>OX453304.1:16635184-21635184 GCA_949710035.1 Crambus lathoniellus
TGCAACCGAGCCTTGTACTAAAGACTAGCAATGACTTCTCAATAATCAAAATATACTAGTTACACTTACTCTATCCCACTTCGGTCGAGCCTTAACGACCTTATATGGTTGTTCCCCGAGGCGAACCACCTTCGCCTCCTTTAACCAGGTATCCCTAGAGCGACACACGTATACGCATTCGCGAGCGTACACCGGTTCCTTGCGTACGAACCCTAGAATCGCCGCGTCCGGTGGGTATAACGCTTCGTACTTTAGTAAGTGGCGCTTCAATGCGTATAAGGGGTGGTTTTTGTACCTGTAATGAGATAATTCGTTTATAAGTTGTGACTAATGATAATGAATGTCAGTTGCATGATATTGCTAGTTTACGTTCCTTTTAGCATTTTTTTTTCAAGAGTTAATCATTCAACGAATTTTGGAATATTATATTCTACAGTTTAAGAGACTTTTGTGTGCTTTGAATTAATTATTACTGTCGTTTTGTAGCGCTTTATTATTGTTGTAATCTCTCTATCTCTTTATCCTTAGCAATTTTTTTTGTGTAATAAAGATGTTATTTATCTTTTTTACTAATATCTTCGACATCAGTATGAGGGGCATAGGACTCCCCGTTCCCCATAGGTATAATAATTATTTTTTTAGATCTCTAGAATTCTAACTTACAACAAGACTTCCTACTAATATTATAAATGTGAAAGTTTAGATGTTTGTATGTTTGTAACTCAATCACGCCAAAACGGCTCAACGGATTTGGCTGAAATTTGGGACACAGATACTTTGTGGCCTGGAGAGGAACATAGGCTATTTTTTATCCCGGAAAAATATCACATTCTTGAGGGATAACGTCGTGTATACGGGCGAAAAACTAGTATTATATAAAGAACTCCTCTGACTAATGCGTAACCCCTATAAGCGCAGAACTTACTCTCCAATACTTTTCGGTAGCGGGGCTTCGAGCTGCATCCTATCAAGTTGCTCATCCTCCTCCCTATCGCGAGCGTTCTTAGACCCAAGCCATGGTTGTACTGCAACGTTCCACCACTCCGGTTCCACTCGTTGTTTCCTCGTGACCGTGTTCCAATGGGGCACATATCTACGAGTCAGGTCTTTGAGGTAGTTATTGTTGTCCCAACCAACGACATAGCAGACTGGGTGAGTGGCATTTGACTGTGAACAAAATAACATTTATGTATAGCCACAAATCTTACTATCATCATCATGTATATCTTATATGTATGTGTTTGTTACTTTTTCACGCAAAAACTACTGTACGGATTTAAAGAAAACTCTACAGTAATATACCTATACATATATTATCAGAATAACGTTCAGGCTACTTTTTTGCCACTATTCCCACGGGAACGGGTGCCATGCGGGTAAAACCGCGCGAAATAGCTAGTAGACTAAGCTTAAAAACGTAAACTTCTTAATTTTAAGGCACAGGATTTAATGATGTTGGAAAAATACTTACATATAAACTTTCTGCACAATGTACTTTAGCTTTTACAACATCTACACATATCCACTGTTCCAGTTCTTCCACAAACACCTCACACCACACATCTACTTTGTTCTTTGGGAGTTCTTCTTCAGAAGTTGATATCACTCGGCGATCTATCTTCTTGCTAGAGCCAGGTTTCGGTGCCTTAGGTGTCACTTTGGCAGGTTTGAAGTCTTCATCACTGTCCGCTGATTTGCGGCGTATAGGATCTTCTTCAGGAAGGTAATCACTGTCTTCATCAGATTCTTTCTTTATTTTTCCTAAAATGTAACAAAGATCATTTATTATTTTTTCTTTATTGTAACTATATTTTGAGATTTTTAACTGTGCTTATTATAATATAAGATTATAAGTAACAAAGCATACCTTTCACAAGTCCTACTTTTTCATTTTCCTTGGCTTCCTTGATTCTTCCTTTTATTAGACTAACAAGATCATCCTTGATATCGTTTTTATTTGGCGTTGATTTCACAAGGTCTCTATGGCTTACTCTTTTCTTATCTTCTTCATCCTTTTTTGCTTTGGTTAATGAAAGTCTTGGTTTCTTATTCTGCTTTGGAGTACTTTCATCATCAGTTTCAAAATATTTACTTTTCTCTACAGATGCCCTTGGTGCACTTTTGGTTCTGTTTTTGACAGGCTGCTTAAGGAGTTCTGTTTTCTTTTCTTGATTTTCACTAGGTGTCGATGTTTTTGACCTTTTTCTTGATATTCTACTTTTACTGACTTCTACATCTTTATCATGATTGAAATATTTACTGGATAAATTGTCATTTGTTACTATAATTTTAGGCGGCTCCAAATTGTTACTTTCACTTTTAACATTGGCTGATAATTTACTATTCTTTCCCTCTGATTTTTTTGTAGCATTTCTGGTTTTACGTGGACTCACAGAATTATTTGTAACACCGTTATTTTTTATATCTGATTCTATTTCATTCTTTACCACTGTTTTAGCTCGTGATGCTTTTATATTTTCTTTGACTTTTGTAATATTTTCTTTGACTTTTGTAATATTTTCTTTGACTTTTGTTTGTTTGTTGGAAGTTTTAACTTCATTACTTTTTGTTTCAGAATTTTGAGCTTTAATTTTTGTTTTGGCAGTTGCTTTTGATGGTCTTGGGCTAGGACTTTCCCTGATTTTTTTTGGAGGAGAGGGATCATCTTCTGGTGTGCTTATAGTAGTTGCTTTTTGTTTCCTGGATCTTGTACTTCTAGTTTGCAGTGGTAATGGATCATCATTGCCATCTAACTGAGTAATATTTTCAAAATAGTTATAGTACTCATCATCGGTTCCATCAACTTGACTTATGTTATCCTTTGATTGTAATTTCTTGGTGGTGACTTTCTTTTTGTTTGTTATTTTGCTATCTGTACACTTAACATCTTTCTTTGTATTTTCTTCTGTAGATTTTTTATCTTCTTTAGGTTTAGTTGAGAGAGAACACAGTTCTGAACTTGGGGGCTTCAATGGTAAGGTGACAAAATTGTACATCACGCGACATTGCAAGCCGAGAGCCCGCAACATGCATATAAATATATATACCAAGTGTTTTTTAGTGGAAACCACACGACTTTTTATTTGACCTTTCAGTATCTCTTTTAGAGGTGGTGCTTTTGGTTTGTATTTATTTTCATTTTTGTCTTGCTTTAATGTGAATTTGTCCTTGTACCAAGTGGTTATTTGTTCAAGATATTTCATGTCAACTCTTTCACCTGGATAACAATCTTTGGAAGGCACTAATGATAATGAAGCTGCCAATAGTTCTTGATCATTTAAAACTTTACTTACATAGTTACCATGACCCAACCAACATAGTACATGTACTTTATGCATATATACTTGATATTCCTTCTTAACTCTGTTCATTTTTCGTTTCATCATCATTTCAACATCTACTTTCTTAGTTTTTCTCACTGCACCGGGGAATTCAACAATAAGCTGCAAACCCTGTTGTGGTATAGCTTTTGATTCTGTAAATCACATAATTAAGTGTTTTTGATCAGACGTACAAGACAATTAATAAAAATTAAGATATGATAGCCAGAGCACTAATATGCCAAAAAAATTTTTGACTTGAATGCATCGTTTTAATCGTTTCTATGGTGGACTATGGCCATGACTACGAGTATTGGCGTCTACTATAGTAACAGATTTTATTTTACTCACCTTTGACTTCTTCCCAATCTTCAGTTTCAGATTCACTGTCATCTTTCTTTTTCTTAGATTTATTTATCTTTTTTGCAGGGGCTGTTGTCTGTGGTGTAATCTCTTCACCTTGAGCCAGAAGATCATTGACATCAAACTCACTACCTGTTTTATTTTTCTGTGTGTATTTGTCAATTGATGCTTTGGTTTCTTCCATTAAAGATTTGTGTCGCTCAAGTTCCAAAAATGCCTTTCTAGCAATTTCTTCACTATCATCTTGTACATTGTTTGACCACACCTTAAAACACAGATTTAAACAATTATACATTACTAGTAGACCCGGTAAACTTCGTATTAGTATTTTCCGTTACTTATTACTTATGTTTATCAGCGTTTAAACCATCCCTGAACTTCCACAAATATTTCAAGATTAAAATTAGCCAAATCGGTCAAGCCATTTCTGAGTTTTAGCACAGAATAATATTTGTAGCAGAAGGCTCACTTCCGAAACAGTTACAATGAATTATCAATCTTTTCCACGCGACAATTAGGTCTAAAATAATTTGCACCTGCACGCCTGCCTAACTATTTTACCGTTCATTACAAGCGAAATTGAACCGTAGCTGTACGTAATACGGTTTTATTACTCGGAAACGCTTAAGCCAAATTGGTTTTGGGTGGTCTTGGTTGCCGCACTAGGGTCGACTCGACTGCAATGTTACGACGAAGTAAGTAAAAGGAATAACAAATAGCGCAAATGATTTTTAAATACAGAAAGCTTAGAATTTTTATTTTTACTTCTTTGCATTCACAGTTCAATTTTTGTTACTTACTTACTGAAAAAATTGAAAATGAAGTTAGTAGGTATTAGAAAAAGTCGACCGTCTCACAACTAGCTCCGATGGGACTCGAACCCACGACCTTTCACTGTCCGGGCGAATACTCTAACGGCCTGGCAACGAACGAATTGCGCATCCGTCGGTGCGTCTCATTGACTTATTTCATTAGGCGTCTGTTGCGAGCGCGCAATGATTGCGCAATTCGCTCGCGTCGCCGTGTCGCCGCCGCGCATTTTCGTGGCCAGGCCAGGCCGTAACGACTCCGTAGCTCAGTGAAGTCAAAAAATATTGACGATTCCTAAGTACATGCTTATTATGTCTATATGAGTGGTTATTAGAGCATTCACAATTCACAATTATTTTATATTATTCTAAGACAGAAAGTAGCTATATTTTGTAATTTGGTAGGTACTTATTTTAAAAGTGCTACAGCTACTCGAACGAAATACTTACGTATATTAAGTAGGTAGGTACCTACCTTAGTTTAGTGTACATATTGTACATATTCGATAACGTTTATCGTGAAGTGAGAACAAGCTAAGGTAAGTAATTAGGTAGTAACAGCGCGGGCGCAGTGCGCGTCCGCGTAGTTTCTATGTGCGCCACGGCACGGTTGCCACGGCGATGAGCGCTAGCGTCACGCTGCAAAGCGAGAATCACTTTGTCTATTTTTATTTTCGTCGTAATTACCTATGCTAAGGTATGGCGGGGTCCTTAAGTCAAATATTCGGATCATTAAGTATTATAGATACTTATAGAATAAGACAGTATAGTCACACAAAAAAACTTCTTTCAGGTTTTCTAAGAAGATTATGAAATTTTAAATCCGGTCTCTTTCTGTCGTTGTTATGACAACCGAAGGCCGCAGAATAATAATGTTAAATATTACGCATTTTGCTATGGGCAAAACCACAAGGTAAAACACACTTGCGTTTTTGCGCGAAAGTGTGCCGAAGTAAACTACTTAGGTGACTTCTTTCTCGCGTGGCGTCGCATGCACAACTGAGCGCGCGTGACACCCGTGATTTCTCTACCTCGCGGTAGACAGCGCGTAGACGATTGAATTGCGGAGTGAGCCCCCCCTGGTTTTAGCGAGATTAACGAAAACCAATTCATTTTTAGGGTTCCGTAGTCAACAAGGAACCCATAAAGTTTCGCCATGTCCGTCTGTCCCCGAGTCTAGCTCATACTCTTAGTTCTGGCGAAAAATGATAGTGGTATTTTTGCTAGGTGTACGTAACCGGTAAGTACGTTAAGTGGGTACGGAACCCTACATGAGCGAGTCCGACTCGCACTTGGCCGATTTTTACTTATAAGTTATCTATACACACACGGTAATTTTTTTATCATCCCGGATAATTTCAGGGACTATTCTACTCATGAAAACACCTGAAATCTCTAAGAAAAATCAGCTGTTATACATTTTGATTACCCATTCTTACCCGCCGCCGCCGCACGGTAGGCTGAAAATCGGCTTTCATAGACATTGGGATTTTTAATTTTAAGTGACGTTTTTTATTATTGAAATGGGTTCTCCTCATCATTTTAATGCTCAAATATTATCATCTTTTACCATTTGTCACAAAATCTGAAGTATTTTTTTTTTCAAAAAATTTGTATGCGGTTTTTTTCTCTCTTTATTTATGGCAACAAACAGTCGTACATGGAAATAGTAGTATACAAAAAATAATATTGTTGATTGACCTATAGTGCCAGTAATGTGGTATTATTTACAATACATATTGAGATATAGAAAATGAAGTATTTAGAAAAATAAAATTCTAAATACTTCATTTTCTATTTTTCAGTAAGAAAAATTGCATTGTGAATGCAAAAAACTAAAAATTAAAATAAACATATTGAGATGTTTTAATGACATGAAAGAAAGAAAATTCAAACAGTTTTACAGGTTCAGTTGGAAAAAATAGATAAAATATTAATTGGTTTGATAACATTTGATAGGGGAATACTAAATTATAAATTGTTTGATAATTTTAGTGTTAAAGATTTCTCTAGCTTACCAAGCGAAATATTAAAGAGATTGATATCATTAAAGTCATTATTGTACATGTTGGTGGAACGATAAATAAATTAATTTCGTGTGTACAATTTAGTAAGTGCTGGTGGAACAAATAATAATCGCTTGCGAGAGGACCGCATCGGTATACGCGTACGGCTTACGAAGTTAATTCTGTTTAGAAGTGCAGAGGAATCAATAATATTGTTTAGTATTTTATACAGAAATATAACATCAAACTTTATTCGCCTGTTTTGAAGGGTTAGTAGATTATACTCTTTTAAAGAGGATTCATATGATCCACTATTATAGTAAAAGCGGTAATTTAGTGACTTTACACACTTTTTTTGCACTCTTTCTAATCTATTAATATGGATTTGGTAGTAAAGATTCCATACTGTATTGCGGAGTTGACATTGAAAGTCAAGATATCTACGGAACCGCAATGAAAACCGTAATATCCTCACATATTGTTATAGTGCTATTTATTTATGATTTTTCGACATACTTCATAGTTCAGTCAGAGGTGCGGTTTTTTTTTATAAACTGAAAGTAATAAAAAGTTTTTACTTCTGACGTGATCTTATTTTCACCAAGTCATGATCAGGAGATGAAATGCCAGGAAAATCGAGAGGAATTCTCAAATATAGGCAAGCCAAGTCAAGTATTTGCATCTAGTAGTCATCATCTCATAGTGATGAGCTGGTGATCGAAGCTACAACTCCTTAACGGTTTGGAGCTGGAGAATAATTCTTTAAGTATTGATTGTATGTATGGACCGATAGTTATATTCTTTTAGGTCATTAGGGTGAGCTTATGATGAGAGGTGAAACTCCTCAACAGCTAGGAGTTATTATTATGATGTTTTATAAATACCATATGCACGAATGGACCTTCAGTTGTATTCTTTCTAGTCATTTAGGTATCTAAAGATGGAAAGCTGAACTCCGTAATGGTTATAGGATATTTACAACAATTTATCATAATCACCATTTAGCTTCTTAAGTTACGATTATTTACACTAAAAATCGAAACATAAAACGAATTTCAAAAAAATTTAACCAACTTCAAAAAGAATTTTTAAACAAAAATTAACAAACTAAAAAACTAAAATAATTAGAATTTTTAATTCAAAGGACGAAAATGCGTGACTTTATCTTGGTACTTACTGAACTGTTTAAAGTCGGTGCCAAGCCAAAAAGAACAAGAATGAATTATACTGCGTGAAATAACAAACATATAAAAAAAAAAACCGGTCCCAAGCGTGAGGTGTAGGACGTATTTACCTCAAATACCTATGAGACTTGTGACTACAATTTTGTAAACCATCTAATAGTAAGTTAAGTACTTATTTTTATTCTATCACATAATTATGATAATTTATGAAGTTATATGACAAGTAGCGACACCACATGATAAGTACCTTGTGGTTTTAAAGTGAAAACATAAGATTTTATTTTTTTTATTTTATGTACTTTTTATAGAATTATGTAATGTCAAAGATATTCAGAAATCTCTATCAAATATAGGGCATAGTGTTTATTTTCAAAAAGATGTTAATTTTAATTATATTATTTTATATTCTTCATTAGACCTGTTTTAATATTATACTGACCCATTTAAGTTGTTATCTCAAATAATTTATGAAATATATAGCTTTTAATTTCTGGGTCCAAAATGACCCACGATTCCAGTTACGTTGATCAAAATAGCGATTCCGGTTAAGCGTTAATTTTAATTATTGAACTTCCCTCAACAAGTCTCACAATTATTTGAATTTGTTTTTAATAAATCTTATGTTGATATTTGATATATATGTTTCATTATTAAACACAAATAATTGTAATTGTAATTGTCAATTATTAGGCACAATAAGTGATAATCGTTTTATCACTAGTACCTAGTACCTACCCATTTAAATGTATTCCATATCTATACAGGGTGTAAGGGGCACCGATGCAAAAACTTTAACCATGGCTTCATACCATCATGCTGAACAACATACAGCAAGATTTTTTTGTCGGAAATGAAAAAAATATATGGTTAACGATTACTGTAGCTGTAGAGTTCATATACATACAATATTATTAAATAAAAAAAATCTATTGAACCATGGTAGGATTTACTCACATCTTTATATTCAGCTTTTTCAGCATTTTCGCTGTCAGCACTTTGTTTACGAGATAATATAGTGGCAGCTCCTGTAGTTCTTTTTGGCACTGGTTTTTCAGATTCATCATCACTGCTGTCTGTAAGAAAATATAAGTTGTTCTGAGATAAACTACTAAATGGCAAGTTCTAGCTTGTTAGGTTAGGTACTACAACCTATTGTTACAGTCTATTCAGTGGAGCATAAGATTTTACCGCAACAATATTGATGCCATTATGACATACCTTTTAATATAATTAATTTCAATCATAACAATATGAAACATTATTTATTCACACTAACTCGATGTTTTCATATTATAAAATGGATAATTTATGTAAAATATACATCTTTCTTGTTTTTAAATGCATTTCTTAGATAAAGTGACATATCAAGATTAACCAAAAATCTTTTGCTTCACTGAATGGAGTGTAGCAACTTATTTTTTGTTATTTACTGGCTTACCGCTTTCTGACAGATTTAATATAGAAGGTAGAAGTTTATCCTCTTCAGTAAGATCTTTTACAGAGAAGAGAGGAGGCGTTGCGATATCAACATCGTCATCGCCGGCAAAACTTTGCTTATTTATTTTGTTTATAAAAGATTTTGCGAATTTTGGTTTTCTCATTGGTTTCTTGCCCGAAGGTTTCTTTGAATTTTTAAAATCATCGCCTGACGATGCCTCTTGTTCCTCAACTTCATCGTCAGAACTCGATTCTTCAGATATTTTGGCTTCAGAACCGGAATCGCTAAAAGCTTCTTCTAACTCACTATCGTCTTCATCTTTGTAGACTGTTTTATTGACCTTTTTTCGTGTAGTAGGCATATTGAAGTGATATATTATATGTGTATAGTCGTTTTCATGAATTATTTTATTTTGATCTCCAATAATCACAATATTTTAACAGAAATTAGAAAAAACAAAGAACAGAAACACGCGCGGATCGCGCATTTTCAATTTATTTGTCACTGTCAAGTGTCAATGTCATTGTCAATGTCAATGTCATTTTTTTTCTATCGTTTTATAGATGAACTGGCTAGGGTCTATGATCATGCTGCCAGTCATCGAAAGTTCTTTTTTTGTTTGTTCCAAGAACGAGTTAAAAGTCAGATACTATTTTACTATCTAGATAAATATAAGACTGCACGCCAGATATAAGTCTGCGCGCGGTAGCAATCAAAAACTATTTTTTACCATAAAACTTAGAAGTGAAAAAGTACTGTAACTAGCGCAGCGTCAAAAATGCCCCAGTCGCGCGTGGCACGCAGTCTAGTAAAGTTTTCTTCAATGACCACGGGTTCAACCCCCTGATTCACGAACCGTTGGAAACAGAATCGGATTCGAATTATGTGCTTTGTCTCTGTCTATTCTATAGTGAGTGACAGAGACAGGGCATACATTCCGCTGTCGGGAGCGTTTCCGACGGTTCGTGATTCAGGGGGCAGATGAGTTTGTGGCAGTGTACTTTCTAACAAATGTTTTAAAGTTTAAACTCTTGCTGGCTACACTTCTAAGTGCACCAACAGTCGGTTACGTTAACAGTTGGTTAACATATACGTATACCAATCACGTGCGTTGACTAACCAACTAAAAGTATGTAACCGACTGTTGGTAAACTTTTTCATCCATTACTTGGTTGGTTAACTCGGGCTTTACGCCTGAGTTCTTCAACAGTCGGTTAGGTAGGTACGTTAACCGGTGGTTAACCGTCGGTTAGATGGTTCATTAACCAATTACGTTTTTTTTATCCACAACGGGGTACCACTTAGCCTTCATCACACCTGATGTTAAGTTGGGCTGAAGATGGAAGCGTACTACTCCCGGAATCCTTTCCGGGAGTAGTACGTACCACAGTAAATAATACTTATGCTAGTAGTACGCTATCGATTGAGGACAATCACTAAGGAACAGCTGGCTATCTATTCTTATCATTAACTGCTGGAACACACTGTGACGGGACGTCCTCGTCGGCCAGTGGTACACTAGCCGGAACGTCGGAAGTCACCGCCCAGTATTTAATTTGTAGATAATAGATGAATAAAAAGATGATGTTTATGGGGACTTGACTTTTTATTGTAAAGGTAGTAATAAAGAAACGTATAGGAAGAATAGGAAGCATAGGAACCCTTTCCAAAAACTATAATTAAACAACTCAAACTGATATAAAAACTGGTAATGCTCCGAGAGCTCTGTACGGCTTGGTGATTTTAGTAGAACTGAATCAAAAATGATGAACAGGACACGTGAAACGAAAATTTTGAATTTGAATTGAAAGAACAGGATAGGATTCGATAAAATTAATGGCCAGTATGTAGAACTAGATGGAGTTTCCAGCCATCATAGAGTTTTTAACCATCCATAATGACTGGTACGAATCGACATCGTTACAACACTAATGATGAAAACATCATTATTATAGCGTCGGACTTAGATAGATCGGATTAGATGGTGGTAGCTAGCCAGGCGGACTAAGAACAAGTCCTACCACCAACTAAAACGTGCGTGAACAAGCCAACCAAGCACCGATCAACTCACACAAACACTAATCACGTCCGTTAACCAACCAACCCAGAGGGGCTACCGCCCACACATCACCTGAGCGGTGTTTTGCAGAAAGCGACCAACGGCCATTTTTGCTAAAATGAGTTATGATACCCATTTCTTAAGATTTATTTTGTTGTTTCTACAATGTCCAAAAACATGCGAACTCCTAGCACTTGTCAAACTCGAGATAATAATTTGTCAAATGAGACCATACACCAGTATCGCACATTTATATGTTAAACGCGACCAAGTCCAGACCATTGATGTACTAAAATTCAAGTTTAAGCAGATTCTTTAAAAAACAGAAAGCGACCAACTGACTTGGCTGCTTTCAGCAAAAACATATGATTCAAAACTGCTCACTTACTAATTTGCAGAAAACGACCATTGCAGTGGTCGCTATCTGCAAAATTCATAATTATTTTTAGTATTTTTTTTTCAGATTGAGACCGAGATTCGGTGTGGTTTATTTTAGTTTTTTACTACCAGTTATACCCACGGATGGTGCCGTATAGTGCCGGCACATAAAAATAATAGCACCCCCTCTCTTCCCGTGAGTGTCGTAAAAGGCGACAGAGGGAAAACTGCTTAATAAGCTATGGTAACGGCGGGGCAGGGGGTGCTAAGAATCCCCGGGTAGGATCCGGCTACCAACACCGAGACGACTCGATCCGGCAACCTACAACACGCGCAAATTGCGGCTTGACGCGAAGCTCGTGAAGTTGGAAGAGGCAATTAGTACCTTAGTTACATTGGGATATCATTGGGTTATCTGAAGTCCGCAGAGAGTGGGGAGGCCTCGATTATCCTGCAATCCGGTAACTTACTATACCACCGGGAGGACGACCAACAGTCCATTGGTGGTGTCAGGTTCATTGTCCACAAGTCCCTTTTCAACAACGTGATTACCATCGGAAGTGTGTCGAGCAGGGTAGCGTACCTGATACTCAGCATATCGAAACGGTATTCGCTAAATGTCATCAGGTCTACGCTCCGACCTCGAAACACGACGATGTAGAAGTGGAGGCTATGTATGAGGAGATTTCTAAAGCCATGCATAGCTATGAAACCCACTACACGCTGGTGATGGGGGATTTCAATGCGAAGTTAGGGCAAAGCTGCGGAGATGAGTTGATAGTGGGGCAATTTGGATTGAAAGAGGCCAGATGCTAGCAGACTTTATGGAGAGGAAGAACATCTATATTATGATGAACTCCTTCTTCAGGAAGCACGTAAGCGGCAAATTGACCTGGATCAGTCCGGACGGTGAAGTAAAAAAGTACAAAATGAGATCGATTTTATCATGTCGACGAAGAAACACATATTCAATGATGTCGTTGTGATCAACACTGTTATGACAGGAAGCGATCACCGTATGGTCAGAGGCACATTGAATATCAACGTCAAGCTTGAAAGATCTGAGAACAGCATCGATGTGAACGATCTATACAATATGTTGATGAATACTGTCCGTACGGTAGGGTCCAAGTACTTTGCAACCCACGGTCCCAAATTAAAGAAACTCTCTAGCCAGGCTCTCAAACTCATGGATCAGAGACACGAAATGAAGCTACAGAACTCAGCGGATGCTCATCGTTATGTGCAACTCAATATACAGATATCTAAGTCTTTGACAACATACGAGGTGGGAAGATGACCTAAAGTTGACAGCAGGTCCTAACTGGAGAAGGGTTGCCCTCGACAGGCAACAATGGAAGTCGTTGGAGGAGGCCTATGCTAGGAGATACACCGAACTAAGAGATCTTTTGTAGTTGTCTACTATAGTATCTGATACTTAAGTTCGGAATAAGGGCTTTATTATTATTAAGTCTTTGACAAGCGACCTTAGCCAATTTTGTACCGAGCGTATTTAAACGGATATTGAGCGGAACAAAAGCTCGCGACGAGACTGAAAACTGAGGAAGGTAGCATCATTTCGTCAACACCTAAAATCCTGAGGGAGATTGAGAGTTTCTATGGACATTTATATTCCACGCAAACACCTGTTGAAAGCAAGACTAAAGACTAGAGCCACGCTTACCCGACACTATGCAGAAGATTTCCCGGACATCAGCCTGTACGAGATTAGCATGGCTTTCAGGCAACTTAAAAACAACAAGGCTGCGGGCGATGACGGAGTCACAACAGAGCTTCTGAGTGCGGATGGAAATCCGATACTTAAGGTTCTCCAGAAGCTTTTCAATTCAGTCATCCTCGTGGGCTAAACGCCAAAGGCATGGGGCAGAAACGATGTAATGTATTTTTTTTTTCAAGAAAGGTGATAAGACTCTTGAAAATCTACAAACCTATCTCACTTTTGAGCCATAACTATAAGTTGTTTTCGAGAGTCATTGCAAATCGCAGGTTCGACGACTTCCAACCTACCAAACAAGCCGGGTTCTGGAAAGGATATAGAACCATAGACCACACTCATATGCTGCGGCTAGTTATACAGAAGACCGAAGAGTACAACTTGCCACTTTGCTTGGCATTTGTTGACTATGAGAAAGCCTTTGATTCGATTGAGACGGGTCGTGCTGCAGTCTCTCTAGAAGTGCCAAATAGACTAAAGGTACAATGAGGTGCTGAGGTACTTATACCAAAACACCACCACTTCCCGATTACAGAACCAGAGCTCTAATCCTATCCAACTACATCGAGGTGTGAGACGGGGAGACGTTATTTCTCCGAAAGTGTTCACTGCTGCTTTGGAGGATATTTTTAAGCGTCTGGACTGAAAAGGATGCGGCATCAACATCAATGTCGAGTACCTAACACACCTACGGTTTACCGATTATGTAGTTCTTATGGCTGAGTCTTTAGAAGACCTGAACACAATGCTCGAAGATCTCAGTAAACCGTCTCAAAAAGTGTGTCTTAAGATGAACATACCTAGATAAGACGAAAATCATGTCCAATGCCCATGTTGTAACCGCTCCATGCCCATGTTGTAACCGCTCCAGTTAAAAGTTGTTGACCACTATGTTTACCTGGGGACAGACGGTCCAATTAGGTAAGTCCAGCTTCGAGAAAGAGATCACTCGTCGAATCCAGCTCGAATGGGCAGCGTTCGGGAAGCTCCTGCATATATTCGCGTCTGTAATACCTCAAAGTCTTTGACCAGTGTGTGTTGCCAGTAATGACCTCTAGAAGAGAGATAGTAAAAGTGGTCTTTTACTATGGATCTCATAAGAAGGCTTAAGGTCACCCAGCGAGCAATGGAGAGACGGATGCTTGGTATTTCACTGTTCGATCGATCAGAAATGATGAGATCCGCTGGAGAAAAATGATGAGATCCGCTGGAGAACCAAAACAACTGAAGGATTGCATCGTTGAAGTGGCAGTAGGCATATAGGTAGCGTGGAGAACCGATAGCCGTCGGAAAGGTTCTCGAATGGCGACCGCTTTCTAGACAAGACGCTCCGTGGGCAGGCCCCCTACATGGTGGACCGGCGATCTAGTCAAGGTCACGGAAAGCCGCTGGATGCGGGCAGCGCAGGACCGAACGTTGTGAAGATCTTGGGGGAGGCCTATGCCCAGCAGTGGCGTCGTTCGGCTGATATGATGATGATGATACCTACGAATTGCCAAGAAATCTATTTAAATCTTCATGCAGGCCCTGGGGGGCTACCGCGTAACTTTATGGATATGAACTTCATACGTTTTTGGGAACTTTAAGTCAATTTTATAAAGAAAATAGCCGCTATCAGTTCCTTGTTTTGTCCCCCCCCCGGGGGGCTGGGGGGCTACCGGCTAAGAAATCTGGATATGGGTATGGGCTTCAACTGTCATTTGAATTCCTTATCTTGATAGATATTTGCTGCTTTGTTCTGTTGAACGTTGCTAGCTAGTTATCGTTAAACCCGACGTCACAAAACAAGGAACTGATAGCGTCTATTTTCTGTATAAAATTGACTTAAAGTTCCCAAAAACGTATGAAGTTCATACCCATAAAGTTACGCGGTAGCCCCCCTGATTGCAATGAACTTATTGAGGGCTACAATATTCCCGAACTGGATATTAGATTGATTGATATTAGAAACTGAATAATTTAATCATTTCAAGATTAATAAAATATTTTGCAAAATATAATTAGGTATTGAATTGGTATCATTCAGTTTATTTCTGATCTTTGAAATTTTTATTATGCAGAACGAGACCATCCCATTTGGTCTCATTCTGCGAAAATGTAAATGCAAGAAACAGTCAATTAGTTGAAAACGACCATAAATAAATGCGATATTTCTATAGTTTATCGAATTATTACTGTATTAAAAAATAGTTTATTTAATAGCTAAGATAGCATTTTAACAATTTTGCTCCAATTTATAACAATTTTTACAATAAATTTCGAGCATGAACAAAAAAACCTTAAACTGCTTATATCTCGAAACTGTGTTTTTGGCGTTGGTTGTTTTCTGCAAAACACCGCTCACCTGTAATAGCCTACCGCCTAAGCACCGTCGGCTTGTAGCCGATTACGACGTATCGTGCCATCCTTGTCATGTCGTAACACATTTGGTATGGCATGACAAGGATGGCACGATGCGTCGTAAATAATAGACTTCAAGCTGACGACGCGACGGTGCTTAGGCGGTAGGGGGCCCTGATTGTGGTTCAGCACAGCCGTCTCTATCGTCTTCTACAAGCCATGCTATGATACGGAACGGCAACATTGCTGTGAACTGGTTTACTCCTCTGAGTACTAAATCATTGTGGCATACCTACGAAAAAGTGAGGTGTAACTAAGTCACAATGTAAGAAAATCTTGGAATTCAATTTAAACTTCTTCTAACTGTCGTATTAATCTGTCCAACCGTTTCAGAGATTAGCCGGAACAAACAGACAGACAGACAAAAATTGTAAAACATGTCATTTTGGTATATGTACCTACCTTATATTTAATCATATGCACGTAGTAAAAAGCGGTTATTAATGTTACAAACAGACACTCCAACTTTATTTATTTGTATAGATGTATATAGAAGATATGCCATCTCCATAGGATTCAGTACTCGAGGTTTACTCGCTGTTTACCTGTCAAACGGTGCAAACGGTGTCAAATCGGTTCACTTAAAACTACGTTGCCAACTTTATGCGCATGGCTTGAAGAAGACGATAGAGATGGCTGTGGGTTTGCTGTGGGTTCAGGCCATGAAGTTTGACTTAATACTCTGAGGTAACTGGAGCTCTCACCCTGAATAAAAAAGTGTCGTCAGCAAATTTGACATTTATGTATGTAGTGGCAGGTACAGTGCCACAACCTTTTCTGTGCCGGTGACAGCGGCGCTACGTACGTTTTTCTTTTTTTTGTAGTAATTTAACCGGCCCTGACTTCTAAGAACTTCAGCCGCCAGCAGCGCTATGGTTGGACATCAACTTGACAGCAAAATGACATTAAAAAAAATCACGTTAGGCCACGTTCGCACGGGCGTGCAGAAAGGCGTTGCGTTAGCGGGGCGATATCGCAACGTCAACGCCTAGGAACCAGAGGTGTTCGCATAGACGTAAAAAAATCGCTTGGCGTTTTGTGCTCACACGGTGCGGACTGCAGGCGTACCTATCATGAATTCGGACGAATTCTTGGCAATCGCCGTTTGGTATATTAAGAAACGATAAGCAAATAGAAGGCAGTACTGGTTTCATCCTCTTCATTCAGAGAGAGTTATCTTACTGGTAAATTTTACACTCTGTACAGCAAGCTTCAACGATTTCCTCAAAAATTCTTCGATTAATATGAGAATGTCAATCAGCTCATTTGATGAACTACTGCTTATTTCTTGGCCCTAATAAAATACAGCGACAAGATTCCCAAATGAGTCCTTGGGTTATTTAGGTAGGTATCACCTAAATGAAAATAAACCTAATGACGTAAAAATAGTTACCCACTGACAGTAGGTAGCGTTAAAAAAACGCTTGTATGAACGCCAATAGGGCTGCCCGTATGTTGTATTTCCATCGCGTCCATCGCGTCGCGCCGTCAATCGGGCAATGTGCGATAAAATAACGCCGCGTAAAAAAATCGCTCACGTGTGAACGGATTAGGGAAAGTCCATAAGTTCTGTTTCAAGGCGTCAAAAAATCGCTTCAACGCGCGATAATATTACGTCCGTGCGAACGTGGCCTTAGTTTCACATTTTGGCCACCGGCACAGCAAAGTTTGTGGCACTGTACCTAGTGAGTGGCTGTCAGTTGTCTCATATGACCATACGTATTTTTTTAAAGTGTAGGTGAGACGGAAGACAGCCACTGTGTTATTTGTGGTATTCAAAAAATTGATCGTACTGCACTCTCCAGTTACCTCAGTATTAAGTCGAGCTTCATGGTTCAGGCACTGACCTCTATTATATATATTATATATACCTACCACTGGAGTGGTTGACGTAAAATATTTTTGTACTCATTTGAGTATAGCCATTTTGGCGCTGTAGGCAGATACGATAGTACATGGAACTAACATTAGTGATGTTCTTAGGTCGACAGTGGTAATAAATAGATGATAATAAACATAATAAATATTTTTTTTACAATCTAAGCCCATAGTAAATTTCTTAAGAAACTGTCTACATGAACTTGATAACGGATAATATATAGGTACTTAAATACTTTTTTGTTTGTAAATACGTGTGTTACGTTCTGGCCCGGCCTCGGCGCCGGCGGCGGCGTCAATTAAGGCTGTAAACGGTACGGATACATACCTCGTAGTACCTCGATGGAACAAAAGAGTACCACAGTATTTCATCAGTGAAACACATTTTTGGTGGCCGGGCTGCAACGCATAGGACCCAACCCGGCCACGCTTCTATCGAAATAAATAGGTACTAAGTTTATGATGCAATTTTGGTACGGGGTGACGGTACCTATTCTGTACCAACGAAAATGTGTCCGTTTTTCCTTTAAAATCGTAATTAAATAAATGTTTTGGGCATCGAAATTTCTGACAAAAAACGACTGACATTCATGATTGAGCAATATACGTAACTCGACGTCTTGTGTCGATCAATCAATAATGTCAGGCGTTTTTTGTCAGAAATTTCGATGTCCAAAAAATTTATTTAATTGTGATTTTAACGAAAAAACGGACACATTTTCGTTGGTACGGGATAGGTACCATCACCCCGTACCAAAATTGCATCATAAACTTACTATTTATTTCGATAGAAGCGTGGCCGGGTTGGGTCCTATGCGTTGCAGCCCGGCCACCAAAAATGTGTTATAACTGTTGAAATACAGTGGTACTCTTTTTTGCATCGAGGTACTACGAGGTACGTATCCGTACCGTTTACTGACACACACAACTACAGCCTTAATTGACGTTATATTACTTAATTCATGTTATAAAGGGGTAGCTTATATAAAATAAAAAACAGAAATAAGTACTGCTCAAGTAACAAGTTTATTTAAAAAAAAAGGTGTTATGTGTGAAGAAACACTAGGTGTCAAAATGTTTTGAAGAAAGTGAATCTGTTTCCTTCGGGGCTCAGTTTATGGCTTTCATATTTTCTAACCACCTGTTTCTTAGACTCAATTCGGAAGGAAATCTGCAAAAATAATTGATCAAATTTTAATTAAGATCTACAAGTGTAATTTAAAACAAAAAAAGATTTATTACTAAAACCACGACTATTTTCTGCATACGTTATAATACGTCGACTCGAATTTCAATTGTCGAATAAATCGACCTCGCTCGCATAGCATGTGGGGTCTACTCAGGTTTTTTTTATGCTACCCATATTTTTAAGTTTAAAAGAAGTAGTTTAGTTTTAGGATTAATAATTAATAATTCCTTATCCATCCATAGGCCAGTGCCCCAGCAGTGGGGACATTAAATGGCTGATGATAATAAGCATAAAAAAATAAAACCTGAGTCGACCCCACATGCTATGCGAGGTCGATTTATTATAAAAGTAGGAAGTATGTGTTACTGAATCACGCCATAACGGCAGAACAGATTTGGCTGAAATTTGAGACACAGATATTTTGTTGCCTGGAGAGGAACATAGGCTACTTATTACTTTTATTTCGCAAAAATATCACATTCCCACGGGATAACGTCACGTCGTGTAGTTCACACGGGCGAAGCCGCGGGCGGAGAGCTAGGTACCTACTACCATAATGCCGAAAGACGGGTGTACAACAGCTACTGAATCAGCCTGAGCTCTATCAACTTTTGGTATTTAATTTAATTTCATTTATATTCCATAAAACAATCCATAAATTGTGTTGGAAACTATACAATAATAAAAATTTAAAGTCAAAATAAATCATTACAAGAAAAAATTATTATCCATTGAATTAAGTTTGATTACATTTAAAAAACATTGATACAATATGTCACTCTATAGAATAAAAAACAATCCACACATAGTGTTGGAAACAGTTATCAATAATAAAGATTAAAGATCAAATTAAACACAAAAAAAAAACCACAAAAATAAACAAATTAAAATTTTGCATTGGATTCAAAATTTATATTAGATTACTTACATTAAATAATATATATATACTTACTAAATTTAATGTCACTTTATACAAATTACTTATTTAAATACTTTATTTGGATGCCTTAACATAGTCATCTACGGAATAAAAATTATTTTCAAGGAGATAAGATCTCAATCTACTTTTGAAAATATTAACATTTGGCACATTCTTTAGATTGTTTGGTAGATTATTAAATAATCTCACTGACTGGTACCTAGCGCTATGTTGAACTATTTCCAATCTCGGATGTACCAAATTTGCAATATCTTTTCTTCTACTTTCATACCGCTTTGATCTTTCTTCAGGAGTTTCAAATTTATCTAAATTCTTAACAAGATCCGTGAGAAGTATTAATATATAAAGAGAAGGTACAGAAAGAAAGAAAGAAAGAAAAAATGTTTATTTCGACACAGACTTGAGACACAATACAATAACACAATACAATAACAACATTGAAAAAAAAACTAAAGAAACTACTGAACTAAAAAGTAATAAGAAAAAAAAAGTACATCAGCATAAAAACAATCAATTATATATTATGACACTAATTGTCTCACGACTGCGCCAAAACTGGTGGCCAATTCAGCATACATCAGGCATAGTATGCCCGACGCTGATTTTCAATTGGCACCTACCATGCATTGTTTTTTTTTGACAGCTAAGGCTGAAAAGAGACGTACGTACTCATTATGTATAAATATGAAATAATATAAAAGTAAATGACACTTTATTATACATATAGAATATAATACAAAAAACAATACACAAATATTCGAAAACATATAGGTATTTTGCATAATTATAATAACATAAATGAAGAAATTAGCCCTAAAAAAATTTAATAAATATAAGATAATAAACAAACCGTGATATAAACAGACCCTAAATAAATGATAAATTAACATTATATTGCTCCATGTCACACTGCGCGTTTAGCAATTATAACGTTTCAAATGCTTTCTAAATGTAACCAACGATGGGATTACACGTAAAGGTGGTGGAATATTGTTCCATATTTTAGAGGCAGCATAGCGAAAGGCGCCCCTAAAAGATGCAGATTTATGCGCAGGTGTGGCCATCTGTTGCGAGCAATGCCTTCTTTCGCAAAGTCTCCGGTTTCCGATCCTACCAATCCTTGAAAACAAATATACAGTTAGAATTCCTGGTTTTTCAAAATGTTCCCGGCATGACTCCCTCTGACTTATTCGCATCATTATCCTTATTGCCCTCTTTTGTATTATAAACGCCTTATTTTATATTGTATGCGTAGCTAGAACCCCAGAATTTTATACTATATCTCAGACGAGATTCAATTAGAGCATAGTAGACCATTTTTAATTGCTTAATGGTTAGTTTTTCTCTTAAGCTCCGCAATGCAAAGCATGATGAGGAGATCTTTCCTTCAACATGATTTACTTCTTCTCTCCAATTGAGAAGCGAGTCTATGTGGATACCCAAAAATTTTACTTTATCCACAACTGAGATGCATTGACTACTTAATGTTACTTCCAAGGTCTCACTAGCCCTTGACGTTGTTATAAACAGAATCGCTTTCGTTTTTGAAGCATTGATTTTAAGGTTGTTTGCTTCGAACCATTGGGAAAAGGCACTTAATGCACTATTTAATTTATTATTAAGGTCAAAAATGTTCTGTGCATTTACTATTGCATTGGTATCATCTGCAAAAACTACTACTTGATTATCGACATTTTATCGATAAGAATTGTCAATCACTAGTGAATTATAAACAAAACATTTTTTTCATAATTCTCTCAAAATTCATCATTATAATGCCTAGATATTGATAAGATTTTCAAAGCAAACAATTTTCAGATAGTACTCAAATGCTTTACACACAATTTTAGGTCAATTTTGACTAAAAACAACAATTTAATACACCCACCTGTGAAATGACGTTTTAAGGTAATGACCTTAGCCCACAAAGGGAGTAAAGGTCATAGCCCACTTATACCGCACCGCTCCAACACTGCTCCAACCCAACACCGCCCTAAACAAAGGCGACAGCTAGCAGGCACCCAGCAGTCCACGCGGCGACAGCTAGCAGACTCCCAGCTGTCCCCGCGTCGACTGCTATTCCCCCTATAGGTGCTCAGTGGCCAACTACCTAGCAGTCTGACGGCGGTAAGCTCGCGGTCCGCGCGCTGTCCGCTATTTTATATTGTTACTGTAAAATGCATCTACAGTGAACGACATTAAGTCCATATTTGGCTGTTCATACTTTGGTTGGGGGGAAGCGGTGCGGTCTAAGTGGGCTATGACCTTTACTCCCTTTTTCGTACCGAGTTTTACAAACCACACATTTCTTCATGTTTATGAGCTTAACTTTCTCAATAACTTTTAGAATTAAATACGAAATCACACCGAAATAACACAAAATAAAATAAAGACATTTAAAAATCTCGCGGCTGTCACAATCTCACGTCAAAATTAGTTCTCAGTACCATCGTAGTGACACTAGTAACGCTTCAAATTGCTACACACAAAGCTGAAAAATGGAAAATGAAGTATTTAGAAAAAATCGACCTGTCTCACAAATAGTGATGTACCTACCGTGCCCGGGCACGTTCCCAAGGACTGGAAATTTTGCCGGCAGCGTTGCCGGCAGTGTCCCAAAGTTCCCAGCAATATTCCCAAGCACCATTTTTAGATGAATATTTTTACCATGCAAGACAATTTAAAATAAGACTTTAAAACTGTTTGATTATATTGAATTACGTAATAAATAGCCACCAACATCAGAGGTAAGCACATATGAAATGAAAAACAGTTTTATAAAAGATGTTTTTTTTTTTATTCAACAAACTAAGAAAACAAAACAAAATAATCTTGCCATAATTATCAACAAATTATAAAATTGTAACAAAAGAAAAATACCATATTTATTTATATTATTTAACAAAACAACAAAAAGTTTACTGGGAACTTTGGATATTCCCAATGTTCCCGGGAAATTTCCGAGCACATTGGGAGTGGAAAATTGCCGGCAGTGGCAATATTCCCAGGCGTACATCACTACTCACAATCAGCAAAAACTGCATTGTGAATGCAAAAACTAAAAATTAAAAATAACATACACAAAGCTGTCATTTGTATGGAGACAGCCTATCCAGTGGTATAATAGCATAGATATAGTCATGGAGCTAGACTTAACACTGAGGTTACCTCAGTCAGTATTAAGTTTAGTCTAGTATAATAGAGATCAGTGGGTTCAGGCAAAGCCATCTTCTATCTCACTCGTTGCAAAGCAGCCGAGAAATAATAGCGGGCCATGGTTCAGGCAAAGCTATCTTCTATCTCACTCGTTGCACTTGTAAAGCAAGCAGTCGAGAAATAACAGAGATCTGTTATTTTTGTTAATTTACCGATAGACAGCGGTACTGTTTACGTATAATGGGAATTTCTTAATGTAGATAATTTTATTTATTCTTTAAATAACATTTTAATACAACTAAGGACGTTCAAAACCATTGTTCTTGCTGGTGATATTAACATCGATATTACTCCTAATAAAAATAATCCACTAGCCGATCTTTACCTAAACTGCACTGCTTCACACGGTTTGTTGCCTGCGCATACGTTACCAACTCACCGTCTTACATGCCTAGATCATGTTCTTCTGAAATCCACTACCAGCTCTTACGCTGGTTGTCCAGTCCTCTGTAACGGATCATGATGCCACCATTTTGTCTCTTAAAACCAGTAAGAAAACGAGCCCCGTCACACGTCGTGCAAAACTAGATAACGTTGCGGTCACAACGGCACTGTTCGAGTTTGACTTTACCCCTTTATTCAACCTGAATGACCCGGATACAGCCGCTAACTTTCTTGTGAACTCCTTGAGAGAAATAATCTCCCAATGCTCCAAAATCCAATTTGTCTCCCGTAAATACCGACCGCTTAAGCCCTGGATGACCCCAGGGCTGATAAGATGCATCAGAAACAGAGACAATATGCATAAAAGTTTAAAACAGAACCCGGACAATACAACCTTAAAATCAACCTACAAGCGTTACAGAAACTTCTGTAACATGTTACTTAAAAATGTAAAAAAGGACTATTACGGGGCTAAACTAAAAAAATCGGAGAAGGATGTCAAGCGTTTGTGGGGTAATATTATGGAAATTACTAATATGAAGAAACCCAAAGGTGCGGCATATCATCTGCTAAAAAATAAAAGTACATCCATTGAATCAGTGAACCACGTGAATTCTGTTTTTGTGAATACGGGTGTATCACTGGCTGAGGCTTCACAGGCAAATGCAGGTGCTACCCCCCACTCTAATAAGCTCCCCAACTCTTCACCAAGTTCCTTCGTTCTTTTAGAGACTGATAAAGATGAAGTTGAGCGGACTATTATATCTTTAAAGAGTGATTGTGCAGTAGGCTGGGATGGAATATCCACCAGCTTCTTGAAGGCGCACAAATCTGCCATAATTCCACCATTAACATATATTTGCAACTTATCTATTAAACATGGCATATTTCCGAGCATTTTTAAGAAGACTTTGGTACACCCGGTTTTTAAAGCAGGGAACAAAAACGAAGCATCTAACTATCGTCCCATTTCAGTCCTTTCGGCGCTGTCCAAGGTATTGGAACGTATTTTAAACTCACGGCTGATAAATTACCTTGAGGGCAGGGGACTCCTATCTGAGAGGCAGTATGGCTTTCGTGCAAACCGATCGACCTCTGATGCTGTACACGATCTTACCCGTCACGTTGTTGGTAGCCTGGACATGGGGATAAAAAGCCTGGCAATCTTCCTCGACCTTGCCAAGGCGTTTAATACGCTCTCCATTCCAATACTTATCAAGAAATTGTACGCTCTTGGTATAAGAGATAATCAGCTCGCCCTGCTCCAAAGTTACTTAACTGACAGACTTCAGAGTGTTGTAATTGATGGTGTCCACAGTTCTTATCTACCTATCCCCTATGGTGTTCCTCAGGGTAGTGTCCTGGGCCCTACCCTCTTCCTAGTCTTCATCAATGACCTCTGCAACCTCGTTGTCCCGAATGGCAGGATCATTGCTTTTGCAGATGATACTGCCTTAGTGTTTACATCAGATTCTTGGCCAGATGTATTTGCCGCTGCTCAGAAGGGATTCGACATGGTCACCAACTGGCTTACTTCGAACCTCCTTACATTGAATGTCACTAAAACTAAGTATTTGACTTTCTCTATACTTAAACTCCCAGAACACAAAATTGATTCTCTGTCTATCGTAGCTCACAACGCCCATGACAGTGGTATTCTTGCCTGCTCCTGTCCCCAACTTCTTAAAACGGACGTAATCAAATATCTTGGTGTACCTACATATTGATGAGAACCTCCGTTTTACTAATCACATCCAATTCATTGCGGGAAAAGTTAGGAAGCTAATATTCGTCTTTAATAACTTAAAAGGATTTGCTGAGCCTCATGTCATGAAAATCGTATATCTAGCTTTATGTCAATCTGTTCTTTCATATTGTATTACCTCCTGGGGAGGTGCGGCTAAAACTCACATGTATAGCCTTGAAACGGCACAGAGATCAGTCCTCAAAGTTGCAACTTCCAAGTCGTTCTACTTCCCAACGAACCAACTTTACCATTACTGCGACGTTCTAACAGTCCGCCAGTTGTATATTTTATATACAGCAATGCTCCAGCACAAGACCTGTCCCCTAGCGCCTGACCTGCAAGCTAAAAGAAACAAAGTTGTCGTTCCCACCATCCCACTCAAAACCTCCTTTAGCCAAAGATTTTTCTGTTTTCTTGGACCCTACCTTTATAACCAAATTAATAAAGACATTAAAATATACTCGCACAATAGACATAACCTTAAGATTAGTTTGGTAGCGTGGCTAAAACTTAAGTCCTATGCTGACACTGAAAGTCTACTTAAACCTGTTGGCTAGTAATCTCTGTTCTTTTCAGTAACAGTACCTATTGTTTGATTATTGAGTCACAGCACCCACTTCAATACTCATACAAACATTCACACGCACACCTGCAGACACTAACATACATTTACTCACACGAATACTCACTCACACACACACCACTTGTATCCACTAATGTTTTTGTTTTACTTTAGAATAATTGTATTAAAATAAGATTAGATTAGATGTTTATTTTGTAAATTCCATCATGTTAACTACTTACTACATTGATCAAATGTTAGTAGGTAATGGTTATGATTTAATTGTATCTACCTGTACCTACCTGAATAAATGTGTACCTATTACATCCGGGATGTACATCTGGGTCACTGGTGTTCCTGAAACTCAGGCTTTTGCTTATTTCAGGCACCAGTCTCCACAAGTACAACGTTATGTGCTAACTAATTGTAATTAGTTTGTAACTCACCAAGTTTGTGGAGAAAATCAATAAATGATTTATTTATTTATTTATTATTTATTATTTATAATGTTCTGAACGGCGGTGTTAAGATTTTTTGTCGTACACGTAATTTCCGCTCTTTGATTGTTTTGTTTCTATGTCTAACCACAGATAATATAATACTATACTAGGTCTAACTAAAAATTTCATAATGCGAGACGCATACCTGTCCCGGCGGCGGGACATTATAAAAATCGGCTGTTTCAGGGCAGCGCTGGTTAACTTGCTACAAAAAAAGATAAAAAGCTACATAGCGCCGCTGTCAGCGGAACAGAAAAGATTGTGGCACTGTAGATGTGGCCCTTGAATTACGGGCCGAGGCATGGCCCGCTATTATTTCTCGGCTGCTTGTGAAACAAGCGAGATAGAAGATGGCTTTGGCCGAGGCCTAGTAAGCCGACGGGGTTTGGGGGGAGGTAATTCTCCGGGGGGAGGCTGTTGGTACTGCGGCTGATGTTGTGGGGGAAGGGGGTGGTGCGCGGGAGGTGCAAGCTTGTCTCCTCCTTCTATTCGGGATTTGGGCTCCTCTGTACGTGGGGGGGTTGGTCGGGGGGCCAGTGTGGCTCCAGTTTGTGCGTCTGCGGTGTCCGCGCTGGGTGGAATGACGTCATGGGTAAGGCGTGGCTGCGGCTGGTCGTCACTGGCTTCGGTGGGTTTGACTGAAGTGGATCGCGGATCCAACGTCGGCTTGTCCGGCTCCGGACCGGAGTAGGTAGCGGCGGGTGGTAGCTTCCTCGGTTTCGGCACCGGGAGTTGGCCGGGAGGTCCCGCTCTGGAACGTCCGGTCGCGGCGAGCGCGGTACGGTCCGATGGCCGGCTTCTTGGTAAAGATGGTCCATAGTGAGGTAGGATGAAAATGGGTGAAAGGGATGGATAGAGTGCGAGTGATGCTGAAGAGGGGGGAGTGGGAAATTGTGAAGGCGGAGCGAGGGTACACCGAGAATTTTTTGTCAGAAAAATCTCGGGGAAATGGGTTCGGAAAAACACGAAGCCGAAAATATATATTTGATTAACTATGTTTGATTTAATATTTTATTTCGATAAATATTTCCAATAGATCTTCAATCTGTATGCAACAGTGTTGTTCCTTCCATTTCGATTTACTAAAAGGTTTTATAATTTGCTATAATGGAAAGGTTGTGTTTGTTTAAAGAATGGTAAATGTTCTGAATCAATCCCGTTAAGTGCTTTTCAACTGAGCTTTATTGCCTGTATAGCGAGGTTGAGTGGATGAGCCCGCCACTTCGCAGCCTACTTCTATATACTTTTGTTGTAAGATTCCTTGTTTCATATCGTCATTACTAAGCATCTTCGCTTGTGAGATGCAGCTGCATTATCCTGATGAACTACTTACTTATAATCCTAAACTTATTATTGTAAGCTTTGGTTTCGTTAGTTTTAGAAAGCTTTGCAAGATTATTTTAGAATGACAAATAGATACCTGGAGATCGGGAAACGTTTACGTAAAAGTCTAAATGCGCCCGATATTTAATTTAAGTCTTACGTTTTGGCTGTATTAGCCGTCGTGTTTCAATGTAATCTAAAGTAGTTTTGTAATACGAAACTAATTCATATACCTACTTACTTAAATTTTTAAGGAATTCAGGGTCCATGCCATGTTCTGATAAGTAAAAATTTGCAATCAAGTGCTGTTTTTTAAAATAAAACTTTCAGACGAAATAACTATTTGTTACACTAGCTAGAGTACCTATTTTTTTTTTATAACTTGCTCCAGTACCCAATCTGCTCTTCCCTATATTTTATATTTAAATACCAATACATAAAAGCTGTCTTTCGCCACATTTCTAAAAGTTGCTACTACTTATCCAGCATTTTCTAGTTTAAGAATTCCAAGCATCCCTAATTTAAGCCCAGGTAACAGCCCATCGCATTGTTTATCAACTCCACAAAGCACAAAAGTGTGAAAAAGAAAGCTAGATACTGCGCAGTTTCCCAGTAAATCGCATTTCCAGGCAGTGCTCGCCATAAAGCATAAACTAACATAAATAACTTCAATTGTTTGCTGCCTTATTGTTAACTTTAATTACATTTTGAATTAATTTTGTAATTAAAACGGAAGCTAGAGCGCGCCGCGTGAAGTTTAAGTGGCTGGAAACGGATCGACCCGGCGGGCGGCGCGGGGGCAGCGGGGCTTTTAGATGCAATCTCTGAGTGGATTAATTAATTCTGAGGTGCCGGTTATCTCCTGTTATCATTTAATAAAGTTATGTAAGGATTTAGAAATTTCTTCCCGTGTGCTCAGACATGAAGGCGTACCTATGAATAATTTGAATATCAACGTCGGTTATTAATATTTGCGATCCTATCGCGCTTCAAGCGGGGTTGTATACTCAGAGATACACCGGCGGAGGAAATCTCTTATCAGAGTGATACACCGTTAAATTTTTCATGGAGTGCTTGTGCATTACCTGGTGTGACGAAAATAACAAATTCAGAACGTTTTCAAAACAACACTCAGCCTGACCTACATTATGCATGAAGCACTCCATTTGCTGATCCGCTCAGGAGTCCCGCTCGCGGCTCGTTAAGCGCTTACATTAGCTACAAACACTTATTGATTTTGAAAGATGGACGAATTCTTAGAGTTTCTTCATTTTAAAGAAAAATATTCTGGTCAGTAGCTTTTTAACTTAGGCACTTATTGTTATTAACATCCTGTTAACGTTCTTACAGTTCTTACTTTTTTTATCTACTACGGTTTGGCACTTAGCCTTCATCACACCTGATGTTAAGTGGTGATAAGGCTAAAAGGTGGAAGCGCACACTCCCAGGATCCTCAACCACTGAGGAACTGGCTATCTTATCTCCAACTGCCGGAACACAATAATTCTGCAAACATCGATGTTATGGCGTCAGATTTAGATAAGATGGTGATAGTCAGGCGGACTAAGAACACGTCCTACCACTAACCAAACCGAATACAATGTGTACCCCCACTGGGAATCGAACCCGAGACCTCTGGGCCGGAAATCGGTGGTGTGAACCACTAGACCACAGAGGCGGTATCTACTATTCCAATTTATCATACTACTTTCGAACGCCAAGAATCATTAAGTATACTAATACATCGAACTCTAGTTCATCATTATCACAAATAATAAAAGCAATCTCTTAATGAATGCAAAGAAAACTTCCCACGAAGTTGCCCATTACTTTTGTTTCTCGAAATGCATTTAGTAAAGTGTCCATAGGGTGGTCAGAATCTCTGGGGGTTCCAGCAAGGGGGAGTTAGAAATGCAATATTAATGTAGTGCCGAATGGTGGCCCGTGTGTATACATAGTAGGTATCATATGTGACCTTACATTCATTACTTAATTACATCTGTAATCTGTATGACAGCCTACACAAATCAAACTATCATACAGGTTGTTGCCAGAGTTCTTTCATAAAGTACCTATGTACTTATCAAAAGTTAATGGATTTTATTAGTTATAAATTATCTGCTTCGCTTTATCTTAATATATTATTATATAGAAATCTGATACAGGAGGCCAAGAGTATTCATGCTGTTAAGGTAGGTAATGATGCAAAGTAGGTCTGTCAGTTGTCTCACCTGGATGATGATGATTTGTCCCTCAGCCAGACTCTAGCCCCCTCGCCATCTTGGTCAGGTTGACACACCTGCGGTTAGACAATTCTTATGATCATACAGTCATGTACAATCATTAAGCACTCAGCACATATATTCTCATTAAAGTAACACATGTAATCAACATGAAATTTAGCATATCAACTTGAGTTTGTTATGTCATTAGGAGTGCAATCTCACATACTTTGTGAAGGACCTCAGTCCTCTTTATAGCTTGTTTACCTTCCGAAAGCATCGGCAGGTCTTATCGTGTCTCAATAGGTGTACTAGTGCAGACCCTACGGTCGGCACACGCCCTAGTCTCAACTACGGTCTTTTCAGACCAACCTTTATACCTCGTGATAAGATTGCGCAAACTTAACATGCAGGCCGCCATCCTGTGGCAGGCGGCCGTGCGGGCGAGCTCTTCAAGGGCTCATTCTTTTATGGATACTCATCCAATCTTAGTTCCCTGACAAGGGACAGAATTGCACACGCCTTATGACATAAAACAACAGTGATTTGTAAGGACATTACCTCTCTGTACGATGAAACTGTACCACATCCCATCAGCTCAGCGAGTTTCGTGGGCGTACCATTCCATCGTCCTTTATCAACGCGATCCTTAACAGGAACATTATGCCTTCAATTCTAAATAAGGTTTGTATAATGCTGAGTACTTAACTTCGGTGGTATTTGAGGCTGGCGGCGAGCAGCAGGCGAAGATCACACATGCCACGATTTACACTTTGAAAACTTGAAAGCGAGTCGACGTTGGAGCGAAAAATGTTGACACTTACCGATCGGAAATTAGCTCTATGGTTTATATTGAGTGTTGCTATATACAATTATTGTTGGGTTAATTTTGATACTCGCGAACCCTTCGCGACACACCCGCCTCGCGAGTTTTACACTATAGTAGCCATCAAGTCGCGAGTCCATTTATGGATCTTCTCCATTGCTTGGACTGCAGCGGCTCGACGCGATCTCTCATCGCTTGTTTGGTTATTACATTCATGGTTATCTATTGTTTCGTTTTCTAGATCACGTTCATTATAGTCTTGTGCAAGCTCAGTGTCATTTAACGTACTAACGTTCTCTATTTCTTTTCTCGCGTCTTGTGTTGAGTCGTGTCTTACGTTTGTATTCGTGCTCTCATCATCGTTTGATTTATCACTTATCTCTGTGGTTGGATTAGTGTCGACACCTTCAATCTCGATAGACGGCGTTTGTATCGAGTCTCTATCATCGACGCTTATGTTCTCGAGATCCACTTGATTTAGTGCTTTGTCAATGGAAATTTGTGGTGTCTCTTCCTCTTCCACTTCAAGAGGATATAAATGAGCAATTGATCGTGTGAAAACATTGTTATCGACTTTTATTCTAGCAACACGGCATAAACCGTCCTTTCCTTTTAATATTTCTACTATTTTTCCTATTTTCCAACTTTCGCGGTTTCTCGTTTCACCTTTAATTTGTACCACATCTCCGATTTGAGGAATTTCACGAGTCCTCACTCTTGCTTGTTTGGGAGAATTTCCGTACCTTTCTCTGAGGCTCAGAAGGTATCGGCTGATGAACATTTCTTTGTACTCATTCATTATCGTGTTTCCACGTTTCCATCCTTCGATGAGTTGTTGTTTAATGGTTGAACCAGAGAGTGGCAAACAATCCATGAGTAATTGAATGTTCAAACATTTTCCTGGTGTTAGGAAATCAGCTGGTTTCAGAATGTGGTCCATATCGGCTCCCACGTACGTAAGTGGTCTGGTATTGACTACGGCTTCAACTTCTTTGATGATCGTCGAGAGTTGATTTTCTCCGAGCATATGTTTTTGAAGAGTTCGTTTTAGGCAATGCTTTACCACTGCTACCAGTCTTTCGTACGCGCCCCCATGCCAGGGTGCTAGTTGAGGAATGAATTTCCATTTTATCTTTTCTGTCGATTCTCTTTCTGATATTACCTCAGCTAGCAGTCTGAACTGAGGTGCGTTATCAGTTAATATAAGTGAAGGAGTTCCTCTAGTAGCAATGAAGCGTCTGAATGCCATAAGACATTCGTCTGTGGTTAGATCTTTGACAACCTCTAAATGTATTGCTCGTATCACAAGGCATGTGAAAAGACAAATCCATCTCTTTTTTATACCATTTTCTGACCTTATGACCATCGGCCCAAAGTAGTCTACACCGACGTATGTAAATGGTGTATTAAACGTTACTCTTTCAGCCGGTAACGCTGGAGTTTTAGGTAGTTCATATGGACCTCCTCCATGCTTTACGCACCTTGTACATTTGCTTAGCGTTTTTTGAATTTTTGCTCTTCCTTGAGGTATCCAAAATTTTTGTCTTATAAGGCTTAATGTATGTGGTACTCCAACATGAAGGTTTTTCTCATGAGTTTCCTTAATTATTCTTTCGGTAAGTTCACTGTTCTTTGGTAGTAGTATGGGATGTTTTGCATCGTAGGATAAATCTGAATGTGTGAGTCTTCCATCACATCTTAGAATTCCATTAGTATCAATAAATAATCCTAAGTTCTTAGATAGGTTTGTTTTCTTTCCTCCATACTCTTCTGGAAATGTACTTTTCTGTAGTTCTTTTATCTCTTGCAGTTGTGAATCTAAAATTTCGTTTGATATTGCTTCTCTCTCTGACGGTGTTATTTTTGGTTGTTTTTCTGTGTTCAACAGACCCTCCCCCATCAGAAGAGAAGTATCCCTTATCGGACCACTAGGCCAGTGTCTAGGGTTTTGTTTTAAAAATTCGGGTCCAGATAACCACTTGTTCCTTTCCTCTTCTGAGGCGGTTGGACGTGTCGCTACGTCTGCCGGGTTAAGTCCAGACGGTACGTATCTTACTATCAGATTTTTGTTGCGCTTTATTTCTTCTAGTCTTTTAGATACAAAAGGTTCAAGTAACTTTTCAGAGTGATACCAATCAATCACTATTTGACTATCTGTCCACAGTGTTAACTGGGTTATGTTCAATGGTAAGAATTTGAGTACGAATTTTATAAGTCTACTTCCAATTAGAACGCCTAATAACTCTAAGCGTGGAATCTTTAAGTTCTCTTGGTCTTTAATAGGAACTAAGCGTGATTTACCTATTATGAAGTTGACTGTGCCTTTCTGTACTATGTATATTACTGCTGCGTAAGCTACTGTAGATGAGTCAGTAAAACAGTGTATTTGTGCCTCTCTTTCGTTGGGTACAGTAATATTTCTCTGTAGGCATATGTTTTCTACTTGTTTCATTTCTTTCAAGATGTTCGTCCACTTGTGAAGTAGATCCTTTGGTAATGGTGTGTCCCATTTAATCTGTTTCTTCCATAATTGTTGAAGTAGTAACTTAGCTGGTAACATGACTGGTACAGAGAATCCACAGGGGTCATAAATAGCTGCAATAGTTCTTAAGACTCCTCTTTTTGTGGTTTCATTGTTCTCGTTGACTCTAGCTCTAAGATAAAGTACGTCCTCTTTCAAGTCCCAGTTTAGACCCAGTAATTTTACAGTTGTTTGTGTGGCAGCATCAGGTATTTGTTCGATAAAATCTTTGGAGTTGGAGCTCCATTCGCGAAGATTCATTGAGATTTCTAAAAACATGTTCTTGCTTTCTTTATAAAGGTTTAAAGCATCTGTTGCTGTTTCTACCCCAGTGACTATGTTGTCAACATATATGTCTTTAGCTAACTGTTTTGCGTAGTCTCCATTCGACCTTTGAAGATGGTGTCTAACCGTACCGTTTAAAAGGAATGGACTGGATATGATCCCAAAGGGAACACGGGTAAATCTGTAGTGTAGTAGATTGTCTTCAGTAGCGGGTTTATTGATGTCTTTCAACCATAAGAACCTAGTGACGTCTCTGTCCTCTTCTTTTAGACCAATCTGTAAAAATGCCTTTTCTACGTCTGCCGTCATGCCTACGGCGTGACTTCGGAATTTCAACAGTAGTCCAGTCAAATCCTCCAACATCATTGGACCGCAGTATAGACATTCATTCAGACTCTTTGTATCCTTTGTTTTAGCTGAAGCATCATAGACTATTCTCAGAGCCTTACCTGGTGCTAATATTCCATGGTGAGGAAGGTAGTGGATGGGATGATCACTTGTATCTTCTCTAGGTACTAGTTCAATGATACCCATTTGCAGTTGATCACTTAGTGTTTGGTCGTAGGCTGACAAAGTTTCTGTGTCTAGGCGTTTCATTAGTCCTATCAGGCGTCCGTATGCCAGACCGTAGTTAGTTGGTAATTCAGGTGGGTATTCCTTCCAAGGCCAGCTAACGTGATATCTTCCTTCTATGAATTCGGTGTTTTCATTGAAATGCTTAATAGCTTCTTCTTCACGGTTAGCATTTGGAGAATCAGTAATTCCAAGAGATTCTAAGTCCCACAAAGTTTTCATTGATGTGTTATCTAATGGCAGATCAGGCTCGTTTAATCTAGTTTCATAGGGTGCTTGGAAGTATGTGAGCATTGATAACTCATCCTCATGTTTATGCGTTATTTTGCCTGACAATATCCATCCTAAGTCGGAATTCACCAAGTACAAGTTCTCTTGTAATTTCACCTTTTCGGTTGACATAAGTGAATGATAATAATCATTTCCAATCAGAATATCTACCTTATCTGACAGAGATCCATCATCCGCCAATAAGTAATCCTTTTGATGGTTCCATTTGGTCAATTCTTTGCCATAAGATGAGATACTGCGTGTAATAGATGGTACGACATTCGCATATACTGTCCTTCGCATATGAGTTCTTGATTGAATATGAAGTTTTACCAACGGGCTATCTAGTTCTTGAGGTTTGTTCGAACCAAAGGTGAATACTGTGAGGTGGTTGTCTTCTTCGGTTTCTAAATTAAGGTCCTGCGCGACATCTTGCGTAACATAGCTTCTCATACTGCCTGAATCTAACAGTACACGACACTTCTTTGAGGTATTCTCAGGTCCTTTGACATTAACAATAGCAGTTTGTAGTATTGTGGCTCCCTTTTCATAGATGTGCATTGTACTGGTAGATTCCTTCCTTGGTACCTCATTCTTTGTTGTCACCTTCCTTGGGAACTCTCTGTTCGGACAAAGTGCTCTATTATGGAGGCCTTTCTTACCGCAGTGTCTGCAGGTTATGTGCTTAGACTTACAGGAGCCTGTTTGATGGCCTTCACGGAAACAAATAAAGCAACGGTTTCTTAATTTTAATCTTCTTTGTTGTAGAGTTTTACTTTCTGTACACTCATCATTAAAATGATCTCCTTTACAAAATATGCAGTAGAGCTTCCTTCTTTTCTGATTAGATCCATGCCCATACTTCTCTTCATTGAATTGAAATTTCCTCTTAGTGTTAAAGGTTTTGTTGAAAGCAGTTACACTACGTTTAATTCCTTTATCGGTCTTCCTTATATTATTTGGTTTTCGGACTTTTGATCCCTTCTCATTTCTAGGTTCTAGTATATGAAGCGTTTCTGTTGTATAACTGGTATCTTCTAAATTGAATTTTTCAGATGTTCTTTTAGCATCCTCTCTCGCTGAGAGTACAATATGGAGTTGTTTTCTCATTTCTTCGATAGTGTCGTTACTTAGTTTCAATTTCAACTCGTATACTATATCCTCAGGAAACTTTTCCAGGATTAAGAATCTCAGATGGTTGTGTTCTGTATTTTCGCCCAGTGAGCTCAATACACGAAGGTGTCTTTCAATCTCATCTAATATTCTTCTACAGTCTTCTTGTTTGTCTGCTCTCTTAAGTTTGTAAAGTGTTGAATAATGAGCATCGACTATTTGGGTTTTCTTTCCATATCTGTCTGTTAAAGTTGCTACAGCAATTTTATAATTTTCGTTTGTAGTCTCAAGACCATCCAAAATTGTCTTAGCCTCACCCTTCACAGAAGCCTTTAGGTACAATAACTTATCGACGTCTCTTAATGCTCTTTGATCAATATTGGAAGAGAATTGATCCCAAAATTGTGTCCATTGTAGAACATCTCCGGAGAATGTGGGCAAGTTCAATTCAGGTAGCTTTCCTCTGCTGATGGACTGACTAGAACTGGAAGAAGAATCAGCCTTGTCCTTTTTGACTTGTATTTTTACATTTAGTTCAGCTAATGCTTCCTCTCCTCTTAATTGTTCTGTCGTCATACTGGATATCTCATCCGCATCCGGATTTGTTGAAGTGTTAAAATATTGATACAATTCGCTATTAAATCGGTGAATTACTGCTTGTAATTTTGATGACACGATCCTTGCTTGTTCTAAATCATCGTCTGACCACGACTTCAAAGCACAAAGAGCGCGAGAATTACTCGTTAGATTTTTTATACTTGACACAAATGTAGTTAGTCTATCCAAATATATTTCCTCCATGGTATTAAATTATATTGACTGGTATGAATCTGAAATCATCATAAATACTGTATACCATTTATAACTCATTCATGCATGACACCGTATTAATTGATTTTAGTCAGACTCATTATAGTTAGCCTTGTTTAATTTTAACTTTGTTATGCGTTTACTGTGTGTGAAAAGTGTGTTTGTAGATTAGCACTCTTATTACCTTACAGTAACAATCATAATATTCATCTATAATAGTGCTTTCATAACTTGTTTTGAAATAATTAATCAAGTATTAAGTTTTAATTATTTAGTGACTTCTTGATCCCATAGTCAATTTTGTGAAACATCTCTAGTAAGTTATACTACTCAACCTAGTCTATAATCATAGCACTAGTTGAGCTAGTTGTTGTTACCTTTAAAACATTTGATCTTATCTAGACTTGGCTCTGGCACTACAGTGCCCCCTTGACCTAGTTACTTGGCTATGACACTACAGTGCCCTTTTGACTTGGTTACTTGGCTATGACACTACAGTGCCCCTTTGACGTAGTTACTTGGCTATGGCACTACAGTGACCGTTTGCCTTAGTTACTTGGCTATGACACTACAGTGCCTCTTTGACTCAGTTATATGGGAACACAAGAAAGTTCACTAGGCCACACTTCTTATTGGTCACACAGTGTTTAGATTGTATTTTAGCACTAACTTTATCAAACGCATGAAATCACAATCATTTTATTGCTTTTTGTACACTCAATATACCATATTGACCACCAATAATTTTTCACTTTTGACCATAGGTTATCAAACTATAGCACAGTGTGTAAACACTGAACATGAACACTGATTGTAACAGCACTTCACTATGTATCCATAAGCACAGATACTATATTCTCACAGTGTATGTAACATCTGAACATCAAATATGTATGCATGTAGTTTGTAATAGATAGGTAAGTAGGTCATTATTTATGTATTTGTTTGTGTATCATTTTCTCACAGCATTAACCAACTATTCACCGTTAGGCTATTGAGTTTGATCAGAATTTGTCTAGTTTGATGCTACTCTGTTCTTATAATTTTAAGAATCTTAGTGAGCTAACTTAAGTAGTATTTTGTTGTGATAATTATAACACCTGTCAGTACTCAAATAATAAAAGTTAGTGTGAGACGCTCATATTATCTTTGTTGTCAATGTTTTGAGTTGTATTTAATTGAAGCGATGACAATATTCAACTTGGTAGGTATGTGACACTATGTGAAAACTTAAGTGCGCTTGGTGAAAATGTCATGTAAACCATAAGTATGTAAACATTGGGTTATGATTAGTTTTGATTTGGTATAAGAATTACAACGACAATGTTCTATGATAATTTGACATGCTATCTGAAACAATCTTTGCTAGTCAGCTTCTACTTTAATGTTGGAAGTTTTATCAAGTGACTAGTCCTGTATGTGCTTGAAATAATATGGTGTGTGATCACAGTTTTACATACCTGAACCTTGACTTCAATTTATTACTCAATGTCTTCTTGTAATAGTACACTTTTATATGTATTGTTTGTAGGTACTGAGTATCGGTGTCCCTATTAGAATGATAAAAAGTTAGGTTTAAATAAAGATTCACACAGCTAGAGTCCTCATTGAAACACCCTTTACTGATATTTTATTTCATCATTAAGCACATTTTCTTTGTCTAAAAAAAACTTTGAAGATTGTTTTCAACATAATTATGTGACTTATAGGTTGCCGCAAAATTTTTCCTGACAATTGGTTGTTCTGACTTAAAGATATGGTTTAAACTTGAAATTATAGTTTCAAACAATGCTTGTGATGCTTTGTTGTCTTACCTGTTGAAATCTAATTCGTACTTTCTTTGTTTCACTTTAAACTATTGAAAATGTTTCGAATGACATTCAATTTGTTTGTTGACAATTACAATGACCCTTTCGTGTAAGTATAGTAGCGACCTGCGGAGAAAATTGCAACATCTTAACACACTAGCGCTGCGTGTATTCACTGACACTTCCGTGGCGCTGATCCTAAACTTAACACTTGGCGGGAATTTTGATTGCTTTGATGTTAAGTTGCTAACACTGACTCAACAGTAGTAACTTGTTAGATCAATGTTCACAACCTTAGTAAAACTGAATTTCACTCATACCATCAGAAATAATAACTTATAGTAAGTAAGTGTGTGGGTGTGACCGCATGACTTTTACTAATAAAGTAAATTGTTGCACTTTGTTCATTGTTTTTCATGAGTATTTATCTGTTTATCTTTTTATAGGTATTGTTATCATTCGATGAGACAGCTGACAAATGCATCCTATTGCATCAAATGAATTCTCATTAAACTCTCCTCGGCCATATATCAGATAAGCTTTGTTTGAGATCTGTACTAAACATTGTTTTGTTTGGATTTATACTACTTAAATTATTTTTCAGTAAGTAGGTATAACTATATCCAATTCTTTATCCCCTTATTTTCCCCAGATAAATTCCAACTTATCTATATCAAATTTCAATCCCAGCACATCTGCACCAAATTTGTGTATACATAGTAGGTATCATATGTGACCTTACATTCATTACTTAATTACATCTGTAATCTGTATGACAGCCTACACAAATCAAACTATCATACAGGTTGTTGCCAGAGTTCTTTCATAAAGTACCTATGTACTTATCAAAAGTTAATGGATTTTATTAGTTATAAATTATCTGCTTCGCTTTATCTTAATATATTATTATATAGAAATCTGATACAGGAGGCCAAGAGTATTCATGCTGTTAAGGTAGGTAATGATGCAAAGTAGGTCTGTCAGTTGTCTCACCTGGATGATGATGATTTGTCCCTCAGCCAGACTCTAGCCCCCTCGCCATCTTGGTCAGGTTGACACACCTGCGGTTAGACAATTCTTATGATCATACAGTCATGTACAATCATTAAGCACTCAGCACATATATTCTCATTAAAGTAACACATGTAATCAACATGAAATTTAGCATATCAACTTGAGTTTGTTATGTCATTAGGAGTGCAATCTCACATACTTTGTGAAGGACCTCAGTCCTCTTTATAGCTTGTTTACCTTCCGAAAGCATCGGCAGGTCTTATCGTGTCTCAATAGGTGTACTAGTGCAGACCCTACGGTCGGCACACGCCCTAGTCTCAACTACGGTCTTTTCAGACCAACCTTTATACCTCGTGATAAGATTGCGCAAACTTAACATGCAGGCCGCCATCCTGTGGCAGGCGGCCGTGCGGGCGAGCTCTTCAAGGGCTCATTCTTTTATGGATACTCATCCAATCTTAGTTCCCTGACAAGGGACAGAATTGCACACGCCTTATGACATAAAACAACAGTGATTTGTAAGGACATTACCTCTCTGTACGATGAAACTGTACCACATCCCATCAGCTCAGCGAGTTTCGTGGGCGTACCATTCCATCGTCCTTTATCAACGCGATCCTTAACAGGAACATTATGCCTTCAATTCTAAATAAGGTTTGTATAATGCTGAGTACTTAACTTCGGTGGTATTTGAGGCTGGCGGCGAGCAGCAGGCGAAGATCACACATGCCACGATTTACACTTTGAAAACTTGAAAGCGAGTCGACGTTGGAGCGAAAAATGTTGACACTTACCGATCGGAAATTAGCTCTATGGTTTATATTGAGTGTTGCTATATACAATTATTGTTGGGTTAATTTTGATACTCGCGAACCCTTCGCGACAGCCCGAGTGCATTTACTTAATGGATCGTAGGCAAAATGTTTACACTGTCGTCGAACATGACAAAAACAACCAGTCGCAAGTCGGATAGAGAGAAGCTCTTTGGCAGGATTATTGCGAGCGACCGGGGACTGAGTCACACAAATAAAAAAGTTACCTACTTCATCTGCACGGATAAAAAAACTTATACGACACCTCCACTACAGAAGGAAAGTGTGGGATACATTACCGGAGTGGAAAAGTTAAAAAGCTTAAATGTATCTCCGGCGCGGCTAAAAGTGTCTGACAAAAGTTCGACTTCCATTTTAAAAAGCTCCATTACAAAACATCGAGATTCGCTTCCGCCACGCTGCCGCGAGCGCGAACGGTGGCTTGAGAGACGGAATTAAACTCGAAACTTTTCAATTTACTTTATATGAAATGGAGCATGGCCGTGAGACGACATGGCGCGACCTACAGATTGCGGGCTGTGTCTTTTACCCTCATAAGTAGTCGCTCTTCAAAGGGACGTGAGGTTGTTCGCGGTGCAAAATCTAAGTTGGCGTCTCTTCGCTAGAATCAGGCACGCTCGCCGTGATTCGTCCGAGGTCCGATGCATCTAACGAAAGCTTTCGAATTCGTTACACGAGTACTGCGACCGGTCGAGTTGATGCTTTTTTTGGTTTGGACAATATTTGCAGATTATAATACCTAAATGGAGCCTGTGGCACACTGGTTGGTATGCTCGGCTTGCGATCGTTAAAGATAAGCAACTAAGCAACTTTCGCATGATGGGTGAGCAAAAATTTATAACCTCGCTCTCCTACGTGGTTCGCAAGGCATCCCGGCTGCATTTGCAGTCGTTAATACGCACCAATCCATATTGGGCCTACATGGTGGGACATGGCCAATTCTCCTGATTTACCCTTAAGGAAGGACAGAAGCCCAGCAGTGGAACATTAAAAATGGCTGATGAGGATGATGATGAATACTGAGATCAATTAATGCTTACCGTTTATTTTTAAATTCAAATATACAAAATATTTACTTGCTAGGTTATTAAACAATTAATAGTAGTGATAATGATTACCACTTATCAGACATCGATAGTCGCGCGCGTCCCATACCTACTGTTTAATAAGGGCTTGTCCACATCACCACGTCTCCACGTGGTCCTCTACGTGAAACGGGCAGACTGTGTCGCGGCGCGGTGTCGGTACAGCAAGGCCGCGCCGCCCCGGCCGCCGTCGCTCCGCCCGCCGTTAAACGGCGCGTTAGTCGTCGTCGTTAGAAGCACGTGGCTACGATGTTCTCACTCTTCTTCATCAGCCATTTAATGCCCCCACTGCAGGGGCACTGGCCTTCCTTATGGGTGGATAAGGAGAATGTTTATTCTCACTTAGTTGATGTTTAATGGTCTTAGCGATAAGTTGTGCTGTGCAAAAAAAATCGAAAACTATTGATTCTTAGTTCTATTGAGTCGTGAGTGTAAAACATAACGAAATTTTACTAGGCAGGCAGGACATAACGTCACGTTGCCAACGACAATGACTTGCATTTTTACGACACGGTAACGCAAATTTGCACGTCAGGAGACTGCCCCGTTCCACATGAACGACGTCGTGTCATGATGTGGATGTGGACTGGACCTAACTCATTCCTCGTTTTTTAAACTTGTTTGTTTAAAAAATAACTAACCAATACGAAAAATATCGACGCTTTAGACCAAAAGTCATCGGGAAATTATACAGGGTGCTTGTTTAAAGTTGAGACATAATTCCGGGGGTGAAAGTACCCATCAATACAAACAACTTTAACGATGGGACCAAGTGCGATATCGCGAAAAAAATCAGCTGTTTCATACAAAATTGCAATACCGGATGGGCCAAAATGTATGGAACAGTTGATTTTTTTCGCAATTAGACAATTGGTCCCATAGTAAAAGTTGTTTGTATTAGTGGGTACTTTCACCCCTTGAAGTATGTCACATCTTAAAAAAAACACCCTGTATATTCAATGACGAAATAAAAATGTACTTTACTGCTGTACCTAATATTTCCAATAATTAATTTGAATTTATCCATAATTTTGCAGATATGTTATCTCATAAAAAATAAAAGTAACCATAAGTATCAAGACTATTTGGATGTAAGTTGACAACATCCATGCGGGCACCTCCACAGAGTAAAGTAAGTTGAATTTGAGAAGAGTTGTAAGGCTTTGGCTCCGAGATAGTGCTTTTAGGCCCTAACCCCTCGGGTGATGCAGTCCGCGGAGCTTCTTAAAATGTTTCACTTATGTATATATGGGAATACATTACTCCAGCCTCCGGGTTACTTGAGGCGCGTACACTTACTTTTAACACAAAATTGAAGTGACGTAAAGCCTTCACTCAGCTCTCGAGTGTATGTTCACTTAAATTACGTTTTATTGGAAACCTGAAACATTTCGCTTGAAGGAAACCAAAACTTGTGTTAGGTACCTACTTATTTTTTCTGCTAAGATTGATTTGGCATAAGTAGAATTTTCTTTACACACTGGTTTGAAAACGAAATTTTCGTATTGAGTTTTTTAACTGCATTCGTTATTGGTTGTATGAGGAGCGTTCGAGCTGTTGGTATATTATTTTAATAGAAATTTGCTTATAAATTTATGAGAACTTTAATTTCACCTAGATAAAACAACATCAACCAGATTTTTCTATATAAAAGATTATGGTTCTAATAATCCGATATAAAAAGATAACTTTAGACAAATTTATCATTTAATCCTTAAGTCAACGGATGTATTTTGCTTTCTCCTATCCCGTCAACATCAGATCGAGTCACTTAGACGCACGTACTTACTCAAAGTGTTGCGTTCTTCTAATAATCACTTAGCTTAATTGCGCCGTTAATTACCGCCGATCTCGATGGTTCAAATTACGTACTCTAAAACGCATTAGCGGCTGACAGCTGGAGATTATCCGTCTAGCGGCGACGGCCGGCCGCTCGCCCGAGCACCGCGCCGCCGCGGTTCCATCGCAGTAATGAAACTTAATGAGCCTTAATTGTTGACGACTTAATGTACCAACCGCTAAGATAAAGTAACGCCCATCGCTGAGTGCCCGAAACAAAACACGATCAACACCCACCCAACCCCTGCCGGCACTCTACACTAGAACATGCGATTGCATTTTGTTCGTATGCACCTAATGATTATGGTGTTAAAAGGTTTGGCGCAGGCAAATACAAAATCAGAAAAACAAATACCTCCTACTTTTTTACATAAAGATAAAAAAAACCTAAGACATGCCAAGCCGAACGAAGGAATCAAAAATAATTTATTTTCATCCCATCGATTCGAAAAGCGATGATTGTTTATCTAATAACAGTGTCCAAAACGATTCATTGTTTACCTGTTATGACAAGAGGGTATAAATGAGATTTGAATTTTGAACAGCTTCATAACAGGGTCCAAAACGATGAGATTTGAATTTAGAACATAATTAAAGAAGCATTGGTTGGAGTGTAGCAAAGGGTGTGCAGTACTTTAAAAAAAATTCAACAGATTTTGTATGGGGCCGGAACTTTTTTCGGGACCGAGAAATTTTAAAAAACGGATTTTTATAAAATTGAGAATATCTCGTAAACGGTGAGTCGTAGCTAAAATCTAACAAAATGTTCAACCCCCCTACGGCATCCCCTAGATACTTATAAGGAATCTGATGGACATATATTTTTTTTATTTAATTTTTATTTTATTTCAAAACTCAAATTTTTTTTTCTTGCCCGACTAGCGCTATGGTGTATCCGAACGACAAAGAAAGGTAGGTAGTTTGAGTTGGCTTTACTGCTTTTCTTATAGAGGGGGATGAAAAGCAGAGTGTATTCCCTCGCTGCGCTCGAGATTCTACTCTAGAATCCTTCACTGCGCTCTGGATTCAAAATAGCGCCCTCGCCGTAAATATATTATTTTGCTCCCTTGTAATACAATCTACTATTAAATAATTTTTCTTGCTTTAATAATTGAAGGGTGTGTGTGTGTATTAAGTATTATGACTCTACTTCCCAGCATATCGAATGCTGGGAAGTAGAGTCAACTAAAATGTATAGTGTTTTATTAGTAGATATGAACCTAACCCCTATTTGTAACATTTTCGTTCGTATTGTATCATTGGTGCCTCTGCTGATACAGGATTCATTGTGCAAAGACTGCCAAAGTTTAAGCCTATCTTGCTGACAAACTTTGCGCCATTTCCTCCGCCCATTTCGCAGGGGGTGTCATATGCTTACGATTCACAATGGCGTGTGCCGGTCTTCTTGTTAACTGATTAGAAGCAGTCGAGTGGTGTCATCTCGGAACGTTCCAATTACTAGAGGCGTGGGGACGGGGGTGGCCGGGGTGCGAATGATCCATTTCGAAAACTAATTTAGAGTTGGCAACTAAACAAAGAGCACTTCTCACAGATAATAATTAACGCTTGCGGTAAAGTTCCACTTAGTCCGCCCCGGTTAAACCTCACTATTCCATTGGCAAAGTTAATTAAACGATTTTTCCGCATCGCATAGCAGCGATACACCTGATGAGATATAGTCCTTTTGTAAATTATATTATTAAATACATTTATAAGCTTATTATAACACGTATTAAGATTATTATATAAGTAACTTAATTTCTAAAAATATAAACATAACTAAGGAGCAATAATTTGTTGCATGTAAAAAAGCTTACCAAACATTTTAGAATAGGTTCGACCTAATGGCTGGTTTTTTCATTATTTCATTCGTCGAGAAGGTTTCCAACGAAAATTTTTGGATGGCTACTAGACAAGTCAAATGAGTTATGAATGATATTTTTGCCTGAAAATTGAAAACCTAACGATCAATTGTCAGTTCAGTACCTACCAATAGCGTGAAAAACTATCGGTATGCTAATCAAATAGTAAACTATACCGCCCTTTAAAAGCTGTCAAAGTACTGCTGTCAAATATGTATTGAATTTCAGTTATTTATACGACCGAAAGCGCCTCTTTCGGTCGATTTCATACAAAATAAATAAAACGATCACGATAACGGTTACCATAACGACAGTTTTTCTTGCTAAGGCTATAATATACTGTTTGTCAATGTATTCGATTCGATACGTGCACCTTCCTTTTCATGGGTAAAGCATTGAAAACATTGGTGCAATTTCACTTGATCACAACTCATTTTTCAACACACTTGCTCATAAAGTGAGCCTTATTACATCGATCTTAGGGCCATAAACCGAACTATAACACACGCGTGCATAATAATATTACAGTACTATTTGCGTAATAGAATTATCCCTACAAAGTTAAGTAAGTACCTAACTGCAAATTATATGCGAGTAAACAGAGACTTTTCAATTTAACCGGGTAATACACTACCCCTACAAAGTTAAGTTAGTACCTAACTGCAAGTTATATGCGAGTCAACAGAGCATTTTCGATTTCACCGGGTAATAGATACAGTTCTTTTTATGTAACAACAAAGAGGTTTTATACGGCTGAAAATCCATTTACGTTTTTAGAATAAATAAATGTGTCCTTAATTAAGACAAAAAACATAATTAAGTATATTATTATCAAGTTATTTATAATTACAATAATTTGTTAAAAAACATTTGCATTTTATCACTATTATTATAATTATTTTGAAGTAGGCTGTATGGCTGTATGTAATCAATCACCTTACATTAAATAGTAACTTATTAATGTTGTCAGCTGTGAATAAGAACATATCCTTTTAATAGGCAAAAATTATACTAGCTTATTGCAAAATCTTCTATTCGAACTAAAAACTATATGTTAATGCAATCAATTTCCTTTAAAAACTCAATCCTTTTATGGCGTACCTATCCAATAGTGGACTATAATGATAGACGTAAGAATCTAATAGAGTTACATAATGTTCGGAACCTCTATGCAGTCAGTGCTGAGTGGAGTGTTGTGTCGGAGTGAATGTCGCTGTCCTTTGATTGTTTGTGCTGGCCGCCCGTTGTCCAGATAAAAGCTCCTCCGTAGCACGAAAAAGCACTCACTCCAAATATTGATTTGTTACTTCGCCGCTCCTAAAATGGAAGAGATATGTCTTAGCTTTTGTACGTCTATATTTGGAAGACACAAAGTTAAATACTTATAGGGACCAATCTTTATTCTGCTTTATGAATTTTCACCAGTGTACATTTTGTATTTGTCTGCGGTGTTGATCATTACATTATATAGGTACCACTAATAATTATTTAGTACAAAGTTTAGGGGATGATAGTGTCCATCAACACGAACAATTTTTACTATGAGGCCAACCACCGAATCGCGAAAAAAGTCAGCTGTTCCATACAAAAGTACGAGTACAACATCGACTCGACTGAAATGTATAGAACAGCTGATTTATTTTTTCATGATTCCGTGGTTGGCCCCATAGTAAAAATTGTTTTTATTGATGGACACTACCATTCCCTAAAATCTTAGTACAAATTAAAAATTATTGGTGTATATTCCTTCTTCATTAGCAACGCACCTTTTTTATCTACAAACAGGATTCCACTTAGCCTTCATCTCACCTGATGTTAAGAGAAGATAAGGCTGAAGATGGAAGCCCACTACTCCCGGAATCCTCATCACTGAGGAACTGACTGTCTTATCTCTAATTGCCGGAACACAACAATGCTGAAAACATCGGCGTTATGGCGTCAGACTTAGATAAGATGGTGGTAGCTGGCCAGGTAGACTTACAAGTGCTACCACCAACCAAACCGAATACAATATGCACCCCCACCGGAATCGAACCCGGGACCTCTTTGTCTGATACTGGTGGTGTGTAAAAGTAAGACCACAGAGCGGTTGAAACCTTTTTCTCTCATTGCACTCCTCGTACATAGTTTGTTGTAGCATCAGCTTTGATGTTATTGTCTTTTTTCATGTGCATTAAACAGTACATTAAACAATTCAATCCGTGAATTTATTTTATTATTATTATCAACAAAATAACTACGTATACAGAATGTTTGTTTAAAAATGGGACATACTTCAGAAGTTGAAACTACCCATCAATACTGAACAACTTTCACTATGGGACCCAGTGCCGCATAGCGAAAAAAAATCAGCTGTTTCATACATTTTGGCGGTATTGCACTTTTGTATGAAACAGCTGTTTTTTTCGCGATGTCTCACTTGGTCCCATAGTAAAAGTTGTTTCTATTGATGGGTACTTTCACCCCCTGAAGTATGTTCCATCTTTAAACAAACATCCTGTATATAGAGCAAAGAGTGCCATGTAGGGTGACTGGCATCTTTATGCAAAAAGTAAAGGGCAAGAGTCAAATAAAATAAAATGAAATAAAATATAATAAATAATATATAAGTAATTTATATCATATTAAGTTAAGCTGTAAATAATTATTTACCAAAATGTTTGGGCTAAAATTTACTTCCATACATTGGTTAGGTAAGTAATAAACATGTCTAAAAAGCCGTCTAATTTTATGTAGGTACTAGCTTTCCGCCCGCGGCTTCGCCTGCGTGGACTACACGACGTTATTCCGCGGGAATGTGATATTTTTCAGGGATAAAAAGCCTATGCTCCTCTCCAAGCTACAAAAGTATCTGTATCCCAAACAGCCAAATCCGTTCAGCCGTTTTGGCGTGATTGAGTAGCAAACATCTAAGCTTTCACATTTATAATATTAGTAGGATTCCTTTCAGTCATACAAAGGATTATCATAAGTATTACGTAAAAAGTAACAAAAGTCAATTGTTTATGTAGCCAAAACGAATTTTTCATACTGCATCCAAATTCACTACGGCCAATTTAGAAATTTTTGTACTATATATCAAACGTAGGACAGTAAAAAACCGGTCAAGAGCAAGTCGGACTCGCGCACCGAGGGTTCCGTACCGTACCATCATAAATAAATAGAAAAAACTACAACTATGCTTCACCCAAACAAAGCAACCTGCGAGTAGGTAGGAAGGAGGATATTTTGGTTGTAAATAAAACGTAAAAATGTTTTCATCGGCGAGGCATATTATATTCTTCCAAGAATTTGCGATGTAGAATTTTGCAGTTTTTGGTCAGCGCCATCTCTTGACCGATAATGGAACTAATGTAATTTTGTTCATGATTTCTGAAAAAGTTTACTATTTAGAGACATCGTTTTATTTTTCCCTTAATCTTTACATAAACTTCTATCACCTAAAACAATTTATCTTTGCAAATTTCGGAGATAAGGGGGGACGGTATTATTTTTACATTTTTCATCATAAGTCAAATACTATGCGGCCTAAAACAAAAAGAAAAATTGTTTGAGAGTGTGCAAGCAGCGCTCTTTTATATGATACCCCATATGCCCTAGTAGCCCCACTTCAAATTTTTTAAACCCCCTTTCCGCCCCTAATGCAAAAAAAATAAAAATTATTTAAATTTTTACTTTTTTGCATTCACAATCGTCGTGGGTTCAAGTCCTATCGGACCTGGTTGTGAGAGGGTCGATTTTTTCTAAATACTTCACTTTCCATTTTTCAACCATAAAAATTGCATTGTGAATGCAAAAATATAAATATTTTTTTTTCTCTCTTATCAGCAAAATAGTTGTGCAAACGTCGTCTAAAATTATAACAAACTTAGGTCGAACCTTATCTTTTAACCAAAGCAGGATATGTGCGTGAGGCAAGCCGCGTTTTTGCCACTCAACACTATACATATAACACAATACTTCTCCAAAAATGTTATCTTTGGTGAGTAGATCTATCATTGATTATGGCGTCGCGAAGGTGCACGTATTCTTCAGCGCGCAACTGCCTTTGATTAGATCGTATTTTAAACTAATCTTTCGGTTGAAATTTTTGCGTACATGTCAACAATAAACTGATTGAATAAGCAACGAAAACGTTGAAAGTATACAAATCTATTCCTTCTCACTTGCAAGTGGTAACAATAAAATTGAAGGTTCCTTTTTATTATAATTGTATGAAGCTCGCGCTCGGACGCCCCGCCTTTTTATACCTTCGGCCGCGAGACGCGTCGAGCGAAGCTTCGAACTGCTAAGCTATCGGGAGTTACACGTGTTGTTGTGAGTCTACCATAAAAGATAGACATATGCTGTCGTGGGATATTTTTTATATAATTTTAAGGAGAACATTTCCGTCATACATAATTTCTGTGTAGCTTTAACCATGAAGGTTGCACACGCGACGGAAGCTTAAAAAATGGAGTAACCCGCTCCCGCTTTCCCAACATTTCCCTTCACTGCTCTGCTCCTATTGATTGTAGCGTGATGAAAAGTACACTATAACCAGCTCAGGAGTGTGAAAAATAACTGTACCAAGTTTCGTTAAAATCCGTCGAGTAGTTTTTGTTTCTATAACGGTTATACACACAGACAGACAGACAGACAGACAGAGAGACAGACAGACAGACAAAAATTTTACTGATTGCATTTTTGGCATCAATATCGATCCCTTATCACATCCTGATAGCTATTTTGGAAATATATTTCATGTACAGAATTGACCTCTCTACAGATTTATTATAAGTATAGATAAACAGTAGCTTGACGTACTCCATAATAATCGGATTAACTCTCGTTAATTTTCGCCCACTCAATACGAGCGCCATTAATTATCATTTCGCTGTAAAAGTGGGTCCACAAGTCCCAAAACGATGTCACATCTGTATCTAATGAAAACACAAGTCAATGTAAATTTTTATAATCCCTAATTTAATTGGCCCGTTGTCGGTCCGTTCGTCTTATTAAAGCGTCGCTTAACTAGTCGGCAGGGCCGCACCGCTAACGCTAAATCCTAATTAACTGCTTGATTAGAACTGGAATAAAAAGCTCGTAATCTTAATTGGTATTTTTAATCAAAGCCCTCGCTACGAGACGTTTCGCCTCAGAAGGCGTTTACCTGTGTAACTAGTTTTCAAATTTAATTAAATGCAAATAACTTTACATAAAAACACTTACCGAGATTAATATTAAGTATCTCGTTATGATTTGTACTCTCTATCGTTGCTCGCTTAATGAAGTTAGGTGCCTACTCGTTATGGGCCACGTAAATAATTTTCCTTATGAGGGGATGAATTAAGGGATTTCTTTATTAATTCTGCGGCGCACTAATTGCAGGGTTGTGACGGTTGTGGCTTCATTTAGTTGTGACGAACTGCGAACTCTCCAGGGTCGTACGGGATGAACGAAATGATGCCATATTATACGAAATTAAAAAATAAATTAAAAGTTGAGGAAAAACAAACTGAAACTGCGTATGGATATTTTGTGCTATGACTAAATAAATTTAGCTCTAGATAAGAGGGACAGTAAATCATAAAATTATTAACAGAATGCTCAAATTTTCCAGTTTTAATATACGACAAAATTCTTTTTTCCTTAAATACTTATAGTCATAAACCCTTATAATCGAGATCAGTAAATAGATACGAGTAGCATATTTCTTGTATAAAAGCCCACAAACTTCATTTTTAAAGAACATAACAAAACGAAAAATTCGCACATGCCAATAGCCGGTAATAGCCCGAGCGCTGCACCACTCGTAAGTGGCTACAATAAAGCTCTCGGTACATTAAGCTCCCGCTAGTGCGCCGTTAGCGAGATAACGAGACCCACTGCCCGCCGCACACATAATTTATACCGTCCGAGCTCGTTAAAAACTTATAAAGACGCACATTGTTAGTGCGGCCAATATTCGCGGCCGTCCGGGATATACGAGCGGCGTAACGACTCCCCGCGCCCGCCGACCGTTGCGCAAATGATCCTCATTCAAACGTAAATAGAAACAAATAACAATGCACTTGTTTTAAGGAGATTCCAATAGTTTCGTGGTAGGTAATGCGCGTTGTTAGCGCGGCCTATCTTCGGAGAGATCGCGATGCTTGCTGCAAAAACGCGCGCAAGAAAGTCTGCGTACGCCCATATGACCATGTTCTTAGTCATTGACAGTTACAAGTTATCTGCCACGTAAAAAGTCACTAAGGATGATATAAATCGAGTTGAACCTGGAAAGTGCTGAGACAAAAAGTTTGATCATGAAACCTTTAATAAATTTAACTTTTACGTCGTTGATTGTAGAGAACTATTCGAAATAGAAAATAGGTGTACGTGTGCTGATCCAATCTGGCGCGCAGCTTTTAGGCCGCGCGGTCGAGCTTCGTTTTTCACTTAGCCGTACGCGAGCAATTACCGGCTTTGCACGAAATGCAACGCCCCCATTCCATTGCTATTTAGCTTTTCAACTGACTTTTTTTTCATTCAATACTAACTTATCGGGAACCGCGTAATTGTACAGCGAATTTCCATTTTCTGAATTTATTCTTGCTCACGGTCGTGTGCAAGTATGTTCATCAGGCTTACAATACAATTGGAGCATTTTTTGCATGTGAATGTGATTTCTACGAAAAATTCAATGGTTTTTGCAGTTGTATTTTAAAAGTATTAAATTTGTAACACGATTTTCTTATGATATTTTCATGTTCTTTTTTTGTACTCGTAGGTATACGATATTCCATACACCAATTTTATTAAGGGGTAGTTCTGGGGGGTCATCTATGTCCCAGGCTCAATCTTTACATAATAGGTATCTAATGTTCCGGTGAGCAGGAAACCGAGTTGTACCTAGGCATTCCAAGCGTTTAAAGCGTGTTGATTGTAAGTAAGCTGTAGCGGGTGGCCGGCCGCGCACCGGCTGGCCCGCAGATCACGGACTCGGCTCAACACAAATCAACACCGATTCTCCATTTGTTAGACACGGGAATGTAATTATGGCCGGAACACTTGGTGGGTGGGGGCTGCACCGCGCGAGGGGCCTCCGTCATTCAAGCTTTTAGTTCGCTGCTCGACAACGATCGTTACTTTGGATTCCTAATGTACATTTCTGAAAACATCCACGTATTTTCTGCGTACACTTTTTTTGTTTGCACAATATCGGTCTACAGACTTTGTTTAACAATTCTCGTCAAGTTTATTTACCATATAAGTTATGGCAATATAAATATCCTTGGCAGCGTAAGTGTGTTCACGTATTAAAGTCAACAAGGCTTATCTTCAACGTTGATTAAAAAACACGAGAAATAACCGATGCTCTAATTAATGGAAGTTCCGTGCAAGTTTCCTATTAAGGTAATAGTTCAGGATGTTAAATTAAAAAGTATGGTTATAGAGTTGGAGGGCGGGCGGGCCGGACCTGCCGTGACACGAGTTAAACTAAATTAATAAACTTGCAGCAGTCTCGGCTTTATTAAAAAACACTCATTAAAGCAGAGGAAAAGTAGGTGAAGTCGCCGGCGGGGACAGCGCCGCTAATTGCGCCGCCTTTATTGCTTAAATAAAGTTTTAGTAGGGGAACACAAGTTTTAATTAAAAATGTGAGAATAGTTTTTAATAAAGGACGAGCTTGGTGCGCGTATATTGCGAAACTTTGAGCGATACGCTTTAGATTACGGGAAGTCCGGTGATATTGCGTCTTGCGCCCGGCTGCTCTGGGGCGGGGTGCCCCATGCTCTCTTGTTTCTAGCTTCAGTTGTTTGAAAGAAGGACGTAGAGAATTTAAGAATCGATTAACGTATAGATAGAAGCGTAAACATATATTTGTAGAGGAAACAAGCAAAAGTTATGATGTGAAATCTTTTCCCTTTTAATTCACAAACCCATAGGAATGTAATTTATTGTTTCTCAATCATCCCAAGATCTGAATGAAATAGGCACAGAATTGGATTATAGACAGGAGTAGTACTTACCTACACCATTGTATCTCGATATTCCCATGGAGGCGTGTACCACGCGGGGCAAACCGCTACACGCAATTAGTGTGAAGATAGAGTGTCATCATCAAGAAGAACGTTTGTACCTAAATTAGTTAAGTCTAATTAAGTAATTATTAAAAAATGAAACATATTCAACAGTAATCTGTCTTCTTGGCACGAAACTTGTAAAAATTACATCCTTCAGCCGAAAACAATTTCAGCGAGCGATACTTTCTCAGTGTCTGACACTTTCTGCATCAATACAAAGTGACAAATGGCGCGAGTAACAAGAGAAACTAATAATGCTCGTGATTTACGCCCGCCCTTGTTATTACGACTCATGTGAAATGTAATTTCGGCATACTGCGTGTAGTCTACGCACACAGCCGTAGAGGAGTGTGCAATACGTTTAATAAAGGAGGGACGCGGAGTAAATCCTTCAATTTTGCCGGCACACAACGGCGTATTCTCGTTAACCGTGGCAATAAGTTAAACGGGCGGGACGGTGCCGGCCGGCCCGCTCCGGCCCACGCAGGAAATTAAAAAGATCTTGGGCCATTACCAACCGCGAACTTTCACCACGTGGCTTTGCAATACCTCGCTTCAGCTCAATTATTATCGCATTACCCAAATTATGTTTTAAGGAAAATAAATAAGTTTTACCTGACATAGTGCGATCATGAAATTTCGAAGGTTTTTCTGAATTCAAGCCACTGTCTTGTCTATAGAATATGTTCACGTAGTAAGTTCGTAACGTAACTTATGTGTTTAATATGGAGCTAAGTAAACGTATTTCAGGTATGCAGAATTGGAAAATAGGTAGAGCAAATAAGAAGCTAGGGAAATGAATTTCAGCATCATAAAGTTTGCTTTTAATTTAACCTGATATTAAAGCGTGGACTAAGTAGCAGTGCAAGCGGTCGATTTTAATCAAAGTTTGTTCATTTCGAACTTAGCTTCGGAGCACCGGCTCGCGGTGTAATATAGGCCGAGTAATATCTCCCGAACAAAGAATACACACGTTCCTGCTCGGGCCGAGTGCACTCCTAATTAGATGTTCGATGAAAGTGTAATCAGACGATGGCCGGATCCGGGCCGTAATTAAACGGCGCAGGCGAAGAGTGATTTATTAATAGAAAAGCTCGAGCCGTAATGAAATACTGGGCGGACAATGGCGGCGAGGGCGGGCGGGCCCTGGAAATTAAATTCTCAGCGACGTAGCGCGGACACACACTTGCCGTTTCTTTGCGGTTCCTCGCTCGTCGGTTGTTTAATAATTTACGCAATGGCAGCGGTGACCACCTCGCCGCCACGCGGCCCGCTCCTATTAGGGAGGACGTATGGAGGAGTATAAATTTGTCGGCCAGGGAATGTAAAGAAGATTGGTTTCCTACTGGCACGGCCGGGAGAAAGGGGTGGAATTGAATTTAGGCCGGAATCCACTATCGAGCTACTATTTGTGATATTTCTTACTTATGTAGCGATAAACGTGACGCTTTTACTGATTAGTTACGTTATGGTGGTACCTACTCAATAGCTTACGAACTATTAATATCTACTAAACCTACTTATTGTGCGTACCGGTTAATACAGAAAAATTAGCTTAAGAATTGTCTTTTATATAATAAAATCCTTCTAAAAGTTTATCCAAACTTTTATCTAATACACTAATGACAACGTAGCGGTCTTAACTAATAACATAACGCTGCAACATGTATCGAATCTCTATACTGCTTCACGCGAAGACGAAGTCTTAATTACACTTAAAAGCTGTTGTCAGAGTATACTTTTTCAATTAGAGTATTAAAGTGTTCCGACCCCGTCATTATATTAGAGTGTTGTTCCACCCCTACTCGGCGCCCGCCCTCGGCAGCTCCCGCCGGCTCTCACTTCGCCGCGAGAGCTCCGCTCAGTAGCACGTGCCACTGCCGCTCCTAACAGCCGCAAACTTTACTCGCACGAGCTAGCTCGCGTATAAAAACAATAAACCAACCCAATTTGCCGCCGCGATTCTTATCGCAGCGTTCAATCAGTGAGATCAGGTCTCATTTTCCGGACTCTACGTTGAACTACGTGTTCCGTACTTACAGCTTCCGGAAGTTACAGCTTTAATATAATAAATAAAGTGACAATTGATGTGGATGAACATATTTTTGTGACCCAGCGTGACTGTGTTTCTGTGCTTTGAAGAGACATACCTACTTTTGGAAATATTGTACTCTATCGTGATAAGAGTGATCAGTCTTGTTTTACGGACCGCTTGTTAACCGGTAAGTACAAAATAACAATTTAAACTTTCCATACTTAATTCATAAAATATTTGTTTAAATGTAACTTGGTTTAAACTTGGTATCCACTCTTAATTAACTGATTAAAATCTTAAGTTATCTAATTAGTAGCAACGATTACTTAATCATAACATTAGCATTTTAGTTGTAAGTAACAACTGTGTGCTAGCTTTAAAGAATAATAATTTTGGTCCTTCGAGCCGGTTCAATTTCCCAAACAATTCTAATGTTATAAATAATACAAAAATTTATAGCAAATTATATTTGGATTTCCTCTTAAGAAACGGAGTCACTAAGGTTTCACCGCTAATTAGTTCAAACGTAAATAATTCAAAATCATGTTTCACGACTCATTGGACAGTAATCAAATATGGTTACCAGGAAGTCTCGCACCGGGTGAGCAAAATCAATTCATTCGGTTTAATCAATTAAGTAATTTGAAGAAGCAGTAAACTCTATCAGCGAGATGGGATATGTCTGCTTGAGGTTATCGCTAATAATCTATCCGTGGGAAATTGTGGAAAGTTATTTAATGGAATTTATCTAGTTGCTAAATAGATTGCATGTTTATTTATTGAATGATAATTGCGTGCGCAAATGTTTATATTTTTTTTGTAGGTATTTGACAATGAAGAAAATTTTTACTCAACTATCGTTATTCTATCTATTTTTATTAATACATATATTCAGAAGTTCGTTTCAATTCATATAATTCTAACGTCAAATGGGTCGATGGCCAATTAGTGGTTATCTAGAACTCTTATCATGGCAAGACATCGTTAACCAAACGTATTCTAACTTAAACCGTATCTTGACTTAACTGGACTCTTTTTTTAACCACACGGAAAAATGGTAAGTATGCTTATGTTAAAAGAAGAAAAAGCAAGTTAATAATAGACGCTGATAAAAAAAATATGTTTTCTTTATTCAAGATTCTACATAATTAACTTTTATGAGTGTTTCGTCTATGTTATAAACGTCATTTTAATAAATCATAAATTAATAACGCATACGAAACACAGTATCGATATTCAGTAAATTGCGTGTCAAAGTGAGATAAAGTCGGAGATATTGGGTGCGGTAATTGCTTAATTACCAAACAGCTTATCAGCCCTCCGAACTTGTGAAACTTCTCAGCGAGCCGAGGAAGTGTGACCTATTTTATTGAACAATACCATTAATGGATTATGGTTCGTAAAATAAATTGGATTTTAAAGTTACTTTAACGCTTATTTATTTTAATTGCCGTATTCGGATAGAGAAGCCCGTGGCGCAGTGGTTTGCGCGCTCAGCCTGCGATCGTTGAAGTTAAACAGCTTTCGCAATGGTCGGTCACGGGATGGGTGACCAAAAACTTTCATCTCGAGCTCCTACGTGCTTCGGAAAGCACGTGCACGTGTAACGTTAACGTACGTTAAGTTGTTGGTACCGGCTGCATTTGCAGTAGTTAATACCCACCAATCAACATTGGGCCCGCGTGGTGGGTCTTGGCCCATTTTCCTTATCCACCCATAAGGAAGGCCAGTGCCCTAGCAGTGGGTACATTAAATGGCTGATGATGATGATAGGGTGATAGAAGATACTTATGAAGTAATGCCTCACATCTTCACTCAATGCTCGATACCTAGAGACTTCTCTTCAATATTTCAAGTGATTACTAAACGATTTGAGCAACAAATCGTTTAGTATAAAACTCAACAATTTGTAAATTGTCACCGTTATATTTATGTTTTTTTACATGAGTTAATATTTATTCTTGTTTGTTAAAGAAAGGAAGTCGTAAATTACGGAAAGTGTAGGAATAGACGTAGCAGCATCGCACAACACAGGTTTATTTTGAAAGGTGATAATTTGAAGAGTCGTTTGCTATGGCTGCGAGCTCTCGTGACCCACAGAGGAACTTGGGAAACTTCCCACAGCGAAGAACTCAGACACATTCTAACAATCAATGTGCTGCCAATAAAAAACTGCAATACTGAACAAAGAAAATAAAAAATAACGCCTATAATTGTGTTCTGGTAATGAAACAGCGGCTGTACAATTAAAATGCTTATGAATGTAATGAACACCGGTTATAAGTAGGTACGTGCATTTGAAAAGAGTATAATTAACGAGTTTCTTGAATATTACACTTTGTGGATTATTTTTATTGCATCTAATAAAGCACTAGCTAGCTAATCAACTGATGAAAATATTTCTACACTTCATTTGATAAAGCATTGAAAACTTTTATATAATTTTCTAGTAGGTATATATATAAGTTAATTAGCTTAATGAAAATTCATATTCATAACAAAAATTTGCTAGATAACCGTTCGAGCATTTTCTTCCCTACGTAATGAGGAAGAAGAGTTTCATTAAAATATATCATAATAATACATTGATGTAAGTACTCTGTACTTTCATATAAACTTGAACCTTGGGGTTTAATAACACAATAATAAAGTTAACTATTACCATCGAGCCGACTCTAAGGTTATTACTATTCATGAACAAATGATCATAATTCCTTAAGTTCATGTGACTGAACGTATGATATACAATTCAATTAGCATAGGTGCCTCTACAATGTTGTCAAATAAACAATGTGCAGAAGTCAGCCGTTAGCAATAAACAAAATGCTTGGTAATATTTTGATGTTACCTACTGTTTTATTGTTTGTTAGCTGCTTTGTATAATGGAGGTATATTCGCTTTTGCAGGAAATTCTTTCATATTTTGAACAGTTCCCACCGCATTTTCAATAATTTATGTAAATAATATACGCAATTTACCGTGTTCAAACTCTAACCCAATATCTAAGTACCACTACTCTTACTCATTATTTAAGTACAAAATTGTAACGCAAAGGTTTTAAAAAAAAACGGAAAAGCGTTCGACTACCTTCAGTTAGATATGGCTAGACAATTAACAAACAGCCTTAAGTTTTCCGAAATATTTTCATGATTAAGTATTTATAAAAGTGTGCTAAAACTAGGTTACTAATGCACACTAGCTCAAAGGAATTTTCTGTCTACAAATTGTCAGTGCAAAAAATTGGCTAAGTGCGAGTTGAACTCGCCCATGAAGGGTTCCGTACCTACTTAAGGTACCGATTGCCTATACCTAGCCTAAATTCCACAAAAATTTTTCGTCAGCAAATATAACTTTGTTTTTCACAATGTTTGTATCAATGACAAAGTTACATTTGCGGTTTTTGAAAGTGGTAGGTTTTTATAGGTAGGTATCTAATTCAAACCAATTTTCGTTGAAAGTTTTTATTAAAATCAACAACCATTATACATATTATTTTTCTAGATTTTTCACTCTTTTATTTCAAAAGTTAGAAGGGTGGGGGGGGGGGGGGGACACATTTTACCACTTTGGAAGGCTCTATCTTTCAAAAGATGGACTGAGAAAAATGGTTGAAGAAACCTTTATGACATTTTAAAAGACCTATCTATAGACATCCCACACGAATATGTTTGATTAAAAAAATATTTTTCAGTTTCATTTCCATGTACTTATTTATTTTATATTTCCTTATTTTTTAATTTTATTTTTGTATTAAAATCGTAAAGCGGTTCGCAGAATAATAAATTCATTTATTTACTAAGTTTCACGTGAGTAGTTTTAACAGTTTTGGAATAAAGTGGCTGTGACATACGGACGGACGGACGGACAGACAGACAGACTTGACGAATCTAGCATGGTTCCGTTTTTGCCATTCCGCTCCGGAACCCTAAAAATGACTTAAAGTGCGGGTCAGATCGTACGATATCGATGCTACGTAATCTTTAACCATAGCATTATAACAAAATGTGTACTGTAACTAGCGCCAATAACGCCCCAGTCCAGTCGCACGCAGAGTTATTTGACACGGACTCTATACGTAACAATACCACCGAATATAATAATATAATAATACTAACGTAATACGCAAAGACATTGCATGGTCTATGTTTGTTTGCAAGTGAGAGGACGCGGCAATGCCGCATACATTACCAGTTACCACCATTACGGCCGGTGTCGTTCGTATGCACCGTCACGGCTACGCATATTAACCGTGCCTACCGCGTGTTAGTTTAATTATTGTGTTTTTTAAATTGACGATAAACAATGCATATGCTGCAGCCAAATGTTTAATAATAATAATAATAATATATATAATATATATAATATATATAATATATATATATAATATATCACCTTAGACCTCGGCTTCCGCGTTTTCCCATGCACAAAAAAAATAGGGCGCTGATGTGTGCTTTAGATTCACTACTATCAAATTACTTTGATAGTAGTGAAGACCTGGCTGATACTCATTCGATCTTGTATTGTGCGGCTATTACGGCTTGTCGTGTTGCTCATGTCAAATTTCCAAATACTGACACAGCAACACGCCCTCGTCTGGCTGTACCAGCCTGGCAGTGTAGGATTGAACGTCGTATCAGTGAGGCTAGGGTACTCATCGGTAAGCTCAGCTGCTTTAGGGAGGGCAACATGCGCCCTAGGGTCATGCGCTTTGTGAAGCGTGCATTCCTGGGGACTGGTATTAGTCCTCAAAATTATATTTCATGTGTCACAGAGCGCATCGACTTCTTGAAGCAGAAAATTTGTGCATGGGCTAACCGTATTCGAAGGTATAGGGTGCGAGTCGATCGATTGACTCAGAACCGCATGTTCGAGAGAGATCAACGACGTGTTTATGGATCCTGGGAGCGATCGAATCAGAGTGATACTGATATGCATCGGCCGGATGATGATGCCATGATTTCTTTTTGGCATAACATCTGGTCTGTACCTGTCACTCACTCTGAAGGCGCATGGATGAAGGATGTTGAGCGTTCGTGTGAGCTTATACCTGACATGAATGAAGTAACCATTGACTACCAAGACGTAGTTTGTGCAGTTCGTTCCTTACCCAACTGGAAATCCCCAGGCCCGGACGGACTGCACAATTTCTGGTATAAATGGTTACCTAGCTCGCACGTTTGCTTAGCATCTCAATTTCAATGTGCTTTATTATCTCGATCGCTTCCAGAATTCATGACAACAGGCATAACCCATCTGCTCCATAAATCTGGTAGTACTACGGACCCAAAAAACTATAGACCTATCACCTGTCTACCAACAATTTATAAAATTCTTACGTCCATTTTGAGGTCGAAAATTAATAAACACATTGATGAAAATTCTATTATGTTCGCCTCTCAAAATGGATGTAGGAATGGGGCCCGTGGTACTAAGGAGCTACTCCTCATTGACATGGCTATTAACCAACAGGTTCGTCGAAACCGAAAGAAACTGTCGACTTCCTGGATAGATTATAAGAAGGCCTATGATTCCGTGCCGCATTCGTGGCTCATGAGGGTGCTGGAGTTGTATAAAATAAATACAACTCTACGCACTTTCTTGATATCGTGCATGCAAAAATGGAGAACGGTCCTTTTCTATCCAGGATCTCGACGGATTTTAGGTCAGGGCGATCCTATAAAAATAGAGCGAGGTATCTTCCAGGGTGACGGTTTGAGTCCATTGTGGTTCTGTCTGGCCTTGAACCCTCTGAGTACACTTCTCGAGAGTTCAGGATTAGGCTACCGTTTACGGAGAAATGGTCAAGTAATATCACACCTGCTATACATGGATGACCTGAAATTATTTGCCCACAGCAGTTCTCATTTGACATCGTTACTGAAGGTTACTGAAGTTTTCAGTAATGCCATTAAAATGGAATTTGGTGTGGACAAATGTGCAGTCATGCATGTAAAGCGTGGTCAGATAATGGAATCCACGGGTATACAACTCTCGGATTCTATTCATCTTAGATCTCTCTCCGTAAACGAAACCTATAAATATTTAGGTGTGTCACAGGCATTAGGCATCAACGATGCTGACATGAAACAGTCGTTGCGTGAGCGTTTCTTGGGGCGCCTTTCAAAAGTCCTTAAAAGTCTTTTGTCTGGCGGAAACAAGGTTCGCGCATACAATGGATGGGTCATGCCGGTACTGATGTATTCCTTTGGCATACTTAAATGGACTCAAACTGAACTGGATGCCCTGGATAGAAAAGTTCGTACATTGCTAACAGCACACCGCATGCATCACCCACGTTCATCGACCATGAGATTGTATATCCCGCGGAAGTGCGGTGGTCGTGGCTTCTTAAATGCTAAGACATTGCATAACCGCGAGATATGCAAGCTTAGGGAGTATTTTCTCCAAGTCGATATGGGGTCTCATAGAGATGTAGTTGCTGTTGACAATGGACTGACGCCTCTATTTTTAGCAAAAGAAAACTGGCGCAAACCTGTAGTACTTAGTACTTCCGACCGCAGCATTGTGTGGCAAAGCAAGGAGTTACATGGCAGATTCTACCGGGCTCTCCATGGGCCCGATGTAGATTTACTAGCCTCAGTATCCTGGCTCCGTTTCGGTGATCTTTTTGGTGAAACCGAAGGTTTTGTCTGTGCAATTATGGATGAGGTTGTGATGACGAATAACTACCGAAAGTATATCCTAAGGGATGGCACAGTGGATATTTGCCGAGCGTGCCATCGTCCGGGTGAATCCCTTAGACATATTATCTCCGGTTGTTCTCGTCTCGCAAATGGCGAGTATTTGCATAGACATAACCAAGTGGCCAGGATAATACACCAACAACTTGCTCTGAAACATAATCTTGTGGCATCCGAGGTGCCGTACTACAGGTATGCACCAGAACAGGTCCTTGAAAATAGCCATGCCACATTGTATTGGGATCGATCTATCATTACAGACAGGACTATTGTAGCTAATAAGCCTGATATTGTATTGATAGATCGACACGAACGCCGCGCAATAATTGTTGATGTCACTGTTCCCCATGACGACAACCTTGTGAAAGCTGAAAAAGATAAAGAAAACAAATATCTTGATTTAGCTCACGAGATTGTTGACATGTGGGACATTGATTCAGCAATTGTTGTGCCGATAGTCATATCTGCCCATGGTCTGATAGCCAAGAGCCTCGATAAACACCTTAAGAGGCTTGCGTTAGGTGGATGGATCGGGAGTCAGATGCAGAAGGCAGTACTTCTGGACACGGCCCGAATAGTGAGAAAGTTCCTGTCTCTGGATCCTTAACCATCGGTAGCCGGGACCCTGATCTTGCTACCGTTGGGGAACTGCATTTTTGTATTTTTAAATGTTATATTTTTTAGTGTTATACATTGTAAAAATTTAATGTTTAGAAATATAATTTTGTAAGTATTTTAAATGTAATAAAGGGATATAATAATAATAATAGTTTATTGACTATTCAGTTTTACATAATTATTCTCTTAAGCTACTAAATAAATTAGGTACACAAACTTTGCATAAAAGATTTAAGAGGTTAACGTTGGCAGCTGTACTAGTATGAACTGTACCACAGCTGCCAGCGCCTCCACCCAAACACATTTCACATAATATTGGTAACTCACTAACTAAGAGATTAAACAACAGTTAATAATTTTTTTGGAATATAAACCATTATAAAAATACTACAAATGCAAAAAAAAAAGAAATCAAAATTGAAAACTAATATACAATTTTACCACGATGTAGTTATCTACCACAGTTTAAGGTGTATTTGTGTGTTTGTGTGTGTGCGTGTGTGTATATGGTGTGTGTGGGTGTGTGTGTGTTTGCGCGTGCATGTGTGTATATGTAAGTGAGATGACAGCTTTATCTTTGAAAAATTTCTTCTGTTTCCGTATAATTAAGAGTTTTTAACCAATCCAAGAGTTTTTCTTTGCATTTACGAGTAGTGAGCGGATAAATATTACAAACCTTGTTGACTTTATTATACAACTGACAACTACTAATATAAAACTGACGCCTCGCCAGTTCTGATTTATGAGCTACCAAAGGGCATACCCTACTTTTGTTGCGCTTGTTGGTGGGATTGTAGGCAATGCTTTTATGCTTTTTAAGTACAGAGTGTAAAATAAAGAGCTGCCTAACCGTGAGAACAGGACATTCGCTGTAAAGAAGGAAAGTGCTGTACTTTCGAGGTTTCCCTAGCATCACCTTTAAAATTGCTCTTTGGGCTCGTTCAAGAGGTAGGAGTGTAGTTATTCCAATGCCGCCCCAAACTACAATGCAATATTGGAGAATACTCTGGGCAAGAGCATAGTAAACACACAGTAATGTGTTAAAGTCTGCAGAGCATCTAAGTTTCCTGAATGAAGGAATGAGCTTTCTTACACGACAAGCTAAATTTTTTATGTATGTTGACCAGTTCAGGGAGCTATCAATTATAAGACCCAGGTATTTTAAGTAGGGAACGCATTCCAAAACAGCACAGGAGCAGTAGGACTCATCATCACATTTGTGAGCTTTGATACAAAAGTCAGCCTTTGGGAGCGTACTAGATCGATGACTGAATGCTATGTACTTGGTCTTGTCAACATTTAGAGTCAAAATATTAACGTCTAACCATTTCATTATAGTTTTAAGTGAGTCTTCTGCATAGCGTTTAACTTCTTCCCAGTCTCTTCCGTGTACGATCAAAGCCGTGTCATCAGCATAGGTAATAATCGTGCAATGTGGTTGAGATTGTGAGCACAGGCTGTTGATATACACGAGGAACAGAGTTGGGCCCAACACACTACCTTGTGGTACCCCAAAAGAGAGGTTAGTAAAAGTACTTATGTGATCACCTACCTTAACACATTGAGTGCGATCTGAGAGGTAGCTCCGAAAAATTTCAAGTGCAATTCCGCGCACACCAATTGACTCTAACTTACAAAGTAGCCGAGGAATGGAGACAGTGTCAAAGGCCTTGGCCAGGTCTAAAAAGATGCCTAAGACCTTTTCACCGCTGTCTAGATGTCTGGCTACTGTCTCGGTAAGTAATAAAGTTGCATCCTCTGTGGATTTACCTTTCAAAAAACCGAATTGATTTTTGGAGATTACATTATTTAGTTGTAGAAACGCAATAAGTCTACTATTTAGAACCTTTTCGATGATTTTTGAGACCACTGACAATACAGAAATAGGCCTGTAGTTACCGACGCTACTCTTGTCTCCACTTTTGAATACAGGATGTATCAGGGCCCTCTTTAATATAGTGGGAAAAGTACCCGTTTCTAAACATAAATTACACAGATAAGTCAAAGGAGAGCTTAAATTACTCATAGCACTCAGTTTGAATCTGTCATTTAATTAAAGGCCTAGGCCGATAATTTTTTTCGTAAACTATTTTATCTTCCCATAAGTTGACGGAGTCACAAAAAAATTATCACGAAATTTATAATAATTTATAATTTCGAACCTATCACGCGTTCTACAGGACTTCCGAGGGGTAATTACATGCTGCCATACTTAACTATTCAACTATAAGCGACACATACCTACATTATTTTAAACGCGCGAACTCAATGACTGAAAAAAAATTGTTTCGGGTAAAAATATTACAAATTTATATTAATTTTTTACATTAGTAAATAATTAAAAAACCAAAAATTCTATGGCAAAATCTTTTATTTCTTAAACATACATCTTTCTTCCAATAAAACCTAGTTAGCGTTGTTAACTAAAATGTAATACTTAGGTACAGAAAAATACAGAATTTCCTTTATAATTGTGTTATACAAACTGACTGCAAAAGCACTGAAAACAATACTCAAATACATTTTCTCTGCATTTTCTTATAAGTATCAGCCACAAACGTTCCGCAATCAAGTTTGGCTCTGATTGTTGAGCACACGGGAGCTATCATGATTAGGGTTGTCTACTAAAATGCTATGAAAAAGTACAAGATTTTCATTGTATATTGACGTCATAATAACAATAAATATCGTTCTCTCAAATCAATCCTCAAAAATCTCGTAGTACATTACATTCTCTTATATCAGCAACAAACGTTCCGCAATCAAGTTTGCTCATAGGAGCTATCATGATAAGGGTTTCCAACTAAAATACTATTAAAAAAGAAACACAGTTTTTCCTGTGTAAATTGACGCTATCACAACAAAACAAACCTTTCACTGAAAACACGCCCCAAATAAACAGGTATTAAGTATTACTTATATCAGCCACAGACGTTCCGCATCAAGTTTGGCTCTGATTGTTGAGCACACGGGAGCTATCATGATTAGGGTTGTTATTAGGCACCAAAGCTGCTCATTAGGGGTCCCGTAATGATTCCGACGAGTTGCTCATGGTAAACTCGCTAATGAACGCGGCGCCCTATGCTGGAGACGAGAGAGAATTTTCTGAGCAACAAATGTCCAACTCGATATATTGCGCAACGAATTTCGAAATCATTTTTGTACTGTCATGAAATATGTTGAGTAATTTCAATGCTGAAAAAAACCATAACGAACCATATTGATTTGTATTATGATTTTTAATTAATGTTTGGCTCTGATTGTCAAGCACACGGGAGCTATTAAGGTTGGGGTTGTTATTAGACACTAAAGCTGCTCATTAGGGGTCCCGTAATTATCCCGACGAGCTGCTCATGGTAAACTCTCTGATGATGAACGCGGCGCTCTAAGCTGGAGACGAGAGTGAATTTTCTGAGCAACAAATGTTGCAACTTTCTACTGCGCAAGGAACTTTAAAATAATTTCTATCGTAGTTACAACATTTTGAAGCAGTACATTTAGTATTGAAAGGAAAAACCGCAAAAGTTTAATCAAACCTAATTCAAAAAACACCTGTTTGGCTCTGATTGTCGAGCACACGAGAGCTATTATGATTAGGGCTGTTATTAGGCACCAAAGCTGCTCATCAGGGGTCCCGTAACGATCCCGAACATTAATGTTGAGACTCGTTATACTGCGCAAGGATTCTAAAAAAAGTTCTATTGTTTAGAATGTCAGTATTGAGAGGTAAAACTAAAATGTTTAAAACAAATTTTACAATAGACCTGATTTACATTAAATACTTAATAAAATATTTTGAAATGTTAATTGAAAGATATTAAACAATTTAATTGGATTTATATTGCCAAGTTAAATGGTATCGTTTGTGTACTCAGAGTTCGCTGAACATATTACAAACAACCGAAACAAATTAATTTAATCCGTTGTTGACGATTATTGGAATTCAAATAGGCTTCATTGTGTCACAATTATAATTGATTTCATTAACAAAAGCTACGCCCATAATTGAAAGTAGACAATTTCGGCAAAAGGGAGGGTAAGGTAATTACAAGATCCAATTTAGAATTGCCAAGTATACACTTTGCTGTTAGTTTCAAACAAAAGCTTAATTAATTAAGTCGAGAACAATTAAGTTCACTGCCGTAATATTCTCAGCAATTACGAGGTATTCGACGTATTTTGTAGACTTTCGTAATTGCCGACGAGTCTCCAATCAGATTGTATCCGACGCTAATTCTGCACACGTCCATTAATTATATTCCCAACACTAATTGGAAAATCTATTAATTAAATTATTAATGCAATGCAAAACACGAGGTTGTTAGCGGGGTTATTGAATTTCCCGGTGTCTAATTTCAACTATTCTCGTTAGCAATAGGTGCTTTACAACCATCAAATAAATATTTTATTATTAATGCGGATCCAATATCTCGTAGCTTATTGCAATAGTTATATCTAAACAATTTAATGCCATTCTATTTGCATGTCGTTTAGATTGCGAGCATGTACTTAGAAATAGCCAGAAGCGTTAGATCGGTGCGTCGGATCACGTCGCTCGTCGCTGCGGCGCGGAGCTGTCTTGGTTTCGACTGTCAATTTGAATACACAGAGACAGGGTGTAATAAATCAGGGTTGTCGTTAGGTGAGCGCGGTAGGCGCCGCGTGTAACGAGACACATCGGCGAGCGAGCAGCGAGCGTCCCAGGTTCCAATTAGCGTGCGGGCCGGCGCGGCGCGGCCTGCGCCCGCTGGCCGCCCGCCGCCGACGCCGCGCCCGCCCGCGCTCGTTACGCTCCCGCCTCGTTAGGAGAATTGTTTGTTCGAGTATGTAAAAATGTGTTTATTTGCACGTACGCTCCCGGCTAAAAAATATATGAAAAGACCCTTTTAAGACTTTTAATGATTTCCCGGCAAAGGGAAATTGGGTTAGTTATTTTCCCCGGGGTTGCCCCTCGTTAAGTTTTAATGGGGTAGCTAGCTACGACGTAATCAAACGTACTTATTTAAGTTAACGACGTTTACCCGGTCCCCGTACTTTGTTGTCAATAGAAGTTATGAGTGAAGTTCGTTTTTACTTTGTTCCTAGTTAAAGGTAGAGAGATGGTGAATAAAAATAGCCCATTAAACTTAATTGCTATGCTTCGCTATCATCATAAGTTGTTAGGAAAGCTTTAGTCGGAGGGTAACGAGTTAGAGACCGTCTCGTTCCGGGACCGCTTCGATCCTCGTATAGGTAGAGCGCCTAATTAATTTCCAGTAAAATGTCGACATCGCTGTTTTTGCCAGGAACTCGGCTCATTAGAGCGACGAGGCATGTTGATTACATTTTGCAGCGCTTATTAGCGCAAACTCTCATTAGGGGCCACTATTGTTGTAATTAAACAAGAAACAACATCGGTACAGATCATCGCGCCGAGACCGTGCCGAAAGAGGTTTTAAAGCACGGCAATAAAGAACATAGTAAGGGAGTTTGAGAACGTAGATTATATTGTGCGAATTTAATTAACAACTCAATAGTTAGATGGTGGAAGTACAGAATATGAGGCAGTTCTTGTGTTGTCTGACATGAATCTATTGTTAGCGTTTGTGCAAAAAAGCAAAGGTTTGTTTAAAAGTGGTTTACGCAATTAAGGCGGTAGTGTGTCGACGGCATCGGCGGCGGCGGCGGTACATCGGCGGAGTTTAATTGGACGGCCGCGAGGGGGCGCAGTGCTCCGCGTCACCTTACTCTTCTAATTGGCTCGCCAACACTAACAAAAGGTTTCTTCCAAATTGTATAGTCATCGTCGTTACTTATAATGGGCTCCGACTCCAAGAACACCTGCCTCTATTCCAATTTCTTTACAAATATAACTACAAAATGTCCTCGTTGTAAGTCCCCCTGTGACAAATGTGACTCTTTTCCTAAAATCTCTGTGGCATGTATGGGATTTTCGCATAAGAAGCAGTGAAATGAATGCAGTTCTCCGGATAATACTTAACAAAATGAACAAAAATGACAGTTTATTGCAATCAATAACTGTTATAAAACAATACGATTATCTTAGTACCTACTTATCGTGTTAATTTTTCATAATTGGCCGTATTTTCCGAGCTCATCGGGGTACAAGTTTATCAGCACATAAATTCGAATCACGGATTGACGTACATATATCGGCACGTTATCATTGTTTATTTCACGGTATATTCATTAGATCGTAATTGGGAGCAGCGTTAATTAGTCCAATTTAAAAAAAAGCATTTGATACAGATTGATAGGCGTAATGCGCTTGATTGGCACCTCACGCTCGCTGCGCGTGCGTCACTGACACGCCAATATGCAACTCCAACGGCAGTTGTCTTACCGCCTATTAAGATAGCAGTCCTTAATTAAAAATTGTTGATTGCTAATTTAAGCGAAATATAGAAAAAAATCTGCCAAGTGTGAGTCGGACTCACCTATGGAGGACCGTACCCACTTTATGTGCCGATTACCTATACCAGTCAAAATACCACTATATTTTTTGCCAGCATTAAGTAATAACTTTGTTTTCCTAGTGTTGAATGACAAAGTTAAATTTCCGGTTTTTTAAAACTACTGACTATTTTCTCGTTTAAATATATAAATAATATTAAGATTTACTTACAGCAAATATTTTTTCTAGCTTTTTCACTCTCCTACTTATAAAGTTAGAGGGGGACACATTTTACCACTTTAGAAGTGTCTATCTTTCAAACGATTGGAACGGACTTGATCAAAAAATGGATTTGGAATCCTGACATTTTAAAAGAACTAACTACTTACGGGCAGCGTCAGCGGGCAGCGCAGGACCGATCGTTGTGGAGATCCTTGGGGGGAGGCCTATGCCCAGCAGTGGGCGTCGTACGGCTGAAATGATGATGATGATGATGAACTACTTACATCATCATAACTATCGAGAGTGTACGTGTGTATGCAAATTGTCAAATGCAAAAATGTATTAAATAATTTCAGTTAAATTATTTTGTATTGATTATTTTATTTATTTTTTCGAAAAATAGATAGAGTGGCATGGCAACTTAAAGAAAATCAAAATCACACACAGCTTAAATGTAAGGAGAGGGTTCGCTGCTTTGAGCAAAGGATTGTCTACGCTTATCACTCCTTACTACTATGGTATTTTTTGTGTTCTGTTGTTTTTAGGTACAGTCGGCAGCACATCAAGTTAAACAGTTGAACTGCGATAACAGCTTTTATTACGTAAGGCATAAAGGCGGTCTCAAGGTCAACATGTGTAGTCTGATGTGCGGCCGTGTGTAACTCTACTCAAAAACATATTTGGCAAATCTTATAAGATAGCCTTCTAATCTCAGCGTCCAAGTTATGACATCAGTGACCCACAAACTATAATCTATTTATTTCAAGACTGCGAGCTATTTATTATTCATAACAAATAATGCTGATTAATGTTATCAAGTTCAAGTGCCGTAACCAATAGTTACTTGTTTTATTAATCTCGTGAGCACGTAGGCGTAGAACAACTAGATAATATTACTTACCACAAAGGACTATAGTCCAGTGAATAGAGGGTTTTTAGCTTACTAGTGGTCCGGTAGTTTTGATAGGATAGGATGGTTAGTGAGTATTTAAAATGCAAAATGCACAATTCTTCGCCCTCCGCCCCCGCCGCCATATTGAATAAATCGGCAGTGTTTTTCAGATTTTCACTTATATCTTCGTTTAGGAACATTTGAGCCAGAAACGATTGTTTGACAATGTTGTAGAGAATAAAATTTTCTATAATTAACGGTTTAAATTTTGTTTCTAGGATAGATAGTTACGGAGAAATGCACTTTAAAAAAATGGTTTTCCAGAAATTTGTCAAACTTTTAAAGAACAATGTGCAAAATGGGCACAGAGTCGTAGCACTTTGAAACCTTATTTAATATATACTAGTGAATAATTACAACATTTAATAAAATGTTGTAATATGGCGACGAAGTTCAGTTGTAAAAAATAAAAAAGTTACAGTAGTTCAAAAAGTCTTGAAATAAGCTAAAAATTTTCGCTTAGGTATATCTTCGTTTAGATGCATTTTAGCCAGAAAACAGTCGTCACAATGTTGTAGAGAATTAAATTTCCTATTATTTATGTTTTAAATTTTGTTTCTAGGACAGATAGTTTCGAAGATACTTATGCAATTTAAAAAAAAATGTAAAAGTCAAATTTTCCGGTAAATTTATGGTGCCCGCGCAGTTTTAAAAAGAGCATGCAAAAGTGCAAAAAAAAATAGGTAAGTATGAGTAATTTTGTATGGTGTCCGTACCGAAACAAAAATTTGACTATAGCATTATGACCAATGCTCCATGTCGCTTTTTGGTGCCCTCATGGAGTAGTTTAGTTAGTTATTATAAAAAGCAGATCTGAATACTAGAAAAATTTGAAGAAAAAAGGTACTTAAGAGTATTGAAAATTGGACATAAATGTATGAAAAAATATGTTTTTTATAAAACTTTCAATTATGATTAATCTTATTTTCTCCAAGTGAATACTGCCTTACTTTTTTAAATGATAAATCCCGATATGTCTCATAATGCTACAACCAAAGAGTACTATAAAGTGTTTTCGTGTCTGAGTACGCAGTTATCTTCGATCGAAGGCTGTTACCCATTATAATTTAGAAAAACAATTAGAAACTGAATCAACGTGATATACTTAATGTAAACACAAAACTTGAGCAAAGTCTAAAATCTAACTTCAAAAGCGTAGCATTGATAGATCGTTGTTGGTTGGAGATCGAAAGAGTCGCGAAGGCTCGATGTATCTGTAAAACCCCCCTTATCTAACGTGCATAAATACTTAAGAGTAAATACTTATATTTTAGGAAACAATTGACAACCGTAGGCAACTTATCGTTAAAAACCAGAGTTTCAGCGAATACAAGCTAAAATTATCATGTAAAACATAACAGCTCTATTGGCGGAGATCGAAAAGAGTCGTAAGAAGATTATGAAAAATAAACAGTAAAATTAAAGGAAAACAATTAAAAATCCTAAACAAATCTAAAATAATGTAAACCCTACTTCCATACTAATATTATAAATGTGAAAGTGTGTTTGTTTTTTGTTTGTTCGTCTTTCACATCAAAACGGAGCAACGGGTCGACGTGATTTTTGTATAGGGATAGTTTGGGAGCTGGAGAGGGTCATAGGCTTTACTTTTTATCCCGGAAAATATCAAATTCCCGCGGGATAACGTCGTGTAGTCCACGCGGGTGAAGCCGCGGGTGGAAGGCTAGTAATCCGTTAAACAGAATTGTAACAAAGTCTTACTACAATCTTATTTAAAAACGTGACAGCCCTATTGGATGGGGATCGAAAGAGTTGCAAACACCCTTCAGCGAGCGGATATGAGCGGCTATTTAATTTCCGCATTTTCAATGATCGTTTCAAATTCAACTATAAGCTAACTCATCAATTTCAGAACTGGAAATCTGTTTCGTTGCTGTACATCAGCTTCTTTGGAATAGATAGGGTGGATAGTTTTGTTTTTATTTTATATCTAAAAGAAAAATATTTAAGTACGAAAAATCATGAACTCAGGTAGAGTGTTTAATTTGAAAAAAAAAACAAAATGCTTTTACGTAGGTAATTTAAGTTTTCCGTAATATTTTCAAAAAAGTATAAATATGTCACCGAAAATAACAAGAACCGCTAATTTATAATTTTCCTAGGAAATTTATAAATTTGCGGAAGTTCTGTAGAACACGTGATAGGTTAGAAATTTAAATTAATTTAAATTTCGTGGTTATTTTTTTAAGGAAATTTATAAATTAGCGTTTCTTGTTATTTTCCGATGACAATATATATAAATAATAATATACATACATAGGTATATATAATAAATATATACCTATGTATGTAGTTATTCATTTTAATTATCGTTGATACCCATACTAAAACGTCTACGCATAACTCTAAAGCAAATATTGAACTTTCACACAAAAAACAGGTTTTCCAGCACGATATTTTATGATTGCAGATATAGCTTAGTTTAACAAATTAGTAAGAAATATAAGTAAGTATTATATTTTGCAATTGCAGACAGAACGACAAACATTTTTACCGTCATAAAATCTCTATACTTAAACATAAAATACCTTCATAAAAGTGAAATTGGTCTGAACTATAGATGTTACGTTAAATGTTTGGGATGATCGAATAAGTGCAATTTGTGAAATGATGTTTGGTCTGTTTGTCATCGGTGGGGTGGGGCCCTTAATCCATCTTCTGTGATAGCAATCGGTGATTTTCACTCATACAAGCCACTGCTTATTAATCTATTCTAATATTACCAAGTAACGTCTCCTTGAATTGAAATCGAAAAAGTTTTTTCATACTATTATTATTTCCTTAAACATTTCATAATATTAATATATTTCAAAATTGCTCTAAAAAATCCATAATTTGGTAATGTTTTTAACAAAAGTTAGAGGAAATAGTACGAAAAAATCTTTCTTGTGTTTATCCACTCCAGCTATTCTATTCACCCCTATTCACCCCCTTTCGCGCTAGAAACACATTAAACTAATGATTTTAGCGGGATATACTGTTTTTAAAGGGTTTGTGTGACTAGAAGTCTGCTACCAACTGTACATAAGTATTTTATGATTCCCCACAAGTTTATGCAACAGGCAGGATCTAGAGATACTTATCTTAAAGTTTCGTTCACCGGACGCCGCCGATGGCACTACGTCATTTCAGTTATCGCGTATGCGCATCGCCACCGCATAATGGGGACACCAAACGCTGTCGGACGGCTGCTACTGCAACACAGCATCTGTGACAACGTTTTTAGGATAAAGCAGAGGTGTTCCCTTTGTGCTATGACATGGAGTTCTTCAAAAAGCGTGTAAATAGGACCCTTAAACACAAAGGCTGGCAACGCATATACAACCCTTCTGGTGTTGTAGATGTCCATGGGCGACGATGACTACTTCCCATCACGTGGCTCGTCTGCTCGTTTGCCCCTTTTTAATATAAAAAAAAAAAAAAGCAGATCATTTAACAGAAATCTATATCTTTATAGTGTAAGGATACCTATAATTATAAACTTAATTAGTAACCTACTTGATGGATAGTTTTTATTTAATAGTACCTACGTAAATAGGATCATGACCACAGACATAATATAATGCCCGTGCTCATGAATGTATATTTGTGATAGGTCGCAACATGATCCGCATATATTCTATCTAATTACGACATGAATAATTCAATAGTAAATTCATTTTCAACTTTAAAAGTAATACGAATGTTTTTGCCATTAATTATTTAATATAAAATTATGAAAGATATGTACTTGATCATATCCGCAAAAAGTTATGGAGAAGTGGCGTCGCTTGAAAGGCTGTTGATAAAACTATTGCTCATAAGAAATATAAAAAGCGCGCCACTATATACGCCAATTATTTAATTGTAATTGTATTGTTTTAAATATGTAAAACCGATAATAACATAATATAATTTTGCTGGATTGATGCCACATGATTAAGGTATGGTTTTGTTCAGACTTCTTTTGTTTAGAGTGACATTTTGGAATTGTGATGTAATTTATTCTCAGTGGAGTTCTTTGCTATTGGAATATGACAATGATGAATAATAATAAATATAATAAGGCCATTGACGAATGTATATGGTGTTTTAATTAATGCCCCTTTCAATAGTAAAATTATAACCTGAAGGAAGTACTTACAAATAAATAAAATCTCACCCCTTATTTTATAATCTCCCACAAGCTTATGCAACAGGCAGAATTCATAGTTATCTTAAAGTTTCGTTTGCTGGGCGCTCGCGATAGCACTACGTCATTACAGTTATCGCATATGCACATCGCCACCGCATAGTGGGGACGCCGACGACGCATACTGATGATGCGACAACCCTCGTAATAATAGCCGCAAATCACAATCGCACGCACCCCTTGTATGGGGCTTAAAACTTGTCAGTATAAGAAAAATATTAGGATTAAATACTAAATCACTTGAAAATAGTTTGTATAATTACCTTTTTTCGTGATCAGAAAAACCGATAATATTTGATTTTTATTATAATCACAAAGACGATAAATAAATGTTTAGGACGTATTGTTTCTGTAATAATTTAATAATTCTCTAATAATTGCCACTCATAAATTGATACCACGACGTAACAAGAACCAGTACATTCAGACTTTACTAGTTCTATTTTTAATTCGTGTACAACTTGTTATTAAGACTTTACACCACTCACTTTGGTCGGGAGGTAAAAACTTCGCTCGGCTTATTAAAACGATACAATACTTTCTTATTAAACTGAAAGGGAGCCTTATGTTTTGAGTGACAAATCCAATTTTATTCTCGACTGCCCCTCTCTGCCCGCGCCCCGCGGACCGATCAGACCTTATCCAAATTGGATCTTGAATAATAAAGAATCGGGGCGATTGGATTTTATTCCTTAAATTCAATTAGCACACGAGGGTCGCGTGTGTGACTGCAGACTAAAGATAGAGGCACATTATCGTATTAAAAGGGACCGAAATGGTATCTCTTCTTTACTAGGAAAGGGGTACTCCATCTTATCGGAAGATTTTGACTCGAGGCCTAAATTCTGTAGCATAACCCCTGCGACTTTTATTTAATCTTCATGGCGTCTGTGGTTAAGGGTACGCTGTATTTTGCCAGAGTGTGTATGTATGTCAGACTATTTACAAATATCATGTGTATAAGCTTTTATTTTAATTAAGTTTTGATTGGAACTTTTAAGGATGGACATTATGTATTCCGAATACATAAATCTACTTAGCAGAACTGATTTATTTTTTCAACATTTAAATAAGTTAATTACTGAATTATAAATACAAAATTTATTCATGTATGTAAACATAATCGAAGAATATCAATTGGCAGCATTAACTTAGCAAGTTAACATATTAATAGAAATGTTAATAATTTGACACAATGCATAGGTAATGTAATGTGGTTATTTGTGATACGGCTTCTACAGTTTTCTGACCTGATGACTCTAGTAGAATATCTAGCACACGGTTTTCTCAAACGACAAACATTTATGCTAACTTCGGCTCTAGCGATTTGGAATAGACAAAAATGATCGCTCGGAAAACAACTTTGCAATTCCGAAATCGACTTCTACGTATCGGGAAACACACATACGCATACAATGCTTAAATATTCAATTTCTTTATAAGGGACAGTTTCATCGAAGTTTCTAAAAGGTGCTCTATTGAGTGCGGACTTCTTACTAGTTCCGAGACGGTTATTTTATAAATCTAAAAAGAAAGTAAAAACTGATGTTTTAGTCTGAGAATGGGCCATTTAGCCATGTACACTAATTGTTTTTTTAAGCTAATCACGCTAACGGTCGCGTCTCTCACACAAAAAACCAACATAATTATTTCTGAAACTGCACCGAGAACAAAAGCAAACGAGACGTTGTACTGTAAATATCTAAAGAGGAGGGAAAACGGAGTTCCATAATGGTTACTGGTCTCTTAATAATGTCTATGAATTCTGAAACATTAAAGACATCATAAAATTTTATATCTTGTTAGGTAACAATTAAATTAATAATACTGCTTGTGGCGTTATCCGTTAATTACGGTCGAGCTGCAAGTTTTTAATACTTAATTGTTTAAAATGATACTTGCTACATTTATTTTTTCCTAATTAAGTTATGGGTATGCGTAATAGGACAACTTTGCGTAGTTCTATGGTACGTCGCTTGACATTGCGTTAACTGCTTGTCAATACCAAATGTCTTTTTGTTTACTTATGTAAACCAGTTACTACCAGTGTAACATCGATTTTACTGATCCTTGTACAGTTAAAATACATACTTGAGAACTTTTTTCCAAGATGAATGTCATGTCATATTAAATAACAGTTTTACAAAAAATCAAAATTTCGTTCTTGTTATCTTTTGGCGCAATTCTACAAAGGGTTAAAATGAACATTGTTTTGATTTTACATTTGATTACTCAGCTAGAGCTACAGCTGTTGTCCCGGGTGTCTGATCATTAAGTAGGTAACTCAGTAGCTACCTAGTAGGTACATTTTATTGTTATCTTAATATCTTATTCTCATAAAACAATTTCCTAAAGAAAATGAGTTGGCTACTAGTTTGTAACAAATAATAATACACACCATTTATAAAAAAATAAGTGTTTGATTCGATACGCACCGGCATAATCTGGATTAAATTATAAAGTGGGATTCTTAAATACTGTCCAAGTTCAAGAAACCCACGGACTTATTGATGCAGTCATTAAATTTTTATTTAAAATCTGAATCTGATTTAACGTCATGATGTTTTAAATAAATTCCCATAAGTTGTTATAATCCTCTTTAAATTTCATCTCCTTTTTATCTCGATAATTGAAAAGTAAAATTATGATTTTTAGACCTGTGAGTATAAATTAAAACTATATTTTATTAACTTAATACTAACACCAACACATATCATTTTAGGTATTTAAATGAGTTAATATTTTTTATTATTCGGCTCTATTTTAGTTTATCTTCACTTACTGTGTTTTCACAATCTGACCGTAATGAAGATATAGATAGAGTTTGTGAAGATAATAGAGTTAGAAGCTTGGCTCAACATGAGATCTTTTGACAGTGCGAGCTATATGGTGACGCCTTAGCGTAGGTATTATACCTATTCGCATTATGGATTTCAGTTGTTTTTTTTATATAGGTGGAGATGGTGGTTTTACAAAGAGCTAGTTACAGAGATAGTGTGATAAAGATGCCAACATAATATAAAAATCCCACCAAAAACATTTTTATGTAAAGTTAATTTACCGTTATTACTGAAAACTACTGCATTCGTTGGTACACGGACATCTAATAGAGGCTATTAATAGGTGACGTATGGCGTTGCTTCCAGCCCATTACGTTGGATGTATTAATAAAATAAATTGCGATATTATCGCCGGCGCGGTTGACATAAACATCGAAATCTACTTAAAGTAATGGAAACGATTTCATGCAGCAGAATCGGGCGATACGATAACACGACTCGTGGCCAGGCTCTTACCGCCCGTTTTAATGGCTACGACCATTGTAACACGACTAATTCAATATTTGTAGATAATTTTATTAGATGCATTGGTTGGAAGTGGAGCTTTATCATTTGAACAGCGATTTTCAATTGACCAAAAAGTGTTTTGTGTCAAAACTAGTTTATTCTAAGTTGATTGGTCTGTTTTCATTGTTGTATTATTTTGCACAATTTTTTGTATTGTTGTCATTAGATATTTTCAGACTCATAAGCAAAAATGCTTCAAGGTTAATGATAAATAATTACATTTTTAGGAGACATCCTTACATTCATTAAATGTTTAATTAAAACGGAGACGTAAGAATGATGTAAGAGTAAGAATAAATTGTAATGTCATCAACATCAACCATAATTTAATTTACTACAACAATGTAATGTGCTCTTTGATGAAAAACCGAGAATGAATCCATACTTCTCTTTTTAGTCACTGCAAATATCAATGCTTCTCTTGATTCAAAGTGTTTACTAAAATCTGGAAAATTGCTTTACCTAAAATATCCAATCCAACTTTACCTTGTAATTTTCGTCTAATTTCCATCTTACCGTTCCTATCGAAAGTTCTCGAGCATATCGTCCATTGACAACTGTCTTCTTTTCTTACCTCCAACTACCCATTAAAAGTATTTCGTAGTAGTAGTAGTGTAGAGGTGTTCTCTCACCACTCCTTTTCTCCATCTTCATTAACTCAGTTACTTGAGTCATCTCTTCCAATTTCCATCTCTATGCAGACGACTTGCAGCTCTATCGACATTTTAAAATCGAAGAACATGACACAGCTATAGCTATGATAAATGACGATCTAAACCTAATATCCACCTGGGATAGACATTATGGTCTTCTAGTAAACCCACACAAAACACAGGCCATAATCGTTGCAAGTTTTATGCTTGATCGTATACATTTTCCTCATAAGGGCTCAGTTAAGAATCTGTGTTTGATTTTGGATTCCAACCTTTCTTGGACGATACATGTCGCTGACATCAGTCGCATAGTTTACTTTTCCTTTTTTATCCTTAAATTTCTCCAAAGTTCGTTTTCGTTTTCTCTGCCCACCAAAATCTCTCTTACACAGTCACTCATTTTACCTCTTCTCGACTACGCTGATGGTTGCTACATGGATGCCACCGAGCTACTACTAAATAAACTTGAGCGCCTTCAGAATCTTGCCATTTGTTTCATCTTCGGCCTACGCAAGTATGACCATGTCTCCAACTTCCGGAAGGCACTAAAGTGGCTAGAATGTACGTATACTCCGTCTCTCTCAATGTCCTTTACAATCCTTCCTATCTCCGGGATCGTTTCTCCTTTTTACATCCGCCTGACACTCCATGCAGATCCCATCTCCAGTCCCTCCTGAAGTTCCCATCCCACAATTCTGATTTTACTTCATATTCCGTCTCGGTACATGCCGTGCGTCTCTAGAATTCACTGCCAGCCGAGGTACGTGATCGCCGCACAATTTCTCTTTTTAAAAAACGTTTAAAAGAATATTACTATTCTTCCTGTCCTTAACCACCCTTAACACTGTCCCCTGTCTGTCCTTTGTTGTTCGTAACTAGCTTCCGCTATATTATATTTTTTGTATGTATTACCGTTATGTAATTTATTTTATTTAAGTATGTTTGAGTAAATGTATATAATATTTAGTTGATTTTCTGTATCTTATAATATTTATGGAAATTACACATTCTGCCCTTCTCAGTGTTTATTTCCAGCCAGGCCAGCTGGTACAAATTCAAATGTGGAATAAACTGTGCCCTTCAGTGTATATTTTCTCCATTACTTATGACTTTTTTGTATACAAAATTATTAATAAATAAATAAAATTAAAATATCAAATAAAAAAGTGTAAATATTACTGTTATTATCGTCTTAAAATATGTATAAGTAGATACTAACGACGTCGTATTCGACCACGATGCAATAATTATTCGCTCGCTACAAATTAATTCTGTAGTCACGAGTCTGGATAATGAGATTCGAATGGTAAAATTTGTCTTATCTAATGGACAACGCACGATTAATTAAAATAGTAAAGGCGGTGCTCGTACGACGAGATTGTTTCCTTTATTAAGGCGATACTCGGAAAAAATGTGCTGAAGCGAGATAGCAATGAGAAAACGACGCGCGCGGGAGCGAGACCGATTTTGCAGATTAGGCAAAAAAAACACAAAATCACTTCGTATTAAAAAACTACAGCGATTTTAAAAAAAATGCTTCTATACGATCCTCAATATTATTGGTGTCCACTAATTAAACCAATTTCCAATAGTGTAAGTAACCCCATTTAAGAATAATTTTCACTTTCGTATTTTTTAGAGGTCTTTTCGAAAAGAAAAAGTGTCGAGCCAAAATCATAAAATCGTGTTTTTGAAACTATACGATTCTAGATAAAGGTATGAAGAAATATATATCTTATTACCAGATTTGTAACAACTGAAACCATCCTATAGTTTTAAATCAAAAAGTCCATATTTTTCCGAGTAGCGCCTTAATGCATCAAGCCGGTTAATACTTTTAATATTTTACCGGCCACTTACGAAGTCGGACTCTTGGTATTTTCTAGTTCTCCGTACAGACTCTCATCTTATAACTTCTCCTTCAATCGTGAATTTCGCGAGATATTGTAGTTAATGAAATTCCCATAGTAAAATCAATGTACTTTGTACTAGTAATTTTTTTATCATAAATAGTTCAGTCGTTCGGGCGCAAAAAGGGAAACAGACATACCTACATTTTACTACCACGTACTATTGTTTCATCTACCTATACAAATAACGACGTTTCCCATACCCGTTTGTTTATGATTATGGCTTCTCAAGACACATTTGTTACTATTCACATAAATAAATATCAATAAATAGTGCTATAAAAACACTCGTCATTAGCCCCCGAAGCGGTTTCACATCGTCTCTAATTGAAACCGCATGTTATTCAACTATAACAGTCGTAAGTTTTTGTCTATTAACCAAGCAATTTATTGAACCACGTGGAAATCATTAAGAATGAAAAAAAACAAACAATAAGGAAAATACTTATCATCACGAATGTGGTAAACGGAAAAAAAACTGAAGTTTTTTACATTAAAATTACGGCCAACTCGCTTATTGCATTTTAGGTAGTTAAGATAATTCAGGTGCCGGTTAATGGATTTCAACGGTTTCCATAAAGTACTAATTGACATTTAACTTGTTGGAAGCTTTAATAAAAACGACAAATTACTGTTTTATTCATATTTGTCCTGATTCGGTAGTAAAGATCACGACCTCTGTCAAGTGATTTTTTAACAAGTGTCCGTTCACACAGACTGGCTCGGAGAGGAGAGCAGATTTTTATCACGTTTAAAACAGAGATGCTTGAGAGCAAACCTAACTCGCTTCGTGTGAAATAATAAGAGGAGCCGACCGACTCCGAGCGCAGACCGAATTCCAGCCGGTCTACGTGAAACGGCGGATTTGCTCTGGCCAGTTCTACTAGCGCCGGTCTGTGTGAAAAGAAGAGCGCCGGCCGATGCTCTCTAAGCCTATCTGTGTGAACGGACACCTAGACCAAACAGGTCAGCTGATTTATGTACGGACCTAATGCTTTATGCATTCTTTATATAACATTTATTATATGATAATAGGAATTCGAACGTTTTTATTTACAAATTAGATGTTTACTTAATACATGTTACGATTTGAGTGGAATGGCCAATTCAATAAATCCATTATTGATTGATTTCGAGGAAAATTTTACTTTATGTTTAATTTACTACGTTTCGCTGCCCCAAATCTGTCGAATATTTTTGACAGCATCAATGCATATATTATGTGTTATTGTTCCGGAAAACAGATGAAATAAGTTTACTAATTTATGTGGAAGTTTAGTAGTCTTTTTGTTCAACTTTCTGCCTGCTATTTTTTGTACTACAGGTATCTAAGAATGTTTGTGTTTCTCTTCATGGATAGGTACGATCAAAATATAATAGAAACACAAAAAAATAGTAGGTAATACATAAAAATAGTAGATCATGGAAGTATGATAAAAGAAATCCATCCATTTATTTGACGTCCTCCGTGGCCGAGTGGTGTACGCACCTGTTTTCAAGGTGCCACTATCTCTACAGGTCTCGGGTTCGATCCCGGTCGGGTAAATATTGAAAACGAATAACTTATCAATATTTCCTCGGGTCTGAGTGTATGTGGTAATACCCATCGTTGTTTTCAATTTCCATAATACTAGTGCATAAGCTACTATACTTTGTTATTGGAACAATGTATGTGATGGTGTCCAATATTTATTTTATTTATATATCGACATAATAATAAATCGGCTCATACTCGGAAAATTAAAGTACACGGTGAACGCGGCACAGCAACTCCCTCTAATACGGTATTTTACTGATTTTTTTTTATTTCTTTAAAATGTTTTTCGAAATATTAGCTACACAAAACAAGTTTTCATTTTGAATTATCTTGAATATTTTCAAAGATATAGGACTTCAAACTTTATAATTAAACAAGGACAGGACGCTATCTTAGTGACGTCAGTGGGTTAGTAGCGTCATAGTCACGCCATAGAAGATTTCGTTTTAGAAAGAGACAGCTATAGTCAAAATCAAACAGACTATAATTCTTTTATTATAAAACAGATTCAAATTATTTTTTCACATTTGGTATTCTTAATTGCAATATTTTTTAACGTCATCATTAAATATCTACATTTCAACAACAGTAAAATACCCTATTGTCTATCCGCCAGATCGGGCCCCTAGGTCCACGGGAGGGTGTTCAATTAATATGCGCTTTTCGGTGGCAAGTATTATGTGTACTTTTAATTGACAAGCAGATTCAATACACTGTCCTATAAAATTTAGATTCCTTTAATTACTTGTTAGATAAATATAGAAGGACCAACTCAATTATTTTAAATAGATTCAATAATAAATTTCAATTGAACTTGCAATGACTTTTACATTAATTTGCATTCTCATGTAACAATTTACCATTTCTATTGTATTTCCTGCGATAATCATAACAATAATAATATTATAACTATAACTTTAACTTATAGGTTTTAAGGAAAGGAAATGGTTTTGGTAGCTTTCAAACAAATTTGGTGGCACAGCCTTTTCATGACAAAGAGCCCGGATGTCATCGGGTAGTATGAGCGGCTCGTAAATGGGTACATTTCGCTCGTTACTCGGCAAATTAAAATGCACGGCGAACGCGGTACATCAACTCCCTCTAATTGACTGCCCGTCAAATCAGGCAGGCAACTGCTGGTCCACAGGAGGGTGTCCAATTAATATGTGGTTTCGGTGGCTAGTTCTCATTCTACTGGGTTTTTAAATGCAAAAAATTGGAAGATTATTCGCATGGGCACTTTAATTGAAATATATTGGAAAGCGGAAGCTTTCGTTTCCGGATTTTAATTGATATGATAACATACCAATATTTACAGTTTTAGTGAAAGGGTAAAGTCTTGTTAAAGAGTTCAAACAAATTTTGTAGTACCTTCCTACAGCCATTTCATGTCAAAGAGCTCGGATGTCACGCGGGTAATGAGAGCGGCCCATGAATGGGTACGTTTCGCCCGTTACTCGGCAAATTAAAGTGCACGGCGAACACGGTACAGCATCTCCCTCAAATTGACTGTCCGTCAAATCAGACCCCTACTCGACGGGCTGGTATCCAATTAATATGCGGTTTCGGTGGCTAGTTTTTATTCTACCGGATTTTTTTTCGTCGAAATATATTGGGAAGCGAATGGCTTGGTTTATTCATGATTAAAAAAAGCCAGAGGGTTATTTAAATTTTTACTTTTTTGCATTCACAATGCAATTTTTATGGTTGAAAAATGGAAAATGAAGTATTTAGAAAAAATCGACCCGTCTCACAACCAGCTCCGATGGGACCTTTTTCTTTTTTTTTTCCTTTTTTTAAAGCAGAGGGGTTTACGGTTTTCGATGAAATAAAAATGTTTTATATACCTACCTAGAAACACTTATCAAAAAGTTGATTTCACATATTTTAACAAGTGTAGCACATTTTAGTTTGTTATACTTCTTGCGTCAGATTTTTATCACCTACCTACTGTTTTGTATTCAATGAGGTTTCATAAGCATTTCGTTGAAAGATAAGTAAATAGATCAGTATTATTACGTTTATTAATACAACAACTCTAGTTGACTGGAAACAAATAAGCTCAGTCGCCCGGTCTACAGTGATGACATGCTCTTTGAAACACTGCCCGCTATGCACTCGCGTGATGTTACTTAATTAAATTTTAGCCTAAGGGAAAATTTAATTTCCGGCCGTGCTTCAGATCGCCTTACCTACTTATTTGCAACACCATTACACTACATAACTATTTTTGCGTACTTGTAATTTAGTTTCTAGCTCTTCTCTATGATTAAAACGTTAATTGCAACTACAATTTTAATTAAGTATTAAAGTTTGTTTCATAATTAAATATACTTCCTACAATGTAGTAAACATTATAAGCGCTTGCTTTTTGTTGTATGTATTTTTTATGAATTCTTTTACGTCACTTGTGCAGAAGCCACAGTTGAAAGAAGTAACTTTGAACTTTTTTATCGAAAGACAGCCCCAAAAGTGTTAACTAATATTGTATCCGCCTTAATATTAAGACTGTTATATTACATTACAAGGGACAAAACAAAGCTTTTGATTAGCTGTAAGTAGCTGTTAGCATCACCTACTAATTGTCTATCGTTCGTGTTTAATTGTAAAACAGTGCTATAGCATAATAACCTGTTAATAGCAAAGAATGAAGTTGTAGCGCAGCAAGTAGCGTTTAGTGTAGCATAGCATGTGGCGGATAATGGCATTGTGGAGCGTGGCGTGCGGCGCAACCTTAAAAGCAATATCCGGCGCCGCGCGCGCCGCCCGGAAATGAACCGGAAACAGCGGTGTATTAAGCCGCAGGTACCAGCCCTTCAATTTATAAACGCTTGCGGGCGCACTCCAGCCTTCGCGCCGACTACAGCCAGCTAGACATCCGGCGCGGTTAATTTGTAACTTACGCTTATTACGTTCACGGCGCGGCGCAAACCTCCCCCCCTCTTCTACCCTGCACCCGCTGCGCCTTCGCATGCATTTTTAATAAAAATCTTCGACTCATCAAAAACACCAAAGAGATTTATTCAAAACATAGCCGGGAGGACAATATCTAAAATTACATTTTCTCGGCCTGAACTAACAGTGAAATGAAATAAAGTCCGCAAACGAAAGTTTGCAAATCCAATATGATTTGGCGCGTCGGTAAACATCGGCAGCATCCCGGTGATATCGCGAACGAATAACATTAAACTTTGTATGGATTGAATGTAGAAAACCAATTTCGGTGCTCGGCGAGTGCGAGCCGATGGGATGAGGGTGTCAGAACGCTTTGACAGCTCTCTGATTGAAAAATACGGAAGGCTGTTTATGGAGCAAGTGAGCTGGCGCGCGCACCAGCGAGCGGCCCGCTGCGAAATATCACGCCCATGCTCAGGTGCTCGCAATGTTCCGCTACCGCCACCGACCGCCGAGTTCTGTAGGTCGCATGAAAACTTCTTACACCATCAGTTTTTGTTTGTCACCCAATGCCAAGTAAATAATAAACCGTGCAATTTATAATTGAGAGAGTAACACCTAGTTTTGATATATTAGTCTCATAGTCATCAGTGCTCCAATCCAAGCAGTCCCTATTGTATAAGATAAGTGTAGTGGCAGGAAGACAACCATCTTCTGTCAAATCAGTTTCCTCTTCAAGGCACCCTCCACTCGACACCTAGAGGAGGTCACACGAATTCACACGGGTCAATTGCGGACCACTCAATAATACGTTTAAATAATTTTCATGTTCCTGCGAAAAGCTAAGGCGGCACCTTTTATTACACTTTTTGCCGAAACACTCATTAGCGACACACAAACCATTAGCACGTGAGTAAGAAAATGTTTTTCTAAGTGTTAATGGTTTTAAATTGCATCGGCAAGTAAGTACGTTGTTCTTTGTATAAATAGCTTATTATGGGCACGCAACGTAAAATCAATATTGCCTAAAACAAGATGACGGTAACTAATTCAATATGAAGGTGTAAATATGTATTTTTTGTAGTGTGGACAAATGCGTCTCTATTTGTATACTGGACAGTGTAAAAGATGGTATTCTCTGATAACGTAAATTTTATGCATATGCGGAATGTTCACCGTTTAGCAATATGGGATCGATGATGAATGGTTAGCGAATTATGCACGTCATGAAATATCTCATAAACAGACGCGGTCCGCTGCGGCCGGCGGCGGCGGCCGGCACTTCGATATATCACGAATTTTGGACATCAGCACCCTTCTATTGGAATTCTGCAGATGATTTTCCTTCGGAATTTATAAGTGCGGCCGAGGATCAGGGTTGCTACTCAAGATTACTACTATTTAAATTGTATTACTTTTATCACTAAAATTAAGTACACTTTCGCATTAATAGAAAAAAAATGTATTAGGTACGTTACGACATTCATTGCTCTAACTTATCTTTATTAATGAACGGATTAAAGTTAAACCTGTTTTGTAGATTACAGAACGGAAGCTAATAATTTTCTTAACAAAATCCAAACCAGCTTCGAACCTCATTATCTAACTAAGTATATTTTTACACTCAAAGTAGGTATCGTTTCAATAATGATTAATTGAGCAAGTGCTAATCTATGGACACCAATAAACATATATTTGTAAAATGTAATTAAGAACCAGCAATTTTATTGCAAAATCAGTTTTGATGATTTACAGATTCGTTTTGATAGCATTATATAGTGTATTCATATTAAGTATTTTAATTTAACTGCACTTGTTATTTCAATAAAACTTAAGAAAGACGACATACCTTTTATGTAACCATACCTATACATATTGTTGTACCTATACTTTTTAACACTGCGCGTGAAAACAACTGTTAACGTTAACTGTATAGGTAAGTAATAATAAAATAAATAAATTATTTTGAAATGTTACCCACTCATGATTAATTTAGTAGTGACGTTGCAATGTTGGATAATATAATAGTTATAATGAATTAAAGCATACCTTAATTAATGACCATTATATTATATCACCGTCTATAATAGCCGGTGCGCCATCGGGTGTACCTTAGGCGCATGCAATTAAATTGCACTCAAATGTAGCATGTGTCCGCGGGATTTGTCTTTATAAAAAGATAAGATAAAAATATTCTTTATTCACTTAGACATAATAAATATGTACTTATGAATCGTCAATATTTTCCTACCACCCATTCAAGACTTTTTTAACTGACAAGAAGAATGGGCGCAAGAAACTTGCCAGCGTTTCTTAGTTAGGTAACGGCATTTACAAAAAAAAAAACATCGTTACTAATACAACAACTGCTTAGTATAAAAATACACCATATTAAACAGTGATTATGTTATGTGTTACATCATGACCATGCATTGCGGTCATTCAAATAATCGTCTACTTTATAGTATCCTTTGCTCATCAGCGACTCTTTAATGTAACATTTAAATTTATGCAATGGTAGTTCAATTATATGCTGTGGAACTTTATTAAAAAAGGCTATGCTTTTCCCCAGAAATGAGGCTCTGGATTTTTCTAGCCTAAACTTGGGAACGACAAGTTTATCTTTATTTCTTGTGTTAAAGCGATGAATATCGCTCTGCTTTACAAATGTATTATAATACTTTTTCACATAAATTATATTTTCATAGATGTAATGTCCTGCAACAGTTAAAATGTTTATTTCTTTAAATAGATCTCTTAACGAATCTCTCGATCGGAGGTTGTAAATGGCGCGAATAGCCCTTTTTTGGAGCACGAATATACTTTGGATGTTAGCGGCTGAGCCCCACAACAAAAGGCCGTAGGACATAACACTATGAAAATAACTAAAATAGACTATTCTAGCCGTTTCAATATCGGTTAAGAGCCTTATTTTCTTAACTGCGAATGCAGCCGAACTGAGTCTACTCGCCAAGGCTTCGATATGAGGATCCCATTGTAGTCGCGAGTCTAATATAATACCTAGAAATTTTGTATTGTTAATGAATTCGACCGTATCGCCGTCTAGTCTAATATGAAAATCAACTTGTCTTACATTAGGTAACGAAAATTTTAAACACTTAGTTTTCTTTGAGTTTAATGATAAATTATTACTATTAAACCAATGTGACACTTTTGAAAGAGCACTATTTACTTCGTCAGAACAGTCATCACCTCTATCTACTTTAAAGACTAGAGATGTATCATCGGCAAATAGCACCGCCTCACATAAATTCTTCGCGTAGTAAGGAAGGTCATTTATGTATATTGAAAACAACAGCGAGCCCAATATTGATCCTTGGGGTACGCCCATAGTAATGGGAGCTCCGGTAGACTCAGTTTTATTAATAACTACCTTCTGAGTTCTTTCATACAGATTCCTTAATAGTGTTTGGTGATCAACACAATCGAATGCCTTGGAAAGGTCACAAAAAATAGCGATTACATCATGCTTGTCCTCCCAGGTATCAAGTACATGTTTTAGAAATGCAACCCCAGCATCAGTTGTACTTTTACCTTTTGAAAAACCAAACTGTTTCTCATGCAGTATACTATTTAATTTAAAATATTCTAAAAGTTGAGCATAAATTAATTTCTCAAATATTTTACTTATTGCTGGTAGTATGGATATAGGTCTAAAATTTGCTGGGTCACTTTTGTCACCAGCTTTAAACAGAGGAATAATTTTACTATTCTTCATTAAATTAGGAAAGACCCCTTCCCTTATACATTGGTTAAAAATTATTGCTAATGATGGAGCTATCACATCAATTATTGATTTGATGATACTTGTAGATATGCCCCAGAGATCTTCTGTTTTCTTAATATTTATTGCTTTGAATGCTTTAATAATATCTTCAGTAGTGACATAGCTAAAACTAAATGTTTCCTGGCACTTGTTCACACTAGATTCCATAAGAGAGACAGCGGTGTTGGGGCAAGAATTAAGTTGGGGCTTTGTGGGGGTGATACCTTCGCGGCTCGCTTACAGAGCTGCTCTTGCCTGCAAACATAATCCGACTAATATTCGATCGAAGGAGTAGCTAAGATAATCATCAAACTATAAATTCTCTTTAATCTATACATATAAAACTCTAAATTGATTGACTAATTGATTCATTCATTGTTGGCATAGGCGTAGAGCCATAACGGCTGATGGTAGAGACATCATTTTTAGGGGGTAGATACCATCCATGATGTAGATGAGCAACTAAGAATGGATTTTAGAAAATTCCCGTTATACAGGGTGCTACAGGTTGTTCAAGTTTGTATGAGAATTTGTATAGGGTAGAAGATAGAGACACCATTTTGGTGGGTAGATACCTTTCATGGTGTAGGTGAGCACTAAGAAAGGGTTCTAGAAAATTCCCATTATACAGTAGCTACAAGGTGTTACAGTTTGTAAAGGAATTTCCATTTTAGTTTTTTTTATCTACTACGGGGTAAAGCACTTAGCTGAAGGTAGAGATACCATTTTTGGAGTAAAAACCAAGCGAACAAAGACTCTGCCCCACTAGGTCAGAAGTTATGTGAGCATGGAACAAACAAATAAGGTCTACTGATAAATAAATACCTTGATACTTATATTGGTAATCCGTCTCTTTTAAAATAAACGCACTCTATTTAATCACGCGAACGAAGTCGCGGGCAAAAGCTAGTAATAATAATAAAATCTCAAGATCTTTGGCGCGGTAGCTCGTACACTTTAAAATAATAAAGAATAGTGGTATCACTTTTTCAATAACAAAACTACGGTAAGAATAGTCTTACCGTAGTTTTGTTATTGAAAAATTATTTAACTTTTTTGTTTATGTATTAAAATAATAACTAAGCCCTTATAATAATAAGGTTTGGCCACTTTTTGCTCTAAAAGTTTCATAACTATAAAACTTTTCGTTATTTTTGCCAATGGCAATTAAAAGATGGTATTTTAAGGTAATAATAACAATCGTTAGATGTTCTTATGTTTTACTATTTTTTTCAATAAACGCCATTTTCTGTTAGTTATGTAAATAAAAAAATTTATGAAAATTTTAAGAAATTTGATATGGATGTAATTTATTATAAAAATTTGTGATTTACAATTAAATTGTTGTTTTGCAAATGATTGGTTTCTAGCGCATTAGAATATATTGATTTAACCTGGGTTTGGTTTTGATTTTTCGCTATAGGTACTTACAAAAGTTTGACTATCAATAAGTAAGTTATTCAAATTTTTACTTTTTTTTGCATTCACAATGCAATTTTCATTATTGAAAAATTTAAAATAAAGTATTTTAGAAAATATCGACCCGCCTCACAAACAACCAGCTTATCCCATCGGAGCTGCTTGTGAGACGGGTCGATTTTTTTAAATAAGTATACTTCATTAAGTATCAATTTTTCAATTATCATTAAGTGGCCAAAACCGGGGCATTTGGTACCTTTCGCACATTTCGTGGTAGGTATATTAATTGTTTTTTTATTTGAAAGATGTACTTTTAAAGGTAGATAAATTCTTTATAATTAAAGCAATAATTTTTGTCTTAACTACCTAATATTATTTAGCACTAAATGCTCTAAAGTCAAAATCCTTACCGTGGCCACAAAGGCTTCTCCTGCCCTACTTACCCTTACTTTAGTATACAATAATAAGATTATATAAGATGGGTTTTCATCAACTGTTCTTTTGAATCAACTAATTTTATTTATTTTAGTCTGTTTCTCATTAGAATTTTGACAAAAGCTTCAAGCTGATCGCTACAAATGTAGTTAAAAATAAAAATAAAACATATCCCTCAACCCTTTTTGACGTCACAGTCTGAGATTTTATTTATGTACAAGCGACTAATTACCTCGTTAACAAGGGTTGATTGTACACGGCGCGATTTAACTCTCAATCTAGCGTACACAATCAAATTGCTCTGCAGAAGCGCATTCAAAAAATTTAATTACCGGGTATCTCACCGTCCGATCTCTCGCGAGTATTGAAAACGTTAAAGCTGTCTCCGATTTCTTTCGAAAGCGCTTCACGAAACTCTATTGTGTTCAATTGAATCGCGTCTTAATTACAAAACGGGTGAATATTTAATTAAAAACTTTCCGCACGCGAGTAATTCCTTATTCCATGTATACGAGATTGAGTCAGCGTCGATTTCGCTATTCTGCGAAGTCTTCGACGTTCGACAAGGGCTTTTAATTGAACCCGGCCATTGTGCTCGTTAAAGCGATTCACTGTTAATCACCGAGTTTTTCGTTGGTCGTAATGGAAGAAAGTAATTATCAATTAACTGCTCGATAATGGATTGCGGCCGCTTATCTCCGGCTTATCTCCGCATGTAACGACTCACTCTGCTGCGGCTTTATATATTTTTTCAATATTGGATTTAAAATTGTCATCGATCACTTTCGAGTACGGCACCGGGATTTGGGAAGAGTACTATCAAAGTATATAGCATTATGATTTGTATTAGGGTGCGGTGTGGATAGAAAAGATAGATAGTGATGCAATGAAAAATGTTTTCGGTTTCAATTAAGTTTTTATCGGTCATTCTCACGTCAAGGTTTTCTTTGTATAATTTCCGTCACGATTTCAAATTTTCAATAAATTATCTAAGCCGGCAACCAAATTTGGAAATGATGTTAAACTGTAGAAAATTATGTATTTCGCACTTCAATGTAGTGTCTGGTTTTGGATTTATGAAGAAATAAAGTTTTGGGCGTGACGGAAATTCGATTCGCGCTGACGGAAACTAGGAAATCGCCCAATAAAAAAAACCACATCAAAAAAGTAAGAAATAATTCCTCACCAAATAAATAACGTAAGTACTTTGAAGTCGGGCGTGAAACATGTACAATTTTTTGTTGTTTTTGTTAAAACCCGCCCGACTTCAAAGTACTTACGTTATTTATTTGGTGAGGAATTATTTCTTACTTTTTTGATGTGGTTTTTTAGAAGGCGGTTTTATTTTTTTATAAAAGTAATTTTTATTTCACTCTTTTTAGTGCATCGTGCAGGCAATTTACGTGTTTTCTGGTAAATAGGTATGTGATCAAACTCAAAACCTCCTTTTTCGAAGTCGGTTAAAATACCTTGAGGTATCCCCTTTTATACAAAACAAGAATCATCTAAATCGGTTTATAAACAAAGGAGTTATGCCTAAAGATACGTATTAAATTCACATAAAGTGGTAACGAAAACGACAGTATTTTCAAGATTTCCTGAAAAGTACTGAACCGATTTCAAAATTTCAAAAAATGGGACCAACTTGGAAACTAACCTGATGTAATAACGTTTGAACCATTTCAATCGGTTCAGCCGTCTTCGAGTAATCGGTGGACATACAAAAAAAAAAAAAAAAAAAACATACATACAGACGAATAGAGAACCTCCTCCTTTTTGATTTAGAAGTCGGTTAAAAATATATATTTTACTGTCATAATACTCAAACAGAAAACAAATACTATATATAATAATAATAATAAATAAATAAAATATAAACTAACCTTACAAGTCATTGTTAAGTCGTCAAAATCACTAAATGAAAAATTTTGGGAGTGTTATTAGGTTACCTATTAGGTCTTTTTTTAATTTCTATCGGGTGATGGAAATTAAAAACACGCCGGTATTTATTAGATATAAATTAAATGGTAAGGAATAAGGTATATTGCTTCAAGCATGAGGTCAAAAACGAATTTCTTCATATAATAATCTAACTAACAAAATTTGTATGCAATTCAAAACATGAATTAAAAGAGTGAACGGAAATTAGAATAGTAGTAAGCCATGCAAACGTAAATTAGGTATGTACTTTCAGTCGTAGTTCGTCAGCGAAACGGTGACACAGGACCGTTTCAGTTGCCTGGCTCGGCACTACTGATGAAAGACAACGTTGCGGTAGGGATAGTGACGGAAATTATGTATAATTAGAGGACAAACATATTTTTCGTTCTATCTAAGAAAATACACTTTTTAAACAGATTAGTCTTTGTGAATAATAAAATGTATTAATTAACTTCCCAATTGTATAGACTGAAATGTATCAATCGTAGCTTATTTTGAGACTGTTGAAGGTAGAAAGCTTAATTCTTACGAGAACAACTATGAAAAAATAATTTTGTGTGTGACGTAAAAGACAATTACTAGACCTTGTCTCAAAAAAAGCCCGCTCCAAAATATTACAAACTAGTCAGATGTTTGTATGGACGCTCATAAACCAGGCCTGGTGAGAATGACCGATTCTATGCATTTATTTTTATATCTTGAATTCGTTTATATTTCGAAAGCATGATTGTTTTGCATATTTCATTTGTATTTGATTGCGTTTTCAACATTTAGAAAGCGTCAGTGGCAATCACAAATCACAACTTGATTGACCTATGTTGACGACAATTTCGCTTGACGAAGTAGTTGCATAGATGATACGTGATGATTTGTCGTGCGTTATGCCATCGGTATCGGTGCCCCTAGTTTGAAAAACTATCGTTATGGTAATCAAATAGTAAACTATAACGTCCTTCATAAGCTGTCAAAGTGCTGCTGTCAAATAGGTATTGAATTTTAGTTTCATAAACGACCGAAAGAGGCACTACTCTGGTTTTCGTACAAAATAATACGATCACAATCAACATCATAAGAGCCAACGCGCACTTGTGATTTTTAATCGGGCGATAGTTGGTCGATAAGTACCTAGTTTAGTTGAATCCGGGCGCGCGCTCACATAGTCCTTCATGCACAGGCCGATAGTTGTGCGATAGTTGTCCGATAGTTGTGCGATAGTTGTCCGATAGTTGTACAACTATTTGGCCAGTTATTTTCGATAGTTCGATACTGAATGCGCAGAGTACCGATAGTGGGGCGAAAGTTTAGTAACTAAACTATCGCCTAACTTAGTTGAATGCAGTGCGCGCGCTCAAATAGTCCTTCATGCACATTACCGCCCGGCCGTTAGTTGTGCGATAGTGTGATCGTACAACTATCGGCCAGTCATTTTCTATAGTTTAATCGTCAGTGCGCGCACTGGCATATAACTCTATACTGAATCCGAAAACGACCAAACTATCGCCCGATTAAAAATCACAAGTGCGCGTTCGCTCTAACGGTTGCCATAACGACAGTTTTCCGTGCTAGGGCTACTGGAGAAGGGCCATGTTGATCGCGTTGATAGCGGGCAGGTATCGCGTCGCGCGGCGCGCTGACGCGATGTTCCGCGCGGCATTAGCATTGTTAATGCAATCACAGGTGTCACCCGCCACTCGCCCGTCGAATTTATGCGCCTTCCGCTCCAACACTATGAATATAACAATTTATTGTCTATAAATAACGATTAGCATCCCACAGCTCGTGTCTAATGAAGCTATTAAATTACGTAACTCTGAGAGGATTCGCATTCGAAGTAGGAACGTTACGCGTGAGAATGGACGCTACAATGTCGTTATATTAGGGGCGACTGTATTGAAACGTTAATTAATTTCGAAACAGGATTAAATCAATTTATTATATTTATAATCTCACGACTTGCATCGGAATGGTCACACGTATATCCGTTAATATCTCTATGAGCAATCTACATGTAAATAGCCATTTTAATCCCACGACACTAAATCTACATAATGAGTGGAATGTTCAGTGACAACTTTATAAAGTTTCACATCAATCAGAGTTATCGATGTCGGGACCGGATTTCATATTGTGTGTTGCGTCTGACAAAAACAACCATTAAGCGGATTAAACATGTACGGAACCAATTAAGGTCTTAAGAGCCGACAATGTTAGTTGCGGGGCGGGTGAGACAGGCGGAGGCTATTAAATCTCATTAAAATACCTAGCCGGCGACTATCAGGTACGCTTATTTACAGCTGGGAGGTAAGTTATGGCGGGCCGCGCGGACAACACGGTAATCAGCGTCGCGTCTGATCGTTAATTAACCAACATTATCGCGGGATCTACGCTACAAGCTACAACTATGACAATTACTGCAGTTTCGCCAGAAACAAGAATCGCCAATCTGTGGAATCCGCAGAGTACCTACTTACGCGAGAAAGGTTAAATTAATTAGTGCCTGTAGGTGGAGAAGGCCTCATACTATGGTAGGTATCATCCAGGTTCCTTGGGAGATGGAGCCAATTTGCGTAGGCGCAATATCACGGTATAAATACTACGACAGTATTTGAATTTCTCGTATAAGAATACCTACATGAAGCCCAAAGAAAAAGACATACTTACGTATTGAGTAGATCGTAGGTAGAAAGAATTATAAGTAAAAGCTTGAAGGTAATCAATAATCCCAAAGAGTAAATTATCGTCTCTAGAACAGACACTTCATCAAATTATTTTTCTTTTAATTTTTTTACTTACGTTCAAAACAACAAAATATTCCAATCTCATTTTATTTCAAGGCAACACCGATTGTCTGATTCATATCTGCACAAGTCCATAACTCACAAATTAAAACCAACTTGTCTTATTAATGGTCATATTTCAAGTTTCAAGTATTTCAAGTTATACCCACATTGAACTGTTCGTGATTCATTTAATTGATCATTAGCGGGTATGTCCGTAATTAATTATAGTCGGAGCATTTGCGAACCTCACACACTCGTGAGTGACTAGATAAGGCTGGCATTTTGTTAAGACATGCTAGTTTAAAACGACCGCCGACTATTGTGCTACGTGAGCGATAATGATTGACTTTATAACGAACCAAATGTCAAATGACATAATAATCACGATTTCGGTACATAAGTAGGTACTCGCAACTACGCACGACTTCGTTTGCCTGCATGGATGTTTCAATAAGAGTAAGAAAAATTCTCTAAAAACTCTTGTTTGGTTGAATTTTAAATGCCACGTCCGTCGTAAAACCAGTTTTAAGTTATCTGTCAGCCAATTTTAGCTGCTTTCATCCAATGATTCGAGTGCAATAGATGATACGCAAAACTAACTTCTACAGAATTATTTTATGTATTGTTGCAAAGCTGCAATAATAAGTAGTTGCCATAAAGTGTAGGCAATCTAAATATAACGATAAGAGTTATCTAGATTAATTTTGGAATAGTGTTCCATTAATGGCAATTATCGTCCATTCATTTTGCAATTCACATCAGCAATCGCTGATATTAATAGGTGCCATAAATGTAGAGTAATATTAAGTATATAATATTAGGTTTCGAAAGCTTTTAGATGCACACTTAAACTGGGAGTGTGTATACAAATCGTTAACCAATCTGCAGATAACTTGTCCATTAAGTGGGTTCAATTATAAAGGCGTCTTTATATGGTGAGCTTTGTACCGTAAATTGTGCTTATTGTCGGTTTAATCGTGAGCAAATTATCGCTTACTGGAAGCGCAAAATGTCACGCCAGGGACTGGTGTCGTGAATGCTTAACATTCGTAAGATTTAAAACCTTGATATTAATGCATACAGATTTTATTTATGAAATTACTCAGTGCAATCATTGCCCAGATACGTATTTACACCGCTGCACTGCAGTCGTAGACAGGTTTACGGTCTGTTCTGTTTTGCCATAAAATATGTTTCTGCTTGTCTACAATGTTTAAAATATTGCAAACTAAACAGTGAAGAAATAAGTAATATGTCCATAAAGTTTACGATTGTCGGTTGTGAGTTAAACTACTTTTAATACTAAGCTTAATAATAATAACTTTTCATTACGTACCGCTTTTGCAAGTAGGTACCTACGTTTTACAATATAAGTTTTATACTCAAACTAACATAAAATTGAATTACATGTCAGTAAATTGTCTACCCCACAGGTGAAAGACATGATATGTATTTACGTAAGTAAGTAATTATTAAACCATGAAATTAAAATTTGACGACCCCTGTGGCCGAGTGGTGTACGCACCGTTTTTCAAGGTGCCCGGCCGTGCCGCTATATCTAGAGGTCGGGTAAATATTGAAAAGTGCCTTTTCAATATTTCCCATGTAGGTATGTGGTTAAGACCCATCGTTGTTCCCAACTTCCTTAACACTAGTGCTCAAGCTACTAAAGTTGGTATTGGAACAATGTTTGTGAAATGTGATGATGTCCAATATTTATTTATGTATTAATTTAAAACAGTGTTTTACGACCAAATTGGAAACAACGATGGGTAGGTACCTATTAACCACTAATATCCATAGTTGTTTCCAATTTTCATAACACTAGTGCTCAGGCTACTAAAGTTTGGTTTTGGAACAATGTACAGTCACGAGCAATATGGTTACAACATATAACTTTGTCACATTGAAGCGTTTCGAAAGAAAATTAACCGTGGCACAGAAGTCATTCAATATTGTAATATGACATAGTCCTATGTTTTTTTTTCGTGACTGTACCTATGTGATAGTGTCCAATATTTATTTATGTATTAATTTAAAACAGTGTTTTACGACCAAATTGGAAACAACAATGGGTATTAACCACTAATACCCATCGTGGTTTCCAATTTCTGTAACACTAGTGCTCAAGCTACTTATGTTTGGTATTGGAACAATGTATGTGATGGTGTCCAATATTTATTTATGTAAGTATTCATTTGAAACAGTGTTTTACGCCCAAACGGTAAGTGTGCAATGGGCACAGACCGGGCGCGCCTCTTGCCATGCGCCCGCCGCACGCCCGCCGACCGCGGGCGACCTACGACCCCACTTTCTGCACATTTCAGCCACTCCGCTCGTGACTGCAATTATGTAGTTCAATATATCAGAGCTCACATCCCATTACACACTTAACGTAATTAGGAACACCATATCTCTTTGCCTTTATAAATGTCGTATGAATAATTGCAAATTATTTCTAAATGCATTTTGCTGCGACAGATTAAGATGCAATTAAGACTTAATACAATCCTTATTTAAAGGCACGTAAACAAAATATTGTTTGATAAATAAGTTAGTAAAAAGAAGCATTTGGGGCTATTATGTCCAATGTAATTCAAAACAAATTTTTGCATAAAACACTTCAGTGATTTATTACTACATCATTTGAAAAAAGAAACACTTCACATTAAAATTCTAGTTCTTATAATTTACCTTAGTAATTTATTTTTAAGATTACAATCCACATTGTGTTTCAAAATTATGTAAATATGTTTAGCTAAAAAGCGTGTATTATGTAAATAATGTCGCAATAAAAACGAAATCAACGCTTATAAAACATTCATGGATATCTGCGACGTTTTAATAACGAAACTAAAAGCTAATCCTACGCAGCTCTGTTGCATAACGGTTAAAAGTTTGTTATCGGGCTCATGAATACAGAATTAGTGCAGGTACAAGTCAGATTATATTCGGGCACATTGAATAATACGCAAATAATCGCGGATACGATCACGGGGGCACGGAACGTCGCGGAGCAATAAAGGTAATGTAGGCAAGGTATTTGCCAATATCCTCGTGGAGTGGCCCTCCCAAATATCTTGAGATTGTATTCCCCCTACATAAAAATTGTTCCGGAATAGAGATACTACCCGGATAAATATTCAATTTCACTACGGACGAAAAAGATTTGATACCTTTGGTACCTACCAGGTTTATTGGATGATAACCTTTAGAATGGTGTGGATAATCGTATTCATAGTTTTTCGACAAAATATAGATGAGTTTTTAGATTAACTTTGTTTTTATGTCGGACGGGCTGGCGGGTTTAGGCGTGATTCATGTGTGCCGGCCAGTTTTAACAAATAAAAAAGTTTAATTTTGCGGTTGCATGATACGTGTTTCAATTTGTTTGCTAGAGATTAGAACGTAATTGGAATTAGGTTTACATTGGTAAGCGAATGAATTGCTTATTAGCAATAAAATTTGAATTTAGCTGGCGTATCCACTAGTTGCGATCGTGTCTCGAGGTAAGAAGAGAACGACATGTAGATGAAAAGGGCAGCTGAATCTAATACAATCGGGGAAAGCGATACTCGCTCCTAGTTTAGGGCTGCCAGCTGGCATTTTTATTGAGTAAAATATTGCTTTCGGAAACCCGACATCAGCTTTTTAAGAAATATGGAATCATTATAATTGTTTTAAAGTTAAATGTGTTCCAGCGTAATGTGTGCTTCTTGTATTTATGATTTAATCATAGTGAGGAAGTCATATTTTCACAAACGTAGATACTTACTTAATAATTTACATAGCAACGGCATCCATATCTGCCAATAACGTAATTAAGTAGTTAAAGTTATAACCGAAGTATTTAACTACTTATCTAAAATTTACGTGTCGTGTAGGAGAATCGAAAGGATCTACGTGCTTCCCGAGCCCCAAACAACAAACAATTCTATATTTATGCCCCATTTCGTATCACACGCTGATAACTGCTGGAAAGTAGTTAAAGAGGAATGTAAAGTTTTATTGCGTTCCGTGATACGGGGCGGCACAAAGTATCGCATTGTTAGCAGCCCTAGCTTCGGCGGGCGGGGGCGGTATTGAATGAGATTGCTTCTTACTTCGGCAAATGGATCACGTAGTGGATGAGATGTCACAGTGTTTTAAGATCCCAATTCGACCCATTCCTACGGCGAGATTGCTAGTTATTGTCTTATAGATTGCTCTAATAGCTCTACCTATTATTTTAATTGAATCGTTATCCCGCCTGAAAGCTACTTATAGGGCTCGTGGTTTTTTACTATCACATTTTTCCTATGAATCGTTATTACCTTGTTTTAAATATATGTACATAAGTAGTTAAGTACCTAATTAATATTTTTAGATTAAATCACTGTCTTTCCTCTAACGTATAAACGTAAACATTGTTTATGATTGGATGATATAAGAGAAAAAATAATTGCGTTCCTTGGATGACCTCATTAATGTTACATTAAAGTATGCGTTACATTACATATAAGTAGATAAATTCATAGCCAGTAATTGGGAAATTCCCGAGTCGGGCCGCGCGGAGCCGCGTCGTCGGCGGTGGGTGGGTGCTGAAAAACAATTTCACGCCAAATCTTAGCTTGTGTTTTCCTATTTCCTTTTTATTTATCTTTTAGTCTTTCTTTTCTCGAGAATCAATTTCACGGATGAGTGTCGCGATGATCTCAGTTCAAAAAGCGAGGGATCGAGCGTTCAGCGGTGCACGTGTGCAGCCGTACAGGCCGTACCGTCCGGTTCCGACGTCGGACGCCGCCACCGGCCCGCCGCCGTCCGGCCGCCGCTCCTCATTACCCCGCGTGACGCAAGAACGCGTCCCGATAATAAGCTTTCTGCTCGGTGCTCCTTGTGATTGGATGGGTGATGCGTGTGTTATCTGCGTATGCGGCTCGCGATATATCTGACCCAATTTTCTTTTGCATGACTCTGTAAACGAGATTCTCTCTATAACCAATTTGAACTGTGAACCCCAATTTATTTGTATGAGCAAAATTACAGAGATAGGACGTGAAACTAACAGCATATTGAAATTAAGTAGTGAATAACAGTGATTGTTTTGGCGCTCATCCAGATGGCAATGCGAATATTGCTGACATGCAACGGAAAACATGAATGTATGTAAATAAGTAGTCTTTTTGGAAGGGTAAACCTTACTTAAATTTCCATTTCAAGATAACGTAACGTGTAATTGATTAGGAGTAGATCTAGTTAAATGTCAGGGCATCGGTAGTGTTGACATGCGACAGCTCTTAAGCATGGCGCGGGCCGAAGCGGCCGGACGGCTCAAAATTGTCGGGCCCAGGCGCCGGCTCCCTCGGAATTGACAATTTTACGGGCGGTTTATTTCCGGACACCGAACTTCCTTGGTCAGGCCGCCCCCGGGGCGCGACGCCACCCAACCCCTTCACTCGCCGCTCGTTCGCACAAATATTCCCCTCTCTAAAACAAACACAAATTGACATTCCGTTGATTCCTCATAATGCGATAATGCGAATGGAATCACAGAAAAGGATATCGAATAAAAAGAAACTTCTCGCGTTTCCTCCATTAACGATACTGTGAAACACTTTCAAGGTGATGGCACATAAAATTTACATTGTATGTAAGTGTCTTAAGCGAAAGCTTCCCACTTAAAAGCTCTACAAATGCACTGAAAGCTCTTTCGCGCACTAATCCCAAACCTTTTAGCTGCAATCAAAAGCCCCGAGTGCTCGGCGCGGGGCGGGGCGACGTGATGCTTGTGGAAGCGCCTAGGAATTTAATTTACATTTTTAATTAAGTTAAATTTTGTTCGGAAAGCTTTCACGGAATAGGAGTTTTCTTGATTAGAGTTCAGCTCTGCCTGAAGTTTGAGATTGATTAGTGGAGCTTTAATTGCTCTCTGCCGGTGAATAATGAATTCGATCAGTGTGAAGTCAGAAGGGAGTGACTAACAGATTACTTTGACACTAATGGATCAAATTACTTCGCTTTTGCCTAATTAATTTTATAAATCGTGATTATTTTGATTCGTTGCGAATGTACAATCATATTATTCTGTAGTGAAACATATTTTCTCGGGGGAATGTCCACGAGTTTCCTCCGTCTCGGAGTCAAATTGTGGCCTGTAATTCGTGGCGGGCTGATTTTTACTTAATGCCGGTTAATTGATCGCGGTGATAACGCAGTCATAATGGAGATAGTCCGCCTGCCGGGCCGCCAGCCGCCACTCGACACTGCCCGCCCTACCTCAATAATGCCCAAATGGCTTTCCGCCGCATACCCCAAATTACTGGAAATGACTTTAATGGATTTCTCTTCTCGCGAGTTAGTTTTAATGCGTTGGGATTGGTTAATTCTGTACTACGTATTTGTGGACAAGGGTAACCTTATTATTAGAAATTTAATTAAGGGAGCTTAGTGTAGGCTCGGCCCGTCCATTTGCTTAGCCTCCGACGGGTTTATTTATCGAATACGACTAACATTATCGCGTCGTAGCCTTCCCGGGTGCAATAATCCATTATAATAAGAGCTAGTAAATCGAAAGGGCACAAAGGAGCGTGTTATGGCTGACGTAAAGGCGAATAAATAAGAGACTTCCGCGAAGCACTCTCGGCGAGAACAAGTCGAGAGCCGGTGACGTACGATTTGACATAGAATATTTTATCCGGGACTGAGACGCCGCCATCCATTCCACTTATCCCGGCAGTCTGTTGAATTTTTGACACCTCCCAAGAAAAGGAGGAACTGTCCTTTTCTGAGGCTGCTATAGTGTGACAGGACCCTTTAAATTCGTGCGATAGGGCGAAGGCATACAATGACCTCATTGTTGTCTTTGAGTTTGGCTTGGGTTCCGGGCCCAGAAAATATTTCATGTCAGATTTTTGGACAATGTGATGTCGCTTTGAAATAAATAGGTTATAGTGTTTAATACTTAGTCAAATTAACGGGCATGAAAGTAAACGATATCATTAATCCGTATAAGATAATTATAAACGTCTACTATTATATAATAAACTTATTTCTAACGCACGTGCTTAGTTTTAAAACCACTTAGTATTAATTATAAGCAAACATAAGCCGTATCATCACAATGATCAGTAATTATAATAGGCATAACGTCTTCATTTCGGATCGCAGGCGGCTCAGCTGCCGCCCACCCAATCGGACCGAATCCAGCGCAATCCATATTAAATTTGCCCGCTCTCTCATATCCATTCTGAGATGTTCATATTTTATTGGCCCCAATAAAACGGATTCATGAATATGAGAAATGCATAACGAATACCGTATTTATGGATGGAGGCGCGCTCGCTCCGCCGCGGATATGTCGCGGGTAATTTGATAGCTGCCTTTGTAACAGGTGTTGATGGGAATTTCGATGCGGTTATAAAAAAAATTTCATTCCACTTGAGTTTGATGGCATATTCTGCTTTTATTTTATATGGTGTATATTTTTATTTTCGACGGGATATTGTAGTCTAAATGTTTTATGAATGATGAATCAAAATACCGCGTTATCATTGAATGTGTAATCTGGTAGAGCATTTTGTTGGCGGAAAAGTGACTGGTAAAGTATGCGTAGTGTAATTAGAGGTTACTCTGAGCCTTTCCCAGGGTCTGGTCCATTTGAATGTATACAATTGGAGCTGGTGAGGTCGTTAGCGTACAGTATGTATGCAAAGAGGAACTAGAGGCAATTGCGCCAGCGCTGCCGATTCAATAAATCGTGGCGAATAACCTAGAGATGGATTGTTATATCGCGACCAGACTGGATAATAAATAGACCGCTTCCGACCTTTGATAGTTCGTTTAGTTTATTTATGAGTTTACGCTCCTTTGGTGGTCGTTTCGCGCTAACGAAGTGCATTCGAGTTAGGTATATTAATATATACGACGTGAATGGTGATTTGTTTGTTGTTAAAAGTGGTCTCTAGTGGATTGCGTAGTCCGATTGGGAGCTGATAGAACGACAGACAATTTGAAATTCAAATGATAACATTATTTTCAAATGTCACCAACCCAATCAATAGGAACAAAATATGTTTGTAAGGGATTTTATAAATTGACAAATTTACTCATTATTATTTGATTTTCAAATATTTATCATAAAAAATATAATGTGCCAACAGTCGTCGTTAAAACATCTTTAACCCAATGCTAACATTTCGTAATGGATTGTGTACATTGCCATTTTATGTATTTTAACGAGAATGTGTAAACGAATATTTGTGCACAAATAGAAACACTAAAGTTGAAAGAATAAAGTCGTATTCGGTACGGTACCTCGGTTCTGTATAAGGCTATACACTCAACTATTCTTTAGCTCGTCCGATGTTGTTGGCTTAAGTGAAGCTTTTATGAAAAACATTTTGGTTAAACTCTTGTGATTTAAGTAGGTATTCCTTTTTCTGAATTTAAAATATTTTATATATGCCTTACGGCCGAATTCTCGAACGCAAATCATCTTTGGGAGCGTCTCAAACATCATGGCATCTCTTTCATACGTTTGACATTTAAAGTGACAGGGCGATATTTGAGACGCTCCCAAAGATAAGTAGCGTACGAGTATTCGGCCATTAGCCACTTGATTCTTTTCCTTGGTAAGTATATTGAGAATTGGTTATTATGTACATTATTTTACCTCTGATATAAGCAATGTCAGAGTGGTTCTGTACATGCTTAAGCTTCTATTAAAAAGTGTTTAAAACAAGAATAATACTTTACAAAAAAAGTAAAAAAGGGCTTTGAAATTTTACCCACTGTGGTAATAATCTATAAACATATTAAGCTCATAAGAGTTATTAATACTTCCCTCAAGTTTCAATTTACAGCCCCGCATGGACGTCTCAACCTTCAAGGGATGCCGTCTGATAGTGCGTTTGTTATTCCGTTTGCTGCTGCTATCTGACCTCTATGTCTCCGGAATAAGGCTGGGACTTACGTAGTGGAATGTCAGAAAGAAAGGAGAGGGTGAAATAAGCTTTATGTGGTAGTAGCAAGGATTGTTTCAGCTTGGTTGAGGGCGAGGGCTGTTGCCGTTTGACGGCAGTTTGTCGGAGTAATAAGGTCTCGCGCGGAGTGGACGTAAGGAGAGGATATCGTTTATTCTAATGAGGTTTCGCTAGACGCGTACGACGTAGCCCATGTCCGCTTGGCTATTGCTTTCCAGCAGGAATTCTTTTACAATAAAACTGCTGAAAACGACGAATTGGACATATTTGCTGTACAGCGATTTAGTAAAGTTATTGAGGGTCAACCACAGAATTTAAACGGATGGTGAATTTGTTTTAAAAAACTTTAACGCATCCTCTTGAATGCATTTTCTTAGGCGAATGTAGCAAGTGATTTTATTTGTACCTACTTACAAATTGATATTAAAACGACAACAAACAGAAAATATTAGAGTAGGTACCTACTGATGTTTGATGGATCATCTATTGCTAAAGAATGGCACAAACTCTATACTCAATTTAGTTTCTTTTGTTTCAGAACATACAAAAGTGTGATGCGCGAGTGACGAATTCGTCATCATGATTCGAGACCCGCCGGCCATGCACAAACCAGAAAATAACAACAGTGAGTATGAATTATCTTAAATATTATGGCAGTTCAGTTTATAAAGCTCCATATAGAGTACTCGTATGGCGCATTCTGCCAACGCATTCTGTCATCCAACGCTATTACAAAACATAATGTAACTATATCCTCCCAAAAACCAATAAACTAAGCCATACAAAAAACCAAATAACCAGTAAAACCTTTGTGTTTACCAATGCAATTACATAAAAAGAAAAATATGTAAGCAAGCCGACATTTTCGTTTCGCTGACGTCAATTTTTCATAATATTAGGACAAACAGGTCGCGAATAAAACTCGGCAAGGGTTGCCATAAACCGGCCGGCAGAGTCCGTCGCGATATTAAAAAGGGGACGAACGATATTGCAATATCACATTTATGCGAAATGTCCAACACCCAGATCGTATTGATAAAAATAAGCGATTTTTTATTGTGCCTCACAATATTGTCCTAGCGCACGTTTTTACTATGTTGTTCTTCGGTAATCTCGCGATATAACGGCCTCATATTTTATACCTCTCGATATTCGTTTGTTTTGTCTAAAAATTACGTAATACATTTGAATTTGACTGCTTTCTTTTATCTTTTCCTTAGCTAATCATTCATTTTAAAATCTTTACCAAAATTTTATTATACGTATCTAATATGTATTGTTAAGTAGAGGTATTAACGTAATACAAAAGCTGTATATATCTTCGGAGTTTATACCGCGTCCCTCTTCGCCTCTGCCGCACTTCATTGCCTTTATCGTAATCAAAATCGTATTTTACGTTGTTACAGCTATTAGACTATGCAACGTGATGGAAAATCGAATGTCCCACACTTTGATAGGGCGCTGATTTAAAAGCACGTACGTCATGTATCACCCAGCACTTTGTTTTATTACAGTGCGCTTACTATGATTGTTAACGTTGAAAATAGAAATTTTATTTTATTCATAAGGCTTAAGTAGGATACCATTTTTCACTTCTAAGGAAATCCCTACTTTGAAGTTACTCGATCGACTCGAATATTGCCTTTTCATGATACTTGCATTCCAGTAGAAAGATTTCAATTTCACCAGAAATAACACAACAAATTCGCATGAGCATCGAATGCAGCGGCGGAAAATTGCGGGGACAGTGGTGAGGCGCTGCGGCGGCGGCGCAGCGAGCGTGGCGGCGGCGGCGGCGGCGGCGGCGTAGCGGCCCGCGGCTTGGGCGGCCCTGATAAAATTTATGGCCACTTCCCCTTTAAAACAATATTGAGGGCTCAGTTGGGATTTATGTCTCGCCGCTGCTGCAGCGACTCAATTTATTCTTCAATTTTTCATACAATAACTCACACACGTATTACGAGTGATGGATGAAAAGGACTAACTTTCGGGCTTTAATAAGAGCCTCCAGATGCGAATCTACAAATTGGCTGAAGTTTATTGCCCACTTATGTCAGGCTTAAGTTTCGCCCCGAGCTTTTCTCTCAGAAAATAATTTATGACGTAGATTGTCTCGACTTTGTACACGTTTGATTGTCGTTTGGGGATCCGATCTATCATGTATTAACTCGAATAAGGATGTGCCTATTGAGTCTTTATTAAGTAATTTGTCTAAAACAAACAATAAATCACGTTGAAGGGAATAAAATACTTACTTATAATATTTCTGAAAAATAATTATATCTAATATTTTGTAATGAATCAGTTGAAATTAAGAGAAAGGTGTTTACAGTTTTTTTCGAAGTTTACCTGCTTTCATAACATTAACCCTTAAACGTACCGCAGGGTAATCTTATGAAAAATGAGGGTAATGTTAAGGGTAAATGTTATGAAAGCAGGTAAACTTCGAAAAAAACTGTAAACACCTTTCTCTCTAATGAGGCTGAATAACATTATTCTGTTATTTCAGGGCCAATATGAGTAAAAAGAAGTTAAAAATACTTGGTTTATTTATGTATATCTATAAAAGGCGATGTATGTATGTACCTATGTGGTTAATAGAGGTAGGTAAGACACCTAGCTTACTACCACAGCTAGTTGTAAAAAAAAGTTGTGCTCTATTAAATATCCTACATTAAATATCTTTATAAATATTTATATCATTATCATCATCATCATTTCAGCCGTATAGTATAGGTATAGGTATAGGTATTTGTAATGAAGGGTATTCATAACTTATTGCATTGGTTAGATTTTTTCTGTTTATCTCCAGCAGCTGGTGCCCGTTTATGGATTAACACATAAAAATGCATATGAATTTTAAGTTACATAATGTAATGTACATGGATATCGATAAACACTGTGTGAGAACATCACTAGCAGTTGCGATCGTAAATGGGTATTGGACGGCGCGCGGCGGCGGCGGGCCGAGAGCCGAATACAAACAAGCAATAGTCTGATTAAAATATAAGAAACACACGCCAATCGCTCACGCCCTTGCTGGGGTAGGCTGTAGGCACACGTAATATTTTCATCACTCCATATTTACCTTTCTTGATGTACAACTCTGCAATATTAAAGAACTACCATGGTTCAATAACTCGACACTTTATTTCCAATTTTTTTCAGAAACGCCGAGATTAATTAATCGCCGAGAAAATTATCAAATTAATAACTACCTTTCCGTTCGCGAATGAAAAGCAATTAATGACGGTACTGGCACAAATAATTGAAATTGAAATTGCTGAAAACTCTTTTCTTAGAAATCGTTTACCACTGCTATTAGACTTAATTCAAAAATTAATTTAAACTTTCACAAGGTTGAACTGGGAGGCGGGTCCCGGCGCAAAGGCAATATCAATTTCATAATTTTAATTAAAAAAACTAACTTCTCTGATGACAAAGTCTCGTACTTTTTTAATAACGGAAATGTTAACGATGGTGGGGTGTGTGGTTAGGGTGCTGGTTTCACTGCAATAGGTTAGCTGGAATTTAATAAAGTTCACTTGCCCTTCGACTTTGCAATGTATTGTTAAAAATCTCATTACTTTATTGGCGCTAATCTCATAATAAAGCCGTTGATCGATATAGTGACAACTAATAGCATGTTTTTAAGCGCTGTTCACAAGAGCAAAACACAAACGAGGGTTTACTCGCTTAAATTTCAATGTGACGACGGTGCATAAAGGAACTCAAAACATCATATCAGGTTTAAGACGTTAATTATGGGCATAACTAATTTACACTTCTATCACAAACAAACAATGTGTAAATTAAAGCTTACATTACATAAAAAAGTTGTGATTGAATACCGTGAAACGCTACACAAGCAACTGTCATACATTTTTTTCTTTATACTTATACATCTTCTCTTTATTTCTGTCTGATGTAAGTATCTCGTTCTGAGTAAAAGCTTCTTTCGCGACTCTAATTCTCTATGTCAAAACAAGTCATTATATTTGTAGCGATTCCGTCACTGCATCTAAGTGAGTGTGTATTCAAATGAGGATTAGCTCAACGTTACGCCACCGCTGATGCAGGCAATCAGGACAGGCATCCGCTTGTTAATTTTTTACATTTGCCATTGATGGCGCGCCCGCATTTGGTAAAATCTAATTACAGCCCGTATAATGGGCATCGCAACATCGCAATCAACTTCATTGTTTAATCACCGGGTCACTACTAAAACTAAATACAAATTTTATTAACAATTAGGACGACCCTATTAACATAATTACTTAGAAACAAAAGCGAATCGAAATTTAAATTACGAAAAGAATATGATGAACAAACAAACTAGAAACAAATGAAAAGTGTTTTAGACAAATCAAGATAATATATAATCACAGTATTTTTTTGGTCATATACTGTTTGTATCTTTGAAATGAGGTTAATACAATAATTAAAACGCGGATGTTTATTCGTTATTAGATAAATTCCGTAAGAGATTTCCGGGTCAGCCAGTATTGAGTTGCCTAAGTAATTAGAACCATTAACTTTCATTACATACGATTTGATTACGAAATTATAATTAGAGGTGATTTAATATTAATGCAATTAGCTCAGCAGGTAAACGTAAGAATAAGCATATTTTTTAATTCAGTGGTGTGCAAAACAAGATTTTTATTACCTCGAATGTACTCTTACCTCATTACTAATTATCTTTTCGACGACTAGAGGCAGTCCGCGACGTTAACTCGGTAGACTAATGGGAATATTTCAAACACCATTCAGACCACACCGTGAAAATGCTGAAAAGCTATCGAACACTACTTTGGAAAACCCATTTTCATAAGTACTAAACTTCACTAAAAGAAGGAATAATTGATGTCTTAAAGATTTATTTTAAATTTTATCAAACTCATTCCTCTTTCAATTGACTTATTTTCTATAATTTCTTAATAATTTGGCGCAAGAGTGAGTTCATGTTAGACCTGCAATCGGATTAAATGTCATTGTTGTTTAACTGTACTATCACAGAATTAGTCTCTAATTCTACCAAGAAATTATAAATACATCCGGTATACATTCAATATCGTTAATGTGTTCAAGTCAAATCACAAATATGTATTTAATTAAGCATTACACAAGTAACATGGAGAGCTATCTAACAGTGATTTTTTGCTTGAACTTCCGCGTTACAACAGGTAAGCTAACGCGGATAATTTGATTAATGCCAGTTGTTATTATTCATTTATTAATAAAATCGTTATAGCGATGCAAATAGTAAGCGGAGTGATGAATAGTCAATGCAGACACGTTGTGTTAGCATACGCGGAGGGAGTTAATTGCGAAATGCAATGAACGTTTGTAAATTGCACGGAACGGTCGCCGCCGCATGTGGGCTCATTACAATAACCCGCCATTAATTGAATCAAGGGAATGATACTGATATCGTACCTTAGTTATTATCTTCGACGATGTTTACCGACTATTCGAAAGAAATCGTAAAATAACTACTATTTTTTATTAGCTTGCCGTTGCTATTTAAAAATAGTTTGATTTACAATTTCTGCCATGTTCGTTTCTGCTAAAAGTATACTTTGAGACTTTATTTTTTTATGCATTCACAATGCAATTCTGTAAGATAGAAATGTTGATAGAAAAACAACCACCAGCCCCCAGCCCAGCAAGTAGATTTCGGTCACGATTCGAACCCGCGCCCCTAGGAATCCGGTCCAATGCTTTGACCAACTAAGCTACCGAAACGCATAGCCTTTAAATAGATTTTTAGTTAAAGTTAATGACAAATGCATGCTTATTGCTTATGACGTAAATCAAATATAAGTAATGCGTTTCTTTTTTGTTTTACATCATCATCATGTCAGCCGAAGGACGCCCACTGCTGGGCATAGCCCTCCCCCAAGGATCTCCACAACGATCGGTCCTGCGCTGCCCGCATCCAGCGGCTGCCACTTCAATGATGCAATCCTTCGAGCGATGTCGGTTGTTTTAGTTCTCCTGCGGAAATACCAAGCATCGCTCTCTCATTGCTCGCTGGGTGACTTTGAGCCTTCGTATGAGACCCATAGTAAGAGACCACGTCTCACTTCCATAGGTTCTTTCACTGGCAACACACACTGGTCAAAGACTTTCGTCTTGAGACATTGAGGTATTTCGGATGCAAATATATGTCGGAGCTTCCCAAACGCTGCCCATCCGAGCTGGATTCGACGAGAGATCTTTGTCTCCAAGTTGGACTTATCTAACTGGACCGTCGTCTGTCCTAGGTTAACATAGTGGTCAACAACTTCGAGTGTAATATTCCCAACATTAACAGGTGCAACATGGGCATATGATTTTCGTCTTATCCATGTTCATCTTAAAACCCACTATTTGAGAAGCAACAGCGCACACTTTTTTTACATCGAACTTTATTTCAATAAAGTCTATTTGACAAACTCTAAGTAAGCATTGGAAAAAGCTTTGGGTTAATTCTATAACCAACTCTTAGGAAAACATGACATTTAATTTTGCTATAAATCTTTTCACGTTTTCATATAAGCACACCCATGCCGTTAACTAGAAGGCAACTAAAGCTGCTAATAAATAGCCGCGGCGAGTTCCGGCAATGTGTGAACTGCGAACGCCCGCCCTCCGCATGGAAACCCAAAACTCGAAAATGAGTTTCCACGCTAAGAAAGGATTTTGGAACAAAAGGCCATTACAGATTCCAATTAGATCCTTGTGTTTAGAAGTAATTTCGCGGTGAAATTAGAAAATTAATTTTAAGGTGGAACGGTCCAAGTGACAAAATAGAGCGGCGCCGCCCGCGTACCGTTTCGCTGCAATACCATCGTCGCTTACGACGATATAAATTACTTTTCATCCGTTTCCGGGTTTCTTTTCATTTCGGCGCCTTAATACGTTGGCGGCGGCCGACCGGCTGTGTCGGCGAAATTATACTGCGGGGTCAGTTCGGTAGCCAAGTCTCTATCAAATTCTCGGCTCGGCAGTAATAAAACGAAAATAATACGAAGCGCCTCCACCAGGATATTTATGTACACTCCGCGATATTAACTCCTCTTTTATTGTTTTTGGATACAGGTATAGGTTATACTTACGACAGATCGGACAGTTAAGTTGGATTGGGATTCTGTTGTGTAGATTGTAGCTACTCGTATTTTCGAAGAGGGTTGTCCATATAAGGTGTGATGGCGCGTCGCGTCGTCGCAGGCGCTGCCATCGTGCAGACAGCTCTGTGAATCGATATAATCGATACGGCCATTAGAGCGACGCGCAGTCGCTCCATAATTACAGCATTAAGTACATGCAAGTCCTGAAATGGACAAAACACGCCAGCAGCCGCACGTCTCGCGTCGCCCTCGTGCGGCATACTACGGAAAAACACAGAGATTCTTGAATTGCTGCGGGTAAAACCGGTGACTTTTTTATCTCCAAGAAACATGCCGTGCCTATGCATGCGTTCCGAGAATATTAAGGGAAACCACACTGAATTATTTAACTTACGTGTTTACATAAACACATTAGTGTGGGGCGTCAAGCAGTCATTGTTAGGTAAGTACGTCGCCATTTTTAACGACTAAACAACAATTTCGTTTCGTTAATACCGTTTGTGTGAAAGGAGATACATTAATGATAGCTCTGTTGTTTTATTTATGGTGGTTACACACGAGGTCGGGAGCCGGCGCGCGGCGGGCCGTGGGCGGGCGCTTGTTAGATCCCTGCAGCGTACTAATTGCGAATTGCGACGCCCGGACGCCGTACGTCATCTTTATTATTTTATTATTAACGAGCCGTCATTAATATAGTCCAATTAACTTTATTGTCGCGACGTCGTCGGCTCCAATAAGCGGGATGTATCGTCGGCGGCCGATGCGCAAGTGATCGATTGCGCTGAGTTATGTCCACCCAGTTACCCCTTCAATTGGATCCTTGATTGGTTTGACGTGTGCATTATTATGGACACTGTGTATTGATAAATTGGAACTGATTGTGGTCTAAAGAGCGCGCTATTTGTTCCAAGTGATCGTACCACCTCTAATATAACAATGATAAAACGTATTATAATTTTGGTGTATGATACTATAGTTAAATTATTTTTATTCAATCATAATACTACTTTGTAGTTATAGAAAAAATTGTTATAGACAATAAACCACCCTGTAAGTAGCTTTCAGGCGGCATTCAAACCCACGCCCCCGGGAATCCAGCCGGTCAGAGAATCGGGCCAGATTCCCGGGGACTTTTTTTTTCTATCACAATTTTCCTATATTGAAATTCGCTTCACATATTGGGTGTTTTGTAAGGTCATAAGCAAAATTATGTGATTTTCTTAATAGTATAAATAAATTGCCCACTTTAAAAGCAATCATTGTGCTTGCATGGTATGGTATGGATGTTTAATGAATATTGAAGGTTATGAAGGTATTGAAGGTAAGGTAACCAAGTAGGTAGGAAAAATTATCGAGTTACTCATACATTGTTGCACTTTTTACTATGTGAGAAATATGCGTGTGCGCATCTTACTGACGTCGCAGCGACCGACTACTGCGTGTCACGCGGCGTGACTCTGCCCGAATTAATTGACCGCAATTATGCACTAGAAAACAATCAACTCCAACTTCATTCTGTAATGAGTCGCGTATTACAAACAATTACCCATTTGTTAGTGCCTAGCGTAACAGAATTCATTATTAACGTCGACGTCTTAATTTAAAGTACCTAACCTATGCTGAACTAAATTACTCTTTGCATACCATTATTAAATCCTGAAAACAATATAGGAACATATTCTAAGATACTACTATAGGTACCTCTATAGCTTAGTTAGATTATCTTACTTATACTCGTACTTTCTTATTTCAATGTCGTTTTGAATATTAAATGAATATTATTCAAGTTGTTCATTGGGTTATACCAACAGACCATTAAATGTTATTCTTATTACCGAGCTGATTATTAGTGGTACCATTCAGTGCCAGAACGAGAAATTTCATTGATTGGAGTTAACTGCACCGCTCAATTTGGAAGTAAGCGAAATCAAGTAGAAATTTCTTCGGCAAATTACTTATGACTTCATTACTTTAAAAGTTTGACAGTTTGTTAATAATCGGTTCGAGGAATAAAATTTCCGTTCGCATTTTGATGAAGTATGAGACATTTTTTTCCATTGGCATTATTTAGGTACATTACATTGTTAAGTGAAGTTGATATTAATAACTCAATATATATTTCATACACCTGTAATATAAAGTTTACTTATTTTTTCTTATTTTTGTGTCCATTTTGTGCAGAAACCGTTTGGTTTGTTAGAAACCAATCGGTGCCTGTTCATGATGAAGCTACGCGGATTACACCATAAGTAGCAGCCATTTAGTTCACAAGCAGTTTAGATACATAAGCTTATACGTTTTTATAACCATTTCATTTTCACAGGTCATCAAGATGAGAACAAATACGGCATCAACAGCAGTGTTACAGGCAACACTGGGGCCGCCAGATTATGCGCGCAGTGCGGCAAGGTCATCACCGAGAGGTTCCTTCTCAAAGCCATGGAGAGGTTCTGGCATGAGGACTGCTTGAAGTGCGGCTGCTGCGACTGCCGCCTCGGAGAAGTCGGCTCCAAGCTCTACTACAAAGCTGACCTCATGCTCTGCAAGAGGGACTACCTTAGGTAAGCTTATGCTAGTGGATCGATTCTGGCACGAGAACTGCCTGAAAAGAGGCTGCTGTGACTGCCGCCTCGGAGAAGTCGGCTCCAAGCTCTACTACAAAGCTGACCTCATGCTCTGCAAGAGGGACTACCTTAGGTAAGCTTTTGCTAGTGGATCGATTCTGGCACGAGAACTGCCTGAAAAGAGGCTGCTGTGACTGCCGATAAATATTAGCTAATCCGCACATTGTAATACTATAGTATTAATAATAATATATATTTTTTATCCAAAACTGGGTAGCATAGATGAGGCTGAAGGTGGAAGCGCACTACTCCCGTTTAAAGTTTGAATGTTCAATTACTGAAGAACTGAAGGCTATCGCATCTCTAACTGCTGGAACACAACAATGCTAAAAACATCGTTGTTATGGCGTCAGACTTAGATAAGATGGTGGTAGCTAGCCAGGCGGACTTTAATCAAGTCCTACTACCAACCAAACCGAATATTACATTATGTACCCCTACTGGGAATCGAACCCGGGACCTCTGGGTCTGATGTCGGTGGCGTGTACCACTAGACCACAGTGGCGGTTACTATGCTATGTTAACAAAACCTTGTACAATTACCTAATTTTGCGAGATAATTATAGGGAAATCCTGACATAACATATTACAATTACGATTCGTTAATTATTTTTTAATTAAAACAAACGTAATAACAGGTGTAATTAATCAGAGCTGTTCTCATATCTCTTTCAACCTGATTACGTGTACCAATTACAATATTATTATTCCAATATTTTTTATATCTACTTCAGGCATCAGTCTCACACAAACTTAAAGTAACTCAAATGTGACATATTTAAGCTTTCCACTGTATACCTATGTTTAAGTTTGCGATGAGAAATAAAGTATTTTATTCTTTTATTATTATTACCAACTAGCTTTCCGCCCGCGGCTTCGCCCGCGTGGACTACACGACGTTATCCCGCGGGAATGTGCCATTTTTTCGGGATAAAAAGTAGCCTATGTTCCTCTCCAGGCTACAAAGTATCTGTGTCCCTAATTTCAGCCAAATCCATTCAGCCGTTTTGGCGTGATTGAGTAACAAACTTCCAAACATCCAAACATCCAAACATCTAAACTTTCACATTTATAATATTAGTAGGATATCATGTAAAGGTTAACAGGCTGTAACTTTACTAATTTCGAGCCTGCAACTCTTACGAAAATAACTGCTCACTTCACTTTATAATGACTTCACGATTTTTAAAACGATTATAGAATTATAGTTCAGTTGCCAGAATCACTTACGGTAATAACAACCTTAAATGAGTTTTATGTGGTCTTGTTATTCATAAGATGTATTTTACATTTTAAGAGCATGTTATTTTTAACAGGTTATTTGGTGCCACGGGCAACTGTGTGGCGTGCAACAAAGTCATTCCCGCCTTCGAAATGGTTATGCGAGCCAAGAGTTTCGTTTACCACTTAGAATGCTTCGCCTGTCAACAGTGCAATCACAGGTAATTTGAGATACTTAAATTTTACAAGAGATCCCGTGAAGTTTGTTTTACTTGTTGTATTTTTACTTGTTTCAAATAAAAATGAATAAGTTTTCAATTCAATCAAAGGCCAAGAAATAGGTTTTGTAAGGGGACCCCTGTTGCCTGTAATAGTGATGTAACGAATATCAATATTTTAACATTAAATCTGCCGCTGATATTCGCGAATTCGAATGCTTCACACAAGATTCAAAACTTGCTGAAGAAAGGGCTCAAAAAGCTCAAGAAACTGTCGTGGCTACCATAGCAAAATGCAAAATATCGCAATACATTTTCATCATACGAGAGCTTCGAGCAATAGGGAAAAGCCAAGCCACCTCTCAAAATTATACAAGATCGAGTGTGTTACTACTAGTTGGAACAGCATTTTTCAAATGTTGTAACGTATTTTGGAAGACCAAGAGTCTTTATTTCTTCTGAAGAGGTGTACTATACGCTTCTACTATTTTAAGTTTTGTTTTCATAATTTATATTTTTTTCTATCGATTATATTCGCAAAATATTCGCGCGGTATTTGGGAATACGAATGCGAATGCGTAAATCAAAGAATAAGCAAATATTTCGAATGCGATCTCGAATATTCGTTACATATTACTAGGCCGTCCCACCACGGGCAACAGTAGTTAAAGAGTAAAAAAACACTAGTTCACCAACACAGAGAAAAAAATCTTTCCGTGTTCTGTGTTCAGTTCACCAATATCAATATTTTCGTTTATTAGTGCCTCTTGTTTCTGTTTTTTTTAATCCACAACGGGGTAGAACTTAGCCTTCATCACACCTTATGTTAAGTGGTGGTAAGGCTGAAGGTGGAAGCGCACTACTCCCGGAATCCTCAATCAATGAGGAAGTGGCTATCTTATCTCTAACTGCCGGAATACAATAGTGCTTAAAACATCATTGTTATGACGTCAGATAAGATGGTGGTAGCTAGCCAGGCGGACAAAGAACAAGTCTTACCACCAACCAAACCGAATACAATATGTACCCCCACTGGGAATCGTACCCGGGACCTCTTGGTCTGAAATCGGTGGTATGAACCACTAGACCACAGAAGCAGTTAAAACGTTTTATCACGGATATTGACACATCTTCATTTTTTTAAACTATTATTGTATGTTTGTGTAGGTTCTGCGTTGGTGACAGATTCTACCTGTGCGACAATAAGATCCTCTGCGAGTATGACTATGAAGAAAGGCTAGTGTTCGCTAGTATGGCTGCCAATCCGAGCGGATTAGCCCATATCCGCCGGCAAGTCAGCGGCCTACAGGTTAATAAAGCAAATTTTCTAAATAATATTTAATGTTATGTTTACTTTTTTCCATTCACAATGCAATTTTTATTGCTCTTACCACTGAGCTACGGCGTCGATACGACTCCATAGCTCAGTGGCTAGAGCAGAGACAGTGAAAGGTCGTGGGTTCGAGTCCCATCGGAGCTAGTTGTGAGACGGGTCGATTTTTTCTAATACTTCATTTTCTATATTTCCAATATTTAATATTACTGACAGCGATTGGATAGATTGATTTCTTTCATAGTGTGCCATCATTTTGTCTTATCGCGTCGCTCATAAATGGCTTAGTTTCTTCATATTGACAACAAAAAAACTATTTTTAACATCTACTTTAAAAATAATGCCAATCAATGCTATAATAGATTAGTGGTAGGTATTATAAATAGAAATGGCTCTATGAAAATCTAAAACTCTATTCTTACATGTAAAAAGTTTACTATTTTGGTCTTGTCCAGACGGCCCCTTTGCCTCTTTAGAAATAGTCTGTGAATAGCCATAATTTTAGCTATTGATTGACCTCCTTTAAGTATTTTCATAAGTGGACTCAATATGGAAAGCTTAGCTGTTTAATTCTGAAATCCTCTAAGCATATATGAATTCTTGCCTTAGCAGCAATAGACGTAAAAATATGAAGGGGAAATTGCCGCATAATAATATACATGATTCTCATGTGTGACTGCGTGTCTCCTTCATGATTCCATTGTGGGAATCGCTGACGTGTCTAAAGATGTCTACTCCACACTAGTACCGGTTATTGCAGTCGAGTCGGTTATTCTAACTTATCATTTACTTAATAGCCTTATTAACTCATTTTCCACGTTCAATTTAACTACACGGTTCATAATATTTATCGATTCACTACGCATTCATTATGTACACTTGTTTTGCAGTCTGCGCTTATACGAAGCAAGTTTTCTTATTCACCTTCACAGAAATAATGTCCAATTTCATGTCCTCATTTAGAAGGCTTTTTCTAAACATTCCCATCTCAAATAAAAGGCACGTGAAAAAGTCGACTCGGCGGAGTAAATAACTCCCACAAGGACACTGTTAGTGGGAGATTCTATCTTCACTTTATTATGTTTCTTTTGTGATCATTAATCTTTCTCGTACGAACGCTTGTCGGAATGCGAATGTGGGGGAATCTATTTCATTTTATGAGTCGCGCGAGTGGAGGAAACCCATTCAGCCGCACGACATTTCTAATCGACTTTTTGATTGCGCTCCCGATCTACTGTTGGAAACTTGACAAGTGGATAGGGAAGATTTAAATCAATCGTGTGATGTTAATATGAACAAAATATTGTTTGGTTGGCAGTCGCCGAGCGGGGCGTACGTGGCGGGTGCGGGGGGGTGTGCGGGGGTAGCAGCGGGAGCGGGTGCGCCTCTGGTGGACAAGGACGGCGGCGGCTGCGCGGGCGCCGATGACGCGTCTAGCGGCTACGGCAGCCCGCCTGACCCCGACGTGTGCGATGCCGCGCGATGACCGACGATGCCGCGCCGACTTCTCGCCTCGGTGAGTTATTTAGAAACAACTAAGGGTGACTGCTCAAGCGCCCTCTGAGACCCCACACAATTTCTATTTTTTTTTTACTTTTACTATCTCGCATTCGCCTTTTACAATTTCTCATCTTTAGAAGTTGGACGATTCAGTGGTATTTCAGTTTGTAAATCTATTTGAATAAAGAGTTTTTGAGTTTGAGTTTGAGCTTTTACCGGCTACTTAAGGTGAACGCACACTCGTTCGCGGCGAACGCGCCGAACAAAACGAGCTTTAGAATTCTCTATGAAAACCGCGTCGTAGATACGGTCGAGTCGACTGCGGCAGGTGTACGATGTTTCATAGGAATTCAAATAACAAATAAAAAAAATCTATACGTTTGGCGTTCGACGCATTCGGCTCGGATAAGTATGTGTTCACCTTTACACGACATCTTTGTAAATTAAGACAATTTTTGTGATCCCATTTGATTATTGACCCAATTCTTTAGCGCACCTATTGATTTTATTTCTGACCCAGCGACATCAATTCGCCTTGTTAATTAATGACAATATACTTAACATGAATTCTTTATGCCAGGTGAAACCCCACTGAGAGCTGGCGAGACGCTAGGCCGCGCATACAGTTCCGCAGGGGGACGCCCCTGCTGTGACAACCGGCGACGTCTCATACGCATGCAGACAGTAGAACGTTCAGAACCCATCTTCAAAAACTAGCCACCACACCAACAATCACTTAGATCATAGTTATTAATAACGCTTTATTTTTGTATTATTTCTAGATGATCACTTCAGATTGACGACTATGTTAAGACAAATAAATGTATTACGCAATTTATAGTGCAAAGCCGGCTAAGTGCAAAACATCGGAGCGTCTCGCTCGGTGAGCATATTTTATAAGCGCAACACGAGAGTACATTAGGCTAGAAGGCGGGCCATGGATGTGTGGCCACTTTACAAAGTGTCCGGGATGAGTCGCGATAACGTTGTCAGAACACGATATTTCCATTATGTATACGATTTGAGCTCTTGTTTACATGTTAAGATAGTGGCGCCGCGTGTAGGACGCGCGCTCTCGTTCGTACTGTATATCAGCCTGCGCTTAGCCAACTCAGACCACACCCGAATTCTTCAGTAACATAAAGTCACCGATATACGCTCATGGGTTTTTCGTGTATCCATTATTTTCCATTCGCGAGTCTCGCTTTTATACTCGCAAAATTTTTGCTTGATGATAGACGACTCGGTTTTAAAAGAATACCAGCTTATGATAATTCTTCAAGTAAAAGTTTTCAATGTGGATATTTAACGAATTTTTACCATACAACGATTCAAGTCCAGACACTAAAATAAAATGATAAAAAATCGATCTCATTGTTATGGAATTATGTGTACATTTAGAAAACTAAATATTGTTATCATACAAGGTATGAAGTTTTTGAGGATCATTTTCTATCTTTAGTTTCTTTTTTTATGATTGGTTAATTATTATTAATGTTATTTTCTTACCAAAGATAAGTTTCCGTTATGGATTTTATGGTTAATTAAACACGAGCTACGACTTAGGATATTAGTGATAAATCTGGTACTCAGAGTGGTGCAATGGTTAGTTAAGTACCTCTGTATAAAGGTTACAGTGTTAAGAAATTTGTAAATTTTGTTTTCTACCACAGCTTCAGTGAATGTTGATCGCGATATAATTGTAAAATTCAAGTTTCTATGTCTGTGCAAATTATTTTTGATCTATTCAGCAATTGAGAACCTGTAGATAAATGCTAAATCTTACTAAGACTAATTAAATAATGTAAAACAAAGATTTCTACGATAAAGATGTATTTATGTAAAAATTGAAACTGTCGTTCGTTAGTGATATCGGCTAGAGTTAATGTCTTAAACCTGCAGTAAAAACAAGTCAAAGTAATTCAAACTTTCATGGACATCGACCGATTGTTTCATTTCGCCGTTACTATGTAAATAAATATATTTATTTAACGATTACAAACCCGATGTTTGCTTTCTTTTCCCTTCTATTCCCATTCCTTGTTAGTTAGTCATAAGATGTTCTATTTGGAATAATAAAATATGCAAATATTCGTTCACTGACTTATTAAGCATTGATTTGATTGATGTTGGTATCTAATCGTGAGTAAAATTTAATGCAAATGTTGATTTTTTATTACAATTTACGATGATGATGATGATAAAATTTTACATTTTACGATAAAACAATTACCAATGAGCAAAAACCGAATGAGGCAAACAGAAGAAGAAATTCTGGAGCAACATATTATTGTATTCGTCTTAATTAAAACAATATTTGTCCGATGCTCTGACTGGCGGCGTCGCCGCTGGCGTTCAAATGTCCTGTAAATATCTACTATTAGCTTCGATCATATAAACCCATTAGAAAAAAACAGCGAGTTGCACTCCGGGAGTGCCGGCAGAAGTGAAAACTTGAATATTAACGCTGAGCATTTTTATTTTTTGATATTCTTAAATTTTTTAACCCGTTGATTTTTAGAAAATATACTTAGGTCCGGTCGCTCGAAGCTTGGTTACGTTAACTTTAGGGTTAAATTATGGTTAAAGTAAAATTAACCGGCGGTCAAATTTAAAAAAGCGTTGTTGAAGAAGCGGTTACTTTAACGAGAAGTCAAATTACACATTTCATCATTTCAGCCGTACGACGCCCACTGCTGGGCATAGGCACATTTACACATTTAACGGCGGTCAAAATAACCGACAGGGTGGGGGTGGTTTAAATTTTGACATTAGTAATTAAGGGAATGTTAATGAAATAGTACAGACAACACTTTTAACCCAACGTATTTTTCTTTGACCAAGGTCAAAATTGACTACGGTTAAATTTTAACTTTATCTTTACTGTAATGTTCGAGCAACCGGACCTTAGAGATGAAATAGATGCGTTGATAAAGGGCTCCCTATAGTCTTTTTCACAAAAAAAAGGAATTCGGACAAAAAAAACGGCCTGGATTTGAACCGAGGGTCTTCTGTTCATCCTGCTCCGAGGGCCAACACAACATCGGGAAAGATGGTGAAATTTGCCTTCGTATTCTAATGACATTGTAACAGTTTTTCGATCAGACGTCTTACGGTAACGTGATCGTCTTACGGTTACGTGATCCTGACGCAAGTTTACAAGTTTTACCCATCACAAAAAGTGCATAACGCCGCTAAAGAAGTTTTCACTTCAAAAATGGCCAAGTGCGAGTTCGACTCGCTCATGAAGGATTCCGTACCCACTCAACGTAGGTATACGTACCGATTGCCTATACCTAGCCAAAATGTGTGGAATCTAATGTGTGGAATTTTTTTCTTAGACTTAGACTATTCATAGATATTCTATATTCTGTACTATGAATAGTCTAAGTCAAAGAAAAAAAAATTAATGTCATTACTTCTTCTAGGAGATATTATTATAATACCCACGCCCCGAGAAAATATGTAATAAGCACGTTATATCGTTATTTTACAGTTTTTTTAAACAAAAGACATCAACGACCGTAAGCATGGGCCACCGAAAAACGCTACCACCAAACTCTTTTCTAGTTTTCATACATTTCATATAAAAGCCGACACCGGTAGTCGTCACTTGTTTCTTCTTCTAGCTTGAAGTGGCGACGTTTGTGGCTTCGCCCATACCTTCGACAGTTACGCGGGAAGATGCGTGCTTCCCTTCCCGCTTTGCCGACGCGGAGTTCCCGTGTCTCGTGGTCGGTCATTTCAATTGAGACACAATCAGTATAAAACTATGAGCTTTAATTACTGTAAGCAAATTTTAATTTAATAAATCCTTGTTAATAAGACTTTAACAAAGATTCAAATTAAATTAAAATGTCCTTTTATATTAATAATATTAAACGTCTTATTTTTAAATGTTTACTATATAATATATATTTATATATAATATAATTATATATATTTATATATTATAATATTATAAATGCGAAAGTAACTCTGTCTGTCTGTGTGTACGCAAGCACGCCTACACGACTGAACCGATTTAAATGAAATTTAGTAAAGAGATATTCTAGAGCCTGAGAAAGGACATAGGATACTTTTTAATGTGAGTAAAGGGCCGTAAAGGGTTAAAAAAGGGGATGAAAGTTTATACGAGAAACTGATTTTTTAGGCTTTTGAAAGTTTGTAAAAAAAAATACCCTAAGAGGTACAAATATAGGATGAAAGTTTTTATGTCATGACGTCGGGAAAAAAGCTTATTCGTCTAAAAAATTAAAAATGCTACCGAAAGTCACTATTCCACGCGCACAAAGTCGCGGGCACAGCTAGTAGATTATCATAGGAACTGCAGTTATAATCATCATCAGCCATTTAATGTACCCTCTGCTGGGATGGGACACAAGCATTCTTTCAGGCTAGATTTTTTTTTTTTTTTTTTTTATTTATTATCTATAATGTTTTACATTTGAATCTTACATCTAAGTACATTACAAACCACTGAGGTTTTCTTAATGAACTTGAGTTCGCTTTATACTATTTTACAGTTTTATTATTAATATCTACTTACTTAATCTTATTAAATTATAATTACGTGCCCACTTATATTACTAGTCGATCACCGCCATCCAGCGTATCTAGAAACAATGTCTTCAATTTTTTATTTAAATTATAAACATTGAGAGAGTCTCTAAACTCAGGATTTAGTTTATTTATGAGTCGCGGCATCAAGTACTGGGCGGTGCGGCTGCCGTAAGTGTTTTTCGCTGCTGTAGTAGCCAGCTTGCCATGGGCGATTGCTCGCGTTCCTTGATTGTGCGCGATTACATTTTTATTGCAAAAATTCAGGAATTCTTCCTTAATAATCAAAAATAGAAACTGGTCGTGAACCGGTAATACGTTGCAATGTTTAAAAATTTTTAGGTAATTTGAAGCAAATTGCTGCCTAATTTTAGGCGAGACTATTTGCTTCAATATTCGTATTTGGAGGTTAAATATCTTATCTAGGTACGTCTTATAGGTCCGTCCGTAACTGGAAAGGCCGTAGCTAACTATAGAATTAACAAACGCATTATATAACGCTAACCTAGATCTAAACGTCATGCGCTTTTGGATAATATTTAAGTTTGCAAGGAATGCACGAAGTTTATTACAAACAGTTTCAACCTGCGGAGCCCAGTTAAATGTTTCATCAATTACTAATCCAACGTACACGTGAGATTTTACAGTTTCAATTGGTGGGCAACAGCAGGATTGGTAACTCATCGTATGAAGGCAACTGTGTTCGTGAACTACAAGACTTCTAGTTAAATTTTTAACTAGTGTATGAGATGACCGTATGTGCAATAGCTTCGTTTTCGTTGTATTTAATACCAAACCTGAGTCGTGACACCACATGTTTAAGCTGTTGAAGTCGGATTGTAAATTATTTAAAGCTTCGTAAGGATCTTTTGCGGCCGATATAATACACATATCATCTGCGAATTGAAACGATTTGCAGTGTTTAAGGACATTACACATATTGTTGACGTAAGCCAAAAAGTGGAGGGGACCAATAACAGAACCTTGAGCCGTGCCTGTGGATACGGACACGGGATCACTAAGACATCCATCTACTTTGACCCTATAACTTCGGCCCTCAAGATAATTTTTGCACCAACTCAGCATTCCACCTCGGATTCCAGTGCTTTCAAGCTTAGTTAGAAGTTTCTGATGGTCAAGCGTTTCGAAAGCCCGGGAAAAGTCAATAAATACCACTAAAATATGTTTTTTATCGTTTAATTGCGTATTGATTTCATCAGTGAACTTTCTCAGCAATTCTGTGGTACTTTTACCAGCCTGGAATCCGTACTGGTTCGTGCTGAGTATATTATTTTGTTTATAAAAGTTATGTATCTGTTCGCAAATGTATTTCTCCGCTATTTTGTCGATAGATGGTAAAATAGATATAGGTCGGTAATTAGATACGGCACTTTTAGATCCCTTTTTAAATATTGGTCGCACGCACCCAGCTTTTAGTTCATCCGGGTACATACAAACACGGATGCTTGTGTTAATAAGGTCGGCAATTGCAGAGCACAGTTTATCTCCAATATTTTTTATGTCAATTATTTTAATTCCGTCTAAACCAGGGGCAGATAATAAATATAAATAAATTCTGTCTCCTAGAATACAGGCTAACCTAAACTAGAAGGCAGAGTAAAATTGTTAAGTAAGCATGAATTTGTAATATTACATTGTGATTATTCTTGATCGAAGATTGTGAATCTGTTATTTTTCTGCTGCTATTGGACATTAATAGTAGATTGTTTAGCAAGGGATGTATGGCACCCATAACAGTCGAGTCGATGTTTTGGCGCACGAACGAAGTGAGGGCGCCGATAGTTCGAGACTGTTATGGGTCCATACGCCCGAAGTAAACACTCTACTTTTCATTTTGAATATGAGGAAAGTAAAAATAAACAGAAATAATCTAAAAAGTATTTTTCCTATGGCCGCGGAATTTTCGAATGACTATAACTTTACGCATTCTTTAAAAAAAACAATGTTTTAGATATTAAAATAATGATTCTACAATATTAATTGTTTTATATAATAGCAAAACACGGCTGTATAGGCTTCTGTGCCTTTGACTGCATATCTTTAGTAAATAAATGTCCAAAGAGATACTTAAAGACTCTACACACGTTCCTATCCGACCTCCGATTCGGTCTGCTGACTGCTCCCAGACCAAATCGGAACGTGTGTAGCGCAGATTTAGCCTGGGAGCAGACCAAATCGGCTGTCGGATCGCAACGTGTGTAGATGCCATTACAGATTGCGACATGACCCCTCCTATTCCTTTTTTAAATTTCATTACGGCCCTAGGCCGCCACATACCACTTTTAACCCGCATTTTAGGCAAGTTAGGAGTTACTTTCAGAATATGAGACATGAAATAGTAGATTGTACAACAAGTGCATAAAACATACCATTTTACCCAAGACGTATATATCAATATCGAGGGTAAAATGGGTTTTATGTACGAGTTATACACTCTGCTGTTCACTTCGAGTGTGAGGAAAATAAATAACAATATTGCAAAAAAGAAAAAATAAAGACTTCGCCATATTGGCAGGAAGACTTTTTTTTTATACGTGGCAGTGGCAGCACAGTGACTTTAGCATAGATCGTACTCGTAGTCCATAATGCTCTTGAAATACTTATTTCTTAGAAAACTCATTAATTTTGCCTAGTTTTATTAATTTAGTAATTTAACATGGATTATGTACAAAATTTAAGAAACAGAATGAAATAACAGGTTTATTTAACGAAGTTTAATTGCGTGTGTGACTGTTTACCTGACGACCTTTGTCTTAGAATCTGAGACTTAGACGAAGATTTTACTTTATGCACTAGAGCATAAAAAGCGATTTTATGCAGCCTATACCCAACATAAACACGAATTTTACGAGCATGAGAAGTGAAAAATTATTTATTTATTATTATTAAATAAGGAGAATGGACCATGGCCCACCAACACCACTCGATTCCAATTGCGGATTGGTGGGTATAACGACTGTAAATTCAGCCGCAACAAACGGCATAACGTGCCTTCCAAAGCACGAAAGAGCTCGAGACGATAAATTTTCAGTCACCCATCTCGCGACCAACATTGCTAAAATTTTATGTTGTGTGGTTATGGGTTGATCGGCCTGAAATACTTTTTTTTTAGCTTTATTTTATTTTTATTGCAAATGTATCGCAGGCCGAACATGCTAATCACTGCGCCACAGGCTCCTCAAAGTACTCAACGTGTTACTGCAGTAATGTGACTGAAATAAAATCGCTAAACAATTTTCTTATAATTTTACTAGCTTTTGCCCGCGACTTCGTTCGCGTGATTAAGATAGTTGTGCGTTTGTTTTGAAAGTCACGATTACCAATATAAGTATCAAGGTATTTATTTATCAGTAGACCATATTTTTTTGTTCCATGCTCACTTATCTTCTGACATAGGTAGTGGGTCAGTCTTTGTTCGCTTGGTTTTTACTATCAATTAACTACCCTCCAAAAATGGTGTATCTACCTTCAACCTAAATGGAAATTCCTTTAAAAACTTACACCATAAAAGGTATCTGTTCTCCAAAAATGGTGTCTCTGCCTTCAGCCTTATTCAAATCCCCATACAAACTGGAACATCCTGTAGCACCCTGTATAACGGGAATTTTCCAAAACCCTTTCTTAATGCTCACCTACACCATGAATGGTATCTACCCACCAAAAATGGTGTCTCTACCGTCAGCCCTATACAAATCTCCATAAAAGTGGAACATCCTGTAGCATCCTGTATAACGGGAATTTTCCAAAACCCTTTCTTAATGCTCACCTACACCATGAAAGGTATCTTCCCCTTTAAAAATGGTGTCTCTACCTTCAGCCGTTAGGGCCCTACGCCTATGCCAACAATGAATGAATTTTTTTTTCAGACTTATATGTATAGATTGATAATAACTAAAAGCACGAGAATGTCGCAAAAGCAATCTTTCAGTGATCTGTGTGTGTGCGAGCTTTAAGGTTCCCGGACAGCACTAATTGGCGTCTGGATGTGGTGCAACATGTCTTTAAATGTTTAAAAATACATAACGTAGGCAAACAAAAGTAAGAGGATATGCTCGGTGGTGTGGATACGGATTTATTAATTTTTTTCTTTTATTTTTAAAACGTAAAAAGGAAACAGTGGGTTTTCTGTAACAGTACTCTTGGTATAAGTACCTACTTAGGTACAACTTCGACAGAACGTAAACTTTTGGTTACACTAAGAAAACTGCATTTTTAACCCACTTCAAAAAGGAGGAGGTTCTTTAAATTCGCTATAGGAACAATGAAAAGCTCGTTGTGTTGTCGATCATACTTACGGAACTTATTCCGATTACAATATTTTTTTTATTAACCTAGTAAACACCAAAAGTACTTACCTACATCTATTTGGTTTTAATATTATAAAGAGACTAGCTTTCCGCCCGCGGCTTCGCCCGCGTGTACTACACGACATTATCCTGATGGAATGTAATATTTTCCGGGATAAACTATGTCATTCTCCAGCTCCCAATCTACTCCCGTACCAAAAATCACATTGATCCGTTACTCCGTTTTGGAGGTGAAAGACGGCCAAACAAATAATACCTACTTATTGATTTTCCCGTGTGAATATGATACTATCCTGTGGTAAAAAGTATGTAGCTTATTATAATCCCTGCCAGGGTCTCAAATTATTTACTTAAATACCAATTTCTGTCCCCAAATTAGCCTGCGATTAAAGTGATTCTTCCATACAATGAGATTTCCTGCGGTAAAAAGTAAAATATATCCTTTCCGGGGCCTTAAACTATCTCTATTCTAAATATCATCCTTCCCATGAACTCAAACTATCGCCTTAAATACCAATTCCATTCTACAGCTTTGCCCGAGCTAAAACTTATTTTACCATGGGAATGAGCCTTATTCCCGCGGTTACAATTTGCCTATGTCCTTCCTAGCATCAGGACATTGGTGTCCCAGTGCTTCTATCAGTAGGAGTAATTAGTAGGAGCACCCGGAAGCACTGTCTAAAACTATCTCCATTCCAAATTTCATCAAAATTGGTTCAGCCGTTTTGACGTGAGCATATGCAATTTCGTATTTATAATAATAGTGGGGATAGTAGAAATAGGAATATGAATGGCAAATACAAATACAAATACAATGGCCGGTCGCGACTACGTCCGCGAGTACTACATATAAAATACACGTCAAAAAGTAGGTAGATAGGCATTCTCTAAGGTCTCATCAGTACCATCATCGATCTATTTTAATGTCCCCGCTGCTGGGGCACAGGCCTTCATATAGGTGGATAAGGAGAATGGGCCCATGACCTTCCACACGGGCCATTGAAGTTATGGTGTACTAACCAATCCAAATGCAGCCTGAAGCATCGGCTTATCGTGTCTTCCGAAGCACGATATATTTTTTAACAGCAATCCCATGATAGACCATTGCAAAAGTCACATAACCTCATCGATCGTAGGCCGAGCACGCTACCCGTGGTTTAGGCATAAGAAGGTAACGATACCTAGACAAACAGGAGCTACTATCGTATGAATAATATTCGGACATTCTCCTACTCTTGAACTACCAAAATGCAAAAAATCAAGTCAATACATTGCTAAAAAATGTGTAATACTGATTTTCTTGAGTTTTATTCCAATGCATAAAGAATTTTTGCTTTGCACGAAAATGAGCTGTCATGGGACCCATACTTCATTATATAAAGTGAACAAAAAAAAACTGTATCCCACGGGAACGGTAATTTTCCAGAGTAAAAAAACCGTATGAAATTTTCCCGGCCAGAGTTCAATTATCGCGATCGATTTAGCCGTTCAGGGGGCCGATTCTCAGGCAATCGAGAAAAGTTCACATTTATAACTCGAAATTCAAATATAACACAGTTTTTGTATTGTCAGAATTTCACAATCGAAAAAGTTCGATCGAAAACCAGTCGAACGCTACGAGTGGTAAAAACCAATAGATGTTCGTATACGAACTTAGCTGTCAAAATGAATTTGTTGACATGTGAGACAGCTTACATTGTTTGTAACGTTCTAACTTTTCAATAGAAACCACAAACAGAATGTTCGACATACAAATTACCACACTGAAAAAGTTCGAATGCCTGAGAATCGGGCCCCAGTTGTGATTGAGCTATAAACATCCAAACTCCGTATCTTTAATACCTCCCCACCCATCCCTATATAAACATTAGCCCCCCCTTTCTACCCTATTAGGGGTTTTTTTATTTTGCCTACGCAGATCATTTTTAATCATGACCTAGTATCCTTCATACCAATTTCCATACTCCTAAGTCCAGAAATGAGGAAGTTTTCATATAAGCCTTAATCCCCCCTTTCTACCCTATTAAGGGTTTTTTTATAACTTCGCATACGCAGATCATTTTCAATCGTGACCAGTATCCAAAATACCAATTTTCATACTTCTAAGTTTAGAAATGAGGAAGTTCCATATAAGCTTAATCCGCCCATTTTACCCCATTATCGGGGAGTTTTTACTAACTTCGCTTACGCAGATAATTTTCAATCGTGATCAGTCTTCAACATACCAATTTTCATACTTCTAAGTTCAGAAATGAAGAAGTTCCATATAAACTTTATCTCCCCATTTTACTCTGTTAAGGGGGAGTTTTTTTTACTTTGCTTACTCAGATCATTTTCGGTCGTAACCAATATCCAACGTACCAATTTTCATGCTTCTAAATCCATAAATGAGGAAGTTCCATATAACCTTAACACCCCCATTTTACCCCTTTAGGGGGGGAGTTTCCTAAAATCCGTTCTTAGCGGACATCTCCTAGTCATAATCTACCTTCCTGCCAAATTACATCTTCGTTGGTCCAGTAGTTTTCGAGATTTCGTGATGAGTGAGTTATGTCCACTCGATTTTATATATATAGATAAGATTTGTTTTTTCTATTGTAACGGATAAACTCAAAAACTACTGGAGCGATTTTAAAATTGTTTTCACCATTAGAAAGCTACATTCTTCCTGATTGATATTAGTTACATTTTATCCCGATACTCTCACGGGAACGGCTACCACGTGGGTAAAACCACGGGGAGAAACTGTAGTTAAAAATAAATTCATATTTTAATAAGTGGCGCTAAACCAGCCCCTTGATAAACAAACCGTCGGAAACAGAATCGTATTCGAATTTTGTGCTTTGTCTCTGTCTATTCTATAGTGAGTGACAAAGACAATGAATGCATACCGCTGTCGGGAGCGTTTCTGACGGTTTGTGAATTAGGGGGCTGCTGGTATGTAAGTACCTATAAAAAAGTATTTAAATTATTATTGTTTAATAAAGCCTTGATAATTTCAAATAACAATTGCGTAAATTGAGAATAAGTAAGTTTAACAATACTTAACTCACTTTAATGAATACATATACCATTTTAAATTACCTATAAACATTATTATCAGGAGCTTAATTATTAACGAACATACTCATTAAAATTACTTTAGTAACGTTAATTACTTTTTCAACGAAACACCCAATCCTTACATGTGTAAGCACGCAACACATGCGGTGCGGGTACACTTATTAAAACTCTGAATATCCACTTTACTTGGCAGCTAAGTGAGTACAGTAAGCGGCGATAAAGAATGCTCATTGAGCTTAAGGGGGACAAAATCACAGATCACAATATGAGGTTAGTAGCATCATGTCACGCATTTTTTACTGAATGATGAGTGGAACCGAAACGAACTTAGTTGCTATGACAACTTGAAGTAATCTTACAAGAGCTTCGATCAACTAAAACACTAGATGACGCCTCACGAACTAATAAATAAATACAATGCAGATAATGGCACTGACAGATTTTTTTAAATGGAGAAAAACTTACGAATGTTAAGAGTTTAAGTCAAAAACGACAGGAATCGATATGAAATAAGAGCGCACCTCTTGGCTGTTTTTGACACTCCAACCTGTTATAGTGAAAAAAAATGTTCGTCGATCCTTATCTAGCACTAATAGGTCCTGCTAGTACGCGCCACATAACTTGGCGCGTGTAAAAATCTGAAACTAAAATTATGACATGAGAATAAAAGGCTTATTTCTTCGCTCTTATTTCTTATCGCTTCCTGTTATTTATGACGTTAGATCGAAACAATCGCAACCTTTTTCGCCGTTTAAAAAAATCAGTTAGTGCCATATTTGAGTTTAGTTTTAGTTCGTGACGCGTTATCTATTGGTGTTGTTGATCGAAGGATCGAACCCTTAGTGGCAACGGGGCAACTACCTGATTATCCTTTGTAAAGCTCGACGTACATTATTTGTTGCCGCGTACTGTATGGAGGTAGGTAGTTAGTTTTTTATTCCGTGTAGTCGTTTTAACATTAAAGATGGGAATGTCCATAAAATTCTCGCGGCGCAGCGCATTAACGATGGCCGTTTAGTTGTTTGCTGTTAAATAAGAGTTGTAATGTAATTTTAATGAGCTCACAAAAATGTGTGCCCGTTTCCGAGTATGACGGCCTGTAATGACTAACACGCCACATCATGTGGTTGTGTTTTTGTTGAAACGCCTTTCCATTAGCATTCAAAGAAGTTCGCAATTATAAATAAGTAAATAAGCTTTAATCACGTAAGTAAGTGTTTCTTTGAATTTACATTAATAGAAATAGCGAGGTATAATATGGAATATGATTTTATTATTAAAAATTTAATTAACCATTTTCCATTCAGTTTTAATGTCGTTGTCAGTGGATGGACACACGTCCATCTGTTGAAGGACACCAAGCTGTCCTATGACAATAACTAATAATATTTTGTAATTCATTAACTTAAGATAAGATACTCTTATTAACTTTATGGGCACTCACCTGAGATAAATTATATGAATTTTAATTTTTTTAGTTATTTAAAAGTGACGTTCAAAACTCTACAAGAATGGGTTACCTACCGAAAGCTCTTGCACCCGGATAAAAGTTCTCTCTAGCTAGAACTTCTATCCATACTAATATTATAACAAATGTGAAAGTGTGTTTGATTTTTAAAAAAAAAACGTAAACGAAGTGACTTTTGGTATGGGGATAGTTTTGGGCTGGAAAGTGACATAGGCTACTTTTTATCCCGGGAAAATAACACATTCTAAAGAAAGCTAGTACTTACTTAAAAAAACAAACATGACAAGAGAGCTATTTACATTATCATTAGTATAGATCGTGTTTTAAGATCTAGATATTTTTGGTTTGACAGAAAATTAAACTAAATCTTCATAATATCCATAGTTTTTATTGTTAGCTTTGTGAAAATTCCATTCCTTTATCAGATGTGTAGTTGGCAAAGCTGTGGGATTAAGCGCGGTTAATTAAAGTAAACGCTCTAAAAGAATTCGGCAACAGAAAGAATAGAATTTGGCAGAGTTATTGGGGGCCACTGCGCACGCTCGTCCGTGAAAACTCACTTAAACTTTTTTAATTAAATTTCAGTTTTTTTCCAAAGAAGAATCTTATCTCAGGCTTTATTCGAAACCTTGTATTAATTAGTTGTGGACTCATTGCCATTAAACTATATCCTACTAAAATCATCCTGTAAAAAAACTGGCCAACACTCGCTGTAGCTGCTTATTTCTTAAAAAAAAGTGATGAAACCTCTCAGTAAAGTCAAGACATCTCTAATGTTCCTTACTGCGATTTTTTTATTGATACAATTTTTTTATTGATATAGTTAGGTTTCATATGACTTGGTCGTTGACTTGTGTTGTGTCCACTAACATGTAAGAATGTCCAATGGCCAGTTTTTTTACAGGATGATTTTAGTGGGATTTCATATCTTTTTGCAGAAAGCTTCAGGTTGTATGCAGTTGGTGTATCTAGAAAACTGGAAGGAAATTGCAAAATATTTTAGTATTTCCTTGATTTATGTACACTAAACACTACCTATACAATTACCTGCTTGGTTACGGAAAATTAGGCTTCTAGTTTTATACACAATGAAATGAAGGAAATGGCCTGAACTGCTTCGAGAAAAGGATGATGGTACGGCCGTGCCGCTTTTTTTATCGACTTGGTGGGCTTTTTTTATCGAGGCTTGTGGGATGGCACACTTAATCATTAACAAGAAGATTGATATTTTATATAGGTAATACAAGTCTGCTAAAAATGTGAGATAGCAATTATGTCGAATTGGAGGTCATATTTATATTCTTATAGCTGACCCGGCAAACGTTGTTTTGCCATATAAATTTTATTGGACACGAACTTCGTATCACCTGCCTGACACAAAGTCACTTATTAAAAAAAAGAAATCCTAAGCGGCAAAAATGTCAGTGATTACATACTCTTTGACATACCTTCTCTTTGGAAGCGGCTAAGAAATGACAGTTGTGTGAAGTATGACAGTTTAACGGTTTTCTATACAAAATTACTAATTTTTATTTTATAATTTTCCTGGATAAAAAGTAGCCTATGTTACTCTCCAGCTCTCAAATTATCTCCATACCGAAAATCTCGTCGATCCGTTGCTCCGTTTTGACGTGAAAGACGGACACACAAACAAACAAACAAATAAACAAACAAACAAACACACTTTCACAATTATAATATTAGTATGGATAAAGGATTTTTTTTAAATAAGCATGTAAAAGCCGCCATAACTGTGGTTTCCCACAAAGTCAAGCGCATAGTAAAGAATTTACACAGAGCCAATACTTGAGACAATCCACTAGGTTAGTCCAATATTGGCATCGTGTAAATAGATACAGGCCACTACTTACATTGGCTTGTCCTCAAGCCAGTGATCAATTGTAATATTTATTGCTTTAGTAGACTGACTTATTATATTGGATTGTCTCAAGAATTGACTCCGTGTAAATGCTGCATAATCTGCTTTAATTTTCTCTCGCTAGAGACCAGTGTATTCTGCACATAAAGTTCTCTAGCGACTCCTCTTGATTCTTTGCTAGACCTTGACGAATGACATAATCGTCGTATGCGCAATTCGCAGCGAAAGTAACCACATTTAGGTTATGTTGACTGGCAAAAAGTCCCACGTCTGCGCAGGCCTTAATAAGGTAGGGACTAAACTACATCCCTAAAGACCGGTTGCCTTGAATATCAGAGTAACCATGCTGCTGTTGAACTTCCGAAAAGGGCGCAACGCAAAGAAGAAGTAGGTACCTAAGTGAAGCACAATTTTCAACGGTGTGAAGGATGACTGTGTAAGTGTCGTATTCCAAAATTAGCATTCGCTCGCAGTGACTGCAGTGATGTGTTTGATCATTACGAAGGCGGTCTTCTTTGTTTGCGTTTAATTAGAGAACACGCCGCCAGGCTATTAAGCCGGCCGATAGACGCCTGCGCTTCCTGCCGTAATGAGTTTCAGCCATTAAAATTGGTTATTTACAGTAATTAGTATGAGACGGAATATTTTTGTTACTCCATAGGTTCATACCATTCATAGTTTACTCGATTTCGGACACTTGAAACAGTCAGTTCTTTAAGTGATTTACCAAGTTTTTGTTAGATAACAATAACTTTTGTAGTTTTTTTATACAACATACATAGATAAGCGTGTATCTACTGAAAATAAAAATAACCCAAGGCGAGAGTGTACAAATGCATTTAGTTTTTTATGTGTGTTCCTTAGTAATTTATGCTAATTGATTTCTTCTTGATTGTGGGTATTTAAATACCTTTTTATAGAGCCATTAAAACGGCTGACCCCAATTAAAAATAAATCGGTGGAGTATAATGTTGAACAATAAAATCGTGCCAAAATAATTTTACATAGTGACTTACATTAATTATCGACCCGTGTAAACAACTTTATGGTACGTACTTACTTTATAATTGATGTGCGGTGTCCGAGTAAGTCCTCAGCAACAATCCGATCGTAAAAATCCGAGTAAAGCTATATAAAGCATAAAAGCGAATTAACAACTTAAAACTTTCAGCCTTCTGCTGGTAAATGGGCCATTAACCCTTGATTTATTGAAGATACGACGTGGGCACTATTATATTGTAAGGCGCAAGAAGTTTCCGTCGAATCATTTAAATAAACGAACTCACATCATTATGTCAGATCTAAGGATCGAACAAATTGCCAATTAGTGGCACGCCGGGATGGCCTCGAGGAGCTGAGCTAAGGGCGCCGCGACAGGGGGCGACTCCGCTCACGGCCCGGCGCGCGCTCGCCTCGCCCACGTGGCGCGCTCGCCGTCGCCTCGTCACGCTGCCGTCCTCGCCTCGTTCCCACAACGACCCGAGATCGCTCTTACTGCTGCCGTTAATGCTTTAATTTTCTTGAAAGCAGTTTTAAAAGACTTTTCCATTCTAAAACTTTCACATGAAAGACGCTTGACAAAAGAACAGCGACGTGTATAGAGTTAATTCGAAGTCCAACACAACTTTTCGAAGTTATTCAAATCACAAAACGTTCTATCGGAACTCGGAAGCGGGGGAGCTTTCAGTGGAGCTTTCATCAAAAAATACACTTTCGTTAAAACGCTTCGGAGATATTTATTTAATTCGTTGAATTGTCTAAACAATATCTTGGTCCATTAAGACGACTCCACTGTAGTCGGTGTGCGGGGGGTGGGGGTGTGGGGTGCGTCCGAGAGCGCTCAGTATTCAGAGTATCGCAAATGTAACTTTCGGTTCTTTTCATGGCTAAAGTATGTTGGCGGCAATCCATAATGGGATCGCCATTATTCTTGCCATTAATTCGCATGGCCCGGCTTCCGTGCATTAGCGGCCAGCGCGGCTGCCAATCGCGACCCTCGCATGTGAACAATGTACCGCACTCTACCCGGCGACCGGCGACCGGCGACCGACGACGGACGCGGACGCGCAAACAATACACTTCAATGTTACATTAAAATCTTCATAAAAGTTACGTAAACAACTTGCTTTAATGAAACTTTTTAGAAGTCTGTAAAGGTTTTTAAGCTTTATGTTTTGGTTCATGATAGGAAGGTATGAGGCAAAACTCGTACAAGCCATAAAGACTTTATCGCTGAGGACGTTTGTTTTAAAAAACTGCTAATTCTAATCACTTTGAAGTAATAATCAGTTTTTATTAAGTAATAGAAATGAGTTTGAAAAATCTGCTCACGTAAGGTTTTACTGAAAAAAAATCGTGACTTGCAATTATACATTGCAGTAACAAACTTATTTCATCGAAAGATTAATTATCAAGTCAATTGCAGACCTTTAATTAAATTAAAAATGTATATGTTTGTTCAGAAATAAAAAATGTATGCAAACTGTTAATGAACATGGTACAAAACAACTCGGACTTCGTAAAATTAATTAACTGCGGGAGGGTGTGCAGGGAATAAATCCTTCATTTTCCTGCGCAGATTGCATAAAAATAATCAAATAAGTGGCATGGACATTACTCAAAGCGCGTTGCAGCGCATGTGGGAACGGGACGCGTGCACCGCCCTCCCGCTCGCACAGCACACCCCACACCCCCCTTCCTGAAAGAAAAACTCTCGAAAAACTAATTACAAGTTGTAATTGAAATTTTGCGTGTTATATAATCGGATACTTGAGCCGTGAGTAATGTATAAATGCGCGGGGAGACGAATGGACGCCGTGGGTGGCCGGACGAGATAGGCTGCCTCCTCAATTTTTCGATTAAGCAACTTTGATAAAATAATTCTCTACAATACATAAATTCATTGACTGTCCCAAGAGAGAGGCAAAACGGGGCTTTTATCCAAGTTGTTTTCTGTTTAAGAAGTCATCTTAAATGTAACTAAATTATAAAGAAGGTCTTAAGTCACCTCCAATGTAGAGAACTAACAAAAATACCAATTCAATCTAAAAGTTGGCAGCCTAACGTATTCGCATTCGCACAAAATGTATGCATAACTACACGTACACTTACAAACCAAAGAAGCCACGGTCGGCAAACAAGTATTTTTAATTAAAACCCCCTTCAGAATCGCGCCGGCAAAAAACTGTAATACAATAGCAACAATCTAGAAAGCGATCTAACTGTATAAACATGCGAATAATGCGCAATCAAAAGGGCAGAGGCGACCACACCGCAGGGTTGCAGTCGCCCTCTCGCCCGCTTTTGTGAATTTCAGTTTTGATTTCTTCGCCATACAACTAAGTGGCTGAAAAACGTACAGTTACATTTAACACGGAAATTGAGTAAATTATACCCTGTTTACAGAAAGCAAACCAAGTTGCTTTTGTATAGGACATTGATACTTAGAAAGTTTGAGGTAAATTATGTAAACACTTATTAAAAAATTGGGAAAAAAGAAAAATTTAGCTGACTTCTGTAAAAGAAAATCAGCTTTTTTTTGCTGAAGTAAGATAAATATTTTTCTATTTTTTACAATGGCTGCCAACTCCTGCCAAATGCCTAATTCAATCAAATACTTATTTTAAAAAAAAGTTAATACCTTACTTAGCACTTATTTGAAAGAGTGATATTGAATAACCACCTAATTAAAAAAAAAACTCATTTCTTTCTTATAAAAATGGCTACACAAAAACACTAAAAGTTTTAATATGTAAGTAAATAGTATAGGTACTTTAAGTTTGTAATAAAAATCCAAACTTATTACGCACGTTATTAAAAATTTGTAGTAAAAACTCATAAACAATTTTGTGTACGTTACGAAAAATTATATCTCCCCAGAGAAATGAAAGCCATGATCAAACAACATTTGTGTAACATTCAGCAACTGGTCAAATTAAAAACTGGAAACTGCATTTTAAATTTAACTTTCAGGGACGAATAAATAGCGCGTAAAGTTATATTTCCAATTACTATCCATGTTCCCGAGGGTTCAAATCGAAGTAAAATCGATGCCTGTGCTATTATGGGGGCTAAATAAAAAGTGACGCGAAGAAACGATCACATGGAGCTTTTCGGTCAAGCCGTCGGAGAGTGGGAGGGGAAAAGTAGCGGGGAAATGGAAAAAGCATTAACGGATATGTCAGTGCCGCATCAACACAGAGTGCCTGCTTTCTAATGCTGAATAAATACCGCGCCTCCCCTCCGCTCACACCACTAGCTCACCGACTCTTGATAAAGTTTATATCAACCTTTGTGATATTTGTGAGTTAGAATCTGCCTGAAATAACAAAAACTTTTTGATAGGACTAAGAAAGGAATGCTAAAAATACTATATCTATGTTTGATTTTATAAAGTGAATTTCTGATTCTATAAACATCACGTAGCGTAGGTATGGTTTTAATTACTTACATTGAAATATTGAAAATTAAGTAGGTAGTAGAAAAAAATCGACCTGTGTCACAACTAGCTCCGATGGGATTCGAAGTCACGACCTTTCACTATTCGGGCGAATACTCGATCCGGACAGTGAAATGTCGTGGGTTCGAATCCCATCGGAGCTAGTTGTGAGACGGGTAGATTTTTATAATACTTCATTTTCAATAATGAAAATTGCATTGTGAATGCAAAAAAGTAAAAATACATTGATGTAATTATTTCTAAAAGGAAAAAAATATATTCGTTTTCTTACTGATGATGCCTGACTGACTGATTTCCACGGTGTGACGTGTATTTAATCAAATCTACCCAAAAAAATCTTGAGCAAGCGGAAGGATTGGAATCGAAAAACAGAAATTCCTTTGTTGCCCTTGGCGTGTAGGTATAGTACCTATGCTATATACCTATATTCTATGCCATTGCGCTAAAAGAAAAGCTTACTTCTGCACGCGCGTATCTCACGCGTAGCATGACAAACCCGAGAAGAGTTTTGTCTACCTCGAAAGTCTATAATTGACAGCTGAACAATAGGTTAGTCTACTCTAAGATGAAATGTTTTTTTTTGAAGTTTCGATATAGACAAAACCTTTCTCGAGTTCATCATGCTAACCGTGCTAGTCTCGAACGTCCACGCGGATCATCCGCATCGCATTGAATGTGGATTGTACACAAGAGTGATACAGAAAGTGAGACGGGGCACTTCCTATTCGCACGCGTGAATCGGGAATGTTTTAGCTAAATCGACTCCCGGATTAGATGGATATTTTTAAAGCATCTCCCGCCTGATCCATTAGCAGGATTTCATGAGCTACTCTAAGGATTCGCGTTAATGTTGGGGTCATAAACTTGATGAAGGTGAGCTGAGATGTTAAGACGCATAAAATGATATTCCTTTGCTTGTTTTAGCGTGTAAACAACGTTTCACATTTACATTAATACGTTATGGTTTTCTGGGTTTCAATGTAAGTAGGTAAGTAATTTGTTAATTCATGTGTTTACAGTGGTTGATTTCATTGTTTTAAATGAATCACTATTGTTTTGGGTTTTCATTGTTGTCGTTTGTTGTTGTCATTTCTGACAGAAAATAAAGAAGTGATGAAGAAATTTAAGATTGAATTACTTACTTTCAGCGTTTCTTAGAATTTATTCATATCGTATTTACATAAAACGTAGTACAAGAGTAATTAAATATAGGGCTCTCGGGATCCAGTTTCTTAGTGCCGTGACTAAAATGTTGTCATACAATTACGGTAAGTACAGTATTGTAGGTATTTGGTTTAATTACACCGACGACGTCGGCGGATCCGTAGGAATTCTGAGTCTCTCCCGACAAACTTACGTTATTAAGTCACCAGCAGTTTCGTACTTATTTTCATTATCATTGTGCTTATACTGTGTTTAGGGTTGTTGTTTGTTAGATGGTAACAGAACATCACACAACAAACACAACCTTCTATTTTATAATTTTAATGATTGCGGGATTTGGTCATCAATACCCAACTACGTAGCACTATGTAGCTACGTAGCACGTAATCTAGCTTTATTAAGTTGCACGTCATCATCATCTTCATGACCATGCAAGGCCTTATCCCGCGCAGTACCTACGTCCTTCTTCACGCATTTTTTTATACATTAATCCTTTTAAGTCTAATAAACTCTAGCTAGAGTACGCGCCATATAACTTGGTGCGTGTCAATACGTGGAACTAAAATTATGACATGGGAAAGGCTCATTTTTTCGACCGACCACGACGATCAGCGCCCTCCTGCTCCTCTGACAAATAATGCCAAGTTATGTGACGCGGACTCTTTCTTCGTTATATTATAATATCTTTGATTATAATATTTTTGCTTTCTTCATCCACCGAGAGATTTTCAGTATGACAGCTGTCAAACCCATAGAGAATAATCCGTTTCATTCAAAATTGAACTTTACTCCAACGAATTAACTAAACGTCATAGTGGAATTCCATCCATCTCTCAAAAACTCATCAGCTCTAATGGAACAATAATAAAAATTACTTATATAAAAAAAACTAATGCCGAAGGTTTTTCTCATAATAATTATGTATTAGAATATTTTCCATTTATACAATTTTTTTAGTGTTTCTATTACAAGTATTACAACCATGCATTGTGATCTTTCAAATAATCCTCTACTTTGTAATAGCGCTTAGAGCGTCTTTTTAACATGTTTTTTTTTATTTGTTCAAAGGCAGCTCAATTACTACTTGTGGAACTTTATTATAGTAAGCTATACCTTTCCCCAAAACGAGCCTCTACTTTTTCCCATGCAGTCTAAAGGTCACAGCAGACATATCAACTCGTAAACGGATCGTAAACGTATCAACTCGAGCGGTTCAGTATTCTTTGTATGAAACCCCCTACTGTAAAGCACACTAATCGGAATCGTAACGTAATCGCCTCGCCTCGGGACCAGCTCACGAACCGCTTTGCGGGTCGCTCAACTTGCTATCCCCGCGCTTACTGCTAGTCGTCCACGCGCTCACGTCTCTCCGTACCCGAGCTTACGGGTCTACGCACGCACAGTGGTCTGAAAATGAAAATGAACTAACCACATCACAATTTTTTTTTTATCGTCTTTTTATATTTTTTTAATATAAGTATATATTTTTATTATAATTTTTTTTTATATATGGAACCACTGTGCGGCGGCGTCGCCTAGCCGTAGCTGAGCCGACGACGTACCGACGCTGATCCGGTTTGGTTACGTGCTTGCGTTAGGTTGACGACTGGTTGACGGCGAGGCGAAAGGCGATACGGTCTCGATCCCTTTCCGAGTTGAGGTAATGTGGTGTGACCTTCAATCTTGGAACGAAAAGCTTTTTAATTTCTTGTGTTTGAATATCACTATGCTTAGTGAATGAGTCAAGATGTTTCCTAACATTATAATATATTCCCATAGATGTATTGCCCTGCTAAGGTTAGTATATTAATTAATTTAAACAAAACTTTTAACGAATAGCGCCGGCGAAGGCTGTAAATGGCGCGTACCACTCTTTTTTGAAGTACAAAAATATTTCCAATATTGGCTGCTGACCCCACGACAACACCATAGGACCACAGTCTATATATTTCCATAGGACATTACACTATGAAAATAACTAAAGTAACAATGGAAGAAGTATGAAGTTTTTAAGACTAGAAGACGGCATCATCATTGAAGCTTCCTGCCTCATCGGTAGTCCTTAGGTGTTATACCTATCTGAGTAGAACATCATGACGAAATTGTCGTAAATTTGACGCAAAGTTGTTACATCTGACGACTACAATGTTTCAATACCTACATTACCTACTGATGAAAAAAATATTTAATGTCGTATGATAGGAACCAACTCCGGACGATTTGGGGACGGTTTTGGAGCATACCCAATAGCCCTATATTAGAGAAAGAGCTTCCAATGAATTTACACAGAAAAGGAAGCTAGGACAAAAATGAAATCTGGAAAGGCGGAGGTATGGGGGAAGAGAGTGTCGTACGTAATCATCTGCTACGCACGGCGCATGGTGTTAGCGCGCGTAGTTTTATTTAGGATAACTTTGAATGGCTTTAAATTAATATTTTACTACTGCGTGATGATAAAATAAAAAACACGTGTTTCGTCATTATCTTCCAAAATTATTATAATAAATAAATAAATAACTTCTTACATTCACACTAATTATCTAAGCCCATGTTAAATTCATTAAGAAACTGTATCATGGAAAACTTGATAACGGATAAATATATACTTATATACTTTTTGTTTGTAAATACATACTTAATTTACATAGAAAACACCCAGACCAAGACAAATAGACATGTTCATGCACACAAATATTTGTCTTGTTCGGGAATCGAACCCGAGATCTCTGGCGCAGAAGGCAGGTAGCATACCCCTGCGCCAAATCAGTCGTCAAATAATATAAATATGGATGGTGTTAAAAAAAACAACCCTGTATTACAAAAGTGCAAAAATATTTAATAAAAATGTATAGAACTGCTGTTTTTTTTCGCGATTTCAGTTTTGGTCCCATAATAAAAGTTGTTTGTTTTCATGAGTAGAATAATCCCTAAAATTATCCTGGGTGATAAAAAAAATACCGTGTATATTTATATTGACTTGAGATCATTACTTGATGATGAATACTTGAGATCTTTGTAGGATAGTTTCATGCATTTGGTACCTACTGACCTGTGCTCTGTATTTAAAACCAATGACATAGCCAGTATAATATGAAACGGCTTCTTCTCCTGCTTTTTAATCCCTAATACTCGTAAAAGGCTTCATCATTTCAGCCGTACGACGCCCACTGCTGGGCATAGGCCTCCCCCAAGGATCTCCACAACGATCGGTCCTGCGCTGCCCGCATCCAGCGGCTTCCCGCGACCTTGACCAGATCGTCGGTCCACCTTGTAGGGGGCCTGCCCACGGAACGTCGTCCGGTCCGCGGTCGCCATTCGAGAACCTTTCCGCCCCAACGGCCATCGGTTCTCCGCGCTATGTGTCCCGCCCACTGCCACTTCAACTGAGCAATCCTTTGAGCGATGTCGGTCGTTTTAGTTCTCCTGTGGATCTCATCATTTCTGATTCGATCGAGCAGGGAAATACCAAGCATCGCTCTCTCCATTGCTCGCTGGGTAACCTTGAGCCTTCTTATGAGACCCATAGTAAAAGACCACGTCTCGCTTCCATAAGTCATAACTGGCAACACACACTGGTCAAAGACTTTAGTCTTGAGACATTGAGGAATTTTGGACGCAAATATATGCCGGAGCTTCCCAAACGCTGCCCATCCTAGCTGGATTCGACGAGAGATCTCTTTCTCGAAGTTGGACTTACCTAATTGGATTGTCTGTCCTAGGTAGACATAGTGGTCAACAACTTCAAGTGTAATGTTCCCAACATTAACTGGAGCGGATGCAACATGGGCATTGGACATGATTTTCGTCTTATCCATGTTCATCTTCAGACCCACTCTTTGGGAAGCATTGCTGAGATCTTCGAGCATTATGTTCAGGTCTTCCAAAGTCTCAGCCATGAGAACTACATCATCGGCAAACCGCAGGTGTGTTAGGTACTCGCCATTGATGTTAATGCCGAATCCTTTCCAGTCCAGTAGCTTAAAAATATCCTCCAACGCTTTCGAAACTGTTCACAGCTGTGAACAGTTTCGGAGAAATGACGTCTCCCTGTCTTACACCTCGCTGTAGTTGGATAGGATTAGAGCTCTGGTTCTGTAATCGGACCGACATGGTGGCGTTTTGGTATAAGTACCTTAGCACCTCGATGTACATGTAGTCTATTTGGCACCTCTGGAGAGACTGCAGCACTGCCCAGGTCTCGATCGAATCAAAGGCTTTCTCATAGTCCACGAACGCCAAGCATAGTGGCAAGTTATACTCTTCGGTCTTCTGTATAACTTGTCGTAGCGTATGAATGTGGTCTATGGTACTATAACCTTTTCGGAACCCGGCTTGTTCGGGAGGTTGGAAGTCGTCGAACCTGCGAGCGAGACGATTCGTAATGACTCTCGAAAACAACTTGTAGATATGGCTCACAAGCGAGATGGGTCGGTAATTCTTCAGGAGAGTCTTATCACCCTTCTTGAAGAACAGCATCACATCGCTTCTGCCCCATGCCTTTGGCGTTTTGCCCTCGAGGATGACAGAGTTGAAGAGCTTCTGGAGGACCTTAAGTATCGGCTTACCGCCCGCTCTCAGAAGTTCTGTTGTGATTCCGTCATCGCCCGCCGCCTTGTTGTTTTTGAGCTGCTTGAGAGCCATTCTAATCTCGTACAGGCTGACGTCCGGGATATCTTCGGTATAGTGTCGGGTAAGTTTGGCTCTAGGTTCTGTAGCCTTACTTTCAACAGGTGTTTGCGTGGAGTACAACTGTCCATAGAAACTCTCAATCTCCCTCAGGATTTCAGGTGTTGATGAAATGATACTACCGTCCTCATCTTGCAGCCTCGTCAGTTGACTTTGCCCTATAGCCAGATCTCTAGCGAACACTTTGGAGCCTTTGTTCCGCTCAATGGCCTCTTTAATACGCTCGGTATTAAATTGGCGAAGGTCGCTTGTCAAGGACTTGGAGATCTGCCTATTTAGCTGTCGATAACGAAGGGCATCCGCTGAGTTCTGTAGTTTCATTTCGTTTCTCTGATCCATGAGTCGGATAGTGTGGCTGGCGAGTTCCTTTAATTTAGGCCGGTGGGTTTTGTAGTGCTTGGACCCTACCGTGCGGACAGTGTCCACCACCATGTTGTATAGATCGTCCATATCGATGCTGTTCTCAAGGGCTTCGAAGCGGTTTTGGAGCTCGAGCTGAAAGCACTCGGGGTTTTGAATTTGAGCCGGTATTGGTCGGAGCGTAGATTTTATTAGTCGAGATCTTTCCAGCTTGACGTTGATATTCAATGTGCCTCTAAGCATGCGGTGATCGCTTCCCGTCTTTACGGCGTTGATCACAACGACATCATTGAATATTTGCTTCCTCGTTGACATAATGAAATCTATCTCGTTTTTGACTTTACCGTCCGGACTAATCCAGGTCCATTTGCGGCTTACGGGCTTCTTAAAGAAGGAGTTCATCATGTAGAGGTTCTCCCTCTCCATGAAGTCTGCCAGCATCTGGCCCCTTTCGTTCCGTTGCCCAAATCCAAATTGCCCCACTCTCTACTCATCACCACAACGTTGCCCCAACTTAGCATTAAAATCCCCCATCACAACCGTGTAGTGGGTTTTATAGCTATGCATGGCTTTAGAGATCTCCTCATACATAGCCTCCACTTCGACATCGTCGTGTTTCGAGGTCGGAGCGTAGACCTGAATGACATTCAGCGAATATCGTTCCGATATTCTGAGTATTAGGTACGCTACCTGCTCGAAACACTTCCGATGGTGATGACGTTGTTGGCAAGGGATTTATGGACGATGAACCCGACACCACCTTGGGACTATTGGTCGCCCTCCCGGTGGTATAGTAAGTTACCGGATTGAAGGGTAATCGAGTCCTCCCCCTCTCTTCGGACTTCAGATAACCCAATAATATCCCAATGCAACTTACTAATTGCCTCTTACAACTCTATAAGCTTCACGTCGAGCCTCAACGTGCGCGTGTTGTAGGTTGCCAGGTCAAGTCGTCGGTCTTGGTAGCCGGTGTTGGTAGCCGGAGCCTACCCGGGGATTCTTAGCACCCCCTGCCCCGCCGTTACCATAGCCGCTACCGTAGCTAGGAATAGCGGGGCCGCCGGGGACTGGGGGCCGATTTTTAGTGTGTGTAGCCATTTCGGGGGGTTTTGCCATAATCGCCACGCTTGGCAGGCGGGTTGGCGATCGCAGTATGGCCTGCTGTTAAATGGAGACGCTGCTGCCCATCTCCTTTGGCAGTTTTCCCTCTGTCGACTCTTACGACACCCACGGGAAGAGAGGGGGTAGTGCTATTCTTTTTATGTGCCGGCACTACACGGCACTAAAAGGCTTATACAAACCATATTATTCAGATTGCTGGCAGCTTTGAACAAGCGTCACTCCGGCCGGGGCGGCGCGAAACGCATGCCGTCATTTGGGCCGAAAGGAGATCTGTGCTTAAATCCGGACTTGACCGACAACTTTGTAAATTAAATAGGATGTGCACTAGGACCACGCAAAATCTTTTGAAAACCCCTGCCGTTTCGTTCCAGTCTTATGGATGGTTAGAACCTCCATAATGGCTGAAAACTTCATAGTCTAACGTACTGGCCATCAATTAGTTTATGTACCAGTTCTTTACTTCTTCTTTCAAAATTCAAATTCTTCGTTCCACGTTCCCTGTTCAGCATTTTGATTCAGTCCTTCCAAAACCATCAAGCTTTACATAGCTCCTAAAAGAGTAATAGATACCAGCCCTACCCAAAAGGTTGATACAGTACAGTCCTAACCTAACTTCTAGTAGAACATTACGAAACGCGTGATTTTACAGTGTTTTGGTTTGTTGTCGAGTCCCTGAAATCAAAACATAGTAAAAATCCCGCTTTTCGTAATATTTACAGTGTTAATGACCATGAAAGTTTAAAAAAGTTATCTAGTAGAATAGTTGTATTGTATACATTTGGTACTGCGCTGTATATTTAAAACAACGTTCCACAAGACTACTTGCGATTGCATTTCAACGAAATCAAGAAATTGAAACGGCTTCGCCCCCGTCTATTTAATCCCTAATAGACGTAAACAGGCTTAATAAAACCATAATATCCAGATTGCTGGCAGCGTTGACACAAGCATCACTCCGGCCGGCGCGCGCGCCGTCATTACATTTGGGCGGCCGGACGCGCCCGCCGCCCCGCCCGCGGTCAGCGCATAATCCGGATATACCAGCCCTACTCGAAAGGTTGATACAGTCCTACTAACCATCTAGTGGAATAGTTGTATACAGATGGCACTGCGCTGGATATTTAAAACAAATGATGACATGACATGCCCAACGTTCCACAAGACTATTTACTATTATTTATGTGATTGCGTTTCAATGAGCTTCTCACTCTCCTATTTAATCCCTAATACACGTCATTAGGCTTAATCAAACCATCATATCTAGATTGCTGGCAGCGTTGACAAAGCGACAAGCGTCACTCCGGGCGGCGCGCACGCCCGTTATTAGGGCCGGCCGCCGCCGCGATCAGCGCTTAATCCGGACTTGACCGACAACTTTGTAAATTAAATTGGCTCCGCGCTACGCGACTCCGGGAATTGCACTTCTTATAGCCCACATAATCACCCACCCTGTATAAATGCCCCATTAAACCGTGTCAATTACTTTAATTCCATATACGTGTACAGATAAATACATAATGTGACTGCAAAGTTCTCTAATTAAATGTCATGTGCATAGCGTTATCCGTATAAACATTGTTGTAGAATGCAAGTGACACGAGCTCAGCTTAATGGTTAGAAAACAACATTAAAAACGTATCTTAACTATATGGTGTACTGTAACGGACAACTTTCGGTTCACTAGTTTTCTCCATGTCATTAGTAAAGCTACGGATAAATGTCAAACTTATACGGAAAACCTGTTGTAAATATCGATTTGTATAATGCACTCAGCATTATTCAGTAACACTAATGACCGGTTAATTGGCTATGAAGAATCGTTATTGTTAATACATTGATATATAAAAATGAATCCCTATTTGCCTTGGTCACGACATCACGCGCGAACGGCTGGACCGATTTGGCTAATTTTGGTCTTGAAATGTTCGTGGAAGTCCAAGGAAGGATATAGGGGTAGGGTAGGGTTGGGTAGGGGTAGAGTAGGGGTAAGGTAGGGGTAGGGTAGGGTAGGGGTAGAGTACGGGTAGGGTAGGGTGGAGTAGGGGGTAGGGCCACGGGAACGAAGTCGCGCTGGGTCAGCTAGTACATGATAAATTGAAATAAATTTTCACTGAAAAAATTGAGTAGGTAGGCGTTCATTAGCTTTATACAAAATCCATATATAGAGCTATTTAAATGCGTCATTATGCCATTTAAGTGAAGGTTATGTAAATATGCCGTAATGTTAAATAACCACACATTAAAGTCAACTACTTACTGCTCTTGTAAAGTTCATTAAACTAAGTATTAATTTAAATGGAAAACTACGTAAGTAAGAAGTACCTAACATTGGCACTGAAGTTATTATGGTGAAATGATCAAACCGAGAGCTACTTACCACATTGATATTGAACATAAGTAATTGTTATAACTTAGACACTACGAAATCAGGTGAGAAAAAAAAGCTGTTTTTTTCCATTCAAATCCTTGGTTACAAAATCAACAACTTCTATACTTATAATAAAACTGTAAACTATCCAATTCTGTACATTGAAAAGAAATAGAAAAAAATACCACCAGGGGTCTTCTTAAACGAAACAGATACCAAAAATATAGTTTTTGAATTTTTTGTCTGTCTGTCTGTCTGTTGTCCGCGTTTCACACAAAAACTACTGAACGGATTTTGATGAAATTTTTTTTGTTATACAGCTATTGGCCCTCGCCAACATATAGGCTATAATTTATTTTGAAGATCGTAATATCTGATGTGGAACCATAGCAGTCCAGCCAAACTATGAGAGATATAAAAATACCGTCTTAAGGAAAATTGTTAAACGTGATGGGCACTTTCTATTGACGTACAAAGTTTGAAGGTCTGTTTCAGCTGATGTAGAACCCTAGCAGCCAGGATAAACTATATGAGATACAAACATGGCGTCTTAAGAAAAGTTGTTTCACGTAATGAACATTTTCTATTGACGGAAAAATATCGAAGGTCTGGCTTACCTGATGTGGAACCCAGCTAAACTATAAGAGATACAAATATAGCATCTTAAGAGAAGTTGTTCAGCGTTATAAGTATTTTCTTTTGACATACAGTCTATACTAATATTATAAATGTGAAAGTATGTTTGTTTGTATGTCCGTCTTTCAAATCAAAACGGAGCAACGAATTGACGTGTTTTTAGTATGTGCGGGTAGTTTAGGAGCTAGAAAGTAACATAGACTAAAAATATCACTTTACCTCGGGATAACGTAGTGTAGTACATGCGGGCGAAACCGCGGTCGGAAGGCTATGTTATGTAAATTTTTAATGTGCTAATATGTATCATAGCATTCATAGCGCTGTACTAATATATATTAAACTAGCTTTCCGCCCGCGGCTTCGCCCGCGTGGGCTTCCCGACCTTATCCCGCGGGAATGTGACATTTTTCCGGGATAAAAGTAGCCTATGTTCCTCTCCAGGCTACAAAGTATCTGTGTCCCATATTTCAGCCAAATCCGTTCAGCCGTTTTGGCATGATTGAGTAACAAACATACAAACATCTAAACTTTCACATTTATAATATTACTAGCTTTCCGCCCGCAGCTTCGCCCGCGTGGACTACACGACCTTATTCCGCAGGAATGTGATGTTTTTCCGGGATAAAAAGTAGCCTATGTTCCTCTCCAGGCTACAAAGTATCTGTGTCCCATATTTCAGCCAAATCCGTTCAGCCGTTATGGCGTGATTGAGTAACAAACATACAAACATCCAAACATCTAAACATCCAAACATCGAAACTTTCACATTTATAATATTAGTAGGAAGTAGGATAAGTAGGATAAATAAATAAAAAAAACAAAATAGCTTATTAGCCTTAAAAATTAAAAATGCTGCCGAAAGTCACTATTCCACGCGGACGAAGTCGCGGGCACAGCTAGTTTATAATATTTTAAAGCCGTTTATGAAATAATTTCTTTATTTTTTTTTTAACACTAACAGTGGAAAACGATAATGGTTTTTATAAAGATAACTGAATCAACCTAAGCTAGCTAACAGGATATTTATTATTTACTAGCTTTCCGTCCGCGGCTTCGCCCGCGTGGACTACACGACGCTATCCCGCGGGAATGTGATATTTTATAAAAAGTAGCCTATGTTCCTGTGCAGGCTACAAAGTATCTGTGTCCCAAATTTCAGCCAAATCCTGTTTTGGCGTGATTGAGTAACAAACATACAAACATCCAAACATCTAAACTTTCACATTTATAATATTATATATGTAGCATAGGATTACTTGAAATTACTTTAAAACTGAAAAAAATATGAAAAAATTACTACGCCGTGTGAATATGGCAAATTATTTCAACATGCTGAAAAGAATATTCTAACTAACATATTCTGATTAAGCGTGCCCCTTTGGCTCGCTCTGACTACGTCTAGTGGTGAAACGTGCCCGGTAATAAGAAGCAAGTTATTCATTAGTGTTTTGAGAAAAAGTTGTTAACGACGAGACGGGCCGAGGCGCCCGCAGTTGCGCGTGCGCTTGCATTCGCTCGCATTGCTTACCGCATGCTTTGAAAGCTCCTTAACTGAGCCAAGGTAGGTCAAACTACAAGACAATGACATCAAGAGGTTGAATAATTTAACTTAGTTTTCCTATAAAAACATTTAGCTATGCGTAATCTCGTTTTCTAATTATCTATCTAAGGGTCTTAGCAGATATGTTAATTTTAGCATTAGTAAAATACAAGATTAAAGCCGGGTCTCCAGCGAAAGTTTTTTTAAAACATTCAACAAAAACACATACACAAAACTTTGTTTCTGAAAAATGTTTCTTGACATGCGCCGTCTATACCTCTCTTGGCTTGTGTACACAAAACAATAGTTTCTGTAGCAAACAATTTTTTTTTTTTATTTTTTTTATTCCAATCCATCTTTACTTGCATTGCTCTAAACCACCGTAGAATCAAACTAGGCGCGAAAACCTAACTTTTTTTTTGTAATGTCTTCTTCAATTTTACACAGAAATTCGGCCATTGTCTAGCGAGTTATCAAAATTAAAAAGTTAAAAGTTGTCGAAATGATAGATTTTGTACAGTACCCTGCCCCTCGACCCGCGCGGGGGTAGTTTTGTGTACGTGTTTTCCACCGGGCATGGAAAGCAAAAACATTGTTGATGCAAACAAAATAGTGTAGTGAAACAATGTTTTGTGCAGACAGTTTTGTTGAATGTTGAGATGTTTTTGTTGAATGTGTAGGGCAAAAGACGCGCTGGAGACTGGTTTTTTTTTTGGAAACTAGTTGCAGCGACCATGTGCTCCACGTTTTAATGGAAGCCGATCGTAACGACTTTTTGTAGCTTGATGCAGTAACTAAACGCTACACAGGCTACACAGCTAACACAGCACCAATATAAGTACAAGCGCTTGCATGTCTATATGGCAATCGAACGCATTATCGATGCAACCTCTAAAACTCTAACCGGCAGCGATGCTGAAAATCAGTCTTCTGTCAAACTCGATTGCATAATATTAGAATAATTTAGTTATAGTGGATTTTTGAGACGGTATATTAAGGGCAGGTACCTTAACCGTTATAGTTACAGAAAAACGTTCCTAGGAAACCATCCATAACTTTTTAAGATATTCTGAATTGCATTCACAGATTTTGGTAAAAGTTTACAGTCACTGAAAACTGTTAAAAACCAAAAAAATTACTGAATAAATCCATTGCTTTAAATTACCGCCGTTTTCACGAATTCATAAATTCACTCGTTATTGTACTGAGCAAGTATATGACAATTTTTTTGGATGGATGAAATGAAATTTCATTGCAACTAACTATCTACAGTTTTCTCAGCGCAAACATAATATGAATTACTAATTCGAAATTTGAAAGTAAAATCTTCTTTTTACTTACTTTTTTCAGCCAGCCCTACCCAAATCAAAAAGTTTGGCCAATGTAGAAATTTGACCCTCCTCATAACACCTCTTATCTATCGAAATGTATGGGAAAAGTTTTTGGCGATTTCTGTCATTTCTGGTACTCAAACCTTAAATGGTCCCATAGAGTCATTTGATTCCCCTTGAAACAGTATAGATTGGCATGAAAAATTTATTTTTGGTATTTTAGCATTTTTTTGCTAATTGTATTTTTTCCGAAAGCTGTGAATGCAGTTCAGAATATCTTAAAAAGTTATGGATGGTCTTCTAGGAACGTTTTCCTGTAACTATAACGGTTAAGGTTGTACCGTCTCAAAAATATGGAAAGTGCAATTAAGGTATTAAACCATAATTTCTGATTTTTTTTTCGCAAAATTTGCTCATTTTCACCGATTTCTAAATCAAAAAGGAGGAGAGATTTCAAAGTACTTACGTTATTTATTTGGTGAGGGATTATTTCTTACTTTTTTTATGTGATTTTTTTTTCATAAATAAACGTTCCGTTAGTAGCTAGGAAATAGTACGTAATTTACTAACGACACTAATTGCTGGTGCGTAAATGAGAGCTTTATGGCAAAATGCAGCGCCCGAGGACAAGACTCAGTGCAATTTGCGCATCCTAGCTTGCTACCAATTAATATAAATTAATTGCACCAAACGATCCTTCGTTAACAAAACTGTACTGTACTGTGGCAAAGGAATAAAGGAGTGCTGCTGATTTTCAGGAGATGCAGGTCGTTATGGTTATTATAGTAAGTATAGTATAATTTCATTATTGCAGATAGATTAGAAATAGATAGAGATAGATAGACGCAGTTAAGTATTCTTTTACATTCACAGTTAAAGTTTTATATAATACAAAAAGACTGTCTACAAAGTGTGGTTTAGTACTGGAAAAATCCGACGTGTCCTCCACGTCGTGGACCAAAAACCCAAAGGTTTGAGTTCCACCTAAGGTACTTAGAGACAAGCTTATTTATTTATATATATGTACAAGTACTCACCTAATCTAATCAAGGGATGTAAGAAAAAGAAACAACATTATTCTCTCAGTAAAAGATGTTATTCTTTAGGGTTCTATAAAAATGGCTACGCCTGCTCATTCTATGTCTAAAGTGATTCATCAGTGCATTTATTACCTATATGCTATGTCATATCGGGCGAGAATGGCCTACCGATGATTTTCACACCTGTAGCTACTCCTTCCACACGTAAGATCAGCTATAGGCTGTTTAGAGCAAGCGTCATCGAAGCCACCCGATCCTATTATTCGGCTAACGAAGCCAAGGGTATCCCTTGATTATTAAAACGAACTTGGAACCACCCACAGCGCCACCCGGGTGTTAATTGGGCCCCCGTAGACAATACTAATAAGGCCCGTCCGCGCCTCTATCTGTCTAATTAAACGCGAAACTTGAGAGTAGCACCCTCAGAGAGAGGGCTGTTTGCCGAGCCTCTGAATACACTGTAATAATACCGGCTAAGCGTGTTTGAGTGGCTCTTTTTCGGATCTCTGTAAACCCAGCGTTTAATTAGCAGTATTATGCGTCTGAGTGCCGACTCCCGGCTTGTTTAATTAAGCTAAGTCAGTAACAACAATCCGTTCTTGTTACGCGCCGTATTTGAGATGATTATGAATTGTTTATTGTAATTTACTGGATTGCTCTAAGCTATACTGTGTTAGGTGATAACCAATCTTATGATGGTTTTGTCTTAAATCAACATATCGTTAATTCCATTTTCATTTTCTTACTTAACAATAATTAATGTGAAGATGTGAACAAAACTATTTTAAAAGTCTTTAAGATGCAGAGGATGCATGGAGGAAGAAGAAACAGCTGCCCACGTACTGCTGGAATGCAGGGGGGTGGCCCCTACCGGGCGAGGTACCTCGGCTCGCCGGGCAGCGTCCAGGAAGCGATCACTAATGTGAAAGCTCTTGGAGCGTTCCTGGCTGAGCTGGGCTGGCTGGAGTGATCTGGCCGCGCACCCTCCCTCCGGACGCAAAATAGGCGCAATAGACGTCGAGTTGCGGAAACCGCCCGTAATGTTAAGAAGAAGAAGAAGAAGAGTCTTTAAAAATTAAAATCTTTAGTAATTTAGTCGCAAAAAAATGTTTACGTTTTAGCGGTCCTAATTACCAATGTTTCACGCTGATTAGTCCGGCACCAATCATCACAGCCCTAATTGTGTGGTGCAGCGGCCGGATGTCGCAGCCGCGGCCACTTCCGCCACTCGATCCTAATTACAGATAACGCCAAGACCTCCCTCCCCTCCCAGACACCCTACGACCCACTCGCATCTCATTTGGTCCAAACACGATTCCCTCTGATGATATGTTTACTAAATGGATAACGTACTAGGAAAATTTAAGATCTAACCACTGCCATAGAATTATAATGTACCTACTAACGTGTTTCTGCTGACTAATTTGTCACTTCACAATTTGTCTGATTCACTACTCATAGAGTCAAAAACGTCTTAAAAGTCTTGACTATTTCAGTATATTCTTCATGTTCCCGAGGTTAGGTACCAATACCTACTTATACTATATCAAGGTTTTCTATAAAAAAAATCTTTCCTGAATTTTAAGGCTTGTTCAAGTAATAGACAGAATAAATTTTCGCATGTTCAATATGAGTTTAAATTTTAATCTGTATTCATCAGTCCTTTAGAACAGAAAACAAATCGTAATTAACAACAAAACAAGATTTAACAGTGTAAACCCGTCGTCTCCACGTGTCGAAAACACGCCTCAGGCTGGCAATTGCAGCCGAGCCGAGTATCGGAATAATTCCAATCAGCATTCAAATCGATGCAAATCGAATGATTAATCGACGTTTGCACAGCTGAACTACATCACGTAAGATTCTGATTAGCAAGCTTCATTTGTTTGTGGTAGTAGCCATTCATCTTAACAACATTTTATAGATACTATCGCTCTGACTTCTAAATAAATAAGCTTATTAAATTAATAGACAGAAGTAAATAAAGAGCTCCGTGCCAAAGCTATTATAGATCCTCTCAAATTTCGACACAAATCGATCTGCGTGGCTGAAAGATCCATCATTCTCATGCCAGTCGAAGAAAGAAATAAACTAATCCGAGCTGCGACTGCTGTGTTTTGTTTGCTCCTTAATAAGCCAATTGCCGACAAACGGGTCTGGCTACGCGCAAACTGATTTCAGAATAGACTCGGCCAGTCTCACGATTGATTCTAATTAACGATAGTAGTATTTATTGGAGCAACCTGTAAACGAACCTAATTGATTTCGCTCGGTGCGTCGGCGTTCAACGCAAACGCATGTAGACGGTGTAACATTTGCAAGTTATTTATCTGTGAATCGCTTATAGTCAAACTAGGTAGGTATGTTATGTGATCATTTTTTAAATAATTCATGCACTTTTAGTTAATCGTTATCTTAGAATTAAAAAAAGTGACTTTTATATAATTTTTTACTGAAAATATCAAGTCTTGACTATTTCAGTTTATTTTTCATGTTCCCGAGGCTAGGTACCAATATTTATACCATTATAATATAATATCTAGGTTTTTCATAAAACGCATGTAGACGTTGTAATATTTACAAGTTTATTTATCTGTGAATTGTAAAGTTATAGTTTCACCAAAACTACACTGTACCTACCGCTCAAGGAAGGCGTAGCTAGAAGAGCGGTACAGCGCTTATGGTCAAACTAAAGGATAATAATTTTAAATAATTTATGCACTTTTAGTTAACCGTTACGTTACCTACCTAAGAATATAAGTGACTTTTTATAATTTTTTATTGAAAATATCGAGTAATTCTATTTCTATTTAAGTGATCTAAATAGTATATTATGATACAAGTGTAAGGATACCTATAATTATAAACTTAATTAGTAACCTACTTGATGGATAGTTTTATTTAATAGTACGTAAATGGGATCATGACCACAGACATAATATAATGCCCGTGCTCATGAATGTATATTTGTGATAGGTCGCAAAATGATCCGCATATATTCTATCTAATTTCGACATGAATAATTAAATAGTAAATTTATTGTCAACTTTAAAAGTAATACGAATGTTTTTACCATTAATTATTTTATATAAAATTATGAAAGATATGTACTTGATCATATCCGCAAAAAGTTATGGAGAAGTGGCGTCGCTTGAAAGGCTGTTGATAAAACTATTGCTCCTAAGAAATATAAAAAGCGCGCCACTACATACGCCAATTATTTAATTGTAATCGTATTGTTTTAAATATGTAAAACCTATAATAACATATTATAATTTTGCTGGATTGATGCCACATGATTAAGGTATGGTTTTGTTCAGACTTCTTTTGTTTAGAGTGACATTTTGGAATTGTGATGTAATTTATTCTCAGTGGAGTTCTTTGCTATTGGAATATGACAACGATTAATAATAATAAATATAATAAGGCCATTGACGAATGTATATGGTGTTTTAATTAATGCCCCTTTCAATTCAGAAGTGCGATAAACGAGTAATTTCCTCGAGAATACTCGCGTATCCTGCCCGCTGAGTATATTTTATTTTTATGAATGTGCTATTGCTTATAATTTTAACATGTCATAATTAAAGAACTCCACTGATTGATGCATATTATAAGTGAATTGAGTGATATCAATATCATATTATTGATTTTCATGTTTTTTTTTTCGTTCCATAAAGGAACTGGCTAAGGTTTATGACCATACAGCCTAGTCATTAGGTAGTTGGTGGAATATAAGATGTTGAATTATTTTATTTTAGATGTTAGTTTTTTTCTGTGATATCGCAATGCACGAAAAACTATTCAGCCTGTGTTAATAAGGTAGCCATTATTACAGCGCTGCGTTTTTTTTTTCTCTATTCCTATCCTAACAAGTAACTGTTTGTTAGTGATGATGATGATGATGAATTGTTTTTCCACAAACTTTGCAAGACTTCTCTTACATCTTATTATTTTTCCTAAGAAATGAATAAGTACCTGGTGGTTTTAAATTTGTGATGACAAATGTTTGGTTTGACAACTTAGAAGCCAGGGCCGGTAAAGATGCCACAAAAAAAAAAAACCGTGATCATTTATTATTTATTTGTCCGAATTGCGGTTGTGTAGTTGACATTTATTAATGATTATTATTGATACGCTTTTTATTATTATTTTTGAATCTATTTGGATTTTGAAGTCTTTAAATTGCAAGAAACGCTTTTAAAACTTCTAAGTTGATTTATTGTTACGGCTACTTTGGAATATGAATCCATTATTATTAATGTGGTCGAATTGACATAAGTTTGTTCGTGTAATAAATATTATATTTATCTTGTTAATATACTGACTGGCTAAGTAATATAAGCAGCTATAAAATTTAAAATGAATGATAAATAAATAAGGTTATGTAAATATTTAGAACTTTGGTGCTCTTTCTCTATTCTTATTTTCATTGATGAGATAATTATATAAAAAGAAAAATAGAAAGCCCTTTTGCATACGGTTAAGAAGCTCTTAATTAACTCCTTAAAACTTAAATAAATTATTAAGTGGAGGAGATGATTTATTGATTATTAACATGAAAGAATGTTGTTCTTATTCTTTCTGTAGTAAAGTCCTTTAAATGAAACTCGGTTTAAAACGGCATGCCATTTTGCTGTCATTCTGGAAATATTTATGTATAAGAAATTTTAAGGAATATGCGTAATTAACAATATCTACCCTTCCTTGTACTGAATATCTTGTATATCGTTTACTATGTGAGTGGAAATTCCGGCACATGTGAATAAAAGCTTTAATATTATGTGGCTCGGGTTAATAAATAAAACTGGCCTGTTACCCTATTTTTGAAATTCTTATCCTTGCTGTATAAACAGGATTAAACGATAAATATACTTATATCAATAAAAAGAAATTCATGATTTGTCGGGTTTTTTTCATCAAATCAATATGTAATCGGATTAGTAAATAACTCCCAGCAGTAACTGGTGTCGAATACTATTCCCCTAGGCAGTGAGGTTGCTTATTTACCGTTTGTTATTAATTTGTACCTACCGATTTTAATGTTTGTTTTCTTGTAATACATACTAGTGTGTGGCGAAATATATTTTATTGCGACTCCAACTGGTGTGCAAGAGTGAACTTGTAGGATGAGGGAAGTAATGAAAGTTTGAGCTCTCTTAGTTGGGGCAGCTACATAATATAATATTGTAACCATAATTTATTATTCAAGAAATCACCATTAATGAATATTACAAATTATATATTGAACTGTTTACATTCCAGCATAATAGGATTTGATATTTTGATAATAAATAACTATAATAAACAATGAGATGAGATCAAATAATAACTGGAAAGAAATATAGTTAAGGTATATAATTGAAATGAAAACATATAGAATTTGGTTCCAATGATATAATTATTATAGGTGTATCATTTTCTTTAGTTAATTGCAACATTATATACAATAAAAGTTTTAGGTACATCCATAACATAAAGTTCTTAATTTAACTAGACAGTTACTTTGGACTACTTACATCAAAAGATGTACTTAATGGTATGGAAATTGTTTAAAGATTTTACGCTTTTGAATATGTAATGTTACCGAGATCAATATGATCTCGTGCAGGCTAGAGCTGGAACGGCGCGTATAGCACAATGATTTATTAAGTATATAGGTTATCCTTTTGGACAATGGTGGCGAGTCAAAATAAATAATTGGAATTCATATAAGTATTTATTGTTTTAACATTTTACTAAGATCACGCTGTCTTGTTTTTAACGGTTACTATGGAAACTGTATTGGAAAATGTAGGTCTGTATAGACTTTATCATGGCCAGTGGCATCTAGTTCCCCTAAAGAATATTGAAGAATTAAAAGAAAAGTTGTCTCACTCTATGTGTAAACACTCTTAGCAAAATATTGAATAACTTTAAATGTACATATTTGAAAAAGAAATAATTAATATAATTATATTTTTGACATTAAATTCTAATCTATGACATTGGAAATTAAAATACGGTATTCGCATATAAATAAGTATGTTAGGTTGAGACAAATGAAATGCAATGTGGTTACAATGAATTGATTTAGTTTTGGCGTAATTCAGTTACAGATATTGTGATTGTGCTTAACTTTGCAATGCATTTCTAGGGCTCATGCCTAAAAAAAATGGTACCTAATGAAAAAAAAAATATGAATGAAAATGAAAAAAATCTTAAAGTATTGGCTATGTTACTTAGCATATTCAGCAAATATAGGTAAATCACAATGTTCTATCTTGTGTACCACATAAAGCAAATAACGATTATTGTTAACGATAAAGCAAATAAGTAAAAGGCAGCCGTAGTCGTTTTTATATGATGTGTTGAAAGATATCGCGATGCTAGGAACAACTAGAATGATTCACATTCGTAAAGGAAAGGATTTATTAATCACCATTGTCAGGAAATTGAGTTGACAATTCTCTGAAATTCCAATTTATATTTCCGAATTAGACAAGTAAAGTCGCTGATGAAAACGATATTTGTAGCCAAGAAGTTGTGCCTTGTGATGCAAACAATTTATTAGGCCTCTAAAAATTATACTTTTTGGTAAATTTGGTATGAGTTTTAAAGAAAAACCGAAATATTATTTCATTTATACACCTATATTATTATGTTGTCTTCTATCAGGCCGAATCTTCCTGATGTTCTGTAAACGAATCTTTCGAGATTAAGATAAATAATAGATCTAAGATTTACGGATCTAGGTATTCCGTATCGTTAATATGCGATCTGTAACTCTCATTCAATATTAAAGTTTATTAAACCAACATGCGATTAAGTATTTGTTGTGTGCAAGTTTCAGTCATGGCGAATGGCGTAAGGCAAACGAATTCGAGGTTTGAAATAATTTTGATGATATTGATACTTGGTGACTGCTGAATGACAACAAGACGTGAGAAACTGCTCGGAGAAACCCCATGAATCACGAGTGTGGAATAGATACTTAAAGCTAGAGTTTGACACCCGAGCGAGGGAGCGGAAGGGAGCTTGAGAGTCAGGCAAAGCCGCAAGCGCGTGTGCTGTCGTGACGTGACGTACAATATAAAGGTAATAATCAGACGTGGCTGTGTGAGCGTAAAGCGTCATTGATGAAAGATGCTGCTTTGAAAGCGTAAGGCATCCTTTGAGAATAAGACGCTGCTGTTAGAGCGTAAGGCGTTCTTAATGTCAGTTTGCTACAAGATTATACTAGAAAGTGAGAAGAGGAGCGACGTGATTTACAACGCAACCAGTTGTTCGAAGTCCTGTGCTCAAGAAGATCAAAAGAAAATCAAACAAACTTAATTTTAACTTAGGTAAGCGCTATTATCCCCGATATTGAACAACATAACGCCGATGTGACTCAGATGAGTTAAATGACAGTTAACAAAATAGTTATTCAAGTTAAAATGAAGTAAGTCATTCCCAATAAACTAGAAATGTCACATCGACCTATGTTCACGCAGCAAAATACGGGGTAATGCAACTAAAAAAATAACACATAAAGAATGATATGTCAGCATCTGAAATAATTGCACCTGAAATATTACAAATTTAGATACTTACTTATTATATAAAATGATTGCATTATATTGAATTGGTAGTCAAAGTATTCGGGAAAGTTCTACGAATGTATTAAATTATAAAATATTTAACAAAGTTAAAAAAGCAAGTTGTAAGAGCTTCTAGCTATCTAGTATGTACCTATGTATTCAGTATGCGATGCTGACGTTTACTATGTGCAATGAAATTAAGGAATATAATCTTGGTTCCTATTTGTTACTATCCCACTTAAATGCTGTAAGCATTGTCGGTCACAGGTGAAGGGTTTTATCTCTTTCCAAGATTATATTTCAATTAATGTAAGATGTCCCTAAAGTCAAAGACTAAAATAATTAACCTAAAGTATTGTGAATTCTGTAAAATTATTATTGTGACTAAATATAATTTTGATGTAACTGCAGGGCTATTATTGACGCGACCTTTGGTTAGCTATGTCGGCCTGAAATCCGAAGTAATATAGAATTGAATGACGATTACCTTAAGAATATTAAATTACTTAGAATTAACACGAATTATTTTACTTGCGTAATGGTGTCAAAGGCTGTGCTGTGTTCGTAAATACTTAAAATTTGTGTTATCAAATTGTTTAATTATATTGCTGCTATTATTTTATTATTGGTCCAAAAAAATTTATTAAGAACAAGTATTCTTAAAACTCGATGTGAATAATTTAATTTAATTTGATACCTATTTGGATATAGTTAGTTTTAATACAACTATTTTAATATGTGGGTTTTCCGAATTAATGTGAAAATTATATGGTAAAAGTTGTTTTTTCACGCGAAGGGACTCGCTTGAGCAGGATGGCCGACTGTAAGGATACCTATAATTATAAACTTAATTAGTAACCTACTTGATGGATAGTTTTATTTAATAGTACGTAAATGGGATCATGACCACAGACATAATATAATGCCCGTGCTCATGAATGTATATTTGTGATAGGTCGCAAAATGATCCGCATATATTCTATCTAATTTCGACATGAATAATTAAATAGTAAATTTATTGTCAACTTTAAAAGTAATACGAATGTTTTTACCATTAATTATTTTATATAAAATTATGAAAGATATGTACTTGATCATATCCGCAAAAAGTTATGGAGAAGTGGCGTCGCTTGAAAGGCTGTTGATAAAACTATTGCTCCTAAGAAATATAAAAAGCGCGCCACTACATACGCCAATTATTTAATTGTAATCGTATTGTTTTAAATATGTAAAACCTATAATAACATATTATAATTTTGCTGGATTGATGCCACATGATTAAGGTATGGTTTTGTTTAGACTTCTTTTGTTTAGAGTGACATTTTGGAATTGTGATGTAATTTATTCTCAGTGGAGTTCTTTGCTATTGGAATATGACAACGATTAATAATAATAAATATAATAAGGCCATTGACGAATGTATATGGTGTTTTAATTAATGCCCCTTTCACAAGTGAGCTTAGGTTGCTCATTATACACGAGGCTGTGGGTTGCAGCCCGAGCCGCAGGCGAGGGCGTAAATCAGCCGAGTGTCTAGTGAGTAAGTTGCTCACGAGTTTCATACGCACTTTTTCAACACACTTGCGAGGAAAAACAAACATTTATTGCATACATATTGTATTATCCTAATATTAACTAAGGGAAAAAGCGCGCAAGTTTTTTTTTTTTTTGCACGCGCCAAATGTGAGGTGATTGATTACATACAGCCATACAGCCTACTTGAAAATAATTAAGTATAATAATAGTGATAAAATGCAAATGTTTTATAACAAATTTTTCAACACACTTGCTCATAAAGTGAGCCTTATTACATCGATCTTAGGGCCATAAACCGAACTAAAACCCACGCGTGCATTATAAATAATTTGATAATAATATACTTAATTATGTTTTTTGTCTTAATTAGGGACACATTTATTTATTCTAAAAACGTAAATGGATTTTTAGCCGTATAAAACCTCTTTGTTGTTACAAAAAAAGAACTGTATCTATTACCCGCTGAAATTGAAAATGCTCTGTTGACTCGCATATAACTTGCAGTTAGGTACTAACTTAACTTTGTAGGGATACTGTATTACCCGGTTAAATTAAAAAGTCTCTGTGTACTCGCATATAATTTGCAGTTAGGTACTTACTTAACTTTGTAGGGATAATTCTATTACGCAACTAGTACTGTAATATTATTATGCACGCGTGGGTTATAGTTCGGTTTATGGCCCTAAGATCGATGTAATAAGGCTCACTTTATGAGCAAGTGTGTTGAAAAATATATAATTTAATTGAATATGAAATAACTGGTTTAACTCTACTTAGTTATATTGTAGCTTAAGTAATTATTATCTATTTATCCCACGCGACCACTTTATTGACAAATCCAAACTTACTAATTTTTTAAATGTTAAATTCAGTGTGTGTTTGTTTGTCGTGATTTTTGGTATGAGGATATAAATTGGGAGCTGGAGAGTGACTTAAACTACTTTTTATCCCGAAAAAATATCACATTCCCGCGGAATAACGTCATGTAGTCCACGCGGGCAAAGCCGCGGGCAGAAGGCTAGTTGTTTTCATAAAGCTTCATGCCATAACTATTACCTACCTATATGAAATTGAAAGCACTAAACCGTTATTAATGTTAGTGAATGAAACATAATAAAGGTCTATTACGGCGATTGTTAATCCGGGCTTGCTCGAAGGTTGTTTATTCAGCTGTATTAATTAGCAGTCAGGTGGATTACAGTGCGACGTGCCCTAATTACAGGACTGTCTCGCCAGTCTGTGTGAGCGCGCCCTAATATCTCTTCAATAATTTTGATGGATTGTTTTGGGTTTGAAGTCAATTTCGTCGTAAGAGGCAAAGTTATAAAAGTTTAATTTTAAAATTTTCTTTGAAATTGTTGATTGAAACGTTATTTTAAAAATAATATTTTTAACACAGTTGCTCAAAAAGTGGCGTATTGCAGGGACGTATAGCGTTCGGGATGTGGGCTATTACACACTCAAGCTTTTTCTTCACCTTTCCCGAACTCGTGCGTTTTCTTTCCCAACTGTCAAAATAATGTCTATTAAAAAGAAAAAAACAACCACGAAGTTTTTACTAAAAAAATCATAGAAGTTTTTATGATTCATGCAAATATTTCTAAAAAGAAGCTATAAGTACTAATTTGTTTAAATATCAGATTTAAAAGTAATTTTAATTAAAATTTACACATTAAGTTAATATTAGTACCATCGGCCAAATTAAATTTATGAATATAAAAAAGTTGGCTGTATGACGTGCACTGCCATAGTATCTGTTTATAGGAGTTTGCGCGGGTTTTTGTTATGTTAGGTTTATTTCATTTCATCTCATTTACTTAATTTCATTTTCATTTCATATCAATAAAAAAGTTCTACTGAAGACTTGGCTGTATGGGCATAGTTCCCATGGCCTACCCAGAATGGGTGAAGAAAACAAAAAAAAACTCTGCCTATTATCTTTTACGATTAGTTAATTGAGTTTATTGTGTTTTATTATTTTATTAAATTGCTTCATTTTTTCGCAACTGTATTAAAAATAGTTGTTCAGTACACGTGCGGAACCGTCATTGCAACTTGTTCCGACTGTCAACCCTCACCTTCGGCTGCGCCTCGGCTCGGGTAGACATTTGTCGGAACTCTTTGCAATGACAGGCTTTCCGCACTCATAATGAAATATACTATTATAATGCATATGCTCAAAAAGAGCATTTTCCAAGGCGCAAAATCGTGCGGAAAGTGCCACTTTTCCACACTAGTGCGTTTTAGTTTTCAGTTTGTTTTTTTATTTTTAACTCTGTCGTCAGCTCTACCAAAGAGTTTTTCATCTCTCATATTCGGAAAGTGGTGTATATTTAAACTGAGCAGCGGGTTAAAAACTCTGTGTTCTACCCTAGGGTAGAAAATAATTTAAAAAATGAAACTGAAGTTGGTTACAGTCAACCATAATAATAAAGTGAAAACCTTGGCAATGAAAAAGTTTTCTACTGATTTTGTATGGGACCGGGACTTATATAACTATGAATTGGAATATGAATTAGAAAATATTCAACAATGAATTTTATAAAAATGAGAATATCTCAAAAACGGTGCATCGTAGCTAAAATCTAACAACATTTTCCACCCCCTATCGTACCCCGGAGATACTTAAGAGGCATCCGATGGACATAAAGAAAAAAAAATTTTTATTTTATTCAAAACATATTATTTTATATATACAATAGAAAAAAAACGAAGAAGGCGAAGCCCCCCGGCACCTTCCTTTTATTTTTCTAGGTAGTTTTAGTTGTCTTTATTGCTTTTCTATATTACTTTCTATATTTATTACTATTCAAAGTCATGAATGACTGTCTGACTGACTGAGATATCAACGCAGAGCCCAAATCGCTGAACCTAGAGAATTGAAATTTTGCACATAGTGTAGGCATCCACTAAGAAAGGATTTTTGGAAATTCCACCCCTAAGGGGGTAAAGTAGGGGATGAATGTTTGTATGAAAGTCCGTCAGTTTTGAAGTTAGGATCTTCAAATTTTGTATTTAGGCTGACATTTGAAAATAATATTTACATGTTTTAGCGTTTTTGACAGTTCCACCTCCGAAGGGGTGAAAAGGGGGATGAAATGTTGTATCTGGAAAGTCCTTCATTAAATTTATTCTTAGGTCTATGGTTGGATAATAAAACAAAATAAGCAAACACATATTTTGTATTTTTTCGAAAATCAACCCCTTAGAAGTTAAATGGGATAAATAAACCTAAAAACCGATATGGATGTCGTTAGTGAGGTTTTATGGGATGACGATTGCAAAAATGGCATTAATTTTGATATTTATTTTAACACCCTGAACATGATTCAACCCCTAAAAAGTTGAAAGAGGGGTGAAATTTTGAATGAAAAATCTGTGGGTAAATTGGCATTTCAACTTGAAACTTTGTAGGCGTACTTCTAAAAACAAAAAGGCAATCCATTTCGTAATTTTCCGAAAATCAAACCCAGGGGGTAAATAAGTAGTGTACTTATAAATACCTAAAAGTTGTTGATACCTAACGAGCTCTTGGTACGCTACTCAGAACTGACTTTTTGATTGTGAAGCAAACACTTATTTTTTACTAGCATCCGCCCGCGACTTCGTCCGCGTGGACATTCGAGCAACCTCGTGCGAGGCCTGCCGCACGTGGCAAACGTTCTGCCTCGTGCGATTGGTGAGAACCCGCCTAATCACGTAAAAACGGCTTATCGGATTTTGATGAAATTAAAACATAGAATACTTTTATCCTGGTTATTGGTCTCCTAAGGATTTTCTCGTATGTCCACGCGGACGAAGTCGCGGGCGGAAGCTAGTCTTATGTAGAGGGATGAAAAGCAGAGTGTATTTACTTTCCTCATATTCGAAATGAAAAGTAGAGTGTATTACTCGGCCACAAAATTATTTTCACCTCGGGCGACGTATATTGAATCCCTCACTGCGTTCAGGATTCTACTTTAGAATCCTTCACTGCGCTCTGGATTCAAAATAGCGCCCTCGCCGTAAATATGTTATTTTGCTCTCTTGTAATACAATCTACCTACTATTATTCGAAAAAAGTTTTACGAAAGTCAAAAGTTTTAGGCAATTAAATAGGTAAGTAAGTACAACTTTACTTTACTTTGTTTACGATACGTGTTATTAATCATTTTAGATTTTGATTTCGATCAATAAGTATATTCATTTTAAAAAATCACTAATTATGTTTGGATTTGTTAGTGCGTTTTGCGATATGACGTGGCTGCTATTTGCACATGCGCACTAAACTAACCTTTAATTTTAATTCATAGTAAAATCCCCTATATAGTATGTATTTTTTATTTCCTCGTGCAATGCATAGTAAACCTTAAAGTATGATACTCATGCGTAAATATGATTTCAGACTTGTGTCGATTAGTACACTCGCTCACTTTGCTCGCTCCTGAATAAAAATGACCCTCGTCGGAAATCACCTACTTTCCGCACTTGTATCTTAAATAGCTATTTTCATTCCTCTTTTTATATGACTTGACTTATAAATAAATAATAATAAATATAAAATAAACATCAGGAAACATACAATAATATTGTTTTTATCCTTAGCTTAAATACTCATTCTGGTAATAAGGCTTTTAAATAAAATAACGTCTTCAGTTTCTAAAATAAACTGAACGATTTTATCGATCATAGGAAAGTGTCGCAATAGTATGAAGGCATTATTGGCACTCACGTAACGTCACTAATTAATTAGCAATCAGGTGGATTACAGGACAGAAGCGAACTAATTAGGGAGATACGTCTATGGACTCGGAGCTGAGCGACTTCATATAAAAATGTTAGCACATCATCATCAGCCATATCAATATCCTCATTGCTGGGGCACAGGCTGTCCTTATGGATGGATAAGAAGAATAGGCCCTCTGGCCATGATCCACCACGCGAGCCTAATGCAAATTGTTGGGTTTTAACGACAACTTGCATTGGGCCCGCGTGTGCAACGTTTTTTACTATCACATATTTCCTATACTTACAGAATTGCATTGTGAATGCATAAAAATTATTTAAAATCTTAATAACGAGTACCTACTTATTTGATTTTCATCACAAACACGCGTTTTTATTTCTTAAATCATAAAACTGTAGTAAATAAATAACGTAGTTTTTGCAAATATATGGTTTAGTAAGTATATATTTTTAGATCTATTTATTTAAGATAGCTTAAACCTTCCAAGTCCAATTCACTATACCTACCTACACTATACCTACCTTCTCTAAATCGTACTACTTGTGACTCGTGACTACTTGTAGAAAAACATATATATTGTTACAGAAATATAAATTCCACTGGTTATTATGATAAAGGAGATACCTACTTACCCAACATACAAACTTGTACTTTTGTAAAATTATTTAGAACAGAGATAATTCATAAAAACTGAAAACTGGTACGATACACCGACTCTCCCCTATACTATACTATACTATTATGGATTAATCTTCATATAGTACGGAGATCAGTGTGTCAAATATTTTACGGTCCTAAAACTAGTAAATTATAATGAACGAGTATGACTGTCGGTCGCAGGAATCAAATGCCATATTGGACTTGTGTTGCGGTAATTAAGGCGAACCCATAATGAGAGGCCGCGCACTAATTAGGCACCACCGCTCTAGAAACTCTATACCTAACTTTCCCAATTAGTAACATCAACCGCCGCTTCAATTATGACACAAAAAATGCTTCTAACTTCATTAACCATTTGTGTCCCCGCGGAGATGCGCCGGGCTTATTAGTAGCCCACTTCCTAATTGTAGAACTACTGGCAGTTGCTTTCAGTTTGATGCTCTGCACATCCATTGCCGAGTCAAAGCAGACAACTACGATGGCCGTTCTTATAAGCCAGTAATAATCATAGAGCCAGGAGCAAATTGGAAAATAACGAAAGTACTCCTAGTTTGTAGCACGGTAAGTTTTGTAGTCTATTAAATAAATTATATATTAAACTCTGTGTGTTATTGATTGTTGTTGAAAACATTTTGTTTAATTTAAGTAAAAAGGATTAAGTACAGTCTCTTGCACAATAGGTTCTTAACGTTTCAAAGACAATAATTCCAACAACGGTGACTTTTCAACTTGAAGCATTAATATGCACTTGTCATTTTCACAGATGACACTTTTTACCACACTTTTATTAGCTTCACTTGTAACTAAGTCACAATGTAAGAAAATCTTGGAATTCAATTTTAACCTACTTCTAATTTTCGTATTGATTTGAAACTTCGCAAGTCTATATGAATCCGATGACAATACAATAATTTGCTACTATCGAGCTGATCTGATTATGGAGTCAAGAGGTGAGCTATAGAACTCTTCAATGGCTGCTAGGAAACCCCTCGAGTTTAGGCTCATTTGTTTTGTTCTGATGAGACCTATGCGCTACACTTGATGGTGATGGTCTGATGATGGAGCAGGGAGGAAGCCAGTAGCACTTCTTAATGACCACTAGGAAACCCCTCGAGTTTGGGCTCCGTTGTTTCGTTCTGATGAAACTTATTCGCTACACTTGGTGGTGAGGGTCTGATGATGGAGCAGGGAGGAAGCCAGTGACACTCCTTAATGACCACTAGGAAACACGTCGAGTTCTTGCTCATTTGTTTCGTTTTGAAAAGACCTATTTGTTACACTTGGTGATGAGGGTCTGATGATGGAGCAGAGAGAAAGCCAGTGGCACTCCTTAATGGTCAATAGGAAACCCTCCCGAGTTCTGGCTATTTTTCTTGTTCTAATGAGACCTATTCGTTACACTTGGTAGTGAGGGTCTGATGATGAAGCAGGGAGGGAGGAAACCAGTGGCACTTCTTAATGACCACTAGGAAACCCCTCGAGTTTGGGCTCATTCGTTTCGTTCTGTTGAGACCCATTCGCTACACTTGGTGGTGAGGGTCTGATGATGGAGCAGGGAGGAAGCCAGTGACACTATTTGTTTCATTCAGATGAGACCTATTTGCTACACTTGGTGGTGAGGGATGATGATGGAGCAGGGAGGAAGCCAGTGGCACTCCTTAATGACCACTAGGAAACTCCTTGAGTTTGAGCTCATTTGTTTCATTCAGATGAGACCTATTCGCTACACTTGGTGGTGAGGGTCTGATGTTGGAACAGGGAGAAATAAATTAGGCTTATACTTTATTACACGTAATTTTGTAATTTATTACATCTTATTAAGGAAGCCAGTGGCACTAATAAATGTTAATTTGGTTTGCCATTTATTAAACTAAAAAGAAAATAAATAAATAAATAGTTTAAAAAACTAAACAAACACACTTTTAATAGTAACAGACTTAAAAGTACAAAATAACCGTCTATTCAGTAACTGAAATTAAAAAGCGTGGTGCGCGTTGTCAATATTAAGTACTTGAATGCATGCTTTGCAAAGGGCGCACCACGCTTTTTAATTTCAGTTACTGAATAGACGGTTATTTTGTACTTTTAAGTCTGTTACTATTAAAAGTGTGTTTGTTTAGTTTTTTAAACTATTTATTTTTTGTATCGAAGGTTCACTGGGCGCAATTTTATTTATGATCTATTTAATGGGCGATTTTCTGAAAGCTCAGTCACTAGATGGCGCTGTCCCACCTATGCAGTTAGAAGGAACGGAACGTTATAAATTTTACTTTGACGCGACTTTTTTACGTAAAACGGAACGTCAGACAGATGTTATTTATTTACCTAAATTTTTAAATTTACCTATTTCGTTTCTGTTTCTCACAGTAGTACTTATTTAATATATTATTAGTTTCCTTTGGGTTTTTAAAAAGTAATTAATTTAAATATGTTTCATACCAAAATATACCATAGACATGTACATGCATACTTATTCAACGCCATCTAGTGAAGGAATTGGAAGCTGTTTTTTTTTTTAAATGGCCTCTCAGAAAATCGCTCATTATGTGATCTAAAAAAAGAGGAGCCCGTGGCGCAGTGTTTATTGCGCTCGGCCTGCCATCGTTGAGGTTAAGCAACTTTCGCAATGGTCGGTCATGGGATGAGTGACCAATAACTTAACATCTCGATCTCCTCCGTGGCTTCGGAAGGCACGTTAAGCCTTTGGTCTCGGCTGCATTTGCAGTCGATAATACCCACCAATCCGAACTGGGCCCGCGTGGTGGATCATGGCCAATTCTCCTTATACATCCAGTGGAAGACCGTGCTCTAGCAGTGGGGATATTAAATAGCTGATGATGATGATGATGATCTAAAAAAGAAAACCCTCCAAGAATCATACTTAGTTATTTATTGCATTTCGTTGCTTTCAACTAAAGAAAAAATAGGGATACTAAAACACTGCATTTTGACTTTAAAGGTTCCTGGTAAACGTAACAAGCTATAAAAAACCTTTCTCTTTGTCACTATTGTTAAACTACTTCTTTTAATGAGCTCGTACAGGGGGCGTCTGCGTTTGCCAAAGCTCATTAGTTAAATTGTACTCACTCACACAGACCAATACTTGGCGAAATTAGTTTTCTAACCATTTCTGTTCCATAAATATAATTGCGTTCTACTTATAGCCCATAAAAGTAAGGGAACGTGCGAACGGGCCTGTTGCAAAATTGTACAAAAGGAAAGTAATATTAGGTGGAAGTAGCAGCCACTGCTACCCGAGCGTGTTTCGGTGACTGGGGCGGGCTTTCAGATAAATTATTTATCAACTGTATAGCAATTTTCTTTATGACTCCTCCGACGGAGCAGAGCAATTTACTCGTGAAAGAGATGCGTAAACTTGCAAGGACGCCCAAATTGAGAATGGAACAATGAGGCCAGTAAAGATTTCAATAAGGATCCTCGCAGCAATCTACTCCCCCCTGATGAACGCACAAAGGAAACTACTCACTTTTTTGTCATTTGCGTCTTCGCAAGCGGGCTTGACGTCAGCTTCACATGGACTTCATTAGTAACTTATGAAATGAGAACATCACAAAACTTTAATTGACTTCAAACCGGCCGACGGTCTCAGGAGTTAATTAATTTTTAGAAGTGACATGTGTTATTTTATTGCGTTGTTTCGCAGCTGCTACTTTACGCAGTGAGTCATGGTATAATTAGTCGGGGCGTAGGAGCCGTAAATAACCATTTAGTTGTAATAATATTAGAGTTGATGATATGTCAACAATATGTATCAGGTATATGTTAATATACATATTTATAAAAAGTTATAACACTTTCGAACTTATGGTAGGTATACTTTAGGTATTCTCATTAATTCATATTAATATTGATCTAAAATGGAATATTATGCTTTCAGCTGTCATAATGTGTTGGTAGCTTCATATTAAATAGTTTTTATAAATGTTAGATATCGGCGAACCAGGTAAACAAAAAGATGATCTTAATTTTTCGAGTATAGAATTAAAATGCTTTTTAATTTATAAAATTAGCACTATGATGTTATATAAACTAGCTATTAAAAGATTATAAGTGTAAAATTTCCGCTTGCGTGAGTTAATTGCATTTTATATCGCAGTAGGACTGATATTAAACTAAAATCTCTAAAGTTGTGTCTACGTTTTCATACCAATCAACGAAGCTATATAACAAAAGATTATAAAGTTTCTCGATCGGCTTTAAAAGAAATTATAAAATGCGCCAAATTTTCAAACTAGCGCGGGGCGGCGGCCGGCGGGCGGCTCGGAAGCGCACCAACGACGACCCCCTCTCCCCGTCGCCCGATCGCTGCATACAATCTTATCTTGTGGTGTTTTCTGCGCACGGAAGTGTATAGCTGTACAGGCCAAGTTCGAGTAAAGGGTACTATTATATATTCTGTGGTAAAGGTCCGTTTATATTTACCTACAGAAATAAAAAATAATTAATTAAAACAAAATAAAAACGGTACAATGTCCAAATTGTCAAGCTTGACGCACTCTTGTCTGTACACAAAAAAATATGTTTCTTGTTTTGTACTTCAAAAGTTGGTTTCAAAAGGTGGCTGGTTGGTTCAAAACTTGATTTTTGATGAATGTTGAAATTTAAATTGATATTTTTAAAATATATGAGTTTTTGTTGCTATCTATACTGGCTTTTATTTAGTGCTTATACTTTTATTCTGGTTAAAAGCGTTTTTAAACCCCTTTGTTCCAATTTTTCCTTTTCTGCATCCCCTCCCCACCAAATACCCTGCTAAGTCAGAAAAATATATAATATCTTTATAAAAGAAAGAAATAAAGTTAAAGACTATAAATATGAAGGTGTAGGTAGGGTAGGTGTAGGGTAGGTGTAGGGTAGGTGTATGGTAGGTGTAGGGTAGATGTATGGTAGGTGTAGGGTAGATGTAGAGTTGTTATAGGGTAGGTGTAGGGTAGGTGTAAGGTAGGTGTAGGGTAGGTGTAAGGTAGGTGTAGGGTAGGTGTAGGGTAGAAGTAGGGTAAAAGTTGAAGAAAATAAAGGACAACGTCTGCCGGGTGTGTTCGTCGTGTTTTATGTAAAATGAGTCACACTAACACATGAAAATATGACTATAAAAATTACTGCATTTGATCTATATCTTTTTCTGTCGGTCGATTGGCATGTCTCACAATGAGTCACACCAATGATTTTTGTTATCAGCATATCTAAAAAATATGTAACTCGAGAAAAAAAAATATATTTTTATTTTTTTCCTATCTTCAAAAATGACTGAGATATTAAACGTTAAAGTACGGCCTCCGTGGAAAATTCGGGTAGACCAATGGCATTAACGTGTGACGTCACATCGCACTTCCGTATACCTGCATAGAATCCTTTGGCTATATAGTTGCGCTTTCACGGTTTCGTAATAAATTTATTTATTTTTCATAGATGAAATGGTTAAGAAATTTTGTATTGAGCCCATTGTGAAAAAACACCTTCAAATAATGTTTTATTTTCGTGAATAATAAATTAAATCAACTTTCGTAATGGCGGGCGGTATTCTGTCAATACATATAGTATCGACAGTAGGTGACAGTTTTAGAGTGCGGCTGCGCGCGGTCGAAATCGAATACTAATCATTTACCATAACCTTAGAACGAAGAAAATGTACTGTAACTAGCGTCAAAAACGCACGAGTTGTGCGCATATTGCGCACAGACGGACTTTATGTAGTTACAGTTAGACGGAAATCACCCGAAACAGTCGCAATCGGAGATGTCAGTGCGACATGACGTCATCGCAATAGCGCGCAAGGAAAGCAAATTTACAAAAGCTGGTGAAACTGTACAACGCTGTAACTTTGGAAATCCTGGCCAGATTTCGATGAAACAAAAACTATTAGTACTTGCGCGAGTACGCGAGTACGAGTAATGCGAGACGAGAACAACCGGAGATTATATGCCTAAGGGATTCACCCGGACGATGGCACGCTCGACAAATATCCACTGTGCCATCCCTTAGGATATTCTTTCGGTAGTTATTCGTCATCACAACCTCATCCATAATTGCACAGACAAAACCTTCGGTTTCACCAAAAAGATCACCGAAGCGGAGCCAGGATACTGAGGCTAACAAATCTACGTCGGGCCCATGGAGAGCCCGGTAGAATCTACCATGTAACTCCTTGCTTTGCCACACAGTGCTGCGGTCGGAAGTACTAAGTACTACAGGTTTGCGCCAGTTTTCTTTTGCTAAAAATAGAGGAGTCAGTCCATTGTCAACAGCAACTACATCTCTGAGACCCAATATCGACTTAGAGAAAATACTCCCTAAGATTGCATATCTCGCGGTTATGCAATGTCTTAGCATTTAAGAAGCCACGACCACCGCACTTCCGCGGGATATACAATCTCATGGTCGATGAACGTGGGTGATGCATGCGGTGTGCTGTTAGCAATGTACGAACTTTTCTATCATTTTCTATCACTTTTCATCCAGTTCAGTTTGAGTCCATTTAAGTATGCCAAAGGAATACATCAGTAGCGGCATGACCCATCCATTGTATGCGCGAACCTTGTTTCCGCCAGACAAAAGACTTTTAAGGACTTTTGAGAGGCGCCCCAAGAAACGCTCACGCAACGACTGTTTCATGTCAGCATCGTTGATGCCTAATGCCTGTGACATACCTAAATATTTATAGGTTTCGTTAACGGAGAGAGATCTAAGATTAATAGAATCCGAGAGTTGTATACCCGTGGATTCCATTATCTGACCACGCTTTACATGCATGACTGCACATTTGTCCACACCAAATTCCATTTTAATGGCGTTACTGAAAGCTTCAGTTACCTTCAGTAACGCTGTCAAATGAGAACTGCTATGGGCAAATAGTTTCAGGTCATCCATGTATAGCAGGTGTGATATTACTTGACCATTTCTCCGTAAACGGTAGCCTAATCCTGAACTCTCGAGAAGTGTACTCAGAGGGTTCAAGGCCAGACAGAACCACAATGGACTCAGACCGTCACCCTGGAAGATTCCTCGCTCTATTTTTATAGGGTCGCCCTGACCTAGAACCCGTCGAGATCCTGGATAGAAAAGGACCGTTCTCCATTTTCGCATGCACGATATCAAGAAAGTGCGTAGAGTTGTATTTATTTTATACAACTCCAGCACCCTCATGAGCCACGAATGCGGCACGGAATCATAGGCCTTCTTATAATCTATCCAGGAAGTCGACAGGTTCTTTCGGCTTCGACGAACCTGATGGTTAATAGCCATGTCAATGAGGAGTAGCTCCTTAGTACCACGGGCCCCATTCCTACATCCATTTTGAGAGGCGAACATAATAGAATTTTGATCAATGTGTTTATTAATCTTCGACCTCAAAATGGACGTAAGAATTTTATAAATTGTTGGCAGACAGGTGATAGGTCTATAGTTTTTGGGGTCCGCAGTACTACCAGATTTATGGAGCAGATGGGTTATGCCTGTTGTCATAAATTCTGGAAGCGATCGAGATAATAAAGCACTTTGAAATTGAGATGCTAAGCAAACGTGCGAGCTAGGTAACCATTTATACCAGAAATTGTGCAGTCCGTCCGGGCCTGGAGATTTCCAGTTGGGTAAGGAACGAACTGCACAAACTACGTCTTGGTAGTCAATGGTTACTTCATTCATCTCAGGTATAAGCTCACACGAATGCTCAACATCCCTTATCCACGCGCCTTCAGAGTGAGTGACAGGCACAGACCAGATGTTGTGCCAAAAAGAAATCATGGCATCATCATCCGGCCGATGCATATCAGTATCACTCTGATTCGATCGCTCCCAGGATGCATAAACACATCGTTGATCTCTCTCGAACATGCGGTTCTGAGTAAAGCGATCGACTCGCACCCTATACCTTCGAATACGATTAGCCCATGCACAAATTTTCTGCTTCAGGAAGTCGATGCGCTCTGTGACACATGAAATGTAATTTTGAGGACTAATACCAGTCCCCAGGAATGCACGCTTCACAAAGCGCATGACCCTAGGGCGCATGTTGCCCTCCTTAAAGCAGCTGAGCTTACCGATGATTACCCTAGCCTCACTGATACGACGTTCAATCCTACACTGCCAGGCTGGTACAGCCAGACGAGAGCGTGTTGCTGTGTCAGTATTTGGAAATTTGACATGAGCAACACGACAAGCCGTAATAGCCGCACAATACAAGATCGAATGAGTATCAACCAGGTCTTCACTACTATCAAAGTAATTTGATAGTAGTGAATCTAAAGCACACATCAGCGCCCTATTTTTTTTGTGCATGGGAAAACGCGGAAGCCGAGGTCTAAGGTGAATCGAAGTCGATCGAAATTCCAGAACTACATCTTCAAGAGTACTCCTCAATATATCATTGTATTGGGGACTTACAGTAGTAACCATATCATCTCCACCACCACCATCAGCAACGCCAGCTTGCAATGTGGTCGCGGCAGAAGCTTGAGTTGCCGCCTGCGATGCAGTAGTACTGATATGGTTACGTTGCACCTCTGTACGGAGCCGATCAAGTACAGAGTCATCCAACAAGTGACCCCGTTGAATGGCTCGCACCTGATCCGACAATCGTTGAGCCGAAACGTTGATAGATGGTTCGAGAGCCTGAAACAGAGAAAGCATCCGAACACGATACGCAGTAAGATTAGTTCCTGCCTCTGTTGCCTCAAAATATGCGCGCATGACATTTTCATTGATGGAAATTGTCCATCGCATGCGCTGCACTCCACCGGGAGCGGGGGCCCTGACCGGAGCCGTTTGCCCCAGAAGCCCCAAACTCTTCGGTGGCCGGCCCCTCCTCCGGCGTACAGGTGGTGGCGACGTCGGCGGAGAGAAGTACTCGTCACTATCGCTCGACGCAACTGCAGATGTCAGCTGAACACACGGCACTGAGGCAGTTACCGATTATTATTATTATTATTATAACTGGCAACACACACTGGTCAAAGACCTTAGTTATGAGACATTGAGGAATATATGCCGGAGCTTCCCAAACGCTGCCCATCCGAGCTGCATTCGACGAGAGATCTCTTTCTCGAAGTTGGACTTACCTAATTGGATTGTCTGTCCTAGGTAGACATAGTGGTCAACAACTTCGAGTGTAATGTTCCTAACATTAACTGGAGCGGATGCAACATGGGCATTGGACATGATTTTCGTATGTTCATCTTCAGACCCACTCTTTGGGAAGCATTGCTGAGATCTTCTAGCATTGTGTTCAGGTCTTCCAAGGTCTCAGCCATGAGAACTACGTCATCGGCAAACCGCAGGTGTTTTGGGTACTCCATACCCTGACGAAGCACATCGGCCACAGCATCCGCGCAAGCTGAGGGATCGCTAGAAGAAAAGCAAACATGCCGCCATGGATAAGACGCAAAAAAACAACGCATCTCTCCCCAATCTGCTGACTTGTAACGCCATATTCGCCGGGAGCCTTTAAAGCTTGGATCGGGCGGAAAATACACCGACACCGACTCCACCACACAATGGTCGGAACTACCAAGTGGTGGCGAAACCGATACGGAGTAACGGTCCGGGTCTGTTGTCAACAGAAGGTCCAAACAATTGGGTGTGTGCCCGTCGATGTCCGGTATTCTAGTGGCTTCCTGGACCAGCTGGGTGAGATCTAGCGTCAAGGCCAGTTTACGTGTTTCACGACCAGCGTGGTCGGTTTTCACAAATGGGAACAGCCAGTCCTCGTGGTGGGCATTAAAATCTCCTAGAACCACTAGTTGAGCGGATGGGTACCGCTGTAGGGCAACATCAGCTTTCTCAATGATGAGGTTGGTAAGCCTGGTTGTCTCGGCGTCCCCGCTGTGCGAACGGTAGACACAAGCGTAGAGAATTTTCTCTAAGCCAGTGTCCACTAGAACCCAGATGATGGAGAGGGTGGGGTCTTCAAGATCACGGAGACGCAGATAACAAATGTCATCGCGTGCATACATGCAAACACCGAGCTTGGATATCCGATGTAAAGCCTCAACATATCCCAACAACCAGTCGCTGCAATCAGCACTACTGGCCTGACCCGCCCTTCGGAATGGCTTCACCAGTCATCAGCACTGGAACACGATCAGTTGAGACCGTTTGGCAGTGCTGTTTTTGACTGATGGGTGGTAACACGCCGCGGCCAAAGCCTACCACCTGGAAGGGGTTTACTCCTTTAGCACCACCCAGGGGCCACGTGTGACATCGAGGGCTAAATCCCACGGACGCGAGTAAACTTGGACCCCCAATCTTTTATATTTTTGCTGGAGAGACACGAGACGGGCCAAATTTTTACATTAAATTGTTTTTGACGGGATCTCATTTCCCTTGTTAGGAAAACTATAAGCTGGTATAACTTGTTTGGGTCGCTTACTTTGAAAATGACGGACTTCCATAAAAATTGTCAACTCCTATAGTTTCCACATTTAGGGATGGATATTTTCTGTTTTTACTTATCTCCACGTCAAAAAACATCGAACCTTTGAGGTATACCTAAAGTTGCAAGACGAAACGAAGGAAGTCATGTTAGTTACACCATTTATAACTCGAGATCTGCTGGACCGATTTTCATGATTTTTGCTTTTTGGATTTTGTATTCGCTCGTCAGGAATAGGATAATATAAAAAAAATATTGGTAGGCGTAGGGTAGGTGTAGGGTAGGAATAGGGTAGGTGTAAGGTAGGTGTAGGGTAGTTGTAGGTGTAGGGTAGGTGTAGGGTAGGTGTAGGGTAGGGTAGGTGTAGGGTAGGTGTAGGGTAGGTGTAGGGTAGGTGTAGGTAGGGTAGGTACAGATTACTAAATAGTTACTATGTAACAGATAGTTCACTCCGCTAAGGCTCTCTGTCTATTGGCATGACTCACAGTTGTACACGACACGAAACCATGACATTTTAGGTAAGTACCTGCAACTTTAGGCATGATATGCTCCATATTAAAATATTCGATGGAAGTGGTCTATCTTTTTTGATGATCAATGAGGCAGTGAATTAGTGACGAAATATCGAAACATTGATAAACCTTAAAAACCGTTAAAGGTAGAAACTTGTAGTTTGAATTATACGCCGTCTACATAACGTAGCCAATGTAATCCTATATATTATAATATTATAAATGTGTAAGTTTAGATGTTTGGATGTTTGTATGTTTGTTACTCAATCACGTCAAAACGGCTGAACGGATTTGGCTGAAATTCGGAACACAGATACTTTGTAGACTGGAGAGAAACATAGGCTACTTTTTATCTCGGAAAAATATCACATTCCCGCGGGATAACGTCTCGTGCATGCAGTCCACGCGGGCGAAGCTGCGAGCGGAAAACTAGTGTAATATAAAATTTAGGTAGTCCCTAACAAGTGCTCGAAAATGCGTTGAGTTGCTTCGAGAAAAGGGTGTACGGCCGGCCGTGTTGGTCTGCACTGCACGACTTGGCGGGAGACACTGCCATGCCCCCTGATGAAAAATACTTTAACAACAAGGTAGTATAAGGCGATACTCGGAAAAATCGTGCTGAAGCGAAAATAAAAAGTGTCGAGACAAAATCATAAAATCGTATTTCTGAAACTATACGAATCTAGATAAAGGTATGATAAATGATAATGATAAATGATAAATGATATTTTATTTGCAGAAAACATGGTATAATGATAGTGAGCCAAGGCTTTACAGAATAAAGTGCTCATGCTTTGCTGATTATAAAAATCGCATGCAAATATTGATTAAATGTCCACCAAACAATAAAACTTAAGTTTAATACAATTAGGTACATACACAATGTCAATGAGATAGAATTAAGTTTAATGTCAATTGAATATTTTTGTATGTCATATTTGGTAAAAATCTATATAAATTAGTTCCGATCTGAATAAAATTGTTTCAAGTCATAGAAATTATTCTCCTTAAGCCACTTACATAAATTATTTTTGAACATTCTGTTGTTCAGACCCTTAAAGGTCCTAGGAATCTTATTATATATACGAACACACATACATAGAAAGCTATTTACATATTTACTGCTTCTTGGTACTTCTTGAAATATTAGTCTTTGTGGATATCTAAGTCTGAAATTCCCTGCTTTTTTAAATAAATCTAAATGACTATGAACGAAAGTAGCCACTTCACAAATATAAAGACAGGGAAACGGCAATAAACCCAGGCTTTTAAAAAATGGTTGACAGGATACGTCAGGAGGGACCCCGCAGATCGCACGGATACACTTTTTTTGCGCAACAAACATTCGGTTTTTGTCCGTACTATTGCCCCATATTATGATGCCATACCGTATAACAGATTCAACGTACGCATGATATGTCATTATGGCTGTTCTTTTATCAGTTATGGCCTTTATACGATTAAGTGCATATACAAACCTATTTATTTTGCCGCATACATTATCTATGTGCATTTTCCAATTAAGATCTTCATCTAATATTACTCCTAGAAACTTCAAATGTGTAGCTTCTTTAATTTTATTTATATTTAGCGTTATATTGTATTTTTTTTGTTTACATTTATTAAACTGTATGAAGAGAGATTTGTTTAAATTAATTATTAAGTTATTTGCTTTCAACCATTCTTCTATTTTATCTATTGTATTATTAATATCTGTCTCATGATTTTGTATTGAATTACATTTGTTATGTCCAATGTCTGATGTAACTATTATTGAAATATCATCAGCGTACATAATGCATTTATAATTTGTCACTTTTGTTATGTCGTTGATGTAAAGAAGGAACAACATCGGTCCTAAAACACTCCCTTGAGGGACACCCGACAACTTTTCGCTGTAATCAGATTGAAACGTCTTCATATCATTACCCTCCAATCTATTTAAAACAACGCACTGACGTCGACCCGCTAGGAACGAAGATATCCACTGCAAGGGTGGTCCTCTTATTCCTATCGACTCTAGTTTCTGCAATAATAAACTGTGTGATACGTAGTCAAAGGCTTTCGATAGATCAAAGAATAAACCAGTCGTAAGGTTATTCTTGTTAAGATTATTTATATGATTATATGAAGAAATATATACCTTATTACCAGATTTGTAACATCTCTAACCGTCCTATAGTTTTATATTAAAAAGTCCATATTTTACCGAGTAGCACCTTAATGAAGGTAGGTAGAATCATACAAACTTAAGATTTTTGTAGGTAGGTAGGTATAAAATATCTACCTACGTATTTTTTATTTCATTGAATAAAATAAAAAATACGTAGGTTGATATTTTATAATTTTTATTGGTTATTAAATTTTTTTTATAATATAAAGAGGAACAGACTGTGAAAAATTATGTAAGTAGAAAGTAAGGTATTCGTAAAAAATACACTAGTTCGCACTTCGCAAATCGCGCGGCCGCGTCGTCGGTCGTCGCGAGACTATGTCGCGAGTCTCGCGCGCGCGCCCTTTTATCTAGCAAAGCGTTCGGAAATAAATTCTTTTATACATCGCTCAATAGAAAGCTGGAAAGTTACACTTATAATCTTTTGTGTAGTTATTCATTACATTGCTGTGATAAAGTACCATCAACTTTACAAATTTTAATTCAATATTGGCCACACCATGACAAAAAAAATATATATTTATTTACGCATGATGTTTAATTTTATAATATTTTACATACCAGTAAGATGGTACTTTTAGATGATATTTTATCAATATCAGGATATTTTAAATCAATAACTACCAAATTAAAAGCATTTTTCAGTTTAGGTATGTCCCTAGTACATGAGGTTTATAAAATCTTAATAGCACTAAGATATAAACATTTTATACAAGATGCTATCCATACTTTCCATTTTAATTCTATATTCACTACTTTTTTACACTTCTATATATATATGTGACTATTATCTAAAGCAAGTTCTAGTTTTTTATAATTTTTTGGAGTTTAACTCTACGACATATTCCTAATAATATATAAAAAATTTGCAGACTTTAATAATATCAAAACCAATTTTTCTTCAGCCACCCGACTAAATGTAAAAATCGTAGTTACAAATGGTGTATTTAATTCTCCAAAGGGTCCCTGACGCTCAGTCGGTGCGTCGCCGACGAGCCGGGCGGCGGCGCTTTCAATTTCCGTAATTGTGAGTTCATCAAGGAAATTGACTGGCAGACAACGCAACGCAATCCACTCTTTATTTACATCACGACGCCGCAATACCACGATTGCTTCGCGTGCCAGTGACGGCTCGACAGTATCAGCACATTTGTCACTACAATTTGTTTTAGCGTTAATATTTTAGCGGCCGCTTAAATTGATTGCTCGGCCGCACTTGCGCTGCCAATAGCAGGGTACGGCAGATTTAATGTTTCGAAAACAAAACGTCTGGGCCTAAACAATGAGTAATCTCGGGTAAACAATGCGAATAAAGCCGTTCGTAGCACGCGCAATAAATCGGTACGTTTAATAAATAATCGGAAAGTCGCGAGGAGATCGTGCGAAAACGAGCCAGTAAATAAAAAGCTGCGGTGGTCGCGAGGTAATTGATGGCGAGCGGCAATCAAATTAGGCTCCGCGTCGCGGGTAATCGGCTGAAAGCTGCCGGACAGAGAGCTTTTGTGGGTCGGAGCGGCCGCCGTGGGTCTATACAAACGGGCGACTTTATCGGATGTATGAAACGAGGAACTGTGTTGTTTCGATAAGCTAAAGATCTAAAGTAGCTTTTAACAAATAGGTGTAAATACGATAAAATCCATATTTTATAATATTTAATTTGTTAAAATGTTAACTTCTGGAGGTCATCGTAGGAGGTATCCGTATTTATGTAATGCACAAATGGTCCAACCGCGGCGGTAAACAAAACCGTGGCGCTCACCGCTGCTGCCCCGCATATTATAGAGCGCCAAAGTCATTTCCCGGCTCCGACGATTAGCCAGACCGCGCCACAGAGAAATTAATATTGTTCCTCTGTTTATTGTATTACATTGAACTTCCAAAATAAATGTTATTTACCTCGTAATTACCTCAACGTATGTGATGGCGGAAGATTTGTTCTATTTTTTTTATTATTGAATTCTAAAGACACTCGTCTGCGCGAACACCGCGCGCTGCTCCATATATAAACTACAAAGCGCACAAAGTGACGTAGCTGCTCCGGTGATTGGCCCGACCACCCCGGAGCGCGCCAGCGCGCGGCGCAGTCCATGAAATATCGGTACTTTTTACTTTTGTTTGTCGAACAAATGGACATAAGCTAATAGGGCATTAGTAAAAAGCATGCCTACAGAGCCACTAAAAAATCTGTTTTTTTTTATGCTAAAGTCGCTCAACTGCTCTCAGCCCGATTATGTGTAGAGCGCCCAAACTGACGTACCGGCTCCGGCAGTTGGCCCGACCACATTCGCCACAAACAAATATCTGTTCCTTTTATTAGTATTTCGAAAGGGGCAATGTACTAACCCTATACCAAAGTAGGCAACAATTTTGAGTACTGAGCAAATATATTAGTTCTTTTGAATTTTAAAAATATTGAATGCCAGCGTCGCTCGTCTGCACGCACGCCGCCCCGTATATGTAGAGCGCACAAAGTGACGTCCCGGCTCCGGCGATTGGCCCGACCGCCCGCGCCACAAAGAAATATCTGTTCTTTCGCTAAGCCCCCGTCACCAAATAAATGAGACCGAATTGAAAACTTCTAAGTTGAACCAGACCTTTAATTAACGGAAATTATTTAAAGTAGAGTCGTAAACGGAATTATTAACTTTATAAATATATTTTTTTTACTCTTTTGCATTCACAGTGCAATTTTTATTATTGACAATGAAGTATTAGAAGAAATCGAACGGTCTCGTCCCATCATTCGTTCGAAGAGCATTCCCGCCCGGACAATGAAAGGTCATGGGTTCGAGTCCCATCGGAGCTAGTTGTAAAACAGGTCAATTATTTCTAATACTTCATTTTTCAAAAATTTAAAAATTTTAGGTTAGCTGCCTACCAATTATTTTATGAGGTTAAAAGTAAAATATCGAAAGTATCTTCTTATACTTACCTACTTACTTTTTATCACCAAAATCTGAAATATGTATACTAGAAGTGCAATAATTGTCACCAAATAATAAAAACAACTTATAAAAATAAATTAAATACAAAATAATATTGCAAAATTTTATAGCGTCATTGATAGAAATAAAAAGGCATTTGTTGTTCAAAACATCGAATCGTCGAAGCTCCAATCGTCGTCGGCGGGCTGCAGCCGGTCACGCAGCATCCGCGCTCTTTGGCTTTTATCATAATTTAAGTTTTCCATTAGCCCTAATTGACGCGGACACCGTTCCTCGCTTACCGGCATCGCTACAACGATTGTTATTTTTGGATAGATAAACATTTCCTATTTCCAGAGGTCTTCGCATTATTCCATCTTAATTGACAATCCTATTAATTATTAATAAGTAGGTAGGTATTATGGCATACGGCTTTTATCTTAATGTAGCTTTTAATGCATTCGAGGGGCTATTTCCGTGTAATTTCGACGGCACAAATGTCTCGTTAATGGAGATGTATCAAACGATTCGCTTCTAATTTATGAATAATTCGATTCGATTCGATAGTATAGGTATCGATTTAATTCCGGTAATGATGAAATCGTATATCCATTAGCCGAGTGAGACGTGAGATGGTCGAGATATCAAAGCGGAGTCGGTCGCAAGTTTCAGTGGGATCTCACTAAAACGACTATGAGTACACAATACAAATTATTAAGAGTGCTCGGCATCATGGGAGCGCTTTCAGAAGTAATGAATTAGAAAAGTTGCGCAGCACTCACGCGGATTGAGCCGCGCGGCGTCGGCGTCGGCGCGCCACTCGCTACAACATTACTTTAATTAAATCTATTTGAACAACAAACTTTAATTAAATTTCATCCAGCAGTTAGGCGTCGCGGAGGAATAATCGCGCAATTAGAGCGGCCGTGAGCGTCGCCTTACACGCTGCCAGTTAATTAACTCACTTGGGCCGACCTACCCGCTCGACGCCCGCCGCCGCCGCCGCTCGCTGCCCTGTCACAACGCCGCCGCCGCGATAACATTCCCATTATTACATTTTGTTCGCCTAAACATTGTTTCGGGATGTTCGAGCATAACTTTTAGGTGTAAGTTCATACTCACAAGACCTATTAAAGACGAGCTTTTTCGTAAAGAATATCAAGCAAAATCCCTAGATTATCTATTCTTGTAGAAAAAAATATGTCAAAACGCAAATCAAAATCCAATAATCTAACTTGATTTCCTTTATTTCGACTCCACAGGCATCAATGACAGCGGCAACACGATCAAAGCTCGCCGTATTGTCTAACTGTCTAACTGACCCCCTGTACTGCGGCGGTGGACTTATTCGATTAATACTGGCTACACAATGGGTCCGGCTTTAATAGTGCTTGCTCCGTGTTCATTGTGCAAGTTTAATTGTTTATACGTGCCTCACTTTAGCGGCGCCGTTATTGCGAACGTTTAATTTGGGATTTTTAGGAATCCGTACCCAAAGGTAAAAACGGGACCCTATTACTAAGAATCCGCTGTCCGTCTGTCTGTCTGTCTGTCGCCAGGCTGTATCTCATGAACCGTGATAGCTTGACAGTTGAAATTCTTACAGATGATGTATTTCTGTTGCCGCTATAACATCAAATACACAGAACACGGAAAGATTTCTGTGATCAAATACTTACTAAAAACAGAAAATAAAATTAAGGGGCTCCCATACAACAAACGTGATTTTCTTAGCCGTTTTTTTGCTCGATATTAATAACGGTAACAGGTAGACTGAAATATTCAGGTTTTTAGTTGTATATTCACTTCAAAAATAAATAATTAAATTAAAATAAAATACATATTTAGGGTAATACAACAAACGTGATTTTTAGATGCTTCGTGCACTAGTCCGACTCGCACTTGTCTGGTTTTTTTATAAATAAATAACCTCTTACATTCACACCAATTATCTAAGCCCATTTTAATTTCATTAAGAAACTGTATCATGAAAAACTTGATAACGGATAAATATATACTTACTTAAATAATTTTTGTTTGTAAATACATACTTAATATACATAGTAAACACCCAGACCAAGACAAATAGACATGTTCATGCACACAAATATTTGTCTTGTTCGGGAATCGAACCCGAGACCACTGGCGCAGAAGGTGGGTAGCCTACCCCTTCGCCAAATCGGTCGTCAAATCGGTCGTCAATTTGTTTAGTTCTGATTTTCGTTCACTGGATGAGAACTATTTGCTACACTTGATGGTGAGGGTCTGATGATGGAGCAGGGAGGAAGCCAGTGGAACTTCTTAATGACCACTAGGAAAGCCCTCGAGTTTGGGCTCCGTTGTTTCGTTCTGATGAGACTTATTCGCTACACTTGGTGGTGAGGGTCTGATGATGGAGCAGGGAGGAAGCCAGTGGCACTCCTTAATAACCAATAGGAAACAACTCGAGTTCTAGCTCATTTGTTTCGTTCTGATGAGACCTATTCGTTACAATTGGTGGTGAGGGTCTGATGATGGAGCAGGAAGGAAGCCAGTGACACTTCTTAATGACTTAATTTTTTCACGCAATTTATTTAACAACTTGGCTAAATTTTAGTTGTTTTTTGAGATTTTTTGGTTTATCCGACGTTTCGGCACCTTTCCAGGGGCCGTGGTCACGGAAAAACTGTAAAGGTGGAAAGGAACTGGAAAGGTGCCGAAACGTCGGATAAACCAAAAAATCTCAAAAAACAACTAAAATTTAACCAAGTTGTTAAATACATTGCGTGAAAAAATCCGTGAAAGTGTTTTATTGATATGGACAGTTCGCGCAGAAATCTGAGATGTGTTTATATAAAGACACACTTTTATTTTTATTAGTAACAGACTAAAAAGTACAAAATAACCGTCTATTCAGTGACTGAAATTTAAAAGCGTGGTTACTGTTACTAATAAAAATAAAATTGTGTCTTTATAGTCTTTTAAACTACATATTTTATAAAGTCCATACTTTTTCCGAGTAGCGCCTTAAGTATTGCAATCACTTTACCATTGCTACGGCATTAGAAATAACGACCACAGTTATCTTAAAATTTTTAAAACACGCTCTTTTAGCATGCCAATGGTATGAAATGAAACAAACATATAAAACATCTATCAATAATAATAATTGCAAAAGGATATAAACGAATATAGCGCATTCCATTCACAGCTCATTATTATAAAAGTGTTACAAAACACTTGTTTAAGTGCGATATTTCAATGCAATCCAGTTTTGTTCATCTCAGCATTACATACACCCCAGAAAAAAACGTACCTAAATGTATGTAGCTAATATACAGTATCACATATCTACTAAGTGTTCGTCTACTGATCCATTATGCGCACATCGTAACGTATAAATAAAGGCAAAAACTCACAAGATCCATTAAAAGTATTGCTACGGCATGCGAGAAACTTGTGGACATTCCCAGCTTTTTGTTTGTAACATAAACAAGCACTGCTATAACGATAATGCTTGACAATGTTTTGTAAACGTAGCTATATATTGTTCACATGTTCACATTAAGGTTTCCATGTAAGACTTTTTGACGTGATAACGTCTTATAAATCGTTGAACGCCGGCTGCACGCACGAAAAATGTGTCACGTTCCGCGTGAAAGCGAGAACGCGGAACAAGCGATAGGGCGTTTGTGCACTACACTGAATTTTACCGATCCGGAAAAAACGGATGCTTGTATTTTAATAATTTAATCATTTATAATAGTAAGAATTTATTTATTTCGTGTAGTTTCAATGTTTCGAACCCTAAACTACACGAAATAAATAAATTCTATTATTTATAATAATTAATTATTAAAATACAAGCATCCGTTTTTTTCCGGATCCGTAAAATTCAGTGTAATGCACAAACGCCCATAAAGAGGCACGATCGGGATAAGCGTTCGGCTCTCTTCCACTCCAACGGCAGATGTACGAGTAGAAGAGAGACAGCGGCATATTGTTATCACGTAAAATTATCGTCCGTAAACCGACTTTACAGACAACCAATTTTTACTTACATTCGTGGAATTCTTAGCCTTATTTATTACACGTAAGTATATTAAATACTAGCTGTGCTCCGCAGTTTCACCAGCGTTTTATTTGAGAAAAAGAAAAAAGCCTACTAAAAAAGATATATTTTTTCCCGTTTTCACAACATTTTTCATATTTTTCTTTATCTGCAACGGGGTAGCACTTAGCTTTCATCACACCTGATGTTAAGTGGTGATAAGGCTGAAGTCAAGTTGTAGCGTGGTATATAGAAATTTTTTTAACTCGGTCCAGTAGTTTCTGAGATTAGCGCGTTCAAACAAACAAACAAACAACCAAACAAACTCTTGAGCTTTATAATATTAGTATAGATAAGACTACTGGATAGTAAAACTGAGTATGTAATCTGAAAAATGTGACACATATTTTTCTAATTTAATTCACTAGCGCTCCGCTCGCGACTTCGTCTGCATGGACCCCCTTTTTACACCCTTAGAGGGGGAATTTCCAAAAAATCCAATGCTTCCCTACACTCCCCAAGGAACATACATGCCCAATTTCAGCTTCTTGCGCTCAGTAGTTTCGAATGTCAGTTGTCTGTGACTGGGAGTCGGTCACTAAAGCAAAAGTTTTATTTATAAAATAGATGAATATAGATAGATAGACTAGCGCTCCGCTAGCGACTTCGTCTGCATGGACCCCCTTTTTAGGGTTCCATAGCGTAATGGCAAAAAATATAGATTCGCCATGTCGGTCCCTCTGTCTGTCTGTCCGTCCGTCCGTATGTCACAGCCACTTTATTCCAAAACTATAATAAAAAATCGGCCAAGTGCGAGTCGGACTCGCTCAAGAAGGGTTCCGTACCCACTTAACGTACCGATTACGTACACCTAGCAAAAATAACACTGTCATTTTTTGCCAGAAAAAAATAACTTTGTTTTTCATAGTATTCGTATGAATGACAAAGTTATATTTGCGGTTTTCGAAAATGTGGTATATCTCAAAAACTTGTAAAGCCTACTTAGCTGTGATAGTTTTCCTTTTAATTTCGTCATATGTACTACAATCGTGATTTTTTTCACGTATCCAACCATTTGGCTGGCAGGGGGGGGGGGGGGGGGGGAAACATGACTCTTAACAAAATTCTGCACTAAAGCTTAATAATTCACAAACGGATGCCTCAATCAAAAAACTGTCTTACAAACCCACAATATTTTTGAAATTGCTTTCCAACGACATCAAGACATGGGGTAGACAAGAGAAAAAATTACATACCCACTTCACGTGTAGGGGAGGTAACTTCAAAATTATTATTTTTTTTAATTTTACTTACCACTTTGTTGGCGTGATAAATATGTATATTCATGCCAAATTACAGCTTTCTAGTACTAAGAGTCTATGAGCTAGACTGGGGTCAGACGGACGGACGGACAGACGGACATGGCAAAACTATAAGGGTTCCTTGTTGACTACGGAACCCTAAAAACCTAGAAAAAATATATCCGGTTTTCAGAGCTTTAAAAAAAACTTGTTTGAAAATTGTTTTGAACGAGATGTAGTACCTAAGCACTTTTTGAGATATAATACATTTTCAAAAACCGCAAAGGTAACTTTGTCATTCCTACAAACACTATGAAAAACAAAGTTATATTTTGCTGACGAAAAATGATAGTGGAATTTTGGCTAGGTGCGTAAAATGGGTACGGAACCCTTCATTAGCGAGTCCAACTCGCGCTTGTCCGATTTTTTGCACCCTTAGAGGGGAAATTTCCAAAAAATCTTCTCTTAGTGCTTCCCTACACTCCCCAATAATATACAGCCATGCCAAATTCTTCAGCTTCTTGCGCACAGTAGTTCAGACTGTAAATTGTCTGTCAGCCAGTCAGTAACGCAAGAGTTTTATAATATGTTCCCCAATCAAGTTCAAATAAATACATTCTATTCTACTCTATTCTATAAAACTCTTCTGTCAGTCAGTCAGTAACGCAAGACTCTTATATAACTCTTGCGTTATGGTAACGTACGTTCGGTCAAGTGCTAGTTGGACTCGCCCATGAAGGGTTCCGTACCCATTTAACGTAGATATAGGTAGATATATGTACACGGTAATTTTTATCACCCCGGATAATTTTAGGAATTATTCTACATTTACATTCATGAAAACAAACAACTTAATATAGGACCAACCCGAATAACACTTAAATCGCGAAAAAAAATTACATACGAAAGTGCAAAAAGTATTTTATCAAAATGTACCTATGGAACAGCAAATGTTGTTTTTCGCGATTTCAGTGTTGGTCCCATATAAAGGTGTTTGTTTTCATGAGTAGAATAATCCCTAAAATTATCCGGGGTGATAAATAAAATAGCCGTGTATAGATAGATTTTTTAGCTACAAGGTGGACCGACGATCTAGTCAAGGTCGCGGGAAGCCGTTGGATGCGGGCAGCGCAGGACCAATCGATGTGGAAATCCTTGGGGGAGGCCTATGCCCAGCAGTGGGTGTCGTTTAGCCGACATGATGATGATGATAGATAGATTAAGAAGATAATCATTGATCTTGGATAACAGGTTGACCAAAAAGGTAGCTGATAGCCCTAATATTTATCAAACAAAATCAACAACTGCATTGATACTTTTCTGGGATAAGAAGTTTACGTACCGTACCTACCTGCAGATACAGAACAAACAAAATATTTCGTCTTGGTTGAGATTAAACCTCAAAGCGCTTGGATTACCCATTGCGACATAAACTTACGGCCAGAATTAATAATCTATCCACAGATAGGGATAGACATGATTCAGATTAATTGCTAGGCAACACCTAGCAACACCCAGGCAACTGTGGTTAGCATTTCAGCCGTACAACGCCCACTGCTGGGCATAGACCTCCCCCAAGGATCTCCACAACGATCGGTCCTGCGCTGCCCGCATCCAGCGGTCGCTTCCCGCGACCTTGACCAGATCGTCTGTCCACCTTGTAGGGGGCCTGCCCACGGAACGTCGTCCAGTTTGCGGTCGCCATTCGAGAACCTTTCCGCCCCAACGGCCATCGGTTCTCCGCGCTATGTGTCCCGCCCACTGCCACTTCAACTGAGCAATCCTTCGAGCGATGTCGGTCGTTTTAGTTCTCCTGCGAATCTCATTTCTGATTCGATCGAGCAGGGAAATACCAAGCATCGCTCTCTCCATTGCTCGCTGGGTGACCTTGAGCCTTCTTATGAGACCCATAGTAAAAGACCACGTCTCGCTTCCATAAGTCATAAGTCACTGTGGTTAATTCTATGTAAATATCGAACGTTGCATTGCAACTAATCTGGATCATGCCTATCCCTATCTGTGGATTGATTATTAATTCTGGCCGTTAATTTTTAGAACTAGAACCAGCAAAATTAAACTAAATAATAGTGAGCGCGATTTGAAATGGGCGAAAGGTGCATACTCCGTAAGCTTTCCACCCTATCCCGAGCCTAGCGAGCATATCCTCCCTATTCTGTCCGTGTCAAGCACTTCCGCAAGAGAGTGGGCGCTATAAAGGAAACCGAGTGAGCCGCGCCGCGCAGCCTTGATTTGGCCCATACGCCCGCCGCAAACAACCTAATGCTCTCCAATATCGCTACGCTATCATTTAACAAGCTGAAAAATATATGTTTATGTTCTAAGCTGATGCATAAATGCGTCTACGGGTATGGAGAAAATATTACTGTTCTACTTTTTTTTACACGAATCCCCAAATAACAAGGTGCATTGTGTTTAGGGTTATTCTGTTTTGTTTAATAGCTAGTACTATTATTTTAAAGTGAATTGCCGATTTGATTTGGCCCGTACGCTCGCCGCAAACAACCTATGCTCTCCAATACGCAATAAAAAAAAATAAAAAAATCGTCTTCGGTTATGGAGAAAGTATAACTCCTTTTTAGGGTTCCGTAGCCGAATAGCAAAAAACGGAACCCTTATACGTTCGTTATGTCTGTCTGTCTGTCTGTCCGTCCGTCGTAGTCCATAGACACTTTCAACCAAAGTGGGAAAATGTTTTATTTTAGATATAACATAATTTCAAAAACCGCAAATATAACTTTGTCTTCCATACAAACACTATTAGAAATAAAAGTTATTTTTAAAACCGCAAATGTAACTTTGTAATTTGTTTTTTTGTTATGAAAAACAAAGTTAGTTTTAAAATGTTAGTGGTATTTTGGCTAAGTGTATGTAATCGGTAAGATAAGTGGGTACGGAACCCTTCATGAGCGAGTTCGACTCGCACTTTTTTGTTTCAGCAATTTTTGTTTTTTGACTTATGTCTATAGTAGCCTCCTATTTATTTTTAAAGTAATGAATGATATAATATACATTTTTGAGTTGTATAAATGCTTAAGTATACCTACAGCTATAGAGAGAATGTATTTTTTTAAGCTATTGCATAGCTTTTATCGCGGGCTTTGAGCGCGGCGACCGAACCAAGAAATTCCGTAACGAAAAAACCTAACACCCTAGGAGGTTAACAAAACATTGTTTATCTCTTTTTGACAATATGGGTTTACATATATTTTGTCTCTTACTAACATTGTTTTGGTAAAAAGAGATAAATATACAAAAAACCTGTTGTTAAAAAGAGATAAACGTATTTTTCTCTTTTTGATTACATGTGTTTATTTTTATATAGGTCAAATTCGATTACTAATCTTTTTCATAAGTTTTTGAACAAAAAAAACACGTGTGGCACTCGGGGACTGCCGCGGTAAAGCTATTGCATAAGTAAATAGTGTAATTACACACCAAAACAATTATTCATTCAAAAAAATATGAACAAAAAGAACGATATTATATATTTAAGAGCTTGATCATCGAATTTCGCGCGATGAACATTTATATAGATATAATATCAGATATAGGTACTTTCTCTGCGCGGCATTAATGTGTATTACCTATACCTATACCACTATTATATATTATGTGCCTATACACAAAAAACAAAGGTACCTACCTACTTCGATCAACAATAGTACTAGATGAAGGCTCACGAACTAAATGAAAACTTTATATGGCCAGACTGACATTTTTTTAAACGGGGAAAAAAGGTTACGAATGGACATACAAACAAACATACTTTCACATTTATAATATTAGTATAGACTGTATGTCAAAAGAAAATACTTATAACGCTGAATAACTTCTCTTAAGATGCTATATTTGTATCTCTTATAGTTTAGCTGGGCTGCTAGGGTTCCACATCAGGTGTGACAGACCTTCGATATTTTTCCGTCAATAGAAAATGTTCATTACGTGAAACGACTTTTCTTAGACGCCATGTTTGTATCTCATATAGTTTATCCTGGCTGCTAGGGTTCCACATCATGTGAACCAGACCTTAAAATTTTTGTACGTCAATAGAAAGTGCCCATCACGTTTAACAATTTTCCTTAAGACGGTATTTTTATATCTCTCATAGTTTGGCTGGACTGCTATGGTTCCACATCAGATATTACGATCTTCAAAATAAATTATAGCCTATATGTTGGCGAGGGCCAATAGCTGTATAACAAAAAAAGTTTCATCAAAATCCGTTCAGTAGTTTTTGTGTGAAACGCGGACAACAGACAGACAGACAGACAGACAAAAAATTCAAAAACTATATTTTTGGTATCTGTTTCGTTTAAGAAGACCCCTGGTGGTATTTTTTTCTATTTCTTTTCAATGTACAGAATTGGATCGTTTACAGTTTTATTATAAGTATAGATATTACGATCTTCAAAATAAATTATAGCCTATATGTTGGCGAGGGCCAATAGCTGTATAACAAAAAAAGTTTCATCAAAATCCGTTCAGTAGTTTTTGTGTGAAACGCGGACAACAGACAGACAGACAGACAGACAAAAAATTCAAAAACTATATTTTTGGTACCTATCTGTTTCGTTTAAGAAGACCCCTGGTGGTATTTTTTTCTATTTCTTTTCAATGTACAGAATTGGATCGTTTACAGTTTTATTATAAGTATAGATAGATATAGATACCTATGAAATTATTTCAATCGTATCGTATTGAAATAAAAACTTAATGGACACTGACAAAACATTGCATTTCATTTTAAATATATTAAAACAGTTTTGCATATATCGATAAGGTTCCATCGATTATTTTTCTTGATAGTCCATAAAAACACCATTATATTGTGTTTTATAGTTAATTAAATCGCTGACATTATAGACGGCAGAATTACCCACATGCGAATACATAAAACTGGAAAGAACGAGTTCAGAAAATGTCCCCATATCTTTTTACTTTACACCGAAATTTATTAGTCATAAATATCCTTGGCGTGTATGTATTTTTAATAGTATGATTGGTCTCATTTTCGTATTGCTTGCACTCGAACAAATTAAAAACTGAACATGTTATTACCAATATGGTCATTGGGAGTGAATAAGAAACGCTTGTAGGTACGTGATGTGATAACATCAGTAATTAATTTTGTTAAAGAATTTGTAACCCATACTTTATTATTATTGATAGATTTTCATGAAATTAAGAGAAATCATCCTTACTTATTATAATTATAATTATAATTATCCTTTCTTATATTATAAATGCGTCTCTGTCTGTCTGTGTGTTACACAATCACACCTAAACTACTGAACCGATTTGAATGAATTTTGGTACAGAGATAGTCTAGAGCCTGAGAAAGGACATAGGCTACTTTTTATTCCTGAAAAATATCACCTTCCCGCGGGATAACGTCATGTAGTACACGCGGGCGAAGCCGCGGGCGGAAAGCTAGTTATATTGTAAATGCGTCTCTGTCTGTCTGTGTGTTACACAATCACACCTAAACTACTGAACCGATTTGAATGAATTTTCGTACAGAGATAGTCTAGAGCCTGAGAAAGGACATAGGCTACTTTTTATTCCTGAAAAATATCACCTTCCCGCGGGATAACGTCGTGTAGTACACGCGGGCGAAGCCGCGGGCGGAAGACTAGTATGTTATATTTACTATAAAAACAATAAGTTTAATATGAAATTACTTTAACTTCTTTTTGCATTCACAATGCGTTTTTATTGCTGAAAATGAAGTTTTAGTATAAAAAGTCCCGTCTCACAACTAGCTCCGATGGGACTCAAAACCACGACCTTTTACTGTCCGGGCGTCTAGCTGTGACGTCGGCGTTCGCGTCGAAAAGCAGTCGCCCGGACAGGGAAAGGTTCGAGTCCCATCGGAGCTAGTTGTGAGACGGGTCGTTTTTAGGGTTCCGTTGTTTTCCTAATACTTCGTTTTCAAAAGTTTAAAATATACCAAATTTACCGTACCGTACCTGAATTACAGTCGTAAGAGTTTATACTTGAACAGCCAAAAGGAGTGGAAGGCCCTGCCGGCCGGCGCGTCTGTTTTCCCGAGTACCTACTTACATACAACAAAAACCTTTTCAAGGTGCAAGTGAACAGGCTTTTTCTGGGTGAACTCGCTCCATCTTAGACCTCATTTTCGCCCTTGGGCCAGATTGAAGTTAAGAGTAAGCCCATTTAAAATAAAAATAATAACTTTAATAGGTTGACCTGTTTGTAATGAGAGTAATTTACGTCATGCAACGGTTACACTAGATCTGCTGTCAGTGCTCATAAATTCTATAAGCAAGAAATGGGAGTTAGATTTATTTAATGAGCCTAACGCTCCAACCCTTCTTTAGCAACTTTAATAGTGGCTTTAATTCCAGGACAAGAACTTTAGTTGTAGTTTTTCTTAAAAAGTGCTGTCATTCCCATCGGTGTTTATGTGCTGACATAAACGCTGATTAATCACGACTTGTACGACATTCCGATAGTACGCGCATGTTCATGTCGCTTCAAAAGAATTCTCTAATGAAACATTCGCAGTGCGAATGCGGACAGAACACGCGCAGTGCAGGCGCAGGGCAGTATGGAAAGAAGCTCTGATTAAAGTGTGTCCAATCGTCCATGGTGATCAAGTCAGGGGTGCAATTGCGTAAGGTAATTGTATTAATTTGACAGTTCATATCGTATTCAATCGGCTGCAATTTGTATGGAATGGCATTTATTATGATACGATATGAACTGTCAAATCAATACGATTGACTTTACGCAATTCCATAGGAAGAGCTAAAAGAAAGATCTCATCAAAAACATAAAATATGTGAAGTGAGAGCCAACTTCAATATTAGGAAATATGCCTTCGTTGTTGACTTCAACGACAAAAGATGTGAGATCTAAATGGGTGCCAAGTTTAACGGTCAGTCCTGAAAATTTAGTACATAAAATGTTTTATAACAACTTAAAATATATTTTCTTCTTATAACTTAGGATAATATATTGAAGCCTAAGGTCTGACTTGGCTCGTCTTGTCTCGACCTGGAACATCAATGGATTGGCACCAAATAAATTAGAAATTGAACAACTAATTAGAGATCACCAGCTTGATGTTGTCTTGGTCACAGAGACACACTGTACAAGCTCGTCAAACATCAAATTACGAGGTTTTGAGACGTATTTGACTAACCACCCTGATGGAACCGGACATGCTGGTACGGCTGTGATAATCAAAAGTTCAATCAAACATAATCTCCTGGAAGAATTTAAAACCAATCATATACAGGCTACTACCGTAGCCATAGCGGATAAATGCGGACATCTTAACCTGTCAGCTATCTATTGCCCCCCTAGGCACACAATAACAGAGTCTATGTTTACCCAACTATTTGAACACCTGGGACATCGATTTATAGCTGGCGGCGACTGGAACGCCAAGCACACACACTGGGGCTCACGACTTATAACAACGCGAGGCAGACAACTAAAAATGAGCATGACCAAAAACAATCTTACTGCTTTCTCCACAGGAGAACCGACATACTGGCCGACGGACCCCAACAAAATTCCCGATTTACTAGATTTCTTCATAACAAAAGGGATGTGAAAGCTTTACTTTAGAGCGGAATCCTGTTTCGATAGCTCCTCTGACTACACGCCGGCACTGTTAACAATCAGCACAATGGTTATTAATTACACAAGAGACACTATATAACAAATTAACTGATTGGGATTCATTTCGGGAACATATAAATGACAACATTGAACTCAAAATACCACTCAAAACACCAGAAGATATTGAAAATGCTACAAAATATATAACAGTACTTATACAAGAGGGATGCTGGAGAAACACACCCGCAATGGAAAACATACCAAAATCCGAAAACCAACCCCTACTCATAAAACAAAAAGTACTTGAGAAACGAAGATATCGCCGCATGTGGCATCAAACCAGACACAGAGAAGACAAAATGAACCTAGATAGGTCTGCCTCTGAACTAAGGCAAATGCTGCTGCAGTGGAGCGACGACACCCTCCAAACAAAACTGGAATCCCTTACTGCAACTGCTTCGACAGGTTATTCTTTATGGAAATTTACTAAAACATACAATAGGCCTCAGGAAGCAAAGTTTCCTATAAGGAAAACTGATAACAGCTGGGCTAAAACAAGTCAGGAGAAAGCCGACACTTTTGCTAAACACCTAGAGCAAGTGTTTACCCCAAACCAATCACATGACCCGGAATATGAAGATACAATAGAGTTGTCATTAAACCAGGCATACCAACTTTCGCCACCGCCAAAACCGGTGACAGTAAAAGAAGTTTGGAGACTCATTAAAGATCTTAAAGATAAGAAGGCGCCTGGATTTGACTTAGTTACGAAAGAAATTCTTAAAGAACTACCAAAGAAGGCAATTGTATTCATCACGACCTTATTCAACGGCATACTAAGAACACAGCACTATCCAGAGCAATGGAAAATCTCACAAATAATTATGATTCACAAAGCTGGAAAGCCAGGGAATGATGTAACCTCCTACAGACCCATCAGTTTATTACCAATATTATCAAAATTATTTGAAAAAGTCTTGTTAAGAAGGATTATGCCCATACTCATGGAAAACAACATTATACCTGACCATCAGTTTGGGTTCAGACAGCAGCACTCAACCATCGAACAAACACACAGAGTATGTGACAAGATCCGAAATGCACTGGAAAACAAGGAGTACTGCTCATCCGCATTCCTGGACGTGCAACAGGCGTTTGACCGTGTGTGGCATAAAGGACTCTTATACAAGATTAAAAATGCTCTTCCACATAGCTACTATCCGTTACTGAAGTCCTATATTACAACACGACTGTTTCAAGTCAAAGAGGGAGAAGCAACATCATCCTTATGCAAAATTAACGCAGGTGTACCACAGGGATCAGTCTTAGGTCCAATTCTTTATACACTGTACACTGCAGATATACCCGTCGTACCAGGTGTCACCATCGCCACATACGCTGATGATACAGCAATTTTAGCTAACAATAAAGACCCCGCTAAAGCTTCTCTGAATCTGCAAAATGGATTAAATGAGATAGGGAAATGGCTCCAAAGGTGGCGAATTAAAGCTAGCGCCTCGAAATCGGTTCATATCACGTTTACCCTTAAGAGAGGAAACTGTCCACCAGTTCAACTGGAAGATGCCATACTACCGCACAAAGACAGCGTAAAATATCTGGGCATGCATCTGGATAGGCGCCTAACATGGAAGCATCACATAAAGGCTAAAAGAGAGGAACTAAACCTGAAATACAAGAATCTGTACTGGCTCGTTGGACGAAACACTAAACTATCGACAGACAACAAACTGCTAATATACAAAGCAACGCTAAAACCAGTGTGGATGCATGGTATTCAACTCTGGGGAAGCGCCTGCAACTCCAACATATCCATGCTACAAAGAATGCAAAACATTATTCTGCGTAATATAGCTGAAGTGCCCTGGTACATCACAAACTCAGAGATACATAAACATCTGGGAATGAACACAGTAAAGGAAGAAATTCAAAATAACAATGAAAAATACCGTAATCGCCTTGAAAAACATCCCAATACATTAGCGAAACAACTGACTAGTCGTAGCTACATGAAAAGGCTTAAAAGAAAAGACATACTTCAACTGGAGTAATGCTCAAAGGACCCGAAGGGGGGAAACTCTTAGTGGAGAGTACCCGTACCCGTACCCGTACTCTACCCCTACCCTACCCTACACCTACCCTACCCCTACCCTACCTCTACCCTACCCCTACCCTACCCTACCCCTACCCCTACCCTACCCTATCCCTACCCTACCCCTACTCTACCCTACCCCTACCCTACCCTACCCTACCCCTACCCTACTTCTACTCTACCCCTACTTACCCCTCCTTCCCCTATTTTCTCACCGTAAGAACCTTCCTTGGACTTCCACGAACACTTCAAGACCAAAATTAGCCAAATCCGTCCAGCCGTTTGCGCGTGATGTCGTGACCAAGGGAAACAGGGATTCATTTTTATATATATAGATTAAACAAACAAAAGTATAATTTAGATTATTTTACATTATTTTCCATAAGTACACTTTACTCTCTTTAAAGTTATACTCTTCCATCAACTTTCAACAATATAGTATAGAAAAAAAGGATTTTTCTCTTCTTTTCTATACTGTGGGTGGGTGTATTAACTTGGAGCCATCTATCGTTGACTTTAGTGAACTATTTATGTGCAAAGTGTGCACCTACAGGGAGAACATAGCAACTTTCGCATTTTTTGGCTTCTCGTTAGTTCCCATTTGAGATTGCGCCCCCTGGTGGTCGGGTTATAAGTACTATGCTCCGTTTTGACGAGAAAGAAGGACAAACAAACAAACAAACACAAATTTATCATTACGACTCCGTAGCTCAGTGGTTAGAGTAGTCGCTCGGAAAGCAAAAGGTCGTGAGTTCGAGTCCCATCGGAGATGGTTGTGAGATGATGGTCGATTTTTTCTAAATACTTCATTTTCCATTTTTCAATACTAAAAATTGGATTGTGAATGCAAAAAAGTAAAAATTTAAATAATTTTATAATTTATATTAATATTCATAATTAATTTAAGCAAAAGGTCGTGGGTTCGAGTCCCATCGGAGCTGGTTGTGAGATGAGGGTCGATTTTGTCTTAATACTTCATTTTCCATTTTTCAATAATGAAAATTGGTTTGTGAATGCAAAAAAGTAAAAATTTCAATAACTTTATAATTTATATTAATATTAATAATTAATAAATAATAATATGGATATCGTGCTAGATGGCGCAAGCTCGTAATTAATTTAACACGAGGACAAAAAAGTGTTTGAGTAATGTGGGGTTCGAACTTGGTTCTCTCGAGTCCTCAAAATTGAATGGCCACTACGCCGTCGGCGCCAGCCGAACTACAAGAGGTAAGACGAATTATTGGTATATAACAGAATAAAAACTATTACAAACTTATATTTGTACTTCATCTTATACAAGATCTTGTACAGGATAAATGCATAGGGAACGCAAATTCCATTCCTCCGCCTACCTCGGCCTGGAGCAGTCGCGAGCTGTTTCTGTGTCATTTTAAATAATCTTCGTTTTTTGTGATTGGCTATCGTTGAATATTTCAATTCCTTATTCCTCTTGAGGTCTTTTAATGTAATGACTCCTCCTACTGGGCGGTCCTAGAGTGGGATAGCTGTTTCGGATCAGTTACAAGAGAGATGGGTCAAATAATACCAATACTATTATACACACAATTATACTACACACTTAATAAAAACCTAATTAATATTTTTTACACACAACTACACAACACACTTTACAAAAGCCTAAGTACTAATAAAAGCGGTTTTGGTCACAAACTTGACAGTTGTATTTTATCGATCCTTTTATTCTTAAATGAACTCGATTCATCCAAAATATTACGTTTTTACACCAATTACTCTAACCTCACCTCGCATTATTTTACTTTTATGGTCTATCTCATATTGTATTCGTTACCAAATTCCACAACATCTTACCAACACAACACTCTTAGTAAAGTAGTCGCTCTCAAAGTATTCGTTATAATTTTGTTATCACAACCTCTGACACACACCTATATCCATTCAGTACGTATGTTTTTAGTAAACGATGCATCGCACTTATCGATTTCCTTTGATACATGTAATATAAATGGCTAATCTAAGCAATATATTATCTGAAATTGATTGTATGACTATTGCACAATCACAATACTGTACTCCAGTAAACTGCTCTGAGTATATAGCCAATGATTCGTCTCTTAAAATAATTCACGTTAATATTCGTAGCCTTAATAAAAACTTTGACAGTTTTATAGCTACTGTGGCAATCACCAATATACAACGTGATTATTTTGACAGAGTGTTGGCTAAAAGACTCCAGTCAACTTCCATGTCTTAACGGGTTCTCTGTGCAGTCAACTTTCAATAACACCCTTCAAAATGACGGTGTGGTGATTATCGTCAGAGAGGACTTAAAATACTCTATTAGTGAGCCTCAATTCCAGGACGCAAATTGCCTATTGTGTTGTATCGGTGATGTTGCCATAGTTGCGATTTATCGTTCCCCATCATATAATAACCTAGATAGATTTTATAACAGTCTTGATAACACCATCTCTTCTTTAACAGTCCCTAACATAGTCCTTATTGGTGACATAAAGATTGATATTAAGGAAAATAACATCAGTCCTCACTCAAATGACTACCTTACCTTGTCATCATCTCTTGGTCTTTTACCGGCTCATCGGCTTCCAACCAGGCAAAACAATTGTCTGGATCACATACTTTTAAAAACTAAATATATTGCTACGGTCTCTGTCATACAATCTGAAATAACCGACCATTTTGCTATTGCTTTATCTCTGAAATTAAAAAAAGACTCCAATTCAAAATTAGCTAATATTTATAAGGTGACCTATGATTTCGAAAGCATTAAGAAGGAAATTGATCGCTTAAAGTTTGCCTCTATATACCTTGAAACTAACCCCGACGTGGCCACTGATAACTTGATATCGTGCATTAAATCTGTAATAGATAAACATAAAAAGTACGTGAAGGTGACTAGGAAGAATAAAATCATTAAGCCTTGGATAACACCCGGATTGCTACGCTGTATACGAAATCGCGATTTAATGCATCTCAAATCAAAACGATCTCCTGACAATTTAATTTTAAAAACTACCTATCTTAGGTACCGCAATTTTTGTAATGCTCTCTTAAAAAAAATAAAGTTGGATTACGAAAGGCGTGAATTGGAAATGGCTAAAAACAATCCTAAAGAACTGTGGAAAGTTATTAATACTATAACTAATTCTAATCGGAATAAAAAGCCTCCCGACGAACTTTTGAGTCTAACGAGTGACCCAAGGTCATCAATAAACTGCGTCAATGAGTTTTTTGCCAACATAGGTAGTGAATTAGCTCAAAACATAACACCTCCAACGACCCATGTTAATTTAATCAGCGCCGATACACGTGCTCCTTGTAACTCTCTTGTTATCCTTCCTGTCTCTGAGACGGAAGTTGCCAAACTATTACAGGATCTCCGAACTGACAGCTCAACTGGTTGGGATGAAATCTCACCACGTGTACTTAAGCAATCCTCATCCGCTTTAGCCCCACCTCTGACATATATTATCAATCTCTGTATCGAAAGTGGAATTTTCCCTCAGTCATTCAAAAAAGCCGTTGTCCATCCAATTCATAAGGCGGGGAACAGAAACTGTGTCTCCAACTACAGGCCCATTTCGGTACTCTCTGCCCTCTCTAAGATCTTCGAGAGATACCTTAACGCCTCTTTAATGAAGTATCTTAAAAGATATCACCTTTTATCAGATAACCAGTACGGCTTTCGTAGTGGTATCTCTACAGAGGATGCAGTCTCTAACTTCACTGAAGCACTGGTCCCGTTGGTTGATAGTAAGATGAGGTGTTATGGTGTCTTTCTGGACCTTACCAAGGCCTTCGACACGGTTTCTGTTCCCATCCTCCTATCAAAACTTGAGGCAATCGGAGTTCGAGGCTCTAGTTTGGATATTTTTCACAGCTATCTTTCTGGTCGTACACAATGTGTGAAGATTGGTAAACTGTTAAGTGATGAGGTTCCCATCTGTCACGGCGTACCCCAGGGCAGTATTCTTGGCCCAACGCTCTTTCTCGTTTATATTGACCAGCTATGCCGCCTACCGCTTGAAAATTGTCACATTGTTGCTTACGCTGACGATACAGCGCTTCTGGTCCACGGTGAAAACTGGGACTCTGCCAAGTACTACGCTGAACGAGCCCTGACTAAGGTCAATGAATGGTTATCAATCAACTTACTTACTCTGAACATGAATAAAACTCAAGTTCTCAAATTTAAAATTGACAAGTCACCCAAGGCTGAATTACCACCGGATGTTAAAATTCATCACTGTATGGGCGCTGATCTTAACACCTGTCTTTGTAAGCCATTGACATCAGTTGGAAGCTTAAAGTATCTCGGTGTTCATCTTGACAATCGGCTCGACTGGCATATCCAAATTGAAATGCTCACCACCCGATTACGTAAGCTTATGTATATTTTCAAAAATCTTCGCCACTCGGCCGATAAACAAACCCTCTTTATGGTTTACTTTGGGTTATGCCAGTCTGTTATATCATACTGCATCTCTCTGTGGGGTGGAACCGACAAAACTTCCCTCTTAAAGTTAGAACGTGCCCAACGTGCTATCCTCAAGGTTATGCTATGCAAACCTCGAAGGTATCCCACTGCTAAGCTTTACACAGAATGCAAGGTACTTACGGTTAGGCAACTATCTATCCTCCATATGCTCCAGCGGAAACACTCCACTTTGCCCTTTGACCACGTCATATCAGCCAGACGTCACGGCACTCTTGTCTGCCCTCAAATCAAATGCCGCACAACCTGGGCTAAAAACCAGTTTTCAGCACTCAGCTCTAAATTATATAATAGGATTCATAAAATAAAACCAATTTATACACTAACCAAATTCAAATTAAAAACCATAGTTCATGAGTTACTCCTATCCTTCAATTACGATGAGACCGAAAAATTAATTTTATAACCTCTTTGTAAATCGTTATGACAAACACAACCGCCTACACACATTACACACACACACACACACACACACACACACTCACACACGCACATATACACACTCTCACACTCACTTACACATAATAATATACATAACACACACTTTCATCAATACAACCAAATCACATGCACATACTAGACCAGGCATGTTATTGAAAATTCAAAATAAAATGTCTAATTGGAGGTATCACCAGCTCCTAGGATACAGGATACGTCCTAGTTTGGGAGTTGGGGGATGATTTGTAAACGCAAATATATCTAATATTGTACGCCTAAGTTTTTGCCTGTAATGTTATCGTTTTTGTTGAAATAAATTTTTATTTATTATTTATTTATTTATTATTTAAATATAAGTTTGTCAACGTTTTATTTAAAAAAAATACTAGTTTCGGATATTTTCCTTTGTATTCACCAGATTACCTGTCTGCATGCCAAATTTCAGCATTCTAGGTCATCTGGAAGTGGGTTAGAGTTTTGATTATAGGTGAGTCAGTGATAAAAATAACGATTTTTGGACGTAAATATCTAAATAACCGTTTGAGGTGTGTATATAAAATTTGGAGCACATATTTATCTCGCTAGTCTCAATACATAAGCCAAATTTGACATGTTTCTGTGTAATAGTTTTTGAGTTATGAGGGGGTCAAAAGTGGCTCCAAATGGTTCGTGTTAAGATACACACGGTGCTGCTCGCCAGTTCTGTTTGCTTTTGAACTTGGCTGATACGCTGCCGCGTATCCAGATCACAAGATACTAACAGACAGTTGCGACTTACGAGTAAAACTCGCGTGGAGAAGGAATTCAAGAGTTATTAATTAGTTGTTATGCATAAATATGCTTTACCGTGTAAAATTTAAGTTGTTTATATTTTAATATTATAGAATAGAATAGATCTTTATTGTGTATGGATTGAAGGTCACATAAACAGATATAAATGTCTATAGTTAAGTTTCACTTAATCCTGTCTTTTCAGACGTATAGGTACACAAAAAATACAAAGTTTCTTGACACAAAGCTCACTTTACAATGACATTATTATTATTAACTTACAGCTACTTATAATTTAAACTTAAAATTACAATATTTCAAATTCTTAAACTCCTCTGGTAATTTGTTATAAACTGTATACACATCATAAAGGAATTATTAGACACAAGTGTTAGTTTTGCTGCTGGCTTTTAGTTTATTTTCATACATTGAGCGAAGGTTTTGGCTAGATACTTGACAATTATACGAATAAACAAATATCAGAAATATACAGACAAGGTAATGTAAGTAATCTGTAATCTCTGAAATAAAGACGACACGAAACAATTTGTTTTATACCGAGTATAGCTCGAACACATTTCTTTTGTATTACAAATGCCATATTCTCTATCAACAGAGTTATCCCAGATCATAACTCCATAATGTAGTGTTGGGTTTACATAACCATTATAGGCAGTTATAGCAGCCTCTATTGATACAGTCTGACTAATACGACTTAGGGCAAACACAAACCTATTTAATTTTGATCAAATCTCCTGTATAAGTTGTTTCCAATTATAAAAACTGTCTAAAGTTATGCCTAAAATGTATTTTGCGGATTCGACTAATTGTCCAATATTATTTATATTAAGCTTTTGTTTTTACGTTTATAAGTTCCAAATTGAATCTATTTAGATTTATTGACATTAATTTTCAAGTTATTCCTATTAAGCCATTCAATATTTGTATTTAAAGTTGTATTAATATAGTTGTCATATACTTATACATCCTCATTTTTAACACCTTTAAAAATAATCGTGGTATCACCAGCAAACAAAACACATTCCTGAGATATAGAGCTAGGTAGATCATTAATATACGGAAGAAACAACAGTGGACCTAAAACACTGCCCTGAGGAAGGCCAAATTTATTCACAGTGAAAGTAAATCTAACTTTTTCCAAGCATCTGCTTTCAGGACAGCACCATGAATTTCCACACATTGTTCCCTCCGTGAGAAATAACTTTTAATCCAATCATAACATGGTTCACGTATACCGTATTTGCAAAGCTCGTAAAGAAGACGTTCATGGCACATGAAATCGAATGCTTTCTAGAAAATGTGCAGATACTGGAATGTTATCATTAAGTCTTTTGTAATAGATTTAATCATAACATATTTAAAGTGAAATTAAAAATATATTTTTTTCTTTTCTGAGCGTGTGTTTGCTATCACAAGCCCAACAAAAACTTTACATACTGTCTGTTCATATACTGATTGAAGCATGGCTCAGACAATTTTAATCACACACACACCATAAACAATATTCCAAGACAGATAGGCAGCCCATAAACTGAGATGCATACAGCTCTGCCAAGAAAAATCATATTGAGTGAACTTTACGTACATTTTCCCCGAACCTTTTATTCTTTTTGACAAATGAGCACTTTGATAAATTCAAAGCTTGTAATTCATATTTGAAGTAAAAGTACCTAGTAAATACTAGTAGCTTTTTTAACATTCTCATTAACTATGTAACCATAGCCAATTTACTAGAAAAAGAAGATATAGCGAAAATACGTTTACCGTGTTAGTAAAAAAAACACTAACATGGTAAACGAATTTTCGCCTTGTCGTTTAACGTGTTAATATTTAATAATAGATAAAAAAAACATCATGATCAAATGAAGGGGTTTCAACTAAATACAGGGGGGCTACCGGCTAAGAAATATGGATATGGGTATGGGCTTCAACTGTCATTTGAATTCCTTATCTTGATAGATTTTTGCTGCTTTGTTCTGTTGAACGTTGCTAGCTAGTTATCGTTATACCCGACGTCACAAAACAAGGAACTGATAGCGGCTTTTTCTTTATAAAATTGACTTAAAGTTCCCAAAAACGAATGAAGTTCATACCCATAAAGTTACGCGGTAGCCCCCCAGGAATAGGTAGGTATATTGTACATAATAATACCTATACCTAGTTAAAGCTTGTTGTTGTTAGAAGAGAAGATACAATTACAGACAATGTGCATTGATCTACGACTGTTCTCACACCACAAAAATAGTATAATTGAAATAGAGTACCTACCAGAATACCCGTACTATAATCTTCCAAATTGATACCGACGATTATGAATCATAATTACTGTTAAGCATTTTTATTCATTGTGTGCGATGGCTAAATAATTTCATTAGAGAGCGGCCCTCTGGCTGGCAGAATTAATTTAAATAATGTCCCTTCGTAATTAGCAAATTAAGGGGATGAATGATTAATTAAAAACGAGGCCCCGGAACGCCGTTTCTATGGATATAAGTAATGAGAAGTGAAATAAATATTGTTCCCTTTTTTTAATGCTTTCTAATTTGATGTTCAAATAATAATCATCTGTTTTTTTATTGTAATAGTGTCGTTTTATTATATTATGATATCTTTATACTTTTCTTTAAAGTTTATTTGTAAAGTGACAGGTATCGTCACCGACTAACACCGCCGATAAATATTCCCTCAAACTGATCTTTAAGGGAAAATCCGCATTTTAAGGCAAAAATGGCAATAATGAGAATTCCAACATTTTTCTACATCGACTGAGACTGTTGCGGACAAATAGGAAAATATAACATACTAAGCTTGTCTTACAACCGTTTCCTTTTTATACTGTTTTCTTTGTAGGTATGTCTTTGTTAGTCACTTGTCTCTTTTTAAGTTTATTTTATTATTTAAAACTTATAACTTGATAAAAAATTGCGTAGTACTAAGATAGGTACTTCATTTACTTACTCATTTGTTTTTTAAAAATATGATTCATTTAAAAATTTGCAATTCAGATATTTCTTTATGGTAAAGGTACGAGTACTTACAACATTTTGTTTTGTTTTATGAGTAAATTTAATTTACTTTAAAACCAAGGACCTAACTATATTATAAAAAAAATAACAAACACATCTTACTTATTGCAAAGAACAACAATACGCTTATTCACCCTAATGAGTGCACGTTATAGTGGAACTAAGCTCGGTAACGTGATTACAATTGTAATTTATGTAAAGCAATTTAAATATTTAAACGACTAAATACATCCGGTATTCATAATTAGAAGTAAAAGAAGCGAATAAGTTATGTTAATATGTATCTACTAGAATGGGTTAAATGAGCAAGTTACTTTACAAGTTGGGAATAATGAAAGCATAACAGTACCTATTCCTCTATTGACGATCGCTTGTTTCTTTGAAGTAATCAAATCCCTATTGGAGAGCAGTTATTTCAGTCTTATTACACAGTGTGATGCGCAAAAAGTTCGGAATCCATCGCTCGCGTCTTGCGCACGCAGCGGATACTATGCGCAGGCGCACGCCAATGAATTTAGATCAATAAGGAAAAAACAAAGAAACTCATCCTGCTCGCTGATTGCAGAACTGTCATCGTTCTTATAGGAAATGCTTGGAACATTAAATGCTTAGTATGGTCGTGGATAAGTAGGTAAATGTTGACGTTGAAAAATTCGGATGCTTTTGACGTTATAATTTTGTGAAATGAAACGCCACAGCCATTTGCATTAGTTTACCGTTTTGTACTAAAAAAACTACCAGAAAACTGTTTTGTGAATAACTTGTTATATTTATTTTAATATATAGAGGCTGATTGCTTTTGTCCAGCCGTTTTAATTCTAGCTAAAGTTTTCGTTAAATCGTATCGATATAGGTATTTAGTTTAAAATACCAAAGCTGTATTTTACAGTTACTTATTAAGTAACATTAAAGCTCTAGAGATTGGTATTTGGAGTCTTCGATCAACAATAACAATTTTATTGTTGATCGAAGATCGGAGTTCACCGAATTTGATTCTGCTTTAAAACTTAGCTAAAATTCAATAGCGTCGAAGTCCTGCTGCTGTGGTAGCTATTCAAACACTTTAATAAATACGTCCTTGTTTACTCGGAGTTGTTCGCTAATGCACCAATTAAGTGCACTCAGAAGAATGAAAGTGGTCGTTTTTGTGAAGGTTCCTCTGTAGTCGCCGAAAATGGACGGTTTCGACTTCAACGATGTGCCTATTTCAAGTATTTGCTGCTCTTTTGATACGGTCGAAGAAAATCCGGTTGACCACTTTTTAGCGAAATTCACTTGCACACAATCTACAGTATCACACACTTATCTGACCCAGTGGACAAATTTAGAACTACAAAACTTTTTGCTAGTGGCTCATCTACCAGAGGATCAGATATGTTTGTGAGATTGTACGAGTAGGTACTCTACGTCATAGAATATATAATAGTACTAACGTATATCTACGTTCGAATGTTCGACATGCAGCGCAAGCAATTTATCGCCGTAATGTGGTCGACCGGAAACTTCCTCGCTGAACATATTTGGTGACCAAAATTCTTGTGCGTGCTTTGACTCGAAACAAAGTAACTTAACGAGCTACTAAAACGATCCCGTGCGAAGCTTTTAAACGAACATTTTATGCCGCAGAATATTAACCATTTTTAAGTCTTTGAATTTTTTTACGATGTGAAAATTTTATCATCTAAGTACTAGGATATAATTTTTCCTTTGGAACAAAAAGCTATTCCTAGTGAAAATAATTAAAGCTTTTAAAGTTCACATGATACGAATTTCCAAGAGCTTTCGATCACAAACTTACTAAAGCGTACGTACCATCAGAAAACAATAATGAAATCACCTCACAAAATAAAAACGAATACAAGAAGTAAGTAGGTACACGAACAAAGAATGGGCTCGCCAGCATACGGAAAATAAGATACTATTACATAGACAGCTCAACAGCACTAAAACCTTCTAAAATCCATGATAACTGTATAAATCATAGTTTGCAATAAAAACCGAGAGGCAGCATCAAATGGGAAATATCAGATAGGTAGGTACACTTAGAATTACAGTTCAACACAAGGACATCCCTCAAACCTTCTAAAATTCATTGCCAAAAATGCATGATAGCTGTGTATATCGGAGTTTGCAATAAGCGCCGAGAGGCAGCATAATTAGCGGGGGGATGGGGCTGATTGCCGGCCCAATTGGGCTCGCCCGCACATGGGAAATATTTTTAATCAACACCTCCATTGAACTTACGAGCGGTCGTACGTGAGCTCAACGGACAGGGCAGCATCTAGGGATGCTTATGAAATATTCTGTAAACTGACTCGGTTTTTGTCTTTAGTAACTTAAACTATAAGTAAAATCTTATTTTTGTTAACTAAGACACAAGCTTAGGTAGGCAGAGATCATTCTATTTTCGTTTGCTGCAATCCTAACTTATTGGCCTTGCTTCCTCATTATGTATCTTATTTAATTGTCGCTTAATAAATTAAGGCATTTAGGTACTGTCTTGAGATGGCCCTGAAAAAGCTCTGAAAATTGAGTAAAGTTCCGCGGTTAAGAATACTCAATTATGAAGTTGAGAATGCTTATTTGTTGATCTTATTATAAATTGAGGAAAACGGAGGGCTGCTTCCACTTTATGTTTAGAATTATACTGCCATAGCATTCTTTACGATTTCATGTGTATCGATAACTTTAATTAAACGAATTTAAAGTTCTCTTATTCGATAGGTATATATTTTTAGAGATAAACTTATTTTCATATTGAGCCAGAAACTTAATATTCATTATCCATTATTATTACTTCATACAGAAAAACTTGGTTCGCATTATACGAGTATCATAAACTTTTCCGATCGAGGACGCTATTATAGAATTGAACTTTATTGTTAAATCGATATTGTATTTTGAAGACGAGCATTGCCAACTGCTAACGAGGTGGAATAAGGCTAAAGAGTTTTAATAGGAGTGACAGCCTCATTAATATCGGCTGGGATCTAACGAGCGCCACCAACTTTGCTTGTTAGCCTTTAAATCAAAACAAAATTGTTGTAGCATAATACTGGAGTTTACGGTGACTTGGCTTGTTATGTTAGTTATTTAGAGAAGCACTAATTACAGCATTGAATGGAGTAATGTGAACAGTCATTAATCTGCGTTCATTAAAACTTTAAACATCAAATTACATAAGTAATTCAATTTCGATTAGAAGGCGCAAATTGCAGCGAAAAAGATGGGCATTCTGAACAGGTTCAAACGATACTTTGCGCCGACAGCTTCTTACTCTCTATAAAGCTAACGTCTGGTAATGCATGGAGTATTGTAGCCACTGTGGGATGGCCCAGCTAAGTACCATTTCGCTACTTTCGACTTGGGGAGCACAGAGCCAGGCGATTTATCGGTGTCCACGAACTGTTTAAAAAAAACAACATAGAGTCACCGTGCGTCGACTATGGGGAGAGTCCATCTGAGCTGCATAAACTTAACCTTTTTTCTATTGGGTTACCAGATGTACTCCAGGCTACCATCTATTACCTGGTTGCCATTCCAAACTTGCGAACAGCTAGGGAGTGGAATGATGAATGATTGCCTTGCCGTGCGTCTGTTTTCCACAGCAGGCACATTACTTACAACCCAAATCTCTTCAAGTTGTACTTAAGTGAACAGACTTCTTCGGGGTGAACTTGCTCCATTTAGACATCTTCGCCCTTGGGCTATACCTATATATATTATATAAAAGTAATAAATGCAAGTATTAAGCAAATCTTAATTACCTATGAAATTGTCATTTTCTATTGGGAAATTGTAGGAAGTTGGAATTATCATCCAACGATATTTGGGGATTTCTTGGACATGTGAATTACTCCGAATTCAACGAAACTTTAGAGATAATATGATCAAACAACATTTAATCTAACTATTGCCAATAACGTCATTTAAAAAAACTGCCTTAGATAAAAAAAACTGTTCGTAGCAGTCAAATTGACGACAGACAACTAAAGAACTACTTTGAACTTTGAAGCATTGTTAAAAATAGACGCGTGTTTAAATATTCTTTATTTGATTGTATTAGGCGTCACTTGGCGGAATTCCCTAACCATTGTGAAAAACTAAATATATGTAGCTTACTTCCGCAAGAAACACAATATGCAAGATGCACCGCCCGCCCGTCCGCAAAAAATTGCACATGCACACCACTAAAATACCAGTGCACAATACCTACCAGCATTTAACACGACAGCAATACACCTTGCACCTTCACCGATTAGACTACTCTGCACGTGTTTCGCCCCAACCCGGGGCATCCTCAGGAGATAGTTCGTACGAAAACCAACACCAAATAATTATTAGTTTAACATTACGACATACGCTATTTTCGAAACTGACTATATTTATAATGATAATAATTAAAAAATACCTAGACCAAGACAAATAGATATGTTCATGTTCAGAAATATTTGTCTTGTTCGGGAATTGAACACGAGACAGGAAGGCGGGTTTCCGTACCCCTGCGCCAAATGGGTCGTCAAATTAAGTACCTATAGGTACCTATATTAATTAACGCTTATGATTAGGTAAGTAGTGTTTTTAGAGATTCTTTTGGTTTTGAAGTTATTTGGTTTATTTCAATTAGTAGGTTACACTTTCTTAATTAATAGATATTTTCATAGACATTTCGTTTTATTTTTAGATTAAGCCCGGCGAATAGGCGCGAGTGCTTTATTGACTCTATGAATGAGAGTAGATTGCATTGCCACTCGCTTCCCGCAAGCTTCGCGCCCGTCTCGTCTATATGTGGCAATTTCGGTAACAACTCTACATCATTTGTAGCATAATTATTATTTCTTTTAGTTTTAATAAGTGTATGTAATACGGCCCTGTGCTGAGGGGAGCGAGGGCGCGGGTGCTTGATTGCCCCTATGAATGAGAGTAGATTGCATCGCCTCGCCACTCGCTGCCCGCCGCCGCTTGTGCCTCGCGCCCGTCTACGTGACACTTTCGCATTTCGGTAACAACACAACATCATTAGGGGTGCCATGTATGTGTTTCTTTTTCAGTATTCTTTTATGCTGTCATCTTAGATATTGCATTAATTCGACTAGTTCTACACGTCAAAGAGCAGATTTCAAATGACACTTCTGATGATATTAAAATTTTCCATTATGATCAATAGATGGCTTTACCAGAAATTTGATAAACAGTAATTACCTACATTGTGATATGAAATAATTTATTTTTGCTTTATTTTTGAGAAATTACCCATGCGTTTAATTTTGTTTACTTATAGAATATTGGCATATGATTAATATTAGCGTTGTATTATTTCTTTTTGATAATTTTTAGTTTTAGTTTTAGTTATAAATAACTACCTAATAACGTCTGAAGGCCTCAGAAACAATGGCCAGTTAAATTTCTATAATAAAAAGGTTTCTCAAAGCAGCATTATTTGGCGACCGATTTGGCGCAGGGGTACCTACGGACCCGGCCTCACGCGAGTGATGCGGTTTCTGGATCCGAGACCGGGCGCGTCCTCCAGGTGGTGGATAGGGGAGCGGCCCCCAGAGGGGGTTACCAGCTTGGGCCGGCGCGAACCAAAACCAGAACTACTACACCGTAACCCTGTACGTAGTGCAGTAACGGGGGCCGCCGTGTTCTGTCGCTGGGGCCGCGGGAAGCGAAACCCCTTCAAAAATGGAAAATCAAACCGTAACCCTGCACGTTTTGCAGGAACGGGGGCCGTCGTTGTACTAACACACTATAAACAATCCTCAAAGGTCCGACGTCGGGGACGTGGGCGTCCCCGTCACCTGAGCATATAAATGTCTCAAACAGCTTTAGTGGACTTCTGACTGACCAAGAAGAAGAGGAAAATGAACTTCTCAAAAAGATCCCTAAACCACCACCTATAATTCTATATGGCATAGAAGATGTCAACAAGCTCACTGAGTTCCTAGTAAGTGTGGCGAGTAAAAAGGATTTTACCTATAAAGTTGTCAATCGAAACCAACTCAGGATCATTTGTACTGCTGTAGATACATACAAAAATATTATACAAGCTGTTAGAGAAAAGGGCCTGTTAGGTCACACTTTCAACATAAAAGACAAACGACCCTACATAATTGTGATTAGAAATCTACACTTCACAACACCAACCAGAATAATAAAAGCAGCATAATTTATCTTATCTTATCTTATCTTATCTTATCTAATCTTTGCTAACCTAGCCCAGGGCCCGAACAATGCAGCAGTTAAAAATCTGAAGCACATATACCACCAATTAGTAATAATAGAAGATCCACGGAAACGCGTCACAGTAGTTCAATGTCAAAGATGTCAGCAATATGGTCACACAAAAAACTACTGCATGAGACCATATCGCTGTGTAAAATGCGCACAATCTCACAAAACTAAAGATGTCCCAAAACGGATCGGAACACCCCGGCTAAATGTGCTCTTTGTCTTGGAGCGCATCCAGCCAATTACAAAGGCTGTAAGGTGTACAAGGAAATACCAGCCAGAAAACTAACAAGCAGATAGATCCTAAAAGAAGAGGTACCACAAAGCCCGTCTTTATACCAACAGCCCAATCCTTAACCAAGACGAACAACGACAATTCTATACCAGACGTGAACAACGTTATCGATCGCAACAATCCACGAAGCTATGCAGATGTAATGAAAACTAAATATAAACAAAACAGCAACAACTAAGACAAACAAACTACCTACAAAACGATCGAACAGATATTTGCTAAACAAACCGAAAAAATGGACCAAATCCCACAACAAATGAGCACTCTTATCAGTCTCATAACCACCCTTGTCTCTAAAATGACACAATGACTTCCCTCAAAATAGCAACCTGGAACCCGGATGGGCTATCACTATCACCTAACAAAGATGAAGTCGAAATCCTATTGATCCACCATAACATTGATATATTGCTAGTTTCTGAAACACACTTTACAGCTAACAGCAGTGTTAAAATAAGAGGTTATGAAATCTACACCACAAATCATCCAGATGGAACTGGTCATGCAGGAGCAGCAGTAATAGTGAGATCGAATATAAAACACAACGAGCAACCCCAATTTAAAAAGGCGCACATACAAGCAGCCACAATCTCAATAGAAAACAGGAACGGAACCCTCAACGTTCCGATTAAAAATACAAGAGAAAAGGAGACTACGGCGTGTATGGCACACAAGTAGACATCGAAGCGAAAAAACCGCACTAAACAAAGCTACCAAAGAGTTAAAGGAGTTAATAACAGAAGCTAATGAAACAGCAGTACAGACATTCTTGGAAGACCTCACAGCAACAAAAGCGACTGATTATTCGCTATGGCGAGCATGCAAGAATTTCGACAAACCTCTACATCACAAGCCACCAATACGAACGCAAGATGGTGATTGGGCTAGGACTGAACAAACTAAAGTAGAGGTATTTGCTAAACATTTGAGCGAAGTCTTCCAGCCGAACAACGCTGACTCTTCCACAGACGAATCGGATATTGATGCAGTCCTCAATCAAGACTTTCAGCTAGATCTTCCCCTTAAACTAGTTACGCCCAGTGAGATAGCTAGAAATATTAAATTACTGGAAAATAAGAAAGCGCCTGGTTTCGACCTCATCGACAAAAAAATCCTTGAAGGACTACCGCGCAAGGCTATTGTGTACCTAACCATGCTCTTCAACGCAATTCTGAGGTTAGGTTATTTCCCCGATCTGTGGAAAGTTTCCCAGATTATTATGATACATAAACCTGGCAAACCTCCCCATGAAGTAAAATCATACAGACCGATTAGCTTACTACCAATCATGTCCAAACTCTTTGAAAAGTGTCTTCTCAATAGACTAAATAAAATCTTAAGGGAAAAGTCAATCACACCTGAGCACCAATTTGGCTTTCGGAAAGAACACTCCACTATTGAACAGGTTCATAGAGCATGCAGGAAAATCAGAAAGTCATTCGAGATGAAAGAATACTGTTCTTCGGCATTCCTCGACATACAATAAGCCTTCGACAGGGTACAGCACAAAGATTACTGTACAAAATAAAGATTTTACTACCTCACACACTCTTTGGAATCCTAAAATCGTACATCTCTAACAGAATATTTCAAGTAAAAGAAAATAACACTACATCCAGATTTTACGAAATATTTGCTGGAGTACCTCAAGGATCAGTGCTTGGACCTGTGCTATACACTTTATTTACAGCAGACTTACCACAAAATCCAGATGTAACCACCGCCACTTTCGCTGATGACACTGCTCTCCTTGCCTCGAATAAATGCCCTGTTGAAGCATCTAGAATCTTACAGAACAGCCTGAATGAAATTGAGAAATGGCTAACCAAGTGGCGAATTGCTGCTAGCGTAAGTAAATCGGTGCATGTCACGTTCACACTTTGCAAGAAGGACTGTGCACCAGTCACGCTAAATGGCACAGAACTTCCCCACCAAGACACCGTGAGGTATCTTGGCATGCACCTGGATCGCAGACTCATTTTGCAGAAACACATAAAACAAAGAGAGATGAAATCAACATAAACTTCAGAAAACTCCAATGGTTGATGGGCAGAAACTCAAAACTAGCTCTAGGCAATAAAATTCTGATCTATAAAACCATGGTTAAGCCTATTTGGCTATATGGCATACAGCTAATGGGAGCTGCCAGTAGCACTACCTTAATGAAAATACAGCGAATGCAGAACAGCATACTAAGACAGATATCGAATGCACCATGGTTCCTAAAAACATCAGAGCTCCACGAGAATCTCGGTATTCCAACAGTTAAAGACGAGGTCGCTTCCTATGCTGACAAATACAAAACAAAACTAGCTAGACTATGTAAGATCTACACAACAAAGAGGTTGAGGACCTCCAAAAGATGAATATTGCAATGGCTGAGAGGCTCCAAAGAATGAGAGAGCACCAAAAGAAGTTGGCTGCTGCAAATCAGGCGTTGATCGATGAGGTAGCGTCGCTGAAGACTGCTCCCCTTGTAAATGAGACCACAGACCAGGCGACTCAGACAGCCATTGAAGGGCCCAAAATTGAGGTACTCATGGAGGAGATGAAGTGTTCCCTTCTCTCCTCCGTGGAGACCATGCTACCACCACTTGATGAGCGACTGACAGGCTGGAATCGGCTCTCCCTATGGTCTCTACGCAGGGTGAGACGAGTGCGCCACCACCAATGACTTGGTCGCAGACTGTTGCGAAGACGACGAAAGAAAGCTCAGGTGACCACCCCAGCTGATAAGCCGACACCTACACCCGCGGAACCAAAGAATAAGCCCCCTCGCCAAAGCCGACCAAACTTTAGCCACCCGGGTACTTCAGCAGTAGTGCTGACCCTCCTGCCTCAGGCAGAGGCCATAGGCATAACGTACGCCGAGGTCATGGCTAAGGCAAGAAGAAACATCTCCCTGAGGGATGTCAGTCTGGGGAGGGGGTGAGAATGAAAAAGTCGCAAACCGAAGCTCGGGTGATGCAGCTCCAAGACTCGACTGAGGCGTTGAAGAGGGATGAAGCGGTGTCGACCATAACGGCCAAAACAAATTGTGCGCTGCGGAGGTTAAAGGCTACCGAGCTCTTGGTGGCGAGGGACAACACTCGGTTCCTGCGAGTTAAGTGTCTGTTGGATGCGGCTAAAAAGCTATGTCAGGATGGTGAAATTTAGGTGGGCTGGTGTGCCGCCCATGTGAAACTCCTTGCCCCTCCTATAAGTGTATGGGGGTGGGGCACACCAAGCCGAGATGTCCGGATGGGGCGGACAGAGGCTGCGGCGAGCATGGCCATCTGGCGGCCGGGTGTAAAGCCGCAGAGGCGAAGTGCCTGGTTTGCGCTGCAAATGGGCGGCCGGCTGGGCACGTGATAGAGAGCCAGTGATGTGACCCACCTCCGGTGAAAGGTAAGCGCCCAGACGACAAGCTCCTGGTAAACATGGGCAGACGTTCCGAAACGGAAAGTGGTGGTAGTTTGAGCACAGTGCACCGAGACCGAAGCCGTTCGGCGCACTGTGAAAAGAAGAGGGGGTCGTCCATGGTGGTGGCGTCTCCACAGCGCCCGGAGGTGCAGCACCCAAAGGGGCAGCGCCCGGTAGTTTGCCGCTCCGTGCGTCTCTCCAGGGAGAGACGTCGTCGTAAGGACGCAACGCCAAAGGAAGGGGGTCGGGCGGCGAAGCGGGGAACTTCGTCGTCCACCAGGGCAACCATGGTGGTAGAGCGCGCCTTGTGTTCCCGGCGTGCCACACCGGAGGAGGGGCGTTTTGTCATCCCGAGACTAAGAGAGGGTGCGTCAACCACGGACGCGGACCGCGGCGATTGCTACTCTTGTCCCGTAGCCTCCGTCCGCGTGTGGAAGGAACATTCCGGGGGTTTTAGTGGGTCCGAGCCCCACATAACCCCCTCTTCAACGTCATGTCGTCGTTGGGTCAACAAAAAAAAGGGGGGTACCTACGGAAACCTGCCTTCTGCCCCAGAGGTAGACTGCAGGAGACAAATATTTGTGTACATGAACTTGCATGCATGAACTTATTAACTCCTTTGTTTATAAACCGATGTAGATGATTCTTGTTTTGTTAAAAAGGGGATACCTCAAGGTATTTTAACCGACTTCGAAAAAGGAGGTTTTGAGTTTGATCACATACCTAATTACCAGAAAACACGCAAATTGCCTGCACGATGCACTAAAAAGAGTGAAATAAAAATTATTTTTATAAAAAAATAAAACCGCCTTCTAAAAAACCACATCAAAAAAGTAAGAAATAATTCCTCACCAAATAAATAACGTAAGTACTTTGAAGTCGGGCGGGTTTTAACAAAAACAACAAAAAATTGTACATGTTTCACGCCCGACTTCAAAGTACTTACGTTATTTATTTGGTGAGGAATTATTTCTTACTTTTTTGATGTGGTTTTTTTATTAGCTTCACTTGTAACTAAGTCACAATGTAAGAAAATCTTGGAATTCAATTTTAACCTACTTCTAATAGTTGTATTCATTTGAAACTTTGCAAGTCTATATGAATCCGATGACAATACAATAATTTGCTACCATCGAGCTGATCTGAAGATGGAGTCGAGAGGTGGGCAACAGAACTCTTCAATGGCTGCTAGGAAACCCCTCGAGTTTAGGCTCATTTGTTTTGTTCTGATGAGACCTATTCGCTATACTTGATCGTGAGGGTCTGATGATGGAGCAGGGAGAAAGCCAGTGGCACTTCTTAATGACCACTAGGAAACCCCTCGAGTTTGGGCTCCGTTGTTTCGTTCTGATGAGACTTTTTAGCTGCACTTGGTGGTGAGGGTCTGATGATGGAGCAAGGAGGAAGCCAGTGGCACTCCTTAATGACCAATAGGAAACACCTCGACTTCTGGCTTATTTGTTTTTTCTCTGATGAGACCTAATCGCTACACTTAGTGGTGAGGGTCTGATGATGGAGCAGGAAGGAAGCCAGTGACACTTCTTAATGACCGATAGGAAACCCCTCGAGTTTGAGCTCATTTGTTTCGTTTCGATAAGACCTATTCGTTACACTTGGTGGTGAGGGTCTGATGATGGAGCTGGGAGGAACCCAGTGAAACTTCTTAATGACCTCAAGAAAGCCCCTCGAGTTTGGGCTCATTTGTTTCGTTCTGATGAGCCCTATTCGCTACACTTGGTGGCGAGGGTCTAATGATGGAGCAGAGAGGAAGCCAGTGGCATTTCTTAATGACCACTAGGAAACCCCTCGAGTTTGGGCTCATTTGTTTTGTTCAGACGAGACCCATTCGCTACACTTGGTGGCGAGGGTCTGATGATGGAGCTGGGATGAAGCCAGTGGCACTTCTTAATGACCACTACGAAACCTTTTGATTTTGGGCTCATTTGTTTCGTGCTGATGAGACCTATTCGCTACACTTGGTGGTAAGGGTCTGATGATGGAGCAGGGAGGAAACCAGTGGCACTCCTTAATGGCCAATAGAAAACCCTTCGAGTTCTGGTTCATTTGTTTCGTTCTGATGTGACCTATTCGCTAAACTTGGTGATGAGGGTCTGATGATGGAGCAGGGAGGAAGTCAGTAGCACTCCTTAATAACCACTAGGAAACTCTCGAGTTTGGGCTCATTTGTTTCGTTCTGATGAGACCTATTTGCTACACTTGGTGGTGAGTGCCTGATGATGGAGCAGGGAGGAAGTCAGTGGCACTCCTTTATGGCCACTAGGAAACCCCTCGAGTTTGGGCTCATTTGTTTCGTTCTGATGAGACCTATTCGCTACACTTGGTGGTGAGGAACAAATAGACTCTACTTGAATTTGTAAAAATAAATACATACAGTCACGTCTTTGAGTTATAATGTTTACGGGGTGGGCAGACACATGAATGGACTGTGAAATCGATTACTATTCATCCATAGCTTGCCATTAAATAAACTAAAAAGTAAAAAATAAATATGTAGGTAGTTTAAAAAACTAAAAGTACACACTTTTATAGGAAGCAGGCTTAAAAGTACAAAATAACCGTCTATTCAGTAACTGAAATTAAAAAGCGTGGTGCGCGTTGTCAATATTAAGCACTTACTTGAAATGCACGGTTTGCAAAGGGCGCACCACGCTTTTTAATTTCAGTTACTGAATAGACGGTTATTTTGTACTTTTAAGCCTGCTTCCTATAAAAGTGTGTATTTTTAGTTTTTTAAACTACATATTTATTTTTTTAACTATATTTAACATAAGTACTTAATACTTTTTGTAACAATCTTAATAATAAAAAATAAAAAAACTTAATTAGCGTAGTCCCCAGCTTGGGTAAAGGCCTCCTCCAATTTCTATGTATATTAAGTATGTATTTATTTACAAAATAGTATAATATGTATGTATTTCCATAACACAGTTTTTAATGTAAATTACTTGCGAGTTAGATAATTGGTGTGATTAGAAGAAATTTATTATTATTTTTATTATATCAAATATATAAGACAATAGTTCACGCCCAAAGCACTAATAGGCAAGCTGAATAACAGCAAAAATACTTTTATATAGCTATTTCCCAAATTTTGCTAGCACCATCTCTTGAGGGTTAGAAAAAGCTTAAACTGAAAACTGCCCATTGCATATATAATTTAGTTAACCGAATAAACAAACAAAACAATTAAAGTTTGAAGCATTATACTTACGTGAGTAAAAGAAAAACGATCTCCATTGATTTATATTAAATTACTTTACTTTAACGAACTTTCAATAGGAAAATCTTATTCTGAACTGAACAAGAATTTTTCATCTCATATATACTTACGAGAGTTTTTCTCTGCACTGCAGTCTCGTTATTGAGACGAGAGAACACAACTAAACGAAACAAAAATACTTTCGGAGCTCAAAAGAATTACATGCATTTATTACTATATGAGATTGCTGAGGAATCTTTTATGTAAAATGGTCTTCATATGTCTTATGAAATCTCAGTAAATTTACTCCATGTAAATGTAAGTCACGTTTTCAATAAGCTACAGTTTTAGCTTCATAATTTTAACCCGAGCTGATATTAGACTTCATTTTGTTATGAAATTCACTGTACAAACGTAGAGTTCGCACAACAAATTGAAAATTTTATTAAGTTATCTTGGTAGAGGCCACAAGTATAAGATTAATGCGTTGCTCAGTATTTGTATAAATATATTATACGCTTACACACGCTAGGCAACTTTTTATTAAAATTGAACGACCCTTTGCAAAAGTCTTCGTGTCTTTTTGATACTATAACTTTTTTAGCATCTAGAAAAATAATTGAGATCAACTAGAGCAACTATAGGAGATTTGTTTATGTACCTTTCTGCTTCAAAAGCTCGCTGAAAGCACTGTTGACGGAAGAAACCGTTGTCCGTCTGTTGCTGCGGCCACACTATGGGGATATGCCGATGTTTAATATCGCTTGAATTATGGCGAGAATTATCGCGAAAAACTTCGCGAAGTTTATCGCTTGAATTATTGCGAAGTTCAGTGGCCACTGTGACCACTAACTAAGTTGAACATCGGCATATCCCCATAGTGTGGCCCCAGCATGTCAGCGACTGTCACACTCAGCCCGCATTGTTGCATGCAGTCGTGTCAAGTCGTCGTGCGTCGCAGTCGGCCGCACTCACTCGTCCCGTATTATTAACGACGTGTATTGTAATCACGCGGCGGGCGATCGCCTCCGTCGAAGGTAGGGCGGTATTAAATTCCGACAGCTACGTGATAAATCGAAATTGGAAAAGTTTAATAATGTTCGGTTGCTCCGAAAGCAATAAAACCGTTTATAAACGGGCACGAGCGAACGAGACGGGCGGCCCGGACGACCGCCTTCGGGACTTTTAGGGACTCTTAGGTGAGCCCGGCCTTACCGACTCTAAATTGATTCTCTGGTATCTTGATGAAGTGATAACCCATCAGTCCAATAGAACCATGTTCAAGGTGAAAAGCCTAACTCTTGAATAACCTTTCAAGTAAATTTCTGATAATCGACCACCTAAAATGGAACTAGGTACCATTGTGCATCTTTCTCATGTATTTTTGACGATAAATAATATGAGAAGAATCCATACTGCATGTTTCGAGTTATGGCCAGATTTTCGTAAATTTTTCTGTGGCGGCATCAGTGCACTGGCCGAAACGGCATCCTATCTTCTCCTTTCTTCATGAATTCCATAATTTATTTCATTATCCTTTTGTTTTATTAGATGACTAGCTTCCGCCCGCGACTTCGTCCGCGTGGACATTCGAGAAAATACTTGCGGGCCTCGCACGAGGCTGCTCGCTTGGTGAGGGAGGACTCGCCTAATCACGTAAAAACGACTGATCGGATTTTTATGAAATTTAAACATAGAATACTTTTTATCCTGGTTATTGGTCCCCTAAGTATTTTCTCGAATGTCCACGCGGACGAAGTCGCGGGCGGAAGCTAGTAAATAATAAGTGTCTGCTTCACAATCAAAAAGTTAGTTCTGAGTAGCTTAGGTACCAAGAACTTTTAGGGTACTTAAAATGATTTAGGTTGCTATAGGTACCCTATTTACCCCCTGGGTTTGATTTTCGGAAAACTACGAAATGGGTTGCTTATTTGTTTTAAGAAGTAAGCCTACAAAGTTTCAAGTTGAAATGTCTATTTTACCCCTGATTTTTCATTCAAAACTTCACCCTTATTTCAACCTTTTAGGGGTTGAGTCATGTTCAGCGTGTTAATCACCAAAATAAATGCCATTTTTGCAATCGTCATCCCATAAAACCACAATAACGACATCCATATCGATTTTTAGGACTATTTATCGCATTTAACCTCTAAGGGGTTGATTTTCGAAGAAATACGAAATATGTGTTTGCTTATTTGTTTTACTTTCCGACCATAAACCTAAATAATAAATTTAATGAAGGACTTTCCAGATACAACATTTCATCCCCCTTTTCACCCCTTCGGGGGTGGAATTGTCAAAAACGCTGACACAGGAAAATATTAATTTTCAATTGCCAACCTAAATACAAAATTTGAAGATCTTAACTTCAAAACTGACGGATTTTTATACACATATTCATCCCCTATTTTACCCCCTGGGTATGATTTTGGGAAAATTACGAAATGGGTTGCCTATTTGTTTTAAGAAGTAAGCCTACAAAGTTTCAAGTTGAAATGTCTATTTTACCCCTGATTTTTCATTCAAAACTTCACCCTTATTTCAACCTTTTAGGGGTTGAATCATGTTCAGCGTGTTAAACATCAAAATAAATGCCATTTTTGCAATCGTCATCCCATAAAACCTCAATAACGACATCCATATCGATTTTTAGGTTTATTTTTCCCATTTAACCTCTTAGGGGTTGATTTTCGAAAAAATACGAAACATGTTTTTGCTTATTTGTTTTACTTTCCGATCATAAGCCTAAATAATAAATTAAATGAAGGACTTTCCAGATACAACATTTCATCCCCCTTTTCACCCCTTCGGGGGTGAAATTGTCAAAAACGCTGACACAGGTAAATAATAATTTTCAATTGCCAGCCTTAATACAATGTTTGAAGATCCTAACTTCAAAACTGACGGACTTTCATACAAACATTAATCCTCTATTTCACCCCCTTAGGGGTGGAATTTCCAAAAATCCTTTCTTAGTGGATGCCTACGTATCTATGTGCAAAATTTGAAGTCTCTAGGTTCAGCGGTTTGGGCTGTGCGTTGATATCTCAGTCAGTCAGTCAGTCAGTCAGGACTTTGAATTTTATATAGGTATATAGAAAACAAAAGTGTTGTCTTGTTTTAAATTATTTTTTTAAAGTCCGTTTTTTAAAACAATTAAGTACTGAAAGGATTCCTTACATTATAACTATTACATAAAATCTGGATAAGTATTTACATAATATATGGAAATGATTTAAGTATCAGATAAATACAAGTGGCAAATAGTGATTCGAGTCAACAACATTCGTATCTGAGCTTATTCAGAATTTTTAATTGGCATCGTAAAAGCTCTTTGATGTATCGATTAATCAAGCTAACAGTTAATCAGTGGGCTTATCATTATTTGCTCAGCTAATGGAATAATTACGTTGCAGGGAGGGTAATTGCGAAGGAGGAATAGGCCTTTGCGAAAACACCATCATTGCGTACACATGACAGCTCGTCAGAGTGTACAGTATGATTTTAAGACCGACCTTATTGCGCTAAAAATAGTGGTGGATTTCGTAGGTGCAAGTGTAAGGGCTGTGATGTGTGTCTTGGCTGTGCGATTTGATGAAATGCATATTTCTTCATATAAATGAGCTTTCAACATGATTTATATGTCTGCAGAGGCTCGCATTCACAGGACACAGAAGTCAGAACTCACACTGATAGTATCTCAGCCGTAATGCGCAAAAAAAATTATACTTAGGTATCCCTGTTGTACAGAGTGAGGAGAAGCACCAACACCACCCTAAAGGTTATTGCTAGCAGGCAAGATGTCTGTCCCATTATGTGGCATTTGAGTAGGCGACTATGAAATATTTAATACTGAAGAAAATGAAGTATTTAATACTTCATTTCGCGAACTGGTCGTTAATTGACTAAACGCTTTTTACAAACACTGGACTGAACGGATCTCTGTTATCTAAATAAAGAATTGAATTATTATTAGGTATATGATGAAACACGATAATCACTTTTTTTAATACTAACACGCAAATATCTCCTCTATGTATTCAATAAAATCTTCTTATCTTTTGTTGCTATTACTTAATTACAAAGTTCCGGTACCGGTGAAATAAATCACATTTCATTAAACTTTCTTAACTTTGAGAAAATTAAGTTTAAAATAATAAGCAATAAGCTGAATATCATTTATTATTTACATATTCAAATTACGTCTATACAAAACTCCTGTTTTTAATTATAAACTTAATTTGCTTATGATAAATCTATGGAAATTTTTACCTCGAGCTCCAACCCTCTATAAGGGTAGAGTAATTACTTCTTTTCTTTGTAATAAAAACGGATTAAACTTTGCTTAGGGAGGCCCATTCATTTTGTTTACTATTCAGAACGGCCTATGTTGGAAAAAACTAATTTACGTAGGCTGTTCGGCTGTAGGACTTATCTGATTTCACATTTTAATGAACTGAAATGATTAACTTTTTCATCTACCTATACTAGTTATCTCTTGAATACCTACTTACCTAAGTACTTTAGTAAAATCCTTCAATGCCACTGTTAGCTTTTTATAATTTTTATTACGGTTAGGTTATATTTTTATAACACAACAGATTACTAAATAGTCTTGCACGTAACACTATAGAATGCTATAAGCAAATATACCAACCCCTGATTGAGCGAAATGAGCGTACAGCAAGCCGTTTTTATTTATGGGCACACGCCGCAACAAAACAATAAAGGCTGCCATTACACAGTTACGCTCCCCGTGCGATTTCATATCCGTTCGTTTCATTAGAGTACCTAATCTCTCCGGATCCGACGCGACGCGGGAGTCATGCGGCGAACTAATAAAAAGAAACACAGACAAATGAGCGCTTAATTTCGCTCGCCGCTGGACGTTGAGCATTGATATCAATTATCAGGAAGCTGGAGCTATTCTATACGCGAATTGTTCCATAAAGCCGCTAATCCGGCCCGGACCGAGCCACAATTTGTCCAAACGGTTATGTTATTGCGGTCGGTAAGCTGCCCGCGACCGCGCTACTAGCGCCATGATTTTTCTCGTAAAATTGCTTTTAACGTACAATTTAACGGAGACATGTTATCAATTTCGCTTTTATAGTTTCTGGGGGTAGTATTTTTTTGTCTGATTCAATTTGTATTATGCATGGATAAATCTACGGGATAAGGTACTTTTGTTTATGTTGCATACTATTTATAACATTGTATTAAGTCAAATGTTATTTAAATTGTCTCATAATTAATGTACCTACCTACCTAAAGAAATTTTCCTTTAATATTCTCAAAGGAGACGTCTATTTGATTGTTTAATTACAATAAATAGGTAGGATAGCCGTCAGATCCGGCTTCAACGTCGTCGGACTCAATTTGTCTGAACTGTTATTGCGCGGGCCGGCCACCCCGCCCCGCCACCAGTTTTATACAGATCGCCCATAACGGACAGCTCTGCCCGTTCCAACTCCCCGAAATGGACACTTGATTAAGACACTTGTGTCACTTTATTCCCCGATTATATCAGCCCAGAGGTCGCCATCTTCTTTATAGTCAGTTAATTTGCCGCAAATCTGCCTAATTGGACAAACGTACCAACACATATCACCTTCCCTTACAAGAAATAGCCTTATTCCCTTGTAACAAATGAACTATAATAATATTGGATAGCCAAATAAAAGGCAACGATCGCCGCTTATTGTTTGTTCCCAATAATGCAGTGGCCCGTCTAATGTTGTCATCTAATCTAACTCGAAGTCTAACATTAGACGAATGTATGGGTATTCGAAATTGGATCGAAGATGGTAAGAGGGATTGGAGGACAAAGACGAGAGGAGGGCTGGGGTTGGGGGAGGCTGCCCACGCACCACGTCCGCCGTAATGAGTTGAAAGCGGATACTTGTAGCGCACTCAACGCGAGCGTGTCCGATTACCCGCCTAATGTTGCCCGGATAAACAATGACGTCCAGCCTTTTAGCGACATTTGTGGAACCACTCAGCATTGGACGTAAGCCTAAAAAGATCTCCCATTTTTACTATTCCGAGATACTTCCGCGCATTACGTTTCTGAAACGTGAAAAGACGTTACGGTGGTTTGCTAAAAGATTTTGTTTTGCTTTCGGTTTGTTGGTATATAGGTAATCCATAACATTATTCAGAGCAGAGGTGACTTATCTTTACCACAGGTAATATACCTAATGCTATATTATAAAGAGAAAAGATTTGTATTTTTGTTTTTTTGTCTGTAACGAATAAACTCAAAAACAACTGGACCGATTTTGAAATTTCTTTCACAAGTAAAAAGCTAAGTACATTTTTTCTTTTTTTTTATCCACAACGGGGTAGCACTTAGCCTTCATCACACCTGATGATAAGTGGTGATAAGTGACAAGCATTATTTTATATCAACCCAATATTCCTACGGGAACGGGTACCACACGGGTAAAACCGCGAGGATCCGCTAGTTTTTTACAATAAAGTTATATTTCTGTCTTATTTTACAACTTTACATTTTACTTTTTACTGTACTTAAGAATTTCATTAAAAGCTTTTTCATGAAATGCTTTTTTGTAAAAACCTTTCACTGGTGATAGAGAACTACAAAGAATTGTAGCAGTAAAAATTTTCATTCATAACAATACAACAAAACGCTAATCAGTCCTTTTCTATGGCTATAATTAGAGACAATAAGCGACCACTCTAAGATAGAATTAGTTCTCTTAGCTGTTTTGATAAAACCCACGCCTAACACCCAACCAAAGCCTATTGTGGAAACTAAAGCTAAGTGCGATGTGAAAGCCGCCTAGTCAAATGTGGAGTGACGGACCATCATTGCTCCATTAACCGGGGGGAGGGGGGAGGAAGCTTGATACGCCATTAGTTCATTAGTAGTCTTATGTGGCTGTCATAAGCCGATTATTTACTCGCATGTTACGCCGGCCATCACTACAAATGGATATCGATTAGGCCACTCAAGATATTTTTGATGCTGCGGGCTAAGGCTTTCAGGCCATCTCGTCAGTCTCGGAAGCTTTACTCCATTGTTTAAATTAAAAATTACTCATTTTAGTTAGGATAGGATGTAGAATTTTCAAAACTTTGCCATTGCCAAAGACATTTTCTATCGTTTCTCAGTAACTAATATAAATAAATATAAGATTATTTTTATGATTTAAAAAGGTAATATCTTAAATCTCTTTAAAATCCAGAGTGCTACTAAAGTATTAACAAAGTGAGCTCACCGAGGTCTGCCACATTTCTAACATCCGGCGTCCATCAAAGCTTTAATAGTCAGGCTTTTGTAAATTCGCTTTGGTGGCGAGGGGGAGAGTGCGGTGCATTACCCGAGGTGAGGGCACCACAACAGCGAAGACGTTAGTCCGGCTCTGTGCTTGGGCGACTTTACGACGTTACCGCTAACAGGTTCCGTCGCTGGGGCGGCTGGCGGCTGGCGAAAGCAAGGGATCCTCTGTTGTGCCTGATAATTGCCCCTAATGGAAAAGTCTAGTCACTTCGCGCGAAGTGCATTCCAAGTTTTCGCTTCTGCCAGATGGAAGTTATTACTTAAGCCCTAGACAACAACTTACAGATAAAGTTGTAACCACCGCTCCGGCTAAAAGCAAGATGAGTGTAGCGTTTATGATTGATAACTTTATGGCTATTTACATCTGAATAGGTACTTACGTATCGTTGATGGAAACTTCGTGTATGAATCCTTTGTTAGAAAGCTCTTTGCGAACTTGCATAGAAAAATCAAACTTACTGTCCCCCTGGCAAAATAAGTAAGTAGGTAAGTAGTATCTGCCAAACCTACTTTATTCATACTTAGCTATATAATATAGGTACAAGATTTGAGCCGAATTTTTCACATCGCAACCCTCATCCCTTTCAGTATGATCAATTCGGCAAGTTTAAGGATAGTGCGTCGGCAACATTATTTACATGATTTTATCGTCGACGAATAAATTCACGCGTGTGCCGCGTAAGCAAATAGGAAGGAAATCTAAGTCCACATAAGTACATAACAACTTGACAGAATGAAAAAGCAAGCAAAATCTAATACACTTACGAGCATCTTACAGCGCATACATATTTAACACGCATATTTACCGATTGGCGTGTATCAGGGGGGAGCGGGGGGGTAGGGTGGGGCGAAGACGGTCATTCAATGTGATTGCTTCTTGCCGCCACTCTCGGCGTAATGGATCTCGCCGAAATAGACTGGATCAAGGGAACCCAAGCAGCTATTGCGTTAGTGCATTCCTAGCTTCCAAACACACAACCATCATATAACTCAATAAAATTAGTCTATCTCGAATATATTGTAAATTTAAAAAGATCCAAATCACTATCATACTATTTTAGATAGCTTTTACCTGCGGCTTCGCTCGCGTGCGATTCGGGGAATGCATATAGGTAGGTAAAGTACCTTCGTTTCATCTTCTTAGAGGTTGCATTTTACAAAATGCCTATTAGGTAAGTAGGTACGTCATAATTGTGAAGACCTGTAACTGTAAATGACTTTGTGTTGATATTTAAGCTTTTTAATGTTTTAGGTTAAGCAGTTGGTTTTCCAGTAAACAAAATAAATGAATAATAAATACCGACCAGAGTGCCAAATTTCAGCTCCATTCGTCCAGTAGGTAGTTTGAGCTGTGCGTTGATAGATCAGTCAGTCACCTTTCGTTTGATATACCTACAGAATAGATTAAGATTTTAAATTAAACTTAATTTTTCAATCATATAAAAACGAGTATCCTTGGTTTCCGAAACTAAGCTATTAGAAGTAAGAAATCTTTTTTTTTAAACTTTGTCTCCATTACGAAATCTTAAAGTAGGCACTTATTAATATTTAATCATAAAAAAATAGAATACAGAATTTCTTTTATTGCTTACGCAAGAAATATATTCACAAGCATCCAGTTTACTTTAAAGTTCGCTCGAAGCACCCATAAAGCACACGAATCCATTTTCCCCGCATTACGTCAGAGTTATTTTTCAAATCCCACACTTACTACCAACACAATACAATAACGTTATGCAATAACTTATACGTGCTTATAACGTACATTTTGTAGGTAAGCCACTAGTGTATCGCAGTTCGCACAATGGATTCGGTATGGATTGAATTATGGAAGAGGCGAAACTGGGCCGGTGTTAGGACAAGGGGGGAAATGGAAAATGTGTGTCGCCAAGTAGCGGGCTAACAGCTCCTGGACATAGCGAGGCCGGTAATGGATTGATCAGATACCGCAGTGAGTGCGTCCCTGTCGATACAGGCCCGCACAGAAGTTCCAGATGGAAATTCAGAGTACCTACGTCGAGGCTTTAGACGATATTGTTGCGGTGACTTGCGATGTTGCAGATTTACTTCGGTTAGGGACATCGTAAGTTTGGTTAACTACATTATTTATGATGGCAACTTCGTTACCCAAATGTGTTAATAACTACAGTGCCTATTCCATTCCCCGAGAGGTCTATCGAAACAAATGCATTCAGTATTTAAGCAGGTCTAAGAGTAACGAATATTTTCATTATCAAAAAGATTTTTACGATAAAGAAGGGGCAAGTCGAGACGATACGTTACGATTAGAATCGGGGCACAAAAAGCTTATCATGAAATTTTAACCGTCGCATTAATTTCCAAATAATAAAATTCGATTCCAAAAATTGTGACGCATAGGTATTTACTTGAGATAAACTCATAAACTCCATGCAGATGATGTTTCATATTATCAGCAGTCGATATTAAATAAAGTGATCTAAGTACATTGGTAAGATAAAAAGAAGTTACTCAAGCTACAGAGTCGCTAGTTCATTATCCAAATGGACTACAGCTATTTGATCCACTTATGTGATTGCCTGCAAGCATTATCTCTCTACTGAATGGAACCCATAAGTCTACCTCGTAATTCTTTCGGTTCTCACAATATCCTACCTACATAAAGTTAACTACATTTATCTATGCACATATATTACACATTAAATTAATAACTGCTTCATTCCGTAAAGTGAAATAATGCGATCTTGAAACTGATAATATGAATCTGGTAAGTATCTGGATACGCGGCAGCGTATCAGCCAAGTTCAAAAGAAAACAGAACTGGCGAGCAGCACCGTGTGTATCTTAACACGAACCATTTGGAGCCAGTTTTGACCCCCTCATAACTCAAAAACTATTACACAGAAACATGTCAAATTTGGCTTATGTATTTAGACTAGCGAGATAAATATGTGCTCCAAATTTTATATACACACCTTTAACAGTTATTTAGATATTTACGTCCAAAAATCGTTATTTTTATCACTGACTCACCTATAATCAAAACTATAACCCACTTCCAGATGACCTAGAAAGCTGAAATTTGGCATGCAGACAGGTAATCTGGTGAGTACAAAGGAAAAAATCCGAAACTAGTATTTTTTTAAAATAAAACGTTGACAAACTTATATTTGCGTTCCCTATGCACTTATCCTGTATAAGATCTTGTATTAGATGAAGTACAAATATAAGTTTGTAATAGTTTTTATTCTGTTATATACCAATAATTCGTCATACCTCTTGAAGTTCGGCTAGCGCCGACGGCGTAGTGGCCATACAATATTGAGGACTCGAGAGAACCAAGTTCGAACCCCAGATTACCCAAATACTTTTTTGTCCTCGCGTTAAATTAATCTCATCAAAAACATAAAATATGTGAAGTGAGAGCCAACTTCAATATTAGGAAATATGCCTTGGTTGTTGACTTCAACGACAAAAGATGTGAGATCTAAATGGGTGCCAAGTTTAACGGTCAGTCCTGAAAATTTAGTACTTACATAAAATGTTTCATAACAACTTAAAATATAATTTCTTCTTATAACTTAGGATAATAAATTGAAGCCTAAGGTCTGACTTGGCTAGTTCTCGTATCCGAATTATTATTAGGTACTTACTGAAACAGTCATGAAAGAGCCCTATGTTCATCTCTAGTTTCTAGTCTACCAGCAAGCCAAATTTTCGGAAGAATACTATAAGAACTTCGGCTTTAGAGCTGGCGAAGGCTATAATATATATATAATTCGTATATGAAAACTAGCCAAGTCAGACCTTAGGCTTCAATTTATTATCCTAAGTTATAAGAAGAAATTATATTTTAAGTTGTTATGAAACATTTTATGTAAGTACTAAATTTTCAGGACTGACCGTTAAACTTGGCACCCATTTAGATCTCACATCTTTTGTCGTTGAAGTCAACAACCAAGGCATATTTCCTAATATTGAAGTTGGCTCTCACTTCACATATTTTATGTTTTTGATGAGATATTGTAACATATCATTTTTTTAATATGTTACATTCATAATAAACTATGATAGTACTAACCTTCATTCCTGTTTTTTATCCAATATTTTGTACCTTTACACAACACAGTTTTTATACATCCCTGATTGCAAAGTACATACATTCTCATTAACTCAATTCCAAACAATAATTGCTAATTTTTACATCTTAGGTACACTTATATTTGTCAACAAACATCTATCACGTCTGACGTTTGACATTTATTTTTATCAGAGTAAACATCATAATTTTTGAACCACTGGCTCAATCTTGTGAGGAACAGCAGAACTATTTCCACGAGCAATTATCCAGAGATATACGTCTTCTCATTCTTGCATGGATGTCCAGCTATTTCCATCTCTTTTTCTTATAAAGACACCTTGCGTTGAGAGTCCACACTTCATCAAACTTTAGCGCCATCTGGTGTCAAATAGTGGCAAAGTATGCCGCACATATATTGTCATCTCTCTCACACCTAAATGCATAGCCATCCTGTCATCTCGTTCATGCAACAGCACCGAAACTGACATCTGGCGTAGAGTAGCTCTCTTGCTTTAATAATTGAACTTCTACATATTGAGTCCAGATTATCTATGGTACCTAAAAACTTTTATCAATAACATTATGAATATCTAATTTACAATGAAAGTAATTAGTTATTCATATTCTACAAATCTGCCTTTATTTGATTTTATATAATTCTTCATTTATCTTTAGCTAATTTTCTTAACCATAGACTATATTCGGATCATTCTAGAAATGTACAAGTGAGCATTGTCTATGCTACTTACCTTGGAAAATTCGAGATTGATGGTAAAGCAATAGGAATTAAAAACAAGATTCTAGAAAAGTCGTGGCAGAACATATAAATAGGGCCCGTCTGGCCCCAGTGTTTTTTCTCTCGATAACCGCTACTTAACTGACTGTGAGAAAGACTGTGAAGCAAAGTCACTGTGAACTGTTATTGCATAGACATTTTTTTACCTACGTAGTTTATTCCTGATAAACCTAACCGTCCTAAGCTGCATCATTGTGTGAACACTGCAATTTTCTTGATTCGTCCTCGATCTTCAGCGTCCGGTTCTTATTATTGACTGGACTACCTGTCCGGAGCGAGCACCTGCGAAGCTGACATCATACCGGCGAGCCCTCGTTCGCTGACCTTAGGCTTTGAGAGACCGGCGTTCGCAACCCCTCCTCGGAACATAAGTCTCAGGTGTAATCGTTCTTATATCTTTATCTCTTAACTACATCTCTCCATGCTCTCTTCGTTTATGAGCTGTTCATAAACGTGGCGCCCATTAATTGTCTCTAATCTTCTCCTCTCTTATAAGTTTAACTTAACTACATACATATAAGTATTACCTACCTACCTTTCAATTTTGTAACACTCCCAACTTGATTTAAACTACACTTGTGAACTTATAAAACGCTTAATATTGAATAACAACCATATTTTAATTTGTGTTTGTATTTGTATATCCAGTCTGACACGTTGTAAACCTATTTTAAGGATAGCGATAGCCTAGGTCTCCTATTCATATAAATTTCTTTTGAAACTTTATTTGTCTAGTTTAAACTTCATTACCTGTTTATGTAATTTCCAACTCAGTGAGAATATTGTAATTTAAGTCCCTCTGACAGTGCAACAAGTGAGCTGCAAAGTAGAATATTTATCCCCATGCCCTGTATTTCTTGTAAGGACCTAATTTTACATGTTATAAAAATAAAACTTCACATTTCATTATATTTCCATTTCTTTTATTTTACATCAAAACCTATAGTTAAAAAAAATTAGTTACAATTGTAACATATCATTTTTTTAATATGTTACATTCATAATAAACTATGATAGTACTAACCTTCATTCCTGTTTTTTATCCAATATTTTGTACCTTTACACAACACAGTTTTTATACATCCCTGATTGCAAAGTACATACATTCTCATTAACTCAATTCCAAACAATAATTGCTAATTTTTACATCTTAGGTACACTTATATTTGTCAACAAACATCTATCACGTCTGACGTTTGACATTTATTTTTATCAGAGTAAACATCATAATTTTTGAACCACTGGCTCAATCTTGTGAGGAACAGCAGAACTATTTCCACGAGCAATTATCCAGAGATATACGTCTTCTCATTCTTGCATGGATGTCCAGCTATTTCCATCTCTTTTTCTTATAAAGACACCTTGCGTTGAGAGTCCACACTTCATCAAACTTTAGCGCCATCTGGTGTCAAATAGTGGCAAAGTATGCCGCACATATATTGTCATCTCTCTCACACCTTATCCGTATGGTTGCCGGAGAAAGAATAGTACCATCGCTCTCCCCTTGCGCGTCGTAAGAGCCGACCAAAAGTCCCATTTTCCCATCCCATATTTTCCTTCATCATGACACCCATTCCCTTACCTTATCCGTATGGTTGCCGGAGAAAGAATAGTACCATCGCTCTCCCCTTGCGCGTCGTAAGAGCCGACCAAAAGTCCCATTTTCCCATCCCATATTTTCCTTCATCACGACACCCATTCCCTTACCTTATCCGTATGGTTGCCGGAGAAAGAATAGTACCATCGCTCTCCCCTTGCGCGTCGTAAGAGCCGACCAAAAGTCCCAGTTTCCCATCCCACATTTTTCCTCATCTTCATACCCATTCCCAAACCCTATTATATATTCTTCTATGTACTCTATTTTTTTTGTATGGTTTTTATTATATACATATTAATTTTATAGTATCTAGTTTATTCTATGGGACGGCTGGTAATCCCATAAATGAAAAATCAAAAGCCTTACTACTCAGAGCGGATTGTAACTCTGTATAAATATGCCTTAACGACAACAGATTATTCTTATCACACTAGTATATTATACTCATCTATATATCAGAGCGGCAGCGACTCTTAAAATAGGCCATCGGCACTCCATTTATTTATGTATATCCATATTTATCTAGTATACGCACACTTTAAATTTTCGGCAAGGGCGCATGGTACATAGGCCAGAAGTAAGACCCACCGTCGATATCAATTATCTGTATCGTTTATGTATTCCGTTTATTTATATAACTTATTTGTTTACAGCTGGCATGTAGTATACGTATATAGATTTTTTTTTTTGTTTTTGTTTTGTTTCCTTTTGCCCTTTTCCTTTCCTTACTTGATACCCAACCTACAACTTTCTTTATTTTCCCACTCTACTATACCGTGCTATCCATTCCTTCTTTCTCTACACAACCTTTTCTTTCTCTACACAACTTTCCTTTCTCTACAATTTTTTCTCCTCTTGCTCTATTCTTGTTTTACCCATTCCCTTCATGCTTCCTCACGCTTTCGCTTTCTTTTCTTTACTGTGTGGGGATAGTGACCTGTCCTTCACTCACCTCATCCCAGTTCCTTTCTTTATTTTTTTTTTCTCAACTAATGAGGTATTGTAACATATCATTTTTTTAATATGTTACATTCATAATAAACTATGATAGTACTAACCTTCATTCCTGTTTTTTATCCAATATTTTGTACCTTTACACAACACAGTTTTTATACATCCCTGATTGCAAAGTACATACATTCTCATTAACTCAATTCCAAACAATAATTGCTAATTTTTACATCTTAGGTACACTTATATTTGTCAACAAACATCTATCACGTCTGACGTTTGACATTTATTTTTATCAGAGTAAACATCATAATTTTTGAACCACTGGCTCAATCTTGTGAGGAACAGCAGAACTATTTCCACGAGCAATTATCCAGAGATATACGTCTTCTCATTCTTGCATGGATGTCCAGCTATTTCCATCTCTTTTTCTTATAAAGACACCTTGCGTTGAGAGTCCACACTTCATCAAACTTTAGCGCCATCTGGTGTCAAATAGTGGCAAAGTATGCCGCACATATATTGTCATCTCTCTCACACCTAAATGCATAGCCATCCTGTCATCTCGTTCATGCAACAGCACCGAAACTGACATCTGGCGTAGAGTAGCTCTCTTGCTTTAATAATTGAACTTCTACATATTGAGTCCAGATTATCTATGGTACCTAAAAACTTTTATCAATAACATTATGAATATCTAATTTACAATGAAAGTAATTAGTTATTCATATTCTACAAATCTGCCTTTATTTGATTTTATATAATTCTTCATTTATCTTTAGCTAATTTTCTTAACCATAGACTATATTCGGATCATTCTAGAAATGTACAAGTGAGCATTGTCTATGCTACTTACCTTGGAAAATTCGAGATTGATGGTAAAGCAATAGGAATTAAAAACAAGATTCTAGAAAAGTCGTGGCAGAACATATAAATAGGGCCCGTCTGGCCCCAGTGTTTTTTCTCTCGATAACCGCTACTTAACTGACTGTGAGAAAGACTGTGAAGCAAAGTCACTGTGAACTGTTATTGCATAGACATTTTTTTACCTACGTAGTTTATTCCTGATAAACCTAACCGTCCTAAGCTGCATCATTGTGTGAACACTGCAATTTTCTTGATTCGTCCTCGATCTTCAGCGTCCGGTTCTTATTATTGACTGGACTACCTGTCCGGAGCGAGCACCTGCGAAGCTGACATCATACCGGCGAGCCCTCGTTCGCTGACCTTAGGCTTTGAGAGACCGGCGTTCGCAACCCCTCCTCGGAACATAAGTCTCAGGTGTAATCGTTCTTATATCTTTATCTCTTAACTACATCTCTCCATACTCTCTTCGTTTATGAGCTGTTCATAAACGTGGCGCCCATTAATTGTCTCTAATCTTCTCCTCTCTTATAAGTTTAACTTAACTACATACATATAAGTATTACCTACCTACCTTTCAATTTTGTAACACTCCCAACTTGATTTAAACTACACTTGTGAACTTATAAAACGCTTAATATTGAATAACAACCATATTTTAATTTGTGTTTGTATTTGTATATCCAGTCTGACACGTTGTAAACCTATTTTAAGGATAGCGATAGCCTAGGTCTCCTATTCATATAAATTTCTTTTGAAACTTTATTTGTCTAGTTTAAACTTCATTACCTGTTTATGTAATTTCCAACTCAGTGAGAATATTGTAATTTAAGTCCCTCTGACAGTGCAACAAGTGAGCTGCAAAGTAGAATATTTATCCCCACGCCCTGTATTTCTTGTAAGGACCTAATTTTACATGTTATAAAAATAAAACTTCACATTTCATTATATTTCCATTTCTTTTATTTTACATCAAAACCTATAGTTAAAAAAAATTAGTTACAATTGTAACATATCATTTTTTTAATATGTTACATTCATAATAAACTATGATAGTACTAACCTTCATTCCTGTTTTTTATCCAATATTTTGTACCTTTACACAACACAGTTTTTATACATCCCTGATTGCAAAGTACATACATTCTCATTAACTCAATTCCAAACAATAATTGCTAATTTTTACATCTTAGGTACACTTATATTTGTCAACAAACATCTATCACGTCTGACGTTTGACATTTATTTTTATCAGAGTAAACATCATAATTTTTGAACCACTGGCTCAATCTTGTGAGGAACAGCAGAACTATTTCCACGAGCAATTATCCAGAGATATACGTCTTCTCATTCTTGCATGGATGTCCAGCTATTTCCATCTCTTTTTCTTATAAAGACACCTTGCGTTGAGAGTCCACACTTCATCAAACTTTAGCGCCATCTGGTGTCAAATAGTGGCAAAGTATGCCGCACATATATTGTCATCTCTCTCACACCTTATCCGTATGGTTGCCGGAGAAAGAATAGTACCATCGCTCTCCCCTTGCGCGTCGTAAGAGCCGACCAAAAGTCCCATTTTCCCATCCCATATTTTCCTTCATCATGACACCCATTCCCTTACCTTATCCGTATGGTTGCCGGAGAAAGAATAGTACCATCGCTCTCCCCTTGCGCGTCGTAAGAGCCGACCAAAAGTCCCATTTTCCCATCCCATATTTTCCTTCATCACGACACCCATTCCCTTACCTTATCCGTATGGTTGCCGGAGAAAGAATAGTACCATCGCTCTCCCCTTGCGCGTCGTAAGAGCCGACCAAAAGTCCCAGTTTCCCATCCCACATTTTTCCTCATCTTCATACCCATTCCCAAACCCTATTATATATTCTTCTATGTACTCTATTTTTTTTGTATGGTTTTTATTATATACATATTAATTTTATAGTATCTAGTTTATTCTATGGGACGGCTGGTAATCCCATAAATGAAAAATCAAAAGCCTTACTACTCAGAGCGGATTGTAACTCTGTATAAATATGCCTTAACGACAACAGATTATTCTTATCACACTAGTATATTATACTCATCTATATATCAGAGCGGCAGCGACTCTTAAAATAGGCCATCGGCACTCCATTTATTTATGTATATCCATATTTATCTAGTATACGCACACTTTAAATTTTCGGCAAGGGCGCATGGTACATAGGCCAGAAGTAAGACCCACCGTCGATATCAATTATCTGTATCGTTTATGTATTCCGTTTATTTATATAACTTATTTGTTTACAGCTGGCATGTAGTATACGTATATAGATTTTTTTTTTTGTTTTTGTTTTGTTTCCTTTTGCCCTTTTCCTTTCCTTACTTGATACCCAACCTACAACTTTCTTTATTTTCCCACTCTACTATACCGTGCTATCCATTCCTTCTTTCTCTACACAACCTTTTCTTTCTCTACACAACTTTCCTTTCTCTACAATTTTTTCTCCTCTTGCTCTATTCTTGTTTTACCCATTCCCTTCATGCTTCCTCACGCTTTCGCTTTCTTTTCTTTACTGTGTGGGGATAGTGACCTGTCCTTCACTCACCTCATCCCAGTTCCTTTCTTTATTTTTTTTTTCTCAACTAATGAGGTATTGTAACATATCATTTTTTTAATATGTTACATTCATAATAAACTATGATAGTACTAACCTTCATTCCTGTTTTTTATCCAATATTTTGTACCTTTACACAACACAGTTTTTATACATCCCTGATTGCAAAGTACATACATTCTCATTAACTCAATTCCAAACAATAATTGCTAATTTTTACATCTTAGGTACACTTATATTTGTCAACAAACATCTATCACGTCTGACGTTTGACATTTATTTTTATCAGAGTAAACATCATAATTTTTGAACCACTGGCTCAATCTTGTGAGGAACAGCAGAACTATTTCCACGAGCAATTATCCAGAGATATACGTCTTCTCATTCTTGCATGGATGTCCAGCTATTTCCATCTCTTTTTCTTATAAAGACACCTTGCGTTGAGAGTCCACACTTCATCAAACTTTAGCGCCATCTGGTGTCAAATAGTGGCAAAGTATGCCGCACATATATTGTCATCTCTCTCACACCTAAATGCATAGCCATCCTGTCATCTCGTTCATGCAACAGCACCGAAACTGACATCTGGCGTAGAGTAGCTCTCTTGCTTTAATAATTGAACTTCTACATATTGAGTCCAGATTATCTATGGTACCTAAAAACTTTTATCAATAACATTATGAATATCTAATTTACAATGAAAGTAATTAGTTATTCATATTCTACAAATCTGCCTTTATTTGATTTTATATAATTCTTCATTTATCTTTAGCTAATTTTCTTAACCATAGACTATATTCGGATCATTCTAGAAATGTACAAGTGAGCATTGTCTATGCTACTTACCTTGGAAAATTCGAGATTGATGGTAAAGCAATAGGAATTAAAAACAAGATTCTAGAAAAGTCGTGGCAGAACATATAAATAGGGCCCGTCTGGCCCCAGTGTTTTTTCTCTCGATAACCGCTACTTAACTGACTGTGAGAAAGACTGTGAAGCAAAGTCACTGTGAACTGTTATTGCATAGACATTTTTTTACCTACGTAGTTTATTCCTGATAAACCTAACCGTCCTAAGCTGCATCATTGTGTGAACACTGCAATTTTCTTGATTCGTCCTCGATCTTCAGCGTCCGGTTCTTATTATTGACTGGACTACCTGTCCGGAGCGAGCACCTGCGAAGCTGACATCATACCGGCGAGCCCTCGTTCGCTGACCTTAGGCTTTGAGAGACCGGCGTTCGCAACCCCTCCTCGGAACATAAGTCTCAGGTGTAATCGTTCTTATATCTTTATCTCTTAACTACATCTCTCCATACTCTCTTCGTTTATGAGCTGTTCATAAACGTGGCGCCCATTAATTGTCTCTAATCTTCTCCTCTCTTATAAGTTTAACTTAACTACATACATATAAGTATTACCTACCTACCTTTCAATTTTGTAACACTCCCAACTTGATTTAAACTACACTTGTGAACTTATAAAACGCTTAATATTGAATAACAACCATATTTTAATTTGTGTTTGTATTTGTATATCCAGTCTGACACGTTGTAAACCTATTTTAAGGATAGCGATAGCCTAGGTCTCCTATTCATATAAATTTCTTTTGAAACTTTATTTGTCTAGTTTAAACTTCATTACCTGTTTATGTAATTTCCAACTCAGTGAGAATATTGTAATTTAAGTCCCTCTGACAGTGCAACAAGTGAGCTGCAAAGTAGAATATTTATCCCCACGCCCTGTATTTCTTGTAAGGACCTAATTTTACATGTTATAAAAATAAAACTTCACATTTCATTATATTTCCATTTCTTTTATTTTACATCAAAACCTATAGTTAAAAACTTTTACTTTACTTTTTGTAGAGAAATTATTAGTAGGTACCTACTTATTCATAATAAATTAATACTAAATGTTTCAGTATATTTTATTTGGCCAGTCATATTACTTTGCCCTTGTGTATCAGCTACTGACAATGAAACTAATTTTATGCTCGTGTTTGGTGTGGACGTAGAAATATCATTTTTAACAGATTTTCCTATTTCCAACAGTTTCTTTTTCCTAGTCGTAATAGTGTATGGTGTTTTGCTCGACGAAGTTGCAGTAGGTATTTAATGTTCCTGAGCAGATATTGCATTTCCATTTGCGTTTTGATTCTGGTTTCATTAAACGATAAAGCTTTCCGGACAAACTCGTATCTTTTGCCGCACAATGCACTAATATAGAATCCTTGGCAGTATCAAAGAATACTATATAATTATTACTACGTAGCCACTGACCTCTATTATTTATACACTGGACAATCTGTCTCCATACAAATTACAGCTAATTTTATGTGGCAATTTAAAGCGCCGCCACTACGAGTGTCCCGAGAACTAATTTTGACACAATCATTACCGCAGTCGACAATATTTTTGTCAGCCAGTCCAGTGTGTAAATAATAGAGGTCAGTGTATATAGCAGTAGTTTGTCTTTTTCATTTATCATTTAGCGCCATCTCTTGACAATTTATGGATGTAGCCGTTTTTGTTGACATCTAATCTTGCTTATTGATTCTTTATTTGCTAACTAGCTTAAGCTGACCCGGTAAACGTTGTTTTGTCATATTAAATTATAGTGGACTAAAGTAGAATAAATAATAAGTAGACTATGTCTAGTGTGTGTGTTTATACACCAACAGTTACCTACACCAGACGATAGATAGCGCTAGTTAGGTATACACTACCAATAAAAGGGCCAAGATTGGTCTCTACTTCCTACATATATAAATTACTCTGTAAAGTAGAGTGCGCGTCAGATAACTCTGCGCGCATGCGCGACTGGTGCATTTTTGGCGCTAGTTACAGTACATTATTTATGCTAAGCTTATGGAAAAGATTAGTATTCGATTTTGACCGCGCGCAGACGTCAGTGATTACATACTCTTTGGAAGCGGCCACGGAAGAGATGACAGTTTTGCAGTTTTGTATCGAAGTTATAGTCTCACAGTTCACACTCCATTTTTGGTGTATAAACACACACATATGCAAATTACAAAGGCATATAAACACAGACACACACATAGGCATAGTATACATATTATTTATCTATTTATAAGGAAACTCAGTGTAAATGAAACATAGGTTAACACTGCACCCTTTATTAACAATAAAACAACAAATATGAATCACTAAAGGCATTAACAATGTTCAAAGAAGTCTTTTTTCAAACACAGCACATCACCAAAGAATTCTATATAACACTCAACACAAACGAGTCTTTTTCTCAAAAAACGGTAGGTACTCCGAGCAACGAAACTATATAATTGCTAACGGAATTACGGATCTTTACGAAACAGAACATAGCAAATAACAAATTTAACAAACAAAAGTATAATTTAGATTATTTGACATTATTTTCCATAAGTACACTTTAATCTCTTTAAAGTTAATACCCTTCCATCAACTTTCAACAATATAGTATAGAAAAAAAGGATTTTTCTCTTCTTTTCTATACTGTGGGTGGGTGTATTAACTTGGAGCCATCTATCGTTGACTTTAGTGAACTATTTATGTAAGGGAATAAGGGAATAATAATAGTTTATTTCAGGCATCTTACAATATTAGGTGTTACAATATTAGGACCATATAATAAATACCTTACAGACTAACATACATAATAATATATCAACTACTTATTAACACGAATAGCAGGCGGCGTCGTGTTGCGAAGCGCAGTGTCCGGTAGCCGACCACGAAACCGGCGGAACAGGACACCCTTCGGCCAAAAGTCTTCTTTCATGAAGGTCGACAGATGTTCGGTCGGCACCCTCACCACAAAAGAATTGAAATTCACGTTGTGGCGAGACTCCAACCGTTCGACCCTCAGAGTAAATTTGGCTTTAATCCTCATGTACTCCACAATGTCATCGGTTTTTGTAGAGTAGTGCAGGCGTGACACGTACACCAGCGTCGTCGGGATAGCCGGCCGCAGCAGGTGATTGTGTCCGGTCGGGGCGGTGCCGCACAGGTTGCGACGAGAGGCCTTCTTCTTCTTTTCCACCTTCTTGAATCCCTCTTCATCGCACTCTGTATCCTGTCTTCGCAGCGCTGGTTGCTCAGCTTTGGAGACCGATCGTTGTTTTTCCCCCATTTCCTTACCCGACTCGAGTTGGCGTTTGGCGGGTCGGTTAGAAGCGGTGACAGCAGCGTAATTACGTTGTGGGGTCGACGTGCTTACGCGTGACGTCTCCGTCGGGGCGGAGGAGCGGGTGGCGGGGCGCGGTGCATCGCTAGCTGCGGCGGCGGCCGGTGACGCATCCATATGCGCCGACTCAAAACTGCCGATGGATGCATTTTGTGCCCCACGTCGAGTATTCACATATGTGGCCTCAGGTGACCTACTTACCGAAGCGGCGCTGCTTAACAACACAACTTGGGCACGTAGCTCACTGATGGTGTTGTCCGAGGCCTCCAGTTTACACTGTATTTCGGCCAGACTAGTCTTCAAGGAGGTGATATCCTTGAGAAGTCTGGTGACGTCGACGTGGTCGAACGTGACGGGGGGCAGCTTGTGCAGGTCCTTCGCCACGAATGTTGGCACGTCGTCAGGGTCGGTCTCCTTCAAGATGGTAATAATATCCTGGAGACTTTTCGCACCACCATCTCTCCGTCGAGATGGCATCTCATCGGCTTTCCCGATGCTCTGGAAAAGCAGCGCCTTGCCACTACAAATCTCGGCTTCGTTGAAGTTCGACTTGCAGATCTGCACGATGCTGACTTCATCCATGGTGTCGATGGCATTCTGGATAAACGCCACTACTTCGTTCACTATGAGTTGTTGGGAACCCATAGCGAGGTTAAGCGAGCAGCGGCTTAAGCCGCGCTAAACGTAAATTACGAAAGTGTAATTTGACTCGTATGCAATTGTGCGCGTCCGTTTCCGAGCGCGCATCGCACTGCACTGAAAAAGCAAAGTGCAAAGTGTGCACCTACAGGGAGAACATAGCAACTTTCGCATTTTTTGGCTTCTCGTTTGAATGTATGAAGATTGCGCCCCCTGGTGGTCGGGTTAAAGTACTATGCTCCGTTTTGACGTGAAAGAAGGACAAACAAACAAACAAACACACTTTCACATTTATCATTACGACTCCGTAGCTTAGTGGTTAGAGCAGCCGCCCGGAAAGCGAAAGTCGTGGGTTCGAGTCCCATCGGAGATGGTTGTGAGATGATGGTCGATTTTTTCTAAATACTTCATTTTCCATATTTCAATAATAAAAATTGGACTGTGAATGCAAAAAAGTAAAAATTTAAATAACTTTATAATTTATATTAATATTAATAATTAATTTAAGTGAAAGGTCGTGGGTTCGAGTCCCATCGGAGCTGGTTGTGAGATGAGGATCGATTTTGTCTAAATTCTTCATTTTCCATTTTTCAATAATAAAAATTGGATTGTGAATGCAAAAAAGTAAACATTTCAATAACTTTATAATTTACTAGCTTTCCGCCCGCGGCTTCGCCCGCGTGTAATACACGACATTATCCTCAGGGATAATGATCCTACGTCACTTTCCAGCTCTCAATCTACCCCTGGACCTACCAAAAATCACATTGATCCGTTGCTCCGTTTAGACGTGAAAGACGGAAAAACAAATAATACCTACCTACTGGTTTTCCCGTGAGAATATGATACTTTCCTGTGGTAAATAGTAAAAGTAGCCTATTATAATCCTTCCCAGGGTCTCAAACTATTTACTTAAAGAGGTACCAATTTCTGGTTGCAAATTAGCCCGCGCTTAAAATGATTTTCGTATGGGATTGAGATTTTTCCCGCGGTAAAAAGTGTTGTCTTTCCCAGTGCCTTAAACTGTCTCTATTCTATATATTATAATCCTTTCCATTAACTTAAACTATCAACTTAAATACCAATTCCATTCCACAGCTATGCCCGGGCTAAAACTCATTTTACCATGGGAATGATCCTTATTCCCGCGGTAAAAAGTCCTTCCTAAGGTCACAAAATATCTTCATTCCAAATTTCATCTGAATCGGTTCAGCGGTTTTGACGTAAAAACAGAACATACAGACAGACAGACAAACATAAATTTTCGCATTTATAATAATATTAGGGATAGTAGAAATATGAATATGATTTGGCGGCCGCGACTACGTCCGTCCGTGAGTAATTTAATTGTGTGCCTACATCGCAAAATTTCATGTCAAAAAGTAGGTAGATAGGCGTTCTCTAAGGCTTCATCAGCACCATCATAAATCCATTTTAATGTCCCGCTGCTGGGGTACAGTCCTTCATATTGATGGATAAGGAAAATGGACCATGAGCTTCCACACGGGCCCATTGCAGTTATGGGGTATTAACCAATCCAAGTGCAGCCAGTACCATCGGTTTATCGTGCCTTCCGAAGCACCATATAATTTTGAACACCCATCCCGTGAAAGACCACTGCGAAAATCAACATAACCTCAGCGATCGCAGGCCGAGAACGCTACATGACGCTACCTATACTTTATACCAAACATGAAAGTCAGAGACTTTACAGCTACTTTCGTATATGAATAATATTCGGACATTCTCCTACTCTTGAACTACCAAAATGCAAAAAATCAAGTCAATACTTCGCGAAGGTAGTTTTTAATGTGGTATGGGTTCTATGACAGCTCATTCGTGCAAAGCGAAGCTTTTTTCTCCTTCATAATATAATGGCAATACCGCAGAACAATAACTTATTGTTCTGAGGGCAATACGCTAGTTAATACATAACACTCTTTGGTGGAAATGAGGTACAGTGCCACAATCTTTTCTGTTCCGGTGACAGCGGCGCTACGTACGTTTTTATTTTTTTTGTAGCAATTTAACCGGCCCTGACTTCTAAGGACTTCAGCCGCCAGCAGCGCTATGGTTGGACATCAACTTGACAGCAAAAGACATTTAAAAAAACACGTTAGTTTCACATTTTGGCCACCGGAGCAGAAGCGATTGTGGCAATGTACGTCGAAAAACGGATTGAGTTTTCAAACATGTGTCAAAAAAAAATGAAATTACAAATCAAAAGCACTAAGGAGTATTGATATCAACTTCGATGAAAATCACCCCCAAAATAACTTTCTATCCCTTTTTAATCCTGTTAGGCGATGAGTTTTAATGAAATATGAAACATATCTTCGATTAATTCTGTCAAAGAATGTTTATTCAAAATTTGAAGAAGATTGGACAAAGGAATCACGTTGTCCCATACAAACTTTACCCCCGTTTTTTACCCCCTTAGGGGTAGAATTTCGAAAAATCCTTTCTTATCGGATGCCTACATCATACAAGGAACACACCCTCCAAGTTTCAGGTCTCTACGATCAGCGGCTTAGGCTGTGCGTTTATCCGTCAGTGATTCAGGACAAAGGATTTTATATATATAGATATTAATATAAATAATTAATAAATAATAATATGGATATCGTGCTAGACGGCGCAAGTTTGTAATTAATTTAACGCGAGGACAAAAAAGTATTTGGGTAATCTGGGGTTCGAACTTGGTTCTCTCGAGTCCTCAATATTGTATGGCCACTACGCCGTCGGCGCTAGCCGAACTTCAAGAGGTATGACGAATTATTGGTATATAACAGAATAAAAACTATTACAAACTTATATTTGTACTTCATCTAATACAAGATCTTATACAGGATAAGTGCATAGGGAACGCAAATATAAGTTTGTCAACGTTTTATTTTAAAAAAATACTAGTTTCGGATTTTTTCCTTTGTACTCACCAGATTACCTGTCTGCATGCCAAATTTCAGCTTTCTAGGTCATCTGGAAGTGGGTTATAGTTTTGATTATAGGTGAGTCAGTGATAAAAATAACGATTTTTGGACGTAAATATCTAAATAACTGTTAGAGGTGTGTATATAAAATTTGGAGCACATATTTATCTCGCTAGTCTAAATACATAAGCCAAATTTGACATGTTTCTGTGTAATAGTTTTTGAGTTATGAGGGGGTCAAAACTGGCTCCAAATGGTTCGTGTTAAGATACACACGGTGCTGCTCGCCAGTTCTGTTTTCTTTTGAACTTGGCTGATACGCTGCCGCGTATCCAGATTACAAACTTGCGCCGTCTAGCACGATATCCATATTATTATTTATTAATTATTTATATTAATATCTATATATATAAAATCCTTTGTCCTGAATCACTGACGGATAAACGCACAGCCTAAGCCGCTGATCGTAGAGACCTGAAACTTGGAGGGTGTGTTCCTTGTATGATGTAGGCATCCGATAAGAAAGGATTTTTCGAAATTCTACCCCTAAGGGGGTAAAAAACGGGGGTAAAGTTTGTATGGGACAACGTGATTCCTTTGTCCAATCTTCTTCAAATTTTGAATAAACATTCTTTGACAGAATTAATCGAAGATATGTTTCATATTTCATTAAAACTCATCGCCTAACAGGGTTAAAAAGGGATAGAAAGTTATTTTGGGGGTGATTTTCATCGAAGTTGATATCAATACTCCTTAGTGCTTTTGATTTGTAATTTCATTTTTTTTTGACACATGTTTGAAAACTCAATCCGTTTTTCGACGTACATTGCCACAATCGCTTCTGCTCCGGTGGCCAAAATGTGAAACTAACGTGTTTTTTTAAATGTCTTTTGCTGTCAAGTTGATGTCCAACCATAGCGCTGCTGGCGGCTGAAGTCCTTAGAAGTCAGGGCCGGTTAAATTGCTACAAAAAAAATAAAAACGTACGTAGCGCCGCTGTCACCGGAACAGAAAAGATTGTGGCACTGTACCTCATTTCCACCAAAGAGTGTTATGTATTAACTAGCGTATTGCCCTCAGAACAATAAGTTATTGTTCTGCGGTATTGCCATTATATTATGAAGGAGAAAAAAGCTTCGCTTTGCACGAATGAGCTGTCATAGAACCCATACCACATTAAAAACTACCTTCGCGAAGTATTGACTTGATTTTTTGCATTTTGGTAGTTCAAGAGTAGGAGAATGTCCGAATATTATTCATATACGAAAGTAGCTGTAAAGTATCTGACTTTCATGTTTGGTATAAAGTATAGGTAGCGTCATGTAGCGTTCTCGGCCTGCGATCGCTGAGGTTATGTTGATTTTCGCAGTGGTCTTTCACGGGATGGGTGTTCAAAATTATATGGTGCTTCGGAAGGCACGATAAACCGATGGTACTGGCTGCACTTGGATTGGTTAATACCCCATAACTGCAATGGGCCCGTGTGGAAGCTCATGGTCCATTTTCCTTATCCATCAATATGAAGGACTGTACCCCAGCAGCGGGACATTAAAATGGATTTATGATGGTGCTGATGAAGCCTTAGAGAACGCCTATCTACCTACTTTTTGACATGAAATTTTGCGATGTAGGCACACAATTAAATTACTCACGGACGGACGTAGTCGCGGCCGCCAAATCATATTCATATTTCTACTATCCCTAATATTATTATAAATGCGAAAATTTATGTTTGTCTGTCTGTCTGTATGTTCTGTTTTTACGTCAAAACCGCTGAACCGATTCAGATGAAATTTGGAATGAAGATATTTTGTGACCTTAGGAAGGACTTTTTACCGCGGGAATAAGGATCATTCCCATGGTAAAATGAGTTTTAGCCCGGGCATAGCTGTGGAATGGAATTGGTATTTAAGTTGATAGTTTAAGTTAATGGAAAGGATTATAATATATAGAATAGAGACAGTTTAAGGCACTGGGAAAGACAACACTTTTTACCGCGGGAAAAATCTCAATCCCATACGAAAATCATTTTAAGCGCGGGCTAATTTGCAACCAGAAATTGGTACCTCTTTAAGTAAATAGTTTGAGACCCTGGGAAGGATTATAATAGGCTACTTTTACTATTTACCACAGGAAAGTATCATATTCTCACGGGAAAACCAGTAGGTAGGTATTATTTGTTTTTCCGTCTTTCACGTCTAAACGGAGCAACGGATCAATGTGATTTTTGGTAGGTCCAGGGGTAGATTGAGAGCTGGAAAGTGACGTAGGATCATTATCCCTGAGGATAATGTCGTGTATTACACGCGGGCGAAGCCGCGGGCGGAAAGCTAGTAAATTATAAAGTTATTGAAATGTTTACTTTTTTGCATTCACAATCCAATTTTTATTATTGAAAAATGGAAAATGAAGAATTTAGACAAAATCGATCCTCATCTCACAACCAGCTCCGATGGGACTCGAACCCACGACCTTTCACTTAAATTAATTATTAATATTAATATAAATTATAAAGTTATTTAAATTTTTACTTTTTTGCATTCACAGTCCAATTTTTATTATTGAAATATGGAAAATGAAGTATTTAGAAAAAATCGACCATCATCTCACAACCATCTCCGATGGGACTCGAACCCACGACTTTCGCTTTCCGGGCGGCTGCTCTAACCACTAAGCTACGGAGTCGTAATGATAAATGTGAAAGTGTGTTTGTTTGTTTGTTTGTCCTTCTTTCACGTCAAAACGGAGCATAGTACTTTAACCCGACCACCAGGGGGCGCAATCTTCATACATTCAAACGAGAAGCCAAAAAATGCGAAAGTTGCTATGTTCTCCCTGTAGGTGCACACTTTGCACTTTGCTTTTTCAGTGCAGTGCGATGCGCGCTCGGAAACGGACGCGCACAATTGCATACGAGTCAAATTACACTTTCGTAATTTACGTTTAGCGCGGCTTAAGCCGCTGCTCGCTTAACCTCGCTATGGGTTCCCAACAACTCATAGTGAACGAAGTAGTGGCGTTTATCCAGAATGCCATCGACACCATGGATGAAGTCAGCATCGTGCAGATCTGCAAGTCGAACTTCAACGAAGCCGAGATTTGTAGTGGCAAGGCGCTGCTTTTCCAGAGCATCGGGAAAGCCGATGAGATGCCATCTCGACGGAGAGATGGTGGTGCGAAAAGTCTCCAGGATATTATTACCATCTTGAAGGAGACCGACCCTGACGACGTGCCAACATTCGTGGCGAAGGACCTGCACAAGCTGCCCCCCGTCACGTTCGACCACGTCGACGTCACCAGACTTCTCAAGGATATCACCTCCTTGAAGACTAGTCTGGCCGAAATACAGTGTAAACTGGAGGCCTCGGACAACACCATCAGTGAGCTACGTGCCCAAGTTGTGTTGTTAAGCAGCGCCGCTTCGGTAAGTAGGTCACCTGAGGCCACATATGTGAATACTCGACGTGGGGCACAAAATGCATCCATCGGCAGTTTTGAGTCGGCGCATATGGATGCGTCACCGGCCGCCGCCGCAGCTAGCGATGCACCGCGCCCCGCCACCCGCTCCTCCGCCCCGACGGAGACGTCACGCGTAAGCACGTCGACCCCACAACGTAATTACGCTGCTGTCACCGCTTCTAACCGACCCGCCAAACGCCAACTCGAGTCGGGTAAGGAAATGGGGGAAAAACAACGATCGGTCTCCAAAGCTGAGCAACCAGCGCTGCGAAGACAGGATACAGAGTGCGATGAAGAGGGATTCAAGAAGGTGGAAAAGAAGAAGAAGGCCTCTCGTCGCAACCTGTGCGGCACCGCCCCGACCGGACACAATCACCTGCTGCGGCCGGCTATCCCGACGACGCTGGTGTACGTGTCACGCCTGCACTACTCTACAAAAACCGATGACATTGTGGAGTACATGAGGATTAAAGCCAAATTTACTCTGAGGGTCGAACGGTTGGAGTCTCGCCACAACGTGAATTTCAATTCTTTTGTGGTGAGGGTGCCGACCGAACATCTGTCGACCTTCATGAAAGAAGACTTTTGGCCGAAGGGTGTCCTGTTCCGCCGGTTTCGTGGTCGGCTACCGGACACTGCGCTTCGCAACACGACGCCGCCTGCTATTCGTGTTAATAAGTAGTTGATATATTATTATGTATGTTAGTCTGTAAGGTATTTATTATATGGTCCTAATATTGTAACACCTAATATTGTAAGATGCCTGAAATAAACTATTATTATTCCCTTATTCCCTTACATAAATAGTTCACTAAAGTCAACGATAGATGGCTCCAAGTTAATACACCCACCCACAGTATAGAAAAGAAGAGAAAAATCCTTTTTTTCTATACTATATTGTTGAAAGTTGATGGAAGGGTATTAACTTTAAAGAGATTAAAGTGTACTTATGGAAAATAATGTCAAATAATCTAAATTATACTTTTGTTTGTTAAATTTGTTATTTGCTATGTTCTGTTTCGTAAAGATCCGTAATTCCGTTAGCAATTATATAGTTTCGTTGCTCGGAGTACCTACCGTTTTTTGAGAAAAAGACTCGTTTGTGTTGAGTGTTATATAGAATTCTTTGGTGATGTGCTGTGTTTGAAAAAAGACTTCTTTGAACATTGTTAATGCCTTTAGTGATTCATATTTGTTGTTTTATTGTTAATAAAGGGTGCAGTGTTAACCTATGTTTCATTTACACTGAGTTTCCTTATAAATAGATAAATAATATGTATACTATGCCTATGTGTGTGTCTGTGTTTATATGCCTTTGTAATTTGCATATGTGTGTGTTTATACACCAAAAATGGAGTGTGAACTGTGAGACTATAACTTCGATACAAAACTGCAAAACTGTCATCTCTTCCGTGGCCGCTTCCAAAGAGTATGTAATCACTGACGTCTGCGCGCGGTCAAAATCGAATACTAATCTTTTCCATAAGCTTAGCATAAATAATGTACTGTAACTAGCGCCAAAAATGCACCAGTCGCGCATGCGCGCAGAGTTATCTGACGCGCACTCTACTTTACAGAGTAATTTATATATGTAGGAAGTAGAGACCAATCTTGGCCCTTTTATTGGTAGTGTATACCTAACTAGCGCTATCTATCGTCTGGTGTAGGTAACTGTTGGTGTATAAACACACACACTAGACATAGTCTACTTATTATTTATTCTACTTTAGTCCACTATAATTTAATATGACAAAACAACGTTTACCGGGTCAGCTTAAGCTAGTTAGCAAATAAAGAATCAATAAGCAAGATTAGATGTCAACAAAAATGGCTACATCCATAAATTGTCAAGAGATGGCGCTAAATGATAAATGAAAAAGACAAACTACTGCTATATACACTGACCTCTATTATTTACACACTGGACTGGCTGACAAAAATATTGTCGACTGCGGTAATGATTGTGTCAAAATTAGTTCTCGGGACACTCGTAGTGGCGGCGCTTTAAATTGCCACATAAAATTAGCTGTAATTTGTATGGAGACAGATTGTCCAGTGTATAAATAATAGAGGTCAGTGGCTACGTAGTAATAATTATATAGTATTCTTTGATACTGCCAAGGATTCTATATTAGTGCATTGTGCGGCAAAAGATACGAGTTTGTCCGGAAAGCTTTATCGTTTAATGAAACCAGAATCAAAACGCAAATGGAAATGCAATATCTGCTCAGGAACATTAAATACCTACTGCAACTTCGTCGAGCAAAACACCATACACTATTACGACTAGGAAAAAGAAACTGTTGGAAATAGGAAAATCTGTTAAAAATGATATTTCTACGTCCACACCAAACACGAGCATAAAATTAGTTTCATTGTCAGTAGCTGATACACAAGGGCAAAGTAATATGACTGGCCAAATAAAATATACTGAAACATTTAGTATTAATTTATTATGAATAAGTAGGTACCTACTAATAATTTCTCTACAAAAAGTAATGATATCTCATCAAAAACATAAAATATGTGAAGTGAGAGCCAACTTCAATATTAGGAAATATGCCTTGGTTGTTGACTTCAACGACAAAAGATGTGAGATCTAAATGGGTGCCAAGTTTAACGGTCAGTCCTGAAAATTTAGTACTTACATAAAATGTTTCATAACAACTTAAAATATAATTTCTTCTTATAACTTAGGATAATAAATTGAAGCCTAAGGTCTGACTTGGCTAGTTTTCATATACGAATTATATATATATTATAGCCTTCGCCAGCTCTAAAGCCGAAGTTCTTATAGTATTCTTCCGAAAATTTGGCTTGCTGGTAGACTAGAAACTAGAGATGAACATAGGGCTCTTTCATGACTGTTTCAGTAAGTACCTAATAATAATTCGGATACGAGAACTAGCCAAGTCAGACCTTAGGCTTCAATTTATTATCCTAAGTTATAAGAAGAAATTATATTTTAAGTTGTTATGAAACATTTTATGTAAGTACTAAATTTTCAGGACTGACCGTTAAACTTGGCACCCATTTAGATCTCACATCTTTTGTCGTTGAAGTCAACAACCAAGGCATATTTCCTAATATTGAAGTTGGCTCTCACTTCACATATTTTATGTTTTTGATGAGATTAACTTTTCTCTACGTAGGTAGGTACATTACAAGAAATCTCTTACATAAGAAACCAGAAATACTTAGTTTGTTAGTAATTTTCAAATCGTGAGAACAACATCAATGTTCTAATTAGGGTTCATGTAAAAATATAAGATCTCATTTAAGAAAGCCAAGGTATCTGTGCTTCATTATAACAGGAATTCATTTGATGGTCTGAAGTTGTCATCTTTGTTTGCAAAATATTCAACATAAGCACATTTAATTAATCTTCACTCCTTTGACATTGTCACATCCAGTGAGTTCATAGCCAGCTCTTAGTGCTGTTCTTACAAATCAGCCCCCAGATAATGCCGCCCAATCACTTAGCTACAGACTCCACCTCCGATACCACCAGCTCATGTATTTCTAAATAACTCCCTGCATATGTTTCGTCGCTGGTCGTAAAATTTGGTTTATGGTAAACAGGCTATCGTAATACGCCATCTTGCTGATTGTGCCGGCAGTAACTCCTTGCGGTGGAACAAGACCTTTATATATTTTCTGTAATGCCAGCCGATAAAATAAATTCGATTTAACGTTTTGCTGCTTTGCAGTCAATTCCGTCGCTAAACACCTTTAGTATCTAACTAGTATAATTAACTTCATTTTGTACATAATAGGTTGGGAAAAAGTTTCTTTGCATTTTAATTATATGAAAACTCAAGACCATTTTTATGAGAGACTGAAGACTTCATTACATTTTGGCAGAAAGAAAAACAAATGAAACATAGCTGGAAACATAGATTTAGAATTTTTTCGCTACGCAAAAAGATCTACGAAGCGTGGGAGCGAGAAATCCAAATCAAGTTTTAAATGTCCAAGAGAGAAAAAGACAGCAAATAAGTACCGCTATGTCATTATTTTCACGAGTAAGAGGCCATAGTGTCCCAGCTGTTCAACGTCTCGTTACAATTTGTGCATATTTGTAGTAATCCTTCGATTAAAGTGAAAAGTGCAATTATGGTAACATGTTCGGTACGTGAATGTACGTGAATGTGGAGTTACAAGACGCAATAATCCGGATAAATACACTTTTCACAAGTAAAAACGATTTTATCATTGGAAGTTTTCGAACCTTAATTTATCAAATTTCATATGTATTGTAACATCTTTATAACAACATGATGCAATAAAGAACTTTGAACTTTGAACTTTGAACTTTGACAGTAATCGGCTCAGAAAAAGATGTTTACAGTAGAATATTAAAATGTGTTGTTCTGTGTGAGTGTAAATCGTGATTTAAAACAATATTTGCGAAGAAATTATGTATAAATAGTAAATTGATGGTTACGCTAGTGCTTGACAAAGCGGTGACGTCACGAGTATCGATAAAAACAATTGTTTTTTATTGACATCGTGATATGAATACAAAGTAATTTAGCCAAGATTATGTTGAAATCGTAGATAAGGTAGGAAAGATAGATTGCCGACGTCATACATTATTATTATTTATCTATTCTTGAAATAGAGGTAAAATTGAATCATTATATTATTTTTTTACTTTTAATGAATTTGCTCTTGATCCCAATCAAGCCCATGGTGAGCTAAGACAGGATCCACGATGGAGCGAGCTAACCCAGAAGCTCACAAATTTTATTCAAGCTCATCAAGCTCTCTTACTGCATTCATATAAATACTCTCGTCCTCCTGGAAAGAGCTATACCGAAACAGCTGCTTTGCTTGCATTACATTATATTAGGCACGCATAATTATGTCGCCTTCCTCCTAATGAGTGATTTTCTGAGAGGCCATTTAAAAAAAAAAAGCTTCCAATTGCTTCACTAGATGGCGTTGAATAAGTATGTACATGTCTATGGTATATTTTGGTATGAAACATATTTAAATTAATTACTTTTGAAAAACCCAAAGGAAACGAATAATATATTAAATAAGTACTACTGTGAGGAACGGAAACGAAATAGGTAAATTTAAAGATTTAGGTAAATAAATAACATCTGTCTGACGTTCCGTTTTACGTAAAAAAGTCGCGTCAAAGTAAAATTTATAACGTTCCGTTCCTTCTAACTGCATAGGTGGGACAGCGCCATCTAGTGGCTGAGCTTTCAGAAAATCGCCCATTGGAAAAGATTGTTATGAGCTTTACTAATAAAATATAAGACTTCAAGGCTTAGTACTACATTTTATCAATAGATGGCGCTGAATTTGCTGTGTAAAAATTCTACATGGCGAAGTTAAGAATTTTGTAAACCTAGTTAAGTTAGCTCATAAAATAAAAATAATAATAAAAATGTTTTATTAAATAAAAGAAATTACAGTTCAAATAATTACTAATGGTTCCCAAACTAGGCAAAGCCTGTCTTTTGGGGACCCACATTAAAGTAACAAACAGATTTTACTAATTGGCTAACTTAAGTGTAGGTAGGTACATAATTGTGAATATTAGTACTTATGTTTTAATATTAACAAAATAACAAATTTGGCTGAAAGTAACTAGCACTGCTAAAGTGATGGTCTAGTGGAATCATTGTTATTTATTGAGTGGTTGTAAGTAACACTTCAATATCAGTATAATTGATTGGAAGAAGCCAGTCCCTTATCAAAGCCCTTGCAATAGTTGTGCGACGTGATTTGAAATCGCACATACTTACAACCCTATTATAAAGGAATGGGTGAAGGAAATCGCTGTGTTTTTTGGCAAATGTTGTAAGTGGTGGTGTCACGGGAATTTTAAATATACCTTTCATAAGGAGGTTGTTATATTTGTCGGAATTTATCACTCGTTTGTGTGTTATTATTAAGGCTCTAAGGATATACAACTTGCGAACAGTCAGTACATGACAGTCTGTATATAGTTTATATGTTGAGTAGCGACGTGGAACATTTAGCATGACCTTGAGTACCGCTCTCTGTGCTCTCTCAACCTGCAACATATGTGTTTTATCTGTCCCTCCCCAAACTGATATGCAATACGATATGATGGATTGACAAAGACTCAAATAGACCATCCGTAGAACTGATGCACATGCTGCACCACGAAGCATATACATTACGTTTATTACTTTACGAACACGACTTGCCAGGGCCGTTAAGTGCTGGTGGAAGTTCAGTTTGTGGTCAATAAGTACTCCAAGGTACTTAATGGTCTCCGTCTGGCAAATTTCATCGCACATACACATAATTCGGAGCTGATTGCCTGCAAGGTAGGGACAACAGCTTTTGTGAATTTTTATACATGGTATTGATTCTGGTTTTGAAAGCGCGGTTTTATGAAAAGTAAGGAATTTTGTCTTTGTGATATTAAGAGACAGAAGATTACTCTCCAACCATCTTGCAACAGCAGCCAATCCACTTTCTGTGTTCAAAAACGCTTCAGACCATGTCGAACCCCTGAACAGAATGGCCGTATCATCCGCATAACAAATTACTTCAGAATTTGTTAGAGGGACAGACGGGAGGTCATTGAGATAAATATTAAATAAAGTGGGGCCCAACACGCTGCCCTGGGGGACACCGAACTGAATCGTACGAGGATCACTCAGAAATCCGCCTACCCTAATGCAAAGTTTGCGTTCCGTGAGGTAGCTCCTGAACCATGCCAAGGCTGTACCTCTGACACCAGTTTTCTCGAGCTTTGACAAAAGAATTGGGATAGAAACAGTGTCAAAAGCCCTGGCAAGGTCCAAAAACACACCAACACAGTGGTGTCCAGAATCAAGATGTTGTGTGACAAACGACGACAAAAGACTCACTGCATCCTCCGTGGAACGGCCTTGTCTGAAGCCGAACTGTCGATCCGTTAACAAGTTGTGAGTATCCAGATAGCTAGTCAGGCGTTTTTGGACAATTTTTTCTAAAAGCTTAGATAGAATGCTTAGCAGGGAGATAGGCCTATAGTTTTCTGGTGCTTCTTTTGCCCCCGATTTGTAAATTGGAGAGACTACAGCAACTTTCCAGCAATCGGGAAATGCTCCACCTGCCAGACTGAGATTGAATATATGTACAAGGGGAGCCACCAATGATTTTCTGTTTTGCTTAAGTAAGTGGACCGATATCTCGTCAAATCCAGGGGCGCTGTCGGTTTTTAGGTTACAAATCAGAGAGTCGTCCTCCATATCATTCGTTGGCGATAAAAAGAGAGATTCAGCTGGGGAGGTTGTACATGCATATGCTTTTGCCAAAGATTCTTGTGTTGTGTTAAGTCTAGAGAGTGTATCATTTGCCAAATTTTCACCCATCGTCGAGAAATACTTGCTACAAAAAGACAATGATTCCTCCTTAGAGCTAGATAGGGTAAGTAGTTCAGTAGGCTGCGATTTCTTTTTCGTTGTATGGCAGATATCATTCACTGTTTTCCATAGCTTTTTAGGGTCACTTAGATTTTTTTGTATTTGATCTGAATCATAGTTGTTTTTTATTTTCCGTAAAAGGTCATTACAAAAATTACGATATCGGGTGTAAGTTATTTTCAAAATAGGATTAGTAGGATCATTACGCAATTTCAAATGTAACTTGTCGCGGTTGTTGATGCAGCGAAGAAGCCCCGGGGTTAGCCATGGCTTCTTTATATGATTTGAACGATTGTTTTGCACTTTACGTGTATGGCGAGATAAAATCGATTTTAAGGTAGATGTTAATGTGTCTGCTGCTGCACAGACGTCAGTATTATTGATTACAGTGGACCAGTCTGTTGTTTTAAGTTCTGCAGTTATTGCTGAGTAGTTTACCTTTGTGACGTACTGAACTGTTTTAGCATTATTTTTGCTAGGAAGCGAAAGGCCGACCATAGCCAACGAGTGATCTGTAAAACAACTTGGACATACGACACCAACACAGGGACGGAATGGTCTCAAGAATAAATGATCAAGACATGAATTTTTTCGTGTAGGTTTCGTAATAGCTGGGAAGAATCCGTGTTCTGCCAGCAAACTCAGGTAACTATGGTGTGGGCTAACTGTATCACAGGATAGGAGGTTGATGTTAATATCGCCAGTAACTATGACATTGTTTTTATGCTTTAGCAAGCCGAGGTTTTGATCCAGTAATTCAATAAATTTTTTAAAAAAATTAAAAAAAAAAAAAAATTTTAATAAAATTAAAAAAAAAAAAAAAAAAAAAAATAAAATTTTGTTCAAGCTCATTAAGCTCTCTTACGCTATTACTGCATCCATACATACTATCGTCCTCCTGGAAAGAGCTGTACCTGTACTGGAACTACAAAGCTTTCTTACGCGACGCTTATTACGCTACTGCATCCATCTATACTCTCGTCCTCCTGGAAAGAGCTATACCGAAACAGTTGCTTTGCTTGCATTACATTATATTAGGCACGCATCTGACGCCTTCGTCCTAATTGGAAAAGGTTGTTGGAACGTTCACTTCCCCGCTTACTGCATACATTACTGTAATAATTATCGGCTTGCTTTGTAATAAACTTCTTGCTACCCGTATCATACCATCTTTTACTGCTTCAACTACGTTATCCTGCACTTCCGAAGACTTCTAACAAGAAACCCCCTCACAAAGTGTTTTAATTACGTGTACTTGAATTAATAAACGTCTCACTATATTGAGAGAGCATTAAATGTCACAGTCAAATTGGTGAATTCAATTTTTCGGTTCCTCTTCGATTTTTTAAGCGTTGCATTGGATCGTCACTCACACAAGCGCCGCTAGTAGAAATAAATCATTTACTCAGCTCAAGGACTTAAATCAAAATAATTGAGTATTTTCCGCATAAGTTTATTTGCATGCATCAAAATGATCTCCGCTCAGCATATACCAGGATATATTATATCCTGGTAATAAACAAGACGCTGCTGATCTTCCGCGGATGCCATCTCTTATGTAATAAAACTAATTAAAATTAATAATAAACATAAAAAATATAAAAAAAACAACAAAACAGGCTTTAAAGCGTATTTGTTAAGTGTTAATTTACTAATTCTTTACCACTAACCGACTTCTGACCATTTACACAAACATAACTTATTGTCTACTTTCGGCTAAAATAGTTAAAAAGCAGAATTAGACTATTAGATATTTGCGCAAAACACTCAATAATTTCGATCCAAGTCCTTGAGATTAAGTACCTATTATCTTCTTAGTAGTCTGTGCAAGTAGAGTACCTAAATGATTTATTTCTATTGGGGGCGCTAGTAACGTGACGTAGGTACCAACTTAAGGCTTCCTGACGAACGATGTATAACAAGGCCTACCTACTGAAACAATCGATAATGTAAAAGTATATCCTGGACAACACTATTTTTAACTCACACATAGACATTCATCAACACATGTACATATTTTTTTTAGTCACATCTTCGAGCCGTCATTGTGTATCTTGTACATTCTAAATCTATGGCTGGAAACAACATTTTACTAATTTTACATTATAATTTGTTTCTTTTTTGAAATGTAAACTTTTTAATGTCATCAAAACCAGCCAGATACAAATAGTACAGCCAAAGAGATTTTATTACAAACGTAGGGCAGAGGTACCCTTTGTGGCCACTTTAAGGATTTTTTGACTTTTAAGCACTAAGTACTAAATGGTCTTAGGTATTTAAGACACAAATTATATCTTAAATTATAGATAATTTATCTACCTTTAAAGGTACATTTTTCAAATTTATAAAAGTTAAATAGTTTTTTTTATATTACACACAATGTGTGAGAGGTGCCAAATGTACCGGTTTTGGCCACTTACTGATAGTTAAACTTTTGTAAGTATTGCGAAAAATCAAAACCAAACCTAGGTAAAATCAATATATTCTAATGCGCTAGAAACCAGTCAATTGCAAAACAACAATTTAATTGTAAAAAACAAAGGTTAATAAAGTATTTCATCCAAAACAAATTTCTTAAAATTTTCATACAAAACATTTTTTCAAACAGAAAATGGAATTTATTGAAAAAAAATCTTATGACATAAGGAATTCTAACGATTGTTATTATTGCCTTAAAATACCTTATTTTAATTGCCTTTATCAAAAATGGCTGAAAGTTGTTTAGAAAAGTTTTAGAGCAAAAAGTGGCCAAAACCGGTACAGTGGCCAAAACCGGTACGCCTGCCCTACTAACCGAAAAGACTTTTTCATTTATTTTCATTTATTACATTTTAAACAGAACACACAATCATGCTATTAGAAAGACGCTTAGAGTGATGTCCTCGACATTTCATTGAGATAAAATATACCATGTTCCTTGTTATTCATGCATGTTCCGAATACTTACCATTATGTACTATCGCAATGCCCAAATATTGCAATATTGGTATCTCTGGTACCTCTCAAAAACAATTTTAGATTGTTTATATCTCAAATCTTACTAAAATCGAGGAGAGGATTTTTCCCGCGTGACGACGCAAGGAAGGGGGCTCTCTCTCTATTTCCTACAATTATTCGTCGGAAATGAGATTTCGGATTAAACCGAACGCTGATGAAGACGTCGAGATGGACAAAAAACAATTAAGGATGGAATTAATATGATCGCATCTTCGCGGGCAACATTGCGCGTTTACTCAACCATGTCCGACAACCGACGAGACGGTGGTGTACAGTCAGCAGCATCTAAGGCTCAACCCACACGAACCACAACCACAACCATACCATAACCACAACACGTGGGAAGTGGACGATTGTCAAATATCTGGAAAGGTATTTCTTTCGCGTGTGGGGGTAGTAATATCCTCACATTGATGAAATTAACACTGGCCATACATGCGTGTAAGAAGTATTTGATAAATTCGATTCGACGCTTCTCGTAACGACTCCGTAGCTCAGTGGTTAGAGCAGTCGCCCGGATAGCGAAAGGTCGTGGGTTCGAGTCCCATCGGAGCTGGTTGTGAGACGGGTCGATTTTTTCGAAATACTTCATTTTCCATTTTTCAGTCATAAAAATTGCATTGTGAATGCAAAAAAGTAAAAATTTAAATAACTTGTCATAGTAATTTCTTCTTTAGCGATTGTCAAATATCTGGAAAGGTATTTCTTTCGCGTGTGGGGGTAGTAATATCCTCACATTGATGAAATTAACGCTGGCTATACAGCGTGTAAGAAGTATTTGATAAATTCGACGCTTCTCGTAACGACTCCGTAGCTCAGTGGTTAGAGCAGTCGCCCGGATAGAAAAAGATTTTAGTTAATAACTGTCAATAAAAGTTTTATAATTATTTTGATACTTTTATTTGAGAGGAAAGGCACTTTCTCACAAAGACAATTTGTTTATTAATCACATTATTGGAACCGAAAAAATATGCAAAAACGTACGTAAATGTAAATTTCTCGACAACCCGAGAAGACCCGAGAAATTAGCCTTGAGAATTCTCGAGACCCGAGAAATGGAAAAGCTCGAGAAATCATGAACCCTACTTAGGGCCGTCGGCCCACGTCCGATAATCGGTGGCCGATTTTGTCTGTCTATCCCTTTCGCACTTACATTATAGAAAGGGAGATCAGACAAAATCGGCCACCGATTATCGGACGTGGGCGAGGCCCCTTAACCACATCACAACTACTAGCGACAACAACATTTTGTCGCATAACTACAACGCATCTGCAAAAAGCTGTATCTACACTATTCACACGTAACCACATTTTGTCGCTGCGATGTGATGTGGTTGTGGTAAGTGTGGGTCGACATTAAGGACAAAAAAGTTGTAAAGGAAGATAAGGGCAGTTTTCAGCCTTCAGACTTTATAAGTAACTAGCTTTTGCCCGCGACTTCGTTCGCGTGATTAAGATAGTTGTGTTGTGCGTTTATTTTGAAAATCACGGATTACCAATATAAGTATCAAGGTATTTTTTTATCAGTTATGTCAGAAGTGACATAGTGGGTCAGAGTCTTTGTTCGCTTGGTTTTTACTATCAATTAACATGCACTATGAATGAAAGCTATCTACCCTCTAAAATGGTGTCTCTACCTTCAACCTAAATGGAAATTCCTTTACAAACTGGAACACCCTGTAGCACCCTGTATAGCGGGAATTTTCCAAAAAACCCTCTTCTTTGTGCACACCTACACCATGAAAGATATCTATTCTCCAAAAATGGTGTATATATACCTTCAGCCCTACACAAATTCCCATAAAAATTGAAACACCCTGTAGCACCCTGTATAACGGGAATTTTCCAAAACCCTTTCTTAGTGCTCACCTCCACCATGAAAGGTATCTACCCTCCAAAAATGGTGTCTCTACCGTCAGCCCTATACAAATACCCATACAAAGTGGAACACCCTGTAGCACCTTGTATAACGGGAATTTTCCAAAATCCTCTCTAGTGCTCACATACACTATGAAAGGTATCTACCCTCCAAAAATGGTGTCTCTACCTTCCGCCCTATACAAATCTCCATACAAACTGAAACATCCTGTAGCACCCTGTATAACGAGAGTTTTCTAAAATCCTTTCTTAGTGCTCATCTACATCATAAAAGGTATCTACCATCTAAAAATGGTGTCTCTACCTTAAGCCGTTAGGGCTCTACGCCTAATCACAGAATAACTAATGCCTATGCCAACAATGAATGAATCAATCAATTTAGAGTTTTAGTTGTATAGATTTATAACAAAAAATATCGAAACTAATAAAATAACGCTCGAAAATAATAATTTAATCATATGCCACAATTTATAAATAAAATCTGACGGGTATTTACCGTTATAAAACAACGCATTATTTCATACCACATACAGTAGGTATATATTATTATATAATAGCGGCCGCCCGCGGTTTCACCCGCGTGGTTCCCGTTCCCGTAGGAATATCGGGATAAAAAGTACATATAAACCTTCCTCTTGAATCACTCTATCTATTAAAAAAAACGCATCAAAATCCGTTGCGTAGTTTCAAAGATTTAAGCATACAAAGGGACATAGGGACAGAGAAAGCGACTTTGTTTTATACTATGTAGTGAGTGGTAGTGATATATAATAGGTCTTTACCTATGAAATTGCCGTTTTGTATGGAGATTTCTGTAATTTTTTTTTTTTTCATACTAACGTTTTTGTTATTATTTAACGACCAATATTATGTAAATTTACAAAATTTTACACACGTATTTATGGACATTTTAACTACTAAATGACACATTCGTTAAGAGAAAAATTTTTTTTTTCACTAAGTTACAACTAATAAAGTACGAAATTCTGGAAACAAAAATAGTCGTAACTTTCGGAATAAGTTTTTTCTATGTAAATAATCAAATATCGTGGTTATTAAATTATCAAAAGTTGCTCGATACGGTCTTAATGTAACGCAATATTAAAGAAATTATATATTTCTAATATTATAAAAGTTGTTAAGTTATATGTACAAAAGAAAAAAACGGCAATTTCATATGTAAAGACCTATTATTATTATGTGAAACTTGGACAATGACGCAGAGAGATAGACAAAGATTAGAAGCATTCGAGATGTGGTGTTGGAGAAGGATGGAGAAAATAAGCTGGACTGAGTTGGTTACAAATGAAGAAGTGTTGAAAAGGGTAAATGAAAACCGTCAGATATTAAAAATCATAGAAGACAGAAGAGGTAGAATGATCGGCCACTTGATACGACATGACAAATTTATTACAAACATTATAGAAGGAAAAATAGAGGGAAAGAGGGGAAGAGGAAGACCAAGAAGAGCCTACATGGAACAGATCAAAGAGAACGTGAAAGTCGTGTCTATCAAGAAGCCAAGGCTTTGGCTCCAACTGGCTTTGGATAGAAACAAATGGACGAAGCTACACTACACAGACAAGAGCGTGGCACTGGCACTTAAATAAAAAAAAATACTACACTGTACTGTTTCTCAAATTCTGGTAACGCCATCTATCGAGATATAAGAAAAATAATAATGTCATTAGAACTGTCATCTGAAAACTGCTAATTTTTGATCGTGATTAATATTTTACCCTTTTTAATAAGTGCCTACGTGTGGTCTGAAAGACCCTTTGATGGTTCGGAATATGTTAGCCAAGACGTAGGTATCGCCTCGCGCTTCTCTCTAGGTACCCCTCGGGAAGACGCCGATGAGTTTTGATTTTTATAAGTTCGTAAGTTGTCTGTCGGACGAACCACTCGTCTGAAATCATGTAGGATACTTTTTTGGGTTCGACTATTTTCAGATTCTATCGTTTATTTTTTTTATTTTCAAATAGAATAAATTAGCCACTCGGATATGAAACGAGCATCCTCAAATGCATATAAAATTGTTCCGGCCAGTAAGTTTGAAAAAACGTCAATCAAAGACTCAAAATAAATAAAGACCATGAATAGCAGAATGGAGAGCTGAGTCCAAATGTGACGATATCGACCTGTGATATCGATCTAAATTTTGTTGCCTATACCATACCTACAGTGACTATGATTCGGCATCGCAAGACCGTTTTCAAATGTGACTCTTGTATGAAACATGTGTGCTTACAATGCAGTAAGCCTGTAGGTAAACAAATTTTTCAACACACTTGCTCATAAAGTGAGCCTTATTACATCGATCTTAGGGCCATAAACCGAACTATAACACACGCGTGCATAATAATATTACAGTACTAGTTGCGTAATAGAATTATCCCTACAAAGTTAAGTAAGTACCTAACTGCAAATTATATGCGAGTAAACAGAGACTTTTCAATTTAACCGGGTAATACAGTATCCCTACAAAGTTAAGTTAGTACCTAACTGCAAGTTATATGCGAGTCAACAGAGCATTTTCGATTTCACCGGGTAATAGATACAGTTCTTTTTTTGTATCAACAAAGAGGTTTTATACAGCTGAAAATCCATTTACGTTTTTAGAAGAAATAAATGTGTCCCTAAATAAGACAAAAAACATAATTAAGTATATTACTATCAAATTATTTATAATTCACAATATTTTTTTATAAAACATGCATTTTATCACTATTATTATAATTATTTTGAAGTAGGCTGTATGGCTGTATGTAATCATTGATTAATCAATCACCATACATTTGACGCGTGCAAAAATTATTGTATGTAATGAATGTTTGTTTTTCCTCGCAAGTGTGTTGAAAAACTGCGTATGAAACTCGTGAGCAACTTACTCACTAGACACTCGGCTGACTTTACGCCCTCGCCTGTGGCACGGGCTGCAACCCACAGCCTCGTGTATAATGAGCAACGTTAGCTCACTTGTATCTTATTATACTATTGTTTGTTTATTAATTTGTTTGTCCGCCTTTCACGTCAAAACGGAAGTGACGTTTGGGGACTAGAGTGGCTTATGCTTCTTTTTATCCCGGTAATAATCACATTCCCGCGGGATAAAGTAGTGTAGTGCACAGGGGCGAAAGAAAGAAGCATTTTAAAAGCTTAAGCATTATAAACGAAACGTCACAAAAAACAAAAAAATAAGAAAGAAACTTAACACGGACTTCTATACATATAAAATCCTTTGTCCTGAATGACTGACGGATAAACGCACAGCCTAAGCCGCTGATCGTAGAGACCTGAAACTCGGAGGGTGTGTTCCTTGTATGATGTAGGCATCCGACAAGAAAGGATTTTTCGAAATTCTACCCCTAAGGGGGTGAAAAACGGGGGTAAAGTTTGTATGGGACAACGTGATTCCTTTGTCTAATCTTCTTCAAATTTTGTATAAACATTCTTTAACAGAATTTAATCAAAGATGTGTTCCATATCTCATAAACTCATCGCCTAACAGGGTTAAAAAGGGATAGAAAGTTATTTTGGGGGTGATTTGCATTGAAGTTGATATCAATACTCCTTAGACCAGCCGCTCACTAGTGACTTTTGTCAGCGTGACTTTTAGTTGCCCAGTCGAGTGCTATGAAGATATAGGGGAGTGCGCTGATTATGGTGACGTGACAAATAGTTCCTAGCAGCGGCGACGTGACTTTCGCTTGGCGACATTTTGTCACTCGGGCGGCGGACGCATACGAATTAGACGTGTGTGTGGGGCTTTGATTTCTAGCATTACGATGGCGGCTTTTCCACAAGACGAAGACATTGACAACGAATTGCTAATAGAGGAGGTAGAGAAGAGACCAGCATTATACGAAATAAAATAAATAAAGAAATACTAGGATGCTTATTTAAAAACAAGATTGTGGAACTAAATTATATACACTTATTTCCGATCAATCCTCACACAAGAACAAAAAGAAAAAGCCGATAGGTAATTAAGTATTTATTGCTTGCCTTACTGTAAGGCAAACCATATCCAATAAATTTGCCTTAATTATTATAAATTTTTAATAGGTTAGGTGAGGGAAGGAGGCAGATTAGCACATTTTTAAACTTTATGTCACCAGTGTCGCGGCTGGTGGATTTTGGAATTAGTGTTGCACTTTTAGTAGCTGACCAAAATATTAGGATACATATTTGCAATAAAAATCTAACATTTATTTTTTTCAAAATGAAATGAATTATTTACACACACACCTACTACCTCCAAATAATCTATTATTATCTAAGTATATCTCTAAACAAAACACAAGACTTTCTTCTACTGGAATACATCTGCGAAATCTTGTGTCTTGACTTGACTTGAATGAAACGTTATAAAGGACCAACCAAATGCTGCAAGTTATGTATTTATTTATTGGAAGACCAACCTGCTTAACCTAATACATTAAAAAGCCTAAATATAAACATAAAGCCATTTACAGGTCTTCACAAATGAGACTAAACTAAAAACTAAAAACTGTATATTGACATACGAAGAAAATCAAAGAATTTGAAGGATACTGACGTAGGTAGTTTAGAATATATGTAGAATGTAGGAAAAATGTGATAGTAAAAAACCACGAGCCCTAATAAGTAGCTTTAAATCTCAATACAATAATGTAGAGTATTAAATTTTTCTTTACACAATCTTTCAGTGTATATAGGTTGTGCCCAGTAGCGCTATTTTCATTTCATTTTTCTTTTTCGTATTTCAAGAGCACTTCATACAGCAGTCTGTACGAAATCCATTTTAAGAATGAGCGCGTTTTGTTACCCAGTGACTGTTCAAGTGAGCGCACCGTGGGTGACAGTAGGTGACAATGACAAAAAGTCACGGCGACAAAAGTCACCAGTGAGCGGCTGGTCTTAGTGCTTTTGATTTTTAATTTCATTTTGTTATGACACATGTTTGAAAACTCAATCCGTTTTACAGTGCGACGTACCTCATTGCCACCTTGCCACCAAAGCATAGTGTATAATGTCGCAGGCGGATGGTTGAATCCGGCGGATGGTTAAGTATGGCAGCATGTACCCCTCGGAAGTCCTGTAGAACACGTGATAGGTTAGAAATTTCGTTGTTATTTTTTTTTTGGTGACTCCGTCAACTTATGGGAAGATAAAATAGCTAACGGAAAAAATCATCGCCTAGGCGTTTAAATGAATGGCGGATTCAACCAGTTGGCTGCGACATATATATTCTTTGACCAAAGAGTAGTTATGAAACTAATAAAATTAAACAAAAAATCTAACTTTTGAAACAAACAAGTAGTTTCATAAAATTTTCACAAAATCAAAAAGAATGTTAGGAGTCCCTACTAATATTATAAGTGAGAAAATGTGTAAGTATGTTTGTTTGTTCCGTTTTCACGTCAAAATGTCTTAACTGATTTTGATGAAATTTAGAAAGGAAATGTTTAAGGCCCTAGGAAGGACATAGGGTACTTTTTACCGCGTGAATAAAGCTCATTCCCATGGGAAAATAACTTTTATTGCGGGCATAGCTGTGGAATAGAATTAGTATTTAAGGTGTCAGTTTGAGTTCCAGGGAAGAATTATATTTATAATAGAGACAGTTTGAGGCCCTGGGAAGAATATAACTAAGTTAACTTACTTACGAAAAAATCTCATTCCCATGGGAAAACCACTTTAAGCGTGGCAAATTTGCGAGCAGAAACTGGTATTTAGGCACTATTATAGATTTACAACAGGGTTTAAATTGGATATAGATAATTAGATAAGTAACTATATAGAGTGTTTTATATTAAATTTAAAAATAAGTATATCAAAAATTTTACGTTTTTATACAGAAACATTTCTGCACTGTTTTGGTTCTAAGCAATAAATAAGTACCTACTTTGTGATCGGTTTTGTAGTGATTAATGATAACATTGATAAATTACTACGTAGTTGAAACAAGAATTTTATTCTGTGACTAGCTTTTCGCCCGCGGCTTCGCCCGCGTGTACTATGCGACATTATCCTCAGGGAATGTGATATTTTCCGAGATAAACTACGTCACTTTCCAGCTCCCAATCTACCCCAATACCAAAAATCACATTGATCCGTTGCTCCGTTTTGACGTGAAAGACGGACAAACAAATAATACCTAACTACTTGTTTTCCCGTGGGAATATGATACTTTCCTGTGGTAAAAAGTAAAAGTAGCCTATTATAATCCTTCCCAGGGTCTCAAATTATTTAAGTAAATAGGTACCAATTTCTGGCTGCAAATTTGCCCGCGCTTGAAATGATTTTCGTATGGGAATGAGATTTTCCCCGCGGTAAAAAGTGTTATGTCTTTCCCAGGGCCTTAAACTGTCTCTATTCTAAATATAATCCTTTCCATTAACTTAGACTATTTTACCTTAAATACCAATTCCATTCCACAGCTATGCCCGTACTAAAACTCATTTTACCATGGGAATGATCCTTATTCCCGCAGAAAAAAGTCCTTCCTAAGGTCACAAAATATCTCCATTCAACATCTGAATCGGTTCAGCCGTTTTGATGTTAAAACACAACATACAGACAGACGGACAAACAAAAAAACAAACATTAATAATATTAGGGATAGTAGAAATATGAATATGATTGGCCGGCCGCCGCGACTACTTCTCCGTCCGTGAGTAATTTAATTGGGTACATCGCAAACTTTCATGTCAAAAGTAGGTAGATAGGCGTTCTCTAAGGTCTCATTAGCACCATCATCAATTCATTTTAATGTCCCCGCTGCTGTGGTACAGGCCTTCATATTGATGGATAAGGAGAATGGACCATGACCTTCCACACGGGCCCATTGCAGTTATGGGGTATTAACCAATCCGAATGCAGCTAGAACCATCGGCTTATCGTGTCTTCCGAAGCCCCATATATTTTTGAACAGCCATCCCGTGAAAGACCACTGCGAAAGTCACATACGCGATCGCAGGCCAAGCACGCTACCTATACTTTATACCAAACATGAAAGTCAGATCGTGGTTTAGGCATAAGAAGGTTACGATACCTAGACAAACAGTAGCTATACTTTCGTATGAATAATATTCGGACATTCTCATATTCTTGAACTAACAAAATGCAAAAAATCAAGTCAATACTTTTGGGTTCTATGGGTTCTATGACAGCTCATTCGTGCAAAGCGAAGCTTTTGTTCTCCTTCATAATTTATAGTGGCAATACGCTAGTTGATACATAACTACTCTTCGGTGGCAATGAGGTACGTCGCACTGTAAAAACCAGAACCAACATCTATGGTAAAACGGAATTGAGTTTTCAAACATGTGTCAAAACAAAATGAAATTAAAAATCAAAAGCACTAAGGAGTATTGATATCAACTTCGATGCAAATCACCCCCAAAATAACTTTCTATCCCTTTTTATCCCTGTTAGGCGATGAGTTTCAATGAAATATGAAACACATCTTCGATTAATTCTGCTAAAGAATGTTTATGCAAAATTTGAAGAAGATTGGACAAAGGAATCACGTTGTCTCATACAAACTTTACCCCCGTTTTTCACCCCCTTAGGGGTAGAATTTCGAAAAATCCTTTCTTATCGGATGCCTACATCATACAAGGAACACACCCTCCAAGTTTCAGGTCTCTACGATCAGCGGCTTAGGCTGTGCGTTTATCCGTCAGTGATTCAGGACAAAGGATTTTATATGTATAGATTTAGGCCTTAGCACTATTATTTATTCTGTGATTTAGGTAAATAGTTTGAGACCCGGAGGAAGGATTATAATAGGCTTCTTTCACTTTTTACCAGAGGAATGTATCATATTCCCACGGGAAAATCAGTAGGTATTATTTATTTGTCCGTCTTTCATGACAAAACGGAGCAACAGATCAATGTGTTTTTTTTACGGGTGTAGAATGGGAGCTAGAGAATTAGATACACAGGCCACTGCCGGAAAAAAATCACACTCCCTCAGGATAACGTCATGTAGTACGTATATAAAATTGGATTCCTATCATAACCACTTAATTCAAAACTAATAGGTAGGTAGGACCTACTAATAAGACAATCATGCCCGTTTGCACTAAACTCGGGTTGAGCTTGTCCTAGATACGATACATCTTAGCTTAGGAACAGCCTAAAACTGCCGAGCTAAAATTTTTGTTTGCACTGACAGGCTACGTCGTAACTTAGTCATCGCCTTGCTAAGAGAATGAATGAATAAATTCAAATATTAATTGTTTATGGATTTTAAAACTGGCGAGGTAAAGTAGGTTACTGGATATTTTTTTGGTTGAAACTTCTCATTGATTCCTTCGTGAGTTAAAAGGAGACAAAAGCTAAGGCTATGTCTATTTTATTTGGTAGGGGTAATTCACCGAGAAAAGAAAAATTCAACTGAGCTCAACTGTCAAGAAAAACATAAATACAATTTTTTTTTAATAAATCATGAATGACTTATGTCACATGTGTTGTGTCTCTATCTAACAAACAAGAATACAAAAGCCACAAGCTTTTCTGTTCCGGTGACAGCCGTGACAGAGGAGTCACTTGCAATACGAAATTAGCTGTCAAAATGGACTGTCGTATGAAAACTGTTTTAGTTCCAATAATCACCGGAACAGAAAAGCTTGTCGCACTACTCTTTGCTCACAATGCCACAGACAATAACCACTGATATAGGTATTTCTTAAGCCTTAGGTGCTCGATATTGGGCCCGTAAGTTAAGAATAGCCTAAAGTGCATTTATGTATGTCCTAAGGTTAGTGCAAAGCAAGTTTTTGTTAAGAATGTCGTAAGTTAGCTAGGAAAAGACTTAGGCGATTCTTAAGTTTAGTGCAAACGGGTATCAGAATGTCTCAGCGGCGGGGTTGAGTTACATACCTACAAAAAGTACTTATATGAATTCAGGAAAGACTAACACCCGTTTGCACTAAACTTAAAAATCGCCTAAGTCTTTTCCTAGCTAACTTAAGACATTCTTAACAAAAAATTACTTTGCACTAACCTTAGGACATTCTTAAATGCACTTTTGGCTATTCTTAACTTACGGGCCCAATATCGAGCGCGAGAAATAACTATATCAGTGATTATTGTCTGTGGCATTGTGAGCAAAGAGTAGTGCGACAAGCTTTTCTGTTCCGGTGATTATCTTTGGAACTAAAACAGTTTTCATACGACAGTCCATTTTGACAGCTAATTTCGTATTGCAAGTGACTCCTGTGTCACGGCTGTCACCAGAACAGAAAAGCTTGTGGCTTTTGTATTCTTGTTTGCTAGATAGAGACACAACACATGTGACATACGTCAGTCATCATTTATTTAAAAAAAACATTACAGATCGACAATCTTTTCTGTTCCCATGACAGCGGCGCTTATGTTTAGCAGCAAAACATGAAAGTATTAGCAAAATGACATTAAAAACAAAACTCGTTAGTTCTAGTTTTGGCCACCGGAACAGAAAAGGTTGCGCACTGTATTTATGTTTTTCCTGACAGTTGAGCTCAGTTGATTTTTTCTTTTCTCGGTAAACTACTCCTACCAAATAAAATAGACAACGCCTTAGCTTTTGTCTCCTTTTAACTTACGAAGGAATCAATGAGAAGTTTCAACCAAAAAAATATCCAGTGACCTACTTTACCTTGCCAGGTTTAAAATCCATAAACAATTAATATTTGAATTCATTCATTCATTCTTTTATCAAGGTGATGACTAATTTACGACGTAGTCTGTCAGTGCAAACAAAAATTTTAGCTCGGCTGTTTTAGGCTGTTTCTAAGCTAAGATGTATCTTATCTATAGTGTAGGCAATGAACAGATTCTTTGTATGGAGACCCATACACTAATTCCTCAGTCGATGAAACTTTGCTGAGTTATAAAATAGCATGAGCCATAAACTTTTAAATGATTATCCAAAAAAAAAGTCACACGGAAGTTAGGTATTTATACATAAATATACAAATCTGTTTATATATTGAACCGAGTAATTTCTCAGTCTAAATTTATTTTACCAAATGAGTTATTTATACTAGTATGTGATACTTGATGAAAATCCAAAACTTTTTTTAAACATGAGTATGCTTGGCAAAATGGTATAATTCCGTTAAAAAGTTCGACAGAGACATTTTCAGTCCAAGTCACCCCATTTTGTTTTATTAAAATTTGGTGTTTCTGCTGGGATATTTTTTTGGATATTTCATATTATTGTTTTTATACGTTACATGAATATGACCGGTTAAGAAAGTTTAGACGGAGCATTATTCCTAAAAAAGATATCAATGAAATAAGACTTTCATTAAAAAATACCTAATCTTCTATTATTATTATTTTTTGGAAATTTATACCATACTTTTAATATATTGATACTTTATCATGATGTAAAGTTTTTTCTGACTGAGGAATTACTGTGGGGGTCAACTAGCTTCATTGACTACACTACTATGACAAGCTCAACCCGAGTTTAGTGCAAACGGGCATAAATATCGGATCCGTTATTCCGAATGATGTAATAACCTCTGTAGTTGTGAGAGTGTATTTTATTATTACTTTACAGGCAATTGCCTGGTTTATACCTAGCTCTCAGCTCTCAGTATTCACAACTTTGTTAATTAAAAGTTAACAAAGCCATTGTCTAAGGTGGTTTATCTGCATCACTTCAGTTGAGGCTATATAAATAAGTACTATCTGATTTCTGCAAACCTAATTGTATTTGCAATAATAATTTTAAGCGTGATAGCTACGCAACGTATTTTTATAATTGAGGCCTGAGTTCACCAACAGTCGGTTACGTTAACCGTGGCTTAACCGTCGACGGCTGTTTTTTTTTCTTTTTTATCCACAACGGGGTAGCACTTAGCCTTCATCACACACACCTAATGTTAATAGAGGTGATAAGGCTGAATGTGGAAGCGCACTACTCCCGGAATCCTCAATCACTGAGGAACTGTCTATCCTTACTGCCGGAACACAATAATACTGAAAACATCATTGTTATGGCGTCAGACTTAGATAAGATGGTGATAGCTAGCCAGACCAATGGTAAACATAGTCGACTGTTGGTGAACTCAGCCCTTATATTATTCTATGGTATTTATTAGCAATTGATCACTGCCCACTACCTAAATAGGTGAGTGAGCATCTTTACAAAGTCGTGTCTTATGAAGTCATCACTGTTTTACGAGTGTGTTACCAATAATAGGCAACCTCAATGAAAAACACTGCATTTTCTCTTTGTTTTTCTCTGCGGAATAAGAAAGAAAAAATATTTCCTTTTAAGCATGTCGGCTCGCAGGCACATATCAACCATCCATTAAGCCATAATAATAAGTCATCAATCAACCGCTTACCACAGCAGACCCCAGCATCCGACCGAAAAGCCACAATCAAATGACCCGTTGAAACTTTTCTAAATTGCATACAGAATGTCTTCCACAGACTTGCGGGGTCCGACGGCTATTACTTACAACGCAATATCAAATTGCTTTCAATTTATTTCGCAATTGCCGTCTTTGAGTTTCGCTTTGTAGGGGCCTCTGACGTCGGTCCGAGGCAACAATAAAATGTATTCGTCTCCGGAATGTCTAATATGGGGAAAAGTTTAATAACGCGTCCGGGCGGGCGGGCGGCGAGCGGCCGGCCGGCCAGCCGCTTTGGCCGGCCCACTGCTATAAATCAAATCTCTTACCTTCTACATCGCTATGAGAAAAATCCTTATTACATTCGAAAACGTTTTCTTTGAATTCAAATACAAAAATGTACCTACCTACTTACCAATTATATTTATACCCAGCTATTATAATAATTAGGTACGTTGGTATTGTACAGACCTTTATTTTAATATTACCTAATAGAGAAACTCGGTCCTAGGTACCCAATAAAAGTTTATTATTTATAGTTAAGTACCTACTTGTAACACAAAGAAAGAGCAAATGCTAAAAAAGGTAAATTAAGACCATAAGTACTTTGGATAGTTTAACAATCAGGCTTGACAATATCAACGCAATAAGAGGAAAACAGCGTAACACGTAGGTACCTAGGTATTGTTGTTGCATTTCAAAGCTTCCGAATGAGTAACTCACAAAGGAACACATTAAACGTATTGTAGGTATGTAGAGAAAGGATGTTTGAAGAAGCACCGATGAGAGTTCGCCATGTCAGCCCCTGAGGCGCCATGGCATCGCATCATTAGCAAGCGACACCTGCGAGCATCATCCCGCCTGCGTACTGTTAGAACTCTTTGAGAGAATTTATGTTGTTAATTTACTGCCGGCGTAATCCTTTGTCGTTTTCCTTAGGTAGGAAAACTAAGCTTTCCCAAAAAACCGCCGATGTATGGTGTACACCGCAATTGTGATGAACGGCAGGTCGAAAGATTGGGACTGTAATGCGAAACGGTATGTGGCTCATCAAGGCAGCAGCGGAGCCGGCCGGAGCCCGCCGCCGACAACACAATGGCTCCCTGACGTTAATTAAATGTTAACAAACGCCCTCGTCGCCTAATTGGAACTGTTGCCTATTATCCTTACCTTCCTTTCCTACACGAGAATGACTTCCAAGCTTGAGAACACTGAAGACTACTTCAGACTACTTACTCAGGATTCTTCAAATAAAGTGGAACTCAGGATTTCTTTCTACTTCTAATGTCATTAGGTAAAATAGTCATCGTCAATAATGATCGTACTTCTTGGTAGGTAAGGTAGTACCTACCTAATTTAAATAACCGGTCAAGTACGAGTCGGACTCGCTCACCGAGGGTTCCGTACAATCATAAATACTTACTTATAAATAAACTAGCTGACCCGGCAAACGTTGTTTTGCCATTTCTTTGTAATATTTGATTAGGCTTAGAGCGAGCTCGCATCGAGCAACGGTCCGGGTGTCGCAAAATAACACTGTAACTTTTTAAAATGTTAAAAATCATAGCTTGCTTTCGTTAAAATATAGACGAATAAACAAAAAAATTTTATTTTTATTTTTATTAAAATAGTTTTTCGGCTCGCGCGGCGTTTTGGTCACAGTTCTAACCTAACCTAACCTGAAACGTCTATTACCTACATTTTGTTGGGTGGCGGGGGGCTTCGCGCCCCGAGCCCCCTCGGCGGGGGGCTTCAACCCCTCCCCCCCCCCCCCCCCGTCCGCCTTCTCTGTTTTTCAGAATCTGCTCTGGAACCTGGTAGTAGACGACCTAATCTCACTCCTTAACTCAAGTCACTTTTACACCATAGGTTACGCTGACGACATCACCATTTTAACAATGGGACCGCAAGCGAGTATAACTTGTGACACCATGCAGGCTGCTCTGAAGAAAGTGGAAAGCTGGTGTAGGAAACATGACCTAGCCGTCAACCCAACAAAAACAGAACTGGTAATGTTCACCAACAAACGCCAAGTAGGTAATCACCGCCTACCTAAGCTGTTTGACACCTCTCTACAACTATCAAATGAGGTAAAATACTTAGGTATTTTATTAGATAGTAAGTTAACCTGGAGCAATCACATTGAACACAAGGCAAAGACAGCTAGTGTCATCCTCTGGCAGTGCCGCAAGATGGTTGGTAAACGCTGGGGTCTTGCTCCAAAAATATTTCTCTGGCTGTACAATGCGGTCATCAAACCACTCATCAGTTACGGCTCGGTAGTCCTAAAGCTGCTCAGACTGTTGGGGCAAAGAAACTGCAGAGTCTCCAACGTCAGGCCTGCTGTGCTCTCACTGGCTGTATGAACACTGCTCCAACTGCAGCGCTCGAGGTAATGCTGAACCTTACCCCACTGCATCTACACGTGCAGCAAGAGGCTGCGAAAGCAGTACTTAGACTTAAACACCTAGGCACTCTCAGGTTCAATAAGGTAAGACACATAAAAGGTCTACTGGAGGAATGGTTAGACACACCCCTTGTGGAGGCGATCTGTGATAAGGTCAAACCATCCTTCATCTTCGACAAGAAATACAAAATACAACTGGAGGACGCAGAAAGCTCTCAGGCACAACACAAAGCGCTTCTGATATTCACTGATGGCTCCAAGACCTCTGTAGGAGCAGGAACAGGTGTATTCTCAGAAGACCTAAACATGTTATTTAAATTTTTACTTTTTTGCATTCACAATGAAATTTTTATGGTTGAAAATGGAAAATGAAGTATTTAGAAAAAATCGACCCGTCTCACACCCGTCCCATCGGAGCTGGTTGTGAGACGGGTCGATTTTTTCTAAATACTTCATTTTCCATTTTTCAGACCTAAACATACAAATTGCACTGCCACTAAGTTCGTACAACACAGTCTTCCAGGCAGAGTGTATGGGCATTCTGTTGGTAGCTCAAGCAGTTGCAACAAGGGAAGTAACCGGCTACGACATTCTCATACTTTCCGACAGTAAATCAGCACTTCAGGCTCTAAATGGTAGTCGTAGCTCATCGAGTCTCATACAGGAGTGTCATCACAGACTAAACATGGTGGGTACACTCAATAATATTACTATCCAATGGATTAAAGGCCACAGTGGATCACGTGGAAACGACCTGGCCGATGAGCTGGCGAGGAGGGGATCGGATAGGGTGATGATTGGCCCTGAACCGGTCGCACCCATTCCGGCGAGCTGGTTTGCTGGTAAGATCCGTGAACACACTACCCTTACGCACCAACATGAATGGAGCTCACTGGAAACCTGCAGGCAGGCGAAAATGGAACTACCGCGCCTGGACGCCCGTTTGTCCAGAGCTCTCATTAAGCTAAGTAGATCACAGTTACGCCTGGTGACGGGTGCTATAACAGGACATGGTAATTTTAACAGACACCTTTTCAACTTAGGTATCACCGACAGCACCCTATGCAGGGGTTGCATGAGGGCCGAAGAAACAGCTGCTCACGTCCTGGTAGAATGTGACGGAGTGGCCCCCTACCGGGCGAGGTACCTCGGCTCGCCGGGAAGCGTCCACGAAGTGGTCTCCGACGTGAGGGCGCTGGGTGCTTTCCTGGCAGAGCTGGGTTGGCTGGAGTAATCCGGCTGCACACCCTCCACACGCAAAATAGGCGCAATAAGACGTCGAGTTGCGGAAAACGCCCGTACCGATTGAAGAAGAAGAAGAAGAAGAAGACGTCGGATATAACGAAAACTAGCTAGCAACGTTCAAGAGAACAAAGCAGCAAAAATCTATCAAAATAAGGAATTCAAATAAATGACAGTTGAAACCCATACCCATATCCATATTTCTTAGCTGGTAGCCCCCCAGGGGTGGTTTGCGTTGCTCGCAGACGGCAATCACACGCAAACCGGCCCTGTACACGATGGCCCATCATGGTCGGCCAACATGATCGGCCATCCTGTACAGGGGGGCTACCGGCTAAAAAATATGGATATGGATATGGGCTTCAACTGTCATTTGAATTCCTTATTTTGATCGATTTTTGCTGCTTTGTTCTGTTGAACGTTGCTAGTTAGCTATCGTTATACCCGACGCGACGTTACAAAAGAAGGACCTAATAGTAGCTATTTTTTTTTTTTATAAAATAGGCTTAAAGTTCCCAAAAACGTATGAAGTTCATACCCATAAAGTTAAGCCCAGGTTGGCCGACCATGGTCGGCGACCATGACCAATACATCGTACATTGACACTTTTGAAAGAACCTTTTTAAACTTGTTCGTTCAAAAGTGTCAATGTACGATGTATTGGTCATGGTCGCCGACCATGGTCGGCCAACCTGTACTGGGGTCTTTACGCGGTAGCCCCCCTGGGGGCTTTAAGTGAATATCTTAATTAATTGCAATTTGTTTCATAGTGGACTTTGTTACTCAAGATAGGTGTGGTTTTGTGCCCCAAGTGTTTACGCAACTGGACGATGTGTGGAATGAATAAAATATGCGCTATCTCGGTAACGTGATGCTGAGTGTTTTATTGTAGTGGTGATACTCTCGACTTCATCATCATCATCATCATCATCAGCCATTTAATGTCCCCACTGCTGGGGCACTGGCCTTCCTTATGGATGAATAAGGAGAATGAGCCATACGACTTACTTGACGCCAAATACTCCAAGAAGCATTGGAATGTAACACACCTACGTTCTAATGAAAACATAAGAAACTATAAACACACATAATACTCAAGAATTGGCAGTATGGCTTAATGTCTTCGCCTGTCCAAAAGGACGAACTTTTTTACTACTACTGTCAGGTGTCAATGCCAAACTATTGTCAAACTGTGCTGTCAAACAGTGATGCCAAATCGGGAAGTCCTCCTCCAAATTGAGGGATTTTTAAAGCTATGCGGAAAGATTTTTTTTGGGAAAATTATTTCAGAAGGATTTTTGGGGTAACTTTGGCTTCGGGGGAATCAAGGATTCTATAAGACCAGTGTATTTTTAGTATGTTGGAGTGGTGCAACCCATTAAATCATTGATTTTACAGCAAACAAGCCTGTCATCAGAGAGCTAGAAAAACGCCACTTTAAATATTTTGGCTCGTTGGGGGGTTCATTTAGAGCCAGGAGGCGGGCGGGGCGTGCCGCGTGGCGGCCGCGGCCCTTAGGGGATTTCAGACAAGACCTTGAGGGGAATCCAAGACGGCCATCTGGCAGCACTCCTGTGCTGTCAGTCAGTCAACTTAAACTGTCTGTCAGTCAGCTGTCATCCAAAGCAACAAACAAGACAACGGAGGAGGAGAAGGTTATTTTTGTGAATTTGGAATGGAAACATAAAATGTATCAAACTCGCAATTAACTCGGATCATTTTGTCAAAAACATTACAAGACTACTTAGATGCTACTCAATTCATAATAAACATGGCTAATTTTAGACCTGCAGGATTGTCTGATGAAGATACTGATAGCGATGACTACGGGTTTTACGAGAAGCCGGTATGTATATCCATTATTTGGTTGATATTTAGAAATAACTCGGAAGCTGACACGTAAGCTCTTCGATATGATCATTTGCAGTAGCACCTAGCAACATCTAAGCAAACCAGCACTCTTTCAGTCAGGATCTAGTTTCACGAAAGTTTGTTCATCTTGGTTCATGTATACTAGAACAAAATCATTCAGCTCATACAAAATCGTTAAGGCTACAAATCTTACATTATTGAGCAAGATAAATAGTTTCCCAAATATTCAAGCTTTTATGTTTTGTCTGATTTGAATCTTTCATAACAGGTGACAATAAGATACATAGTATACCTACCATAAGCTACTTGAAGGGCTGGCTTATTTCCTATCACAATTTTTCCTAAAGTCAAAGTCAAAAACTCTTTCTAGATTTACAAAATGAAATAAGTATAATACCTACTTTTGAATGGTCCAACATTTTCTTTCCTACCACCTTTTCAATTATTTCAGGTTAGGAAATATGTTCCGCAGCAAAATGTGAGGAAAACAATTGAAATTACCTTACAAGATGCTATTATCAATGGCAATGTTCAAGAAGTAGAAAGAATAATTAACTCAGGTATGTAATCAATAGCAGCTTTTATTTCTAATGACATTCAGCGTTGAATACATACAATATAATTGTCTTTTTAATTTATTAACTTTTAATTTGTTAGCTTTAAGCATTAATAACCCTTTACACCCGAGAGAAAAATTCTGTAAAATACTGTTTAAAAAATATGACTAAATTTCCATAGTGTCTAAATCAGGTAATTTATTTTTAAATCCTGATGGAGTTGGTCAGGTCCTGACGATGATCACACAAGTTTCATTTCAATTTGTAACATAAATTCTACCAAACAATAAATGTGGATTTAGAACAGAGAGCAGTTTTATGAAACAACTCTCAGGATACCCTAATGTATCATCCAAATTAATTAATAATTATATACATTTGTAATATTCATGCATTAGGCTATTAGAAATGCTCAAATAATTAAGTATCATGTTTATATTCAATTTGAGATTCTGTAGAGCTTCATAAAGACCTAAACATTTTATCTATCTATATATATAAAAATTAATTGCTGTTTGTTAGTCTTGCTAAAACTCGGAAACAGCTTGACCGATTTGAATACTTTGTATTTTGTTTTGTTCGCTATAGTTTAGAGGAGGTGTAACATATAAATTATTGTGAATATCCTAAAGAAAAGCTTACAAATATTGTAAGATAAAAATGGTAATTAAGCATGGAAAATCACTTATCTGAGCGTAACTGATATGGGCCCTTAGTTTCTTCCAAGAAGTAAATCACTACCGATTTAGCCACTTCGGATTACTTTTAAATTAAATAGATGATGTTTGTGGTGGGCTGTGTACATCTTCTTTGATGAATTTAGGTTTGTTTTGTGATTATTTATTTTTATTTGTATATATTTATTAAATGTAGGTGATACATAGTTCACAGAGTCATCTAGTTATTATATATATGTAAAAAGATTTTCACATTGGTAGTAGGTAGCCATATCATTATTATTGATTCCTACTTCTGGGCACATGCATAAATAAACCTCTTTTAAGCGCTTCCGAGGTAAGATTATTTTCATACATTTTAATTAAACTTGTATTTACAATATTGATTTACTTCATAAGTGACAACTCACAAAATGGAAGTCAAGAAATATAGAAATAGAATAGAAATTAACAAATTGAAATACTTAGGCAAATCTATTATCAGTGGGTATAATGATTTGGCATAAAATATGGTTTGTATCCAGATATCTTTTTTTATTGCAGCATAAAGAAAGAAAGAAGATTTAATGGACTCACACACATTATGCAATAATAAAAAAACAAACAAAAAGAATTAAAGTAGGTACTTAGGTACTTAAAATAAAAAAATAAAAAATAATATGTAAACTAAGTAACTATACAGGGCGTCCCAAAACTATGCCACATGGAGGGAAAGTACATTAAATACTGAAGATATAAAATTTACTGAAAGGAGACTTCATTTTTATTTTTAAAAGAAAACGAACTGCATTCAAAGAATTTTCAATAATTACCTGTCTGAACTGGGAATTGAACCCACTGAATGTAAAAAAAAATCTCTAATTTTATTATACCGATCGAAAGGCTCGATTATACCTAAGCATTTCTTCTAAGTGACATAGCTTTTATCTTAAATAAAAGGAAGACTGTCTTAAGGCTGTGCAATAATATGCAACAACCCATAAAATGTAGGTCTTGACATTCGCAGGTAGGAACGTAATTTTTTAGGATTATTTTTTATTCGTTCGAAAAACAACACAAAGTAGTCACCCTCTTCCAGTCGATTAATAATGGTTTCTCCCGAAATCGTCTCCTGCGTCTTCGAAGTAACAAAACCAACAGCAGTGTTTCCTTGTCGGAATCCATTTTGTTAATGAGTGTACTGAACGTTCGTAAACTCGCTGCGAACACGCGACGAAAACGTTGCGTATCCGCCACGCGTCCGCAACGTCCTCGCTACGCAGCCGCGGCGTATTCGCTGCGCGCCCGCTCCACCCTGAAGCCGCTCGCAAACCGCTAGTATGATAAGGCCCTAATTCTAATTGTTTCTTTCTGATTACAGACTTAAATAAAAACGTAAATATGAAGTTGGATAGTGGCTGGACTCCCTTGATGCATGCATGTTTCCATGCTCAAGAAAAAATTGTAGAACTCTTGTTAAAAGCTGGTGCTGATCCTAATTTACATGCAGGTTTGTATAGCTATAATCCTTTTTATTTTCGTTTTAAGTACCTATATAGAAACTATGCAATAAAGAATCCCCCTCTAACTAAATTTATAAAATTGCTTAACTTCCGTGCTAATGTTTCAAACATAGAATACACTGATTCTTTAAAAAAACACAATTTATTGTCATTGGAAAATCGCCGAAAGATGTTCGACCTAGTATTTCTATTTAAGTTAATAAACTACAAGATAGATTGCCCGGCCCTTCTATCAAAAGTAAATCTTATAGCTAAAGCACGACTACCCGCACGCCCCTCACGCCCAGTGAAAATTTTTGTACCACCATACTATCGGAAAAATTATACCCGAAATAGCTACTTTTCTCGCTGTCTAAAAATGTATAATGATCATTTTCCCAATTTAGATTTCTTTTGTAATTCAATAACTGGTATTAAATCAGAAATTTTTGAAATGTTAAAGTGAACCTTCTGTTTTTATCTATTTCAAGACAACTTTATAATAGCTTAACCTATTATTATATATTTTTGCATATCGACATTTTGTTACTGCATGTTACTTTTAACTTAGCTTTAAATAACTGTATCCAACTTTTTTGTAATGTTCAATTTTGGGCACTCGTTGTCTATAACTTAATAACCTTTTTCTATGTCAATTTCTTTGTAATGACTGTATGTGCCAAAATAAAGAGAAAAAAAAAACTACAGGCCGATCTCAGTCACCTCCATACTCTGCAAGACTATGGAGCGGGTACTGAACAAACATCTGTTGTCATACCTTGAAACAAACGAGCTCCTCAGTGATCGTCAGTATGGTTTTCGCCGTGGGCGGTCTGGAGACCTCGCGTATGCCACCCACCTTTGGAATCAAGCGATTGAAAAACATGGCGAAGCCCTTGCCGTCTCGCTTGATATTTCCAAAGCCTTTGATAGGGTCTGGCATGACAGCCTCATTGGCAAGCTTCCATCTTACGGAATCTGTGACAGCCTTTGCATCTGGATTACCGACTTCCTTAGGAACCTTCTTTCTTGTCAGTTAAAAAAGTCTTGAATGGGTGGTAGGAAAATATTGACGATTCATAAGTACATATTTATTATGTCTAAGTGAATAAAGAATATTTTTATCTTTATCTTATCTAACCGCTCAATTCGTGTCGTTTTGGATGGTCAATCATCTGACCTAAAGAAAATCGATGCTGGAGTTCCCCAAGGTTCAGTGTTATCTGCAACGTTATTCCTTCTCCATATTAACGACCTGTTGGTGCCCGGTACCTTCGGTTATGCTGATGACACCACTGTCACCTGTAGATACCTGTCAGATGCAAAGGCTAGCACGGATGAAATCCAGTCCTGTCGAGATACCCTGGTTAGGCAAATGAATCTGGCACTTCATGCAGGCTGTCTCAGATTGGGGCTATGCCAACCTTGTCGATTTTAATGCTACCAAAACGCAGGCGTGTCTTTCCTCGGCCAAATGGAGTCCCTTCCAACTGACTTCGACTTTCCATAGTGTATCCTTACCACTAGCCGAACACCTACAGGTTCTCGGCCTCACTCTATCATCTGAGCTTAATTTCGGCGAATACATCGACTCGATTGCAAAAACTGCTGCAAAAAAGCTGGGCGTCCTCTCAAAGGCTAGACGTTACTTCTCCTCAGAGCAATTGCTTCTGCTATACAAAGCACAAATTCGTCCGTGCATGGAGTACTGCTGTCACCTTTGGGATGGGTCCGCGAAGTATCAGCTAGCAGTTTTAGACTCGATTGAAAACCGTGCAAAGAAGCTCATTGGAGACACAACTTTAGATAAAGATAAACTACAAAGTCTCAATCACCGCGCCGTAGAGTTGCTAGCTTATTTGTGTTCTATAGGATACACTTTGGAGAGTGCGCACAGGAACTTCATGATCTTGTTCCTCCCGCCCCTTTCCACCATCGGAGTACAAGACGCAGGTTAACTTACCATCCCTACATAGTAGACATTCCACCCGTCCGTACGAAGCGCTTTTCTAATTCTTTCTTGATGCGAGCTGCTAAAGATTGGAATACGCTGCCTGCGCATGTATTCCCCGATCATTACAACCTTGTCCTCTTTAAGGCAAGAGTGAATGGGCACCTACTGTGTAAGCATGCTACACCATAGATTGCATCCTGTCTGTTTAGCAAGATGGCGGTCAAATAAAACCAGTTTTTATGAAAAAAAAAAATATTAAAACTATGCTAAATATTATTAAAAGTAATATTTGGTAATATAGTGGTTCAAGTGTGAAATGGGTATAGATATACATAAATTTATTATTGATGTAATAGGCCTAGGTGCTATTGTTGATCGAAGTGTAATAGAATAGTATGATTTGTAATTGGTAATTTAATTTTAACAATTTACAGATTCTGTGACTCCCATCATGGCAGCTTGTTCAAATAGCACTGCAAACAAAGATACTTTATTTGATATTATAGCAATGTTGTTAGACCATAACTGCTTTCTAAATATTGGCGATAAGTATGGACAGACTCCCTTGATGCGAGCCATAAGCAGTGGATGTATAGCAGTAGTTCAAAAACTGTTGGAACTTAAAGTAAATATCGAAATGAGGGATCAGCAGGGTTGGACAGTAAGTAAATAAGGTTACAATTAATTTTCTCGCAATGAATGTTTTACATCATGTTTCATAAGAAAACATTTCCTGGAAACTAGCACTTTTTTAATGCTATTTACCCACTTAGGAAGTGTCTATTTTCAAAAGACTGATTTTGAGAAAAAATTAGTTGTTTAAAAAACCTTTGTCATATTTAAATACCTATCTATAGACTCCCATGCCATGCGGGCAGCGCAGGACCGATCGTTGTGGAGATCCTTGGGGGAGGCCTATGCCCAGCAGTGGGCGTCGTTCGGCTGACATGATGATGATGATGAGACTCCCCACATGAATAGGTTTATTTATTATTAATATACGGCATTATATGTATAAATTGATAAAACGGTTTTATCATATAAAATGAAGTATTTCGAAAAAATCTACCCGTCTCACAACCAGCTCCGATGGATGGTCCCATCGGAGCTGTTTTTTCTTAAAATTGCATTGTGAATGCAAAAAAGTAAAATTTTAATAACTCGGTTTTATGTATTTACTAACTGATCAACATGTCACTTGAATTCTGATTCTCAATTTTTATAGTCCTATGTTGTATACATATTATTGCTCGTGACTGTACCTACTCATCTCAAAAGTTATTTACAGGCACTATTTTGGGCGGCCCACCATAATCAACCAGAGATTTTAGAGATGCTTATTGAAAGTGGAGCTAGGTTAACTGAAGTTGATAAGTCCAACAGGACTGTAGTAGATATTGCAATGTCTCATGATTACCAGAACATTGTTGAGATACTAAAAAAGTACTTGAAAATGGATGATGAAGCTAATGAAGAAGAAAAGAGCTTTTACAGCGGTAATCAGTTAAGATCCTGGTTTGAATATTACCCTGGAATGAAGAGGGGAGTTAAGTATGTATTTCTTTAGTGTTTAATCTTGGTTGTACATCTGCTATGGTTGATGATGTCAGTAAAATTTGTAACGGCACAGCTTTTGCATCTTTTAACACGAACATAAGTAATAATCAGCAAACTAGTATTATTAAAATGCAATTTTAGATGATAAGTAGTAAGACATAATAGAGGGAGGCTACCAATTCTGCGACCCGCGCAACCGAATTTTGGTTGGGGCAAAAGCGGATACATAAATAATAAACAAGTTTTTTGAAAGAGAGAAGATATAGGTACTCCATACTGCTTGGAGGGGGAACAACTGGACAATTTTCCTAGCAATTGTAGAAAAAAAGTACACTTATCCCCTCTGGCATTTATTTAAAGGAACACTTGGGAAAATTTGTCCCCGACAAATTTTCTACGATAAGAAGATGAAGTAGTTCAAAAATGCTTCCTTGCATGCATTCCTCTCTGCTGCTTCACTTGTGCTTAAGTATTAATTTATATTCCTGATTTTTTAGGCTCAGTTACGCTGCCGAAATCCCGCATTTACTATACGGCATGAACTGCGAAAGATTGACACCATTAATTGAAAGCAGCGGTATGGATCTGCGAACCTTCTTACTGTTAGAAGAGGATGATATGACTCGGCTTGGAATCGACATGCCCTTCGAACGACAGAGACTTAAGATTGGTCTGCGTAACTTTCATATTAGGGGTTGGAAGTTAAATGCAGTTGCAGGTCTATATGCAAGAAAGATTGAGAATTTCACGTAAGGATTTCATTTGTTTTGATTATTGTTACATACGAGAATTACAAAGAATAACAACCCATCACATTAGTTTGAACAATAAGACTGGATCTGTACCACTTTATGATGTGATTCTGCTAAATTATGAACATCACCTCAATATAGCTATACAAATAACCAGACGGCGATCCGATATTTAATCATCATTATTGTAACAAATAAAAGTTCTGTTTTTTTTTACAAACAGTTAAGCTCTTGTTTTTACACTTTTTTATATTTTTAGCAATATTTTCTTAGTGCAATTTTACACGAGTATTTTCGTTTTGCTTAAATATGAACTCATTCATTTTCAGTGTTTTAGACTGTCTTACATCATTAGGATCGCATCTACAGCAAGTATATATCTTAGAAGCCACATTACAATATGTTTTGAGGGATTACAAAAGGATTCAGAATCAAATCAAGTATGAACCACCGGATTCGCCTTTGTTGTTGAAATTGAAAATGGCTGCCAAGAAAATCCTTACCAATATCAATAGCATTAGAGAAGAGATCAAAATTATGAAAGTTTATCTTATTAAGGTGAGTTGCTTCAAAACAAATGAGAGATTTACTTCAGTTAAGATAACTTATGCCGGCTCCACGCGTTAGCCCAAACATTAGCCAATACATAGTTCATTGACACTTTTGAAAGAACAAGTCTAAAAAGGTTCTTTCAAATGTGTCAATGTACGACGCATTGGCCAACGTGTGGAGCAGGCATAACAAAACTAACTTGTTGCTTTTGCTAGAGTTGTTTTCATCGCTCATTATGAATATCCTGTACATTGCCACCTGCGATATGTTACGACTTATTTTCTTCTCGGTGTGCCTCTACTCATGAAGGTTAGCCGCTACAGGTCATTAAAGTAGGTAACATTTGAGGCACACCGCCAGCTAGCAAGGCGGGCAGGCCTTGTATCACCATTCATACTTTGGTGCACACAGCAAGCAAGCTCACCTTTCCCGCCAGCTCAGCTTCTATCGCCCCGGGCGATTCGCCCGCCAGCTCACCTTGAATCGCCTGCCAGCTCGCTAGCTCGCTCGCTAACTGGCGGCGGCTAGTCCGCGTTTTAGAATGGTCCGGCCCTACTTCAGTTTCCCAAAACCTTCTCTGTCCATTGCAATCGACGGTTTTGATTTTCAGTCCACTCTCGAATTCCGCAGACTATACATTTTCCAACGAATTTTGCGACTGTCTAAATGCAAATTCGTACATATATTTATCTCAAAATCAACCTTTTATTTATTTCCCTCCACACGAAAATGGTCAGGACGAGATGGGTGACCAAAAACTTTTCATCTCGAGCTCCTCCGTGCTTCGGGAGGCACGTTAAGCCGTTGGTCCCGGCTGCATTTGCAATCGTTAATACCCACCCACCAATCCGCACTGGGCCCGCGTAGTGGGTGTTGGCTCATTCTCCTTATCCATTCATAAGGAAGGCCATTGCTCCATCAGTGGGGACATTGAATGGCTGAAGATGATTACACGAAAAGTGCTAAAAGTCACTTTCTTGTTTTTTAGAGGCCTGCGATTTAAGGCAAGATTCACATGAAACCAGTAGCTGGTACCGAATTTAGGCGACTTAATTCGGCGCCAGTACCTAAGTGGACAGTTGTTTTACTCCTTACAAGAGCTGGCGCCAGTGCAGCGCTAGATTGGCACGACAAAACGTTTACGCGAAGCCAGCTCAGTAGGCCTACTTTAATCCAATGAAAAACTAAACTTCGTTAGCTCCGCCGCTTTCACTCGATTCTGGCATGTCTGGAGAGTGAGTGGGACGGTTCACGGGTATAACGAAATTTTGTTTGTCGTTGAATTAGAGTAGGACTACTGGAATGTCAGCGACATCGGCGCGGCGCCAGATACTGAATTCATGTAAATCTGCCAATAAGGCATATTCAAAATCGGTGCTTACCGTTACCTCAGAGCTTAGATTCCTTTTCTCGGAGTTTGATGCTTGTTGATCACTCTCACTGGAACTGCTGGTCAAATTCTACTCTTGTACAGGCGAAATTAGACAGTTCATTTTTGCTTTCATTTTTGAGTCTTCATCGACAAAAGACCGAAAGTGAATTGTCTAAATTGTCGTTCATCGGAGTGTGCCTTCGCGATGAAAGCTTGCGGCTTCACTAGCATCGGTCATCATTCATCCTACTAATATTATAAATGTGAAAGTTTAGATGTACGGATTTGGCTGAAATTTAAGACACAGATACCTACTTTGTAGCCTAGAGAGGTATAGGCTACTTTTTATCCAGGATAAATGTCACTTCCCCGCGGAATAACGTCGTGTAGTCCAAGCGGGCGAAGCCGCGGGCGGAAAGCCTGTCATTAATATTTCATCGCAAAATGAATCACTTTTGATGAACCATCTAATTTCGCCTTTACTTACACTGATTCTCCATCTTTACTCACACGAGAGATCTCGCTCGTATTAAATATTTTAGTCGAATTTGAATTAAGATAATGTTGCAATGAAATTGATGTTTAGCTGTATTTGATTTGATATAAGAAATTATGCATTAAAATTGAATATCACTTGGAAAACTTTGATATATTTTTTTATATTTTCAGATAAATAAGAACAACCCACCGCCCGCCGATCTAATCAAAGAGAGGACCCCTCAAGAAATAGTATTAGGCTATGTGACCGAAGTGCTAGTCGCCTGCTCTCTAGGATTCCTGGCTTACCACGCCAAGAGCTATATCGCCAACCTAATTAAGAAATAGGTAGATAGAGGTATTTGTTAAAATTTTCTTATTATATCTTAAAATTTTATCTTTGTCTTTAATTGAAAATTTTGCTATCGAGAGAGTCGCACTTCACACATACAAAGAAGCGTTAGATATTATGTACTATGATTTTTGAGAGAGCATGTAATAGTAGTTAGGGCCAGAGACAACGGCCATTCCGAATTTTTTTATGTGGCGTAGAAATTACTTAATTGAGTTTAGGTATCTCTTATTTATTGATTGATTAATTCTTTATTTGCACACAAAAACAGAAACAACAAACATACAAGAAATACAGTAACATAAAAAATTGTGAACAAAGGGGCGGCCTTATCGCTTAACAGCGATTTCTTCCAGGCAACCCGTATTCTACAGAGTTTGAAGAAGATAATAAGGACAGATTGTGCGCAATAGCTATGGGAAAATAAATTTCTTTAAAAAAAAGTAGATACCTAACTACTATGATATATCAATACATACATAATCAATACATAATAATAAATAAATATAAAAATATAATATAATACAATAAAATACATAAATATACTTTTGATACAATACATATTATTATACTGTACAGCAAGATCAAAGAAAGTGTAGTAGCAGAAACCGAGAACCAAACAAAGCACGAACTTTCAAGGGAAGGACTCATGGGATAGTTGGGATAGGAAGAACTCCTTAACCTGGGACTTGAAGGAGTTAAGGGTCTGTGCACGTCTAGTTGTGTCAGGCAAGGAGTTCCATAACCGAATAGCCTGCAGAGTAAACGATTGACTATAAAATTTTGTTGAGTTGAGAGGTGTAACAAGACGGAGACGGAGAGACGGACGGAGACCCATGTTTCTAGGTAGGAGAAAGTTGTTCACTTACCGACTCTGAGTGAAACTTAAAAATTTGGCCAGTGGTTTCAAAATAACCCTGTATGCTATCGCGGACGTTTTTATAGGCCTTTTTTTGGTATACAATTATTCCTTAATACATAATTTTGATGTAACTCATACGGTTTTGCCAGCTTTCGCAATATAAGCGCTAGAAAAAAAAATTAACGGCTTTATCACAAAACATGGAATTTTCTCTATTTTACAAATACTTAATTAGAATGTTTTGCATGTATAAACCTTCGGGAATCGGTAAATTTTCTAAATAATAGTGAAAACTACATCAAAATCCGTTGCGTGGTTTAAAAGAAGAAAGCTTAGATTGCGGCCAATTATTTTAGACCTAATGGTCGTGGGGAAAAATTGATAATTTAATGTAACTGTTTCAGAAGTTAGCTCTCTGTATCATTACCTAGGCCAGCCTAGGCGGAACGTGACTATTGCGTCATGCCTTTTCGTGGATGCAGCCGGGCGCGCATCCATATATAAGACGTTATCACGTCAAAAAGATCTTGCATATTAACATATTTCACTCGTACGTGAAAGAGTTAATTATCGAATTCACAATGCAATTTTTAACCGCCTTAAAAAAATGAGGTTATCAGTTTGAACTGTATGTAATTGATATAAGTAGTTGGAATCGGATCCATTTAGGCTACCAAACACCTGTGCTGAATTTCGTAAGTGTATGAATGTTTGTCCACTACTATAACTAAAAGATTGGCAACAGCGTCGCTTAACCACTTGCACGCCGCGCCGTCAACACATACGCTTAGTTCGTGCAGAGGCGATACGCGCGCACGTGAATTTTGTTGCTAAGTGGTTAAGCGACGCTGTTGCCCATAGTACGTATACGTTACGTTATATTCTTATAATTTAACGTATACGTACTATTATTTACGTTTCATTTTGCTTTAAATCAGGTGTGTGCCAACTTAGGGAGCAAGGGGGCTACCGGCTAAGAAATATGGATATGGGTATGGGCTTCAACTGTCATTTGAATTCGTTATTTTGATAGATTTTTGCCGCTTTGTTCTGTTGAACGTTGCTAGCTAGTTATCGTAATACCCGACGTCCCAAAACAAGAGACTGATAGCGGCTATTTTCTTTATAAAATTGACTTAAAGTTCCCAAAAACGTATGAAGTTCATACCCATAAAGTTACGCGGTAGCCCCCCAGTCCGAGTTTCATCGGAATTGGTTCAGTTGTTTTTGAGATATGGCTACATATCTTATAGTACACTCAGTGACAAATTCGGTGAACCACTTCTTACTTCTTTCGTGTGGCTGCTGCCTCGCCATTCACGCGCAGGCCATTTTATTATTTGGTTACTTACATATGTATTAAAGAAGGGTAGTAGGTACAATGCATAAAGCAATTGGGGTACCCGTCCAAAGAAAAGTATAAAAAATTTAGAAACTAAGAATAAAAAAACCTTGCCTCTGACGTGCTTAGCTTAGTAATTTGCCTAATAGTTTAAAAACAGCAGCGCTGTGTTCATTTGCCCTAAATACAAACTAGCCTTCAGTGTCATTATTCATCCTATCACATCACTCATTCTTAGTACAATAACTCACTTAAATAATCACTAGAGCAAGTGCTGGGACTGACTGAGATGCACCGACGTGACGTAATCGGAACATTGCTACATTGAGACTTATGATCGTAATGTGCCTGCACATTTTAGACCAACCTTGCCACCAGTTATTTCTGCCAGCATCCATTTGGCAGAGATAACGGATTCCTTTCGATGTTAATTAAGCTTCGTTAGTAATGCATTACAAGTTGTCACCGCAATTAGTTATCTTTAGGTCCTGCTATGATTAATATCCACGTTGTGCCGAATACGTCACGGTTTCATAATTAACTGTGACATTCAATTCGAACCATTCATAAAATATCTTTATTACTGCAGTACGTTCATTAATGTTAACCTTGACTTGAAGCAGTTAATGTTTACCTGGAAGTCAGCATCAGCGTATTTTGCCCTTGAATTAAGTTCGTTCCATTATTTGCATACGGGCAATACAATATAAATTGTACTTCACGTGATTTATTTATTTTCGATAAATCGATGATGAAATGGCTTGTAGTGTGATGTCAATGCATCAAAATTATGTCTGTATTTAATTTATATAGCGTTTGCCAGATTTTAATGCCCTCGTTATTTTTGCTTTAATGTTCATTTAACTACTACCCACAACATGATGGTTACATTATCCCGATATAGTTTCAATGGCTTGAATTAATTTTAAACTATACTCCCAACATAAAGCTTGTAATCGATTTAAGATATACAGGGTGTGAGTTTATACAAGGGACATACTTCAGGGGGTGAAACTACCCATAAATACAAACAACTTTTACTATGGGACCAAGTGCGATATCAGTATAACAGTTTGTTTTATGTGCTATTAACAGGCATTTATATTATATCTTCTTCTTCTTCTACTCGTATACATGTATAAAAATGAATTGTTGTTCGTTATCAGTCTCACTAAAACTCAGAAACGGCTCGACCGATTTTAATATTTTTTGATATACGACAGAGTTTAATAAGTCAGTGCAGGAAGATAGGTACTAAGTACAACATTTATCCTACTTAACAACATTAGTCACGTCGTAACAGTGCTGGATTGAATCTAATTAGAACTGCATCCGGCGCCATTGTTTCGTTTCGCAATGCGCCTCGGAAACAATGCCCATTGGCACAGCACTCGCGGGTATTGCGCCCGCTCTCGTAGTACGGTTCATTGATGCGTATCGCGCCATACTTATGCGAAAGCGTGATGTAACCTACTAGCGATGAGTGAGCCCTTTGAGCGATGCAGTACCCTGACCGAAAGTGGCGCCGCGTTGAATTTTATTTAATATTATAATTCTAACACACAATTTTAATAAAACTTTACGGGGAAGTTTTAGGGCCCATAGTCTTGTATTTTAGACGGTATCATTACATTCTCTCGTTAAATTATCTCTCTATAATCTCTCAAATTTATAAATTTCTAAGGAAATTTATAATTTTACGGAAGTCCTGTAGAACACGTGATAGGTTAGAAATTTATGGCAATCGCAATTTCGTGGTTATTTTTTTTAGGAAATTTATAAATTTGCGGTTTTTATTATTTTCCGGTGACACATACACACAGTAGTATCTTTTTGTTGAGCAACATTTGTAACAAGTGAAAACAGTCAACGTATGTAAAAGTTAGTCATTTGTTTCATGATACAAAATGTTGCTCAACATTAAGTAACTGCGGTGTGTATGTACAGTCACGCGTAATAATATGTATACAACATAGAACTCTGTCACATTGAAGCGTTTCGAAAGAAAACTATCAGTGTAACTATTATTGTTCATTCAATTTGTAATATGGCATAGTCCTATGTTGTTTACATATTATTGTTAATGACTGTATTGTCTTAGGACAGATTCTGGTTTGGACAGATTCTGGTTACGGCAGATTATTGTTACGGCAGAAGTAACATTGCCAACAAAAGTAAAAACCACACAATTTATTATTCGTCTTAGGACAGATTCTGGTTACGTACGGTACGACAGATTCTTGTTACGGCAGATAACTGTCGAACTAATTGAATCGTGATCGTGGCCCACCATAAGTTCACTTTCTAACAGACATAATAGTACCATAAATTTAATAAGGTTGAAATTCAAACTAGTTGACATTGATTTGACACTGACCTTTATACGGTTTCAAAAAAATTATGTAGGGCAGAGGTACCCTTTGTGGCCACTTTAAGGATTTTTTGACTTTTAAGCACTAAGTACTAAATGGTCTTAGGTATTTAAGACACAAATTATATCTTAAATTATGGATAATTTATCTACCTTTTAAGGTACATTTTTCAAATTTATAAAAGTAAAATAGTTTTTTTTATATTACACACAATGTGTGAGAGGTGCCAAATGTACCGGTTTTGGCCACTTACTGATAGTTAAACTTTTGTAAGTATAGCGAAAAATCAAAACCAAACCCAGGTAAAATCAATATATTCTAATGCGCTAGAAACCAGTCAATTAAAACAACAATTTAATTGTAAAAAACAAAGGTTTATAAAGTATTTCATCCAAAACAAATTTCTTAAAATTTTCATACAAAATATTTTTTCAAACAGAAAATGGAATTTATTGAAAAAGATCTTATGACATAAGGAATCCTAACGGCTGTTATTATTACCTTAAAATACCTTATTTTAATTGCCTTTATCAAAAATGGCTAAAAAATGTTTAGAAAACTTTTAGAGCAAAAAGTGGCCAAAACCGGTACAGTGGCCAAAACCGGTACGCCTGCCCTACATACTAGCGGCTGCCCGCTGTTTCACCCGCGTGATTCCCGTTCTCGTGGGAATATCGGGATAAAAAGTATATATTTATCCGTTATCAAGTTTTCCATGATACAGTTTCTTAATGAAATTAACATGGGTTTAGATAATTGGTGTGATTGTAAGAAGTTATTTTTTTATTATCATAATCATATCATGATTCAATTGGTGTGACTGTACTTACTAATAATAGGCTGCTTCTTAATTCTAACTCTTATAAAGCCTTGTTAAGAGGTCCCCGGTAGTTTTTAAGATGGAAAGTCCCTAATTAAAGTTAAAAAATAATAACGAAAGAATTGATTTTATATTTTATTGACATTTAAAACTTTCATAACAACTGTTTGTACTAAAATATAAATGTGTATCAAGTTAAAAGCTGTTAAATTTGTGTATCGAAATAACATGCTAGTTAACGCTGCCAAAAGCAGGTAAGTATAGTGTTAAGCAAAATGGACTGTATTATTCACTTACAAAATAAGACACTTTTCCAATCGTCGTTGTCATAGCCAATTTTTTTTTCAACTAATTACTTTTCACATCAAACACTTTACACAATTAATCATTTCAATAATATTAGTCCTGTAAGCTCATAGGCCACGGCTTTAATACTTTGCGTGTTCGTTCAGATAAATCACAAGACTAATTCTTAATTTTCTACTCGTCTTCCTAATTACGGAATATCCAAAATAATATCGGGAAATGCATTAACAATGCACAGACGCCTAACGATCACAGTGAAAGCTATGTCACTAAGCAACATTCAACGTAAACCGCAGTCGTGCTACAATGAACGAATGGAATAGCCAAGTAATCGTCCGATTACAAAAGTAAGTGTTAATCAATTTAGAAGATTCTCTATAAAGTTTCTAAATAAATATGAGAACTTCGCCAATACTCCTTAAGTAAAAGTAAATCGTAAATTAAAAATAAATTATTAACAGTATGGAATAGCTGCTGTGGTTCGCGAGTTTGCGCTCAGTGTTTCTGGATGGGGATGTTTCTGTCGGTGATCGCGAGTTGCGGCAGCGGCGCCTCCACGGTGAGCACTCCGTCGCGCGACAACGACGACTTGATGGCCTCAGGGTTGGTGCCTTTGGGCAGCAGGAACTCGCGGTTGTATTCTCTGTACACCGACTTTGTGTCTGACTTCTCTTCGTGTTTGGCGTGGACCTGGAAAAGAGGATAGCTCAAATGAGTTTCGTGTCGCTTGCTTACAGATATGTACGGATGCGATGTAGTTCTAGAGCAATCCATTACTCTGGAAAGAAACTCCAATAGCCAATTATTACATAAATGTCAAAGTTTGAATCAGTGAATCTTATCGCCTTGCAATAAAGTCCTTTTGACGTTTTAAATTTATGCATTCATTTATTCAATTTCGTTCAAAAGTAAGGGGGCTGGATATATCTATTGAATTTTTATCAGTGCTCTTATTATGAATCCAATCATAAATCGCATAGTTAGTACTTAAGATTTCTTAAGTCTTCCTTCTGCCCGCAAAACAAATCAATGGAATGTCTAGAATTAATTTAAGCGAATTACAGTCACGCATCTTTTCCCATGAAGTCCTGGCCGAGACCTTAGTCACGAAAGCATATTCAAATTTCTTTTTTATTTCCTAGAATCCGATTTGATAACAGACATTCTTGCATGTCTGAGCGAATCAAACGTTCGTCAACCCCTAAAAATCGCCAAACGAACGTTAAAACCGATAGTGAACGACGTCTGGCAAACTGCCGACGGGCGCCGCGGTTTCCAGCCAATATTTTTTATTTATACCTATAGATTTATAAATAGGTTCATTATTTCACGGATAATTAATCTTCATTAGGCCGTCGCAAAGACGATAATGTTCAGCGTCTTGTCAAAACAAGGTTCATCCTTTGGTATATTACACACGCAGTTGGGTTGGGACTGGGATGTCAGACATGGCCGTCAAGTTAAACGATTTAAACATTCGCCTAAGATATCTTCAAATATTTTAAGAGATGTTGACCCCTAGGTATTAAAAAATTCATAACGTTGCTGGATTAGAAACCCAAGTTTTTTTAGAAAGAACGCTTTTTATATTCTTGTTAGGTACCATCAATCTACGAGAGCGTGGGTGGGGTTGTGTTATACATACCTAACTAAACACTATGAAAACTGCAACATAATAACTCGGTTAAATAGGAATGCAGTTGTTCATTTGTTTCTCTGTACTTGAACGGAAATAATGTCTTCTGTGTCTGACCATAACTACCTGCTTACACCAAATTCAAATTTATTACCTTACATAAATACAATTTATAAAATTACAGATTGACAATACGAATATGCCTATTTCAGTGATTTTTCCCGAGCTTACTAATTTTCAAAGACAACCAGTAAGTAAGCTCTGGACACACAAATTGCCACGTGGCTACGCAAACAAAATTCAATTGTTTTAGCAATTGACGCGAGCATAAGAATAAAAGAAGATAACGTAAAGGTACAGTGCGATGCACACTTTATGGCGTCTGTGAAATTAGATGCAAGTTGTTGCGCATTTCCACCATTTCAAGATCTGCGTATAGGTACCAAAGGTGAGGTTACAGGGTGTTACGCGTACTTAGCGGGAAACTTCACAGCCGCCCGTTAACTTTGCATCGCACTGTATATCAGAGAAATATATAGGATAGCTCACCAATAGTTTGTTGTCAACTGTTTTGACGACGATTTCTTCGGGTGTGTACTGGCTAACGTCGAAACGGAGCTTCAGTGATTTGCCGTCACCCTCATCCTGGATCAGAGGGGAGTTCAGGCTGTCCCAGTGGCTAGGCTCGGCCAGCTGTCTGCTGTCGCTGTGTTGTGAGGATGTCGTGGAGCTGTAGACCAATACAGCAGGTGTTAAACAAATGAAGAAGAATCATGGAAACAAACAACCATGGGGCTACTCTATTTTTACGAAACGATCAGCGTTAACGGACATTCGGTAAGTGAACCAACCTTCTTTTGAGATTTATTTTGGGACACACCTTCGAAGTTGTTTATTTCATGAAAAGTAGGTAGTTTGGATGTTTTTCCCTTAAGTGCCCCGGTAACGATCAATCGCAATTGACAATGTTTACGTCATTGACGGACCAAATGATCGTCTACAGAGGCAATTGAAGCGATTGTCATTCGAAACTACGTGATTGATGCGAATGATGGAAAGTCCATTGACAATCGCGATTGACGCTACCAATTGATCGTCTCGCTGTGCGATTGACAGGTTTTTCGATGAGAAACATGGCGCGAGCAATTGACGCATCGATTGAAGCTCCATCATTCGCACCTTCAATTGAAACGGTCAATCACGTAACAATTGACGAATGACGATTGATCGTTACCGGGGCACTTTATGAATATCGGTTTTTCGTTGAAATAGAGTAGATTCCCAGAAACCCGTTAATATTGGAGCATATCTAATTCTTTACTGTTCTACACACCAATATTTCACTAGTGACTAGTAAAATACTTGTAAGAAGTAGTTTTAGCCCATATCCCCGTGTAGTTAAGTAATAGTGCTAAAAACGACAAACACGAACTTGCAGATATAGACAAAAATAGGGAGTTACGGTCATTGAGTTATAAATTACATACCTACTACGTGAGACTCAATAGTTACGGTACCAATCGATCTGCAATTGATAAATGAGTAACAATCGATCAAATTTATCTATTCGCCGATTGATTGATCTTGTAACTTCTTTACAGCCTAATTACTTAAGTTAAAATTTAATAACGTGTATCACTTCTAACATGCGTTGTGGGAATTTAACTTAGTTTAGTATACTACTAAAGTACCTACACTACAGGGTGTCAATTGCCTAGTAAATTTGTAAAATTTTACGTATCTACCATGCATATTTTACCACGCGATATCCGTGTAATACCATAAGGATTAATCATTGCCTATATTCTTGTATTACGTTCACATAGCGCTTTTACCACCTTTTACTAACATGTAAGGCATTGTTAAGTAACTAATATGGCGGGGCGGCGTGAATTCATTATTGACATGAAGACCAATTGACAAGCACTGATTGAGCCATTTCAATCATGTTCAGACTAAGTAATTTGTTTACAACGGCCTTCGTTACACGAACGAGTCTGCAGTTCCCTTTACTTTGAAAGTAACCTAGGTAGATAGTCTTGCCTGCATTGTGAAGTTGTTCAGAGAAATTGAAAATTAAGTATTTAGAAAAAATCGACCCGTCTCACAACCAGCTCCGATGGGACTCGAACCCACGACCTTTCGCTATATGGGTGACTGCCCTAACCGCTGAGCTACGGAATCGTTACGAGAAGCGTCGAATTTATCCAATACTTCTTACGCACAGTTGCCTTAGCACTATAATTTATTCTGTGGCACAGTATAGCCAGCGTTAATTTCATCAATGTGAAGATATTACTACCCTCACACACGAAAGAAATAACTTTCCAGATATTTTTGACAATCGCTAAAGATGAAATTACTATTGCAAGTTATTTAAATTTTTACTTTTTTTGCATTCTCAATGCAATTTGTTATTGTTGATCGAAGTTGTGAATGCAAAAAAGTAAAAATTTAAATAACTTGTGCAGACAATTTACACCATAAAAACTGTTTGTATATAAATTATTACCTAAAAAGATTTACCTTAAATTATGTAATAGTAAATCATAATTATTATTTTATTTAGGTAATATACAAGTGAGGTGTTTTTATTTACTCATTCGTTTATCTATGAAATTCAGGTAGATACATAATTTATTTATACACCCACTGGCGATATGGCGTGATTAGGTGGTTAACATTTACATGTTAGTTAATTCCATGAAATATTCCGTTTTATTGCTGCAAGGCCTACTTTGGAAATATCATGGATAGTAACTGCTGTATTCCATACTAATATTGTAAATGTGAAAGTGTGTTTGTTTATTTCTCCGTTTTTCCCTCTTTCACGTCAAAACGGAGCAACGGATCGACGTGATTTTTGGTTTGCGGATAGCTTGGAAGCTGGAGAGTGATATAGGCTACTTTTTATCCCGGAAAATATCACATTCCCGCGGTATAGTTTCGTTTAGTCCTCGCAGGTGAAGCCGCGATAGGAAGTCTAGTGTGTGCATAATATAGTTCGTGCCAAATGAAATGGGGCTAAATGTCATTCACACCACTATGTATGATAAATACTTAGGTAATATTATCTTTCGGTATCATAAAAAAGTAAAATTTTACTTAGAATCTATCTTTACTTGCTTCATTTGCTTTTGTCAGACAGACAAAGGTATTCAAATGTTTAACAAAACAAACCTGTCTAAGTACCTACCTACATAATGATATGAATTTACCTTCGATCAACAATAGTACCTACGTGTGGGTTCCCTACGCCATATCGAATACCAAATGATCGAAAATCAAAATATCGAACACTATTCATCGAACGGTCAAAAAATCGAACGTTCAAAATATCGAATTTACAAATAATCGAACGATCAAAGTATCGAATGGTTAAAATATCGAACGCTCAATACATCGAATGATTAATTTATCGAATATCAATATTTTGAAAAGTTTTTTGAATCCGTCCAAAATGTTTCTTTTTTGGGACAGGATAAGCTTTAGTAGGGCCCCACGGACATTATTGTCCAAATTTATTAGTTTTTTAGCACAAAAATACTTAATTCACACATAAATAGCATTCCACATACAAAATATTACTCCGTTATTGGGTAGAGCAAGAACTATTTGACGCAATAGCTTCATTCGGAAATTAAGTTTTATGAAACTTCATTGAAATATCTACTGGTTGTTCATGATGTAAAAAACTTTTCAAAATATTGATATTCGATAAATTAATCATTCGATGTATTGAGCGTTCGATATTTTAACCATTCGATATTTTGATCGTTCGATTATTTGTAAATTCGATATTTTGAACGTTCGATTTTTTGACCGTTCGATGAATAGTGTTCGATATTTTGATTTTCGATCATTTGGTATTCGATATGGCGTAGGGAACCCCCTACGTGTTATTGTTGATCGAAGGAATTTACCTATTTAAGCATTTTTTCTCAATTTATTAGCAGTACCTACCTACCTACTATGGATGCAACGATACGGCTATTACGATACCAATACGAATGACGAATACATCATACATAATTGCCCAATATGATAACGAATTACGAAACGAATGCATTACGATTTATTTTTGGTAGCATTTTGTTGAATTTATTTGAAGATTTGTTTGAATATATGTTTTTATATCAATATTAAGACTAATTCAAATAAAAAATAAATGACACATTTTTGATTAATTAATTAATTCAATTTTCAATAACATTACTTTTTTTTTAATGTCCAATTAGCAGGTTCATTTAGCAAAAAAGTAAAATTATTGAAAAATTGAAATAGAAGTAGGTATTTAAAAAAAATCGACCCGTCTTAACCAGCTCCGATGGGACTTGAATCCACGACCTTTCGCTATCCGTGGTTAGAGCAGTATCTAACCACTGAGCTACGGAGTCGTTATGAGAAGCGTCGAATGTATCCAATACCTACTTCTTACTCTAAACGCTTCTAAATACTTCATTTTTAATTATTCAATAATAAAAAATTGCATTGTGAATTTGTGAATGAAAAAAGTAAAAATTTAAATAAAAAGTAAAATTAATTTGTTTAATTTACTTTAAAATTTTTGTTATCATTTAAATAAAGTCGTAGTTTATTACAGGCAAATTCTTAATGAGAAAACACAACGTTGTTTCACTCGAAACTAAAAAATATAGGACAAAGTATCGTACAATATCATAAATTATCGTAAATATTTACGATAATCGCCTATATACGATTATCGTATCGGTATCGTTGCATCCGTGTATGTAATTCAGGCTTAGTTGCGTTGCGGCCAAGTACAGTTTATGTGTTTATTTGAAAGCTTTTACTATTTTGGAGGCTTAACAAAGACAACGACAATTTTTTTAAAAGAAGTTTTGGTTATATTGCAATTATCGAGAAAAACCCATAGAAACCATAGAAATGTAATATCTTTTTTCAGATACATCAGTTACGAATAAATTAAGTATCTTCTCATTAAGAAAATGAAAAACTATAATATTGCCAAAAACTAGATACGAAATACGGATAATGAAGCCATAATAAATGTATTTAGCAAAAAGACATTAATAATTTTTGTGGGTCTCTTTATAAATTACCGCATTTTCTTTTTGATGGAAAAAATTAACAATAATAATTAACACTTGAATAAAAAATATCAGCTAAAAAAATAAAGGGGTGATGAGATATCATTTTTGAAATTTTTGTCTAGGGTTGTCACTAACCTTCTTAACCATTTGATTTATTTCTTCTGCTCTTTAATAAAATCGTCATTTGAAGTAAACGAGATTATTCAAATGATTATATCACACTTGCAAAACTAGTCGTAGCATTTTTAATCGATTTCGAAAAAGGAGGAGGTTCTCAATTCGATTGAATATTTTTACTACTTACAAATTTTATTGGTATTGAAATTATATGATTGTGAAAAACGAAATATATTATGTAGCTTACTTCCGCAAAAAACACAACATGCAAGTTGCACCGCCCGCACAACCGCAAGAAATTGGACATGCACACCACGAAAATACCAATGCACAATACCTGCATTTAGCAGGACAGCAATACACCTTGCACCTTCACCGATTAGACCACTCTACACGTTGAAAAATGGAAAAACAAGTATTTAGAAAAAAGAGACGGGTCGATTTTTTCTAAATACTTCATTTTCCATTTTTCAACCATAAAAATTGCATTGTGAATGCAAAAAAGTAAAAAATTTAAATAACTCACTCTACACGTGTTTCGCCCCAACCCGGGGCATCCTCAGGAGATAGTTCCTGCGAAAACCAACACCAGATCCCACACGAGCGGACGGGCGGGCGGTGCATCTTGCATGTTGTGTTTTTTGCGGAAGTAAGCTACATATATTTCGTTTTTCACAATTAGGTTAGGGACTACCGCCAAGTGACGCCTGATTCAATCAAATGAGATTCATAAGCCGGTGAATCACGCAACAAATTTTGACGCTACGATCGTGAGCATCACACTCGTAAATTTAATCGCAAAACAACAGTCCTTGACTTGATTCACCGAGCTTTAGAGTCTTCTGACCCGCTTTTGTCGAGTTTGTCAATTAACAAAAGACAAAAAAAAAGGAAACGTTCTAAGATTCCGGAAAAAGTTCTAAAACTTTTAAAGCCGACAATGGATAACGTACTTATCCACGGTGACCCGTTGTTGCAAAAATCGATTGATGAATTCGAATGTGATTCTGACGATAATGACGATATCAACATCGTGTTATCGTCAGACGAAGTATTAATAGATTGCGATAATGACGACATCGACAAAATATAACTTTTTAATTTTTCTTTATTCAACATTTCGACAACCCTATTTCCATAGAAATTTCTAAAATATTTAGAAACGCTTTTTCTCACTACCCCTTTGACTAACGTGTGTAATTTTTTAGGACATGATAAACAACAGTTGTACAAATATTTTTAGCAAAGAATAAAATGCGGTAATGATAGGGGTAAATAAAAAAATAGAAAAAACTGAAATTAAGAAATTTTCACATATTTCATAAACTATCAAAGCTACAGCTCCTTAATTTTTTATATGAATAGATATTCTGATGTTACATCATTTGTGTTATTAAAAAAAACGATACCAGTAACACTTTAGGAGAAAAAAAACATAATTTTTTTTGAGGTCGTTGACCTTTCACAAAAAATATTATTTCTCTGAAAGTATAGACAATTTTGCTGTCGGAATTTTCACCAATTAATAAGTATCACAAGTTCTTTCGAATGAATACATAAAATATATCTGGCCGCAACTAAGCCTGAATTACATACTGTGCCGTAGTACATCCCTTCCTACCTACCTATTTGTTTCAAATGTCAAAAGGTAACTGTGATTTCTCATCACTGAATCTATGATATTGACCGCCGGTTTCTGAAACGCCAATCAAAATTAAAATAAGCTAACAGACTGGCACAATTAATTCCCAATTAAAAGCACCTTGAGTTTCTGAAACGAAAATTATCTCACAATTAGGTTTAGATTTGTATGGGCACTGACAGACTGTTAACAGACTGTTGGCAGTCTGTCACATTTTTCTTTCAGAAACCCAAACTACAATTAATTGGAGATTAATTGGGAATTAGGTAGTTTAATTTTAATTGGCGTTTCGGAAACCGGCGGTGAATATTTGGTAATAAAAGTGGTTTCTCAGGACATAATTTAGAATACTTAAAACAAATTAGGTATTCATTTTGTTCAAATATTTCATCTTTCGTAATTGATTATCATCAGCAAACAGCTGATGTCATGCCCCTGAATGCAGATACAAGGCCAATGTCAACAATAATGAGCTCATCGATATAAGAGTACCTAGGTGGCATTATCGATGTAATTTGTAACCAATTGTGTAGGTAGATACTCAGTCAGTGCAGGAGATGATCGACAATTCATGATCATGTGCCTATTTATCCATACCATATTATAGGTACCTATGTACCATCCTACCCTATACAACAAAGACACATAAAATCGAATTGAAAAACATGCGAATGTTTTATAACGTAAATGCGTTCAATCAAATCAAGCAGATAGACATAGAAAAAAATAAGTAGCTAATGAAACATTTTATCCCAAAACTAGCTGTGCTTCGTAGTTTCACCTGCTTTCAGGAAAAGGAAAAACCTAGGTACTAAAAAGAAATATTTTTTCACGTTTTTGCAACATGCTCCGCTTCTGTTGGTCGTATCGTGATGTTATTATAGCCTTCCACGATAAATGGACTATCAAACACAAACATATTTTTTCAATTCGGTCCAGTAGTTTCTGAGCTTATCGCGTTCAAACAAACAATTAACAAACAATCTTTTCACTTTATAATATTAGTACTTATAGATAAAAACCTTTAAAAACACTTTCTCTTAACCAATCTTAACTGAGTAGGTGTCTCAAAATGTTTACAATTATTTATCCTAAAATTATCATACAGTTGCTACACGCGATAAAGACAACTAGGCTTTAAGCTCGTGCATTCCATTTCTTTATTACAGCTGCAGTTTCTTTAAATATTTCGTGAAAGCTGCCAGAGAATTTAAATTCATTTGGTACAAACCGCCTGACACCAATTATCACATGAAATCTTTTTTTTTTATCCACAACGGGGAAGCACTTCGCCTTCATCACACCTGCTGTTAAGTGGTGAGAAGGCTGAAGGTGGAAGCGCACTACTCCCGGAATCCTCAATCACTGAGGAACTGGCTATCTATAATGGCTGGTGGAATCGGATCGTATATTGAGCTAGACATTTATAATATGTTCCATAATTTTATTCATTGCCACCATTTATTTATTACCATCACCACTCTACCAAACCTACAACTAAAATAATGTTTAGGTAGGTTTGTTTTTCCAAGGTTTTTGTTATAAGAAACGGTCACAATTTTGTCTACTAGTATAAGTCCGTTCAGTTAGATAGTGTCGGTACCCGCATGGCATTGTGGCTCTTGCTATAAAATCCTTACTAATGCAGATATAACTAATACGCTAATACACACAAGTTGGGTACCAAAGTCAATTAATTATGAAAATTTGGATATTTTTATATAAAAGGAATTTAAGTAAGTGATTTAAAAATAAAAGGGCGACACTATCTAAGCGAATGGACTTATACCACTACCACTACCACAACATTTCTTACATAAGTGAGTCCAAATAACCAAAAATTAGGAGTGAAAATAAAGTGGACCCAAAAACACGTAAGTACACCCACTTCAAACCAAACGCGAAGTAGTATTTAAACACCTGTCCTAAAATTAATGAGACAAGGTGATAACATAATCATACAAAACGAAAGTTACATTAACTTGCATAATTTCTTAGTACTTAGTACGTGTGCTGTTTTTGGGCATTTATTAATTATAGTCCTTATTTTATTTTACTTTATATTACGATGTACTTATCCACACCACAGGTACTTTTCGTTAAGACACTTATCATGAAAAATTTACTAACTTTTATACAGGTGAAGAAAGAGAAAACTTAAATGCAAATGTGTGTCTTTTTAAAAATCAAAGAGGGTTTTCTTTCAGTAAAACTTAAAGATAAGGCAGTTTCCTTCCAGGGCCCATAACATTTTTCCACACTGTGTAATATTTTAATGTTTCCACTTGTTACAAACGATTCCTTATCAAAAAGTAACTACGGTGTAGATGTACCACTAAAGAAGTACATACACATGTGTACCCTGTAAGACGCTATTAACAAAGTAGATAAAATCATATAAGCAGGCATAATAGAAAAGCTACATTATATACCTACCTACAAATAACATGCAACACACAGTAAACACAGTTGGATTGCTTCATACATTTACCTTTCTGAAGACTTGGTTACTCCTCCGGAGGAAACAGTTTCGAAATTGTAAGACATGCAAAAAGCAATATTTGTTGTTAGTTTTATCAAGCTTAACTGCTCTCTACCTATTTAATATTTGCATATTAAAATGTTATTAAGTATGGGTCAACGGTAAAGTAAGTATGAACCGGGGATTTGTTAAAATATTATTTTACAGTTTGATGACCTTAGGATTTTGCCTGATAGTGTCAATTTGTGTCAAATCAGTGTAATAAAAATAGTGGTTATTTATTTCCTTAAATGGAAGTTTTCATACATTGACATAACTTCTGTACTTACTTATTTCTAATATTTTATTTATTCTCGCGATTTCTTTTTACTTTTTACTAAACCAATATTTATCTATTATAATCTGTATAATACTAATGTACATAATTATAAATTTAACTCTTTTTTTAGGGTAAGAAGCTAAATTAACCACATGTTTCAGAACGTGCAAAGAGCGCTTTATAAAATTAAGATACTATCAAAGCGTTTGTCGCAATCGCAAGACAGTGGAGAATTATATAGCGTGTAAGTATATTGTACAATTTACATAAATACCTACATGAATACGTTTTCTAATTAAATATAAAGCGTTAATCTACACTCGTGTATTGTACTCGTTAAACAATAGGCATGTATGGTGACGGATGACGTCAGAATACTTTTGCAGTATGTGACTGTTTTAGGTATCTTGTTATAAATACTGGTCTGAATAATTATCCCAAATATGTTTAATCACTCGATCATTGCTTAACCAACCAAGATCTGCCTACACAGTTATGACATGCCCTGCAGAGTATGGGCGGACGAGTTGCTGTGTAACTACCCACACTTGAATTACTGAGCAAGAAACTAAAAATATTTGGTGACGACATCCATTGACGCCTGTTTACACTTTACGTCCTTTGTTGATCGAATCGACTGAGTTGACTTTTCGAAACCGCGACTTAACATTGACCGGCGCCAAGTCTTATTTAACTTTGAGTCAGCCAGTCCTACCATGTTGCGTCATTGACTATGCTGCACTAGTTTCTGAAACACTACCAACACGTTCCAACTAGGTCATGTATACCATTTGTAAACATAACTTTCAGCGCTCTGCGTCTGCGCGAATAACTTCAAAACCACCCACCAGCATAGCCGATGGGCTGATAAAATAATCGTAAACCTGTTTTCGCGAAACGCATAATTTTCAGAACTGCATGATATCTTCCCAATGTAACAGTATTTCAAAGTAACGAAGTGAGCAATGAATTTGATGGAGCTTAAACTTTAGCTCGGAGTCGATAACAAATCATAGTAATGCTTCCGAGCGAGTAGGTACTTAAAACTGACGGACGTTGCGTAACCCAGTACATTGTTTACAATTTCACACATTCCTGGTGTTTTAGCAACAAAATGTTTTCGTGCAGAGCCGGCGGTGCGGACGCTATTTCTATTTATGACATCATCCCGCGTCGGGCTTACGTATCGCTGCACGCTTTAAATGGACGCGACTGAGATGTCTGCAGTGGATGCCGTTCCGCGGAATGATCCCGAATAATGGCTTTTGAATTTAAAAACTTTCGTACGGTCGCCGCCGAGGCCGCCCGCAGTGGGCGACACTCTTACGAAACCCCACACTCATTATTCAAGATTACCTTTTAGGCAAACAGGACCGGTAACGTAATCACTGCGATTGGAATAATAATAAAACTTGTACAAGAAGCGAGCCTTTTATAATTCACTAATCCAATAAGAATACAAGACCTCAATCGGAAGCTAAAACTATGACTTATTTTATTTGTCGAGATAAGAATGTCAAAGTTCACACAGGGATAACTTAAATTAATTTTCTTTCTCATTATTTACTTCAAATCTTATTTACGGTAAGTATAAATTTAAAGTAGATTAAAGTTTAGTAGGAAAATCCACATCTCCAAAATCATTAGAAATATTTACATGAGATTTAATCTTAATGTTTAATAAATACCTTGTTGTGCTTTTGAAGAAGTTATTGCTTTCTCTGTTCATAAGCTCTGATCTGAATTTGCTCATCTCCTCTTCCATCTTCCTCATTTCGGCGTCGAACCTTTCCCTAATGCTCGAGAATTCAGTATCGATGACTGAAAAGTCACCAAGTTTAATGGGGATGTTCCTCTTGAGACCACTGTCAGCCATTTTCACGTGTGTAGTAGAAACTGATGAAGCTAAACAAACACTAGCGGGATCGCTTCTTGTGTAAACACAGTTCACGGTGTTGTAACTCACTCGGTAGACAGAGCAGCACTGATCATTAGTTGTCGACTCGGCGCCAAGGGGCCTGCGCACAGTTTTAAATAGCCTCACGTTCGAACGCCGTCGCAGAACGCAGACTCAGTCGGCGTCACTCGGCCCACACTTTGCTTCTCGCTCATTCCAATCCAAGTCGAATATCCTCCCTCACCGAGATGCTAGAGCGCCTTCGCCTTGCGCTGCCGGTAACCACTACGTAATTTAATTGATGAATCATTTCACCGGCTACATTTCTGCTTAAGCTTATGGTGATCAACATATCCCTAAACGAATGTGTTATTCATTGCGTTATTTTAGCTTAGTCGTATTTATTCGTCATTGTTCTGTGGGGGTGGTAATTTCATGCCAATTTAAATTTCGAGACAACACAAAACTCATTTCCGTTCTATCATATCAGACTGGTAATGAAATTTCACCAACAGTACCGATGAGGTGTCTAGGCAAAACTTAATATAATATGTAGGAATATTAAAAAGTTAAAGAAAACTAATTTATTTTTTATCAAAATGAATGAAGACACGTGGCAGTCACCTTGACATTATGACCTTACAACAGTAGCGGGCGATATAGTGAAAGAACGCCGTTAGCAACTAATGAAACACATTTACCAACTGCAGTTTTAAAATAATGGGTTAGCTTCAAACCTAAATTGTTAGTTTTTTATACGTCAACTCGTCGATATTATGAAACATTCGCAATCGCAATAAGTAGCTTTCCTTTCCAAAACTTTGAAACTCATCCGAATTCATATTATTTTATTTTTCAGCGTCTAATATTTATTACTTGTTTACATAACTAATCCCTATCCTCTGAAGATGGTTTTGATCTCCTAAAAGATTTATTAACTGGTTTCGCTTTATAATGTGGCGTGGAATTCGGGTCTGCAATGCCAGCTAATTTGTACACAGATGGAATCGGGAAGCCTCGATACGGTGACTCATTTGATAGACACGCGTTCAAGAAAAAGGGTGAAGTAGGTAATTCTATTCACAGTATCGAAGTGTGAAAAACAATCATAAATTGTAATAGACTCAACGAAGCTTCGGCGCCGGTAATAAATATGTGCCATATAACGGTATTACCTATTATGGAGCGTGGAGTTCGGTTTATTGATTTTACTTTTTGAGAAAATTGAGCGGTATTTGACAATTTTTGAAAACGAGATTTGACAATTTGGACGTTTGGTTTCTACATTGATATCATTGCAGAGATGTAAAAAGTTACTCATCTAGGTATGAGACGCTAAAGTGAGCACGTTTTTGAATGAAAAAGACTGGGCTTTTTCATATATTATTTATTTTGGGCCCCTATTTTGTTTTGAGTAGTAGGTAGGTATATTATAAACACAACTGTTTTATACTTACATACAGTTGAAAGATCGTTTTATATCAACGATTAAATTTTAATGATGTCTTTAGCTTAAAAATGAAATCATTGAAGAAACTAAGCAGAAATTATGATAAAACCACTTTTTATGGATTTAATCACGCGTAGGTATATGTAGGTACTTACACATACTTAATTGGCAATTTTGAAATGTGTAGTGGCCGGCCACGGGGCCCTTGGAAAGGTGCCAAAAAGTCGGAAAAACCTTAAAAGCTTTTTAAAACACATTTCAAATTTACTAATTATGTGTACAATATTTGACGACCGATTTGGCGCAGGGGTAGGCTACCCACCTTCTGCGCCAGTGGTCTCGGGTTCGATTCCCGAACAAGACAAATATTTGTGTGCATGAACATGTCTATTTGTCTTGGTCTGGGTGTTTACTATGTATATTAAGTATGTATTTACAAACAAAAAAGTATTTAAGTATATATTTATCCGTTATCAAGTTTTCCGTGATACGGTTTCTTAATGAAATTAACATGGGCTTAGATAATTAGTGTGAATGTAAGAAGTTATTTATTTATTTATTTATTTAATATACGCGTGATTAAATCTGTATAAAGGCTTTTAATGTCGATGAACAGTTCGCGCAGAAATCTAAGATGTGCTTACTTACCTATATTAGAAATAAATTATGATTCTTGCCAAATCTGGAACTAAATCGTAACGTAATAATAATAAATAAAAAAGATAAAATAAATTGTGATCGACTTAGAAACCGGGAAACTGAAATTAGCACTACCGTGCACGTACTTAATGGTACGTAGAAAGAAATACAAAACGAATCCTTACCTCCTTCTTTTTTGAAGTCGTTTAAAATGACAAGCTTTGGAAAGAGCTCACCTTGATACGATTACAACGAGTACACCCATTAGTACTGAATTATTGCTGCTACCTATTATAACATTAACGTTTATTAGTTCTATGGTTTATTTAGAATTAGTTTTAAATTATATTGATAATATTAGTATCTCATCTCTTTTTTTAACAACGGCTCTAGATGACAGTAGATTTTATAGACTGCTGGTTCTCTTTTCAGTTTTTAAGTCCCGAAGCCTTAAAAGCTGACATCCGCGCTTACTGATGCGTTCATGGTCGATCAATACAAAGTGATTAAGAATTTTAGCCACGTCTCACCCCTATCCAAGTATTTCCCTTCGATGCTCTCTACCCCATGGATGAACCCCATTAGCCATTAGTTTTTGGTTACGGCTTCAAAGGCGCCGGAAATTTACCTACCATTTGAAAGCAATCGTCATTCGTATTTTTAGACATGGGTACAACGAAAATAGACTACAAGCTTTGCTGTAATATCAGAGTTAACGTTAGTTTTACTATCATATACCTAGGTAGGTATACATATACTAGCTTTTAATCGTACAAACTATGCAATTCCGCTTTGATAGCGTGCAAGGTTCTTACTCGAATTGTTTTAATTAACTGCATACCGATGCAGACTAGTTCTGCAATAAAACGTTCCAAAGTTTAGTTATTGTTGCTCAGTTGCGGTAAAATAATTGTTTCCAAGGTACGATTGTTTTCGATATTCCAGCTGGTGTGCCAGGCAGCCAGCCAAATCATTCTAAAATAAAAGTTTAATTATTACTCTGTTACTCTGTACGTTATTCATAGGTGAACCCAAATGATTCATGGCTAAATTAAATTCGTCCAAATGAACCTTCAGAAATAATAAGCTGATGCTTATATTGGTACTTACTCTAGAAGTTCAGACAGTGGTTTAAATCCCATTTAAGTATTTCAAAATCAACTAACTCTACACGAGTTTCCCGGACATTTGTTGTGAACATAAAAATCATATACTTACAGAACTCGAAATTAAAAGTTTACAGATCTATTTTCGTGAGCTTACACCTCTCGAATCACGCGATACGTGGTGGTCGGCAATTCGGCATCCGTTTCTACCTCCGCCTAATAAATCTCATTCACACGACAGCGGCATTGCAACGCAACTGAAAGGAATTTCTTAAGTAGCCTCTATTGTGATGAAAATCTATCCGAAATGGTACTTCACCTTCTGTGCTTAAACTCCGATACAGTATAACATTATATGATCTGAGAGTATAACTCTTCAAGATACATTGTTATGTAACTAACGTGTCCTTTTATAAATAACTAGCTGTTGCCCGCGACTTCGTACGCACGTAGAGTGACTTTTGTATTTGTTTATTTTATGTGTAATCTACACATCCTTCCAGTGACCGCAAAGTATATGTGTGTATCGGTGTAGGTCTCGGAAGCACAGAGTGTCGGAAGCGCGTAATTCAGTGTTGCGATCGCGATTGCTTGTTAACCGAGCTTCACGGTCCTCATCGGTTTTAAGAGCACAAAGTAACCTCATCCTCTTAGCTGAGCTAGAGCCTTGCGATAAATTACAATTTTTTTTTCTTAGGCATTTTAAATAGCAATAATCGTAATCAAATCACAATAATCAATGTCCGTTTCCCAACAATTCAAATTGAACTACAAATCAATAAATCGAAATCTAATTCAAGTATAGTTTATTTTATCGTATTTTTAATTCATTAAAATCACAACAACGTAGTTTGTTCAAAGCTTCGGGTTTGTTGCACTTTGTGTTGGGTCACCCACTTTACCTTTCTCTTATTAATTGTTCAAGGTTGACTGGAAGAGATCCATTTCAGGGATAAGTCCACCTTTGCCTTATAGATTTTAAGACTGTAAATGTAAATGATGTTACTTGTGCAATAAAGAATATAATAACAACTAAATTTTCTCAGGGTGTCAGCCGTCAATAGTAAGCAATATAATAATATAGTCCCACACTTCTGTCTGTTCCTGTGACAGCCGTGGCAGAGGAGCCACTTGCAATACGAAATTAGCTGTCAAAATGGACTGTCGTAAGAAAACTGTTTAAGTTAAAAAGATTATCACCGGAACAGAAAAGCACGTAAAGAAGCCATCATGTTAGTGGCTTTGTAGTGAATACAAACTGTACTTAAAGTGTTTTACTTTTTATTGATTGATAGGCAAGCGCTTGTCCGCTATCACGCCCCTAAGCGTTGATGCGATCTACGATGAATCGCGCTTGCCTAATGCTGCGTACGCACCGGAGGACCAACGAAGGCCAACGAACGCCATCCAAGGGGTTCTGTTTTCCCCTCTCAATCAGATGATCAGAAACTCCGAATGTGAACTGGAATCGCTCCCAGTGATCCTTTACCTAGCTTTAGATTGATCTTCGAAGGCCAGAAACGTGAAGCGAGCAATACCTGATGTCGTTCGTTGGCGTTCGTGGGTACCGGTCTGTGCATAGTTTAAAAGGTACCGGTATAAAATATACTAAGAAAAAAATCATCATTATGATTAATTCATTATTTGTCTTAAACATGGTATTAGGTACATTATTGAATTAAACAAATAATGGAAAATATCCTGAAATTGGATAAATGTCTATATCACAGAAATGTAATACCACAGAAAAAAACTTTTAGGTACAAACTTTGACCTAGAATCATAAAATTTGGCAAAACTGCAGATCTTACAGTAAAAATAAAGGTTAAAACAATAATGATAATTTATAGTTTAATCACTAAAAAATCTAATTCCAACTTATATTTGTAGTTAATTTCATACAAAATGTGTACGTACATAGGTCTTCAAATATAAGTTTCTCTACGTTTTATTAGATGTCAAGAAATCTTTCCACAATTAAAGGTAGCCTATATGTTGACCCAGGTTATAAGTTGTTACTACACAAAATTTGGTAAAAATCCATCCAGTAGTTTTTGCGTGAAAAGTGAACATACAAACAGACGCCTGCAAATATAAGTTTGTCAACGTTTTTTTTCAAGTATAAAGAAATTTTCCCGCAATAAAGGGTACCCTATATGTTGACCCAGGTTATAAGTTATTACTACACAAAATTTAAGATTTTAAACTTTCATGGTCAATTTCACTATAACTATTGTAAAAAACGGGATATTTACCATGTTTAGATTTATTTATGAGTCCCCGATATTTCGGCGCAGTTGCACGCGCCATGATCACGGAGTAACTGAATAAAGTTAATGCGGGTGGATGGTGCTAAGAGCAGACGAAACGTTCTACCCTCTTTCTTGTTCGTTTATTGCGTATGACACCCGTACCATTGTTTTCGTTCTCACACTCAACACGAATTTGTTCACGACACACAAAACTCACTGTATCACTCCGCGAAACATTTTTATGACTTTTACGGTTTTTACACATCCGAACCACTGGATTCCAAACGTTCGACAATTTAAACCCATCATCACGATTGAAATTATTTTGGTGCTTTTTTATTTCAATCGCTTCTCTGACCAGTCTTGGTACGTAGTGGCGTTGTGTCGAAATTATTTGCGGGTTATAAAACTCTATCCAGTGATTCGGTCCCGAGTGAATCAGGTGTTCTGCAATGGCCGATTTCTGTATGTCATTATTTTTTACGGCCCTTATGTGTTCCTTCACGCGACATGCTACTGTTCGCTTTGTCTGTCCTATATATGAGCTACCGCAGCTGCAGTCAATTTTGTATACCCCAGGTTTTTCTAAGGGAAACCCGTCTTTAGGTGATCGCAGACATTGGGAAACTTTCTTTAAAGGAGTGAAGATAGTACTGAGTGAGTATTTGTTGAGTATATTCGAGATCTTATCTGTCACTCCTTTTACAAACGGCAGAAACACTGGTTGTCTTTTTACTTTGCACCTGTATGGTTTTATTGTGTGTCTAGGTGGAAATACTCTTCCCTTGTACCCGTTTTTCTGTAGAACATGGCGCACATGAACTAACTCCTCATTTAGATGTTCCTCATCACACAGATCATATGCTCGATTTGTTAAAGATGTCCCTACAGAATCAAGGTGCCTTGGGTGGTGATGTGATGCCGCGTTGAGGTATCGATCCGTGTGAGTAGGTTTTCGGTACACTGAATGGCTTAGCGAACCGTCATTGCGGACTTGTATCCTGACATCAAGAAAAGGTAAGCTCCTTTCTTCCTCCATCTCGTAAGTGAACTTGATTTTAGGATGGACACCGTTCAAATGTGACAAATTAACCTCAACATCATGCCTATTACCAGGGAGTATACAAAAAATATCATCGACATACCTTTTCCAAACTTTTATTGGTGTAGGTGCAGTGGGGGTGGCTAAGTTTTCGAAATATTCCATCCAGATGTTTGCAACCACTGGGGCTACTGGACTGCCCATAGCTACACCATCAATTTGTAGGTAAAACTGACCTTGATACACAAAATAGTTGGATGATAGGCAATGATGTAACAATCTAGCACACTCCGTCGGGATATTGCTGTTTTCTAGTTTCCCTTTAATGACATTCATACAATCCGCTACTGGTACATTCGTGAAGAGTGATTCTACGTCAAAACTGACCATCACGTCATTCACGTCGACCTTGTTCTGAGCCAGAATGTCTACAAAATGGCGGGAATCCTTCACGTACGACGATGTCTGTCCCACTAGTGGTCTCAGTACGTTGGCTATATGTTTTGCCAGTTCATAAGTCGGGGAGTCTATTTGGCTAACAATCGGTCTCAATGGGATGTTATCTTTATGAACCTTAGGCAAACCATATAGCTTAGGTGGCTGTACGTTACGTGGCCGTAGTAAATACTTCACTGTGTCATCGTCAAAAGCCTGGGAGCATTCCTTGATTAGATTTTGGGTACTACGATTCGTTCTCGCCGTGGGATTGTACGTCACTTTCTTGTAAGTCTTGACGTCGCTAAGTAGACTTAAGATTTTCTCGTCATACTCGGCGGTGTCCATGATGACAGTCGCATTCCCTTTATCTGCTTTCAGGACTATTATGTCAGTGTTGTCACGAAGATCTTTCAAAGCAGCTGCTTCAGAGGAAGAGATGTTTGGCTTCGGAGGGCTCGAGCGACGCAATGTAACAGCAATGTCCTGCCGTAAAGTGTCCGCATCATCCGATGGTATTTTATTACGTCGAATACCCTCTTCAATAGAGCCTATCACCTCCTCATAGGGAATACGTCTCGGTGCAATGGCGAAATTCATCCCTTTCTCGAGAACTGAAAATGCAGAGTCAGTCAGCTGGCTGTTCGACAAATTGATGACCGTTCGAGTTTCAAGTGCGTTCTTGTAGTAGGGGTCGTGTGATTTTTGTTTCTGCATAAGTGAATCGAATTTTCGCTGCTGTTTCAAAGCACTCAACTCTCTGGTACGTTGGGCTTGTAAAAATGTAATACGATCACAAGTATCAAAATCACTAGACGCAAAGGACTCACTGCAATCCATATGAACTCGGTACAACTCACGTTGCATTAATTCCAGTTGGTACCTTATGTTACGTATCGATTTACGCAATAATTTTACACTCGCGTTTTGTAGAATGCTTGCGGAACCGTAAATGTCTTTGCGAGGTTTTATTCGCACACAAACCGGTATTAAATTTGCGTCCCGACATTTCACTAAGAAATTAAGTGATTCTTTTAAGCACTCACACTTTTTCCGCGCGCGTTCTAGATGTTTTATTTTTATGATACTATCCGGCCCGTACCGGTTAACAATATAAGATTTTAAACTTTCATGGTCAATTTCACTATAACTATTGTAAAAAACGGGATATTTACCATGTTTAGATTTATTTATGAGTCCCCGATATTTCGGCGCAGTTGCACGCGCCATGATCACGGAGTAACTGAATAAAGTTAATGCGGGTGGATGGTGCTAAGAGCAGACGAAACGTTCTACCCTCTTTCTTGTTCGTTTATTGCGTATGACACCCGTACCATTGTTTTCGTTCTCACACTCAACACGAATTTGTTCACGACACACAAAACTCACTGTATCACTCCGCGAAACATTTTTATGACTTTTACGGTTTTTACACATCCGAACCACTGGATTCCAAACGTTCGACAATTTAAACCCATCTTCACGATTGAAATTATTTTGGTGCTTTTTTATTTCAATCGCTTCTCTGACCAGTCTTGGTACGTAGTGGCGTTGTGTCGAAATTATTTGCGGGTTATAAAACTCTATCCAGTGATTCGGTCCCGAGTGAATCAGGTGTTCTGCAATGGCCGATTTCTGTATGTCATTATTTTTTTACGGCCTTTATGTGTTCCTTCACGCGACATGCTACTGTTCGCTTTGTCTGTCCTATATATGAGCTACCGCAGCTGCAGTCAATTTTGTATACCCCAGGTTTTTCTAAGGGAAACCCGTCTTTAGGTGATCGCAGACATTGGGAAACTTTCTTTAAAGGAGTGAAGATAGTACTGAGTGAGTATTTGTTGAGTATATTCGAGATCTTATCTGTCACTCCTTTTACAAACGGCAGAAACACTGGTTGTCTTTTTACTTTGCACCTGTATGGTTTTATTGTGTGTCTAGGTGGAAATACTCTTCCCTTGTACCCGTTTTTCTGTAGAACATGGCGCACATGAACTAACTCCTCATTTAGATGTTCCTCATCACACAGATCATATGCTCGATTTGTTAAAGATGTCCTTACAGAATCAAGGTGCCTTGGGTGGTGATGTGATGCCGCGTTGAGGTATCGATCCGTGTGAGTAGGTTTTCGGTACACTGAATGGCTTAGCGAACCGTCATTGCGGACTTGTATCCTGACATCAAGAAAAGGTAAGCTCCTTTCTTCCTCCATCTCGTAAGTGAACTTGATTTTAGGATGGACACCGTTCAAATGTGACAAATTAACCTCAACATCATGCCTATTACCAGGGAGTATACAAAAAATATCATCGACATACCTTTTCCAAACTTTTATTGGTGTAGGTGCAGTGAGGATGGCTAAGTTTTCGAAATATTCCATCCAGATGTTTGCAACCACTGGGGCTACTGGACTGCCCATAGCTACACCAGTGAGTCCTTTGCGTCTAGTGATTTTGATACTTGTGATCGTATTACATTTTTACAAGCCCAACGTACCAGAGAGTTGAGTGCTTTGAAACAACAGCGAAAATTCGATTCACTTATGCAGAAACAAAAATCACACGACCCCTACTACAAGAACGCACTTGAAACTCGAACGGTCATCAATTTGTCGAACAGCCAGCTGACTGACTCTGCATTTTCAGTTCTCGAGAAAGGGATGAATTTCGCCATTGCACCGAGACGTATTCCCTATGAGGAGGTGATAGGCTCTATTGAAGAGGGTATTCGACGTAATAAAATACCATCGGATGATGCGGACACTTTACGGCAGGACATTGCTGTTACATTGCGTCGCTCGAGCCCTCCGAAGCCAAACATCTCTTCCTCTGAAGCAGCTGCTTTGAAAGATCTTCGTGACAACACTGACATAATAGTCCTGAAAGCAGATAAAGGGAATGCGACTGTCATCATGGACACCGCCGAGTATGACGAGAAAATCTTAAGTCTACTTAGCGACGTCAAGACTTACAAGAAAGTGACGTACAATCCCACGGCGAGAACGAATCGTAGTACCCAAAATCTAATCAAGGAATGCTCCCAGGCTTTTGACGATGACACAGTGAAGTATTTACTACGGCCACGTAACGTACAGCCACCTAAGCTATATGGTTTGCCTAAAGTTCATAAAGATAACATCCCATTGAGACCGATTGTTAGCCAAATAGACTCCCCGACTTATGAACTGGCAAAACATATAGCCAACGTACTGAGACCACTAGTGGGACAGACATCGTCGTACGTGAAGGATTCCCGCCATTTTGTAGACATTCTGGCTCAGAACAAGGTCGACGTGAATGACGTGATGGTCAGTTTTGACGTAGAATCACTCTTCACGAATGTACCAGTAGCGGATTGTATGAATGTCATTAAAGGGAAACTAGAAAACAGCAATATCCCGACGGAGTGTGCTAGATTGTTACATCATTGCCTATCATCCAACTATTTTGTGTATCAAGGTCAGTTTTACCTACAAATTGATGGTGTAGCTATGGGCAGTCCAGTAGCCCCAGTGGTTGCAAACATCTGGATGGAATATTTCGAAAACTTAGCCATCCCCACTGCACCTACACCAATAAAAGTTTGGAAAAGGTATGTCGATGATATTTTTTGTATACTCCCTGGTAATAGGCATGATGTTGAGGTTAATTTGTCACATTTGAACGGTGTCCATCCTAAAATCAAGTTCACTTACGAGATGGAGGAAGAAAGGAGCTTACCTTTTCTTGATGTCAGGATACAAGTCCGCAATGACGGTTCGCTAAGCCATTCAGTGTACCGAAAACCTACTCACACGGATCGATACCTCAACGCGGCATCACATCACCACCCAAGGCACCTTGATTCTGTAAGGACATCTTTAACAAATCGAGCATATGATCTGTGTGATGAGGAACATCTAAATGAGGAGTTAGTTCATGTGCGCCATGTTCTACAGAAAAACGGGTACAAGGGAAGAGTATTTCCACCTAGACACACAATAAAACCATACAGGTGCAAAGTAAAAAGACAACCAGTGTTTCTGCCGTTTGTAAAAGGAGTGACAGATAAGATCTCGAATATACTCAACAAATACTCACTCAGTACTATCTTCACTCCTTTAAAGAAAGTTTCCCAATGTCTGCGATCACCTAAAGACGGGTTTCCCTTAGAAAAACCTGGGGTATACAAAATTGACTGCAGCTGCGGTAGCTCATATATAGGACAGACAAAGCGAACAGTAGCATGTCGCGTGAAGGAACACATAAAGGCCGTAAAAAAATAATGACATACAGAAATCGGCCATTGCAGAACACCTGATTCACTCGGGACCGAATCACTGGATAGAGTTTTATAACCCGCAAATAATTTCGACACAACGCCACTACGTACCAAGACTGGTCAGAGAAGCGATTGAAATAAAAAAGCACCAAAATAATTTCAATCGTGAAGATGGGTTTAAATTGTCGAACGTTTGGAATCCAGTGGTTCGGATGTGTAAAAACCGTAAAAGTCATAAAAATGTTTCGCGGAGTGATACAGTGAGTTTTGTGTGTCGTGAACAAATTCGTGTTGAGTGTGAGAACGAAAACAATGGTACGGGTGTCATACGCAATAAACGAACAAGAAAGAGGGTAGAACGTTTCGTCTGCTCTTAGCACCATCCACCCGCATTAACTTTATTCAGTTACTCCGTGATCATGGCGCGTGCAACTGCGCCGAAATATCGGGGACTCATAAATAAATCTAAACATGGTAAATATCCCGTTTTTTACAATAGTTACACAAAATTTGGTAAAAATCCGTCCAGTAGTTTTTGCGTGAAAAGCTAACATACAAACAGACGCTCGCAAATATAACTTTGTCAACGTTTTTTTTTAATATAAAGAAATTATCCCGCAATAAAAGGTACCCTAAATGTTGACCCAGGTTATAAGTTATTACTACACAAAATTTGGTAAAAATCCGTCCAGTAGTTTTTGCGTGAAAAGCAAACATACCGACGTCCGCAAATATAAGTTCGTCAACGTTTTTTAAAATATTATGACATTTCCCCGCAGTAAAAAGTACCCTATATTTTGACCCGGGTTATAAGTTATTACTACACAAAATTTGGTAAAAATCCGTCCAGTAGTTTTTGCGTGAAAAGCGAACATACAAACAGACAAACAGACAATCAGATAAACAGACAAACAGAGAAAAATTTTAATATTTATCGTTTTTGGGTCTATATCCTGCACACATCACATAGCAGTAATTATTTTTACCACACTTTTATTAGCTTCACTTGTAACTAAGTCACAATGTAAGAAAATCTTGGAAATCAATTTTAACCTACTTCTAATTGTCGTATTGATTTGAAACATTGCAAGTCTATATGAATCCGATGACAATACAAACATTTGCTACCATCGAGCTGATCTGATGATGGAGTCAAGAGGTGGGCAATAGAACTCTTCAATGGCTGCTAGGAAATCCCTCGAGTTTAGGCTCATTTCTTTTGTTCTGATAAGACCTGTTCGTTACACTTGATGGTGAGGGTCTGATGATGGAGCAGGGAGGAAGCCAGTGGCACTTCTTAATGACCACTAGGAAACCCCTCGAGTTTGGCCTCCGTTGTTTCGTTCTGATGAGACTTTTCAGTCGCACTTGGTGGTTAGGGTCTGATGATGGAGCAGGGAGGAAGTCAGTGGCACTTCTTAATTACCTATAGGAAACACCTCGAGTTCTGGCTCATTTGTTTCGTTCTGATGAGACCTATTCGCTACACTTGGTGGTAAGGGTCTGATGATGGAGCAGGAAGGAAGCCAGTGACACTCCTTAATGACCAATAGGAAACCACTCGAGTTTGGGCTCATTTGTTTCGTGTTGATAAGACCTATTCGTTACACTTGGTGGTGAGGGTCTGATGATGGAGCTGGGAGAAAGCCAGTGAAACTCCTTAATGGCCTCAAGAAAACCCCTCGAGTTTGGGCTCATTTGTTTCGTTCTGATGAGACCTATTCGTTACACTTGGTGGTGAGAGTCTGATGATGGAGCTGGGAGGAAGCCAGTGGCACCATTAATGACCACTACGAAACCTTTTGAGTTTGGGCTCAGTTGTTTCGTTCTGATGAGACCTATTTGCTACACTTGGTGGCAAGGGACTAATGATGGAACAGGGAGAAAGCCAGTGGCACTCCTTAATGGCAAATAGGAAACCCTTTGAGTTCTGCCTCATTTGTTTTGTTCTGATGTGACCTATCCGCTACACTTGGTGGTAAGGGTCTGATGATGGAGCAGGGAGGAAGTCAGTGGCACTCCTTAGTGAACACTAAGAAACCCCTCGAGGTGGGCTCATTTGTTTCATTCTGATGAGACCTACTCGCTACACTTGGTGGTGAGAGTCTGATGATGGAGCAGGGAGGAAGTCAGTGGCACTCCTTAATGACCACTACGAAACCCCTCGAGTTTGGGCTCATTTGTTTCGTTCTGATGAGACCTATTCGCTACACTTGGTGGTGAGGGTCTGATGATGGAGTAAGGAGAAAGTCAGGGTTCGGCTCGCGTATCTGGTAACTAATAGACTCCACTTGAATTTGTAAAACTAAATACATACAATCACGCCTTTGAGTTATAATGTTTACGGGGTGAGCAGACACATGAATGGACTGTGAAATCGATAATCAACCACCCATAGTTTGCCATTTAATTAACTAAAAAGTAAAAAATAAATATGTAGTTTAAAAAACTAAAAACACACTTTTATAGGAACAGACTAAAAAGTACAAAATAACCGTCTATTCAGTTACTGAAATTAAAAAGCGTGGTGCGCCCTTTGCAAAGCATGCATTCAAGTACTTAATATTGACAACGCGCACCACGCTTTTTAATTTCAGTTACTGAATAGACGGTTATTTTGTACTTTTTAGTCTGTTCCTATAAAAGTGTGTTTTTAGTTTTTTAAACTACATATTTATTTTTTAAAAAATATTTCATGTACTGACTTTTTTTCCGTTTCTGTTTTATTATATGTATAGATAGAAACATCGTTCTTATAGATAGCAAAATACAGAGTATCTACGTACTATACTTACTATGACAAAATGAAACTACTGTAAAAACACAAGTAAGTATTCACGAAATTATTCTATAAGAATAGTTTTCTCGAATTAAATTTAATCATCATTTCAGAGTGGGTATCTACCTATAAACGATGCATTTGCATAATATATAGACATACTTATGATGTTTTAATATAAATTCATCCCGTTAATTCCTGGCACGCCATTCTGTTGATCTAGGAAAATAGAGGACCGTGACAAATGGAAATCCATTAGTCTTTGGTTTCCACGTCCCTGGAATACAGGAGTGTCGTGTGTGGACCGGTGATAATTTATGACTTTCATTTCGTAAAGCTACTTACAATTTGGCTAATATTTAAAGATAAAGGAATTATTCAAACTAGACTTAGAACTACTTTTAAATTCAGTGTCCGGCTACTTGTGGTTAAGGTTTTAAAAGCGATAGGTATGCTGTATGGCGCAACTTGCAGTATATAGTAGAATTGTCTTTTGTTTTTAACTAATATTAAAGCTTTAAGTAGAGTTCCTAAGTAATTGAAAATTGTTCACCGCTATGATCATTAGTTCGCCTATACTTAACTGTATTTATCATAACCCATTGTCTAATTGTGATGGAAACTGACCTTAGTCATACCATGTTAAGGTCATTTCTCAATTTAACGACTGTATGAAATTAAACAGGGAGAAAAAACAACCCTTGGAATTTCTTGCCGGTTCTTCTCCAAGGTCTCCCGCTGTAGGGTTTGCGAACCGATGGCGTAGCTTCTATGATGTTCACAAGTATTGTAAATAACAATCTAAATTGAATAAACAAATTTGAATCTTGAATCTTTATCTCAAAACAAATTGCAAACAGAAGTTTAAGAATAGGTACTACAACATTTTCGGCTTAACTTAAGTGTAAACGGGTCAGGCCGTAGATTTTGCCACAAATAGCGCAATGATGACGCAAAATTTTCTACGAGTCGGTCGCACAAAGTGGTGCAAAATGGTAGCGCAAAATTATTAAGGAGCACGTACATTAATGTGATTTTATTTAACAAATATGTACTAACAAGAGGTATTGCATCAAACTAGAAAAAGAAACACGATGTTGGTATGTAAGTATGTTTAATTAATAATTAACAATAATGTACCTATGAGTAATTCTTTTTTATATATTGCGCACAATGAAAAGTTAAACAGGATGACAAAAACTAGTAAGTACCTATGTATGATTTGTTCAATTTACAAAAAAAATACATTTAATTTGTTAGATGGAGGTATTTGGTATTATTCATTATTAATTATATAAATATAATACAACTTTAAAATTTATTTCAACTCTTTTCAATGTTTGAGAGTCCATTACTTTAACTCTAGCAACAACCTGCTTGAAGTATCACTTTTAAAAGGACCTGCCAACCATTAGGATGCCAAAAATAAAAAAATAAAAAAAAAGTTACATGGGTTTAAAAGTTAGTATGAAAGTGACGAAATTCCAAAACTTATAAAATACAAAATAAAAAAAAAACTTTGGACCTAGGTAAAATCTTTGAGGCTGGTTAGGTAGCAGACCACCGCACCTACCCCTATTTTTGTATGTTTAACGTTCTGCCGAACACCCTGTACTTATAGAATATTAATAAAAGCTAACAAATCAATTAATAGTAATGCTAGTCATGTTTTTAGCGGAATTACAGCTAAAAGTAATTTCAAAATAATAAAAAACTTGAAAACCTTGTGTGCATGCACTATTATTCAATAGCGTAAAATAAGTGGCGCAATTTCTACGCAACCGGTATCGCAAAGTGACATAAAGACAGTTTTGCGGAACCGAGGCGCAAATGAAATCGATAATAACTCTTAAAATATACTATTTTACAAGGCTAGTTTAACATATACAGATCACACACATCTAATTAAACCATGCGCAACAAAAATTATAAGTTTTAATCAAAAACTTACCTTGAAATCTCAAAAAATGCACTCTGCAAAGTAGGCGACACTTTTCACTTTGATCGGAGTTGACACCGAAATGTCAAAAAATATGGTCGTCAACGCTGCATTGCCCATAGAATACGATACTTTGGTGATGCCAGCACTCAAACAAAATCTTAATAAATGTTTTAAAACCATAAAATGGGTGAAAATGGTTACGCAATATAAGTAGCGCAAAGAAATGGTTTTTCAAAAAAAAATCTTATTGCCGAAAACTTATCTTTTTTCTTAGGAAAGACGCAAGGATATTAAAGGAATGGCAACCTTATTAATATTTTATAACGTCAAATCAAACAGCTCATCAATAAGTTAAAAAATGATAATTTTATCGATGTTTAAGCTGTACACCTACCAATGCGGATTCGCGGTTTTTATAAAAAATCCGTCACTTTTGGGAGGGAAATGTCAAATAGTTTTCCAAATATATAAACTTATCCAAATATCTATATCTGCCTTGGTTTGCTATTTCTTAGGAAACACGATGATAAGATTGAGACATTTCTAAGAGTACTATATTTAAAATTATATGAGGCGGAGACTTTTGTACCCTCGAATGTGGCAAAATCTACGGCCTGACCCAAACAACTTTGAATCCGAGAGCTTCTATTATTACTTATAACGCAGGCAGAACCAAGTTGACTATTCGGAATGTTGATGAAAGCGATAAACTATGAGGTCATTCACACTGCGCTGGGAAGCAGGATGACTCCACAATGTAAAGCTAAACACCTACCTACTCCATTTTTTGTGACAATTAAAAAAAGCTCATCTGACAGTTGATGCTCTAAGTCAGCAAAAACATTTTGTGAAAAATATGGACAGAGTTGAATAACCTTTCATTCAGGATTTCTGAACATGTGGCATTTCAGCACTTGGCCACACTTGGCGATGCTGCGACTTAACCATATAAAGGCAAGTAGAGACTACATTCCTTGGTATTTTTGAATATGTAGTTTTCATACAGGTGTAGACTGGTACTACTTACAAACGCTAGTGTTTCACAGGGTGCCCCTCTAGGTTTACTTCTCTTCCTTTTTTCAGGTTTTTTTTTATTATTTAATATTTTTGTTCATAAGTACCTACTGCACCGACCCCAATTACAATTTGGGATAAGGCCAGGACAGGAAGATGATGATAGTGATATTTAATTTTGTTCATACACAACGTGTTAATGGATTAACCCAAAACCAGAAAGTAGTTTGCTCAGAATTGTAAGGCGAATCGATCGCATTATTTTTCAATATAGGTTATATTTTTTCATTTTTATTGGCCCATGTCTAAATTTTTTATAATGTGTGAGCGCTAGACGCGGACGCGGAGCGGTGCGGGTCGGCGCGGCGGGGGCGGTGCGGTGGGGCAGCCGGACGTAGACTTTGAAATTTCATAGATTGGGCATCACCAAACTATCGTTGAATAACTCTTAAAATATTAATATTTTTGACTCTATTTATATTTTACTTATATAATTGCATTTTTTTTAAATTGGGGTGTATCAGGTTTTGGTTTAATTCATTAACCCCCGGATTATTGCGGTGTATACACAATCGAAATATCATGCAACAAAAAGTGAGGAAAGAACCTAATAATCTTGTTCTAAGTATAACTTACAAACGCTATCGCAATTTTTGTAATAACTTACTTAAGACCCTAAAACGTGAATATGAGAAAGCTGAATTTAAAAAAGCATACAAAAACCCGAAAAAGACATGGCAAATTATAAAGAATATTACAAATACTAAACGAATAAATTCACAACCCACTGAACTCCTAAACATAAGTGATTCCCAAATAAATTCAATAAATGAAGTAAATAAATATTTTTCTGAGATAGGCATTACTCTGGCCAGCAAAATTTATCCCAACCATAACACCCCCCCTGTCAATACTTGTCATTCTCCCCTAAATTCTTTGGCCATTCTAACGGTTGATGCAGATGAGATTAAAAAAATAATACACTCTCTGCGCTCTGACAGTGCGGTTGGTTGGGACGGCATTTCGGTGAAACTATTAAAATCTGCTTGATTACTTAGCGCCTGCTCTTGCTCACATATGCAATTTATCTATTAGCTGTGGTATATTTCCTAAAGCACTAAAAAATGCAATAATACACCCTATTTTTAAGAGTGGCGATAGGAGCACAGTTAAGAACTACCGTCCTATCTCTGTGCTGCCAGCTCTCTCAAAAGTTCTAGAGCGAATACTAAATAATGCATTGGTAGGCTTCCTAGAGTCTAATAAACTTCTCTCAGCAAACCAGTTTGGTTTTAGGAAAGAGCTTTCTACAGAGGACGCAGTGATCTCCCTCACTCAACTTGCCGTACAGAAGTTGGACGAAAAGAGTAAGTGTCTTGGAATGTTCTTGGACCTCTCCAAGGCATTCGACACCGTTTCGATTCCAATTCTTTTAAGGAAATTGGAGTCTCTCGGCGTACGGGGATCTGTATTAAATATTTTTTCAGACTATCTGTCGGATAGGAGGCAATGTGTTCGTATTGATAAATACTTAAGTGATGAGGTACCTATATGCTGTGGTGTCCCGCAGGGCAGTATTTTAGGGCCTACCTTATTTCTTGTTTACGTCAACGATCTCTGCCAACTATCGCTTACTAACTGTACCCTTTTCTCCTACGCTGACGACACGGCTATCCTTGCATATGGAAAATCTTGGGATGAAGTAAAATTACATGCTGAGCGAGCCTTCGCTCAGATCATGAACTGGCTCTCTCATAATCTTCTTACTCTAAATTTAGATAAGACTATGTTTGTCACCTTCTCCATCAAGCCTTCCTCACAGCCTCCCCAAGATACGATACAAATTAAAGCTCACCAATGCCTCTTGACAAATAAATCTTCATTCTGTTCTTGCCCTTCTCTTTCTAGATCATCAACTGTTCGGTATCTCGGTGTACAGTTAGACCAATGTCTTAATTGGTATGAGCATGTACAATTTCTAACTGGCCGTTTAAGGAAATTAATCTTTATTGCAAAAAAACTAAGGAATTCAGCTGACCCAATTATCCTTAAAACTGTATATTGCTCATTATTTGAATCACTCCTAACATACTGTATTCCGGTTTGGGGGGGATCTTCTAAAACAAAATTTATCAACTTGGAGCGAGCGCAACGGGCCGTTCTGAAGGTTTTGCTGCGGAAACCGTATCGATACCCCACAAGAGAATTGTACAGGGATTTTGATTGTCTCACCGTGAGGCAATTATATATATTACGGACTACTCTTCGGTGTCACACTTCTCTTGCAGCACCTGGGAATTCAGCTTCCGCAATGGTTACCAGAAGGCCCAAACGTCCGTGTCCCTTTATTACATCTAAAACCACATTTGCTAGGAGAAACTTCAAGTACTTGAGCGCAAAAATGTATAATAAGTTTAATTCGGGATTATCAATTCATTCTTTGACGAAGTATAATTGTAAAATAAAAGTAAGTAAATGGCTTAAGAGTATGGATTATGACGAGACAGAGAAGTTTTTAAATGTATAAATTCTAAGATATTTGATTTGTTTAATAGATATATATATATTTTTATAATTTTTTTTTATATTATTCTTATTTAGTGGACAACGCTGTAAATTTAGTTTTTTTTTTTCATTTTCTCCCCCTACTTATTACTGTTACAAGTTTCAGTTCATTACTGCGCGGCTCATGTGAGTCTACATGCACGCACACTTATGATTTAGATTTTAATTAGTATTATATTAAATAGTATTATATTCATATTTATTAAGTTATTATTTTTCAAAGCCTACAATTTTCTCATTTTGTGGGTGGGGCCCCTGTTGCCTTAGTGATGTGCCGCTGGGAATATTCCCATTTCCAAGTAATTTACTCTTTGTAAATTTACGGGAATATTCCCAATGTTCCCGGGAATATTCCCAAAGTTCCCAGACTAATTTAATTTCAAGAATGGCAAAATTTTCTGTCATATTTATATTTCCTTTTACTCCCATGGTTGCGCAACTACTTACTAGTTTTTGCCTGCGATTATACTTCTCTTAATCTCTATTAAAACACAGAACAAGACTACTGAATGTTAAACTACATAGTTTAATTTGTTAACTGAGCAAAGTAACGGTCTTAAGCCAACATACTTTGCAGCATTGATTATTATAGATCCCCATAGCCAAGGAAATCAAGGAACAGATATCACATCGAAGAAAATATTAACGGATGCCAAGTGACTAAAAATGTTAATCAAGACCTTTTGACTTCTTAAAGATTTATCAAACTACAAGTGCAGACGTGAAATTTGGAGTCGTCCCGTCTTACAACTAGCTCCGATGGGACTGGAACCCATGACCTTTGTACGGGCGAATCGAATTTATTTAATACTTCTTATAAGCTGTTGGCCAGCGTTTATTTCATCAATGTGAAGATATTACTAGCCTCGATAATTAATAATAGAATAATTGATAAGATGTTTTTTTATATGGAACTGGGCAGGCATTTGACCACAATCTTGTTTAATCATAGGATGTGGTTTAAGATGCTGGATGTTTGCCCAGGATGCCTGTTCACTCTGGCCTTGAAGTGTTCAAGCTTGAAGTTATCGGGGATCACATAAGCAGGCAGCGCATTCCATTCTTTAGGGGTTCGCATAAGAAACGAAACTGCGAAGCGCTTGGTGCGGATAAGTAGAGTGTCAACAATATAATAATGATAAGATAGCCAGCGTTCCCAGATGCCCAGTTCCCCGATGGTGGAAATGGGCTGAAAGAAAAAGGTCGGGCAGTTCTCTCGCACACTCCCAAAAGCGTATTCTATAAAATACCGATAGACACGCAACTTTGGGTTGGTGACTGGCATTCTGGAGTTCCGCCAGCGCCGTAGCCCACGCTGAGTTTCCAATGAACCTCCTGAGACGGTTTTCAATCGATTCCAGAAGTTCTAGCTGATACTTGGCAGAACCATTCCATAAGTGACAACAGTACTCCATGCACGGACGAATCTGCGATTTGTATATAAAAAGCAGTTGGTCCGTCCGGCGTGAAGTACCGTTTAGAGCCCTAGAGAAGACGCCCATTTTCTTAGCAGCACACTTTGCAATGGAATCGATGTACTCGTCAAAATTCAGGTTGGATGGTGAGTTCAGGCCAAGAAGTTGCAGATGTTCAGTTATCGGCAAGAATACACCCTGGAAAGTTAGAGTCAGTTGGAAAGGACTCCGTTTTGCAGTGAATAAAAAAACCAGTGTTTGAGTAGCATTGAAAGTAGCAGATTAATTTGCTCAACAAGGGACTCTCGACAATAGCAATAAATTATTTATGATTTATGACAAGACTGGATTTCATCATTCGTAGCCTTTACAGTTGAGTGAGATATATCTGATGGTAGTTTCATCTGTATACCCGATAGTATTCCTCAATGTCTCAAGACTAAGGGTCTTTGACCAGTGTGTGTTGCCAGTTATGACTTATGGAAGCGAGACGTGGTCTTTTACTATGGGTCTCATAAGAAGGCTCGAGGTCACCCAGCGAGCAATGGAGAGAGCGATGCTTGGTATTTCCCTGCTCGATCGAATCAGAAATGATGAGATCGCAGGAGAACTAAAACGACCGACATCGCTCGAAGGATTGCTCAGTTGAAGTGGCAACATAGCGCGGAGAACCGATGGCCGTTGAGGCGGAAAGGTTCTCGAATGGTGACCGCGAACCGGACGACGTTCCGTGGGCAGCCCCCCTACAAGATGGACCGACGACGATCTGGTCAAGGTCACGGGAAGCCGCTGGATGCGGGCAACGCAGGACCGATAAAGATAAAGGTCTTGAGACTTTTTGCCGTGTGAATATGCCATAATAATAAGTCTGCTATGTGACTGATTATTATCTTGTTCTTTTTAAACAAATAATGAAATGTAGTAAATAAATAGAAAATAAAATAAATAAATACACATGTGGCGAATATACGTTAATCAAGCTGTAATTTTTAATAAAAGTTTAATATTATATTACGACATCATGGTACGACACTATTGTAATTCAAGTTATTTTAATAAATGACTAGCGGATCCTCGCGGATTTATTTTACCCGCATAGTACCCGTTTCCGTGGGAATATCGGGATAAAATATAGCCTATGTCAGTCGGGAAGAATGTAGCTTTCTAATGGTGAAAGAATTTTTAAAATTGGTCCAGTAGTTTCGGAGCCTATTCGATGCAAACAAACAAACAAACAATCAGATCTTTGCTCTTTATAATATTAGTAAAGATTATTATTAAAAGTATTACAAAAAAATCTGTTTTACTAAGTAGGTATTGGGAATATTCCCGGAAACATTGGAAATTTACTGGGAATATTCCCGGGAAAATTGGAAACTTTCGCCATAAAAGTGATATTAAGTTTGGCATATTCATTTTGCTGTGTAATTTTGGCCAATGGAACGGTTAGCACAAAACAAAAAAAGATTGAAATACGTTATAAGCAATTTTCCCCAATATTTCCACTTTTGGGAATATTGCCGGGAACGCTTCTGGGAATTTTCCCAATGTTTCCAATATTCCCGGGAACGGCACATCACTGCCTGTAACACAGGTTGTCCTACTACGGGCAACAGCAGTTCACAAAATTCAATATTTTAGTGGCTTTTGCTTATTTTTATGTTTATGGATATTGAAACTGTTTTTGTAATTTTATGACAATAAACATTTTGATTTTGATTTTGAATTTGAATTCATTAACACGTTGCATAAGTACCTAATATGCGGATTGTTGTGATGTAAACACATTCTCCTCTCCATTATCAAAACTCCCGTGGAATAGCTACCTACTTATAATAGATAGCTACCTATTAAAGCTATAATTGAAGTAGGTATCAGTAGCTGTATCTAAGTTAAATTTCATTCATAATATTATATAGGTATAACCTTAAGGGCGCGCGCGCTCTAGGCCAACTGCAAAAGTAATAATTGCAACGGCAAACTGCAAAGTAAATGCTTTAAGTAAATTTCAATAAAAAATAAGGCAGCATTTACTATATAATTCTGCGGCCCCATTCGGCCGGTCCGGAATGAAGAAATGAAGGAAATCCTTTTTTTTTTAAGGATATTAAAGGTTATTTACAAAAATATATAAAACTAGCTGTTGCCCGCGACTTCGTACGCGCGGTGTAGTGACTTCTGTGTTAGTTTAGTCACTAAACTAACACAAAAGTAAACTAAACTTTAGTGTGTTTGTTGCCTAGATACTAGATATCAAAACGCTCTTCTTGAAGTCTATTCTCTACTAAAAGGGTCTAAAGAATATCGAATACGCAGGCTAGGGTATGAACATGGTATGTTGTTATGATATGCTGCACGAACATAATTGAGCCTTCATTCATAGATCTGTCCGTCAGTCAAGAAATCCATCTAGGTATAACCTTTTCTCCGCCAGTTTAAGCAAGACAAACTCTGCCAAATTTTCAATACAAAGTCGGTGTACAATAATTTGTCTAAAAAACAAGGTATTGTCATTTTTTCGTGCCAATTAAAAACGCAAATTTAGACGCAATGTTTATTTATATTTTATAAAAAATATTTTATGTCACAAAAATTTAATTATGCATGATTAACAATGTATTTCACTATTACTTGATAATAAATAGACTAATTTATTAGAAAATAATAAAATTAAATGGTTTTATTCAAATAAAACTGTAAAAAATACAAAAACGGCAACAAATCACGCGTGACCTTGAATGACCTTGAACTTTAAAACGTCTATAGTTAAATCCAAGTGACGCATAAAAGTGTAAGGATGGTCTGTGGTGTTAGCGTATTACATTATTTGTCATTAGAGTCCAAAAAACACGGTAAAATAGACTCTATATTCATTAACTTAGCTAATAAAATCGCTTGAAGGTCATAGTACCCGCCACGGGATGTTGGCAAACCGATGATGTAATTTGATCCCGTGACAGGTAAGCTGGCACGGTAAAGGATAACAGACTTGTTTTTTTTATTATTTGCTTATTAAGCTTATTATTTTACTTATTTAATTTGTTTTCATTATTTTATTTTATTTTGATGGTATTATTATGATTTTATTTGCCGACATGTTCGGCTGACATGATGATGATGATTTTATTTTGATTGGATTTTGATTAATTTATTTTTTTAATTGTGATACTTAGGTAAGTACTGAATTTATTTTGTGCTCTTGTTTTGACTCTGCAATTTATTACTTTTTTTTATTATAATTTGATTTAGATTGCTGCATGCTAATGATGATTTTACTCTGATTTCTTTTAAAGTATTAATTTATTTTTATTTTAGTTAAACTTGTATTATTTATTGCATGCCGTGACTGCCTGTAAATCTTTAATTAAGTACCTAAGTCAGCACTTAGCTTAAATTTTAGTCATTATCATGTAGGTACTTACCTAAGTATTCGTTCCATGTAGGTAATGGTGTAGGTATGTCTTGTTGGTAGTCCTATAATAAATAAACAAATATATATCTAATAGGTAGGTAGTCCTCCACGTCGTCGTCGTCTCGTCTTATTGCCTAAAATTAGACTACACAATTTAAAATAGGTAGGTATGTAGGTGGGATATAAATTTGAGGATCTTGGAGAAATATATCAAGAAAACCTAATCCTAAATGAGCGTAATCTCTAGATAAGTTAAAAAAATATAATCACAAAATTTAGCCCCCTTTCGAATCATTTTACGGACTCTTCAGCCCCCTGATTCACAAGCCGTCGGAAATTCGAATTCTGTACTTTGTCTTTGTCTATTCTGTCGTGAGTGACGACAATGCATATATTCCGCTGTCGGGAGCGTTTCCGATGGTTTGTGAATCAGGGGCCAGATGTAAAACATAACATATTAGGTAAGTAAACCGTAAGTTACTATAGGCAGCTGTAAAACATATTAGGTAAGTTACTATAATGAAGGTTTTCAGAGTACCTACGAGCAATCAGTGGAAATGAAGGAATTCACCATGTAGGTGTGTAGATTCTGATTTAGGTATGCACATTTCTCTCTAACTACTTACCTATAGGTAGGTACCTACATCCGGTTTTTAAGTAAATCGGTAATCAGCAGATATCTAAGTAGGAACTTTCTTAACATTATTAGGCGTCATAACGTCATCATACCACATTTTATTTTTCTATTCATTGTGAAAAACGAAATATATGTAGCTTACTTCCGCAAAAAACACAATATGCAAGATGCACCGCCCGCCCGCCCGCAAAAAATTGCACATGCACACCACGAAAACACTAGTGCACAATACCTGCATCTAGCAAGACAGCAATACTGTCAATTTTTTGCGGCCGGCGGGCGGTGCATCTTGCATATTGTGTTTTTTGCGGAAGTAAGCTACATATATTTCGTTTTTCACAATGGTTAGGGACTTCCGCCAAGTGACGCCTGATTCAATCAAATTTTTCTATTCCTTAGACAAATAAGGTATTGTAGATTGTTGTTGTTCATTGATGAGTAGCGCGATGAGAACTTGCTCCCACGTCAATAATACGAGCTACTTTGGAACCCACACACATTGTTCTACCAAAATCAGACTGTTAACATGGCTTTAACGAACCCCGACTTTGTTGATTTGGGTAAATTACCAAGTGTGACCAGTCAGATAGTCCAGTCACTAGATCAAGGTCACGCTGTTTTGTCGCGCAGTGGTGAAGCAGACCGGAACGTCCAGGGCTGTGAGACCGGCTACGCTACTACACTCGTCTTCCGCATACACTGTGATGAAGCCCCACAAGTCTTAAGTTTCTTTGATATTTGATACTGATGACTTCACTGATTTGAAATCTTCACACGATTACGACTGCTGACTGTGTCAGAAAATGAGTAGGGTGCCATTCTTTCTAGGTAGGCCACCTAACCATTTTCGAGAGATATAAAATTCGTCTTGCTTGTTATACTTATGTAGGTACCTACTTACCTAAAATGAAAGTGCGTTAATTTTCATAAGTAAAAATTTAAGAATACCTTGACGAGATTCAGCTCAAGTAACTAACATAGTTTAGTATCATACTTAGATATAATAATTTATAACATAGTTTTCCTGATATAGACACATCTTATTGTAGTGACTCAGCTGTTTTAATAACAGGTAACTGGCTTGCTTCCTTTGCAGCCTTTTATAGTAAAAACATTGTCACGTTGTGTTACAAAAAGTGTAGGCGTAACTAAACCAAACTTTGTCGCCTCTGTATGTAGGTATGTTAACGTAGGCAGATATCTAATAAGTAAGTAGATACTTTTATATCAGCTTATAAAATACTTTTGCATGACGCGGTCGCTTTACACGATTGACGAATGCTTGGTAGATACGCAAGTAATCTTTGTAATGATAAATAATTAAATGATTGAAAAATGGATTGTGAATGCAAAAATGTAAAAATTTAAATAATTAAATGATACCGCTTCCAGAACAATGTTAAAAGGTAATAAGTATGGTAGGTATATAGCTACCCTTGATAAATAGGTACACCTCTAATATAGCTATGCAAGTTTGGACACTGGATATTACATTGTGTTGTAGTTTACAATTATCCAGATTTCAGGAGACCCCTTTGGAAAACTTGCAACAAAATATAGCATTACTCGCTGTGCCCGCGACTTCGTCCGCGTGGAATAGTGACTTTCGGCAGCTTATTTAATTTTTTAGGCTAAGTAATTATATTGCAAATGAAACAACATTAAAATAAGCTACTTTCATCCCCTATTTTAACCCATTACAGCCCTTTTTTTCGCATTAAAAAGTAGCCTAAGTATGTCCTTTCTCAGGCTCTAGACTATCTGTGTACCAAAATTCATTCAAATCGGTGCCGTAGTTTAGGCGTGATTGTGTAACACAGACAGACAGAGACGCATTTATAATATAAAAGTAAGGATAGGGTTACTGCATGCAACAATGAGGAAAAACCACCAGTGCAGTGATTCTGCCGACGTCATATACAGAGGAAAACTACCGTCATAAACAAAATTATCGTATCTACCTGTGACGTCAGATGTTTAGGTACTTTTGTATAAAATCTGAACATAAATTTCCCATGTGTAACCAATATGGCAAGAGAAACCTACTGGAATCCTGATAATTCCGTTACCTTACCATTGAGGAACAAGTACCGAAAAACCCTGATAAATATAATTTTTAAGTTTCCAGAAATGCCACAAGGTCCCATGAAGAGAGTTGTAAGCTCGTTTAGTAGGCAATCTGCTATCAGGGGAGGGTCTCTTATAATGTTACATGATAATTTCCAATACAAAGAGCGCAAAGATGTTGTATCCCTCTCTATTGAACGAGTCATTGAACTATCCTGTGTGGAACTTGACCAACTAATTATAATATGTCTTTATAGACCGCCCAATAGTAATTATTCTGAGTTTGAGTCCACTATGGAGGAAGTGTTAAGAATAACTTGTAAAACCAATAAAAAAGTTGTCATATGTGGGGATTTCAATGTAGATATTTTAGACCGTAAATTGGCCACACTCTCAAGTAGATTTTTAAACTTGTTTAAATCATTTAATTTAATACACACTTTTAATGAGCCTACTCGAATCACACCCACATCTGGCAGTTGCTTGGACAATATTTTTACAGACTGTTCGGTTATAGAAAAAAAGGTAATTGATGTCATAAAATCTGACCATAGTGGACAAATAGCCTCTATAGAGCACCATCATGTCTGTCCAAAACGTAAAATAATATGTAGGCCAATTACGAAAAAGGGCATTGATAAATTTAGAAATCATGTAATTGATAAAATTGAAACTTTACCAGCTTCTATTATGGAACCTAATAATCTCTATAATGATTTATTTAGTGTGGTGCAAAGCGAATTTAGTAAAACATTCAAACAAAAGGTGATCAACTGTAATACTAATAGAAAGAAGTTTAGTGATTGGGCCACGCCTGGGATTTATACAAGTAGAAGGAAATTATATGAACTTTATGCATTAAAGCGAACTTCATGTGACCCTAGTTTTATTGAATATGTCAAGAAATATTCTAAAACTTTTAGAAAAGTATGTGCGGCTGCCAAGTCCACATACATCGCTAATAAAATAAAAGTAGCTGATAATAAGATCAAGGCTACATGGAATATTATTAACCAAGAAACTGGTAAAACAAAAAATCATATAAATTCCTTCACTCTTAAAGCAAATAATAAAACATTTACATCTGACGATGAGGTTGCCCGTGTTTTTGAAGACTTCTTCTCTCGGGTACCCTTAGAAACTACGAGAAATTTAAATTCCTGTCCTAATATTGCGGCTGCCCTCTTGGTGTCAAGCGTTGATAAGTGTAACAAAGTATTTAATTTTCAACATATAAATGGCGATGATATTCTTAAAGCATTTAAAACAATAAATATTAAAAAATCGGAAGATTTATGGGGTATATCAACTAATGTTATTAAATCAATAATTGGTCCAATAGCTCCTTATTTAGCTTTTATTTTTAATAAGTGTATTGACGAAGGAGTCTTCCCCGATTTAATGAAATATAGTAAGTTAATTCCGCTTTTTAAATCTGGAGACAAGAGTGACCCCACTAACTTTAGGCCGATATCAATTTTACCAGCACTTAGTAAAATTTTTGAAAAGATAATATACGCTCAATTAGTAGATTATTTGGTATTAAATCAAATCTTTCATAAGAATCAGTTCGGATTCTCTAAAGGTAAAAATACCACAGATGCTGGAATTGCACTTCTTAAACATATCCTTGACGCTTGGAAGGGTAGGCAGGACGTAATTGGTGTATTCTGTGACCTTTCCAAAGCTTTCGATTGCGTTGATCACCAAACTCTTTTAATGAAGTTAGAACATTATGGTGTCTCGAAAAAATCAGTTAACCTTTTGCGTTCATATTTGAGTAATAGAAATCAAAAAGTGATTGTTAATAATACTGCGTCCTCTGGAGCCCCCATTATAATGGGCGTGCCCCAAGGCTCAATATTGGGTCCTTTACTATTTTTAATCTACATTAACGATCTACCTTACTACGTGCATAATTTATGTGAGACAGTACTATTTGCAGATGATACTTCTCTAATTTTTAAAATTGACCGAGGGAATAATTGCTCTGACGAAGTAAATAGTGCTCTCTCAAAGGTCGCACATTGGTTTAACATTAATAACTTGTCTTTAAACCCAAAAAAAAACAAATTGTGTCAAATTCTCACTACCAAATGTAAGGAAGGTTGATTTAAGTATTAGTTTGAATGCAGATGCAGTCGAATTAGTTGACAGCACGAAATTTCTTGGTATTACCTTAGATTCACGACTACAATGGGATCCACATATTGAGGCCTTGTCGAGTAGACTCAGTTCAGCTGCTTTTGCAGTAAAAAAGATAAGGCTATTAACTGATATTGAAACGGCAAGACTTGTTTACTTTAGTTATTTTCATAGTGTAATGTCCTATGGCGTGTTGTTGTGGGGCTCAGCAGCCAATATTGGAAATATTTTTGTACTTCAAAAAAGAGCGGTACGCGCCATTTACAGCCTCCGCCGCCGCGATTCATTAAAGGTTTTGTTTAAAGAAATTAATATACTAACCTTAGCAGGGCAATACATCTACGAGAATATATTATATGTTAGGAAACATCTTGACTCATTCACTAAGAATAGTGATATTCATAATTTTAACACAAGAAATAAAAATAAGCTTGCCGTTCCAAGATTTAGACTTGAAAAAAGGAGAGGCTCTTTTTTGGGAAAAGGCATAGCATTCTTTAATAAAGTTCCACAAGAAGTAATCGAGCTGCCTTTGAATAAATTTAAAAAACATGTTAAAAAGACGCTCTTAAGCAAAGGCTATTACAAAGTAGAAGATTATTTAAATGATCATAACGCATGGTTGTCATAATTATAGTAAGTAACACTAACAATGTATAAAAGGAAAATATTCATATACTTAAGTATGTGAAAACTTTCCTTCAGCATTAGCTTTTTGTATAAATTTTATTATTGTACCATTTTGTCTAGCAACGACATAATTATTTTGTAAATGCGTTGCTTCTGTTAAAGCTGATGAGTTTTTTTCGCCTGTTTTTCTTGTCAGTTAAAAGATGTCCATAACAGGTGGTAGGTTAAAAAATGTTGGACGATTCATAAGCATTAATTTTATTTAATCTATATGAATAAAAATTTATTGACTTTGACTTTGACTTTGAAGACTAATACATAGACGTTTCATCTCCCTTCCAACAGCAGTAAAAAATAAGTGCCTTTTTTATAATTGCTTGGTAATAAAAATACATAATAAGAATACATACATTTATTATAACTTAAGTTATACAAAACAACTAAGGCAATAATTGTTAATATAATAAAAGTAGGCAATAAGTATACAACATTGGAATCAATATGCTTGAATAATCCAACTCGTTGATTGACACTGTACAAAATGTTGTTGGTCCCATAACTGGTGATGAAATAACTGTATCTGTATAGTGATATATAAAAATGCATATAATCTAATGTCAATGAATATTTTGAAACCTTCCCCTGATAATACAAGTAAATATGGAACCTTGAATAAAGTCAGTTACTCATTAGTGAGAGTTGTAGCCAAACATAATGAGGTCCAAGTGTACATAAAAAAATGGCATATACAAGAGTGCACATTACAGAAACCCACTGATTTACAGCTCACTAATGAGTAATGACATAAAATAAACCTTATGCTAAACAATGTGCTTTAGTATATTCTATACATTTGTGCATAATAGTAGTTAAGCAGAGAAATTTTGCAACACTGATACATAAAATATCATTACATAAAATTTTAACATTAACGACAATGAAATAACAAGTTGGCAAGCCAACTATTAGCTTAGGTAGACAATTTGCACAATATATTGAATAATTTATAACTTTTTACACAATAATATGCCAAACAATAATATATGCTCTGTACTTTTCTATTATAATAATACTTATCACAAGATAAATCTGTACAATCTGTTGGCCACTGTTGAATGTTATTTATACTGATAAAGATAATTACAAAGGACACTTGTTATACTACCACAAATTGTTCATGAACAATATATCACTTTTAAATTTTGTTTTTTTTATTTGTAAATACTATTTAGAAACTGTAGATTGTAAAAGTTTTACATTAAATAGTTTATTGTAGATTTCTCGAAAAATTTAAGCTAATTTCCATAAAGAAATATGTGCGTTTATAATCTCAATTACAAAAATATGTCTTATAAGATATTTCAGTCGTATTTTGGTCTGAAATTAAGAAAATAGGAATAGTGTTGAACACCCCTCTTTACGAAGTTAAACTTTACAAATGAATAATGCCCTCGGTAAATTATGGATGGGCGGGAGCTTCGGTTGGCGCCGGCGCGGATGAAGAGCTTCCTGAAGGAATCGCATATACGATGATAATAATAAGCAGGATCACACCAATAGCACCAATAATTAACATCATCTTCAAGTTTTGCCACCAATACTTCCTTTTGAGTTTACCAGCTTGCTGCTCAAACTGGGCAGCTCCATGTTGTAGAGCATCAGCTCTGTTATCTAACTCTGATAACTTCTGGTCTCTTTCTAAAACTTTCTCAACATTGACACGCATAATGCCGACGACTTCATCAACTTTTGCTTGAGTTTGTGCTAGGCGCTTGTCGCTTACCCTAGGGGCAGAACTTCCTCCTTGCTCTTCCATATTATGTTTTTGTATTATGGACACGATTTAGCAATTAATAAACAAAAAAAGAGAAACTAATCACGCAAAGTAAATAATGGCGATTCCCTGATGAAATGAATGGAATGACAAATAAAAGTTAACAATGACCAACAATGACCACATGACGTCATGACATTAGTTTGTCTATTGTCTTGACTATGGTACAGTGCCACAAACTTTTCTGTTTCGGCGGCCAAAATGTGAACTTTATGTATATGAACTTCATACGTTTTTTGGAACTTTTAGTCAATTTTATAGAAAAAATAGCCACTATCAGTTTTTAATTTTATGCCGTCGGGTATAACGATAGCTAGCTAACAACGTTTAACAAAACAAAGCATCAAAAATCTATCAAAATAAGGAATTCAAATGACACTTGAAGCCCATACCCATATCCAGATTTCTTAGCCGGTAGCCCCCCAGGTGGCCTACCACAAGCTCTTATAGCATAGCAGTTATTTTTAAGTTGAGAGAGTGAGACGCCGCTATACGGCGTGTAGAGCGGCGTCTCACTCTCTCAACTTAAAAATAACTGCTATAAGAGCTTGTAGTAGGCCACCAGTACTCAGAGGCCAGAACTGTTTGAATAGGGTAAACTCGCTAAGGCTACTCCCTTCCGGGACGGAAGACCCGCGTTGCTCGAAGTTGTACGGCATAATTACGCGGTAGCCCCCCTGAATCCTATGGAGATGGCATACCTACGAGAAATTGAAGCATACACACACACACACAAGCACACATACCGAGAAACCATAATGGCGCCTTTCCGTAGTGCTGCCCTATTTGTACATCGATATATTTATTGATGAAGTTATAGATACAAGTATTTTTGTGACTGCCTACCTATATCACCCTATCTTTTATAAAAGCAGTTTCGTAATCACCTCGATAATTTAAAACGGAATTATAGTGTATAATTATATAGGTACCTAGTTTTTTAGAATAATAAAACTTAATAATGTGCTAAAATTATATCTACATTTGCACATAATTAAGTTCTTTATGACAATGACACAATGTGTATGTGTTTGTGCATGTACGCACACAATCATTGGCCCGACCGCGCGCGTGAGACGCAGCAACTGTAAAGCCCCCAGTACTGGATGGCCGATCATGTTGGCCGACCATGATGGGCCATCGTGTACAGGGGCGGTTTGCGTGTGATTGCCGTCTGCGAGCAACGCAAACCGGCCCTGGGGGTCTACCGGCTAAAAATATGAAGTTCAGATCCATATTACTGATTTCAAGCCCGTACCCATAATATGGGCTTCAATTGAAGCTACCGGCTAACTGTTTTTCCGGATCTGGATTTCGCGAGTGAATGATAGTCGCGTCTTGTTGCATCATATCAAATAAATACCAATATTTAACAAAATATTATTATTTCTCTGCATTTTTTACTCTTATTATTTATATTTTAAATGACAACGGACAAAGTCGATGAAAACAATTAATTTAGTTCTTCATAGTATTAAAAACAAGTATTCCTAAAATAAATAATGTACGTATCAATTAATAACCAAACGCAAATGACAAGCCTTTCTACAGTATTCCACTTATGAAAGATCTTAGTCCAATATGCATTTGATCAAAGAATTTATCAATGAAACCATTCGAAGTTGTCCTCGTCCAATTTCTTGGATCAAATATTTGATAAGTGGAATACCACCCTTAACTTTACTTTTTGAATTATGTAAATAACACAAAATTAATAAAATATAACGAAAAAGGCATATCTTTGAGGGTCAACTATGGTTTCTATTCGATTTGTGTGCACTAATTACGTGAACAATTTGACAAATGACCCCGTCATGGCAAAATTTTGTGGAACTTTTTGTTTGGGTCATTTTGTGGTTAATGTTAGTAACTAATTAGTAATCTGTGTTAATGTTCTTCATTTCCTCTTAGGATACTACCCGTAAGGCTCATTAGCAGAGCAAGGTTGCAGATATTTATCAAGATTTAAAGAAAAGCAGACCGAATGTTCCTTATTAACATGATGGAATGGACGGCTACTCCAAGACAAGAACATACTATAAGGATGATAATTACAGAGAATATCATTCAACAGAACCTTTAAAAGATAAACAGTACAATATATACCGTAATAATGTCTTAAAATATGTGTTGTGACAATTACAACTTGGTTAATAAATGTGATGATACCATTTTGCAAGTTCTTTATTTCTGGTTGTTAATTTCTTGTACTTACCTACTTATACCTTTGTGTTTACATAAATTATTAGTATATTGTGACAAATTCAGACTAAACAAAGTTAATATTCTCAATTAAGAAGTGCCACAACCCTTCCAGAATTAAAAATAAGCAATGTTTAGTTTCTTGAATTCATATTTTTAACACTTATTTATGTAGGTACTTATTTTTATCATTATCTTTAAGTATTTGAAAAATGGAAAATGAACTTTTTGAATTATGTAAATAACACAAAATTAATAAAATATATCGACAAAGGCATATCTTTGAGGGTCAACTATGGTTTCACTTTTTTTTTTTATCACTACATAGTATAAAACAAAGTCGCTTTCTCTGTCCCTATGTCCCTTTGTATGCTTAAATCTTTGAAACTACGCAACGGATTTTGATGCGTTTTTTTTTTAATAGATAGAGTGTTTCAAGAGGAAGGTTTATATGTACTTTTTATCCCGATATTCCCACGGGAACGGGAACCACGCGGGTGAAACCGCGGGCGGCCGCTAGTATATATATATAGTATGGACTTGCTCTTGGCTTCATACTGAACCTTAGGGTTGAGAAGAAGCCTAAGATGGGGCGAGCTTACCCAGAAGCAGCCTATTCACTCTAGCTTTAAAAATAACAGGGTTGTAGTCATTCGGGAAAACAGACGCAGGCAGGGTATTCCATTCCTTGGCGGTGCGCATCACAAAGGAAGAAGAAAAGCGCTTGGTACGCATCCGCGGGATGTTGACCAAGTAAGGATGATAGCCCGCTGTGCGCCTAGATTCTCGGTGGTAGAACGGGGATGGCGGAATGAGCTCATGCAGCTCAGAAGCGCACTCTCCGAAGTACAGCCTGTAAAATACCGACAAGCAAGCCACTTTACGTCGATGGGTAAGACTATGTAGCTTGGTTTTTACCAGCACATCGTCTCCAATTAGTTTTCTGGCCCTGCGTTCCACTGAGTCGAGTGCAGCTAACTGGTACTTAGCCGAACCATCCCAGAGGTGAGAGCAATACTCCATGCATGACCGGACTTGCGCTCTGTAAAGAGTCAAAAGCTGTCCTGGCGTGAAGTATCGCTTAACCTTATTCAGGATTCCCAGTTTTTTGGTCGCAGTTTGAGCTTTGCACTCAATGCTGTCGCCGAAGTTAAGGTCCGCAGTTAACTTCGTGCCAAGAAGATCTATATTGTCGGCAATTGGTACAGTTGAACCTCGGAAAGTAGGAGTTAAGGTAAAAGGACTCCTTTTAGCGGTAAAAAGACACGCCTGGGTTTTGATGGCATTAAAATTGACCATATTATCGTCACCCCATTGAGCGACATGGCTTAAAGTCAAGTTATTTTGCTCTACCATGGCCTCTCTCAAAGAACCGACTTCCTCACTGCTGGCTTTTGCGCTGGATAGGTATCTCTCTGTAACGGTGCTGTCGTCAGCATACCCAACAATTCCGGTCAGAAGCAGATCGTTAATGTGCAGCAAAAAGAGAGTCGCAGAGAGAACGGATCCCTGAGGAACTCCGGCATCGATAGCCATAAGGTTAGAACAGCAGCCGTCGATGACGACTCTGATCGACCGCTCACTCAGGAAATCTGAAATCCAGTCACAAAAGTCAGCAGAAATACCGTACGCTGGGAGTTTGCTCAGCAAACCAGCGTGCCAGACTTGGTCGAAGGCTTTCGAAATGTCAAGCGAAACAGCAAGAGCCTCGCCATGTTTTTCAATAGCCTCGCCCCAGCAATGCGTAACGTACACAAGAAGATCCCCAGTTGACCGACCACGGCGAAAGCCATATTGGTGGTCACTGAGTAGGTCGTTGGTTTCAAGGTACGATAGCAGCTTATTATTAAGAACCCTTTCCATTACCTTACAGAGTATGGAGGTGATAGCTATTGGTCTGTAGTTGGAGGGGTCGGCACGGTCACCCTTCTTGGGCACAGGTTGGACATTCGCAACTTTCCACGACTTGGGAACCGATTTGTTAAGCAGAGAAAGGCGGTACAGGCGTGTCAAAACAGGAGACAACTCGGGCGCACAGAGTTTTAGCACTCTAGCTGGAATTCCATCGGGGCCGCTGGCCTTATTCACGTCCAGATTTAGCATGGCTCTTCTGACCTCCTTCGTGTGAATTGTGATCCTCGGCATGGAGGCTGCACAGTGGGGGATATTAGGTGGATTATTCGAGCCAGCATCGAGGCGTGAGTTGCTCGCGAAATGAGAGGCAAACAAATTTGCCTTTTCAGCCGCGGTATGGGCCAGCGAGTCGTCAGGTCGCAGCATGGGAGGTAAAGAGGGGCGGCAGAAATTTGATTCGACCGACTTAGACAGGGACCAGAACTGCTTACTACCAGCTGGATACGATGCTAGTTTGGTTCCTATGCGGCTTACGTGGTCGAATCGTGCCTTACGAATCACTTTTTTGCATAATTTGGCTGCGGAATTGAATGCTCTCTTCTTCGCACGAACCCTCCGTGCACGTGCTTTACGGTCGCGAGCTTGTACCCATGCTTGATATGCGGACTCTTTACGCGCTTCTGCGCGAGCACAGTCCGCATTAAACCAAGGTCGGGCATTGTCTACGAGCGGGATGTCGGAGAAAGGAATAAAATATTCCATTCCCTGCCGTATCATATCCACGACCGCATCAGCACAGACAGAGGAGTCACATGAGGAGAAGCATACTCGCTGCCAAGGATACGATGCAAAGAAGAGTCGCATTTCGTTCCAAACTGCTGACTCGTATCGCCATACTCGCCTCGTGCCCCTAGGGCTGTCATCCGGAGGAGAGCAGATCGACACGGATTTCACCACACAATGGTCGGACGTTCCTAGCGGAGCTGAGACCGTTACCGAATGTTTGTGTGGATCAGTTGTCAGCAGTAAGTCAAGGCAATTGGGTGTGTGGCCAGCGATATCTGGGATTCGCGTCGCTTGATCTACCAGCTGGGTTAAATTTAGCGTTAAGGCAAACCTTCGCGCCTCCCTCCCAGCATAGTCAGTTTCCTGGTACGGGTACAGCCACTCTTTGTGGTGAGCGTTAAAGTCCCCCAAGAAAACAAGCTCCGCCGCTGGATACCGCTGAGTTGCTAAGTCTGCCGTCTCAGTGAGGTAATCTATGAGCCGAGTCGTCTCCTGGTTACCGCTGTGCGATCGGTAGACACAGACGTAGAGCATCTTCTCTACCCCAGACTCTACTACCAACTCTTCGATTTGTGTGCGCTAATTACGTGAACAATTTGACAAATGACCCCGTCATGGCAAAATAATGTAGAAGTTATTGTTTGGGTCATTTTGTGGTTAATGTTCTTCATTTCCTCTTATGATACTACCCGTAAGGCTCATTATCAGAGCAAGGTTGCAGATATTTATCAAGATTTAAAGAAAAGCAGACCGAATGTTCCTTATAAGTTTAATATTGACATGATGGAATGGACGGCTACTCCAAGACAAGAACATTGTTTTTAAGATGATAATTACAGAGAAAATCATTCAACAGAACCTTTAAAAGATAAACAGTACAAAGTATACCGTAATAATGTCTTAAAATATGTGTTGTGAACTTGTGACAATAACAACTTGGTTAATAAATGCATGATGATACCATTTTGCTAGTTCTTTATTTCTGGTTGTTAATTTCTTGTACTTACCTACTTATACCTTTGTGTTTACATAAATTATTAGTATATTGTGACAAATTCAGACTTAACAAAGCTGTAACAGTGATTGGACGTAATGTGGCCGGAGAATCAAACGACTGGGCTTGGGTACGGTGGTATATTACACGAAATCAATACATTAGTAGAGAATGATGACGTAATCGTAGAAAACAGCATAACTGTCCCACCAGGTGGAAGCAGCGTAGCCGTGAATCTACTTGGTTTGTAGGCGTTCAAGCATTGTTCCCAGCAGGTGTGGAAGACTATGCCTTGCAGCCTACCTATATGATCTTCTGTAGGGTGAAGTTGGAAGATGGAAGATAATGCATAATAGGTACAACAGGGTCTTATAGAACCGTGAAGAAATCTTGACACCGCCGGCTAGGATGAGTGTAAACAATACCAGCAGCGCCATCTCTTGACGTGGTTTAGTACTTCATGGGCTGCGTATATATGGTGGTTGTTACAGTCTCCCCCTCTGTCTACGAAGTCGTCCCGACGAGTAAGACAGGAATAGGAATAGATAAACGATGACTTAACAGTTGGAATGCTATTTCGATTGTCAGCACACTTAAGATCTTCATGAGCTTCCTCCCCCTGGACCACAGCTACTCCTGCCCATTAGTCTCTGAGGCGTGGGCTCCGCATGTTGAAGGAGGTCATCGTGGTAGTCTTTCTACCTAGCTCTGGTGATAAGGAACGAAGATGTCACTGTTCATCGAAGTCGAAGCCGCGTCGTAAAACTCACAGCCGCTTCATCCAAAACTTGTAGTAGATGTTGTGGGTTTCTTCTTTCTTCCTGGTATGGAGAGAGAAGCCCCACGTTGGGCGCCAATGTAACAGTGATTGGACGTAATGTGGCCGGAGAATCAAACGACTGGGCTTGGGTACGGTGGTATATTACACGAAATCAATACATTAGTAGAGAATGATGACGTAATCGTAGAAAACAGCATAACTGTCCCACCAGGTGGAAGCAGCGTAGCCGTGAATCTACTTGGTTTGTAGGCGTTCAAGCATTGTTCCCAGCAGGTGTGGAAGACTATGCCTTGCAGCCTACCTATATGATCTTCTGTAGGGTGAAGTTGGAAGATGGAAGATAATGCATAATAGGTACAACAGGGTCTTATAGAACCGTGAAGAAATCTTGACACCGCCGGCTAGGATGAGTGTAAACAATACCAGCAGCGCCATCTCTTGACGGGGTTTGGTACTTCATGGGCTGCGTATATATGGTGGTTGTTACAAAGCCAATATTCTCAATTAAGAAGTGCCACAACACAACACAACCCTTCCAGAATTGAAAATAAGCAATGTTTAGTTTCTTGAATTCATATTTTTAACACTTATTTATGTAGCCTAGGTAGGTACTTATTTTTATCATTATCTTTATTTTATATAAATTTGCTATGAAAGAGAAATAAAATTACCATCATTTATGAGGATGATTAAATAGTTAGACCTGTAAATACATAAGTTATTTATTTCTTCAGCGGCCAAATGTTATTATATTTTCTATGATTTTTCAGTTTAGCACATCTTATGTTTTCAGTTGCTAACTTAAATATAAATAAGTGGGTTTTTGACATTACAATTTAACAGCAATTAAGAAAATTAACAAATTGTCTATCAACTCATAATTTTATTTGGAAAATATGAGCTTTAAGCGCAGTCTCATAAGAGTTGCACACAATAGACAGGTATAGATGTGCATTGTAGCTATGCTATATTGTACTTATTAAGTACAACATAGCATAGCATATTATGTAGTTGTACTACTTACTACAAAATACTTTTACAAAATAGCACATAACGTGGATTAGGTACTTTAAATAGAAATTGCTAAATAAATAGGTTAATAATATGGTTTATTTATTCAGTAATTCTGAAATAATTGCATCGTCCCGAAACGAAAAACAGACAAACTAGAGTTAGTCTGTTAAGTACCTATAGAGTATCTATTATTATTCCCTTTATTACATTTTAAATACTTACAAAATTATATTTCTAAACATTAAATTTTTACAATGTATAACACTAAAAAATATAACATTTAAAAATACAAAAATGCAGTTCCCCAACGGCAGCAAGATCAAGGTCCCGGCTACCGATGGTTAAGAATCCAGAGACAGGAACCTTCTCACTATACGGGCCGTGTCCAGAAGTACTGCCTTCTGCATCTATTATTATTATTATTATTATTTATAGGGGGGACGCCAGCGAAGCCGGACGGGTGATCAGTCATCTAGGTCGGGACCATTTCACCCAGTTCCCCAAATAGAGTATCTAACAAATGATAACAGATGGGAGCTTTTATTGAAATTTATAACTTAAACTTCTATCGATTAGGTTAAAAATAAAAAGATATTTGTTCGACAGAAATGATTAAAAATAAGCAATGATTAAACTGTTCAAATAAAATAAAATTCCTTTATGTCAGACCATTTCTTTGCTTACTGACTATTTTAGTACAAAATCACAATATTAAAATTAAAATTGAAAAAGTAAATTAAAATAGGCTACTTATGTTAACATAAAGTTTCACCTAGCAAAATATGGAGAGACTAACTTCTCTCCACTCTCCTCGGAATGCCTTTGAAATAAGAAGCCAGATGCACTGCAGAAACGTGGAAGCGCCAACAAGGATTTAAAGATGTTAGTGTATAACACACGCAGGGCATTGTAGGAAAGCTGGATAGTTTGACCACAGACTACTGGTATAAAAATTTTGACAATAGGCTTTAAATAAAGTAAAATTTATTTCTACTGTACACCAAGCAAACCTGTGCCTCACCATGTTACCACTGACCAACAAAGCCCTGCGTCCCTATCCATCTAAATCAGAATAAATTGTCATACAGAGTTTCAGTAACTATATGCCCAAGGTATTTAAACTGACTTACACGGCCCAAAGGAACCCTGTTCAAAAGTAACAGGGGCACATTTTCAAGTCTCTTAATGTTACCCCTGAAGATCATGAATTCACTCTATTTCTCGTTGTACCTTAAGCCGTGCTTCCATATATAGTCCTCGCAGGAGCTTTTTGGGGCCACCCAGCGATAGGCTGAGCAGCACAGCACCATGTCATCAGCATAACTGATATTATTCACACAGACATTATCTATATAACAACCATGTGTACTGCTCAGCCCAGCGATGAGCTTGTCCATATATACATATATAAGAGCGAAGTCAGCCCATCCTGTCTAACACCACATAAATTCTTCAGAGCATGTATTTCCCCACTTTACCACATTTTTCTGATTTCCATACCAATGTGCCAGTACATTTATAACCTCAGCCAACGAGAAACATCTTTAACTTTAAGTTTTGTCCAAAGGTCGAAAGCTTATCATAACTTCATAACACACAAGATCAAATGCTTTGCTGAGGTATTAAAACATGCATTTATAAGAAGGAGTTAGCTTTATAACATAATAAATAACAGAGAACTTTAACACAGCTCAATATCACTTAAAATAATATGTCAATCAATGGCACTTTCCGTAGACAATATCCACAAAAAAGTGGCTATTGATAATATCACAGAACACAATTACTCCAAGAAGGATAATAAGTATTATCTAGCACTTCAGCACACTTCAGCCAGAATGGTGGCTAGGCTAGGCTAGGTATTTGGTTTAATTTTTGTGTTTCGGATAAAAATCCTCAAAGCAGTAAAAACAAAATATATAACCGTAGCTACCTACATAAAATAAAACTTTCCTATTTTTGATTTACATAGTATCTTCATTACTTTAATTAAATGCCTAATTTTTATCAAAAGTAGGTCAACAATTTATCTTTAAAGTAATGTAAATTCCGATAACGAAACGAGAAACGAAAATTTGAATTTCGCGGGTAAAATTCCATTACATGACTTCGAGAGAAAGGAACAGCGAAATAGCAATTTGTGTTTGTGTCTCTTTCGCTCCATCTTTTCGCTCCGCTTTTAAACTCTCTTCTGCTAAAGTTCAACGTTTTACAAGTGCTAGGGGTATATTTAATATAAATGAAGTTGATTACACTCAAAAGTAGCAAGTTATTTCACACAAATTGAGAAATTAAACTTTTCCATGAATCTTCCGATACCAAAATACTCGCCTGCTTCATTTGACATAACGATATGAATCTGGGTTTCGAGTTTTTACTTTTTATTTTTTACAAAATACCCATTCTGGGCTTCATCTGTCAAAAATGTATAGAGAATTTTCTTCGTCATTCACTCTTTTTCTGACATATGGGTATGGGAAGAAATATGAAGTCCATGGGATTAGCCGGTACCGCCAAGTTCAGATTTCGGGCTTCAAATGTCAAATAAAGCCCATATCCATATCCAGATTTTTTAGGCGGTAGACGCCCTGTACTGGGGCCTTAATAGCAGTTATTTTTAAGATGAGAGACAGAGACGCCGCTTTACACGCCGTATAGCGACGTCTCACTCTCTCAACTTAAAAATAACTACTATTAGAGCTTGTGGTAGGCCGGTAGGCCACCTCTACTACTCTACTCTATCTCTACTCTACACTCTACTCCACAGAACACAATTACTTGCTCTACTCCACCTCTACTCTACCCTACCTATATACCTACTCTGTGGATTTCTTTAATACTCTGAGTACTGAATCCTATGGAGATGGCATATTGTTCTATATGAACAATCGGTTATACAAATGAGCTAAATCGACTTTGTACTCATAAACCTGTAGCCATCTTGTTCTATCTTACCTCCAATACTTCATGTAAAAAGAGACAGCAATATATCGATCCCGCAGACAAACTGTCTAGCACGGTTTTGCGGGACCTTGTTTAGCCATAAGAAAAATATTGTAATTTTCAATAAATAAATAAATAATAAATAATAAATAAATATTTATTCGACCTATTTTTTGGCAACATTGAAACGTGACGTCATCGTAATGCATGATTGAAGCCGGTCGCCATTTAGGTTTCTCGGTATGTGAGCTGTCAACGCGAGTTGTATTTGCAGTGTTTTGTGCTAAAAGTCTTTTAATTTGAGACTTTCATGTGAATAAAAGGTATTAATAAGTGAGAGAAAGCAACAAGGAACATGTCTAATTGCAGTGTGGTAGTTTGTGGCATCAAAAAAAGTTAAAATCGTCCAAACATTACATTACACCGGTACGTACTATTTATTTTGCAAAAACACCAAAACAAAACAATAAATGCCTTGTGTTTTGGTTTTCCTGTGAATAGTTTACTTAGAATTCATACCAAATGTAGCTTACTACTTATTTTGGTGAGTTTTGTTGCTGTATTTCAAGAAAATATAAATTTGTTTGTTTTGCGCTAGAGTTACCCTTATAGCATTTTTCTTATCGAATTATCAATGTTTTCAAATTTCAAGTGTAAATTGAGTGTATTAATTTTAAACTGTTTTTATTGTTTTAGGTTGCCTAAAAATAACAAAAAAGAAAAATATGGCTGGATACAATGCGAAAGGAAAATTTAAAGACGAAATTTAAAGTTCGTACGAAAACTATTTTTATGTGCTGTTTTCATTTTGAAGAACAGTTTCAAACGTCAATGACAGTTTAAGTTTTGAAAAAGACGTTAATTAGGCCACTGGCAAAATCGAAATTATAGTGCGACAACGTTTTCTGTTCCGGTTGCCAAAAACTGGATACTTATATAAAACGGGTTTTTTAATGTCATTTTGCTGTAAAGTTGTTGTCCAACTTACATTCATTCTAGCACATTAAAAGTAAGTATATTTTTTACCACTAGATGTCGCTTCGCTATATTCTAAATGTATAAAAAAAATATGCTTGCTAGTAAAGATCTCGATTCAAACTGTTTATTATTTTATTACTTAATAATGCTTGTTTTTTTTTAGACATTTCTTTTTTTCTATGGTAGGTAGGTACCTAGTAGGCATTCTCCTTTGTGATTTAAATTGTAATGTGTGTTATGTAAAAAAAAACAATCCTTGTTGTATAAACATAATAGGTTTTTACAATATGGAGCTTCTTGTTTTATTTCATTACCTTTTTTTACTTAACTGGTTCTCGCGACCTTTGATCTGGAATTTTTTGGAGGTCTCGCATGTGTATAGACGCGTGACTCGGAAAACATAAAAAATTTGATCATAAAATTGCAGTTTCTAAGTAAAGGCGAGTAGAACCGACTAGTGGGGCGCCCTCAATCAAATTTATTGCTCGCTAAGTATTAAAGATTGAAGCTAAGGTCGTGTAGTTTATTTACAAACTATAACCTCAGTAAAATATAGTAGGTTAGTCTTTTATCTACTACTACTGCAACATGAACTATATTTTACTAAGGTTAGTTTGTAAATAAACTACAGGACCTTATTTTTAATCTGTATCTGCGGTTGAATTTTTGATACATTATGTACTTAAGAAGCAATAAATTTAATAATAACATGCGGATCCTCGCGGTTTTACCCGCATGGTACTCGTTCCCATGAGAATATTACGATAAAATATAGCTTATGTCACTCGGAAAGAATGTAGCTTTCTAATGGTCAAAGAAATTTCTAAATTAGTCCAGTAGTTTTGGAACCTATTAAATTCAAACAACAACCAATCAAATCTTTCCTGTTTACGATATTACTATAGATGAGGAAGCACTTGGCGGCTCTTCTCGCCTTGAAGCCCCCAGTACAGGATGGCCACTCATGTTCGTCGACCATGATGGGCCATCATGTACAGGGGCGGTTTGCGTTGCTCGCAGGGGGCAATCACACGCAAACTCCCACACCGGGGGCTTTAAGCCCCCAGTATAGGATGGCCTATCAAGTTGGCCATCGTGTACAGGGCCGGTTTGCGTTGCTCGCAGACGGCAATCACACGCAAACCGGCCCTGGTGGCCTACCACAAGCTCTTATAGCAGTTATTTTTAAGTTGAGAGAGTGAGACGCCGCTATACGGCGTGTAGAGCGGCGTCTTACTCTCTCAACTTAAAAATAACTGCTTTAAGAGCTTGTGGTAGGCCACCTGTACACGATGGCCCATCATGGTCGGCCAACATGATCGGCCATCCTGTACTGGGGGCTTTACAGTTGTTGCGACTCACGCGCGCGGTCGGGCCAATGATTGTGTGCGTACATGCACAAACACATACACATTGTGTTATTGTCATAAAGAACTTAATTATGTGCAAATGTAGGTATAATAGGACATTATTGAGTTTTATTATTCTAAAAAACTAGGTATATAATTATACACTATAATTCCGTTTTAAATTATCGAGGTGATTACGAAACTGCTTTTATAAAATATAGGGTGATATAGGTAGGTAGTCACAAAATTACTTGTATCTATAACTTCATCAATAAATATATCGATGTACAAATAGGGCAGCACTACGGGAAGGCGCCATTTTGGTTTCTCGGTATGTGTGCTTGTGTGTGTGTATGCTTCAATTTTTCGTAGGTGTAGGTATGCCACTCTGAGTACTGAATCCTATGGAGATGGCATATTGATCTATATGAACTATCGGTTATACAAATATGAGCTAAATCGACATTGTACTCATAAACTTGTAGCCATCTCGTTCTATCTTACCTTCAATACTTCATGTAAAAAGAGACAGCAATATATTTATTCGACCTATTTTTTGGCAACATTGAAACGTGACGTCATCGTAATGCATGATTGAAGCCGGTCGCCATTTAGGTTTCTCGGTAGGTGAGCTGTCAACGCGAGTTGTATTTGCAGTGTTTTGTGATAAAAGTCTTAATTTGAGACTTTCATGTGAATAAAAGGTATTAATAAGTGAGAGAAAGCAACAAGGAACATGTCTAATTGCAGTGTGGTAGTTTGTGGCATCAAAAAAAGTGAAAATCGTCCAAACATTACATTACACCGGTACGTACTATTTATTTTGCAAAAACACCAAAACAATACAATAAATGCCTTGTGTTTTGGTTTTCCTGTGAATAGTTTACTTAGAATTCATACCAAATGTAGCTTACTACTTATTTTGGTGAGTTTTTTTTGGTGTATTTCAAGAAAATATAAATTTGTTTGTTTTGCGCTAGGGTTGCCCTTATAGCATTTTTCTTATCGAATTATCGATGTTTTCAAATTTCAAGTGTAAATTGAGTGTATTAATTTTAAACTGTTTTTATTGTTTTAGGTTGCCTAAAAATAACAGAAAAAGAATAATATGGCTGGAACAATGCAAAAGGAAAATTTAAAGACTCGTACGCAAACTATTTTTATGTGCTCTTTTCATTTTGAAGAACAGTTTCAAACGTCAACGACAGTTTAAGTTTTGAAAAAGACGTTAATTAGGCCACTGGCAAAATCGAAATTATAGTGCGACAACGTTTTCTGTTCCGGTTGCCAAAAACTGGATGCTTATATATAACGTGTTTTTTTAATGTCATTTTGCTGTAAAGATGTTGTCCAACTTTCATTCATTCTAGCACATTAAAAGTAAGTATATTTTTTACCACTAGATGTCGCTTCGCTATATTCTAAATATATAAAAAATATGATTGCTAGTAAAGATCTCGATTCAAACTGTTTATTATTTTATTACTTAATAATGCTTGTTTTTTTTTTGAGACATTTCTTTTTTCTATGGTAGGTAGGTACCTAGTAGGCATTCTCCTTTGTGATTTATATTGTAATGTGTGTTATGTAAAAAAAAACAATCCTTGTTGTATAAACATAATAGGTTTTTACAATATGGAGCTTTTTGTTTTATTTCATTACCTTTTTTTACTTAAACTGGTTCTCGCGACCTTTGATCTGGAATTCTATGGAGGTCTCGCATGTGTATAGACGCGTGACTCGGAAAACATAAAAAATTTGACCATAAAATTGCAGTTTCTAAGTAAAGGCGAGTAGAGCCGACAAGTGGGGCGCCCTCAATCAAATTTATTGCTCGCTAAGTATTAATGTATCTACAATCGTACAGATTGAAGCTAAGGTCGTGTAGTTTATTTACAAACTATAACCTCAGTAAAATATAGTAGGTTGGTCTTTTATCTACTACTACATCTAAAACATGAACTATATTTTACTAAGGTTAGTTTGTAAATAAACTACAGGACCTTATTTTTAATCTGTATCTGCGTTTGAATTTTTGATACATTATGTATTATGTACTTAACAAGCAATAAATTTTATAATAAATTGAATTGAATAACATGCGGATCCTCGCGGTTTTACCCGCATGGTACTCGTTCTCATGGGAATATCACGATAAAATATAGCTTATGTCACTCGAAAAGAATGTAGCTTTCTAATGGTCAAAGAAATTTCTAAAATAGTCTAGTAGTTTTGGAACCTATTAAATTCAAACAACAACCAATCAAATCTTTCCTGTTTACGATATTACTATAGATGAGGAAGCACTTGGCGGCTCTTCTCACCTTGAAGCCCCCAGTACAGGATGGCTACTCATGTTCGTCGACCATGATGGGCCATCATGTACAGGGGCGGTTTGCGTTGCTCGCAGGCGGCAATCACACGCAAACTCTCAAGCCCCCAGTACAGGTTGGCCGACCATGGTCGGCGACCATGACCAATACATCGTACATTGACACTTTTGAACGAACAAGTTTAAAAAGGTTCTTTCAAAAGTGTCAATGTACGATGTATTGGTCATGGTCGCCGACCATGATCGGCCATCGTGTACTGCAGGCGTCACACCGGGGGCTTTAAGCCCCCAGTACAGGCCATGGCCGATCAAGTTGGCCGACCATGTTGGCCATCGTGTACAGGGCCGGTTTGCGTTGCTGGCAGACGGCAATCACACGCAAACCGGCCCTGTACACGAAGGCCCATCATGGTCGGCCAACATGATCGGCCTTCCTGTACTGGGGGCTTAGCCCCTCAGTACAGGATGGCGTTACTCGCAGACGGCAATCACACGCAAGCCGCCCCTGTACACGATGGCCCATCATGGTCGGCCAACATGATCGGCCATCCTGTACTGGGGGCTTTACAGTTGTTGCGTCTCACGCGCGCGGTCGGGCCAATGATTGTGTGCGTACATGCACAAACACATACACATTGTGTCATTGTCATAAAGAAAGCACATTATTAAGATTTATTTTTCAAAAAAACTTGGTATATAATTATACACTATAATTCCGTTTTAAATTATCGAGGTGATTACGAAACTGCTTTTATGAAATATAGGGTAATATAGGTAGGTAGTCACAAAAATACTTGATCTATAACTTCATCAATAAATATATCGATGTACAAATAGGGCAGCACTACGGAAAGGCGCCATTTTGGTTTCTCGGTATGTGTGCTTGTGTGTGTGTGTATGCTTCAATTTTTCGTAGGTATGCCATCTCCATAGGATTCAGTACTCAGGTAGACAGTATTATAGTGATCTGTGCTCAGAGCATAGAAAAATATACTCCTAGCGGATCAGAGCTTTAGCTTTAATAGAATAGAGTACTCTGTGGATTTCGTATTTCTTTTGGGCAGGGCAGAGTTGAATTCGTTTTTCAATAGGTATTTTTCTGTGAAAATATATATCAAACGATAAAATGGTGAGTAATAAATTAAAATTTGTTCAATTAGCCAGGTATTGAAACGCTTTGCTGTTCCTATTTGTCCAATCTTTCCATAAAACTTCAAGTAACTGTCTCGGATGTTTAGTTGCACATGTGACTTGATTCATGACTATTGAAATAAATTGATGCAGGTTTCGCTAAACCCTATAAGAATATTGAAAAATGACGCCGAAGAAGAAAAGGCGGAGGTTGCCCGCATGTCTAGCTTCATCGGGGCTATTGCCATCGGCGATTTAGTAAAAAGCACCCTTGGGCCTAAAGGAATGGATAAAATCTTAGTTTCTAGCGGCAGAAATGCTGGACAAGTGAGTACAGTTTTTCATTCATTCTGTAATATTTTATGACAGATCCAATTTGACATGTCGTCTAAAAATATTGAGACTTGATGAAAAAAATATAACCCCACATCACAACCAATAATATTAATTTCAAAACTTAGTATAATTTTCTATTATCTGCAAATGACAACAGTAAGTTTCCTTAGCAGTATTCACGTCGTACGAGAATTTATGGTCAAGTGTTTTTTGGTATGATATGAATATTGATCAAAGTGTATTTGAGTATTTATAATTTTGTATTCAAATTATTTAAACTCAACAGGTTGAAGTCACAAATGACGGAGCTACTATTTTGAAATCTATTGGAGTTGACAACCCTGCAGCCAAAATCTTAGTTGATATGTCCAAAGTACAGGATGAGGAAGTTGGAGACGGAACAACCTCAGTTACTGTGTTAGGTAAAACTTTACTATTTCTGTCACTAGGTTAAGATTCAATCGATATCAAACCTTATCCCTACGGGGTGCTGCAAACTGATGTTGCTCCAAAATACTGTGTTATTTTGTGTGTTGAAAAAATTGGCTTCACTCTTCGATCATATAAACCCTAGATACAGCGTAAACGCACAGAAAGTGAAGCCGCCAACGAATGCTCCATTCAAAAGATAGCATTAGATCGCTCTCAGTAGTCATTTGACCGCCCGGCGAAACGAATGCCTAAATGTGCTGAGAAGATGTGCAAAAACAATTTGAAAATAGGAAAAAAACCGATGTAATATCATATTTTTAGTCAGTATTGAATGTAAGTATAATTGCACAATAATTTAAAGTCAAACATGTATTGAAACTATCATAATTTCATTAGTTATACTTACTTACTTACTTACTTCGCTGGCTCAGCGACCCGAAGTGAATCTTGGCCTCCGACAACAAAGTTATACTAAAATATTGTAATATTCCTTGCCGCGCCCCCGTTTCTTCTATTTACGTTAGTAAGACAGAGATGCAGACATGACAAAATACGATTCACTGTTCTAGCGTCGGCCGACCATCTGAGCTTTTCATGTAATAAGATCGTAAGTACTACTGTACTACCATCCATGCCAAATGAATTTAAATCCAATTACTAGGGTCGAATATCAAATGTGGTGATCGCAGTATTCGGAATCGAAATATCTATCAGTAGAACTACTAATGACAGAGCTGTTGGAATCACTTTTTCAAGCTTTTCATTTAGTATGGAATTCTGTATCTAGGGTTTATATGATCGAAGGCTTCACTTGACAATATCTTAAAAACAAAATTATTTACCATCTTCAAATTAATGAAGATTAATAATTTTACAAACACATTATTGGTAAGAATTTGTGTAAAAATAATTTATCACACAAACTGAAAAGTACCATTACTTCCAACCAGAACACTGTTCGAATGAAACACAATGACTAATAAGTTCTTATACATATTATTTACATTCAACAATTAAAATAATGTGAAACATCAACTACAAAATGGATAAAAAACACATTGATATTCACAATATTTTCAGCTGTGTTTTAGTGATGCCTGTTTGAATATGAAAATAAAGATATACCTATCAACAACCTATTCCAGACAATATCGATAATAATAACCCATGTGTTGTTGACTAGGATGAAATATAAAAAATGTTTCAGATTTATTTTATTTATTTTTTTACTGTCTGAACACCTGTCTGGTGTGTGTGTCTGGTGTGCTCGACATACAGAAAAAGTACTGATGAAGTATTTAGAAAAAATCAACCTGTCTCACAATCACAACCAGCTCCGATGGGACACAAACCCACAACCTTTCGCTATCTGGGCGACTGCTCTTTTCTTCATCTTTTTTATGCAATGGCGTTTTCCTTCCGGATTTCGCCAGTATCCAGTTTTTAACTCAGTTGGTTGTTTCTACCGACTCATTGCTTGTCTTGGTACGGTATCTTGTAGGAGAACAATGTACAAATACAGAGGTGGTGGGTGAGATCTTTTTGAGGCTGCAGTGCAGAACAGGGACCGGAAAACCCCTGTTTTTGATTAAGCTTATTGTTAGGGAAACCTTGTTAAAGGGTAACCGTATTATAGGGTTACCCTATCGATAGTGTAAGACTCAAGAAAGGGTAACCCTTTCGAATTAACTTAACTTCTTTCCAATGGGCTTACCGTATCGAAAGGGTTTTGAATTAAGCACTTACCACATAATTGGGTTACCCTATTGTCTCCTGCATCGCATCAATGGTCTCATGTCTCTTTTCCGCGCATTCTGCATACCGTATCTCGGGGTGGTGGGCGTCCGTCTCGGTTATAATTATGTTGTGTTGTGTGTTGTGGATACTAATAATTTTTAATGCGCATTTGGTTTTTTTTTGTGGTATATCTATCTATACTAATATTATTAAGAGGAAAGATTTGTATTTTTGTATGTAACGAATAAACTCAAAAAGTACTGGACCGATTTAGAAAATTCTTTCACCGTTAGAAAGCTACAGTCTTCCCGAGTGACATAGGCTATATTTTATCCCGATATTCCCACGGGAACGGGTACTACGCGGGTGAAACCGCGGGCGGCCGCTAGTCACTACATAGTATAAAACAAAGTCGCTTTCTCTGTCCCTATGTCCCTTTGTATGCTTAAATCTTTGAAACTACGCAACGGATTTTGATGCGTTTTTTTTTAATAGAGTGATTCAAGAGGAAGTTTTATATGTACTTTTTATCCCGATATTCCCACGGGAACGGGAACCACGCGGGTGAAACCGCGGGCGGCCGCTAGTAGGCTATACTTTAACCCGATATTCTCACGAGAACGGGTACCACGCGGGTAAAACCGCGAGGATCCGCTAGTTATGTATAAAGTAAAGTCCCGTGGACTAAAATAGGTAAGTACCATATTAGAAATTACGGATGTGATTCTTTTTTCTTGTGATAAATCAAAAGATCATAATATAAGTTTTGTAATAAACGATTTTTATTTTTTTTGCAATAATTCAAAAGTTATTTCAAAATAAAAATTAGTATTTGAATCGAACCGAAGACACGCCAAAACAGCTCCCGAACACACTTGAGCACGTGTGACGTCATAATGTTAACTTTTTACAAGAAAACAACAACGCACTTTTAAAAATAAAAAAAATCCAAGATGGCGGCCAACATTTTTGTTTGTGGGCCGATTTTGATGAAACTCGGATTTTGGTACTATTTTGACAGGAAAATAGCAACGCAATGTCAAAAATGATAAAAAACCAAGATGGCGGCCAAATTTTTTGTTTGTTGGCCGATTTCAATGAAACTCGATTTCTAGTACTATTTTGACAAGAAAACAGCAACGCAATGTTATAAATATAAAAAAATCCAAGATGGCGGCCAACTTTTTTGTTTGTGGGCCGATTTTGATGAAACTCAATTTCTAGTACTATTTTGACAAGAAAACAACAACGCACTTTTAAAAATAAAAAAAGTCCAAGATGGCGGCCAACTTCTTTGTTTGTGGGCCGATTTTGATGAAACTCGGATTTTGGTACTATTTTGACAGGAAAATAGCAACGCAATGTCAAAAATAATAAAAAACAAGATAGCGGCCAAATTTTTTGTTTGTTGGCCGGTTTCAATGAAACTCGATTTCTAGTACTATTTTGACAAGAAAACAGCAACGCAATGTTATAAATATAAAAAAATCCAAGATGGCGGCCAACTTTTTTGTTTGTGGGCCGATTTTGATGAAACTCAATTTCTAGTACTATTTTGACAAGAAAACAACAACACACTTTTAAAAATAAAAAAAGTCCAAGATGGCGGCCAACTTCTTTGTTTGTGGGCCGATTTTGATGAAACTCGATTTCTAGTACAATTTTGACAAGAAAACAACAACGCACTGTTAAAAATAAAAAAAATCCAAGATGGCGGCCAATTTTTTTGTTTGTTGGCCGATTTCAATGAAACTCGATTTCTAGTACTATTTTGACAAGAAAACAGCAACGCAATGTAAAAAATATAAAAAAATCCAAGATGGCGGCCAACTTTTTTGTTTGTGGGCCGATTTTGATGAAACTCGAAGTCTAGTACTATTTTGACAAGAAAACAGCAACGCAATGTTAAAAATATTAAAAAATCTAAGATGGCGGCCAACTTTTTTGTTTTTGGGCCGATTTCAATGAATCAAGATTTCTAGTACTATTTTGACAAGAAAACAGCAACGCAATGTTAAAAATATAAAAAAATCCAAGATGGCGGCCAACTTTTTTGTTTGTGGGCCGATTTTGATGAAACTCAATTTCTAGTACTATTTTGACAAGAAAACAACAACGCACTTTTAAAAATAAAAAAAGTCCAAGATGGCGGCCATATTTTTTGTTTGTGGGCCGATTTTGATGAAACTCTATTTCTAGTACCTACAATTTTGACAAGAAAACAATAACGCACTGTTAAAAATAAAAAAAATCCAAGATGGCGGCCAACTTTTTTGTTTGTAGGCTGATTTCGATGAATCTCGGTTTTTGGTACTATTTCGTCAAGAAAAAAGTAACGTTATGTAAAAAAAAATAAAAATTCAAGATGGCAGGAATTTTTTTTGTTTGTGGGCCAATTTTGAAGAAACTCGAAGTCTAGTACTATTTTGACAAGAAAACAACAACGCACTTTTAAAAATAAAAAAGTCTAAGATGGCGGCCAACTTTTTTGTTTGTGAGTTGATTTTTATGAAACTTGGTTTTTGGTACTATTTTGAAAAGAAAACAGCAACGCAATGTTAAAAATATAAAAAAATCCAATATGGCGGCCAACTTTTTTTGTTTGTGGGCCGATTTTGATGAAACTTAATTTCTAGTACTATTTTGACAAGAAAACAACAACGCACTTTTAAAAATAAAAAAAGTCCAGGATGGCGGCCATATTTTTTGTTTGTGGGCCGATTTTGATGAAACTCGATTTCTAGTACCTACAATTTTGACAAGAAAACAACAACGCACTGTTAAAAATAAAAAAAATCCAAGATGGCGGCCAATTTTTTTGTTTGTAGGCTGATTTCGATGAAACTCGGTTTTTGGTACTATTTCGTCAAGAAAAAAGTAACGTAATGTTAAAAAAAATAAAAATTCAAGATGGCAGCAAATTTTTTTGTTTGTGGGCCAATTTTGATGAAACTCGAAGTCTAGTACTATTTTGACGGATTGTGCTTAATCAGCCTACAAACAAAAAATTTGGCCGCCATCTTGGATTTTTTTTATTTTTAACAGTGCGTTGTTGTTTTCTTGTCAAGATTGTACTAGAAATCGAGTTTCATCAAAATCGGCCCACAAACAAAGAAGTTGGCCGCCATCTTGGACTTTTTTATTTTTAAAAGTGCGTTGTTGTTTTCTTGTCAAAATAGTACTAGAAATTGAGTTTTATCAAAATCGGCCCACAAACAAAAAAGTTGGCCGCCATCTTGGATTTTTTTATATTTTTAACATTGCGTTGCTGTTTTCTTGTCAAAATAGTACTAGAAATCGAGTTTCATTGAAATCGGCCAACAAACAAAAAATTTGGCCGCCATCTTGGTTTTTTTATCATTTTTGACATTGCGTTGCTATTTTCCTGTCAAAATAGTACCAAAATCCAAGTTTCATCAAAATCGGCCCACAAACAATAAAGTTGGCCGCCATCTTGGATTTTTTTATTTTTAACAGTGCGTTGTTGTTTTCTTGTCAAAATTGTACTAGAAATCGAGTTTCATCAAAATCGGCCTACAAACAAAGAAGTTGGCCGCCATCTTGGATTTTTTATTTTTTTAACATTGCGTTACTCTTTTCTTGACGAAATAGTACCAAAAACCGACTTTCATCGAAATCAGCCCACAAACAAAAAAGTTGACCGCCATCTTTGTTTTATATTTTTTTTTTACATTGTGTTACAGTTTTCTTGTAAAAATAGTTAAAAAAATCGAGTTTCATCAAAATCTGCCCACAAACAAAAAAGTTGGCCGCCATCTTGGATTTTTATTTTTTTTTACTTTGACGACATTTGACGACTTCCTCGGCCGAGTGGTGTACGCAACGGTTTTCAAGGTGCCGCTATCTCTAGAGGTCCCGGGTTCGATCCTCGGTCGGCTAAATATTGAAAACTAACTTTTCAAATAATCAAATTTCTAGCGCGTACCTTTTTAATAACAAATAAGTTTCGATTTACCGGTGTTAAAAAATGCCCATTTTCAAAAATTTATTACTCGGTAACCAAGTAGAATTGAAACACGGGAGTTCTACTCTTGCATTTGTAAAGCTTAACCCTTTCCAATTATTGAAAAAAAGGGGGATGTCCGATTTTAAGGGTTTTGGAAACACCGTGCATGGCCACCAAAGTCCACCAAAATCGCTCTATCGAACTGTTTTTTTTTTTCATGACAGATAATGAATTTCCTAACAATTTTTATATGAAAAAACTGACAAATGCGCAGTTATTGAGAAAAAAACTAGTTTTTTTGTATGAAAAAATATTTTCACTTCTCTTGCTCGTAAAGTTCGTGTTTATGTTGGGTATAGGCTGCATAAAATCTCTTTTTATGCTCTAGTGCATAAAGTAAAATCTTCGTCTAAGTCTCAGACTCTAAGACAAAGGTCGTCAGGTAAACAGTCACACACGCAATTAAACTTCGATAAATAAACTTGCTATTTCATTCTGTTTCTTCAATTTTGTACATACTTAATCCATGTTAAATTACCAAATTAATAAAACTAGGCAAAATTAATGAGTTTTCTAAGAAATAAGTATTTCAAGAGCATTATGGACATCGATCTATGATAAAGTCACTGTGCTGCCACTGCCACGTAGAAAAAAAAGAAAAAGAAAGTCTTCCCGCCAATATGGCGAAGTCTTTATTTTTTCTTTTTTGCAATATTGGTATTTATTTTCCTCACACTCTAAGTGAAAAGCAGAGTGTATAACTTGTACATAAAACCCATTTTACCCTCGAATTGACTATCCACCCTCGCCTACGGCTCGGATGGATATATACATCTCGGGTAAAATAGTACGTTTTATGCACTTGTTGTACAATCTACTATAGTTTGCGTCGAGATTGCATCACATGTTAAAGAAGGCTAAATACTATTAGTACCTACGTAGATTAACAAAAATAGGCGAATCCAAAAATTAAGTGATTTTTTATATCTTTTTGATAATTTTTGTTTCAAATGACTTATAACGTTGCAGGCCTCAGAAGCCATAGCCAGTTCAATTTATATTGTAACGGCTGCCATTTTTACTTACTTCTTTCATTGTTTTATCCATAATAATCGCACAAACTATTAATGTTATGAAAAAATCATTACAACTATAAACAAATGTGGTCTATTCAGTTCTATTGTATTTATGTGATAGGAGCTGTCAATGTCAGATGCCACTCAGCTGTCTGTTTGTTTGCGATGTTCCGAAGTAACATAGCTATAAACCGCCGCGCGTTCCGTGGCAGACTGTGATCTGTATGCGAAATACTTTGATTGTAGTTTCGTGCATATTTATATTGCATTTCTTAACGTAACAACATAAATAGTCTATTGGAAGCAATTTTGTCTTACGCGCGCCATAGATTTTACTAAATTAATCTTCCAGATAATTCTGAAATCTTCGCGACGTAATTAGTCGGTGCCTTGGCTGTATGATTAAAATCCAATGACAAGTTGAATCTATCTATGCAAAAAAATTATAACCCTACTTACAGCCAGAATGTTCTGGAAGATTTTTAATATATAAAGGAGAATTCGCTAAAGATTTCTCCTTTTTCTGGTTTCTCGCCCCAACATAATTGGGGTCGTATCTCCGGGCAACATCTCCCCGAGTCTCACCGGTACCTACCTGCTGTACCTGCACCAGTACCTGCCTACTTCGTGCCGCTCTCCACCTGTTCCTGCGCGCCTAACCGCCAGGAACCTGCTCTGCTCCGGCCTACCCCGGACCAGACCCCGCTGCCTCTAGGCTACAGCGACTTCTCCCCTCTTTAGGAAGTCCCTAAGTTAAGTCCTCCCAACTTGTTCTTTGCACTGATCCCCGAGCGACAGAACCCACGGTCTAATTGTGGAAAATAAAATACACTTAATTTCATATACCCTCTTTTATTTCTGACTCGTGCTCTCCGGCTCCTCCAGCCAGGAGCGTTTCAGTGGCGCCCAGCTCATTCAGGCTCGCTTGGTGATCAGTGCTTTATTAATTTATTTATTTTTGTGCTTCGTATGTGGGTACCTATTTTTTTATCTGAGTTTGTGTAACGAACGGCTAACCGTGGTGATTTAACTGTAATATTTTCTTTAAATATCAGCCTTTCCTTGGTTCTAAACCTGGAAGCCTGTGATTTTTATTTTAACCGACTTAAAAAAAAAGGAGGTTACTTACCTTTCCTTATTAATTTTTTTTTTTTTTACATTTTAACTTAAAGCCTTGATATTCATTTAACCTACTTCAAACAAGGAGGTTATTTACTTTCTTCATTTAAATTGTAATTTTTTTAAATTGAACTTACAACTGTTATAGTTACCCACATACCCCTTTTGTTACTTCAGTAGTGGTTGCACTTGAGTAGGCTCGTCGCGCAAAAGACTCACCTAACGTACTTAAATATGGCTGTGCGTAAGATAAATTTTCTTTCCTTACAAAAGTCGGAACTTGAATACGAAGTCGGACTTCGCGGAGAAACACCGGCTGATAACGTGGCCGATTTAAGGAAGCAAATTACAAAGATCTCTAAAGAACTTCCTTCTGAGGAGATTTTAGCCTCGCATTTGTCTTCTGCTGACGACTTAGACGGCATCTCAGCCGCATTAAACAAATCTAATAAAAACCTTGAATTATTAAAATCTAAATTTGATAGAGGTGTTTATTTGAGAACGGAGGTTATTCTTAACCACGTTTTTCATCGGCTCGGTAGAGTTGATGCAGCCGAGGACGCGTTATTATTGGGTGCCCTTGCTGAATGCAAGCGCGGCTTGAGGGCCCAGGACAGGGAACTGTCCACTTTAAAGCCTAGGGAGACGCCTGTCTCAGGCGCGAATGCGGGTGACCCTTTGCTCCCCGGTCCTTCTACTTCCAGCCGAGAGCAAGTCAACGCGACGGAGTCTATTATTAATGTTACTATCGATCGGGCTCTTTCCGATTTCACTAAACTTAAATTCAACGGGAAAACTTGTGTTGTTTCCTTTATTCAAAAGGTTGACGAGTTTGTCACAGCTAGGGGCATAGATTATAGTAGGGTTTTGTCGTTTGGTTACGAAATTTTTACCGACGACGCCTTGTATTGGTTTCGTTGTGCCAGGCCAAAAGTAAATACCTGGGGAGAGTTAGTAGCCTTGCTGAAGGCTGATTTTCTTCCGAAAAACTATGACTCTCAATTTAAATCGGATATTAGAGCTCGTACCCAGGGTGTTAACGAACCAATTGCTATATATCTTTCGGTAATGGAGGTTATGTTTTCTCGCCTCACGAAACCAATATCAGAGGAAGATAAATTAGAAATTTTACTTACTAATATTAGGCCTTGCTACGCTAATGCTCTTACTCCGTCTTCGGTGATAAACTCCATCGACGATCTTAAAGCTATTTGTCAACACGTTGAAAAAATACAGTGTCAAGTGGCAAATTTTGTTGAGCCTACTGCCTCTAAATATGTTATTCTACCTTTAAATTTTAAAAATAAAACTATTCATATTAAATTATTTGTTGTGCCGGAAATTAAAAACAAATTAATTCTTGGTATGGATTTCTGGAGGAAGTTCGAGTTGTTTCCGAGTGAACTCGATAGCCTTTTGCTGGATGAGTCTAACGAATTTAATATATCTAATATTGCTCTTGACGATCCTAAACAAATTTGTTCGTACGCTCAACTTAACAACGAACAAAAGGAAAACGCTGATAATATTATTTCTCAATTTCGTAGCATTTCCTATGAAAAATGTGGTTTAGGTCGTACTTCGTTGATCACTCACGCTATAGATACAGGTGACTCTGTTCCCATTCGACAACGTTACTATAGAATGTCCCCTCAGAAGCAACAAATTCTCTCCGATCAACTGGACGAGATGTTGAAAGAAGATGTTGTCGAACCATGTGAGAGCCCTTGGTCTAATCCCGTGCTTCTTACTCCCAAAAAGAATGGCGAGTATAGATTCTGTCTCGACAGTAGGAAACTAAACTCTGTCACTCGCAAAGATGCTTACAGCTTACCTTATATAACTGAAATCCTAGATAACCTTAGGGATGCTAAGTATCTATCTAGTATAGACCTATCTAAATCGTTCTGGCAGGTATTAATTAAGCCTGAAGACCGATGTAAGACTGCATTCTATATTCCCTCTAGAGGAACCTTCCAATTTAAGTCTATGCCTTTTGGGTTGACCAATGCACCTGCCACGCAGCAAAGATTGGTAGATTTGCTGTTTTATGGTCCTGAATTCGAAAATAAGGTCTATGTATTTGTTGATGACGTAGTAATTGTGTCTAATTCCTTTCAGGAGCACATTTCTTTACTTTTACGAGTTTTGGAGAAACTAAAGTTCGCAAATTTAACTATAAATTTCGAAAAATGTCAATTTTTCAGAGAAAAATTAAAATATTTGGGTTATATGGTCGATTCGAATGGGCTACACGCCGATCCGGAGAAAATTGAGGTCATTGTGAATTATCCTACTCCTACTAACAGGAAGGAAGTTCGTCGTTTCTTAGGTACTGCTTCTTGGTATCGTCGTTTTATTCCCAATTTTAGTTCATTGGCTGCACCATTGAACAAACTTACCTCTCAGGGTAAGAATGCAATTCCTTTTGCCTGGTCACCAGAAGCAGAAACTGCCTTCAAGAAGCTCAAAGAGTGTTTAACGTCCCCTCCGATTTTATCTTGTCCGGATTATTCTGAACCGTTTCAAGTCCATACCGACGCTAGTGATTACGGGATTGGAGCTATACTAACTCAAATTTTAAATGGCGAAGAGAAAGTTATAGCCTATATGAGCAAGTCCTTGTCGGCACAAGAACGAAACTATAGCGCTACGGAGCGGGAAGCGCTCGCAGTAATTGTGTCTATAGAACATTGGCGCTGTTATTTGGATAATGGCCGGAAATTTACCGTTTTTACTGATCATTCGTCTTTAAAATGGTTTCTAAATATTAATAACCCTACAGGTCGACTTGCCAGATGGGGAGTACGTCTTTCTGCGTTCAACTTCGACATCAAACACAGACGTGGCAAGGATAATGTCGTTCCAGATTCGTTGTCCCGTGCGGTGCCTGTAGCGGCTATAGATAGCGTCAACCGATCTTCTTCACCTCCTGTACTTGATCCCTGGTATTTGGAGCTATTTGCCGGTTGTCAAAATTCCCCTACCTCTTTTACCAATTATAAAATAAATAATAATAAGTTATATCGCTTCATAAAAACTATAAATCCCTTAACTAGAGAATTTGAATGGAAGGAAGTTGTTCCTAAAGAATCTAGAATTGATATACTTAAAGACTATCATGATAATCCTACTTCTGGACATTTAGGGATATTTAAAACTTTTAAAAGAATTTCTTTAAATTACTTCTGGCCTGGCATGCATAAAGATGTCGTAAAATTTGTTAATGAGTGCGATGCTTGTAACTCTCACAAACATGCAAATCATCCTACCTTAGGATTTATGGGACGACCTAAGGAATGTTCTAGACCATTCCAAATGATTAGTGTGGACTTGGTTGGTCCCTTACCTATATCTAGAAAACAGAATACTATGCTACTTGTAGTCACTTGTTGTTTTTCGAAATACTCGCTTTTGTTTCCTATCCGTCGTGCTACTGCCGACATTATAACTAGTTTAATTGAAGAGAAAGTCTTTCTTGTTCATGGCATTCCTAGTACTGTTTTGATGGACAACGGTAAGCAGTTTGTCAGTCAAAAGCTTAATCACATGTTTTCTCAATATAAAATACCAAACGTACGCTTTACTCCTAAATATACTCCACAGGTAAACACGGTTGAGCGTTATAATAAAACCATCATGACTGCTGTTTCCACCTTTATTGAAGAGGACCACAGGTCCTGGGATAACAACATTCCCAAAATACAATTCGCACTTAATACAGCCGTCAGTGAAGTCACAGGTTATACTCCGTCATTTCTGGTTTACGGGAGAGAGTTAGTGCCGTGCGGTTCTCACTATCTTGATGTTGATCTGTCCGATGAAATTGTTTTTGCGCCTAGGGATGTGTATGCTGAAAACACTGGTAAACTTAGAAAAATTATGGACCAAGTGCAAAGTTCTCTTATCAAGTCTCATTCCCGAAACTCTGGGCATTACAATCTTCGTCGCAAAAACTATAACTTTAACGTTGGTGATACTGTTTGGAGAAAAACTTATTATCAAAGTGATAAGGATAAGCAGTTTTCTAAAAAACTTGCTCCTAAATATATAAAATGTCTCATTAAATCTAAACTATCTCCTCTAGTTTATGAACTTGAAGATATGAATGGGAAAAATCTAGGTTCCTGGCATATTAAAGATTTTAAAATAAATAACTATTCCTAAATTAAATAAATTTTTTAAATAGAAATTCTACAAAGTATTAGTCTTCGTCGTTATTTTTACCTTTTTATAGCAAAATTTTGTTTTAGATGTATTGAATAAATTGTTGGTCATCGTTTTTTACTTTTTAATCTGATTATTTTTAGCTAGGGCTTTTATTGCATAAAATTATACATAAATATAATTTTAATTAAATACATTTATAGCTAGGGAACCTGTTCGTTTGAATTGTGTCTGCATGAAGTTTATCTCTCGACTATTTTATTTTTAATTTCGCATTGTTTTAACATTAGCATTCTCAACGGGAATGTTGATTCAGTTACACTAAATAACTGGAATTCTTCTCCTGTCTTGCGATTCTTGGTCCTTGTACCGTTCTATTCGATTAGTCTTGAACTGGTTGTCGATACCTCTCGTCAATTTTATGGTGTTGCTTTTACTGTCGATAACGTACAGTTAGCTTATCTTATTGTATACTGCTACTCTAAACCTTAGTATTGTTTTCGGTGGTTTTGTTTCTTAGTGGATTTTTCCCAGGCAAAATCCTTCTCTAAAAAGGGGGATATGTAACGGCTGCCATTTTTACTTACTTCTTTCATTGTTTTATCCATAATAATCGCACAAACTATTAATGTTATGAAAAAATCATTACAACTATAAACAAATGTGGTCTATTCAGTTCTATTGTATTTATGTGATAGGAGCTGTCAATGTCAGATGCCACTCAGCTGTCTGTTTGTTTGCGATGTTCCGAAGTAACATAGCTATAAACCGCCGCGCGTTCCGTGGCAGACTGTGATCTGTATGCGAAATACTTTGATTGTAGTTTCGTGCATATTTATATTGCATTTCTTAACGTAACAACATAAATAGTCTATTGGAAGCAATTTTGTCTTACGCGCGCCATAGATTTTACTAAATTAATCTTCCAGATAATTCTGAAATCTTCGCGACGTAATTAGTCGGTGCCTTGGCTGTATGATTAAAATCCAATGACAAGTTGAATCTATCTATGCAAAAAAATTATAACCCTACTTACAGCCAGAATGTTCTGGAAGATTTTTAATATATAAAGGAGAATTCGCTAAAGATTTCTCCTTTTTCTGGTTTCTCGCCCCAACATAATTGGGGTCGTATCTCCGGGCAACATCTCCCCGAGTCTCACCGGTACCTACCTGCTGTACCTGCACCAGTACCTGCCTACTTCGTGCCGCTCTCCACCTGTTCCTGCGCGCCTAACCGCCAGGAACCTGCTCTGCTCCGGCCTACCCCGGACCAGACCCCGCTGCCTCTAGGCTACAGCGACTTCTCCCCTCTTTAGGAAGTCCCTAAGTTAAGTCCTCCCAACTTGTTCTTTGCACTGATCCCCGAGCGACAGAACCCACGGTCTAATTGTGGAAAATAAAATACACTTAATTTCATATACCCTCTTTTATTTCTGACTCGTGCTCTCCGGCTCCTCCAGCCAGGAGCGTTTCAATATGAAAAACGTTTCTACAAAGTAGCATTATATCAAATATTACTTTTTTTATAAAGCTATTTTATAAAGCTTACTATTTCTCACGCTAGAGTTTTTGTACAATATTTAAATTTATAAGTTTTTATAGGTACCTACTTCGAGTCTTGTATTGTAACTATACATTATTAACTTAAAATGTAGCCATATTGTTGAGTTTACAATAACTTATTATAATTTGTTAAAATTTTGTAATTTACTAGACCTAAGCAAATTGTAAACTTGTTCATGGTTCTGTAATAAATAAAAAAAAAAAAGCTACTATCTGCTCGATCGGCGAAATTTGTATCGCCTTATCGACAGCACGCCACCTACCGGGTCCAATTGTAAATCTTAATCATTCTGGAATCCGCCTGAAGACACAAAAAAAATCATTGAAATCGAAACTGTTTAGGAGGACTTCAGTTACATACACACGCACAGAAGAGTTATATATATAAAGAATTCACTTCTTACAAATAATTAAAAACGATCGTCAGTAACAAAAACAAACAAACACGTGTAATGTAGCGGTCATATTAAACAAGTTCCTTCCTTCCGTTTTTAAATGCCGGCGCCGCGGCCACTCGGATAAACAATAGCGAGCGGCGGCGACCGACGGATAACGCGAAAATGAACTTTAGCGTGAACGACGCATGATTCGTTATTATCTGACGTAGCGAAGATTTTGTCGATGCCGCGATCACACTTGAAATTGTTATACAATAATAAGTCTAATGTAGTGCGCGCAGAAGTTTAAATTGCTTTGACGCTTCAAAACCCTGTCGCAGGGTAAGACTTAAAAGGGTTTTTCGTTTATGGTAAGCGCTTACCCGAATTAACTTGATTCATTTGGTTACCCTGTCAATACGGTAAGTCGATGATATGCTTATCAATTTGAAAGGGTTTGTAGAAACAAGTCTTTAAAATACCCTATAAAAACCCGGGTTAGGGTAAGCGGTTCCGGTCCCTGGTGCAGAACCAGCTGTTGAAGAAAATATCTGAAATATAGACAACCACAATATTTATATATAATATTTGTTAGTAAGAGGCGGATACATACAAAATCAAAAGGCTTAAATGGCGATGGGCAGGCCATATGATCTTCTTCTTCTTCTTCTTCTTAACATTACGGGCGGTTTCCGCAACTCGACGTCTATTGCGCCTATTTTGCGTCCGGAGGGTGCGCGGCCAGATCACTCCAGCCAGCCCAGCTCAGCCAGGAACGCTCCAAGAGCTTTCACATTAGTGATCGCTTCCTGGACGCTGCCCGGCGAGCCGAGGTACCTCGCCCGGTAGGGGGCCACCCCCCTGCATTCCAGCAGTACGTGGGCAGCTGTTTCTTCTTCCTCCATGCATCCTCTGCATAGGGGACTGTCGGTGACACCTAAATTAAAAAGATGTCTGTTCAATTACTGGACTGGTCCATGACCAGTAATTGCACCTGTTACCAGGCGAAGTTGCGGTCTGCACAGTTGTATCAGGGCCCTGGATAGACGCGCGTCCACGCGCGGCAGAGCGAGCTTCGCCTGTCTGCACGAATCCAGCGAGCTCCAGTTCTGTTGGTGTAATTCTGTAGTGCGTTCACGGATCTTATTTGCATACCAGCTCGTCGGGATGGGCGCGATCGGCTCTGGGCCAACAGGCGTCGAGCCGGATGCGCGTCTGGTCAGTTCGTCGGCTGCATCGTTTCCACGTGAACCGCTGTGACCTTTGATCCATTGGATAGTAATAGTATTAAGTGCACCTACTGTATTTAAGGCGTGGTGACACTCAAGTAAAAGGCTCGATGTGATGCGACTTCCCTGGAGAGCCTGTAGGACGGATTTACTGTCGGAGAGAATTAAGATGTCGCGGTCTTTTACCTCTCTTGTTTCGATTGCCCGAGCCGCCATTATTATGCCCATGCACTCGGCTTGAAAGACCGTGTTGTATGAGCCTAAGGGGGATGCAATTTGTATGTTGAGGTCCTCTGAGAAAACACCCGACCCTGTGCCCGATGAGGTCTTGGAGCCGTCAGTGTAGATGAGGAGAGCCTTGTGTTTTTTCCCTGAGCTGATGTCGTCTATCAGGTGTATTCTCTATTTTTTGTCGAAAATGAAGGTTGGCTTGACCTTGTCGCATACTGCTTCGATAAGAGGGTCGTTTAGCCAGTCCTTCAGTAATAGAGATGTTTTACCCTTTCGAATTTTAGAGATCCCAGTTGTTTTAGTCTTAGAGCTGTTTTGGCTGCCTCCTGTTGAATGTGGAGATGCAGTGGTGTTAGGTTCAGCATTACCTCTAGAGCCGCTGTGGGGGCTGTGCTCATGCAACCTGTGAGAGCGCAGCAGGCCTGACGTTGTAGTCCCTGTAGTTTTTTTGCGCCAGTGGTTTGAGCGGCCTTTGGCCACCATACTACAGATCCATAGCTTACCAGGGGTTTTATGATCGTCTTGTATAGCCAGAGGAATAGTTTGGGTGCTAGACCCCAGCGTTTGCCAATCATCTTCCGGCACTGCCATAGTATGACGCTGGCCGACTGCGTTTTATACTCCAAGTGGCTGTTCCAGTTTAGTTTGCTGTCTAGGATTATGCCTAGGTACTTTACCTCGTTAGATAGTTGTAGTGTAGTTCCAAACAGCTTCGGCAGACGGAAATCGCCTACCAGGCGCTTGTTCGTAAACATTACCATTTCCGTCTTCGTGGGGTTGACGGTCAGGTCTTGTCGTTGGCACCATTCTTCAACCTTTTTCAGGGCTGCTTGCATGGTGTTACAGGTTATGCCGGCCTGGTTACCTATGGGTAATATGGTAATGTCGTCCGCATATCCTATAGTATAGAAGTAGTTAGAGTTTAGATGTGATATCAGGTCGTCTACCACCAGGTTCCACAGAAGTGGAGAGAGCACACCTCCTTGGAGGCATCCCCTCGCCACCAGAGCCCTTTGGGTGACGTCTCCTGACACCTGTACTGTTCTATTGCGTAACATATTCACGATCCAGTCTATGAGTTGTTTATCAACACCGTGTCTCCCTAGTGCTGCCTCGATGCTGGTGAATGTAGTTTTATCGAAAGCGCCCTCTATGTCAATGAAGGTGCATAAACAGATAAGTTTATTTTGGAGAGCCTCCTCTATCTTACCGACTAGTTGATGAAGAGCTGATTCTGTCGATTTTCCAGCGCTGTAAGCATGCTGATGTTTATGTAGTGGGAGGTTAGCCAACGCTCCACTTCGTAGGTACCACTCACAAACTCTTTCCATAGTCTTCAACAGGAAGGTTGTGAGGCTGATCGGTCTGAAGGCCTTTGGATTAGTGTAGTCGGGTTTACCAGCCGGCCTAGCATGAGCGGCTTATAACGCGCGATATGATATGGTACGGCAAGTTGTCTTGCTCATCTCACTAAGGTGTAAGCAAGACGGAATGCCGTACCATATCGTATCGCGTGCTATAAGCCGCTCATGCTAGGCCGGCTGGTTTAGGTATAAACACTACCTTGACTTCTCTCCATAGGTGCGGAGTGTAGCGATGCGCCAAGCAGGCTTGTAACAGACGGGTGAGGGCTGGAACTACCTGCTTCTCTCCCCATTGTAGTAATGCCGGAAAGATGTTGTCCGTTCCGGCTGCCTTGAAAGGGGAGAAGCTCTTAATAGCACTTCTTACCTTTTCAGGTGTTATAACCTGTTCGGCATGGTGCCAACAGTTTTCGGTGGGTTGCACAGGTTCGTCTTGCCAGCTTACCTGTTGTACTAGTTGACAGTCCGGAAAATGGGTCTGTATTAGGATAGCATTTGTCTCCTCCTGGCAGCGAGACATCGTGCCATCGGGTTTCTTCAGGTTGCCTAGCGGGCCAGGACCCTGGTTAGACAAAACTTTCCTTACCCGATTTGCTTGTTTATTGGAGCTTATCTCATTACTGAAGCTTCTCCAGGATGAGGTCCTCCAGTACCTTATCTTGCGTTTATATTCTGCCTTAGCAGCCTTATATCGGTCCCAGTCATGGTCGTCGCAGGTGTTCATTGCCCTGTTCAACCTTTTCCTGACCAGTTCACATTGCCTTTCAAGCTCCGGACCCCACCATTGGTGTTTGCCGGAGCCTGCCGAGCCGGGAACTCTCAGGGGACAGGCGTCTTCAAAGCATTGTATTATGGTGTTTGTGAATTTTACTACCTGTTCCTCTAGCTGCGCGGCGGTCGAGAGGTCCCACCTTTCGCAGCCTATGTCAAGTTGCTCTGCTAGGAGTGTTCTGTAACATTGTCTGTTTGTTTTCCTTTCCTTTTAGGGCCAATAGTAACAGTAGGTACCTGTAAGTTGAAGAGTAGCCATCTATGATCTGAGAATGAGGCTTCATCTGAGACGTGCCAGCCCGTTATCAAAGATGCCGCTAGCGGTGTTGCAAGTGTTAGGTCAACAATCGTCCCTCTACATCTCTTTGCGACGAAAGTCGGTTTGTTTCCTATATTAATTATTTCTAGATTGGTTGTAAGTAGAAATTCTACAAGATCATTACCTCTAGTGTTGCTTTTCTCCTCTCCCCACAACGGATGGTGGGCATTGGAGTCTGTTGAGATGATCAGCTCAATGTTGTTTTCCCTGCAGTATCGAGCAAGCAATACGATCTCCTCAGGTGGCGCTCGCTCTCCCTCAGGCATGTATGCTGATGCCAGGACCAACTCCTGGCTGTTATTTCCATTGTTAATTTTCAGCTTAGTAGTGCTTAAATCTCTGGAACAGAAATTTAGTAAAGGCTGTGTTTCGATATCGTTTGATGTGTATATGCACGATCTTACATCACCACTGGCGGCATATATGAGCTTACCTCCAATACTGGAGAGTCCTCGCACAGTGCCGCCCCTGATCCACGGCTCCTGGATCAGAGCGACCGTCGTTTTGTTAGTCTCCAGCCAGCGTCGGAGTTGAGCCGTTGCGGTTATGCTGTGCTGGAGGTTTGTCTGTATGAGTTGGGCCTTAGAAAGGGACGCCATCTTCGCAGACAACGTCCTCCAAGGCCAACTCGTCGAGCCCCAGCAGGAGTTCCTCGTTCGTCGGCCGCAGCGTCGATTTGCATCTCCGCTGCGGCCGGCTCGGCTGTGTCGGTGGTAGCCGCTTGTGCGGCTGGTGTAGTCGTCGTGTCGCCACCAGTAGACTCGTGAGAGTGGTCGGTGGGTGGGGTGTCGACGAACTTGCCCTTGGCGTTCCTGAACTTCAGGTACACCGAGCCGGTTAGGAAACTGACGGCGGCCCTTAGCTAGGATCACCGGCACGATGTCTACCGGCACCGACACGATGATGAAAGTGCGGTTGGTGGACTCTTGAGCTTGAAGCCCGTTCATGAGCCACCGTTCCACCTGAAGCTCTGGGTTTGAGAAATGCAGGACCTTACCCACCATTCCTTGCTCCCGCTTCCAGAGCTTGGGCAGAGCGAAACCACACTGGACCTTCTTCGGGACCTGCTCAGTTCTCAGAACACTGAGCTGTCCCACGTCCGTTATGTGGTGCCCCTCCGCCCACTCTGTCGCCCACTCCAGGGTTGTGTTGTTGGTGCCTGTCAAGTGTAAGCACCCGTCCTTGTACATGGACTTCCCACAAAATGCGACTTTACCCGCTTCGTAGGTGCCCAGGGGCCCTATCGCCCTATGCTAAATGCGCTTATATTACACTTACATTGCTCTTATTTGACAATTTGGTATCGCGCTATTTTCTCAACGACAACAATACCATTACCATTCCTTTTCGGAACGATTTTTCGAATCGCGCTAGGTTTTTAAACGTAAAATGATTACATTGCAGCCGATAACTGACCGTTCGCTTATGTCAAAATAAACAGCTAGTCGGAGGCAGTTTTTTCAACATTATTCAGAAATTATTAGCGGATTTTAGTAAGTTTCTGTGTGTTCCAAGTTGTTAAAACGTATTTATTCTCTTGCTCAGTGGTTGTTAATTCCGGAAAACAATAATACCGAGTCGAAAATACACAAAAAAGTGAAAATCTGATGAAGTAAAGTGACGGGTGCTACTTGACTCTAAACGGCTCAAGAAAGACACTCGGCACTGCCTTCCAACATCCCTCAAGAGCGGAGAGGGAGGAGGTCCCGAAAAGAGCCCGTATGAAGGAGGCTACCTACCAAGACAAAGCCGTTCCCCAGTGATGAGTTTATTCTCATTTGCGGCCGTGGAAACTGGAAATACCCCACTAAGGTGTAAGCAAGACAACTTGCCGTACCATATCATATCGCGCGTGATAAGCCGCTCATGCTAGGCCGGCTGGCCGACTTAAGAGCTGCTCGCCTGAAAAATCTGGACTAGACTTGAAAAGTCATCATCATCATCATCATCAGCCATTTAATGTCCCCACTGCTGGGGCACTGGCCTTCCTTATGGATGGATAAGGGGAATGGGCCATGACCCACCACGCGGGCCCAGTGCGGATTGGTGGGTATTAACGACTGTAAGTGCAGCCGGGACCAACGGCTTAACGTGCCTTCCGAAGCACGGAGGAGCTCGAGATGAAAAGTTTTTTGGTCACCCATCCCGTGACCGATCATTGCGAAAGTTGCTTAACCTCAACGATCGCAAGCCAAGCGCGCTAAAACTTGAAAAGTACTACGAAATAATTCAAAGTAAACGCCAATAAAAAATATTGTGAAAGTTAGAATTTCAAAATTAGCCTGCACCTCAACAGAAAAACCAATACATGTTTGAGAAAAACGCACCACTAAAATCAACCGAACCGCCAAAAATCCCTTGTATTTGACAGTTGGATGACACTGACATTGACAACTTGACACTCTATTTTTGAAAAGATTCATTCATAAAAGTAACATCACTGGTATCATTCATTCACCGATCCAAACGATCGCAATGCCATCGCAATCCGTCTTCCATCCGTTTGTGAACGTTAGGGCGATACCTTTTTATGTCACGATCGTAAACTGATTGAAATGGAGTTGTAATGAAATCGCTCTTATTGCAAAATAGGGCGATAGGGCCCCAGGAGTATTTGCTGCACCATAGCCTCCTCCATGTCAGCCTCGATCTGTTCGGCCACCGCCTTAGAGATATATCCCGAAGGCGATGTGATCACAAACCTGACCTCGTTGGACTTGGCCGCAACAGCAGCGTAGGATCGCGCCCCAGTCGAGGAACCGCTCGGCAGCTCTGCCTTCAGCTTTTTGGACTAGCCTCGAGGAGAGATCGCCTCATCCAGGCGGGCCCTTTTGGCTTTAGGCTTAGGCCGCGCAGCAGCTCCTGCGACCGGGGTGTTGAGGGGGGCCGTGGTGGCCTTGTGCCCTTGCGGCGGATTGGGAGCACGTCGGGTTGACTTGGGTGGGCGCGGGTTTCCCCGCCTCCCACTTTCCATCCTCCCTGGCGCTCCCAATCCTGTAGTGAGGTTCGGGTCTGTACTGGCAGGAGACGGCGCAGGTCCAGCCGGGTTTCCCCGTCCATTCCCAGCGTCATCCCGCGGTCCCGACCCTCCCCCCGAGTGTGCGTCGGTACTAGCTTGGAGCGGCAGAGGTTCGGCCAGGTTTCCCCGATCGTCCTGACCCGCAGCCTGCGGTCCCGACGGCTTACCGGTGTTCGATTTTCCGGGTTGGGCACCGATTGGCGTGGAAGGGTTACGATTTTTTGTCTTAGCCCTTCCTCGCCTCTTGCGCTTGCCCCCGGTCCGGTCAGCCGGTGGCTGCCCATCACGTGCCGGAGCAACGCCTACTCTCTTTTCAGAGGATTTGCGCTGCCGGCCGCGATCGCCAACCACCGTCCACCGGTCGTCGATCACCGACTGAATGGTGGCCTGCGGAGCAGGTGTAATTGGTTCAGAGGGCGCCGATTTCTCAGCCTCCCCCTGGTGTGTTCCCTCAGGTTTCCCTTCGGGAGTGGTGATCTCGCGCGGGGCTTTCGATTGCTCGACCGTCCCGCGGGAGAGTGACCCAGCATTGCCGGGTGATGTGGATTTGAACTGAGTCTTATCCATGTCAAAGTTAAAGTAAAAGTTCGTCTGGTCGGCTTCCCACCCTCCATGGAGCCCGCACATTTGGGAGTGCCCTGTATTAAAAGATACAAGGTGCACTAGGATTACCGACCAGATATAGGTGCAGAGAGTTAGTACTCAGGCGCGACATCAGAGATTCGAAGCGGGTGGCTGGGTCGCCGTTCAATTAGCTTCCCAGTGGCTCCACCTACTCTTACCCCTTCAGCATGGCCCTAACCATCCAGCAAAGCTGGACCCCCCCACACCTCGCCGCGACCCTTTGACGGGACGCGTGGCCGTTTCCTCCCTGGCGCTACCCAGAAAGGCTACCGTTTCGGTTGAAATCCGGACCGAAGAGGGCGTGTTGTGTGACAAAGGTACTACCACCGACCCTGCCACACTCAACCCCCCAGGACTCCTTCATCCCCCCTTACGGCGTTCGACTGCACAGGCCGTAGTGCAGGAGGAGCTGTTACTCCACCGGTTCGCTCCCCTCCCTGCCGGTGGAGAAGGTGGCTGATAAGGGGTCAGCCGACAGGATTGAAGGGATGCTGGGAAAGGTAGGGAAGTGATTTGTAAGAAAGACGGGATAACGCCTGATTGCTTATCAGTTACATCTGTTTCTTAAGGAACCAAATCAATAACAGGCGGGCACCGCGGGAAGGTTAGCAATCAGACTTCTCCTAGGGATCTTCACGACCTGCGCCTTCCCCTATGACCAAATGCTACGTTTCTATTTGGATTGAGTGATAGAAACGTAGAAGAGAAGCAAATATTGAGCGACATCCGTCCAATCAACATTGCCGCTCTTCCGCCCAGGGCCAGGCCATATGATAAGAGGAAAAGAAAAATGGAGCAAAATTATAACAAGGTGGTACCCCAGGGAGGGCAAAAGGAAGAGAGGTCGACCACAAAGAAGTTGGGACGACGACATACGACAAGTCGCAGGAGCGACATGGAATAGAGTGGCTGAGGACAGACACGAATGGAAAAGGTTGGAGGAGGCCTTTGCCAACTAGCAAACAGACCTACAAAAAATGAGCAAGGCTCAAATACTAAACCACTAAGAAAATCCAAAGAAAGATGGTCTGAAGCGAAAGGCTATATTATATGTAAGAGGCGGACGACTAAATCACAATCTTATATTAACCACTGAGCTACAGAGTCGTTACGAGAAGTGTCGAATTTATTCAATACTTTTTACATGCTGTACTTATAGCCAGCGTTAATTTCATGGTTTTTTTTTATTTATTTTTTTTTATTATTATTTTTTTTTATCCACAGCGGGGTAGCACTTAGTTTTCATCACACCTGATGTTAAGTGGTGATAAGGCTGAAGGTGGAAGCGCACTACTCCCGGAATCCTCAATCACTGAGGAACTGGCTATCTTATCTCTAACTGCCGGAACACAATAATGCTGAAAACATCATTGTAATGGCGTCAGACTTAATGTGAAGATATTACTACTACATTTAAAATAAAATATTTAAAAATGTCCATGCAAAATCAACTATAAAGTGCGCGTCAGATAGTTATCTTTCACGAACTCTAGTTGCCACCCGTAGGGAAAAGGTTAAAAGTACATGAACTTACATGTCCTTTTTCAAACTGAATTGAAATGAAAATGAAAATTAAATGAATGAATGAAATGAAATGTTCTGTTAAACACAACGCATCAATAATTATATATTTTTTTATTTTATAGTTTAGTACTTAATTCTTACTTGGTACTTTTAAACTATTTTTCAGCTGCTGAGCTACTCCGTGAGGCTGAAAAACTGATTGAGCAGAAACTGCACCCACAGACAATCATTGCTGGATGGCGTCTGGCTGTGGATGCTGCGAAGCAAGCTCTTGCTGAAGCCAGTTTTGACCATGAGAAGAATATGAATGTGGCGGCATTACGTGCTGACCTGGAAAATATTGCTCGTACCACACTGAGCTCCAAAATCCTGTCTAACCACAAAGAGTAGGTAGCAATTATTAGTTTGTGACCTTAGATTACCTTACTTAGAGCCAGCGCGCACTTGTGATTCAGTATAGAGTTAAATGTGCGATTTTTAATCATCAGTGCGCGCAATGACGATTAAAAATCGACCGATCAAACTATGGGCCGATAGTTGTTCGATCAAACAATCAAATCGGCCGGTCGGTAATGTGCATGAAGGACTATGTGAGCGCGCGCACTGCATTCAACTAAACTATCGCACAAATATCGGCCTACAGTTGAATCACAATCGTCTTACGATTCCAACTAAACTGTCAGTTGACTAAAAATCACAAGTGCGCGCTGGCTCTTAATCAACATACTTTTGTAAAGCAGATGAAAATTTGTTCTGGCTCTATTTATGCAAAGGCTTCTACAAACTAGATCATAAAGAAAAATTGTAAGTGAGTTGGATTGTATAGCTATTACCTGTGACCTGTGTCTATTACTGAGCATTACTTCAATATTACAATGACTGTTGATGGTATACCTACTGATCTTAAACAATGCTAAGAATATTTCTCATTAAGTTCTTTGTGTTTTTCCAGACACTTCACAAAGCTGGCAGTTGATGCAGTTCTGCGGCTCAAGGGTTCTGGCAACTTGAAGGCTATCCAAATTATTAAAATCTCTGGAGGTGTGCTTGAAGAATCTTTCTTGGATGAAGGGTTCTTATTAAATAAGAAGGTAAATTCTTATAATTAATATGCTTGGAGTATTTATGGTAACTCTTACACCTATTAACTCTGTTTTGTGAGTAAATGCTTGTACTTTTAGAATATGCTAAAAAATATAAATCGTTTATATTGCTAACAGGTTGGTGTACATCAACCAAAACGCATTGAAAATGCCAACATACTGATTGCTAACACGCCCATGGACACAGACAAGATCAAAGTATTCGGCTCCACCATCAAGGTCGATTCTATGGCGAAGATTGCAGAGCTTGAGGTTGCGGAGAAGGAGAAGATGAAGGATAAAGTAAACAAGATTTTGGCACACAAATGTAACGTTTTTATTAACAGGTGTGTATTTTTTTATACTACTAAAACTTTAATTTCTCTTTTGTATAATAATTTATGCAAGCTGCCAGCCCATGGCTCTAAGAGTGGCGGGGGTGGGGGGTACTCTGTAAAGTTGGCAGGTACTCTGGAAGGTGAAATAAATGAGAAAATTTAATTTTATGTAATTTTGAGTCTTTAGGGGGTCAGCACAAGAGAAATTCCATAGTGCTATATATACCTAATAATACTTGTCCACTTGTCTTACTGTGTAAAGTTGTTTTATCTCACGAGCGCGGGTGAGCCACACTTGTGTGTGTAGATCGCAGCCTCCTTTTGTCATACAAACCGTCTGTCAAACCCTGTATAAACACACAGCACACAACAAAAGGAAGACCGCGCTCGTGAGATAAAACTACTGTACTAGTATCTCTTTTAATTTTCAGGCAACTTATCTACAACTACCCTGAACAGCTCTTTGCTGACGCCGGTGTCATGGCTATCGAACACGCAGACTTCGACGGTATTGAACGTCTAGCACTCGTCACAGGAGGAGAAATTGTGTCCACATTTGACACTCCTGAAAAAGTCAAACTTGGTCACTGCAAAGTTATTGAGCAGGTAATTTATAACTCTTCATCTTTATTGTTTCGCATGTAACTCACTGAAGATAAGACAATCTTTTTTATTTGTTACACTGATTTAGGATTAAATGGTTATTTCGTAATCGGACTCGAAAGGTAAAATAAAGTTCTCTTCATCATCATCATCATTCATTTAATGTCCCCACTGCTGGGGCACTGGCCTTCCTTATGGATGGATAAGGAGAATGAGCCTTGACACACTACGCGCTACGTGGGCCCAGTGTTGGTGGATTTTAACGACTGCAAATGCAGCCGGGACTGACGGCTCTCGAATAGCCCTTGCAAAACATCGTGTCTTGTGCATTGAAAATGTGCTTGTGTACACTACACCTAGTAATAAGCAGGTAGAATAGAAGTATCTCAATTTGTTTGTGTTGTGTTGTTACTTCAGTTATAGGTAGCTGACAAGTTTCTTGCATTCAGTATTGCTAGTAAAAGTCGTGAAGACACATAGTCTGGTCGCTGAGAGTTGATAAAGTCGGGGTTTCCTAACTCATTCATTACTAGTTGCAGCTAGCTAATTATTTAAAAAGTGTAAATAGCAAAATGGCCGTCGCAAAGCGAGAAATCAACAACTCGCCTCGCGCGTATTACTTCTCTGTTGATATTCATAAAAATTTTGTATTTTAGGCTATGGTGACATGGTTCATTTTTCAATGACCTCAAAAATTTCCGCGAGGATTTTTCCGTTCTGTCTGCACTGTGCCATGCCATACGCGCCATATACGCCGTAACGCTGTTCGGAGACGTATCACAATATTTTATCAACTCTCGGCGAACAGACTATAGACGGGATATTTTTGACGATACAATACATTTAGTCCTTTGGAATAAAAATACTTAATCAATTTTTTTAGGTTCTGATCGGAGACGAGTGCTTGATTCGTTTCTCGGGCGTAGAGCTGGGCTCGGCGTGTACGATAGTGATCCGCGGCGCTACGCAACAAGTTATTGATGAAGCAGAGCGCTCACTGCACGACGCCCTCTGCGTGCTAGCCGCCACCGTCAAGGAACCCAAAGTTGTTTATGGTGGAGGTATGTTGGAAACTTTATGTAAAACTTGTGCCAAAAGTAGCTCACAGACGGGAAACAGGCTCAATTTAGGACTAGTTGTTTATCTAGCTGGGCTCCGCGTGTACGATAGTGATCCGCGGCGCTACGCAACAAGTTATTGATGAATCAGAGCGCTCACTGCACGACGCCCTCTGCGTGCTAGCCGCCACCGTCAAGGAACCCAAAGTTGTTTATGGTGGAGGTATGTTGGAAACTTTATGTAAAACTTGTGCCAAAAGTAGCTCACAGACGGGAAACAGGCTCAATTTAGGACTAGTTGTTTATCTAGCTGGGCTCCGCGTGTACGATAGTGATCCGCGGCGCTACGCAACAAGTTATTGATGAAGCAGAGCGCTCGCTGCACGACGCCCTCTGCGTGCTAGCCGCCACCGTCAAGGAACCCAAAGTTGTTTGTGGTAGAGGTATGTTATGTAAAACTGAAAAAAAAATTGTGCCAAAAGTAGCTCACAGACGGGAAACAGGCTCAATTTAGGACTAGTTGTTTATCTAGCTGGGCTCCGCGTGTACGATAGTGACCCGCGGCGCTACGCAACAAGTTATTGATGAAGCAGAGCGCTCGCTGCACGACGCCCTCTGCGTGCTCGCCGCCACCGTCAAGGAACCCAAATTTCTATTCATCATCTTCATCAGCCCATTTTCGTCCACACCTGGACACAGGCCTCTCCTAATTCACGCCTCTGAGCTCGGTCTTCAGCTTATAATAGTGAAACATGAGATCTTTAAGCTACTATTACAACTTTTTATACCATGTTTCAAGTGAATAAATGATTATGATTATATTGAAAACAATTTATTAAACATTTTATGTAAATTTCTCAACCTATTTTAGATTTTCACAGGGAGACACGATTTACCGGATCGGATTTTTACAGTAAACGGTAGGATTGAGTTTTGCCTGTTTCGGTTCTTTTGCCGGATCGTCAATGCTTATGTGAACTCATACATACAAATTATATTGTGACTAAACCATATCCTGTAGAAATCAGATCCGGTTTAGAAATTGATGTCTCCGTGTGAACGTAGCGTTAGATGTCATTTGTCGTGGCATCTAGTTTAGTATACTTCCACTTGAGTACAGGTGCCAGCGAACTCCTGATGGCTGAGGTTTAAATGGTTTAGCGGAGTGCAGCTTCTGTACTTGTACTATTATTTATTCTGTGATCTAACTATGGTTCAGTATATATCCACATTATCCACTTGTGCACAGGTACTCCTGATGGCTGAGGTTTATGGTGCAGCTTCTGTACTTGTACTATTTGCAGCTTGAACTATAGAACTATTGAACTATAGTTCAGTATATATCCACTTGTGTCCAGGTGCCAGCGAGCTCCTGATGGCGGAGGCGGTGTCCCGCGTGGCGGCGCGCACGGCCGGCAAGGAGGCCGCCGCGACTGAAGCGTTCGCCATCGCACTGCGCCGCCTCCCTTCCGCGGTGGCCGACAACGCCGGGTACGACAGCGCCGAGCTGCTCGCCCGACTGCGCGCGGCCCACGCGCAGGGAGAAAACACCATGGGGCTAGGTAGGCATTCCAACAGACCGGCAAGGAGGCGGCCGCGACTGAAGCGTTCGCCATCGCACTGCGCCGCCTCCCTTCCGCGGTGGCCGACAACGCCGGGTACGACAGCGCCGAGCTGCTCGCCCGACTGCGCGCGGCCCACGCGCAGGGAGAAAACACCATGGGGCTAGGTAGGCATTCCAACAGGCCGGCAAGGAGGCGGCCGCGACTGAAGCGTTCGCCATCGCACTGCGCCGCCTCCCTTCCGCGGTGGCCGACAACGCCGGGTACGACAGCGCCGAGCTGCTCGCCCGACTGCGCGCGGCCCACGCGCAGGGAGAAAACACCATGGGGCTAGGTAGGCATTCCAACAGGCCGGCAAGGAGGCCGCCGCGACTGAAGCGTTCGCCATCGCACTGCGCCGCCTCCCTTCCGCGGTGGCCGACAACGCCGGGTACGACAGCGCCGAGCTGCTCGCCCGACTGCGCGCGGCCCACGCGCAGGGAGAAAACACCATGGGGCTAGGTAGGCATTCCAATAGACCTGGGGCCGTACCGGAGATAGCTCCGATAATCGGAAATCTGCCGGGCTTCAAATTAAAACAGATAAATCGAGCCCCAATCATGCCAAAATGGCAATGATGTCCCAGGAACATCGATATCTTCCAAATAACTTCGGCAAATAGTACAATAAGAAATTAGGTACTTTGTAATTAATTTATGTTTGAAGTTGAAGCCGCATCGTTCCGATTATCAAAAAGTTCGCCGGACCCCTGGGCGTGTCAATCGTGTTTCAATCGTAGTACAATTTTATTGTAGTGCTTTTTTACACACTAGTTACAAGAATTATGGCAGTATGATGTGATGTGAATGTAGAGTGTGGTGTGACTACAGTTGCAAAACTTCTGAAAGATTCGGAATAATTACGGAATACTTCTCAGAAAGTTCCTTTCCATCAGAATTTTTCAAAATAGATTTGATTAAAAATATTGACAATTCTTTTTATCTTAGGTCAATCTTGCTAGAAAATATCGTATGCCCGAGTCCCGCCCGTCCGACTCGACCGACCGAGGCGAACGGACGAACGAACGAGCAACTCGTGGGCGCCGCGGCCGCAAGCCGCGGCGGGCGCCACAGACAGATGAGTGAGCCAGACTAAATTCTAGTCCAGTGGCGCTCGGCGCGACGGGCGGGGCGTGCAGCGGGGCGGGGAGTGGCGGGCGGGCCCCCCGGAGAAGTTTTCGCCCGCGCCCCGTTCCCCGCCGAGAAAGATTCATAATGTTTCGGAATAATTCGCAATATTTCGATTTACGATTAAAATTTATAAAGTAAACGTTGTTTCTTTAAAAACGAAGTACTTATTTGCTCACTGATGGATTGATGTTGAATTGGTTGTTATTTAGCGTAAGTAAAATTTGAATGTTTATTTTATTCCTTAGCTATGTAAGGCGAAATTAACAACAAAAGTAGGTAAGTACTGATAGCATAGCACTAAAACTAATTTTTATTCTTGTTATTACTTTATTAGGTACTAGCGACCCGGCCCGGCTTCGTTTGAACAATTTGTTGGTGTTTCGACAGTTACAGTAATTTTAAATGTGATAATTTCTAAAGATTGATTTACTTACCTACATTAAATGGCCAAGGTAACTTATTTGGATAAGGATTAATACCGATTAAAGGAGAAATTAGCTTTGCAAATAAAGTAATATTTTTAAATTACTTAAAGATAAAAATGGTTACTGTGAGTCAACCTTAGGAGATAGACATATGACGCTGTTGCGGACTTTTTTGTTGGCCTTTTAATGATATACAATTCCGTAGTAAATTATTTTGATGCATCTTCATCATGCAAGATTCAGCGTTCGCAATGTAAGCGCTCGAAAAATCGACTTTTTACGGCTTCACCAAAAACATGTAATTTTCTCTATAAAGTACATAAATACGTAAGTAATTAGAATGTTTTGTATGTATTTATATACCGCTGGAATTAAATTTTCTAAATGACAGTGAAAGCTGCATCAAAATCCGTTGCGTGGTTTAAAAGAAGAAAGCTTAGAAACAGACAGACAGATGCATAGAGCGACTTTATTTTATACTATGTACCTACCTACCTAGTGATAGTGAAGTGATGTTAAGCCTCGGCATTTGCTACTCTAATAGAAGACGGCTTCTCGGTGCCGAGGTTTGTACCTACCTAGCAGTGGCGTAGCGAAGGGTACATAGGTACAAGCCGATTCTCATCGGCTTACCTTAATATCATAGATTAAAAATATGTTTTCATCAGTTTCAAGCAATTCAAGAACATTAAAATTTGCTAAAATAATACGTACCTACCGTACGTAGGGAGGTACCTACTTTCTTCAACACTTAAAACATCTACAGAAATTTTATTTAAGAGGTACTTACCTACCTAGATAGTAAGATATCTATCCATCCATACTTACTTTTACTACGATTGACTTTTTTCTAGCTAGGAAGGTGTTTCAAAATAAGTGTCAACTGCTTTCTACTGATTTTTACCGATTGCTGCCTTTTTATCGTTACCTACTCCCGTATTTTTCGACGATCGAAATATTCCGAATGTTTCGTAATACTTCGGAATATTTCGTAAGTATTCCACGGGAAAGATTCGGAATTATTCCCGACTGCAACTGTAGGTGTGACCATCAGTAGTAGTGTGAAACTAGTGTGTAATAAGTTTTTTGCTGACTGTACTTTAATATTGTATTGTCATCTAATTCTAAACCAAACCTGGATACAAAATTTCAAGTGTCCATTAAGCTTGCAAGATTTGCCTCCCACTAACTAACACACTATCATGGCAACATGGCAAGTTAATAAAAAGCTTGTAAAAAGCACTACAAATGAACTACAATTAAAACAGGATTATTACTTAACTTTAGCAGAATCGGGCCCCTGGCGGCGCGTATTCAACGTGAATGCCCATTTTTGGCGATAAAGTTGACGCTAATGTTCCTTGAATTTCAAACAAGATGAGATGTTGACGGTGCTAGTCTGTATTTGATTAGTACACAGTACGTATTTAAACTTACGATGACGAGCGTTCGGCGAAGACAAACCCTTTGTTGCCCTTCTTACTACCAATCTTACTACCAGTAGTAATACCGTTAATTTTTATTGCCCTTCTTACTACTCCAGTAGTAAGTAGTAAGAGGGGCAAAATTAAAAAGCCCGTGTTACTACCGTACTTAGTAGTAAGTACCTACTTAATTAGTGTTATTTGTGTTCTTAACCGTTTTAATTAAAGTAAATAAATAAATCAAACAAAAATTAGGGTGTCGCAAACATAAAATTTTTGACTGTTTTAGTATGGAGCGGGGACTTGTAAAATTTTCAAGAATGAATTTTATAAAAATGAAAATATCTCGGAAGAGACGGTGCGTCATAGCTGAAATCTAACAACATTTTCGATCCCCTATGGTACCCCGGAGATACCTAGGAGGCATCCGATGGACATATAAAAAATATTTTTTTTTTGCTCAAAAAAACTTTTGCTTTTTCAAAACATTTATATATTTTGGGAAAAACAGAAGGGGGGACGGGGGGCGAAGCCCCCCGCCACCCAACAAAATGTAACAGACGTTTCAGGTTAGGTTAGGTTAGAACAGTGACCAAAAGAAAACGATCAGTGTCACAGAAGTCATTCAATATTGTAATATGACATAGTCCTATGTTGTATACATATTATTGCTCGTGACTGTATTGCTGATAGGTGCAAGGAGCGAAGCGACGAGCATGTTAGGTTTACATGAACATACTGCGCGAGCTGAGCGAGCGTGCTGCGGCAGCGGCCGGCGAAGCGCCAGAACTGATTTCATACACCCCCCTACCCCCTACTTCAGTTTAATAGGAAATGGGAATATGTCTAAAGTCGCTTCTGGCGCTTCGCCGGCCGCTGCCGCGGCACGCTCGCTCGGCTCGCGCGGTATGTTCATGTAAACCTAACATGCTCGTCGCTTCGCTCCTCACACCTATCAGCAATACAGTCACGAGCAATAATATGTATACAACATAGGACTATGTCATATTACAATATTGAATGACTTCTGTGACACTGATCGTTTTCTTTTGGAACGCTACAGTGTGACAAAGTTCTATGTTGTATTGTATACATAATATTATTGCTCGTGTCTGTACACGAGTCACTATTTTTAAACTTAATAAACCGTGTAGGTGAGTTGACCGTAGGTGAAATGACCAGTAGTTCAAAAAAAATAAAAAAAAAAATAAAATAAAATTTGTTTATTTTTGTTTGATTCATTTATTTATTTACTTTAATTAAAACGGTTACACCAATAACATTAATTAAGTAGGTACTTTACTTACTACTAAGTACGGTAGTAACACGGGCTTTTTAATTTTTCCCCTCTTACTACTTACTACTGGAGTAGTAAGAAGGACAATAAAAATTAACGGTATTACTACTGGTAGTAAGATTGGTAGTAAGAAGGGCAACAAAGGAGACAAACACGTGCGATACTGTTGCGCTCACGGTGCACACTGACATACGTAGTGTGATACTTCTTTTAAATATAAACTTGCATCTTATTATTTTTATCTTTACTTTGTTGCATTTACAATGCTATTTTTAGTACTTATTGAAAATATTAAAGATGAAGTATTAGAAAATTCGACCCGTCTCACAACTAGCTCCGATGGGACTTGTGGGTTTCGAGTCCCATCTGAGCTAGTTGTGAGACGGGTCGACTTTTTCTAATAAGTACCTCATTTTCAACTTGTATCTTATGTAAAACTCCTTTCTTTCTAGACATGGAGAACGGCCGCGTAGGCGACATGAAGACCCTTGGCATCACCGAGTCGTACGTGGTCAAGAGGCAGGTTCTCTTGTCAGCCGCCGAAGCCGCCGAAGTAATCCTTCGCGTCGACAACATTCTGAGGGCAGCGCCGCGTCGCCGTGGCCCCGACCGTCGCCCTTGCTAAATAAAAACTTAACATCGCTTAGTTTTTCTATTAGATCTCAGTTATAAAGAAAAAGAGGAGGCATTCTTAACAAATCTTATTATGCTCTTCGATCTATTACGAAAACAAAGCTATTTTTAACCAATTTTGTATTGAATAATGATATTTTTTTTATCAATGCAATTTTGTTGCTGTAAACAGAAGTTTTAGTTGACGCTTTTCAACTTCTAATTACATTTGCATAATTTTTATTATGTATGCTTTTAATTTTGTTCAATACTTAAAAGGGGAAGGCCCTACTAAGCCAGTATGTAAAGATTTTATTTATGGTCACAAGTACCTAAATTCACCACTGTCAACATTTTGTTAGTGTTGCTAGCATCCTCACAATAAACTGCTAAGATAATTATTTTCATTAATAGTTTTAGTTTCTTGGGCTGATTGTGCCTTGATGTATTATCTATATTAAAAATTAAAAAATGTAACACATTTATCTTGTTTTTTTTCAATGATACCTACCCAGATTTTTTTATTAAATAGATTACCAAATGTAACACGATTACGAGACCATGCATAATTTGCATGTGTTCATTATTTGTATTGAACTCCTACACAATTAAATTAATGATTTCCACGCATTAAAATTAGTACTAAAACATGCATAATACCTGTCTATTACGTCATTGCATTTATTATTCTTCTTCACGAACACTGACACAACAAACAAACCGAATTGACGGTGAAATATAATTATGTGAATTGCGCATTTGTATTATTGAATTTTCATACTAAAGGCACTTATTAGAGACGTAGATACGAGTACCTACATGCGTATGTAATCAATCTGTCAGTAAATGTAAGTGAATCCTAGGGCAATAAATTATGTAAGCGGTAGAGTAGCGCCATTCGTTATTACCTGCCTACCGCCTTCACTGCCGCCGCCGCGAAGCTAACATCATGTCGTACATGCATAATGGATCACCAGCTAAGATTTAATGGGTTCAAACAATATTGAGTGACAGAAGTAGGTTTGAAGTAGTGTTTCTAAGTTTCAAACATGAAGCTCGACTTAATACTGAGGTAACCGGAGAGTGCAGTACGAGCAATTTTTTGTGACCACAAATTACACATTGGCTGTCTTCCGTCTCACCTACACTTTAAAAAAATACGTATGGTCATATGAGACAACTGACAGCCACTACATACAAAATTTCAAATTTGCTGGTGTTCACTTTTTTATTCAGGGTGAGAACTCCAGTTACCTCAGTATTAAGTCGAGCTTCATGATTTCAAAGGTCGGTTGCTTTGCTGCAAAGAGTAATACGGTTGGTGTTTGGAATCGTAAGTGACCATTAGTGTCGAGTCGACCAACACGAACCACAACCACACCACATCGCAGCGACAAAATGTGGTTACGTGTGAATAGTGTCCTTTTGAAGTTGCGTTGTGGTTGTGCGACTAACGGCCAGAATTAATAACCTATCCACAGATAGGGATAGGTGCGATCCAGATTATTTGCTAGGCAACACCTAGCAACACCCTGGCAATTGTCGTTAATTCTATGGTGTGCTACATCACGGCGCGGCCCACTCTGAAAACCGCAATTCTGACTACATGGTCATTTTGTCATATTTCGTCCTATTTCTGTCCCAAATTTTCAGAATTCGTCGTAAAGGGGACGAAAAGATATAAGCGATTTAAATGGTCCATGCCAAAGCAAACCTTCATTATGGCACGGACAGGCTATATTTATTGAACCATAACACCTAGCCATGATCTGATTAGTATAACATTTTGTCCCTTTTTTATAGAACCCGCAATGCTTGGAATCAAAACGAAATGAAGCGCCGTTCAAAAGATATAAAGGAATGATTTGGTCCATGCCATAATTAACCTACATTATGGCGCGGACTTTTTAACCAGGTCACCTAGAGAAAATCTGCTTATTGGAAACGATTCGTGTACATTCGTCCCAATTCGTCCTAAAAGCCACAGAATTCGTCGTCCTTTGGTTTAGGAGATATTCAGTTTTTTTATATAAGTACAGTCACGTACAAAAGCGTACAGTAAAAATTAATTAAAACTATTCCGTTCCGTAATACGCAGTGTTCCGATTGTAAAACATTAAGCAAGTTATTAAAAATTTTATTGTTTTGCATTTACAATGCAATTTTTTATATTGAAAAATTGAAAATGAAGTACCTATTTAGAAAAAATCCACCCGAACCATCGGAGCTGGTTGTGAGACGGGTAGATTTTTTTCTAAATACTTCCTTTTAATTTTTCAAACATTAAGCGTCCTATCTTGCGGCTCTTTGCGAAAGCTACATCCTTTTGCACGAACTTTTCGTAGATTGAGGAATGCACGAACAGTCTCTGTGAACATTAAGTTTTACAATCGGAACATGAACAGAATGCGCATTACGGAACGGAATAAAGTTGAGGGCTTGTAAGGGCGTTTACACACGAACAACGACACGAGACGATTTACTAACAGTGTTGCCAGAACGTACCAAAAAGTACAGTTTTCTGTACCATTTACCATCAAACCGTAAACTGTAGGTGCTATTTTGTTGCATGGCAACTGCAGTTCACAGTTTGCCGTATCTGTCAGCAATTCGCTGTTAAGTTGGTCGTACTGTCTTTATGTATGCTCAATGCTGTGAACTGAACCGTCTTTTATTGGAAAATAGTGCTGACAACACTGTCGCGCAATTTGTAAATCGTGTCGTGTCGTTGTTCGTGGGAAAAACCCTAAAGCCGCGTTTAAGCCGACACAAAACATGAAGCAAAATGGACAAGACAGGTAGATGTTGCGAAACATGTGTTTGAAACATGTTGTCTGGTCTAAACGGCTCTTAAAACCAAGCCATAAACACCCAACCAAAAAAAGAGTGTTCTTGTCATACGTGCAGTGTTGCCGTTCTAGCGGATTTTTAAATAATTTGCAACTTTTTGTAGTCTATTCGCTAAAAAGAATATTATTATAGTAATATACTTACTGGGTAGCGCAAAAGTAGGTACTTACTGCCACTATAAAAATTACATATTTTATATATGACATCTCCTATTAATCTGATATTGAAAACTGTGTAGTAAACAAATGTAAAATTCACTCAAAATGTACAGGGTACCCCTTACTTAACCCCTGACAGAATCGAGTTGAGATCAAAATTGAATCAAGATAAAAAAAATCACCATTCTAGTAACGACTGTATAGCGCCAATGGAGTAAGTAGTGATTGAATACCGAACTAAATGAAATCGTTATAGGTCTACTGTTTTATAGATTTAAGGTCTAAAATCACACCTTCGATCACAACCAGCTTTGTTGTGATCGAAGGTGGGATTTTTCACCTTAAATCTATAAAACAGTACGAAATAACTAAAATCTATAAAACGGTTCGATTTTCATCTCAACTCGATTCCGTCAGGGCCTCAGGGGTTAGGGGGCAGTTTCTGTGCATTTGCAACGGCAATCACAAGCAAACTGGCTCTGTACTTGTACACGATCGCCCATCATGGTCGGCCAATGGGATCGGCCATCATGTACTGGGAGCTTTTCTTGCCGACCATGATCGGGCAACGTGTACAGGGCCGGTTTGTGTGCGATTGCCGTCTGCGAGCAACGCAAACTCGCCCTGTACACGATGGGCCATCATGGTCGGCCAACATAATCGGCCATCCTGTACTGTTAAAGTTTTCCGTTCCGTGGTTTACCATAAATTTATTTACCCTGTTTTTCTTTCTAATAACTCTCGCTCGCGCTTCGCTTCTCGCCACCCAGTGACTTTGAAATAGTTAATTGTTTGTACATTAAAATTCGGTTTTGGTAAAATAAAACCGTACCTTGAAGTTAAAAACCGTACCTTTTCAGAAGCCAACCGTCCTTTTTTGGGAAATCATACTGGCAACACTGGTGAGGTGTGCCGCAATATATAAGGTCCGTCTTAAATAGTGCACATAATTTTAAGGGGTCATTGTACTCACGCATACAAACAACTTTTACTATGGTACCAACATTGAAAACACGAAAAAACAATCAGCTGTTCCATAGAAAATTGTAAATCGAATAGATCAAAATGTATGGAACTGCTAATTTTTTTCGCGATTTCTATGTTGATACCATAGTAAAAGTTGTTTGTATTCATGAGTACATTGACCCCTTAAAATTATGTGCACTATTTAAGAAGGACCTTATATTGTGTGCCACAATTCATCAACTATATTTCCCAAAATAAATCATTTTTTCAAAGTGATTTTACTGTGATAATGATAAAACATAAACGGGCTGAACTTTTATTGGTTTTAAAGCCGAAACCCTGGTGTTCTACCCATCATTCTGAACAACTTTCACTATGAGACTAACTCTACGGTGAAAAAAAATCAGCTGTTCCAATCTAATATCTGTCTCATAATGAAAGTTGTTCAGTTTGATGGTCTGATTAACCCCACGAGATGTTTTAAATGAATAACAAATAACCCTGTATATGTACACACGGCAGCACATCAGACTATACATGTTGAACTTGAGACCGCCTTTATGCCCTACGTAATAAAAGCTGTTATAGCAGTTCAACTGTTTAACCTGATATGCTGTCGAGTATACAATGTTTCAAGTACCTAGCTATTCCATTGAAGGAAGAAAAGTTTCATACAAACAAACCCTTTTTTCCCCCCAATCCCCCCTCCACTATTCACTTCACTCCCACGGTGGGAGCCCCACCTCCAAATATTAATAATTTCGAAAGAAGAGCAATATAACATTGAAATGCAACTTCATACATGACCCCTATCGAAATTATTTTGTACGCGACTGTACATGTTTTCGATATAGTCTAGGAGCCCAGGATCAAAATATCTTTTAAGAAAATATTTTTGTTTATGACTTAAAAGTTAAGGTTTTGAGTTTCGAAAATGCATAAAAGTTACGTATTAACTTTACGTTATACTTTTGTGTTACTAATACACTTAACTATTCTAACACAAACACGCAAAACAAGAACAAGTTACAAACATCGTCACTAAATAGGAAGTCAGCTCCTGTACTATAAAAACAAAATTTTAATTCCGATTATCTCCTAAACCAAAGGACGACGAATTCTGTGGCTTTTAGGACGAATTGGGACGAATGTACACGAATCGTTTCCAATAAGCAGATTTTCTCTAGGTGACCTGGTTAAAAAGTCCGCGCCATAATGTAGGTTAATTATGGCATGGACCAAATCATTCCTTTATATCTTTTGAACGGCGCTTCATTTCGTTTTGATTCCAGGCATTGTGGGTTCTATAAAAAAGGGACAAAATGTTATACTAATCAGATCCTGGCTAGGTGTTATGGTTCAATAAATATAGCCTGTCCGTGCCATAATGAAGGTTTGCTTTGGCATGGACCATTTAAATCGCTTATATCTTTTCGTCCCCTTTACGACGAATTCTGAAAATTTGGGACAGAAATAGGACGAAATAGGACAAAATGACCATGTAGTGACTAGAAAATAATAGTCAAACACCTAAGGGCGCTTGTGCACTACACTGAATTTTACCGTCCCGGAAAAAAACGGATGAATGTATTTCAATAATAAATCATTTATAATAGTAAGAATTTATTAATTTCGTGTAGTTTTAATGTTTCAAACCCTAAACTACACGAAATAAATAAATTCTATAATTTATTATTAAAATACAAGCATCCGTTTTTTTCGTGTAGTGCACAAGCCCTAAGACATTTTATTGACAAACAGCAATTAATCAATTACCAACAACATGGCTTCTGCCCCCACGATCTACAGTAGGTATCCAATTTACTATCTTGTCTAACATATTAGGTCAATAGTCAAAATGTCCGGGAACCTGGTGATGTCATTTATATTGACTATGAAAAGGCGTTTGACTAAGTCCCTACAAATAGACTTTTACAGAAACTGGATTTTCTTGGTATACGAGAAAAGTTATTGAAATGGATAGAAGCATTTTAAGGCAAAGAACTTTCCGAGTTAGAACTGGCGAAACATTATGAAAGAGAGACATAGAGACAGAGAGTACACGCACTATCTTATCAGCACATTTATATAATAAAATTAACAAAACTTTAGAAATATATCCAATGACTCATCGGGAATGTAAATCTAATCTTACCAAATGGTTAAAGACATTAGATTATGACGAAACCGAGAATATGCTTAAAAATAATCTAACATAGCCTCCTTGCTAAGAACACACACACACACACGCACACACACACACACACACACACACACATACACACACTAAACAAGCTCAACTTTGTACTTATATTTCATTTTTATTTTTAACCGACTTCTAAATCAAAAAGGAGGAGGTTCTCTATTCGTCTGTATGTATGTTTTTTTTTTTTTGTGTATGTCCACCGATTACTCGAAGACGGCTGAACCGATTGAAATGGTTCAAACGTTATTACATCAGGTTGGTTTCCAAGTTGGTCCCATTTTTTGAAATTTTGAAATCGGTTTAGTAGTTTTCGGGAAATCTTGAAAATACTGTCGTTTTCGTTACCACTTTATGTGAATTTAATACGTATCTTTAGGCATAACTCCTTTGTTTATAAACCGATTTAGATGATTCTTGTTCTGTTAAAAAGGGGATACCTCAAGGTATTTTAACCGACTTCGAAAAAAGAGGTTTTGGTTTGATCACATACCTATTTACCAGAAAACACGCAAATTGCCTGCACGATGCACTAAAAAGAGTGAAATAAAAATTATTTTTATAAAAAAATAAAACCGCCTTCTTAAAAACCACATCAAAAAAGTAAGAAATAATTCCTCACCAAATAAATAACGTAAGTACTTTGAAGTCGGGCGGGTTTTAACAAAAACAACAAAAAATTGTACATGTTTCACGCAATTTTTTAAATTAAGTCATAAGTTTTAATATGTCCATTTACTGTCTATTCAATTTCTTATAACTGTACTGGTTTAAAATTATGTATATTAATATATGCTTTGTTAAGGAAGAGTGACTCTTTCTGGCACAGTTGCCTTGGCACTCAAAAGAGGGAGACCACCTTTAAATATCTGTTATACTACTTTTGTTACAGAAATAAACATTTTTCATTTTTCATTTTCATTTTCAGATAGAAAGTGGGTACCTCAAGGCTCCGTTCTTGGTCCAGTTTTACTTATTTATAATTTTTACGTTCGACCTACCTAAATGTTTGGATTGCTAAGTAGCTAAGCATGTTTGCTGATGACACAAAGATATTTGCCAACCCTCTTATTGATTCGGAACGCCTTCAGGCTGACTTGACGTGGTTAGCAAATTGGTCTAAAGAGTGGCTTCTCAAACCAAATATTAACAAATGCGCTGTTCTTCACATTGGAAATCGTAACCCCCAAAATTCATACAATATTGATGATGTGCCACTGAAAAAGGTCGAATGTTGACCTGGGGTACATACCTACATGTTGCTAAGACTTAAAATGGGAACCGCATATCACTGCAATAATTAAGACTGCCAACAGTTTCATTTATCTCATTAGAAAAGCTTTTTGGAAGCTGACTCCTGATATGATTCTGAAAATACACGAATCTTATATACCTACTTACTTACCGAAAATACTTATTGAAAATATAGTTTTCAAATCTGGAGCCCATATTTTAAAAAAGACAAAAGCATTAGAAAAGTTTCAGCGAAGATTTTCTAAGGTCCCAAAACTATTAAAAAGTATTATGAAGAAAGGCTAGCATTATTGACTTACAACCTTGGAGGAACGCAGAGAACGCGGAGACCTTATCGAAGATTACAACATTTTGCATGGCCACTAAAAAAACAATAGTGGTTCCAATAATTAAAAATAGGACAGGGGACATATCGGACAAATCGAATTATAGGCCAATATCCCTAGCTACGGTTATCGCAAAAGTGCTTGACCGTGTGCTTAATTCTCAGCTAGAAAATGTCCTAAATCTGCATGATGGACAGCATGGATTTAAGCGTGGATTATCTACGGAGAGCGCGATACTGAGTTTGAAGCACACGGTCAGGTATTACACGGACAGGCGTACTCCTGTGTACGCCTGTTTCCTAGATCTATCGAAGGCTTTCGATCTTGTCTCGTATGACCTCCTCTGGGATAAGTTGGAAAGAGCTGGTTTGCCAACAGATTTATTAGATCTGTTCAAGTGTTGGTATGGGAGTCAGGTGAACCCCGTAAGATGGGCGGATGAGTTCTCTGAGCCTTACAGGATAGAGTGCGGGGTGAGGCAGGGGGGGCTGACCTCGCCCAGCCTTTTCAGCCTGTATGTAAATGAATTGATCGAGGAGCTAATCAGCACGCGTGTCGGATGTCACATTGGTAATGTGTGCGTCAATAATATCAGTTACGCAGACGACATGGTGCTGCTGGCACCATGTCGTCTGCGACATGGTGCCAGCAGTGCGCTCAGAAAACTCCTTGAAATCTGTGAGTCTTATGCAGGTTTACATGGTCTCCTACTGTACAATGAAACAAAGAGCGAGTACATGGTTTTCAGAGCTGGTAACAAGTGTCCAAAAGTCGTACCTCTAATAAAAATTTACGATAAACCTAAGAATGAAACAATTTAAATACCTTGGACACATTGTAACCGAAGATCTAAAAGATGATGTCGATATGGAGAGGGAGCGCAGGGCGCTGACGGTTAGAGCGAACATGTTGGCACGCAGATTTGCGCGTTGCTCGAATGCAGTCAAGATAACGCTTTTCAAAGCATACTGCACATCGCTCTACTCGAGTAGTCTCTGGGCTAGTTATACGAAGAAATCGTTCAGCGCCTTGCGAATCCAATACAATAATGCCTTCAGAGCACTGTTAAGGCTGCCACGTTTTTGTAGCGCCTCAGCAATGTTTGCACATGCAGGGGTGGATAGCTTTGGCGCCATTTTACGTAAAAAAGCGGCTTCACTACTGCGCCGAATAAGAGGAAGCGGTAATAGTGTTCTGAGGGTGATAGCCGACAACGGGGACTGTCCGTTTGTTAGCCATTTAACTAAAATAACTATGTCGCTCGTAGAATATAAGTACTAACACAACTAGATATAAGTTTACTAACAAATTATGGATCTTGTAGCTGTCCGAAAATAAACTTTTTTTTATTATTATTATTTTTTTATTTTTATTATTTTATTATTATTATAATCTTATTAATTTCGATCAAGAATTGTACCAGTACTCCTGAAACACACACCTAATAAGGGGACACCATCTCAAACTGTCAAAAGCCCGCTCATTTAACAACATTCACAAGCACTTTTTCAGCAACAGAGTGGTAGAATCATGGATCCGATTGCCAACAGATGTGATTACAGCACAAACTACTAAGTGTAACCAAATTAAGAACAGATTAAATAAATAAATAAATATTGGACACCATCCCTCCCATACATTGTTCCAATACCAAAGTTTTAAGCACTAGTATAATGGAAATTCGAAATAACGTCGGGTATTACCACGTGCACCCAGACCCGAGGAAATATTGAAAAGCTCGTTTTCAACCTTAAAAAAAATAAAAAAAACTTTTTACAATCACACCAATTATCTAAGCCCATGTTAATTTCATTGAGAAACTGTGTCATGGAAAACTTGATAACGGATAAATATATACCCTACTTAAATATTTTTTGTTTGTAAATACATTCTAATATACATAGAAAACAACCAGACCAAGACAAATAGACATGTTCATGCACACAAATATTTGTATTGTTCAGGAATCGAACCCGAGACCTCTGGCGCAGAAGGCAGGCATCCTACCCCTGCGCCAAATCGGTCGTCCTTAGCCAAACCTTAGGCCGGGGATCGAACCCGGGACCTCTAGAGATAGCCGCACCCGCACCTTGAAAACCGGTGCGTACACCACTCGGCCACGGAGGTCGTCAATACTTACTGGAAAACAAAACCTAACCATTGGATAACAGGATGCAGGCCAGCCTTATAGCCAGCCAACCAGTTGTTTCAACTGCCTGCCTGCCAATTAATAATAATATAATAATAAAGTTCCGTTTTTTGCCATTCGGCTACGGAATAGTATCCTTGGTATCCTATTAGTGCTTTAATACCGAGTTATGTGCTGTGCAGTCTCATACACTACTTTATCTACACTCATGTACATTTCTATCATATAATTCAAAAGTAAAGCAAAAAAAAAAAATACCCAAAATTTTACCACAAAGTAAATATTATTCATGTGATTTTACTAAACCCTATTACTCATAGGAGTCTATACCACAGTATTCTACACTAATATTATAAAGAGGAAAGATTTGTATTTTTGTACTTATGTAACGAATAAACTCAAAAAGTACTGGACCGATTTCGAAAATTCTTTCACCGTTAGAAAGCTACAGTCTTCCCGAGTGACATATTTTATCCCGATATTCCCACGGGAACGGGTACCACGCGGGTAAAATCGCGAGGACCCGCTAGTATATAATATAGGTATATCGTCCTGATTATTTAAACGTTTGTTGAAAGCATTTTGTTTTGGTGTTATTTTACGTAAATTCACCTTACATACTATTAATAATATCTATACCTACCTACCTAATTATACAGAACAAAGAAAATAATTTTATCCACAAAAACATTTCAAACATTCTTACGGACAGAATAAAATTCTTTTTCGTGAGAAATCTTCCGCCATCTGAACCGTCCGATAATAGAATTTTCCCTTATTATTTGATTTACCTGTTCCTTCAATTTTATATCGGTGCAATAGTGTTATCCCCTTGTTACTGTTGAAACTCCGGTCTCTCAGTACCTATTGCTCGTATTTTGTCGCAGTGAGATAAATTCGATTGCAATAAATATTTTCAGGAATGTGTATCGATAATACCTTTTAACCTTTGCACACTTATTTTGTGTTTGTTAGTAGTTTAATATGTAGGGGTGTTAAAAGTAGAGATATCTATGTATCTACTAACGCCGTAGTACTGCTTTAACAACCCCCTGTGTAGAATGATTCTCGACTATTATAGACCGATGGTTTTTCTCATAACTATTGAATTCTATTTTTTTTTTAAAAACGCATACTATAGGTGTACTTATATAAACACACTTATCATTTTAAAAGCGCACCCACTCCCCTTTCTCCCTTATCTTTATTTATTCTTTCACCCAAGGTTGCCTGGAAGAGATTGCTGCTTAGCAATACGGCCGCCTTTGTTGTACCTTTCTGTGTTGTTAATGTTTTTCTTTATGTATGCTTCTGTGTGTGTGAAATAAAGTATCTTTTATTATTTATTATTATTTTGTCTTTTTTGTTGGAATTACAGCAAAGTACCTAAGCATTTTAATTGTTGTAACCGGCAGTAAAGATAACAGTTACAGATAATTATTATCTTAATTTTTAAATATCTAGTGTGAAACATTTGATTAATAGGGCACTACACGGCGCGCCGCAATGGCGCTCGGTTGAGCTATGCGTTGAAAGACATCAACATAATCATTTTGCCGCATTGAAATAGTCCGCCAACATGCGACTGTTGTTTATGGAAAAAGGCAATCCAAATATTGCTATAATTATGAGTCATTCCGTTTCCACAGAGGCTAATAAAGCTCACGTATTCAAGGTTTTCGAGAAAAACATTTAATTTTCTGGCAGCTTTCTAATTATTTCGTAAGTATAGGTCGTAGTGATGAAAGAGCTTAGGTTAAGCTTTCATTTTATTGTAAATATTTCTTTTAATTTTATTGTACAAGTCAAACTTATCACAAATCTCTACACACTGCTCGCTGGTAAAAATTGTGCCGTGCCGTTAAAGAACACGAAGAGAAGATATTGGAAGTGATAAACACAGTAAACATAAAATAAACTACGCTACATCAGATGTAGATGGTGTTGCCTGTGACTAAGGGAGGTAAACATAAATAGTACCCTTTTACGTAAGTATAGTGTTACTTCCTGGCGATGGCGGGGCGAATCGGTGCGAACCCGACTCGGAACTGACAGCTCGTTCATTTTTAACTCCCACCCTTGCTTCTATGCCGAGAAGATGCCGAGACGACAATTTGGATAAATGGTACATCCGCCGTCGACCGGTTAAATTATTCAGGCATGCTTTCTCGCGTAACTTCTTCACATGACAACGATGCACAATAAAGTGGAATATTTAGAGAGTTATCACGCACGCCGCGAGATCGGAGTGGCTGGCCGGTCATGGCGCCCCGTCAACAATGGTATTTCTATTCCCGTCGTAAGATCCTTCTGGAGCATGAATATTAGGCGTATTTTGCGCTCGCAACGAGATGCTTGCATGCTTTTATGATTCCCCGAGGAAGATAGGATCAATAAAATGGAGTTACTAGCGAGTATAAGACCGACGCCAGTTTTGTTACTTCCTGGAGTTTCTTCGAACTGATGTTTACATCACATATTATTGTCTATTGTTAAAGGGAGTACCTATAAATTTTGTTAGACATCGATTTGTAAATGCGTTTTGGGTGTAGTAGGAATTTTGATAGGTTCAGTGGTGGTGCACCGGCTAACCAAATTATGTTGATGTTTGGTAACAGCTAATTAACAAATCTGAGGCTACCTACATGTATTTTTTTGCTCTTTGTAAGTACTCAAATATTACCTATGCCTCAGTACTTGGAGAAGATAACGAGAGGTACTAAATTTTATTGTTTGGCCTTGTACTATGTTTAAATATGGCTTTATTCAAGACCTGATAATTAAAATCACGACCGTCACAATAGAGAAAAACAGACCATTACAAGCGCTTTATGTAGCCGTTTAAAGGAATTCCAAAGGCAGACGGTGAAAAACACGGCATCCGTGAATAATGTTAGGCTAATGACGGACGTATGCAGTTGTACGCGAATACCGACCACTGGAAACGAAGTCTACTGCGAAAAAATGTCTTTAAATAGGTGAGTGGTTTGCACATAATTGCAAGCACAATGAAGTTATAATACTTACGGCCAACTTAAAGCCAATTTATGCGAAATATTGTTTCAGGTTAATTAATTTCGATGAAATCTAACTTAACTTAACTAGCGAACACTTAATTAAAAATAACGTTATTTTTTTCAATAAAACTTTTAAGACCTAAACATATAGGTAAGTACCTACCTTGTTATTTTTCTAAATCGATTATTTAAATATTGCTTAGGTATTTTTGTTTACTGCAAAAAGCTCTAAGCAAGATATTATAACAGTCACAATTTTATTTTTCCGTTAGGCTGATCAATTTGTAGTTAACTAGGGAACTTTAACAGCTTGAAACAAAACTTGTGGAATAACTGAAAAGTTCCGTAGGAAATATTCATAAAACTTTCTTTCTTGTTACATTAAAAAATAATGCAGCAGGTTATTTATTTTTACATAAGGATTAACTCCGCGAGCTAGTAGCAAGTGAAGGTTTTTTGAGAGGCACCAGGAAGGAGGATAAAAGATTAGTTATCCACGAGGAGCACGAATATTTATATTTTTTTAAATTATTTATTATTAACACCAACTAGATATACCTAAACTAGTAAAAAGTAAAAAGTTAAGAGCATATATATAAGACTAAGTGCAAACTTACTTACATCATCTTAATAGTATATTATGATACAAGTGAGCTAGATTGCTCATTATACACGAGGCTGTGGGTTGCAGCTCGAGCCGCAGGCGAGGGCGTAAAGTCAGCCGAGTGTCTAGTGAGTAAGTTGCTCACGAGTTTCATACGCAGTTTTTCAACACACTTGCGAGGAAAAACAAACATTCATTACATACAATAACCTAATATTAGCTAAGGGAAAAAGCGCGCAAGTTTTTTTTTTTGCACGCGCCAAATGTATGGTGATTGATTACATACAGCCATACAGCCTACTTCAAAATAATTATAATAATAGTGATAAAATGCATGTTTTATAAAAAAATATTGTGAATTATAAATAATTTGATAGTAATATACTTAATTATGTTTTTTGTCTTAATTAGGGACACATTTATTTCTTCTAAAAACGTAAATGGATTTTCAGCTGTATAAAACCTCTTTGTTGTTACAAAAAAGAACTGTATCTATTACCCGGTGAAATCGAAAATGCTCTGTTGACTCGCATATAACTTGCAGTTAGGTACTAACTTAACTTTGTAGGGATACTGTATTACCCGGTTAAATTGAAAAGTCTCTGTTTACTCGCATATAATTTGCAGTTAGGTACTTACTTAACTTTGTAGGGATAATTCTATTACGCAACTAGTACTGTAATATTATTATGCACGCGTGTGTTATAGTTCGGTTTATGGCCCTAAGATCGATGTTATAAGGCTCACTTTATGAGCAAGTGTGTTGAAAAAAGTATTAACAAATTAAATTATTTTTTTCCACGCGGATGTAGCGGCGGCTACCACTAGTATTAATAGCAACTTTACGATACAGCTTTTAAGAACCAACTCAGTTTTGGTTAAGTCGCTTGTATAAAATGTCGGGGTTATAAGTAATTTTAAACTAAAATGAAACATGTGGGTATAAACTGTTTCATAAAATTCTGCTTATGTGAGAAATTGCGAAATGTCTTTTACCAAGTAATCACGCGGCCATTGTGATCGAGTGAGAACTACGAGCACCTACAAGTTACCCCGGAATTAGTGCTACCAAGAGAAAAAAATACTTTCCGTGTTCTGTGGTGCTACCAACTGAAAGAAAGAAATAAAATGTATTGTAGTGTACAGTTTTATCTGCTAGGTATTATAAAAAGTATAAAAAGAAAAATAACCTTTTCAGTCTCTATTTTCCAAATGTAGGTACCTACAGCTTTTATTTATAATGTTGGAGTATTTTGTAAGTAATGTTACAAATCCCATAATTATTAATATCATCTCTTCTGGCAGATCACCCACTTGTCTGTTTTTATTTTTTTATTCACAACCTTAGAACCAATTTTGATAAAATATGGCATAAAATATACAAGTCATTGAAGAAGGTGTTAGGCACAGAACACGGAAATATTTTTTTCTCAGGTTACTTTTTGTCGTGGAGCACGAACAAGAGCATCGCCAGGGGGAGGGGGGCAGGGAGGTGCAGCTGCCCCCCTAGATTCATTTTAAAATAATTTAATAAAAAATTCTTTATTTCTGAAAACTTATTTAAAATAATTACGCCGAGAGTTCCCTATAATGTCATAGAAACCTTTATTTGGACGTCTTGCAACTTCCTATTCGGTTACAAATGATTTCAAACAAAAACTGAAAATTCATAAAAATCTATTAAAACTAGAAGTAGCCGAAGATAAAACGAATACCTCGAGGACGAAGTCGCGGGGTACTAATATATTCTGTGGTCGCGGGCCGGGCGCCACTAGTCAGAGCACTAGCCACTAGTCTGGGTCATTGTCTATTTGTATGGAAATTTTCATCCAAATCCCGCTTACGCTTGACTATGTACCTAATGAACTTACAAACTTTACCATTTGTAATATTATAAGCGGGTATATAGATATTTTGTTTTACAGTTCCCAAGTAGATACCTAAATAAAATAGTTTTACCTTAAGATAGGGTTGGCAACACCGCTTGTGAAACTACACTTTTCCTCGTTTATCTTTCTTAAACAGTGGAATTGGCCCGGGATTCTGGGGATAATTACGTTGCCTATTTAGTTGGTACACTGGTTTATTTACTATCGCTATTGCACCTTCGTGGGCGAAAGTATTGGATTTACCTTGAGAGGTTTTACGTGTGATTAATCTTTGTTTTTCGTTACTTACGCTCTACGGGTAGCGGTCAATAGTGGAGGTAGGATCTGGATGACTATAGGTAATTAGCTTTCTTACTTTTTAAAGATATTGTATTATTTGTTTTGTTGTGTAATGTGACTTCGATTCATATTTTAACACTTTTCCTTATTTGCAAAATGGAAAATGAAGTATTTAGAAAAAATCGACCCGTCTCACAACCAGCTCCGATGGGAACTCGACCATAAAAATTGCATTGTGAATGCAAAAAAGTAAAAATTTAAATAACTTTTCCTTATGATAAATATTAGGGGTTCAGGTATCAAATTGCCGATTAAGTGCTGAGATTTTCGTACAGTTATTTATCCCATAGTAACGTTTTTCAAATTTATTTAACAACAAATTGATCGAACTTTACACACGAACGAATACGAACATTTCAACTAATAAATGACACATTCGTTACAAGCAAAAAAATAATTTCAATAGGCAAGTTACAACTGATACCTAAACGAATTCTGGAAACAAAAATTGTCGTAACTTTCGAGTAAAGTTTTTTCAATGTTATTTACATTAACAAACAAAATCAAATATCGTGGTTATTAAATTATCAAAAGCTGCTCGATACTATCTTAATGTAATGCAGTATAAAATAAATTATATATTATTTTCTTATATATAAAACTTGTTAAGTTATATGTACAAAAGATAAAAACGGCAATTTCATACTTAAACCCCTATTATAATTTCAATTCTTCGAATTGAACTAATAGCTTGTTGTCGAACAATTCATTTCATAAGAATTTGATCAGAACACGCTTTTTCTAAGAAATTGACTTGTAACAAATAAATATAATGAAACCCCGTATTTTCCTTAGGCATAAAATCCAAAGAACTTAAGTCTGGGAAAATTAATAAAAACACTGTGTATCTCGAATTACTTTTACTTTTTTGCAATCACAATGCAATTTTTATTACCTATTGAAAATGAAATATTAGAATAAACGACCCATCCTTTAAATAGCTCCGCCGGGAATCGAACCCGAGACCTTTCACTATCCGGGCGAACGTAGCTCAGCGACGCTCAGCGGCCAGAGCATTCGCCCGGAAGATTTCATTTTTAATAACACTTGATTTCTTGTAAGTATAAGTACTAATATTCTTTAAATGTTGTCAGTCAAGTCACTCGGCTCATATCATGGCGGAGGCGGAGTAAGTGACAGTAAATACGGCGGTGGCAATCCAGCACCAAGTGAGTGACAGCGCTCACTCACTTGGTGCTGGATTTCTCACTGGTCGGTCTAACAAATTCCTGAGGATGCCCCGGGTTGGGGCGAAACAAGTGTAGATTACAATAACTATAATGAAAGACGGGATTTTTACCATGTTTAGATTTTTCGAGTTCCCGATATTTCGGCGCAGTTACACACGCCATGATCGCTGATCACGCAGTTACTCCGTGATCATGGCGTGTGCAACTGCGCCGAAATATCGGGAACTCGAAAAACAAAATAAACATGGGAAAAATCCCATCTTTCATTATAGTTATAGTGATAATGACAATGTAAGTTTAAAAAAAAAGTGTAGATTAGTCTAATCGGTGAAGGTACAAGGTGTGTCGCTGTCTTGCTATCTGCAGCTGCAGGTATTGTGCACTGATAGTTTCGTGGTGTAAATACATGTGCAATTTTTTGCGGGCTCGGTGCACCGTGCATTTTTTTGCGGGCTTGGTACACCTTGCATTGCATGTTGCACCTTGCATCAAGTAAGCTACATGCATCTCTTTTTTCACAATGGGTAGGGATTTCCGCCAAGTGCCGCCTGATTCGATCAAAACTATATGCATTATTTTGTTAAAAATTTAGAGTAGTGTTAACGAAGTTCTATAAACTTATATGGTTTCACTTCACATAACAGTGCGTTTGCAAAGCGATTAGCAAACGATAACAAGCGAATTAGTGACGCGCCATATTCAAGCTATGCAAGCCACAACATCGAATATATTAACGGCCGCCGATATTATAGCCACCGATCCCGAGATTAGTTCGCGTAAGCTCTAATTGGCCCGGTTTGGGTGCGATCGGGCCACTAAAATAGAGATTTGCGTGGTACTAATCCCTGTTGATACCGCAAAATCCTAATGGAATGCATACCTTTGCTGAGTACGCGAAATAGCTTTGCCGTTCGCCAAACGCTTTTTTTATGGAGGTGTTCGGAAATAAAGAGAGGAATCATTTTCCCGTCCCTATTTGTATCCGGATTTATCAGCGTTAGTGAAAATAAGATAAATTCTCTCTTTTATCATTGTAGTTCCATGAATTCCGACGGTTTCCAGAATTTTGTAAGTAACGATATTTCACAATAATTTGATTTTGATATTTTGTTAAAATATTGACATTTATTTTAAAGCACATAACAAAATAATTCAAGATCTTTTTAACCGACTTCTAAATCAAAAAGGAGGAGGTTCTCTATTCGTCTGTATGTATGTTTTTTTTTTTTTTTTTTTATGTATGTCCACCGATTACTCGAAGACGGCTGAACCGATTGGAATGGTTCAAACGTTATTACATCAGGTTGGTTTCCAAGTTGGTCCCATTTTTTGAAATTTTGAAATCGGTTCAGTAGTTTTCAGGAAATCTTGAAAATACTGTCGTTTTCGTTACCACTTTATGTGAATTTAATACGTATCTTTAGGCATAACTCCTTTGTTTATAAACCGATTTAGATGATTCTTGTTTTGTTAAAAAGGGGATACCTCAAGGTATTTTAACCGACTTCGAAAAAGGAGGTTTTGAGTTTGATCACATACCTATTTACCAGAAAACACGTAAATTGCCTGCACGATGCACTAAAAAGAGTGAAATAAAAATTATTTTTATAAAAAAATAAAACCGCCTTCTAAAAAACCACATCAAAAAAGGAAGAAATAATTCCTCACCAAATAAATAACTTAAGTACTTTGAAGTCGGGCGGGTTTTAACAAAAACAACAAAAAATTGTACATGTTTCACGCCCGACTTCAAAGTACTTAAGTTATTTATTTGGTGAGGAATTATTTCTTCCTTTTTTGATGTGGTTTTTTAGAAGGCGGTTTTATTTTTTTATAATTTGGTGTTGTTTACGTGTAGGTACGGTCGAACCCATTGAATTGTGACCCATTTTGCTACTAATTTGTTTGAATGTGTCAAATCTTTATAGGTCACTAGCTGACCCAGCGCGACTTCGTTCCCGTGGCCCTACCTCCTACTCCACCCTACCCTACCCGTACTCTACCCCTACCCTACCCTACCTCTATCCTTACTCCTACCCTACCCTACCTCTACCCTACCCCTACCCCTACCCTACCCCTACCCTACCCCTACCCTACCCCTACCCTACCCCTACCCTACCTCTACCCTACCTCTACCCTACCACTACTCTACCCTACCCCTACCCTACCACTACCCTACCTCTACCCTACTTCTACTCTACCCCTACCCTACTTCTACTCTACCCCTACTTACCCCTCCTTCCCCTATTTTCTCACCGTTAAAACCTTCCTTGGACTTCCACGAACATTTCAAGACCAAAATTAGCCAAATCGGTCCAGCCGTTCACGCGTGATGTCGTGACCAAGGGAAATAGGGATTCATTTTTATATATATAGATGTCAATGTCAATAAGTTTAGATTTCAGCCGAATTCAGTTTTAATACCTATCTATCTATACTTATAATAAAACTGTAAACGATCCAATTCTGTACATTGAAAAGAAATCTATACTTATAATAAAACTGTAAACGATCCAATTCTGTACATTGAAAAGAAATAGAAAAAAATACCATCAGGCGTCTTCTTAAACGAAACAGATACCAAAAATATAGTTTTTGAATTTTTTGTCTGTCTGTCTGTCTGTTGTCCGCGTTTCACACAAAAACTACTGAACGGATTTTGATGAAACTTTTTTTGTTATACAGCTATTGGCCCTCGCCAACATATAGGCTATAATTTATTTTGAAGATCGTAATATCTGATGTGGAACCATAGCAGTCCAGCCAAACTATGAGGGATATAAAAATACCGTCTTAAGGAAAATTGTTAAACGTGATGGGCACTTTCTATTGACGTACAAAGTTTGAAGGTCTGGTTCACCTGATGTGGAACCCTAGTAGCCAGGATAAACTATATGAGATACAAACATGGCGTCTTAAGAAAAGTTGTTTCACGTAATGAACATTTTCTATTGACGGAAAAATATCGAAGGTCTGGCACACCTGATGTGGAACCCTAGCAGCCCAGCTAAACTATAAGAGATACAATCTATCTATCTATATCTATCTATACTTATAATAAAACTGTAAACGATCCAATTCTGTACATTGAAAAGAAATAGAAAAAAATACCACCAGGCGTCTTCTTAAACGAAACAGATACCAAAAATATAGTTTTTGAATTTTTTGTCTGTCTGTCTGTCTGTTGTCCGCGTTTCACATAAAAACTACTGAACGGATTTTAATGAAACTTTTTTGTTATACAGCTATTGGCCCTCGCCAACATATAGGCTATAATTTATTTTGAAGATCGTAATATCTGATGTGGAACCATAGCAGTCCAGCCAAACTATGAGGGATATAAAAATACCGTCTTAAGGAAAATTGTTAAACGTGATGGGCACTTTCTATTGACGTACAAAGTTTGAAGGTCTGTTTCACCTGATGTAGAACCCTAGCAGCCAGGATAAACTATATGAGATACAAACATGGCGTCTTAAGAAAAGTTGTTTCACGTAATGAACATTTTCTATTGACGGAAAAATATCGAAGGTTTGGCTTACCTGATGTGGAACCCAGCTAAACTATAAGAGATACAAATATAGCATCTTAAGAGAAGTTGTTCAGCGTTATAAGTATTTTCTTTTGACATACAGTCTATACTAATATTATAAATGTGAAAGTATGTTTGTTTTTATGTCCGTCTTTCAAATCAAAACGGAGCAACGAATTGACGTGTTTTTTAGTATGTGCGGGTAATTTAGGAGCTAGAAAGTGACATTGACTATAAATATCACTTTACCTCGGGATAACGTAGTGTAGTACAGTCGCCAGCACGTCAGGTTACTACAAATTGTCAAATTTCTTTAAATAAAATTCAACCTTATGCCGAACAGATAGAGTTCAGTTTCAAATAATAAATTTTGACATTTTGTAGTAACCCGACGTGCTGGCGACTGTAGGTACATGCGGGCGAAACCGCTGTCGGACGGAAGGCTATGTTATGTAAATTTTTAATGTGCTAATATGTATCATAGCATTCATAGTGCTGTACTAATATATATTAAACTAGCTTTCCGCCCGCGGCTTCGCCCGCGTGGACTTCCCGACTTTATCCCGCGGGAATGTGACATTTTTCCGGGATAAAATGTAGCCTATGTTCCTCTCCAGGCTACAATGTATCTGTGTCCTAAATTTCAGCCATATCCGTTCAGCCGTTTTGGTATGATTGAGTAACAAACATACAAACATCTAAACTTTCACATTTATAATATTACTAGCTTTCCGCCCGCAGCTTCGCCCGCGTGGACTACACGACGTTATCCCGCAGGAATGTGATGTTTTTCCGGGATAAAAAGTAGCCTATGTTCCTCTCCAGGCTACAAAGTATCTGTGTCCCAAATTTCAGCCAAATCCGTTCAGCCGTTTTGGTATGATTGAGTAACAAACATACAAACATCTAAACTTTCACATTTATAATATTACTAGCTTTCCGCCCGCAGCTTCGCCCGCGTGGACTACACGACGTTATCCCGCAGGAATGTGATGTTTTTCCGGGATAAAAAGTAGCCTATGTTCCTCTCCAGGCTACAAAGTATCTGTGTCCCAAATTTCAGCCAAATCCGTTCAGCCGTTTTGGCGTGATTGAGTAACAAACATACAAAAATCCAAACATCTAAACATCCAAACATCTAAACTTTCACATTTATAATATTAGTAGGAAGTAGGATAAGTAGGATAAATAAATAAAAAAAACAAAATAATAAATATGATTTTTTAAAAATTTAATCTGTACGAATAAATTAATGTACCTACATTAAATAATGTGTTTTATTAATCACATATTTTTAAGAATTATTATTTCCATTTGAAAAAATACGCAACAATAGCGACGAAGAGACGTTAATTTGATCGTTAAGAATGGCTACATCAACATTGTGTTTGATAATTTCTAAGTTTTCCAACAATCACAAGTAATAATCACAACAATAAGTTTTTCACAATGGTTAGGGACTTCCGCCAAGTGACGACTGATTCAATGAAATACTTGTTATGAATAAACTAAAAAAACTACTTGACCAATTTCAAAACTTTTAGAGTGCTACATTATCCCTCATTAACATGGGTTCCATAGGCGATACTTTATCCCGATTTTCCCACGGGAACGGGTACCACACAGGTAAAACCGCGAGGATCCGCTAGTCTGATATAAATACACTCATGGTCACGATTCAATTAGTTTGACTGTACATTAACGAAATTCAACACCTGAAGAAAGAATTGGGTGTCAATATCAGTAACTACGCGAGGTTTACCGCAAGTAAATTCTATGAAAGTTTACCAATGCGACAGGGTAACTCGGCTAAGTAATATTGTTTTAGTTGGTAAGTAGTGCGGCGCGGGACCCCGGCAGACAGTTTTGGCAGCTGTTCCGTGCATGATGTATGTTAATGTCACATAAGAGATTATTTCTTGGCACTGAAACATGGTGCCGTACATACGATTGTTTGCTTAGCTATTTTGCATCCGACTAAATCGCGTATGCATTACACAGTGACAGCGATAACTGTAAAACTTTTATAGGCAAATGATAGTGAGTCCACATTTAAATTCGAGCTCGAGAAACGTTCGGAACTACCAATTCTATTCCGTATTTCGTACGTGCGTTGTTTGATTCGAGCACCCATTACAGATACTGTAAAATGGTTGGTACTATATACATAAATAGGAAAGAATGCGAAACAAATGCGGTTGAACCCGTTCCAGCTATTTGTTTTTTTTTTATCTTTGTGCATCTGAATTCTGAACTAAAAAAAGGTATTGCATGTTTTAGTAGGTAATCCCAACATAACCATTACCATTATTCATCATCACCAGCCATTGCTGGGGCACAGGTCTTCCTTATGGATGAATACGGAGATTGGGCCATGACCCACCACGCGGGCCCATTGTTGGGTATTAACGACTACAAACGCAGCCAGGACCAACGGCTTAACGTGCCTTCCAAAGCACGTAGGAGTTCAAGATGAAAGTTTTTGGTCACCCATTCTGTGAATGTGACGGACCATTGCGTAAGTTGCTTAACTTTGCAGGCCGAGCGCGTCAACCACTATACCACAGGCTCCTCCTACCACATTTAAATGGAGTCAAACATTCGATACGACAAAAACAAGAAAAATGGTGTTCATATAAAATTATGCAGAATATTTATAAGTCGTAAGGAGCAAAACAAAAGCAGTTATAAATATGTTAGCCAATTATTTAAGCATCTTGGTGTTATCGGTACCTAGGTATTACACGACAATAGAAGGAAATGGTTTATACATTTCTGAACGTTTATTGGTCGTTGATGTCTTTTACTAACATATTGATTTGAATTAATTGGTTGATTGACTTAAATACTAACGATTTCAGTACTTTGAATTTTAATTTCAAAGAAATAGAAGAGTGCGCCATATGTTAAATTCCTTGAGGATGGAATATTAGGTGTATACACCTAATATTCGTAATATATATTAATTATTCCTTATATATTAGGTACTTTTTTTCAAACGCAAGTAAAAAAGCTCCTAACTCATTATTGATCGTTGATGTCTTTTAGTAATAAATTGATTTTAATGTCCTACGTTTGAATCGATTGGTTGATTGATTCTAAAAATAATAACGATTTCAGTACTTTCCATTTTAATTTCAAAGAAATAATAAAATACATAAGTAATATAATTCCTTATGGATATTAATATACTTCGCATCCCTTATGAATTACTTTTTTTCAAACGGAAGTAAAAAAGCTCCTAACTCATTATTGATCGTTGATGTCTTTTAGTAATATTTACTTAATCTTGATTTTAATGCCCTACGTTTTAATCAATTAGTTGATTGATTACATAATTATTATACTATCGATTTCAATACTTTGCATTTTTATTTCAAAGAAATCAAAAAGTGCGTATGTTAATAGAATATCCTTTTTATTCCTTACGAATTACTTACTTATTTTCCAAACGGAAGTAAAAAATCTCCTGGCTCATTATTGATCGTTGATTTCTTTCAATAATACCTATATTTATTTTCACTTCTCATGCTCGTAAAGTTCGTGTTTATGTTGGGTATAGGCGGCATAAAATCGCTTTTTATGCTCTAGTGCATAAAGTAAAATCTTCGTCTAAGTCTCAGACTTAAAGACAAAGGTCGTCAGGTAAACAGTCACACACGCAATTAAACTTCGTTAAATAAACTTTATTAATACCTAACGTATTTCATTCTGTTTCTTAAATTTTGTACATAATCCATGTTAAATTATTAAATTAATAAAACTAGGCAAAATTAATGAGTTTTCTAAGGAATACATACTTCAAGAGTATTATGGACTACGATCTATGCTAAAGTCACTGTGCTGCCTTGGTGCTGCCAATGCCCGTATAAAAAAAGAAAAAGAAAGTCTTCCCGCCAATATGGCGAAGTCTTTATTTTTTCTTTTTTGCAAAATTGTTATTTATTTTCCTCACACTCGAAGTGAAAAGCAGAGTGTATAACTCGTACATAAAACCCATTTTACCCTCGAATTGACTATCCACCCTCGCCTACGGCTCGGATGGATATATACGTCTCGGGTAAAATGGTACCTTTTATGCACTTGTTGTACAATCTACTATTTAACACTTATTGCCGCACTTGATCGCGGGCCTTTTTCGTCATTATTGTAAAATAACTAATTTATTCCATTGTACAATTTTTTTTTCTTGTTTTTTTTAATCATTACAAAATACCCTTTTTGACTGCTACGCAAATGAATCGCATTATGTGTGTGTAGCTAAAGAATGCAGCTACACATTGCAACAAACGCCGATCACGTTATAGCGTCGTGTTTTTAGAGAAAAATCTGTGAAGTTGGATCGCGAGCCCGTCGTGATCGGCGCAGGAGAGAATAAAGAGCATACCGACCTCAGGTCGTGATCGGCTGTTAAAGTGTTAATGTCCTACATTTGAATGTTGATTGATGACATAAATACGAATGATTTGCAGTACTTTGCATTTATAATTTCTAAGAAATAAAATAAAGTAGGTTAGTATATCCGATTCCTCGAGGATAAAAATAATATCATTCTTATTCCTTACAATTTCCTTTTTTTTTCAAACGGAAGTAAAGAAGCTTCTAACTCAGGAAATTGTCTTCTCGCGCTTCCTTACAAACTTTAAAAAAGCAACATTACTTATCCAAAGCTATTCAGTACACACCTATCGCGACAAATTCGTCTAAGTGCTACACTCGGAAAAAGAAAACAATTGTGAAAAGTCCACGTCTCGCAAGTCCTAACTATTGAATTCGCTAACTTTAAAGTGTGTTATTTCTCTAAGGAAACTTTGTTGAAGCTATTGCTAAGTCTGTACGTAGTCTGTTGCGTGCCACTCCTTATTACAACTCCGACATAGAGTAGTAACATACGATTTCACTAACTATAAAAGAGTTTCCTAACAACGCTTTGTCATAATATGATTAGACAAAAAACAATAATATTTTCCGAGCGAAGATTGGCTGGGGGGAGCCGAAAGAAAGTTTTCATTATTCGCAGGACCAGGAAGTTAAGGTCGGGCGACCTCATCGTCATAAACCGAAGACACAAAGGTTTTATGTGGTACATTAAGTTAATGGAAGCGATCAGATATATGGCAGCCGTGTTTGACTAAGCGTTATTAGTGTGCGACGAGCTTATGAATAATACAAGTCTGAGTAATTTGGTTTGCTCTCCCACCTGCAAGTCGTAGATTCCTTGCAAGTACTGAATATAACAAGAAAATAAAGCCTGGGAATACTTTTACGCAGTAGTCACAGACTCTATTGAATATTGATGAGCCAGGGCAAAGCGTTGTCTTTTTAATCTTGTATTAGTTACAAGTAGCTAAGGCTCTAGATAAGTATGTATAATTATGTGTATGCATATAAGATTTTTCCCAAAAGCTCATAGGTATATACTCGATACTTACTACCTATTAAGATAATGTTTTTGGGGACTAAGTATTTAGTCTTTGTATTAGGCACCTACTGCACTTGTTTAAATTGCTTCTCTACTACATAGTATGACTGTTTGCCAGTTTGAGGAGCCCATGGCGCAGTGTTTAGTGCGCTCAGCCTGCGATCGTTAATGTTAAGCCACTTTCGCAATGGTCGGTCACGGGATGGGTGACCAAAAACTTTCATCTCGAGCTCCTCCGTGCTTCGGAAGGCACGTTAAGCCGTTGGCCCCGGCTGTATTTGCAATCGTTAATACCCACCGATCCGCATTGGGCCGGCGCGGTGGGTCATGGCCCATTCTACTTACGCACCACAAGGAATGCCCCAGCAGTGGGGACTTGTAATGGCTGATGATAATAATGACTGTTTGCCAAACAACTAAAAGTTGAGAACTTTTACGATTCTCTTACGACTTTAAAGAGTTGATGGCCACACGAAGTGAGACCCATAATTCCATTAGGTGTTATAAGGAAAGTTAATAATACTTATTCATACTACAATGAATATAGGTACCTACAATAAAAAAATATCTAAGTAATATTTTTAATACTTTGATTTTGGACTTTGAAATTCTAACTTAATTTAAAGACATTGCTATTTTTACCCGTCTGCGGCGAAGCCAAAAAAGGGTTATGTATTTGACCTGTATGTATGTGTGTCCGTTTCTATGTTCCCTCGTAACTTCTAAACGGATGAACCGATTTTAATAAATGATACGTCGTCAGATTCGTCTTAACGGGCCGAGTGACAATGGGACATCAAAATTAACAAAAAAACAAAATGGCGGCTTTTAGGCGATATATTCTGTGCATTGTAAAAAAATATATTTTTTAATCCCATCGAGTGGGGTATCAAAATGAGGAGGTTACAAAGACGATGACGAAAATATAAATAAGTGATATGTTTTGAACTAATTTCGACTAATAAGTGCTAATTGTTTGTATAGGAAAAATAAAAAGTGTTGTTTTACTATTTTTCACGCAGTTTCTTCATAAAAACCTTTCCGCGTGCTTTATAGAACATATGAAAAAAAAAAACCGTTCTCGAGTTTTGCGCAAAACAAAATTCATTTTTGAATTTTATATAGATATTGTTTTCTTTGGTCACAGCTAGATGGCGCTGATAGTAGATTAGAACGCGCTAACGTTTGGCAAACATAAAATACTGATATGTGAGTGTATTTATATAAATAAAACTTTAAATTAAATAAATTAAAATAACTTGAATTGTTGTGATACAATAATGATAGATATACGAATTGCTATGTTAACATAAAATATCTGTTTTTTAGGTATATGACGTGATAATTAATTTTAAAAAAATTGTTCGTCGAATTTTAACGAAATCGTTTTCATTGATAGTTAAGTTAGGGACACGGTATCGAATAGAAAGTATCGATACGGTACTCATGAGTAGTGTCGAAAAAAAAAGTATCGTACTCGTTAAAGTATCGATTGAAAAGTATCGATACCTTGAAGTATCGATACTTTTTAGTACTCATTTAAAAGACCAAAAAAAGGGCTCAATTTCAGAATGATAGAAAGTAAAAATAAATAATTCAAACAAGTTCATTGAGAAATCAATCAGCCTTTATTATTATTTCAATACTATCATCTATATCTATCGATATATATATCAAACGATATTGAAATGTAACTTATGTCAAACTGTTTTCTCTTGTTGGTAGGTGAGTATACCTAGGTACTTTTGGGACTAGCCGCTTTGATAACGACGATGAACCATACACATTCATCTTATAGTTAGCTGGTTGTGGTAAAACGCCAGTATTTCGGTTCTATGGTTTTTCTATTAGTTAAGTAGGTTCCTAGATATATTCTTTGTTGGCGCTCGACCGCCGCCCGCCGCCGGCCGGTCACAATCACAACTCGTAGCGGGTCACGCATAGGCAATCAAATGAGACCGATAGTTGTGGAGATCCTTGGGGGAGGCCTATTCCCAGCAGTGGGCGTCGTTCGGCTGACATGATGATGACGCTGGTCCTTATTTAGATGTTATAGTATTCTCAAAACTTCTTGGCGGTTCAGCGAACACAGCCACAAGTCATGTTGACGAATTTTCAAGTAAAAGTTGTCGTTGCATTTTCTTTTATTTTAGCAGTGTTAAGAGATCCTACTTACATTTTAGAGACTTCAGTCATTAAACCCCAAATAACATTTTACTTCCAGTACTTTTTTTTCATCTAAGCGCACGGCAGTGTGCCAGCCAAGTTCAGGAAAGGACGCCAATCATTAAATCCCAAATAACATTTCACTTGCAGTAAAGTTTTCTATATCTCGGCGCACGTCCGGCAGTGTGCCAGCCAAGTTCAGGAGAGAACGCCAATCATTAAATCCGAAATAAAATTTCACTTGCAGTAAAGTATTCTTTATCTAGGCGCACGGCAGTGTGCCTGCCAAGTTTGGGAGAGAACGCCAGTCATTATACTTACCCCAAATGATATTTCACTTGCAGTAAAGTTTTTTTTGACGCACGGCAGTGTGCCAGCCAAGTTCAGGAGAAAACGAACCACGCACGATTAGGCGTATACCTATTTATTTTAACGTCTTAATCGTAAGAGTGCCATAGGCTATTTTCGTTGCAAAAATAACTAGTTCATTTTAAAAATCAAATGATTTATTTCCAGATGAACCTTATGGTTAAGTTTAATTGATCGAGAAGATGTACGCAACAAATGGTCAACATATCTTCGAGTTTGTGAGGCCCATTTCGAAACCAATTCTATAATCAAGACATCGAATCGAACTGTCCTGAAAAAGGCACTAACCCCAAACTTTTGCTACCTGTCAAAAAAAAATTTAAATAAAGAATCGCAAGCAACTGTGGAGACTAATGAATCTTGTACACAATATGAAAAAGTTAAATGTGATTCAAATTCACAAATAGCAACTCACGTTTCTGCAAATTCTCCCAGAAAAAGAAAGCTGAAAAACTATATTCTTGAGTGCAAGAAAAGACTATAAAGAACAGCTGTGCCAGAAACAAATATGAACCTGTTTTCATCTCGCTGTTCTCCCGCTGTAGGGTTTGCGAACCGATAGCGTAGCTTCTATGACGTTCACAAGTATTGTAAAAACCAATCTAAATTGAATAAACAAATTTGACTTTGACTATTAAACTACTTATATTTTTTTATTTACCTATACACGATAAAAACAGAACATAGGTATTTAAATACACTTTCTTGTTTTCAAAATAGTTACCACTATTGCTTGATACAGTTCTTGCGTTATAAAGGTTTTTCAATTTTTGAAATGACAAGTTATAAATTTAACATTTAAGAAAATATTAATTATTTGAAGTTCTTGAACGAAAAAATTTATGGAACTTGTAACCCATTTAGATTTCAACAATTTTTCGCTGAACTTGGCACCTTTTTTACCTTTATGTTTTCGTCGAACTTACTTAGTGCCTTTTTCACGTTTATGTTTTTAGTGGGATAACTATCACACCATATTTATATCTTGTTCATAGAGTACATTATAACATATAGGAATGGAATACATTACAACATAATAGGTACGGTATAGGTACAATAGGATCTTGTCTTCGTCGTGTGTGGCGTCGGGACTTTAAATGGCTATTAGATGCTCTGTTTACCATCTAAGGCATGTAAACATGTTTAAGATGTATGTATAAACGAATTTATTTATGTATGATTGTTAACTTATACTACCTACTCCTTTTTAAATTCAGAATCAATACAGAAGCAACCCTAGTGAGTCAGACAAGGATAGGTATAGATTTTCAAAAATGGTGGGAGCGGTCCTTCTGTAAACTCTTTATTTTGTGCCATTACCATCATTAACTATATAAAAACTATACTTACATAAAATTAGAACATCATATCTTCCTTTTTAACATACCATACTTATTTCCAGTATATACTTTTCTTTAATCAAGGGTTAAGGTTCAATAAAACAAAAGTGTATAATAATGAAGCCTAGCTTCAAATTAAGAATGATAGGAACCTATTACAATACTTCAAACAAGTGAACTGACAAATTCAAATCAACATTTTAAGTATGAACTTTTTTCTTTACTGACAAAATTACAACCAAAATAGGTACTTTGCACAATCTGAAAGTAAGTTGATGCCCAACCACCGCCGGCGCCCGTTAGAAACCGATGAATCAGCTCCATCCCCCAGCATCACCACCAACACCTACACCAGAGCCAGAAAGATGTGGGCACTACCCCGCAATATTGTGCCGCCGCCACTTCCCAAACCCAACTCACCCAATCCTCACATCCCTTCCAACACCTCCACCTTAATTAGCCCGTACCCCGTTTGCGCGCCCGCTCGCAGGCGCTAGCTGGGTCTCTCCCAATGGGGTCTCACTCGACTGGCTGACCGCGCCGAGAGCCGCAAAGATCCGACGGGGCACACCACACGTCCGAGAACGGCCGCGCAAAGTAGCACCAAACACCGTGGGGCAGTAGCCTCGCGAGATGAAGCCCGGGGAAAGAGCAGAAGCTCGAACTCGAACCCGCCTTCATCGGTGGAAGAAATCCTTGATGATTATTTAAGTATGAATTATTTGATACGATACTTGCCAAAAAGTACTCATTAGTAAAAGTATCAAAACAAAAAGTATCGAGTACAAAAGTACTCGGTATCGAATAAAAAGTACTCGATACCAAAAATATCGAAAAAAAAATCGTGTCCCTAAGTTAAGTTAGTCAAGAAGTTTTATTTTCTTTCTTTGGTTTATTATAATATAATAGGATAGGAGTTGTTTAGAAATTAGAATTTTGGTTTATTTATTAGAAGTTTTATTTTCTTTGGTTTATTTATTAGGAGGCGATAATAATAGGATAGGAGTTGTTCTCCCTTCCCTACAAGAATTGACACGTCTGCGAGGTCTTGCTCATGTACTATGCGATTATTATAAGAATAGGACTGTCAAACGGCATTTTTGATCTTTGTTCCTTTTCTTGCACATCCTACACCCTGAAGTGGAAGCGAAACGCAAACAAATATGGCCGTTTTGACAGTCCTATTTTTATAATAATCGCATAGTACATAGAAAATTTAACTAAAAAGCTTAAAATAAAAAAACGAATTTAAAAAACTAAAAAAACCCGTCTGCGGTGCAAATAACTAAAAAGAAAAAAACAAGCAAAAAAAGATCGATTGTGGATTGAATATGTTCTTAGTTCTTACTAGTAAATTGTATGCAGCGTTATATATATTAGGTACTTAAGTAATACAAATTTTAAGTAAGAGAATTCTTGGAAGCAGGCGGGATCCATGATATTTTTATAGATTTTATACGCAAATGGATCCCGCTTGCTTCCGAGAATTCTCTTACTTAAAATTTGTATTACTTAAGTACCTAATATATATAACGCTGCATACAATTTACTAGTAAGAACTAAGAACATATTCAATCCACAATCGATCTTTTTTTGCTTGTTTTTTTCTTTTTAGTTATTTGCACCGCAGACGGGTTTTTTTAGTTTTTTAAATTCGTTTTTTTCATTTTTGATGCCTTAGTACCTATACCTATTAGGATTTCTTGCGAAATATTGCAACATAAGGTTTATTCAAATTTAAAAATATTTCGCGACTTTTCAGGCCGATAAATTGGTGTAAAAACGATATAAACAAATTAACAACTATTATTTAAATACAGGGTGCCTACCATCAACTTTAAGACAGCGATTCAAAACTAGCGCGATCCAGAATAAGTTCCGTAGGTACTATGACCTTCTAAAAACTAGATCGCAAATGAATTGCTGAATGTGAATGACCGAACGATTTGTGTCCTTATTTCTTCTACCCGTCTCTTTCACTTGATTCTGTCATGCCGGAGAGAGAGAGGGACGGGTATAACCTGCAGGTGTCATGTTAGCCTGGCCGAGTTATAAGTCAAAATATAAGAGTTTATGACAGCTTAGCGGCTGTGAAATGTCATTGAATGATCACTGAATCAGCGAATAAGCGAAGCAGATCAGTTTAGGCAATAGTTTAGGTCCTAAACAAATCCGCAATAAGAGTTGATGGTAGGCACCCTGTTCTTTGGGGACATCCTTCCTGGTTGAAACTGTCATCTCTTAATTTATAACCTTATTGCTCTCAAAAACTCGCAAGTGTCCTCAAACCCTTTTAAATATTTGGCTACTAGTTCCCGTGAATAGACTAGGAGGTGCGCGCGGGCTGCGTCCGTCCGTGAAATTAAATTAGCAACTCATTAGTGACGTCAATAAAACCAATTGCCCTTCCCCAGAGAGGGTGCCTACCATCAACTATAAGAAAGCGATTCAAAACTGGTGCGTTCCAGAATAGGTTCCTAAAATGAATTGCTTTATTTCGTACCATGACCTTCTAAAAACTGAACCGCAAATGAATTGCTGAATGTGAATGAACGAAAGATTTGTGTCCTTATTTCTTCTACCCGTCTCTTTCCCTCGATTCTGTCATGCCCGGAGAGTGAGAGGGACGGGTAAAGCCTGCCGGTGTCATGTTAGCTCGACCGAGCTATAAGTCAAATAAGAGTTCATGACAGCTAAGCGGCTGTGAAATGCATGGAAGTAAAAAGAAAACTAATAACTCGTCAGGTGCAAAAGCACGCGTCTCTTCTTGACATGACAGCGTCGTTTTACCGGTTCGACGAAACACAGTAAGTACGCGATGCATGGTGAAATGTCACTGAATCGCTTGTCATTGACGCAATAGAATATCAATCGCAATTAAGCTGTCGTGTCGTGGTACGAATATGCGACGCAGATCAGTTTAGGTCCTAAACAAATCCGCAATAAGAGTTGATGGTAGGCACCCAGAAGGCAGGTACGCGCCATACAGGTTGTCAAAAGGCAGTTAATTTCACGTCAAACTGAAAACAAATAAATATCGACATTCTGAATAGGTACACTTTGCGGTCCTTCGAGGCAAATAACTAACGGTCCATCCTGGCTGAAACTGTCAACTCTTAATTTTTCCCTTTTGTTATGTCCAGCTCAAACCCTCTCAAATTTGGCCATTTGGCTGCTAGTTCCAGTGACTAGACTAGGTGTAGCGCGGCTGCGGCGGCCCTGCGGCGTAGACGCGCCGCGCGGGCTGCGCCCGTGAAATTGAATTAGCAACTCATTAGTGACGCCAATAAAACCGACTGCCCTTTCCCCGCCCGGGAAATGCAGTCGCAAATCAAATCACGGCGGATCCACACCCACGATATTGTTATGACTGTGCGTTTGGTGCATTTTATTTTTAACCGACTTCTAAATCAAAAAGGAGGAGGTTCTCTATTCGTCTGTATGTATGTTTTTTTTTTGTATGTCCACCGATTACTCGAAGACGGCTGAACCGATTGAAATGGTTCAAACGTTATTACATCAGGTTGATTTCCAAGTTGGTCCCATTTTTTGAAATTTTGAAATCGGTTCAGTAGTTTTCAGGAAATCTTGAAAATACTGTCGTTTTCGTTACCACTTTATGTGAATTTAATAAGTATCTTTAGGCATAACTCCTTTGTTTGTAAACCGATTTAGATGATTCTTGTTTTGTTAAAAAGGGGATACCTCAAGGTATTTTAACCGACTTCGAAAAAGGAGGTATTGAGTTTGATCACATACCTATTTACCAGAAAACACGTAAATTGCCTGCACGATGCACTAAAAAGAGTGAAATAAAAATTATTTTTATAAAAAAATAAAACCGCCTTCTAAAAAACCACATCAAAAAAGTAAGAAATAATTCCTCACCAAATAAATAACGTAAGTACTTTGAAGTCGGGCGGGTTTTAACAAAAACAACAAAAAATTGTACATGTTTCACGCCCGACTTCAAAATACTTACGTTATTTATTTGATGAGGAATTATTTCTTACTTTTTTGATGTGGTTTTTTAGAAGGCGGTTTTTACGGTTTAGTACAGTGTGGAATTTGTGTTTTCAGTATTATATTTTACTTCTACTCTTAATATATTTATTTTCAACAAATAAAGCGAATGACGCATTTATTACATAAGATGAATGGCACATAATTATTACAATACTGGACTTATTTCTACATAGAATGGAATAAAAAACAGAAGATAAGGAGAACTTTGGTTACTCTAGTTATTTAAATGTTTACTTTTTTGCATTCACAATGCAATTTTTATTATTGAAAAATTGAAAATGATCTATTTTAGAAAACAATATTTTCTATTTTTCAATGGTTACTCTATCCAAAAAGCCCCTTCTTTGAAAAACGCTATGGTAAGGTCATAATAGATTAATACATATCTCCTTGAATTATTTAATAGGTAACGGGTAACTTTCGTAAAAGCTAAAAGTCCTTATGTATGCCAATCACACCCCAGATAGCAAGTTCACACATTTGCGAGTCACGCTCCAGAGTTTGGTTGGCTAAGTTAACGTTCACTTGTCATGGAAAGTGCTAACTATGCTACGCGCATAATAACGATATATTAAAATAAGTTGGCATACCGATTATATTGTAATATTAAAAGGTCCCTTGACTGTTCAATTCCCAATTGTGTTCTTAAAATCGTATTGAGATTTACATACTTAATCAACTAAAAGAAGTATGTAGGTATAATAGGTACTTAATTATTCGTGAAAGTAGATCAATCAAGTAAGTATTAACTACGGTATGAGATCTAAACAAAAATGACACTGAAAGCCGTTATTTTTATAATATACGACCGAATTTTAGCAAAGTAATTTGATAATTATTGAAAGTAGTGTTGGCTTAAAAAAAGTAACCAGCAAAAGTGGTGAATATGTATTTCAAATTTTAAAAACCAACAGCCAACACGAAGTAAATCTAAAAGAAGAATTCTTTCCTCAAAAAAAGCAAAAACAAAACCCGACTATTTCCTGACGGCCACCAAAATATGCTAGTTTCGGTGAGGGAAATAAATGTAGCGCCGAATGTGGCCGTCAGAAATATTTCAGTGAGGTGGAGTGCGATTCCCGCGGGCTGCAGAGGGTAAACTCTCGCGAATTATAGGCACTTAGTTTAAACGATGGCCCGCCGGGATCCCACTGTTTCGTTACACTCACTACTCTTCAGAAATTAACCTGATTTTAAAAGCTCGTTAATCCCCTCCACTCCATTATTTAAGTCACACGTAATAATTACGTCTGTTATGTAAGCAGTCCAATCAAGGAATTTCGTCTCGCAGGAGAAATGAGTGAAGCGTTAATTTTCTTAATGTATCTTGTTAAGGCCCGGTCGGGATCCCACTCCGCTCCTGAATAAATGAAGACAACGCAAAGGCGCGATCGCTCTCATACCTGCCTTTAATGAACTTAAATACAAACCTAATTACGTAAATGTATACGTATGTGCAATGGATTAATTTGAATTTATGCCTTTCAATATGGATGAAGCAACCAAATGGTTAATGTAAACGTAAGAGTGAATCATTCAATGACAATGTGTGCCTGTATTTCTGCGCCTTTCAACCAAAGTGAATCAATTTAGGTGAACCGTGTAATATTAGCATTAGAATTTCATATCATTATCGATTGTAGCACATCTACACTAATATTATAAAGAGGAAAGATTTGATTGTTTGTTTGTAATACATATTATACACACATAAAATAATAATATTAGCTAGTTAAGTAGTTTACATAACTTGTACACACATATCAGTGGGATTTAAAAGAATTGTCTTGTAGGTATTGTGTCATGGGGAAGAGTACCTAGGTATATTTTCTGGAAAATAAATCTGATCGTGGAAATAAACCAGGATAGATGTAGGTAAAGATAGATATCTGAAACAATGGTATTGTAGGCTGCTAGTTTCATTTATTAACATAACGACTGATTTTTTCCTAATATATCAACAATAAGTAACACCTTTTCTTATACTTATTATAAGTATGTATACTTGCACCAAAAAGCTAACCATAATAGCTAAAGTACCAATCAAGTATTGTATTACTTTTGTAAAGGTATACTTTACACTCACAAATGGAATCATATTTTAAGTCTTATTCTTTGATGACAAAGGCATATTTTTTCTCATACCTTGTTTGTAAACAAAAATTAATATCTTCAATTTGGAAGTTACGGAATAGTTTTTTTTATCAGATCCATTTCCAATTCGTTTCAGCCTCCTTCGAAGTAGATCGATAAAGGTTTATGATCGGACATTACAGGAACTAGTTTGTGCGAGCGGCAATTTGTGAGATTGTCTCTAAACTCTCTAAACAGTTTTCGGGGGTGCGCAGCGTCGCACTTCCGAGATATAGAGAAGATAGAAGGGGTATATTTTGAACAAGCTTTTGCCCGCGGTTTTGCTCGCGTTAAATTCGAAGTAATGTAGTTAATTCACTCTACAGAACTTCTTTACAAACAATATTATTTACTATTTCTCCATCAATACAAACTTTGAAATCCCCCCGTTTCATACCCCGTACCATGAATTTTGAAAAAATCCTTTTATGTATCCATAATTCTGCTATTAGCGGATACCTACTGCCCGCCAAATTGCAGCGTAATCCGTTCAGTGGTTTAAGCTGTGTATTGATAGATCAGTCAGGTTGCAAATAAATCTTGGTAAAATAACGAGTCAAATGCAAGCTGTTGAGATCTCTAAGTATACCTAGAGATACTTTAAGAATACCTGTGACGATTATTTTTTCTTGCTAATTTTAATTCTTATAAATCTTATACCAACATTGTTCTAGAACCCATATTTGTTTACGTATAAAAGCAACATCTTTACAGACGTGAGTGGATGAAGGTGATATGTCGCATTTTGGGATTTTGATGTTTTTTTGCGTAGATGAAGGTGTTACAAACCTTAAAACAGTTAACAAAAGGTGTTAAGTGCAGTTCAGTTTAAAAATGTAAAAGAATGAAAGGGGTATGGGCTCATATCACCGCCTTCTCAGTTTCTCAGGTAAATAAAGTAAAATCTTTGTTTTTCTAACGTGGAAGAAGGTGATATGTGACATATCCGTATATGACCAAATATTTCAGGAAATTTTGTGAGCTACAGGAAAAACTTCATTTGATTAACATGAAAAAACTGGTCAAGTGCGAGTCGGACTCGCGCACGAAGAATTCCGTACTATAAAGAAAAACACGTTTGTTGTATGGGAGTATATGGTGTATGGATGGGAGATGTTCGGAAAAGATCGACATTTCTGAACGCATCTATAATGTCACGTCAAATTGACATTTGGCTGTCACTTGAAGTTGACAGTTCGGCTCTTGATTGGAATTCTTGTAAGAAAACATGTCGGATTAATTTTGCTGAATTGTTAAAAACCGCTCGCGTTGAATATGCCTGGCATATCGAGTTTGAATTGAATCCTGATTCGACACCTGATGGAGACCTTCGACACCACAGAACCGTATGTAAAGTTCACCTTAATTTAAGTTAAGTCGCTGTGTATCGCAGTTTCAATTGTTCAGTTACATCCCGGCTGAAACCAAGTTTTTGTCCGGAGTCTATACTCATGATAATCTTCCACTGCGCCATGCCGGCCCCGCGGGTCTAAGCAGGGGTGTACTGAACATTTCTTGGTAGCAGAGCGTAGTTTGAAGGCCTGAGAGGCCCACGCCAAGACTTTGTCCATTAATCAGTGCCGTTTTGATGACCATCTGGTCCGGACTAGATTAATTTGTACTTGTAAATGGTAATTAACTTGCATTTGAAAAGTAAAGGGCATTCCTTTGTTATTGGTTCCATGTCTTGTAATTAATTGTCATGTATTGAAGTTCCAAAATGTAAACAGATGCCTTTCTTTGTTCATAATAATTATTATTTAGTTTGTTAGCAAATTTGAGTTGTGAATATTGACAAAGTTGTTGCTAAATAATAGCTAATAAAAAGTTGCCCTAAAAAGGCTTGGGTACCTAATAAGTTTGCACTCAATACTTAGTGAAACTTAAATGATTTAAGACATTATTTACACATTGAAACTTATTGAAACTTGTGCTTTGAAATAATTAAAATTAGCTTGTTGTATGTTGATATCCAAGTGAATTTCAATAGTCAGTGATTTTGAGTGAATTTCAATGAAGTGAATTTCAATAGTCAGTGAGTTTTGTTGTTTTCTGATAACCTCCAAATATTTAAGAGTTTGTGCCATTATAAATACTTTGTTGTTGTAATATTGGAATTTTGTGGTTATTAATAACCTCCAAATATTGGAGATTTTGTGTTATAGTGAATATTTTGAATTTGTTGGTTTTTTTGTTGATAAATTTGTGACGTTACAATGACGGCCTCCTCTGCTAAAGCCAAAATACGTTCTGAGTTACGGTGGTTAGCTTCTGCGGTTGCATTGTTGGATCGACCGGATAGGACGGAGGCCTTGTTGAACAGATACGTAGATCTGCCCGTACGTTTGGCTGTTGTTGATGAACAGTATGCCTTATTTTTGGAAAGGACTGTTGAGGCCGATGTGGAATTGCGACAAGAAGTCGGTTTGGATGTGGACCAGTGTTATGATTTTGCGGACAGAATTACCCAGGTGGCTCGACCTTTGCAAGTGGCAAGAGAGAATGAACCGAGCCCGTCCCCGGTCACATCTAAAAGTATGCCCCCTCTATTTGCTAGATTGGCTCCCTTAGATTTAAGGCGTTTTGCTGGTCGTCTAGAGGACTGGGAGGGCTTTATTAATATTTTTGATAGTCTGGTACATGCCCGGGATGATTTGACCCAGGGCCAGAAGTTAGCTTATTTGTTATCCGTGTTGGAAGGGGAGGCCCTTGAATCGGTTCAACATTTGGCCCCCTCGGATGAAAACTACCCTATTGCTAGGGATTTGATTGCCCGTCGGTACCAGAACGTACGACGTCTGGCGGACAACCATGTTGCCGCCATTTTGAATTTACCCCGCGTTGCCAGCGTGATGCACTTGAGAGTGGCTTTGTTGAATCCGCTGTTGGTTGCCTACAACGCATTAAAAAACTTAAAACTCCCAGTGGAGCAGTGGTCGTTTTTGTTACTGCACATTGTCCTGGGAAAGTTGCCGGACTCTGTTAAGGTCCGTTTTGAGCAGCAGTATGGTGGGGATAGTGCGACTTATCTGCCACCCTTCTCGGACCTCTTGACGTTCCTGGAAGGAGAGAGTAGACTGGCAGATAATTCCTCTCTGGCCGGTCCTATGGGACCCGAACGACCTGTGCCACAGAGTAGGTCCCCCACCGGACCCCCCCGTAGGGGGCGTATGGCCCCTCGCGCGCCCGGCCGCTATGCCGCCGTCCAGGAGACCGCCCGCTGCTTGTACTGTCGGGAACCGGGTCACAGCACGACCCGTTGTGATAAGTTCCTCGACCAGCGCGTCCAAGGCCGTCGAGCGATCGCGCGACAACGGACATGGTGCTACTCGTGCTTGGGCCTGCACATGCAGCGCGAATGTACCCAAGCGCACCCATGCCGCTTTTGTAAGGGCAACCACCATCCCCTCCTCTGCATGAACAGCCCAGAGGGCGGCGGAGCGCCGCAGCGCGTCGCTGCAGGATCACCTCGTATGGGTGGGGGTCTCGGACCCCCCGCGGTGTTTGCATCCCGCAGCAGTTCTAGTGGCCACCAGAGTGGCCCCAGACGCTCTCCGCCACGTTTGGAGCCTCAAACGGGCGGGGGTCCCAGGGACCCCCCCATGGGAAACCGATCCCCAAGGATGGGGATGAGTTATGCGAGCGTTGCCGGAGGTCGTAGAGGCCCCCCGCGACGGTTTGAGCCTCGCACGGGCGGGGGTCCCACGGACCCCCCCATGGGAAATCGGTCCCCAACTAGGGGGTTCGATTTTGCGAGCGTTGCGGGAGGTCGTAGAAGCCCCCCGCAACGTGTTGAGCCTCGCACAGCCGGGGGTCCCCGGGACCCCCCTTCTGAAAATCGGTCACCGTGCCCCCGCGACTATGGGGCGACGTACACGGTGGATGCTAGGCACCGATTCTCGCCGCCGCTCGCCGAATACCCGCGTTTGGAGCGGCGCCCGCCCCGTCTTCAAGGGGCCGGGAGATATAACCCGCCTGATACCGGGCGAATTGGACGTGGGCAGTATGTGGGAGAATGGGACCCACTGGATCGCTATGAGCGACCCCCTTACCATGGGGGGACGTCTGGGGACCCCACATACTAGCAATCAACGTGTTTACGGTCGATTGTAGCCACCCCTCCAGAGACCGTTTTGTTGCCCACGGCCTCTGTGCTTGTCAGGGGATTGAATGGCGACCGTGTGGAAGTTCGCGCCTTGTTGGATTCCGGTGCTCAGGGGTGTGTTGTGTCATCTTGGTTAGTTAGGCGGTTGGGCCTCAAGGTGCACCCCCACACGGAAGGCGTGAGAGGTGTTGGCGATGTGAAAGTCCCCGGGTTGTTAGGGCATGTTGACTTCACATTTACATCACGTAATAAGTCCACGCCAGGCATTAAGACCTCGGCGATTGTGTTGGACACAGTTGTTGGCCGTCAACCTTCAGTTGACTTGGGACCGAGTATGTTGTCTTTGGTGTCTGATTCCCCACTCGCCGATCCAAATTTCTTCCGCCCAGGCCCGATTGATGCTCTCCTTGGAGCCGATGTCCTGGGGCGAGTTTTGTTGACGGGGAAGCGAGTTTTGCAGCCAGATGGCTTGGTAGCTCTGCAGACGACACTCGGTACAGTTGTGATGGGCCCTGCTCGCCGCGTTTTGGATTCCCTTGATGAGGATCGCGGTCTTGTTTTTAATGTGTCTCTCTCCGAAGTGGTGCAGAAGTTTTGGGAGGTTGAGGAACCTCCACCAGCCCCGCGGGTCGACCCAGTAGCGGATGAATGCGAGTTGTATTACCAGAATAACACTGGTCGCCTCCGCTCTGGTCGTTTGATCACCCGTCTCCCCTTTCGTGCCGGCCGACCTCCTCTGGGCGAATCCCGACCGCTAGCGGAACGTAGGCTAGTGGCGATGGAGCGTCGCATGAGCAAGGATCCGGTCTTCCGCCAGAAGTATGTTGAATTCATGCGGGAGTATGAGGAGTTAGGGCACATGTCCGTGAGCGATTTGGATTGGCGCTCCGTTGAGCACTTCTTTTTGCCGCACCACGCCGTTTTGAAATCCGGAAAGATTCGGGTGGTCTTTGACGGTTCGGCTCCCACCTCTACTGGAGCGTCCTTGAACCAGTGTCTGCATGTAGGTCCCAAGCTGCACACGGAGATCTCAGACATTTTGACCAACTTCCGGCGGCACCAAATTGTATTTATGACTGACATCCGGATGATGTTCAGACAAACGGTCATCCATCCAGAGGATAGGAGGTACCAATTGATTTTGTGGAGAGAGAGTCCTAGGGACACCTTGTTGATTTATGAATTGAATACGAATACGTACGGTTGTCCTGAGAGACGAACTCACCGCCCTTTTGAAGTCGGGAGGTTACGAGTTGAGGAAATGGATATCCAACTCGCCTGATGTACTGGTAGGTTTGCCCGAAGAGCCCCAGCAGGACCCCCACCTATTCGAAAATGTTGATAATCCCCATGTGGTGACCGTCCTTGGCGTACAGTACAAACCGGTCTCTGACACGTTCACTTATTGTGTGGATTTACGACCACCGAAAGTCTGGACCAAGCGTTTAGTATTGTCTACTGTCGCACGTACCTTTGACCCCAATGGGTGGATTTGCCCCGTGCTGTTTATGGCCAAGTGTTTCTTGCAACGGTTATGGGCTTCGGGTGTGTCGTGGGATGAACCCCTCTCGGACGAGTTACTCCGAGATTGGTCGAGCTTCGTTTCATCCCTCCCCGAGATTAATGAAGTGCATTTGCCGAGGCTATTCCTCCCTTCTGAAAATTGTAAAGTTACTCTTCACGGCTTTTCCGATGCCTCCGAACGTGGATTTGCTGCGGCCGTGTACCTCCGCACCGTTACTGTTGACGGAGTTGTTGCTGTGCATCTGGTGATAGCGAAAAGCAAAGTCGCTCCCCTTCGGACTCGTCATACGATCCCGAGGTTGGAATTGTGCGGAGCTGCCCTCCTAATGCGTTTGTTGAACCACGTATGGCTCACATTAGGTCGATCTATTAAGATACAAGAGGTTTATGCTTGGACGGACAGTCAGGTCGTCCTTTGTTGGTTGAAGGCTCCGGCGCACACCTTGGACGTGTTTGTGGCCAATCGAGTGTCGCAGATTTGTAATTCCGACATCGAGTTGATTTGGAGACACGTGCCGGGAACCATGAATCCCGCGGATTGTGCGTCTCGGGGTTGTGTAGCCCCAACCCTAATTAACCACCCCCTCTGGTGGGGCCCACAGTGGTTGATGCGGCCTGAGTCGGAGTGGCCGCCCTCTCCAGCGTTGTCGAACGTAGCCGTTCCTGATATGCGGGCATGCGTCCTGGAGACTAACCCCGCCGGGGAAAAGGATTTGTTGTTGGATCGGTACAGCTCCTTACAGAAGCTGCTTGGTGTTACCGCTTGGATCAGACGTTTTGTGTACAATTGCAGAAACCCACGCGCGAGGCGTGATTCGTCGGTTCTCACTCCGGACGAGCGTAGGGACGCGCTCTTGTTTTGGGTCCGGAGAGTACAAGCTGATAGTTTTGAGTCCGAGATTGAAATTTTGCGTTTAGGCCGTCGCAAGTTGAAGGGCGCGGTATCGCGATTGAATCCCTTCCTGGACGAGAGTGGGCTTTTGCGAGTCGGCGGAAGACTTCGAAATGCGAACCTGCCGTATGGAGCTCGTCACCCCCTTTTGTTACCTAAAGCCGGACATTTGACTCAACTGATAATAACAGATCGCCATGTGAATGCACAACATGCTGGCTGTAATGCTTTGTTGGCCATTTTGCAGCGTGAATTTTGGATTTTGTCTGCTCGTCGAGCCATTCGCACTGTGGTTTTCCGTTGCCTGCCTTGTTATCGATTGAAGGCCGCGACCATGCAGCCCCAGATGGGTGATTTGCCTGCTGATCGCGTCATGGAATGTAGAGCTTTTGCCGGAGTCGCCACCGACTTCGCCGGTCCCTTTACTGTAAAGGCTTCGAGACTGCGTAATGCTAAAACCTATAAGGCGTACTTGTGCGTGTTTGTGTGTTTGTCCACCAAGGCTGTCCATTTGGAAATTGTCTCGGAATTGTCTACCGAAGCCTTTGTCGCCGCCTTGAGCAGATTTGTTTCCCGTAGAGGACTGCCGACATTGATACGTTCCGATTGTGGTACTAATTATAAGGGAACGTGTAATTATCTTATATATTTTATTTTAATTTAATTTTTTTAAAGTGAATATGCAACTAAATATTCTGTGACGATTTCACGCGTTTACCTGTTGCCGTTATTAAAATCGAGCAAAAAACGGCAATAAAACACGTTTGTTGTATGGGAGCCCCCCTAGAATATTTATTTTATTCTGTTAGTGTTATTGTCACAGAACTACATCATCTGTGAAAATTTCAACTGTCTAGCTATCACGGTTCATGAGATACAGGCTGGAGACGGACGGACAGTGGAGTCTAAGTAATAGGGTCCCGTTTTTACCCTTTGAGAACGGAACCCTAAAAGTATCTCAGGTACCCCATATATATATTCTACGAACGGAAAATATGGTACAGTATCAGTCACTCGCTGACAGCGAATCGATATCGTCGTGCCGTGTCCGTGCGCAGTATTCTACCGTGCGAAGTGTTTAACTACCTACGATAAAAATATAAAAATGGTGAAATGCTTAAAGTGTAATAAAGTGATAAATAAGAAGAACCCTGGATTGCAGTGCCTTGGATGTACAAAGTGGATACATGGAACGTGTGCTAACCTATCCACTGATCAGCTTAGCGTACTATTCACTACTGAATCCGCAGAATGGAAATGCCACAACTGTTCGGGGAACGGTAACCACAAACACCGTTTATCCTTCATTATGCCAGACCCGGAAGAAGAAGAGATACTGGATTATGAAACAATGCCGTCATCTAACATAACTCAAAAAATACTCAACGAAATACGTAGTGAAATTCGTAACGTAGTGACTACCGAACTGCAAGCAGCCCTACAATTCTATTCAGATAAAGTAGATGATTACGAGATAAGAATGAAATGCTACGAGAACCAAATTATCGAGTATAAAAATTCTTGTAAAAATCTTACTTTAAAATATGACGCGCTTGCACAGAAAGTCAACTATATCGAGCAGAATACAATGCAAAATTCCCTCGAAATTCATGGAATACAGGAAGAAAAAGATGAAGATATTACTGCAATCATTAACTCGATCTGTAATAAACTGAAACAAGTCCCTGAAGGAGTGCGGAGAGCATATAGAAAAAAAGTTAACAAAACAAAAAATGGAAATGTGACCAGACACCCTCCTATTGTAATGGTATTATCCAACGGGCTAGAGGATAAATGGTTGGCTGCAGCCAAAACGAACGAGCTGAATACCACAGATATAGGACTCAGTTACAACTCAAAAATTTTTATTCGTGAGTCACTTACACCGATTAATTCGTTTTTGTTATGGAAAGCTAAATCTACGTTGAAGGAGGGCGGAAACTGCAAATTTGTTTGGTATAAGAAAGGGTTAATACAAGCAAGAAGAAATGAAAAAGAAAAAGCTTACATAATCAGATCGACAGAAGACATAGAAAGACTAGCGATTGAGTTCAAGAATAGTGATAGTGCAAAATAATTTTCAGTAGGCACTTCTTTTCAAAAGTACCTACCGCCCGGAAAACAACATCTAAATATTTAATGGATAACGAAAGTACTAAGATAAACGAAACCAATGTTAACGACTGGAATGACTTCATTATAGATGTATCGCATAAGCAAAATGCACTAATTGTTTTGCATGTTAACATAAGATCGATGATCAAAAACTTTTCTCAGCTTGAGTACATAATTACTAGCAGCACGAAGACAATAAGCCTGATTGCAATAACAGAAGCCAATCTCTCAGATAAGTGTGTGAAGCTATTCGAACTCAACAACTATGAGATGTACCATGATCTACGCGAAAGAAAAAAGGGTGGAGGAATAATACTGTATGTACATAAAAATCTTAAGTTTATTAGGAATACTACTTCATGTCGTTATTTTGAATGTTTGTCAGGGTCCATAATTACTAACTATAATTACAAAACTGATATATGTGTGGTCTATCGCCCGCCTCGTTTAAATAAATTATTATTCATTAGCGAACTGTCTAAAATCATATCTACAACGCAGTTAAATAGCAACTATGTACTACTGGGCGACATAAACATCGACATAATGCAATCAAACTCAGTTGTATCGCAATATCTTAATTCATTAAGTGAATCGGGTCTCCTGTCTGGCATCAATCAATATACGCGCATAGAATTAAAAAACGATCGTATTACTAAAACCTGCATTGATCACATCTTTGTACGTCAATCGATAAGAAACAGTCATAACATCTGTGACGTAAAAACAGCTGTGATTAACAACGCATTGGCCGATCACTTTATAACCGGTCTTGTTCTAACCGATAAGACAGCTGCGGGTCGCCAATGTCGAACAGTACTTAAACTAGATAATGATGAGGTTCAATCTCGATTGCGCGATATTGATTGGAGCCCGGCGCTCACTTATGACGACCCAAGCGATGTTTTGAATTTTATTATGGATACCTTTAGTAGCATATACGATCAATGTACAATTAAATGTAATTTAAATCTAAATAAGCGAAATCAATGTAATTGGGTAAATAGTAAAATGCTATATATGTGTAAAAAGAGGGATGAATTGCTCAAGATCTGGATGAGTGATATGAGTAATAAAGCAAATAGATTATTATACAATAAATATAGGAATAAAACCAATAAATATATAAATCATTTGAGGAATAGTAATATTAAAAAATCTGTAATAGAAAATTTTCATAACCCTAGAAAAGTATGGGCAATAATAAATAAATTGTGTGGTAGTTTAACTAAGTGTATCGATGAAATAATAATTAAAAACTTTCGTGAAAATAATCTTAAACTTATAGCTAACAAATTTGCGAAAGGGTTTCAAGTAAATGTTAAAAATATAATTTCTACATGTGATAGGCCCTTACTTAATGAAAATGTATATATAAATAATCCCGATTTGTCTTTGAGACTCCATAAGGCACGAGAGGAAGTAATTTTGGAAATTATAAAGCATTTAAATAACAAAAAAAGTCCAGGTTTTGATGGAATTCGTGCCTCCGATATAATGTATGTTAAAAAAGAGATTACGCCCATAATTACTCATTTGATTAACACCTGTATAAGTAAATCGATTTATCCAGACAAACTTAAGATTGGCACTATAAGACCAATACACAAAAAAGGTTCTTATACAGATATAAATAACTATAGGCCCATTACCATCCTCTCTTGCATAGATAAAATAGTAGAAAAATACTTATGTAAATATATAAACACTTTTATAACAAATAATAATATAATTCATGATCGTCAGTTTGGATTCCAAAAAAATAAAAATACTAATCAATTGTTATGTAAATTCACTGATGAAATCAACGCATATTTAAACGATAAAAAACATGTTATTGCACTATTTATCGATTTTAGTAAGGCCTTTGAAACCTTAAAATTTACCACATTGTATACAAAGCTCTCGCAGAATGGTATACAGGGTCCTCTCTTGGATCTTCTTAAAAGCTATCACACCAACCGACAAACTACGGTTAAGATAGGCAACGTCCATAGTCAATTTATGTCGACTGAAGAAGGCACGGCTCAGGGTTCGGTGATCGGTCCGACTGAATATCTTTTTTACTGTAATGACGTGTGTAATATCTTCGCGGAGGGCTCTGTATATCAATTTGCTGACGACACGTGTTTGTTGGTGGCAGATAGGAACATAGCTACTGTACAGAAAATAATGCAAGCAAACTTTGATCTTCTTTGTAAATGGGCGCACGATGTTGGCCTAATTATAAATTATGAAAAAACAAAATATATCCATATTCATTCTTCACACAACAAATCTGTAATTCAGCCAACTATCCGAGCTCACTCTCATGACTGCCTGCACGCCAACGCAACAGTTCACTGTAAGTGTAGGGATTTAGAATCTGTAACTCAGCATATGTACCTAGGCTTGATAATAGATAATAAACTTAATTGGAAACAGCATGTAGATTGTAAAAAGCTAAGAGCTGTTTTAGCAAAACTATGCTTGCTGAAGTACAAATTACCATATAATATTTTAAGAATGCTGTATAATGCACTAGCTGATTCGATAATAGGATATGGCTTGAGTAGCTACGGTAGGACATATAAAACATACATAGAAGACATTTATAGATTGCAAATTAGATTACTAAAGACGATTGTCCCTAACTCAGTTAAAAACAAATATAAAAATGATTATCATAGCCTGTTTTCACATTGTAAAATAATAGATATATATAATAAAATTAAAATGTTTGTAATTTGTGATGAAATCGAGAATAACTCTTTGTTAAAACCTAAAATAAGGAATAGAAAGTTACGTAACCTATCATACTTACCTTTGTATGTGCTGCCCTCATACAATAACACTTATGGTAAAAGATGTTCTAGTTATTTGCTACCTGCATTGTTAAATGACCTGCAAACGGATTTAGTTAATGAAATCCTCGATGCACCGGAGAAATGTAAAAAAACATTAAAAAAATTCTTTTTATCATTGTGTCAGTGACTGATGGCAGCAATACATAAACCCCTTGCGGTTTCTCTTGCTGCAATTAAATATAAATTCGGAATTGTTTTTTTGTAAATTTAGAAAATAAATTAAAAAAAAAAAAAAAAAAAAAAAGGATAATCTCCGGAACATAATATGTATGTAGTACTTGAGGCCAGAATATCGCTACTTTTATGAGTCAATTTTAAGCCAGCAGTAATATTTTCACTATTTTTAAGACAACGCAAACCAGCAATTTCTGTTAATAGTTCACGTTTTTATTGATATTATTTAGTTATTTCTTATAAGTATTAAAACAATGTACACTCTTACTTATCATTTAAGTTAAACAGTGTAAACAGTGCAGTAAAGTTAACTTTTGTTTATGGAAAAAGGAGATATGTTCAGTTTTTTTAAATTAAGTAATGAAATATTTAACACGTTTTAAATTGCTATCATACCTACCACAAATAATTGAGGTCATTTAGATAACTTTGCATTATAATTTTGTCCAAAAATAAGTTACGTAGTAACTTATCTCAAAAAATAAAAATCTAACTTTAACCTCGATTTACTAAAAATTTGAATTCTGCAACTTATCATCTTTATCCACTTAAGTCTTCTATTGTTACAGAAAAGTCCGCGACTTCATCCACGAGGTTCTTATGATAAAGGCAACTATTTCAGTAGTTACAGAAGCATTTCAGTTATTTTCATGCATTTATATACCTAAGTAACACAACCGTGTTATATTTAGAATGTAAACCGAGAGCGTAGGTGTACTGTACACCTACGCTCTCGGTTTACATTCTAAATATTTTGTAATTAACAGTGTAAATAAAATTAAAGGTTTCAGATATGATTGACAGCAAATTCCTGTAAAAATTACCATATCATTGTAAGCGAGAGCAAGGCTTGTTTCAGTAGATTTGTTTTAAGTTGCAACGGAGACGCGGTAGATTTCCCCCGGGCCGGCGGCATGCCGCGCACCGTGACCAATACTATCTGTGGCCTCTAATATTGACTCTTGGCATCGTCGTCGTCGTTACAATGTTTTATTTTGCATTTAAATCAGGATTACATGGCTGATTTTTATTGCTTCTGAAACACCACGGTGATTTTTTATCGTGATTTTGTAACACATGTACTTAATCATATGTACATTATACAGATACTTACACGCGATTAAAAGATCGCTTAGAAAAATAATTTTCCTAATATCGGATTTTAGACATAAGTATTACATTATTAACAGATAAAGAAATGCGGAGCATTTCATGAGATATTGGTACAATTTAACGTAGAGAAAAATAAATCGTTTCGCTGACCGTTGAATTGTCAGGACTTTTGAGGGTCTAGACAAGTGGCTTTCTATTATCGATATCGCCAGTAGAATAGAAAGAAAATGTATGAGATTGACATAAGCGGTCACGTGACATTTCGATCGCTAATGTCAATCCCATACATTTATTTTGTCTTTATATTCTACTGAAGCCACTTGTCTACAGGGGCAGAAGATTAGTTGAAACTTATAAGGACTTGTTTACGTATACGGTACCTAAGCGTAATCCAATAGGTATCTTCTAAGAAGAGCTTTCTGTTCTTCGAATAATCAATCACTCGAATTGATATTTTTTCTGACACAAAATGTAACAATAAAACAATAATTTTAACGTCCATTCCATTATTTTGAATCTTCAATGGATAACGAATACCAGTTCCAGAATTCTCTAGAGTTGCGTTAACCCCTGCGCCTCTGTCGCGACTGCGTCCCAAGTTAATGTTGCGTGTAAAGTTATGGCCCAGTCCCGACTGCATGCTCACTTCGCGGCTGCACGGACTCCTACAGAAATTCACGACACGCAGCGTTAACTTACACTTGCTTTTTTATGTGCTCGCCATTATAATAATAAAGAACATTAGACAAATTTTAGACCAAGAATAGTTTTTTACTCTTACAGCATGGAAATTCTTCATGAACATTACATAAAATTGTACAACTTCACACTTAAAATAGTCGTGAAACGCAACATAAGTTTTAGTGTCGCTTGCTTACAATGTGATTTCTTTGTTAATGAGTCTCGTCTCAGTCCGTTGTGGTATAGTAATATAACCTTTATAAGATATTAGAATATTTTGTCTTGGAATCACTTGGGTATCGATAAGCCAAGTTTAATAAATTCGTTAATAAAAAAACATAATTTAACAAGGCCAATCAATCAACTTAGCTGAAGTCCTCACCGCATCTTATCCCAAGAGGCTTTGGAATGAGGAAATGAAACACAATATAATACGCCATAATTTGAGATCAATAAACTTAATAAAGTAAAAAATAACATCAAAAAGTAAGAAATAATCCCTCCAATACTGTATTCACACCAAATAACGTAAGTACTTTGAAGTCGGGCGGGTTTTAACAAAAACAACACAAAATTGTACGTTTCACGCCCGACTTCAAAGTACTTACGTTATTAAGTGTGAATACAGTATAAGTATTAATGTTATTTTTTTGAAGGCGGTTTAATTTTATAATAAAAATATTTTTTATTTCACTCTTTTTAGTGCATCATGCTGGCAATTTACGTGTATACTGGTAAATAGGTATGTTATCAAACTGAGAACCTCCTTTTTTGAAGTAGGTTAAAATACCTTGAAGTATCCCCTTTCCAACAAAACAAGAATCACCTGAATCGGTTTATAAATAAATAAAGGAGTTATGCCTAAAGAAACGTAATAAATTCACATAAAGTGGTAACGAAAACGACAGTATTTTCAAGATTTCCTGAAAACTACTGAACCGATTTCAAAATTTCAAAAAATGGGACCAACTTGGGAAAACACCTGATGTTATAACGTTTGAATCATTTCAATTGGTTCAGCCGTCTTCGACTAATCGGTGTACATAAATATAAAAAAAAACCTCTTCCTTTTCAATTTTTGAAGTCGGTTAAAAAGACCAAAGGAACTGAATAAATTAAAACAGAGCCAATTTATTTTATCACACTAAACTAGAAGTATTATATCTAGCTTCAAGTACTTTTCTTAAGCTCAGAAAAGTTTATTAATTTGAAATAACATTTTAAGCTCTAACCTTTTGTAAGTTTTATTACTGACTACTTAACAAAGTGAATAGTTAATACCACAAAGTTTGTTTATTTCGTATCAAGTTTTCGAGTTAAGCCCATTTAATTTAGAGGCAGAATAAAATACAGGTAGGTATGTAAGTATATGAAGTGTGTGTGAGTGAACATATAAGTGTTTTTGTTCTTTCCTTTGGAGGTTCAAGAGCAACCCTTCAGTGTAGGTGCCGTTAATTGCTCCGTGGGAACAGCCACCTGTAGCCCTCCGTTATAAACAAAATAAGTAAACGGAATTAAATCATTAAAACGGTACGTGACAAATTGTGCTTCACTGTAATTAATTTTTAAATAAATACATGGATGCATTAACCCTTCTTTCCGCAAGGAAAGATAGGGGTATTAGCATCTATAATAAGACTAGTGGCCACCAGCGACTTCGTCCGCGAGTCATTTGATTGTATCGCTTCAAAATTTTAACCCTTCAGATAACAGGTGTTTTTTTGATGGCCCATTTTTTATGTAAACAAAGCACTTGAGCGGTTGCTATCGCTCTCCCGAACATTTGTTTATACTTACACCAACCGTAGTTACATTTCTAAGAAGCAGACTAACCAAACCATCAAATTAAAGCTATGGGACAGTACAATATGTTTTGTTTTTATAATCGTCGTTCGAATTCGACCTTTGTGTAAACAAAGTACCTACCTACAATAGTGCGGTCCATGCGAAATATTTTTTTTTCCACATAGTTATCGATGAAATAATACATAAAAAGTATATATATACTTATATTTAGAACTAGCTTTCCGCCCGCGGCTTCGCCCGCGTGGACTACACGACGTTATTAAAAAGTAGCCTATGTTCCTCTCCAGGCTACAAAGTATCTGTGTCCCAAATTTCAGCCAAATCCGTTCAGCCGTTTTGGCGTGATTGAGTAACAAACATCCAAACATCCAAACATCTAAACTTTCACATTTATAATATTAGTAGGATTTACATGAAAAAACCTATCTAATAAGAGTATAATGTATACTTATGGAGAAATAATAAAAACTTTTTTTTCCAACATTTTTGAAAAAAAATTTGAATACGGTTTGCACATCCGGTCTGAATTAAAAAAAATTTTTTTTTCTTCCGGGTCACATATTATATTGTATTTTTACAGTAAGGTATAAAATTTATTTCTCTTTTGAACATCGAAAACCGCATACGAAACATATAAAAATTGCAATAGTTACAAAAAAAACAATGGGGGGTAGTGTAGATAGGCGTTCTCCTAAGGTTTCATCATCATCATCATCTATCCATTTTTTTTCTCCGCTGCTGGGGCACAGGGCTTCATACAGATGGATAAGGAGAATGGACCTTCCACACGGGCCCATTGAAGTTATGGTGTACTAACCAATCCAAATGCAGCCAGAAACATCGGCTTATCGTGTCTTCCAAAGCACGATATATTTTTAACAGCAATCCCATGATGAGACCATTGCAAAAGTAACATAACCTCATCGATCGCAGGCCGAGCACGCTACCCGTGGTTTAGGCATAAGAAGGTAACGATACCTAGACAAACAGGAGCTACTATCGTATGAATAATATTCGGACTCCTCCTACTCTTGAACTACCAAAATGCAAAAAAATCAAGTCAATACTTTGCTAAAAAATGTGTAATACTGATTTTCTTGAGTTTTATCCTAATGCATAAAGAATTGTTTGCTTTGCATGAAAATGAGCTGTCATGGGACCCATGCTTCATTGAATAAAGTAAACAAAAAAAAACTGTATCCCAAGGGAACTATACTTTTTTCGAGTTAAAAAAACCGTATGAAATTTTCCCGGCCAGAGTTCAATTATCCCCTTTCTACCCTATTAGGTGTTTTTTTTATTTTGCCTGCGCAGATCATTTTTAATGATGACCTAGTATTCTTTATACCAATTTCCATACTCCTAACTCCAGAAATGAGGATGTTTTCATATAAGCCTTAATCCCCCCTCTCTACCCTATTATGGGTTTTTTTATAACTTCGCATACGCAGATAATTTTCAATCGTGATCAGTATTCAACATACCAATTTTCATACTTCTAAGTTTAGAAATGAAGAAGTTCCATATAAACTTTATCTCCCCATTTTACCCTATTAAGGGGAGATTTTTTTACTTTGCTTACTCCGATCATTTTTAGTCGTAACCAGTATCCAACGTACCAATTTTCATGCTTCTAAATCCAATAATGAGGAAGTTCCATATAACCTTAACCCCCCCATTTTACGCCTTTAGGGGGGGAGTTTTCTAAAATCCGTTCTTTAGCGGACGTCTCCTAGGCATAATCTACCTTCCTGCCAAATTACATCTTCGTTGGTCCAGTAGTTTTCGAGATTTCGTGATGAGTGAGTTATGTCCCCTCAATTTTATATATATAGATTGAGATTTTATAGTAGTTTGTTACACAAGGGACGTCCCTCACATTTTTCCTATACTTACAAAAATTGCATTGTGAATGCACAAAAATAATTTAAAATCTCAATTTAATGGCTGTTTACAACATTTTTACAAATGTTTCTTTCGGATTCTTTCCTCCTTCGAGCAACACGGGCCTTCCACCGGAAGACCCGCGTTGCTCGAAGGTTTCCTCACATTGATGAAGCAACGCTGGCCTACAGCGTAACAAGTGATAGCAAAATTCGACGAGTCGTGTAAGCCTTTCGGTAGCTTAGTTCGTAGTAGTAGCGGCTTCGAATCCCGCCTGAAAGCTACTTAATAGGGCTCGTGGTTTTTTACTATCATATTTTTCCTATATTTAGCACTATAATTTAATTTTGTTTTAAAAATACATATGCATAGGCTGTTACAGGGTGTTTTTGATGTCATTGGCATCCATTCGACCCATTAATGTACTCATTATGAAGGTATGTTTTTACCATAAACTTATTTATAGAGTATAATAAGTTTAACTATGGTTTTTACGTGAAAAGGGGTTTTTACGTGCCCGGCGTCAGCGCGGGCGCAGGGACTCGAGCAAAGCCGGCATGAAGCATGGGTGACATTGTTTGTTTCGGTGAATTCCGTGCGCGAACTTGAATAAACTCACGTGAGACGGCCCTTCGCACACAGTTCGTAATCGTAGTCGTATCGTAAGCGTAGCGTGGTAACGAGTAGTGTACCTTTAGTAGAGCCGGCCCGCGTTTTGTCGGGAGGACAATGAAATAGTTTAAAGGCTTGTATGTTATTGAAATATTAATTTAATCAATGATTTTTTTTAGATCAAATTGTATTTTTTTGTTATTTGCTTTAGTAATCAATTACTGAGTATTTTACGTAATTTTTCAGGGATTTAAAAAAAAACCATTCTGGATTTGCCTCTTATATGGGGAAAAGACTATATGATAAGTATGTTCTTATTTTAAAAGGATGCTAACGACTTCAATGTCACCCTGTATACAGAGTAGCCCTTTTAGAACGGTCAGTAGGACAAGTCTGAACTTATGTATAAGACATAAGATCTGTTCTTAAGGCGCTACTCGGAAAAAACTCTTTGATATAAAACTATAGGAAGGTTAGAGTTGTTATAAATCTGGTAATAAGATATATATTTTTTCATAGCTTTATCTAGAATCGTATAGTTTCAGAAACACGATTTTATGATTTTGGCTCGACACTTTTTATCTTCGAAAATACCTCTAAAAATAAGAAATATCAAGATTATTCTTAAATGGGGATACATATACTATTGAAAATTGGTTTAATTATTGGACACCAATAATATTTAGGATCGTATAGAAGCATTTTTTCAAAATCGCTTTAGTTTTTGAATACGAAGTGATTTTGTGTTTTTTTGCGTAATCGGCAAAATCGGTCTCGCTCCCGTGCGCGTCGTTTTCTCATTGCTATCTCGCTTTAGCATAATTTTTCCGAGTATCGCCTTAAGAACCATGTAATCGATTTTAGTAAAAAGAAACTGCATTTGTAGATAAAAAAAACTAGTACGGCGACGGGAATCCTACCTACTATAAAACTTACTTACTGATATCTGAAATGAATAAAATGCTAAGACGTGTTTACCCGGATAGTAATTAATTACATAGAATTTGGTAGGTTTCCTAGTTTTAGCGGGAAAAGTGTATAACTGTCAATAATTTCAATATCTATCGTTTTGGGTGCAATTATTTCTAAGAATATTTCATGTAAGTGCAGATTTGGTTTCGATACTGTTTTATTTGGGTGCGTAATAAATGATATAATTTCATTTGGTATAATTTTATTTCAATAACGTTCATAAGACATAATAAAAGTTTGTCATAACAACACTTCAACTAATTTCATTTTACATAATGTTTATTTCATATAATCATCATTTTATATAATATCATTTAACATAACGCTCATTTTATATAAACATATTTTATATAAAACTCATTTGCTATAACGGTCATTTGATATAATTTTATTTCATATAATCATCATATGTAATAATTTCATTTGATATAATTTTGTTTTATATAGGTAATCATTAATTTAGTCAATTAAATGTATAGTGTGGGCAAAGGAGCAGGGGGCTCGGTGGGTACAATGCGTTCGAAAGGGGGGCTCGGGGGGCGAAGCCCCCCGCCATAAAAAGCCACAACCGTGACTAAACAATTTTTAAGAGGTTAGGTTAGGTTAGAACTGTGAACAAAACAAAGCGCGAGCCGAGCGAGCGAAGCGAGCGTGCCGCGGCAGCGGCCGGCGAAGCGCCAGAAATAGTTATTCGTTGATTATACTAAATGAACGTTATATGAAATGATGTTATGTTTTATAACCATTATGTGTTTTAAATATTATACAATGTAAATTTTATAGTAAATGTTAATTATATGAAACGTTTTTATATCAAATGTTCATTATACGGTTTAAAATTATATATTTTGAATTCATATCATTCGTTGATTATACAAAATGAACGTTATATGAAATGATTTTATGTAATGTGTTGTTATATTTTGTGAGTATTATACGAAATGTTGTTATATCATATATTACACACCCGTTTTATTTTATGCCTAGATTATCTGTACTAATATAATAAAGCTGAAGACCTTGTTTCTTTGTTTGTTTAAACGCGCTAATCTCAGAAACTACTGGACCGAATTGTTTTTTTTTTGTGTTGCATAGTCCATGTATCAAGTAAGGCTATAGGCTATATAACATCGCACTACGACCAGCAGAAGCAGAACATTAATGAAAAATGTTGGAAAAACGGGAAAAAATATTTCTTTTTTGCAGGTTCTTTCCTTTTCTTCAAATTGACGCAGGTGAAACTATTATATTTTTTACTAGCACCTTCATCTGCGTGGAATTTAGATATTCACGCGACTTAAACTAAAAAAAGAATTTCTATAACTATTAATTATTTTTATGTGGAATGGAACGTGAGGATGGATGAAAGAGAGCATGTTAGAAGTAAGATTCCTTTTTTGATTTTATGTTTTTTCACGGTGACGGAGTCATTAGAAGAGAGAGACGTAGGACGTTTGTTAAGACGAATGTAAAATAACGAAGTGGTTTAATAAAAAGTATTCTATAGCATTTTCTAGTTTTGCTCCAATCCTATAAGTGGGGGCTCGTCCGGGATCGGGAATAAATTTAAAATGCCCAGAGAAACGACGAAGGAAAAGATTGAGAGCCAACATGAGGGAAATTCGCTCATGCAAATGGCGGCGGAGCTAGTCCCAAAGTTCAGTGGACGAAGCAATACGTATCCGGTGACACGCTGGGTTGAAGATCTTGAAAGCAACGCCGAAATATTCAGATGGACCCCGTTGCAGCAACTCTTGGTGGCGCGCAGATCACTAACCGGTACGGCAGAATTATGGTTACGTGCCGAACGCCCCTTCAAAAGTTGGGAGGAGTTGAAAAGTGCCTTACTAAAAGAATTTCCGGATAAGGTGGATTTAAAAGCTATTCATGAAATTATGAGCGAAAGAACAAAACGAGCAGACGAAAGTTGTTTGGATTATATGCTCGTGATGAAAGAGCTAGGTAATCGCGGACAGATGCCTGACGAAGTTATCATCAAATATATTATCGACGGAATTTTGGACAGAGAAACCAACAAAATTATTTTATACGGTGTTACTACATTTATCGAATTGAAGGAGAGATTACGAATATACGAAGAAATAAAGAGCAAGACGAGAAGAAATAACCAAGATCAAAGATTTAGGCCGCATCATCATACTCAGGATCATCATCATTATCAAAATTCTCAGAGATTATGTTACAACTGCGGGGAAAGGAACCATGTTGCTTCGGAATGTCCGAATAAGAAGAATGGCACAAAGTGTTTCCGTTGTAACTCATTCGGCCATTTAGCCAGAGAGTGTGAGAAGGACGGAAGGCAAAGAGTGACCGAGACAGCTGAGACACCAACAACGACGAAATGGCGACGTGAAGTTGGTGATGACAAGAAAATCGGCGCAGTTCAAGGAACGAGTGGTGCAACGACATGGCGGCGTGATGTTGGCGGCGCTGGGGCGAAAGCGATGTGCGTCAATGTTCACTCTGAATCGGACCAATCCGAAAGTGGGAATCCGGTTGTGCAGGTTGGTAGTAGTGGAAACTATGATAACGACAACGAAAAGAATGAGTATAGTTTAGTCTCTGAAGTCTATGGAGAGCGTGAAGAGAATAAGATTCTGTCATCAGTGTCAGCAGTGAACGTCAAGTCAAAAGAGACACTGACAACCGTCAGAAGCAAAATTGAAAATTCAAGTTTACGAAGGCCGATTAAAGAAGTAAAAATGTGCAATGAACTGTTTCAAGCTTTGATTGACTCGGGAAGCGATGTCAATCTGATACGTATGGATTATTTTCAAACCATTTTGCCCTCACAAAATATCGAAGATTGCTACACGGTATTTAATGGGTTGGGAGCTGCACGGGTGCAGGCTTTGGGACGTTTTTATACGACAATTGATGTAGATAATTATAGCTTTAATAATGTGTTGTTTTATATTGTGCCTTGTTATGCGATGTCGTACCCCATCATACTCGGGCAGCAGTTTTTAAAGGATGTTGTAATGATTTATGATAGTAATAACCTTTTACTTTTGCCGGGTAATGAGCAGTGGATGCGTAACCTTACGTGTGTTGTGTCTGATCTTGATATTGTAGGTAACGAGGTGAGTGAAGACGCGCAGCGACGAGTGAGGTGTTTAGTGGAGAATTATAAACCTATGAAGACGAAGGAAGCACCGATAGAGTTGCGAATTGTTCTTAAGGATGATATACCAGTTTCTCAACGACCAAGAAGATTGGCCTTAAAGGAGCAAGCCGAAGTGAACGAGCAGATAGCTAATTGGCTCAATGAGGGCATTATTCGAGTAAGTCAGTCAGAATATGCTAGCCCTTTGGTTGTAGTTAGAAAAAAAGATAATAGTGCCAGAGTTTGTGTTGACTATAGGCTTATAAATAAAAAGATGGTTAGGGATGAGTATCCTTTGCCGCTAGTAGATGACCTAATTGACAAGTGCAGGTCAAGCAGAGTGTTTAGTGCTCTAGATTTGAAAAATGGGTATTTTCACTTGAAAGTCCATGAGGACTCTGTCAAATATACGGCGTTTGTGACTTCGACGGGACAGTATGAATTTTTGCGTGCGCCGTTTGGGCTGTCGATATGCCCTAAAGTTTTCACGAGGTTTATCAGTATTATCTTTAGGGATCTGATGGAAAGGGGTATATTATTGATTTTCATTGATGATTTGCTAATTTTAGCTGCAGACGAGGATGAAGCAATTGAACGTTTGTCTATGGTGTTGAGGAGAGCTTCTGAGTACGGCTTGAACATAAGCTGGAAGAAGTGTCAGTTATTGGTAAAGAAGGTTGAGTATTTGGGCCATGAGATTGAGAATGGAGAAGTTAAACCAGCACCAGGAAAGATAGAAGCCGTAATGAAGTTTCCGGAGCCACAGAATATAAAACAACTACAAAGTTTTATTGGACTATGTTCTTATTTTCGTAAGTTTATTTATAATTTTGGTATGCTAGCACGACCGTTGACAGATATGCTTAAGAAGGACATGGATTTTAAGTTCGCTGATGAACAGAGAAGATGTTTTGCAATATTAAAAGAGAAGCTAGTATCTAGACCAGTGTTGCAAATTTTTGATCCGAGATTGTCCACGGAATTGCATACAGATGCATCGGCTATTGCGTACTCCGCAATTTTAATGCAAAAGAGTGTCGAAGATGGGGAATTGCATCCAGTCTATTATATGAGCCGTAAAACGACGCTGCAACAGAGTAAATACGCAAGCTATGTGCTAGAGGCAATGGCAGTCGTAGAAGGCATTAAGAAGTTTAGGCACTATTTATTTGGAATAAAGTTCAAAGTTGTGACGGATTGCAAAGCGTTCCAAATGACAATTAACAAAAAAGATTTGGCTATGTCAACTATGGTAGCTAGATGGGTGATGTTTTTACAAGATTACGAATTTACGATTGAACACAGGGAGGGAAGTAAGATGAAACATACAGATGCGCTCAGTAGAAATCCTGGGGTGAATGCAATTTTTTCAACATTGCATGACAATCTTAGATATGCACAAGAACAGGATGAAAGTTTAAATGCAATCAAGGAAGTGTTAAAGTTGGGACCCTACCAAGATTATTTTATAGATTCGGATTTATTGTATAAAGGTGAAGACAAGAAATTAGTTGTACCTAGAAGTATGGAAAACAATGTGTTTAAGGAGGTACATAGTAATGGTCATTTCTCTAAAAAGAAAATGATGGAATTGATTGGTAAGGACTATCACATTGAAAACTTGAGCAAAAAGATTGATGATTTTATTGTGACCTGTATACCATGTTTGTTGGCAACTAAGAAAGGAGGAAAGCAAGAAGGATTTTTAAACCCCATTGACAAGCAGGAAGTACCTTTACACACCTTACATATTGATCATATAGGACTGATGACGGAGACGAAGAAGATGTATAACTATATATTGACTGTTATTGACGCTTTCACTAAGTTTACGTGGATTTTCCCGACTAAGAGTACTACAACCAAAGAAGTATTGGATAGATTAAAAATTTACCAACAACATTTTGGTAACCCGTGTAGAATTGTTACAGATAAGGGAACTGCATTTACTAGTGGGGATTTTAAGGAATTTTGTCGAGAAGAAGGAATTCAGCATATTACTATTACGACTGGTGTACCGCGGGGGAACGGACAAGTCGAACGGGTACACAGAACAATTATCTCGGTTTTGACAAAGTTGTGTGTCGAGGAACCAGCCCTATGGTATAGGCATGTAAGTCGCTTACAACGTGCCTTAAATAGTACTTATCACCGTAGCATTGACAGTACTCCTTTTGAACTGTTGATAGGAAAAAAGATGAAAATGAAGCAGGATTTGAAAATTTATGAGTTATTGGAACAAGAAAGCAGAGTTAACTATTCAGAAAGTAGAGAGGAACAACGTCGTAAAGCAAAGCTGCAGATTTTAAAAATTCAAGAAGAAAATATGAGAAGTTTTAATAAAAGGAGGAAGACTAGCACCCAATACCAACTGGGTCAAGTGGTGGCTATTAAAAGAACGCAGTTTGGGGTAGGGATGAAGCTCAAACCTAAGTTTCTTGGCCCATACAGGGTTGTGAAGATCAAAGGGAAAGATAGGTATGAAGTGGAAAAGTTGGACGCTTCCACTGAAGGCTCAAAGAGGACGTCAACGTCGGCAGATTATATGAAGGCCTGGCCGGCTGATGCAGACCCTTTGTAAGTTGTTATCAGTTTTTTATTTTTGTTTCGATTTAGATTTATTGATTTGTTTTAAAAAGCATTCCTTTTTAAAACTGCTGTGTCCGAAGTTGGTGGATGGTTTTGTGTAAAGTCATTTTTGTGAGTAGTTAGTTTTTTGTTTATTGCTAAGATGTTGTTATGTTATTATGGGGTTTGGCTTTAAGTTGGTTTTATGTTAAAGAGTTGTGTACTTTGGTTTGTTTCATTTTAGGGTTGTAAATATAGCTGCTAGAGTCAGTCTGAGGGCAGACTGAATGCAGGATGGCCGAGTGTGGAATGGAACGTGAGGATGGATGAAAGAGAGCATGTTAGAAGTAAGATTCCTTTTTTGATTTTATGTTTTTTCACGGTGACGGAGTCATTAGAAGAGAGAGACGTAGGAGGTTTGTTAAGACGAATGTAAAATAACGAAGTGGTTTAATAAAAAGTATTCTATAGCATTTTCTAGTTTTGCTCCAATCCTATATTTATAAATGTAGAAATATCGCGTTGTAATGTAGCCTATGTTTCTCTAGGAATAATGCAGCTTTATATTAGTGTAATAATTTCTGAAATCGGTCCCGTAGTTTTTGTGTTTATTCGATACTAGCTGTGCCCGCGACTTCGTCCGCGTGGAATAGTGACTTTCGGCAGCATTTTTAATTTTTAAGACTAATAAGCTATTTTGTTTTTTTTATTTATTTATCCTACTTATCCTACTTCCTACTAATATTATAAATGTGATAGTTTAGATGTTTGGATGTTTAGATGTTTGGATGTTTGTATGTTTGTTACTCAATCACGCCAAAACGGTTGAACGGATTTGGCTGAAATATGGGACACGGATACTTTGTAGCCTGGAGAGGAACATAGGCTACTTTTTATCCCGGAAAAACATCACATTCCTGCGGAATAAGGTCGTGTAGTCCACGCGGGCGAAGCTGCGGGCGGAAAGCTAGTAATATTATAAATGTGAAAGTTTAGATGTTTGTATGTTTGTTACTCAATCATGCCAAAACGGCTGAACGGATTTGGCTGAAATATGGGACACAGATACTTTGTAGCCTGGAGAGGAACATAGGCTATTTTTTATCCCGGAAAAATGTCACATTCCCGCGGGATAAGGTCGGGAAGTCCACGCGGGCGAAGCCGCGGGCGGAAAGCTAGTTTAATATATATTAGTACAGCGCTATGAATGCTATGATACATATTAGCACATTAAAAATTTACATAACATAGCCTTCCGACCGCGGTTTCGCCCGCATGTACTACACTACGTTATCCCGAGGTAAAGTGATATTTTTAGTCTATGTTACTTTCTAGCTCCTAAACTACCCGCACATACTAAAAAACACGTCAATTCGTTGCTCCGTTTTGATTTGAAAGACGGACATACAAACAAACATACTTTCACATTTATAATATTAGTATAGACTGTATGTCAAAAGAAAATACTTATAACGCTGAACAACTTCTCTTAAGATGCTATATTTGTATCTCTTATAGTTTAGCTGGGTTCCACATCAGGTAAGCCAGACCTTCGATATTTTTCCGTCAATAGAAAATGTTCATTACGTGAAACAACTTTTCTTAAGACGCCATGTTTGTATCTCATATAGTTTATCCTGGCTGCTAGGGTTCTACATCAGGTGAAACAGACCTTCAAACTTTGTACGTCAATAGAAAGTGCCCATCACGTTTAACAATTTTCCTTAAGACGGTATTTTTATATCTCTCATAGTTTGGCTGGACTGCTATGGTTCCACATCAGATATTACGATCTTCAAAATAAATTATAGCCTATATGTTGGCGAGGGCCAATAGCTGTATAACAAAAAAAGTTTCATCAAAATCCGTTCAGTAGTTTTTGTGTGAAACGCGGACAACAGACAGACAGACAGACAAAAAATTCAAAAACTATATTTTTGGTATCTGTTTCGTTTAAGAAGACGCCTGGTGGTATTTTTTTCTATTTCTTTTCAATGTACAGAATTGGATCGTTTACAGTTTTATTATAAGTATAGATAGCGGCTACACGCCGTTTTAGCCGGGAACGGGATAAAATGTAGCCTATAAGTATCACTCTTTTGAAAGTCAGTTCCCATTTTATACGCCATGATCTTCTAATGATGTAGAAGCTCTTGGGGCTTAATTATTATAGATTACGTTTTTGCACTTTTTTTACTGAATTATTTATCACAAGCTGCTCCGCGCTGTATTACCCGCGTGCTACAACGTTCCGTGGGAATATGGTCATAAAATTATTGAAATTTGTGGCACCCAAAAATAAAGTAGTTTTCTACTGGTGAAACAATGTTTATAATCGGTCCAGTCGCTTTTGAGTTTGTGTATTATAAACAAAAACTCTAATCTTTCCTCTGTAGGTTTAATATTAGAGTATGTTTGTAAATACAAAGTAGGATGCAGATCTTATATAAGTATTTGGAGTCATGTAAAAACATAATATTAACTGATCCCTTTAACTACCTGATATAAATAATTGGTCAAAATATTTTTGCTACAGCAGTATTTTTCAAACCTATAATGAAACACAACACACAAAAATGGTAGGTAACGGAAAATGTAATCTATAAACGAGGGAACCGCGTCTGTTTCTGACAAATATTTCTGGTTAGCTAATTCGTAGCGAATACTTTTAGGATATGGCCTGTTTTTATTTTATCTACAAAAGTCAAACAATTTCTATGATTTATGGCATATTATATGGTTCCATAGTTAGAATTCAGCTTTAAATATAAATGTAGATTTACTTATACTTGTTTGGTACAAACACGTGGTATAAACTATACGACTCCAGGTAGGAGTCTTTCTATAAAACACTCGGGAAAACATGCTAATTCTAAATAATAATAACAGTCCCACCGGGAGACATTAAAGGAAGAGCATATTGAACCATTCGTTCGGATTATTCCGTTGAATTTTTAACATCGCCTACGGGAGACATAAAGTGAAATATTTAAAGTAAGATGACAATATTTTAGAGGGAATAGCTTTATTTTAAAAATGAGCGGGCCCGTAAATCGTGGTCTTATAACGCGCGGGCGCCGATGCGGACTGAATACTGAACGAATGGTCGCATTAACCCCCTCCACTTATGTATTGACGGTAATACACGTGGTGCTTCCCGGGAGTGAGTTATGAAGCTTGGGAAGCAGGTATGCATTTGCATTTGGTTGACGTCTCATCATGTTGAAAGCGCGTTGGTTTTTTTGGTCGCTAGTTGATAAAAATATCAAGATTTAGGAAACACGGTAGGTACTGTACAAGAAAGTTCTTTGAAAACCACACATTGACGTTATTCCCTTATTGTTTTGAGATTCTTTAACTAAACTAATATCGTACAATAAATTATAACTTTGCTTATGAAGGTACTAATAATTCTATGGTCCTTATTTGGCGACCATAACAAAATCAAACATCATCTCAGGCTTTATCCAGGCATCCCAAATCATAAAACAGTTCACTCAGATACCAACATAGACAGAAAATACGACATGCTTTATTTACAACTACTGTTTCTACTACAACCGTATCAGCATCAATCGATTTTTACAAACACAGATTTATACTTATTCTAAATAGCCGCGAGCGGAGATAACTCCATAATATGAATCTATGCAACCGCATTTCTGTTTGTATAAATTGTTCCACCCATATGATTTAGCACGCTAAGTAACCAAAGACAGTATAACAGATATATTTTTTAAGACACCGATTTATGTTTTGCTCGTAATTAGCCAAGGACAGTATAGCATAGATGTACGCTAAAATCTATGCAACCGCATTTTCTGTTTGTATAATTTGTTTCGCATGATTTAGAGCGACAGGTAACTGCGGATTGTATGTTTAGCTATTGATGTCGCTCCGATGATAAACATTATTTATTACGGGAGTAGAATGCAGCGGGACATTGAAAGAATATTAGCATTGCATTTGTGGCACAGCTTTGTGGAGCTATGCGCAAATTGGGGTGGTAAAATAAATTATTTGGGTGGTACTGCTATGCTTATAGTACATATAAAATATGCGAAACGTTCTTCCAAAATCACTATACCTACTTAATTCAAGTAGCTTTTTTAAGTTTCGTTGAATTGAATAAGACTTTTAAACAACACGAGTTTTTGACCAAGTTCTATCAGTTAAGAAAGGACAAAACAAAATAATGTCACACAGTCCTTTCATCAAAAGATCATAATATAACATATAAGTCGTGGTAGCCCATTAAAACACCCGCAGTCCTTCCAAATGGAGCTGTTTAAAAATCCGAATGTGGCTTACACCCCGGCAAAATCCACAAAAGTCTTTGTGTCTAGTCTAAGAGCCGACAAAACATAACAAATACGCTGAACAACCATTATCAATTCACACTCGGTGGGTTGCGACAAAAGGTTCGGCCATGTAGCCGTTTTTACTCTCGCCGGGCGCTCCAACAATGCCTTTCTGGCTAAACTGAAACAGTTAGCTGAATTCACTCGTACGAGGAACAACAAAAAGATAAAGTTATCTCACATGACGGTGATTGAGAAATTTTGATTAAAAATAAGCGGACTGTGAAGTGAGTTTTTTTTATTTTTATTTTACACATACAATTACCATTAATGGATTTTTTTCCTACTGCAAAGTAGCATCACTATATATAAAATTGTACCTATTTAAATACTCTTTGAAAGGTATGGATTTAAAAATAATTTGTCTTTGTTGCATCTTGCTGTGAGAATCTAAAAAAGGGTTAGAGGTATACTTATAATAATCATAATGATTAAACTAACTGCCGACCTGTTTTTTTCGACTCACGACTGATTCTATGATATACTGCACAATATGACAGAATTTCGACATAATTGTCACAACGTTAGGGCCGTAGTGTGGTCGAACAAATGTTCGGCCTGGTATACCGACAGAAACCCGTTTTGAAGTTAAATTACTAAAGTTTGACAAGCGGACCGCCTCACCAAACTACGCCAGCAATAATTTCTGCATAGCGCGGCTGGAAGACAATCGACCGATACTTAAATTAATGCAACATGGAACAATGCCGGCCTATCTGCTACCTCGACTTCCAAAATATATGGCTCTGGCCATTAACAATGCTCGTTCATTGTTGTAAAGACGACTTTTAAAATGTTGTAATATCCATTAAAATTTTAAAGTCGGGAAAACATTATAAATATTTTTTTAATAAACATAATCTTATATTTATTAATTAAACAAACATCCAAAATAAGAACAGTGTCATGATAGGGTGGAAATATATAACACCATATTTGAAGGTGTTCATTGTTATGTATGATGATGAGTCATAATCGGCTCGCTCTTAATGTAATGAGAAATGCATTTGGCGAATTGCTTAACAATACCTATGTAGCCACAGTGGGACCGGCACAGGTGCTGCACTGCACCGTCTAGCTCTAATGAAACTTCGCTCCCAAGGCACGCCGATATCCGATACTTTCCTTCAATTTGATGCGCCAGATTATCTCCTCGACCATTTCATCTTCACTAATTGAACAGACGTCGTAAGAGCTCCACAAATCGCCTTAAGTGAAATACCAAAAGTCTCATCTCCGGCGCCATATGATTTACAGGCGTTTTGTATTTTGTGAGTGTATTCGCGAACATTAACCAGCGTGCCGAACGAGACCTCCGCCGTGGGCCGACCCGCATTATATTAATTTTGACTCGAGGTTTGGGACACCGACGGGCTTATAAGATTAGAATAATTTTCTCATTCCAAGTGCTCCCCGCGAGCGCAACCAGCAGTTTAATTAAAACTAACAGTTGTCTCACACAGTCTTATCCGGCAATTTGCGAGGTATTACAGGCCGAACTTTGTCCACAAATTATCTTGACTCCATTTAACAGAGCGGTTATGTTAATACGATCTTGCCAGATTTAGCGGTTCTTTTTGTTATAACAGGCGTGTGGCAAATTACGTCATTAAGGTGAAATATTATATTTAATTTCGTCTTCCTTAAACTCGGAAACTGTTCCTTATTGTGGCTTCACAGCGCGTCGGGGAAGCGATCATTAAAATTCACCGAATGAGGCTTTTATGGGCATCATAACACTTACAGATGTTCCCGGGAACTATTGAATTAGTAATAACGTTTAATACGCTCACTTTATAGCGACACCGGAGTTGGAGCATTCATCAAATATTGAATATGCACAAAAGACGGAGTTTCAAATACGACTGAATGTATGGAGTCTTTTAAAAGTTTGGCTGTAAAATAATAAGAATATAAGTTTTTATAAGGGTGGCATATCGCTTGTGACGAAACGATATAGCTGGAGATAAACTGCTTCAATATGTCCGAATAAAATCTCGTTGTCTTCTTGCATATAAAATTCACTGGAGCCGCCGTGAAATATTATGTGGCACAAATGCCCGGGAATGAATCTCAGGGAGCTGACACGAGTCCACCCTCTTCGTATCGAATGTGCCCTTATCTTTACTACGAAATAAAAGGGAAAGCACCACTTGCTCAGTTATATCTTATGCGTACGAGTGCTTATGAAATATGAATTCTATCTCGCAAAACATATTATTTCGTTATTACTAAATATATTGCTACACGTCTCGGAGTTACACGGGACATGAGTTTGTAAGAAATGAAACGAGAGCTTGAGTTACTTCAATCTGCCAAGGTATCGTCCATTACAATACATTTACAGGAAGTGAAATATTTCTTTCTTTTAATTTAAACCAAAAATTATCTCTTGTTTTGGTACAAGTTTCAGTTTTAATTATATTGTAGGTACATTGTCTTTTGATTTTAAATTTAACGTTATTTTACTTGTGTATATCATTTAATATCAAAATGTAATAAAAAAAAGACACAGATAGTCACATATAGTCAGCTTATGTATAAGTCAGTGGAGAATAGTATAAGTAGTTGTCGAAATGTTGTCTTTTGGGACCACACATACTTATTTATTAGCGTGAAAAAAAATCAGCAATATTTAGCTAGCCAGCGTAAATTCACGCAGGTGAAATGGAGGACCCAAAAGTTTCTTCAGAATGAAAACTTTTAATGAAGTTAAATTAAAGGAATAGGTAAGTACCTACTTCTATATTTGATCATCTTCCAATCCAAACAGGAGGAGGTTTTACGTACCGCTACTGTCTATATTCTAGTTAGTAAGTTTAGTTAAAGTTAGAAGGAAATCTAAAAGAAATACAAAACAATGGGAGTGCAATAAGTTTGTTCATGTGTGGTTCTTCGTCGGCTGGGATCCGTTCCGTGACGGCGACGACGCGACGCGGCGCCGCGACGCGACACACGCACGAGATCGCGTATCGCGAGGAAAATATTATCACTCTACGCTTTGTTCTTAAGGTAATAACGAAAATTTATCTATGGAAAAATAAAAAGATGCCGGCGTAATAACAGTAAACAATGCAAAGTGTTGGATACGACAATAATAAAAAGGGGTCCTTTTGTAGAATTAAAGGCGTAATAAATCATTTCTTTTATAAAGAAATGTATGTCTCATTTTATAATTAAATTAAATGTACTTATATTTTATACCTTAAGATAACTTTTAAAATGTTATTATAGAGTTTTCGAGAACTATGTCTGAAAAAGTAATCGTATTTGATAATATTTGAAAGCTCTTTATAAATTCCGACAAATGGAATGGGAAATCGAAAAGGAATTTTTCCTTCGAAAAACGTAGCTTATTTCTTAGAGTAGATTTTATTTTGATTTCTGCCAGCAAAATTCTGTACTTACAGCGAGCTTTGAAATCCACGCGGATTTAGTGTTCAAGTAACAAAGGTGATTGACGTAGTCCCAATTCCAGTAGTCGAATAGATACTTCACGGAGAGTTTGGAATAGAAAAACATTGTGTGGAGTAAAACTTCGCACGTGTGTGTCTACTAAAATTTGAGATGGGAGCACGATGCTGATCCGGAGCAATCTGTCCCGAACAATAAGTCGCTCTCTAACAAAAGCCGGCCATTTGAACAAGTCGGAAACTTTTGTAAGTTTAGCTCTTTCTTGGCGGGCCTTGGCAGCGGTGGTGGATTTCACAATGGGGGAAATAATCGTTAGGGCCAGTCATAAGAAAAGGCATTACAAAAACAACGACGCACTTCAACCCATATTACTCAACATTTTGTCAGAGCCAAGTACTTAATTTCGAGTCTGCACCGTCATAACAGTGAGTTTGAACGTTCGACCGTCCTCCGTGAAAGTCAATATCCCGTGAGCGAATCTTGGCAAAATGTCTTTAAGTTATAATTTTGATTGTTATTAAATTGATAAATCAAAGTGATGTTCTTAAACGAAAATTTATGCCCTTAATTGTTTCTGTATATTCTTTTTACTCTAACTTGATTATTATTAAAGAATTCGTACTGTTAAAGATACAGGGAGTTACTTTACCCATTCCAGCCTGCCGTGCCAATTTGAGAACACCTATAACTATTATGAAAACGGGATTTTACAAATTTAAAGATGGTAATAGTTATAGGTGTTCCGCAGGCTTATTACCAAAACAAGCAACCAGTTGCTAATTGTACAATTGCAACACGACTGCTACTAGTTGCGGTTGGTTTGCAATCGGTACAGTACGGTACGGTACCTTTCATGCAATTTTGGTTTACAAATCGCTCGCTTGTGGCGCTATCGTAGCGATCTACGTTCCGTAATACGAATATGTGTTTTGAGAGCGATTAATTGTTAATTTTCGCGATTGCAACTGTCACTTTAAGATCGGTAATAAGCCTACCGAAATTGGTACAGCGGGCAAGAACGGGTTAAAGTGCTTATATCTCACGAAGAATTTTGCAATTGTTGCATTTATTTCACGTGCTTTCGTGATAAACAACAATAATGTAATTTTATGCGAGTAATTTTATTTGCTAAATCTATTGTTATTTTATTGCAAAACAATAAAGCCATCAATAGACAGACGCCGCATCAATATTCAAATGCCGCACGAACTCACAGCGAGTGTTATCTCCCATCATTGTGTAAAGCTCACCTCGGATGCGGGATAAAAGGCTCCACTGCGCGGCGCTGCTGGCGCGACATAACGAAGCAACGCGATCCGGCGTCACTTCCGCCGTCCGTCACGCGGGAACGACTTCCGGCGGCGCGCCAGCGCGCTGCCACTTACAATCACTTAGCTCTCGAACACGGCGACCCGTGTAAACACCCGCAAACTAGTCTTAGTCATCTTGGATTACCGCTTTGCAATCGTGTTTGTCAAGGATAACATTGATAAAGTATAACAATAGTTTATCCTAAACTTTGTAAAAATCAATTTACCCATTTTGAGTTAAATATTGTCACATGGAGACGGTTTTTGGTATGGCTCCTCCGCGTTGCCACTTACAATCACTAACCTAGCTTTCGGACACGATGACCCTTGTAAACACCCGCAACCCAGACTTAGTAATTTTGGATTACCGCTTTGCAATCCACCCATTGATGTACAAATTTTAACAATCTGGGTAGGTTATGTTAAAACTGCAATCAAAATGTTAGATTACATTCGTAAAGCAGTAGCTTTAAACTTTTATTGCTACACATTTTTTTGTAGAATTTGTATTGTAAGCATCATAATGACTTATTGACAAGCAAAACAATCTCAAGAATCTATTCACAAATCCATTCAAGTAACTTCTGAGGTGCCAAAACAACGTAATTTCACAGCTCGTGTTTCAAATTGTTTCAAACTTATGACGTTTAAATATTACATCAAAACCGTTTTCATCTTTTGTTTTCTATTTCATTTATTGTGAATTTGAAACTTCGTAATTACGCCTGTTCACGTTATTGTTTGAAATCTTATTTCTAAATAACAAAGGTGTAGAACAATAAATAAACCTTTTTGTATACATAGACATTATGAATACATAGAATTTGGTTTTTGCAATAAATCTGGGTCCATTTGCAAGATCTCTGTTATTTTCACATGTCGGTTTAATTTCCGTTTCGGCATTGTTTTCAGAGGAAATTCGATTGGAACGAGAAAAGGGAGTCGATACGGGCTATGTAATTTCCTTTCATATTCAATTTAATTCTTTGAGGGATGCGCGTCATACGACCCGTATTTATGACAAGAAAATTCGTTATAACCATAAAGAGGAAAATTTAATTCACTGACAATAGTCTTGAAATTAATTCATGATTTCGATATGAATGGATTTCAATGGTTCTTTCGAGTACTATGGATTTGTTCGCATAAATAAATTTATATTTTGGATAATTTGGAAAGTCGTTTCATTGTTAATTTCATTTAATGAAATTGACATTCAATCACCTGTATTTCGATAGTTTATTTGTATTTTGAATTTAAAATAGTACTTAGATTGATAAAAGCTGCCATATTTCGTTTCCATTTTTCTTGTTATCTAGGTAAAAGAAATATTTAAATGTGTGTGTGTGTGTGTGTGTGTGTGTGAAGGGACTTTCATGACTAAACAGCCAATAATAACATTATTTGAGCACATATTGCTTTTACAATTAACAACAACACAAAAAATTATATCTTAAGTCATAGCTTAATAAACCAGTGTATAGTTCGTTTGCTTTAAGATGAGTGTTACGTTGATGTGCGTGACCGCAAAAAGGAGTCAGGCCAAAAAATGTATTGCATTCGAAAGTTTTATTTAGTTTTGTTTAGTTTTGACGACCGGTTTGTGGCGCAGGGGTAGGCTACCCACCTTCTGCGCCAGAGGTCTCGGGTTCGATTCCCGAACAAGGCAAATATTTGTGTGCATGAACATGTCTATTTGTCTTGGTCTGGGTGTTTATTATGTATATTAAGTATGTATTTACAAAAAAAAAGTATTTAAGTATATTTATTCGTTATCAAGTTTTCCATGATACAGTTTCTTAATGAAATTACCATGGGCTTAGATAATTGGTGTGATTGTAAGAAGTTATTTATTTATTTAAAAAACTATTCCCAAATATAAATAATATACAACAGATTTGTTACCCTGGTCATCTCATTTTCATAAAGTACCTAAAAAACTTACAAAATGCAATTATTACAATTAAGTAATAAGTATTCATCATTTTCAAACTATAGCAAGATTTAAAGTAAAAAATATAAAAAGTTCAAATTACAAAATAATCAAGAATAGTCATATTGAACAGAAAATATTAAAAGTTTAAAATAAAAATTTGTCAAAATTACAATCTAACATCGAAGCAATAAAAAAAGGCCAATAACATATAAACTCAGATTTAAATATAAAAATATAAGTAAATATATATTCTTAGTTAAGTAATAAAACTACGTTTTTTGCTGCGAGCGGTACGCGTCACATACGCGGTATGGTTGCGTCGCGCGTGGGACGCGCCGCGCATCAGGCCAAAGACTCTGTGCATAGTAAATAGTAGATTGTACAACAAGTGCATAAAAGGTACCATTTTACCCGAGACGTATATATCCACCCGAGCCGTAGGCGAGGATGGATATATATGGATATTCGAGGGTAAAATGGGTTTAATGTACGAGTTATACACTCTGCTTTTCACTTCGAGTGTGAGGAAAATAATTAACAATATTGCAAAAGAGAAAAAATAAAGACTTCGCCATATTGGCGGGAAGACTTTTTTTTTTTTTTTTTATACGTGGCATTGGTAGCACAGTGAATTTATTATAGATCGTAGTCCATAATGCTCTTGAAATACTTATTTCTTAGAAAACTCATTAATTTGGTTTATTATTAGTTTTTTTAGTTTTATTAATTTAGTAATTTAACATGGATTATGTACAAACAGAATGAAATACGTTAGGTATCAATAAAATTTATTTAACGAAGTTTAATTGCGTGTGTGACTGTTTACCTGACGACCTTTGTCTTAGAGTCTGAGACTTAGACAAAGATTTTACTTTATGCACTAGAGCATAAAAAGCGATTTTATGCAGCCTATACCCAACATAAACACGAACTTTACGAGCATGAGAAGTGAAAAGTATATTTTACTATGCTCTGTGTGAAGGAATTCGGAGCGCCTCAGCCTGTGTGTGAACGCACATTACGCAAAACTCACCTTAAAGCAAAAGAACTATACTATACTATAGAAATTCAATCAGCTTTTTATAGGTACTGTATTCAATATCTAAATTAACTTCCTGTTACAATAGCTACAAACTTGCTACGGCGTAGCACTTCCTGTTACAATAGCTACGTACTTGTTACGGCGTAGCAAAAATTATCGCCATGCACGTCTTGTACAGAAATAAATGCAGAAACACGGGTGTAACGATAACGATAATATTATTAGCGTGTAAGTAGGTTCGCTTAATGAAATATTTTGTGTACACCATTGTAGTAGTACAAGTGATGTCTAAATCGGCGCGTGCGTGCGCGCGGTGACTGCCTTTGGGCACGCGACATCGCCTGCTTCCCTATCGACTTACACCCTGTTAAATCTGGCCCAATATTTGTACAGCCTATTCATTACCATCGCGCCGCTTTATTTTATTGTTTCTTCTTGCTACGACGTCCGCGTTTTATTATTCGAGCGCCCATTAAAATTTGTACAATGAGGATTTATAACCTAATGTGGGTTGGTCGAATGACGTGACGGAGGAATTATTTTGGTATTGTTTAGGGATAATAAAAATTGTTGTATTAGACTTTTAACTGCTCATTAGCAGCAGCTGATATTATGATTCTAATAACTCTTAATTTTATACTCATTTTTGTAAAATAATTTGTTTGTTCATTCTTCAAAGTTTCTACAAATCCATTGGAACGTGTTTAAATTTCCCAGAAAAAAGCAAATTGAATTTTCGTTCCGTATATTTCGAATCGTATTTGATAATACGGCAGTCTTGCGGCGGGCGGAGCCGGCGTGTCGCTTTTACATTTTTCCAATTAGGTGTAGTATTAGATTGAGGTTGAGCCAGGATCGGCCCGACGCGCCGCGAACCCGTGAATAGTGGGAGGCACTGAAAGAAAATCTAATTTGGATTTGAGGGATTACACCGGGACTTGTTTCGGCCTAGTGTAGGGAGACAAGTCTCCCCGCGCCGCGCCGTCTGCGATTGAATTAGACGTGAAGCCTTCAAGACACAGCCGTTTCGCTGTTTTATTCCAGGAAACGCGCGCTTTCCAATCGAAAGTAATTGTCTGCTTTGATGTAGACGCAATTCTATTTGATTCAGCTTTAACACTTCGCTTGAGAAGTTTGGGAGATTAATTGGTGCAGGTTTTAGTGGCGTTTTATTGCCACGTGAGCAATTACTTTCAGGGTTGTGTTGTCTTTATTTTGAGTGAAAAGCTTGCAATGTAATTGGTACAGTAGTTTCAGTACTTCCATTTTACAGTTGAGCATCGTTATACAAATTAAATTGGTCATAAAGAGTTTTACTGTAAATTGCTTTTAAAGAAATAAAAATAATGATTTTTAGCTTACGTCTTTCAAAATATGTTAATAATTTTCCACCTACTTGAAGTACGTGTTGTTATTATGTAGTTTTTATTATTTCTAATTACCATTACTAAATAAATAATAAATATCGTACACCATCACATATATTTTTCCAATACAAAATTATAGTAGCTTGAGCACTAGTATTTTGTAAAAATGGAAACAAATGACGGGTAATTACCTACATTACATACTCTTAGACCCAAGGAAATATTGAGAAGATCGTTTTCAATATTTAACCGACCGGGAATCGAACCGGGAACCTCTAGACATAGCGGTACCTTGAAACCGGTGCGTACACCACTCGGCCATGGAGGTCGTCAAACCTTTATACATAATCGCATATATATACTAGCTTTCCGCCCGCGGCTTCGCCCGCGTGTACTACACGACATTATCCTGATGGAATGTTTACAATATATGTTTAAAATATTACAACATTTTCCGGGATAAACTATGTCATTTTCCAGCTCCCAATCTACCCCCGTACCAAAAATCTCATTGATCCGTTACTCCGTTTGGACGTGAAAGACGGACAAACAAATAATACCTAAGTACTTATTGATTTTCCCGTGGGAATATGATACTATCCTGTGGTAAAAAGTAAAAGTAGCCTATTGTAATCCTTGTCAGGGTCTCAAATTATTTACTTAAATACCAATTTCTGCCCCCAAATTAGCTCGCGCTTAAAGTGATTTTTCAATACAATGAGATTTCCCGCGGTAAAAAGTAAAATATGTCCTTTCCAGGGCCTTAAACTGTCTCTTTTCTAAATATCATCCTTCCCATGAACTCAAACTATCGCCTTAAATACTAATTCCATTCTACAGCTTTGCCCGAGCTAAAACTTATTTTACCATGGGAATGAGCCAAAACAATTTGCCTAGGTATGTCTTTCCTAATAGGATCTTAAACTATCTCCATTCCAAATTTCATCAACATTGGTTCAGCCGTTTTGACGTGAGCATATACAATTTCGCATTTATAATAATAGTAGGAATAGTAGAAATAGGAATATGAATGGCCGGCCGCGACTACGTCCGCGAGAACTAAGTACATCGCAAAATTTTGTGTCAAAAAGTAAGTAGATAGGCATTCTCTAAGGTCTCATCAGTGCCATCATCAATCTATTTTAATGTCCCCACTGCTGGGGCACAGGCCTTCATATAGAGGATAAAGAGAATGGGCCATGACCTTCCACACGGGCCCATTGACGTTATGGTGTATTAACCAATCCAAATGCAGCCAGAAACATCGGCTTATCGTGTCTTCCGAAGCACGATATATTTTTTAACAGCAATCCCATGATAGACCATTGCAAAAGTCACATTACCTCAGCGATCGCAGGCCGAGCACGCTACCTACCTACTGCTCTATATACCAAATTTCATGAAAGCCAGATCGGTGGTTTAGGCATAAGAAGGTAACGATACCTAGACAAACATGAGCTACTTTCATATGAATAATATTCGGACATTCTCCTACTCTTGAACTACGAAAATGCAAAAAATCAAGTCAATACTTTGCTAAAAAATGTGTTATACTGATTTTCTTGAGTTTTATTCCAATGCTTAAAGAACTTTTTGCTTTGCACAAAAATGAGCTGTCATGGGACCCATGCTTCATTGAATAAAGTGAACAAAAAAACTGTATCCCACGGGAACTGTACTTTTTCCCGAGTTAAAATTTTCTTTTTTAAAAGTATGAAATTTTCCCGGCCAGAGTTCAATTATCCCGATCGATTTGTGTCCGTCAAGATGGCGGGATCAGACATGGAATCCAGATAATTTTGATAATTATATATACTACCTAATTACTACTTAGCCGTTTAGTTGTGATTGAGCCATAAACATCCAAACTCCGTATCTTTAATACCCCCCACCCACCCTATATATAAACATTAACCCCCCCTTTCTACCCTATTAGGGGTTTTTTTATTTTGCCTACGCAGATCATTTTTAATGATGACCTAGTATCCTTCATACCAATTTCCATATTCCTAAGTCCAGAAATGAGGAAGTTTTCATATAAGCCTTAATCCCCCCTCTTTCTACCCTATTAGGGGTTTTTCTAACTTCGCATACGCAGATCATTTTCAATCGTGACCAGTATCCAACATACCAATTTGCATACTTCTAAGTTTAGAAGTGAGGAAGTTCCATATAAGCTTAATCCGCCCGTTTTACTCTATTATGGGGGAGAATTTTTTACTTTGCTTACTCAGATCATTTTCAGTCGTGACCAGTATCCAACGTACCAATTTTCACGCTTCTAAATCCATAAATGAAGAAGTTCCATATAGAGATTTTATACTATTTTTATGCATTCACAATGCAATTTTGTAAGTATAGGAAAAATGTGTTAGCAAAAAACCACGAGCCCTATAAGTAGCCGCCTATGAAAGCTACTTATAGGGCTCGTGGTTTTTTGCTATCACATTTTTCCTATACTTTTCCTATAAGTTCCATATAACCTTAACCCCCCCATTTTACCCCTTTAGGGGGGAGTTTCCTAAAATCCGTTCTTAGCGGACGTCTCCTAGTCATAATCTACCTTCCTGCCAAATTACATCTTCGTGGGTCCAGTAGTTTTCGAGATTTCGTGATAAGTGAGTTATGTCCTCTCCATTTTATATATATAGATAAAAGCGCAATTTAATATTGCGAGGCACTTTGCTTTGTTTCAATATTTTACTAATTTATGTAGACATCGGACAATAGAAATAAAATTTAAGCAAAGAGCATAGCTGTAAGTAAATTATGAGCATAATAATATGTAATACCTAGGTACTGTAGAGTACTTATACCACAGTCTATATATTTCCCTGTGCTTATACTGTGTGCAGCCGAAAGATGGAATTGTAGGCTGTGGCAGTTAGGTTTTTAGAAATGAATATAAACTGCTTTGTAATTATATTCTTAAACCAATCTTTGGGAATATTATTTTAAAAAGAAAAGGTTGGTTTTGACGCAATCAATGCTCAGCCGCGAATGGCGATAGGAGTTCCGTATAATACGAATAAGCTATCATACTAGCAAATGTGCATAGTGATACAGAAAAAAGTGAATATAAACCAAATACCCTGAAGATATAGTTTTATTGAACCACCATAAAGTACTATAGGGACAAGAGTCCCTATAGTACCGATAAATAATACCACAAAGGATAACAATAACAACCACTCGAATAGCGCTTATAAAAATATTGGCAAAGATTTCACTGGTATTGTCATGATTTTAGAAGGTTTTTCTTATTTTTTAATAGCAACACCGTCTCTTGCCGCCATTTTGTTAAATTTAATAGGCTAATCTGTGGTAAAATTGGTGGGGGGTAGCTAGACTTGAGCCCGATTAACGAGCAAAGAGAGGTCATTCTTCAAACTAGCCTCGAGGGGATAAGTTCACTAAGACGTCGACTGTTTCTATATTGTTATACCTGTACTATGCTGTACCTGTAAGTTGGATCAATAATTATATGAGTGTTATCTGGAGTCTGCGTTTTCTTCATATTTCAGAAGCGGTAAAGTACCCACGCAAGTTTATTTCTAAACCTGATAATAAGAATAATTTGCTTATTCTGTGCTATAGTAATGCCAAACGAGTTATTTTATTCTCTTCACGCAGAGAAAGGATAAATATTCCAGATTCCATGTTAATGCGTTTTTTTTTATATCTAAATGACATTTTAAATAATAGCGGTGGATTGTGTTTTGTACATGGTCGGGGCTACTCTCCGACGGAACGGACATAAGCTAAATCGCATTTGTGTTTTAATTGATTGTGTTCGTATACGGTCGGGGCTACCCTCCGGCTATACTAACATAATTTAAAAAGTCTATATGCGTAGCTTAGTACTAAGATTTTACTAATTCGTGTTCGGGGCTACTCTCCGATCGTGTTAGTTAAATCTAAAGCGTTAAAATTGGAATATTTGTGTGGCGGATTGTGTTCCGTACATGGTCGGGGCTACTCTCCGACGGAACGGACATAAACTAGATCACACTTTTATTTGAATTGATTAATTGTGTTCGTGTACGGTCGGGGCTACCCTCCGATTATACTTACATAGTTTTAAACGCGGGTATGTAGTAGATATTTTCGTATGGCACGATCATAGCGTACCATGAATCAGGCATAATATCTTGATTGTTGTTGTTTAATTTACGTGATGTATTAAATGTGGATTGTACAGAATTAATGGAGATGATTGGCATTATTATATTATTAGAGTACTTGCTGTTTATGTTGTTTATAATCTTACACATGGAGCTAGGACTGGCAGTTTTGGCTGTGTACCTACATGTAATGTTTTAAGTAATTAGTGCTAGCACTAATTGGAGCTAGTTTTGATAGCCTTTACTGTTGCACAGAGTAAAATCACTTATGGCTACTAAATCTTGCATACAATCCATGTTTTTACGTGGTATCTAATACCAACAGTGAATAAAAGAAACCTATAAGTTATGAAGCTAGTAAGAAGTAGTAAAGAGTAAGAATAATTTATGATTGGTTGCTTACATTTCATTTATCTTAATATTATTAAAATTAATTATTACCAATTTTCCTTTGTTTTTAATGTATTGAGCGAACGTGTTGTTCTCTGGGTTGAGTGAGTCATGTATGCTTACTGGTTACCTACGTTACCTGGTAAGATTGGTTTAATAGGTACGTATTACTTACTTACAATTGAATTCTGGCTTTCTATTTATTGATATATTAATTAATAGGTACAAATTTTGTGGATTCAATTAATATGAACACCCTGAATAGCAATATAAATTGCTTGAACTATGAATATGAGTTTAAATACGAATATTTTAATATGGTATCTTTAAATTTTGGATATCTCTGATGTGAATATTTTTAATTTTTAATTATGAGCGAACAAATATAGGGTGTTCACTGGGTTGAGTGAGCAAGCTATGCATGCTCACTGGTTGCAAGAGATACATTGAATTTGCTTGTTGAAATGCATTAAATTGAATTTGATATTAGGGGGCGATGTATGTTTGTGGCATACACTCGTCGGATATTAGGGGGCGATGTATGTTTGTGGCATACACTCGTCGGATATTAGGGGACGATGTATGTTTGTGGCATACACTCGTCGGATATTAGGGGACGATGTATGTTTGTGGCATACACTCGCCGGATTTTAGAGTACGAACGATGTATGTTGGTGGCATACATTCGTCTGAATATGTTTAAATGTTAAGTGAGTACGTTTCTCACGGGCTGGTTAAGTGACTACTTATATTTCATACTGGTTTACTACCCGTATGGCCACTTTTAAGATTATTAGATTTAAATGAAACTACAACAGAACAAAGATAATTTCAAACGTTTTATTCTTGTTTTTACAATACTCATTTTACATTTTTGCACTAGATAAGTAGCTCTTAATAAAAGAAATGGTTTTTGTAAATAATAAAGGATGTAGGTAGCTACTGTAGCTAGTGAACAGTATAAATCATGAATTTTCCTGAAGGGCATATTGTGTTGATAACCTAATGATTTTATTATAATAGGTCTTTACATATGAAATTGCCGTTTTTTTCTTTTGTACATATAACTTAACAACTTTTATAATATTAGAAATATATAATTTCTTTAATATTGCGTTACATTAAGACCGTATCGAGCAACTTTTGATAATTAAATAACCACGATATTTGATTATTTACATAGAAAAAACTTATTCCGAAAGTTACGACTATTTTTGTTTCCAGAATTTCGTACTTTATTAGTTGTAACTTAGTGAAAAAAAATTTTTTTCTCTTAACGAATGTGTAATTTAGTAGTTAAAATGTCCATAAATAGGTGTGTAAAATTTTGTAAATTTACATAATATTAGTCGTTAAATAATAACAAAAACGTTAGTATGGAAAAAAAATAATTACAGAAATCTCCATACAAAACGGCAATTTCATAGGTAAAGACCTATTAGAATGACACGGAACGATCTTTTGCCGATGGATAATGTATACATTCCAAGGTAAATAGCATCTGAGGACGAATACGGCCCGCGCCACCTGGTGCGCCGCTTGGTAGGCCTCCAGGGTGACGTGGCCGACCCAGGGGAGTCTTGAGCGAAGGAGGAATACCCTTTCTTCGTAGCTGAATCTGGTCAAAGAGGATTTGTGATGATGCAGAGCATTTTGTTTATGGGAAAGTATTGAAGTTGTTTTGATTAAAATGTTTCATGTTTATTTATTTGCATATCGAATAAATCTATTTAAGATTTAATTTTCATCTCGCATAACCGACTAAATTGATTGTAACACCCCCTTAAATAAAGTTTGTAAAGGTCTACCTAAAACAAAACAAAACTATAAAAACTTATCTTTTCATAGAATCATTTAGATGTTATCAAAATACCCTTAGGGAAGAATGAAAAGCCATTTAAATCTACAGTTGCCTACGTGCTTGACATTGAGTATCTAGTAGGTACCACAGCTGTAGCAGTAGATACCTTTAAAGTATTATTGTCAATATGCGCTCTTATTATCGCAACATAGTACCTACTTACTTATAAGGATATTTATATACTAAATTATGTTTGCATCATTTCTTTTTCCTTGCATAATAAGTATCCACATGCTCCACAATTTGAGTAGGGGTTATTGTCTTACCTAGTTAAGATTTTTATAATTACCTTAGTTTCCATTTATACGAAATCCATACCATATCTTGATTCTCATGAGTGGTCAATATCCATGAGCTAGGTTTGTTTTTCTATGCCTAGGTCTATGCCCAGGTGACCTTTACGTAGAACTGGATGTATTTCTGATCTGATAAGATTGGACATGATGACGATTCACTTTTGAATAAGAGCACACTATTAAAGTCGCGAATTTAGTATTCCAAGATTGCGATTGGGTAATACTTTTATAAACTGTGATCTGTGTCACTTAGATTGTTATAGACCTTTTAACTATGGAAACAATATTAGTTTCTGGTATAAGCTTAACAACCTCCATAGCAGTGTTGTAGATACGGTGTACGTACGCATAGGTTTTCGGGGTGCCGCTGTCTCCGAGGTACCTACCGGGTTCGATTCCCTGTCGGGTGAATGTTTAAAGCGGACTTTTCAACATTCTGCCCGATTGTATGTGGTAATCCCCGTCGTTGTTCCCAAATGCCATAACACAAGTGCTTGAGTTACTTAGTTCGGGATGGAAGCAATGTAGGTATGCAAAGATATCCAAAATTAGCTGTGCCCGCGACTTCGTCCGCGTGGAATAGTGACTTTCGGCAGCATTTTTAATTTTTAAAATAAATAAATTATAGCCTATATGTTGGCGAGGACCAATAGCCTATACAACAAAAAAAGTTTCATCAAAATCAGTTTCGTAGTTTATGCCTCAAACGCGGACAACAGACAGATAAACAGACAAAAAATTCAAAACTATATTTTTGGTATCTGTTCCTTAAAACCCCTGGAGGTATTATTTTCTATTTCTTTTAAATGTACAGAATTGGATCGTTTACAATTTTATTATAAATATAGATTATTTTATTTATTTATTTAATATATACTAGTACAGTGGTATGATACAATACATTAACACATAAAAAAATTATATCACATAGCCTTCCGCCCGCGGTTTGCCCGCGTGTACTACACGACGTAATCCAGAGGGAAAGTGATATTTTTCCGGGATAAAAACTTATTTTAAGCTTACTTAAGTCACTCTCTAGCTCCTAAACTACCCGCACATACTAAAAAACACGTCAATTCGTTGCTCCGTTTTGACGTGAAAGACGGACATACAAACAAACATACTTTCACATTTATAATATTAGTATAGACTGTATGTCAAAAGAAAATACTTATAACGCTGAACAACTTCTCTTAAGGTGCTATATTTGTATCTCTTATAGTTTAGCTGGGCTGCTAGGGTTCCACATCAGGTGTGCCAGACCTTCGATATTTTTCCGTCAATAGAAAATGTTCATCACGTGAAACAACTTTTCTTAAGACGCCATGTTTGTATCTCATATAGTTTATCCTGGCTGCTAGGGTTCCACATCAGGTGAACCAGACCTTCAAATTTTTGTACGTCAATAGAAAGTGCCCATCACGTTTAACAATTTTCCTTAAGACGGTATTTTTATATCTCTCATAGTTTGGCTGGACTGCTATGGTTCCACATCAGATATTACGATCTTCAAAATAAATTATAGCCTATATGTTGGCGAGGGCCAATAGCTGTATAACAAAAAAAGTTTCATCAAAATCCGTTCAGTAGTTTTTGTGTGAAACGCGGACAACAGACAGACAGACAGACAAAAAATTCAAAAACTATATTTTTGGTATCTGTTTCGTTTAAGAAGACCCCTGGTGGTATTTTTTTCTATTTCTTTTCAATGTACAGAATTGGATCGTTTACAGTTTTATTATAAGTATAGAATAGATAAGTTTATCCTGGCTGCTAGGGTTCCACATCAGGTGAACCAGACCTTCAAATTTTTGTACGTCAATAGAAAGTGCCCATCACGTTTAACAATTTTCCTTAAGACGGTATTTTTATATCTCTCATAGTTTGGCTGGACTGCTATGGTTCCACATCAGATATTACGATTTTCAAAATAAATTATAGCCTATATGTTGGCGAGGGCCAATAGCTGTATAACAAAAAAAGTTTCATCAAAATCCGTTCAGTAGTTTTTGTGTGAAACGCGGACAACAGACAGACAGACAGACAAAAAATTCAAAAACTATATTTTTGGTATCTGTTTCGTTTAAGAAGACCCCTGGTGGTATTTTTTTCTATTTCTTTTCAATGTACAGAATTGGATCGTTTACAGTTTTATTATAAGTATAGATAGATTTACTATTTCCTATTACTTATTTTATTTTTTGTAGCTTTGTTCAAGTGGACATTTCGTCTATTATTTTTGTTATATGTAGCTTAATTTAAAAGAATTCACTATGCTTGACTTTTTAAATTTGAGTTTAGTGGCAAACTTAAATCTCAAATTTAATTTAAATTCAAACTAAATTGTGGATGAGTGCTAGAGAAATTTTATCAGGAACATACATTTCTGAGTCTTCTACATAATTAGACAATAAAGCCATAAGACTGATTAGAAATCATCATTCTTTACATTTTTCCGGGAACGTCGAAGATTCTTTATCTAAGTACCTAGTTTGATAGATACATAGATTAATTCTTTATTTGTACACAATATTACGAACGGAACAATCACACACGAAATAATAATAATAATAATACAAAGATAACAAATTGTAAACCAAATGGTGGCCTTATCGTCTTACTGCGGTTTCTTCCGGGCAACTCAGTTTTGGTTTAGACAGATGGAAAATTTTACAGTCAAAATCACTAGAAGCTATTTTGCTATTTGTGCGTACTGCGTAGTGTTCTAGATCTCTCTTAATGATTTAGATGCAAGTCAAAAGCAGAGATACTTAGTTGCTTAGACAGCACTGCAAGAAGCATTCACTGATATCTATTCTAGTTGTTTTCATTAACATAGTGATGAAATGATGTTTCTAATGCAAGAACATGTAAACAGTCCATAGTGCATTTAAGTAGATCGTGTTTATTACACTGTCAAGTTGTAACTGATGTTTTCCTAATTAAGCAAAATAAAGTAAAACGATTATTGCTCAATCACACCTCTCAATTTATTAAAATGTTCTATACAGCTTCATGCAGACATTTTAATTCATGTTTAAAACTTGTTCTAACAAATAAAGCCACAAGTAACCACTGCTGTAGCATACCAAGTTAGTTTTGCCGTGTTTTTGTTGTTATTGGCGGTATGATTTAAAATTAGTTTTTGAGGATTTTAATACTACCGTCCTAGTGTACGTATTGACAAAATATGATTTCAAATTATGTGAATCTAATTTATTGTTATTTTGATGAGCATTAATATCTTTATTAAACCAAAGATCAAGTAGATCTGTCAAATTTACCGTCTCATTTGGTAGGCTCGTGATACTAAAATTCTTAGCAGTTTACCATTCTCACGGACCTTTGAAGTTCCTTCACATATTCTGTAGTAATCATTTCCATATTTTTTTAGATCTGGTCAGTTGAACATTTGTTTCTACTATGGTTGAAGGTACTAAGTACCTTACCTACTAATGTTTATAAAAGAATATGAGAATTCATATACTTACATTTATTTCTATTGATTCATTATCAGATACATCTATTTCTTTTGAATGATTAATAAAATTGATTTGGTTACTATGTGTGTTGTGAGTTTACTGCTTTCAGATGCCAATTGTAGCATCTAGTAGGTACTTATCATGAGCTAGCATCGAGTTAATATAATAATGAGGATCCCGCTACCCTTGAACGTACGAACCAACACAGCATACAAACTGGAGGCAGAAGAGTGTACCTGCTGTGGTAATGGGAGGAGATAATATGATACTGAAGGTGCAGATCACAGAGTGATCGTTGTTGTGATGATGATCATCGTGGGCTGTGGTTGTAAGTCGGATATTGAGACGAGTGGATCGCTGATACTGAAGTTGACTTATATTGAAGTATATATTATCATGTCATGTATCTTATCTCATTTTACTAATATTATGATTGCAAAAGCTTGTATGTTTGTTCCCCAATCACGGCTATCGGCTGGACGGATCTTTGAAATCTTTTGTCTGTGGAATAGCATATCGGCTTCTTTTGACCCCGGGAGGATATTTTATTCCCACGGGAAATCATCGTGTAGTTAATTCATTTGGGCGAAAAGCTGTTCATGATTTTACTTGTCCTATTTCTATCCATGGTAATATACTACTTCATATCCCAATTATAATTATTAAATCTATTTACACTAATATTATTCATAGTAATATGAATATTTGTTGATAAGAATGCGGGTCATGCTCGTATGAGGATACCTTGTAGACATTTTTAAGTTTTGATATTAAATTGCGAACTTGTTTAAAATTATTAACTTATTCATTAGAAATGATAATAATATGATCTCTTGATTTTCATGTACGGAGTGGAACCATGTATTGTACTATTCTAACAGAGGCATAGAGTAGATGCATTTAAGATTTGGTGCTGGAGAAGAATGCTCTGGAAACCTTGGACAACTGGTTGACAAGTTGAAAAAGCAAATTGTTGCTGTGACGGTTCAAATTGTACCTGCGGCATCTTCATTATTAGTGTAACTTCCTTGTAAGAATATTTAAATTATTCGGTAATAATGCCTATTACGAACATGCCTTTAAATAATTCTTTTAGTGGTCCTAATTCATATCTTGATTTACTACAAATTGTGCACTATGGTAAATACGTATCAGTGCAGAGGCCTACAGTTGTTTTTGTAAGGACTAAACTAGGTTAAACTTAGCGATAGTTAAATTCATCTAATATTAGGTCTTTAATCCTTTCATGACTCGTAGTTGCTTTTTCCACTATTTGAGTGAAGTTATAAGGGTGTCTAGTTATCAGGTTAAAGTTAAATTCTGTACCTACCTATTCCTAATGTAACATTCTTAGGGATTTTGCTTCCGACACCATCTAATATTCTTGAATGTAGCTCCTGACAATGCATTGATGTAAACTAGTACCAAGCTAATCAATTTTTCTTTTATGACCCATAACTAATGCTTATAGATTATAACCAGACTTTACTTTAATCATTCCATATACTTACTTACACATGATTATATAACAAGTATAGTTTCAAAATAAGTTTTCTAAGTAATAATAGTCGCTTGTTAACGAATGTCATGATTATGTTAATTTATACATTGATTCAAATAGTTTTAGATTAGTTTGTTATTGATAATTTATTTTATTTGATTATGTATTACTTAACGATTTACTAAAACAATATTTTCACGATAATATCTATATTCTAAACAAGTCATCGGCTTCCTTAAAAGTTTATTGTTGAGCATTGTGTAATATAATGTATTTGTTTCAATTATGTTTTAAGTTTTAACTTAAGGTTTTTATCACTATAAGATTAACCTAAATAGGTCTATGTACCTATTTAGGTATTGTAAGACTTAACTATTGAGAATAGTTGTGTATCAGTATATTAGCTGTATACTTACCTAATTAATTGATTCTAAATAATTTTTATATGTGCGTCGGGAGACAGCACGTTATCAGATGGCCGAATGTCATGATTTTAGAAGGTTTTTCTTATTTTTTAATAGCAACACCGTCTCTTGCCGCCATTTTGTTAAATTTAATAGGCTAATCTGTGGTAAAATTGGTGGGGGGTAGCTAGACTTGAGCCCGATTAACGAGCAAAGAGAGGTCATTCTTCAAACTAGCCTCGAGGGGATAAGTTCACTAAGACGTCGACTGTATCTATATTGTTATACCTGTACTATGCTGTACCTGTAAGTTGGATCAATAATTATATGAGTGTTATCTGGAGTCTGCGTTTTCTTCATAGTATAGTTAGCCTCACTTTCACAAATTGTTTGTAGCTTTTAATATTCAGGCATACAAAATTGATATCAAACGGTTCCAGATAAAATGGCTTATTCAGAACGTTTCATAATGTTGATTTTCATTGAAAGCTCGTTGAAGCACAACGCCATACATCGGGTGATTGGTAATTAGGGTCGTGACGTGGCAAATTAAACTGGCGACTCACGGCCATTGTCCACGGATCGAGCGATGGACAAACAATTACTCTTCTGCCAAGGAAAAATGTTATTGTAAAGAGAACGATATCAATGCAGCGCCAAGTATGAGTAAAGCGTATGAGAGGCCGAGCCGGAGTTTCAACGTATTCCGTAGTCGCTACTCTTTTATTTTTGTCTACCACATAACATATGGCTGTCATTAACTTAATAAATTTTCGAATATCGAATTCCTCGTGGAGAAACCTTCTTTTGTTTCATTTGTCGGTAATGCAATGCAACCAATCTTTTAAAAATACGATCGCGCTGTTCCATCATCTCAAAGCTCAACTGGCTCAACTTTATGTTTTTCGGTGTAGAGTTTAGCGTGTAGTGTGGTGTACTGAAAAAACCGGTATTACACCAATTACAGTCACAATATGATCCACTTGCGTAGTTGATCCGTAACTACATGGCATGTCATCAGGTCGTGTAATTTTCTTTGCGGTAACAACTCATGTTCGTATCACAAGCTACATGCAATAACCAGGTAAGCGCATTATCAGATGTTATGAAATTATTTGTGTTAAAAATAATGTTTAACTCGCCAGGTTTGATGAAATTGAATTGTTAATTAATTCATGAATATTAAAACGCCGTTTGCGAATACTGCTAGTTTAATTTGCAAGCCAATAAGTAATTGGATACTTTAAATTTTTGTTTTGAGTTCATATACCTACCTGCAAAATATATAAATTATAAAATTATGAAGACTTTCAGAATCTCAATATCGGCAAGAAATAATTTTAATCTTAAGATTTAAACGCTAATATATTATTCTGCAATAATTACAGAGCTTAAATCTATTTACGAAAAACACTAAAATTTGAATTTTGAAAGGTGATTTTTAGATGTCGGTCTCTTAAGAACAAAACTGCTGATTAAAATGCATTAAATATGTATTTGTATTGTATCATTAAATTTGACCAAGGTACAGAAAATGAAATACAAACATTGTCTAACGATGTGTAATTTTCTGAAAAACAAAAAAAAATAAGTTACGATAAACAAACTATGGTTGTGTGACTCATAAATACGCGCAATCAAATGCGAATAAAAAGTTTTCCTTTTAACCAATTATTATAAAACTTGCGGAATACTTAGATAAGTAGGTAGTCAAAGTATAATTATTAAAAGAACACCAATTTAGTAAATCTGCTTTAAAGATCTGAATGCGATGGTCACACCATAACCATACTTTTTACAGCCTGCACAAAGATGCTAATAGCTCATTGTCTGAGCAGTGGAATAAAACTAGAAAGAGTATTATTTTAGTCGTGTACCCATTGTATTCTATTCCGCATCTTGACGAAGAAAGTTATTATAAAATATGATTTTGTACAAATGGTACGATAATTTCGGTGTCACTATTTAAAAATAAGTCGACAGCTTTTATCGCTTCATTATTTTGTCATCGAGAAAATATGAATAATCTTTTTACCGTCATTTCGGTGTCGCCATTTTGGTCTCAATTATACCCGCGAATCAGATAATCAGAAGCCGCGGATTTAAAATAAATATATTTTGTAATAAAATTGCTTTTTAATTACAAAGACGAAAAAGTCTCGGTTCCTGGAACAAATAACTTATTATGGTTACCGTCTGGAAATTAAGCAAAAAGACGCGCCTTAAAGATTTGTCTCTTAACAATATAAATCATAATTTATTTTCATTTATTTTTTGTATATAATACCTACAAATATTTGAAGTCCTTTGTTGATTGAAACTAGTCTGTGATGAGAAAATATCTTAAATTTTTAGGCTTTATTATTCGTAGCGAAAATAACAAATATTCTAATACCAATTATTATGACTCATTAATGAATAGGTATCTGCCATATCAGTTTAATACGAAAAAATAGAGACGGTTGCAGTAAAAGTCACGTTTCATCATGTAACAATTCTTATCCCCATATTTCGGTCGGGATGACGAGGGGAGCCAAGATTGAATTAAGTTATCGCCAGCACCGACCTACTGTTATTTATGGCACTAAGAAATGTAACCGTTATCTGCCAACTATTAATTTCGGTGATAATTAAAGCTGACCGCCTCATTTATATTATCTGCGAGCGAAGATTCATTTTTCTAATCTTAATCTCTCGGAATCTTTTCTATCAGCATTTTTTTATCTGCCGCTAGGTAATAATGCCTTTACTTTAACGTGACTGTATTACATGGCGATATAACATACTAATCAATTTTCGTATTAATGAAATAATTAATAAAAATAATATATAATTAATATTAAGTAGGTAGGTACTTAATTTTTATTTTTTTTATAAATTTATTATCTTCAATTCTGTGAATTTAATAGTCGCGTTTTCTATTACATTATTACGTTTCCAATTTCTATTTACAGAAATGGTGAGTGAGGTAGAGATGAAAATCCGCAAATATAATCACGAGGAAATAGTACAAAACGCTTATTTTGAAAGTTACACTTCTACAAAAATATTTCTATGTAATTAGAGTAGCACTGTTAAAAAGTATTTTTCATTTAACTTCTTGTAATTCATAATCGCATTCAACAAAACGTATACCACTATTTTTTATTGAAATATTTTTTAACTCGTCTAAATCGTTAAAGTTCCGAACAAAACTTCGCCATAATTGGACACCTGCACTACGCCGCTCGCTAATCCAATATTTCCGCTGACAACAGAAGATAAAGACTTTCAAGTGACTTTTTCGCATAAAATCCGACCCCAATTATCGCTAATGGAAAATTAATGGGATGGGTAATTTGGTGAATGTCACCCTCTATAAATATCAAGCCCGCGATTTGCGACATTTTAGATAATTTTTATCGCTTTTTTTAAGTTCATTACCTAGATTACGAGAATAGCCGACATTATTACACTATAACCTTACGAACCAGTTTTATTTGGACGGCAAGGTTAGTTAGTGAAACACGCATAAGTTATTTGCTGCTTCGGCAACAATAATTTTCAGGAGTATAAAAGTTGTAAAGTTGTATTGTGGAACTTGATAAGAATAATAAGCGTGAAAACTATAATTTGATATTGTATGTAGATCTTTTTCGGAAAAATTTAAATGATACGTTTCTTGAATCAGCCTAATCATCTTCAGACTTCAGGTAATAAACGTAAAAGTTTTATTTGTTACTAGAAGCTCCACGCGGTTTTACCCATGGTACCCGCTCACGTGGGAATATCGAGATAAAATATATAAAGGAGAATGCCCATGGACGGTACTCATTTGTGTCATGCTTCAAGATAAAAAACATACTATAATTAATTTCATAATATTTGACCATTTTTCATGGCCCAGAGTTTTAATTTTGAACAGGGATTTACTTTTTAAGTATTAAAGTAACAGTGTATTTATCAACCACGGAAGCCAGGACACTGCTGTGTGGCTGCCACTGTCAGCAGTGTTGCCGTTGCGGGTAGTTTTACCTGATTTCGGATAATTTAGGCTTTGAACGGGTACGTTTACGGGTAGCGACGACTGTCGGATAAAAATGGGTATTTTTGTGGCGATCGTGTAGAAAAAGACAAAATGACAACTACAGTCAGGAACCCAACACTATTTAAAATAGTACCTATTGTGTGTTATTTTTTTATGAAAGTTCATATTATTATGTTACTAGAAACACTCATTATTACTATCTTTAGCCTATTCGCCCTAGCCCCGACGAATCCGGGTAATTTCTGATTCGGTTACGGACTTTTTCTAGTTTGATAGGCGGCAACACTGACTGTCAGTCATCGACAATATCGACCAAAGAGTAATAACTCTGCACGCGATTAGGGCGTTTTTGGCGCTAGTTACAATAAATTTTTTTGCTCTAAGGTTATGGGAAATATTAGTATTCGATTTTGACCGCGCGCAGACTTATCTGGCGCGACATACTCTTTAGTGATTACATACTCTTTGATCGACATCGGACCATGAAGCTCGACTTAATACTGAGGTAACTGGAGAGTGCAGTACTAACACTTTTTTGTGACCAAAAATTACACAGTGGCTGTCTTCCGTCTCACCTACACTTTAAAAAAATACGTATGGTCATATGAGACAACTGACAGCCACTACATACATAAATGTCAAATTTGCTGGGTACACTTTTTTATTCAGGGTGAGAACTCCAGTTACCTCAGTATTAAGTCGAGCTTCATGCATCGGACAAAGACACGCTCTTTGGGACGGAGCTAGCTAGGAACAATTTTTTTTTATTTAAAAATCATTGGTGTAGACTTTTAAACCTTAAATTGTGGTGTTTGTGAATTCGCGTGGTGCATTGTTATTTGGAAGAATGTTCGACTGAAACAATCGCTGTTTATACTTACTGTTACATTTTAGGAAATAATTTCTAAACCCTTGTTTTTACTTTCAATATAATAATGGAGAGAAGTAATTAGATATTTTACCTACATAATAAAACAGGTATGGATTTGATGCAACATTAGACGGCCGTCCATTGCAACTTGGGCATTCTCCTTTAGGTAAATCAAACAAACATTAAATTAAATCTTTCTTCTTTATAATATAATAAATAATTTAATACAATATGTTTATGTATCGAAAATCGTAACGTTTGCTTAGCTGGTCAATCACTTTTAACGATACTTCTTCCTTCTTCTTCAGGATTGAATATTAAACTAAAAAGTAAAAAATAAATATGTAGTTTAAAAAACTATAAAAACACACTTTTATAGGAACAGACTAAAAAGTACAAAATAACCGTCTATTCAGTAACTGAAATTAAAAAGCGTGGTGCGCGTTGTCAATATTAAGTAAGTACTTGAATGCATGCTTTGCAAAGGGCGCACCACGCTTTTTAATTTCAGTTACTGAATAGACGGTTATTTTGTACTTTTTAGTCTGTTCCTATAAAAGTGTGTTTTTATAGTTTTTTAAACTACTAATTTATTTTTTACTTTTTAGTTTAACAAATGGCAAGCTATGGATGGAGATGGTAATCGATTTCACAGTCCACTCATGTGTCTGCCCACCCCGAAAATATTATAACTCAAAGGCGTGATTGTATGTATTTAGTTTTACAAATTCAAGTGGAGTCTATTAGTTACCAGATGCGCGAGCCGAACCCTTACTTCCTCCCTGCTCCATCATCAGACCCTCACCACCAAGTGTAGCGAATAGGTCTTATCAGAACTAAACAAATGAGCCCAAACTCGAGGGGTTTCCTAGTGGCAATTAAGGAGTGCCACTGACTTCCTCCCTGCTCCATCATCAGACCCTCACCACCAAGTGTACCGAATAGATCTCATCAGAACCAAACAAATGAGCCCAAACTCGAGGGGTTTCCTAGTGGTCTTAAGGAGTGCCACTGACTTCCTCCCTGCTCCATCATCAGACTCTCACCACCAAGTGTAGCGAATAGGTCTCATCAGAACGAAGCAAATGAACCCATCTCGAGGGGTTTCCTAGTGGTCATTAAGGAGTGCCACTGACTTCCTCCTTGCTCCATCATCAGACCCACACCACCAAGTGTAGCGAAAAGGTCACATCAGAACGAAACAAATGAGCCAGAACTCGAAGGGTTTCCTATTGGCCATTAAGGAGTGCCACTGGCTTCCTCCCAGCTTCATCATCAAACCCTCGCCACCAAGTGTAGCGAATAGGTCTCGTCTGAACGAAACAAATGAGCCCAAACTCGAGGGGTTATCTTGAGGTTATTGAGGAGTTTCACTGGGTCCTCCCAGCTCCATCATCAGACCCACACCACCAAGTGTAACGAATAGGTCTTATAAAAACGAACAAATGAACCCAAACTCGAGGGGTTTCCTATTGGTCATTAAGGAGTGTCACTGGCTTCCTTCCTGCTCCATCATCAGACCCTCACCACCAAGTGTAGCGAATAGGTCTCATCAGAACGAAACAAATGAGCCAGAACTCGAGGTGTTTCCTATTGGTCATTAAGGAGTGCCACTGGCTTCTTCCCTGCTTCATCATCAGACCTTCACCACCAAGTGCAGCTAATAAGTCTCGTCAGAACAAAACAAATGAGCCTAAACTCGAAGGGTTTCCTAGCAGCCATTGAAGAGTTCTATTGCCCACCTCTTGACTCCATCATTCGAAGGTAGCAAATTATTGTATTGTCATCGGATTCATATAGACTTGCAAAGTTTAAAATCAATACATCAATCAGAAGTAGGTTAAAATTGAATTCCAAGATTTTCTTACATTGTGACTTAGTTACAAGTGAAGCTAATAAAAGTGTGGTAAAAAGGTGAATCAGCTCTAGTAGGTACTTAATAAATCATATCGGTGTCTCTTCTCGTATTGCCAATATATAAAAAAAAACTAAAGATTGATAGCAAAAGAGTTTACAAACTTTTACAGATATAATTAGGAAGGTGGGGGCCCCGCGTCATTGAGCATCTCCCTTCCAGGGTTCCAGAGCACATGCTCGCCGCCGCGCCTCCATGCCTCAGGAGATAGATTACTTCCCGATGATTTAGTTTTATTGTTTTCCCCTATCGAACTGTCGCTGCCATTCCGCTACTTTGCCACCGCCACCACCGTTAAACTCACCTCACTATTGTACACCTTATTGCTGCGGAGTAAAATCCAACTTTGCTCCAAACAATATGTAGGACAAATATGTCAGACATAGGAAATCGCAAGTAATAGACGATAACATGAATAATCTTCATAAATAAAACCGAAGGAAAGGAGATATGATAAATTTTCAAAACGTTTGGTATCATTTTATTATGTTTATTTTATTCTTTTAAGACGTTGCTTTTTAGATAAATATTTCAGAAAGAACTTTCACCGAAGTTTGTGTTATGTTATGGTTCAAATAGCCTTTTTTTTTGTTTTTTTTTGTGACTGTGAGAAATGCGTTTATGCATCCCTCGCCACTGGGTGCAGGGGTGATTCGAAATGTGGGACTCACCTTCGGGGGTCCTACCCACTAAAACTCCCAGTATTTGCTCTCGTGGCAGTCATTGGTAATGGGGGATTAGGGTGACAGTCAATCAAGTCATCTTCAACGTCATTAAAATTTTAAAAGATACGTAGGTAATATTCGTCTGTGAATTATCTGTCTGACTAACAATTCTCACCACACCCTTTCGGGCATTTTATCGTCAAGCGGTCAAGTCATATGAGCAGGTGGGCCCGTTGCACCTTATGGCCTCAATCTTTCTGGAAACGATGGCTTTATGGCTCGACTAAGCCGTCATGTAAGATGTAAGAAAACATTAGAATACATGGTTACTTGAAAACCTGCCAACTAATTCAAATTGGTCGAACAAATTGCCCAGGTCTTATGTTACCTATCTTATTCTTACAGTCCCGAAAGAGATATTTTGGGGCTTTTATCGTCGATCGGTCACTACGTGTGAGCCAAGTGAGCTTGGCCCGTTGCACCTCGCGGCGGCAATCTATCCGGAAACGATGGCTTTATGATTCGAAAAGAACCATTTATACTTCAGACCAATACACGGCCCGGTGATGTAGTATTAGACCTCTGGGAGGTGTTACGATACAATTTCTGTAGCCTGTTTTTAGGTTTTTTGTTTTGTGGATTAGAAAACCTAATTTTTACGACCACACATGAAAATAAATAGATGTCCTGTGAATGTGGAGTTATTTTTAATTTATAATTATCTACTGTCACAACTGTTTCGGAACAATCCAAAAGTGTTTTCTAAATTATCCTTCATCAGAAGTAATTTGATTTCTGCCTATTATTACACACTGGTAAGCCAGAATAAGAGAGCTTATATTTTTGAAAATCGATGATTCCTGACGCATAGGTACCTACTTTAGTAAGTTAACAAATTCAGCCCTGACATAAAAAAAAATATTTAGGTATTAAAGCTAATTTGATACATTTACCAAACCAGTACGCAAGTAATTCTAACTAAATAAGCAGGCTTACTAAAAATAACTCCACAAAGCTTCTAATTTGAGGTTTCATATCGTCTGTTAACTCGCTAGGCCAACCAGGTTTATAGCGCCCCTAATAACGGGGGTGGCGTCTATCAAATTGCTACTGAAAAGAGCTTCCAACTCGGAAAATACATTATAGTTCCAACCAAACCGCCTACGCGCACGTAAACACATTGTCACAACTGGTTCCAACTAATCCTATAAAATCTCACAACTTATTGTCTACTAATATTTATGGAGATTGGAGACGTACCGTAAATCGTTCACTGCCTATTAATTACATGTAAGTCAGAATTAAAGAGTATGTTTCACGTCTTCTTGAATAATCTGGTTCGGTGAATGGAGGGTGCATGACAATAAAACTAAATCACTAAGGCTATGTCTATTGTGCCTCGCCGGCGCCGGCGGAAGGCAAGCGTATGTGGGGGACAACTTGCTCCACCGGAAATAAAATAAACTATATAATATCAACTTATGGACGCATTGGTAGGCAGAAGACGAGCAACTACTCCATAGCAAAGTTTCATGCTTATTATGCTTCTCACGTAAGCTCCAACGTTGCTAAAACGTATTTGCTACACGTACTTGTTTACCTGAAACTGTAATTTGTGGAACAAACAGAATTAGGGAATATTCTAGGGAAATGTGTGTGGTTCCGTTCCGTTTGAAGATTTAGCGTTTTGTTGCGTTAAGACAGGACATTATCGACTTTAGTAGGATATGTCTGTGAACTTAGCATATCATTTCCCAGCATATCATAAAAAAAGTGTGTTCTTTTCGCATGCAGATTAGTTCTATAGTTCCTGATAGTTTTAAGCAATAGTTCTAGTGAATTTACCTGCAAAACTATCTATCAAAAATGATATGCCAACTTCCATTATAATTTCCCAGCATATCATAAATAAAAAGGTGTTCTATTCGCATGCCGATGAGTTCTATAGTTCCTGATAGTTTTTAGCAATAGTTCTAGTGATTTTACCTGCAAAACCATAGATTATAAATGATATGCCAACTTCCATATAAATTCCCAGCATATCAAAAATAAAAATGAGTTCTATTCACATGCCCATCAGTTCCATAGTTCCTGATAGTTTTTAGCAATAGTTCTATTGATTTTACCTGCAAAACTATCGATCAAAAAATGATATGCCAACTTCCATATAATTTCCCAGCATATCATAAATAAAAAAGAGTTCTTATCGCATGCCGATGAGTTCTATGATTCCTATTAGTTCTAGTGATTTTAGCTAAAAAAAAGTATCAATCAAAAAATTATGATATATATAAAAAGATAAATAAAATAATTGGAACCTGAAACTCGATTAGAGCCCAGAACTAACGCCCAAGTACCAGCATATCATGCTAAAAATGTTGAAAATAAGAATTTCAAAGAAAACCTATTTAATCGTTTCAAACAGGTCTCAGAAGCTAGAACTATTGCGTAACTATCAGGTCCGTATCAGACCTGGAAATTTTTACTCGGTTGGTGCCCAGAACTAATGCAAAAGTACCAGCATATCATGCTACAAAAGTAAAAAAAACTAAAAATCGAAGAAAATTTATTAAACAGTTTCAAACAGCTCTTAGAAGCTAGAACTATTGCGTAACTATCAGGTCTGTATCAGACCTGGAAACTGTTACTCGATTGGTGCCCAGGACTAACGCCAATGTACCAGCATATCATGCTACAAATGTAAAAAAATCAAGAAAATCGAAGAAAATTTATTAAACAGTTTCAAACAGGTCTTAGAAGCTAGAACTATTGCGTTACTGTCAGTTCCGTATCAGACCTGGCAACTGTTACTCGATTGGTGCCCAGAACTAACGCAAAAGTACCAGCATATCTAGCTACAAGTGTAAAAAAATCTAAAAATCGAAGAAAATTGAATTTATCATTTCAAACAGGTCTTAGAATCTAGAACTATTGCGAAACTATTAGGTCTGTATCAGACCTGAAAACTGTTTCTAGATTGGTATCCAAAACAAACGCCAAAGTACCGGCATAACATGCTACAACGGTAAAAAAACCTAAAAATCGAAGAAAAATTATTAAACAGTTTCAAACAGGTCTTAGAAGCTAGAACTATTGCGTTACTGTCAGTTCCGTATCAGACCTGGAAACTGTTACTCGATTGGTGCCCAGAACTAACGCCAAAGTACCAGCATATCATACTACAAATGTAAAAAAATCAAGAAAATCGAAGAAAATTTATTAAACAGTTTCAAACAGGTCTTAGAAGCTAGAACTATTGCGTAACTATCAGGTCTGTATCAGACCTGGAAACTGTTACTAGATTGGTATCCAAAACTAAAGCCAAAGTACCGGCATATCATGCTACAACGGTAAAAAAACCTAAAAATCGAAGAAAAATTATTAAACAACTTCAAACAGGTCTTAGAAGCTAGAACTATTGCGTTACTGTCAGTTCCGTATCAGACCTGGAAACTGTTACTCGATTGGTGCCCAGAACTAACGCCAAAGTACCAGCATATCATGCTACAAATGTAAAAAAAACAAGAAAATCGAAGAAAATTCATGAAACAGTTTCAAACAGCTCTTAGAAGCTAGAACTATTGCGTAACTATCAGGTCTGTATCAAACCTGGAAACTGTTACTCGATTGGTGCCCAGAACTAACGCCAAAGTACCAGCATATCATGCTACAAGTGTAAAAAAATCTAAAAATCTAAAAATCGAAGAAATGTGATTTAATCATTTCAAACAGGTTTTAGAAGCTAGAACTATTGCGTTACTATCAGGTCCGTATCAGACCTGGAAACAGTTACACGATTGGTGCCCAGAACTAACGCCAAAGTACCAGCATATCATGCTACAAATGTAAAAAAATCAAGAAAATCGAAGAAAATTTATTAGACAGTTTCAAACAGCTCTTAGAAGCTAGAACTATTGCGTAACTATCAGGTCTGTATCAAACCTGGAAACTGTTACTCGATTGGTGCCCAGAACTAACGCCAAAGTACCAGCATATCATGCTACAAGTGTAAAAAAATCTAAAAATCGAAGAAATGTAATTTAATCTTTTCAAACAGGTTTTAGAAGCTAGAACTATTGCGTTACTATCAGGTCCGTATCAGACCTGGAAACAGTTACACGATTGGTGCCCAGAACTAACGCCAAAGTACCAGCATATCATGCTACAAATGTTTATTAAACAATTTATTAAACAGTTAAAACAGCTCTTAGAAGCTAGAACTATTGCGTAACTATCAGGTCTGTATCATACCTGGAAACTGTTACTCGATTGGTGCCCAGAACTAACGCCAAAGTACCAGCATATCATGCTACAAATGTAAAAAAATCAAGAAAATCGAAGAAAATTAATTAAACAGTTTCAAACAGGTCTTAGAAGCTAGAACTATTGCGTTACTGTCAGTTCTGTATCAGACCTGGAAACTGTCACTAGATTGGTGCCCAGAACTAGCGCCAACGTACCAGCATATCATGCTACAAAAGTAAAAAAATCAAGAAAATCGAAGAAAAATTATTAAACAGTTTCAAACAGGTCTTAGAAGCTAGAACTATTGCGTTACTGTCAGTTCCGTATCAGACCTGGCAACTGTTACTCGATTGGTGCCCAGAACTAACGCAAAAGTACCAGCATATCATGCTACAAGTGTAAAAAAATCAAAAAATCGAAGAAAATTGAATTTATCATTTCAAACAGGTCTTAGAATCTAGAACTATTGCGAAACTATTAGGTCTGTATCAGACCTGGAAACTGTTACTCGATTGGTGCCCAGAACTAACGCCAAAGTACCAGCATATCATGCTACAAATGTTAAAAAAATCAAGAAAATCGAAGAAAATTTATTAAACAGTTTCAAACAGCTCTTAGAAGCTAGAACTATTGCGTAACTATCAGGTCTGTATCAGACCTGGAAACTGTTACTCGATTGGTGCCCAGAACTAACGCCAATGTACCAGCATATCATGCTACAAATGTAAAAAAATCAAGAAAATCGAAGAAAATTTATTAAACAGTTTCAAACAGGTCTTAGAAGCTAGAACTATTGCGTTACTGTCAGTTCCGTATCAGACCTGGCAACTGTTACTCGATTGGTGCCCAGAACTAACGCAAAAGTACCAGCATATCATGCTACAAGTGTAAAAAAATCTAAAAATCGAAGAAAATTGAATTTATCATTTCAAACAGGTCTTAGAATCTAGAACTATTGCGAAACTATTAGGTCTGTATCAGACCTGAAAACTGTTTCTAGATTGGTATCCAAAACTAACGCCAAAGTACCGGCATAACATGCTACAACGGTAAAAAAACCTAAAAATCGAAGAAAAATTATTAAACAGTTTCAAACAGGTCTTAGAAGCTAGAACTATTGCGTTACTGTCAGTTCCGTATCAGACCTGGAAACTGTTACTCGATTGGTGCCCAGAACTAACGCCAAAGTACCAGCATATCATACTACAAATGTAAAAAAATCAAGAAAATCGAAGAAAATTTATTAAACAGTTTCAAACAGGTCTTAGAAGCTAGAACTATTGCGTAACTATCAGGTCTGTATCAGACCTGGAAACTGTTACTAGATTGGTATCCAAAACTAACGCCAAAGTACCAGCATATCATGCTACAACGGTAAAAAAACCTAAAAATCGAAGAAAAATTATTAAACAACTTCAAACAGGTCTTAGAAGCTAGAACTATTGCGTTACTGTCAGTTCCGTATCAGACCTGGAAACTGTTACTCGATTGGTGCCCAGAACTAACGCCAAAGTACCAGCATATCATGCTACAAATGTAAAAAAATCAAGAAAATCGAAGAAAATTTATTAAACAATTTCAAACAGCTCTTAGAAGCTAGAACTATTGCGTAACTATCAGGTCTGTATCAAACCTGGAAACTGTTACTCGGTTGGTGCCCAGAACTAACGCCAAAGTACCAGCATATCATGTTACAAAAGTAAAAAAACCAAGAAAATCGAAGAAAAATTATTAAACAGTTTCAAACAGGTCTTAGAATCTAGAACTATTGCGAAACTATTAGGTCTGTATCAGACCTGGAAACTGTTACTTGATTAATGCCCAGAACTAACGCCAAAGTACCAGCATATCATGCTACAAATGTAAAAAAATCAAGAAACTCGCAGAAAATTTATTAAACAGTTTCAAACAGGTCTTAGAAGCTAGAACTATTGCGTTACTGTCAGTTCCGTATCAGACCTGGAAACTGTTACTAGATTGGTGCCCAGAACTAACGCAAAAGTACCAGCATATCATGCTACAAATGTAAAAAAATCAAGAAAATCGAAGAAATTTTATTAAAAAGTTTCAAACAGCTCTTAGAAGCTAGAACAATTGCGTTACTATCAGGTCTGTATCAGACCTAGAAACTGTTACTTGATTGGTGCCCAGAACTAACGCCAAAGTACCAGCATATCATACTACAAATGTAAAAAAATCAAGATAATCGAAGAAAATTTATTAAACAAATTCAAACAGGTCTTAGAAGCTACAACTATTGCGTTACTGTCAGTTCCGTATCAGACCTGGCAACTGTTACTCGATTGGTTCCCAGAACTAACGCAAAAGTACCAGCATATCATGCTACAAGTGTAAAAAAATCTAAAAATCGAAGAAAATTGAATTTATCATTTCAAACAGGCCTTAGAATCTAGAACTATTGCGAAACTATTAGGTCTGTATCAGACCTGGAAACTGTTACTCGATTGGTCGCCAGAACTAACGCCAAAGTACCAGCATATCATGCTACAAATGTAAAAAAATCAAGAAAATCGAAGAAAATTTATTAAACAGTTTCAAACAGGTCTTAGAAGCTAGAACTATTGCGTTGCTGTCAGGTCCGTATCAGACCTAGAAAATTTCACTCGATTGGTGCCCAGAACTAACGCCAATGTACCAGCATATCATGCTACAAGTGTAAAAAAATCTAAAAATCGAAGAAATGCGATTTAATCATTTCAAACAGGCTTTAGCAGCTAGAACTATTGCGTTACTATTAGGTCCGTATCAGACCTGGAAACTGTTACTCGATTGGTGCCCAGAACTAACGCCAAAGTACCAGCATATCATGCTACAAATGTAAAAAAACCTAAAAATCGAAGAAAAATTATTAAACAACTTTAAACAGGTCTTAGAAGCTAGAACTATTGCGTTACTGTTAGTTCCGTATCAGACCTGGAAACTGTTACTCGATTGGTGCCCAGAACTTACGCCAAAGTACCAGCATAACATGCTACAAATGTAAAAAAACTAAAAATCGAAGAAAAATTATTAAACAACTTCAAACAGGTCTTAGAAGCTAGAACTATTGCGTTACTGTTAGTTCCGTATCAGACCTGGAAACTGTTACTCGATTGGTGCCCAGAACTAACGCCAAAGTACCAGCATATCATGCTACAAGTGTAAAAAAATCTAAAAATCGAAGAAATGTGATTTAATCATTTCAAACAGGCTTTAGCAGCAAGAACTATTGCGTTACTATTAGGTCCGTATCAGACCTGGAAACTGTTACTCGATTGGTGCCCAGAACTAACGCCAAAGTACCAGCATATCATGCTACAAATGTAAAAAAATCAAGAAAATCGAAGAAAATTAATTAAACAGTTTCAAACAGGTCTTAGAAGCTAGAACTATTGCGTTACTGTCAGTTCCGTATCAGACCTGGAAACTGTTACTCGATTGGTGCCCAGAACTAACGCAAAAGTACCAGCATATCATGCTACAAATGTAAAAAAATCAAGAAAATCGAAGAAATTTTATTAAAAAGTTTCAAACAGCTCTTAGAAGCTAGAACAATTGCGTTACTATCAGGTCTGTATCAGACCTAGAAACTGTTACTTGATTGGTGCCCAGAACTAACGCCAAAGTACCAGCATATCATACTACAAATGTAAAAAAATCAAGAAAATCGAAGAAAATTTATTAAACAAATTCAAACAGGTCTTAGAAGCTACAACTATTGCGTTACTGTCAGTTCCGTATCAGACCTGGCAACTGTTACTCGATTGGTTCCCAGAACTAACGCAAAAGTACCAGCATATCATGCTACAAGTGTAAAAAAATCTAAAAATCGAAGAAAATTGAATTTATCATTTCAAACAGGCCTTAGAATCTAGAACTATTGCGAAACTATTAGGTCTGTATCAGACCTGGAAACTGTTACTCGATTGGTCGCCAGAACTAACGCCAAAGTACCAGCATATCATGCTACAAATGTAAAAAAATCAAGAAAATCGAAGAAAATTTATTAAACAGTTTCAAACAGGTCTTCGAAGCTAGAACTATTGCGTTGCTGTCAGGTCCGTATCAGACCTAGAAAATTTCACTCGATTGGTGCCCAGAACCAACGCCAATGTACCAGCATATCATGCTACAAGTGTAAAAAAATCTAAAAATCGAAGAAATGCGATTTAATCATTTCAAACAGGCTTTAGCAGCTAGAACTATTGCGTTACTATTAGGTCCGTATCAGACCTGGAAACTGTTACTCGATTGGTGCCCAGAACTAACGCCAAAGTACCAGCATATCATGCTACAAATGTAAAAAAACCTAAAAATCGAAGAAAAATTATTAAACAACTTTAAACAGGTCTTAGAAGCTAGAACTATTGCGTTACTGTTAGTTCCGTATCAGACCTGGAAACTGTTACTCGATTGGTGCCCAGAACTTACGCCAAAGTACCAGCATATCATACTACAAATGTAAAAAAATCAAGAAAATCGAAGAAAATTTATTAAACAAATTCAAACAGGTCTTAGAAGCTACAACTATTGCGTTACTGTCAGTTCCGTATCAGACCTGGCAACTGTTACTCGATTGGTTCCCAGAACTAACGCAAAAGTACCAGCATATCATGCTACAAGTGTAAAAAAATCTAAAAATCGAAGAAAATTGAATTTATCATTTCAAACAGGCCTTAGAATCTAGAACTATTGCGAAACTATTAGGTCTGTATCAGACCTGGAAACTGTTACTCGATTGGTCGCCAGAACTAACGCCAAAGTACCAGCATATCATGCTACAAATGTAAAAAAATCAAGAAAATCGAAGAAAATTTATTAAACAGTTTCAAACAGGTCTTAGAAGCTAGAACTATTGCGTTGCTGTCAGGTCCGTATCAGACCTAGAAAATTTCACTCGATTGGTGCCCAGAACTAACGCCAATGTACCAGCATATCATGCTACAAGTGTAAAAAAATCTAAAAATCGAAGAAATGCGATTTAATCATTTCAAACAGGCTTTAGCAGCTAGAACTATTGCGTTACTATTAGGTCCGTATCAGACCTGGAAACTGTTACTCGATTGGTGCCCAGAGCTAACGCCAAAGTACCAGCATATCATGCTTCAAATGTAAAAAAACCTAAAAATCGAAGAAAAATTATTAAACAACTTTAAACAGGTCTTAGAAGCTAGAACTATTGCGTTACTGTTAGTTCCGTATCAGACCTGGAAACTGTTACTCGATTGGTGCCCAGAACTTACGCCAAAGTACCAGCATATCATGCTACAAATGTAAAAAAACTAAAAATCGAAGAAAAATTATTAAACAACTTCAAACAGGTCTTAGAAGCTAGAACTATTGCGTTACTGTTAGTTCCGTATCAGACCTGGAAACTGTTACTCGATTGGTGCCCAGAACTAACGCCAAAGTACCAGCATATCATGCTACAAGTGTAAAAAAATCTAAAAATCGAAGAAATGTGATTTAATCATTTCAAACAGGCTTTAGCAGCAAGAACTATTGCGTTACTATTAGGTCCGTATCAGACCTGGAAACTGTTACTCGATTGGTGCCCAGAACTAACGCCAAAGTACCAGCATATCATGCTACAAATGTAAAAAAATCAAGAAAATCGGAGAAAAATTATTAAACAACTTCAAACAGGTCTTACAAGCTAGAACTATTGCGTTACTGTCAGTTCCGTATCAGACCTGGAAATTTTTACTCGGTTGGTGCCCAGAACTAACGCCAAAGTACCAGCATATCATGCTACAAAAGTAAAAAAAACAAGAAAATCGAAGAAAATTTATTAAACAGTTTCAAACAGCTCTTAGAAGCTAGAACTATTGCGTAACTATCAGGTCTGTATCAAACCTGGAAACTGTTACTCGATTGGTGCCCAGAACTAACGCCAAAGTACCAGCATATCATGCTACAAATGTAAAAAAATCAAGAAAATCGAAGAAAATTAATTAAACAGTTTCAAACAGGTCTTAGAAGCTAGAACTATTGCGTTACTGTCAGTTCCGTATCAGACCTGGAAACTGTTGTTCGATTGGTGCCCAGAACTAACACCAAAGTACCAGCATATCATGCTACAAATGTAAAAAAATCAAGAAAATCGAAGAAAATTTATTAAACAGTTTCAAACAGATCTTAGAAGCTAGAACTATTGCGTTACTATCAGGTCTGTATCAGACCTGGAAACTGTTACTCGATTGGTTCCCAGAACTAACGCCAAAGTACCAGCATATCATACTACAAATGTAAAAAAATCAAGAAAATCGAAGAAAATTTATTAAACAGTTTCAAACAGGTCTTAGAAGCTAGAACTATTGCGTTACTGTCAGTTCCGTATCAGACCTGGAAACTGTTACTCGATTGGTGCCCAGAACAAACGCAAAAGTACCAGCATATCATGCTACAAATGTAAAAAAATCAAGAAAATAGAAGAAAATTTATTAAACAGTTTCAAACAGGTCTTAGAAGCTAGAACTATTGCGTTACTGTCAGTTCCGTATCAGACCTGGAAACTGTTACTCGATTGGTGCCCAGAACTAACGCCAAAGTACCAGCATATCATGCTACAAAAGTAAAAAAATCTTAAAATCGAAGAAATGTGATTTAATCATTTCAAACAGGTTTTAGAAGCTAGAACTATTGCGTTACTATCAGGTCTGTATCAGACCTGAAAACAGTTACACGAATGGTGCCCAGAACTAACGCCAAAGTACCAGCATATCATGCTACAAATGTAAAAAAACCTAAAAATCGAAGAAAAATTATTAAACAACTTCAAACAGGTCTTAGAAGCTAGAACTATTGCGTTACTGTCAGTTCCGTATCAGACCTGGAAACTGTTGTTCGATTGGTGCCCAGAACTAACGCCAAAGTACCAGCATATCATGCTACAAATGTAAAAAAATCTAAAAATCGAAGAAATTTTATTAAACAGTTTCAAACAGATCTTAGAAGCTAGAACTATTGCGTTACTATCAGGTCTGTATCAGACCTGGAAACTGTTACTAGATTGGTGCCCAGAACTAACGCCAAAGTACCAGCATATCATACTACAAATGTAAAAAAATCAAGAAAATCGAAGAAAATTTATTAAACAGTTTCAAACAGGTCTTAGAAGCTAGAACTATTGCGTTACTGTCAGTTCCGTATCAGACCTGGAAACTGTTACTCAATTGGTGCCCAGAACTAACGCAAAAGTACCAGCATATCATGCTACAAATGTAAAAAAATCAAGAAAATAGAAGAAAATTTATTAAACAGTTTCAAACAGGTCTTACAAGCTAGAACTATTGCGTTACTGTCAGTTCCGTATCAGACCTGGAAACTGTTACTAGATTGGTGCCTAGAACTAACGCCAAAGTACCAGCATATCATGCTACAAAAGTAAAAAAATCTAAAAATCGAAGAAAATTTATTAAACAACTTCAAGCAGGTCTTAGAAGCTAGAACTATTGCGTTACTGTCAGTTCCGTATCAGACCTGGAAACTGTTACTCGATTGGTGCCCAGAACTAACGCCAAAGTACCAGCATATCATGCTACAAATGTAAAAAAATCAAGAAAATAGAAGAAAATTTATTAAACAGTTTCAAACAGGTCTTAGAAGCTAGAACTATTGCGTTACTGTCAGTTCCGTATCAGACCTGGAAACTGTTACTCGATTGGTGCCCAGAACTAATGCCAAAGTACCAGCATATCATGCTACAAATGTAAAAAAATCAAGAAAATCGAAGAAAATTTATTAAACAGTTTCAAACAGCTCTTAGAAACTAGAACTATTGCGTAACTATCAGGTCTGTATCAGACCTGGAAACTGTTACTCGATTGGTGCCCAGAACTAACGCCAAAGTACCAGCATATCATGCTACAAATGTAAAAAAATCAAGAAAATCGAAGAAAATTAATACAACAGTTTCAAACAGGTCTTAGAAGCTAGAACTATTGCGTTACTGTCAGTTCCGTATCAGACCTGGAAACTGTTACTAGATTAGTGCCCAGAACTAACGCCAAAGTACCAGCATATCATGCTACAAATGTAAAAAAATCAAGAAAATCGGAGAAAAATTATTAAACAACTTCAAACAGGTCTTACAAGCTAGAACTATTGCGTTACTGTCAGTTCCGTATCAGACCTGGAAATTTTTACTCGGTTGGTGCCCAGAACTAACGCCAAAGTACCAGCATATCATGCTACAAATGTAAAAAAAACAAGAAAATCGAAGAAAATTTATTAAACAGTTTCAAACAGCTCTTAGAAGCTAGAACTATTGCGTAACTATCAGGTCTGTATCAAACCTGGAAACTGTTACTCGATTGGTGCCCAGAACTAACGCCAAAGTACCAGCATATCATGCTACAAATGTAAAAAAACCAAGAAAATCGAAGAAAATTAATTAAACAGTTTCAAACAGGTCTTAGAAGCTAGAACTATTGCGTTACTGTCAGTTCCGTATCAGACCTGGAAACTGTTACTCGATTGGTGCCCAGAACTAATGCCAAAGTACCAGCATATCATGCTACAAATGTAAAAAAATCAAGAAAATCGAAGAAAATTTATTAAACAGTTTCAAACAGCTCTTAGAAACTAGAACTATTGCGTAACTATCAGGTCTGTATCAGACCTGGCAACTGTTACTCGATTGGTGCCCAGAACTAACGCCAAAGTACCAGCATATCATGCTACAAATGTAAAAAAATCAAGAAAATCGGAGAAAAATTATTAAACAACTTCAAACAGGTCTTACAAGCTAGAACTATTGCGTTACTGTCAGTTCCGTATCAGACCTGGAAATTTTTACTCGGTTGGTGCCCAGAACTAACGCCAAAGTACCAGCATATCATGCTACAAATGTAAAAAAAACAAGAAAATCGAAGAAAATTTATTAAACAGTTTCAAACAGCTCTTAGAAGCTAGAACTATTGCGTAACTATCAGGTCTGTATCAAACCTGGAAACTGTTACTCGATTGGTGCCCAGAACTAACGCCAAAGTACCAGCATATCATGCTACAAATGTAAAAAAATCAAGAAAATCGAAGAAAATTAATTAAACAGTTTCAAACAGGTCTTAGAAGCTAGAACTATTGCGTTACTGTCAGTTCCGTATCAGACCTGGAAACTGTTGTTCGATTGGTGCCCAGAACTAACGCCAAAGTACCAGCATATCATGCTACAAATGTAAAAAAATCAAGAAAATCGAAGAAAATTTATTAAACAGTTTCAAACAGATCTTAGAAGCTAGAACTATTGCGTTACTATCAGGTCTGTATCAGACCTGGAAACTGTTACTCGATTGGTTCCCAGAACTAACGCCAAAGTACCAGCATATCATACTACAAATGTAAAAAAATCAAGAAAATCGAAGAAAATTTATTAAACAGTTTCAAACAGGTCTTAGAAGCTAGAACTATTGCGTTACTGTCAGTTCCGTATCAGACCTGGAAACTGTTACTCGATTGGTGCCCAGAACTAACGCAAAAGTACCAGCATATCATGCTACAAATGTAAAAAAATCAAGAAAATAGAAGAAAATTTATTAAACAGTTTCAAACAGGTCTTAGAAGCTAGAACTATTGCGTTACTGTCAGTTCCGTATCAGACCTGGAAACTGTTACTCGATTGGTGCCCAGAACTAACGCCAAAGTACCAGCATATCATGCTACAAAAGTAAAAAAATCTTAAAATCGAAGAAATGTGATTTAATCATTTCAAACAGGTTTTAGAAGCTAGAACTATTGCGTTACTATCAGGTCTGTATCAGACCTGAAAACAGTTACACGAATGGTGCCCAGAACTAACGCCAAAGTACCAGCATATCATGCTACAAATGTAAAAAAACCTAAAAATCGAAGAAAAATTATTAAACAACTTCAAACAGGTCTTAGAAGCTAGAACTATTGCGTTACTGTCACTTCCGTATCAGACCTGGAAACTGTTGTTCGATTGGTGCCCAGAACTAACGCCAAAGTACCAGCATATCATGCTACAAATGTAAAAAAATCTAAAAATCGAAGAAAATTTATTAAACAGTTTCAAACAGATCTTAGAAGCTAGAACTATTGCGTTACTATCAGGTCTGTATCAGACCTGGAAACTGTTACTAGATTGGTGCCCAGAACTAACGCCAAAGTACCAGCATATCATACTACAAATGTAAAAAAATCAAGAAAATCGAAGAAAATTTATTAAACAGTTTCAAACAGGTCTTAGAAGCTAGAACTATTGCGTTACTGTCAGTTCCGTATCAGACCTGGAAACTGTTACTCAATTGGTGCCCAGAACTAACGCAAAAGTACCAGCATATCATGCTACAAATGTAAAAAAATCAAGAAAATAGAAGAAAATTTATTAAACAGTTTCAAACAGGTCTTACAAGCTAGAACTATTGCGTTACTGTCAGTTCCGTATCAGACCTGGAAACTGTTACTAGATTGGTGCCTAGAACTAACGCCAAAGTACCAGCATATCATGCTACAAAAGTAAAAAAATCTAAAAATCGAAGAAAATTTATTAAACAACTTCAAGCAGGTCTTAGAAGCTAGAACTATTGCGTTACTGTCAGTTCCGTATCAGACCTGGAAACTGTTACTCGATTGGTGCCCAGAACTAACGCCAAAGTACCAGCATATCATGCTACAAATGTAAAAAAATCAAGAAAATAGAAGAAAATTTATTAAACAGTTTCAAACAGGTCTTAGAAGCTAGAACTATTGCGTTACTGTCAGTTCCGTATCAGACCTGGAAACTGTTACTAGATTGGTGCCCAGAACTAACGCCAAAGTACCAGCATATCATGCTACAAATGTAAAAAAATCAAGAAAATCGAAGAAAATTAATTAAATAGTTTTAAACAGGTCTTAGAAGCTAGAACTGTTGCGTTACTGTCAGTTCCGTATCAGACCTGGAAACTGTTACTCGATTGGTGCCCAGAACTAATGCCAAAGTACCAGCATATCATGCTACAAATGTAAAAAAATCAAGAAAATCTAAGAAAATTTATTAAACAGTTTTAAACAGCTCTTAGAAGTTAGAACTATTGCGTAACTATCAGGTCTGTATCAGACCTGGAAACTGTTACTCGATTGGTTCCCAGAACTAACGCCAAAGTACCAGCATATCATGCTACAAATGTAAAAAAATCAAGAAAATCTAAGAAAATTTATTAAACAGTTTCAAACAGCTCTTAGAAGTTAGAACTATTGCGTAACTATCAGGTCTGTATCAGACCTGAAAACTGTTACTCGATTGGTGCCCAGAACTAACGCCAAAGTACCAGCATATCATGCTACAAATGTAAAAAAATCGAAGAAATTTTATTAAACAGTTTCAAACAGGTCTTAGAAGCTAGAACTATTGCGAAACTATCAGGTCTGTATCAGACCTGGAAACTGTTACTTGATTGGTGCCCAGAACTAACGCCAAAGTACCAGCATATAACGCTACAAATGTAAAAAAATCAGAAATTCGGAAATAAAATAATTTAGTCGTTTCAAAAAGGTCTTTGAAGCAAGAATTTTTGCGTTTTTTAACCGACTTCAAAAAAAGGAGGAGGTTATTACTTCGACTGTATATTTTTTTTTTATGTGTGTTACCTCAGAACTTTTTAGTTAATGAACCGATTTGGATGATTCTTTTTTTATTTAAAAGGTGACGCTTCTCGTGTGGTCCCATTTAATTTTTATCAAGAACTGGCAAGAAGTTCAGGAGTTATCCTGAATAGTGTGTATTTAGACTTTATTTGGGTATATGGACGATTTCATAGTTTCATCAAATAGGGGATCATTTTCAAAAAAATTTTTTTTTCGAATGTTGGTACTTCTGACCTGATCACTTTCACCAAGTCAGGACCAGGGGATCAAATCCCAGGAAAATTGAGAGAAATTCTCAAATATAGGCAAGCCTCATGCGTTCTATTTATTTTTGAAGTTAGTCAAGTATTTGCATCGGGTAGTCATCATCTCATAGTGATGAGCTGGTGATGGAAGCAACAACTCCTTAACGGTTAGGAGCTGGAGAATATTTCTTTAAGTATTAATCGTACGTATGGGCCAATAGTTATATTCTTTCAGGTTATTAGGGTGAGCTGCTGATGAGAGGTGAAACTCCTCAACAGTTAGGAGTTATATTATGATGTTTTATAAATACCAAATGCACGAATGGACCTTCAGTTGTATTCCTTCAAGTTATCTTAGTAGCTTAAGATGGAAAGCTGAATTCCGTAAGAGATAGGATATTTACAACAATTTATCAAAATCACCATGTAGTTTCTTAAGCTACTTCACTAAAAATCGAAAAATAAAACGTTTTTGAAAAAAAAAATGTAACCGCCTTCAAAACGTATCTTCAAACAAAAATTAACAAACACTAAAAAACAAAAAAAAATAATATTTTTTAATTCAAAGGACGATGATACGTGACTTTTTCTAATTTATCTTAATACTTACTGAACTGTTTGAAGTCGGTGCCAAGCCAAAAAGAATAAGAACGAAATATACTGAGTGAAATAACTAACATATAAAAAAAAAACCCGGTCCCAAGCGTGAGGTGTAGGACGTAATTACCTCAATACGTATAAGACGGCACCGACTTCAAACAGTTCAGTAAGCATTAAGATAAATTAGAAAAAGTCACGTATCATCGTCCTTTGAATTAAAAAATCTTATTATTTTTTTCGTTTTTTAGTGTTTGTTAATTTTTGTTTGAAGATCCGTTTTGAAGGCGGTTACATTTTTTTTTTCAAAAACGTTTTTATAGGTCAGTATCAGACCTGAAACCCGAACTTGATTAGAGCCCAGAACCAACACCCACGTCAGCACAACATGCTATAAAATTTAAAAATAAAAAATCAAAGCAACCATTTGTTTTGTTTCAAACAGGACTTGAAATCCAGAACTATCACGTTTTTCAAAGGTCCGTATCAGACCTGGAACCAGGAACTCGATTGATGCTCAGAACTAACGCCTAGTACCAACGTATCATGCTACAAAAGGTAAAAATCCAAATATCGGTGTTAACTATTTTGAATTGTTTGAAACAGGACTTGAAAGCAATAACTATCGAGTTTTTTACAGGTCAGTATCAGACCTGAAACTAGAAACTCGATTAGAGCGCAGAACTAACACCCAAGTATCAGCATATCATGCTTCAAAGATTGAAAAGCAGAAAAAAATATTAAAGTCGTTTTAAATAAAATTTCATTTTTTTATTAATCGCAAAAAAACCTAAAACAAAATGACAAAAGGAACAAAAGAAATAAAAAAAAAAGTTTAGAACTTAAAAATGTAAATAAAATAAATTAAAATCAATACAATTTAATTTTATAATTTCATTGACTATAAACATAACAGAAACCACTTCAAAAAACTAAAAAGAATTACTAAAACCAAACGAAAAACGAATTTATAAAAAAGAAATTATGATTTTCTCTTTTCATAATTTATACACAAAAAAAAAGGAAATATATATGGCGCAGGGCGCAGGCGGATGGTTGAATCCGGCGGATGGTTAAGTATGGCAGCATGCACCCCTCGGAAGTCCTGTAGAACGAAGCTATCGCTTCGATCGAGGCGATCGCCTTAAATTTCGTGGTTATTTTTTTTGTGACTCCGTCAACTTATGGGAAGATAAAATAGCTTACGAAAAAAAATGATCGGCCAAGGCATTTTATTGAATGGCGGATTCAACCATTTGGCTGCAACATATACACAGGGTTATTTTGAAACCACTGGCCAAATTTTTAAGTTCGACTCAGAATCGGAAAATGCACAACTTACTTCTAGAAGCATGGGTCGAAATTTGAAACAAAAAGGAGAATGGGCAGGAATGTATGGAGTGTCGTCCAACCCTTGTAGCAATACATGCTATGTTGTTACATGTTCTACTCGTTGTCCTTAACAATTATATATGCACGCCGTTTTGCCCGCAGCGACTGGGAAGTTAAAAAAAAAATCGATTGAAAAATAAAAACTTTATGACCTAAAATCTCATTATTTTGCATATTTTGTCTATTATTTGAAATGTAACGTGTATTACATACAAAATCACATAATATATATGTATGTATATGTGCATGTACATATACATACAGCAAAAAAACTAGTTGTTTTGTATATTTCTGTATGATATTTTAAATATGACGTGTATAACATGCAATAGCACGATGATGTAACAATTAAAACGATGTATTCAGCGTTGTTATGTTCCGGCAGTGAGATATAAGATGGCCAGTTACTCAGTGGTTGAGGATTCCGGGAATAGCGCGCCCTAGCTTAGCCTTCTTCAGCCTTAGCTTAATGTTCACATCAAGTATGAAATGTGATGAAGGCAAAGTCCTACCGCGTTATAAATAAAAAAATAATCTTATAATTATTGTTATTAATCATTCCCATTATCAATAATATTGTCGAGAAAGCTCGCAGGACTTTGAAAATTATTATTTTGATGCCGCGCAAATACCAAATACCAAACAATACTTACAATATGAGCACAAGTTCCGATGGTACGACTACCGGTTAAACATGAACAGTAGAGTTGCATTAAGGCTTCTCTACCTGTCAGGTTGGTTTTCAGTAAGATGTATGAGTAATAACTTTTTCTAGTCGTATGTCGTGAATGTATATGGCCTCGTAATAGAACACAGTCATTAGCGTCGATTCCATAATCTGAGAGATCAGGACTTATTTCATGGCAACCCTCAATCGTATATATACCACCCCTCAAATGTTCACCGACATACGATTTGGCTATTTTCATTTGGTATGTACCTAGTGCTGTTAATATAATATCCTGTTCAGTTAACACTGGAAAAGGAATATTTAATCTATCGCTATTTATACTAATGAACAGTGCCCTTCGTCCATTAATATTATTTTCTATTACGAATTGACCAAGACGATTTGGCATATATTTACTCTTTCGTTAATTATATTGATGATCTCGCCGGCGTGGGAACTATAATTGTCTAATGGCGTTCTGAATGTGTTAAGGAAAGCAGCAGCAATGCGTATGTCGATAAACATGTGGCTCATGGCTCTATTAAAATATTCCTGTCGAAATATCTTAAAATCGCATTTGATGCGGCCGTTAATTACTTCAACTACCCAACGAACAATAGTGACGAGCAGAGAGTTATTTCCTTGCTCAGTACTTAGCTGAGTAGCGTTACGGTCTTTTGAGGGTGGCATATGGGATTCATAGCCGTAGCTTTCAAGGACAGGTATTGAATCCCGAAACCCACGGTCTAACACAAAAATATCTCATTCATGGAGAAGATAATGCAAGGGTGCATCTTGCCCACTGCAAATGCGGTTTAGTATTGTTGCATCTGAGGTTCTAGCTGAGTATGGGCCAAATATTTCTAAAATGTAACCATCTGGACAAACGACAAAAAAAGGCTTCAATAGGTTGTCACATCCCTAGAAATCATCAGATAGGTTACATTTAAAATAATCACGTTTGTTATTATGTATATATTATAATATTTTGTAAGTATGTATATTTTATGATAATATGTATTATTTATGTAGGTATGTTTATGAATTTAGATTTTAGTAAGTATTTGTCTTGTTTTTCTTCTTTTTTTATGCACTTTGTCTCTCCTACTTTCCTTACATTAATCTCTCACACATCCTGGTTGGCTGGAAGAGATCTCTTTTAGAGATAAGCCCACCTTTGCATACCAATTTTATGTTATTGTTTAATAAACTGTGTTTTTTTTAAGTGCAATAAAGAATATAATAGGTTGTGGAACTTGTGCAAGCTATATGTGTCTTTTTGAAATAAAAAGTTGCTACTTTTTTGGATATATATGTAGGTGCCATCCAAGATTATAATTGCCTTTGGATGTTCATTCTCATTATTTCCGTGTATTTTATTCTGGGATTTGCAGGCTATGTGATATGATATCATCGCGGCTCATATGGTCTAAGCCAATGTGCCGTGGTGTAAATTCGGTTATGAGACACTCTCGAGCTACATTGATAAAACGTTCAAGCTCTCGTCTGCTCATTCATAAGCGACTTGCTAGCCTTTCGTTGGTCTCTCCTGTCCGAATTTTCATTAAATAAATACCTAATGCGGTTTTAGGCTGATTACAACGCTCACGCAAAGATGTTGTTTCTAAAAGTAAATTATTAAATTGTAACAACGATAAACCTGTGCAGAAATACAACTCATCTGCGTCTATGTTTTCAGCAGTATCAAAATCGAAAGCTTTCTTTTCTAAATATGCTCTGCGTTGCATTTCCAGCATATCTGCAATTTGGCTCGCAGAAAAATTGTCCAGAGTTCTTAACAGCTCGTTATTGTCTATATCAGCCCAAATGTTAGACTGCAAGTGATTTTGGCATACACGTGCACTTTGTGGTGCGTATATTTTGAAGTGCATTAAGAGAGAGATTTGAATTTTTTTTAGGAATTCGCTTTCTATCTACATTAGCACATTCTCTAAATATACAACGATTAGATGTATTGGGCAATCTTTTATATCCCGATGACACGACTGACAAATCATTCGCTTCGACGTTTACTGCGGGCAGATCGACTGCTTCATTTGCGTCGTCATTCTGCTGTTGACGCATTCGGGCTTCATGTCGTCTAGCTGCTATTAAGCAGCGATAGCATATGATCTGTTGATAATTTTCCACCGCCTGCTATAGAACACAAAAACGTTGCATTCATATAAGCCGCGTCTGCAGCTTTCCACGCAAAATACTTACTAAGATATTAATATTAACTACTTACTTAATATTAACTACTTTTATAACACACGTTAATGATACTTAATACATTTTTTATCGAATACTACCTGATTTATGTTAATATTTTCTAGAACAAATTCGGTAAATCCAGGCTGATTTAATTACATTTTTAGCGTGATATGCTGGTACTTTGGCGTTAGTTCTGGGCACCAATCGAGTAACAGTTTCCAGGTCTGATACGGAACTGACAGTAATGCAATAGTTCTAGCTTCTAAGACCTGTTTGAAAGTGTTTAATAAATTTTCTTCGATTTTTAGATTTTTTTACTTTTGTAGCATGATATGCTGGTACTTTTGCATTAGTTCTGGGCACCAATCGAGTAACAGTTACTAGGCCCGATACGGACCTCACAGTAACGCAATAGTTCTACCTTCTATGACCTGTTTGAAACTGTTTATTAATTTTTCTTTGATTTTTAGATTTTTTTTCATTTGTAGCATGATATGCTGGTACTTTTGCGTTAGTTCTGGGCACCAATTGAGTAACAGTTTCCAGGTCTGATACGGAACTGTCAGTAACGCAATAGTTCTAGCTTCTAAGACCTGTTTGTAACTGTTTAATAAATTTTCTTAGATTTTCTTGATTTTTTTACATTTGTAGCATGATATGCTGGTACTTTTGCATTAGTTCTGGGCACCAACCGAGTAAAAATTTCCAGGTCTGATACGGATCTGATAGTTACGCAATAGTTCTAGCTTCTGAGACCTGTTTGAAACTGTTTAATAAATTTTCTTCGATTTTCTTGATTTTTTTACATTTGTAGCATGATATGCTGGTACTTTTGCATTAGTTCTGGGTACCAATCGAGTAACAGTTTCTAGGTCTGATACGGACCTGACAGTAACGCAATAGTTCTAGCTTCTATGACCTGTTTGAAACGATTAAATAGGTTTTCTTTGAAATTCTTATTTTCAACTTTTTTAGCATGATATGCTGGTACTTTTGCATTAGTTCTGGGCACCAACCGAGTAAAAATTTCCAGGTCTGATACAGACCTGATAGTAACGCAATAGTTCTAGCTTCTGAGACCTGTTTGAAACTGTTTAATAAATTTTCTTCGATTTGCTTGATTTTTTTACTTTTGTAGCATGATATGCTGGTACTTTGGCGTTAGTTCTGGGCACCAATCGAGTAACAGTTTTCAGGTTTGATACAGACCTGATAGTTACGCAATAGTTCTAGCTTCTAAGAGCTCTTTGAAACTGTTTCATAAATTTTCTTCTATTTTCTTGATTTTTTTACATTTGTAGCATGATATGCTGGTACTTTGGCGTTAGTTCTGGGCACCAATCGAGTAACAGTTTCCAGGTCTGATACGGACCTAATAGTAACGCAATAGTTCTAGCTGCTAAAGCCTGTTTGAAATGATTAAATCACATTTCTTCGATTTTTAGATTTTTTTACACTTGTAGCATGATATGCTGGTACATTGGCGTTAGTTCTGGGCACCAATCGAGTAAAAGTTTCTAGGTCTGATACGGACCTGACAGCAACGCAATAGTTCTAGCTTCTAAGACCTGTTTGAAACTGTTTAATAAAATTTCTTCGATTTTCTTTATTTTTTTACATTTGTAGTATGATATGCTGGTACTTTGGCGTTAGTTCTGGGCACCAATCTAGTAACAGTTTCCAGGTCTAATACAGACCTGATAGTTACGCAATAGTTCTAGCTTCTAAGACCTGTTTGAAACTGTTTAATAAAATTTCTTCGATTTTCTTGATTTGTTTACATTTGTAGCATGATATGCTGGTACTTTTGCGTTAGTTCTAGGCACCAATCTAGTAACAGTTTTCAGGTCTGATACGAAACTGACAGTAACGCAATAGTTCTAGCTTCTAAGACCTGTTTAAAACTATTTAATAAATTTTCTTCGATTTTCTTGATTTTTTTACATTTGTAGCATGATATGCTGGTACTTTGGCGTTAGTTCTGGGCACTAATCAAGTAACAGTTTTCAGGTCTGATACAGACTTAATAGTTTCGCAATACTTCTAGATTCTAAGACCTGTTTGAAACTGTTTAATAAATTTTCTTCGATTTTCTTGATTTTTTTACATTTGTAGCATGATATGCTGGTACTTTGGCGTTAGTTCTGGGCACCAATCGAGTAAAAGTTTCTAGGTCTGATACGGACCTGACAGCAACGCAATAGTTCTAGCTTCTAAGACCTGTTTGAAACTGTTTAATAATTTTTCTTCGATTTTCTTGATTTTTTTACTTTTGTAGCATGATATGCTGGTACTTTGGCGTTAGTTCTGGGCACCAATCGAGTAACAGTTTCCAGGTTTGGTACAGACCTGATAGTTACGCAATAGTTCTAGCTTCTAAGAGCTGTTTGAAATTGTTTAGTAAATTTTCTTCGATTTTCTTGATTTTTTTACATTTGTAGCATGATATGCTGGTACTTTGGCGTTAGTTCTGGGCACCAATCGAGTAACAGTTTCCAGGTCTGATACGGAACTGACAGTAACGCAATAGTTCTAGCTTCTAAGACCTGTTTGAAGTTGTTTAATAATTTTTCCTCGATTTTTAGGTTTTTTTACATTTGTAGCATGATATGCTGGTACTTTGGCGTTAGTTCTGGGCACCAATCGTGTAACTGTTTCCAGGTCTGATACGGACCTGATAGTAACGCAATAGTTCTAGCTTCTAAAACCTGTTTGAAATGATTAAATCACATTTCTTCAATTTGTAGATTTTTTTACTTTTGTAGCATGATATGCTGGTACTTTGGCGTTAGTTCTGGGCACCAATCGTGTAACTGTTTCCAGGTCTGATACGGACCTAATAGTAACGCAATAGTTCTAGCTTCTAAAACCTGTTTGAAATGATTAATTTACATTTCTTCGATTTTTAGATTTTTTTACACTTGTAGCATGATATGCTGGTACTTTGGCGTTAGTTCTGGGCACCAATCGAGTAACAGTTTCTAGGTCTGATACGGACCTGACAGCAACGCAATAGTTCTAGCTTCTAAGACCTGTTTAAAACTGTTTAATAAATTTTCTTCGATTTTCTTGATTTTTTTACATTTGTAGCATGATATGCTGGTACTTTGGCGTTAGTTCTGGCGACCAATCGAGTAACAGTTTCCAGGTCTGATACAGACCTAATAGTTTCGCAATAGTTCTAGATTCTAAGACCTGTTTGAAATGATAAATTCAATTTTCTTCGATTTTTAGATTTTTTTACACTTGTAGCATGATATGCTGGTACTTTTGCGTTAGTTCTGGGAACCAATCGAGTAACAGTTGCCAGGTCTGATACGGAACTGACAGTAACGCAATAATTGTAGCTTCTAAGACCTGTTTGAATTTGTTTAATAAATTTTCTTTGATTTTCTTGATTTTTTTACATTTGTAGTATGATATGCTGGTACTTTGGCGTTAGTTCTGGGCACCAATCAAGTAACAGTTTCCAGGTCTGATACAGACCTGATAGTAACGCAATAGTTCTAGCTTCTAAGAGCTGTTTGAAACTTTTTAATAAAATTTCTTCGATTTTCTTGATTTTTTTACATTTGTAGCATGATATGCTGGTACTTTTGCGTTAGTTCTGGGCACCAATCTAGTAACAGTTTCCAGGTCTGATACGGAACTGACAGTAACGCAATAGTTCTAGCTTCTAAGACCTGTTTGAAACTGTTTAATAAATTTTCTTCGAGTTTCTTGATTTTTTTACATTTGTAGCATGATATGCTGGTACTTTGGCGTTAGTTCTGGGCACCAATCGAGTAACAGTTTCCAGGTCTGATACAGACCTAATAGTTTCGCAATACTTCTAGATTCTAAGACCTGTTTGAAACTGTTTAATAATTTTTCTTAGATTTTCTTGATTTTTTTACTTTTGTAGCATGATATGCTGGTACTTTGGCGTTAGTTCTGGGCACCAATCGAGTAACAGTTTCCAGGTTTGATACAGACCTGATAGTTACGCAATAGTTCTAGCTTCTAAGAGCTGTTTGAAATTGTTTAATAAATTTTCTTCGATTTTCTTGATTTTTTTTCATTTGTAGCATGATATGCTGGTACTTTGGCGTTAGTTCTGGGCACCAATCGAGTAACAGTTTCCAGGTCTGATACGGAACTGACAGTAACGCAATAGTTCTAGCTTCTAAGACCTGTTTGAAGTTGTTTAATAATTTTTCTTCGATTTTTAGGTTTTTTTACCGTTGTAGCATGATATGCTGGTACTTTGGCGTTAGTTTTGGATACCAATCTAGTAACAGTTTCCAGGTCTGATACAGACCTGATAGTTACGCAATAGTTCTAGCTTCTAAGACCTGTTTGAAACTGTTTAATAAATTTTCTTCGATTTTCTTGATTTTTTTAACATTTGTAGCATGATATGCTGGTACTTTGGCGTTAGTTCTGGGCACCAATCGAGTAACAGTTTCCAGGTCTGATACAGACCTAATAGTTTCGCAATAGTTCTAGATTCTAAGACCTGTTTGAAATGATAAATTCAATTTTCTTCGATTTTTTGATTTTTTTACACTTGTAGCATGATATGCTGGTACTTTTGCGTTAGTTCTGGGCACTAATCGAGTAACAGTTGCCAGGTCTGATACGGAACTGACAGTAACGCAATAGTTCTAGCTTCTAAGACCTGTTTGAAACTGTTTAATAATTTTTCTTCGATTTTCTTGATTTTTTTACTTTTGTAGCATGATATGCTGGTACGTTGGCGCTAGTTCTGGGCACCAATCTAGTGACAGTTTCCAGGTCTGATACGGAACTGACAGTAACGCAATAGTTCTAGCTTCTAAGACCTGTTTGAAACTGTTTAATTAATTTTCTTCGATTTTCTTGATTTTTTTACATTTGTAGCATGATATGCTGGTACTTTGGCGTTAGTTCTGGGCACCAATCGAGTAACAGTTTCCAGGTTTGATACAGACCTGATAGTTACGCAATAGTTCTAGCTTCTAAGAGCTGTTTTAAACTGTTTAATAAATTGTTTAATAAACATTTGTAGCATGATATGCTGGTACTTTGGCGTTAGTTCTGGGCACCAATCGTGTAACTGTTTCCAGGTCTGATACGGACCTGTTAGTAACGCAATAGTTCTAGCTTCTAAAACCTGTTTGAAATGATTAAATTCCATTTCTTCGATTTTTAGATTTTTTTACACTTGTAGCATGATATGCTGGTACTTTGGCGTTAGTTCTGGGCACCAATCGAGTAACAGTTTCCAGGTTTGATACAGACCTGATAGTTACGCAATAGTTCTAGCTTCTAAGAGCTGTTTGAAACTGTCTAATAAATTTTCTTCGATTTTCTTGATTTTTTTACATTTGTAGCATGATATGCTGGTACTTTGGCGTTAGTTCTGGGCACCAATCGTGTTACTGTTTCCAGGTCTGATACGGACCTGATAGTAACGCAATAGTTCTAGCTTCTAAAACCTGTTTGAAATGATTAAATCACATTTCTTCGATTTTTAGATTTTTTTACATTTGTAGCATGATATGCTGGTACTTTGGCGTTAGTTCTGGGCACCAATCGAGTAACAGTTGCCAGGTTTGATACAGACCTGATAGTTACGCAATAGTTCTAGCTTCTAAGAGCTGTTTGAAACTGTTTCATGAATTTTCTTCGATTTTCTTGTTTTTTTTACATTTGTAGCATGATATGCTGGTACTTTGGCGTTAGTTCTGGGCACCAATCGAGTAACAGTTTCCAGGTCTGATACGGAACTGACAGTAACGCAATAGTTCTAGCTTCTAAGACCTGTTTGAAGTTGTTTAATAATTTTTCTTCGATTTTTAGGTTTTTTTACCGTTGTAGCATGATATGCCGGTACTTTGGCTTTAGTTTTGGATACCAATCTAGTAACAGTTTCCAGGTCTAATACAGACCTGATAGTTACGCAATAGTTCTAGCTTCTAAGACCTGTTTGAAACTGTTTAATAAATTTTCTTCGATTTTCTTGATTTTTTTACATTTGTAGCATGATATGCTGGTACTTTGGCGTTAGTTCTGGGCACCAATCGAGTAACAGTTTCCAGGTCTGATACGGAACTGACAGTAACGCAATAGTTCTAGCTTCTAAGACCTGTTTGAAACTGTTTATCAATTTTTCTTCGATTTTTAGGTTTTTTTACCGTTGTAGCATGATATGCCGGTACTTTGGCGTTAGTTTTGGATACCAATCTAGTAACAGTTTCCAGGTCTGATACAGACCTAATAGTTTCGCAATAGTTCTAGATTCTAAGACCTGTTTGAAATGATAAATTCAATTTTCTTCGATTTTTAGATTTTTTTACACTTGTAGCATGATATGCTGGTACTTTTGCGTTAGTTCTGGGCACCAATCGAGTAACAGTTGCCAGGTCTGATACGGAACTGACAGTAACGCAATAGTTCTAGCTTCTAAGACCTGTTTGAAACTGTTTAATAAATTTTCTTCGATTTTCTTGATTTTTTTACATTTGTAGCATGATATGCTGGTACATTGGCGTTAGTTCTGGGCACCAATCGAGTAAAAGTTTCCAGGTCTGATACAGACCTGATAGTTACGCAATAGTTCTAGCTTCTGAGAGCTGTTTGAAACTGTTTAATAAATTTTCTTCGATTTTTAGATTTTTTTACTTTTGTAGCATGATATGCTGGTACTTTTGCATTAGTTCTGGGCACCAATCGAGTAAAAATTTCCAGGTCTGATACGGACCTGATAGTTACGCAATAGTTCTAGCTTCTGAGACCTGTTTGAAACTGTTTAATAAATTTTCTTCGATTTCCTTGATTTTTTTACATTTGTAGCATGATATGCTGGTACTTTTGCATTAGTTCTGGGTACCAATCGAGTAACAGTTTCTAGGTCTGATACGGACCTGACAGTAACGCAATAGTTCTAGCTTCTATGACCTGTTTGAAACGATTAAATAGGTTTTCTTTGAAATTCTTATTTTCAACTTTTTTAGCATGATATGCTGGTACTTGGGCGTTAGTTCTGGGCTCTAATCGAGTTTCAGGTTCCAATTATTTTATTTATCTATTTATATATATCATAATTTTTTGATTGATACTTTTTTTTAGCTAAAATCACTAGAACTAATAGGAATCATAGAACTCATCGGCATGCGATAAGAACTCTTTTTTATTTATGATATGCTGGGAAATTATATGGAAGTTGGCATATCATTTTTTGATCGATAGTTTTGCAGGTAAAATCAATAGAACTATTGCTAAAAACTATCAGGAACTATGGAACTGATGGGCATGTGAATAGAACTCATTTTTATTTTTGATATGCTGGGAATTTATATGGAAGTTGGCATATCATTTATAATCTATGGTTTTGCAGGTAAAATCACTAGAACTATTGCTAAAAACTATCAGGAACTATAGAACTCATCGGCATGCGAATAGAACACCTTTTTATTTATGATATGCTGGGAAATTATAATGGAAGTTGGCATATCATTTTTGATAGATAGTTTTGCAGGTAAATTCACTAGAACTATTGCTTTAAAACTATCAGGAACTATAGAACTAATCTGCATGCGAAAAGAACACACTTTTTTTTATGATATGCTGGGAAATGATATGCTAAGTTCACAGACATTAGTAGGATCAGGTTATAAAAATAACACGTAGATCTCTAATTTTTAAACGATTACGATATCATTATAAATTAAACGATGTAAATTGATGTCTACTGGATTTTCTTACATTTTTATTAGCGGTGATCGGTGATTGATGGCAGCGTAATGACAAGGTAGGCAGATAATGTTTAAACCCGAAGGTTTAGATTAAATTGCGTTTGGGCATTATAGTACTGAGTGTCGGTGAGGCGCTGTGACCGGAATATCGAAACAATCAATGTTTGTCGCGCGGAGCCGGAGCGGCGGACCAAATTGAATCGGAACTCGCCGGAAACCGGACGAGACCCGCACTATCTTATATGTAACGACTTCAGGTGTTGTTTTGGACTGCCAGATTGGAATTGTATAACTAGTTTAGCATTATCAGGGATTCATTTATTTTGAAAACCGTGTTTGTTATTCGGCACCGGCGATTTCCGGACAAGGTAATGTTGAAAATAGTGTCAATTTGTAATTTTGGTTGATTTTTTGTTAGTGCAAAATATTATGCTACAAAAATTTTACTAAGTACTCTTATTTCATTACTAAAAATATGATAATTGGGACACGTTTTTCAAGCGACATCGCTTATAAATAATGGAAATCGATAAGTCAGCAAGCCATTTCTTTTTTTGCGCAAACCTTAAGACCTCTATTAACTGGGTAACTGATTATTATTCAATTATTGTTATAAATTAATATCATTAAAAAATAAAATACCCCCATTCTTTGATTTTCGTGGAGTGTCCCAAACCCCGATCAAGGTGCCTACCATCAACTCTTATTGCGATTTTGTTTAGGACCTAAACTGATCTGCTTTGCTTATTCGTACCACGACAGCTTAATATCAATGACAGCGATTCAGTCATCACTCAATGACATTTCACAGCCGCTAAGCTGTCAAGAACTCTTATTTGACTTATAACTCGGCCAAGCTGGTCCGTCCCTCTCAATCTCCGGGCATGACAGAATCGAGTGAAAGAGACGGGTATAAGAAATAATGACACAAATCGTTCGGTCATTCACATTTAGCAATTCATTTGCGATCCAGTTTTTAAAAGGTCATAGTACGAAAGAAAGCAGTTCATTTTAGGAACCTATTCTGCATCGCGCTATTTTTGAATCGCTGTCTTAAAGTTGATGGTAGGCACCCTGGTCACTTCGAAAATTATATATTTTAAACTAAACGCTACATGCTTACCAAAAAAATAACACAAAGTCCTAAGAAGTTTCCAATGCTATAAAAAATTAGACTATAAGTAGTTCTAAAATAACTACATTTCCTAAAAAAAATAAAAATGTAACTGTCCGCTGGTAGTTGGTGATTTGCGTGGATCATTATAAATTCACTAATACATCTCTAAATTCGCGACCCTATGTTGCGTCATTCTAATTCAAGTTACAACTACTCGCGCTCCGGCGGCCAGGCAGAGAGTTTGTGTGAAAGTGCGTCGAGTTTTCGAAAAATAGAGGTAAGAACCTCGATGCGTGGGTTTGGTTTCTCAAAACTTTGATTTGCGTGGTTCAATTTTCTCCAGTCTCTGTGGATTTATTTATTTAATAAAATATTGTAGTGAACAAATATAAGGTTACGTAACTTATATTCAAAACACAGTTTATTTGCTTAAAAGGTTTTTTGTATATTTTTAGCATAAAGGATTTATTTTGATTTACGTGGTCGTGATGTGCGTGGTTTACGTAGTAGTTTTGACCTACGCTCATTAGTTTTTGACCATGCAAATGAAATAACTTTGAATTTTGTACTAGTTTATGTATATTATTTATTGAAACGAATTTGCATTTAACTAATAAATGTAAATTCGTTTAAATCAAACTTAAAATGTTATATTCAATAGGTTTAGATATAATCACACAGGTCACATTGAATAGGTAGGTTTTTGGACTGATTCTGATAAAAAACGATTTCTGCCTTGGTAATCTACCTACCTATTTTTTTACCTTATGATAACACAATAACTTTTTTCAATGTTAAGTAACATTAAGTAACTCATTTGAGAAAGTTAAATTACAATTTTCATTTTCGTGGGGGTATTTTGTGATTTGCGTGGCCTCCATTTTTTTAACCTCGGTTATCTCTGTAAGTATATCGCTCTCCGAGGTGCCTCTTCTATAAAAAATATTACTTTTACGTATATTTTAAGTGTCTGATGTCAAATTAGAAAAAATATTGGATTTGAAAATTGCCACGAAAGTCACCAAAGAATGCCTTACTCGAAGAAGCACCCATTTAATTTTGTATATTAGTGCACTATGTAAGTAAGAAAAAATGAAATTCACTTTTAGTGCTAAATACACAAGGTAAATATCTTGCTCCGGTTGCGCGTATTGAAATACTGTTAATACATCTCTTTCTTTCATAAACTTAAGTGTCACATTTGTAATAAAAATGTTTTACGGATTTCAGTATGTACTCAAAATCATCATCAGCCATTTAATAACTAGTAATGACCTTTATTTTTGTAAATTGACAAATCTGTAGGTAGTTAGTGCAATTTGTAAACTAAGCCACCGATATGGTTCAATCAGAAACTAAATAATTGTCTTACGCCCGAATTCTCGTACGCAAATCATCTTTGGGAGCGTCTCAAACATCATGGCATCTCTTTCATACGTTTGAGATTTAAAGTGACAGGGCGATGTTTGAGACGCTCCCAAAGATAAGTAGCGTACGAGTATTCGGGCATTAATTACATAAAAGATATTTCACCTAATATTCAATATCAGTATATAATCGTCGCGAATATACCGACAAAGGTATCTCCCCGTCAGTAACTTCTGCAACAGGTTTAAGTTATCTAACTTCTGGGTTGACTTCTTGGCTACAGTTTAAACAGACTCTAGAGAAAATCCAATGTGATGCGATTTCGTTGACTGAGAAAGCAGCCCGACACTAAGAACTTGCGCAATGCAATAAGGTAAAATGACTTTTAAAAATGTACTACGTTTTTTCTGCTATTTGTACAATAGGGTATTTTACTGTTGTTGAAATGTAGATATTTAATGATGACGTTAAAAAATATTGCAATTAAGAATACCAAATGTGAAAAAATAATTTGAATCTGTTTTATAATAAAAGAATTATAGTCTGTTTGATTTTGACTATAGCTGTCTCTTTCTAAAACGAAATCTTCTATGGCGTGACTATGACGCTACTAACCCACTGACGTCACTAAGATAGCGTCCTGTCCTTGTCTAATTATATAGTTTGAAGTCCTATATCTTTGAAAATATTCATGATAATTCAAAATGAAAACTTGTTTTGTGTAACTAATATTTCGAAAAACATTTTAAAGAAATAAAAAAAATCAGTAAAATACCGTATTCTGTTAAACGTTACTTTGATCGTTCGTCGATAAATCGAGTAAGAAAAGAGCGGAATATGTTAGTAACAACTAACCGGTTTTGCTACTTAGTTGTAATCTTATATAAAAAAATAGTTTCGCTTAAAAGCAAATTGTGATAATTTATGGTACCTAGCTCTTAAATTGATATTTATAATCTTAATAGTTGTAACAATAGATTTATGATAAGTCTTTGCTTTGACGAAAGCGATCTATGAGTAGTAAACGTATATCAATAAATTTCAATTCTCTATTTACAGTGATAACGTATAACTTTGACACCAAGAAATATGAATAAAAATATGTAGCCATGGTTAAAATTTTTGCAAAGGTGCCCCTAACACGCTGTATAGCTAGCCATCGGTTTTCACATAAAAGTTGATTATCCAGTTATCTATATAATAGTCATATCCAAAAACAATTTAGTCTCAATTTCAAACATCTAATTCTCATACCCTATTGCTTCAGTTTTAAAGTGCCTCATTACAGTTATAACACTCTAATAGCATAAAATTAGACGATAATTGCCTTGATGCCCTTGCTTATCCTAATAATAGGTACAAGTTTAAACAGCGGTAAAATAAAACCTTATTAATTAAATGATATTATGTTATGTTGAGGTTATTTGCCTGTAGTGTTTGCGTTAACGAGTTTATGAAAGAGCATTTTACCTATGAAATTGCCGTTTTCTATGGGGAAATTGTAGGAAGTTGGAATCGGCATACAAAGATATTTGGGGGTTTCTTGGACATGTGAACTCCGAATTCAACGAAACTATCGAGATATGATCAGACAAAATTATTCTAACTAGTTGTTCACGCCGCGCGTGATTCATTCATTCGCGTTGATTCGTGGGGTCGGCGCCGGCCGCCGCCCGCGCGACATCGCGACCAGTTGGCCGTAAGCAGCCGTGAGGAGCGCCCGGTCCGGGTACGGACTTGTGACCCGTGTGTGTTCGCTTTGAAAAGCGCCGGGAAGTTTTAGCTGCCTATTAGGGCATTGTGTAGTATAAGAGTGTTAGCTGTAAGAGTATCTCATCGGGGGTTGTGTGGAGATCGTTTCGTCAGGCGCGCGCCGGCGAGACAACGTTCAGCCCCCCTGGATTACGGACACTATTTTCTAGTAAGGTAGGATTAGCTTAATTTACTTAATTTTGCATGAGAAGCCTTCGTTTCAATAAACTGTGGAACACAGTAGATGTGGTCATCACAATTGTGCGTGATCATATTTTTGGTAGCAGAGCGTACCTAGTTGATATAATTAGTTAATTTTCATATTAAAATTAACTAGGTACATAAAATTTCATAGTAAAAATAAAAAGCGTACCTAAAAAGCGTACCTAAAAATTATTTTTTTTTTTGTTGAAATCTCGAGGGTATGCCGAGACGATTGAAGTACTAAGAAATTGTTCTAGTAAATTCTCGAAGCGAATGTTTCTTACTTGGTGGATCCGATAATAGATAGACACTTATATAATTGTTGTCACATACTAGTGTTTTGATACGAGTTTACTCGCCTAGATGTGTATATTTTTTTTTGTGTGTCCGGATTTATTTGACGAATAGTTCGTTCGAAAGTGTGTTTATTAGTACCACATACTAGTGATTTGATACGAGTTTACTCGCCTAGATGTGTATATTTTTTTTTGTGTGTCGGGATTTATTTGACGAATAGTTTCGTTCGAAAGTGTTGTTTATTAGTACCACATACTAGTGTTTGTTCCGAGTCCGCGTGCCTAGTTAAAAAAGTGGAACTAGTTTTAATTATTAGTAGTATTAAATTACGAGTATTATTATTAAAAATAGTTTTGTTTTTGTTTGTTGATAACGGTTTAGTAGTTGATTTGCGAGGTATGCCATACCGTTAATCCTATACGTTTTGTTTATACCGTTATATTGTTAGCCCTTGAAATTGGTAAGTTGTTAATAATTTATGAAAATAGTAGGGTCCGTGTATGTCGTCCGAATTTTAATTGTGTTTTATATTATCGTGACGCGACCTATTTCTATTGTTTTTTTTTGTTGATGTTTACCACTTTTATATTTCTTTGTTTGCTTTGTTTATAAAACGGATTATAAATGGCTCCTACGAATCCGACCGCCGTATCCAGGGCTGGCATCCAAGGAGCTTTGCGTTGGCTTGCTTGTGCGGTCACATTAATAGACCGAGCCGACCGGGTAGGCGCGTTGCTAGCCCGGTATGGCGGGCTGGCAGCTCGGCTGCAAGACCTGGAGCGCCACGCCATGGAGTGTCGCGCGTATTATTTGGAAAACCCCCCAGCTGATGATGCCGTGTCGGAACAGCTGGAGCAGGATGTAGCCCAGGCCTATGAGCTGGCTGACCAGCTCACGGAGGCGGCTGAGAGGGCCCTGGCTGTTCGGAAGGGGGAGCCGGTTTTGAGCGGGGAGGTCAAACCTACCCCGACGGCGTTGCTAGGCCGATTGCCTACATTGGAGATTCCCACTTTTAATGGGGATCTGTCAGCCTGGATGGGCTTCATTAATTTGTTTGACAGTTTGGTGGATTCACGACGGGACTTATCCCCTAGTGAGAAGTTGGCCTATTTGCGCTCCTCCCTGCGAGGAGAGGCCAGCGCGGTAATCCAGCACCTGCTCATCAGCGACGACAACTACCAGGTGGCTCGCCAGCTTCTGGTTAGCAGGTACCAGAATGTCCGGTTACTGGCGGACACCCACGTGGCCACGATTTTGGCCCTCCCGCGAATCACGCGGGTACACCTGTTACGGAGGGAGTTGCTGAACCCGCTACTGTCAGCGGTCAACTCCCTAAGGCGATTGGACCTGCCGGTGGATCAGTGGTCCTTTGTACTGCTGCACATAGTCCTCGCCAAATTGCCCGCTGAAATGAAGGGGCGTTTCGAGCAGAGGTACGGAGGCGACAGCGCCTCGTATCTCCCGCCCTTCGCGGACCTCCTTCGTTTTTTGGAGGACGAATGTAGGGTGACGGACCACCTGGAGCCTGCCCCGGTTCCAGGTGTTGGTCGTATGGTGGCGGCGAGGGAACAGCCCCGTCGCCCGACCAATCGCTATGCTGCCTTCCAGCAGTCCCCTCCCCCCGCACCGAGTGAGCGGTGCAGGTATTGCAGGGGAGATAGGCACATGGTGCACGAATGTGCCAAATTTAGAGGCCTCCGCCCAGAGGGACGGAGGGCCGTTGCTAGACAGCGCCAATGGTGCTATAGGTGTTTGGGGGGACACATGCAGTCGGCGTGTCCCCAGACCGAGGATTGTCGTCTTTGCGGAGGGAGGCATCACCCCCTCCTTTGTTTGGACCGCAAGGACGCCGGGAGCGACCGGGGTTCGAATTCCTCGCGCACGGGCGGGGGCCCGGCAGCCCGGAACCGGTCCCCTAGAGATTCGGCGGGGCTTAGCCCCCCCGTTCAGTCCCCCCCGGAGAGGGGGAACTATAGGAGAGACGCCCCCGCCACGGGCGGGGGTAGGGGGGTACCACAAGAGTACGCCACGGTGGCGATGGGCACGGGCCCTATTTGCTACTCCCCCCCCCTAATGGAGAGGCCTCGATTGGGGTACTATGTACCGAGGCACGCCCCACACGGGTATTACCCTGCACCTAGGAGTGCTGTTGGTCGGGGCCAGTATGTACCCGATTGGGACCCGCTCGCCCGGTACGAGCGTCCCACATTTGGCGCGCCGACTCAGGCGCGAGGGGGACAAGTACCCCCCCAAAATTTTTAATGGCGCCCCTGTCGGACCCAACCACCCCTCCGGAGCTTGTGCTGTTGCCAACAGCCTCCGTGAATGTTTGGGGACCTAAGGGCAATGTTGTCACGGTGCGTGCCCTTTTGGACTCAGGTGCCCAGGGGTGCATAATGTCCAGGTGGCTTGTCCGACAGCTGGGTCTTTTGCTTGTGCCGCATCACGAAGCGGTACGGGGGGTGGGAGACTCGCGGATCCCTGATCCGATTGGTCGAGTTGAGTTCTCCTTCTCCCCCCACTTCACGCCAAGGCCGAAGATCGGTGCTTCGGCGATAGTATTTGATAAGGTGGTTGGACCACTCCCGCAAGTGCGAGTGCCGCCATCCACGATTGAGCTGACGTCTGGACTGGCTTTGGCTGATCCTTCCTTCCACCGACCGGGCCCAATACACTTGTTGATTGGTGCGGATGTCCTCGGTCGTGTATTGTATGGAAGCAAGCGAGTTTTGCAGACAGCCGATCTTGTCGCCTTGTCCTCGTCGCTGGGTCATGTGGTGATGGGAAAGGTACCACAGACACCAGAGACCCCGTCGGTAGACCGCCAGACCATTGTCGGTTCTACTTTGTCCGACGTTCTCCAAAAGTTTTGGGAGGTGGAGGAACCCCCCACTGCCAAGCGGTTGGATCCGTTAGCCGAGGAGTGCGAATTGTTCTACCAGAACAACACTGGGCGCCTCCTCTCGGGTCGCTTGATTACCCGCTTGCCCTTCTTGGCGGTTCGCCCTCCTTTAGGGAGCTCCCGACCGATGGCCGAGAAGAGATTGTTGTCCATGGAGCGTAGGATGGCCAGGGATCCCGCATTCAAGGAGAAGTATATAGACTTCATGCGGGAGTATTTGGACCTTGGGCACATGTCCATCTCGCAGTTGGACTGGCGTAATGTGGAACATTACTTCCTGCCACACCACGCTGTTTTGAAGACTTCCAATGGGAAGATCCGCGTGGTCTTTGATGGTTCAGCGCCCACGTCAACCGGAGTGTCGTTGAATCAGTGTCTGCATGCGGGGCCGAAGTTGCATCACGATGTCTGTGATGTTTTGACCAACTTCCGCCGGCACGCTGTCGTCTTTGTGGCCGATATCCGCATGATGTTCAGACAGACCGTGATTCACCCGGAGGATAGACGATACCAGCTCATCCTTTGGCGTGAGGATCCCCAGGATCCGATGTTGGCTTACGAGCTGAACACCAACACTTATGGTTTGCGGTCGAGCCCCTTTGTGGCGATCCGTTCGCTTTTGGAGCTCGCAGAGCGCGAACGGCTACGCTATCCCCGGGCATCTGCTCTTATTGAGGGGGGGGCCTTATTTGTCGACGATATCTGCACGGGGGCCTCGAGCTTAGATGAGGCTCTCGTCTTACGTGATGAGCTGATTGCGCTCTTGAGGGCTGGTGGCTATGAGTTGCGGAAGTGGCTGTCTAACTCACCGGACCTATTGGCAGATTTGCCTAAGGACCACCAGCAAGAGCCGCTCCTCTTTGAAAATCCGGAGACTCCAGACATGCTGTCTGTTTTGGGAGTCCAGTATCGACCAGTCCCGGATTTGTTCACATATAGATTGGAACTGCCAGACCCAAAGGTCTGGACTAAACGCACGGTGCTGTCTACTGTAGCCCGTACCTTTGATCCGAACGGTTGGCTCAGCCCTGTAGTGTTTTCGATGAAGTGCTTCCTACAGGAGCTCTGGGCTGCGGAATTGTCATGGGATGAGCCCCTCTCTGGTAGCCTCCTACGAGAGTGGGTGAGGTTCGTGTCATCCCTACCCGACGTAAATCGGGTTTGTATACCGAGGCAAATGCTGCCTTCGGGAAAGTTTAAAGCCTCCCTGCACGGCTTTTGTGACGCGTCCGAAAGCGGATACGCGGCAGCCGTTTACATCCGAACGGTGGATGCAGCAGGCGTTGTCGCCGTACACTTAGTTCTGGCCAAGAGTAAGGTCGCCCCCCTTCGGACTAGGCTAACCATTCCGAAGTTGGAGTTGTCCGGCGCCACTCTCTTAGTACGGCTACTCAATCATGTTGCCGACACCTTGGGAAACGGTGTCGACTTGGAGTCGATCTTTGCGTGGTCTGACAGCCAGGTCGTCCTTTGTTGGCTGAAGAGTTCAGTCCACACCCTTGAGGTTTTTGTGGCCAACCGGGTCTCACAAATTCAGACTTCAAAGGCCCCGTTGATTTGGCGCCACGTACCGGGCGAATTGAACCCCGCAGATTGTGCCTCCCGCGGCTGCGAGGCGCCTGAGTTAGTGGACCACCACCTATGGTGGAGTCCATCATGGTTGTTACGGCCTGAGCGCTCATGGCCTGCCACCCCGGCTGTGGCCAGAGTCCCAGACCTAGGCATGCGTGTTCACACCGTGGAGACGGTGGCGGCTCCGCAGATGGAGTTTTTGTTAGACCGCTACAGTTCTCTTGACAAGTTGCTCGGCGTGACTGCTTGGATGAGGCGCTTTGTGCGAAATTGTCGCCAGCCTCAGGAGAAATCGTTGTCTCCGGTCCTCGCCCCACAAGAGCGGCAAGACGCTCTGTTGCATTGGGTGCGAGTGACGCAACAGCGAGAGTTTGAACCGGAGCTGAAAGTCCTGCGCTCAAGTAAGCCCAAGTTGAAGGGACCCTTGGTGCGGTTGAATCCCTTCTTGGACAGTACCGGATTGCTGCGTGTCGGAGGTAGGCTCAGACATGCCAACCTGCCGTACGGATCACGCCACCCTTTGTTGCTCCCCAAGGATGGACCGTTAGTTAGACTGTTGATTACAGACCGACATGTAAAGAATGCTCATGCCGGTTGTAATGCTTTGACCGCGCTCCTCCAACGAGAGTTCTGGATTTTGTCAGCGCGGAGAATAATCCGATCCGTTATTTTTCGTTGTCTCCCGTGTTATCGTTTGCGCGCCGATACGATGCAGCCCCAGATGGGTGATTTGCCTGCCGATCGAGTGAACGAATCGATGCCCTTCTCAGGAGTTGGAACGGATTTTGCGGGGCCATTTACCGTTAAGACATCGCGGCTTCGTAATGCTAGAACGGAAAAGGCTTACTTGTGTGTATTTGTTTGTTTGGCCACTAAAGCGGTCCACCTGGAGGTGGTTAGTGCCCTCACCACAGAAGCCTTTGTAGCCACGTTGAATCGTTTTGTGTCTCGCCGCGGAATGCCGTCGTTAATCAGGTCCGATTGTGGAACCAATTTCAAGGGCACCGATAGGTATTTAAAGGAAGTTTGTGAATTTTTGGATAGGAATAATTTTGAGATCGGATCCACACTCTCTCGCAGAGGGGTACGATGGCAGTACTCCCCGCCATCCTGCCCCCACTGGGGAGGGATTTTTGAAGCAACTGTAAAGGCCGCTAAAACTCACCTTCGTCGCGTTATTGGGGAGACGGTCCTCACGTTTGAGGAACTCGCGACCGTATTTTGTAAGGTTGAGGCGGTCCTCAACTCGCGTCCGTTGTGTCCGTTGTCTTCGGACGCGAATGATTTAGAGGCCCTTACGCCGGGCCATTTTTTGATTGGCAGACCGCTTAACGCCTTGCCGGAATATCCTTATTCCGAAGTGCCCTCCGGACGGCTCTCGCGATTTGAATTGCTCCAGCAGCTTACGCAGAGTTTTTGGCGCCGTTGGCATCTGGAGTATTTGCACATTTTGCAGCAACGCGTTAAGTGGTCGGATAGGACGACCCCACCCAAGACTGGAGACCTCGTGTTGGTAAAGGATCCAAGCCTGCCGCCCCTCCGCTGGCGTTTAGGACGCATTGTTCAGCTTCATCCGGGGTCGGATGGTGTGCCCAGGTTTGCCGAGGTCCTGGTGGGGGACTCTGTTTTGAAGCGAGCGATCGCTACCCTCTCTCGCCTGCCCTTAGATTGAGTTGGCGGACAGTTTGCTACTGTCCGGGACGGGGGGATGTTCACGCCGCGCGTGATTCATTCATTCGCGTTGATTCGTGGGGTCGGCGCCGGCCGCCGCCCGCGCGACATCGCGACCAGTTGGCCGTAAGCAGCCGTGAGGAGCGCCCGGTCCGGGTACGGACTTGTGACCCGTGTGTGTTCGCTTTGAAAAGCGCCGGGAAGTTTTAGCTGCCTATTAGGGCATTGTGTAGTATAAGAGTGTTAGCTGTAAGAGTATCTCATCGGGGGTTGTGTGGAGATCGTTTCGTCAGGCGCGCGCCGGCGAGACAACGTTCAGCCCCCCTGGATTACGGACACTATTTTCTAGTAAGGTAGGATTAGCTTAATTTACTTAATTTTGCATGAGAAGCCTTCGTTTCAATAAACTGTGGAACACAGTAGATGTGGTCATCACAATTGTGCGTGATCACTAGTTATTGCCTATAATCACTTTGGACTGTCTTAGAATTAAAAAAAAAACTGTTCAAAGCTGTCAAATTGACGACAACCAAAGAGCGGTACTTTGAAGCAGTTATAAAAAATTTGGACGCGTGTTTAATTATTCTTTTCTTAGATGTTTAACATGACGACATACTCTATTTTCGAAACTGACTATTAATTTTGATATATTGATATTAATTAAAAAATAAACCAATAAACATGTGAGAAAAAGACGGCAATTTCATATGTAAAGACCTATTATAATAAATATTAATTGCAATGTAAGTAACTATTATCTTTTAACTACTAACTACTAACTTTAACCGCCTCTGTGGTCTAGTGGTTCATACCACGGATTTCAGACCCAGAGGTCCCGGGTTCGATTCCCAGTGGGGGTACATATTGTATTGGGTTTGGTTGGTGGTAGGACTTGTTCTTAGTCCGCCTGGCTAGCTACCACCATCTTATCTAAGTCTGACGCCATAACAATGATGTTTTCAGCATTATTGTGTTCCGGCAGTTAAAGATAAGATAGCCAGTTCCTCAGTGATTGAGGATTCCGGGAGCAGTGCGCTTCCACCTTCAGTCTTATCACCACTTATCATCAGGTGTGATGAAGGCTAAGTGCTACCCAGGTGTGGATAAAAATAAAAAAAACTACACTCATGTTATAATATTCGAATTATGAACTCATGCCTGAACGTAGAATGATACACTTTATGCCATAGTCAACTTTAAAAATAAAACTGCTTTATCCGGGTGTTTCATAATGACCAATATGAACAATGCTTGGTGGCCAATTATGTTCCATCAGCTCCGCATAAAGAGATGCCCAAATAACATCTATGGCCTATTACATAGTTATGTTCAGGACCGAGTCGCCATATTGGACTACGCTGTTTTGTGACGCGGTGGTCACAAAACAAATGACCAAAGGCTGCATTCAGGGCTCTGCCTGCGGACCTGTTCTGTGGAACATAATTCTAGATGACCTGTTTGACGTACAGCTCCCAGCCGGCTGTCACCTTCAAGCGTTTGCCGACGACGTCTTCCTGGTGGCTGCTGCCGACTCCACACTGCCCCTGGAACAAAAAATTAACGACACATTAGAACGAATTACCAAATGGGGCATCGAGGCTAAACTGATCTTCGGCCCTGACAAAACGCAAGCCATTGCATTCAACAAGAAGGCGGCGGCGGCCAATATTGTCATGGCAGGCCAACATATCAATTTAACTAATGAGATAAAACTGTTAGGAGTGATTATAGATAAGGAACTCAGATTTGATCCACATGCAAAATACATTGCTGCAAAGGCGCTCAGGGTCTTTCAACGGTTGTGCCTTTTTTCGAGACCCACATGGGGGGCACACCCTGAAAACGTCTCTATTATCTACAAACACGTAGTGGAGCCCATAATTACATATGCTGCGGGCATATGGGGCAATGCGGCCAACATGGCTTATGTGAAAAAACTCCTGAATGGTATCCAGAGGGGCTTCGCCATCAAGGCAATTAGAGGGTTTAGGACCATATCAACTACGGCCGCGGTGGCGCTGGCGGGCTTCACACCTCTCGATTTAAAGGTCTTGGAGGTACACTCAGTGGAAAAAACGCGCATCTCCGGAACCATTCCCGAGCTCCCTAGCGACATCCGGCTGGAACAACGCATTTCGTCGAGCCAACTTAGACACCCCAGTGCCAGAATTTCACCGGACTTCACTTGTGCTAGCAGCCAAGAACAGGTGGATCGCATTATCCACAGCAAAGCACATACCATTTATACAGACGGGAGCAAGCAAGAAGACGGAACCGTCGGCGCTGCTCTCGTCTGTTTCGCTCCTGAAGGTGAGCGACCCACTATCACCAGGAAATATAAATTGCATGGCGTCTGCAGCGTTTTTCAAGCGGAACTTTTCGCCCTGAACCAGGCCTGCCGGCTCATCGAGCAAAGGAACTACCCACGAACATTTGTACTTTCGGACTCCATGTCGTCTTTGCAAGCTCTACGCGACCGGAGTAGCAAACACCACCTTGTTGCCGAAATTCACGACATTCTGGCCGGGCACTCTGGCCGCGTGGAGTTTGTATGGGTCAAAGCCCACGTCGGTATTGCGGGAAATAAAGCGGCTCATCAGGCGGCGGGACAGGCTGCTGGACTCCGACGCAGCCTGGCCTACGATCAGTTTGCCATTTCTTACGCTAAATCATGCGCTCGACTTAAGAGCCAAACTCTATGGAGCGAGCGATATGAACAAGCTCCTCAGGCAAGTCATACCAAATCACTAATGCCCACCTTGGATGACTGTCGGAATGTCATGCAAGCGCTGGGAGTGTCGTTCGCAGTCACCCAAATCCTGACTAACCACGGGTACCACAAGGAATATCTACACCGATTCAAAATAACTGAAAACAATCTGTGCCCCTGCGACGACACCTCAGTGCAGAGTATTAGCCACCTTCTCCAGACCTGTCCACGCTTCGGTGCTTTGCGATTGGAGCATGAGTATATATGTCGGTCACTGAAGATCGACCCATATGAGATTAGCAATATCATTGAAAAAGAATCTGCTAGACGTAGCTTTCTAAAATTTGTGACGCATATTGTTAACAATCTCAAACAGTTTAACAAAACCTAAATCGAAAACCCTAGAACAGAGAAACATAAAACATATTATATTATTCTAAATACATATTTATCTAAATAATAATATACTTATATAAAAATTACACTTACTGTAATAAAACCGATGGTCAGTATCAAATCGCTGACATCTCACTTCCTGAAACACATAAAACACAATGAGAATAAAAACAAACAAAACATAGAATCAAATAATATTAATAAAAAAAAAAAAACACCCGGATACACTTGTCACTCATTATAAAACACTTATATTTCTTAATTTTACAGTCTCCATGGCAACCGTAGGATTTACCGCCCCTGACTTCCAACTCTTTCAAGCCCTTCTTTAGCCGGCAACAATCGGAAACTTTTTTTAAATTAGAATTTTGAATTTAGAAGGAAGGAATAGACCGTATAGACTCCTATGAGTGGGGTTTGGCACCAATTCATTTTATAATTAATATTGATTTGATTTATTTTTGAAATATATAATAAATGTAATGAGTGTAGATAAAGTAGTGTATGAGACTGCACGTAACTCGGTATTAAAACACTCGTGGAATACTATTAAAAAAACTCGCCAAGGCTCGTTTTTAAACTCCCACTCGTGTTTTAATACCCCTCATTATGCGACAGTCACATAAACTACTATTATATGTAAATATACAGTCTTATAAGTAGGTACTGCACATATCTAAGTTTTCTTATTTTATTTATATTACGTTATAACTTTTGCTCTAAGTCTATATTCATTACCGAATTACATCACCGATGCTTTTTACTAAAGAGCATTTGCTAAAATATTCTCTCTCGTCTCGTATCCGCTGGAAAAAAACATATCTTATTTTTTTATTGATAATCAGCATCTTATTTATAGTTAAGACATTAGTTCTAAATACGTCGATTGAGGCAGTGTGTGCGTTAATGAGTTCGTTCTGTCAATTCATAATTTGTAATTTGGCAGTGGCTTATCTCCGATTCCTGGTTTAGCTGTGCTAATTGACGCTGACGAAGGTTCGCCGCTGAATGCCCACTAAACCCTTGTTTTTCCTTTTCGCAAAACGAAATCTAGGACGATGGGGATTGTTCTGTTAAATAAGGAGCAGGCAGGTACGAGGATAAAAAGATTTTTGAAACATCGTATTTTGGGGAAGATAGTTTTGATGTAAGACTTGGTTGTTTTTTGAATAAAGATGTAAGTATATTGGGAAAATAAATCCTGACTTATGCCCAGAATATATTTTCTTTGTCATTGTTTAATTATTAAACATTTGCAAATGTTTAATAATTAAGGCACTGCCCGATAAGGCATTCATTCATAAAAGCCAAAATTAATACACACCTATATTTATAATTTACAACTACTACAACCTTGAGCGACTTTAAAGAAATATCTGTTTTTACTTACTTCTTATTATTAATGTATTGCCGCAGTACTGAACTGGTAAAGTTACCAGAATAAATAATTTGTCAGAAAAACCATGTCAAGAGCCACGCGACTCCGCCAATCGGTTGCTACCACCATTCGCTTTCCCTCTAATTTCCTCCAGGTTAGTGGTTCTGTGGCAGCTTATCTCGTAATGAGTATTGCTTTAATCTCAGATTGTACACCGAGCGGTAGTCGGGTTACTTAGCCGTGGAAGTAATTTATGCATACCAACCGTCTCTAATTTATTAAACATTAACCTTCACATAGTCACTAGAAGAGTATTATTTTAAAACATCTACGATATGTCATGTCGTTTGGTTGAGCACTTTAGTAACCCTAGCATGAAGAACTTTATCGTAATCGATTAGTAAAATAGACCGTCCTTCAAAAGCTGACAAAGTGCTGTCGCCAAATATGTTTTGAATTTCAGTTGCATATACGACCGAAAGAGTCGCTGCTTGTAATACGATCACGTTATCGGTTACGTTACGTACTAAGGGCTACAGCACAGCCTTCTCTATCGTCTTCTACGACGATAGAGAAGGCTGTGACTACAGGCACTGCTTCTAGTCAACATAATGAAACCACGTTATTTTCTACAATACCTACTTCGACTGAGAATTACTACGGTATTTTTAAAGTTAACATAATAAATTAATTGAAAAAAAAAACATGTCCAAAGCCACGTGACACTGCCAATCGGCTGCTACCACCATTCACTTTTCCTCTAATCTAATTTCCTCCAGGTTTGTGGTTATGTGGCAGCTTATCTCCTAATGAGTATTGCTTTAATCTCAGATTGTACTCCCAGCGGTAGTCGGGTTACTTAGCCGTAGAAGTAATTTATGCATACCTACCGTCTCTAATTTAAGGCGTAACTATAAACAAGTTACGACCACCATCAAGGGGTTACGACTCCTCATAGCCTTAATGACAGCAGCCCAAAGTAAAACGGGTTTATCGTCATGCATGTTTATCACACGCTTACGTTTAGTTCATATTATATTATATGGTGTTTCGCTTATGGTGTTTTAGAATAGTTCTCAAAACGTTAAATAAACTAGTTTTGTCGATAACTCTGAATCTAGGGGCACGGGAGTCCCCCCGCCAAGACGAGCCAAGTGAAGCGAAAGTACCTTTTCTCGGAGTGTTTCGTTTTTTTTATATTTTTTACGTCGTTTTTTTTAACCCTCATAACTTGGGTTTGGAATAAACCAAATAAACTAAATTCTCGGTATATGACATCGATAGTACACAGTTTCAATTGCATTGCTTTTGTAGGGACTTCAGCTTTTATTGATATTTAAAAAAAAACCCGATTTCGTCTAAACTTTTAAGGTAGTACTTCCTGAAGTTCTAGACAGCTGTGGTATGTGCGCTAGTTTTAGTACACAAACAATAAAAATATTAGACGGCAGAGCCACATATTTTGTGAAGGGTTTGTAGAGTTAGAAGCTTGGCTCTACATGAGATCTAAGATTTTTTTACAGCGTGAGCCATTATGGTCACTTCTTGGCAGCATTTTACATGAAAATGGTGGGATACCTTGGTATCGGATATTCAGTCATATCTTAAATGTGAAACTTGACCGATAAAAAAGAATATTACCGAATTTATTTTAAAGTTAAGAAATACTTTGTATTTTATCCACCTGAAGTTATTCCGTCCTCTTATCTTCAACCTTTTCAATTTTCTTAATTATTAAATTTGAAGTAGGCCAATAGGTCTTTCTTATGAATAATATAATCACAATATAATCATTGAGTGCATGAAAACGAAGTTCCGGATGTGTTGCTGTTATGAGAAAGCTTAGAAGATATAAAATTACAGTTTCATTTTCCACCGGAAAAAATGTAAGCACGCTTTTGGGTAAAAGAATTGGAAATTTATAATTATGCTTCTAATGTACAAAAGCTTTTATAAAGCTGATGGTTATTTCGAAGACTAAAATGTATGGGATACTAGCTTTCCGCCCGCGGCTTCGCCCGCGTGGACTACATGACGGTATCCCGCGGGAATGTCATATTTTTCCGGGATAAAAAGTAGCCTATGTTCCATAATCATATCCTCACTAATAATATCCTCACATTGATGAAATTAACGCTGGCTATACAGCGTGTAAGAAGTATTTGATAAATTCGACGCTTCTCGTAACGACTCCGTAGCTCAGTGGTTAGAGCAGTCGCCCGGATAGCGAAAGGTCGTGGGTTCGAGTCCCATCGGAGCTGGTTGTGAGACGGGTCGATTTTTTCTAAATACTTTATTTTCCATTTTTCTATGATAAAAATTGCATTGTTAATGCAAAAAAGTAAAAATTTAAATAACTAGCCTATGTTCCTCTCCAGGTTACTAAGTATATGTGTTCCAAATTTCAGCCAAATCCGTTCAGCCGTTATGGCGTGATTGAGTAACAAACATCCAAACATCCAAACATCCAAACACCCAAACATCCAAACATCTAAACTTTCGCATTTATAATATTAGTAGGATTATGAATTTTGCATGTTCCTACGAGTATAAGAGATGTAGGTATTCTAAATAATTCACGTCTTGATTAATTATTAATTATTACTTATTAAGGCAATTCTAAATAATGTTTATTCTCTACAGGGCAATTTCATTAACAGAATTAGCATGTTAAGAGGCCCTTAATTATTCCACTTGTAAATATTATAGTGACAGTCCTAGGTGCATCAATGGCGATAGTGAACAATCTCAATCAAACATCTCTTTACTAGTGTTGTATGGGCAGCGTGATTTAATTGTCGCGTCGGGCGGCGCGGGCGGGCGGCGTGAGTCGCGGGATTTATTGCCTCAATTATACGCGCTCTGCTCGCCGACTACCTACACCTGGAACTAGCGTCTTTATTATTAAGGGGAAGCTGTAATATTTTCAACGTTCATATCTAAAAATATGTTGTAAGATTATTATTATGTTACCGTAAAGAAAACCTAGGAAATAGAAACGCAAAGTGTAACTTAAATAGTGCAAGAAGAAATTATCTAAGAAAGAAGACAACACCCTAAGAATATTATGTTTTCCTTATTATCTCTCTAAAACGGTTTGTTAGGTCATCGAGACTTTCTTGTTTTGGAAGGTCTAGCTTTAGTCAGTCACACATGATTCAATCGTAGTGCTACTGAGTAATAGAATAGTAATCTCTTTACTAGTGTTGTAGAGGCAGGGTGATTTAATTGTCGCGTCGGGCAGCGGCGTGAGTGACGGGATTTACTGCCTCAATTATACGCGCACTGCCCGCCGACTTTACCTGGAACTAGCGTCTTTATTATTAAGAGGAAACTGTAATATTTAGAACGTTAAATATTATTTAAATATGCTGTTGGATGAACATGATAAGACCGCTTGAGCTGTTTTTGGAAATAGAAGAAAATTTTACAAAATCATATCGTCATTTTCTTGAAGTTTTAAAATAACTGACACGATGTTTAATCACGGCGTTAGTGACCGATATAAGTGATGTCTTTACTATAATGATTCGATACTAGTGTTGTAGAGGCAGCGCAATTTAATTGTCGCGTCGGTCGGGCGGCCCCGGTAGCGTCGTGAGTCGCGGGATATATTGCAAAATTACCTATTAGCCTGCCCGCCGACTGCACCTGAAAAGTAAGTCCGTAAGAAAGGCCAGCCAGTAGTGAGATGATGATTGTTCATTAGACATAAGCGAAGAAACAACAAAGCTCAATCAATAGAAAAAAATATTTTGTCTTAGTTAATTTCAGATTAAAGATTTAGAGAACATAATTTACCTATAGTTTGTAAGTATTAAAAGCATATTTAGAAAAAAATTATATCTCTTTCTTCAAAAAAACGGCAATGAAACAACGTAGTTAAACATCTTGTATCTGTAAAACGATAAGACGAAAAAAATCACGTCAACCTACAGAAAAGAAAAACAAAGTTTTAATTCAAAGCTCGATCACTGGAACTTCTTAATTCCGTCGAGAAATTCGATTTGAAATTGTTTTGGGGAGGCGTCTTCCCCTTAAAAAGATTATACTGAACTAACTAACGGGCAACTTTCGGGACGTGGCATTATTTAATCTGGAATATAATGGACACTGAACAATGGCTGGTCAGGTGTGGTCGCTCCAGGCTCAAGCCAAATTGGAGCTGGTGGTATAACACCATTACTAAGCGACAGGGCCCATATTGGAGGAAAAATACCCGACGACTTTAAGTATCCTACTTCCTACTAATATTATAAATGTATAAGGTTAACTTTGTGAAAAACGCTGAATTTAAGTCAACCTTCTGAAAAGAGGTGTGACTTAAGAAGTGAAATAAAAAAGGTTACCTATACGACTGGGTTAAAATATTAAAATGAAAAAAGTAAGTATGCCGTTCGTTCTTTTACAATTCTGTGTCAGACTTATATAAAGGACCAGGTGTGTATTATGGATTGCTCCATCTCGAGATAGGTATTTCATTTGATTGTTTATGTCTTCGATAAACTTTATTATTTTTTTTAGTTGGAAATACTAATCTCCAAAAATGTTGATGAAGATTTAAATATTTTTTTAAGTGAAGAGAGATTTATATGTGTCTCTATTTCGGTAATAAGACGTGTAATTACCTTTTTATACCAATGCAATGTACTAACATATTGTTGCTATGACATAGTACCAACGCGTTCAGTAAGTTTTATTTAATTGCGCGGTGAGTGAACAATACAATAACCTTTATAGTAGAAAGAAACAATAGGGTATTTTACACCTAGAAAGAAAAAATATAAAAATGCATTTTTATGATAGATAACGTAAAAAGTAAACGAGAAACGTGTATATTTATTAATAAAAAGGGATTTTTAAATTTATAATTCAATTTTAAAAATCGTCTTTTTTAATCTGTTCTTCAAATGTCTGAAACGCCATACGCCATATTGGATTAGGATGTGACGTCAATCCGTTAGCATAAACATAGGCGAGGTATTTCTGTCATACAAACTAGTACTAACGACGTCGAGCTTTGTGTTATTTCATGATATTTTTGTAATCTAATAGTTACTATCACGTAAAAGGACTTTTTTCCTATACTTTATTAACGTCGCATCATGGATGACGGATTCGTGAAAGCAGAAAGCACGAATCTACCAAGGATAAATACGTTGATGGTGGCAATTTTTTTTGCATCCAACCCGATTTCTGATCAGCCGAGTTGAGAAATGTTAAAATAGCAATGTAAGTACCTACTTAATGTTATCAAGTTTGGTCTAATAATAAATACAAAATACACAACACGATAATGCGTGATAATGCCCTGTGTTGACTATTACAATCCAACTTAACCTATTTTCTTGTCATCAGGTCCGGAAGAGAATCATACGGGGACGACGACGCTATAGGCTACGTGCAACTCAAACTGTACGGTATGCCCGGAACACAAAGTGCGGTCCTAGTGCAGTGACACTTATTGTGAATGAACAGGAAGAGACTGTTACTAGTGTCCAGTGCCACGATTGCCCCTCATCAGAAGGTGGCTACAAACACGGTGTTGCATTTTTGATGTGGTTACACTTACACCGCCGAACCGAAGCCCCGTCCTGTACTTCGATTGAATGTTATTGGAGTAAATCGAATCTGGCTAAGGTTGGCTCATTAATAAAAATGTTATGTAAGTACAAAAGAAATCTCTAAAAGTAAACCTAAAGAGATAGTTCCAGACAGCAGTGTGTTAAATGAATTTGTTTTGCAATGCAAAAAAAAGAAAAATCAACACAAATGCCATTTTTGAAGCATGAACCTGATGTTGACAGAAAGAAATTGAATTATAAATAAAATTAAAATAAATTAAGTAGGACTCTGTTTATTATGTTGTAACCCATTTAGTTGATTTTTACAATACATCCATTATGTAATAAAATTATTGTTTTATTGAATTTATTTTCAGGAAGAAATAAGACTTTTACTTTATCTTGGTTATATTTTTTATTACATAATAATAAAAATTATACCTTGTACAAAACCAGAGTTGTCTGTTTAGGTATTAATTTAATCCTTTGACACCACTTAAATTAAATAAAAGACATACCAACAGCATTAAAACAAACATAATTTCTTTATTCTCTAGGTTTTGATTACAACACTTATGAATGTCAAAGAAGCTACACTACAGCATCGGTTCGCAAATCGTTCAGTGAGAGACCTTGCAAGAACTGGCAAGAAACGCATCAAGGGCAATCTTTTTCTGCCTGTTTTCATACAGTCGACAGATTGATAAAAATGACCTTCACACTTAACTTAAGAAGTTAGTTACATTTGCTCTTACATATAATATACTTGACAGTAAACCAATTTTCAACTAAACAAGAAATCAAATAGTTAAATGGGCATACTATCTCATTCATTTTAAGATTACTAATAAGATAACTGCAAGTTGCTTGCTCATGCTTTCCTGAGATACAATAAATAGTAGGTCGGCCACGACCAGATTTTGAAAAATCTTGTCGGTATCACTTCTGTATACCTACCTGCTTGTTGTAATGTTTTTTGTGGTGAAACAAGCAGTTTCGTGATTTACACAACGCCCTGAACACATCCATACCTGTTGTAGGTATACAGAAGAGATACCGACAAGATTCAGGTTGGAGAAGGAATTTTCTCAGGTGGCCGGTAGACTATAAAGGTGATGTTGCAATGCAAGTCAACGAGACAACTGTGTAGTTGTCTTCAAAGGTGATGTCATACTGTCTTTGTTTTTTATACAAGTCTGCACATTTCTACTTCTATAGTGTGTCATCCGACAATGTTGAACTGCTTTTATGTTCCTGGGCTTGTACTACTTGGACTTCTTTGTCATGTCATGACACTTATTATTCTTGTCAGATGTCAAAATATAATCTGGAACTAATAGTAAAATATGGTTAGTATAATATTTGTCATAATGATAATGTTAATAATTTATAGCATCTGCTTAAATTAGGTACTCACAAAAACTAAAATAAATTACCTTGACTACAAGATGGTACTGACTGATACAACATCATTCTCCTCTCTTATGGCCTCTTCAATCTCCTTAATTGTAGACATTCTTTTAAGGCCTGCTGAGGTTCACTTGGAGTGGATTTGTGTTTTCAGTCTTGGCAATCAAATCTGGATAGTTTGCAGTTTGGCCTCATCCGAATTCGTTTCACAGAACCCATTATCTTATACTGTGTATAAATCTCCATATCATTTTCCAGCTAAGATATGGAATTTAATATATTTATGTAGGTTAATAGATAGGTTCAAAACATAACCTATAAATATGACGTTTGTTTTGTATGTAGGTAAGTATTATTACAACAACTTACAACTTTCTTGAAGAACACCAAGTTTTCTTTTGTGTATTATTATTCTCTATTAACCATTATATTATATATATATCGCATACACATCAAAATGATCTTCACAGAAATACAGTCTAGTTTTTGTGAAAACTGCTTTTGGATCTCTTCTTGCCAATTTCAACCAAGTTTTTCTCATTTTAATATCACTTGGCACTTGAATCCATAAATTTTGTGAGTTTTTATACTCGTATTCTTGCACCCGGGCACAAGACACCAATGGATATTACATTAAAACTCATTATTTTCAACAATGTTTTACTTGGGCATAACGCAGAGTCGTATTGTTTACAAATGTACTATCCGAGTGACGTCACGAGCCGATACAATATGGCGGATAGCTTTTTAGCTCGAAAACTAAAAATCAAAAATGAAAATAGATATTAGGGCATTTTTTGGTATCATAGCATCGAAATAAAAATTTTACTGGTTCATTACGACCTCAGGATTGATTTTAGACAGTTTTCAAAAAAGCGTGTAATACCCTATTATCACGTTTTTGTGTCAGCAGGCAATTATTATACCGATATATTATATTGCCGAAGTTAGAAGTAGATACCTGTGTAATGTATAGAAGCCACAGCAAGCACTAAGTTGTGATTTGCCGACCTGCAGGATTTATTACTTCAATTATCCAAGAGTGGGGATTTCAGGTGAATTCCGAAACATTCATGGTGCGTAGACACATTCTCACTGTGCTACAACGTACCAGGGAACAAAGATCAAATAGTAAATACATTATGTTAAAGCTGGAGAACTGTAAGTATTATACAGGCTAATCTCTACCTATCCGATATGTAGAAATGCTTTCTGCATTTTATTCATTGATTCTTAAAAAGGTTTAAAATATTTATCATTTTCTCACCAATAAACAATTCTACACAGTGAAATCGTGGGAAAAGCTAGTACTTACATACATTTATTAAACACTTTTGGAAGTTCGGATTCAATCTTTATATTAGAATGCATTTAAATAAAAATTACGTATTTTAGAAAAGTACTTTGTGAACTGCCCCTGTAGACAAGTGGCTTTCTATTAGCGAATTCACTAGTCGAATTTGATTTATTCTGATTATTGTTAAATATGAATGCATTTAAATTTAATTACTTTATGTTTGCGTGCCAGTACCTGGTGCAACACGTGATCTGCATGACATTTTGTAACAGCTTTTACTGTACCGTGTTTGCCTGCAAATAAATGACTATTCTATTCTAAGAAAAAGTATGGGATTGACATTAGTGGTCACGTGACATTTCGATTGCTAATGTCAATACCATACATTTTCTTTCTATTCGACTGGCGAATTCGCTAGTAGAAAGCCACTTGTCTAGGGGGGCAGATTAGTTATGATGTCAAAGTATAAAAACGCTATTTCGTTGTGAATGTAATTTACCATTGTGATAGTTACGCACATACTCGTATATAACAAAAGTAGGTAGGTACCTTGATTTCGCTGCTGTCAAATACGTAAGTACCTATCTAGTGTTTGGAGTGAGATAACTAGTCCCACTTTTAGCCACAACTTAAGGCTCCAGGTAGCCGTAACATCGTTGCACACAGTCTCACACCTGATTTATTGCTGTCTCCGTCGCCTTCCAAACTAAGGATTAGGTCCTAGAGGATTTCGCTTTTCTGTGTTCCCAACTATTTGCAAGAAACAACAAGTCTCAAATAAAACAAAGAAATCCCAAAACTTTTGAATAAACAAAATAAAACATTTGCCACTCGTTTTATCTAGATAAGTCCAAGTTTTTTTACTCTGAGCACACATTCTCACATTCTCCGGGGTACACAAATCACACCTTTTTTTCATAAGCATTATTTCATTGCATTGTTTGAAGAAATCTAAATTGTAAAGGTCTCGAATGTTGGAAGCGGAAACAAAGAGCGTACTTTAATATCCAAGTTGAACAATGGACTCGTATAAATGCGTGTGATGTCTTACGATGTCGTCGTGCCAAGATATAATCTGTTATGGTGACATTATCTGGATGTGCCCGGCTCCTGCCAACTCCGGATCCGGCCAAAACTTAACATATTGCGTTTTACTTGCGAGAGACTTGCCGAAATTGTTGCCATTCCATATTTTAATTACGCTTTTGTGAATTTTAAAATATTTTATTTCTGTATATAATATATATGATGTTGGGGAGCTGAAAGTTAACGTTTTTATGAAAATACTAGCGGACCCGGTTAACTTCGTATCACCAACATCTAATAAAGATAGACAGATAAAAATAAATAATTGCAAAGCGCATCTAAATTCACTAAAGAAGTTTTAAAAGTAGGTAATTCAAAGCGGCAAAAACATCAGTGGTTACAAACAAGATTTTAATTTTAATTTTATATTTTTATAAGTTACTCTCCAGCTCCCAAACTTTACCCATTCCTTATACTATACATACTTTCACATTTATTATAATAGTAAGAATGGATAATTTTTATCTGTCAGCAACAGAAAGTCAATAGAATAGTGATAGTGATAGTTAGCTAATACAACACGGTAAACAACGTATACGCTAGGTAATTTTATGATATATTTATATATTTAGACAATCATTATAAGTTAAAGTATGTATGTACCTATTTATTTATTATTATTTTATCAATACCACTTCTTTTTATAGGGTAATATATAAATAAGTAATAATATAAAAAACTAGTATTGACATAATCCTTTTCTTGGGCACTATTTCTCTAAAATATTTAGTAATTAGTTAATAGGTTACAATTTTCTTTCTCTCTCTTTACATGAATTGATAGTAAGTAGGTACTATGTTTGCTCTTCGACATACTTTTAGTGTTTGCTCTCGTACATAAAAATGTAATATGTTGGATAGTCGAAACTGGCCTACAGAATCTTTTATTAAGTAATTGCAAATTATTTTGAGCTGTGTACTACCCCTATTATAAATAAAAATAAAATAAAATAGAATCAAGAACGAATGATTTATAAATTTCCTACAATTGTATAAGACTAAGCAGCTTATCCGGCGAACTTCGTACCGCCTTATCGACAGCACGCCACCTACCGGGTCCAATTGTAAATCTAAACCATTCTCGAATCTGTTATATTTTATATTCTGAATGTCAGGTCCTAACAGTCCGTCAACTTTACATTCTTCGGTGTATTTTGCGGAAGCATGCTGCCCTTCCCCTTGATATGGACGTCCTCTCACAGAGACGCGCTACTGTGCAGGTATGTCGACCAAAGCGGTGTAAGACGACGTTCGCAAAACGCCAATATGATACCCTTTCCTCAAAACTGTACAATGAAATATATAGGATGACCTCCGCCTACACCCTAAATAGGTTTGAATTGAAGAAAAAAACAACTAGTTGCCTACTGAAGCTGTCATATTTAGACACAGAAAATCTCTTAAAATGAAATACCTGATTAAGAAAATTATTCAAGTTAAACGTGTTTCTGATTGTGATCACAGTACACTACAGGCCAATTTCTTTTGTCAATATATAGGATTGCGCGCTCGTACACATATACTCATGTGCACACGCTCACACATGCATTTATACACACACCCACACACACACACACACTCACACACACACAAACACACACATAACAAGCATCCTTACTCTCTCACAACACTCATTAATGTATGTAAACAATTTTCATCCCTCATTTCAACTTCCCGTGCAGATTTTGTTAGTGCATGTCCATATTACACACCTGTGTTTTACTGTAAAATTATATAAAATTATCGAGGAATCACTGACCCTGAAAATACAGCACAACTAGTTTCAGGGTCAGGGGTCTACTAATTCTTGTCTCGACTTATGTAAAACCCTAGATTTAATTTGTGTTTTGTACTAATTATGTACCTATTGTACTGTCGGGTTGTGAATAAAAAAAAATGATTATAATCCACCTGAAGACACACGAAAAATTTCATTTAAATCGGTCCAGCCGTTTAGGAGGAGTTCAGTTACATACGTGTGTATGCACAGAAAAAATACATATTTAAAGATTTTCTTTTCCAGAATTAACTAGTTAAACTAGTGTCTGCAAAACAACTCCGACCGCTGTCTCTTCCCTTATTATTAAGCCGTTACACCATAGTCGTTAACCAAGCTTTTTTGACAGTCCCTTGTTTTTACACGAACTTTGTTTGTGTGCAACAAATTGTTTAGGAAGCGGCAGAGATGACAGATAGGTTGCCCCGGACGGAGGGCCGTATTTCCCCGGCGTCACATTATGCCCGGGCTAATGAAGACGTGTAGCTCAACTGTACCTATTTTGTCATAAGATGTAGTGTGGTTGTACTTATATACGTACTTACGTACTTATGTACGTATCTTAGCAAGATATTAGGGAAACAAGAAGGGTAGGAACTATTTCCATTAATAGTTATTTTTGGACTGGAACACACTATAAGACTAAAACTACTCTATAAGTACAAACTCATTGTTTTACGAAATATCTGCTAATTAAATCGGTAAAGGAAAGATACAAAAATTAATACCGACTTCGTCCAAAAGTATTACCTTTGAGAAATGATAAAACAAAATCCGAGTATTAAACATGATACCTTATTCAAATCGCTATAAAAATAAATAATAAAATAAAATATCATTTATTTCAGACAACATTAGTCCATAAAATACGCGACAGCATTAATATAAAATTTGACTATTACAATAAAATTATAAATTAAATTATCAAAATGAATAAAATTAAATCAAATTAAATCAATACAATTATAAAGAAAATAAAATAAAATAATCAAACCAATAATTCAATAAATAATCAATAAATTAATAATAATTCCTCACCGGCGCCGCTACAGGTACATGTTTATCACAGCAGTGGCGCAGATACACACAGTCTATTCGGTTAGCGATCATGTTCAGTATGACGTTGGAGCTGGCCCGTACCCTGCGCACCAATGACGCGCACCGCAGGCGCATAGTCGCGTGGAAACAGGCAGTATGCGCCTCTGCAAACATGCCCGAGGCGCTGCAGCATCGCCCTGAACGCGTTATTATAAAGGATACGGAGATTACTGTAACTTCGCTTAGAGTAGTCGGCCCACAGGTTGCACGTGTAAAGTGATGTACAGTAAGCTCTAAAGAGCGTCAATTTAACTTGTTGAGAGCAGCGTGCAAACCTGCGAGCTACAAGCTCCTTGAAGTCCTTGAGTTAAACCTCACTTAGAGACTCCTTACTGTTAAAAATAGAATGTTCCAAAGAGAAGTCACGAGAATCTATTACTGCGAAGAAAAACTAAAACAAAAAGGCAATAAATTACAGAAGTGGTGCACTAAAAAGGCGGCTTATTCATATGAGGATATGAGAGCCATATATATTCGTAGGCCAGTAATAACTTGTCGCGCGAATTACCTTTCTGATTTTTTTATTAAAGCACGCACTCGGCGGCGCCCTATAAATCTGCCGTGGCGCTCCCACTTTACTGCTGTACCTATCAATTGCCGAGAAATATTTGGGCTCTCGACTTTTTATGTTTCCCTTTATTAGAAGCTACAGTTTAGCGCGTCGTTTCTCTCACACAATACTCCCCGCGTCGCGAACGATGCCCAGGATTTCCGAGTGACGACGATGTGTTAAAGCGTATTTGCCGATATCATCAAGACAGCCTACCCTAGTTTTTAACTGACTTAAAAAAAGGAGGTGGTTCTCAATTCGACTGTATTTTTTTTGCTGACGAAAATAAAACTGTAGGCATTTTCCGGAAATATGTTGAGAAAGAATTTTTGGTAAAACATACATTCTTTATTAGGGAAGAAGTGTTATACATAGATGAATTTGCCGTGTAACAAACACCACTGGCTGAGATGAAAAATTTTATAAAAAATTTCTGTCTCAAATAAATGGCTCCATCAGTATTCTCACTAGCGACTGTAGGTTTCAGACATTAACCGTAGCTTGAGACCAACTCGGCCGTCAGTTGTGGCACTTTAATCTCGCTAAAACGTCTAAATATTAAAAAAAAGAAAAAAATGCTCAAGAAGGCAAGGTTCGTTTAAGTTAAAAGATGTTGCACACAAGAGGAGAGCACTCTAGCATATAAGATTCATTCAGTGCCCTCAATAATATCTACTTACCTAAATGAGAATGCACAAGATTAGTTTCATAAAAGCTAATTCCTTTCGTCTGGGGCACCCTTTACTTGAGAGCGGGACACTTGCCGGGGCGATATTAATGTTGCTCTTTTTTCTAGTGTTGCGCCATGGGACTGTGTGACATCTTTTTACCGTCGCCTCTTGGACACCCACCATTAGTTATAAACCATAATATTGCAAAAAGCTGGCCTGTGTTATACAATTCAATATGAAATTAAAAATTAATATTTTTTGCAATATAGTATTTTTAATCAATAAACATATTCAATTTTCTTAATCATTGTCAATGTGTTTACAACATTTATTTTATATTTTTTACTTAGTAATAATGAGAGTTGTTTTTATAATGACTAGGCCTTTAGTGATAACCTTTCGATTTCAAGGAATTCCAGCTTTCGAAATAGTATTCTATGCAAATCCAATGTTAAACTTCAAAGCTCCGTTAGCTCATCTGATATGTCTTATGTATTATAATAAATGTGTTCTGAATATATTTATCACGTTGGATAGGGTAATGCACCTTGACTACTTAGGTCCTACACGCACGTCTTGTGGTGTTGTAAGCCGTTGCGTTTGGGGTAAATCTCGAAAACTACATTGAAAATGGCAAATTTTCTATTACATGACAATACTCATTGTCTATCTACATATTTGGTCCATACATGCCAACAACAATGGAGCTATGGAAACCGAGATAATCGCGAAAAACTGATTTTTGTGACCTTTGACCTTAAATAACTTACGACGCAGACACAAGATTGTATGTGACTTTTGAGACAACTTTTAGAACACCAAAATGACGTTGTTTAAATTTTTACTTTTTTGCATTCACAATGCAATTTTTATGGTTGAAAAATGGAAAATGAAGTATTTTGAAAAAATCGACCCGTCTCACAACTTGCCATAGTAATTTCTTCTTTAGCGATTGTCAAATATCTGGAAAGGTATTTCTTACGCGTGTGGGGGTAGTAATATCTTCACATTGATGAAATTAACGCTGGCTATACAGCGTGTAAGAAGTATTTGATAAATTCGACGCTTCTCGTAACGACTCCGTAGCTCAGTGGTTAGAGCAGTCGCCCGGATAGCGAAAGGTCGTGGGTTCGTGTCTCATCGGAGCTGGTTGTGAGACGGGCCGATTTTTTCAAAATACTTCATTTTCCATTTTTCAACCAAAATGAAGTTGTTTATTATCTCTCATTCGAGGTTGAGCCCTAATTTGACCGGAATATGTGTTAATTTATAATTATCTAAAAATAGACGTATGTAGCTAACTTTAATAATTAACAAGAAACCAGGTATTTTGAATTGATCTAAGTAACTTTCATTTTTTAATTCAAATATTAAGATAAACATAGAAAGCGATATTGAGGAACACAGCGTGATAGGAATGTTATATTATGTTGATTCATAAGCTCTTTTAACTTGTTCCGACACACATTTTCAAATAATATTTATTATTTATTATTAAATATCGTTACGTTCCCTAAAATATGGTTGAGCGAAGCGATGGCTGGTTCATGCGTCATGCTCGTGAACGGGTGCTGCCAGTGGGAATGGGTCTGCTCTTATCTGCTTGCCTTAAAATGTGTTTTCTTTTGTTTTTATTCATTTTATTAAGAATTACATTTGAAACATGTATGGCGCAACTTGCAGTATATAGTAGAATTGTCTTTTGTTTTAAACTAATATTAAAGCTTTAAGTAGAGTTCCTAAGTAACTGAAAATTGTTCACCGCTATGATCATTAGTTCGCTTATACTTAACTGTATTTATCATAACCCATTGTGTAATTGTGATGGAAACTGACCTTAGTCATACCATGTTAAGGTCATTTTTCAATTTGACGACTCTGTATGAAATAAGACAGGGAGAAAAAAACAACCCTTGGAGTTTCTTGCCGGTTCTTCTCCAAGGCCTCCCGCTGTAGGGTTTGCGAACCGATGGCGTAGCTTCTATGACGTTCACAAGTATTGTAAATAACAATCTAAATTGAATAAACAAATTTGAATCTTGAATCTTGAATCTAAAATATATTATATTTTCTGTATTTTGACTGAGGAGCTTTTCTCATTTTATTTAGTTAATAGAATGCGTATATGAGTACATACTTATTTATACTTTGCGCCCTCGCTCAGCCCAGCAAACTAAGTTTTGTATACCCACAATCTAATGCTTAAGAGTTGTAGTTGGGGTGATGGCTAAAGTTTTCACACACAATCCTTTCTTTGTGTAACATCACAATTCAATTAATGGACAGCCAGTGGTTTGATTGTGATCCCGATTTATTTGTCCATCCCATGAATTATTCACTGAGGATCTCGTTGCTTCTTGCTTCGACAGATTTCCATTGACTTCCGCGTCAGTGAACGTTAACTGCAGTTAGCACTGGTTAACTATGCAACTTGCGTATTAGCTTGTGTAAATAGAGTGATGGGGTTCTAGAACAATGGGAAAGTTTAACCCTTATCATTGAGTTACTATTTAGTAGTGAGTGATTTCATAGCAAAATGCAAGTTGCCTCTATCAAATCATATTAATCAGCTTTAAATCTATCTATTCTATATATATATATATACTTATAATAAAACTGTAAACGATCCAATTCTGTACATTGAAAAGAAATAGAAAAAAATACCACCAGGCGTCTTCTTAAACGAAACAGATACCAAAAATATAGTTTTTGAATTTTTTGTCTGTCTGTCTGTCTGTTGTCCGCGTTTCACACAAAAAGTATTGAACGGATTTTGATGAAACTTTTTTTGTTATACAGCTATTGGCCCTCGCCAACATATAGGCTATAATTTATTTTGAAGATCGTAATATCTGATGTGGAACCATAGCAGTCCAGCCAAACTATGAGAGATATAAAAATACCGTCTTAAGGAAAATTGTTAAACGTGATGGGCACTTTCTATTGACGTACAAAGTTTGAAGGTCTGTTTCACCTGATGTAGAACCCTAGCAGCCAGGATAAACTATATGAGATACAAACATGGCGTCTTAAGAAAAGTTGTTTCACGTAATGAACATTTTCTATTGACGGAAAAATATCGAAGGTCTGGCTTACCTGATGTGGAACCCAGCTAAACTATAAGAGATACAAATATAGCATCTTAAGAGAAGTTGTTCAGCGTTATAAGTATTTTCTTTTGACATACAGTCTATACTAATATTATAAATGTGAAAGTTGTCCGTCTTTCAAATCAAAACGGAGCAACGAATTGACGTGTTTTTTAGTATGTGCGGGTAGTTTAGGAGCTAGAAAGTGACATAGACTAAAAATATCACTTTACCTCGGGATAACGTAGTGTAGTACAGTCGCCAGCACGTCAGGTTACTACAAATTGTCAAATTTCTTTAAATAAAATTCAACCTTATGTCGAACAGATAGAGTCCAGTTTCAAATAATAAATTTTGACATTTTGTAGTAACCCGACGTGCTGGCGACTGTACATGCGGGCGAAACCGCGGTCGGAAGGCTATGTTATGTAAATTTTTTATGTGCTAATATGTATCATAGCATTCATAGCGCTGTACTAATATATATTAAACTAGCTTTCCGCCCGCGGCTTCGCCCGCGTGGACTTCCCGACCTTATCCCGCGGGAATGTGACATTTTTCCGGGATAAAAAGTAGCCTATGTTCCTCTCCAGGCTACAAAGTATCTGTGTCCCAAATTTCAGCCAAATCCGTTCAGCCGTTTTGGCGTGATTGAGTAACAAACATACAAAAATCCAAACATCTAAACATCTAAACTTTCACATTTATAATATTAGTAGGAAGTAGGATAAGTAGGATAAATAAATAAAAAAAACAAAATAGCTTATTAGCCTTAAAAATTAAAAATGCTGCCGAAAGTCACTATTCCACGCGGACGAAGTCGCGGGCACAGCTAGTATAACATATTTGTGTTTTAAGTTAAGTACCTACTCACCTACGACGTGAGTATATAGGACCGGTAATTTATTTTTAACCGACTTCAAAAAAGAAGGAGGTTATCAGTTTGACATGTATGTATACTATGTGATATTGTTGGAATTGGATAATATTTGAGTGTAGCGTTACATTTAGGCTTCCAAGCACGTGTGCTTAATTTCGTAAGTATGTTTGTGAGTTTGTCCACAAATTTATCGAAAACTAAAAGTCATATTGAGATATTTTTTTTCATTGAAACAGGTGTTTTTTTAACTTAGGGAACAGTTTAAGTTTCATCATAATCGGTTCAGTAGTTTTTGAGATATGGGTAGGTATCTTATAGTCAAACTACACTAAAAATAAGGAAACAAAAAAGGCATTTAAAAATTTAACAGACTTCATAAAGTACCTTTCAACTGAAAAGAAAAAATAACATGTTTTAAGTACCTAAAGTGCCAGCTAGGCGCAAGAAAAAGGCACCGGCCTCAAAAAGGTAGGTAGGTTTTCAAAATCAAATTAAATTTTATATTTTAAGATTTGCGTGCTATTGTAATGGCTGATTGAGCTGAACTTTATTTCTCATGTGACCACTAATGTACCTCATTCAAGTGCAAATAAATGAATATCTTATCTTATCTTATCTTCGGATTATTCACACAAACTCGTCTCGACGATGCCATATCAAATTTCATTAAGAAAACCTAAAAAATAATTATTATCAGCGAATTAACACTATAAAAGAGCGATTTTTAAGTAAAAGCTACAAGAGCTGTTACAAAACTAATGAGGGTATTTTTAGAATCAGCGACCTGAAATTAGTAAACATCACGTGATAAAAGTCATTCATCACACAAAAGTTGCATTTTTGTTGTGCAGTGATCTAAGCCCATGTTAATTTCATTGAGAAACTCTGTCATGGAAAACTTGATAACGGAGAAATATATACATAAATACTTTTTGTTTGTAAATACATACTTAATATACATAGAAAACACCCAGACCAAGACAAATAGACATGTTTATGCACACAAATATTTGTCTTGTTCTGGAATCAAACCCAAGACCTATCCGCAGGGTATCCTACGCCTGCGCCAAATCGGTCGTCAATTGTCATTATTTATTGTCATTGAGTATTAAAAAAGAATGACAAAAGTAATTCATCGAATTGTTCCATTTGTGGCTTCACGGCCTTCTGTCCAGTTAATTGATGGAGTGTCTCCAAATATGAATGTCAACGGGCAAAATGCAAAAACAGAACTTTCATAAAAGTTTCAGTCCAAGCTTATTGCTGGATGCTGAACGAAAACGTAATAAAAATGTTGCTGTGTTGATAAAAAATAGATTTTATCGGTAATTGATCGATTGACTAAAGTTTTACTTGTAGCCGAAATACTGATTTTGAAATAACTTAACACTAGATTTTTGTTATTTCTGACGCATTTAATGCTAAGTAAGTCGTTATTCCCTTATTTCTTGGGTATAGGTAACCATGGCCAGATAACTGGAAGGATTTATTCTTTTATTCCTTGTAGATAACCATGGTAATAATAACTCTTCAAAAAATAGTTATCTCAAATAATATTTTTTTTACTGTGATGAAACGTAACTATATTTTAGTTTCTTGAATTGCACCAGGCGGGCATACACGCTGGAGCACCGTTGAATGGACAAATTTGTTGTTAATTGATGGACCGTCCCGTGAAACGATCGCTCGCGGGCATGCAAAGCGCTGCGACTGCGGCCAGCTCTTTAATATGTATTTATTTCACTTTATGAATGTGCATATATTAAACGTCGATCATAATGCAAAATAGTTTTGCTTCATGATAAAGTTGACATTTAATGAAACCGCTGCATCTAGCAGCTTTTAAGTGGTTGGCCGCAGATGAAACAACATAAATCTTGCTATAGAAGGTATTATGCTACGACTGCTAGGATAGTTTCATTTTCTTATTATCCAAAATACCATCATTCATACTCTCAGTTGGATTATGCAAAATTCACCGTAATACTTACAGTAAGACATAAGAAAGTACCTACCTCTTTTTTTATTTCAGGTACTCCAAGAATAGGTATCTATTTCCGAAATATTATTTTAGGTATTTTGAAATTTTTTCAACTTCCTTTAATTAAGTCGGTTAGAATGTTATAAAAGACGTGCATACATGATGTGAATACAAACAAAACATCTAGCAACAACATCTTCATTTTGCAACCCGTCCGTTCAGTTAAACCAACAGCGGGGTTGCCTTTTTCGAATGGAGTTAGCGAGTGCAAATAGTTAAAACGATATTGATCCATCCATTGTTCGAAGGCAGTAAGTAATAGTTTTTAGATCCGTTCATATCTCCGGCACAGAGAGAGCAATTAACACTTTTTCGTGGTTTTGCCGGGGGGACCGGAAATTAAAAACTGTCGAGTGTGTTACGTGCTACACAGTCACTATCACTGCACTGGTCTACGTCCACCACGCCCCGTGTGTCTGTGCCCGTGATGTATGGCTAAACTGAACGAACCGCTAAAATCAGTTCATTGATCGAATTCAGGCAGTCCCGTCGTGGATTGAATAAAAGCTATAGAAACAAAATGCAATATTGTGAACATGAAATGCTTTAAAAAAAATTTGGATACACACCGGGTTGCAGTAAAAATGAGTTTGTTTTTTGTTTTTTTACTACTTCAAGATTTAGGATCATAGTGGAATTCAACTGTGGTGTAGTTTGCAGAAATAACAAAAGAGCGCGGGAACAAGCTTTCTTACGATAAAAAAAAAACTTCTGACTCAATTTGAAAGTATGCTTACACTTACAATTATATTTTTCATAAATAAATTCTGTTCATAGAATTATCTTGGATGAAGACTAATAATCTAACCCAAAATGTAAAGGACGTTTGCATTTATTACGCTTTAGGTTAACAAATAAACATCAGAAATAGATAACACGGAGCTATATAGCAGACTCCATTCATGTGGTCTCCATTTCACCTTCTCGTATCGCTTTCATACCTCAGACATTGTGATAAACATGACCGTAGTGGAATAATAATGCGACCTTAATAAAAGGGCAGCCAACACGGGCCCTATTGGGCTTGTTATCATTACCCATAAATAAGGCGGTAGTTAATGTAGTCCGTCGAGGATCCAATCCGGTTACATTGTTACTCTGGAGATTAGATAGGCGTGATGATTGCCAAAGTTTGATTGAGCTTCGTCTGAACCCTTTCGAATCCTGATTACGAGTACGTAGTGGTAATTGGCGACGGTATACGGTCGCGGGATAATGATTGCGGCAACTTTGTGGCGAAACAAGACCTTTTATTTGCAATACAAAAGTGAATACTGTCCCTTAAAGGAAAGGTTTTGCAAACTTTTAACAAGTGAACGTTGAATCACCATAACTTACACTAAGTTATGGTGATTGCATTTTGTTTTTTAACTATTGCGCTGCTTTTTGTAAAAAGGTTAATTTACACATTTGGAAGTTTACCTAGAACATTATTATTGATTTAGTAGAATTTTAAGCAGTCCTGGCTTTTTAGGCCTTCAGCCGATTATTAGGTACTTACTTACTACCTAATATAAGTACAAATGATTATACTGTCCACTCGTTTGGGAGCTACGATGCCACATTGTGGTCATATCACACACATATACACACGTTAAACAGTCAAATTACAATAAAACTAATGACTGCAACTCTGCGTTAATCAGGTTTTTCTGTTTCGAACTGTTTTAGGATTTGAATAGGCAGATACTCCTAGGAAAAGCGCAAAAGAACATAGCTCTTCCTACACTTCCACCTAAGCAAGAATTAACGGGACTATTTACCTACTGCATGTTTCCAACCTGAAATAAAAATAAAACCTTAGATTTAGTTTAGCCTAGAACTCTAGAACTTCAGCCACCCGTGTACACGTATGTAGAGTCAGCACCGACATTCACACGCCATTTAGCCGAGTTGCGAGCGACGCTTCCGTGAAATAAGTATGCAGTTTTATTTCACTACTAAGAGTTAAACTTAACGAAACTTGCTTCAATAGGTGTGTCAGTAAAAGTAGGAAATAATATTTTAATTTAACTTTCTTTAATATTCAGGTACATACTTATATATTAATATACAAGTTCGGTAATATTTGGATTGAAAGATAAGAAGATTTTAAGTAGGTATGTAAGGTAAGAGGTAGGTACGTAAGTAGATTAAATATTAAATAATACCTTTCAGGAAAGTTTATGAAACCGATTGTTCTTCTTTGTGTCGTATATGTTATGAACCAAGATATAATATGGCATTTTTTCGTAATGACCGGGCAGTTTAATAAATGCCCAAATGAGAATGGAATTTGATAACAATTATTGAAATAATCAAATCGCCCGGGCACATTAGCACAATTATAAGTAAATAATCAAAATAGCATATTATTAATAGTAGATTGTATTACAAGGGAGCAAAATAACATATTTACGGCGAGGGCGCTATTTTGAATCCAGAGCGCAGCAAGGGATTCTAAAGTAGAATCCTGAACGCAGCGAGGGTGAATCCCTCGTATATACGTCGCCCGAGGTGATGAAAAAGTTGTTTGTATTGATAAGTTCTTCAAGTAATTTTCGGGAAATCAACAACTAAAACTTCACGGTTACTCATCACGAATCTCGAAAACAATTGGATCAATGAAAATACAGGGAGGTTGGTTATGTTTAAAAGACTTCCGCTAAGAAAGGATTTTGGGAAACTCCCCCCCTAAAGGGGTAAAATCTATATATATATAAAACTCTTGCGTTACTGACTGACTGTCAGACAAGGCACAGGCGTATGTGTTCCTTGGGAAGGGACACTAAGAGAGAATTTTGGGAAATCCGGAAGACCCAATAAGCCGATTGTTCCTGCTGCATTTTATTGGTTAAACTATACCCCTCAACTGCAATGGCTCCGTGTGGTGGGTCATGGCCCGATCTTTTTTTTTATCCACAACGGGGTACTCCCGCACTACTTCCGGAATCCTGTGGTACTGGCTATCTTATCTCTAACTGCCGGAACACAATAATGCTGAAAACATCATTGTTATGGCGTCAGACTTAGATAAGATGGTGGTAGCTAGCCAGGCGGACTAAGAACAAATCCTACCACCAACTAAACCGAATACAATATGTACCCCCACTTCGAATCGAACCCGGGACCTTTGGGTCTGAAATAGGTGATATGAACCACTAGACATTAAAAAATTTTTAAAATAAAATTCTCCTTATAAAGAAGCCCTGTGCCCCAGCAGCGGGGAAAATAAAATGAATTGATTGGATGATGATGATTATGAAACCTTGAAGGACGCTTATCTATTGACATAAAAAATTTATAACAAATTACTAGCAGACGAAGTCGCGGGCAGCCACTAGTTAATGTATATTGTTATGATATTATCCAGTCCCTAAAATATCACAATAATAAAATTTCTCGTTCAGTGAACAGCCTTTCTATCCAATTTATTCGTGACCAGTATCCAACATACTAATTTTCATACTTCTAAGTTCCGAAATGAGGAAGTGCCACATAAACTTAACCCCCCATTTTACCCCCAGTTTCCAGAAGCAGTTTCCCAAAATCTGTTCTTAGCGGACGTCTCCTAGTTATCTACCTTCCCGCTAAATTTCATTTTCATTGGTCCAGTAGTTTTCGAGATTTCGTGATGAGTGAGTAAACTTTCGCTTTTATATACATACTAGCTGTGCCCGCGACTTCGTCCGCGTGGAATAGTGACTTTCGGTATCATTTTTAATTTTTAAGGCTAATAAATAAGCTATTTTGTTTTTTTTTTATTTATTTATCCTACTTATCCTACTAATATTATAAATGTGACAGTTTAGATGTTTGGATGTTTAGATGTTTGTATGTTTGTTACTCAATCACGCCAAAATGGCTGAACGGATTTGGCTGAAATTTGGGACACAGATACTTTGTAGCCTGGAGAGGAACATAGGCTACTTTTTATCCCGGAAAAACATCACATTCCAGCGGGATAACGTCGTGTAGTCCACGCGGGCGGAGCCGCGGGCGGAAAGCTAGTCCTACTAATATTATAAATGCGAAAGTTTAGATGTTTGGATGTTTGGATGTTTGTTACTCAATCACGCCATAACGGCTGAACGGATTTGGCTGAAATTTGGAACACAGATACTTTGTAGCCTGGAGGGGAACATAGGCTACTTTTTATCCCGGAAGAAATCACATTCCCGCGGGATAACGTCATGTAGTTCACGCGGGCGAAGCCGCGGGCGGAAAGCTAGTTTAATATATATTAGTACAGCGCTATGAATGCTATGATACATATTAGCACATTAAAAATTTACATAACATAGCCTTCCGACCGCGGTTTCGCCCGCATGATTTACGTTATCCCTAGGTAAAGTGATATTTTTAGTCTATGTCACTTTCTAGCTCCTAAACTACCTACATACTAAAAATAACGTCGATCCGTTGCTCCGTTTTGACGTGAAAGACGGACATACAAACAAACACACTTTCATATTCTTCTTCTTAGCGTGTTGATCGTTCGGCTTTAGATCTTGTTAGACCAAAATTGCGCCACACGTATAGCGTTTTCAGTGGCGTTATAGAGGTCCTCGCGTGTGCAAGATGAAGGGCACGCTGAGCAGGACAAAAGGTGTGACATAGTTTGGGAAGAGGCACCACATTCACATCCTTCATCTGAGGAATAACCCCACCGGCAAAGATTAAATTTGCATCGGCCTACCTGGGTTCTAAGTCTATTTAGAGACTTCCAGGTTGGCCACGGTAACCAATGACCGGGGGGCAGTCTTTCCTTTATAGCAGTCGGTGTTGCTGTCGGATGTTTCTCTTCCCAAAGCATGCATCGAGCTAGGCAAGGCTAGGCAAGCATCGCCCGTTAGAGGAGTAGCATGCTTGACAAAACTGTGCCGACTTTTAAGTCTCTGGGGCACCGGATTACTTCCATATTAATAATATTCGAGATAGTATGTCAAAAGAAAATACTTATTACGCTGAACAACTTCTCTTATGATGCTATATTTCTATCTCTTATAGTTTGGCTGGGCTGCTAGGGTTCCACATCAGGTGAATGAACCAGACCTTCAAACTTTGTATGACAGTAGAAAATGCTCATCACGTTTAATAATTTTCCTTAAGCCGGTATTTTTATATCTCTCATAGATTGGCTGGACTGCTATGGTTCCATATCAGATATTACGATCGTCAAAATAAATTAAAGCCTATATGTTGGCGAGGACCAATAGCCTATACAACAAAAAAAGTTTCATCAAAATCCGTTTCGTAGTTTTTGCCTCAAACGCGGACAACAGACAGATAAACAGACAAAAAATTAAAAACTAAATTTTTGGTATCTTTTCCTTTAGACCCCTGGAGGTATTATTTTCTATTTCTTTTAAATGTACAGAATTGGATCGTTTACAGTTTTATTATAAGTATAGATTATTTTATTTATTTTTTAAAATATATTAGTACAGTGGTATGATACAATATATTAGCACATACAAAAATATATCACATAGCCTTCCGCCCGCGGTTTGCCCGCGTGTACTACACGACGTTATCCCTAGGGAAAGTGATATTTTTCCGGGATAAAAACTTATTTCAAGCTTACTTAAGTCACTCTCTAGCTCCTAAACTTCCCGCAAATACTAAAAAAACACGCCAATTCGTTGCTCCGTTTTGACGTGAAAGACAGACATACAAACAAACATACTTTCACATTGATAATATTAGTATACACTGTATGTCAAAAGAAAATACTTATAACGCTGAACAATTTCTCTTAAGATGCTATATTTGTATCTCTTATAGTTTAGCTGGGCTGCTAGGGTTCCACATCAGGTGTGCCAGACCTTCGATATTTTTCCGTCAATAGAAAATGTTCATTACGTGAAACAACTTTACTTAAGACGCCATGTTTGTTTCACATATAGTTTATCCTGGCTGCTAGGGTTCCACATCAGGTGAACCAGACCTTTAAACTTTGTACGTCAATAGAAAGTGCCCATCACGTTTAACAATTTTCCTTAAGACGGTATTTTTATATATTTCATAATTTGGCTGGACTGCTATGGTTCCACATCAGATATTACGATCTTCAAAATAAATTATAGCCTATATGTTGGCGAGGGCCAATAGCTGTATAACAAAAAAGTTTCATCAAAATCCGTTCAGTAGTTTTTGTGTGAAACGCGGACAACAGACAGACAGACAGACAAAAAATTCAAAAACTATATTTTTGGTATCTGTTTCGTTTAAGAAGACCGCTGGTGGTAATTTTTTTCTATTTCTTTTCAATGTACAGAGTTGGATCGTTTACAGTTTTGTTATTATCAATGTACAGAATTGGATCGTTTACAGTTTTATTATAAGTATAGATAGATATAGATAGATAGATTGTATCTCTTATAGTTTAGCTGGGCTGCTAGTGTTCCACATCAGGTGTGCCAGACCTTCGATATTTTTCCGTCAATAGAAAATGTTCATTACGTGAAACAACTTTTCTTAAGACGCCATGTATGTATCTCATATAGTTTATCCTGGCTGCTAGGGTTCCACATCAGGTGGACCAGACCTTCAAACTTTGTACGTCAATAGAAAGTGCCCATCACGTTTAACAATTTTCCTTAAGACGGTATTTTTATATATCTCATAGTTTGGCTGGACTGCTAATATGGTTTCACATCAGATATTACGATCTTCAAAATAAATTATAGCCTATATGTTGGCGAGAGCCAATAGCTGTATAACAAAAAAGTTTCATCAAAATCCGTTCAGTAGTTTTTGTGTGAAACGCGGACAACAGACAGACAGACAGACAAAAAATTCAAAAACTATATTTTTGGTATCTGTTTCGTTTAAGAAGACCCCTGGTGGTATTTTTTTTCTATTTCTTTTCAATGTACAGAATTGGATCGTTTACAGTTTTATTATAAGTATAGATAGATATAGATAGATAGATTGTATCTCTTATAGTTTAGCTGGGCTGCTAGTGTTCCACATCAGGTGTGCCAGACCTTCGATATTTTTCCGTCAATAGAAAATGTTCATTACGTGAAACAACTTTTCTTAAGACGCCATGTATGTATCTCATATAGTTTATCCTGGCTGCTAGGGTTCCACATCAGGTGGACCAGACTTTCAAACTTTGTACGTCAATAGAAAGTGCCCATCACGTTTAACAATTTTCCTTAAGACGGTATTTTTATATATCTCATAGTTTGGCTGGACTGCTAATATGGTTCCACATCAGATATTACGATCTTCAAAATAAATTATAGCCTATATGTTGGCGAGAGCCAATAGCTGTATAACAAAAAAGTTTCATCAAAATCCGTTCAGTAGTTTTTGTGTGAAACGCGGACAACAGACAGACAGACAGACAAAAAATTCAAAAACTATATTTTTGGTATCTGTTTCGTTTAAGAAGACCCCTGGTGGTATTTTTTTCTATTTCTTTTCAATGTACAGAATTGGATCGTTTACAGTTTTATTATAAGTATATCTTATAGTTTAGCTGGGCTGCTAGTGTTCCACATCAGGTGTGCCAGACCTTCGATATTTTTCCGTCAATAGAAAATGTTCATTACGTGAAACAACTTTTCTTAAGACGCCATGTATGTATCTCATATAGTTTATCCTGGCTGCTAGGGTTCCACATCAGGTGGACCAGACCTTCAAACTTTGTACGTCAATAGAAAGTGCCCATCACGTTTAACAATTTTCCTTAAGACGGTATTTTTATATATCTCATAGTTTGGCTGGACTGCTAATATGGTTCCACATCAGATATTACGATCTTCAAAATAAATTATAGCCTATATGTTGGCGAGAGCCAATAGCTGTATAACAAAAAAGTTTCATCAAAATCCGTTCAGTAGTTTTTGTGTGAAACGCGGACAACAGACAGACAGACAGACAAAAAATTCAAAAACTATATTTTTGGTATCTGTTTCGTTTAAGAAGACCCCTGGTGGTATTTTTTTTCTATTTCTTTTCAATGTACAGAATTGGATCGTTTACAGTTTTATTATAAGTATAAATTTTTTTCTATTTCTTTTCAATGTACAGAATTGGATCGTTTACAGTTTTATTATTATCAATGTACAGAATTGGATCGTTTACAGTTTTATTATAAGTATAGATAGATATAGATAGATAGATTGTATCTCTTATAGTTTAGCTGGGCTGCTAGTGTTCCACATCAGGTGTGCCAGACCTTCGATATTTTTCCGTCAATAGAAAATGTTCATTACGTGAAACAACTTTTCTTAAGACGCCATGTATGTATCTCATATAGTTTATCCTGGCTGCTAGGGTTCCACATCAGGTGGACCAGACTTTCAAACTTTGTACGTCAATAGAAAGTGCCCATCACGTTTAACAATTTTCCTTAAGACGGTATTTTTATATATCTCATAGTTTGGCTGGACTGCTAATATGGTTCCACATCAGATATTACGATCTTCAAAATAAATTATAGCCTATATGTTGGCGAGAGCCAATAGCTGTATAACAAAAAAGTTTCATCAAAATCCGTTCAGTAGTTTTTGTGTGAAACGCGGACAACAGACAGACAGACAGACAAAAAATTCAAAAACTATATTTTTGGTATCTGTTTCGTTTAAGAAGACCCCTGGTGGTATTTTTTTCTATTTCTTTTCAATGTACAGAATTGGATCGTTTACAGTTTTATTATAAGTATATCTTATAGTTTAGCTGGGCTGCTAGTGTTCCACATCAGGTGTGCCAGACCTTCGATATTTTTCCGTCAATAGAAAATGTTCATTACGTGAAACAACTTTTCTTAAGACGCCATGTATGTATCTCATATAGTTTATCCTGGCTGCTAGGGTTCCACATCAGGTGGACCAGACCTTCAAACTTTGTACGTCAATAGAAAGTGCCCATCACGTTTGACAATTTTCCTTAAGACGGTATTTTTATATATCTCATAGTTTGGCTGGACTGCTAATATGGTTCCACATCAGATATTACGATCTTCAAAATAAATTATAGCCTATATGTTGGCGAGAGCCAATAGCTGTATAACAAAAAAGTTTCATCAAAATCCGTTCAGTAGTTTTTGTGTGAAACGCGGACAACAGACAGACAGACAGACAAAAAATTCAAAAACTATATTTTTGGTATCTGTTTCGTTTAAGAAGACCCCTGGTGGTATTTTTTTCTATTTCTTTTCAATGTACAGAATTGGATCGTTTACAGTTTTATTATAAGTATAGATATCGCATTTTTCAGTAAATTGGTGTTTTTAAATTGTTGTAATCAAGATCGCAGAATTATTTTCTTTCAAGTTTATTATTTGAACTTTTAACAATGCATTTCAACAGTTTTTATAAAGATTCATTCAGACTGGCCCTGGATTCCGAGATTTTACAATTTTTACGTCTTACGGCACACCACTGTATTACGGTACCGTCACCCAGTGTTATTTACTCTTACATTCTATACGTTACTATGACTTCCTGACAAATGAAAGCCGAGAAAAACATGTTTGTTTATGTTTTCTTAGACATCATAATCCTATGTTTACCCTTCCTTTGGTGGGAGTAACTCATAAATGGGTTTGTTTTGATTGCACTGACACGTACACGAGTGTCGGCCCAAAATGTGCCTGGCTGTTTTAGCCAGACACATTGGCTATATTTCTCCAGCTTCAGGTTCTCGGAAAATAGTTTTGCCTTAGGGGAATAAATTGAACGTTTGATATTCGATTCTCAATTATACGACAAAGGCAGTAGAGAGGAAAGGCTATGAAAAATAGAGGTTATTGCCAGAAATTGTTTGATATAATGGGGTTGGAAAACTTTATTCTAATCTAAGGAGTTAATAAAAATTAATTTCATAATAATGAAGTAATTTAAATATTATATTACTTGGAAAGGAAAATATTCAAATGGTTCAAAACAAACATAAAACACGCGTGGAGAGGGTTTCGACAGAAACAAGATAATTTGAGTTTCATTTTAAAAGAGGTATAAGTAAAATATAATCAAGGAAACAAAATTATAGGATCTAAGAACTATACAAAAAAGTGTAATGGAAATCCCTACAACCAGACTTTTCTTTTGATAGGCTACTTGACACAGGAATAAAAAAAAATAAAAAATTCCACCTCCAAATCACCTCCCAATTCAAACTTTAGTTGTTTTCGTTAGACCGTCTTTGGGTCACAAATAAGCACACAAGTACCAAATTTCAACTCATCTGCTCCAATTGTTTTGGAGCAAACTGGCTTTAACACCTAACGGACAGACGCAAGAGTGCTCCTTTTGTTTTTTTGTCGAAGCCCAACGAAAGGTCACTGACTTATCTATCAACGCAAAGCTTAACGGGTGCAGCTGAAATTTAGCACACAGGTAGGTATTATGACGTAGGCGTCCGCTAAGAAAGGATTTTGGAAACCTGACCTGTAACCGGTAACCCCAATCAAGTGCAAATAAATATATATTCTATTTGTAAAATTGAACCTCTAAAGGCCTCTACAGACAAACCCGCTGGCCCGCTGGCTGTACTAGGCGGGTTAGGCAGCCGGGCTGCCGCCATGCTGCCGCCCGCCGCCGGGTTTGTTTACATATATTATTATATAATCGTCGCAAAACAAGCCCGGCGGCCTAACTCGCTGAGTAAAGCCGGCGGCGGCGCGGGCCGGTGAGTTTGGTCTGTAGAGGCCTCAAGGAGATGAAACGAAGGTATGTGCTCCCAAATCACTCGGGCGAACAAAAACAAAGTTGGTGCTGCAAGACAGTTTATACTAAATGCAGTTACTCAAGGTATTTTTGTTCCAAATAAATAAATAAATTATAATTTTTATTTAATAATAAATAATTAATCTCTTTCACTGTTATTTCACAATCACATTGATATACGATATGGCAAAATATCAACGACGATCTTTTGTATTTTGTTTTGCTTCTTTCATAAGCTTAGATCAACAATAACACCTTGTTGATCGAAGTTCATAAGGGATGTTTTATTTAAAATAGGACAATTACATTGAATCAAGAGATGAACGAAGCTTGGCAATCATTCTCGAGCTAGATAGAGCTCACGTGAGATTACGCTGTTGGCACAGACATCAAACAGGTTACTGGTTTCTAGGTCACCCTGCGATTATGAAACAATCTTCCTAGTTTTCAGGAACATTATTTAACTGTAGAGCTGGTAAGCTTCAACTGCAGTACCTAGATTAAAATTGATGAAGTTCAATGTTTTTATATTGTAGGTACCTGTTACGGAAAATAGTTTGTTCATACCTATTTACAATGAAAGTTCTGTATAGTTTATAAATTCTTGCCAATAGTTTGATAAGCCAGATTCGGATGTTTCATTTGAACAAAGGTTTCAGTCACAATATTTATTTTTTGTTTCAATATTTTTAAACATCTGTTTGTGAATTTGTTTTCCATGTGATGCAGTATGAAACTACGAGAGTAAAGGCATATGCACACTAGGGTGGATGGAAAATTAGAGTTGGTCAATTCCTCATATGAATTTGCATTCCTGACTGGTTAAGTCCAAGCTGCCTGCGGCGATGACAGCTGCATCAGTCAAACCTAATCCGTGTACATAACTCGAGATTAAAGCGAACACAATCGTACGCAAACTTGTGCAAAACGAAATACTTACCTATAATGGATGGAAGTAATCTTGAATATTTAAACATAATTTTTGATCAGAATACGATTGTGAAAAGTATCTGATTTTTTCATAGTAACATAATAAGCAAAACAAAACAGCACCCTGTCTCTTGAAAGATATATCATATCAAACTTCAAAACGCAATGCAGTGCTTCAATTTAATGCGACTAAAATCTATATGAAGAGCAGAAGTTCAACAAAGTTCAAATGTGCGTGAAAGCAAACTATTGAATACAGTCTCCGTAGGTGGTGCTTGCAGATACAAAGCGGGCGAAGTTCTAATCTCGAGACAAAGCACGGAGCGCGATACACGAGCCAAATGCAAAGCTTTATTTAGTTTAAGGCGCCATTACACGGGTCATATAAACTGTCAAAGTTGGAGGGCGCGGGAGACTTGCTGCCGCCGCGCCGATACTGCGCGGCGCTGGGCTGCTTTCGGCACACAGACTAACATACATTGAATTATTGCCAAAATATAGATATATTTTATCTAAACGAAGTTGTTTCTTCTGATTCTGATTTGATATATTCTAATTATCGTTTTTGTTTCGAGGTAAACTAAACTACGATTTATTATAACAAAAAAAGGAATAGGTACTCGGTATATAATGGCGCTGAGTCCTGAATGATCTCAAACTTTTCAGTAGTACCTACTCATTTCTTTACTAGCCCTTGCGAAAACTTAACTTATTTTTAGCTTAATTAAAGCTTAATAAATTCTCATTTACTGTTTAAAGTTAATTAATACATTAATATTATATGTAATAAAAAACTATTTAAAAAATATAAATGCCTCTACGTGATTTTACTCTGTGTTCCGAGTACACAGCGCAATTGAGTTGGAATCTTTTTCCCCGATTTCACAATTCCCATCTAAATAAGTCACGCGTGGAAATACCTTCATTTGGAGAGAAAAAAAATCATTTGATTTGGACTTTTTCTGGGTTAGGGGTTAACTAGATGAGTTTAGCATATTTATTTCGCGTTGACATTATAACAAGAGTTGGCGTATCATTTGGGACGTGCGGGCGAATATTGCTGGGCGTGAAATAAGATGTCAGGGGTTAAAAAATGGCTGAAGCAGGATTAGTCGTTGCGAGAAACGGCGAGCGCAATTATTTTGCTTGGGTTGGGTTGGGTTGGAAATGCACTTTGTGTCGAATATATGGCTGCATCTGTAATCTACTATTGTTACCACTTCTATTGTATCGCGAGTGTAATAGCTTATTTTATTGCAGAGTCATACGTGTATCATAGCTAAGAATATAAAGCTACAATAGAAACCTACTTGACGTCCAAATGAAAACTGACAAGAAATTATCTCCATTATGCAAATATTAAAAGGCTACCTATTTTTTAGGCTTTCTCCGTTGGAGACTTTTTAGGAACAAGATAGATAACATGGCCACAACAAATTATAACAAATTTTAAGAGCGATAATTATAAAAAAAAATGAAATGAAATGAAAATTATCAGAAAAGCTAATAGCTTTTTCCGAAGAAACATAAATCAATCTTAAAATGTTGTAGGAAACCTTTTCAAAAATATATAAAAGTACTCGTATATTCCTTACTTTCAGTAGGTAGGTACCCAAATACCCGAAAAACGCAACAAGATTTTTCAAATTTTTGCCAAGGAAATAAATTTTAAACTACATTTTTTTGTTGAAAAATGGAAAATGAAGTATTTAGAAAAAATCGACCCGTCTCACAACCAGCTCCGATGGGAGACGGGTCGTATTTTATAAATACTTCATTTTCCATTTTTCAACCATAAGAATTGCATTGGGAATGCAAAAAAAATAAAAATTTAAATAACTTGCATTTTTTTTTGTTATTTTTTATTTTAAAAATTATTATTTTAAATACCTAGGCATATTAAAAGTAAAATGTAACTGTATTGCACACAAAACCATTTTTTTATTGTTATAGTATTCTGCAGATAAAAATATGTCCGAAATAGCCAGCTTTTCTACTATCCCCTCTTTGTAAGATGACCCGACTCTCTATAACAATGAGAATACGTTTTTCTCGACTTGACTCAACACCGAATTTATTCCCGGGGTTTGAGTAAGTACCAATGTAAACAGCTCCTTCTCCCCTGATTTTTCTGCCGTTGTTTGTTGTTTCTTTCAATCCTCTAATCAAGATCACGATTTATGTTAGTATTTGAGTTTATTTTATAGGAAACCTTTAGCAAACTTTGAGAGTGACTGATTAACTTTGTTACACTCTACAATATATTTTGAAGTCAAAACCTATAATAGCACAGTAAAAATCTGTCTCAGAAATAGCGAAGACAGAAACAATTTGTCCGCAACAAATCTCACATGACATATATTTCTTATAAGCATCTTCGATATCGCGCAGAATTTGTCGCCAGAAAAATATTTCTCTCTTTTGTTTTCGAGTTGTCTGCCCGTGGCATCATTTATATTTATCGCCGTTATACTTTGATTTTTACTCTCAAGGGTGGTCGTTGAGGGTTAAGTGCTATAGACAGTTCGAGTCCCAAAAGAGACATTCGCTGGAAACGTCTGTGGCGAAAAGGTCAACGTTTTGGTTAGAATTCACATGGAAGAAACAATCAAGTGGGTCGCTTAAGGGAGAAACACTTGCTTAAATAGTTTGTCACGCGGCGACACTGGGGTGAATAACAATAAGACCCTTTGTACCAAGTTCGGATGTATTCAATCTGCCGGAGACATAATCAAGACGTTGTAGGGCATCCCTGCCGTCGTCTGTTTCTCTGTTAGTTTTCTGGAGGCGCAAGAATAAATTAGGGGAAACACGCACTTATTGAGCGCGCTCTGGGTCAAATTACTGAGTTCACTGCGTCGTATAAATGTCAAAAGACGAATTTATTGATTGCCTGATGATAGCTTCTGATAAAGTAAAATAGAATTGTTTTTCATGATGCCGGAAAACGCTAATGACATAAGGCTTGCAATGACCGTAGTTTTTTGTTTATGAAAATTAAAAGCGCTTTTGAGAACTTTAATAAATAATAGCTTTTAATGGCGACTTACAGTTATAAAGCATCAGCAACGATCATAAAACGAAACCACGAACATCAATTTCGAAATGATTGGCATTGGCTGAGAGTGATCCAAATGGGTAGCTTAAATACTCATTTGATATTCACATTTGGTCCGAAACGACCGTGCGTCCCGACGCAAATTGCTACTAATTTGTCCATATTCATCGCATTCTAGGGCTGCGAGGGCAATCGATCATTGAAATTTATGGACGGTGCACGAAATTGTTTTTAGCATGTATTATTTTCTTGATAACCTCCCATAAAATAAGAATTAGTAAAATCTGACATATTGTAGTATACATACCTGCGGTATTTTATTTCCGGAGCTTCAAAGTTTTATACAGTAAATGCAATAAAATGGTCAATGGTAGTTATTTAACAAATAAATAAACATTATAAATGAGACTTGATTTATGTTCAAAGCTTTAAGAATATAAGTTATAATACATTGTCCTCCTCGCAACCAAAGCTGTAAACAAATGTTTGTTGTGAAACAACCTCAGTTAGGAATGCATTTTGCCTCTGCTCTGAAAACTGGCTATAACCTACATAGGAAAACTTTGCTGAAAATATAAAATTAATTCTATGATACTATTGTTATTACTTATATAACACACATGCTAGACAGTCTTTTGTTTCTTTTATCTACGCTTTATTACTTTATGAGGCTACAAGTTTAGACAGTAATGCATAAAGCAGGGCTTTAAATTATGCATGCTGTGCTGTGCATGGCTGAACTTCAACAGACCACCTGGTGTGTTGAAAGTTATAAAACTATTAGCAATAGTTCCTGTAAGTCACACTTATCGGTTTAACGAGCTATTAAAAGAGTTTCACGTTATAAAATTAAGTTAAAAGTCTGAGACACGTTCAACAGAAAGTAGAAATTACCTTATGAAATACCCAAGTTAAACAAATACAAATTGATCATGAAAACCTCACCTCCGTGGTCGAGTAGCTTATACGCATCGGCTTTCAAGGTACCGCTATCTCTGAAAGCCTTGGGTTTGAATCCCTGTCGGATAAATGTAAAAAACTAAGCTTTCACTATTTTCTGATGTCTGGGTGTATGATTCTGCCAAGAAATAGAGAATGAGATAAGCAAGAATTGGATTGGTCGCACATCTTAACAGCCGATTTCAGGAACCAAGGATATAACTTACATTTAAGTCCTCAGGATGCAGGACTAGCTAAACCATAAGTAGTCTAGCTTAGCTGTAAACAAAAGTTGTGAGTACTGCAGGTGGGAGTTTTGGCTCGCGCCAAGAACTGCGACCTCCATTTTACTACTTATTGAAAAAAATGGCAGAACGATGTGAATTGGACACTATGTTTCCAAATATATTCTCACATTTCGACTTTTTTCCAGGCCTTATGACTTAGGTCTTATTCCTCAGGATGCAGGGATAAAACTAAGCCATAGTTCTTTTGTCTAGCTTAGCTGTAAACAAAAGTTGTGAGTACCTACTGCAAATAGGAGTTTTGGCTCGTGCTAAGGACTGCGACCTACATTCAGCTGTTGTCTAAGGCGCATTATCAAATGTCTGATATGTTGTTATTGGTTTACAACTCATTGAAAATTACTGCAATCAAGAAATGGCAGTATTAGTGGACACACTGTTTACAAATAAAGCCTCACATTTTGAGTTACTCCCAGAGGGCCGATTCTCACGCAATCGAGAAAAGTTCACATTTATAAGCTCGAAATTCAAATATTTTTCGAAGATACCACAGTTTGTGTATTATCAGAATATCACAATCGAAAAAGTTCGATCGAAAACCAGTCGGACGCAACGAGTGGTATGGACCAATCATTGTTCGTATACGAACTTAGCTGTCAAAATGAATTTGTTGACATGTGGGACAGTTTAGTTTGTTTGAAACTACAACTTTTACTTTCAATAGAAAATACTTTTCTTTTCAATAGAAGCCACAAACAAAATGTTCGTATACAAATTACCACACTGAAAAAATTCTAATGCGTGAGAATCGGGCCCATGGTCATATAACTTACGTCTAATTCCCACATTGCTCAGGACTCAGGAGTAAAGCTAAGCCATAGTTCGTTAGTCTAGCTTAGCTATAAACAAAAGTTGTGAGTACCGCAGGTGGGAGTTTTGGCTCGCGCCAAGGACTGCGACCTACATTCAGCTGTTGGCTCGGGAGCATCATCGACTGTCTGTTACGCTGTTATTGGTTTACAACTCATTGAAATTTATTGGTCGCCAATTGCAGATGAGGACGAAAAAACTTTAACGGCTCGAAATAAATTGGTATAGCGATATCGAAAATTAAACGGCAGCCTTCTTTATTAAAAGTTATACTGAACATGATTTGAATCATATTAAAAATAAAGTAGGTCGGGTTATACATGATATAAAATATAACTGTGTGGGAATTTATAACCGGATTTTAGTCACAAAAATAGGTAAAATTAGTTAATGAAGACTATCCCTGCAATATAATAAGATCATCTCAGCGTAGGAGGATATTAATGCTAAGTATAACCGCTTCTTAAGTTGGTTTAATGTAGATTTTATTTGTGTTTCCGACGCATTATCTTGCTTAACTTCGTTATTGAATATGTTACTTTGTGTTCGGCATCATAACACGTAGTATACACAATCAATTAGTTCAGCAACAAATATTGCCGAAATTGCCGCTTTCTCCACAATTTATGGCGTAAATATTAGCGGGAACGTTATCTCGCGGCAATCGTTATGTATTTTCACGCAACGTTCCAAAACTTGTTAATTAAAACTCATTAAAAGCTTAATTTCAACATTGTTGGTAATTAAGAAGATTCACGATCTGCGAACCCTATTATCTTCGCGAAGTACTTTTACGAATTATTAAGATAGAAAGCAACAATATTAAAATGGCTTTGCAAAATTACTTCGGCTCCATTGCGGCACTTATTCTGTAATTAATACCTTAGATTATCTCGTTGCTGCCAGACGCTAATGGCAAGAAACAGCCTGTCATTAAAGTACTCAGCTTCAATGTTTCTTTATAAATGGCAAAATAAATTGATTGTTACAACTTTAACTGTTAATCGTCTGAAAGTTGGTTTCATTAATACGGTGGTGGCTATAAACACTTTTCTCTCGTCTCTGTTTAGTAAACTATGGGACTTCCAATTATTTATTAGTCAATTGATAATGCACATTAAAATTTTTGTGCGCACACACTCCGTAAACGGGTTTTGATAAAGCTAGGTATTAACATTGAAATTGCTTTTTAATTTACTCTGGACAACTAAATCTTCTGCAACCCCTTCCCATCTGATTGCTTATAAAAGACTTCTTTTTTAGTTCAAATTGTTCGTTCACATTGTTCAACTTTATTAAACTTTATGACAATTACATTCAGGAGAAATTGCTCATGCTTTTAAAGGTACCTCTTTTTAATTTAATCCTAACCTTAAAAATATACTCTAATAAAATATGTATGCAAAACAAGCCGTCAAATGATGCAGCTATGTTCCCACAAATTCACGGACTGTTATAGAATTAATAGTCCGCATGCCAATGATATATTAAGCACATTTATTAGCGTAGCTGCTAGCTGTGGCCCATTTCCTAAGCTATTTAATTAGCGAAGTCATCGACATCTGTGTGTGGAGCGCACGGCGCGCGACATTGCGGCGACATCGCGTCACGTCGCCGCGTCGTCGCGCCGCGTCGCATGTCGCGCACACACCTCCAACGATCCTTTCGTACTCATGTGCTGCATATTCCGGGTGAGTCATCTTCTAAAAATGTTGGTAGAGAGCTTTTGCTGCTGAGCTTAAGTAGTAAAACAAATGGTTCAGCAAAATGGTTCTAGGAATTCTAAGTTTCTTTTGCTTTCTAGGTAGGTAAATAGAAATTGTGTTTTATACTAACAAATATTTATTTATTCATTTAAAGAATAAAGGTGTTTACTTTTGTAAAAGGTAGATAGATAAATATCCTTTATATAGGTATGCTGCTATTCAACGTAAGGGTTGGTTAAAACTAAACTTAGCAATTGAGAACTGTCGGAAGCAATATTATAGCTAGCTTATAAGCGCGGCTCATAAATTTTAACCGACATTTGACATTTGGATAGTGACCAATTCTGTGGGTCAGTGAGTTACACATAATTCATAAGCCCGTTGAAAGAAGCTGACAGCCCGACAGGCAGCTAAAAGGTCGCAATAAAGCATTAACATTTGAGGTGAACACAAGGGTGTAAATAAACCGTTAGACAAAAGAAAATTTTCCCCCTTTGAACAAACAAAGACATCTGGTTCTTTAATAGGCACCTGAGTTTTTGTACTTATCGTGGTACTGAACTTTCTCCTTTGCTATTAAATACTGTACTAACAGCTTTTACTCTTGTTACTAATTACTATGAGTTGGTTATGTTATTAAAATTTATAAGAGCCTCTTTTATATATACAGATATACTAATGTAGAACATAGTAGAAAATTCACGAAAGCTAATGTGACAGTAGTTTATCTTAAAAAAATCAGTGATTTTTACTGATTTTTGGAGATAAATTTGAACATGAAATATTGCTTTTTGGTTGGTCGTAGCACTTGTTTTTAGTCCGCCTGGCTAGCTTCCATCATCTTTCACCACCATATCTAAGTCTGGTGTTAAGCCATTATGTATAAAAAAACACTTCACTCCGAAATTCATTAACCATCTTAAGCTCGAACACTTTAAACAATAAGCTTCAATGCCTTATTCCTCGTAGAACTGATAAGGTTTCCAGCGATTATTGTTCCTGAGCCAGAATAGGGCTGCCGGTTGGTTCCTACTAATTACGAACGTGTCAGGGACACACCCGTGATTGATTGTAACGTTAATATCTGAGACAATCACCAACAATAGATGACGTGTGTGACGCGCACCCTGACATTTTCCTCTCTGCCCCCTTTATTAGGGATATTGCGAGGAGATATGAAAACATAATTGATTTTGCAAAAGATTTTCTTTACAGCTCTGTTATATTTTTTTCTTAGGTACATTATACTGCATACATAAAGCCACGCCACGTTTTTCTTTTGTTGGGGTAAGCAGATAATCACTTCATATCCCATTTTACGTTTCTTACATATCTATCTAGCATCTTGTACTCTCATCGGATTTCTCATACTTGCTCACCAATCAAGGGAACTTGCGTTTTAGTAAATTTGTGTCAAAAAAATGTGTCAAATCATATCAAGTGATGATTGACAGTATTTCTGAGTTTAAGACAAACGGCATTCGTTAAAACGACTTCAATAGTATGGAAATAATAAATACTCGTACAGCCACATCGGTCGTTTAGCAAGGAGAATTATTTATAAAACGTGGCTTATGCCGAGTGACTTATCATTCCTTGGCAGCATTGATAACAGCTATGGCTTACATGCCAACAGATAAAATGGAGAACCATGTCTACTGCACGGATTGTATTAGCCCGGTAAGTGCTATTATAAGCAGTAATGACGCGGAATCTATCTACATTCTCAGCGATTTTAACGTTTATCCCGATTACGATGAGCTGTTGTGCGGACGTTTTGAAACTCGGACTTATTTCGAACACTTATACATTCGTAAGCGAGGCGAATGGTTGGCGACGTTAGTTGGACCACTGTGTGGTCACAAAGGCAGCACGACTGTGTTGTAGATACTTTCCTACGTGTTGCACGACGTCTCTTTTGGTCAGATCATTTTTTATTGATAACTCGGTCATTCTCACGACAAGGTGTTCTTTGTATAATTTCCATCACGATTTTTATTTTTCAATAAATTCTCTATACCGGCAAATAAATTTGGAAAAGACGCTACACTGTAATAAATTATGTATTTGGCACTTCAATGTAGTGTCTGGTTTTGGATTTATGAAGTAACAAAGTTTTGACGTGACGTGATATTATAAATTTGCTCAATAAAAATTAAATACCTTATTGTTATAAGACTCAAACAGAAAATTAACACTTAGTATACAATTTAGAATAAACCTTACATGTAATTGTTCAGTCTACAAAATAAGTGAATGAACAATTTTGGGAGTCATGGAACATTTTGTATGTTATAAGGTATTTTATAATTTCCGTCACGTTTAGCGTGACGGAACTGGGTGACATTCAAAATTCAAAATCATTTATTAATTTTAGGCTGATACAGCACTTGTGAACGTCAATGAAGCTACGCTATCGGTTCACAAATCCTACGGCGGGAGGCCTTGTAACGAGAAGAACCGGCAAGAAACTCGCCAAGGGCTTTTTTTTCTCCCTGTCATATTTCATACAGAGTCGTCATTCAATTGAAAAGTGACTTTAAAAATATATAATATGTAAAGTCACTTTCCATCACAAATTCATCTTATATTTAAAAACAAAATAAATAACCCGGTAATCATAGCAGTAAATAATTGAAGGGTTATTTACATAAATTAGGAACACGAAGGTATTTATGAGATAAAATTTGAATGGTAAGGAATACGGTATATTGGTTCAAGCATGAGGTCAACAACGAATTTCTGCATATAATAATCTAACTAGCTAAATTTGTATGCATTTCAAAGCATTAAATAAAAGAGCGAACGAAATTACAATAGTAGTCAACCACGTAAACGGAAATTAGGTAATTACAGTCGTAGCTGGCGAACGGAACAGGTGACACAGGACTACAGTTGCAGTCGGGAATAATTCCGATTCTTTCCCGTGGAATACTTACGAAATATTCCGAAGTATTACGAAACATTCGGAATATTTCGATCGTCGAAAAATACGGGAGTAGGTAACGATAAAAAGGCAGCAATCGGTAAAAAGCAGTAGAAAGCAGTTGACACTTATTTTGAAACACCTTCCTAGCTAGAAAAAAGTCAATCATAGTAAAAGTAAGTATGGATGGATAGATACCTATCTTACTATCTAGGTAGGTACCTCTTAAATAAAATTTCTGTAGATGTTTTAAGTGTTGAAGAAAGTAGGTACCTCCCTACGTACGGTAGGTACGTATTATTTTAGCAAATTTTTAATGTTCTTGAATTGCTTGAAACGGATGAAAACATATTTTTAATCTATGATATTAAGGTAAGCCTATGAGAATCGGCTTGTACCTATGTACCCTTCGCTACGCCACTGCTAGGTAGGTACAAACCTCGGCACCGAGAAGCCGTCTTCTATTAGAGTAGCAAATGCCGAGGCTTATCATCACTTCACTATCACTAGGTAGGTAGGTACATAGTATAAAATAAAGTCGCTCTATGCATCGGTCTGTCTGTTTCTAAGCTTTCTTCTTTAAATTCAAATTCAAATCACGCAACGGATTTTTGATGCAGCTTTCACTGTCATTTAGAAAATTTAATTCCAACGGTTTATAAATACATACAAAACATTCTAATTACTTACGTATTTATGTACTTTATAGAGAAAATTACATGTTTTTTGGTGAAGCCGTAAAAAATCGATTTTTCGAGCGCTTACATTGCGAACGCTGAACCTTATGAGATGCATCAAAATAATTTACTACCCTATATCATTAAAAGGCCAACAAAAAAGTCCGCAACAGTGTCATATGTCTATCTCCTAAGGTTGACTCACAGTAACCATTTTTATCCTTAAGTACGTAATTTAAAAATATTACTTTATTTGCAAAGCTAATTTCTCCTATAATCGGTATTAATCCTTATCCAAATAATAAGTTACCTTGGCCATTCAATGTAGGTAAATCAAAATTGTCCTTTACCCTAGGTATATCATTTAAATGAATACTTTAGAAGTTATCACATTTAAAATTACTGTAACTGTCGAAACACCAACAAATTGTTCAAACGAAGCCGGGCCTAGTCGCTAGTACCTAATAAAGTAATAACAAGAATAAAAATTAGTTTTAGTGCTATGCTAACAGTAGGTACTTACCTACTTTTGTTGTTAATTTCGCCTTACATAGGTAAGGAATAAAATAAACATTCAAATTTTACTTACGCTAAATAACAACCAATTCAACATCAATCCATCACTGAGCAAATAAGTACTTCGTTTTTAAAGAAACAACGTTTACTTTATAAATTTTAATCGTAAATCGAAATATTGCGAATTATTTCGAAACATTATGAATCTTTCTCGGCGGGGACGGGGCGCGGGCGAAAACTTCTCCGGGGGGCCCGCCCGCCACTCCCCGCCCCGCTGCGTGCCCCGCCCGCCGCGCCGAGCGCCACTAGACTAGAATTTATTCTGGCTCACTCATCTGTCTGTGGCGCCCGCCTCGTCTTGTGGCCGCGGCGCGCACGAGTTGTTCGTTCGTTCGTCCGTTCGCCTCGGTCGGGCGGGACTCGGGCATACGATATTTTCTAGCAAGATTGATCTAAGATAAAAAGAATAGTCAATATTTTTAATCAAATCTATTTTGAAAAATTCTGATGGAAAGAAACTTTCTGAGAAGTATTCCGTAATTATTCCGAATCTTTCAGAAGTTTTGCAACTGTACACAGGACCGTGTCGGTTGCCTGCATCGGCACTAACTGAAGAAAGACGATGTTGCGGTAGGGATGAGAATTACTTACTCTGCTAGTGAGAAATTCCCTACTTTTTAACTAGTGACGGAAATTATGTATAACTAGTTTTCCGCCCGCGGCTTCGCCCGCGTGGACTACACGACGTTATCCCTCAGGAATGTGACATTTTTCCGGGATAAAAAGTAGCCTATGTTCCTCTCCAGGCTACAAAGTATCTGTGTTCCAAATTTCATCCAAATCCGTTCAGCCGTTTCGGCGTGATTGAGTAACAAACATCCAAACATCCAAACATCCAAACATCCAAACATCCAAACTTTCACATTTATAATATTAGTAGGATGAAAGGACAGACATATTTTTCGTTATATCTAAGAAAATATACTATTTAAACAGATATTTTTTGTGAATAATAAAATTTATTAATTAACTTCCCAATTGTATAGACCACCAATGTACCAATCGTAGCTTACTTTGCTACTGTTGAAGGTAGAAAGCTTGATTCTGTGTTCTGGACAGCGAACGGAGCTTAGGAGAACAACTTAGAAAAATAATTTTGAGTGATCTTTTGCCAAATTATGTGTATATATAATACCAATTCGTAAAAGGCAATTGCTAGAGGTAGTCCCAAAAAAAAACAGCTCCATAATATAACTAACTAGTCAGATATTTGTATGGACGCTCAAAAACAAGGCCTGCTGAGAATGACCGAACTGTATGTGCCTTACATATATTTAAATTTTTATATTTAATTAATTACATTTAAGTATAATATGTATGTACGCCTTATAATATTATTATTTTTCACAGGACAATTCATCTTCGCCGTGGTGATCACTTTAACGTTGAACACCGAATTGTTTTAGTTAGACAAAATGTACAACCTTACTGAAGAGAAGCACGACTGATAATTGCTGCTCTACTTAATAAAGTAGAGCAGCAATTATCAGTCGTGCTTCTCCTCGACCTATAAAGAAAAAAACCTGTAATAGATTGGAACATTCATGTGATGCTCACCGGGTGGGTCAGGCTTAGTTATCAACCATCATTGGTTGGACGTACGGCTGAGTCATGTGGTGGTCGGGAAGTCATTAGAATTACAAGTAAAGATATTGTCAGAGCCTTCAGAGCCTTAAATGTTATGTCTAGAGGTAAATCGGCCGGCCATGACGGGCTCAGTATCGAACACCTTCAACGTCCACCTGCCGAGAGTGCTGGCGATTATGTTCTACTGACATTTATGCAATCCGTACGTTAAGTGGGTACGGAACCCTTCATGGGCGAGTCCAACTCGCACTTATGAGACACGATAATAATAAAATTTGGCTCACGAAAAAGTGTGGAGGGAAATTCGAAATTCGAACAATGGTATCTTTACTTTTAAATAACCAAATTTTTCAAAATAATTACAGGTGGCCAGTGCCTCATAGATAAAAACTTTTTTTGCAAAACTTTCTGAGTGACCGGTACGGGCGCTTTGCGTATCCAGTATGTATTTGTTATGCTCTTACAACATTAGATTTAAGTATCATTGTTACTAACTATCTGAATGATTCTAAGAAGATTGAATTATATGATTTATTATATGTGGCAGTGGGCGGCGGGACACATAGCGCGGAAAACCGATGGTCAACGGCCACCGTTGGCGGAAAGGTTCTCGAATGGCGACTGCATACCGGACGACGTTCCGTGAGCAGGCCTACAAGGTGGACCGACGATCTAGTCAGGGTCGCGGAAAGCCGCTGGATGCGGGCAGTGCAGGACCGATCGTTGTGGATATCCTTGGGGGAGGCCTATGTCTTATATTGATCCATATGTATGCAAATAAATAAAATTGAATTGAATTATATTTATTTATTATTCGTTTTGAAGTCGAATATAGTATCGTCGCTGCGGTTGTCGCAACGATGAGGCTACGTACTCATCGATTCATTGTAAACATTTGTTGATAAACAAAGTTAAGTCCACGTGTTGCTGAGTTGCTGTCAACATGTCAACGTGTTGTTGACAACAATGCTTGTTGCAGAGTTGATCACTGCGTATTACCATACTGTTTCCAGCAACTTGGTTGCATTTATCAACAGTTTTAACCAACTGCTGTGGAATATATTACCATTAAGCTGCGTATTAATTATAGAAACGTGCCTCCTGCTCATAAGTGACAAAATGGTATTATTTATAAAGTTGGTGTGTTCCTAGGTCCAGAATGCTTAAATCATGTTGAAAAAAAGTCTGATGAAGAATTTTCCTGTCTCATTAATTAATGTGTGATGTTCAATTGTTTATAAGTTTTTAACCGACTTCTAAATCAAAAAAGAAGAGGTTCTCTATTCGTTTGTATGTCTGTTTTTTTTGTGTGTATGTCCACCGATTACTCGAAGACGGATGGACCGATTGAAATGGTTGAAACGTTATTACATCAGGTTGGTTTCCAAGTTGGTCTCATTTTTTGAAATTTTGAAATCGGTTCAGTAGTTTTCAGGAAATCTTGAAATTACTGTCGTTTTCGTTACCACTTTATGTGAATTTAATACGTATCTTTAGGCATAACTCCTTTGTTTATAAACCGATTTAGATGATACTTGTTTTGTTAAAAAGGGGATACCTCAAGGTATTTTAACCGACTTCAAAAAAGGAGGTTTTCAATTTGACCACATACCTATTTACCAGAATACAAGTAAATTGCCTGCACGATGCACTAAAAAGAGGGAAATAAAAATTATTTTTATAAAAAAATAAAACCGCCTTCAAAAAAACCACATAAAAAAAGTAAGAAATAATTCCTCACCAAATAAATAACGTAGGTAAGTACTTTGAAGTCGGGCGAGTTTTAACAAAAACAACAAAAAATCGTACATGTTTCACGCCCGACTTCAAAGTACTTACCTACGTTATTTATTTGGTGAGGAATTATTTCTTACTTTTTCTATGTGATTTTTTTTATAAAAATGTTTAATTGCATGTTATGAAACATTTTTATAGAAACTTTATTTTAGCCTCTTTATTTTACTTCATTTGTGAAATATGTAGATTACTCAGTATCCCAAGGAAGGATTTTGTATATTCTATTCTATTGATGGATCCCTCGAGCAAATCAAGTTTTTGTCTTTAACAAAAGAAATATTGGAACACGATCTGGGTGCCTACCATCAACTTTAAGACAGCGATTCAAAAATAGCGCGATGCAGAATAGGTTCCTAAAATGAATTGCTTTCTTTCGAACTACCTTCTAAAAACTGGATCGCAAATGAATTGCTAAATGTGAATGACCAAAAGATTTGTGTCCTTATTTCTTCTACCCGTCTCTTTTACTCGATTCTGTCATGCCCGGAGAGTGAGAGGGACGGGTATAACCTGCATGTGTCAAATTAAATCGACCGGGTTATAAGTCAAATAATTTTATAATAGTTTATGACAGCTTAGCGGCTGTGAAATGTCATTGAATGACCACTGAATCGCTGTCATTGATATTAAGCTGTCGTGGTACGAATAAGCGAAGCAGATCAGTTTAGGGCCTAAACAAAACCGCAATAAGAGTTGATGGTAGGCACCCTGGTATTCCCTAGGCCAGTCATTTTAGGTCTTTTAAATTTTATTACTAATACATTAATTTTACTCCAGGAGATAACTAAGGTCAAGGTAAAAGGTTCCTTTAATTACGCCCAGCCCAAGGGACTTTAGCGAAAGATTAATTACTGAAAAACAAATTAATCCTACCCTGTATACGTACCTACTAAGTATCATTGGAAACATCCGACCAAACGTTGTATAGGGAAATAATGTGTATAAATACAAGGGTTTGGGTCAGTATTCTAGGTCAGCCATCATTCACTCTTAGACTTTAACTTAATTTTCCCTGAAAAGGATTAGCTGATATATTGCAGTTGTTTTACGTATTGCTTTTTAATTCCACGTTATTGGTTTGAAGGGTTTCAAAGTAAATTGGTTTGTATACCCAACACATTGATATTTTGGTATCACTCAAAAAGTTAATACTTAGCTTTTTATTTTTAACGTAAGTACAAAGTTTAATCAATCACATTTGAACAAATAAAAGAAGAGGAAATAACAACATCAAGTAACCTATAAATCCTACTTATATTATAAATGTGAAAGTTTAGATGTTTGGATGCTTGTTACTCAATCACGCCAAAATGGCTGAACGGATTTGGCTGAAGTTTGGGACACAGGTACTTTTTATCCCGAAAAATGTCACGTTCCCACGGGATAACGTTGTGTGTCGTGTCATCGTGTGTCCACACGGAAAGCTCGTATTAAATATTCTCATAAACAGAGTTCAATCACAACCTAACAGGTTTATATCCAGTAAGCTAATAGCAACCCGCTAGGGCGTGGTAATAGAACGTAGTGCTAGATCGTCGTATCTTGCTATAGCCACACTATAGCGTGGAGACGGATGGTGCATGCACCGCGGACAAATAGCGGCTGTCAACTCTTGACTGAGCGCCTTTCAGTCGCCTATTGAGCATTCACTGCTTCTAACGCGCTACAGAATTTCGGGCGTAGGAATCCGGCGAGCGTATGTAACTGCTATGAGCTATTGGAAATAATTTGTTAGGGGACCTATTCTGGCGACAGGTTATTTCGAGGATCGATTTTGATTGTTTTTCTTTTTTCCGAATCCGTCAAAAATCCAGGTATAATTTTTGATCAGAGTTTCTCTTGGATTCTTTAGGTTAAAACTTTAAGAAAGAAAGTGTTTGCAGCGTACGGTTCACTCGTACGCAGCAAACACTTTCTTTCTTAAACTTTACTCGTACAAGTTCCCTAAAAGTTCGTGGTACCTAAGCTACTCAGAACTAACTTTTTGATTGTGAAACAGACACTTATTATTTACTAGCTTCCGCCCGCGACTTCGTCCGCGTGGACATTCCAGAAAATACTTAGGGGACCAATAACCAGGATAAAAAGTATTCTATGTTTTAATTGCATAAAAATCCGATCAGCCGTTTTTACGTGATTAGGCGGGTCCTCCCTCACCAAGTGAGCAGCCTCGTGCGAGGCCCGCCGCACGTGGCAAACGTTCTGCCTCGCGCGAGGCTGCTCGCTTGGTGAGGGAGGACCCGCCTAATCACGTAAAAACGGCTGATCGGATTTTTATAGAATTAAAACATGGAATACTTTTTATCCTGGTTATTAGTCCCCTAAGTATTTTCTCGAATGTCCACGCGGACGAAGTCGCGGGCGGAAGCTAGTCTTAAATATAACTTCAGCTATCGATCCTCATTTTCACTATGTACTTTACGTTCTTCTTCTAATCCTTCTCTTGTTATCCTTAGTAATTCTACCGATTCGCTCTCTTATTCTTTCTCGGTGCACGTTGTCCGTTTATGGAACTCACTCCCGGAAGGTATCCGTAAAGCTCGTTATTTGCGTAGTTTCAGCAATCAAGAGTCATTTCCTTTCCCATACTTAATATTTACATATACACTTATATATTCACTCCTTCGCTATCAATAATTAAATTATATGCTTTCGGTATTATACTTATATTACATCTATATCAAATATCCTTTCCTGTATTTGCACCCACTTCGCTCTGTCCTTTACTTTTCTTTTATATTTAGCAATAAGGCCGGCTTGTTGTATGCTTTCTGTGTTTTTGTTGTTTCTTTCTTTGTAATTTTTTTATCTATTGTGTGCAATAAAGTGTTATTTTATTATTATTAAAATTTAAGCAGTACGTCTAGTTGTGTATGTCATGACATAACATTACACCTTTAACTTTTAGATTAGATTAGATTAGATTAGGTAATACTTTTATTGCACATACAAACATAAAAACATCATACAAATTACAAATAACAAGAACAGTTGTACAATTAGGCGGCCTTATCGCTTAGCAGCGATTTCTGCCAGGCAACCCATATTTAAGGAATAATAGTAAACGAAATTAGGGTAGGTTATGAATAAATAAGTTTAAGTAAAGAAAATATGGTTTTCAATAACATTTAAGTACCTAGATATATAAATTAATCAAAAATAAATAATAATTATAATAATATAAACATAAATAGATATAACATAATAAATACTTACATACATACATACAAAGTATAAAATGTAATGTGCAAAACCGAAAATAAAAAATAATAAAAGAAAAAACATGATAAGAGATACACCTCAAGGGAGGGACTCTTTGGATACGAAGAACTCCTTAACCTGCGACTTAAAGGAACAAACGTCTCACTGTGTCAGGCAGGGAGTTCCACAAATGAATAGCTTGCAGCGTAAAGGATTGGCTGTAGATTTTCGTCAAGTTGGGAGGGAGATAGAGACGGAGACTATCGGAGGAACGGAGAGGGAGATCGTGTGTGGAAGAAAGGAATTTAAAACGTTCTTTTAGATACATAGGAAGTTTAGGACTGAACAGCACCGAGAAGAGGAGAGATAGGATGTGCATGTCTCTGCGACGACGTATGGGGAGTCACCTAAGTTGTTGGCGATATTAGGAGACATGGTCATATTTGCGTAAACCAAATATGAACCGGATAGAAAAATTCTGAAGACGCTTTAGTTTATTGAGCAGTTCTGAAGTAAGATCGGGATAGCATATATCTGCATAATCAAGTATGGGTAAGAGAAGAGATTGTGCAAGGGTCATTGTGGTGGCTGTGGGCAAAAAAATTGCGTAAGCGCCTCAAGGACCCTGCCGCGGCGAAAGTACGCCTACTGACCTCAGTAACCTGAGGACACCAAGACAGCGTTTTGTCAAACAAAATTCCCAGGTTTTTCACTTTGTCTGCAAAAGGTACAGGAGTTCCGTCAAAGATGACCGACGGTAGCTGGCTCGAGTCAATTCTAGACATAAAATAAGGACTGCCGATTAGGATACACTGTGTTTTTTTGGGGTTTACTTTAGGGCCATACATCTTACTCCAGTTTGAAATACGAGCCAGATCTTGGTTTATGGTATGAATGGCTACACTTAAGTTCTCAAACCTTTCTTGACAGTATATTTGGAGATCGTCTGCATACAAGTGGTAGGAAGAAGAAAGATCACGAGAAATAGAATTGATGAAAATTGCAAATAATAAAGGAGAGTACACACCGCCTTGAGGTACACCGGCAGTAGTAGAACACCATGATGAAAAAGTATCACCTATGTGTACGCGTTGCCGGCGTCCTTGTAGATAACTACGAAGCCAGTCAATAACCGTTGGAGATATGTTTAAGGAACCTAGTATGCCCAGCAGAATGTCAAAATCGACATTGTTAAAAGCATTGCTGAAGTCCAGTAATGTAAGCAACGTGAGTTTCTGGTGCTCTATTCCAGCGCGAATGTCGTCGGTTATTTTGACAAGTGCAGTAGCCGTACTATGACCAGGGTGCCTACCATCAACGCTTATTGCGGTTTTGTTTAGGCGAACTGCCGAAAGGGAGAAGGAATGGGAGACGAAGCCAGAAGAATGGGAAGGAGTTTTTAGAAGAAGATTCGAACTGGAGCAAAGATCACGATGATGGGAGTCGCCCAGAAACTGAAACCTGAGTTTCAGGTATTCTGGGGTAAGTGGATCGAAAAGAAGGTTGAAGAGAAAACACATAACTCTAAGGTTCCTACGCTCACGGATAGGAAGCCATTTGAGTTTCTGTCGGTAGTGAGAGATATGGTCGTATTTACGTAACCCATATATGAAGCGGATACAGTTGTTGAGAAGACGATCCAACTTACTGAGAAGATTCTCGTTAAGATCAGTGCTGCAAATATCAGCGTAATCGATTATGGGAAGGACTAGAGCCTGTATTAACGCAATCTTAGTGCTCGAAGGCAGAAAAAACTTAAACCTATACAGAGATCTAAGGGCGTTGGTTACCTTCAAGGAAACGTCATCAATATAAGCTGTCCAGGAGAGACACGAGTCAATTGTTAAGCCCAGGTCTTTGACTTGATGCGAGTAGGGTATAACATCACTATTATATTTTAAAGGAGTAACATCGCTCAAGTTAAGACTTGCTATTCGCCGTGAACTGCCAACAATGATAGCCTGGCATTTACCTGAGTTCACGGAGATACCGTAGTTGGACGACCATTTGGAAATCCATTCAAGATCACAGTTGAGTAACGCAACTGCATCATTCAAACAGTGAGCATAGTGTTGTGCGTAAATTTGTAAGTCGTCGGCATACAAATGGAAAGAAGAGGTTAAATGGACAGTAAGAGAATTTATAAATAATGAGAAGAGAAGAGGAGAGAGAATACCGCCTTGCGGTACACCAGCCTTCAAGTCACACCACTCGGACAATGTCTGATCAACACGGACGGCTTGCTGGCGTCCGCGAAGGTAAGAGGAAAACCATGATAAAACAGTAGATGAAAGGCTTAATTTGGAGAGCATGGTGAGAAGTAACTCGTGGTCAACTGCGTTAAAAGCGTTAGAGAAATCTATCAAAACTAGCACAGTCAGTCGCGAGGCCTCACACCCGTCTCTCACGTCTTCTAATACTTTAGTGAGTGCTGAAGTGGTACTGTGACCAGGTCTAAAGCCAGACTGGATGGATTATTGGATAGGACAAAGGATGAGAACTGTTTGTGTACAGCAGCTTCAAGGATCTTGGAGAGGAAGGGAAGGATTGAAATAGGTCTGTACTGGTTTAGGGAATTAGGGCTTTGGGTTTTAGGTAAAGGGATAACGGTAGCTTTACGCCACGGGGTTGGAAAAGTTCCTGAGGAAAGGGAGTGATTGATGATGAAAGTTAAAACGGGAATTAAGCAGTCAAGCAAGAGTGTTATCATAAGTCTACTTACATCATCACAGCCAACAGCATTAGACTTGATGGAATGGACAATCTTGCGGACCTCATCCTCAGATAAAGGTGTAAAAGAGAATTCAGGTGCAGAACATGAAGTCGCAGCAGAGATGTTGGAAAGAGTAGCAAGTCTAACGTTGCTTGCGAGGGGGTTGACGAATGAAAAATGTTTGTTCAGTTCACTTGAAGTGAAAGAGGGCTTGTGTGGAACACGAGATTTTCCAATCCCAAGCGTGCGCAAAAACTTCCAAATATTGGCAGGAGTAGATTCATGGACGTTATTGTGTATGTATCGGCGTTTGGCCCTTCGAACCATCTGGTTGACCTTGTTTCGGGCAGATTTGAAAGATTCCCAAAAGTCGTCAGTACGGTGCTTTTTATAAGTACGGAAAGCTCGGTCGCGCCTTCTCATTGCCATACGCACGGCAGGAGTTATCCACGGCGCAGGGGGCCGTTTGACCTTAACCTATTCTGCATCATAAGAAGGCTCAAGGTTACCCAGCGAGCAATGGAGAGAGCGATGCTTGGTATTTCCCTGCTCGATCGAATCAGAAATGATGAGATCCGCAGGAGAACTAAAACGACCGACATCGCTCGAAGGATTGCTCAGTTGAAGTGGTAGTGGGCGGGACACATAGCGCGGAGAACCGATGGCCGTTGGGGCGGGAAGGTTGTCGAATGGCGACCGCGAACCGGACGACGTTCCGTGGGCAGGCCCCCTACAAGGTGGACCGACGATCTGGTCAAGGTCGCGGGAAGCCGCTGGATGCGGGCAGCGCAGGACCGATCATTGTGGAGATCCTTGGGGGAGGCCTATGCCCAGCAGTGGGCGTCGTATGTCTGAAATGATGATGATGATGAATCGCTGTCTTAAAGTTGATGGTAGGCATCCAGGTCGGAAACCGGATTGGAAAGGATTCAGGAGATGATTTCTGTTCAAAAAGTCACTTAATTGACGATGGATAAGGCGCTCAAGGACTTTTGAAAGGAAAGGGAGTATGGAAATAGGACGAAAGTCAGACGTAGCAGTGGGATTGGACTTTTTAGGGAGAGGGATGATTTGCGCTTCTTTCCATATTTGACGAAAGCTGCCTGAGGAGATGTATCTGATGAAAAGTGATCATATAACTGATTGATATTTAAAATCTGAGGAATACTATTATTCTGTGATTTGCCAATACCCAACGTTCTTAAAAATTTCCAAACTTTTGCGGGATCGCCGTTTTCTACTGATTTATGTATGTGGCGTCGCTGTGCATCCCTACACACACACTGTATTGCAGCGATTCCTGGTGCGATGGTATTTGTTGCGATTCTCCTCGGTAGGGTTGGATTTATATTTGGCCTTTGCGTGATTCTTTCTATCCATTAAAGCTTTAATATCCCCAGTCAGCCACGGCGCGGGAACGTGTTTCAATTTAACTGGCCGTAAAGGAGCATGTACGTCGTACAGTTGCATCACTAGGTCATTGAATAAGCTGACCTGCTGGTCAACAGAATCTGCGTTTGCAATCACACTCCAATCCACATTTTTAGCATCGGCACGAAGTCGATCCAAGTTCATACCACCAAAATTACGTCGCAGAAGAATGGTAGGCTTAGCCTTAGGGGTTTTATAGAAAAGGTATATCAAATCATGATAAGAGATGGCATATAACTGCCCATGTTTGGCAACGTTATTAGTTGAAGAAACAATGAATAAATTAAAAAAAAAATCAAAATTCATAACGTTTATTCAATTTAGGTTTGTTTAACAACACTTATGAACGTCAATGAAGCTACGCCATCGGTTCGCAAATCCTACGGCAGGAAACCTTGTAGCGAGAAGAACCGGCAAGAAACTCGCCAAGGGCTATTTTTTTCTCTCTGTTTTAACTTATACAGAGTCGTCAAATTTGAAAAATGACCTTCACATAATAGTAAGTTTACTTTCCATCACAATACAGAATGCCGCTTAAATTAAGTACAATTTTGCTTATTACCTAAAACAGTAAACAATTTTCAACTAAACAAGGAATCAAATAGTTTAATGGACACACTAATCCCTATCTTATTCACATTATATTATAGGATTAATGAAAAGGAAACTGCAACTGCGCTGTATATTCAAATTTATAAGTATTAACAAATAAAAGGAATTTTTGAATAAATAAAACAATTATTAGAAAAATTGCTGTTACTGTAAGACACGGATACCAAAATTACTATGAGACACACCAGCTCGCTCATAAATCTATATAATACTATTATAAACCATATCCCGAACACCTTTAACACAAGTAGACATGAGCAGACCCACCCCACTGGCAGCACCCGTTCACGAGCATGACGCATGAGAAAACTCCTAGAAGAACTTACTAATATTATAAATGCTAAAGTAACTCTGTTTGTGTGTGTGTAACGCAATCACGCCTAAGCTACTGTACCGATTAAAATTTATTGAAAGTGATTTAAATGAATTTTGGTTAAGCCGGAGAAAGGACATAGGCTACTTTTTAATGCGAAAAAAAGGCTGTAAAGGGTTGAAATAGAAGATAAAAATTTGTATGGAAATTACGTTATTTTTAAAGCTAGAATCTTGAAACTTATTCTGTTTAGATATAAATAAATACGACATTCAAAGTTTTTAAAAAATTTATCCTAAAGGGGGTAAAAATAGGGGATGAAACTTTTGTGTGATGACGTCGGCAAAAAAGCTTACGGCCTAGAAAATAAAAACATGGAAGAAATACAGAGAATTACGGAGTCATTACAAAATGTGAAATTAACGCAAGTTCAAAACTTGCCAAGCGCCGCGCACACTGAACCTTAGGATTGAGAATAAGCCTAAGATGGAGTGAGCTTACCAAGAAGCAGCCTATTCACTCTAGCTTAAAAAAAAATTGGGTTGTAGTCATTCGGGAAAACAGAGGCAGGCAGGTCATTCTTTGACGGTAGGCATCACAAAGGAAGAAAAAAGCGCTTGATACGCACGCATCCGCGGGATGTTAAGGATGATGGCCCGCTGTGCGTCTATAGATTCTCGGTGGTATAACGGGGATGGTGGAATGAGCTCATGCAGCTCAGAAGCATATTCACCTTTAAAATACCGATAAGCAAGCCACTTTACGTCGATGGGTAAGACTATGGAGCTTGGTTTTACCAGCTCATCGTCTCCGATTAGTTTTCCGGCTCTGCGTGCTCTATTCTGCCAATAAGTCAAGTGCAGCTAACTGTTATTTAGCCGAACCATCCCAGAGTTGAGAGCAATACTCCATGCATGACCGGACTTGCGCTTTGTAAAGAGTCAAAAGCTGCGTCGGCGTAAAATATCGCTTAACCTTATTCAGAATTCCTAGCTTTTTGGCCGCAGTTTGAGCTTTATAGTTACTCAATGTTGTCGCTGAAGTTAAGGTCCGATGTTAACTTCATTCCAAGCAGATCTATATTGTCAGTAACTGATACAGTTGAACCACGGAAAGTAGGAGTTAAGATAAAAGGGCTCCTTTTTGCGGTACAAATATATTATATTTGCAAAATAATAAGCCTAAAAATTTTTTAATGCTGCTGACTGTAAGTCACCATTCCACACGGACAAAGTCGCGGGCACAGCTAGTTTCTAGAAAAAAAAACGCTCAAGAGATGAAGGCATTGATTTGGCAGAAAGAAGAGAAGTCCACCGACAAGTGCAAAGCTCTTTAAATCAAAGAAGAAGAAAAATCCTTAAAGTCTTAGAATATTGTAATTCGCATGTCCTATTTTCAAACAAGTGGGTAAGTAGTTCATGTTCTAATGTCTATTGTAAGTAAATTTATTTTAATATTTTTATTGAAAATTAAATGATTTCCATTGTTAAATTAAATTCGTTCCGTATATATACCATATTGCCACCGTACACGTCGTAGTCAATGGCAGACAGTTGCGTAACTGATATACTGCAATTAAATTTCAGTGCAGACGGCCCTCGTGTGTTACCGCATGTCACCTCTGCTTTTCGGTGACAGTTTAAGCAAAATATGGACAAAGGTCCACCCAATTTAACATAGTGGGTGGATGGCACTATGAACTTGGCGAACTATGAATGATTACAAAATTCTAATCTTGTTATAATTTCGTATTTACTAAAATTATTATTTTACTTTTACCTTTACGATTTCGTTAAAATATTTCTTGTTTTTACGAAACTTGTGGATTGATACCTTGAGCTACAGTCCAGACGAGCACTGATTGGCTCACTATGAATATTAAATTCACCTCTCCAACCATGCTATCCAAGGAATCGAAGATTCTTGGTCTGCACTTCTTATAAATTTTTTTTTTTATTAAAAATGATACCGACTGAAAAATTGAATAATGAAACAAAGAAAATCACAACTAAATCATACAACATGAACATTTGTAGGTACCGTTATAGAATTTTGCTTCAATAAATGCCATTTATTTTTACTCGTATTCAAAATATCGGAGTCCTTTTAAGGAAATCGTGAAATGCCCCGTGTCTTGAGCGCCTGTGTCCGAGCGTGTCCGCACTGATCGGCTGGCTATGAATAATAAATTCTGCTCCCCACCCCTGTGCCATTCGAAAATTCTAAAATTCTATTTAGCGAACTTTACCTTCATGATTCTCACGTTCTGCTTTCGGGATATCACGTCTACCAAAATATTAAGTAGCATTTTATATAATTAGCCGTAGATTATAGGTACATACCAAGCCAGGCTTCTTCCTCTAACTCATAAAAAAGCCGTTAAGTATTGAAAAAAACGAGTATATGTATATCGAGTTCTATAAGTAAAACTAACTTATAACCAAGCAAATAAAAACTACAAAACTTCAGAAAATGTGCATATAAAATCGTGTTGTAATATTGCGACTAGGTCAGTGGGACGAAATTTGTGCTGTATTACAAAGAATTAGATAAAATATTCTTCTACTGAACTACTGGCTTAATTTAAATTGAATTGGCATAAGGCTTTATTATGCAATATTAACATCGAAATAATTTGCAACTACAATAACTTAACTGCCGCCAATCACGGCATGATTTCTTAGTAAGCACTGTTTGCTAATTGGGGATCTCTCACGCTAATACGATTCGGGGAATACAGAGTGTGGCCAATCGATTACTTATGTATGCGCTTTTTGGGCGTATGGCAAAAACTAAGGAGATCCAGATCAAGGTGTATTTACAGCGTGCATACAAAGGAATATAAAAGGCAGACATAAAGCTGCGGATACAGGAGCGGTCGGAATCTGGAGGATCCAGCGGCGCGCGTGCTTGTACAATATTCATGAGCGCGGCCGCGCCATCGGAGGGCACTCCGTGAGCACTATCTCACATTCGGAGCCGTTCCATCAATATAACGAGTTGCTGACCTGAATTGTTTAGCGACCACCTTTATTTATACATATTTTTACGGACAGCTCTGGATAAACGACCGCCTTAACTTTGTTCTCGCTGAATTCATGTTTATTGTTAACGCAATATATGGGCTATCAAGGAAACCGTATTGATAATAAAAGTGAAATAGAAGTTATTTTTCCTAGACCTTTGCTGATTGGGTATTTTTAAATAGTCTTAATATTTGCTGGAAGGTTGCTTATAGCACGGGCTTTCCCAGTTTATACTAGTTATAAATTTTATAGAATCTATAATAAGTAGGATAATCATGATGTGCCACAAATATGTAAAATGGAGGAAAAATAAAGAATTTATTTATTTATTTTTTCTTCTAAGGGTGACACATTGAAACAAATGTTACATTTTATTGATTGCTTCGATCAACAACTAGGTGATTGATTGTCATATTTTCATTTGGCATACCTACATCACAAGGCATAATATTGAAAAGCATTCTATTCTGTGGCATAAATTTCATAATCCATCACAATGATAATGCATAATTGTGGAAAGGTATCATATCAAAAAGTATAACCGTCGAAATCCATATTTTCGTTTGTCATAATTTCGTGAAGCATAGGTAAGCCTACTTTAAAACGCATAATTTTAAAATACATAAGTAAGTAATTAATTTTTCACACTTATGCTCTGAAATGTTAATATTATATTTGAGAAAAGAATGCAGTACGTGACTTTTCCGAGGTAAACATTCTAAATTTGAAAATCACTGCAGTAATGAATTTCAGTACTTACTTACTGCACTGATTTTAGTGCAGTAAGTAAGTACTGAAATTCATTACTGCAGTGATCTGCAATGTTACTACCAACTTTTTTTCTTTATTTTTTCTTTCGTTATTCCTGTGTATAAAAACAGAAAAAGCAAAGGGACATTTGCACCATACAGCCACATTATTATTATTATTATTATATAGGTAATTATTATATCGTAATTAGGTAAACTTTTTTTTAAATACGGTGCGCACAGATTATATTACTTCGTATTGTACCACAAGCACTATGTACCCTTAGCACGAACATCTTCTTCTTTATTTTGTTGTGGCAATCCACTCCTCGAGCACGAACATCAATCGAAAAAACAAAATGAGATTTATCATAGACAAAATATCCTTTACGAGTAATTTTGTATGGGAAATATGTACAGCGCCATCTACCGCCCAGAAGCGGGTATTGCAGTTGCGCATTTTAGTAGCAAGTAGTAAGTATCAATAGGCTGTATGACCGGTCCACATGGCCTCACAAGCTAATATTAAAAAAAAACGGCGGGAATTATTTTCAGCGGTTGATTTGATATCAATACAGTTTTTATTGTGTAATAAATTATCAAAATGAGTTCTGCCAATGAAAAATATACAGACATTGTATGTACCTACTCCACCAAATTTGAGAGCAGAAGCAAAATTAATAACAGAAAACATACTGCCAGCAAAATCAAAAGAAAGATATATGAAGGCCTACGATCTGATTTGGAAAAGTGAAAAAAAGGCGCATACGTTTTCGGAATCTGTGTTGTTGGCGTATTATAATGATACATCATTTAAATAATATTATTATGGGCGATTTATACATAAGTGTGCCCGGAAAAACAATAACATTTAGGTACATTTAATAATTGCCCGAACATGTGTTGTCATAGTTTTAATAAATTTTATTTAGTTAAACACTTTTTTTTGTATTTCCTCGCATTCCTTGAGAAAAGCACTATACAAGCCTTGTACGGTAAGCAAATTACCTTGCCTCGAATGATTAAAGCCCTCGCCTGCGGCTCGTGCTTTAAACCATCCTCGACATTGTAATTTCTTACTTACCTGTCCTCTGCTGTAATGTACTATTGAAAACTATTAATTTCATAAAAATAAAGCAAATCAATATTAATTATAAAATGTGAATTGGTGCCAAACCCCACTCATAGGAGTCTATACGGTCTATTCCTTCTAAATTCAAAATTCTAATTTTAAAAACGTTTCTGATTGTTGCCGGATAAAGAAGAGCTTGAAAGAGTTGGAAGTCAGGGCCGGTAAATCCTACGGTTGCCATGGAGACTGTAAATTTAAGAAATATAAGTGTTTTATAATGAGTGACAGCTGTATCCGGGTGTTGCATAATGGTCATTATGAAACACTCGGATACAGCAGCTTTATTTTTTAAAGTTGACTATAGCATAAAGTGTATCAGTATACGTTCAGGCATGAGTTCATAATTCGAATATTATAACATGAGTGTAGATAAAGCTTTTATTATTTTATTTTATTAAGAGTCAATGAGCTAGACTGGGGACAGACAGACGGACAGACAGACATTACGAAAGTATAAGGGTTCCTTGTTGACTATCTAAAACCCTAAAAAAGTTATGCGTTTCATTAGGTAAATAAATAAATAAATATTTTTTTACATTCACACCAATTATCTAAGCCCATTTTAATTTCATTAAGAAACTGTATCATGGAAAACTTGATAACGGATAAATATATACTTAAATACTTTTGTTTGTAAATACATACTTAATATACATAGTAAACACCCAGACCAAGACAAATAGACATGTTCATGCACACAAATATTTGTCTTGTTCGGGAATCGAACCCTAGACCACTGGCGCAGAAGGTGGATAGCCTACCCCTGCACCGAATCGGTCGTCGTAAACTCTGTTAAGTTTTTAGATTTGCACAAAAAACTTTTTCACTTCTCATGTTCGTAAAGTTCGTGTTTATGTTGGGTATAGGCTGCATAAAATCGCTTTTTATGCTCTAGTGCAGAAAGTAAAATCTTCGTCTAAGTCTCAGACTCTAAGACAAAGGTCGTCAGGTAAAGTCACACACGCAATTAAACTTCGTTATATAAACTTGTTATTTCATTCTGTTTCTTTAATTTTGTACACAATCCATTTTAAATTACTTACTAAACTAATAAAACTAGGCAAAATTTATGAGTTTTGTAAGAAATAAGTATTTCAAGAGCATTATGGACTACGATCTATGCTAAAGTCACTGTGCTGCCACTGCCACGTATAAAAAAAAAGAAAGTCTTCCCGCCAATATGGCGAAGTCTTTATTTTTTCTTTTTTTGCAATATTGTTATTTATTTTCCTCACACTCGAAGTGAAAAGCAGAGTGTATAACTCGTAGATAAAACCCATTTTACCCTCGAATTGACTATCCACCCTCGCCTACGGCTCGGATGGATAAATACGTCTCAGGTAAAGTGGTACGTTTTATGCACTTGTTGTACAATCTACTATTTTAAAATGCTTTTCCAGACCTAATTTTGGGAATAGGTAATGTATTTATCCTCTGGGTTATTTTAGACAACTGTGGTTTATCAGAAACTAGCACTTAGTGACCCGCGACGCGTCATTCTCCCATACAAACGTAATACCAAAATAATTTAAATTATGAGCATGATTGACTGTACTTGTAATGTTATTTGTTTTAAGATTTAGTTTTCTAGGTGTCTATATTTAAAAAAATCTAAAATATCTACCTAAAAAAATAATGCCAATTACATTTTTTCATAAAAAACTGAAATTCGCATTCATTATTCATTTATGATTACTTTTGTAATGGAATGGAAACCTAGATAAATACTGTCTTAATCCGAAAACCATCAAAAGTCCTGAATTGCGGCAGAATCTCCAGTAATAATTTAGAGTCTATATATGCATAAGTTAGAAGTCCATTAGTTCTGTGTCGTATGCATGTACATAGAACAAACTGCAAATGAGCATTGAAAGTGCCAACCCGCAAAGTTGAAAGTTAGCCAAGTTGTATCGACAGGGCATGCGGTTAGCCCGCACCGCTCCGCTTGTCGCTCCGTGTGCCATTGTGGTTGCACCATATATGGCGCTGTCTCTTGTAGATACACTATTCAATGAAAAATATGACAAAAACGATGCTTATGACTTTTGGCTACGAACTAATAATAATAGAGACTGCAGAGATGAGACAAAAGAGAAAACCTTTATCAAAGACGTAAAACCTATGGCGAAAACAATTTACAGCTCTATTGATCATAAGGGTTAAGCTGAAAAGCAGGATATAATTAATTACATGTTGACTGATGAAATACTTTCTACCTGTATTAAGTATATAGTCTTAATATATAGTCGAGATGACACAAACAAAACAACTTGACAAAATTGTACGTAATAAAGTACAATTATTGTCCAAAGTTTTTAATTATTGCTACGAGGCATTTACAGTTTTAGTTTCCACACTTTTAATTGCTCTTATATTATTAGATGTACCAATTTTTTCGTCTTCGGTTATGAGCTAACTAAACTAACAATTTACGTGAACAATTTTATACTGAATGTATCGATTGTTGGAAAGTGTGTCAAGGTTTTTAATATAAGAATTATTATATTTAGAATGTTTTGCAAATCTTGAAAAATAAATTGAACAATAAAACATGTTTAACTTTATTTTTCACACATTTTCATTGATGTCTTACATAACAAAATTGTATAGCTTCATCTCCAAAACATTTTAGGCTAGAACTAGTTTTAGATTTTATATTATTTTTATGCATTCACAATGCAATTTTGTAAGTATAGGAAAAATGTGATAGTAAAAAACCACGAGCCCTATAAGTAGCTTTCAGGCGGGATTCGAACCCGCGCCTCCGGGAATCCGGCCCGATGCTCTGACCAACTAAGCTACCGAAAGGCTTACACGACTCGTCGAATTTTGCTATCACTTGTTACGCTGTAGGCCAGCGTTGCTTTATCAATGTGAGGAAACCCTCGCATCCGAAAGAAACATTTTTACAAATGTTTAACAATCGATTAAGATGAAACAGCCATATTGAGATTTTATATTATTTTTATGCATTCACAATGCAATTTTGTAAGCATTGCATTCGCAATGCATAAAAATAATATATTAGGCGCGGGTTCGAATCCCGCCTGAAAGCTACTTATAGGGCTCGTGGTTTTTTTTACTATCACATTTTTCCTATACTGTCGTTTTAATTCTTAGCATCATGATTTTTTTAAAATGTAATTTATTGTTGTGATTATGAACTTATGGTCTGAATTAAAGTTATTTTATTTATTTATTTTAATTATCAACAAGTAAAATCAAATAACGACTCTCTAAATCAAAATTTGGTACTACACGTACCAAGTGTTGAAAAAAGTCGTCTTATTTTCAAATATCAACAAAGGTTGAGTAATTTAAATCAGAAATGAAATTTGGTGTTATTATGCAGCTATAAACTCATTTGTCTATAAATTAAACCGAAACACTTTATAAAATGCGTCGATTTTCAATTTTTTTAATTTACCTCAATTATTTACTTCAGCCATCCTTACATTTAAAGTAGAAAAAGCTCGAACCAGAACAGAATTTACTTGTTGGTGTCTGCGTTCAAGCAGGCGAGGCGGCGAGCAGGCCAGGGTAATTGAACTAATAAATCTAGCCGTGGAACTGCGCCCCGACTCCAGGATCAACGCGAAACCATTAAACCTACGCTCAGATTCCGGCTCCGCTTGCATTTAGACACAGGACACCGATGTCACGATAAACGAGTTACTATTGGCTTTTTACTGCCATTCACTTGGAGTGACTCCCTTAGCAGAGTGAAATAAAAGTGAACTAGGTACATCGAAGATCCGAAGATAATAAATCTACAATTCAATGTAATTTGTCTGTGGCAACTGTATGATGATGACGAAGATGTATAAAAGTTTGTAAAAACTTTTAGAATTGGGATTTGTCTTACACCATTACAAGAACTAGTTTTTAATAGATAAGGAATTATGTCTAAGGTGTGCGGAATCTAGCCATGTAACTGCTCTCTCGACGCCAGGACCTACGCTCAGATTCCGGCTCCGCTTGCATTTAGACACAGGACACCGATGTCACGATAAGCGAGTTACTATTGGCTTTTTACTGCCATTCACTTGGAGTCAATCCCTTAGCAGTGTGAAATAAAAGTAAACTAGGTACATCGAGGATCCCAAGATAATAAATCTGCAATTCAATGTAATTTGTCTGTAGCGACTCTATAATGATGATGAAGATGAATAAAATATTGTAAAAAACTTTTAGGATTGGATTTGTCTTACATAATTACAAGAACTAGTTTAGTAGATAAGGAATTCTGTCTAAGGAGTGCAGAAACTAGCGATGTAACTGCTCTTTCGACTCCAGGATCAACGCGAAACGCTCAGATTCAGGCTCCGCTTGCATTTAGACGCAGGGTGCCTACCATCAACTTTAAGACAGCGATTCCAAAATAGCGCGATGCAGAATAGGTTCCTAAAATGAATTGCTTTTTTTCGTACTCTGACCTTCTAAAAACTGGATCGCAAATGAATTGCTAAATGTTAATGACCGAACGATTTGTGTCCTTTTTCTTCTACCCGTCTCTTTCACTCGATTCTGTCATGCCCGGAGAGTGAGAGGGACGGGTATAACCTGCAGGTGACATGTTAAATCGACCGGGTTATAAGTCAAATAAGAGTTCCTGACAGCTTAGCGGCTGTGAAATGTCATTGATCGATCACTGAATCGCTGTCATTGATATTAAGCTGTCGTTGTACGAATAAGCGAAGCAGATCAGTTTAGGTTCTAAACAAAACCGCAATAAGAGTTGATGGTAAGCACCCTGGACACCGATGTCACGATAAGTTAGTCACTCTCGGTTTTGTAATGCCATTTAGGTACTTGGAGTCTTCTTTAGCAGAATGAAATAAAACTGAACTATGTACACCGAAAAAACTTGAGTTTAAGCGTGTGTTGTATACGCATTGAACATACACAGAGCGCATAGAATACCTAAAATCTAATAACGCCAAAAGCTTATTGAGCGTGTTCTTCTTATCAGTTAAAAAAAGTGTTAAATGTTAAATAGGAAAAGAAGCGCAAGGAAAATGTTGACGATTCATAAACTAAGTACATATTTATTACCTATGTCTAAGTGTATACATGTTTTTTTTAATTGATTTATACAGCGATACTCTGCTATTGATATCTATATATATAAAATCCTTTGTCCTGAATCACTGACGGATAAACGCACAGCCTAAGCCGCTGATCGTAGAGACCTGAAACTTGGAGGGTGTGTTCCTTGTATGATGTAGGCATCCGATAAGAAAGGATTTTTCGAAATTCTACCCCTAAGGGGGTGAAAAACGGGGGTAAAGTTTGTATGGGACAACATGATTCCTTTGTCCAATCTTCTTTAAATTTTGCATAAACATTCTTTAAGAGTAATAATCGAAGATGTGTTTCATATTTCATTGAAACTCATTGCCTAAACAGGGTTAAAAAGGGATAGAAAATTATTTTGTGGGTCATTTGCATCGAAGTTAATTTCGATACTCTTTAGTGCTTTTGATTTTTTATTTCATTTTGTTTTGACACATGTTTGAAAACTCGATCCGTTTTTACATCTATGGTTTTTACAGTGCGATGATGGTGCGACCATGGTGCGACGTACCGACGTACCCATGAAGCTCGACTTAATACTGAGGTAACTGGAGAGTGCAGTACGAACAATTTTTTGTGACCACAAATTACACAGTGGCTGTCTTCCGTCTCACCTACACTTTAAAAAAATACGTATGGTCATATGAGACAACTGACAGCCACTACATACTAAATGTCAAATTTGCTGGTGTTCACTTTTTTATTCAGGGTGAGAACTCCAGTTACCTCAGTATTAAATCGAGCTTCATGGACGTACCTCATTGCCACCAAAGAGTACTTATGTATCAACTAGCGTATTGCCACTATAAAATACTTTTTAATGTAGCATAGAACCTATGCCACATTAAAAAGTACCTTATCAAAGTATTGACTTGATTTTTTGCATTTTGGTAGTTCAAGAGTAGGAGAATGTCTGAATATTATTCATACGAAAGTAGCTACTGTTTGTCTAGGTATCATAACCTTCTTATAGGCATAAGAAGAAACCACTGATCTGACTTTCATGTTTGGTATAAAGTATAGGTAGCGTGCTCGGCCTGCGATCGCTGAGGTTATGTAACTTTTGCAGTGGTCTTTCACGGGATGGATGTTCAATTATGGTGCTTCGGAAGACACGATAAGCCGATGATTCTGGCTGCATTTGGATTGGTTAATACCCCATAACTGCAATGGGCCCGTGTGGAAGGTCATGGTCCATTCTCCTTATCCATCAATATAAAGGCCTGTACCCCAGCATCGGGGACATTAAAATGGATTGATGATGGTACTGATGAGACCTTAGAGAACGCCTATCTACCTACTTTTTGACATGAAATTTTGCGATGTACCCAATTAAATGTGGTCGTCCAAATCAAAAGGGTCCTTATTGCGCCGGCACATACGTCTTTATTGTCGTTTGTTTTGTATTCGAACAACAGCAATAAGGGCGTAAGTGCCGAGCGCCACAAGGTCCCTTTTGATTTGGACGACCACAAATTACTCACGGACGGACGTAGTCGGGGCCGGCCAATCATATTCATATTTCTACTACCCCTAACATTATTATAAATGCGAAAATTTATGTTTGTTTGTTTGTTTGTCTGTCTGTCTGTATGTTCTGTTTTTACGTCAAAACGGCTGAACCGATTCAGATGAAATTTGGGATGGAGATATTTTGTGACCTTAGGAAGGACTTTTTTTCGCGGGAATAAGGATCATACCCATGGTAAAATAAGTTTTAGCACGGGCATAGCTGTGGAATGGAATTGGTATTTAAGGTGATAGTTTAAGTTAATGGAAATTATTACACCTATTTAGAATAGAGACAGTTTAAGGCCCTGGGAAAGACATAAGTACTTAACACAAAATCACTTCGTATTAAAAAACTATAGCGATTTTAAAAAAATGCTTCTATACGATCTTAAATATTATTAGTGTCCACTAATTAAACCAATTTTCAATAGTATATGTAACCCCATTTAATAATAATCTTTATATTTCGTATTTATTAGAGGTATTTTCGAAAATATAAAGTGTCGAGGCAAAATCATAAAATCGTGTTTCTGAAACTATACGATTCTAGATAAAGGTATGAAGAAATATATATATCTTATTACCAGATTTATAACAACACTAACCGTCCTATAGTTTTATATCAAAAAGTCCATACTTTTTCCGAGTAGCGCCTTAAGTAAATTATTTGAGACCCTGGGAAGGATTATAATAGGCTACTTTTACTTTTTACCACAGGAAAGTATCATATTCCCACGGGGAAACCAGTAGTAGGTATTATTTGTTTGTCCGTCTTTCACGTCAAAACGGAGCGACGGATCAATGTGATTTTTGGTACGGGGGTAGATTGGGAGCTGGACGGTGATGTAGTTTATCCCGGAAAATATCACATTCCCTGAGGATAATGTCGTGTAGTACACGCGGGCGAAGCCGCGGGCGGAAAGCTAGTACCCATATAAATTAAACTGACATGTAAATAACTTTCAGGATTGAAATTTCGAGAAACAATTAATTAACGAATTAATCTATGCGGTTTATAGAATTTTGAGACTTTCTTCACGGCTCTGGGCTCACGGATAATCTGTATCACAGGACGTTCATATAGTTCAAATAAATAGAAAAAAAATCTAATAATTCGATCGCGCTATCGCAACAAAACGACGCCCGCGAGTACTCTTATCAGCGCATTTGTTTAGTGAACAGTCGATTTCTTTGAATGGTAAATGTCGAGCGGTTGTATTCTCATGCAAATCTCACCGCGAATACAGTTTGTATTGTTCGTTGCGATACACTTACAGTTTACTAATAGTGTTATGGCGAAGGTAAGTAGTTGTCCTTATTTATAAAAAACAACTGTGTGTTTTAATTTTACAGATATAACCGTCTTTGTGGTCTAGTGGTACATCCCACCGGTATCAGGCCCAGAGGTCCCGGGTTCGATTTCCAGTGGGTGTACACATTATATCGGTTTAGTTGGTGGCAGGACTTGTTCTTAGTCCGCCTGGCTAACTACCACCATCTTATATCTAAGTCTGACGCCATAACAATGATGTTTTCACAATGATTGTGTTCCGGCAGTTATAGAGATAAGATAGCCAGTTCCTCAGTGATTGAGGTCTCGGGAGTAGTGCGCTTACACCTTCAGCCTTATCACCACTTAACGTCAGGTGTGATGAAGGCTAAATGTTATCCTGTTGTGGATTAAAAAGAAGCTAAACATCTTTTTCATTATTTTTTCTTTTTCAGCCGGTTTTAGAAAGGAACCCTAAAGAACTCCCTGGAGATTTCATAGACTTCGTTAAAAACATAGGCTCTGCAGTATTCAAACATAGTGAGAGCAATATAAATAGGAACACAATTATTGACAATCATAAAACGCAACTTCGAAAACCTCCCTACACCTCCGCCCTCGATGTTGTAAGTAAGTTTATTTCACTAACGACACAGGAATTCCGTACTTAATTCGTCTAATAAATCTAATAGATTGTTTTTATTTGAAGTAGGTACCTACATAAACACTAATTGATATCAATATAAATTTTTCACGATACTTTTCCGTAGGCCAAGCAGAAGAAGACCCAAGTGGCTACTCGTTTTAATATAACGTGATCTTTTAACACCATATTTTTTTTTATTGAAGGCAACCCTCAACTCCCAAAAAGTTGCTTTAAGAGATGTTCTTATGATGAAATTGGTTTCGTATTACGAAGAAAAGTATAGGGTTGGGCCAGACCAGAACACAGACACGGTGCCTCTCATATCTACCGCCACAACTGGAACAGGCACAGAAAACGACACTCTATTTGTAACATCTACCGCTCCTTATAATGTAAGTAATTATCATAATCCTAAACAAATATGTTTTTATTGTTCTCACAACCAGTCACGGTCTTTCTTTTTGATGGTAGATAGGCTGATCATCAGGTCAGGATGAGCCATGTGTGCGAGCCCAATGCTGATTGGAGGGTATTATCGACTGCACATGTAATAGGTCCTAGGCACTCTTCTTTCACCCATCTTACGTAACAATAATAATAATCCCTGGCAAATTTCGGCTGAGGTGACCATTGCTCATTTAAAAGTCTGACTACGGTGGGCCCTATAAGATGACTATTGTATCCTATTTTAGCAGTGAAAGTCCGTCTGCAATGAGGACATGCTAGGGCCAATAATAATAGTTTGTTGAGAAGGGTGCTTTGTTTTTTAATATATCCCCTTTTGTTGTCCAGTTCTAGCCTCCATTGTTCCTCAAATAATTTTATTTGCTGCTGCAGTGTTTGCCTTTATTGTGGCCGTTCTTCAGCCAAACATTCCCAACGAGAATGGCCTACGTTGCATCTCTTCATATGTTTTTTCTGAACATCTTTGTATTTGAGGAACTGACCGCCAGGTTTTCTTTTTCCTATGTTCGAGTTCTGAAAAGAAAACGCGCTTTGCCAATATCTCTTCGCCTCCTTACCAACAATACCAGCGCGATGCAAGACTTTAGTATTTCGAACTCGATGATTGAACCAGTGGATGTTCGTGATTTCTCGAAGGCACTTGTGGTGGAATCCATCTAATGCGCGAATGTGCTTGCGATAAAAAGTCCAGGTTTCACTGGAGTAAAACAAAAATTAGCAGGTCTATCGATAATAAGTACCTATACCTTAATCTTTGTGTTAGCTAATAGCTGTATGTCATGTGATTGAAACACTCTTTGTTGTCTTACATTTACAAACAAACTACATACATCACCTTTGCTATGAGAAGTACAAGTCTACCTTCCCCAGGATATTACATAAAGGCGCATTGCTGTGATAACTACGGTTCTCAATCATGTGCATGTCCAACTCTTCAGAGTTCCAGTAGCGTTAAGTACCTTGGACTTCTGCTCGATTCTTCACTGTCCTTCAGGGAACATATAGCAGCCTTAGCGAAGAGAGTACGTAAACTTGTATATGTCTTTAAGAACCTCAGATTCGTTGCTGATACTACTCTTCTTAAACAAGTGTATCTCTCACTTTGCCAATCTATTATAAGCTATGCTATAATTGTCTGGGGTGGTGTTGCTAAGTCGACGATTTTAACCCTGGAAATAGCGCAACGGTATGTTTTGAAGATTTGTATGTTTCGTCCAATTCTTTACCCTACTGCACTTCTATACAGGGATTGCAAAGTCCTAACAGTCAGACAAATTTTTATACTTCAGCTAACTCTCAAGCAACACTCCCGTCTAAAATATGACAAAAATTTAGTAACCTCCAAACGTAGAAATTATAATGTGTGCCCAACATTTTTCGCTAAACATTCCTTTGCTCAAAATTTCTTTAACTTTCTTGGTCCTTTTATATATAATAAAATCAACAAAATTAACCATATATACAATTTAAACTTTTATCAACTCAAACATTGTGTTTGTGACTGGTTGGAATCGTTTAGTTATGACGAAACTGAATTAATTTTGAAAATAAGTACATAAATAATGGAAAAACAATTGTTATGCTAGGTACCTTTTTAACTTAAATGTAATTCTATTTATAAATTCCAATTATTTAATTTATGACTCAACAATATACTCACCCTCTCTACACACACTCACTCACATTCATTTTACTCACCGTGAGAGGTTTACTAAATAAAATTAATTTTAATTTTAAGGCACTAAAATGATTCTGCCATATTTTTGTTAGTTTAGTTTACTTATATTTTTAAATTTCTAGTTAAACCTTCTTTTGATTATAGTGAGAGAAAGAGCACTGCACCTGAGATACAGGTTTTCTAGTTCCGGTGCAGATGTTTACAATTGTCTTGTTTTTATTAAGGTTTAATACAATAAGCTCTAAGTTATGTTTATGTTTATAGTAATAACTTATGTAGTTATCAAAACATGTATTTTTCCTTGGTTATCAATAAATTATTATTTATTTATTTGAAGCCGGTTTGTGTATGGTGTGCTCATTGAGTATACTAAACAAAACTTAAGTACTTTCCCGCACCCTTCTTGGGTGCGGGAAATATCGGACATTATTTACCTATACATGTTTTTTTATATTTCAGGATGGAGAGGAAATGCCTGAAGTAGTTATACTTTGAAACTCAAAGAAACGGTATAATTTCGATAGCTAAGGTCATAAGTGTTAACAATGCCTAATGAAATGGTTAAGACCAGCGCAAAGCAATTTAAGTTTTGTTTGATCTGGTGGTACAAAAGTTTAGGTAACTTGAATTGATGAGTGCATGGGGTGAAGACAAATTGATTGTTTGTGTTATGTATTAGGTACTATTTAATAACGTAAATATCAGAAAGTTAGATCTAAAAATAATTTTATGTTGAAGCAAAAGCACCTGTATAATAAAATAGGTCTATTACCCTATCTTTTCGTTTATATTACTGTTATGGCAGTCACATAGGATATCCTGTTATTAATACAAAAACAATATTTTTGTTAGAGATTTCAGCACACTAGTCATCTCGCACTAACCCAGAATTTAAATTTGTCTGAAGATTGGAATCTGCTTAACGACGTGAAACGAAGGACTCTCCAGAGACAGCTTCAACTTTAAATATTCTTAAATTTCATCATCAGTGACGCTCTGGAAAGTGCCATTTAAAGTTCCTCTGGGTATGATTGCATTTTGCATCACTGCTGTTCTATTTTAAATTTAAGATTGTCATTTTTAACTTGTAAGTGACGGAGTGGACGAGTGGTACTTTTCTACAAAGCTATGGAATTGATAAGTGTATAATATAAAGCATTATAGGAAAAATGTGATAGTAAAAAACCCACGAGCCCTATAAGTAGCTTTCAGGCGGGATAAAGCCGGAGAAGCTACTTATAGGGCTAGTGGGTTTTTTACTATCACATTTTTCCTATACTTACAGAATTGCATTGTGAATGCATAAAAATAATTTAAAATCTCAATGTAGCATTGTATACTATACAAACAAGGGGAGCTTAAATTAATATAGGCAGTTCTTAATTGTTCGCCTAGAATACATAAATAAAATGAACGTCATTGGAAATATCGAGGAAAACTAATATGCAATACTAACACATAGATTAGAATTTAGATAGTCTTATATCTTGTTGTATTCATCTGAAAATTTTATATAAATATTTGAAATTCCCTTACCGAAGAGTTAGTGTCCTATTTTCACATTTCACCTTTGTGGCAAATCGTAAGTCTTTACCTCGTTGAGAAGTTTATTTTAAGCCTCTTGAAAGAAGATGGCGGTTTGAAAGGGGGGGATCACGCTTTAAAAATATTCGACTGCATTTTATTCAGTCTGAGAACAAACAAGATGCTTCTATTTCTATCCGTTCAGTATGATAAAATATGTTCCAGTTTTAAAATACATCTTTTGTATTAATGCTTTTGATTTATGTTTTATGTTATAGGTGTAATAATTTTTCAACATTTGCTATATAATCAAACCCTGATATTTTTAATACATTCATTGTGAAGTTTTACTGCTGTAAATAAATGCTAACCTATTAAAATATATTGATAAGATCAACATGTACTGCTTTACGAACGATACCTTATCACGCCTGAAAAATTGAGAGCCACCCTGTATAAAGTGTCACAACCATAAATTACCCTTTGCTCAAATCGTCGGGTAAAAATGTGACTATCTTCAAAAACTTTTGTTCTTGTTTTTTAACGATGACGGCAGACAGCTTAATTCCAGGCAGTTGTTTCGCCTCAAACAATGTATAAACGTACAACTTCTTCCACAAATTACATTTACACCATTCAGACCGACCTTTCTTGCGTGAATACTTTTGTAACTTACTCCATTAAATAAACTTTATACAAGTAATTACCATATCATAGGGTTCCCCTTAATTAATTGTAAATAAAGTCTTATATTAAACTAATAAAGTAGGCAGGGGCTTACATGGATTTTTTTATGTTTCACGTCACGTAAGTGTAACTTTTGCTTGTTTTATAAACTTAAAAATTTATTGTCATTTATTGTGAATAAACATTTTGAATTTAAAAATTAATGTATAAAATGTAATCTATAACCCATTTTTGCGGCGCGGCGCCGCAATGCTGAAACCAGCGTTGTGCAACGCGGAATTCGGCGTTGTAATTTTAACGGTGCGGCGCGACGCTCGCCGATGATTTCAGTGTTGCGGCGCCGCACCACTTGCATGTGTTTTCTCCCATATACTTACACAGTTTTAAGAGATCTCCTATAGATAAAATAATAAAATAAGCCGTATAGGTACAGTTATCATCAGAATATTATTTAGCGTACCGTCTTGTCGTATTATTTATTTAGGACTACCAGAGAACATTACAATAATTTTAGATAAAAACTTGAAAATATTGCATGCAAAATGCAAAATTCCATTAAGGGCGGCCACATCTTACTTATAAAGTAAGAAAAAAAATACACATTAACAAGTTCGCTATTACTAGTTACTTAATTAAATACTTACATTTAGGTCCACTTGCAGCAAATTTGTTAAGTAGGGCAGAGGTACCCTTTGTGGCCACTTTAAGGATTTTTTGACTTTTAAGCACCAAGTACTAAATGGCTTTAGGTATTTAAAAGACAAATTATATCTTAAATTATAGATAATTTATCTACCTTTAAAAGTAAATTTTTCAAATTTAAAAAAGCAAAATAGTTTCTTGTATATAACACAGAATGTGTGAGAGGTGCCAAATGTACCGGTTTTGGCCACTTATTGATAGTTAAACTTTTATAAGTATAGTGAAAAACCAAAAACCAAACCCATGTTAAATCAATATATTCTAATGCACTACAAACCAATCAATTGAAAAACAACAATTTAATTGTAAAAAGCAAAGGTTTATAAAGTATTTCATCCAAAACAAATTTCTTAAAATTTTCATACAAAACATTTTTTAAAACAGAAAATGGGATTTATTGAAAAGTTCGTATGACTTATGGAATTGTAATGGTTGTTATTATTACCTTAAAATACCTTATTTTAATTGCCTTTAGCAAAAATGGCGAAAAGTTGTTTAGAAAACTTTTAGAGCAAAAAGTGGCCAAATCCGGTACAGTGGCCAAATCCGGTACAGTGGCCAAAACCGGGGCTTCTGCCCTATATCTCATCATCATCATCATCAGCCATTTAATGTCCCCACTGCTGGGGCACTGGCCTTCCTTATGGATGAATAAGGAGAATGAGCCATGACCCACCACCACGCGGGCTCAGTGCGGATTGGTGGGTATTAACGACTGCAAGTGCAGCCGGGACCAACGGCTTAACGTGCCTTCCGATCTAATAATATCACGGTTTAACTAAAACTAGATTCGCTATTCATACAGGAATGTCAATGTTTTATCTAGATTTAATATTTTGACATACTTATTTGAAAATTAAATGAACAAATTGAAAGTTAAATCGAAATTAGCAAATTTGCTACAAGTGAACCTTAGTTAATTGGTGACCTTAAAAAGGCTGTGCCTCCGCTGCCGGTACCAAAAAAAGTTAGGAGGGGAACCGATAGTGGCCAATTAAAAAAAAGTGTTGTCTGTCTTGTTTTGTGTTTTGTTGTACCTAGAAGCGTTATTTTTTTAAATTCTTTTTTACAAAAAAATAACCACGAAATTTAATCGCTTTAAATTTCTAACCTGTCACGTCTTCTACAGGATTTCCGAGGCAAACTCGCTCACTACCGGCAGCGGTCGCGGTTGCCGGTAGTGGCAGCGGAGTCACTTGCTAAAAAGAATACCCAGTTAAAAAACATGAGAGAAAATATAAAAGGAATGCGTGCTAGACTAGACCTATACATAGATGTATTATTCCTGTAGATGGAGCATAAAAATTTGAACGATTCCTTCTATAATCGACTCTCGTCTCTCAAATGGCGACATTACGTGTGTTGAAAAGAGATAACAATAGCCCAACGTGTGCGTCTTAATGAGCCGCGCGCCACTTAAAAGTCAACGTCATATTTGTTTGTTAACCAGCTGGTTACAAATGCTTCAGAAAGAGAATCTTTTTTTGTAGTAAAATATAGAAAGATTTGATGGTGTGGTGCGGTAAATCTGTTGTTTGTTAAGAATGGCCTGTACTGTTCCCGGTTATTCAAGCAGAGTGAGTGTTTTGAAAGAGAATAATGAACACATATCATTTCAGAGGTAAGTCACACTCATTGTTTTGTGTTTTTGCGAACACATTTTTATAACTTACTGGTCCGTATTTGCAAAAACTAAATCGCTGTACGTGTATACACAGTTTAACATTGACTTGGTTGAAGAAAATCGGATGTTTTTAGGCTAAAAATATATAATTTAAAGCCAATTGGGATTTTTTGACATTTGACCAACCTGATAGTGTTGTAGTCCGATTTTATTATGTAATATCGATAAAAAATTGTAATGTTAACAATTTTGTATTTAAACTTAATTTTTCTCAATTTTAAACAGATTTCCCACCGCCGCGCCGCCGTCGATGTAAAGGAAACGAGAATAAGAAACGTAAGAAAAGGCGACGATTGGAGACCTTCGCAACAAACAAGAATATGCTCATTGCTCGATGCACTTATTAAAGCAAATTGTGGATTTATACTTAAAAAAAATTATACATTAAGAGTATAAAAATTAGCGTGAAATCTGTATTTTTTTTAGTTGATATCATTCAGCAGATTATTGATTTAATAAATTGATTAGAAATCTCGTTCAGTTTTACGACTATACCTTCTAGTATAAATAGTATAATTATCATCATTATCATATTAATGTCCTCACTGCTGTCCAGCAGCCAGCCAGCTATAGGCCTCCCCTGTGCATGCACACCACAGGTAGAACGGGCCATAAGTGCCATAACCCACCGCGCGAAGCCAATGCGGATTGGTGGATGAGGCTGCCAACGACTGCTAATGCAACCGGGACCAACGGCTTAACGTGCTTTCCGAAGCACAGAGGAGACCAAGATAATAAAGTTTTGGGTCACCATTCAGATGTCCAACCGCAACGAATGTTGCTTAACATCAACCACCAGATGCAGAATGCGCGTACAAATGAGCCATCGATCTCTTCAAGTATAATTACAGTACCTACTTCATATTTGGCACTGATTCAAAATTAAAGGGCTTGCATAGACCAAGAAACTGAACAACTTTCTCTTTGGAGCATAGCATACGTCGAATTATAAAAAAAATATTCTGCCACACTAGATCGATCAGCTGAGCGTGCGCTTTTGTCTGGAGGGAAGAAATTTTTGCCATATTTCGACCTATGCCGAAGTTTCATAGCATAAACAAAATTCTAAGGCCGTGAGCACTTTGGACACGATTAGTACTAAAAACTGTCAGAAAAGCGGTTTTGAACCGCCCAATTACATTATTCATTATGATTCAATGCGGCGTAGTTTCGATCAGCCGTATTGAATACGGCGTATCTTTATTGTGGTATCTTGAATCCGCCGCATTACAATGCGGTGCTGTTTTCCAATACAGCTAGTTGCTATGTAATACGGTGAAATATACAATACGCCTGCGATATATACATATGCATTGCAATTTTATGTATCGCATTGCATTTAACTTTTTTTTAAATGTTTTATCGATAATTTGTAATAAAAAAAAAACCACAGCACTATCATTGCATCATCATCATCTAATGTCATCTAGCATTGCATAGTCAAAATGGAGACATTCACTAATTACGACGCAACAGATTAACATGTATGTCTCTTTGTATCTTATGACAATTTGATAGTGTTAGAAGGGGTAAAGGATGGGTGAGTTATAGCTTATTTTTGTGATCCATCTACAGGAATAATACATCTATGGACCTATATGCATCCCTCAACAACTCTGACAGCTTCGTCCTCAACTGACGGAAGGAATCGTGACAGACGACGACACTATCACCAAAAACTGTCGTCATGGTAACCGTTATCATGATCATATATTTTGAATGAAAACCAGAGCAGCGCCTCTTCCGGTCGTATATTGGAACTGAACTGCAATACAATCACTACAATATTTGGCAACAGCACAGACCACCGACCTCCGTGGTGCGTAGTGTACGCACCGGTTTCAAGGTGCCGCTATCTCTAGGGGTTCGATCCCCGGTCGGGTAGATCTGGTACACACTGGGCGCTTTCGAGCGCGCGCTTTGGTAACGCGCGCTCTGAGAACCTGTCATCTCATACATTTTTGATGTTTCGTACACACTGAACCGCGCGCTTTTTGACAAGCGCGCGTCAGATGCGAGCTGTCAGTTTTGGCGTTAGCCGAGCGCTCTCAGATACATGGGCCGCCTTGGGGCTGTACATGTGATCGCGCGCTTTCCTGTAGAGTGGACACACGTTGAGGAAAATTTTAGGGAAATTGACTCTCTACATTTTTATGAATCGCCCGTTATGTCAGTTTATAAAATATGCAGAAATTCATCAAATGATTTTATAGAAATTCTAAAACAATTAATAAACTTAGGTCGATGTTTTGATACAATGTAAAATATATTCCACGCGTCTATTTTTAACCGACTTCAAAAATTGAAAAGGAGGAGGTCATCTATTCGTCGCGTATATATTTTTTTTATATGTATGTACACCGATTAATCGGAGACGGCTGAACCGATTGAAACGATTCAAACGTTATAACATCAGGTTTGTTCCCAAGTTGGTCCCATTTTTTGAAATTTTGAAATCGGTTCAGTACTCAGTAGTTTTCAGGGAATCTTGAAAATACTGTCGTCTTCGTTGAATTCATAACGTATCTTTAGGCATAACTCCTTTGTTTATAAACCGATTTAGATGATTCTTGTTTTGTTGAAAAGGGGATACTTACCTTAAAAAGAGTGAAATAAAAAATATGTTTATAAAAAAATAAAACCGCCTTCAAAAAAATGACATCAAAAAGTAAGAAATAATCCTTCACCAAATAACGTAAGTACTTTGAAGTCGGGCGGGTTTTAACAAAAACAACAAAAAATTGTAGGTACATGTTTCACGCCCGATTTCAAAGTACTTACGTTATTTGGTGAGGGATTATTTCTTACTTTTTGATGTCATTTTTTTGAAGGCGGTTTTATTTTTTTATAAAAATAATTTTTATCTTTTAGTATTATATGCACCCAAGGTTGTTTTTTCTCTGTCGTCGTCGTCTTTTGAAGCGATTGTAGAGGAGCCACATTTGAATCAATTTACTTCGGAACCCATATCCGCACTAAGCCAGAAGTATACTCGCCCTAGTAACGCTCGTCGAACGCCATGCAAAGCGCTGAGTGTGTACGCCATGAAGTTTGACTTAATACTCTGAGGTAACTGGAGCTCTCACCCTGAATAAAAAAGTGTCGCCAGCAAATTTGACATTTATGTATGTAGTGGCTGTCAGCTGTCTCATATGACCATACGTATTTTTTTAAAGTGTAGGTGAGATGGAAGACAGCCACTATGTTATTTGTGGTATTCAAAAAATTGTTCGTACTGCACTCTCCAGTTACCTCAGTATTAAGTCGAGCTTCATGGTGTACGCTATCAACGCTCGCCAAACGCAACGCCGAGCGCCCAGTGTGTACCAGCTCTTGACAACGAACTTTTCGATATTTCCTCGGGTCTGGGTGTATGTGGTAACCCGTCGTTGTTTCCAATTTCCATAATACTAGTGCTTTAAGCTTCTATACCTTGGTATTGGAACAATGTATGTGATGGTGTCCAATATTTATAATATTTATATTTATTAGATAGTCGTGCAACCGTCTCATTCAAAACCATTATGCAGGACTATCTAACCATTTGATTGGCTAAAATAGTCTTGCATGATGGTTTCAAATGACGGTTGCATAACCGTCTGATGTACGCCTAACGTCTGGCCGTCGGTACAGGGCACGGAAAAACTTGCCACTGCTGCGGCGTAAACGCGTGTACCGACGACAGTCAGACGTTATGTCTCATAATTCGTTTTCAGGATTTAATAGGCAGTTAAAATACTCATTAGTACTCTGTCTATACTAACCTCCTCCACTATCAACGAGTTTCCAAGGATGTTAGGTATTTGAAACTTCTTTGTGTTTAATAACCTTTATTTGAGTTCGCGTTATAAAGCCTGCGTGGGTCCCATAAACCCTAGAGTCGCGTGTTTGACCAAGAGGCCGTCGTAAAATGCATCATAAAGTTGTGCACATAAATTTAGAAAATCGACATGACTTGGGAAATTGAATTGAATTTTTGTACGCATTGGGCTTGATATACTTTGATAGTGACGTTGACGTCCTGGAAGGGGAAATAAATGAGGATTGTAAACTTATACAATTGTTTACAAAAGCCCTCAAAGCTTTAATATACTTTGATTTATAAATAGAATTCAGAAATTACAATAGAAGTAATTCGAGCCGAAAAAGGAATAGGAACTTTTGATCATGATAACGTTTCATCTTATTTACAATATACCTACGTTTGTTTTTAATTTTTTTGTAGAAATACCTAAAGTATTTAAACGTACAACCTTTTCAATCAAGTATAAGCACAATTTTATAGCCAAGCTATTAAAATCGTATAATTCTAGTAAAATTGGGGTGTGTAATGTATGATATAATAACATATCGTATAATACTCACAAAGTATTACAACACATTACATAAAATCATTTCATATAACGTTCATTTCGTATAATCAACGAATAACTATTTCTGGCGATTCGCCGGCCGCTGCTGCGGCACGCTCGCTTCGCTCGCTCGGCTCACGCTTTGTTTTGGTCACAATTCTAACCTAACCTAACCTATCATCAATTGTTTTGTCACCATTCTGGCTGTTTTATGGCGGGGGGCCTTTGCCTTCCCTATAAGTTTAGTTGACTAATTGATGATTATATGAAACAAAATTATATAAATTAAAATAATTAAATAATAATTATTACATATGATGATTATATAAAACAAAAATATATCAAATGACCGTTATAGTAAGTAAGTTTTATATAAAATGAGCGTTATGTTAAATGATATTATATAAAATGATGATTATATGAAATAAACATTATGTAAAATGAAATTAGTTGAAGTGTTGTTATGACTAACGTTTATTATGTCATATGAACGTTATTGAAATAAATTGTACCAAATGAAATTGTATCATTCATTATGCACCCGTAAAATTGCTATCAATATTCTACATCATAAAAACGATTTTTAAAAATCAATCTATCAAAACAGTCTTTCACAAATTGAACAGCATTATACAAATAAAAGATGCCAACATAAAACACATAATGTAATTTAATAAAACATTAATCACGTTCAATGTAACACCGTCCTTAATTAAAACGCTTAGTTGACATAGAATAGCTTTTAACCCTTTCAGACACAAATGGTCATAAAATGAAATATCAGGACGGGTCGGACGGTGGCGGCGCGTATTTTGTTCCAATCGTATTTCCTTTTGGAGCGATCTCACGGCGGAAATTAATCCATCCGGCAAATGAATGGACTGCACTTGTGCCTGAAGGGCTATGGCTGGCGTATGAGTGATGCTTTTACACCGCGATTGATACGCGTTACGCGCCGAAGAATCGATACAAGTGAAATATTGTTGCTAATGTGAGTGTGAATTATATTGTGCATACCAGCTGTGGCACTAAAAACTCATTGATGGTTCGTGTTTTCATAATGTCAGGGAGTCCTTTTGGGGGTATAATAAAATTATACATTACTTATAAAATAAAATTTTATTCAGTAAAACATACAATACAAAATATAAAAGTAAAAGCTAAGACAAGGTCGGTATATTTGCCGAAGCGATTACAAAGGACCATTGTGTTGTATTTAACAAGCAATAGTTTATCGATTAACAACTAGTTAACCTTGCCATAGTGCGTGTTACACCAATTTGGAGACTATATTATTAACTTTGTAACGTATACTTTACCATTCAACTATTTCTAAATTTGAGTGTATTTTAAGCCACGTTATTGAACAAAATAAGCTTGCTTGGTCATAAAACTATAGTCATTTTTAAATTCCTTCGGTTTGTAATTTATTTTAGTGAGTTTAGGTACTTAAACTAAAGGAATACTAAACTAGTGATTAACTTATTTTCGTTCATATATTTACACGTTGGTTTTTTTGGTGATACTAGTTCTACTAATATTAATAAATAAGTAGAGCAGAAGCCCCGGTTTTGGCCACTGTTTTTGCTCTAAAAGTTTTCTTATTACCTTATAGTCATTTTTGCCAAAGGCAATTAAAATAACAATCTTTAGAATTCCTTATGTCATACGATTTTTTAATACATTTTTTTTTATGAAAAGTTTAAGAAAGTTATGGATGAAATTTATTATTAAAACTTTGTTTTTCACAATTAAATTACTTTTTTGCAATTAATTGGTTTATAGCATATTAGAATATTTGTGCCGTGTAGTGCCGGCACATAAATAGAATAGCACTACCCCCTCTCTTCCCGTGGGTGTCGTAAGAGGCGACTAAGGGAAAACTGCCATCAGGAGATGGGCAGCAGCGTCTCCAGTTACAAAAGGCCAATACTGCGATCGCCAACCCGCCTGCCAAGCGTGGCGATTATGGCACAACCCCCCCTTAAAATGACAACACAACCAACAAATCGGCCCCCAGTCCCCGGCGGCCCCGCTATTCCTAGCTACGGTAGCGGCTATGGTAACGGCGGGGCAGGGGGTGCTAAGAATCTCCGGGTAGGCTCCGGCTACCAACACCGACGACTCGACCTGGCAACCTACAACACGCGCACATTGAGGCTCGACGCGAAGCTCGTTGAGTTGGAAGAGGCAATAAGTAAGTTACATTGGGATATCATTGGGTTATCTGAAGTCCGAAGAGAGGGGGAGGACTCGATAACCCTGCAATCCGGTAACTTACTTTACCACCGGGAGGGCGACCAACAGTCCATTGGTGGTGTCGGGTTCATCGTCCATAAATCCCTTGTCAACAACGTGATCACCATCGGAAGTGTGTCGAGCAGGGTAGCGTACCTGATACTCAGATTATCGAAACGATATTCGCTGAATGTTATCCAGGTCTACACTCCGACCTCGACACACGACGATGACGAAGTGGAGGCTATGTATGAGGAGATCTCTAAAGCCATGCATAGCTATAAAACCCACTACACGGTTGTGATGGGGGATTTCAATGCAAAGTTGGGGCAACGTTGCGGTGATGAGCTGAGAGTGGGGCAATTTGGATTTGGGCAACGGAACGATAGAGGCCAGATGCTGGCAGACTTTATGGAGAGGGAGAACCTCTATATGATGAACTCCTTCTTTAGGAAGCCCGTAAGCCGCAAATGGACCTGGATCAGTCCGGACGGTAAAGTCAAAAACGAGATCGATTTTATCATGTCGACGAAGAAGCACATATTCAATGATGTCAGTGTGATCAACGCTGTTAAGACAGGAAGCGATCACCGTATGGTAAGAGGCACATTGAATATCGATGTCAAGCTCGAAAGATCGCGACTGACAAAATCCACGCTCCGACCAATACCAGCTCAAATTCAAAACCCCGAGTGCTTTCAGCTCGAGCTTCAAAACCGCTTCGCAGCCCTTGAGAACAGCATAGACGTGGACGATCTATACAACATGGTGGTGGATACTGTCCGCACGGTAGGGTCTAAGTACTATAAAACCCGCCGTCCCAAATTGAAGAAACTCTCCAGTCAGACTCTCCTACTCATGGATCAGAGACACGAAATGAAGCTGCAGAACTCAGCGGATGCCCATCGTTATCGGCAGCTCAATAGACAGATATCTAAGTCCTTGACGCGCGACCTTCGCCAATTTAATACCGAGCGTATTAAAGAAGCTATTGAGCGTAACAAAGGCTCCAAAGTGTTCGCGAGAGATCTGTCTATCGGGCAAAGTCAATTGACGAGGCTGAAAACTGGGGAAGGTAGCATCGTTTCGTCAACACCTGAAATCCCGAGGGAGATTGAGAGTTTCTATGGACAGCTATATTCCACGCAAACACCTGTTGAAAGCAAGGCTAAAGACCCTAGAGCCAAGCATACCCGACACTATATCGAAGATATCCCGGACGTCAGCCTGTACGAGATTAGAATGGCTCTCAAGCAGCTCAAAAACAACAAGGCGGCGGGTGATGACGGAATCACAACAGAACTTCTAAGAGCGGGCGGTAAGCCGATACTTAAGGTCCTCCAGAAGCTCTTCAACTCTGTCATCCTCGAGGGCAAAACGCCAAAGGCATGGGGCAGAAGCGATGTGATGCTGTTTTTCAAGAAGGGTGATAAAACTCTCTTGAAGAATTATAGACCCATCTCGCTTCTGAGCCATATCTATAAGTTGTTTTCGAGAGTCATTACGAATCGTCTCGTTCGCAGGTTCGATTTTCGGTTCCAACCTCCCGAACAAGCCGGGTTCCGGAAAGGCTACAGTACCATAGACCACATTCATACGCTGCGGCAAGTTATACAGAAGACCGAAGAGTATAACTTGCCACTTTGCTTGGCGTTCGTGGACTATGAGAAAGCCTTTGATTCGATCGAGACCTGGGCCGTGGTGCAGTCTCTCCAGAGGTGCCAAATAGACTACAGGTATATCGAGGTGCTGAGGTACCTATACCAAAACGCCACCATGTCGGTCCGATTACAGAACCAGAGCTCTAACCCTATCCAACTACAGCGAGGTGTGAGACAGGGAGATGTCATCTCTCCCAAACTGTTCACAGCTGCGTTGGAGGATATTTTTAAGCTGCTGGACTGGAAAGGATGCGGCATCAACATCAATGGCGAGTACCTAACACATCTACGGTTTGCCGATGATGTAGTTCTTATGGCTGAGACCTTGGAAGACCTGATGACAATGCTCGAAGATCTCGGTAATGCTTCCTAAAGAGTGGGTCTTAAGATGAACATGGACAAGACGAAAATCATGTCCAATGCCCATGTTGCACCCGCTCCAGTTAATGTTAATGTGGAAACTTTTAAATGGCCCTCAGTAATATACATAGTTACATTTACACTGTTAACTAGCTGTAAGTTTTCCTTAACATAAATAAAATAAAATAAAATAAAATTACACTCGAAGTTGTTGACCACTATGTTTACCTAGGACAGACGGTCCAGTTAGGTAAGTCCAACTTTGAGAAAGAGATCTCTCGTCGAATCCAGCTCGGATGGGCAGCGTTTGGGAAGCTCCGACATATATTCGCGTCCGAAATACCTCAATGTCTCAAGACGAAAGTCTTTGACCACTGTGTGTTGCCAGTAATGACCTATGGAAGTGAGACGTGGTCTTTTACTATGGGTCTCATAAGAAGGCTCAAAGTCACCCAGCGAGCAATGGAGAGAGCGATGCTTGGTATTTCCCTGCTCGATCGAATCAGAAATGATGAAATCCGCAGGAGAACTAAAACAACCGACATCGCTCGAAGGATTGCATCATTGAAGTGGCAGTGGGCGGGACACATAGCCCGGAGAACCGATGGCCGTTGGGGCGGAAAGGTTCTTGAATGGCGACCGCGTGCCGGATGACGTTCCGTGGGCAGGCCCCCTACAAGGTGGACCGACGATCTGGTCAAGGTCGCGGGAAGCCGCTGGATGCGGGCAGCGCAGGACCGATCGTTGTGGAGATCCTTGGGGGAGGCCTATGCCCAGCAGTGGGCGTCGTTCGGCTGACATGATGATGATGATGATGATATTAGAATATATTGATTTTACCTGGGTTTGGTTTTGATTTTTCGTAATACTTACAAAAGTATGAGACCAAAACCGGGGCATTTGGTAGGTAGGGCAGGCGTACCGGTTTTGGCCACTTTAAGGATTTTTTCACTTTTAAACGCTTAGTGCTTAATGATCTTAAGTATTTAAGAGAAAATTTATATCTAAAATTATAGAGAATTTATCGAACTTTAAGGTTACAACTTTCAAAGTTTAAAAAAAAATATAGTTTTTTTTACATAAAACGAAATGTTCGGAGGGGGCCAAATACAGCGGTTTTGGCCATTTTGCACTGGTTTGGTCACCCAGTTTGCATTGGTTTTGGCCACTTTGATAAAATTACCATATTTATGACTTGAGTTTAAGCCTAATTGCTATCTTATCTGAATTCTGGACTAAAACACTACATGAAACAGTATTTCATTCCCAGCTAGCTTCTTACCACAACTTTATAAGTATACCTTTATCACTTGATTAGAAGAAAATTAGCGGATATAGGCTAGTGTAGGCACTAGCCGCCATCCGCTAATTTAGGTAGATGGGGCAATAAAACAATAGTGCCTCCACCTTTGACATCAGAAACACGTCGATGTCATGTTTGGATAAGATAAGTGTCACTTAACTTTAACGGACACATAACTTTAAGGGACATTTAAACATTATGACTGTAGTCTTCACCTCTAAAATCAATCTATCAAATCAATCTACGACGACCGATTTGGCGCAGGGGTAAACTACCTGCCTTCTGCGCCAGAGGTCTCGGGTTCGATTCCCGAACAAGACAAATATTTGTGTGCATGAACATGTATATTTGTCTTGGTCTGGGTGTTTTCTGTGTATATTGAGTATGTATTTACAAACAAAAAGTAAATAAATATATATTTATCCATTATCAAGTTCATGTAGACACAGTTTCTTAAGAAATTTACTATGTGCGATATTGGTGTGATTGTTAGAAAAATATTCATTTATTTATCAGTCAATGAGGGATCAGTTGAGGCACACTTATCCATTACGGCGTCTTCTACCTTTTTGACATCAGAAACACGTCAGTCAACGTCACGTTCAGTTAAGATAAGAGTATCTTACTTTTAGGTGCACTTAACTTTAAAGGACACTTAACTACTATGGTGGTTTCTGTCTTCAGCATCAAAACGCGCCAATTTCACGTTTAGATATCATTTAACTTTAAGGGCCACTTAACTACTATGGTGGTTTTTATCTTTTACATCAAAACACGCTGATTTTACGTTAATATGAGTGTCACTTAACTTTAAGGGGCACTTAACTCTAAAGGACACGTAACTAGTATGGTGGTTTCTATCTTTGGCATCAAAACACGCCGATTTCACGTAAATATGAGTGTCACTTAACTTTAAGGGCCACTTAACTACTATGGTGGTTTTTATCTGTTACATCAAAACACGCTGATTTTACGTTAATATGAGTGTCACTTAACTTTAAGGGGCACTTAACTCTAAAGGACACTTAACTAGTATGGTGGTTTCTATCTTTGGCATCAAAACACGCTGATTTTACGTTAATATGAGTGTCACTTAACTTTAAGGGCCACTTAACTACTATGGTGGTTTCTATCTTTGACATCAAAACACGCCGATTTCACGTTAATATGAATGTTACATCACTTAACTTTAAGGGGCACTTAAATTTAAGTGACACTTAAACATGATAGGGTCTTCTATCTTTGATATCAGAAACACGTCGATGTCACGTTCGGTTGAGTGTTACTTAATTTCAAGAGATACTCAGCTTTAAGGGGCACTCAACCACGAGGTTTTTTCTATCTTTGATATCAGAAACACGTCAATTCGATCGACGTCAAGTTCAAGTGTTGCTTAAGTTTAAGAGACACTTGAAGTTCCGAAGAGACCGCTACGAACTTAAACCTTATTCTTATACACTCATTCCGAAGTACACTCGACAGCACATCAAGTTGAAATGTGATAACAGCGTTTATTACATAGGGCATAAAGGCGTTCTCAAGGTTAACATGTATAGTCTGATATGCCGCCGTGTGTACATAATAGGTACACATACATACAAAATTTTGTAACTTTCCATATAATAAAGCGGAGCAGAGCTGTGTTTTACATACATTTGACTTCAAGGTGGAGTGAGGTTCTACTTTCAAAAGTATGGAATCGGAACTCCACTCCGATTCCCTCTACTTCAGCGGACAGGCAGCCTTACGGAGTTAAAAGGAGTGAGGTAGCCGAGCGGAGCGAGGTAGCAAAACAAGGGTTTTATAAAACACTAGAAACAGAAGAATGAAAGAGGAGCGGAGTGAGGAAACCGAGCAGAGAAGCGGAGAGAGAGAGAGCCAAGCGGGGCAAGCAAGCACGGCTTCCTAACTCCGCTTCTCCACTCGAGTTGCTCGCTTCACTTTCTCTACCGTTTCACTATGAAGCACGGAGATTATACTTATAACTTTTTAAGTGAAAAGTGGCCCTAACCAATACTATTGATTACGAAGCAGAAACAGTCCGCTCTGCATTGCTGACTCGCTCCGCTCCGCTACCGCGACAGCGGACAACCTAAACATAAGTAATTTAAAAGTGAGTTGTGAGTCTATTAAAATAAAATAACTTTATGAAAAGTTGGGAACTTCCTATTAATGGCAAAGTGGCCAAAGGTGGCACAATGCTAAAATTTCCAGCCCCACTTTTGGCCACTTATTGTTTTCCAACTTGTTTGTGACAACAGTGAGAAAACAACACTTTATCCATCTGGAAGAAACATATTCTAATGTGATATAAAATATTAAATAACCATAAAATAATTTTATTACAGAAAAAAAAAATGATTTTTCAAAACCTTTACCCTTAACATTTTGCTTAAGAATTTTACAAAATGGTAACTTTGAAACATAACATGGTGTTTATTTCTAAAATATCGTACTACATAAAAAAAGCTAAGTGCTGTAATTATTAACTAAAAGTCCAATCTTTTATTCGCCATTAATAAATATAAGCAATAGTTTTTTAATTCCTATTTATATAACTTTTAAGTGAAAAGTGACCAAAACCGGTACAGTGGCCAAAACCGGTACGCCTGCCCTACCTCTCACCAGTAGTTAATTATTTCTGGTGGCGAACTAGTGCCGAGAATAAATCTGTATAACTGCCGACACTATTAGTTTTTGGTCCAATTTGACTGATTACCTTTACTTGTAAATATTAGTCTGTTAAATGATGCAGATGAATAGACAGTAAAATATGGTAGCACCAGGCGTTTTACGTTTACACTAAAACATTAATTAATTCGGGGACTCATACGCCTAATATTATATCACTAAACAATAAAATGTCATAAAAATAACTAAATTTAATCCAAAAAAAAGTTTCGCAGATAACAATTGTGTGCGAAATTGGTGCATCTCTCGCTGTTTACAGAAATACCTTCGAAAATCGTTTGAATGCAAGTGAGGCAGCAGTGCAGCGATATTTGTCTAGTGCATTAGTGGGATTAGCAATCTCATATCCGTGCAGCTAATATTTCGGGTGGCGACCCTGAGCCGAGAATTAATCAGTTAGCTCTGGCTCGGCGGAACTTCTGGACATCCATTATTTTTCACATTTGCATAACAGTAACGGCGACCGACTCAAATTATGGAAGTTAATAAGCGTAACTTTGAATTTGATATTTGCACCTATTTATCATTTTTTTAAGCTGGTATGGACTATTGATTAACAAAGTCCTAAAAAAGTGATTTATATAAATTAAACCGACTTTAAAAAATACTCACCAGTTACCTGAAACGGAAAAAATAAATATTTTACAAGTAGGACAGAAGCCCCGGTTTTGGCCACTGTACTGGTTAGTGCCACTTTTTGCTCTAAAAGTATTCAAAATAATTATTCGCAATTTTTGTCAAAGGCAACTAAAATAAAGTATTTTAACGTAATAATAACAATCATTGGAATGGCTTATGATAAACGATATTTTAACGCCATTTTCTGTTTTTTTTTGTGAAAATAAAAAAATTTTGTTATTTCATTTGTTTGACATGTTTACATTTTTAATAAGGTATGTACCTTGAATCGAAAACCATTTCGAGATTTTTCAATTTCTACACCGTACATATATATTTTCGGATTTTTTATTCTTTTATTAAATGTAATATTCGGAAAAAACCCCTTTTATCGTGACGAAGGAATAATAGTGACATTCGTTTGCTTTAAAAAATATCGCTGCCAAGATGAGTTATAGAACCATAAGAGTAACTATTTATATACTTACACGGTAATTTTTTTATAATCCTAAATAATTTCAGGGATTATTCTACTCATGGAAACAAACTACTTATAATATGATACCGAAACTGAAATCGCGAAAAAAAAAATCAGCTGTTCCATACAAAAGTACAAAAATATTTAATCAAAATGTGTGGAACAGCTGATTTTTTTTTTCGCGATTTCAGTTTTCGAAACTTTTCATTTCGAGCTTCACCGTGCTTTGAACGGCACGTTAAGCCATTGGTCCTAGCTACATTTGCAGTCGTTAACCTAGTCTAGTCTAAGAAATGGCAACGTTTTGCCATCGATGGACGCGCAGAGGCCCGCCGGATAGCCGGGCGAACCGCTGGTCTGAGGGGAGCGTACCACTCTGGTCACCCATGGCCTAAAGCGAAGAGAGGGATAAGAAAAAAAAAAAAGGGTAGGGAAGGGTAGGGGTAGAGTACGGGTAGGGTAGGGTGGAGAAGGGGGTAGGGCCACGGGAACGAAGTCGCGCTGGTCAGCTAGTATATAATATTTAATTTTCATCAGTCCAGACCATCAGTCTGTCAGTCTAAATAGTTACACGATAATAATTCTCTCGTCATTCTGACCAGAATGATGGACTGGACTGACATGACGCCAGAATTAGCGTGTAACCGATATCTAAGGAAGGCCAGTGCCCAACAGTGGGCACATTAAATGGCTGATGTTGATGATAATACAAGTAAATTTATACAAAGACAGATCAGTAACTCTAGCATGAAAAACTTTCGTTGTAATGGTTAGCGTGATTGTATAGGTAATTATTTATGAAAACCAGTGCAGCAGCGCCTCTTTTCGGTTAGGTATATAAGGAATAAAAATTCAATAGATTTTTCGTGCTAGGGCTCTTGAATTGATTCTTATTTTAACTCGTTTATAATTTTCCGATTGAACCATTCCAATCTCATGTTGTAATTAGCATATTAACACAACACATTAGCAGATACTTTACATCAAAGAACTGGAACACATAATTGATCAAGGTGAGGCAACAAGCTCGCTCTTAACTTGCTAATCAACAAGCTCATTCGATTAGGGCCCGATTCTGCAGACGCGTAATTACCTCGCACTCTCAAAATTTTCCTCACGATTTACCTCTCCAAGAACCGTTAACAGCTAACTTCACATTCGACCTGCCTTATTTTAGACGTCTGGGGGCCAAGCCTGCTAACGTTAAGTCATAATCGTGTCTCAATCGTGTTGCAATTGTAGTTCAGTTGTAGTGCTTTTTTAAACACTAGTAACAAGAATTATGACAGTATGATGTGATGTGAATGTAGTGTCTGGTGTGACCATCAATAGTATTGTGAAAAAAGTACATATTTCTTGTAACTAGTGTGGAAAAAAGCACTACAACTGAACTACAATCGAAACACGATTAAGACACGATTGTGACTTAACGTTAGCAGACTTGGCCCCCTGGAGTGATGCATGATAAATGAGGGACAAAAGTCTGAGGAAATAAAAGCAGCCACGAAGCGCTGCTGGCTTTATGCTACTTTGCTTTCAAGACACATTCAGTTTTAATCTAACTGGTTCCTCTATTCAAACCGCAAACCGCAGAGTTTTAAAATTTTATTCGAGTCGTTTATTTCAACCTTCGTTTCTAACTTTATGACTTAGTTCTTAAGTTTGTTTACACCACAATTATTTAAGTTTTACTACGAATTATATAATTACTTCGCCTATTAGGCGTTATGTATGAGAGTCTCTAACACTAAATCCTCCTCAAAGCCATTTGCCCTTACGTTCAATACGTTCCACTCCATCGCTAATCCATTGTGTCGTTAAAGCAAATAGGCGTCAACGCAGTTTGTGATTCATAACGAAAACGAACCCGATTCAGAATGCAGATGTACACAGCGATTCCTAAATCATGAGCTGATTTATGCCCATTCAGTTAACGAACAATACCCAATGAGTTCCGTCCCAGTCGCTTGTCGGATTCGCCGCTTACTGGGATTTTAGTTCGGATAAACCATTGTTTGTATTCATACCAAATCTAACAGATTTGCAGTAATTTTGATAGTGCCTCTATCCGATAAAATCGAACAGTTTTCGTTGATATCCAGTAAAATCGAAGTGTGCGCGTTTCCTATGATCCGCTTTACATAAAATACGGTCGGCGAGATAGTAACATAAGGCAGCAATGGGATCGAGGCTTTGTGGATGCTAAGAATATTATAACGCAAATATGGACATTTCGAATAAATCAGCATACGCATATTATTACGAGGAGCTCGTTGAAGCAACTTTCGCAATGGTTGGTCACCGGATGGGTGACCAAAAATTTATTATCTTGAGCTCCTCAGTGCTTTGGAAGGCACGTTGCCGGTGGTCCCGGCTGCATTTGCAGTCAATAATACCCACCAATCCGCATTGGGTCCGCGTGGTTGGTCATGACTCATTCTCCTTATCCATCTATAAAATAACAGGCCTTCCTTATCCATCCATAAGGAAGGCATGTGTCCAAGCAGTGGGGACATTAAATGGCTGATGATGATGAAGAAATATATTATATGGCAAAAATAAAAAGGTACTTACCTACATTTTTAATATTCTTGTAATGAACAATATTCTCAATTTCGTTATGTTTCCTGCAGTGCACAATTGCACTACTGTTTAAGTGGGTCGCATCCGAATCCCAACTTAACCTAGCAGAGGCAGTCTATTTGGAGAAAAAACGTCATACGTTGTAAACTTGAGATGTAATCCCCCAAGTTCCCAATTATTTCTGTCGAGGGCTTGGCCGCCGTAATCCAACCACTTTGTGATATTTAAACGAGTTTCATTACGCTTCGGTTATAAAAGCGCTATTACGACAAATGGACTGGAAACATCACGCTCGACTTCGAATGACCGTAATTGTCGACTCTGAAATAAATATATACAACCATGAACTTTATTTGATATTGGAAGTTGTTGACGTTTCCTGTCAGGCCAAGATGGATACGGAGGGTACACGGCAAAACAATTGTATTAGCGTATTTATTTGCCGGGAAAAACAATCGAATTATTCCCGTATTCTTGCTGATAGGTATGTACAGTCACGAGCAATAATATGTATACAATATAGAATACTTTTTCATATTGAAGCGTTCCAAAAGAAAACTATCAGTGTCACAGAAGTTATTCAATATTGTAATAAGTATGTATGACATAGTAATAATTATGTTGTTTACATATAATTGCTCGTGACTGTACCTACTAGCTTAATGTACTTAATTATTTCTAATTTCGTATTTTCTAAGTAGTTATTTCATTCAATTATAAGTTTTTTTTATCATGATTGAACTGTAAAAAAAGTTCCAGACAGCCAAACTCATGCCAAACTAAAGATAAAGCTCTAAAAAAAGTATTAACAACTTTTAAATAAAATTATTGTAATTTAGTTCAAACCAAATTACAGTCTAGATCTAGATGAAAGAGATAACGTCGAAAATTGCGAAGAAGCCCAAGAAAATAAAAACTTTAAGACAAAACTGATAATATAATTAATTCTATTTTCCAACTTTTACTGCGCAGAATAATCCCTCCCATTTCAACCCAGTATTTTACGTTGTGTATGAGACCAGAGTAAACATTTTCGAATTTAAACTGCGATATATCTGTTAGAGCACTCACTACCGAATAAAGGCTCGGCTTTCATTTTGCACTGAGTCTTTAAATCTTCCATTTTTATTCGTCGATCACGTCACTATTGTTCACCGCAAAAATTGCAACACTCCGAATTTTAACTGCTGATAATAATATTATGTTATTTTCGAAACTGTAAAATTGTACACACGTTCAAAAGAGCTGTGATTCCTCCAAAAGTATGTGCCTCTGCAAAAAATAACTAAAGTGAAGCCTGCCTCTGCGGCAGTTGATTCAATTAAATTCAATTGTTATTGCAAGACTTGCATGGCAAATGCAAACAAACATTAAACAGACTGCTCAGTTTTTTATTAAAGTGATAATAAGTAATATTAATATTTGATATCTACAAGACAATTAATTTCCAACACAAACAAGGTTCATAGCTGTCTATGCACTAGAAACATTAGGCACGTCGCCCTCGCTCGGCGCGTTTAAGAACCTATATCGAAGCTTTTAGCTCCTTCACGTGAAATCCGACGATAGCTATCTCACCTCTGTAGATGGTGACACCTTTCCTCTTTGTTGTTATTGAAGTCAATTTAATACGCATTAATACTCGTACTTAACACTTTTTACAAGTCAAATAATTTACAACTCAAACAAGATGGCCTACTATGAAACACAAAATTCGAAACTTCGGTATACCCGTCCCTCTCACTCTCTAGACGGGACAGAATCGAGTAAAAGGGACGGGGCTAGCCGAAGTCTCAGCTTTGCGTTTCAGAGTACGGTCCAAGGTTCAGAGCTGCCTATGTAAACCATAGGCACGTCGTCGCTCGTCGCACCTAAGAATCCTATGTCGAAGCACTTATCTCCTTCACGTGAAATCCGACGATAGCGATCTCACCTCTGTAGATGGTGACATCTTTCCCCTTTGTTGTTATTAAAGTCAATTTTATGCGCATTAATAACTTAACAATTTTACAAGTCAAATAATTTACAACTCAAACAAGGTTCAGAGCTGTTTATGCGTTAGAAACCATAGACACGTCGTCGCTCGTCGCACCTAAGAACCTAAGTTGAAGCACTTATCTCCTCCACGTGAAATCCGACGATAGCGATCTCATCTCTGTAGATGGTGACACCGCTCCCCTTTGTTGTTGTAAAGGCTCCATGACGCGACAGGATCGGGATCGGTTAAAATTTATAATGTGTGTGATACGGTTGCATGTGTTTTGATTTATGTTTAAATTATGAGGAGTAGATTATTCGGTATAATGAGCACTAAGAATATTTCTTATTTTAGGGCCGACATGAAAAGTCAAAAACCGCCTTCAAAAAAATTACATCAAAAAAGTAAGAAATAATCCCTCACCAAATAACGTAAGTACCTACTTTGAAGTCGGGCGTGCAACATGTACAAGTGTTTGTTGTGTTTTTCATGTTTTTGTTAAACTTCAAAGTACTTACGTTATTTGGTGAGGGATTATTTCTTACTTTTTTGATGTCATTTTTTTGAAGGCGGTTTTATTTTTTTATAAAATTAATTTTTATTCCACTCTTTTAGTGCATCATGCAGGTAATTTACGTGTATACTGGTAAATAGGTATGTGATCAAACCGAGAACCTTCTTTTTTGAAGTTGGTTAAAATACCTTAAGGTATCCCCTTTTCAACAAAACAACAATCATCTAAATCGGCTTATAAACAAAGGAGTTATGCCTAAAGATACGTAATAAACCCACATAGTGGTAACGAAAACGCAGAAGCCCCGGTTTTGGCCATTGTACCGGTTTTGGCCACTTTTTGCTCTAAAAGTTTTCTAAACAACTTTTCGTCATTTTTGCTAAAGGCAATTAAAATAAGATGTTTTAAGGTAATGATAACAACCGTTAGAATTCCTAATATCACACGATTTTTTATCAATAAATTCCATTTTCTGTTTTAAAATTTATTTTTGTATGAAAATTTTAAGAAATTTGTTTTGGATGAAATACATTATAAACCTTTGTTTTTACAATTAAATTGTTGTTGGTTTCTAGCGCATTAGAATATATTTATTTAACCTTTGTTTGGTTTTGATTTTTGGCTACACTTACAAAAGTTTAACTATCAAGAAGTGGCCAAAACCGGTACATTTGGCACCTCTCACACATTTTGTGTTTTATTCCAAAAACTATTTAACTTTATTAAATTTGAAAAAATTACCTTTGAAGGTAGATAAATTATCTATCATTTAAGATATAATTTGAGTCTTAAATACCAAAGACCATTTAGTACTTAGTGCTTAAAAGTCAAAAATCCCTAAAGTGGCCACAAAGGGTACCTCTGCCTTATTTTACAAGATTTCCTGAAAGCTACTGAACCGATTTCAAAATTTCAAAAAATGGGACCAACTTGGGAAAAAACCTGATGTTATATCGTTTGAATCACTTCAATCGGTTCAGCCATCTTCGAGTAATCGGTGTACATACATACAAAAAAAAACGCGACGAATAGATTAACCTCCTCCTTTTAAATTTTTATTGAAGTCGGTTAAATAGCTGAAGCTAGGGTAGAAGATTCGATCCCCACCCGGGACGAACATTTATTCATTTGTTTTTTTTCGCTTTATCGGATTTTTCTTAGTTTGTGATAACGTCTGATATTTATACTTATTAATATATAACTATCTATATTACATTACACTAATGAAATTGAATTCATTATAATAACACAGCATTTATCACCGAAAACATCAATATTGTTTTTTTTTAACACGTGCTTGAACGCTGCTAAGCTGCGCTGATCATTTTGGTAACATAAATTAAAAACAACTTTTATGTTACAGTATTGTCATGTAAAATATTGCACTTTGTAAGAGATTGAGTACATAAGACTCGAGTATCAAAATTTTGGCTCTATGAAGTTTCTGAGTAAAGCCAGCTCAGCTCATTGTACTCACCTTTATCACAATTTTCAGTTCACCTTGCTTATGAGCGGTTAGGGGAAAGTCTGGATTTACTATCAGGAGTTAAGTATGCAGCAATAGTGCGTAGTTCACACTCGCACGGCAATATTAGCGGGATATCTACGGGCGGTCGCGTGCGGTCTCATTGGGGCATTCTGCGACAGTAAACATAAATATTTTCGCGTCGTTATACCGGCCGCGCGCGAGTAATTAAATTCCATCCAATCGCACAAATCTTGCTCGTGTGACCCCACCTACCTATAAAGAAATACCTATTCCAAGCTTTTAGCTTTAATGGGGTTATAATTTAACAACTCCATTAAAATATACTTTTACATTATTATATGAATGATTCTTCAGATAGGGCTTGGTCAATTACTTTTATTGTTATTTCTCTAAATCTTAAAACTAATCCTTGCTTCTAAAAATTATGCAGGTGTGCATACTTAGTTAATGAAAACTCCAGACAAATTGAATCTAAAAAATTGGTTGTCTGTAAAGTCGGTTTAGGGACGATGATAATAACGTCAAGAAAACATTGATGAAAAATTATGTGGAGAAAGTTACCTTTCCAGCGACCTCTATCGTTAAGTTGGTTATAGAACAAGCATTCCATCACACGTCTAATTTACATGCTTGTTGAAGCATTGTTTCATAGTGACACTTAATTTAGTTTCTCTATTTTGATTAATATGGTACAAAATTATGTAACCGATAATCTTTAAAGTTAATCTGATAGTTGAAACAAGTATTATGTTATCAATAATGTTTATAGCAAATTTTGTTATTAAACATATGCCGCTGTCTCTCTTCTACCACAGAATAAATAATAGTGCTAAGGCACAGAAGACTCACTCTGCAAGCTCATTCAAATAAAAATAAATCTTTCTGCGTGGAAATAAAGTCCAATTCCGGTTGCTTTGTCATCGCTTGCCTATTGTTATAATAACCTAGAGTTCGCGCATGCAAGCAAAACTGTACCCAAACTCTACGTGTTAGCGTTTCTATTTCTTTGAATGTCTCAAACAGCTCGCTCGCTGGTTAGGGTTGCGAGCGACTTGCGAGTTCGGTTTTGTTGTTTCTTTTGTTATTTCTTTTATTTAGACACCCGTAAACACAACAGTATCTTATATACAGATTATAAGAACGTTTAGTAGTCATTGTTCGGTGCACAAAAATAACAGAAATGATCGATCGTTCTACGCGCGAACGTGGAGCGTACGAGCCGAGCGGCATCCTTCTGCCATACGCCTGCCCGGCAGGCGCGCCGGCCGAACGTACCTAAACTGCGGAGTGACACCCCTCTGCTTCTACTTGGACGTATAGCGCGAGTCAGCTGCGCATAGTGCCATCTAGTGATGTTACTTTGAGCTAAATAATTAAGGTTTCTCCTCAGGGTCATCAGGTACCCTGGATTTTCCATTATCTTAGTTTTCCCTTTATGTGGTCATTATACCGAACCCCGGTACCTACCAAATTTCAGGACTCTACATTTATGGGAAGTACTAAGTAGTTCTATTTTGAGCTCAGGCGGAACGTGACATAGCGTCATGCTTTTTCGTGAGTGCAGCCGACGTTAAAAATATAAATATAAGACGTTGTCACGTCAAAAAAACTTTTGTATACAAATATACAAAGATTTCAAGAAGCAGAAATATTTGAAAATTTGTAAATAAAGGCGCACTCCAAACTCGAGGGAAGTTCTGAGATTGCGTGTGTTTGGCATTTTTGTTCTCAAACAAATTAACGATGTTTGTCCCTTACCTACCTTAAAAAATAATACTTATGGAATTTAATCACCCTTGAGAGTCACCGGCTCCCCCACACGTTTTCTTTCTAAAAGGCAGCCTCGTTAGCGAGGTCTTCCTTATTATTTCCTCCGCGACTGTAATCTGGCCTCTCAGCTACTTCAAACGACTTGTTCTTTTTCTTATGTGTAATTGAAATATATTGCCGTAATATTCGCCGGACCGGAGTCTTACCCGGTACCTCTAGAGCACATCAGCTTGAGTTTTCATTACTCCGGGAAGTGATTTTTTTTATGAGACAGAATAATAATTCATTTCGGTACCCTCCGCTCCGGCTCCGTCCGAGTGCTCTCGAAAAGTTTCTAGTAAGAATAAAAAGTTGAGAGCGCGTGCGTATTAGTTAAAATTCAAGTAGGTAGTGGGCGATACGGCGGGATTTCTGAGTTTGAGTGCTTCTATTTGGTGAAATTAAATATAGTTAGCAATTCTTTCGTAGGGAGTAGCTGTATCAGTATGTAAATGTAAGCGGCTCGAGATGTGGCCGGCGGGTATCGGCAGTGCCCGCTGGCAGACCGCATCGTTCTGGTTATTTTCCCACACTCAGACAGGACTGATTTATTGCAGGAAGCGGTACCGCTACATACCTACAAACGCTCGCTCGCGCTAGTCAAAATACTGGCTTCTTTACGATCAACCCTATATATTTTATTGCGATCGATACCGTTAACTTTTAAACTTCGTCAGATACTGACGTAATTTTATTGCCAGCTTTTTCAGCGCATTTTGCCTTACATTTTTATTGTTACTGTTTCAAATCCTTTGTTATTTCAGCAGTTTAAGTTAACGTACCGACCTGAAATATGATAAATCCAACGTCCCGAATAGCCCATAAACGAGTCGGTTTTACAATTCAACTGTATTACCAGAATTGAAAGGGTCAAAGAACGTAATAAGCATTGCGAAATCAGATTAGCTGTGTATGAATGTCGTGTGCCTCGTGAGCCAAACGTAGCCGTAATTACAGTAAAAGGGGCTGTTTTAAATAAATGCGGTTGCAGTCTATGCAAAGTTAGAGTAGAATATACCTACTTAATGGCAGGGTAAAACACATTGTTATTGGCAGTTATCCATGGGTGAGCGCACGGCACATCACGTGACTGCGTCGCCCCTCTAGTAGGGTACTCTGTTATGTTCCCCAAACTTTCCAGCTGCTGACCGAAGCAGGAAAACTGTTGTGTGCTTGAAAAAACGAACAGCTAGACACTGATTATATTTATTGGAAAATCTATATTGTCTAATCTATTACTGTTACGATTGCTGGCTTTTCATAATATACATGCATACATACATATACTCACGCCTGTTTCCCACGGGGGTAGGCAGAGACTATGGATCGCCACCTGCTACGATCCTTGCACACTTCTTTCGCTTCATTCACATCCATCAATCTTTTCATGCATGCCCAATAAAATGTCAATGAAAAAAGTAATTATACTTAGGAACTTAAATGAGAATGAGAAATTCAGCCCCCTGATTCACAAACCGTCGGAAACGGATTCAGATTCGAACTCTGTGATTTGTCTTTGTCTATTCTATAGCGAGTGACAGAGACAGGGCATACATTCCGCTGTAGGGAGCGTTTCCGACGGTTCGTGAATCAGGGGGCTGATCTAAAAATATCTTATTTTTAGTTAGGTATCGTATTTTTTCCTCACAAAGCTTAAAGACATACTTCGGGTTTATGTTTAATACTACTACCACTAGGTATAACTTTAGCACATAAATAAATTATATTTAAAAAAACCTTTTATTTAAAATCAAGCTTTTATTCAAATGTCCTAAAAAGAATAAAATAAACTTTGTATCAAGTCAAATCCAACAAATTTATTACATTAAACAATTTATATTTTTTAAAAGCTTGTCGCTTTAATTTCATACCTTTGTCAAATATAAGTTAAAGCATTTGTGTTTAGTGCAAGCCCAGTAACAATAAAATCTCGCGACAAGCTTTTAAAAAATATAAATTATTTAATTCTGAATTATATATTTAATTGCATTGTCATTAGAACTAAAGGTGAATTTAAAATTTCAGCTCAATCGGACATTGGAAAGTGGGTCAAATTTAGCTCGCAAGATTTGACCCGAACGGACATGGATGCATACATACATACATACATACACTGCAAGTTAAATAAAAGCTTGTAAAAATGACACTAGCACTTTTAATTTTTATCGTCACAATCATAACTATTGAATTCTGATCTGAAACACTTTTGTGTCACTTAAATCAATTTCTGTCCCAATAACATGATTTAATAAATAGCAGTTATCGAGTTCGTGAAAGAACATAGTGGATGTTTTTATATGTATCCAATCGGTCGGGAAGGGTTGATGGATGAGGCTGGATGACAGGCCCAAACTCTGCGTGACAAGCGTCTCTAATGCGGACGGAGACATATAGTTGTACTGTGCTGTCGGATCCTTCGATCTGACGCCGCTCGTGTCGATGACGCACGATCGATTATGTTGTCTAAGTAATTCACTGGTAAAAACTTTACCACTAGCGGATTGGTAACAGTCAGTTGGGCGATTCTTTGAAATTCGATCACACATTCGCATTTGAATTCGACGTTCTTTTTTGGTGGCCCTTCACTTGTTGGTTATGAATTTGTCAAGAGGATTCGTGTTTGAACGCCGAGGTGAGGTGTCGGCGGAATATCTTTACCGAATCGCACCCCTGGTTCTTTGGAGAAGGATATCTAATCTTGAAACTTTTTTAAATACCTCTAGAGTAATCGGTTCCGAAGGCCAAATACTGTTTCTCTTAATTAAGAGTTGGATTCTCTAAGTTTCTGTTTCACAATGTCCGATTAGGAGATACTTTCCTGTTTACTTGACAGTTTTGTATGGCCTATCTGTCAAGTAACAGCTAATCATAACTTACTTAGACATTGTGAAACAGGGCCTTAGTGTTGCTGTGATCCTACTTTGCCAAATAAATACAGAGCAAGCAAAAGCACTTAAGAGACGGAATAGTTAAAAGTTTTGAAATTTTTCCTTAATTCAATGATGAAATTGAATCATCTTTATTCATGGAACATGAAATAAGCATTTTTGGAGACGTCTCGTGTTTGTGATTGATGAGATTATTCGAATTTTAGCTTAGAAGACGTCATTCATCTACTTACCTATTTGTGATGCGTTTCATAGAGTCACAAATTTCGCAGGTCATAATTTTCACGAAATTCCTTGGAATTTAGGTTCTATTCAGACTACCAGTGCAGGCATTTAATTAGATCTATAAATCAACAAAGCCAGTACAGGGTTCCCAGTTAGAACAGTACGCTGGTATGTGACACGCTATATCATCTTCATAACACCCATCACGCAGTTATTTATGTTCGTTTCGTTGAGAAAACACCGCGGCCCGTGTAATAAGTCTTCATTACAAAGCAAAATAAAGCTACTCAAAAGCAAAGCCTCGCCAACTTTTATTGTCTTCACAACTCGGAAAGTAAATTACCCGAACAAATTCGCTCAGCGCTAAATCTGGAGCTTATCAGAGGCTCGGCCGAGATCCTTAAATTGAGAAAGAGCTATCTCGATTAGAGCGAGATGCCGGCCCGTCGACACCTTGCTCAGATTAAAAAAGTTTAATTAGCAGGCTTATATATCCGATACGGAGTCGTCCCACTTTCCAAGTGGATATCGATGCCAAATAAATAAACCTACGCCGGATATTATTCCGAGTAATTTGACTTCATCAGATAATACGGAAACGCTCGTTATCTTTATTTTATATCAATTGATTTAAATGTTTCTCGGTATTTTGTTGGTAATTTTGATGATATCTATTCGAGTTTTTTACATTGATTAGGTACAATATTTTTTATAGTGGTGAGATTGTTGTTGTACAGTGGGTACAGATATTGCTCTGCATTAAAGAATTAAAAATGATGTTATTTTAGACCTAATTGATATGATAAGCAATGCATACTAATTTCTTAACTTACACTCGCATCTATTAAATATTTTAATACACATTCCAAACTCTTCAGGTATTACGATTAAGCTGATCACTTTCCATAGAAAAGTTAATCCGGAACTTAAGTACACACAGGGCTTGATTTGAATAATTGCTGTATGTTACGCGAAGCTTATTAACAAGTGGAGCTAATAGGATTAAGGAGCGTAATCCCGTCCAAGATAACGTATTCATTTACATTTAATTATTTCTAACCCCGTTTTGGCGGTCGGCCCGCAAAGTTCGGCTCTGGGTATATCTATACTGCTGCTGCCGCTGTTAGAAGCTTTAATAAGGACACGTAAAAATATAGAATTATAAACCCCTAATTTTATGTGTTTAGGGGGAAAGTTTGTGGAGTGTTTCATATTTATTTAAGCTAAAATTTATTAAATTCCTACCCCTACTCTAATAAAAATATACTTACTCAACAATAAAAATGTTTAAGTTATGTAAATAGTGCATAGTGTTCGTTTACTTATAAAATTTTTGTTAAATTGTCACTGTATGTTTTCCAAATAAAGCAAAATAAATAAATAAATAAATAAATAAATTAAGTTCTAACTGTATACGCACCTACTGCATTTACCTTATATGGATTCATTAAAACAATTATTATCAAAAGTACGTACTAATATTTTACCTATCTTTTATTTTCTAACCGTAATGAAGCCATTGAAATCTAGACATGAGATTCGTTTGCTTATTTATCTCTGCTTTGCAATTTTATAATTCGGATTCTAATCTCTCAAAATTTTAAATTACCTCAATGTTCCCATTCAGAAACATACTCACTCGCTATAGTTTCTAAAGCCATTCCATTTTATTCTCCAAAGCAAATGTAACTAAAATAGAAAATTAGCAAAGCTAAATGTTGTCATTACGTGAGCGGGCCGGCAGAGGGCGCCGGGCGGATTATTAACAGTTATTGGGCTCAGCGGTATAAGTCCGGATTAAATCCGTGTCAATTTGCATTTTATTATGATGACACAGCCCTTGAGCTTTAACTATTAATACGGCTTTACGGGGTTACTCCAATTGCTGTAGGATGACGTCCTAATGTCGTGAAACAACTCGAAAGGAATCCTCGTAGTTTTACATCGGCGTGCCATAAATTAAGTCGCGGGCTCTCGCAAAAAGAGTAAGAAGTCTCGTAAGAAACATTCAACGGTCGCAGGAAAGGGGTAATTTATGCGGTTCGTTGGGCACAGCCAAATAAGAAGTCGACACTTTTACAAACATATGTTATGCGATAGGTACACATGTGGACTCCTGCAACAGCGCACGTTAGTGCAACGGGTTAACAAAAATTTTGAAGGAAACGAAATAGTAAAATCATCTTTTTACTTTTCCACTTTTCTGAAAATAAAAATATTTTCTAATGTATGGTGACATTTGATTTTGTGCTTGCCATTGACACGACGAAAAATAATTATGGTTAAGTACTTAGCTAATGTCATTGTAACAACAATTTGAAAAAAAAAATCACTTGTCAGGATGGCTTTCGTAAAATCTACAAAACAAAATTCAATGTCATGATCATGAATGAATGATGTTTTTTTTCTAATCTAAACCATTTAATTAGTACTTACCTGCTTAATCTCACATAACGTGGAGTACGTTGTACAACTTTTTGATACATTCATATCCAGTAGGTACTAAAATGAGGAGAATCAGAATTTTAGAAAAAATTATGCCACCAATCATCCGACGTAAAGCGTGTTTGTAATCCATCGAAGGATATGATTATTGCAACGTTGAGAGTGACAAACGAGCGTGATCGATGACATTATTGCTAAAATCTTGAATTCAATCATTTAATAAGCAATTAGGTATACAAACAGTGAATTTCACTCCACCACTTAATTTTGCACACTGTTATGCCATTTATACGAGGCAATTTTTTATTAGTCAGGATAGTAAGTAAGTAATAGTAAGTTAGCAAGCTGGTTACTAATAGCTTCGTGTATACAGAACGATCTTCAATTGTATTGTAGAAAGATTGTACTACTACCAAAACTACTACTACTGAAACTACTACTAAATTTAAGCTAGTACTGCATAGGTACACTTAGCCAGATTTACTTACTTGTCAATCCTGGCTTGGGAAACTAGCCTCGAGCATTTCTGGGATAACTCAGCATTAAAATGACATGAGCCTAAATGAAAATATTTTAATTTCATCTTTTTTGACGCGAAGCGTGTTTGTAATCCATCGATGGATATGATTGTTGCAAAGTTGAGAGCGACAAGGGAGGGTAATCGATGACATAATGAATCCAACCATTTGACTAGCCATTACACAAAAATTTAATTTACTCCACCATTTTTAATTTGCACACTGTTATACCGATTATAAAAGGCTAGCGATAGAGCTAGGATAGTAGGTACGTAAGTAATAGTAAGATAACAAGCTGGTTACACTGCCTTCGTGCATACACTAGTGCATTGTAGGCTACTAAATAGAGGCTTGTACCTACCATAAGTACACTTAGCCATAGTTAGAGTAACTAGCTTATCTATACATATAATAAAACTGTAAACGAGCCAATTCTGTACATTGAAAAGAAATAGAAAAAAATACCTCCAGGGGTCTTCTTAAATGAAAGAGAATTTTTGTCTGTCTGTCTAAACTACTGAACGGATTTTTGTAAAACTTTTTATATAGCTATTGGTCCATGGCAACATATTAGACTAAGCTCCCGTTGTACGAAACCCTACCTCATAAGGTGGCAGCTCAAAAATGTAATGCAGTGATAGATACTACTTAGGAACACTGGATTTTAGTAGGTTGCCGTCGAATATCCTGGAAGAACTTCTATTTTTGTTCGTCTTCAAATCGCTATTTTGATCGAAAATTACATCATAAGGTGGCAGATCGAAACGTTTACGCATCGAAAGAGACACATTTGGACATAACAACCCGCATAGGTTGCCGGCCCAAACCCTGGCAGGTTTCAAGGTCAGCCAAGTTTTATGAGCCCCAAAAATGGGATAAATTACCTCATCAGGTGGCACGCTGAAACTGATGCAGATCGATTGCCCTAGACATGCCATTCATAAATATATAGGGTTGCCTGCCTTCAGCTTGGCAGTTTTTCTGGTCAGCCACCTCGAACAATGTATTACAAAAACTTGGAATAACGAGAAATTCTTGAATATATGCTATGGTTCAGGGTATAATTCAGTAAAAATCGTGATACCAACTTAAACTCGTCGTACCAACAGGCTTGCGTCTTATGGTGTTGAAATAATAGGGTAAATGTACCAGTTTTGGTCATTTCTTATAGGTACCTATATCTTTAAATACTTATTAAAAAAGTGATGTTGCCTTTTACGGTCAACGTGATATAGGAAGTATAACGGGCAATTTTGTGCTGTATAACAATATTTATTATGTTCACTTCAAATCACAGGTGATGATTTTTATGAGCTGAGTTAAGTTTTATGTTTTACTAGCTTTCTGCCCCGCGGCTTTTTCCGTGGTAAAATGTACCTATCGTATATGCTATTCTGGTATCTAAGCTATAACACAGTTACGTTTCATCCGGATCCGTTCTCTAGTTTTTGCTTGAAGACGTAAGAAACAGACAAACAAACACAGTTTCCCAATTATATTTTATGAGACACATTCAACAAAAAAAACATTCCTAAGTGTCAACCCACACGTACAGTCACGTGCAATGAAATGTATACATGGACAGAATTTCGAATAAATTACACTTTGAAAATTTCAATAACAAATAGTCATCTTATCAATACATACTTTATAACCATCGGAGTTTCTCGCAATAAAGTACATATATTTCAAAATCAAAAATATGAAGCCACTATGAATTACAATAATTAGTAAACGATGTGATTTCACAAAAATGTAAACAATATAGTTTCATTACAATTTTAACAATGATTTCTTTGATTTTTTCTTTCATATGTATACACTTAAAAACTGTAGCAGTTTTCACTATAGTGAAAAATGTGTATTAATTTCAATAAAATGTACACAATGTTATTTGCAATACATACATACGTAATATATATATATAAGTATATTATACTCACGCCTATTTCCCATGGGGGTAGGCAGAGACTATGGATCGCCACCTGCTACGATCCTTGCACACTTCTATCGCTTCATTCACATCCATCAATCTTTTCATACATGCCCGGCGATTTTTGTCACTGCGTACACCAGTCTTTTTTAGTACACCCCCTATTTGGTCCGTGTAAGAGTTTCAGGGACGCCCTTGCGCAACCAGTCCTTCCACATTCGCACAATATATCTCTTTCGTAATTTGCCTTTCATTCATCCTCTCTAAGTGACCAAACCACCGTAGCATTCCTTTCTCAATTCTTGTCACTATATCATCTTTCAGCTTACACCTTTCACGAATCACATCATTGCTCACTCTATCACTCAATTTAACTCCACATATTTTCCTCAACGATCGCATCTCTACTGCATTTATTCTGATTTCATTCTTCTTCTGCCATACCCAAGACTCACTTCCATACATCAGTATCGGCACCAGCACTCCGTTATGAAAAGCGATTCGCGCCTTTTCAGATACGATTTGGCTACTCATAACTGAGTGTATAGCGCCGTTCACTGAATTCCTTTTCTTCACCTTTCTATGTCTTCCTCACACTTTCCATCCCTTGTAAATAAACTGCTCAAATATACAAACTCACGCACCTGTTCCACTTTCTGACAACTTATCATTACCGTACAGGCAGACATTTCTTCATCTCACTCAAAAACCATCACTTTCGTCTTACATACATTTACTTTCATCCCTTTTCTCACAAAATCATCATTCATAACGGACAACATCTCCTACAACTCCCCCACAGAAGACGCAAGTATTACCTGGTCGTCAGCATAGAGGAGGCACTTGAATTGGGTCCCCTTCATCATAATTCCACAGTCACGTTCTCTCAGGCCTTTCATACAACTGTCTAAAAACAAATTGAAGAGCCTTTGCGCCATTGCTCTCCTATCCGTATTCAGACAACACCTTCCATAGCTCATTCCTTTCGACTCGATCGTAGGCCTTCTCCATGTCTACAAAGGCACAGTAGGTCTACATTGCAATACAATGTAGACATTAATTTTTGTGCTTTTAATATTTTATGATGAAGGTATGGCTACCTTTGGCAGACGCGGCGGGCGGTAGCGTGCGTGGACTGTCATTCGGTTATGCTTTTTAACACGCTTTTATTAATTTAAATTAATAATTTTTTAATAATTTGATACCTTCGAGCTGATCTGATGATGGAGTAAAGAGGTGGGCAATGCCACTCTTCAATGGCTGCTTCGAAAACCCCTCGAGTTTGGGCTTATTTGTTTCGTGCTTATGAGACCTATTCGCTACACTTGCTGGTGAGGGTCTGATGATGGGGCAGGGAGGAAGCCAGTGGCACTTCTTAATGACCACTAGGAAACCCCTCGAGTTTGGGCTCATTTGTTTTGTTCTGGTGAGACCAATTCGCTTCACTTGGTGATGGGGAGTCCCTCAGACGATGTTGGAGCAGACGGAGAGCGGGGTCTTAGTAAAAAGGTCCCGTTTACACCCTTTGGGCACGGAACCCTAAAATAGTGTGTAAGTAACTTTGTATTTATTTTATGTTTGTACGTGTACTTTGAAAAAAAATGAAGTGAATATGCAATTCTATTCATTTTCTTGTATATACCTATATAACTATCGCTCCGCTCGCGACTTCGTCTGTGTGTGTTGTATTTGACTCTATTTATTGAAGTGTCAATCAGAATACAATATAAGTAAAAGAAATATAAATTCAAATTTTGATTATCCAGTAACATACAACAGTGTGGACCCCCCTTTTTACCCCCTTAGAGGAGGAATTTCTAAAAATCCTCTTTTAGTGCTTTCCTTCCTCACTTTCCACTCCTTACCTTTTACTCCCCAAGGAACATACATGCCGAATTTCAGTTTCTTGCGCCCAGTAGTTTCGGCTGTGCGTTGTCTATCAGTCAGTCAGTAACGCAAGAGTTTTATATACAGAGCGTCCCAAAACTATGCCACCTGGAGGAAAAGTACCTTAAATACTGAAAATATAAAAAAAATCTGAAAGGAAACTTCATTTTTATTTTTAAAAGAAAACGAAATTCAATGCATTCAAAGAATTTTGAATAATCACCTGTCTGAACTGGGAATCGAACCCGCTGAATGTAATGTTTTTTATTTTTATTTTATTATACCAATCGAAAGGCTCGATTATACCTAAGCATTTCTTTTAAGTAACATAGCGTCTTAAATAAAAGGAAGACTACGATTTTAACATATTTTTGTGCGGATAGCCTTTTCTGTGACTGTCGTGCTCAATACTTTAACATTTCAATGTATTACTAATGAGTGAGGACAGGAGCAATTAAACCTAAATTCCCCATTATTAAGTCTTTGATAATGTGATAAGTAACATACCTCGATTGGTTTAAAAAAGGTTGTATAATTTGGTGCGGGTTCGATTCTCGGTTTGGACATGTTATTATTAAAAAAAACTTTGAATGCAGTTCGTATTGTTATTTAAATAAAAATTAAGTCCTATTTCGAAAAAAATCTCTATTAAAGTACAGTATTTGGTGCGGTCTATACCACCATGTGGCATAGTCATTGGACGCCCTGGGCTATGCCACATGGTAGAATAGACCGCACCAAATTTTTCAAACATTTTCAAACTAATCGAGCTGGTGTTATTTAACACATTATAACTTTTTTATCAATCACTTATGATAGGGAAATTACGTATAATTGCCCCAATCTTCAATCATTAGTAATACATTGAAATATTAAAGTTTTGAGCACGACAGTCACAGAAAGGCTATCCATAACGCTGCACAAACTTGTTATTCAACATTAAATGTTAAATTTCATAGGCTTTCTTTTATTTAAGATGCTATATTACTTAGAAGAAATGCTTTGTTATAATCGAACCTTTCGATCGATATATGTTGGTCGAAATAAATTGTTTTTGATTTGATTTTTTTTGATATTATAAAATAAGAGAAATATTTTTTTTACATTCAGCGGGTTCGATTCCCAGTTCAGACAGGCGATTATTTAAAATTCTTTGAATGCAGTTTGTTTTCTTTTAAAAATAAAAATGAAGTCTCCTTCAAGTAAAATTGTATATCTTCAGTATTTAAGGTACTTTCCCTTCATGTGACATAGTTTTGGGACGCCCTGTATATAGATAAGTATCAAAAAAAGTTAAACGTACTGTCCTAGTGTGGATAGGTAATTTTGAGATAAGGTTTAAAAGACATTTATTTCTCATACAAACATAAAGTTCATTTACAATGAGATACAAAAGATACATTATTAAACTTATTACTAATATCGTGCCTCTGGCGTGACGGCAACAAACAAATCAATAATAATTATGTTACATTATGCATACGTGTTTTTTTAGCATAGATTTGAATGAGTTGATGTGATTACATTCTTTTATTTCGTTGGGTAATTTATTGTAGTATTGGACACCCTCAAATAATATTGTTTTCTTACCGTAATTTGTTCGTATTTTAATTAATTGTAGTTTATGTTTGTTTCTTAAATTGTGTTTTTGAAACAAAGTTGATTAACGATTAATTATTTAATATTATTTTTGCATAATAAATTGCAAAGCAAAATTGCTTGCTAACTATATCACGTTGAACGTAAAAGGCAACATCACTTTTTTCAATATTTGAAGATATGCTTATGAGAAATGACCAAAACTGGTACATTTACCCTATTATTTCAACACCATAAGACGCAAGTCTGTACGTCGACTTTAAGTTGATATCACGATTTTTACTAAATTATACCCTGAACCATAGCATCTATACAAGAATTTCGTTATTCGAAGATTTTGTAATACATTGTTCGAGGTGGCTGACCAGAAAATCTGCATGGCATGTCTAAGGCAATCGATCTGCATCAGTTTCTTACGTCTTCAAGCAAAAACTAGAGAACGGATCCGGATGAAACGTAACTGTGTTATAGCTTAGATACCAGAATAGCACATATGGTAGGTACATTTTACCACGGAAAAAGCCGCGGGGCAAAAAGCTAGTAAAACATAAAAATAAACTCAACTCATAAAAATCATCACCTGTGATTTGAAGTGAACATAATAAATATTGTTATACAGCACAAAATTGCCCGTTATACTTCCTATATCACGTTGAACGTAAAAGGCAACATCACTTTTTTCAATATTTAAAGATATAGGTAAGTACCTAAGAGAAATGACCAAAACTGGTACATTTACCCTATTATTTCAACATCATAAGACGCAAGTCTGTTAGTACGTCGAGTTTAAGTTGATATCACGATTTTTACTAAATTATACCCTGAACCATAGCATCTATTCAAGAATTTCTCGTTATTCCAAGTTTTTGTAATACATTGTTCGAGGTGGCTGACCAGAAAAACTGCCAAGCTGAAGGCAGGCAACCCTATATATTTATGAATGGCATGTCTAGGGCAATCGATCTGCATCAGTTTGAGCGTGCCACCTGATGAGGTAATTTATCCCATTTTTGGGGCTCATAAAACTTGGCTGACCTTGAAACCTGCCAGGGTTTGGGCCGGCAACCTATGCGGGTTGTTATGTCCAAATGTGTCTCTTTCGATGCGTAAACGTTTCGACCTGCCACCTTATGATGTAATTTTCGATCAAAATAGCGATTTGAAGACGAACAAAAATAGAAGTTCTTCCAGGATATTCGACGGCAACCTACTAAAATCCAGTGTTCCTAAGTAGTATCTATCACTGCATTACATTTTTGAGCTGCCACCTTATGAGGTAGGGTTTAGTACAACGGGAGCTTAGTCTATATAGGCTGTAATTTATTTTGTACATTGAAATAACAATTTTTTGTCTTAGTTTATTTAATTTCCCGGGATGACGTCGTGTAGTCCACGCGGGCGAAGCCGCGGGCGGCCGCTAGTTAACAATGAGCTTAAACTATCCCCTGACTTATAAAACGACTCGTGTGTTCCTGGCATTACTCAGCACTAAAATGACACGACCCTTAATGGTAATAATTTTAATCTCGTCCCACCAATCCTCTGACGTGAAGAGTGTCAGTAATCCATCGACGGATATGATTGTTGCAAACTTGAGAGCGACAAACGAGGGTGATCGATGGTGGCGTTTCCGACGGGCGTTTAAAACGCCCCATCATTCGGCCCGCCGCCGCTCCTAACCCGTGCTCTATACATCCACCCTATAATTCGATTACTTTACAAGTCCCGACTATTGGATGGATTCATTTTGGAATCGATAGACTTTTCTAGTAGGCTCGATACGAAATTGGGAAATTGGTTTCGTTAAAAATAGAAATGACAACTTATCCCCAAGATACTTACGTGATGTACTTTGCGAGCTATTTGTGTTCCATCTTGTAGGTAGGTATGTTTTACCCTATAAAAACTGCATTGTAGGTACATAAATGCAAAAACCAAAATCATAATCATAAAAAAACGTTTTTGAAAAAAAATGTAACCGCCTTCAAAACGGATCTTCAAACAAAAATTAACAAACACTAAAAAACGAAAAAAATAATAAGATTTTTTAATTTAAAGGACGATGATACGTGACTTTTTCTAATTTATCTTGGTACTTACTGGACTGTTTGAAGTCGGTGCCATCTTATACGTATTGAGGTAATTACGTCCTACACCTCACGCTTGGGACCGGGTTTTTTTTTATATGTTAGTTATTTCACTCAGTATATTTCGTTCTTATTCTTTTTGGCTTGGCACCGACTTCAAACAGTCCAGTAAGTACCAAGATAAATTAGAAAAAGTCACGTATCATCGTCCTTTAAATTAAAAAATCTTATTATTTTTTTCGTTTTTTAGTGTTTGTTAATTTTTGTTTGAAGATCCGTTTTGAAGGCGGTTACATTTTTTTTCAAAAACGTTTTGTTTTTCGATTTTTAGTGAAGTAGCTTAAGAAACTACATGGTGATTATGATAAATTGTTGTAAATATCCTATCCGTTACGGAATTCAGCTTTCCATCTTTAGCTACTTAGATAACTTGAAGGAACACAACTGAAGGTCCATTCGTGCATATGGTATTTATAAAACATCATAATATAACTCCTAACTGTTGAGGAGTTTCACCTCTCATCAGCAGCTCACCCTAATAACCTGAAAGAATATAACTATTGGCCCATACGTACGATTAATACTTAAAGAAATATTCTCCAGCTCCTAACCGCTAAGGAGTTGTAGCTTCCATCACCAGCTCATCACTATGAGATGATGACTACTAGATGCAAATACTTGACTAACTTCAAAAATAAATGGAACGCATAAGACTTGCCTTTATTTGAGAATTTCTCTCAATTTTCCTGGAATTTGATCCCCTCGTCCTGACTTGGTGATCGTAAGATCAGGACAGAAGTACTTACTAACTTTCGAAAAAAAAAAAAATTTTGAAAATGATCCCCAATTTGATGAAACTATGAAATCGTCCATATACCCAAATAAAGTCTGAATACACATTATTCAGGATAACTCCTGAACTTCTGGCCAGTTCTTGATAAAATTTGAATGGGACCACACGAGAAGCATCACCTTTTAAATAAAAAAAGAATTATCCAAATCGGTTCATTAACTAAAAAGTTCTGAGGTAACACACATAAAAAAAAAAAAATAAAAAAAAAAAAAAATATACAGTCGAATTGATAACCTCCTCCTTTTTTTGAAGTCGGTTAAAAATAGTTAGAAAGGGAGAATACGGTCAAGTAAAGTTCTGAGTAAAATAATATGACTACATATGGCTACTACCTACATTTATACCCAGTAAACTGTGTTATTTAAATATTTACTTTATTGCATTAACAATGCAATTTTTATTATTAAAAAATGGAAAGTGAAGTATTTTAGAAAAAATCGACCCGTCTCACTCACAACTAGTCCTATCGGAGCTTGTTGTGAGACAGGTCGATGTTTTCTAAAATACTTCATTTTAAATTTTCCAGAGTAAACTATGTTAAGAAGGTAATAATGTTGTTAAATTAGCCAAAAAATAGCCGTTTGAATGTTTTAGTTTTGTAAACTCCACTAAAGAAACATTATTCTTTTTAAGGGATATTCCTCTTTTCTGCAGAATTTATAACAAACAGACTTCAATATCTCTTAATTTTGGGAAGCGAACCGTCCGATAAAATTATCGATAATAATAGCTCTAATCCACTTAAAAGTCGATCGGTTTGCGAATAAGTCGGAAAGACTTGGTGAGCTCACTCGAGCACTAGGAACGGAGCCGAGATGGAAGATCAAAGGATAATCAAAATAACGTCTCCAAGGCTGAGCCAAATGAAATCATGTTTTCGCGTTATTGGCTCCGAAAGAAATTCTATATGTTTTGCTCGATGTAACAGGTAAACGAATATTAATGACAATTTCACTTGAAACGGATTGAAACACATAAATATATCTACTTATTTGCGTCCCTAATGTCTTAAAGAGTAATCTTTATTGCGCGCCTCATAGAGTTAGTGCTCTACTCTCAACATATCAGAGTCAAGCATTTTCCTGTCTCTATTATATTCATATTGCACTAATACAACAATAACTACATAGATATGAAGAAAACCCTTTTATAAACACATTTCATACTTTTAGAAAATATTTGTCAAGCTTATCATATAAAAAAGTGATTTAAAAAAGTTGTTCGCGGATGTCCGGATGTCTGTATAGACGTATGTGCCACGGTTATGTATTTGTACCATTTTTTTTAAATAGTTTCATCACGTCATGTGATTGTTTCCTATTGAAAATTACTATAGAATTCAGTGTTGTTTAATTCATAAAATACTCAAAACAACTTAGCTGGCTCCAATGTTTATGAGGCGTGCACTTTTGTATTTTTTTTATCAGTCTAGTTTAAAGATCCTTGGTTTCATTCAAATCATTCCTTCTGTACATACTTATTCATTCTGATAAAAAATATCTTTAAATATCGTTCTAACATCCAATGGAATTTCATTAATCGTGATAAATAATGAACAGTAGGTAATAAAAAAAAGCTTAAATGTATTTTCCGCAACAGTACTATGATTTAAATAGCTTTAAAAGAATGTTTGTGGCATCGCATGCTTATAAATAGGGACTTCACAAAAGTTATAATAACGTTGGTTCTGCATTTTAATGATTTTGTAGCAGTATGCTTGCTTGCGGTAAAACTTAGTGGATAATGCAAGTTGTATACATTCGGTTGCATTCGAGCAGATGCTTTGGCTTTCCGAATTAATTACAATACATTAGAATCAGAAGTTGCAGCGAACCTGACATATTGCATTTGTTGTTTAATCTGGCCTTTTAAAGAGTAGTTAGCACTAATGAGATATGGCACCGCGTGTTTCGCTAAGATCGTAACTGTCCTGCATTCTATGCACTACAAGCTATTAGTTAGGTAGGGCTAATTTAGACAAATACTAATTCTTTGGTAAAAGAAAACCAATGAAGAAAATAGAAAATATTATATTATAGTATATTATTGACGACCGATTTGGCGCAGGGGTAGGCTACCCACCTTCTGCGCCAGTGGTCTCGGGTTCGATTCCCGAACAAGATAAATATTTGTGTGCATGAACATGTCTATTTGTCTTGCTCTGGGTGTTAACTATGTATATTAAGTATGTATTTACAAACAAAAAGTATTTAAGTATATATTTATCCGTTATCAAGTTTTCCATGATACAGTTTCTTAATGAAATTAACATGGGCTTAGATAAATTGGTGTGAATGTAAGAAGTTATTTATTTATTTATTTATAGTATTTTATTTTTTAAAATATATACAGGATCATAGTTTCAGCGGCGGATCTCTAACTTGCTAGTTTTTTTGATGAAAGGTGAAATGTGAAAGGTTTATCTGACTAGCCTTTAATAAAAATATGAAGAGTCTTTCTATACAGGATGACTTTGAAGTCGTTAGTATCCTCTTAAAATAAGAACATATTCATGTTATAGAGTCCTTTTCCCAAATATGAGGCAAATCCAAGATGTAAAAATCATTTATTTTATTACCTGAAAAATCACAAATAAAAATAACAATTAAATAAAACATTGATAAATTAATATTCAAATATCATACAAGCCTAAACTACATTGGGCTCCCGACAAAACGCAGGCGCTACTATAACGTGAATTAATTCAAGTACGTGCACGGATGCCACCATTGCCACCCATGTTTCATGCCCGATTTGCCTGCGTCCATGCGCCCGCGCTTGCTCCGGGCACCCGCCCTTTTCACGTATCATTCATGGGCCGAATGGATGCAAATGACGTCAAAGTCAACCTGTATAATTACGATACTGAATAGTTTTATAACTCTTACTTATGTCTACAATTTTAACCTTCCTTGTTTGCAACAATTCAGAGTTTGTTACTATTTTTGTGAATACTACCTTACCATACATTTTGTGTTTGTATTATCATAAATATAGAAATGGAAAATCTCGGTTATAAACATTCATTTTCATCACAGCCTACTGTTACTTGCGGATATTTTATCATACTAAAGCTAAATTCTCCACGGCAGATTTCACTGATGTGATTCAGTAGGAATTTTGTATGTATTGGTTCGCCGTTCGCGTTAACGCACCCTCGGGACCTTATGCGTAGGTGTTAAGGGTTATTTTGGAAGAGCTTGTGTTGGTTCATCGGCTACTGAGTATATTCTGTTTCTGTATTAAACCGCCGTCAATTCGGCGCCGTTTGTTAGTTAGCCGGGAATTATTGGCTACCTATGATTGCCCAGGGCTGCCCGGTTAAATAGAGCGAAGGCAATCAATCTTTCTCGTGTACAATCACATTATTTCGTGAGAGTATCCACTTAATGGTAGGAAATATATTATTTTAAAGGAAAGAGATAGGATACCTACCTACACTTTAGTCATTGCTGTATTGTCGTTTTTACAATAGATGGACATTTGAGTAAGTTTTAACGATACTATGGATAATAAATTAAAAATAAATAGATTATTTCAGTTCTGAAGCCTCACTAGTTATAATAATGCCTAATAAAGCACATACTCTGAAGTCTGATTTTGTAATGCATTGCAGCAATATGAAAAGATTTTTTCATTACTGTCCATGTTCTGTGGTGTAGCCGTAACTTTGACCGTTTAAAAAACTATTTAAGTAAATAAAATAAAATGCACAACATAAAGAACAAATAAATGCTTTATAATGAGATTTTTTGTAGATGCAAATAGGGTTGCCAGGCCTCCGGATAAAAGGATTCCGGCTTTTGGATGATTGTCCGGACCATCTCGCGAACTCGCGGTCTCGGTCGCTGGTCGCGGCGTGCGCAAGAGTATAGAGCGAGTAAAAAGTATGGACGAAATCCTTGGTTTTTAGGGTGTCCGGCCTTGATACGAAAAAGTCCGGATAAACTAACTGGCCAGTCCGGAGTTTCGGTTTGGTAACCCTAAATGCAAACCTTTTTATAATCGGCCTCCATAGTTCTATGATAGTTATATAAGATCTAAGATATCTTACTACTGTATACTTCTGTTTATTTTAATCAATCTCTCACGTGACCTGGTTGGCTGGAAGAGATCTCTTTAGAGATAAGTCCACCATTGCTCACATATTGTTTCTTTTTTTTCTCTATGTTGTGTTGAAGTGTAATAAAGAGTATAATAATAATAATAAGATCTAAGATATATATAAGAGGAGCGAGGACAAGTTTTTTCAAGTGCAACTAACCTAACTACCTAAATAGCAGATATCAAACTTGCAAAGCTTTGTTCCTTTGTTCAAAGCGTCTTAGCTCGCAACTATAACTATATAACAATTAGAGAGATTTTAGGTCAGCAATTAATATCAAAATGAGAGCTAGGTTCAGCGAGTGCGGCGGGATCTATTAATTTGGCAGTAAAGCGGCGTTTACTGCGAGTCGCCAATTATTCCCGCCTTGGGTTATTAAATTCTATGATGTGCCCCGATCTAAGACTGGGTGTAACCAAGCAACCGATAGAATATTTCAAATAACATATTATTTACAAAAAAAAAATATTTTTACAATTTGTTCGAAACGATAATGACTATGTTAATTTTATAATAAAAAAAAATTATATGCTAACTATAATAAATTGAAAAATGGAAAATCAAGTACCTATTTAGAAAAAATCGACCCGTCTCACAATCAGCTCCGATGGGACTCGAACCCACGACCTTTCGCTTTCCGGGCGACTGCTCTAACCACTGAGCTACGGAGTCGTTACGAGAATCGTCGAATTTATCCAATACTTCTTACTCGCTGTATAGTCAGCGTTAATTTCATCAATGTGGAGATATTACTACCCTCACACGCGAAAGTTTCTAAATACTTCATTTTCCATTTTTCAGTAATAAAAATAGCATTGTGAATGCAAAAAAACTAAAAATTAAAAAAGCTTGCAATAGTAATTTCATCTTTAGCGATTGCCAAATACCTGGAAAGGAATTTCTTTCGCGTGTGAGGGTAGTAATATCTCCACATTGATGAAATTAACGCTGACTATACAGCGAGTAAGAAGTATTGGATAAATTCGACGCTTCTCGTAACGACTCCGTAGCTCAGTGGTTAGAGCAGTCGCCCGGAAAGCGAAAGGTCGTGGGTTCGAGTCCCATCGGAGCTGATTGTGAGACGGGTCGATTTAAAATACTTCATTTTCTATTTTTCAGTAAGTAATAAAAATTGCATTGTGAATGCAAAAAACAAAAAATATAAATTAACTTATAATAAATTGCTTTACTATATTGATTGTTTATTATGTATAGAAATTTACAGCTATGGCAACATTGTCTATATCTATATATATAAAAATGAATCCCTATTTCCCTTGGTCACGACATCACGCGTGAACGGCTTGACCGATTTGGATAATTTTGGTCTTGAAATGTTCGTGGAAGTCCAAGGAAGGTTCTTACGGTGAGAAAATAGGGGAGGAGGGGGTAAGTGGGGGTAGAGTAGAAGTAGGGTAGGGTATAGGTAGGGTAGGGTAGGGTAGGGGTAGGGTAGGGGTAGGGTAGGGGTAGGGTAGGGGTAGGGTAGGGGTAGGGTAGGGGTAGGGTAGGGGTAGGGTAGGGGTAGGGTAGGGGTAGGGTAGGGGTAGGGTAGGGGTAGGGTAGGGGTAGGGTAGGGGTAGGGTAGGGGTAGGGTAGGGGTAGGGTAGGGGTAGGGTAGGGGTAGGGTAGGGGTAGGGGTAGGGTATGGGTAGGGTCGGGGTAGGGTAGGGGTAGGGTAGGGGTAGGGTAGGGGTAGGGTAGGGGTAGGGTAGGGGTAGGGTAGGGGTAGGGTAGGGGTAGGGTAGGGGTAGGGTAGGGGTAGGGTAGGGGTAGGGTAGGGGTAGGGTAGGGGTAGGGTAGGGGTAGGGTAGGGGTAGGGTAGGGGTAGGGTAGGGGTAGGGTAGGGGTAGGGTAGGGGTAGGGTAGGGGTAGGGTAGGGGTAGGGTAGGGGTAGGGTAGGGGTAGGGTAGGGGTAGGGTAGGGGTAGGGTAGGGGTAGGGTAGGGGTAGGGTAGGGGTAGGGTAGGGGTAGGGTAGGGGTAGGGTAGGGGTAGGGTAGGGGTAGGGTAGGGGTAGGGTAGGGGTAGGGTAGGGGTAGGGTAGGGGTAGGGTAGGGGTATGGTAGGGGTAGGGTAGGGGTAGAGTAGGGTAGGGGTAGAGTACGGGTAGGGTAGGGTTGAGTAGGGGGTAGGGCCACGGGAACGAAGTCGCGCTGGGTCAGCTATTAATTATAATAAAACTGTAAACGATCCAATTCTGTACATTGAAAAGAAATAGAAAAAAATACCTCCAGGGGTCTTCTTAAACGAAACATATACCAAAAATATAGTTTTAGAATTATTTGTCTGTCTGTCTGTTGTCCGCGTTTCACGCAAAATCTACTACACGGATTTTGATGAAACCTTTTTTGTTATACAGCTATTGGTCCTCGCCAACATACATAGGCTATAATTTATTTTGAAGATCGAAATATCTGATGTGGAAACATAGCAGCCCAGCCAAACTATGAGAGATATAAAAAAGTTTGAAGGTCTGGTACACCTGATGTGGAACCCTAGCAGCCAGGTTAAACTATATGAGATACAAACATAGCGTGTTTTACGTAATGAACTTTTTCTATTGACGGAAAAATATCGAAGGTCTGGTACACCTGATGTGGAACCCTAGCAGCCCAGCTTAACTATAAAAGATACAAATATAACACCTTAAGGTGGTTCGATCAGCTCGAGCTCAGTAGCGCCACCAATAGAAATAAATCAAATAGAAGAGTAATGTGCAATTTTTAAGTATTTTTTCATGGCCTCAAATATGAGCATTAAGTTATGTATGGATCTCGATATTGCTAAATGTGGCCACTTTTGGCACTATTGAGATTCACGACTTATTGCTCAAGTTTGAGTTCTTAAAAGTATATTTATAAAATGCAATTTACTCTTTTATTTGCGCAAGATAACCGAAACTTTTAATCTAAGCCTTTTATAAAACGTAATTGATTAATTTCCATTGGTGGCGCTACTGAGCTGATCGAACCACCTTAAGAGAAAAATGGAAAAATGAAGTATTTAGAAAAAATCGACCCGTCTCACAACTAGCTCCGATGGGACACGAACCCACGACCTTTCGCTTTCCGGGTAAGACGGGTCGATTTTTTCTAAATACTTCATTTTTCCATTTTTCAGTAACAAAAATTGCATTGTGAATGCAAAAAACTAAAAATTAAAATAAGTCACCTTAAAAGAAGTTGTTCAGCGTGTTAAGTATTTTCTTTTCACATACAATCTATAATAATATTATAAATGTGAAAGTGTGTTTGTTTGTATGTCCATCTTTCACGTCAAAACGGAGCAACGGATATAATTTTTTAATGTATTAATGTATCATAGCGCTGTACTAATATAATACCTATATTAAATAAATAAATAAAAAATATCAAAAAAGGTTATTAGCCAAAAAAATTAAAAATGCTGCTGAAATGAAAGTCACTATTCCACGCGGACGAAGTCACGGGCACAGCTAGTTATTAATAATTTTTGTAATTATTTGCTGGAATAATATGTTCCAGGTTCCTAGGCAATGGCCTAAAAGACATATTTTAAACAACAGTACTTACTTAGTTAGTACTCGTACAATAGTCGTAGATAATTTTAAAATTAAATCGCATTTACCACCACTTATTTAATGATAAGTACACAAACAGTGCTTTCAGTATCACGATGATGCTAAATACGAATTAAAGCTAATACCTCCCTCCTCGTACTAATGTCTCTACACATTATTTCTTTGCCTAAACAGCCAGATAATACCTTATCCAATAAAGCTTAAGGATAATGTTTTTGATATAAGCAGAATAACATTATCTGCATAAATGGCATCAGTATGGCAAATTAGCTGGTCTAGGCTGATACAGCACTTGTGAAGAAGCTACGCCATATCGGTTTGCAATCCCTACGGAGCGGGCGGGAGACCCAAGGAGGTATTATCTCGCCCGAATTCAACTGGCCCGCATTTTTGTTTTTATTTTTATAGGTCACAGTTCTAACCTAACCAAACCATTTTTGTTCTAATCATTTAAAATACAAATAACTATAAACTAAAGTTCATTTGGTTAGGTTAGGTTAGAACTGTGATCTATTAAAACAAAAACAAAAATGCGGGCCAGTTGCATTCGGGCGAGATAATACCTTACCCGGGAGACCCGAGAAGAACCGTCAACCGGCAAGAAACTCGTCAAGGTATATTTTTTCTCCCTGTTCGTAAAATTAAAAAATTACCTTAGATATTACTTAATTTATCATAAATATATTAGGTGTGTGAACTAATGATTGTACGTAGAGTACCTAGCTGTAAACAATTTTCAAATAACCTAAGAATTCTAGTGAGTACGTATACATACAATCCATAAAAAGTATTCATTCCGAAATCACTAGGTACTACTTATGTAAGTACTGCAATACAAATAGATTCATATTAATTCATAATAAAAACAAAATATAACAATATATTGAAAACTAGGTGCGCCGCGGGGCTTCGCTCTCGTGGAATTTTAGGATAAAAATAGCCTCCGACCTATTTTCAGGGGTGTGTAATGAATGATATAATTTCATCAGGTATACATAGTTTCATTTCTATAATGTTAATATGACATAATAAAACGTTACTCATAATAACACTTCAACTAATTTCTTTTTACATAATGATTATTTCATATAATCATCATTTTATATAGGTAATATCATTAAACATAACGTTTATTTTCTATAAAAATGTTTTATATAAAACTTACTTGCTATAACGATCATTTGATATAATTTTGTTTGATATAATCGTCATAATTATGTAATAATTTTATTTGATATGATTTTGTTTCATATAATTTTGATATGTGATACTTTTATTTGTTAAAACGACTAATTGATATCAAAAATAGCAAAAAAGCATTTAAAAGCAAAAAGTAGCAAAAACTGGGGCAGTGGCCTAAACTGGGGTTTCAACCCTATTTTGACATATTGGAGAAATGTTGAACCTCTCATAGTTCATTGGGTTGGTAGAGGTAACTCTTAGCTGGTATATTTTAATGTAAATTATTTCGTTCAACAATAACACCTTAATCGAAGCATGCGAGTTTAATTTTGTTTTATTATCAACCCCAACTCAAAAGTAGAAAATAATGTTTCCAATAATGTGTTACCTAAGTAGTATAATCATGCATTTTAATTATATGAAGCCCTTCAAGATATTATGTTTGCAATCATATTTTTTTGACAAAATAAATAAAATCTTTATGTTCATAACTACCTAACTAAAACTTTCTCTTGTTGTCTTTTATCTCTTTGGCTTCGCGAATAAGTTACTCAAGAGTAATTAAAAGCTATGATGTGCATCAATTTAAGACAGACGACTTTTACGACAGGCTTTATGGTTTCATTGTCCATAAAAAAATCCGGAGCTTATTACGGCCACGTTGCAAAGTGCATGTAATGAAGTGAGCTTTTCGTAGGATTAAGTACCTACTTATATTAAAATTTTATTGTTCTTGAGAAATTAGTTTAGACATTGACGCTTTATGAGTTGAGATGGACTATATACTTATACACACAAAATAAATTGTAAGTGTTCAGACTTTAGTACCAAAAAATGACGGAAACAACCACAATATTTATATCGCATTAAATCATCTTCAATTAAAGGACAAAGCAAAATCTTCTAATGTTCTAAAAATTTCCTGGCATAGCAAATTTCACTGAAAGGAAGCATTCCTTAATTTCAGAATTAAAAGAAAACTGCAAATAATAGTAGATTGTACAACAAGTGCATAAAACGTAACATTTTACCCGAGACGTATATATCCATCCGAGCCGTAGGCGAGAGTGGATAGTCAATTCGAGGGTAAAATGGGTTTTATGTTCGAGTTATACACTCTGCTTTTCACTTCGAGTGTGAGAAAAATAAATAACAATATTGCAAAAAAGATAAAATAGAGAATTCGCCATATTGGCGGGAAGACTTTCTTTTTCTTTTTTTTATACGTGGCATTGGCAGCACAGTGACTTTAGCATAGATCGTAGTCCATAATACTCTTGAAATACTTATTTCTTAGAAAACTCATTAATTTTGCCTAGTTTTATTAATTTAGTAATTTAACATGGATTACCTATGTACAAAATTTAAGAAACAGAATGAAATACGTTAGGTATTAATAAAATTTATTTAACGAAGTTTAATTGCGTGTGTGACTGTTTACCTGACGACCTTTGTCTTGGAGTCTGAGGCTTAGACGAAGATTTTACTTTATGCACTAGAGCATAAAAAGCTATTTTATGCAGCCTATACCCAACATAAACACGAACTTTACGAGCATGAGAAGTGAAAAAGTTTTTTTATTATTATGTTAACCACCCCAGGAATAGGCTAAAATTCGAAAAAAGAACATACTGTACTTTTATTAAGTACATGAATCGATAGGGTAACTCATAAGGATTATCTCTCTTAGAAACATGATAAATTAAATGTCAGGAAAAAATAAAATAATTATTTTAAATATTAAACCAACTTCAAGAGGTAGCAAGTTAAGTACCTGTTAACTGAAAAGGAAAAAATAAAATCTTTAAAATGTAAATTCAGTGCCATTTTCAGTGTTGGTATTAATCGACTAGGTACTTTTTTATCGATTAGTTAGTTGGATTATTTTAATCGTGATTGAAGTTAATCATGACTTAGATTGTAATCGATTAAAATATTTATCGTAATGTCGACTACTTATGTTAGTTTTTAATCGTTAATCGTAGTCGTGACTAAATCAATAAACCGATTGATACACTTTTTATAAGATGCAAAAAATACATTTTTAAATTTAAAACTCCGTCAAGATGACGCTATTCAAAATTTATTCGAGATGCATTTTGACTTAGTATCAAATTATTTTTATTGATTTTTATTATTATTCAATATTATTTTTTTTAATATTCATTAAATTCAATAAAATTATCAATTATTCAATCAGTGGGTCTACGAAGAATAAGTCTTCCTAATGGTCCAGATTAGTGGATTGTTGCGCCAGATTAGTGGCCCCAATAAAAAGCGTTATCACTCAGTGGGTCCATGAGGAAACAGCGAGATTTGTCATTAGGTAGGTACAGCGTGTCGATAATATGCGTTATATTCTTCCGGTATCATAAAGCATATTTACTATCTTTATATTAGAAACAATTCACAATGCAATTTTTATTTTCTATAATAAAAATTGCATTGTGAATGCAAAAAACAAAAAATTAAAATAACTTATCTTTATATTTATTTCTCTAGGTGATTTTCCACTAACCTCCAAATATTGTAAACTTTAAGGTTTCTTTTGTCATTTGTTCGATTATGCCATAATATGGTACCCATTTTATTCAAATTCATTTTTTTTACCATAATCTCTTTCATTATGTTAGCCCTAAGCTAAGACTTAAAAAATATAAGTAGGTAAGTATCATCGGGTTAAGAATATAATAAAAATCAATGTTTAATTCTAAAATAATTTATTTTTTCGATTTCCTTTTATAAAACAACCGCTTATAATATCAATAGCTTATTCTTTATTTTTACAATAAACATTATAATAGCCATCTTTCTACCAAAAATCTGTATTTACAGTAATTTTTACAACAACATCATTAACTATATGCGAACGGCAAAAAATGTAGATAAGAACAATAGTTGTACCTAATTACTCTGTACAAAATAGTAACAATTATATAAAAGTTCGTGGCTATTAAGTCAGTATCTAAAACATAAACAAAAGATCTTAAATATAGTTTATGTACCCAGTTATAAGATTGTGAACTTCATCTGCATACTAAATACTAAAAACTTCAATAAAAATAATATAATAAAGTAAGGTATATCAAAAAAATGCCGTTGCTAAACTGTAATCTTAATTATACATCATTATTAACTATAATTATCTGCACAATTTAATACTGGCAACTTTTAAATTATTTCAATGGAACGTTATTGCTTCATTTTACGCATGGTTATCTATAGAATGAACTTCAATAAATCTACGTAATTTTTACATTCGTACAGAAAAATACTCCTTATCTAATTTTAATAATTTGATTAGGTTTCTATAATACCGTAAGCATGCTTCACAAGGCACTATTCTAGCGAGATTTAATAAACTCAATATGAGAACAACACAACTACTATTAAATTCGGTTTGAGCGTCCGAACACGGGCCTAAAATTACATTTTATGGCTACTAACCAATAACAATAACTTTGTAAGAAAAACGACACAAATGGAAACTGTTCAATGTGGAACTGCTTTCTAACACATAACTTTAAACGGAATTAACAGAATTAACGTAAATAAATGCTATCAAGTCTATGCGTCAACGCTTTCCTATTATAATATTAAATGCCTTACTAATAAACAGTTTTATTTTTAACATTGAATAGTGACAGAGTGTCTGTCTTTGATACTCAAACCTAAAGTAAGTGTGAGTAATATAGACAAAACACTGATTAACTGAAAATCAAAGACCACTGTTTATTAGAAAGAGGTAAATAAGCTTTCATATTACATGTACTCTTAGACTAAATTGGCGTTCATATTGCTCATTATTTTACCTAAAAATCTCTGAACGAGGCTATTGTTAGAATCTATATATCATCACTTTAGTTCCACATAATAACCATGTATTTAATTCGTGTTACTTTAATTCTTTCAGCTCTTAGTATAAATTTAATCACCTTTGTCAGGTTTTCTGTTTGATGCTTTTCATATGTGAAGAACAGAAGAATACCTCGTTGCACCATTTAGACTAGGTAATGTTAAAAACGAAAAAACATTATCGCAACATTTAATTTACGCTAGTTTAATTTTTGGGTGCATATCTTTTAATTTCAATCCATTTCAATAATTTATTGCAGACGGAGTGTGGAAAGTGTTAATGCGTGGTATTCTTCCATTTTTAAGTTAAACATAGCGCTAAAGTAAATTTGTAAACACGGTTTCCAGAACTGATATCACAGCATTTTGTATCGGTGGAACCACTTATCATTTGAAGCAACACATAGTATACACGACATATTTACAGCAATAGTTATTCACGTGGCAAGGTGAAATCTAAACCGTTAGGTAGTAACGACCCATTCATCAACGTTGAGAAAAAGTTTCGGCAGAAAGTTCTCGTCTTACAATAATATTACTCAGTCGCTTTGTTCAACAATACTTTAATAATTAATCTCGCCGATTGCTAACATGAACCATTCGATATTATTCCGGTCGATTTTCCCTCGAACAATGAGAAAGTTGTAACCGAAGTTGAGCAGAAGTCAGCGATCCATCACGCGGCAGTCTCCGGAACGAGCAACAAATCTATTTTAACAGATCATTCCCCCCACTACATTACCGCTCCCCTCCCAGCTGTTCCCCCAACTACAGACATTCGACAGCATCTTTAATACCTACACATTATGTTTCTAATTAACTATTAACAACATGTTTCGTATTTCTGTATTTTGGAGCATATTCTACTAAGCTTCCTGATTACATTTTAAGAGTCGATTAGGTACACATATGATTTTACTGTACTAAATTCGAAAATCATTAATATTCAAATAGTTATTATTAGAGTTCAGAAAGGGTTCTCCATGGAGGTTCGTGATTACATAGTTGATGTATCCCTGGGGCATCTCATTTTTTGAATGACCTACTTCGAGACTGGATCTGGCAAATTCGATAAGGTTGTTTCGTATTGCTCTTTTAGTGTGGGAAGTGAAATTTAATGGTTATTGTTAAGGCGCAGTGCGTTGGGTGTGTGCGTTAATCGGCGATGGCTTCGGTGCTACGCTAATGGCGGGGCTATCACCGCAGCGTCGCCACGATCTCGTTGGCCAGGCTGTTTTGCTGGCTCGACGCGTTCAGGTTTTTGGAGCATTGCTGGAAATTGCCAAACTCGTTAGTGGCCAATCGTTTATCTGTGGCTTTACTGTCGTATAGGCACGCATTCGTGTTCTATGTTTTAGTATTGTGGCTTTTTTCTAGTAAATGTATTAAGAATATAAATACTTTAAAAATAAAGAAATAATTTATCTTTAACGTCTCATTTTGTATAACTTTAAAAGTGTACTATAATAAACAATGTAACAAAAAAACTGATAACAAGAAATACATACGTAAGGTAGTTTGTACAAGAAGTTTTAAAAGTTTAAATTAATGTCAGTTAAAATGCTGTGGATTCTTCGTGGCTACAAAAAACTTTAGAAAATAGGTTGAATTGAATTGAATTAAATATAAACTTTACCATTTGCCTTGACTCCCACGCCTTCATAGCACTTTTATATTTCTCGAACTCGTGGCACCAGTCCGAGTACACTTGTTTGTACTCCTGAGTCTTACTAGGCTGTGTACACCTAAACCAAAGTATTACTAGTATTAAAAGACAATTATAATACAATAAATTACATTATTTTTAGCAACATCATCAATAGTTCTTCAAACTTACACAAAATGCGTAGTATTTTAAGTACTTACATATGTCATTGTGTGAAGCACAGAAAAGCCTACACATAAAGAATTATCTTTTTAGCCAGTTATTCTGTGTACTAAAGCAAACTAATTTATTTAAGTAGCCTGTCTACTTTCATCGACATATTTCATGCTTATTAGAATCCCGTCTACGAAACTCGCATCAATAAATAAGACGAGACATTCGTAAAGCTTAACAGCTATACTCATACATGTCTATTTCCATCAATACTACGTGGGAATAGTTTCTTAGAAAGCTAGTAATAGTTCTGAGTTCAGAGGGCCTAGACAAGTGGCTTTAGCAATCACGTGACATTTCGATCGCTAATGTCAATCCCATACATTTTCTTTCTATTCTACTGGCGATATAGACAATCGAAAGCCATTTGTCTAGGGGGGCTGACCTGTGAATATCTATGTCTAAGTTGTAGGAGGCTACGAGCGTAGGCCCGTAGTAGCACTCGTAGCGGCCGCGGTCCGCGTCCGTTACGGCCAGTAGCACCAGCCCTAGTTCTGACGTCAGCAGAACTCGCTCCCAGCTACGGCAAATTATATTATTGTTATTTTAACGTTGTACTACTATGTAGGTATATTGTTATTGCATTTGTAGTAGTTTTAACCGCCTCTGTGGTCTAGTGGTTCACACCACCGATTTCAGACCAAGAGGTCCCGGGTTCGATTCCCAATGGGGGTATATATTGTATTCGGTTTAGTTGGTGGTAGGACTTGTTCTTAGTCCGCCTGGCTAGCTACCACCGCCTTATCTAAGTCTGACGCCATAACAATGATGTTTTCAGCATTATTGTGTTCCGGCAGTTAGAGATAAGATAGCCAGTTTCTCAGTGATTGAGGATTCCGGAAGTAGTCCACTTCCGCCTTATCACCTCTCAACATCTGGTGTGATGAAGGCTACGTGCTACCCCGTTGTGGATAAAAAAAATTGAAGATTTAGAGGAAATATAATTTAATAACACATTAAAGTGGCTGCGACCAATTTTACTGAAAAATAAATTATATACCTACCTTTTAAATCGAGAGGGTAGGGAAGGCGGGAGCATGATAATTTTTCAAATAATTAATTTTAAATTAGCTAGCTAGAGTAGATTCAGATTTATGCCGTCTTATTTTCTGACTAATTATGGTGCTTTACGGTCTTTCATTTTAATTATATGAAAATGACTTGCTTATATCTAGAGCAAAAGACTAATTTTAGCAATTTGGAGAATATAAATCAAGTTAAGTTAAGATTAATTTAAAGGTTATACAAGTAGTGATACACCGAGTATAATACGACTCCTATGATAAAAATACATTCCTGAATGTGATTTTTATAACTGATTTGATAGCGCCACTTCTCATGAAATTGGTGGTACTTCACCACACGTTGGTCCTTCATTGCCGCATGCGTCTTCGCAAAGGCAGATGCACGCTCTGCCTGTACCCGGTGCGGGTGGAGCGCAAGGCCTATCAGAAGGAGTGCGGGGGAGGGGGAATGGTAGCCATTACTCACTTGTAACTGATCTTGTACCGGCCCTTCTCTCGGGAGTGATGGTACCACACCACATGTTGATCTTTTAGGGCTTCGGGTGTCTTCGCGAAGGCAGCCAGATGCACGCTCTGGCCGTACCCGGCGCGAACGGTGCGAAGCGGCGCGCTAGCCTCACAGATGGAGGGCGTCGAGTTGGTTGCGTCGTGGAGCAGCCCCGGCGCGTACGGACGGCAGACGCCCGCCTCTTTATCCCAACCGCAGTACGGGTCTAGCACGCAGCGGACACAGCTGTCGTAACTGTTGGAGAAATACTGATGTTAGCTAGGGCGGTGGTAGCTTTGTCTGAACTGAAGGCACGTGTAAATTCAACATTATTGGAGGACATTAAGAATTTTGAGAGTTAAAAGGAAGTTTAAAAACTAGTGCGGAAGGTGAAATGGAAAAATAAAGATCCTTCGTAATAATTGCTACTATGGGATGTTAGGAAGAAAGTGCATGAATTAAGGCACGCACTTTCTTCAAGGCAAGGCATCAGCGAAAGTAAATATTTATAATGTTTCTGCATAAAAATCCTATTCTGTTATTATTATTTTAATCATTTATTTCAGATAACTTGATCCATTATAAATTATTTATACAGAGTCGTGTTATAACTTAAAACTATGTTAGAATAAAAACAAAAAACACGATTTTTTTTTCTTTTTTTGGTCAATTAATTTACAGAGATCTTAAAAAGGGGGGCACTGGCCCGTGCAGTGACTGCCAATGCCCTAAAAAGGTACCATCATTCCGTTCTGCGACCACGGCCAGGAGGCTGTTTCGGCTGGCCCGTATCCTCTGTGCCATCGACACCGCTCTTTTGCGCATGATGGCAGGAAAACTATCGACACCGGCCTCTGCAAACATTGCGGATGCACTACAGAAGCGGGGCAGCCGCAACAGGATCCTGAACGCATCGTTATACTGAACACGAAGGGAGCCTACCGCTATAATAAAGTACCTACTTCGTTACTTCATCGACTGCGGGAGATTTCACTACTTATCTGTCGAAAATTCTAATAAGTAACAGAGCATTTTCAAACTGTCTTATTTTTTATAATTAAATAAATTTAGTAAGAACTAACAATGCTTTTATTTGCTGACTAAAAATGATTTTGTTTGCCTACGGCGACATTTTTTGTTACAGAATACTTACGCTTGCAGAGCTTGTCACTCGGCTCACGTTCGCTGTAATCCACCGCCCGTTCACTGCAGTATTAGCACAGCATACTAACCTACAAACAAACCACTGACGCAGCTGTAAGCTGTGGTTGAGAGCGAAGTAAAATGACTGCTTATGGCGTGATAGTGCAAGAGTTCTCTCGATTTCTTTTTTCCCAAAATGTTTTATGTTGAGGAGAAAGTATTCACAAAATCTTAGCAAAATCCTATTTATAAAAATTGAGCTAAGACAATCAGTTCTTACAATATTCTATGAGTAATCAAAACAAACTACGAATTTTACCATAGTAGGTAATAAGTATAGGTAATATACCTACTATAATCTTCGATCAACAATAACACCTAGTTCACTATAATACTTTACTTACTCATTATTATTTTGCATATAACAATCATAATAATCAGTCTATCTAGTCGTATTTACTTTACCAAGTGAAAAGCTCGTCCTAAAACTGCTCTATTTTGTAGCGTGTGTTCACAGACTACATAGAGAACAAGTTCGTGTGTTTTGTCTTTTGACAAGTTGTGGCTGCAAAGCTTTGACAGGTGTCACTGTCATCGTGGTCTGCCATTCGTGTGTCATTATATGTAGGATATCCGGTGCCCTTCGGGTCGATGGTTTTCGAATTTCGCGTCATTAACTTATATATATATATATATAAATATATATTTGGGTAGTCGCATAATATCGATTTAGAAGCCCTTGAGGGCGTGAAGGGTGTCCTCGGATTAAAAATAAAGAAATAAATAATAAGTAAGGGCTCGGCTCGTAATGTTGGTATCTTAATAGCTAAATAGTACTAATTTTCGTGGAACCGTAATATTGTTGGCGCCTCTGAAGCGAAGTGTTCACTGGCTACAGGTCGCCCGGGAAACAAGCGCGGGGGACTATGGATAGTCTCCACGAACTTCTACCAGCGACTTGCATATAAAGAAATTGCAGACGGTGGGCGCCTCGCTTTAGAGAGGGTTCGTAGGAAGTATGGATTTAGATCGTGGGGTGGCATTTAAGTAGTTAAGTAATGCGTATCATAGATGCCTGAAGCCTCCAGTCCATGTGGGCCAATTCGTTGGACAAACTTCAACCAACTTGAAGGCGGGCGTAAGTCATCTGTGACGTTTCTTGACAGATGCCAGTGGGAGGAAAATCTAACTACTCTGAGATGATTGGTATTTGTTTTACTAATTTCAGGATAATATTTTGCAAGCGTTATTTATTACGCTAAAATTTAGGACATGGTGTAATCCCAAAAAAAAAAAGATACTAAGAAATATCCCCTGTAAGTACTCGCCCCGAAAAATAACTCTGGCGCGCCTCCATAAGATATTGTCCAAAGTGTTGTGTTATTTATGCGTTAGCATTTTCCTGGAGTTGACCCAAACTGGCTAGAATCCATCTTTTTAGCTTTAGATCTTAGGGGGGGGGCCGTAATAACGGAATAAAACCCGTAACTTACATTCTTAACAACTCTTATATTCCTTTATTAAATTAAATAAATATAAAGTGTACAGATTAGGCTCATACCTACTTGAGGGAACTTGCCACCCAATTGTCTATTATCACACCAGGTACCGAGCTGGAAGAGGGGTTGATCGGAGAATCTCACTGGCGGCAGACTAGAGAATCGGCCATAGTTTAATCAACCGTTGGGTCCATGACTTTGGGCCAGGAACGACGACCCCAAGGAAGAAAATTTTTCGAGGTTGGTGCGTCGTGACCTCAATTGTTTTACAAACTAACCCCGACACATAGCAAGAAGTGGGAAGCAGGAGTCGATTACTGGCTCTTTCAGCCCGTTAGTGTTGTGTTCGACAAAGGCAGAACGAAGCCGTTGAGGCAACGATAAAGAAAATAAATATGAACAATAAGAAACCAATATAAGTACTTTCCTGATATCTTTGCGGGCAGGCACCTATATGTAGGTTTAGGTAGTTATAAGGGTTTATTAGTTTTAGTTAACTAACAGCTGTGGTGATGGTTATATCAAAATAAGAGAAAAATAGTAAAGAACATTATATCATAAGATGTCCATTTAAAACTGAAGTTGTTTTTTTTTTGTATTATTCCCCTCCCAGCACGGTCAGTGAAATTTTCATAATTTCCAAAGAGAAAGCATTACAATTTATTGCCACATGTTGCTATATTATTGTATCAACGTACTTTTCTGCTCTTCTTTGACCCAAAGACTCACAAATATGTACTTACCGATGAGAACAGACCTGACCCCCGATTCACAAACCGTCAAAAACGCTACCGACAGCGGAATGCATGCCCTGTCTCTGTCACTCACTATAGAATAGACAAAGACAAAGCACAGTTTTCGAATCCGATTCCGTTTCCGACGGTTCGCGAATCAAGGGGCTGTAGAGGCCTTAGCTGGTATTCCGTGGCAAAGTATAACGCATGCGCACGTCATGACAACGCATAAGAGCCCGCACTGGCTCAGCGCCGACTCATATATTATAGCATAAAAAATAACCTAATATTTCAATATAGCATAACGTTATGCTATAATATACGAATATAACATAATAGCACACCTTTACCGGCCACACGCATCCGAACTTTTTGACCCAAAGACAACAATGATCACAAATTATATAACTATGATCGTCATTTACTCACCGATGAGCGCAGACCCGTAGCTGCCACAGCTGCCTTAACCGGTAGTCTGTGGCGAGGTACAGCGCATGCGCCTGCCGTGTCAACGCGAGCGCCCGCACACCGGCTCGGCGCCGGCGCCACACGTCCGAACTTCTTCAACCTCAAGAAGCTCAACTATGATCCGTCACATACTTACCGATGAGCGCAGACCCGTAGAGGCAGCTGCCTTAACCGGTAGTCTGTGGCGAGGTATAGCGCATGCGCGCGCCGTGACAGCGCGAGCGCCCTTACAGGCTCAGCGCCTGCGGCGCGCCACACATCCGCCACGCGCGACCTGCCGCCCGCCCACTGCACAATTTTGTACACCTCGCCTGCGTCTAAACACAACATAAAAATAAACTGTCACATCAGTTTAGAACCATGTTCAGGCACGTCTTTTATCAGGTCTGAATGCATTTTTACCAACCCACCAAAATCTTATTAATAGTTTGAAGAAAAACTATCGGTCTAAATTAGGTTTTTCCTTAATTAAATAAACCATTGAGTAACTGGCTTATCTCTAACTGCCGGAATATAACAATGCTGAAAACATCGTTGTAAAACTTTGTGTTTGCTATAGGGTTTCCGGATTCCCGGGTTTTATTAATTCCCAGGTATCGGGAACAATTATTTTGAATTCCCGGGAACTCCCGTGCGAAAGAGCGTCTAATCTAAGCGAGGCTCTTACTTGTGTTGTTTTTATACAAAATGTATTTCCTTTGATCCCGGCCTTATGTTCCCGGCGTCGAGAACGGCAACATTCCCGGGAATTCCCATACCCGGGAACCCGGGACCGAAACTCTAGTTTGCAAGCCAGGCCTATCACCAAGCAAACCGAATTGAATATTTACCCTTACTGGGAACCGGGACCTCTGGGTCTGATACCGGTAGTGTGTAGTGTGTACCACTAGACCACAGAGGCGGTTAAAAAGGCAATCAAATGGGCCTGGGCCCCAGCAGAGGGGACATGAAGCGGTATCTAACTAAGGATGGGTTATTGATACACCGATAACCGATAATTACAATTAAAATGTCTGTGTAAGTACTTAATACTCGTATGTATAATAATTTCGAAACTCATTTCTAAGCGAACAAAAATAAAACCTTTATTTCGTTCAGCAAAAATATTCCAGTAAACGAGTATGATTTAACATACACATAATAAAATAGTAACAAAGCCAATTACTTAGTACATTAAATATTCTTTATAATAATATTTGATTCGTACTGTGGACAGAAAATAAAATATCGAAACAAATGGTTGTTGAAATTTTGCTAGCTTTCCCCGCAAATGCAGATTTTGACGAAATGTTCGTGCAGAGAGATCCCTACTAAAATAAAAGCTTTCAGTCCCAGACAAAAATGCAAAATATCCTAACTGACGTGAAATCTCACTACGACCACGATACGAAGTTACAGCCGCTAGTACACAGTACAAACTATTACACGATGAAATTCTTTCGATACTTTGAAAATGTAAAAATTTAAGATGATTTGAAATGATATTGCAAGAAACAGAATGTAGAGATAAATCCCATCGGAGCTGATTGTGAGACGGGTCGATTTTTTCTAAATACTTCATTTTCCATTTTTCAGTAATAAAAATTGCATTGTGAATGCAAAAAACTAAAAATTAAAATTACTTGCAATAGTAATTCCATCTTTAGCGATTGCCAAATACCTGGAAAGGTATTTTTTTCGCGTGTGAGGGTAGTAATATCTCCACATTGATGAAATTAACGCTGACTATACAGCGAGTAAGAAGTATTGGATAAATTCGACGCTTCTCGTAACGACTCCGTAGCTCAGTGGTTAGAGCAGTCGCCCGGAAAGCAAAAGGTCGTGGGTTCGAGTTCCATCAAGCTGATTGTGAGACGGGTGGATTTTTTCTAAATACTTCATTTTTCAGTAATAAAAATTGCATTGTGAATGCAAAAAACTAAAAATTAAAATAACATGTAGAGATAAACCAACCAATTGAGGGACTTATTTGTGTCAGCATTTTTTTTTATCCACAACGGGGTAGCACCTCCCCCCATCACACCTGATTTTCAGTGAAGATAAGGCTGAAGATGGAAGCGCGCTACTCTCGGAATCCTCAATCACTGAGGAACTGACTATCTTATTATAACTGCCGGAAAACAACAGTGCTGAAAACACCGTTGTTACTGCGTTAGACTTAGATGAGATGGTAGTAGCTGGCCAGGTAGACTTAGAACAAGTCCTACCACCAACCAAACCGATCTGAATATTCGTACGTACCCACCCACTTGTAATCGTGTGTACTATTAGACCACAGAGTCGGTTAAAAGCATAGAACAGAGTATACGTGATGTCATCGCTGAGCCTATCGACGAACTATCGGTTTACCACCAGGGTAGTCAGCACCAGGTCTCTTTTCCAGATCGCTCTGGTGTCGTCTTCGTACGGCATTACAGAGTTCATTAAAATGTGAGACCCTAGGAGACAGAAACAGACTTACTCGTGCCAGCATAGAACACAGTGTAGGTGATGTCATCGCCGAGCATATCGACGAACTGGCGATCTACCACCAGTGTAGTCAGTACTAGGTCCCTTTTGTAGAACGCGGGAGCGTCTCCTTCGTGCCGCACTGCTGAGTCCATAAGAGGATGAGACCTACGGAGAAAGAAAGACTATTTTATGATTCAGAAATTAACTCAACTCTTTTTAAACTTATAAGGTAATTTATCACTAGTTACTTCTATCTATTATGAAAGACGGGATTTTTACCATGTAGAAAGTTGTTTTCGAGTTCCCGATATTTCGGCGCTGTTGCACGCACCAAGACCACGGAGTAACTCGCCGAAATTTTGGGACCTCGAAAACAAATTGAAACATGGTAAAAATCCCCGTGTTTCATAATAGTTATAGTAATTCAACTCTGTTCAAACAAATACAAATCACGCATACAGTCTTATTTCATCATAGCTTATTTACACGTGAGATGGTAAGTAGGTACCTACGTACAGTGTATTACATTCTTTGGTACTACCCTGTGTGTAGTTATTATTGTATACCTCGAAACAGATAAATAGTTATCGATAGAAACTAGAAATAAAATCATTATCGTGGAAAAGGGTATCCAATATATCCTGTAGAGAAACTGTGACAATATGTAACCAAGATTCGGTTCATTCGGATTTCCCCGCGTCATCAATTAAGCGCGCAAGTGCGACCCAATTAAGGAGCACACGCGCTGAAACTAATGCGAGGTCTTATTGAGATTACGCCGGGAACACAAGACGAACGTTTTGGCTTTTCAATAGCCTCAATTGGGCTATACGCCACACCCGCTACAGGTATTCCAAGCTAAATTATCCAATTCCTAACTGAGTTTAATTAAAAGCTGCAGTAAAATTGCTTCCGTATTGACGTGGTAACGCTAACAGTATGCTACAACTTTGTTATGGTTTATAAGTTTGAGTTATGTATGACACCGCTACCGCAGACAACTTTTTTAACTTCTGAAAAAGTTAACAGACTGGTTCTAATACTTTTACTTATATGAATAATTTAGTTGTTTTTATTGAAAAATGTTGTGTTGAGTGAGAAATAAAAAAAATTGCATTTTTATTAAAATATTATGCGATCTCGAAAATTTGCAATAATTTTGAACGTTTAGTGAATAAGTTATATACCCAGCAGCTTTATTTTTTACCTAGCAGTTCGGGCAAGTAGAAGGTTGAAGCTTTAAATACAACTTTGGCTCTTGATTTAGCGAGCTCTTGGTGAGCTCGAGCCCAATCATCCAAAAAAAAACTACCGTTGACACGAAAAGAAAAATAAGAAGGTATTATAGAAGAGCAGCATATTACCTGATGAAGTTGAGCACGTTGTCCGGCAGCGCCTCAGTATTGTTGACGCAGGTGCCGGGCCGGGGCTCAGGGACGCGGGCTCGCAGCACTGGCAGCCACGCTGAGCTCGACGTGGCCTGTAAACAAATCTCGTGTCACTGTCTGACTTTTATTAAATAAAAAGTATGATAAATTTGGAGCGTGGTCTATTAGTTTTTTTTATCTAATTTCCTTCTAAAACTTCCACAATGCCTGAAATTGAAAGTTCGGACTTAATGAATTCATGACAATAAACAATTGATTACATCATTTACATACCGACTGCCCTAGCAGTCGGTATGTAAATGAAGGTATGTAAAAAAAATCAAGGCCTTGATTTTTTTCCTTGTGGCTCATTTTTCACTGGTCGTTAACTCGTTACAGGCACGTTACAGGCAGGTAAACGACTAATGAAAATGGTTCCGCGCATGCGGGCCCTATAGCATGCTTTTCAGAGATCTCCCGCACCCCGCCTGCGGGCCTCACCAACCAATGAAATGAGCCATTGTAAATGGAAAAGAAGAAACGAGAAACAAAACAGTGACGTTTAGTCCTACTTATATTATAAATGCGAAAGTTTGTGAGTAAGGATGTATGTTTGTTACTCTTTCACGCAAGAACTACTGAACGGATCTGGATGAAATTTACAACAGAAATAGATTATAGGTTGAAATAATACAAGGGATAATTTTTATCCCGTAATACCTACGGGAACGGAAAACACGCGGGTAAAATCGCTGGCGTCCGCTAATAAACTATATAGATGAGTAAAAAATAAATAGCCTATTTTGTCTTGGTATAACAGTATTACCACAGTCTAACTACTAGTTAGACTGTGGTATTACTGTGTAAATCTATTAATAAACACATTATTGTTTCCATTACTTTCAGATTCATTTTGACAGAAATGTTCATTCAACGCAACCCAACTGGAAATCAGTATCCAATCATAAAACACAAGCTATTATCACTCCAACTCGTGTATAATTTTCAGCAACGGCTCAGATACCATTAAAATGGATAATACTTTTAAATAATCTGTTAATGCACGAAACTGACCTGATTTCACGGCAAATTGTTTCATGGAAGGATTTAAGAATGATTAAAATAAATATCTCAATTAATATTTAAATTAAACGTATTAAAATTATACATTATATTGCAGTGCGTACCTATGTCTTATGATAGGAGCTCCGTCTAATGTATGTAAGGCTAGAACTCCATAGTACGGGAGCACTCAGCAAGGGCTTAGGACAACGTTGTACATCATTTTTGACATGAGCTGGCTACGCGCGAATCTGGGCAATCAACCCACTCAGCCCCACACTCCCATCTTAATGGAACGCTAACTATAAGATATAACTTAGGTTCTTACTATAAGTGTTTGTTTTCCAGTCTACAGAACAGAACTTCTACGGAAGTTGTAAGCTTAAAAGCTTAATAATGAATTAGTTTTAAACTTCCACGCCTTTTAATCAATTATTTAACTACTTAATTGTTACTATAAAAGCTTAACAACTGGTACCTGTTCCTTGAATCGTCCACCAAATGCCTCCTGAATGTCTTCCATTGTATAAGTGCAAATGGCTGAGCCGACCAGACCATCACTGGCCCCTGTAGTAAACGCCGCATAGAATTTGGTTGGGTCTCCAGGCATTTGGTACACGCTTTCTGTATCAAAGAAATGTTGAAAACATACATGTTGTTGAAAACATAAATGTTGAAACACAAATGTTGAAAACATACAATAAATCGATATAACAGTAAAGTAATAAAACAAAAGACGAACAACACAAGTTATGTATTCGTCACACACATATCGACATGACCGGTGTAAATTTATTGATTCGAATCTTCAAATAATCCGATTCACACGGCTTACATCTTACCAAAGTGTAACTTTTTACGGAAAAGTTAAGGTAATAAAGTATACATTTTTATGATACATCCGAGATAAGAAACTTGGAAAAAGAACATCCGCTTTCGGATTTAGTAAACAGTATTTGAGCATAAATATATCTTAAGATGAAAGTATATCCTACGCGTTTGAGGAAACAGAATACATAATTTAATTTACAAGATTCAATCCATTAATTTACTTGCCAATTGAAAAGATTTTTTAATGCTAACATTTTTATTTTACTTACGTATTTCATCAAAGTAGAAAGGAAATTCTCCAGGAATACTGCAATTTAGCCGAGCTTTTAAGTAAGTGGCCCAATTCTGGCTGAGGATGTGTTTGCCTCCGGTATCATGCTTGCAAACCCTAGCAACTCTAGAGTATACTGCTTTGCCACAATTCATGAACTCTACCGCTGTTTCTCGAAAGAAAAATAATACATATTCTCCAACATCAAACGATCCGACGAAATTTGTTTCTGGAACAAAGAAAGTTTTCCAAGTTTAAGTTCGTTAAGAAAATAATCTCAACTTTCAGTGTAATCATTCAGAAAATCCTATTAGTACTCACTGTCTAACCACTTTGAGTCGTATTTCAAAGTCCTTTTAAAATTGAATTTCTTTTGTCCCGTTCTAAAGTCGAAGAGATCATTTCTAAAGATGACAGGGTCTGCTTTTGTGAATTCCGCGTTGGTCCCCGCGTAGAGAGCTGGTAATCCGCCAGGGTTGCCCTCGGTCACCCAAACAGCTGTGCTGTTATCTGCTGGATCATATGGGCACTTAGCAACACCCAGACCCACCCCTGGTATGTACTCATGCCGCGGCAAATGAGTAAGGTTTAGCTGAAACAAAATATCGGGGTACAGGATTTTTTGAAAAATCTTTATGCCAGGTTTCTTTTGTCAGTAGTCGTTAGAAACAAAGGTCCTTAGAAGTATAACTGACAATAATTATGTAAGTTATGAAGATTACATTGCCTTTGGGTTGTGTGTGCCATTCCTACAAAACATTTAGTCATGCACTAAATAAGTCATAAATGCCAAGGAAAAAAACGAATACCCGAATTTTACTCTGAAACCTTTATTTCTTTATTCAAACAATTGCTTTTTTTACATGTACATACATTAACAGGTCTCGGTAACATCAATGGGAAAATCACTCGAATAATAATCGAGGATGCAACACAAAAAACAAATGAAATGAATGAATGAATTGAAATTAAAACCAAAAGTGGCAAATCGCAATGTAAAAGGTAGTAGTTGCGGCACTGGAACGGCTCTAGCCTGAGACTCACATACACTGTAACTGCGTTGGTGCCGCAGATGTAGAGCCGCTCGTCGTAGCCGATGGGCTGCAGCACGCGAATGTGGTTGCGGCACTGAAACGGCTCTAGCTTGAGACTCGCACACACTGTAACTTACATAGACGACCCAGTCCTTGGGGCTGTGCGCGTTGGTGCCGCAGATGTAGAGCCGCTCGCCGTAGCCGATGGGCTGCAGCACGCGAATGTGGTTGCGGCACTGAAACGGCTCTACCTTGAGACTCACATACACTGTAACTTACATAGACGACCTAGTCCTTGGAGCTGTGCGCGTTGGTGCCGCAGATGAAGAGCCGCTCGCCATCACCGATGGGCTGCAGCACGCGGATGTGGTTACGGCACTGGAACGGCTCTACCTTGAGACTCACACACACACACTGTAACTTACATAGACGACCCAGTCCTTGGGGCTGCGCGCGTTGATGCCACAGATGTAGAGCCGCTCGCCGTCGCCGATGGGCTGCAGCACGCGAATGTGGTTGCGGCACTGAAACGGCTCTACCTTGAGACTCGCATACACTGTAACTTACATAGACGACCCAGTCCTTGGGGCTGTGCGTGTTGGTGCCGCAGATGTAGAGCCGCTCGCCATCGCCGATGGGCTGCAGCACGCGGATGAGGTTGCGGCATTGAAACGGCTCTACCTTGAGATTTACACACACTGTAACTTACATAGACGACCCAGTCCTTGGGGCTGTGCGCGTTGGTACCGCAGATGTAGAGCCGCTCGCCGTCGCCGATGGGCTGCAGCACGCGGATGTGGTTGCGGCACTCAAATGGCTCTGATTTTCCTTTGCTCACGCACCGGGCAACGTTGCTGGCTTCCAGGAGTAACGCATCCCGCTGGTAAATAATTTCATAAATAGAATATACAAGTAATAGGCAAAACTGGGTTAATCCAAATGCAATAAGTTCTCTATTGTTCACTAAACTTACTTAGGTAAAAAACTAGTGGTCCATAGTTTGTTTTGACTTGTAGTATATTAAGTTAAAATTGTGCTTCATCTCTTTAACATGAAAATTATGATCTTTGTGTACAAAAAAACTTCTCCAGGCTTACTTAATAAAGGCGTTAAAGTACGCCATATTTTAGGATAGAATAAAAAGCTTGTGTCTACAAATTTAAATTTTTATTTTCTTCTGGCGTAAAAGTGAAGTAAAATTTGCAAGTATTAAAGTGCAGCGCATAAGAGTTTTGCCTTTCAAAAGGTTATGACACTTAGGTGTGGAAATGTAGGTAAGCCTTATGTGCGAGAGCATTAAAAATCCAGTGTAGTACCGGAAAAGTGGCCTTTCGAAACTTTTATCCTTAACGACCATAAGAAAACGTTCCACTTTAGCTCAAAATGTTTTACTTTAGCATTTCGAAAATTCTCAGATCTTAGTGACGATTGAATAAAAACTTACCTCACAATGTGATTGACTTATATCCGTCATATTAAGTTTGAACACTCGATCCCTGCAACAAAGATCCACGTTAAATTAATTACGTTTCGATATGAAAAGAATAAATTATATTTTTGCGTAAAAAATCTCTTACAGCTGCATTTAAATTGTGGGAAATAAAAGAACAGTGTAGAAAGAGTAACTAGACAATCCGCAGCGGAATGGAACGACTGCCACTTTTTGTGGCCGGAGGAGCATATGCGCTGAATGCGACCATTCTATTTATTTTATTTGCTCAAGTCTCGTTCAACGGGCCGTATAAATTACGCAGAATAGTCGGCCGTCCATATTACGCCACTTAGTATAATAATTTCTTCTCCGTTGTTTTCTGTTTTTGTAACAGCTTTTAACTTCTTTGTTAGCAAAGGGAATTTGAGCAAGCGTGTTACAGTACTTACTTCATTGTTTTCACGTTATGATCTTTATATTACTTTAGACGAAAATCTGTTACACTAACATACTTAGACAAAGTTTTGAAGATATAAGATAAACACTTAAAGTCGCGTTTGATAAAATACGCAGTTTTGTTATTAACTTAATTTAGTAATTATTACACCTAAATTCATGGAATTAATTTTGAAGACAACATTGTACCTTTTTATCGTGTTTCCCATAAATAGAAGTTTGATTTGTGTCGGTACACCGTACAACAAAGTAACATAATATGAAGTTTTGTTACATATTAATTTAATTTAATAATTATAACTCCTAAATTCATTATATTAATTTTGGGGGATAACATCCTACCTTATTTAATCCTTCACGTTCGTACCCCGGTTTACTCTCAAATATACCTCAAAATATATTACAGTTCTAATAAAGGTTGCACATATTTAATCGATCACTAAACTAACCTCACTTAACCTACAAAAATATTTAGTTAGCACCTAAAATACTGAAATGAGTGCATTACAGTATTTTAGGTGACTTAGCATATTCTTGTTGTATTTCTCATTAAAATCTATCGAGTAAGTATATGAATGTCTTTAAACACCAATCCAAATTTTTATTTCATACTTTCTTAGGAGAATTCATTTATTCTATACTACACAATTACACATTTTGATAGCTTAGTGTACTTATTCAATAATATAGGTACCTAACGCAATGAATCGTTGTCTCTTAGCGTACTTATTCTAAAATAACAGAATAAGAAAAAGGCTTTTAAAACGCTGCTTTTCTCCGGCGAGAATTTATTATCGTTCTCGAATTACTCGGGTATTGAAATGTTATTGCCTGCTTCATTTTGATGAGTAAAAAATGTATCGTGAGAATATGGATGCGCCACGTAAATACTAGAACTGAATTATGATAAAATCGACTCAAGTTACGATAATTTTAATAGTTATGAATGTATTGAAACATTTTGTCTTTTAAGAACATACTTATTACTCTAAATGTTAATTTTCATGAGATCATATTGTAGTTAGAAAAATGTGTAAAGCAACCATTAATTCGATAAGTTTCAATAATAATAATGATTAACAAACAATTTCCGTTTTCTGTCAACATAAAAAGTACCAACCATTTTAATCTATTTCTCTTTTTTTAAATTTTGAAAGTAATATTGTGTAGGTAACAATATTACTTTTAAAATAATTGTAAACCACGTTTCTATTATTTTTCATAACATGGACGAGAAAATACTTACATAGCACCAACATATAAAATATTTCGTTCTTCACTCAAATAGAGCGTGCGGTAGAAAAGGTTACCGCACGAAAATTCTCGTATATTATCTGAAACAAAAGAAAGGAGAATATAAATCCTATGCGTCTTAGAAATGCTTTAGTGTTATAAACATTTTTAAAAATTTAAAGAATTACTTTAACAATTTTACAAAAAAAACGACCCATCCTCCAAGTAACTCTGCCGGGAATCAAACCCGGGACCTTTTACTGTCCAATTGTCCAATTCAAAAAGCAATTATTTCATCTTTATCGATTGTCAAATATCTTAAAAGATATTTCATTCAGGTGTCGAGGGTAGTACTACTTCACATTGATGAAATAAACGAAGAATGGCACAGCGCGTAAGAAGTATTAGAAAGATTCAACGCTTCCTCTAACCACCTCTAACGACTCCGTAGCTCAGCGGTCAGAGCATTCGCCCGGACGACAGTGTAAGGTCCCGGGTTCGATTCCCGGCGGAGCTACTTGGAGAATGGGTCGTTTTTTTCTAATATTTCATTTTAAATTATAACAATTCAAAGAATATAGAGTGTTCACACTATTCTGTATGTACTTAATTAAAACAATGCACAGGTTTTTATTAAAATTATGTATTTTCCAATTTACCATTTATTGGCCAATTTTACCGTGAGGGTCGTGGTAAAAGTGATCGATAATCGATTGTCAATTGTTCATTTTGTTTTCTCTACATACTTTTTAAGTTCGACCGACCAATGAGGTTTACATTTGGTGTATGCAAGGAGGTTCTATACTTATGTAATTTCGGCTTGTACGTAGAGCTTGTAAAAGCTAGTAGATTTTATCAGATCATTAGCTGTTATTCTGGGGTAAGTAAATAGGCAACGTTATGCCTGAATTGTGTTCGCCTAGATACATATTTTTATTTTAAGCCAGCCATGGGCGGTATTGGCAGGTGGTCTGCGGCGCACACGCAAGCTCTCGTGACGCCCGCCGCCGCCGCGCCGCCTCGGTTTGCAGGGCCCAATTTTAAGGAATTAAAAAATATACAAATAGTCCTTACGACTGGCTTTATGACCTAATGTTAAAGTTATATTAATTGGTTGGCTTTGAAAAATCCTCCACCATGTGGGATAAATTATATCTATAGGTAAATTCTTGACCTACTCTTCTCACAGCATGTGTAGTGACGGTGAAAGTGACTAAGGAAGCACAGCTATTAGGAGGTTAACAACACACTCTTCTAGACCCCACCAGCTAAGCGGTGGTGATAGATCATAGTTACGGTTTTGGAGAAGGCCTTGATGCTGGCATGAGACTTAGACAAGATGACCAAATCGAGTACAATAAACCTTCTCAAAATCAATCCCGAACCTTCAAAGTCGTATTACGCTGAGTCGTCTCTCAAACGGGTAGTTCAACCACCCAATCACGGTAGCAGCTTGATTCTCGGTATAAATCTTATATCTAAGTTATAAATCGGTCCTTAGAGTATATAATAAGGACTTAAATCTTATCTTCTTTAAGTGCAGCGCAGCGGGTGAAGATGAATACGAAAGTAAATCAGATAAATTGGATAACACGGCTTTCTAGTTTGAAAGCTGATAAATGACGACTATCCTGTGTTTGTATATTGTGGGTGCAGGCAGGTGTCTACAAATAAAAAGCGCCTACGTAAATACACTTAATGCTTCGATCGTAATTCAATACTGGAGCTCAAAAGCGTTAGTTGTCGCTTGTCGCCTAATAATCTACAATGGCAGGCACATGTAATTGTGCTCCCACACTTCTGTTAGAAAATGTTAACAATAATTTGTTCAGTTCTTTCTTATAGGTTAGTCTTATAGGTAAGTATAGATTTAAGAAACAATATGTAGTTTTCTATTGTTAATGTATAAAACAATAAGTAAATACTTGCTTTACTTTTACTTAAGTATACATGAAAACATTTCTTAACATTGTGATCAAATGTTTATATTTATTGTTTGTAAACATTTTCTTACAGCGGTGTGGTAGCACCGAAGGGTATGAAAGTATACTTAGTGTAATTAACTCAATATAAAAATAATTATTAGTGGCCTAGTAATACTGAATGGCATCACACTTGACCACGTGCACTTTGCTGCAACGCACCCAGGCCGAATACCGCAGCGATTACAGCACTAATGAACTCATTGTTTGAATATCTAACGAACCACCGACAACCATATAAACGAACCCGAGCACATGTCACAACCTCTAATTAATAAGCCCCCGATTTAATTGTTAATTGTTTAAATATACCCCAAGATAATACTGCTACGGCTAAATTGCGTTATAAATTAATTTATACAAAATAGGCAATACGGGCGAATGCGGTTAAAATGTAAATCCAATCCATAATAACGAGGTGAAGTATCGCGCGACGCCCGCTCTGACGACCGCATTATGTAGATAGCATCGACGGTTAAATACCGCAACAAGTAAACTCCCGAAGCCGAATCTCGTGTTAAAGAAAATGGATGAAGTTGTGTTTAAAACAAACAGTTTGTCATATTTACCCATTAATGAGGTCCAAAAGTAAATTCAAATTGTGTTTATTGCGGTTTCGGGGTTGGGTTTTGGTTTTGGTGAATTCAGGAAGCGTACAAGTACGAGTAGGTACCTAGTAAACAAAATGACAGTATATTTAAACGAACTGAGATAAAGACAAAGCAAAGAATTTGTTTTTTTTTATGTTTATATATAGTTAACATATGTAGGTAACTGTAACAAAAAATAATATTGATTCGAAAGCGTTGAAACTTATCCGTCGAAAAATGTTGGTATACATTATGACCTTATCTATACGCATTCAAATGAAAGTATGTACTATAAAATGCTAAAGAATTCTTCTTTTTTGTTGATGTTTTAACTACCGTGTTAACGTTAAATATTGCTCAACGACAGTATAATTTATAAGCCCCTTTGATGTTGCAAACTGCATCGATAGGTCGACGACAATAGCAGCATGACGAAATGCTCAGAGCTCAGTATGGGTCGGGAACTCGAGGCATTCCAATAAGACTACTATGGAGTGTTAGTTGCTTTGACGGCTGTTAAGTAGTGATGTTCCCAGTCGTGTGTTTTATGCAAATATTGCATTGTTATAACAGGATAAATAATATTATTTTGTAGAGTTATTTAAGTGTGCTTTGTAAAAAGTTACACATTACCACTGAAGAAAAGAGGCTCAATAGCAAATAATAATAGTGGAAAATAGCTTTTTTACATAAATGACATGCTAATAAAAGAGTAACTAATATAATTTTATAAGTAAACTAGTGCTCCGCTCACGACTAGACTAGACCCCCTTTTTTTTACCCCATCAAAGGGAATTCCCAAATTTCCCTCTCTTAGTGCTCCCCTACACTCGCCAAGGAACATACCTACATGCCAAATTTCAGCTTCTTGCGCCCAGTAGTTTCGGCTGTGTGTTGTCTGTCAGTCAGTAAGTAACGCAAGAGTTTTATATTTTCACCCTATCTAATGAGTTTGTAACATAAATGCCCGAATACTCGTACGCTACTTATCTTTGAGAGCGTCTCACACATCGCCCTGTCACTTTAAATGCCAATCGTATGAAAGAGATGCCATGATCTTTGAGACGCTCCCAAAGATAAGTAGCGTACGAGTATTCGGGCAAAAGTCTCTATTGTAAAAAGTTTGCAACACAAGGTTTTTTTTACCAAGGAGTTCGAAACGGCCACAGCAAAATAAAATGTTGGAAGGATATCGGGGACTTTTTGAAAATGAACTACATATTAGAACTATTACAGTACTGCATTAAGTATAAAATTTGCACGGTAATATTATTGAAAATTTTAGAAAGATTGGTACGTAATTATATAATCTATGTTATTTTAAAATGGTAAAGCTTTTAAATTTAGATGAATAAGATATAAGTATAATTAAGTGAATATAAGAAAACTTCCGCATTACAAATATCTTCCAAATCTTATTCGTACAAAAATTATATCATAAGAATAGAGAGTTGACTCGCCAAGAGCGTCATACGGTTCATTTTATTTTCGGAAATTACCAAAAATCTATTTTGATTATTTCAATTATATGGATTTATTCCATCACTATCAGTCAGAAGCCGACCCGTCTTTTTACTTACTCGTGTATCACACATCTGTGTTGCCGCCATGAATATTCCGAAGCAAACGAACCGAATAATGTTGTTATAATCGACGAAGGTAATATTATTTCCTTTTCAACGATCCACCCACCCTTGAAAGTATAAGGAAAACAAATAGTTGGAATACATTTTATTACCCAATTCACCGTAAAAGTAAGATGAAACTGTATCTGAAAACCGTTGATGTTAAATTACTCTGAAGTTTCGAGAAACGTTAAAAATGCTCAAGGCATTTTATTTCAAAGTCCGAGATCTTACGATTATTTTGTTGGTAGCGGCAACTTCCTTAATTATATTTTTATTAAACATGGACTATAAAGTTTTTCAAGGTTTTCGTCGTTTCTCATGTTGCCTTAACTTTCTGAAATTCTTCATGTTGAAAAGATGAACTTTAAAAGTTGGCTTTCAAAAATCAATAGTCTAATGATTGTAGGAAAATCTGCTGTTGTCGACCTAATTTTTAGTTAATGAGGTTACTTTTCATACTAATTAATTGATTTAAATGGATGGGTCTGCACGGAAACCATTAGCACTGCAATTACAGTTAAAGGTGGCTGTATTGTAATAATAGTAGCTTAAAAGTATAGGTTACAAATAAGCTAAAAGAAAATCTTTCAATTTAATTTTACAGTGTGAATTTTATTATTGATATAGGTACGAGTATCATAACTCTAAGCATATCTAAATAAAATTGCATCAATAAAATGTTGTATCATGTTTTATCGAAGCATCTTAACGCCACCCTAAACCGAGATTAAGTAAATCAGGTTTCGCCTGTTCCTGTTCAAATAATGTCTGCGTATTTACAAAGAGCTTTGGAGTGTCGGCGACTTACAGAGGAAGCTCTGTGTGCTCGAAAAGAACAGCTCTCTGGTAAACGTTTAACCAACGGAAGAGATAGCGCGGCTCCTACCACTGTATACGAATTCGTTTCGGTACTGGAGTTATACTCTTATTTAAACACAGTGAGTATTTAACAAGGTTTTTTTTAATGAGATTTTAACTTTTTAGGCTTGCTGAGGCGTACACAGCGGTTTTAAAAACGCTAGTGCGTGTATCTACATAATTATAATTCCATCTGGAATTGGAAAACCGCGTGTCGCGATTGGAAAACCGCCGTGCAGGTATGCCTTAGGTTAAAAAAACCATTGGAATTCTAATTTGAATTAATTTAAACGACATTTGCAGGGAAATGGAAACCCAATAAACGGTAACGAATCTTGAAACACTAAATATAAATAATTGTATTCATACATTGCGCGTTTAAACCAGTAAAAATACTTTATTACAACGTAATATTAATGTGTAAGTTTTCTTATTATTACTTAGTTAATAATAACTTAAGTTTTAACATAAGTTAACAAAACATAAGTTTTTCTTGCAACTCCTTAAATAAAGTGAAGAAATCTGCAAAAAAGTCTAACTAAATATTGCATGGAAATGGAAACCCAATAAATCGTAACGAATCTTGAAACGCTAAATAAAATTTTTAGGTATTAATAAAAATGCTTTATTTCAAAGTAAATAATGTATAAGTTTTCTTATTATTAGTTTTGATGTTTTTCTTGCAACTCCTTATACATATAAAGTGAAGAAATCTGCAAAAAATATCTCTTAAAATAGATAAAAAATAATACATTAGAGAACAAAAATGCCTAAATGTAAGTATGTTAGAGATATACACTTATAAGTATAAGTTTTTCGCGTCGTCGTCGTCGTCTTGCGTCCCGAGATGCTGCGGCGATACGCGGACACAAACGTAAATCTGTCCAACTGACCACAGCCTACGAGGGTTCCCAAATGTAAGACGTAATAAAAGAAAAGATTTTTCTTATGAGAAGAAACTTAAACGAATGTCATATTGTATTTTTTTCTTTTATTTATGTATTATTGTAAGTATTATTATATTTACTGCAACATATGACGAGATGTGATACTCTCGGTAGTTCAATTAGTGTAATGGACAGAAAAATCCCATAATATTATGATAGCTAATTGGTTGGTCTATAGTACTTAAGCATTTGAATAACAATTAATCTCATAAAACGACTTGTATAACTAATTTTTTTTATATTGTACAGTCGCCAGCACAGCAGGTTACTACAAACTGTAAAATTTCTTTAAGTAAAATTCAATTTTATGTCCAACAAATAGAGTTCAGTTTAAATTAATAAATTTGACATTTTGTAGTAACCCGACGTGCTGGCGACCGTACCTACGTAAACAATAATATTTTTGCTAGTTTTGGCAAATGTGAAAAGCATAATTTACTTTAGACAGTAATAATTAATATAAATCTCTACTTATTGGCCGTTACAAGCAATTACCAACCCTAGCTGAGATAGGAATCGCGCGCATGAACCACTGTGCGGATTCTTAGTTCTTTTGCTTTGTCCGAAGTCACACTTTGATTTATAATAGCGGATACCACGTGTTCCTAATAGTATAGAAGAAATCATTTTTTCGTTTTCTAGTGGAAAAGAAAAGAACATAAGTACATAAACCTTTTGATTTTTTTATTATAATTTGATAAATTGTTATGCAATCAGTTAAAAAGATAAGACTTTTTGCCAAAAGAAGCCTTAGATGCTAAAGTGTATAATTTATGTTTTTCACCAGTCACGCTAGGAAAAAACTCAAATAAATGAGAAAAAAATATCCAATTTAAACAAAAAATTGTAACTAATAAGATACCTATATTAATATCAAGATAACGTGGCAATAAAAAAAGAAGACGGTGACATCAACAAACTTTTGAGATAGTATCTCATATCACAGATAATATAATACCATAGTCTCCTATGAAGTTCTCCATTTACGTTCAACGGCGCGGGAGTGCAAGAGGTCCCGACGAGACGCCCGAGTCGCCCGGAGCGCTTGATCGTTGTTTTTACACGGATTTCGTCTGTTACCTACTATTACGGCCCAAGGCGCCTCATTCAATAGCCGGCATTAAGCTGCGCAAATTAGATAGTTACTCGAATAAAAGGTGTCAATGATCAAAGATAAAAACAACACCGTCAATAAATGTATTGAATTAAAATGTAATGGATTGCAACATTGAATTTTCGCAGCAAGGCCCGAGTCGCTTGGGGTGCTCAATGCTCATGCTCATTACGTTCATTACGTGAAGCGGCCCTTGTTTTTACACGGATTTCGGTAGTTACCGTCAGGGTGCAAGGTTACGACCGCTTAGAGCATCAAACTTTTTTAATTGTAATCACGTGTGGTATATTGGGATATTGTATAGAAACCACTACGTACAATCCCATAATGAGCTTCCCACTCACACGAGAGTGAAAAATTGAATTTTACCCAGGGTTACCAAATTCCGTTGTTTTACTGGGATTTCGGCTATTACAATTACGGAGCAAGGCAGCCAGCATTATGCTGCGCAAGTTACTTAGAGAAAAGGTGTCAATGGCCAACGATAAAAACAAAACCGCCAATAAATATATTGAAATAATTACAATGTCATATGAAGTTCCCCGCTTACACGGGATTACAAAATTGAATTTTCGCAGCGGGCTCGACGATGCCTGAGTTGCTCGGGGCGCTCATTCCGTGGAGCGGCCGTTTGTTTTTACACGGATTTCGGCTGTTACAATTACGGCGCAAGGTGACGGCGATGCCCGCTGCCACTTAATTCAATTGCCGACAGTAGACAGTAGGTATGCTGCGCAAGTCACTGAAAACACTGTGCGTATCGTGAACCAATTAAACGTTGTAATCATGTCGTGAACTGATATTTTAAGCATTAGCAAAAAAATTTTTTGTAGATGTAGCAACATGCCTGGCTTTCTTACACTGGTCTGAGATAAAGTTAGTACATAAAAGTTTATCTCAGTAAATATAGAACTTTTACCCGATGATAATAATAATAAGTTGTAGGGACAATGGCGAGTCCAATACTTTATCCCTAACAGTCAGCTAGCTGGGAATCGAACCCGTAACGATATGCAGCACAAAAAACTAACTACCGCGAATTTAGCACTTAGCAGCGGGAACGTGCAAAACTAATAATGTCTGCGTTATACAAAGCGGTCACAAAGCAAGTCATAAAAATCAGTAGTTCATAAATCTGTACCTGTCGGTTCAAACTTAACAATCGTGGTTTTATAAGGTTCCGTAGCCGAATGGCAAAGCAAAGGTAAAAAAATTTTTGATGATTTATAAGCATTAATTTTATGTGAACAAAAAAAATTACTTTGACTTTGACGGAACCCTACCAATAACGAAATCTATAAAGATTCGTTATGTCTGTCTGTATGTCTGTCATGCCCTTCGTATGTCACAGCCACTTTATTCCGAAACTATAAGGACTACAAAGTTGAAACTAGGTTGATAATTATATTACCTATTATTCTATATTCTGATGCATTACGATTTTTATACAAAAATAATAAAGGTGGTTCCCCATAAACGGAACTGAAAAAAAGATTTTTTTTCTTCAAATCTATTCGAGTGGGGTGTCTATAGATAGGTCTTTAGAAATTACAAACAGGTTTCTTAAACCATTTTTCTCAAAGTCAAACATTTGTAAGATAGACACTTCCAAATTGATAAAATTGTGCGTCTTCTAGCCAGTTACAAACTAGTAAATATTTCAATGGACTTAGAAATATTTTTAAATACTTTTATCAAAATCATATGCCCGAATACTCGTACGCTACTTATCTTTGGGAGCGTCTCACACATAGCCCTGTCACTTTAAATGTCAAACGTATGAAAGAGATGCCATGATGTTCGAGAATTCGGGCGTTAGTCACCAAAGTAATAGATCACGATCTCTACATTTATCGTATGGTATGATTCATATGCTGGGGGAAGATTTCATCAACGTTAAAAGGTAGGTACTTCAAAAACATAATTCTAACAGGACGATGAAAGTTTTTAGAAACCCTTTGAATTGAGTATTATTATTTTAACTGCAACATGTTAAATTCATAGATACACATTTAATCATCCATCAAGTAAACAGTAATATTAAAGCAAATTGAACGTGCACAATGAAATAATTGGGTCATTCCCAAAGATTTCTTTAATCAATAATGGTTACAGGACTGTTCGTTTAGAGTAATTTATTAAACTTGCATAAGGGTTAACATAACCCTTGTCGTAAGTCGCATCGCAGCAACTAGCAAAGTGCACTTTATCTATTAAGAAGATGTCTGTGCTTTTCAACTAATAGAATTTTTAATCAAGTTGCTTGCGGCGCCGCGGCGGCACGAGCACGCCAGATTAATGTAATTGGACGACGCCGTCACAAAGGCAAATTGTAATCCCCCTTTCATTATATGTATATGCCCGTAACACGGCGCCCAGACAATGTGTCGTATTTTTACTTTATTCTGTGTCGCGACCCGTCGTGCAATCCACAATTTTATATTCGTAAAAGGAACGCGGACTGTTTCGCTAACAAACGTCGAATTGGAGCAAAGCAAGGATTTGCATAACGTCATCTTCACTGCGGTGCCGTTTGACCCCCGCAGCGGGGAGCGTGACCGATACGGTCGTAGTCGCAGGTCAGAGCTACCCCTTAAATCGGCGATTGCAGCGCAGTCGTTAGGAGAGAACGGAGTGCTGGGACAATTAAGTTGAAGCGGCGATTGTGAGCGGTGCCAAACGGATGTAGGTCAGCGCGCGGAGTGGACCGCGAGGTGCTGCGACCTGCCGATGCCGCTGCCAACACACGTGGAATTACCTTCTTACCAAACTTTAAATACAGACAATCGATAGACATATTTATCAAACGAGTTAAAAGAATCTTTGAAACATCGAGATTTTTTCTTTTGCATTGGTCTTGTAGCTGGCGCCAGCGTATTACCGATAGCAAAAAATCATACCTAATCTCATCAAAATCTCTAACATCCCGAAAGCTCAATTTGTTGCGAGTATTAGAGAAAAATAAACTTCGGATCAACAATAACACCATACATAGTTGGATTGACAAACACGGCTGAGAAAATATACGCCCACTGAGCTACTTGAGCCATAGATATAGTAGTATGACTTGAGCGTATACTTATAGGTAATTCCTGTCATTTATGACATAAGATCATGACATAAAAAAATATATTATAATAATAAAGATCGTACATTATTAACCATTTTTCTCAGCCACAAAAAGTTTTGGTTTAGTTCGTGAGCCTTCATCTAGTACTCGTAGGTACTATTGTTGGTCGAAGTTCGGAATGCAAAAAGTCAGTGTATACGGAAATATTCTTTGCATTTTCATATAAATCCTTACTTCCTTACTTTTTATATTATAAATGCGAAAATGCGAATCTGTCTGTCTGTGTGTTACACAATCACGCCTAAACTACGGAACCGATTTGAATAAAAATTGGTACAGAGATAGTCTAGAGCCTGAGAAAGGACATAGGCTACTTTTTTATGTGAACAAAGGGCTGTAAGGGGTTGAAATAGGGGATGAAAGTTTGTATGGAAATTACGTCATTTTTAAAGCTAGAAGCTTCAAAATTATTTTATAGGCTTTTGATTAGATAAATAAATACGACATTCAAAGTTTGTAAAAAAACTACCTAGAGGGTGAAAACAGGGGATGAATTTTTTCGTGTGATGACGTCGGCAAAAAAGTTTACGGAACGGATTTTGATGAAAGTTTTTTTGTTATACAGCTATTGGTCCTTGCCAACATATAGCTATAATTTATTTTGAAGATCGCAATTTCTGATGTGGAACCATAGCAGTCCAGCCAAACTATGAGAGATATAAAAATTCCGTCTTATGGAAAATTGTTAAATGTGATGAGCATTTTCTATTGACGTACAAAGTTTGAAGGTCTTGGTACACCTGCCTAGCTAGCATTACCATCATTATATCACGCGATATGATAAAGCACGTCTTGCTGTCTTGCTTCCACCTTAGTGGGGTAGGTAAGCAAGACAGCATGACGTGCTATATCATATCGCATGATAAAAGCCGTTCATGCTAGGCCAGCTGATGTGGAACCCTAGCAGCCAGGTTAAACTATATGAGATAGCATCTTAAGAGAAGTTGTTCAGCGTGATAAGTTCTTTCTTTTAACATACTGTTTGTATTGTTTGTATATCCGTCTTTCACGTCAAAACGGAGCAACGGATCGGCGTGTTTTTTTAGTATGTGGATATTTTAGGAGCTAGAGAGTGACAAAGACTAATTGATATCCCGGGAAAATATAACTTTCCCTCGAGATAACGTCGTGTAGTACAGGCGGGCGAAACCGCGGGCGGAAGGCTATGTGAAATAATTTTTTAATGTGTTAATACGTGTCATAGCGCTAAACTAATATATATAAAATAAATACACAAAAAACGAAAACCTTATTAGCTAAAAAATGAAAAATGCTGCCGAAAGTCACTATTCCACGCGAACGAAGTCGCGGGCACAGCTAGTTATATTATAAATGCGAAAATGCGAATCTGTCTGTCTGTGTGTTACACAATCACGCCTAAACTACGGAACCGATTTGAATAAAAATTGGTACAGAGATAGGTCTAGAGCCTGAGAAAGGACATAGGCTACTTTTTTATGTGAACAAAGGGCTGTAAGGGGTTGAAATAGGGGATGAAAGTTTGTATGGAAATTACGTCATTTTAAAAGCTAGAAGCTTCAAAATTATTTTATAGGCTTTTGATTAGATAAATAAATACGACATTCAAAGTTTGTAAAAAAAACTACCCTAAAGAGGGTGAAAACAGGGGATGAATTTTTTCGTGTGATGACGTCGGCAAATAGTTTACGGAACGGATTTTGATGAAAGTTTTTTTGTTATACAGCTATTGGTCCTTGCCAACATATAGCTATAATTTATTTTGAAGATCGCAATTTCTGATGTGGAACCATAGCAGTCCAGCCAAACTATGAGAGATATAAAAATACCGTTTTAAGGAAAATTGTTAAACGTGATGAGCACTTTCTATTGACGTATAAAGTTTGAAGGTCTGGTACACCTGATGTGGAACCCTAGCAGCCAGGTTAAACTATATGAGATACAAACATAGCGTCTTAAGAAAAGTTGTTTAACGTCATGGACATTTTCTATTGACGGAAAAATATCGAAGGTCTGGTACTCCTGATTTGGAACCCTTGCAGCCCAGCTTAACTATAAGAGATACAAATACAGCATCTTAAGAGAAGTTGTTCAGCGTGATAAGTATTTTCTTTTGACACACAATATATACTAATATTATAAATGTGAAAGTGTGTTTGTTTGTATGTCCGTCTTTCACGTCAAAACGGAGCAACGGATCGACCTGTTTTTTTAGTATGTGGATAGTTTCGGAGCTAGAGAGTCCCATAGGCTAATTTTATCCCGGAAAAATATCACATTCCCTCGGAAAAACGTCGTGTAGTACACGCGGCAAAACCGCGGGCGGAAGGCTATTATGTGAAATATTTTTTTAATGTGTTAATATGTATCATAGCGCTAAACTAATATATATAAAATAAATACACAAAAAAAAACAAAAAACCTTATTAGCTAAAAAAATTAAAAATGCTGCCGAAAGTCACTATTCCACGCGAACGAAGTCGCGGGCACAGCTAGTGCTTATATAAATAGTCAAAGTTATAACGTTTACGTAAGAAAATCGTACCACTCCTAATGCAACCTAAGCCCTCTTTACATTGAGATAACGTTTCCAGATTAAAGGAACATAAAATCTTATCTCCTTGCCTTCATATATGCATTGAGCATTCTACGGAAGAAGCTGCCATTTATCTAAATAAACAGGGTAGATAGTACATTTTAGTGCACTCCTTAATAGTCTGTGACCCTCCCTCTAAGAACTGCAAGATATTTAATCTATCTTTATTTGAAAAGATTCCAGCAAAGGCAACGGCAACGGCATGGCAGGAAAAAGTCACAGCGTAAAATATACTTACTTAAGTATAATGACAACTTAGTTTAATTTAAACAGATGACGTTCATCCAAGGGCGTCGCCAGCCCATGGTCTGTTTATTACAAAGAAAAAGACAAGGAATTTATTTACGAATGCAGTTCATTGCACTGAGTCGAAGCAATATTACCCACATCCTTTTAAATAGAAAAGTAGTAGTAGTTATTTATCTTCCGTCTCGCACTGTCGGTTACATTCCGCAAGAATAATGACAAACATTTAATAAATTTCCTAGAAATCCATAGTTATATAGAACTTATTATTATGATATCATACACAAACGAGAAAAGTTACATAATATGGAGTAACGACTTTCATTCTTTGTCCTAGCTTACATGCAGGCATACATTACGGGGAAACTAGTTTGCAGAGCAAGATAAAAGCAGATACACGTCCTTCGTGGGAAACTAGACTCTACTAGCTTGCAATAAAGGGTATTTAAAAGTGTGAATGAACGAGGTTTTTCTGGGTAGTACGGATATTTTGGATAGTGTAAAATATGAGTGCGGCTGGCGTGAAATGAGCTTCGGGCTTCCTGTCACCCAGTATCGCGATGCACTTTTCTAAATTTAGATTTCAGTCGCTGATCAACATACCTACTCGTACCAGTGCCGTAAACGGTTCTTCGTAGTAGATTACTTCGTGCTAGCTTTTACACTGTATTAATGCACGTCCTAATTCTTCCTGATATCGGTTAATGTGATAAAGTTAATTGAATTTTAAAACGTTTGTAGTTCTATTATATTTGTTCGTTGTTTTACAGGTAACTCAAAATTGGTACGTAAGTTTAAGTAGGTAGTTAAAGTTTTGTAAACACTTTTTAATTTTAAACTTGATAATACAATATTTTTTAATTATTTTTTAATGTAGTCGAGGTCAAGACCATTCAATTTTTTGCTGCTTTGAAATGCTGACCTAGCTCATTAATGCAAAAAAAAAATATTTTGTAAATCAACGTTTAAATTCAGTGTAGTACCAGTTGGTACGAGAATAGTTTAAATTAAACAAAACAGCCATTAAGTAGAATTTATTTTTGAGACACATTTTACCGTCTTATTAATAAAAAGTGGTTTTATTGATTTTCAATTTAGGAAAGTTATTATTTTAAAACAATAATTTGAACCTTTATTTCGAAACACATGTAGGTATTCCGAAAGAAAACTTAACGCACAGCTACTTCCAAATAAGCCAAGATTAATTAAAACCGCTATATTTCTATTCGAAGTTAATATTGCGGTCCCAAACAAAGGTAAACAAGCCGCGACTGCATGCGGGCGCACTCACGCCTCGCCGAACGTGCCGCTGATAGTCACAGAGGTTGTCGCGAGTCGAGCTTTGTTAATAACCTACTCAAGAACCACTGCCATAACCGTAAGGTTATGCTGCCGAAAACTGTGCGTCTTGTTAGTGCGACTAGATTCAGTGTTGTTATATTGCGGCACCAAACATAGATACAGGAGCCACAACTGCATGCGGGCGCGCTCAAGCCGCGCCGAGCATGGCGCCGATAGTCTCAGATGTTGTCCCGAGTCGAGCCTTGTTAATAACCTTCGCCAGAGTCACTAACATAACCTTATGGCCCCAATGTTGTATGGCCCCCACAAACTGTGCGTCTTATTACTCCGACTAGACGCATATTTAAGCGCACAGTTTGCAATGTTGTGTAACAGCAATAGATGGTAAGGATCAAAGCTTGTATGCGTTTTCATACCAGCTGGATGTTAACACACCGCTCCGCCAAGTCCACAGCACCTCGGTCGGAGTCATCGCACCCTTAACCTTTCGTATCCAACTGTTGACGAGTGTGCGCGTGCACCACTGCAACTCAGCGACAGGACTGCGGAAACTAGTTGCTGATCGCTGAGCTGACCTCGAATACTCTGTGAAGAAGACTCGGCTGAAGAAATGTTTAAAGAACACGTTATTACTGTGGTCGATACAGTGCACTGTATCGACCACAGTAATAACGTAGGTACTCTACGAAAAGCGAACAAGCCTTTACATGATCAAAGTCATCATCTAATGCTCTACTAAAAATTTATCTAATTGAGTCCTAGAGGTTCACAAAAAAACATCAAAAATAACAATTTGCTTTTACCTCAGCTCGACATTTCTAGCAGCCATAGCCTCAAGCTGTCAGTCAAGTTATAATCGTCTAGTTTTATTGTAGCTAAACCTCTTTAAACACTATTATTAGACTCAAGAGAGAAGAAGAGATTGGTACATTGTTTATTCAACATGTTCCGTTTTATTTGTAAAATAGTATCGGAGCTCGTCAGGCCCCCACGGATCAATTTGTTTTATAGGCCATCCTGTCTTTAAAAGACAGCATTCTGGCCAATTCTCTCGGGCCGAGCTTAATAATTTATGAGCTTACACAAGAAAATACTGAATTTCGTTATGGAAATAAACCTGTTAAAACTCACCATAGGGCTTGGGAAGACGAGAAAGGCTGCTATTTTATAAGTTTTGGGACGAATTAACAAATAAATTTTTGTACAGAATGTTTTTAGAATCGATAAATCAAGAAGCAGGTTATGGCAGTACATTGTACGAGGTATCTCTGGGTTCAAAGCTCGGACCTATAAAATTGGCGAAATACAGGAATCATGACCCCTGATACGCAGGGTTACACAAATTACTTCAATAAGCACGCATGATGTAGGACGGGCTTCCCGCGAAATGGCGGAATTCCATCCGACGTGGATGCGCTACTGAATACAAATTCACATGTGCTCCAATTATAGGAAAACGATTTGGTACGAATATTCTTGGCAGACTTGCAAATTTCGTCTCGAATCAGCAAAATATATTTATTTTGTTCGGCGCAATGGTCCCGCGATGAGATCGTGACTTTCCCTTTCTGCCGACTGCCCTCCGAGGACAGCTTCCTTTACAACCGTTCCATAATAGTGTCGCATGAATTTTAAACAAAAGGACATCATTTCCGTAATTTTATTTATATACGCTTCAATCTAACTCGCTTTTCCAAGCGACCTTGAAAATCACAGGACAAATACTAGAGATAATCTCAGATAAGCTGAATTAAAATCGTCCTCGCTATTACAATTTTCCGGAATGAATATTCTTACAAAATCTAATCTTGAAAATGTTGATAGGATTTCATGCTTAAAAGAGGAAGTAACAGAGGAGCTGGGAAAAGTGGAATAAGTATAGCCAGTGGCGGCGAAATATTCTGAGAACAGTTGAAATATTTCCATATCGGTAACGTACGAAACCATGTGAGGAGGGTTAATTCAGAACGGTAATCCCGCGCGCATTTTTGCAGCATTGCACCAGAGCTATTAATTATCTCTACATATCCTCTAGGATATGTACACATCTTGAGTTTTTGTATTTTAAAAGTTAATACGTTCCGCTTTGTAAATCATTCAAACGTACTATTAGAAACAATAGACCATACATCATAATGTGAAAGCTAATTTTCAACGAGCTTTCACGGAACATTGCGTACAAAAATATATTTAGGACAGACTGACCTATATACTGGTATGCGTTAACTTTTAAATAAAGGTCTAAACTCAAAGCCGCAACCCTCACGTTAGTATTAACAAAATATTTCTCTTGTTGTCGGTAAGCACGCCTCACACAAAGTTTATTACAATGGATGTCACGTGCATGAGACACGTACGATGGGCGGACACAAAAACGAGTTGTAATTTTAATTAAAACGTCACAACTTTTGAACCCACAATACTTTATGAGAGTTAGCAGAATTTTAGCTACCGCACATTATGAAGCTCATGGAAATAATTAATACTTTTCGAGAAGTGTTCGCGTTAAGAAGGAGCTATTCCCCTATAATATATTAAATAATATTTTCCTCTTTAACTACCTTTTCAAAATCAACGTGTGAAAGAAAATACTCAAATGAACTATCCAAGTCGTCGTCCATAAACAATTGTTAAGAGATCTATAAAACAAAATAAATGACATTTAAGGGACTCTACTCACTTTTGTTTCCATCTCATCATAATTTATGCAATACTCAAATAGCCAGCACCCATAGACAACAGTAACTGAGACGAGCTCTCACAAGCCAACGTTTTAATTATTAGCCCTAGGAGCTGCCGTGAGACGGCGCACCACAGGATGCGTATTCAGGTGCCACGTTGCACTACCTTACCTTATAGCAATCAGTTTATTTTAAACTGAAAAGCGAAAGGAAATTACGCTATTTAGTGACTTGGTTTAGACTTCTGAAATAAAACGCAGAACTCTCATCACTTTTGTTTCCAGCTCATCTTACGCAGTACCTAAATGGCTAGCTGCCAGACGGCAACAGTAACTGAGACGGGCCCTCACATGCCAACGTTTTAATTAGCCCTTACGAGCCACCGTGATACGTCGCGCCACAGGATGCGTATTCACTTGCTGTTTTGCACTGGCTTAGCCTGCAGTCCTTTTTAAGCCGGCAAGCGAAAGGTAAAGTAAGGAATTAGGTACTTCGTAAAAATGAAATCATACTCTTCCAGACAGGGTTTCATCATCATCATCATTTCAGCCGTACGACGCCCACTGCTGGGCATAGGCCGACATCGCTCGAAGGATTGCTCAGTTGAAGTGGCAGTGGGCGGGACACATAGCGCGGAGAACCGATGGCCGTTGGGGCGGAAAGGTTCTCGAATGGCGACCGCGAACCGGACGACGTTCCGTGGGCAGGCCCCCTACAAGGTGGACCGACGATCTGGTCAAGGTCGCGGGAAGCCGCTGGATGCGGGCAGCGCAGGACCGATCGTTGTGGAGATCCTTGGGGGAGGCCTATGCCCAGCCCAGACAGGGTTTAATATAAATTAAAGATAGTTAATTTTATTTTGCATAGGTAGGTATATTCTGAATCATGGAACAGTTTAAATAAACCCAGGCAACACATAGCATTCGACTAGTACCTAGAACCAAACTACGCAAAGCAGCAGGTTCTATGACGAACGAATAACGGATATATAAAAATCGGAAAAGTTAAAGTTGTTTTCAAATGTACAAAGCACTCAAACTACGTAGAAGTTTAAATTTGATAGGACAAACCCGCTACGGCTCTTTACTTTAATACACGCAGGCCACGTTGCAGGCTGCTACTTCGTAACTAAACGGTTATGATCATTATTACACAGACATGCATCCAAGATTCCCAGTTCGCAAATATAAAGTCACCCCAAAAAAACTAGTCATTTAACATTTCATTCCTTAATACCTTTGCCCTGAATTTCTTGGAACTATGTGCCCTCAAATCAAACACACCGAGATTAGCAGAAGTAGGTGAATCTGCAGGTACTGAAGTGCATTGCGGACCCGGCGCACGTCCGAAATCCGACACTTGGCACGGGCCGCGGCCAACCGCCCGCAAGTTTTAAGTTTTAATTACGCCCCTGCAAACTTACGCTGAGCCTAGCTGTGGGATATTGTGGTGCAGCCATTCACTACACGGAATAAGCCCATGTGAATGGGATTGAACGCGTTAGCGAATGGTTCTGATAATTTGACTCAATTTTGTCGGATAATATTTTTCGCTTTTGACGTGGAAACAGGTTTATTTTGTATTCGCGTTTCTGCAGTTTATATAAACGGTTTGGTTACAGTAACTTTTATTACAAAGTATTAAATGAGTGGTTGAAAGTGATCATCAACTATCCATTATATGCGTTACCAGCCGCCCGCTAATTTTACTGTTTTACAATTTATATTGGATGGAGGTAGGGCCTCATTTCCTTTCCCAGCCAATGTATCTCTATATCCGACTGGTATCCAAATGGAGTGCTGAAACAAGTTATAATCGCTAGCCCCAGCGTAACGTAAAAAAAAGTAAAGCTCTAGTTCATTCAGCAATAAAATGTAATCAGAGGAAAATAAAACTACTTTCAAACAATGAACCTAAGTATTTTCTCATCTTCTAATTAGGGATCTGCGTGTGTCATTGTAAAGCTTAAAGTCAACATGGTAGATTATTTACACTGTTGCCTATTAATAATCTTATGTATTTAAAACATTTATACATTAAGAAAAAAATAAAGAAACTGTACAATTTATTCAACAGTCTCAGTGTCCCTAAAAAGGCACAGAAATGTCAGGTAGATTCTAAAAATTATACTATTTTAAACAAAAACTATATCAATCTACCTATACCACAGTTTACTAAATCCTATACTGTTATTTCCGAAAAAGCATTTTACATTCTTTTGCTTTGAAGTGAAAATACGAGTAAGTAGCACCTATACTATTTCTACTTCAACTTTATATTTTAACTAATGCGACAACCGTTGTAACATTTTCCAACATCATAAATTGATAAACAGTAAAAAGCTCAATCTTGTAAAAAGCGCGCAGCTTTCGAGTCCGAAAATACCAGCAACGAGAACAAAACTGTGAAATAAATAAAACAGAGCCGAGGTCCGACTGGTGCAATTTCTACAGCGATAAAACGCGAAAGGAGCGGTATTTAAATTGAATACGCCGTAAATAAATGCTAAATGAGACAAAGGACTGCGAGAAAATTTGCAATCTAAACAAGATAAAAGGAGTAATGTATCTTTAATGAAACCAAGCGGTTACTGTCGCTCGTCGCGTTTGTGACCACTAATCATTATAATAGAATCTTCAAAAAAATGTTTTCACTTCTCATGCTCGTAAAGTTCGTGTTTATGTTGGGTATAGGCTGCATAAAATCGCTTTTTATGTTCTAGTGCATAAAGTAAAATCTTCGTCTAAGTCTCAGACTCTGACAAAGGTCGTCAGGTAAACAGTCACACGCGCAATTAAACTTCGTTACACAATCCATGTTAAATTACTAAGTTAATAAAACTAAGCAAAATTAATGAATTTTGTAAGAAATAAGTATTTCAAGAGCATTATGGACTACGATCTATGCTAAAGTCACTGTGCTGCCACTTGGCTGCCACTGCCACGTATAAAAAAAAGAAAAAGAAAGTCTTGCCGCCTGTTCTCGCCAATATGGCAAGTCTTTATTTTTTCTTTTTTGCAATATTTTTATTTATTTTCCTCACACTCGAAGTGAAAAGCAGAGTGTATAACTCGTAGATAAAACCCATTTTACCCTCGAATTTACTATATATATACGTCTCGGGTAAAATGGTACGTTTTATGCACTTGTTGTACAATCTACTAAATAGTATAAATATATAATAATATATATAAATATATAGCATCAAATGCGAATCACGTGCATTGTATTGTATTGCAGTTAGAGTTTACAAACTAAACAAACATAAATGTCTGAAATAACACATTATGTATTATAAAAACATAATTCTTAACTAATTCAAAATGAATAATAAACTGATTATTTATATCTAGAATACATTTATGTACTTACCAGTACCTAGATCAACATTTATAGATAAAAACAAAATTTTCAAATCTTTACAAGAATTTTATCATCCAAGCAATTAACATCCATTTAAGCTGCAATTCAAATCCTTACTCCATACCGTTTACTTTAATCTTCAACTACATCCGTAAAATGTCGATTTTGATGGAATCACTTTCTTCGAAGTCGCTCGGCGAATGTAAACAAGGAATGGCCCGATGCATTAGCGATTCCACAGATAACCGACTCGGGAACACGAGAATGATCGTTTATTATTCATTGTAATCCGATACTAGTACTCTATCGGCACACGACACGCTGACTTTCCAAAGAAAAAAACGCCTAAAAGCTTTTAAAACTTTCATATAATATAAGTTTACCAAAGCTGTTGACAATTTGTAAGTACGTAATGCCACAAAAGAACAACTTAGTCCTGATTTGTTGGTTTCGTTGTTTATGTTTACTGACCGTCCTTTTGTTTTTCTGAAAGTTTACAATCTGCTTACTACCTTTAAGGAGATTTTGTTATCGAAATGTAAGTAATTTCCGTGTAAAGTAATTTTTCTCATTACCTTACCTTAGAATAATTGCGAGATATATAATATTATATAATAATCGAGATTGATATTTTGGCAAACATTAGTTATTGAGATAGTTAATTATATTTTACATGATTGAAAACCAGAGCAAATGCAAGTCTGACTAATAAATACGCACTAAAAGTTTCAATATTATTGATATGATATAGGCTTAGGTATAACAAGTTTCATATCTATTTTTCCTTTACTTGTGCAATGAGCAGCAATTCCAAGATCTTCATATTCTAAAGAAAAAACGAAAAGTGCTATATACCTAACTGTTTATTACGCTATAGAAACCTATGGGAGTTCAAGGTATAAACGGACTTGACAGACATAATATTATGGACATACCGTTATACTTTAACATATACAATCCTAAAACTACAATAAAAGTTTATGAGCCCACATTATTTCTTTTCTAACACTCGATGCATAATGTTCCGCCTCCTCTTGGCCGACATATTGAAAGGCAATCAATAACACACGTCCATGTTTTACGACCATGTTTTTTAGATGTAAGCTTATCCCGTGGCTACTGCAATAAATGTAAATCATCAATCAAAAGATGCCCTTAATTAGACGATGCTTGTTCATCTCGACTTTTAGTTTTTTTTTCTTTTTATAGAAGATTAATGGTGTAGCGTTCTCTGGTATCAATGTCTTAATAATAGTGAATTACACACTCCGAGGCATGCTTTATGATGCTTTGTAAGTCTGAATTGCGGCAGTTAACTTGATTGGAGATTAAAACACGCAAGCACTGTTTTTCTCCGGGTAGGGCAGGGTTATTCTCATCCACTATGTGTTTGTAGGTAGATCAATTCCATAAAGCAATGGAATGCTTGCCTTAAGATGTTACTCATTTAATTACTCTTACATTAGTGTGTAATCGCAATCTTATTACACTATCGTCGTTTATACCGATACAAGAGTAACGCCTCATACAAGTCCGTTATCTTATTTATGGTGTATGACAGTGTAATCTCCCGCGGGCGATCCGAACTTGTGTAGCGGCTACTGGAACTTTTGACAGCCCTGCCACTCTGCTTCGAAACAGTTCTGTGAAGTAACTGGAAGTAACGAAAATAGAAAATATTTTGTTACTTCAGTATACTTTTATAAGCATTGATGACACGCCCTGCTGATATTTTGTTACTTCAGTACACTTTTATAAGCATTGATTACACGCCCTGCTGCTTAGACTTCTATGTATGTATTTCAGTTTGGTTAAAACCTGTGAATTTTCGTTGCACAATCCGTTTCTAATTTTTGGAATGGTCCTTTATCCTTAATATTTCTTTTGCAATTTTATTTCAACAAATTAAATTTAGGTATAAATATTGAGACATGTAAAAATTCTTCATAAACCTCTTAAAGCACAGAAAGCAGGTACCTTTAACGCGCAAGTTGTAATAGCCTCGTGCGAAATTTATTTTATATGCCCATACTTCTTAGATTTTTATATCATTAAATTCCACCTCAGGTTTATGAAAAAAATAGAATCAAATAATAATAAATAAATAAAATAACCGAAGAAGAATGAAGAAGAATCAAATAAAAATAAATAATAAAATCTCAAGTCCACATTTTTCAGGCGTTGCATAAAAATATTTATTCAAAGTAATTGATATTTTTGTGTTTTAATTATTAATTTGTTCATGTTGTTTGTTATTTGTTCTTATGTTGAAAATCTTGTCTGTTATGTGTTAATTAGCAAAGTAAGAATAGCAATCCCTAGAAGAGGAGCTGTCCAAATCGGACACAAACCAAAAGCTAGAGTATAAGCTTCGAGCAACACGGGTCTTCCGACGGAAGACCCGTGTTGCTCGAAGAGTATAAGTTTTGACAGCCTTCTCATTCGAACAAGTTGCGGTCATTTTAAGAGCGCTTTTTCAGAAACAATAGTGCAAGTTAGGTAGGTACTACTCGTAAACAAAGATAAGTTTTGTTTATGAGTGCAAATAAACTAAAAACTGGCCAAGTGCGAGTCGGACTCGCACACGAATAAAGTTATAGCGGCAACAGAAATACATCATCTGTAAAAATTTCAACTGTCTATCACGGTTTATGAGATACAGCCTGGTGACAGACAGACAGACGGACAGCGGAAATTTGGTACAGGAGTAGGGTTTAATGCCCACATAAAGGGAAAACTATCAAAACTATGATCATGGAAGATCCTGAGTACCTCATTCACTGAGGAGAAACCTTAACAGACCAGCCAAACTACTAAAGTTATTGGTATGTCTTTACAAAATATATTCAGCGTGGTTGGACCTTTTTCTTGGGATACAAAAAAGGTCTGGAGTATCTGATCAAATAGCCTGAGAGCTGAGAGCTCAGTTTAACTAGGTGAGATATGAAAATGTCGCCTTAATGAGCCCTTTCTATTGATATTTAAAAAACATGAGCTTTCAGTGCATGCTATTTACACGGACTTTAGTAAGGCCTTTAAACGGGTCAATCATGAAGTGTTGCTCTACAAGCTTTGTGCGCACGGCATTGGGGAACCATTGTTGAGCTGGTGCCGGTCGTATCTGTCGGGAAGATCTTCATGTGTGGTGGTAAATGGTTTTTGGTCAGAATCTTTCCCTGTTGCATCTGGTACTCCACAGGGGTTACATCTTGGTCCTTTGATGTTTAATGATTTTATTAACGATATTAGAGAGTGCTTCAAAAACTCCGAGTACTTATTATTCGCAGATGACCTGAAGTTTTTCAGAGAAGTAGTCACTCAATCGGATGCGAATCTTTTACAAAATGACGTTAACAACCTAGTGGATTGGTGCGAGGCAAACCAAATGGACTTAAACGTTTCCAAGTGCAGTTGCATGGTATTCTCACGAAAAAAAAGAATATCTGAACACAAATACAGAAATGTATTTTGGGCGTTAAACATTCTTACATGTTGGTGGACACAAATCAACGACCAAGTCACATAAGAAAACAAACTATGTAGGTATATCAATAAAGCGAGAGTTGGCCAGTTTTTTTACAGGATGTTTTTGATGAGTATAACGATATAGGTAAGTACTCGTACATACGCTAGAGTAAAACAATATTCTGCTGCAAATTTCTTTATAGACTAACTTTAGCTCTCACAACACATGGCTATAACAAGCCTTTCAAAGCGTGTCGGGAACAAATTCCCCATTGAAAGTAGCATAACGCTAATGCAGTATAGAGCGCCGCGGTAATCTCCACCAATATTATTTCGCCGTACAAAATGCCAAGCTCCAACGCAGTCGGAGTTTAGAATGCTTTCACCGACGCTGCCGTTTAGCAAAGTTTAAGTAGAGACCGGCCAGCGTATACGTACACCGCCACTATTCGGACTCACTTCATGTTTAAGGCGCTACTCGGAAAAAGTACGGACTTTTTGATTTAAAACTATAGGACAGTTACAGTTGTTACAAACCTGGTAATAAGATATATATTTCTTCATAGCTTTATCTAGAATCGTATAGTTTCAGAAACACGATTTTATGACTTTGGCTCGACACTTTTTATTTTCGAAAATACCTCTAAAAAATAAGAAATATCAGGATTTTTCTTAAATGGGGATACATATACTATTGAAAATTGGTTTAATTAGTGGACACCAATAATATTTAGGATCGTATAGAAGCATTTTTTTGAACTCGCTATAGTTTTTGAATACGAAGTGATTTTGTGTTTTTTTTGCGTAATCGGCAAAATCGGTCTCGCTCCCGCGCGCGTCGTTTTCTCATTGCTATCTCGCTTTAGCATAATTTTTCCGAGTATCGCCTTAATCCCTGCGAATAAATAAACAACAAGCAAAGCCTGAAAGCAAATGTGAATTTATCGTCCCCTTTTTACTATTGAGAACATTTCCATAAACCAAACGTTTTCTAGTTAATCAAAACCGTGAGTGCACCAAACATAAGATTAAGCGATGTTGAAGGTTCATAATTGTATTTTGATGAGAGCCTAGAAAAAACAAACATGTTATTCGAGAACTGCAGATAGATTCATACCCTTTTATCGTATAAACATATTAAATCCAAAAATATTTACCTTATTGTTGTGAATCCTGTGCGATATACACGAGAAACGACAGCTAATTTATTTCAAAGTAACAAAATCTTTCATTCGCTTTACATTAATTAAAGTCGAGCAGATAGCTAGCCCACATTTAAATTTTATTAATTTTAAAACAATAGGCATTTAATACGTCTTTTCATTAACATTTCTTCTGAAGCAAATGGCGAATTCGTAAATTGAATGCGAAGTAATAAATGGATCCCTTGCATCTCAATGAGGTCTCGAGCTCACGGCGGCACCTAGCTCTGATTGATTCAGCCTCACGGAAATAATTTCGGCCTGTTTGGGATCCACGATAGATCTCACTCTTGCCATTTACTCTTCCGCATGAGCCACCCTTCTTATTGTCCTTAATTAAATCTTAATCGAGATAGCCCAATTAGATACCCGCTCTACCTATCAGAACAAACGTTTCTATGTCAACAGTTCAGGTCAAAATATAACAGAAGTTGACCCTCTCCTTGACCGTAACATCATAAAATAGAAAACCTTTACCGAGTTGACTTTCGCAAGAATGAATAGAAAATACGCTATTCAAGAAAATGTTAAATATCTCTATATCATTTTTACGATAGGAGCGAAAAATCTCGACCTGCCCTGACCTTTTTGGTATCACTTTTGCCCACTAATATTAAAAGCCTCGCAAAAAAGTTTCCGTAAGAACATTTTTATGATGGCATCGTTAATGGGCTTAGTAAAAAACTGTAATGAAGCGATGTATTCTTAATGAAGAAACGTCTCGGAGCCGCTGCCCGGGGCGTTTAGCGTCTGAAAGTATACGAGTATATCCCCGCCGATCCTGCCGGGGTTTCATTGCAACGTCTTGGGAAAATCAATTCAACATAAGTTAATTTTAATGGCATCTTAATAAACTTATCGCGTAAGTTTAGAGTTGCAAGGAACTTATGAAAATTCTCATTTAGCAACTAAATAGAATAATAATATAACACTGAATATTTTGTTTAGTTAGGTAAGTTTAGCAAGAAACCCGCAAGAAATTTCTATTGCTAACAATGTTCATAGAGATAATAATGCTATTCTTAGTTAAAACTGACAATTAAGCACATTGAAGAGTAGAGACATTCAACGCAATTTACTTTGATAAAAGTAAACTGAGACAATTGATATAATTGAACTAAACTTTGGAGAATGCTCGCAATTTTGCGCAGACGTTACTAATAACAGCCTGTAATTAAGTGAATGAACCGCTATATAAAACAATAAAAAAAAAATTCAAGTCAAAATTCCATTCGCTGACCTCTAGCTAGTAGTTGTGAAGCGAACCTCTTCTAACATTAGTTATTTCGAGTACTAATGCTTCTTTAGTTCAAGTATCGTTTAAAATATAATATATTATGTTGTGATATTTGACTAGAAATCATTTATACATAATATTTATTTTATTATATTATTAGTGCTTATTCGGAGAAATACGGCCAAGAGATCGGCTCATATTGATTACATTTCCTTAATATTTATAGAGCAACTAGCTTCCGCCCGCGACTTCGTCCGCGTGGACATTCGAGAAAATACTTAGGGGACCAATAACCAGGATAAAAAATATTCTATGTTTTAATTGCATAAAAATCCGATCAGCCGTTTTTACGTGATTAGGCGGGTCCTCCCTCACCAAGTGAGCAGCCTCGCGCGAGGCACAACGTTTGCCACGTGCGGCGGGCCTCGCACGAGGTTGCTCACTTAGTGAGGGAGGACCCGCCTAATCACGTAAAAACGGCTGATCGGATTTTTATGCAATTAAAACATAGAATATTTTTTATCCTGGTTATTGGTCCCCTAAGTATTTTCTCGAATGTCCACGCGGACGAAGTCGCGGGCGGAAGCTAGTAAATAATAAGTGTCTGTTTCACAATTAAAATGTTATTTCTGAGTAGCTTAGGTACCAAGAACTTTTAGGGCACTTAAGATGATTTAGGTTTCTATACCCTATTTACCCCCTGGGTTTGATTTTCGGAAAACTACGAAATGGGTTGCCTATTTGTTTTAAGAAGTAAGCCTACAAAGTTTCAAGTTGAAATGTCTATTTTACCTCTGATTTTTCATTCAAAATTTCACCCCTATTGCAACCTTTTAGGGGTTGAATCATGTTCAGCGTGTTAAACATCAAAATAAATGCCATTTTTGCAATCGTCATCCCATAAAAGCTCAATAACGACATCCATATCGATTTTTAGGTTTATTTATCCCATTTAACCTCTAAGAGGTTGATTTTCGAAAAAATACGAAACATGTTTTTGCTTATTTCTTTTATTTTCTGACCATAAGCCTAAATAATAATTTAAATGAAGGAATTTCCAGATATAACATTTCATCCCCCTTTTCACCCCTTCGGGGGTGGAATTATCAAAAACGCTGACACAGGAAGATATTAATTTTCAATTGCCAGCCTAAATACAAAATTTGTAGATCCTAACTTCAAAACTGACGGACTTTTATACACTCATATTCATCCCCTATTTTACCCCCTGGGTTTGATTTTGGGAAAATTACGAATTGGGTTGCCTATTTGTTTAAAGAAGTAAGCCTACAAAGTTTCAAGTTGAAATGTCTATTTTACCCCTGATTTTTCATTCAAAATTTCACCCCTATTGCAACCTTTTAGGGGTTAAATCATGTTCAGCGTGTTAAACATCAAAATAAATGCCATTTTTGCAATCGTCATCCCATAAAACCTCAATAACGACATCCATATCGATTTTTAGTTTTATTTATCCCATTTAACCTCTAAGGGGTTGATTTTCGAAAAAATACGAAATATGTGTTTGCTTATTTGTTTTACTTTCCGACCATAAGCCTAAGCCTAAATAATAAATTAAATAAAGGACTTTCTAGATACAACATTTCATCCCCCTTTTCACCCTTTCGGGGGTGGAATTGTCAAAAACGCCGACACAGGTAAATATTAATTTTCAATTGCCAGCCTAAATACAAAATTTGAAGATCCTAACTTCAAAACTGACGGACTTTCATACAAACATTTATCCCTTATTTCACCCCGTTAGGGGTGGAATTTTTAAAAATCCTTTCTTAGTTTGAAGAAAGGATTTTTGACTTTCAAAATTTGAAGTCTCTAGGTTCAGCGGTTTGGGCTGTACGTTGATATCTCAGTCAGTCAGTCAGTCAGTCAGTCAGTCAGTCAGTCAGTCAGTCAGTCAGGACTTTGAATTTTATATATATAGATAATAAATCGCGTAATACCAAGCGAAGGCACTCAGTACGCGGAAGGCGACCGGGTCGGTTTCCTTTCTCGCTGCATCGTAAACCCTAGATGGTCAATTTATGGAGGCGATGCTGTAACCCATTCCAGTTCAGGCAGATTTACGAGAGACCCTACAATACCACGACCGCGTCACTCACATGCAATAAACCTCGCGTCTCACGATAAACTGCACTTGTAGGGACATTTGGTGGACTTAGCGGACTTAGCATTTATGTAATAGATTTTTTATTGTTTATCTCATGATTTAGGTATCTATGCAATACCTAATAAACCTTGTTTATTTCTTGAAAATTCACGTTGCAGTATACACACACAGACAGATTTACGAGTGACCCTACGATTCCACAACCGCGTCACTCACATGCATTAAACCTCGCGTCTCACGATAAACTGGAACTGTGGAGACATTTTGTGGACTTATCGTTTTTGTAATAGATTATTTATGGTTTAACTATTGATATACGTATTTATTGTGCTGTTAAATATTGAGTTTAATGAATATTCATTGTTTTCTCAAAACAGTACCCGTATTGTATGTTTGTCAATGTGCAGACGTAACGACATTAAGGTATAATCTATCTGTCAAAATTTAACTCAACGCTAGTATAGCATAGTATAGTATAGTAATAGTATAGTAGCTAGTATGCTTATTTACTAACACACTCAGCCCTCAGAGGTTTGCACTGGTGACCGACCACCTACTGGCGATACCGCGAGCGCTATTGCTTTTAGTAAAAACTCAATACGGTGACATTCTTTAGTCGTTCACGAAAATGCGTTTTTAGGGTTCCGTTGCGTATGGCAAAAAATGGAACGCTTATAGATTCGTCTTGTCTGCCTGTAGGTATGTCTGTCTGTCTGTCTGTCCGTCTGTCTGTCTGTTCGTCCGTCCGTATGTCACAGCCACTTTGTTCAAAGAAATATTAAAACTACACAGTTGAAACTTGGAAAGTACTTAGATGTATTCGGTAAACCGCTTTACAATTTTCATACGAAAATAAAAAAAATAAGGGGGGGGGGGCTAACCATACTGGAACTGAAAATGTTTTTTTTTACATCAAAACTATTCGTGTGGGGTAGACATATCAACTCGTAAACGGATCGTAAACGTATCAATTCGAGCGGTTCAGTATTATTTGTATGAAACCCCCTACTGCAAAGCACAGCATTAATCGGAATCGTAACGTAATCGCCTCGCTACTCACGAACCGCTTGCTGGTCGCTTAACTTGCTATCCCCGCGCTTACCGCTAGTCGTCCACGCGCTCACGTCTCTCCGTACCCGAGCTTGCGGCTCTACGCACAGAGTGGTCTGAAAATGAAAATGAACTAACCACATCACAATTTTTTTTTATACTTTTTTTTCTATTTTGAACCACTGTGCGGCGAGCCGTAAGCGCGGCGTTGCCTAGCCGTACCCGAGCCGACGTACCGACGCTGATCCGGTTTGGTTACGTGCTTGCGTTAGGTTGACGCCTGGTTGACGGCGAGACGAAAGGCGATACGGTGTCGATCCCTTTCCGAGTTGATGTATCTGCTGTGACCTTATTATAAAGGTTCAGTAGCACCGAATTCAGCATTCGGTGCTGGATTGCATACGGTCAAACATCTCCTGAGGATGCCCCGGGTTGGGGCGAAACACGTGTAGAGTAGTGTGATCGATGAAGGTGCACGTTTTGAGTATTGTGATCGGTGAAGGTGCACGTTTTGTGATTATTTGCGGAAGAAAGCTACATATTTTTATTTTTCACATTTTTCATCTTTTACCCTCTTTCTTGTGATAATTTCACCTCTTTTCAAAAACTATAAAACATATTAAAGTATCCAGCTAGCAGTAATTTAATTTAAATCTCCTTGAAGTTTCAAAGAAAAATAAAGAAAATAATATTGTTGAACTACAACTCCGGGCTAAGTAATCTGATGTTGAAGGAAAATCAATGGAAGCATTTATCAAGCCGAGGCTACATAACGGAGCTGCACCAAGAAGACAATCAAAGTTTAGTAAGTTAGCAACGGTTAACGTAACGAGTGGAACAACTATCTCTACAGTATTTGTTGTAGTCCAATTTTTAAATAAGAACTACTTAGCCACTAAAAATGAAAATATACCGGCTACATAAATCCATACTATCCATACTATCCATATCCATACTTCCATACTATACTATATACTATATACTATATACTATATACTATATACTATATACTATATACTATATACTATATACTATACTATACTATACTATACTATATACTATATATACTATATATACTATATACTATATACTATATACTATACTAATATACTAATACTAATACTAATAATATTATAAATGTGAAAGTGTGTTTGTTTGTTTGTTTATTTGTTTGTTTGTTTGTTTGTTTGTCCTTCTTTCGCGTCAAAACGGAGCAACGGATCGACGTGATATTTGGTAAGGGGGTAGTTTGGGAGCTGGAGAATAACATAGGCTACTTATTATTCCGGAAAATTGAGTAAAAATTGTAATTTTCTATGAAAAATCGTTTAACTGTCGTACCTTCGATACAAAACTGTCATTTCTTCCATTACCGTTTCCAAAGAGTATGTAATCACTGACGTCTGCGTGGTCAAAATCGAATACTAATCTTTTCCATAAGCTTAGAATAAAAAAATGTACTGTAACTAGCGCCTAAAATGCCCCAGTCGCGCATGCGCGCAGAGTTATCTGACACTCACTCTACTTCACAGAGTAATTTTTTATATGTAGGAAATAGAGACCAATCTTGGGCCCCTTTATTGGTAGTGTATAAGTAGCGCTATCTGTTGTCTGGTCTAGGCAACTTTTGGTGTAGGTAAAAAACTATAAATTATATGGCAAAACAACGTTTGCCGGGTCAGCTAGTATGTATATAATTATGTGGAATTTCGGGATAAAAATAATTGTCCACGTCTTATTCCCAGACCTACGGACCTACCCCAAAAAATTATAATAATCTGTCAAACCTACTGTGACACGAGATGTTTATATAGATACTAGCTTTTGCCCGCGACTTCGTTCGCGTGATTAAGGTAGTAGAAGTTGTGCGTTTATTTTGAATGTGACGGATTACCAATATAAGTATCAAGGTATTTATTTATCAGTAGACCTTATTTTTTTGTTCCATGCTCACTTATCTTTTGACATAGTGGGTCAGAGTCTTTGTTCGCTTAGTTTTTACTATCAATTAACATGCACTATGAATGAAAGCCATCTACCCTCCAAAAATGGTGTCTCTACCTTCAACCTAAATGGAAATTCCTTTACAAACTGAAACACCTTGTAGCATAATGTATAATGGCAATTTTTCAAAACCCTTTCTTAGTGCTCACCTACACCATAAAAGGTATCTCTTCTCCAAAAATGGTGTTTCTACCTTCAGCCCTATACAAATTCCCATACAATTGAAGCACCCTGTATAATGGGAGTTTTCCAAAATGTTTTCTTAGTGCACCTATCCCACGGAAGGTATCTACCCTCCAAAAATGGTGTCTCTGCCTTCAGCCCTATTCAAATCCTCATACAAACTGGGACACCCTGTAGCACTCTGTATAACGGGAATTTTCCAAAACCCTTTCTTAGTGCTTATATACATTATAAATGAAATCTACCCTTCAAAAATGGTGTATCTATCTGTAGCCCCTTACAAATCCCCATAGAAACTGGTTCCAGTTTTTATACAGTTATGTTCCCTTTATACAGGGTGCTACAGGGTGTACACCCTGTAGCACCCTGTATAGAGGGAATTTTTCAAAACCCTTTCTTAATGCTCACCTACACCATGAAAGGTACCTACCCACCAAAAATGGTGTCTCTATTCTTCTACCCTATACAAATTCTCATACAACCCTGTATAACGGGAATTTTCTAAAATCCTTTCTTAGTGCTCATCTACATCATCTACTACTATCTAATGGTGTCTCTACCTTCAGCCGTTAGGGCTCTACGTCTATGGCAACAATGAATGAATCAGTGACCCAGTCAATCAATGTTTTAATTAGATTAATCTTCCTCTTGAAGCATTTTGCTATTGATGAAACCGCATTATGCGTACAGACAGCGGAAAGCGACTTTATTTTATGCTATAAGTAGAGTTATTAGATTTCTATTTACTTTCTTAGCCATATACAAAATAATGTTTCAACATTTCGCCCTCAAACTATTATTGGCTTTGTTAAAGTCAACAACACATCAATGACATCAAAATTGATTTTGAAATTAAATCATCGCGTTAGTCACTAGGATCTGAATCTGTCTGACTGTCAATGAGTTATACTCAGATTTAATGAACCTCGAATAATCACATAATTAGCATAGGAAACACATCGTCTTCGTTAACATCTAATTTATAAAGCGCGCCCTCCTTTAGATATCATAACTTAATACACCCGTTGACGTATCTGCCACTAAATTTCCATATGCTAATGAAATTATTACCCCACCAAATATTAATAGGATCGATTAAAGTAAATAAATCTTAGTGACTATATAAAATGTTCATAAATTATAGTCTTTCTTTTAGTATCCACTATTTTACTATAATAATGCCTCGGAGGTATCAAGAGTTTTAGAAATAACTCACTCCCACAGCTTGTCTCTAATCCTACTATCCTACTAATATTATAAATGTGAAAGTTTGGATGTTTAGATGTTTGGATGTTTGGATGTTTGGATGTTTGTTACTCAATCACGCCAAAACGGCTGAACGGATTCGGCTGAAATTTGGAATATAGATACTTTGAAGCCTGGAGAGGAACATAGGCTACTTTTAATCCCGGAAAAATATCACATTCCCGCGGGATACCGTCGTGTAGTCCACGCGGGCGAAGCCGCGGGCGGAAAGCTAGTTACTCTATATTGCTCATCTTATAACCATCGGATAAATTCTAAAATGTTGCAACCAAAAAAGTTTATACTTACTTACTAGTTTAATCTATGGATATTGCCCAAATACGTCGTAATCAGAATAATAGGTTCGAACCCAAACGACGAAAGGGTTTTAAATAATTTCAGATCAAATTACAGTCTGTATCGTGGGAAAACGAAGGTAGAAAATTGTTTACTGATTACTTGATAAGATATCAATTGATTGACATAGAAAACTATGTTTGCAGATTATGATGGTGTATAATTAAATATTTTCATAGTATTTCTTTAAAAAAAATTGTGAAATACATTTTAAGTAGAATTTTTTTCGCCTTGTAATCTTGCACCTTCGGGTTTTTCTGCTTGGTGCAAGGTTTGTTACATGATCAACAGCCTATAACTTACATGACTCAACTGAGAACTTAACCACTGGGTTGTTAAATAAAAAAATATTTATCAAAACTTAACAGAATTCTAGAGACAAGCACGTTCTACCAAACTAACGTGAATATAATATAACGTGTGGTTAATATAACTCAATACGAAGCATTTGTTTTCCTAAACTAACGGAGAACATTTGCGAGTGCTGCATTTGCTAAAATCATTGTCACATTGGTTTGGTTGGACTGCATATTCCTGTTTGTCTAAAGAAGCAATAGTGGTTGCTTAGACGTTGCGAAACTAGTGCAAGTAGCATCAGAACTAGCGCAAGTAGCGTCACAACTAGCGCATGTGGCGTCAAAACTAAGGGCGGGCAACCGCAGAGTCTGCGCCGCACCGCCCGCTCCGTCCGGTGCGCACGGCTACGTCCCACACTTGTACGAGAAACCAATTTCCTACCTCATTGTTCTAAAATTGCGTTGCTCTCCATTCTAGCAAATATCGGACGTTTGATTCTTGAAGAAATCAACTGGTTTACCTGGAATTAAAGGAGATTGTGATTTATAATAACTAATTAAATGAATGAAATTGAGACCATTTTAAATTTTCTTTTTCACGTAAAATTGTGTATCTATTCTAATCATCAAAGATCGGAGAGCTATTTTGTATACTTGCGATAATTTTTAGTAATATGGACATTTTTATGTTTTTATAATAAGTATTTAAAAAAAGTTTGTTCCTTTCTTACATCTGACAGCCATTTCGGTTATTTTGCATTACCAGAAGCACCTCCACCACCGTGATGTTCATTTTCTCGTCGCTGGTAAGTTTCGGTCATCGGTAAAAAGAAAACGGTTGGTGATAAGAACTCTTTTAGTGGCTTATGGAGGGTTACAAAAATATAACAATATTGGAATAACTAAAGCTTAACTTATTTCTGAGCTTGCTACAAGTCTACATTATTCGAAACATAAAAAAAGTTCATACTATATTTAGTTATCATACCTACCTGTATGTCAAACTATAATTAGTTTGACATTATTAATATCATTAGTCATTAGTCATTAGACTAATGTCTGTCACAATTATTATCATTTTATTTTTACTATTGTGAGTTGTTAACCAAAAAACAATCGCGCTGAATATTCCTAACATTAAAACTTAATACAAAAATCCAGTGTGAATCGCAATAAAATTGAATAATTTGTCTTAATCCTTCACGGTAACAATCGCGTGGGGATTGAGTACGTAGTCAGATGTAGTTGAGCTACTTATATGCAGCAGACACGAACGCTCAAATTTTGCGTCGCAAGTTTTTTGTACGTTGCTTTTTATGAGACCTCTATTCGCCGTCTCAAGCTTTGTTTGGTCCCGCAGCTCGAGTGGAATCTTGGCTATAGTGATTTGTACAATCGACAGTACAGCGATGGATACACTTCCACGTCAAACTTTTTTGCTCAGCTTCGATAACAGTGAATTTTGCTGTTAGACGTAAAGCTCTACAGTTTAAAATTCACTATGAGCGTTTGTGCACTACACTGAATTTTACCGATCCGGAAAAAACGGATGCTTGTATTTTAATAATTAATTATTATTAATAATAGAATTTATTTATTTCGTGTAGTTTAGGGTTCGAAAACATTGAAACTACACGTAATAAATAAATTCTTACTATTATAAATGATTAAATTATTAAAATACAATCATCCGTTTTTTTCCGGATCGGTAAAATTCAGTGTAGTGCACAAACGCCCTAGGTATTTTATACCTAGTGCTTAATATTAGATTTTTTGACTGAAGCATAAATAGCAAATGTAGCAATCTCTTCTGGATTAAAAAGCCTGCAATTTATTACTTGATCTATTTTCCCCATATTACAGAAGCGCTACCTGTCACTATGAGCACTCATACGTTAAACAGCACAAATACAGTAAACAACAGCAAGTATTGCAAATATTGGAATCATAAATCTAGACTGTCAAGCTAATTGAATATCAACTGCATTGGATGTATTGAAACATTAAACACTGTCAACGCGCGGGCAAAATACGTTTTTATTAAGCTGAACGAAATGACGGGAGTTTACATAAAGGTTAATTCAGAATTATGACACGAAAAGAGAGGCTGTTATCATCAAAAAAAGTTTTTCATATTCATTGAGAGCAATGATAAGTGTTCATTAATTACGAAGGCAATGAAATAAGCTGAAAGGCTCTCAATGCATTTATTCAACGGCAGATGGAAATATTTTTATAGATCACATCCAGCCTTTGCAGGTTTTGATGGATGAGTTCAGAGGCTCGCAATTGACATAGTAGCCTCAATCCAGTCAAATTAATCTTAGATTACAATTATTAACACACTATTGTGGTAGACGCACTATTTACGATAGTTAAAAAATGTGTGACTAACTTTGAAAATCCCTAGTTTAAAAGCCCGTGTTTTACAGCTATGTTAATCTATCTAGAGACGATTTATTGACGTGAGTGAGTGAGACTAAGTAATGCTAAAAATTTTTAATTTCAACATTTAAAAATGATACAATTTATATTGGTTGATATAAATAAAAATCCGAACGGCTCAATCTCAATTTTCAAACAGGCTTGAAATCTCATGGAGTAAAATTAATTTCGTGCCGTGATCAGTGAAGCGTGAGAGGCGATAATCATTCCAATCTCGGGGGTACCCACACTCGCTGAATAAAGCCACTATTAATCATAAGATACGCCGGATTACTCCGGTTGCTACTATAAAATTGCCCAGCCAAACATTAGGAAGAGTTATAGTTTGGTGTTACACATAAAGTTATCTTATATTTTATAGACAAAAGTGTAGCTATAGCTATAGTGAGAAGAATTTTAAAACTAAAAGTTGAATAAAGATAAAGATATAATTTTGCGTCTTATTTTTAATTCATAAAATACACTGAAAAATTCTACATCATACTGTCACTTTTTTGCATTGTAATCAATCAGTTACTTCTTGTTCTTTTATTGTCACTGTTAATTTTCTCCCTGACGCCCTTTCCGGTTAAATGGAAGAGAATGCATATTAGCATTAAGTCCGCCATTTGCTGTCTTTTTGCAATAAAGATTAAATACATAAATAAAAAAATTAATGTAAATTTTCATGTCTGGTGCTTCCGGGTGCTCCTACTAGTTACTCCTACTGATAGGAGCACCGGGACACCCATGTCCTGATGCACCCCTCTCTGTTTTCTAGTATAGATGGATAAACTACTGAACAGATTTTTCTGTCTGAAATTACCTGAGGAAAATAGCGTTCATTTTAACGTAAGTATAAGATACTTCTCATTCCGATGGATAATTAAATTTATAGGACATTTTGCATTTGCGAATGCACCATTCACACTACGACCATATGTCCTTAGTAAACGCAGATGTACAAAAGTATTAAAAACTTATGTTACAAAAGGGCGTTTAACTAAGTATACGTATTTGAAACACACTCCACTGATTTCTATGTAACAGGAACTATGACCATAAATAGTTTTTTCTCTCCAGTCATCTATACTTATAATAAAACTGTAAACGATCCAATTCTGTACATTGAAAAGAAATAGAAAAAAATACCACCAGGGGTCTTCTTAAACGAAACAGATACCAAAAATATAGTTTTTGAATTTTTTGTCTGTCTGTCTGTCTGTTGTCCGCGTTTCACACAAAAACTACTGCACGGATTTTGATGAAACTTTTTTGTTATACAGCTATTGGCTCTCGCCAACATATAGGCTAAAATTTATTTTGAAGATCGTAATATCTGATGTGGAACCATATTAGCAGTCCAGCCAAACTATGAGATATATAAAAATACCGTCTTAAGGAAAATTGTTAAACGTGATGGGCACTTTCTATTGACGTACAAAGTTTGAAGGTCTGGTCCACCTGATGTGGAACCCTAGCAGCCAGGATAAACTATATGAGATACATACATGGCGTCTTAAGAAAAGTTGTTTCACGTAATGAACATTTTCTATTGACGGAAAAATATCGAAGGTCTGGCACACCTGATGTGGAACACTAGCAGCCCAGCTAAACTATAAGAGATACAATCTATCTATCTTCTATCTATACTTATAATAAAACTGTAAACGATCCAATTCTGTACATTGAAAAGAATCTACATATACTTATAATAAAACTGTAAACGATCCAATTCTGTACATTGAAAAGAAATAGAAAAAAATACCACCAGGGGTCTTCTTAAACGAAACAGATACCAAAAATATAGTTTTTGAATTTTTTGTCTGTCTGTCTGTCTGTTGTCCGCGTTTCACACAAAAACAACTGAACGGATTTTGATGAAACTTTTTTGTTATACAGCTATTGGCTCTCGCCAACATATAGGCTATAATTTATTTTGAAGATCGTAATATCTGATGTGGAACCATATTAGCAGTCCAGCCAAACTATGAGAAATATAAAAATACCGTCTTAAGGAAAATTGTTAAACGTGATGGGCACTTTCTATTGACGTACAAAGTTTGAAGGTCTGGTCCACCTGATGTGGAACCCTAGCAGCCAGGATAAACTATATGAGATACATACATGGCGTCTTAAGAAAAGTTGTTTCACGTAATGAACATTTTCTATTGACGGAAAAATATCGAAGGTCTGGCACACCTGATGTGGAACACTAGCAGCCCAGCTAAACTATAAGAGATACAATCTATCTATCTTCTATCTATACTTATAATAAAACTGTAAACGATCCAATTCTGTACATTGATAATAATAAAACTGTAAACGATCCAATTCTGTACATTGAAAAGAAATAGAAAAAAATTACCACCAGGGGTCTTCTTAAACGAAACAGATACCAAAAATATAGTTTTTGAATTTTTTGTCTGTCTGTCTGTCTGTTGTCCGCGTTTCACACAAAAACTACTGAACGGATTTTGATGAAACTTTTTTGTTATACAGCTATTGGCCCTCGCCAACATATAGGTTATATTTTATTTTGAAGATCGTAATATCTGATGTGGAACCATAGCAGTCCAGCCAAATTATGAAATATATAAAAATACCGTCTTAAGGAAAATTGTTAAACGTGATGGGCACTTTCTATTGACGTACAAAGTTTAAAGGTCTGGTTCACCTGATGTGGAACCCTAGCAGCCAGGATAAACTATATGAGAAACAAACATGGCGTCTTAAGAAAAGTTGTTTCACGTAAATGAACATTTTCTATTGACGGAAAAATATCGAAGGTCTGGCACACCTGATGTGGAACCCTAGCAGCCCAGCTAAACTATAAGAGATACAAATATAGCATCTTAAGAGAAGTTGTTCAGCGTTATAAGTATTTTCTTTTGACATACAGTGTACACTAATATTATCAATGTGAAAGTATGTTTGTTTGTATGTCCGTCTTTCACGTCAAAACGGAGCAACGAATTGGCGTGTTTTTTAGTATTTGCGGGAAGTTTGGGAGCTAGAGAGTGACTTAAGTAAGCTTGAAATAAGTTTTTATCTCGGAAAAGTATCACTTTCCCTAGGGATAACGTCGTGTAGTACACGCGGGCAAACCGCGGGCTGAAGGCTATGTGATATATTTTTTTATGTGCTAATATATTGTATCATACCACTGTACTAATATATATTAAAAAATAAATAAAATAATCTATACTTATAATAAAACTGTAAACGATCCAATTCTGTACATTTAAAAGAAATAGAAAATAATACCTCCAGGGGTCTAAAGGAAAAGATACCAAAAATTTTGTTTTGAATTTTTTGTCTGTTTATCTGTCTGTTGTCCGCGTTTGAGGCAAAAACTACGAAGCGGATTTTGATGAAACTTTTTTTGTTGTATAGGCTATTGGTCCTCGCCAACATATAGGCTTTAATTTATTTTGACGATCGTAATATCTGATATGGAACCATAGCAGTCCAGCCAATCTATGAGAGATATAAAAATACCGGCTTAAGGAAAATTATTAAACGTGATGAGCATTTTCTACTGTCATACAAAGTTTGAAGGTCTGGTTCATTCACCTGATGTGGAACCCTAGCAGCCCAGCCAAACTATAAGAGATAGAAATATAGCATCATAAGAGAAGTTGTTCAGCGTAATAAGTATTTTCTTTTGACATACTATCTCGAATATTATTAATATGAAAGTAATCCGGTGCCCCAGAGACTTAAAAGTCGGCACAGTTTTGTCAAGCATGCTACTCCTCTAACGGGCGATGCTTGCCTAGCCTTGCCTAGCTCGATGCATGCTTTGGGAAGAGAAACATCCGACAGCAACACCGACTGCTATAAAGGAAAGACTGCCCCCGGTCATTGGTTACCGTGGCCAACCTGGAAGTCTCTAAATAGACTTAGAACCCAGGTAGGCCGATGCAAATTTAATCTTTGCCGGTGGGGTTATTCCTCAGATGAAGGATGTGAATGTGGTGCCTCTTCCCAAACTATGTCACACCTTTTGTCCTGCTCAGCGTGCCCTTCATCTTGCACACGCGAGGACCTCTATAACGCCACTGAAAACGCTATACGTGTGGCGCAATTTTGGTCTAACAAGATCTAAAGCCGAACGATTGACACGCTAAGAAGAAGAATATGAAAGTGTCTTTCACGTCAAAACGGAGCAACGGATCGACGTTATTTTTAGTATGTAGGTAGTTTAGGAGCTAGAAAGTGACATAGACTAAAAATATCACTTTACCTCGGGATAACGTAGTGTAGTACATGCGGGCGAAACCGCGGTCGGAAGGCTATGTTATGTAAATTTTTAATGTGCTAATATGTATCATAGCATTCATAGCGCTGTACTAATATATATTAAACTAGCTTTCCGCCCGCGGCTTCGCCCGCGTGCACTTCCCGACCTTATCCTGCTGGAATGTGACATTTTTCCGGGATAAAAGTAGCCTATGTTCCTCTCCAGGCTACAATGTATCTGTGTCCTAAATTTCAGCCATATCCGTTCAGCCGTTTTGGCGTGATTGAGTAACAAACATACAAACATCTAAACTCTCACATTTATAATATTACTAGCTTTCCGCCCGCGGCTCCGCCCGCGTGGACTACACGACGTTATCCCGCTGGAATGTGATGTTTTTCCGGGATAAAAAGTAGCCTATGTTCCTCTCCAGGCTACAAAGTATCTGTGTCCCAAATTTCAGCCAAATCCGTTCAGCCGTTTTGGCGTGATTGAGTAACAAACATACAAACATCTAAACATCCAAACATCTAAACTTTCACATTTATAATATTAGTAGGATAAGAAATAGCTTATTTATTAGCCTTAAAAATTAAAAATGATACCGAAAGTCACTATTCCACGCGGACGAAGTCGCGGGCACAGCTAGTCTACTTATAAGGCAATGAATTTAGTTCCATACGAAACGTATCATGCATGATTGATAGGTTCTGATGATTAAATAGAGCAGTTGTGTAGTACGGAGATTTACGATTGCATTGGGACGTCAAAGGGCATCATTTTTCAACATCGGTGACGTCACACAGCTCATGGCGTCATGACACATTAATTTGGTAACCGGTGCGAAGCGAGACCCGACTGATCGGTTTTTAAACGGTTACGCTTATGAGGTTTCGAATATGATACATAGGTACCTAACCTATAGATGTAGCAAGAGAATAAAGACATTTTTAGTGGTAAAAACTATGAATACTACACTCACCGTGCTATTTTTTTACTATCTTGGAATGTTATTGCATTATAAACAAAGTTTCATGTTATTATAAATTGTGTCAATTTGGGCCCTAAATGCACCTGAATGCATTTTAATTTGTATGTGATTATAAATAATTCATAATGGATTAGAACGCCTGAATCACTTGAAACTGGTTTTCTTTGTCATAAAGGTCACATATCTTGAAAGGAACAGAGTTGCGTTTTACGTCGTTACGTGGCTTGGAAACATAAATAATATCAGAAATCTTGTTAACAACGTCTTAGTACAGTTACTTGGATTAATATTTCTTATTTTTATACGCAAGCAACAAAGTAAATCCGCTTATTTAAAACAGGTAGGAAGTTTAAAATTACTCTGCCTGTGGGTAATTCTGTTGTAAATAAATTGAGATTAACCGGGCGTCGAAGCAAAATTAAAATTTCCCGTAAAGTAATATCTTGAAGATAAACGGACGAAGCTGCACTTTAAAAATATTTTCTGATTAATAATATAAAACACACTATGCACTGCAGCGTTCCACTACTTTTTCATTAAAAACTTCCAACGCAGTCATTGCCGTGTTCGCTGCAGCAAATAATATGAAATAATCTCATACATTTGCAGAGAAACACGGTATTGCAGTCGGAAGTACATTTTAATCCGTACACATGATTAACGATTTGCTTTAATCATCCGTCTTTGTTTGTTTTATCAAAAACAATCAAAAATAAGCTTGTGTTCCGGCGTGCCGGCGACCGGCAGTGATTAACGAGCGTGCTTCTCCGACTTGAAAATGAACCCTATTACTTAACCAACTTATCGCCCGAGGAAAGTAACTCTCTAATTGCTGACTTTTAGCCCGCGAACGGCCGCTTAGGGCCTTATTAGCGTTTATAAGCGGGACCGTGGTGCGTAGCTGACCGCCCGGGGAGGGCGCTGCTTTCGTCATTAAGCTTTTAAACACTTTCGGGTTATAATACAAAACTTTAGCGGTAATTTATGTAAAAGTTATCTTGGTGAAGAATGGACATTTCCGTTGACCACCCATATTCGGGTTCAATAAATTGGCTGTGGGAGTTTGATGTACGTGTAGTGCGCGCGGACATGGGGCGAGCTCGTGCAGATGGTATCGGCGCCCGCGGCCGTCATTCATTACCGGACCCGGCGGCCGGCCGCTATTCACTGTATTATAATAATATAATCTCTTTATTCCAATATGAATGCGCACCGTCAACAGTTCTCTCACCCACAATGCCTTTATTGCGCAACGTAGCAACTTTTTTACAATTGAATTTTGTTTATGCCAAATCGAACGTGTGTTGAAAATGCTGACTCAGCTCGTTGAGAGAAAAAAGTCACAATACATAAACCTCCATTGTTACGAATGTAAGAATGACCACGTAGGTAGGCGTTAGCAGCAATCCTTTACCTTTTCTGGCGATCGGTTTGTTTGCGGGGAATAAAAACAAGTGTTGTTTTGCAGGTCGCTGGTAGATGCGTTGTAGTTGGCTTCTAACCAAAATGTATCGAAACCTGATTTATGTGGTGAGGCGACGAAGGCTGCGATGGTATCGGCGGCCGCGAGGCGTCGGGCGACGGGCGGCGGCGGCGACCGGCGCAACCGCCTCCATTGTGCTCCGTGGGAATTGGATTTTGCTTTCGCACAATATACAAAAGCACGCTCGCGACATTTTATAATCACTAACGTTTAACCTCTCTATAATAATATGATCTACTGCCAACACGTGAACTTAGTGTTGAAAACTAGGTGTTTTCTACTGGCAGAGTACAATCAAGAGTATGTACTCGTAATAGGTGATGTATCCAATATAAAACTTTGTTACATCGAAGTATTCTGAAACTAATAAGTCATAACGTATTCGTTTATTTATTATGCAGTCCTAGTATTTAACAAAACAATATTTTAAGAGAATGCACGATAAAAAATTATAAACTAAAAAGAAATTTCAAATTACTTACATTAACTTTTTGCATTCACAATGCAAGCATTATTATAGAAAATGAAGTCCTCGAGCTCCGATGGGACTCGAACCCACGACCTTTCACTGTCGACAGGTCGAAAGGTCGTGGGTTCGAGACGGATCCTTTTTCTTCTGAAACTTAATCTATATATATAAAAATGAATCCCTATTTCCCTTGGTCACGACATCACGCGTGAACGGCTGGACCGATTTGGCTAATTTTGGTCTTGAAATGTTCGTGGAAGTCCAAGGATGGTTTTAGCGGCGAGAAAATAGGGGAAGGAGGGGTAAGTAGGGGTAGAGTAGAAGTAGGGTAGGGGTAGGGTAGGGGTAGGGTAGGGGTAGGGTAGGGGTGGGGTAGGGGTAGGGTAGGGGTAGGGTAGGGGTAGGGTAGGGGTAGGGTAGGGGTAGGGTAGGGGTAGGGTAGGGGTGGGGTAGGGGTAGGGTAGTGGTAGGGTAGGGGTAGGGTAGTGGTAGGGTAGAGGTAGGGTAGGGGTAGGGTATGGGGTAGAGTACGGGTGGGTAGGGTGGAGTAGGGGGCAGGGCCACGGGAACGAAGTCGCGCTGGGTCAGCTAGTTTTCAATATAAAGAAATTGTTAAAATAGATACTTCCAAGAATTTTAATGTGAAGTATTCTGTTCACATTAAAATTAATAGGTACCTGAACTGCAAAAAAAAATATTAATAGGTAAGTACCTGAACTGCAAGCATAAAATTGCCTGTTCAATGAAATTCAATAAATATTTTTTTTATGTGACTTTAGAAAATAATTTAATTTCGGAAATACATATTATTTTGAAACCGTAAGATAAAAAAATGTCCGATAGATTTCACTTCCATCTCCGTTTTAATGACGTTAAAACGTTTTACATCCCTTTTTGGATTAATAAACTTCTTAATGGCGTATAAAAAACTTCATAAACGCAGGCAATATAACTGCTGGGTATCTGGTTTTATTGCACCCGTAATCAAGCCATCACGATCCTAAGAACTTTAATAATACGTTTCTAGCTGTGTAAAATTATATGCGTTAATTGCGTTTATTTGTCACCCCGTCACACCCTGTGAGCCGGAATAGAAACCGGACATATAAATTCAGTATGACTATTGAACTCTAACGCGAGCCCATAAATATTGTAGCAAACGTCTTCACGCTCCTATGATCAAGAAAATAAATGGGTGCACAATTTTTCGTGTTTCGCTGGGGCGTTAAATTATGCGTTTATCATTTAGGGATGTTTACAGAGAGCGTCCCGCGGGATAAAATTGAAACGACTGGAGCGATGCCAACCGAGGAGCAACACGCAATCTATACTCTCCACTATTACATAAGCCATACTTTCGCAGTATGGTTCAATAGTCTCTTTTTAAATGCAGTCTAGAATATTGTTGTTCGAGTAATATATTTAAGAGCTCGATGGCGCAGTAGATGAGATCAAGGATAATATTGACCTACAATTTCGGAAATTAAAAGCAACTTCCACAGATGACGAACAGCCCCAACAGGTCATAATAATATGTCTGGCTCAAAATTACCCCTAATAATTCTCAATTTTCCGACATGGTGGATTACCGTTTGCTTCTTTATGGTGTTTTCATCTACCAGTCTTATTGACTTGAGCTGTGGCGAAGCTAAATATACGCCGGTGATGTTATGGAGACAGAACTTAGTTTTTACCGTTTTTAGGGTTCCGTAGTCAACAAGGAACCCTTATAGTTTCGCCATGTCCATCTGTCCGTCTGTCCCAAGCCTAGTTCATAGACTCTTAGTACTAGAAAGCTATAATTTGGTATGAATATAGGGCAGGCGTACCGGTTTTGGCCACTTTAAGGATTTTTTCACTTTTAACCGCTTAGTGCTTAATGATCTTAAGTGTTTTAGAGATTTTTTTTAAATGTAGAGTTATAGATAATTTATCGACCTTTAAGGGTACAATCTACAAAGTAAAAAACAATCAATAGTTTTTTTTATTTAGAACAAATTCTGCGGAGGGGGCCAAATACACCGTTTGCATTGGTTTTGGCCACTTTCATAAAATTACTATATTTATAAGTTGAGTTTATGCTTAATTGATGTCTTATTAGAGTTCTGGACTAAAACACTACATGAAATAGTATTTCAATCACAGCTAGCTCCTTACTACAATTTTATAAGTATACCTTTATCACTTGATTAAAAGAAAATTAGCGGATTGAGGCCAGTGTAGGCTAATGCCTACACTAGCCTCAATCCGATAATTTTCTAGTACGTTAGCTAACAAAAGTGAGTTGTGAGTCTTTTAAAATAAATGAACTTTATGATAGGTTGGAAACTTTCTACTAATGCCAAAGTGGCCAAAGCTAAAATGCTAAAGGACATCAGGCACATATTGCCAAAAACTGTATAAGCTTCGTTATATTTTATTTAGGCACTATGCGCCACTGTGAACTTACTCCGTGTACCAAAATAATTTTAAAGTGTTTCATTGTTTAATAATTAATTTGTGTAAAAACACAAAAATGACTACCTATGAATTTATCATGAAACGAACATCTCTAGCCATTAAAAAAAACAAAGAATGTCAACCGTGTGTCAACCTCTTTATAAAATTTAAAAAAACCTTTGTTTACATGTCAAAGTTGACAACAGTTGTTAAAGACGTTCCGACGCACGCACGCTCGTATTTTTTTTTTTAGTAGATCATGTGAATCATGTCACAAAAACTGATGTAATTAAAATAATAGTAGGTATATAAAAGAAGAATTTAAAAAGGATTAAATGAGTTAATACATAAATCAAGTCAAAATGCTCCAATTTCAGTATTATGGAAACACAATATTCTCTAGGTCAAAATAACGCAAGTAACGGAACGTTTTGTTCGTGTTGCTGTTTCAGTATCAGTGTTACCAAAAACAAAATATTTTAAACCTAAATAACTCGAACAAAAAAACACATAATAAAATTTTAAGTATTTTTCGTGTTTGTTTGTGATAAACTTTATTCATTCACTTCAATAGAATAGCTATACATTTTTAGGTTTTTTGTAAAGGGAATGTGCCTGATGTCCTTTCTAGCCCCACTTTTAGCCACTTATTGTTTCCCAACTTTTTGTAAGAACAGTGAAAAAACAACTCTTAATCCATCTAGAAGAAACATGTTCCAATATGATATAAAATATTAAATAACCATAAAATAATTTTATTGTAGAAAAAAAAATTTACAAAACCTTTACCCTTAATATTTTGCTTAAGAATTTTACAAAATGTTAATTTTGAAACATAAATCTTGTTTATTTCTAAAATATACTACATAAAAAAAGCTAAGTGCTGTAATTATTAACTAAAAGTCCAATCTTTTATTCGCCATTAATAAATATAAGCAATAATTATTTAATTCCTATTTATATAACTTTAAAGTGAAAAGTGACCAAAACCGGTACAGTGGCCAAAACCGGTACGCCTGCCCTACATATAAATCACGCCGACAAAGTGGTGAAGTAAAATTTTGAAAAAAAAAACTGCTTACCTCCCCTACACGTGAAGTGGGGTTTTTTTTTCTTGTCTACTCCATTGTGTGGGGTGTCATTGAATAGCAATTTAAAAAATATTGCGGGTTTGTAAAAACATTTTTTTGATTGAGGCATCCGTTTGTGAATTATTATGTTTTAAAGTGCAAAATTTTGTTAGAGTCAAATGTCCCCACCCCTTTCCAGCCAAATGGTTGTTTTTGGATACGTGATTCACGATAGTTGTATATACGACGAAGTTAAAAGGAAAACTATCACAGCTAAGTAGGCCTTACAAGTTTTTGAGATATAACACATTTTTAAAACCGCAAATATAACTTTGTCTTTCATACGAACACTATGAAAAACAAAGTTATTTTTTCTGGCCAAAAATGATAGTGGTATTTTTGCTAGGTGTAAGTAATCGGTACGTTAAGTGGGTACGGAACCCTTCATGATTATGATTATGTACGGTACGAACAAAGGATTCATCTTAAACTCAGACAAAATTTAGTTAAGCATATTTTTGAGTTTTAATTTTCAAAATATTATTAAATATAGGCACGTAAATTGTAGCTAAGATGAGTGAAAGCATCCTTTCTTTAAATGAAAAAAAAAAAAAAACATACATACAGGCGAATAGAGAACCTCCTCCTTTTTGATTTAGAAGTCGGTTAAAAATAGGGAAAGAAATCAACGAAATACCTAGTTGCTCATTGAAAGAGCAACCTAACTTAAATAAATATACAACAGGGAACAGGTACAATGAATTATATTGCCTCCACATCGAAGTGTTACAGACACATGCAGATCCGCGATAAGTCATACAGAGCACCGCGGTTGGCGTTGTTTAAAGTTTCCTACATTACCGCGCTCGCGCCAACAATACCAAGAGCATCCCCGAGTGAAGTTCACTAGACATATAGACATGGTTTGATGTTTCTAGACAATAATAGATTGCACACGCCATGATTAGGTACTCCGTGATCATGGCGTGTGCAACTGCGCCGAAATATCGGGGACTCGACAACAAATCAAAACATGGTAAAAATCCCGTTTTCCGTAATATTTAAAGTGTTAATGACCATGAAAGTTTAAAAAGTTAATAATAGAGACGTACTCGAGATACTCCTAACACTAAGGATTTTTCTGTGCTCACGAAACGCTCTTTTCGTGCAACTGCTGACAAAATAGCAAAACAAAGTGGGTACCTAAAATCAATACAAAATTTATCAAAGACCAAGACCCGAATAACAATACAGGGTGTTAGGGGCACCGTCGCAACAACTTTAACCATGGCTTCAGGCCATCATGCTGAACAACGCACAGCAAGAATTTTTTGTCGGAAATGAAAAAAAACTTCCGACTTTTCATAAAATTTAGCAACTAATCGGGACATTTGACATGATGGTCTGAAGCCATGGTTAAAGTTTTTGCAACGATGCCCCTAACACCCTGTATAAACCGTTTAAAAGTAAAAATAACAAAAAGGGTGGTTTTAAAATGCACAGCTTTTTAAATGTTCTTAACAACTTAAAGCAAATTATTATTTGGTTTAAGTTTTTACCACTATCAAAGAATATATACACTTACGCGAAAAGAAACGACACTTAGCATGTGTGCACGTAAAATCGCTTGCGGCTATGTGTGGGTGTCTGGATGTGAGCGGGGGCCGTGAGAGGCGCGCGGGGCGGGGAACAGGCAGTCGGTGAATGCCTTGGCCGAGGGCTGGCGCAATCTTCATACATTCAAATGGGAACTACTAGGAAGCCAGAAAATGCGAAAGTTGTTGACAATATTATTGAGATGACAAATTTTTATTTGGGCGATTATTGATTCACTCACTCAGTATTTCTGTCGCTAACTTAGTATTTTTTTTTGGGCGATTTAGTATTTTATTCGGACACTTGGATTAACTGTATCCCACTGTTAGTAGCTTCTTTTACGTATATTATTATTATTTTAGACCGATTTGGCGCAGGGGTAGGCTACCCACCTTCTGCGCCAGTGGTCTCGGGTTCGATTCCCGAACAAGACAAATATTTGTGTGCATGAACATGTCTATTTGTCTTGGTTTGGGTGTTTACTATGTATGTTAAGTATGTATTTACAAACAATAGTAGATTGTATTACAAAGGAGCAAAATAACATATTTACGGCGAGGGCGCTATTTTGAATCCAGAGCGCAGTGAAGGATTCTAAAGTAGAATCCTGAACGCTTTTAGCTACGACGCACCGTTTATGAGATACTTGTTCTCGTTTTATAAAAAAAAAAAATTTGCAAGTGCCGTCCCCATAAATATCTTTGTTACTCCAAAACTTGTTCCATGTTCATTAGTTCGTCTTTTTAGTTCATCTTGATGTCTAGATGAAGAAAATGATACATACTTACTTGTTTACCGAGATATACGTATTCATGGACATATTCTAATAAAGTATTGTACTTATTTTATTATTTTCCATTTGTAAAAAGTTGATTGAAAATTGAACGTGTCTGTCAATACCTAAATGTTCTTACACAAGTTTACATTATATAACATCCTATGTGTAATCTTCTTTGGCATACGTCTATATTCCATTTCGGTATCAACCCTAGCGTCGGCTAAATGTCACCGGCGCTCGAACTCTCACGTAGGTACACGGAGTGTCACCGCTGTGCCACTATTGTGGTATACCTACTTAATTATAAGTACTATAAGTACTTTACCTCAATCATTGAGTATAGAGTATACGGTCTTAATGACATTGATTTTGTGTCGTTGTTTTTATCACAATTAATAAATAATAATAAAAATAATAATGACAGCAGCAGAAAATAATTTCCAACTATATAATGCAACAATATAATACATATAACTAACATTTTACTTAATTGAAGTGGCTGGGAGAGGAGTTAAAACCATAATAATGGAGCCTTACCGCTAAGTCAACTATAAAAGTAATTTTAAGATTTTTTGCTTTTTGCCAGAGGCTATAAAGCCTCTATTTACAGGACTAGTCTCAGAATAAATAATAATATATTTTACTCAGAAGTAGGTCAAGTCTTCAATCATTTGTTATTTTGAAGGCTAGTTAACAACGCATCGATGATGATGGGTTCAACAAGCCTTTGGTACATTGCATTATTTAACTAACACTTGGAATCTCCCTAACATCTCTGTAAATTACTTGAAACAAAACATGTCCCCAAGAATAAAGTAATCTTGTTACCAAAACACGGCTATGATAAAAATAGATCAATCCGCAAATATTACCTAAAGCCGGTATAATAAGGCCCAAAAACAAACAAGAACGCGTCCCTCCATCATGGCAGCGACACACGTGCTGACTTGGAACATTTCGTACTCTCAACAGTACGTTATGCTTTACACTTGAGGTACGAACCCCGCCTGTATTACGAGTGATATAGGTAGGTAATCTCAAGTCTTGCTGTTAACAGAACCGATATCTCGCGCTGTTTTATAGCTTGGAAATAGATACTTACTTAGAATTTACAAAAATACGATAAAATCGATTTGGAGTTTTCGTTCACACATCATAATATTATATTACGTATTATATTACGACATCAAAGTTTTTTTACATTGATGTCGATGAAATAATGGTAAGATAAAGTTATGCTTCATATTAAAAATACTTAAGTAAATACTCAACATAATGTTAACAACGATAACAATGATATTGTGATTACAATGTTGAAGCAATATAATTAAGTAAGTACCAACTTACTCCTTAAGTATAAAACGGAAGACTAGCAGATTTTTCTTAATTTCATATTTACAAAGTTCTTGTTCAAAAAACATTTACTCTACATACCTAATATATACTATTCTTCAATAAATACTCAACTACCCTGCATTTACAGGAAGATATTCAATCAAACTAAACAAATAGTTCCCAAAACGAATTAACTAGGTATTGTTGCCCCATCGTCTCAAATAGATTATAGAGCTGCGATTAGTGTACACATAATTGACTTAAACAGACTATTCTCGGAAGGAGCATACATCAGTTTGTACACAGAAATAACGCGCCGCCGACATTCCGCGAATCTGAGCTAAAATGTCCGCGGAGTGAAACAAAGTACGAAAATGCACGAGATAAAATGTTACTTCATCAAAAGCGACTGACCGAAAAACACAGACCGCGACTCTCTCTAAATTAATTGTGTGTCAGCAGCTTTCAGGAGTCGTTTTGTGAAAGCTTCGCCACTAGAATATGTAAATCTTATACGTCTTTTTGCATTACCATTATGAAATGAAAATTTTGATATTCATTGTTTTATTTAGATCACGCTTTATTAGCGAATCAAAATTGAAACAATTTATTTATTACAACATAAAAGTCTTCCACGGCATGTACCTAACAGATTCTTAAAAGAAAAGTGCATGATCTAAGAGATAATTGCTGAGCATCAAAAATAATAAGTATAGTTAAGCATTAAAAAAAATATTGCGAGGCCCACGCGTAGCAAATTCCCCGATCCTGGCTCGGTGTTGCGAGCTTATTATCCGGAATGTATTTTTCCGGAGTCCAATATTCCAGCTGATTTCCCTCATTGGTCCGATCGGTGCATCGTAGTCAGGACTGGTGCCCTACCGCTACTAGGGATGTCTGTAATATGTTTCATATTTTAGTGATCAGCTTGATATAAGCGACTCTTACATTATCATAGTATGGTTGCTACATACATAGTAATTGACATTTGCAACCTGTAATTAACAAGCATTTGTTTCATAAGTATGCTGATAACTGTCGACCATTATTCAACGGATTCTACTTAAGTATTTACTTTCCGCAAACCTCATTTGAATCAGTAACTATACTGCAATCTCAACGAACTTTATATACTTAGGTATTCGAAATGACTTCAAAAGTATTCTATCACTCATACGAAACTAGCGTCTGACAACAACTCATATAGTGGTGCAGAGCGGGCAGCACAGCATCAGACTAAATTATTACCAGGAATGCAGGATAGTTTGACGGGCAGCCCTAGAGGCCTCAGTTATTTGACTTTATTTGTGGCGTTTGTTTCTCGCGCACCCGTTGGATGCCGTCCAACGCTTTACACAATCATTCCACTCAACTAAGCGTTGCCATAAACACAAGCCGGCGGGTATGAATTGCACAAAAAATTGGAAATAATTGCCAATTTATTGTTCGTATAGCTTTCGCGCACGTAAAAATTTAATTTGTTGAACCGGTGCGGTGAAACTGGCTCTATTGACTGAACTGCTGCCGACCTTAACCAACCAACTACTGCCACTTCATTTTATTTTATAACACCGGCAACAGACGTTAATTACTTTATTCGATTCTCTTTTAATAAAAATTGTTCCTATAGGTATACTAGTTCAATAAATAGAGCGATCACCATTCGACGTTTAAACTTGCACACATAGGTATGTTTCTGTAATGAATGTATTTGTTATACATATTTAATGTAGCAACAACAGCGTAGCAATTACTGAGCTTCAAACATTAACTCAGTCTGTGGAAAATTAATGTTTCGCTCTTTACGTGAAGTCGTAAAACAAAACCTCCCGTAATTCACCACTTTTACAACCTGTCAACGTCAAGGTAGAGGTCGGGATACCTTGCGTACTTATTCACAAAAGATCCTTCTTTTTCAAGACAGTTAAGTAGGCCTTAAAATCTATAGTGTAGCTGTAGTGTGTTCCAACCACGCACTGCAAAAGCGGGCCCGGTTTAAATACTAGCTCTTAACGAAGTATTCACAGGATACACTCGGTGCTAGATAAATTACAGCTGTCCGACACTTGAAACAGGCCGTTGGAAACATAAATCCACTTCGTTTACTTCTAGGGCCTTTTGATTCGTACGTAACTACGACAACGACCATTGAATGCGTGTAAGAACATTTCTCGGTATCGCACGTTCGCCCAAGAAATGTCCCTTGTACAGTCGTAAAGTGTCATGTTGCCGCGCTTATCGGTTAGACAACGAACCCAATATTTAAATACCAGAGTCAATAGTCACTGTCCTTGTTATTTACACAGACACTTCTATTATGGCCAGTAGAAATGTGAATACAAACACAAGACGCCCCGGTGTTATCGAGGTAACAACATAATTAAACGAATTGAAAATTAAGTATAAGAAAAAGTCGACCCGCCTCACAACTAACTCTAATGGGATTTGAACCCACGACCTTTCACTGTCCGGGCAAATGCTCTTACCACTGAGCTACGGAGTCGTTCGCGAAGCGTCGAATTTATCCAATACCTCTTACATGCTGTTTAGCCAGCGTTTATTCCAAAGTGAAAATATTACTACCCTCAGACACGAAAGAAATACATACCTTTCCAAATATTTAACGAAATAATTGAGATTTTAAATTACATTTACTTTTTGCATTCACAATGCAATTTTTATTACTGATAATGAAATACTTATTAAAAAAAAATTACTAGTACAACTTACTCCGATGGGACTCGAACCCACGACTTTTCACTTTTTCTAATACTTCATTTTCAATAATAAAAATTCCATTGTTAATTCGCAGTAAAGGTAATCATACACGAATTTTTGTTTTAGTAGTCAAAAATCTTAAATTTATCAAAAGGGCACACAGCTACATTGAAAATTAATTTTAAAAATACGTTTTAATGAAAAAGAAAATGTCAATCAGTTTCTCTTTTAATTAAATTTAACTTAATTAGCATGATAAATAATAATGATATTAATATTTCCCCTAAACATGTTTATGCCGCCAGATGGTGACAAAAAGATAAACAACCTATTTAAAATTTGGAGCGACAAGACGTGGATAACATCACAGGCAGCTGTTCCACGTGCTAATTAGCTAACAAATTAGATAAGCTACCCGTGTGGGTAATTAATGGCGTTTCTAACGAAATTTAAAAAAATCTTTGGTAGAGTCTGTTGTTACCTAGCGGAAGAACGCATCTAAATTATTATAAAATCGAAAAATATATCACTTACTTTCATAACAATGTGCAATGCAGTGTCACACCTTGCAATTCAAGCGACAACTCTCTGAACGCAGTATCGCACACAATAATGTTGTGTTTCTTCTAGTGTTAATTTAACAAGTTTTGTTACTTTCTCGTTCGTAGTTCCAGCAACCCTTGCAATGAACGTTCGCTAGGAACTAGATCTCTTCAATTACAGGGTCGCGTACGTAGAGTGATTAAGAGCGGGGGCGAGGTTCAGCCGCGTCATGTCAGTCAATCCGGCACAATGTCTGTCAGTTCGATTAACACAAGCCCCTCTGCGTTGTACACGACCAATAAAGCTGACGGAACTTGCACAAATTCCCTCCAGCTGAGACAGCTTAAACACTTGAATACCAAATGCAAGCGTATCACGAAAATCTTATCCAATAATACCAATTTATCTATTAAGAATAACCAAATTCCGACAGAGAACTTCCAAGATTACCTTACAAAATACGTTGGCAATAATTTAACAAGCATATTCAAAGTTCAATTTCAATTGCTTTGTGCGTAATTGATGAGCAAAACTTGAACACTCCTTAACATCATTGAGTACGTTTCCAAAGCGACCCCATTTCAGCCCTCCACAAACTTTATAGAAATCTGAGACTTTACTGTGAACAAACAAACGTGCAATACCCAATATAGCGCCAACCCAGCCATAACTTCACTCATAATACGACTTTCTAAAGATCTTTAAACAAAGTCGTTAAAATGTGCAATTTATGAACATGACGACGTTGTTCGAAATTGCTCAACAATACCCATGTCTGAAACCATTAAAGTTCCTGTTTTACAATAAGTCTAGAGAATTATCGAGTAAAATGTAAAATAAACCTTATTAATCCTTCAACGCCTCAGAAATGGGACACAATAGATTTTCCATTTTTCTCCGGCCCTATTCGGCCGGTCAGACGGCAGGCTGGAGCAATGACTGACTATCTTCAAGAAATACCAAATAATTAACATTATTTGCTTTCAATTATATGCTTTCACAGTGCAATTCTGTAAGTATAGAAAAAAATTGTGATCGATAGAACCACCAGCCCTGCAAGTAGAAATCACACCCGAAAATCTACTTGTAGGGCTGGTGGTTCTTTTTTATCACAATGGTTCTTCCGACCCAATAAAATACAGTCACAAAGCAAATAAAATACCATGAAAGTATTATAAGGTACTCGTTGTGGAGATCCTTGGGGGAGGCCTATGCCCAGCAGTGGGCGTCGTTCGGCTGACATATGATGATGATGATGATGATTATAAGGTACTATCACCTCTATGTTTCTATGGAGGCGCACTATTTTATGTTTCCAATCAAAGCAAAGACGAGATCAATAGGAAAATTCATTTTACTAAGTAAGTGTAACTCGATGATTAGAAATTCACAACCAAGTTTTCATTCTCGAATAACGGTATGGAGAGTCGCTACGTGTCCTTATAAAAGCCAAAGCAGAAGCCCATCTTCTTAGAAAACAAAGTCTTCAGCTTTTGCCGTAGCACACATCACTACTACCAGTTACACTACAAAAAACAATTATATAAAGCCGTAGTAAGAAGTAATAAGTGGCCAGGGGCGTGGAAAGCCCTATGCTCAAAACAACAAACCCTCGATACAATTTGTACACAATCCTTTGTACGATATTGAGTTTCTTCACGTTGTCATGGCAACTAGCTTGTTTTCGATTGCACGCTGCACTAAGTAGATCAGTGAGTAGTAAATACGTGACATGCTCCTTCTAACTTATTTTAAGTGTTCTGTGCATTTCGCCTGGTTAGCACTGACATTTACTTATCCATAGCTTTATCAGAGCGTCAGTATAAGTAGAGTAATTAGAACTCCTCAAATATCTTCGATGATGATTTCTTGACATAACGCAAATTCCAAATAAGAAATAGTGTCATCATTAATTCCTTTTTCTCTTAATGCCATGAAAATCAGTTAATTATAACGAGATAATTGGGGCTATATTCATTCACTTAATTCATAATTCATAATTCATAATGTCTTTATTGTTCTAATTGTGGTACAATAAGCTCTTACAAAATATACAACATATAGTTAGATTCTCACAACTAACCTTATAAATAGGTGTACAATAATAAATTATTATGTCAGTTAGAAAGCTACAACTATGTTATTCTTTCAGAAAATCTTTTATATCATAGAAATTATTATCATTTAACCATTTATACAATTGCTTTTTAAATACAGTTGTAGCTTGCAATTCTTGTAACGTTATTTCCAGTAACTCCTGTTTAGCCAAAATACTCGCGATGTTTTGGTGCATGATCGTAAACGATTTCTTTTTACCTTTATTCGCGAAAAAAAATATTTTTATTCTCGATAGGAAAATAGTCAGATATTTTTAGTTTTTTTGAATTTTGGGTTTGTGATAAGTTTATATTATTCATATTAGGGGTAGTCTGTGGTTGGCTGCGGTTAAAGTAATATGGGATAGTACCTTTTGGGTGGCTTTTAATATCATTTGATTTTTGTTTCGATGATTTACTGCCCAATAACATCATTTTTTTAATTTCCTTGGCATTTAAGAATTTGTTCTCATAGTCTATACAGTCAATTTCATAGTTGATTGCTTTACACATATGGAATAGGTTAGGCGACTGCAAATTAGCAAAACGACATTTTTTAAATTTATTGCAAATTCTATTGATATGATTATTTAGATTGAGTAGATCTATATATTTATTATTAAATAATTTTAATACAATTATATAATTATTACTAAATTGATTCAATAATTTTGTCAACTGGGATGATAGAATGTCAATATCATAGTCATTTTCACCTATACATAATACTAATTTGTCATTTGGTGTTGATTTCATATTTTCACAGTTTTTTAACACATCTGTAGTTAATGCGTCTGGTTTGATTTCCGATGTGATTACATATTTCTCATAGGTAGTATTGCTTCTAGACCTAGATAAAACAGAAGACAACCCAGCGCATTGTTGGGTCCCAAATATGAAGATTTTATTTTTACATTGTTCTTGTAGCGTAGCGGTAGGAGTTGCGTTAATAGACGGGCTGGAATTCTTCGCCTTATCGAAGCCTATTTCTTGTTCCAAATTAATTATTTGTTTTTTTAAACTTAATATCTCAGCCTCAGCTTCCCTTAATTGTTTAGTTAATTCACATATTTTCTCCTGAAGTGCGATAAACGAGTTTTCGGGTTTGGAGACCGAATTGCATGAAGGCCCGGGGGAAGACTGGTTAGCAGATACAAGCATGGATTTTCTATTTTGATGTTTTGGGCTGCTGTAGATACGAGTCTCTTGTACTGGAGATTGACATAGAGATTTTAACGTTTTATTTTCTTTAGTAAGCTTTGAGATTTGTCGGCGAAAGGAATTATTCTCTATTATAGTACTTTCTAATTCGTTTTGTACACTAGCTAAATCCAATTCAAGCTTATTAATAGTTTCAGTCATCTCATGGACGGTCACCACGTCGGTTGTAGTACAGTCCATGCTTCTAGATAATGGCAAGTCGGATTTAATCAGTGAGTCGTCGGATGAGTCACAATCGGTAAGCAGGTGGGAGTCCTGTGTAGGCGAGTTTGTAGACTGAAGCTCATTCGTGTTTGTTTCGCTTGCGCTTGATGTGGAGGGCCCATCTTTAGGTGTAGAATTATCTTTTTGTTTATTTTCACAGGGTTGACATTTCCATTGTTTCTTCGTCTTTGTGTCTCTTAGATTAAATAGTTTTTCTGAGTAACCTATACAATCATACTCATAGCTTTTCTGGCATGTAGCACATAGTACAGTTTGTGATGAATTAACCTTGGTTTTGCATTTGTGACATGTTACCAAGTTGGATCTTTTAACACGAATATTTTTATTTTTGATTGGAGTACTTTCTTTTTGTTTACCTCGGCGAAGATTATTAACCATTTTTATTGCCAAAGATACCAGAAAATATTTGCGGATAAAAAATAAGTGACCGTACCCAGGATCGATCTTTGATCGCAACGTCTTTAAGTCTACGCTCGGTTGCACGCCACCAAACGAGACTTACAATGAACGGCAAAATTAGAGGTCTTATTCGAGGTAGTGCTTTTATAACATTCAACTCGGCTTGTAGTTGTATTGTATCACAACGGAGCGAGATGGCGCCTGTCGTAATAGTTACTTGAATGTAATGTTGTGACATCTAGCGGTGTGCAGCTTTTTGAATTATGCTGCTTTTCCAGTATTCGACCAAATCAGCTTGTTTTTGTTTACTTTGAAATGTCAATATTTTATTATTGTTCTAACGTCATTCCATGAGATTAAAATCACTTTTCTCGATAAAAGCACTGATCAGATAATATTATTCTTGAAAATAGGTTGCAGTTACATACCAGATACGTAATTGGTCAGATTTATTCGCTGCAACTCAATAATTCTTGTAAATTTAATCACTTTTTGTTTTGGTTTTTTTGCACATATATCTTCCGTCACTGTTGATTTTTCGCTTTGAAAACGCTAATCCACTATATTTCTTCACTGAGCTTCGAAATGCACTGTATGTCAACGAAATCAGAAGCTTATAATTATTTTTAATTTGTGAAATATACGGAGCCGATCTTAACCGTGGCACAGCAGCGCCCTCTCTTCTCTTAGTGTAACATCTTGTTTTTTATCCACAACGGGGTAGCACTTAGCCTTTTCACACCTTATGTTAAGTAAGCACTACTCCCGGAATCCACAATAACTGAGGAATTGGTTATTTCATCTCTAACTGCCGGAACACAAAAATGCTGAAAACACCGTTGTTATGGCTTCAGATTTAGATAAGACGGTGGTAGCTATCCAGGCGGATTTAGAACCAGTCCTACCACCATCCGAATCTAGTCCTGGATTAAGATTGCCTTAAATAAAAAAGGGTCTCGTTTAAGATACTGCTTTTGCCAATTTTTACTGTAGTAGAGCTTTCGTGTTGTCTGTGGTAAATAAGTTTATATTACACGCGATAAGATCAGCTTGCGGCCAGAGCCGTCAAGTTGATTGCTCTTAGGGCTGTTTACTGCGGCAATGTGATCTAATAAATTTATTTTGTAACAGATGCAGATTACTTCAAACCTCAACTATAATTGTGATTAATCAGAATGAAGTAAGTGTGTTGGATAAAGGGGTCTAAAAACCAAATCTTTGTTTTGTCAAACAACGGTAATCAAAACAACGATACTGCCAGTCTCTTATAGGATCCTGGATTAAGATTGCCTTAAATAAAAAAGGGTCTCGTTTAAGATACTGCTTTTGCCAATTTTTACTGTAGTAGAGCTTTCGTGTTGTCTGTGGTAAATAAGTTTATATTACACGCGATAAGATCAGCTTGCGGCCAGAGCCGTCAAGTTGATTGCTCTTAGGGCTGTTTACTGCGGCAATGTGATCTAATAAATTTATTTTGTAACAGATGCAGATTACTTCAACCCTCAACTATAATTGTGATTAATCAGAATGAAGTAAGTGTGTTGGATAAAGGGGTCTAAAAACCAAATCTTTGTTTTGTCAAACAACGGTAATCAAAACAACGATACTGCCAGTCTCTTATAGGATCTTTATTTTAAGTGTTGTACTAATTCTTTTCACTACCGGTTTTGAATAAACTGGCAGCCCTGCTTGCTTGTTCTCAAGTACAGACCACACGCCTCGCCGACTTATTGTTACTTCGTTAACTTATGTAGGCTGCCTCTACTATTAGAAATTAACGACGCCATTAATTTATTGATAAGCTGTTATAAAATAAAACTGTGATTACGAAATATTACTTGTGGTACATTAGTAGGTAGTTATTATTTGTTAATGGGATTAAAGGCAGAACTGAATTAAATTTCAGGCTTGGGTTTTGTTGAGCATATTGAATTGCTGCTTACGAATTACGTTCCTTTATTTGCCAGTTTTGCCAACAGATAAGTTCCTACCTAGTTTTACAATAGAATTGAAATAAACGACAGTAAAGTGAGTTGGTTGGAGTTGGTTAAAAGCGTTGTTAGGGTTCCGTAGCCAAATGGAAAAAAACGGAACCCTTAAAGATTCGATATGTCTGTCTGTCTGTCTGTCTGTCTGTCAATACGTCCGTCCGTTCGTCCGTATGTCACAGCCACTTTATTCCAAAACTATTACGACTACAGACTTGAAACTTGGTAGTAGATATATTCTGTGAACCTGTTTAGGATTTTTATAAAAATTTAAAAAATTAAGGGGGCTCCCCTTATATGGAACTGAAACTGAAAAAAAAATATTTTCATAAAACATATTAGTGTGAGGTGTCTTTAGATACTTAGATATTTAAAAACGATATTTAGGTTTCTTTTATCAAAGTCAATATTCTAAAAGATATGCACTTCCATGGTGGTAAAATGTGTGTCCCCTCCCCCCACCCCTCTAACTTTTAAAATAAGAGAGTGAAAAATCTAGAAAAAATATATGTTGTAGATCATAATAATTTTTTTTTAACGAAAATTGGTTTGAATAGGATATATAAAGCAGTTTTTGAGATATAACACATTAATAACACATAACACACACATCTTAATCGATTGTTAAAATTTGTAAAAATGTTTCTTTCGGATGCGAAGGTTTCCTCAGATTGATGAAGCAACGCTGGCCTACAGCGTAACAAGTGATAGCGAAATTCGACGAGTCGTTTAAACCTTTCGGTAGCTTAGTTGGTCAGAGCATAGGGCCGGATTCCCGGAGGCGCGGGTTCGAATCCCGCCTGAAAGCTACTTATAGGGCTCGTGGTTTTTTACTATCACATTTTTCCTATACTTACAGAATTGCATTGTGAATGCATAAAAATAATTAAAAAAAACTCAATATACTTAACACATTTTCAAAAACCGCAAATGTAAGTTTGTCGTTCATTCAAACACTATGGAAAACAAAGTTATTTTTTGCTGACGAAAAATAATAGTGGTATTTTGGCCATGTTTAGGCAATCGGTAGGGTACTTACCCACTTGGGTACGGAACCCTTCATGGGCGAGTCCAACTCGCATTTGGCCAATTTTAGTTAATACTTAGGTCCACGAAAATAAACGATAGAAAAAATTTCACAACCCCCTTCCAGCCCCCTGATTCACAAACCATCGGAAACGGAATCGGATTCGAATTATGTGCTTTGTCTTTTTCTATTCCATAGTGAGTGACAGAGACAGTGCATGCATATCTTCCGTCGCACCGTCCGTCGGGAGCGTTTCCGACGATTTGTGAATCAAGGGGCTGATGTTCCAAGTTTACCCGGAGGCGATGGCCACGCTGCCTCTTAGAAACATATAGCCTAGAATTGTTTTTTTTTAAATAGAATAGCTACGATCACCAATAACACCGTTACTTGAAGCACAGATTACTAAATAGTTACTCAGATAGTTCACTCCGCTAAGTCATTTAAATAAACACCAACTCTAACGATAACGCAATAAAGTAGAATTCAGCTTGTACGGCGCAGGAAAATTACGAACGGCCACTCGTTGTCGTTGCATCTCTTTCTATCGCATATATTCTAGCTCTTTTGCGGACCTAATTTCTATGGATTTACAACGCCGGCGTTGCCCCCGCGTTTTCGAGCCGACACGGGGAGTGAAATAGGCCTGCTTGAAGTAGAAAAGTTAAACATCAATATCCTGACTCCACAATGTTCATATATCAGTTTCAGACCCGTTTTATAGAAAATGCTAGTTTGTCAAAATTAATAAAAACATTTAAATCTACTGATTCTATAGGAAATAAGTGCTATTAATAGACAACTTTTTTGAGGCGACTATGATCATGGACTATGATCACTACATAGTATAAAACAAAGTCGCTTTCTCTGTCCCTATGTCCCTTTGTATGCTTAAATCTTTGAAACTACGCAACGGATTTTGATGCGTTTTTTTTTAATAGATAGAGTGATTCAAGAGGAAGGTTTATATGTACTTTTTATCCCGATATTCCCACGGGAACGGGAACCACGCGGGTGAAACCGCGGGCGGCCGCTAGTTAGCTATAAATACAAAACTAAACTCTCAGTGGAGCTAATCTTTTTGGACATTAACCGACTACTAACGGCAGTATGTAGTACCGATGGTGAAGTAATAAAACTGTCGGGGATCTCTTACAAACCGATTATACGAGCTCGTTTATAACTTAATTTAGCCGCTTGCGGAGTCAATTACCTGCGCGAGCGCACGCAAGCCGGTTATGGCCCGTACCCTACCCCCTCCCGTTCCCCCCACCCCGCACCCATCGTGCATAATGTATTTTTTGCTCTAGCAACTTAAACGCAGACCTCTAACCAATTCTTGTTATCTTTAACGAATAAACCCGTCCCAAACCGGCCCAACGAGTGTATCAGTAAGATCTATAACAATAAATAATTCTTAATGTATTTATGATAACGCTTTCTAAGTGGATAATTGGAATGAATAACTCAATGGAAGCTTAAAAGTAATTACTATTGTTAGAATTTAATGGTAACGTAAAATTGTTTAATGTTAATAAAATATCAGACACAAATCAGACAACATCATACCCATTGCTTGATTCCTCATTGGAGAAGACTGATTTTGCACTTGTGTTACGGATATCAGAATTGACAACATTTCAAAATTTTAAGGTAGGTACTTGTTTTTATGGATATAATGAAAGGTTATCGTTTTTTAGTAAACACGTATTTTTTCTTTTCTTTTTATTTTCATAAATTATTGAGATAATAATTAATTGAAAATGGTATGGTACAATTTATGCGATTCCTTAGCCTCTAACCATCCTCTCTCTAACTTTCAAATTAAAAAAAACTGTCCACGACATGATGTTTCACGTGAGATGTAGTACCTAGTACGCTAGTATGTTGTGTCGATAATATTATATACATTTTTTTTTTTAAATAATCGATAATAATTCGATAACTGAGTCAAGCAGGCATCACTATTAATATGTCAGTAACTTTGACATTCCCTGCTCGATCGAATCAGAAATGATGAGATCCGCAGGAGAACTAAAACGACCGACATCGCTCGAAGGATTGCTCAGTTGAAGTGGCAGTGGGCGGGACACATAGCGCGGAGAACCGATGGCCGTTGGGGCGGAAAGGTTCTCGAATGGCGACCGCGAACCGGACGACGTTCCGTGGGCAGGCCCCCTACAAGGTGGACCGACGATCTGGTCAAGGTCGCGGGAAGCCGCTGGATGCGGGCAGCGCAGGACCGATCGTTGTGGAGATCCTTGGGGGAGGCCTATGCCCAGCAGTGGGCGTCGTACGGCTGAAATGATGATGATGATGAACTTTGACATTTGTTTGTTTACTTTGTTTTTTTTCTTCTTAGGGATTGATTCCAGGCAAATGCATACACGTTAGGGAGTCTGAAATTGATCATTTTACACATTTTTTAAATATCTTTATAAATAAGCGACCAAAAAATCTAAAATAATGTTTTTCATGTTTAATTAGTTCGAATCTCGAAATGGTTTTCGAATTTTACTGCCTTGCACAAACTGAAATGTTGTCAATTCAGAACTAACTGAAGTAACATACCATCTAGAGACACAGTACAAACACAAAGGTCTGTCCCGGGTAGAGATTGAACCCATGACATCTGCTGCAATTAGAATGACTCGTATCGTACCACTACTACTGGGCCTATATAATTGATTATGTCTGTTGGAACTCATGGCAGTTTAATATGGTGCATTTTTTTCGTGTCGCGTCAGACGGGAATGTTTGCTACTTGCTAATGACGCCAAAATGTCCCGCCTCGCCTATAGACGTCCGAAAAGAATTCGAGAGGGCTATCTCGGCCTGAAATTAAATATTTACCCAGACACGGAATCGTGCTTAGCGGGGCGACGCGCATGCAAAACAGAATAAGTTTCTAATTTAATTTTATTATGATAGCTGACAGTTTATTTATAAGCTATCGAATTGCAACATAGTTAAACTAATGATGTTAATTTAGGAACATCTATTAGTTAATAATGAATTCGTTTTTATTTAGCGAATTAATAATTAACTAAAGAACGATAAGGGGCCAATTTATAGAAATAGATGTTATTTCTATTAGTAATTTCAGTAGCTTATCCTCTATTTATTAATTCTCAACAGTAGTTGTTATTAGAAAACGTTATTAAGGTTTACCAGTTCAGAGTAAAATTCCCAATTCACAATCAACATAGCATCATCTCATCTCATTCTTTGAGTTTCATCTATATTCTGTTGATCATTGACAGTAGTTTGTCTTATATAATATCTAAAGGTATCATCACGTTTAAAGATTCTATCACTTACTTTTTGCCGCCAGCACAGATAACTTAATATTTACAAACGGTATAAAAATTTATATAATGAGCTCAATTCGCCACACCTTATGCATGATATTATTTGAAAAGAATAATTACTTGTTTAACTAGTAGATACATATTTCACAGGAAATATTAATTTTGAAGTTTCAAATTTCAGCCGGTTTGTAGATTGTAAAAAATTAAACCGCCTTCAAAAAAACCACATCAAAAAAGTAAGAAATAATTCCTCACCAAATAAATAACGTAAGTACTTTGAAGTCGGGCGTGAAACATGTACAATTTTTTTGTTGTTTTTGTTAAAACCCGCCCGACTTCAAAGTACTTACGTTATTTATTTGGTGAGGAATTATTTCTTTCTTTTTTGATGTGGTTTTTTTGAAGGCGGTTTAATTTTTTTATAAAAATAATTTTTATTTCACTCTTTTTAGTGCATCGTGCAGGCAATTTACGTGTTTTCTGGTAAATAGGTATGTGATCAAACTGAAAACCTCCTTTTTTAAAGTCGGTTAAAATACCTTGAGGTTTCCCCTTTTTAACAAAACAAGAATCATCTACTTATTTTAATTTTTAGTTTTTTGCATTCACAATGCAATTTTTATTACAGAAAAATGGAAAATGAAGTATTTAGAAAAAATCGACCCGTCTCACAACTATCCATCGGAGCTAGTTGTGAGACGGGTCGATTTTTTCTTAATACTTCATTTTCCATTTTTCAAGAATCATCTAAATCGGTTTATAAACAAAGGAGTTATGCCTAAAGATACGTATTAAATTCACATAAAGTGGTAACGAAAACGACAGTATTTTCAAGATTTCCTGAAAACTACAGAACCGATTTCAATATTTCAAAAAATGGGACCAACTTGGAAACCAACCTGATGTAATAACGTTTGAACCATTTCAATCGGTTCAGCCGTCTTCGAGTAATCGGTGGACATACACAAAAAAAAACATACATACAGACGAATAGAGAACCTCCTCCTTTTTGATTTAGAAGTCGGTTAAAAATATGCCTATAATGCCTTTTAGACATTTACCTCGTTTTCAACGTTTAGTTAATAATAAGTAAACTGCCCAAGAATCATAAAATGGAAACACCAACGTTTCAGTTATTCTTCAGTAAGGGGTGACTCTGACAATCAAATGCTAATTCTTACCTTTCAGTTTCAACAATGTAGTTTTTATTCCTTGATTTGTATTTGATAGTGGGTAATGGTTGTCGAAGAGGGGTAACACGAGGTTTTAGGCTGTTAATAGGCTGTTACTCAGGTTTCGTGCGTAGCCACCGTTTGACGGTTCCGTATATAAACACAAGATCGCGTGCCCCAGAGACTCTATCATACAGATTGGGCCGTGCTATGAAGCGCATTTGATTTGCTTGTGATAATAAAAATATTTTTATTGATATTAGGGTAAATAGAGGACTAATTTATACGCTTTGAGAAGGGTGTAGGGTAGGGGACCTTGCTGTGGCCAATGACTTGGTTCTTGTTGAACTTGAGCCAATAAGGATTAAAAGCTTTTGGAGTTTATGATTCTTGATGTCATTAAAAACAAAAAATATTATAACAGCAGTATTTTATGAAATCCAATGACATTCCATTGGAATAGATTAGCGTTAAGACGTTATATTTATAGACCTTATAGATTATGAAGTAAAAGATTTTAAAATAATCTTTTGTAAGAAAACTAACATAAGCGGGAAAGATAGGTAATGTGAGGAGGATAAAATAAAATAGTGAAAAATGAAAATCTAGGCAACCTAAACATTCTGGATGTATTTATATAACTTTAGCATGGCTAAAACGAATCGCTTGATGCTTTTTAACAGCTTTATTTGTGTAATGTACGTGCTGGTGGACGATATTTGTTCTCAGACTTTAAGGTTCAATATAATGTAAAAACCACACAAATAGAAACACCCCACTGTCATGTTACCAGTATTTTAGCACTATGGCGTTGTCACATAATATGTAAATAGAGACTAATTAAGGGGGGTTATCTTACAAGTGGTCCGGTAGTTCTGAATTTTTGATAAGTATGTTGTTTAGGATGGTTAGTGAGTATTAACAATGCAAAATGCACAATTCCTCGCCCTCCGCCCTCGCTGCCATATATTGAAAATATATTTTCAGATTTTCGCTAATATCTTCGTTTAGGTGCATTTGAGCCAGAAACGAGAACAAAATTTTCTATAATTAAGGGTTTAAATCTTGTTTTTAGGATAGATAGTTACACAGATATACACTTTTTTTATTATTTTCCAGAAATTTGTCAAACTTAGCACTTTGAAACCTTATTTTAATTTTTAGTTTTTTGCATTCACAATGCAATTTTTATTACAGAAAAAATGGAAAATGAAGTATTTAGAAAAAATCGACCCGTCTCACAACTAGCTCCGATGGGACTCGAACCCACGACCTTTCGCTTTCCGGGCGACTGCTCTAACCACTGAGCTACGGAGTGGTTACGAGAAGCGTCGAATTTATCCAATACTTCTTACACGCTGTATAGTCAGCGTTAATTTCATCAATGTGGAGATATTACTACACTAGAGCAGTATACTAGAGCAGTCGCCCGGAAAGCGAAAGGTCGTGGGTTCGAGTCCCATCGGAGCTAGTTGTGAGACGGGTCGATTTTTTCTAAATACTTCATTTTCCATTTTTTCTACTTTGAAACCTTATTTAATATACTAGTGAATAATTACAACATTTTATTACTTATATGGCGACGAAGTTGAATTGTGAAAAATAAAAAAGTTACGGTAGTTCAAAAAGTCTTGAAGCTAAAATTTTTTGCTGATATCTTCGTTAAGGTGCATTTGAAAATTAAATTTTCTTTTATTGATGTTTTAAATTTTGTTTCTATGACAGATAGTTTCGAAGTTCGAAGAACAGATAGTTGTTATTATTCACTAGTTTTCGTATATACTAGTGAATAATAACAACATTTTATTATACGGCGATTAAGTTCAGTTGTAAAAAATTAAAAAGTTACAGTAGTTCAAAAAGTCTTGAAATAAGCTAATAATTTTCAGCGAAAACCTGAATAAAATTTCAATATGGTGGCGGGGGCGGAGGACGAGGAATTGTGCATTTTGCATTTTAAATACTCACTAACCATCCTAGACAACATATCAAAAATTCTACTAGTACTAATATTATCTTTTTGCCGAGTTTTCCGATGTAGGTAGAGTCGACGAACCGTGCAAATATTATGCTCTACCTGACCAACATGTGAGAACCAAATGTTCATTATAGTAAGTTATAAAAAAATATAGAATTCTGAAAAAAAGGCAATATAAAAATAAATAACCTACATCGAGTTTACTGTTGAAAATTCAAATGCTTTTAGCACATAACATGGAAAGATTTTTCTATTTAAGAAGTTTATTATTTTACTCGCCATAAACATACTTTTCAACCGACTTCAAAAAAGGAGGTTATTATATTAGTTTGACTTGTAAGTATGTATAGATATAGATGGAATTGGAATTTATTTGAGTAGGTATAGCGTTCTATTTAGGCTTCAAAGCATGTGTGCTAAATTTTGTAGGTTAGTGTAGGTAAGGTATATCCACGAATTTCTCGGAAATTAAAATTCATATCGAGATGATTCTTATGATTTAAATCAGGTGTATTCCAACTTACAGAACAGTCTTAAGTTTCATCAAAATCGGTTTAGGTGTTTTTGAGATATGGGTAAGTATATATTATGGTACAATCTATATACCTAATAGGTACTTACTGAAAATAAATACTAAATAAATAAAAAATTACTTAAAACTATATTAAATATGGGAAAAATATCAGTTAAGTAAATATATAAAAATATTAGGTTGTTTATAAAAATATCAATAGAGGTATTTAAATGAATAATAATTAATGATATTAATGGCCTACAAAGTCCCAGGTAAAAATATACATTCTCAAATCTGTTCATTGAAGTGATGGTTGGGACATTGCCTTTCAGCTTTCAAGTAAATATGAGTAATGAAGGTTCCGTTAATGTAGGTAGGCAGTTCAATGAACCGACAATGAGGCGAACGATTAGGCTCAGTATGACTCACCTCTGTGGTGCCTCACGCGGTGGTGCGCCACGGAGCGGCAGCACGGCTGCTCCTGGTACACCGTCCAGGAGTCCGCCAGCGCCACCGCCAGCACGCAGCCCAGCACCCCCCACGGCCCACCCCCCATCCTCGGACACTTCCACTCCCGACTACCGCGAACCCTCGCACATCATCCCCAAACAAACGTCCGAACAATACAGCTCGCACCCAACTACAACCAAAGTCAACAAACGATTCCGGTAAACTTCAACAATGTTTATCTGTTTACATTCCGCGCTCCAAAACGAAACTCGGATTATCTGAAGTCGAACGGACTCCGACGATTAATCACCGCGGCAGGAACGCGAGCTCGTTATCTCATATCGACTCATAATCTGTCCGTGCGGTTACTTCGTTCGGTTCGCCTGATTTATTAGTTGGGACAGAAGTATCGGCGCGATCGTTGCTACGTAAAGTCGGCGGGCGACCAGCGAGACGTGCGCCACCGGCATCGCAGCGTCGAGCACTGAGTGAGACTCGCTCGACTCGACACTTCGACAGACGGAACTCGGTTTGCGACTTGCGAGTGCCAGGAACCAGCACACCCGCCACGCGGGACGAAGCGACGACGACTCTATTTCGACGAGCTTCGCCTCTGTCTCCGATGGGTATCCACCACACCGTATGCGGGAAAGGGACAGGTGACCCCAACCATGAGGCAGCAAACGAATGAAAAATCGCACTCACACCGCACCAGTCGTTCGGGAAAAAGTTATAAGTTAAAAAGTTTTGATAATTTTGCCGATCCGAGCGGCTTCCGAATGTGCCGGGGATATCTGCTGCGTTGACCCCAACGGTCGTTACGAACATACTGTCGAAAAAAGGGGATGCTCTCTATAAAAAGTAGTAAATTTACCTAATTTATGTTTTCGTCGGGATACGCACGAGGAACTTTTATGTCTGTAGGCACGCAAAAGGAAGTTGGTAGTTACTTTCCTTTGTATATGTTTATTAATAAGTGCCCTACTAGTGGCCATGACTCACGACAGCCAAGTGTGTGCCGTAAATTGCTAACAGAAACCCAAACAAGTGATCAACAAATTAAGAACGCCTAATCCATGACTGTTTATTTTCATCCAAACTATACGTCACAATAATAATAACTATAAAAAAATGAGCTTTGAATAAAGAGTATTACTAACGCAGTACCTCGTAGGTACCATGGACCAAAATTTAAAATCAAGCTATTTATCTTTCTTTTTAACCGACTTCAAAAAAAGGAGGAGGTTCTCAGTTCGGTTGAATTTTTTTTTTTTTATTTTTTTTTTTAATGTTTGTTACCTCATAACTTTGTCAATTATAAACCGATTTTAGAAATTCTTTTTGGGTTTGAAAGCATATAGTTACAAATTGGTCCCATTGTTATACGGTCAGGATCTGATGATGGCATCCTGGAGAAATCAAGGGAACTCTTCAAATATTATAGGCACACCTATAGCGATTTTGCTATTTTCTTAAGTAACTCGTGCATTTGCTTTCGGTAAGCACCATTTGGTGAAGAGTAACTGATGATGAAGACCACATATGGCCATCCAAAACATTAATTAAATACTAAATATGTTACGGGCGCAATACGATTCCTTTAAGGTTCATAAGTAATTTTCAAGTATTTGCGACTGGTAGTCATTATCTCACGATGATGAGCTGGTGATGGAAGGTACAACTCCTCAATTGTTAGGAGTTGGAGGATAATTCTTTAAATATCGTTGATACGTAAATATTTGTAGTTGTTACCATTCAGGTTATTTAGTTAAGCTGATGATGGAAGGTAAAACTCTTTAACGCTTAGGAGTTAAAGTATGTTTTTAAGTACTACAAGCGCAAATAGAACTTTAGGTTGTATTCTTTCAAGTAATTTAGGTTAGCTGATGGTGGAAGGAAACTGCATAACAGTTAAGAGTTGGAGGGTGGTGCTTGTCTGAGTGTTCTAATTTAGATATGGGCTATAGTCGTTGCACATTGAGCTACCCTTGCTCATTATGCGGTTTCTTATAGTAGATTTCTTACACTAAAAAAGGAAAAATAAACAAAATTTTTCATAAAAATTAAACCGCCTTCAAAACAAAACTGCAAACAAAAACTCATTTCCCAAAAACACGTAAAAGTGAAAAATAAATTGAATCATTCAATTCAAAGTACGAAAGTGCGGGACTTTTTCTAATTAATCTTGAACTTACTGATCTGATTGAAGTCGGTGTCAAGCCGAAAGTAACAAGAACGAATACTTAAAATTAATTTTCATTTCATTTCAAAATAGTGAAACAATAATACACAATATCTCATGCGCAGAGTGGTGTAAATTGTAACCTATCAAATACATATTAATAGCTATTTGGCTTGACACCGACTTCAATCAGATCAGTAAGTTCAAGATTAATTAGAAAAAGTCCCGCACTTTCGTACTTTGAATTGAATGATTCAATTTATTTTTCACTTTTACGTGTTTTTGGGAAATGAGTTTTTGTTTGCAGTTTTGTTTTGAAGGCGGTTTAATTTTTATGAAAAATTTTTTATTCATGGACAAGAACCATGATTTAAAAAAGGCATGAGCTTTAGTATGCACAAGTATTTGGTTTGTACCTATTCAGATCTTATTTTTATTAAGTTAGTTTTAAGCAATGTGGAATGCAAACTGTTGTTGTGTATGTAATAATAATAAATAAATAAACCCATACTTTACTGTTAATTTCTTACATACAATGTTCCAGCGTCCGGTTGATTGCTAAGCTCGCATCCATGAGTCACGTTGTCTGACATCTTGGTACAGTTAAGGTTCTCTACCATATTTTCTAACAAAGCTTTGAAGGTGCATAGCTTTTATTCGGTGATATGTGTATTTTGTTCTTACAAATGAGAATTAATAGATATGTTGGTAGGTATGTCATGAGTAGAAAATATAAATTATATAAATTATGCATTATTATTATTATTATCCACAACGGGGTAGCACGTAGCTTTCATCACACCTGATGTTAAGTGAAGATAAGGCTGAAGGGGAAGCGCACTTCTCCCGGAATCCTTAACAACTGAAGAATTGGCTACTTATCTCATTTCTACTTGCCGGAATACAAAAATGCGAAAACATATTGTTATGGCGTCAGACTTTGATAAGATGGTGGTAGCTAGTGCAGGCGGGCTTTAAACAAGCAAGTCCAACCACCAAACAAACCGAATACAATATATACCCCCGCTGGGAATCGTTTCCGAGTCCTCTGGGTCTGATACCGGTGGCGTATGCCACTAGGCTACATAGGCGCTTAAAATAATATATTATACATGTAAATACTACTACTCTATAATATAGCAGCCCTTTTAGCGTCCGTCTTCGGACATGGACTATGTCCTCTCTCATTTTCCATTTTTGGCGGTCTGCTGCCACGCGCATTCAGATGGTGCCAACTTGCTGCCGGATGTCTTCAGTCCATCTTTTGGGCGGCAGACCCCATTCGAGCAGTCTTCACAGCCACCGGCTGCGGTTTATTCTGACAACATGTCCTGCCCATCTCCACTTTCTGCGTTCGATTTCTTTAACCACGTCGATAGCTTTAGTTTTCTGCCGTATCCACTCATTATTTTTACGCTCGATGAGGCTGATTCCGAGCATTAAGTATTCTCTCCATAGCCTTCTGTGCGACACGGAGCTTCTCGGCAGATTGCTCCATCAGGGTGGTTGTCTCCATTCCATAGGTGAAGACAGGCAAGACACATTGATTGAAAACCTTCGTCTTGAGATGCTGGGTAATTTTATTGGATGTCATGATTTCGTTGTTAGCTGTAAAGGCGGCCCAGGCCTGGGACAACCTTCCTCCGACTTCTGCAGTATCACACTGCACTTCTTCTCTTGTACATTGACATACTTAATTGGCATTCATTTAGCCAAACAAGATTTGTAAGAAAATTTTGAATCTTTTGGATAAATAAACGAATTACAAACGTCATTCATTTCTACTGAAATTAAAAATATATGTATATAAATATATATATATATATATATATTTAAAATAATTTAGTTGTACAATATTTTTAATAGGAACTTTTTTTATGTGTTTTTATTTTACTTTTTATATTTAAGGTTAAACATAATTTAAAATTACTAGTGCATGTTGTGTTGACCTGTTAGAGTTTGTGACAATTAGCTTTAACAATTGTTGTACACAAATATTGGTAAACCTAATAACTAAAATAAAAAAATATAAAACATACTTACATATAAGTATTCATAAAAGAATACCAAGAATAATATGAAAATCATTTTAATAGATCTACAGACACATAATAGAGTAAAATCTTCACTTACGTAGTTAGAAGCAAAGGTATGATTAATTTCCACATGGAGTCGGTAATTCTACAGAATACGTCAAAGGCTTTGCAAACAAATTAACGTATCTGCTTACAATAAAACTTTACAAACACAGTTAGGCTGGAGCTTTACAGTAGCATACACCGAGGACTCTACAAGTTTGCAGACAACTTAATAAATATCTATTTATTAAATTAGAACTGACCCTGATTAAGGATCGCAGGGTTAGCTTTATCAATTACTCAGGCTGCGGCCGCCCCGCGTCCACTCCACTCGCCTTTAATTAATCTTAAATAACTTGATTATGACGCGCTTTCTATGTGCTATCTTGTTAAATATTCAGATGCTTCCTTTGGCATTTTGGACCTTGCAAATGAAGATAAGCAAAACACAACTTACTGAGTACGACATTATCTGACGATCTTAACACCTAATTAAGAAACAAAACACTTTTTACGGTTTTTTAACACGCGGTTTAATCAGACACATCTCGTCGTACCCCGAGAAAACTGCCTCAATGTTCATTGGGGCTTTATTCTTTTATTGGATTTTTGGATTCTACATTAATTTAGGCATATTTCAGTCTAATAATCGTTTTACAAAGTTCAAAAATGTTCTTGATATTCAAGTTTTAAAATAAGCCCTAATTGCGTGGTGACAAATTTGAACGTAGAATAAAGCCACGACCGCCGCCGTTAGGGCCATCGTAGAGGGGGCGCAAGCGCCGATCGGTCTCTATTCCGCGGTCTGCTATTGTTAGTGCATTTGTCTTAAAAGAGTCGATAAGTTAGTCAATCACAACATTATACACTATTTGATGGTACAGACACTTAATTTGAGAGATAATTATCAATAATTACCGTGTTTAGCTATCTTAAATTGCTTAATTATAATAGTAAATATATTTCGAGTTATGCACAGCATTAATTCTCGTAAAACGCCGAACAAATCCCTTGTGTTGGTTGTGTCCTTTTTCTGCGGAATAGAAAAAAACGAAAGTATGGAAGAGAGGAAGCCCTTATGTCATTGGTGTCTTTATTCTACGTCAAATTAATTGTTAAGTCCTAATTAACGAATGTTTGTAAATCATATGTGGTTAACTAGTGTTTTTCAAATAGTAAACGAAATTCATGCCCTTTTTTGCCTTTATATTTCCGACAAATAAGGCCACAATGCACATAAGAACCCAAGTTGGGAGTTCTTTAGCAGAAATACATCGGAGAATAAGGAATTAAGGAACATAATTAATTATTTTATTATTATTATTAACAAAATCATGTTTTATACAAAGAACAGGATGCCAATACATGCTATTGAAATCAAATATTATCAATACCTTTATCCGATTTTTTTATAAACAAAAAAGCTTCTCCTGTAACGTTGCCGTTTTGCAATTACGCCCCTTTTCGTAGGATACGACGATCTTTGGCCTGGGGTTTTTATGGATTTTTAGTATTTTTCGAATTCTAGCCTCTAGCCTATTTCGGGGCTTTATTTTTCTTTTTCGTCATTTTAAGTCTTCTTTTCTTTATTTCAATTAACAGTTCACACAGAAATCTAAGATGTACCTACCCAGTTAAAAAAATGAGCATTTAAAAGAATGCACATTGCAAAAGTGCCGTGCCGATTTATGTGAAAAAGAATTTATCCCGAACACTTAATTATAGTGGCTCTGCGAAAGTAACATAATTTATGAATACTACTTTTATATAAATTAGAAGTAGAGGGTGTAAACAAAAGTTCTTACAGAGTACCTTTATCTTGTAATGTATTATTACAGTAAAATATATTTCGCTGTAAGCAGATGATTCATATACGATTTATTTAGTTTACCTCTTTATGTTGGAACTGTTAAAGTGGCAATGTAATAATTTAAATGTGGTAACACTACTGATATGGTGTATCTATGGTTTGCCCGGCTCACTTCCCTATGGTTTTGTAATGAAAGTCGCCGGTTGTGTTCTCGATAATATTAGTCACCTAAAACTGAATAAACAGTGCTTTTCTTTGAAATATCTTATTCTTTCATTCCAAAGTCCTAACAGGTTATGGGCCCAGTGCACTTAATTCTGTTGTAGGTGAAGATTGCGTAAGTTAAAAACAGGAACATATAACTAAAGTTGTCGCAAAACTCTAGCAGGATTAAAGTTTAATACGTAAAGGTCATATTTTGACTGTAACATTCAACATAATGGCATTAAGTACGTTAATCAATTGATAGTCTGATAATATATAGAGCACACCTAAAATCATTCGCACGAGTAGGTACACAAGGAGATTGTATCAATAAAGAAAAAGCAAAAAGTGATATCGCCAGACAGTAAGTTTTGCAAAAGTTAGAAACGTTTGGAACTCAGTATCACATTCATAAGATGAACGGAGAGATCTTTAACGTCGCGGGCCCATTTTCATCAGTTCTTCAAGTTTTTCAATAAAAACTTTCGTCGGAGTCCGATTTACATACGGTATGGATTCATTTATTTTCCAGAAGATTTTTACGTAAAAGCGAAGAAGGTTTTTGGTATCCATTAAAAGAAAAAGGTGGCAGTACTCAGTTGGCTGGTACTTCACTGAAAGATCTGTGGACTACTCTAATTATAATATGACTGAATTGAGACTAAAATAATATCCCGCCCATTTAATAAAAAATAAAAAACATTTATTTTCAGACCAGAGATCCATAGACTGTTAGTAACAACGTTTATTTAAGATGTGAGATTTTTAATTATTTTTATGCATTTACAATGTTTTTTACTGTCACATATTTCCTATACTTTGAAGTGATCAAAAAAGACTTTCTGTTTCATTGGCTTTTTTTGTTGGGTATCCTTTTAATGAAACCAAGGTTTACTCGCTGAAATTCAAGTTCATTGCTAAAGGAAAAACAAAATTAAACCCTATAATATAAATGTGAACTTTAAAGAAACTTAAAAAGGATGAAATAGGAGATAGATACTTTGATAGATATCTTAAAAGTGGACCTACACGCGTACGAATTTCGGTTTTTTACTCAACACTAATGTTATAAACAGTTCAAGTTTGTGAGTGGAATGTAAAACGCAGCAAAAATCTATTTTACTATTCATTAGCGAAAATAGGTAAATTTTAGAAGCGTTACAAGAATGAGCAGGTAATACGCATTCTTTAAGGTATTGTAGGTAAATGCATGGGGTTTTTCATGCATGTTAATCTATACTAATAATAGGTCTTTACATATGAAATTGCCGTTTTTTTCTTTTGTACATATAACTTAACAACTTTTATAATATTAGAAATATATAATTTCTTTAATATTGCGTTACATTAAGACCGTATCGAGCAACTTTTGATAATTTCATAACCACGATATTTGATTATTTACATAGAAAAAACTTATTCCGAAAGTTACGACTATTTTTGTTTCCAGAATTTCGTACTTTATTAGTTGTAACTTAGTGAAAAAAAATTTTTTTCTCTTAACGAATGTGTCATTTAGTAGTTAAAATGTCCATAAATACGTGTGTAAAATTTTGTAAATTTACATAATATTAGTCGTTAAATAATAACAAAAGCGTTAGTATGGAAAAAAAATAATTACAGAAATCTCCATACAAAACGGCAATTTCATAGGTAAAGACCTATTATTATAAAGCTGAAAACTTTGTTTGTTTGAACGCACTAATCTAAGAAACTACTGATGGACCGAATTGAAAAAATATTTTTGTGTTGGATAGACCATTTATCGAGGAAGGCTATACAACATCACGCTACGACCAACAGAAGCGGAGCGGATTAATAAAAAATGTTGCAAAAACGGGAGAGAAATATTTCTTTTAGTAGGTTTTTCCTTTTTCTCAAATTAACGCAGGTGAAACTGCGGTGCACAGCTAGTCAATCAAAAAGCTAAGGGTTGTTTACTTTTTAAGTAAGTTATTATTATTGAAAAACTAGCTGACCCGGCAAACGTGGTTTTGCCATATAAATTTTATTGGACACGACTTCGTATCAAATGCCTGACAGAATGTCACTTATTAAAAAAAAGAAATCCTAAGCGGCAAAAATGTCAGTGATTACATACTCTTTGACATACCTTCTCTTTGGAAGCTGCTAAGGAACGAGAGTTGTGTGAAGTATGACAGCTTAACGGTTTTCTATACAAAATTACCATTATTATTTTATAATTTTCCTGGATAAAAAGTAGCCTATGTTACTCTCCAGCTCTCAAATTATCTCCTTACCGAAAATCTCGTCGATCCGTTGCTCCGTTTTGACGTGAAAGACGGACAAACAAACAAACAAACAAACAAACAAACAAATAAACAAACAAACAAACACACTTTCAAATTCATAATATTAGTATGGATGGAAAATGAAGTATTTAGAAAAAAACTTCATTTTCCATTTTTCAATTAATAAAAATTGCATTGTGAATGCAAAAAAGTAAAAATTTAAATAAGTTATTATTAGTCACAGCATAAGTAGCTTAAGTTCCTCATTAGGTTGAAGACAGACAAAACTTAGAACTAAAATACGTCATTGCAGCAACAGAAATCTAAAACTTCTGAACCTTCATTCGGTCACCCACCGATATATTTTACTATTAGTAGGTATTGCTTTTACCTTATTTTTGTTTAATGAACGAATAGTAATAAAGGGTTTTCTATTTGTGATCCTAAAAGAGTGACATCATAAACTTACTCGTTTCGTCTAAAAAATAATAGCATAACGGAACATTGTAAACAATACTTTTCTGTCTTACGTTTTCCTGAACGATAGAGATTTACTTAACATTTCAGTTGTCGTTGGACAGAATATCTCCTCCATAAAAGCGAATAGCACGCGTGGTATCGTAAAACGCTATTATAAAGCTATATGAAGTTGCGCTCCCGTTAATACAATCAATTAACTTTTATTTTTGCATAATACCGACCCAGAATGGTATGCAATATACAATTCAGTGATTACCGCTGCTGTTGTTATCGCGTTCTTTCTATGAATTTTAATGAATTGTTTTAATTTAATATTGCACTTAAACGAGAGGAAAATTTGAATAATTTTGATAAGTTTGCACACTTTACTTTTGATTCAAATGAGGTTTGCATAGTTAAAGTATTGTTTGTTAAGAATAACAGAACTAGAAAAACGTTTAAGTAATCTTTACCGTCTCAAACTAATTTTGGTGTAAAGTTTTGTTTTCCTGTGAAAACACCACGTTTATTCAAGTTTCCTTTTAAAGTAAATACCAAACGCATGAACATTTAAACTAGGTACCACTTTTTTAATGGTAAAAATTATTGGTTGTTGCATTAAGGCATTGTTTTCATGTTTTCGTCGAAACAAACTTCAGATTACAGGTCACTGCTTGCTAAAGAATATTGGTGTTGTGTTTTTTTTTAAATATAATTCTCTTCTTGCATCATACCTATCACTTAATCTATTAGTTTTGGGATAGAAGCGACGACAAACAATGGCATAGAATATCGAACACAGCCTTTCAGTGTAAGCCATCGCCATCGGCGCGGCAGTATGAACGCGTCGCGTAAATCCCGACAGATATAGATTGCATATTATCACAGTGAACAAACACAGCGAACTATGAGCCCGAGATTGAACACAGCATGGGCTCGTCTACTGAGATCCTTGTACAGATAATGAGTTATTGCTATGCTAACACTTTGTTATTATTGCTGCATATGCATATTCATAGTTTGTATAAAGTTTATTTAAATTTTAATTAGTAAATATATATTTTTTTTATAATTTCACTTATTCTTTCAATTTAGGGCTAGAAGCTAGAAACAAAGGTATAAAATATCGAACTCAGCCTTTCAGTGTAAGCCATCGGCACTGGCAGTGTGTGTGAACGCATCTTGAACATTTCCGGCAGACATAGATTGCTATTATCACAGTGAAAAACATGGTGAAATATGAGCCCAAGATTGAACGCAGCATGGGCTCGTCTACTTAGATCCTTGTACATATAATGAGTTATTGCTATAATAGCAAAGTGTTTTTTGGTGGTGCTAACTAACGTCATTAAATCTAAATAAACTGTCCAATATCTACTGTCAGTGAGTTATAAGATCTAGGTGTGATCCACGACAGTAATGTACTGTAATAAATATAAGTATTGTCATAAATTTATAATGATGAGTTAGAAATAAACGAACGTTCTGATCAATCGGTTGTTCTATGTTCGATAAGCACGTCGACATCTTCCGATTTCCATAATTTGAAATTAATCAAAGTCCTGTACTGTAGAATACACTATTCAAATATGGAATTCCCTTTATGAACAGTACAAATCTCGAATCGAATCTATTCAGAGAAGATCTTTAAAATATTTAGAGTACAAATAGCTTCGTCGTTCTATCGACTATAATAACCGTTGTAGGCATTTTCACTTTTTGCCGTTAACACTTTAGACGTGACATTAGTGATATATTGTATATCGTTAAAATTGCGAATGGCTCCATTGTGTGAAAACCTGTAAATTCCTACCTGTGAGAACCTGTAAATGGCTCCATAGTCACCTAATAATTATTTAAGCTATACTTATTGTACATATTACTGAGCTGTAAGTTTTCCGAATAAATAAAATAAAATAAAAAATAAAAAATTTTACTGTCCAGCTCTTATCGAAACGATCCTTGCGAACAAGTTTATCATTAAGACAAGGACCTATTATATGTGCTCCTATGGCTCGAAAGAACTTTTGCCAAAATTCTTTCATTATCAGGGCTACTAACAGCTCCGGGGCCAGTGTTGAAATTGATGGGTTGCTGGTCCCTCTGAAGCCCCATATAAAATATCTGGGTCTGGTGATAGATGGCCGCTGGCGGTTTACCGAACATTTCCGCCAGCTGGCCGAAAGGGTGGAAAAGGCTGCCCTAGGTCTCGGGCGGCTCCTTCCGAATCTGGGCGGGCCGAGCGCGGGCTGTCGACGATTGTTTGCGGGGGTCTTGCGTAGCATGGCCCTCTACGGGGCACCGGTGTGGGCGGACTGTCTCAACAGTGAGAATTGTAGGCTGCTCAGAAGACCGCAGCGAGTAATTGCAACCCGCATCATTCGCGGTCATAAAACGGTCTCCTGGGCAGCGGCGTGTGTGCTGGCTGGAACGCCGCCCTGGGAACTGGAGGCGCAGGCTCTCAGAAGGGGGTTTATGGAAAGGAGGGAGGCCCACAGGCGAGGAGAACGCTTGGCCCAGGCGCAAGTTAGCGCCATAAGGCAAAGGGCGGAGGATGAGGTGATGGAACAGTGGCAGCGGACCTTGGAAGCCCCGGATGCCGGGGTGAGAACGGTTGAGGCTGTTCGTCCCCTGCTTCGTGAGTGGAGGGAAAGGAGGTGGGGTACGATTACGTACCGCCTGGCGCAGGTCCTTACCGGACATGGTTGCTTCGGTAGGTTCCTGCACCGGATTCAGAGGGAGGAGACTTCGAAGTGCCACGAGTGCGACGCCGAGCTGGACACTGCGCAGCACACACTGGAAGTGTGTCCTGCGTGGTCAGCTCGGCGTCGGGATCTCGTGGCAGCAGTAGGGCCGGATCTCTCGCTGATCAGCGTTGTCAGCCGGATGCTGGACAGTGAGAGATGCTGGCAAGCGGCAGTCTCCTTTTGTGAGGACGTGATCCTCCAAAAGGAGATAGCGGAGAGAGCTCGGGAAGCGGATGCGCACGCGGCTCTCATCCGCCGCAGACGGCTGGGGAGAAGGAGGCGGCAGTTCGATCGCCTTATTCCCCCTTAGTGAGACCAGCTGGTAGCGGACCGTTCCACTGCCGGCATTGCACGGTTTGCACCGTCTGGGGAGGTGGCCACATTTGCTCGGCCATTTCCCAGTCGCGAGGTGGCTTAGATAGCCGGGTCGTCGGGTCTTAGGGGAGACTGCCACCCCAATCCCCCATGACCGATCGGCGGCGAGAGAGCAAATAGTGAGGGGTTTAGTGGGTATTCCCCCTTCCTGATCCCCCATCGAGTACTAGTAGCTTGATGGGGGATCGGGAGGCGGCCTTAGGCGAGTCCCACATAACCACCGTCCACAAACCGCACGTGGATGGGGTATGCGTAAAAGCATTCCCCTCACTATATAAAAAAAAAAAAAAGGGGCTACTAACAGCTTCAATAATTTAGCTAATGATATAGACATCTTTTGCACCAGTACTACCAAACTGTTAATTGATCAATAAGTACCTACATTAGTTAACAATAACACGATAAGTATTTAATTTTTTATTTACATCCACTAAATATTCATTGTTGTGTATTTAACATAAAGTTAATATACCTATAAGGTATATTAACTTTTTCGCTAAGCTTAAGCTTAAGCTTTTAGCGAAAGGTCGTGGGTTCGAGTCCCATCGGAGCTAGTTGTGAGACGGGTCGATTTTTTCTAAATACTTCATTTTCCATTTTTCTGTAAAGATAGTCACTTCAAACGATTCTTCAAAATGCAGAACACAGCAGCAGCTATTTATATTTATTTTCTATCTCTAGATCATTTCGATAATATATCCATTATCGAAATGATCTTCCCAGGCAAAACTACAACATTTGCTACAAATTACACTGAAAAAAATAAATAATGTATACTGCTCTAACCAGTAGGTACATTTTCAGATTTATTCCAATCAAATTAATAAAACTTATAATTTAATATGAAAAAATATATATAACTCATACTAGCCCATCATCCAATACTTTTTTACAAAATAAATCTACTTAGTTAATCAATATTTAAATAAGTATACCGTTTATATAAAATCACGCTATCAATCTATAATATAAATCAATATATAAAAAAACACTTAAATAAAAATATTGTTTAAGTACAAAAAATAAAATAAAATACATATTATTCCAATACCTAAAATGATAATATCAAATAATACAATAACTTGTGTCATTGAAAATTGGAAGCAACGATCACATACACCCAGATACAAGAAAATATCTAAAAGTTAGTTTTCGACATTTACCCGTCCGAGAATCGAACCCGGGACCTCAGAGATAGTGGCACCTAGAAAACCGGTGCGTACACCAATCGGCCACGGAGATCGTCGAATTTGTTTAAACAAAATGTAGCGCAACTGAAATAATTGATACTTTGTTTACTAATGTAAACTTGCCAGTTTTATAATGTGGTTGGTTATAGTACTTGAATAAAATTTTGTGTGAATAGATTCACCCAGAAGATGCCTATTCACTTGGGACTTTAAGAGGTTTGGGTTGTAGGTACTCGGGCAAACAGAAGCCGGCAGGGTATTCCAGGCATGATGAAGGAGTACTTAATTCTCTGAGCGTGAGTTTAAAGGAGAGGGCGGAATGAGGTTATGCAACTCAGATGCACACTCGTTAAAGCATACCTGACAAGTGACTCAGGGGATGAAACTCATAGCTGAAGTCCCCCATCGACAGTATGGGAGTGCTTATTCGCCAGGCCAGATAAAGAGGTACTACCGAACTTAGTAACTGTACGGTCACTTCAGTCTACAAACCTCCCAATGCACCGTATTACTTCAGCTGTCCGCCGAACTTCAACGCCCATCCGGTTAGATTCGTTCTTGGTAATTTTAATAGCCATAGCGAGAACTGGGGATACAGAACCAGTGATGACAACGGAGTGAAGGTTGAAGAATGGGTTGATGGACACATACCTACTATCTTTGATCCATGATCCAAAACTTCCGTCATCATTTAACAGCGGTCGCTGGAAAAGGGGTTAAAACCCTGATCTAATCTTTGCCAGAGATCACATAGATCACCAGTGCGTGAAGACAGTAAGTGGTGCAATACGGAGGACCCAATTATGTGCCAGGCCTTACGACCTGAAGGATACAATAATAAAATAAAATAAAAAATATCTTTATTCAACTTGACTTAATAAATAAGCTCTTTTGAATCGTCAATATTTTCCTACCTTGAACGGGTGTTCAAGACTTTTTTAACTGATAAGAAGAACAGGCGCAATAAACTTTTCAGCTTTAATAATTGGAGTAACGATATTTACAAAGATTTATATCGTTAACTTTTACAACTTTTTCATTATAATATTACATTAGTTCAGCTAAGGTTATGTGTTACATCAAATCCATGCATTACGGTCTTTCAAATAGTCGTCTACTTTATAATATCCCTTGCCCATGAGCGATTTTTTGCCATGACTTTTTAATTTGTGCAAAGGCAGCTCTACTAAATTCTGTGGAACTTTATTAAAAATAGCTACGCTTTTCCCCAAAAACGAACTTCTTGTTTTTTCAAGTCGAATCCTTGGAACGGCAATCTTATTTTTATTTCTTGTTTTGATTTGATGTATATTGCTACGTTTTACAAATGTATTATGATACTTCTTCACATATACCATATTCTCATATATGTATAGTCCTGAAACAGTTAACATGTTGATTTCTTTTAAAGAATCTCTTGGCCGAAGTTTTTATATGGCGCGAATAGCTCTTTTCTGAAGCACAAAAATACTTTCGATGTTAGCTGCTGAACCCCAAAGTAATAGGCCGTAGGACAATACACTCTGAAAATAGCTAAAATAGATTAACCTTGCCGTTTCAATATCGGTTAAGAGCCTTATTTCTTTAACAGCAAATGCCGCAGAACTGAGTCTACCAGCCAAAGCTTCAATATGAGGGTCCCATTGAAGTCGATAATCTAATGTTATATCTAAAAATTTTGTTCTGTTAATTAATTCTACTACATTGTCATCCAATTTTATGTGAATATCAACCTGTCTTACATTTGGCAGGGTTTTTTTTTTACATTTTGTTTTTTTTTCGAGTTTAATGATAGATTAATTGATGGTACCACGGCAAAAAGAAATTGCCACAGTACCATCAATGGTACTGTGTAATGGTACCATGGTAAAGGAATGGATTATTGCTATGAAACCAATGCGCAACTTTCGATAAAGTACTATTTACTTCGTCAGAACAATTATTACCTCTGCCAACTTTAAAGACTAGAGGAAGTGTCATCAGCAAATAGCACTGTCTCGCATAAATTCTTTGCTTAAAAAGGAAGGTCATTTATATAAATTAAAAAGAGCAAAAGGGACCAGTATTGACCCCTGGGGTACGCCCATGTTGATAGGGGCTCCAGTAAACTCAGTTTTGTTGATAACTACTTTCTGTGTTCTTTCACATAGATATGATTGCATAAGGCTAACCGATTTATCATAGACACCATAATGTTTTAATTTCCTTAAAAGCGTTTGGTGATTAACACAATCGAAAGCTTTGGAGAGGTCACAATAAATACCAACTACATCTCGCTTGCTCTCCCAAGCATCAAATATATGTTTTTAAATATAATATGGTAGGATGACATACCAAGACCAGTATGAATTAGATCCCATCTCACAGGACACCATCGATTTTGGGAATGAATTGCTAGAAGCCATATCCGAAACAACGAGAGAAAAGTGGAACAAACTAATCAAAGGCGTAGATATGACGCATAAAAGCAAGAAGGCATGGTGTTTTATAAGGAAACTAAATAATGATCCTAAAATCGCTGATCGTCATTCCAATGTGACCACAAACCAGATCGCTCACCACTTACTCCAAAATGGGAAAGCTTCCACGAAAAGTCTCCAGAAGAAATTTACACGAGGCCCTGGTAAAGGGGACCACTTGGACCACCACCACCAACTTGGACGAGGCTTTTACAGAAACAGAGCTCAAGTTTGCCCTTGATAAGCTCAAAGAAGGTAAAGCCGCTGGCTTTGACAACATCATGGTCGAGCAGCTGAAACGGTTTGGTTTCGTACTACTTATACAAAACTGTCATTTCTTCCATGGCCGCTTCCAAAGGGTATGTAATCTAATCACTGACGTTTTAGCCACCTACTTTTAATAAATGACATTTGTGGCAGAGAGTGTATATAAAACTTCTTCGAGATTAATTATTTTTATGAGTTAATTATCTTTGATATAATATGTTAGTCAGTTTAAAGTTAGCCCGCCATTTGATTATACTTTGTGCAATGAAATTTAAATAATGAAATAAATATTCCTCCTTCGGAAGTACTTGTACCTATGCAATATTTCATTAGAGTATCAAAAATTTTACTCCGACTTTGCAAGTCTCCTTACAGAACTCCGCAAACTTATCTGACGCGGTGGTTAAATTTGAGAGTTAAAACTGTCAATACAGCTGATAGACTTTTCATTCTTTTTTATTGCTACTGGTGCCTCAACCATCGGTTTTAGATATTGTTGTGGGGATTTCGAATTTCGAATTTCAAAACCGCGAGAGCATTTCTTGCAAGAAATTGTATGCATGCTCTATTTTGTGCTAATAATGGATAAGAGAATCAGTAATAAAAATGTTTTGAACCTGAAATTTACACAAAATGTTGCGGTTTATGTTCCTCACTCAAAGGAATGAAGCTGGACTTCTCACAGTCTCAAAAAAGTGTAATGGTGATATTAGATCAACTAGGTACATAAAATTCTTACATCGGTTTTATTTCAAGAATTGCTTTTACATTATATCTCTGTAAAAAACTTTTTCAACAAGCGAATTTCTTATTTCTTGATGCAATTTTTTACACCTACCTATCTTAACTTTCTCACATTTTCAATTTTGAGGAACCTAAAACGAAAATAAATTTAATATACAGTAGTAGAAGTTAGAAACTTAGACTAATTATGTAACCTACAACACAACAAAATATTGGTACTCAAATAGGTACAACTTTTATGGGCTCTTAAGTATCTTAGGCAATATTATCCGTCACTTTTATTTCAAACTATTGATGTTTGCTTTAGGTAATGAGTAAAATAACTTGTCCTAGGTTACATAGGTCTATGGTTATGCAATAAATGGCAAAGCACTCATCTATACCCAATCCTGAAGCGCTATTTCAATATTTCCTAGCAAAATAAGTATCATTGAAAAAAATTAGGATCCTAGTGTGAGTTTTTTTTTCAATTTTGGCGCAATCGGAGCGATACAGTCTCCACGTCCAAACGCCGCCAATGCCAGGCGGAGACTGAACAATTATGCTGCGAAACGGTGCACGATGCATTTTGGGATACTAGTTATTGACTATAAATATAACAAAAAAAAAAATTAGTAACTTCCCTAGATATGACTAAGAACTACTTACACAAAAAAAATTAGGTTGATTACTCAACTGGTTATTGAGATAATTGAGTTTAAGACGGAAAAAAGGGGTCTTGAAAATAATTTTTTTTAGTACATTGTATTTATTTGATTCAAATAAATTTTAGTAACTTCCCTTCATAAAGAAAAGATCTATCACATATAATATTTTGAAAGGCCTAGCAATGATACTTTGTCAGGAAATTTAATTTAAAAACATTGAAAATTCTGAGTTTGATCGCCGCAATAGCCTTAAAAACATATTCAAATCATAAATCAAATAAAATCAAATCAAATAATAACATTTATTTGACACAGACAGTGGGCATGGAAATAGCTTATACCTATGGCAGAATATACACAAAAATCTTACTCTAAAATGTTCCACATGGCTGCATCAAAAGGGATCTAAGTAGTTCAGCATGTGTCAGTATTGAAGCTGACGCTGGTTTTCAACTAGACCCCCTTTTTTATTGACACGTTGATGTCAATACGGATGCATTTTAGAAAAATAAAAACTAACAAAATTCATGAATATTTTAATCTTCCAGTTTTTTTACGACCGATTTCTGATATAAGTACCAAAAACTAAAAATAAGAAGTAGGTAGTTGGATTGGTAGTAAGCTAAACATGCACAGCTTAAATTACAATAAAATTATACCGAAAATAAAATACAATAAAATCGACCCAGCACCTAAGTAGCTCAGCCACCCACGTACTGCAACACTACAAATCATTCCGCCAAAGGGTCCTCCCATTATTTCTGGCAAGCACTGAATATATTTTGGGTAAAATTCGTATTTACATCAAGTCTAAATTTTAAATTGGGAAATACTTATTTATAGGTATCACTTTATTTGCCACCACGTAGATCGAAAATCCTAAGCGCATTATTGATTTAACTTAACACTCCCTTATGTTATGCTAATTAATTTTAATTAGAGGTTTTGGTTACTTCTTTACCTAAACGATGACATTATCACTAATTCTTAATTATAAAGTAAGGAGATAACTTAGAGTTTATATCTTTTAATGCTGAGTGCAGCGCCGGTTCACCGCTGTTTTTGGGTAGGAATGAATGACCAATAAAACGAGTTGTAACAAAAAAAGGAGTAAGAGTTGTGTTGTAGGTAAGCTTAACAAAGTAAGTAGAACAGTAAAATTAAAGGAGTTACGGCTTTATGAGCAGCGTTGAAGTGTCAAAATTAAAAGTTTGTTCTGGAGGAAAAATTAAAAGGTGACCTCTTTGCCGGGAACAGATAAAGTTTGTTCAGCCGAAGGTGGCGGGGCGAGATTAACCGCGGCCGGGTCTCACGTCGACTTCATCAATTATCCCTTCCTTAGGGCTGGCCAAGTTCGTTTTATTTAAATAAAATAAAGTTGAAACGTATTGAGTGTTGAGCCGCATGATTTACGAAGAAGGCCGAGGGGACGAAATAATTGAACCGTTATCATCTTTTCAGCTGAACGAGCGAACTTATACGAAATATTTTTTTTATTGAAAAAATATAAGAATAAAAATAAAATTAAAATCCCCCGGAAAAAAAAATCAAATACCTACTTAATTAAATTTCTCTCGGTCGAGGACCACAAAAAAAGAGAAGTACTAAAAGGGTAAGTATATTATACGTTGGGGCTCCCCCGACTGAGAGAGAAGTTTTATTATTTGAATTTTTTTGTCGGGGGTTTTTAATAATTTAATCCTTTTTTAATTACTCTCAAAATTTAAAAAAACCGCATGAAATTGCTTGATCCGTTTAGGCACTACGAATATAAATACAGACAGAAAGTCATTTTTTTGCTTTTTGTTGCCATTTTGTTTTTTTATTGCATGTAAATTTGCCCAGGGTGTACATTAATTTAGTCAAAGCACCACCTTCAAAATCGGCCCAGTCGTTTAGGAACTACGTTGCCTCAGATAGACAGACAGATATACGCACGTCAAACTTATAGCACCTCTCCACAGAACACGGAAATATTTTTTTCTCTCTTTTTGCGTCGGGGGCTTAAGATCTAGCCATCTATCGGCTGAGCTACTTAGGTGCTGGGTCGATTTTACTTACTTACTTACTTCGCTGGCTCAGCGACCCGAAGTGGATCTTGGCCTCCGACAACAAAGTGCGCCATTCTTTCCTGTTTTGTGCCAGGTTGGACCAGTTGGGCACGTCAAGCTCTTCGAGATCTTTGGCGACTTCGTCTTTCCAGCGATTTTATTGTATTTTATTTTCGCTATAATTTAATAAGCTGTGCATGTTTAGCTTACTACCAAAAACTAAAAATAAGAAGTAGGTAGTTGGATCAATTCAATGATCTGACCACGACATATACATATAAAAGACTTAATATTTTAGGAGCTATCCATTATTCTTTGAGATTTGAAAAATTTCGAGTAGAACACAACAAATAAAACTAATTTTTTCGTAAGCAAACCGAGCGTTTTACGAGTACGGGCTCTAAAGCAGTTGATTTAGAAATGAAAAGAACTGAAATGTGAATGCACTCATTAAATACAGAAGCTCATTGTACCATAAAGCCATTCAGTCGCGCGACTAAACAATCAACGTCATTATTTCTTTTGGGCCTTTCCTAATTAATTATTGCGAAATCCTCTTTTCTGTCACACTAATGACAAATATTCAAGGATTTTTCAACATTATTCGATGATTTTGTTCAAAAGTAAGTTTACAAAAATCGTCAGATTTGTAATATATTTTGACTAAAACATAAGTTTTAATTCTGACAAACTTATAAAAACAACTTGCCAAAAAGGGAAACACTGTTGCCAGATTGGGGGGAATCCCTCCAAATAAGGTTTTTTTTTATTTGATGAGGGGGATTTATAAATCTTGTCGTCAGTGTATCGTGAGATGTAAACTGCCCAATGTCAAAGCTTGTGTGAGTGCATGTAGCATTTTAGTTTTCCCTCGTATTGTTTCATTATTCATTCTTTGTTTTAAAATACTTCTTTCCATGACTCTTTGGGTTGTACTAATTTTCTGTTTTCCTTTGTTTGTATATATCCATGTTTGGCACCTGTAAAGCAAACACGGCAAGATTCAAAATACAAGTTTCTTATTATATTATTTTCCTTAAACTTTTCCATGTTATATTTTTCCTTCTTTCCACCTTTTCTTCACTGTTAGTTTTATTGAAATGTATTTGTTTTTCTAGATAGATGTAGTTTGTTGCAAATTCTACAGTGTCCCCGTTTATAGTAATGGGTATTTCATAGCTGTTAGTCATTATCTTAGTTTTGCTTTCGTTCATTTCTAAGCCCACTTTTAAACTTTCTTGGTCTAGTGCGTGTTGTAATTCTCCAGAGGTTTCAGAAAATATTAATATATTGTCTGCAAATCTGAGATGACTTAATAGCGGCGACCATCGATGTTAATGCCATATCTTTTCCATTGTAGATTCTTGAATATAATTTACAGCACATCTATGAAAAGTTTCGGCGACAAAGGATCACCCTGTCGGACTCCTCTTTCTATCTTGATTGGATCGCCTCTTCTTTCAAGTTTAACCATACTCGTACCTACTGTTCTGATAAATGTATCTTATAATGTTTGTGTATTTCTCATCTACATTTGATGCTCTTAATGCGTTCCAGTTGGAGCTATGGCTTATCGTGTCAAATGCTTTGCTATAGTCTACAAAGGCTAGATATAAAGGTTTGTTATATTCGTTGTACTTTTCAATCAGTTGTTCTACTGTTTCCAGGGCGGAAACCTGCCTGTTCTACTGGCTAAGGTGTCGATTTTTCAGTAAGTGTTGCGGTCGTAAAGAGCTTGTATAAACTTGTTAGAAAGCTAATGGATCTGTAGTTTACCAATTTCTAAGGGTCTCCTTCCTTATAAAGCAGTATATCTGATGAGCACCATTGCTTTGGCACTATTTTTGTATCAAGTATCATGTTGAATAGTCGTGCGTGTCATGTATTTCAGTAATAAAATAAATTCTTTTTTTCATTTCTACGTATATTTTAAGTAAATAATACGTATAGGTATTATAAGCCATTAGCACTTTCAATTTGTTTGTCAGCTTAAAACTAAAACTTAATAAACCGTGGTCAAAGTTACGTTTAACAATATTTACATGTCTAATGGGCCTCAATCCTCAATTTTACATAAAAGTGTAAAAGCGAGTGAACTTAGGCCCCGCGTACACCGGCGAAGTGGTCCAATTTGCATGTTTTATGCAGCGCGGATGCGGCGCGGTGGCGGACACTGCACGAGGCCCTTTGAAATTTTTATACGCTATTCCACAAATCGGACCGCCGCGTTTTATGACGAATTGTATGTCACACACTGGTGTGCAATTTAGTATTGACACTAGCCGTTATACTGGCAGTTAAAAACCTTTTTAAAATAAAATTTCTGCCATTTCCATTTCTGTTTATAGTGTGATAGAGCATTTTTTTTGTCCATTTATTTCATACTAGACTTCCGCCCGCGGCTTCGCCCGCAGTAACATATGTCGTGTATTAGATAACTCGCTCTCCTAGGCTTTACAATAAAACACTCGGCATCATATTACCGAGATATCACATTTTTTTTATTTACAATGGGGTAGCACTTAGCCTTTATCACTCCTGATGTTAAGTGGTGATAAGGCGAAAGTGGAAGCGCGCTACTCCCGGAATCCTCAATCACTGAGGAACTGGCAATCTTAGCCGGAAGCGGAACACAACAATGCCGAAAACATCATTGTTATGGCGCGTCAGACTAAGATAAGATGGTGGTAGCTAGCCAGGCGGTCTAAGAAGAAGTCCTTCCACCAACCAAAGCGAATACAACATGTAAAAAAAATACATCCCCACTTCACGTGTAGGGGAGGTAACCAAAAAAATTTAATTTTTCAAAATTTTACTTCACCACTTTGTCGGCGTAATTAATATGTATATTTATGCCAAATTACAGCTTTCTAGTCTAAGAGTCTATGAGCTATTTTTAAGGTTCCTTGTTAACTACGAAACCCTAATAAAAAGAGCGATAATGATATTAAATAAAGTTGTATTTTATTCAGTTTCGAGAAAAACTTTTTGGTCGTTGTTACAAAATACAACTGTCAAACATCAGTAGGACTAGGTACTTACTCGTAGATGCTGAAAAAAAAATCTATCAGCAAAGTAGTGGGTATGAGATTCGGACTAGTTTTTCATGGCAATACATTCCGCTATAACGGCACCTGACCCCCTAATAGTTGCGGTGCAGTAATTTACGTTATTTTTGTTGCAATGCGTGCAATCGACGGGCAGCAACTTTTACTGAAAGCCATCGGTTGAATGCAGCACTTGCTTAGTTACTTTGTTCGTTTTATTGCAAGTGTGGATGGCGGAGCGCCCGCCAGAATTATTTACTATGTAACAACACAATCATGCACTTTATACTGCTACCGATTTTTAGAATTGAAACCCTTTGTTTTATACGTTCGAAACCCTCTTTTACTACAATCCTAAATGCTACACTCTGCACATGGAGGTCGGGCTAGATTATTAATGAATTTTTAGCGAAACATAAAAGTATTTGAAAGTTTTTAAGCTTTTTTATTAACAACTAGCGGATCCTCGCGTAGTACCAGTTCCCGTGGGAATATCGGGATAAAATATAACCTATGTCACTCGGGAAGAATGTAGCTTTCTGATGGTGAAAGAATTTTCTAAATCGGTCCAGTAATTTCGGAGCCTATTCGATGCAAACAAACAATCAAATCTTTCCTCTTTATAATATTAGAATAGATGATGCTGTGTTTCAATACCACAATAATTCAGTACAAATACCGTAAAACTTTACAATATTAATGATTTTTTTCTTACACATAATCTGGAACTAAATCTGTGCGCTTACAGTGCTAGGATTAATATTAACTTTACTTAAATGGCAATAAAAAAAGTAATTTATTTATGCAAATACCATCAAGGTGCCATCATATCGTAAACAAATGAACAGCCGGTATATCTGACCAAGGAAGAGCATATGCCCCAGGGACACCTTGAGGCCAGCGTATGCATGAAGATTGAGCACCTCCTTAATAAACAAGATGCAACTAACTAGCAGACCCCCCGACACTGTAATCGAATTATTTTAGGGACGGGTACCGCCAGCATAACAACAAGACATAAATGTTAAAAGACTCCAGCTCGTGCGTTAGAAACATGATTGAGAAAGTCTTGGACGAAATAAATGAAAGGATTACTCTTATAAAGTACCTAATCATATTGAAATAGGGCAGGCGTACCGGTATTGGCCACTGTACCGGTTTTGGTCACTTTTCACATTAAAGTTATATAAATAGGAAATAAAAAACTATTGCTTTTATTTCTTAATGGCGAATAAAATATTGGACTTTTAGTTAATAATTACAGCACTTAGCTTTTTATACGTAGTACGATATTTTAGAAATAAACACAATGTTGTGTTTCAAAGTTAACTTTTTGTAAAATTCTTAAGCAAAATGTTAAGGGTAAAGGTTTTGAAAAATCATTTTTTTTCTACAATAAAATTATTTTATGGTTATTTAATATTTTATATCACATTAGAATATGTTTCTTCTAGATGGATTAAGTGTTGTTTTCTCACTGTTCTCACAAAAAGTTGGAAAACAATAAGTGACCAAAAGTGGGGCTGGAAATTTTAGCATTGTGCCATCTTTGGCCACTTTGGCATTAGTAGGAAGTATCCAACTTTTCAAGCTCATTTATTATAAAAGACTTACAACTCACTGAACTTTTAAATTAATAATGTTAAGGTTGTCCGCTGTCGCGGTAGTGGAGCGGAGTGAGTCAGCAATGCAGAGCGGAGTCGCAGACTGTTTCTGTATTTGTTAGGGCCACTTTTCACTTAAAAAGTGATATAAATCTCCGTTCTTTATAGTGACACGGTAGAGGAAGTGGAGCGAGCGAGTCGAGTGGAGAAGTGGAGTCAGGATGCTTGCCCCGCTTTGCTCTCTCTCTCCGCTTCTCTGCTAGGTTTCCTCACTCCGCTTCTTTTTAGGGTTCCGTACCCATGAACCGTGACAGCTAGACAGTTAAATTTTTACAGATGATGTATTTCTGTTGCCGCTTTAACAACAAATACTAAAAACAGAATAAAATAAATATGAAAGGGGGCTCCCATACAATAAACGTGCTTTTTGCCGTTTTTTTTTCGATCTTAAATATAGTGTCAAATGTTGTATAGAATAATATTTTACCTAAGTACGTTATAAATATTATCTAAACTTGTATTGATAATGGTACAGAACTCTTCGTGCGCGAGTCCGACTCGAACTTGGCCGGTTTTTTCATTCTTCTGTTTCTAGTCCTACTAATATTATAAATGTGAAAGTTTAGATGTTTGGATGTTTGTTACTCAATCAATCACGCCAAAACGGCTGAACGGATTTGGGTGAAATTTGGTACATAGATACTTTTTAGCCTGGAGAGGAACATATGCTACTTTTTATCCCGAAAAAAAAATCATATTCCCGCGGGATAACGTCGGTTGTCGCGGGCGAAAATCTAGTGTTTCATAAAACCCTTGTTTTGCTACCTCGCTCCTCTTGGTTAACTAACTCCTTTTAGCTCGGTAAGGCTGCCTGTCCGCTGAAGTAGATGGATTGGAGGGGAGTTACGTTTCCATACTAATTGAAAGTAGAACCTAAATGTATAAAAACACAGCTCCGGTCCGCTTTATTATATGGAAAGTAACAAAATGTTCCCAATATAGGTAGGTACACACGGCGGCACATCTGACTATACCTTTGAGACCGCCTTTATGCACTACGTAATAAAAGCTGTTATCGCAGTTTAACTTGATGTGCTGTCTAGTGTACTTCGGAATGAGTGTTAAAGAATAAGGTACAAGTTCGTAGCAGACTCCTTGGAACTTCAAGTGTCTCTTAAAGTTAAGCGACACTCACTTGAACTTGACGTTGATTGAATCGACGTAGTTCTGATATCAAAGGTAGAAAAAACCTCGTGGTCGAGTGCCACTTAAAGCTGGGTATCCCTTAAAATTAAGTAACACTCAACTGAACGTGAAATCGGCGTGTTTTGATGTCAAAGATGGAAACCACCATAGTAGTTAAGTGCCCCTTAAAGTTAAGTGACACTCACATTAACGTGAAATCGGCGTGTTTTGATGTCAAAGATGGAGACCACCATAGTAGTTAAATGCCCCTTAAAGTTAAGTACCCCTTAAAGTTAAGTGCCTCTTAAAGTTAAGTGACACTCACATTAACGTGAAATCGCCGTGTTTTGATGTCAAATATAGTAACCACTATCGTAGTTAAGTGCCCCTTAAAGTTAAGTGACACTCATATTAACGTGAAATCGGCGTGTTTTGATGTCAAAGATCGAAACCACCATCGTAGTTAAGTGCCCCTTAAAGTTAAGTGACACTCATAATAACGTGAAATCGCCGTGTTTTGATGTCAAATATAGTAACCACTATCGTAGTTAAGTGCCCCTTAAAGTTAAGTGACACTCATATTAACGTGAAATCGGCGTGTTTTGATGTCAAAGATCGAAACCACCATCGTAGTTAAGTGTCCCTTAAAGTTAAGTGACACTCATATTAACATGAAATTGGCGTGTTTTGATGTCAAAGATGGAGACCACCATAGTAGTTAAATGCCCCTTAAAGTTAAGTACCCCTTAAAGTTAAGTGACACTCACATTAACGTGAAATCAGCGTGTTTTGATGTCAAAGATGGAAACCACCATTGTAGTTAAGTGCCCCTTAAAGTTAAGTGACACTCATAATAACGTGAAATCGCCGTGTTTTGATGTCAAATATAGTAACCACTATCGTAGTTAAGTGCCCCTTAAAGGTAAGTGACACTCATATTAACGTGAAATCGGCGTGTTTTGATGTCAAAGATCGAAACCACCATCGTAGTTAAGTGTCCCTTAAAGTTAAGTGACACTCATATTAACATGAAATTGGCGTGTTTTGATGTCAACGATGGAAACTACCATAGTAGTTAAGTGTCCCATAAAGTTAAGTGACACTCATATTAACGACAAAGATACAAACAACCATAGTGGTTAAGTGCTTCTTAAAGTTAAGTGTCCTTCAAAGAAAGATAACTCTTATCTTAACTAAACGTGACGTTGACGTGTTTCTGATGTCAAAAAAGGTAGAAGACGCCGTCATGGATAAGTGCCCCTCACTGAACGTGATATTGACTGATTTTAGAGGTAGAAGACAACATCAAATTCAAGTGTCCCTTAAAGTTACGTGACACTTATCTCATCCAAACATGACATCAACGTGTTTCTGATGTCAAAGGTAAGAGGCACTATTGTTTTATTACCCATCTACCTAAATTAGCGAATTGAAGCTAGTGCCTACAACACTAGCCTAAATCCGCTAATTTTCTTCTAATCAAGTGATAAAGGTATACTTATAAAATTGTAGTAAGTAGCTAGCTGGGATTGAAATACTATTTCATGTAGTGTTTTAGTCCAGAAGTATAATAAGACATCAATTAAGCATAAACTCAACTAGTAATTTTATTTAAGTGGCCAAAACCAATGCAAACGATGTGGCCAAAACCAATGCAAAATGGCCAAAACCGGTACATTTGGCCCTTTCTGCAGAATTTGTTTTATATAATAAAAACTATTGTTTTTTTTTCTACTTTGTAAATTGTACCCTTAAAGGTCGATAAATTCTCTATAATTCTAGATATAATTTTTTTCTTAAAGTCTTAAGATCATTAAGCACCAAGCGTTTGAAAGTGAAAAAATCCTTAAAGTGGCCAAAACCGGTACGCCTGCCCTACTTTTTATATAATCCATGGCCTTTTTATAAAGCCTAAGCTTTTTATAGGCCTAAAATATACACTTATTCTGTATTATTTTTATTAATACTTAAAGATGAAGTTTTTCATTGGTATCCCCGTAATAAAATAACAACAATGAATGACCTTCATCGAGATTTATGCTTGTCCAATAAATTAAATGACTAATCTATATCGAATATGGTGAACATACTAACAAGAAATATTATGTAATCTAATAAAATTTTTTGGATATAACACAAAATGTGTGAGAAGTGCCAAATGTACCGGTTTTGGCCACTTATTGATAGTTAAACTTTTGTAAGTATAGAGGAAAAATAAAAACCAAACCCAAGTTAGATCAATATATTCTAATGCAATAGAAACCAATCAATTGCAAAATAACAATTTAATTGTAAAAAACCAAGGTTTATAAGTATTTCATCCAAAACAAATTTCTTATAAAATTATTTTAAAAAATGTTTTGTATGAATTCATACAAAACATTTTTTAAAACAGAAAATGGGAAAAAAACGAATGACTTATGGAATTCTAACGGTTGTTATTATTACCTTAAAACACCTTATTTTAACCCTTGACAATAGCATCAGTTATCGCAAAGAGAAAAATAATACTAGTTATCGTCACACTACCACCTAGCATACGTCTGTGAGACTTCGGAGCTAAATGTTTCTCGTTTGTAAAACTGTGTCAGGTACGTAAGTTTAATTTTTTAATAAAAAATCTGTTAGGAACATATTAAACTATTTGTAAAAATAAGAAAAGCACATAAAAAGCCACATTTAAAAGAAAATCTCAATTAAGTAATCAACACTATACTTATAAACTGACATAGTAGGAAAATGAGGGGGCACTGGGGGGCGCGAGGAAAAGGTACATGGACGAACAAGTTTATACGAAGCTCGGGCTTAACAATATTCACCTTTATAAATTCGTCGGAGTCTGTCAGACCTATGCTAGGTGGTTAAGGGTTAATTGCCTTTAGCAAAAATAGCGAAAAGTTGTTTAGAAAACTTTTAGAGCAAAAAGTGGCCAAAACCGGGGCTTCTGCCCTACTTTAAAAAGGGTGGCGTTTTTATACTGCCTCTCACTGACCCTAGGACGCCCGAGAACCTTAAATTCTTAGGTAAGTATAACAGATTAAACTAAATTACACTTTTATCTGCAACAGAATGCAAGCTTTCTGCTAAATTCCAATTTCTTTTGTGTCGTATTTAGGGACAATGGTACGCCGATTGCAGGCTGCCTTAGCTATTTTATTTTCAACCATTACGCCATTGTCGACCGAATCATTGTATCAACACAATGCTATGAGGGACATTTTAAAACTATTTCTCGAAACGACACACATTCACACTATAATGTCTTCGACCGAATGCGGATTCGTTGAGACCTTGATTAAGGAATGACAAATTGCAAATCGAATTATTTATTGCATAGTAGCGAGAAATGGACATATACTTACTAATACTTATAATACGAGTAGCAAAGTTTACTCTTTACATTCGTCAGTATAATTATAATATCCCACTTTAGTCTTAAGTGCAGTAACTGAAAAAGATTTCTTCATTAACTTTTAATTAAAATTACAAGATTGCAAAGTGTTAAATTCGTTGTTATACAATAGTATATTTTGATACAAGTGAGCTAAGTTGCTCATTATACACGAGGCTGTGGGTTGCAGCCCGAGCCGCAGGCAAGGGCGTAAATCAGCCGAGTGTCTAGTGAGTAAGTTCCTCATGAGTTATATACGCACTTTTTCAACAGGAAAAACCAACATTTATTGCATACATATAATAACCTAATATTTGCTAAAGGAAAAAGCGCGCAAATTTTGTTTTGCACGCGCCAAATGTAACGTGACTGATTACATACAATACAGCACAGCCATACAGCCTACTTCAAATTAATTATAATAATACCTAGTGATAAAATGCAAATGTCTTATAACAAATTATTGTGAATTATAAATAATTTGATAATAATATACTTAATTATGTTTTTTTTTGTTTTAATTAGGGACACAATTTTATTTATTCTAAAAACGTAAATGGATTTTCAGCCGTATAAAACCTAGTTATTTAAAATTTTACTTTTTTGCATTCACAATGCAATTTTTATGGTTGAAAAATGGAAAATGAAGTATTTAGAAAAAATCGACCCGTCTCACAACCAGCTCCGATGGGACTCGAACCCACGACCTTTCGCTATCCGGGCGACTGCTCTAACCACTGAGCTACGGAGTCGTTACGACTCCGTAGCTCAGTGGTTAGCTCCGTAGCTCAGTCCCATCGGAGCTGGTTGTGAGACGGGTCGATTTTTTCTAAATACTTCATTTTCCATTTTTCAACCGTATAAAACCTCTTTGTTTTATACGGCTAAAACAAAAAAAGAACTGGGTGCTTACCATCAACTCTTATTGCGGTTCTGTTTAGGACCTAAACTGATCTGCTTCGCTTATTCGTACCACGACAGCTTAATATCAATGACAGCGATTCAGTGATCGATCAATGACATTTCACAGCCGCTAAGCTGTCAGGAACTCTTATTTGACTTATAACCCGGTCGATTTAACATGTCACCTGCAGGTTATACCCGTCCCTCTCACTCTCCGGGCATGACAGAATCGAGTGAAAGAGACGGGTAGAAGAAAAAGGACACAAATCGTTCGGTCATTAACATTTAGCAATTCATTTGCGATCCAGTTTTTAGAAGGTCAGAGTACGAAAGAAAGCAATTCATTTTAGGAACCTATTCTGCATCGCGCTATTTTTGAATCGCTGTCTTAAAGTTGATGGTAGGCACCCTGCACCTATTCTCTGTTTGCTCGCATATAACTTGCAGTTAGGTACTAACTTAACTTTGTAGGGATACTGTATTACCCGGTTAAATTGAAAAGTCTCTTTTTACTCGCATATAATTTGTAGGTAGTTACTAACTTAACATTGTAGGGATAATTATATTACACACTAGTGTATAATATTATTATGCACGCACGTGTGTGTTATAGCTCGGTTTATGGCCCTAAGATCGATGTAATAAGGCGCTCTTTATGAGCAAGTGTGTTAAAAACGACAATTTCATATTAATCTAACTTTACCTAACATTTCGTCGATTTGCTAAAGTCATAAATATTGAATAAGATCTTAATGGAAATAAAACAACCATTAGTCTTCTGACTCTACTATCCGAATGAGACTCGACATTGTGCTAGAAACTGCTATTTTCTGGGAAAAAAAAACAATTTCATTTAAAGTAATAACTATAAAAAGAAAGTACTAACCATTTCAATCACACGAACTCGATATTGCGGGGCCAAGCAAAGAATATTCATACTTCCCAAAACTTCAGGACGTAAAACGCAAACTGCTGGAACTTGGTCTGATAACGAAACCCAGGAAATTAATAAGTTCGAGAATAAAACTTGCCGTAACAAATGGCGCACACAAATTTAATTTTATTACTTAAACAGAATAAGTGAATTTATCGCCAAAAATACACTCATTGAATTTATCTTAATCTTGAAAAATGGAAAATGAAGTATTTAGAAAAAGTCGACTCGTCTCACAACTAGCTCCGATGGGACGGGGGGATGGGATGGGGATGGAGTTGTGAGACGGGTCGACTTTTTCTAAATACTTCATTTTCCATTTCTTAATAATAAAAATTGCATTGTGAATGCAAAAAAGCAAAAATTTAAATAACTTATCTTAATCTTATCGAATCTAAATGTATGATATTGCTCTATCTATATTCACAATATTGGGAATTGTTTGGATATGAAATTTTAGAGGGGGATTTCAAATTATGGCATGGCATGATATAAAATGAAATATGAAATGGTAATGTAGGACAAATACATAAAATTTAACGACGTCCGGTGGTGTCACAAAAAATAGGGCAACGGGAGATTGACAATATTGGCGAAAGTTGTAAAATCAGCTCATTACCTTACAAAAGTGCCTTTGAAGGGATAATGAAGGGCGTACTTTTTATTTTCTTAAAATATATACTTACATATACACGTCATATATTTGAATAGTCTTTCAGTTATTTCGATAATTATTGAAAAGTGTAGATTAAGAACAGTTGTTGCACGTTCAGTTGTTTTAATATGGCACGCGTACCGGTTTTGGCCACTTTAAGGATTTTTTCACTTTTAACCGCTTAGTGCTTAATGATCTTAAGTATTTTAGAGAAAATTTATAATGTAGAGTTATAGATAATTTATCGACCTTTAAGGGTCTACAAAGTAAAAAAAAACAATAGTTTTTTTATTTAGAACAAATTCTGCGGAGGGGGCCAAATACACCGTTTGCATTGGTTTTGGCCACTTTCATAAAATTACTATATTTATAAGTTGAGTTTATGCTTAATTGATATCTTATTAGAGTTCTGGACTAAAACACTACATGAAATAGTATTTCAATCACAGCTAGCTCCTTACTACAATTTTATAAGTATACCTTTATCACTTGATTAAAAGAAAATTAGCGGATTGAGTCTAGTGTAGGCTAGTGCCTACACTAGCCTCAATCCGCCAATTTTCTAGTACGTTAGCTAACAAAAGTGAGTTGTGAGTCTTTTAAAATAAATGAACTTTATGATAGGTTGGAAACTTTCTACTAATGCCAAAGTGGCCAAAGGTGGCACAATGCTAAAATTTCTAACCCCACTTTTGGCCACTAATTGTTTCCCAACTTTTTGTAAGAACAGTAAAAAAACAACACTTAATCCATCTAGAAGAAACATATTCCAATATGATATAAAATATTAAATAACCATAAAATAATTTTATTGTAGAAAAAAAATGATTTTACAAAACCTTTACCCTTAACATTTTGCTTAAGAATTTTACAAAATGTTAACTTTGAAACATAACACGTGTTTATTTCTAGAATATCGTACTACATAAAAAAATCTAAGTGCTGTAATCCTACTAATATTATAAATGTGAAAGTTTAGATGTTTGGATGTTTGGATGTTTGTTACTCAATCACGCTAAAACGGCTGAACGGATTTGGCTGAAATTTGGGACACAGATACTTTGAAGCCTGGAAAGGAACATAGGCTACTTTTTATCCCGGAAAAATATCACACTCCCGCGGGATAACGTCGTGTAGTCCACGCGGGCGAAGCCGCGGGCGGAAAGCTAGTTATTAACTAAAAGTCCAATCTTTTATTCGCCTTTAATAAATATAAGCAATAATTATTTAATTCCTATTTATATAAATTTAAAGTGAAAAGTGACCAAAACCGGTACAGTGGCCAAAACCGGTACGCCTGCCCTATTTATTTACGTTAGTAATTAAATGTTAATGGCGCTTTAAAACTGCCAAACTTTCTAACTTACACATACATTTAGTTAAATTAATGATTACAATATCTGCAAGTCACCTAGTTTTATTCCGGCTGTTTGCTTTTGGATATTTAATTAGCCAACTTTATGTACTCGAACTGAAACCCTGAAGCCACTGAAATTTTGCACAATCGGAAGGGAATTGAAGCTGATCGGTGCCTAAATGACTAGCAACTTATGATCAAACTAAATGGTCAATTTTGTTCCATCATAAATCGCTAGTGATTGGTATACTCTGAGATTCGGTTCCCAAATTGTAAGCGTGCGGCTCATAATAAAGGACGCAAGGGCAGGCGCGCTCCCATGAGGCGCCGCGTGAACCAATTTCCTCTGCGTCAATCGCCGACAGCACTGTCAAGCGCGGCGACAACGCTTAAGGGCATATCTGCGATCAAACTCAGAATTTTCAATTTTTTTAAATTAAATTTCCTGACAAAGTATCATTGCTAGGTCTTCCAAAATAATATATGTGATAGATCTTTTCTTTATGAAGGGAAGTTACTAAATTTTATTTAAATCAAATAAATACAATGTACTAAAAAAAATATTTTCAAGACCCCTTTTTTCCGTCTTAAACTCAATTATCTCAATAACTATTTGAGTAATCAAGCTCATTTTTTTTGTGTAAGTAGTTCTTAGTCATATCTAGGGAAGTTACTAAAATTTTTTTTGTTATATTTAAAGTCAATAACTAGTATCCCAAAATGCATCGTGCACCGTTTCTCAGCTAATTCTTCAGTCTCCGCCTGGTATTGGCGGCGTTTGGACGTGGAGACTGTATCGCTCCGATTGCGCCAAAATTGAAAAAAAAAAACTCACACTAGGATCCTAATTTTTTTCAATGATGCTTATTTTGCTAGGAAATATTGAACTAGCGCTTCAGGATTGGGTATAGATGAGTGCTTTGCCATTTATTGCATAACCATAGACCTATGTAACCTAGGACAAGTTATTTTACTCATTACCTAAAGCAAACATCAATAGTTTGAAATAAAAGTGACGGATAATATTGCCTAATAGATACAAGAGCCCATAAAAGTTGTATCTATTTGAGTACCAATATTTTGTTGTGTTGTAGGTACATAATTAGTCTAAGTTTCTAACTTCTACTACTGTATATTAAATTTATGTTCGTTTTAGGTTCCTCAAAATTGAAAATGTGAGAAACTTAAGATAGGTAGGTGTAAAAAATTGCATCAAGAAATAAGAAACTCGCTTGTTGAAAAGTTTTTTAAAGAGACATAATGTAAAAGCAATTCTTGAAATAAAACGACGTAAGAATTTTATATAAAGTCCTTCTTAAATAATGCACATTATTTTAAGGGGTCAATGTACTCATGCATACAAACAACTTTTACTATGGTACCAACATTGAAATCGCGAAAAAAAAATCAGCTGTTCCATATATTTTGATCAATTCGATTTAAAATGTTCTATGGAACAGCTGATTTTGTTTTTGCGATTTCAATGTTGGTACCATGGTAAAAGTTGTTTGTATGCATGAGTACATTGACCCCTTAAAATAATGTGCACTATTTAAGAAGGACCTCATATACCTAGTTGATCTAATATCACCATTACACCAATTTTATGAGACTGTGAGAAGTCCAGCTTCTTTCCTTTGAGTGAGGAACATAAACCGCACCATTTTGTGTAAATTACAGGTTCAAAACATTTGTATTACTAATTCTCTTTTCCATTATTAGTACAAAATAGAGCATGCATACAATTTCTTGCAAGAAATGCTCTCGCGGTTTTGAAATTCGAAATTCGAAATCCCCACAACAATATCTAAAACCGATGGTTGAGGCGCCAGTAGCAATAAAAAAGAATGAAAGGTCTGTCAGCTGTATTGACAGTTTAAACTCTCAAATTTAACCACCGCGTCAGATAAGTTTGCGGAGTTCTGTAAGGAGACTTGCATAGTCGGAGTAAAATTTTTGATTCTCTAATGAAATATTGCATAGGTACAAGTACTTCCGAAAGAGGAATATTTATTTCATTATTTAAATTTCAATGCACAAAGTATAAACAAATGGCGGGCTAACTTTAAACTGACTAACATATTATATCAAAGATAATAAACTCATAAAAATAAATAATCTCGAAGAAGTTTTATATACACTCTCTGCCACAAATGTCATTTATTAAAAGTAGGTGGCTAAAACGTCAGTGATTAGATTACATACCCTTCGGAAGCGGCCATGGAAGAAATTACAGTTTTGTATAAGTAGTACGAAACCAAACCGTTTCAGCTGCTCGACCCTGATGTTGTCAAAGCCAGCGGCTTTACCTTCTTTGAGCTTATCAAGGGCAAACTTGAGCTCTGTTTCTGTAAAAGCCTCGTCCAAGTGGTTAACCTCTTTACCAGGGTCTCGTGTAAATTTCTTCTGGAGACTTTTCGTGGAAGCTTTCCCATTTTGGAGTAAGTGGTGAGCGATCTGGTTTGTGGTCACATTGGAAAGACGATCAGCGATTTTAGGGTCATTATTTAGTTTCCTTATAAAACACCATGCCTTCTTGCTTTTATGCGTCATATCTACGCATTCGATTAGCTTGTTCCACTTTTCTCTCGTTGTTTCGGATATGGCTTCTAGCAATCCATTCCCAAAATCAATGTTGTCCTGTGAGAAGGGATCTAATTCATACTGGTCTTGGTATGTCATCCAATCATATTATATTTAAAAACATATATTTGATGCTTGGGAGAGCAAGCGAGATATAGTTGGTATTTATTGTGACCTCTCCAAAGCTTTCGATTGTGTTAATCACCAAACGCTTTTAAAGAAATTTAAACATTATGGAGTCTATGATAAATTGGTTAACCTTATGCTATCATACCTATGTGAAAGAACACAGAAAGTAGTTATCAACAAAACTGAGTCTACTGGAGGGATCTAATTCATACTGGTCTTGGTATGTCATCCAATCATATTATATTTAAAAACATATATTTGATGCTTGGGAGAGCAAGCGAGATATAGTTGGTATTTATTGTGACCTCTCCAAAGCTTTCGATTGTGTTAATCACCAAACGCTTTTAAAGAAATTTAAACATTATGGAGTCTATGATAAATTGGTTAACCTTATGCTATCATACCTATGTGAAAGAACACAGAAAGTAGTTATCAACAAAACTGAGTCTACTGGAGCCCCTATCAACATGGGCGTACCTCAGGGGTCAATACTGGTCCCTTTGCTGTTTTTAATTTATATAAATGACCTTCCTTTTTAAGCAAAGAATTTATGCGAGACAGTGCTATTTGCTGATGACACTTCCTCTAGTCTTTAAAGTTGACATAGGTAATAGTTGCTCTGACGAAGTAAATAGTACTTTATCGAAAGTTGCGCATTGGTTTCATAGCAATAATCCATTCCTTTACCGTGGTACTATTAGACAGTACCATTGATGGTACTGTGGCAATTTCTTTTTGCCGTGGTACCATCAATTAATTTATCATTAAACTCGAAAAAAACAAAATGTGAAAAAAATTTCACTGCCAAATGTAAGACAGGTTGATATTCACATAAAATTGGATGACAATGTAGTAGAATTAATTAACAGTACTAAATTTTTAGATATAACATTAGATTATCGACTTTAATGGGACCCTCATATTGAAGCCTTGGCCGGTAGACTCAGTTCTGCGGCATTTGCTGTTAAAGAAATAAGGCTCTTAACCGATATTGAAACGGCAAGGTTAATCAATTTTTGCTATTTTCAGAGTGTATTGTCCTACGGCCTATTACTTTGGGGTTCAGCAGCTAACATCGAAAGTATTTTTGTGCTTCAGAAAAGAGCTATTCGCGCCATATAAAAACTTCGGCCAAGAGATTCTTTAAAAGAAATCAACATGTTAACTGTTTCAGGACTATACATATATGAGAATATGGTATATGTGAAGAAGTATCATAATACATTTGTAAAACGTAGCAATATACATCAAATCAAAACAAGAAATAAAAATAAGATTGCCGTTCCAAGGATTCGACTTGAAAAAACAAGAAGTTCGTTTTTGGGGAAAAGCGTAGCTATTTTTAATAAAGTTCCACAGAATTTAGTAGAGCTGCCTTTGCACAAATTAAAAAGTCATGGCAAAAAATCGCTCATGGGCAAGGGATATTATAAAGTAGACGACTATTTGAAAGACCGTAATGCATGGATTTGATGTAACACATAACCTTAGCTGAACTAATGTAATATTATAATGAAAAAGTTGTAAAAGTTAACGATATAAATCTTTGTAAATATCGTTACTCCAATTATTAAAGCTGAAAAGTTTATTGCGCCTGTTCTTCTTATCAGTTAAAAAAGTCTTGAACACCCGTTCAAGGTAGGAAAATATTGACGATTCAAAAGAGCTTATTTATTAAGTCAAGTTGAATAAAGATATTTTTTATTTTATTTTATTATTGTATCCTTCAGGTCGTAAGGCCTGGCACATAATTGGGTCCTCCGTATTGCACCACTTACTGTCTTCACGCACTGGTGATCTATGTGATCTCTGGCAAAGATTAGATCAGGGTTTTAACCCCTTTTCCAGCGACCACTGTTGAATGATGACGGAAGTTTTGGAACATGGATCAAAGATAGTAAGTATGTGTCCATCAACCCATTCTTCAACCTTCACTCCGTTGTCATCACTGGTTCTGTATCCCCAGTTCTCGCTATGGCTATTAAAATTACCAAGGACGAATCTAACCGGATGGGCGTAAAAGTTCGGCGGACAGCTGAAGTAATACGGTGCATTGGGAGGTTTGTAGACTGAAGTGACCGTACAGTAACTAAGTTCGGTAGTAAGGATCTCTATGTTACTGGTGTTAGTCTGATACACAGTGCGTACCTCTATATCTGGCCTGGCGAATAAGCACTCCCATACTGTCGATGGGGGATTTCAGCTATGAGTTTCATCCCCTGAGTCACTTGTCAGATATGCTTTAACGAGTGTGCATCTGAGTTGCATAACCTCATTCCGCCCTCCCCTTTAAACACACTCTCAGAGAATTAAGTACTCCTTCATCATGCCTGGAATGCCGTGCCGGCTTCTGTTTGCCCGAGTACCTACAACCCAAACCTCTTAAAGTCGCAAGTGAATAGGCATCTTCTGGGTGAATCTATTCACACAAAATTTTATTCAAGTACTATAACCAACCACATTATAAAACTACTTTTGTGAGTTCACTCAATTCACGCGACTAATTTAATAAACATTGTTTAACTGTTTAGAATTTTCCGAATATCAGTCAATCACTTTACAATGCAATGGATGCACCCATTATTGTCTTTTTTGCTGTCGCCTTTGGTTGTCACACATACCACAAAATTGTCTTGAGATTCATGTTAATGAATATGACAACATTTTAACATATAGTTGTGTTGCTGTCGCTTCGGTATTAATTTTTAATTAGTACAAATATTTCAGCATATCGCATAATATTTAAACAGAAAAAAGAACCTGACGTTAGGCAAGTTTTTACGTTTTTTTACCCATTTTTAGAGCACAAGCTGCACAAGGGATATGATGCATACATGGCGAAAAATAGTGACAGTGAAAAATAAAGATATTTTAAAATGAGTAATTAAAAAAGTTTTTTTAAAGTGGCTGATTTATAACCTTACGTGGCAAGTTAACATTAGTAAACAAAGTATCAATTATTTCAGTTGCGCTACATTTTGTTTAAACAAATTCGACGATCTCCGTGGTCGATTGGTGAACGCACCGGTTTTCTAGGTGCCACTATCTCTGAGGTCCCGGGTTCGATTCTCGGACGGGTAAATGTCGAAAACTATCTTTTAAATATTTTCTTGTATCTGGGTGTATGTGATCGTTGCTTCCAATTTTCAATGACACAAGTTATTGTATTATTTGATATTATCATTTTTGGTATTGAAATAATATGTATGTATGTACTTAAACAATATTTTTATTTAAGTGTTTTTTTAATATATTGATTTATATTATAGATTGATAGCGTGATTTTATATAAACGGTATACTTATTTAAATATTGATTAACTAAGTAGATTTATTTTGTAAAAAAGTATTAGATGATGGGCTAGTATGAGTTATTTATATTTTTTCATATTAAATTATAAGTTTTATTAATTTGATTGGAATAAATCTGAAAATGTACCTACTGGTTAGAGCAGTATACATAATTATTTTTTTTCGGTGTAATGTGTAGCAAATGTTGTAGTTTTGCCTGCGAAGATTATTTCGATAATAGATATATTATAGAAATGATCTAGAGATAGAAAATAAATATAAATAGCTGCTGCTGTGTTCTGCATTTTAAAGAATCCTTTGAAATGACTATCTTTTTTAAAAAAAACTTTTTTTACTACGTACGAATAATATCTAAGATCTACTCTTCCTACAAACCGACGTTTACAATAAATATTCATAATAATTCTTCTTGGATTCTACATAATATAATGTCCTTCGTAAAAGCGCACATAGGTGATATTTTAGATCTAAATAGAATGCGCTCTGCATGCCGCGTCTAAACGTATTTCTCAGTCTACGAGAGTGCCGCGGCCGGAGTCTTACCGATCCCAGCACCCCCTCGCTTGTGTAAGCAACGGCCACCGACGATATTTTTTTTACCTATGCTATATCCTTAAATGTATAGTGAAAAATTTTTTTTTACGATTTCGTTATTTCTAACATCATTTGCCCGAAATTTTTATATTTTTTTTTGAATGCGTTTTGGTTGGGCTGAAAACTTACCTATTTCTACAAAAATACATCTATGCCATAATAAAAACCTTGTATTGTCGAGGTCTATTGCTTTTACGGTAGGTTTCTAAAAACGCACAAACGTGTAAACTTAGCGCTGTTAGTCATCTTGTAAATACAGAAATATCTCTCATTACTTACATCATAAATTACAAAGATAGACGTTCCATTCTAACGAAATATTGTCATTCCTCGCATTCAAAAATGAACTCTAAAAATTAGTAGTTTAAAAAACTATAAAAACACACTTTTATAGGAACAGACTAAAAAGTACAAAATAACCGTCTATTCAGTAACTGAAATTAAAAAGCGTGGTGCGCGTTGTCAATATTAAGTAGGTACTTGAAATGCATGCTTTGCATAGGGCGCACCACGCTTTTTAATTTCAGTTACTGAATAGACGGTTATTTTGTACTTTTTAGTCTGTTCCTATAAAAGTGTGTTTTTATAGTTTTTTAAACTACTAATTTATTTTTTACTTTTTAGTTTAACAAATGGCAAGCTATGGATGGAGATGGTAATCGATTTCACAGTCCACTCATGTGTCTGCCCACCCCGAAAATATTATAACTCAAAGGCGTGATTGTATGTATTTAGTTTTACAAATTCAAGTGGAGTCTATTAGTTACCAGATGCGCGAGCCGAACCCTTACTTCCTCCCTGCTCCATCATCAGACCCTCACCACCAAGTGTAGCGAATAGGTCTCATCAGAACGAAACAAATGAGCCCAAACACGAGGGGTTTCCTAGTGGCAATTAAGGAGTGCCACTGACTTCCTCCCTGCTCCATCATCAGACCCTCACCACCAAGTGTACCGAATAGATCTCATCAGAACCAAACAAATGAGCCCAAACTGGTGGGGTTTCCTAGTGGTCTTAAGGAGTGCCACTGACTTCCTCCCTGCTCCATCATCAAACTCTCACCACCAAGTGTAGCGAATAGGTCTCATCAGAACGTAACAAATGAGCCCAAACTCGGGGGGGGGGAGGGGGGGGGGTTGTGGTCATTAAGGAGTGTCACTGGCTTCCTTCCTGCTCCATCATCAGACCCTCACCACCAAGTGTAGCGAATAGGTCTCATCAGAACGAAACAAATGAGCCAGAACTCGAGGTATTTCTTATTGGTCATTAAGGAGTGCCACTGGCTTCCTCCCTGCTCCATCATCAGACCCTCACCACCAAGTGTAGCGAATGAGTCTCATCAGAACGAAACAACGGAGCCCAAACTCGAGGGGTTTCCTATTGGTTATTAAGGAGTGCCACTGGCTTCCTCCCTGCTCCATCATCAGACCCTCACCACCAAGTGTAGCCAATAGGTCTCGTCTGAACAAAACAAATGATCTCAAACTCGAGGGGTTTCCTAGTGGTCATTAAGAAGTGCCACTGGTTTCCTTCCTGCTCCATCATCAGACCCTCACCACCAAGTGTAGCGAATAGGTCTTATCAGAACGTAACAAATGAGCCCAAACTCGAGGGGTTTTCTTGTGGTCATTAAGGAGTGTCACTGGCTTCCTTCCTGCTCCATCATCAGACCCTCACCACCAAGTGTAGCGAATAGGTCTCATCAGAACGAATCAAATGAGCCAGAACTTGAGGTATTTCCTATTGGTCATCAAGGAGTGCCACTGGCTTCCTCCCTGCTCCATCATCAGACTCTCACCACCAAGTGTAGCGAATAGGTCTCATCAGAACGAAACAAATGAACCAGAACTCGAGGTGTTTCCTATTGGTTATTAAGGAGTGCCACTGGCTTCCTCCCTGCTCCATCATCAGACCCTCACAATTAATATAAGGGCTGTTTAATAAATAAAACTGAGAAAATCCACTTAACTTGTTTTATTGCACAGTAAGAACACCAGAGAGAAAAAAGGGTTGCCATGTAATGATACATAAACGATGGGATACTGTGGCTATTCAGCCAACATAAAATTTTTCAATTGACCATTTAACACTCACCACCAAGTGTAGCGAATAAGTCTCATCAGAACGAAACAACGGAGCCCAAACTCGAGGGGTTTCCTAGTGGTCATTAAGAAGTGCCACTGGCTTCCTCCCTGCTCCATCATCAGACCCTCACCATCAAGTGTAGCGAATAGGTCTCATCAGAACACAACAAATGAGCCTAAACTCGAGGGGTTTCCTTTGAAGAGTTATATTGCCCACCTCTTGACTCCATCATCACATCAGCTCGATGGTAGCAAATTATTGTATTGTCATCAGATTTATATAGACTTGCAAAGTTTCAAATCAATACGACAGTTAGAAGTAGGTTAAAATTGAATTCCAAGATTTTCTTACATTGTGACTTAGTTACAAGTGAAGCTAATAAAAGTGTGGTAAAAATATACTTAGTTATTCTTTAAAACTATTTCAAAAATGTATGTATTCAGGAAACGTAACTTCAGCTACGTACCTACATAGTACATTTAAACATAGAAGGAAGAGCCGAGAAAACGATGAATCGTCTGTTGGACGGCCTGGATAGCGTTCGTTCCACTCAATCAAGACAGTCGGCTATTCTGGCCCAAATTAGATAACGTCCCGGGAAAATATAAAATGTTACGGTGCGTGCAGTTTTTGATTAAGCGCTACGCGGCCAGATTAATTTGGCATTGAGCAGCCCGTTTGTCACGGATGATGGAGAAGAAAAACTGCTGTTTCTGCTCAATCTACTTTTCTGTAATACCTTTTTTTCGCCGAAGGTGGCAATTTATTTTTAAATTTCCGATAACAGAAAAAATGTTAAATGATCAGTCTATACACAGCTTCTTGAAAGACCCGTCCATACTAGGAAATATTGAACTTATAGTCATCGGTGTTCCGGGTCGCTTAGATTCATTAACTCTCTTCTTTGCTTCTTCCACGAAAAAGTGTGAATTTGATTTAATTTTTTCCCAGATTTCATCTGAAAAGTTAGCAAAGTCAGTTCCTCGTAATTATGATTTTTGTGACTTCTGGATGACACAATCATTCATTTAATACCTACAATAAAAGTAGAATTAGCTATTCCAGGTTGTATTTGAGCCTAATTAATAGTAATTAACTATTTATTTGCAAAGTTCTAATTTCAAATAAATACTCGAGAGTATAAATTCCAGTACCAGACATTAAAGAAACTAAGAAGATCCCAATCAAAAACATTTTACCTCTTAATGTAAAGCAATCTTTATTCAGACCGCCCGCCTCTTTCGGCAACGCTTCTCTCGGTATATATCGGTCCAAACTATCCGAACCCACTTGATGCACCTTCAGCATGTCTAGCATCTCCGCAGTCATAAATGGTTTCAGCATGGACACCAGTTTGTCAACGAAGTTTGGTGCATTTATAAAGTGGAACTCTTTTAAACGGATGAACATAGCTTCCTACAAAGTTTAACAAAATGGGTCATACATTTAAGTGAAAATGTTGATTGGAAAGCTATCTTGCCCTTGCCTGTAGAAAGTAGAAGAACTGCTGGGCTACGTTCAGATCGATTCCAGATATATGTCCAAGGGTCACATTCTCCATGTTGACGACAATTACCACGCCAGGCCAGGTCCCTTTCTCACATTGCCAGATGTCCATTATCATCACGAATGCCCTGATAAAATGCAATGCAAGGCAGTACAATGAGTTCTAACAAGGTTCTTACATATAAAGTAACTATCTAATTTATCTCTAAAATAATATAAATAAAACAAGCTTTCAATAATTTGTTAGCATTGCAGAATTTTATGACGCCTATTTAGTATGATTGTAGGGCAAAAGCTTACTTAAGTAATCTCTAACACGTCTTACGTTGGTTGGGTAGAAGAACCCACCTGTGCTCGTATGCTTTTATAACATTTCTTTCATGTATTTTATGTTTTATATATTTTATGATTCATGTAGGTATTTCATGTTAGTTTTACTAAAATAAAACTTTTGATCTTTTAAACATTGATATATGAATGAAGTGACCAGGAAGCTTTATTTACCTTACGACATCACTGTAGACAAACTTCTTTGTATCCGGGTCTAATAAATGACAATACACTGCGCGGTATCCCTTTAATGTCGGCATCTTTAACGGAGTTACCAACCTGGAATATAGCATTATTGTATTTTGTAAAATTAAAACTTTACATAATATAATCATCTCGTTTTAGTTTGATCTGAGACTGATTGGGACATGTACATGGTAATTTATCTTTGATGAACAACATTTGACATGAGCATAAATTATTGCAGTTATTAATACTTTATTCCAATACAACACTGCGTTAGTGTATTATATTCTTTGACTCTGTTGATAGAATTTGTCGCAACTCTCAACTATTGTATTCCATTTTTAAATAAGTTTTTAGTCTACAGAATCTGATAGGAAGTTATTGTTTAAATTACTGACCACGTATGGCAGGCTCTTTCTAAAGACCTGTCTGGTTTTCTGCATGAATAGAAGGTGAACAAAGTCCGTAGAGTAAAGTTAAGGTCAATCACCCGCTTCGTCAACTCGGTGTCATACTCGCAACAATGGTGCGCTAAAATTATATCCAAGTCTGAAAATTAATTCAGATGTAGGTACATGATTAGATTCCAATATTTACTTCTCAACCAACGACATTCAATTACGTTAGAAATCAAGACTAAAGTTGTATTTTTGCATCGTATCATTATAATTTCTCACCAACAACAACTCAATGCCTAATTATAACCTTCTGTAAAAAGATTAGTCTCAAAAGAAAAATGCTGAACCACTCACCATTGATATAAGCATGAGGTAAATGAGGCTGTTCTTTCAACCAATTCCGAATATCCTCAACATCTCCCTTCTTCAGCTCCGAATTTTTCTCATATTCCTTTTGCACTGAAGCCTCTAGCACAGACATTGTACTCGGAATGATAACGACACTTCACTGACAAGGTCGACACAGATGTGTGGCAAAACGCAGCCGCATGAATTGGATGCGGTAAGCGAATCGTCTGATTTAAATTACCTAGTTCAAGGTCAATAAAGTAAGCGGCTTGAAAGAGAGGAAAGTTGGGACTTCGGATTGATCGTAGCCTGATATTGACAGGCTATTGGGCCACTGACGACGCACCGGCGACGAATGAGCCGCTCTCACTGATAAATTGTATGGCCACTGTACCCGGCAGCTTTATTGCTGTGGATGATGGAATGTTATTGTACACTCTAACGTTACAATTCCAGACTACACTACTGCACATTTGGTGTACACTGTGAGTTTTAGATATATGGACGAAATATGTTTGGACGTTCTATTACTTTAGTTAAACTAACTGCTCTAGTTTTAGCTTAACTCATATATCTACCTACGAGCAAAGAATATGTTGAATATGTTACTCTTTTAGAAACATACTAATCTTACTGTCGCGCCGATAAATAAGTATAACAGGCACTTTTTTTAATAAGTTATTTGCATCTAAATAATTATAATCTGTTATATTTGATCATGTCAAAACTAGGGCAAAAATATTAAAATAGCTGTTAAAATTAGGTAATACCTAGTGTTTGACGCGGGAAATTAAATATTCTCTAAGTATTGAAAGCGATCTTTTTTGTGTCTAAACTTCACATTCAATTTATCTTCTAACAGCCAAAAAACTTATTTGTAAACCGAGAGCAGCGAGGGTCGAAACTTACGAATAGTCTCCTGTCAAAACCACACTCTGGTTAGCTGAAATCAATAGACCACAAGCAACTGGAGGGTATTTTAGAAAACATTAACAAACCCTCCGTGTCGGCTCCCCAGGGGTTTCAAGATCAAGGTTTGCTCGCTACACTCATCTAACGTTTAACGTAGGTACCTCATATAAATTGAAAATTTGTAAACTATGTATTGTTTTAGAAGGTTAAAGACCCCAAACAAGTGTTTTTGAAATATATTTATATTTCTCCGTGTATCTATTGGCTTTTCAAGAGAAGCTAATCAAATTATTGTACGCAATTGGGTGTAGATAAACCATACCTGTTACTCAGCTTATGAATTTTAGGACATATCGTTACGCCAAAATATCTCAGTCCTATATAGGAAAATCGGCCAAGTGCGAGTTGGACTCGCCCATGAAGGGTTCCGTACACACTTAACGTACCGATTGCCTATACCTAGCCAAAATTCCACTATCATTTTTCGTCAGCAAAATGTAACTTAATATACCTACTTAAAAATAATGTCTAGACGGTAAAAAACACGGTTTTACAATATACAGAATAATTTTTTTAACTCTCCGCGTACACTAATTTTCTATGGCGCTTTTAAACTATTCGTCGGTACTTACTTATCATATCAAATTACTTGTAAACCTTGATGACTATTTTTAACCGACTTCTAAATCAAAAAGGAGGAGGTTCTCTATTCGTCTGTATGTATGTTTTTTTTTTTTTTTTTTTTTGTGTATGTCCACCGATTACTCGAAGACGGCTGAACCGATTGAAATGGTTCAAACGTTATTACATCAGGTTGGTTTCCAAGTTGGTCCCATTTTTTGAAATTTTGAAATCGGTTCAGTAGTTTTCAGGAAATCTTGAAAATACTGTCGTTTTCGTTACCACTTTATGTGAATTTAATACGTATCTTTAGGCATAACTCCTTTGTTTATAAACCGATTTAGATGATTCTTGTTTTGTTAAAAAGGGGATACCTCAAGGTATTTTAACCGACTTCGAAAAAGGAGGTTTTGAGTTTGATCACATACCTATTTACCAGAAAACACGCAAATTGCCTGCAAGATGCACTAAAAAGAGTGAAATAAAAATTATTTTTATAAAAAAATAAAACCGCCTTCTAAAAAACCACATCAAAAAAGTAAGAAATAATTCCTCACCAAATAAATAACGTAAGTACTTTGAAGTCGGGCGGGTTTTAACAAAAACAACAAAAAAATTTACATGTTTCACGCCCGACTTCAAAGTACTTACGTTATTTATTTGGTGAGAAATTATTTCTTACTTTTTTGATGTGGTTTTACTACATATAAAATACCAAACCAACACAATTGCAACCTTCCAAGAGCACCCAAAAAGAAAACAATAGGTACCTACTTATATCATTTAACTTTAAAACTATTCAGAATGTAAAAAGAAATCAAAACTAATGAGTAATAACGTTTACTTTTGATAAAATTCAAATAATAAAACTATGTTTCAGATTATTTCACTGCCTTTTACATTTGACTTCTATATTTAACTTAAAAATATTCACAACGTGAAAAGAAATCGAAACAAATGACAAATAATAAACGGTGGCTAACCAAGCTCTCAAAATAACACAAAGGTTTTTATTTTTTATTGTTTCAAGGTCAATAATAATCTAATTGACAGCCATTTCAACATGTGGCGCACTTCTAAACTACCGAACACTTGAATTGGCATCCCGATTCTTTTTTAGGGTTCCGTAGCCGAATGGCAAAAAACGGAACCCTTATAGATTCGTCATGTCTGTCTGTCTGTCTGTCTGTCTGTCTGTCTGTCCGTCCGTCCGTATGTCACAGCCACTTTATTCCAAAACTATTTAGGCTACACAGTTGGAACTTGGTAAACAGATGTATTCTATAAACTGCTTTACGATTTTATTACAAAAATTAAAAAAATATAAAAATTAAGAGGGTCTCCCTCCCCATACATGAAATTGAAACTAAAAAATATTTTTTTAGTCTAATATATTCGTGTGGGGTATCTATAGAAAGGTCTTTAAAAATGACATAAAGACTTCTTAAACCATTCTTTCTTAAAGTCGATATTTTGAAAGATACAGCCTTCCAAAGTGGTAAAATGTGTGTCCCCCCCCCCCCACCCCTCTAACTTTTGAAATAAAAAAGTGAAAAATCTACAAAAAATATATGCTGTAGATCTTAATAAAAACTTTCAACGAAAATTGGTTTGAACGAGATATAGTAAGTACTTTTTGAGATATAACACATTGAAAAATGGAAAATGAAGTATTTAGAAAAAATCGACCCGTCTCACAATCAGCTCCGATGGGACTCGAACCCACGACCTTTCGCTTTCCGGGCGACTGCTCTAACCACTGAGCTACGGAGTCGTTACGAGAAGCGTCGAATTTATCCAATACTTCTTACTCGCTGTATAGTCAGCGTTAATTTTTTTTTCTAAATACTTCATTTTCCATTTTTCAGTAATAAAAATTGCATTGTGAATGCAGAAAACTAAAAATTAATATAACACATTTTCAGAAACCGCAAATGTAACTTTGTCATTCATATAAACACTATGAAAAACAAAGTTATTTTTTGCTGGCAAAAAATGAAAGTGTTATTTTGGCTTGGTGTAGGTAATAATATGAGATAATGATGTAAGGAAGTGATCAGTAAATGGTGAAAAATCAGCTTACGATGTGTACCGTATTTTTTGATATTGATAACGATAGGTACAATTTGATGATGATGATGTATAGTGTGCGCCTATGTCTGTTTGTTACTCTCTCTGTCCCGCAAAATATACTGAACAATACTAATATAGCTGATACATCGGAATAACACAGCCTGCTACAATTTATAAAGATTTTGTGTAATTGTCATTCAAATGAATAACTTAGGAGTAACCGCAAAAAATTACTTGGTCTCCAACAAAAAATAGGACAGTTAAAAAAAAAGAAACGGGATGCCAACTTTAGTGTTCGGTGGTTTAGAAGTGTGCCACATGTTGAAATGGCTGTCAATTAGTATTGACCTTAAAACAATAAAAAATAAAAACCTTTGTGTTATGTATTTGTTTCGATTTCTTTTCACGTTGTGAATATTTTTAAGTTAAATATAGAAGTCAAATGTAAAAGGCAGTGAAATAATCTGAAACATAGTTTTATTATTTGAATTTTATCAAAAGTAAACGTTATTACTTATTAGTTTTGATTTCTTTTTACATTCTTAATAGTTTTAAAGTTAAATGATTAAGGTAGCATTTTTATATATTTATTAGTTTTGTGTTATCAACGACTGAAAGGTAAGTAGGTAGGTACCTATATGTTTTCTTTTAGGGTGCTGTTGGAAGGTTGCAATTGTGTTGGTTTAGTATTTTATATGTAGTAAAATAGTCATCAAGGTTTACAAGTAATTTGATATGATAGGTAAGTACCGACGAATAGTTTAAAAGCGCCATAGAAACTTAGTGTACGCGGAGAGCTAAAAAATTAATTCTGTATATTGTAAAACCGTGTTTTTTACCGTCTAGACATTATTTTTAAGTAGGTATATTAAGTTACATTTTGCTGACGAAAAATGATAGTGGAATTTTGGCTAGGTATAGGCAATCGGTACGTTAAGTGGGTACGGAACCCTTCATGGGCGAGTCCAACTCGCACTTGGCCGATTTTTTTAACTGTCCCATTTTTTGTTGGAGACCAGGTAATTTTTTGCGGTTACTCCTAAGTTATTCATTTGAATGACAATTACACAAAATCTTTATAAATCGTAGCAGGCTGTGTTATTCCGATGTATCAGCTATATTAGTATTGTTCAGTACATTTTGCGGGACAGAGAGCGTAACAAACAGACATAGGCGCATACATACAATCATCATCATCATCAAATTGTACCTATCGTTATCAATATCAAAAAATACGGTACACATCGTAAGCTGATTTTTTCACCATTTACTGATCACTTCCTTACATCATTATCTCATATTATTACCTACACCAAGCCAAAATAACACTTTCCATTTTTTGCCAGCAAAAAATAACTTTGTTTTTCATAGTGTTTATATGAATGACAAAGTTACATTTGCGGTTTCTGAAAATGTGTTATATCTCGAAAAGTACTTACTATATCTCATTTAAACCAATTTTCGTTGAAAGTTTTTATTAAGATCTACAACATATATTTTTTTCTAGATTTTTCACTCTTTTATTTCAAAAGTTAGAGGGGGGGGACACACATTTTACCACTTTGGAGGGCTGTATCTTTCAAAATATCGACTTTAAGAAAAAATGGTTTAAGAAGCCTTCTATGTCATTTTTAAAGACCTTTCTATAGATACCCCACATTAATGTATTTGACTAAAAAAAGATTTTTTAGTTTCAGTTTCATGTATAGGGAGACCCCCTTAATTTTTATATTTTTTTAATTTTTGTAATAAAATCGTAAAGCGGTTTATAGAATACATCTGCTTACCAAGTTCCAACTGTGTAGTCTTAATAGTTTTGGAATAAAGTGGTTGTGACATACGGACGGACGGACGGACGGACGGACGGACGGACGGACGGACAGACAGACAGACAGACAGACATGACGAATCTATAAGGGTTCCGTTTTTTGCCATTCGGCTACGGAACCCTAAAAATACAATTACACATTGAGTCATTGCAGACGAATTCGCGGGCAGCCTGTATCCATTCTAATATTATAAATGTGAAAGTGTGTTTGTTTGGTTGCCGTTTTTTTCACGACAAAACGAAGCAACGGATCGACGTGACTTTTGGTATGGAGATAGTTTGGGAGCTGGAGAGTGTTTATAGGCTGCTTTTTATCCCGGAAAACATCACATTCCCGCGGGATAACACGTAACGTAGTCCACGCGGGCAAAGCCGCGGGCGGAAGGCTTTTTGTTCAATAATTCTGTCCTGTAATCCTGTTACGTTTTTAATTGAGTCGCGCTCATTTTTAACGGCACCCTTATCCAAATATTGGTGGGGGGACTTCGTGTCAAATTAAAAAGTGCTTTCATAAAAAAACTGTGCCTATAATTAATTATTTCAAAAAGAAACCTAATAACATGGTACGCCCTTGCCCGAGTTTCCAGAACAGTGGCAGCGTATGAGCTCGTTATGAACCCATGATTGGTTTGTTGATAGCCGAGGGTCTCTCGGTCCACCAAACGATTTCAAAGGAGGACCGCTCAGGCGTAATCACAACATATTTTAGATAAATGCGCTTAATAAACTATGTATCTTGGTGAGCATTGCGCCGACCGATTAAGCTTTTCCTTGTAAACCCCTTTACTCACGGCGAAATGTGCATTTAAGCGTTCATACTCATAGAAATACACAGCAAACTAATAAGTTAGTCTAACTCCTAAGAAATCTATACTCTATACTAATATTATAAAGAGGAAAGATTTGTATTTTGTATGTAACGAATAAACTCAAAAAGTACTGGACCGATTTAGAAAATTCTTTCACTGTTAGAAAGCTACAGTCTTCCCGAGTGACATAGGCTATATTTTATCCCGATATTCTCACGGGAACGGGTACCACGCGGGTGAAACCGCGGGCGGCAGCTAGTAATTAATAAGTAGCACCAGTGACAGAAACGTGAAAGTAAACCTACCTAATGGAGAAGGGATGATAGGCATGTTACTAGAAAGGTGAAGGACATGAATATTGATGGATGGGGGGCAAAAGGAAGACCACAAAAACGATGGATAAAATGGCTGTGTAATAATGTGAATGAGAAAGAAGTAAATGAAGAGATGGCAAGTTATATAGTGGAGTGAAGTAGACGGACCTACTGCGCTGATCCCAATGTATTGGGATAAGGTCAGGAAGATGGTGATGACCTACGAGGAAATCATTACTCGCTATTAAGATGGTTTAATTAAAGATATACCAACCGACCGACCAATACCAGCTCAAATTCAAAACCCCGAGTGCTTTCAGCTCGAGCTTCAAAACCGCTTCGAAGCCCTTGAGAACAGCATAGACGTGGGCGATCTACACAACATGGTGGTGGATACTGTCCGCACGGAAGGGTCTAAGTACTATAAAACCCGCCGTCCCAAATTGAAGAAACTCTCCAGTCAGACTCTCCTACTCATGGATCAGAGACACGAAATGAAGCTGCAGAACTCAGCGGATGCCTATCGTTATCGGCAGCTCAATAGACAGTTATCTAAGTCTTTGACGCGCGACCTTCGCCAATTTAATACCGAGCGTATTAAAGAAGCCATTGAGCGGAACAAAGGCTCCAAAGTGTTCGCGAGAGATCTGTCTATCGGGCAAAGTCAATTGACGAGGCTGAAAACTGAGGAAGGTAGCATCGTTTCGTCAACACCTGAAATCCTGAGGGAGATTGAGAGTTTCTATGGACAGCTATATTCCACGCAAACACCTGTTGAAAGCAAGGCTAAAGACCCTAGAGCCAAGCTTACCCGACACTATACAGAAGATATCCCGGACGTCAGCCTGTACGAGATTAGAATGGCTCTCAAGCAGCTTAAAAACAACAAGGCGGCGGGCGATGACGGAATCACAACAGAGCTTCTGAGAGCGGGCGGTAAGCCGATACTTAAAGTCCTCCAGAAGCTTTTCAATTCAGTCATCCTTGAGGGCAAAACGCCAAAGGCATGGGGCAGAAGCGATGTGATGCTGTTTTTCAAGAAGGGTGATAAAACTTTCTTGAAGAACTATAGACCCATTTCGCTTCTGAGCCATATCTATAAGTTGTTTTCGAGAGTCATTACGAATCGTCTCGCTCGCAGGTTCGATGACTTCCAACCTCCCGAACAAGCCGGGTTCCGAAAAGGCTACAGTACCATAGACCACATTCATACGCTGCGGCAAGTTATACAGAAGACCGAAGAGTATAACTTGCCACTTTGCTTGGCGTTCGTGGACTATGAGAAAGCCTTTGATTCGATTGAGACTTGGGCGGTGCTGCAGTCTCTCCAGAGGTGCCAAATAGACTACAGGTACATCGAGGTGCTGAGGTACTTATACCAAAACGCCACCATGTCGGTCTAAATACAGAACCAGAGCTCTAATCCTATCCAACTACAGCGAGGTGTGAGACAGGGAGATGTCATCTCTCCCAAACTGTTCACAGCTGCGTTGGAGGATATTTTTAAGCTGCTGGATTGGAAAGGATGCGGCATCAACATTAATGGCGAGTACCTACACACCTACGGTTTGCCGATGATGTAGTTCTTATGGCTGAGACCTTGGAAGACCTGGGTAATGCTTCGCAAAGAGTGGGTCTTAAGATGAACATGGACAAGACGAAAATCATGTTCAATGCCCATGTTGCACCCGCTCCAGTTAATGTTGGGAACATTACACTCGAAGTTGTTGACCACTATGTCTACCTGGGACAGACAATCCAATTTGGCAAGTCCAACTTTGAGAAAGAGATCTCTCGTCGAATCCAGCTCGGATGGGCAGCGTTTGGGAAGCTCCGGCATATATTCGCGTCCGAAATACCTCAATGTCTCAAGACGAAAGTCTTTGACCAATGTGTGTTGCCAGTAATGACCTATGGAAGTGAGACGTGGTCTTTTACTATGGGTCTCATAAGAAGGCTCAAAGTCACCCAGCGAGCAATGGAGAGAGCGATGCTTGGTATTTCCCTGCTCGATCAAATCAGAAATGATGAGATCCGCAGGAGAACTAAAACAACCGACATCGCTCGAAGGATTGCATCATTGAAGTGGCAGTGGGCGGGACACATAGCGCGGAGAACCGATGGCCGTTGGGGCGGAAAGGTTCTCGAATGGCGACCGCGTGCCGGACGACGTTCCGTGGGCAGGCCCCCTACAATGTGGACCGACGATCTGGTCAAGGTCGCGGGAAGCCGCTGGATGCGGGCAGCGCAGGACCGATCGTTGTGGAGATCCTAGGGGGAGGCCTATTCCCAGCAGTGGGCGTCGTTCGGCTGACATGATGATGATGATGATGATGAATTAAAGATACCTACGAAATATTCTGTTATTCCAATCCGACCAATTAAACGGATCATATGAAAGTAATCGCACAGTTCTGTTAAACCATGAAAAAGTGTTGTGACCGTGTCCAGAACTTGATTAATCGACGAAAGAGTGACTCCATACGGTTGATTCACATCTCATCACCTTTGTGATATCCATTCGTCGACCCTCATCATCAAAGAGCATGTAATCACTTGCTCATCATCATCTGCCGAAGAGTCGTTTGACGAGACTATGGTTTCTAGCACAGTCACGGTAAACCTCGCTGAAATCTTCAAGACCCCTCTTTGCGCTGCACCGGGGGTTAATAATCTTCTATACTCTATACTTATAATAAAACTGTAAACGATCCAATTCTGTACATTGAAAAGAAATTGAAAAAAATACCACCAGGCGTCTTCTTAAACGAAACAGATACCAAAAATATAGTTTTTGAATTTTTTGTCTGTCTGTCTGTCTGTTGTCCGCGTTTCACACAAAAACTACTGAACGGATTTTGATGAAACTTTTTTTGTTATACAGCTATTGACCCTCGCCAGCATATAGGCTATAATTTATTTTGAAGATCGTAATATCTGATGTGGAACCATAGCAGTCCCGCCAAACTATGAGAGGTATAAAAATACCGTCTTAAGGAAAATTGTTAAACGTGATGGGCACTTTCTATTGACGTACAAAGTTTGAAGGTCTGGTTCACCTGATGTGGAACCCTAGCAGCCAGGATAAACTATATGAGATACAAACATGGCGTCTTAAGAAAAGTTGTTTCACGTAATGAACATTTTTGGGTTTGTCACCAACTCGACACGAGAGGCTGGACACGCGTGTGTCCAGTTGGTGAAACTCAAAATTAGTATCACTTATTATTTCGTCATCTGGACACGCCAAAATTTTGACGCGTGTCCAGATGGTGAAATTTAAAATAAATCATTTTTATGTTTTCGCCAACTGGACACACCCAGTTTTTTATGCAACAAAAGTACAGTCAAGTAAATAATCGTTTCGTCTGGGGAATTAAAAGCTGAAAAAGCTGCCTCACTTTTTTGTTTGAAAAACCTTATAAGTTTAAAATTGTGAAATAAAACAAATACTTATGTAAAAATAAAAAATAAGATTTATTAATATGAAGACAAGTACACTTCGCTAATATTACTTATTTTGATTACCTATAGGTACTTCAAATAATCTTAATATACCTAACAATCATCACTTCGAGTATCACAGAAAAATCAACATTCAACATTGAGCAGCTAAGTGGCATAAAATATTATAATAAAATATCAGAATAATCATCAAAAGAGGTTACTTATAACATCACTTTTACAAACAATAATCTTTCTACTTAACTCTGTAACAACAATATTTGCCACTTTAGAAATAGAGTATTTTAGTTATAAATAACGTAATTGTATCACAATTAAGACTAAGATAATTAAGAGATCAATAAAATCAACAGTATAACATAGAATATTAATATAAGACAATATTAAGATATTTCTACTTAACTTTTTCGATACAGTGATCGATACTAACCTGCTTAACTCTGTAAAAACAATATTTGACACTTTGGAAATATAGCAATTTAAGATTTTAAATTATTTTTATGCATTCACAATGCAATTCTGTAAGTATAGGAAAAATGTGAAAGTAAAAATACACGAGCCCTATAAGTAGCTTTCAGACGGGATTCGAACCCGCGTCTCCGGGTATCCGGCTCGATGCTCTGACCAACTAAGCTTACACGACTCGTCGAATTTTGCTATCACTTGTTACGCTGTAGGCCAGCGTTGCTTCATCAATGCGAGGAAACCCTCGCATCCGAAAGAAACATTTTTACAAATGTTTAACAATCGATTAAGATGAAACAGCCATTTTTTTTAAATATTTTTATTTAATTTGTATTACTTACACTGATTTACAACAAACCTGTTTAACAGTACATTCCTCCTGGAGCTACAACATATCGTGTACCTATGCCTGTGTTCTATTGATCTACGCTGTATTCTGCTGTATCTCTGTTTATGTACTTATAAATAAAATAAAAATAAATAAATTTGATCAAAGTATCAGGTATAAAAAGACATGTATTTAGGTTCCATTCAAATTTACTTATAATAATATGGTATAGTTAGAGTTCCCAGTGCTTTACGTCCATACTTATCAAGAACAAAAGTATGTCCAGTCTCCTGGGATCAAAGCGATTCCGCTCATCACTGGCGAAGACAAAAAGTAAAATAATTATAAATTTGTGAAAATGTTGCCGATAATCGAAAAAGGTACAGATTAGGAATGGCAATCGATTCAGAATCTATTCAAATCGTCGTTTGATAAGTCAATTTCCAAAAATATCGAGGCGGTCTCAATTCTTTCTATTCTAATCTCCCGTTTTTATTTGGTTTTAGAATTTGTATTTTCGTCACAAATCCAATCATAAAAACAAAGAGGCTAAAATCGATCTTTTATAATTTCTGACTAATTTAAGTTTTTTTTTATATCACAATATCAGGTATAAAATATATGACATTATTTCTTTTTATAATTATTTCAGCTGTTGCTTATTATAAACAACAGTCTGTGCTTTCTACTAGGGTCCAAGCGATTCAAAAAGAATTGTTACTTATTTCTTTTAAATGTGTTTGGGTAGTAAATTTAACTAATTATAAATATTTTATGGTTGTTATCGTAACAGAAAAAAACGACTTCCAAAAAGCCTCGAATTTCTAGGATGAAATATCGCTTCACTGGATCGATTCAGTGCAAGATATCGATAAAAAAAAATTTTGGTCTAAGAAATCGATTTTTCGATTAATCGATCTCAGATTATCATCCCTATCAACCAATCAGAGCAGACTACGTCATTGTTAGCCACTGGCTGCCGGCCGAAAACACCAAAATGTAATTAAACTCGATACGTTGAAGATACAAGCATAGAGATGTGACTTTCGAATACTATCGGTGGCAAAATGTTTTATTCATAAATTTACAAGTGGCGAATAATTTTGCAGTTTAGTGGCCGATGATGATTGTGATACAACATTGAACAAAACAAAATATGTGAACATTTATTTGCGTGACTGTACTTTGTCATGGAAATTGATAAAATGCAGACGTGTGTCCAGTTGAAGAAAACATAAAAGTTATTTAATTTAAGTTTCACTATCTGGACTAGGGCATCGAACCCGGGTTTACCCGGTCCGGAAAAACCCGGGTTTACCCGGGTTTTAAGGAATACAAAATACCAGGGTTTGTTTTTTAAAACCCGGGTTTTTTTTCGGGTTTTTCGGGTATTTTTAATACTTTGTGAAAAACGAAATATAGCTGAAATGTAGCTTACTTTCGCAAAAAAACAACCAGCGAAAACCAACACCAAAATTTGGTGTTGGTTTTCGCACGAACTATCTCCTGAGGATGCCCCGGGTTGGGGCGAAACACGTGTAGAGTAGTCTAATCGGTGAATGTGCAAGGTGTATTGCTGTCTTGCTAAATGCAGGTATTGTGCACTGGTATTTTAGTGGTGTGCATGTGCATTTTTTTGCGGAAGTAAGTTACATAATAGTTCGTTTTTCACAGTGGTTAGGGACTTCCGCCAAGTGACGCCTGATTCAATCAAATATTTTTAATACTTTTCTTTTTGTTATTTATTAAGTACAAGCCACTTCGAATGCAATAATAAATGGAATAAAAACACACTTTGATAAATTATTACAATAAAAGATGCTTTGTTGCTGCGTTCGTACAAAGAAAACAAGCAAAGCAAGTTAAATGGAACGCGCGCGGTGCGTCCATCTTAGGACATGGAGAGGGTAAAATGTGGACTCCACATTTCACCCCATGGAACCACATGGAATTAGAGCTAGTTCTCCGATCTTTTCGACTAGTTTGTCATATATTGCTCATAAAGACGACCCCGAAAACATAGCATATTTTCGGTCTGTTTGCGTCTCTCTTTGCAGAGAATTCACGTCTAGATGTTTGTTACACGCCAAACTCCACCGAAGATACCTCGTGCTAGCTCTTCCATGGGTAATATTCACATTCGCCACAAAGAGGTTCTCAAAGCGCTCCTTGGTCTAGGAAATAAGGTTAGTGGTCCTAATGTAATCCCGGCAATAGTCCTGCGTAGCTGTGCACCCTAGTTGTCTCCTATCTTGAGCCGCCTCTCACTTGAGACAGGACTTGTCTTGTTCCTCAGTCGTGGAAGCGTGCCAATGTGCAGCCCATACCTAAAAAATATAGCCATGCCAACCCCTCTAACAACAGGCTGATTTCAGTCACCTTCATACGCCACCCACCTTTGGAATCAAGCGTTCGATAGACATGGCGAAGCACTTGTTGTCTCGCTTGATATTTCCAAAGCATTTGATAGGGTCTGGCATGATAGCCGAATTGGCAAGCTTCCCTCATATGGAACTCTGACTCTGACGGCCTCTGCATCTGGATCACCGACTTCCTTAGGAACCATTCAATTCGAGTCGTTGTGGATGGTCAGACATCTGACTCGAAGAACATCAACGCTGGAGTTCCCCAAGTTTCGGTATTATCTGCAACACTATTTCTTCTACACATTAACGACTTGTTGGTGCCTGGTACATTTGGTTATGACGATGACACCAGTGTGATTAGCAGATATCTTTCAGATGCAAGGGCTACTAGTGATAAAGTTCAGTCTTGTCAAGAGTCACTAGTTGAGCAAACGAATCTGGCACTTCAGGCACTTCCGATTGGGGAAATGCCAACCTTGTCAGTTTCAACGCCTCGCCACGCAGGCGTGTCTTTTCTCAGATAAACGGAGTCCCTTTCAACTAGCTCCGACTTTCCTGAGCGTATCCTTACCAGTAACCGAAAACCTGCAACTTGGCGTTACTCTAATCGGAGCTGAACTTCGGTGAGTAAATCGACTCAATTGGTAAAACTGCTGCCAAAAAACTGGGCGTCCTCTCAAAGTTCTTTACAAAGTACAAATTCATCCGTGCATGGAGTACTGCTGTCACCTTTGAGATGGCTCCGCTAAGGTTTTAGTAGTAGTTTCACATGTATCTCATTGCATCACCCGTGTTTTCAAGCAAATAAACAATTTTGATTAGATTTTTGAAGTACCAACTGGCAGTTTTAGATGCGTTTGAAAACCGCGTAAAAAAGTTCATTGGAGACACAACTTTAGAAAAAGCTAAACTTCAAAGTCTCAGTCATCGCCGTAGAGTTGGTGTTGCTGGTCTGTCGGTGTTATACCGGATTCACTTTTGAACAAGATTGTGCGCACAGAAACTGCACAATCTTGTTCCTCCAGCCCCTTTCCACCATGGGGTTACCAGATGCAGGTCAGCTTACCATCCATACATCGTAGACATACCACCTGTCCGTACTAAGCGCTTTGCCAGTACTTTTTTAATGCGAGCTGCTAAAGATTGGAATGAGCTACCTGTGAATGCGTTCCCCGATCATTTTTCTTCTTCTTATCAATACGGGCGGTTTCTGCAACTCGACGTCTATTGCGCCAATTTTGCGTCTGGAGGGTGCGCGGCCAGATCACTCCAGCCAGCGCAGCTCAGCCAGGAACGCTCCAAGAGCTTTCACATTCGTGATCGCTTCCTGGACGCTGCCCGGCGAGCCGAGGTACCTCGCCCGATAGGGGCCACCCGCCTGCATTCCAGCAGTACGTGGGCAGCTGTTTCTTCTTCCTCCATGCACCCTCTGCATAGGGGACTGTCGGTGACATCTAAATTAATAAGATGTCTGTTAAACTGTCCATGACCAGTAATAGCAACTGTTACCAGGCGAAGTTGCGGTCTGCACAGTTGTATCAGGGCCCTAGATAGACGCGCGAGCACGCGCGGTTGTGCAAGTTTCGCCTGTCTGCACGAATCCAGCGAGCTCCAGTTCAGTTGGTGTAATTCTATAGTGCGTTCACGGATCTTATTTGCAAACCAGTTTGTCGGGATAGGCGCGGTCGACTCTGGGCCAACAGGCGTCGAGCCGGATGCGCGTCTGGCCATTATAACCTTGGCCTTTTCAAAGCAAGAGTGAATGGGCACCTCCTGGGTAAGCATACAACATCCTAGACTGCATACTGTCTGCTATGCTGGATGGTGGTCAGATGCATGCATACTGCATACCCTGTACAAATATAAAAAAATTAAAAAATCGTCTGCAACCAGTCCCGAAATTTATGATGGCCAGTCCTGCAAGTCTGTGAAGGCGCTAAGTTAGTAATCTATACTAACTTAGTTTTAAGATATTCTGAAAAAATAAAAATCTACGACTTTTTTATATTAGATAACTGTTTTTGTAATTTGGAAAGTACTATTTTTCATTTATTTTAATCCTTCCACATTCTTAACATCTTGTACTCATTGTAAAAATTGATATAATCACACAGTTTCTTGTATTTAATATAATTATAACAAAAAGATCGAAAAGCTCGAAAAACCCGGTCTACCCGGGTTTTGATTACTCTTAGACCCGAAAACCCGGGTTTTCAAAATTGAACCGAGTTTCGATGCCCTAATCTGGACACGCGTCAAAATCCTGGCGTGTCCAGATGACGAAATAATAGGTGATACTAATTTTGAGTTTCACCAACTGGACACACGTGTGCCCAGTCTCTCGTGTCGAGTTGGTGACAAACCCCATTTTCTATTGACGGAAAAATATCGAAGGTCTGGCACACCTGATGTGGAACCCTAGCAGCCCAGCTAAACTATAAGAGATACAATCTATCTATCTATATCTATACTTATAATAAAACTGTAAACGATCCAATTCTGTACATTGAAAAGAAATAAAAAAAAATACCACCAGGGATCTTCTTAAACGAAACAGATCTTCTATACTTATAATAAAACTGTAAATATACTTATAATAAAACTGTAAACGATCCAATTCTGTACATTAAAAAGAAATAGAAAAAAATACCACCAGGCGTCTTCTTAAACGAAACAGATACCAAAAATATAGTTTTTGAATTTTTTGTCTGTCTGTCTGTCTGTTGTCCGCGTTTCACACAAAAACTACTGAACGGATTTTGATGAAACTTTTTTTGTTATACAGCTATTGGCCCTCGCCAGCATACAGGCTATAATTTATTTTGAAGATCGTAATATCTGATGTGGAACCATAGCAGTCCAGCCAAACTATGAGAGATATAAAAATACCGTCTTAAGGAAAATTGTTAAACGTGATGAGCACTTTCTATTGACGTACAAAGTTTGAAGGTCTGGTTCACCTGATGTGGAACCCTAGCAGCCAGGATAAACTATATGAGATACAAACATGGCGTCTTAAGAAAAGTTGTTTCACGTAATGAACATTTTCTATTGACGGAAAAATATCGAAGGTCTGGCACACCTGATGTGGAACCCTAGCAGCCCAGCTAAACTATAAGAGATACAATCTATCTATCTATATCTATACTTATAATAAAACTGTAAACGATCCAATTCTGTACATTGAAAAGAAATAAAAAAAAATACCACCAGGGATCTTCTTAAACGAAACAGATCTTCTATACTTATAATAAAACTGTAAATACTTATAATAAAATTGTAAACGATCCAATTCTGTACATTGAAAAGAAATAGAAAAAAATACCACCAGGCGTCTTCTTAAACGAAACAGATACCAAAAATATAGTTTTTGAATTTTTTGTCTGTCTGTCTGTCTGTTGTCCGCGTTTCACACAAAAACTTCTGAACGGATTTTGATGAAACTTTTTTTGTTATACAGCTATTAGCCCTCGCCAACATATAGGCTATAATTTATTTTGAAGATCGTAATATCTGATGTGGAACCATAGCAGTCCAGCCAAACTATGAGAGATATAAAAATACCGTCTTAAGGAAAATTGTTAAACGTGATGAGCACTTTCTATTGACGTACAAAGTTTGAAGGTCTGGTTCACCTGATGTGGAACCCTAGCAGCCAGGATAAACTATATGAGATACAAACATGGCGTCTTAAGAAAAGTTGTTTCACGTAATGAACATTTTCTATTGACGGAAAAATATCGAAGGTCTGGCACACCTGATGTGGAACCCTAGCAGCCCAGCTAAACTATAAGAGATACAATCTATCTATCTATATCTATACTTATAATAAAACTGTAAACGATCCAATTCTGTACATTGAAAAGAAATAGAAAAAAATACCACCAGGCGTCTTCTTAAACGAAACAGATACCAAAATCTATACTTATAATAAAACTGTAAACGATCCAATCCTGTACATTGAAAAGAAATAGAAAAAAATACCACCAGGCGTCTTCTTAAACGAAACAGATACCAAAAATATAGTTTTTGAATTTTTTGTCTGTCTGTCTGTCTGTTGTCCGCGTTTCACACAAAAACTACTGAACGGATTTTGATGAAACTTTTTTTGTTATACAGCTATTGGCCCTCGCCAACATATAGGCTATAATTTATTTTGAAGATCGTAATATCTGATGTGGAACCATACAGTGTTTCATTCGCTCATCGGGGCCCATTCGAAGTAGACATGTACACAAAATCTCTCTTAAAAGTAAACAATTCGTAAACATTGAAATTGCGCCTTATGCTAATTTAAAGAAGTGCTAGTTTATAGTGCAGTGTTATTATCGTGAAATATCGTGGCAAAAGTGTTTATTCACTCCGACCTATAGTTGTGTCTTGTTTTAACGTACGACCACCTACGACGTTCTGTTGTCAGCGGCGCTGGCGCGCGGCGAGGGGAACACACCTCACACTTCTCACCAATCACCATGCATCATTCACCGCCACCAAATATGTCTTTGCCGTTAAAATACCCTTCTAATCCGGATCTACCCGAATCCTCGCGAAAAAATGAAGATTCCTTTGTGCAAGTTCGCAAACGCAAACAACCTGATGACTTGAAAATAGTACTGGAACATGTCGAAGAAAAAATAAATGAACAATTAAATTCTTGGAAAACGCAATTAGATACCGTTATCGCCAACAGCGTTAAGCATTCTATTGATACCATTATAAACCAAGAGATGAAAAAAATTTCATTGACTTTAAGCAATTCATTTAAGGACCTGGGCGCCAGATTGGATACAATCGACAAATCTTTATCCTTCGCGATGGATAGGCAGGAGGACATAGATAAACGTCTGAAGGACGTGGAAGTGCAGATACGTTCGAATGGTGATGCCGGTAGTCAAATTATTTTACTACGAGAAAAAATCGAAGCAATGGAGCAGCAGGCACGATCATACAACATTGAGGTTGCTAATTTACCGGAGCGCCGTGATGAAAATCTAGTAGCTACTATCGAGAAAATAGGATGTGTCATCAAACACCCCATTAAATCATCAGATATTGTGTCCGTTCACAGAGTACCACACTTCGACAAGAAAAGCTCTCGTCCTAAAAACATAATAGTGAAGTTCACAACAAAAATTCTCCGTGATAATTTCATTGCAGCATCTCGTGCATTTAAAGATTTGAAGTCAGATCTTTTATCTATTTCTGGAACTGTTCAAAATATTTATATCAACGAACACTTGACTGCTAGGAATAAGTTGTTATTTCGTTTATGCCGTGAACAAGCAAAAAAATCTAACTATAAGTTTGTATGGGTTAAACACGGTACTGTATTGGTGCGACAGACAAATTTGTCTCCTATTTTTGCTGTACGCGGGGAACAGGATGTTAAAAAGATTAAATAATGGCCTTTTCCTATTTTCAAATCAAAATAACCCCGAACGAGAATTATTCAATTTGTGTCCTATTTTTGTATGTTGTGTGTGTTATGCATGTTTACTAAAATTTATACTGTTAACTGCAGGTGTGTGTGAAAATAAATATGATCCCAACTACTTATTTACTTATTTTATACCCATCATATTACTTAACAATAATTATATTTATACCCAGTTTTGTTATAATATAATATTAATACTAATTATTAAAATCTACTCCAAATGGCTTTAAAAAATATATCTATTTATTACCAAAACTGTCGCGGTCTCAGAACCAAACTGCATGAACTACTAATGAATATACTTACCGAAGCATACGATATTATAATATTAACAGAGACATGGCTAGAATTGGGCATCTCCGATAACGAGTTTATTGATAGTAGATTTAAGGTATTTCGAGCGGACCGTAATCGTGTGACAAGCGGCCGCCGTGACGGCGGCGGGACACTGATTGCAATCTTGCGATCACTGTGCTTGTCCGGGTGTGCCCCCGTCGCCGTCACGTCACCGCTCCCACCTACTATTGATAATATTCTTATTCAATTTAAATTAGATCAGCGAAACTGTTGCATTGGTGCTGTTTATATTCCACCAAAACAATGCGCTGACGTTTACTACGAGTATTTGGAAATGTTGGAAAACTATATATTGAATGAGAATTCTTTCTCAGATTTTTTTATTATTGGAGATTTTAACTTGCCCGACTTGGTTTGGATTAATAGTCATGACTTGTATAAACAGAGACCTTGTAATGACGTTTATAACCGAGCGCATGCATGTGTAGATAATTTTATGTCTACGTTGAACTGTTTTCAATTAAATACATTGAAAAATCATAATGGACTTACTCTGGATCTATGTTTTACAAATAAATATAACTGTAAATTATTACCGACACCTAGACCACTTGTGCCAGTTGATACACATCATCCTCCTTTTTGTATACTGGCTCCATATGGCGAAGACCCGAGCTCCGCCCAACAGAGGCCATCTTTCCGATACTGTTTTAGAAGTGTTAATTATGCATTAGTAAGAAATGAATTGTCTAAAATAGTCTGGTCTGACTTGTTTCTTAATTTGTGTGCAGAGGAAGCCGTATCAATTTTTTACGAAAAAGTCTATGAAATAGTTGAAAGTTACGTGCCTAAGAAAATCATTAAAACTACTACGTATCCGATATGGTTCACTCCTGAATTAATAAAGTTATTTAAGCTGAAAAATCGAGCATGGATTAAAATGAAAAAACACAATAATGAATCAAATTATAATATATTCTCAATATATAGACACAAGTTTAAAATACTATCGGAAACATGTTACAAGCAATATATAACAAGGGTTGAGGATAGTATATCGGATAACAGTAAATATTTTTGGACGTACTTATCTCAGCGCCGCGATTCTTCGTCAATTCCATTCCATCCACATTATGAAGATTCTTTAGCTAATTGTCCAGAGGAATCTTCTTATTTATTTAGTAAGTTCATTCAGTGTTTCAGCCGTCTACTCTGTCTGAGGATTTCAGTGTGGATGACATTCCTGCTCCACCTGATAATGCACCAGATCTTGCAATAAGTAATATTTCTTTAACAAGGTTGGAAGTATATAAGGCATTGAAAATGTTGGATATATCAAAAGGTGCGGGGCCTGATAATATACCTAGTCTATTTTTCAATGAGACGGCTGAGGTTATAGATCTACCACTTTTTTATATTTATAACAAATGCTTGGAGGAAGGCGTATTTCCTATAATATGGAAAATGGCACGAATTGTCCCAGTACATAAGGATGGATCAAAAAATGACGTTAAAAATTACCGTCCTATATCAATATTATCCGTACCTGCTAAAGTTTTTGAACGGCTTGTTCACAACAATATTTATCCTCATATGCACAACGTTATTTTAGATGAACAGCATGGTTTCGTAAAGCGACGCTCAACTGTAACAAACCTAGTCACTTACACTTCATGTTTATTTGATGCTCTTGATTGTAACAGGAAAGTTGACAGCATTTACACTGATTTCCGAAAAGCATTTGATGCGGTTGACCACAGAATCTTGCTGGAGAAAATTTTCTTTAACGGTATACGTGGTAACCTTTGGAGGTGGTTTAAATCTTATGTCTCAAACAGAACGCAAAAAGTCGTTATCAAAGGTGCAGAGTCTGAAGTCACTTGTATCACTTCTGGTGTCCCACAGGGCTCCATACTCGGTCCTCTATTGTTCATAATATTTATTAATGATGTAAAAAAATGTTTCAAATATAGCCAATTTGTCTTATATGCGGATGACCTAAAAATATATCTTTGTATTGATAAACATGCAGATCACCAATTACTCCAAGATGACCTAGATAGATTCTGTAATTATTGCGCTGAAAATAACTTGCAACTCAATTTGAAAAAATGCCAAACAATAACATTTACAAAAAAAAGACAAATAAGTAACTTTAATTATAAGCTTAGTGGCACAGATATTACTAGGGTCAACTGCATTAGAGATTTAGGAGTTACGCTTGATAGTTCTTTGCATCTAGATATTCATGTTCAACATATAATTAGTAAAGCGTTTAAAATGTATGGGTTGGTTATGCGGTCGTCAAAAGATTTTAAGAATCCTCAAACCCTCATACACTTACTTAAGTCCTTGGTCAGGCCTCATTTGGAATATGGAGTGTCGATTTGGAATCCGTACTATGAAAAGTATAGCATATCTCTAGAAATGGTCCAGAAAAAGTTTTTGCGACGAGTTCATTATAGGTTTTATCGAACAAAAATATCATATAAGCAACTCTTAAAAAAATATAAACTCCTCGACCTTAAATCACGACGCTCTCAATTAGACGCTATGTTACTTTTCGATCTATGTAACATTAAATATGATTGTATAAATATTATTCAACACATAAAATACTCTGTTCCATCTCACACGCATAAACGATCCTCTCGATTGAAAACGCTGTTTGCTGTTAATCGATGTCGCACAAATGCGGGATTCAGATCTCCCTTGTATCGTATGCAAGACACTTATAATAAAATATTTTCAAATGTAGATATATTCAAATGTAGTTCTAGATCTTTTAAAAAACAGGTTATTGATATTTTGTCAAAAATGTAAAATTATTATTTGTGGGTATATTTATACTTATATTTCATATTTTTATTGTATAATATATTAATATGTGAAGTGGGTCTTCTTTTCTTTTAGTAATTTGTTTTTTTTTAATGTTTAAGTTAGGTTTAAGGTATTAAAACTCATTTTCTTTTTAAGAATAGCTAAAACTGTTTGATTTAAGTTCAATGTATACTGTCGATACTATGGGCCTTTATCTTATTTAATTCTTACATTTAAGACGTGGCCATTAGTGTAGGGTTTATTATAAGTCATTTCTATTTATATGTCTAATATATTATACTAGTTTCTGTATTGTAAACCTGTTTGTGGTCCTAAGAATAAGTAATATCTGATGTGGAACCATAGCAGTCCAGCCAAACTATGAGAGATATAAAAATACCGTCTTAAGGAAAATTGTTAAAAGTGATGGGCACTTTCTATTGACGTACAAAGTTTGAAGGTCTGTTTCACCTGATGTAGAACTCTAGCAGCCAGGATAAACTATATGAGATACAAACATGGCGTCTTAAGAAAAGTTGTTTCACGTAATGAACATTTTCTATTGACGGAAAAATATCGAAGGTCTGGCACACCTGATGTGGAACCCTAGCAGCCCAGCTAAACTATAAGAGATACAATCTATCTATCTATATCTATACTTATAATAAAACTGTAAACGATCCAATTCTGTACATTGAAAAGAAATAAAAAAAAAATACCACCAGGGATTTTCTTAAACGAAACAGATCTTCTATTATTACTTATAATAAAACTGTAATTACTTATAATAAAACTGTAAACGATCCAATTCTGTACATTGAAAAGAAATAGAAAAAAATACCACCAGGCGTCTTCTTAAACGAAACAGATACCAAAAATATAGTTTTTGAATTTTTTGTCTGTCTGTCTGTCTGTTGTCCGCGTTTCACACAAAAACTACTGAACGGATTTTGATGAAACTTTTTTTGTTATACAGCTATTGGCCCTCGCCAACATATAGGCTATAATTTATTTTGAAGATCGTAATATCTGATGTGGAACCATAGCAGTCCAGCAAAACTATGAGAGATATAAAAATACCGTCTTAAGGAAAATTGTTAAACGTGATGGGCACTTTCTATTGACGTACAAAGTTTGAAGGTCTGTTTCACCTGATGTAGAACCCTAGCAGCCAGGATAAACTATATGAGATACAAACATGGCGTCTTAAGAAAAGTTGTTTCACGTAATGAACATTTTCTATTGACGGAAAAATATCGAAGGTCTGGCACACCTGATGTGGAACCCTAGCAGCCCAGCTAAACTATAAGAGATACAATCTATCTATCTATATCTATACTTATAATAAAACTGTAAACGATCCAATTCTGTACATTGAAAAGAAATAAAAAAAAAATACCACCAGGGATTTTCTTAAACGAAACAGATCTTCTATTATTATTACTTATAATAAAACTGTAAACGATCCAATTCTGTACATTGAAAAGAAATAGAAAAAAATACCACCAGGCGTCTTCTTAAACGAAACAGATACCAAAAATATAGTTTTTGAATTTTTTGTCTGTCTGTCTGTCTGTTGTCCGCGTTTCACACAAAAACTACTGAACGGATTTTAATGAAACTTTTTTTGTTATACAGCTATTGGCCCTCGCCAACATATAGGCTATAATTTATTTTGAAGATCGTAATATCTGATGTGGAACCATAGCAGTCCAGCCAAACTATGAGAGATATAAAAATACCGTCTTAAGGAAAATTGTTAAAAGTGATGGGCACTTTCTATTGACGTACAAAGTTTGAAGGTCTGTTTCACCTGATGTAGAACCCTAGCAGCCAGGATAAACTATATGAGATACAAACATGGCGTCTTAAGAAAAGTTGTTTCACGTAATGAACATTTTCTATTGACGGAAAAATATCGAAGGTCTGGCACACCTGATGTGGAACCCTAGCAGCCCAGCTAAACTATAAGAGATACAATCTATCTATCTATATCTATACTTATAATAAAACTGTAAACGATCCAATTCTGTACATTGAAAAGAAATAAAAAAAAAATACCACCAGGGATTTTCTTAAACGAAACAGATCTTCTATTATTATGACTTATAATAAAACTGTAAACGATCCAATTCTGTACATTGAAAAGAAATAGAAAAAAATACCACCAGGCGTCTTCTTAAACGAAACAGATACCAAAAATATAGTTTTTGAATTTTTTGTCTGTCTGTCTGTCTGTTGTCCGCGTTTCACACAAAAACTACTGAACGGATTTTGATGAAACTTTTTTTGTTATACAGCTATTGGCCCTCGCCAACATATAGGCTATAATTTATTTTGAAGATCGTAATATCTGATGTGGAACCATAGCAGTCCAGCCAAACTATGAGAGATATAAAAATACCGTCATAAGGAAAATTGTTAAACGTGATGGGCACTTTCTATTGACGTACAAAGTTTGAAGGTCTGTTTCACCTGATGTAGAACCCTAGCAGCCAGGATAAACTATATGAGATACAAACATGGCGTCTTAAGAAAAGTTGTTTCACGTAATGAACATTTTCTATTGACGGAAAAATATCGAAGGTCTGGCTTACCTGATGTGGAACCCAGCTAAACTATAAGAAATACAAATATAGCATCTTAAGAGAAGTTGTTCAGCGTTATAAGTATTTTCTTTTGACATACAGTCTATACTAATATTATAAATGTGAAAGTATGTTTGTTTTTATGTCCGTCTTTCAAATCAAAACGGAGCAACGAATTGACGTGTTTTTTAGTATGTGCGGGTAATTTAGGAGCTAGAAAGTGACATAGACTAAAAATATCACTTTACCTCGGGATAACGTAGTGTAGTACAGTCGCCAGCACGTCAGGTTACTACAAATTGTCAAATTTCTTTAAATAAAATTCAACCTTATGTCGAACAGATAGAGTTCAGTTTCAAATAATAAATTTTGACATTTTGTAGTAACCCGACGTGCTGGCGACTGTACATGCGGGCGAAACCGCTGTCGGAATCGGAAGGCTATGTTATGTAAATTTTTAATGTGCTAATATGTATCAACCCTCATAGTGCTGTACTAATATATATTAAACTAGCTTTCCGCCCGCGGCTTTGCCCGCGTGGACTACACGACGTTATCCCGCGGGAATGTGATACTTTTCCGGGATAAAAAGTGGCCTATGTTCCTCTCCAGGCTACAAAGTATCCTTGTGCCAAATTTCAGCCAAATCCGTTCAGCCGTTTTGGCGTGATTGAGTAACAAACATCCAAACATCCAAACATCTAAACTTTCACATTTATAATATTAGTAGGACTAGCTTTCCGCCCGCAGCTTCGCCCGCGTGGACTACACGACGTTATCCCGCAGAAATGTGATGTTTTTCCGGGATAAAAAGTAGCCTATGTTCCTCTCCAGGCTACAAAGTATCTGTGTCCCAAATTTCAGCCAAATCCGTTCAGCCGTTTTGGCGTGATTGAGTAACAAACATACAAAAATCCAAACATCTAAACATCCAAACATCTAAACTTTCACATTTATAATATTAGTAGGAAGTAGGATAAGTAGGATAAATAAATAAAAAAAACAAAATACCTTAAAAATTAAAAATGCTGCCGAAAGTCACTATTCCACGCGGACGAAGTCGCGGGCACAGCTAGTGTCTTATTAAAACCCATAATGCACTCCCAATTATTTTTCTATGGGGAGAAATTCTAAAAAGAAAGAAGTTGACCACAAATTTATATAAAAATCGGCCAAGAGCGAGTCGGACTCGCTCATGAAGGGTTCCGTACCCACTTAACGTTCCGGTTACGTACACCTAGCAAAAATACCACTGTAATTTCTTTGCCAGAAAAAAATAACTTTGTTTTTCATAGTATTCGTATGAATGACAAAGTTATATTTGCGGTTTTCGAAAATGTGTTATATCTCAAAAACTTGTAAAGCCTACTTAGCTGTGATAGTGTTCCTTTTAACTTCGTCATATGTACTACTATCGTGAATTTTTTCACGTATCCAAGACCAACCATTTGGCTGGCAGGGGGGGGACACATGACTCTAACAAAATTTTGCACTTTAAAGCTTAAGGTGTATCGATGAGCTCAGTGGCGCCGCCAATGGAAATAAATCAATTGCATTTTATTAAAGGCTTGGATTAAAAGTTTCGGTTATTTCGCGCAAATAGAAGAGCAAAATGCAATTTTTAATTGTTTTTTCAGTGCCTCAAATATGAGCACCAAGTTATGGATCTCGATATTGCCAAATTGGCACTTAACACTTTTGGCACTATTGAGATTCACGACTTATTGCGTAAGTTTGAGTTCTCAAAAGTATATTTATAAAATGCATTCCACTCTTTCACCTTCGCGAAATAACCGAAACTTTTAATCCAAGCCTTTAATAAAATGCAATTGATTTATTTCCATTGGCGGCGCCACTGAGCTCATCGATACACCTTAATAGTTCACAAACGGATGCCTCAGTCAAAAAACTGTCTTTACAAACTTACAAACCCACAATATTTTTAAAATTGCTATCCAACGACATCCCACACCATGGGGTAGATAGATAAGAAAAGGAAATTACATACCCACTTCAAGTGTACGGGAGGCAACCTAAAAAAATTTTTTTTTCAAAATTTTACTTTACCACTTTGTTGGCGTGATAAATATGTATATACATGCTAAATTACAGCTTTCTAGTACTAAGAGTCTATGAGCTAGACTGGGGTCAGACGGACGGACGGACAGACGGACAGTCGGACATGGCGAAACTATAAGGGTTCCTTGTTGACTACGGAACCCTAAAAATGGCTTGCAGTTTCTATCACAGAATAAAAGTAATAACTTAGGGTAATACTACAATTATTTTTCTACGCTTTGATGAAAATTTCTCAATCTGTGGAGATGAAGAGACACTGACATTTTATCATTTTATCTTGATTTTATATTTTATCTTTTTTCTTTACACGTATTTTTTTACAATTTATTTTATACTAATGATTTTTATTTTCTAAATTCTTTTACTGTTTTATTGTTTAGAGATGTCTAAAGGGCAAGACGATGATGAAGATGATGAATTCAAAACACTTTACAACAATGGTCACTGGGAGTGGAGTACTGTTTCTAAGAAGCTTGTATTTTTAAGGCAGTTATTTTAAATTTTATTGAACACGTTCTACACGTTGAACATTTACAGTGACAGTGTAGATATTATAAAACATACTTAGTGTACACTGAGTTTCATCTTTCCGTGCGCTGTACAGTAAACCATATCAATAGTTTAGTCGAAGAATCACCGATAAACGGACATTTCCGTGGAATACAAATACAACACCATACCCCAAATACATACACTATACCTACCCCAAAAAGTTACTAAGTATTTATGCATTTGTACATATGCTCAAAGTTAATTGAAATAGGACAAGGACCTACTATGAAAAACATCGTTTTATTTGTGCAGCCACGAGCTTCCGGTAGCACAAGATTTTGAACTCCTCATGCCCGCAGCGTTCAGACAAGGCCGAGTAGAATTCAGGGACGACATCGATTTGATAGAACAAGTGAGACATTCTTTTCATGTCAAAATTTCATCCTGTTTCCTCATGGACCCACTAATTTTTCCCACCAGTGGAGCCACGTGGAAGGCTTATTTTACCCACTGAGTGATAGATGACGCACTTATTGAAGCCACTAATCTAGCGCACCGGTGGTGGGACCACGAGGAAGACTTGTGCCTCGTAGACCCACTGATTGAATAGGGCATTCGATAATCTTCAATTTAATAGAATAGGATTGCAAGTGGCTCCTTTGTCACTGCTGTCAAATTTATTAGAACCTATGACTTTTCTTTAAGGCTAGGAATCCCGAGCGCAGAAATAATTTGAGGGGGTGAAGAACGTCGCATACGCTCCGCCCATCGGAGGGACATCCCGCGCGTCTCAGTATACTTGCGCGGCCCTGGCCGGCGGCCGCTATCGTGCCACAGTGTAGCAGCAAGACAGTAGTAGTGACCGATATTCAGTAGAACCACTCAAGTTCCATTTTTAATGTAATATGTTTATTATTTTAAAACGAAATAGGTAGATAACTGTAGTACAAATAATATTATTTCCTACCACTGTATACCGTACTATAATATTACATTGAAAGTATTACAATATTGTTACGGTGAGGGTGTTATTATGAATCTCAAGCGAAATGATCGATTCTAGAATAGAATTATAGTAAACAAGTTGTTGCCCTCGACTTCGTCCGCTTGTATTTCAGTCAAAACATGAGTTTCAGTTAAAAAGTACCCAATATCATTCTCGATCGTCCTATTTATCTCTATGCTAAAATTATTCAAACTTGGTTTATCGGTTTTGGGATGAAACCTAACAGACAGACAGAGTACTTTCGCATTTATAGTACTAGCTTAATCCGTAGATAAATGCAAATGTCACTTTGCCTGTCTGTTACTTTATCACGCCAAAACGCTGAATGATGATGAATTTTGGAATTTTGGAATCATAGATAGTCATAGAATATTGTTCATGCGATAACCGAAATCCACGTGGGCGAAGTCGCGGGCTGCATCTAGTAATTTGATATACTAACTGTGGCCCGTGACTTCGTCTGCATGAACTTTGGACATTGCATTTGTATTGGAATTGCGGTTATATCGCGTAAAAAAGTAGCCTTTGTCCTTCTCCAAGATTTGTAATCTCTGTACCAAAATTCATCGAAATCGGTTCAGACGTTTTGGCGTAAAAAGTAACATCATCATTGCAGCCGAACGACGCCCACCGCTGGGCCCAAAAAGTAACATATGGACGAACAAATAGGCAGATAGAGTTACTTTTTGTAGGTATGGATAGTGCGTGGGAATCGGAAAGGGTGTCAGAGTGGGGATTACAGTGGGACTGGAAATGGAAGAGAGGATCGTAGAGGAAATCATTGTGGTGATCGGAGTAAGTGAATAGGAGTAAAATTAAAATAAATAAGTATGTCAATAATAATGGTAAAACATTTATTAAAATTCGCTTAAATCTAGAATCTGGACTCAATGATATCTTGAGCTGAGAACGCACTTGTGTCAAGGCAATATCGGCCCATTTTTGATAGTGCCATTCCAAATTCTCTTAAAACGTCCACCGCTGAGGCCGCCGCGGTTGCAACTAGTCGGGGCTATTATAGCATACCACCGCAAATCTACCGCCCGCCGCGCGTCTTGAGCAGGATACTCACCGAGCTGTGTAACACGTAACGTAACGTAACTGCTACTGTCAAGTGAGTCCATAGGAGGCACGAGCTCGCTGCGTGCGAGCCGCTCGCGCGTGGTTCGCAGTAAGCTCGCAGTGACCCGCCGAATGGCGGTATCGCTACGAACACAAAGGCGGCTCGCAGTGTGCGCGTGGACTACGACAAGACCTCTTGTGCAGTGAGTACGTAGGCGCGACGCGAACTTCAAACGAACGCAATCATGGAGTGAGCAGAATGTTGTCGGCGTGATTTCGTCACAAGCACTGCGGATCCGGGAACTCGTAGCTGGTTACGCGGTGACCGTGGACGAGCCGAACTCACTTTCAGGTTTAAACAGTATCAGTTAGGTTACGAGCTACAAGCTAGATGAGTACCCTGCTTTGCAGCACCGCACGCCGCACCGCTGCTAGAGACTGTGGCCGAAGTTATACCTAAATATACAAATCTGTTTATATATTTAACCGAGTAATTTCGCAGTACATAAAATGACTTATTTATTTTATTTTTTTATTTTATTTCTTTATTTGGGATAACAAACAGTTGTCACTTAGAAAATATTACAATAAATGAAATTATCTATTACTAAAGTTTTATAAAAGTGCAACCCACACCGCTATCCTCAGATTGGTAGATTGCGTTACTCAATTATTGCAGTACACAATATAAATGGTGGAATTTTAATACAATTAAGAAAGGAAGTATGAAAATGGTAATCTTTAACATAACATAATTATTCGCGTAATAATGATCAACACAATATTAACAAGGTCTTATTTTTTGGTTTTTAAAATACTTAATATTTGAGTTCTAAATTTACTCTCAGATGTAGCAAATATATCTGCATCTAGAAACAACTTATTAAAAATCTCGGTCATTTGTCGAAGAGGCGCACGCTCCCCAGCGCGCGTCTTGCTCGCCGGCAGGTGGAAAAGCCGGGGCTCACGCGCCGCGCGGCGCTGCGATCGGCGCGGAACCACATACTGTATCCCGTTACTTAGCTCAGAGCAGTCAAATTTATTGTTAAGGATTTTGTATAATGCCATTGCACTTTGGATTTTTATCAAGTATTACATACCAGTAAGTATGTAATACTTGATAAAAATCCAAAACATTTTCCAAACATGAGTGCCTACTGCTATTGTACTTATGGCAATTCCTTTTTTTGACCTTCATTTTCATTAATAATTGCTCAGTTTTTTTTTCTTATATGATCTTAGAATGAAATTTGGCGTCACGATTAAGAAAATCCAAAAAATGCATACGAATATTAATTTATTTTAAACAACACAAATTCAGTACCTACCTATGGGAAATTTCTCAGCATTATTACTTTTTAAAATTATGTGTAGTCACATAAACACAAATCTTAAGGCGATACTCGGAAAAAATGTGCTGAAGCGAGATAGCAATGAGAAAACGACGCGCGAGACCGATTTTGCAGATTAGGCAAAAAAAACACAAAATCACTTAGCATTAAAAAAACTACAGCGATAAAAAAAAATGCTTCTATACGATCCTAAATATTATTGGTGTCCACTAATTAAACCAATTTCCAATAGTGTAAGTAACCCCATTTAAGAATAATCTTGACTTTTCGTATTTTTTAGAGGTCTTTTGGAAAAGAAAAAGTGTCGAGGCAAAATCATAAAATCGTGTTTTTGAAACTATACGAATCTAGATAAAGGTATGAAGATATATATATATCTTATTACCAAATTTGTAACAACTGTAACCGTCCTATAGTTTCAAATCAAAAAGTCCATATTTTTCCGAGTAGCGCCTTAAATATATAAAAGGAATAACATCGAAAGTTCGACATAGAAATTTTCCATTTCAAGTAACACCAAAAATTCATATTTGATTAAAATTTGGTTTTTCTGTTGGGATATTTTTTTGGATATTGCCTAAATTGTTTTATACGTTATATAAATATGTCCAGTGAAGAAAGTTTAAACGGATAATTTTTCCTGAAAAAGATCAATGAAATAAAACTTTATTAAAAATACCTAATCTTTGGAAAGTTATACAATACTTTTAATTTATTGCTACTACATATATCATCATGCTGTAAAGTTTTCCCTGACTAAGGAATTACTGTGGGGGTCCACTAGGTTAATTTCGTACACTGCCTCACTTATCTCTATACACTGTGACACTACTTACTATTTAGAAATCTATGTAGACTAATATCTGATTCGTTCCAAATGAATAAAAAAAAAACAAATCACTTAGTTACTTTTATGTTTGTTTATCCTTCGCAGAGTCTGCGACGAAATCTTATTTTTTTTTATTCTTTTTATTGGCCATTTTATCGTAATTACTATAAAATATTTACAGAATTATTCTTGAATGAACCTAGTTAATAAATTTAAAATACATATTTTCCTACAAACTATTATTATATATTTGTACAAACTATAACTAGGTACATTACACGACACCACAGATAATTATTTGTATCTATATAACTTACTGAACTCTCTACACAATCAAATATTTGAATTGTTTTTAATTTCGCTCGTCGCAGGTAACTGCGCCGCAAAAATTGGCACGCGTCCGACCTCTAACTCATTCCGCAGGGGACTGATTGATTGAAATTACGACCGTCAACGTAGCAAAATAGGTTTTTTTCGAAAATAAACAATGCCTTAAAAAAAAATTGACTTATGACGGCCGGAATCCCTCGGCTATTCAAAGACAATTATTTTCGTAGGTATATTTTTCATTAACTAAAACCAAGTATTTTGCAAATAATACGATATTTGGATTACGATTAGACCGATGTTTGGGATTTTATTTGACACAGTAAAATATCACCAATCGAAAAAAACGGCCGGAAGCACTAGATAAATAGCTGTAAAATAACATATATTTTTTCCAAGTTTTAAGTACTTGTGGTTTGAGAGTAATCCATAATTTAAAATACCCTATTTTGGGGAATGCCCGCCTTAAGAATATAGTACTCGTGTGGGTATATACCGATAGCTTTTTTGCATTTCGACACAGTATGTTGGAAAAAGGTCGCTCTCACACTAAAAATAATATTTTTTATAGATACCCTAAATACTTGTATTTGTTGCAGCAAACATACAGAAAACGATTTCAGAGAAAAGATTTGGGAGAAGATGACGTCGTTCTGTTACAGGTTTAATAAAAAACACCCAATTAATTACATTAAAATCGAATATTGACATTAATTGGGTTGGTCTTATCCTTAGGATGTGAAAGATCTGGCGCTGTATACGGCACCAGTAACAATTTTAAGTGTAAGCGTTATACAAATTCTTCATCTACCATCTACAGAAAGATTTATTAGAGCCCTAATTTTATACTGCCAATATTATGTTCAGGTAAATGCTGATGACTAAAAGCTATAGATTTTTAACAACTTTAATATTAATTGCGCAAATTAAAGTATTTATATTAATGTAGATTTCAGATAAAATGAGCATTCGATTATTAGAAGCGGAATATAAAGTGCGAACCCATACAAGTATTGATGTGGAACTTGAGTTACGAGAAAATCTAGAAGATTTACGTTTATTGGTTGCAAAAGAATATTGTACGTTCCTCCTAGGTAATTTTAATGTCGATCATTATTCTTTAGAGACCTCTCAATGAATTATTCCTCGTAATGTTAAATAGCCGTTTATTACTTATAAATATGTAACCTGTATTATAATATTTAATCAGTAAAAAAAGTATTGTTTCATCTTTAAAATAACATTCAAATTCGAACCTTTTTTTTCAGGAGGCAAAGAATACAACAATTTCCATCATATGGGACCGCATCGAAAATCAAAATCGTTATCAAAAAAGGAAGCTTTCATTTTCGAGTCTTTTATACTTATAACTATTCAAATGATATGGTTAGCATTAGGACGGAAAGCTTTCGACCAAATAGGTTGTTTTTGTATTTTTTGTTTGTAAGTAATTCTTTTATGATCACACTCAAATCAAAATTAATTTTGTTTCTTATACTTAAATTACAGAATACGAAGTCCATCGAATGTTTAAATCTCAGAAGTTCAACGTCGTAGAACACAGACTTCACACAAACAGATATACAGCGCAAATGTCATCTGAAGAAAAGTTTGTATTGCTGGGGCACTGTTTACAAAATAAGACGAAATTATACGTAAAGTCGCCTTTGATGGACGAGGCTGGCTGTGATCGTCCAATAGATTTCCGACATGTCGGTCTTGGAAATGTGAAATATTCTTGGTTAGTATCTCATGACAACATTTTTACAAAATAATATACCTATACTTAGGTACTTACTTACATACAAATAAATTGCATTGAAACTTAACTACATTGATGAAAAACGAAAAATAAAGCTTACATTTTAGGGGGCAAGTTAAATTGGTCTTTTGACGACGTCTGTGGCCGAGCCGCACGCACTGGTTTTCAAGTTTTCTTTCTGGTGCCGCTATCTCTGACGTCCCGGGTTCGATTCCCGGGCGGGTAATTATTGCATATCTTATTTTAGATATTGTTCTTCAAGTTAATACCTAAATATTCACGATATTGCAAACTTTTGCTTTTTGCAAATCTTGCAAGCTCAATTTGACCCACTTCCCAGTGTCCGATAGATCTGAAATTTTCTATACAGGTTTGATTGAGATGACAATACAATATTAAAGTATAGTCAGCAAACAAGCTTCTCATAAAAATGATATTTTTAACAAAAGGCTTATTTTACTAAGAAACGTGCCAACTGTTGAAATAAACCGGTCAAAAGCGAGTCGGACTCGTACACCGAAGGTTCCGTTCAATCATAAATATAAATAAATAAAACGCGAAAATAATTTCATCGGCGAGGCTATATTCCTCAAAAAATGTGCGGTGTAGAATATTGTAGTTTTAGGTCAGCGCCGTCTCTTGACCGATAGTGCAACTAATGTAATTTTTGTTGATGATTTCTGAAAAAGTTTACTATTTAGAGACATCGTATTATTTTTCCTGTAATCTTTACATAAATTTCTATCACATAGAAATTTCGGACTTTTCCCTTTGCGAATTTCGGAGAAAACCGCCCTTTTCTGAACGGTATTTTTTTACATCTTTCATCAAAAGTCGAAAACGCATAGTTTTCGACTTAAAAAAATACATATAAAAAGCTAAAGAAAAGTTATGTCTGTAACTCAAAATGTAAGTGGTTAAAATGGTTTGTGATAGGAAAATAAGGGAATTTATAAGAAACAAAAACAGAATTATATTGGTAATTGTTGGTAAAATATACGTAATAATAAACATTATCACCAAATTTCAAGTTTATAGGTCAATTAGAAGTTAAATTATATGACCGCGCAAATTGTTTTTTTTTTATTACGTACTTTAATGGCTATATTGTTTTATGATTTAATTACAAATGTATAGTTTTCAGATTTTTCCCTGTACTTGTAGTATAAGACGATATTTCTAGCCAAATTTCAAAGTTCTAGGTCAACGGAAAATATCCTATGGATTTTAATTCCCTTGAGAGTGTCGAAATATGCATTTTTTGCGGCATAAACGGTATATTTTTTGCGGCATATCTTTTTTTACGTTAACTTAGAAGTTTGATTTTTTTCACAGCTTCAAGGGACCGTATACCTTAGTATAATGGTTTTAATTTCAACTCGATACCTCCACGCGGTTCCGAGATAAAGGGTCTTGACAGACAGACGGACAGACAGACAGACGGACAACAAAGTGATCCTATAAGGGTTCCGTTTTTCCTTTTGAGGTACGGAGCCCTAAAAATGGTTGAGGACGTGCAAGCAGCTCTTTTATATGATATCCCATAATTATGCTCTAGTAGCCAAACTTCGAATTTCATATCTAACTTATTTGCAATATAGTTGGGTAAATGTCATCTAAAACAAAAAAACATCAAATCGATAGCATTAGTAGTTCTCGAGATACCCACTTGTGACAGAAAGACTGAAGGGTACCATAAGGATTCCTTCTAACCGTTTTGGTTCGGAACCCTAATAACGTTTCAAGTTGAAGTTGAATTATTCAAACATGTATGCCAACACCTTTGAATTTTATAAACCTTATATTAATTTAACGATTAATCTATTTACTAAATACCCTTAGCTTAACTTTTCGCCAAATGTATCTGGAGCAAATATTGACCGCAAGCGAAACCACGTTCCAAACTAAAGGAGTAACATTAGGGATATTGGGACTGCCGAGAGAGAGGTTCGATACCATGCTGATGGAAATAAAGAGAGGCACCACATCAGCATCTTCAGGAACTCTTGCTAGCTCACGGTATGTTTGTGGTTCATCATGTCAGGCGTACCACGCCCGCTGCTGGGCACAGGCCTTTCCCAAGGATCTCCAGAACGGTCTGTGCTGCGTTGCCCGCATCCAGCGGTTTCCCGCGACCTTGATCACATCGACGTCTACGTTCGAGTAAGCCTCTATTTTAGGAATAACAATCATTTAACTAATACTATAGAAAATTTGATTAAATATAATGTAGGTACTTTGAAAAATCAAATTATGATGATTTTTTGTAATGAGAAGGACTGAATCACAGGAATGTGTACCTAATAGGCTTCTTTTTGTTGCAATAAATAAAACATTAACTGCGGGTGAAACTTGGGGGATTCTTGAATTTTTTACCGTACCTTTACAAGTACATAATATTAAAAAGCATAATACTCGTAATATTATTTTATGTAAGTATTTATAGATTGTGATTATCCTATCGATTAAGTTGATTTTGTTTTTTTATATTAATTATATAACTATTGTACTTTTAGATCATTAACTCAGAGCAGCATTGGTAAAAGCAAAGCATTTGAAAGTACTGCATCCGTCAGTAACAAAATATACGATGATATCGTATTGCCTGTAAAGAGCTGTGAAAAGTAAGATTTTTTTACAGTATTTCATAGATAGGCACTCATATAAAACATGTACAAATGAAATCAAAAAATTTCAAGCAACATATTCTAATCTAAATCATTTCAATAAAAACAGCAATGTTCACTATGACAAGTTATAATAATATTAGATTTATAACAAGTTGGTTTGTCTACATATAAGTATACTAGCCTTCCGCCCGCGGCCTTGCCCGCGTGGACTCACGACAATATCCCGCGCGAATGCGATATTTTTCCGGGATAAAAAGAAGTATTTATTGTCACACTCCAGCCCCCAAACTATCCCGATACCAAAAATCACGCCTTGGCGTGAAAGACGGACAAACAAGCAAAATAAACAAACAAACACATTTTTACATTTATAATATTAGTATGGATATAAACGACTAATTTATTAAATACTTAGTAGAATCTAACACATGTTTACGCCTTCTATTTCTTGCTGCAGTTGCAAAGTTTCAAATACTTTCAATGCCATTTTTTATGTTTATATTGTTATTATTATGCTTAATGCTTGCGATCTCGGTAAAAACTAACTTTCTAATTTACAGAGAATGGTTGCCAGAAGAATTTCCAACAGAAACTTGGTCCACCAGGCTATGTGACTCCACACAGAAGAAAAAGTGGATAACTCGTCAAATCCAATTAAATAAGAAACAACAGCTCTCAAGAAAACAATCAAAGAAATAACATTTTATTGCGACAAGCATTGCTGTTCCGGTGATAATCTTTGGAAGTAAAACAGTTTTCATACGACCGATAGTCTATTTTGACAGCTAATTTCGTATTGCAAGTGGCTCCTCTGTCACGGCTGTCACCGGAACCTCATGTACTATGCATGTAATATGCCGGAACAAACAGGAGTGTCAGGTGTGTGGGAATATAAAGATCGACAATATTTTCTGTTCTGGTGACAGCGCGGCGCTAATTGTAGTTTTTTTTCTTTTTTGTAGCAATATCTGTAAATACAAGTAAGGCCGGCCCTGACTTCTAAGACCTTCAGCCGACAGCAGCGCTATGGTTGGACAACAACTTGACAGCAAAACTACATTAAAAAAACACGTTATTTCCAGTTTTCGGCCAGCTGTGGCACTTTAAGGACAATTTAATAAATGACAATTGACATCATTGTTAGGGTTCCGTAGATAAATGGCAAAAAACGGAACCCTTATAGATTCGTCATGTATGTCTGTCTGTCTGTCCGTCCGTCCATCCGTATGTCACAGCCACTAGTTGAAACTAGATCTATTCTGTAAACCGCTTTACGATTTGTATACAAAAATAAAAATAAAATCTTAATTCATTCTATTATTTTTAAATCATTAATAAAGGCACGCAGTAAAGTGTAGAGTTAGCATTAAACTTTTAACCGTTTATTTCACCCAGTACATATCGGTACTGCAGTTGTTTTTTTTTTTTTAATCAATGATGGTTTAATTTAAGTTTGAATGAAACAAAAAGTCAAGTAAGTATGACTGATAAGGTAAAATTACCCGTTAGTTCCATTCTCTAATGACACTGCAGTGTAGCATGTACTCTACTACTACCTACTGGGAAATAAAGGGGCATTTTTTTCCAGTTTAACCACAGTGAAACAAACATGAATAGCCACGAATTCGAAACCATAGTGCCTATTTATCAATTTTAATAACTCATAGTCCTTTCTTGTAAGCTTGTTAACTTATGACAAGCTTATTATTAAATAGAGTTTTTCTCTTATGAGGTATATTGAACTAACATCAAAAGTATTTACTTACGTCTAATTAATTCAAGAATTGATTTTCTTTAAGTAAGAAAGCAATAGAAGTATTTATACATAATACAAGACAGGCTTGGGAGGACACGTACACGTGTTTACAGTGAATAAAGAGAAGGCACGTCGATCGTGGTATGAATATTCATAGCTGGTAAAATTCTAGTGATGTTCATAGTAACGTTTTCTTAGACTAAGTTAAGTCGCACATTATTGGTTCGCAGACTTACCTAGCATTTGACGTTACAAAATTTAATTAAGGTTTTTAGGGTTCCGTAGCCGAATAGCAAAAACGGAACCCTTATAGATTCGTTATGTCTGTCTGTATGTCACAGCCACTTTACTTTTGAAAAATAGGTAGATGTATTCTGTGAACCGCTTTATGATTTTCACATAATAATAAATAAATTATATTAAAAAAACCTTTTATTTAAAATCAAGCTTTTATTCAAATGTCCTAAAAAGAATAAAATAAACTTTGTATCAAGTCAAATCCAACAAATTTATTACATTAAACAATTTATTTGTTTTAAAAGCTTGTCGCTTTATTTAATTTCATATGTCAAATATAAGTTAAAGCATTTGTGTTTAGTGCAAGCCCAGTAACAATAAAATCTCGCGACAAGCTTTTAAAACAAATAAATTGTTTAATGTAATAAATTTGTTGGATTTGACTTGATACAAAGTTTATTTTATTCTTTTTAGGACATTTGAATAAAAGCTTGATTTTAAATAAAAGGTTTTTTTAATATAATTTATTTTTGTATTTTTAGTTATTATTGGACGTGTTTCTAAGTTGCTTCATTTCATTTAATGCATAATTATTGCATGGTCGTTTGCCAGTTAATTTATAACAGTCTAGCTCTTTAACTGCATCAAGTCTGCAAACACACAAATATATTTTACCATCAAATAGAGATTGTAGATTCTTACTACAGACACACATATTCATTAAATACAAGGCATATTCACATAGGTATAAGAGAAGGAAGCACTGTATTACGAACAAGAATAGAAAACACAGATTAGACCCAATAAGACAAAAAGTTCAAAATAAAAATGTGTGTGTGCCGTGCCGCAGCAGTACTCAATGGTCGCAGCTCAGCGTCATATTACTTGTCTTGCAACGCAAGCAAACGCTGATTTTCAGTTGTAAGTTTTAGTACGTATTTCAAAAATAAATACTAAAGAACAAGACACATTTAAGTTTCTTTCAAAGTTGATAAACATAGTACATAAAGAAAAAAAGGTTTTTTCTTTTCTGTAGGTAGACTATGGTTGTATTAACTTGGAGCCATCTGTCGTTGACTTTAGTGAACTATTTATGTGCAAAGTGACACATAGGGTCTGAATATAGCAACTTCGCGTTTTTTCCTTTTTTTTATAGTTCGTTCGTTCTTATAGCCGCTACACACGTCCAGACCAGACCTAACCGCCGATTTGGTGCGGACGAACTTTGCTGTAAAGCAAATATAATCCGTGCTACACACGTTCGTACCAAATCAAAATTAAATCAAATCAAAAAATCAAAAAGCTACACCAAATCTGGTCTTGGCCAAGGCTTTGTATCACATCACTGAACAAGGCCTTGTATCACATCACTTTTTCTTATCAAATACCCACAGAAATCACCTGGATTTGCCAATGCAATGCAACGGGCTCGTAAAGAAACAGACCTATTAACAAAAAAAGGTCTTGGATTTGAAAAAAATTGAACGGTACCTGTCATAAAAGAATGACGAAAAATTCTTCAAAACCATTTTGAGTAGCCTGTAACTGACAGGGAAACTTCATTTTTAATTAAATGACATTTTTTTAAATATTTGAGAAAAAGCCTAAGTCCAGGGACTTTAAATTAATGTTTTAATATAAATAATAATAATTTTCACTTCTCATGCTCTAAAAGTACGCAAATATAGCCCTACGAAGCGGGACTAAATAACCACTGTAGTCCCTAGGGAGTAAAATGTAATTACTTTTTTAATTTCCTTCATGTGACATTAGATAAACTCAAACAGCCAGTGAATATACTATTAATTGTGAAGTGTGGACCATCTTCATTGCGAAAATGTTTTTTTGTTTCATGGTTTTTCCGCAAGGAAGGTGGCGCCATGTGTTTTAAATTGTCAATTTATGACTGGTTTAGCGGAAAAAACTTACTGCGAGTTTTTGGCGCCATTTTGGCGGGTTAGGTTGAGTGGATATTTTAATTAATCGCAATTTGTTTCATAGTGGATTTTGTGACTCAAGATAGGTGTGGTTTTTGTGCCCCAAGTGTCTACGCAACTGAACGATATGTAGAATGATTAAAATAGGCGCTATCTCGGTAAAGTGATGCCGAGTGTTTTATTATAGTGGTGTGGTGACTAACCTCAGCAAGAATTATCGAGAAGGTTGGCTTGACACACTTGACGCCAAAAACTCCAAGGAGCACTGGAATGTAACACACCTACATTCTTATGAAAACATAAGAAACTATAATAATTAAATAATACTCAATAATTGGCAGTATGGCTAAATGTCTTGGCCTGTCCTACAAAAGGGCGAATATTTTTACTACTACTACTACTGACCGCGAAAATGTCAGAATTTGTTAAATGTTTTTGTACTAAATTGACTAGTTTTCTCGCACTCGAAGTGAAAAGTACAGTTTGCACCTCGAGACTAAACGCCAACTTAATATACCCTCGGTTTCATTGACTCCCTCGCACGCTCGGGAGCCAAACCACCTCTGGTATATAATGGCTTCGTTTAGTCCCTCGTTATAAAATATTCTATTGATAATCTCAAATTTATGTAAATAGTATATTATAGCATACTTTTCAAACAGACTGTTTTTTTGTCTCCATAGCAATTATGTGACATGGACTCATGTTCTTTCTCAAATAACCAATTCAAATCGGCTGTCGGGTTGGGACGTGTGTTCTATTACTACTTGAATTTAGAGAGTGCGCCAGGTAAGTCTGCGCGGGGTCAAAATCGAATACTAATATTTTCCATAAGCTTAGAACAAAATAATGTACTGTAACTAGCGCCATAAACGCCCCAGTCGCAGAGTTATCTGACTCGCACTCTATGAAGATTGCGCTCGCTGAATGCTCGCTGATTATAACTTTATGGTACCTACCTACATTGACAAAGTGTCAAGTAACCATCACAACAAAACAAGAATATAGTACTTGAAAATTTGCAAGAATTCTGAATTGATAACTATACTGATTATATATTTAATTGCATTGTCATCGGAACTAAAGGTGAATTCCAAATTTCAGCTCAATCGGACATTGGTAAGTGGGTCAAATTTAGCTCGCAAGATTTGACGAACGGACATGCATACATACATACACTGCAAGTTAAATAAAAGCTTGTAAAAATAGGGGGGCTCCGTATACATACATGGAAATGAAACAAAAATATATTTTTACACTAAAGTACCCATATAGATAGGTCTTTAAAAATGAGGTTTTTTAAAACATTTTTTTTTAAGTCAATCTTTTAAAATATACTTAGACACTTCCAAGGTGGCAAAATACAGGATGTTAGGGGCACCGTTGCAAAAACTTTAACCATAGCTTCAGACCATCATATTTCGACTCTCCATACAAATTTAGCAACTAATCGGAACATGTATGGAGAGTCGATTTTTTTTTTATTTCCGACAAAATTCTTGCTGTGCGTTGTTCAGCATGAGATGGTCTGAAGCCATGGTTAAAGTTTTTGATATGCTGTAGATCTTAATAAAAACTTTTAACGAAAATTGGTTTGAACGAGATATAGTTAGCAATTTCTGAGATATAACACATTTTCAAATACCCCAAATGTAACTTTGTCATTCATACAAACACTCTGAAAAACAAAGTTATTTTTGCTGACGAAAAAGGGGGGTGTGTAATATATGATATAACAACTTCAAGATTCTTTAAGAGATCTATTTAAAGAAATAAACATTTTAACTGTTGCAGGACATTACATCTATGAAAATATAATTTATGTGAAAAAGTATTATAATACATTTGTAAAGCAGAGCGATATTCATCGCTTTAACACAAGAAATAAAGATAAACTTGTCGTTCCCAAGTTTAGGCTAGAAAAATCCAGAGCCTCATTTCTGGGGAAAAGCATAGCCTTTTTTAATAAAGTTCCACAGCATATAATTGAACTACCATTGCATAAATTTAAATGTTACATTAAAGAGTCGCTGATGAGCAAAGGATACTATAAAGTAGACGATTATTTGAATGACCGCAATGCATGGTCATGATGTAACACATAACATAATCACTGTTTAATATGATGTATTTTTATACTAAGCAATTGTTGTATTAGTAACGATATGTTTTTTTTTTGTAAATGTCGTTACCTAACTAAGAAACGCTGGCAAGTTTCTTGCGCCCATTCTTCTTGTCAGTTAAAAAAGTCTTGAATGGGTGGTAGGAAAATATTGACGATTCATAAGTACATATTTATTATGTCTAAGTGAATAAAGAATATTTTTATCTTGTCTTATCTTATCAACATTTCGTATAATACTCTAATATAACAGCACATTACATAAAATCATTTCATATAACGTTCATTTCGTATAATCAACGAATGATACAAATTCAAAATGTATAATTTTAAACCGTATAATGAACATTTACTCTAACTAATATTTATTAAGGCGTTGATTCCCGACCGAAATAGGCACCCTAACGCTTGCTCGGCCGCGCGCGATACACTTCACGCGGGACGCAGCGGCCGGCAGCCGACAGGGAACTGTGAACTTGCGAGAGCTCCGCGAATCGAAAATCACTTAAAACTCGTTTAAAAATTAAATAATAAAAAAATTCAACTTATGACGGCCGGAATCCATCGGCTATTCAAAGACAATTATTTTCGTATATTTTTCATTAACTAAAACCAAGTATACTGCAAGTAATAGGATATTTGGATTACGATTAGGGCCTGTTTCACAATGTCTAAGTAGATTAATAACTGTAAAAATAACATATATTTTTCCAAATTCTAAGTACTTGTTGTGATACGAGTAATACATAATTTAAAATACCCTATTTTGGGGAATCCCAGCCTTAATTCTACAAAAAGTTTATTTGAAACAATAGATTCTTTTATACATGGTATTTCGCGAAGCTTAATAAAAATGTATTTATAATCAACTAGGTAAGTCAAATAGCTACGCAAATTATACCATACCTAACCTTTTTTTACTACCGAGCATGTACAGCAGATGTACAAATGTCATAAAGCCACGGCATCGATAAAGAAAAGCAGCTGTTCCATTAATTTTGGTCGACTAGATAATAATGTACTCTTGTGCATTGTAGTTTTCGGGGGGTAGTTGTTACCACTTAGGGTAAATTAATGGTGTTTATTTCGCTTAATCCCTACATCAACTTCAACAGTGACCTTCATTTATTTTTAAATTGAGTTTAAACATCGATAAATTTGAATAACCCTTGCACAGCACTGCCTAAAGGAGTTTAGCGCCGACGATTACACCCAGATTTGCCGCCGGAGTGACACATTACCCGTAACTTCCCCTAAATTAACCTACGCCATTACCTGATTTATGTTATTTAATTTAATAATTTTAATAAATGAAGTATAATAAATTCATTGCAATGGTAAAGCTCGAATGCCTATGTGTTTTCTAAAGACTTTACAAAAACCTTATCTACCTCTTACTTCTTTTGGTGTTTAAAAGCCATGGCTGTTTGCGTTTTTTTTTTGGGAAAACCCCTTCTAATCTACAAGCAGACAATATTTTCATGAAACTCAAACTGTTTGTTAGTTCAAAGCGTTTATGGAACATCACACTTTTTGACTAAATTAACCTTTTTATATCAATCAATCAATCATCAATCTATAAAATACATAAGAACCTACTTTAACAGAAACTGAAAAAATAGATCAGAATCGAGAATAGAATCGATTCCACACATTTTAATAGGGTTAAATTTTTCAAAAAAATTGATTTTTTTTTCCTCCTCTAAAAATGTTTGTGTCTATTGCCTTTCATTCAATACGCACGCAACCAGTTACGTGCTCTCTTACGTCATAGTAGAGCTTAAAATCTGTCAGAAAGTCAAGGAGACCTAGGAGCACGAATATCTTGGAAGTTTCTTTAAAAAAAAATTTACGGAATTTAAGTAGATTAGTTGCGGTGTATGGGATTTTGGGTTATTGCATTAACGTGTTGTATACACAAATGAATTGTTGTTTGTGCGTCTCGATAAAGCTTAGAAACGGCTGGACGATTGCGATTTGGATACTTTGTTTTTTATTTTGTTCGTTTTAATTTAGGGGGTGTATATAAAAATTATGGCGAAAGTCCTAAAGAAAAGCTTATAAAATATTATAAAATAACAATGGTAATTTTGTATGGAAAATCGTAACGGTCAACTGGGGTTACTTTGATTCAAGGGGGTGACTTTGTTGACAACGCTTCTTTGACTGAACTATTATTGTTTTCCATTTTTTTTCAACTGACCTTTGGTAGCCTAAATATAGCTAAGTATAGATAGTATGCCCATTTTTTTTATTTAATTACGAATATTAAGTACTTAGGTACTGGTTTTAACTATATTATACCTCAGTTGAAAAATTTAAAATAAAGTAAGTATTTAGAAAAAAATCGACCCATCTCACAACCAGCTCCGATGGGAACTTACTTAAAATACTTTATTTTCAATTTTTGAATAATAAAAATTGCATTGTGAATGCAAAAAATAAAAATTTAAATAACTTACATTATAAAAGTAGCCCCATTTTTTCCTAACGTAACCCCGGTCTACTAACTGTCGCACTACTTATAGAAAAAGGTACGCGCCACATAACTTGGCATTTGTTAAAAGGCGCTAATTGTCAAAAATAAGCCTATCTTATTCCCATGTCATAATTTAGTTCCAGAAATAGACACGTGCCAAGTTATGTGACGCGTAGGTAGGTACTACAAAACGTAATATTATAGTATTCTTTGACAAAACTGTCATTTTTTCCATTGCCGCTTTCAAAAAGTATGTGATCACTGACGTTTCAGCCGCTTCGGATCTTCATTTTTGTGAACCAAAAAACAAAACATGAAGATCCGAAGCGGCTGAAGTTTATAAAACTGCCTTGGTGAATTTAGATGCGCTTCGCTATCAACAATAACACCTAGTTTCCCGATTTTTTTTCTGTTTTTCTCATTCAGTTATAATAATGTACTTACGTTTTTCTTTATAGATGTTCCGGTGATGTTCACCGCGGGTCCACTAGTCAATAATAAAATAACCCAGGTTTAAACCGAAGCCATGTCAAGGAATTTCGAAAGCTGTTTTGCAATATGCATGTGACGTGTTCTGTTCAGTTCACGTTGCGGGCACACGTAGCTCAGTTTATGTCTTACATCGGTTTATGACTGAGGAGATTGAACACTGCTACGACCGCAAAATACGTGATCTTCGAACACTCACTATGAACACTTTCTGCAGATACTACTTATACCAGCAGAAAATAGCACATGAGATTGGTTAGATCACCCAGAACATTGATGAAATTGACATCTCCGTAAAAATATGACATCCTCACCTCGATAAGCTCTCGAGTAGTGGCGTAAAATCGCTAAGGTCAACTGTTAAGGGGATACTCGGAAAAGTTATGCTGAAGCGAGATAGCAATGAGCAAACGACGCGCGCGGGAGCGAGACCGATTTTGCAGATTAGGCAAAAAAACACAAAATCACATCGTATTCAAAAATTACAGCGATTTTTAAAAAATGCTTCTTTACGATCCTAAATATTATTGGTGTCCAGTAATTGTACCAATTTCCAATAGTTCCAAAGAAACTCCAAAGAATAATCTTGAATTTTCGTAGGTACTTTTTAGAGGTCTTTTCGAAAAGAAAAAGTGTCGAGGCAAAATCATAAAATCGTGTTAAAACTATACGATTCTAGATAAAGGTATGAAGAAATATATATCTTATTACCAGATTTTTAACAACTGTAACCGTCCTATCGTTTTAAATCAAAAAGTTCATACTTTTTCCGAGTATAGCGCCTTAACACGGTCTCCTAAATATAAAATAAAATTTTAGATTACAAACCGAAAACTACTTTTCAGAACTGCACAAATTACTGTTTTATCTTAGCATAATGCTAGAACACGGAAAGATTTTTTTCCACAGAACACGGAAACATGTGACATGTGAGAGGTAAGATCACTCCACGAGGTTCACCAAGCTGTACCTAAACTCATATAGGCATTTCTTATGTTACTTATTTAAAATAACTCATCAGTCGCCAAAACTTACATTAATTAGCATAACTAACACTAAACAGTAGGTGTTAAGAGTATATAATAATGATTAATTTGAACATTCAATAGTTCACAATAAACATTGCCACCTTGGGAACTAACTGGTTAGATAATCGGAGTGCTTCACGAAATTGCACGAATGCGGTGTGCCAGCCCGAGACAAGGCTAATTGACGCCGCGACAACGCCAAGTTAAGCAATTTGCCAAATACCTTAGTTGCCATTAGAGGCCAATATTCGTAAGAGTGACGTGACGACGCTAACGGGTTGTCTACCACTTGAACCAACCGGGAATAACGACTTGTGTATATGTTCGTTTAAGATATAATTTATTTTAAATAATTTTTAAACCCAAAGGAGCTAAGTATAGGTTCTAATATTTATTTACCAACTTAAATTCCGCCAGCGGTTTCACTCGCATGGGCTACACGACGTTATCCCGCGAGAATGTGATATTTTTCCGGGATAATAGTAGCCTATAGGTATCACTCTCCAGCCCCCTGATTCACGAACCTTCAGAAACGGAATCGGATTCGAATTATGTGCTTTGTCTTTGTCTATTCTATAGTGAGTGACCGAGACAGGGCACACATTCCGCTGTCGGGAGCCATGAGCGTTCCGGACGGTTTGTGAATCAGGGGGCAGCTCCCAAGTCATGTCCATACAATCACGACGATCCATTGCTCCGTTTGGACGTGAAAGACGGACAAACAAACAAACAAATAAACAAACACACTTTCACACTTATAATATTAAGTATGGATGTTAAAGTAAGCTTGCCGACTTTATCATAAGTTTCCAAAAAAACAACAAAACAAAAGCTTTCCAATATCTATACATATAAAATCCTTTGTCCTGAATGACTGACGGATAAACGCACAGCCTAAGCCGCTGATCGTAAAGACCTGAAACTTGGAGGGTGTGTTCCTTGTATGATGTAGGCATCCGATAAGAATAGTAGTTTATGTGACTGTCGCATAATGAGGGGTATTAAAACACGAATGGGAGTTTAAATAAATATGTAGTTTAAAAAACTAAACAAACACACTTTTATTTTGTTCTTATAAAAGTGTGTTTCTTTAGTTTTTTAAACTACATATTTATTGTTTACTTTTTAGTTTAATAAATTCATGTGTCTGCCCACCCCGTAAACATTATAACTCAAAGGCGTGATTGTATTTTATTTAGTTTAACAAATTCAAGTAGAGTCTATAATTACCGGATGCGCGAGCCGAACCCTTACTTCCTCCCTGCTCCATCATCAGACCCTCACCACCAAGTGTAGCGAATAGGTATCATCAGAACGAAGCAAATGAGCCCGAACTCGAGGGGTTTCCTAGTGGTCACAAAAGAGTGCCACTGACTTCCTCCCTGCTCCATCATCAGACCCTCACCACCAAGTGTAGCGAATAAGTCTCATCACAAATGAGCCCAAACTCGAGGGATTTCCTAGTGGTCATTAAGGAACGCCACTGACTTCTTCCCTGCTCCATCATCAGATCCTCACCACCAAGTGTAGCGAATAGTCTCATCAGAACGAAACAACGGAACCCAAACTCGAGGGGTTTCCTAGTGGTTATAAAAAGTGCCGCAGGCTTCCTCCCTTCTCCATGATCAGACCCTCACCATCAAGTGTAGCGATAGCGAATAGGTCTCATCAGAACGAAGCAAATGAGCCCAAACTCGAGGGCTTTCCTAGAGGCCATTAAAGAGTGCCACTGACTTTCTCCTTGTTCCATCATCAGACCCTCACACCAAGTAAAGCGAATAGGTCTAATCAAAACGAAACAAATGAGCCCAAACTCGAGGGGTTATCTATTGGTCATTAAGGAGTGTCACTTGCTTCCTTCCTGCTCCATCATCAGACCCTCACCACCAAGTGTAGCAAATAGGTTTCATCAGAACGAAACAAATGAGCCAGAACTCGAGGTGTTTCCTATTGGTCATTAAGAAGTGCCACTGGTTTCCTCCCTGCTCCATCATCAGACCCTCACCACCAAGTGTAGTGAATAAGTCTCATCGGAACGAAACAACGGAGCCCAAACTCGAGGGGTTTCCTAGTGGTCATTAAGAAGTGCCACTGGCTTCCTCCCTGCTCCATCATCAGACCCTCACCATCAAGTATAGCGAATAGGTCTCATCAGAACAAAACAAATGAGCCTAAGCTCGAGGGGTTTCCTAGCAGCCATTGAAGAGTTCTATTGCCCACCTCTCGACTCCATCATCAGATCAGCTCGATGGTAGCAAATTATTGTATTGTCATCGGATTCATATAGACTTGCAAAGTTTCAAATCAATACGACAATTAGAAGTAGGTTAAAATTTAATTCCAAGATTTTCTTACATTGTGACTTAGTTACAAGTGAAGCTAATAAAAGTGTGGTAAAAACGAGCCTTGGCGAGTTTTTTAATAGTATTCCACGAGTGTTTTAATACCGAGTTATGTGCAGTCTCATACACTACTTTATCTACACTCATTACATTTATCATATACTAGCCTTCCGCCCGCGGCTTCGCCCGCGTGTACTACACGACGTTATCCCGCGGGAAGGTGATATTTTTCAGGAATAAAAAGTAGCCTATGTCCTTTCTCAGGCTCTAGACTATCTCTGTACCAAAATTCATTCAAATCGGTTCAGTAGTTTAGGTGTGATTGTGTAACACACAGACATACCCCAAGAACTATCCGATATTTTTGTAAAAAATTCAATAACAGGCAAAATTTTTGTAAACGGCCCTTAAATATAATTTTAAGAGACTATATTTTGGAATCCAACATAATATCGCATTGGAAGGTATAAAAAAAAGTTATACCCCGAAAATGGTGCAATTCTTTCAGCAAATATGCTATCATCAATTTTATCGTTAACATGTGTTTATGTTCACCATATCTAAGCACCAAAGTCGAAATCCATAAAGATATGAAACGGGAAACTAATACTTTAGGAAGAAGTCGGTTGTTTCTGATAGCATTTTTAAAATAGGTGTAATGCCAATTTGAGTTTACGTAGAGAGTTTTTTTTTAAGTTTATTTGTTTTTCATTTACCAATATAGGGGGATTATATACTTTTACGAAAGATAATAATAAATGTATTCAAATGTAAAGTGAATAACACTTATACCATTTTTGCCAATTTTTTTATAGATTTTTTAAAGCTTTGTATTTGTTTTTTTTAATGTCGCGGTCATAAATATTGGTGGATTACTAATGAATTATTTATTAAACTAGATAATCTAATTTTCAATGTTAAGAAATTACTGATATAGAATTATTGTCGAGTCTCCATAGAACGAATTAGTTTGGCTCTCGGGCTAACAGACAGAAACCCATTTATAATATAAATAGGTAAGTAAGGATTTTAAAAATTAAGCAAAAAAATATTAATTATAAAATGTGGATTGGCGCCAAACCCCACTGATAGGAGTCTATACGGTCTATAACTTCTAAATTCAAAATTCTAATTATAAAAAAGTTTCTTAACCGCTCGCTTGCTTTAGATTTGCAAAAAGTCCGCGAACTTTGCTTCTGAAATTTTACACTTTTGACATTTCACTCGGCGCGGTCGCCCTCATTAAAACTCGATTTACAATCAATCCAAGCGAGTATTACCCGTGGCCCCACCGTTTTGCCCCACTGGTGGGTCTACAGTTAATTTTTTTTCCCCATAGACTGCAATAGAGTTTTAAATTATACTTTTCAATGTGTCAGTTTCCGTGGGACTACGGGTAATAACCTCAGGCAATTTCTTTCCCCGTAGACCCACTACACTAAACATATGCCAAATATGCATAATATTTTTATCCTTTTTTGACTGTAGTCCCAACGCAATGCCCCACTTGACAAAAAATTTAATAAAAGCAAAAATATAAAAACTTACTTTATTGAATAAAATATAAGTTCTCCTTACCTCAAAGAAAAAATAAAAAGTAAAAGATTGAAATCTTTACTTTTTTGCATTCACAGTGCAAGTTTTATTATTGAAAAATGGAAAATGAAGTATTTAGAAAAAATCGACCCGTCTCACAACCAGCTGTCTCACAACCAGCTCTGAGTTGGTTGTGAGACGGGATGATTTTTTCTAAATATTTCATTTTCCATTTTTCAAAGTAAAATATTATAATTAAAATAAATATAAAATTATTATTATTATTTATACTTTTCCAAACATAAAAGCAGTGGGACCACGGTTAAAGTCAGTTTTGTTTCAATTCCCCGTAGTCCCACTGTAAAGCAGTGGGTCTACGGGGAATAAAAATTACCTATGAACCCACCAGTGGGTCATAGCGGTGGGGCCACGGGTAATACCCGAATCCAAGTGGCCTAGCATCATTTTTTTAACCGTTTTGTGCAGATGATAAAATAGTGAATAAAATAACGTTTGTTTTTCGACCATAGTTGTATGTATAATATTTTATAGGAGACTAAAGATAAGGTTGAGCGTATTTTTCCAGTTTCAGTCAAATAACTTAAAATTGTGAAAAATTTTGAGTGATAAGTATATTGTTTTTTACTGTTTTTGTTAAGAACAAAAGTTATTTCTTCTATTTAATCAGAAATAATACTAATTGTGGTAAAAAATATATATATAAAAACTAAAACTATCTACAAGCAGTTGCACAATATGGCCACTTGTCACACACTTCTAACTTCACTCCTTAATTTCATAGAAAAAATGTTCTATTATGTTGGCAAACATGCACTCAGAAATTAGACAATCTATTAGTCTTTGGTTTAACAGCGTTTAAAATGGACTTTACTCTCTTTAAAATACAGTTTAAAGTCGTTTAACAGAACATAATTTTTGGAAACGATTGTTGCCAAAAGCAAACTTTGAGGACACAGATTGGAAACAATCGTTGCCAGAAGCAACCTAGCGGTTAATGTTGCCGGCTAAAGAAGGGCTTGAAAGAGTTGGAAGTCAGGGCCAGTATATCCTACGGTTGCCATGGAGATTGCAAAATTAAGAAAATAAGTGTTTTATAATGAGTGAAAGCTGTACATATCCGGTTGTATCATAATGACCATTATTAAACACTTTTATTTTTTAAAGTTGACTATGGCATAAAGTGTATCAATATACGTTCAGGCATGAGTTCATAATTCGAATATTATAACATGAGTGTAGATAAAGAATTTTTCGAAATTCTACCTCTAAGGGGGTGAAAAACGGGGGTAAAGTTTGTATGGGACAACGTGATTCCTTTGTCCAATCTTCTTCAAATTTTGCATAAACATTCTCTATCAGAATTAATCGAAGATGTGTTTCATATTTCATTGAATCTCATCGTCTAACAGGGTTAAAAAGGGTTAGAAAGTTATTTTGGGGGTGATTTGCATCGAAATTGATATCAATACTCCTTAGTGCTTTTGATTTTTAATTTCATTTTGTTTTGACACATGTTTGAAAACTCAATCCGTTTTTACCATAGATATAGTATATTTAAAAGGGGGTTTTACAGTGCGACGTACCTCATTGCCACCAAAGAGTGTTATAGTCCTAGCGGTACACCCCGAAATTCAGTAAAATACTGCAAATGGTGTTAAAGGCATGAAAATCAGAACGATTGACCTTTGGGCCATAAGAATCAATTTGACCCGTAGCACGAAAAAAAAACGAAAAGGAGAGGAGTTATGACGTCATCTTTTATTTGTATAGGAAAAAACTTTTTTGTTCTGAAACCTATCGTGTAAGATATTTAATGATATGGCTTACTAAGCCCATTCTAAAAATGTATCACATCATTATATTTCACTATATTATAGTCACTTGTTTTAAATTAAAATAAAAATCATTTTCAAAACCTACCAAGTTTGGGCTCCTCTAGATATGATACGGTTTAATCATTATTTGTAAAATTATTTTTATAAAAAAATAAAACCGCCTTCAAAAATACCACATCAAAAAAGTAAGAAATAATTCCTCACCAAATAAATAACGTAAGTACTTTGAAGTCGGGCGTGAAACATGTACAATTTTTTGTTTCCCGCCCGACTTCAAAGTACTTACGTTATTTATTTGGTGAGGAATTATTTCTTACTTTTTTGATGTGGTTTTTTAGAAGGCGGTTTTATTTTTTTATAAAAATAATTTTTATTTCACTCTTTTCAGTGCATCGTGCAGGCAATTTACGTGTTTTCTGGCAAATAGGTATGTGATCAAACTCAAAACCCCCTTTTTCGAAGTCGGTTAAAATACCTTGAGGTGTCCCCTTTTTAACAAAACAAGAATCATCTAAATCGGTTTATAAACAAAGGAGTTATGCCTAAAGATACGTATTAAATTCACATAAAGTGGTAACGAAAACGACAGTATTTTCAAGATTTCCTGAAAACTACCGAACCGATTTCAAAATTTCAAAAAATGGGACCAACTTGGAAACCAACCTGATGTAATAACGTTTGAACCATTTCAATCGGTTCAGCCGTCTTCGAGTAATCGGTGGACATACACAAAAAAAAAAAACATACATACAGACGAATAGAGAACCTCCTCCTTCTTGATTAAGAAGTCGGTTAAAAATACACCTCAATTGATAGGTAATAACCTCATATCCAACCCCAAGAAAGTAACTTTAAAAATATTTACATTTAGTATTTTTTTATAAATTTCCAAAAATTAAATTCACAATAAAATCACAATTAGTTAAAACATGTATAAAAGTTCAATTTTATACATTGAGGATGATAAATACTGATACGAGAGGAGTTTTCAATCATTTTATCATCCACCTACCTTTCAAAGTATCATCGATCTTAGGAGTGGAAGTCTCGACAGGTTCTATCTTAAACTCTTCGTTCTCCTCGTGGAGACGAGTGCCAGCGGGCGTCTCCTCAGTGATAAAATGACTGAAAACTCCTCTCGCATTGGTATTTATCATCCTGTGTCCAAAAATTAAACTTTTCATACAGGTTTCAACTAATTATGATATTGGCATATTTTGTAATTTTTAAAAATTATAAAAAAATGCTAATTGTAAATATTTTCAAAATTCCTTTCTTGGGGTTGGATATGAGGCTATTACCTATCATTTAAGGTATATTTTACAAATAATTATTCAACCGTATCATATCTGGAGGAGCCCAAGCTTGGTATGTTTTGAAAATTATTTTTATTTTAATTTAAAACAAGTGACTGAAATATAATGATGTGATACATTTTTAGAATCGGCTTAGTAAGCCCTTTCATTAAATATCTTACGCGATAGGTTTCGGAACAAAAAAAATTGTTTTTCCATACAAATAAAAGATGACGTCATAACTCCTCTCCTTTTTCGTTTTTTTTCGTGCTATATGGCCTAAAGATCAATCGTTCCGATTTTCATGCCTTTAGCACCATTTGCAGCATTTTTTGGCGTACCGCTAGGACTATTATGTATCAACTAGCCACTGACCTCTAGTGCAACTAGCGTATTGCCACCTTATTGCCATAATAAAATAAGAAGGAGAAAAAAGCTTTGCTTTAAAATTGGAATGTCAAATAAAAAAAATATTTTTATAAAAAATTAAACCGCCTTCAAAAAATCACATCAAAAAAGTAAGAAATAATTCCTTATTTCTTACTTTTTTGATGTGATTTTTTTTAAGGCGGTTTTATTTTTTTAGAAAAGTAATTTTTTATACACTCTTTTTAGTGCATTGTGCAGGCAATTTACTTGTATTCTGGTAAATAGGTATGTGATCACATTGAAAACCTCCTTTTTTGAAGTCGGTTAAAATACCTTGAGGTATCCCCTTTTTAACAAAACAAGAATCATCTAAATCGGTTTATAAACAAAGGAGTTATGCCTAAAGATACGTATTAAGGCGATACTCGGAAAAAATATGCTGAAGCGAGATAGCAATGAGAAAACGACGCGCGCGGGAGCGAGACCGATTTTGCAGATTAGGCAAAAAAACACAAAATCACTTCGTATTCAAAAACTACAGCGATTTTTTTAAAATGCTTCTATACGATCCTAAATATTATTGGTGTCCACTAATTAAACCAATTTCCAATAGTGTAAGTAGCCCCATTTAAGAAAAATCTTGAATTTTCAAATTTTTTAGAGGTCTTTTCGAAAAGAAAAAGTGTCGAGGCAAAATCATAAAATCGTGTTTTTGAAACTATACGATTCTAGATAAAGGTATCAAGAAATATATATCTTATTACCAGATTTGTAATAACTGTAACCGTCCTATAGTTTTAAATCAAAAAGTCCATACTTTTTCCGAGTAGCGCCTTAAATTCACATAAAGTGGTAACGAAAACGACAGTATTTTCAAGATTTCCGCAAAACTACTGAACCGATTTCAAAATTTCAAAAAATGGGACCAACTTGGAAACCAACCTGATGTAATAACGTTTAAATCATTTCAATCGGTCCATCCATCTTCGAGTAATCGGTGAACATACACAAAAAAAACATACATACAGACGAATAGAGAACCTCCTCCTTTTTGATTTAGAAGTCGGTTAAAAAGAATAAGTAATTATCGGATTAGAATTCGCTACTAATATTATAAATGCGAAAATGTATTTATGTTTGTTTGTTTGTTTGTCTGTCTTTCTGTATGTTCCGTTTTCACGTGAAAACGGCTAAACCGATTTTGATAAAATTTGGAATGGAGATAGTTTGAGACCCTAGGAATAGGAAGGACATAAGCTACTTTTACCGCGGCTCATTCCCATGGGAAAATAAGTTTTAGCGCGGGCAAAGCCGTGGAATGGAATTGGTATTTAAGGTGACAGTTTGAGTTCATGGGAAGGGTTATATTTAGAATAGAGACAGCTTAGGGCCCTGGGAAGGATATAACTTACTTTTTACTTCAGGAAAAATCTCATTCCCATGGGAAAAACTTTAAACACGGGCAAATTTGCGGGCAGAAATTGGTATTTGAGTAAATAATTTAAACCCTACTGGAAAGGATTATAATAGGCTATTTTTACTTTTTACCACAGGAAAGTATCATATTCCTACGGGAAAATCAGTAGGTATTAATTGTTTGTCCGTCTTTCATGTCAAAACCGAGCGGATCAATGTGAATTTTGGTACGGTGGTAGATTGGGAGATGGAGAGTGACATACGCTATTACCACAGTCTACTTTATGTAGTAAGTAGACTGTGCTATTACTGTTTATCTCCGGAAAAATATCACATTCCCTCAGGATAATGTCGTGTAGTACACGCGGGCGAAGCCGCGGGCGGAAAGCTAGTTTCATAACAAAATTCAACTTCTAAAAGGAATGATAGATCAGCATAGGACTAAGTAATTTTACTAGGAAACCTTCACAGGTAAGTAACTGTTTTTTCTTTTATTTCATAATAAGTAATATTATATTATTGAATAATTGAAAATGAAATATTTAGAAAAAATCTACCCCTCTCACAATCAGCTTCGATGAGAGCTGATTGTGAGACGTCCGACGTGAGACGTCCCATCCCATCCACGTCCCATCGGAGCTGGTTGTGAGACGGGTCGATTTTTTCTAAATAGGGCAGGTGTACCAGTTTTGGCCACTGTACCGGTTTTGGTCACTTTTCACTTTAAAGTTATATAAATAGGTATTAAATAATTATTGCTTATATTTATTAATGGCAAATAAAAGATTGGACTTTTAGTTAATAATTACAGCACTTAGCTTTTTATGTTGTACGATATTTTAGAAATAAACACGTGTTATGTTTTAAAGTTAACATTTTGTAAAATTCTTAAGCAAAATGTTAAGGGTAAAGGTTTTGTAAAATCATTTTTTTCTACAATAAAATTATTTTATGGTTATTTAATATTTTATATCATATTGGAATATGTTTCTTCTAGATGGATTAAGTGTTGTTTTTTCACTGTTCTTACAAAAAGTTGGGAAACAATAAGTGGCCAAAAGTGGGGCTAGAAATTTTTGCATTGTGCCACCTTTGGCCACTTTGGCATTAGTAGAAAGTTTCCAACCTATCATAAAGTTCATTTATTTTAAAAGACTCACAACTCACTTTTGTTAGCTAACGTACTAGAAAATTAGCGGATTGAGGCTAGTATAGGCACTAGCCTACACTAGCCTCAATCCGCTAATTTACTTTTAATCAAGTGATAAAGATATACTTATAAAATTGTAGTAAGGAGCTAGCTGTGATTGAAATACTATTTCATGTAGTGTTTTAGTCCAGAACTCTAATAAGACATCAATTAAGCATAAACTCAACTTATAAATATAGTAATTTTATGAAAGTGGCCAAAACCAATGCAAACGGTGTATTTGGCCCACTCCGCAGAATTTGTTCTAAATAAAAAAACTATTGGTTTTTTTTACTTTGTAGATTATACCCTTTAAAGGTCGATAAATTATCTATAACTCAACATTATAAATTTGCTCTAAAATACTTAAGATCATTAAGCACTAAGCGGTTAAAAGTGAAAAAATCCTTAAAGTGGCCAAAACCGGTACGCCTGCCCTACTTCATTTTCAATTTTTCAATGATAAAAATTGCATTGTGAATGCAAAAAAGTAAAAAAAAAAATTTTAGTTTCATTTTCATGCAAAAACTAGACGGAAAAATTTCCCTCTAATAACCTCGTACAAAATACCTAAATGGTAACGATTACGTCATTAAAAGAAATGTTCCTAAAAAAGCTCTCATTTAAGTAAACATGACATGTGTATACGAACTTACGCCTTTATTAGAGATACACGCTTCAGCACTCCGAACAATGCGGCTCCTCGCATTACTCACAAAGAAACTGCAATAAAAACGAGTTTTTATTACTTTTTCTATGAGCACCTGGCGAATAAATGGTTTTTGTAGGTACCTACCCCATTTTCAAAGACCAGACTCATTTTTGTGGTTTCATTCTTATTAGCCAGCCATATTAAGCTCACCTGAAAAATATTACTTGCGATTGCGAATGTAGCATTTTGTTAAAGAATTTTATTTCGAGTCCATAAAAATTGCTATGGCTTTATATTTATTAACCGATGTGCGTTAAATGTTTGCTAGTCATCCAATCTATAGGTACTTACATAAAAATATAATATAACTGTAAACGAGCCAATTCTGTACATATATTGAAAAGAAATAGAAAAAAGTTGGCCAAGTGCGAGTCGGACTCGCGCACGAAGGGTTGCGTACCATTATCTATACAACATTAGACTATTTATAACATACAATATTAATCTAGATTAAACACTATATTCAAGATCGAGAAAGCATCTCATTGTAAGATGCATTGTATTTTGCTTGTATTGAGCTGGTGAGAAAATAGCTTGCTTTGTTTAAGGCTACATTCTCTAGGCGATTCATAAGTACATATTTATTATGTCTAAGTGAATAAAGAATATTTTTATCTTATCTTATCTTATCTTATCTTATCTTATCTTATCTAGGCAGGCAAGATTTAAACAAGATGGTGGTCAAATGCCTGTCCAGTTTTATATACAGGGCGTCCCAAAACTATGCCACATGGAAGGAAAGTACCTTAAATAGAAATATCGAAGGTCTGGTACACGGTGTACCAGACCGTACACCTGATGTGGAACCCTAGTAGCCCAGCTATACTATAAGAGATAGGTACAAATAAAGCGTAGGTATTAAGAGAAGTTGTTCAGCGTGATAAGTATTTCATATTACATACAATAGTCTTAAGTCTGGTACATCTGATGTGCCCTAAGAGCCCAGATAAAGCTTAAGCCTTAAGGTATACGAATATAGCGCCTGTTCAGCGAATGAGCACTATACTACCTGTTTACGTATTCCAGATATTGAGAAAGATAATTAGAACCATGCTAACCACACAACACAGCGTCATAGACAGCGTGATATCACAACTGTTACTTTTTACAAACTTCTTATAATATCTTGATCATTCAAATAAAAGATTTTCTTAAAATTATTTAAAGTATATGGATGCATGGAAAAAGAAAGATCCGTAAATAACATAGGCTGGGAGTGTTATTAACGAATCTTTAGTTTTCGCGAACCGGACGGACGACGTTCCGTGGGCAGGCCCCCTAGTAGGTGGACCAACGATCTGGTCCAGGTCCAGGAAGCCGCTGGATGCGGGCAGCGCAGGACCGATCGTTTTGGAAATCCTTGGGAGACCTATAGCCAGCAGTGGGCGTCGTACGGCTGAAATAATTATTGGCTGGGAGTACCTAGACGTGGTGAAGGTGGAAATAGTATAAGTACTGGCACAGATTACTTAATACTTACGTAGGTACTGGCTCAAACTCCCATTTTAATACTATCTACCTATTTAAATGCATTCGGGCAAACTTTTTTTATAAAGCTATTGGTCCTCGGCAACATATACCTAAGTAATTGTAATTTATTATGAAGTTCGAAATAACTGTTTTTTATCTTACAAAATTATTTCATTCCTGGGGATGACGTCGTGCAGTCCACGCGGGCGAAGTCGCGGCGGGCGGCCGCTAGTTAGAAATGAAACCACAACTAACAAAAGATTGAACTTTATAAATAATCCATGATGTTTAATTTCTTATTTTTATAGTAAAAGGAACTTTCTTATCTTACACTACTACGCTTACATTAAGTATTTATTAAAAAAATAGTGTTTGAATCTTTCCAGTTCAGTAGTTCTGTGTGTAGTAGTACCTATATTTGCCAAAATTGAACATAATTTATATTATTTTACAAAAAAAATGCAAACTAGCTATGACTCCTGATGAAAACATTAAAAATGCTCCCGCACCTGAATATTTACTCAGTTTTCTGCACACCAATATAGGTTGCAGGGAATTGGAAAGAATGTTCAGTGAGTTAGAAGCACGTCCAGTGATGCGACTGTGTTCCGTTCGTTCGTTAGTACAAAATGTTAAACAATTGAGCAGTCACACGTTTTAATATTGAATTCTTTGTTGTCTCTCTGGTCTGGTACAAAATGTCTGCGGTGTATGTTGGATACCAAATTGAAGCGTCAAAGCCAGTCGGTGACCCAACCACTTTTTGCTCTTTAGATTTGAAAGCTTAACTTTATGTGATATCTTCGAATTTAGGTAGCTTTCATATGGCTTGTTAAATTGAAGGTACAAAATTAGCATAATCCAGATATTTTAGTCGCTAAAGAACTTGAAGGTTTTGGTTTGATTTAACCTTTGTACAAGTTTATAGGATTATTGCCCTTTAGCCTTTTTATCGGACCGCATTTTTGTCTAAGCTTAGTCCTAACATAAAACAATCTTACAACAAAACTGCTTCCGAACAATCAAGAAAAAACCGTCAAGAAAAATAAAACAAACTGCAAACGTGTTTGAAGCAAAAGACCTGTTATTCCAATCCGATCAACTAAACGGATAAACTAGTTGTTCCGATTGGAACTCATTACGTGGTTTTCTTCCCATCGGACCAACTACTAAATTTAACCATACTATGGTAATATTTGGACTCATAAGCACAGTACACTCTTTCACACTTTTCTGGGATTTAAATTTTAATCCATTGATAACATAATGTAACTTTGAACCCGTCCACCAGCCACATATTTCATATTAAGTGTAATATTTATGACAAACAAACACCGTTTAATCTGCGGGTGCGACCAGTTAGGTAGACGCTCATCTGATCATATGGCAGAGCGGGCACGATCAAAGCGCGCCGCGCCCCGCCCGCCTGGTGCGATCGCCTGTGAACTCCAATCCAACGAATTAACTCATATGACATACTTGCTCAAATTTCTTTTAAGTTTAATCACCTCAAAAGGGAACAGCTTTTTGATCAAATTAGGTGGCTGCATCGTTATAAATTTTAAAATGTTTTGTAGAGTTTTACCTTCGATCGAAGGGTTTTCTTCAATGAATCATGCGGTCGATTCAGCAAAAAAGAACTACCTACCTACCTACTTAAAAAATTATTAATTATTTTAAATTCAATACAACTTACGCTAAACTAGCTGTTATTTTTCATAAAAGTATAGAACTTAACCCCTGAGGCCCCTCGCCATCTTACTATAAACGAACGCACCGCCCGCACTACTAGGTAAAATGGAAAAAATTGCCGTGTTTTACGAAAAACCTGATAACTTCGGAATTAGGCTATATTTTTTCATTATGTAAAGTGTGTTTGGCTTATGAATGTTTTATCTATTTTCAGGTACTAAATTATACTATATTACTATAGTAATATATTAGTTCAACATGGTATAAGTGCAGCAATAAGCTATTTGACTGAATTCTTTGAAGAATTTTTTGGACATTTTTTGACATTTATTATTAGATTTGATTCCTATAACTTCCTCTGTAAAACACTAAAATAACACTTTTTATAACAGTAAAACACAATTTACCTTGCTTTTTGCTTGGAACTCATTCATTTTCTAGTAAATTATATTTCTTTGGTAGGTAGGTACCTAACAATAAAGTTTCCATTGGTTATTGAGTTATGTTTGGTACTTAGGTAGTTTGGTAATGACAAACCAGCCAAAGCACATTCAGCCAATAGTGAGACGGTAGGTACTAGGGGTCTTAACCTCGGAATAATGTATATCCGCGAAAGACTGTAAAAAAGGTAAGCAAGATTTCACGATTGTCGATATTCAAAAATTCTGCATCTCGAATACGTAGATATCAAAAGCGATTGGTGACATTTTTCAAAATTTAAGATTCAGAGTCGGTTGGTGTGGTATTAACATAACTTTATATTCAGTGGCATGGAGACCAAGTCGCTGTGACGTCGTAAATTCCACGAACTTACAAACACGCTCGATGGAGGTTCTGACTCGGAAGTTATTGCTGTCCATGAGTTATTATTATGGATAAGTTTAAAACATAATTTCGCAACGTAGGTATAGTATGTAAACCAGTGAATGAAAATTTTTGCTATAACAATTTTATTACTTGCGTTAGTTACTTTGAAAGATTTCTGGAGGCATCTTAATCAGATGGTTAGTTATCTGAAAGCCAGATAATATTTGGACTGCTTAGATCTTTAAAAGCTAGAGTTTGTGTGATCACTAAGTACATAGTATAATAAAACAAAGTCGCTCTCCGTCTCTATCTGTCTGTTTCCAAGCTTTCTTCTTTTAAACCACGCAACGGATTTTGATGCAGTTTTCATTTCACTGCTATTTAGAAAATTTATTCCCGAAGGTTTATACATACACAATAATTCTAGTTAATTAAAGATTTGGCTAATTTTGGTCTTGAAATGTTCGTGGAAGTCCAAGGAAGGTTTTAACGGTGAGAAAATAGGGGAAGGAGGGTAAGTAAGGGTAAGGTAGGGTTAGGGTAGCTGGTAGTGGTGCCTGCTCTCGACCACCCCCTATCTGGTCTGCCCACATTGAGTGGGTAACCTTATGGGGCTATACTAAGACTCGACGGGGGCGCTGGGGGCGGCGAGAGACAGCCCAGGAGTCCCGGTATAACCGGGACGTACGGCTTCCTGTGCGCTGACCGAGTCCAGCATGCCAGAATGTCACTGGTACACGTAAAGTATGTATTTGCCCTCACTCTAATTAAAAAAGGGGTATTGAAGGGTAAAGTTAAGGTAGGGTAGAGGTAAGGGTAGAGTACGGGTACCCATCCCTCCCTCCCTGTCTCCCCCCCCCCCCCCTATCAAGCTTTCGAAATTTAGTAGGGGGCCGGAGCAGGGGTTAGAACCGCCCAGCCCTGACGCGAAGCCTATCAGGCTTGGTGGGAGGGCTGGGCGCGGTGAAGGACAGGCCCTGTGTCTGACCGAGTCCAACATGCCGTGTGGTATACGTAAAGACAGTATTTGCCCTCACTATTTAAAAAAAAACAAAAATGGGTAGGGCAGTACCTAGTAGGGTAGGGGTAGGATAGGCGTAGGGTAGGGTAGGGTTAGAGTAGGGTAGGGATAGAGTAGTGGCAGGGTAGGGGTAGGGTGGAGTAGGGGGTAGGGACACCCACGGAAACGAAGTCGCGCCGGGTCAGCTAGTTATAGGATATAAATGGTTCCTCTCAGAAAAAAAAATCTTTCCGTGTTCTGTGAATTCTCTTTTAAAGAGTAATTCGGAGCTTAGTTCGTGCCGGCGCTACAAGTTGGCCAACATTGTGGCCAATGCAACGTACATTACCTCCTTACCAAGGAGGTAGTACGTTGCGTTTAAGAATTATGAATTATTTGCAGAACTTTTAAAACATTGTTTGCTACAAAAGCCGTACAGTACGATGAATTGGCGGGTTTTTTATTGGTTTTCGACCAAAATCTTGGCCAACGTCACAGATGACTAAATAGTTACTATGTAACCATCGTGTAGAGCCGGATTATATATAGTTTATTTAAAAAAACTACAGCACATGACAGATTGTCACGTATTGTCATTCCACGTCATTTTTAAGTTTATCATTTTTCTAACGGTATTTGGAATACATAATTCATATTTATTTAATAAAAATCATTTCAAAGTTGTTTTTTTAGCTCGGTTTTTATGTTTGGGTATTCTTTGAACTGCATTAGTTATCATCATAAAATCAAGTTATCAAGTTAACATAGAATAATACTTACTTATTTTATTTAATAACAATGGCTGATGATGAAGATGAAGAGGGTTTCGGTGGTATGTATGAAGACGGCCATTGGTTATGGGATGACACAGCCAAGGGGTTGGTGTTTGTAAGGTAAGCAATGAAAAAACAGGACACCCTGTTACAATAACTAGCTTCGACTTCATAGCAAGGTCTATGTTAATATTAGACGTTCAGGTTTATTATTAAAGCATATTTGCTACAATACTAGGTTTTGTATTTTATAGTTTCCTATTTACTATTTCAGGCTATAATCATCTCTTATACCAAATTCATCCTTATCCGTCGAGCCGTTCTTGCGTCACGTGATTGAGATACCAAGATCCACGTAGGAAGAGATTTCCAATTCACATCTTTAGACGTTTCACTAAATGATCGTTTGTGCTCTGTTACAGCGATTTACCCCCAAAACCTGTTGAAGCGATTCAGATTTTAGCCAAAGCGCCTACAGGGACTGTGGAATTCAGAGATGACGTGGATTTAATCGAACAGGTTTATAGAAGTTAAAATGGATTTTGTTATTTAAAAATTAAAAGTACCCGAATTCTGTAAGTGTGTATAATAAATATGATGAAAGTATAGGATGTAAGAGAGCTATGAAAGGATTGTAGCCAAAAGTAGAGTAGTCCTACTAGGACTGCGGGAGAGACTAGAGGGGTATATTTTAAACTATTATACTTACTGAAAAATGGAAAATGAAATATTTAGAAAAAATCGACCCGTCTCACAACGGGTCGATTCATTTTTCAGTAACAAAAATTGCATTGTGAATGCAAAAAACTAAAAATTAATATAAGTTATTATGATTTACTATTATACTTTAACCGCCTCTGTGGTCTAGTGGTTCATACCACCGATTTCAGACCCAGAGGTCCGGGGTTCGATTCCCAGTGGGGGTACATATTGTATTCGGTTTGGTTGGTGGTAGGACTTGTCCTTAGTCCGCCTGGCTAACTACCACCATCTTATCTAAGTCTGACGCCATAACAATGATGTTTTCAGCATTATTGTGTTCCGGCAGTTAGAGATAAGATAGCCAGTTCCTCAGTGATTGAGGTTTCCGGGAGTAGTGCGCTTTCACCTTCAGCCTTATCACCACTTATCATCAGGTGTGATGAAGGCTTTGTGGATAAAAATAAATAAGTTAACTTTGACATAACTACGATCTAAAAAAAATTTTTTTTTAAGTAATTCCTTTATTCACCTCTCACAGATAAGATTTCGGCGTCGTTATCAAAGGAAATTGAAGCCGGGGCAAGCGGACGTAGTAACTGTTCAGGTGATCGTATCTAAAATTAATTGTACCTAGATTAGATTGCATTAATCATGTAACTAATACCTAATGCCCTGATTAGACGTGCAGAAGTTCGTGACAGTCCATAGGAAACTTCACGATATGATAGTAATAGTACCAGAGTGATCCAGTAATTATTCGATGGATTTTACCTTCGATCATTTTTAAATAAATTTAATTACCTAACTAGGTTTCAGCCTGCAGCTTTGCCTGCGTTGCATGCTCTCCCATGGGAAAGAGATATTTTCCCGGGTAAAAAGTAGCCTATACAGGGCGTCCCAAAACTATGTCACATGGAGGGAAAGTACCTGAAATACTGAAGATATACAGTTTTAGTGAAAGGATAGTTCATTTTTATTTTAAAAAGAAAACGAACTGCATTCAAACCATTTTAATAAATCGCCTGTCTGAACTGGGAATCGAACCCGCTAAATATATATAAAAAATATTTCTTTAATTTTATTAAACCGATCGAAAGGTTTGATTATACCTAAATACAAATAAATAAAATTGGAGTGTCTGTTTGTAATATTAAAATAACCGCTTTTTACTACATGCATATGATTGTAGATACGGTACATATACCAAAATAACACTTTTTTAAATTTTTGTCTGTCTGTCTGTCTATCTGTCTGTCTGTCTGTTTGTTCCGGCTAATCTCTGAAACGGCTTGACCGATTTTGACGGGACTTTCACTGGCAGGTAGCTGATGTAATAAGGAGTAACTTAGGCTACTTTTTATCCCGATATTCCCACGGGAACGACAGCCACGCGGGTGAAACTGCGGGCGGCCGCTAGTCTTAAATAAAAGGAAGACTACTAAATTTAACATTTAATGTTAAATAACAAGTTTGTGCAACGTTGTTGATAGCCTTTTCTGTGACTGTCGTGCTCATTCAATGTATTACTAATTAGTGAATTTTGGAGCAATTTATACCTAATTTCCCTATCATAAGTGTTCACTATAATGTGTTAAGTACTCGTAACACCACCTCGATTGGTTTAAAAATGTTTGAATAATTTGGTGCAGTCTATGCCACACTGCACCAAATACTGTATTAACAAACAATACGAACTGCATTCAAAGATTTTTTTAATAATAGTATATCCAGACCTAGAATCGAACCCGCACCAAATTATTCAAACTTTTTTAAACCAATCGAGGTGGTGTTACTTATCATACTATCGTACACTTATGTTAGTAAAATTAGGTATAATTGCTCCAATCATCATTTATTAGTAATACGCCTACATTGAAATGTAAAAGTTTTGGGCACGAGAGCTTGTTTTTCTACATTAAATGTTAAAGATTGTAGTCTTTCTTTTATTTAAGATTCTATTGTTACTTAGAGGAAATGCTTAGGTATAATCGAGCCTTTCGATCGGTACAATAAAATTAATGTTTTTTTTTTTACATTCAGCGGGTTCGATTCCCAGTTCAGACAGGTGATTATTCAAAATTGTTTGAATGCAGTTCGTTTTCCTTTTAAAATATAAATGAAGTTTCCTTTCAGTAAAATTTTATATCTTCAGTATTTATGGTACTTTTCCTGAATGTGCCATAGTTTTGGGACGCCCTGTATAATATTACTAGCGGCCGCCCGCGGTGTCACCCGCGTGGTTCCCGTTCCCGTGGGAATATCGGGATAAAAAGTACATATAAACCTTCCTCTTGAATCACTCTATCTATTAAAAAAAAACGCATCAAAATCCGTTGCGTAGTTTCAAAGATTTAAGCATACAAAGGGACATAGGGACAGAGAAAGCGACTTTGTTTTATACTATGTAGTGATACGAGACCATAATCTATGTCTGTGCCAAATTTCATCAAGATCCGTGCAGCTGTTTCGCCGTGACTGACTAACAAACATCAAAACTTTCGCATATTAATTAGAAGTAGAATAAGTATAGGCAAGCGAACGGAGACTGTCATTCGTACTCAAAACTCTTCGTATGTTTCTCGGGGATGGGAATGGCTGCCCGTACGATCTTTACCATGCGCCATCGGGGCAGTCAACTCCTTTATTGCCATACCTATTCCAAACGAAAAAAATGGCCAGACTGGCAATTATTATGTTGAGAATTTTCTATTTCGATTTTCAGGACGCGAAAGATATTGCATTATACACGGCTCCCGTGCAAATAATGAGTCCAATGCTCATAAATCTACTGCACCTTCCTACGACTGAGCGGTTTATAAGGGCGCTCATTTTGTATTCGGCGTATTATTTACAGGTGTGCTAGCTTTTTTATCTTATAACTAAGTGCCGCCTCTGTGGTCTAGTGGTATATACAACCAGTATCAGATCCTAAAGTTCCAGAGGTTTTCGATTTGGTTGGTGGTAGGATTTGTTCTAAGTCCGCCTGGCTAGCTACCACCATCTTGTCTTGTCTAAGTCTGTCGGTACCTATAACATTGATGTTTTCATCATTGTTGTGTTCTGGCAGTTACGAGATAAGATAGCCAGTTCCTCTGTGGTTGAGGATTCCGGGATTAGTGCGCTTACACCTTCAGCCTTATCTTCACTTAACATCAAGGCTATAAGTGCTTCCCCGTTGTGAATAAAAAAATAGTTTTTAATTATTGCGTACCTATCCATTCCGTACTGATGTGGCAGATTAGACCTTTATTCATATGAATAGTAAAGATTAAGTACTAGCAATAAGCTTCTTTATAATCCTTTTAGATTGCAGATGAAATGGCGAACCGAATAATAGAGATGGAGAGAAAAATAAGAACTCCAGATTGCGATATTCTAGAACATGAGTTTCGTGATAATTTAGCCGATTTGCGAGTTTTGGTCGCCAAGGAATATAGTGTGATGCTCATTGGTACGCACGTTTTAATAAGAACGAAGTATTTTGTTATTTCAATGCTTTCACCAATTTTACTTTTTTTTTAAACTTAACTACTTACTTGTAAAACAATTTCCTGTTCTAACTAATACCTAGCTAGAACAGGAAATTGTCTTGAAATGTAGAAGATATTCTACAGAATTCTGAAAAGTTAACATATACCTAAATGCAAAATAACACCGTGTAGGTAGTCACATTATGCTGCAATTCGAAACGTTTATATCGTATGTTCAGGTGGAAGTGACACGAGGAAATTCCACCACATGGGGCCCGCCAAGAAACGTAGATCTTTATCAGACAAAGACGCACGGCTATTTGAAACGTTACTTAGGATGTGCGTACAGATTGTTTGGCTGGCGTTAGGGAGGAAATCTTTCAATCAAATAGGTAAACAAACTTATTGTATAACCAAAAATCTATTTTTTCTTAAAATAATAACGGTTTTTGAACTATTAAAAAACGTAAGTAGGTAACTTACCTAGATTCTTGATACATTTAAGTAGGTAGTAGATATATTATATGCTGCGATGAGCTAAAACTTGATTTGAGTTGGATGTTTTACTAAGGATAAGAAATTAATATTTTAGTAGGTATCTAGTACCAAGTCATCGTTGGCTCATGATCATGAGTAGGTACAAACTAAAATTGGCTTCCTATAGCTTTACAAAGAGTTTCTTAAAAAAAACCACGTGTTTCATAAGACTTTCCATATAAATACATAAATATAAAGAACCTTCTAATTTGTCTTACTAGAGCTGGAAGCCAACCGCATGTTCAAATCGGAGATATTCAACGCCGTGGAGCACACTTTGAAGACAGGCTACATCAGTAAGATGGCCAGAGAGGAGCGGGTGGTGTTGCTAGGTCACTGCCTGCGGTACGACAAGAAGCTCAACACGCGGTCGCCGCTCATGAACGAGGTCTTCTGTCACCGAGCCATCGACTACCGCATGATGGGGCTGGGCGTCATCAAAGTTCAACAGTAAGTCTGTCGGTGCTGAGTGCTGCTGGGACTCTGCCTGCGGTACGACAAGAAGCTCAACACGCGGTCGCCGCTCATGAACGAGGTGTTCTGTCACCGAGCCATCAACTACCGCATGATGGGGCTGGACGTCATCAAAGTTCTTCAGTAAGCCTATCGGTGCTTGGTGCTGCTGGGACCACAGCCTGCGCTACAAGAAGCTCAACACGCGGTCGCCGCACATGAACGTGGTGTTCTCCCACCGAGCCATGACCACAAACCATGACTACCTCATGATGGGGCTGGGCGTCATCAATGTACAGTCAGCGTCAAATTGATATAAGCGTCTAGAGTAGTCAAAAAGATCTGAAAAACATAAACGCAATTTGATCTAAGCAGTTCGAATCATCATATTGTTGTAAAATATCTAGGCACTCATTGTTTCATATTTATATGAATGGTCGATTTTTTCTAAATACTTCATTTTCCATTTTTCTATTATAAAAATTGCATTGTGAATGCAAAAAATTTAAAATTAAAATAACTTTATATGAGCAGTCAGAGTGTTCAAATTTATCTAAGCTATCAAAACATCTGTGCATAATGTACAACACCATATTGCACAGATATTTTGAGAGCTTTGTTTGTTTAGATGTTTTTGAACACTCTGACTGCTCATATAAATATGAAACAATGAGTGCCTAGATATTTTGAACACCTTGCGCGATTACAACAATATGATGATTCGAACTGCTTAGATCAAATTGGTTTTATGTTTTTCAGATCTTTTTGACTACTCTAGACGCTTACCATAGCTGGCCAAATTATTAGGGACAGTACTGAGATTTTTATTTTTACAGTTCAGTTGAATTTCTGTAACAAATGATTGGTTGTAGGTCTGTTATGTATTTTTTAAATGATTTTGTATTCTATTGAGATCATAAAAACTAAAAATAAATATACAAAACTGTTATAGTTTCTTTGTATAAGTATATATTATACTGATAGACGTAACTAAAGTAAGTTTCAATATGTATTTTGTAATGCCGCCTTTTGCTGCAATGTTCTTAATGCACGCTTTTGCATTTTCCTGTAGTGTGGGGTTGTTTTTTCATTCTCGGATGATAGTTTCTATCAACTGCCGCTTGGTGTAAATTAGTTCTTTCGCCATCACCAGTCTGGTGAGTTCCCACATAGAGAACTATAGGGTTTATTTCTGGCGATTTCCCAGGCCGTGGCAAAACAGAGAAATTTCTATTATCCAAGAATGCAGTCACACTTCTGGCTTTATGGCAAGATGTAGAGTCATGCATAAAGATGTAGTAGTTATCAGGTAGCCATTAAAAAACCTACGGCAGTAGGTGAGTTTCTATGAGTTGCTTGTACTGGTCTTGGTTCATGGTCCTTTTAACAATGTAAAGGCGCCCCATGCCTTTGGCTGAGATGCCAGACTACACCATGACACTAACCGGGTGTTTAACCCTCTCCACTCTCCACTAGGCAATCTGTGTGGATTTTTTCCCAGGGCGTCGTCGTCTCACAAAAGAACTTTTGTCAACCAAAACTTGAAATGTTGACCCGTCGGAAAAACACACCTGTAAAATTACAGAATTTATAGAAGAAAATCGTTAAAGACCTATTTAAACTACTCAAAAAAGTTTTAATTATTCGACTCCAACCTGCAACAGTTATATTTTGATGTTGTCTAGCCCAGTGCAGTATTTTCTTTTTCATAGGATCGGTTAGGACTTAGGCGTGGTTTTTTGGTAGGTTGCCCCGACCCATCAGATTCTGTTCGACCAACCGCCTCCGTATGGTCCTTTCAGAAATATTTACACCATCGTCGTTCATCATCATGGTCAAACGAGCAACGCTCTTTTTATGATTTTTGAGGCAGATGTCTCTGATTTTTCTATCAGTATGAAGAGTGGTGATCCTTTTCCTGACACATTTGGCATCGCGATTTGCTTCTAGAGGTTTTCTGTTGTAAATTTTAGTTTGTATTATATTAACGGCAGACTTTGAAACCCTCAGCAATAGCTGCTATGTCTCTGTGGGAATGTGTAGAATGCTGTGACAACGTTTGTATCTCTCTACATTTTCTTGGAGACAATCCAGCCTTAACTTTTCAAAAAAACTAGAAAATTAAAGTTATCGCGTCGAGAAGACATTAATACAATGTAAATGCATAGACAAAACAGCAAGAATGTTGTTTTATGAACAATTAGTTACCTTATATGGTTATTTAGGACAAGAAAGCCGGTTAAAACTTATAAAAAATATAACAAACAAAAACACTACAAAACCGCGTTTTTTGAAAAAATATCTATATGGGGAGAAATGTCACATTATCGACAGATGAATCGCATATCCTGTGTAGCCACTTGCCAAAAACAATAATAAAGATACCAGTAGCAATATCAAACAAAATAAACTTTAAAAAACAGCATAATTTACAGAAACTAATATTACAAACTATAAATTACATAAATATGAGCACTGTCCCTAATAATTTGGCCACCCACTGTATATCAATTTGACGCTGACTGTACACCAGTAAGTCAGAAAATCTGATCAATTTCGCTAACTATTGGTGTGCAAATAACTCTCATGGGGCTATACATATAGTACCTACCTATCTATTCAAGCCTTATTGTTAGTTTCAGACGTTTGGTAATTTTGAAATAGAACTACACTTAGCGGCACGGAATTTAACCCAAACTTTATTTTTCGATTTAAACAAAATTTACATAACATATTTTTTCTTTTTTTATGTGTTTTCTTTTCTACCGTTATTCTTTGATTTAATGACAAAATTATGGTTCGATTGGGTTTTCAATAAAATTCATACATTAAAAAAAAAATTATAATTTTAAATCAAACATTAAACATTAAATAAAAAAAGAGCCAGACAGAAATTAATATCGTGTATTACCACCTCTTGCTCTATTAACTGCCTGCATGCGTTCTGGCATGCTGTGGATTATGTTTTTAATCTCCATTTGTGGGATTTCATCCCAAGCAGCTACCAAGGTTAATTTTAGTGCACGAAGGTTCTGTGGTGGGTTGGGGCTAGCTTTGACCCTACGTTTTAGCATGTCCCAGACATGTTCTATTGGGTTCATGTCCAGGCTTCGAGCTGGCCACTGTAGTTTGCGAATGCCAACTTCTGCAAGGTAGTTTTCCACGCTCTGTGCAGTGTGTGCACGAGCATTATCGTGCATTAGTAAAAAAAATCGGCTCCGATGAAGTCCACGTATGGCACAACGTGTTCTTGAAGAATCTCTTCGATGTAACGTGCTGCATTTTCTCTTCCTTCCACAATAACCAACTCTGTACGAGCGTCGGAACTTATGCCACCCCATACCATAACCGAGCCTCCATGAAAACTTTCTGTCTGTCGGGTAGTTATTGGGAGAAACCGTTCGCCACGTCTCCTATACACGCGTTCTCGACCATCTGGAGCTCTCAAAGCCACTCTACTTTCGTCCGTAAACAAAACTTTGCCCCAGTCCTCCAAACTCCAGTTAGCGTGCTCTCGTGCAAACCGAAGGCATGTTACTCGATGATACCTCTCGAGCTTTGGAGCTCTGGCTGGCCTACAAGCATGTAAATCGACTTCCTCTAATCTTCTTCTAATCGTGCGCTCACTGACGTTTACATTTCGAACCATTTGCAGACTCTGCCTCATCTTAACAGCAGTGAGGAAGCGATTTCGCTGTACTTGCAACACGACAAAACGGTCATCGCGGGCAGATGTGCATCTTACCCCACCACTGCCTGGTCTCCTTGTGTACAGGCCAGTCTCGCGGTATCGTTTTACGGCATATTTCAAGTTGGAACGATTTAATCTTGCGGCCACTTGGCGCTGAGTCAGGCCCTCGTCGATTAAAGCGACAGCTTGAGCAACTTGTGCAGGAGTAAGCGACATATTGTAATTCTAAAAATGATAAAAATTCAATTCAAAACAAAAAAAAACAATTAAACCCACGCTATTAGCATTAAAGGACATCACCCAAGCTTCATACATTTTTGGGCTATTTCTAAAAATGCCGGCCAACAAAAATAAACTTAATATAACAATAGAAGACACTTCTAAATATTTTTTATTACTACAGCTAAGTTTTATGTCGAATAGTTTAGATTATATTTAAGATCAAAGGTCACTCATTTCCCATACAATTTGACTAACTTTAAAAGTGCCGGCGCACAATAACTAACCATATATAATAACAGAAGACATTATTCTAAATATTTCTTATTATTACAGCTAAACTCTATGTACCATAGATAAAATTAAATTTGAGTTTAAAGATAACTTGATCACATACATAGTTAACGTAAGCTCTATCTAACTAAGGCAACAAAAGAATCTCCAGGAAAAATACAAATAATAAATAATTTACAAATAATTTATTTAAATGCAAAATGTTCCATTACATGAATTATCAAAACAGGATTATCTAAAGAAAACATTAAGGAACCTTATAATTAAGTTTCACAGCGGTCTCTGCACAAGACTCTAGGCCTGAATCGGAGGGACCAAATTGCGATTGTAAAACAGTTATAGCGGACGGACGAAAATATGTGTTTGTGTCGTTAGACTTTCTCACACCAAAACTTTGTTCGCCGAGAGTTGATAAATGTCTCCAAACAGCGCAAACTGTATGGCAACCGTCGCTTTATCTTTCACTTTCGACATGTTTTGTGTAGTGTTGTCAACCGCAGCCCAAACGGGCGAGCGGTTGCCGCGGATATTTAGCCATTTTCTCTTTCTTAAAAATTCATCATCATCATCATTTCAGCCGCACGACGCCCACTGCTGGGCATAGGCCTCCCCCAAGGATCTCCACAACGATCGGTCCTGCGCTGCCCGCGACCTTGACCAGATCGTCGGTCCACCTTGTAGGGGGCCTGCCCACGGAACGTCGTCCGGTTCGCGGTCGCCATTCGAGAACCTTTCCGCCCCAACGGCCATCGGTTCTCCGCGCTATGTGTCCCGCCCACTGCCACTTCAACTGAGCAATTCTTTGAGCGATGTCGGTCGTTTTAGTTCTCCTGCGGATCTCATCATTACTGATCGAGCAGGGAAATACCAAGCATCGCTCTCTCCATTGCGGACATTGAGGAATTTTGGACGCAAATATATGCCGGAGCTTCCCAAACGCTGCCCATCCGAGCTGGATTCGACGAGAGATCTCTTTCTCGAAGTTGGACTTACCTAATTGGATTGTCTGTCCTAGGTAGACATAGTGGTCAACAACTTCAAGTGTAATGTTCCCAACATTAACTGGAGCGGATGCAACATGGGCATTGGACATGATTTTCGTCTTATCCATGTTCATCTTCAGACCCACTCTTTGGGAAGCATTGCTGAGATCTTCGAGCATTGTGTTCAGGTCTTCCAAAGTCTCAGCCATGAGAACTACATCATCGGCAAACCGCAGGTGTGTTAGGTACTCGCCATTGATGTTAATGCCGAATCCTTTCCAGTCCAGTAGCTTAAAAATATCCTCCAACGCAGCTGTGAACAGTTTCGGAGAAATGACGTCTCCCTGTCTCACACCTCGCTGTAGTTGGATAGGATTAGAGCTCTGGTTCTGTAATCGGACCGACATGGTGGCGTTTTGGTATAAGTACCTTAGCACCTCGATGTACCTGTAGTCTATTTGGCACCTCTGGAGAGACTGCAGCACTGCCCAGGTCTGGATCGAATCAAAGGCTTTCTCATAGTCCACGAACGCCAAGCATAGTGGCAAGTTATACTCTTCGGTCTTCTGTATAACTTGCCGCAGCGTATGAATGTGGTCTATGGTACTATAACCTTTTCGGAACCCGGCTTGTTCGGGAGGTTGGAAGTCGTCGAACCTGCGAGCGAGACGATTCGTAATGACTCTCGAAAACAACTTGTAGATATGGCTCAGAAGCGAGATGGGTCGGTAATTCTTCAGGAGAGTCTTATCACCCTTCTTGAAGAACAGCATTACATCGCTTCTGCCCCATGCCTTTGGCGTTTTGCCCTCGAGGATGACAGAGTTGAAGAGCTTCTGGAGGACCTTAAGTATCGGCTTACCGCCCGCTCTCAGAAGTTCTGTTGTGATTCCGTCATCGCCCGCCGCCTTGTTGTTTTTGAGCTGCTTGAGAGCCATTCTAATCTCGTACAGGCTGACGTCCGGGATATCTTCGGTATAGTGTCGGGTAAGTTTGGCTCTAGGTTCTGTAGCCTTACTTTCAACAGGTGTTTACGTGGAGTACAACTGTCCATAGAAACTCTCAATCTCCCTCAGGATTTCAGGTGTTGATGAAATGATACTACCGTCCTCAGCTTGCAGCCTCGTCAGTTGACTTTGCCCTATAGCCAGATCTCTAGCGAACACTTTAGAGCCTTTGTTCCGCTCAATGGCCTCTTTAATACGCTCGGTATTAAATTGGCGAAGGTCGCTTGTCAAGGACTTGGAGATCTGCCTATTTAGCTGTCGATAACGAAGGGCATCCGCTGAGTTCTGTAATTTCATTTCGTTTCTCTGATCCATGAGTCGGATAGTGTGGCTGGAGAGTTTCTTTAATTTAGGCCGGTGGGTTTTGTAGTGCTTGGACCTTACCGTGCGGACAGTGTCCACCACCATGTTGTATAGATCCATATCGATGCTGTTCTCAAGGGCTTCGAAGCGGTTTTGGAGCTCGAGCTGAAAGCACTCGGGGTTTTGAATTTGAGCCGGTATTGGTCGGAGCGTAGATTCTATTAGTCGAGATCTTTCCAGCTTGACGTTGATATTCAATGTGCCTCTAAGCATGCGGTGATCGCTTCCCGTCTTTACGGCGTTGATCACAACGACATCATTGAATATTTGCTTCCTCGTTGACATAATAAAATCTATCTCGTTTTTGACTTTACCGTCCGGACTAATCCAGGTCCATTTGCGGCTTACGGGCTTCTTAAAGAAGGAGTTCATCATGTAGAGGTTCTCCCTCTCCATGAAGTCTGCCAGCATCTGGCCCCTTTCGTTCCGTTGCCCAAATCCAAATTGCCCCCTCTCAACTCATCACCGCAACGTTGCCCCAACTTAACATTAAAATACCCCATCACAACCGTGTAGTGGGTTTTATAGCTATGCATGGCTTTAGAGATCTCCTCATACATAGCCTCCACTTCGACATCGTCGTGTTTCGAGGTCGGAGCGTAGGCCTGAATGACATTCAGCGAATATCGTTCCGATATTCTGAGTATTAGGTACATAGAGCTTAGCTGTAGTAATAAAAAATGTTTAGATTAATGTCTTCTGTTTTTATATAAGGTTAGTTATTGTGCGCCGGCACTTTCAAAATTAGTCAAAATGTATGGATAATGGGTAATCTTTGATCTTAAATATAATCTAAACTATGGGACTTTGAACTTAGCTGTAATAATAAAAAATGTTTAGAATAGTGTCTTCTGTTCTTAAATTAAATTTATTTTTGTTGGCCGGCACTTTTAGAAATAGCCCAGAATGGGTGATGACCTTTAATTTAATTAAAATTAAACTTACCAGTACTTAGCAATAGTTTTCCGGGATACCGTTTCCCGCCGAAAGTTTTGAAACTGGCATTGACAGCTTGCATTTTTTTCCATGATACTGCCTAAAAACAGCCAGCATTAAATAAGGTTTGAAACCGAAACGGAAGTTTAAAAAATATAAGTTCTATTTTGTGTAAACTCAAAAACAAAGTTTGGGTTAAATTCCGTGCCGCTGAGTGTATTTTGGGAATTCTTGCTTTAGATTCAAGATTCAAGATTCAAATTTGTTTATTTAATTTAGATTGTTATTTACAATACTTGTGAACGTCATAGAAGCTACGCCATCGTTTCGCAAACCCTACAGCGGGAGGCCTTGGAGAAGAACCGGCAAGAAACTCCAAGGGTTATTTTTTTCTCCGTTTTATTTCATACAGAGTCGTCAAATTGAAAAATGACCTTAACATGGTATGACTAAGGTCAGTTTCCATCACAATTACACAATAGGTTATGATAAATACAGTTAAGTATAGGCGAACTAATGGTCATAGCGGTGAACAATTTTCAGTTACTTAGGAATTCTACTTAAAGCTTTAATATTAGTTAAAAACAAAAGACAATTCTACTATATACTGCAAGCTGCGCCATACATGTTTCAAATGTAATTCTTAATAAAATGAATAAAAACAAAAGAAAACACATTTTAAGGCAAGCAGATAAGAGCAGACCCATTCCCACTGGCAGCATCCGTTCACGAGCATGACGCATGAACCAGCCATCGCTTCGCTCAACCATATTTTAGGGAACGTAACGACCTCCTTAAGTACCTCAACTTATTTAGTGCCATCCTCAGACCAAATAAAAAAGGTTTTTTTTATGGAATTTCGAAAGAAATTCTTTTTCAAAGGTGGTAAGTATTTTTTTCTAGTGTCGAAGGTATCTTCACTTTGATTAAATAAACGCTGGTTAACAGCGCGTATGAGGTGTTGGATAAATTCCACTCTTTTACTTAGCGACTCTGACTTCTTAGAGCATTCACCTGGACAGCAAAAGGTCGTGGGTTCGAGTTCCACCGACCGAAGCTATAGTTGTTGGAGGGACGGGTCGATTTTTTAACCTACTTAATTTTCAATACTATTGTCCTACTTAACAAACACTGTCTACTAAATGACATGAGAACTGCGAAGTTGATATACTTAAGTTATAAAATTTAATAGTTATTTACTTTTTGTTTTAGAATGTCCCCTCGGCTGCACTACATGCTACAAGCCATAGCAGGCCCGGAAGAGAACTTATGTGAACTAGGCGTCGTTGTGGGTATCCTCGGTATGCCACGGTCAGCTTTCGATACCATGCTTAGACCGCTACCCAGTGCCACGGAGAAATCTAAAGCTTCTATGTTAGCATTTATTTGTCACCTCATGGTTCTCTTAATTTGATGTACCTACGACTGGGCATAATTGGTTTTTAAATTGTAAGAAACTGTTATGTTGGATCATTTTAAATTATAATTATGCTAGTGCCAATAATTCTTTCATTTAGTTCTTCGGCGAGCGGTTACGGCAGTTCCAAGAGCGGCGCGTCGATAGCCAAGAGCACTATGACTGCAAACAAAATATATCCTGACGTGGTTTTGCCTGCTAAGGAGAAAAGAGAGTGAGTTGTAAAGTCAATAATCTTAGTTTTTTCTAGTAATTGTCAAATGTAAAGATTATTTTATGGACTGTGTTTTGAATAATAAGAAGGTACTTAAAGCCACAATGACGATTATTGAATGATGATGGTGGTGACGCCTTTGCCTAATCTTCTTTGGTGCACGAAATTAAGATAATAAGTTTTTAATAAAAATTTCATTTTTATGACAAGCTTTTTTGCTGACTGTACTTTAATATTGTATTGTCATCTGAATCAAACTTGCATACAAAATTTCAGCTCAATCAGACACTGGGAAGTGGGTCAAATTAAGCTTGCAAGATTTGACCCGAACGGACATACAGTGCCACAAACTTTGCTGTACCGGTGGCCAAAATGTGAAACTAGCGTTTTTTTTTAATGTCATTCTGCTGTCAAGTTGATGTCCAACCATAGCGTAGCGCTGCTAGCGGCTGAAGTTCTTAGAAGTCAGGGCCGGTTAAATTGCTACAAAAAAAAGAAAAACGTACGTAGCGCCACTGTCACCGTAACAGAAAAGGTTGTGGCACTGTACATGCTTACATACATACATACCTACTTACACTGCAAGTTAAATAAAAGCTTGTAATTATATACCTAGGTACGAGTAATGCGATAACCGCCTCTGTGGTAGTGGTACATACCACCGGCTGTGCCACCGGTCCAAATCCAAGAAATCCACCAATCGAACCCAGGACCACTGGGTCTGATACCCAGTAGTCCTGGGTCCGATTCCCAGTGGGGGTACAAACTTGGTTGGTGGTAGGATTTGTTCTAAGTCCACCACCTGGCAAGCCACCACCATCTTAACTAAGTCTGTCGTGTTTTTAGTATTGATATGTTGGGTTCCGGCAGTTAAAAATCTGCCCCCTGATTCACGAACCGACCGAAACGCTCCCGACACCGGTAAGTAGGTATGCTCTGTCTGTGTCACTCAATATATAATAGACAAAGACAAAGCACAGAATTCAAATCCGATTCTGTTTCCGACAGTTTGTGAATCAGGGGGAAGATAACCAGTTCCTTGATGGTGGAGCTGTGAGGATTCCGGGCGGGAGTAGTGCACTTCCACCTTATCTTCCCTTAACATCAGGTGGAATAAAGGCTAAGTAGGTTACTTCCCCCTTGTGAAAAAAAGTTATGGAGTTCTGCCCCTGATTCACAAACCGTCGAAAAGATTCCCGACAGCGGAATGTATGCACTGTCTCTGTCACTCGCTATAGTAGATAGGAAGGTATATAGAATTCGAATCCGATTCCGTTTCAAACGGCTTGTGAATCAGGGGGCTGATGTATGAATGGCTCACCATCATCCTTCTCATTTCGACACAACTGGGTCAACAAAGTTTCTTCTAAACGGATGGATAAGGAGGAATGAGCCTTAACATTACCCATCACGCGGATCCATTCTTACATTTTCTTACTTCCCTTTGCAGTTTTTGCCACTGATATTTTTGTATTTTTTAACCGACTTCTAAATCAAAAAGGAGGAGGTTCTCTATTCGTCTGTATGTATGTTTTTTTTTTGTGTATGTCTGAACCGATTAAAATGGTTCAAACGTTATTTTACATCAGGTGGGTTTCCAAGTTGGTCCCATTTTTTGAAATTTTGAAATCGGTTCAGTAGTTTTCAGGAAATCTTGAAAATACTGTCGTTTTCGTTACCACTTTATGTGAATTTAATACGTATCTTTAGGCATAACTCCTTTGTTTATAAACCGATTTAGATGATTCTTGTTTTGTTAAAAAGGGGATACCTCAAGGTATTTTAACCGACTTCGAAAAAGGAGGTTTTGAGTTTGATCACATACCTATTTACCAGAAAACACGCAAATTGCCTGCACGATGCACTAAAAAGAATGAAATAAAAATTATTTTTATAAAAAAATAAAACCGCCTTCTAAAAAACCACATCAAAAAAGTAAGAAATAATTCCTCACCAAATAAATAACGTAAGTACTTTGAAGTCGGGCGGGTTTTAACAAAAACAACAAAAAATTGTACTTGTACATGTTTCACGCCCGACTTCAAAGTAGGTACTTACGTTATTTATTTGGTGAGGAATTATTTCTTACTTTTTTGATGTGGTTTTTTTGAAGGCGGTTTAATTTTTTTACAAAAATATTTTTTTTATTATTATTATGGCAGCGCATAGTCCTGTAGGTAGGTTAGTAAACCGCATGCATCGTCTCCCTGTGAGTATAATGTTCCTTGTGCATCGTTCTTTAAAAAATTTGCAACAAGTGTCTCAAAAAGACTTTCTATGTTATGTATACGATAATGCCGAGGTAAACATGTGGACAATCTAATTAAAAGAAAGCATGAATATTTAACGACCACGAACGGTATCAACTAGTTAACCCTTTATACCTACCTACTCGTATTTAATAAGCGCATAAAGTGTAACTACTTAATCAAATTAATAGAGAATACTTGTTTTCAGTCCACCTTTTCCTCCTGCCTTTATCGATGAGTCCGAGAAGATACGCGCCTGCAGCGAGACGCAGCGCCGACGATGGCAGACCAGGCTCACGAAGCTGCTGCATCCACACGGTGTTTGAAAAGTGGAAACTAATCAGAGTGCTTAAGAGCCAACGAGTTTTTCGTCTGAAGTTCGATCGCAAGCACATCAGATTGTTCGAAAGGCGTTGATGTGTACATGTATACATATAGGTACTTATATTCCGCTAGGTGGCGATGGCGGGCCGTCAATTCAATACAAAATCGCGTTTCTATTAGATTGCTATCAAGTAACTTTACGCACTCAGTATTTTTGTTGGGATTTTATAAGTATTTTTTTACTAAGTCTTACGTGTGATAAGCTGCAATTACCGTCAGCCTGATAATTTATTTTGTTTTAAAGTTAGTTAATATAATAATTTATGATAGAACAGCGTTTCTTTTTTAACCGACTTCTAAATCAAAAACGTTTTTGAAAAAAAATTGTAACCGCCTTCAAAACGGATCTTCAAACAAAAATTAACAACCACTAAAAAACAAAAAAAATAATAAGATTTTTTAATTTAAAGGACGATGATACGTGACTTTTTCTAATTTATCTTGGTACTTACTGAACTGTTTGAAGTCGGTGCCGTCTAATACGTGAAATGAAATGAAATGAAATATAATTTATTTGCTTATGAAAAGGGTAACATTTTATGGTGTTATAACTGACATAGCCTCTCCTTATCAGCTTACAAAGTAGCATGCAAATATTTTTAAACATTCATAAACTAACACTCAACACTAAAATTCTAATCCATTCCTAGCAGAAATTAAAAACAAAAAAGTAACATTTAATCTGTGCTCTTGTCTATGGCAGATCATGATCCAGCAGCCCGCAAGACTGTCATGTCATCTGTCAATTAAAATGTCACTGTCATGGAATTATAAAAAGTCAAGTATTAAGTCGAACTTCATGGGCGCGAACATTCAAAGTGGAAAGGCGGAACTTTGAAATTTTTTGCTAAAAATAGTTTTTTCGCGTCTTTTAACTAACTAATTAGTGTTATTTCAGCACATTTATATTCGTTTCATTGCTACATTATAAAAAAAAAGCTTTCAATGAACGAGGAAAGTGGCGGCAGAACCGCCGCCAAGAGAAAAGCAAACGGAGGCGAAGATTCTCCTCCTGTAAAAATGGCGGCAAATTTTACACACAGCCCTAGGGGTTTATTCAAAGACTATGTGCATGTTTATACTGAAGACTCTAAAAAAGAATATCCTATTCTATTATCTTCTTCAAAACAAGGCACCAAAATCGACTTGATGCAAGCTAACTCTATATTGAAGTCTTGTGCAGGTCTTATGTATGTCAAGCCTGTTGGTAATTTCCTGTTAAAAGCATTTTTTAGTAATAAAAAAGATGCTAACACTCTACTATTAAATAATAACTTATTACAAAAAAACGAATGGCAAGCAAGAATCCCTTATGACCATCTCGAAAGCCTTGGTATAATTAAAACTCCAAAAGATATTTCAGAAGAAGATTTATTAAACAATATGAAAGCCAGCAGTGAAATAATTGGTGTGAAGCGTTTTATGAGGAAGAACCCTGACGGCAGTATGACTCCAACTCCAACAGTTCTCATTACATTCTTGAGTTCAACAAGGCCAGATCATGTAACATATGACTACATATGGTTTGATGTCTTGGAATATGTTAAACCAGTTCGTCAGTGCTTCGTGTGCTACAAATTCGGCCATGGTCGTGGTTCCTGCAGAAGTTCACAAGTATGTTCCATCTGTGCTGGCAACCATTTCTTTAAGGACTGTAATGATAAAGAAAACATTAAATGCACTAATTGCAATGGTAAGCACGTAGCTATTAGTAACTCTTGTCCAATAAAAAGTGCTAAAAATCAAGAATTGAAAGATAAAATAAATGGTAAACAAACATATGCCACTGTAACGGCCAAAATCAAATCTACTTCTGTTGACATCCCCCCCTCAGTCTCTGAACCAGTCCCAAGTCAGTCTAAGCTTAATAACTTAAAGTTATTAAATGTGCCTCAAAAACGTATGCTCTATACTGACATTTTAAACTCCGATGATGTTTTAAATGTTCTTACTAAAACACTTGTTGACCTTAGTAAAAAAGGATCACAATCTGGTGACACTATCTCGTCTAGACTCATCAAAGAACTGCTTATTTCCAACTTTGCCTCCTAATTTATGGACACTGGTTTTGGTATTAAGCAACTCAATATCATTCAATGGAACTGCCGTAGTATTACACCTAAATTAGATCAACTTAAACATTTCATTTCTTCACTTGACTTTGATATTGATTTAATACTTTTGAATGAAACCTGGCTAAATCCCGCTAAGTCTCTTAGAATTCCAGGGTATAAGATAATTCGACGCGATTCTGATCGTCCTCATGGCGGTATTGTTGTAGCAATAAAAGATAAGTATACTTTTAAAACTATTGACACTCCATCAAATTATCACTTTCAAAATCTATTGATCTCAATTAATGTTGGCTCCATGATAATAGATGTTCTTTGTGTATATATTCCTCCTCCCCCTAACGGCAAATTTAATATAAAAATGCTCCGAAACTCCTTCTCTTTTATAAAAAGCAAGTACTTTTTACTTATTGGAGATTTCAACGCTCACCACACTTCTTGGGGTTGTCGCGACATTGATAATAGAGGGAACAAAATTGATTCATTTGCAGATGAACAGAACCTTATTTGCTTGAATGACTACACTGTTACTACTTTGGCACCCCATGGTCAAAGTGGCAACGTTCTGGATTTGGCGTGGGCGTCTCCAGCGGTGAGTTCTAACTGTTCTTTCTATGTACATGACGATCTTCTTAGTAGCAATCATTTTCCTGTTTTCATTGGTATTCTTTACCATACCCCTTTACAATTTGTTAGTGATCCATCGTCACCTCCAAATATAACCTCAAACACTGATACTTTTTCTACCTCTGGTTTATCTGAAATTAACTTTAATAAAATAGATTGGTTAAAGTTCAAAGAACTTTGTGAAGATAGTTTTTCAACGTTTTCAATGAAATCGGATCCTATTTTAAACTATAATTCTTTCATTCAAAACTTGTGTAGTATTTTAATGACATTTCCTAAGAAAGGGGGAAAAAATTGCCATAATAGAAAGCGCAAAGCTACTGTCTGGTGGAATGATTTATGTTCTCGTGCAGTAAATGAAGCTAAAATTGCATTATGCTCCTACAAAAAGTATCCTAACTCAGAAAATTACATTATTTACAAACGGCTTGATGCCAAAAAGAAAAGAATATTATCAGAACAAAAAAGCTTGAGTTGGGCTAATCTTTGTAATTCTTTTAACAGATTGACTCCTAGTAAACTGATTTGGAACTATATAAAAAAAATTCAAATTTGCAAAATTTGGCTCTAGTCCCAAATCACATTTTCTAAATAATTCACGAAATGCTTCTGCTTATTTGAACAAACTAGCTTCTGATTCAAGTTCTTCCTCCTCTCATATCCAGTTAGATTCATGCTTTGAATTTGAAGGACTAGAATCTGCAAAATGGATACAAAATCCTTTTGAGTTCTATGAATTAGAAGCCGCTTTAGCTAAGAAAAAGAATACTTCTCCTGGACCCGATTTTATTCCTAATTCTGTTTTAAAAAAATTACCGAAAAATGCGAAAACCATTCTTTTAGAAATCTTCAACCAACTTTGGTCACATAATATTATACCATCCAGTTGGAAAATCCAATTTATTGTTCCGATATTAAAACCTAATAAGGATAGCAATAGTATAGATTCATACAGACCAATTTCTTTAACATCAAGTTTAGCCAAACTGTTTGAAACGATGCTTAAAAACCGATTAGAATGGTTTGTGGAACATAATTCGCTGATACCCGACTACCAATTTGGGTTCCGCAAGGGTAAAAATACCATGTTTAATTTAGGTTGTCTAATTGGTGACGTTCAAAACAATTTAAGGAAAAATAAACTCACTTTAGCGGTTCTCTTAGATTTCAAAGGCGCATTTGATAACATTAAACACGAATACTTGATTGAATGTTTACAAAAACTAGGCTTTCCCGGTTCGGTTTTGTTTTGGATTTATAATTTTTTGAATGATCGCTCTTTATCACTTAAAGTAAACAATAATCTATATGGTCCTTGTTCTTCTTTCAAAGGTACTCCTCAAGGTTCTGTAATTTCTCCTTTGATTTTTATTTTATGTCTTGTAAATTTTATGAAAGTTATTCCAGACTCTATAAAGTATTCTTTCTATGCTGATGATCTCTTAATTTATTTGGATTGTGATGATCTCTCAGAAGGAGAACGCATAATGAATAATTGCCTCTCAGTTTTATGTACATATCTTACCAGTTTTCTTGAGCTTGAAGTAAATGTCGATAAAAGTTCAGTTATGCTTTTCTCTTATAATACATCATCTAACCCTCGTATATTTTACAATAGCGCTCTCATACCATTTAAAACATCTGAAAAATATTTAGGTATCGTACTCGATTCACAATTATCTTGGGGTCCTCACATTGAGTACATTTGCAAAAAAGCCGAGCAGCGTCTTAATATTCTGAGGTCTTTAGTTGGCGTAAGCTGGGGTTCTGATCCGAAAACTCTAAAGAATTTATATTTCTCTTTAGTACGTAGTCAATTTGATTATGGCTGCGTTTTTTATGCTGATGCATCTAATCAATTGCTCCGTAAACTAGATGTTTTACAAAATCGAGCCTTACGTGTTATGACTGGCGCTATGATGTCGTCTCCAATAAATTCCTTAGAAGTAGAGTCTGGGGTTCCCCCGTTAAACATAAGAAGAAGCTACCTCACTGAAAAATTTTGTTTGAAATTAGTCAGCCATGATAATGTTTTATTAGGTCGCTTCCTACAGAACATTTCCATTCCAAATTACAACATTAACCCTTTACCCGCTTCTCCTACCATTAGCGAATCCATAGCTTACTTAAACTTTGAATTTCAAGACACAGTACGCTGGTCGTATCTTATACCCTGTTTCTCTTACAGCTTTCATACAATGTTACTAGATGTTCCTGTAAGTCTTACTAGATTTAATACAAAACAAGATTTTTATGAGTTCTTGGACGAGAAAAGTGATCATATTAAAATTTATACAGACGGATCCAAATCTTCTTCTTACACTAGTTTTGCTTTTTATGACTCAAATAACAAATTTGGTAAAGTGTTTTCGTGTGATGAACATTTTTCAATTTTTTCTGCTGAAATACTTGGTTTGATTTTTGCCTGTAAATACATTATTCAAAATTTTCTTAGTTCTAAGTTTTCGAAATTCTTAATACTATGTGATTCTATGAGTGCTTTACAAGCTTTAGAACAAAAGTGTATTAGTAATAATTCTAATTATCTAATTTATGAATTAAGATATCTTGTTCATCTACTACATAGTAACAATATTTTTGTAGAATTCTGCTGGGTACCAGGGCATTCTGGCATTCTCGGCAATGAGTTGGTAGACAAACTCGCACGATCTGCTAAAAACTTGGCTACAATTAGTGAATATAACGTACCATGCAGCGACCTAGTAATTCATTTGAAAGAAAATTTGCTTAAGCGGTGGTCTTTGGATTTGGAAAACACTCGTCAGGTTAAGGGCAAATGGCATGCTGAAATTGCCCCCGTACCCAGTACGAAAGCTTGGTTTGAAAAAGCAGGTTATCGTGGCAGAAATTTTGTTACTAGTTTATGTAGATTAAGAATAGGTCATTGTAAATTTCCATCTCATCTTCAACGTCTTAGACTTAGCAATAATTCTTTATGTAAATACTGTTCTGTCCCAAATTGCGACTTACAGCATTTATTTTTTGACTGTAAATATTTTAACTTGGAACGTCTTTTACTAATATGTTCTTGTGATGAAAGTATAAAAAACGAATTTCCAAAAAGTGTGCAAGATTTGCTAAAACATAATGAATTGTACAAAATTGTATATAATTTTTACATCAACACATTCGGTCCTTTGTAAATATCATTGATTTTCATTTTAAGATTAAGTTTTAACTCATATTCAGTATGTTATTTGTTTTTCTTTCTTTCAATTTGTTACTTGTATTTAATAATTGTTATTTTGTTAATCTGTTTCCTTAGATTTTACTTAATCTAAGATTGTTAACTTTTGTCAGTTATGTTAGTGTTTAAGCAGATGGCCATGTAGCCAAAGCTTCAATAAAAAAAAAAAAAAAAAAAAAATTATAAAAAGTCAAAAGGTCAAACAACAAAATAATAAAATAATATTCATTCATGTCAAGAAAAAACTAAAATATGTTGCATTATCAATGAAAAATTATTTTAAAATTATTAAGAACTGTACAAATGTCAAGTGCAATAAAAAAAACTTCCTTCAAGATCGGCATTACAAGTCAATTTTCACATAACAGTCAATTAAAGTAATAATTAGACAACTTAACCTTACTAGGTACACAATTTACACTTATTATGACTAAGAAAATCTTGTACTGAGTAAAATAAGTGTGCCATTAGCCATCTGTATAATTCTTTTTCAAATTTTATTACAATAAGTGGTTTAATTTTTTCAGGTAAATTGTTAAATATACATATGCACATCCAGAAACAATTTTTTTGTATGCGAGTGCTTTTTGGAACAATGGCTGCCGCCAACCTATGTGCATTTCTGGTGTTTCGAGGATAAACATCTTGAGCTGATTGGAAATAGTGATGATTTTGTCTTACAAACTTTGCACTTTCAAAAATGTACAGGCATGGCAAAGGTAGAACATTTAATGTTTTAAATAGGGGTGCACATGGCTCATCAGGTGCCGTATCACAGATTGCCCTAACACATTTCTTCTGAGCAATAAATGCCTTACTCATATCTGTGCTATTACCCCATATGATAAGACCATATCGGAGGACAGACTCAATATACGCAAAGTATGCAGTACGTGCTGCATTCTGAGAGGCAACTTTGGTGAGTTTATAAAGTGCATAACTGAATCTGTTTATTTTGTTGCATATATTTGTGATCTGTTGTTTCCAGTCCAACTTATGATCTATCTCCAAACCCAGAAACTTTGTTGTGTTTGTACCGTGTAGTCCTAGTCCTTGATAGTGTACTTTTAGTGTTTGATGGGGTATTTTGTTGAAATTCATAAAATAAGTTTTGTCAATATTTATATGTAAATTATTATCTTTAAGCCAATTTATTATTAAGTTCATTGTATTGTTAATTTCATTTATGTGGTCATTTAATGTCATTTTTTTATTTGTAGTCACTATGATTGAGATGTCGTCAGCAAATAAGATGCAGCGGTGCTTTGTCAGGTTTGGCAAGTTATTAATATAAATAAGGAAGAGTAGAGGGCCTAAAACGCTCCCTTGCGGTACTCCAAACTTGTTTACCTTAGGCTCCGAATAAAATTTTTGGGTACTATTATTTTTATCAAGTTTTACTATTTCAACAGCTTGCATCCTATCGCTTAAGTAAGTTCTAAGCCAGTTTAGTGCTGGACCCCTTATTCCGTTGTTTTCCAACTTATCCAATAATGTGTCATGCCGACAAAAATCAAATGCCCTCGACATGTCGAGGAATATTGCAGTTGTGTATTTATTATCATTTAAGTTAATAAGGATTTCATTTACTAAGTTAAAAATGGCATGGGTGGTCGATTTCTTTTTTTGAAATCCAAACTGTTCATTTTTAAGTACACCATATTTTTCAAAAAACAATCTGAGTTGCTCCAGGATAATTTTTTCATATATCTTAGACATAATAGATATCAAAGTTATTGGTCTATAGTTGTCGACAGTGGTTTTTTCATTTTTTTTATGCAGGGGTTTGACTAGTGAATACTTTAACCTGTCTGGAAAAGTTCCAGAAGACATTGACGAATTTATAAGGAATGTCAGGATAGGGGCTATTTCATTTTGACATGCCTTCAAAACTTTGGTACTGATGTTGTCAAATCCCTCAGAATTTGTATTATTTAGGGATTTAATTGTTTTTTTAATACAATACTCATCAACTGGAGTCAAGTATATAGAATTTATTAAGTTGCTTGAGGAGTCATTTTGTCTTTTCGAAAGAGAGTCGTTTGTAATATTAGTAAAATGGTCATTAAATATATTGGCAATTTCTGTTGGATTATTTATATTTTGGTGATTATAGTTAATAGTTTCAATGTGTCAATTTAGTATTAGTCTCTTGGTGTATTATTTTCCATGCTGATTTGCATGCATTCTTTCTCCTATTTTTTTGTATGTATTTATTATTTGACTGTTTCCTTGCCTGTATGAAGGTCTCATTTTTTTTTCAACCCGATTTTAGGACAAAGTAGTTTTTCCTAGGCCAAACTAGTTCATCGCGTTGACATTTCAGAGAGCGACTTTGCCTCGGAAGACCTGTAGATGTAGAACATGACACAAAAAAAAATAACCACCATTTTAACCAATCACGTGTTCTACAGGACTTCCGAGGCAAACTCGCTCTCTGAAATGTCAACGCGATGAACTAGTTTGGCCTAGGAAAAACTAGTTTGTCCTGAAATCTGGTTTGGCCGGTAAAATATATACAGTATTTTAAAAAACTTTTAGCCCAAACAAAGTTCCAAAGTCAAAAATTGTGTTCCAAACATTTCCCTCTATATCTCTTCGTTGACTAGGCTTAACTTGATATAATATATTAAAAAAAAATAACTTTCGCCGTAATTCAATTCACATCTTAGATTTCTGCGCGAACTGTTCATTTAAATAAAACACTTTCTCGGATTTTGCACGCATTTATTTAACAACTTGTTTAAATTTGCTTGTTACAAAATAAAAAGAAAAATTATTATTTTTGCACATTTTGGATATTTTTTTTATCTGGATGTGGCAAGTCGGAATACTCTTTGGTCATGTCAAGAAACGTTGCTGTTTGATTTTCTTGATTGCTGTTTGGGTGTTTTAATACAATATCTATTGTATAATTAGTGCATATAAATACGTGATCATTGTTGGAAATTACTTATGAAACTTGGATCTCGAAAGATTTGGATTCCCGAAGGAGGAACACTGCGTCAGCGATGGATTCGTGCGATACCTCGAGCCGACTGGGAGCTTACAACATCGTGACTGTGATATAGTTAAAATAAAACAACCCTTAGTTATGTACGCGTATTATTTGATTTTAAGGCGCTATAATCAGGAATTCATCTCATCTCATGCATACAAGAAATTAGGATTACATTTTACTCCCTAAGGACTAAAGTGGTTATTTAGTCCCGCTTCGTAGGGCTATATTTGCGTACTTTTAGAGCATGAGAATTGAAAATTATTATTATTTCTATTAAAACATTAATTTAAAGTCCCTATACTTAGGCTTTTTCTCAATTACTTACTTAAAAAATTTACATTTAATTAAAAGTTTCCCTGTCAGTTACAGGCCACTCGAAATGGTTTTGAAGAATTTTTCGTCATTCTTTTGTGACAGGTACCTACCGTTAATTTTTTTTCAAATCCAAGACCTTTTTTTTGTTTATAGGTCTTTTTCTTTACAAGCCCGTTGCATTGGCAAATCCAGGTGATTTCTGTGGGTATTTGATAAGAAAAAGTGATGTGATACAAGGCCTTGTCCAGTGATGTGATACAAAGCCTTCGCCAAGGCCAGATTTGGTGTAGCTTTTTTGATTTTTTGATTTGATTTGATTTTGATTTGGTACGAACGTGTGTAGCACGGATTACCTATATTTGCTTTACAGCAAAGTTCGTCCGCACCAAATCGGCGGTTAGGTCTGGTCTGGACGTGTGTAGCGGCTATAAGAACTAACGAACGAACTTTAAAAAGAAGCAAAAACGCGAAGTTGCTTTAATCAGATCCTACTAGGTGTCACTTCACTACATAGTATATCATCACTACATAGTATAAAACAAAGTCGCTTTCTCTGTCCCTATGTCCCTTTGTATGCTTAAATCTTTGAAACTACGCAACGGATTTTGATGCGTTTTTTTTAATAGATAGAGTGATTCAAGAGGAAGGTTTATATGTACTTTTTATCCCGATATTCCCACGGGAACGGGAACCACGCGGGTGAAACCGCGGGCGGCCGCTAGTTGCACATAAATAGTTCACTAAAGTCAACGACAGATGGCTCCAAGTTAATACAACCATAGTCTACCTACAGAAAAGAAATATCCTTTTTTTCTTTATGTAAGTACTATGTTCATCAACTTTGATAGAAACTTAAATGTGTCTTGTTCTTTAGTATTTATTTCTTAAATACTTACTAAAATTTACAACTGAAAATCAGCGTTTGCTTGCGTTGCAAGACAAGTAATATGACGCTGAGCTGCGACCATTGAGTAGGTACTGCTGCGGCACGGCACACACACATTTTTATTTGGAACTTTTTGTCTTATTGAGTCTAATTTGTGTTTTCTATTCTTGTTCGTAATACAGTGCTACCTTCTCTTATACCTATGTGAATATGCCTTGTATTTAATGAATACTTATGTGTGTGTCTATAGTAAGAATCTACAATCTCTATTTGGTGGTAAAATATATATAAGGTCCTTCCTAAATAGTGCACATAATTTTAACGGGTCAATGTACTCACGCATACAAAGAGTTATTACTATGGTACCAACATTGGAAACGCGAAAAAAAAAATCAGCTGTTCCATAGAAAACTTAAAATCGAATAGATCAAAATGTATAGAACAGCTGATTTTTTTTTCTGAAAAACTGAAACATGTCCAATAACTAAAAATACAAAAATAAATTATATTTAAAAAAACCTTTTATTTAAAATCAAGCTTTTATTCAAATGTCCTAAAAATAATAAAATAAACTGTGTATCAAGTCAAATCCAACAAACTTATTACATTAAACAATTTATATGTTTTAAAAGCTTGTCGCGAGATTTTATTGTTACTGGGCTTGCACTAAACACAAATGCTTTAACTTATATTTGACATATGAAATTAAAGCGACAAGCTTTTAAAACATATAAATTGTTTAATGTAATAAGTTTGTTGGATTTGACTTGATACACAGTTTATTTTATTATTTTTAGGACATTTGAATAAAAGCTTGATTTTAAATAAAAGGTTTTTTTAAATATAATTTATATGTAAGTTATTTCACTCAGTATATTTCGTTCTTATTCTTTTTGGCTTGGCACCGACTTCAAACAGTTCAGTAAGTACCAAGATAAATTAGAAAAAGTCACGTATCATCGTCCTTTAAATTAAAAAATCTTATTATTTTTTTTGTTTTTTAGTGGTTGTTAATTTTTGTTTGAAGATCCGTTTTGAAGGCGGTTACAATTTTTTTTCAAAAACGTTTTATTTTTCGATTTTTAGTGAAGTAGCTTAAGAAACTACATGGTGATTATGATAAATTGTTGTAAATATCCTATCCGTTACGGAATTCAGCTTTCCATCTTTAGCTACTTAGATAACTTGAAGGAATACAACTGAAGGTCCATTCGTGCATATGGTATTTATAAAACATCATAATATAACTCCTAACTGTTGAGGAGTTTCACCTCTCATCAGCAGCTCACCCTCATAACCTGAGAGAATATAACTATTGGCCCATACGTACGATTAATACGTAAAGAAATATTCTCCAGCTCCTAACCGTTAAGGAGTTGTAGCTTCCATCACCAGCTCATCACTATGAGATGAGGGCTACCAGATGCAAATACTTGACTAACTTCAAAAATAAATGGAACGCATAAGGCTTGCCTATATTTGAGAATTTCTCTCAATTTTCCTGGGATTTGATCCCCTGGTCCTGACTTGGTGAAAGTAAGATCAGGTCAGAAGTGCCAACTTTCGAAAAAACATTTTTTTTGAAAATGATCCCCAATTTGATGAAACTATGAAATCGTCCATATACCCAAATAAAGTCTGAATACACATTATTCAGGATAACTCCTGAACTTCTTGCCAGTTCTTGATAAAATTTTAATGGGACCACACGAGAAGCGTCACCTTTTAAATAAAAAAAGAATTATCCAAATCGGTTCATTAACTAAAAAGTTCTGAGGTAACACACATAAAAAATAAAAAAAATAATAAAAAAAAAATTATACAGTCGAATTGATAACCTCCTCCTTTTTTTGAAGTCGGTTAAAAAGGAGGAGGTTCTCTATTCGTCTGTATGTATGTTTTTTTTTTGTGTATGTCCACCGATTACTCGAAGACGGATGGACCGATTGAAATGATTGAAACGTTATTACATCAGGTTGGTTTCCAAGTTGATCCCATTTCTGGTCTTGTTGGTCAAATCGGTTCAGTAGTTTTCAGGAAATCTTGAAAATACTGTCGTTTTCGTTACCACTTTATGTGAATTTAATACGTATCTTTAGGCATAGGTACTCCTTTGTTTATAAACCGATTTAGATGATTCTTATTTTGTTAAAAAGGGGATACCTCAAGGTATTTTAACCGACTTCAAAAAAGGAGATTTTCAATTTGATCACATACCTATTTACCAGAATACAAGTGAGTTGCCTGCACGATGCACTAAAAAGAGTGAAATAAAAATTATTTTTATAAAAAAATTAAACCGCCTTCTAAAAAACCACATCAAAAAAGTAAGAAATAATTCCTCACCAAATAAATAACGTAAGTACTTCGAAGTCGGGCGGGTTTTAACAAAAACAACAAAAAATCGTACATGTTTCACGCCCGACTTCAAAGTACTTACGTTATTTATTTGGTGAGGAATTATTTCTTACTTTTTTGATGTGATTTTTTTGAAGGCGGTTATATTTTTTTATAAAAATATTTTTTATTGTATCGTCAAATTTGTCAGCTTTTGTGTCGTTTTCAGCAGCAGCAGACATCCTAAACCAGATGGCTTTCTCTTTGAATAAGATGTGGTTTTAGAACACTCATGCCCGTTTGCACTAAACTCGGGTTGAGCGTGTCATAGATAAGATACATCTTAGCTTAGAAACAGCCTAAAACAGCCGAGCTAAAATTTTTGTTTGCACTGACAGACTACGTCGTAAATTAGTCATCACCTTGCTAAAAGAATGAATGAATGAATTCAAATATTAATTGTTTATGGATTTTAAACCTGGCGAGGTAAAGTAGGTCACTGGATATTTTTTTGGTTGAAACTTCTCATTGATTCCTTCGTAAGTTAAAAGGAGACAAAAGCTAAGGCGTTGTCTATTTTATTTGGTAGGAGTAATTCACCGAGAAAAGAAAAAGTCAGCTGAGCTCAACTGTCAGGAAAAACATAAATACAGTGCGCAACCTTTTCTGTTCCGGTGGCCAAAACTAGAACTAACGAGTTTTGTTTTTAATGTCATTTTGCTAATAATAGGTCTTTACATATGAAATTGCCGTTTTTTTCTTTTGTACATATAACTTAACAACTTTTATAATATTAGAAATATATAATTTCTTTAATATTGCGTTACATTAAGACCGTATCGAGCAACTTTTGATAATTTAATAACCACGATATTTGATTATTTACATAGAAAAAACTTATTCCGAAAGTTACGACTTTTTTTGTTTCCAGAATTTCGTACTTTATTAGTTGTAACTTAGTGAAAAAAAATTTTTTCTCTTAACGAATGTGTCATTTAGTAGTTAAAATGTCCATAAATACGTGTGTAAAATTTTGTAAATTTACATAATATTAGTCGTTAAATAATAACAAAAACGTTAGTATGGAAAAAAAATAATTACAGAAATCTCCATACAAAACGGCAATTTCATAGGTAAAGATCTATTACTTTCATGTTTTGCTGCTAAACATAAGCGCCGCTGTCATGGGAACAGAAAAGATTGTCGATCTGTAATGTTTTTTTTAAATAAATGATGAATGACGTATGTCACATGTGTTGTGTCTCTATCTAGCAAACAAGAATACAAAAGCCACAAGCTTTTCTGTTCCGGTGACAGCCGTGACACAGGAGTCACTTGCAATACGAAATTAGCTGTCAAAATGGATTGTCGTATGAAAACTGTTTTAGTTCCAAAGATAATCACCGGAACAGAAAAGCTTGTCGCACTACTCTTTGCTCACAATGCCACAGACAATAATCACTGATATAGGTATTTCTTAAGCCTTAGGTGCTCGATATTGGGCCCGTAAGTTAAGAATAGCCAAAAGTGCATTTAAGAATGTCCTAAGGTTAGTGCAAAGCAATTTTTTGTCAAGAATGTCTTAAGTTAGCTAGGAAAAGACTTAGGCGATTTTTAAGTTTAGTGCAAACGGGTGTCACTGTATTTAGGTTTTTTTTACACTTTTTGCGTAGTTTACACCGTCTTCTGTTTTTGTGATTGTTACACTTGTGTTTTGTTGTTGTACATTTTTTTGTGTGTATTGTTTAACACCTATTCGAGTTCAATATGTTTGATCGCGCGTTCGTACGAACTAAGTTCGCGCGAATAGAATTACAAACATTTGAGTCGCGCGATTGCGTCGTGCGTTTGTCAGTTAGGACACCTATTCGAGTTCAATATGTTTGATCGCGCGTTCGTACGAGTAAAATTCGCGCGAACCTGCGATGATCGCTCATTCGCGTTCTATTAGGACGATGCCTTACAGGGACCATATTTTATTGTTTTTTTTTTTATATTGTATTTTGTTTGCTCGAAGGATCGAACATTATTTAAGTCAATAGAGCACCGACGACGGCGGTAACGGTTTCAGATATTCGGAATGTTTTCCATTAACTCGTCTTAATGATTGTAAGTCATTGCATATTCAGTTTAATGTATGGTATTTTGTCTTGTAAAGTTTTAACCTTGTTTCTATACACAATAAACACTTAAGTACTTGCTTACTAAAAGGTTTTGAGCAGACAATAATTACACTCAATTTAGGTAACAACTTTTAATAAGTACCTACTACTAAATAAGTCGACTTAGATTTAATGACGTTATAAAACCATAAATAAGCTTAAAAAAGGTACCTACATATAGCTTTCTCGGTTTTTTGTTAAGAATCTTCCATTTTAAGTAAATAAATAATTGATGTAAGTAATAAGATTTAAGACAAATTACATTACATAAATGCTGCAAAACAATGCTCATAAACCGTTCTTATCACTTTAATTTGCTTTTTTAACATATTTATTCAAATTCACAGCAACTGTAGGTACAGCACTTAGGTTGAATTTCAAGAAGTAATAATAATAGAAAACAAAGAAATACATTACTCCAATTGAACAATACACAGAAGTCAACATTAAAGGTAAAAATGCTAATGTTTTATCTAACGCCCAAGCGGGATGCAGAACATTTTCATATATAAATAACACTAATAGACCATATAAGTACATTGTCTCAGCATGGCTTAAAAGAGGTAATCTAAAATAGCGACGTCTTTTAGGGCCCTTCAACTTAGGCGGCATATAAAAGAATGGAATGTTACTAAAACCGATAGCGGAATGCGTAAACAATATAAATAATTTAATTGACATTAAGTCCTTTGGATACAGTAGAGGAAATAATGAGTAATGGCCGACTACTGACAAAATTAAAAATAGTCTTCCATCAACTTCACCGAGCACAGCCATGAAGCTGAAAATAAATGAAAGACTATCAGAAAATTTTTAGTCACGAACTCTGTCGTCAGACTTACTAACGACGACACTACGACGACGATTGCAGACTAAATACGTCGTTTGAGCGTTTGGTTGCAAATGAATTTAATTCTCTTTAATTTTCATTTTCTCAAAGTATTGATCCGGCTCGAAGGACCATTTAGTTATTACGATTTGTTTTCTCGAACGCACATAAGAATATAAATTAAATATAAATACTCAACAAACTCACCTTAAAGGTATGATTATCATTAAAATAGCCTTCTCGTGTACATGCCAACCAAACATGAATGAACAGGTTGCACACACAATCATACACCTGAAAGGAATTCAAACTTCGTCATATTTCATATCATATATAATATTGATCTAAAAACAACGAACGTATCTTGAACCTCTTCAGGCTCTAAGATACGGCGATTATCCAGCGTAGGCGTTCTACGCAACGCATGTGTCGCGTTGTCACGGGGCGCGGCGCCGGCGCCGCCGCCGGCGTCGGAAAATGGAAAATGCCTATGCTGGATAAACGCTAGTGTAAAGGCAGTGTCGGTCATGTTTAATTTAGCAGATATGCTCAACTTCCTGTGAGCACAGTTTTCTATCATAAATTTAATCACAAAGATGCACAGAAAATCAGACAGCATTGAAATAAAATACATAATTTTGTAATTAATTGCAAAGAATATAAATTATTTTGTATTTAATTAAAATGTACCAACCTCACAAAACTTAAGCCTCTGTACCTCCTGTCTGCCCCCAGATGCCATAATTTTATCAATGCTGGCACCATTGAGAGGAATGTGAGTATGAATGTGACAATGGGCCTGACTGAGGGTAGAACTGCATGCTGATATTCTTGAACTAATCCACCAGTCATTGTAGCATCGGATTTGCCAACATCAAAACCAGCTTTTGTTACTGCAAACAGATAGTTTTATAATTTACTAGCGGCCGCCCGCGGTTTCACCCGCGTGGTTCCCGTTCCCGTGGGAATATCGGGATAAAAAGTACATATAAACCTTCCTCTTGAATCACTCTATCTATTAAAAAAAAACGCATCAAAATCCGTTGCGTAGTTTCAAAGATTTAAGCATACAAAGGGACATAGGGAAAGAGAAAGCGACTTTGTTTTATACTATGTAGTGACTAGCGGATTACCCGTTCCCGTGGGAATATCGGGATAAAATATAGCCTATGTCACTCGGGAAGGATGTAACTTTTTAATGGTCATAGAATTTTCTAAATCGTTCCAGTAGGTTCGGAGCCTATTCAATTCAAACAAAAATCAAATTCAAAGAAATAGAAAAAAATACCACCAGGGGTCTTCTTAAACGAAACAGATACCAAAAATATAGTTTTTGAATTTTTTGTCTGTCTGTCTGTATGTTGTCCGCGTTTCACACAAAAACTACTGAACGGATTTTGATGAAACTTTTTTTGTTATACAGCTATTGGCCCTCGCCAACATATAGGCTATAATTTATTTTGAAGATCGTAATATCTGATGTGGAACCATAGCAGTCCAGCCAAACTATGAGAGATATAAAAATACCCTCTTAAGGAAAATTGTTAAATGATGGGCACTTTCTATTGACGTACAAAAATTTGAAGGTCTGGTTCACCTGATGTGGAAGTTCCACATCAGCAGCCAGGATAAACTATATGAGATACAAACATGGCGTCTTAAGAAAAGTTGTTTCACGTAATGAACATTTTCTATTGACGGAAAAATATCGAAGGTCTGGCACACCTGATGTGGAACCCTAGCAGCCCAGCTAAACTATAAGAGATACAAATATAGCATCTTAAGAGAAGTTGTTCAGCGTTATAAGTATTTTCTTTTGACATACAGTATACTAATATTATAGTGTGAAAGTATGTTTGTTTGTATGTCCGTCTTTCACGTCAAAACGGAGCAACGAATTGACATGTTTTTTAGTATGTGCGGGTAGTTTAGGAGCAAGAGAGTGACTTAAGTAAGCTTAAAATAAGTTTTTATCCCGGAAAAATATCACTTTCCCTCGGGATAACGTCGTGTAGTACACGCGGGCAAACCGCGGGCGGAAGGCTATGTGATATAATTTTTTTATGTGTTAATATATTGTATCATACCACTGTACTAATATACAGTATGTAAACGATCGAAAGGCAAACCTTAAAACTGGTAGGTGTATAAAACGGGTATAATACAATGGCACCCTTTTTTAATAATAATTTAATTTAGTTTTATTTTTCAATTTTAGTAAATGAAATTATTTACCTCTTTATCATCAGTCGGTTAATGATTTTAGTAACATCCTGTGATTAACAGTACCTAATCCTCTCTGATATTTTGTCAAAATGCCATAGACAACACGTTGTCTAAAACGAACATAAAACGAAAAACTTCTTTTACAGAACAGCAAAAAAAGAAAAATCCTTTTTTCTGATCTGTATTTATGACTGAAGAGATTTGTTAGAGAAGTAAAACTTCAAAGAGAGTAAAAGTAAAGAGTTTAATGTTTCAGACCTGTCAATTGATTGCAATCTGAAACAGGTCAGAAGTGTTTTTACCATGTTTTTACCTATTTTCTTTGTTCAATGTGTTTTACTGTGTTCAGTTTAGTTTAGTTAAACCGGTTCATAAAATTATTTAGTTGCTTGAACTACCGCGATAGGACTCTTTAGTGTTTAGTGTGATTTGCTGTTTCAGAAAAGACTTGTTTAAAAATTGAAAAAACCTTTGGTTATGTAAGTTTTATTTGTTATTTTCTTCCTAATAAAGTAAGGTGCAGTGTTATCCTGTGTTTCTTTGACGACATATCGAACTACATCGCATTTAACATAATGAATTATTGATGTCGATGTCGAGACGTCACTGGTGAGATTGTAAACAAAGTTATACAGGAAGTTACATTTTTATTAACTTATTATTTATTTTTAACGCTGTCTATAAAGTTTCCAAATTTTAGTAAGTTCGGTTCCAAATTCATCTTTCTCGTCTTAACATTATCGGGTTTTATATTTGCCTTTCGATCGTTTACATACTGTATATTAAATAAATAAATAAAATAATCTATACTTATAATAAAACTGTAAACGATCCAATTCTGTACATTTAAAAGAAATAGAAAATAATACCTCCAGGGGTCTAAAGGAACAGATACCAAAAATATAGTTTTGAATTTTTTGTCTGTTTATCTGTCTGTTGTCCGCGTTTGAGGCAAAAACTACGAAACGGATTTTGATGAAACTTTTTTTGTTGTATAGGCTATTGGTCCTCGCCAACATATAGGCTATAATTTATTTTGACGATCGTAATATCTGATATGGAACCATAGCAGTCCAGCCAATCTATGAGAGATATAAAAACACCGGCTTAAGGAAAATTATTAAACGTGATGAGCATTTTCTACTGTCATACAAAGTTTGAAGGTCTGGTTCACCTGATGTGGAACCCTAGCAGCCCAGCCAAACTATAAGAGATACAAATATAGCATCATAAGAGAAGTTGTTCAGCGTAATAAGTATGTTCTTTTGACATACTATCTCGAATATTATTCATATGAAAGTGTGTTTGTTTGTATGTCCGTCTTTCACGTCAAAACGGAGCAACGGATCGACTTGATTTTTAGTATGTAGGTAGTTTAGGAGCTAGAAAGTGACATAGACTAAAAATATCACTTTACCTCGGGATAACGTAGTGTAGTACATGCGGGCGAAACCGCGGTCGGAAGGCTATGTTATGTAAATTTTTAATGTGCTAATATGTATCATAGCATTCATAGCGCTGTACTAATATATATATATATATATATTAAACTAGCTTTCCGCCCGCGGCTTCGCCCGCGTGAACTTCCCGACCTTATCCCGCGGGAATGTGACATTTTATCATTTTATCACAAACATCTAAACTTTCACATTTATAATATTACTAGCTTTCCGCCCGCGGCTTTTATCATTTTACCACAAACATCGACATTTTATCATTTTATCACAAACATCTAAACTTTCACATTTATAATATTACTAGCTTTCCGCCCGCGGCTTCGCCCGCGTGGACTACACGACGTTATCCCGCAGGAATGTGATGTTTTTCCGGGATAAAAAGTAGCCTATGTTCCTCTCCAGGCTACAAAGTATCTGTGTCCCAAATTTCAGCCAAATCCGTTCAGCCGTTTTGGCGTGATTGAGTAACAAACATACAAACATCCAAACATCTAAACTTTCACATTTATAATATTAGTAGGATAGGATAAGTAGGATAAATAAATAAAAAAAACAAAATAGCTTATTAGCCTTAATTTTTAGTTTTTAGTCATTACTGATAGTTTTTCGTAGTTTAAAAGTTAGTTATTGATGCACTGTATAAACATTTTGCGTAAGTACTCAGTAAGAAGAAGAAAGAAGAAAGAAGAAGAAAATTATTTATTTTAGCAACACACAACAAAATATACACACAGAAAACCAAATAAGAACAAACAAAAACAACAATAAACAAAAAAATACTTCTATGTGTTGTTGTGTGATGCCAAAACTGTGCTCAGCTCAGTATAAGCAGCAAGCGACGAGGCTTGGCTGCACTGGTATTCTGCTGAACACAGTAGTGACATACAATTTATGGATAATACCTACAATAATTACCTAATTAATTAGTTTACATTGGTACAATACAATATTATAATAAATTAATGAAAACATAAGAAAACTACAATACAAACTACAAACTAAACTACAAACAAAAATTGGCAGTATGGCTTAATGTCTTCGCCTGTTCAAAAGGACAAACTTTTTTTACAACACTGCTTGTGACTCTATACTCTATGGCCAAGCCAAGCCAAACTTTTTGCAATATAAAAAGTTGTGAAAACTTGTGGAAAACTTGTGAAAGTTCTCAAAGTAGTATTTAAAGTCCGTCTCCTTTATCGGTAGTGATTAAATGTGGAATAAATACACCATGATTGTAAACTAACATGTTAATAAACACTTACAATTACAATCGGAATTCGCAAAACACTGCAAGCAAACATGTTTCTAAACTATAAAATTCATGCACAAGTACTTTCAAATTGATAAATAAAAAAGTGAGCCAAATGAGAAGGAAAAATACAACAAAGTATACCTACTGCAGGTCGTCATCAGGAGGTACACAATCATAGAAGCTAATACTTTACGATGAACAAATCACCCCATTGCCAGCGCGTATCACCAAACAAGTAAGAAAACTACAATTATGTTTTTTGTAAGTTTAACAAATATAACTTAAGTGATTTGCTAAATGTGTTACGGGTTTTCAGCGCGCGGTACGGAGGAGGTAAATTATTCCAGCATTTGGAAGCTGAGTATTTGAAAGACCCACGGAATGCAGCAGTACGGTGTTTGGGAGTGAGTATCATGTATGAGGCTGCCCTGGTGTTATAGGGATTTCTATCCTTTGCCCAGTTAATTTTGCAGTAGAGATATTCAGGTGTTTTGGAATGCACAATGTCAAAAAGCAAAGTGGCGAAATGAAGTGCTCTGCGTGAATTCATTTTGAGAAGGCTGGAGTTATTCAAAAATGGTGTGACATGTGCTCTCGGTGGTATGTTAAAGCAGAAGCGTGCACAAGCGTTTTGAACACGCTGCAGCTGCCGTTCTGTTCTTGAAAGTAGGCAATGACCGAACACTGTATCAGCATAATTGAGTTTAGATAGAACTAACTAAGACTAATAATAACTAAGAACTAACTAAGAGTAAGTATGTTAGTTTGGTGCATTATCGTGTAACTTGTGCTTTTTAGTGCATTGCTTAATTTAGATATGTATTTTCTCTCGTGTTATCAAGTTTTTAGATAGTTTTTTTAGTTTATAAGTAAAAGTAGAACTTTTATTCTTTTTTTCTTTTCTCAGTGAGTGACGCTAGCCAGATTAATTATACTAAAAAATAGATAGACGGTCACTCACTTGTCTATGCCTGTTTTTTCTTTTTTTTTTCTTTTTGCTGGCACTGGCCTATCAGTGTTTCAGTCTTGGTATGTTGTCCGATTGTGTTGGCTTCATAGCCCCACCAAATACGGTCCCGACGGAAGATCAGCGCTGGCCACAAGCCAAGCATTATGCTGAGTCGGGACCATTTTGGGACATAGGTACCGTACGATTCAATGTGTTTTTGTGTAAATATTATTTTGTTGTGATGTCCCAAATAAATTATTTTTCTTTCTTCTTCTTTCTTTCTTTCCTTAAAAATTAAAAATGCTGCCGAAAGTCACTATTCCACGCGGACGAAGTCGCGGGCACACCTAGTATGTACTAAAACCATTTTAAGCAATATTATTAGTTTGATTTGATTGAATATGAGAAAATTAAATTAAGCAATATTATTAGTTTGATTTGATTGAATATGAGAAAATTAAATTAACTAAAAAGTAATATGTAGGGTAGAAGCCCCGGCTTTGGCCACTGTACAAGTTTTCTAAACAACTTTTTGCCATTTTTGCTAAAGGCAATTAATAAAAGGCACAATTCCATAAGTCATACGGTTTTTTTTTTTCAATAAATCCCATTTTCTGTTTAAAAAATGTTTTGTATGACAATTTTAAGAAATTTATTTTGGATGAAATCTATATATCTATATATATAAAAATGAATCCCTATTTCCCTTGGTCACGACATCACGCGTGAACGGCTGGACCGATTTGGCTAATTTTGGTCTTGAAATGTTCGTGAAAGTCCAAGGAAGGTTTTAAGGGTGAGAAAATAGGGGAAAGAGGGGTAAGTAGGGGTAGAGTAGAAGTAGGGTAAGGTAAAGGTAGGGATGGGGTAGGAGTAGGGGTAGGGTAGGGTAGGGGTAGGGTAGGGCGGAGCAGGGGGTAGGGCCACGGGAACGAAGTCGCGCTGGGTCAGCTAGTACTTATATAAAAATGGATCCCTATTTCCCTTGGTCACGACATCACGCATGAACGGCTGGACCGATTTGGGTAATTTTGGTCTTGAAATGTTCGTGGAAGTCCAAGGAAGGATATAGGGGTAGGGTAGGGGTAGGATAGGGTAGGGTAGGGGTAGGGTAGGGGTAGGGTAGGGGTAGGGTAGGGGTAGGGTAGGGGTAGGGTAGGGGTAGGGTAGGGGTAGGGTAGGTGTAGGGTAGGGGTAGGGTAGGGGTAGGGTAGGGGTAGGGTAGGGGTAGGGTAGGGGTAGGGTAGGGGTAGGGTAGGGGTAGGGGTAGGGTAGGGGTAGGGTAGGGGTAGGGTAGGGGTAGGGTAGGGGTGGGGTAGGGTAGGGGTAGGGTAGGGGTAGGGTAGGGGTAGGGTAGGGGTAGGGTAGGTTTTGGGTAGGGGTAGAGTAGGGGTAGGGTAGGGGTAGGGTAGGGGTAGCGTAGGGGTAGGGTAGGGGTAGGATAGGGTAGGGGTAGGGTAGGGGTAGAGTACGGGTAGGGTAGGGTGGAGTAGGGGGTAGGGCCACGGGAACGAAGTCGCGCTGGGTCAGCTAGTCACTACATAGTATAAAACAAAGTCGCTTTCTCTGTCCCTATGTCCCTTTGTATGCTTAAATCTTTGAAACTACGCAACGGATTTTGATGCGTTATTTTTTAATAGATAGAGTGATTCAAGAGGAAGGTTTATATGTACTTTTTATCCCGATATTCCCACGGGAACGGGAACCACGCGGGTGAAACCGCGGGCGGCCGCTAGTACTTTATAAACCTTTGATTTTTACAATTAAATTATTGTTTTGCACTTGATTGGTTTCCAGCGCATTAGAATATATTGATTTAACCTGGGTTTGGTTTTGTTATTTATGAATTACTAGCTGACCCGGCGCGACTTCGTTCCCGTTGCCCTACCCCCTACTCCACCCTACCCTACCCGTACTCTACCCCTACCCTACCCTACCTTTACCCCTACCCTTTTTTTTTTTTGTTCTTCCGGGGGAAAATGCCGTCGCATACCCCCTCGCCCGGGAAGACGAAGGGGTTATGTGGGGCTCGAACCCACTAAAAACCCCCGGGTGTTCCCTACACACGTGAACGGAGGCTACGGGACAGGTATAGCAATCGCCGCGCCTTCCGCTCTGTGTCCGCGTCCATGGTCGACGCTCCATCTGCATTGGGACGACAGAACGTCCCACCTCCGGTGTGGCGCGCCAGGAACAACAGGCGCGCTCCTCCACCACGGGGGCCTGGGTGGACGACAGAGTTCCCCGCTCCGCCGCCCGGCCCCCCTACCTATTGCGCCGCTTCCCGACGTCGCCTCTCCTCCGAGAGGCGGGCGGAGCGGCGTACTACGGGGCGCTGCTCCCTTGGGGGCCGCACTTCCGGTTGTTGTGGGGGCGTCACCTCCATGGCCGTCCCCCTCTCCTGTTCACTGTGCGCCGAGCGACTCCGGTCCCGACGCACAGCGTACTGCCCAACTTGTCCTTCCTCCCCCTCAGGCCGATTGGCCAAGTTGGTCGGGGGTTTCTCTCCGGGTCGCTTACACTTCACCGGCGGCGGCTCGCACTGCCGGCTCGCCATCACGTGCCCATGCGGCCGGCCACTGTCGGCGCAAACTTGGCACTTGGGATCTGCGTCGCATGCCGCGGCCATATGGCCCGGATAGCCACATCTAAAACATAGCCCGCTCCGGTCCTTGTCGGACGGGCACAACGGCTTGGAATGCCCCACCCCTAGGCATTTGTAGCAACGCAAAGGTTGAGGGGCAAGCAGTCTCACTCTGGCGGCGTAACACCCCACACTTATGTACTCTTGCTTGCATAAAGCCCCCGCCGCGGCAATCGGGCATCTGAGCCGGACGCTACAGTTGCCCTTTACCCCTACCCTACCCTATCCCTACCCTACCCTATTTCTACTCTACCCCTACTTACCCCTACTTCCCCTATTTTCTCACCGTTAAAACCTTCCTTGGACTTCCACGAACATTTCAAGACCAAAATTAGCCAAATCGGTCCAGCCGTTCACGCGTGATGTCGTGACTACTCGTGACCAAGGGAAATAGGGATTCATTTTTGTATATATAGATTATGTTATAAGAACCGCGGCCCAGTTCGACAAGCCGAAGGTTGCAGTAGTTTTAAATACTGCATACATTCGGAGCAAATTAGAATACGGCGGCGGCGCTGCGAATTTGGGATCCATGTGAGGGCAAATATGCAGTTTTAGTGGAAAAAATTAAACGCAAGTTTGTACGCTGGCTTTACAAACAGCGTTATAGCTATTACCCATATATTTATCCGTTAATGTTTGTTTCGGGTATGGTGGATATGGAGACCCTGAAATTCAGAAGACTAATGCTGCTGTTGAAACACTATCTGTCTATCATACACCATAAAGTAGATAGTCCGGTAATATTGGAACAAATATGGCTGATGATTCCCATAATCATAATCATTAATTCACTTGAAACATGGTATAAAAAGTTGTTATTTAATTTAGTTCTCTTGTTTCACTATTAAAAATAACATGCAAATTATTAATCAATTAAATACAATTTAAACAGAAAAAAAAATCATCCACCCAGAAACGTCTCTCGGGATGTGAATGGTCTAATTACGCCGCGCCGCCCGCAGGCCTCTACTGCTGGCCCGGCCGACGACGCGCACGAAGCGCGGCGAGTATGCGCCTACCACCCCTGCACTGCGCTGTATAGGAGACTTGCTCGCCCAGCACAATGACATCATGACATTTTCTTTGATCAACTAGGACATATCACTACATAGTATAAAACAAAGTCGCTTTCTCTGTCCCTATGTCCCTTTGTATGCTTAAATCTTTGAAACTACGCAACGGATTTTGATGCGTTTTTTTTAATAGATAGAGTGATTCAAGAGGAAGGTTTATATGTACTTTTTATCCCGATATTCCCACGGGAACGGGAACCACGCGGGTGAAACAGCGGGCGGCCGCTAGTCATTAATAAATTCCACTTTTATCTGAATGACGTGCATATTGACTGACATATAGTGAAATTATACGACTAGAGTGCTCGTCAGATAAGTCTGCGCGCGGTAAAAATCGAATACTAATCTTTTCTATAACATAAGAACTGATAATAAGAAAAAAATGCACTGTAACGCGCCAGGCACGTGCAGAGTTATCTGACACACACTCTATGTAACATTTTCATTGACATAACTACTGTTATTTAATTTCACATAAGTAATTGCTTCTAATTTTTATTCTATTTTTCTTTGGACATTATTTTAAAATATGGATTGCATGATTATTATTTGACATTTGTTTTTCTTTTATGATAAATTTTAACTCATTCATTTAAAGGAATTACTGTTAATATATGCTTACCGGCGTTTTGGAATATTCTGTTAGCCTGCAAGTATTTTGAATAAATAAATAAATTATGGTCTAACTTTTAAGATTTTATTATTTAGAATTACGTGATTCCCACACAGCTTAAACTGTTGGCCTGGCTGTTCATATACAACTTAAATACTATGATAGATAGCAATAGGTTTTCACTCACATGTATGCTGGAGCACTTTGTCAGCAAAGTTGTATAATGCCCAAAAATTGGGAGCCCAGTAGGCATGAGCCAATCCTCTTTTGAATGGAAACAATCTTGAAATTATCTGTAAAATGTATTTTTACAGTTAATAAGTAATGTGAATTTATATTTTTTTCATTACATTCAAGTTGATACCCACCTGAGGTATGTGGTCAATGAATGGGCCAAAAGATAATCCAAATACGGCAATAACACTGACGGCTAATTTCATCAAATTCACAATAGAGAATGCATACCAAGGTGTATGTGAGCCATCTTCAGTAGGCACTGTAAAGCAGTATGCTCTTAACAAATAAACCACATATACAGGGGCTATGTACAAATAAATATGTTTGAAGTTCAACAGCACTGCAAACCACAAAGCTGATTGGATGTCATTACTCTGAAACAAATTTTATGTTTACTTTTGGAACTACAATATTTATTATAACAGTTAAGAGCAAATATTAAGACATACCTTTATCATGTTAGAAATAGAAAACAGAAGTAAACCATAAAGAAAACCATTGTACTGAAAATGTATGTGATCAACCATCAAGAGTCCAGCATTGGTAACCAGTAAAATGTACACCAGGAGCTTCCCATTACTTATTAAATTAGAGCAACTGTAAAGCAAAACAATAAACTTACTATTTGTTTAACTATTGCAAAGTAAAATACAGTAATCATTGGGATTTTAATTTGAGATTTAAATTTTCCTGTACATACAGTGATCATGTTTTATAGACTAAACTTGGTACAATTAGAATAATGCCAGGTCAGATATTTAACTCTTCTATGCCGGCCTGAATGGGGCCACCAGACTACAATGGAAAATCTATTGTCTCATTTTCCCGGGATTGAAGGATTAACTAACATGTCACATGTCTCAAGTACAAATGATGCAGTGTGAAAACTAACATTAAGCCATTTAAGAATAAAAAAAATATTACAATTTGTTATTGTATTTCTTGTAACTTTACTACTCAAACCCAAGTTATACAATAATGACTAGTGTCGAAAATTAACAAGGAAAGTAATCTGTAAATGAATACATACCTCTTGGCACCTGCAATATACACTACATCTAATGCAATTACAGAAAGTCTTTGAAATAGCACTGTCATATCTGAACTATAGTTCAGGTTTGACAAGTGTAGCATTTTAGGGTCAAACAACTTAGCTATATGAGACAAACAATATTCCATCCATGCAAAGAATGGAGGATAATCCAGTGTCCATTCTGAAGTTGTGTCATAGTACCACTGATCAATTGTCAGATTATGTGTCACTGCTAACCAGTTCCTATGAACCTCGAAATCTGTTGAACGACTGAAAATAAAAGTAATAATACTCAAAATACATATTAAGTAGGTATGTACTGTGATTTGGTTCAAGCACCTGACACTTACTAAAATGGTATGAAAAGAACCTTTACGGTAGTAACTATGACTGCTACTTGTAAAATCATTTTAAAAACTCGTTGATTAATACATTACAAACAGCTGTTTTTATTTCCTACAACACAACTTAAAAATACAAACGAGACCGGCACGGCATGATAAACATGATTGACGACACGACATGGACATCATGATCATGACCAATCATGACCATGACTGACTGACATGACAATTCATGACATTGACAATGACCACAGATCACATATGTAGCAAGACAATAATGGGTGCGTTCTGTGGCTTCGCTCGAGTGCACTCGAGCGCAATCCGGCCATAGAGAAAGATAAATATATATAGTAATAGAGAGCCCACTCGACAAATATTTTTGTCACCTCATTTTGAACGCCCGCCATCTTGTCGCCAGTGCTGCTCTCTGTAAATTGGTGTCACTCATAATAGCCTGTACTAAGCTACCCAGCTGGCCCTATCACCCTATTCGCTATCTCAAATGAAAAGTGGATGTAATTTCCACTTCCATTTGTGTTAGCGAAAGGACAGCCATCGTAGTTCTAGTGGTTTTATTAAGGAGTTGGCGATAAAAATAAAACACCCAGTTTTGATTTGGATTTATATTAACTACTTATTGTATAATTATATAATTATGTCTGTATTTATTATATTTACATCTTGTTTCTAAGACAAAGGTTTACAGAGTGGTTGTGGTCATGGTCTCCTAAATTGGTAGCGGCTTTTGCGATGCTCTTCCATCTTTCTATTTGTGCCACTGCGTGTGCATTCTGTAAGGGCACACGCACTTGACTTGATCATGTTGTGGGTGATCGGCCGCGAAAACGTTGACTCTTCCTTGTTTCTTCAATCGAATCCTTCTAAGGAGCTTGCGTTATGGATGATAAGTTCAAACATTCGCACTAGCACAATCGTCGAAAGTCTTTGTTTGATCCGAAGATCCTTTTTAGTGGAAACATTTGTGCGACGCGCAGTCCGTTAGATCATCGTGCACCACATCTCAAGGGTATCAATCTTCTTGTGGTACTTTTGTTGGAGCGTCCATGTTTCAGCTCCAAATAAGAAAATAGGGAATAGTAAGCTTTTCGTGAATCGAACCTTGGTGTTTTTGATTATGCGGCGATCTTTCCATATAATTATCTTCGTTAGCTTTTCAAAGGCTGATCTGGGGTGCAATGAGCGATTTTCTGAGAGGCCATTTAAAAAAAAAAAGCTTCCAATTCCTTCACTAGATGGCGTTGAATAAGTATGTACATGTCTATGGTATATTTTGGTATGAAACATATTTAAATTAATTACTTTTTATAAACCCAAAGGAAACTAATAATATATTAAATAAGTACTACTGCGAGGAACAGAAACGAAATAGGTAAATTGAAAGATTTCGGTAAATAAATAACATCTGTCTGACGTTCCGTTTTACGTAAAAAAGTCGCGTCAAAGTAATATTTATAACGTTCCGTTCCTTCTAACTGCATAGGTGGGACAGCGCCATCTAGTGACTGAGCTTTCAGAAAATCGCCCATTGCGTAAGGTAATCGTATTAATTTGACAGTTCATATCGTATTCAATCGGCTGCAATCATAGATTAATAACTCTTCGCTTCGCTTACGCTAGATCGATAGTCTTCATACTAAAGCTTCGTCAAAAGTGAAGCAAAAAATCTGATTTATGTGTGTGCGAGCATTACGTGCCTACGTGCGCCGACCAGCCCCGACACGCACACAAACAAAACTTTGATGTTAACAAAACGGGACGTTCGTGTAAAGTTGGGGCCGACTGAGCCAAATTGGCTCAGTTTGAATTGCTTCATTTTCTTAGGCCTACTCGGTTTCTAGGCGTTATTATTCTAAGGCTGCAATTTGTATGGAATGACATTTATTATGATACGATATAAACTGTCGAATGAATACGATTAACTTTACGCAATTCCATAGCCGGTTAGGTTAGGGCAGCTCGTCTTTTGATATCTTCTTTGCAACCTTCGATCAACAATAATAATAACACCTAGGTCTGTGCAACTTCCAGAATTTGTGATTATAAATCATCGTCAGCAGTATTATGTATATCACTATCATGTACTTAATTATTACACGGATTTACCAACACACACTTGCCTCACAATGTTTTCAACATAATATAGCACTGCTTTTACAAAAATATATTATTTTAGCAGCTAACTTTTGCATAAAATTCGAGATTGACAAGTGACATTAAGTTGACATAATATTGAGATTATTATCTTTTCTTCTTTTTATTATTATTTCTGTTTTCAGCCAATGCTTCACAAAAATTATATTCTCTATAGGAATTATTACATGGTTTTTTTTTAATTTGATTATTAAATCATTTTGCAATAATATTATGTAAACCCTTCATAGAAACAATACGATAGATTTGTACGTTTTTTTTCTATTTGTGTTTATAAACTTTAAACTAGAATACTCTCTAAACTTTACTACTTTTCCACAGAATAAAAAAAAGAAACACAATAGCCATCTATCGCGGCAAAACGACACCTCTTGGTACACCACGACCAATCTGTCAAAACGGTTGGTACACAAAGCTGTCAAAAATTTATGTTCTAAGTAATTTATGTTCTAGCCGTTCCGTGGCTTGTTGAAATTTTACTCTGACAGCTGTCAGAGTGTAGTTTCACCATCTGTCAAAGGGTGGAGGGCCATAGCTAGAAACAGCTTGAGACCTATCAGAGGATTTAGTAAAAAAATAGTTGATTCCTAAGCAAAACTCCATTTAATTTCTAATAGTCAATTAAAACTGCTATGACCAAATGAGTCAGGCCCTCAGTTCATCAATTGTCAAAAATTTGCTGTCACCTGTCAATGTAATTAAGCATTGATTGAAAAATGGAAAATAAAGTATTTTAGAAAAAATCGACCCGTCTCACAACCAGCTCCGATAGGACGACGGGTCGAATTTTTCTAAAATACTTTATTTTCCATTTTTCTATGATAAAAATTGCATTGTGAATGCAAAAAAGTAAAAATTTAAATAACTAAGCATTGATTGTTAATAATTTTTGAATTCGAATATAGTAAAGAATTCGTGAAATCTTTTCAGAAGTTTTCAATTGTCTACAATATACCGTTACAGATTTATAAAGGTTTTGCTTGGGCCCTCAGTTCATCAATTTGTACAATAATGAATCTTCCAATTTTGCAAGTAAACTAAAGAAATACATAAAAATTCTTTGAATTTCTGATTCTTTAACACTTCTGGGAATTTCTAACGTAGAAACAATGGTGCAAACATTAATAGTTTAGTAATAATTGGAATTTTAATATTTTGACAATTGATGAACTGAGGGCCTGACGTTTTCGGTTCTACTGACTAGGCTTCGCCACATAGATTAATGAAAGTAAGCTTACGTTTTTTTACGAAATCTTTACTAGAAGTTGACCTATCACCCGTTTCTCTAAGTACCATACTTTCAGAGATTGAATTTTTAATTTTTGTGAGAACAAATTGACAGATGGTGACCATAATTTTTTACTTTTTTTAAGGTCGGTATTATTATAACATAGTGTAAAAAAGGCGTTAACTATTTCGACAGTAGATGCCAGAATAATAAACAGTCTAAATAACCGCGGTGAATTAATTTAGGATTGATTGACAATGCAAAATGAATACAATAATTATTTGGTCATTTAGAAAATGCTGATATGGGTATTCTTGTATCGTTCATAAATTTTATGTTATTTTATTATGAATAAAGGAAAGGGAGGTGGAATTAGGTAGTGCAATTCCACTGCACACTCGCCTAAATGAAAGCATAAGCTTGCAACCTCGTAATAATACCTTGCAAATATTAACCTCTTGGTTTGAAAGGTATTTTTAACCGACTTCAAAAATTTAAAAGGAGGAAGAATATTTTTTTATATGTATGTACACCGATTACTAACAGACGGTTGAACCGATTGAAATGATTCAAACGTTATAACATCAGGTTTGATTCCAAGTTGGTCCTATTTTTTGAAATTTTGAAATCGGTTAGTAGTTTCAGGTAATCTTAAAAATACTGTCGTTTCCGTTACCACTTTATCTTTAGGTGTAACTCCTTTGTTTATGAACCGATTTAGATGATTCTTGTTTTGTTGAAAAGGGGATACCTTAAAGTATTTTAACCTACTTCAAAAGGAGGTTCTCAGTTCGATCACATAGCTATTTACCAGAAAACACGTAATTTGCCTGCATGATGCACTAAAAAAGAGTGAAATAAAAATTATTTTTGTAAAAAAATAAAACCGCCTTCAAAAAATTACATAAAAAAAGTAAGAAATTATTCCTTCACCAAATAACGTAAGTACTTTAAAGTCGGGCGGGTTTTAACAAAAACAACAAAAATTGTACATGTTTCACGCCCGACTTCAAAGTACCTAGGTACTTACGTTATTTAATTTTGGTGAGGGATTATTTCTTACTTTTTTTGATGTCATTTTTTGAAGGCTGTTTTTTTAACAAATTAACTAAACACCTATAACTATTTACACTTTGATTTATTTTTGAGCGTAAAACAAAAACAATTTTCAAATAACGAAAATAACTTAATTTACATTTACACTTTTATAAGAACCTAAGTTATTTAAGAACCTAAATAAATTATTAGTATGTATTCAACTTCTTTTATTCACCAAAATAAACAAAACCCCTATTGCAAACAAACACTTACACTTAATTTAACTAAAGAAAAAATATTTAAATTACTTTGGATGGCGAAAAAAAACTTTTTTGAAGTGAAATCTTCTTTAGCGGCGTTGTGCACTTTTTGTGATGGGTAAAAACTTGTAAACTCGCGACAGGATCACGTGACCGCAAGACGTCTGATACGAAGGCAAATTTCGCCATCTTTCCCAATGTTGTGAACTTGTGATAGCTCTGGCACCTCGGTTTTTTTGTGAAAAAGTCTAGGGAGCCTTTCATCAACGCATCTAATTCATTTGTATATTAGTTCATCATTGAATATATTTTCCAAAAATCAACGGGTTAAAAAATTTAAGCATATCAAAAATGCACAACGTTAATATTCAAGTTTTTATATCTGCCGGCACTCCCGGAGTGCAACACGCTGTTTTTTTAAGAACATAAATAACGCAAAGATTATGGAAACACACTCAAATCAACAACTACAAAATTAACGAAAACAAAAATCTAATTCTAAACAAATCTTAAATGATTCTTATCTAATGCTATACAACAATTAAAGAAAGGTTATTAAAATATATATCTCGTATATTGTATTAACCTTACCGATTTTTTTTTCGTTTCACGAAGAGCATTAATTAAGTGAAACAAAAAATCGTGTACAACAACTTGAATTATTGAAACTTGCAGGGGAAAAATTTAAATATTCGCATACGTCTGCCCTCGCGTGTCTGCTCGTTAAAGTTAAAATTTAACTGTTGTCAATTTCGACATCGGTAAAAGAAAAATACGTTGTTTATCTTAGGGTTAAAAGTGTTGTCTGTACTATTTTATTAACCATCCCTTAATTACTAATGTCAAAATTTAAACCACCTCCACCCTGTCGGTTATATTGACCGCCGTTAAATCTGTAATTTGACTGCTCGTTAAAGTAACCGCTGCTTCAACAACGCTTTTTAAATTTGACCGCCGGTTAATTTTACTTTAACCATAATTTAACCCTATAGTTAACGTAACCAAGCTTCGAGCAACCGGACCTTAGGTCCGGTTGCTCGTACATTTAACTTTTGTCAAAATTGACAAAAGGTGAAGCACAGTTGTAGTTTTTTCTGTTTTATAAAAGATGGTATGGAACTCTCGGGGCGCGAGTCCGACTGGCTCTTGACCGGTTTTGTTTATTATATTTTATACCGGTACCTTTTAGACTGTGTACAAACCGGCGACCTTACAAACGCCAGCAAACGACATCAGGCATTGCTCGCTTCACGTTTCTGGCCTTCAAAGATCAATCTAAAGCTAGGTAAATGATCACTGGGAGCGATTCCAGTTCACATTCGGAGTTTCTGATCAGATGATCAGAATTGAGACAGAGGGGAAAACAGAACCCCTTGGATGGTGTTCGTTGGCCTTAGTTGGTTCGGTGTGTACGCAGCATTAGGCAAGCGCGATTCATCGTAGATCGCATCAACGCTTAGGGGCGTGATAGCGGACAAGCGCTTGCCTATCAATCAATAAAATAAAAAAAAAATACTTTACAGTTTGTTATCACTACAAAGCCACTAACATGATGGCTTCTTACATGCTTTTCTGTTCCAGTGATAATCTTTGGAACTAAAACAGTTTCTATACGACAGTCCATTTTGACAGCTAATTTCGTATTGCAAGTGGCTCCTCTGCCCCGGCTGTCACCGGAACAGACAGAAGTGTGGGACTATATTAAATTCTTACTCTTGACGGCTGACACCCTGAGAAAACTCAGTTAATGTGATTTTAATGAATAAAAATACGTAAACTATTTAAATTTTTACTTTTTTACATTTACAATGCAATTTGTATTATTGAAAAATGGAAAATGAAGTATTTTGAAAAAATCTACCCGTCTGACAACCAGCTCCGATGGGATTCAAACCCACGACCTTTCGCTATCCGGGCGACTGCTCTAACCACTGAGCTACGGAGTCGTTCCTCTTTAACGACTCCGTAGCTCAGTGGTTAGAGCAGGGTCGATTTTTTCAAAATACGTAGACTATACTTGAATTAGATCTCAATTTATTGATTTGTAAATCAATTCGAATTGTTGGAAAACGGACATTGATTATTGTGATTCGATTACGATTAGGTTTTATTATTTGAAATATCTAGAAAAACAAATTAGTAATTTATCGCAAGGCTCTAGGTCAGCTAAGAGGATGAGGTTACTTCCTGCTTTTGAAACTGATGAGGACCGTGAAGCTCGGTTAACAAGCAATCGCGAGCGCAACACTGAATCCCGCGCTTCCGAGACCTACACCCATATACACATACATATACCTTGCGGTCACTGGAAGGAAGTGTAGATTACACATAAAATAAACAAATACAAAAGTCACTTTACCGCGCGTACGAAGTCGCGGGCAACAGCTAGTTCATTATATAGTGATCAATGATGAATCAGATAAACAATCACTGATGTATACTTAACATAATGATATATAAAACACTAGCTGTGCCCGCGACTTCGTCCGCGTGGAATAGTGACTTTCGGCGGCATTTTTAATTTTTAAGGCTAATAAGCTATTTTTTTTTTTATTTATTTATCCTACTTATCCTACTTCCTACTAATATTATAAATGTGAAAGTTTAGATGTTTGGATGTTTAGATGTTTGGATGTTTGTATGTTTGTTACTCAATCACGCCAAAACGGTTGAACGGATTTGGCTGAAATATGGGACACAGATACTTTGTAGCCTGGAGAGGAAAATAGGCAACTTTTTATCCCGGAAAAACATCACATTCCTGCGGAATAAGGTCGTGTAGTCCACGCGGGCGAAGCTGCGGGCGGAAAGCTAGTATAATATTATAAATATGAAAGTTTAGATGTTTGTATGTTTGTTACTCAATCATGCCAAAACGGCTGAACGGATTTGGCTGAAATATGGGACACAGATACTTTGTAGCCTGGAGAGGAACATAGGCTACTTTTTATCCCGGAAAAATGTCACATTCCCGCGGGATAAGGTCGGGAAGTCCACGTGGGCGAAGCCGCGGGCGGAAAGCTAGTTTAATATATATTAGTACAGCGCTATGAATGCTATGATACATATAAGCACATTAAAAATTTACATAACATAGCCTTCCGGCCGCGGTTTCGCCCGCATGTACTACACTACGTTATCCCGAGGTAAAGTGATGTTTTTAGTCTATGTTACTTTCTAGCTCCTAAACTACCCGCACATACTAAAAAACACGTCAATTCGTTGCTCCGTTTTGATTTGAAAGACGGACATACAAACAAACATACTTTCACATTTATAATATTAGTATAGACTGTATGTCAAAAGAAAATACTTATAACGCTGAACAACTTCTCTTAAGATGCTATATTTGTATCTCTTATAGTTTAGCTGGGTTCCACATCAGGTAAGCCAGACCTTCGATATTTTTCCGTCAATAGAAAATGTTCATTACGTGAAACAACTTTTCTTAAGACGCCATGTTTGTATCTCATATAGTTTATCCTGGCTGCTAGGGTTCTACATCAGGTGAAACAGACCTTCAAACTTTGTACGTCAATAGAAAGTGCCCATCACGTTTAACAATTTTCCTTAAGACGGTATTTTTATATCTCTCATAGTTTGGCTGGACTGCTATGGTTCCACATCAGATACTACGATCTTCAAAATAAATTATAGCCTATATGTTGGCGAGGGCCAATAGCTGTATAACAAAAAAAGTTTCATCAAAATCCGTTCAGTAGTTTTTGTGTGAAACGCGGACAACAGACAGACAGACAGACAAAAAATTCAAAAACTATATTTTTGGTATCTGTTTCGTTTAAGAAGACCCCTGGTGGTATTTTTTTCTATTTCTTTTCAATGTACAGAATTGGATCGTTTACAGTTTTATTATAAGTATAGATTATATAGAACAGTGCAGTTACTGCACCGCTTTTGTACAAAACTTCACTCAATTATAATATAAATGAAACATGAGTGAATTAAAACTCATATGGTTTTTCTTATCCACAACGGGGTAGCTAGCACTTAGCCTTCATTACAGGTAGGTATATCGAAATATCAAAATACAGGTTTGCAGAAAAAAAGGCACTTGCACTTTCAACACAGATCATTTAGGTACTTGTAGGTACTTGTTATTTCTCTACATCATCATCATCGGAGGAGCAGATTGATAGAGATTCGAATGCAAAATCAAACGTTTATCCAACACATTTGACACAGAAATTATTGTAGAAAGGACATTTTTCATTTTCGGCTAGGGCTTTGTACACTATTCGTACTAATATTAAAAAATATAGTAAAGTCATATAAAATATTTAAATATTCATTGTCTTTCTGGATAAATGGTACAAAAATAAACTTTAAAATAAAAATTCTTTGCCATCCATGGTCACACTGGCAACCATATTTAAATCACGTTCGGAAACATTGATGTTTCTGTACGAAAAAACGATGACATTGACGACTGATGATAATCTGTCAATGTTAACCTTTTTTTTATGTGAGCGTGATGTTTTACCGCCATATTGAATCGGGGTTGCATATAAAATTAAGACTAGATAATGCTTTTGTACCATCAAACGCGTTAGCTTATAGCGATATAATTAGTTTTCAGTTATTATATTTATCTTTTGCTTGCCTATGGTATAGTGTACAAAGTCCTAGCCGAGGCTCCTTACAAAACTGAAAAATATCCTTTTTACTATACTTATTTAGATTATTTTAATAACCATGAAGAGAGCATGTTTGTATGAAAATAAAGCTTGACACTTACATTAAAACATCTGAAAACAAGCCAAAAGCAACATGGGCTGTCATAAATAAATCTAAAACAAATATGCCAAAAGAACCAATAAGTAAGATAAAAGTAGACGAAAAATATCTGACTAATCCTCATGACATTGCGAATGCTTTTAATAATATTTTTATAGATGACATACCAAATGATAATAATGATAATGATGATGATGATAACTTAAACAATAAATGTAGTACTAATATGCATAATTCAAAAAAATATCTTCATTAAATATTTATGAGACCGACGACCCCTAGCGAAGTATTAAGAGTAATAAGATCCCAAAAAATACAAATAGTGTAGGCCCTGATGAAATCTGTACAAAGGTAATAAAACATGTTAGTTGCGAAATTGCCCTACCTTTGAGTCATATTATCAATTTGAGTATCGGTGTATATCCAAAAAAACTGAAATTGGCTATAATACCAGTCTTTAAAAAAGGCGATAAAGAAGATCCATCTAACTATCGACCAATAGCTCTGCTCTCGGTCCTCTCTAAAGTTTTTGAGAAGATAATTATTATTATTATTTTACCTAATTTACAAATTCACAAATTTTAAATTCAAATTATTATTTAATGTATTACATATCTCTTTTAAATTTTGTAAAAATATATTTAATAAACAATTTAGTTTCGAGCGCTTGTTTTGCTTGAAATATAATCATAATTTGTTATAGGAAATAAAAATATAAGTAGGTATGAAAATTACAAAAAGAAATCTGATGACAAATCATCGGTGTGGCATATTTTCTAAATGCGCAAGATGGCCAGAGTGGAATGCAACATGTGGGAAGTCATCAGAAAATGCGCAGTGGGATCGACGACGAGAGAGATAATCGAAATTTGTTTTTTTTGTTTTCTTATCATTAGAAAGTAAGACTGAATTTAATACCTATTTGATTGTGATATTTGTTCCAATGAAACAATATAAATTATTCTTGGATCAAATAACGTATTTTCTTTAGTATTCTTAATTCCCCATACCTACTTTGATAACTAATTTTGTTGTTTCTAGGGAGTTGATAAATAGTTTGAGTGTTTCTGCTATATAGCGTAGCAAAGTGCTTTAATCACTCTCCGCAAACGAGACTTACTAATCGTTCGTAATCGTCGTTAATTTCGGTATACCGGTTTTTAAATTTCAATACCGGTATGAAAATCATTCCGGTATTCCATGCCCTACTTCTACCGTCTCATCTCAGCCCTCACGCCCCACACGATTTCCCTGTTTAGACGTCTCCGTCGGTCTACTGTATGAAAAAATTAGTTATATGGTAAAACTGTGGGTGTGTAGGCGAATGCGGCCAATGCTGGCCGCACAGGCCTGTTACCTGCTGTGCAGGGTGGTGGGTGATAGTCTGTTGCATACATTATACTTCCGTCCGCGTTCGCATTGCCTTGAACTTTCTCGTGAATATTTACGTAGTGTCCACACACCTGCGCACTCGCGACGTTCACCGCGGTTATTTAGACTGTTTATTATTCTGGCATCTACTGTCAAAATAGTTAACGCCTTTTTTACACTATGTTATAATAATACCGTCCTTAAATAAAGTAAAAAATTATGGTCACCATCTGTCAATTTGTTCTCACAAAAATTAAAAATTCAATCTCTGAAAGTATGGTACTTAGAGAAACGGGTGATAGGTCAACTTCTAGTAAAGATTCCGTAAAAAAACGTAAGCTTACTTTCATTAATCTATGTGGCGAAGCCTAGTCAGTAGAACCGAAAACGTCAGGCCCTCAGTTCATCAATTGTCAAAATATTAAAATTCCAATTATTACTAAACTATTAATGTTTGCACCATTGTTTCTACGTTAGAAATTCCCAGAAGTGTTAAAAAATCTGAAATTCAAAGAATTTTTATGTATTTCTTTAGTTTACTTGCAAAATTGGAAGATTCATTATTGTACAAATTGATGAACTGAGGGCCCAAGCAAAACCTTTATAAATCTGTAACGGTATATTGTAGACAACTGAAAACTTCTGAAAAGATTTCACGAATTCTTTACTATATTCGGATTTAAAAATTATTAACAATCAATGCTTAATTACTTTGACAGGTGACAGCAAATTTTTGACAATTGATGAACTGAGGGCCTGACTCATTTGGTCATAGCAGTTTTAATTGACTATTATATTAGAAATTAAATGGAGTTTTGCTAAGGAATCAACTATTTTTTTACTAAATCCTCTGATAGGTCTCAAGCTGTTTCTAGCTATGGCCCTCCATCCTTTGACAGATGTTTCACCCCATCTTTGTTTCACCCGTTCTATTTGATTGACGTCTTGCTTGTCAAGTTGTCATCTTGTTTATTTTAGTATTCGTTAGATTTTAGCGGTTGAATTTTATGCTAAGTTACTGTTTATTAGAGTTAAATTTTAATTAGACTTGAAATCAGTATAAATGGCTATATTACACAGAGCTTTGTTCACATGGTTTATTTTTCTAGTGTTCTTAATTTTACTTTGCCTTCGACTGGAATCTAAAACACACTGGAATTGGTTTATTGTTTTTATCCCTATGTGGGTTTACGATAGCATACTATTAATTTATGTTCTATTTCATATGATATCCCATTGTCGAAATGGCATTGAAAGATTTCGTGGAACCATTAACAAAAATGTTTGGTACATCGCAGCAATAGGTCTAAAAATGGCTGCTCAAATCATAACCTGCATAAAATTAGAATATACAAAAGTAAATTTGCCAATTTATGTGGTGATGACACCTGTGTGGATGCTACTTCCCGTCCTTAGTGTTGAGGTTTTCATGCATCTTATTAAGCATTCAAGTGGAAGCAGTAGATACTAGAAAAATAACATATACTTAAGCATAATGAGGCTAAATGAGTTGAAGGACACCTTGATGTATTATAAATATACTTCTGCTCAAACCAAACATGTGACTTCATACTTCAGATAATTTTAAAACTTGGCACATGTTCATTGACGTTGTAACAGTATGTTTGCATATGTCATCTTATGTTAGTGTTACAAGTGGTTTCAACATTATTTTTGTTCAATAATTTACTAAGCCAAAGATGTTAAGCAATGATGCTTTGATCAAAAGCTTAGAAGTCAGAGAAGTGCCTGCTGGCTCTACTGCAATACTGAAATGTGGCAGCAATGATTATGACCACAATTTCATGTTTTGGCTTTTGAATCAAACTAAAGTGATTGGCCCTGGCAATGACTATGATGAGAGGAAGTATAAATATGAAGTTTTATCAGGAAAACTGTTCATCAATGTAAGTACTTAGTATTTAATATGTAAAGGTTTAACATTGTGGTATAGCATTGAAAGTTATTTTTGTGTAATGTCTGAACATGTTAAATATAATTATGTTTTTCCCTTTGTTGTTTTCCTTTGATATTATATTATTCTTAATTCTTCAAAATTAAGTGTCAATTTGTAAGTAATAAAAACTTGCACTTAACAATAGGTTCAGTTATTAACATCGGACAAGTTAGTGTACTGTACAAACAATATGTAAACAACTAATCAATCATGGTCTCACATAAAATCACTGATAATGTCTTCTTTACTTGCAGAGTGTATCTCCAGCAGAGTCTGGGTTTTATTCCTGCGTATCAAAGAAAATAAGTGGATCAGGCATAACAGTTGGCAATGTTGAAATGATAGTCAAAGGATCTGCATTCACAGCAATAGACTCAGTAAAATTAGTGGCCATTGTAGTTTCAATAATTGTCCTAATAACTTGTGCAGTACTCTACTTCAGGCTGCGAAAAGAGTGGAATAAATATGATGGCAGAGCGGTTGTGCCAGGTTTGTGTTTAAATAGGCTAGAACTTTTACGACAGATGTTATGTTTGTGTCTTTGTGTATTTTAAACAAGTTAAACCACTGTTACTTCTTGAAACTAATAAAGCAATTTTGTAAACAATTTTTTGTACTCTTTGAGGAAGTAAATAAATTTATTATTTTCCAGTGGATGATGTAGAGGATGAGGATGCTGAAGAAGTATATAACCCTACAACCACAGTGAACCCAGCAGTCCCAGGGCCGAGCAGAAATCAGTCTTCCGATCAACTTCTTTACGGAATAGATAATCAAGGTTTAGACACAGACTTTAATTCAGTTTTTGAAAATATTCAGATAAAATACCCAACCCAACCAAGTCTTATTTAGAATTTATACTTTTAAATAATTGAGAAAACCAAACTATCATCAAATAGGGTAATATAAGATTAGGTGCCTGTTTCATAATGTCAGATTTGAAAGATACTTTCCAGTTTAACCTTTTGTCTGCTTAGGCACGGATACGTGCCACCCCCGTTGTATGCTTAGACACGGATCCGGGACAATTTTTTTTAATTAATTATATCTGATATAACATTTATTTTTACGTAAAACAACACTCGTATTTTTTTGTCCCGGATCCGTGTCTAAGCATACAACGGGGGTGGCATGTATGCGTGCATAAGCAGACAAAAGGTTAATTGACAGTTTTCTATGGACTATCTGTCAAGTAACAGCTAATGAGAACTTGCTGCTTAGACATTGTGAAACAGGCCCTAAGTACCTATATTAATTTAGAAATATAAAATAATAATTGTAGGATGTAATTTATTACTTGTTTATGTAAATATGAAATACATGTAATAGTAAGAAAATCATTTTTTATTGCATAAAGTATTCCTTAATTCAAAAAGTAATGTCTTCATTAGTAACATTTTGTTGGTCAGATACACAGTTACTATTACTGCTTCTGTTTGTTGTATCAAGGGTTTCATCTTCTTCATCAACTTCCATTTCAAACACTCTTACTTTTCTGTAGGTTTTTGACAATACCACTGCTACTTTTCGGCCGCCAGAAACAGCAAGTCTAAATCCATCCATTTTGTCTAGTATTTTGAATACATCTCGTTCCAAAAATGCAGATATGTTTTTAACCAAGATTTTTTCACTGAATATAAATGACTTTGACTTAATGTTAAAATCAGGTGCATTATGTAAAGCTACTTTTAAAGGCAACTGTACAAAAATAGAGCTTTCATTGCTGTGTGGATGTTCCAGCAATACTGACAAGTACTCCGAAGAATAGAACTGCAAGTCTAATACTACCATATTCTGTTGATAGTCCAACTTTTCTTTATTGTCTTCTTTGAGCAAGTTTGCTCCAAAATAGTATTTAACAGCAGTAGCACTACAATTTCTTTCTTTAATACTAATTGACATAAAGGAAATTTCATTTTTGTTGAGAGGGTCTACAAATGCCATCATAAATCTTTGTTGATTTGCGTCGAAAATTTGAGAAAATCTCAAACTATCTTGTCCAATGCCTGTTTGGTTTTCATGGCATTTAACATTGTAAAGCACTGAGAAATGTTTGCCAATATCTTTTTGAGAGACGTCAAACACTTTTCTGATGGAATTCTTCAAATAGTTTTGTTGCTGTACCAATGAGAATTTCTTAAACTCTGACATAGAAAATATAGTATCATTGTCTTTAAGAAGGCAGGAATTTTCTTTAAGAAATTTCTGCCAAGGACTATCATCATCATCTGGGACTTTTGTCAACTCTTGATCTTGTAAGTATTGTCCTAATCTTTCCAAATTGAATTTAACAGGCCTCTCTGGAGTACCTGCATTATTTTCTCCTTGAACATTATCAAAGTTGTAGAGGAATTCTGCAATATGTCCAAGTTCTTGTTGATTTATTTTCACAATCTCACTAGGTGTTTGCTCATCTAATAGTCTTACTATAACCACGAAAAGCCATCTAAAGAAAGCCTTGTAGTTCCTCATAGATACATCTATAACTTGTTGTAGTTCCAAACTTTTATTTAAAAAGGCACAGCATGCTCTAATTGCTTCTGTTACAGTACTTTCTTCAAGACCCAGTATCTACAAAAAGAAAATATTATTATTAATTTCCAGTGAAATTGTGGCAGCAACTTCAGAAAATTGTTTACAAAATTATTGTAACCCGTAATACCTTGTATCTATCAGGAATCCTTGTGAGTCCTCTTAATTCTGATAGATAATAGGTGAGATGCTGTCCCACTATATTCAACTGTTTCAATACCAGCTTTTGAATAGTTGAGTAACTCAACTCAACCGAACTACCAAACTTTTTGAGACCTTTTGCTGTTAGTTCTTGTAACAAAAATATTTCCAATTCGTCTGATGGAACACCTACAATATTAAATAAGGTAGTTATAATTTAACAACACAATTTGGTTATACAATTAATAAAATTACAAAAGAAAACATAACCCATTTGCAAAATTGCATACCTAACATTAGGAGCTCCAACAAATCTGCAGAGACACCACCTTCGGGAACAAATGTGGCATAATATGCCATTTTTGTGTCCATTTCCAGCAATATATGCTCCCATGCTTCCGTTATTGAGGTCATTGTTTGATCTAAGTATGAAACCAATTGCATAACATAGCTATGTTTGTTTGCCACCACAAACATTTCATCAGCATAAGCTGACAATACTGTTGTATTAACTATATATAACAATATATTATTTGTGACTCTGTCCAAATAAATAATTTGCATCACACTGAAGTCATCAGACAAGATAATGTCAAGTATTTTGTATTCTCCACATTCATCTTTAGTCACTTGGGCAAGATTAATGGTACAATAGTGATATCTGCCAAATATACTCATGTAAATGTATCCTGAACTGTAACCAACCAACAACATAGAAAGTTGTGTTGGCTCCTGAATCTCCTTGCAAGATTTAACATTATCCTCCGTACTTTGGTTTTTATAACCAGCACTTGTTGATGGTGTTTTTTGTAAAAATATTGAAGCATCATCCTGAAAATGAATTGTAGGTAATAACCGAAATATATTCATAATACAAGAATATTAAGTCTAGCATAAAACAACATTTATAATCAACTTACATACAAATTATATTCTGTGGCACTCTCCAAAGAGCCAGCTCTCACAGCCCAAGTAATGCAAGTTACACCAATAGTCTTGGTCTCATCAAACTCCACTGATGATTCTTGTTCTAATTCATACTTGTCTAAGACCTCCTTATCTTCAATGTCTATGATGTACACACTGCCAGAACTGTAGCCAATTGCCAGAGCCTACAATTCAAAGTTGACTGAATGAACATTGTTATTGTGTTGGGAAATTGTATATGGTTCAGTCAAGCAGATTTGTATTTGTAAAAGCAGTTTGACATCATGAACTTTAAAAGAGCACCAGTCTTCGTAAAGTATTGGGTAAAGCTACCTTTCCATCCGGTCTCCATGCCATGCAACTAACAGTCACATTTTCTCTAATTGGTGCCAAGTTCCAGACTTTTTGCCAGTGGAGTCTGTGTATTTGAACTTCACCTGATAAACGTAAAATAAACAGGTTATTAAAGAAAAGGCGTAGGTAACTTGAACAGATATAATAAATAACAAAGCAAAATATCACCTTTAAAATTGCTCAGTGCCAGAAGGTCTAGTCGATTACTCCATACCATTAAATCCACTTGATTGGCTACATGCCTTTCTTCCATCTGCCTCATACCACAATGATACATCTTAAAAAATTAAATGCTTTTCATTCAACACAAAAATCTAAATTACAAAATAATATAGTGATGATGGACTCCTCCCACTCCTCAATCACAGACACAAATTATATAGACTATAGACTAGTACAGATAGGAATCAAGCCTCTTCTTCTTCTTCTTCTTTATTTTGTAGTGGCAATCCACTCCTCTTGACAGGGGAATACTTCTGCCAGTTTCAGTGTGGGAGAAGGAAGGATGGGTTTGGAGTTGGGCATGGGTCGTAAATATATTTAATATTGATAAATAGATAATAAATATATGAAGGATGAATTATAAACAGATATTATGGTGAGACAAAAACTTAATAAGACATTTAACATAAATTCTATTAGATAAGGACAGGATAGAGGAAAGGTTATAGGGAAGAGGAGCTTTGTATTTTAAAAGGATGTCATAAAAGGGCAAAGAATTATATAGGGGGCACTGGAATAGGATATGTAAGATGTTACCTTCGTCAAGTCCGCACTCACAGAGGGAGGAGTCGCGAACGCGTAGTTTAGCAAGATGGGATGGGGAACTGCAATGACCAAAACGTAAACGGGAAAGAGTGGATGTTAGCTTTTTGTCAAAGCGTAGTTTTGAGAACCAAGGTTTGAATGTAATATTAGGTTGATTGTCCCGATAAAATTTGCCTTTATGCTGACACGACTCTTCCCAATCACGACACCAGCTTTTTTCCAATAGATCCCTTGGAAGAGAGGCTAAGTCCTGTGAGAAGATACGTTGTGAAGAAGAGTCACCTTGTCTGGCAGCTAGTTTGGCTAAATGATCAGCAGCTTCGTTACCCTGAATGCCCACGTGGCTGGGAATCCAAGCTAAAGTAATGATTAAATTTAAACTTGCACATTCTTTCAACAAAGTTTTTACTTCCAAAACTAGGGGGCTTATGGAATTACTGTAAAATGGACACGATAGTAATGATTGCAAAAAACTCAAAGAATCCGAGAATATGAAAGCCTTAGCAATTCTGTTACAAATAATAAACTTTATGCACTCTAAAATTGCAAACCCTTCTCCACTGTAAGTTGAAGAAAGACTCGAATATTGAAAAAGTTTAAAAAATCCATTTGCATCTCTCAAGAAAGCGGCGCCTACATTATCAGTTTTGTTTGTATCGGGAGATTTAGAGGAATCAGTGAAGAATATTTCACAATCTAAGGCTTTTTCATTAATAAAAGTTATCAGTATAGAATTAGGATCTTTCGTTTGTTTATCTATGCCAATTGAAAGCAAAACATTAGGAATAAAAATAAGACATGGGTAATCGAAGGAGAACAAAGGGTGAGTGGAGAATTTAGCTATATTATCTCTCGATCTGATTTTTTCAGCTTCTCTCAAACTATTGACTAAATATGGAATGGTTTTTTTATTGGTAACAAGCTGATTTAACTCTTCTAATCTTGGAATGAGGGGGTGAGAATTTAACTGATACATTTTTAAGAAGTACCTATTCGATAAATATTGCCTTCTTAAATCTAATGGAGGATCGGCACTTTCTACTTGTAAAGCGTTTGTAGGAGTACTCTTCATTGCACCGATAACAATACGCAAACATCTAAATTGAATAGAGTCTAATTTTTTTGCAGCAGTTTTACTTAAGGGAGACATAGTGAATGATGCATAATCTAAAATGCTCCTAATTAAGGCATTATACACTAACTTCATAGTGAAGGGATGAGAACCCCACCAAACGCCAGCGAGAGCTCTTAGAATATTAATATTTTTTTCACATTTGTTTACAACATAATCAACGTGCGCAACCTCAGAGTTTTTACTGTCGAACTTCTTGCCTAAAAATATGATTTCATTAGAAACCGACAATTCAACTTCCTTAACACATATGTTAATAACTGGGACGACCCTCTTTTTAGAAAATATAACTACAGTACTTTTAGAAGTTGAAAGTTGTAAATTATGATTATCTAACCAAAATGAAAGATTATTTAAAGATCTTTCAAGACTAGATGCCGCAAACTCTATGGAACTATTTACAGAATATACTAAAACATCATCTGCGTATTGAAGGACGTTGCAGTCTGGCTTTATACTAGATTCCAAATCGATAGTGTATACGTCATAAAGGAGCGGACTTAAGATGGACCCTTGTGGAACGCCTTTCCAAAGGGTTCGAGGCACAGGCGTTGCGCCTGGAACTCTTAAAGTAACAGATCTTTCACAAAATAGATTAAAAATAAAATTTGAAAATTTTAATGGAACCTTAAGATCTATTAGTTTTTGCTTAAGCAAACAAAGGTCAACGTTGTCATACGCTGACGAAATGTCAAGGAAGGCAGCAGCTACACTTTGTTTCTTAGAAAAAGCAAGTAATATGTCAGTTGAAAATATACTGAGACTATCTTGGGTGCTGCGGCCTTTTCTAAACCCGAATTGTGAATGAGCTAACAAGTTGTTATGTTCCAAAAACCATTCTAGCCTGATTTTAATAAGATGTTCGGCTAATTTTGATATAACTGAAGCTAAAGCAATAGGCCTATAGGAAGCAGGATCCGTAGGATCTTTACCTGGTTTTAAAATCGGAATCACTAAATGTTCTTTCCAGGAAGGTGGAATTATACCAGATTCTATGGTTACATTAATGATATTTAATAAAAAGGAAAGGGTTGAGGATTTAGCATTAGCAAGAAACGAATAAGGAATACCGTCTAAGCCAGGGGAAGAATCTGAAACATGATTTAAAACCGATTTCAACTCTTCCATTGTAAATGGAGAGTTAATATCAGAATGATCGTTAATGCCAACATTGCTGTAACTATTTGGTATTTCAAAATGATTGGGAACGTAACACGGAGCCAATTTATTGTTAAAAGGGGCAATCCAATCTAAATTAAAACTGGATACATTGTTAACTGCTTTTTGGGAACAACGAAATCGTTTTATACTGTTCCAAACAACCGTTGAGGGCGTGTCTGGCGATAAAGATAGACAGAATTTTTTCCAACCCTCTTTCTTTTTCTTTCTTAATAAACGTTTAGTAGCAGCCGTGACATTTTTAAATTGGAAATAATTTACATTATTTAAATAGGAATTACAATCTTCCTCGATATTATTTCGAGCCTTAATAGCCGCCGTACACTCTTGATCCCACCAAGGCGGAGAAGAGATTTTACCTTTAACAGTTTTTTTTTTCTTAAAAGCATTATCTGCGACAGAGATAATAGATGAGACAAAAAGATTGTAGGATTCGTTGAGGTTATCTTTGTTTACTTTTGGGAGCGGTTTTATATGATCATCTAGTAAAGAACTATATTCATTCCAATCAGCGTTTGCGATATTATACTTCAGTAAAGGAGGAAGAGGAGACACCGATTGACTTTTAGACGGCAATGTTATCAAAATTGGGAAATGGTCACTACCATGAGTTAGTGGTAAACATTTCCAAGATAAAAGGGAAGACAGCGATGAAGAACTCATTGAAATATCAACATAACTTGGTCGTTGACCAGGACGGCCTCTGCGCGTTGGAGAGCCATCATTTAAAACGCACAAAGTGAAATCGTCGATAACCTCTATTAAATCATTTCCAAGCGAGTCATTGTTGGGGGCACCCCAAAGTGCATGGTGAGCGTTGAAATCACCTAACACTATAATAGGGGAAGGAAGAGACTGAAGAAAATTCTTCATTATGGGAATAATAGAAGAGTCCTTACAAGAAATGTATATTGAAAGCACTGTAATATTACCCAATCTAGCGGCTACAGCATTAATATGGGTGTTATTGTGGGGTGGCAGAGGTAATTGTGTAAACAAGTAACGTTTTTTGATAAAGAGGGCTGCGCCTCCAAAGCCATCAGGCCTATCATCTCGGAGGACGTGGTAACCAGGAAAATTGTACAATGTACCTGGTTCTAGCCAAGTTTCAGAAATAGCTAGCAAAAAGGGATTATGATTATTTACTAATGATATTAAATCAGTGTGTTTTGATTTTACACTTCTACTATTCCACTGAAGAATCTGATCCATTTTTGATTATTTGGAATATAGAGATAGACAAGTTCTGAATTAGAGAAATGGCAACGGAGTACGGTAGAGAAGAATTTACTATAATATTAACAAGTGAGGAAAGAAGATTATTAAGATCATCTTGTGAAACTGAATCAGAATTATTATTGTCTGAGGATTTGAAGCCACAACCATTGCTGGGGGCAGGAACAGCATATTCATTTATAATATCATTGTGAGCTTTCTTGTCATAACCAGAGGAAACAACCGTTGGTTGCTTTTTATTAATAAAAAAAGTTTTTTTATAACTTTGTTTCATTGTGGGGGGGGAAGAGACAGGTGAAGCAGAGGGTTTTGGATGCTGGTGGTTAATGTTTGCTGCAACTTCAGAGTATGATTTCTTAAGTGGAGGCACCATCTTGATAGCCTCTTGGTATGAAATAGAATTGTGTGACATATGGTATTTAATATTTGATTGTCTTATGAATTCTGGACATTTCTTGTCAGTGGATTGATGGTTGCCTGAACAATTTATGCACTGGTAAATTTCAATTTTACAATTAAACCCTGAATGATCTTGAGTACATTTATAACACCTAGGTTGACTCCTACATTGAGTACGAGTATGTCCAAACCGACAACATTGAAAACATTGGACTGTTGGGTAAATGTATTGTTCTATGGGTATGGAGGCAAAAAAAGAAAATATCTTTGGTGGGAGAGATTGACCATCAAAGGTTAAAACAACAGTTTGCGTAGGCACCCAGGAGACACCTTCAGCATTAGTAAGCTTTCTATGTAGACGCCGAGATCGGATAATTGGTCCAAAACCATCTGGAATTCGAGTATTTGCTACAATATCATCATGTGACCATTCGGCAGGAATACCTTTGGCGATACCCATTTTACAGATATTAAACGTAGGGATTGATACCTTGTAGGTGTCAGATGTAAGGAAGCTGCTATTAAGAAATTGGTTAGCATCAGCAGAAGTCTTAAAATTGATAGCCAAACGATTGCGACCAACACGTAAAATACCATCTTCCAGGATATTTTTACAATTATTATTGTACAATAAGTTTCCGAATTTGATTGGATGCAAAGTGGTGCCGGCAGAGGGAGAAGTTTCGTTTAACTGAACATGCACAACATATGGACCATTGTCAGTAGCACTGTAATAATTTCTGTATGTGAATACAGAAGAGCTATTGCCGCCGCCGGGGGGCACTACGGGAGTTAGGATAGGTTTTGGGGATAAAACTTTGGCATTGTTAGCATCTTTTAACGATTCTGAAATAACCTGATGTGGAATAGGATGAAATGGTTTTGGTTTAGAAATTAAAGAACCAAGTTTTCTTTTTGGTTTTTGACTTGGGACTGGGGACTTTGTTTTCTTTGTCTTTTTTTCCTCCGAGGTAAGAAAATTATCAGCCGCAATTAATGTTAAAAGAGGATTAAATGTATTTCCATCCGGTGGTGGGTCAGGATCAGGTTCAAGATCCATGGCGCTAAGTATGAAAAAGAACTAATATATGTACAAATAAAGTTACTGACTTACCACTATGAAGATTATATACCTATATATATATAAACAAAAAGAAATAAACTTAACACTTAAAATTACACGAATTACTTAATATTTACAATAATTTAAAGATAAAAATAATTTTAGTCGACCGCCCTTTTCAACTTCTTCCCGCCAAAAAAAACGGAATCAAGCCTTAGTAGTAGTAGTAGTAAAAAAGTTCGTCCTTCTTGGACAGGCGAAGACACTAAGCCATACTGCCAATTCTTGAGTATTATGTATGTTATTATAGTTTCTTATGTTTTCATTAGAATGTAGGTGTGTTACATTCTAATGCTTCTTGGAGTATTTGGCGTCAAGTATGTCGAGTCGGTCTTCTCGGTAATTCTTGCTGAGGTAGTCACCACTACAATAAAACACTCGGCATCACGTTACCGAGATAGCGCATATTTTAATCATTCCACACATCGTCCAGTTGCGTAAACACTTGGGGCACAAAACTACACCTATCTTGAGTCACAAAGTCCACTATGAAACAAATTGCGATTAATTAAAATATCCACTTAACCTAACCCGCCAAGATGGCGCCAAAAAACTCGGAATCAAGCCTTATAGCGGCCGTTTGTTAGTGAATGACGCGCCCCCATTAGAAATTGACAGCATAGTGCTGTCAAAACTATCGACGCCCTTGATACGTTATCGATAATGGTATCGATATTTAATTACATACATCCCTAGTGATAGATTTTTTAGAATTCTGACAAAATAAAAAAAACTCATTTATTTGATAAAACAGGCATTTATTACATTATAATTTTATATTAAATACAAAGTACTGAAGTGTAAGTTAAGATTTATACAAGGCAAAGAATGAGAGTAATTAAATTATAACTTACTAAATTGACTTTATGAATAAACCAAGAAATATAAACACTTTAACAACCAATAACAGAAAAATTAAACTGCTTGCAAATAGTTTTTACACACAAACGCTATTGCTAATTTTCCTAGTAATTTTAATCAGTATAGCTGCCATTTCATTATTTACTGTTAATAGGTATCACTTTCAATGCAAAACACAAATAACTAACTCCTAAAGCCCCCAGTACAGGATGGCCGATCATGTTGACCGACCATGATGGGCCATCGTGTACAGAGCCAGTTTGCATATGATTGCCGTCTGCGAGCAACGCAAACCGCCCCTGTACATGATAGCCCATCATGGTCGGCCAACATGATCGGCCATCCTGTACTGGGGGCTTAATAGTTAAACATTGAATACAGTATGTAATAAATATAACTACTAAGAGCAGTAATTTAAACTATAAGTCTGTTTTGATAATTTATCACCGCAAGAATAGGCAGGCACAGGCATCTTCGCAGCACTCCATTGATGTTGTTGACACTCAACTTATCTGAAAAGATTAGATTTGGTTAGTATAGATTCTACATATTGTTACTATAATCTGCCATAACATTTTATAAACAAATAAGTGATAGCTGATCAGTTTGTAAATCAAGAAAGAGTACTGGTGTGGCTAAAGCACATTGTTTATTGTGCCGGTATGTACCTACACACGGCAGCACATCTGACTATACATGTTGACCTTGAGACCGCCTGTATGCCTTATGTAATAAAAGCTGTTATCGCAGTTCAACTGTTTAACTTGATGTGCTGTTGAATGTACTTATTATTAAGTTATAGATATCAACGTTTCTAGATAATAGTTAATAAGTAAAAAGCTTTGTACACACGGTGGCACATCACTATACATGTTGACCTTGAGACCGCGTTTATGCCCTCCGTATAAAAGCTGTTATCGCAGTTCAACTGTTTAACCTGATATGCTGTCGAGTGTACATGGACTGAGTGGATGTGTAAAGTATAAATTATATACTTAATTAAGATCTAAGATAGTAGCAGTAATAACGTTGTAAGACAATCACAATAAACCGTCATTCGTACCGACAACAATCATTTATTTTCCTACTGGTTTATTTGTCATAATTCTGTTCTGCTTGTCACAAATATGAATTTGCTGATAAGTCAGTTTTAAATGTTTTGACAAATTTATTGAATCACTGTACCTAATTTTCTCTTGACTTGGTATTAACAACTTCCCTAAATTGAAACTAGTTAAATGTTACAACTGATTATTTGCATTTAATCCCAAGTAATCTACTGTGCTTTATCATTATCACCATATGATATCACTTCTAAATGGATATTGAAATAAGGTATTAGAATGGATTTCAACAAAACTAATCAATATTTAAATTACATTAAACAGGTAAGTACATTCATTTATAAAAAATAAACAAACATTACCTCTCATTCATAACTTTGAGAATCTTCTTACTCCGGTTAAGTTGTAAACTATATTTTCTTTTGTTTTGGTTTGTTATGAAATAGAAAGTTGCCTCTTGGAATTAACTAAAACAACAAACGAAAATTTAAGTCAATGTACTAATAAGTTATGTAATAATGAGCGATTTTCTGAGAGGCCATTTAAAAAAAAAAGCTTCCAATTGCTTCACTAGATGGCGTTAAATAAGTATGTACATGTCTATGGTATATTTTGGTATGAAACATATTTAAATTAATTACTTTTTAAAAACCCAAAGGAAACTAATAATATATCAAATAAGTACTACTGTGAGGAACGGAAACGAAATAGGTAAATTTAAAGATTTAGGTAAATAAATAACATCTGTCTGACGTTCCGTTTTACGTAAAAATGTCGCGTCAAAGTAAAATTTATAACGTTCCGTTCCTTCTAACTGCATAGGTGGGACAGCGCCATCTAGTGGCTGAGCTTTCAGAAAATCGCCCATTGATACAAAAAACTATGTAAATAGATTAACTTACGTACCGTGGGCATCTTCGAATAACGTATCCATATTTCTGTACAGAAATATCTGCGAAAAAGTGGAAAAACCATGGGAAAACTATAAAATTAACTAAATAATCATAGAAAACCGAAATGAGTAAAAAAAAACACAAAAACTAAACGTCATTTCGAAAAAAAGTAACAGCCATAATTTTAGCCAATGGGGGCACCCCAACAAAATGGCGGTCGTAGTCATAGATGTATTATTCCTGTAGATGGATCACAAAAATAAGCTATAACTCACCCATCCTTTACCCCCTCTAACACTATCAAATTGTCATAAGATAGAAAGAGACATACATGTTAATCTGTTGCGTCGTAATTAGTGAATGTCTCCATTTTGACTATGCAATGCTAGATGACATTAGATGATGATGATGTAATGATAGTGCTGTGGTTTTTTTTATTACAAATTATCGATAAAACATTTAAAAATAAGTTAAATGCAATGCGATACATAAAATTACAATGCATATGTATATATCGCAGGCGTATTGTATATTTCACCGTATTACATAACAACTAGCTGTATTGGAAAACAGCACCGCATTGTAATGCGGCGGATTCAAGATACGCCGTATTCAATACGGCTGATCGAAACTACGCCGCATTGAATAGAGCGCTTCGCGCTTTTCAATGGGGCTAGAGACTTAATGTAATTGGGCGGTTCATAATCCGCTTTTCTGACAGTTTTTAGTACTAATCGTGTCCAAAGTGCTCACGGCCTTAGAATTTTGTTTATGCTATGAAACTTCGGCATAGGTCGAAATATGGCAAAAATTTCTTCCCTCCAGACAAAAGCGCACGCTCAGCTGATCGATCTAGTGTGGCAGAATATTTTTTTTATATTTCGACGTATGCTATGCTCCAAAGAGAAAGTTGTTCAGTTTCTTGGTCTATGCAAGCCCTTTAATTTTGAATCAGTGCCAAATATGAAGTAGGTACTATAATTATACTTGAGGAGATCGATGGCTCATTGGTACGCGCATTCTGCATCCGGTGGTTGATGTTAAGCAACATTCGTTGCGGTTGGACATCTGAATGGTGACCCAAAACTTTATTATCTTGGTCTCCTCTGTGCTTCGGAAAGCACGTTAAGCCGTTGGTCCCGGTTGCATTAGCAGTCGTTGGCACCCTCACCCACCAATCCGCATTGGCTTCGCGTGGTGGGTTATGGCACTTATGGCCCGTTCTACCTGTGGTGTGCATGCACAGGGGAGGCCTATAGCTGGCTGGCTGCTGGACAGCAGTGAGGACATTAATATGAAAATGATGATAATTATACTATTTATACTAGAAGGTATAGTCATAAAACTGAACGAGATTTCTAATCAATTTATTAAATCAATAATCTGCTGAATGATATCAACTAAAAATATACAGATTTCACGCTAATTTTTATACTCTTAATGTATAATTTTTTTTAAGTATAAATCCACAATTTGCTTTAATAAGTGCATCGAGCAATGAGCATATTCTTGTTTGTTGCAAAGGTCTCCAATCGTCGCCTTTTCTTACGTTTCTTACTCACGTTTCCTTTACATCGACGGCGGCGCGGCGGTGGGAAATCTGTTTAAAATTGAGAAAAATTAAGTTTAAATACAAAATTGTTAACATTACAATTTTTTATCGATATTACATAATAAAATCGGACTACAACACTATCAGGTTGGTCAAATGTCAAAAAATCCCAATTGGCTTTAAATTATATATTTTTAGCCTAAAAACATCCGATTTTCTTCAACCAAGTCAATGTTAAACTGTGTATACACGTACAGCGACTTAGTTTTTGCAAATACGGACCAGTAAGTTATAAAAATGTGTTCGCAAAAACACAAAACAATGAGTGTGACTTACCTCTGAAATTATATGTGTTCATTATTCTCTTTCAAAACACTCACTCTGCTTGAATAACCGGAAACAGTACAGGCCATTCTTAACAAACAACAGATTTACCGCACCACACCATCAAATCTTTCTATATTTTACTACAAAAAAAAGATTTTCTTTCTGAAGCATTTGTAACCAGCTGGTTAACAAACAAATATGACGTTCACTTTTAAGTGGCGCGCGGCTCATTAAGACGCACACGTTGGGCTATTGTTATCTCTTTTTAACACACGAAATGTCGCCATTTGAGAGACGAGAGTCGATTATAGAAGGAATCGTTCAAATTTTTATGCTCCATCTACAGGAATAATACATCTATGGTCGTAGTTATCATAGATGTATTATTCCTGTAGATGGATCACAAAAATAAGCTATAACTCACCCATCCTTTACCCCTTCTAACACTATCAAATTGTCATAAGATAGAAAGAGACATACATGTTAATCTGTTGCGTCGTAATTAGTGAATGTCTCCATTTTGACTATGCAATGCTAGATGACATTAGATGATGATGATGCAATGATAGTGCTGTGGTTTTTTTTTATTACAAATTATCGATAAAACATTTAAAAATAAGTTAAATGCAATGCGATACATAAAATTACAATGCATATGTATATATCGCAGGCGTATTGTATATTTCACCGTATTAGATAGCAACTAGCTGTATTGGAAAACAGCACCGCATTGTAATGCGGCGGATTCAAGATACGCCGTATTCAATACGGCTGATCGAAACTACGCCGCATTGAATAATAATGAATAATGTAATTGGGCGGTTCATAATCCGCTTTTCTGACAGTTTTTAGTACTAATCGTGTCCAAAGTGCTCACGGCCTTAGAATTTTGTTTACGCTATGAAACTTCGGCATAGGTCGAAATATGGCAAAAATTTCTTCCCTCCAGACAAAAGCGCACGCTCAGCTGATCGATCTAGTGTGGCAGAATTTTTTTTTTATAATTCGACGTATGCTATGCTCCAAAGAGAAAGTTGTTCAGTTTCTTGGTCTATGCAAGCCCTTTAATTTTGAATCAGTGCCAAATATGAAGTAGGTACTGTAATTATACTTGAGGAGATCGATGGCTCATTGGTACGCGCATTCTGCATCTGGTGGTTGATGTTAAGCAACATTCGTTGCGGTTGGACATCTGAATGGTGACCCAAAACTTTATTATCTTGGTCTCCTCTGTGCTTCGGAAAGCACGTTAAGCCGTTGGTCCCGGTTGCATTAGCAGTCGTTGGCACCCTCACCCACCAATCCGCATTGGCTTCGCGCGGTGGGTTATGGCACTTATGGCCCGTTCTACCTGTGGTGTGCATGCACAGGGGAGGCCTATAGCTGGCTGGCTGCTGGACAGCAGTGAGGACATTAATATGATAATGATGATAATTATACTATTTATACTAGAAGGTATAGTCGTAAAACTGAACGAGATTTCTAATCAATTTATTAAATCAATAATCTGCTGAATGATATCAACTAAAAAAAATACAGATTTCACGCTAATTTTTAATTTTTTTTAAGTATAAATCCACAATTTGCTTTAATAAGTGCATCGAGCAATGAGCATATTCTTGTTTGTTGCGAAGGTCTCCAATCGTCGCCTTTTCATACGTTTCTTATTCACGTTTCCTTTACATCGACGGCGGCGCGGCGGTGGGAAATCTGTTTAAAATTGAGAAAAATTAAGTTTAAATACAAAATTGTTAACATTACAATTTTTTATCGATATTACATAATAAAATCGGACTACAACACTATCAGGTTGGTCAAATGTCAAAAAATCCCAATTGGCTTTAAATTATATATTTTTAGCCTAAAAACATCCGATTTTCTTCAACCAAGTCAATGTTAAACTGTGTATACACGTACAGCGATTTAGTTTTTGCAAATACGGACCAGTAAGTTATAAAAATGTGTTCGCAAAAACACAAAACAATGAGTGTGACTTACCTCTGAAATGATATGTGTAATAGATTAAGCTAATCTGTGTACCTACCTAATGTGGAGTCGACTCGACAGTATAATCTGTGGAACTAAGATGGTGATTCATTGAATACTTACTGCAATAAAATGTGATTATAATTACCTGCTGGTTAATAAAACAAGTTCATAAATAAAGGTGTTTTTATTCAACTATTACATGGCGCAGTCGTGAGTAAACAGCAGGCAGTGGAAAAAGTAAGTCGTAGCTGAAAGAAATGGAAGCATTGAAGCCACCGCCGCCATTAATTCTCCAAGGAGACGCCGGCGAAAATTACAAAAAATGGAAGCAAAGGTACGATATATATTACACAGCCAGTGGGGCAGCTAATAAACTAACCGAAGAAGCTAAAATTGCACTATTCTTACATTGCATGGGAGAAGAATGCCTTGACATTTACAACAACTTCGAATTTCCTGGCGAGAATGATAAAACATACGACAACGTAATTGAAAGGTTTAACAGTTATTTTATGCCTATGAAGAATGAAACTATTAACCGAAACGTATTCTTCAGCAGAAAAATGAAAGAATGCGAAACATTTGAAGAGTATGTATGTGCTCTCAGAACCCTAAGTTCTAATTGCAACTTCAGTACCTTGAAAGACAGCCTAATTAGAGACCAGATAATAAGAGGCATTAAGAAGAAAAATATAATTGAAAGACTATTAAAAGAACCCGAGTTGGACCTATCCAAATGCATAGCGATAGTAAAATCCTATGAATTATCTGAAAGACAAATTAAAGAATTTGAAGTGGAAGAGTTGGAAGAAAAAGTAAAGGTAAACAGGATTAGAGATAAAAATGAAATCAGAGAGTCTCCTTCGACATCAAGGTATTTTGATTCAGAACAAGAACAACGACCAAATTACAAGGCAAAATACAGAGTTAGTAAGTGTCATCGATGCGGATATGAACATGGATTTAAGTGTCCTGCTTTTAACCAAAAGTGTAACAAGTTTGGCCACTATGCAAAAATGTGTAAAAATAAAATAGTGCAAATGGTCAAATCCAGTGAAAGTGAAACAGATGATGATCATGTGTTAGGATCAATCACAGTAGGCAGTGTAAGAATTGGAAAGCAGTTGACCGAGGCGCTGCAGGTAAACAATAAAATTATAGATTTTAAAATTGATACTGGGAGTGATTGCGATGTTCTGCCATTACATTACATAGAAAAACTAAAGTTAAAAGATAACATTGTTAAAAATACTAAAAATCTTTATAATTATGATGGCTCTAAAATTAATTGTGTAGGTACTATCAATTTACAATGTAAACTTGTGAATGGCAAAAGTGTTAAACTGTTATTTCATGTAGTCAATAACCAGGGTGCAAGTCCAGTGTTGGGTCACAGTACATTATTGACTTTAGGCATAATAGAAAGAAAATACTTGAATGTCATTGGTAAAGAGCAACAAAATAACTATAAAGATATTATAAAGGAATTTGAGCAACTTTTTGTAGAAAATAGAATCGGTATTTTAAAAGGAGTAGAATATGATATAAAATTAAAAGAAAATAGTAAAGGAAAAATTTGTCCACCCAGAAGTGTACCATTAGCTTTGCATAAACCATTGAAAAAAGAGTTAGAAAAGTTGGAACAGCTAGATATCATAGAAAAAGTAACTGAACCTACAGAATTTGTTAGCAATATTGTATTAGTTAAAAAGCCTAATGGCAAAATCCGCCTTTGTTTAGATCCTAGCACATTAAATGATTTTGTAAAGCGCGAACATTTCAAACTACCCACATTTGAAGAAGTCTCTGCCAAGATGGCCGGTGCCAAAATATTTAGTAAATTAGATGCTTCAACTGCATTTTTTCATGTCAAATTAAGTAAAGAGAGTTCTAGGCTTTGTACTTTCACAACCCCCTTTGGGAGATATTCTTTTAAAAGACTTCCTTATGGTTTAGCTTCAGCACCTGAAATCTTCCACCGACAATACTCTCAAATCTTTGATTCAATAGAAGGCTGTGAGGTGTTCATCGACGACATTGTCCTGTATGCGGAAGATAGGAAATCACACAATGAAATATTAAGAAAAGTGTTAGAGCGAGCTAAAGAAAATGGTATACAGTTGAACCTTAATAAATGTGAGTTTGGTGTTTCTCAAATAACATATCTGGGTCACATACTTAGTTCAGAGGGAATCAAACCAGACCCAAGAAAAATAGAAAGTATATTAAACTTAGAAAAACCGAAAAATGCAAAAGAACTACAAAGAATATTAGGAATTATTACTTATGTTGCTAAGTTTATTCCAGCAATGTCCCAAGTATGTAACCCATTAAGAATGTTAATTAAAAAAAGCACAGATTATGTGTGGACAAAAGAACATGATGATGCTTTTTGTGAAGTAAAGAAAATATTAATTTCAGAGCCTGTTTTACAATTTTATAATCCTGATAGACCATGTGTAGTCTCAGTAGATGCCTCCAAAGATGCATTAGGAGCTGTGTTGTTACAGGACAAATTGCCAGTAGCGTATGCATCTAAAGCCATGAATGATACTCAAAAAAAGTATGCACAAATCGAAAAAGAGCTTCTGGCTATTGTCTTTGGATGCACACGCTTTCATCAATTTATTTATGGAAAAACCGTACAAGTACAAACTGACCATAGACCATTAGAGTCTATATTCAAAAAACCATTGTGTGAAATACCTTTAAGACTGCAAAGAATGAGAATGCAATTACAGAAATATGATCTAGTAGTAAAATATAAGCCAGGAAAAGAATTACTTGTAGCAGACTCATTATCTAGGGACGTTAATAATTCAAATGATAAAGAAACCTTTATAGAGGATTTGTATGAATGTCAAGTAAGCATGGTGAGATGTAATTTAAGTATATCAGATTATAAATACAATTTATTTAAGGAAGAAGTAAGAAAAGACAAAGATTTGAATTTATTATTAGAATACATAAATAAGGGATGGCCCAATAAGATAGATAATATCAAAGATAGCTTAAAACCATACTATAAATATCAAGAAATGCTTTATGTGTATGATGACTTAATCTTTAAAAATAACTGTTTAGTTGTTCCTAAATCACTACAGAAGGACATGATGGAAAGAATACACTATAATCATTTAGGTGTAGAGAAGTGTAAGTCACGGGCAAGGGAATGCATATTTTGGCCAAATATGAGTAAGGAAATTGAGGAAAAAGTTCAGAAATGTCAAACATGTGAAAAGTTTAGAAAAAATAATAGTAAAGAACCGATGATGATACGGGAAATGCCAAATAAACCATGGGCTATATTAGGAAGTGACGTTTTTTTTTACAAGGGTAACTCCTACATTTTAGTTGTTGACTATTATAGTAAGTACTTCGAAGTTATTAAATTAAAAAATTTAACAGCTGACTGCACTATAAAAGCTATAAAATCCGTTTTTGGTCGATTTGGCATCCCTGATCTGTTATATACAGATAATGGAACTAATTATACAAGCTATCAATTTAAAGAGTTTGCAAAAGAATGGAAATTTGAACATAGAACTAGTAGCCCATATCATCATCAGTCAAATGGCCTTGCAGAACGATTTGTACAAACTATAAAAAATATTTTTAAAAAAGCAGACTATGAAGGAAAAGACAAATATTTAGCACTACTTGAATACAGAAATACACCTATTTCTAAAGAGTTAGATTATAAGAGTCCTGCAGAGCTATTATTTGGTAGAAATATACAAGGTTTGTTGCCTACTATAGATAAGTTTAATATAAAGTATAATGATGTACAAGAAAAACTGTATAAAAATGCTTTTAAACAAAAATCATATTATGATAATAGAGGGACTAAACAGCTAAAACCCCTCAAAATTAATCAAAAAGTATTAGTAAGAGATGAAACAGCTACAAAACCATTAAGTTATGCCAAAGTGTTACAAAGTAATCGTCCAAATTCTTATACAGTTTTTTCAGAAAAGGGACAGATGCTAGAAAGAAATAGAAGATTTCTAATAGATAGTAAAAATAGTGATAACTTCATTATAAAAAAAGAATTAGAATATAAATGATAATATAAATGTTAGTGAGGATGATTGTAGTAATGAACCAACTGTAACTAATAACTGTAATAATGGCATGGCTGAAACTGCAACTACTAATGCCAGTGAAGTTTTGTATAGAACTAGAGGTGGTAGAAATGTAAGGAAACCTATATACTTGTCAGACTATTGTGAATAGGTATTGTCTTAAAAAATACTGTTCATTTCATACATCATTTTAGCAAATTGTTATTTTATCTAAAAGAAGGGAGATGTAATAGATTAAGCTAATCTGTGTACCTACCTAATGTGGAGTCGACTCGACAGTATAATCTGTGGAACTAAGATGGTGATTCATTGAATACTTACTGCAATAAAATGTGATTATAATTACCTGCTGGTTAATAAAACAAGTTCATAAATAAAGGTGTTTTTATTCAACTATTACAATATGTGTTCATTATTCTCTTTCAAAACACTCACTCTGCTTGAATAACCGGGAACAGTACAGGCCATTCTTAACAAACAACAGATTTACCGCACCACACCATCAAATCTTTCTATATTTTACTACAAAAAAAGATTTTCTTTCTGAAGCATTTGTAACCAGCTGGTTAACAAACAAATATGACGTTGACTTTTAAGTGGCGCGCGGCTCATTAAGACGCACACGTTGGGCTATTGTTATCTCTTTTTAACACACGAAATGTCGCCATTTGAGAGACGAGAGTCGATTATAGAAGGAATCGTTCAAATTTTTATGCTCCATCTACAGGAATAATACATCTATGGTAGTTATAGCCAACTAGCTTCCGCCCGCGACTTCGTCCGCGTGGACATTCGAAAAAATACTTAGGGGACCAATTACCAGGATAAAAAGTATTCTTTGTTTTAATTTCATAAAAATCCGATCTGCCGTTTTTACGTGATTAGGCGGGTCCTCCCTCAACCCTCACCAAGCGAGCAGCCTCGCGCGAGGCAGAACGTTTGCTACGTGCGGCCGGCCTCGCACGAGTCTGCTCACTTGGTGAGGGAGGACCCGCCTAATCACGTAAAAACGGCTGATCGGATTTTTATGAAATTAAAACAAAGAACACTTTTTATCCTGGTAATTGGTCCCCTAAGTATTTTTTCGAATGTCCACGCGGACGAAGTCGCGGGCGGAAGCTAGTAAATAATAAGTGTCTGTTTCACAATCAAAAACTTAGTTCTGAGTAGCTTAGGTACCAAGAACTTTTAGGGTACTTAAGATGATTTAGGTTTCTATACCCTATTTACCCCCTGGGTTTGATTTTCGGAAAACTACGAAATGGGTTGTCTATTTGTTGAAGTAAGCCTACAAAGTTTCAAGTTGAAATGTCTATTTTACCCCCTGATTTTTCATTCAAAATTTCACCCCTATTTCAACCTTTTAGGGGTTGAATCATGTTCAGCGTGTTAAACATCAAAATAAATGCCAATTTTGCAATCGTCATCCCATAAAACCTCAATAACGAAATCCATATCGATTTTTAGGTTTATTTATCCCATTTAACCTCTAAGGGGTAGATTTTCGAAAAAATACGAAATATGTGTTTGCTTATTTGTTTTACTTTCCGACCATAAGCCTAAATAATAAATTTAATGAAGGACTTTCCAGATACAACATTTCGTCCCCCTTTTCACCACTTCGGGGGTGGAATTGTCAAAAACGCTGGCACAGGAAAATATTAATTTACAATTGCCAGCCTAAATACAAAATTTGAAGATTCTAACTTCAACACTGACGGACTTTCATACACATATTCATCCCTTATTTCACCCCCTGGGTTTGATTTTGGAAAAATTACGAAATGGGTTGCCTATTTGTTTTAAGAAGTAAGCCTACAAAGTTTCAAGTTGAAATGTCTATTTTACCCCTGGTTTGTCATTCAAAATTTCACCCCTATTTCAACCTTTTAGGGGTGGAATCATGTTCAGCGTGTTAAACATCAAAATAAATGCCGTTTTTGCAATCGTCATCCCATAAAACCTCAATAACGACATCCATATCAATTTTTAGGTTTATTTATCCAATTTAACCTCTAAGGGGTGGATTTTCGAAAAAATACAAAATATGTGTTTCCTTATTTGGTTTACTTTCCGACCATAAGCCTAAATAATAAATTAAATGAAGGACTTTCCAGATACAACATTTCATCCCCTTTTCACCCCTTTGGGGGTGGAATTGTCAAAAACGCTGACACAGGTAAATGTTAATTTTCAATTGCCAGCCTAAATACAAAATTTGAAGATCCTAACTTCAAAACTGACGGACTTTCATACAAACATTTATTCCTTATTTCACCCCCTTAGGGGTGGAATTTCCAAAAATCCTTTCTTAGTGGATGCCTACACTGTATAACGTATCTATGTGCAAAATTTGAAGTCTCTAGGTTCAGCGGTTTGGGCTGTACGTTGATATCTCAGTCAGTCAGTCAGTCAGTCAGTCAGTCAGTCAGTCAGGACTTTGAATTTTATATATATATTATAGCCAATGTATGACCATGGGGGCATCCCCACTACTTTAATCACTAAGTGTTGACCTATTTTATGGGTGATTCCAACGCCTGGGGGTCTACCGCCTAAAAAATCTGGATATGGATATGGGCTTTATTTGACATTTGAAGCCCATAATCTGAACTTGGCGGTACCGCCTAATTCCATGGACTTCATATTTCTTCCCATACCCATATGTCAGAAAAAGAGTGAATGACGAAGAAAATTCTCTATACATTTTTGACAGTTGAAGCCCAGAATCGGTATTTTGTAAAAATTAAAAAGTAAAAACTCGAAACCCAGATTCATATCGTTATGTCAAATGAAGCAGGCGAGTATTTTGGTATCGGAAGATTCAAGGAAAAGTTTAATTTCTCAATTTGTGTGAAATAACTTGCTACTTTTGAGTGTAATCAACTTCATTTATAGTAAATATACCCCTAGCACTTGTAAAACGTTGAACTTTAGCAGAAGAGAGTTTAAAAGCAGAGCGAAAAGATGGAGCGAAAGAGACAAACACAAATTGCTATTTCGCTGTTCCTTTCTCTCGAAGTCATGTAATGGAATTTTACCCGCGAAATTCAAATTTTCGTTTCTTGTTTCGTTATCGGAATTTACATAACTTTAAAGATAAATTGTTGACCTACTTTTGATAAAAATTAGGCATTTAATTAAAGTAATGAAGATACTATGTAAATCAAAAATAGGAAAGTTTTATTTTATGTAGGTACGGTTATATATTTTGTTTTTACTGCTTTGAGGATTTTTATCCGAAACACAAAAATTAAACCAAATACCTAGCCTAGCCTAGCCACCATTCTGGCTGAAGTGTGCTGAAGTGCTAGATAATACTTATTATCCTCCTTGGAGTAATTGTGTTCTGTGATATTATCAATAGCCATTTTTTTGTGGATATTGTCTACGGAAAGTGCCATTGATTTGATTGACTGGATCCATATGATTTTAAGTGATATTGAGCTGTGTTAAAGTTCTCTGTTATTTATTATGTTATAAAGCTAACTCCTTCCTATAAATGCATGTTTTAAGACCTCAGCAAAGCATTTGATCTTGTGTGTTATGAAGTTATGATAAGCTTTGGACCTTTGGACAAAACTTAAAGTTAAAGATGTTTCTCGTTGACTGAGGTTATAAATGTACTGGCACATTGGTATGGTAATCAGAAAAATGTGGTAAAGTGGGGAAATACATGCTCTGAAGAGTTTATGTGGTGTTAGACAGGATGGGCTGACTTCGCTCTTATATATGTATATATGGACAAGCTCATCGCTGGGCTGAGCAGCACACATGGTTGTTATATAGATAATGTCTGTGTGAATAATATCAGTTATGCTGATGACATGGTGCTGTGCTGCTCTGCCTATCGCTGGGTGGCCCAAAAAGCTCCTGCGAGGACTATATATGGAAGCACGGCCTAAGGTACAACGAGAAATAGAGTGAATTCATGATCTTCAGGGGTAACATTAAGAGATTGAAAATGTGCCCCTGTTACTTTTGAACAGGATTCCTTTGGGCCGTGTAAGTCAGTTTAAATACCTTGGGCATATAGTAACTGAAACTCTGTATGACAATTTATTCTGATATAGATGGATAGGGGTGCAGGGCTTTGTTGGTCAGTGGTAACATGGTGAGAAACAGGTTTGCTTGGTGTACAGTAGAAGTAAATTTTACTTTATTTAAAGCCTATTGTCAAAATTTTTATACCAGTAGTCTGTGTCCAAACTTTATCCAGCTTTCCTACAATGCCCTGCGTGTGTTATACAGTAACATCTTTAAATCCTTGTTGGCGCTTCCACGTTTCTGCAGTGCATCTGGCTTCTTATTTCAAAGGCATTCTGAGGAGAGTGGAGAGAAGTTAGTCTCTCCATATTTTGCTAGGTGAAACTTTATGTTAACATAAGTAGCCTATTTTAATTTACTTTTTCAATTTTAATTTTAATATTGTGATTTTGTTCTAAAATAGTCAGTAAGCAAAGAAATGGTCTGAAATAAAGGAATTTTATTTTATTTGAACAGCTTAATCATTGCTTATTTTTAATCATTTCTGTCGAACAAATAAATTTTTATTTTTAACCTAATCGATAGAAGTTTAAGTTATAAATTTCAATAAAAGCTCCCATCTGTTATCATTTGTTAGATACTCTATACTTAACATACTAACTCTAGTTTGTCTGTTTTTCGTTTCGGGACGATGCAATTATTTCAGAATTACTGAATAAATAATCCATATTATTAACCTATTTATTTAGCAATTTCTATTCAAAGTACCTAATCCACGTTATGTGCTATTTTGTAAAAGTATTTTGTAGTAAGTAGTACAACTACATAATATGCTATGCTATGTTGTACTTACTAAGTACAATATAGCATAGCTACAATGCACATCTATACCTGTCTTTTGTGTGCAACTCTAGGAGACAGCGCTTAAAGCTCATATTTTCCAAATAAAATTATGAGTTGATAGACAATTTGTTAATTTTCTTAATTGCTGTTAAATTGTAATGTCAAAAACCCACTTATTTATATTTAAGTTAGCAACTGAAAACATAAAATGTGCTAAACTGAAAAATCATAGAAAATAAAATAACATTTGGCCGCTGAAGAAATAAATAACTTATGTATTCACAGGTCTAACTATTTAATCATCCTCATAAATGATAGTAATTTTATTTCTCTTTCATAGCAAATTTATATAAAATAAAGATAATGATAAAAATAAGTACCTACCTATGTTACATAAATAAGTGTTAAAAATATGAATTCAAGAAACTAAACATTGCTTATTTTCAATTCTGGAAGGGTTGTGTTGTGGCACTTCTTAATTGAGAATATTGGCTTTGTTTAGTCTGAATTTGTCACAATATACTAATAATTTATGTAAACACAAAGGTATAAGTAGGTAAGTACAAGAAATTAACAACCAGCACGGGTAGCATGACGAACTCGAGAAAGGTTTTCTCTATATCGAAACGTCAAAAATGACATTTCATCGTAGACAAACCTATTGTTTGGCTGTCAACTATAGACTTTCGAGGTAGACAAAACTCTTCTCGCGTTTGTCATGCTACGCATGCAGAAATAAAGAACTAGCAAAATGGTATCATCATGCATTTATTAACCAAGTTGTTATTGTCACAAGTTCACAACACATATTTTAAGACATTATTACGGTATACTTTGTACTGTTTATCTTTTCAAGGTTCTGTTGAATGATTTTCTCTGTAATTATCATCTTATAAACAATGTTCTTGTCTTGGAGTAGCCGTCCATTCCATCATGTCAATATTAAACTTATAAGGAACATTCGGTCTGCTTTTCTTTAAATCTTGATAAATATCTGCAACCTTGCTCTGATAATGAGCCTTACGGATAGTATCATAAGAGGAAATGAAGAACATTAACCACAAAATGACCCAACCAAACAATAACTACAAAATTTTGCCATGACGGGGTCATTTGTCAAATTGTTCACGTAATTAGCGCACACAAATCGAAGAGAAACCATAGTTGACCCTCAAAGATATGCCTTTTTCGTTATATTTTATTAATTTTGTGTTATTTACATAATTCAAAAAGTTAAGTTAAGGGTGGTATTCCACTTATCAAATATTTGATCCAAGAAATTGGACGAGGACAACTTCGAATGGTTTCATTGATAAATTCTTTGATGAAATGCATATTGGACAAAGATCTTTCATAAGTGGAATACTGTAGAAAGGCTTGTCATTTGCGTTTGGTTATTAATTGATACGTACATTATTTATTTTAGGAATACTTGTTTTTAATACTATGAAGAACTAAATTAATTGTTTTTATTGACTTTGTCCGTTGTCATTTAAAATATAAATAATAAGAGTAAAAAATGCAGAGAAATAATAATATTTTGTTAAATATTGGTATTTATTTGATATGATGCAACAAGACGCGACTATCATTCACTCGCGAAATCCAGGGGGTCTACCGCCTAAAAAATCTGGATATGGATATGGGCTTTATTTGACATTTGAAGCCCATAATCTGAACTTGGCGGTACCGCCTAATTCCATGGACTTCATATTTCTTCCCATACCCATATGTCAGAAAAAGAGTGAATGACGAAGAAAATTCTCTATACATTTTTGACAGTTGAAGCCCAGAATCGGTATTTTGTAAAAATTAAAAAGTAAAAACTCGAAACCCAGATTCATATCGTTATGTCAAATGAAGCAGGCGAGTATTTTGGTATCGGAAGATTCATGGAAAAGTTTAATTTCTCAATTTGTGTGAAATAACTTGCTACTTTTGAGTGTAATCAACTTCATTTATAGTAAATATACCCCTAGCACTTGTAAAACATTGAACTTTAGCAGAAGAGAGTTTAAAAGCAGAGCGAAAAGATGGAGCGAAAGAGACAAACACAAATTGCTATTTCGCTGTTTCTTTCTCTCGAAGTCATGTAATGGAATTTTACCCGCGAAATTCAAATTTTCGTTTCTTGTTTCGTTATCGGAATTGATCGGAATTTACATAACTTTAAAGATAAATTGTTGACCTACTTTTGATAAAAATTAGGCATTTAATTAAAGTAATGAAGATACTATGTAAATCAAAAATAGGAAAGTTTTATTTTATGTAGGTACGGTTATATATTTTGTTTTTACTGCTTTGAGGATTTTTATCCGAAACACAAAAATTAAACCAAATCACTAGCCTAGCCTAGCCACCATTCTGGCTGAAGTGTGCTGAAGTGCTAGATAATACTTATTATCCTCCTTGGAGTAATTGTGTTGTGTGATATTATCAATAGCGACTTTTTTGTGGATATTGTCTACGGAAAGTGCATTTGATTGACATATTATTTTACAAGTGATATTGAGCTGTGTTAAAGTTCTCTGTTATTTATTATGTTATAAAGCTAACTCCTTGCTATAAATGCATGTTTTAAGACCTCAGCAAAGCATTTGATCTTGTGTGTTATGAAGTTATGATAAGCTTTGGACCTTTGGACAAAACTTAAAGTTAAAGATGTTTCTCGTTGGCTGAGGTTATAAATGTACCTACTGGCACATTGGTATGGTAATCAGAAAATGTAGTAAAGTGGGGAAATACATGCTCTGAAGAGTTTATGTGGTGTTAGACAGGATGGGCTGACTTCGCTCTTATATATGTGTATATGGACAAGCTCATCGCTGGGCTGAGCAGCACACATGGTTGTTATATAGATAATGTCTGTGTGAATAATATCAGTTATGCTGATGACATGGTGCTGTGCTGCTCTGCCTATCGCTGGGTGGCCCAAAAAGCTCCTGCGAGGACTTTATATGGAAGCACGGCCTAAGGTACAACAAGAAATAGAGTGAATTCATGATCTTCAGGGGTAACATTAAGAGACTTGAAAATGTGCCCCTGTTACTTTTGAACAGGATTCCTTTGGGCCGTGTAAGTCAGTTTAAATACCTTGGGCAGTAGTAACTGAAACTCTGTATGACAATTTATTCTGATATAGATGGATAGGGATGCAGGGCTTTGTTGGTCAGTGGTAACATGGTGAGACACAGGTTTGCTTGGTGTACAGTAGAAGTAAATTTTACTTTATTTAAAGCCTATTGTCAAAATTTTTATACCAGTAGTCTGTGGTCAAACTTTATCCAGCTTTCCTACAATGCCCTGCGTGTGTTATACAGTAACATCTTTAAATCCTTGTTGGCGCTTCCACGTTTCTGCAGTGCATCTGGCTTCTTATTTCAAAGGCATTCTGAGGAGAGTGGAGAGAAGTTAGTCTCTCCATATTTTGCTAGGTGAAACTTTATGTTAACATAAGTAGCCTATTTTAATTTACTTTTTCAATTTTAATTTTAATATTGTGATTTTGTACTAAAATAGTCAGTAAGCAAAGAAATGGTCTGAAATAAAGGAATTTTATTTTATTTGAACAGTTTAATCATTGTTTATTTTTAATCATTTCTGTCGAACAAATAAATTTTTATTTTTAACCTAATCGATAGAAGTTTAAGTTATAAATTTCAATAAAAGCTCCCATCTGTTATCATTTGTTAGATACTCTATACTTAACAGACTAACTCTAGTTTGTCTGTTTTTCGTTTCGGGACGATGCAATTATTTCAGAATTACTGAATAAATAATCCATATTATTAACCTATTTATTTAGCAATTTCTATTCAAAGTACCTAATCCACGTTATGTGCTATTTTGTAAAAGTATTTTGTAGTAAGTAGTACAACTACATAATATGCTATGCTATGTTGTACTTACTAAGTACAATATAGCATAGCTACAATGCACATCTATACCTGTCTTTTGTGTGCAACTCTAGGAGACAGCGCTTAAAGCTCATATTTTCCAAATAAAATTATGAGTTGATAGACAATTTGTTAATTTTCTTAATTGCTGTTAAATTGTAATGTCAAAAACCCACTTATTTATATTTAAGTTAGCAACTGAAAACATAAAATGTGCTAAACTGAAAAATCATAGAAAATGAAATAACATTTGGCCGCTGAAGAAATAAATAACTTATGTATTTACAGGTCTAACTATTTAATCATCCTCATAAATGATAGTAATTTTATTTCTCTTTCATAGCAAATTTATATAAAATAAAGATAATGATAAAAATAAGTACCTACCTATGTTACATAAATAAGTGTTAAAAATATGAATTCAAGAAACTAAACATTGCTTATTTTCAATTCTGGAAGGGTTGTGTTGTGGCACTTCTTAATTGAGAATATTGGCTTTGTTTAGTCTGAATTTGTCACAATATACTAATAATTTATGTAAACACAAAGGTATAAGTAGGTAAGTACAAGAAATTAACAACCAGAAATAAAGAACTATCAAAATGGTATCATCATGCATTTATTAACCAAGTTGTTATTGTCACAAGTTCACAACACATATTTTAAGACATTATTACGGTATACTTTGTACTGTTTATCTTTTAAAGGTTCTGTTGAATGATTTTCTCTGTAATTATCATCTTATAAACAATGTTCTTGTCTTGGAGTAGCCGTCCATTCCATCATGTCAATATTAAACTTATAAGGAACATTCGGTCTGCTTTTCTTTAAATCTTGATAAATATCTGCAACCTTGCTCTGATAATGAGCCTTACGGGTAGTATCATAAGAGGAAATGAAGAACATTAACCACAAAATGACCCAACCAAACAATAACTTCTACAAAATTTTGCCATGACGGGGTCATTTGTCAAATTGTTCACGTAATTAGCGCACACAAATCGAAGAGAAACCATAGTTGACCCTCAAAGATATGCCTTTTTCGTTATATTTTATTAATTTTGTGTTATTTACATAATTCAAAAAGTAAAGTTAAGGGTGGTACCTATTCTACTTATCAAATATTTGATCCAAGAAATTGGACGAGGACAACTTGGAATGGTTTCATTGATAAATTCTTTGATCAAATGCATATTGGACTAAGATAAGATCTTTCATAAGTGGAATACTGTAGAAAGGCTTGTCATTTGCGTTTGGTTATTAATTGATACGTACATTATTTATTTTAGGAATACTTGTTTTTAATACTATGAAGAACTAAATTAATTGTTTTTATTGACTTTGTCCGTTGTCATTTAAAATATAAATAATAAGAGTTAAAAATGCAGAGAAATAATAATATTTTGTTAAATATTGGTATTTATTTGAAATGATGCAACAAGACGCGACTATCATTCACTCGCGAAATCCAGATCCGGAAAAACAGTTAGCCGGTAGCTCCAATTGAAGCCCATATTATGGGTCTGGGCTTGAAATCAGAAATATGGATCTGAACTTCATATTTTTAGCCGGTAGACCCCCAGATCCGGAAAAACAGTTAGCCGGTAGCTCCAATTGAAGCCCATATTATGGGTATGGGCTTGAAATCAGTAATATGGATCTGAACTTCATATTTTTAGCCGGTAGACCCCCAGGTTCCTTTAGGAAGAAATAAAAAAAAACCTTCTTTCCCCTGACTGCGATGTTGCCAATGTAAATTTGTCAGTTGCCGTGTCGTGTCAGGGAAATTACTGGAAATTACCGTATACCGGGGCGGAAAATAAAAAATAATCGTATTTTGATACAATTACTGCACTCAGAGCTTTCGGAAATGTCGTATTTGTATGAAAACTTTTGGCATAAGCTGTCGTACCACGGTTACCTTTTAACCCCGATTGCTGTATAATCCGGCATTTACCGTACCACGTTGGCAGCACTGGTAGAGATATCTTTCTCGACTACTCAACGGGTAGAAGACAAAGAACTCCGTCTCAACTGTCAAATTAAATGTCAATTGAAGAGAAAAGTGGTCGTCGTGCTCGCGATCGTAGAGTTTTGTCGACTTTTGACATTACACGAAGACTCGACAAGTTTCTCGAGTTGGTCATGCTCGCACCGACAGTTTCTCGATCTTGACCGGACAAAAGTGACATTTCGGGGTAGGCAAAGCTTCTCTCGAGGCCGTCATGCTACGCGTGCTGGAGCTCTCACCCTGAATAAAAAAGTGTCGCCAGCAAATTTGACATTTATGTATGTAGTGGCTGTCAGCTGTCTCATATGACCATACGTATTTTTTTAAACTGTAGGTGAGACGGAAGACAGCCACTGTGTTATTTGTGGTATTCAAAAAATTGTTCGTACTGCACTCTCCAGTTACCTCAGTATTAAGTCGAGCTTCATGGCTGTGCCCAAGTGGAAGCGAAACTCAAACAAACAAATATGGCCGTTTTGACAGTCCTATCCAGGCGTTGGAATCACCCATAGAATAGGTCAAAACTTAGTGGCCGGTAGCCCCGATACCCATTCATTGGCTATAATTAAGACCGCCATTTTGTTGGGGTGCCCCCATTGGCTAAAATTAAGGCTGTCACGTTTTTCAAGAATTTCAAGATGATGTTTATTTAATTGTGTTTTTTTACTCATTTCGGTTTTCTAGTATTCTTTATATGTTTTTCCACTTTTCCTCAGATATTTCTTTACAGAAATATGGATACATTATTCGAAGATGCCTTCGGTACACGTAAGTAAATCTATTTACGTAGTTTTATGTATCAATTATTTATTACAATAACCTAAATAGTTTTGTTGTTTTAGGTAATTCCAAGAGGCAACATTGTATTTCTTAAAACTAACCAAAACAAAGGAAAATACAGTTCACAACTTAACCGAAGTAAAGAAGATTCGGTTTCTCAGAAAGTTATGAAATTTATCAAAGGCTAAAGTCGCAATAGTTTTTACAAGTGCGTCATTCCTGGCACCACGGAGGCCTCTTCAACCAAAGTTAAACTGTGGGAAAAGTCTTCTACCCTTTCACACCCATATGTGCTCATCCAGGAAAAGCTCCCTCCTGGCCTTGAACTTCCCAGATCATTATGGAGATCTTTAAATAGACTCCGTACCCAAGTTGGTCGAAGTAAAGACAACCTGTCCAGGTGGGGCTTCACCAGTAACACGGATCTCGCGTGCAGGTGTGGTTACACTCCACAGACCATGGCCCACTTCATTGATTGCTCTTTATGCCCGGACACCTGCACGCGTGAGGATCTCTTGTTGGCTGCAGATAACGCGGTGAGAGTGGCACAGTTTTGGGCCAACAACATATGATTTTGTACTTGTCATTGACATGTTGAAGAAGAAGTTATGAATGAAAGGTAGGTAATGTTTGTTTATTCTTTTTATATGAATGTAAGTAGGTATGTGTAATTAATTATTGATTAGTTTTGTTAAAAAAAACCTTCCTAATACCTTATTTCAATATACCTACATTTAGAAGTCATATGGTGATAATGATAAAGCACAGTAGATGACTTGGGATTAATTAAATAATCAATTGTCACATTTAACAAGTTTCAATTTCGTGAAGTTGTTAATACCAAGTCAAGAGAAAATAACAGTGTAAGTAATTCAATAACTTTGTCAAAACATTTAAAATGCCTTATCATCAAATTCATATTTCTGATTCTGACAAACAGAACAGAATTATAATAAATGTACCGGTGGGATAATATATGATTGTTGTCGGTACGAATGATGGTTTATTGTGATTGTCTTATGACTATGTTATAACTGTTACTGCTACCTACTATCTTAGATCTTTCTTAATTATATATACTACCTCTCATCAGTTTATGTACAAAGCTTATCTACTTAATAACAGTTATTAACTATAAACATTAATTATCTATAACTTGTGCATAGCGGCACAACAAACAAAATGTGCTTTATACACACTACTCTTTCTTGATTTACAAACTTTTCAGTTCAACTATCACTTATTTGTTTATAAAATGTTATGGCAGATTATAGTAACAATATGTAGAATCTATACTAACCAAATCTAATCTTTTCAGATAACTTGAGTCTCAACGAGGTTCGTGGAGTGCTGCTAAGATGCCCGTGTCTACCTATTCTTGCGGTAATAAGTTATCAAATCAGAATTATGGTGCAAATTACTGCTGTTAGTTGCTATATTGATTACTTACTGCATTAAATGTTTAACTATTAGAGTTAGGTTATTGCGTCTTGCATTGAAAGTGATATTAACAGTAAATAATGAAATGGCAGATACTAAATAATACTACTAGGAAAAATAGCATTAGCATTTGTGCGTAAAAAATATTTGCAAGCAGTTTAATTTTTATTGTGGCTGATAAAATATTTATATTTCTTAGTTTATCTATTAAGTCAATTTAGTAAGTAATTTCATTACTCTCATTCTTTGTCTTGTATAAATCTCAACTTATACTTATGTACTTTGTATTTGATAAAATTATAATGTCAAGTAATAAATGCCTTCTTTCATCAAATGTGTTTTTTATTTGAGCAGAATTTAAAATTGTATATTACTAGGGTTGTACCAAACGTCGATGATTTGCACAACTATCGATAACGAATCAAGGGTGTCGATAGTTCTGGCAGCACTATGTTGTCAAAATCTAATCGGGGTCCGTCATTCACTAACAAACGGCCGCTATAAGGCTTGATTCCTATCTGTACTAGTCTATATATATTCTTGGTTCTTGGCTTGGCTCTGGCTCGCTCGCATATTACAAAAATGACATTTGACCATCGAGTTATAATTTACTCCTGCTGTCCAGATAAGATAGTTTTGAATGGAATTTTGTTATATTGCATAAGTCTGCATCAGTCTGGCGCAACTTCCATACAAAAAAGTGTTGTATGAAGTTTGTACCAGAAATATCGCTGTCTTGCTTTCACCTATTTGACTCTCACTCACTCTGACTGACAGTCAGCCGCCAGCCGCCAAATTTGACAATGACATTCTTGTCTTGTTGACTGTTTGTAAACGAAGCTTGATTTTAATATTATTGTGTGAATTTGTGCATTTTGTGAATTACTCGCAAAATTTCGCCTTAATTGTACGTTTTCGTGGTCCCTTGTGATCTGTTGATATATCATATTGAGAGATGTATTACAAAACTTGTGAAATATATTATGTGGTTTACCTACGAGCCGGCCGGTCAGAAGGCCAAAAGCGAATATTCATGGCCAAATTTCCATTTAATGAAGAAAGGTAAGCATACATTCACATTTTGTTATAGCCATTACATTAAGGATTACGTGATTTAAAAGTTTTCTATTAAAATGTAAAAAATTGAGAAGATAACCTGATAAATAGTGCTTGACATTTTTTTATCGACAATCGATAATTTTTTAACCGACTTCAAAAATTGAAAAGGAGGAGGTTATCTATTCGTCGCGTTTTTTTTAAGTATGTTCACTAATTACTCGATAAAGATAAAGATAAAGATAAAAATATTCTTTATTCACTTAGACATAACAAATATGTACTTATGACTCGTCAATATTTTCCTACCACCCATTCATTCGAAGTCGGCTGAACCGATTTAAATGATTCAAACGTTATACATCAGGTTTTTTCCCAAGTTGGTCCAATTTTGAAATGCCTATTGCATAATGAAGTAAAGTCCGTTTGGTTAGATAGTGTCCGTACACCAGCACGGCAGTGTGGCTCTTTTTTAGTGCATTCGTGCATGCAGTCGGGCGGGTCTAAACAAAAACACAAAAAATTGTAAATACATGTTTCACGCCTGACTTCAAAGTACTTACATAAGTACGTATACTTAAATACGTATTAATTACGTACCTACGTGAATTTTTTAAGGCGGTTTGTATGATTTATATTTATTCATTTACATGCTATGCTGTATTAACATGTTTCTTGTGAATATTCCAGAACCTTCAACTACAACTGCAAAAATAGCACCTGCAGCCCCTCGGAAAAGAAAACAGGTGTTTTTATAGTATCTTTATTGCCAAATGCATGTATATATATTATAAGTTCGATTAAATTAGACTTTGACTTTAATAATGGAGTTTACTTTTAGCCCCATTTGCGCCAACGTGAAATTCTTGTTAAACTTGGTTTAACTTTTTGAATGAAAATTTTATTGTCACATAACTCTTGTTTAATTTAATTTAATTTAAACCGAGAATTAACGTTAGCGTAAGTAAGGCATCAATTAGACCCTAAAGTTTGCAAAATGATAGAAATGGAATCCTGATATTTTTTAATATCGCCATCGATAAAAAATCCCACGACTGGTACATCACTATTTCGGTTATTATGTTGGGAACCCTGTACGTCATGTACGTCATAATTTCAGCTATGTGGTTGGTATTCCGTTTTAGTATAACTTCCATACGAAACGATAATTTACTTTTTTTCTATGAAAGACCCGTCTCTTAAACGTAGTGATTTGAAAAGTAGGAAAAAGCGCGGGAAACTTCGAGAAAGGCGGACGTGTTTCTTTTTGGCTTTAAAATTTAATTAACTAATTTGGATAGTGGTTTGTAAATAATACATTTAAGTTTGTTATTTAAGTCTATTTTTAATATATATCTATTAGTTTTTGTGAATAGTACGAGATTAGGTAAGTTTTTTATATTGTTTCTATGAACGAGCCCGAAGACCCTGGGGGGTCCGCCCCCCAGGCGTCTCATTTTGTTACGATTGGCAATGCTTCAGGAATGGATACTGAGGGATCTTTATTCGATACCGATTGCTCGGAATCTAATAAAAATCCACCGAAACGTAAACGATCGTCGGCACGCAAATTATGCAAACATTGCAATAAAAAGAAGAAAAAAAGCCAACATAAGTTTTCAGAACAAAACCCACCTACAGAATTCGATTGCCATTGTGATGTTTCAATTCCTAATGAACAATGTTTAAGAAATTCACCTGAAATTCAAACCCCCCAACCAGTGCCAACACAAAACACAATGCCAAGTACTTTGGTAACTCCGGACACCAACCCTCATACACCCGTGGGTAGGCTTCTTTACCAAACTTCTGACGCGTCTCCTTACGTTGTACACATTCAACGTGAGCAAGTATCTCCCGACGAAAACACCGTTTTACACCCAGTCGCTTTAGGACGATTTTTAAAGAAATATACTTTTAATAATATTGTGAATGGTAGTCTAAAGAAAATTGGAAGAAATAAAGCATCTATTTCATTTTCTCAGTTTCAAGATGCTAATAACTTTATAACCAGCGATATTTTAAAAACAAATAAATATAGAGCTTTCATCCCAACCCATAACATTACTCGAATGGGTGTGGTACGAGGTGTCCCTGCAGACTGGTCTGAAGAGGATATCATGAATAACATTTCAGTTCCCATAGGTTGTGGTAATATTATTAAAATTAGAAGGTTGAAAAAGAAAATTACTAATAATGGAAAAACTGATTTTACTCCCATAGAAACTTTAGTTTTGACATTTGACGGGCAGGTTCTTCCTAAAAGGATATTTTTATGTTACAATTCTCTTCCAGTCAATTTGTATATATTTCCAACTATCCAGTGTTATAAATGTTGTCGTTACGGTCACATTAAAACCCAATGCAGATCAGTTACACGATGTTTTAAATGTGGATCAGGGCATTCTGGTGAGAGCTGTCCTGTGGATGATGAAGAAATAAGATGCTGTCTATGTAGTGGTGCACATACTGCCATAAATAAAATATGCCCTGAATTTTCTAGGCAAAAAAGCATAAAAGAAAGTATGGCCAAGAGCTGTATATCCTATGCAGAGGCATTAAAACTCCACCCCCCAGTTTATAGACCATATGCAGATGTTTTAGCCTCTTCACCTACTTCACCTAGTTCATCTTCATATCTAGCACACCCTTCAAATAATAATCTTTTAAACTCTCCATATGAAACAGCGAATAAAACAACTTCATATAAAAAAACCATATTTATTAAGCCAAAAACCGCCCATGTTACAAATAAAGGCTATGACAAAACTGCTCATAATTCCTTGATAAATGAGTACAGAATTCCATCAACCTCTAATGGGACTGCTCTTAATAATAGTGACAGTCTCTCCAACATACCAATTAAAGATTTGATAATCGCACTTATAAAAACTTTATCCAACAGCAATCTTATTGCTTCACCGCCCAACGTTGCTACTTCTGATACTAATTTTATAAATCTTAATCACTTTAATGAACTCTGTAATTCAATGGAATTGCAGAAGCATCAACAGTAAAAAGTCTGACCTAATCCATTTAATCAATAAGTATAATCCTTTTGCCATCTCGCTTCAAGAAACCTGGCTCCAACCAGGTTTCAACTTTAAACTTTCCGGCTTCTCGTGCATACGAGAAGACAGGCTTGACCCCACAGTAGGCTGTGGTGTAGCCTTATTAGTTAAGCAATCTGTATTTTTCCAACATATTCCCATCTCTCAACACCGCAGTGATTACTCTATCATTGCTGCTAATGTAAATAATATTTGTTTTGTTTCTGTATATATACCTTACCCCTCTTCAATCATCTATGATGAAATTGAAAACATTATAAAATCTCTACCAAAACCTCTTTTGGTAATGGGTGATTTCAATGCCCAACATTATTCTTGGGGCAGCTCTAAATCAAATCATTATGGCAGTAAAATTCTAGAAATGTTGCATAATAACAATTTATGTTTACTTAATACAGGGAAGATCACACGTAGGACCAAGCCAGATGAGGGTAGGAGTGTTCCTGACTTATCTATTGTCTCCCCTTGCCTTGCTACTTCATTAACATGGACAACAAACAATTCCACATATGGAAGTGACCATTATCCTATTGTGATTACCTTCATAAATAACTCTATAAATCAGCCACAAAATCATCCTCCCCGTCTGAAACATAAATTAGACAAGGATAAATGGAGTGCTTTTAAAATACAAGTTGAACAAGATATAGATTCTCTCCCTCTCATTGATAAAAACAATCTCTCATCTTGTGCAACTGCCCTATCTTCTCTTCTAATTAATACAGCAAATAAAGCATTCCCAACTAAAACTGGTCATCGCAGTAATATCCCTTCTCCACCGTGGTGGGATCAGGAATGTACTGCTGTTATTAAAAAGAGGAAAGAGGCTGAAATAAATTATAATCTCTGCGCAACATCCGAAAACTTTAACATATTGTCTGATTTGAGTAATAGTACACGGAAACTTTTCAAACAAAAGAAATGGGAAGGCTGGAAGAAATTCTGCACCTCAATTTCTCCTAATACTTCTCCATCGGTTGTTTGGTCAAATATTCGCCGCTTTCGTTCAGCATTTAAAGAGTCCACTCCAAAAAATGTTCCTGAACATTTAACAGAACAATTTCTAGATAGACTAGCTCCCCCATATGTTGCTAATGATAGTTCACTACTGCAGGTTCCTTTCACTTCTACTTCTAATGCTGAAATGACAGGACTCAGTGCTCCTTTTTCATTAGCTGAACTTAAAGGTGTTTTGGCTTATGTCAAGGACTCGGCTCCAGGTTGTGATAGTATTCCGTATTCCTTCCTTAGTCACTTGACTGATAATAGTTTAATGTACCTTTTAAATCTTATCAATACTGTAATGATAACCGGCGATATTCCCTCTACATGGAAACTACAAGAGATCATACCGATCCTTAAACCAACTAAACCGGCTAACAATGCTTCCTCATATCGACCAATTGCTTTATCTTCAGTTTTGGCAAAAATTGCAGAACATCTGATTAAAATCAGATTAGAGTGGTTCGTTGAAAGTAGAGGACTGTTGAGTGACAGCCAGTTCGGATTTAGAAAAAATAAAAGTACGATGGACAGCATCGGAATTATAACTACTGATATCCGAATAGCTTTTTCTTTAAATGAATCTCTCTTGGCAGCCTTCCTTGATATCACGTCCGCCTATGATCATGTAATTTTAAGTATTCTCCAGAACAAACTTATTAAATTACAGGTGCCTCCAATAATAATTAATTTCATTATTAACATTTTGTCTGAACGAACCATCAGTTTAAATCCAGGTACTGTAAATATGAAGTCACGGTTAGTGTGGAACGGGCTCCCACAAGGTTCCGTGCTCAGCCCACTCTTGTACAATATTTATACCCACGACCTAGAATGTTCCCTTCCCGATAACATTAGCATACTACAGTATGCTGATGATTTGCTAATTTATTGTACAAACAAATCTATTGAAAACTTGTGTAACTCACTTACTCACGCTTTAAATTGTCTCAAAACTTGGCTTGAAAACAATGGTCTAAATCTTTCAATAGCAAAAAGTAATATAGTTCTTTTCTCAAGAATGCGATGCCCTCCACCTATTTCCGTATACTACGATAATGTAATGTTACCAACTGAAAATGAAGTCAAATTTTTAGGTATCATCTTGGATAGTAAACTAACTGCCCTAGCTCATTGTTACTACGTTGTTGCCAAATGTGAAAGAATCTTAAATATTTTAAGATGTTTATCTGGGGTTTGGTGGGGTTCTTATCCCTCCTCATTGAAACAACTCTATAATTCCTTAGTCAGAAGTATTTTAGATTATGGGACATATTTTCTTGAACCTTGTAGCGCCCTTGGAATACACAAACTGGATATTATACAGTCAAAAGCTCTCCGCATTGTCACTGGGGCCATGAAATCGAGTCCCACGAATGCTTTACAAGTTGAGACATCTGATCCTCCTTTAAGACTACGACGCCAATACTTATGTGACCGATATTTATTTCGAGCTTTACAGTTATACAATCACCCACTCTATAACAAATTAAGTAGACTTTTAGAACTCGTGGAATCCTCTTCATACTGGTCTCATAAACAAGTACCATGTCTTATTGTTAGTTTTAGTAAGTTTCGCTCTTTTCAAGCTCCAACGCATAGATCATCATATCTTCCAATTTTCTCACAAAACTACGAATCGTTAATTCTAATACCTAACATTATCTTCAATTTAGATTTTCATAAAAATGATTGCAATCTAAAGTATAATTTTAATTATTTCTTAGCTGATGAATGGCATGACTATCATCATATTTATTGTGATGCTTCAAAGCTCGATTGTAATAGCCATGTTGGCGTTGGCGTTTTTCATAAACAGTACCAAATTGTTCAAAAAGTAAAACTTCCACCCGAAACTTCAGTATTTACTGGTGAATGCTACGGTCTTTTTAAATCATTAGAGTACGTTTTACTTTATAAATTAAATAAAGTTATTATTTTCTCTGACTCTAAGAGCGCTCTTGAAGCTTTACAAAAATTCCCTTTTAAAAGTAATCTAAGCCATCAAATCATTATAGACTGCCGTTGTTTACTTCAAAAATGTTCAATGAAAGGTTATGATATATCATTTGTATGGGTGCCTAGTCACAGCAATGTTGCTGGTAATGATAAGGCCGACCAACTTGCAAAAGAAGCAATAGATTCTGGAGACCTGTTTCCTTATAAAAATTATTGCCATGATCTATGTGCCCAAGCAGGCGTTTCACTCAGAGAATCATGGGAATCCCAATGGCAGATTAGCAGCCAAGTTAAAGGTAGCTTTTATAAACTCATTCAACCAAATATCCCTAATAAGCCATGGTTTAGCAGAATGAAGCTTGGTAAAGTTTCATCCACAATCATCATAAGAATAAGACTGGGTCATACGTGCACTCCTGCCCATCTGGCAAGATTACGAATTGTGCAGGATTCTATTTGCGTGTGTGGCACTGGTGTGGGAGAAGTTAACCATATTCTTTTCTCGTGCCCTCTTTATGATCATACTCCCTTTTATGAATCCCTTATATCCCTCAGAATTCCTCTTCCTACCAGTATTGTAAGTCTTTTATGTACCAATGATATTAATGTGTATAAATGTATATCTGATTTTATAACTTCCAACAACATAAGAATTTAAGTTATTGTTTTTTTTTATGTATTATATTTACATATTATTTGTATCCTCTCCACTATCCAAATTTCTAAATTCCGTTTTTGTACCTAATCCTTTTGTTTTATAACGTTTCCCTACCTTTTGTTGTGGCTAATACCCAAACCGGGTAGAGCCAATAATAAAAAAAAAAAAATAAAAAAAAAAAAAAAAACGTAGTGATTACATGCTCTTTGGTCTGCATAACAAAACTCACGTTTTTTCTGCAAATTGGATGGTGATAAGCAATAATGTGTCAACCCACAAAAACACATATTCGGAGATATTGATATTTTTTGGTTAAGCGCCGTGTGTTTTTCATTATTCAATAATGTTTTAAGCGATTTAAAACATAGAAATAGGAGAAAAACAAAACAATAACTTGAATCAAATATGGAATCATTGAAACCAAGTTTGTCAATAATACGTTTTGTTCCTTAACATAGTCACCACTCGAAGCTGCGCCATCTATTATTTCGTTAAAGATGTCGGGAGACTTGACACATTATTGAGAAATTGAATTTTATTCTTCGGCGCAGAGACAAACAACGAAGTCCACGTGAAAAATCGAAATAAACTGTGAAGTTCAGATTAAATTACTTTATTAAATGTACAAACTATTGTTAAAGTGTTATGTCCGAAATCAACGCTGAAGTTACCACGGTAAGTGAGTATTTTATAGAACTTTCAAGATTTTCATTACCATTTCTCTCTGAGGTTAGTTTGCCGATAAAAATGAGAGAAACAATCAAATTCTGTGATTTTTTTGATTTATTTAAAAAGAAAATCATTTATTTAGAAATGTATGTTGATGTTATTCTAATCGTATAGACTGAAGTGTTCTAAATTTTTCATTAATAATACAAAATAGCCTGATTGATTATTGCTAAATGTAAAGAAATACTAGTATTGTACTATGCAACTAAACGCATTATTGCTAAATGAATAAGGGCGCTTCCGTAAAACTTGGAGCGGAGTTACTATCCCTAACTTATTATTGTTAAATGTTGGTGAAGGTGCTACTAGACATTATTTGTATTTTAAGCTGCTTAAAATGATATTGCCTAAATTAGCTTCTCTAGTTAGTCCCAAACAAAAAATACACTTAAACTATCCTTTTCAATAATGGTGGAACTATAATCTTCAACTGTCTCAATCTTCTGGTTTGATCATAATTTGGTTCGTGGGATAATTGGTTTTTATCATTGGACTCAAATAGAAGGTTAATGGTAGTCCTAAAGGACTGGACTGATTTATCTCCAGAAGATTAGGCTCTTGCACGAAAGTCCCTACATGACCCATTAATTCTGTTATTGGAGCAATGCTTTCTGTAGTATTAATTTTTGCATCTGTTTTAAAAGTCGACAGAGTATTCTAGATCTCGATCTGTAATATCATTAAAAAGCTGCTCATCTGCCTGAAAAGCTTCTATTGGTGGACCATCTTTCGCGATGGAATTAGCAAGGTTTATTGACCGCATGGTTCGGCAGGGCCACTCCGCTCGCCGCTGCGGCTAACTGACGGTTCTGCGCCGCTTCGTCTATTCTATGCCTTCTACGTAGTTTCAACTTCAACTTCAACAACTCACTATTCTATTTTGTTGCCAAAATTAAGAGATCAAATGCTGGTCAACCTTGCTAATTCCATCGTGAATGATGGTCCACCTATAGAAGTTATTCAGGCAGATGATCTAGCTTTTCAATGATATTACAGATCGAGATCTAGAATACTCTGTCGATTTTCAATACTCCCGGTGCAGTAGTATATTTTTAGATGCGCTATCTGAAATTAATACCATAGAAAGCATTGCTCCAATAATAGAACTAATCGATCATTTAGGGACTGGCGTGCAAGAGCCTAATCTTGTGGAGATAAATCAGTCCAGCCCTTTAGCGACTACCAATAACCTTCTATTTGAGTCCAATGATAAAAAGCAATTATCTTAGGAACCAAATTATGATCAAACCAGAAGATTAAGACAGTTGAAGAAGATTATAGTTTCACCATTATTGAAAAGGATAGTTTAGGTGACCAAACGACAGAAATATCTACTTTTATTTATTTTATTTTTTATTTTATTTTTATTTATTTGGGAAAGCAACAACCTTAAACAATCTAATAACTTAAATCTAATTACATCAACCAAGGTCAATTACAGCTATCCACGATATAATATATTTCTATAAAAAAATATTCGTCGAGAAGACAATGTTACTACGTGCAAAACAATGTTACTACGTACAAAACAACAGTTAACATTCTTGAGGACAAATTATAAATTAAATTAAATCTAACTAGTTTAGTTAAGATAGACTTTTAGTAATGGAAAAGATAGCTCGAACGATAACGAGAAAGAAGTTACAACTGATAAGGATGGGGAGCATAATTACAATACTATGGAGAAAGGAAACGATCTGGCAGATAATGTCCAAACTCTTTTCGTATAAACTCTACCCACCACTGAAGATACATAAATACAAGCGGCTGTTAATATTCCGGAATGCATTGTAGAGCATCGTAGTGTCCATAGATGATACACTTATAGTAGTGTCATTGAAATTGGCAGAGACAGATACAATTAAATACAAATTGTGTAATACTTCAATTTGTATTAAAGTGTTTATTTTTATTCTTGGCTTTTATTTTTAACTATTTTAGAAAAAAAATAGGAAACATACCATATTGGGCAATAATGATTTAAGTTTCTTAATATACATTTAGCGTTATTAAATCCATTATTCATTATTTTGTAATATAGTGTTAAGTTCCGTAACTTGTTGGTATGAAAACTAAAACTTATTAAATATTTCGCAATATACATAAATCGCCTATTTTAGTAAGTATTTAATATATTTCTGCATAACTATGATACAAATCTGTTTATCATACGATATTGAATACATTTAACACCTAACAAATCATTAGAAGCATTTTTCGTCTAATAAACTAATAAAGAATTGGTGTGGCGTCGTTCGACGCCATTTATTCAAGTTGAAGTTCGTGTGGCTTGACACTGTATTGCTTATCAGCATCCAATTGGTTTATTTGTAAACAAACAACATAAAATTTTTGTTGTGTTTAAATAAACCCCTTTGTAAATTAGTGAGCATGTTTGTATGAAGATAAAGCAAGTCCCATAGTTGGCAAGTGCCCGTTTTTTCTGTAAATGTATTAGTAAGTAATTATTGCATGTGCATAGGTTTGATTTCTTATTTAATTATATTCTTGAAATTTTCCAGGTCTATTTGAAGCACTCAAGTCTCAAGTAGTAACTTTGTAAGCATGTCGGCGGAGCAGTTCAAAGATACTATTGTCAGTTGTATAACTGAACAGCTAAGTGAATATGAAATACTAAAGTCGATGTATCCAAATAATGATGAAATAATATTAGCAGATGCAACTATAATAAAAAGCATGGAAAATTTCCTGGAAAACAGATCAGAATATATTCCTAATCATCTAGATTTTACTATTAACTTATTTATCAGTGGAATGAAACTTGAAGTAGGTGTAAATCTTCCTACATTATATCCAAATGAAGAACATCCAGATATTTATGTCAGGTGTAACCAATTAAATCGTCAGCAGGAATCTAGACTGAATTTAGAGCTATCAGAATATATTAAGAACAATTATCTGGGTGAAGTTTGCATATACACAGCAGTATCATGGTTACAAGACAATGTTGTTAAAGTTGTTGATATAAAAGATACTCATAGATCGAATGAAAAAACTGTAGAAAATCAATTGTCAGAGGAAGATACATTTACAAGGTGGTGGATATATTCTCATCATATTTATAATAAGAAAAAACGTGATGAAATAGTAAAAAAGGCAAAGGAGTTAAAATTAACTGGCTTCAGTTTACCTGGCAAACCTGGTATTGTTTGTATAGAAGGGATGAATTCAAATTGTAATGAATGGTGGCGAGACATTAAATCTATGTGCTGGAAAAAAATTGTTATAAGAAAAACAGAACAATTTAAACTATCTGAGCAAAACAAGCAACAGAAGTTTGTCAGCTTTGATGAAATGCATTCTGATATGAGTGAGTTCTCAAAATTTATGGAGAAACATGGCTTAAGCCAAGTTTTCAATGAAGTTTTTGGATTTGGTAGTGATATGTAAATATAAATAATAAATATTTTGTCGCTAAATATTTTATTTAATAATTATTTTACAATCCAAATAGACAAATGTTTTGTTGTTTGTCTTGTGCTTAAAATGGTTGTAATAATTTTTCTAGTGGTCAAACAGCAATTTAATAATATGTGCCTGCAAATATTTATTCTTCTCTTATTATTATTATTAGTGTAGGTACTTACAATAATGCTCGTTTTCACCAAAACTTATGAATTTAGTATTTTTCTTAAGTATATTTGTTGTAATTTAAAAAAAAAACCATTCTTATGGGCTTAGGTGTTAGGTGTTAGGCTTAGGGCTGGTAGTCATTGAACATTTGCATGTTGATGATTATGTTAATTGTACATATTTCAATAATATTATCTTGGTTCAAATCTTTAATTTTATTTAAATTCTAACTACTTAAATAAAACACTACACAAATACAAAAATAATAAAATTTGAGAATTCACTCAATCAAAATAACTAGCGTCACTTTTCGCGACTTTAAGTTCAAACTCAAACGAAGTCATGGTCGAAACGTTAAATATGTGAAATAGGCGTAGGTACTAAAGCATGGCGCCGGCCGACTAGGCGAGCCGAGCAGGGCCGAAGTGTACTTGTCTCCCCCGGTCGGTTGAGACAAGTCGACAAAAAAGTGGACTCTACTGGGGTAGACACCGGGGCCCCGGTGTCTACCCCAGTAGAGACACGTCCACTTTTTTGTGGGGGAGACAAGTGCACGGACTGAAATTGAATCAAAGAAAGTCTCCTGCTAATCCTGCTATACAATTTCTATGAAGCTGCTTCCATTAGAGACGAAGAATTCGGCGCGCTGTGGTTCTACTTCGGACGCGACTTTCTATGATTCGATTCGGCTCAGAAGGGCTACCGGCTAAGAAATATGGATATGGGTATGGGCTTCAACTGTCATTTGAATTCATTATCTTGATAGATTTTTGCTGCTTTGTTCTGTTGAACGTTGCTAGCTAGTTATCGTTATACCCGACGTCACAAAACAAGGAACTGATAGCGGCTATTTTCTTTATAAAATTGACTTAAAGTTCCCAAAAACGTATGAAGTTTATACCCATAAAGTTACGCGGTAGCCCCCCTGCTCGGCGCGCCTAGGAGGAGGCCAGGCTTACATAGAGTATCCTATACAGGGCGTCCCAAAATTAACTCACATGGAGGGAAAGTACCTTAAATACTGAAGATATAAAATTTACTGAAAGGAGACTTCATTTTTATTTTAAAAAGAAAACGAACTGCATTCACCGAATTTTGAATAATCACTTGTCTGAACTAGTAATACATTGAAATGTTAAAGTTTTGAGCACGACAGTCACAGTTAAGGCTATCCATAACGCTGCACAAACTTCTTATTCAACATTAAATGTTAAATTTCGTAGCCTTCCTTTTATTTAAGATGCTATGTTATTAAGAAAAAATGATAAGGTATGATCGAGCCTTTCGATCGGTACAATTAACCCTTTCGACCCGGCACGGTATCTTTTATAATAAAAAAAGCACCCCTCCACTTTCTTTCCAAATTTGAAAAAAATGCCGTCTTTCACGAAACTTTTTTTTTAAACATTCGGCGGGTTCGATTCCCAGTTCAGACAGTTGATTACTTAAAATTCTTTGAATGCAGTTCGTTTTCTTTTTAAAATAAAAATGAAGTCTCCTTTCAGTAAAATTTTATATCTTCAGTATTTAAGGTACTTTCCCTCCATGTGAGTTAATTTTGGGACGCCCTGTATATATCGGCTTAATAAGGCGATTACCACATTGCACCGGACACCGCTCTGGTTTGTGGTATAGTGCGGTTCTTAAAGTCTGCCTGTAGAATCTTGATTTGCAAACAAAACCCGCAGTGTATATCACACTCACGCCGCATCCACAAATTATATAGGCCGCATCTCCGTCCACCGGAGCGGACCGCCGTCGCCGGCAGTGTGATAATCGACAGGGCTGAGTTCACCCACAGTCGGTTACGTTAACCGTTGGTTAAACGTCGCGCGTCAGTTAGCCAGTTGGTTCATCAGTTGATCAATCTGGAGCAATGTTGCTCTATATTTCTAGTTATTCACGTGGCAGAATAGAGGGAAATCGCACCCATTCCCCCTACCCCCCCCCCCCCCCCCCCCTTATAACCGCGCCTGACAGGATGACCAGTACATCTTTGGGATAACCACAGCCATCTCTATCGTCTTCTACAAGCCATGCGCATAAAGTTGGCAACGTAGTTTTAAGTGAACCGATTTGACACCGTTTGCACCGTTTGACAGGTAAACAGCGAGTAAACCTCGAGTACTGAATCCTATGGAGATGGCATATCTTCTATACATCTATACAAATAAATAAAATTGGAGTGTCTGTTTGTAACATTAAATAACCGCTTTTTACTACGTGCATATGATTAAATATACGGTACTGATCACGCACAATTGTGATGACCATCTACTGTGTTCCACAGTTTATTGAAACGAAGGTTTCTCATGCAAAATTAAGTAAATTAAGCTAGTCCTACCTTACTAGCAGATCCGTAATCCAGGGGGCTGGTCGCTGTCTCGCCGGCGCGCGCGCGCCTGACAAGTAGGTCTTCACGCAACCCCCGATGGGAAACTCTTATAGCTAACACTCTTAAAACTACACAATGCCCTAATAGGCAGCTAAAACTTCCCGGCGCTTTTCAAAGCGAACACACACGGGTCACAAGTCCGTACCCGGACCGGGCGCTCCTAGGTGTGCAAAACGAAATCACGGTCACAATACGGGTAGGTAACTGGCGCGGCACGTCGCTACAGAAACACACGAACTTGCCTCACGGCTGCTTACGGCCAACTGAGCGCGAGTTGCGCGGACGGCTGTTGGCGGCGTACCCACGAATGAACGTGAATGAATGAATCACGCGCGGCGTGAACATCCCCCCGTCCCGGACAGTAGCAAACTGTCCGCCAACTCAATCTAAGGGCAGGCGAGAGAGGGTAGCGATCGCTCGCTTCAAAACAGAGTCCCCCACCAGGACCTCGGCAAACCTGGGCACACCATCCGACCCCGGATGAAGCTGAACAATGCGTCCTAAACGCCAGCGGAGGGGCGGCAGGTTTGGATCCTTTACCAACACGAGGTCTCCAGTCTTGGGTGGGGTCGTCCTATCCGACCACTTAACGCGTTGCTGCAAAATGTGCAAATACTCCAGATGCCAACGGCGCCAAAAACTCTGCGTAAGCTGCTGGAGCAATTCAAATCGCGAGAGCCGTCCGGAGGGCACTTCGGAATAAGGATATTCCGGCAAGGCGTTAAGCGGTCTGCCAATCAAAAAATGGCCCGGCGTAAGGGCCTCTAAATCATTCGCGTCCGAAGACAACGGACACAACGGACGCGAGTTGAGGACCGCCTCAACCTTACAAAATACGGTCGCGAGTTCCTCAAACGTGAGGACCGTCTCCCCAATAACGCGACGAAGGTGAGTTTTAGCGGCCTTTACAGTTGCTTCAAAAATCCCTCCCCAGTGGGGGCAGGATGGCGGGGAGTACTGCCATCGTACCCCTCTGCGAGAGAGTGTGGATCCGATCTCAAAATTATTCCTATCCAAAAATTCACAAACTTCCTTTAAATACCTATCGGTGCCCTTGAAATTGGTTCCACAATCGGACCTGATTAACGACGGCATTCCGCGGCGAGACACAAAACGATTCAACGTGGCTACAAAGGCTTCTGTGGTGAGGGCACTAACCACCTCCAGGTGGACCGCTTTAGTGGCCAAACAAACAAATACACACAAGTAAGCCTTTTCCGTTCTAGCATTACGAAGCCGCGATGTCTTAACGGTAAATGGCCCCGCAAAATCCGTTCCAACTCCTGAGAAGGGCATCGATTCGTTCACTCGATCGGCAGGCAAATCACCCATCTGGGGCTGCATCGTATCGGCGCGCAAACGATAACACGGGAGACAACGAAAAATAACGGATCGGATTATTCTCCGCGCTGACAAAATCCAGAACTCTCGTTGGAGGAGCGCGGTCAAAGCATTACAACCGGCATGAGCATTCTTTACATGTCGGTCTGTAATCAACAGTCTAACTAACGGTCCATCCTTGGGGAGCAACAAAGGGTGGCGTGATCCGTACGGCAGGTTGGCATGTCTGAGCCTACCTCCGACACGCAGCAATCCGGTACTGTCCAAGAAGGGATTCAACCGCACCAAGGGTCCCTTCAGCTTGGGCTTACTTGAGCGCAGGGCTTTCAGCTCCGGTTCAAACTCTCGCTGTTGCGTCACTCGCAACCAATGCAACAGAGCGTCTTGCCGCTCTTGTGGGGCGAGGACCGGAGACAACGATTTCTCCTGAGGATGGCGACAATTTCGCACAAAGCGCCTCATCCAAGCAGTCACGCCGAGCAACTTATCAAGAGAACTGTAGCGGTCTAACAAAAACTCCATCTGCGGAGCCGCCACCGTCTCCACGGCGTGAACACGCATGCCTAGGTCTGGGACTCTGGCCACAGCCGGGGTGGCAGGCCATGAGCGCTCAGGCCGTAACAACCATGATGGACTCCACCATAGGTGGTGGTCCACTAACTCAGGCGCCTCGCAGCCGCGGGAGGCACAATCTGCGGGGTTCAGTTCGCCCGGTACGTGGCGCCAAATCAACGGGGCCTTTGAAGTCTGAATTTGTGAGACCCGGTTGGCCACAAAAACCTCAAGGGTGTGGACTGAACTCTTCAGCCAACAAAGGACGACCTGGCTGTCAGACCACGCAAATATCGACTCCAAGTCGACACCGTTTCCCAAGGTGTCGGCAACATGATTGAGTAGCCGCACTAAGAGAGTGGCGCCGGACAACTCCAACTTCGGAATGGTTAGCCTAGTCCGAAGGGGGGCGACCTTACTCTTGGCCGTAACTAAGTGTACGGCGACAACGCCTGCTGCATCCACCGTTCGGATGTAAACGGCTGCCGCGTATCCGCTTTCGGACGCGTCACAAAAGCCGTGCAGGGAGGCTTTAAACTTTCCCGAAGGCAGCATTTGCCTCGGTATACAAACCCGATTGACGTCGGGTAGGGATGACACGAACCTCACCCACTCTCGTAGGAGGCTACCAGAGAGGGGCTCATCCCATGACAATTCCGCAGCCCAGAGCTCCTGTAGGAAGCACTTCATCGAAAACACTACAGGGCTGAGCCAACCGTTCGGATCAAAGGTACGGGCTACAGTAGACAGCACCGTGCGTTTAGTCCAGACCTTTGGGTCTGGCAGTTCTAATCGATATGTGAACAAATCCGGGACTGGTCGATACTGGACTCCCAAAACAGACAGCATGTCTGGAGTCTCCGGATTTTCAAAGAGGAGCGGCTCTTGCTGGTGGTCCTTAGGCAAATCTGCCAATAGGTCCGGTGAGTTAGACAGCCACTTCCGCAACTCATAGCCACCAGCCCTCAAGAGCGCAATCAGCTCATCACGTAAGACGAGAGCCTCATCTAAGCTCGAGGCCCCCGTGCAGATATCGTCGACAAATAAGGCCCCCCCCTCAATAAGAGCAGATGCCCGGGGATAGCGTAGCCGTTCGCGCTCTGCGAGCTCCAAAAGCGAACGGATCGCCACAAAGGGGCTCGACCGCAAACCATAAGTGTTGGTGTTCAGCTCGTAAGCCAACATCGGATCCTGGGGATCCTCACGCCAAAGGATGAGCTGGTATCGTCTATCCTCCGGGTGAATCACGGTCTGTCTGAACATCATGCGGATATCGGCCACAAAGACGACAGCGTGCCGGCGGAAGTTGGTCAAAACATCACAGACATCGTGATGCAACTTCGGCCCCGCATGCAGACACTGATTCAACGACACTCCGGTTGACGTGGGCGCTGAACCATCAAAGACCACGCGGATCTTCCCATTGGAAGTCTTCAAAACAGCGTGGTGTGGCAGGAAGTAATGTTCCACATTACGCCAGTCCAACTGCGAGATGGACATGTGCCCAAGGTCCAAATACTCCCGCATGAAGTCTATATACTTCTCCTTGAATGCGGGATCCCTGGCCATCCTACGCTCCATGGACAACAATCTCTTCTCGGCCATCGGTCGGGAGCTCCCTAAAGGAGGGCGAACCGCCAAGAAGGGCAAGCGGGTAATCAAGCGACCCGAGAGGAGGCGCCCAGTGTTGTTCTGGTAGAACAATTCGCACTCCTCGGCTAACGGATCCAACCGCTTGGCAGTGGGAGGTTCCTCCACCTCCCAAAACTTTTGGAGAACGTCGGACAAAGTAGAACCGACAATGGTCTGGCGGTCTACCGACGGGGTCTCTGGTGTCTGTGGTACCTTTCCCATCACCACATGACCCAGCGACGAGGACAAGGCGACAAGATCGGCTGTCTGCAAAACTCGCTTGCTTCCACACAGTACACGACCGAGGACATCCGCACCAATCAACAAGTGTATTGGGCCCGGTCGGTGGAAGGAAGGATCAGCCAAAGCCAGTCCAGACGTCAGCTCAATCGTGGATGGCGGCACTCGCACTTGCGGGAGTGGTCCAACCACCTTATCAAAAACTATCGCCGAAGCACCGATCTTCGGCCTTGGCGTGAAGTGGGGGGAGAAGGAGAACTCAACTCGACCAATCGGATCAGGGATCCGCGAGTCTCCCACCCCCCGTACCGCTTCGTGATGCGGCACAAGCAAAAGACCCAGCTGTCGGACAAGCCACCTGGACATTATGCACCCCTGGGCACCTGAGTCCAAAAGGGCACGCACCGTGACAACATTGCCCTTAGGTCCCCAAACATTCACGGAGGCTGTTGGCAACAGCACAAGCTCCGGAGGGGTGGTTGGGTCCGACAGGGGCGCCATTAAAATTTTTGGGGGGGTACTTGTCCCCCTCGCGCCTGAGTCGGCGCGCCAAATGTGGGACGCTCGTACCGGGCGAGCGGGTCCCAATCCGGTACATACTGGCCCCGACCAACAGCACTCCTAGGTGCAGGGTAATACCCGTGTGGGGCGTGCCTCGGTGCATAGTACCCCAATCGAGGCCTCTCCATTAGGGGGGGGGAGTAGCAAATAGGGCCCGTGCCCATCGCCACCGTGGCGTACTCTTGTGGTACCCCCCTACCCCCGCCCGTGGCGGGGGCGTCTCTCCTATAGTTCCCCCTCTCCGGGGGGGACTGAACGGGGGGGCTAAGCCCCGCCGAATCTCTAGGGGACCGGTTCCGGGCTGCCGGGCCCCCGCCCGTGCGCGAGGAATTCGAACCCCGGTCGCTCCCGGCGTCCTTGCGGTCCAAACAAAGGAGGGGGTGATGCCTCCCTCCGCAAAGACGACAATCCTCTCTCTGGGGACACGCCGACTGCATGTGTCCCCCCAAACACCTATAGCACCATTGGCGCTGTCTAGCAACGGCCCTCCGTCCCTCTGGGCGGAGGCCTCTAAATTTGGCACATTCGTGCACCCCGTGCCTATCTCCCCTGCAATACCTGCACCGCTCACTCGGTGCGGGGGGAGGGGACTGCTGGAAGGCAGCATAGCGATTGGTCGGGCGACGGGGCTGTTCCCTCGCCGCCACCATACGACCAACACCTGGAACCGGGGCGGGCTCCAGGTGGTCCGTCACCCTACATTCGTCCTCCAAAAAACGAAGGAGGTCCGCGAAGGGCGGGAGATACGAGGCGCTGTCGCCTCCGTACCTCTGCTCGAAACGCCCCTTCATTTCAGCGGGCAATTTGGCGAGGACTATGTGCAGCAGTACAAAGGACCACTGATCCACCGACAGGTCCAATCGCCTTAGGGAGTTGACCGCTGCAGTAGCGGGTTCAGCAACTCCCTCCGTAACAGGTGTACCCGCGTGATTCGCGGGAGGGCCAAAATCGTGGCCACGTGGGTGTCCGCCAGTAACCGGACATTCTGGTACCTGCTAACCAGAAGCTGGCGAGCCACCTGGTAGTTGTCGTCACTGATGAGCAGGTGCTGGATTACCGAGCTGGCCTCTCCTCGCAGGGAGGAGCGCAAATAGGCCAACTTCTCACTAGGGGATAAGTCCCGTCGTGAATCCACCAAACTGTCAAACAAATTAATGAAGCCCATCCAGGCTGACAGATCCCCATTAAAAGTGGGAATCTCCAACGTAGGCAATCGGCCTAGCAACGCCGTCGGGGTAGGTTTGACCTCCCCGCTCAAAACCGGCTCCCCCTTCCGAACAGCCAGGGCCCTCTCAGCCGCCTCCGTGAACTGGTCAGCCAGCTCATAGGCCTGGGCTACATCCTGCTCCAGCTGTTCCGACACGGCATCATCAGCTGGGGGGTTCTCCATATAATACGCGCGACACTCCATGGCGTGGCGCTCCAGGTCTTGCAGCCGAGCTGCCAGCCCGCCATACCGAGCTAGCAACGCGCCTACCCGGTCGGCTCGGTCTATTAATGTGACCGCACAAGCAAGCCAACGCAAAACTCCTTGGATGCCAGCCCTGGATACGGCGGTCGGATTCGTAGGAGCCATTTATAATCCGTTTAATAAACAAGGCAAACAAAGAAATATAAAAGTGGTAAACATCAACAAAAAAAACAATAGAAATAGGTCGCGTCACGATAATATAAAACACAATTAAAATTCGGACGACATACACGGACCCTACTATTTTCATAAATTATTAGCAACTTACCAATTTCAAGGGCTAACAATATAACGGTATAAACAAAACGTATCGGATTAACGGTATGGCATACCTCGCAAATCAACTACTAAACCGTTATCAACAAACAAAAACAAAACTATTTTTAATAATAATACTCGTAATTTAATACTACTAATAATTAAAACCAGTTCCACTTTTTTAACTAGGCAAGCGGACTCGGAACAAACACTAGTATGTGGTACTAATAAACAACACTTTCGAACGAAACTATTCGTCAAATAAATCCGGACACACAAAAAAAAATATACACATCTAGGCGAGTAAACTCGTATCAAATCACTAGTATGTGGTACTAATAAACACACTTTCGAACGAACTATTCGTCAAATAAATCCGGACACACAAAAAAAAATATACACATCTAGGCGAGTAAACTCGTATCAAAACACTAGTATGTGACAACAATTATATAAGTGTCTATCTATTATCGGATCCACCAAGTGAGAAACATTCGCTTCGAGAATTTACTAGAACAATTTCTTAGTACTTCAATCGTCTCGGGATCCTCAAACACCCTCGAGATTTCAACAAAAAAAAAATAATTTTTAGGTACGCTTTTCAGGTACGCTTTTTATTTTTACTATGAAATCCCATGTAGTTAATTTTAATATGAAAATTAATTATATCAACTAAGCTCTGCTACCAAAAATATGATCACGCACAATTGTGATGACCATCTACTGTGTTCCACAGTTTATTGAAACGAAGGTTTCTCATGCAAAATTAAGTAAATTAAGCTAGTCCTACCTTACTAGCAGATAGTGTCCGTAATCCAGGGGGCTGGTCGCTGTCTCGCCGGCGCGCGCGCGCCTGACAAGTAGGTCTTCACGCAACCCCCGATGGGAAACTCTTATAGCTAACACTCTTAAAACTACACAATGCCCTAATAGGCAGCTAAAACTTCCCGGCGCTTTTCAAAGCGAACACACACGGGTCACAAGTCCGTACCCGGACCGGGCGCTCCTAGGTGTGCAAAACGAAATCACGGTCACAATACGGGTAGGTAACTGGCGCGGCACGTCGCTACAGAAACACACGAACTTGCCTCACGGCTGCTTACGGCCAACTGAGCGCGAGTTGCGCGGACGGCTGTTGGCGGCGTACCCACGAATGAACGTGAATGAATGAATCACGCGCGGCGTGAACAGGTACATATACCAAAACGACATGTTTTACAATTTTTGTCTGTCTGTCTGTTTGTTCCGGCTAATCTCTGAAACGGCTGGACCGATTTTGACGGACCGATTAATACGACAATAAGAAGTAGTTTAAAATTGAATTCCAAGATTTTCTTACATTGTGACTTAGTTACACCTCACTTTTTCGTAGGTATGCCACCTCCATAGGATTTAGTACTCAGAGGAGTAAACCGGTTCACAGCAATGTTGCCGTTCCGTATCATAGCATGGCTTGTAGAAGACGATAGAGACGGCTGTGGGATAACCCATTTAAAATGGTCAGTACCTATGGGTAATACATAGTAGTTTTTTTTACCCTGTGGTATGGGCAAGTATGAAACACAAATTACTAGATTTCAAACTTTCGCGTTCCATTATAAATTATAAACAAGAGTAACGGGCGGGACTCAACGAATATGTACCTACCTATCTACTACATAATAAATGTCGCGTTATGTGTACTTATAATAAATGTCGTTACTCTTGTTTATAATTAAAAATTAGTCTGAATTTATATGCTAACTGTCCTGTATTCAAATTGTTTACTATTATTTAAAATTAAAAAAATATATTTTAGCTTTTACTTGGGCCACGTAGATGACCTCCCAGTTGGGCAGCCACTGGAGATCCCTCTGACAGAGAAGCGGAAGCGGCTTCTCAAAACTACCGGAAGTGGCCAGTATGTTCTCAGCACATCTATGTATATACCTACTTCATGACTTCTATTATTGCATATTTGTACTTAGACAATGAACAGAAAATAATTTAGTAAACAATTTACAGATTCCTCAAAACTCTTCAGCAGCCAAGCACTTCAGCATTTTCACCCGTTGTGTAAGTGTTTAATCTTATTACGGACGGACTAGCTATGCCCGCGGCTTCGTCCGCGTGGAATGGTGACTTTCGCCAGCATTTTTGATTTTTAAGATAAATATCTATGATAAAATAAAAATATAGATACCTAAGGATTTCTTCTATATTTTTATTTTCTGGGCCGTAAGCTTTTTTGCCGACATCATCACACAAACACTTTCATCCCCTATTTTTACCCCCTTTAGGGTAATTTTTTTAAAAATTTGAATGTCGCATTTATTTAAATAGAAAGAAAGAAAGAAAGAAAATGTATTTATTGACACAAACATGAGAAAATATAATTTTTGAGAACTTAACTAAAAAAATATAAGAGTGACAGATCTCATCACGGCTGGCTGGCACGAAGAACCTGGAAACCTGGAATAGCTGCTGGCAAACTTCTCCCTAAGCTTAAGATTTAGCATGAACATCTGAATATTCTTTTAAATTTTTATTGTATAAAAGTATCAATATCTTCTTCTACTACTGGCATTTTAAAAAGTATTTTAAAAATATTAAGGATATCCTACTTCCTACTTTATTATATCCTACTTAATATTATAAATGTGAAAGTTTAGATGTTTGGATGTTTAGATGTTTGGATGTTTGTTACTTAATCACGCCACAACGGCTGAACGGATTTGGCTGAAATTTGGGACACAGATACTTTGTAGCCTGGAGAGGAACATAGGCTACTTTTTATCCCGGAAAAATATCATATTCCCGCGGGATAACGTTGTGAAGGCCACGCGGGCGAAGCCGCGGGCGGAAAGCTAGTCCTACTAATATTATAAATGTGAAAGTTTGGATGTTTGGATGTTTAGATGTTTGGATGTTTGTTACTCAATCACGCCAAAACGGCTGAACGGATTTGGCTGAAATTTAGGACACAGATACTTTGTAGCCTGGAGAGGAACATAGGCTACTTTTTATCCCGAAAAAAGATCACATTCCCGCGGGATAACGTCGTGTAGTCCACGCGGCCGAAGCCGCGGGCGGAAAGCTAGTAATATTATAAATGTGAAAGTTTAGATGTTTGGATGTTTGTTACTCAATCACGCCAAAACGGCTGAATGGATTTGGCTGAAGTTTGGGATACAGATACTTTGTAGCCTAGAGAGGAACATAGGCTACTTTTTATCCCGAAAAAATATCACATTCCCGCGGGATAACGTCGTGTAGTCCTAGCGGGCGAAGCCGCGGGCGGAAAACTAGTTAACTATATTTTAGATCGATAGTAGGAAGCGTATGTAGATTTTCCGTTACTACACACTATCACCGCTATCACCCCGGGCGACGGTTGAGTAGCTAAGTACTGGCCTACCTGCAACTTATTTGTCGCCGTGCGCGCACTTGCATTGAAACCAATAGAGAAGGAGACAGTTGCGTCGCGGGCTTGTCTTCGAACCCGCGGACCAGAAAGTCTCCTGGGTCATTATTCTGTGCCGCGGGTGTCGCGTCGCTACGTGCGCGCACTTTCATACTAACCTGTAGACTTGATGCGAGTGACAAAATAGTTGCGGAGACAAAAACCCTTGGCGTATTCTACGAACTTTGAGTTTGCCTTTGCGATTTGGACAAGACGTTTGAACGGGATTGGCTGTGCCGTGCATCATGGACAAGGACTACGGATCGTGGTCACTCGCTGCTTTGAAAGCAGAGCTGAAGAAAAGAAATGCGAAGCTTACGGGGAAAAAAGCTATTCTTGTTGTTCCAGCCCAAGCTGGATAAGGTTTTAATAAAAACAGCGGCTTGCAGGTTCCACAATTAATAGGTATAATAATCAACTTTTACAAAGGTATGTAGTTTAAAATAAAAATAAAAAATGGACGGCGTCTAGTCGTATGGCCGAGCGGTGGGCGAGTGTCAGTGTTCCGTCTTCCTCGCTACGGTGACACATTTCGGCTGCGACGTTGCTGTTAAAATAACAGTAGGCGTAAACACTTGTGCAAAAGTTCATAGATTTTATTTAGTTATCTATGTTGTTTGTATGGTTTTTTATGTTAAACTGCAATCTCAATCTATATTTATTAAATAATAAAATTTATTTGTCTTATTGATAGAACCACAGACTACTTATATACTACCAACACCATGGAGCTCGACTTAATACTGAGGTAACTAAGTCAAACTTCATGACCAACACAGTAAATATATGGGTCAGGCCGTAGATTTTGCCACAAATAGCGCAATGGTGACGCAAAATTTTCTACGAGTCGGTCGCACAAAGTGGCGCAAAATGGTAGCGCAAAATTATTAAGGAGCACGTACATTAATGTGATTTTATTTAACAAACATGTACTAACAAGAGGTATTGCATCAAACTAGAAAAAGAAACACGATGTTGGTATGTAAGTATGTTTAATTAATAATTAACAATATTGTACCTATGAGTAATTTTTTTTTATATATTGCGCACAATGAAAAGTTGAACAGGATGACAAAAACTAGTAAGTATGTATGATTTGTTCAATTTACAAAAATAGTAGATTTCATTACAAGTGCGGAAAGCCTGTCATTGCAAAGAGTTCCGACAAATGTCTACCCGAGCCGAGGCGCAGCCGAAGGTGAGGGTTGACAGTCGGAACAAGTTGCAATGACGGTTCCGCACGTGTACTGAACAACTATTTTTAATACAGTTGCGAAAAAATGAAGCAATTTAATAAAATAATAAAACACAATAAACTCAACTAACTTTGTAATCGTAAAAGAGCAGAGACTTTTTTTTGTTTTCTTCACCCATTCTGGGTTGGCAAAGGAAACTATGATCATACAGCCAAGGCTTCAGTAGAATTTTTTTATTGATATGAAATGAAAATAAAATTAAATGAGATGAAATGAAATGAAACCTAACAAAAGCAATCCGAATCCTACAGGAGCGCCTTAGCGCCTTTCCTTATTTCTCTCTTTTAATACCACATCGTTTTCCATTAAAGTACTAATTCCACCATACTAAGTACCTACCACAATAAAAACCAGAAAAAACTAATTTAGAAAATTAAGAAATAAGGTCCCTCATTTTCTTTTCACTTACTTGCGCAAACTCCTATAAGCAGATACTGTGGTAAATAGTGACAGGGACAGAAATACGTTTTAAACACGTTTAGCGTTAATCGCGTTTAAATATCATTGGTGAAATCGGGCCTTATATTCATTTAATGTATAATTAAAATTAAGTACTTTTAAATCTGATATTGAAACAAATTAGTAGCTTCTTTTTAGAAATATTTTCATGAATCATAAAAACTTCTATGAATATTTTTTAGTAAAAACTTCTTGGTTGGTTTTTTCTTTTTAATAGACAATATTTTGACAGTTGGGAAAGAAAACGCACGAGTTCGGGAAATGTAAAGAAAAAGTTCGAGTGTGTAATAGCCCACATCCCGAACGCTATACGTCCCTGCAATACGCCACTTTTTGAGCAACTGTATTAAAAAATACATTTAATTTGTTAGATGGAGGTATTTGGTATTATTCATTATTAATTATATAAATATGATACAACTTTAAAATTTATTTCAACTCTTTTCAATGTTTGAGAGTCCATTCCTTTGACTCTAGCAACAACCTGCTTGAAGTATCACTTTTAAAAGGACCTGCCAACCATTAAGATGCCAAAAAAAAATTGATCTGTCGATAAAGAAAAAAGTTAGATGGGTTTAAAAGTTAGTATGAAAGTGACGAAATTCCAAAACTTATAAAATACAAAATAAAAAAAACTTTGGACCTAGGTAAAATCTTTGGGGCTGGTTAGGTAGCAGACCACCGCACCTACCCCTATTTTCGTAGGTTTAACGTTCTGCCGAACACCCTGTACTTATAGAATATTAATAAAAGCTAATAAATCAATTAATAGTAATGCTAGTCATGTTTTTTAGCGGAATTACAGCTAAAAGTAATTTCAAAATAATAAAAACACTTGAAAACCTTGTGTGCATGCACTATTATTCAATAGCGTAAAATAAGTAGCGCAATTTCTACGCAACCGGTATCGCAAAGTGGCATAAAGACAGTTTTGCGGAACAGAGGCGCAAATGAAATCGATTATAACTCTTAAAATATACTATTTTACAAGGCTAATTTAACATAATACAGACCACACACATCTAATTAAACCATGCGCAACAACAATTATAAGTTTAAATCAAAAACTTACCTTGAAATCTCAAAAAATGCACTCTGCAAAGTAGGCGACACTTTTCACTTGATCGGAGTTGACACCGAAATGTCAAAAAATGTGGTCGTCAACGCTGCATTGACCATAGAATACGATACTTTGGTGATGCCAGCACTCAAACAAAATCTTAATAAATGTTTTAAAACCATAATATGGGTGAAAATGGTTGCGCAATATAAGTAGCGCAAAGAAATGGTTTTTCAAAAAAAAATCTTATTGCCGAAAATTTCTCTTTTTTCTTAGGAAATACGCAAAGATATTAAAGGAATGGCAACCTTATTATTATTTTATAACGTCAAATCAAACAGCTCAACAATAAGTTAAAAAATGTCAATTTTATCGATGTTTAAGCTGTACACCTACCAATGCGGATTCGCGGTTTTTATAAAAAATCCGTCACTTTTGGGAGGGAAATGTCAAATAGTTTTCCAAATCTATAAACTTATCCAAATATTTATATCTGCCTTGGTTTGCTATTTCTTAGGAAACACGATGATAAGATTGAGAAATTTCTAAGACTACTATATTTAAAATTATATGAGGCGGAGACTTTTGTACCCTCGAATGTGGCAAAATCTACGGCCTGACCCATATATGCTAATATAAACTGTGCTACCAAACTATATCTATGGCTACCAACGACTATAAAATATACAAGGAATTTATAATGGCCCCAGTACACGTTGGCCGATCATGGTCGGCGACCATGACCAATACATCGTACATTGACACTTTTGAACGAACAAGTTTAAAAAGGTTCTTTCAAAAGTGTCAATGTACGATGTATTGGTCATGGTCGCCGACCATGATCGGCCATCGTGTACTGGGGGCATAAGTACTACGAAAATATATAATAGTTTGACAGCTGACTCGAAATAGTGACATCTATTAAAAGATTTGGAACTAATTTTGACGTATTATCTGTCAAAGGAAAATCGCTCATTAGGAAGCCAATGGCAGGGTTGCCAACTCAATACCACAAATTGGTGCTAAACGACATCTAAAATAGTGCTAATATATGCATCGATTTCCAAAAATAGTGCTAGATAATTTTTGAAAAATCATAAAGTTATAAAAAAAGATTTTTTGATTGTGAATGACGCTTATTTTTGCATTCATTTCTGTTTTGCATAAAATATACACAATACACATTGCTTTCATTCAAGCTATTACCGAGTGGTCTAGCTAAGCCATTTCTTATATTTCGGATCGAACGATCCGATCCCACTCTTTTCTGAAACTTTGAGCATACCTGACTTTTTTGCATAAAGGGATATCCATTTTGGTAACTCACCACGCACTAAGCTTTTTCGTCCGTTTTAAAGAAGCAAATCGCCAATCAACAAACAAGACAAATAAAGACTTAAGTTACCTAACTAGATATCCTAAAGAGGATCTAGTCAGGCAGGTCAAATTATATCAGATTTCCGTTGCATAAAGCGTCTTGTTACTGACCGCGTGACTGCCTTTTGTTCTGCGGTAACCAGAAAATAATCAGCATGAGTAGGTACTATTTAGTGCTAGATTTGGTGCTAGGTGCTATATATATATATTTATTCTTTATTGCATGAAAATAAAAAACATACAAAAGGCGGACTTAATGCCCTTAGGCATTCTCTACCAGTCAACCGGAAAGAAAGTGACAAAATGCTGTGGCGGCAATAAAAATAAGAATAACAGTTTTTTTAAAGAAACCGTATTAGTTAAATAAACACATAGTAAAGCTAAATTATACATACAATCTTATAAATAAATAATACATATATACTGATACGATAATATACATACATATACTTATACATACATACAATACAATACTTAACATACCATGACATGTGTCAGAGATGACGAGACTAATGTAGAGAATTTAAGTAATGCTCTCGCACCAACCGCTTAAATACGAACTTGCTGGGGGCACTGCGAATTTTCAGGGGCAAAGCGTTCCAGAGGCGAACTGCCGAAAGGGAGAAGGAATGGGAGACGAAGCCAGAAGAATGGGAAGGAGTTTTTAGAAGAAGATTCGAACTGGAGCGAAGATCACGATGATGGGAGTCGCCCAGAAACTGAAACCTGACTTTCAGGTATTCTGGGGTAAGTGGATCGAAAAGAAGGTTGAAGAGAAAACACATAACTCTAAGGTTCCTACGCTCACGAATAGGAAGCCATTTGAGTTTCTGTCGGTAGTGAGCGATATGGTCGTATTTACGTAACCCATATATGAAGCGGATACAGTTGTTGAGAAGACGATCCAACTTACTGAGAAGATTCTCGTTAAGATCAGTGCTGCAAATATCAGCGTAATCGATTATGGGAAGGACTAGAGCCTGTATTAACGCGATCTTAGTGCTCGAAGGGAGAAAAAACTTAAACCTATACTATACAGAGATCTAAGGGCGTTGGTTACCTTCAAGGAAACGTCATCAATATAAGCTGTCCAGGAGAGACACGAGTCAATTGTTAAGCCCAGGTCTTTGACTTGATGCGAGTAGGGTATTACATCACTATTATATTTTAAAGGAGTAACATCGCTCAAGTTAAGACTTGCTATTCGCCGTGAACTGCCAACAATGATAGCCTGGCATTTACCTGAGTTCACGGAGATACCGTAGTTGGACGACCATTTGGAAATCCATTCAAGATCACGGTTGAGTAACGCAACTGCATCATTCAAACAGTGAGCATAGTGTTGTGCGTAAATTTGTAAGTCGTCGGCATACAAATGGAAAGAAGAGGTTAAATGGACAGTAAGAGAATTTATAAATAATGAGAAGAGAAGAGGATATATGTCATTGTTTCGTGCTGGACTTATGAAAATAGTGCTAAATCTAGCACCGAAAGTGCTAAGTTGGCAACACTGGCCAATGGGTGATTTTCTGAAATCTCGCTCACTAGATGGCGCTGTCCCACCTATGCAGTATGCAGAAGGAACGGAACGTTATAAATTTTACTTTGACGCGACTTTTGTAACGTAAAACGGAACGTCAGACAGATGTTATTTTTTTACCTTAATCTTAAAATTTACCTATTTCGTTTCTGTTCCTCACAGTAGTACCTATCAGTACTTATTTAATTTATTTTTTAAAAGTAAATTATTTAAATATGATTCATACCAAAATATACCATAGACATGTAAGTACATACTTCGTTCAACGCCATCTAGTGAAGCTTTTGGAAGCTTTTTTTTTTAAATCCTCTCCTCTCAGAAAATCGCTCATTCATAATGTCAAAAATACGAACGTCCGTCTCGTACGACAACCTATAAAACTACAACGCGCAGATGTAGGAGCTAATTCGATTTATCGTCCCTCTAAAATCCTTTGATTTATGTTGAAAAACCGCCAGCCCAGCTATCGTGTTGCGTCTATCGTCTCGCAGTTCGATACTTCGTGACGCATGACAATAATTACTTCCCACACCTGCGTTTATCGCGTCTTTAGGCGAAGCTTCGTGACGATAGACGCAGGCATGAAGTTTGACTTAATACTCTGAGGTAACTGGAGCTCTTACCCTGAATAAAAAAGTGTCGCCAGCAAATTTGACATTTATGTATGTAGTGGCTGTCAGCTGTCTCATATGACCATACGTATTTTTTTAAAGTGTAGGTGAGACGGAAGACAGCCACTGGTATTCAAAAAATTGTTAGTACTGCACTCTCCAGTTACCTCAGTATTTAGTCTAAGCTTTTTGGACGCAGGTGTGGGAGAGGCATCCGACAGACGTCACTGATTGCGTCATAACATTCGCCATCTTGTGCTTACGTACGCCGCCCATGCTCCGAACTCCGAACCATAATCACTTTGAGCGTCCTGATCCTGAGGTGTATTTTTTATTAAAAAAAGGTTAAAAAACCGTATTCAAGTGCGAGGCGGAATCGGCGAGTAGAAGATACGTCCTCAGCTTCAATATTTCTTCAACATTATCCATCTACCGTTAAATTCTAATAAAATAAAGTGGTCGGAATTTGAGGCTATTCAGTGAGCGTTATGAGCGCGATCACGAACGTTCCGAATCGTTGAGAGGTCCCAACTGTCATAAGCGCGATATTTGAATCGGTATTGATTTTAGTCTGAATCGGAATGTACCCAGTGACGTGAGATGTTCTACAGAATAGGGATGGCCAGCCAACTATTATATATTCTGTGATGGCGATCTGACTGCGTTCCGTCGTTTTGGTTGAAAAACAACCGGTTGTTTGGTTGCTGCACTCTGAGCCACAGAACGGGTGAAACCATAGTGAAACTACACTCTGACAGCTGTCAGAGTAAAATTTCACCGAGCCACGGAACGGCTAAAGCGCGCCCCGGAGTGCGTTCGAGTGCACTCGATCGAAGCGACGGAACGCACGCCTGAGTTCGATTTATCAAAGAATCAATTTCTTATGCCGCGTACACACCGCGCCAACGAACGCCAACGAAGGATATTCAGCGTTGGCTACCGCACGCTCGTTGGCTATCGAAGGACAAAGCACAAACAACAAATATTGAGCAAACGATCGTTGGCACTTGATTCCGGCTCCAGTGTTGCCAGGTTACTTTTGATTCCTTTTAGGTAATTTTTAGCTCCGTGGTTACTTCTAGTTTAAGTTACATTTAGGCGGTTCTCTCACTGCACCGCACACCATTCCGGTTTGTGGTAGTGCGCTTCTTAATTATGGCTGTAGAATCTTGATGCGCATAAAAAATCCGCAGTCTATACAAACTCACGCCGCATCTCCGTCCACCGGAATGGAAACCGCAGCAGTGTGATAATCGCTTAAGGTGATTTTTCAGAATGTTCATAAAACAGTGTGCAACTCTCAAAAAATTGGTAGGACAAGTCCTCAATCTAATATTTGTTTCTCTTTTTCACACCAATGCATGAAGTCATCCGTCCGTTGTTATTATTATACACTTACTCATCCGGTCAATGGGATTCGTTCGTATCTTGTCGGTTGCTCGTGGTGAGAAAGTTTCTTCCCTCCATCCATTCCTAAATACTATATCTATGATTCCTCATTCCTATTTCCATACACTCACTCACTCACTCTAGTTTTGATTTTGTTTTGTATGAAATTTTGTAGGAGTTGATTTTGTAAAAAAATAAAAATAACTTATAAAAGATCCCTGACTCTAATAAAGAAAATGTAACTTTTTTGTACATTTTAGGTATCTTTTGACAATTCCTCGCTGGCAACACCTGGTAGAAACTATGCTTCAACAGCGTTCGTTCGTTGGCCTTCGGCCACCGTCCACACCGAGTTCGAATGGCTCAATTCCTTTGATGTTACCGCCACGCTCCGGATCGCCGGCACACGCCAACGAACGATCGTTGGCGTGCGCCAAACCGTCCAAACAGGACCAACGAAGGGCATCGAAACCCATTCGTTGGCGTTCGTTGGCGCGGTGTGTACGCGGCATTAGACGAAAACATTCGATTTAAATCGCTGTTTAATATTAAATTGATCCAGTGAATCGATCGTTCACCCTAGAAAAACGAGATTCGATTTTTTTGTTTCGATAGTACGTGAGCGCAGTGCAGAAGTTTTAATGGGCGGTTTTCTGAAAGCTCAGTCACTAGATGGCGCTGTCCCACCTATGCAGTTTGAAGGAACGGAACTTTATAAATTTAACTTTGACGCGACTTTTTTACGTAAAACGAAACTTCAGACAGATGTTATTTATTTACCTAAATCTTTAAATTTACCTATTTCGTTTCTGTTCCTCACAGTAGTACTTATTTAATATATTATTAGTTTCCTTTGGGTTTTTAAAAAGTAATTAATTTAAATATGTTTCATACCAAAATATACCATAGACATGTACATAGTACATACTTATTCAACGCCATCTAGTGAAGCAATTGGAAGCTTTTTTTTTAAATGGCCTCTCAGAAAATCGCTCATTCAGCGACGCTGATTTTCAATTGGCACCTTATGATTATTTATTTTTTTGACAGCTGAGCGTCAGGAGTTGAATTAGGTAACAATTCAGTTCAGTAGTGTAATAAAAATTAACATCAAGACGGGCATAAAAGGGCTTGAATACCCAGTGCCGTTAAAAAACTTTCCAAAAAAAAGCACACACTTAATTAATCATAGATAAATAAGTATAATGTCCAAATATTATTTATATAAAAATAAAAAATAAAATAAACTAAGTAAGTATAAATAAAATAAAATACTTGAATAAAATAAGAAAAATAAAAATATAAAAAATTCTTTACAAACACAGTTTTCAAAAACAGTCCTCTCTTATAGTAATCTTATTATGAAACAATAAAACAAACAAAAATAAAAAATAAAAAAAAACACAATGAACTCCACAAAACCAAGTTAATCTAAATAAAAGAAAAGTTGAAGTTGTACGGTTCTACATCACGCTGCGCATCAAGAAGATAAATAATAAATAAATAAATATTTTCTTACAATCACACCTATTATCTAAGCCCATAGTAAATTTCTTAAGAAACTGTGTCTACGTGAACTTGATAACGGATAAATATATACTTAAATCGAAGATAACGTTTCATTTGTTTTTTAAAAGTGAAAATTGAATTAATCTGTTTCATGGGAGGCGGGATGTTATTCCATATTTTAGAGGCGGCATATAGAAAGGCGCCTCTAAACGGTGCCGAACTATGCGCAGGCGTAGCCAACTGCTTCGAGCACTGCCTTCTTTCGCACTGCCTCCCAAACCTGCCAAGCTTATCATATAGGTATGGCGGCTCATGATACTTTACCACCCCGAAAAGTAAGCATGCCAGGTGCAGCTTTTGCCTCGACTTCATTCTTAGAATGAGATGATTAGTTAAGAATGGCGTGACGTGAGCTCTAGCAGGTATGGAGAAACAGAATCGAGCGCAAGCATTCTGCACCCGTTGAATGAGCCGCTTCGTTCTACCCAGCAAGCGCGGGCCATAGACAGCATCTGCGTCATTCAGCTTGGATAGAACCAGCGACTCAGTCAATTGTACACGCAACTCCTCTGACAAGAATGGTCGTATCCTGTAAAAGACCTTGAGACGATAAAAGCAATTTTTTACCGATTCCCCAATATGCTCTTCATACCTCAAGCTTTTGTCAAAATGTAGACCTAGATTACGAACTGTCATGACACGTGCTATCTTTTCCCCCTTGAGAGTCACATTCAAATCCTCTGGTAGTTGGCTCAATTGTTTTTTGTACCAAACAGCATGTATTTGGTTTTCAGCGAATTTAGCAACAAACAATTTTTATTGGACTAGTCAGCTATTCTATCTAGGTCTTCATTTAGATCCCTAATTGCAGCACGGTAGTCACTTGGTTTAAAGGATATGTAAACTTGGGTGTCATCGGCATAAATGTGATATTTGCATTTTTGTATACATTGGACAATGTCAGCACTGTAAAGATTAAATAAAATTGGCCCCAGTATGGAGCCTTGAGGTACACCTCGAGTAAGCGGTCTAGAAGCAGAAACACAGTTAGATCCGTTCGCCAAGTACCTATATGCTTACTGATTGACGTCGGTTGCTGAGGTAACTATGAAACCACAATAGCGTACGGCGATCAAAACCATAGGCGGACATCTTAGAAAGAAGCAGATTCAAATTGATTGCATCAAAGGCGCGGGAGTAATCGAGCAGTACCAACAATGTGCACATACCGTTGTCCTGAGCAGACAAAATGTTATCTGTCACATCAATTAGAGCCGTAGTGGTGCTCCGCTTCTTTCTAAAACCCTATTGTAATGGGGGGAGAATATTATTTTGTTTCAGAAAGTCCGTCAGCTGGTCGCAAACTATTCTTTCCAAAACTTTAGAGAGACACGGCAATATGCTTATAGGACGGAGATCCTTTAGGCTAACTGGATTATTTATTTTCGGAATAGGCCGCACCACAGCAGTCTTCCAAAGATCAGGAAATGTCGATGTTAGCAATGAGCGATTAATAATGCCACAAACACACTCCAAAGATTGTGGTAGGGTCATAACCAACATTCTTAACGATAGCCCATCACAGCCAACAGCATTCGATTTAAGTTTAAGTATTGTGCGCAAAACCTTATCCTCACTGACCGGAACAAGATTAAACGTATTAGCACATAACCTATGAAACTCGAAAAAAGTCAGGCAAGAGATGGAAGTGTTAGGTGAACCAGGAACATTAATGAAATGATCATTTATTTTATCTGGATCATTTAAATGAGACGGAAGTTCAATATCTTGTTTTTTCGGTAAAATTGTAATTTTCAAGTTTTTCCACAATAGTTTAGGATTATTTATTTTATTATTAATATTGTATTTAAAATAAGCAACTTTTTCATTAAATAAAGATGATTTTACTAGCGATTTCAACTTCTTATAATATTCCTTTTTTGATTCTCTCTGCGGTGAAGACTTACTTTTTCTATATTGTGCCAAGGCTTCGTCACGTAAGCCCATCATAAGCCTGACATTATCCGTTATCCAAGGCGGGGATGGTTCTTTTATTACGCAGCTCTTGGAAGGTGCATGAGTGTCAAAAACCAATAAAATATATTCAGTAAATGCAACAACCATCTCATCCACAGTGGACAACTCAGACAACAGTTTCCAACTCAACCTTTCCAAATCGCAATTAAAATCATTCAAACATATATTTTTAAATGGCCTGTACTGTAGTATGTAAGGCTGACTTCTTTTTTTATATTAAATTCACTTATTACTACCGCATGACCGTACAAGTTACTTACTACCCAGCGATTCAACAGCAAGCCGCTTCGGTTTAAGGTCAGAACATACAAGATCGATCAAGGTTTCGCCAGTTTTTACCCGACTACGGCAAAGCAAAAAAAGGAGGGTTATGAGTTTGACCGGTATGTATCTATGTATGTATGTATGTATGTATGTATGTATGTATGTATGTATGTTCATCTGTTCCCGCATAGCTTCTAAACTGCTGATCATATATTCACAATTGAGGTATCGTTGGAAGCGTCTCGATTGTCTGCTGGTTATAGGCTATGTCACGTCACATGAAATTGAATATGGCGCCCTCTACACGACATAAAGTTGTGAACTAAAAAACTTTTTTTAAAATAGAATATCGTGTTTGGTATCAAATGAAAGCTCTTGGTGAGCTCGTTTCAAAAATATAAATTTTATTGGTTGTTGCTTGCGGCTTTGCTTGCATAAATCGAATTTTGACATCTTTACAGGGTCAGCGAACTAAGACTATTTCCCCTAGCAAATATTATCCTACATGATTAGGCCCTTGTATAATATAATATATGTTTATGGCATTCCATAGTTCACCCCAGCATTGTTTGATGAAAATAGGTAGGTAGAATATTTACATTATTAGGTAATAATTTAGTTCATCACATCAGCCGAACGACGCCCACTGCTGGGCCTAGGCCTCCCCCAAGGAACTCCACAACAATGGATCCTGCGCTGCCCGCATCCAGCGGCTTCCCGCAACTTTGACCAGATCGTCGGTCCACCCTGTAGGGGCCTGCCCACGGAAAGTCGTCCGGTACGCGATCGCCATTAGAGAACCTTACCACACCAACGGCCATCGGTTCTCCGCGCTATGTGTCCCGCCCACTGCCACTTCAACGATGCAATCCTTCGAGCGGTGTCGGTTGTTTTAGTTCTCCTGTGGATCTTATCGTTTCTGATTCGATCGAGCAGGGAAATACCAAGCATCGCTCTCTCCATTGCTCGCTGGGTGACTTTGAGCCTTCTTATGAGATACATAGTAAAAGACCACGTCTGACTTCTATAGGCCAGTCTCACATCCATTACTGGCAACACACACCTGGTCAAAGTCTTTCGCTTCCTGTCTTAACAGCGTTGATCACACTGACATCATTGAATATGTGCTTCTTGGTCGACATGATAAAATCGATCTCGTTTTTTACATCCAGGTTCATTTGCAGCTTGCGGGCTTCCTGAAGAAGGAGTTCATCATAAAGATGTTCTTCCTCTCCATTAAGTCTGCCAGCATCTGGCCTCTGTCGGTTCGTTGCCCAAATCCAAATTGCCCCACTCTCAACTCATCACCGCAACGTTGCCTACTTAGCATTGAAATCTACCATCACAACCGTGTAGTGTGTTTTATAGCTATGCATGGGTTTCGAAACCTCCTCATGCATAGCCTCCACTTCGTCATCGTCATGTGTTTAGGTCGGAGCGCATACTTGTATGACATTTAGCGAATACCGTTTCGATATTCTGAGTATCAGGTACGCTGCCCCTGCGCGACACGCTTCCGACACCACCTAGGGACTGTTGTTCGCACTCCCGGTGGTATAGTAAGTTACCGAATTGCAGGATAATCGAGTCCTTCCCCTCTCTTTAGACTTCAGATAATCCAATGATGTCCCAGTGTAATTTACTAACAGCCTCTTCCAACTCTATGAGCTTCGAGTCACTCGCACAATATGCGCGTGCTGTAGGTTGCCGGGTCAACTTACCCGGGGATTCTCAGCACCCCCTGCCCCGCCGTTACCATAGCCGCTACCGTAGCTAGGAATAGCGGGGTCGCCGTGGAGTGGGGCTGATTTTTTTGGTGTAAAGCCATTTTGGGGGGAAGGGGTTGCCATAATCGCCACGCTTGGCCTGCCAAGTGTTGGCGATCGCGTATGGCCTGCTGTTACATGGAGATGCTGCTGCCCATCTCCTGATGCAGTTTTCCCTCTTTCGCCTCTTAAGACACCCACGAGAAGAGAGAGGGTAGTGCTATTCTTTTTATGTGCCGGCACTACACAGCGAAAAATTATGACCCCAAAATAATATAAATAAAAATTAAGTTCAAAAACTAAAACCCGACTACTGAAAAATCACGCTCTAAAAAGTATGAAACAAGAAAATATTCTCATCTGAAATTGCCGTGGTCGTATGCCCCTTACTATAACAAAACAATATTTTCATTCTAGGGAAAAGTCAATTTTTAATGCTTTAATGTCCCATGTTAGTAGATTCACATTAAAATCTCCGATCAAAATACAATGGTCGATATCGCCAAGGGAAGTAACTGAGCAAGTAACAGCGTCCAAAAATATTTCCACATCCAACCACTGTGGTCTATAGGCCGTGCCGATAGCAATTTTTTTCCCATTTACGGTTAGTATAAGCCACATTTGCTCGACCATGGCAAATTTCGGATCTGCGGGCACACTCCAATTACGCGCACTAATACCCCTTTTTCGAGGAGCCCGTGGCGCAGTGGATAGCGCGCTCGGCCTGCGATTGTTGAGGTTAAGCAACGTTCGCAATGGTCAGTCACGGGATGGGTGACCAAAAAAAAAAACTTTTCATCTCGAGCTCCTCCGTGCTTCGGAAGGCACGTTAAGCCGTTGGTCCCGGCTGCACTTGCAGTCGTTAATACCCACCAATCCGCACTGAGCCCGCGTGGTGGGTCATGGCTCATTCTCCTTATTCATCCATAAGGAAGGCCAGTGCCCCAGCAGTGGGGACATTAAATGGCTGATGATGATGAATCCCCTTTTTAAGGTAAAAGCCAACACCCCCTCCACGTCCCGAGCACACATTGCGCGGGCGCGGAGTGTGGCGCAGCCGATATCCAGGCACATCGGGAGCGCGCCCATCCTCACCAGGTCGCAGCCACGTCTCATTCACAGCCATTATGTCGATATTATACCTATTAAAGACATCTATAAAATCGTCATGATTTGTACCTAGAGAGCCAGCATTATGAAAATCTAATAGTAAATTCTTCGATTTAGTCATTGTTACCATGTAAACTACCCGCAAGTCGTCGCAAGTTGAAGCCAGCATTAATGCATTTGTTTATAATTAATGTATGTTTAAATTTTATAGTTATTTTAATATTATATTGCATTCTTTCTTTCAATTTACAAGTCAACATAATAAGGGTTAAAAACTTAATATCCATAATCAGTTGGTAGCAAATTTCTGCTTCAAAGAGGTAAGAAAAGTTGTTGTTATAAAAACTCATGCATAATAGTAGTTTGTTACACAAGGGTCGTAAGCGAGCTATTACAGAACAAGTGCACCCGAGATATTTAGACGCCCGAGCGAGCGAAACGAGCGAGGGCGAATATAGTTCGAGGGTGTAATAGCTACTTGCAACCGAGGTAAGCATTCTACTTTACATCATTCTTGCGAGGTAAATAAAACATTTATATTGTTATGACAAAATGATTCTTTTATAAGAGAGAAAATATTTATTCAAAATTTGCCAAAACTTGTAAATGTACGTATTTTGACCGCCATTTTCATTGTTCTCCACAGTAAATAGTTTTCTTATCATTTTATGAAAAAAATATGTTTGACCAAGGAGTTTTGCATAGCTTGAATGGTAAAGTTACTTTACAATTAAAGCATTCACCTGCTTGAATTGCAAAGTAATTTGAAAATGGAACGTTCTATCTAAACAATACACTGTGTTGCACATGCCAACTTACACAGCCTCTTACCTTACTAGTAAATCCTAGTTACCGAGCAGTATGATGTAAAAGATATTTGTAAAATTGATTGTATGACATTATTATTATTAAACTAACAAGAAAGTAAATTGTTTTGTAAAGCAAATTACTGTTGATATTTAACAATATTGTAGATTGGGTCAAAAAAGAAACATAATATGTGAGTATATAAATTAATTTAAAAAATAACTTTGCGAAATTGATCACATAAAATTCTGTAAAAATACATACTAGAGGCCGCCCGCGGTTTCACCCGCGTGGTTCTCGTTCCCGTGGCAATATCGGGATAAAAAGTAGCCTAAGTTACTCCTTATTACATCAGCTACCTTCCAGTGAAAGTCCCGTCAAAATCGGTCCAGCCGTTTCAGAGATTAGCCGGAACAAACTGACAGACAGACAGACAAAAATTGTAAAAATGTTATTTTGGTATATGTACCGTATACTTATATAAAAGACCCACTCTTTGCGAAGCATTACCGAGATCTTCGAGCATTGTGTTCAGGTCTTCCAAGGTCTCAGCCATAAGAACTACATCATCGGCAAACCGTAGATGTGTTACATCAGCTACCTTCCAGTAAAAGTCCCGTCAAATTCGGTCCAGCCGTTTCAGAGATTAGCCGGAACAAACTGACAGACAGACAGACAAAAACTGTAAAAAATGTTATTTTGGTATATGTACCGTATACTTATATAAAAGACCCACTCTTTGCGAAGCATTACCGAGATCTTCGAGCATTGTGTTCAGGTCTTCCAAGGTCTCAGCCATAAGAACTACATCATCGGCAAACCGTAGATGTGTTAGGTACTCGCCATTGATGTTGATGCCGCATCCTTTCCAGTCCAGCAGCTTAAAAATATCCTCCAACGCAGCTGTGAACAGTTTGGGAGAGATGACGTCTCCCTGTCTCACACCTCGCTGTAGTTGGATAGGATTAGAGCTCTGGTTCTGTAATCGGACCGACATGGTGGCGTTTTGGTATAAGTACCACAGCACCTCGATGTACCTGTAGTCCACGAACGCCAAGCAAAGTGGCAAATTATACTCTTCGGTCTTCTGTATAACTTGCCGCAGCGTATGAATGTGGTCTATGGTACTGTAGCCTTTCCGGAACCCGGCTTGTTCGGGAGGTTGGAAGTCGTCGAACCTGCGAGCGAGACGATTCGTAATGACACTCGAAAACAACTTATAGATATGGCTCAGAAGCGAGATGGGTCTATAGTTCTTCAAGAGTAACCCAAATATTAGCTAAGGGAAAAGGCGCGCAAGTTTTTTCTTGCACGCGCCTTAAGTAAAGTGATTGATTACATACAGCCATACAGCCTACTTCAAAATAATTATAATCTACACATATAATAAAACAGAAACGGACAAAAAGTCTGTACATGAAATATTAAAAAAAAAAAAATTACTGCTATGTGATGTGTACAGGATATAGACCCCAAAACGATAGATATTAAAATTTTTGTCTGTTTGTCTGTTTGTCTGTTTGTCTGTTTGTATGTTCGCTTTTCACGCAAAAACTACTGGACGGATTTTTACCAAATTTTGTGTAGTAATAGCTTATAACCCGGGTCAACATATAGGGTACCTTTTATTGCGGGAAATTTAATTATTCCTACGGGAAAATACAAAAACTGATTCTTACTAAAATAGATGGCGCCACATGATTATGAAAATACGTTATATTTAATCGCTGTCTCAATTAATAATGAATCATGTTATTTTTTTTTTACCTGCTTCAAAACATAATATAAATTGAAACCCATCCAGGCCCATATAAAATAATAAAAATAATTTTATGTTATTTACGTCATTATATCTACTAAGCAATAACTAAGCAATACTAAATAATGGCGCAGGTAGTCAGTAAGATATACCCATGATATACCTCTCACAAAAGTACATTCGAATGATTATTTTAATTAGGGTGAAAGCCCCCTCTGTTGCCACTTTAAGATGTTTTTCACTTCTTTCGCATCATAACTACTAAGCAATAGATGGCGCAGGAAGTCAGTAAGATTACGATATACCTTTCACAAATGTACATTCGAATGATTATCTATATTAAGTAGGGTGAAAGCCCCCGCTGTTGCCACTTTAGTTTTTTTTCACTTCTTTCGCCTATGGTCTTAAGTAGGTATCTAAAATTGTCAAGAATGTATCTTTTACTTTTCTTTAAATTTTTAAATTTACAATACAAACAAACTACTTTAAAAATTTAACCGACTCCAAAAAGTATTTGTCAACTGAAAAGGAAAAATATAATTTATATTATAATTAAGGTACCTTTTTGAGGTCGGTGCCAGTCAGTTTATTTTTTTAAATTACTATTTATTTCCTAAGTTTTAGTGTATATTGTACAATAACATACCCACGAAAACTACTAAACCGATTTTGATGAATCTTAGACTGTTCCCAAAGTTAGAATACACCCAGAGATGGGCAAATGCCCGGTTAAAACCCGGCATTTTGAAAATGCCCAGGTTAAAACCCATTTATGCCCATTTCTGCCCGAAAAGTTGGGCGGAAACTGTATAATAAATCAGTAATAAAAGTTAACCAATATAATGAAATTTTACATGATTTACAAACTCATTACTTAAATAATGCTAAGTAATATTAGAGTACGTACATATTTGTTAATTTTTAACCCCCGAGACGCAGCGCAAAGAGGGGTGTTATAAGTTTGAGGCCTATGTCGTCTCTCTGTACTGTACGTACATTCGTAGTGCCTAAACGGATCAGGCGATTTTATTGCGGTTTTTTTAATTGAAAGCTATATTAATCGAGATGGTTATTAGCTACGTTTGAAGAAAATCCATATGGCCATTTATGGAGATGGTCAACTGCCTGCCGAAACGGAAAAAGATACAGACATGGTGCTTTGACTTAAATAATGTACACCCTGGGCAAATTTTGGTGCAATAAAAAAAAACAAAATGGCGGCCAAAAAAAATGGCCGCCAGAAATTAAGTTGCTCGATTTGGCTGAAATTACCGATTTCAATGTGGTTTTATTTTTATTTTATGTGTAATTTAAAAAGGATGATATATAAATAAATAAAACCCCCCGACACAAAAAAACCTCAAAGAAAGACAGAAAATAAATTTTCTCTCGGTCGGGGCACAAAATGAGAGAGATATTATAAACAACTAGCAGTTGTCCGCGGCTTCACCTGCGTGGTCAAAGAGAATTAATAATATCAATGCCTTAAAAAATACATGGCACATGTCTGGTGCAAGGATATAAAAGTAACAATTCAAAAATTTAAAAAAAATACCAAGTGGAACCCTCGCTAACGCTTGCCGTATACAAAGTGTACGTAAATATACTGACATTATGTTTGGATTTTATATTTAGGTAAGTACAATAATTATTGAGTTCAAATCATGTTCAAACCACTGTGGGGAATTGCGCAACGGTTAAAGGAAGACTGATGTTGTCTTCCGGGATAGGTGTTGTTAGCCCGGGGACAACAGAACTGTCCGCTGGTTTTTATGTCGGAGTTCGTATATAAGCGAACTTGGTGAATGAACTTCGTAAGCGCGATGTAGGTTCTTCACTTTGAAGCTCCGTGCCATGTTGATTATGTGCGCGTCGTCTAGATGTCGCCACAACACATAATTATGTATGAATTGATGCAAATCCGCATTTTAAGTAAGTAGTGTATCATAGTGGAAGGGGGTCTTTCCGAAACCTGGATCATTCTCCACCTTTCTAACACCTCAAAAAGTAGCGCAAAAATCCGAGGCACCGTTTCCATAGTAAAAGACCAGTCATTACTGGCAAGACACACTGGTCAAAGACTTTCGTCTTGAGACATTGAGGTATTTCGGACGCAACTATATGCCGGAGCTTCCCAAACGCTGCCCATCCAAGCTGGATTTGACGAGAGATCTCTTTCTCAAAGTTGGACTTACCTTACTGGACCGTCTGTCCCAGGTAAACATAGTGGTCAAAAACTTCGAGTGTAATGTTCCCAACATTAACTGGAGCAGGTGCAGGATAAGCCGGTATTAACCAATCCAAATGTAACCAGAACCATCGGCTTGATTTCCAAAGTACAATATATTTTTCAACAGCCATCCTGTGATAGAATAGACCATTGCGAAAGTTACATAACCTTAGCGATCGCACACCAAGCACGCTACCCTATTGCTTTACCAAATTTCGTGAAAGTCAGATCAGTGGTTTACGCATGAGAAGGTAACAATACCTAGACAAAAAGACACATTCTCTTAACTCTTGAACTACCAAAATGCAAAAACTCAAGTCAATACTTTGCCACTAGGTACGTTTGTGTGTGTGTTTTAATGTAGAATAGATCCTATGCCAGCTCAATCGTGCAAAGAAAAAGTTCTTAATAATAATACCCATGCTACATTGAACAAAGTAAACTGAAAAAGAATATATCCTACGGGAACCGTACTGCAGACCAGTATCCTACATATCAATTTCCATACTTCTTAGCCCAGAAATGAGGAAGTTTCCATATAAATTTTAACCTTCTTATCAATAGGCGGCCTTATTGCTATATAGCAATCTCTTCCAGGCAACCTTGGGTGAAAGAAAAAATAAATCAAAAGGACAGAAGAGGAAAGGGTGCATAAAAAGAATAGAATAAGTATACACTAACAAATATTGAAAGAGAGAAAGAAGATAATATTATAGAAGTTAAGGAGTAAGAGAGAGAAAATGACTTCTAACTTGATCTCTAAAGTATTTAAGAGTCTGAGCCCTTCTGATACCTACTGAAAGCGCGTTCCACAAACGCACAGCATGGACAGAGAAAGAGTAGGAAAAAAAGTCGGAAGAATGACGTGGAATTTTAAGGGTGAGGTTAGAGGAAGAACGCAAAGTACAGGACGTAGATGAAGAGTGAAAGGAGAAGCAGTCTTTAAGATAAGGAGGGGAAGTAGGCATGAAAAGGATAGAACAGAGAAGTTTAAGTGTGTGTAAGTCCCTGCGCCGGCGAATTGGGAGCCATTGGAGTTTGTTACGGAACTTATCAAGTAACTCTTCCGACAGGTCAGTAAAACAGACATCAGCGTAGTCAAGGATAGACAGCAGAAGCGATTGTGACAGAGTGATTTTGGTACTGGTCGGCAAAAAGTTACGAAGCCGGTTAAGTGAGCCATATGCTGCAAATATCTTTTTCCTGGTTACCTCAACATGAGCACTTCTTAGACCAGAAGTGAGGAAGTTTCCATATAAAGGGTGTCTCAAAAGTACGTATAGGATTTGAATTTCGTGCTATTTCCGAAATATTCAAGATGGCAGGTTGAAATTTGACATACGTCATCTTGACACATGTAAAATTAATCGTGAATCGTTTCACAATAAAACAGCGCATAGAAGTTATAGAAATATTTCACGAAAATTCACGATCAATTACAAACACTCGTCGAAAGGTCGAAAAATATCGTAATTTCAAGAAGAGGTGATGTCAAATGGCCACCGAGATCTTGCCATCTGATGCCACTGGATTTCTTTCTTTAGGGCTACCTACGTCAAAGATAAAGTCTACACCAACGATCCCCAAAACATAGACAATAAAGACAAAATATTCGCTGAGTTATTGGTGAAATAAGTAGCGAAATGTGTGAAATTAGCAGCGAAATGTGTGAAAGTGTCATGAAAAACTTGCACACAGCAAAAATGCCCGTGGCGGCCATTTAGCAGATATTCTTTTCATATAAAATTGTACAAGTCTCTTCAAAATAAAATAAAACTACGAAGAAATTCCAATCCATTCGCGTTTTATTGAGACAAATCATCCTATACCTACTTTTGGGACACCAATTAAATTTAAACACCCTTTCTACCCCATTAGGGGGAAGTATTTTAACTTTGCCTACGCAGATCATCTTTAATCCTGACCAGTATCCTACATACCAATATTTATATTTTTAATTCTAAAAATGAGAACTTGAAACCCTCACTTTGTACCCCATTATGGGGTAGTTTTTAACTTCGCCTACGTAGATTATTAATTTTAATTCGGTGATGTGTGTCACCTTTCGATTTTATATAGATACATTATGTTAATCATAAATAAAATAAAATATTATACTTTTAAGTGCATACTCCATTTTATTATTAAAACATTTTAATACTACCCTGTTAAAATAACAAAAATGTACAATTTTCTGGTATTTTAACAGACTAATATTATTTGTCTTTTGGTAATATTCATGTGCATTATAACCAAAATAATTAAAATACTTACACAGGTAAAAATACTTAAAAAAATTGTTTACGCCCACAAAATGGGCAGTAATGGGCATTAACCCGGCGTTTTGGGTTTTAACCGAGTTAAAACCCGGGCGGGCTGAATGGGTTAGAACACAGTGCCCATCTCTAAATACACCTAATTTAAATCAAATAGAATCATCTCGATATGCCTTTAGATTTTGAGAAATTCGTGGACATACATAGTAAAAACATATTAACTAAGTATTCATATTAAGTACTTACGAAATTTAGTTTTATTTTAGTCAATTAAAAACCTATTTTTTAAACTTAAAATGTGCGAAGGGTGCCGATTAATGTGTTTTTTGTCAATCAAATTTTAAAAGATACATCGAGAAATCAATACTTAACTAACTTAGATAAAATAAAAGAAACATCTAATTCGATGTAAACTGAAAAGCGTTTATTGAATAATATTCCTATGTCATAAAGAATTATTACTATTGTTATTATGACTTAAAAGTCATAGATAAAAAGTATATTATCAAGCAAAAGTTATTAACGAAATGTTTTAAGCTAAGTAAGCACTCGGGGCAGTGGCCCAAACTAAAGTTCTTACCCTATTGATGTAAAATTTATATTTCGCATTTCCACTCGACGCTAGATGTCGCTACAGTAAGTATAGTGCCACAAATATATCTGAACCGGTGACAGTGGTCCTGGAGGAGCCACTAGCAATACAAAATTAACTGTCAAAATGGACTGCCGGCAGTCAACAGTATATTTAGTACCAAAAAATAACCACTGTGTGAAATAAGTTTGTCGCAATGTAGACAAAATGTCACCAATGTAATTTTGAAAAATTTGCTCAAACGCTAAGTGGCCAGTACGTAGTTACCTACACCTACCTACCATTTTTTATGTCATTTGACCGGCTCTGGCTACTTAGGCCTTCAGCCGTAGGTACCATCCAATAAAATAAAGGAATATTAAAAATAGTTTTCTATCTAACTTATTTATTCATTTATTTACTAGGAAAGCTTACATAAGTGATGATTGATTAAAATTAAATAATTAAATGGTATATCATTACATTTTATACCTGTTACTTAAAGAAGAAATGTCTCTATATCAAAATACTAGCCTTCCGCCCGCGACTTCGCCCGCTCGGACTAAACGACGACGTTATCCCACGGGAATGTGATATTTTTCAGGGATAAAAAGTAGCCAAAGGCAGCCATTACATCCAGATCGCGATCACTGATCGTGATCTTGATCGCGATCGAGATTTACTTTGTAGATATTTTGCGATCAAGATCGCGAGCCGTCAATCACCTTCGTACACAGTCAATCTGCATCGCGATCATTGATCATTGATCATTGATCCAGATTGACTGTCTAATGGATGACATGGATAAGACGAAAATCATGTCCAATGCCCATGTTGCATCCGCTCCAGTTAATGTTGGGAACATTACACTCGAAGTTGTTGACCACTATGTCTACCTAGGACAGACAATCCAATTAGGTAAGTCCAACTTCGAGAAAGAGATCTCTCGTCGAATCCAGCTCGGATGGGCAGCGTTTGGGAAGCTCCGGCATATATTTGCGTCCAAAATTCCTCAATGTCTCAAGACTAAGGTCTTTGACCAGTGTGTGTTGCCAGTTATGACTTATGGAAGCGAGACGTGGTCTTTTACTATGGGTCTCATAAGAAGGCTCAAGGTTACCCAGAGAGCAATGGAGAGAGCGATGCTTGGTGTTTCCCTGCTCGATCGAATCAGAAATGATGAGATCCGCAGGAGAACTAAAACGACCGACATCGCTCGAAGGATTGCTCAGTTGAAGTGGCAGTGGGCGGGACACATAGCGCGGAGAACCGATGGCCGTTGGGGCGGAAAGGTTCTCGAATGGCGACCGCGAACCGGACGACGTTCCGTGGGCAGGCCCCCTACAAGGTGGACCGACGATCTGGTCAAGGTCGCGGGAAGCCGCTGGATGCGGGCAGCGCAGGACCGATCGTTGTGGAGATCCTTGGGGGAGGCCTATGCCCAGCAGTGGGCGTCGTACGGCTGAAATGATGATGATGATGATGACTGTCTAATGGCTGCCTAAGTATGTCACTTTTCAGCTGCCAAACTATTCCCATATTCATATATATTCCCAAAAGTCACGTCGATCCGTTGCACCAATTTTGACGTGAAAGACGGACAAACAAACAAACCCACTTTCACATTTATAATATTAGTATGGATACACACTATCTCTTTTACATTTTATAGTAAAAATATGATTGGCCTGATATTATGCATTACTAAGTAAGAACTTCTGTTTGAATCGTGAAAGCGCGCATATGCGTTGGCTTCACAGCCCCACCAAATACGGTCCCGACGGAAGATCAGCGCTGGCCACAAGCCAAGCATTATGCTGAGTCGGGACCATTTTGGGACATAGGTACCGTACGTTTCAATGTGTTTTTGTGTAAATATTATTTTGTTGTGATGTCCCAAATAAATTATTTTTCTTTCTTTCTTTCTTTCTTCAAAACGATAATACGCGCTCTAATCGCGCGCGGCAAGAGTGCGCTTCACCACTGGAGCTCCATAGTAGTGGTCGGAGTGGACGTGCCTCGTGCGATCCAAGAGCACCAAGAGAACAAATTAGATTCACGATCCATGATCCCCAATCTTAGATCGTGGTTGGCCAATTCAAGATGGATCATTTGGTGTGGTTCAGTCTTATGAACCTCGCGTAGAATAGATCTATTGCCCGCTAGCAAGCAACGTCGAAGAACGAAGAACGGCTGTTCAAAATAATCGTTATCATTATACACTGTTATGTGTGATACATGCATTTTTGCGTATAAAAACCATATGAAAATATAGATAAGTTATCACAACTTACTGTAAATCGAGATTTGACAGCCTAAACCGACCTAGATAGCGGTTTAAATTTAAATCGGGATCGGTAACAACAAGTAGCTAAATGGGATTTAAAAGAAAATCGAGATCCAAGTGGCCCTTTTGAGTTATGAAGAAGAGAAGAGAAGTTTGTTTTTTTTGTCGCCTCTAAGGGATTGCAGACTTCAGTATTTAATTTGACATACATTTTAGCTTGATACCTCCCACGCATACTTGAGAAAAAGTTTCTTGACAGACGGACAGATCTTTGAATGAGGGCTCAACTATGTTCATGCAGCATATGATAACAACATACCATGTTCATACCCTAGCCTGCATATTCGATATTCTTTAGACCCTTTTAGTAGAGAATAGGACTTCAAGAAGAGCGTTATGAAATCTGAGCAACAAACACACATAAACTAAACTAACACAAAAGTCACTACACCGCGCGTACGAAGTCGCGGGCAACAGCTAGTAATAGTGATAAAATGCAAATGTTTTATAACAAATTATTGTGAATTATAATTAATTTGATAATAATATACTTAATTCTGTTTTTTGTCTTAATTAGGGACACAACTATCTATACTTATAATAAAACTGTAAACGAGCCGATTCTGTACAATGAAAAGAAATAGAAAAAAATATGTCCAGGGGTCTTCTTAAACGAAACAGATACCAAAAATATGGTTTTTAAAGTTTTTGTCTGTCTGTCTGTCGCCCGCGTTTCACACAAAAACTACTGAACGGATTTTGATGATTTTTTTTTGTTATCAACATATAGGCTATAATTTATATTGAAGATCGGTATACCTGATGTGGAACCATAGCAGTCCAGCCAAAATATGAGAGATATAAAAATACCGTCTTATGATAAATTGTTAAACGTGATAAGCATTTTTTATTGACGTACAAATTTTGAAGGTCTGGTACACCTGATGTGGAACCCTAGCAGCCAGGTTAAACTATAAGAGATACAAACATAGCGTCTTAAGAAAAGTTGTTTAACTTGATGAACATTTTCTATTGACGTAAAAATATCGAAGGTCTGGCACACATGATGTGGAACCCTAGCAGCCAGGTTAAACTATAAGAGATACAAACATAGCGTCTTAAGAAAAGTTGTTTAACTTGATGAACATTTTCTATTGATGTAAAAATATCGAAGGTCTGGCACACCGGATGTGGAACCCTAGCAGCCCAGCTAAACTATAAGAGATACAAATAAAGCGTCTTAAGAGAAGTTGTTCAGCTTGACAGGTATTTTTTATTGGCATACAATAATCTAAAGTCTGGTACATCTGATTTCCCCCAAGAGTCCAGATAAAGCTTAAGATATACGAATGTGGCACCTTAAGGAAGGTTGTTCAGCGAAAGAGCACTATCTGTTTACGTATTACACAGCGTGATATCACAACTGTTACTTTTTACAAACTTCTTATAATATCTTAAGAATTGATTGAAGCACAATTGATTGAAAAACAAAAATTCGTAAATTGTTATTTACGAATTGGGAGGTACTCCCAACTATGTTTAGTTGGGAGTACCTCCACGTGGTGAAGGCGGAAACAGTATAAGTAGGTATTGGCTAAAACTCCCTTTTTAATACTATCTATATAAATGCCTTCAGGCTTATGTTATTGTCATCGTTTACGTATACGTCAAATTTGGCACGGTAGCCTTCCCGGTAACGCAGGGGAGCAGCCATCAAATTTTCCGTATATTTTAGAGCTTTAGTTAACATTAACTGGGTTTTGCATTGTTTTGCTTTTGTTAAATTTGGTTGTTGCGACATTCACTGAAATGCCTAGACGAAAAAAAAACAAGTCTTTCTCAATATTCAAGAGACTCCAAACGAAAAAAACGAGAGGATGTGAGGAAACCCTCGCATCCTCACATTGATGAAGCAACGCTGGCCTACAGCGTAGCAAGTGATAGTAAAATTCGACGAGTCATGTAAGCCTTTCGGTAGCTTAGTTGGTCAGAGCATCGGGCCGGATTCCCGGAGGCGCGGGTTCGAATCCCGCCTGAAAGCTACTTATAGGGCTCGTGGTTTTTACTATCACATTTTTCCTATACTTACAAAATTGCATTGTGAATGCATAAAAATAATATAAAATCTCAAGAACTGTGTATGTATTACCCGGTGAAATCGAAAATGCTCTGTTGACTCGCATATAACTTGCAGTTAGGTACTAACTTAACTTTGTAGGGATACTGTATTACCCGGTTAAATTGAAAAGTCTCTGTTTACTCGCATATAATTTGCAGTTAGGTACACTCGACAGCACATCAAGTTAAACAGTTGAACTGCGATAACAGCTTTTATTACGTAGGGCTTAAAGGCGGTCTCAAGGTCAACATGTATAGTCTGATGGGCCGCCGTATGTACTTACTTAACTTTGTAGGGATAATTCTATTACGCAACTAGTACTATAATATTATTATTCACACGTGTGTTATAGTTCGGTTTATGGCCCTAAGATCGATGTGATAAGGCTCACTTTATGAGCAAGAGTGTTGAAAATATTATTATTTTATAGATACTTACGTATGAAATTGTCCACACACATAAAAGGTATGTTGGAGGGGAGGACGGGTCCCATACAAATTTGCCCATCATCCTTTTAACAAAGTAAGCATATGCAGATAAGTACTTACTCGTACTTGACCATTTCATAGTATAAACGCCGTATAGCGCGAGCCCAGCTATCCGCGCTGCGGTTATTTAATTATTTTTTTGCACCATCTTTTTGTATAAAGTAGGACATTATAAAAAGTGTACCTATATTTTTAGAATCTGCATGAATTGCGCTCTTTTGTAGTATTTCTTGTATGATATTTTATGTGACTATACAAAAGTTATTAGCTCTCAAAGCAAAAATTGTCAATCAAAATTTTAACCTTTTTACGTTTTTCTTGTAAAATCACTATTAAACTGAAAAACTAATATCAGCAATGAATTCTACGTCTTCGGTTTATAAGAAAATGATACCAAACTTGCCCTAGTGGCCACCAGGACAACAATAGATATTTCTTTAAAAGATGACGGTGGCGGCCGTCTTTGTACCTCGCCCTCCTTTGTACGTCTAGCCTCACGTTTTTATTGGCTCCCGGACTAGAAATGCTTAGAATTACTCAAGGAACATACATATGTGATGGAGCTCATAGCTTAATAATTATTTTTTTTGGCTAAACTTCATAGCTGCCTCCACTACCTACACAATATATACGATTTTGATACCAACATACCAAGTTATTTTTATGACTTAATCGGCTAATTTCTCATCACTACAGTTTCCCTGGAGATGTTGACCAGTGCACACCACGAAGAAAAAAACCTGTTCGTCATCACCCTCTAAGAGAAAAAGTCCTTGAGCTTTTGGTCAATTTAGGTAATAAATTTAAATACTTAGGTACTTACACAATTATTTAGTGGTGTGAGTATGCAACATTGAAATTATAGACACAGGTAAAATTTAGCTTGCTCCAAATCTCCCTCTCTGATTTGCAGGTAGCGAGGATTTTAGCTTGCTCCAAATCTCCTTCTCTGATTTGCAGGTAGCGAGGATGACGACGACAGTGAAGATGAGGGCTCTGTGCCGTACATGCCCAGAACGCTCACATTTGACTTCGACAGCGATGAAGAATTGGAGAAAGTGGACGTACCCCCGCCAGCGGTGGCGGCAGACCCGCTTGATGTTTCACCGGCAGACCCGTTTAAGATTCCACCGGTAGACCCGCTTGAAGTTCCACCGGCAGACCCGCTTGAGGATCCACCGGCAGACCTGCTTGAGGATCCACCGGCAGACCTGCTTGAGGATCCACCGGCAGACCTGCTTGAGTTTGCAGATGAGACCAAGATGGGACCCGGTCAGTTCAACTTTGAGTGGCAGCCACTACCCAACCCACCGATCCCTCCTAAAAACAGGCGGGAAGTTTTTAGTAAAATTACTGGTGCAACCATATCGCCGCAGAATCCTTACGAAGCATTTACGGCGATATGGGATGCATCGGTAATTTCACATATAACAAATGAAACAAACAAGTATGCCGAGCAGGCATATTTAGGCAAGATCGAGGGTGATTCCTTGGGAAACCACAGCCGGCTCAATGCTTGGACACCCATTACTGAAGACGACATAATGGTGTTTTTTGCCATCATAATGGCAATGGGACTCGTCCAAAAAAATGCGATGACTGATTACTGGAACCGGGACGCCAGCATCTTTTCCACTCCATATTTTTCGGCCGCAATGTCGAGAAATAAATTTCAGCTTATGTTGCGATACATTCATTTTAACGACAATAATTCAATACCGCCACACGCAACACCTGTAGACGCAAAGCTGCATAAGCTGGAATTTATTACAAGACATCTTAACAGTAAATTTTCGGAGCTATACCAGTTGGACAGAAATATTTCTTTGGATGAGTCCCTCACCAAGTGGAAGGGGTGGCTTTCAAATTTAATACACTGCATACCAAATAAAGCAGCTAAAATAGGCATTAAGACATACGAGGTGTGTGAATCTAAGACCGGGTACTTATACCGGTTTGAGATTCACAAAAAAATTAGCAACCCACCTGCAGCTTCAGACAGCCCTATTTCGGGTTTTGTCTGCCAAGTGGTTTTAAGGCTACTCAGAGGCCTCGAAAATAAAGGTCATACTGTCTGGATGGACAACTTTTATAACAGTCCAGCTCTAGCGAGATTTTTAAAATCAATTGGATTTGATTGTGTGGGTACTTTAAGGACCAATCGCTTGCTTGTGCCTGAATTCCTGAATCGCCTCAAAACAGGGCAAATACCACTAGCAAAAGGTCATCTAGCTGGATGCACGAGCGGCGATGTTGACCTGTTTGTCTGGAGGGATACCTGCCGTGTCGCATTTTTGTCAACATACCACGGCATGGCCTCTAGCTATTGTCCCGTGGAAGGGAGATCAAAACCCATTTTGGTGCGCGATTATAACGTATCAATGGGGGGTGTAGACAAAAAAGATCAGGTTTTGTCTTCGTACCCCATTGAACGCAAGCGCATGAAAATTTGGTATAAAAAATTGTTTTTACGCCTTTTAAATGTATCGATTTATAATTCTTTTATTATTTACAATAGTGGGCCTGCCATTCGGAACCGGCCACATCTAATACAAAAAGATTTTAGACGTATGTTGGTTGTACAATTGTTGGAGAAGCATAACGCACATGCGAGTGTCGCACTTAACGGCAGCGCTTTCATGAGAGAGTCCCATATCCTCCCGCAAAGTGCTCTCAACCATTTCACAGTGCCATACGAGACGAAAGACGGAGGAAACGAGCGGCTCAGACGCACGTGTGTTGTGTGTAAAACACGAGTGCGTACCCACTGTCCTAGGTGCAAGGTGGCATTATGTTTGCAACCTTGTGCGCAAAAATATCATAAGGCCCCAACTAATATTTGGCGAAAGAATTAGCTTTTTTGGCATTAGGTGTGAGTACTGGACTAAGTAATGTTTTATTTAAACGCTTCAGTGAAATAAACCCCATCAGGTGGTAACAGAGCGTTTGAAAGAGAAAGGGAAATGGCAAGCGTCCGCAACATAGAGCCGCTGGAGCCGCTAACGAAAAATTATGACACCAGTAGGGCTAACCCATAAACTTATTATACCTACTCTAGTATCCTTTTTAATATACTATATCTATGTCTAGTATAAATAAGTTTATCGACACTGATGTTATAATATTCGAATTCTGAACTCATGCCTGAACGTATATTGATACACTTTATGCCATAGTCAACTTTAAAAAATAAAAGTGTTTAATAATGGTCAATATACAACCGGATACAGCTTTCACTCATTATAAAACACTTATTTTTTTAATTTTACAATCTCCATGGCAACCGTAGGATTTACCGGCCCTGACTTCCAACTCTTTCAAGCCCTTCTTTAGCCGGCAACAATAAGAAACTTTTTAAAATTAGAATTTTGAATTTAGAAGGTATAAACCGTATAGACACATAGACTCCTATCAGTGGGGTTTGGCGCCAATCCACATTTTATAAATATTTTTTTGCTTAATTTTTGAAATATATGATAAATGTAATGAGTGTAGATAAAGTAGTGTATGAGACTGCACACAACTCGGTATTAAAACACTCGTGGAATACTATTAAAACTCCCACTTTGCTCCCACTCGTGTTTTAATACCCCTCCTTATGCGACAGTCACATAAACTACTATTATGGGCTAACCAAAGAGCATGTAATCACATGGGGCTAACATGACAGCAACGATATGTCGTTGGTCGTTGCACAGCCTTCTCTATCGAGACGATAGAGAAGGCTGTGACTTTACGCAATAACATAGGTAGCTGATCAACTATTTTTATTCCCAATTCCCAACGGCTCAACTATTCGGTTGGTCGGTTAGGAATTTTTCTGACCAACTATATATTTTTTCCTGACGGAATAACTATTTAACTACCTATATATATATTTCCGGTTGGTATAAATCGTAATACGTGTTTCCTAAAAAACGATAAAGGAGATTTTTCAGTTTTGTATGGAGCCTCGGCTAGGACTTTGTACACTATACCATAGGCAAGCAAAAGATAAATATAATAACTGAAAACTAATTATATCGCAATAAGCTAACGCGTTTGATGGTACAAAAGCATTATCCAGTCATAATAATTATGCAACTCCGATTCAATATGGAGGTAAAATGTCACACTAACATTAAAAAAAGGTTCACATTGACAGATTATCATCAGTCGTCAATGTCATCGTTTTTTCGTACAGAAACATCAAAGTTTCCGAACGTGATTTAAATATGGTTGCCAGTGTGACCATGGATGACAAAGAATTTTTATTTCAAAGTTTATTTTTGTACCATTTATCCAGAAAGACAATGAGAATTTTAATATTTTATTTGACTTTACTATATTTTTTACTATTAGTACGAATAGTGTACGAAAATGAAAAATGTCCTTTCATTATAGTCCATCCATATCCATAAAAATAAATACCTTAAAATTTTGAAATGTTGTCAATTGTTGTTGTTGTTATGTTTTCCTGTTAAATTTTCTTAATGTTAAAATAAAATATGTTTTAAGCAAAAGCATAAGGCGAATCGAATCCCACACTGCCTCCGGTTTTCGCACTAAAGTTAAAAAGCGCACTACCACAAACCGGAGCGGTCAGTGTGGGAACCGCCTAACTAAGTTCACCGTTTCAAAAAAATACCGAAAAGCGGAACGTTGTAAAAGTTTCATTGTATTGTATTGTAAAAAAGTTCGTCCTTTTGGACAGGCGAAGACATCAAGCCATACTGCCAATTCTTGAGTATTATGATGTTATTATAGTTTCTTATGATTTCATTAGAATGTAGGTGTGTTGTGTTACATTCCAATGCTTCTTGGAGTATTTGGCGTCAAGTATGTCGAGTCCGTCTTCTCGGTAATAGGGAACTTGCATTATTTCATAAATGTAGTCTATCTGAAAGATTTAAGAATTGCATGAAGATATCACAAGCGAAAAAGTTGAAATATGCTTAAATTATTTATTTAATGCAAATCAAAAATTAACATTTCAAAGTCCGCGCGTAAACGCTCAATGGCCGGACGTGACGTCATTTCTTAGGACGTCAAACTTTTCAATGTGCATCTGAAAGGAGTGACCAAGAAATTTTGACAACTAACGACAAACGCTAAAAGTGAGTGACCAAAGATTTCAGTTTTACTGACTAGGCTTCGCCAGATAGGTAAATGAAAGAAAACTTATGTTTTTTACCGAAATCTTTACTAGAACTTGGTTTATCATCCGTTTCTCTAAGAACTTACCATACTTTTAGGGGTTGAATTTTTAATTTTTGTGAAAACGAAATTGACAGAATATGGCTACCATCATTTTTTACTGTTTTTTAAGGTAATTAAAAATTAAGTAAGCTTTACGTAAAACGCACTAACATATAAGTATTGAAAATATGCCTATTTTGCATTAGTCTAAAATATTGTGAACTCTAACATTGACAAAGGCAAAAATACTTGTTGTTGCTTGATTGATTATATTGATACTTGATTTATTTCTGCTGCACACTGGAGTAAATATACTGTTACATTGTTATAAATATATTGTTTAAATGAAGATGTTAATGTTGGTAGAAAATATAAGTACTGAGGTATATTTACTACATATGTATATGTATCAGTCAGCAGGCAGGCCGCCTGCAGTCCTTAGTCTAACAGGCCACCTGATATTCGGTTTTTAAGTGCGCGCACTAGGCCACTTGCAAAAGTAATAACTGCAACGGCCAACTGCTAAGTAAATGCTGCCTTATTTCTATATAATTCTCCGGCACTATTCGGCCGGTCCGGAATAAAGAAATAAAGGAAATCCTTTTTTTTAAAAGGATATTTAAAGGTTATTTACAAAAATATATAAGGTCCTTCTTAAATAGTGCACATAATTTTAAGTGGTCAATGTACTCACGCATACAAAAAACTTTTACTATAGTACCAACATTGAAAACGTGAAAAAGAAATCAGCTGTTTCAAAGAAAATATTAAATCGAATAGATTAAAATGTATGGAACAGCTGATATTTTTTTGCGATTTCAATGTTGGTACCATAGTAAAAGTTGCTTGTATGCATGAGTACATTGACCCCTTAAAATTATGTGCACTATTTAAGAAGGACCTTATATAACACTAGCTGTGCCCGCGACTTCGTCCGCGTGGAATAGTGACTTTCGGCAGCATTTTTAATTTTTAAGGCTAATAAGCTATTTTGTTTTTTTTATTTATTTATCCTACTTATCCTACTTCCTACTAAGATTATAAATGTGAAAGTTTAGATGTTTGGATGTTTAGATGTTTGGATTTTTGTATGTTTGTTACTCAATCACGCCAAAACGGCTGAACGGATTTGGCTGAAATTTGGGACACAGATACTTTGTAGCCTGGAGAGGAACATAGGCTACTTTTTATCCCGGAAAAACATCACATTCCTGCGGGATAACGTCGTGTAGTCCACGCGGGCGAAACTGCGGGCGGAAAGCTAGTAATATTATAAATGTGAAAGTTTAGATGTTTGTATGTTTGTTACTCAATCATACCAAAACGGCTGAACGGATATGGCTGAAATTTAGGACACAGATACATTGTAGCCTGGAGAGGAACATAGGCTACTTTTTATCCCGGAAAAATGACACATTCCCGCGGGATAAGGTCGGGAAGTCCACGCGGGCGAAGCCGCGGGCGGAAAGCTAGTTTAATATATATAAGTACAGCGCTATGAATGCTATGGTACATATAAGCACATTAAAAATTTACATAACATAGCCTTCCGACCGCGGTTTCGCCCGCCTGTACAGTCGCCAGCACGTCGGGTTACTACAAAATGTCAAAATTTATTATTTGAAACTGAACTCTATCTGTTCGACATAAGGTTGAATTTTATTTAAAGAAATTTGACAATTTGTAGTAACCTGACGTGCTGGCGACTGTACTACACTACGTTATCCCGAGGTAAAGTGATATTTTTAGTCTATGTCACTTTCTAGCTCCTAAACTACCCGCACATACTAAAAAACACGTCAATTCGTTGCTCCGTTTTGATTTGAAAGACGGACATAAAAACAAACATACTTTCACATTTATAATATTAGTATAGACTGTATGTCAAAAGAAAATACTTATAACGCTGAACAACTTCTCTTAAGATGCTATATTTGTATCTCTTATAGTTTAGCTGGGTTCCACATCAGGTAAGCCAGACCTTCGATATTTTTCCGTCAATAGAAAATGTTCATTACGTGAAACAACTTTTCTTAAGACGCCATGTTTGTATCTCATATAGTATATCCTGGCTGCTAGGGTTCTACATCAGGTGAAACAGACCTTCAAACTTTGTACGTCAATAGAAAGTGCCCATCACGTTTAACAATTTTCCTTAAGACGGTATTTTTATATCTCTCATAGTTTGGCTGGACTGCTATGGTTCCACATCAGATATTACGATCTTCAAAATAAATTATAGCCTATATGTTGGCGAGGGCCAATAGCTGTATAACAAAAAAAGATTCATCAAAATCCGTTCAGTAGTTTTTGTGTGAAACGCGGACAACAGACAGACAGACAGACAAAAAATTCAAAAACTATATTTTTGGTATCTGTTTCGTTTAAGAAGACGCCTGGTGGTATTTTTTTCTATTTCTTTTCAATGTACAGAATTGGATCGTTTACAGTTTTATTATAAGTATAGATAAGCCCTGCCTTATCTATATAGTGTAATTATACTAAACAGTTTCAAGCTTTATTTAAATGTATTATTAATACTAGCTGTTTATCGTGTTAATTATAGCGATTTGGAGGCAACTTCGCAATTTCTTTCTATTGACAAAATTTTATGTAATCGTGATTTTGAGTAACATAGTCACTAGTGTTAGTCCTGAAGTTTGCTGCATCTTAATTTGAAATTCAGTTTTTCATTATTGATATTACAGACGATCATGTAAAGCAATCTAATTTTCGTTGGCATATAGCGGGCCCTTAATGTAAAACTGTGGGTGTGTGGGCGAATGTGGCCAATGACAGGCCATTGCCTGCAGGTGGACTGATAGTCGGTTGCATTGCATTGCATCCTTTATACTTGCGACCGCATTCGCATTGCCTTGAACTTTCTCGTAAATATTTTCATAGTGTCCACACACTTGTGCACTCGCGACGTTTACCGCTGTGCTTCACATTCCAATATTTGTCGCATGACAGGATGGACAACAACGTTATAGCGGCATTTAAAATCCTTAAAAAAAAGTAATAAGTGAGGGTAACCATCTGTCAATTTTGTATTAACAAAAAATAAAAATTCAGTCTCTAAAAGTATGGCACCCTCAGAGAAACGGATGATATGCCAACTTCTAGTAAAGAATTCGTAATAATTAATAAAAAACTAAAAAACCCGAGAAGTAAAGAGCTGGTTTTTTCATTTTTAATGGTAAATTTTTGTAGTCGTGTTTTTAGTTTTTTAAATATTACCTACGTTTTTATATTAGACTTTTTAGTTCATTGTCAATAAATCATCTTTTTTAAGTAAGAACTTACTAATTTAAAAATTCGTAAATTCTTTTCTTTTTTAGATAAATTAATATGGAGAGATTTACAAAACTGCAAGTTATAGATGTTTATGGAATCGCTATTTAAAACTCTTCATTTAATACCTACCCCACTCGATGAGATGTAAAAATATTTCTTTTACAATGCACAAAATAATATGCCGCCTAAAAGCCGCCATTTTGTTTTTTGTTAATATTGATGTTCTATTTTCACTCGGGCTATTAAGACGAATCTGATGACGTATCAATTAACAAAATCAGTTTATCCGTTTAGTAGTTACGAGGGAACATAGGAACAGAAACACATACATTCAGGTCAAAAACGTAACACTTTTTGGGCTTCGCCCGCCGCAGTCAGGTAATTTTTGACTTCGCCCGCCGCAGTCGAGTAAAAAAACTTAAGCTTACTTTCATTTATCTATGTGGCGAAGCCTAGTCATTAAAACCGAAAACGTTGGTCACTCAGTTCAAACGTTTGTCGTTAGTTGTCAAAATAGATAAATTCCATTTATTATTAAACTATTAACGTTTGTACCATTTTTTCTTCATAAAGTGCTAAACAATTAGATATTTAAAGTAATTTTATGTATTTCTTTAATTTACTTGCAAAATTTGAGAGATTCGATAATGCACAAATTGTATGAACTCAGTGACCAAGCTAAATTCTTTACTAGATTCGAATTTAAAAATAATTAACACACAATGCTTAATGAGCGATTTTTTGAGAGGCCATTTAAAAAAAAAAGCTTCCAATTGCTTTACTAGATGGCGTTGAATAAGTATGTACATGTCTATGGTATATTTTGGTATGAAACATATTTAAATTAATTACTTTTTAAAAACCCAAAGGAAACTAATAATATAATAAATAAGTACTACTGTGAGGAACAGAAACGAAATAGGTAAATTTAAAGATTTAGGTAAATAAATAACATCTGTCTGACGTTCCGTTTTACGTAAAAAAGTCGCGTCAAGGTAAAATTTATAACGTTCCGTTCCTTCTAACTGCATAGATGGGACAGCGCCATCTAGTGACTGAGCTTTCAGAAAATCGCCCATTACTTTGACAGGTGACAGTAAATTTTTAACAGTTGCTGAACTGAGTGTCCAACTCAGAATTAATACGAATTATTTGGACTTTTGCTTAGGAATCAACAATATTTTTGCTAGATTCTCTGACAGGGTCTCAAGCTGTTTCTCTTTTGGTGGTCACTCCTTTCAGATGCACATAACTTTTCATGTCGCGTAAAGATTCTCTGATAGGCTCTCAACCTGTTTCATTTTTCGTGGTCAGTGGTCACTCCTTTCAGATGCACATAACTTTTCATGGCGCGTAAATATTATTTTTGTAAGACAGAATTAATTTATTTCAGTTTTATTTGACATACAAAAAAGTCAGTAAACGATACTTTATTACTACTACAATGGATAATTCTTTTACAAGTAAAGCTAAATCTCACAAAATAGAGTGTGCAGTTTTAACTGTGCCTCAAGAGCCTAAACTTAGAGAAAAGTGGATGAAAGGAGCTATATAAGACAACATTCACCCTCTTCAAAATCTGCCTTGCAATGTTGTGAAGATCATTTTGATGTATGTACGTTGTACCTATTCGTAAAAATCATAACATCGTTAGATCTTGCATCAACAGTGTATAAAGTAAACAGCAATCTCTACACTTGAAAAATTTGAATTTTCCATAAATAACCACCGCACTATGTCCATATAAACCTTAAGCAAATCTCGCGAGTCGAATTTAGTCAAGCCTTTTTCCATTTTGTAGATATTTTTAATGTTTTATGACATGATTTGAATGTATGATCACCTATATGTTTTTGAACTCAGCTTAAGTGACTAATGGAATGACGTCACTGCGCGCTGATTGGTGTTTCAAATCACGTTTCAATTTACGTAACTTTACATTAAAATATTTTGCAAAATAATAATAATTTTGGAATAAATCTTCCACGAATGCACTTTTGATGGCTATCATCATTGGATTATTAATATAATTTTTCAAAATAATTTTAATGCAAGTTCCCCATTCTTGCTGAGGTAGTCACCACTACAATAAAACACTCGGCATCACGTTACCGAGATAGCGCATATTTTAATCATTCCTCACATCGTCCAGTTGCGTAAACACTTGGGGCACAAAACCACACCTATCTTGAGTCACAAAGTCCACTATGAAACAAATTGCGATTAATTTAAAATATCCACTTATCCTAACCCGCCAAAATGGCGCCAAAAACTCCCTTCTAGCAAATAACTTGATCAAAACTATAGATAAAAAAATCTGCGCAAAAAAACTTTTGTACTACAAAAAAAAGTCGTCACAAATTAAGATGCCCGTTTTGACACATGCTAATGACCCTAGAATGTAACTTGTTACGAAAACCCAAAATGCTGATTACTTATCAAAGGTGTTTGAAAATAATATGTTACACTAGCTGTGCCCGCGACTTCGTCCGCGTGGAATAGTGACTTTCGGCAGCATTTTTAATTTTTAAGGCTAATAAGCTATTTTGTTTTTTTTATTTATTTATCCTACTTATCCTACTTCCTACTAATATTATAAATGTGAAAGTTTAGATGTTTGGATGTTTAGATGTTTGGATGTTTGTATGTTTGTATGTTTGTTACTCAATCACGCCAAAACGGTTGAACGGATTTGGCTGAAATATGGGACACAGATACTTTGTAGCCTAGAGAGGAACATAGGCTACTTTTTATCCCGGAAAAACATCACATTCCTGCGGAATAAGGTCGTGTAGTCTACGCGGGCGAAGCTGCGGGCGGAAAGCTAGTAATATTATAAATCTGAAAGTTTAGATGTTTGTATGTTTGTTACTCAATCATGCCAAAACGGCTGAACGGATTTGGCTGAAATATGGGACACAGATACTTTGTAGCCTGGAGAGGAACATAGGCTACTTTTATCCCGGAAAAATGTCACATTCCCGCGGGATAAGGTCGGGAAGTCCACGCGGGCAAACCGCGGGCGGAAAGCTAGTTTAATAATTATTAGTACAGCGCTATGAATGCTATGATACATATTAGCACATTAAAAATTTACATAACATAGCCTTCCGACCGCGGTTTCGCCCGCATGTACTACACTACGTTATCCCGAGGTAAAGTGATATTTTTAGTCTATGTTACTTTCTAGCTCCTAAACTACCCGCACATACTAAAAAACACGTCAATTCGTTGCTCCGTTTTGATTTGAAAGACGGACATACAAACAAACATACTTTCACATTTATTATATTAGTATAGACTGTATGTCAAAAGAAAATACTTATAACGCTGAACAACTTCTCTTAAGATGATATTTGTATCTCTTATAGTTTAGCTGGGTTCCACATCAGGTAAGCCAGACCTTCGATATTTTTCCGTCAATAGAAAATGTTCATTACGTGAAACAACTTTTCTTAAGACGCCATGTTTGTATCTCATATAGTTTATCCTGGCTGCTAGGGTTCTACATCAGGTGAACCAGACCTTCAAACTTTGTACGTCAATAGAAAGTGCCCATCACGTTTAACAATTTTCCTTAAGACGGTATTTTTATATCTCTCATAGTTTGGCTGGACTGCTATGGTTCCACATCAGATATTACGATCTTCAAAATAAATTATAGCCTATATGTTGGCGAGGGCCAATAGCTGTATAACAAAAAAAGTTTCATCAAAATCCAATCAGTAGTTTTTGTGTGAAACGCGGACAACAGACAGACAGACAGACAAAAAATTCAAAAACTATATTTTTGGTATCTGTTTCGTTTAAGAAGACCCCAGGTGGTATTTTTTCTATTTCTTTTCAATGTACAGAATTGGATCGTTTACAGTTTTATTATAAGTATAGATATAGATATAGAATAGATAGAATAGATAGATAGATTGTATCTCTTATAGTTTAGCTGGGCTGCTAGGGTTCCACATCAGGTGTGCCAGACCTTCGATATTTTTCCGTCAATAGAAAATGTTCATTACGTGAAACAACTTTTCTTAAGACGCCATATTTGTATCTCATATAGTTTATCCTGGCTGCTAGGGTTCCACATCAGGTGAACCAGACCTTCAAACTTTGTACGTCAATAGAAAGTGCCCATCACGTTTAACAATTTTCCTTAAGACGGTATTTTTATATCTCTCATAGTTTGGCTGGACTGCTATGGTTCCACATCAGATATTACGATCTTCAAAATAAATTATAGCCTATATGTTGGCGAGGGCCAATAGCTGTATAACAAAAAAAGTTTCATCAAAATCCGTTCAGTAGTTTTTGTGTGAAACGCGGACAACAGACAGACAGACAGACAAAAAATTCAAAAACTATATTTTTGGTATCTGTTTGGTTTAAGAAGACCCCTGGTGGTATTTTTTTCTATTTCTTTTCAATGTACAGAATTGGATCGTTTACAGTTTTATTATAAGTATAGATTTCTTAACGCATCTTAAATTAAGGCAAAGTGTATTCAGCGTATTATTTTTGCGTTTATTCTAAGTAAACGCAGATTCGATCAACTACGAAACGTCTCGAAAAACGTTAAGACCCCAGTACAGGTTGGCCGACCATGGTCGGCGACACAAATTATATAGACGTCGGCGACCATGAGCAATACATCGTACATTGACACTTTTGAAATAACCTTCTTAAACTTGTTCGTTCAAAAGTAGTGATGTGCCGCTGAGAACGTTCTCGTTCCCGGCAATATTGCCAGTGAGAATATTCTCAGAAAACAAGAACGCTGCCGGGAATATTCTCAACGTTCTCAACAAAATTTTAGTATATAATTTGATATTTTTGTTTAGTAATAGATGAAAGCAGGTAGACAGAATCCTCACCTCAGGACCTATCTATGTTTCACATTGTATTGTTTATACAGGCCTGTCCTTTGTTAACCAACTTCTAAAATTGAAAAGGAGGAGGTTTTTGTGTGAATCGTTATATAAACACAGTTCATGTGAATTTATTATGAGTTTTTGTTGTAAATATTGTTTTATTTTTTTATTTTTTAATTTTATGGGTAATCTTGGTAATTTCTTGCTTTGGCTTTTTCCCACATTTTCCGTAGCGTAAGTACACAGTCTCAGACACAAATTAATTAAACTCGTCTCAGATTTCTACCACATTTCTACAATGTGATTTCTAATTTTCTATTTTGTATTTGTATTACTTTTCTCTATGATCCACAAATTATATAGACTAGTACTATGATCACAGATTATAGTTGGACTATAGTTTTATATGTAAATATTTTTTTTTTATCCCTGTATTTTGTTATTCTTGGCAAAGGTTAAGTTGTTATGCAGCCTAATTTTTGTCAAACTTTTTTGAAATGTTTTGTATAATTTATGTGTGCTTTTAGTATAATTTTGGTTTTTTAAGATTGTTTGTTGTATTTTTCTGTACTTTTCCGCTTATTCGTCCCTGATGTCACTACTGTGCTCGACAGAAAACCAGTGCAGTAAGCCCTGCTTACTGCCCATACTGAGTTGAGCACAGTTTGGCATCACACGACTGTAATCAATGTTACATATTAATATATATTGTGTTTATTTTTGTGACTTGTATAGTGTGATGTTGTTTACTCGTTGTGTGGGCCAAATAAAATAATTTTCTTTCTTTCTTTCTTTCTTTCTTTCTTTATATTATGTACAATGTTTTTGCTTTATTATCTAGTTGTTTGTTTCTCGAAGGATGCCAGGCAATAATAAATATTGCACAGTGCAGATATAAATAATAAATAAATAAAAAATTTATTATTACATAAGAACACATTACATTTTGGTGTACCAAAAACAACAGAAAGACTGAATAAAATGTTATATGTAAGGTCTCTGACCTCTGTGCTAGATTTTACAAAATCTGTATGACAGAGATCAATGCTTCCCACTATTGACACAATGTTAGTCTAGCTGCTGTAGTATTTTTATATAGACTTATAACGTATTTTAAACAAAAACAGAAAGAACATGCTATGGCTAATACCTACAAGTAAATTGAACAAACATTGAATGTGATTGTAAATTGATGTCACTTATGTTAAAATTGAAAGTAGATCTTCAGTGGAATTGTAATTTAAGGTGTGCAACCACGTTGAAACTGTTGACTTTAGATTAAATCGATTAAGTTTACTTAAATTAAGTTTACGATTAAGTTTGTTATATAGATACGGCCCTAAATAACAGAGGAATTTTCGAGCGAATGATGTGTTAAATGACTCTTCATCATATAGAATCGGAATTCGTCTAAGTTGTCTGTGACTAGATGGAACGATAGAGTGTTGTTTAATAAGCACTTTTAAAATGAAGATTTGGCGAACAGTTAAAAGTTTGCAAGCCTGGTAAAGATCCTGAGTCGGAAAACGGTAGGGTCGGAAAGTGGCCACCTTGAGTATGAGACGTTGAGCACGTTCCAACTTTAATAACTGTGTTTTCCCAAGTCCACCCCAAACAGTGATGCAATATTCAATTATTGACTGACACAAAGCATAATATATTACTTTTATAATTTTAAAATCGGCAATGTGACGAATGTATCTAAAAATAAACGATAATTTACGGACTCTACAAACAAGTAAATCGACGTGGGGGCCAAAACTAAGCGTACTGTCTAGTAGTAGCCCCAAGTATTTAATTTCATCAACCGTTTCTATGGTAAGACAAGAACAGTTGTTTGATTTAGGAAGATGACACGAATGGAATTTAATTATATAAGTGTTGGGAGCTGGCATTAAATTTTTCCGAATAGAGAATAACATGCATTTGGTCTTCTCAGCATTAAGTGTAAGTAAGTTGGAGTTGAGCCATTGTGATACAAAGTTCAATCCTTCTTGGGCTACAAAGAATGCATGCATACTTGCATTTGTGATTAATATCAACGGCGCCCAAGGTTTTAATTATAGCCCAAGATGTCTGAGCTACGCCTACCTTCGACCCTAAGTGCAATTTGAGCTAGCCGAGTCGAAGACAACTTTCTAGGGTTGATTCCAGTGGGATCCCCACGGGTCCCCCAAATTCTCTGACGGGTACCCCAATTTCTCTATACCACCAAAAATTCATATTACGATATATACAGTAGGAAGTAGGATAATATTCCCAAGTTGTTCCGTTCGGAATATTTTATGCGTCCAAATATTACCATAGATGGTTCAATTTAGTAGTTGGTCCGATGGGAAGAAAACCACGTAATGAGTTCCAAAATCGGAACAACTAGTTGATCCATCTAGTTGGTCGGATTGGAATAACCATGGCCCGCTATTATTTCTCGGCTGCTTGCGCTAGTGCAACGAGTGAGATAGAAGATGGCTTTGGAATAACAGATTCCATACAAGTCGCAGCCGATTGATACCACAAATTATATAGACTACAGTCGTCATAAAATAGATGCCCGTTTTGAACTTTTGACACATGCTAAAGTGACGTGATTAGGCATGTAACCATACGAGTCTGTGATCGATTCTCGCAATAACTCGATTAAGGTTCTGACTCTGAGTAACTAATCGATTATAGTAGGTTTGCAACTTATGTGGATTAAGACTAAAGTTATTATTATTATATGTTAAACTTACTATATAGGTACTTATACTTTTAATAAACATTATTAAAGTATAAATTGACCTTTTATGTTATATAAACTTGAATCGAATCCACTTAAATTGCATAATTTATAAAGAGCGAACGCGCACTTGTGATTTTTAATCAGGCGATAGTTTGGTCGTTCTCGGATTCAGTATGGAGTGATATGGCAGTGGCAATCGTCAGTGGGCTTAAACTATCGAAAATGACTGGCCGAAACCGAAATATCACCCAGCGACAAGTCTGTTAATGAAAAAACAGAAAATGATTTTTTTCGCTGTTAAATCAAATAACCACTACTCAATCTTTCACCAAAATATACAAGGGTTTTGCTCAAAGAGAGAACTATTAGAGATAACTTTGTTGGATATGGCAATTAAATACGATATTCTGTGCTTTACAGAAACTTATGTTAGAATGGGCGATGAAAAGAATATTATCTTAAATAACTACGAATTATCAGCAAATTTTTCCAGACCACAAAAGAGAGGGGGAACTACTATTTTAAAATTGAAAACAAGCATGTTACCAGTTTTGATAATCTATTGATAATCAATCATTTTGAGTTTTGTGTATCACATTTAACTGACAATAACATCATTGTTGTTTGTCTGTATCGAATCCCATCCAAATCTAAGAAAGCATTAGATAATTTTTTTTGAAAGATTTGACTCTTTAATTCATAAGCTTATTCGTAAATATTTAAAAAAGAAACTTATTATTGTTGGCGACATAAACATAAATACAATAAAGAATAATCCACAATCAGCACGTTAACGAGACATATTAAAAAAATATAGGTAACCAACTTGTTCTTGCACATCACTACTCCAACCAGAGGTAAATCATGTATTAACCATTTAATTAACAACATAAGCAATGCGACAGGATTTACGCTTCCATTATGGTTATCAGATCATGATACTGGTCAAGTACTGACATTTGATGTCGCACAAAAAAATGTAATCCCACAAAAAAAAATTATATTAAAAAGATGCTACTCGAAAGAAAATATAAATCGTTTTAAGGCCTATTTGCGAAGCCTTTCCTTTTCTGAAGTTTATAGACACAAAGAGTTAAACGCAGCTTTTAATGAGTTCTATGACCTCTTTTGCTTAGGTACTGTATAAACTTTGTTTTCCTCTAGAAATAATACTAACAAACCTATCATCTAAGCCACGTTGGGTAACGAGGGGGCTAAAACGAAGTTGTGAAAGGAAAAAGATACTGCGTTTTAGGTTTTACACAAAAAAACGGAAAGGGACAAAACCAGGTACCTCAACTACAATAAAATACTTAAGAAGTGTACAAATACGGCAAAAAGATTAGCAAATGAAAAATATGTGACAAATAGTAAAAATATATTCAAAGCTACGTGGAACATCATAAATAACGAGACAAACGGATCATATAGAACAGAGTATATACACAAAATAATAGATTCTGACAAGGAAATCACTAATCCTAAAGATATCGCACTGACATTTAACAATTTTTTTATTAATAATACAATTCCATTTAACAATAAATTACAGAATACATCAATAAAACACTTATCAAACTCAATTTTTTGGTGCCTGTAGATGAAAATTATGTTATTATACTTCATGCTTCGTCCTCAAGATTAGCTTGATTTAACACTTGTAGTACGCCCTAGTAATCGCCAATTTCACACTATATTGAGAATATACCTACTTATAAATTAAAAAGTAATAAAAGAAAATTATTATTTTTTAAATTTCAAAAGTGGGTAGTCAACACCGATCTGGCTCAAGCGCCCATCATAGCTGTCATTCGCTTTCTAGTGCGTCGCCGATTCACATCTAGTTTTTAAATTGTGTTAAAAAAGTTGTTAGTTGTTGTTAAAAGTGATTATTTAGGATGCTCAAACGCAAAAAAGATAACTGTGAACACATTAAACGAAAAATTATAAGATTGGAGAGAAAGTTGGAGCGAAAAAAGAAGCACCACCACCGGTGAGATTTATCTTGTTCTGAGTTATCGGAACAATTCTATCGCTCGTCGTCCTTATCTTAAGGTACGTTATGTATTTTTATACATTTATAAGTCACTGGCCTTGACATATTATATTGCATATTGAAGTTCAGTGACCTGGTTTTCTAACGTTTCGCAAAAAATGCAAACGATAATTACGTTCAACGATAAAACGGTTTGACTATTTAACTACCTACTTATTACTAAGTTTGTAAAATAAATACTTTCAATAAAGTGTAACAAAATTATTAATTAATTTTAAAGTTATAATTGAACATAAATGCATTAGTTCGTCACAGACTTTTACAAGTTCTCGTATAAGTAGATTTCAAACAGTTTGCGGGCAGTACTTTCTATGAACTGGGACTGCTTCTTACTGAAAATAATTCACATAAGTGACTAAGCTAAAAAAGAGTTTTGTACTCTAAAGTATTATGCTTATTATGATGTGTCGATTTTCAATAGTTTGCGGACAGTACTTTTCTTTTGAACTGGTACTGTTAAACAGTTTGCGGGCAGTACTTTCTTTGAACTGGGACTGCTTCTTACTGAAAATAATTTACATAAGTGACTAAGCTAAAAAACAGCTATGTACTCTAAAGTATTATGCTTATTATGATGTGTCGATTTTCAATAGTTTGCGGACAGTACTTTTTTTTCGAACTGGGACTGTCTCTTACGAAATTTAATTGCATACCTTAGGTTAAGCAATACATAATCTCAAATAATGATAACATAATCATCATTATATACACTGCAGTCACTGGGTCCTACAAACAGTACAACGGGACTGTTATAAGGTACTACTAAGTGTAGTTTGCGGACAGTACGTGTTGTTATAACTGGGGACTGTCTCTTACAATATTATACTGACATGCTAAAATTGTATGAACATGAGGCTTACTCTGTCCCTTACATACGACCAAGAGGTCATAGTTGACCTCGACGCACCATGTTCTAAGGGTTAACCTGAAGGACAATTAGAACAAGTACTTGGAACCAATCCCCAGTACATCCCAGTCTGAAAACATTACAAATATACAGGATGGTCATTCGTCGACTGAGGCTCCGAAGCGTGATCTACCTTCAGATCAAACGTCTGCTCTTGAAACAGAAAACATACACTTAGATAGTGAAGTATTAGAAATATTAGGTACTGACCCTACTTCAGTCAGGAGTGCTGGAGTTTTCCAGCACTGGGTCACAACAGGTATTAACAAAGAATTGCGTAAAGAACTCGTAAGTACATGACCCCAGAAAATTGCAAATTGATTGACCCACCTGAGCTTGATCCTAAGATTAAAGCAGCTATTTCAGATATTATTGCTAAACACAATAAGGCCATTCAACTGAAACAGAAGGAATCGACTGCTGGAAACACTTGTCTGGTAAAATCTATACTATTATATTGTCTGCAAATGAGAAAAATACAGCCTTGCTAAAACACTTATGGATTTGGCAAAAATTATGTGTGATTGTCAACATTCTAATTCAATTTACAATTTTTTTTCTGAACGCCGTGAAGATGGATCTAAGGGATTCTCTTCAAAAAATCAAAATTGATAAACAATTATTCGGCGAAAACTTAAGGGAAAACAAAAAATCAGCTAAAGCTATTAACAAGTCTAGCACAGACCCAAAGCAATCAACGACACAAAAGTTTCCTAATAAGTAAGTTATACAGTTCTTCGCGAAATTTAAACTGGAAGGGTCCGGGTCCTAGTCGCAGGCCGACGGGCCCTCCCAGGACGAAGGAGCCTGCAACGACTTCGACGCGTAGACGGCTCATCAACTTATCGAAGCAGTCGCAGTATCCGTGGCAGAGACAGAACAACAGCCGACGCTAAATACGTTAACGCATGCAGGTCGTTTATCATTATTCTATAAAGAATTTTTAATGATTACCAAGGACCCACTGGTTCTTTTTCATAAAAAGGATACAAGATTCCCTTCAATCGAAAGCCGATGCAACCTGTATCACCGTCAACCCAAAAATGTAGTGAAAAGGAAAAGGCTCTTTTCATACACGAAATAAAAAATTTGCTGTCTCTGCAATTTCAGAGATCTCTGAATCTGATCAATATCTATCAACTATTTTTTAGTACCCAAGCCAAATGGGAAAATGCGCTTCATCTTAAACTTATCACTAAATAAATTTATTGACTCAAGACATTTTAAACTCAAGGATTTAAGAACAGTAATAAAATTGATACCGAGAGATTGTAACCGTGCACAGTAGACCTGAAAGACATACTTTTTGTTAAAAATTCACAAGGAAGACCGAAAATATCTAAGATACCAATTTGATCAAAAAGCATATGAATTTAATGTCTTATTATTTGGTTTAAACACAGCTCCTTTTTTCACTAAAGTCATCATGAAACCGGTCATGAAATACTCATGATTATATGGTTACCTGTTAACAATATATTTGGATGACCTCTGTCTAATATAAGGGTCTTAAAACTTACAAGATACCGTAAAGTTGCTTACAAGCTTAGGTTTCATTATAAATACCGATAAAAGTAATTTTATACCTTCTCAGTCTTGTAAGTTCTTAGAATATAGTTTAAACTAAAAGAAATTCTAGGTCACTTTGCCAAAATTAAATTTGCAATACAAAAGTTTTCTAACTTAAAAAGGTGTAAAATTAGAGAATTTGTTAGTTTTATTGGACTGTTAATATACGCCTGTCCCGCCGTGAAATGCAGCTGGTTGTATACTAAATTATTTGAAATATGTATAATTAGTACATGGATATACCTTGTTACTTGGAACAGGATTTCTATTGGTGGAGCCGCACCAAAATAAAAATAGACGAAGTTTTTCAGGTGCCTCAACTACGGGGTGGGGAATTGCATGTGGAGACGACAGAGCTAGTGGTTTATGGAGTGTAAAAGAAAGTAGCAGACAATAAATTATTTAGGAATTCTTGCTGCGTTTATTGGTTAAGATACTAACTGTCAAGTACTTCTACGAACTGACAATACCACGATAATTTCCTACGTAAACCGTATGGGTGATATAAACTCCCCACACCTGACAGAGATCGCAAAAGACCTCTGGCAATGGCGTAAACGTAAAAATCTTTACGTTTTTGCATCTCATATTCGATCTTCAGATAATACTATGCAGGCAGACCAAGAATGGCAGCTAGCTGATTATGCCTTTCAACAAATTGTTGAAAAGTTTCATAGATATTTTCATTGATACGCTAGTCGTTAAAAATAATAAATGTCCAAGATATATATCCATGGCATAAGGATCCGGATGCATACGCCGTAAATGTTTTTTTTTTTTCAGTGTCGTGGTCGAAATTAAATTTTAATGTTTTTCCTCCTTTCACAATGATGCCTAAATGTTTAAGAAAGATTATCTCTGACAATGCCACAGATATAATAGTTGTTCCATTTTGGTCCACATAAACGTGGTATCCACTATTTAAGAGTCTTTTAATAAGTAAACAATTCGTTTTCAAAGCAGATTCAAACCTAATTTTGTCTACAAATTCCAACCGCAAACAAATGCGCAACTCCATTGCCCTGGTGATGGTGATGATACGAAGAGGCGTCAAATAATTTTCTCTGGACGTCATGCTTAACCCCTTTTTTGGATAACTCGTATAAACAATACGAAGTTTGCTATTAAAAGTGGTTTATTTATTGTCAACAAAATAAACTAAACTTATACGAAAGTATCAATTCCCGATATACAAAATTTTTTGCATCTGCTTTAAACAGTGGCGCTCAGTATGGCACAATTAACTGTTATCATTCTGCTTTGGCTTTAATAACTAAAATTGATATATCACTAAATCAAGAAATAAAAAGATTTATTAAAGGAGTTTTTCGTACCAGACCTCCATCCCCTAAATTTAATGAAGTCTGGAATATAGCACAGATTTTAAATTGTCTTGAAAAGTGGTTTGCTAACGAAAGTTAGAATCTGGAAAATATATATATATATATAAAAAATAAAAAAAAAACATTGCTCGTTATACCATTCTATAACGAAAAGCCAAGTATTTGTCCTGCAAGAGTTTTGATTACTTACCTTGAAATGGAAATGTTTCTCTGTCCTGATTCCGACAACTTATTTATTAGTTACCGAAAGCCATATAAGCCTGTTACGTCACAAACCTTATTCAAATGGATAAAAAATACGTTACATTTAAGTGGAATTGATATTTCTACGTTCACTGCGCATAATACCCGGTATGCTGCTACGTCAGCTGCGCAAAATTTAGGTTTTAGCATAGACCAGATTATAAAACTGCAGGTTGGTTTTCAGAATCACATACGTTTGCCAAATTTTATAACAGGCCAGTAAACAGCAATTGTGATAAAATATTTGGCACCACTGTTTTGAGTGCTTAATCAAAATATTTTTCGTTTATTTCATAAGCGATGTTGATTTTTTATGTAACAAATAATACTTTTTTATTGCTTTTTGTTTCTATGTTGAGAAAATAAAGAAGCAAGATAGTATAAGTTAAGTTATAATTTCAATCTATATTATTCAGTAGCCTATATATTACAATTTTTGCATATTTTTCGAACACTTAGTCTCTAAACGTCTACAAGTGTTAAATCAAGCTAATCTTGAGGACGAAGCATGAAGTATAATTAGAGATTAAACGAACTTACCTGAAGTGAAGTTCTATCTTAATTATACGAAGGCTTCGTCCGAAGAGATTAGCTTCCCTCCCTCCCAAAAGTTATTAACTACTCCCCTATATGATTCGAAAAATATAATACTCTAAACTAAATGACAGCTATGATGGGCGCTTGAGCCAGATCGGTGTTGACTACCCACTTTTGAAATTTAAAAAATAATAATTTTCTTTTATTACTTTTTAATTTATAAGTAGGTATATTCTCAATATAGTGTGAAATTGGCGATTACTAGGGCGTACTACAAGTGTTAAATCAAGCTAATCTCTTCGGACGAAGCCTTCGTATAATTAAGATAGAACTTCACTTCAGGTAAGTTCGTTTAATCTCTAAAAATTATATTATTATTATTATATCATTATATTACATTAACATTGAATAGTACGAAATCTGAAGGACATGACTCTATCAGCACCCAAGTCATTAAGCAATGCAAGGATGAATTAAGCCAAGTGTTAACATTTCTAGTTAATCTAATTGTTTAACTTAAATTTTAATATGTATTTTTTTTTGTATATAGGTATTTTGTCTTTATGTATTATTTATTATTATATCACCCCTAACTTGTTTACCACTAATTATTTGGAATTTATTTTAGTTGTTTCTTTCTTTTAGTAATCAGGTAATTAAATTATAAGTATAAGCACGTTAAAATAAAATGTATGTGTTATAGATTGTAATACTTAAACTTAATTACTATTCATAATAATAAGATATACACGTAGTACATTATTATGTAAACGCAAGAATGCTGTGTATACTTGTAGTGGCTTGCATATAGGCCCATATATATTAAGTGTTTCTTACTCAAAAATGTTTGTATATGTCTAGCTGTAAGTATACCTAATTAAATAAAATAAATAAATAAAAATCTCTCCTTAGAAAGCGGCACTTTTCCCGATAAACTGAAAGTTTCAATTTGTAAGCCTCTACATAAAAAAGGCGATCGAGCAGATATAAAAAACTATCGACCCATAAACTCAACTATCTATATTGTCAAAAATTTACGAGAAAATCATGCGCGATCATTTGGTGTCGTTCTTTGATAAACATAACATAATTAAACAAAATCAGTTCGGATTTCAAAGGAATAAGTCGACTGGGCAGGCGGCCTTTAGTCTAATTAATGAAATTTAAAAAAACGTAAATAATGAAAACTCGCGGCTTACTATGCGATTATTATAAGAATAGGATAGGGACGCCGCCATGTTGTGACGTCAATCTGTCAAAGTGCTGTCAAACTAACTTCCTTCACTTCAGTATGGTGTGCAAAAATAGTAGATTGTACAACAAGTGCATAAAACGTACCATTTTACCCGAGACGTATATATCCATCCGAGCCGTAGGCGAGGGTGGATAGTCAATTCGAGGGTAAAATGGGTTTTATGAATGAGTTATACACTCTGATTTTCACTTCGAGTGTGAGGAAAATAAAAAACAATATTGCAAAAAAGAAAAAATAAAGACTTCGCCATATTGGCGGGAAGGCTTTCTTTTTTTTTATACGTGGCAGTGGCAGCACAGTGACTTTAGCATAGATCGTACTCGTAGTCCATAATGCTCTTGAAATACTTATTTCTAAGGAAACTCATTAATTTTGCCTAGTTTTATTAATTTAGTAATTTAACATGGATTATGTACAAAATTTAAGAAACAGAATGAAATAACAGGTTTATGTAACAAAGTTTAATTGCGTGTGATGACTGTTTACCTGACGACCTTTGTCTTAGAATCTGAGACTTAGACGAAGATTTTACTTTATGCACTAGAGCATAAAAAGCGATTTTATGCAGCCTATACCCAACATAAAGACGAACTTTACGAGCATGAGAAGTGAAAAGAAATTTAAATCGTGAATCAGGGTGCTGATCATGTCATAGCTTACGATAAATTAATAATTATGTTCGTGCAAACCAAAACATATGAATAATTTGCAGATAAATACAAATCATTAACTTGATTTTTCGAAAAGTATAGGACTCATGAAAGTATGCTTTTACGAAAATGATCAGGTAATTTGAATCTCAATCAAATTAAAATTTTGTGTCAACTGCTGAACCCATTTTTTCATACTTATTGTTCTGCGGGGTACTTTAATACTATGCTTCAATAACACAGAATAAATTGAATGTTGATTCTATTTACTGGTTTAATATTTAAATTAAACAGGAATTCAAGTTATGAAAATAATTTAATAATCAACTTTACAATGAAATTGGCAAATTGGGGGTCTAGTGAAAAATTGTATTGGTCTATCATGGTAAAAGGATTGGCCAGCTAGATTATGCACGTTGATTGAAGTTAGATTCGGCAGAATCTAGCTGTTACCAGGGTGTGCCGGGTATTGGTATCACGGGGAGCGATTCAATCAAGCCACTCGGGGAGGCGCCTTTCGTGAATCCGCCAATTGTAAATCAAAACACATTATGCTTGCGAATGCTATTCCATCTCTTCTATTCCACTCATTTGAGAATCATCGTCCCGCTGGTCTGAACTGCTACTGCAGCTGCTACTGCTACAAAGACATTGAAGACTTTTCCTTCTGACATTGCATAGTACTGTAGAAATATGCTCTAGTATTTTATCAAAGCTTTGAACAAATACTCAAATACCCGTGCTACACATGTGTCCAAACATTTATTCAAATGTTTGTGCTATGTCTGGCGCCGCCATAACGAGTACCTACTTAGGTGGATTTAAAAAATAATAAAAAAATGTTTTGAAAGTGGCAATGCCCAAAGTCCAAACCACCTTCTGCCAAAATAAAAATAAAACTATTTTCATTTTGTTTTGCACTTTCTTGCGGACTGTACCTTTTCAGAGTGAAGTTTGTCAACAACCCGTCCTATTCTTATAATAATCGCATAGTACACTTATTAATCACTGGATTCCACGCTGATGACAATTTAAACCCGTCCTCCCGATTGAAATTTGAAATTTTAAATCAAGAAGTATAAAAATTTCAATCGGGAGGACGGGTTTAAATGAGCGATTTTCTGAGAGGCCATTTAAAAAAAAAAGGTTCCAATTGCTTCACTAGATGGCGTTGAATAAGTATGTACATGTCTATGGTATATTTTGGTATGAAACATATTTAAATTTATTACTTTTTAACAACCCAAAGGAAACTAATAATATATTAAATAAGTAATACTGTGAGGGACAGAAACGAAATAGGTAAATTTAAAGATTTAGGTAAATAAATAACATCTGTCTGACGTTCCGTTTTACGTAAAAAAGTCGCGTCAAAGTAAATAACGTTCCGTTCCTTCTAACTGCATAGGTGGGACAGCGCCATCTAGTGACTGAGCTTACAGAAAATCGCCCATTGTCATCAGCGTGGAATCCAGTGATTAATAAGTGTAAGCCGCGAGTTTTACCGTTCAAAACAAACCCCGATACTGTGAGTGTTGTGTGCCGTAATCCCATCACTAGCGATGGCAAAAACAAAAAAGTGACAATTTGAGGGTGGCCGAAGATCTCCAAGCCCGCCCAACAGACGTCGTCGCGCACCGCCATCCAGTCTGCTTGTGACCACGGTTGTTGCAACACAGCCGAAACGTCAAGCTGTAAGTACATAATAATATGTACTTCATAACCACTCAATGGTTACGCACGCTTAAATATGCTTACGGGGCAATGGTTCCTCAGCACAGCTCCGCTCCGCTCCGCTCCGCTTCGCTCGCTCGGCTTTAAATTAAGTTTTACTCAAAAACTAGAAGGATTTAATAAAAACTAATAATTGATTTATAATGCTAGTTAAATTTGCAATAAGATTCTATGATTTGTAGATGGATTTTTACTACGATTAAATTAGAAACAGCGAGTTGAAGTTGCAAAAAAGGAAATGTTTTATCGATTTCTTTTTAAAACATGCAATAAATACTAATAAATAAACAATTATTACAGACCAATTTGTGTTCAAATAACAGTTTACAATGTTGTTATTAGATAAAAGTAAAAAAAAGATAACTCTCTTTTAGAAAAATATTGTTTAATTAAAGATATAAAAATGTAAGTAAAGAATCACCCTTACGGGCTACAAAAGTAGGTATGGATCCATTTCGTATCGACTTCTTTTTTGTAAGTAGATAAATTTTAAATATATACTTTTTATGGGTATTGAGGGCATAACAAGTATATATTAATGTATTAGAACATATTTAGTACAATATATTTAATTATATTTTTATATTTTATTTTTCCATACTTAGCTAACATTGCCTAAATCACGCAATGGTTCCTTGCCTCCTGGAGGCAAGCAAGTCGGCGAACTTCAATCGAATATAATCCGCCAAATTTTTATTAAATTGGACCAATTTCTTGTTCTACGATTAAAATAAGGTGTCTAGATTAAGATTGGTATAAGTTGGATAGGAACAGAGAGTGATTTGACATAATTAATTAAAGTATTTGAATTAGCCGTCAGCTTGCCTCCAGGAGGCAAGGAACCATTGGGGCGGGTAAAAATACTTGCCTCTGGGAGGCAAGGAACCATTGAGTGGATAATAAATGTCGCGTTGAGTCCCGTTACTCTTGTTTATAAAAATAAGAAAATGTTACTTTTCTCGTGAAAATGTTACTCTTTGAGCCGTCTTGTGTTACTTTTGACTATTGGCCACTGGCAACACTGACTGTATGTATGTAGTAAGTAGACTGTGACTGTAGTCTTTAAAGCCCCCAGTACAGGATGGCCGACCATGGTCGGCGACCATGACCAATACATCGTACATTGACACTTTTGAAAGAATCTTTTTAAACTTGTTCGTTCAAAAGTGTCAATGTACGATGTATTGGTCATGGTCGCCGAACATGGTCGGCCAACCTGTACTGGGGGCTTAATAATTTGTGGTATCAATCAATCGGCTGCGATTTGTAGGATAGGAATGAAATGACATATACGCGAATCCGACCAAAGAACAATGGCCACTGTCCATACATTTGAAATCCTGTCAATGATTTGGCGTGTATAATTCCTCTTGATATCAAAATGTAATCGCTATATAAAACTGTTTATGGGTCTGAAGTCAGATTTTTCATTAAAGGCCAAGGAAGTCTAAAAACAACACTTAAAGTTTTGAGGTTAGAAATCTCATTTATGTTTAAGACGGCTTTTGACGTGACGCTGTCATGTCCATAGCATGTAAAAACTAAAGGCAATACTACGTATTTGCTAGTTCACTTAAAAAGACAGCATAAAGAATTAAAGAGGCTTTATAATAATATGGTATTGGTTGGTATGGGTAACCAATTAATTGTTATAGTTTAAAAACAATCCTACATTTGAACTACGAGTTACTATTAATAAAAAAAAATGCATAACGATATTTTCAATACTCATACATAGGCATACGATATATTGTATATCGATACGATCAGTTGCGATACATTACGATCACAGAACACAATTACTCCAAGATTACGATACGATGTATCGATACGAGATCGATACAAAGCAATATGACACCTGTCAGATCAACAATACGTCCCGTTTTAGGTAGCATAGTTGTTGAGTTTAGTCGTTCAGAAAATAAATGATAAGATATTGTGTTAGTAAGTCTTCAAAAAATGTTAAATGTATTTCATGTAATGGTGATGCTTCCTAGAATTAATATGAAATCATTGTTTGAAGCAGAAGTTATAGGCATCACATTATCGAATAAAGATCAAAAGTGTAACGGAACACCATCGGAACACTTTGACCTTAAGAGTGCGTTCATAATCCTTAACTTTGTCACTATTTTATGAAGAAAACACAATTATGTATTTTTCGTTGTTGGCCTTGAATGGGAACATAAATAGCATGGTTCGATTTGTTGATTTTTTAGCTATTTTATCCAATAGCATTTATTATTATACAATCTAAAAAATATCAGGGCTATAATGGCCATTGTTCTTTAGTAGACACAAAATATCTCACACAAAATAGGATTCTTATACCTACTGCATTTATATGGATTCGCGCTAACAGCGCTGTCAGCGTACTATGCGATTATTATAAGAATAGGACGGGTTGTTGACAAACTTCACTCTGAAAAGGTACAGTTCGCAAGAAAGTGCAAAACAATATGAAAATAGTTTATTTTTTTTATTTTGGCAGAAGGTGGTTTGGGTATTGCCACTTTCAAAACGAAGTTTTTTATTTTTTAAATCCACCTACTTCCCTTTTTCTTCGTACACAACTTTACTGCTCATGCCCTTCGTTATGCCGATGCCGCCGGCGCAAGACATAGCACAAACATTTGAACTAATGTTTGGACACATGTGGTATTTGAGTATTTGTTCAAAGCTTTGATAAAAAACTAGAACACATTTCTACAGTAGGTACTTTGCAATGGCAGAAGGAAAAGTCTTCAATGTCCTTGTAGCAGTAGCAGCTCAGACCAGCGGGACGATGATTCTCAAATGAGTGGAATAGAAGAAGTGGAATAGCATTAGCAAGCATAATGTGTTGTGTTTTGATTTGCAATTGGCGGATTCACGAAAGGCGCCTCCCCGAGTGGCTAGATTGAATCGTTCCCCGTGATACCGATAGGTACCCGGCGCACCCTGGTAACAGCTAGATTCTGGCGAATCTAACTTCAATCAACGTGCAGACTCTAGCTGGCCAATTTTTGTTACCATGATAGACCAATACAATTTTCACGAGACCCTCAATTTACCAAATTTATTGTAAAGTTGATTATCAAATTATTTTCATAACTTGAAATCCTGTTTTATTTAAATTCTTAAACCAGTAAATAGAATCAAAATTCAATTTATTCTGTGTTATTGAAGCATCATAACAATGTATGAAAAAATAGTTTCAGTGAAATATCACAAAATTTTAATTTGATTGAGATTCAAATTAGGTACCTGATCATTTTCGTAAAAGCATACTTTCATGAGCCCTATACTTTCCGAAAAAATCAAGTTAATGATTTGTATAATTATTATCTGCAAATTATTCATATGTTTTGGTTTGCACGAACATCATTATTTATCGTAAGCTATGACATGATCAGCCACGATAAATTTCTTTTTTTGCACACCATACTGAAGTGAAGTGAAGTTAGTTTGACAGCACTTTGACAGCTTGACGTCACAACATGGCGGCGTCCCTATCCTATTCTTAAGCCCCCAGTACAGGTTGGCCGACCATGGTCGGCGACCATGACCAATACATCGTACATTGACACTTTTGAACGAAGAAGTTTAAAAAGGTTCTTTCAAAAGTGTCAATGTACGATGTATTGGTCATGGTCGCCGACCATGATCGGCCATCGTGTACTGGGCGCTTTATATTAATCGCATAGTATTTCGGAACACGGCCAAGTCGAACGAACTGTCAAATCAAACAAATGAATGAATACCAGTGGAATACTATTGACTGCATGTCATGTAATCAAATCACTACGATTACTACAATTTGTAGTCTATATAATTTGTGACTACGATTTGATAATTTGTGGCTGATTGTATTTACTTACAGCAGGCTCTAACATAAAGAATTTAATAGCGGAATTATCGGCATCATATTTCCATTGACCATGGCGTCACCTTTAGAGCAATTTGTAAATAATGTTCGGACGATGTCAGCTTCAGGTAAGACATTCATTTTTAGACAAATATCATATTTTCATCTAAAGTTTGGATCAAATGTTATTTGTTTAGAGTTTTGACTCTAAACTATGCATACACGTAAGTATGTGTTTTTACCGATAGGAAGCTTTCGGGAACTATGTGAAATCATCGGGAAATCTGACGAAGTTCTGCAGAGAAACAGTGCCCATTTGAGTACCGTTCTGGAGACACTTGATATTCAACAGCACTCGCTTGGAGTTTTGGCAGTTGTAGTGGCAAAATTTTCTTTACCACAACAGGTAAGAGAAATGTTATTGTTTGAGCCTTGATCAAGATCAATCTTCAGTTGTAAAAATTTATTAGATACTTATAGGTTTTATTCATATTTACAGGGATCCATAGGTGATGTTGATAAATCCAGTATGTTTCAACAAATACATGACTTCATCAATAATTGTAATGGTGAACAAGTGCGCTTTGCACCAGACCTTTGTAAGTAAATCTTTATTTTTCCACAGTCACATTAAAGTGAAATTACTATGATCCCTAATTTTATTCTTTCAAATGTGTTGTGTTTTGAGTACAATAAGTTGTATGAAACCATATATTTAAACAGTCATTAAATGAAGTCGCTAACATAATATTTTTCTTTACAGATGCTGATTTATGCCACCTACTTACAGACCACCTTGTAGAATTAAAACAGCCGATTCGTGGCATTGAAATTCTGAAGAAAGCTATCAGAAAGATACAATTGTTTGATTCCCAGCTTACTTCCATTCATGCTGATTTGTGTCAACTTTGTTTGCTGTCCAAGTGTATGAAGCCAGCACTTGAATTTTTGGATACAGATGTTACAGGAATAAGTTCAGAGGTAAAATCCACTCCTTTAATATAAAAATTACCCAAAAAACTTATTGATACTTAAAGTGTGTAGCACTTTAATTTGCTATTGATCAATCGCCAAAGGTTTTCTGCGGAGCGCAGATCTGCGGAACCGCCTGCTTACTATGCTATTTGTATCCAACCATCATGACATGTATTCAAAATAAATAAATTTTTAATAGTTACATCAAACTTGCTTGTTTTTCAGCTGGGCGGGAACAATGATTCCAAACATTTTCTACTCTATTATTACTATGGAGGAATGATATACACAGCAATGAAGAATTATGACAGAGCATTGTATTTCTTTGAAGTGGTTGTCACTGTGCCTGCCATGGTAGTATCTCATATAATGTTGGAGGCTTATAAGAAATATATTCTTGTTTCCTTTATTTTACATGGAAAGGTAAGCAAATACACAACTTTTGTCTAGTTATATTCATATAGTAATATAAATATATTACTATTACAGTGAATAAATTATATATATATATATATAAATATATATAATTTATGCACTGATTTTGTCAACTTTACGTTGCAGATTCTGCCAATGCCTAAATATGTATCTCAAGTTGTATGCAGATTTTTAAAACCTTTATCTGTGGCATATCATGAACTTGCTACTTCTCAACATGCAGCTATAAAACACAGAGAAACTTTTGTTAGGGACAAAAACATGGGACTCGTGAATCAAGTAAGTTATTATTTTTTACTAGATTTAATTGTTACTTTTTGTTTAAGTCACAGGGAATTATGATGAAATTAAAAGTTAATTACATATTAGCATACATTCATTTTAATATTCTCGTACCAGCCCCCTGATTCACCGTTGGAAACGCTCCTGACAGCGGAATGTATGATTAACCAAAGGATAGAGGGCCATCACAAGAAACAGCTTGAGACTTATCAGAGGATTTAGTGAAAAATAGTTGATTCCTAAGCAAAACTCCATGTAATTTCTAATAGTCAATTAAAACTGCTATGACCAAATGAGTCAGGCCCTCAGTTCATCAATTGTCAAAAATTTGCTGTCACCTGTCATAGTAATTAAGCATTGATTGTTAATAATTTTTGAACCCGAATATAGTAAAGAATTCGTGAAATCTTTTCAGAAGTTTTCAATTGTCTAGAATATACCGTTACAGAATTATAAAGGTTTAGCTTGGGCTCTCAGTTCATCAATTTGTACAATAATGAATCTTCCAAATTTTGCAAGTAAACTAAAGAAATACATAAAAATACTTTGAATTTCTGATTCTTTAACACTTCTGGGAATTCCTAACGTAGAAACAATGGTGCAGACGTTAATAGTTTAGTAATAATTGGATTTGTTTTATTTTGACAATTGATGAACTGAGGGCCTGACGTTTTCGGTTCTACTGACTAGGCTTCGCCACATAGAATAATGAAAGTAAGCTTACGTTTTTTTACGAAATCTTTACTAGAAGTTGACCTAGCATCCGTTTCTCTAAGTACCATACTTTCAGAGATAGAATTTTTAATTTTTGTGAGAACTAAATTGACAGATGGTGACCATCATTTTTTACTTTTTTTAAGGACAGTATTATTATAACAAAGTGTAAAAAAGGCGTTTACTATTTCGACAGTAGATGCCAGAATAATAAACAGTCTAAATAACCGCGGTGAACGTCGCGAGTGCGCATTTTTACACTATGTTATAATAATACCGTCCTTAAAAAAAGTAAAATTGATGGTCACCATCTGTCAATTTTGTTCTCACAAAAATTAAAAATTCAATCTCTGAAAGTAAGGTACTTAGAAAAACGGATGCTTAATCAACTTCTAGTAAAGATTTCGTAAAAAAACGTAAGCTTACTTTCATTAATCTATGTGGCGAAGCCTACAGTCGTCACAAATTAAGATGCCCGTTTTGACACATGGTAATGACCCTAGAATGTAAGTTGTTACGAAAACCAAAAAATCAAATATATGCTGATTACTTATCAAAGGTGTATAAAAATAATATGTTACATTTTTTAACGCATCATAAATTTAGGCAAAGTGTATTCCGCGTATTATTTTTGCTATTCTAAAGTAAACGCAGATTCGATTAACTACGAAACGTCTCGAAAAACAGTTACGTTCTCAGTCTTTATTTTTTTAAATAGGTACTAGTGTTGTAACCGTTGTGTGCAGGATTTCTCCAGCTTCATTCAATTATATCGAAGTAATCGTTATAACCACTTTAATAGATTAATTTGTAAAGGATATTTTTCAGTTTTGTATGGAGCTTCGGCTAGGACTTTGTACACTATACCATAGGCAAGCAAAAGATAAATATAATAACGGAAAACTAATTATATCGCTATAAGCTAACGCGGTTGATGGTACAAAAGCATTATCTAGTCTTAACTTTATGCAACCCCGATTCAATATGGCGGTAAAACGTCACACTCACATTAAAAAAAAAGTTAACATTGACAGATTATCATCAGTCGTCAATGTCATCGTTTTTTTGTACAGAAACATCAATGTTTCCGAACGTGATTTAAATATGATTGCCAGTGTGAATATGGATGGCAAAGAATTTTTATTTTAAAGTTTATTTTTGTACCATTTATCCAGAAAGACAATGGGAATTTGAATATTTTATATGACTTTACTATATTTTTTACTATTAGTACGAAATTACGAATAGTGTACAAAGTCCTACATGAAAAATAGACATGAAAAATGTCCTTTATCTTTTTTGTGTGAAAACTACATTGGCGCTTAAAGCGTTAGTGAAATTATGAATTGGCAACAATGATTTCGACAAAACGGTTTCTAGGCAAACGCACACTTATCCAAGGAGAACGTTTCGAATGAACTGAATGAAAAAAAATAAAATTCTTTAAATAAAACCTAGACAACCTTGCACACCTCACCATGGCGAATCTTCACGTTCACCTTTCCAGAGATTTCTTAAAACACGTTTCGTTCGGCTTGTTCGAAGCGTTTGCATCGGACAAGCGTGCGTTCACCATAAGCCGCCTGTACACGTTGGTCCAACCACTGGCCAATACATCGTACATTGACACTTTTGAACGAACAAGTCGTTTAAAAGGGTTCTTTCAAAAGTGCCAATATACGACGTATTAGCCAATGGTTGGGCCAACGTGTACAGGCTGCTATAATAAGTAATGTACCTAGCTACTCAATGACCATGTCTATGCTGTGAGCTGTAGTTAAAATACTTGCACTTTTAGAGCCAACGCGCACTTGTGATTTTTAGTCGACCTATAGTTTAGTCGGAATCGTAAGACGATCGTGATCAAACTGTCGCCTGTCGGCCGATAGTTGGTCGATAGTTTAGTTGAATCCAGGCGCGCGCTCACATAGTCCTTCATGCACATTACCGCCGCCCGGCTGATAGTTGTGCGATAGTTTGATCGTACAACTATCGGCCAGTCATTTTAAATAGTTCGATCGGTCGATAATTTAAGCGCACTGACGATTGCCACTGCCATATAACTCTATACTGAGGGCCTACTCTGAAACGCAAAACCCGAAACTTCGGTATACCCGTCCCTCTTACTCTCTAGCCGGGACAGAATCGAGTGAAAGGGGCGGGGCTAACCGAAGTTTCGGATTTGCGTTTCAGAGTAGGCCCTCAGAATCCGAGAACGACCAAACTATCGCCCGATTAAAAATCACAAGTGCGCGTTCGCTCTTATATAAATTATGCAATTTAAGTGGATTCGATTCAAGTTTATATAACATAAAAGATCAATTTATACTTTAATAATATGTTTATTAAAAGTATAAGTACCTATATAGTAAGTTTAACATTTTATAATAATAACTTTAGTCTTAATCCACATAAGTAGCAAACCTACTTTAATCGATTAGTTACTCAGAACCTTAATCGATTAATCGCGAGAATCGATCACAGACTCGTATCGTTACATGCCTAATCACGTCACTTTAGCATGTGTCAAAACGGGCATCTTATTTTGTGACGACTGTAGTCAGTAGAACCGAAAACGTCAGGCCCTCAGTTCATCAATGGGCGATTTTCTGAAAGCTCAGTCACTAGATGGCGCTGTTCCACCTATGCAGTTAGAAGGAACGGAACGTTATAAATTTTACTTTGACGCGACTTTTTTACGTAAAACGGAACGTCAGACAGATGTTATTTATTTAACTTAATCTTTAAATTTACCTATTTCGTTTCTGTTCCTCACAGTAGTACTTATTTAATATATTATTAGTTTCCTTTGGGTTTTTAAAAAGTAATTAATTTAAATATGTTTATACCAAAATATACCATAGACATGTACATATTTCGTTCAACGCCATCTAGTGAAGCAATTGGAAGCTTTCTTTTTTTAAATGGCCTCAGAAAATCGCTCATTGTCAAAATAAAAAAAATACAATTATTACTTAAACTATTAACGTTTGTACCATTGTTTCTACGTTAGAAATTCCCAGAAGTGTTAAAGAATCAGAAATTCAAAGTATTTTTATGTATTTCTTTAGTTTACTTGCAAAATTTGGAAGATTCATTATTGATTGAACAAATTGATGAACTGAGAGCCCAAGCTAAACCTTTATAAATCTGTAACGGTATATTCTAGACAATTGAAAACTTCTGAAAAGATTTCACGAATTCTTTACTATATTCGGATTCAAAAATTATTAACAACCAATGCTTAATTACTTTGACAGGTGACAGCAAATTTTTGACAATTGATGAACTGAGGGCCTGACTCATTGGCCGCATTTATCAGAACTCATCGATGAGTAATCGATTACAAATAATCTGCTGAACGCACACAAAAATGCGATGACTGACAGCAATTTACAGCAATCGGACGCCATTTTTTCCATCGCGTTTGATTTTCGATGAGAAGCAGCGATTAGTTGCAAGTTGCTGTCAAACGTAGTGATTTTGTGTTTGTTGCTGTCATTCGTCATGTCAAAACCAGAAAAACGCTAAAGCGCGTTCAGCAGAATCTATCGAAAATAGTAATCAGACAAGTAATCGATGACTTAGCGATTAGTCAGCGATTAGTTAGGCTAAATGCAGCCATTTGGTCATAGCAGTTTTAATTGACTATTAGAAATTACATGGAGTTTTGCTTAGGAATCAACTATTTTTTTACTAAATCCCCTGATAGGTCTCAAGCTGTTTCTTTCTATGGCCCTCAACCCTTTAATACGTGAATGTATGCACTGTCTCTGTCACTCAATATAGAATAGACAAAGACAAAGCACAAAATTCGAATCCGATTCCGTATCCGACGGGTTGTGGTGAATCAGGGGGCAGATAAGTAGTAATCTTTCTTTCATTAGGAGGATTACCCCCCTTTATTGGATTTTTTCCTAAGTGAATTATTATTAATTTTTTAATTAATAATAAATTTTTAATATTATTTTTTATGATAGCCTTTAGAAAAAAAATCAAATCTAAAGTACTAGCGCCCCAGGCGCGCGCAAACTTATCTGGCATGCACTTTGGTAGAAATATTTATCTACACTCAAAAAACATTGTGTGCTATTCACTGAAAGCATGAATATTTGTAAAATAATGGAAATGAAATTGAATGAATATGTAACTTAAAAATCCGATATGGCATCATAGTCCAGTGAATAGAGGGTTTTTAGCTTACAAGTGGTCCGGTAGTTTTGAATTTTTGATATGTTGTTTAGGATGGTTAGTGAGTATTAAAAATGCAAAATGCACAATTCCTCACAAATCCACAATGCCCTCCGCCCCGCCGCCATATTGAAAAAATCGGCAATTTCTTCAGGTTTTCGCATTTATCAGGTTTATTTTGTTACACTTCAACTTCGTCGCCATATAATCAAATGTTGTAATTATTCATTAGTAGGTATGTAAGTGCTACGACTGGGCCCATTTTGCACCTTGTTCCTTACAAGTTTGACACATTTCTGGAAGACCATTTTTTTTAAAGTGCATATATCCGTAACTATCTGTCCTAGTAACAAAATTTAAACTGTTAATTATAGAAAATTTTATTCTCTACAACATTGTGAAGACTCGTCTCTGGCTCAAATGCACCTAAACGAAGATATAAGCGAAAATCTAAAAAAGCTGCCGATTTTTTCAATATGGCGGCGGGGGCGGAAGGCGAGGAATTGTGCATTTTGCATTTTTAATACTGTGAGTGTCAGAACCGCGAGACCATGTCAAAAATTTGCACTTGGTACTTGGTACCTTTGTTTACAATGTTAGTACCTTTGTATATATCATCACATGCTTATTTTCAAATGGCCCGCCATTCTTACGTCAGGACCGCGGAACCACTGCCGACTTACCACCCGCCAAAAGCGTTAACGATGGTTTCTAACGGACCAATCTTTAGTACTCAGTTTATTACATATAAATTAGCGTTTATAATTAAGAACGGTGACTTGTTTAAAATGTATGAGCATATGTTAACGCCTAATGTTTATTCTGAGCAATAAATACTGAGAGAAACTATGTGACCAAAGTTGCAGGCGTTTCGTGACAATGTAATAAAAATGTAGGTAGGAAGATTTATTAGTTAATTTACGTACGGGATCCTTTTCTTTGGCTTGTTGCTTTAATTTTCTTATAAAGTTTTAGTACGTACGTACAGGAAGAAAACCTGCAATTAAATGAAGTGATCAAAAAACTGTTTTAGCATGGTTTAACAGTTCAAATCCTACATTTTTATTACATTGTCACGAAACGCCTGCAACTTTGGTCACATAGTTTCTCTCAGTATTTATTGCTCAGACTAAACATTAGGCGTTAACATTAAAATGCTCATACATTTTAAACTGGTCACCGTTCTTAATTATAAAAGCTAATTTTATATGAAATAAACTGAGTACTAAAGATTGGTCCATTAAAACCATCGTTAACGCTTTTGGCGGGTGGTAAGTCAGCAGTGGTTCCGCGGTCCTGACGTAAGAATGGCGGGCCATTTGAAAATAAGCATGTAATGTGATGAAATATACAAAGGTACTAACATTGTAAACAAAGGTACCAAGAAGTACGAATATAGTATTAACTAGCTATAATTTTCTGCAAATTTTTGACATGGTCTCGCGGTTCTGACACTGACTTAATACTCACTAACCATCCTAGACAACATATCAAAAATTCAGAACTACCGGACCACTTGTGAGACAACCCCCCTTAATTAGTCTCTATTTACTGGGTTATCATATTTGTCGATATATAATAATATTATCATAATTTTATTTCTTGTTTGCAGGTTTTGAGTTCTATGTATAAGAAAAATATTCAAAGACTGACAAAAACATTTTTAACTTTATCACTGAGTGATGTAGCTTCGCGTGTGCAACTTTCGGGTCCTGCCCAGGCAGAGACATACATTCTCAACATGGTAACAATTAACTTGAGCTGCAGTAATAATATATTAATGTAATAATGTCAGCATATTTAAATATTGTTATGTACTTCAAGGATCGTTTTATTGTTTTAGATTGAAGAAGGCGAAATTTATGCTATGATAAACCAGAAAGATGGAATGGTGGTGTTCTTAGACAGCCCTGAAAAATATGCGTCCCCTGAAACCTTGTGTGTATTGGAACAACAGATGGCTGCTTGCACTAAATTACATCAGTATATTCAAGAGATGGATGAACAGATTCAAGTGAATCCACAGGTGAAAAATAATTACTCATTTGCATTGATTGAATGCAGTGTCAAAGAGTAACAGTAGTTTGAGTTAGTTTATTATATACATCCATACTAATATTTTTAGAGAAAAGATTTGTATTTTCGTTTGTCTATACTAATATTATAAAGAGCAAAGATTTGATTGTTTGTTTGCATTGAATAGGCTCCGAAACTACTAGACCGATTAAGAAAATTCTTTGACCATTAGAAAGCTACATTCTTCCCGAGTGACATCCTACTAATATTATAAATGTGAAAGTTTAGATGTTTGTTACTCAATCACGCCAAAACGGCAGAACGGATTTGGCTGAAATAGATACTTTGAAGCCTGGAGAGGAACATAGGCTACTTTTTATCCCGGAAAAATATCACATTCCCGCGGGATAACGTCGTGTAGTTCACGCGGGCGAAGCCGCGGGCGGAAAGCTAGTAGGCTATATTTTATCCCGATATTCCCACGGGAACGGGTACCACGCTGGTGAAACCGCGAGGATCCGCTAGCAACATATAAACTCAAAAACTACTGGACAGATTTTTTAACTTTTTTCACCATTAGAAAGCTACACACTTCCTGAGTAACAGGCTATATTTGATCCCGATATTCCCACGGGAACTCGTACCACGCGGGTGAAACCGCGGAGAGCCACTAGTTTATTATAAAACAATATATTTTTATGTGTCACATAAATATTATTTATATTACAGTATGTGAAAAAGTCTGTTGGGAGCCATGAAGAAGATTTGCCAGCAACTAGTCAGAACTCGAAAACAACTTACACTATGTAACTTGATAAGTTTATTGGTAAATAAGTTTTAACTTCTTGTAGTTTAAATAAAACTTCAAATTGAAAAAAGATTATTTTCATTTCCAATTTACCCTTTATTTTTCCATGAGTAATAATATAATTTATACCTATCTATCCATATTATAATATGATTTAGAAATAACAGAATAACCAAATATCAACTAGTTTCAGCCATGTATTTATACTGCTTCATGGACAGCTTCAGTAAATGCAGTCATACTTTCTATGGGAGTTTGTGGAGTGATGCCATGGCCTAAATTAGCTATGTATCTGAACTTCCCAAATTTTCGCACCATTTCTATAGTAAGAGTTTTCACTTCATCCTGTAAAATTAGAAAAGTTGCTTTAATAATTTAGATATTTAGATAGATATCAATGACTAACAACAAAATAAGTTGTTTACATGGCAAAAGTATATCCACAAGGTTGTGGGAAAAGCAAGCATTTTCTACTTACTGAGGTCTTATACAGGTCTTGAGGATCCAGATTGCCTTGTAAAGTTATATTATTTCCAACAATTTTCCTTGCTTCCACAGGATCTACTGTCCAATCCAATCCAATAGTTTCATAGCCTAACTGCGCTTGTAGTTCTAAGGAATGTCCACCACCCTTGGCAAATACTGTCTGTAAATCAGAAGAGGTAACAGGCATGTAAATCAAATCTAAACCTACAAAGAGTAAAGTTTGTGAAAGAATTTTCTAAATCATTTCAGTGTAATGAGGAATTTTCCAAAAGGTATCGTAAGCTTATTTCAAATAGGTGCAAGAGATGGCGCTAGCGAAACTTTTCTTTTTTTTTTAAATAACAATACCTTGGACGTTTGTCAGCCTACGCAAAACAAAATAAAATTTTAAAATGTAAATAAATATGTAAATAATCTTGTTATATAAGGTTTTATTTCTAAATAACTACTTTTAGGATATGACTTAAAGTTCAACCGTAGGTTTTTATCCATACTTCGCTATTTTTGTTGTACCTATAAAGGTTCGCGCACATTATGTCGGGGCGCAGCGGGCCGGGCCGCAGCGCAAAAATCCGCCCAAATCGCTCGTATGTATTTTATATGAACTATCGCACACTATGCCGGGGCGCAGCGGGCCGCATAAAGGTTCGCGCACATTATGTCGGGGCGCAGCGGGCCGGGCCGCAGCGCAAAAATCCGTCCAAATCGCTCGTATGTATTTTATATGAACTATCGCACACTATGCCGGGGTGCAGCGGGCCGCATAATCCGCCGCGGATTTTGTAGCGTGCGTGCGATGCGATGCGGCCCGCCCCGCCCCGCTGCGCCCCGACACAGTGTGCTATAGCAAGCGGATTTTACTCGTATTACTCGGCCAGATAACATGACACCTACAAATTATACCCGTCTCTTTCACTAGATTCTGTCATGCCCGGAGAGTGAGAGAGACGGGTATAACCGGCAGTAGTAGAAGAAATTGGGTGTTTGAATTTGGTTGTACTAAAAATCCGTCAATGCGCTGCGGCCCGGCCCGTCACTATGTGCTATACTCAAATCCGTCAGTTATTTAAATTAAAATATAATCAAAATCAGGTAAAATAAGAAAAAAACGATAACTCATTAATATATATACGCAACAAAATTCGTGAAACAATACATTGAACTTTCCCGTAAACTGGGGAACGCAAAAAAACATACCATATAGTGTGCCAATCTTTTCTGTTCCGGTGATTCTCTTTGGAACTAAAACAGTTTTCATACGACAGTCCATTTTGACAGGTAATTTCGTATTGCAAGTGGCTCCTCTGTCACGACTGTCACCGGAACAGAAAAGCTTGTGGCACTATACATGAAAATTAAGAAAAAAAAGAAAAGTGGTTGCAGCGACATCTATTGAGCATTATAGAACCTACTGGAAAACTTCTTATTGTACCATGGGTCCTTTGACAGCTCATTCATGCAAAGCAAAAAGTTCTTTATGCTATTGGAATAAACTTTTTTAATACAGCATATGCTACAAAACTAGACCATATTCATTGAGCGGAAGCAACATTTTGCTTTGAAAATGGGCTGTCATAGGACCCAATGCTACAAATTTAAACAAAGTATAGTTCCAGAGAAATCCTCTTTCAATCCAATATCTGGAACTACTACTTCAGAAAATTCTTTCACAAGTAGAAAGCTACATTATTCCTGAGTATATTTTATCCTAATATTTTCATGGGAATGGGACCACGCAGTTTAAACCGAGGGGAGCAGCTAGTGACATAAAACACTTCGCACTGTTCTTACCATTGGAACTTGACTTAAGTGCTTGTCAGCAAGTCTTGATCTCACAACAGTTCTGATGTCTTTAAGGTAAGGTGCAGAAAATTCAGCAAATTGTTCTTTTGTGAGATGGTCAGCACTAGACTCAAAAACTTGGAGAAGTTGTGCACCACTATCAACCTGAAACAATAGCCTATTTAGCCTTATTCAACAGCATACAAAGTGGAATGTTTTTTTTAAGATCATTTTTAACAACATGATTAGACACATAAATGTGTTTTCATTACATACTTACTATCATTTTATTTTAGAATAACTTGTTATTTAGTCAGATTATAAATTGCATAAAAAGTTGCCAAATACATAAAAATGTCTGTGATACTTGGTAGATGTGTAGAATAAGATGAAGACTATATTCTCCAAACATTGTATAATTTATAAATGTGACCTAAACATTTTTTTATGTTGGCCATAACAATAATATTTATATTGATCTTTTCATGTAAAATATCCCAAAGAATTATGTTTCTTACTTGCATAACTAAGTAATCAACAATTACTCTAGTTAATAATCCTAGAAGTTTGTGAACATCCTTTGGGTATGTTTCAAGCCATTCCTTAGTCTTGGACATAGTTTTACTGCCGCCTCCTTCAATCATGTATCCCAATAATGTAAACTGGAATGATATATTAGATAACATAGGATTAGTATAGTATTTATAGTAACCAAATAGAATTAGATCATTCATAAAATTGCTGAATTTTATTGATAAATTACCGGAGCTCCTGTAAAACCAATTAATGGTACTTTCCCTTCAATTTTATGTCTTGTTAGTGTAATGGCATCTCCCACATATGATAATCGAGAAACAGCACCTTCTTCTGTTAAAATATCAATTTCTGAGGGAGAATTCAATGGTTGGGGAAAAACTGGACCCTAGAATTCATATAAGTAGTTTTAATAATATTATACTCTTATTAATGAGTATGGACAAGCAAGATATGATATAATATTGACTCACCACTCCAGGGTGCATTTCTACAGTCATACCCAATGCTTGTGGAATAACAAGGATGTCACTAAAAATTATTGAGGCATCCAAGTGCTCAAATCTTCTGAGTGGTTGCAGTGTGACCTCACAAGCTAATTCTGGAGTTCTACATACTGTGAAAAAGTCATGCTTTGCTCGCACTTCCTGAAACTCTGGTAGGTATCTCCCAGCTTGTCTCATCACCCATACAGGAACCTTATCGACTTCTTGACCAAATGCAGCTCTCAATAGTCGGTCATTTTTCAGTTCAGGGAAGTTCTACAATTAGCGGAGAGAAATCGGGTAATGACAATGTAATAATTTCATTGAATACAATGTTATTGCAACTAATATTTTTTACCTTGTTCGTAAATTTACTCATGTTTCTGTGGCGATTTACTCTCCAATATTTTTTATTCATCCAATGAACGCAGTAGAATTTAACTAATTTTTTTTAGATGCCGAAGGATTCACAACACAATACGGAAATTATGGAAAGTTCTGTGTTTATTAGGTAAGTACTATTTATTTTGTGGTTTATTGTTTTTTTCCGATTCGACTCGCTCGACCAATTTACTAACTGTCACAAATTATATAGACTACACTAACTGTCACTGTCAGTGTGTAGTCGTGTCAGTGTCAGTGTCATATTTTTTTTCCAGCTATGCTCTGAGTACTGAATCCTATGGAGATGGCATATTGTTCTATATGAACTATCGGTTATACAAATATGAGCTAAATCGACATTGTACTCATAAACCTGTAGCCATCTTGTTCTATCTTACCTCCAATACTTCATGTAAAAAGAGACAGCAATATATTTATTCGACCTATTTTTTGGCAACATTGAAACGACGTCATCGTAATGCATGATTGAAGCCGGTCGCCATTTAGGTTTCTCGGTATGTGAGCTGTCAACGCGAGTTGTATTTGCTGTGTTTTGTGATAAAAGTCTTTTAATTTGAGACTTTCATGTGAATAAAAGGTATTAATAAGTGAGAGAAAGCAACAAGGAACATGTCTAATTGCAGTGTGGTAGTTTGTGGCATCAAAAAAAGTGAAAATCGTCCAAACATTACATTACACCGGTACGTACTATTTATTTTGCAAAAACACCAAAACAATACAATAAATGCCTTGTGTTTTGGTTTTCCTGTGAATAGTTTACTTAGAATTCATACCAAATGTAGCTTACTACTTATTTTGGTGAGTTTTGTTGGTGTATTTCAAGAAAATATAAATCTGTTTGTTTTGCGCTAGAGTTGCCCTTTTATAGCATTTTTCTTAACGAAATATCGATGTTTTCAAATTTCAAGTGTAAATTGAGTGTATTAATTTTAAACTGTTTTTATTGTTTTAGGTTGCCTAAAAATAACAGAAAAAGAAAAATATGGCTGGATACAATGCGAAAGGAAAATTTAAAGACTCGTACGAAAACTATTTTTATGTGCTCTTTTCATTTTGAAGAACAGTTTCAAACGTCAACGACAGTTTAAGTTTTGAAAAAGACGTTAATCAGGCCACTGGCAAAATCGAAATTATAGTGCGACAACGTTTTCTGTTCCGGTTGCCAAAAACTGGATCATCATCATCATCATTAGCCTATTAACGTCCACTGCTGGACATAGGCCTCTTCAAGAGTACGCCATCGAGCACGATCAGTGGCTGCTCTCATCCAGCTCTTGCCAGCCACCCTGCAAAGATCGTCGCTCCACGTAGTCTGAGGGCGTCCTACACTACGTTTGCCGATTCGCGGTCTCCACTCTAGACTAGAACCCGCTTACCCCAGCGGTTATCGGAAAACTGGATACTTATATATAACGTGTTTTTTAATGTCATTTTGCTGTAAAGTTGTTGTCCAACTTTCATTCATTCTAGCACATTAAAAGTATATTTTTTTACCACTAGACGTCGCTTCGCTATATTCTAAATATATAAAAAAAATATCCTTGCTAGTAAAGATCTCGATTCAAACTGTTTATTATTTTATAACTTAATAATGCTTGTTTTTTTTTTGAGACATTTCTTTTTTTCTATTGTAGGTAGGTACCTAGTAGGCATTCTCCTTTGTGATTTATATTGTAATGTGTGTTATGTAAAAAAAAACAATCCTTGTTGTATAAACATAACAGGTTTTTACAATATGGAGCTTTCTGTTTTATTTCATTACCTTTTATTACTTAAACTGGTTCTCGCGACCTTTGATCTGGAATTCTATGGAGGTCTCGCATGTGTATAGACGCGTGACTCGGAAAACATGAAAAATTTAATCATAAAATTGCAGTTTCTAAGTAAAGGCGAGTAGAGCCGACAAGTGGGGCGCCCTCAATCAAATTTATTGCTCGCTAAGTATTAATGTATATACAATCGTACAGATTGAAGCTAAGGTCGTGTAGTTTATTTACAAACTATAACCTCAGTAAAATACCGGCCCTAGCCCCCAGTACAGGATGGCCGATCATGTTGGCCGACCGTGATGGGCCATCGTGTACAGGGCCAGTTTGCGTTACTCGCAGACGGCAATCACACGCTTTACAGTTGGTGCGTCTCACCCGCGCGGTCGGGCCAATGATTGTGTGCGTACATGCACAAACACATACACATTGTGTCATTGTCATAAAGTACTTAATTATGCGCAAATGTAGGTATAATTTAAGCACATTATTAAGTTTTATTATTCTAAAAAACTAGGTATATAATTATACACTATAATTCCGTTTTAAATTATCGAGGTGATTACGAAACTGCTTTTATAAAATATAGGGTGATATAGGTAGGTAGTCACAAAAATACTTGTATCTATAACTTCATCAATAAATATATCGATGTACAAATAGGGCAGCACTACGGAAAGGCGCCATTTTGGTTTCTCGGTATGTGTGCTTGTGTGTGTGTGTATGCTTCAATTTTTCGTAGGTATGCCATCTCCATAGGATTCAGTACTCAGAGCAGCTATGAGATGTAACATCTTTGGACAAAAGCGATGGAGCCGATGGTGTTGGTGTGATTGTGACTCCAGCACGCGTATCATGACGAACCCGAGAAGAGTTTTGTCATCTACGATGAAATGTCATTTTCGACGTTTCGATATAGACATAACCTTTCTCGAGTTCGTCATGCTACCCGTGTTGGTGGCCTACCACAAGCTCTTAAGGCTGATTTACATTTGTATAAGTACAGTAGCGAGTTAACTTACGGTCTTGGCTTATAATAACTTAATGATTAAGTACAAAGAACAGGATGAGGTTCTATTTTTTCGGTAAGTCAAGTGCAAGTCCAACCCACCCGTGCGTCTTCCGCACCGCACCCCGCCAACTAAACTCGCCGAGCGTGTAGACGGGCGAGTTTATTTATTTATTTATTTAACACTTTATTTTAACACCACAGTACATAAAAAAAAGAAAAAGAAAACAATTTTAATTAACTTTAACAGCATTAAAAGGGCGGTCTTATCGCTCAAAGCGATCTCTTCCAGACAACCCGATGGTATGGAGATATTGACAGGACAAGAAGCGGGGTGTAGTGGCACAGTTGAAGAAATTATAAATGTGAAGTTATAAACATACATAAATACCTATAATGATAAACATACACAAATTACATATAAATTATATATATAAAAACAATATATAAATATATCAATGTCTGCAAACCGATGAAGAGCAAGCACAGAGTTTTAAGGAGAAGAAGGAATTTAAATAGATAGGTAATGTTTTTTTAGTTCCTTCTTAAACACGTTCAAAGACTGAGCCCGTCTAATGGGAACTGGAAGTGAGTTCCAAAGACGAATGGCCTGAACGGTGAAGGAACAGCCATAGAAGGAAGTCTCATGCATAGGTGTAATGAGACTCAGATTTTCCGATGACCTAAGAGCAAGGGAGGTGGAAGAATAACGGAAATTAAATCGTTCTTTGAGATAGTGCGGATAACATGGGTTAAACAATATGTTGTAAAGAAGAGATAGTATGTGGGTATTCCGGCGAAGTCTAATGGGCAGCCACTTGAGCTTTAAACGAAAGAAGGAAACATGATCATATTTGCGTAAGCCAAATATAAATCTAATACAGAAGCAGGATAAACCTACAAGCCACTGAGCTGTACCAAAGCCATCTTCTATCTCGCTCATTTCACTGGGGCGCAAGCAGCCGAGAAATGCCTTGCCTTTACACATCGGACAGGCTGTCTCCATACAAATGACAGCTAATTTTGTGGGGCAATTTGAAGCGCCACTACGAGTGTCCCGAGAACAAATTTTGACAAAACCATTACTAGTCGACATTATTAATTACATCACTAAGTTACATGTACACTCCTCGTATCTGCTGCCTACAGCTTGGCCTACAGCGCCAAAATGGCGATACTCAAATAGGCACAAAAATATTTTATGACAGCTGGTCCAGTGTGTAAGTAATAGAGGTCAGTGCTAGTGCTACAAGCGGTTAAAATTATTGTAAACTAGCTGACCCAGCGCGACTTCGTTCCCGTGGCCCTACCCCCTACTCCACCCTACCCTACCCGTACTCTACCCCTACCCTACCCTACCCCTACCTTACCCCTACTCTACCCCTACCCAACCCTACCCTACCCTACCCTACCCCTACCCTACCCCTACCCTACCCCTACCCCTACCCTACCCCTACCTACCCCTACCCTACCCCTACCCTACCCCTACCCTACCCCTACCCTACCCCTACCCTACCCCTACCCTACCCCTACCCTACCCCTACCCTACCCCTACCCTACCCTACCCTACCCTACCCCACCCCTACCCCTACCCCACCCCTACCCCTACCCTACCCCTACCCATATCCCTACCCCTACCCCTACCCCTACCCTACCCCTACCCTACCCCTACCCTACCCCTACCCTACCCTACCCTACCCCTACCCTACCCTACCCTACCCTACCCTATATCCTTCCTTGGACTTCCACGAACATTTCAAGACCAAAATTAGCCTAATCGGTCCAGCCGTTCACGCGTGATGTCGTGACCAAGGGAAATAGGGATTCATTTTTATTTATATAGATTGTTTTAAGTGTGGAGTGGAGAGAGTAAGCACATTAGTAGTTAGTACACTATAAAAAAATCAAAAATCACAAATTATTTATTTCGGTAGATACTGTGAAGCCCTACAATGGGTTTCTATTAATTAAAAGAAGTAATTTATGCGAGACAATCTTTACTGAAGCACCATGGCCGATATATTCTATATACTACAACACGCGACCGCGGAATCGTCTCTGGACTAAAACAAACTACTCGCGTAATGACAATCCATTCGATATTTTGAATACTATAAAAAACATAAATCAACCATAGACAACGCAAGGAGGTATCATATTCACACAATATAATACCACAGTACCAATAAATTGTTACAACTGGTGATCCCCCGCAAGGGGAAAAAAGGGAAAAAATCCAAGAATCGGCCCTCGCCGCTTCCGGAGCTCCCTAAACCCCCCTCCCCCACTCCACCCCCGGTCGCTCAAAGCAACCGCACTCCCGTTCCGCTGGTCAAGATCGCTACCGCGGTCACAGCGACACCCATGGACACTGTGCCATCAACCCCCGCGCTAGACGCGCCAACCCACCCACACACGCGGGCCAATCCCATGTCTGCCAAACCAAAGGCGCCTCCCCCCGTTTTCCTCCGGGAAAAAGGCAAGTGGACCGAAGTGTCCAAAATGTGCCTAACCGAGAAAATTAATTACACCCGTGCGTCCAACACGGGCTTAGCCATCAAAATTGAGGTGTCCACCATCTCTGACTACCGCCAACTAATCTCAAAGCTATCTACTCTCAAGATAGCCTACCACACTTTCGCGCTCCCGGAAGAGCGCAAGATCCGCGCGGTACTCCGTGGGGTACCCGTGGAGTTTCCCACTGATGAGATCAAAGCCGATCTCATCAGCCAGGGCTTCCCTGTCGAAGCCGTGCATCCGATGTACGGCCACGGCAGGCGCCGCTTCCCTCTGGCGTTGGTCGCTATGACCAACACAGCCCAAGCCAAAGAACTATACAAGGCCAAAGAACTTGTCATCTGCGGCCTTTCCAAAATCACCGTCGAGCCCCCGCGCAGTCGCGGGGTCCCAGCGCAATGCCACCGGTGCCAACTTTATGGACACGCGGCGGCCAATTGCACGGCCCCACCAAGGTGCGTCAAGTGCCTTGGCTCCCATTCCACCAGTGAGTGTGAACGCACTCGCGACACTCCCGGTCAGCCCGCGTGTGTCAACTGCGGCCTCATTGGCCACCCAGCCAACTGGAGAGGGTGCATACGCGCCCCCCGCCCTAATCCCAAGTCCCAATCTCAGTCCCAAAAACAAGGGCCAAAGCGGCAACCTCCTAGGTGGCCGCAGGCGGGCCCCCCAACAAACAATACCCAGAACTTCCCCGATCTTCCTAAATCGGGAGGTAGGATAGCCGCACAGGCCACAAAGTCGGCCTGGGGCGGCTCTAACACCTACACCCCCAGTCAGGCACCCGCCCCACCAAATTGGCGCTCCCAAGCGCTCCCCCCAAATTGGCGCTCTGAAGCGCTCCCCCCGACGCAACCACAGTCCTACTCTAAAGAGGAAGACCTTGATTACGTCCTCAGTTCAATCCAAAACATTGACCTCGACGAGGTCTCTGTCATTGCCCATAAATTACGCAATGCCCGGACAGGCCGGGAGCGCGTAATCATAATATCCCAACACAGTCAGTGCCTAAAAGCACTTCAAAGTTTTAAGTAAAGTCCCATTTTTCTATCTTATCTCATTTTAATTCCTTCATTTCACTCATTTCATTGCCGAACCGCCCGCTTTGGGCATCGGCCTTTTTGTTTTCTGATTTCAGATATGGCCAGACACCTCTTCTGGATGCTGGCCACCCCCAGTGCGCACTTCGCCTAGGTGGGTGACGCCCTGCGCCACGGCCCTCCAGGGACGTGGTCGCCACAGATAAGCTGAAATACCCATCCAGGTAACAGCTGTTTTCAGGCAGTGTTTAGTCGGTAAGAGTCCGACATAACCATTACAGCCGGCTGTAATGGTATCCATGAGGATTCACTGCCTCCTTCCCCCGTAGTTCGGAAGGTTGCCGGATGAGCGATTGTTTCAATAGGAAACGGTCGGTCGTTCGACGCAAAAAAAAAAAAAAAAAAAAAACTGGTGATTGACTCCCTCTGTTAAGTGCATAGTGCACCTGTGCCAGATGCATAGAATAAATATACTCAGCCAGATGTAGTCGCTCTTCCATAAAAAACTAGTATATATTAATAATGGTACAATGTGCATAAGTTCCAAATAATTATTGTGCCAACTAACTCATAGAAATAACAATAAATAATTTAATAATAACTAAATAATATAAATAACAGTACCTAAATGTGCGTGCGTGTGTGTGTGTGTGTGTGTGTGTGTGTGTGAGTATGTTAGGTTAGGTGTCGATTACCAGGAGATCCTCGGTCTCATCATAAGTTAGGGGTTTTAGCGTGTGGTACTCTGCAGCGGAGCCACCACTTTAGAAATCGATCATTTATAACTTAAAACAATGTTCGTCAAACGTACACTACGTACGTAATGCCGTTATAGCTGTACGTGCAATAAGTAATAATATATTAATCGTTGATTGTGGCTCCGCTGCGGAGCATACTCCCTAGCGGAGCCACCAAGTACATGCACTCAGGATGATAAACGCTACTATTTTTTGATGAAAACTAATGTACGAATCGTGTTTATTGTGTACGTGTTGAAAAAATCATTAAAAGACGGTGGTTTTATTTATTTTAACTTGACAAAAATTTTCATAGATAGTGCCTGGTTGTTTTATATCAGCAAAATGTTCTGTAGCCATTACTATCTATTTAGAGCAAACTCTTTCGTTACTGACTGTCTGACAGACAATGCACAGCCGAAACTACTGGGCGCAAGATGCTGAAATTTTGCATGTATGATCCTTAGGGGGTCTAGGGGAGCACTGAGAGAAGATTTTTGGAAATTCCTCTTCTAAGGGGGTAAAAAAGGGGTTCACGCAGACGATGTTGCGAGTGGAGCGCTATTATTATAAAATTAGACGCGCAACTAATTTTATATTATTATAACTGAAGAAAATTAGCGTTATTAAAATAATTATCCTATTCGTTATTTTGTTAAAGAATAAAAATTATTTTTATAGAAAATTAAAACTGCCTTTTTAATAAATGCCGCCAAAAGTAGGTTATACTTAAATAACGGGCAAAGAGGGGTTTTAATATATAGAACGAAATTTGATTATTGTTATGAGAAGATTGAATTTGATTGGTACGCGTTACTCATAGAAAAGTTAATTTTTCTTTTAAAAATTGTATCTGTAAGTAAACAAATACTAGCCGCCATAACTGTGATTTTTGAATTAGTAAAGGAGATTTTTCAGTTTTGTATGGAGCCTCGGCTAGGACTTTGTACACTATACCATAGGCAAGCAAAAGATAAATATAATAACTGAAAACTAATTATATCGCAATAAGCTAACGCGTTTGATGGTACAAAAGCATTATCTAAAATTTTTCTCAAGTATGCGTGGGAAATCAAGCTGAAATTTATGTCAAATTAAATACTGAAGTCTGCAATCCCTTAGAGGCGAGAAAAAAAAACAAACTTCTCTTCTTCGTAAATCAAAAGGGCCACTTGCAATGCATCTCGATTTTATTTTAAATCCCATTTAGCTACTTGTTGTTACCGATCTCGATTAAAATTTAAACCGCTATCTAAATCGGTTTAGGCTGTCAAATCTCGATTTACAGTAAGTTGTGATTACTTATCTTAACACAAAAGTCACTACACCGCGCGTACGAAGTCGCGGGCAACAGCTAGTATTTACATATTGTTTTTATACGCAAAAATGCATTTATCACATCACACATAACAGTGTATAATGATAATGATTATTTTGAAGAGCAGTCCTTTGTTCTTCCACGTTACCTACTTGCTAGCTAGATCTATTTTACGCGAGGTTCATAAGACTGAACCACACCAAACGATCCATCATGGATTGGCCAACCACGATCTAAGATTGGGGATCATGGATCGTAAATCTTATTTGTTCTCTTGGATCGCACGAGGCACGTCCACTCCGACCACTACTAAGGAGCTCCAGTGGAGCGCACTTTTGCCGCGCGCGATTAGAGCGCGTATTATCGTTTAGTGTGGGTCCGGCAGCACGCGCGCTTTCACGATTCAAACAGAAGTTCTTACTTAGTAATGCATAATATCAGGTCAATCATATTTTTACTATAAAATGAAAAAGAAATTGTGTGTATCCATAATAAATAAATGTAAAAGTGGGTTTGTTTGTTCGTCCGTCTTTCACGTCAAAATGGGTGCAACGGATCGACGTGACTTTTGGCATGGGAACAGTTTGGCAGCTGAAAAGTGACATACTTGGGCAGCCATTACACAGTCAATCTGGATCGCGATCCGCGATCAAAATCAATGATCGCGATCCAGATTGACCGTGTACGAAGGTGATTGACAGATCGCGATCCAAATTGATTGTGTAATGGCTGCCTTAGGCTACTTTTTATCCCTGAAAAATATAACATTCCCGCGGGATAACGTCGTCGTTTAGTCCGAGCGGGCGAAGTCGCGGGCGGAAGGCTAGTATTTTGATATGGAGACATTTCCTATTTGTGAGAGCTTGTAATTCACTTTCTTTAAGTAACAGGTATAAAACGTAATGATATAAGTACCATTTAATTATTTAATTTTAATCAAAATCATTTATGTAAGCTTTCCTAGTAAATTAATAAATAAGTAAATAAGTTAGAATGATAACTATTTTTAATATTCCAATATTTTATTTAATGGGTAAGTTGAAGGTACCTACGGCTGGAGGCCTAAGTAGCCAGAGCCGGTTAACTGGCATAAAAACTGGTAAATAGGTCGGTGTAGGTCTTATAAATTCCTTGGTGTAGGTATACTTATCTACGTACTGGCCACATATCGTATAAAAGCAAATTTTTTAAAATGACATTGATGTCATTTTGTCTACATTGCGACAAACTTATTTCACACAGTGGTTATTTTTTAGTACTAAATACTGTTGACTGCCGGCAGTCCATTTTGACAGTTAATTTTGTATTGCTAGTAGCTCCTCCACCACCACTGTCACCGGGTCAGATATGTTTGACTGGTTACTCTTAAAAAAGTATAGGATTATTTTTGTCCCGTAAAAATCCCTTATTCCTAAGGGAAAATACAAAAACTGATTCTAACTAAAATAGATGTCGCCACATGATTATGAAAATACGTTATATTATTTTTCATATCTCATAATCTGAAAGAAACTCCTAACTTGCCTAAAATGCGGGTTGAAAGTGGTATGTGGCGGCCCTAGGGCCGTTATGAAATTTAAAAAAGGAATAGGAGGGGTCATGTCAAAATCTGTAATAGCATCTACACACGTTCCGATCCGACAGCCGATTTGGTCTGCTCCCAGAACAAATCTGCGCTACACACGTTCCGATTTGGTCTGGGAGCAGACCGAATCGGATCGGAGGTCGGATAGGAACGTGTGTAGAGTCTTACCTCTTTAGACATTTATTTACCAAAGGTATACAGGCAAAGGCACAGAAGCCTATTCAGCCATGTTTTGCTATTATATAAAATAATTAATATCGTAGAATTATTATTTTAATATCTTAAACATTGTTTTTTTAAGAATGCGTTTTTAGAAACAGGTTAAACCAAATAAGTTATTTGTAACTTAAAAAATCAGGCTATTAATTTCATGAAATTGTATAGAGTACGGGTCAAACACCAAACAAAACTGTATGGACTTAGTTTCCCTTGCCTTCCTTAAAACTGAGAAAATGAACAAAAAAGTCTTTCGAAAATTCCGCGGCCATGGGAAAAATATTTTTTAGAAATATTTCTGTTTATTTTTACTTTCCTCATATTCAAAATGAAAAGTAGAGTGTTTACTTCGGGCGTATGGACCCTTAGTGTGCTATTATGTTATATTCGTATATTATAGCATATCGTTATGCTACATTAAAATATTAGGTTATTTTTAATGCTATAATATATTAGTATTAAGTACCTAATATAATAAATAACCTATTATAACCTATGTTAAACTAAAAGTAGTTATTAATGTTTTTTACACTACTTAATGATCAATTACTTACTATTAATAAACCAATGGGTGGGCGATTTTCTGAAAGCTCAGTCACTAGATGGCGCTGTCCCACCTATGCAGTTAGAAGGAACGGAACGTTATAAATTTTACTTTGACGCGACTTTTTTTACGTAAAACGGAACGTCAGACAGATGTTATTTATTTACCTAAATCTTTAAATTTACCTATTTCGTTTTTGTTCCTCACAGTAGTACTTATTTAATATATTATTAGTTTCCTTTGGGTTGTTAAAAGTAATTAATTTAAATATGTTTCATACCAAAATATACCATAGACATGTACATACTTATTCAACGCCATCTAGTGAAGCAATTGGAAGCTTTTTTTTTTTAAATGGCCTCTCAGAAAATCGCTCATTCTTTATTCTTTTTTCCACTATTTTACAAATAACAACACGAATAAATTCATATTACGCTATTAAAAACAGAATTCTTAAGTACTTTTTAAGCCTTGAGCGAGCGTGAGTTCGCGATCAAGAATTCCACAGGACAGCATTAGTTAAATATTCTAATAACAGTAATAAATGTTATAGCAGAAAAATAACATAAAAAAAAATAAAAAAAAAATTACATGTTCGTTCAAATCGCATGTCGTACGTGATTTATGATATTAGTCCTTATTGATAAGATATTGGAGTCTGTCTCAACTGTTTCAAATATAACGCGTTATTTGGTTTTCCAAATTTCAAAATTCAACTCTATTTCTATTTGATAGAGTTGAATTTTGATAGATTTGATTACCAAGAAAAGAGAGAGCAATACTTGCATCGCGTGCGGCTGGAATAACGGCTGGATAGAGAAGGAGAACACAGTTCATTCGTTCAGTTCTGTCATTTCATTTGTTCATTTCGAATACACTAGATGGCGTGCGGCGGGCGCCCTGCTTGATATAATTTAATATAGCAATAGCAGAATAAGTTATATTTTTATATTAGGTGCGATTGTTATATTTTTATAACGTTATGCTATATGCGTTATCGAATATAACGCACACCTTTAACCCTTAACAGTCTCGCGACCGCCCGCGTAGTAACTTTGTGCTAATTGTGCTCGAACTATCGGCGCCCTCACTTCGTTCGTGCGCCAAAACACTCGACTGTTATGGGTGCCATACATCCCTTGCTAAACAATCTACTATAATCGCTGTCTCAATTAATAATTAATCATGTTATTTTTTTACCTGCTTCAAAACATAATATAAATTGAAAACCATCCAGGCTCTATTTAGAAAACTAAGCTAAATATAGAAAACTCATTTAATTTTTAGTTTTTTGCATTCACAATGCAATTTTTATTACAGAAAAATGGAAAATGAAGTATTTAGAAAAAATCGACCCGTCTCACAACTAGCTCCGATGGGACTCGAACCCACGACCTTTCGCTTTCCGGGCGACTGCTCTAACCACTGAGCTACGGAGTCGTTACGAGAAGCGTCGAATTTATCCAATACTTCTTACACGCTGTATAGTCAGCGTTAATTTCATCAATGTGGAGATATTACTACCCTCACACGCGAAAGAAATACCTTTCCAGGTATTTGGCAATTGCTAAAGATGAAATTACTATTGCAACTTATTTAATTTTTAGTTTTTTGCATTCACAATGCAATTTTTATTACAGAAAAATGGAAAATGAAGTATTTAGAAAAAATCGACCCGTCTCACAACTAGCTCCGATGGGACTCGAACCCACGACCTTTTGCTTTCCGGGCGACTGCTCTAACCACTGAGCTACGGAGTCGTTACGAGAAGCGTCGAATTTATCCAATACTTCTTACACGCTGTATAGTCAGCGTTAATTTCATCAATGTGGAGATATTACTACCCTCACACGCGAAAGAAATACCTTTCCAGGTATTTGGCAATCGCTAAAGATGAAATTACTATTGCAACTTATTTAATTTTTAGTTTTTTGCATTCACAATGCAATTTTTATTACAGAAAAATGGAAAATGAAGTATTTAGAAAAAATCGACCCGTCTCACAACTAGCTCCGATGGGACTCGAACCCACGACCTTTCGCTTTCCGGGCGACTGCTCTAACCACTGAGCTACGGAGTCGTTACGAGAAGCGTCGAATTTATCCAATACTTCTTACACGCTGTATAGTCAGCGTTAATTTCATCAATGTGGAGATATTACTACCCTCACACGCGAAAGAAATACCTTTCCAGGTATTTGGCAATCGCTAAAGATGAAATTACTATTGCAACTTATTTAATTTTTAGTTTTTTGCATTTACAATGCAATTTTTATTACAGAAAAATGGAAAATGAAGTATTTAGAAAAAATCGACCCGTCTCACAACTAGCTCCGATGGGACTCGAACCCACGACCTTTCGCTTTCCGGGCGACTGCTCTAACCACTGAGCTACGGAGTCGTTACGAGAAGCGTCGAATTTATCCAATACTTCTTACACGCTGTATAGTCAGCGTTAATTTCATCAATGTGGAGATATTACTACCCTCACACGCGAAAGAAATACCTTTCCAGGTATTTGGCAATCGCTAAAGATGAAATTACTATTGCAACTTATTTAATTTTTAGTTTTTTGCATTCACAATGCAATTTTTATTACAGAAAAATGGAAAATGAAGTATTTAGAAAAAATCGACCCGTCTCACAACTAGCTCCGATGGGACTCGAACCCACGACCTTTCGCTTTCCGGGCGACTGCTCTAACCACTGAGCTACGGAGTCGTTACGAGAAGCGTCGAATTTATCTAATACTTCTTACACGCTGTATAGTCAGCGTTAATTTCATCAATGTGGAGATATTACTTACTGAATGTGAATGCAAAAAACTAAAAATTAAATAAGTTGCAATAGTAATTTCATCTTTAGCGATTGCCAAATACCTGGAAAGGTATTTCTTTCGCGTGTGAGGGTAGTAATATCTCCACATTGATGAAATTAACGCTGACTATACAGCGTGTAAGAAGTATTGGATAAATTCGACGCTTCTCGTAACGACTCCGTAGCTCAGTGGTTAGAGCAGTCGCCCGGAAAGCGAAAGGTCGTGGGTTCGAGTCCCATCGGAGCTAGTTGTGAGACGGGTCGATTTTTTCTAAATACTTCATTTTCTATTTTTCTGTAATAAAAATTGCATTGTGAATGCAAAAAACTAAAAATTAAATAAGTTGCAATAGTAATTTCATCTTTAGCGATTGCCAAATACCTGGAAAGGTATTTCTTTCGCGTGTTAGGGTAGTAATATCTCCACATTGATGAAATTAACGCTGACTATACAGCGTGTAAGAAGTATTGGATAAATTCGACGCTTCTCGTAACGACTCCGTAGCTCAGTGGTTAGAGCAGTCGCCCGGAAAGCGAAAGGTCGTGGGTTCGAGTCCCATCGGAGCTAGTTGTGAGACGGGTCGATTTTTTCTAAATACTTCATTTTCCATTTTTCTATAGAAAACTCGTTAAAAAAAAATTACACCAAAATGACACTATAGTCGTGGGTCCCGTGGACCCACGTGCACACCAATACTCACCTTAGTATTAGCGAGCAAAATGCGTAAATTCCTCTCTGTGCGCTTCGGCTTACTTTAGGAAGGTACCTAGGAGCAGGAGGACCTGGGGCACACGCCGTGATTTTTACACGCGTTCAAAAATTAAATATAGAAAGAAAGAAAGAAAGAAAGAAAGAAATATAGTTTATTCGACTAAAACATACAAACAAGGTTGTCTACATAAACAAAAATTAAGTTCAAAAACTAAAACCCGACTACTGAAAAATCACGCTCTAAAAAGTATGAAACAAGAAAATATTCTCATCTGAAATTGCCGTGGTCGTATGCCACTTTTCCCTAGAATGAAAATATTGTTTTGTTATAGTAAGGGGCATACGACCACGGCAATTTCAGATGAGAATATTTTCTTGTTTCATACTTTTTAGAGCGTGATTTTTCAGTAGTCGGGTTTTAGTTTTTGAACTTAATTTTTATTTATATTATTTTGGGGTCATAATTTTTCGCTGTGTAGTGCCGGCACATAAAAAGAATAGCACTACCCTCTCTCTTCTCGTGGGTGTCTTAAGAGGCGAAAGAGGGAAAACTGCATCAGGAGATGGGCAGCAGCATCTCCATGTAACAGCAGGCCATACGCGATCGCCAACACTTGGCAGGCCAAGCGTGGCGATTATGGCAACCCCTTCCCCTCAAAATGGCTTTACACCAAAAAAACCAGCCCCACTCCACGGCGACCCCGCTATTCCTAGCTACGGTAGCGGCTATGGTAACGGCGGGGCAGGGGGTGCTGAGAATCCCCGGGTAAGTTGACCCGGCAACCTAAAGCACGCGCATATTGCCGAGTGACTCGAAGCTCATAGAGTTGGAAGAGGCTGTTAGTAAATCACACTGGGACATCATTGGATTATCGGAAGTCTAAAGAGAGGGGAAGGACTCGATTATCCTGCAATTCGGTAACTTACTATACCACCGGGAGGGCGAACAACAGTCCCTAGGTGGTGTCGGAAGCGTGTCGCGCAGGGCAGCGTACCTGATACTCAGAATATCGAAACGGTATTCGCTAAATGTCATACAAGTATGCGCTCCGACCTAAACACATGACGCTGACGAAGTGGAGGGTATGCATGAGGATGTTTCGAAACCCATGCATAGCTATAAAACACAATACACGGTTGTGATGGTAGATTTCAATGCTAAGTAGGCAACGTTGCGGTGATGAGTTGAGAGTGGGGCAATTTGGATTTGGGCAACGAACCGACAGAGGCCAGATGCTGGCAGACTTCATGGAGAGGAAGAACATCTTTATGGTGAACTCCTTCTTCAGGAAGCCCGCAAGCTGCAAATGAACCTGGATGTAAAAAACGAGATCGATTTTAACATGTCGACCAAGAAGCACATATTCAATGATGCCAGTGCTTGCGATGCTTGGTATTTCCCTGCTCGATCGAATCAGAAACGATAAGATCCGTAGGAGAATCCGTAAAACAACCGACACCGCTCGAAGGATTGCATCGTTGAAGTGGCAGTGGGCGGGACACATAGCGCGGAGAACCGATGGCCGTTGGTGTGGTAAGGTTCTCGAATGGTGATCGCGTACCGGACGACTTTCCGTGGGCAGGCCCCTACAGGGTGGACCGACGATCTGGTCAAAGTTGCGGGAAGCCGCTGGAGGCGGGCAGCGCAGGATCCATTGTTGTGGAGTTCCTTGGAGGAGGCCTAGGCCCAGCAGTGGGCGTCGTTCGGCTGATGTGATGAACTAAATTATTACCTAATAATGTAAATATTCTACCTACCTATTTTCAGCAAACAATGCTGGGGTGAACTATGGAATGCCATAAACATATATTATATTATACAAGGGCCTAATCATGTAGGATAATATTTGCTAGGGGAAATAGTCTTAGTTCGCTGACCCTGTAAAGATGTCAAAATTCGATTTATGCAAGCAAAGCCGCAAGCAACAACCAATAAAATTTATATTTTTGAAACGAGCTCACCAAGAGCTTTCATTTGATACCAAACACGATATTCTATTTTAAAAAAAGTTTTTTAGTTCACAACTTTATGTCGTGTAGAGGGCGCCATATTCAATTTCATGTGACGTGACATAGCCTATAACCAGCAGACAATCGAGACGCTTCCAACGATACCTCAATTGTGAATATATGATCAGCAGTTTAGAAGTTATGCGGGAACAGATGAACATACATACATACATACATACATACATACATACCGGTCAAACTCATAACCCTCCTTTTTTTGCTTTGCCGTAGTCGGGTAAAAACAAACATTTTAGCCGAAATGGACCCAACCTCAGCTTATGCCACAGCAAATAGTGTGACGCTGATTTTTAAATAAATAAATTTATTTATTTGGAACAAGATTACAATTTTACATTTATTGGTACGTTAGTAACTGCATATAGTAGAAACTGTGTTGCAGCACCAACGCCCGAATCCGGAAATATCGTACTTAATCATAATTGTTCCAACAAGATGCGGGTTACATAAAAACATCACTAAGTATAACGTAAAACAAAAACAATCGCTAATACAATACATAAGTACTTAAGAATAAATAGAAGCAAAAGGCACTAACAGGTGCTAACACAAATGCATTAAGATGTAGAAAAATGAAATTAATTACGTATATATTACTATAAAAATAAAATGTATACCACGTGGTAGGTAATTTAATACTAGCTGTGCCCGCGACTTCGTTCGCGTGGAATAGTGACTTTCGGCAGCATTTTTCATTTTTTAAGCTTATAAGCTTTTCGTTTTTTTTATGTATTTATTTTATATTTATTAGTTTAGCGCTATGATACATATTAATCCATGAAATTATATCACATAGCCTTCCGCCCGCGATTTCGCTCGCCTGTACTACACGACGTTATCTCGAGGGAAAGCTATATTTTCCCGGGATATAAATTAGCCTTTGTCACTCTCTAGCTCCTAAACTTCGTTTTGACGTGAAAGACGGACATACAAACTATACGAACAGTATGTCAAAAGAAAGTACTTCTTCTTATTCTTCTTCTTAACATTACGGGCGGTTTCCGAGACTCGAAGTCTATTGCGCCTATTTTGCGTCCGGAGGGTGCGCGGCCAGATCACTCCAGCCAGCCCAGCTCAGCCAGGAACGCTCCAAGAGCTTTCACATTAGTGATCGCTTCCTGGACGCTGCCCGGCGAGCCGAGGTACCTCGCCCGGTAGGGGGCCACCCCCCTGCATTCCAGCAGTACGTGGGCAGCTGTTTCTTCTTCCTCCATGCATCCTCTGCATAGGGGACTGTCGGTGACACCTAAATTAAAAAGATGTCTGATAAATTGTCCATGACCAGTAATAGCACCTGTTACCAGGCGAAGTTGCGGTCTGCACAGTTGTATCAGGGCCCTGGATAAACGCGCGTCCACGCGCGGCAGTGCGAGTTTCGCCTGTCTGCACGAATCCAGCGAGCTCCAGTTCTGTTGGTGTAACTCTGTAGTGCGTTCACGGATCTTATTTGCATACCAGTTCGTCGGCTGCATCGTTTCCACGTGATCCGCTGTGACCTTTGATCCATTGGATAGTAATAGTATTAAGTGCACCTACTGTATTTAAGGCGTGGTGATACTCAAGTAAAAGGCTCGATGTGATGCGACTTCCCTGGAGAGCCTGTAGGACGGATTTACTGTCGGAGAGAATTAAGATGTCGCGGTCTTTTACCTCTCTTGTTTCGATTGCCCGAGCCGCTATTATTATGCCCATGCACTCGGCCTGAAAGACCGTGTTGTATGAGCCTAAGGGGGATGCAATTTGTATGTTGAGGTCCTCTGAGAAGACACCCGACCCTGTGCCCGACGAGGTCTTGGAGCCGTCAGTGTAAATGAGGAGAGCCTTGTGTTTTTTCCCTGAGCTGATGTCGTCTATCAGGTGTATTCTGTACTTTTTGTCGAAAATGAAGGTTGGCTTGACCTTGTCGCATACTGCCTCGGTAAGAGGGTCGTTTAGCCAGTCCTTCAGTAATACACTGAGATGTTTTACCCTTTCGAATTTTAGAGATCCCAGTTGTTTTAGTCTTAGAGCTGTTTTGGCTGCCTCCTGTTGAATGTGGAGATGCAGTGGTGTTAGGTTCAGCATTACCTCTAGTGCCGCTGTGGGGGCTGTGCTCATGCAACCTGTAAGGGCGCAGAAGGCCTGACGTTGTAGTCCCTGTAGTTTTTTTGCACCAGTGGTTTGAGCGGCCTTTGGCCACCATACTACAGATCCATAGCTTACCAGGGGTTTTATGATCGTGTTGTATAGCCAGAGGAATAGTTTGGGTGCTAGACCCCAGCGTTTGCCAATCATCTTCCGGCACTGCCATAGTATGACGCTGGCCGACTGCGTTTTATACTCCAAGTGGCTGTTCCAGTTTAGTTTGCTGTCTAGGATTATGCCTAGGTACTTTACCTCGTTAGATAGTTGTAGTGTAGTTCCAAACAGCTTCGGCAGACGGAAATCGCCTACCAGGCGCTTGTTCGTAAACATTACCATTTCCGTCTTTGTGGGGTTGACGGTCAGGTCTTGTCGTTGGCACCATTCTTCAACCTTTTTCAGGGCAGCTTGCATAGTGTTACAGGTTATGCCGGCCTGGTTACCTATGGTTAATATGGTAATGTCGTCCGCATATCCTATAGTATAGAAGTAGTTAGAGTTTAGATGTGATATCAGGTCGTCTACCACCAGGTTCCACAGAAGTGGAGAGAGCACACCTCCTTGGGGGCATCCCCTCGCCACCAGAGCCCTTTGGGTGACGTCTCCTGACACCTGTACCGTTCTATTGCGTAACATATTCACTATCCAGACTATGAGTTGTTTATCAACACCGTGTTTCCCTAGTGCTGCCTCGATGCTGGTGAATGTAGTTTTATCGAATGCGTCCTCTATGTCAATGAAGGTGCCTAAACAGATAAGTTTATTTTGGAGAGCCTCTTCTATCTTACCGACTAGTTGATGAAGAGCTGATTCTGTCGATTTTCCAGCGCTGTAAGCATGCTGATGTTTATGTAGTGGGAGGTTAGCCAACGCTCCACTTCGTAGGTGCCACTCGCAAACTCTTTCCATAGTCTTCAACAGGAAGGTTGTGAGGCTGATCGGTCTGAAGGCCTTTGGATTTGTGTAGTCTGGTTTACCTGGTTTAGGTATAAACACTACCTTGACTTCTCTCCATAGGTGCGGAGTGTAGCGATGCGCCAAATTTTCGGTGGGGTTGCACAGGTTCGTCTTGCCAGCTTACCTGTTGTACTAGTTTACAGTCTGGAAAATGGGTCTGTATTAGGATAGCGTTTGTCTCCTCCTGGCAGCGAGACATCGTGCCGTCGGGTTTCTTCAGGTTGCCTAGCGGGCCAGGACCCTGGTTAGACAAAACTTTCCTTACCCGATTCAACCCCACATCACAAATCACAACCATGGTTAAACAAGACGCATCCTGTTCTCAGATATTACGTAGCTGCGATGATTTAAAAAATTCATTAAATACAAACGACATTGTAATATTAGCGTTAGGTGCAAATGACAGAAATCCATACTTATTGTTCTCTCAGTTAGGTACAGCATTATATAAATTACGACATTTTAAGGTATTCATAACAAATGTACATTTTAATAAATACTTGAATAATGAATTACTAAATTACAATATAAAATTATTGACGGAAAATTATGACAATTGCATATTTTTGGAATTAAAAAATGACAGTTATGTAAGAAATAGAACTTTATATTTAAATGACTTGTGTTTTAAAATAAATATAGAACTTGATTATTTACAATATAAGTCTAATTACCTGGCACCGCAAAAAATAAAAGAAATGCTTAAAAGAAGGGATCTTCCAAACTTGAATAAAACTAAAAACAAGGGTGACTGTAAAAAACTAGTACAAAAAACAATACCTTCTTTTTTCACTAAATTAGACTCAAATAAGTTAAATGACGAAAACTCGTTTTTTCGTACATAAAAAGCAATTAACTGTATTTCATCAAAACATAGCCAGTATATTAAGTAAACAAGACTTATTTACTGCTGCTCTATGTGATGTTACTAAAGAGATAGGTGAAGTTCATGTCATATGTTTCACTGAAACATTTATTAAAAAGAATTCAGAACAGAATCTTCATATACCCAACTATAAAGTTGCAGCAACATATTGTAGAGATCAACAACGTAGGGGTGGATCGTGTATACTATTGAGAAATAATCTAGAACATAAGACGCTTGAAATTCCAGAGGCCACTTTATACTCATTTGAATGTTGCGCAGTAGAAATTCCAGAGTATAAAAGCATTGTGGTCTGTATTTATAGAACTCCTTCTACAAAAATTGACGATTTTTTATTACAACTAGAATCTTTATTGATACGGTTATCTAGAAAACGAAATAAAAATATAATACTCTGCGGTGACTGGAACTTGGATATGTTACTTGATAACAAACATACTAAAAACCTAACAAGTCTTTTGACAAATAGCAATATAATAAACCATATAAAAAAACCAACTAGGAAGAATGCCTGCCTGGATCTGATCACAAGTAACATAAAACCTGTAATAAGTTCTAGAATACACTACTTAGGACTCTCAGACCATGAAACCGGTCAGAGTGTCACATTTGCAATTGAAAGTAGCTCAAATGTCAGTTATAAGAAAAAAAGCTTCTGGTTTGAAACAAAACGTGACATGAGTAAAGAAAACATAAATAAATTTAGAGAATGTATGAGTTCTTTATCATTCAAAGATGTTCAAGAAGAACAAAATGCCGATATGGCCTTTAATCACTTTTATGAAACGTTTCTGCTATTTTATAATTTATGTTTTCCATACATCAGAGTAAAAAAGGTAAATAAATTAGTAAAAAATAAATGGCTAACTAAAGGTATCAAGAAATGTTGTATAAATAAAAGACGTATGTATCTAACATATCGACTCACAACGTCAAATAAACCTTACCATAAGAAAAAATATAGCCAATACTCATCTATACTTAAAAAATGCATCTCTCAGTCTCAGAGGCAAAATAATATAAGTTATATTACAAAGTCTAGAAATGTCTGTAAAGCGTCATGGAATATTATTAGGAATACAACTCAGAACAATTCAATAAATTCTAACATTGACAAAATTAAATTAATAAATAATACATTTTCAAATAATCCAAATGACATTTCCAATGAATTTAATAAATACTTTATAGATTTGACCACTAAACATTTTTCTAAAAATGACACAAAATTTGACGATGCTACAACTAATATACCTTTTCATCAAAAGTCTGTTTTTCTTCGACCGACGAATGAAAAGGAAATCTACAACATAATAATGGGCCTTAAAAATACACTATCTACGGGATATGACGGCATAAGTACTCAAATTATAAAAAGCGTTGCAAGCTTTATAGTTACTCCATTAGTGCATATTATTAATTTATCTCTAGTTCAAGGCTACTTCCCGTCTCAATTAAAGTACTCGATTATAAAGCCACTATATAAAAAAGGATCAAAGGAAGAATTAGGGAACTATAGACCGATTACCTTAATACCAGTGCTATCAAAAATATTTGAAAAAGTATTTGCAGACAGGTTGTATAACTTCTTTAATTCCTGCAGTTTACTAAAAGATCAACAGTTTGGCTTCAGGAAACATAGATCTACTACATTGGCTTGTTTCCAACTTATTAAAAACGTAACGGAAAGCATTAATGTAGGGATGCATACTCTATCCATATTCTTAGATATGAGCAAAGCTTTTTGACTTTGTCTCTCACGAAATTTTATTCAAAAAATTAGAAAAGTATGGAATAAGAGGAACGGCACTATCATGGGTAAAAAGCTACTTAAAAGACAGACAGCAAGGTGTACAGATTTCAAATATTGAAAATAATGTGAAAAAAAACTACTTGTCGACGTATAGTATCAATAACGTAGGAGTACCACAAGGAAGTGTTTTAGGACCGTTACTCTTCATAATATACATTAATGACCTTCCTGATATAACAGAGCAACAATGTGTCCTTTTTGCCGATGACGTAACACTTATTATAAAAAATCATGACAAGTCTAAATTGGATGAAATAGCAAACACTTCCATTGCTAAAATTATAAAATGGCTGAATGACAACAACCTAAAAGTAAATATAGATAAAACTAAACATATGACATTTAAAACACGTAGTATTAATAGATATAAGTTGGACATTAATTATAACAAAGAAAAAATTGATGAAGTGACTATGACAAAGTTTTTAGGTGTAATTATCGATGATCAACTTAATTGGAAGGCTCATATAGATTCAATAATAAGTAAACTTGACAGATTCGTCTTTGCGTTAAGGAGAATAAAAGAAACAGCATCCAAGGCTGCAGCATTAACAGCATACCATGGCTATGTAGCATCGATGCTCCGTTATGGTATTATTCTGTGGGGGTGCTCTGTTGATGTTGAAAGGGCATTCAAATTACAAAAGAAATGTATTAGATCGATATGTGGAGCCGGTTACTTGGACTCTTGCAAACCATTATTCCGAGACCTTAATATTCTTCCTCTACCATGCCAATACATTTATGAAGTGGCTACTTTCGCAAAAAAATATAAAGTTCTATTCAACACAAAAAATGACAATGTTAATTATAGAGGACGAGATGGAAAAAAGTTGTGTATACCACCTCAAAGGTTGGCAATGTATTCAAAAAATGTTTATTGTATGGCAATACGTATTTATAATAAGTTGCCAGAAACACTTACAAACTTGACATTAACAAAATTTCAGAAACAGTTGCATAAATTTCTAATGAGCAAAATGTATTACAAGATTAATGATTTCCTAAATGACAATTTTTCTAATTTCTATTGACATTACCTATTTAATTTTTATTGACATTACTTAATTTCTATTGACATTACTTAATTTAGATTGAAATTTAATTTGACAAATTTTATTACATACTTACTTTTTTTTTTACATTTTATAATTTGATTTGTCTAAGTATAACTCGTTTTAAATTTAATAAGTGACATGTTAAACTAACAATTATTAATAAATATCCCGTAGGTTTCACTTTTATAATTGTCAAAAATTTGTACACTGAAATATCAGTAGAATATGAAGAAACTTTAATGTAAGAAACATCTATTTGTACCATATTCTGACAAATAAAGAATTTATGATTATGATTATGATTATGATTATGATTTGCCTGTTTAGTGGAGCTTATCTCATTACTGAAGCTTCTCCAGGATGAGGTCCTCCAGTACCTTATCTTGCGTTTATATTCTGCCTTAGCAGCCTTATATCGGTCCCAGTCGTGGTCGTCGCAGGTGTTCATTGCCCTGTTCAGCCTTTTCCTGACCAGTTCACGTTGCCTTTCCAGCTCCGGACCCCACCATTGGTGTTTGCCGGAGCCTACCGAGCCGGGAGCCCTCAGGGGACAGGCGTCTTCAAAGCATTGTATTATGGTGTTTGTGAATTTTACTACCTGTTCCTCTAGCTGCGCGGCGGTCGAGAGGTCCCACCTTTCGCAGCCTGTGTCAAGTTGCTCTGCTAGGAGTGTTCTGTAACGTTGTCTGTTTGTTTTCCTTGGATACCTTTTAGGGCCAATAATAACAGTAGGTACCTGTAAGCTGAAGAGTAGCCGTCTATGATCTGAGCATGAGGCTTCATCTGAGACGTGCCAGCCCGTTATCAAAGATGCCGCTAGCGGTGTTGCAAGTGTTAGGTCGACAATCGTCCCTCTACATCTCTTTGCGACGAAAGTCGGTTTGTTTCCTATATTGATTATTTCTAGATTGGTTGTAAGTAGAAATTCTACAAGATCATTACCTCTAGTGTTGCTTTTCTCCTCTCCCCACAACGGATAGTGGGCATTGGAGTCCGTTGAGATGATCAGCTCAATGTTGTTTTCCCTGCAGTATCGAGCAAGCAATACGACCTCCTCAGGTGGCGCTCGCTCCCCCTCAGGCATGTATGCTGATGCCAGGACCAACTCCTGGTTGTTATTTCCATTGTTAATTTTCAGCTTAGTAGTGCTTAAATCTCTGGAACAGAAATTTAGTAAAGGCTGTGTTTCGATATCGTTTGATGTGTATACGCACGATCTTACATCACCACTGGCGGCATGTATGAGCTTACCTCCAATGCTGGAGAGTCCTCGCACAGTGCCGCCCCTGATCCACGGCTCCTGGATCAGAGCGACCGTCGTTTTGTTGGTCTCCAGCCAGCGTCGGAGTTGAGCCGTTGCGGTTATGCTGTGCTGGAGGTTTGTCTGAATGAGTTGGGCCTTAGAAGGGGACGCCATCTTCGCAGACAACGTCCTCCAAGGCCAACTCGTCAAGCCCCAGCAGGAGTTCCTCGCTCGTCGGCGGAGCCTCTCTGCCGGAGGGGCCGGCAGCAGCAGCGTCGATTTACATCTCCGCTGGGGCCGGCTCGGCGGTGTCGGTGGTAGCCGCTTGTGCGGCTGGTGTAGTCGTCGTCGTGTCGCCACCGGTAGACTCGTGGGGGCGGTCGGTGGGTGGGGTGTCGACGAACTTACCCTTGGCGTTCCTGAACTTCAGGTACACCGAGCTGGTTAGGAAACTGACTCGGCGACCTTTAGCTAGGATCACCGGCACGATGTCTACCGGCACCGACGCGATGATAAAAGTACGGTTGGTGCCATCCTCCCTGGCGCTCCTAATCCTGTGGTGAGGTTCGGGTCTGTACTGGCAGGAGACGGCGCAGGTCCAGCCGGGTTTCCCCGTCCATTCCCAGCGTCATACCGCGGTCCCGACCCTCCCCCCGAGTGTGCGTCGGTACTAGCTTGGAGCGGCAGAGGTTCGGTCAGGTTTCCCCGATCGTCCTGAGCCGCGGCCTGCGATCCCGACGGCTTACCGGTGCTCGATTTTCCGGGTTGGGCACCGATTGGCGTGGAAGGGTTACAATTTTTTGTCCTAGCCCTTCCTCGCCTCTTGCGCTTGCCCCCGGTCCGGTCAGCCGGTGGCTGCCCATCACGTGCCGGAGCAACGCCTACTCTCTTTTCAGAGGATTTGCGCTGCCGGCCGCGATCGCCAACCACCGTCCACCGGTCGTCGATCACCGACTGAATGGTGGCCTGCGGAGCAGGTGTAATTGGGTCATAGGGCGCCGATTTCTCAGCCTCCCCCTGGTGTGTTCCCTCAGGTTTCCCTTCGGGAGTGGTGGTCTTGCGCGGGACTTTCGATTGCTCGACCGTCTCGCGGGAGAGTGACCCAGCATTGCCGGGTGATGTAGTTATGAACTTTGTATCATCCATGTCAAGTTAAAAGTAAAATTCGTCTGGTCGGCTTCCCACCCTCCATGGAGCCCGCACATTTGGGAGTGCCCTGTATTAAAAGATACAGGGTGCACTAGGATTACCGACCAGATATAGGTGCAGAGAGTTAGTACTCAGGCGCGACATCAGAGATTCGAAGCGGGTGGCTGGGTCGCCGTTCACTTAGCTTCCCAGTGGTTCCACCTACTCTTACCCCCTTCAGCATGGCCCTAACCATCCAGCAAAGCTGGATCCCCCCACACCTCGCCGCGGCCCTCTGACGGGCCGCGTGACCGTTTCCTCCCTGGCGCTACCCAGAAAGGCTACCGTTTCGGTTGAAATCCGGACCGAAGAGGGCGTGTTGTGTGACAAAGGTACTACCACCGACCCTGCCACACTCAACCCCCCAGGACTCCTTCATCCCCCCTTACGGCGTTCGACTGCACAGGCCGTAGTGCAGGAGGAGCTGTTACTCCACCGGTTCGCTCCCCTCCCTGCCGGTGGAGATGGTGGCTGATAAGGAGTCAGCCGACAGGATAGAAAGGATGCTGGGAAAGGTAGGGAAGTGATTAGTAGGAAAGACGGGATAACGCCTGATTGCTTATCAGTTACATCTGTTTCTTAAGGAACCAAATCAATAACAGGCGGCACCGCGGGAAGGTTAGCAATCAGACTTGTCCTAGGGATCTTCACGACCTGCGCTCTCCCCTATGACCAAATGCTACGTTTCTATTTGGACTGAGTGATAGAAACGTAGAAGAGAAACAAATATTGAGCGACATCCGTCCAATCAACATTGCCGCTCTTCCGCCCCCGGCGACAGACATTGAAACGAAATAGAAAAAATACCTCCAGTGGTCTTCTTAACCGAAACAGATACCACAAATATAGTTTTTAATTTTTTGTCTGTCTGTCTGTCTGTCGCCGCGATTCACGCAAAAACTACTGAACGGATTTTAATGAAACTTTTTTTGTTATATAGCTATTAGTTGTTGTCAACATATAGGGCGGCTATAATTTATTTAAAAGATCGAAATGTCTGATGTGGAACCACAGCAGTCCAGCCAAACTATGAGAGATATAAAAATACCGTCTAATGTTAAATGTGATGAGCATTTTCTATTGACATGACCATCACTATATCACGCGATATGATATAGCACGTCATGCTGTCTTGCTTACACCTTAGTGGGGTAAGCAAAACAGCATGACGTGCTATATCCTTCGATTGAAGGCTATATCATATCGCGTTATAAAAGCAGCTCATGCTAGGCCAGCTGATGTAAAACCCTAGCAGCCAGGTTAAACTATATGAGATACAAACATTATAGCATCTTAAGAGAAGTTGTTAGCGTGATAAGTACTTTATTTTCTCATACTGTTTGTATAGTTTGTATGTCCGTCTTTCACGTCAAAACGGAGCAACGGATCGGCGTGTTTTTTTAGTATGTGGGTAGTTTAGGAGCTAGAGAGTGACAAAGGCTAATTTATATCCCGGGAAAATATAACTTTCCCTCGAGATAACGACGTGTAGTACAGGCGGGCGAAACCGCGGGCGGAAGGCTATGTGATATAATTTTTATGTGTTTATATGTATCATAGCGCTAAACTAATAAATATAAAATAAATACATAAAAAAAGAAAAGCTCATAAGCTTAAAAAATGAAAAATGCTGCCGAAAGTCACTATTCCACGCGAACGAAGTCGCGGGCACAGCTAGTATTAGTATATATTGTATGTCAAAAGAAAATACTTATCACGCTGAGCAACTTCCCATAAGATGCTGTATTTGTATCTCTTATAGTTAAGCTGGGCTGCTAGGGTTCCACATCAGGTGTAGCAGACCTTCGATGTTTTTCCGTCAATAGAAAATGTCCATGACGTTAAACAACTTTTCTTAAGACGCTATGTTTGTTTCTCATATAGTTTAATCTGGCTGCTAGGGTTCCACATCAGGTGTACCAGATCTTCAAACTTTGTACGTCAATAGAAAGTGCTCATCACGTTTAATAATTTTCCTTAAATAAGTTTTAAGCTTCTAGCTTTAAAAATGACGTCATTTCCATACAAACTTTCATCCCCTATTTCAACCCCTTACAGCCCTTTTTTCACATAAAAAATTAGCCTTTGTCCTTTCTCAGGCTCTAGACTATCTCTGTACCAATTTTCATTCAAATCGGTTCAGTAGTTTAGGCGTAATTGTGTAACACACAGACAGACAGATTCGCATTTGGGTGTTTGACTGTTGTTGAAATGTAGATATTTAATTATGACATTCAAAAATATAACATTATTGAATAACAAATGTGAAAAAAGAAATTCAATATGTATTATAACAAGCGAATTATGAGCTACTTAATTGTGACTCTAGCTATCTCTTTCTAAAACGAAATTTTCTATGGCGAGAGTATGGCGCTATAGAAATGTGACATCACGTTTCTATAGCGATTTCCTTGTCTAATTTGAAAGTTTGATGCTCTATATCGCTGAAAATATGCAAGATATTTGAAAATGAATACCTATGTTGTGTTGCTATTACTTCAATAAACAATTTGAGTCAATAAAAAAAATCAGTCAAATACCCATTTATAATTTGTTTATAATATAATAAGTAAGGATTAGGGATAGTAGGAATATGAATATGATTGGCCGGCCGCGACTACGTCCGTCCGTAAGTAATTTGTGGTCGTCCAAATCAAAAGGGACCTTGTGGCGCTCGGCATTTACGCCCTTATTGCTGTTGTTCGAATACAAAACAAACGACAATAAAGACGTATGTGCCGGCCGCAATAAGGTCCCTTTTGATTTGGACGACCACATTTAATTGGGTTCATCGCAAAATTTCATGTCAAAAAGTAGGTAGATAGGCGTTCTCTAAGGTCTCATCAGTACCATCATCAATCCATTTTAATGTCCCCGCTGCTGGGGTACAGGCCTTCAATTGATGGATAAGGAGAATGGACCATGACCTTCCACACGGGCCCATTGCTGTTATGGGGTATTAACCAATCCAAATGCAGCCAGAACCATCGGCTTATTGTGTCTTCTAAAGCACCATAATTGAACAGCCATCCCGTGAAAGACCACTGCGAAAGTTACATAACCTCAGCGATCGCAGGCCGAGCACGCTACCTATACTTTATACCAAACATGAAAGTCAGATCAGTGGTTTCTTCCTAAGGTTTCTTCTTATGCCTAATAAGAAGGTTACGATACCTAGACAAACAGTAGCTACTTTCGTATGAATAATATTCGGACATTCTCCTACTCTTGAACTACCAAAATGCAAAAAATCAAGTCAGTACTTTGATATAGTAGGTTCTATGCCACATTAAAAAGTATTTTATAGTGGCAATACGCTAGTTGATACATAACTACTCTTTGGTGGCAATGAGGTACGTCCAGTGATCTCTTGGTAATAAGGGCTACCGGTTAAAAAGTATGGATATGAGCATGGGCTACATTTGAAGACCATTATTATGCCCATATGGGCATGGACATAGAGGTCAGTGGGTACGTCGCACTGTAAAAACCATAGATGTAAAAACGGATTGAGTTTTCAAACATGTGTCAAAACAAAATGAAATTAAAAATCAAAAGCACTAAGGAGTATCGATATCAACTTCGATGCAAATCACCCCCAAAATAATTTTCTATCCCTTTTTAACCCTGTTAGGCAATGAGTTTCAATGAAATATGAAACACATCTTCGATTATTTCTGTTAAAGAAAGTTTATGCAAAATTTGAAGAAGATTGGACAAAGAAATCACGTTGTCCCATACAAACTTTACCCCCGTTTTTCACCCCCTTAGGGGTAGAATTTCGAAAAATCCTTTCTTATCGGATGCCTACATCATACAAGGAACACACCCTCCAAGTTTCAGGTCTCTACGATCAGCGGCTTAGGCTGTGTGTTTATCCGTCAGTGATTCAGGACAAAGGATTTTATATGTATAGATTTTGTCATTGACAGTTTTCTTCTAGATCTAACAGTTTTTGTACAAAAGAAGCAAGGGACATATTTTCAATGAAAAGGGGGGAAAGGGGGGGAAATTGGTCTGCCACCGGGCAAAATCGAGCTCAGCGGGGCCGAATTAGTCTAAAAAAAACCGGTGTCAAACTGTTACATGAAATGCCGTTCAACATCAAATAGTCCAGTCAAAATAAATGTGTTTGTATGGAGTAGGTTGCAATATTAGCACTTTGGGTGATAATTTGGAATAACATAAATGAATACTTGAAAAACCGGAAATCAGAATAATCTCTGATATTAACTTCGTACTTGTCGGTTAATTAATCAATAAAGTAAGAAAAAATAATTTGGGTGTGAACAAAAAATGGAAAACTGGTGATTTTGTTCATTTTAGAGTCTTTTAGAATGCTTTAATTAAGGAATAAATAATCTCTCGTCTAGGTCGATTTATTGAGTGTATTTCGAATATACTATGTCAAATTATTTCTAACTTTATAACAATAATGGCACACCGAGTGATATTTAATCAAAGCATATATATAAATAATACTAATAAGTATACCAATTATCACCAAAGTGACTCTGGTACTTTTTTTTAATGCAGTTTTATTTGATTTTAAAATTCGCACATTAAAGTCACCTCGAATTTTTTTAGTAATCCATGTAGAAATAATTTATATAAACTCAAAACAATAAAAATCCCGTACCAATATGTTATAGTTATTTAATTATAATTATTATCAAAAACGCAAATGAAGTGAGGCGCGCGCGTCATTAAGGCGAGAATTCCCAACCGTAGATACAATTTGAAGAACATCGCATTATCAGTGGGGTGGGACCCCCGTGCGTCTCAGTAGGTATACTTAGCAAAATAAGTAATTTTGAAAATTTATGGCTGTTTTCACCAAACACTCGTAAGGTATTTCTTAGCTAAGAATATCTTAATTTAAACAGTACCTTATGATACTGTTACGTTACACCAACCAAAACTACTAAAAAGATTCCTAGATAGGAACGTCTTAGTTAAGTTTAATTTCTCTATAGAATGTCACTTCTGAAAAATGAATTCTAGCATAGATTAGGTAGGTACCATAAAGTTCCTTTGAAAGTCTTGAAAGTTCTAGGAAACCAACATTTTCCGTAATGTAGATACAAGTTCTCGTATATTTCCACAGCATGAGAGCGCTTCGTGTGTATTGGCGTTATCCGTCGTTGTCTTTATGCGTACAAATATATCCTTCATCGTCGTCAAAAATTTCAAAGAAATTCAAACAAATCTTACACATTCATTTTTTATTATACAAATTCATGATTATTTTAAACTTTATTCAAGATTTACGAAGATAACTCAAGTCAAGTTTGACGTTTCATTTACATTGACATTAAGTTGATCCTTAACAATTAGCTGTTTTCTGTGTCCTAACTTTAGGAGCTTCTTAACTACTTAGGGCATTCTTAAGTTGTGGTGAAACGTAAAAGTTCCATTTAAGAATCGCTTAACGATAAGCATTGCCTTAGGAACGTCTTAACGTTTGGTGAAAACGGCCATAAGAATGCCTTTTAAAAAGTTTAAAGTTATGACTAGAGATCGGATAATCGGATGCATATTTACCTAAAGTTGAGGTGTTGGCTGTTATGGAATGCACTTTTGTATCGAAAAATCCCGGGATTTTGGAATTGACAAATATAGTGTTTTGGTTATATAGAATCAAATCTGGTATTTACATATATTCAGATGTTGGCTAAAATGGAATGCACTTTTGTATCAAAAATATATCTAAAAATAATAATAACTCCTTTATAATTTTACATTTCTTCACATACTTTTTCATGTTTCGAAACATATCTCAAACGAATAATAAATAAGAAATTATAAAGAAAAATCATTCAAGTTCTTGATTATTAAAGTAAAACAGCATCACTAATAAAATCCCGCGATCAACTAACAGTAGTACCTGTACCTACCTATCGTATTAAAGGACTAAGTAAGTTGAATGTTTAGGAAACACAGTATCTATGTAACTTCACTGCCTCCTACCACGAACGTAACTCATTGGCATACTTAAAGTTGCAAGTACGTATGTACCTAAACGTCATATTTTGGTGTACACCTATGAAACATACAGACCAATCAACAGAGGAAACATTTTTAAACAACAAATAATCTTTGACAAAAAGTCGTAAATGATGTACTTTTTGAAATATTTCACTTTGAACGTGTATAAGAAAACTTAGTATATTAAAACTTGTCATTTTTAGGTAGGTAAGGTACTTGACTTGGAACTTTGGGTACCTATGCCAGGCTCCATATAAAAAGTTGGAATCTTTTCAGTGGCTGTCAGGCATTCGTAAGTATTTGTAGGCATTCTCTTGTTTTTAAATTTGTCGTATTGTCATTGGCGTTGTCAATAGAAATGGACAATTCACGTGCAACGTTGCTAGATTTCCATAGCTCGGCTTGTGCAGTACGCGCAAAATAACTTGACGGTCCTGAAGTTCACGCGGAATGCTGCGCAGTAGACGAATACAGGTGTGCCCGGGGTAAGATTAGAAAATAGTTACTACGTAACAGATAAATCGCTCTATCTATACAAAAGCTAAAATACCTACGCTATATTAGCCTACAAAAACCGCTGCAAGAAGACACATATTCTACGGACGCGCTCCAAGAGTCGACATTCCCGCGTACTTCGCGAGAGTACGTCATCGAGCGAAATCGTCAAGGTTGTACAAAGAACATAAATTAAACAAAATGGCTGAAGTGAAATAAACTTTACTATTTATGAATAATGCAATGGAGTAAATAAAATGTGCTTTAATTTTATAAAATGATCTTTATTTTTTATTCCATCTTTCGGTTATTAAATTTTACTAGCGAAAATATTCTGAATCGTGTGAACAATTTACAATAATGAACCATCGTATCGTTAGTCAAGATTTTATCTTTAATAAAATTATATAGGTACGTAATAAAATTGTATCGCAGCGTTTTGTGCGGGAAACGCGTGCGACAGCCTACTGCTGATCGGCTCGGTTACGAGCTACTTAGCGGTAGGCACATAGCGCGTGACCTTGAGCGAGTGAGTGCGTGCACTACACTGAATTTTACCGATCCGGAAAAAAACGAATGCTTGTATTTTAATAATTAATCATTAATAATAGTAAGAATTTATTTATTTCGTGTAGTTTAGGGTTTGAAACATTGAAACATAGTGAAATTCAGTGTAGTGCACAAACAAAAAAAGTCTAAAATTAAATCAGGGACAATAGCGAAAATATTAAACAACTATACCTACGAATTAATATTTCATGCTCAAGATTTTTTGGTCGCACTATAAAATTACAAGTATTTGTTTATTTTAGTATACTTAACCATATTGTATTATTTTGACCATAATATTTTATTGTATAAAGGGCAATGGGCAAATTGGTAGCCTACGCGGCCACCTCAAAAAATAGTCGCATTTCTTAGATTTTTCTATTCTCTTAAAAAAGTTTGTATGGACACAAAGTACTGTATCCATAGTTTCTGAAATACATAGAAAAAAAAGCTAAATTTAATTTCGTTTATTAAATTTAGGTTTGTTTCAACACTTATGAACGTCAATGAAGCTACGCCATCGGTTCACAAATCCTACGGCAGGAGACCTTGTAACGAGAAGAGCCGGCAAGAAACTCGCCATGGGCTATTTTTTACTCCCTGTTTTAATTTATACAGAGTCGTCAAATTTGAAAAGTGACCTTTATATAATAGTAAGGTTACTTTCCATCACAATACAGAATACCGCTTAAAGTAAGTACAATTTTGCTTATTACCTACCTAAAACAGTAAACAATTTTCAACTAAACGAGGAATCAAATATTAATGGACGCACTAATCTTAATCTTATTTACATTATATTAATAAGGAAACTGCAAGCTGCGCCGTATATTCAAATCTATAAGTATTAACAAATAAAAGGAATTTTTGAATAAATATTAAGTACTTACAACAATAATTAGAAAAAATTGCTGTTACTGTAAGACACGAGTACTTACCAAAGTTACTATGAGATACACCAGCTCGCTAACAAAACTATATTACGAGTATAATACTATTATAAACCATATCCCGAACACCTTTAACACAAGTTGACACGAGCAGACCCACCCCACTGGCAGCACCCGTTCACGAGCATGACGCATGAGCCAGCCAAATCGCTTCGTTCAACCATATTTTAGGGAACGTAACGACCCGACTCACACGACACCACCGCAGGAATATTTAGAGAATGTAGAAAATAAAGATCACAACGGGGTAGCACTTAGCCTTCATCACACCTGATGTTAAGTGGTGATAAGGCTGAAGATGGAAGCGCACTACTCCCGGAATCCTCAATCACTGAGGAACTGGCTATCTTATCTCTAACTGCCGGAACACAATCATTGTTATGGCGTCAGACTTAGATAAGATGGTGGAAGAGAGAACCTTCTAAAATGGTAAAATGTGTGTCCCCCCCCCCTCTAACTTTTAAAGTAAAAGAGTGAAAAATCTAGAAAAAATAAATGCTGTAGATCTTAATAAAAACTTTCAACGAAAATTGGTTTGAACGAGATATAGTTAGCACTTTTTGAAATATAATATACTACATATTCAAAAACCGCCCAACACTATGAAAAACAAAGTTATATTTTGCTGACGAAAAAATATAGTAGAATTTTGGCTAGGTATAACCAATCGGTACAGTAAGTGGGTACGGAACCCTTCATGAGCGAGTCCAACTCGCACTGTACGGGACACCTTGAGATGATGATGATGATGATCTTGATAGAAACACTGATTAACAGATAACTGTTTATTTATAGAAACCAAGGTATAAAATTGATATGTACTAGCTAGGAGCACGTAATAACACGAACTGAGGTTAATTAGGTTAAATAATAAATTGATTGACAATGCAAAATAAATACAATAATTATTTGGTCATTTAGAAAATGCTGGTATGGGAAATGTGCGATGCTTGTATCGTACACGCACTTGGCCGATTTTTTCTAGTAATAGGTTTATATTAAGTCTTTTAGGCTATTTTCTATTAATACTCAAACGCTATTTTAGTTTTCCCAATAGGTACTACTCGCAGTGTCAACCTTTCTTATGTTAATATTCTTGAATAATAGCATCGAAGGCTAAGACACAGTTTATCCATTTTTTCCATACAGCAGTAAGAGAACAGCAACGCAAAGTTAAAAATATTTAAAAAACCACGCTGGCAGCCAACTTTTTTTTTGTGGGCCGGTTTTGATGTAACTCGGTTTTACTACTATTTTGAAAAGAAAACAGTAACGCAATGTTAAAAATATTAAAAAACCAAGCGGCCAACTTTTTTGTGGGCCGCCATCTTGGATTTTTTATATTTTTAGAAGTGCGTTGTTGTTTTTTTGTCAAAATAGTACTAGAAATCGAGTTTCATCAAAATCGGCTTACTAACAAATAAGTTTTCTGCCATCTTGGATTTTTTAATATTTTTAACATTGCGTTGCTATTTTCCTGTCAAAATAGTACCAAAACCCGAGTTTGATAAAAATAAGCCCACAAACAAAAAAGTTGGCCGCCAACTTGGATTTTTTTATATTTTTAGCAGTGCGTTGTTGTTTTTTTGTCAAAATAGTACTAGAAATAGAGTTTTATCAGAATCGGCCAACAAACAAAAAAGTTTGGCCGCCATCTTGGATTTTTTTATATTTTTAGCAGTGCGTTGTTGTTTTCTTTTCAAAATAGTACTAGAAATCGAGTTTTATCAAAATCGACCCACAAACAAAAAAGTTGGCCGCCACCTTGGATTTTTTTATATTTTTAGCAGTGCGTTGTTGTTTTCTTGTCAAAATAGTACTAGAAATAGAGTTTCATCAGAATCGGCCAACAAACAAAAAATTTGGCCGCCATCTTGGATTTTTATCATTTTTGACATTGCGTTGCTATTTTCCTGTCAAAATAGTACCAAAACCCGAGTTTGGTAAAAATCAGCCCACAAACAAAAAAGTTGGCCGCCATCTTGGATTTTTTTATATTTTTAGCAGTGCGTTGTTGTTTTTTTGTCAAAATAGTACTAGAAATCGAGTTTCATCAGAATCGGCCAACAAATAAAAAAATTTGGCCGCCATCTTGGATTTTTATCATTTTTGATATTGCGTTGCTATTTTCCTGTCAAAATAGTACCAAAACCCGAGTTTGATAAAAATCAGCCCACAAACAAAAAAGTTGGCCGCCACCTTGTATTTTTTTATATTTTTAGCAGTGAGTTGTTGTTTTCTTTTTAAAATAGTACCAGAAATCGAGTTTTATCAAAATCGGCCCACAAACAAAAAAGTTGGCCGCCATCTTGGATTTTTTATTATTTTTAACATTGCGTTGCTGTTTTCTTGTCAAAGTAGTACTAGAAATCGAGTTTTATCGAAATCGGCCAACAAACAAAAAATTTGGCCGCCATCTTGGATTTTTTATTATTTTTTACATTGCGTTGCTATTTTTCTGTCAAAATAGTACCAAAAACCGAGTTTCATCAAAAACAGCCCACAAACAAAAAAGTTGGCCGCCATCTTGGATTTTTTTTAATGTTTAGCAGTGCGTTGTTGTTTTCTTTTCAAAATAGTACTAGAAATCGAGTTTTATCTAAATCGGCCCACAAACAAAAAAGTTGGCCGCCATCTTGTATTTTTTAATATTTTAACATTGCGTTGCTATTTTCCTGTCAAAATAGTACCAAAACCCGAATTGCAATAAAAAAATAAAATAAAAATAGTTTGTTATAAAACTTAAATAATACGGTATTTTACTGATTTTTTTTTATTTCTTTAAAATATTTTTCGAAATATTAGCTACACAAAACAAGTTTTCATTTTGAATTATCTTGAATATTTTCAAAGATATAGGACTTCAAACTTTATAATTAGACAAGGACAGGACGCTATCTTAGTGACGTCAGTGGGTTAGTAGCGTCATAGTCACGCCATAGAAGATTTCGTTTTAGAAAGAGACAGCTATAGTCAAAATCAAACAGACTATAATTCTTTTATTATAAAACAGATTCAAATTATTTTTTCACATTTGGTATTCTTAATTGCAATATTTTTTAACGTCATCATTAAATATCTACATTTCAACAACAGTAAAATACCCTATTATATGATCTTTCTAATTATCACAAAAATAAGTTTTTTGTAAAAAAAACATTTTTGTAACAAGCTTTTTTACTGGCCTTACTTTAATATTGTACTGTCATCCATACCAAACCTATATGCAAAATTTCAGCTCAATCGGACACTGGCAAGTGGGTCAAATTTAGCTCGTAAGATTTGACCCGAACGGACATACATACCTACATACATACACTGCAAGTTAAATAAAGGCTTGTAATAAAAAATCACATCCGCAATTAAAGTATCAATAATTTTACTCCGGCTAGTCTGCGCACAATACGCAGCAAACCCTTTTTTGAAATTTAGATAATAAGATGCGAATTTGTGTAATAAATAAAATAACAAGCCTAATAAATGTTCCTCTCCAGGCTACAAAGTATCTAGATTCCAAATTTCAGCCAAATCCGTTCAGCTGTTTTGGCGTGATCGAGTAACAAACAACATCCAAACATCTAAACTTTCACATAATCAATTTTACAACGCGCCGCGTCTATCCATCCTTTTCACGCCCGATAACTCCGTCTCTCTCGCACACTGACTGGCCATGCGGACGCCCCGTCAAGGTCACGCGTAATTTGGATTTTGAATGAGTTATTTTATTACTTTGCGGTGATTGTGCATTTATTTATATTTTGAGGAATCTTTTTCATGTTATCAGGGGATTATGATTTTTTTATATATAAAATAAATATGTTAATGGAAATCTTACATAAAAACTGAAGTGACTTTAATGTATAACCGACTTAACGCAAAAAACAAACTTTTAACCAGGTTCCAAGAAAGTCACCTAGGTGAAAACTTAAAATAGGTTCGAGGTTTTTATTTATAGTGTATTAGTAGTAAAATCTCTGAAAGTGCGATTTTGTAAGTCTCATTTTTTACGTCGTGACTGAAAAAACGTTGTAATGTGCAGAATGTTGTGCTCACGTCAGGGATTACTTGCCTAACATAATTTAAAGGGTATCCATAGATTATATTATAATATTCACCTAAAGTGCCTTTTTTGTCTAATTATAAACGGCCAAAACACAACTTTAGGTATTTCTCTCGAACGGACACCAGTATACCTACAAAATCACGATGAGTGCTCAAAATAAAGGCAATATTATTATATAAAAATAAATTTGTTAAAGGTGCCATTAATGTGACCCCAAACTTTATTTTGACTGGACTAAAAAGGAGAACGCTTTTCAGATTATTCTTCTAGACTATTTGACATATGATGTGGTTACAGGCAGCCGCTATACTAATTTTGCTATGCCCTATAAGCTATGTCGCTCAATGGGGTGACGATAATATGGTCAATTTTGACGACCGATTTGCTGCAGAGGTAGGCTACCCACCTTCTGCGCCAGTGGTCTCGGGTTCGATTCCCGAACAAGACAAATATTTGTGTGCATGAACATGTCTATTTGTCTTGGTCTGGGTGTTTAGTATGTATATTAAGTATGTATTTACAAAAAAAAGTATTTATGTAATATATTTATCCGTTATCAAGTTTTCCATGATACAGTTTCTTAATGAAAATAACGAGTTCGATGACATATGACAAACTCGCTGTCAGTCAAGTATGACTTAAGTCAAACCCGCTGTCAGTCAAGTTCTTGTAACGCCAAGTCCTTTTTTCGTCTTATTACAGTTTTAGTCAAATTCTCTTTTCGTCAAGTCTTCAATTGGTCAAATCACTTCTACGTTATACTTATTGTGTACAGTCAAGAAGTCAAGAGAAAGATCGCATTCAATTTATATATTTTTATTTTATCCAAGTCAATTTATTCAAACATTCAGTAACCGTAATTTTGCCTGTCATTAGTTCATCTATGATCTTTTCTTCTTTTTACTTTCGTCTCGCGGTTTTCACTTTCTGAACTTTTAACTTTATTTCGTAAAATTTCAACTCCTTTTTTAAGATATAGATATAAGTAGTGCCTAAGTATAGTAATAAAAATAAGTTTTGCTTTCATTGACTTTCAATTTTAGTCTACTATGCCATGCTTCTAATGAATTTGTTGTTCTATGGCGTTCTTTTGCACAACACCAATAATCGTCTTTGATCTTTGTTATCCATTCATTGGTTTGTAAAATAATCTCATTGAGTTATAATGTACTAACGTCTCAATGAATAATCTACAAAAAATTTCAATTAGATTCGAACGAGGACAGCAGTAAGAACATTACAGTTTTGTTAATAATTATACACGTTGTAGGCATAAATGAAATTTGACCAATTGAAGACTTGACGAAAAGAGAATTTGGCTAAAACTGAAATAAGACGAAAAAAGGATTTGGCGTTACAAGAACTTGACTGACAGCGAGTTTGACGTATGTCATACTTGACTGACAGCGAGTTTGTCATATGTCATCGAACTCAAAATGGGCTTAGATAATTGGTGTGAATGTAAAAAGTTATTTATTTATTATTATTTATTTATTATAATTTTAATGCCACCAAAATACAGGCGTTTCTTTTTAACGCAAATAGGATTCCTTTTACCTCAACTCCTACTTTCCGTGATACAACTGTATCAGTTACCGACAACATAGGGGATCTTCTTGGGATGAAGCATGAAGTCAACATTAGACCTTAACTTCGGCGGAAACATTGAGTGTAAAGGTCAAGCTGCGGCCAAAAAGCTGGGAATCCTGAAAAAGGTTTAGCGATAAGTACTTCACGCCGGGGCAGCGCTTGACTCTTTACAAAGTGCAAGTCCGGTCATGCATGGAGTATTGCTCTCACCTCTGGGATGGTTTAGCTAAAGATGGTTTAGTTTAGGCGTCCAACACACTGCCTCCGGTTTCCGCACTACCGGACGGAGATGCGGCGTGATTTTTCATACACTGCGGGTTTTGTATGCACATCAAGATTCTACAGCCATAGTTAAGAAGCGCACTACCACAAACCGGAGCGTCGTGCGGTGCAGTGTGGGATCCACCTTAGCAGCATGAGCTCATTCCGCCATGAGTATTGCGTACCAAGTGACTTTCTTCTTCCTTTGTGATTCGCACCGCCAAGGAATGGAACGCCCTGCCTGCGTCTGTTTTCCCGAATGACTACAACCCCACAATTTTTAAAGTGAGAGTGAATAGGCTGCTTTTGGGTAAGCTCGCCCCATTTTAGGTTTCTTCTCAACCCTAAGGTTTAGTGTGAAGCCAAGAGCAAGCCAGTAAAATATAAAAAACAAGTATTAACCCGTGGAGGTATCAAGCTGAAATCAATTTTGAATTAAATGCTTAAATCAATTCCTCAGAGCCGTGAAAAAATCAGACTTCTAAGTCAACAATCAAAATATACAGCCGTTTATGCGCTGCATATTTTGACCCTCGCAAGGTAATCAAAACCTATAGGGTAGGGCAGAGGTACCCTTTGTGGCCACTTTAAGGGTTTTGACTTTTAAGCACTATCAAAGTACTAAATGGTCTTAACTATTTAAGACACAATTTATATCTTAAATGATAGATAATTTATCTAAGTACTTACCTTTAAAGGTAAATTTTTCAAAAATAAAAAATTTAAATCGTTTTTTGAATATAACACAAAATGTGTGAGGTGTGAGAGGTGCCAAATGTACCGGTTTTGGCCACTTATTGATAGTTAAAAGTGAAAAAAATCTTTCCGTGTTCTGTGGTTAAACTTTTGTAAGTATAGCGAAAAATCAAAACCAAACAAACGTTAAATTAATATATTCTAATGCGCTAGATACCATTAAATTGCAAAACAACAATTTAATTGTAAAAAACAAAGGTTTACAATGTATTTCATCCAAAACAAATTTCTTAAAATTTTCATACAAAACATTTTTAAAAACAGAAAATGAAATTTATTGAAAAACGGTTGTTATCATTACCTTAAAATAAGTAGGGCAGGCGTACCGGTTTTGGCCACTGTACCGGTTTTGGTCACTTTTCACTTTAAAGTTATATAAATAGGAATTAAATAATTATTGCTTATATTTATTAATGGCGAATAATAGGTTGGACTTTTAGTTAACAATTACAGCACTTAGCTTTTTTCATGTAGTACGATATTTTAGAAATAAACACATGTTATGTTTCAATGTTAACATTTTGTAAAATTCTTAAGAAAAATTTTAAGGGTAAAGGTTTTGAAAAGTTATTTTTTTTCTACAATAAAATTATTTTATGGTTATTTAATATTTTATATCACATTGGAATATGTTTCTTCTAGATGGATTAAGTGTTGTTTTTTCACTGTTTTCACAAAAAGTTGGGAAACAATAAGTGGCCAAAAGTGGGGCTAGAAATTTTAGCATTGTGCCACCTTTGGCCACTTTGGCATTAGTAGAAAGTTTCCAACCTTTCATAAAGTTAATTTATTTTAAAAGACTCACAACTCACTTTTAAATTAATCATGTTTAGGTTGTCCGCTGTCGCGGTATCGGAGCGGAGTGAGTCAACAATGCAGAGCGGATTCATCTCAATCCACTAATTTTCTTTTAATCAAGTGATAAAGGTATACTTATAAACTTGTAGTAAGGAGCTAGCTGGGATTGAAATACTATTTCATGTAGTGTTTTAGTCCAGAACTCTAATAAGACATCAATTAAGCATAAACTCTACTTATAAACCTGTAACACAGGTTGTACTAATTTCCTTAAACGGCCAGTTAGAGATTGTACATGCTCATACCAATTAAGACATTGGTCTAACTGTACACCGAGATACCGAACAGTTGATGATCTAGAAAGAGAAGGGCAGGATCAGAATGAAGATTTATTTGTCAAGAGGCATTGGTGAGCTTTAATTTGTATCGTATCTTGGGGAGGCTGTGAGGAAGGCTTGATGGAGAAGGTGACAAACATAGTCTTATCTAAATTTAGAGTAAGAAGATTATGAGAGAGCCAGTTCATGATCTGAGCGAAGGCTCGCTCAGCATGTAATTTTACTTCATCCCAAGATTTTCCATATGCAAGGATAGCCGTGTCGTCAGCGTAGGAGAAAAGGCTACAGTTAGTAAGCGATAGTTGGCAGAGATCGTTGACGTAAACAAGAAATAAGGCAGGCCCTAAAATACTGCCCTGCGGGACACCACAGCAGATAGGTACCTCATCACTTAAGTATTTATCAATACGAACACATTGCCTCCTATCCGACAGATAGTCTGAAAAAAATATTTAATATAGATCCCCGTACGCCGAAAGACTCCAATTTCCTTAAAAGAATTGGAATCGAAACAGTGTCGAATGCCTTGGAGAGGTAAAACATTAGAAATTAGGGGGAAATCCTAAAAATGGTAGGTAATTCATAGTTAAAACTATTACAAACTTATATTTGTAGTTGTACATACGTATGTACATACAAAATGAGTGCATTCACCCGTAAATATAAGTTTGCCAACGTTTTCTAAAATGTGAAGAAATCTTCCCGCAATGAAAGGTACCCTATATGTCGACCTTGGTTATAAGATATCACTACACAAAATTTGGTTAAAATAAGTTCAGTAGTTTTTGCGTGAAAAGCGAACATACAAACAGACAAAAATTTTAATATCTATTGTTTTGGGGTATATATCCTGTACACATCACATAGCAGTAACTTTTTTTTTCATATTTCATGTAGGTAAGTACAAATTTTTTTCCGTTTCTGTTTTATTGTATGTAAGTATAGATTATTTATTTGACATAAAATGGAACAAAAGGCTCGATATGGGGATTTTTGAGCCTTTATCTCTTACATATTGGGACCATACTCCGTGGTATTATGTATCATGGGGCTAACTATCGATTTCAAAATAAAAACGCATTTCGTCTAGGGGTATGGATTGGGACCCTCTTCCAGACGCCGCTTCAATTAATTAAGTTTAAATATATTTATTATTATTATTATCTCTATTACTTACATTTTAAATACATACTTACACAATTATATTTCTAAATATTAAACTTTTAAAATGTATTGTATTATTATTAAATATATTACCCATATACTAATATTACCTAGGTATTCATAAAAACTAGAGTTTGACGATAGCAATTGTCCTGTATCCAGTATCCTCTAGCTAGAATACCAAATTTTACGTTATAGATAGGTACGAAGTTACATACTTTCATTTAACATGACTGTTAAATGAAAGTATGATTTTTGATTGTTGGAAAGATAATGAAATGAAAATACAAAGCACAAAATGTCGAGGCTTTGAATATACAAAGTTCGCGATCAGAGGCCGCATCTACCTGCCTCGCACTTCTATCAAAGCCTAAAAAACAGAAATGAGAGGGGTCCACGACGTTTTTTGTAAGATTGCAAGCGACACACAGCGACCTTTTACAACGAAGTTTTTTTTATAACAAAACCTTACCCACTTTCTTTATAAAGTTTATTCGCGTTAGTCGCCAAGGGTTGTAACTCGATTTTATCGCTGTCGTTTGATAATTTTTATTAGAAGAGCATAATAACATTTTTGTGTTTATTTCCTTTAATGAGTATTTTGCTAATGAAACAGAAACTGAACGAATTAGGTACTGGTACGAATCTTACTGGATCTGTGATTGGAACGTTACAATTTAGGAATCAATTACAAAAAGGCATTTAACTGATTCAACTCCGCCAACGCAACATACGCGTTTTCGAAAAAAATCGTCACGGTGCCGTCAACGCACCATGTGCGCTTGGCACTCACTTCACATTTATCAAATTGGCTCAGTTATTTTTTTTTATAAAATACCTAAGTACTTATAACTGAATAAAAATACAGCAACAGGCCATGCGGTTGGTTAATTTTTATCACGTATACACGTAGGTAGGTTTTTAACCTCCTGTTAAATCTGAGTTGCTACCGTGTTCGTCACAGCCTTTAGGTAATGTGTGCAATCTTGAGGATGAAAAGACTCGGGTCACAGGTGCCGCTGTGACTTGTGCATTCTTTAAGATCGTCGTGGGATCGACGATATCTGCCACCCATATAAGTTGATACATTATAATAGATATTATTGTCTCCAAAATCAACTAATAACCTACATGGCCAAATGACTATGACTTACGTTTACTTTATTTTAATTTTTAGTTTTTTGCATTCACAATGCAATTTTTATTACTGAAAAGTGTAAAATGAAGTATTTAGAAAAAATCGACCCGTCTCACAATCAGCTCCGATGGGACTCGAACCCACGACCTTTCGCTTTCCGGGCGACTGCTCTAATCACTGACTCCGGCAACGACTCCGTAGCTCAGTGGTTAGAGCAGTCGCCCGGAAAGCGAAAGGTCGTGGGTTCGAGTCCCATCGGAGCTGATTGTGAGACGGGTCGATTTTTTCTAAATACTTCATTTTCCATTTTTACGTTTACTTATTCAATTAATTATTAAGGCGAATTATCTCCTACAAAGTCTATCATGGCATCATTGTTAAAGAAGTCTCTTTTTGTAGACGAAATGAAAGTGCACATACTTCTAATTTGGCATTATTGATGAGGTAAAAATATAAGTAAATATAGGTACATAATTAAGTTGTCAGTTAGGTATAGTCCACTGTTGAAACTTATGATTTTTGCAGGTTTAGGACCTATCTAATAGGGGACTCCTATTAAGCATTAACCTATTTATCTTCACCGTTCAGGCAATCTGACATTTGCAGTTTTATAATAATAATAATAAAAAAAAAAAAAAAAAAAAAAAAAAAAAGTCGTCAACGTGACAAGTCATTATTTTCCATCATTTTATTGATTTTATTAAGAAATATTTAATTCAGAGGTCATTGTAATACCATAATAATATTTAATACTTATCTAATAGCCTGCAACAATATACATAGAACAACAACAAAGAAGATACATATTTTATAGTCTATTTAAAAATGATCCTGTATGACAGTTGAAAATGTCATCTCATCACCAATACAAACCAAATTAAATGGAAATGGGATAGTAATGAACAAATAGATGTTGACGAGAAGCCGAGCAGCACGTCTACCACCTCCGGGCTCGTCACCTCGCTCCGCCTCGCAGTTGTCGGCAACTGCCTTAGTGCCGTGTGTTCAGCTGACATCTGCAGTTGCGTCGAGCGATAGTGACGAGTACTTCTCTCCGCCGACGTCGCCACCACCTGTACGCCCCGGAGGAGGGGCCGGCCACCGAAGAGTTTGGGGCTTCTGGGGCAAACGGCTCCGGTCAGGGCCCCCGCTCCCGGTGGAGTGCAGCGCATGCGATGGACAATTTCCATCAATGAAAATGTCATGCGCGCATATTTTGAGGCAACAGAGGCAGGAACTAATCTTACTGCGTATCGTGTTCGGATGCTTTCTCTGTTTCAGGCTCTTGAACCATCTATCAACGTTTCGGCTCAACGACTGTCGGATCAGGTGCGAGCCATTCAACGGGGTCACTTGTTGGATGACTCTGTACTTGATCGGCTCCGAACGGAGGTGCAACGTAACCGTATCATTACTACTGCATCACAGGCGGCAACTCAAGCTTCTGCCGCGGCCACATTGCAAGCTGGCGTTGCTGATAGTGATGGTGGAGATGATATGGTTACTACTGTAAGTCCCCAATACAATGATATATTGAGGAGTACTCTTGAAGATGTAGTTCGGGAATTTCGATCGACTTCTGTTCACCTTAGACCTCGGCTTCCGCGTTTTCCCATGCACAAAAAAAATAGGGCGCTGATGTGTGCTTTAGATTCACTACTATCAAATTACTTTGATAGTAGTGAAGACCTGACTGATACTCATTCGATCTTGTATTGTGCGGCTATTACGGCTTGTCGTGTTGCTCATGTCAAATTTCCAAATACTGACACAGCAACACGCCCTCGTCTGGCTGTACCAGCCTGGCAGTGTAGGATTGAACGTCGTATCAGTGAGGCTAGGGTACTCATCGGTAAGCTCAGCTGCTTTAGGGAGGGCAACATGCGCCCTAGGGTCATGCGCTTTGTGAAACGTGCATTCTTGGGGACTGGTATTAGTCCTCAAAATTATATTTCATGTGTCACAGAGCGCATCGACTTCCTGAAGCAGAAAATTTGTGCATGGGCTAATCGTATTCGGAGGTATAGGGTGCGAGTCGATCGCTTTACTCAGAACCGCATGTTCGAGAGAGATCAACGACGTGTTTATGCATCCTGGGAGCGATCGAATCAGAGTGATACTGATATGCATCGGCCGGATGATGATGCCATGATTTCTTTCTGGCACAACATCTGGTCCGTGCCTGTCACTCACTCTGAAGGCGCGTGGATGGAGGATGTTGAGCGTTCGTGTGAGCTTATACCTGATATGAATGAAGTAGCCATTGACTACCAAGACGTAGTTTGTGCAGTTCGTTCCTTACCCAACTGGAAATCTCCAGGCCCGGACGGACTGCACAATTTCTGGTATAAATGGTTACCTAGCTCGCACGTTTGCTTAGCATCTCAATTTCAAAGTGCTTTATTATCTCAATCGCTTCCAGAATTTATGACAACAGGCATAACCCATCTGCTCCATAAATCTGGTAGTACTGCGGACCCCAAAAACTATAGACCTATCACCTGTCTACCAACAATTTATAAAATTCTTACGTCCATTTTGAGGTCGAAGATTAATAAACACATTGATCAAAATTCTATTATGTTCGCCTCTCAAAATGGATGTAGGAATGGGGCCCGTGGTACTAAGGAGCTACTCCTCACTGACATGGCTATTAACCAACAGGTTCGTCGAAACCGAAAGAACCTTTCGACTTCCTGGATAGATTATAAGAAGGCCTATGATTCCGTGCCGCATTCGTGGCTCATGAGGGTGCTGGAGTTGTATAAAATAAATACAACTCTACGCACTTTCTTGATATCGTGCATGCGAAAATGGAGAACGGTCCTTTTCTATCCAGGATCTCGACGGGTTCTAGGTCAGGGCGACCCTATAAAAATAGAGCGAGGTATCTTCCAGGGTGACGGTCTGAGTCCATTGTGGTTCTGTCTGGCCTTGAACCCTCTGAGTACACTTCTCGAGAGTTCAGGGTTAGGCTTTCGTTTACGGAGAAATGGTCAAGTAATATCACACCTGCTGTACATGGATGACCTGAAACTATTTGCCCATAGCAGTTCTCATTTGACAGCGCTACTGAAGGTTACTGAAGCTTTCAGTAATGCCATTAAAATGGAATTTGGTGTGGACAAATGTGCAGTCATGCATGTAAAGCGTGGTCAGATAATGGAATCCACGGGTATACAACTCTCGGATTCTATTAATGTTAGATCTCTCTCCGTTAACGAAACCTATAAATATTTAGGTATGTCACAGGCATTAGGCATCAACGATGCTGACATGAAACAGTCGTTGCGTGAGCGTTTCTTGGGGCGCCTCTCAAAAGTCCTTAAAAGTCTTTTGTCTGGCGGAAACAAGGTTCGCGCATACAATGGATGGGTCATGCCGGTACTGATGTATTCCTTTGGCATACTTAAATGGACTCAAACTGAACTGGATGCCCTGGATAGAAAAGTTCGTACATTGCTAACAGCACATCGCATGCATCACCCACGTTCATCGACCATGAGATTGTATATCCCGCGGAAGTGCGGTGGTCGTGGCTTCTTAAATGCTAAGACATTGCATAACCGCGAGATATGCAATCTTAGGGAGTATTTTCTCCAAGTCGATATGGGGTCTCATAGAGATGTAGTTGCTGTTGACAATGGACTGACTCCTCTATTTTTAGCAAAAGAAAACTGGCGCAAACCTGTAGTACTTAGTACGTCCGACCGCAGCGCTGTGTGGCAAAGCAAGGAGTTACATGGCAGATTCTACCGGGCTCTCCATGGGCCCGACGTAGATTTATTAGCCTCAGTATCCTGGCTCCGTTTCGGTGATCTTTTTGGTGAAACCGAAGGTTTTGTCTGTGCAATTATGGATGAGGTTGTGATGACGAATAACTACCGAAAGTATATCCTAAGGGATGGCACAGTGGATATTTGCCGAGCGTGCCATCGTCCTGGTGAATCCCTTAGGCATATAATTTCCGGTTGTTCTCGTCTCGCAAACGGCGAGTATTTGCATAGACATAACCAAGTGGCCAGGATAATACACCAACAACTTGCTCTGAAACATAGTCTTGTGGCATCCGAGGTGCCGTACTACAGGTATGCACCAGAACAGGTCCTTGAAAATAGCCATGCCACATTGTATTGGGATCGATCTATCATTACAGACAGGACTATTGTAGCTAATAAGCCTGATATTGTATTGATAGATCGACACGAACGCCGCGCAATAATTGTTGATGTCACTGTTCCCCATGACGACAACCTTGTGAAAGCTGAAAAAGATAAAGAAAACAAATATCTTGATTTAGCTCACGAGATTGTTGACATGTGGGATATTGATTCAGCAATTATTGTTCCGATAGTCATATCTGCCCATGGTCTGATAGCCAAGAGCCTCGATAAACACCTTAAGAGGCTTGCGTTAGGTGGATGGATCGGGAGTCAGATGCAGAAGGCAGTACTTCTGGACACGGCCCGTATAGTGAGAAGGTTCCTGTCTCTGGATCCTTAACCATCGGTAGCCGGGACCTTGATCTTGCTGCCGTTGGGGAACTGCATTTTTGTATTTTTAAATGTTATATTTTTTAGTGTTATACATTGTAAAAATTTAATGTTTAGAAATATAATTTTGTAAGTATTTAAAATGTAATAAAGGGAATAATAAATAAATAAATAACTTCTTACATTCACACCAATTATCTAAGCCCATTTTAATTTCATTATGAAACTGTATCATGGAAAACTTGATAACGGATAAATATATACTTAAACACTTTTTTTTTGTAAATACATACTTAATATACATATAGATATATATATATATATATATATATATATATATAGTTACCTACTTACTTACTATTTGAAAAGATATCTTACACTAACAGTAATCTCTCCTTTTGCAGGATCTTAATGTAATGGATTTATGACTATAAATAAAGCAATAAATCTCACACATCCCAAATTACTGGCTTCCGAGACAACATTAGCCAGTTTTGATAATGTGTGGGAATTCTCAATTGGAGAACAAAAGAAATCTTTAATAAAAAATACAAAAGATTACACGCAATAATTTTGCCGGTCCCGTTATATCGAAAAAAGGTTCTATTTTGTAAAAAAAAAGTTAATGGCTTGCGTATCTGCGATTTCTTTTTTAGCCTGTATCTTTTTTTTGTGCAATTCTTTATCAAAGTTCGGTGGGCCCAGTAGGGGTGATTTAGAAAACATTGGACGTTTTATATCTATGTTAATGTAGCGGCTTACTTTAAACTACCTACCAGTTTTAAATTTACTTTATCTACGCATGTATTAGGAGACTAAATAACTTGCGATATATGTATTTGTATAATTTTACCACAGTTTTACTTATGTAGGTACTACGCAAAGTTTTGAACAATGACCTTACGATGTGATTCTGTTCGTGAGATAGCGCTGGTCTGCCAACGATGTTGTGATTTTTAAGCCATATCGCCATGCAATACCAACTATTCACTTAAGTTGTTAAACTTGCTAACCTTTTTTTATTAAAATTTCTGTTAAAAATTTTAGTGCCTTTAACCGACTTTATAGCTTTTTTATACGACTAATCAAGGACCTTAAACCAAAGTATTTATAGACGTACGTGTCTTATAAAAGTACCAAAAAGCACTATTTTGAATGTTGCACTAAACTCTCCTCACTCCGATCAGAATATTAGATTGGTTAACAATAATAAAAACATGCCGATAGGGCCTTGTGCACTACACTGAATTTTACCGATCCTGAAAAAAACGGATGCTATTGTATTTCAATAATAAATAATTTATAATAATAAGGATATGTTTATTTCGTGTAGTTCCAATGTTTCAAACCCTAAACTACACGAAATAAATAAATTAAACGATTAATTATTAAAATACAAGCATCCGTTTTTTCCGGATCGGTAAAATTCAGTGTAGTGCACAAACGCCCTTACGCATTTGCGAATCCGGGATTTGTTTGAGGGGGGGGGGGCAATTTTGGCTCAGGGGTGGGGGGGGGGATAATCTTAGCTTATTTCACGTGGCAATGATGAATGCAAACATTGGGCGTTTGTGCACTACCACTGAATTTTACCGATCCGGAAAAAAACGGATGCTTGTATTTAATTAATTACTAATATAAATGATTAATTATTAAAATACAAGCATCCGATTTTTCCGGATCGGTAAAATTCAGTGGTAGTGCACAAACGCACATTATGTAGGTAAAATTGTGCCAGGGAGCGGGGGGGGGGGGGGGGCAACAAAGTAATTATTTGTAAAAAGTATAAGAGGTTCGGTTATAGGTATGTGCAGTACGTTCGGTAATAGGTATATGTGCAGCGATTATGCGTTATGTCATGATATCTGTCTTGTTGGTAGGTTCGCGTTGTGATTTACATAAAGGAATATTCTTTGAGCCTGGACTAGCTGCAGTCAGCGCCGAGAAAGGTGCATCGGCGGCAATAGCGAACAATTGCCACTAATGCAGGCTCAATTTATTTATGAGCCAGTCGCTAGGGGCGCGCTGCCATGAGCACAGAGGAGCTGTTGAGTTGCCATTTCAAAAAACTAAAAAAAAAAACAAATGGTTACAACCCGTTACGTTTAGATATCCGGTCCAAAGCTCATCGCATGGCCTTGTGCCATTTTAAAATAAGTGAAATGAAATTTTATAATGCCAAGGTACTACGAACTACGAAAAAGGCTACGAAGTTCTTGGAGTGGTGTACAGTTCCTTATGAGATTGTTTTGAAGTCTTTCAAAATGCGTCGAGTATTTTGACCCAGTTAAGAACAAATACAAACTTTTAAAAGATTTAAAATTCAAAGACAATTATTTTCGCATATTTTTTATTAACTAAAACCAAGTACCTATATACTGCTTGGAGCATGTAGTATATTTTTTTATAGTTTTTGTTTAAACCCGCCCGACTTCAAAGTACTTACGTTATTTGGTCTGAATACAGTATTAGAGGGATTATTTCTTACTTTCTGGTGTAATTTTTTTTAAGGCGGTTTTTTTTTATAAAAATGATTTTTATTTCACTCTTTTTAGAGCATCAAAACCGTTTCAGCCAAACGTGAGATAATCGCAGATAAAAATGCATACGGATCAAACTGAGTACTTCTTTTTTGAAGTCGGTTAAAATACCAAAACCTTTCCCTAATAAAGGTAACAAATACTTTTCTGAAAACCGCATCAGAATCACATTAAACCTTTCAATACTTATTTGATTATTTTGAAGAGTTCCCCTAAGTATCACCGAAGTCCAAGGTCCAATGCCAATGAAATTTATAAGAGACTACCCTTAAGGTATCCCCTGTACAACAAAATAAGAATCATCTAAATCGGTTTATAAACAAAAGAGTTATGCCTTTATATACGTAAAAACTCGTGCAATGGTTAGCTAATAAATTACAGTATTTTCAGGATTACTTGAAAACTACTGCACCCATTTCAAAATTTCAAAAAATGGGACCAACTTGGAAACTAACCTGATGTAATAACGTTTGAATAATTTCAATCGGTCCATCCGTCTTCGAGTAATCGGTGGACATACAGAAAAAAAAAACATACATACAGACGAACAGAAAACCTCCTGCTTTTTGAAGTCGGTTAAAAATAGTAATTTTGTGTATGGGAAATAGTTTTGACTGTCGTATGCATGTCGTACGGTACGATACAAAACTGTCATTTCTTCCATGGCCGCTTCCGCATCTGCGCGTGGTCAAAATCGAATACTAATCTTTTCCATAAGATTAGAACAAAAAAATGTACTGTAACTAATGCCAAAAATGTCCCAGTCGCGCATGCGCGCAGACTCGTCTGTCACGTACCTATTAAACTTCTTCGTGTTTTTTTTCATCTGTCTTATATTGGTGATATGAAGTACTATATCAAAGTAGTTATAATAAAATTTATAAGGCATAACAACGTTTGCCGGGTCAGTTAGTATAATAATATAAGGAAACCTGTAATATAGATAATACTTGATGTAATAATATATTGTAAACGCTGTTGGTTTTCTTAAGATCAAATAAATAAAAAATAAAATAAAAATTCCCGCGGGATAACGTCGTGTAGCTTACGCGGGCAAAGCCGCGCGCGGATGGCTAATAATAACCCCATTCAAAGTCGGTAATGAAAAGGTTACAAGTAAATGATACGTGTTAAATTGCTCATTGTCAGAATATCAAAATGGCTCACACAACACAACACAGCATAAGGAAGGGCCCCAAGGTTTTCCCTGTGCGCTTGGGAGGAGGACATTGACTCAACAGTGTAAACAGTTCCTTATCTTGAGCTTCGCCGACGCAGCGGCATTGCAGCTTTTATCTAAGACCAAATTGCTTTTTGTATAATAATATGGCAACGTCTAACATCTTTCTTATATCATAAAAGAATTGGTTACTGTCTCTAAAATTTACATCGGAAAAATATGAGAATTAATAAAAAAATGTGGGAGTCAACGTTTTTATTTTTTAATTAGTAGGTATTGTAGGTATTGTGGCATAATAATATCCCTAATGAAACGTGATTTTTTTACCTTTTTGGTCGCTCTACCTTTCTTCACTCCTTTATGTATCATGGCTTACATTAGAAAGACATTAGAAGAAAAGTAGGTACCTACTTGTAATGTTTGATGAATTACAAAGGTATAAAGGTAAATAAATAACTTCTTACAATCACACCAATTATCCAAGCCCATGTTAATTTCATTAAGAAACTGTATCATGGAAAACTTGATAACGGATAAATATATACTTAAATACTTTTTGTTTGTAAATACATACTTAATATATACATAGTGAACACCCAGACCAAGACAAATAGACATGTTCATGCACACAAATATTTGTCTTGTTCGGGAATCGAACCCGAGACCTCTGGCGCAGAAGGTGGGTAGTCTACCCCTGCGCCAAATCGGTCGTCAAACCTATATGTTTTTGATACAAAATATCTAATGTATGAATGGTGCGAATATGCAATTGGCTCTTTCTGGCGTCCCATGGTGATAGTGATCTGATTCGGGCGAGTGTGCACTAGACACGGTTAATAGCAGTAATTTGGTAAGCAGTTTTTGCCGCTACGCGCAGCTGCCCACAATCGAAGTGTGCATTGAGCAGGGGTTGCCCTTAATCGACAAGACATGAGTCGTTCCTTTTGATACAAACCTCACGATTCATCATCAAAGGATTCCAGTTGGTTGGTAAGATTTTAGTAAGAGTCATAATCATAGGGATAAGATAGAGGTATAGAGTCCTAATTCAGTTACCTACTTGGTTTCAAGAACAAGAAATCAACTAGGTAACTTTTTTAAACCATTTGTATATCTAATGAAATTTTTCCATAAGATCCCTTATACCTACCTACTTAAGTTGGATTTTTTCCCATTATTAGGTACCACCTATTTATCACATCACTGAACCTTGTTATAGTTATTCTTAACCAAAGTATAAGAATAACGAACTGAAATCCTTTCTAAAGACATTAGACCCTAGATTTCAAAGCATTTATTCTTTAAACTCTATCAGCAGATTTGCCTTTCACCATTTGCGGCTCACAACAATGAGTCGATAATTTTTTATTCAAATTGCCTACCTATGATAATGACAGTATTTGTTGGCATGTAGGTAGATATTTCTGGATGTAAGATTAAGTGAGAGAGATAGGTGCTCTATCATGGTCTCTGTGACCCGAAGGCGAGTCCGTCGCATACTCGTTATTAGATAACGGGAGAGCCCGCATCATCAGCCTTGTTTATACTCCATTACGCCGCCGCTTGCACGTGCATTTGTGATAAAATTCCTGTACAGAAACATTTTTGGGTAATAATGACCCTAGCAACTTTACAAGTACGACGAACTTTTGAAAGATGCGGTGAAAATCTTGGAAACGTGCGAAAATTTATGCGCTGTTCGATTTTGAGCCTTGTCTTATGGGTCATATTTAGGTTTGAACTCTGTCGATTTCTCTAATAATTTAGGACCCATCGAAACGATGAGTTTAATTAACTTGACCAAAGGACAAGACGCAGGGGACAAGATTTCATCGAATGTCGTAAAGTTTTACGTAGGCAAAGTTTTATGGAGGCGGGCGCGGCGGGCGACCGGCAGGCGGCCGGCCGTTCGCGTAGGCGCGGTGGATACGCTACGCGTTGATTTTTACCTTTTTTGCCGCTCTACCCTTCTTCGCCCGCTTATGTATCATGGCTGCGCGATCGTCTTTTATTTTTCTCATCTCTCGCGCATGTCTTGCATCGCGGCCAGGTAAATGAAATGACCCTCTTTTTCTTATTTGTTTCGTTACGGGAGGAATTTTGTACGGTCCCTTCTGCATCCGAAGTATTTTGACCTTTTTATAACTATATATTTTCACCAATTTATTAACATTCGCGAGCACGTTATTGGTTGTTGATATAGGAAAATCATGAATCATAAACATTAAGAGTGTTTTGCTAATTCACATAAGATATTATTAAACTACCTACATAGTATTGCGATCTAGTATTTCTTCATAGTTCATAAGTTATTGTACTTGATTTGCTAATATCAAGATTGACTATATAATTTCATTAATTATTCGTTTGAATGTCTTTATGCATGCAAGTTGTGATACTTAAGTATAGCAAATAATCTTAATCAGCAGAACTATTTTCCTTAGCAATTTACACGATTTCGAATGAGTTTCTTTAAAAAGTATATGAAAACCGACTAAGGTCTTCTGAATTTACAGAAATGGTCTGAGTCATGCTGAATGAATCTGTCATAATTCGTATCGCATCAAAATTCCTCGCCAGAGTAGGAGGCGCAATTCACAAACAAATCCCGACCGCGGCCAGCGAGCCACGACTCGCCTAAAAAACTGTAGTCAAATATCCTTAGCTCGACGCACGCTGCGCGAACACACTGCATGCAACTGCACCAAACTTCTACACCGAAACTCCTTTGTGGACAGGATCTTGGTTCGGCCGTCAAGAAAGGCGGCAGTGTGCAACAGCCCTGAAATTCGGGTTCGGGGTGAATACCCTCTCGTGCCGGTAAAAACTATTTTCAAGGTTAGGCTCGGCAAGGAGGGGAGCATCGCGGGTTGAGCCCAGGGCGAATTCGGCGACGCGGGGCGCGGGGTGCGGCGGACGCGCCGAAATGCTGCTCCTCTATTTTGGTAATAGAACCGTGAACCCAACAATGTACGACATACATGGTAGGGTGATTATAGGCAAACGTGAAGCACCGTAGCAGTGCGCGTAGCTTTGTACGTCGAAGAAAACTTAATATCTTTATTATATCTACGTTCGTAGTAAAACTGATAACTTCCCGCCCGCCCCCGCTCGCTGCCCCGCGCGCTCCGACACGCACTTTGCATTCCTGCAGTTGCATTTTACTTAATTAAGCTCTCATGAATTAAATTTTCTAACATTTTGAGATTTTTTATGCATTTAATGAAGTTAATTGAGCTATTCAAATATGGCGCTGTGTTAATGTTTTTGGCATCCGACTTTTGTTTGAAAATGGTTTGTTCATGCTTACCACTAAAATATGAAGTGCTTAACATTTTCTTTTTAAAAAGTTAGGTAGATTTGGTTTTCCTGCTCAATTATTTTGGTTGCAAAAACGATCAGTTTATAACGGATTAAAGTTGGGAGGCCTGCAGAATAATTTACATATTTTATATAAGTGTAAATTTAGTATTTAGTGGATTGTAAACTAGTGGTGCGTAGCGTGGTTCGCTCCCCCATTTTGCCATTAGTCGCGTTTGCACTCGGCTTTTTACCTTAATGAGCTCCCCCAGCACGCACACGCGACAATCCGCATTTTTGTGCATTTACATAAACAAACCTATAGTATAGTCAAATAAAGGATTCCTAGACAAGGAGGAAAGGTTTCAAATTAAATTGAATAAGATAAAGCTATTGTTTACCATTGGAATTGGAATGGAATTATTGCCACGATATTAATGAATTTACAAATTGATTCTTTTTTGTAGGTTTAGATTTTGCACGCCTCATAAGGGTGATGCTCTACTACTCTTAACGTGTCAAAGTCAAGCATTTTTCTGGACTTAAACCACAGAATAATATTTGTCTTAAACTGTCTCTATTATATTCATATTGCACTAATACAATAATATAAATACAGATAATTAATATTATAATGGTATACTACATCTGGGTACATAGGGCACACTGAAAGTTCTGAGAGAATAAATATGTAGTTTAAAAAACTATAAAAACACACTTTTATAGGAACAGACTAAAAGTACAAAATAACCGTCTATTCAGTAACTGAAATTAAAAAGCGTGGTGCGCGTTGTCAATATGAGGTACTTGAATGCATGCTTTGCAAAGGGCGCACCACGCTTTTTAATTTCAGTTACTGAATAGACGGTTATTTTGTACTTTTAGTCTGTTCCTATAAAAGTGTGTTTTTATAGTTTTTTAAACTACATATTTATTTTTTACTTTTTAGTTTAACAAATGGCAAGCTGTGGATGGGGATGGTAATCGATTTCACAGTCCATTCATGTGTCTGCCCACCCCGTTAACATTATAACTCAAAGACGTGATTGTATGTATTTAGTTTTACAAACTCAAGTGGAGTCTATTAGCTACCAGATGCGCGAGCCGAACCCTTACTTCCTCCCTGCTCCATCATCAGACCCTCACCACCAAGTGTAGCGAATAGGTCTCATCAGAACAAAACAAATGAGCCCAAACTCGAGGGGTTTCCTAGTGGTAATTAAGGAGTGCCACTGGCTCCCTCCCTGCTCCATCATCCGACCCTCACCACCAAGTGAAGCGAATAGGTCTCATCAGAACGAAACAAATGAGCCCAAACTCGAGGGGTTTCCTAGTGGTCATTAAGGAGTGCCACTGACCTCCTCCTTGCTCCATCATCAGACCCACACCACCAAGTGTTGCGAATAGGTCACATCAGAACGAAACAAATGAGCCAGAACTCGAAGGGTTTCTTATTGGTCATTAAGAAGTGCCACTGGCTTCCTCCCAGCTTCATCATCAGACCCTCGCCACCAAGTGTAGCGAATAGGTCTCGTCTGAACGAAACAAATGAGCCCAAACTCGAGGAGTTTTCTTGACGTCATTAGGAATTTCACTGGGTCCTCCCAGCTCCATCATCAGACCCTCACCACCAAGTGTAACGAATAGGTCCTATCAAAACGAAACAAATGAACACAAACTCGAGGTGGTTCCTATTGGTCATTAAGAAGTGTCACTGGCTTCTTTCCTGCTCCATCATCAGACCCTCACCACCAAGTGTAGCGAATAGGTCTCATCAGATCGAAACAAATGAGCCAGAACTCGAGGTGTTTCCTATTGGTCATTAAGGATTGCCACTGGCTTCCTCCCTGCTCCATCATCACACCCTCACCATAAGTGTAACGAATAGGTCTCATCATAACAAAACAAATGAGCCTAAACTCGAGAAGTTTCCTAGCAGCCATTGAAGAGTTCTATTGCCCACCTCTTGACTCCATCATCAGATCAGCTCGATGGTAGCAAATTATTGTATTGTCATGGGATTCATATAGACTTGCAAAGTTTCAAATCAATACGACAATTAGAAGTAGGTTAAAATTTAATTCCAAGATTTTCTTACATTGTGACTTAGTTACAAGTGAAGCTAATAAAAGTGTGGTAAAAAAATCTTTCCGTGTTCTGTGGTTCTGCGCTGCTAGTCGCTCATAAAATGTTTGAATTTCGAATGTTTTCTTACGCAAAACTTTCAGTGTATGTTCCCCTCGTATAATACCTAGTGGTACATTGTAGCTACTAAAATATGATCAATTAATTAGCGAAAGTCATTAATTCGTACTTATGCTACGCAATGTGAGCATGGCATATTGACATAGCTTTTTATGCGATCCTTTCCATGGTGAGAATTAAAGGGTTAGTGAGAGTTTTTGCTGTCTTTTCTGAGGAACAGGTTGCCCACACCTGTCGCGTCGTCTCGTCAGATGTCTAATACGAGTATGCATATAAATATTATGTAAGTAAAATTTTGTTTTTGTTCATCCGAATATGGTATAATTCAAAACGCAACATTTACGATAAAGACGATGCAATCCGACGAAGCTTTCGCATACTTTTTTCTCTCATGTCATGATAATCTAACAGCTTTTTGCATTTATTTTCATGAATCCTTATTTTACTTAAATATCTCGCTGAAAAGTTCAAATTGAAATTACGTCAATTGACCTACGATGGTACTTATTCAATTATTTTGTAGCAACAATACGTATAGATTATTCAGCAATGTTCACCAACAAGCTTTACCGTATGAAAAAGCAATAAGTTCATTTTCAATACCCAACAGAACTTTGAGCTTTTACTTTCAGGGTGGCTAAGGCTCGCCGCACACATAACAATTAAGTGGCTAGCAGGATAGTGCGTGCAGTAGGTGCGTGCGATAGCGATCTCCCCCTCCCGCGCACCCCGCCCCTACCCTCTCTCCGCGAGTATCGTGAGGGTTTTTTGCGCGGCCCAAGGGTGGCGGAGGAAAAAAACACTATTAAATAACTCAACAGAACCGCGGGGCGGATTCGTGATCGCGATACTCGGTTTAATACGCTTTAATTAACGTCAGCGACAAACTTAAGTGTTTGCTACGTGCAATGTTTATTTTGCGTTCAGATGAGGCGATTAAATTTCTTTGGGAAGTATGTAAACATTATGTTGCTGACGTATTTCGGACAAGATTTCGCAGTAAAGTAAAAATTTTCTTTAGTTTATGTCCAAAGACAAGCCACAAGTAGGACGAATTTTATTATTAAGATGAATTTATCATCTTTGTTTATTTCGCATATAACTATGCGTCCTGGATACACCCCTGCCCTAACCTGTTTATGCGTAGACGGAGAAAAAACTCCACAAAAAAGTCTAGCTACATACTAAAAGTGAGATTTCCCGCCAACTCGTCTGCGATTTACCTACTTTCAAACAATATTGACCGAAACCCGTCACCCAGTACCTATATTTAACCCGGTTTTATTGTTTTTTATAATGATCTCGCGTACCAATAAGTACCTAGGTACTGAACAAAAACAATCAAAAGGTGAAAACTTTTGAACTTTTGTCTACATTCAGTTTATTTACGATAACTATAGAATTAAGATTTCTTTCGAAAAAAAATTGTAGCTTGAATTTTCTGTAACTGCTGCTGAAATCGCCCCATGAAAATTGTTCTTTGGACTTTACTTATTGTCATAAATACGGCTAGATTTTATCGATAGCACATGGTGTACGGCAAGCTTAGGTGGTGTTAGAAATAATTTTGACATTAATTTACTTTTATGATGTTTGTACACCTTGTTCGCTGTGCGCGCTAAGCGGTTGAGGAACTTTGAGCTTTGATTGTATGAGTTAAGCCCATATTATCGTTGATTGTAGGTGGTACTAGAGAATGGTGGCTCAAATTATGTGATGATACAATAAACATGCGTTAGAATGTATTTGAAGTTTGTATTTTATTTAATTAATTAATGTAAACAGGCTAACTCTGTTGATAGCCTAAATAAATAATATTTTTGAGGTAAATAAACATTTTATGATTTTCAATAGACTCAGGTACTTATAAAAGTATCGTACAAGTGCCACAACCTTTTCTGTGCCGGTGACAGCGGCGCTACGTACGTTTTTCTTTTTTTTGTAGTAATTTAACCGGCCCTGACTTCTAAGAACTTTAGCCGCCAGCAGCGCTATGGTTGGACATCAACTTGACAGCAAAATGACATTAAAAAAAATCACGTTAGTTTCACATTTTGGCCACCGGCACAGCAAAGTTTGTGGCACTCTACGGTGCGGTGACAGACATTAAAACATAAACTTACATAAAGCTAAAACTACTAAAAAGCTTTAAAAGGTCCATTCTCGAATTTTAGAAAATTTAATCTAAAAACACAAAATTACTCCACTATTAGAGTATAATTTGTACCTATTTAGGGTTTCTTTTGCAAAGGATTTAACCCACTATGTGTCTTTTTGAAACATACAGCTTAAAGAACGATCTATTTTGGTGGTAGAGTAACGCCCGAATTCTCGAACGCAAATCATCTTTGGGAGCGTCTCAAACATCATGGCATCTCTTTCATACGTTTGACATTAAAAGTGACAGGGCGATGTTTGAGACGCTCCCAAAGATAAGTAGCGTACGAGTATTCGGGCATAAGAGGTTTTGCCTTCTGGTAGGTCCGGGCCATGCACATCAAGTGTTTGATCATCATCTTTCCAACAACTTTGTTTATTCCGAACGAGTTTGTTTCCACAGTTTGCTTAACGTTTTATTTTTTGTTTAGCAAAGTTTTGCCAGTTAATATTTCCATTTTTTTTTCAAAGATAAAATACGAGCGAGGAGAGAAGTAAACTGTACCTATTTTCATTCATTAGTTTTAATGGCTGAAATTTAGGACACAGATACATTGTAGCCTGGAGAGGAACATAGGCTACTTTTTATCCCGGAAAAATGTCACATTCCCGCGGGATAAGGTCGCGGGCACAGCTAGTGTTACATAAACTTCAATCTGAGCATTGAAAAAAAAAAAGTATTTAAGATACTATTTAAAATAAACATTGAAATGAAGCTGTTTTCAACTTGAAATACGCTACTGCTTCTAAACTACAAGTGATATTTTCACGTTTCTTTCAGGAAAAGATTGCTAACTTGTTTAACTTAAAACTGAGCATTTTTCGTTCTAAAATAATACATAGTTTTGACGAAACGTGTGTTTAAGCTGTTTTGGTGCGGGTAGCGGGCGGGAAAATTAGGCCACGTTTCTATGCCCAAGGTCGTTGGCGATACCACGGGCCTTAAGGTGGTACGATGAGCTCAGTAGCGCCACCAATGGAAATAAATCAATTACATTTTATTAAAAGCTTAGATTAAAAGTTTCGGTTATTTTGCGCAAACAAAAGAGTAAAATGCATTTTATAAATATACTTTTACGAACTCGAACTTAAGCAATAAGTCGTGAATCTCAATAGTGCTAAAAGTGGCCACATTTAGCAATATCGATATCCATTACTTAATGCTGATATTTGAGGCTATGAAAATATACTTAACAATTGCATTTTACTCTTCTATTTGCGCAAAATAACCGAAACTTTTATTCTAAGCCCTTGATAAATCGTAAATGATTTATTTCCATTGGTGGCGCTAGTGAGCTCATCGAACCACCTGATGAAATTGTTTAAGCAATGTTTTATTTAAATAAATCATAACTTGACTGAATAGGTACCTACTTAGTTTATGCCAGTCATTGGTTACTACTTAGGTATATCCAAAGATACGAGTATGGCGGATGATAAGTTTCAATTATGAATTATAATTCAGAATAGACTCTATAGAGTTTGGTTGAGCTACAATGTCTACAATGAACAATTCAAGGGTCAGTTTCAAATTACAGCTTATATATAACTTTTATATTAGTGTAGTGACCAAAGTGCAGTTTATGTTTGTCACTCAATCAGACACAATGATAATGTATAGAATACTTGTATAAAAACCAAACCTTTTTTTCGCGCACGATCCATTAGCTAAACTTGAGGTAGATCTACTTATGTTTCGAGATACATTTATCAGGGAATGTTGTTTTAGTAAATGACAGTTTAATGATGCAAAGAGGAAGCACATGTAGCTAAATTTCATTCGCCACGTCGCGTCAGGCGTCACCAACAAGCCGTGTCAAAAGTAAAAAGTTCGAAGTTCATAAATCACTCAATTATGCGTTAGTGAGTGGGGATCATCGCAAAATCCTCTGGTCGTTCTAAAGTTAATCATTAATCACATATTCATTCATCTTCTTCTTTAGAACTTTGTCTTTATTTAAGTAAGTAGGTACGTGACTATTTTCTGAAGAATGGTGATACACATAATTTTTGCTTGAAATGGAAATACTAAGTAAGTATAAAAAAAACCGGTCAAGTGCGAGTCGGACTCGCACACCGAGGGTTTCGTACCATCATAAATTTAAATAAATATAACGTAGAAATGATTTCATCGGCGAGGCTAGATTAGTCAGAGCATTTGCGGTGTAGAATATTGCAGTTTTCGGTCAACGCCAGCTTTTGACCGATAGTGGAACTAATATAATTTTTGATGATGATTTCTGAAAAAGTTTACTATTTAGAGACATAGTTTTATTTTTCCAGTACCCCTAGTGTAAGTTTTTATGTCAAGCAAACGCAAACTATCGCGAGTACGTATTTATGTCAATTTGTATGAAAACTGCATAAGCGCGCTACTCGCCGCTAGAGGCGCTGATACAGTTTTCATACAAATTGACATAAATACGGACTCACGATAGTTTGCGTTTTTTGACATAAAAACTTACACTAGGGGTACTGTGGTATCATATTGTTAGGATATGATACCTCCTTGCATTGTCTATGGTTGATTTATGTTTAAATCAGTATTCAAAAATATCGAATGCATTGTCATTACGCGAGTAGTTGGCCAGAGTCCAGACGATTCCGCGGTCGTAGTAGATAGAATATATCGGCCATGGTGCCGCAGTAAAGATTTATATCGAAATTACATTTATTATTTAACTGATTCCCACGTAGGGTCTCACATGGTGGAGGCGCCGGGTATGTGTGTCGGTAATATCACAGACGGTAGTAGACAGTCTAGGTCTCAGTGTGGACATGGTGAACGCTGAACTACGAAATGTGAGTGGTGGAAAACTTTCAATAGTAGGGAAAACTAATGTATGTTTCTTGATAGATAACGTGTTGTTTACACAGCGATTCGTTGTTGTGAGGGACATTGTACCAAACATAGTGTTGGGTTGTGATTTTATTAGCAGGAATAGCATAATTGTGAATTTTGAAAGCTTTTGTATAAATTACAAAGACTTTCGTTTTCTATTTAATGTTGACATGAATTTTATGTTGACATCGATTGACTTTGATGACAATGAGTCACAACAGTCACAAGTGATAGATGTCTCGAATGACGGATGTCAAAGTAATTTTCGAAATAGTAATATGTCAGAAAAAAGTTCGCATGTCATTCCTAAATTAAAAAGTTTTTTTATGAATAAAAATAGGAATGACAGTAAAATGAAGAAAGGCGCGAAAAAGTTTGAAAAGTCTAATATGAATAGGATTTCGAAATCCAATATAAGTTCGTTATGTAATATTAGTTCTTTACGAAATAAGAAACGAATTAAATTTGTTACATATAAAATTAAATGTAAAAACAAATTTTCTTTTATAGATTCATTTTATAATAGGGATAGAAATAGGATAGGATTTTAGGATGTTTTATAATAATGATTGTTAGATAGTTGAAATGTATAATTGTGTGATTTGTATTAATATGTGTTTCTTTTTCATGTACGGAAATACTGCACCTGAAGCCCACGAAGTGTCCTGTGGTCCACTTATAAAATATGTTTAATTTAAAAAAAAAAAGTTGTCTTTATTGTGTAATAAATAAATTTTTTTTGGTGTTTTTACTAATTAGTAGACATCGTGTCGTGTCTCTTTAATTTCATGGGATAAGGCAGGAGGATGACCTATTATCTAATTAGGAGTGAGAATCCCCTGACCTTAACTTATGTTGATATTGACATCACGTTTCGTTAATGATCTGGACCACAAAAGTAACACTTCTGTGTTTCATTTTATTTCCGTTTTAGTTAGTTTGTAAGTTGTTTCGATGTCACTTAAGGAATGAGGTGACGTCAACATTTGTTGGTGAGGGGGGAGGAAACCCTGATGGTCCAATAAGGACCAGGGTCATATCCTATTTGTTGCAGGATCCCTCTAACCTTGACTGGCAATGTTGTCGACACCACGCTACATAAACTGTGGTAGCCCCTAGTAGACAGTCTGCTTGTGGTTACCACAGGTTTATGAAGTTCCAAGCTTGTTGTCGGGCACCTTTTGAGATGAGGGGTTATTTTTGGGTAATTTCGTAGTCAATATATTATTGGTGCTTGTCTGACATGTTTGATCTTGGAATTTCGACTTAGTTAATGCTTAAATGAGCTAGGGTTAGCTTTGATTGTAACTACATATGTTGTATTAAGGTTAGGTTGAAGGCTGGGCAGACCTTTTCCCTTGGTTTTGGTATGTCAAGCCAATGCAATGGTTGGTTTGTGTTGATTACAGGAAATTAATAATTATATCGACCATTGTCCTGGCTGTCCGTTAGTGAGGACCAGTCTTATTGATGTGATATCGTTCCAAGGTAGGCAGGGCCTTCGCTTTAGGGTAATCCATGTAGGAAAAAACATTTCTTTAGTAAGAAAGGTTTTTTTGTTGCGGCGGCGGCATGTGGTATCATATTGTTAGGATATGATACCTCCTTGCATTGTCTATGGTTGATTTATGTTTAAATCAGTATTCAAAAATATCGAATGCATTGTCATTACGCGAGTAGTTGGCCAGAGTCCAGACGATTCCGCGGTCGCGTGTTGTAGTAGATAGAATATATCGGCCATGGTGCCGCAGTAAAGATTTATATCGAAATTACATTTATTATTTAACTGATTCCCACGTAGGGTCTCACAGTACTGTATGTTTTACATAAACTTCTATCATATAAAATAATTTCAGATTATTCTCTATTATATGTAAACTTTGGAGATAAGGGTTTTTTTACATTTTTCATAAGAATTCGAAAACTATGCGGCTTAAGAAAAAGAGAAAAAATGTTTAAGAATGTGCAAGCAGCGCTCTTTCATATGACACCCCATATGGCCTAGTAGCCCTGCTTCGAATTTTTAAGACCCCTTTTCAGTCTCTGTTGCAAAAAAAAAATATAAATATTTTTATTTCTCACTTATTTGATTTGCAAAATAGTTGGGCAACGATCTAAAACTATTCCAAATTTCAAGTTGATAGCATTAGTAGTTCTCGAGATTTCCAGTTGTGACAGACAGACTAAGTCTCACCATAAGGGTTTCTTTTTACCATTTTGGCACGGAAACCCTAAAAACAGAGCTTTTTTCTGATGTTTCTGTAGTCTTACAAGTAATGGTTAATTTCCAGCCTGATGAGATGAGCAAACAGAATCAGTTTTTCTAATTCTTTCTTACTGTTTTAGTGCTCTCAGCTACGCTAGGTATCTACAGCAAAATAAAACCTATTTTGCTTTTTCTATTTTCAACTTATTCCGTAGCTATTACTAGTTTTCTTCGGAGTGTATGTGTACTGACTACGTAATGCACGCGATCTGCTCATGTAATATTTACCGGGGCTGTCAATGTCAGCATACCGCGAAGACTCGGAAAATTATCGGCATTAGAGCGCATTGTTTGCTTCAAGGAAACGTGGGAGGGACTGCAGGCCTTCCTCTATTAGTCTATGGGCGTTTGTGCACTACCACTGAATTTTACCGATCCGGAAAAAAACGGATGCTTGTATTTAATTAATTACTATTATAAATGATTAATTATTAAAATACAAGCATCCGTTTTTTTCCGGATCGGTAAAATTCAGTGGTAGTGCACAAACGCCCTATGTATGTATGTGTATGCAAAAGAGATTAGTTATCAGAAAACGATTTTTTTGGCATTAGTGCGATGGTTTAAGGTTCTTTCTCCGTATCCATATTATTATGTTAAAGTCAAAATTCAAAGCTCCAGCGCTCCAAGGTTTGACTATCCATACTAATATTGTAAATGTGACAGTGTGTTTGTTTGTTTGTTTGTCCTTCTTTCACATCAAAACGGAGCAACGGATCGACGTGATATTTGGTATGGGGATAGTGTGGTAGCTGGAGAGTAACATAGGCTACTTTTGTTTCGGGTAATTAAGTAAAAATGGTAATTTTGTATGAAAAATCTTTTAACTGTCGTACATTCGATACAAAACTGTCATTTCTTCCATGGCCGCTTCCAAAGAGTATGTAATCACTGACTTAGAATAAAAAAAAGTACCTACTGTAAGTAGCGCTATCAGCTGTCGTCTGGTGTAGGCAACTTTTGGTGTATAAAACTATAATTTATATGGCAAAACAACGTTTGCCGGGTCAGCTAGTAGTCAATAAGTCTTAGTCAAAGACAAAATATAATAACGTTTTTCAGCCTTTGACAAAAGAGGTTTCGTCAAACCTAGGAAAGACTAAGTTGGTCAGGCAAACGTCGAAACATAATTTCATGAAATTGTTAGATTAGTATAATAAAACGTAATATTTTAATTTTAATGTTTATTAATTTAAATATTTTGGTAATTAAAATTAAGAAAAAAATCTTTATTCTCACATGGCATGGCATTGTGACATTTAAAATTGCACAATACGTTAGAATCTAACTGACAGGCCGTTTGTTCACGGACCAAAAAGCTTAGACTAAATACTGAGTTACCTCAGTATGTAGTCTAAGCTTTTTGCCACGACGATCCGGTCCGATCCGACTTTTTCTGGATTTTTAAGGCGATACTCGGAAAAAATGTGCTGAAGCAATGACAAAACGACGCGCGCGGGAGCGAGACCATTGAGCGTTAGTACATTATAACTCAATGAGCGAGACCGATTTTGCAGATTAGGCAAAAAAAACACAGAATCACTTCGTATTAAAAAACTACAGCGATTAAAAAAAAAAATGCTTCTATACGATCCTCAATATTATTAATGTCCACTTATTAAACCAATTTAAGAATAATTTTCACTTTTCGTTTTTTTAGAGGTCTTCACTACATAGTCACTACATAGTATAAAACAAAGTCGCTTTCTCTGTCCCTATGTCCCTTTGTATGCTTAAATCTTTGAAACTACGCAACGGATTTTGATGCGTTTTTTTTTAATAGATAGAGTGATTCAAGAGGAAGGTTTATATGTACTTTTTATCCCGATATTCCCACGGGAACGGGAACCACGCGGGTGAAACCACGGGCGGCCGCTAGTTTCGAAAATAAATAGTGTCGAGGCAAAATCATAAAATCGTGTTTTTTAAACTATACGATTCTAGATAAAGGTATGAAGAAATATATATGTTATTACCAGATTTTTAACAACTGTAACCGTCCTATAGTTTTAAATCAAAAAGTCCATATTTTTCCGAGTAGCGCCTTAACGGCAACGGTTAGATCTTTTATATTTTGGTACATAATTTTAAGGCGAGGATTCCCGACCGAAATAGGCACGATAACGCTTGCTCGGCCGCGCTCGATACACTTCACGCGGACGCAGCGGCAGCCGGCAGTGAACTGTGAACTCGCGAGCGCCCCGCGAATCGAAAATCACTTAAAATTCAATTAAAAATTAACTAATAAAAAATTAAAAATGATGACGGCCGGAATCCCTCGGCTAATCAAAGACAATCATTTTCGTATATTTTTCATTAACTAAAACCAAGTATACTGCAAGTAATACGATATTTGGATTACGATTAGACGGATGTTTGGGATTTTATTTGATACAGTAAAATATCACCAATCGAAAAAAACGACCGGAAACACTAGATAAATAACTGTAAAATAACATATATTTTTTCCAAGTTTTACTTGTGATTTGCGAGTAATCCATAATTTAAAATACCCTATTTTGGGGAATCGCAGCCTTAAGGAGCATTTTTTTATTGCAGTGGCAGTTTATATAGTCTGGGAGACAAGACTATATAAACTGCTATATATATTATAATATAACTATATAAATTTAGAATCTTTTGCACTGATTTTTCTTAGAGACAGTCAAGCACATCGTCGAATTGAAGAAAATACTCTGTGCATTATTTAATTTGATTCCTCGAAATTGTTCCGTGTTTCGTCCCTATTCTGTAAAAACCATCAACCGTATTATCTTGTATGATCCCAAAACATTTCGAGCGTCTCCTTTGGTACAGTACAGTACAGATTGACGTTAGGCTGAGTCTGTCAGTCGCTTCTAGGATCGACTAGGCAAAGCCCGAAACAGATTATTTTACTTTCGATATTTCACTGAAAAGTTAGGAACTTCTAGGTTTGACCAAAAATAAAACAGTCAAATGCCGAAAATGGAATTTACTTCGGAGTTTGCCCAAGGGCTTTGCTCAAACGGTTAAACTAGTCATACCGGGAAGAGACTGCATATCGACCATTGACTAAACACATACACAAGAAAGGCCTCTTTACCAGCAGTGGGGGATATGAAAGTGGCTGATAATGATGAAGAGAGCTTAGCAGCATTGGTGTATGTTTGGATTTTGATATACAAAACTATTTTTTTCTGTGAATCAGTAGAGATCAGCCTCTATAGCACTAATATTCTTTATTGATTATTGACAAGACGGGCAAAAAGCAATGTCATATGTCTACCTACTACAAGAAATATTCTATTGTGATGATGCTTGGCTATTTTCTGCGGGCGATCAATACCTGTGGTGGTTCGTGCCTCGACCACCTCGTACATTATTTCGCAACCAGAGTGACCTTTCGTGCGGCCGACCAGCGAATCGTGCGAAAATATTGATTATTTTTTATCTTATCGGTGGCTTGGCTATCGCTGCCTGTCGCGCGTGCACGAATGTAATAGGGCTGGCGGCGAAACATGACAGATTTAGGAGTATTACTGTAGAGGACCAATGGGAATCAAGATAAAGGTATATTTCGCTGGTATTCCGTAATTTCTTAGAAGTTATTGTTATGGTAAAATATTCAATTTCTCGCTGAATCATATAGTTTTAAAGCTATTATAATGGTGGTTCCAGGCATTCAAAGGTCACGATTTTTTTTTTGATGAGTGAACAAAGTTATTAAAACTAAGACTTACTGAAACCCTTGCTGCTATGCTAGGTGTATATGAGTTTTCTTATTGATTTGTTCTAAGACTTCTAAGTCAATCTATAGGTACACCTACTCACCTGTTCTTACTAATTTTTTTATTAGTAAATTTTGACAGATAACTACCTACATAAGTTAATAGATCAATTTGTCGAGGTTATCAAAAGCTCCGTCAGTTGGCAGCCCTAGGTCGTAACGGGCACGCAGCGCGTACCTAAATGCTCAGCCCGGCCTAGGCGGTGCCACGGCGCATGCGGCCCGAGAGCCTTAGCATTGGCCGCAGCAAACTCCGCCTACAGGCAGATTATTCGCAATTCGCGAGCGATTTGCATTATTGCACACTTCGCTTGTTTTGCCTTAAGCAAAGAATATATACAGGTGCTTGCATTCTCAGCACGTGGTCTGGCCATATTGAGCTTTGGGACTGTGCTTTTTACTGATGTTCAATTGTTTTTTTGAGGCTAATCCATACTAAACGTGTTTAGGTAACTACTCTGCAGCACCTTAAAAGGCTGAAAATTTTAGTTTGCTGCAGCCATGTGAGTGTTGTACAATATAGAGCGATACAGCAAAGTGCTGAATAATACTATGTTACTAAGTATGAAAATGACGTTTAACATCTACGATCATAGTCTACTTGATCGTTCATGATATCCACAAATTATAAGTAAGTATATAAATATCTAAGTAGTTGAATTTTCTTGATCACATTTCAACATTGCTTGCCTTTATGTATGTGATCAAGGAATTTTATTCAAGTGAGTGGCGATGGCGAGGCGGTCCGGAAATAATGTTTGATCCGTTTGCAACAACACTGAGCCGAAGGTCTCTATTGACATGATGTAATGCAATCGCATAAAGGGCTTAAACACATTTCATTACCAACGTACTTAGAATAGAACTAATCGAACAAGTTCCATATTTAAGTAAGTAGCTAACGAAATAAATTGCCGCATTTTCCCGAAAATTAGCAAGGTTTTCCTCAATTCTATTTTCGTTTTCACCTTTCTGTATATTTTTAGCAGTTGGGACATAAATAAGTATAAACGCAACAGCTCTACGTTATAAATTAACGTAAAACAACTCTCGGCATCCGAAGTTTGTTTTGATCTAAGCCACTTATTAGCATAGAACATGTTTGTCAACATTCGCACGTCACGATATTCTCAATAACGGTTTCTATGTGTAACGATTGTGAATCGTTTATGTGTTCAGATGGAGGTATGTGAAAGCAGTTATTTAAACTCGTTTACCGCACAATCCACCTGCTATATAATCCGCGCTGTTTCGCAACTCGTTTGGTATCTATGTCATTGCGTGCGAGCGGGAGGGAGCGGTCTACGCCACGGGAGGGACAGAGAGGACCGAGTGGATTCTGCGAGATGTCGGTGGGGCCGCTCTGTAGGTATTTACGCTGTTAACTGTTCGCGAATATAGTTGCGCAATGTACACCAGCGGAAATAGGTTTCGACTTCGATCGAAGACTACTACTGTTTCTATTCGAAGAGAAAGAATAAGAATATACGTTTTCTTTTCACTTTTTGCATTGATTAGTGAGGCGCCTTCAATTATCTAGTAGCCAATAAGAAAACAATGCTTAAAACGGGCTCAACCGATACGTATTCAATTGTTAAATTACGTCTGTGACCGACTGTATCGCGCGGAAGAAATGCGTAAAATTAGGTGGACCTTGCATCGTTTGGTGAAGGAAAATAGTAGCGATCACCTTGGTACGTGACAAGACATCTGTTGTTTACGATTTTATGAATTGCGAAGTATTTTTATAACATTTTAAGTGAAGATTCTACCATTCTACTGCCACTGCTTATTTTCTATTTATATTCGCAGTCTGTCTTCATTACTCTTCTTTTTTTTCTAAGTATACGTTTGAACAATGTGTTAGTTAAATACCTTTTAACTGGACTAAAATAAATGTTGGAATGAAGAGATTTAAACACTGCCCTAGACGACAAAATACCTAGAAGTACTTAGTACTTACCTAAAATAATGTAAATAATGAAGTCACTTAATAAAGTTTTTGATAAGCATTTTTCTTGACAATCACGAATTGCCTCATGTTTTTCGTCGCAAAAACGGTATTTTTCATCGCATTTACTTGGCGCCTCGTCATTACAATGCTTACCTATTTGTCTATTTTTAGAATTGATTGGAATTTTCCGCTTAACCTATTTGTTTAACGTTTCCTTAGTACCTAGCGAGCGTAATTTCTAGAGGCGAGTTTTTGCGCATTAATGTATCTCAGGGCTCTAGAATAGGTATTGGTATCTGCTGGGTTTTTAATCATATCAAAGTTTACTTCTTATTCTTTAGAATGGGTTCTTTTGAACTACTATTTCCATGATGGAGACAATCTCATAATCGTTCTACAAACAACATCCAAATTCTGTTCAACTAACAACACAGAGAAAAGTCAAGGTTTTAGACTTATCTGCTCTACAATCAGAGTTACAACAACTGTGACCTATTTTCGCTAGGTAGCTCCATATCAGGCTATACGTGGTTGGTTGTTTTTTTTATCAGCATGTATAAAATCGCAGTCGAGTCACGTCGATGCGTAAACAGGCGCAGTTTCGAAAGCGCGCGAACAGTAGCCGAATTCGCGCTCCATTACAGCGTGGTCGGCGTCGCCCGCGCGCCTCGCCAACATGGCGGCCGAGTCAATGGCCTCCATGCGCTTGCGCAACAACACGCGCGAATCTCAACAGCAAAACAAAGTCTTCCGTAGGGCTGACACAGAGCCACTGCGTTGGTACTCGTTGAATGTAGGTTTGATGGTCAAATAGACAACGAATGGCACACGTTTACCTGTAGGTACTATGAGGTTGATTTGTAATGATATGACATTATAAACCCATCAATGGTTAGGCATGTGTAGGATGTATCAACTGGATTGTCGATATCCAGCATTATAGAATAGAGAAATTAATGGAGTATGTCGATATAGGTACCTAAGTAAGTATAATACGAAAATATACTCGGTACATGAATAGTAATGTGTAGTATGTGGGATTGAAGTTTAGGTACTTTCTGCTAAATTTTAATGTCCCATAAGATACATATTTAAGTCCCCCTAGGTTTCCCCCGTATCTACTTATGAAGTATCTCCAAATATACCTATCTAATGTGTAGGTAGGTAGTTATGTAAACTGTTGAGTATAAAATAAATACACTGCCAACGCCTGTTCTTCTCTATCGAATCGCATTCGATAAAGTTCCAATCGTTATCTTTGAATCGCCATAGGACTGATAGCCCTGGTAAGGGACGTGGTAATGTGCGTAAGTGGCACAATGCACACACGGAAGCGTATTGCACACGTGTACACAAATACATGAACAGTTCCATTGACCATGTGTGCGTTTGTCCGTTTGTGTGCGTGAAGGGTACCTACTTCGGCCGCAACGCTGATTAATTTAATGTTAAGTAGCCACTATAACTTTTCCTCAATTAAAGCCATGAAGGACTTTATTGTAAACAAATAGTAGGACAGTGCACCAGGAATTGAAACGGTACGTATTTAGTTCAATGTTATCAAAGACAAATTAAGCAGGATTTGAGTGGAAAATACGTCAGTTGGCCTGGCTCTTTCAATATAACTAGGTATATATTTTTCGTCATATTCATTCCAAAGATCAATTCGACCCAAACGAAGCATTTTTAGATGGATACTATTATTTCTCTCTATATAACATAACCTAAATCTAGATGTTGACGTTAATCTGAACATGAATACAGATTTGAAACGATTAATGCGCCTTCTTTTAGCATGATTGTTGAGAAAATCATGAAACAAATGATTCTTTCTCTTTGACATTGCACTAGTCAAATCAAATATAATTCATTCAGTAGAGGATGTGACAAGCATTTGTGAACGTCAAAAAAACTACGCCATAAGTAGGTATGCAAATCAAACACTGTAGTAAGTAAGTAGTAGGTGCAGTTGAATGGCCCTATAGTTTTGAAGTACCTAGTGATCAAGGTTTGCATCAAGTTAGATGCGAAAGGGTACCGTTACGCACGTGTCGATACTATCAGTTGGAACAGAATGCACAAATGGTGACAGGAGAATTTCACCGCGACTCTCAGGCGCGCAGTTTTGGACAAAACTTGTCGAACTCGATTTGGTCTTTGTTAAGGCGCCCTTTCCCCAAAATAGGGTATTTTAAATTATGGATTACTCGCAAATCACAAGTACTTAAAATTTGGAAAAAATATATGTTATTTTACAGTTATTTATCTAGTGCTTCCGGCCATTTTTTTTCGATTGGTGATATTTTACTGTGTCAAATAAAATCCCAAACATCCGTCTAATAAAAATTCAAATATCATATTACTTGCAGTATAATTGGTTTTAGTTAATGAAAAACATATGAAAATAATTGTCTTTGAATAGCCGAGGGATTCCGGCCGTCATAAATTAAATTTTCTTATTATTTAATTTTTAATTGAATTTTAAGTGATTTTCGATTCGCGGGGCGCTCGCGAGTTCACAGTTCACTGCCGGCTGCCGCTGGGTCCGCGCGAAGTGTATAAAGCGCGGCCGAGCAAGTGTTAGCGTGCCTATTTCGGTCGGGATTCCTCGCCTTAAGTTGCATGAGATGAATTTTATTTTAAACGTAAATTCTCGAAGACAAAAGATAATTCACAGTTTCAAAAGATTATATTTATGTTTACATTATTATATTACTAGCGGCCGCCCGCGGTTTCACCCGCGTGGTTCCCGTTCCCGTGGGAATATCGGGATAAAAAGTACATATAAACCTTCCTCTTGAATCACTCTATCTATTAAAAAAAACGCATCAAAATCCGTTGCGTAGTTTCAAAGATTTAAGCATACAAAGGGACATAGGGACAGAGAAAGCGACTTTGTTTTATACTATGTAGTGATGGTTAAGTTTAGTAACAAAAATAAACGTTAATTTGGTCTGATAAATCGAGTTATTGTTGACATGATCTTGTCGATATGTAAGTCTAGGAGTCAATTAGGAAAACGAAATCAAAATCGGTACGTCAAACTGTACAAACACCTCAATTATGAAAGACAAACTTGTACTGTCGATATTAGTAAGGAATGTTGACGCTCATTGGAGACAAAATCAGCAAAGTTACATACAATGTAGGTACTTTAAATTTAATACAGAAGCAAAGTATCACTTTAAAATGGTCATTTGAAGGTTAATTTACAATAAACACACATAGTGGTAATCGTATCGAAGATAAATAATAGGCGGATCGTGTTCACCTTTACAATATGATGCCGTCACTAAGCCAATTGCAGGGCTACGGCCCTGATACTCTGGTATTAGATGACTGTTAAAGGCTGTTATCATTTCTGTTTTATGGTTGAAATTTACTATAGTAAAACGATTATTTTAAATTTTTAGAACAGTGAATATGTTATGTTGGTATTAATTGTTGTTAATTACCCATTGAACGGTAGAAAATTATGTTACGATAAACTTTATAACTGAAAGTTAGTGAAACTCTCCAAAAATCCGGAGTCTGGACTCAAAGTACAAAGTGATACAGTTGACGTTTGAGCGTAACGTTAGCGTTAGCGTGTCGATTACGTCATTCCGCTACGGAGTGCTACGAGAGCGCTACGGCCGGCCGGCTCTCGAGAGCGCAGCGGTAAATAGGTCAGCCTCGGAATTTGCACGTGACCAAAGCGATGTTGTGTCGGAGAACTTGTTGTTCCATAGCTCCATTAATTTAATTTAATTGATAATGAACTTTTTAATTTTCTTTCTAGACACTTTTAAAATGAATTACTAGAATAGTTGCCTATCTAGGCAATTTTCATCTGAGAATGATTCTGTATAAATACTGTGTGTTCAGCAGAATACCAGTGCAGCCAGGCCTCGTCGCTTGCTGCTTATACTGAGCTGAGCACAGTTTTGGCATCACACAACAACACATGGAAGTATTATTTTTTGTTTATTGTTGTTTTTGTTCTTTTTATTTGGTTTTCTGTGTGTATATTTTGTTGTGTGTTGCTAAAATAAATAATTTTCTTTCTTTTTTTATTTATTTCTTTCTTTCTTTCTTTAAATATAAAAATTCAGGGAACATAGATTTACCTCCATGGCGTAGAAGTTGGAAACATAGACATTTCTTAGAATCTGAGGCAAGAGCCTGAGTGTAAACAAAGACGACTTTTATCTGGTATAAAGTTTTAAAAAACTAAATTTTATCATCAAGCTTCTTGTATTATAAAGTGAGTATTTTACATCTCAATCTTAAAATATAAAGACGCAATAATCAACTAACGTTTCTCGAATCTCAAATGCAGTTTTAAATAACAAATTAATCACTTTAGTCAAGGTGTTGAGCAGTTTTTCTTGAGTTATGTTTCCGCGTCACCTTCGCCTTTTGGTTCGCCGATCGGAAGTGCCAAGAGGGCGCTGTACGTGCGAGCACGACACGTGTAACGTTGCGCAATTCGGCCTTCTGCTCGCGAATATATGCTACACTACACACCACAACACAACACACCATAGTAGAATGGTTCTAAGGGAAATAGGTCAAACATGAAGTCTTATGTAAAATAAGAACTGTGTTTTCACATCTACATCTCTAAATTAAAGAGTAAATTCGTACGTGTGTTTAGATCGTCTAATCTTGTGTTTTCTTTACTTCAATTTTGGTATAGTGATAATTTATTCTCAGAACCATTTATTAAGAAAAGTTATGAAAGGGAAAATAATGAAATATTATAATATGAGAAAAGCGAAACTGAATTTCATAAGTACAAAATATGAAGTCGCGGAAGGCCTGATAGAGTGTTAGTTCTAAAGAAAACCTTTTAATTCATATTGTTCTTCATACATCAGCACACTACAATCCAATACTATTTACTTAGGTGATAAAAGGGCGGCGCAATAAAAATGTATTTGCTAAACGCACGTACAACATTGTCATTGTAATAAGCAAGGACTTTTTGTGACCTCACTGAAAACAGAAATACCGTCTCATGAAAATATGATAAGAATATTTAGCTACCTTCATGTTTGTATCTGTTCGAAAATCGGTCAAGTGCGAACTGACCTTCGACAGATTACTGCTCGGTGCCAAATGAATTGGTAGCTGTTTATTTTACGAAATGTTTTTGAGTAGGTAACGTTAAATACCTCGATGAAAGTTGACTCTACGAGTATGTTACGCTAGTTTATATGGCACTTACTTTAATTATTTTCACGCTATTTTTGTTCGTTATCAATATTTCGTAATGATAGCGTCTAGACGTGATGATAAAAAAATTTAAACGAAAAGTTTTTATTTAAAGTAGCCATGTTTATTTGGAATGGTTCTGAATTTCATTAAGAATTAGAACAGCTCCCTGATTCACAAACCATTGGAAACGGCATCGGATTTGAATTCTGTGTTTTGTCTTTGTCTAGGTATTAGTAAAAGACAGCTAGAGACAGCGAATACATAGGCCGTATGTTTATATATATATATATATATATATATATATACCGTATAGGGGGCATTTCCGACGGTTTGTGAATCAGGGGGCTGGTTATTTAACTGTATAAATCCAGGGTGACTTCCTAATTCGAATCGAAACAAGGATTACGACTCTTTTCATGGATAGTACCTAAATTGCAAATTTTATAAATATTTTTAATAGGTATTCCTAATTTTTAAACACTTCTTGACAGTTGTGTTTATTATAGGAAAATAAAAAAAACCGAGTACCAGCAAAATATTTTTTGAAGCTCTCAATGTGACTCGTGTTAATCTATAAATATGTGCAAACAATCTATTTGGCAACAGATAACTCGTGGATATAATTATTCATTTACTTTGCGAGTGTGTTTCCATATTAATGTGATTTTCGATATTGTTTTCATGATCATTGACACGTAGGCCGTATGCAAATTATATAACCAAAAATTTGGCTGTTTACCTTTGTAATTTGTAACATAATTTTGTTAAGACCGTAGGGCCTCGCGGTGGGAGAAGGTCGTGACCTTCGGTCCATTGCCCACTCACTGTAACATTGACAACGGCCCTTATGCAAATCGTCTTTGCGCGTGATCACCGCTGCCGGCAGCCCTGCGCTGATGGAGGTCGCCACTTGTTTGCCGGAACTTCCATTTGCATGGTTTTTGATTGGAGCCACTGTTTAGTAAGGCGTACCTACGCGCTCAGAATGAACAATACTTGTCTTCAGATTATGTTGCCCTGGTACACGCGTAGAGTATATAGATATAGACTAGGAGAAAATGTTTTACTCAAATCTTTTGAACTATAATTTTGTTCTTTTGATTGCAATAGCCAATCTAATTGGAAGTTGTAAAGTTGTTTTCAGTTCCCAAGATTAGAATGATAGGTATATCATTTATTTTAACACCAATCTTACTTCACCAGAAACATTAATATTTTCATTATTATCTCCTTTATTACATTTAAAATTCATACAAATTTATATTTCTAAACATAAAATTTTTACAATGTACCTATAACTCCAAAATACATAACATTTAAAAATACAAAAAAGCAGTTCCCCAACGGTAGCAAGATCAGGGTCCCGGCTACCGCTGGTTAAGGATCCAGGATCATTATTATTATGCTTAATCAAATAAAATGCGAATAGGTATACCTACTGCTATATTCAGCAGAATGTAACAAAATCTCATAAGATGTTTATCAAAAGATGTAAGATTTTTATTTTTAGCAAAGACACGAGCGCAAATTACTAGAGTCAAGTCATAGTACGATGGTTCAAGGCAGCCCTGCAAAGGGCCGCGTCACGCGGTGCCATTGACCCACTTAGCTAGCTGCGCGCGCGCACAGTACAGTCGCGCTGAAATCCGGTAAATACGAGCGTTCGTCACGTAGGTGCTTTTAGATTAGCTTCTGGGTTTTTGACAGATGGGAACAGGTATCAATCATTGTAACCGTTGTCGAAATATTTTAGAATTTTAAAGGTACGGACAAATTGATAGATCAGAAACATACTCGTACTTATCATTCGCAACGTGGCGTCGATAAATATGTTTCTGATCCATCTGTTTCATACAAATTCAAGAGTCTAGATGTCATAATGCGTTGCATAAGTTTCGTACGTAAGCTCAGTTTGTCCTTCTTTAATCCGGTAGGTATAAGAAAAAGTCAGTAACCACCACCACTACCACCATTTATTGTCTGTATATGGCAGTACATTTAGAGGTAAGTAGGTAGTTACTTCACTTCAATACTATATATTTAATGATTTTGTAAAGAGATATTTTTAAGACATTTTGATGAGCACTTTCGTGTGTGAATGTGTTACATTTCAGCGTAGCCGGGTGCCTAAATTTGTTTATGGCTCATCTCAAGGCGAGGCCCTCCGCCGCAAATAATTCTGCTATTGTGAAACCCCTTATCACGAGCCTTGGTCGGATCACTCGAATTACGGTCAAGTTGACGATTTCACGAAATAATATTTGGTGATAATAAAGTTTCCGTTGTTTGTATGTACCTAGCCTACCTACTTATTTATTTCAATGAAAATTTATCATGTGTTTTTCATAATGAGGTGTTCAGTAGTTAACAGTTCTTAAATGATTTACCTTCGAAGTTCATTCTGAGATTAACTATATACCTTTGAGTATCGTGCGGGGTCCCAACTTAATTTGGGTTGCGAAAAGTCAAACTTCTTTAAAAATAAATTATGATACTAATAAATGGTTGTCGGGTCACCCAGGATTTTCGTTTGAAGCATTAGGTAAGTATAAATTAGACAAAAATGCAATTTTATATGATAAAGATGAATCACATTGCTACAGTGTGGGAAGCTGCCTGAAAAACCGCTAATTTTCCGGGACTCAATGTATTATTATATTAAAGATATTTTCATATCGTTATAAAAGCAAAATTACTTATGGCTTTGATATCGTTGAAGTGAAAACTTTGGAAAATTGGTCTCCAATAAGTAAAGTTACCGAAACGATGGCTTTTGTTAACTTTTTGTGGCTATTTTCAATGAAGATTTTATATTATTTATAGTAAGCAATCATAAATTAAGGATTAGTATGCGTTAGCTCGAACAAGGAGGATTATTAAAGGTATTGTTAGGTAAATCAAATGAATGCTAAACTACTTTACCGCATAAAAGTGTTAAAATAGAATCAGATAAGAATATTTTCTACCAGATTTATGCTGGGACTCCATATTGAATTTTAATACATACATATGTATCGAATTTAAAATATTAAGATAAAATGGTGTTGTTCAAGGTACTTGCATGTGCATTAACCGATAAGGTGCGTCAACAGTCGGTTCAAAAATGACTAAATATTTACCAAAAGTGCTTGTAAATTGGATAAGATGTTAGACTGCAAATGGAAAAGGTTTCTATGCTATAATCATAAACTCAGAATAACTATACTTACCTGTCCGTGTTAAAAAGGTTGCTAATAGAATCCGATTAAACGACGAAGAACGTCACAAAGACAGAAGATGAAAAGCATACGAAAATTATGATTCTCAAGTCATGAAGACTTACTTGAATAGGCTATCCGTAGTGACAGAAAAACACTTCTTGTTGTTAAATATTTGTAAGTACTATTAACTACTTAAAATATTTCTGTTAATTCGAACAGAGGAAAAGATTCCCCTAAAAAGTTCTCGTATTATGAACTGTAATCATATTCGTCTAGCGCAAGGCGTGTTCCTGTTTTTGAACTCTAAATGTAATCTGGGGCTGTCAGACGACTCATACGCTTAAACAAATGTGTTATTCATCGGTGAGCGCATGCAGTGCACATGTATTACGCGCTATCTCTGAAGAGGCATGCCACTGATACGGCGAGGCGTCAATGCACTCACTGCATGCCCCTAGGTCAGTTCCCTGTGACTCAGCCCGATGCACCGTTATGTAGTGCATCGTGATCTTAGAAACCGAAATTTCTTAAAACAAAACCCAATCGCTGACCAACCAACCATTAACCACCTAACACACACTACATAACTGTATCGTTGAACTATTCCGGCAATGGAAAGCTTACAATATTTGCTTCGTTCTGTATAACGCTCCGTATCGTCGAGTCCCTAAAGCAATGACTGGCTAGTTGCCACATCATCGGAACAATTGTAGTTACCCAGTGCTCCAGTGACTTAACAATATGTATCTGTTCTTCGAACTTTCGATTTCTATTTTCTTCAAACATTTCCTATTTTAATCGACCTTCATCTAATTAGTTAAGCTGTGTATGACCTTTAATAATTTAATAATTGTGGCTGCATTTTCCGAAGCAAGTTAATAATATTGGGCATGTAGGTGTTAGTTGATAGTGTAAGTATTTTTAACGCAGTAAATTAATGATGTGTGTATATTTTCTTCAAATTATGAAACTAATTTGAAGAAACTAAACGAAACACTAAATAATTAATAAGTAACACCATTATCTTTATTATCTGATGTTGCCCAAAAGTCACATATTTAACACTAATGCAGACCAAGAGCTAAGCTTAGTCAGGTAGCTAGCGTAGCTAACGCAGTTTTTAATTTATTGTTGCATAGTTTGCAGTCTGCACACAACACAACTGTGAAAAACTGCGTCAGCTATATTATGAGCTAAGCTAAAATATCATAAATTAGCTCTTGGTCTGCAACGCGCATAAAAGCTTAATGTTTCATTTTCATTATATCCAAATCTAATAGACAACATTTTATTATTCACATTTCAAAATATTCAATTCATTGTCAAATATTATTCTTGCCGTCTCGACAAAGAAATTTAAAATTGAAAATAAAAAGATTCATTCGCGGGGTCACCGCGCGATAGATCAATGCACTTTCATTTAAAAACGATGACTGTTGATTATGTAATTGTAGCTGTGGCCATCTGTCTGTTTGTCTGTTCCTCAGAGGGTTGAGATATCAACCCTTGGCCACCGGCCGCCCTCGGACACGGGTTTTTTATCGAATGGCAAACAGTGAACGTTAATGAGAAATATCGGTTACGGAAACACTCCACTGCTCATATCGGATTGACAAATATTTGATTGCCTTTAGTTTTTTAGTGTCATCATGGGAGCGAAGATAATGTAAGCAAGAGGAGGCAGCGCTAAATTGAGGGAACAAACAAGGAAACCCTCGACGAAAACCTAATGTTTTTAAATTTTAGATCATTTTAGACATACTTAGTAGGGTTTTACATTATGTTTTCTTGATAAATAAAACAATGAATTTGCTACTTAACTACTTGGATTGGATTTGATCTGTAAGTACATTTTTCACAATAGAGTGTAGGATGCTGGTAGGAAGGAAGTATTCTCTGGACCTAAACCTATAACCATCTTTCACCAGTACCTACACAGCTACGTACATACATTATTTTTTGGTGACATAAGCTTTATTTTATCCCGATACTAGCATTCCGCCCGCGACTTCGCCCGCGTGGACTACACGACGTTATACCGCCGGAATAAGATATTTGTCAGGGATAATAAGTTTTTAGTAAAAATTTCATTTTTATGACAAGCTTTTTTGCTGATTGTACTTTAATATTGTATTTTGTATTGTCATCTGAACCAAACCTGTATACAAAATTTCAGCTCCATCCGACACTGGGAAGTGTGTCAAATTAAGCTTGCAAGTTTGTCCCCCACTAACTAACTAACATGGCAAGTTAATAAAAAGCTTGTTATCTCCATAGCAAAAAGTTTTAATTAAAATTTTTATTTTTATGACAAGCTTTTTTGCTGACTGCACTTTAATGTTGTATTGTCATCTAAACCAAACCTGTATTCAAAATTTCAAATGGGAAGTGGGTCAAATTAAGCTTGCAAGATTTGTCCCCCACTAACTAACAAACAAACTAACTAACTTGGCTACTTAATAAAAAGCTTGTAAAAATCACGTCGATTCGTTGCTCCGTTTTAACGTGAAAGACAGACAAACACACAAACAATCTCACTCACATTTATAATATTAAAGAATGGATTCCAATGAAAAGGGCAACTACCCGGGTAAACAAATTTACACAGCTAGTTCAGAAATAAAGAAAAAGAAAAACATTTAAAATTATGGTTAATTCTACTGCCAACAACAAAAAAGCGTGTTTATCATATCGCGATGTGCATTTGCTGAATTACAATCATCTAATGGTCGGCAGTTAAAAAGAGACGGAAGTCAAAACACGACAAGCAAGGGGGCAGATGTGGTCAAGTTAACGTAAAATAACTTAAATAAGCATGATATCGGCGTGATCTGCAACTGCATTCGGTGCAGCTTGTGCTCGCCGGCCAATGGCGGCCCACCGCGCCCGTTTAATTCAACTCTGGGAGGGAACTTTCAACGTTTTATCTATAATGTATTATTATTATTCGCAAGGTGTTCCGTGAAAGTAATTTGGTGTATTTCTTCCAATTTCATAGTCCAAGTTGAATTTCAAGTTACGGCTGCTTCACTTTTCGTCACTTTTACGTCACTTTTGCGCCACTTTTCTTTGTTTGGAATCTAAATCAAGCTATGAGATAGTAATGCAAAAACAAAAGATTATTACTGTATTATACAAATATCTACCTACTTACTATTTGCATATTCATTTAGTTAGACAAAAAAGGTCGTTGTATATCTGATTTATTTCTTTTTTATTATGAAAATTCTTACAAAAAGGGAAAGGACACCGCAAAAGTATTATAAAAGGTTTATGTATTTGTGTCATGAAACAAAAGCAAAAATTAAAATATATTTTTTAATATGAGTTATGACGGTAAGTAGCGGCTGGTCACATCCCATACGGCGGAAGTCGAACCAAGGGTTCGGTGACTTTGTACCAAAAATGTAGGTGAGACTAAAATCCTCATTTTAGTGCGTCATCCATCGCTCAGCAACCACGTGAGATTCGGAACTGGCTTGTAACAAAAAGGGCAATCTGTTCCAATATTAGAATTTAAACAGCATTTTAGTTTTGTTGTAAATAGGGCTTTTGGTTCGCGATTTATTGCGGAGGCCGCGGTCGCCGACAGCGGCGTCCGTTTTGCTTTAATTGGCTACAAAACTCACCCCATCTACTAAAATGTCGACCGATAAGCGAAGTTCGAGCTTTTTGCGTGATTATTGTTAAAGATGAAAGAGATTGCGTTTATGTCCTTTGTTCTCCATATTTGATTGTGAAATACATTGTGAGGGTTTGAAAAGTTCATTTGAGCATTACAAGGGCACTGTAATATTGGAAGTAAATATTAAATATTCCTTGTTCAGGATTTGATTTTAATACTTGATGTACTGTCCACCTTTCGATATTAAACTGTATGTACTCGTAAATTCGTATACAGAACAATAATAGGTTGAAATAATTAATCCATACATTCCAATAATTAAACTATAGGCTGTAGGAGTTATACGATTACATCCTAAGTTTTTCTTTCCTTACTTTCTAAATATAATGCTTTATTGCTAGGCTGTAGGAGTTATACGATTACATCCTAAGTTTTTCTTTCCTTACTTTCTAAATGAATATTTTCAAACATAAACTTAGCTAAGACACATTTCATGACTTAACAAAAAATAGTTCTAATCTTTTAAATTGTCCGAATCAAAGAAAAAAATTTGAGAGAGGATTGCATTATATCCATAATAAATCTAATGACACGACAGCGTCTATAAATATAATCGGAACAGGTAGAATTTGGAGGTAGCCTTTGCCTTAGAACCAAAGAGGTTGAAGACTGAACATTTTGTTATAGGACTTTAGACTTTATCGTGTTATTTTTAGGGATTCTTTTTATTTAGAGTTATGAGAGACTCATTTTATGCAGTTTTAGGGAGTTGTCGGTCGCGGGGAAAGGAGGGGAGGGCCACTAAAGGGTTGTGTGGGAACGGGGGGCACCTGCGTGTGCACATGGTGCTCGCCTACTAACTTTTTTATACATTTGTGCGCACAGATCTGTCTAATGCAGTTTTTTACGAATATACCACAACTTATGCATATGTTGCTTTGTTTTGAGAACATCTATTTTGAATAAGAGGTTGAAAATAAGATGTTACTTGTTATGTATGATTCACCATCATAACTTTCTTTACCACTTAGAAAACTTCTACGATTTTATAAAAAAAATCTAGTCACAGAAAGATGTTAAATAATTATTTATAATAATTATGTATTCTCTTCATGAATATATCAAGGAACACGAATAGCAAATACACAATGAAAACAACAAACGGTAATGGTATAATCAATGTCACTACAGCGAAACTGTAATTGTCTAATGAAATGAAACTCGTACTTAGAAAGGGGCGGTTGCGAACTGTCGATTGCAACTGTTTGCCATGGCATTATCGTGTCGGCGGACCAACTCATTACCGATGCTATGTTTCGCGTAGTATATTTGTAACGACCAGTTTACCTGAAACCAGTTTATTGAAGCTTCCTTAAAGGTGGAGAGGTCTTCAATATTGGTGGCGGTACGGCCTACTGCATTATTGATAAGTGGTGGCCGTTACCTTAGCGAACTGCCCCTAATTTCTCGGCACAATTTATTCATTTTGCAACACATCGCCTGTCGGCCTTTTCACCCACCCCGGCGGCTCACGCGTCCTCGTCGATGAATACTTAATGAATCTCGTTCGTTAAAGGCCGCCAAATTCGAAGCCCCTCGTTGTTGGCCGCTAACCAAAACAGCGACACGCACGTAAAGGACTCGAGTTTTCGTGTTATACGGAATTAGGACGTGATTGCTTATTTTCAGGCCCACAAAGGTTGGCATATAAAATTCACTGCCCAATGTGTCAATGCGTTTTCAGCAGGTTTTCAGGAAATACATTATTACTTATTTCCTTATATAGGTACTAAGCGGCGGCAGAGGACTCGTTGTTAACTTATTAATGCTCTATGTTATTTTACATTAATTTTCCACTAGCCTTCCGCTCGCGGCTTCACCCGAGTGTACTGCACGACGCTATACCGCGGGAATGTGATCTATAAAAATTACAAAGGTGCGCCTTTGTTTTGTTTGACGATTTACGTCAAATGTTTGACAGCTGGTTTGTATGGAAAAATAATAGTTTTTTTTTATTATTTTTCATGTTTTTTTTTCCATTAAATCCTTCCGTGTATAAAAAAAATTGCCGAATTGGTCCAGCCGTTCTCGAGTTTTGCGCTTAGCAACTTTTTTTATATAAGGTTATTCACTAACACATTCAGTTACGAAACATAATTATCCAAATTAACTGTGATGATAATAACAATATATAGCCATTTCGCCAGTTAGGAAATAATTTTATTATTCAAATAGTTTTGTTTTTTAAATTTTGTATTAGTGCCACACGTTATGGATAAATGCCATAAACCTTATCTTTGGCATTTCAAAAGGTAACCCGTTTGCGAGTGTTAATCGGATAGCAATATATTTTTTGCATAAGCGGATAACCCTTTATGGGTTACCTGCTATCCATACAATGGTTGTATTGTGCCACTCCTGTTGTGCAAGTGGGGTGCATCTAATAACTGGGGTGCGCGGACACTGGAATAATGCACTATTTGTTGTTGTTTGTTAGTCAAAAGTGTTAGGCAGATCTTTATCGCAGGATGTTGGACAGCAAATGAGTAACCAATGCGTTTAAGAATTAATATTATAGTAGGAATATATTTTTTGTTTTTATTAGTAGTGCGTAAACGTAAGCACTTATTGCGTGTGCATGCAGTCTACTGAAACATTTGAGTTTCTATGTGGTGTAAGTAGAACACTTTTCCGAGAACCAGATGCAAACATGGGTCTTAATAACTAATATGTATGTAATATCAGATATTAAGAACCACAGATCACCTGTATGTATATATCAAGTACATTCAGAACCAATGTACCTAGTCCCAATGATTTCCAAATAATGGATACACTACGACTATCTAATGCACTCATACGTCCTACAATAAGAATAGCGAGCAAAAAAGGCGAAAGAAAACATACTTTTTTATACCATTTAATATAGGTCAGGTGCATATTCAACCCTTTCGTAGCGTGGGAGTGCATTTTTTTAGCGATGCGATGTTTTGTGCTCAGTTTTTTGCGCAACTGAAGAAGTGTTTGCGATAATTTGTTCCCACATTTCTATAACCGATCGGGAAGTGCTGACAGCTACAGATATTTCTATCGATTAGAACCGTTAGTGAGCGTGCAAAAACTGGATGTATGAACGATGTACCGTTGTAATAGTTGAGGCGTTGCAATCAGTTCGCATTCTTGCATGTTGTGTGAAGTGAGTTTTTTTATAACGAATAGGTCGTTGGTGAAATTTTTATCGCGTTGGTACAGATTCGTCTTTAGGACTTTCACTTTGTCTTCCAGATATATTCTGAAGTTAATTAAAATTAACACAGATTTAGCAATATAGCGCTATCTCCTATGATTTATGTTTCTATATACATCTGACTTCTTTAGTGCCTGAAATTGCTTTCGGTACTACTATCTATTAGTATTTATTTTCAAGCTATTATTATTTAGTTCTATCGCTCATACCTGTAAAGACATACTTCCAAATACACTTGCATCATTAATCCTTTATCTGTCCCCTTCAAGGAGCATATGTTGATTCGGCTCTAATGATTGATAATGATGCGATATAATGATTTGATGTGCTTCGGATCATTTGCGACGTCCGGCCGAAAGAGGTAGGTAATGGTTATAGTCAAAACATATTTGCTGAAAGAAAAATGAGAGATCGCAGCGGTGGTAGGTGGTACCGGATACAACATTCGCAGTGATCGCAACATCCGTCCTTCGTTTCCTCAATCATTTTAATATATATTCTATGGTATTGTTAATGCGTACGCGCAGAAGGGTTCGATTGATCAAGTGATTTGTATTCTTATAAAGTATTTCCGCGATAATACAAAACTGTTGAAAATTACGCAAAACTGTATATAATAGTATAGCCAAATCATAATACTATACAGTTATAGCATTGAGGGTAGAGTTCCACAATATCTAACACGATTAGCTTTTCCTTTGTGTTTAAAAAAAATCTGAACTTGAACTTAAATTTTAATTTTAATTTCCTCGCCCTGTGAAACAAGATTTTTTTACATCCTTTCTTTACATCCTCTCCGGTTGACTGGTAGAGAATGCCTAAGGGCATTAAGTCCGCCATTTGTATGTAATTTTATGTGCAACAAAGAATCAATAAATAAATAAATAAAAGCTATAGTAACTATCATATAAATAAAAATTCTTTTAAGGATCCTATTTTTACGTTCTTAAATCTATTTCCAAAATAAATAATAGTAACGATTAAATTTTGTTTTTATTAATACAATACGAGTGTTCTTCGGTTTCCGTTACCAAAAATACTTAAACTGTTGCAATTTAAACTGTTCTCTTTACAAATGAAAAGAAAATGGTTTAAGATAAAAATTCTTAATTATTGTTTCGGTGCTTCATCTTAATTCTTAACGACTAAGGTCCGGTTGCTCGTACATTTAACTTTTGTCAAAATTGACAAAAGTTAAAATTTAACTGATGTCAATTTTGACATCGGTAAAAGAAAAATACGTTGGTTATCTTAGGGTTAATAGTGTTGTCTGTACTATTTTATTAACCTTCCCTTAATTACTAATGTCAAAATTTAAACCACCCCCACCCTGTCGGTTATTTTGACCGCCGTTAAATCTGTAATTTGGCTGCTCGTTAAAGTAACCGCTGCTTCAACAACGCTTTTTAAATTTGACCGCCTGTTAATTTTACTTTAACCATAATTTAACCCTAACCAAGCTTCGAGCAACCGGACCTAACATATGTAAGCAACTTTTAAATTTTTAATTTTTAAAGTTAAAACTACTACCTACAATATAATGCAAAGTCTGCTACAGTGTAAAGTTTCGTTGCAGTTCGCTCAGTTTTTATTGGTGTCATAGTTCAGGCTCGGCGTGAGAACGTCGCTGAAACGCGGGGGAGTTTTTGTTCAGGAGCCGTTCAGAAGGTTCAATGACACCGCAAATGTTCGCTTATTCGTATGGCTGTTATATGGCAAATTATTTTGTTCTACTTTACAAATCTGGAAAATTAGTCGATAAGCTAAGGAAATCGCGTAAGAAGTGATTAATAAAATAATGTGTGTGGCAGGTTTGTTGGAGTAAGATTGATAACTTCGGATTTAGTTGTAGCAGAGTTATTAAAAAGAGATTTAAGCTATAATTATACACAAAAGAAAACTTCTGCAGTATGAAAATAAACGCACAAAAAGCTGACATTATTTAAAACTATTTCAATTTATAATCAAAACTAAGTACCTAAATATTTGATTTTTTTTAGTATAAAATACAAATTTTCATAAAATTTTGAGTGAAAATGTTAGCGTTTCAAACCATATCAATATTCTTCACCATTTATAGGTATGATTTACGAAAACTAATACAGTTATAAAAACCTAGTTTTTTTCACTGAAGTGTGTGGAATTTCGTATGGTAAGGTAAGCCGATAAAGCAACCATCTCCATTTCAAAATAAACTTATCACGTCGTAACTAAACTCGGAGCAGATTTAAACTTTTTGTGCGGAGTTTTTGCACAAAATTCTCTGCTACAAAAAATAATGTTGTTTGAGGTGCTTTTCGCCTCGATCGGATTGTTTATTTTTGTGACAAAGCAAAAGTTTCGTTTTGAACTTTTTTAAGAAACGTGATTCGTGATTTTTAATCTTTTCAATCATTTAGGACTTAGGAAGTCTTATGGGTGACTAGCGGCCGGCCGCGGTTTTACCCGCGTGGTTCCCGTTCCCTTGTGAATATCGGGATAAAAAGTATCCTTATTTGTTTTTCGAGCCTATAGTCTATCTCTGTTGCAAATTTCATCCGGATCCGTTTAGTAGTTTTTGCGTGAAAGAGTAACAAACATACATCCATACTTCATACTCACAAACTTTCGCATTTTATTAATATTAGTAGGATGGTGGTACAATTATTATACCTAGTAGCAGGTATAAAAAATAGCACTGAAGATAAAAAGTTGTTCTAACTTTTAATTGATATTGTATTATAGAGGTGACAACGTAACACCCCTAGATTTGGAACGAGACTGCTAAGAGATAAATAGAATCGGGCGATCTATCAAAAGCGTTTCCTGAAGTTTTGAGTAGGTTAAGATATTTACAAAACTTTATCTCTTTTAGAAAAACAATGGCGTATTGTTTGCAACGGTATAATTAATGAATGCGATTCGCATCTCGGGGCACGCCACGTCCCGAGTACAGTTATCCCACGATCCTCCCACGCTTTTGCACAATTTATAGAAAAAAAAACAACACTATTTTATAAAGCGTTTCTACCTGCGCGTGTGGCTTGCAGATTTTTGATATCTTTTGTGAAAGATTTTTTGCTTTAATTTGTGACAATTATACCGGTATATATGACTTTTTACCTGCGATTTTTTGCCCAATGATAGATTTCGTGGCATCTGACATTTCGCACGAACAGAGTTTTCGTGAGGATATATGAACTTTGGGTTTACTGTTAGTTCGAATGAAAAAATAGGAGCAGAAAAAAGATCGTATTTCATTGTGTATTTTTTGTTTAGCGAATATGTAGCTAAGTGAAAGCTGTCCTAACCTTACTCGTTAGTAAAAAATTTAACTAACTAAACTTTTGTAAAAACGTGTGTAATTAGAATATTTCTTTTACTTTTTGTATCCTAAGAGAAATTCACTTTGTCCGTTCCTTGCAGTAATCGATTAGAGATGATCTATTAAAAGAATAGACTGAACTTTGCCCAGGTAGTCTGATGATATTGCGTTTTATCTAAAGTTTGATGTGTGCACAAAAAACGCTCTCTCTGCATGTGCCATTCAAAATGGAGACTGACAAAAAACGGTTGGCAGGCAAAGAATGGCTGCCGAGACCGCGGGAAGGGTTAGGCTAAAACGTATGCGTATGCGAGATAAAACAAAAAAATTATAAATTCTGGTGTAGTGGGCCGTGCTTGCATTGGTTAGTGTCGATAGTACTGATAATTTTATATGTATAATAATAACGTTTAATCATATATCTTGCATAAACGTAAGTAAGTACCTAGTCAGTGTCGGATTGCACAAAGCGTTTTATCAAAGTTTTATATATTTTACCTTTTTGCTTAGGTACCTTTTGAACGTAGGATTTTTGTGGCTAAAAGTTGAAAGAAGTTTTTTATAATTTGCAGATTAAATGACTAAATTTCTTGTTTTTTTTCTAAATATTGTGTAGTGTGCGAGTTACTAATTCTCACGAGATAAATAAACTCTGTAAACGATTGTTATTTTTACTTAAATAATAATTATTAACTAAATATTAAGTATATGGTTATAAAACTCACATTGAACAAAAAATATTAATACCTTACTAAGAAGGATTTGAATTATAATAAAAAACATTAGGCTATATCCTCGGGCCACCAATTCACTAAGGCATCGCTACACATCTCAGGGGTACAAATTGCAGGCAATAATCAAAGTTTTTTCACGATCCGAAACAAAGCGAATAAGAGGGTTATTTTTTACGACGCTTTCACAACATGTGCAATGCACAATCGTATTTCTGACCTACTTACACACTTCCTCTGCATTAAAGGGGGTTAAATGGAATATCCGCGTATTTTATAAACAAAAAATCGACTCTGATTTTGTTTTTATACAAGATCCGTCGTAATATGCATTTAATTCTATTTGTCTTTTACAACGTACCTATGCTATTTAAAAATTACGGCGCAGAAACTTGCTCCGATAAAATATTGAATTTTTTAACAAGGAACCAAAAATTGGTTTTACGGACTCTTTTTAGTGTAATATCCTGTAACGCAACCATTTTCATGCGATGCCATAATAGAAGCTTATCGATTTTCTTTGAAATAGCATAATCGTTGATTTACTATTTTTAAAAGCTCATTAATTTTTGGAGGGGACATTGGCGCCTGCAAGTCAGAAGTATCAGCAGAAGAGTTGACAAACTGACATCTAATTGAATGACGCCCATGTGCCGCGGCTTTTTGCTTTAGCTTAGGAGGGCTAATCCGACCTCCCTCGATACTTTTTTTATTTTTTTGCCACTTTATTACGAAGGGGTAAGGGTAAATTGCTTGTTGGTATTCCAAAACTGCATTAATAGTCGGAAGCAAGGAAGTTATTCCTGGCAAAGATAAATTCCAGTTCAATTGATGTTTGGAACGTAGTTATCCTTCTGTTTTTGTTGGTTTCGCTTGCGTTTTTTTAATGGTAAAAGCCGCGGTATCAAAGTTTTAATTATATAAAGAAGTCAAAATAAATGTGTTTGTATGGAGTAGGTTGCAATATTAGCACTTTGGGTGATAATTTGGAATAACATAAATGAATACTTGAAAAACCGGAAATCAGAATAATCTCTGATATTAACTTCGTACTTGTCGGTTAATTAATCAATAAAGTAAGAAAAAATAATTTGGGTGTGAACAAAAAATGGAAAACTGGTGATTTTGTTCATTTTAGAGTCTTTTAGAATGCTTTAATTAAGGAATAAATAATCTCTCGTCTAGGTCGATTTATTGAGTGTATTTCGAATATACTATGTCAAATTATTTCTAACTTTATAACAATAATGGCACACCGAGTGATATTTAATCAAAGCATATATATAAATAATACTAATAAGTATACCAATTATCACCAAAGTGACTCTGGTACTTTTTTTTAATGCAGTTTTATTTGATTTTAAAATTCGCACATTAAAGTCACCTCGAATTTTTTTAGTAATCCATGTAGAAATAATTTATATAAACTCAAAACAATAAAAATCCCGTACCAATATGTTATAGTTATTTAATTATAATTATTATCAAAAACGCAAATGAAGTGAGGCGCGCGCGTCATTAAGGCGAGAATTCCCAACCGCAGATACAATTTGAAGAACATCGCATTATCAGTGGGGTGGGACCCCCGTGCGTCTCAGTAGGTATACTTAGCAAAATAAGTAATTTTGAAAATTTATGGCTGTTTTCACCAAACACTCGTTAGGTATTTCTTAGCTAAGAATATCTTAATTTAAACAGTACCTTATGATACTGTTACGTTACACCAACCAAAACTACTAAAAAGATTCCTAGATAGGAACGTCTTAGTTAAGTTTAATTTCTCTATAGAATGTCACTTCTGAAAAATGAATTCTAGCATAGATTAGGTAGGTACCATAAAGTTCCTTTGAAAGTCTTGAAAGTTCTAGGAAACCAACATTTTCCGTAATGTAGATACAAGTTCTCGTATATTTCCACAGCATGAGAGCGCTTCGTGTGTATTGGCGTTATCCGTCGTTGTCTTTATGCGTACAAATATATCCTTCATCGTCGTCAAAAATTTCAAAGAAATTCAAACAAATCTTACACATTCATTTTTTATTATACAAATTCATGATTATTTTAAACTTTATTCAAGATTTACGAAGATAACTCAAGTCAAGTTTGACGTTTCATTTACATTGACATTAAGTTGATCCTTAACAATTAGCTGTTTTCTGTGTCCTAACTTTAGGAGCTTCTTAACTACTTAGGGCATTCTTAAGTTGTGGTGAAACGTAAAAGTTCCATTTAAGAATCGCTTAACGATAAGCATTGCCTTAGGAACGTCTTAACGTTTGGTGAAAACGGCCATAAGAATGCCTTTTAAAAAGTTTAAAGTTATGACTAGAGATCGGATAATCGGATGCATATTTACCTAAAGTTGAGGTGTTGGCTGTTATGGAATGCACTTTTGTATCGAAAAATCCCGGGATTTTGGAATTGACAAATATAGTGTTTTGGTTATATAGAATCAAATCTGGTATTTACATATATTCAGATGTTGGCTAAAATGGAATGCACTTTTGTATCAAAAATATATCTAAAAATAATAATAACTCCTTTATAATTTTACATTTCTTCACATACTTTTTCATGTTTCGAAACATATCTCAAACGAATAATAAATAAGAAATTATAAAGAAAAATCATTCAAGTTCTTGATTATTAAAGTAAAACAGCATCACTAATAAAATCCCGCGATCAACTAACAGTAGTACCTGTACCTACCTATCGTATTAAAGGACTAAGTAAGTTGAATGTTTAGGAAACACAGTATCTATGTAACTTCACTGTCTCCTACCACGAACGTAACTCATTGGCATACTTAAAGTTGCAAGTACGTATGTACCTAAACGTCATATTTTGGTGTACACCTATGAAACATACAGACCAATCAACAGAGGAAACATTTTTAAACAACAAATAATCTTTGACAAAAAGTCGTAAATGATGTACTTTTTGAAATATTTCACTTTGAACGTGTATAATAAAACTTAGTATATTAAAACTTGTCATTTTTAGGTAGGTAAGGTACTTGACTTGGAACTTTGGGTACCTATGCCAGGCTCCATATAAAAAGTTGGAATCTTTTCAGTGGCTGTCAGGCATTCGTAAGTATTTGTAGGCATTCACTTGTTTTTAAATTTGTCGTATTGTCATTGGCGTTGTCAATAGAAATGGACAATTCACGTGCAACGTTGCTAGATTTCCATAGCTCGGCTTGTGCAGTACGCGCAAAATAACTTGACGGTCCTGAAGTTCACGCGGAATGCTGCGCAGTAGACGAATACAGGTGTGCCCGGGGTAAGATTAGAAAATAGTTACTACGTAACAGATAAATCGCTCTATCTATACAAAAGCTAAAATACCTACGCTATATTAGCCTACAAAAACCGCTGCAAGAAGACACATATTCTACGGACGCGCTCCAAGAGTCGACATTCCCGCGTACTTCGCGAGAGTACGTCATCGAGCGAAATCGTCAAGGTTGTACAAAGAACATAAATTAAACAAAATGGCTGAAGTGAAATAAACTTTACTATTTATGAATAATGCAATGGAGTAAATAAAATGTGCTTTAATTTTATAAAATGATCTTTATTTTTTATTCCATCTTTCGGTTATTAAATTTTACTAGCGAAAATATTCTGAATCGTGTGAACAATTTACAATAATGAACCATCGTATCGTTAGTCAAGATTTTATCTTTAATAAAATTATATAGGTACGTAATAAAATTGTATCGCAGCGTTTTGTGCGGGAAACGCGTGCGACAGCCTACTGCTGATCGGCTCGGTTACGAGCTACTTAGCGGTAGGCACATAGCGCGTGACCTTGAGCGAGTGAGTGCGTGCACTACACTGAATTTTACCGATCCGGAAAAAAACGAATGCTTGTATTTTAATAATTAATCATTAATAATAGTAAGAATTTATTTATTTCGTGTAGTTTAGGGTTTGAAACATTGAAACATAGTGAAATTCAGTGTAGTGCACAAACAAAAAAAGTCTAAAATTAAATCAGGGACAATAGCGAAAATATTAAACAACTATACCTACGAATTAATATTTCATGCTCAAGATTTTTTGGTCGCACTATAAAATTACAAGTATTTGTTTATTTTAGTATACTTAACCATATTGTATTATTTTGACCATAATATTTTATTGTATAAAGGGCAATGGGCAAATTGGTAGCCTACGCGGCCACCTCAAAAAATAGTCGCATTTCTTAGATTTTTCTATTCTCTTAAAAAAGTTTGTATGGACACAAAGTACTGTATCCATAGTTTCTGAAATACATAGAAAAAAAAGCTAAATTTAATTTCGTTTATTAAATTTAGGTTTGTTTCAACACTTATGAACGTCAATGAAGCTACGCCATCGGTTCACAAATCCTACGGCAGGAGACCTTGTAACGAGAAGAACCGGCAAGAAACTCGCCATGGGCTATTTTTTACTCCCTGTTTTAATTTATACAGAGTCGTCAAATTTGAAAAGTGACCTTTACATAATAGTAAGGTTACTTTCCATCACAATACAGAATACCGCTTAAAGTAAGTACAATTTTGCTTATTACCTACCTAAAACAGTAAACAATTTTCAACTAAACGAGGAATCAAATATTAATGGACGCACTAATCTTAATCTTATTTACATTATATTAATAAGGAAACTGCAAGCTGCGCCGTATATTCAAATCTATAAGTATTAACAAATAAAAGGAATTTTTGAATAAATATTAAGTACTTACAACAATAATTAGAAAAAATTGCTGTTACTGTAAGACACGAGTACTTACCAAAATTACTATGAGATACACCAGCTCGCTAACAAAACTATATTACGAGTATAATACTATTATAAACCATATCCCGAACACCTTTAACACAAGTTGACACGAGCAGACCCACCCCACTGGCAGCACCCGTTCACGAGCATGACGCATGAGCCAGCCAAATCGCTTCGTTCAACCATATTTTAGGGAACGTAACGACCCGACTCACACGACACCACCGCAGGAATATTTAGAGAATGTAGAAAATAAAGATCACAACGGGGTAGCACTTAGCCTTCATCACACCTGATGTTAAGTGGTGATAAGGCTGAAGATGGAAGCGCACTACTCCCGGAATCCTCAATCACTGAGGAACTGGCTATCTTATCTCTAACTGCCGGAACACAATAATGCTGAAAACATCATTGTTATGGCGTCAGACTTAGATAAGATGGTGGAAGAGAGAACCTTCTAAAATGGTAAAATGTGTGTCCCCCCCCCCTCTAACTTTTAAGGTAAAAGAGTGAAAAATCTAGAAAAAATAAATGCTGTAGATCTTAATAAAAACTTTCAACGAAAATTGGTTTGAACGAGATATAGTAAGCACTTTTTGAAATATAATATACTACATATTAAAAAACCGCCCAACACTATGAAAAACAAAGTTATATTTTGCTGACGAAAAAATATAGTAGAATTTTGGCTAGGTATAACCAATCGGTACGGTAAGTGGGTACGGAACCCTTCATGAGCGAGTCCAACTCGCACTGTACGGGACACCTTGAGATGATGATGATGATGATCTTGATAGAAACACTGATTAACAGATAACTGTTTATTTATAGAAACCAAGGTATAAAATTGATATGTACTAGCTAGGAGCACGTAATAACACGAACTGAGGTTAATTAGGTTAAATAATAAATTGATTGACAATGCAAAATAAATACAATAATTATTTGGTCATTTAGAAAATGCTGGTATGGGAAATGTGCGATGCTTGTATCGTACACGCACTTGGCCGATTTTTTCTAGTAATAGGTTTATATTAAGTCTTTTAGGCTATTTTCTATTAATACTCAAACGCTATTTTAGTTTTCCCAATAGGTACTACTCGCAGTGTCAACCTTTCTTATGTTAATATTCTTGAATAATAGCATCGAAGGCTAAGACACAGTTTATCCATTTTTTCCATACAGCAGTAAGAGAACAGCAACGCAAAGTTAAAAATATTTAAAAAACCACGCTGGCAGCCAACTTTTTTTTTGTGGGCCGGTTTTGATGTAACTCGGTTTTACTACTATTTTGAAAAGAAAACAGTAACGCAATGTTAAAAATATTAAAAAACCAAGCGGCCAACTTTTTTGTGGGCCGCCATCTTGGATTTTTTATATTTTTAGAAGTGCGTTGTTGTTTTTTTGTCAAAATAGTACTAGAAATCGAGTTTCATCAAAATCGGCTTACTAACAAATAAGTTTTCTGCCATCTTGGATTTTTTAATATTTTTAACATTGCGTTGCTATTTTCCTGTCAAAATAGTACCAAAACCCGAGTTTGATAAAAATAAGCCCACAAACAAAAAAGTTGGCCGCCATCTTGGATTTTTTTATATTTTTAGCAGTGCGTTGTTGTTTTTTTGTCAAAATAGTACTAGAAATAGAGTTTTATCAGAATCGGCCAACAAACAAAAAAGTTTGGCCGCCATCTTGGATTTTTTTATATTTTTAGCAGTGCGTTGTTGTTTTCTTTTCAAAATAGTACTAGAAATCGAGTTTTATCAAAATCGACCCACAAACAAAAAAGTTGGCCGCCACCTTGGATTTTTTTATATTTTTAGCAGTGCGTTGTTGTTTTCTTGTCAAAATAGTACTAGAAATAGAGTTTCATCAGAATCGGCCAACAAACAAAAAATTTGGCCGCCATCTTGGATTTTTATCATTTTTGACATTGCGTTGCTATTTTCCTGTCAAAATAGTACCAAAACCCGAGTTTGATAAAAATCAGCCCACAAACAAAAAAGTTGGCCGCCATCTTGGATTTTTTTATATTTTTAGCAGTGCGTTGTTGTTTTTTTGTCAAAATAGTACTAGAAATCGAGTTTCATCAGAATCGGCCAACAAATAAAAAAATTTGGCCGCCATCTTGGATTTTTATCATTTTTGATATTGCGTTGCTATTTTCCTGTCAAAATAGTACCAAAACCCGAGTTTGATAAAAATCAGCCCACAAACAAAAAAGTTGGCCGCCACCTTGTATTTTTTTATATTTTTAGCAGTGAGTTGTTGTTTTCTTTTTAAAATAGTACCAGAAATCGAGTTTTATCAAAATCGGCCCACAAACAAAAAAGTTGGCCGCCATCTTGGATTTTTTATTATTTTTAACATTGCGTTGCTGTTTTCTTGTCAAAGTAGTACTAGAAATCGAGTTTTATCGAAATCGGCCAACAAACAAAAAATTTGGCCTCCATCTTGGATTTTTTATTATTTTTTACATTGCGTTGCTATTTTTCTGTCAAAATAGTACCAAAAACCGAGATTCATCAAAAACAGCCCACAAACAAAAAAGTTGGCCGCCATCTTGGATTTTTTTTAATGTTTAGCAGTGCGTTGTTGTTTTCTTTTCAAAATAGTACTAGAAATCGAGTTTTATCTAAATCGGCCCACAAACAAAAAAGTTGGCCGCCATCTTGTATTTTTTAATATTTTAACATTGCGTTGCTATTTTCCTGTCAAAATAGTACCAAAACCCGAATTGCAATAAAAAAATAAAATAAAAATAGTTTGTTATAAAACTTAAATAATTATATGATCTTTCTAATTATCACAAAAATAAGTTTTTTGTAAAAAAAACATTTTTGTGACAAGCTTTATTACTGGCCTTACTTTAATATTGTACTGTCATCCATACCAAACCTATATGCAAAATTTCAGCTCAATCGGACACTGGCAAGTGGGTCAAATTTAGCTCGTAAGATTTGACCCGAACGGACATACATACCTACATACATACACTGCAAGTTAAATAAAGGCTTGTAATAAAAAATCACATCCGCAATTAAAGTATCAATAATTTTACTCCGGCTAGTCTGCGCACAATACGCAGCAAACCCTTTTTTGAAATTTAGATAATAAGATGCAAATTTGTGTAATAAATAAAATAACAAGCCTAATAAATGTTCCTCTCCAGGCTACAAAGTATCTAGATTCCAAATTTCAGCCAAATCCGTTCAGCTGTTTTGGCGTGATCGAGTAACAAACAACATCCAAACATCTAAACTTTCACATAATCAATTTTACAACGCGCCGCGTCTATCCATCCTTTTCACGCCCGATAACTCCGTCTCTCTCGCACACTGACTGGCCATGCGGACGCCCCGTCAAGGTCACGCGTAATTTGGATTTTGAATGAGTTATTTTATTACTTTGCGGTGATTGTGCATTTATTTATATTTTGAGGAATCTTTTTCATGTTATCAGGGGATTATGATTTTTTTATATATAAAATAAATATGTTAATGGAAATCTTACATAAAAACTGAAGTGACTTTAATGTATAACCGACTTAACGCAAAAAACAAACTTTTAACCAGGTTCCAAGAAAGTCACCTAGGTGAAAACTTAAAATAGGTTCGAGGTTTTTATTTATAGTGTATTAGTAGTAAAATCTCTGAAAGTGCGATTTTGTAAGTCTCATTTTTTACGTCGTGACTGAAAAAACGTTGTAATGTGCAGAATGTTGTGCTCACGTCAGGGATTACTTGCCTAACATAATTTAAAGGGTATCCATACATTATATTATAATATTCACCTAAAGTGCCTTTTTTGTCTAATTATAAACGGCCAAAACACAACTTTAGGTATTTCTCTCGAACGGACACCAGTATACCTACAAAATCACGATGAGTGCTCAAAATAAAGGCAATATTATTATATACAAATAAATTTGTTAAAGGTGCCATTAATGTGACCCCAAACTTTATTTTGACTGGACTAATAGTATACTTATTGTTTACTCGAGGGTTGCCCCTTATAAAACGCAGACGAAATTATTGCCAATTGGTGTTTAAACATTATTACAAAGCAAATTATAGATGACATAAAATTACAACAAATGTACCAGTCAGGAATTTCGTCAATGTTGAAGTAGCTATGCCATATTTTCCCATTGCCAATGTAAAAAAGTTATATTAAAAGTTGCTACGACACTGACAGTTAATTAACGACAGTAGCAAGCGATGCGTTATCCCGTAAGCTCCCAGGGATCAGTGCTAAAGCAAACACGTGTTGTGAGCGTTCGAGCCGATATATTACGCGGAAGGGTTGCACACCTTTGCTAAACATAGGCCCACTAATTTGCCCTTCTTACTCCTTTAAGCCCGCTTAATAGAAAACACACCCCTTGCTTTGTTTTTCTACATCCGCAGCAATGCATCTGACGCTATTGTCTCATTTAAATAGTTGGAAATAATACTCGGAAGAACTTTATATTAGAGTTGCGGTACCAAGGCCGCATGACCTAGAGGAGTTCACGTGAGCCGTACGCGCTCACATATATATCTTATCTTTCAATGTAAAAACGTATCGTGAATATATAGTGCCGAATACATAGGTATTTCTAATTATATAGTCATGATAACTATTCATTTATATAAATTAATCAGCCAATGAGAAGAAAAACCTAGTAAATAATGTGGAAGGGAATAAACGAGTTAAATAGCCAGCGACAAGATATAGTTGTGCTAATATATTCGCAATTCCCTCACAGCGAGATAGCATATAAAATGGCGTTTCCTGATTGGTCGGCGGCGTGGGAGGGCGATCCTCCTGCCTCTCGCATGATACGATTCGCGAGTGGCGCGCGCTCTTGGCGAATCGGTTGTCCTGCACAAATATAGCAGTGCCAATGTGTGGGTTTCGCGAGATAAGTTACGAAGTTTAGGTATACCAGGAGCCCAGAACAGCTGAGATTCAATTTCATTTACAACATACCGTGCTTAATTTTGACTAGCTATTCTGTAAACTACTGGCAAGAATACCTACTAATATTCTTTACAAGATAATGTTGATCATCGACATTTGTTGTAAACAAACAATGCCATACCTACTTAGCCCCCTTTATTTTTATTTAAAAGACATCTTTCAATGATAAAACGGTTTTAAGCATAATTTCAGCGAAAGAAAAGGTTAAAATATAATTGAAAAAATGAATTTGTCTATGATCTTATTGATACTCAAGAAATAAAATATCACAAAGAAAACAGGTTGTAAACAAGAATAACAAACAACAAGTTTTACTTAACTTTTCTTTCTTCACATCGTTTAATGATGATGTCATAATCGCCATCGTCAGTGGATCCATCGACACCCGCCCGACATCATTAATCACAAGTATTATTTGCGAGTTGCATAACGGTCAACGTACTGAATATCTGTGAGAAAAAGTTCCCCGCAGCGGTCAGTGCGAAACTGCCCACTGGGCTAATGATGACCTAAACAAAACGCGGACAAAAACCGACCCAAACCCGGGCACAATACTCACACAATAGCCCAAAACAATAAAGAACAAAGTGCCGTTTTTGCACAAAGAAGACCATATTAATTACCCTCCTAGCGCACAAAGGAAAGGGTTTAATAAGCTTAAAGTAAATAAAATAGCCGTAAAGTATACTGACCGCTGCCCAGTGGTCACCGCTTTTCATGAGCAACTGTAAAATTCGAAGTGACGTTTATTATTTCGTGATCTAATTTTAAATGGGTTAATGCCTGAAGGGTTTTATTCATTTTCCGAAACATTTGTTCGAAATTTAAGTAGTTATTATATTTTTAAAAGAAATCAGATTTATGAAGTCAATGTAAGTATTTAAGAATTCTCGTAGGTAGACCAAATAAAGCATTATTTCAGTAAACTTTTAGATTTATTAAAATTAATTAAGTATAATTTTTATCGTTAAAACTTTTAAAACAAAGCGCATTATACTTACCTACTTACTTAATTAAAACGGAGAAAAATGCCATAATAAAAAAAATGTAGATCTTTTTAGATCAGTCAGTCGGAGGACTCCATAATCATCTTTGAATTTCAGGATTTGTACAGAGCATATAGTTATACATTTACCACTAATAAAATAACACTGGTCTTCTATTAAAGTCTGTATAATTAACAAAATATTAATAAAAGCAAAAATAGTAGATTGTACAACAAGTGCATAAAACGTACCATTTTACCCGAGACGGTATATATATATCCGGATGTGGATAGTCAATTCGAGGGTAAAATGGGTTTTATCTACGAGTTATACACTCTGCTTTACACTTCGAGTGTGAGGAAAATAAATACAATATTGCAAAAAAGAAAAATAAAGACTTCGCCATATTGGCGGGAAGACTTTCTTTTTTTTTATACGTGGCAGTGGCAGTACAGTTACTTTAGCATAGATCGCAGTCCATAATGCTCTTGAAATACTTATTTCTTACAAAACTCATTAATTTTGCCTAGTTTTATTAATTTAGTAAGTAATTTAAAATGGATTGTGTTCAAAATTAAAGAAACAGAATGAAATAACACGTTTATTTAACGAAGTTTAATTGCGTGTGTGACTGTTTACCTGACGACCTTTGTCTTAGAGCCTGAGACTTAGATGAAGATTTTACTTTATGCACTAGAGCATAAAAAGCGATTTTATGCAGCTTATACCCAACATAAACACGAACTTTACGAGCATGAGAAGTAAAAAAAACTTTATTTACTACCAGTTTTGATTTAAATCTTGTTAATTTCCAAACAGTTTGGCTTCCCAAATTTTAACGGATATTTTTTTTATTCATTACCAATATCAAGGTGAGTGTGTGAACTCGCTAATCCAAAGATTGGCGGACACTGGTCAAGCACGGGTCATAGGTGATGAACGGACGCCGCGGCCGGTTCCATCGCCGCCCGTATTGTTCCCCATTCATTTGCATATTTCAAGGGTACATTACTCACATTATCCCATTGTTAGACCATCCGATTGATCAACGAGAGAAATCAGTCAAGACGTTAAAAAATAATTGAGAATTACTAACCATTTTTCAGGAAAATACAAAACACACCTTCGTTTGTGAAACAAAGGTTACGCGAAATTTCGCAATAGAACAAAAGAAAGTTCACGCTTTAGAACGTTTTTCAAAATTATAAACTAAACAAAAGAAAGTTTATATAGTTCAAACGCTAAAGATTACGTAAAGAAGTACGTTAACCATAATACAAAAAAGTTATTATGCGCAATTTTTAAGAGTTATGACTTATGAGTAAACAAAATATTTGCTTTATCTTTGCAATGTTATCGTTATCTCAGCTAAAAGGAAATTGGGCAAAACTTGTTTATTGTTAACCTGCTTTGTTTACAAAGGATAGTGCAAAAATGTGTGCATTGTGTTCGAGTTACAATGTTAGAGTCACAGGTGTGGGAAAGGCTGGTGAACTTTTTTGCGAGTGTCCGAAATTCGCAGTGTCGCCATCCGTTGATCACCCCTGACCGATGACCGCTGACCTTATGGGACTGCGAACTTGAACTAAATCCAACTGCAACTAATATGTATGACATGTTAGTTAGGTATGATTAATTTTCACTTAAAAAGTATGGAAATAATTTAAATTTTCAGCTGAGGTTATTATTATGTACGTTTTACTCGTATACATACATTAACAATATTTTATAGTAAATTAAATAATAATAATAATTGACGACCGATTGGGCGCAGGGGTAGGCTACCCACCTTCTGCGCCAGTGGTCTCGGGTTCGATTCCCGAACAAGATAAATATTTGTGTGCATGAACATGTCTATTTGTCTTGGTCTGGGTGTTTACTATGTATATTAAGTATGTATTTACAAACAAAAAGTATTTAAGTATGATATTTATCCGTTATCAAGTTTTCCATGATACAGTTTCTTAATGAAATTAAAATGGGCTTAGATAATTGGTGTGAATGTAAGAAGTTATTTATTTATTTATTTATTATTTATCAACAATAACAGCTGATCGAAGTTAAATAATAATAATATCAGGAAAGAAACTTGCCTCTAAATTCAGCCACGTACCTACGTAACTGCAGCATCTAATGATATATCTCACCGATTTTCCAACGCCGCCGCCCGGTAGTAAATACGAAAATTTAGATTAAAAAAAAATATATATTTTTCATACCAATATAGAAAACAGATTTGGTCTGAGAACGTCAATAATACAAATTAAAAGAATAAAAAATACTATAAAAAATACAATAATAGTTAAAATAACACTCAATTACCTAACTTAATTTGAATTTGACCGGAAGTGGTGAAAATTGTCCTTGAAATTAAATAACCATACTAATCCAACCTGTAATCGCTTGAAAGTTTTTTCTTATATTTTTTCACCAATTCACATGGCATAGGTACAAGATCACGGTCGGTGTATTCGCAACCCCGGCCGGCCGTTGGTCACCCTTGACCGCTGACCTCCTGGGATCCCCTACTGGTATCTGGTATCCTTGCCGACTTGTTCAATGACATTGACCATCGATTTTATTATAGAATTTGCATACCAAAAGGCTTGGCGCTTTTAAGGGTTGTTAAGAAAAGCGGTGGAAAAATTTCTTAAATACCATTTTAGTGTAATTCTTTCACAATACCTATATGAAAACTTTGTGAACACAAAAAATAAAATGAACTTCCATTAAAATGTTTGATGTAATCTTTGAATAATTTGACGAAAAGAAAAATAACTACACGTTAGTTATTGTTAGAATTAAGCTAAGAACATTTATTAGTAGCAATATCAGGTATTTCCGCTTCTTCGAAGCTCTGACAAACCTGTTATGCCATCTCGGGTTTAAAGTAAGTATTTCTATGGATATCATTTATTTCCGTAGCAATCTTAAAGAAAAACTACTAATATTTAAAGAGGAAAGATTTGGTTTCTTATTTGTTTGTTTGTAATGGAGTAACTAAAAAACTACTAGCCTCATTTATAAATTCTTACACCAACTGTACGCTTTATTATTCCCGAGTAACATAGGCTATATTCTTTCCCGCTATTCCCACTAGTAAAACACATTTACGATCTTAAATATTGCTTTCTCAAGATCACATCGCACAATCACTTTCCCTATATTTGAGAACAATAGTTTCTAAGATTAGCCGCAGTGGATTGGACTGGACATACCCTCTGTTGCGTCCACTCCTTGCACTTGCGAAAGGGTGCACACAGTCCGTTGCTCACCTATGACCCGCCAACGATCCCCGATGCATCGGACTCTATAAGTTTTAATGCAAGGGAAATCCATCCATAATGCTGAATTTGGATTAAGAGCTAAAGTTGTTATGCAAGTTTTTGGAGAATCCAATGAGCACAATATTGTGGGAATGAAAGTTAATACAGAAACGTATTCAGGCTTTTTGTGAACGTAAAATTTTGCAAATTTTTCTCAAAACTTCGGAGGTCATCAATTTTAAAAGTTGCTATAAAATAGCTGGCTTTATGAGTGTAAAAATAACTCAATGTAGTTCAAATGTTAACGTATTAACATATAAACAATCTCGATTGGAATTTGAATAATTAAAGTTGCGATTTCTACGCGGTCACTCGGGTCACATGCAAATGTCGGTTTCGCAACGCAAACAATGCGGTTCAACGTTCGACCACCAGCTAGTGTCAACGATCGTTTAATTAGTACCTAACTAATTACTTTATAATAATAGAGTATTATAGCCAATAGGCAGGTTTGAATCAGATTATTCCAAGGCCAAAACAATGGCTAATCGAGGTCTAAACTATCATACAAGAAATTTACTCTTGCTTTTTCGATTTTTCTTTTGCCATCTCGTTTTTACTAATTCAAATTAAAAATAATTTTCATGGCAATACAAACGAGACGACGTTAATATCTTTTACTATGGAACCAAACTACCGAGCTTTTTTCTGCTGAAAGCTTGTTGTTCTTTTTGCAGAAGAAAGCTCGATTTTGGCATTAGTCATGAAAATAAATACGATGGATTATGCCAATAAATTTTACTATGGAACCAAAATGTCGAGCTTCCTTCTGCTAAAAGCTTCGCTTCCTGTTTATTTTGCAGAAAAAGCTCGTTTTTTTTCTCATCTCAAACAGATATGGACTTCCACCAGGTAACACAGATGTTGGTCACAAACATTTTAAGCGTCATTAGGCAGTGATTACTTTTTGAATCAAAACTTTATCCTAGAATAGAACCCATGTAACATTACCCGCGATCAATTAATGGCCGCTCTTGAAATAGACCGCGTTGTCCCAGGTCCCGGTCCCGGTCTCACCGGTGAGACCGGAACTTTATGCTGCGTCTTATTATTTTATTAGTCTTGGTAGGTGTAGACATATTTACGTGATAGACGGTGCAGGGCAGGATAAAAAAAATAAGGATATTTTTATGGTTTTTATTTAGGATTGTCGCTACTCGCACTGAACTGGTTTTCTTTTTTATTATGCAGAATCTGTTAAAATTTAATGAACACTGAACAGTGGCAGACTAACGGAAGGGGGAGAAGAGGTGGTTCGCCCCGGGCCCTAACGCCTCCACGTTCAAAAGCGAAAGCGTTCCGGTCCTTATTCAAGATATATTTTGCATACTTACAAATATATAAATCCAAAATAATTAGCATATCATAATAGCGGAGGTGCTGATTATGAAGCTTATAAAGATGTTAATCTATCTTAAATTGGCCGTGACATAAAGCAGTTCTCTGTGTGCTTTATGATTCAGCTCTACGATTCTGAAACAAACATTTTCTGAGATAACCGATAAACCTCTATCCATTTTCAGGAAATTTATGGGCAAGTACCTGAACAGTGGAGGAAAATGGCTTTATTTCGTCGTCACCTCTCCTCCTGCTGAAGTCTATGGTAATATTTTGATAATATTCACCTCAGCGTGTAATAATAAGCCGCATCGCTCCCGCACCGCACATGTCCCGCACCCGCGCCGCTCATGTGGGAAGTAGGAAGCACCGACATTTTATTTTCATTTTTTTACCTTTTATTTGGCCGTAATTAACGAAACCTCCGCAGTAATTACGGGGGCGATCGCTAAATATAATCAAACTCTTTTCTTTTTACTTACTCGTATTACCTTCCACGTTTTCAGATGGGGAGAATAGTCTAATGGTTTATTTAAGAATGTCGACTACCTACGTATAAAAATAATTATAGATGTCAATTGTTATCTAGGGTCTAGGTCTAGGGTAGTTTAGGGACGATACCTACATAATATAATCGAATTTATTTAAAAACATTGTCTGAGGCGGCAAGTTCTAATGACGTTATTTTTACGATCAATAAATTAATATTTTTCAATGATAGAGTCATTTTCCTAAGGGTACCTAGTAATACCGATCGACTAAAATACTTTTTTACCGACTAAAATACCAGGTTTGGTTGCGGAAAAATAGGTTTAGGTTAAGTTAGATTGGCGACATCCAACCAAACCTAACCCTATTTTTCCGTAACCAAACCTAGTATTTTAGTCGGTAAATTTAGTAATTTTTAGTCGGTCGGTTGATTATATTCCATTATAAAATGGCTTAAGGGCTTATTACACTTGGCTAAATTTAGCAGCTAATTAAGCATACATTGCTTTCTTTCACCTCATTTGTAGCAAATGATGCAATCAAAACAAGCAATGTATGCTTAATTAGATGCTGAATTTAGCCAAGTGTAATAAGCCCTTATGACGGAGAAAAACATACACTCTAACTTAATAGTGGGAACAAGTACCAGCAGGTACCTGAGTAATTTTATCAAAGGTATTCTGGTGTTGTTCTGCTTTTTTAACTGCTACTATTCGTAAATACTATTAGCTATTTAAGTAGGTACAACTTAATATACCTATATTATTATTATTATTATTCAACACTACGGAAATGCTTATCACGAATCTACTTGCACCATTATCGCGCAATGCAATTAGCATTGGCCATTTGAAGGGCAATTTGCATAGAGCGATAGTGCTATCATTCGCCCCAAAAATATACTTAAATATTATTTAGCCTGTTACGGTAGGTCCAGACTATGACATTACTGTTATATAAGGACAAAGAGAGTGTCTTCGTATCATTTAAGTGCTAATATTTGAAGTGCAATTTGATGTCAATGATAATCTTTATTTGTTAGACATTGTTTAGTTTTCACTAATTAGGTTAAAGCCAAACACTCTCTTTATCCTCATTTAAATTCGGTCACAATAATACATAATATATATTATGTTTTGCAGTTTAACATCTGAGAAAATCTGGGTATTTATTCCCTCAATATAATTAATACGGTCTTGATGGGTCAATTTGCTTTATGTTTTTGTTTTATTATGGGCACATACCTATTTGAAATCTAGTAAGTCAATAGGTCTTAGCTTTAGGTACATAATTAAAAGAATTTTATCGAAAACAATAAAAACTGAAATCATAATTTATTAGCGTCTATTTGTAGAAAATGGCACAAGCGAGGGTAAATACTATCATCATCATCATCATGTCAGCCGAACGACGACCACTGCTGGGGCTGGTGGGAGGCCCAAATACTAAAAGAACTTTAATTACACTCATTTTATAATATTCGAATTATGAACTCATGCCTGAACGTTTAATGATACACTTTATGCCATAATCAACTTTAAGAAATAAAACTGTTTCATAATGGTCATTATGAAACAACCGGATACTGTCGTCACTCATTATAGTACACTCATTATGTTTCTTAATTTTACAGTCTCCATGGCAACCGTAGGATTTACCAGCCCTGACCACCTGACTTCCAACTCTTTCTCTCATAATAGTAGTTTAGTGACTGTCGCATAATGAGGGGTATTAAAACATGAGTGGGAGTTTAAATATATATATATATATATATATATATATATATATATATATATATATAATCTTGGAAAGGCCTATGTCCAGCAGTGGACGTTAATGGGCTGATAGTGATGATAATGATGATGATATATTTTAAAAATAATGTGAATTGGTGCCAAACCCCACTCATAGGAGTCTATACGGTCTATTCCTTCTAAATTAAAAATTCTAATTTTAAAAAAGTTGCTGATTGTTGCCGGCTAAAGAAGGGCTTGAAAGAGTTGGAAGTCAGAGCCGGTAAATCCTACGGTTGCCATGGAGACGGTAAAATTAAGAAATATAAGTGTTTTATAATGAGTGACAGCTGTATCCGGTTGTTTCATAATGACCATTATGAAACAGTTTTATTTTTTAAAGTTGGCTATGGCATAAAGTGTATCATTATACGTTCAGGCATGAGTCCATAATTCGAATATTATAACATGAGTGTAGTTAAACTACTATTTAAATATTTACACACCACCTACATAATTTGCATAAATTATTCAATTAGGTATAAACATTTATTTATTTTTTGTTTTATTAATGCAATATACCTATATACAATTCCTGCAGGTATCATCACTCAGCGCCCGATTTATTTATTTTTATTTTTATTTTTCTGAAAGAAGACGCAGTAGTTTCAATAAACACAGGGCAATGTATACCTTTCAACAAACTTATTGCTATTATCTTTAAATTTACCACAAGAGATTAAAGAGGTTATAAGCTTTAAAAACATTGTCTATGGCCAGGAAACTGGGACGTGACGTGTCGGCTGCGTGCGGCGTCTGCGCAGCCGCGGTGAACGCGCTGCGTGTTGGGGCAGGCCGGGGCTCGGACGCACTGCTCACTCGTACCGATGGCAAAACAGTGTGGGTGGAAATAGAAACGGGGAAATGTGTACGATGATTTTTCTGGAAATGGGGAATTTGGGTGGGCAGAATTTGGTTGGTTTAGTTAATTTTATGACACTTTGACTGAGACAATACGAGTTAACTAGTGAAAATGTGTAGAGTTTCTTCCTACTCTATTATTGCATACTTGAAAAATAGGTCCAAATTTTTCCTCTAACGGCCGCACTCAGAGACATCAATTTTGTTAAAGATCTTCTATCTTTATTTAGAAATATACCTACACAAATTTTACGTCTTTGGAGAGCGGCAGTGAGTGTCTACACTCACTGCCGCTCTCCAAAAGATTGTTTACGGTCAGTCATTGTTTACGGTAGTATTTTTATAGTCTCAAAATAAGTTTTCAGTGGTTAAGAAGTATATTTTCACAGTGTCGTTATTGCAAAAACTTACAGAATATAATTATTTAAACGACTTCAGAGAAGGTTCTCAAGTAGTCTGATTTTTTATGTATTTTCCACGGACCACGATAGCTCTACCAATTGTGAACCGATTTTGATAACTCTTTTTTTATCTGATAGTACAAAGTTTCGATTTGGTCCCATGAAAATTAAAAGTAGGCAGTTCAGAAGTTTTTCAGAATCCTAAAAAACACATTGTTGTCGACTGGCAGTTCCGGCATTACGCGTCAATATCTTCGCGAACTATTAACCGATTTCGATGATGCTTTATAATTCGAAATGGTAACTCCTGAGGTACTTAGTCACATTAGTGACCAAGTCAGGACGAAAACCCGCAAATTTTATAGGTATCTACTTTACGTTTTCTATATTTTTTCTAAAGTTTTTAAAGTATTTGCATCTGGTAGTCATTATCTCATGATGATGAGCTGGTGATAGAAGGTACAACTCCTCAACGGTTAAGCGTTGGAGGATAATTCTTCAAATATCGTTGATACGTAAAGATTTAAAGTTGTATTCTTTCAGGTTATTTAGGTGAGCTGATGATGGAAGGTTAAAATCCTTAACGCTTAGGTCCACATGCACAAATCGTAATTTAGTTGTATTATATTAAGTTAATTTAGCTAATCGATTGTGGAAAATATAACTGCGAAGAATTGGAGGGTGAAGATTGTCCGAGTGTCCTAATTTAGATATGGACTACTGTTTTAGTAGCTACACATTGTACGTTTGCTCATTAGGCGGATTCTTTGGGTAGATTTCGTTACTAAAAATGGAAAAATAAACGAATTAAATAAAATCACCGACCTTATCAAAAACACGTAAAAATGAAGAATCATTCAGTTTAAGGACGAAAGTGCGCGACTTTATCTAATTAATCTTAGAACTTATTGATCTGATTGAAGTCGGTGTCAAACCGAAAGTAACACGAACAAATACCTACTGTGAAACAATAGCAATAAGTAAGTATCCCATGCGCGGACTGGTGTGAATTTGTAACCTATCAAATCAAATACACATATCATATGGCCTGGCACCGACTTTACACAGATCAGTAAGTTCCAAGCTTAATTAGAAAACGCAAAAGCTAAGCAAGTAAAATATAAGAATATGTTTTTAATTTTCATATAAACTTCTTAATCCTTAACAATCACTCGCCTTTCTCTGCAAACGGTACCCACCAAAAGCAGTAAATGCAGTCATGTACTTTGTACATAGCGAGTAACGGGAAGCAGTGGTCGCCAGCCGCCTGCGCTGCTCCTACCGACCATTCAACAATAAACAGACCTGCGGTGAATGAAAGAGTTACATTCGATAGTCATAATAATAATTAAGACACGATTATTCTCGATCGTGAAGAAGGAAATTTAAAAGAAGCTATATCGACGCTGTTGGAAAAAGTAATGACTAGGTTGTAGATTTTCGCATTAAATTTTACAGTAGTACTTAATGTAATGTACATAAACAGAAGTAAATCATATAGAATATCATCATCATCATCATGCCAGCCGAACGACGCCCACTGCTGGGCATAGGCCTCCCCCAAGGATCTCCACAACGATCGGAATATAAATAATTATGTCTAAAATTTAGATTAAAGCCAATGTGAAAGTTACACAATTCAATACCTAAATAAAAATAAACGTAGGTACCTAAAATAAGAAATAAAACAGAATTAAGATGATCCAAACACAGACAAACATCCCTGCAACTCTGAAATTTGGTTTAAACAATTAACCGTAATTTATGTTCCGAACGTAAGCCAAACCGATCGCAAACAAACTAATAGTTCTAAAAAATCATTCAAACACATAACTGTGTCATCCACCCACTAGATTACTGCAGCAGAAGTTTTAAAACTATCATCTACAGCTCTACAGCAAATACAGGGCGGGTGACTAAATAGTCAAATCCGGTCGAAGCGAAGCGAAGTCGGTTAGCGAGTTTCGGCAGGGCCACAGGGGGGAGAAGGACCAAGGGGTCGGGGGGTGGGCAGAAGTGCAATGTCCTCGCCAACACGATGCCTTGCCCGCGCTCTATCTGAGACGCAGACGTGTCGAAGTTTTTATGGAAAATTTCGACGAGATGAAGAATGTGAGCTTATCATACGGGTTTTGTGATTATGTTGCATGCATTATAATGTTTGGGTTGTCAGACTGGGATGGGGGGAGGGGGGATTAATGCATCAATTTGGAAAGTCTGAGGAATATTTTGTCGTTGAAACAAATAATAGCAAAATGATGTAACCATTGATTAAAATGTCGTAATATTTTTGTGTAACTTCTCATAGTATTGCATCTCATACTAGAATACAGTAGCATATCATCCAGTACCACTATATTGTTTTTCCTTTCCCGATTGTTGAAATAAGGATTGCTCTAAAAAACGCTAGGTTTTACTCAACTGTCCTAAAGCCCGAATTCTCAAAAGTCGAACGCTTCTCAATTTTGGGCTTTGGGAGCGTCTTGAACATCATGGCGTCTCTTTTATATCAATTTGACATTTAAAGCAACAGGCGATGTTTAAGACGCTCCTAGAGCTAGCGTTCAGCGTCCAGCGTTGGAGTATTCTGTCGTTAGACTGTTTACCAAACATCCTTAATCATTCACGTTTAAATAGAAATTACGCGCACTTGAAGGGGTAGATAAGCACTTGTATTGTAACACTGTCCGATATCAACCACGTTAATTAGTGGCATTTGGCTAACAAGTAGCCCCACACCGGTGTCGATGACCAACCTAAGGGAAGCTGAAGCCATAAAACAACGTATATTATACAGGAGGGTGAATCCTGTTACTGCACAAACTCCTCCTTTAACCAAACCAATATGATCAATAAAACGGATACTTACCTATCTATACGAAGGCATTAGAATTTCATGTTCCGTCAGAATTATTAAACAGCAATAAAATTACTCCTGAAACACACCTATACTCATATTACATTTAAATGCAGAAACTATGTCGCTCTGTTCCTTATCATGCTTTTCCACTGAACCAAATTTTGTGAAATTGGGCAGAGATCTAGCTCGATTAGACCTTTTAGGACATTGTTTTTTATTCTAAGAATAGTCCCTAAGAAGCGCTATATAAATGGAAGTGCTCTAATAGGTAACCGAATTCCACGCGGGCGAAGTCGCAAGCATCCACTAAAGTCTTAAATATTTTCTTTGTATTATTTTCGACATTGACTTTATCCACATAGGTATAAAACAATTTTTAATTTTCACAGAAAAAGATATGACACGAATTAAGATAAGCTAGGTATGTGCATTAGCGTCTCTATGACAATGAAGAAGATAACAAGTTGCTAATACTTAGGTGTTATTAAATCACAATTTGGTTTGTTTACCGTTTCGAAGTCGCAAATACTGAAAGAACTTAGTTGTTACATGATTGCAGCGTAATTTCCCGTGTGTCCGCGTAAAAAACAAGTGTGTCACTTCTTTTGTTGTAGGAAATTAATAATTACATCTTCTCATTTGTAGAATTATTAGTGACCGTGCAAAGAAACTTCTGTCTTATCTTACAAGCCTAACGAGTTCGACGCACATCGCGGTTTTATCTCGCGACGTCTATTATACTATTTGCAATTAAGAATCGATTAAATTGTCCAAAAGTCACGTTTGCTAACATACAGAAAGATAAGAACTAACTGTTAACCTTTATCAATTGGAGTAAACCCATACCGTTATTAATTTATGTCTATTGCATTTTAGTTAAGTAACTTGTTTGTTTCATTTTACATTTAAAATAAAAAAAGTGCAATATGAAAAGAACCTAAAAACCTGAATTTACCGAATATGAAAATAAAGAAAATAGGTTTTGTACATATTTGAGAGTTACGCACAGACAACTAAGCCGTGATTCAGTCTCTATGTGCATTAGGCATTTCTACCGAATTCGTAGGTTGGTCGGCGTGACTTGACCGTTTACACTGCAACGGGGTGGGGCCAGGGAGACGGAGGGGGTACCGCGGAGACTTGACCTTGGGGCAGGATCGACTGACTGTCGCGGTCCCTGACCTGACTATTTCGAGTGGCAAGTGCGCCGCGGCGTAGCGCATGCAATGTGCATACCGAAATAACCTCCCGCGCCTCGCAGGATGCGGCCCATCTCGACAGGCCTATCACGTAGCTTTAGTCCTTTTTCGTTAATCTTCTACGGTATTATACTTTGATCTCTCCTTGAGGTTAGTTCGATTAAAACATTGAACAAAATATTATTAGGAAGCAGACCTTTCTTACAATTTCAGTAGGTATGGGAAGTACAAGTACAACTGAACAATTATCTTGGTCTCCGCGAAGTGTATGAGAAAATATTGTTGTCATTATTGATACTTACTTAAAAACTTTAGTCATCTTAAAAACAATATTAGAATCACATACTTACAATTATTTTTCATGCCTCCGGGTGAAGATTTTAATGGCGTTACCGCGATAAATGTCTGCTCGATAGCATAATGTAAGGTTTAGGAAAACGGTGAGAGCGCATGCCTCTATGTTTGATGGACGAGGGAAAGGGTCCGTTCAAGGTTGCATCCGATGCACTTTCACGAGAAGTGGCACACCACCATTATGCATCCATTATGCGGCCGAGCCGCCTCGCGTCTCGCCTGTCAAGACGCCTACGCCTCATATAAACCTCTCCTGATCTCGGAGCGGCATTTAAAACTGTTATTTTGTGGCATTCGATGTCAACAGTAATTACTATTACTTATAAGTATTTTTTCTCCGTCTGGATTACAGTTGCAAAACTTCTGAAGTATTCGGAATAATTACGTAATACTTCTCATAAAGTTTCTTTCCATCAGAATTTTTCAAAATAAATTCGTTTGAAAATATTGGCATTTTTTTATCTTAGGTCAATCTTGCTAGAAAATATCGTGCCCGAGTCCGGCGGGCGACGACGACGACGGATGAACAAACAACTCGTGCGCGGCGCGCGGCGCCCGCCGCAGAACAAATTCTAGTGGCGCATGGCAGGCGGCGCGCGCGGCGTGCAGGGCGGGCGGGCGAGATTAGCGGGGCGGGGAGTGGGAGGCGATGCCCCCCGGGGAATTATTCGACCGCTCCCCTTCCCCGCAGAGAAGGATTCATAATGTTTCGCAATAATTCGCGGTCTAAGAAAATATTTCAATTTCGATAAAAATAAACGTGAGCGTTGTTTTTAAAAACGAAGTGCTAACCTATTTGCTCAGTGATGGATTGATGGTGAATTGGTTGTTATTATTATTGTAGCGTAATTAGCGTAAGTAAAATTTGAATGTTTATTTTATTCCTTACCTATGTAAGGCGACATTAACAACAAAAGTAGGTAGGTACCTACTTACAGCAAAACACTAATTTTTATAGGTACTAGCGACCCAGCCCGGCTTCGTTTGAACAATTTGTGGGTGCTTCGAATCTGTGATAACTTCTAAAGTGTTCATTTAAATGAAATACGGTAAAGGATAATTTTGATCTACCTCAATGATATCGTTTTACCTACATTAAATGACCAAGGTAACTTATATAGGTACTTATTTGGATAAGGATTAATACTGATTAGGAGACATTAGCTTTGCAAATAAAGTAATATTTTTAAATAACTTAATAAATATAAAAATTACTGTGAGTCAACCTATAGAAATAAGGCGACTTCGGGTCTTTTTTGTAGGCCTCTATGATATACAATGCCGTAGTAAATTATTTTGATGTAGGTAGGTATCTCATACGGTTAAGGGTGGTATTCCACTTATCAAAGATCTTTGTCCAAGAAATTGGACGTCGAATGTATGAAATTGGACGTCAAAGTCGTCCAATATGCGTCCAATTTCTTGGATCCAATGCATACTGGACAAAGATCTTTGATGAATGGAATACCACCACCCTTAGCCAGCAGCGTTCGCAATGTACCTAAGCGCTCGAAAAATCGTTTTTTGACGGCTTCATCAAAAAACATGTAATTTTTCTCTATTATATAAATACGTAATTAGAATGTTTTGTATGTAGGTATTTATTTATAAACCTTCGAGAATAAATTTTCTAAATAACAGTGACAGCTGCATCGAAATCCGATGCGTGGTTTAAAAGAAGAAAGGTTAGAAACAGCCAGACAGAGGCGGAGAGTGACTTTATTTTATACTATGTACCTACCTACTTACCTACCTAGTGATAGTGAAGTGATGACCTAAGCCTCGGCACGGCACTTGTATTGCTAGGTACCTACGACCACTTATATTGTGGTTCGACGGCTATGCCGATGACGGCTATACTCCGTGACTCCGTGCCGAGTTTTGTACCTACCTAGCAGTGGCAAAACGAAAGGGTACATACCTACAAGCCGATTCTAATCGGCTTACCTTATTATAGTTTAAAACCTTTTATCATAGTTTAAAAATATGTTTTCATCCGTTTCAAGCAATTCAAAAACATTAAAAATTCGCTAAAATAATAGGTACTTAGGTAGGGTATATGACATATGTGCCTACTTAAGTACCTACTTCTACACTTAAAACTTCCACAGACATTTTATTTAAGAGGTACCTAGATAGTAAGATATCCATCCATACTTCTTTTTCTATGATTGACTATTTTTCTTGCTTAGGTAGGTATTTAAAAATAAGTGTCAAAACTGCTTTCTACTGCTTTTTTACCGATTGCTGCTTTTTTTACCGACTTCCAAAAAAAGGAGGAAGGTACTCAATTCAACCCGTATTTTTTTTATTTTTTTTTTGTTTGATGTATGTATACTGATTACTCTGGCGTTAGTGATCCGATTTTAATAGTTATTTTTTTGTACGATTGGGTATACTTTCGATTTGGTCCCATATAAGTTTCATTGAGATCCGATAACAATCTTCGGAGATATGGGGCCTGATGTCATGGGAGTCATGAATTATTAGCAGAAAGTTATAATGTCATCCATGTAAGTAAACGTTAGGTTTTTGTTCGGGCTGAATAGTTTGTTCTTCAAAATAGCGTCAATAAAGTCACACGCGGAAACTAATTATATACTAATTATGTCATAGTATAATGGGTATATGGGTTTCACTTCCAGGACCTCGATTGGTGATGTGGGTTATCACCGCGTTTTGCGATCGTTGCGGTTAAGCAACGTTTGCAAGGGCTGGTCGTAGGATTAAATGAAAAATTACTATCTATACTATTTACCAATTTCAATAATTTTTTTATTTAAAAGAGTATACTCCTGTTTTGGTCTCATTATAACCAAGTCAGGATCTGATGGTAGAATCCAGGGGAACGAGGTAAACCCGAAGATAGATTAGGTGTTTTATGTATTTTCTAAAAAATTTCAAGCATTTGCATCTGATAGCCATTAGCTCATCATCATGAGCTGGTGATGGAAGATACAACTCCTCAATGGTTAGGAGTTGGAGGATAATTCTTGAATTATTGTTGAAACGTAAAACAATATAGTTGTAATCTTTCAGGTTATTTAGGTGAGCTTATGATGGAAGGTAAAACTCCTTAGGAGTTAAAGCATGTTTGGTTACGTACCACCGAGACCTTAAGTTGTATTCTTTCAAGTTTTTTAGGTTAGCTGATGGTGGATGGTGCATAACAAACAACAGAACATTAAAAGAAAAAATAATTTTGTGTTCTATGTGGATAACAGTTATAACAGAGTAAGAGATGGTGATTCTCACAGAACATAGTAGAGAGAAAATGTTTCCGTGTTCTTTGGTGATTCTTGTCCGAGATATGGGTTTTAGTAGCTGCTCATTGCGCTACGCTTGCTCATTTTGCGGTTTCTTTTGGTAGCGTTCTTATACTAAAAATGGAAAAATAAAAGTTTTTATAAAAAAAATAAACCGCCTTCAAAAAAACTGCAAACAAATTTCGCTTCCCAAAAACACGTAAAAATGAAAAATAAATTAAATCATTCAATTCAAAGGCCGAAAGTCCGAGAATTTTTCTAATTAATCTTGGAACTTACTGATCTGATTGAAGTCGGTGACAAGCCCAAAGTAACAAGAATAAATACTTAGTGAAAGAATAACACACAAAACCTACTCATGCGCGGATTGGTGTGAATTGTAACCTATCAAATACATAATATTACATGGCTTGGCACCGACTTCAATCAGATCAGTAAGTTCCAAGATTAATTAGAAAAATTCTCGGACTTTCGTCCTTTGAATTGAATGATTTAATTTATTTTTCATTTTTACGTGTTTTTGGGAAGCGAAATTTGTTTGCAGTTTTTTTGAAGGCGGTTTATTTTTTTTATAAAAACTTTTTATCGTTACCTACTCCCGTATTTTTCGACGATCGAAATATTCCGAATGTTTCGTAATACTTCGGAATATTTCGTAAGTATTCCACGGGAAAGATTCGGAATTATTCCCGACTGCAACTGTAGTCTGGATGTAAGCGATCGCTATGTGCGCAGCTCTACCTCCCTGTTGTGGTAACATAATACTTTTTTATAAAGTATTTGTTATGTTTCGAGTAGAGGAAGCTATTTCCACGATCTTTCAAGAAAAGTGCATTTGTAAAACTACAGGATACCTAGTAAGAAGGTTAAGCTACTTTAATGCAACACAAGTTAAAAAACCAACTGCCAATTTTCAACAAACACAAACTACTTATTATATAACAACGTTAAAAAGCGATACTATCATTCGAATCTACGCGCATGGCTGCCGACAATAGGTGCAATAATCAGCCCTTCCCATGCACGCATACATGCACAGCCGCAGCGCTGTGTGTGATGCGCCTGCGTCTCTCAAGGTCACTGGCCAGCGCAGCCGACTCGGCCCATCGACCGATTTTGACACTGTCACAAACCCAACGCGCCACGTCACTGTTCACTCTAACTTCTCTAGAAATAACTATACACATGGAGAGTGTTCTGGTTATGAGCTTATGGGAAAACTTTACCATCTATGTAAGCTATATTTTGGTTCATTTGTCATGGTTTTAAGGTATGATTTGATGGTATTATGATCTTGTGTTTTATTCCTACGAAAATGCTTTGGTACCAAATGGAATCTTTTTTCAGGTCCGTGATGGAATAGAGAAGCTTTTATATAGCTATTTATGCTGCAGTATCCTTGATAACTGAAGCGCAATAAGGTACTTATACAAAATTTTACCCCCTTTTCTATGGATCAGGTAAGTACTGGGTGGAAACAACGAGCAAATTTACTTCTAAAAGTGGCCAACTCAATTCTGAATAAGATTTAAAGAAAAGCATCGAATGAAGTAGACAAAAAAATCAATTGAACGCTTGCATTTGGCATGGTGCGCGGACGCAGCGAGGGTGGCGGGTTCTGCCACGCGGGGGCAACGACCTGCCCAATCTCGCCGCATTAGCATGGCGGCCAATATCCCCCCTAGCTCCGGCGTTACATGCTCAAGGATCTAGCGGATGTCTTGCTTTTTGAAAAGAAAGAATGATTCATATTTCTCGTGTTACTTGGTTCAAACTCTTGACTCGAGTTTAACTGATTATTCTGAAGTCGATATGTGAAAACTAACTTACTACAATTTGTAGACATTATTTCAGTGTTTTTGTTTGCGTTGTATGCTCAAAAATCTAGTCTTGCTAGAAGAAAGGATGACTCTTGATTTTATCCGATTATTCCGTAGTCGAGATTTGTAAAAACTATTTGTAAACTCTACATTTATACAACATATACGTATATATTGCACAATTTGTAGATAATTTCAGTAGCATTACAGGTGTTCCAACGCTACAAACGTCTATTTTTATTTCCAAATTATTGAGGTAGTTAAAATAATGATATCATAATGCATTATACAGTCTACTATATACAGTGGCGTGAAATGCAGCTGCGCTGATATAATTTTGGGTTCTTAAAACTGATAAAGAGATCAAGTTCAAGGGGCACTGAATATATAACACCACATATCATAGGAGAATGGTTGTTGTGCACTTTGTGATTGTCTAAACATATCGACGAAATGGTTAATCACTCAAGGATGCACGCCCGGACTGCGTGTATGTAATAGTATGTTTTGTTTTTAAGTGGTTGCCGTAAGATTATATTAGACTTAAGTGAAGTATCCAAACATAACTAAATATTATTATATGGGCGTTTACTATTATAGTCAAACTATGTTATGCATCAAGGAAATTTCGGAAAGTTAGTACTTTTCACCATGTTTTCCTTACCTCCTTAAAGCTTGAAGTAACTGTAACGCGAATATTATTAAATAATAATTGCATAGTACGAATAATGAAGTTGATCCAACGTCGTCAAATAGAAACGACTTTCCTTTCTTGCGCGTGCTTGTGTTTTCCTGAAAGCGTTTATCCTTTTACAGCCTAAATAATTGGATGCAGTAGGTACCACTACCTCCGGTTATGCAAAAAAGTTATGGTCACACCTTCGAAACAATTGAAGGCTTTGCATCTATTTGCATACAACACCTTTGTCATTAGTGTCAATATTTTTTGCCTCTGTGGTGGCGAATGACACTCGAATTCGCGTTACAGCAGTTTTTAATGATTGGACTCAGCCCAACCCTCACCATAACAAAAGAACCTTTTTCGTACCTGCGAAGTCTATTTTTTATGGTTGCGCTTTTGAGAGACTCATAAAACTAGTAATTGCGTAATTTTCCGCATTGTGTAAACCCTTTCCGTTTGTTTTTATTGTACCCCTTTATGTATCTCTCGGTCGGCGTCTTTGCGGAGATGTGCAATATTCTGAGTCTGTCGTAAAGTAATAAAAATTGCGCTATTCTCTGCAGAAAACGTGCCAAAGGGTTTAAAAGTTGCGGCCGGGTGACTCTCTTTTATTTGTCAGAATGTATAGTGCGTTAGGACCGTAACGGGACATTTGAAATAAAATTTCTTCCTAATGGAAAGTATGACGGCAGATAAAGAGAGAAATGGTTTACCATCGCGTTCTTCAACACCGTACCTACGACAACTTAAAATGTTTTATGTTAATTACAAAATACTCGGTTTCTATCGTATGCTTTATGGGCTTTGCTTTCCTACAGTCTTTTCTGGAGAATTGTTAAATAGGTAGGGTACTTTTTGGTTTATAAAAATCAAAATTAATCTCAAATTGTTCTTCTAGACATCTGTCATTTCTATGTCAATCACTTTGTGAATGGCCCTTATTTAGCTGCTTTAAAGAACCTGGAGGTGTTATTAATGTTCAGCTTTAAGTTAAGGTATCTAAGGTATATAGGTGCTCCCTCACCGGGTGCATTCGCCTGTAAAGCCTAAGATACGAATAGAGATCGATCTGCGCTCATCTGTTAATTAGATCAAAAGTATTTTACATCAAATTTAGTAGGCTAAATAATATGTTGCCAGTGGGTTGGCTGATATTTTCCTGTCAAGGCAATTTTCATAAAAATTTACGTAAATTTTTATGAAAATTGCGCCCATGAATGTGTTTTGAATGTTTGATGAATAACTCTTCTACCAATCGACGACAGTATGAATCCCATACAACATACTAACGTAGGATTGCCATTGTTTTTCATATTTACATTAGACGTAGGGTCGGCAGCGATTAAAAGGTCTCGAAAAATTAGTGATTTGCACCCATCTGTTATGAATAATTCCTATACTTACTACATTAATCGTTATATCATTGCAATTATTAAATTGCGATGATATAGGGTTGTCCGCGAAAAACCTGTCAACAATAAGGGTTGGCGAGCTTTGAAAAGCGTTACCTACAGAACAAAAAATTTAATATTTATAATGTAACGTTAAAGATTCTATTTTGAGTACGTTACAATACTACGACCCTTACTAACTAGCTATCACTTGTACCTAAATTGTAATGTAACATTTCAGATGTTGAGCATTAGTTGTTATAACCACAATAATTTTTACTTGTACAACAGGTAGGTAGGTAGGTACTATGATTTATTTGTTGTTTATTTTAATGTTTTATATTTAGTTTATGTCTAAAACACAGCTTACAAATAGTGATTAAGTAATAGGTATATTATTTTGACTTATTATTTTTTATTTATTCACAACGCGGTAGCACTTATCCTGACCCTTGTGTTAAGTGATGATAAGGCTGAAGGTGGAGGTTCACTACTCCCGGAATCTTCAATCACTGAGGAACTGGCTATCTAATGTCTAGTTGCCGGAACACAAAACTGCTGAAAAAAATCGTTGTTATGGAGTCAGACTTAGATAAGATGGTGGTAGCTAGCCAGGCGGACTTAGAACAATAGCCGATCCCAACCAAACGGAATACAATGTATCCCCACTGGGAATTGAACCCGGGACCACTTGATCTAACACCGGTGGTGTGTACCAATACCAAAGGGGCAGTTTAAGCACATAAGAAGAGCGAAACTGAAGAGAACATGATAATGTTTATTATGAGTTACCTACTGAAGATGGGCAGCGTTTGGGAAGCTCCGATATATATTCGCATCCGAAATACCTCAATGTCTCAAGACGAAACTCTTTGACCAGTGTATGTTGCCAGTAATGACCTAAGGAAGTGAGACGTGGTCTTTTACTATGGGTCTCATAAGAAGGCTCAAAGTCACCCAGCGAGCAATGGAGAGAGCGATGCTTGGTATTTCCCTGCTCGATCGAATCAGAAATGATGAGATCCGCAGGAGAACTGAAACAACCGACATCGCTCGAAGCATAGCATCATTGAAGTGGCAGTGGGCGGGACACATAGCGCGGAGAACCGATGGCCGTTGGGGCGGAAAGGTTCTCGAATGGCGACCGCGTACCGGACGACGTTCCGTGGGCAGGCCCCCTACAAGGTGGACCGACGATCTGGTCAAGATCGCAGGAAGCCGCTGGATGCGGGCAGCGCAGGACCGATCGTTGTGGAGATCCTTGGAGGAGGCCTATGCCCAGCAGTGGGCGTCGTTCGGCTGACATGATGATGATGATGATGATGACTGAAGATGATGTTACCTTTCTATCATGGGAATATAATCCAACAGTTCAATTTGACCGAAACCTTTCTTAGATCGTTTTTTCCATTATTTAATGTAAGGATAAAAATATCAAATAATTGAATAACATTTAATAGAAAACTTAGTACCTAAGTATGTAGACATCCGTAATTATTTAAGGCGCTACTCGGAAAAAGTATGGACTTTTTGGTATAATCTGGTAATAAGATTTATATTTCTTCATACCTTTATCTAGAATCGTATAGTTTTAGAAACACGATTTTATGATTTTCGCTCGACACTTTTTATTTTCGAAAATACCTCTAAAAATACGAAATATCAAGATTATTCTTAAATGGGGTAACATATACTATTGAAAATTGGTTTAATTAGTGGACACCAATAATATTTAGGATCTTATAGAAGCATTTTTTTTAAATTGCTATAGTTTTTTGTGTTTTTTTTGCGTAATCTGCAAAATCGGTCTCGCTCCCGTGCGCGTCGTTTTCTCATTGCTATCGCGCTTTAGCATCATTTTTCCGAGTATCGCCTTAAGCCTTTGGAATTACAAAGTAAATATTTCCCTACTATAACAAGGGTGGAAAAAATGTATGGGCACTGGAGAGAAACTGTGTTACAGTAGTTGTACAATCTTTTCTGTTCCGGTGACAGCGGCGCTATGTACTTTTTTTTGTAGCAATTTAACCGGCCCTGACTTCTGAGACCTTCAGCCGCCATCTGCGCTATGGTTGGACATCAACTTGACAGCTACTTGACATTAAAAAAAAACGTTAGTTTTACATTTTGGCCCCCGAAACAGAAAAGATTGTGGCACTGTACATATTTTAGTTAGCTCATTTTACTGAAAGGAAACATTCCTTTATTTAAAAAAAAGTGACAAAACTATATTCAAATAAGTATACTTAATTTAAAAAATACAGCCTTTCCATAGAAAAGTACAACATTGACTCGACTCGACATCCAATCCAACATCGTTTATTGTTTTCTTTCGATTTAATTAAGCATGATCGCCCGCATCGATTGATGCGATACAACTACAGAATGTGCTTTTTCTAATGAGCTGAGAACTTATGGATTTAAGGTCCCTTCAGGGCCCATATTTTTTCCACCCTGTATATTAAAGTAGGTAGTAGGTAGTAAATAACATAACTTTCTAATATGACATTTTAATGCTGATGTAACAAAATCCTTTCTAAGTTTGAAAAATGGATATAAAGCCATACCAACACCATCTAAAGTTCTTCTCAAGTGAACAAACGAACCCGTTAAAGGATTTCAACAATGCGTCCAAAAAAACCTTTCTCAACTCTATTAGATTAGCTCATGCTAAAAAATGCACAAAAGAACCTCTAACTGTTTCTGCGAAATAAAACTTTCTACTAACAACGGCGCTTGTTCAAAGACGCCGATATTTTATATCATTGCTTTTAAACACGCCGACATTTTATGGCATCCGGACCTTTCACCGACCACCCTGAAGATTTGCACAACGCATCCCTTATCACTAACGGTTAACCTCGTCTTACAAAGAAACTAACATACTCATTGCTAAACAGATAAAAAAGCGCAAATCGTTAACACTGAATACCAAACAGGTAATATTTCTACAGTGAAACACAATAGGGTATAAATAGTTTTGTTTAGAATATCTATGGATTAATATACACATAGATACATATGCTAAAGGGACTCGGAAAAGCTTTTTAGGCATGTACGCATGGACTATTTTATTGTTATCCGAGCGAACATCGCAACTTCGTAATAGTTTTATGAGATATCGCCTAAATGAAAATCGATTGTTCTAAATGGCACCAAGAGAAAACAACGGACAGTGTTCATCCATCAACCTGGCAATCAGGTATAGTATATAAATCGCCTTAGTCCATTATGTGCCACCACAATTTGTGGAGAGGGCATAGAAAAACATTTTACTGTTTGACATGGTCGAGGCAAATGACAAAAGTCAATCTACACATCAATCGCCAAACATTGGAAATTCGGGAGGTAGCACGCGACTGCTCAATAATGCACGAAATATCGATGTGGGCCATCGCCTCCACCGCCCATGCCCACTGGTCATCCCTGCCGAAATATCATTGTAAAAAAATAAAACTCTACTTACTTCATACCTACAAATGTGTACTAGCTTACGCCTACTACTTCGCTCACAAGAGACAGTAACTATTTATTTAAAAAAAAACTGTATAATGTTTTCATGTGTTAAATTAGTCGTTATATTATAAGTCGTTGCTTGTAATGTTATTTACAAATTAACTATAGATAATGTGTCCTGCCTGGAAAAGTTTATATTAAAACTCTACCAAGTGTTTCAGTATACTTCAGAAACATTTCTTGAACAAACTCGGATTAAATTAAGGTTATTTTCTATATAGCTATATTATTATTATGATAAGGCCTTGTGTCCTTCCGAGTGTTTTCGTAACAAACTAGAAGGTAGCCGTCAAGACGCGTTTATTGACTTTGGTGACACGAGGCGGCCGCTAGCCAAAAACCTATAGGCCGCAGGGGGGCAGGGGGTTGCCAAATGACACGTATCAATTATTCACACTAATTTCCCCGGCACATTTGCGTGAGGAAGACAAATAGTTGGTACGAACACACGGCCCCGAAACATCTCTCTATAATTATGAATACCGATGCCCCGTTCAATCATTCAATGGCTCTTTTTCGTGTTTCTTTTATTTACCTTCCTATTTTGTCTACTTATTGTGATGTTAATTATTTTGAGTACTTAATTTCAGTGTTTCTGTCAGTTCAAAAAATCACTAAAAATAAGTGATTCAACAAAATAATTTGTATTGATATCGAGTTTTAGTTTAATACCTACTCGTCCTTAAATAGGTTTTTGTTTTATCCAAGTCAATTAAACAGTAAAACTTTCTGTAAAATTATAATTATAAGTAGAGTTGGAATAGACAATTATTTAAGGACGAAGAAAAACCACCTGCAGCTTAAAATTGCATTCAAAATCACGTAACTACTTACTGGCTTACTGCAACCGAATCTCTACAACTGCATAATTATACACCACTAAATTGTAATTAGTACAAGGATATTAGGGGTAAATAATGTCCATCAATACAAACAAATTTTAGTATGGGCCAACCACGGAATCGTGAAAAAAAACAGCATTTCCATACATTTCAGTCGAGTCGAAGTTGTACTTTTGTATGGAACAGCTGATTATTCTTTCGCGCTTCCGTGGTTGGCCCTATAGTATTTTTTTTTCGTAATGATGGACACTATCATCCCCTAAAATCTTTGTGCTAATTAAAATTTAGGTATTGGTGTATAGCCGATACCTAAGGTATAATTCGTCCGGAACACCGAATATAACTTGCAAAGCTCTTCATTCCTAATTTTCTTAATCCGTAATAATGCAAATCGATATAGTACCCGTCAATAATTCACAGTAGGCATTATTAGGGTTCCGTAGCCGAATGGCAAAAACGGAACCCTTATAGATTCGTCATGTCTGTCTGTCTGTTTGTCTGTCCATCCGTCCGTATGTCACAGACACTTTGTTTCAAAATTATTAAGACTACGCACTTGAAACTTGGTAGGTAGCTATGTATTCTGTAGGTATACCTACCACTTTACAATTTTCATACGAAAATAAAAATTAATGGAACTGAAACTATTTTTTTTATCAACCCTCTTCGTGGGGGGTGTCTATAGATAGCAGGTCCTTAAAAATAATAATATAAATATTTCTTTGATCATTTTTCCTTATCTTTACAAATAAATAAATTGGAGTGTCTGTTTGTAATATTAAAATAACCGCTTTTTACTACATGCATATGATTATATATACGGTACATATACCAAAATATCTTTTTTTTATAATTTTTGTCTGTCTGTCTGTCTGTTTGTTCCGGCTAATCTCTGACACGGCTGGACCGATTTTGGCGGGACTTTCACTGGCAGGTAGCTGATGTAATAAGGAGTAACTTAGTTTACTTTTTATTCCGATATTCCCACGGGAACTAGAACCACGCAACCACCACAAAGATAGACACTTCCAAAGTGGGAAAATGTGTGTCCCCTCCCCCCCTCTAACTTATAAAGTAAGAGAGTAAAAAATCTCAAATATATATATATTGTAGACCTCAACAAACACCTATAACTGAAATTGGTTCGAACGAGATATAGTCAGTAGTTTTTGAGACATAAGTAACACATTTTCAAAAACCGCAATTTATATAACTTTATCTTTCATACAAACACTATGAAAAACAAACTTATCTCAAAAACCGCAAATGTAACTTTGTAATTCATACACCATAATTATAGTGTTATAAAAAACAATGTTATTTTTTGCTGGCGAAAATGGTAGTGGTATTTTGACTAGGTGTATGTAATCGGTACGCTAATAATATATGGAACCATGAGCAGTGAGTGAGTCATGAGCAATTTTGACTCGCGCTTGGCCGATTTTATATTTATAATATCTCATTATTGAAGCTCAGACGAAGGCACCCTTCGTTCGTCTGCCTTCAATGTTTAACTTATTTGGTAGTTTTTTTTAGTAAAAATTATAGCTGCAATATCACCTTCACGTACTTATAGGCTGCCTGTCCATCTGAAAACCAGCGCCGCAGCCTCAGCTGTGGTACGTACAAGATGAGATGAGGCCGTTTCAGCAAAAATATCTATTGCATCTTTTTGTTTTTTTATTTTCTCTGTATTTTGTGTTGTGTTTTTCCTGAATAAACAATTTTCTATTTCTATTTCCACCAAAGCGTGTAGTGGAGTTGTGGAGCGGTGTGCGAGTTATAAATCCACCAATAGCAATTTGCATAAACTCCAGTCCACTGTCGAGGAGCAGAGAGGAGCAGAGATTTTAAATATTTTTTATGCATTTACAATGCAATTCTGTAAGAATATGAAAAATATATAAGGGAATTTTCCTATATGAGCAGAGTTTTTATTGCCCTGATTAACTTTTTTTGGTTTACAAAGCTTTTTAGAGCAAAACCATAGCTTAAACATTGCACGTAAGTACCTGCACTTAGCTATTATAATATGAGTACTTTACTCGTACTCGTATGAGCTGCACTCTTTGCAAAACCTGAAATTTTCCTTGTTCTTAGTCATAAAAATCGGTGTTCCTACTAACAATAATTCGCGGTAGGCATATTATAATGAACTGATAAAGGCTGAAGTCCGGCGGGCGGTGGGGGCACCCTTCGTTCAATTATTCACCGCTCGTATTTTGGTCACGAGGCCGTCCAACAGCGGCTTGTTCTCAGCCAATACGCATTATGGGGTTGATACAGGCTAATAAGTTGAAAATTTCCCGGTAAAACTTTAGCTAAGGTTCATTTTCAGTGGTAAAATTCTCGTACGATAAACAATGGGTTAGGTATTACGTTAAACGGTACCATGCAGATATTATGTGAAATTTTGTTTAGTCAAGCAAGAGAGCAAACCAATTGTTTTTGCATTTTTATTTCACTTCAATGTTTGGTATTTTCTCTATTGAGACAAAAATATACATACATCAACAATGTCTTGCAAAACTGTTTGCACATTTTGACTGCAGGATCATAATGAGTCTCTAACATGATACTATTAACTATAAAAACTTATGTATCTATAAAACAATGACATGTTAGTATAAACTATGTTTTTTTAATTACTTAACTTTAAATAAGTTAGAAAGCTATACTATTTTGGATCAGCTGTGTTCTGTAATACTGCCCAATTAATTTCTTGAACTTATTTTTATTTTTCTCATGACGTACGTAGGTAGGTATATCCTCTGGCAGTATACTTATATATATACAGTGGTGGTCATAGAATTAAGAACGTTTCTCACAAAGTGGTCATTTTAAAATTCAAAAAAAGTATTACTTTCTAAAAGTATTGGCTATACTGCCAGTTAATACATTTATAAGATTAACATAATCGAAAAGAAATTAGGAAATAATATAATTATTACTGTAAAATATTCTGTCGTTTAAATATTGTTCACATAGCAGTGGGTGCGAAGCTGGACAAATAATTAAGAACGAAAGAAACATCTTTAATAATATTAGCAAAAATTTAATATTAGCAATAATGTAGTATATCAGTTAATTAAAAAACTTGTCTTTTTTAAATAAATTAGTAAAATAATATTTGATGGCAAGTCCTTGGCTATGAATAACTGCGTGACAGCGGCGCAGCATCGATGCTATCAACTTTTGACAGGTTTCAACTGAAATAGTATTCCAGGCTTCCAAAAACACGTCGTAGAGGTCATTAATGTTACCATATCGTCAGTTTGATAGGTTCTTTTTGACTTGATACCAAAGATTCTCGATCAGCTTAAGATCCGGGCTGTTTGGTGGCCACTCTAATACGGTTACCGATTGACTATCGAGGAATCTTTTTACAGAGTGTGCGGTGTGTTTCGGGTCATTATCTTTCTGTAATGTTCAAATTACCGGGATATTTTCATCTGCATAAGGCAACATACATTCTTCAAGTATCTCTTTGTATTGATATTGGTCCATGTTACCTTGGATTAGCCTAGCAGATCCCACGCCGTAACCAGAAAAGCAACCCCAAATCTTAATATTTCCTCCACCATGCTTCACGGTCTTTTTCGTGTTTATAAGATCGAATGCTTTATTCACAGGTCGGCGTACGTACTGCTTGCCATCAGAGCATTTATTCTATTTATCTTGCTTTCGTCGGAAAACAGAACATTCTTCCACTATTGCTCTGTCCAATCTTGATACTTCCTTGCTAGTCGGGCCTCTCTATGGCGTGGTGTCATGTCAACATGGATATAGTCCATTCGCTTAGATAGTGTCGCTCTGCCACAATGCCGTGCCGACACTATCTAACCGAACGGACTATACCTTCCTCGTTACCAACCATTTTTAATCAAAATAAATTGCAGAAAACGTTAAACCAACAAAAATAGCACGAAATTGCAATAAAAGTAGGAATGAAAAATGCTGCATTTCATTTTCAAAATGAAGAAAAATATTACAAGATATTTTCGTTATTAATTATTTGTCCAGCTGTATTCCGATAACTATGTATTCCCATGGTTTTATGAATAGAACAATAGGAAGGGGCATCATTTTGGCAATACTATTGCACTAATATAAATCAGATCAGTCATAAGATTATTCTACACTACTGTTTTATGTTCAAAAACAAGTTATGCGTAATGCCATAGGGTCGTTATAGTTTCAACTGCCATGGACCAACACTTTGATATGTTTGTAGCCTTGTTCTCAGCCTATAAGCACAGTTCTTACGCTGTGCTATAAGTAAGCCAGCAGTAAGTTAAGGGGTTGATACCACCAAATAAGTAAAACATTGCTTAACTTTATTTAATGTAGTGACATCAGGTCATATGTTATAAAGGATGAGAAGACAATACTTACCTATGTTGTTTTTTTTATCAAAGGATTTAGTTCTCTAAAAAATTTGGTTATGTCATAGGTTATTTGATTCTCATTATTGATTATGCATATCAGTTACCTACTACATGTTAGATTAAAAAAATACAAAGTAAAATTGCTGCACTCTATTTCGAAGCAATACTATAAATCATTCATTTTAATTTATATTTTATAGCAATATAGAATAACAATGATGTTTTCAGCATTATTTTGTTCCGGCATATAGAAATAAGATAGCAAGTTCCTCAGTGATTGAGGATTCCGGGAGTAGTGCGATTCCACCTTCAGCCTTATCACCACTTAACATCAGACGTGGTGAAGGATACGTGCTACCCCGTTGTGGATAAAAAAATGTGATTCGATAATTTTCATTAATAACTTGAAATTACTGTCTCATAATGACACTGTTTCAACATAAAGTTTTAATTTCGTCTCATATAGTTTGCTGATGTATGTAATAATGTTTAATGTAAGTATGTACCTATGTACATGCATTTAATGGTAATTAGCTTTATCCGATTGCTTTTACGATACGCAAAGTAAAATTGTAAGCTACCGGATATTGGCGTAATAAATTATGAATATCAGAAAGGAGATCGATTTATCTATTATTACCTATACCAGTTTTCCGAACGTGTACTTTGAAATTGGTGTTTATCTCGCATAAAGTTAAGCCACGAGCCTTGGCCTAAAATCACAGAGACCTCTAAAATTAACAACGACCAGTGTATTTTTAAAATTAATGTGGTATTTAAATGAATGTTCAAAACAGAAAATAACAAACGATGTTTACCTACATTAAGAAAAATTCTTGTTATTTATAAGGCAAATTTTTAAGGAAGTGGTCGATGATCGAAACTACATGGTCGGTAAGGTATATTCAAACTTCTTACGATTTATTTGACGACAATGTATAGGTATATTTGGTACCAGGGCAACAGAGTCGTTATCTCGACCACTCGCGAACTGCGAAAGCCGCGGGCGCCGATTCGCGAACTCTTATGTACTGGCTATATACTCAGAATGGCAACGCCTCGCCGGACCAGTTGCCAAGATGACTCATGCTTCCACTGATAAACTTTTAAGAACAACGGTTGGTTCCGTGATACTACAAGAAGTATTGTACCTATTTAAAATTGAAATAAAATAATTGAGGGGTGTTTTGGTTTTAATAAGTTTTTTAGATTTTGATTCAATTTTTAGTTTCCATTTTCTGTTTTCCTCATATTTCAAACTTTTTACTGATTAGATAACTCTTTCGATTATGTTTATAACTGGACCCCTAAAATTACTAATAATGCTTATATAAAAATGTTGTATATAAGATTAAATGACCGGCATTTGGTCTCTTTGTTTTTATGGTTTCCTAGTATCGGTTTGTTTATATTTTGTAGTATCACTCAATCAAATGAACTCATTTATTTTGTCTTTGACAGATGATGCTATCGAAATTATTTTTTTTTATTAGAATAGTACTTTTATCTTACATGTTTTGTTAGTAAAATGTGACTTTTAAGACAACTTTAGTGTCATCGTGGAGTAAACACTGTAATTTGTTAAATTTGATTTGTGAGTTTATTAAATTAATAATTTATTCGTTTTTCTTTAGCAAAATCAATTTAATTCCTGATTTTAATTTAAATAATTTGAATAATAATTCTGCTCACATAACAAATGTAGACCACCTTGTATCTCCATTTATGCAATCTGTCAAATTGTGTCTCAACTCAATCTTTTCATCACAACAAAACCTCCTACGCCGTTATGAGGCCCTAGTACAATTGTGCGAAATTGACGTAACTCACGCCAGTTTGTTTACACAATGCTTTTTTTTTGCAGTGGCACGCGCCAATCTCGCAAATACACCTTATTGTTGTGTCATCATTACGCTGGCTGCACAACAAAAGTGGACGGTGCACTATTTATGCCGACTTACATTCCTTTGTAGGTCGGGGATACCCTCTCATTCATGACTCGGATTTGCTACGCGAATACCGCAAAGGTCTTTGTCCTTGTTAGTGTAGAGTAGAAGTATTTGTGAGCTATTTTTATGAGGAGTTTTTATGTTGGTTCCGTCTTTACTTAGTTTGAGTTACTTATTGTTCTTTACTTGGAGATTGCTTGTTGGTTACTTTTTCGCATAAGGGCATGAAGTATTTTGAATTATTAAACTTTAGCAAATATTCATTACTTATTGTAAAGTTAAAAACTAATAAAATACCTAACTATATTAGATTAAAACTTCCAAGAGAAACTAAATCAATAATAAACAATTTAAATTGGTCGCTCTGATAAAAACTGGTAAAAGTCCATCGGAATTATGTGTGAGCAAATTTATATGCAGTGACTGACTATAGATAAAACGGACAGACTTTTATCAAAGGCCCTCTTATCATAATATGCGTACGCGCGCTTATCGGCGCATTCGCATCGTGCGTGCGCCAGATTCGCGGGCATCGAGACTACGCACGTCTTTATTGCACAAAAAACGTATCACTTTTGCATACATTCTTACACTACACACCCTACGTGAGATTAGTGGTGAAACTTGCGTTACGCACGTGCAAAGCCGATAAGCAGATGTTGCAGTATTGACTAATTTATTTGACATTGCATTTCAAATATTTATAGTAACATTCGCTTTTTCTCTAACAACCGATATGAGATAGTGGATGCGAGCTCTCACAAAGATAACGCTATCGTTCCGAGAATTTAATGATAGCGAATGATAATGGAATGACAAGTTGCAATTAATATACCAAATACTGTGTTTTTCGATAACGAAAACAATTTCAATATCAGTATTAACAATTTTAAAAGTTTACCCACTTTAACTACAAACTTTTTTAAAAACTGTATGTCAAGATGATATCAGAAAAAAATACCTTAACTACGAATAAAGCTACCATGACACGAATCGTTTCACAGACAAAGGGATCGAGCAATATTTGCTAACAAAAATGGGCAATCATTTCGTGATATAAAAATGAGAAAAGGGGTTTATACTAAGCCTTTTGATGCGGGTCCAATTGAGTATGGACAGGAGGACACATTCGCTTGTTTTTTGCTATTATTTGAATAATAAAACTGTCAGTTCATTCCATGCGTAACTGATATTTATTTTTCGATATTTTGATATTCTGAGAGGGTTTGTACCGCAAAATTGAGGATTTTTGTATCAAGTACAGTGAAGTGGTTTGACAAGCTTAGATATTTAACGAAAACCATTAACAAAGATATTATTTTATTTACGCTACATTGTTTGAAAGCAATTACTTAGATTCAGTTTTTTGCATCATTTTAGTCCATCATTACGAGTCCGTAGTTTTTGTTAAAACTAATTACATTATGCATAACTAAATAACTAATAATGATTCGTTGTGGCTTGTCTAGGCGGTGCAACCCTACAATGTTTACCCTAGCGGGTAGCTCTCAATAAAACGCAGCAATTATAATAAAAATACAATTTCACCCGCAACCCCTGACAACAGAGGGTTCGCGAAAGCTAGCGTTAACGTGTTATCTGTTCGCGTCGTTATGCTGAACGTTTTTTTGTTGGTTGAACTGATGCGGCGGAGTTCAGTTTCCCGGTTCACTTAAGATGTTTACATAAAAAAAAACTTTTTTTTTGGCACAAACAGTCACTACAAAGAAATTGGCATAGAAAAAGGTTATAAAGTTATAGACAACGAGTGCCCAAAATTGAAATCACTTGATTGTGATCATCTTTTCAGGTAACACAACTTTGCAAAAACGTTTTTATAATAGAGCCATATACCACAACGGCTCAACAGTAAAATCAAATGGAAATACAGATATCCAAACTCGAAATTTCGAAATACGATAGTGGTTATTATGGTTATGCATGTTTTGCATGTCGGTGTCGCCGGTTGGCAATGCGGACTGGTTTATTGCGAATGATACCTGTAATTAGAGACTATCGCCCCATCTATGCTCGTTGCATGCTCAGAAAATAACGTATGGTATGCCCATATCACAACTATTGATTTTGCTAAAAAAAGCCGTGCCTTTTATTTCGGCCGCTTGTGTAGATTATTGCTGTAGTTTTGTTTTGTTTGGTAATGACTTGTAATTCAAGAGCGGGTACATGATTACTATACTAGAAACATTTTCATTGAGTAATTGATACGGTATTTCCATTAAAATTAATGAGTAAATGCAATTAAGAGATGAGGTGTATCTTATCACATTTTCAATGACCTATACCTACTTACTAAGGCGTCTTGCGTTGCGAAAGTCGTAGAAAACAGTGACATTTAGTTACGTTCGTTATTACGAAAACAGAACGTTTTCCAACATTTAGCGACGCCAATAGGTCGTAAATCTGAAGGCAACACATTTTGTCTCATTAGATATGGGCGCGTCTTAACATGTCACATAAGTTTTTTTTTCATTTAAAAATAAACCAGGCTTTGTTGTTTAGCCAAAAACTTATTTTAACTTTCGAGCTTCGGTCGGCATTATACCTCTCCGAATTATTTACAAAGATTCTGTTAAGAATTGACAATATTTTGACTTTCAGTCTAGTTACTTTAAGGAAATACACACGGAATATTGAGTAATAATCTGCCGATTTTTGTTTGGTACAAAAATGTATCAAACGATGTCCAGCGAACACGTTTTCTACTTTCCAATGCATTTTAAAAGTATCGTTTCGGTGCAACGACCATGCAGCCATGGGACGATCTCTCGTGGCTAGCAGATCGAGTCCGCCCAAGGCCGTCCACTTGGATACAGCCTCCAAAACCTAACACAACCCTATCACACACAATATAAAGACTCATTTTGCGCATCAGTCTCAGCAGATATAATCCCTCGGTAAGAAAAATGATCCTGTATAAAAAGTAAAAAAAAGCGTTGAGCTCGCGGTTGTTTTATTTTGTGAAGCTTCGGGCGGCAAGATGGCCGCGACTCGAGAGGCGAATTATCTATGGATATACTTTATTTTATCATTCTTATCACGCGTAAGCCTTTTCGCTTCTTAGTGTGAGCTTTACGTGGCGTGTGGGTTAGTTGTTTATTACTTACTTCGTAAATAATGTGCTGGTATTACATTAAATTAAAGATATCCCTCAATTTTAATTATTTAGTCTTTTTTTGATTATTACTAAATTGTTATGCCAAATTTTCGTTATAAAGTAATAAAAAAAGTTCGTTACGCGCCACCCTGTCTGTAGGGCAGGTGCTCGCCGATATTTTGACAACGATAGTTAGCAGAACCACCCATTTTTTCTTATAACTAATGTTTTTTTTCTATTCTCTTGACCCATTTAAAAACGATGCTATCTCTACCAAAATTGACATTTGAATTATCATATTTTACTGTGAACTGAGTTATTGTTGTTTTTTTACCGATGAACGTTAATGTAATTATTTAGTTTTGGGTTTAACTTGACTATATAACACAGGGGTATATTTACAACTTTTTGTAAACTCTACTATTTGTCTTGACATATTTTTTTAATTTACCCACATTCTTGCTTCCTCCAATTTTATATGGCCACCTACTTTTCTAGTTTAGTTAGATGTTAATTTCTATAAATATAGAAGTCGTCATAGTTCAATAGGCACAAAGTATATGTGAACTCTCTCCCATCAATTTTGCGATCACCATTACATTATTTACTTAACGATCATAATTTACGGGCGATGTCCATTGAGTAGACAATGAGAGGAAAGAGTGCATTGTCTCACTGGCCGGGGAGTTTCGCTACAATGAACCGCTTCCGCCCGGAGGGTCCAAGGCAACACATATATATGGAAGACGTAGGTGCGGCCTTTGCCGAAGATACGTTTAGTTAAGGATATAGCATAGGTAAAAAAAATATCGTCGATGGCCGTTGCTTACTCAAGCGAGGGGGTGCTGGGATCGGTAAGACTCCGGCCGCGGCACTCTCGTAGACTGAGAAATACGTGTAGACGCGGCATGCAGCGCGCATTCTATTTACATCTAAAATATCACCTATGTGCGCTTTTACTAAGGAAATTATATTATGTAGAATACAAGAAGAATTATTATGAATATTTATTGTAAACGTCGGTTTGTAGGAAGAGTAGATCTTAGATATTATTCGTATGTAGTAAAAAAAGCTTTTTTTAACAAAGATAGTCACTTCAAACGATTCTTCAAAATGCACAGCAGCAGCTATTTATATTTATTTTCTATCTCTAGATCATTTCGATAATATATCCATTATCGAAATGATCTTCGCAGGCAAAACTACAACATTTGCTACAAATTACACTTAAAAAAATAAATAATGTAAGTATACTGCTCTAACCAGTAGGTACATTTTCAGATTTATTCCAATCAAATTAATAAAACTTATAATTTAATATGAAAAAATATAAATAACTCATACTAGCCCATCTAATACTTTTTTACAAAATAAATCTACTTAGTTAATCAATATTTAAATAAGTATACCGTTTATATAAAATCACGCTATCAATCTATAATATAAATCAATATATAAAAAAAACACTTAAATAAAAATATTGTTTAAGTACAAAAAAATTAAATAAAATACATATTATTCCAATACCAAAAATGATAATATCAAGTAATACAATAACTTGTGTCATTGAAAATTGGAAGCAACGATCACATACACCCAGATACAAGAAAATATCTAAAAGTTAGTTTTCGACATTTACCCGTCCGAGAATCGAACCCGGGACCTCAGAGATAGTGGCACCTAGAAAACCGGTGCGTACACCAATCGGCCACGGATATCGTCGAATTTGTTTAAACAAAATGTAGCGCAACTGAAATAATTGATACTTTGTTTACTAATGTAAACTTGCCACGTAAGGTTATAAATCAGCCACTTTAAAAAAACCTTTTTTCATTACTCATTTTAAAATATCTTTATTTTTCACTGTCACTATTTTTCGCCATGTACGCATCATATCCCTTGTGCTCTAAAAATGGGTAAAAAACGTAAAAACTTGCCTTACGTCAGGTTCTTTTTTCTGTTTAAATATTGCGATATGCGATATGCTGAAATATTTGTACAAATTAAAAATTAATACCGAAGCGACAGCAACACAACTATATGTTAAAATTTTGTCATATTCATTAACATGAATCTCAAGACAATTTTGTGGTATGTGTGACATGACAACCAAAGGCCAAAAACAGCAAAAAAGACAATAATGGGTGCATCCATTGCATTGTAAAGTGATTGACTGATATTCGGAAAATTCTAAACAGTTAAACAATGTTTATTAAATTAGTCGCGTGAATTGAGTGAACTCACAAAGGTAGTTTTATAATGTGGTTGGTACTTGAATAAAATTTTGTGTGAATAGATTCACCCAGAAGATGCCTATTCACTTGCGACTTTAAGAGGTTTGAATAGAATAGAATAGAATAGAATATATATTTATTTGCACTTGATTGGGGTTACATGTTACAGGTCAGGTGTCATATATTTTGTAGCTCCTCCCATTCAGCCAACTATCATAGCATGCAAATCTTACATTATAATATGTGTTGCATTGCAATAAAATTATTAACTACAAACCAATTTTTTACATTCAAATCAATAACAAATAAAATCATGAACTACAAAAATTCTCTTGTGAAGAACATACCTTAGTTTTTTTTTTAAATAAATTAACACAGTTCTATGGTTGTGTTCTGTCAAACTTAGTCTGTGGTTAGTGTGGTTTGTGTTTGGGTTGTAGGTACTCGGGCAAACAGAAGCCGGCAGGGTATTCCAGGCATGATGAAGGAGTACTTAATTCTCTGAGCGTGAGTTTAAAGGAGAGGGCGGAATGAGGTTATGCAACTCAGATGCACACTCGTTAAAGCATATCTGACAAGTGACTCAGGGGATGAAACTCATAGCTGAGGTCCCCCATCGACAGTATGGGAGTGCTTATTCGCAAGGCCAGATAAAGAGGTACGCACTGTGTATCAGACTAACACCAGTAACATATAGATCCTTACTACCGAACTTAGTAACTGTACGGTCACTTCAGTCTACAAACCTCCCAATGCACCGTATTACTTCAGCTGTCCGCCGACCTTTAACGCCCATCCGGTAAGATTCGTCCTTGGTGAATTTAATAGCCATAGCGAGAACTGGGGATACAGAACCAGTGATGACAACGGAGTGAAGGTTGAAGAATGGGTTGATGGACACATACCTACTATCTTTGATCCATGATCCAAAACTTCCGTCATCATTCAACAGCGGTCGCTGGAAAAGGGGTTAAAACCCTGATCTAATCTTTGCCAGTGATCACATAGATCACCAGTGCGTGAAGGCAGTAAGTGGTGCAATACGGAGGACCCAATTATGTACCAGGCCTTACGACCTGAAGGATAAAATAATAAAATAAAATAAAAAATATCTTTATTCAACTTGACTTAATAAATAAGCTCTTTTGAATCGTCAATATTTTCGTTCAAGGCTTTTTTAACTGATAAGAATAATAGGCGCAATAAACTTATCAGCTTTAATAATTGAAGTAACGATATTTCCAAAGATTTATATCGTTAACTTTTTTTTACAACTTTTTCATTATAATATTACATTAGTTCAGCTAAGGTTATGTGTTCCATCAAATCCATGCATTACGGTCATTCAAATAGTCGTCTACTTTATAATATCCTTTGCCCATGAGCGATTTTTTGCCTTGACTTTTGAATTTGTGCAAAGGCAGCTCTACTAAATTCTGTGGAACTTTATTAAAACTAGCTACGCTTTTCCCCAAAAACGAACTTCTTGTTTTTTCAAGTCGAATCCTTGGAACGGCAATCTTATTTTTATTTCTTGTTTTGAATTGATGTATATTGCTACGTTTTACAAATGTATTGAGATACTTCTTCACATATACCATATTCTCATATATGTATTGTCCTGCAACAGTTAATATGTTGATTTCTTTTAAAGAATCTCTTGGCCGAAGTTTGTATATGGCGCGAATAGCTCTTTTCTGAAGCACAAAAATACTTTCGATGTTAGCTGCTGAACCCCAAAGTAATAGGCCGTAGGACAATACACTCTGAAAATAGCTAAAATATATTAACCTTGCCGTTTCAATATCGGTTAAGAGCCTTATTTCTTTAACAGCAAATGCCGCAGAACTGAGTCTACCGGCCAAGGCTTCAATATGAGGGTCCCATTGAAGTCGATAATCTAATGTTATATCTAAAAATTTAATACTGTTAATTAATTCTACTACATTGTCATCCAATTTCATGTGAATATCAACCTGTCTTTCATTTGGCAGGGATTTTTTTTCACATTTTGTTTTTTTCGAGTTTACTGATAGATTAATTGATGGTACCACGGCAAAAAGAAATTGCCACAGTACCATCAATGGTACTGTCTGTGGTACCATGGTAAAGGAATAGATTATTGCTATGAAACCAATGCGCAACTTTCGATAAAGTACTATTTACTTCGTCAGAACAATTATTACCTCTGTCAACTTTAAAGACTAGAGGAAGTGTCATCAGCAAATAGCACTGTCTCGCATAAATTCTTTGCTTAAAAAGGAAGGTCATTTATATAAATTAAAAACAGCAAAAGGGACCAGTATTGACCCCTGGGGTACGCCCATGTTGATAGGGGCTCCAGTAGACTCAGTTTTGTTGATAACTACTTTCTGTGTTCTTTCACATAGATATGATTGCATAAGGCTAACCGATTTATCATAGACACCATAATGTTTTAATTTCCTTAAAAGCGTTTGGTGATTAACACAATCGAAAGCTTTGGAGAGGTCACAATAAATACCAACTACATCTCGCTTGCTTTCCCAAGCATCAAATATATGTTTTTAAATATAATATGATAGGATGACATACCAAGACCAGTATGAATTAGATCCCATCTCACAGGACACCATCGATTTTGGGAATGAATTGCTAGAAGCCATATCCGAAACAACGAGAGAAAAGTGGAACAAGCTAATCGAAGGCGTAGATATGACGCATAAAAGCAAGAAGGCATGGTGTTTTATAAGGAAACTAAATAATGATCCTAAAATAGCTGATCGTCATTCCAATGTGACCACAAACCAGATCGCTCACCACTTACTCCAAAATGGAAAAGCTTCCACGAAAAGTCTCCAGAAGAAATTTACACGAGACCCTGGTAAAAAGGTTAACCACTTGGACGAGGCTTTTACAGAAACAGAGCTCAAGTTTGCCCTTGATAAGCTCAAAGAAGGTAAAGCCGCTGGCTTTGACAACATCAGGGTCGAGCAGCTGAAACGGTTTGGTTTCGTACTACTTATCGTCGGCGGGCTGTGAAAAGCTCGTACGTCACAAATTTAGTGAAAAACACTTTTAGTTGATTTTCGTGAGAAAACCTCGTAATACATGTCTACACGGAACGAAACTCAGATTCAATAATTGTAGCGCCATCTATTGAAGTAAATGAGAACCTCGTGAAAAAGTCGCGTTGACCAGTGTGGTTTGAAAAGCTCGGCTACGCGGTTCATCCCGTGGTTTTATTCATAACCTCTTATAAAAAATATATTTAGTATGGAAAAAAATGCAGAGCTTGTAAGAATGTATACGTGTTTATCATACGTAGTATACGACAGTACTAGATATTTTGTTGTCTATGAAAACCTCTCAAGTAACATTAGACACTTTTCTGTAAATTATTTGCGAATATTTGTCTTCAGAATCATTGAATAATGTTTTAAACATGAAAAATCCACTAAATGTTTTACTTGGCTTCATTCAAAAATTTTTACTGTACGGTTTTTTTCATCTCCTGTAAAATTTGGAGTAATGCACATGCGAGGTTTTCACAGCCCGCCGACGTTATACAAAACTGTCATTTCTTCCATGGCCGCTTCCAAAGGGTATGTAATCTAATCACTGACGTTTTAGCCACCTACTTTTAATAAATGACATTTGTGGCAGAGAGTGTATATAAAACTTCTTCGAGATTATTTATTTTTATGAGTTTATTATCTTTGATATAATATTTTAGTCAGTTTAAAGTTAGCCCGCCATTTCTTTATACTTTGTGTAATGAAATTTAAATAATGAAATAAATATTCCTCCTTCGGAAGTACTTGTACCTATGCAATATTTCATTAGAGTATCAAAAATTTTACTCCGACTATGCATGTCTCCTTACAGAACTCCGCAAACTTATCTGATGCGGTGGTTAAATTTGAGAGTTTAAACTGTCAATACAGCTGACAGACCTTTCATTCTTTTTTATTGCTACTGGCGCCTCAACCATCGGTTTTAGATATTGTTGTGGGGATTTCGAATTTCGAATTTCAAAACCGCGAGAGCATTTCTTGCAAGAAATTGTATGCATGCTGTATTTTCACTACATAGTATAAAAGAAAGTCGCTTTCTCTGTCCCTATGTCCCTTTGTATGCTTAAATCTTTGAAACTACGCAACGGATTTTGATGCGTTTTTTTTAATAGATAGAGTGATTCAAGAGGAAGGTTTATATGTACTTTTTATCCCGATATTCCCACGGGAACGGGAACCACGCGGGTGAAACCGCGGGCGGCCGCTAGTGTACTAATAATGGATAACAGAATCAGTAATAAAAATGTTTTGAACCTGAAATTTACACAAAATGGTGCGGTTTATGTTCATCACTCAAAGGAAAGAAGCTGGACTTCTCACAGTCTCATAAAATTGGTGTAATGGTGATAGATCAACTAGGTATATAAAATTCTTACGTCGGTTTTATTTCAAGAATTTCTTATACATTATGTCTCTGTAAAAAACTTTTTTTACGAATTTCTTATTTCTTGATGCAATTTTTTACACCTACCTATCTTATGTTTCTCACATTTTCAATTTTGAGGAACCTAAAACGAACATAAATTTAATATACAGTAGTAGAAGTTAGAAACTTAGACTAATTATGTACCTACAACACAACAAAATATTGGTACTCAAATAGGTACAACTTTTATGGGCTCTTAAGTATCTTAGACAATACTATCCGTCACTTTTATTTCAAACTATTGATGTTTGCTTTAGGTAATGAGTAAAATAACTTGTCCTAGGTTACATAGGTCTATGGTTATGCAATAAATGGCAAAGCACTCATCTATACCCAATCCTGAAGCGCTATTTCAATATTTCCTAGCAAAATAAGCATCTTTAAAAAAAATTAGGATCCTAGTGTGAGTTTTTTTTTTCAATTTTGGCGCAATCGGAGCGATACAGTCTCCACGTCCAAACGCCGCCAATGCCAGGCGGAGACTAAATAATTATGCTGCGAAACGGTGCACGATGCATTTTGGGATACTAGTTATTGACTATAAATATAACAAAAAAAATTTTTAGTAACTTCCCTAGATATGACTAAGAACTACTGACACAAAAAAAATTAGCTTGATTACTCAAATAGTTATTGAGATAATTGAGTTTAAGACGGAAAAAGGGGGTCTTGAAAATATTTTTTTTAGTACATTGTATTTATTTGATTCAAATAAATTTTAGTAACTTCCCTTCATAAAGAAAAGATCTATCACATATAATATTTTGGAAGGCCTAGCAATGATACTTTGTCAGGAAATTTAATTTAAAAACATTGAAAATTCTGAGTTTGATCGCCGCAATAGCCTTAAGTATTGGTGTATGGATACATTATCACGATGAAGCGAAGATTTGCTTTACCGGGTCTGATCAAGCAGTTCAGGAGAACAACAATCGGCAAGCAAGCCCTTTGCAACGCCACGGTAGGCATTCTTCTTTTTTTCGTATCGACAGTGTAGGTATCATCGTTGCTGCTTTGCGACGTGTCTGTCTCAGCGGTTCATAGGAAGGCGAAAGATTTTCGCGAAGTTTAATAATGCAGTGTTTTTTTTTCAGTCAGGTCCATACAGTACGGAGATAAAGAACCTATTTATTTCGCTCTTCCTACAATAAAAAGTCATTAATATTTGCTAACGCTAACTGACATTTATATTTCAGCTCATAGGTGAAAGATGTATAGATAAATCGATTTGCCCACAAGATGCTACCTTTAATACTTATGACTATTAAGTACATTGATGAAACTGATTATGTCAGAAGCAATGATCTAATAATAATCGAATCTAAAGCTCAAACCCCAGCCAAAAGCCCAGGTTCGATCCTGCATGGAATATTGCAGTCACCTTTGGGACGGCTCAGCTAAATACCAACTTGCTGCGTTGGATACGGTCGAGCGCAGGGCAATGAGGCTCATTGGCGACAAAAATTGGTGTCGACTAAGCTTCACAACCTGGCACATCGCCGTAGAGTCGCCTGTCTGTTAGTTTTTTATAGACTGTATTTCGGGGAGTGTGCTCTTGAATTACATTTGAGCTCATACCGCCTCCCCTTTTTCCAGACGCACTGCAAGCTATCTAGTTTCTACCCCAGATCCCGCATTAAACGCTACTCAAGTCAACTTAGTTTATCATGCGGACCGCAAAAGAGTGGAACGCGCTCCCTGCGTCTGTGTTTCCCAAAACATACAACTAAAATGTTTTCAAGATTTAGAGTGCGCAGGCATCTTCTGGGTAAGCTCGCTCCATCGTAGATGTCTTCTTGCTCCACGAGAAAGATTAAGATTTAAGAAATTAGTATCGCGAGCAAACCCATAGTATAATAAAAAATAAATAAATAAAAAAAACATTACGTAGCTTTCAACAAAAAATATGTCGTACGTACAACGTACAACTAATTCAAATTCCATTTCAGATACTTAGATCTTCAAATATTTTAGGAAGTCTAAAAGCTAATCTTATCATCGAATCGAATCCCAAATTGCTCTTTTAGAAACAATTGAGCGTTCCAAAAGGCCTGCTGAGTACAGTTAAACATCTAAGCAAATGTTGCTATTTAAACGGGCAACAACTGGAGCCTATTATTTAATTGTCTCCCAGTCAAGAGGGTAGCTCCCTAGAGCACAAAATAATAAATTTGAGGGCAGGGCGCGTGCCAGGATGCTGGTGACAAATGACGAGGACGCCGCCGGTCCGCGTGAAATTACAATTATCTCTTTATACTTACCCTACGCTCATTATGCAAATCTGCGGTATTATTTGTCGGTAATGAATATTAGGTATGTGGAACGGGTTGTTAATACGCCACTTGGGATTGTTGAAATATTCAGGGTTGCGGTATCATTAAAAAGTCAGTATAGAAAGCGCTAAGTATGTAGGTATAACACATTCTGGAAACCATGCACAAATTGTACGAACTTTTTTGAATACTAAGTTTAATAATGATTGTGATTATTGTGTATGGGAGCTATTGCAAAATCCGTTCCATTGGGAATCGACAAGTACTTCTTTGTGTAGTGTTTGAAATAGCTTATGGTTGCATTGTATGTGCCCTTACGATCATGGATAAGAATGCATCAGCCGTGCAATAATAACCATTGTCGATCATTTTATCCCTTACGGTTCATCAGTCGCGTCAATTTCGGACTCAACAAGCCGCCATGCGGGATCGCATTATTGCTTTTTTATTAGTTTTTTATGTAACCCCGCACGACTTGCAGTATTTGTGCGCGTGCGCCGTGGGATAGGTCGCTAGATGTTTATGCTGGTATTAGCATAATGCGCTTTTGTGCAACGATATCGCTTTGTTCACCAATTGTCGCCGAAAATAACAGCGTCAATCGTAAAGCGTTTCCTTCGCGAAGTTGATTGAACCTGATATCGAAATTTATGCAAGGAAGCCGAGCAAATTCGAATCTAAATAAATAAAAAGTAAGTTCAAATACAAAGGTCATGGCTTGTTAGAATTTGGACAATAGAACATTGCATTCGCGTTTCCGGCGCTGCTCTGGCTGGACAAATTAACATCGATTAACGTTTGTGCGGTCGTCTGCAAAAGTTCTTATTTGCAAATTGTTTTTATTTTTATCAACTAGGTAACTGTTGAAAAATGGAAAATGAAGTAGGTATTTAGAAAAAATCGACCCGTCTCACAACTAGCTGCGATTTGAGACGGGTCGGTTTTTTCAGGTCCATTTTTCAATAATAAAAATTGCATTGTGAATGCAAAAAAGTAAAATTTAAATAACTAGGTACCTAACTGTTTTCTTAAGCGTGGCTTTATTAATTAACTGTTTGTACAATTAGTGTAAAACAACTAATGGTAGATAGAGTCATCTTTAATTGCTATAAGACGCCCGTTATGCTATGCTCATTATTACTTCATATGCAAACTACTGCAAGAGGAGCCCTTGGAGCAGCGGTTACCGCGCTCGGCCTGCAATCGTTGTCGTTAAGCAACTTTCGCGATGGTCGGTCACGGGATGGGTGACCAAAAACTTTTATCTCGTGCTCCTCCTTGCTTCGGAAAGCAAGTTAAGCCGTTGGTCTCGGCTGCATTCTGCATTTGTATTCGTTAATACCCACCACCCCGCATTGGGCCTGCGTGGTGGGTCATGGCCCTTTCTCCTTGTCCGTCCATAAGGAAGGCCAGTGCCCCATCAGTAGGGACATGAAATGGCTGATGATGAAGATGCAAAATACTCAATTTTTCTCTCCCCCTAAGAACAGCTTAGATGTCTGCGTGAATTGTTCATTGAAATAAAACACTTTTTCACGGATACTTGTCACGCTGTTTTATATATAATCACATTCGACAAGTGATAATTTTTTCCGTGTTCTGTGCATTCGACGTTTCGAAACGTCTCGGTCGGGAATTTTTTTTTCATAAAAACAAAAATCTAAATATCGCTATGTGTTTATATAAAACCTCGTGTCAAGGAATCCGTGAAAAAGTGTTTTATTTCAATTTCTCTCCCCTCAGCTCAATATAATAGCTGTAATATTTTCGCATGGTCGTGATCACAGCGGGCTCGAGCATCAGTCATCGATATGCAAATGCGTAGGTACTTGATTCGAGTGCTCTCATACTCTCCACACAAGAAGTGGTTCAATGACATTGTTTTTGCTTTGGAATTTGTCGGTATTAGAAATCGTGAGAAAATTTCAGAGGGTGAAATAATAATTTTTGTGCATATTTTTATAAGGCACTGAATCAATAATGTCCATCTTCTATCTTGAAAAATTCTAAAAAGTAGGTACTTAGGTTTTTCTGAATTCACTTTGCTATTTGAGAAAATAAATTATACTTGAAAATATAAACATTTACTCCAATATTTAGCCCTGTAGACTAGAGCAATATACCTACATAGAGACTAGTAAATTTTTCTTGAATTTTATCGTTGATAACATGTTTTTGGTATTGGTAAAATTACAATGAAAATTTTACGAATACCTAGGTACTTTGTTTTACAACTCCTTTTTTTAACCGACTTTAAAAAAAAGGAGGAGGTTCTCAAGTCGTCTGTTTTTTTTATTCCTCGATACGATAGCTTCGCCAAATCATACCTAAACTTGATTTGTTAATTATTTTTTTAACTGATAGACCAAAATTTCAATTTGGTCCCATGAAAAATATTCAGTAGACCGGTTAGAAGATTTTTCAGATTTTCTGAAAAGCACTTTGTTGTCGATTAGTACTACCTAAGTTCCTGTTTTACGCGTCAATATCTTCGCGAACTGTTGACCAATTTCAATGATTCTTTTTTTATTCGGAAGAGGGAAGAGTATCTAAGATGGTCCCATTGTTACCAAGTCAGGATCTGATGGTGGAATCCAGGGAAAATCTAGGAAAACCCGTAAATTTGAAAGGTAGTTTACTGTTTTATATACTTATTTTCTAAAGTTATTCAAGTAGGTACTTGAGTATTTTCATCTGGTAGTCATCAACTCGTTATGATAAGCTGGTGATGGAAGGTACAACTCCTCAATGGTTAGGAGTTGGAGGATAAGTCTTTCAATATCGTTGGTATTCTTTTAGGTTATTTGGGTGAGCTGATGATGGAAGGTAAAACTCCTTAACGCTTAGGAGTTACCTAAACTCCCTAAAGCATGTTTTTAATACCACATGCACGCATAGACCTTAAATTGTATTCTTTCAACTAATTGAGGATAGCTGATGGTAGAAGGTAAACTGCGTAACAGTTAAGAGTTGGAGGGTGGTGCTTGTCTGAGTCCTCTAATTTAGATATGGGCTACTTACAGTTTTAGTCGTTGCACATTGCGCTATGCTTGCTCATTATGAACAAATTTTTTCAAAAAAATTAAATTGCCTTCAAAAAAACTGCAAACAAAAACTAGCCGAATTCAGACAGGTCAGTAAGTTCCAAGATTAATTAGAAAAAGTCCTACACTTTCGTTCTTTGAATTTTGTCTTATGTGTTTCTAAACGGTGTAAGATTATAAAGTAAGAGTATATGCCTTGGTGTAAACTCAGAATACTTACATTCTACCTACTTATTTATCTATTCTGAGTAACGCATAATTTTATACTATTTCTGTTGTCGTTTTTTGTTTTAGTTGAGTCTATATGGCACTATGGTCTATAATTTGACACTGTCACTTACATCTTGTCTTGTGTCATGTTCATGTGTCATCAATGTCATCAATTCAAAGAGACGTTAAAAATAACCTAAAACCAGAAACCAAAAAACAGTGAACAATGTTTACTTTAGAATACTGAATGGACTACAAATAAGTAAAAGATTAAATCAAAACCCTGGTATGACGGTCGTGTCTACACGATCAATATTTTATACTTAGTTACCTTTTATTTATCTGTGCAGTTTAGGGGATAGGGAGTTTTATCCCCAGAGAACAAAAGTAAACGTCTCGGAACTAACAAGTGTTTGTTATTCGGCAATATACATTTTTATCTCTTACTAGCCTGCCGTCCGCGGCTTAACCCGCATGGACTACACGGCGTTATTCCGCAGGAATGTTACATTTTACCGGGTTAAAAAGTTGTTCATTTTATTGTTAAGGAAAACGATGAATTACCCTTTGCCTGTAACCTGGAAAAAAACCTCGTAAGTACCTAAGTATATTTAAATTTCTTTTCACTTCTTGATGCAGAACTAAACCAGAAACAGAAGACATCAGTAAGTAGTTGTGCCTAGGGTTTTTGCCACCATTTACCCTAAAGTCATTGATTTCAATCAATTTTATTAATATCCGATGATTCCCCTTTACCGTCTATACCTATACCCGATGACAATCCACGTGTCCCGTATAATCATTGTCAGTTTACATTGATGAAGATTGGCATTATGTCGATATTTATTATTCTGGTAAGTAACATAATTTAACTTAATAATTTTTAGTTTTCTGTCTTTGAAGACGTTCAAAATGTAGGTAAGTACTTATAGTAAAAGTTTAGATAGTAAAAACCACATAACCTTTATACCTAGGGCAACAATGGGGCTGTGTAGTTTTTCTTTTCAACTAAGTATTTTTGCACTTAGGTAATTGTGAATGCATAAAAATAACTTAAAAATCATAAAGTATAAATTTATTTTGGACATTTGAATCTTCCAACAGAATTGCAATATTTAGGTATGAGTAACTTACTCCATATTTACTTATTGATTGCAGAATTGCAGAAGGTAACATAATATGATATACGAGAACAATGGAGCTATATGAATTTTACAGATCTATATTGAATTAGCACACATTTGTGCACTAATAACCGTCTTCTAATCCAAACAATGACCAAACACTTCGTACAACAAATCGAAAGCAAACGCTTCAGTAAAGTGTTGGAGTTAGTCATGCCCATGCCCTTCTGTTTACTCTGAGCTATCGAATAATAGAGTCTCGTTAAACGATGCCACATTCCCCAAATTCGACGGAAACCGTCTTGTAACAAAAAATATTGCACACAGCTTGGTCTATTTTCGAGTGCATTTCGCGCTATTTTGGCGTTCCCTCCGCGGGCGACATGTCAATGACCCCGTTTGCCGACGTTTGTTCACGCACTTTTGGGAATTTTAGGGCGATTCACGTAATTCTACGGCAACGTATTTTCAGCGGGCTTCGCGCGCGCTCGGCGTTTTGTTATGTTATAGGTAATTAAATGTTTTATTTTTCCTTTAGTGTTTTTAGTAATGTATAGTATATCACTACATAGTATAAAACAAAGTCGCTTTCTCTGTCCCTATGTCCCTTTGTATGCTTAAATCTTTGAAACTACGCAACAGATTTTGATGCGTTTTTTTTAATAGATAGAGTGATTCAAGAGGAAGGTTTATATGTACTTTTTATCCCGATATTCCCACGGGAACGGGAACCACGCGGGTGAAACCGCGGGCGGCCGCTAGTATAATATATACTATTATATAAGTACTTTTTTTATTTTCATCATATACAATACATCACTTAATACTGATTTTAGATGTTGTGGGTTGCACTCATTTGCACTACTTACAGTACCTAAGGTACCCAACTACGAGAAGTTAATTTTTAACTCCACTCAACAAAATTCTTAACTTTATTACAATATAATGACCTTATTATACATATATAGAGTTATAAATTAAAGCTGATTATTGTGTAATCTTTATTTACATAACAAGCATAAAAACCTTGCGTTTTTCTTTCTAAGGGCCTATATACGTATTAAATGTTAATTCAGCGAAGCATATTAATCCGATATTTATGGTAATTAACGAGGCAAACCAACAGAATTCTGATGACTCGCCTAAGAGTTCAGTGTTAGCATACAAAGGGACGGCGAGGCGCAGCAACAATTTTTTATAAGCCGAAATCAGCTTTATGCTATCGTCTCGGCTACGCAAACACGCGCAGAGCGCGAGCACGATATGCGCGCGCGCACTCACGCACACAGCCGCGGCGCGCCCTCCTCAGCGCGCTGCAATTCGTCGGGCGCGGTGCGGTGCGTCGCGTCCCGCGCCCTCCGCCCGCACGCAATTGCACTGCACTCCGGCGCGGTGCGTGCGTAAAAAGCGCACGCAGGGCGCGGGGCAGGCGGGGGCAGCGGCCAGACCGCGGACGCGCCTGCAACGCAACAGTCATCGCCAGACGCTCGTAAGAGCACGCCGCCCCCACAGGGCGAATTCAACCACTTGCGGGAAACAACCCCGAACGCGATACGAACTTTATTAAGTGCCTGTGAAAAGTTTTCGATAGTTACATGAACATTTTCTTCGAAGCTGACCGCTTTTCCCTGGATTTTCTTTTATAAAGAGGTAAGTTTTCATGCACATTGTAATAAGAATTGCATAGATACATGCTACGGTTCGTAGTCGCAAACTTCGTAGACAAGGTGAGTATGACTACAATTCAGCCGGTGGATTTCAGTCTTTCATGCGTATGTTATTAAGAACATGTTTGGGTGAGTTCGCGTGGTGTCAATTCGTAAGTAACCTGACAGGAGGGACGCCGGTGCTTTCAAAAGTCCCCTATTTCGATTTACCTGCCGAATAAAAGGTAAAAAGTCAATTTGCCAGCGAGGAAGGGCTATAGAGCGAAATATGTAAATGGGGGAAGGGCGGTGCAGCAGTCGGGCATTCGCGCTAGTACTCGCCGATAGTCCAAAGTCGGCGGTCGCCGCGCGCTGGCCGCTCCGTTGCACTTGTGATCAGTGGTTTGTTTGCCGGAGTTACGTTGGAAGCTGTATCAGTTCTACTCTTGCGGCCTTAGAGGCGGCCGTCACTACGATGTATCCAGCCTCTACCTTTGAAGGAGTTTTGCCGGGTAATATGTTGTACATAACTTTTAACTAAGTTTGTCTCCAAATAGTTTTAAATTTTAGTTTGTCATACTTTTACAAATAATGTTTCAATGAAAAGTAGAAAGAGAGGGGCTGCTGGTGCTAGAAAAGGCTTTCATTCCATTTCACAATTGGAATTAAGTTTATATGAATCAAATCACTAGGTATTTATTTAATTAAAATAAACATAATTCCAAATTTTCAACAATATTAAATTAATTTATTTTTAGAGTCCTTTAGGAATAAAGTTAGAAACCAAAGTTGACCAAATATCTTAGTATTTTGAACTGAAAAATATTGAAAATTGGTAAATGAAGTATTGTAGGAAAACTCGACCCGTCTCACAACTAGCTCCGATGGGACTCGAACCCACGACCTTTCGCTATCCGGGCGACTGCTTTAGAGCAGACCTCTGAGCTACGGAGTCAATACGAGAAGCGTCGAATTTTTCCAATACTTCTTACTCTTTGTGGCCAGCGTTTTTTCTACAATACTTCATTTACCATTTTTCAATAATAAAAATTGCATTGTGAATGCAAAAAAAAATATTTAAATAACTGAAAAATATTATACCTTCCTATTACATAAAATTGTTAGAATTAAAAGTCAATTTATGGCTGTTTTGGAATAGGTTTTGGAGAAGGTTTCATAACATCAAGTGAATGGTGTTAAGTTCCTACTTACAGATAAGAAGTTTATTATTACAAATATTAATAGTAGATTATTTCTTCGCAGAGTACCAATTCAAGAAAATGGGGAGTAGCGAAGGTCAGCAGACTTTCTGCCTCAAGTGGAACCATCACAAAACCAACTTGGTAGAGATTTTGGACGCGCTTATCAAGGTCGAAACTTATGTCGACTGCACACTCGTGGTAGATGACCAGGTCACATTCAAGGCCCACCGAGTAGTACTCGCAGCCAACTCTCCATACTTTCAATCGATATTAGCCGATGTACCTATGGACCACTGCAGCATCCTCTTTCCTGGTGTCAAAGACTTCGAAATGCGGGCACTGCTTGAATACATGTACACCGGAGAGGTGAACGTGACACAAGCGCAGATACCTCGTATCATGAAAGTGGCGGAACAGTTGGAGGTCAAAGGTTTGTTCGATATGACAGAGTTAAGGCGCCGGCCGGGAGCCAGTGAGCGTACGCCCGCGGCGTCGCCTCCACGGGTGGTGCCTGCCGCGCCATCCAGCGTGTCCCCGCCCGCCCCCGCTCCGCCCGCGCCGTCCCGCTGGCCGCCGCCGCCGGCCGCACCAGCCCTCTCCGCCGCCTACGACTCTGCTGACATGAACCCATTGAAACGTAAAAAGCTTTCCAGTATGCTAGCCACCCGCGACACACCTATTTTGCGCAATGTCCTCGCTCAATCGACGCCGGTGGATACCTCGCAGCCAATCTCTCTTGTTTGCCACCCTGTCAACAGCAATGCTCCTCCTCGGTTACACTCCAATGGATCCGCTCATGAATCAGACAGAGCCCCCAGTCCGCAGCGACCATTTGACTACCGTCCCCGTAGATTATCATCAAGAGCATCTTCACCGCATTACAATCGTTCAGACAGATCAGAAGATGCACATTCCCCCTACACAGAACGCTCATTCGAAGAAGAAAACTCACGTACTTTCCACCCATCTCCACCACCGACAAATTTCCAACAAGACGTCAGAGCCGGCCTCGCACCCTATGTGCCGCCTCAACAAAAGCCAGAATGGAAGCGATACAAACAATACACTAGATCCGATATCATGTCAGCAATCGAATGTGTTAGGAATGGAATGAGCGCTTTACAAGCCTCTCGAAAATACGGCGTTCCGTCACGTACTTTGTACGATAAAGTTAAGAAACTAGGTATAACGACTAGTAGGCCGATGAGTCGCGGCGTCAAAAGGGAATCGAACGGAGCCGCTTTCCCTTACGGGTTGAGTGGTGCGGGCGGTAACGAGGAAGGAAACCCTACTACGCCCCTCATTGATCCGTCGTTCCTGCAACAAGCATTAGAAGGGGCGTCCAGAGACGGTGGGCGCGAAGCACTACATGCAATGGCGTTAGCGGCCGCGGCCCACGCGGCACTTGCACCGCGTACCCCACCCCGTTCGGCACCACCTTCACCGCGATCGCCCATCCCCGACGATGATCACGTCGAAGACCTCTCTGTGTCCCGTAGACATGACCTTGAACCTCCTTCAGGTGTAATAGTTCCGCCGCGAAACTTTGCATTGGATTGCAGTAGCGAAAGAGATTGAACTACAAAAGAGTTGTTCGGAATGAACATTCAAAAAAGACTGACTTAGGCGTACAAAGTTAGAAGTAAGGCACATATTGGTAAGCTACTGGTAGGACGCGCCGCGCGCGCAAGCCACTCTGACCTGGCGCTCCGGCCGGGCGATTGCAATGGGCCCCGCGGCCACTTCTATTCTACCTCTCTTCTTATTTATTTTCTCGCACTGTCGATGTCCGATAGCGAAATAAAATTTCCGTTAGACGGCAGGCCGTGCCTTTTATGTGATTTTATTTTTGTTTTTATTTCATCTTTAACTTTTTGTTTTATTACATCTTTGTTGATAGATTAGCTGAATAGGTTAGCTTTAATTAGATTGTAAATTTGTGTTAGTCGGAGCGGTAACCGGTAAGTGTAGGGCCGAAGGGCAGGAAGGCAACGCCGCGCCCGGGGCGGGTCCGCCTAGACGAGTTATTGTGCAATTTGTTGTCCGCGACTGTGATGTTTATAGACTGAAACGCCGCTACTACCTCACGCTCGCTACAGCTTGACTCTAGTCCTCCGCGTCGCACCATGCCATGACGTTCGCAGCACCCTGATTCACACTACTCCAATTGAGACCGAGATCATAACTACTTAGGTACTTCTTAATCAATGCTGAGAAGCACAGTGCGACGCGTGAAGCTCATATCACTGCGAATAGCGACCACTTATATACGTACTATCTCTACCTTTTAATTCCTAAAGATTACGGGTTTAAATACTTTTAAAACTGTTTGTCGTTTGCCATATACCTAATATTAATCATAATCGTTGTTAGTATCTAGTTTTGCTCACTTTCACCTGAATCCTAAACATTTGAGTAGCTCAGTCTTGGTCCTAATCATAACTTAGTAAAATGCTCAATGTCTTTTGTAAGTTTTTGGTGAATTATAAACAAAAATCGTCGCAATTCGCTGTTATACGTAATAAAATACCTAATTGTAAGTTTATTTTCAATAATAATCTAGAATGTAATGTTTTTCAGATTTATCTAACTTGGAACACTATAATTATTGTTGTAAATTTATAGGTAGATGATTACATGTGTCACTGTCAATGTGGGTTGTTAACACAGTTTTAAAAAAATAGCTATCGGTATATTAATTTAATCTGTTACATATTTTATCAGTTCAATATCTACCTGCGTTAAGATGTAAAAATATACCTAATGTTAATTTTTGTCATATTGTTAAAGTTAACTGTACCAATACTTATTATTTCGTAATTCATTGGAAGACTGATTTGTTACTTTAGTCTAGTTTGAAAATGCCATAGATACGACTATAATATTATTCGCATATCTACGTAATTTAAACGTAAGTTAATTCACTTTGGTGTGTGTAGAAACTACACTGAGAGGTCTCACTGAGTTGTGCCTTTATTTTAACGAAAACGTATGATGTATGTTAGGACATTCCAGTAGGTTCACCTTATTGTGCTTTGTGTTTGCCTTACTTATAAGCACCGGGCTTTTCTTATTGGAAGCAGATATGGACTAATATTTCTTATAATAAGTGTATAGTTATGATCCGTGTAGTGCCTGCTTTGGGTTGGATCCACTACCTCAGTTTTGTTAATACAGATGTTATATGATTATTGATTATATATCCACTTATGTGCCTATTGATATACATTTTTATTAAGTATGTTATGCACTCTTTTAAGTTGTGAATGCAGCTGTCGTAAGTACTTTATGTAGTTGTCTAAATACTATATAATTGTATCTAAGTACGTACATACCCTAAGTTATATTAGAATGAGTATGATTATCGTGAACATACGTATAGTTCTTATAATAAACTCTTTATTTACAAATAATATAATGTTATAAATATAAATTAAACGTTTAAAATCATAGTACCTATCGCAAACTTTTATTTCCTGGACATCCATAATTAGCATTAGCAACAGCAATTAAGTTAAATTCTGATAAGTAAGTACCTACTTAAGCCTGCTGTACACGGGTAGAGTTAACGGTAGAGTAGATCGGTAGAGTACTAAATTAATACTATGACGATTTGTACCTACATTAGTATAGAAAGTTTAGTAGGTACTCTACCGATCTACTGTACTATCTCATCTCCGTTTACTCTACCCGTGTACAGTAGCCATTAGGTAGAAAAGGTTAAAACTTGTTCTAACTAAATGTAAATATTTTCAAAATTGCTTTCTTGGGGTTTGATAATAATGATTCAACCGTATCATATCTGGAGGAGCCCAAACTTGGCACGGTCTATGTTTTGAAAATGATTTTTATTTTTATTTAAAACAAGTTAGTGAAATATAATGATGTGATACATTTTTAGAATCAGCCTAGTAAGTTTTTTCATTGAATACCTTACACGATAGGTTTCAGAACAAAAAAAATAATTCCCATACAAATAAAAAATTACGTCATAACTCCTCTCCTTTTCGTTTTTTTTTCGTAATAGGGTCAAATTGATTTCTTATGGCATTCATTCAAGAGAAAAATATGTATATGTATACAACATAGTAACTATTTAGTAATTTGTGATAGTACTTTGTCACATTGAAGCGTTCCGAAACAAAACTATCAGTGCCACAAAGTCATTCAATATTGTAAAGACAAAGTCCTATTACCTATGTATATATTTTCACATTATTGCTCGTGACTGTACCTACACTTCATTCCTTTAGGTTACTAGGTAACTTAGAGCGAACAGACAACTCATTTCTTTATTTTTTTTAAGAGACCAACAAAAGGCAATAGTAGTATGTGCACAGTCGAGTTCATTAATATCTGTGCAATTTTGGTCTCTGTCGCATACATTTTTTTTGTTGACTTTCTGTACAATTTGTCACAATACCTAATTACTATAATACGACAAAGTTCAAAGTGCACAGATAGTTTTGAACTTGACTGTCCTATGCCACATAATTTTACAGAAATACCTACAGAATAATACAGAATACAGATGCCAATAATACAGAATCGCATACTGGTCAACTTTGCCAGTTTTTATTTATTTTCCAGTTAAGCAGAAAGAAAGTTTGTACCTATCAGTTATCTAGTTTTATGTTTACTAATATACTTTACTAACCAGGAATCGAAAACAGCCTAAAATGTAGCCTTGCGGTATACCTAAAACGAGTATACGAGATCAAAAAAGTCCGGACTTTTGCTTAAGTGATATATTTGTATAAGTGGCGCCATCTAGTTGAGACTTGAGTTTTAGCGAGTTAATCGAACCACTTAGTAAAATTAGGTAGGTGTACCGCAAGGCTACATTTTAGGCTGTTTTCGATTCCTGCCCCCTGCCTGATTCACGAACCGTCGGATTCGAATTCTGTGCTTCGTCTTTGTCTATTCTATAGTGAGTGACAGAGACAGGGCATACCATACATTCCGCTGTTCAGAGCGTTTCCGAGGGTTCGTGAATCAGGGAGCTCCGCTGGTTAGTGAAGTATAGCCAGTGATAGTTTTAGCGAGTTAATAGAAACATGTGCTCTAGATATGGTAACTAATAACTACTCAAAATAGCTTTCTAAAATGCAACCCCTCACATGCAGCAAAACCTTAGCAAAACGATACAATTAAATGCTCCGAGCGCCTTATTCGTTCAAATAAGGTCCATTTCTAAAATTCTAATGTTCAATGCGTAACAATCTTTATTACTATTAGAATCTTATTCTTGAAATAATACTTTTACAAATTGAGTAAGTTTTCATAACCAAAATACTAAATTAAAAACTAATTTTAGCAGACATATCGCCTATCCTGCCATCTAGCAAAGTTTTCTCTCGCAGTTACATCTCTGAATCTGCCATACAGTCTTAAAATATAATTTGTGGTTTAACAATCTTCAAGAGATGGCGTTGTAAGCGACGCTTAAGGGTGGTATTCCACTTACAATTGACGTATGAAAGATCTTTGAGAAGAGGAATACCCAGAGGCGTATTTACCTAAGGGCCAAGGGGGCCATGGCCTAGGGCGGCAAGCTGCCCGCTTATCATCGGAAGTCGGAAGAAAATCAAAAAGCTTACTAATAAGCTTTTATCAACAACATCTAAAACTCATAAATCTAGTATAATAAAATAATCATTGTCTGGCTGTCGGGCAGGGCGGCTCGAGCCACCCCGCTCAGCTCCGCACGGCCACCTGTTATGATCTTTACTTAAATTTTATTTCTAATTTGTCTGATGAAATTCAAAAAGTTTACCAGGGTGACTCATGCCACCCCGCTTAGCTTTTGGTGCCGATTTTTATGATTTTTACCTATATTTTATTTCTTATTTGTCTGATGAAATTCAAAAAGTTTATCAGGGCGGCTTAGGCCGCCCCGCTCAGCTTTGTGTGCCCGCCTATTATGATCTTTACCTTTATTTTATTTCTCATTTGTCTGATAAAATTCAAAAAGTTTACCAGGGCGGCTTGGGCCGCCCCGCTCAGCTTTGGGTGCCCGCCTGTTATGATCTTTCTTTACCTTTATTTTATTTCTCATTTGTCTGATAAAATTCAAAAAGTTTACCAGGGCGGCTCGGGCCACACCGCTCAGCTTTGGGTGCCCGCCTGATATGATCTTTTCCTTTATTTCATTTCTCATTTGTCTGATGAAATTAAAAAAAAATACCAGGGCGGCTCGGGCCGCAGGCACCCAGGTCTGTTATAATGATGTTTTCTTTATATTTTTTTTCTCATTTCACTGAAGAAATTCAAAAAGTTTACAAGTAAGTACCTTTTATGTGTTAGTTACTCATATTTTATGTAAACAAAAAAAAAACAACTAAACAATGATTGTTAGAGCGCGGAGTTTTTTTTGTAAATTATAAAGCTTTTTTTTATTGCATGTATGGGGCGGCCTACGTAACTGGCCTAGGGCGCCAAATATCAAAATACGCCTCTGGGAATACCACAGGCCACTGTACACGGGTAGAGTAAACGGTAAAGTAGAGTGGTAGAGTACTAACTATAGTTTATTGTTATAATAGGATGTCTACATTTGTATAGTTACTATACTAATGTAGACATCATTGGTAGAGTAGAGTAGGTACTGAAAGTAAAGGCGATACTCGGAAAAATTATGGTGAACCGAGATAGCAATGAGAAAACGACGTGCGCGGGAATGAGACCGATTTTGAAGATTAGGCAAAAAAAAACACAAAATCACTTCGTATTAAAAAACTATAGCGATTTTTTAAAAATGCTTCTACACGATCCTAAATATTATTGGTGTCCACTATCTAAACCAACTTCCAATAGTACATGTAACCCCATTTAAGAATTATCTTGAATTTTCGTATTTTTTTGAGGTGTTTTCGAAAATAAAAAGTGTCGAGGCAAAATCATAAAATCGTGTTTCTGAAACTTTACGAATCTAGATAAAGGTATGAAGAAATATATTATCTTATTACCAGATTTGTAACAACTCTAACCGTCCATTAGTTTTATATCAAAAAGTCCATACTTTTTCCGAGTAGCGCCTTAGCCTAGTTTACATTAGTCGAGTTACTCGACTGGAGTAGGCGACCGAGTCGAGTAGCGAGCGATAAAAAGCAGGCTACACTGTACAACGTTCAACAGAACAAAGCAGCAAAATCTATCAGAATAAGGAATTCAAATGACAGTTGAAGCCCATATCCATATCCAGATTTCTTAGCCGGTAGCCCCCCTGGTTGCTAGGCTGACCGAGGCTCGACTAATGTAAACTAGGCTGTAGAGTAGAGTAGCTGGCACTGCGGGCAATCTACTCTACCGCTCCACTCTACCTCTACCATGAAGTTTGACTTAATACTCTGAGGTAACTGGAGCTCTCACCCTGAATAAAAAAGTGTCGCCAGCAAATTTGACATTTATGTATGTAGTGGCAGGTAGTGGCTGTCAGTTGTCTCATATGACCATACGTATTTTTTTAAAGTGTAGGTGAGACGGAAGACAGCCACTGTGTTATTTGTGGTATTCAAAAAATTGTTCGTACTGCACTCTCCACACCCTGAATAAAAAAGTGTCGCCAGCAAATTTGACATTTATGTATGTAGTGGCAGGTAGTGGCTGTCAGTTGTCTCATATGACCATACGTATTTTTTTAAAGTGTAGGTGAGACGGAAGACAGCCACTGTGTTATTTGTGGTATTCAAAAAATTGTTCGTACTGCACTCTCCAGTTACCTCAGTATTAAGTCGAGCTTCATGACCTCTACCGTAACAGATGGTCAGTTCGCCTGTCGGCAACGGCATGTCAGCTATCAGTTGGCCGCAGTCGGCCACACACTCACAGTTTCGTTCGTAAAAGGGTCTAGAAATGACGGCTAATGCGCAGGTATAGTGTGTGTGTAGCCGCTGGGGGGGCCGATGCGGGGGGCTACCGCGTAACTTTATGGATATGAACTATACGTTTTTGGGAACTTTAAGTCAATTTTATAAAGAAAATAGCTGCTATCAGTTCCTTGTTTTGTGACGTCAGGTATAACGATAATGAGCCGTTTTTTTAAAGAAAAAAAAGGTCCTGTAATCACACGATAGCTGATGGCGGACTACTCACCAAAACTATTCTGTCAATGAGGTTTCATTTGATTGAATAGGTACGTCGGCGCGCTGTCAAAATCGAATACTAATCTTTTCCACAAGCTTAGAACAAGAAATTGTTCTGTAACTAGCGCCAAATACGCACGTGTCACGACCAGAGTTATTAACACGGACTCTGTGATTATCTTATCTCTAGGATGCACATGAGTTCGGTTGGTTTTTCCACTTTCCATTATAGAAAAAAATTACAGCAACCACAGTAATCTACTGTAACACACCATTATTTTATTTTTGGAAGAAAATTTATTTAAAATCTACGTAAAACCTAGCGTCGACTAGGAGCGCCGAGCAGGGGATACCTGGGTGTACATGGGCTTCATTTGACATTTAAAGCTCATATTATGCCCATATAAGGACAAAATATGGGCTTCAAAATGTCAAATAAAGTCCATATCCATATTTTTTTTGCCGATACAGGGGCAGAGCCGAACCGAATCGAAGAAAGTCGCCTGCTATACAATTTCTTTAAAGCTGCGTCCATTTACTGTAGAAGCGCGGCGCGCCGAACCAAGTCGACCGCGCGAATCGCCTGTCAGGCAAATTTCTTCGATTCGATTCAACTCTGCTCGGTGCGTCTAGTCGATGCTAAGCTTCAGGTAAATCTGCGCGTGACTGGGGTGTTTTTGGCGCCAGTTACAGTACATTTACCTATTTGTTCTAAGGTTAAGGGTAAAAGATTAGTATTCGATTTCGACCGCGCGCAGACTTATCTGGCGCGCATTCTACCAAACCATAATATTTTTGGTTTTTATTGATCCTAGACATGATTGTGTGTGGTTGTGAAAATATCATGGATTTCTTCCGCCGACGAAGGCGGGTTCGGGTTTGAGCTTCCTGCTCCTTCCCAGGGCTCCATCTCGTGAGGCTACTGCCCCACGGTGTTTGGAGCCGCTTTGCGCGGCCGTCCTCGGGACGTGTGCCCCACCGGATGTTTGCGGCCCTCGGCGCGGTCAGCCAGCCGGGTGAGACCCCTTTGGGGGAGGCCCAGCTAGCGTCTGCGAGCGGGCGCGCAAACGGGGTATGGGCTATAATTTGGGTAGGGGTGTTAGAAGGGATGTGAGGATTGGGTGAGGTGGGCTGGGGAAGTGGCGGGGGCACAATATCGCGGGGCAGCGCCCATTTCTTCGTGGCTCTGGTGTTGGTGGTAATGTTGGGGCAAGGAGCTGCTGAGTCATTCATTTCTAGCGGCGGTGGTCGTCGTCTGGGTGCGATGCCCTGCAGGTGTTTGTGGGGGCCATGATCGGCGCTGTCAAACATTCGACGCGCCAGCTGGCCCACGAAGTCCTGCAGCGGCTGGATGTTGAGGTCCCGCGCGATGACCTCGTTGCGGACGTAGCTAGCTAGAAAATAAATAAATGAAGAAATGACTGTATAGTCTATGACTTTTGCCTGCCTTCATAAAAACAAAGCATAGAATTTTGACAAGTCAGTATCAAACTGTGAAACGCCATCTAGTGATATACTATGCGATTATTATAAGAATAGGACTGTCAAAACGGCCATATTTGTTTGCGTTTCGCTTCCACTTCAGGGTGTAGGATGTGCAAGAAAAGGAACAAAGATCAAAAATGCCGTTTGACAGTCCTATTCTTATAATAATCGCATAGTATTTTCTAAAGGTCCGTAGAAAACGGCTCATTAGTTAGCAACGTTCAAAAGAACAAAGCAGCAAAAATCTATCAAAATAAGGAATTCAAATGACAGTTGAAACCCATACCCATATCCATATTTCTTAGCCGGTAGCCCCCCTGGGGGGGCTAGTTATCGTTATACCCGACGTCACAAAACAAGGAACAGATAGCGGCTATTTTCTTTAAAAAATTGACTTAAAGTTCTCAAAAACGTATGAAGTTCATACCATAAAGTTACGCGGTAGCCCCCCGTCTAGGCCGACAGGTGACCTAACCGTCTGTGGGCTCCTTTAGTGACGTAAAATCATGCCACTGTTTTCCAGTCCGCTGATTGGCCAATAGAAATCATCAGATGTCAGTCAAATTACGGGAATGCCAAAAAAGTTATAAACAAGAGGCATAAAAACTGAAAATAAATTGATATTGAGCTTTATTTAAACGTAATTCTTATGATCTGAATACAATGGATCAAGACGAAAGTTTTATGAATCCAGATTCATTGGATATTCAAGAAATATCTGAAATAACAGGTAAGTTACTTGCAAACTATTTGTGCAACTATTTCATCAGCTGAATCATGTTGTAAACAAACGAAAATTTTCAGATTTCTTGAAGAACTGGGATGATTCCTTCATGAAAAAATTGGAGGAAGAACTGGCGAATACTGATGATACCGCCTTGTTAAGTGTAGATACCGAAATCACTAAACATGAAAATTCACCAACAACTCAGCTGTCGCCTCACTACAACAGTCCAGGGAATCCACTGGTGTCTCAATATACGCACTCTGTCAGACAACAAAGTTCGCCAGTCCATCAAAGCAACAATAGGCACAGTCCTATGCAGATATCACCTGAAAGATTTAAGCTGCGTTCACCACCTGAAGCAACGCCAGTACCTGATGTCACCCAACGTGTACCTAAAAATAGAGCCCCCGCCCAAGGCCCGATGATTGTGCAACAAGTGGTACCTCAACCTGTTTATGTGAATTTGCATCAAGTCCCCGAGTGCACTGGGTCTTTTGTACAGCTAGGTAGTGCCCCTCAAGTAAAACAGACTGCTAAAGTCACTCAAACAACACAACCTTTACTGATACAAAATAACCCTAAGGGGATAGCACCATTGATTATTAAAAGTACAGATGCCAGCTTCCAGCCAGTGATTCTACAATCAAATCTAATTAATACAGATGGGCAGACTTTAATGTATACTACTGCTCCTGTTCAGGGTAGGTGATTGTTGTTGTTTTATATATTTATTTACTACTACTACTACTTACTTACTCTAGGTTAAACTATCATAAAAGGTTATAACCTATACTAAATAAATGTACTATATATACTATTATTAAATAAATGTCTTGGTCTTGAGTTGAATGTATTCACTGTAAAAATAAACTTTCAGGAACCGCATCAAATATTTTAAACCAGAAAACTAACTCTGAAACTAGACCTATTCACACATTTTTCACAAGTGACAGTGGTCAAACCCTATTGACCACTGGGATACCAGTTGTTCTAGAAGGTGACAAAGTAATGCTCAGCCAAGCAACTCACGTTGGTCCTCCCAAAGTTAAAGAAGTTAAGAGGAGTGCCCACAATGCCATCGAGAGGCGGTATAGGACCAGCATTAATGATAGAATAGTCGAGCTGAAGAACATGCTGGTCGGAGAAGAGGCAAAGGTATGGTTCTTTTGACTGTCATAGAACTGTAATACTTCTAACAAGATTCAATTTAAAATTTGAGTATTTGTTTTTTTTGAATTATCACTACATGAACATCCATAAACATCTAACTTGGTGTTATTAATATATTTATATCAATTCTAGTTGAACAAATCTGCAATATTAAGGAAAACCATAGACTACATTAAGTATCTTCAAAATCAAAATGCTAGATTAAAACAGGAAAATATGGCACTTAAAATGAAGTACCAAAAGGGTGGAGCCAAAGAAACTTCATTTGAAGGAAGTTACACTCCTCCGCACAGCGACATCTCTTCACCGTATCACTCTCCACATGCTACAGATAGTGATTCTCCGTCATCACCAGAATACAAGGTTTTTACTTTCTTTTTTATTACAAAGCAAATACTTAATACAATTAATTCATTACAGATTCATCATACCAGTTTCTTACAATGTTTTCAGATGGAAGAAAAGTATTCTAAAATTGTTATGGGTATGGGAGATCACTCCCGCTTAGCGCTGTGCGCCTTCATGGTCGGGTTGATAGCCTTCAACCCATTTAGCTTTTTCCTTGGAAGCTTTGGGTCTGAGTCTTCTCCAAGTGATTTTTCTGCTAGGCTGGATCAAAGAAGAATATTGTCCAAGAACTTAAACAGTAAGTTATTTATACTCTACAGAGCCAAAACAATGTTTGTGTATATCACAGTTTTTTTTTGTTAATGTTATTGGGCGATAGATAATCAAATAATTTTCTTTACAGGTAACACTGGATTTGCACCTGCTGCTTGGATTTTCAACACTTTCTTCATATATCTCATAAACTTTGTGATACTGGGTGGTTGCCTCATCAAACTGCTAGTTTATGGTGACTCGGTACCCAAATCGCAATCAAAAGAAGCTGGACAATTCTATAAACACAAAGAACAAGCTGATAATTTTCTGAAAAAGGTATGTTGTTGAATACCATGTGCCGTGTATTAACATGTTTATAATACTATGGCAATTCTATATTGTAGAAAGTATACTATACTTACATATTAAGTATACTTAATTGAAACTTTAAAATTCTAAATGGAAATTTTTGTATACCTCAAAAAGATTTAGTATTTTTTATATTTTTGTAAACTTACAATCATGTTAGTGAATATCTTTTTGAGGAGGCTTCCTCAAGGCTCAACGTCACTTATCCATTGAAAATTTGCAGGGCGATGTAACTAACGCGCAATTGGAACTACATAGGTCACTAGCAGTGTGTGGTAAAAGCGTCCAAGCGGGCGGGCAGGGGCAGGCCAAGGTTACAGCGCTAGCAGCGGCGGTTTTACGACAAGTGCTACAGCGGCTACCGCTCGGCGGGTACCTGGCGCGCCGGGCCGGTGATCTGTGGTCTGACAGGTATGATTACTGAATGACACGCGTTTACAGGTCACTAGCGGTGTGCCGTAAAAGCGTCCAAGCGGGCGGGCAGGGGCAGGCCAAGGTGACAGCGCTAGCAGCGGCGGTTTTACGACAAGTGCTGCAGTGGCTACCGCTCGGCGGGTACTTGGCGCGCCGGGCCACAGAATAAATAATAGTGCTAAGGCACAGAAGACTCACTCTGCAAGCTCATTCAAATAAAAATAAATCTTTCTGCGTGGAAATAAAGTCCAATTCCGGTTGCTTTGTCATCGCTTGCCTATTGTTATAATAACCTAGAGTTCGCGCATGCAAGCAAAACTGTACCCAATAGCTACGCGCGAGCGTTTCTATTTCTATGAATGTCTCAAACAGCTCGCTCGCTGGTTAGGGTTGCGAGCGACTTGCGAGTTCGATTTTGTTGTTTCTTTTGTTCTTTCTTTTATTTAGACACTCGTAAACACAACAGTATCTTATATACGGATTATAAGAACGTTTAGTAGTCATTGTTCGGTGCACAAAAATCACAGAAATGATCGATCGTTTTACGCGCGAACGTGGAGCGTACGAGCCGAGCGGCATCCTTCTGTCATACGCCTGCCCGGCAGGCGCGCCGGCCGAACGTACCTAAACTGCGGAGTGACATCCCCCTGGCCGGGCCGGCGACCTGTGGTCTGTCAGGAGCTACACTGGTCACTAGCGGTGTGCGGTAAGTGCGTCTAAGCTGTCGGACAAGGGTAGGTGACAGCGTTAGTAGCGGCGGTTTTACAAGTGCTACAGCGGCCTACTGGCGCGCCGGGCCACCTGCTACCTGTGGTATGACAGGAGCTACACTGATCAATAGCGGTGTGCGGTAAGAGCGTTCAAGCTCTCGCTCGGGCAAGGGAAGCGCTAATAGCGGTTTTACGACTAGTGTTGCAGCGGCTGCTGCTCGGCTCTGGCGACCTGTGGACTGACAGGTAAGACTATTATGACTAGTGATGTACGCCTGGGAATATTGCCACTGCCGGAAATTTTCCACTCCCAATGGGCACATTGGGAATATTGCCCAAAATCCCCAGTAGACTTTTTGTCGTTTTGTTAAATTATATAAATAAATATTGTTTTTCTTTTGTGTCTTACAATTTTATAATTTGTTGTTAATTATGGCAAGATTATTATGTTTTTTTTTTAGTTTGTTGTTTATAAAAAATAAAACATCTTAATTAAAACTGTTTTTAATTACATATGTGCTTACTTTTGATGTTGGTGGCTATTTATTACGTAATTCAATATAATCAAACAGTTTTATAATCTTATTTTAAATTGTCTTGCATGGTAAAATATTAATCTAAAAATGGCCCTTGGGAATATTGCTGGGAGCTTTGGGAACACTGCCTGCAAATTTTGAGACTTTGGGAACGTGCCCGGGCACGGTACATCACTAATTATGACGTCACACGAGCCACACAGGTCATTAGAGGTGCGCGGTAAGGGCATCCAGGCTGGCGGGCAGGGTCAGGCCAGAGTGACGGCGCTGATGGTGGCATTGCTTCTGGACACGCATTAACTTACCATATTACTGCATCTAACTCTTTACTAATAGAAAAAACTGAAAACTATGCGAACGTACTAATGTCTGGAAATACTAGTTCGCTTTTTAGCACCACTGACACATTTCTTAAAAAAATATTTTTAACTCCCATAAATTTTTCATATCACCAACTTGGCCTTAGATTTTATGTTTGATATTCCTAACTACAAATAATAAGCCTCCACTGATTCCAAAGATCTTTATTTCTACAATAATCAGTACTTACATTAAAACTTCTTACAGCCCCGCCAGAAGAGCAACACAGCGTTGGGCGGCAGAGGTCTCGAGCGTTTCACATCGCTTGGCTCAACTGGAAATCTTATCAAGTCACAGTGGTCGCAGTGAGCGAGTTCTTCTGGCCCTACAAGCTGTCAACTTGGCGGAAACCTCTGGGAACAGACAACTGTTGGCTAACACTTATGTTACTGCTGCTTTGGTCTTCAAGGATTATATCCCAAAAATTGGCAATTGGCTTTGTGGGTGAGTATTCTAACAACTGCAAATTATATGGCCGTAATGTTGGATATGGTCAGAATACAGTAAAATATCATGCAGCATTTAAAGATTACATTAGATTATATCAGATAAACATAGTTAAATACTAAGTACAGTGCCACAAACTTTGCTGTGCCGGTGGCCAAACTGTGAAACTAACGTGATTTTTTTAAATGTCATTTTGCTGTCAAGTTGATGTCCAACCATAGCGCTGCTGGCGGCTTAAGTTCTTAGAAGTCAGGGCCGGTTAAAGTACTACAAAAAAAAGAAAAACGTACGTAGCGCCGCTGTCACCGGCACAGAAAAGGTTGTGGCACTGTAGACTGTGGTAATTAAGTTACAAATTGTCTCAAGAGGGCCCTTTCCGTTATTGTTGACAAGAAGTTGACAAGCTTGTTGTTTCATCCAGTGCAATGACAGTGAGTGAGTAAGCAAGTGAGAACGCGATAACTTTGAAGGAAAATAGTGTGCAGAAACTTGTTCCAGGATTTACGTGTTTTTCAGTAAGCCTTATAAGTTTGTGAAATAAATGTCTTTTATTTAGAATCTCCATTACATTTACAAGGTTTCTATCATATTATTTTCTTTGCTTTAAAAAATTATGAGTAGTGATGAACGCCCAAAGTTCAGGTATTTGTGCAAAAAATCAGATTCTTTGAGGTTTATACTGAATTTGTTTCTTCAAATTTAGATTTTTTATTTCGATAGAAACCTAGATATAGTGTAATAGCCTATTAGTTCAAAAGTTTCAAAGAAAGATCTGTTACAACGCCATAAACACGTAAGAGCGTTTGTATGAAAAGTAAGTCGGATTGGCCGTCCTTAAGTATTCATACAAAACTGTTCTTATTTCGTACCTGTAAAATAAGGTCGCGCTGAACTCTGCTTGCTTGTATAGCTTGATACCTATACCGTTCGGCTAGACATGACGCTATAGGAGAAAATATTGTCAGTACAGCAAGAACTCGTTCTGATGATCGTATTATTTTGTACCTATCAAATTCAATTGGCAGCACTTTGCTCTGGCAGGCAGCATTTTGACCTATTACACTGACTATCGAGTTTTTCGTTTTTGTAGACTTCAAAGTCATTAGCTTAGTTTTATGCCTTAAGTCATTACTCATTTACTTTTTAATCAGGGGTAGTTTTCACTGCTGAATATATTAACAGAAACCGCTTTCACTATTATTATAGCTACTACCTCCGCCTATGCCGTGTGACCTCATCCGACTCGTGTGTGTCGCCACCGGTGCGTCTGCGGTGGGTGACCAGCCCTAGAGGCCAGAGCTTCCTGCGAGCGCGCCGCTGGAGCTACGAGCGAGCTCACCCGGCATCTGCTCTGTTCTGCAAACTACCCGACCCGGCGGATCCTTTGGCCTTCGCTATGAGGGTGAGATTGGTTATTTTTTTGTTTGTTAAGTGTTTCTTTTATATCCAAAAAGTCACCCTTATAGTATGGTCAATGTGACAAAATTTAATGAATATGTGTAGCGTATTTCCTAAAACACATCTTAGTGAAGGAACGAATCCTTATTGTGAAAACAACGAAGTTTGAAGATATCCTGTCTTCTTAGTGACGAATTAAGATTATATGGTAAAGATATGAGTTTTATGTAGATATCATTGAGATAATTTACCAGCGGTTTATGGAAACATTCCATCTGCGAAAGACAGGGGAGAGTCACCTTATTTGTACAAAATATCATAGGACTTAAAATGAGCTCAAAAATAGAAGCTAAATGTGGAACTATAAACAAGAGTAACGGGACTCAACGCGACATTATGTACTTACAGCTAGACGTTTTGGCTGTGTTGCTACAGCCGTGGTCACAAGCAGACTGACCATTCCTCTTGTTAATAATTATAATGGAACACGAAAGTTTAAAATCTTATAAATGTTGTACTATTTCGTAGGCATATCACCTGGACTTACTGCAGAAGAGTCTGCAAATGCTTCTGTGCGTGGACGAGCGCAGCAACACCCGCGACGTCTTAGAGCTGATCAAACTCATCACTGACGATGTTTCCACTGATGCGCCGCAGCATACTGGTATGAAGTTGCCTTCTATAAAATTTTCAAATATATTTTAAATAATAGTAAAAAATTAATGTATTGGATGGATATGTAAAATAATAATTAGCTGAGTGCATTTTAACTTGTCCTTTAGAGCATGTAACAGTAAAAATCATGGTTTTTAAACCTGTGTTTCGTTCGCATTTGCGTGCTTCAGGCCGATATCAATACTTTTTTCTTATTATTTTATCTCTCTAAAATTCGCGAACACATTATGAATATTCACTTAATCAATTATTTGGAGACCATCAATATACTTTTTAGTTAGTGCAAAACGTCACTGAACTAATAATAAGTAATCTTGATCATAAGAAAAAAATATAACCGTTCATCTTTGATATAGCCAAAGCCTTTCACCCTATTTCGATTCCACGCCTGTTGCAAGAACTGGAATTGTAGTAAGAGACGTACCACTTAAATACATAGTTTTATTTATGAGGACTACCTCAATAGGCAGCAAAGAGCTATAAAATCGATGGATGGAGCAGTGACAAAAGAACCGTAACTTGTGGCCTACCTCAAGGTAGCCACACCTACCTTAATGGCCCAACGCGCTTCCTAGTTTACGTGAAAAGTACAAAAAACGCATGTGTGTGGGTACAGGTTGCTGGGACCCTGTTCTGGAATGGTGGGCCAACCTCGTGGGCGTAGCCGCGGCCTGGCTTCTAGCTGACGTCAGCCAGGCGTCCGAGTATGGAGACCGCTTGTACATGTTGCCGGAACCTCTAGCCACTTCCGAGGATCCTCTACCTGGGTGAGTTTAATAAACGAAGAAAGGTTCAAGTTGTTGGGAACCAGTGTTGGAATGGAGGGCCAACTTCGTAGGAGTAGCCGCGGCCTGGCTTCTAGCTGACGTCAGCCAGGCGTCCGAGTATGGAGACAATTTCATTCCAACACTGGTTGTGTTGGAATGTAGGGGCCAACCTCGTGGGGGTAGCAGCGGCCTGGCTTCTAGCTGACGTCAGCAAGGCGTCCGAGTATGGAGACCGCTTGTACATGCTGCCGGAACCTCTAGCCACTTCCGAGGATCCTCTACCTGGGTGAGTTAGGAAGAAAGGTTCAAGTTGCTGGGAATCAGTGTTGAAATGGAGGGCCTACTTCGTGGGAGTAGCTGCGGCCTGGCTTCTAACTGACGTCAGCCAGGCGTCCTAGTATGGAGACCGCTTGTACATGCTGCCGGAACCTCTAGCCACTTCCGAGGATCCTCTACCTGGGTGAGTTAGGAAGAAAGGTTCAAGTTGCTGGGAATCAGTGTTGAAATGGAGGGCCTACTTCGTGGGAGTAGCTGCGGCCTGGCTTCTAACTGACGTCAGCCAGGCGTCCGAGTATGGAGACCGCTTGTACATGCTGCCGGAACCTCTAGCCACTTCCGAGGATCCTCTACCTGGGTGAGTTAGGAAGAAAGGTTCAAGTTGCTGGGAATCAGTGTTGAAATGGAGGGCCTACTTCGTGGGAGTAGCCGCGGCCTGGCTTCTAACTGACGTCAGCCAGGCGTCCGAGTATGGAGACCGCTTGTACATGCTGCCGGAACCTCTAGCCACTTCCGAGGATCCTCTACCTGGGTGAGTTTAGTTAAGGAAGAAAGGTTCAAGTTGCTGGGAACCAGTGTTGAAATGGAGGGCCTACTTCGTGGGAGTAGCCGCGGCATGGCTTCTAATTGACGTCAGCAAGGCGTCTGAGTATGGAGACCGTTTGTACATGCTGCCTGAATTTCTCGCCACGTCCGAGGATTATCTTCCAGGGTGAGTTTAATTAAGGAAGAAAGGTACAAGTTGCTGGGACCCTGAGTCGGAATGGTGGGAAGGAAGACTATATTTATTAGCATCTCTGTAAACATTTCTGCGGTGGTGTCGTGTGAGGCGGGTCGTTACGTTCCCTAAAATATGGTTGAGCGAAGCGATGGCTGGTTCATGCGTACTGCTCGTGAACGGGTGCCACCAGTGGGATGGGTCTGCTCCTGGCTTCTTGTCTCAAAATATGCAGATTTTTTATGTTTTATTGTTATTAGTTTTATTTTATCGTGGCTTGTATGGCACTGTTTATTATTGACTCTTATGTTCTTAAACTATTCAAAGTTTTATTACCCTTGTTTGGCATTTCTATTTATTATTTTATTTGCTACGTTTTTGGTTGGTGTGTATTTTAAAGAAACTACCTTTTGGATGCCTATTTCTTAGTTATTGAAAATTATTTACTGCTATGATTACCGGGTTTTTTTATTTTGTTTTTAAATTTAAGATTAATTTGTGATGGAAAGTGACTTTACATATTATAAATTATGTTAGTCACTTTTCAATTTGACGACTCTGTATGAAATATGACAGGGAGAAAAAAATTGCCCTTGGCGAGTTTCTTGCCGGTTCTTCTCGTTACAAGGCCTCCCGCCGTAGGATTTGCGAACCGATAGCGTAGCTTCATTGGCGTTCACAAGTGCTGTATCAGCCTAAAATGAATAAATGATTTTGAATTTTGAATTTTGAATTAGCATATTATAACCCATCAGAATCGACAGCTCAGTGCCTGGATTTATATAGCGACAACGAAACAAGTAACTATTGATTTTTAAAACTTTTGTTTAAGTATAACAAGAGCCTATTATCATGGCGTTGCGTAAGATTAATATCTTATGTTATTGTTGTAAATATTTTTTTATTTTTTTTTGCAATGCAATTTTTATTATTGAAAAATTGAAAATGAAGTATTAGAAAAAGTTGACCCGTCTCACACACAACTAGCTCCGATGGGACTCTAACATAAACTTATTATACTCTAGTAATAGACGGACAGAGTTCGCTTGGTTGTGAGACCGAAAATGACCTGAGCTAGTGTGTGTAATTTGTAAACGTGTGTGTGAGTTTTAGAGCTGCCCTCAAGCATTTTAGGTTGTCGATAACAATAATGTAAATAAAACACAAACAAGATTTAATAATTCATATGATATGAAGTATACTTCAATGGACATGGGAAAATAAAAATAAAGTTCATGTTATTTAAATTTTTACTTTTTTGCATTCACAATGCAATTTTATTATTGAAAAATGGAAAATAGATTTTATTTTCTAAATACTTCATTTTCCATTTTTCAATAATAATGGTCATTTCACTTCAATACGATAAGTATTTACAAAGTTATTGTAAAAATTAATTTGCTTAAAACACTATTGCCTCGGTTGTTCGCTAGCAATCGTCTTTTACCACGTTCGACGTCATTCCTCCCGACCGCCCGTATACCGCACCGGCCGGTCATACTTACCTAGTCGCACAGCTGCACTGGTTGATATCTTGTTTTTTAATAAAACTAGTTTCGCTATTTTTTATTATTGTTCTCGCATTGCACCAAATTTTTCGATTTTTTACGAATTATTATTTTTATTCTGCGTTTTGATCGAAGTATTCGTACATAGAGGCACAATGCAGTATTTAAATACCTTGTACTTCGTGAAGACATGTTGATAATTTTCTTGAATTATACAATATTGTATAAGACTATACAATATTGTATTATTCAAGCACGCATTGTGGCTGTCACGAAAACACTAGCACGTGAAAAATTGAAAATGAAGTTGGTAGATTTAGACTCATCATGTCATCCTACTAATATTATAAATGTGAAAGTTTAGATGTTTGGATGTTTGGATGTTTGTTACTCAATCACGTCAAAACGGCTGAACGGATTTGGCTGAAATTTGGGACACAGATAATCTGTAGCCTGGAGAGGAACATAGGCTACTTTTTATCCCGGAAAAATGACGAATTCCCGCGGGATAACGTCCTGTAGTCCACGCGGGCGAAGCCGCGGGCGGAAAGCTAGTATTCAATAATTTTCACTTCACTATCAATCGAGTTAGACTTGTACCGATGCTACATCCCTAATCCAACTTCTACCCTCACATCATTTTTATCCTTTGATCCTATGGATCCTATGGAAACCAACATCTCGCCGTGTCGTGTCGGCCATATTCGCCACTTCCGATCCAGCCTGCCCACGCGACAGAGTGTTTGAGTCGAGCTCTCCTGTTCCTCATCATATCGGTCAAGTACATCTTCCAAGTGATCGCCGCGAGTTTAACTGAATTATTGTGATCACGAACTTTTGGTGTGGAAAGTCAAATAAGAAGAGAGACGCGCATCCTCTACAACTAGCACGCGGGAGCAACGTCGAACCAGGTTAGCCCCCTAAAATCTCCTTTTTTGACCGCCCAGAAGTATTTAGAAAAAATCGACCCGTCCCACACAACTAGCTCCGATAGGACTCGAACCCACGACCTTACGCTATCCGGGCGGCTGCTCTAACGACTGAGCTACGGAGTCGTTAACGACGGCGACGATGACGAATACAACGATCAACGACTTCGTAGCTCAGTGGTTAGAGCAGTCGCCCGGATAGCGAAAGGTCGTGGGTTCGAGTCCCATCGGAGCTGGTTGTGAGACAGGTCGATTTTTTCTAAATACTTCATTTTAAATTTTTCAATAATAAAAACTGCATAGTGCATGCAAAAATTTAAAAATTTTTACGAATCTTTAAAAATTCATTGTGAAGTATTTTGAAGGGCTACGGAAAAAAAATTATGACATATTTTAAGTTAAAATGTATATATTTCAAAAATAAATAAATAAAAATACCTTTCCCAAAGCCATTGAACATTTAGGTACTTACACTTAATTATTGTCCTCTGAAGAGAACAATTTTATTTAAATAATTTCACAAGGTTTCTTTGCAGTTTTGCTTGAAATATTTGCTGCACACCACAGAGTTTTGGCGAAGCTCCCAGTCTATTCTATTTATTAATTTTATCCAGTTTAACTTAATCACTGGATTTACAGGAAACCTGAAAATATTGTTAAATTGGTACTGTAGTAGGTATAATTTACTATTTAAAAAATGTCGGTTAAAATCAGCTTTAAATAAAACTATCAGTGTTCACAAAGACAAACAAAGTTATATTGGAAACCATCGACATGAGTATCGAAAATAATATCGATAATTTTTGATCAACCTCTACGTCATATTTTCTCAAGTTCACGGATATAATATCTTTTTATCTAACACATAAAGTTTAAAAATCAGTCTTTATTTAGAAAATAGACGGTAAATAGTATGATATTAATGTGTCACTTAGTGTATTTGGGAATATATTCAACTAAAATATGAACTATGAAAATGGTAATTGTACAATCCTATTTACCTGTGAAATAAGTGTTTATTTGGTTTATTGTCGTAAGTAACATTACAATTCAACACAGAACACTACACCATTATTGATTTATATAGTTATAAGAGCCAAATCGACGCGATCGCGATAAAAATCACAAAATAATCAAGTGGACGTTTTTCATCAAGATGATAAAAGACGCTAAATAAGTCAAATCGGGTTCTGCTGTCATTTTCTTCCAACTCTTTCTCGCACATAGCTTCTGCCGTAAGGACTGGTTTGTCACTCGCACCATTGTCCGTCTATTAGGTACCCCTAGTATAAATAAGTTTATGGACTCGAACCCACGACCTTTCACTGTCCGGGCGAATACTCTGACATTTTCAATTTATTGTTGTTATATATTTTATTCTCTCTTTGAAATTGAAAAAAAGTTGAATTAAATAAAAAACCAGTTCTTTGTCAAATTAAATGAATCTCTTAGTCTATAAAATAATCAAATATCTACCTATTTAAATCACTTACGGTATATACTTATTAAAATGAACCAAAGTAACATTTGTATAAAAACTTCATTACCCTGCTTTATTTTCGATTCGGTAAACTTATTAGCACAAAATAATTATTACAGTTCCAAAAGTATGATACGTCGCGAACACAGATACATTCTCACACATACAGCTGCTTAGAAATTCTAGACGGCATGTTTATAAAACATGAGTGTATAGTTTATAGTTGTTTAATTAATAACTATTGTCTTAGCCGCATAAACATCAGCTGATGAAAGTATAGCTATTGTACTATTATTGTAGGGCACTGCACATGGCATACAAAAGCCGGCGCGGCCTGTTGAGCCTCGCACAGTGTCGAGATGACCACTCTATCGAGAAGACGTCCGAGACCATACTCAAGGTACGTAAATTTAACAATTGACCGGTCTTACTTTAAGTCGTTTTTGTTTCTTTCGTATCTCATTTGTTTATTCTATTATTTTTTTATTGTTAAAAGTTACTCGCAACATTGATATTTGGCACAGCTGCGCCTTGTAAATTTTATCTGAGTGGTTCTCGTTCTTCTGGAAATATCGGGATAAAAAGAATGTGCCATTCCACACTACAATCTATCTCTAAGCTAATTTTCATGCATATCTGTTCAGCTTTTAGATATAACTAGCCACCCGCTCGCGGCTTCGCCCCCCTGGACTACACGGCGATAACCCTCGGCAATTTGATATTTTTCCGGGATAAATAGTAGCCTATGTCACATTCGAGCTCCTAAACTATCCCCATATCAAAATTTCACGTCGATCCGTTGTACCTTTTTGACGGGACAGACGGACAAACACACTTTCACATTTATAATATTAAGTATTGATTCTGATTAAAAAGAACCGTGTTAGTTTGTAGTTTGTTGAAATAATTTGGCTTTTATTAAACTGTACCCTATTTTGTATCTTTTCAGTTGGTCGAAAGAAGTTTTTAGAAAGGTTGTTAGAATATGTTGCCAAATTATATTTAGTTTTTTAATATAAATTACAATGTGTTTGCCATAATTCTTAGTCACTGTATTTTTTCTTTTGAATAGTTTCATCTCATTTAATTAATTCATTTTAATGCGGGTCTACTGCCGTCAGCATATTTCGACTGACACTTTAGCAACATTTCAAAATCTTTCTATACTTAATTTTTTTAGGTATGCGACATTGCCGGAGCCAAGTTAGCAGACTCTCTGGCATATTACTGTTGTAAACAGCCCACACAGCTAATGATGGTAAGTTAAACTATAAATTTCAATGCCATATTTTATTTTTATTTTAACAGCTTTTTATAGAAGTGCCTGAATTTGACAAATAAGAAGATGTGCCACTATTACGAGAGTGCATTGTAGTTGCATTGCACTTGTTACCCTTATGTGCAATATCACTACAAGGCAAATCTCGCATTAGTTACAATCGCCGCTTTGAAGACGCTACAAGTTTTATTTTGCACATACATAGCAACAGGTTAGAAAAAGTTTGAGTTTATTTTGCTAATTGTAAGTGTTTATAGATTCTTTTGCTGTAGCATTAGTATTGTAAGTATTTAATCAAACAGATGTTTACTGTATCTTTATGTGTAACTTGCTTGATCAAGTTATGTTTATTTTGTGACTAGATATCATGCAAAATTGTAGTACTTACTTTTTTATTTTTATAGAATAGCTGGATTAAAAACTAAATGATGGTAAATTCCATGATAATGTTGAAGTGGTATTTTATGCAAATTCCAAAGTTTTTTAGCATATTATTATTACACGATAATAGGATATTTTACTGTTCTTTTATTTAAAATATTTTTCGAAATATAAGCTTCACAAAACAAGTTTTTATTTTGAATTATCTTGAATATTTTCAAAGTTATAGGACATCAAACTTTCTAATTAGACAAAGAGGTAACGACTATCTTTGTGACGTCACCAAGTCAGTAACGCCAATGTGTCGCCATAGAAGATTGATTTCGTTTTAGAAAGAGACAGCTATTGTCAAAATTAAACAGCTTCTAATACATTCGCTTGCTATAAAACAAATTCAAATTATTTTTTCACATTTGGTATTCTTAAATGTTATAATTATGTATGTTTTAACTTCATTATCAAACATCTACATTTCAACAACAGTGAACTCGTTTCTTATATCTATTTTATTTGTTAGCCGAAACGTTTTAATCACTCTAAGAATCACTTGTAAGAACGCTAATAATGGCGCGCGTCATCTATTTGTGTTAAAATTACTAATGTATTGTATCTATCTTTGTTGGGTAAAGATAAAGATAAAGATAATATCGTATATGGTAGAGTTGTTGTAGATCACAGAGCACAAGAAAATCCTTAGAAATAGTAAATTCAAGTCTCTTTGCTCAAAAAAGCAAACCCTCCAACTTTTTTCCGTGTGAACTATTTCGAATTTCTTTGATTTTTTTTGCACTGTTTTACTACTAAAGTACGGTCACGGAGCACGAAGAATCTCGTACAATGACCTGTTATTACCTGTCCTTGTCGCTTCCGCGTAAATATAGTGCGTCACGGTCGCACAGACCCCTTGAGACGGCGCGGTCATCGCATTTGGTGAAGGTAGTAAGTTAATTTGGTGAGGGACAGGTAATCAGGTCATCAGATTCTTCGTGCTCCGCGACCATACTTTACCTGTAGATACCGAATTGACGCTCTAAACTGGGCCGGCAAAAGACTGCGTAGTGCATGACAAGACAAGTCGTTTGCACAAATAAAAGGTGACAGTATTGAAGCGTATTTTTGGTGTTCTGTGTGTTGTGATAATCTTGCACTAAAGTATACTCGTATATAATTATGTCTATGTTTTGCTTATCCAACTATGGAATTGCGTAAAGTCAATCGTATTCATTTGAGAGTTCATATTGTATCATATTTTATGTCATTCCATACAAATTGCAGCCGATTGAATGGGTATGTATCAAAATTACTACGGTCATTACGACTATGGTCGAAATAACGGGTACGATCGATTCACATATTTTCATAATATATATTTTCATTTCACCTACGGTTTATTGAACTACAGTTGATTCACCTAACGGACGATTGGCCTAATGTTCATTTCATCTACTGGTTGTTTCGACTATGAACGACTCGCCTACAACAAGCTTATTAATTGGAATGGAAAGTTTATTAAATGGATTTGGGCGCGTTGGATTGTTTTTTTGATTAGGGTGTCGCAAACATAAAATTTTTGACTGTTTTAGTATGGAGCGGGGACTTTCAAGAATTTTCAAGAATTAATTTTATAAAAATGAAAATATCTCGAAAACGGTGCGTCATCGCTGAAATCTAAAAAATTTTCGTTCCCGTATGGACCCGGAGATACTTAGGAGGCATCCGATGATCAAATAAAAAAAAAAATTTTTTTTTGCTTAAAAAAATTTTTGTTAAGTACTTAAGTATTTCAAAATTTTTATATATTTTGGGAAAAACAGAAGGGGGACGGGAGCGAGGCCCCCCGCCACCCAACAAAATGTAACAGACGTTTCAGTTTAGGTTAGGTTAGAACAGTGACCAAAACGACGCGCCAGAATCGACTTTATACACCCCCCCTACCCCCTACTTTACTTTAATAGGAAATGGGAATATGTATATAGTCGTTTCTGGCGCTTCGCCGGCCGCTGCCGCGGCACGCTCGCTTCGCTCGCTCGGCTCGCGCGGTATGTTCATGTAAACCTAACATGCTCGTCGCTTCGCTCCTCGCACCTATCAGCAATACAATCACGAGCAATAATAAATGTATACAACATAGGACTATGTCATATTACAATATTGAATGACTTCTGTGGCACTGATCGTTTTCTTTTGGAACGCTACAGTGTGACAAAGTTCTATGTTGTATTGTAGGTTAGTTAAATTTAAGTTTAAATCTAGCATTCCGGACAAACCCCCGTGGTTTTTGGTTTGCTTAGATGAAAAAAAATGTATTTTTATGTTGTTTAAATAAATAAAAAAAAAAAAAAAGGTATACATAATATTATTGCTCGTGTCTGTACATGAGTCACTATTTTTAAACTTAATAAACCGTGTAGGTGAAATGACCGTAGGTGAAATGACCAGTAGTTCAATCAACCGTAGGTGAAATAACCGTAGGTGAGTTGTTCGTAGGTGAGATGACCAGTAGTGATTTCGTACATTAGTTATTTTAAAAATAGGTGTAACGACCAATAGTTATTTTGAACAGTAGGTCTTTTGACCGTAGTTATTTCGACCATAGACGAAACGACCGTAGTTATTATGATACATACCCGATTGAATACGATATGAACTGACAAATTAATACGATGTCCGTACGCAATTGCCCCCCAGCTGTTATTGTTGATCGAAGATATTAACAATTTACTTGCATACCTATGACAGTTGATGCAAGTGCTGTGCTGTGACTGGCTGCTAGAAGTGCGCGCGGGCGTTTGGGAGGCGCGCGCGGGCGGTGGCAGCCCCGCGCCGAACGCGCAGTTACGCGGCTTCCAGCGCGAATTGCACTCCCTAAGGCGGATATCGCAGAACTTGCCGGTTAGTATGCATGCACATACAATTTAGTTCGTTAAACAGCATTTTAAGTACGATCCAAGTACTTTCCGGCGACCACTTATCGCCAATATCAAGTCAAATGTAGCAAAGCAAGACAGTAGAATTTGCACATAGGTGAGCAGGCAAATTTGCCTGTTCACCTATGTACAAATGTGCTTTATACCAATAGATTTTTCATTTGCTAACTGCAATGCATGCAGCAGATTAACACGTCAATTTTATAAGATTTTTCCCCTCAACAGCAACCTTTTCTAAAACCGAATAAATTGAAATCAATATTTAATCATGGCAATACTTTCCGTTTACAGTGGGCGACGTCTCGAGTGTTCCTGCACTCGGCGGTATACCGCATGATGGCGGGCGCGGCGCCCAAGCGCACGCAGCAGTTGTTGGACGGCAGCCTGCGCCCTCGGCTGAATAGGACCTCAATCATATGCGGGAAAGGTGAGAACGAGGAGATTCCATCAAGACTGCAAGTTTACAGTGGGCTATGTCTCGTGTACTTGCACTCGGCGGTGTACCGCATGATGGCGGGCGCGGCGCCGAAGCGCACGCAGCAACTGTTGGACGGCAGCCTACGCCCGCGGCTGAACTCCTGTGCTCCTCAATCATATGCGAGAAAGGTAAGAACAAGTAGATTCCATCAGGACTGCAAGTTTAAAATGGGCTATGTCTCGTTTACTTGCACTCGGCGGTGTACCGCATGATGGCGGGCGCGGCGCCGAAGCGTTCCCAGCAACTGTTGGACGGCAGCCTGCGCCTGAGATAGAACCGTGGAGAACTATTTGCCTTCTTCAGAATGCATCCCAAACCGTTGGTTTTGACTGCGTTTGTTGCGCCAATATGCATTGGGCATGGTCATGCATGCCTCCTTATCCCTTTATAAGGCAAGCCTGTGTCATTAATAGTAGATTGTATTACAAGGGAGCAAAATTAGTATATTTCATTACGAGTGCGGAAAACCTGTCATTGCAAAGAGTTCCGACAAATGTCTACCCGAGCCGAGGCGCAGCCGAAGGTGAGGGTTGACAGTCGGAACAAGTTGCAATGATGGTCCGCACGTGTACTGAACAACTATTTTTAATACAGTTGTGAAAAAATTAAGCAATTTAATAAAATAATAAAACACAATAAACTCAATTAACTAATCGTAAAAGAATATAACCAGAGATTTTTTTTTTGTTTTCTTCACCCATTCTGGGTTGGCCATGGGAACTATGCCCATACAGCCAAGTCTTCAGTAGAACTTTTTTATTGATATGAAATGAAAATGAAATTAAATGAGATGAAACGAAATGAAACCTAACATAACAAAAACCCGCGCAAACTCCTATAAGCAGAGACTATGGCAGTGCACGTCAGACAGCCAACTTTTTATATTCATAAATTTAATTTGGCCGATACTAATATTAATTTAATGTTTAAATTTTAATTAAAATTACTTTTAAATCTGATATTGAAACAAATTAGTATACTTAGCTTCTTTTTAGAAATATTTGCATGATTCATAAAAACTTCTATGATTTTTTTTTGTAAAAACTTCGTGGTTGGTTTTTTCTTTTTAATAGACATTATTTTGACAGTTGGGAAAGAAAACGCACGAGTTCGGGAAAGGTAAAGAAAAAGCTCGAGTTTGTAATAGCCCACATCCCGAACGCTTTACGTCCCTGCAATACGCCACTTATTGAGCAACTGTATTAAAAAATATATTTTTACTAAAAAAAATCATAGAAGTTTTTATGATTCATGCAAATATTTCTAAAAAGAAGCTACTAATTTGTTTCAATATCAGATTTAAAAGTAATTTTAATTATACATTAAATTAATATTAGTATCGGCCAAATTAAATTTATGAATATAAAAATACATAAAATTGGCTGTATGACCACAGATTACTAAATATGGTATGACGTGCACTATTTACCATAGTATCTGCTTATAGGAGTTTGCGCAAGTAAGTGAAAAGAAAATGAGGGACCTTATTTCTTAATTTTCTAAATTAGTTTTTTCTGGTTTTTATTGTGGTAGGTACTTAGTATGGTGGAATTAGTGCAATAATGTGGCTTTAATGGAAAACGATGTGGTAAAAGAGAGAAATAAGGAAAGGCGCTCCTGTAGGATTCGGATTGCTTTTGTTAGGTTTCATTTAATTTCATCTCATTTAATTTAATTTTCATTTCATATCAATAAAAAAATTCTACTGAAGCCTTGGCTGTATGATCATAGTTTCCTGTGCCAACCCAGAATGGGTGAAGAAAACAAAAAAAAGTCTCTGCTTATATTCTTTTACGATTAGTTAGTTGAGTTTATTGTGTTTTATTATTTTATTAAATTGCTTAATTTTTTCGCAACTGTATTAAAAATAGTTGTTCAGTACACGTGCGGAACCGTCATTGCAACTTGTTCCGACTGTCAACCCTCACCTTCGGCTGCGCCTCGGCTCGGGTAGACATTTGTCGGAACTCTTTGCAATGACAGGCTTTCCGCACTTGTAATGAAATCTACTATTACGGCGAGGGCGCTATTTTGAATCCAGAGCGCAGTGAAGGATTCTAGAGTAGAATCTCGAGCGCAGCGAGGGATTCTAAAGTAGAATCCTGAACGCAGCGAGGGATTCAATATACGCCGCCCGAGGTGAAAATAATTTTGCGGCCGAGTAATACACTCCGCTTTTCATCCCCCTCTATAAGAAAAGCAGTAAAGACAACTCAAACTACCTACCTTTCTTTGTCGTTCGGATACATCATAGCGCTAGTCGGGCAAGAAAAAAAATTTGACTTTGGAAATATATAAAAAAAAAGTCCATCAGATTCCTTATAAGTACCTATCTCCGGGGATGCCATAGGGGGGGGGGGGGGGGGGTTGAAAATTTTGTTAGATTTTAGCTACGACTCACCGTTTACGAGCAGAGATGGGCAAATGCCCGGTTAAAACCGGCATTTTGAAAATGCCCAGGTTAAAACCCATTTATGCCCATTTCTGCCCGAAAAGTTGGGCGGAAACTGTATAATAAATCAGTAATAACAGTTAACCAATATTATGAAATTTTACATGATTTACAAACTCATTATTTAAATAATGCTAAGTAATATTAGAGTACGAACATATTTGTTAATTTTTAACCCCCGACGCAGCGCAAAGAGGGGTGTTATAAGTTTGAGGCCTATGTCTGTCTCTCTGTACTGTACGTATATTCGTAGAACTAAACGGATCAGGCGATTTTATTGCGTTTTTTTTTTATTGAAAGCTATATTAATCGAGATGGTTATTAGCCACGTTTGAAGAAAATCCATATGGCCATTTATGGAGATGGTCAACTGCCTGCCGAAACGGAAAAAGATACAGACATGGTGCTTTGACTTAAATAATGTACACCCTGGGCAAATTTTGGTGCAATAAAAAAAAAAATGGCCGCCAGAAATTAAGTTGCTCGATTTGGCTGAAATTAGCGATTTCAATGTGGTTTTATTTTTATTTTATGTGTAATTGGTATTGGTATTGGTGTTGACAGTTTTCCGCATTTAGACTCATATTTGGTCCGTTATGCGTGAACATGGCTAGTCGAGCCATCCTAGCTCCTTCCAGAAGCGCAGAAGCCTCCTGGGGCGTTCACAGGCTTCTAGGAGCGACCTCACCTCTGTGAGGATTTCTGTTCGTTGTGCGGCCAAACCTACGCACTCCAGGATCACGTGGGCGGCAGTTTCCTCTGCGTTCAGGCAACCTCTACATAGAGGACTGTCTGTCGCATTCATAATAAATAGTTGTCGGTTTAAGGTAAGGTGACCTGTAAGTGTACCAACAACTATCCGGAGGTCTGGACGATTGAGACTGAGCAGCCTGCAGGTCAAACGCGGCGAGACTGCAGTCATCGCCATCTTAGACTGTCTACAGCTTGTTAGAGCTACCCAACGAGTATTATGTGCAGCACGAGTTCGTTGCCTTACCCATGAGCGCAGTTGGCTGAATGGGGAGTGGCAGAATGGGTGTAGGTCCTGCCACTATTGTGGAGGATCCCATTCTAGCCAGCTCATCGGCGGCGTCATTCCCGTGTGATCCACTATGCCCTTTAATCCATTGTAGGATTACTCCGTTGTTGGATGCTAAACGATCCAAAACTTTGTGGCATTCGTAAACGATACTGGAGTTGATGGTGTTGGCCTCCAGTGCTGTTAGGACGGCCATGCTGTCGGTCAGTATGCGGATGTTTAGTTCCTTCATACCTCTAGACAGGGCCGTGGTAGCGGCGTTTATTATTGCAACACATTCGCATTGAAATATCGAACTGTGTTGGCCCAGCGCTAGTGATATTTTGATATTCAGATCTTGTGAGAATACTCCAGCTCCAGTTCCAGTCCCCATCTTGGAGCCGTCCGTATAGATTCGGACTTCATGTATGCCAGAGTGATCTCGGTCATTTTCAAATAACTGTATTTGGTATTTCTTTTCGAAAATGTATTGCTTGGGTATCCTATCGCATGGGGCAGCGATTAGTGACTCATGATTCACTAAATCATTCCACAATGTGGAGTGAGGACCCTCTCGATTGTACCACAGACCCAGGTGTTTTAGCCTTATAGCAGCCATGGAGGCTTCCTGTTGTATAAACAGATCCAAGGGTGTTAAATCCAGGGCTACTTCTAGAGCGGCTGTGGGGGTGGTTCGCATGCAGCCGGTTGTCGCAGAGCATGCCAATCTTTGGAACTTCTGCAGTTTGTTGATGACGGTGCTTTGCTCCGTTTTGGACCACCAGGTAACGGCTCCGTATGTGATTATGGGACGTATAACAGTTTTATACAGCCACATCGTTATTTTCGGTGATAGTCCCCAACTTTTGCCGAGTAGTCTTTTGGATTGGCAGAAGATGATTGTGGCTTTGTTTAGTTTGCTTTCGAGGTGTCTATTCCAGAGGAGTTTGTTGTCTAGTATCACTCCTAGATACTTGACTTCCTTGCTTAGGGAAAGACTGGTATTAAAAAGTTTTGGGAGTTTAAGATTTCCTAGACTCCGTTGTTTGTGAACATGATCATTTCTGTCTTTGTTGGGTTTTATGTGTAATTTAAAAAGGATGATATATAAATAAAATTAAATAAATAAAAACCCCCGACACCAAAAAACCTCAAAGAAAGCCAGAAAATAAATTTTCTCTCGGTCGGGGCACAAAATGAGAGAGAGATTATAAACAACTAGCAGTTGTCCGCGGCTTCACCTGCGTGGTCAAAGAGAATTAATAATATCAATGCCTTAAAAATACATGGCACATGTCTGGTGCAAGGATATAAAAGTAACAATTCAAAAATTAAAAAAAAAAAAACCAAGTGGAACCCTCGCTAACGCTTGCCGTATACAAAGTGTACGTAGGTATACTGACATTATGTTTGGATTTTATATTTAGGTAAGTACATTAATTATTGAGTTCAAATCATGTTCAAACCACTGTGGGGAATTGCGCAACGGTTAAAGGAAGACTGATGTTGTCTTCCGGGATAGGTGTTGTTAGCCCGAGGACAACTGTCCGCTGGTTTTTATGTCGGAGTTCGTATATAAGCGAACTTGGTGAATGAACTTCGTAAGCGCGATGTAGGTTCTTCACTTTGAAGCTCCGTGCCATGTTGATTATGTGCGCGTCGTCTAGATGTCGCCACAACACATAATTATGTATGAATTGATGCAAATCCGCATTTTAAGTAAGTAGTGTATCATAGTGGAAGGGGGTCTTTCCGAGGTAAAAAGAAACCTGGATCATTCTCCACCTTTCTACCACCTCAAAAAGTAGCGCAAAAATCCGCAGCACCGTTTCCATAGTAAAAGACCAGTCATTACTGGCAAGACACACTGGTCAAAGACTTTCGTCTTGAGACATTGAGGTATTTCGGACGCAATTATATGCCGGAGCTTCCCAAACGCTGCCCATCCAAGCTGGATTTGACGAGAGATCTCTTTCTCAAAGTTAGACATACCTTACTGGACCGTCTGTCCCAGGTAAACATAGTGGTCAAAAACTTCGAGTGTAATGTTCCCAACAGTAACTGGAGCAGGTGCCAGAATTAGGGTTATTAACCAATCCAAATGTAACCAGAACCATCGGCTTGATTTCCAAAATACAATATATTTTTCAACAGCCATCCTGTGATAGAATAGACCATTGCGAAAGTTACATAACCTCAGCGATCGCACACCAAGCACGCTACCCTATTGCTCTATTTACCAAATTTCGTGAAAGTCAGATCAGTGGTTTACGCATAAGAAGGTAACAATACCTAGACAAAAAGACACATTCTCCTAACTCTTGAACTACCAAAATGCAAAAACTCAAGTCAATACTTTGCCACTAGGTACGTTTGTGTGTGGGTTTTAATGTAGAATAGATCCTATGCCAGCTCAATCGTGCAAAGAAAAGGTTCTTAATAATAATACGGAGTTTGTTACGGAAGTGAAACACATGGTCGTATTTGCGAAGGTTAAATATAAATCTAATGGCAACGTTCTGCAGACGCTCTAACTTATCAAGTAACTCTTCCGACAGGTCAGTAAAACCGACATCAGCGTAGTCAAAGATAGACAGCAGGAGCGATTGTGACAGAGTGATTTTGGTACTGGTCGGCAAAAAGTTACGAAGCCGGTTAAGTGAGCCATATGCTGCAAATATCTTTTTCCTGGTTACCTCAACATGAGGACTTCTTAGCCCAGAAGTGAGGAAGTTTCCATATAAATGGTGTCTCAAAAGTACGTATAGGATTTGAATTTCGCGCTATTTCCGAAATATTCAAGATGGCGGGTTGAAATTTGACATACGTCATCTTGACACATGTAAAATTAATCGTGGAGCGTTTCACAATAAAACAGCGCATAGAAGTTATAGAAATATTTCACGAAAATTCACGATCAATTACAAACACTCGTCGAAAGGTCGAAAAATCTCGTGATTTCAAGAAGAGGTGATGTCAAATGGCCACCGAGATCTTGCCATCTGATGCCACTGGATTTCTTTCTTTAGGGCTACGTCAAAGATAAAGTCTACACCAACGATCCCCAAAACATAGACAATAAAGACAAAATATTCGCTGAGTTATTGGTGAAATAAGTAGCGAAATGTGTGAAATTAGCAGCGAAATGTGTGAAAGTGTCATGAAAAACTTGCACACAACAAAAATGCCCGTGGCGGCCATTTAGCAGATATTCTTTTCATATAAAATTGTACAAGTCTCTTCAAAATAAAATAAAACTACGAAGAAATTCCAATCCATTCGCATTTTATTGAGACATATCATCCTATACCTATACTTTTGGGACACCCGTTAAATTTTAACCCCCTTTCTACCCCATTAGGGGGAAGTATTTTAACTTTGCCTACGCAGATCATCTTTAATCCCCTGACCAGTACCCTACATACCAATATTTATATTTCTAATTCTAAAAATGAGGAAATTCCTTATAAACTTGAAACCCTCCCTTTGTACCCCATCATGGGGTAGTTTTTTAACTTCGCCTACGCAGATTATTAATTTTAATTCGGTGATGAGTGTCACCTTTCGATTTTATATAGATAGATTATGTTAATCATAAATAAAATAAAATATTATACTTATAAGTGCATACTCCATTTTATTATTAAAACATTTTAATACTACCCTGTTAAAATAACAAAAATGTACAATTTTATGGTATTTTAACAGACTAATATTATTTGTCTTTTGGTAATATTCATGTGCATTATAACCAAAATAATTAAAATACTTACACAGGTAAAAATACTTTAAAACATTGTTTACGCCCACAAAATGGGCAGTAATGGGCATTAACCCGGCGTTTTGGGTTTTAACCGAGTTAAAACCCGGGCAGGCTGAATGGGTTAAAACACAGTGCCCATCTCTATTTACGAGATATTCTCAATTTTATAAAATTCCGTTTTTGAAAATTTCTCGGTCCCGAAAAAAGTCCCGGCCCCATACAAAATCAGTTGAATTTTTTTTTTAAGTACTGCACACCCTTTGCTACACTTCAACCAATGCTTCTTTAATTATGTTCTAAATTCAAATCTTATCGTTTTGGACCCTGTTGTGAAGCTGTTCAAAATTCAAATCTCATTTATACCCTCTTGTCATAACAGGTAAACAATGAATCGTTTTGGACCCTGTTATTAGATAAACAATCATCGCTTTTCGAATCGATGGGATGAAAGAGTACATTAAGATTGCTGATGTGGTATACTGTTTTGGTTTACAGACCGCGCCCTAGAAAGCGGCGGCGGCGAAGGCGAACGAGCCGTAGCTCTTTACATGGCTTGCAAGCACCTGCCGCCCGCGGTGCTGGCCGCGCCGGGCGAGCGCGCCGGCATGCTGGCGCAAGCTGCGGCCATGCTGCTGAAGATAGGACACCGCAGCAGGCTACCGCACTGCTACCACCTCATGAAGTCTGTGGGGACCATGCCCAGCGCGCCTTGACTGTTCATCCGATACATTACCTGAACCACCAAATGATGCAATAATAAAAATAAACTTAGAGCAACAAGCACTGTGTAAAAGCGTAATTAAAAAGATTTGTAAAATATAAACCCTCCGATTTTAATCTAAAGTGCTTTCATTGTGTCTCAAATGTAAATCGTCTTCAATAAACTCAAGAGGTACGATCAAAATGGAATCTGTAATTTTAACAATTCTACTCCGCCTTTTTTCTGTGGTATTTATCAGTTGACCACTCTGTAATCTTTGGAATCAATGGAATAATTAGGTAGCTATAAAATATATTGCAACATTATCATTTAATAAACTTACGACATTTAAGGTTAAAATCAATTGCATTAATTTTAAAGGTTTATAAAACCTCAGCTGCTGTGAATGCATGCTCATGACATGAGCCATGAATAGTAATTGTATTTTAGTGATTATAAAGCCCCGCCCAACTGACTTTCTGTAAGAAGCCGTGCTGTATCTTTATTTCTAAGAATGTAAAGTTGAACTTTTACAAACAAAAAAAACAACAATTGCTTTGTGAATGCAAAAAATAAATTAACTTTTACAAACAAGTCTGAGTCATGTATGGATTCGATCTTACTAAAAGTCAATTGTCTGCGCAGAGCGCTAACCGAATGTGAGGCACAATTTTAAAAAGCTTGATTGTTCTGCTGTTTTATATTAAAAAAACAAATTACTATTAAATTAAATAACTTTTCGCAAAATTAAAGTATTTTATTAAATGCCATTTGGCTTCCTTCTGACATACATTGATATAAGCAATGCTAAAGTTAAAAACATTAGAGTAAGGGTGGTATTCCAAATAACAAACATTTGATCAAAGAAATTGGACGTTGGTTTCATTGATAAATTCTTTGATCAAATGTATATTGGACAAAGATCTTTGGTAAGTGGAATACCACCCTAATATCTGAAAGGAAATGCATCTACATATTGAGCATGTATTCAGACGTGCCGGACTACATCTGCGCCACATAAATCTGACTGACTATGCCATGATGAAGTCTATAGCATGTCGCACAAAAACCTGAGTCTGTCGGTCTTGCGTTTAGGAGATAGGTAGGACGTGTGGCGCAGCTGCACAGACGTCTCTACAGCTGCGCCTCACAGATCTCGAAAACTGAAGGTCGTAGCGACAATCTGATTATTCGTATCGTATCGTATGTGAAGCCGGTAATTTGTCGGAGTTTGTCACCAAGAACCAGAGTTTGTCGGTCTTGGCGCAGCTGTAGAGACGTCTCTACAGCGGCACACTGATCTCGAAAACGGAAGGTCGTAGCGAAAACTTTATTACTTGTATGTATAGCCGGTAGTTTGTCGGAGTTTGTTACCAAGAACCAGAGTTTGTCGGTCTAGCGTTTAGGAGATATGTGAGGATATGCTGTAGAGATCTTCCTGCCTAGATCTCGAGAACGAAAGTTCGTAGCGATAATCTGATTACCTACTCCTACTATGACGTGTAGTCGGTAGTTCGCCCGAGTTTGTCGCCAAATACCAGAGCTTGATCGTCTTGCGTTTAGGCAAAGCCATCTTCTATCTCACTCGTTGCACTTGTAATAATAGCGGGCCATGGTTTAGGCGATTGAGGATACGCTGTGGATGGTGGTGTGTGTTTCTACCTGGATCTCGAGAACGGAAGGTCGTAGCGAAAATCTGATTACTCGTATGTGTCAGATTTTCGTAACGAAAACTACTAGTTTTCCCGTTTGTCCGTCACGTTACAGACTTGGTCGACGCCCCCTTCCAGAGAAATAAGGTTTTGTTCTTTTTTATGCTTTTAGCCTTAGAGCCGAATCCAAAATGCGTAAGAGCAGTAGGTATAGTAGTTTGACGAGTTTGACGACCTGGATACCTGCCTTCTGCGCCGGAGGTCTCGGGTTCGATTCGATTCCCGAAAAAGACAAATATTTGTGTGCATGAACATGTCTATTTGTCATGGTCTGGGTGTTATGGATGTATATTAAGTATGTATTTACAAAAAAAAGTATTTAAGTATATATTTATCCGATATCTAGTTTCCATAACACAGTTTCTTAATGATAATACAATATCTTCCGTAAAATTTACATTTGTTTAGAACTTTAGAGATATTATCAAAACACTTTTCTTTTTATACTGGAGTTTATTGAGTTTATAGTTTAAGTATTTTATACAATGTTATGCACGTGATGCAAACTTTGTCACTTGCACACGCTGTTGGCGCTACGGAAGACCAGTGCTGCGACCTTTCTGGGTCACAGTGTTACTGAGTGGTGACCAAATTGGTTATTTTATTTATAATTAGTATCAGTTGGTGCCCCAGATTTGTGTTTTTAAATTACCCAATAATTTTTTTGATATTTTTTTTTTATATTTGTTGTGATTGTAAGATTATAATTCCCTTTATAACATTTTAAATACTTACAAAATTATATTTCTAAACATTAAATTTTTACAATGTATAACACTAAAAAATATAACATTTAAAAATACAAAAATGCAGTTCCCCAACGGCAGCAAGATCAGGGTCCCGGCTACCGATGGTTAAGGATCCAGAGACAGGAACAGGAACCTTCTCACTATACGGGCCGTGTCCAGAAGTACTGCCTTCTGCATTATTATTATGATTATAGTGGTTTTGTAATAATTTGTGTACATACATAGTTATTATTACCTAACTCTTATTTGTATAAAATAAAGAAAAACATTTGGCTGTTTCTAACAATTATTCCTTTGCTTAGAACACGCTAGTACAGATAAAAGTAAAATGTCAAAATTGTCAATGTCAAAGTCACAAATGTCAAAGTGTGCGCGAGCGAGGGAATTTCTTGTTGATGTTGTTATTTGAATAAAATCAATAATCTGTTAGTCAAAAAATAAATAATAAATAAGACCTGGAAACGGTATATTTCTACTCAACATAAAGAACTAGCGTTCATGATTTATTCCCTCGATAAATTGAGATAATCTCCAGGCAATGGTAAGTACTTACTTCTTTTCGTGTGGCTGGCGTCTCACCGTTCAGTTGCAGTCCCTATACGTAATTGCTTATGCATTGTACGACCCTAGTTTAATACATAAAAACATAGTAAAATGGTCTGCGCGTGAATGGCGAGGCATCAGCTATGTGAAAAGAAGAAAGAGGTGGTTCACCGAATTTGTCCTCGAGTGTACCTATAATAATTTGATAGAATTGAAACTACTTTGTAATTTTCCATTATAATTAAATTTAATTCTTGTGATTTTAGGCAACTGCTGTAGCCACAAATCCAAAAAAGGCCGTAAACTCCAACAATGTACCTACAGGAGGAGTACGTAAAAAGTCTGGACCTAAGTTTGAGCTATCGGAAGAACAGAGGCGTGATATCAAAGAAGCATTTGATCTTTTCGATACAGAAAACACGGGAAAAATCGACACAAAAGAGTTAAAAGTAGCAATAAGAGCCCTCGGTTTTGAACCAAAGAAAGAGGAAATTAAAAAAATGATTGCAGAAATAGATAAGGGTGATGGCAAAGTATCTTTTGAAGATTTTCTTGATTTAATGACAGTAAAAATGGCAGAGAAGGATACTAAAGAAGAGATAATGAAAGCATTTAAACTTTTTGATGATGATGAAACAGGTATGTATGTATGTATAATGAAAATCTTAAAATGGTATAATTTTAGAATATTACATACAAAAGGCGGACCTAATGACCTTAGGCATTCTCTACCAGTCAACCAGAAAGAATGTAACAAAAGTCTGTGAGTGCGATAAAAATAAGAAGGAACAGTAAAGAAACCATATTGATCAAATAAACACATAATAAAGCTACACAAGATATAATGTGATGATATAATGACATATTATATTTCAGGGAAAATTTCATTTAAAAACCTTAAGCGAGTGGCCAAGGAACTTGGAGAAAATTTGACAGATGAAGAGCTGCATGAAATGATAGATGAGGCTGACAGGGATGGCGATGGTGAAATCAATCAAGAAGAGTTTTTACGAGTTATGAAAAAAACAAGTCTTTATTAGTTGCTTCTGATTGTGAACAAATAAATAAGTACCTAGGTATTAAAAAAATAGGGTAATAAGCTATGTACTGTCTGTCTATTAATTTAAGCTATGCAATTTTATGTACTTTCTTGTTCAGCCTTTTATTTGTTGCTATCACAATCAAAACATTTACTAGTTGATTTACCAGACTCAATTGAATAAGCTTTCAAATTCACATATTAATCGATTTTCAATTTAATTGTCCATGTGTAGGTTTTAATCATTGTATTAGTACTTGTTTCAATTAGGCCTAAGAGGCAGATTTGTTGGAGAATAGTTTGGAGTCGGACCTAAATGTACATCAAAAAAAATTGCACTATCTTAAAAGTTATATCCACATTCATATCAAAAGATCAGAGATTCAATAGACTGTTGTATTATAAACTCTTTTAGTCTGGTCCTTGGTTCCTCTTGAGAAAATATTGTACAGGTCTTTAAAATAGATACTATTATGTATTTCTACACATTCCTAAGATAGGTAACCTATAATAATAATTATTATAATAATTTGAAATGAACTAGTTAATTTAAGTACCTAAAAAGTTTGCCAAAAATAGATCTACAATCTACATATCTATTTTTATGCAACATAAACTTTAATAGATGTCATAAAATGATCAAATTAAACTATAAATGCACATTAGATTTGTTTTATTTTATTGGGATTACCACTTATCCTATCCCTTTCAGGAACCCAAGTATGATGTTGAAGGAAACGATTTATACTTGTGTGTGCATAAAATCATGTCCATTTGTATGGAATCAAATTGATATTTGCGTTTTTGTTTTGTTAACCAGAGTGATATGGAAGTACCTGGAGATACAAATAATATTATGGAGGGGAAAGGTATTCAAAATAGTAGACATTGATAATTATGGAATATTTAATTTATTTTTGATCTTTTACAACAAATATAGGAATCAAAATATTGTAACAACTACCACAAATGGATGAGAAGGCCACATTATGATAAAAAGCAATCACCTGATCTTTGACTCTTACAAAAACAATATTCAGTATCTATTACTTATGTAATAAAATATTTTTATTTTACATCACATATTAACAAGTTATGTCCATTATAATATTTATTTTTATTTCCAGACAAAAATGGAATATAACAATTGGTGTTTCATACATCATGCCATTTCCTTTTTGTGTAAAAATAAGTTTTTTATATGAACAATAGCAGAACTAACGGATTTTAATTTAATATTGAAATATCACAATATGTAACTGAACTTAATATTAATAAATGCTCTGAAGGGGTTAAATACACATTTTTACTATTATTTTTATTGCTTCTTCTTGAAATTGGTAATCTTTATTAGAACTACCTTGCTAACCCAATACACAGAACTAATCAAATAATATTATTATTGAGATTCTCATGAGGTTCTAAACATTATGTTCAGTAGATCTTACACTATTGAAATTCATTAAAGTGTCATTATTGATTAATCAGTGAGCACCAGTAGTTTCAATTATTCCTTTGAAAAAGATCATGTTTATATGGTAATCTTAAAAATATTAGTTTGATTAAAATCATTATAATATGATCCTTAACCAGTAAGCTCATGAATGTTCACACATTTGGCCATGCAAACAATAAAATTCAATTTTTTTATCACATGACGCAAGCATAAGAATTAATAAGCAGAATAACATTGATAAAAACATTTTTATGAAAATGAAATCTGTTGAAAACCATTTCCTCATAAAGTCCCTTATGAGGAAATGGTTCTCTCGATTACTGTTCCTTCTGCTTGACCAAAATAGGCTTTTTCACACATATTTATAAATAATCCAATTTCCACAACTCCTGGAATCATCTTTATAGATGCGGCCGCTTCTTCCCAATCTAAATCTTGATTGGTAAATAGCCAGTCTAGTATAAAGTTACCATTGTCAGTTACAACAGGGCCAGCTTTTGCAACAGCACCTCTCAATTTAACATCACCTCCATATAGAGTGATAATTTGATTCTTAATAGGTACATATGCCATAGGTATCACTTCTATTGGTATTCCCTTTTTGTATCGATCACCTAGTTTCTTCGAATCCTTAGTGTAATCGGCAATGACAATCATTTTTTTGGAACATGATGCAACTATCTTTTCCTGTAGTAAGCATCCACCGCCACCTTTGATTAGAGTCATGTTGGCGTCTACTTCATCGGCACCGTCAATAGTTACATCTATTACAGGGCTTGTATCAAGTTCTCCCAAAGTAAGGTTATGTTTGATAATGAGTTGTTTGGCCTGGAACGATGTAGGTATACAGGTCACCTTCAAGTTTTCAGTTTCAACCTTTTCGGCAAGTCGTTGCACGGCATATACTACTGTTGAACCGCTGCCCACACCGAATACACAATTACTTGTAACATATTCATCGACTGCACGATACGCCGCTGCTTGTTTAGCTTGTTCCAGAGACATTTTAGTGGCACTTGTAAAGTTATATCTAGACTTTAGTGTGTAACGACACAACTTCTTAATGGCGAATTTCACTAACATGCGGTTATTTACAGATCATGACATCATCTAGAATAGAATAGAATCTAGATATAAAATAGATAGGTATAAAAATGTACCTAGGTTTTGGTGTTTTTTTGGTAAAGGTATTTATTATGAAATTTCAGCGCAGTGTTGCCAGCGAGGTCTTGTCAAAAAATACCTACCTGAATGAAACGTACGGTACGCGGTACGTACCAAAAAAGAGCATATTATCTTATCACTACGTTACGGTGAGTGAATGAACGCAAAACTGTGTATACTATGGGCGTTTGTGCACTACCACTGAATTTTACCGATCCGGAAAAAAACGGATGCTTCTATTTAATTAATTACTAATATAAATGATTAATTATTAAAATACAAGCATCCGATTTTTTCCGGATCGGTAAAATTCAGTGGTAGTGCACAAACGCCCTATGTATGCTCGATGGTTTTGAATTACGTTTGCGTGACTGTCATGGGCATGAAGCTCGACTTAATACTGAGGTAACTGGAGAGTGCAGTACGAAACATTTTTTGTGACCACAAATTACACAGTGGCTGTCTTCCGTCTCACCTACACTTTAAAAAAATACGTATGGTCATATGAGACAACTGACAGCCACTACATACTAAATGTCAAATTTACTGGTGTTCACTTTTTTATTCAGGGTGAGAACTCCAGTTACCTCAGTATTAAGTCGAGCTTCATGGTCATGGGCGTCTTAGGCTAGAGGTTCGCGCACATTATGTCGGAGCGCAGCGGGCCGGGCCGCAGCGCAAAAATCCGTCCAAATCGCTCGTATGTATTTTATATGAACTATCGCACACTATGCCGGGGCGCAGCGGGCCGCATAATCCGTCGCGGATTTTGTTGCGTGCGTGCGATGCGATGCGGCCCGCCCCGCCCCGCTGCGCCCCGACACAGTGTGCTATAGCAAGCGGATTTTTCTCGTACTACTCGGTCAGATAACATGACACCTACAAATTATACCCGTCTCTTTCACTCGATTCTGTCATGCCCGGAGAGTGAGAGGGACGGGTATAACCGGCAGTAGTAGAAGAAATTGGATGTTTGAATTTGGTTGTAGGTACTCAAAATCCGTCAATGCGCTGCGGCCCGGCCCGTCACTATGTGCTATACTCAAATCCGTCAATGCGATGCGCTGTGGCCCGCTCCGCTGCGCCCCGGCATAATGTGCGCGCTTCTAAACACATTTCTCTAGCGCAGTGCAGCGCAGTGTGTTGACGCGTCGACCGACGCGAGACCCGGGTGTGCACACTTTTGTAGTGTGGCGCAGAGCGAACTGACTGACGAAATTTGTGTGTCAATCGAGTCGTTGCTGAGCTAACATCTGCATTATGTTTTCTTCTAATTTTGAAAACAATTTCTGTTCTTACTTGAACATATTAAATCCAAAAAAAAATATGTTGATGATTACGATGATAAGATGATGATGAATGAATACGAGATGCAATTTATATCTATACTAATACTAATATACTATATACTATAAATACACTTTGTTTGTTTGTAATAGATAAACTCAAAAAATACTGAACCGATTTTAGAAATATTTAGTGTAATTTATTTTCAAATCAGAATTATACATTATTTATTGTGATAAAATTAAAAAGTATAGTGTACTAAAAACACTTTAATACTGTTTTAACAGTATAATTAACAACCCTACATGATAATGAATTGGTGAATCATTTAAACAAAAAAAATAATTTTAAATTGGCCCATTATTGACGGAGAAATCGTACGACATAGTAAAAAGCAAAATGCAGCGCTCCGCTGCGCAGTCCGCTACCGAGCCATGAGCCATCTGACGATACAATGCTAGAAACACATTTATGCAGTGTGTTGACGCGCGTCAGAGCGGTGGTGGGGGGTCTGGCGCAATCGGAGCCGAGCGATCGACGTCGCGCCAGATCGCTCTGCGCCACACCACACTGCATAAATGTGTTTCTAACCATACTAAATGTATGAAACCGATACGCGTCGTACGACGCGTCAACACACTAACTGCGCCAGAGAAATATGTTTCTAGCTTTATGATTGGTTGTTATTGCCAATCAACCAATCAACAAAACAACCCCCCCCCCCCCAAACACACCTACCCCCTCTATCGTGATAAAAAAATAGTTTTCCTCTCCATTGGTAATTGTGTTTGTGTGAAATTCAGTAGGAGATGGTTTTGTGAAAATTTAAAAGAGACAATAAAAGAAGAAACTAATACATTATCCATGATTCTGATAAAAAAAATTAAGATCTTTCTTCTTCCACGAAAAGATTACTTTTTTGTACGTACCATTACCATGTGATTAGACGCTCTTTGACGTTGACTTTCTTTTTTTTTAAATTTAATAAAGGGAATAATAATAATAATACTGTGAATCAGCATGCTGATTTCGATTATAATTTAAATAACGTTAACTGTCAGAAAGAAAAGAAAATGTTTTATTTCACATTTGTTTATCAGGGGAGCCACCAGCTAAAATGAGACTCAATGTTCATTCCCTAAAGTTCAGTTCAGACGCAAAACAAACTTGAACAAACTTTTCAACTTGTTAGCTAGGGATGAATGTATTCGTTGCATGTATTTGCATCCTTTTCCAACTATGCTTGAGAAGAATCTCCACTTGAGTCTTGTTCTATAATACCTACCTACCGACTTAAGTGTTTAATAATGGACCTGGAAAGGTGAGTTTATTGAGAAGTTCAGGAGTTGCATACTCCGTTTCATGAAAATTCTTAAACAATCGCCTAAATGTATCTTTTTGTGCAGTATCACCTAGGAGTAACCTGACGGAGCTAAAAACACCTAAAATGTGACAAAGTAACCTTCTGGCAATACTAACCTGCACAGCATGACAGTGACATTGACATGCCATGCCGGCCGGCCACAAATGACAACGGACACTTTATTTTTATATATACATTCGTTCCTGAAGGAACAGGCTAAGGTCTGAGAACATACTGCCTCGTCATTAGTAAGTTTTCTTTCTGAGTTTAACGCGGGAATAGCAAATCGTACGGAGCGCCTTACTTTATTTCTCACTTTTACTTCATTGGTCTTCATTAATGGCACATTATTGCACTCATTCCACCACACTAACACAATAAAAGCCCCAAAAAACCAATTTAGAAAATTATTAAATAAAGCTCATCCTTCTCTTCTCGCTTGACTCGCTTCCCGCGCAAAACTCCGGACACTTTTAACTTTATTAAGCCCCCAGTACAGGTTGGCCGACCATGGTCGGCGACCATGACCAATACATCGTACATTGACACTTTTGAACGAACAAGTTTAAAAAGGTTCTTTCAAAAGTGTCAATGTACGATGTATTGGTCATGGTCGCCGACCATGATCGGCCAACGTGTACTGGGGGCTTCAGATAAGTATCCGGATCCGGCTAAGGTCAGAGAGATTTTCTGCCAGCAAATAAAATAAAAAAAAATATTATTTATTAGCTCGATAGATGGCGCTGACCAGACATGTATGTATCTCATCCAAAGATATTATAATATAACAAGATTGCGCACTCATGAGTTACAGCCGAGCCGAGCGAGATAGGCCTATTAAGCGTGTCCATCGTTCCAGCAGCGCCACGGTCTCCGATTTGCTTGAAAAAAATACACCATGCAGGCCAATTTTTTACCAGTCGGGAAAAAATACGATTGATTTTTTCCCCCCACTGGATCCGAGGATATACGGGGATTTTTGTGGCGCTGCTGGAACGACGTCGTCCTGGCAGCGCCCCGCTATTTCTCATTAATTACAAAAGCTATAATAAATCTAATAAGACACATATTTTTGGCTTTTTTTTCCATTTCACATAAGCTAATGTCCACCTGTAAATGTCGACAGATTCAGGAGTAATCGTAGGTCACTTGGGGCGCTGCTGGGACGACGTCGTCCCAGCAGCGCCACGGCCGAATCTCAGCAATTCGATTTTTTTACTGAAAACAGTGTGCCTGTATATTTAGTTCCTTCATCATAGGGTACGGAAAAAATTGAATTTCTACATTTCATCATGGAATAATGATTTTATAGGCATCGAAAAATTATAACCTCAAAAAAATTTTTTTTTGCTCTAACGCCTTTAATTGATGTATTAAATAGCATTTGCGCATTCTTTTATCTTCCTATAAAGGGAAAAAAATAAACCACTCTCGCAGCATTAACTATTCCAGAGAAATCCTAGGTTTAGATTGTGTTCCTACATTTAGGCATCGTTCCAGCAGCGCCACACCCAGTACAGCATGATCCAGGGCACCTGTCACCAAACTGAGCATGCCAATATTTACTACTACCATAGCGAACACGGGAAAAAATCTGATAACGAGTATAACACAGCGAATTTCCGAGAAATAAGCCTTTGATTCAATATGCCATACAATTGGTACATTCGAGTAGAAAAGTTTTATTTAAATTCTTTTTAGTGCCACAAACTTGGGGGCTTTAAGCCCCCAGTACAGGCTGTCCGATCATGTTGGCCGACCATGATGGGCCATCGTGTACAGGGGCGGTTTGCGTGTGATTGCCGTCTGCGAGCAACGCAAACCGCCCCTGTACACGATGGCCCATCATGGTCGGCCAACATGATCGGCCATCCTGTACTGGGGGCTTCATACTTCATGTTTACCGGGCTTGTCAAGCATTGCATTGCAACATTGGGGCACAATATCGGTATCGCTATGCGGATCGCAGCTTAGCATTATTATGGTGCAAATAATGCAATGCAAGCAAAGTAATATCACAGTTTAAGCAATCTTTCTATACAGTTGGACGACGCCCTTGAAGTTGGGCGATGCCGACGCCTGTATAGGTATTTACGTAAGTACGTAAGGGTTGTCACTTTAAAATGTGACGGTGGACCTTTGACGACCCCGGGTAGGTACATTGGTATTGCGATATTAAATTAATAAAATAATTTAATAATGCAAATGCAATGTCAAAAATATTAAAAAAATCAAGATGGCGGCCGACTTTTTTGTTTGTAGGCTGATTTCGATGAAACTCGGTTTTTGGTACTATTCTGACAAGAAAACAGCAACGCAATGTCAAAAAAATTAAAATCCAAGATGGCGGTCAACTTTTTAGTTTGTGGGCCGATTTCGATAAAACTCGATTTCTGCCCCCCTAGCATGACCAACATAATGGGATATGATATGATAAGTTATCCGGTTTAACTGTCAAAAGACTATGGGTTTTGACGTTTGAATGTCGATAAGTCGCTTTATCATTCGATACATATCGCGTTTTGGGTGGTCATGCTAGGCTTAATGGTACTATTTTGACAAGAAAACAGCAACGCAATGTTAAAAATATAAAGAAATCCAAGATGGCGGCCAACTTTTTTGTTTGTAAGCCGATTTGTTTCTGGTACTATTTTGACAAGAAAACAGCAACGCAGTGTTAAAAATATTAAAAAATCGAAGATGGCGGCCAACTTTTTTGTTTGCAGGCCGATTTCGATGAAACTCAGTTTCTGTTTCTATTTTGACAAGAAAACAGACACGCAATGTTAAAAATAGAAAGAAATTCAAGATGGTGGCCAACTTTTTTGTTTGTAAGCCGATTTTGATGAAACTTAGTTTCTGGTACCTATTTTGACAAGAAAACAGCAACGCAATGTTAAAAATATAAAAATTCAAGATGGCGGCCAAATTTTTTATTTGCTGGCCGATTTCGATGAAATTCAGTTTCTGGTACTATTTTGACAAGAAAACAGCAACGAAATGTTAAACATATTAAAAATCCAAGATGGCGTCCGACTTTTTTGTTTGTGGGCCGATTTTGATAAAACTCAGTTTCTGGTTCTATTTTGACAAGAAAACAGCAACGCAATGTTAAAAGTATTAAAAAATCCAAGCTGGCGGCCAACTTTTTGTTTGTGGGCCGTTTTTGATAAAACTCGGTTATTTATACTATTTTGACAAGAAAACCGTTCTTAACACAATGTAAAAAAATACAAATGGTCAAGATGGTGGACGTTTTTTGTTTTTGTTTCTCTCTTTTTGCTTATTAAAATGTAACAGGTTTTTATTTGAAAGCTTGAGACAGAGTCAAGTATCATCATCATCATGTCAAGTAAAAGATTTAACTAATTATTAATTTGCTTTAACACAAGCACAGTAAATTACGACGTAACATCCTTCGTAATTTACTGTGTTTTTGACAGCTGTAAACCCTATTAAAACAAAATAAAAAATAAGTAAATAAAATAATAATTTATATTAAGTTACAGAGTTTAAAAAAAATTATGATTGTGACATGGGATGATTTTGATATATAGACGAAGGCGCTTCAAAGGTTAAGAAATATGAATCGGCTTATTTCCAATCTGAATATTTTTTTTAACAAAACTTCAACCCATTCAAACGTCAGGAGTAGATCAAATTTACCTTGCAAAATTTCATGGCAGACAGACAGACAGATACAATTATAGGTGAAACTAAATAAAACATATAATATATTTTATTTTGATACTTCTAAAATGCTTACCATAATTATTTATTTTATTTTATTTCGCAATACACCAAAATGTACCTGCCGCATTTTAATTTTGTTACAACCCTTCCGTAGTTACGGAAATACCTATACAGACGTCGGTATCGCCTAACTTCAAGGGCGTTGGCCTAAACAAAACATTGGTTATACTGTGGTAATTGTAACATTTATGTATATATAATTTAGCGTTGCTGTTGCCTTGTCAAAATAGGTACCAGAAACTAAGTTTCATCAAAATCGAGTTTGATCTAAATCGGCTTACAAATTAAAAAGTTGGCTGCCACTTTGATTTTTTTTATTTTTTTGACATTGCGTTGCTGTTTTCTTGTCAAAATAGAACCAGAAACTAAGTTTGATCAAAATCGGCTTACAAACGAAAAAGTTGGCCGCCATCTTGGATTTCTAATATTGCGTTGCTGTTTGCTTGTCAAAATAGAACCAGAAACTGAGTTTCATCGAAATCAGCCTGCAAACAAAAAAGTTGGCCGCCATCTTGGATTTTTTATACTTTTAACATTGCGTTGTTGTTTTCTTGTCAAAATAGTACCAGAAACTAAGTTTCATCAAAATCGGCTTACAAAAAAAAAGTTGGCCGCCATCTTGGTTTATTTTTATTTTTGACATTGCTTTGTTATTTTCTTGTCAAAATTGTACTAAAAACCAAGTTTCATCAAAATCGGCTCACAAACCAAAAAAGTTGGCCGCCATCTTGGATTTTTAATATTTTTAACATTGCGTTGCTGTTTTCTTGTCAAAATAGTACCAGAAACTGAGTTTCATCGAAATCAGCCTGCAAACAAAAAAGTTGGCCGCCATCTTGGATTTTTTATACTTTTAACATTGCGTTGTTGTTTTCTTGTCAAAATAGTACCAGAAACTAAGTTTCATCAAAATCGGCTTACAAAAAAAAAGTTGGCCGCCATCTTGGTTTATTTTTATTTTTGACATTGCTTTGTTATTTTCTTGTCAAAATTGTACTAAAAACCAAGTTTCATCAAAATCGGCTCACAAACAAAAAAGTTGGCCGCCATCTTGGATTTTAAATATTTTTAACATTGCGTTGCTGTTTTCTTGTCAAAATAGTACCAGAAACTGAGTTTCATCGAAATCGGCCTGCTAACAAAAAAGTTGGCCGCCATTTTGGATTTTTAATATTTTTAACATTGCGTTGTTGTTTTCGTTTCAAAATAGTACTAGAAACTAAATTTCATCAAAATCGGCCTACCATAAAAAAGTTTGCCGCCATCTTGTTTTTTTTTTATTTTTGACATTGTGTTGTTGTTTTCTTGTCAAAATTGTACTAAAAACCAAGTTTCATCAAAGTCCGCAAACAAAAATGTTGGCCGCCATCTTGGATTTTGGAAATTGCCTTTTTTTAATAAGCAAGATGAAGATTTGCACGCACTCACACTACATGTCGTATGCACCATAATATTAATTAAAAAAAAATTATAACGATAAAGACGTGATAGCCCTGGAAGACTTGTCCCGAGTTACTATGAACGGCGTTGTATGTAACTCGGGACAACCACTCCCCCGTCTCACCCCGCAAGCCCCGCACGATTGACCTGTCTAGACGTCTCCGTCGGCCTACTGTATGAAAAGTTAACTGTGGTAATATTAACGTAATAAAGACCGTACGAGCCAAAAAAAACGTTGGCCATTTGTTTCCACATGCCATAGAGAAAGGTTAACCTATGGAGTGTAGGATAGAAGCATGATAGAAGTGGGTAAACCACATCATCCATCATAGCCTGATTACACCTACCGAGTAGAGTGGGGAGACAAGTACTCTCGGCTCGGCCGAATACTAGGTACATGTAAACACAGTACTCGGCCGAGCTCGGTACAACATTAACTCGGTCCCGTCAGATACTTTTGATTGGGTAATCGATACTTAGATTATTTGAGCCCCAAAAATAATCTACAATACAATGGGTGATGTTCTGAAAGCTCGCTCACTAGATGGCGCTGTCCCACCTATGCAGTTAGAAGGAACGGAACGTTATAAATTTTACTTTGACGCGACTTTTGTTACGTAAAACGGAACGTCAGACAGATGTTATTTATTTACCTTAATCTTTAAATTTACCTATTTCGTTTCTGTTCCTCACAGTAGTACCTATCAGTACTTATTTAATTTATTTTAAGTTTCCTTTGGGTTTTTTTAAGTAAATAAATTAAATATGATTCATACCAAAGTATACCATGTACATACTTCGTTCAACGCCATCTAGTGAAGCATTTGGAAGCTTTTTTTTAAATAGCCTCAGAAAATTGCTCATTAATCGATTCGGAATCGATTATCCGGCAACAATCACTATATACCTACGTCGAATAATAAGAGCGATAAAAATTTAATTAACGGATTTATTTGAAAATGAAATTGTCTTAATTTTATGAGAACACAGAATCCTAAACTTATACTAGGCTCCTCAGAGTTATCTGATATGCAGTGTAGTCTCTTTAAATGATCTCGAAGATTTGTTAGGTACCTATGTTTCCACAAAGCTTTATTTTCTTTTTACAAGTTTTATTTTTCTTTTACAAGTTTTGCACGTGGCCCCCAGTTCCCCCTCTCTTCTCAAAATGCGTCCAAATACGAAATTTACTTTTTAACAACGACAGATGAATAAATAAACGGCCCTAAATTACCGCCCAAATAACTCTACAATTCAAAGGTAACTGTACTGTCATTGTCATGTCACTATATGACACTACAGTCTGTAAAATTTGGCATGGTTGGAATAGCAGCTCATTTGTGCAAAGCAAAAAGATGTTTATGCTATTGGAATAAAGCTCGAGAAAAACCGCATCAGATATTTTTTATGACAATGTAGCTTACGCTAGAAAATTAGACTCTATTCCTTGTCAGGCTATGATGGATGATGTGGTTTACCCACTTCTATCATGCTTCTATCCTACACTCCATAGGTTAACCTTTCTCTATGGCATGTGGAAACAAATGGCCAACGTTTTTTTTGGCTCGTACGTTCTATATTACGTTAATATTACTTTGCTTGCATTGCATTATTTGCACCATAATAATGCTGAGCTGCGATCCGCATAGCGATACCGATATTGTGCCCCAATGATGCAATGCAATGCTTGACAAGCCCGGTAAACATGAAGTATGAAGCCCCCAGTACAGGATGGCTGATCATGTCGGCCGACCATGATGGGCCATCGTGTACAGGGGTGGTTTGCGTTGCTCGCAGACGGCAATCACACGCAAACCGCCCCTGTACACGATGGCCCATCATGGTCGGCCAACATGATCGGACAGCCTGTAACTTGGGGGCTTAAAGCCCCCAAGTTTATGGCACTAAAAAGAATTTAAATAAAACTTTTCTACTCGAATGTACCAATTGTATGGCATATTGAATCAAAGGCTTATTTCTCGGAAATTCGCTGTGTTATACTCGTTATCAGATTTTTTCCCGTGTTCGCTATGGTAGTAGTAAATATTGGCATGCTCAGTTTGGTGACAGGTGCCCTGGATCATGCTGTACTGGGTGTGGCGCTGCTGGAACGATGCCTAAATGTAGGAACACAATCTAAACCTAGGATTTCTCTGGAATAGTTAATGCTGCGAGAGTGGTTTATTTTTTTCCCTTTATAGGAAGATAAAAGAATGCGCAAATGCTATTTAATACATCAATTAAAGGCGTTAGAGCAAAAAAAAATTTTTTTGAGGTTATAATTTTTCGATGCCTATAAAATCATTATTCCATGATGAAATGTAGAAATTCAATTTTTTCCGTACCCTATGATGAAGGAACTAAATATACAGGCACACTGTTTTCAGTAAAAAAATCGAATTGCTGAGATTCGGCCGTGGCGCTGCTGGGACGACGTCGTCCCAGCAGCGCCCCAAGTGACCTACGATTACTCCTGAATCTGTCGACATTTACAGGTGGACATTAGCTTATGTGAAATGGAAAAAAAAGCCAAAAATATGTGTCTTATTAGATTTATTATAGCTTTTGTAATTAATGAGAAATAGCGGGGCGCTGCCAGGACGACGTCGTTCCAGCAGCGCCACAGAAATCCCCGTATATCCTCGGATCCAGTGGGGGGAAAAAATCAATCGTATTTTTTCCCGACTGGTAAAAAATTGGCCTGCATGGTGTATTTTTTTCAAGCAAATCGGAGACCGTGGCGCTGCTGGAACGATGGACACCTATTAAGCTGCGTCCAGAGTAAGTTCGCGTAAATGTTACAAGCTTCAAATCCATTCCGAACACTGGAAGAAACTGCTAGACACAGATAAATGTACGGACAATGTACGGAGTTACGAAGGTGCAGTGTGGACGCTGGTCTGTGTGCTGTTACGCATCGATGTTACGTGACGAGCCGATCCATCGAGAGTCTGTTTTTATCAAAGGATTTCGCAATTGTCCGCGTGTCAAGGAGACGTCCACACTTGTGTTTATGATTATGACACGCGTCGAAGTACGCCAGATGACACAGATACAGACACGGGATAGGAATGGATCACGTCGTGACATGTGCCGGCATCACAGAATAAATACAAGTACAGAAGATGATTATTTTATAAAAATGTCAATATCTCGAAAACGGTGCGTCGTAGCCAAAATCTATCGAAATTTTTGATACCCTTTTAACAACCCCGGAGTTATTTGAGAGACATCGAACTTTATAAGTTCTGAATTCAGTCCCCGAAGGTATTTGAGAGACATCCAATGGTAAACAAAAAATTTTTTTTAGGAACTGTTGACTCAAAAAAATTTTGTTTTACTTTATAAGTTCTGAATTCAGTTCAAATGGATGAAAACAGAGGAGCAGGGGGACGGGGCCGCAGCCCCCCCACCAAGAGGGCTCGGGGGGCTAAGCCCCCCGCCGCCGCACAGTGTTTCCTCCCCATACTGAGTGACGGACAATATTATTTAAGATAAGAACTACCTACCTATGACTATAATATGTAAGATAGAATGATATAAAATAGAATAAAAGACATTTTTTAACCGACTTCAAAAAAAGGAGGAGGTTCACAAGTCGACTGTATTTTTTTATGTATGTTTTACCATAACTTTGCCAGTTGTTAACCGATTTTATTAATTATTTTTTTATCTGAAAGAAAATAGTTTATGTGTGGTCCCATGAAAAATTTAAAGTAGTCAGTTTAGTAGTTTTTTCACAGTCCTGAAAAAACATAGATTTCGACTCGTAGTTCCTGCAGCCTGCTTTACACGTCAATATCTTCGCGAACTATTAACCAATTTCAATGATTCTTTTTTTATTTGAAAGAGCAAACTCCTGAGGTGGTCACATTGTTACCAAGTTAGGATCTGATGGTGGAATCCAGGGGAAATCGAGGAAAACCCGCAAATTTTAAAGTAGTAGTTTAGTAGTAGTTTTGTAGTTTACGTGTTTTATACATTTTCAAAAGTTTTTTAAGTATTTGCATCTGGTAGTCATCATCTCATGCTGATGAACTGATGATGGAAGGTACAACTCCTCAATGGTTAGGAGTTAGAGGATGTTTTTTAAGTACCATATGCACGAATAGACCTTTAGTTGTATTCTTTTAAGTTATTTAGGTTAGCTGATGGTGGAAGGTTAAAAAACTGCATAACAGTTAAAAGTTGGAGGTTGGTGCTTGTAGTAGTGTTCCAATTTAGAAATGGGCTATAGTGCTGTGCATCTAACGACACACAAAGCGCTTTTACCGGTGTTCAACAGTTGTTGTCATCACTAGCAAGGGAACACATGCATGACCTGAGCTTGACAGGTGAAACGGAATCAATTTTCCTGATAATATTTGCCTTATCACTTTGCCCCTCTTTGCGATAAGTCATGGCTGCAGCATATGCAAGTTCACTGCCACTTGCACTTTCTCCGCGACTTTCCTACGCTTAGTCCTCTCAGACACCACATCAAAAGAAGAAGATGGACGACCTGGCCCAGAATGAACACCATAAGACGGAAAAGTTTCTTTTTCGTTTAGCCAAGCTGAGTGCCTCGTATAAAATAAATCTTTTCTTCTACTAGCATCTAAATATTTTGATTTTATTTTGTTGAAAACGCCTGATACCTTCATTCGAGTGGCGCTTTTTTTATGCTTAGGGCAGTTAGTCTTAGCAATTATAATTTTTTGTAAATTGCGGCCCTTCTGGTCGAAGTTTTTTGCGGGATCTTGAAATATTAGGTCCACTAGCTCGCGACGAGTAAACTCAACCACTCGACCTACAGCAAGAAAAAAAAATGTAGCAGTGCCAGTTGTACGTAGTAGCAAACTTTGTTCTTATAATTTGATAATTTAATACCTAACCATAATTTAGATCAAGGTTTCGTTGCAGAAAGTAGCAAAAAAGTATATACTTTTAGCATTTTGAATATTTTTTTAATGCATTTTACTTACTGATTTGAATGATTTATTCAAAGTAAATATAATAAAAATTCTAAAGTTATTAATATCATTTCTAAAAGGTAGTACCTTGAACTTTAGAATCCATGTTGCTAATCTTGAAAATAACAAGAAATAACAAAATAGCACACAATTCAAATACCTTTAAATTTGCTTACAAAAACACCTTGTTTACTATATCGTACTTTGATAGGTGATATCTCAGTTTAAATTAGAGACCTACCGTTCATACTTTTTATTTTGATGACAGACATATTCTATTTGAACGTTTGATAATAATTTTTCATGTACCCTCAAGTTGAGAAAATTGGTTTTTGTCCGCCGGTGGCAACACTGTGCGCCGCTCCCCGAGCCCAAGAAATCCTAACAGTCGTTTTAGGTTAAGCCTTAAGGCTTTAAGAGGAGTGAGTGACCTTGACGATTCGGAGCTCGCATATTCTTTTGCCGACGTCGCCGCCATCTAGCGGAAATGTTCGGTACTGCTAAGAAAAGTTCAATGACTAGTTAAGTGCAGAGGGAATAAGTATTATGTTCTGGAATACTGCCTATTTTATATGCGCATCACCGAGTCATGCGTGTCTTCCTTCGGTGTATTGTGGACGCCAAGACAATTCGTCGGCCGAAATTCATATTACTTACATACAAGCTTTTATTCAACTTACCCATTTAGTATGTATGTATGTATGTAAAGCATGACCAGAAAATGAAAAAGGAAATGTAACCGAAAAAAAATTTCTATTTTGCCATTTTTTTACAGTGAGGAGGTGAAAGTGGCGCCTCAAGCCAGGTTTTTATTTTTTCTAGTCAGGCTTTATATTAAAATTTAATAAATCGTAAGTGGCGGATTTTGGTTTTTTTTAAATCCCTTTAGACTGTTCTTTAGGTTTAGAAGTGTTCCAGGTTATGTAGGAACCAGCCAAGATTTTACGTACTCCAATTTAAGAACTATAAAAGAGTGGTACCAGTGCGTACTAGCTAGCTTTGATATGTTAGTTAAAAATGCGTAGGTACTTACCTACTTACGTATAAGTAATAATAGTTTTTATAAAAATTGACGAGCTTGTTATGTATGTTTTTTCGAACATAATGAAACGAAATGTACATTTATATTTGGCGGGTACAGAGCGAGTCTTCGATTAGGAAAAAACCGGCCAAGTGCGAGTCGGACTCGCGCACGAAGGGTTCCGTACCATCAAAAATAGATTGTTGTATGGGAGTTCCCCTTAATTTATTTTATTTTAATTATTATATTACTTTTGAAGTGAATAAGTGTATAAGTAACTAAATATTCTGTGAATATATCAAGCTTCTCTGCTGCAGTTATTAATGTCGAGCAGAAAACGGCAAATAAATCCTGTTTGTTGTATGGGAGCCCCCATTAATTATTTATTTTATTTTGATTTAAGTACTTATTTATTTTTAAAGTGAAAATACAATTACATATCTGTGAATAATTCAAGCGTCTACCTATTGCCGTTATTAATATCGTGCAAAAAATCACGTTTGTTGTATGGGAGCCCCCTAAATATTTATTTTATTCTGTTTTTAGTATTTGTTGTTGTAGCGGCAACAGAAATACATCATCTGTGAAAATTTCTATTTATAGCTATAGCTATCTGGCTATCACAGTTCATGAGATACAGCCTGGTGACAGACAGACAGACGGACAGCAAAGTCTCAGTAATAGGGTCCCGTTTTTACCCTTTGGGTACGGAACCCTAAAAACTACGCAGCCCACGAGAACGGCAGAAGTTGTACCTATGTGTACCTTCGATGTACCCTAAGAATTTATCTTTGTTTTAATAAATCAATAAAACCTACGAGCTAATAAATCACTAAGTTTTTCTACCACAGAGTGTGCGTTACTCCAGCACGAAAGAAGCTTCTAAAGGGAAACGAGTTAACTGAACAGTTCGTGCTTAAATTTAGTGCATCTACACTTATACTATACTTATTACTTTTATATTAGGGGAAAGGTGTCCAAAATGATCCCCCTAAGGGAAATCGGTTACTGTATCCAAAATATTATAGTAAAAGCAAACATTGAAAAAGTTTTGGGTAAGTCATTTAAGTATTGTTTGTTATACTGGCATGCCATTATTGCAGTTTGGTTTTATATCTTTAAATTTATTAGAGATTTTCCAAACCTCTACTAAAGGATCATTTTGTACACCTGGGTGTCTAAAACGATCCCATACTATCTTGTTTGGTTAACCCATACATTTTTGATTCAATATATTTTATGTGCTCAACGAGTTCTCTCTCATGCTTGGTGTAAACACCGTTTGTTTACTGTTCAAAGTCTTAACTGCACAAACTGCCTTTTTGTTTTTAGCACCATTACAGGTACAGAAAACCGTCTTGTTGTACAGAAACCTCACTCCCAGTTTTGTCGGTAGGTTTTTCTTTGAATGTACGTGGCATGATCTGTAAAAAGTACAAATATGTAGGAATACAATAAAAAACATGACTAATACTTTTTTGACGAAACGTGACAACATCTATGACATAGGTATCCGCGCCGTGGGTTTTCCCAGAGGATCCCATTCTCCCGAGGATCCTGTCCTGGAGGATCCTGTCCCGGAGGATCCCGATAATAACAAAAGTAATAATCACATTTATCGCATTCAGGATCCTCCGAGACAGGATCCTCGGGGAATGGGATTCTCAGGAAATTCCCTACCTACGCAGCAGACGCTACCGACATTGAATGTTTTGACTTTTGCATATTTATCCTAAAACGTTTAAAAAATAAAAGTCCACCCTTGCGAAGCCGGGGCGGAACGCTGGTTAAATATAAAACAAGTTATAAATTTTCGAAACGATTCTAACTATCTGCTAATGTTCATCCTTAATATGTAGGTATGTTATTTGTGTAACTCGATTTGGTTCAGTCCAGTTTTTTCGAGAACTGTTTGACGCGGGAAATTGGTTCGGGTACCGTTTTAAAGATTTCGGGGTCGGAAACTGCACATAATTATAACTGAACCAATTTTTCAAATTATTTTTACTTTTTTTGCGTTATGTAATTGTGATAAAAACGACCATTACCATAATATGTTAGGGTCATTTCTCAATTTGACGACTCTGTATGAAATAAAACAGGAAGAAATAACAACCCTTGAAGAGTTTTTTGCCGGTTCCACTCCAAGGTCTTCCGCCGTAGGGTTTGCGAACAGATGGCGTAGCTTCTATGACGTTCACAAATCTTGTAAATCGCAATCTAAATAGAATAAACGAATTTGACTTTGAGTTTCCTAAGTTGGTCAGTATCCGACTAAATTGATGTTTTCAGCATTGTTGTGTTCCGGCAGTTAGAAATAAGATAGCCAGTTCCTCAGTAAGGGAGGATTCCGCGAGTACTTATCATCACTTAACATCAGGTGTGATGAAGACAAGTGCTACCCCGTTGTGGATTAAAAATTCTTTTAGAAAATAAATATTAAAAACCCTATTATATCCTAGTTAATAGCTACAAAAGTTGCTCAGTTTTAGTTTAATTACTATTGAACTAAAATATTTCTGTAAGAAACTTATTACCTATATTTTTTGTTATGTTTGTTAGTAAAATATTTCTACATAATATTCAGTTTCTTAATTCAAGTTTAACTTCACAAATTGTTAATAATATAAAACTTAATTTTATATTTTTTTGTATGTATGTAATAATGTATAAAAAAAAGGAAATTGAAATAACTTGTTTTCATTTAAACACTTCTGATGCTTGCTTTTATTTATAATCTCTTTTTAATATCTTTTTCCTACGGGCTAAATTTTTAATCAGTGCATACATTTTTAAGATCGACTCAGAATCGGTAAGTGAACAACTTTCTCCTAGAAACATGGGTCAAAATACGACAAAAATATTTGGACTTCCCATAGTAAATCAATCACTTGATCAGTCCGATTTGTATGAAGAGTCAATTTTTTTTGTCATATTTCGATTTGACCTATGTTTCTAGGAGAAAGTTGTTCACTTACCGATTCAATCTTAAAAATTTGTGCACTGATTAAAAAATTATCGTGTATAAACTTATAATTTACCCCAAGAGGCATACTTTTCTATGCCCTACTTACCTCCCAATACCATTTTTGAGGTAATGTATGCCGACTAAATTAAGAGGTAAGAATTTCTAAGAATAATGAATCAGACTATCTATTTCAATGTTAATGCACTATTTACCCATATTGACCAATAAAAAGATGAAAACGCATGAAAAGAAACGAACGCGACTGTATGTTTTTTTTTACGAAATACAAATATTTTGTTGTCATTCCGCTTTGTTCGGTTTATCAACTCGTTTTCCTGTAGAAGCTACTTTCCTGCTGGAGTAACGCGCAATGTGGTGAAGTGGTAATGTATGAAAAAAGTTAAAAGCTATTTATTTTACTAGTAGGTTTCATTGATTTATTAAAATTAAGATAGTACTAAGGTAAGTATATATATAAATACTTGTACATCGAAAGTACACATAGGTTTTAACTTTCCGCTCATGTTCATCCATAATGTACCTATGTTATTTGTGTACCTAACTCGATTTGGTTTTTCGAGAACGGTTTGACGCGGAAAATTGGTTCGGGTACGTACCGTTTTTAACCGACTTCAAAAATTGAAAAGCAGGAGGTTATCTGTTCGTCGCGTTTTTTTTATATGTATGTACACCGATTACTTGAAGACGGCTGAACCGATTGAAATTGTTCAAACGTTATAACATCAGGTTTTTTCCCAAGTTGGTCCCATTTTTTGAAATTTTGAAATCGGTTCAGTAGTTTTCAGGAAAACTTGAAAATACTGCGTTTCCTTTACCACTTTATGTGAATTGATTACGTATATTTAGGCATAACTCCTTTGTTAACACACCGATTTCGATGATTCTTGTTTTGTTGGAAAGGGGATACCTCAAGGTATTTTAACCGACTTCAAAAAAGGAGGTTCTCAGTTTGATCACATACCTATTTACCAGAATACACGTAAATTACCTGCATGATGCACTAAAAAGAGTGAAATAAAAATTATTTTTATAAAAAAATAAAACCGCCTTCAAAAAAATGACATCAATCAAAAAAGTAAGAAATAATCCCTCACCAAATAACGTAAGTAGGGCAGAGGTACCCTTTGTGGCCACTTTAAGGATTTTTTGACTTTTAAGCACTAAGTACTAAATGGTCTTAGGTATTTAAGATGCAAATTATATCTTAAATTATAGATAATTTATCTACCTTTAAAGGTACACTTTTCAAATTTATAAAAATAAAATAGTTTTTTTTATATTACACACAATGTGTGAGAGGTGCCAAATGTACCGGTTTTGGCCACTTACTGATAGTTAAACTTTTGTAAGTATTGCGAAAAATCAAAACCAAACCCAGGTAAAATCAATATATTCTAATGCGTTAGAAACCAGTCAATTGCAAAACAACAATTTAATTGTAAAAAACAAAGGTTTATAAAGTATTTCATCCAAAACAAAATTTCTTAAAATTTTCATACAAAACTTTTTTTCAAACAGAAAATGGAATTTATTGAAAAAAAATCTTACGACATAAGGAATTCTAACGATTGTTATTATTACCTTAAAATACCTTATTTTAATTGCCTTTATCAAAAATGGCTAAAAGTTGTTAAGAAAACTTTTAGAGCAAAAAGTGGCCAAAACCGGTACAGTGGCCAAAACCGGTACGCCTGCCCTACTTTTAAGTCGGGCGGGTTTTAACAAAAAACAAAAAATTGTACATGTTTCACGCCCGACTTCAAAGTAGGTAGGTACCTACTTACGTTATTTGGTGAGGGATTATTTCTTACTTTTTTAATTGATGTCTTTTTTTTGAAGGCGGTTTTTTTTAAGGTCTTTTGGTAGGACAATGCATATAATTATAACTTGACCAACCAATTTTGATGAAGTTTGGCAATAGATACACTCTAATTTTTTTATCACCCCGGATAATTTTAGGGTGTAATCTACTTGTATGGAACAGCAAATTTTTTTCGCGATTTCAGTGTTGGTCCCGTAATAAAAGTTGTTTGTTTTCATGAGTAGAATAATTACTAAAATTATCCGGGGTGATAAAAAAAATTAGGTACCTTATATAGCCTAATTCGCCACTTGCAAAGTAACTAGGTACTGTTACTCCACTATACTATACTTGCATTTTTTTTGGAGCACATCCCAAGAAAAAGAAATCACTAACTCTCACATGAGGGCGACTGCATTCTGTCAGCGCTCAGTCCAAAGGACAAAAATATGTCGTAGTGTCGTCTAATCTCAACCGTCTAGTCATATTTTTTCTATGATTACTTAAAAACAATAATTTAGCATAAAAGCAGTATTTACAGTTATAAACTTGAAGATATCAACTGAACTAAGTATTTCTATTAATATGTCCATTTACAAATAAGTGTAAACTCTTTAAAATCTATAAAATTATAACTGAAGTCGCTCCGAAACCAGCGCGCAGTCCACTCTCGATGAAATACCGAAACTGACTGCCGGCAGGGCTCGCGGGTGATTACAGGGCGACGAGCAGGCACTCTCGCGCGAATACACTTCAATTTTCGTGTTAAAATTACTTTTCACCAGATAAATACGGAATAATAATAAAACTCTCAATTAAAATTATTCGCATCATTAAGACCTTTCGATTGGTATACAAACTAAATAAAAAGCTTGAGCCGATTTAGAGAAATTTTGCAATTTATGAGTGAAATAGGGATTCATTGGGGATTTTTTTTATAAAAAGTGGTTTAAGAAAATAGAATTTCTTTCAATTAAAAATGTTTATTAGGTAGTCATTCATCATTGACAATTTTTTTTATTCGAATTTAATAGACAGATATTTGGATATTTTACTTCAAACATGCCAATTTTTAGGCATTTGACCCCTCTTAAGGCCTTTAGCTAGAACTGTGACCGAAACGCAGCGCGAGCCGAGCGAGCGAAGGCAGCGGCCGGCGAAGCGGCAGAAAAAACTTTTTTTTTCTAAAAAAAAGATAACTTTTTGTTTTTCGTCTTAGATCTTTTTTCGAAAGTTATGATTTTTTTCACTTTTTGAAAAAAAAGTTAGTGTTATTTTTATGCACCCCCTTTGCGACACCCGGACGGCCTAAAGAGTATCCACTCAATGGTTCCTTGCCTCCCAGAGGCAAGTATTTTTACCCGCCCCAATGGTTCCTTGCCTCCTGGAGGCAAGCTGACAGCTAATTAAAATACTTTAATTAATTATGTCAAATCACTCTCTGTTCCTATCCAACTTATACCAATCTTAATCTAGACACCTTATTTTAATCGTAGAACAAGAAATTAGTCCAATTTAAGGCTATTGCGGCGATCAAACTCAGAATTTTCAATGTTTTTAAATTAAATTTCCTGACAAAGTATCATTGCTAGGCCTTCCAAAATATTATATGTGATAGATCTTTTCTTTATGAAGGGAAGTTACTAAAATTTATTTGAATCAAATAAATACAATGTACTAAAAAAAATATTTTCAAGACCCCTTTTTTCCATCTTAAACTCAATTATCTCAATAACTATTTGAGTAATCAAGCTAATTTTTTTTGTGTAAGTAGTTCTTAGTCATATCTAGGGAAGTTACTAAAATTTTTTTTTGTTATATTTATAGTCAATAACTAGTATCCCAAAATGCATCGTGCACCGTTTCGCAGCATAATTATTCAGTCTCCGCCTGGCATTGGCGGCGTTTGGACGTGGAGACTGTATCGCTCCGACTGCGCCAAAATTGAAAAAAAAAACTCACACTAGGATCCTAATTTTTTTTAAAGATGCTTATTTTGCTAGGAAATATTGAAATAGCGCTTCAGGATTGGGTATAGATGAGTGCTTTGCCATTTATTGCACAACCATAGACCTATGTAACCCAGGACAAGTTATTTTACTCATTACCTAAAGCAAACATCAATAGTTTGAAATAAAAGTGACGGATAATATTGCCTAAGATACTTAAGAGCCCATAAAAGTTGTACCTATTTGAGTACCAATATTTTGTTGTGTTGTAGGTACATAATTAGTCTAAGTTTCTAACTTCTACTACTGTATATTAAATTTATGTTCGTTTTAGGTTCCTCAAAATTGAAAATGTGAGAAAGTTAAGATAGGTAGGTGTAAAAAATTGCATCAAGAAATAAGAAATTCGCTTGTTGAAAAAGTTTTTTACAGAGACATAATGTAAAAGCAATTCTTGAAATAAAACCGACATAAGAATTTTATATACCTAGTTGATCTAATATCACCATTACACCAATTTTATGAGACTGTGAGAAGTCCAGCTTCTTTCCTTTGAGTGAGGAACATAAACCGCACCATTTTGTGTAAATTTCAGGTTCAAAACATTTTTATTACTGATTCTCTTATCCATTATTAGTACAAAATAGAGCATGCATACAATTTCTTGCAAGAAATGCTCTCGCGGTTTTGAAATTCGAAATTCGAAATCCCCACAACAATATCTAAAACCGATGGTTGAGGCGCCAGTAGCAATAAAAAAGAATGAAAGGTCTGTCAGCTGTATTGACAGTTTAAACTCTCAAATTTAACCACCGCGGCAGATAAGTTTGCGGAGTTCTGTAAGGAGACTTGCATAGTCGGAGTAAAATTTTTGATACTCTAATGAAATATTGCATAGGTACAAGTACTTCCGAAGGCGGAATATTTATTTCATTATTTAAATTTCATTGCACAAAATATAAACAAATGGCGGGCTAACTTTAAACTGACTAACATATTATATCAAAGATAATAAACTCATAAAAATAAATAATCTCGAAGAAGTTTTATATACACTCTCTGCCACAAATGTCATTTATTAAAAGTAGGTGGCTAAAACGTCAGTGATTAGATTACATACCCTTTGGAAGCGGCCATGGAAGAAATGACATTTTTGTATAAGTAGTACGAAACCAAACCGTTTCAGCTGCTCGACCCTGATGTTGTCAAAGCCAGCGGCTTTACCTTCTTTGAGCTTATCAAGGGCAAACTTGAGATCTGTTTCTGTAAAAGCCTCGTCCAAGTGGTTAACCTCTTTACCAGGGTCTCGTGTAAATTTCTTCTGGAGACTTTTCGTGGAAGCTTTCCCATTTTGGAGTAAGTGGTGAGCGATCTGGTTTGTGGTCACATTGGAATGACGATCAGCGATTTTAAGATCATTATTTAGTTTCCTTATAAAACACCACGCCTTCTTGCTTTTATGCGTCATATCTACGCCTTCGATTAGCTTGTTCCACTTTTCTCTCGTTGTTTCGGATATGGCTTCTAGCAATTCATTCCCAAAATCGATGGTGTCCTGTGAGATGGGATCTAATTCATACTGGTCTTGGTTTGTCATCCTATCATATTATATTTAAAAACATTGTATGATCTTGTATACACCTTTACTTGATATGCTGATGGATGATGATAAAAACTCCTTGTTGAGATAAAATTATATATTTTCACAATGAACTGTATAAACTTGATATTACAATGTTTACGCGAATGTTACTTGATAGGGTATGACACGCGCGGTGACGTTGCTAGGTAAATGCAGACTATTTTAAATACAACAATTAAATTAAAAAGAAACAAATGGGCAATTAGGTGAATCGCGTAAGTATGCTGACGCGGGAGAATGTGCGGTGCGGTGACGACACCGTACAAACATATATTTGATGCTTGGGAGAGCAAGCGAGATGTAGTTGGTATTTATTGTGACCTCTCCAAAGCTTTCGATTGTGTTAATCACCAAACGCTTTTAAGGAAATTAAAACATTATGGTGTCTATGATAAATCGGTTAGCCTTATGCAATCATATCTATGTGAAAGAACACAGAAAGTAGTTATCAACAAAACTGAGTCTACTGGAGCCCCTATCAACATGGGCGTACCCCAGGGGTCAATACTGGTCCATTTTGCTGTTTTTAATTTATATAAATGACTTTCCTTTTTAAGCAAAGAATTTATGCGAGACAGTGTTGTTTGCTGATGACACTTCCTCTAGTCTTTAAAGTTGACAGAGGTAATAATTGTTCTGACGAAGTAAATAGTACTTTATCGAAAGTTGCGCATTGGTTTCATAGCAATAATCCATTCCTTTACCATGGTACCATTAGACAGTACCATTGATGGTACTGTGGCAATTTCTTTTTGCCGTGGTACCATCAATTAATCTATCATTAAACTCGAAAAAAACAAAATGTGAAAAAAAATTCCCTGCCAAATGTAATTTCTTTAAAAGAAATCAACATATTGACTGTTGCAGGACAATACATATATGAGAATATGGTATATGTGAAGAAGTATCTCAATACATTTGTAAAACGTAGCAATATACATCAATTCAAAACAAGAAATAAAAATAAGATTGCCGTTCCAAGGATTCGACTTGAAAAAACAAGAAGATCGTTTTTGGGGAAAAGCGTAGCTAGTTTTAATAAAGTTTCACAGAATTTAGTAGAGCTGCCTTTGCACAAATTCAAAAGTCATGGCAAAAAATCGCTCATGGGCAAAGGATATTATAAAGTAGACGACTATTTGAAAGACCGTAATGCATGGATTTGATGTAACACATAACCTTAGCTGAACTAATGTAATATTATAATGAAAAAGTTGTAAAAGTTAACGATATAAATCTTTGGAAATATCGTTACTCCAATTATTAAAGCTGATAAGTTTATTGCGCCTATTCTTCTTATCTGTTATAAAAGTCTTGAACGAAAATATTGACGATTCAAAAGAGCTTATTCATTAAGTCAAGTTGAATAAAGATATGTTTTATTTTATTTTATTATTTTATCCTTCAGGTCGTAAGGCCTGGCAAATAATTGGGTCCTCCGTATTGCACCACTTACTGTCTTCACGCACTGGTGATCTATGTGATCACTGGCAAAGATTAGATCAGGGTTTTAACCCCTTTCCAGCGACCGCTGTTGAATGATGACGGAAGTTTTGGATCTTAGATCAAAGATAGTAGGTATGTGTCCATCAACCCATTCTTCAACCTTCACTCCGTTGTCATCACTAGTTCTGTATCCCCAGTTCTCGCTATGGCTATTAAAATTACCAAGGACGAATCTAACCGGATAGGCGTTAAAGTTCGGCGGACAGCTGAAGTAATACGGTGCATTGGGAGGTTTGTAGACTGAAGTGACCGTACAGTTACTAAGTTCGGTAGTAAGGATCTCTATGTTACTGGTGTTAGTCTGATAAACAGTGCGTACCTCTTTATCTGGCCTGGCGAATAAGCACTCCCATACTGTCGATGGGGGACTTCAGCTATGAGTTTCATCCCCTGAGTCACTTGTCAGATATGCTTTAACGAGTGTGCATCTGAGTTGCATAACCTCATTCCGCCCTCTCCTTTAAACTCACGCTCAGAGAATTAAGAACTCCTTCATCATGCCTGGAATACCCTGCCGGCTTCTGTTTGCCCGAGTACCTACAACCCAAACCTCTTAAAGTCGCAAGTGAATAGGCATCTTCTGGGTGAATCTATTCACACAAAATTTTATTCAAGTACTATAACCAACCACATTATAAAACTACCTTTGTGAGTTCACTCAATTAACGCGACTAATTTAATAAACATTGTTTAACTGTTTAGAATTTTCCGAATATCAGTCAATCACTTTACAATGCAATGGATTCACCCATTATTGTCTTTTTTGCTGTCGCCTTTGGTTGTCATGTCACACATACCACAAAATTGTCTTGAGATTCGTGTTAATGAATATGACAAAATTTTAACATATAGTTGTGTTGCTGTCGCTTCGGTATTAATTTTTAATTAGTACAAATATTTCAGCATATCGCATAATATTTAAACAGAAAAAAGAACCTGACGTTAGGCAAGTTTTTACGTTTTTTACCCATTTTTAGAGCACAAGGGATATGATGCGTACATGGCGAAAAATAGTGACAGTGAAAAATAAAGATATTTTAAAATGAGTAATGAAAAAAGGTTTTTTTAAAGTGGCTGATTTATAACCTTACGTGGCAAGTTTACATTAGTAAACAAAGTATCAATTATTTCAGTTGCGCTACATTTTGTTTAAACAAATTCGACGATCTCCGTGGCCGATTGGTGTACGTACCGGTTTTCTAGGTGCCACTATCTCTGAGGTCCCGGGTTCGATTCTCGGACGGGTAAATGTCGAAAACTAACTTTTAGATATTTTCTTGTATGTGGGTGTATGTGATCGTTGCTTCCAATTTTCAATGACACAAGTTATTGTATTATTTGATATTATCATTTTTGGTATTGGAATAATATGTATTTTATTTTATTTTTTTGTACTTAAACAATATTTTTATTTAAGTGTTTTTTTATACGTATATTGATTTATATTATAGATTGATAGCGTGATTTTATATAAACGGTATACTTATTTAAATATTGATTTACTAAGTAGATTTATTTTGTAAAAAAGTATTAGATGATGGGCTAGTATGAGTTATTTATATTTTTTCATATTATATTATAAGTTTTATTAATTTGATTGGAATAAATCTGAAAATGTACCTACTGGTTAGAGCAGTATACATTATTTATTTTTTTCAGTGTAATTTGTAGCAAATGTTGTAGTTTTGCCTGCGACGATCATTTCGATAATGGATATATATTATCGAAATGATCTAGAGATAGAAAATAAATATAAATAGCTGCTGCTGTGTTCTGCATTTTAAGAATCGTTTGAAGTGACTGTCTTTGTTAAAAAAAGCTTTTTTTTTACTACATACGAATAATATCTAAGATCTACTCTTCCTACAAACCGACGTTTACAATAAATATTCATAATAATTCTTCTTTTATTCTACATAATATAATTTCCTTAGTAAAAGCGCACATAGGTGATATTTTAGATGTAAATAGAATGCGCGCTGCATGCCGCGTCTACACGTATTTCTCAGTCTACGAGAGTGCCGCGGCCGGAGTCTTACCGATCCCAGCACCCCCTCGCTTGTGTAAGCAACGGCCATCGACGATATTTTTTTTACCTATGCTATATCCTTAATAACAATTTGGCGGATTATATTCGATTGAAGTTCGCCGACTTGCTTGCCTCCAGGAGGCAAGGAACCATTGCGTGATTTAGGCAATGTTAGCTAAGTATGGAAAAATAAAATATAAAAATATAATTAAATATATTGTACTAAATATGTTGTAATACATTAATATATACTTGTTATGCCCTCAATACCCATAAAAAGTATATATTTAAAATTTATCTACTTACAAAAAAGAAGTCGATACGAAATCGATCCATACTTTTGTAGCCCGTAAGGGTGATTCTTTACTTACATTTTTATATCTTTAATTAAACAATATTTTTCTAAAAAAGAGTTATCTTTTTTTTACTTTTATCTAATAACAACATTGTAAACTATTATTTAAACACAAATTGGTCTGTAATAATTGTTTATTTATTAGTATTTATTGCATGTTTTAAAAAGAAATCGGTAAAACATTTCCTTTTCTGCAACTTCAACTCGCTGTTTCTAATTAAATCGTAATAAAAATCCATCTACAAATCATACAATCTTATTGCAAATTTAACTAGCATTTTAAATCAATAATTAGTTTTTATTAAATCCTTCTAGTTTTTGAGTAAAACTTAATTTAAAGCCGAGCGAGCGAAGCGGAGCGGAGCGGAGCTGTGCTGAGGAACCATTGCCCCGTAAGCATATTTAAGCGTGTGTAACCATTGAGTGGGTATATAAATAAGTAATAAATAAACAAATAACTAAATAACATTCACACCAGTTATCTAAGCCCATTTTAATTTCATTACGAAACTGTATCAAGGAAAACTTGATAACGGATAAATATATACTTAAATACTTTTTGCTTGTAAATACATACTTAATATACATAGAAAACACCCAGACCAAGACAAATAGACATGTTCAGGCACACAAATATTTGTCTTGTTCGGGAATCGAACCCGATACCACTGGCGCAGAAGGTGGGTAGCCTACCCCTGCGCCAAATCGGTCGTCAAAAGTATATAATAATATGCAAAAGAATTAGCCTTAAAAATTTAAAATGCAGCTAATCAATTCCACGCGGACGAAGTCGGGGGCACATCTAGTAGGTATTAAATACTTATAATCTTTATTTTTTATTCCATCTTTGAACTCAGCAGTTCTGTGCCCGTAGTGTAAGTTTTTATGTCAAAAAACGCAAACTATTTCGATTCCGTATTTATGTCAATTTGTATGAAAACTGTATTAGCGCCTCTAGCGGCGAGTAGCGCGCTTATATAGTTTTCATACAAATTGACATTAATACGCATTCGAAATAGTTTGCGTTTGCTTGACATAAAAACTTACACTAGGGGTACTGTACCCCTAGTGTAAGTTTTTATGTCAAGCAAACGCAAACTATCGCGAGTCCGTATTTATGTCAATTTGTATGAAAACTGTATCAGCGCCTCTAGCGGCGAGTAGCGCGCTTATATAGTTTTCATACAAATTGACATTAATACGCATTCGAAATAGTTTGCGTTTGCTTGACATAAAAACTTACACTAGGGGTACTGGTGCCTTGCCACGCAGTCTTGTTCGATTGACACCATGCGTCTACACTTGTAACATTTTGGCGTGTCTGAACACCGTGTCTTTATAATACATTGTCTCTTTGATACAGTATTACCACAGCGCATGCCCAACAAAACTAGCGATGCATGATAAAGACACGGTGTTCTGACACGCCAAAATGTTACGAGTGTTTAACATTTCATCGTACATGGTTTGTGTCCGTGTCAGCACAACCTAGACCGTCCACATTGAGCGTAACAAGTCTTGTACGATGACACGGAGTCCGGTCCGATGTCATGACACAAGTCTGGACGCAGCTTTATAGCCGCTACACACGTTCCTATCCGACCTCCGATTTGGTCTGCTCCCAGACCAAATCGGCGGTCGGATAGGAACGTGTGTAGATGCTATTATGGTGTGCGTCCCTCTCTAATGAGAGAGACGTGAGTGACTACACGATTTGGTTTTTTCGAGGACAATTAATAGTTAACAATCGACACATACACATATGCTATATAAGCATACTTACTTTTGAACCGACTTCAAAAGAGGAGGTTGTCAGTTTGACCTGTATGTACTTATATGAAATGTATGTCTGTATTTCTAACAGGCGTATTTTGCTAAAATGGATAGAAATAAAAAGTCCACGTACAGTAATAAAAATCTGTTTATTAGTTGGACTATACATTGCTAAACAAAATTGTCAAAGATTCGTTTTTTGCGTAACTACTTTTTTAACCTTAAATTAAAATACAGATGTTATAATACATTTAATAAGTTCTATTTCATGCCTATTTTCTGATAAAGTTCTTCTTCTTTGTCTTCTGCTGAGTATTGTGTAATTTTTTCAGGTATGACGTTAAGCCAACCTTTTTTAATTTCTTCATCTTTAGGAAATCTGAAACAATGAAAATTAATGTTTGGGTTAAGTAAGAAAGTAAATTCCAGTCTATAGATTACAAACGAAATGGACACCCAACTATACGCAAGAATAAAACTTTGGCTAAATACTTACCTATGAAAAGATACACCGCTACGTTTATATGATTCGCTTTTGCATCCTTTCACACATCAAGTGAGAACCATTTTTATTGATTTAAACGTAATTTTAAAATGATAATTAAGATCCACACACTAACTTTACACACATAAATTAATTTGCCGTCGCCATATTGATGATGTTTTTATTTTTATTAAAATTTTCCAGACGCAAAGTGTTGCATATTTATTACTAGCGGCCGCCCGCGGTTTCACCCGCGTGGTTCCCGTTCCCGTGGGAATATCGGGATAAAAAGTACCCATGTGTTATTCCAGGCTATAATCTATATCTGTTGCAAATTTCACCCAGATCCTTTCAGTAGTTTTTGCGTGAAAGAGTAACAAACATCCATACATCCATACCTACAAACTTTCGCGTTTATAATAAACTAGTTTTCCGCCCGCGGCTTCGCCCGCGTGGACTACACGACTTTATCCCGCGGGAATGTGATATTTTTACGGGATAAAAAGTAGCCTATGTTCCTCTCCAGGCTTCATAGTATCTGTGTCCCAAATTTCAGCCAAATCCGTTCAGCCGTTTTGGCGTGATGGAGTAACAAACATCCAAACATCCAAACACTTTCACATTTATAATATTAGTAGGATAATTAAAACTACCATAACACCGACTCTTACATTAAACAAGTAGTTTTTCAAAGTTTTAAATAATACAAATGATATGGATTTTATTATTATCAGCTTAACATTCCTTTTAATTAATTAATATTTTGAAAATTCTCGAGAACAGGAAATATGAATTTGAATTAAGTTCTACTACAACCAAAAATATTTAATGGTGGCAGCCCAGTAGACAAGGATGCAATGAGCGATTTTCTGAGAGGCCATTTTAAAAAAAAAGCTTCCAATTGCTTCACTAGATGGCGTTGAATAAGTATGTACATGTCTATGGTATATTTTGGAATGAAACATATTTAAATTAATTACTTTTGAAAAACCCAAAGGAAACTAATAATATATTAAATAAGTACTACTGTGAGGAACAGAAACGAAATGGGTAAATTTAAAGATTTAGGTAAATAAATAACATCTGTCTGACGTTCCGTTTTACGTAAAAAAGTCGCGTCAAAGTAAAATTTATAACGTTCCGTTCCTTCTAACTGCATAGGTGGGACAGCGCCATCTAGTGACTGAGCTTTCAGAAAATCGCCCATTCTATTTAGGAGCCTCTCGCTCGGCGCGTTTTTCCGTTTATCGAAATGTCATACGAAAATAAACCTTATTGTAACTGCATAGAATCGAATTGACATTGCTTTTATTTTCATAGTGCACAATCTTGTTATATTATAATGTCTTTGATCTCATCTGATCTGACCTACACTTGTATTTCAAAGTTGTGCAAGAAGGTGCAAGGCCAAAAAAAAAATTGACGTTGACGGAAGAAAAGAAATGTCAAATAATTCTATTCCTCTTGTTTTGAGTTGCAATACCATACCGACCATACCGCGAGTTGTAGATAAGCCTTTTCAGTCCTGTAAATGTTTTTTTTTCCTTCTGCAAGTGTTTTTTTTTTAATTGACCGTCTTAACCATGAAGCTCGACTTAATACTGAGGTAACTAGAGAGTGCAGTACGAAAAATTTTTTGTCCACCACAAATTACACAGTGGCTGTCTTCCGTCTCACCTACACTTTAAAAAAATACTGACAGCCACTACATACATAAATGTCAAAGGACATCACCCAAGCTCCATACATTTTTGGGCTATTTCTGAAAGTGCCGGCCAACAAAAATAAACTTAATATAACAATAGAAGACACTATTCTAAATATTTTTTATTACGACAGCTAAGTTCTATGTCCAATAGTTTAGATTATATTTAAGATCAAAGGTCACCTATTCTCCATACATTTTGACTAATTTTAAAAGTGCCGGCGCACAGTAACTAACCTTTTATAATAACAGAAGACATTATTCAAAACATTTTTTATTACTACAGCTTAACTCTATGTACCACAGATAAAATTATATTTGAGTTTAAAGATTACTCGATCACATACATAACGTTAACGTAAGCTCTAACTAAGGAAACAAAAGAATTTCCAGGAAAGATTTATGAGATTGTGTCATTATATTAGACTTTCTCAAACCAAAACTCTGTTCGCCGAGAGTTGATAAATACCTATTTTAGTACGTCTCCAAACAACGCAAGCTTCAGCCTGTTTCATGGCTGTTGATTGACAACAACTGCGCTACTCTTAGCGTAGTTGTTGTCAACCGCAGCCCAAACGAGCATAACGGGCCGCATATATTTAGCCATTTTCTCTTTCTAAATAATTAGCAGACCGCAATTAGTTATGAGTTAAGAAACGCTGACTTTATAAACTCTCGACGAACCGAGTACACATGAGAGTAAAATAGCCATCATAGTTATTATCTCACTCGAATTATTTTTGTATTTCCAATATTGGCAAAAGAACCACATGTGATGTGTCATCATCATCATGTCAGCCGAACGACGCCCACTACTGGGCATAGGCCTCCCCCAAGGATCTCCACAACGATCGATCATGCGCTGCCCGCATCCAGCGGCTTCTCGCGACCTTGACCAGATCGTCGGTCCACCTTGTAGGGGGCCTGTCCACGGAACATCGTCCGGTACGCGGTCGCCATTCTAGAACATTTCCACCCCACCGGCCATCGGTTCTCCGCGCTATGTGTCCCGCCCACTGCCACTTCAACGATGCAATCCTTCGAGCGATGTCGGTTGTTTTAGTTCTCCTGCGGATCTCATCATTTCTGATTTAATCGAGCAGGGAAATACCAAGCACCGTTCTCTCCATTGCTCGCTGGGTGACTTTGAGCCTTCTTATGACACCCATAGTAAAAAACCACGTCTCACTTCCATAGGTCATTACTGGCAACACACACTGGTCAAAGACTTTCGTCTTGAGACATTGAGGTATTTTTGACGCGAATATATGCAAGAGCTTCCCGAACGCTGCCCATCCGAGCTGGATTCGACGAGAGATCTCTTTCTCAAAGTTGGACTTACCTAACTGTACCGTCTGCCCCAGGTACCTAAACATAGTGGTCAACAACTTCGAGTGTAATATTCCCAACATTAACTGGAGTGGGTGCAACATAGGCATTGGACATGATTTTCTTCTTATCCATGTTCATCTTAAGACCCACTCCTTGAGAAGCATTACTGAGATCTTTTAGCATTGTGTTCAGGTTAACATTTTTATTATCGAACTAACAATCCAAGTCGTTGCTGTCCATGATTAGGTATATTCACCCAAACCCATTTTATAAGATAGCTAAAATAAAGTAAGGTGAAAGTTTTTACAGATGTTTTATCTCCAGAGTGCGCCACGCTTGTGTGTGTAAATGTACATGCACGCCATAAAGTAACTTTTTGTATATAGGAAATAGAGACCAATCTTGGGCCCCTTTATTGGAAGTGCATAACAACATTATCTTTTGTCGGGTGCAAGCAGCTTTTGGTGTATAAACAACACACATAAACACATTATATAGTGATAAAAAGGTTATAACAACTTAATTTTTTTATATAATTTAATCTATGGTACATAGAGCTTAGCTGTAGTAATAAAAAATGTTTAGAATAACGGCTTCTGTTATTATATAAGGTTATTTATTATGCGCCGGCACTTTCAAAATTAGTCAAAATGTATGGAGAATGAGTGATCTTTGATCTTAAATATCATCTAAACTATGGGACTTTGAACTTAGCTGTAGTAATAAAAAATGTTTAGAATCGTGTCTTCTATCCTTATATTAAGTTTATTTTTGTTGGCCGGCACTTTAAGAAATAGCCCAGAATGGGTGATGTCCTTTGCTGGGGACACTTTTTTCTTCAGGGTGATAGCTCCATTTACCTCAGTATTAAGTCGATCTTCATGGTCTTAACGTAGACTCCTTGCCAGCAAATAAAAAAAAGCAGACCCCATGTCTGATGAACGCCATCTGTTGAGTTTTTTGGAACTAACTTTTTTCTTTTTAAATATCTGTCAGAAAATCCCTCATTTTTTAGAAGCTTATAACCAAAGTCAAAGTAAATTTTTTCAATCGCGACTGATAAAAAAATATTTTTATAAAAAAATAAAACCGCCTTCAAAAAAACCACATCAAAAAAGTAAGAAATAATGCCTTACCAAATAAATAACGTAAGTACTTTGAAGTCGGGCGTGAAACATGTACAATTTTTTGTTGTTTTTGTTAAAACCCGCCCGACTTCAAAGTACTTACGTTATTTATTTGGTGAGGAATTATTTCTTACTTTTTTGATGTGGTTTTTTTGAAGGCGGTTTTATTTTTTTATAAAAATAATTTTTATTTCACTCTTTTTAGTGCATCGTGCAGGCAATTTACGTGTTTTCTGGTAAATAGGTATGTGATCAAAGTGAAAACCTCCTTTTTCGAAGTCGGTTAAAATACCTTGAGGTATCCCCTTTTTAACAAAACAAGAATCATCTAAATCGGTTAATAAACAAAGGAGTTATGCCTAAAGATACGTATTAAATTCACATAAAGTGGTAACGAAAACGACAGTATTTTCAAGATTCCCTGAAAACTACTGAACCGATTTCAAAATTTCAAAAAATGGGACCAACTTGGAAACCAACCTGATGTAATAACGTTTGAACCATTTCAATCGGTTCAGCCGTCTTCGAGTAATCGGTGGACATACACAAAAAAAAAAAAACATACATACAGACGAATAGAGAACCTCCTCCTTTTTGATTTAGAAGTCGGTTAAAAATCCACGCTTTGACCAATACCGGCTTAAATTTAAAACCCCGAGTAATCAATCAATTATTACAGTAATCAATCAATAAATACTTTTCCTAACATAGAAAATAATATTTTTTAAAATCTTTTTGATAAAATAATTCCTCACTAGAAATATTAAAATTCCAAAATTTAGAAAGAATCTCCTCAATTCTGGGCATTCTGGCATCACTGGGCTGACTGGCTGTTTTGTGTATGTGTGCGTAGCATGCGTGCATGTGTGCGTAGTATAGTCACAGGATAAGAAGAAGCAGTAGAATAGCGCTCCATAGCCATAGTGCGACATGGAGCTTTTCGGCAGATTTCTCCCTCAGGGTGGTGGTCTCCATCCGATAGGTGAAGAAGGCAAGACACATTGATTGAAAACCTTTGTCTAGAGATGAAGATACATTGAAAAATGGAAAATGAAGTATTTAGAAAAAATCGACCCGTCTCACAACCAGCTCCGATGGGACTCGAACCCACGACCTTTCACTATCCGGGCGACTGCTCTAACCACTGAGCTACGGAGTCGTTAAACGACATTTTTCAATAATAAAAATTGCATTGTGAATGCAAAGAAATAAAAATTTAAATAACTTAAAGATACACTTTGTGTTTTTTGTAGATTAGTTTTCGAGCTTGTTTGGAGTTCTTTTCTTGTTATTGCAAAAAATGTTATGTTGGGTGCGTTTTATGACGATCGGTCCTGCGCTGCCCACATCCAGCGGCTTCCCGCGACCTTGACCAGATCGTCGGTCCACCTTGTAGGGGGCCTGCTCACGGAACATCGTCCGGTACGCAGTCACCATTCTAGAACATTTCCGCCCCAACGACCATCGGTTCTCCGCGCTATGTGTCCCGCCCACTGCCACTTCAACGATGCAATCCTTCGAGCGATGTCGGTTGTTTTAGTTCTCCTGCGGATCTCATCATTTCTGATTTAATCGAGCAGGGAAATACCAAGCACCGTTCTCTCCATTGCTCGCTGGGTGACTTTGAGCCTTCTTATGACACCCATAGTAAAAAACCACGTCTCACTTCCATAGGTCATTACTGGCAACACACACTGGTCAAAGACTTTCGTCTTGAGACATTGAGGTATTTTTGACGCGAATATATGCAAGAGCTTCCCGAACGCTGCCCATCCGAGCTGGATTCGACGAGAGATCTCTTTCTCAAAGTTGGACTTACCTAACTGTACCGTCTGCCCCAGGTACCTAAACATAGTGGTCAACAACTTCGAGTGTAATGTTCCCAACATTAACTGGAGTGGGTGCAACATAGGCATTGGACATGATTTTCTTCTTATCCATGTTCATCTTAAGACCCACTCCTTGAGAAGCATTACTGAGATCTTTTAGCATTGTGTTCAGGTTAACATTTTTATTATCGAACTAACAATCCAAGTCGTTGCTGTCCATGATTAGGTATATTCACCCAAACCCATTTTATAAGATAGCTAAAATAAAGTAAGGTGAAAGTTTTTACAGATGTTTTATCTCCAGAGTGCGCCACGCTTGTGTGTGTAAATGTACATGCACGCCATAAAGTAACTTTTTGTATATAGGAAATAGAGACCAATCTTGGGCCCCTTTATTGGAAGTGCATAACAACATTATCTTTTGTCGGGTGCAAGCAGCTTTTGGTGTATAAACAACACACATAAACACATTATATAGTGATAAAAAGGTTATAACAACTTAATTTTTTTATATAATTTAATCTATGGTACATAGAGCTTAGCTGTAGTAATAAAAAATGTTTAGAATAACGGCTTCTGTTATTATATAAGGTTATTTATTATGCGCCGGCACTTTCAAAATTAGTCAAAATGTATGGAGAATGAGTGATCTTTGATCTTAAATATCATCTAAACTATGGGACTTTGAACTTAGCTGTAGTAATAAAAAATGTTTAGAATCGTGTCTTCTATCCTTATATTAAGTTTATTTTTGTTGGCCGGCACTTTAAGAAATAGCCCAGAATGGGTGATGTCCTTTGCTGGGGACACTTTTTTCTTCAGGGTGATAGCTCCATTTACCTCAGTATTAAGTCGATCTTCATGGTCTTAACGTAGACTCCTTGCCAGCAAATAAAAAAAAAGCAGACCCCATGTCTGATGAACGCCATCTGTTGAGTTTTTTGGAACTAACTTTTTTCTTTTTAAATATCTGTCAGAAAATCCCTCATTTTTTAGAAGCTTATAACCAAAGTCAAAGTAAATTTTTTCAATCGCGACTGATAAAAAAATATTTTTATAAAAAAATAAAACCGCCTTCAAAAAAACCACATCAAAAAAGTAAGAAATAATGCCTTACCAAATAAATAACGTAAGTACTTTGAAGTCGGGCGTGAAACATGTACAATTTTTTGTTGTTTTTGTTAAAACCCGCCCGACTTCAAAGTACTTACGTTATTTATTTGGTGAGGAATTATTTCTTACTTTTTTGATGTGGTTTTTTTGAAGGCGGTTTTATTTTTTTATAAAAATAATTTTTATTTCACTCTTTTTAGTGCATCGTGCAGGCAATTTACGTGTTTTCTGGTAAATAGGTATGTGATCAAACTGAAAACCTCCTTTTTCGAAGTCGGTTAAAATACCTTGAGGTATCCCCTTTTTAACAAAACAAGAATCATCTAAATCGGTTAATAAACAAAGGAGTTATGCCTAAAGATACGTATTAAATTCACATAAAGTGGTAACGAAAACGACAGTATTTTCAAGATTCCCTGAAAACTACTGAACCGATTTCAAAATTTCAAAAAATGGGACCAACTTGGAAACCAAAATGATGTAATAACGTTTGAACCATTTCAATCGGTTCAGCCGTCTTCGAGTAATCGGTGGACATACACAAAAAAAAAAAAACATACATACAGACGAATAGAGAACCTCCTCCTTTTTGATTTAGAAGTCGGTTAAAAATCCACGCTTTGACCAATACCGGCTTAAATTTAAAACCCCGAGTAATCAATCAATTATTACAGTAATCAATCAATAAATACTTTTCCTAACATAGAAAATAATATTTTTTAAAATCTTTTTGATAAAATAATTCCTCACTAGAAATATTAAAATTCCAAAATTTAGAAAGAATCTCCTCAATTCTGGGCATTCTGGCATCACTGGGCTGACTGGCTGTTTTGTGTATGTGTGCGTAGCATGCGTGCATGTGTGCGTAGTATAGTCACAGGATAAGAAGAAGCAGTAGAATAGCGCTCCATAGCCATAGTGCGACATGGAGCTTTTCGGCAGATTTCTCCCTCAGGGTGGTGGTCTCCATCCGATAGGTGAAGAAGGCAAGACACATTGATTGAAAACCTTTGTCTAGAGATGAAGATACATTGAAAAATGGAAAATGAAGTATTTAGAAAAAATCGACCCGTCTCACAACCAGCTCCGATGGGACTCGAACCCACGACCTTTCACTATCCGGGCGACTGCTCTAACCACTGAGCTACGGAGTCGTTAAACGACATTTTTCAATAATAAAAATTGCATTGTGAATGCAAAGAAATAAAAATTTAAATAACTTAAAGATACACTTTGTGTTTTTTGTAGATTAGTTTTCGAGCTTGTTTGGAGTTCTTTTCTTGTTATTGCAAAAATGTTATGTTGGGTGCGTTTTATGACGATCGGTCCTGCGCTGCCCACATCCAGCGGCTTCCCGCGACCTTGACCAGATCGTCGGTCCACCTTGTAGGGGGCCTGCTCACGGAACATCGTCCGGTACGCAGTCACCATTCTAGAACATTTCCGCCCCAACGACCATCGGTTCTCCGCGCTATGTGTCCCGCCCACTGCCACTTCAATGATGCAATCCTTCGAGCGATGTCGGCTGTTTTAGTTCTCCTGCGGATCTCATTATTTCTGATTCGATCGAGCAGGGAAATACCAAGCATCGCTCTCTCCATTGCTCGCTGGGTGACTTTGAACCTTCTTGTGAGACCCATAGTAAAAGACCACGTTTTACTTCCATAGGTCATTACTGGTAACACACACTGGTAAAAGACTTTCGTCTTGAGACATTGAGGTATTTCGGAAATATATGCCGGAACTTCCCGAACGCTGCCCATCCGACCTGGATTCGACGAGAGATCGCTTTCTCAAAGTTGGACTTACCTAACTGGACCGTCTGTCCCAGGTAAACATAGTGGTCGACAACTTCGAGTGTAATGTTCCCAACATTAACTGGAGCAGGTGCAACATGGGCATTGGACATAATTTTCGTCTTATCCATGTTCATCTTAAGACCCACTCTTTGAGAAGCATTACTGAGATCTTCGAGCATTGTGTTCAGGTCTTCCAAGGTCTCAGCCATAAGAACTACATCATCGGCAAACCGTAGGTGTGTTAGGTACTCGCCATTGATGCCGCATCCTTTCCAGTCCAGAAGCTTAAAAATATCCTCCAACGCAGCTGTGAACAGTTTCGGAGAGATGACGTCTCCCTGTCTCACACCTCGCTGTAGTTGGATAGGATTAGAGCTCTGATTTTGTAATCGGACTGACATCGTGGCGTTTTGGTATAAGTACCTACCTCAGCACCTCGATGTACCTTTTTTACATCCATTTAGACATCAAAACAACACAATATAAAGTACATTAATTACGTAGGTATTTTCTGTTCGTCAAAACAGCGTTTGACCATTTAAAACTGCGGCTGACTGGTACCGAACGTTAATACGCGTCATTGTACCGACGCCGACGTGTCGTCGGCCAGACGATGAGTCAGAATCAGAAGTATACCGTCGCGTTCAGACCTCTATATGAAAATAGAATACTGGTACTCGTAGTTCACTCTATCTATAGTACGCATGCGTATGATGAGCGGGACGTCAAATTAACCCAGCAGCGGCGGCGGACGGAATGATTTAGTTGAAGATTTTATAATAAGTTTGACATAATAATTACTATTATATTTTTGTGTTTTAATACGCTTTAAGCAATTTTTTTAATAAGTTTTTTAGCATACTAAAAAGAGAGGTCTTAATTAAGATAAGATTAGATCTTTCAGAGTAAACTACGAGTACGAGTTAGATTTTTTGTTTGTTTGTAATGCCTAAACTCAATAAACCTACTGGACTGATTTTCAAGGCTTTATAATTTCTGATTGACATGAATAGATATATTTTAACACGATATTCCTACGAAAATGGGTAAGTACCACGTAAAACACCGTGAAGTCCCTATGTAAGAATAAAATAGTTTCCAAACTATTAAGAATTAAACTTGAAAGTAAAAAACATACTTTATTTTAAAGCTATATTTCACCCGCGGCTTCACTCACACGAGTTAGACTCGGAGTAACGGAGTTCACTCGTTAGATTTTTTTTTATTAACAACTAGTGGCTTCTTTGCGGTTTTACCCGCGTAGTACTCGTTCCCGTGGGATATCTGGATAAAATATACTTATGTCACTCGGGAAGAATGTAGCGTTCTACTGGTGAAAGAATTTTCAAAATCGGTCAAGTATTTGAATTAATTCGTTACAAACAAAAATACAAATCTTTTCTCTTTGAGATTTTAAATTATTTTATGCATTCACAATGCAATTTCTGTAAGTATAGGAAAAATGTGATAGTAAAAACCAGGAGCCCTATACCTAAGTATATTCCGCCTGAAAGCTACTTATAGAGCTCCTGGTTTTTTTTCCTATATCTTTTCTCTTTATAATATTAGTATGGATATTCTTTCCTATTTCTCTATACAAACGTTTGACCCTGTTTCCCTCGATCTCGAATTTTGAGAAATATATTCCTAGCAGATGCCTAGTTATAATAACTATCTGCATGCCAAACTTCAACGCAATCCATTCAGTGACTTGAGCTTTGGGTCGATAGATCAGTCAGTAACGGTTGTTGCCTTTAATATTATGTCGTAGGGTGAATGGATTAATCGATTTTTGTGAAAATACTAGATTTTGCAAAAACACGGATAGTTACACAATGATTTAATACCCTAAACCCTATTTACCCTTATTAAGTAAGATTGAGAAATGTCATAATCTATGTCTATATATCCGGTTTTTCGCAAAATTCTTAGTATTTTGTAAATTAAACTATGCAGAAAACTGACATTTTCAACGGCACGTACAGTCACGAGCAATAATTATGTATACAACATAGAACTTTGTCACATTGAAGCGTTCTGAAAGAAAACGATCAGTGTCACAGAACTTCAAAGAAGTCATTCAATGTTGTAATATGAAACAGTCCTATGTTGTATACATATTATTGCTCGTGACTGTACATACCTACCATTAATATCTAGTCGTTACGATTCAGGGCTTGACACTTCAATGCTTTTCGACTTCAGATACTAAACCCTAAGTTTGCAAAAAGTGATGCCGAGACCTGTATGTCATTTTGTAAATTGATGTTGAAATGTCAGTTGAAAAAATACTAGCCATCCGCTCGCGACTTCATCTGCGTGGACCCCTTTTTTACCTCCTTAGAGCAGGAATTTCCAAAAATCCTCTCTTAGTCCCCCCTCACACTCCCCAAGGAAAATACATGCCAAATTTTAGGTTCTTGCGCCCAGTAGTTTCTGCTGTGCGTTGTCTGTCAGTCAGCCAGTACCGCAAGAGTTTTATATTTTGTAGAAGTTAAAATGATAAACATAAAAAAATATAATAAAATAAGTATACTTTAAATTTTACTTATTAACTTCAAAGTTTAAATATACAGATAGTTAATATTTAAAAATGAAAAAAAAGCACTCCTACTGTATTATAACTTTTACCTGGTAGCGACAGAATATATTTTAGAAATGGGCACGCCTCCCGCCGGGTTCGGTAAAAAATCGCTGTTTGCTGTGAAATAATCGCGCGTCTTAGCGCGATTATTTCACAGCAAACAGCGATTTTTTAATCGCGAGTGCGTGTACCTACATACAATTCCATGTGTTACAAAATCGCGATTTTTAATCGCTGTGCGGGCTTACGCTTAAGGACATATTTTGTTGACACATATATTATGGCACTGCTCCTCATTCAAGTTACTAATTCGACACCCCCGCGAATAATCCGATACCTAATCGAAAAAGACAAAATGTTCAGGAAAAATTAAAAGAAGCATTTGTGTTAATAACTCAACTAAACAATAAGTATCAGGGACTTTTTATATCACATATGGAAGCTACTTTTTAACAGCTATCTTGTTATTTCAACCAAATTTAAGTACCAAGGTCTTCGTTACAAATTAACTAAATGCATTTTACTATACTAATATAGGTTAAGCTCTGATCAGTAATGTCTCTTACGATATTATTCGTGTACAAATTTCTAGTGCCGTCTCCAACAGTACCTATTCGTGTAATTTTATATTTTCGACTACAAACAGTAATATCGTGTTGCGATATTATTCTTGCAAATAGTTTTGTTTATTGTACATTTGTAGAAACCAATTACTATAATATTCGCCTGTTGAATAATAACGTACGTTTTATTGTTTTGATCATTAGGTTCCGCTTATTCAAATAATTTGCTTAAGTAGGTATTTATTGTAATTTACTTGTCATGAAATAAATGATATTCTAGTAAATAAAAAAACTTTGGTTAGTTTAAAAAATGATTGTTATGATTAATATTAAAAACACACTTTGGCTTAAAGATAGAACATAATGAATGAGATTATATTATAGTTAAAAATTCTTTTCTATTCTTATTCCTTCGTTAGGATAACTGATTGCTCAAATATGTTTACAACTAAACAAGGAGTAAGACAGAGCTGCATCTTGTCCCTTGCACTGTTTAACATATATGGAGAGCACATCATACGGAGGACCATTGAAGATTGGGAGAAGGGTTTCTTTATAGGCGGAAAGAGACTTTCGACCTCTTCATTTATCCGGGCTCCCTAATCGGCAGCTGTGTACCAGAGATAAAAAGGCGCATCGGGATGGCAAAGGATGTTATGACCCGTTTGATCCAATATGGGGTTGAAACGTGGTCAATTCTGGCCCGCGAATGGCAAAGGATGTGGTGCTGGAGATTAATGCTTAGAATAGCTTGGACAGCGTAACGCACTAATGCATCAATCCTAACCTATAACGCCTATCGACCATATGCCAACAATGCATTCTTTCATATTTCGGTCACACGGTACGCAGAGGTGACGACAGCCTAGAACAACTAATTGTGGTCGGAAGCATCGAAGGCAAAAGATCGCGCGGTCGCTCACCTACAAGATAGACCGATCAAGTAAAAGACTCGTCATCCTCCATACTCACTGTCGTAAGAGATGCGCTGGACCGGAACCGGTGGAGGCAAATCATCCGCTCTAGATGCAACCCTGATGCTGATCACGATCCATAGACATGAGGGACCGAACCCAGAAAGAGAGATTCTTTACTCGTGTAATGCGACTTTGGGAAATAAACTAATAGGGTTTCTTATACTGTCTTCTGTATCTATAGCTTCATCTAATGTGGTCTATTCTGATGTTTTCCTCGTTTATCAATCAAACTATCATCTCTTAATTTTTTCTAAGGGTGTGTACTTAATCATTTGTGTTTAAGAAAAACACTTTGCATATCTGGGTTTCTTCATTGTTGAGGGTAAAATAATATTTAATGTTTGAGATCGGTTACTTTTCCTAATAATACTTTTTCAACATTACCACATGACGTAAAATGTATTACTGTTGAAGTTCACGATTGACACGTTTATAAAAATCACTGTGTAGAGGTAATCTGTCTTCTGCGATGAACTTTAACCAGCAACTTTTTTACCAATTAGGTAAATTATATTAATACAAAAAAGACCTTTGTGAACAACGAAATATATGTAGCTTACTTCCACAAAAAACACAACATGCAAGATGCACCGCCCGCCCGCAAGAAAATGCACATGCATAACATGAAAATACCTGCATTAAGCAAGACAGCAATACACCTTGCACCTTCACCGATTAGACCAACACCAAATTGACAATACAATCAGTAGCGGCAATCGGGATTATTTATAAGCAAAATCCCCGTGGCCACCACTGGTGTCGAACGGAAAATTTAAAAAAAAAAAATCCCAGTCGCCCCCAGTGGTGGCGAAACTGGTGGTGGCGACCGGGAATTACCGCCCGCGTCCACTGGGGCGCGCCGAGTCGAATCGAAGAAATTAGCTTCGGCGCGCTAAAAGAATACAGCTAAAGGTCTATTCGTGCATATGGTACTTAAAAAGCATGTTTTAACTCCCAAGCGTTAAGGAGTTTTACCTTCCATCGTCAGCTCACCTAAGTAACCTGAAAAAATACAACTAAAAATCTTTACGTATCAACGATATTTAAAGAATTATCCTCTAACTCCTCACCATTGAGGAGTTGTACCTTCCATCACCAGCTCATCAGCGTGGGATGATGACTACCAGATGCAAATACTGAAAAAACTTTAGAAAATCTATAAAACAGGTAAACTACCTATAAAATTTGCGGGTTTTCCTTGATTTCCCCTGGATTCCACCATCAGCTCCTAACTTGGTAACAATGTAACCACCTCAGGAGTTTACTCTTTCGAATAAAAAAAGAATCATTGAAATTGGTCAACAGTTCGCGAAGATTTTGACGTGTAAAGCAGGAACTACCAGTCGAAAACTATGTGTTTTTTCAGGATTGTGAAAAAACTACTGAACTGACTACTTTATTTTTTTTATGGGACCACACATGAACTATTTTCTTTTAGATAAAAAAAGAATTATTAAAATCGGCTAACAACTGGCGAAGTTATGGTAAAACATACATAAAAAAAAATACAGAAGACTTGAGAACCTCCTCCTTTTTAAAGGAAACAACCATGCCCTCTTCAATTGTCTCCTAATATTTTTAATAACCCTTTAATATTGAAAAATGGAAAATGAAGTATTTAGAAAAAATCGACCCGTCTCACAACCAGCTCCGATGGGACTCGAACCCACGACCTTCGCAGGCGAAAGGTTTTTTTTCCTTTTTTCAACCATAAAAATTGCATTGTGAATGCAAAAAAGTAAAAATTTAAATAACTCTTTAATATGTTTTATTCTTCGTACTAGTTTTAAAATGGTTTTATACCAAAAGTGGCCACTTTTGGTTTAAAACCATTTTAAAACTTACAGAAAGGATAAAAATATTAAAGGGTTATTTAAAAAATATTAGGAGACAATTTAAGAGGGCATGGTTGTTTCCTTTTTTAACCGACTTCAAAAAAAGGCGGAGGTTCTCAGTTCGGTTGAATTTTTTTTTTTAATTTTTTTTTTTAATGTTTGTTACCTCATAACTTTGTCAATTATAAACCGATTTTAGAAATTCTTTTTTGGTTTGAAAGCATTTAGTTACAAATTGGTTCCATTGTTATACGGTCAGGATCTGATAATGGCATCCTGGAGAAATCAAGGGAACTCTTCAAATATTATAGGCACACCTATAGCGATTTTGGTATTTTCTTAAGTAACTCGTGCATTCGCTTTCGGTAAGCACCATTTGGTGAAGAGTAACTGATGATGAAGACCACATATGGCCATCGAAAACATTAATTAAATACTAAATATGTTACGGGCGCAATACGATTCCTTTAAGGTTCATAAGTAATTTTCAAGTATTTGCGACTGGTAGTCATCATCTCACGATGATGAGCTGGTGATGGAAGGTATAACTCCTCAATAGTTAGGAGTTGGAGGATAATTCTTTAAATATCGTTGATACGTAAATATTTGTAGTTGTTACCTTTCAGGTTATTTAGTTAAGCTGATGATGGAAGGTAAAACTCTTTAACGCTTAGGAGTTAAAGTATGTTTTTAAGTACTACAAGCGCCAATAGAACTTTAGGTTGTATTCTTTCAAGTAATTTAGGTTAGCTGATGTTGGAAGGAAACTGCATAACAGTTAAGAGTTGGAGGGTGGTGCTTGTCTGAGTTCTAATTTAGATATGGGCTATAGTCGTTGCACATTGAGCTACCCTTGCTCATTATGCGGTTTCTTATAGTAGATTTCTTACACTAAAAAAGGAAAAATAAACAAAATTTTTCAAAAAAAATTAAACCGCCTTCAAAACAAAACTGCAAACAAAAACTCATTTCCCAAAAACACGTAAAAGTGAAAAATAAATTGAATCATTCAATTCAAAGTACGAAAGTGCGGGACTTTTTCTAATTAATCTTGAACTTACTGATCTGATTGAAGTCGGTGTCAAGCCGAAAGTAACAAGAACGAATACTTAAAATTCAATTTCATTTCATTTCAAAATAGTGAAACAATAATAAACAATATCTCATGCGCAGAGTGGTGTAAATTGTAACCTATCAAATACATATTAATATTAATATCTATTTGGCTTGACACCGACTTCAATCAGATCAGTAAGTTCAAGATTAATTAGAAAAAGTCCCGCACTTTCGTACTTTGAATTGAATGATTCAATTTATTTTTCACTTTTACGTGTTTTTGGGAAATGAGTTTTTGTTTGCAGTTTTGTTTTGAAGGCGGTTTAATTTTTTAAAATATTGATCTGGTTTACGTATGATAAAAATAAATTAATTGGCAGCGCTAGTGGACGGCAAGTAGCGCCTTAAGTTCGCACGTCTATCACCCGCTTTAGAGCTTCCGAAACCCATATGCTGCGTACTCAGCTTACCTTTAGAGTTTGTCTTATTAAACATGGCTACGGCTGCAAGAATAGCGTCTCTGTGTTTGGGGCTGGATAGTTAAACAATCACAGTGCGTGGTCTATTGCTGTCTTTTACTAGCTTTGCGACTAGAGTAACGTTAAGAACATCATTCTTGGCTACAGGCTCACCTATGACCTTAACGAGTAGTTCGACAGTGTTATTTAAGTTCTCAGTTTTGTGTTCAGGTATTCCATTTATTTTGATGTTACTTTCCTTAGCTACTAAACGTATTTGCTTTAAATTTGGCACACAGATAGTAGATAGCCTGGATTTAAACATAGGATAATTTTATCCCGAGATTTCCACGGGAACGGAAACTGGTGAAATTGGGGGCGGCCGCTAGTATTTTTATAATGGTTGATCTGTCTTTTAAGAGACATTTCTAAGAAACGAGAGAACTGTAGGTAAATTAAGTACTTAAGTATACATTTGCATTAGAAAGAAAAATTTCAATGGTAAGTATTAATTCTTTATTAGCCAAAAAAATTTGAGGAACCATTTAACTCTTCTGATAGTATTTTTAAATCCTTTAGCATGACGTCTTGATCATTAAGTAGATTTTTCACTAAACGTAAATGAGATGATAAATCAAATGTTTGGTTTTCACATTCGTTTTTCAATTTGATTAAATTCAAGTTCTCAAAAGAGGAATCATTTTCTACATCGTTTTTATTCGAAGAGCCTTCAATTATTCTCACCAATTTATTTTTCAAAACACTGTTTTCTTTACGTAGTCTAGAATTTTCATATTTTACGTTTTTCAACTCTTCGACGACTGCAGACCTATTTGTATCTAATAAACTGATTTTATTAGAGAGAAAACGGTTTCTTTGTTCCATTTGTATTCGTGTATCTCTCTCGTTGCAGTAATCAGCATAATATTGACCACAGGAGAGGATTATTTCTTTCAACTGAATAACTGTAGATGCGTTGTCATCTACTGGTACATCGCGCATCTTTTGAAGTTCTTCGTAGCCCAGTCTGATAAAATTGTTTAAATGTTGTATCTTCTCAAGTAAAGCTTTATTTTCGGACTTCTGGTGTGCTATCATTTCTGAATTTAGCTTATTCGTTACATACAAATCAGCACATTCACTTCTGGCGTTACTAATACCGTCGTGCAAAGACATAGTCTCATTTTCTTTTGCTGACATGATTGTTTTAGCTACAACTGATATCAAAAAAGAAAATTAGGAAACACTGTAAATATTACTACTTTTACTACAGTTATTTCATTGAATGGTGTCAGGTCGCGATACAAAGCATTGCGACTTGCTACTTTGAGATAGGTAGTTAATGTTAAAACTGCGACTACCTATTAACAATATCCTTCCTAATATCGAAGTTTTGATACCTGCTCCTCTACTCTTGAATGAAATGACAAGTTGGTTGGGATGAATATAAAGGAAGAAGAAAAATACGCGACATAGAAAACATAATATGTATATGTCAGCTTATGTAGCTATTAATTATCTATACTATACTTAATATTATAAAGAGGAAAGATTTGTATTTTTGTATGTAACGAATAAATTCAAAAAGTACTGGACCGATTTAGAAAATTCTTTCACCGTTAGAAAGCTACAGTCTTCCCGAGTGACATAGGCTATATTTTATCCCGATATTCCCACGGGAACGGGTGCCACGCGGGTGAAACCACGGGCCGTCGCTAGTATTTTATAAAAGGCACTTACTGCAAGCCTTTCTTAAGTTTTCTTTCAGTTTTTTTATTCTCTTTCTTTTAACTCTGAGATCGGATTGGCATAGACTTAGTTTCTCGTTTAATTCGTCCGTCTCACTAAAATTATGGCACGACATAGGCGTGCTTGCATGGTAGCTAAAAAGTTTAAAATATAGGTATATATTATAATAATATGTATTATTTATTTTATATATTTTAAAAGTTCGATTCAAAATGTGGTTATAAATATTAAAATGTATCAAAAGGCACTCAGAACTATAGACGACTTCGACTAAGACTCGCTCGTCTATAACTTGTCTTAAGAGTTAGAATGAATCTTGGGGCTCGCAGGTTCAACTTTCATATTGAACAATCTATTTTCAAAGATACAGTATCACTCAATTTACATCTGTCCGATCAACAGGTTGTACTTGTACAGAAGGCCGAAGAGTATGTTCTGCCTTGATTTATGGCTTTTATGTCGATTGTGCTAAAGAGCTAATCACAGCAGGACATACCTACCGCTGGCAAAACAGGCATAAAAGCTTAAACCACTTATTAAAAGTGCAGGCTAACTGAATTAAAATCTCACTTAGGTAACTTAGGTATTAGGAAATAATAGATTCGGTACTTGCATGTTATTAATTGCTACGAAATCGAAATTCTATTTTACTTACTTTTCCATTTTTAAGGCGATAGCTGACAAAGCAGATATAATTTTATTCCCATTTATATCTCCGAATTTCCTCACTTTCGCAGGACAAACAATTTTGAAATTCTGATTTCCCACGTTCATGTTTTGGATAGGTACTTTTTCCTAAAAACCATGTATTTTGTCCATTACTTTCTTTTAAGCCACATATTTTCGGAAAACTTATCGTACGTTATTCTGAAGAAATCTAGTAAATTGTATGAAATTTATCAAAACCTATCGTTAATGTAAATAAACAATAATTGTAATTGTCAAAATATAACATCTTGCTGGCGTTGATGACACTGACGTTGATGACGTGAAGACGACGCATGATCTTTTTGGGCAACATAATTGATCTTTTTGCATGATATCTTTGCACATTTTGTGCGAGGTCTTTGTGCGAGGTATATGGAGCCTGTGTGTACTTTGAGTATTCAAAACTGTGTGTATAATATTGCGACAACGTTTTCTGTTCCGGTGGCCGAAAACTGGAACTAGAGTCCGCGCCACATAACTTGGTATTTGCCAGGGGGCGCTGACCGCGTCGTGGGCGGTCGGAAAAATAAGCCTTATTCCCATGTCATAATTTTAGTTCCTGATATTGACACGCGCCAAGTTATATGGCGCGTACTCTAACACTGTTTTTTTTAAATCATTTTGCTGTCAAGTTGTTGTCCAACTTTGTATAAGTTATATCTTAAAAACCTGTTTGTATTTTTTATTTTTATTTATTCGGTGGATCAACAGTTACAAATACAAAATGTGAAATTATAAATAACTACAGTAAACGAATTACAGATCCACACCAATATACAACAGCATAGCTTAAACAAAAGCGATGAGCTTAAGACAATAACTAGGCCAGCTAGCCGTATTAGCAAACTGAACAATACTTAAAATGAATAATTTATATAAGACCAATAGAAATATGCTAACATAACAATAAACATCACATGATCACACCTTACACCCACAGCGAGCACGTGACGGGTCGTGCGCGTATTGAATGTAAAGTGAGTGTCAGATAACTCTGCGCGCGACCGGGGCGTTTTTGGCGCTAGTGGCAGTACATTTTTTTGTTCTAAGCATAAGGAAAAGATTAGTATCCGATTTTGACCGCGTGCAGACTTATCTGGCGCGCACTCTATAGGCACTATACCAAAGAATATATACACTAACGCAAACATTTTTAGAAGCGGCAAAAAATGAAAACGATTTTTTTGAAAAATTTGACCCATATTAAAAATGTGTGGAATCGATTCTACCATCGATTCTGAACAAACTATTTTCTCAATTTCGCTAAAAGTTTCGCTAAAAGTATTAACATGTTGTATAAAGATTACTGATGAATAAATTTGCCTACAGGTTGTGTTACAGATATGATGGGGAACATCTTCAGGAACGTCGGGATTTCAATAAAATTAATATTTAATCCATTTACAATATTAGCTACGCTTATAAGCGCGTCAACGCTTTGACGAGTGTGGAAAAAGGCGCTTCCAAATAAATAAGTCAAAAACTACGTTGTAAGTAGATAGAAGATATTATATTTTTTGTTTGTCAGATTGTTTATGGAGCAGTGAGATAAAATTTTAAACGAAGACGTACCTATCCAATATTACAATATTAGCTACGCTTATGAGCGCGTCAACGCTTTTACGAGTGTGGAAAAAGGCGTACACGCCGCGCTTCCAAATCGGGTTTAGGTATACGCGCGTGTAAAACGCTATTCTGAAACCGGTTTCTTTGTTTTAAGGTCAGACTGACTGCTTCAGATTTTGCATAACTTCTTAAGCTTTTGGTTACAGATGCCAAGACCTTTGTAGCTACGGCTCTTGGCTACGAACTTCTACGAACAGTGCTACGAACAGCGTTGTCACTAGTGAGCGAGCCTCGTGACGTAGCTTATCTCTACTTGCTCGACTTGCCTGCCCACCTCGCTCGTTGGCGTAGTAACACTTAGCAAACTGTTTATAACCTAAAGGACAGCTGTTGTGGGTTTTAAGTTAAACATTACTAAGTAAAAAAACTACGTTGTGGATATTATATTTTTTGTTTGTCAGATTGTTTATGAAGCATTGAGATAACATTTTAAACGTAGACGTACCTATCCAATATTATTCAGCAATAAAGTATAAGTAAAATGTCCGTCCATAAAATGAGAAGGAATTTCTCGTTCCCTTGGCCCGTGATGAAAATCATAACGGCCGACGTTTTACGACGTATCGGCTCGTCAGGGCGATGGCAATGAGGATTGTTTTGATCCTTGAGCCCTTTATCCGGGACGTTTCTATAAGTTTTGGTAGGCTGAAGTAGGTAATGATTGGTAGACAACAAAATCAAAATGTAATCGAAACTATTTAATGCCAAATATCATAAATAAATATTATCAATATTTTTAGATAGATAGGTACTATGCAAAAGTTATAATTTTTAGATTTTTCATATAGCTATAAGGAAACTTTTAAAATAGCTTTTGATTATGTATTTATAAAATACTAGCGGATCCTCGCGGTTTCACCCGCGTGGAACCCGTTCCCGTGGGAATGACAACAAACAAACAAACGATCAAATCTTTCCTCTTTATAATATTAGTATAGACTAGACTAGCCTTCCGCCCATGGCTTCGCCCGCCTGGAGTTAGCGATGTTATCCCGTAGGAACCGGATATTTTTTCGGGATAAATAGTAGCCGTTTTGACGTGAAAGACGGACAAACAAATAAACAAACACACTTTCACAATTATAATATTAGTATGGACTATGTAAAAAATATAAATCAATAATATTTTGGGTCTATAATGAAAATAATAAGTAGTTCAGAACTAGGTGTTATTGTTGATCGAAGAGATCAACATACTTATTTATTAATTTTATTTGGTTCTTAAAAAGGTAACAGTCCAAAAAATAGTTGATAATATGTAAAGTTGGTCTGTCACGTTCGTCTGCAGGCGCACTGTATTATTTATTAGGCTGGTGTACACTGCAAGTATAGCGCTAGCCAATTTTCCGCCAAACGCCCCGACGGGGACGGCGCCATTCCGTTTGTTCGCGAGACAACCGCTCCGTGTGGTAACCATTTCACGCTCGATTTCTGCTCCGCCACTAAAAATAGGCACGTATCTCTCGAACAATCTATTATATAGAATAGGGGAAAAATTAGAAAAAGAAAACCTTTCAGTGGCAATCTATTCTGCTGCCTTTTTTGGCTTCTGTCCTTTTGAATAGTGACAAAGATTGGCTGATACAATTTTGGATAGAGTAAATTCATTTTTTACACAATAATACGGGAAAAAATTCTGATATTTTTAAAGAAAACAAAGTAAACGGCGCAGACAATTGGGACTCTGTATACGCAAATTCTTTGCCTACGAACAATGAGAGTCCTTCGCTAAATGACAGATTTATTATACTTGTTCACAGAAGGACGCAGTTGATGAATGAAAATGATTCACCAATATATTCTAAAGGGATCCCGATCTTACTTAGCCGTTATCCGCACGGTCGGTTTATTTCAATTTCCTTCATAAAAGACGCTATTCTCGGATTTGAAGTAGATTTATCATGCTTGGATAAAGCGGGCACTTTTTGTGCTTTTCTTGTGCCTGGGTCTGACCCGAGATCTGTCCACTTAATGTGAATAATGGTGTGCGATGGAAAACGAATGCGAACCCAAACACAAAAGACAACAATGCGAAGCGATTTCAAGACTTGATACAAGGCTTTCGCTGATATTATACTCATAACAGCCTGTGTTTCGATTCGACCAACAAAAATGGCTTACCGCTTACCCTACGATTGCGTTAGCTCTTTCAAGGAGTCAATATTACGCGGATTTCTTATACTCTCACAAGTCTGGTGGATTTTGCACGTAAGTATTTTCGTTAATCAAATATTTTAATTTGAAAGACTAATCTATATTGCCGTTATCAATAGTTATAATTTTCTGGCCATTCAAATTACCTATTGATACAGCATTTATTTGCATACTTACGAGTATTAAATAAGCTAATAAGCTTTCCTATCAGACGCAATATGAATGCATTCTCTAACATGACGCTTTGTATGATTGAAGCTAGAGATGAATTCTCCATCCGAGGTATTCGGTTCGTCGGGCGAGAATCGATTCTAGGATTCGAGCCTTTGCTCGATTAGAGATGCATCAGATACGGGTTGAATTACGTGCACTAGTCGTAACTAAATAGTATAAAGACAAATTTTAATGTTATTTGACTTTCATTAAAAGAAACGCCCATGCAAGTTCGTAAGTCGGCTATAGGGCAGGAATGTTTTTAGTAGAGAATTCAGCATATCCCACTAAAAAGCAGACGGCAGACCATGCAACATACACATACACAGACAGAGACACCTTGCCCCTCCACCATTTACATGTATTCGTTGTTTTTGCATATTATGCATTCATTTGTGGACGGGTGGTGCACAGGTATCTCGCATGTTAGGCCACCTGTTTCTTGTGGATGCAAGCTAAATTATATAATAAAAAATTATGGTTTTATTGATAGATTATGTACCATATAATTTTTTATGGTTAAAATATATTTCAAAGGTGACGAATCAGGAGCATACATTTTTTGTCATAAGCTCCTACCTTAAGTGCTGCTACGTTTTATTGCACGAAAGCTTATTACTTGTTGAGCAACATAGCTAGACATAGCTAGACTGTTTCTTTGCTGCTATTTCTATCGTTTTGTCATCGTCGGGCTTAGTCGCCCGCCCGATGCATCGTCGGCGTCGCGCCTTTGCTACGCGCGTTCGTATCGGTTTCGCCGGATATTGCCGCGTTATGTCTCAATGGGATGGGATGGGATCACGACGTTATCAACTGTTGCTCTCTCCCGCCGCTCCTTTAGACGATGCCTGTCTGTTATATGGTGCTTATTGTTCTTTACATGTTATAAGATTTATTCCTACGTTTCACCTGCAAATAGGTTAGGAATTGTTTTAAAGAAAACTTTGTCTAAAATAAAAACATCCCGAAGCGTGCCTAAAATGCATTTTTGGCAAGTTTTATTTCGGTGTAATATAATAAAATTTTATCGAATCATAATGTTCATGATAATGTGCTACTTTAAAATGAATTCATTGTATATAGATAACTCCACCACACTCCAAATAAAACATTTGTTAGCTGTCCGTTAATTCGTTAATTTTCGCAAATTAGTGGGGATTTTGCCCTCACCCTTGTCAAATCATTCTATGATACTCGAATGAAACTATTCTCATAAAAACATTCCACAGTTTTGCTCGTTGCTCTGACATAACTTTGCAATATTAACGAAATACGACCCCAGCCATTAACACTCACTGAAGACTGATGAGCTGTTTTCGCTACATTTTCATTAATGTAATTTTGTGAATGGAAATATGGAAAAGTAAGGTGGTGGACCGTACATGATATTTATAAATACAGACAATTGATGTTTGAATCAAACAGATTTGTGTTTTAATATGTAAGTTATATCAATTTACGCTCTATGCAACGGTTATTTTATAAACAAAATAGGTTTGTCAAGCAAGACTAATAGTTTGGCAGGTCTTTAGAAGAAAGCCAAATTCTTACTCCATCGACAGCAAAAACAAAAAAAAAACAATGATATTTAAAATAAAAAAATATGTCATTTAAAGATCTAAAAATTAAAAACCATAATGCTGAGATTGTAAAAACCTTACGCGACTGAATAGGTGATGAGAATCCTCTAGGATGTAATAATCTCATACTATATGAAGTTTGATTAACCTTTAAATAGATTCATGCTTTCACGAGTGTCTAGTAGTAGTAATATTAGAATACATATATTAACTTCTCGTGTACCGTAACCTTTTCTCAATGAAATTTATACAGCGTGACACCGTTACTATGACAAGCTGCGGTAATTACATAAGAATATAGGTCCAAATTTTTTTTAATTATTTTCTAACAGTGTGATATACTCACTCATTCTTTTTTATTTGCTTTACAGTGTGGTGCAAATATCTTACGGGAGATCTTACGCTTAGATGTTTGGACCCTTACGTCCGAATTCTCGAACGCAAATCATCTTTGGGAGCGTCTCAAACATCATGGCATCTCTTTCATACGTTTGACAATTAAAGTGACAGGGCGATGTGTGAGACTCAGTGTGAGACGCTCCCAAAGATAAGTAGCGTACGAGTATTCGGGCATTAGCTTATCAATCACCGCAAAACGGCTGAACGGATCTGGATGAAATTTACACAGAGATAGATTATGGTCTAATTAGTACCTAGATGCTACTTTTTACTCCAAAATATATCATGTAGGAATATGAAAACATCGTGTAGTTTACGCAGGCAAAGCTGCGAGCGGAAATCTAGTACCTATGTCACAATGTCCATGCAGGCAGGCAATGTCGTGGGTTACGACTACTCTTTACTAGACTATATGTGTATCAAAGTAATATTTAAAGGTTGTATTTAGCTATAATTTTGTCTAAATTGATTCTCAAGCAACACAGCCAAACAACATTAAATCCCAGAAAAACTACCAACAAAAAATAAAGGCAAAGCCTCAAAGAGAGATGAAGAAATCGCCTGACTAATATTTGTTGTAGAGACAAGAAATAACATCCAATTAAACTGACGCCCGCCATTTGTCTTGCCTGGAGAAATATTGTGTTACTAAATTAAAAAGTCATATTCAAAGGTTGCATTTAACTAGAATTTGAAAAATTTAAAATGAAGTATTTAGAAAAGATCGACCCGTCTCACAACCAGCTCCGATGAGACCTGCCCCCTGATTCACAAACCGTTGGAAACGCGCCCGACAGCGGAAGGCATGCCCTGTCTCTGTCACACACTATAGAATAGACAAAGACAAAGCACAGAATTCGAATCCGATTCCGTTTCCGACGGTTTGTGAATCTGGGGCCTGGTTGTGAGACGGGTCGATTTTTTCTAAATACTTCATTTAAATTTTTTCAATAATAAAAATTACATTGTGAATGCAAAAAATTAAAAACTAAAATAACTAGAATTTTCCCTAAAATGATTCCCGAGTAACACAGCCAAACAGGAGAAAATTTCCAGACAAACTACCAACAAAAAATAAAGATCAAACCACAATGAGAGACGATGAAATCGCCCTCCCGCACTAATGTTCATTGTAGAGGCAACAAATAACATCCAATCAAACTGACGCCCCCCGCTATTTGTCTTGCCTGAAGAAATATTGTGTTCCTTAGTGCGGCCGGCGGCACATATGTGGTGCGCATTACACTCCTACTAAACATTAAACAAAGAACTTGGCTGAAGTCAAATAGCTGTGATTGGTGCAAGTTAAAGGATGTTGCATGTTTAGCTAAACGTGGCGAAAGAACTTTAACAGCTTTACCATTAAGTTATAGCAATGTTGTAAGCAATATGGCACTATGCACAGTGTATGCATTTCCCATGCTTTATATTAACATTATTATACTTCAATTTTGCACTAACAGCTGATGATAGGAGGGCAGGTGGCATTCACTTACTTTTTACTACTGGTTGCAGTGCAGTTTTGATCTTGCCTAAGTATTTTGTTATTCTGAATCTATACTATATCACTACATAGTATAAAACAAAGTCGCTTTCCCTGTCCCTATGTCCCTTTGTATGCTTAAATCTTTGAAACTACGCAACGGATTTTGATGCGTTTTTTTTCATAGATAGAGTGATTCAAGAGGAAGGTTTATATGTACTTTTTATCCCGATATTCCCACGGGAACGGGAACCACGCGGGTGAAACCGCGGGCGGCCGCTAGTAATATTATAAAGAGGAAAGATTTGTATTTTTGTATGTAACGAATAAACTCAAACAGTACTGGACCGATTTAGAAAATTCTTTCACCGTTAGAAAGCTACAGTTTTCCCGAGTGACATAGGCTATATTTTATCCCGATATTCCCACAGGAACGGGTACCGCGACGAATAAACTCAAAAAGTACTGGACCGATTTAGAAAATTCTTTCACCGTTAGAAAGCTACAGTCTTCCCAAGTGACATAGGCTATATTTTATCCCGATATTCCTACGGGAACGGGTACCACGCGGATGAAACCGCAAGCGGCCGCTATAGGTAAATACAATTATTAATAATTTTAAATTAAATTAGTATAAATTAGTAAAATACTAAAGTTATTAGATAACTAAATGACAATGCGGTCTATTATTACAAACTTATTATAAATAAGGTTCTGTCAAGGTTTTTGAAAACTTTTATTGGTAATTTTGAAATCCTAGAGAGTAGTTTAAACAGAACACGATATAACTATAGTTTCTCAATCTATGTTTTGTAGGCTTACGTGACTAACTATTTAATTTATACAACTGAGCATTTAACAATCAAATGGGATGAAGACAAATGAAGGGTCGGACTGGTGGGCTGGTGGAGCAAGTCAGAAGCAGACCTTTCAGAGTTTAATAGTACTGGTTTATTTTATTTATTTATTTGATGTACCTAAGCTACCAGCAAACACAATATTTGTCAGGTTTGTATTTTTTTATAAACAAAACGTAACAAGAAAATTTAATGCGTTCTTATCAGTAGCTCTGAATAACCATATACTTGTATTTTCATTACAATAAAAAAAACAATATAAAGAGTCAACGATAGACTCGCTTTTAGATTGAGGCAAAAAAATATAATATAAAATTATTTCGTAAAAAGAGCAATATCTTGTTGGATTTGTCGACAGAATTTGTTGAGTGTAGTTAGTTCAACAAACAGTAATGAATGAAGTAGCGACGATAACACCGCAGACAGCGAAGTTTCATCGTGTGGGGTCGCCGGCGCCGCCGGTTTGTGAAGTGTAAGGAGAAGTTCAATCGGACTTTAAACGAGTTAACCTGCTTTTAATAAGAGTTGATGAGCCCGCCCTGCGGTTGTCTAGTGATGCGCAGCCTAAAACACAACTAAAGAATAACCTTTATTAGATAACTTTTGATATAAATCAACAATGCCGAATTATACTTTTATTAATAATATTTAATAAACACATAAATAATTATGTAATTCTAGGTAAGACATATTGAAAATAATATATTTTGGTTTGTCTCAACAGTAGCTTTGGTCATCAAACGATTATTTGTATTTACTTATAAGTTTCATTTTCGAAGTTCAGTAAAAATGTGAGTTATTAAAGGATGATGGGCAAATTTGTATCCCCCCCTCCAACATACCTTTTCTGTGTGTCGACAATTTCATACGTATCTATAAAGAGATTAATAGCCATATTCAATGTCAAAATCCATGGGGTTTAGTCAAACCGAGAACCTCCTTTTTTGAAGTCGGTTAAAAAACCAAAACCTTCTTCTAAATGTAACAAAATACTTTCCTGAAAACTGCATCAAAATCGGTTCAGCCAAACGCAAGATAATCGCGGACAAACATACATACGCACATACATATATACATACATACATACAGATCAAACTGAGAAGCTTCTTTTTTTTTAAGTCGCTTAGAAATGGTAAAATCAAAGAGTAGGTGTTACTTTTGTAGTAAATAACAATATTAAAATAATATTTTCCCAGAATTCCCACACATTTGAGGGATGTCGCCATAGAAAAAAAGTTGTCACTATATTAATAAATGTCATGACGATTTCCTACTTACGTACGTACCTAAAATCTTGCATGGAAAACTATCGGCAGTAGCTATCAGTAGTTTACTATTTGATTACCATTAGGTAATCAAATAGTAAACTATACTGCCCTCCAAAAGCTGTCAAAGTGCTGCTGTCAAACATGTATTGAATTTCAGTAACTTATACGACCGAAACAGGCGCTGCTCTGATTTTCATACAAAATAATACGATCACGATTGCAGTTACCATAACATTCTGCCACGCAACCTTCGAGTTAGATAAAGAATCGAAAACTTATTTATTATTTTTTATTAACTTACTGATATTTAGTGTATTAATAACTTTTATTGTTAATAACTTTTTATGTGTAGTTACACAAAAAAATCTCTCAAGCGCAAGCGTAAAAACCGTAGTTGATCGGTTTTTGTTTTTGAACAAAATGGCTGAGTTTAAACTTGTTGGCCATAAAACCGGAATAGGTTTTTGCCGCTCTCCTGGCTGCCATGAAAGGCATGCGTGACATTTTTGCGTGTTGTCGATTGAGTTAATTTACGCTGAATCGTTTTTATGGGTTTCCTCTGCCGTTGTTCCGGTTTATTTCACCCAACGGCATCATCCCTAGAAAATTGTTTCCACGAATCCTTTTTGTGAAAAAGATTTGGCAGTGGCCCTATTTGTTGTTAAGTTCATTTTCATGCTGATAGGATTTCTTTTATAAAATAATTGGCAAATTCACAAGTTATGTACCTAATTAAATTCATTGTATTGTTAAATTAAATTCATCGTGATATTCATCCAATTAAAAATCAAAGGCATTATTAGATTTTTGCCAAGCAACGGTTGTTTCTAGTTAACTTCATATTAATGTATCTTCCAAGTACTAAGATAAAACAATCACTCTTAAAGTGTCGGAGCTTCGGAGGTTTAATGATTGCTTATAAAATAGTTCCTTTGGTATTGTCACAGCATATAATATAATAGTACTATGTTAGTATTGTGTAAAAACATTTGTCAAAGTAGGAAAATGTGATCCGTGACTTGTCAAGTCAAGTAGCGATTCACGCCTGCCTGACCGTTCTGTCATTTAAAAGTCCTACATGTGTATGTGCCCACACAAGGCCCACATACATTTAGTATGGTTCCAAATGATGTATGTAGTATCAGTAGTTTTTGTGTACTTTCATTTTGTTCTGCGTTCTTTAAAAGTTCAATAATAATTAGATTTAAATGGAATTTCCTAAATTACGTGTTATCTCGTTAATGAAGATTGAGGATCGTGAAGAGTAGAATGTTTTGTTTACATTATCGGTAGCAAAATCAAATATAAGTGCACAATCAACAAATTAACGGATGTAGTACATTCCACTGCAAAGGTACATTCGTAGGCAATATGAGTATGCTAGATGTATTTTTTTAAAGATTAAGTGGATAAAAAAAAGTTTGTATGCGACATTATCTAATTACATGCCTCTCTAGTGAGACGATATTGGGAAAAAATTTGATGATTGTGATAAATCACTACATAGTATAAAACAAAGTCGCTTTCTCTTTCCCTATGTCCCTTTGTATGCTTAAATCTTTGAAACTACGCAACGGATTTTGATGCGTTTTTTTTTAATAGATAGAGTGATTCAAGAGGAAGGTTTATATGTACTTTTTATCCCGATATTCCCACGGGAACGGGAACCACGCGGGTGAAACCGCGGGCGGCCGCTAGTTATTCATAAATTATATCACTACGTGCGTTTTAATTCTCAGGTTCCTCATGTACTCTTAGATTAAGTAAAAATTGTTTTTAATAGCTTTGTGTTAAGACCTTTTTTGCGACTAATGTGTTTTAAGAAATGTTACCATAAACGAAAATATTTATTGGTTTATAGCTTAAATCGCAAGCTTTTACAAGATTACACAATGTTTTGACGGGTTTTCAGGAAATAAGGTAGGGAAAAGGAAAACTGTAGTTAATTATTATTTTCGGATAGTGGTTAAGCAACATTTTTGCGATAGATATATATAACGTTGCAGCCATCTGTATTTGTAGTGAACTGTACCTTTTAAGAGATAACGTCGGCGTCGAGCGGCGCGGAATCATTTCCGTTGTGTCAATCACACGTCGCGCGTCTGTCCGCGTGTACGTACGCGTCCACTAATGAGTTACAGAACTCGATTACCTATGTTAAATAATAGATTTTTTTTTACAAAACAAAAAAAAACACTAATTATGTACTACACGTCTCGCTCGTCTGTCCTTGTGTGTACTACGCACCTACACGTCCTCTAAAGAGCTACAGAAAATTATTGCCTTTGCTATGTTAAAGTACCTACCTAGACGAAAATAATGCAATAATTACTTTTTTTTAAAACATTACAATTACAAACTACTACAATTTGTACCTTTACGCGTCCATTAATGCGTTCGAGAATTCAAGTTCAAGTAACAAGTCAAGTCAACTTTCAAGTAGTATATGAAAATTATACAACTATGAGCTGTATTTTTTCAAACCAACAGAAATACTTAATAAAATTTCCAGCAGAATTACTATTGAATTAAAATTAACCCGGTGTTCAGTCTGTGGTAAAACTTTTTGGACCGTTGATTCATTTTCACACACAGAATCAACTAAAATAATAAGACTAAGAATTCTACCATAGTTTGCCTGCAAGCGCTGTACCGCTCCCCACCTAGCCGCGCCTTGATAATCAGTGGTACACACAGTCCTTTTGGTCACGGTTTTCTAATTCAATTCCTTAACATGATTTGATGATTCATTCCAAATTGATCAAAACATGCTGACATAACTTAAAATATAAAGTAGGTATATAATATAACTAAAAATTGAAAGTGATTGTAGTGTATTATTAACTGTGAGTTATTTTGAAGCCAAATAGGTACTAACTTTCATCCAATCTTAGACTCAGTAACATTGCGAGAACTAGTAACACATCGCTTTCGAGTTGGCTGCACGTTTATGTCTCAATTAAGGCTCTCGAATCCGAATTGTATTTTAGTTGTTGCGCAGCAATTCAACTTGCCTAAGTAGCAATGCAAAGGGAACAATATTTTAAGAGTTCTTTATACAGTTACCTAACTCGTTCCAGTTTCGTCATGTACATTGCTGGATAATTACACTTACTAAATCATTGTTTTTGTATTTTATATTCAACACAAAATGATTTGCCTATCAAAAATAATCTAATACTTATATAAAATTCTCGTGTCACATTGTTTGTAACCAAACTAATCCGAAACGGCTCGACCGATTTTCATATACAAATTGTATATATTTGGTAGGTCTGAGAATAGGTCGTAAACTATTTTTTATACCCCTAAGTGATAATATATACTATACCAACCCATTTTTATTGCGATATTTGTATCTCTAGGAATAATTTATATGGCAAAACGTTTGCCGGGTCAGCTAGTAGTTTTATATCTATTCAACTACCTACGGTCATCGGCAACAATAACAATATAAGTATATGAGTTATATTAATAATAACAATAATTTTACATCTAAATTCAAATGAAATAAACGATTACTCTTGATACTTATTGCTCTATCCTTTTCATAAAATTCGTATTTGGGACAAGACAAGGACAATAATTAATCGTTAAAAGAGAGAAAGCGATGATAAATCCCTTCATAAGTATAAATTACATTAAAAATCTTCCACAGCATCGCACGTCGCGCCTTGATGAAGTGTGCCGATTGCACACTACACTGCACGCTCTTAGAAAAAGATCGTCTTCATTTCCGCACATCGATCATACTAGCGACAGGAGAAGGGTCTTCTAATTCTGATAGATCGTGGACATAATATGTCTACGTATGTTATTCATTACATGCGACCCCGTCGTGATATGTTCCACCCGCCCAATGATAACGTATTTTGCCTTGGGGTTCAAGGCCGTACAGTAGTGTCTGTTACTTATTATAATGACGGCACTTTGTTTGATTTTTCATAGATTCTAGCAGATAGCACATATAATTAATTGTCTTTTTAACCGACTTCAAAAAAAGGAGGAGGATCTCGAGTTGTGTGCATGTTCCTTTTTATGTTATTCATTACATGCAACTCTGTTAAATGTTCACCCCGTTATCCTATATAACTAAGAATACGATTACTATGCCTCTGGGTTACACGTTTCACGACTTTTAGTTCTACAGAGAGGAAGCATTAATTATTACCAGTGGTTCATATGATACCTACTCGTACTATTCATTGTACCTGAAGTGATTAAAAAGTGTCTATTAAGAGGAGGTTATAAATGACAATAAACGGTTAAAATCAAGCCCTTATTTTTAAGAATCTGAAACCTTTTTTCAACCTTAGCTTCAGCTCATAACATACATACAGCTACTTAAAGTTTACACAGAAATACGTAAGATTAAAGTACCTACCAAAAGATGAGGTAAAGCGTAAAATTTCACGGGATGCATGGCCCAGTCTGTTTCAATTTCACGGCGCGTTTGTTGGGCGACAAAGACGCCCAGAGGCGTCATTTGGCTGAAAGCTACCCGAACTTATAACAATTTCATTTTTTATCGTCGAAGGGAAAGTTCCACGGCGATTTACAAGAAAGCTTTGAACACTGATGTGATTTTGGGGAAGTTACTAAAGTTAAATTTAACTATTCTATTCACCATTAGGTGCTATGCTATGTCATGTAATGATATAGAATAAGTAGATACCTAACTATCGAATGTTTAAAAAGCAAGTTTATGATAAAATTATATAGCAAAAGAAAATGTAAACAAAAACATTTAAGTAATAGATGTCAGTCATTTTATAATGTATTATTGCATACTTCAAAATAAATCAAGGTATTTTTATTTACTGAAGTACTTACTTATATGTATGGCATTTTTTATTTTAAATTGTTGTAATTTGAAATTCAGCATATTCAGACACGGGGTTCACGGACTGCCAATTTGAACAAATCTTTTCTGCAAATTAACACTTCAATGTTTAATTTCAAATAGAACATAGAGCTTTCAAGCTGTCATGTAATAAACGTGTTTGCCGGTCAGTTCTAAAAGGCCCCGTTCCACGTCTTAAACACCCAGACGTGTACGAAAATATTGGCGGGAGCGAAGCACCCTCCGCCATTGCTGAGTGCAAAGGCGTGTTTCCACGTTGCCGTGAAAATTCGCCGTGGCCGCCAATATGGACACTGATGGAACCTTAATGTATCCGACTTGCCGGCACTTGCGGTCAGCCAGTCTTCGATGCGCCTATAAAAGTTCCCTCACAATAGAGTTACGACGACAAACTGTGACACGACCCATTATCGGGGTTTGAACGTTCACTTTGCACACGTTTGTATGCCGTTATTAGGCTATAGAAAGGATGTAGCTGATTTATGGATATATGTTAAAACTTTGTGACTTGTTAGTTGGAAATCACACGAGGAACAACTGAAGGTTTATTGGGTGCATAAGAAAGGAAAAAAAAATCTGATAAGTAAAGGATAGCAAAAGAAATTGTTTCTTGCGTTCGCAGCTGTTAGATACGTTCAGAATAATTTATTACGAAAAGGATTTTAAAAACACATATCGCCCGAACCCTCGGATAAAGCTGTTTTAAGAATATGTGGGAATTCCTCCAGGTGAAACTTAAGTGTGTCTGCATTTTTATACTCACCTACAATATGTGGAAAGCTTGGATGTATTATGTATTCCTGTTTGAGGCTTTACGTTATCGAAAGTGAGATATGTTTATTTTTGTTAGGTCTGCGGACCCAAGTGCGTTTATTAATTAATTTTAAAACCGTGCTGGATGAACCATGTTTGATTCATGATATTGATGCATAGAGAAAATGATTATAATAATACATACTTTTAACATTGGGGACAGCGCATACTTGCTTCATCTCTAACTGCAAAATTACCTATGTCACATTGCGTAACTTGTTTCATGACTGATTGCATTGTGACTGTTCTTATATATTTCCAGTGTAGGTACGGCACTTCAAATGTCTTCCCAGACCCAGACGAACAGAAGAAGAACAGACTAGAATCGGTTATTATTTGCCCGGCCCTCGGAAGGCTCAATGCTCGTTGTCGATTGCTAACTGGATGGAGATCGCACACGGACTTTTGACGCAATCAACGGCCGCCATTGATTATTTTCTTATCATTCTCTGCTGTATGTTAGATTTGTCCAGCATTTTGCCGCATTGTAAACTGATTGTATTTTGTCCGTTATATTTCAGTGTATGATACTTCATAATGGCTTCAACGTTATAAGAGCGGTTATTATTTGCCCGGCCCTGGTGCTTCCACTTGGGCTCAGCGCGCTCTATTGTGTTTGCGGAAGGCTCAATGCTCGCTGTTGATTGCCAATCGGACGGAGATCGCACACGGCCATTTGACGCAATGAAAGGCCGCCATTGATTATTTGCTAATCATTCTCTTGCAGGTTAGATTTGTTAGCATTTTGCATTGCAACTTGGTGTACGATTCTATTCTGAAATGGATGATGAATTTCAAACTAGTCATGCTGAATAGGTCACACAGTAGGATACCTTTCCGGTTTAGTTACGTCTTTTAGGGCTCCGTAGCCGAATGGCAAAAAACGGAACCCTTATAGATTCGTCATGTCTTTCCGTCTGTCTGTCTGTCTGTCCGTCCGTCCTTATGTCGCAGCCACTTTGTTCCACAACTATTATTAATAATAATACATTTACTTATTTAGATAACATTGATCCATATTTGTAAGTAACAATTTATGCTTAGAGACTATGTTAGAACATTACAACAAATTAATTAATTAAGTACATATACAAATCACATTAAAAATAACGTAAAAATCACATAAAATTTCATTTTATTGCCCCAATTATAAATATATTATATACTAGCTGTTGCCCGCGACTTCGTACGCACGTTAAAGTGACTTTTGTATTTGTTTATTTTATGTGTAATCTACACTCCCTTCCAGTGACCGCAAGGTATTATGTGTGTGTATATGGGTGTAGGTCTCGGAAGCGCGGGATTCAGTGTTGCGCTTGCGATTGCTTGTTAACCGAGCTTCATGGTTCCTAATCGATTTCAAAAGCACGAAGTAACCTCATCCTGTTAGCTGACCTAGATTGCGATAAATTACTATTTTTTTTAGGTATTTCAAATAACAATAATCGTAATCAAATCACAATAATCAATGTCCGTTTTCCAACAATTCAAATTGATCTACAAATCAATAAATCGAAATCTAATTCAAGTATAGTTTACGTATTTTTAATTCATTAAAATCACAATAACTGAGTTTTCTCAGGGTGTCAGCCGTCAAGAGTAAGCAATTTAATATAGTCCCACACTTCTGTCTGTTCCGGTGACAGCCGTGGCAGAGGAGCCACTTGCAATACGAAATTAGCTGTCAAAATGGACTATCCTGTTCATGAAGCTCGACTTAATACTGAGGTAACTGGAGAGTGCAGTACGAACAATTTTTTGAATACCACAAATAACACAGTGGTTGTCTTCCGTCTCACCTACACTTTAAAAAAATACGTATGGTCATATGAGACAGCTGACAGCCACTACATACATAAATGTCAAATTTGCTGGCGACACTTTTTTATTCAGGGTGAGAGCTCCAGTCATATTAGCCGTTTCGATATTTTGCATGAACTGTTGTACAATAATCCAAGATGGCCGAAATCATTTTTAAACGTTTAACTATGAACGACGAATATATTTAGGTACTTTTACATGTGTGCAGTGTGTGATAACAATTACCTCAGAGTATTAAGTCAAACTTCATGGTCCTGTCGTATAAAAACTGTTTTAGTTCCAAAGATTATCACTGCAACAGAAAAACACGTAAAAAGCCATCATGTTAGTAGCTTTGTAGTGATAACAAACTGTAAAGTATTTTTTTTATTTTTTTTATTGATTGATAGGCAAGCGCTTGTCCGCTATCACGCCCCTAAGCGTTCGTTGATGCGATCTACGATGAATCGCGCTTGCCTAATGCCATGTTCTGTGCTATTGCTGCGTACACACCGGACCAACAAAGGCCAACGAACGCCATCAAAGAGGTTCTGTTTTCCCCTCTGTCTCAATCAGATGATCAGAAACTCCAAATGTGAACTGGAATCGCTCCCAGTAATCTTTTACCAGCTTTAGATTGATCTTCGAAGGCTAGAAACGTGAAGCGAGAAATGCCTGATGTCGTTCGTTGGCGTTAGTGGGGCCGCCGCCCGCCGGCGCCGGTCCGTACACAGTCTAAAAGGTACCGGTATAAAATATACTAAAAAGAAACCGGTCAAGAGCCAGTAGGACTCGCGCCTCGAGGGTTCCGTACCATCTTTTCTTTTATAAAATAGAAAAAAACTACAACTGTGCTTCACCCAAAGCGACCTGTGCTGCGAGTATGTAGGAAGGAGGACATTTTAAACGTAAAAATGTTTTCATCGGCCTGTAATCTTTACGTAAACTTCTACTTATCACCTAAAATAATTTCAGATTTTTCTCTATGCAAACTTCGGAAATAAAGGGGGGGGGGGGGGGGGATGGTGTTTTTTTTACATTTTTCATCATAATTCAAAAACTATGCGGCTTAATACAAAAAGAAAAAATATTGAGCGTGTGCAAGCAGCGCTCTATTACATGATACCCTATATGCCCTAGTAGTCGCACTTAACATTTTTAAGACCCCCTTTCAGCCCCTATTGAAGAAAAAATATAAATATTTTTATTTGTCTCTTATTTGCAAAATAGTTGGGCAAACGTCGGCTAAAACTATTCCAAATTTCAAGTTGTTATCATTAGTAGTTCTTGAGATATCCAGCTGTGACAGACAGACAGACTTAGTCGCACCATAAGGGTTCCTTTTTACCAGTTTGGTTCGGAACCCTAAAAATCATCATTATCATTAATTCATTATTTGTCTTAAGCATGGTATTAGGTACATTATTGAATTATACAAATAATGGAAAATATCCTAAAATTGATTATATGTCTAAGTAATATCACAGAAAAAAACTTTTACAAACTTTTGACCTAGAATCATAAAATTTGGCAAACTTCAGATCTTACAGTACAAATAAAGGTAAAAAAATAATGGTAATTTATAGTTTAATCACTAAAAAAACTAATACAAACTTACATTTGTAGTTAATTTCATACAAAATGTGAGTCAGTTTGTCTACGTTTTATAAGATGTCAAGAAATTTTCCCACAATAAAAGGTACCCTATATGTTGAACCAGGTTATAAGTTATTACTACACAAAATTTGGTAAAAATCCGTCCAGTGGTTTTTGCGTGAAAAGCAAACATACAAACAGTCGTTATCAACGTTTATTTTTAATATAAAGAAATTTTCCCGCAATAAAAGGTACCCTATATGTTGACCCGGGTTATAAGTTATTACTACACAAAATTTGGTAAAAATCCGTCTAGTAGTTTTTGCGTGAAAAGCGAACATACAAACAGACAAACAGACAAAAATTTTATTATCTATCGTTTTGGGGTCTATATCCTGTACACATCACATAGCAGTAATTATTTTTTTAAAATATTTCATGTACAGACTTTTTTCCGTTTCTGTTTTATTATATGTATAGATTAAGACTACACACTGAAAACTTGGTAGGTAAACTATTTCGGTAAACCGCTTTACAACTTTCATACGAAGATAAAAAATATATAAATAAATATGTAGTTTAAAAAACTAAACAAACACACTTTTATAGGAACAGACTAAAAGTACAAAATAACCGTCTATTCAGTAACTGAAATTAAAAAGCGTGGTGCGCGTTGTCAATATTAAGTACTTGAATGCATGCTTTGCAAAGGGCGATTCACGCTTTTTAATTTCAGTTACTGAATAGACGGTTATTTTGTACTTTTAGTCTGTTCCTATAAAAGTGTGTTTGTTTAGTTTTTTAAACTACATATTTATTTTTACTTTTCAGTTTAACAAATGGCAAGCTATGGATGGGGATGGTAATCGATTTCACAGTCCATTCATGTGTCTTCCCACCCCGTAAACATTATAACTCAAAGGCGTGATTGTATGTATTTAGTTTTACAAATTCAAGTGGAGTCTATTAGTTACCAGATGCGCGAGCCGAACCCTTTCTTCCTCCCTGCTCCATCATCAGACCCTCACCACCAAGTGTAGCGAATAGGTTTCATCAGAACGAAACAAATGAGCCCAAACTCGAGGGGTTTCCTAGTGGTCTTAAGGAGTGCGACTGACTTCCTAACTGCTCCATCATCCGACCCTCACCACCAAGTGTAGCGAATAGGTCACATCAGAACGAAACAAATGAGCCCATCTCGAGTGGTTTCCTAGTGGTCATTAAGGAGTGCCACTGACCTCCTCCTTGCTCCATCATCAGACCCTCACCACCAAGTGTAGCGAATAGGTCACATCAGAACGAAACAAATGAGCCAGAACTCGAAGGGTTTTCTATTGGCCATTAAGGAGTGCCACTGGCTTCCTCCCAGCTTCATCATCAGACCCTCGCCACCAAGTGTAGCGAATAGCTCTCTTTTGAACAAAACAAATGAGCCCAAACTCGAGGAGTCTTCTTGACGTCATTAAGCAGTTTCACTGGGTCCTCCCAGCTCCATCATCAGACCCTCACCACCAAGTGTAGCGAAAAGGTCTCATCAGAACGAAACAAATGAACCAGAACTCGAGGTGTTTCCTATTGGTCATTAAGGAGTGCCACTGGCTTCCTCCCTGCTCCATCATCAGACCCTCACCACCAAGTGCAGCTCATAAGTCTCGTCAGAACGAAACAACGGAGCCTAAACTCGAGGGGTTTCCTAGTGGTCATTAAGAAGTGCCACTGGCTTCCTCCCTGCTCCATCATCAGACCCTCACCATTAAGTGTAGCGAATAGGTCTCATCAGAACAAAACGAACGAGCCTAAACTCGAGGGGTTTCCTAGCAGCCATTGAAGAGTTCTATTGCCCACCTCTTGACTCCATCATCAGATCAGCTCGATGGTAGCAAATTATTGTATTGTCATCGGATTCATATAGACTTGCAAAGTTTCAAATCAATACGACAATTAGAAGTAGGTTAAAATTAAATTCCAAGATTTTCTTACATTGTGACTTAGTTACAAGTGAAGCTAATAAAAGTGTGGTAAAAATACGGAGATGGAAAGGACACTTAAAAAAAAACATCAGACCTATTCGTGTGCGGTGTTTATAGATAGGTCTTAAAAATAATATAAAGGTTTATTTAATCATTTTTATCTTTTTAATATTTTAAAAGAAACTGATGAAACTTAGAAAAATAAAGTATTTACTTAAGTACATGAAACATATTCGTGTAGGGTGTCTATAGATAGGTATTTAAACATGATATTTAGGTTTCTTTTACCATTTTTTATCAAAATCAATATTTTGAAACTTCCAAAGTGGTACAATGTGTATCCCAATCCCAACCTTCTAGATGAAAATTCTAAAATAAATATATGTTGTACCTAGATATAACTTTGTCTTTCATACAAACACTATGAAAAGCAAAATATTTTTTTGCTGGCGAAAAGTGGTAGTGGTATTTTGGCTAGGTGTATGTAATCGGTACGCTATGTGGGTACGAACCCTTCATGAGCGAGTTCGACTCGCACTTGGCCGAATTTTTCTCTCTATATTTTTGATAGGTAGGGCAGAGGTACCCTTTGTGGCCACTTTAAGGATTTTTTGACTTTTAAGCACTAAGTACTAAATGGTCTTAGGTATTTAAGACACAAATTATAGCTTAAATTATAGATAATCTATCTACCTTTAAAGGTACATTTTTCAAATTTATAAAAATAAAATAGTTTTTTTTATATTACACACAATGTGTGAGAGGTGCCAAATGTACCGGTTTTGGCCACTTACTGATAGTTAAACTTTTGTAAGTATTTCGAAAAATCAAAACTAAACCCAGGTAAAATCAATATATTTTAATGCGCTAGACCAGTCAATTGCAAAACAACAATTTAATTGTAAAAATCAAAGGTTAATAAAGTATTTCATTCAAAACAAATTTCTTAAAAATTTTCTTAAAATTTTCATACAAAATATTTTTTCAAACAGAAAATGGAATTTATTGAAAAAATATCTTACGACATAAGGAATTCTAACGGTTGTACTTATTACCTTAAAATACTTTATTTTATTTGCCTTTATCAAAAATGGCTAAAAGTTGTTTAGAAAACTTTTAGAGCAAAAAGTGGCCAAAACCGGTACAGTGGCCAAAACCGGTACGCCTGCCTTATGTAAAGTGTTAAAAGGTTTTGACAATAGAAAATAATGACACAGGTGTTTTTTTAAATAAACCCAAATTAAAATTACACACCATTTAAATAGTACTCGTATAAAAAGTATTGTGTTTTTACACAGGCACTAACACAGCCTGCATTATTTATAAATTATAAAATAACTACTTTTAATTTATCAAATGTCTCCGTTATTATAATAAGTTGAAACAACAAAATGTTAGCGCATTAAAGAGCGCTAAAGTCGCGTGCATCCCTCGGGAGCGGAGTCGAGTAATTGCCTTCACATCGCCGGGATATCAGCCTGGATTAATTAGCTGGCTTGTGAGCTGAAAGTTTTAATCTTTATAATGTACTGAAGGGCTGCGGATATGTAACGCCCGCTGAGATGGGGTTCAGCGGGTGAAGTGGATCTTATCTTAAATCGTTTGATTAAAGATATTTTTTTAAAAGTTAGTTGTTTTCAATCTCCATATGATAGAGTAACAGAATTATGTTAGCTTATCACTGTGACGCTGACTTGTGTCTTTTTAATAGCCCTCGTGCAAGCAAAATATTTACGTAGAGACATAGGGCAGAAGCCTTGGTTTTCGCCACTGCTCCGGTTTTCGACACTTTTTGATAATAAAAGTTTTCTAATAGTAGTTTTTGTGACTGTTGCATAATGAGGGGTATTAAAACACTAGTGGGAGTTTACAAAACGAGCCTTGGCGAGTTTTTTAATAGTATCCCACGAGTGTTCTAATACCGAGTTATGTGCAGTCTCATAAAATACTTTTGAATACAGTTGCTCAAAAAGTGGCGTATTGCAGGGCCGTATAGCGTTCGGGATGTGGGCTATTACACACTCGAACTTTTTCTTTACCTTTCCCGAACTCGTGCGTTTTCTTTCCCAACTGTCAAAATATTGTCAATTAAAAAGAAAAAACCAACCACGAAGTTTTTCCTAAAAAAAATTCATAGAAGTTTTTATGATTCATGCAAATATTTCTAAAAAGAAGCTACTAATTTGTTTCAATATCAGATTTAAAAGTAATTTTAATTATACATTAAATTAATATTAGTATCGGCCAAATTAAATTTATGAATATAAAAAATACATAAAATTGGCTGTATGACCACAGATTACTAAATATGGTATGACGTGCACTATTTACCATAGTATCTGCAGGAGTTTGCGCAAGTAAGTGAAAAGAAAATGAGGGACCTTATTTCTTAATTTTCTAAATTAGTTTTTTCTGGTTTTTATTGTGGTAGGTACTTAGTATGGTGGAATTAGTGCAATAATGTGGCTTTAATGGAAAACGATGTGGTAAAAGAGAGAAATAAGGCAGGGCGCTCCTGTAGGATTCGGATTGCTTTTGTTAGGTTTCATTTCATTTCATCTCATTTAATTTAATTTTTCATATCAATAAAAAAATTCTACTGAAGCCTTGGCTGTATGATCATAGTTTCCTTTGCCAACCCAGAATGGGTGAAGAACACAAAAAAAAAGTCTCTGCTTATATTCTTTTACGATTAGTTAGTTGAGTTTATTGTGTTTTATTATTTTATTAAATTGCTTAATTTTTTCGCAACTGTATTAAAAATAGTTGTTCAGTACACGTGCGGAACCGTCATTGCAACTTGTTCCGACTGTCAACCCTCACCTTCGGCTGCGCCTCGGCTCGGGTAGACATTTGTCGGAACTCTTTGCAATGACAGGCTTTCCGCACTTGTAATGAAATCTACTATTTCAACACACTTGCTCATAAAGTGACCCTTATTACATCGATCTTAGGACCATAAACCGAACTATAACACACACGTGCATAATAATATTACAGTACTAGTTGCGTAATATAATTATCCCTACAAAGTTAAGTAAGTACCTAACTGCAAATTATATGCGAGTAAACAGAGACTTTTCAATTTAACCGGGTAATACAGTATCCCTACAAAGTTAAGTTAGTACCTAACTGCAAGTTATATGCGAGTAAACAGAGCATTTTCCATTTCACCGGGTAATAGGTACAGTTATTTTTTTGAAACAACAAAGAGGTTTTATACATGTTTTATACGGATGAAAATCCATTTACGTTTTTAGAATAAATAAATGTGTCCCTAATTAAGGGCGACTTTCATCACTGATATTTAAACGCGATTAACGCTAAACATGTTTAAAGCGTATTTCTGTCCCTGTCACATTCAAACAGATGACAGAGACAGAACTATGTTTTAAACACATTTAGCGTTAATCACGTTTTAATATCAGTGGTGAAAGTCACCCTAAGACAAAAAACATAATTAAGTGTATTGTTATCAAAATATTTATAATTCACAATAATTTGTTATAAAACATTTGCATTTTATCACTATTATTATAATTATTTTGAAGTAGGCTGTATGGCTGTATGTAGGAAATCAATCAACTTACATTTGGCGCGTGCGAAAAAAAAACTTGCGCGCTTTTTCCCTTAGCTAATATCCTAGAGTAATATTGTTCTGTGGCTATATTAAGTTATTCTAATTATGTTATGTATATTGTATTCAATAAATGTTTGTTTTTCCTCGCAAGTGTGTTGAAAAAGTGCGTATGAAACTCGTGAGCAACTTACTCACTAGACACTCGGCTGATTTACGCCCTCACCTGCGGCTCGGGCTGCAACCCACAGCCTCGTGTATAATGAGCAACCTTAGCTCACTTGTATCATAATATACTATTATCTACACTCATGTTATAATATTCGAATTATGAACTCATGCCTGAACGTATATTGATACACTTTAAGCCATAGCCAACTTAAAAAAATAAAGCTACTGTATCCGGGTGTTGCATAATGACCATTATGAAACACCCGGATACAGCTGTCACTCATTTTAAAACACTTATATTTCTTAATTTTACAGACTCCATGGCAACCGTAGGATTTACCGGCCCTGACTTCCAACTCTTTCAAGCCCTTCTTTAGCCGGCAACAATCAGAAACTTTTTTAAAATTAGAATTTTGAATTCAGAAGGAATAGACCGTATAGACTCCTATGAGTGGGGTTTGACACCAATTCACATTTTATAATTAATATTGATTTGCTTTATTTTTTAAATCTATATACTTATAATAAAACTGTAAACGATCCAATTCTGTACATTGAAAAGAAATAGAAAAAAATACCACCAGGCGTCTTCTTAAACGAAACAGATACCAAAAATATAGTTTTTGAATTTTTTGTCTGTCTGTCTGTCTGTTGTCCGCGTTTCACACAAAAACTACTGAACGGATTTTGATGAAACTTTTTTTGTTATACAGCTATTGGCCCTCGCCAACATATAGGCTATAATTTATTTTGAAGATCGTAATATCTGATGTGGAACCATAGCAGTCCAGCCAAACTATGAGAGATATAAAAATACCGTCTTAAGGAAAATTGTTAAACGTGATGGGCACTTTCTATTGACGTACAAAGTTTGAAGGTCTGTTTCACCTGATGTAGAACCCTAGCAGCCAGGATAAACTATATGAGATACAAACATGGCGTCTTAAGAAAAGTTGTTTCACGTAATGAACATTTTCTATTGACGGAAAAATATCGAAGGTCTGGCACACCTGATGTGGAACCCTAGCAGCCCAGCTAAACTATAAGAGATACAATTTATCTATCTATTCTATGTATTCTATTCTATATCTATACTTATAATAAAACTGTAAACGATCCAATTCTGTACATTGAAAAGAAATAGAAAAAAATACCACCAGGCGTCTTCTTAAACGAAACAGATACCAAAAATATAGTTTTTGAATTTTTTGTCTGTCTGTCTGTCTGTTGTCCGCGTTTCACACAAAAACTACTGAACGGATTTTGATGAAACTTTTTTTGTTATACAGCTATTGGCCCTCGCCAACATATAGGCTATAATTTATTTTGAAGATCGTAATATCTGATGTGGAACCATAAAAAGTTCCCTATGTTCCTCTCCAGGCTACAAAGTATCTGTGTCCCAAATTTCAGCCAAATCCGTTCAGCCGTTTTGACGTGATTGAGTAACAAACATCCAAACATCCAAACCTCCAAACATCCAAACATCTAAACTTTCACATTTATAATATTAGTAGGATACTAGCTTTCCGCCCGCAGCTTCGCCCGCGTGGACTACACGACCTTATTCCGCAGGAATGTGATGTTTTTCCGGGATAAAAAGTAGCCTATGTTCCTCTCCAGGCTACAAAGTATCCGTGTCCCATATTTCAGCCAAATCCGTTCAACCGTTTTGGCGTGATTGAGTAACAAACATACAAACATCCAAACATCTAAACATCCAAACATCTAAACTTTCACATTTATAATATTAGTAGGAGGTAGGATAAGTAGGATAAATAAATAAAAAAAACAAAATAGCTTATTAGTCTTAAAAATTAAAAATGCTGCCGAAAGTCACTATTCCACGCGGACGAAGTCGCGGGCACAGCTAGTATATAATAAATGTAATGAGTGCGAAAATGCGACAGTCACATAAACTACGATTATCTACACTCATTACATTATTTTATCATATATTTCAAAATAAAGCAAAAGAATATCCTACTATATCCTACTATTATCCTTACTTCCTTACTTTATTATTATATTATAAATGCGAAAATGCGAATCTGTCTGTCTGTGTGTTACACAATCACGCCTAAACTACGGAACCGATTTGAACAAAAATTGGTACAGAGATAGTCTAGAGCCTGAGAAAGGACATAGGCTACTTTTTTATGTGAACAAAGGGCTGTAAGGGGTTGAAATAGGGGATGAAAGTTTGTATGGAAATTACGTCATTTTAAAAGCTAGAAGCTTCAAAATTATTTTATAGGCTTTTGATTAGATAAATAAAAACGCAATTTAAAGTTTGTAAAAAAAACTACCTTATAGAGGGTGAAAACAGGGGATGAATTTTTTCGTGTGATGACGTCGGCAAAATAGTTTACGGAACGGATTTTGATGAAAGTTTTTTTGTTATACAACTATTATTAGTCCTTGCCAACATATAGCTATAATTTATTTTGAAGATTGCAATTTCTGATGTGGAACCATAGCAGTCCAGCCAAACTATGAGAGATATTAAATACCGTTTTAAGGAAAATTGTTAAACGTGATGAGCACTTTCTATTGACGTACAAAGTTTGAAGGTCTGGTCTGGCTGCTAGGGTTCCACATCAGGTGTACCAACACCTGATGTGGAACCCTAGCAGCCAGATTAAACTATATGAGATACAAACATAGCGTCTTAAGAAAAGTTGTTTAACGTCATGGACTGTTTCTATTGACGGAAAAATATCGAAGGTCTGGTACTCCTGATTTGGAACCCTTACAGCCCAGCTTAACTATAAGAGATACAAATACAGCATCTTAAGAGAAGTTGTTCAGCGTGATAAGTATTTTCTTTTGACATACAATATATACTAATATTATAAATGTGAAAGTGTGTTTGTTTGTATCTCCGTCTTTCACATCAAAACGGAGCAACGGATCGGCGTGTTTTTTAGTATGTGGATATTTTAGGAGCTAGAGAGTGACAAAGACTAATTGATATCCCGGGAAAATATAACTTTCCCTCGAGATAACGTCGTGTAGTACAGGCGGGCGAAACCGCGGGCGGAAGGCTATGTGAAATAATTGTTTAATGTGTTAATATGTATCATAGCGCTAAACTACTATATATAAAATAAATACACAAAAAAACGAAAAACCTTATTAGCTAAAAAAATTAAAAATGCTGCCGAAAGTCACTATTCCACGCGAACGAAGTCGCGGGCACAGCTAGTCCTATATTATATTAGTAGGACTATAGGACTAATATTATAAATGTGAAAGTTTAGATGTTTAGATGTTTGGATGTTTGTTACTCAATCACGCCAAAACGGCTGAACGGATTAGGCTGAAATTTAAGACACAGATACTTTGTAGCCTGGAGAGGAACATAGGCTACTTTTTATCCCGGAAAAATATCACATTCCCGCGGGATAACATCTTGTAGTCCACGCAGCCGCGGGCGGAAAGCTAGTTTATTATAAAATATGGATTGACGCCAAACACTACTCACAGGAATCTGTCGATACGGTCAAATACCTTTTAAATTCTAAATTTTAATTAAAAAAAGTTTCTTGTTGTTGCCGGCTAGAGAAGGGCTTGGAAGAGTTGAAAGAGTCAGGGCCGGTAAATCCTACGATTGCCATGAAGATTGCAAAATTACACAAAATTAAGAAAAATAAGTGTACAGTGCCACAAACTTTGCTGTGCCGGTAGCCAAAATGTGAAACTAGCGTGTTTTTTTTAAATGTCATTCTGCTGTCAAGTTGATGTCCAACCATAGCGCTGCTGGCGGCTGAAGTTCTAAGAAGTCAGGGCCGGTTAAATTGCTACAAAAAAAGAAAAAACGTACGTAGCGCCGCTGTCACCGGAACAGAAAAGGTTGTGGCACTGTACTATAATGATTGACAGCTGTATCATAAATCATAATGACAATTATGATGCAGTTTTATTCTTTTTTTTAAATTTCTTTAAAGCTGACTATGGCATAAAGTGTGTCATTATAAGTTCAGCCCCCTGATTCACGAACCATCGGAAACGCTTCCGACATCGGAAATATGAAATATACAAAGACAAAGCACAGACTTCGAATCCGATTCCGTTTCCGACGGGTTGTGAATCAGGGGGCAAGTATGAGTTCATAATAAAATAAAGTTAAATAATTTTTCGTAATTTTTGCCAATGGCAATTAAAATTAGATATTTTCAGGTAATTTTTACAATCGTTAGAATCAGCAATGTCATACGATTTGTTTTCAAAAACCCCTTTTTTAAACCCCCCGCCGCAGCGCGAGAAGGGTGCTATAAGTTTGAGGCTTATGTCTGTCTGTTTGTCTGTCTGTACGTATATTCGTAGTGCCTAACCGGATCAGGCGATTTCATTGCGGTTTTTGTTATTTGAAAGCTATATTCATCGAGATGGTTCTTAGCCACGTTTGATGAAATTCCATCCGGTCATTTATGGAGATGGTCAACTGCCTGCCGAAACGGAAAAAGATACAGACGTGGAGCTTTGACTAAAATAATGTACACCCTGGGCAAATTTATGTGGCAATAAAAAAAACAAAATGGCCGCCAAAAATTAAGTAGCTCCGATTTGTTTGGCTGAAATTAGCGTTTTCAATGCGGTTTTTTTAATTTTATGTGTAATTTAAAATGGATGAAATAAAAATAAAATTTTAAAATTTTAAAAACCCCCGACAAAACCTCAAAAAAGTCATGAAATAAATTTTCTCTCTCGGTCGGGAGACCACAAAATGAGAAGTACTAAAAGGGTACTTATATTAAACGTTGGGGGTCCCCCGACCGAGAGAGAAAATTTAGTTTCTGACTTTTTTGAGATGTTTTCTATTTTTTTTTGTAAATTTTTTTAAGAATTTTTTTAAGGATGAAACCTTTATTTTTTACACTTAAATTATTGTTTTGCAATTTATTGGTTTCTAGCACATTATTTTAGCTGTACTTACACAAGTTTGACTATCAATAAGTGGCCAAAACCGTGGCATTTGGCACCTTAGACACATTTCGTGTTATTTCCTAAAAACTATTTAATTTATTTAAATTTGAAAGCTGAGCCTTTAAAGGTAAGATATATTTTTGTCTCAAATACCTAAGACCATTTAGCACTTAGTGCTTAAAAGTGAAAAAACCCTTTAAGTGGCCACAAAGGAATAAAGGGGTATCACGTTGTGACTGTTGGTCAACACTGACTGTCGTTAGGTACCTATCTTTTTCCGGTTCATACTAAAATACTTACTAATAACAAAATCCAAATCCGCGTAAACTCAAAAGCCACGTTTGTTCCATCCGGTCAGTCATTTTGGAAAAATAACCAATCAGTTCCATTATCTCCACCAGTCTTACTATTTGGAAAATAACCTCCTTCTTTTTTGAAGTACCTAGGCTAAAAATGTCCAAACATTTCGACTATCGAACCGACAGTATATGGAATAAAGGCTACAACCAGAACTTTAATTGTGGGCATTTCTTTAACTGTATACAAGCTTAAGTCAATAGTGGTTTTGACCACGCCAAGAGTTTTGACTGCGTAACATAAATATTGGTCGAATGTTTTAAGAAAGCACTCGGCCTTTGCATTCTACCGCATGCATCCCAAGTATTTACTTTAAATCCGACTCACGCTTGGTTTTTTCAATCTACCGGCCTGCAATCGGTAAACCGAATCGATTCGGATATTTGGTCATCGTTCGGACATTCGCGGAGTCCTCGTAATCGAATACGTTATACGAAACATCGATGCATCGCACTGATGACAGGTCGCTTCGTTTGTTGCCATGAAATTGAATAACAGAATTCTTCGAAATGCTCGTATTCAATATGGGCTTCCGTAGCTTAGTAGTAGTAGTAAAGCCATCTCGTTAAGAATTTAGTGCTTCTTCGAATCTGACGAAATGTTATCGTTTCATGCTTGATGCGTGGAATTGAAACTTATAATTAATATTCCTTTTTCAATTGATTTTTCCAACTTTAAAGTTGTTGAATTTTTCTGTGTTCTGTGGTTGTTGGTATTATTAACTTCATCCGTAAGAACTAAAGGCCGTAACGTGATTTTAGATTTCCTTTAAAAAAACGCCAACAAACAAATTTCAGCGCTTTTAAAATTAAGCAAAAAGGTTTAAAAAGTAGCACAAAGAAATGGTGATTGGGTTTAGCAGCAACAGTTTTTTCATAAAAAATGATTATTTTTCTTCTCGATTAAATATTGAGGAAAATAAAGCATCGTACGCAAACTAGTTATTTCTGTATCTAATCTACCTATATAAAACACCGCAATAGCATAGGTAAGCTTTGTATATCTACTACAGATTGTGCTACTATACTATGTATACTATACAGGGTGAAAAAGATATATGATTCCTGGATGGAATTGGATGGAAACTGCCTTTATCCTTTAGTTAGCTCATGTTACTGAAAGGAATCATTTTTTTTTAAGAAACAAAACTGCATTTTTAGAACATAAAACCGCTTTTGCATAGAAATGCACATCATCGACTCGACCCGACAACGACTCCATCATCTTTAATTGTTTTCTTTTCATTTAATTTTTCATGTTTGTTGAAGAGATTTGATCCTTATCGACTTCATCAATTGATGCGATAAAACTGTTGTTCTTTTTTACCATTTGAACTGGTTCGGTTCCTGAGCGAACCAACAGAATTTTAGAAAATCTATGAATACAGTTTAAAATGAGCTTAGCTACTGAAAGATTTGAGGCAGTTTCCCTTCAGTATAGCCCTTTTATATTTGTATAGTACTATAAATTATAGTACATTACAAATATACAGGTCTTTAATGTCTTCATGTTGCAAAGATAGTGTGTAGTCGAAAAGGTTCACGTACAGTACCGAGCTGCATTCTGCTCCCCGCGGACTGGCCGGCCGTTCATAAATCGTGCGAGTGCCCTCTGTGGCGCTTCTAACTACCGCCATTTGTTCGTCGCGTCTCTGATTACGTTCGCAAACAGACGAGGGTGGAGATAAACTAAACAATGTGACTTATAAATAATTAGCGGTAATAAAACGCGAGGTATAAAAATAAGGGGAGTATTTTCCACCACACCAAACGTTCATGTTTTTTCATTTTACACATAAAATTAAAAAATATGCTAGAAAATTACTTGTAAGTGTCAAAATGTTAAATGATGCCGGTGATCTTTCGTATCCATAGATACAAAAACTGTCGTTAGAGTACTCGAGTGTCACAGTGCTGCTGCCAAAAGTATTATTAGTTCCTTATACGATCGAAAAGTCGCTGCTCTGGTTTTTATACAAAATTATGCGATCACGATAACGATAGCTTTTCGTGCTTACGATAATGACTTCCTAATGATGACACAAGTTACACAAGCTTTTTGCTACGCCCCGCTTGCATGGTTTTAGTCACAGTAACATTAAATTAGCATACACATAATTAAAAATCCAGCACATCGAACCAAATGGTTGTAATAAAAACCACAATACGTCAATAAATGTTTGAACACAAAGTCAGACAAAAAGCTTAAATCAATTGTCTATTTAATTAAACAGTCGTAGTCATGCTGTTTTCATTGAGTCGTCATGCTTTTGTTTGTAGCGTAGTTGACCTTTCAGCTTCGTGGTTGAGCGAGCAAATAGCTGAGCGGCGGGTTGACTCAGCTCTTCAGGGGGCGTGTAGCGCTTCGTGCCACGTTTGTTGTCCTAGCCTGCGCCTCTATCTATAGTTTACTTTACTCTCCACATTAATTTGAAAGACTGCAAGTTTTGAATCCTAATAATATTATAAATGTGAAAGTTTGGATGTTTGGATGTTTGTTACTCAATCACGCCAAAAAGGCTGAACGGATTTGGCTGTCATTTTGGACACTGATACTTTGAAGCCTGGAGAGAAACATAGGTTACTTTTTATCCCGGAAACATATATATCACGTTCCCGCGGGATAACGTCCTGTAGTCCGAAGCCGCGGGCGGAAAGCTAGTATAATATAACTCTGTATTCCAATCTACGAATAAAGACAAGTATATATTTTCTAGGCAATACACTTCGATCAACAATAATACCAGATAAAGGCTCACGAACTAAATGAAAACTTTATATGGCACAGACTGACTTTTTTTTAAACGCAGAAAAAAGGTTACGAATTTTACGATCTTACATTATAAATGACAGGAAGCGTTCCAAGTTTGAAATATCTTAGTATTATTGACACTGTCAAAATAATCTACTTATAATTATACTCTCAAGTGGGCGTATAACGCTTGGCCATGTCTGTCACTCCAACTATGTATCTAGAACTAGGTGTTATTATTGATCGAAGGCTATACATTTATCTCTTAGTAGTGGACGCGGCAATTTCAATAACCTGATAACAATGTTTAGATTTCCTACTTTTCACATCTATATCTATCTATACTAATATTATAAATGTGAAAGTGTGTTTGTTTGTTTGTTTGTTTGTTTGTTTGTCCGTCTTTCACGTCAAAACGGAGCAACGGATAGACTCGATTTTTGGTATGGGGATAGTTTGGGAGCTGGAGAGTAATATAGGCTACTTTTTATTCCGGAAAATTATAAAATAAAAATTATTATTTTGTATAGAAAATCGATAAACTGTCGTACTATACAAAACTGTCATTTCTTCCATAGCCGCTTCCAAAGAGGTATGTCAAAGAGTATTGTAATCACTGACGTTTTAGCCCACGAAGCTCGACTTAATACTGAGGTAACTGGAGAGTGCAGTACGAACAATTTTTTGAATACCACACATAACACAGTGGCTGTCTTCCGTCTCACCTACACTTTAAAAAAATACGTATGGTCATATGAGACAGCTGACAGCCACTACCTGCCACTACATACATAAATGTCAAATTTGCTGGCGACACTTTTTTATTCAGGGTGAGAGCTCCAGTTACCTCAGAGTATTAAGTCAAACTTCATGTTTTAGCCGCTTTGGATTACCTACTTTTTAATAAGTGACATTTGTTGCAGGCAGTGTATAAAACTTCTTCGCGATCATTTATTTTCATCTGTTTGGTGATACGAAGTTTACCGGGTCCACTATAATTAATATGGCAAAACAATGATTGCCGGGTCAGCTAGTATCTTTTATATAAGTATAATATAATATAATACTAATATTATAAATGTGAAAGTGTGTTTGTTTGTTTGTTTGTTTGTTTGTTTGTTTGTTTGTTTGTCCGTCTTTCACGTCAAAACGGAGCAACGGATAGACTCGATTTTTGGTATGGGGATAGTTTGGGAGCTGGAGAGTAATATAGGCTACTTTTTATTCCGGAAAATTATAAAATAAAAATTATTATTTTGTATAGAAAATCGATAAACTGTCGTACTATACAAAACTGTCATTTCTTCCATAGCCGCTTCCAAAGAGGTATGTCAAAGAGTATTGTAATCACTGACGTTTTAGCCGCTTTGGATTACCTACTTTTTAATAAGTGACATTTGTTGCAGGCAGTGTATAAAACTTCTTCGCGATCATTTATTTTCATCTGTTTGGTGATACGAAGTTTACCGGGTCCACTATAATTAATATGGCAAAACAACGATTGCCGGGTCAGCTAGTATCTTTTATATAAGTATAAGGTAAATTTTTACTAGTACAGAAGTGCAAAAATATTTAATCAAATTGTATGGTATGGAACAGCTGATTTTTTTACGCGATTTATGTTTTGGTCTCATGATAAAAGTTATTTGTTTTCATGAGCAAAATAATCCCTGAAATTATCCGGGACGATAAAAAAATACCGTGTATACAATTCTTCTGTGCATACACACGTTTGTAACTGAACTCCTCCTAAACGGCTGGATCGATTTTAATAATTTTTTTAAGTTATTGGATTTTTAAGTGGATTCGAGGGGTCTACCTTTTATGGCAGAACTTTTTATGGCATAATATTGTTATGCATAACTATTAATGCAGAAACTTCATTTCGCAGAAATTCGTTTGGCATACACTCATCTAGCATACATTCAAAACGCAGAAAGTTTCTAGGCAGAATCGTTCTTTGGCATAAATTTCGTATCTGTAATAATTAAATGGCAGAACCATCATATTGCAGAAACTTCAAAGTCAGAATCGTCATTTGGCATACATTTCGTATCTATAATAATTATTTCATATCGCAGAAAGTTTGCAGTCAGAACCGTGCTTTAAAATATTTTTTTTATATTCTAATTAATTTTCTGCTATGTAACAGCATGCATGCAGCATGCATGCAGCAGTCAAGCAAGCATGCAGCAGAGCATGCAGCATGCAAGCAAGCATGCAGCATGCAGCAGTCAAGCAAGCATGCAGCAGTCAAGCAAGCATGCAGCATGCAAGCAAGTGATGCAGCAGTCAAGCAAGCATGCAGCATGCAAGCAAGCGATGCAGCAGTCAAGCAAGCATGCAGCAGTCAAGCAAGCATGCGTCATGCAGCAGGCATGGGTTCTGTCACAGCTCCGGCGCTGCGGGGCTTTGGCGGTCCCACGCGAGCTTATCGTCGCAGATGGTTTTCGCTCACCACCGTAGCTTCGGCTTGTTGGCCGGCTTCCTCCGGGCCTACGCGGGCTTAAATTACACTCTAGGGGTAGAGCATACAAGACTACGTGAAGTCGGTTTTGCAGCAAAATCGTTTCTGGCACTGATTTTAGAAGCACAACATTTCAGAAAACACAACTTAATGACTTTTTTATGCAATATTTTAATTCAATTGCTTTAAAATGTAATTTTATAGAAAAATAACAGAATGCCTTATGAAATGATCCCAAATAAAATTCTGCTATCTTTTAAGTATGCCAAATGAAATTATAACAAACAATCGTGACACCAAATAAACGTTATGCTAAACGAAATTCTGCGAAATTCAAATTATGGCGAAGGTAAATATACCATATGAAATTCTGCCATCTGAAAAGTATGCCATTGTGAATTCGGACATACAAACATTCGGCCAATCAATATTTATGCTAAATATGTTTTCTGCCTTACAACTATTCGTCAAAAGAAGATTATGCCAAGTATGTTATGCCAAATAAGTTTCGGAGAATCGAGATTCTGCCAGATATATGGAACCCGGATTCGAGAATGGTAAACCTATTATATTATATACATTCATTTGAAAGAGTGCCCGCTCGAAATACATTTTTGTAAGTACTGATCGGTATTTGTTACTCTATTTTTTTTAGATTGATCTCTTAGCTTTTCAGTTTTGGGAACACGCGGATGGGATGGTATAATTTTAGGAATTGGAATATTTAAACCATTTTTAAACAAAAACATTTTTTCGTCTGGTGTTAAGAAAGATGGGAAGGTTTAGTCAACAAAAATTCATATTGATAATGCCTTAAAAAATAAAGGCGACATAAACTAACATTAGAATTTACAAACTCTAAATTGAGAGCTTCGATCAAGAATAACACCTACTGAGAGTTAGATACAAATTGCATTGCAGACTATTCTTAGGTAAGAATCGAGAAATCGAAAAATCGAGTCGCTGTTTGAAGAATTAACAAGACTGGTAGCTTTATCGTACACGACAGATACAAGGGTTGTATCATCCATACTATAATATAATAAATTGAAAGTGTGTTTGTTTGTCTGTTTTTTACGTCAAATCGGAGATAGTATGGGAGTTGGAGAGTGACATAGGCTACTTTTTCTTCCGGAAACAATATCATTTTCCCACGGGACAACGTCGTGTAGTACACGCGGGCGAAGCCGCGTGCGGAAGGCTAGTAAAATCAAATTGGTTCAAACAAGATTGTTTCACAAAACATAACTATTTACTCGTATTGAGTTTATCGACTCAAAATTCCATTTGGACAACGACTTTCGACGTCTTTATCTATGCACAGAAGGTCCTTTATTTGATGGCCTCTGGGATGTTGTTGTCTCATTGGAACGCGGGTATTTGATAGCAAAAGTAAGGATGCGCTCTTTTTCTTTACATTTTACTCAATAAAATTTGAATGAAATGGTAAAACGATTTTAACAATGATAGTATTTTTGCTTATGAATAAAATAGTACTAATTGTTTCAATGTCTTATGCATAATGGTTCTTATATTATTAATTAGATTAAAATTAAATTTGTAATGTAGATAAGGTTAATTTATAATTTCTGCATGAAAAGATTTTTGTTTCTGTGATCAAAATTCTACAGTTGTCCTAGAGAACTTCTCCTCCTCGTAATTATCCTTAAAAAATTGTACAAATTTAAATACTGCCATTGTAAAACTGGTGTAACTTTAAAATGTTGAAACAAGCACGCATCTATGCAAAGCCAACGTGTTGAATATTCAATACGTTTAGATAGTGAGGCCCGATAGACCCACATCAGAAAAACATCAAAAATGCATCAAGCGGAAATATCCGTCTACGTCGTAAGAGCAATATTGAGTCCGCGCCCCAAGCTTTATTGGTTTAGCCCATGATCTACGTGTAAATACGGTGAACTGCAAACGTTGTTAATAAATATAACATAGAAAGCTTTTTATGCTACATACCTGTTAATTCAGTATTCTTTTGCAGTTCCATTAACTACGACAATAAGAATTAAGGTTTCCTACAAAAATTCGAGGATTGCTTGTCTAAATAGCTTAAGTTCCAATAAGCTCGACGAGGGGAAAATTGCATTTCCTTATGTTTGTCTGTACTTAGATGTCTGGCCATTACTTGTAAAGTATTAGCGCAAAAATCCCGGCACGCGAGTCAGATTTAATCTCTCGTTTTTGTATCAAACAGCTGAATAGTAGTAGCCTATTAGTAATCCTTACAGAGCGAGAACAACCGCACAGGGCAAATAAAATTAATTTTATGAAAAGCATTACAGCACTGAATACTTAGGCTACACAAATTGCGGGGCGGGTCCGCGACGTGACAACGACCGCTCACTCACAGTTAATGAGAGGTCACCGCAAGGCTACAGCTATCCCCGTCTCGTTAGACGCACTAAATGCTAATAAAATGGTGGTTATTGTTGCAAAATATTATGAAAATCTACAACACTGAATAATGAGGCTACACAACTTGCGTGGCGGGTACGTATACTATGAGTACGAGCAAAACAAACACTCAATTTTTATAAGTTAAATACAGGAAATTTACTAGTCTAAGTTAAGATTTTAAATTATTTTTATGCATTTACAATGCAAGTATAGAAAAAATAATTGTGAAGATCAAGTTATTGGTATTCATATCTATAGCTCTGCAAAAGAAAGCAACTTCAAAAAACAAAAACAATCTACGATTTATAAGATTGTATTGTATACTATTGTTTACCTAGATTTAATAATATCGTTCCAACCGGTTCCGATATTTTCTCTTTTGAATAAATATTGCTGTTTCCACTCCCAATACTGTATCTGGGATACAATATCGTCGCGAATGCGGGACTCTATTCAAAATATTCGCAAAGAACACGTGTGCATGCTCCGCCGATTATTATTTCTTAGGGCGAATTTACACGAAAGGTTGAATAGACGGCATGGCATACAAGTTGTTCTGCGTCGGTTATGCGCTACCGCATGCAATCGCAGCTTTCGTTCCGAAATGAAAACAAAAAACGTTTTACATTTACATTCTTTTTACAGTTTTGCGATTCGACTTGATGCTTTCCTATGCGACCATCTGTTTTGCATTTTAAAGATAACTGAAATGAAATTTTAAATTGTTGTAGGTACTTATGCATAGGAGAAACAGAAGGACTTTTGCGTTGTTATTTTTTTCTCTGTTGATGCTGTATTTTTGTTTTGCTTTCTCGTCGAGTAGTTATTTATGGTCTGTACTTGATAAACATTTTGGTACATTTATTTCACGGTGGCCATTACTTAAGGCCGAATTCCAAATCTGAAACTTAACTCTTATAAGAAAACCATTCCACACGACTTAGTTAATTACTCGATAACTTCACTATCAGTTACCAACAGGTATTTGTAAATCTTGCACACAATGTGGCTTTTGGGTAGATAAACTAATATTATGGGGCACATATAGGAAAACCGCAAGATCAGGAAAATGTACCCCGATCCCTCTCGGTATGGCAAGGATAACTTCCATGTTTGGCCCCATATATTATTTATTACGTTAGGTAACCTGTTTATACTGTGGTAGGGCTGTGCAACGATACAATAATATACATTCTTCTTTTCAATATTCATTGAAAATTAAATTATGGTGATATAAAATTAATAAAGTCCTTTCAAGAAATAAACTATTTTCTTCATACGAATAATTTTAAACATGGGCTGCTGTTTCATTGAAAAGAACAAGGCTAACTCGACTAAAAATTATTATTTTAAAATAAAGGGTGTAGGTAGGCACTTAGGTTAGGTATATCTTGTAGTTCAATAATAGGCATGATGACTTTTTTTTTATTTAGTTAATATACAATGATCTCTCAAAGATAAAATTTGTAAAATAATTATTTTGCTAGCATGAAAACTCCCCGAGATATTACATTTTACAGCCCAAAATCGCTCCATACTAACGGCTACGAAATTGTGACGTCACGCTTTCGTAGTTTGTATGCAACGCGTAAGAAATTTCTTCGGCAGCTATATTAAATATTGTGTTTATCAAAATGGTTTCATAGACAAATTTGCTAACCATTTTATGGACTATTAAAGGTAATATTTTTTTTTTAATAAATTTTATACGTTTTAAAGGGACTTGCCCACCCAACTTTGAAGGGTCATAAAATTAATAAAACGCAATATTTAAATGTTTAGTTTTTTGCATTCACAATACAATTTTTGTTATTGAAAAATGAAAAGTGAAGTTTTTAGAAAAAATCGACCCGTCTCACAACCATCCCATCGGAGCTGGTTGTGAGATGGGTCGATTTTTTCTAAATACTTCATTTTCCATTTTCAAAACGTAATATATAAAACCAAGAGACAAGCGACTAGCGAGCGTTATTTTAATCATCCTATTGTGTTTGCCATTAATGCAAGTCCAAAGTAGATCTAACCAAGAACCCACTACGTTTTGCATCTTCAAGAAGATTCACATTTTCAACATTTGTTGCGCATCAATAAATTATAATTATGACTGAAAAATGTATGTGATATCGACAACTTAGAAACTTCACTTTACTTCACATCTTAATTTTATAATAATCATAATTATATTAATATTAATCAAATTGCCGTTTTGTATGGAGATTTTTGTAGTTATGATTTTTTCCATACTAACGTTTTTGTAATTTTTCAACGACTAATAAGATGTAAGTTTACAAAATTTTACACACGTATTTATGGACATTTTAACTACTAAATGACATATTCGTCAAGAGAAAAAAAAATATTTTTACTAAGTTACAACTAATAAAGTACGAAATTCTGGAAACAAAAATAGTCGTAAATTTCGGGATAAGTTTTTTCTATGTAAATAATCAAATATCGTGGTTATTAAATTATCAAAAGTTGCTCGATACGGTCTTAATGTAACGCAATATTAAAGAAATTATATATTTTTAATATCATAAAAGTTGTTAAGTTATATGTACAAAAGAAAAAAACGGCAACTTCATACTTTAACCCCTATTATTTACATAATAATATTAATATCAATGCAGATATCCAAGCACATTTGGTTTAGTAGGCAACCCTATTTTACCGGTAACCGGTAAACTATACCGCAGCTATCGGGTGAATTAATTTTCATTTACCTTGCCGTCGCTTGGTTTCAATAGGCGATTTGCGGTTTTCTATTATTCCTAATTTAAAAAAAAATCTACTAGGTAATGTTTAGACTGTGTCTCATTATGTCGCCCCCTAACCTAACTTTTAACCTTTTTTTGCATTCACAATGCAATTTTTATAATTGAAAATGAAGTAAGTATTAGAAAAAATCTAAGTTGTGATTGTGAAACGTGTCGATTTTTTCTACTACGTCATTTTAAAGCATACTCGATAACTTGACCCTGGTGCTGAAGGTAGGGAACAACAATACTAACTTTAGCCTACACTCCCCCCCCCCCCCAGCCCCGGGGGGATTTGTGGCCCCTCCGACTGATCTGGCTGCTTACAAAAAGTATAACTGAGAAATTAATAAAGTTAGTATATTGTTGATCCCTACCTTCTGCACCAGGCACTCATAAATTAGCCGTCTGTCCAAGTTATTGAGTATCCTTACTTAAAAGACGCATAAAAATTACCTAATCCAACAGCTATAAGTCATCAGAAAATAAGTAAGGTCTGGCGGGCCTGAGATCTCACTGTATATGGTTGGAATAGGTACCTACAAGCAATTTATAAGAGATATCAACGTTAACAAACAGTTAATAAAGTTGCATCCGCCTAAAAAGATTGTATTTTATAAATCAACTAGCGGCCGCCCGCGGTTTCACCCGCGTGGTTCCCGTTCCCGTGGGAATATCGGAGCAAAAAGTACATATAAACCTTCCTCTTGAATCACTCTATCTATTAAAAAAAACGCATCAAAATCCGTTGCGTAGTTTCAAAGATTTAAGCATACAAAGGGACATAGGGACAGAGAAAGCGACTTTGTTTTATACTATGTAGTGATTTATAATGCCGTATATTTATAAATTTTGTGCTGATAGAAATCAATCGAAAGCTTCAAAACTTTAAAGAACTACACTTACAAGAATTATATTTTTTTACGTTTGACTTTGACAAGTTTTTAGTTCATAAAGTTAAGTGTTGGTTGTTTTTAACTCAATATTTACTACGACCTCGGCCTGAGTCCTTGTCGGAAACACATTTGCTTTTTTATAGAACGGGCGCCTAAAACTTTTCTTCTTGAAATGGTAAGTAGAAAAGTTCTTGATAAAAATCTTGTTACTTTTTTGCTACATGCATTTGGAGTAAGTCACCGTAAGTCTCGAAGGTGTCGTGCAAAAAGTGCCAACAGCAAGGAATTCCTTTTCACATTTGCAGCGAAAATCGTCGTTGCATTGTCGCTGTTTGTCGATAAGCATAAAACACTTTTAAACTTTTAACCAGAAACTTCTATTATATTACCTGCCTAGTTTTTAGGGTTCCGTAGCCGAATGGCAAAAAACGGAACCCTTATAGATTTGTCATGTCTGTCTGTCTGTCCATCCGTCCGTCCGTTCGTCCGTATCTCACAGCCACTTTATTCCAAAACTATAAAAACTACACAGTTGAGACTTGGTACATAGATGTATTCTGTGAACCGCTTTACGATTTTAATATAAAAATAAAACAAATTAAGTCTTCTCCCCATACATGAAACTAAAACTGAAAAATATTTTTTTATCAAACCAATTCGTGTGGATAAAGGTTTCTCACTTAATATTTTTCCCAAAATCAATCTGAGTTCTGAAAGATAGACGCCCGAATTCTCAAACGCAAATCATCTTTGGGAGCGTCTCAAACATCATGGCATCTCTTTCATACGTTTGACATTTAAAGTGACAGGGCACAGCCGTCTCTATCGTCTTCTACAAGCCATGCTATGATACGGAACGGCAACATTGCTGTGAACCGATTTACTCCTCTGAGTACTAAATCCTATGGAGGTGGCATACCTACGAAAAAGTGAGGTGTAAGTAAGTCACAATGTAAGAAAGTCTTGGAATTCAATTTTAAACTTCTTCTAATTGTCGTATTAATCGGTCCAGCCGTTTCAGAGATTAGCGGGAACAAACAGACAGACAGACAAAAATTGTAAAACATGTCATTTTGTATATGTACCGTATATTTAATCATATGCACGTAGTAAAAAGCGGTTATTTAATGTTACAAACAGACACTCCAATTTTATTTATATGTATAGATGTATAGAAGATATGCCATCTCTATTGGATTTAGTACTCGAAGTTTACTCGCTGTTTACCTGTCAAACGGTGCAAACGTTGTCAAATCGGTTCACTTAAAACTACGTTGCCTACTTTATGCGCATGGCTTGTAGAAGACGATAGAGATGGCTGTGGACAGGGCGATGTGTGAGACGCTCCCAAAGATAAGTAGCGTACGAGTATTCGGGCATGAGCCTTCCAAAGTGATAAAATGTGTCCCCCCCCTCTAACTTTTAAAATAAAAGAGTGAAAAATCTAGATAAAATATATGCTGTAGATCTTAATAAAAATTTTCAAGACTATGAAAACCAAAGTTATATTTTGCTGACGAAAAATGATAGTGGAATTTTGACTAGCTATAGGCAATCGGTACCTACGTTAAGTGTGTACGGAACCCTTCATGGGCTAGTCCAACTTTTTATAGTAGGGTAGCCTGGGTACGGTTGTAACAAGGTACGGTTGTAACAACTTGAATATTATCAAAACTATGCACGGTAGACGAGGGGTGAAAGGGCATGCGGGCGACAAGTCCATACAGGATTCCCAGTGTTGCGTCATGTGTTTTATCTACCAAAAGTAAGTATTTTTGGCGAATTTCTTTATGATATACCTTCTTTATTATTATAATTGTCGTATTTCAAAGTGTGCTTGTGTAATCGTCGTCGTTAAGCCGACTCGTTTTTGTATAGGTTAAGCTACTTCGTGCTTGTGACAGACTTATTATCAAAGTTGGGACGTGGGGACGGTTGTAACAATTTTCATGGGGACGGTTGTAACATTAATATTTATTTTATTTTTATTAAGTAAGTAGTAAATTTGTTTCATGTGCATTTTGATATTTTTGATGAATAAAACTGATTTTAAATGCGTAATTTATGTTTTATTTTTTAGTGTTACAACTGACTCCCATCGGTGTTACAACCGCCCCTGGCATGGGGTCGGTTGTAACAATCACACCCACTCATCAAAATGACATATTTCTGCCAAACCGTTTGACCTGGGCTACTGGTTTCGATATTAATTTAAAGACAAATGACTATGCTTTCATCTCAAAGGCTTGGCTAGTTGCTTACAGCTCTAGTAGCTGTGCTGTGGGCAATTAAAGGAAAATTGTTACAACCGTACCCAGTCTCCCCTACCTAGCTTACCTCTCACAGATAAAGGCGTAGTCAAATTTTCTGAAAAAAGTTATCAAAAGTTTTTGATGTGGACTCATTCAATAAATAAATAAAAGAGCAATAGAGGCATTAGCAAAATGATATCAAGCAGACATTATTTACAAACTCCTATTGTGAAGAGGTAAAATTCAGCATACCTACACTTCAACTCGAAAACTGTACGCAAGTCGCATTAGGTAGCAATTTATTTTATATTTGTTACCATTCACGACTTTAGTCGTAAATCTGGAAACACGGAAGTTTAGATGCTAAATCAAACTGTATTATGCGTTTTGATAGCGTAATATTGTAGCAAACAAAGTGTGGGTCGCGCGAAGTGATTAAAGTAACATTTCCAAGACCGAAGCCTGCGTTAGAGAGAATTATAACGCTGTTATCGGTCAGTGCCAAGCGGGACCCGTAAATTACTGTGTTACATGTGTCTTAAAACTTGGTAGGTACAACACTTATAGAAACTCGGAACTACTATACTTGGATTGCAGAAATATCTATTTCTTACAAAACGAACAATGTACTATGTTTAAAGCAGCGCTAAAGCTCTTGATTTTTTATTTAGAGAATGAATTCATGAAATATAAACATTTCTTTTCAGTTAATAATTGTGTTCATAGTAGGAGACCTCTTATTTGATGTGTTCTTTTTTACATTTACATGTCAACGTATGCGTCTATTTAGTTTGCAATAAATAAATGATTTAGTTTTTCCGATATCTCAACATCTTTATAATTAAAAGCCTCATGCTATTTTAACTTGGTTTTAATGTTTTCGCCTGACATTTATATAAATAGAGAAGCAACCGCTTTCCACAGCTAGCTGCATCTAGGCATGCGGTTGGTTTATCTTTTATATTGAAACAAAGCTCATAGCGAGGTACAGAACAAAGTAGCATTAAATTTACGGTAGAGTGAGCGTACCGTAAAACTCGTAAAAGTGCCTCATATGTCAATACCTTTTGAAATACGGTAATGGAAATGCGAAATAAAACAGAAAGCAAAGTATGATTAGTGAGTGCCATACGTCCCATTGTCAGAGTTTACTGCCGCTCGCCTCGCGATATCCATTTCAATATAGATATTATTTAAAATATACACCTACAATGAAAATACTTTCTTGTAAAGTTCGCTTTAATTTGTGACTGTAACAGTAAAAACAATATCAGAACGTTAACATTTCAAAAGTGAAGTTCGTTGGTTTATCGTTCCTATTTGTTTATATTCTTGAGGGAAAAATACATTTAAGTTAACTACGAAAGCATTGTTTGAAAATTTTGTTATAGAGTTAAATCTCACTTGAAAATCTGTTAATAGATTCAAAACTCGTAAGGATTTTCTAAAAACAATTAAGTTTTATTATTTCAAATCCCGTTGTTGAATATTCATTGGTTTACCTCAGCTTAGCTTTTACTTTATAAATGTTAAAGCAAAAAGGAACAAAAATAATTTAAATTTTTATACCTTATTGTATCTTGCAGATAGAGGAACGAGGTCCAACTATGCATAAGTAAGAACTAGCGAGAACTACTGAGAGCATAGCTAAGTGAATAGAGGTTTATTAAGCGCAGCCTCACCGCCAGCTGGCGAACGAGCTAACGAGCCGAGTGATATGACGTTTCAGGGCTAGCATGAGTAGCTAGACGGTAACGACATAGTTTGTCGCGCTCCTTCCAACCAATGAGCACGTCGTCTTATGTCAGGCGCGCTGTCTACGAGCGATCTGATTGGTCCAAAGTGCCCTCAACCCTTTCTCACTTGAGTCGCGCTTAAGTTGTGCTAGCACTATTCTGTGCTCGCTCGCCAGCGGGCAGTGGGCTTGCGCTTGTTTCATAAGAGCGAATGTTTGTTGCTAACGAACTATCACGGCCAGAATACAATAATCAGACGACACGGATACGCGGAATGCTCCTCCATTCTCCTAGCTATGTTTCAGATGACGTCTGCGTTCAATGATTAGTTAGTTTCTTTAGCTGACGAGCCGTAACGCTCGGTGCGAACGCGGAGGCTACTCGCGATCTACAAACGCGTTGTGAAGAAGTGGATACATTTGGAGGATACACCGAAATTGGCGTTGGACGTGCTTAAATCGCTGGTTTCAGTGTTGCAGTGTTGATGCCGTACTTACCGCTTGTATGTGTGTTCGCCCTGAGCTTTTCTTCACAATATATGCTTGGAGAATGCATTTACGCATCCTTCGCCCCGCATATTCACAGTTATAGGTCGTCAGTGTTACACCCGTTTATAACTTTTCAATGTAGTAGCACCCTTCTACACAAATTAATTTTCTTTGGCAAAAAATGAAATGCAATGAATGATACAGAGACAAAATATCGCATGCGATTGCACGGTAACCGCAAATCCTTTGCAACTGGAGATTGAAAGTCCGATACACCTATTTGCGGTTGCTGGCAGTCTGTATTCAGTATCTAATATGCTCGACTTTTGACTTGAACATTTTTCTCCATATATGGATAAACTTACAAAACTCAATTCCCTTACTTGAAAATTTAATTTAATCTACACTCAAATAATTAAGTTATATGTAACGTACCTAATTATTTAAAACTAAACATTTTGATATATTTATCGCTAATGTTGAGTTCACCACGTATAGAAATGACGCCGTAACAACATTTGGAGCACTAGGTCTACCCTTGTCTCCAGTCTGGGCACGCCACTGATATCCTGTACCTATTGTCTGGATATAGGTAGGTATACCCCACTAAATATGAAATTGGGTTCATTAAACAATATTGTACAGCGTGCTGGATTGGCCCTCTGACTACTCTGTAATTAAAATAATAAACTTTTTAAATGATTTGGTTTAATCTAGGTTTACCTTTGTCTCCAGCCTGGGTCTGCCACTGATATTCTGTGTTGTCTATGGGTATATTATGTCAGACGCGCAGCAATGCGCATCGCGGTGCCGTCAGGCGTACACCCCACCAAATATGAAATTAGCTATCTTTATCAATATTGCACAGCGTGCCTGGATTGGCTTTTCTTTGACTACTTTGTCTTGTCTTTTCCTTATATTTTAATTAACCGCTTTTCATGTCTATATTCTGTACATTTATTTGTGGAAGAGAAATAAATGTGCATCCTATTCTATACTGTTCTATTTGCGAACATACGGTCCCAGTGTAACCGCGAGTCCATCGCCAGGTGAGATTAAAAGTCGGCGCAGTTGTTTGCGGTGCGGCCTGAGTGCACATGCACTCGGTGCACTGACGGCGCTCGTTATGATTAATGCCCGTTCTCCCCTGCAAATAAATGTTGCACGATATATTGCAGCCTTGTTCAAGTTGTATATTCATTTGTCCATTTTGTACAATATCAAAGCTGTATAGACTTTTAGTGCTGTTCCCATATTCCGATGCATGAAAGGGTTTTGTAAGTGTAGGTCCATGTCATAATAATATTTGTGACATTAATTCATTACGAAACACAAACAAAAGCGAATCGGGGCAAAGTTGGTTTGATGGGAACAATCCTATAAACTTCCTCGGACTTAACCAAAAAGAGATTGTTTCACGAGTCCGTCGTAAGGTGGCTGGGAGATTTATAGTCGTAGGCCGCGACCGCTAACGACGCCGCCCCTGACTGATGTCCTACATTTGTTTCAACTGATTTACTTTCGGCGCGCATTCGCACCCGCAGCCCGACCGGCGATTTATCGATCTATGCATGTATTTATTAAGTTGTTCTTCCCTTGGTATCAAATTGTTTGTGGCTTGTTCAGGAGTTGGTCCAAGTTTTTTTTTGTAAAAATAGTAATAATTTTCTAACATAACCAGTAAGTATCTATAATATGACTCTTACCTTATAATACCACATTAACAAGTGCGAAACAAATTTAAACAATGAATGAACGTCTTTTATTCAGAACAGAAAAAAGATATACCTATAGCGTTCAGTGCAACATGTCGCGATGTCAGGCGTAATTGTGTGTTGCTATAAAATCGGGTAGAGGTTGAATGTGTACCTCAGACGAAGTTTTCATTAGGGGCGGGCGCGGCGTAAGTTTGCGGCGAGTGTGCGGCCGGGAACGTTTGGCACCGCACTGATAACACAACAAACAACTTGTTACAAACGTGTTTAGTTTTAGTTATTGCTCCGAGTTCGACGCTTTAACTCATTGGTCTAATAATGAAGTGGGAAGCCGGGCTCAGTAATTAAGCTCGGTTCTCACTATCCTGCGGAGCAGAGAGCTGTGAAAGATTGTGATTCGAGCGACCCGTTTGCGCTAAAGCAAGCTTTTCATTATCATCATCAACCCACATCATTTAATGTCCCCACTGCTGGGGCACAGGTCTTTCTTATGGATGGATAACAAGAATGGGCCATGACCACGCGGGCCCAATTTGGTGGGTATTAACGACTGCAAATGCAGCCGGAACCAACAGCTTAAACGTGCCTTCCGAAACACGGAGGAGCCCGAGACAATAAATGTTTGGTCTCCCATCCCGTGACCGACCATTGCGAATGTTGGTTAAGTTCAACGATAACAGGCCGAGCGCTAACCACTGTGCCAGGTTTTAGCGGGTATCAATTTTGCACATGGCTCCGTCAAAGTGATACAAGATTAAATTACGCACGGACGCATGGACGCTACACCGGGCTCTCTAACGCTTTTTTTATTTTGCAGAACATTCGTTTGGCCCATGTCAAACAGATCTGTAAACCGAATCCAAATTGGGAAATTTGTGAGGATTGGAATTTATATCCGGCGAGCGGTATGCGCGTTGTGATTTACAGAAGTCGTTGGGGCTACAAATAAACGTTTCGATAACCGTTTGTGTGAGCCGGGCGGGGTGGGCTTTGCGAGGTGAAAACTAAAAAGTGGGGGGTATTAGATGGGCCTATTTATACCCGTCTTTTGTAGTGTGTCCGCTACACGATGTTAGGCAAAGAGGCAGGAAGGGGAAGCGGTTTATCTGTGCTCCGGAACTCAGGAAGACGTACGCTCGCTCCGGCTCGCGCTGAATTCCTTTAGGCCCCACACTCGTACGAAATTACTATTGTAATGCACGGCCCTAAAAGGAGGCCGCTAGTTTTATTCCTGCAATTGTTTGGTCCACCCACTGGATCCTTTGTTGTTTTAATTTTAAATCTCATTTAAGTGAATGAAAGAAATCTAAACTAAGAACAAGTGAAAATCATTTTTATTTTAACTGAAACTGAATTTTGTGCGTCCTACTATTATTCATCATCATCATCATCATTAGCCATACTACGTCCACAGCTGGGCATATGCCTCCCCCAAGGATCTCCACAACGATCGGCCCTGCGCTGCCCGCAGGGCTTCCCGCGAACTTGACCAGATCGTCTGTCAACCTTGTAGGGGGCCTGCCCACGGAACGTCGTCCGGTACGCGGTCGCCATTCGAGAACCGTTCCGTCCCATCGGCCATATCGGTTCCCCGCGCTTTGTGTCCCGCCCACTGCCACTACAGCTGAGCAATCCTTCGAGCGATGTCGATTGTTTTAGTTTTCCTGCGGATCTCTTCATTTCTGATTCTTATTATTATCACCGTCGTATGATAATGATATGATGTGTAATAAAATTCAACAACCAACAATGGTAAAACAAAACGCACAAGTCGCAATAAATGTTACTAAAAACTTTATTTTTGTGCAATTGAAATCGGTTACTTATTCGAAAACTTTAATCGCATTTACCTCCCACACAACAACTAAGTAGTAGATTCCTGAAGCTCCCACAAGGTAAGCGCAAATGTCCACTGGAACAAGAAATACGAGAAAAGCTAATGACCTTATTTCCTTTACAGCGGCCGCAGTGCAGCTACACCTAATATAATTTACAAAGGTGTTCGCCGATAGGTAACACATAAATTTAAACCGCGATAGTAATAGGCCACTGTTGCCCGGGTATGATTTAAGGCTTCAAGCTGAAGACGATATCCGGAATCCGGTATTTCTTAGCGCAATATGTTTTTGTCGGACCGTTGTTGTTGTGATGACAATTTAATTTAAGGCATGTTTTTCAGTGGCTAGATTACGAATGATTGGTTATGTAGTGCCTTTTATATTGATTTTATGACAAACAACTATTCTGTTTTGCTGTTGCTTATTTACTGATGATAACTTTAATTCCAGGATTAAAGATTGGCTAAGGTTGCAAAGGAGACCCATCTGTGGCTAATTTAAGGATTTTTTCACTTTTAAGCACAATTGCAGCACAATTTGTGTCTTAAAATATCTTAAATTATAAAGAATTTATCTATCTTTAAATGTACATTCTTCAAATTTAAAATGAGTAAATTTAAACTATTTTACTTATTTTAAATTTGAAGAAACCTCTCACACAGACTGTGTGAGAGGTACCAAATGCCCCGGTTTTGGCAACTTATTTTTTTTAATAGTATGGGCTTGCTCTTGGCTTCATACTGAACCTTAGGGTTGAGAAGAAGCCTAAGATGGGGCGAGCTTACCCAGAAGCAGCCTATTCACTCTAGCTTTAAAAATAACAGGGTTGTAGTCATTCGGGAAAACAGACGCAGGCAGGGTATTCCATTCCTTGGCGGTGCGCATCACAAAGGAAGAAGAAAATCGCTTGGTACGCATCCGCGGGATGTTAACCAAGTAAGGATGATAGCCTGTTGTGCGCCTAGATTCTCGGTAGAAGAACGGGGATGGCGGAATGAGCTCATGCAGCTCAGAAGCGCACTCTCCGAAGTACAGCCTGTAAAATACCGACAAGCAAGCCACTTTACGTCGATGGGTAAGACTATGGAGCTTGGTTTTTACCAGCTCATCGTCTCTAATTAGTTTTCTGGCCTTGCGTTCCACTGAGTCGAGTGCAGCTAACTGGTACTTAGCCGAACCATCCCAGAGGTGAGAGCAATACTCCATGCATGACCGGACTTGCGCTTTGTAAAGAGTCAAAAGCTGTCCTGGCGTGAAGTATCGCTTAACCTTAAATTGATATCAAACTTTTGTAAATATAGCGAGAATTCAAAGCCAAACCCAGGTTAAACTAATATATTCTAACGTGCTAGACACCAATCAATTGCAAAGCAACAATTCAATTGTGAAAAAACAAACGTTAATAATAATTTTCATTCATAACAATTTTTTAAAAAATTTCATACATTTTTTTTAAACAAAATGGCGTTTTTTGAAAAAATATTGTATGACATAAATTCAAAGGATTGTTATACCTTAAAAACTTTATTTTAATTGCATTTGACAAAAATGAAGGAAAGTCATTGAGAAAATTTTTAGAGCAAAAGTGGCCAAAACCGGGGCTTCTGCCCTACTTGCGTTTTATATGTGACGCTGTTTTTTTAGCTGTATTCTACCCATTTTATTACTATTCTGTATTATCACCATCCAATTACAAATAAATCCAGTCTCCAACTTGCTCCTTAGTTTTTGCGTAAAAAATACCGATCTTTGTCCTGGCCACAAAATGTAACAAATTGTATATTGTTTTTATGTACAAGGTTAGGTACTTATATTTTAAACAATACATAAATAAAATACTAAATATAGTTACACAGTGAAACTCGATTTTCCACTTAAAATAAAAAGCAGTTTTATACTAACTTAACACACGTTTCTTCCGAGACGGACTATTCCCATGTTAACTAATTCATGTGTTTAATACATAAATTAAACATAATGAACATAAATTTAACTAACCTAGCCATTACTCTGCGCGTTCTCCAGGGCATAGACAAGTGGTGGAGGGGTGTGACCTCTCTAATTATGTCTATGGTCTAGCTACAACTTGTATTCACTTGCAACTCTTGGAGTTTAATTGTAAATTGCAAATTTATGTTTCAATTTAGGTAAAATGTCTACTTTTTATAAAATAGTAACTGAAAGAAGAACTGAACCGAAGCTTAAAAAAAAAAAAGTTTGTAAGAAGATAGTATAAGCAAAGATAGTCGCAGCATTTTTAAGGACGTAAAACAAAAGTACCTATATCATTAAGTATCTCTTCAGTAAATTATAGTAGATAAGGTATTCCTCCTACGGTAGCGAACTTTTAGCTCAGACTTTGTTCTTTTTGTGAGCACTTAAGGATGCTTAAGTGTTACTTAACGGCGTGTGCCTTAATACATAGTGTTGTTGGGGGGCGCGGGTAAGTAGTGTTTCGCACAAACAAATACTCCGTGAAATTAACTGCGCTGCGCTCCCAATGTTTCGGACGGATCCTAAAAAGGAAGCTGAAACTAGGAACGGGAAAATCTCTTGTTGAAACAAGTTACTATAAATGGCAGTATAATTTATTGAAATAGCGTAATTTGAGTTTAGATGTATTCTATATTATTAAGGTTAACAATTAAAAATATTTATCAGTCTGTAACATACGTTTTTCTTTCAAGTACCTACATAGCTATTAAATTAATCTACCATTTATTGTAGATTAAGTTCATATTTGTTTTTACAATTTGGGGATAATATAATAAGCAAGTTAGGGATAAGCTTTTTTCTAGTATAAAATCTAATTAAGTACCTAATATATTAAAGTGATAGGTAATTAGTAATATTATTTTATAATAAAAATAAGTTTTATTGCTAGTGACATATTTTGTAGGATGTAGGTGTGATATTTTCAATGGGTATAAGAAGTTACTTACAGAGAATTTTCAGATATAACGTATGGGTACAAAATACATATGTACGTACGACTGCAGCTAGTCTGTGTGAACAAAGGAAACGGGGTTTCAGGCTGGACTCAGGATAGTTGTTAGCATGTTACCGACTCTTGTTAGCCAGAGGGCGAGCGTTCACGTCTGCATTTGTTACGCAAATCTTATTGTGAATAAAGAAGTTAATTCTACTGCGGGGGCGGTTAGTTGACGTATTGTGTTGTATTCGAGAAGCGAACTTCTATGCAAATGTTCTTGGAATAAGACTGTAAGTATAAGTGTTAGTTGTTCCTTTGTTGTTACTGTTACGTCTTATCTGCCTTGTATTCATAAGGTAGGAGTGCTCATTAGGAGTGCTCAATAGGGCAAAAAGGTTCTTTACTCCACATTTTCTAGAGCTCAGGTTCGGCCTCATCCGGAGTACTCTCGCACCTATGGGCAGGAGCTCCTGAATACCAGCTTCTTCCACTTGACTTCATTCAGCGTTGTGCGGTTCGTATTGTCGACGATCTGAGATTCACGGACGGTTTCGAATTGCCGCAGAGATATAAGCTCTCTGTGTCTATTCTATCGTCTCAACAATCGGAAATGTTCTGAGAAGCTTTTTGAACTGGTGCCACCGTCACATGTCCGCCACCGCACTGCACGCCAAGTGAGTAGAACTCATCCTTAAAACCTCCACATTCTTGACGCCTGGAAATCGACAACCGTTCGGGCATAACGTTCGTTCGTTCGCCCAACACTTGACGCTAAATATGTCCGGCAAAGTTGTACAAATTGCTTGACGTTGCCAGCTGGTGCACAACATGACGCGTCTCAACAGTTCCTCTACATGATGCTCATCAAATGTTGCCATTTACCACGGTTGTATTATGGTGTAGAAGAAAAATAAACGCTTACGCTCGCTGAGAGAGTAGTTATTGCTGGCATATAATAAAAAAATTAACAATTTATTATTACTCTGATATTTAAAGTACTTTAATGGCTTCCTTCTGAAATAGTTTGCAATCGAGCGCAAGCGGCGGGTGAGGAATTTGGAGCACGCAACGATAATATAACAAACGATATTCCGAATGCGAATTCCCGCGAGACTTGCGGCTTCGTTTCACTTAATTCATATTCCTAGAATTGCACCTACATTTTTCCCGATGATATTCACCGGCGGTAATGCCACGGTGCGAGAGAGACACACGATGCTATATATTTAACCTCTCTGGGACTGACCCGTCCTGTGCTTTAATTAACTTTTCAACCAGGAATTTCAAATAAAAGGTAAAAGATCAACTAAGTTCAAGAAGCACGTACAGAGTTAAAGTTCAGAATCTGAGTTAAGTTACACATGCCAACTTTATGACTCGAGAAACTTTATTTTTAGTTCTTGGATTCACATAAAACTCCACAGTTTATAAAGCTTTTAAACAAAAAGGACTTACAAAGAAGAATAATCTTCAATTCATTCCCAAATGCGCACCTACTTAGTAGTTTGCTAATTCACAGAGGCAATCGTGAAATTATGAATTAACAAACTTCATACCAAGCCAATGGTAAAACAAATTTGAAACATTTCACGGACACATAATGTTGCAATCACATTTTATACATTTTGTAAGCCGTCCACAACACATTTGGGAATGGCAGATTCAAATGTTTTCATTTTGCTTAGTGTAAAATGAACATTCGTAAATTCGCGAAAATTTTGATCTGTTGTGCATGTACGAGAGAGACGAGTAGGTATGGTATGTTGAACTGTACAGACTTGAATATTTGGTTATCAAAATTAATATTAAAACTAAGAAGTTTTTTTGTCTGGACACACCAATCTATCAGTACTAGACGGATAAAAATTAATACTTTTACATTCGATAACCCTTAGTTAACTATCCCTTCAAGTAAGTCTCGAAAATAAAAAAGTAGATTAGAAGTAGAAGTATGATTGATTTAAAGAAATTATTATTAGACGAGGCAGACTAATATTTTAATAAGAATACAAAAAATGAGGGGTCGCAATAAAAATGTCGGTTATATTGCACCTGCCCCAAGTTTGACGTGGGTCGACTTGCACGTATGTATCACCGTGACAAGATGAGTAAATTTCCTCGGCTTGAATAAATAATTTCGTCATTTTTTGTCATAAAAATTGCCTCAGCAGACAAATGGCTTATGGGAATATGACCTTATAATTTTTTTTGACTTTACGTAATTAGGGCAGGTTGTTAGTTTCAAATAATGTAGCTGAAGTATGTAAGTAAATTAAAATACTTCTGCCCTCATTAGCTATATATTAATAACAAGCTGACCCGGCAAACGTTGTTTTGCCAATTAATAGTGGACCCGGTCACCAATATCTTGTGTGTGTGTTTATACACCAAAAGTTGCCTACACCAGAAAACAGATAGCGCTAGTTACACACTACCAATAAAGGGGCCCAAGCTTGGTCTCTATTTCCTACATATAAAAAATTACTCTGTGAAGTAGAGTGAGTGCCAGATAACTCTGCGCGACTGGGGCATTTTTGGCGCTAGTTACAGTACATTTTTTTATTCTAAGCTTATAGAAAAGATTAGTATTCGACTTTGACCGCGCAGACGTCAGTGATTACATACTCTTTGGAAACGGCAATGGAAGAAATGACAGTTTTGTATCGAAGGTACGACAGTTAAACGATTTTTCATAGAAAATTACAATTTTTACTCAATTTTCCGGAATAATAAGTAGCCTATGTTACTCTCCAGCTCCCAAACTATCCCCATACCAAATATCACGTCGATCCGTTGCTCCGTTTTGGCGTGAAAGAAGGACAAACAAACAAACAAACAAACAAATAAACAAACAAACAAACACACTTTCACAATTATAATATTAGTATGGATAACGCTCCGCTTACGACTTCGTCTGCGTAAACCCCCTATTTTACCCCCTTAAATTAATTACTTAAATTTTAGCTTCTTTCGCCCAGTAGTTTCGGCTGTGCGTTCTCTGTTAGTCAATCAGTTACACGAGAGTTTTATATATAAAGATTACTGACGCAGGCCTTCCTTGTTGATTGTTAAAGAGATTAGGGCCATAATCCACCTCACGCAAGCTCAATGTGGTTTGGTGGTAAAAATACTAAAAATGTATGAATGCGTGTGCATGAGAAAGCTGCCAATGGGATCAACAATATTTTGAAATGGTCGGTCACGGGATGGGCGACCAAAAATTTTCATCTAGAGCTCAACCGTGCTTAAGGCACGTTAAGCCATTATTCCCAGCTGCTTACCGTCGTTAATACCCACCAACCCGCATTGGGACTGCGTGTCATGAGATGACCTATTATCCTTATCCATCCTTAAGGAAGGCCAGTGCCCAGAAGTGGGGACATAAGTTGGTTGATAATGATAATGAATAATGAACACTAGGATCAATACATGAAAAGCTACAAGTAAGAAATTAAAGAAGACCGTGAAATGTGTTAGTAAACATAGCGGGCGGTGAACAAAGACGTTTCGGTTAAGGCATTCAAATATATTAGGTGCGAGCACGCGACCGGGCAATAAGTCTGCCTCGCCTAGTCCGCTAGATAACAATTATAAATCTTACTAATACTTCTTACTGTCCGCGCCGCCTGTTGTTGTAGTTAAACGGAAAAATAGTTCCGAGTACTTAGTTCATTGGACTTTACTCGAGTCGGTAAGCCTTTGCCTATCGATTGAACAGCTCTTACCCTGAGGAAGATGCCAAACAGTGTTGTATTCAAATAGTTTAACACAAAATATATTTTCTACATTTTTTGCACGCAAATTTAGGTTAGTATGTAACGGTGACATCATATTAAGCATAACAGTTCTACATCGAATGTACTCAACGAACTTGATAAGGGCACACAGCATATATATATTTACTGTGATAAGGGTGCGTTGTAGCTGGCGTTTCTCCGTTTACGAACATAATTATTGTTTGGTTATGCATTGTACTTACCTCAGCTAAATGGTCTGCAAGTGATTGGCGAGCCACAGGCAATTGAAAAGAAGTATGGCGCAAGAGTTCCCGACTACACCTAATGCGTGTTGTGTCAACTGTACAATAGCACAGCCTGCGCCGACGATACATAGAGTTTGAGTCCGTGTTACATTCATATGTTGTAACCTGAAGGACTGTTACAGCTAAATTCTATCAGATTATAAAATATAACCAAATGAACACGCTTTCGTCACCCGACGAGATAGGACGAGATGCATTGGCGTTGGTCGTTTTGAAGAATAACATTTTGTTATCGAACTTAAATGCATATCTTTATCGAGTTAACGGCAATCACACGATAGGATTTTGATTTTTCCGTAGTTTAAGGACACCTACGCGCGATAAGAAATGAGATGGTCAGATAACTATATATATAAGTCTGTATAACGGTTCCTTTTCCCTTTTAAGAACGTAGGTAACTCTAAAAACGTTTATTTTTCTTCCAAGCTTGTAGTTAAAAATATACGAAGTCACTAGCTCGCCAACATGATATTTGAATCGCGGAAAGAAAACATTCCGACAGTAACACATTTTCTTTTGAAAGCGTGGCGTGTTTGTGTTTCTTTTGTACACCGTGTACATTACAAGATTTCACTTAGACGCGCTCAAAGCTTGTTGCCGTTCCGTACAATAAAATCGTTTTCAAATAAACCTCACTATTCAAATGCTGGAGTTATTTCTGTGAAATTCCTTTATGCAGCGAGACGTCGCGATCGGCGAGTCGCCCCTAAACAGATACAGAGTCCCGGGGGCCGAGCCATCGGGACACTTCCGATGCACCCGCTCGACAGACAGCCAGCATTTTTAGTCAATTTCTGTAAGTATTCGAATGAAGACTGCTATTTTACAAGATAGTTTTAGTTACATTAGTGTCGATCGATCTCAGTTTCTGGTCCACGACTGTTCGATAGTTGTTGTTGGTTTGTGTTGAGCTGTTGTGGGTATAAAAAAAGTACAAAAGAAAATGATAGTGTGAACAATTATTTCTTTGGATACTAGATAGCTAGCATGCTTGTGCAATGTAATTCGTAGTTTGAAGTATTTATTTACACATATAACTTGGATAACTTATCTATACTACTTACTACCATAAAGGGGAAATATTTTTGTATGTTAGTATGTTTGTAATGGATAAACTGAAAAACTACTGAACCAATTTTATGCATTTTTTCACCAATATAAAGCTACATCATTTCGAGTGCCAAAAGGCTCTATTTTATCCCAATATTCCTACGGGAACGGGAACCGCGTGTGTAAAACCGCGTGGAGCCACATTAATAACACAGTTAGATTAAAGTGTATGTTAATTTGTTTGTTAATTCTCAGTACAACATTTTGTTACAGGGTTCAATTTGAAACTAATGACACACACACAACAAACTTCAAGACGTATTGTTAATTTAAATTAAAATAAAGTTTGTGGTAAGCAAATGGCTTAAAATATAAAGGACGTCGTATGTGAGCAACCTGTTACTGTCCTGATGGATTCTTAATGCCTTTATGATGTTGTGTCCGCCTGCGAATCTCTTACGACATTAGACACGTGATATTTTTTTCCCCACACTATTCGTGGTTAGTGGAGCAGACGGATGAAGGGCTGGGAAGTGGAACTTTTTGATTTTGTGGTAAATATTTTCGAGGAGGGAGGCAAATGTGGTTTGAACGAAAACGGTTCTGTGTGTTCTGTGTCATTTTGTTATGATTAAACAAGAACGTTAACTTGCCTTATGTCTCTCAACGGTAAAACCAAACATCAAAACTTTTTTCTGTAAATGATTTTAGTTTTTCTATCAAAAGACTAGATATTTCCACTTTATACTATTATTAATTGCTCCAAGTGCTCCTGAACGTGTATTCTGTTTAGTTTTTGAATAATAAAATATTAAAATCGAAAACGAGAAACAAACAAAGTTGTTGATATCAACAACTTTGAGTTATGAGTAACAGCCACTTTGTAAGGCATCGAAATTTTGATTGACTCAGCCGCAAGGGTCGTAAGCAGCACAAAAATATTGGCAAAATCTCCCACAAGTGATACTCCAACAAAAACACCTGTCACGTCATCTTGACAATTTTAGAGTGTTTGCTTATTAATTTTAATGATATAGCCGAAATCCTGCTGAGCGCACCTCTTGAAGGAAGAGTACTCGGGAAAAAGGGCCCGTAAGAGGGCATGGGGAGTTCCTTGTGATTGCTATTCAGCCTCTTTGCCTCGGGCGGAAGATAAACGGGCAGCTTTAATTTATTATGTTAAAGGAAAGACACATTTGCCTAAAACGATGTAGAAAACTATACGAAATGCATTAACATTAATTATAACTTCACTGCCAAGCAAACACAAAACACAATTAAATCTAACAAATAAGACGGTTAAGGCATATTAGCTTTAATAATATACAATGTTTAATATCTTGTGTATTTGCTAAGGTCAGTTAACTTATTAGCAACGCATTAAAGCGTTTCGAAGTCTGGTACAATATTCTGAAAGCGGTATTATTTTGCGACCGTGCGCGGTGCGCCACGGAGCGCTCGCTGAAGACACAAATCGGTCCAATATTGAATTATTTAGAAACAGAAGCTGAATGGCAGCAGAGAAGAGTTCTGACACCAGCTATTGACTGCATACTTATGACTTCTGACTGATGGCCCGATGGCTGCCATTGTGCCTCAGCCTTTGTTATGCGTTATAAATGAACGGTATCATTTCTCAAGTGCCGTAATACGTTGTATTTATGCTTCGTTTATCGCTTATTGATTTAATGTTTATACAGTTTTTGACGTTGAAAGATCAGTTCTGGAAGATGAAACGCTGGGTGCTGAGTTTTGTAATACGCTTCCAGTGCATTGAAAGGAGTGAAATAATAAGATTTCTAGGCGATTCTAAATTGTTTGTTTTACATTTTAGCAAATAAGTACAATGACAAGATTAATATAAGAAAATAGAATATATATAAGAAAGTTATTAATTCTTCCCATGGGGAAATTAAGCAAACTTGCGGACGGTGATAAGATCTGTGGTATAAAAAATACTTAAATGAAATTGTACAAGTAAGTAACTTAATTGTGATGAGTAAAGATTTAAGGGAAATATTGAATTGCACCACAGAAATACTGAGTTGTGCACCAAAACTTTAGTTTGGTGAGCATTTAGCCTTTTCGGCGTGCATTTCAGTATTTTTTGAAGGTTAAGTTATGTTAAAAAATGTTAAGTTATGTTAGATTGGTGAGCAATTAAATAGTACCCAAGATTTAAACATTAATACATTTAAACAAAAGTAGTAGAAAAACAACTAGTTCCCAAGTTTCTCAGGGGGATTGTTGTACTTTGGGCTTTTTACTACTACTATTTCTAATAAAAGATTTCATTCAAAATGAAAATATTTAAATTCATAACGTTAAAAGTGCTTTAAAATTACACAAAGGTCACAGTTTTTAATCTAAGCTTAAATGTTACATTAAAAAGAAGTCACAAAAAGAAGTACGTTTTCCAATGTGATATGTGAATGTTAGCTCGGAATCTTCTCAGCTTAAATATTTATAACATCCAAGTAGCTTTACATTTTCACAAATCTCTCGTTGTTTTCTTTGGACTCGTATAAAATATTATTTTAGTCTTATTTCAGTGCTCTGGTTATTCGGATAATGTAAAATGCTTTTTCTGACAGTAAAGACAGGAAAATGTAAAAATTCTAATACAGTGTTAGGTATACTTTAGTGTTAAACGTTTTCATTGTTATACTTACATGTTATGGTGTCCACAATGACACAGATAATCGAGCGGTCTAAATTACTCCGTTTAGTTATCTTAACTAAACATACACCTACTAGTCATAGAGCTTGGAGCGGTATTAAAAAGCAAAGACATTTAATTTTTACAGTAACTCGAGCAAAGATTTTTTATGACAGATCTTTAACTTTTTGTCGTAAAAATTCATCATTCTTTCGACCGTGGGTACATACCTTCAGGATGCTCGTTTGGATACCGTTCAGTGTAAACAATTAATCTTTTAGGCGTTTTAACGCGAAAAAATCCTTTACTTGCTCGAGTACGTAAGCAATCTAGTAAAACCGTGCGAACGGAGACAGGTGGTGATTCATAGCTTTTCTCTTTTTCGTTTGTGAGCTGTATTAGGTCAGCACGTAGCACGGGTAAGAGCTTTAAGGTGCATTACATTAACAGTATAAAAAATGAACTGTAAGAATGTTATTCTGTTTCCTGTATTTACAAGTTGCAAGAACATAAAAAAACCGGACAAGTGCGAGCCGGGCTCGTCCACCGAGGGCTCCGTACCTACATCTATACATATTAATAAAGCTGTAACTAAGATTTTTAACTATAGGATTGATGCGAAATAAAAGAGATTAAAAATACAATGAAATGTGAAGTTTTATTTATATAACATGTAAAATTAGGTCCTTACAAGAAATACAGGGCGTGGGGATAATTATTCTACTTTGCAGCTCACTTGTTGCACTGTCAGAGGGACTTAAATTACAATATTCTCACTGAGTTGAAAATTACATAGACAGGTAATGAAGTTTAAACTAGACAAATAAGGTTTCAAAAGAAATTTATATGAATAAGGGTCCTAGGCTATCGCTATCCTTAAAATAGGTTTACAACATGTCAGACTAGATATACAAATACAAACACAAATTAAAATATGGGTTGTTATTCAATATTAAACACTTTACAAGTTCACAAGTGTAGTTTAAATCAAGTTGGGAGTGTTACAAAATTGAAAGGAAGGTAGGTAATACTTATATGTATGTAGTTAAGTTAAACTTATGAGAGAGGAGAAGATTAGATACGATTAATGGGCGCCACGCTTATGAACAACTCATAAACGGAGAGAGTAGGGAAGAGATGTAGTAAAAGATAAAGATATAAGAACGATTACACCTGAGATTTATATTCCGAGGAGGGGTTGCGAACGCCGGTCTCTCAAGGCCTAAGGTCAGCGAACGAGGGCTCGCCGGGATGGTATCAGCTTCGCAGGTGCTCGCTCCGGACGGGTGGTCCAGTCAAGAATAAGAACTGTCGAGGAAGAAGAAAACACAGCGTTATGCCAAAGCAGTGGCATAAAGAGATGTTGGTAATTTGTTTGCCGTTTAGCAGATCGACTTACCCGGACGCTGAAGATCGAGGACCAATCAAGAAAATTGCAGTGTACACAATGATGCAGCTTAGGACGCAATTAGCGATGTTTATCAGGGATAAACTACGTAGGTAAAAAAATGTCTATGCAATAACAGTTCACAGTGACTTTGCTTCACACCTTTTTCACAGTCAGTCAAGTAGAGGTTCAAGAAGAGAGAAAAAACACTGGGGCGAGACGGGTTCTGCCACGATTTTTCTAGAATCATGTTTTTAAGTAATTTTGCTTTACCATCAATCTCGAATTTTCCAAAGTCAGTAGCATAGACAATGCTCACTTGTACATTTCTAGAATGATCCGAATATAGTCTATGGTTATGAAAATTAGCTAAAGATAAATGAAGAATTATATAAAATCAAATAAAGGAAGATTTGTAGATTATAAATACCTAATTACTTTCATTGTAGATTAGATATTCATAGTTATTGATAAAAGTTTATAGGTACCATAGATAATCTGGACTCAATATGTAGAAGTTCAATTATTAAAGCAAGCGAGCTACTCTACGCCAGATGTCAGTTTTGGTGCTGTTGCATGAACGAGATGACAGGATGGCTATGCATTTAGGTGTGAGAGAGATGACAATATATGTGCGATATACTTTGCCACTATTTGACACCAGATGGCGCTAAAGTTTGATGAAGTGTGGACTCTCAACGCAAGGTGTCTTTATAAGAAAAAGAGATGGAAATAGCTGGACATCCATGCAAGAATGAGAAGACTTATATCTCTGGATAATTGCTCGTGGAAATAGTTCTTCTATTCCTCACAAGATTGAGCCAATGGTTCAAAATTTATGATGTTTACTCTGATAAAATAAATGTCAAACGTCAGACGTGATAGATGTTTGTTGACAAATATAAGTGTACCTAAGATGTAAAAATTAGCAATTATTGCTTGGAATTGAGTTAATGAGAATGTATGTACTTTGCAATAAGGGATGTATAAAAACTGTGTTGTGTAAAGGTACAAAATATAGGATAAAAAACAGAAATGAAGGTTGGTACTATCATAGTTTATTGTGAATGTAACATATTAAAAAATGATATGTTACAATACCTCATTAGTTAAGAAAAAAAAGAAAAAAAAATAAAGAAAGGAACTGGGATGAGGTGAGTGAAGGACAGGTCACTATCCCCACACAGTAAAGAAAAAAAAGCGAAAGCGTGAGGAAACATGAAGGGAATAGATAAAACAAGAATAGAGCAAGAGGAGAAAAAAAATTGTAGAGAAAGGAAAGTTGTGTAGAAAAAGAAAAGGTTGTTTAGAGAAAGAAGGAATGAATAGCACGGTATAGTAGAGTGGGAAAGTAAAGAAAGTTGTGGGTTGGGAATCAAGTAAGGAAAGGAAAGGGCAAAGGAAACAAAACAAAAACAAAAAAAATAATCTATATACGTATACTACATGCCAGCTGTAAACAAATAAGTTATATAAATAAACGGAATACATAAACAATACAGATAATTGATATCGACGGTGGGTCTTACTTCTGGCCTATGTACCATGCGCCCTTGCCGAAAATTTAAAGTGTGCGTATACTAGATAAATATGGATATACATAAATAAATGGAGTGCCGATGGCCTATTTTAAGAGTCGCTGCCGCTCTGATATATAGATGAGTATAATATACTAGTGTGATAAGAATAATCTGTTGTCGTTAAGGCATATTTATACAGAGTTACAATCCGCTCTGAGTAGTAAGGCTTTTGATTTTTCATTTATGGGATTACCAGCCGTCCCATAGAATAAACTAGATACTATAAAATTAATATATATATAATAAAAACCATACAAAAAAAATAGAGTACATAAAAGAATATATAATAGGGTTTGGGAATGGGTATGAAGATGAGGAAAAATGTGGGATGGGAAACTGGGACTTTTGGTCGGCTCTTACGACGCGCAAGGGGAGAGCGATGGTACTATTCTTTCTCCGGCAACCATACGGATAAGGTAAGGGAATGGGTGTCGTGATGAAGGAAAATATGGGATGGGAAAATGGGACTTTTGGTCGGCTCTTACGACGCGCAAGGGGAGAGCGATGGTACTATTCTTTCTCCGGCAACCATACGGATAAGGTAAGGGAATGGGTGTCGTGATGAAGGAAAATATAGGATGGGAAAATGGGACTTTTGGTCGGCTCTTACGACGCGCAAGGGGAGAGCGATGGTACTATTCTTTCTCCGGCAACCATACGGATAAGGTAAGTAGGAGATAGTACCTAGATATGCAGAGCAAGAGAGAGAAAAGAGAAAAATACTTATAGATAATCACATACATAAATAAAATGAAATAAGCCAAATATAGGTGTAGTTATATAGGTACAGATTTTAAAATGTCCTTAATGTGCCAAGTGCCTAAATCCTTGGATGTGTGAAAGTCCTTCAGAATGTATGTAAGAGGAGAGATCTTCTTTTTCACAATACATTTAGTGAATTTAGGAGCAAGTTTTGCAGTGAAAAATTTACTACCATCAGAAAGTGGATATTCTTTCTTCCATACAGTCTGGCCCTCCTGATATTCAATATCACGCCTATTTTTGTTGTAATGAATTTTATATTTGGAGTAGGCTTTGGACATGTTCAAGTTTACTTTAATAAAAATGTCTTTAAGATGAGGTAGAGTAGATGAGTATGAAGTCCTGTGGGTAAACAAAATATCTTCTTCTTTAAGTGGAGAGTTAGGGTACCAGTCACCAGAGAGTACAGCTTCGCGGCCATGATTTAGAAAATATGGGCTAAAACCAGTGGATTCACTAACGGCTGTGTTGATTGCAAACTCAATTTTTGGTAATTCTTCAGCCCATTTTCTGTGGTCTGTACCTACATAAGAAGATATGGCAGTGACAATGACACGATTAGTCCTTTCAGAAGGGTTGTTTTGTGGCAGGAACCTACAGTTATAAAAAGAATTAGGAACTTTATACTTCGCAACTAAATCCTTCATGGCATTAGAGATATACTGGGGACCGTTGTCCATGACAATTGTTTGGGGAATCCCATATTTCATAAATATATTGTTTTCAATAATGGAAACTACTGTCTTGGCAAGTGAGTTCCTCATAGGAAATATGCATGTATATTTAGTGAAAACGTCAGTAACTACTAGAATGAATTTGTAGCCCTGATAAGATCGAGGTAAGGGACCCATTATGTCTGTAGATATCATTTGGAAGGGACGTTGGACCTGTTTGGGATTTTTCATGATGCCTGGGGGACCTTCATTCGTGCTCTTATACGCCAAGCAAACTTGACAATTTTTGATGTATTTCTTGACATCTCTGTGTAGAGATGGCCAATAATAAGATTGAGTGAGACGTTTCAAAGTCTTAAAGATGCCTAAATGGGCTGCACTCGGGTGGTCATGACATTTAGCTATGACGTCATGCCGCGATTCGAAAGGAACCACGAGTTTCCACTCACAGTCAGCAGAGAGAGGGTTGGAATTTTTCATCCTTTTATAGAGACGATCAGAAATTAGTTTCCAATCAGAGAACTTGTGGGGAGAAGATTTGACGTCTTGTACTTTCTTGAGGTACCAAGAGTCTTTGGTAGTAGAAGAAGAAGAAGGGGAGTTTTGAGATGGATCGTCATCAGAAGTGACATTTACGGGAAATGAACGAGAAAGAGCGTCGGCCAAGGCATTATCAGAGCCCCTACGATACTCAATTTTAAGATTAAATTGAGAAAGCCGGACTGCCCATCTCGCCAATCTTCCTGTAGGAGATTTAAGACTGACAAGCCATTTCAGACTACTATGATCTGTATAAACCGTAGTAGGGAAGGGAGAGCCTTCAATATAACCCCTAAATTTTTCTAGAGCAAAGATTAAAGCATTTAGTTCTTTTTCAGTAGTGGCATGGTTTCTTTCTGGTTTAGTAAGAGAACGGCTAGCGAAGGCGACAGGATGTTCTTTACCCTCGTCGTCCTTTTGAGAGAGGACACACCCGAGACCTAAATCAGAGGCATCGGTAGAGATGATAAAAGGCTTATCAAATCTAGGTATAGAAAGAATGGGTGCAGATACCAAACGTTGCTTAATCTCGTTAAAGGCAAGGAGAGCTTCCTGCGGAAAACTAAAAGCTTTGCCCTTGGGCTGTTTTTTAATTAGGTTGTTTATAGGAGCAGTTACTAAAGAAAAGTTTTGGATAAAACGCCTATACCATGACGCCATGCCTAGAAAACGTGTGACTTCTTTTTGGTTAGTAGGGACAGGGTATTCCAAAATGGCCTTAACCTTGTCACTGTCAGTGCGTAGTCCGTGTCGGTCGACGATGAACCCTAGAAACTTAAGGGAAGATCTGCAGAAAACTGATTTGTCAAAATTGATGGTGAGACCTACTTCTTTTAAACGTTGATAGACACGCTTCAATAGCTCGACGTGTTCGTCATATGAATTACTGACCAGTATTACGTCATCAATGTAGGTAAACAGACGGCCAGCAAACTCTGGTCCAAAGACTTTATCCATAAGTCTCATCATTCTAGCAGATGCATTGACGAGTCCGAAAGGCATGCGGCAAAATTGGAAAGCCCCAACCCCAGGAATGAAGAAACTAGTCTTCTCCCGCGAGTCTGGGTGTAAATTAATTTGAAAAAATGAGCTTTTCAGGTCAATAGAGCTTAGAAATTTAGCATTATTAAGAGAATCAAGTATGTCTTGGATACGTGGCATAGGATATGAATCTATTTTGGTGACACTATTCAGTTTTCTACTGTCTAGGCAGATCCTTAAGTCTCCGTTAGGTTTGGGAACTACTAAGAGAGGGGAATTCCAAGGTGAATTACTTTTTTCAATAATACCCATTCTTAACATATCATTAACTAGCTTTCCGCCCGCGGCTTCGCCCGCGTGGACTACACGACGTTCTCCCACGGGAATTTGATGTTTTTCCGGGATGAAAAGTAGCCTATGTTCCTCTCCAGGCTATAAAGTATCTGTGTCCCAAATTTCAGCCAAATCCGTTGAGCCGTTTTAGCGTGATTGAGTAACAAACATCCAAACATCCAAACATCCAAACATCCAAACATCTAAACTTTCACATTTATAATATTAGTAGGATTTCAGCCTCGACCCGCTGTTTATAGTGAACTGGTATAGGGTAGTATTTTTGTTTCACTAGGGAATGATCACCAGTGTCAATGACATGTTCTTCAAGATCAGTGAGACCTAAGTTGTTAGAATCAGCAGAAATATTTTTAAAATCAGTGATAATGTTATCAATCTGAGATTTTTGTACAACCGACAGATCCTCATAAGCATGTAAGTGTGTGTTTGTGTCAATTAAAGAGTTGAAAGCAGAAGTACACTGAGAGTCGGTCGTATATTCCAGAATATCCTGACATAGGTTAAATGCCCTAAGAAAATTTACACCTAAAATAAGAGGACTGTTGATATCTGTGCATACATTGAGAGTAATTAGTCTTAGATTGGACTTGTAAGTAATAGGTATCGTAATGGATCCCAAAATATTAAGTTTAGCGTTATTGCCAACTTTAAGAGTTTTAGAAGATGGCTGAAGATGAGTCTGTAGACCTAATTCCCTAAGCGTCCCTAGCGCATCATTGCTGAGTATAGAAGTTGATGCACCAGAATCGGCCAAGGCCAAGCACTCTGTTCCCAAAATGTTGACTTTGATACACGCACGGTTGTCAGGCAAGTTTGACTCAAAAAGTGGAGCTATCTTTTGAGAGGAGAAAAAGTTTTTTAAGAAAATTAGATATTCCTGCCATTCCTGGTCAGTAGTATGTTTAGTTAGTTCAGAAAGTTTAGTTTTAAGAGAGAGAGAACATGCTACTGACCGCTCATTCAGTTTTTTGAACAAGTACAGTCGCGAGTAAGCACCTTAGGTTTTTTTACATTTAAAACATATAGGTGTATTGTATACATTACACTTTGAATAGTGATGTTTGCCACTACACTTTAAACAAGTGACACTATCTTTTTGTAGCATGGCGGAATTATAAGCATTATGGGAGATGGTAGCAACATTTCCCGATAAAGGTTTTTGTTTAATAAACGGTTGATTTACCGATTTAGTAAGATTAGATTTCACTGTGAAACCGGGAACAATAGCAGTATTGCCAGAATTTAAGGCACCTCTATTCTCACATTTGTACTTTGCTATGTCTAGCCTGGAGCACACTGATTTGAGTTCCGCAGTCGAAGAGAAATCATGGAGAGCTAATTTTGCAATATAAAAAGTGTTCATATTTGATAATATTATATCCAACTTCTCAGTTTCAGAGAGTGGTTTAGATAGTTTAGACATCTCATAAAGCATGAGATTGATATAATTTTTTATGTCTTCAGATTTATCTTGCAATCTGCCTTTTATTTGCAGTAGAAGTCGTCTGTCATAATCAACAGGTATAAATTCCTCTTTTAGATAATCAAAAAGTTGAGACATAGAAGTTATATTGTCCCTGTAACCGCGGAACCACACCAATGCATCACCAGTAAGCAGATGTGAGAAGTTTGAGAGCAGTTCATGGTCTTGGGCAGAGCAGGAGGCAGCTAATTCTTTAATTTTAGTAATAAATTCTAAGACACAGGTGTGTCCGTCAAAAGTTACACCCCACTTTAATATAGGAGAATTTCTGAGAAAAGGAGAGGAGTGAGAGGGATGAGGAGGAGGGACAGGGATAGATGCTCCCTCAGAGTGTACATCCCCATCGACACCGTTCTTCCGAACGTCTGTGATGCGGTTTTCTTCATCACGGGAAGCAGTCGGATATAGGTGTTGTTTTGACGGGGAAGGACCTCTACTGCGCGGTGGATTATTAGACAACCAAAAGCGGAGTCTATATAACTCCTCCAGTGAGGAAGATTTAGTTTGCCTTTGCTCCCTGGTCTGCCCGGTCAGTCTGTTTAAACGGTCTATGAGGTGAGTCAACCTTGCCCAGCATTTATGAAAATGTGTAGTGGTGGAATACTTGGGGACAAGAGCGCTTAGTTCGGCCAACTTCCGTGCACATACCTCCATTTCTGTTCCCGTATTAAGGGAACCAATAAATTTGTCCTCGACCTCTGCAGCGGCCGGTTCAGCCTTCTCCAGCAGGGCAGCCAACGTCTCCGCTGTGGCACCACGCTCGTGTTCCACTCCCCGCAGGTTGAGCTCGTAGCTGACCTCGTCCTTGAGGAGACCGTAGAACGCAGCATGCTCCATTACTGAAATTGATATAAGTACAATTTGAGAGAGAGATACAGCAAATAAGTATAAAATAGGTAGGAACCCAGTGAGAAACTGTCAACAAAGAATTGAGTGCAAACTACGTTGGGCGCTAAATGTAACTAAGATTTTTAACTATAGGATTGATGCGAAATAAAAGAGATTAAAAATACAATGAAATGTGAAGTTTTATTTATATAACATGTAAAATTAGGTCCTTACAAGAAATACAGGGCGTGGGGATAATTATTCTACTTTGCAGCTCACTTGTTGCACTGTCAGAGGGACTTAAATTACAATATTCTCACTGAGTTGAAAATTACATAGACAGGTAATGAAGTTTAAACTAGACAAATAAGGTTTCAAAAGAAATTTATATGAATAAGAGTCCTAGGCTATCGCTATCCTTAAAATAGGTTTACAACATGTCAGACTAGATATACAAATACAAACACAAATTAAAATATGGGTTGTTATTCAATATTAAACACTTTATAAGTTCACAAGTGTAGTTTAAATCAAGTTGGGAGTGTTACAAAATTGAAAGGAAGGTAGGTAATACTTATATGTATGTAGTTAAGTTAAACTTATGAGAGAGGAGAAGATTAGATACGATTAATGGGCGCCACGCTTATGAACAACTCATAAACGGAGAGAGTAGGGAGAGATGTAGTAAAAGATAAAGATATAAGAACGATTACACCTGAGATTTATATTCCGAGGAGGGGTTGCGAACGCCGGTCTCTCAAGGCCTAAGGTCAGCGAACGAGGGCTCGCCGGGATGGTATCAGCTTCGCAGGTGCTCGCTCCGGACGGGTGGTCCAGTCAAGAATAAGAACTGTCGAGGAAGAAGAAAACACAGCGTTATGCCAAAGCAGTGACATAAAGAGATGTTGGTAATTTGTTTGCCGTTTAGCAGATCGACTTACCCGGACGCTGAAGATCGAGGACCAATCAAGAAAATTGCAGTGTACACAATGATGCAGCTTAGGACGCAATTAGCGATGTTTATCAGGGATAAACTACGTAGGTAAAAAAATGTCTATGCAATAACAGTTCACAGTGACTTTGCTTCACACCTTTTTCACAGTCAGTCAAGTAGAGGTTCAAGAAGAGAGAAAAAACACTGGGGCGAGACGGGTTCTGCCACGATTTTTCTAGAATCATGTTTTTAAGTAATTTTGCTTTACCATCAATCTCGAATTTTCCAAAGTCAGTAGCATAGACAATGCTCACTTGTACATTTCTAGAATGATCCGAATATAGTCTATGGTTATGAAAATTAGCTAAAGATAAATGAAGAATTATATAAAATCAAATAAAGGAAGATTTGTAGATTATAAATACCTAATTACTTTCATTGTAGATTAGATATTCATAAAGTTATTGATAAAAGTTTAAAGGTACCATAGATAATCTGGACTCAATATGTAGAAGTTCAATTATTAAAGCAAGAGAGCTACTCTACGCCAGATGTCAGTTTTGGTGCTGTTGCATGAACGAGATGACAGGATGGCTATGCATTTAGGTGTGAGAGAGATGACAATATATGTGCGATATACTTTGCCACTATTTGACACCAGATGGCGCTAAAGTTTGATGAAGTGTGGACTCTCAACGCAAGGTGTCTTTATAAGAAAAAGAGATGGAAATAGCTGGACATCCATGCAAGAATGAGAAGACTTATATCTCTGGATCATTGCTCGTGGAAATAGTTCTTCTATTCCTCACAAGATTGAGCCAATGGTTCAAAATTTATGATGTTTACTCTGATAAAATTAAATGTCAAACGTCAGACGTGATAGATGTTTGTTGACAAATATAAGTGTACCTAAGATGTAAAAATTAGCAATTATTGCTTGGAATTGAGTTAATGAGAATGTATGTACTTTGCAATAAGGGATGTATAAAAACTGTGTTGTGTAAAGGTACAAAATATAGGATAAAAAACAGAAATGAAGGTTGGTACTATCATAGTTTATTGTGAATGTAACATATTAAAAAATTATATGTTACAAAGCTATAAAAAATAATAAAATAATAATAAATAAAAATAAAAATTTGTTTATTTTCTCCCTTTTGACATAGACAAGAACATTATCTTATGTTAAAATAAAATAAAATAAAATAAAATAAAATAGAATAGCTATAGAAACCATTAACGGACTGTGTCACTACTCGTTTGACCGCAAAATTAAGCTGGTTTGTAATAGTAAAATGAGGGATGTTTAGAAGAAAAAAAAACAGAACTAACAATATATTGGTATTTGTTGGTAAAATATACGTAATAATAAACATTATCACACAATTTAAAGTTTAAACGTCAATTAGAAGTTAAATTATGACAGCGCATAGTGATTTTTTTGATTACGTACTTTAATGACTATATTTTTTAGGATTAAATTACAAATTTATAGTTTTCAGATTTTCCCTGTACTTGTAGTAAGAGACGATATTACTTGTCAAATTTCATTGTTCTTGATCGACGAGAAGTACCCTGTGAATTTTGATTCCCTTGAGCGTGTCGAAATATGCGTTTTTTGTGGCATAAACGACCGTATCTATTTTTGAGTTAACTAAGAAGTGTGATATTTTCAAAGCTTCAAGGGACTGTAGACCTGAGTATATGGTTTTAATTTCAACTCGATACCTCAACGCGTTTCCGAGATAAAGGGAAAGGACAGACAGGACAGACAGACGGACGGACAGACAGACAGACAGACATAAGGGTTCCGTTTTATCCTTTTGAGGTACGGAGTCCTAAAAATGATTTAAAGGTAGCTTATAGGTAGGTATGGAGTAGGTATCTATTGCTTTCACAACTTTGATATGTAAAAGCGCAATTGTGGTAGACAGGTAATCTACTTTGAAATATTTGCATGTCTCTACTCGTAAACAAATCTAGTACGCTAACCGAGGCTGTATGATCGAGCTGACCACAAAATTCAATTACGTGGCAGATAAAATAAAAATGTAGCGGCCAGTACGAAACCGTGTAGCTGATTTGTTTTTCACTTTGTTGCTTCGAATTCTACTCGCGTTTATGTATGCATATTGTCACCAGCCATCCCAGACCTCTCGCCAAACAGATCCTATCAATGCAAACGAAACACCGAGGCTCTTCACTGTCTGGACGAATGATGAGTCGAAATCGGCCCCGACTCGAGAAATGACACCATTGTTCAGATTTCATGAAGTTTAATTAAATATCAAATGGAAATGTTGCGATACAAGTTGAGTGGTTTGTGCCTGAAACGTTTGAGACGTTTTAAGTTAATATTTGAGATAAACAGGAAACAGATACCTATTACGTTTGATGGTAAAAAATAAAGCTTAAATTGTGTTCGTGAAACGTTTGATGGTATAAAATGTCTAGTACAAATGGGAACATTACATCGGATAAAACGAAGTTACAGCTATGCTCTATTGTGAAATGTGTCAAGAAAATAGCAAGGCTTGGGGCGTCGTGTCCGCCACCACCGCTTGTGGGGATAATGCCTATATAGACGACCGTCGAAATTTGCGCTGTGACGGACACCGCCTGTGTGCTTACAGCCTTATGAATTTCGGCTTAGGACGTTATTTGAAAACATGATATTATATTTTGAGAACACTATATTAAGTTGCCTTTCAGTATTTTAGAACTAAAACATTCTTAAAAAGAGGAAATACAAAACATAATTCACAAGGTAAAAGATAGTTATGTAGACTAGCTGTTATAATGATAAAACAGAATTATTTAAATAGTCTATTTTTAAACATTTAAGTAGATTTATCAAACAACTTACGCAACCAAGCTAATTTAACTTAATTTTGCATATAAAAAGAGAATTTATACAAGTTTACACAGGAGTGCTGTAAAAAGTGTTTCTCTCAAGGCAGGAGAAATACCCCGTGAAATTAACTCCGAGAGCAGTGGACACTCAGGTAGAAGACGAATGGCGCGGCCCGACTGTGCTACATGATTGGAATGCGAACGCCTCGCACCAGTTGCTAATAAATTTTGTCTTTAGCTATGAACTCGATGCACTTTTGATTTGTCTTTAGCGATGACCTTCTCGTTGAGCTTTTGTTTTAGTTGCAGTTCAGTTTATTATCTTTTCCTAAAGCAAGGGGTTATCATTTGTCAAAGAACATTCATCGCCAATTTCAAATGTATACAGGAAAAATTTTTGACCAGTGCACAAATTTTTAGGATCAACTCAGAATCGGTAAGTGAACAACTTTCTCCTAGAAACATGGGTCGAAATACAACAAAAATTTTTGGACTTCCCATACTAAACCGATCACGTAATCAGTCTGATTTGTATGAAGAGTCAAAAAATTTTTGTCATATTTCGACCTATGTTTCTAGGAGAAAGTTGTTCACTTACCGATTCTGAGTCGATCTTAAAAATTTGTGCACTGATTAAAAATTTACCCTGTATAGTACATGATTGGAATGATTGGACCGTCTTTTTAACAAATAATAAAATGGTCATCGCCTATGTTAATTTCTAGGTACTTTTGTTTTAATTGGACATTGGTTTTATGACCTTACTAGCTTTCCGCTTGCTACTTCGCCCGCGTGAACTACACGACGTTATCCCGCGGGAATGTGATATTTTTGCAGATTTAAAGTAGTCTATGTCACTCTCCAGCCCTCAAACTATGGAGGGCTAGGGCCGCACACCAAATATCACGTCGAATCGTTGCTCCGTTTTGACGTAAAAGGCGGACAAAAAAAATAAACAAACAAACACACTTTCACATTTAAATTATTAGTATGGATTATACTCGCACAACTCATTTTTAAATAGTGATCTTAATCTTATTAAAAATTTTCATCCAGTCAATCGAAAAGCAATGAGAAAATCTCGGAAGCAAAAATTAATTTAAAAATATTCTTAACTACTTACTAAATATTAATTTAAAGAATAAAATGTTTAAACTAATAACATAAGCATATAGATTCACAAACCGAGATAAAATTATTGCATCGAATAAATATGATATTTGTTGTTAGTTAAGTTGAATTCACTCGTAGCGGCATATTCTATTCAGCATACGAACGAACAGCGGAATAGTAATTAGTAAATGCACTAGCCGTTAGTTCACTTCGCATTTGTTGAAGTACTTCGTTGAATAAGCAGTAACTGAGTTCAAACATAATCATAAAATCCGCTATAAATTATGATTAGTTTCAGCACAAATAATGGAATATTACATATAAATTTATGTATCAGCTTGTGTCTGCTGCATCGCAGTTTCGAAAAAAAAATGTTTTAACAACAAACAGCCGGTTCTTAACAATAATTAAAACCAGTGTACTTTATGTACGTTCGGTTGTTGTTGACCAAAGTAAACTCGGAGGCTATTACAAACATCCAAACTTTCGTATTTATAATATTAGCACCGAATGAAATGTTTGCTACGAATTCGTAGCATCGTAGCATCATCCGTAGTACTTCTATTCTGCTACATACGAAAATACGAAATGAGTACGGTGTTTCTCATTTAGTATTTTCGTAAAACAACAAAAAGGCTCATACTAGCCTTCATATCTTGGCTAAAACATTTTCCTTTGCATGCCAAAATTAAAAAGTCGTCCGCGTAAGTAGCTTTGCTACGAATTCGTAGCATCGTAGCATCATCCGTAGTACTTCTATTCTGCTACATACGAAAATACGAAATGAGTACGGTGTTTCTCAATTAAGTATTTTCGTAAAACAACAAAAAGGCTCATACTAGCCTTCATATCTTGGCTAAAACATTTTCCTTTGCATGCCAAAATTAAAAAGTCGTCCGCGTAAGTGGCACCATCTTGTTCTCCACGTGAATACTTACGTCGCGTCGTCGGCGGGCGTTCATAAAAAAGACAATTTCCCTTATTGCCGCAATCTGTTACACATGTTCCAGCAGGGTTATGTCTGCCGCCCTCATAAACGACAAAGTAAACCATAATTTATTGCGCAAATTTAGGGTCAAACACAACTCATAAATTGCTTTAGTAAATTATTTGGAGCAACTGATTTAGTTCCACCGCTAAATGGGGTGCTCAACTTCGGACAGACGTTTGGACAGCGTAAGATATTACTTCCAGTTCGGATTATGAAAAATTGTCTTAATCTTATTATTGAGAATAGTGTTAATTGAAATAAATTTATTTGCATTTGATATTTCATCGTGCATGAAATGCTAAGAGATTGCTAGCGACAACGTTTATTTAACGTCGTCGTAAGAAAGGATTGTGAATTAACATTACGTTTGTGACGATATGATACGATCTTGGAGAGGCCTATGTCCAGCAGTGAATATTAAAAGGCTGATGATGATGATACGATCTTTGCGCTTTGCCGTTTTGTATGGAGATTGCCGTATTTTTTTTCCCCATACTAACGTTTTCCTGATTTATTTAACGGCTAATAATTATCTATATTTACAAAATTTTACACTCGTATTTATGGACATTTTAACTACTAAATGACACATTCGTTAAGAAAAAAAAAACATATTTTCACTAAGTTACAGCTAATAAAGTACGAAATTCTGTAAACAAAAATAGTCGAAACTTTCGAGATAAGTTTTTTATGTTAATAATTAAATATCGTGGTTATTAAATTATCAAAAGCTGCTCGATACGGTCTTAATGTAACGCAATATATAAAAAATAATGTATTTCTAATATCATAAAAGTTGTTAAGTTATATGTACAAAAGAAAAAAAACGGCAATTTCATTCTTTAACCCCTATTATATATAGTCTAAGTATAAGTATTACTTTCCATGGATTCTCCAACATTTTCTTTGATAACATAGTTTAGAAATAAACATTTAAAGTATACCAGACAACAACTAGGTTTGATTTGTTCAGGGATTCTTTATTTATTTAGCCCAAATTAACATCACTGACGGCATAGAAAAATTCCAATAATAAAACAAAATTATTCCAAAATGTAAAGCGTTAAAACTTCAGCTTGTATCCGTAAAAATATCAACTTAGATATTTATTTATTAAATTATTAACGAAAATATCTATTATGGAATCTTTCTTTTCCAAAAAATTTGTATTTCCATACTTTTAAGATAAATATTACTGAATCAAATTTTAATTAACGACCAACTTACACACCGAAAAATGTTAGTATATCGCTTTGAAAAATTCCAGCTAAAACTTTTGAAAGTCTGAAGCATAGCTCTTCTTTTATTCATGTTCTGACATGTGGCGTTCCCCGTTGTATACAAGCTTTCTTCTCTAACAAAATAAACAACATTTGCTTCGAGTTAGGTCCTTTGAGAGACTGCTTCCAGTACCTACTAATGTTTTATGAATGAGACTATGCAGTTATGTTTAATACGTAAACACATTTTAATAAAGTCCACGTTCAAAAGTTCTCTTCCTTTATAAACAAGCTACTACCTGCTACTCGGACAACAACACTACGTTTTACATATCTTACTTTTAAATAAAATACTATTTCCATCACACGGATTCTTAGAACATTTTAAGATCATCCCCTCCATCCAAGAAGATCTCGTAGGCCGTACCCTTTGTCATGAAAAACAGTATTCATCCTTCTCTCACATGGAAAAATTCACGAGTTTCGTGGTCGTTCTTACTTTTATCGCTTCATAACATTATATCTAATTGGCCTAAGATAAGGTTCATAATACAGTAGCCGCGAGTCTTGACTTAAAACGTTTTGGGATTAAGCGCAGTCACCTTTTCAGTTTTACAAGCTAAGTAGGATTTATGTTGCCTGCCTTAAAATTGTAAATTACACTTTATTTCCCTTAGCTAAGCATTGGTATTTGCTTGCGTTGTACTGGTCGGTAAGCCATTTTAGAATAGGGATGTAGTTGGAAAACTTGAAAGGTAGGCAAGCAGGAGCGTTTCGGTCGGAGTGAAGCGGGCCTTCAGTCGCACAGCTCACGTGCTGGCGCGTGGACGAGTCAAAGCCGAGGCTTTACGCGAATTGGTGGGAACTTTCCGAGAACTTTCGTAATATACCACGTTTCCGACAAATGCCGGATAAATGCCTTAAAAATAGATTTAAAAATTGTCAAAATTTACGATAATCAGTTTTTTGGTTTGTATTATGAGTTAGAAAGTGCTGAAATACTTTTGGGTAAAGTTTCTACAGCTGTATAGACAAGTACGTACCAAACTTTTCTACAAGTATAACCATTTTTCACTAACATTTTACTTATTATTAATTATGAAACACGTTATTATTCTTTTATGTTTTGCTTCGAAAACCAATAAAACTAATCTTTCATTTACAATTTTATTTAAAAAAATAATAATAGATACCTATAATGAAATAAATAATGTTTTAGTTAAACAAAAAAAAAAATACCAAAGCAATTCTATGAACTACTTACGACAAATACATTTATTTAAAGAAATAAAAGTTTAAGTTAAAACAAGTAATTTTAAGTAATACATAAGTTTACTTTTTAATAAGTAACAAAATTTTATAAATTTGTTAACTTAGTACAAAACTTGTTTGCGTTCTAGAAGCAGTTATCTTTATTAATGAGAAACATTATGTGTGAATTTATCACTTTATGAAAAAAAATCGTCTTTTCATACAAATTTAGCAACTAATCGGGACATTTTGTATGGAGAGTCGAAATATTTTTTTCATTTCCGACAAAAAGTTCTTGCTGTTCGTTGTTCAGCATGATGGCCTGAAGCCATGGTTAAAGTTTTTGCAACGGTGCCCCTAACACCCTGTATGTTAGAACTATTTTTAGGATGCCAAATTGTCACAAAATAGTTTAGATAGTAAATAGGTTTTAAAATAACAATTTTGCTTTAGATTTTTGTTCTATTTTGTATGCATTATTTTAGTTTTATTAACTACGTCAGAATTATTTCATCTAAAATGTTTTAATATACTTAATATGTAAAATTAAACCAAAGGTACTCGTATTTAAATTAGTTCCTATGTAAACTATTCTTAACTTTTTCCAATCAAGTAAACTCAAATATAAGTTATATATTATTCAGCTACATATTTACCTACCTGTATATTATTTATTTTAAACAAAAGAAGTATGTATGTCATTATTATAATTTATACGGGATACAAATCTGTTATATTTGCAATCTAAGTAAAAAAGAAGAGCCACGCTTTAGCCCCTTTATTAAGAAATGTTGTTCAAATTGTTCACTTAGTTTAATAAGACAACAGTAATCAAAATTGTAATTCTTAATTATAAGGGGTTTCACACAGCGTGCATTTACAAAATGTTATTGTTTTGACATTATGTCAGGTGACTAAAAATGAAGGAAAAAAATAAAACATAAATTCTAGTTAATAAAAAAATGGATTAAATATCTATTAAAAATGAGACTATTGACCGACTTGCTTACTCATAACTTTGACAATCTCAGATTTAAACGATCTGGGACAATAAGCCCAAAGGTGGAAACGCGCTACTCCCGGAATCCTCAACCACTAGAACTGGCAATCGTATCTCTAAGCCCTGCCTTATATTTTAACCGCCTCTGTGGTCTAGTGTGTGACACACCACTAGTATCAGACCAAGAGGTCCCGGGTTCGATTCCCATAGTGGGGGTACATATTGTATTTGGTTTCGTAGATGGTGGGATTGGTGGGAGTAGTTACGTGTTTGCTTGACCAGCTACCACCATCTTATCTAAGTCTGACGCCATAACAACGATGTTTCCAGCACTGTTATGTTCCGGCAGCTAAAGATAGCCAGATTATCAGTGTTGAGGATTCCGGGCGTGGAGCGCTTTCATCTTCAGTCTTTTCATCACTTAACATCAGGTGAGATGAAGACTAAGTGCTACCCAGTTTGTGGATAAAAAAACATTAGGATCCTTACATACCACTTGTATCGATTTGTCGTCGAGGCCTATCTCTAATACATTTGTTTAGTAACTCGCTAAACTGCCAATATCTGACAAGACATACAATACAAATGAGTCGTCTCCGCGATTGGCGTCGGATACTAGTCATCTGTAAGTATTGTAATGTACGGACTATGAATTCGTATCAAAGAACGGGTTATCCCTCTTGTTAGATCGCTACCAACGAGTTCTTGACTCAATCATATTTAACCTAAATTCGTGCAAAACCTTGGTATACGAATTGTCTATTTACCGCATCAATGAAAAAAGGTGAGAAAATTATTTTGATAAATTATTCGTAATTACTATTTGCATGTATAATTATTATTACCGATGCATTCTTTCGTTGCATACTTGGGTACTGTAAGTTGTAATAAAGATAGAAAATAATAACTAAAATCGTCATTCGTATAAAAGACAAACAGAGTCAAGTTATATAACAAGTTAAGCTTTCTTTGCTTCGTTTACTTTACATTGTTAAAAAGAATGCTTTAAGCGTTAAGTCCGCCTATTGTACTTTACAAATGTATTTTGTGCAATAAAGTTATATAAAATAAAATAAAATAAAAATCATATCTCAAATAAGTAATAAGCCTTATGCCAGTAACACAAAATATTCTGTTAAATATTCATATCAGTGTTTCATGAAAAACTACAATATTAATCATGCCCACACAATGTTTGCTTAGAGTAAAATCCGGTTCGCATACTATAACTTTTATTGTTCTTCAACTCCATTATTTTATATAAATACCCAAATTCATCGAACCATTGATTTCGGGAGCGCATATTTGCCTAACTATAAAGTAAACAAACCCGTACAATCTTCCTGAAAATAATATTCGGACAAATGGAAATTCCAATGCATTTGGAAGCGCGGCCTCCGCGAGGTTTTAATTCCCTTGACTGTTGCGAATCGGCGCATGTTTTTTCATTAAAACGCATTCAATACGACGACGACGTAGCTTTGAAAAAGCGGACCTTTTCAAAAAATATTTTCCCTGACATTCCACTTCGCAATGTTGGAGCTGTACCATTCATCTTTTTCTGTGGTTTGAAAATCGGCTGTTTTAATTTCACTGTAATATAAACAATAAACTTGTTGTTGATTTTTTAGTACTATACAAATGAATGGGGCTTTTTCATTTATCATAGCTTGTAGCTTCTATTAATTAAATATCTATTTTCAGATTAGAGATCAGATTTTCCCTTTCTTAAGAATTTTCGTTTTAGACAGTTGCATTATTGTTATCATCACCCGAGGGAAGAGACGATTAAAGTGGTTTCTCACACAATAGAGCCTGAGCTCATCCATTATGAATAAAAATTTCAGAATCCGTACAAAGAATGTGACACAAACAGAACTTACGAAAGCGTAGGATTTATAGATTGTTCTAGAAATAATTTCTGGAACCTTGCTTAAATTACGTTGAGTATGTAAACTTGTAACAAGTAACTTGTAAAAGTAAAGCAGTTGTAAGTGTAATTGTTAAGTGAACGACTTTGATTTCTAATAATATCTACATTATCATTTCAAGAACGTGAGCACGCACTTGATGGCCGCCAATCAAACACTTGAAAAGCGTTCGTGCTCGAGAAAAAATGGTACTTAAATCAGTGTTAATTATAGTTTCTCGTCTGACATTCGGCTGTGCTGAAGTGGTTAGTAGCGGTCGCAATGACACCCTCACTCCTCCATTAGCAGCCGGTGGAGCAGGGTTAACGACCGGTTCGCGTGATGCCGCACCACTTTACGCTTATTTATACGATGAGGCAAACAAACCAGACCGACATTCGAATGTTACATCGGCCGCGACATATCAAATTTCCATTATCAGTAAGTTGCCGACGCAAATAATGCCCTAATGGTTTTAAAAAGTTTTCAATTGTTTTATCGATAAACTTATCTGTTGAGTGCGTTTTAATGACAGCCACGCAATGAAATCAATACTTTACACCTATCATGCTCGCTTACATACTAGGTGAATAGGCTTCCTATGAAAATTGATGGAAAGTAATAAATAGAGCTTCAAAAAGTACTAATTTGTCACCAAACATATTCGTTTGGTGATCGGTTATTTTTGTACAACCCAAAATGTTTTAATTCTATTCACATTGATTATGAGATATTTATTTCTGTTTCAGGTACAATGAAAAGGGGACCGTCTAAAGAGGTGTGGTTAACCAAGGCGCTATAATCAAGCTTACATTAACTACAATGAAAAAGCTAAAGGACGGTGGAGATGTGAGCGCGAAAGTGTCGTAGAGTGTCCGATGTCGGGGCGAGCGCGCGCGTAGACAATGCGAGACCTCCTCGGGGTGGCCACAGCGTCGGCGATACTGCAGATATTGTTCTCAATCGCAGGTGAGCTGAGGTTTCCTACAATCTATCTTTACTTATATTTGATTTTTTGTTTGTTTGTTATGGGAAAGCTCTTCTAAAATTTCAAAAATTCACCAGTAGAAAGTCACACATCAGTCCTGAACTCCTGAGTGACATAGGCTATATTTTATATTCCCACGGCAGCGGCATCGGGTATCACGTGGGTAAAAAAACCACGTGGAGTCACTAATAAAATATAAGGTGCTGAAGTGTTAAGTTATTTGTGGTGCGTGGTATTGTGATAGGCGTTAAATTATATTATAAATTATTATTAATTATTAATAATTATTATTAAATTATAAAAATTTACTACATCAAACGGGAGCCTTTTTTATCTATAATGGGGTAGCACTTAGCTTTCATCACACCTGGGGGCCAAGTCTGCTAACGTTAAGTCATAATCATGTCTCAATCGTGTTTCAATTGTAGTTCAATTGTAGTGCTTTTTACACACTAGTTATAAGAAATGTGTACTTTTTACACAATACTACTGATGGTCACACCACACACTACATTTACATCACATCATACTGTCATAATTCTTGTAACTAGTCTGTAAAAAAGCACTACAATTGAACTACTATTGAAACACGATTGAGACACGATTATGACTTAACGTTAGCACACTGGACCCCCTGATGGTAAGTGGTGATAAGGCTAAAGGTACACTACTCCCGAAATCCTCAATCACTGAGGAATTGGCTTTGTTATCGCTAACTGCCGAAACACAATAATGCTGGAAATATAATAGATTAAGATAAGATGGTGGTAACTAGCCAGGCGACTAAGAAATGGTTCAACCACCAATCAAACCGAATAAATATGTGCCACCACTAGGAATCGAACCCGGGACCTCTGGGTCAGAAATCGGTGGTGTGAACCACTAGACCACACCTTAAATCAAATAAATTCCCCAAACAATAAACAAAGGCAAATATATTTTTATACTTTGTATTAAAGTTCACCTAAGTAGTTAAATTAATATCACTGCACTCAGCCCCATGAATAAATGGTCTGGAAGCGTGTGTAACTTGAGCGCTTCGATTCCGCATATCAAAACCAACGAAGCTACCAAAAAATATACACAACAAACACTGAAGGAGACGAAGAGAAACCGTCAAGGGGACGCAAGCACGGGGTGGACGCGGTGACTATCACCCAGGACCTGTTATCTCCGCCTCATGTGCTGAGAAGGCACCCCAGGGGTTTTAGTGGGTCCAAGCCCCACATAACCCCCTTCGCTCCCCGGGCGGGGGGGTATGCGAAGGCAAAAAAATATAATATAATATTGAAAAATTGAAAATTAAATATTTTAGAAAAAAAAGACTCACAACCAGCTCCGATGGGACTCGAACCCACGAACTTTCGCAGTCCGGGTGACTGCTATAACCACTGAGCTACGGAGTCGTTACGAGAAGCGTCGCATTTATTCAATACTTCAAACGCGCTGTATAGCCAGCTTTAATTTCATCAATGTGAATATATTACTACCCAAACACACGAAAGAAATACCTTTCCAGATATTTGACAATCCCTAAAGATAAAAATATTGCTATTGCAAGTTATTTAAAATTTTACTTTTTTGATTTCACAATGCAATTTTAATTATTGAAAAATTAAAAATGAAGTAAGTATTTAGAAAAAATCGACCCGTCTAACAACCAACTTATAATATAACTAGCTTTCCGCCCGCGGCTTCGCCCGCGTGGACTACACGACGTTATCCCGCGGGAATGTGATATTTTCCGGGATAAAAAGTAGCCTATGTTCTTCTCCAGGCTACAAAGTATCTATGTCTCAAATTTCAGCCAAATCCGTTCAGCCGTTTTTGCGTGATTGAGTAACAAACATCCAAACATCAAAACTTTCACATTTATAATATTACTAGCGGCCGCCCGCGGTTTCACCCGCGTGGTTCCCGTTCCCGTGGGAATATCGCGATAAAAAGTACATATAAACCTTCCTCTTGAATCACTCTATCTATTAAAAAAAAACGCATCAAAATCCGTTGCGTAGTTTCAAAGATTTAAGCATACAAAGGGACATAGGGAAAGAGAAAGCGACTTTGTTTTATACTATGTAGTGATATTCAGAAAATGTCAGAAAAAAGAACTGAAGATCCGATATGTCCTCTAATATAGATAAGAATAGATAATAGATAAGAAAGAGAAGTTTCTTTTGATTTATCATAGAGCACACACGTTTAATAGCCTTAATATACAAATAATATGACATTTGTTTGCGGATCTCATAAGAAGGCTCAAAGTCACCCAGCGAGCAATGGAGAGAGCGATGCTTGGTATTTCCCTGCTCGATCGAATCAGAAATGATGAGATCCGCAGGAGAACTAAAACAACCGACATAGCTCGAAGGATTGCATCATTGAAGTGGCAGTGGGCGGGACACATAGCGCGGAGAACCGATGGCCGTTGGGGCGGAAAGGTTCTCGAATGGCGACCGCGTACCGGACGACGTTCCGTGGGCAGGCCCCCTACAAGGTGGACCGACGATCTGGTCAAGGTCGCGGGAAGCCGCTGGATGCGGGCAGCGCAGGACCGATCGTTGTGGAGATCCTTGGGGGAGGCCTATGCCCAGCAGTGGGCGTCGTTCGGCTGACATGATGATGATGATGATTGTTTGCGCATTGTATAAAAACACATTTTTTGACACGCAGTAAATATGACAACACGACACACAACCATTTTCACTACACATAATATTAAGTACATACAACTCGCACCTGCTTTAGAATGATATTGTTAATAAAAATACATGCAAACAAAAAACCTCGTAAAACTCAATCAGCCATTACAATCAAATCATTAAAATCGATTAGGTATATGGAATTAAGTAATTTATTCCTATTTATATTAGGAATTAAGTATTTAGATCTAAGGAAATAATCCCCACTTATGTTACTTTTATTTTTTGATGTATCCATTCCAATGTCTGAAAACGGCGCCAATTTAATGTCGTCATATTGTTTGCTCACTATTCCGTCGAAGGAACGTTAGGTGAGGTCCAAAGACAACGACAGCTCGGTCGCCGGAAGCAGCTGTGTCGTCGCGTGCTATTTGCCAATTTATCACTAAGCTGATTATATATAGGCCTGTTCTTGTGACGTGCTTTATGACCCCTGTTTGCTCTCCTATTGCTTCACACTCCTTTGTTTGCACACCTTTTAAATCAAAGACAAAGGAAGCGCTATATTTTTCTTTCTTATTAAAGCGCTGTTGTTTTGTTTCATACAATTTTGAAAGAAGGCTTTAGTCATTTGTTATTAAATCGTTTTGAAGTAATAAGGTTTTGATACTATTGATTCAAATTGGTAAAAGTAAGTTAAAACAGCCCCTTTGATCGTTAATTAAAACTGTTGATTGAAGGTATGAACGATATTAGTTTTTTCATTAGCTTGATCTACATACTGCCTTAAACAAAACAATGGATTTATCAAACAAGAACGTGATTCGTGGAAATAATTTGCATTACGAAATAACAACTAGACATTAATAGCAAGATTTTAGTGTTAATATTATTCAGAATTTAACCTACAGTATTTATTTAGAACAACATAATTATACTTATAATGTTGTTGTGCAAATAAAAAATCTTTATAGAAGAAACTAACTGCTTATCGTCGAAACATAATCAACTGTCCTTTTTATTAAAGAAAGTTTATCTTTAAGTTTAATCTAGAACAATATACATAAGAAGAAATTAGCATAAACTGTAAAAAAAGTATACCCTAGAACAAAAGGCTGCCGCAAATTGTGTTTTCAGTGGTATGTTTGGCTCAGGTGCGGCTTTAAGCCCGGCACACCACCCAAATCCGCATGCGACTTTAATTTAACTTTGCTCCACCGAATATTGTCCTTGGCTGCACTAAAATTTGAATTATGATCTTAAGGCAAAACCGTGCACTTCATTTGACCGGTGCGCAGCTAAAAGCTATTTGGGAGAAAGTGGTGGATTTTATTAAAAAGTTTTGTTTATTCGCTTTTTTATATTTTGTTTAAATAATTATAAGCGGTGCTGAAGACAAAAAGGTAGAAATAAAAAGTAATTTAAACATGCTTTTTGTTATTCATCTATACATCTATACAAATAAATAAAATTGGAGTGTCTGTTTGTTACTACATGCATATCATTATATATTCGGTACATATGCCAACACAACATTTTTTACAATTTTTGTCTGTCTGTCTGTCTATCTGTCTGTCTGTCTGTTTGTTCCGGCTAATCTCTGAAACGGCTGGACCGATTTTGACGGGACTTTCACAGGCAGGTAGCTGATGTAATAAGGAATAACTTAGGCTACTTTTGTTTTTGCGCCTTAATTCAATTCATATAGTTTGTTTGTTTAAATAATTATAAGAAGTACTAAAAAGTTAGTAGGTAGGTAGGCACATGTGTCTTTAAAACCTTAACCATGGGTTAGGTAATTCAACATTATCATTATATAAGATATTGTTAGATTTGACGGAAATCTATCAAGAAGGTATGTTTATATCGGATGTGGCCACTACCATTCACATGAATGACACAAGCGCAGCGACTTGGCATGCTTAAAATCAGTTCATCCAAATCACATTGAGAAATAGCCGCCCACGTTCTTTCTAACAAGTCACAAAGTTGTTGTGGGGTGTGCACGGCATCCATTCTCGGTAGAGCTCTTATTTGGAGCATGTTCCATGCCTACTCAATTGGTTTGAGGTCTGGTGATTGTGCAGGCCACGGCAGGACGTTGATATGTGGACGTGCATTATCATGCATTAGTCTAAACGAATAATCCAATCGGCCTCGCAAGGGGATGATCACATCTGAAACAATCCTCTCTGCATAGATTTGAGCATTGAGGTTGCCCCTGATCCAAATGCAATCGGTTCTTCCACTGATCCAAGTACCGGCCCAAACCTTGATTGTTCCCCCTCCATATGGATGAACTTCCTGACAAAATCTTAAACGTTTTTACCGAAACGTGATTCATCAGAGAAGCAAACACAGCGTCAGTCTTCTTCCTCCCAATTTCAGTGTTCGCGAGCCCATTGTAAACGAGCCTTACGATTGTGGGGTGCTAATGGGTGGAACCCACAGCGGCCTTCGGGAACGCAAACGCACTTCGCGTAAACGATTCTGGATAGTTTGGTCACATCACAGTATATATAGCTTATATTTAAACTGTGGTTTGGTCGCTTATCAGCAAGCCTGAAGCGCTGTGGAGCCTTGTGACCAACATCATAGCGGTCATGGTACGATTCCGGCAAGCAGTTTCTTGGATGTACAGATACTGTCTTCGAGTCCTCCATTTCGCTCGACCACGCTGCCCGTCGTACGATAGCGTGTCAAGAGGCGGCTTTTCACACTCTGTGTAGCGTCAATGGCGGCAGCCACAAAACGTTGCCTGGAACCAGCTTCCAACATTACAACGGCTCTCAATATCTCTTCCCTTGTTAAATGACGCTGTCGCTCCATATCGCTGCAAGTTTTTTCACTTCCAGTGTAGAAATTGTACTTAGGTACTGCTTTTGTAAAACTGTTATTACGCTCGTTTATAAGAATTCAGATTGACAGTTAATTTTCCATTTTTAAACAATTAAAAAAAACATTCATATCGTGAAATTCACTAAAAAGAATTAATAACGATCCAAAAAAGTTAAAATATAAGGCATACTTTAAAATGTACTTGATCTCTATTTTTATGAGTGTAATTCCGACACTTAAAGCACAATATTATTTAAAAAAAGTTAAAGTGCTTTAAATATGAATTTAAATTAGATTTGTTAAGTACACTAAAGCTAAAAAAAAGGAATTGAATGGATTCATGACGAATGATAAAACTGTGACACCCGCTAAAGATACTAGGTGAGCTCAAAATAATGCAATAGGTCGTCATTTGCATAGGTAGGGGCTCGCATCGCCCGTATGCCATACGACCAGAATACATAACGCCGCTGCATAAGCTTATATTGGCAACATTTGTATTCAGGCAGTAAAGCCTTATTTTGTTACAAATAAAGTTTAAAATCGAATAAGTTCGTTGGCTTACCGTAATGTAGGAAAATGCTGTTTCATAAGCCACAAGCTATATTTCTTCGCGCTACTGTTATCTGAAATGATGTTTGGGTTTAGGTCCGAAGGCAATATTGTATTAGCCTATGTTAAGTTAAATGTTTGTGTCCAATTAAGGGTGTCGTTAATTTAGTTACATTACCATTTCATACGCGTTCTCGTATAAAATATGAATGGAAAGTCTTTCAAAAGCAAATAAATGTTTCTTCTTGATTCTGTAAAGCAATTAGTTAAAAGAAACAAGAAAATACTACTAATGACTGCAAGTTGCGCCATACATATTTCAAATGAAATTCTTAATAAAATGAATAAAAACAAAAAACAACCAAATTTTAAGGCAAGCAGATAAGAGCAGACCCATTCCCACTGGCAACACCCGTTCACGAGCATGACGCATGAACCAGCCATCGCTTCGCTCAACCATATTTTAGATAACAACGACCCACCTCACACGACACCACCGCAGAAATGTTTTGGGCAAAATGAAAAGGGAATTCATTAGCCACATTATTATTATAATAACCATTTACCAGGTATTTTGATAAAAATAATTGCACAAATTAAAGCTATGATTATTATTTATCAATCTATGGGTAAATACATCCTCTATCTAGATTGGGGTCTTGATAGACTGACGAACAAACTACATGCTAAAGCGATAAATTATTTCTATCGAAGAATGACAGAAATCACTCTTCGATAGAACATATTTTTTTATAAATAAATAAATATAGTCTTCTCTGAATGTGTTTAATGACATTATTGTATTTGCTCCGCTCAATGCTTATTTGTTGTACTTTATTTTGCGTTGTGACAATTGCACATTTACGAATAACATTTATTGGGGAAATCGCTGTTTAATCGTATCAAATGTAATTGGTATATTTTGTAAGCTTATCAAATTGTCCGAGTTGAACTCGACATGCTTTAATATTTAATTGAGCTATCTGAATCCGAAATGGATAATGTTGAACACAATTCCTGTCTTATTGTTCAGTTATGTTTGAAAATTGTAGTTTTTGCAGTTTATATATAGATTAAAGGACGCATTTCTGGACATTGCAACTGTAGAATTTATGGACTTAAAAGCAACAGCTTTGTTAAAAAGCACCTCTACATTGTTTTTGTTCAAAATTGCCGCATACCGAATAATTAAATAATTGAAGCGCAAAATTATTATCCGCGAGAAGCGACAAGCTTGGGAACTGAAAAAGCAGAAGTACCTACGATTAAAATTATTCGCGCCACCGAAGCTTTTGTGACGCTGCAGCCTTGCACACGCCACGCAAAGAACGACCAATGCACCGTGAAATTGCCTATTTTCCACGTGATTTTCTTTATTTATTTCATACACCGATGACAGTTCCATTTGTTTCTGGGATTTGTTGTATTGCACTGTGTTGTGTAGATCCAAATTTAGAACCACAATTGAACGTATTTTGATATACTTGTTTATAAATACTTTGGTAAATTTGCCTGCATAAATTTTGGCTTTCAGAAGACAGACGTAACTACATTATGATATCGTGTTTTCACAAGCGGCACGTTGCATTGAAATTGTATGATTTGAGGTATTGCACGCTGTCGTACAATACTAAAGTCCCATTTGCAATGCACGTGTCGATATAGATATATCATTTTGTTCACTCAAAACGGAAACTGATTCATTTCCGATGCATGGTAGAAGCTCTTTATGAGTTCGCCGGCGGCGAATTGCTCACGTTTTCAACGTTTTGATTGCGACATCAATACCTTTGAAGAGTTGTTGATTGTGTGGTTTCGCGGCGCGTTAAACGCGGTAGTTTGTTTCATTAATTGTGCTGACGCTCCCGTCTGTGGAGTGCACGTTCCCGCGGGAGACGTGATGCAGCGTGCAGTGTCGAGAGTTAAGAAACAGACGCTGACTGGCATCTCTCGAGCGAGCACTTCCCTCCACGTAGGATTCGCGTCTGCAAAATGCAACAATGCATAAGAATTCAATCTCATGTATGTTACTATGTACTATGTTTCGTGCACCGTTTGCCTCCAGACGTTCGCATTAGATTTTGGTAGCCGTTTTGTATTGATGACTGCTACTTTACTGGATAACATCTGGATAGTATGGAAATCAGGTTTATAGAAATCTTGTAGTACAATATATACCTACATATTTTGTAGATTTGTATATGTTTGTGATGTTGTCCTTTGTAAAGATATGAAGCGACAAATTTTATTGAATCAATAGGTACATTGTGGTGTGCCTGCTGTAAGTAGGTTTCAGTGAAAAAATAAATCAGTCAGGTAATTTAAGACAACCTTGGATGACCAACCATGAATGCGGCTAGTTTATGATTCAGTTAACACCATTTATTTATAAGTTTAGGTTGATTTTCGGTTTCCCGAATATAATTATAGTTGTAAACTACTACTTCGGACCTCTAAAACATAGGTACAACGGATTCTAAGGTCAGTAACTCACGATCGCACGCAGGTGCTTCAGGTGGCGCGCGCGGCGGTAAAGTTGCCTTAAGCCGCGCTGAGCTCAGGGTTTACGATTGGCCGACAGGCTCCCTCTGTTACTGTTATCCCGTTTCCAGAATAATGGTAAACTGGTAAACGGCCGTCAAATGATTATTGTTCCATCACTAATAAGTCAATTAGAAAATATTGTTTTATTTTTCGATAAGGCAAGATACGTATAGGCAGCAGCATCTATAGAGTTACTGAAATATGTCAAATGCTGGAAAATATACAAATATTCATATGTATAAATTCATAACTTTTGTGTACTTTGATGTTATTTTTGGCCTCTTGGCCTTAACTGTAGATACTGATTTCAAGTCATAATATCTAAAATACTGAGGTATGCTTCTTGATGATTCAGTTACATCACTGGAAAAGTTCATATACATATAAAAAGTTCAAGTAAATTATAACTATCATTTATGACAGTGGTTTACCATCTAATAGGAAAACATTTTGTTTCCAAAACGTATCCAACATCAGTTTAAAAGCAGCCAAACAACAATGACCACTGTTCAGTTGATATTAGAGATATCTGCAAGTTCAGTAATTCATAGAGTGGCGGTAGTTTGCGCCTCAGGTGTTACGGGCAGCGGTAAAGTTGCCTTAAGCTGTACTGAGCCCTACTTAGTATCCATACAGGCTTGCCCGGATAATTTTATCTGTTCTCGAAGTTATAGGACTATAAATATTCAATCCTTTATAACGGTTAAGCGGTTATTCAAATGTATACTAACAGCTTTATGTTATCCTAACTTTCAGTTTATTTCCGACTAAAGTTTATGTATGATTAGCTTATCGTATCTATTAATTATATATTTATAATATACATATTTCTTTGGTGCGTGTGTATGTAACTGAACTCCTCTTAAACGATTGGACCGATTTTAATGTTTTTTTTGTGTGTTTTCAGGTGGATTTGAGAATGGTTTAAATTTACAATTGGCGTGCTGTCGATAACGCGGTATGAAGTTTGCCGGATCAGCTAGTATTATAAATATTTTTATTATGATACACAATTTTTTTTTCTCAAAAAGATAAATCGATTGAAAGGGGCGTACAGTAGTTACATATTTCTAAGGGCAGTAGTAAAATAAAACTACTTCTGATCAGAAAACTAAATTAAAAAAGATAGAGTTTTCTACCAAGGTTATGAAAAACAACAAGTTTTACCAAAACATTCATCCAACATTTTAAAGCGTATTTGTTGCAGTAGGTACGTTATTTAAAATAAACGCAAGCGTATTGTAGACTTGAAGTTTGTTGAGTAGCATTAAAAGATTAAAAGTCGACAGTTCGCCAAGCCGTATTGAATGGGAGTGTTTCGATTCGTAGCGAGTATTTGTGATGCAGACGGCGGCGCGTCCACGGCAAAACTTCGCTTGGCGAATGCAAAAATTTAAATTAAAAACATAAATCAGGCGTGTATCGAGCAAGTTTCGAGATCGCTGTACCAGTATTTCGGCTGCATGCTTCGGTTAATGTAGTTTGAGTCTGCGACTGTTTCGTTGGTTTTGATATTGTTACAATAACTCAGCAGCTACCTTTATATTTTTACTTAATTTTAAACATTACAGACTATGGAACCTATTACTTTTAAATTATGATTATTATTTATTGTCATTTTTGGGATCGAGTAAGCTTCGATTTCGCTCTACCAGTATTTCGTCTGCATGCTTCCGCTGATATAGTGCAAGTCTGCGACTGTTTAGATGGTTTTGATATTGTTTATATAACTGAGCAGTTACATAGTTTCACTTTAATTTGAAAATATTTTTCTGTGAAACCCCTGATTTATAAAGAAAGATATTATAATCAAGGCACCCCGCGGTTTTACCCCCGTGGTACCCGTTCCCTTACGAATAAAGGAATATAATATAATATAGCCTATGTCATTCAGAAACAATGTAACTTTCTAGCGGTAAAATATTTTTTAAAATCGGTCCAGTAGTTTTTGAGTTTATCCATTAAGGGCCCCATTCACGGTATGATTGATTTGTACGATCCGTCGCTTCAGACCGATCGAAACGACGAATCGACAGTGTATGTGAAAATCGTGAACGATGTACCTAATCGAAGACGGTATCGCTTGATCTGTACGATCCGTCGCTTCAGACCGATCGTAACGACAAATCAACAAGTGTATGTCTAGATCGTGAACCATTTACTTAATCGAAGACGATATTGATCGATCGAAACGACCATCGTTAACGATGCATCGCACCGTATATGAGGGCCTTACTTAATCGAAGACGATATCGATCGATCGTAACGACCATCGTAAACGATATCGTTAACGATGCATCATACCGTTAATGGGGGCCTTTATGGGCCCCATATACGGTACGATTGATCTGTACGATCCGTCGTTCAGACCGATCGTAACGACCAATCGTTTCATGTATGTGCGGCATTACATCCATTCAGGGCCGCTCAGGCCCACAGCGCCTGTGTGCGAAACCTAGGAAGCGCCTCTTTTTTTCACGAATCTTAATAAAATTATCTTAATGTTTAACTTATTTTTATTTCTTTTTGTTAATTGTGACCGAAATAAATGTTCTCTAGTTTTATATATTTAGATAATATTTTCCTAAATAGGTAGAACCAGTTCGTTTTCGCTTGCCAATTACTGCGAAAAATAAAACGCGACTTAAATTTTTACATACTTTATTTATGACTAGCTTTCCGCCCGCGGCTTCGCCCGCGTGGACTACATGACGTTATCCCGCGGAAATATGTTATTTTTCCGGGATAAAAAGTAGCCTATGTTCCTCTCCAGGCTACAAAGTATCTGTCCCCCAAATTTCAGCCAAATCAGTTCAGCCGTTATGGCGTGATTTAGTAACAAACATACAAATATCTAAACATCCAAACATCTAAAATTTCACATTAATTATAATATTAGTGGATAGGATAGGAGAGGACTAGTAAGATAGATAGATAGATAGATAGATAGATAGGCGTTTATTTGCATCAGCATGCACATATACATTACAATAATTTTTTTTTTTTTTAAATAAAGCCAACCACAAACTATTACATACAAAAAAATTAAAATAAAGGAAGTGGACTGATTGTGTGCAGAAGCGATGCAAACAGGTGAAAACTCAGCGATACCTTTACTCTAGGAGTAAAGCGCTGATTTTCAGTTTCCACCCCAGAGGCATGAGAGCGCAAAATTATAGAGTTTAGTATTATATAATAATAGACACTGAGTAAAACTATGTTAAAAATAAAATAAAACATTGTGTGTTGTAATTAAAGGAATATTTGAATTAAATTGAATTAAAATAAAAATAGTATAATATAAAGATAAAATCAGATAAAATCACTAAATGTATTAAAATATTGCAATAAAAATTAAATAATAAAAACAAATACCACTAAATTGAATAGAATTATTAATTAATCATATAATAATTTTCGATTAGGCGACTATTTGCTGGGATTCCTTAGCTTTTGTGATTCCAGTATAAACTCTTTTAATTGTTTTTTAAAACTATGTCTGGAAGGTAGAAGCCTTAAGGGTGGAGGTATATCGTTCCAGCATTTAGTCGCCTGATATCGGAAACTGCCAGTAAAGTTTGCAGTCCTGTGCTTATGGTTTGCCAACGGTGCTCGTGCTGACCTAAAAACACCCGGACCATAATGTTCGTGTAAAGTTGGGTGTTGAAGTTTTTTATATAAATATAATGGGTTTTTTGATTTCATTAGGTCAAACATAAGCAATGCAAGGTGTAAACGTCTACGTGATTCCATATTTAGCATAGAAGCATTATTTAAATACGGTGAAATATGAGTGCGTGGGGGTATGCTAAAACAGAAACGGGCGCAAGCATTTTGCACGCGCTGCAACATCTTTTGCATTCTATAAGATAGACGAGGTCCATACAGCAGATCACCATAATTGAGCTTAGAGAGAATCGAAGACTCACAAAGAGTTATTCGTGATTTTTCCGAAAGATAATTTCTAATCTTGTAGAGAACTTTGAGCCGGTAAAAGCAATTTCTAACGATATTCAGCACATGACTCTCAAAGCTCAGAAAACTGTCAAATATTATCCCTAGGTTTTTAGCCTCATTAACACGCTCAATTTTGTCACCTAGCACTTCTAGAACTGGGGGATCGGATAAAACTTTTGTTAAGTTTGATTTTGAGCCTAAAACCATAAATTTGGACTTGGACGGATTTAGGACAAGACCATTACTTTTTGACCACTGACATATAGCATTTAAGTCTTCATTAAGTTTATTTACAGCTTCCCGAATCCTACATGGTTTCTCTGAAATGTACAATTGTACATCATCCGCATAACAATGATGTTTACTGTTCTTTATTTGGAACGGGAGATCTGCGCTGTATATAATAAACAGAAGCGGTCCAAGTATAGATCCTTGAGGGACACCGCGATCAACCGGCTTTGAGTGCGAGGTTAATATAGAGCCATCTTCTTTTTTTAGTTTTACTGACTGAAATCTATCACTCAGATAACTGTTGAACCATCTTATCGAGCTATGTTCAAAACCATAAAATGATAACTTTGAAAGGAGTAACGGTATACTTAAACTCTCAAATGCCCGGGAGAAGTCCAACAGTGTCAGCACTGAAACCTTACCCGCATCCCAATCACTAATGATATTATCAGAGACGTCAAGCAATGCTGTTACTGTGCCTCTATCCTTTCGAAAACCCGATTGAAATGTAGGCAATATATGATTAGTTTCGACATACTTCACTAACTGACAATAAACTGCTCTTTCCAGAATTTTGGATAAGAAAGTTAAAATGTTAATTGGCCTTAAATGTTTCGGCTCAGAAGGAGCTTTGACTTTTGGCAGTGGCGTAACTAGTGCCGTCTTCCATTGCGATGGTACCTCGCCAGTGAGAATAGATGTATTAACTATTTTTGTTATAACGGATAAAGTATGAGGGAGAGTGAGTAATACCATGTCTCTGCTGATATCATCACTACCAGCAGCATTGGATTTGATTGATAATATATATTTCGAAACATCAGCCTCGGTGACGGTCTGCAACACAAATGGCGGGGTTCTACAATTAAAACGGTGGTGTTCAAAATAACTTAATTGCGAAATTGAAACATTATCTAATGCAGGCATATTTAAAAAATGATCGTTGATGGTGTTTGGGTCATCAAAAATATCCGGCAGACAGTCATCCCTTTCAGCATTCGGTAGAATTTTATGCTTTACATTTTGCCAGAACACTTTACTATTGCTAGTATTAGTATTGATATAATGATTGTAGTAAGCGCGTTTCTCGTTATTAATGGCAGTAGCTACAACGGATTTGAGATCTTTATAATACTGCTTGTGAGCATCCGTATTTGTTAGCTGAAACCGTTTAAAAGCTTTATTACGCAAATCAATCATTAGCCTAATCGTATCAGTTATCCAAGGCAACGATTGTTTGGCTTTAAAGTTTGCTGTTATTACAGGAGCATGCTTGTCGAAAAGATTTTTAATAAGACAGTTAAAGCGATCAACCATACTTTCTACACTGGGCTTCTCGATAACAGATTCCCAATCCAGAGCGTACAGGTCTTCATTAAACTTAGCGATGTTAATGCTTTTTAGCGGCCGGTAGATAGTTTTCCGAGGTGGTAATTTAACTTTAGTAAGCGAAAGAGTGATGTTTATCATAGCGTGGCCTAAGGCTCCAGTGATATTTGAGACTGACAAATCACGTATATTGCAGTTTGTGCACACCAGGTCAATAAGTGTATTTGACTTCACGGAAAAATGTGTAGGCTCATTCACAGCCTGCTTGAGATCCAAACTACACAAAAATTCATTAACTCTCTTTACATTAATATTATCAGTTGCATCAAACATGTTGACATTAAAATCTCCCATAAGAACTACGTACTCATGGTTCGAAAAATGTGCCATTGATTCCGTTAGCGCATCAAAAAACAAATCTACACTAAGCCATTGCGGCCTATAAGCTGTCCCTACGAGAACACGAGAACCGTTCACTAGCGTGGACAGCCACATCTGTTCTATATCTGTTTCAGGATGCTTTAGATAACGGACACGCATGCCCTGTTTTACATAAAATGCAATGCCACCTCCCCTTCCGCCACACATGTGACGCGGACGTGGAGTGTTACGTAACCTGTAACCGGGCGGCATCGGTGCCCGAGCCTCCTGACCGTCAGTTAGCCACGTCTCATTTATAGCCACGATGTCAGCATCATACCTGTCCATTGCTATTAAAAAATCATCGTGTCCCGTGTTTAATGATCCGGCATTGTATAGTGCTAATTTAAGAAATTTAGTTCTATTATTCATTTAAGCAATATAATTAATAAAAAGTTAATGAATAAATAAAGACAATTACAATTATCATATTTCATGTCATATAAATAAATAATTATTAAATTGGGCTTGTATATACTCATAAATATGATACTGAGATAACAAAAATCGCGTAATAATAATTTTCCATTCAACATTAACATCAAATCTATGTCATTAAATTCATTATAGTTATTTAAAAAGCAAATTCGTCTCTTGTGATGTTGCATCGCTTCGGCACAATGAAAATCATGAAAAATGATTTGGGCTATTACAATTATACAAAACAGTAATATAAGTACAATAGAAACATAATTTAGAACTAACACAAAAATGGCTGTTTCTCTTGTTATATAAAATGAAGATGTACAGGTAAGTGAGATGTTAATTACAAAAAAAGGCAATACAGCACATTGCAGATGCACTATTGACTTGGTTAATATAAAAAAAATATTGACATTTATTGGATAATTATTGATATTGATTTTGCTGTATATTAAAAAGAGTAATAACTTCATCAAATGATTATAATTTTTGAAATAACAATTACGGACAAATACTGATTTAATTATTGTTAGAAGCACTAACAGCGTCCGATCCAAAAACCCGGATAAGATCTTCTTCCGTACGAATGCGCAAACGAGGAGCATCGTTGCCGTGGAATTGCCTTACGAAGATTCGACCATCTCTTGTCCAAACGAAACGCCAATTGAATCTACTTCCTAATTCACGAGCTCTTCTAAAAAGTAATCTATTTACTCTCGTTAATCTTTCATTTATGTAAAATCGTCGCGAGGCGCCTGGAATACCTGTTCCCTCAGTAGTGGCGCCGCGGCGAACACGGGCGGCCTGCAAAAGTTGATCGCGAACAGCCCGTCGCGCCAAGCGAACTACGATAGGGCGAGGACGAGATATAGAGGGCGATTGGTCCACAGATTCACGCTCGGGTGCTCGCCCGACACGTGTGGCGCTAACGATATCTTGTTCTGCTAGATCCATACCCAACTTCTTAGCTAAAACGGTTACTACATTAAGCAAATTCTCCCCTTTCTGCTCCTGAATGCAAGAGATTTCGACATCGTTTAGCAACAAATCTTGATCCCGCTCATTCAACTCTGCTTTTAAATGCTCTATTGATGCCGAAAGCGAAGAGTTAGTTCGTTCATTATTTAAACGAAGCTCTAGCTCATTTATGCGCTCATCCATCTTTTTGATTTGTTCCTCACAAACGTTAACTCTACCTGAAAGCGTAATTACGGTATCATTAAGTTGTTTGATTTCCATTCGATTGGCTCTTAACTCATCGCGCATCTCCTGTCTAAATGAGCGCATTTCAAAAACAAATGCTTGAAAATCACCCATTTCAATGGTTATATTACCAGCGGTATCGTTTAGGTCTTCCTCGATTGGCATATCTAATTCTGTAGGGCTGTTTACCGCAGCGCCTCGCTTAAACGTGATTCCCTCCGAAGCAGCGCGAACCGGAGTGTTGCTATTGTCTAATTTGGGCTGCTTACTTTTGCAAAGAACACATCTCCATGCAGCTTTATGCTCTTTTGTCAAGGTGTTATAAAAACGCTGCTCCGACACATTAGCACAGTCCAGATCGTAGTGCTGTTTGCAACCGCCACATAGCAAAAATCTCCTGCCTTCTATGAGGTTGTGGCATCCTCCACAAACTAGTGTATCACTCGCCATTTATATATAAAAAAAAGCAAACAAAAATCCAGCAATAATAAGCAGCACAAAAAAAATTCAACAGAATAAAAAAAAAAGCTATTGGTTTCACAGGATTTGAACTCGTTCTGCTGCAACTATAGTACACTTATGCGCACACTTCGCTAACTCGACACATAGATACGGCGACAAAATTAAGCGATATAGGCAGCCGCTAGCGCTCGTTGATGTTGAACGCGAACCGGTTTTAGATAGCAATTCAAGGTCAACCACTGTCCGACAGACGATGTCACTACTCACGATTATTGGAATCCAGTGTTTTTGCAGTTTGCAAATATCTTTAAACGTTCACTACTCCAAAATGCCTTCACCAAATGATGTTTGTGGTACTTCACTCGATGGGTGTTGAGTTGTAGATTACACTGATTATAATTTCATGAAAAAACACACGTTGATTATCACTGTTAAGATTTTAGAAGCTAGAGAGCTATAAAACACGTCTTATATCGTTACCGCGCCCCGCGCTCTCGCCTTAAGATATTAGGTATGTCACATTGAGATAAGACAGTTGGTATATAAAATATAACCTTAGTTAAAAAGCAGGTAATAGTACCTATATTAAAGACGAAACACTGCGTTGATTAAATAACAAGAAATAATATTTACTTAAGTAATTTCGTTATTATATATAAGTAAGTGATTAAGAGTTTGCCGTCACAAATTACTGATCTTAAAATTATGACGGCAGAAGCTCTCCTAAGTATTTTTGAATTAATTGCTTGAAATATTATAAGTATCATTATCGCGTAATTGGATTCCAGGGAGAAACGCAAGTTAAGTTGAAAATTGTTATAAAGCTATGATGAAAACATTTGAACTGAAAGTGACCATGGTTAAGTAATGATTTCTTCATTTTTAGATATTTGAATTCAACTTTTTTTTCTTATAGTATACCTAATGACTTAACTATTTGAAATCATTATTTTATTAACATGCTAGCGGCCGCCCGCGGTTGCACCCGCGTGGTTCCCGTTCCCGTGGGAATATCGGGATAAAGTATAAAATCAAATCAAATCAAATATTTATTTATTCACATAGACATAATGTACTTATGAATCGTTAATATTTTTCTACCACCCATTCAAGACTTTTTTAACTGACAAGAAGAATGGGCGCAAGATTATCCTATGTGTTATTCCAGTCTATAATCTATATCTGTTGCAATTTTCATCCAGATCCGTGCAGTAGTTTTCGCGTGAAAGAGTAACAACCATTCATACTCACAAACTTTCGCATTTATAATATTAGTAGTGTTTTAAACATAAATAGGCTATTTTTAGTTGGGTCTTTGTAAACTCGCCTTAACAGTTAATTCGTCATCAGAAAAATATGTGTAAACTCGTCACGGATAGCATTTTAAAAACAAATTTGATTTAAGTACTCTATTGTAAACTCGCCACTGTAGATGTTTGCGTAGGGACTGAAGAAAAATTTAACATATATCGAAAGATAGCTAATCAAATCATTATTTATTTATAATTTTATCACATTTCTGATAACAGAATTAAATAATTATATCTAGTGGTGTTACAATTTAACAGTGTTTAGCATAAATCCAAATAATACCATTAAATAATAATAAAAAAAGTCATTTAACTTATACATATATAATAAAAAAATCACAGTCTTTATAATATATTTATATTCAGTCAAAAGTACCAGGACAACATAACTTACAAGGAGTTATTTCATTTTTATATTTTTGAAAAATTATAGAACTAAAAGCAATTAAGATATATCTTAGCGGTACGAAATCAAAATAACTCCTCGTAAGTTATGTTGCCCTGGTACTTGTGACTGAATATAACATTATTTCGTAATTGAATATAAAATATTGTCCAAAAAAATGTTCAAACAGTTCGATGATCGAACTACTAGTCGAACTGATTGGAATAAAGGGAATCATCTTAGCATTGTCAAAATTATTATACTTTCAAATATTTATTAGCGACCAACTTGCTTGCTAACGGTACTTCTTGCAAATATGATATCAAATCTATAATAGTGACGAGTTTACAATAACTTTGACGAATTAAAAAAAACATTCCATAGGAGTAGCGAATTTACTTTCAATGTATGGTACTTTTCAAATTGTGACGAGTTAACTTATGTGGCGAGTTTACAAAGACCCATTTAGTTCATATTTGATTGAATTAGGCGTCATCTGGCGGAAGTCTCTAACCATTGTGAAAAAGATAATCATGCATCTTGCATGTGTTTTTGCGGAAGTACCGAAGTAAGCTACATATTTTTATTTTTTCACAAATTGCTATTTAGTTCTTTATATCAATACATATTTAACGAAAAAGAAGCCTAAATTACATCGTAAAAAGAATTTTATTGTTTTATTGCTTTTGCCTTGATTCACAATTGGTGGGAAAATGGCAGAGCTCAACAATCATTTCTAAGCGTTTTGTTTCAAAAGAATAACGATCTTCCGACTCATTGGTTACTTATTTCGTTTCCACTGAGCCGGCAACTGTAAAAGATAAAACTGAAGCCAAGACAATAAATGTTGTGACAATTAGCGTCCCGAGACGTTGAAAAAGATTTTTCCAATGAATCTAAGTATTATTAAAGTGAAGGCACATTTATTCTGTCTAAATATTGCCAGAACACTTTGATTTTGTTGTCTGTTTATTTCCGTAACATATTGCATAGTTTATTTATACAATTATATTAAAAAGTGCAATAGAATCAGCAGATTGATATTATAGTATCATGCGGTTGTTTACGGAATGGAATTTTCTAATGACACCTCTGGTGCGTATACATACTCTAAGCAATGTTATGGAGACAGCACAATCAATATTATTATTTATTAAAAAAAATCGGACAAGTGCGAGTCGCACTCGCCTATGAAGGGTTCCGTACCCTCTAACGTACCGATTACATACACCTAGCAAAAATACCACTATCATTTTTCGTCAGAAATTGGCCCCTGCCAGCCAATTTGGCTGACAGGGGCCAATTTCTGAGCGGACCGGAGGGGACACATGACTCTGAGGGCGTTTGTGCACTACACTGAATTTTAGCGATCCGGCGGTCCGTTTTTTTACGGACCGGCGTGGCATGAAAAAAACGGATGATTGGCTTGTGCACTTGTCCGGTTTTTTACTGGCCGGGGCAGCGCAGTGATCTCTTTGAAGCTACACTCTACGGACGCGTTTTAAACGAGAGGAATAATGAGTTCCTTGGAACGTCGGCAATTGCTTGCGTTAATTTATTGGTTGGTATTGCGTATATTAATCCTTTCGAGGTTTAAAAAAATAATGCATGTTGGGATATTCCTCTTCTATAGATCTACAAAAAAGTCCGCGATAGCATATGTCTATCTTATAAGGATAGCATATTATAGCCATATTATCTCTTAAAAAATGGTTACGAACAATGCGGTAATTTGGAGAGCTATTTAAACGGATACAGTATTAACCCTTATCAATCTAAATACGTTAGTTGCTTTAAGCGTTTCTTGCACTCATTTTACTCTTTTACACCATATAATTTAAATGAATATCTTAGGAGTTATCGCAAATAAATTAACGCACGCCAAAATAAATTCAAGCGCCTTTGTTGAAACTTTCTTTGTTATATAGCTAGCTGTAGACATTCGATAGTAGTTAAAAAATATTTTTTCATCCTGCCTCAATTTATTGTGATTTCGGTAAAATGACCCTGTCAGGTACCTTTCACTGATAAGAGGATGAACCAAAATTCTTTCTGTCTTCTACATCTCGTACATAAAGCAATAAAGCAAGTAATTGCCGACGTTCCAAGGAACTCATTATTCCTCTCGCTTAAAACGCGTCCGTAGAGTGTAGTTTTAAAGAGATCACTGCGCTGCCCCGGCCAGTAAAAAACCGGACAAGTGCACAAGCCAATCATCCGTGTTTTTCATGCCACGCCGGTCCGGAAAAAAACGGACCGCCGGATCGGTAAAATTCAGTGTAGTGCACAAATGCCCTACCAAAATTAGAGAGAAAATAAAATAGAAAATTTTGCACTTTAAAGCTTAATAATTCATAAACGGATCTCAATCAAAAAACTGTTTCCACAAACCTGCAATATTCTTAAATTGCTATCCTATGCCATCCCACACTATAGGGTAGACGAGAAAAAAATACATCCCCACTTCACGTGTAGCGGAGGTAACCTAAAATTTTTTTCTTTCCCAAATTTTACTTTACTACTTTGTCGGCGTGATCAATTCCTATGTATATTCATGCCAAATTACAGCTTTCTAGTACTAAGAGTCTATGAGCTAGACTGGGGACAGACAGACGGACAGACGGACGGACGGACAGACGGACATGGCGAAACTATAAGGGTTCCTTGTTGACTACGGAACCCTAAAAAGGAACAAAACTGCATTCATAGATTTAAAATAAAAACACCGCCGCCGCGCCGGGCCAAATTGCTGAAATGCCATCTCTATTGTATAGAATACCTTCCCTTCCGGTGGCAAAATAAAATTGCACTCTGTACTGTAGAACGTCCTAAACTGGAAATACTACCGTATTTCTTCCAGGGATTAATTTAAAAAAATTACCCCCTACTTATTTTTCATATTTTTGTTTAAATAAAAAAATGGCTGCACATTTTTTCCTTATGTATTTATTTCTTGAGTGTATCTATTCTGAACTTTCAAATACAAAGTTGAACTTAGAGATCCTTCAATAATCTTTACAATACCTATCAACAAAATAATTTATCAATAATTCTTTATTAATAGGTATCTACCTGTGCTCCATGATAATGTTAGTAGTACCTACACGCTTAAAATATCATTTGATTGCCACCGATCAGCTATTCCGACCTTAAAAATACAAAGTTGTATTCATTGCTTAAGTAATCTTTCTTTTTTAATACCTACCAACGAAATCCTTTATCAAAATTTCTTAATTAATATCTACCAGTGCTGCAGGATAATGTGAATGGTGCAGACTTAATTAGATATGGTTTGATTGCAGCCGTGCGCGGCGTCAGCTGGGAGGAATGGTGGACCTACGACGGGATTTCAGGTGAGCTGCACCACTACCTTTGTGCTACATATTAGTTAGCTTAGACAGGAATTAAAAGAGGCTTGTAAATAAATAAGTTTGTGACGTTATTAAATCGAACACCACTAGTACTATTGTGCTACATAATAAATAAATAAAAATAAATAACTTTTTACAATCACACCTATTATCTAAACCCATGTTAATTTCATTGAGAAACTGTGTCATGGAAAACTTGATAACGGATAAATATATACTTAAATACTTTTTGTTTGTAAATACATACTTAATAAACATAGGAAACACACAGACCAAGACAAATAGACATGTTCATGCACACAAATATTTGTCTTGTTCGGGAATTCAGTCCACATTATTTCAATAGAATGACTGATCTTCCTAGACGCTACGATTCTCGCCGACCAAATAATTTATGTCAATTAACCCCACACCTTGATCTCTTTAAAAAAGGACCGTTCTATATGGCAGTCAAGTTGTACAACCACTTGCCTAACTCATTAAAAGCCCTCCAGGGAAGAAAATTTGATAATAATTTAAATAAACTTCTTCTTGACAAGGCTTACTATTCTACTAAGGAACATTTAGATGATAATTTAGGAACTTAAATAAATATAAATATGTGTACATACTTACCTAGTAAATTTTTTGTAGTTTAAAGTAATATAATTTAACAATAATAAATGTCAGCACCTGTTAAGATATAACTAATTGTGTCAAAACAATATAAATTAATTAAGTATATTCTATGTATTTAATTTATTTACCTCAATATAAATTAGTTATGTAAATTATAAGTATTTTGCCGTGCCCTTACAGGGTTCTTGTTTGTGCCTAAAAGTTTTATGTAACACCATACCTACAACAAGATGCAATTAAGGAATATGAATATGAATATGAATCGAACCCGGGACCTCTGGCGCAGAAGGCAGGTATCCTACCCCTGCGCCAAATCGGTCGTCAAAATTAAAATAAATTTAAAATAGTTGTGACATTATTAAATCGAACACTAGTGTACCGTTGTGCTAGATATTAGTTATAGCTTATAGTAGAATAAAAAGAGGATGGTAAATATAAAAAATAATTGTGAGGTTTTTAATCGATTGTTTGAATTATATTGCAGTTAGATTGCAAAGGGTAGGCTTATTTTAGTTATCAAGCCATTTTTTCATTTTATTTAATTTATACTGGTCTGCACGGGAGTGCCTCCGCGAAGACAAGCCAAGCGAAGCGAAAGGGCGCTACCTACTGTTTCTCGAAGTGTTTTATCGTATTTTTGAACTCTCATAAGTTGGGTTTGGATTATGCCAAATAAAAAAAAATCTTGGGTTGTAAGTAAATAGTAGATTCAATAAACATATTATAAAGTTTCGATTGCATAGCTCATAATCTTAAGATTTTATTGATAACCCCTGAGGGATTTGGTCACCCACTGATGATCATCAAAATTATTAGGGACTTCCTGAAGTCCTAGAAAGGTGAAATTTAGTATGTGAGCTAATATTAGAACACTAACAATATTAAAATTTTCCCCAACTCCTTGAACTAAGGGATAGAATTTTTTATGTGACTTAGGCAAAGTTTGATGCTTGAGGTCTGCAAATTGATATAAGGACTCCTTGTTATCTATATATATAAAATCGAGGGGACATAACTCACTCATCACGAAATCTCGAAAACTACTGGACCAACGAAGATGTAATTTAGCAGGAAGGTAGATTATGCCTAGGAGACGTCCGCTAAGAACGGATTTTAGGGAATTCCCCCCTAAAGAGGTAAAATGGGGGGGTTAAGGTTATATGGAACTTCCTCATTTATGGATTTGGAAGCATGAAAATTGGTACGCGATACTGGTTACGACTGAAAATGATCTGAGTAAGCAAAGTAAAAAAAACTCCCCCTTAATAGGGTAAAATGGGGAGATAAAGTTTATATGGAACTTCTTCATTTCTGAACTTAGAAGTATGAAAAGTGGTATGTTGAATACTGATCACGATTGAAAATTATCTGCGTAAGCGAAGTTAAAAAAACTCCCCGACAATGGGCTAAAACGGGCGGATTAAGCTTATATGGAACTTCCTCATTTCTAAACTTAGAAGTATGAAAATTGGTATGTTGGATACTGGTCACGATTGAAAATGATCTGCGTATGCGAAGTTTAAAAAAAACCCTTAATAGGGTAGAAAGGGGGGATTAAGGCTTATATGAAAACTTCCTCATTTCTGGAGTTAGGAGTATGGATATTGGTATGAAGGATACTAGATCATCATTTAAAATTATCTGCGTAGGTAAAATAAAAAAAACTCTAATAGGGTAGAAAGGGGGGGTTAATGTTTATATAGGGTGGGTGAGTGGTATTAACGATACGGAGTTGGGATGTTTATGGCACAATCACAACTAAACAGCTAAATCTATCAGATTATTGAACTCTGGCCGGGAAAATTTCATACGGTTTTTTTAACTCGGGAAAAAGTACAGTTCCCGTGAGATATAGTTTTTTTTGTTCACTTTATATAATGAAGCATGGGTATCATGACAGCTCATTTTGCGTGCAAAGCAGAAAATTCTTTATGCATTGGAATAAAACTCAAGAAAATCAGTATTACACATTTTTTAGCAAAGTATTGACTTGATTTTTTTGCATTTTGGTAGTTCAAGAGTAGGAGAATGTCCGAATATTATTCATACAATAGTAGCTGCTGTTTGTCTAGGTATCGTTATCTTTTTATGCCTAAACCACGGGTAGCGTGCTCGGCCTACGATCCATGAGGTTATGTGACTTTTGCAATGGTCTATCATGGGATTGCTGTTAAAAAATATATCGTGCTTCGGAAGACACGATAAGCCGATGTTTCTGGCTGCATTTGGATTGGTTAGTACACCATAACTTCAATGGGCCCGTGTGGAAGGTCATGGCCCATTCTCCTTATCCATCTATATGAAGGTCTGTGCCCCAGCAGCGGGGACATTAAAATAGATTGATGATGGTACTGATGAGACCTTAGAGAATGCCTATCTACCTACTTTTTGACACAAAATTTTGCGATGTAGTATCTATTTTGTACTACCTATTTTGAAATTTGGAATGGAGATAGTTTGAGACAGTGCTTCCGAGTGCTCCTACTAATTACTCCTACTGATAGGAGCACCGGGATACCCATGTCCTGATGCTAGGAAGTACATTCAACATACAAATTGTAACCACGGGAATAAGGCTTATTCCCATGGTGAAATAAGTTTTAGCTCGGGCAAAGCTGTAGAATGGAATTGGTATTTAAGGCGATAGTTTGAGTTCATGTGAAGGATGATATTTAAAATAGAGACAGTTTAAGGCCCTGGAAAGGATATATTATACTTTTTACCGCGGGAAATCTCATTGTATGGAAAAATCACATTAAGCGCGGGCTAATTTGGGGGCAGAAATTGGTATTTAAGTAAATAATTTGAAACCCTGGCAAGGATTATAATAGGCTACTTTTACTTTTTACCACAGGATAGTATCATATTCCCCACGGGAAAATCAATAAGTATGTATTATTTGTTTGTCCGACTTTCACGTCCAAACGGAGTAACGGATCATTGTGATTTTTGGCACGGGGGTAGATTAGGAGCTGGAGAATGACATAGTTTATCCCGGAAAATATTATATTCCATCAGGATAATGTCGTGTAGTACACGCGGGCGAAGCCGCGGGCGGAAAGCTAGTAAGTAATAAAAGACATATTAATGATTTTCAGTAACTCACCATCCACCCTTTAAATTAGAGAATGGAAGGTTTAACTTACAAACTTACTTACAAACCCGTATAAACTTAATTTCATGCTACAGATCTGAAAACTAAACAAGTACAGAGACTTGCTATTACAAAAAAAAAGTGTTTCCGGTTTTGAAATAAAAATATTACTCAACCCAAAAAAAAAAAAAAAACATATCAATTTAAAAAAAATTGTTTTTACATATTTCCACCAAAAACATTTTCATATAAAATGCTGCCAAGACGAGACGATATGGCTCGTACTGCCAAAAAGTGATCAGATCTCATGTAGAGCCGAGCTTCGTCCCTTCCGAAATGTTTACAATTTTATCTGCTAAGAGATTAAACTTACTTGTACAAGGATAAATACAGGCTCTTTATTATAACTTATAACACTTGATGCTGCACAATAATATAAATATGATTTGAAATAGATGTTATTTTACGTATAGAATTTTGTATTCTGAATATAGAAACCGAATAAAATATACCATGACAACGAACGTCATATCAATAATTTGAATGTGACGTTCGTTTTCAGTACACGCGTAAAAATTTGACAAATAGTTTTGTAATCCATAAAGGAGGCTATAAAATACACAGAATAAAAATATATAATAACGTAGAGGAGTTTGCAACGACAACGTTACAAGTCTATAAGCCCTTGCTCCACAAAATCTACTCCTAAGTCAAAATATATGGCTTGGCCGTTTCACTACCGTCACATTTACCATCACGTTTATACCTTATTAAAAAAATTATTTACTCTTCATTACTAATGAATGAAGTAATGAACAGTGAATACATTTTTTGTCTTGACTCGGCATCATTTTACATGAAAATGTTTTTGGTGGGATATAACTTGTGGTTGAAATAAATGATTTATATAACGTCTTCTTTTTAAATAAAAGTACATAGTTTAAACTTTACGGTAATTCCAGCTCACTTTACTTCCAAGTGTGACGCTAGTTCCAAATTGATTAGGGGATTTTTCAAATGGTATTATAGCTGTTTTATTTTTTAAACAAAAATAAGTAAGACGTTTTTGTGGTTCTAGAAGCACCATGGCATAACGTTAGTGTTGCTGGGTCTTAAGCAGAAGTCGTTTATTATTTTATAATCAAACAAATAAAATTAGTGGTTCGATAGTCGAGTTCTCAGAGTAGGAGTTACTATGGTAGGAGTCACAGTGTGGTCACTCCACAGGCTGTGTCACTATAATGCAGTCGAAGTGTGATTGCACGCCGCCATTTGTGGCGACCCTTTCTTTCTTTGTTGAGCAAGATAGCAGATTGGAAGACCTAATTATAGTCCCTGTTATAGTGTCTTTTAATATTTGACTAAAAATAAATATTCCAAATTAGTGGTTCAGTATTTGAGAACAAAGAGTAGGAGCGACCGGTGTCACTATAATGCAGTCGGAATGTGATTGCACGCCGCGCCGCTATTTGTGGCGTGGCGACCTGCCTCACTCTAATTCGTGCATAGATGAGCAGGCTAGCAGTTCGATAAACCCTGTACCTACTACCTTTTTAGGTAGTTGACTTATTGAGGGATGATTCAAATCGATCTTTGTGTTATATGATTATTTTGAAATTATGAGAGAGATTTTTTTAAAAAGCGTAATTAAGAGCCTTTGCACACTGCATTTTTTCGACGCACCATCGATGCGCATTTGTTTTGATATAGACGACAGACGAGTTTGACAAGCAAAAGTTGGATGGTTCTACAAGCTACATCAGACACGCAGGCAGGCAGGTATCTTATCGTATCAAACGCAGTGTGCATAGGCACTAAAGCACTAAAATAATTTGGCCAGCACTTGCTATGTCAAGTCAACTATTGAACTATTTTCATACAAAAAAAAACATGCGCCGTTTATAATTATACGTGAAAATAAATAGTTTATAATTATGTATAATATAAATGTATGTATGTTAGTCTGTAAGGTATTTATTGTATGGGCCTGATTTTGTAAAATTTCATTGTGTTGCCTGAAATAAATGATTTATTATTTATTATTATTATTCCCTTTATTACATTTTAAATACTTACAAAATTATATTTCTAAACATTAAATTTTTACAATGTATAACACTAAAAAATATAACATTTAAAAATACAAAAATGCAGTTCCCCAACGGCAGCAAGATCAAGGTCCCGGCTACCGATGGTTAAGGATCCAGAGACAGGAACCTTCTCACTATACGGGCCGTGTCCAGAAGTACTGCCTTCTGCATCTGACTCCCGATCCATCCACCTAACGCAAGCCTCTTAAGGTGTTTATCGAGGCTCTTGGCTATCAGACCATGGGCAGATATGACTATCGGAACAATAATTGCTGAATCAATGTCCCACATGTCAACAATCTCGTGAGCTAAATCAAGATATTTGTTTTCTTTATCTTTTTCAGCTTTCACAAGGTTGTCGTCATGGGGAACAGTGACATCAACAATTATCGCGCGGCGTTCGTGTCGATCTATCAATACAATATCAGGCTTATTAGCTACAATAGTCCTGTCTGTAATGATAGATCGATCCCAATACAATGTGGCATGGCTATTTTCAAGGACCTGTTCTGGTGCATACCTGTAGTACGGCACCTCGGATGCCACAAGACTATGTTTCAGAGCAAGTTGTTGGTGTATTATCCTGGCCACTTGGTTATGTCTATGCAAATACTCGCCGTTTGCGAGACGAGAACAACCGGAGATTATATGCCTAAGGGATTCACCCGGACGATGACACGCTCGGCAAATATCCACTGTGCCATCCCTTAGGATATACTTTCGGTAGTTATTCGTCATCACAACCTCATCCATAATTGCACAGACAAAACCTTCGGTTTCGCCAAAAAGATCACCGAAGCGGAGCCAGGATACTGAGGCTAATAAATCTACGTCGGGCCCATGGAGAGCCCGGTAGAATCTGCCATGTAACTCCTTGCTTTGCCACACAGTGCTGCGGTCGGAAGTACTAAGTACTACAGGTTTGGGCCAGTTTTCTTTTGCTAAAAATAGAGGAGTCAGTCCATTGTCAACAGCAACTACATCTCTATGAGACCCCATATCGACTTGGAGAAAATACTCCCTAAGATTGCATATCTCGCGGTTATGCAATGTCTTAGCATTTAAGAAGCCACGACCACCGCACTTCCGCGGGATATACAATCTCATGGTCGATGAACGTGGGTGATGTATGCGGTGTGCTGTTAGCAATGTACGAACTTTTCTATCCAGGGCATCCAGTTCAGTTTGAGTCCATTTAAGTATGCCGAAGGAATACATTAGTACCGGCATGACCCATCCATTGTATGCGCGAACCTTGTTTCCGCCAGACAAAAGACTTTTAAGGACTTTTGAAAGGCGCCCCAAGAAACGCTCACGCAACGACTGTTTCATGTCAGCATCGTTGATGCCTAATGCCTGTGACATACCTAAATATTTATAGGTTTCGTTTACGGAGAGAGATCTAAGATGAATAGAATCCGAGAGTTTATTATCTGACCACGCTTTACATGCATGACTGCACATTTGTCCACACCAAATTCCATTTTAATGGCATTACTGAAAGCTTCAGTAACCTTCAGTAACGCTGTCAAATGAGAACTGCTATGGGCAAATAGTTTCAGGTCATCCATGTACAGCAGGTGTGATATTACTTGACCATTTCTCCGTAAACGATAGCCTAACCCTGAACTCTCGAGAAGTGTACTCAGAGGGTTCAAGGCGAGACAGAACCACAATGGACTCAAACCGTCACCCTGGAAGATACCTCGCTCTATTTTTATAGGATCGCCCTGACCTAGAATCCGTCGAGATCCTGGATAGAAAAGGACCGTTCTCCATTTTCGCATGCACGATATCAAGAAAGTGCGTAGAGTTGTATTTATTTTATACAACTCCAGCACCCTCATGAGCCACGAATGCGGCACGGAATCATAGGCCTTCTTATAATCTATCCAGGAAGTCGACAGGTTCTTTCGGTTTCGACGAACCTGTTGGTTAATAGCCATGTCAATGAGGAGTAGCTCCTTAGTACCACGGGCCCCATTCCTACATCCATTCTGAGAGGCGACCATAATAGAATTTTGATTAATGTGTTCATTAATCTTCGACCTCAAAATGGACGTAAGAATTTTATAAATTGTTGGCAGACAGGTGATAGGTCTATAGTTTTTGGGGTCCGCAGTACTACCAGATTTATGGAGCAGATGGGTTATGCCTGTTGTCATGAATTCTGGAAGCGATCGAGATAATAAAGCACATTGAAATTGAGATGCTAAGCAAACGTGCAAGCTAGGTAACCATTTATACCAGAAATTGTGCAGTCCATCCGGGCCTGGAGATTTCCAGTTGGGTAAGGAACGAACTGCACAAACTACGTCTTGGTAGTCAATGGTTACTTCATTCATATCAGGTATAAGCTCACACGAACGCTCAACATCCTCCATCCACGCGCCTTCAGAGTGAGTGACAGGCACGGACCAGATGTTGTGCCAAAAAGAAATCATGGCTTCATCATCCGGCCGATGCATATCAGTATCACTCTGATACGATCGCTCCCAGGATGCATAAACACGTCGTTGATCTCTCTCGAACATGCGGTTCTGAGTAAAGCGATCGACTCGCACCCTATACCTTCGAATACGATTAGCCCATGCACAAATTTTCTGCTTCAGGAAGTCGATGCGCTCTGTGACACATGAAATATAATTTTGAGGACTAATACCAGTCCCCAAGAATGCACGTTTCACAAAGCGCATGACCCTAGGGCGCATGTTGCCCTCCCTAAAGCAGCTGAGCTTACCGATGAGTACCCTAGCCTCACTGATACGACGCTCAATCCTACACTGCCAGGCTGGTACAGCCAGGCGAGGGCGTGTTGCTGTGTCAGTATTTGGAAATTTGACATGAGCAACACGACAAGCTGTAATAGCCGCACAGTACAGGATCGAATGAGTATCAGTCAGGTCTTCACTACTATCAAAGTAATTTGGTAGTAGCAAATCTAAAGCACACATCAGCGCCCTATTTTTTTTGTGCATGGGAAAACGTGGAAGCCGAGGTCTAAGGTGAACCAAAGTCGATCGAAATTCCCGAACTACATCTTCAAGAGTACTCCTCAATATATCATTGTATTGGGGACTTACAGTAGTAACCATATCATCTCCACGATCACTATCAGCAACGTCAGCTTGCAATGTGGCCGCGGCAGAAGCTTGAGTTGCCGCCTGCGATGCAGTAGTAATGATACGGTTACGTTGCACCTCTGTACGGAGCCGATCAAGTACCGAGTCATCCAACAAGTGACCCCGTTGAATGGCTCGCACCTGATCCGACAGTCGTTGAGCCGAAACGTTGATTGATGGTTCGAGAGCCTGAAACAGAGAAAGCATCCGAACACGATACGCAGTAAGATTAGTTCCTGCCTCTGTTGCCTCAAAATATGCGCGCATGACATTTTCATTGACGGAAATTGTCCATCGCATGCGCTGCACTCCACCGGGAGCGGGGGCCCTGACCGGAGCCGTTTGCCCCAGAAGCCCCAAACTCTTCGGTGGCCGGCCCCTCCTCCGGCGTACAGGCGGTGGCGACGTCGGCGGAGAGAAGTACTCGTCACTATCACTCGACGCAACTGCAGATGTCAGCTGAACACACGGCACTGAGGCAGTTGCCGACAACTGCGAGGCGGAGCGAGGTGACGAGCCCGGAGGTGGAAGACGTGCTGCTCGGCTTCTCGTCAACATCTATTTCTTCATTCGTTATCCCATTTGTTGATTTCGTAATTTGGCAATATGATGATGACTGGTGATGACATTCTCAAATGTCATAGTAAATTTTCTATTTGTTTTTGGTATTTTAGGTCTAATAAATATGAAATAATTGTGGTATTACAAACTGGATGCTATTGTTGATCGAAGTATTACAGAATATATGAGAATTTCGATCTCTGAATAAAATATTAGATATAAAATGGGGAAAGAATGTCCTGTCACGTTGACGCTTCTTTTTTATTATTATTATTATAATAATTCCGCGTAAAATATTTAATGAAATTTAATTAATTATCATTATTATCTGTTAAAAGACGCAGCAGTTTATTCGCTTATGTTCACCAAGTAATGCTTTGATATCGCAGCTTAAAATAGTTAAACTAAATGGTAGAACACACATTTATGTATACAAGTAGTATACATAAATGAAAGGGGCGCAGAACGTGCGAAAAATTCAATGCACGCCATCATGGGTCGAAAAATATTCGTTTGTGTGAATGCCGTATCGGCTCCTCTGAGCTGATAACATTTTTGCCAATTTTACGTGACATGGAATTTATACGGGCAATTTATCAGCAGCTCCCGTTACCTTACTACCGAATATAAGGTGTGTTATCATATCATTCACTTTCACTCATATCTTTGCGGTTATAGAGATTTAATATTGAGTAGAGATTCAATTGTTTTTAGTACTTACGGAACTATTATTACTATTATTTAGCCGTGATGCTTAAATATTTATTATTTGTATTTACATTATTAACTGTATTTTAAAACTCTTATTAGTAGTGTGACTGTAAGATCAGTAGTCTCTATTAATAACAGATAAATTATTATTTTGGTGTGGACCCATTTCTGGACCGAAAATTATGTTCTTGATATCAATTTAAAGCTCTTGGGAGTGTTCTCTGCTAAAAACTCTGACATTCGAGTTAAATTTAATTATGATACCTGTGATCCATGATTTAGTAGGTATTATTACTAACAGACCAAGACATTTTCGACCACTGTTTATTTATGTGACGGCAATGAATTTTCAGTCTATAATTTATGTTCCATACAATGCTAAATCTTTGCACAGTTTCTCGTAAACTCAAACACACAACGTTTGTATATACGTAGTTTAGACTTCTTAACTTTATGTTTGTTGAATCACATGTTCTTTCATTAAAAATGTATAATTTGGCCGGGCTAGTTCGCTAAAGTTACACAAATGGTAGCGTGCTATACCAACTCCAATGCAATATTCAGGTCATTAGAGTTCTTTTTAGCCGAGTAAGCAATAAAAATAATAGTTTTTGTTGGCAACTTTGTTGGGGTTTAAGACTTCCTATAAATAATTAGCCTTTGGGTGAGAATAGCCATAGAAAAACACGATATCGACGCGACCAAAATGTATGGAACAGCATTTTTTCTCGTAATTTCGTGGCCCCAATTGTAAAAGATGTTCGTATAGAGATGGACACTTTTATACCGAAAAATGTTTGTCGCATTGTCGTTTCCACATTTTATAATATGCAAAAAGTGCTTTAAAATAAATCCGTTATGTGGTTATAGGCCCTGAAACAACACAAACGATGTACCCCAAACCCGTTACATTTGAAAGACAACAACGAGGAGATTGTTTTTGACCACTAAAAAAATAACCAAGTACTAATGTACTCGTAATTTGGCTATAGAAGATATACCTAGATATAAAATGAAATCCACGCTTACAAAGTTGCGGGCAACCACTAGTACCTACATTATAAAACATAAAATGAAACAACTAATTAAATAAATATGGTTAAATAAAATAGTATCGAAGCTAATATAGGTAATATAGGTAGCTAATATAGCTACTTACTTAAATGATGCTCGCAATATATTGACATTCTAGTATGAATCTCAATAATTCTCCCGCAAAAAAGCTCTAAAGCAATAATCGTTAGTCTGTAATTTAGGTTCGTGCAAGGAGATCGTTAGCAGTAATTTTATATTAGGAAAGTACCGCAAGCAACCCCACTACAGAGAGCGTAGCGAATAAAAATTGTAATTCAAAGACAATTTCGCCTAATTTTTCGCACGTAAAGTCCATGAGCGTCGGTGCCAAAAGCAAAAAAGGTGCTTTGCATTAATGGAAAGTTCGCTTAACGCGTGCCCATAAAGTGGGTGTAACCACAACCGCTGTGCCGGCTTCCTCATGCAATTTTCAAGGTCATAAATAATAAAACCGTGAGCGCGATCCAAAGCACTTTGGCTACTTTCGCGCGGTCCTATATTGAAATACCTCGGGAAGGCGAACGTGGCTGGTAAACTGATGGTACGACCTTCTGTGGCTGTGGTGGTGGTTATCTCCCTTATCTATGATTCAGATGACTAGGGAAATTTACTACGACATTACAAAAAGCTACTATGATTCCTCATAGAAATTGTTATTGGTGAATACATATTCCATTAGCCATAGCATGAAAAACTATAGTTATGGTAATCGAATAGTAAACTATACCGTCCTTCAAAAGCTGTCAAAGTGCGGCTGTCAAACATGTATTGAATTTCAGTTCCTTATACAATCGAAAGGGCGCTGCTTTGGTTTTCATGTTTTCATACATAATAACACGATCACGATAACGGTTACCATAACGACAGTTTTTTTTGTGCTTTGTATTTGTTTTAATCTAGTAGGTACTACATCTATTAGAAAAGGACATATTACAAAGCACTTGATTCTTGACTGTAATTTTACTTCAAAAAAAGGATTGACTTTTTCTTTTGTACCTGAAAAGGCTTTATTAGTAAAATATTCGGATTGCATTTCGGCAACAGTAAAACCTTTGTCACAGGAATAATTAACAGGAATTTCAGTTGCATCTGATGTAATGAAAGTATGCAGCGGCGTCCTCAATACGCGCATAATCCTGTATATATTTTGGCGGCGGCGTGTAACTTTGGCATTTAAAGTTAGTACAAATTAATGTCACCAGCCGTGTGGTGTCTGAAAATGTATCATTTAATATTCATTGGGTGGAAACGGACTTCGATGGAAGTGTGTCGTGTTAATAACTAACAGGGATGAACCTAATTTAATTGGACCGAACTGTGTTGTTACTTTTAGTATTGTGATTTTGTACTGTTTGTTTATATAAGAATAATTCATGTTAAGTTATAATACAATCAAAGCACTGTGAATACATTTTTTTATCATAATTTCCCGCTCTTTTTACCAGGCCCAGCGTTCTGGGGTCTCATCAACCCCGAATGGTCGCTGTGCAACAAGGGTCGGCGGCAGTCGCCCGTCAACCTCGAGCCGGAGAAGCTTCTGTTCGACCCCAACCTACGGTTTTTGCACATAGATAAGCATAGAGTGAGTACTGCTTACCAGGGTCAGCATACTGGGGGTCTCATCAACCCGGAATGGTTGCTTATCAACAAGGGCCGGCGGCAGTCGCCCATCAACCTTAAGCCGAAGAAGCTTCTGTTCGACCTCAACCTACGATTCGATTTCTGCACAAAGATAAACATAGAGTGAGTACTGTTTACCAGGCCCAGCGTGCTGGTCTTTCATCAACCCCGAATGGTCGTTGTGCAATAAGGGCCGGTGGCAGCTGCCCATCAATCTCGAGCAGGAGAAGCTTTTTTTCGACCCGAAATTACGATTTTTTTACATAGGTAAACATAGGGTTAGTACTGTTTACGGCCTGGCCACGATCATGCGCGGCGGCGGCGACGAGCGAATTACGTATCAGTTGGTGCGTGTCATTGACTTATTTGATTAGACGTCTGTCGCGAGCGCGCAATGATAGCGCAATTTGATCGTCACCGCCGCCACCGCGCATGTTCGTGGCCAGGTCATTGGGGTGAGTTCCCTGAACGCTGGAAGAGGGGGTGCTGTGCCTCCTGTTGAAAGAGCGACGGCCTCTTGATTCTCCATCAACCTATCGCCCGGTGGAGCTGCTGGACGAGGTTGGAAATATGTTGGAGAAAATCATTGCGGACCGGATCGTCCAGCACCTGGAGACGGCAGGCCCAGAATCTTTCAGGCAATCAGTATGGTTTCCGATGACGGAGGTCTACGGTAGATGCCATTATAGCGCTCAAGGAGCTGACGGAGAGGGTTACTGGTTCCTTAGACATAAGGAATGCATTTAACGCACTCCTCTTCAGCGTGATCAAGGATGGTCTGCGCTATCACGGCCTGCCCTCGTATTTGGTGGCAATCGTCGAAAACTACTTGGTGGTTAGGAAGGTGGTGTATCCTTCTGGTGACGGGGAGATGAATGGGTATGACGTGATCATGGGTCGCTGACCTTCAGACTAACGCAGGTGCTTTCTGGGTACAGATGCTTTGGTAAGTACCTGTTTCGGATAGGAAGGGAAGCGACCCCTCGGTGCCATGATTACGGCGCTAGGGAAGATAGCGCGGAGCACACTTTACAGTTGTGCCCTGCCTGGTCTCTGTAGCGCGGCAATCTTGAGGCCGTGATAGGACGGGATCTCTCGTTGGCAGATCCTGGGAAAGGAGGCATCGGAACGGATTCACGAGCAGAACGCTCGCGCGGATCGGCTCCGACGAAGGCGGGGCGGTGCGATCCGGGCGTCAGCCGCCATGCTGTGGCCCGGACCGAATTGCCCCCTCCTACCATCCTGGGGAGATGGCCACACTTGCTCGGCCACCTCCCACCGCGTAGGGGCCTGGGAAGCCGAGCCGGCCGTCGAGTCATAGGGGGAGCTTGTCACACCGGGTCCTCCAGATTACGACTCCTACCGACGGTGGTGAGAGCAAGTAATGAGGGGTTTAGTAGGTATTCCTCCTTCCTGACCCCCCATCGAGTCCTCACGTCTGGATGGAGGGTCAGGAGGCGGCTAGGCGAGTCCCACATAACCACGTAGCGTAAACGCATTCCCCTCACTTAAAAAGAAGAGTTAGTACTCTTTACAAGGCCCAGCGCTGTGAGGTATCAGTAACCCCAAGATTTTTAGACTTACTTCTATTCTGGTGCTAATGCAAGTCATGTCGCACAGCTGTGCAACTGAGATGTGATCAATTCCTTCCTTACTCTGATAATATCAGCGCTTATAGGGATAATATGATGAAATTTTAAATGTAATTAAAGTAATGTTATACATTCAAAATAAATCATATCTAGGATTCACATTGTTTCAGTTAAGTTCATTGTTATGTACAACTTTCTGGTTTAAACCATTATGGTTTTACCAGGGATCTTTTATAGTTAAAATGAAACAAAAGATTTTTGGAGTCTTCGTATGAAATAAATAATTTGGACAAATTATAATGACAAATTATGTATCGTTTTCATTGAAATCCAGATTCTTTTGACATCTTTTGTTTTAATTGCAACATATTTCTTTTACCATGTCTAAATGTCACATGTCTAAATAAAATAAAGATACAGTCAAATAAAAAAAAAATAAAGTCAAAAATACTTTTGTCTGATTTAGTTTTGACTGCAATACATTATTGCAGTATCCACTACGAATGCCTAATCTTTGTCATCCTTCTACAGATTAACGGACTCATAAGCAACACGGGCCACTCGGTGATCTTTACTGTGGAGAATGAGACCCGTCATCACATCAACATCACCGGGGGCCCTCTGTCCTACAAGTACCAGTTCCACGAGATCCACATACATTACGGCCTTCACGACCAGTTTGGATCAGAACATGCTATCAACGGGTATTCGTTTCCTGCAGAGGTTAGTATAGATTTGGGGCTGTCCATTAATCACGTGAAGCCCAAAGGGGGGACGGGGTCCGGGAAAAAATCACCAAATATCACTAGGAGGTGGGGGGGGGCTTTATTCAGCTGAATACGTACGAGGATTATACTATCCCTCCTCCATCTAAGATCACGTGTATTTTTATTTATCCCTCCTCTATCTAAGATCACGTGTATTTTTATATGTATAAAAATACACGTGATCTTAGATGCAGAAGGGATAGTACAGACCTCACCACGTATCACCAGGGGGGGGGGGGGGGGGGTCTAAAGTTACGCCTCACGTGATTAATGGACAGCCCCTTCCCAGTAGCTTTTTATGCTGCCGTTACTGCTGTATATAAATACTTTTTAGTACCTAGTGTATAGGTCTAGTATAGGTCTCGTGTTTTTTACTATCACATTTTTCCTATACTTTTCCAATAATATTAGGGGTTAAAGTATCAAACTGCTGTTTTGTATGGAGATTTTTGTACATTTTTTTCCCATACTAACGTTTTTGTAATTTATTCAACGACTAATATTTTGTAACTTTACAAAATTTTACACACGTATTTATGGACATTTTAACTACTAAATGACACATTTGTTAAGAGAAGAAAAATCTAACTAACACTAAGTTACAACTAATAAAGTACGAAATTCTAGAAACAAAAGTAGTCGTAACTTTCGGTTAATGTATAAGTTTTTTCTATGTAAATAAATTAAATATTGTAGTTATTAAATTATCAAAAGTTGCTCGATACGGGTCACGGATTTCTACAAAAGAAAAAAACGGCAATTTCATAGTTTAACCCCTATTACATTGTATCTTGAATCAACTGGGCTAGAATTAGGAATAAGACGATCACAGTTTCACAGTACCTATTTCTTATTTAATGAGTTTATTTGGAGAATTGCATTGTAAATATAATTTAAAATCTCAATACAATGTATTCATCATATTTAAACTAACATTATTAATTATTATCATGGTATTTTTTTTAAATCAAATTTATGCAAGACAAGGAGATATTCCGCGATAATAGTCTTAAATGTCTGCAGCCTAGATAAGTAGTCAAACAATTTTAAATTAATAACCAAGTTTTATCTTACTTAAAGTTAAAGATTAAAAAGTAGTAACTTTATATAAACCATGTTAGAAATCTGTCAGTTTTCAGTTCGTTGTTGTATGAATTCAACCTCTGTAAATTTTTTATGTGACAAGAAGATTGCCCCTGAGACTCTTGAATAAGAAAAAAAGCGCAACAAGAAAGATTTTTATGTTTGAAGACTCTAAAAATTACAATGTCAGTCCTAAAATAAATGCTGTAAGACATTTAGAAGTAAAATGAAATTAGAATAATGGGTTTATGTATTTTATTCATAATTATTACAAAAATGATTTTTTCGTTATAACATTTATTAAGTTGAATGAATTCACTTATAGTCTAAGATCCCATGAGGAATTTGTACCCTGATCTGTTATTTAATTCTAAAGAATATTAGATAGTAGATAAAGAATAGTCTTCTAATAAGAAATAAAGAATAAAGAATATAGATAGTAGATAAAGAATACTTCGCACAGAGGTTGCCGCGCTATTCTGTGCCGATGATGTGAAACAACAATATGCTTACCTATTATAATAGTCATTTTTTTTATCTTCTTCCCTGGTATGTTAGTCATGAAATTCACGCATCAGCTGCGAGAATATACTCCAAAGAATTAATAAAAATTAGGGTTGCCGGTTTTACCCTTGTGCGCTTATGAGGTTGCCAGGTTCATTATGAGGTTCAGTTTTTTGCCATTCGGCTACGGAAGTCTAAAAAGTGAATTGTAGGGTCTTATTACAAGTGTGATCTGCCCATCTTTAACCTTGGATTCACACAGTTTCTGATACCGCAACCTAATATAGTTCGATTGGGAATAAATTAAGCTTTCGTTTGAGATCAGGGTATATTGTCAACAGCTACTTACCTGTTTAAACTTGGCAACCTCATAAGAGCACAAGAGTAAAACGGCCAACCCTATTTTTTAAAACATATTGTTGTTTCACATCATCGACACAGGAATTTAGCGCCGCAGCATATGTGCGATGTATCAATCTATTCATTCTACCATGTAATCTTCATTAGAATTAAATAACAGATCGTAGATATTTACCGACACAGTATCTCGTACTACCTACTATTAGCAACATGCTGGACTACCAGTTTTTTTTAATCCACAACGGGTTAGCACTTAGCCTTCATTACACCTGATGTTAAGTGGTGATAAGGCTGATAGTGGAAGCGCACTACTCCCGGAATCCTCAATCACTGAGGAGATTATGTCTAATAATAACAATTAGAAAATTTGAACTTGAATTACTAAAAATCTGTGAAATAAATAAGTACCTATGTAGGTACTATTTTAAAGTGTTATTTGCTGTTTACTCTTTTGTTCGTCAAGTCACTAAAGTACAGTTAAGGTAGAATAGCTCATAGTTATATCACGTTTAATAGTAGTTTGTTACACAAGGAACGTAAGTGAGCTATAACAAAACAAGATCCAATTTGGCGCCCGTGCGAGCGCAGCTCGCAAAGGGCGCTAAAGGATCGAGTGCACCCGAGATATTTAGACGCCCGAGCGAGCGAAACGAGCGAGGGCGAATATAGTTCGAGGGTGTAATAGCTACTTGCAACCGAGGTAAGCATTCTACTTTACATCATTCATGCAAGGTAAATAAAACAATTATATTGTTATGACAAAATGATTCTTTTATAAGAGAGAAAATATTTATTCAAAATTTGCCAAAACTTGTAAATGTACTTATTTTAACTGCCATTTTCATTGTTCTCTACAGTAAATAGTTTTCATAACATTTTATGAACAAATATTGTTTGACCAAGGAGTTTTGCATAGCTTGAATGGTAAAGTTACTTTACAATTAAAGCATTCACCTGCTTGAATTGCAAAGTAATTTGAAAATGGAACGTTCTATCTAAACAATACACTGTGTTGCACATGCCAACTTACACAGCCTCTTACCATACTAGTAAATTCTAGTTACCGAGCAGTATGATGTAAAATAATTATACTAGCAGCAAAAACTTTTGTCCAATATTCAGCAATAATTCTGAATGACATGATAAGCTTTAAACTTTCAGAATAAGAATGTCACTTTCTGAATTTTAAACATATTTACGTTAGAATTCGAAATGGCATTGTAAATTAATACCAAGGTACTTACTAGCAATCCTTAAAATTAGTTGTAATGTGTTACCGTAATTGCTTGCCGATGCATTCGTCAATAGTCGGCAAATACTACTGTTTAATTAAATTAGCAAACACTAACATTGATTAAAACTGATACTTATGTTTGGCTAGCGGCCACATCAGACATCTTCTACTTACCTTTATTTAGTGAAGACCTGATGTAGGTATATTTATATAAGAAAGTACGGAAATGCTTCTTCAACAAGTTTTATGATTTGACTCCGTGTGGCGCCAGCAATCCGAGACTGTTTAAAATATTGGCTGAAAGGGTGATATGAGAACGTTTTCTATTCATATTGATGACCAGACTACGTATTTATTATTATTATTTGAACACTTTGTACCTATGAAAAGTGAATCCAGACGTACAAATGTTTAATATCAATTTAAATTTTCAGTAGCAAAAATATCAACTTTAAACCATATTATGATTCTATTAATGAACATTAAGCCGGCTCATCGATTGATTCAGAGTATAATTAGGTGTCTTACTTGAATACGGTTATTGTGTGGGCATTATCGGTTGAGCGTCTAATTAGTTAAGCCGTTTGTGGCGGCGGCAGCACCTATAGTTCGGATGCGGTACGCACGTCTTGCTGCGTGTTACGCTAATTGATTGCACGTTGACTGGAATACGGGAGCCTATTAGTTTGCTTACTTGACTGTGGTCAAGTTAATGTCTTAAGGTTTAATATCTTTTATTTTAAGAATTGTAGAGAAATGATATTTATTTATAACGGTTATTGTGTGGGCATTATCAGTTGCGCGACTTATTAGTTATGCCATTTGTGGCAGTAGTACTTATTCGTATGTGGTACGTACATCTTGCTGCGTGTTACGCTTATTAATTGCACATAGTCGGGAATAGTGATGATTGTTAGTTCGCTTACTTCACTATGATCTACATAATATGCTTTGACTTAAAACAAAGAATATTTATAATTGGATTTTACTTTAATACGATTATTGTGTGGGCATTGTCGGTTGAGCGTCTAACTAGTTAAGCCATGTGTGGCGGCAGCACCTATAGTTCGGATGCGATACGCACGTCTTGCTGCGTGTTATGCTAATTGGTTGCACGTAGTCGGGAATACGGGAGCCTATTAGTTTGCCTACTTCACTATAGCCAAGTCACTGGATTTGATTCTAACTATATTTAGAATTGTGAAGCAATTATATTTTACTTGAGTATGATTATTGTGTGGGCATTATCGGATGCGATACGCAAGTCTTACTGCGTGTTATGCTAATTGAATGCACGTAGTCTGGAAGTGAGGAGCCTTGTAGCTTGCTGAGGTCACTGTGAACAATTGAATATTGTTAAGGTTAGCGTAAGCCCGCACAGCGATTAAAATTCGCGCGATTAAAAATCGCGATTTTGTAACACATGGAATTGTATGTAGGTACACGCACTCGCGATTTAAAAATCGCGCGATAAAAAAATCGCTGTGCGGCCTTAGCCTTAAGGTTACACTACTATCTTTTCAATTTTAGAACACAAAAAAGTAGACGTTTTCATGACTTGTCTTTTCGAAAAGAAACAAAATTCATGGTGAATAGTTAGCAAATCAGAGATTCGCATTAAAACGCTATCAATGATTGAGGAGGTGTGTAAAGAGAGCGTAACAGATGTTTCCACGCACCGCGCCAAGACGTTGAGTCCCCGATGTAATCCCAGCGTAAATTTGCACCAAGCCACGATACACTCCAAACCTTGGATTTATTCGTACATTCGCGGAAACGCTTTAACGTGAGTTTAAGAAACAGTTCGCTGGTCTTAGAATATTAACCAGCGCAATACAACACAATAAGTTACGAATATTAGAAATACAATTTAAAAAAGTCAGCATATAACACGTGTACCGATTATAGGAGACACGCAAACGCTATCAGCGATTCGGGAGTCGAGTAAAAAGAGCGTAAGGGCGCTTGTGCACTACACGGAATTTTACCGTCCCGGAATAAAGCGGATGCTTGTATTTTAATAATAAATTATAGAACTTATTTATTTTGTAAAGTTTAGGGTTTAAAACATTGAAACTACACGAAATAAATAAATTCTTACTATTATCAATGATTTATTATTGAGTACTAGCTTTCTGCCCGCGGCTTCGTCCGCGTTGACTACACGACGTTATCCCGCGGGTATGTGATATTTTTCCGGGATTAAAAGTAGCCTCTGTTCCTCTCCAGGCTACAAAGTATCGGTGTCTCAAATTTCAGCCAAATCCGTTCAGCCGTTATGGCGTGATTGAGTAACAAACATACAAACATCTAAACATCCAAACATCTAAACTTTCACATTTATAATATTAGTAGGATAGGATAGTAGGATATCCGTTTTTTCCGGGACGGTAAAATTCAGTGTAGTGCACAAGCGCCCTATGGGCGTTTGTGCACTACCACTGAATTTTACCGATCCGGAAAAAAACGGATGCTTGTATTTAATTAATTACTAATATAAATGATTAATTATTAAAATACAAGCATCCGATTTTTTCCGGATCGGTAAAATTCAGTGGTAGTGCACAAACGCTCTATCTGTTCTCACGCACCGCGCCGAGACGGTGAGTCCCCGACGTAATCCCAGCGACGGCGACGACTCAAGCGTGCCTGTTTATTTATGTGACAAATTCGCGCCAAGCCACGATACACTCCGAATCACGGATTTATTCTAACATTCGCGGAAACGGTTTATCGTGAGCTTGAGAAAAACGTTTTGGTTGATGGTAGGGACTTGTTCTTAGTCCGCCTGGCTAGCTACCACCCTCTTATATAAGTCTGACGCCGTAACAATTATGTTTTCGGCATTAAGTATTGTGTTCTGGCAGTTTGAGATAAAATAGCCAGTTTCTCAGTGATTGAAGATTCCGGGAGTAGTGCACTTCGCTTCGACCTTCAGCCCTATCAACACTTAACATCGGAAGCTAAGTGCTACCCCGTTGTGAATAAAAAAAAGCTAAGTTCTGAGTACGACTATAATAAGGCTTGGAATTTTTTATCCTGCTAATAAATTATAAATGAGATAGTTTAAAATGTGAAATTTTAGATGTTTGGAAGTTTCTATGTTTGTTATTTAATCACGCCAAAACTGATGAACGGATTTGGCTGGAATTAGGGGACACAGATACTTTGTAGCCTAGAAAGAAACGAAGGCTACTTTTTATCCCGGAAAAATATCACATACCCTTGTAGTCCACGCGGGTGAAGCCGCAGGCGGAAAGCTAGTCATACATATTTTTCATTCCATTCTTTGTTAAATAAGGTATTCGACTGTTGATATGTAGTATGTATATGTACCTATATATCTACATATTAAATAATTTCTTTAGGTAAATGTTCAAGTAACAAACATCAAATATTAAATTTTGCATAGAATCGTCTCAGAAACAAGCGAGACAAGCTCCTAACAACAGTCTTAAAAGTTATTTTAATTAGACGCCTCTCTATCTACTTAGAAACGTTAGGTTTAGGCCCTTTAGAGGTAGGTATCTATAAAATAATATAATTTTGTTACTAATGTTTAAAAGGGTATTTAAAATTAAATAAAATGCCAGTCAATCAACTATTTGTCTAATATTTTATCACTAATAAGGTGGAACGATATCATTAAAAACAAAGATCTTTGACCATAATAACCTCAGCTACTTGTAGAAGCAATGTTTATTACTTTTAAGGTTTCCAAAAGTAGTTCTCCATTATTATTGTCACTAATGTGTCACTAATGTGTTGATTATAGTTTCTTTGTTTTAACCAGTCGCTTTTGTTTCAGATCCAGATATTCGGTTTTAATTCACAGCTTTATTCGAATTTCTCTGAAGCACTCCACAAAGCGCAGGGGATAGTTTCGATATCTCTACTTCTGCAGGTAAATGAGTCTATTATTTTAAATTAGTTTTGTACATATCAGTGTTTATGCCTTTATTTTCCAAACTAACTTAATACCACTGTTTTGTACGGAAAAAGTATTGTTTTAAAGTTTACAGGCGATGTATTTTGAATTTTGTAAAAATATATTAAGTATTAATTTTTCGAATCCTACCAGAGTTAGTTGGTAGGTCGCTTGGTCAAATTATTGTTTTGTTAAATAAATTTATGCTCTAGATAGGTATGGATGCGTGTTCATTAGCAAGTAATGTAGTAAATAAAAGAAACGCACCAGAATTCTCTTGGAGTTCAGTTGAATAATATTACTAGGTACTTATGAGCTTAAAATATTATCTTTCTTCCTTACTTTGTTGAATCATAAGTGAGCTCGTTTCATTACCTTTGAGAGTTTCCATGCCCCGTATTCTCTAGAGCGGCGTGGTGAGTGCGCCCTCGGCTTTGTACATAAAAGTGTGGATTAGCGTGATTTGCAATTTTTCAAAATTGGTGTTGCGCTTTCACGTAATTGACGTTATAGGCAAGTTATAAGAGCCGCACCTTTTCAGCACCCGACCTTATTCCGCCGAACTGAACGCGCTTAATTAAGGAAATTGGAATTTTCTGCGATCCATTGGATTAGCCGCCAAAGCTATTAGTTCAAATTAAGAACTGACTAAACGAACGTAAACTATAACGCGAGTCACTTTTGGGGTCGACAAAACAATTTCGATAGTGGCAATTAATTTTCTCGCGGTACCTTGAACTTGTTTACGGTTTGTTTTGCTTCGATTGTGCGGGATATTAAGCAAACAGTATGTTTTCACTACAAGACTGCTTGAAAACTTTTCACAAGCCTTTTCACGCCGTCGTAGAGAACTTAAGATGTTCACGACAAGAGTGGGTTAGTGTCACTGAAACATATAGCGCTTCTTGGTTTACGGAGAAAATATCTTTCTTCTCATAACCGTAAATATTATGTCTCTACCACGTAAATTATGTAGTAAAGTAACAGTACTTTTTTTATTTCGCAACGATAGCTGAAAAGTAGTCAATTAAGTACCTACCACAAAAAAGAGTAAGCTCAGCTTAGTTATTATTAGAATGTCTGACATTATTCGATCGCTAAAAGGAGCTCCTCTAATGAAAGTGCCTCCAAACTGTTGTCTCAAAGGCACGTGTGTGTGACACCTTCATTATATTTGGCGTCTTGCTTTGAGCGCAGCGTAAAATGAAAGTGAAATAAACAGTGCCTTATATTATTATTACAACCGATTGTAGCTATATTGAACATGCAATGGTTAAATAAAATGTTATATTGTAATAAAATATTCAAAAGAATTGGTAATAATTAGCAAAGCTTTCTGTTTTAGGCAAAAAAAGCTTTTTATTATAATTCACTGATTAGCAATTATGATAACTAGGTAGGTACTTATCAATATTTTAGTTAAGTTTGAAAACATACCATAGTAATGAAATTGAATCAGTTTTTTTTTTGTTTTAGCTGGGAGATTTATCAAATCCAGAGTTACGGATATTAACAGAGGAACTAGAAAATATAAAATATGGAGGTACTAATATATATATAGTTTTTTTTGTAATCTGATTTAGTCCAAATTGATTGTTGTTTACCATATTTGAACTTAGATTTTATTTTAATGATGTAGATTAAATGTAACGCCAATTGAAAATTCATTTTCTTTTTTAAAGGAGCCGAGATGCCCGTAAACAAGTTGTCAGTCCGTGGGCTTCTGCCCGACACAGACTACTACATGACGTACGATGGGTCCACTACAGCCCCAGCGTGCTTCGAAACCGTCACGTGGGTCATCATCAATAAGCCTATTTACATCACCAAACAACAGGTATTAATCATACTTATTTGTAATAAACATGAGTGTAGTGTCTGTAAACAAGTTGTCAGTCCGTGGGCTTCTGCCCGACACAGACTACTACATGACGTACGATGGGTCCACTACAGCCCCAGCGTGCTTCGAAACCGTCACGTGGGTCATCATCAATAAGCCTATTTACATCACCAAACAACAGGTATTAATCATACTTATTTGTAATAAACATGAGTGTAGTGTCTGTAAACAAGTTGTCAGTCCGTGGGCTTCTGCCCGACACAGACTACTACATGACGTACGATGGGTCCACTACAGCCCCAGCGTGCTTCGAAAACGTCACGTGGGTCATTATCAATAAGCCTATTTACATCACCAAACAACAGGTATTAATCCTAGTTATTTGTAATAAACGTGAGTGTAGTGCTCGTAAACAAGTTGTCAGTCCGTGGGCTACTGCCCGTCACAGACTACTACATGACGTACGATGGGTCCACTATAGCCCCAGTGTGCTTCGAAACCGTCACGTAGGTCATCATCAATAAGCCTATTTACATCACCAAACAACAGGTATTAATCATACTTATTTGTAATAAACGTGAGTGTAGTGCTAAAATGTCCGTAAACAAATTGTCAGTCCGTGGGCTACTGACAGACACAGATTACTAAATGACGTACGACAGGCCCACTATTAGTTAACTCAAGTCTAGAGCCAAGACAAGAGTGCATATTCTAGTCAGCCTGTGAGCCCGACAGAAAGTACGACAGATCTCCACCGTGTAGTCCTCCTATTATGAATTATCTTATCTTAAACAATCGTTTTTTGTGTGCATTTGTGTTGGTTTTATATTTATTTTTAAATTCCGTTCATCATCATTATCACGTATGGATAAGGAGAATGGGCCATGACCCACAACGCGGGCTCAATGCGGATTGGTGGGTATAAACGGCTGCAAATGCAGCTGAGACCAACGGCTTAACTTGCCTTCCGAAGCACGGAGGAGCTCGATATAATAAATTTTGGTCACCTGTCCCGTGATCGACAATTGTGAAAGTTGCGATCGCAGGCCGAGCACGCTAACCACTGCGCTTCTCACCAGAAAATTCAGTTATAAAGCGGCAATAACATCATACAGCAACATCATAATCAGTGAAATTATAGTGTGTAAATGGACATACCGTACAAACTTCATTGCGCACTAACGTAGTCATCAACAGCCCCATTTACGTCACTTAGCAACAGGTAACTGATATTACGTCATTAAAACTTTCTGAGAATAATCGGCGTAAACTCGAGGCCTCACTTTGGTCGCATATGCTTACTTATCTCACTTTACACGTTGGAAAAGTCTACCGTATTAAATCTAAACTATAAGATAAGATTTAAATACTAATGGTGTTGGCAGTATCTAAAACCGTTTTTTATAAAAATATAAGTTTTCAGAGCTGATTACAAAAAACATCTAAGGCAAAATAGCAAAATGAAAGATATTATCAACACACTAAAGTAATTCTGATCATTCGTCTGTAAGGGGACCCCATCTCCCTCTTACTAAAGAAAAAAAAAACGTTTTTTAACTTAATCTAATACAAATAATAGCTGTAGCTTACTTTTATTCCACAACAAAATCAAGATTTCATTCTAAATAAAGCAATCGTGTGTAGCGTTGCAAACTTAAACAGTTAAAGTTAAGAAACAATTTTGCAAGCAATAAAGCACATGTTGAAATTAGTTATTATTCAAACTCACGCAACGCGACTTACAAACGGATTGTTCAACAACTCTTAGTCAAAGTCAAGAATGTACGAACTTGCTTGTAATCAATAGGGGGCTCCGTTGCATTGCATCCGAGTAACAACTCCGCAATGTTTGCATACTAAGCTCGCTTGATGGTTTTGAAAGATATTAATAATATTTCTGTCACACTCCATGCTGCTTTTAGAGTGATACTCACTACTCTTCTAGAAGTTGCGAGTACACATCTACCTTGAACTTTTGTGTTTGTATTTTGGCTGAGTGTTATAATTTGATGGTTCTAGAGCTGTTGTATTACCAAAATAGTTTTGCCATCACAAGTTAGTGCTAAAGCTACGATCTCGTAAAAATATCAATATTTATGAAGATATTTTTTTTCTCAATGTTAAAAGGAGAATTTATCCCATTTCACAATGAAGGGTCATCCTTGAACTTGCCCTTTCCAGACAGCTAGATCCGCAAGGCGTGGTTAATCCGTGTAATAACATTTTCATTTGCGCCGTGTAAATAAACAACTCACGTCCCTCGCCTTAGACAAAGACTCCGCCGTGAATTATGTACGTGTTAAAAGTAAACTGAAAGTGGCGCGTTGTGTGGCTGTTATTATAAATCATTGTTTATGTTTTCCGTTTGTTGGTGGGAAAATTAAGTGCTAGTGGAAACTGCTTGCAATCTCGCGGGGACTTGTGCGAACGCCGTCGCTTCGACCCAATCTAACATACGTTCGGCATCAAGCCGGGCAGTTCGAAACTTTACCTTATGCAGTCAATGTTGAAATACGCAGTCTTGGTCGTTCATCGAGTGTGTTAGTAAACGGCATTTTGCTGTGTTGAATGCGCAGTCTTGGTAACGTAAATAACTTTGAGTAACATTTCCATTGGATGAAACCCTGTGAAAGTTTTGATGAGATTATATTGATGGAACTAGGAAATTTTATCACAAAGTATCTTTGATTGTTCGACGACCTCCGAGGTCGAGTGGTGTACGCACCGGTTTTCAAGGTGTCGCTATCTCTAGAAGTCTCGGATTTGATTCCTGGTCGAGTAAATATTAAAAAACGTCGGTACTTTTCAATTATTTTCTCGGGTCTGTTTATTTGTGGTAATACCCTTCGTTGTCTTCAAATTCCAAAAACAATATTGCTCAATAAGCTACTAAAGTTTGGTATTGGAACAATGTATGTGATGGTGTCCAGTATTTATTTATTTATTGTTTGACTGCAATCATATAAAATATTTGGCAAACTTTTTTTACGTTACTGATTGCTTAATATAATACGGCTGAACTAAACACAATAATCATCGATCAGTTTACAAAAAAAATTGTTTCATAATTTCGGGAAAATTACCAAAGCAAACACATTTACATGAACCAACGACCGTAAAAAGAGTACATTGCTGTTTCGTATAGGGAAAATCAAAGTTTAGGTGGAGTCTATAATCAGAATCAAATTGTTTAATACAGCGTAAACAGCGATGGCGATGAGATAGCGATCGCGTGAGTTGCCCCCGTTAATCCCCTGCTCACCACAACACACAGTCGACATATAAACGAAGAAATTTCAATTTACTTGGAACCGCTGTGGGTGGGTTTCGCGACCACTAAAAATAGGAAATTCTAGGCTTTAAGTAATTGCATAATAGGTTTAATTTCATAATTAGTTTCGCCGTAAGTCTTTGTGTTATAATTAGTCCTATAATTGTAGTTAATTTTCTTAACTCTTCATTGTGTTTTTTTGGTCTCATACCATTATATTCTGATTTTGAAATATGGCTATTTACCCAAGTAGAATATAAATTATTTGTTTTGACACAACTAAGAGCAGAATTTATTTGTTTATATTCAAACTTAATTTTATGCTGTCTCCTGACTGTCTATAAACAAAGCTTGTAATACCTTCTTTCTCTTAGCTGCACGGCCTTCGTCGACTGATGCAAGGCGACGCGAGGCACCCCAAGGCTCCCCTCGGCAACAACTTTAGGCCCCCGCAGCCACTGCACCATCGCGCCGTCAGAACCAACATCGACTTTGACCTAAGCAAGGTAACTTCGACCTTAAACCAACAATCCAAAGCTTAAATAACAATGCGAAAACAGAAAGGATTCATTACAATTATTTAATGATTTTCAGTATCCCGGGAAGACGTGTCCGAGTATGCACCGAGACATGCACTACAAAGGTATGTTCCGCTGCTTTTAATTTGCATACACAATGCAATTTTTATTATTGAAAATATTGAAAATGAAGTAAGTATTAGAAAAAATAATCGACCCGTCTCGCAACTAGCTCCGATGAAACAAAAGACTCCGAGCTCAGTGGTAAGAGCATTTGCTCGGACAGTGAAAGGTCGTGGGTTCGAGTTCCATCGAAGCTAGTTGTGAGACGGGTTGATTTTTTCTAATATTTAATTTTCAATTAAACCATATTCAAATATCATTTAACTTTCAAAGATGAGAAAAAATGCCAAAACAAACTGTTTTTTTCGTAGCAGGTGAACAAATGTAATCTTTGCTTTTTACAAAAGATATAAACTATAGAATATGATAAAGATCATGCTCTATTTATAGTTTATCTGCACATAAATCACCTATGTATGATTTTTTCTTTTCAGCCAAAAGCTGGACACAGTATTGAAGATCTACTCCTAAAACTATATCGGTAGGCATTCAATTATTAGTTTCAATGTAGAAAACCTTTAGCACTAACATACAGATAAATACTAGTCAATAAGATGTATATAAATCTGTACAGAAATATTTATAATCTCGCTTGTTAACGGTACTAAACTATTGTGTAAGTACAATTATGATTACCTATTGCTATGTATTGTTATATAAACTAGAGAAGAGTAGCTCTTACTAGGAAGTATTGTGATAGATAAGAACTTTGAGTTGAATGTTAAAAATGTTTTATAATATGGGCCTATAATAAGGTAGGACGTACATACATATTTTCGGATAGATTGTTTTGCCAGACCATCGGCGCCTATACTTAGATTAATGTACCAATAGAGATAAAATACGTGTACAATGTCTAGCTGTAAGAGTTTTGTAACTATGTTAAATAAAGAAAACCTTGTAATCCATTAGATAAATGCTACTGAAGAATAACTATCTAATTTATCGAGTACGGTTAAACATTCAAGACATATTTTATAATTCATATCAAAGATTGTTGGAAAATTAAATTTGAAGTAATAATATATTGTTAGAAACAAAAAAATCATATCAAATTATTATTATATACACTTTTCAATTTGTAATTAATTGTGCTCTAAGGCGTCTATGGCTTTAATATTGAATATTAACTTAGTAATTAGGTGTACTTCCTTGCTACCAATGTAAAATTAAATTTCATTATTATGAAATGTACGTATATCGCCTGGCTTCTTGTAAGTTCTAATAGAATTAAAACATAATTTGATTAAATTACACAACAATTTTTTCTATTGTCTCCTTTAAAGTTTTTATAAGTATTTTGTGACAAAATTTATACACTCAATTCACCCTTGCCGTAATTTTTTCTCTCAGTTTCTTATGAATCCTTACAATTATACTTTACATGGTATTTGAAATATATAATCTAGCTAAATTAGGAGGAAAAAACTAAATTAATATATACATCACTGGATTCCAATGATTATCCACTGATCTATTCATAACGACTCTGCAATCTAGCTGTCACAAGAAGTCCTTACTCCTCCTTTGCTGCACATTAGGCACCAGTTACATTTAACATACAGTAGTAAACTAAAATAAAAAGAAATAGCCGATGTATCTAGCAACTTCCCATCCCTAGCGAATATTTATTTTTTTCGCTGAATTAGCGACGCATCTCTCTCAGCGCTCCCCCGATCGCGAGTTAAAACATAAACGTGCGTTGCGTTTATCCAACCCAATGGAGTGGAACCGTCTGTTTCGCTGTTCCATCCTACTCTGTGTTTGAATAAAAACCTCATTTGAATTCTATGAGAATCGAAATTGCCCTCTTTTTCGTTGTAGTAACTTAATTTAATCGAGTCCCATCACAATGTCCTTTACCTTTAGATTGGGTGGCGCAAATAAAGGTGAGATGAAAAGTAAAAATAGGTAAGTACTTTTGGAGGCTATTCCGTTTTAATATCAAATAAAGGCATGGCACGGACCCTGTGGATGTTTTTGTACCTTTTATTTACTGAATACTAGAAATAACGTAATAAAGCAAATACTTATCGAAATTAATGAGAGCTAGCATACCTGTTTAAATGAGATACCGGAATATGAAATATACACACTTACAGGGAAAAAAAACTGCATATTTTATTATTAATTGATTTCTTCTTTGTCTTTCAGTCGTAGAACAAAAGTTGTTGTTTATGATGTTAGTTACATACCTACTCCTGCAATGTAAGTAGTTAGTGTTTTGCATTAAACACCCTGTATTAGCTAAATTAACATTTTTTAAAATTCAGTTTAAAATCAGTAGAAAGAAAAATAATATTTCAATCTATATTGTATGTGTAGGTTTAGCAAAATGTTAGTTTAGTAAAAAATACACTAACAACGCATATAGCTTACTACCAACATCTACGCTTTTGAAATGAGTGAAAAATCTAAAAGTAGGTAATTATACTAGTTCCCTCCCGCCTCCCTGCAGTTTTACCCGCGTGGTACCCATTCCTGTGAGAATATCGGGATAAAATATAGCCTATGTCACTCACGAATAATGTAGTTTTCGAATGATGAAAGAATGATTAAAATCGGTCCAGTTGTTTTTGAGTGTAGGTATCCATTACAAACAAAAAACTAACAAACAAAAAATCAAACCTTTACTCTTATTACTTTTACTTTTTTGCATTCACAATGCAATTTTTATTATTGAAAAACTACCCGTCTCACAACTAGCTCCGATGGGACTCGAACCCACGACCTTTCTCTGTCCGGGCGAATGCTCTAACCACTGAGCCACGGAGTCGTTACGAGAAGTGTCGAATTTATCCAATACTTCTTACGCGCTGTAAAGACAGCGTATACGGCTAACGACTCTCGGCTAACGAGCCGTTAACGACTCCGTAGCTCAGTGGTTAGAGCATTGGCCCGGACCGTGAAAGGTCGTGAGTTCGAGTCCCATCGGAGCTAGTTGTGAGACAGGTCGTTTTTTTCTAATTATTCATTTTCAAAACCTTTCCTCTTTATAATATTAGTATAGAAGTATAGATAAGGTTTTTGCCCTGTAGTGAGCGTCATATTATTTCCTTTATCATTCCGATTGTAGGCAGAGTTCATTATTTTCAATTATCACTAATATTAATACATCTGATGTTGAATGTAATATACTGCTATATTGCAATATTTCCAATTCCCTTAGATAAGCAGAAGATTAAGATATCACGGAATGAATCGGTTGATTTCGCGCGCAGGAACTAGCGCCGACGTTATTGGAAAACTTTGACTTCGCCACGTTAATAGACTTACACAAATTGAGTTTATTACGGAAAATAAAACGGCGGAATGAGAATGGACGTGGTCCATTGCGTTTTTGATGCTTATTTTAGGTGCTGTTGAAAAAGGGATTTGTATTTGACAAAAAATTTTGTTTGTTGTTAAAACAATATTTTCAGTTAGTTGGTATTCTAGTCAGTAACTTCAATGAACGGTGCTCATTGAATTTTTAAATGGTCATCGCATAGCTTGAATCCCTGAATCTCACCTGTAGAACTATTGTAGTAAGTAAGTAGGTATAATACAATTTTTACGTCAAATAAAATCATTTACAGAGTGAGTGATATATCAAATTTTAAAGGATTGTCAATTCAATACAGATTTTTGAGCTGTCATCAGCTTGTCTTATAGTCTTATATGCAACTATGTGTGCTCTAGCATTATCTTAGCAGGTGCTATAATCACATTTATCCACCCCAATGAAGTAAAAGACGTATAAACGTGAACCTACATACAACTGAAAATAAAACGCAATGAAACACGAACGTAATTTATATAAACATAAACCAATTTTAGTGTTCGTCTCAGAGCTCCCAAGAGTGTTAGGGAAGCGAAGAAAAATCAAGCTGAGCGTTAAGAAAGTTGTTTATTTTCACCGCGCGCCGTTTAGCCGCCACGCGGGAAATTCTGCATGGGAGCTCTTATAAGCGCTTCACTCGATTGTTACATTCTTGTCGAGTTTCTTTTAACGGTACCTATTGGAAACACTTTATAGGAATATTATTTTCGGAATATTGTTTGCTGTTTAAAAACTAATCAGATTGCTTTTAAAAGCTTGTGCTCACATAGAATTGTATTTGCGTAGCCCACTAAATAAGATACACTCAATATTAGAATGAATCCTTCACAAACATCTTTTATGAATTAACTAGCGCTCCGATCGCGACTTCGCCTGCGTGGACCTCCTTTTTTACCCCCTTAGAGGGGAAATTTCCAAAAATCCTCTCTTAGTGCTACACTCTCAATGAATATATACATGCCAAATTTCAGCTTCTTGCGCCCAGTAGTTTCGGCTGTGCGTCGTCTGTCGGTCAGTCAGTAATGCAAGAGTTTTATATACATAGATTTAAAATAGCATAGGCACTCATTAATTTTCTAAGAAGAATTCATTTACCTTACTCTGCGCGATTCCCAAGGAAAATATTTATCCTCAATAGAATCTCGTACGTACATAATTGGGTAGTCTGCTAAACACTTGATGAGCGAGCAAGGTAGGTACTTACTATTCTTATATTAATTTGACAACAGCTGATATAAAAAAAGTAGCAGGCTGTTATAAAGTAATTTTAGCAGTCTGCTACTTTTTATATCAGCTGATTATAATCGGGTTGAGAAGATAAAAATGAGTAACTTTTATCCTCCTCAACCTGAACCTAATTCAAAGAAACATTCAAATCAAATTAACCACGCTCACATGTTTTCGAAGCCCGCTAAATACTTGACGAGTGGACCAGGTACTTACATACAAATTGACTATTTTTTATCTCACAACTGAATAGTGCTGATAGAAAAATACAGACTCTCTTAAAATTACCTACCTATTTTTATCCTAAATGAAAGCAATACCCAATGAAAATATTTTTCATCAAATTAATCCCGCTCACATGTTTGCGTAGCCCGCTAAACACTCGAAGAGTGGAGCGGAGCGGCTGCGGCTGTCGCACTAAAAATGTGTAATATTTCTAACTGAGTATAAAAACATCTTTTAGTTAGAAGTTAATATAATAATAGCTTACCCGTTGAAAATGAAATACTTATAAGAAAAAAATCGACCCGTCTCACAATGTCGTCGTAACGAATCCATAGCTCATTGGTTAGAGCATCTGCCCGGACAGTGAAAGGACGTGGGGTCCAGTCTAATCGGAACTAGTTGGAGACGGGGCGATTTTTCTAATTTTTAGTTCTAAATAATAGAAATTGCATTGTGATACAAAGAATTAAAATAATAACTTACTTCCAGAATTACCCTCCTTGTCACGATACCCATTGAAAATATTTTTCATCAAATCAATCCGGCTCACATTGTGATTTTTGCGTAGCACGTAATATTCACGTAATAATAGGTAGTTTTAAAAAACAAATTAAAACACTCTTACTGGAATATCAGTCTTTCGGTATACGCACGAATAGTTTGCTTTGATAGTGGATTTTCTGTCATGTAAGATGAATTTATTTATTTTAGGTAATTGTTTCTTCTTATTTATTGACTTTCATATTGTATAATTCTGCATGATTTCTAATGTTTTTGAGTCTTTTCAAATATTGGGTTGATTGTTAAGCACTAATTTATTATTTTTATGATATTATAGTTTTTATTTTTTTATTTTAAATTATTGTTTTTTTTTACTTTTGATGTTTTTTTTATATTTTATTTAAATTATTATTATAATGATTATTCATAATTTATTATTCAGGAATTATTTTATTATCAATATATGATAATTTGATGATTTTTTGTAAATACACACCCCAGTTTGTTTCATTTTAATAATTTCAGTGCCTTCCTAATGGGCATTGGCTGAAAACCAGCGTTTTGCTCATACAGGGCAAATATTTCGCTGAGCCTTTTTGCCTATTTGCATCGCTGTGACACACAATCCACGCATCATAATATTAGTTTTTGTATAGGTACTTACCTTAATTTTTCAATGTATTTTTTTTTGTGTGTTTGTGATGCAAATAAATCTTTTTCTTATCTTATCTTATCTTATTCGACGGGCGGCTTTCACCACAAGTATGTGCTAATTATAAGAAAAGTCTTAACCAATATGAAAATAGCTTATTCTCATACAGTTACCCATATTAACATCCTTGTCGCCATACATAATCAATAAAAATTTTGTTCATGAAATCAATAATTTTTTAGGGCTTAATACAAACGGGATACTTAATGAACATATTTTTCATCAAATCAATCCCGCTCACATGTTTACCTAGCCCGCTAAACACTCAACGAATGGTTCTTTTTTCACCACAAATAATATGTGCCTTGTAATTAGAAAATAGGTTTTCACCAGGCAACATAAAAATAGCAGACTCTCTTAGAATTACCCATTTTTACCCCCTCGTCGCGATACTCAATGAAAATATTTTTCATCAAATCAATCCCGCTCACATGTTTGCGTATCCCGCTAAACACTCGACGAGTGGGGCGGGCGGCTCGAGGGCGCTCGAGCCGAGTGAGCCCGCGCTACTCGACTTCGAGTTTATTTGCTTTCATACAAGTGTTACAGAGATTTGACACAGCAGCGCTCAGGTTAGGAGCCGCTTTCTTAAAGGTAACGTGATTTTGTGTTGATAATGTGATGTCAGAAGTAAATAAATAAGTTTTATCTACACTCATGTTATAATATTCGAATTATGAACTCATGCCTGAACGTATATTGATACACTTTATGCCATAGTCAACTTTAAAAAATAAAAGTGTTTCATCATCATCATGTCAGCCGAACGACGCCCACTGCTGGGCATAGGCCTCCCCCAAGGATCTCCACAACGATCGGTCCTGCGCTGCCCGCATCCAGCGGCTTCCCGCGACCTTGACCAGATCGTCGGTCCACCTTGTAGGGGGCCTGCCCACGGAACGTCGTCCGGTTAAAAGTGTTTAATAATGGTCATTATGATACAACCGGATACAGCTTTCACTCATTATAAAACATTTATTTTTCTTAATTTTACAATCTCCATGGCAACCGTAGGATTTACCGGCCCTGACTTCCAACTCTTTCAAGCCCTTCTTTAGATAGCAACAATAAGAAACTTTTTAAAATTAGAATTTTGAATTTAGTATGTATAGACCGTATAGACTCCTATCAGTGGGGTTTGGCACCAATCAACATTTTATAATTAATATTTTTTTGCTTATTTTTTGAAATATATGACAAATGTAATGAGTGTAGATAAAGTAGTGTATGAGACTGCACATAACTCGGTATTAAAACACTCGTGAAATACTATTAAAAAACTCGTCAAGGCTCGTTTTTTAAACTCCCACTCGTGTTTTAATACCCCTCCTTATGCGACAGTCACATAAACTACTATTATTTATGTAAGTACAATATTAATTTCGTAAAAATAACAGATGATTTGATTACACCATCTTAAACACACACTTGTTTTCAGATCATATACATCACGCGCATTCATTCACTTGTTCTCGACCTAATAGCGCAGCGCAGTCGCTGTGCCTGCGTCTCTGGGTGACGGCTGAAAATCGGTGTTTTGCCGACTGGCAAATTCACACCGAGCCTTGACCCTTCTTGCTGCTGCACACACGTACACACCCTAGAATAAGTATTTTTGTCATAGCCTAGTTAATTGTTTGTTTGTTCTTTTTTACTTTGAATTTTATCTTTATCATAATAATATCGTGTGTGTATTAGCAAAATAAACTTCTTATCTATCTATCTATTATTCATAGCGATGTACTGCTGAAATCCTAAAGGGCCCCACAGACTATCAGTCTGCCAGCAGGCAACGGCCTGTGTTGGCCGCAATCGGCCATGATATTTGATTTTTGTATGTAAACCTGTGGGTGTATGGCCAATTGCGGCCAACTGACAGGCCGATGCTTGCCGGTGGACTGATGGTCTGCGGGGCCCTTAAGATGTAAGTATTTGTTTGTCTCTGTAAGTTGGTGTAATTTTTTTGTTTTGGATATCGAAAAATCGGGCTTAATTTGATCGTAAAGTTCTAAGTAACGATTTGAAGATACACATTTACACTATAACGGTGGAATCTTGAAAAGATTAAATTCGAACATAAACATTTTGAAGTCGTTATCAAATCTTCTATCAACACGCAAACACAAATTTATTAACATCCAAATGTGAGTCGTATTTTGTTTTTAATTAATTCTAAAAGTGTTAAAATATATTGCGTTCTCGATATTCTAGCTTTTTGGTTTGCTGTACCGTTTCGCACAAAATACAAAGCCCAACATTAAAAACTTCAATACATTCAAATTACATGTTTTTATTCCCTAATGTTATAATATAATATATATTATTTACATACCTACTTCGAGAACTCGTGATTAGGACGTTGTCAAGCGCAACGCCCTGAATATAACATCATATAGTTAGACCAATACTCGGTTACGTATAAGTAAGTAGTTACGGCCTGAATAATTTACTATAGCAGCAAGTTGGGCCTCTTGAGTACACCAGTACATAATAATATATCAAAAAGGTTCATCGTTCATAATTCGAATGTGTATACGTCGTCGTCGGTTCAGATCCGGCTCGATGGACCATGTTAAACTTTAACATGTGAAGTAAAAGTGTCAAATCTTTTACTGGATATTCAAACTATTATAATAAATTCTTAAGTAATTATGTTTGTCTGTTACATTTTCACACCTAAACCACTGAAACGATTACGATACAAATTGACATAGAGGTATATTAGACCTTGGAGGAAGTAATAGGTTAACATTTATCCAGAAATTTCAGGTGGTTCCTAAAACGCGCTATATAATGAAATCCCATACTATAATCCCATCCTCTCCCATACACATGCAAACACTGGTCCGCCTAATAGAACTAATATTATAAATTAATGCAAAATTTTAAAAGTTTGTAACTCAATCATTACGAAACGGCTGATCAGATATGAATGAAAATTGCTACATAGATAGATTTATAGTCTGGAAAAGCACATAGGCTTATTTTTATCTCAATATTTCTACGGCAACGGGAACCACGCGGGTAAAACCTCTGGGTGCTAGTTTATACTATAATATTATAAAGAGGAAAGATTTGTATGTACATATGTATTTAATGAATTTAAAAAATTCCTTCACTTTTAGAATGCTATATTATCCCTGATTAACAAAGGCTAAATTTTATCCCGATATTCCCACGGGAACGGGTACCACGCGGGTAAAGCCGCAAGGATCCACTAGTATATGTATAAAGTTAATTTTACAAGTCGACCTGAATAATTAACTATTGCAGCAAGTTGTGCCGCTTGGGCACACCGGTAGGTACATATATCAAACGGGTCGAATGCCCTCAAGTTACAATTTCAATAAAACTTGAGTGAAACTTATTCAGACGCGTCGGCCGGTGAAAGCTGTTTTTAACTTTTACACTCGGGACTGCCACACAAATAAAGAGTTGGAGACGCGTGAATCCGACTTTAGAAGTTAAGTCGACTATTTTTGCAGTTGTTGTTTATAAAGGTACTAGAAAGGCAGATCAGTAGTAGGTATGAAAATAATATTGAATGATATGAAAAGTTCAATAGAAGTTATTTGATGAATTTTAAAATATTTACACTTTAGTAAATTTAAGGGCCAATTGATGTCTAAAAAAACATCCCTTGTTTTTATGAGATATGAGTTAAATAGGCTATTATTTAATTGATCAGCAAGTATAGTGACATAGAGCATCAAAATTATTAAATTGTTAAGTGAGCAGAAAATCGTAATTCGCCAATTATCGAATTTCGGCAAGCTATAAAATTATTTTTGTGATCTGCTTTAAGTACCTACTTCTATGCGTCGGAAAAAATAGGAGATCGTTTAGCTGCGCTTCGCAATAGTCTTAAAATTTCTAACCTATCATGTGGCCTTGACGACCATTTGTTTAATGCTGCTGATCAAACAATAATGTTGCTGGCCAGAAAATAATTTTGGTGACCAAATATTTATTTTGCAAATCTTAACTTTACTTATTTGCTGATAATTTTTCATTAAGTTGCTGACCTGATATTTCTGATCAATATATTTTAATTGCTGACCAAAAAATACTTTGCTGATCAAATAATTATTTTGCAGAGTTTTATTGCAGACCAAATATATTAAATATTTAAAAGAATTTAATTATTTCCCAATTGGGTATTTGACTGAAATCTTTTTATTGACTTAAAATGTTCATTTAAGTAATAGCAACACAACATAGGTATTTATTTCTAAATATCTTGCATATTTTCAGCGATATAGAGCATCAAACTTACTAATCAGACAAGGAGAGCGCTATAGAAAAGTGACGTCACTTTTCTATAGCGCCATACTCTCGCCATAGAAAATTTCGTTTTAGAAAGAGATAGCTAGAGTCACAATTAAGTAGCTCATAATTCGCTTGTTATAATACATATTGAATTTCTTTTTTCATATTTGTAATTCAATAATGTTATATTTTCGTATGCCATAATTAAATATCTACTTTTCAACAATAGCCAAACACCTAATTATAATTATAGACGTACCAACTGTAAACAAAATATAGTCAGTGAGAAAACCAAAAGTTTCGCAAGAAGTCTAGTACGTTTAAGGCTGCATTCGACCAAACTTTTATTCCGAGAATATCGCTTACTGTCAGCTACTAATGTCAAACTAATATGGGATTTTGCCATAATTTACTATCCGAAAGTAAGCGTTATTCTTGGAATAAAAGTTGGGTCGAATGCAGCCTAAATAAACTATTTGGACGTATACATGTTATATCTCTTCTGTTAAAGCTGATGAGTTTTTTCGCCAGTTTTTCTTGTCAGTTAAAAGATGTCCATAACAGGTGGTAGGTAAAAAAATGTTGGACGATTCATAAGCATTAATTTTATTTAATCTATATGAATAAACATTTATGACTTTGACTATGAAATATCTCTTGCAAAGAGACATTACGGATATATTGAACACTTCGATTCAAAGAAGAAATACGCAGGAGGTCTGATTTTCTAACAGCCCAAGGCCAAAGAATAACTTTCCCACCTAAACCCGTGTTGGACAAGTTTAGTTTTTTACTATCTGCAACAAATTTTTCTTCCAATACAACATCTCCAACACCAATTTAAACTCCTTCAACCCCGGTGATATATTTCTGTTGAAATACAACAAGGAACTTTTCGTGGATGATGTTTGAATAACTTTTTGCGAGTTGTGCTCCCCAACTTTTGGGATATCGTTTGAACTGTTGGTAGTTGGGATAAATTAAAAGTTATGTATGAACATTGTACAATGTTGTGATATGTTTTATTGTGTTTTTGTATTAGGACATCCTATAGTGCCGTTATTAACCGTAGGTTTACGGACGCTATATTACAGCACCGTTCTCCAAGCTTCAGTCGAAAGAACGCTGTAAATATTTGTTACGGCTGTAATGTTTATACCACAAAGGTGCATTATGCGATAGCTAATAACATTGCACGCGAGCTACGAAACCGCTACGGTGCTACATTGCTACAGCTATGGCTACGGACGTGGGAACCTAGACACATGCAGGGGCCTTCTCGGCAGTATTAGCTTGATGCTACATAATTTTATCCAGTCTTGGTCATAAATATAACACCTCACCCCATTATTGTTGCAAGAAAGTGGTACTAGCGCACACCGGCTTAACGCTAACGGTTTGAGCTGTCAAATAGTCCACAGTAAATTTCGAGATATGCGCTTCTGGGACAAGACTTGTTCTTTTTAGAGATGACGTTGAAAAATATGTTTAAAGCTACAACGGTAGGTACTTACAAGGTTGTCTTGTGGTATCTTCTTCACTAAGTATGCTGTCTTGATTTAATGGCCATAATAAATAATGTGTCACTAGTAAAACGAAATGATTCCTTATTATTCTTCATCTTTATTAAAACTTTTTCAAGAAATTAGGATCTGCAATACTCTGTCTGACTTGTCTGAATGATAAAGAACCATCTGAATTTATTAACGATGCAGTATACTTAAATGAAATAAACAAAAAATGAATTTTATTGATCCATATCTTATCAGGTATTATTGTGTCTATTGATTGTCAGCTTACATGTGTTAAAACAGATACATAATAATTGACACCAGTTGTTCTGTTCAGTGCAAAGACATATTGTGTTCACTCCATTTTGTCGTACAAACCAAAGGCAATCCCGGCGGGAGCCATCATCCGTCGCTGCCGCGTCGAGATATTTTCACGGATTGACAGTGTCGGGTTTTCCGTGAACTTCACAATACTCTCGTGATCCGTGTTGCGAACCTATGCTTACATTATTAAATGATAATTTTACTGTTTCGTGTCTTTGAAATCTAGAATGTCTTCTTATGAGGTTAATATACCTAACTCCTGTTTTTCTCTTTTAGAACTTAAAATCTCAACATCTTTCTCAACATTTTAACTTTTCACGCTAGCCTAGACCACTGAAATGAAATGAATCGATTAATGCCATACCCGGTCTATTCGATCAGTTTTACTTACAAATGGTAGTCTGGTAGTAGGTAAGTACGTAAGCTAAAACCGTTCCCTTTTACAATTTTTTATTGGATATTCGTCATCGGTAGCAAGTAGGAAATCGGGCGTCGTGTGAAGCGAGTCGTTGGAACAGACACGAGCTCCAAATTTTAATTGTTTGAATTATTTTATGTTTGTGTTTCAACGACGATAACTTTTCACGGAGTATCATATTTGTTCGTGAACTATCTATCATAATAATCTATGCTTAAATCAATAAGTAGTTATTATAAATATATTATGAGTATAGGTGGTATGTGTATTCCTCGAGTAAGTTTCAAGAGTCACAAATCAATCAAGAACGATACATTAAGTACCTATTACATTATCTGAGGCTATAGATATGCCGACATCCATTACCATGTGTTGTCACGCTGAAAAGTATATTCGGTTGTTGTCGCTAAAAAGCATTCTTCTGTTTCGGGCAGCGAGTCTCAAAGCACAAAACTTATTTGGAATACGACTACATGTTGCTCTGTCTTAATTAGTTAGTTTGCGACACTGCTTGCGAATCGAATATTCAAGGCGAACACTACCGAATAGGGCTTCGGAGGCGGCCGAACGTGCAGCGGTTCCCACGATCCGCCGCAGACATGCGACGTTTATTAAGCTCTTCACCTTTTTGTTACCTGCAGAGAGATTTATTACTTTTAATTATTTTTCATTGTCCGCCTTAGAGGCATCGCGTTAAAATTATTATGCTCACAGGCAAGTGATTTACCGTCGAACGTCACGTAATTTAGCAGCATAGTGAGAGAAAAACTGCTCAACCTTTTGTTAAGGCGATCTAATTTTCTCACGGAAAGGTACTGATTCGAGATTGGGAACGTTTTTATCGTCATCGCTCACGATCAGAGCTTTATTAAAATGCAAACTGCCTATAAACAGTGATTCTACGAGCTGTTCCACTGACGAACTTCGATTTGGCTCTAAAAGATTTTATGCGATTCGTGTCGAATCTTGTCGCAAGAGGGTTTCCGCAACAGTTTTTTTAATAGGATTTTATCCACTATATTCCAGATAAAAAATGAAAAAATAATTAATTGAGTCACAAGAAAATACTAAGTATGTACCTAAAACACTGATATGCACGCAAAGTGTCCGTTTCAGTATTTTTAAGTGTTAACTTAGTATTTTAGCGGGTTAAGTTAGGTTAGTTTGGTGATCATTTAATTAAAATCATTATGTAAGTAGTCGTTATAGGAATTCATATTTTAAAACTCTTATGTTGGTGTTCATAATATTTAGAAGAGTAATATGGAACTTGGTATTTACATATTATCTAAATTCTGAAACCGCGTAGTATAATGTCGCATAAATAAAATAAATACGAAGAATTAAATTCCGCCGGCGTCTGTGCAGTAGTAATTCCAAGTTGTATGAATAAATGAAGTCGTACCAACACTCGTAATATTTGCAGAGAGCAAACATGTTGCGTTCCGGCTCGCCCTTCATTGGCATTCATCGGTGCCAGGCAGGTTCATTAAAATGCGCCCGACAATAAACGCAGCCTCACGGGACCTTTTGTGACCGGCCGGGTTTAAAACCACGTTTCAATCTGTTGTTTCACCATTATTTCCCTCGTTGTTTATGATTGTTCTACTGTACTAGATGTAGAACCGAGATAATTATCGTGGAACGTTTCGCCTTTAATGTTTTCAAGAATTTTGAGGCGTAGCGTGTTAGGAATAATTTTAAGGTTATATTTTACAAGCATTTACTGGGCTTTTCTGTATCCTATCATTGCTGGTCTAGTCTAGTCCCTTGGTTGTCGTAAAACCAATTGATAGAGCACAGCTACAAGAAGATACACTTCTGAAATCTCAGCTACTGCGAGAAATCGCCTACCAAGCGTAGTGATTACGACATGAGATAAGACACGTCCATTGAGAGAAGCATGTTCTTAGCTCAAGTGAAACATACCTGAAAATGGTAAAGATTTGGTAGTTTTGCGATACTTATCGGTCTATCACACATATAATAGGTACTAACCGTATCCTTAAAACTTTGAAATATTTTAAGGATACGGTACAGAGATGAAAAATAGCACTTATGTGAGCTTAGCATAATTTTAATGGGTTAATTTATAATGGCCGGCGAGCGTCGTGCACATGCGACGACGCCCAGACGGTGTTCCCCGTATCTATGGCTCTGCGGCCCGCCCTACCATTACCATACGTGATGGAAGTCGCTTTATTATTAACACTTTTTAGAAGGAATCTTGTCTAGTGTCTAAGTGTCTATACTAACTGTGGTTTAAAGCGGCAGATATTCCATTTTGCAGCGTAAGGTCTCGTCTAGGATTACCAGTGAAACTTACTTTTTAGACTGTAATGAACTATCAATTTATTTTTCTTGAGGAAGGTTTTATTAGAACTTCTACTACTATGAATTTAATAACAAATGAAGTCGGTTAAAAAGTTTATGATACCATCAACTTTAAGACAGCGATTCAAAAATAGCGCGATGCAGAATAGGTTCCTAAAATGAATTGCTTTCTTTCGTACTACGACCTTCTAAAAACTGGATCGCAAATGAATTGCTAAATGTGAATGACCGAACGATTTGTGTCCTTATTACTTCAACCCGTCTCTTTCACTCGATTCTGTCATGCCCGGAGAGTGAGAGGGACGGGTATAACCTGCAGATGTCATGTTAGCTTGGCCGAGTTATAAGTCAAATAAGACTACATGACAGCTTAGCGGCTGTGAAATGTCATTGAATGATCACTGAATCGCTGTCATTGATATTAAACTGTCGTGGTACGAATAAGCGAAGCAGATCACTTTAGGTCCTAAAGAGTTGATGGTAGGCACCCTGGGTGCCTACCATCAACTTTATGACAGCGATTCAAGAATAGCGCGATGCAGAATAGGTTCCTAAAATGAATTGCTTTTGGTTGAATCAGGCGTCACTCGGCGGAAGTCCCTAACCATTGTGAAAAACGAAATATATGTAGCTTACTTCCGCAAAAAACACAATATGCAAGATGCACCGCCCGCCCGCCCGCAAAAAATTGCACATGCACACCACGAAGACACCAGTGCACAATACCTGCATCTAGCAAGACAGCAATACACCTTGCACCGTCACCAAACGCATTTGGTGTTGGTTTTTCGCACGAACTAGCACGAACTATCTCCTGAGGATGCCCCGGGTTGGGGCGAAACACGTGTAGAGTAGTCTAATCGGTGACGGTGCAAGGTGTATTGCTGTCTTGCTAGATGCAGGTATTGTGCACTGGTGTTTTCGTGGTGTGCATGTGCAATTTTTTGCGGGCGGGCGGGCGGTGTATCTGCATATTGTGTTTTTTGCGGAAGTAAGCTACATATATTTCGTTTTTCACAATGAATTGCTTTCTTTCGTACTATGACCTTCTTAAAACTGGATCGAAAATGAATTGCTAAATGTGAATGACCGAACGATTTGTGTCCTTATTTCTTCTACCCGTCTCTTTCATTCGATTCTGTCATGCCCGGAGAGTGAGAGGGACGGGTATAACCTGCAGGTGTCATGTTAAATCGACCGGGTTATAAGGCAAATAAGAGTTTCTGACAGTTTAGCGGCTGTCAAATGTCATTGAATGATCACTGAATCGCTGTCATTGATATTAAGCCGTCGTGGTACGAATAAGCGAAGCAGATCAGTTTAGGTCCTAAACAAAACCGCAATAAGAGTTGATGGTAGGCACCCTGTAAGTTCATATTTATATGGTTCCACCAAGCAGAATTACTACACGTTACGGACGGAAGCTAGCTCATCCTAAAATTTTACAGTACACCCAAATACTAGGAAAGTCATATTTATGATATTTTTAACATATTAATTTTTAGCGACTAAAATAGGAAAACATCGTAGTTCAACTCAAAACTAGATAGTTAAGCAGTAGATTCGCTTCAAAAATGAGAGCTTCAAATTCAGTTGATGTTCTCGTGACTGGGAGGCGTATGGGTTAAGATATTCGCCTGAGCTGAGACACGGCCCATTCTAAAGGTGCTCTAAACGGAAGGATACGAGCCGTAAAATAGGATTTCACGCATGCGTTGCCCTGTGTGAACAAATATGTACGGTTGACATAGCACGACCTTTGCCAATAACCATCTGGCTACGAAAAAAGAATGATTTTTCGGTCCACTTTGAGCGAAATTGTCGATCCTTTGGTTTAACATAATTTGGTTGGGGTACGAAAATGGAGCAGTAGTTTCTCTCAAGTTTAAATTTATGAGAATTTCTAGTTTTTTAGTATTTTGAATGAGATGAATTTTATTGGAAATAACGTATCCAAATAGTAAGTAAGATGAAATAAATTTTACGTAAGCGATCTTTATTGTAGATTTTTACACCTACAATATATCGCAAGGAAGAGTTTGTGAAGAATAAATTTTGAATTGTTTTATTATGATAGATATGAAGATATTTAATCCTACTAATATTATAAATGTGAAAGTTTAGATGTTTGGATGTTTACCTATATGTTTGTTACTCAATCACGCCAAAACGGCTAAACGGATTTGTCTGAACTGAAATTTGGGATATAGATACTTTGTAGCCTGGAGAGGAACATAGGCTACTCTTTATCCCGGAAATTATATCACATTCCCGCGGGATAACGTCGTGTAGTCCACGCGGGCAAAGCCGCGGGCGGATAGCTAGTATACAATATTATTTTATTACATAAAAATAGTGTATATTATAGCGATATAAACATATTATTTACTTAAAAGTTTATTTGACGTTTCAGTTGTTACACGATGCTGTTTTGCTTTGTCTAGAAACATAAGATCGAATATGAATGAGTTACGACGCCGTAAACTCAACCGCAGATGCATTGGCACTCAATACCGTTTTTGAATTTTGAATAAGATGAATTTCATCTGAAAATAACCCAGCCAAATATTTTTTTTTGTAAAAACTTCGTTTTATGACAAGCTTTTTTGTTCTGTACTTTAATATTGTATTGTCATCCAAACCACACCTGTATGCAAAGTTTCAGCTCAATCGGACACTGGGAAGTGGGTCAAATTTAGTTTGCAAGATTTGTCCCCCACTAACTAACTAACAAACTAATTAACAACATGGCAAGTTCAATAAAAGCTTATTATATTCTTTATTGCACTTAAAAAAAACAACACAGTTTAATAAACAATAACATAAAATTGGTATGCAAAGGTGGGCTTATCTCTAAAAGAGATCTCTTCCAGCCAACCAGGATGTGTGAGAGATTAATGTAAGGAAAGTAGGAGACACAAAGTGCATAAAAAAAGAAGAAAAACAAGACAAATACTTACTAACATCTTAAATTCATAAACATACCTACATAAATAATACATAATAGTATAAAATATACATACATAGTATTATAATATATACATAATAACATACGTGATGATTTTAAATGTTCTCTGATGATTTCTAGGGATGTGACAACTGTTCTAAAAAGTGCTTTTTTAATTTCCATATATGAATTAGTACTCGGAGAAGTTTGAATGTTTGAGCAGCGGGAGTTCGTTCCAGAGCAGTGTATATAGCTCTAACGGAAAGGAATTAAGGAGTAAGTTTAACTTATATAAGTTTTTAGTAAAAAAATTATTTTTAGTACAAGCTTTATTGGTGACCGTACTTTAATATTGTATTGTCAGCTGAACCAAACCTGTATACAAAATTTCAGCTCCATCGGACACTGGGAAGTGGATCAAATTAAGCTTGCAAGATTTGTCCCCCACTAATTAACATACTTAGTAACTAACTTACTAACATGGCAAGTTAATAAAAAGCTTGTAAAAAAGGCGTTTTTTTACTATGAAAAGAATATTTTGTAATCTTTATACAGCTTGTAAGGGATTGAAAGGCAAACATTAAAACTGTTGGATGTATTAAACGGGTATAACACAAAATCACCATTTTTAAAACAATATTCTTTTGTTTAATTTTACCACATATAATAATTTATCTCTTTCTCATCAGTCGATAAATGATCTTATTAACATCCTGTGTTGCAAGTTTGTTATCACTTACTAAACGTGAACAATCTACAAATCATTTAATCCTGCACATCGTTTTCACAGTTTCAATTTATGACCACATTATCTTATCATTTATATTTTAGAATGCAATCAGACGGCCGTTTTCACCAAAACTTATGAAACGCATAAGTCTTTGCTTAACTACTACACGAACAAGTTAACTCGGCACTTTTGCCAAAATTTTTTACAAAGTATAGAAAATAATAATTATTTTCTATACTTTGTACAATGCAGCATGGGTCCTATGACAGCTCATTTTCATGCAATGAGGAACAAGGAAGGGTCAAACTTTTAATTTTCAGTTTTAGTTGTAGGTATTAGGTATATATATACTGATTTGCTTTATCTAGAAACTTAAACATCGAATATCCGAACTATGACGCCGTAAATTCTACCGCAAAGGCATTGGCACTCGATGCAGAATGTGAATCTGTGATGGACGCGAAATCCGACACGGAGCAGACAACGAAATATTGTTGTTGTATGTAAACTTGCGACTAGAGCCGGAAAATGACTACGACTTCTTGACTTCCGTGCAAACTTTTGCACGACTAGCAACGATGTTTCAAAACCTGTATTTTAATAAATCTGTTTTCACATATTGTAGTTAAAGTCTTTGGTGGCTAATGTTCATTTGTTGTATGATTGCATCTGACAAATTCACATTAACTTACCCTCTACTACACGGATTACATGGCACAAAACATATTATTGCATCGATTAGGTACCTGTCTACTGTATTGTGTTTGAGATGGCTCAACTATTTCTTTTGCTAATAACATTGTTTCTTATTAACTGGATTAAGTGAACTAGCTTATAAACAATCGTTTTTACGTTTGTGAGTATAGCATATCAGATTCATGCCGGGGGAGCTATTCTCAAAGCAATCGGGCACACACGCTCGTGCCGTCCCGCGTGGGCAGTCGCCTTCGCTTTGAATATTGCATTTAGCTAAACTCCATCCATAAGCTCTGCTTACGCTATATTTTTTGTTCAATTTGCTTGTGTATTGCGTTCAGTACCCTTTGTGGTATTACGCTTTGGTCAGTATTGTTATGGCAGGTTTTCTTTGAATCTACTATTGGAATAGTAATTGTTGGCTGTGACTTCATGCCAAACTATAGAAGCATGTTTTGTCATGTCGTATATGTTATTTTAAACGAATAATTATTCCATTGGAGGTACAAGGTTAAGTTTCATTATCTAAACTAAAGTTTAGATGAAATCTACAAGGCAAATTATAAGCCTACGCGCTCGATAAAACTAGTCGGTGGTCATCCATTCGATGGCATATACAAATAGTGCGTAATAAATGGCTTACACGATACTTTAATTCCCAATACATAAGCCGATGTAAAATTCTTGTCTATTTTACATGTTTAAAATGTGTTACAGATGCGTGTCATCTAAATAGCTTTATGTTAAAATGCAATTGTTGTATCATTATCATGTGGAAGTAATGCTTTGGAGGCTCACTAACCCCGACGCATGACTTACAACATGACAGACAAATTAGTTTAAGGCGATACTCGGAAAAAATGTGCTGAAGCGAGATAGTAATGAGAAAACGACGCGCGCGGGAGCGAGACCGATTTTGCAGATTAGGCAAAAAAAAACACAAAATCACTTCGTATTAAAAAACTACAGCGATTTAAAAAAATGCTTCTATACGATCCTCAATATTATTGGTGTCCACTAATTAAACCAATTTCCAATAGTGTAAGTAACCCCATTTAAGAATAATCTTCACTTTTCGTATTTTTTAGAGGTCTTTTCGAAAATAAAAAGTGTCGAGGCAAAATCATAAAATCGTGTTTTTTAAACTATACGATTCTAGATAAAGGTATGAAGAAATGTATATCTTATTACCAGATTTTTAACAACTGTAACCGTCCTATAGTTTTGAATCAAAAAGTCCATATTTTTCCGAGTAGCGCCTTAAATTCTGCATAATAGCCATTAAAACAATGTTACCAGGAAACTGCTTGAATGAGCGTGTACATACGTGCTACTTTAACGAAAGTACTTTATCAAATCATAATTAGGGATTCCAGTACACATTCTCAGCGCAAACAACACCTCACTGTTGTGTTTGTGTCCCACGGGTCCCGTAATAAAGTTGTTTTGAATATTGCATATTGCGCAGTCCTCTGGTACATTTGCAAATTTTATTAACGTTGTCTCATTTTGCTTATATAACTTTTATTAAGTCTAAAGCTTTTGTCCATTTCATGTGGGAACAAATGAATTAACATGTACTAAAACTACTACAACTATTAGAAAATTTGGTTACCATTGTTTCAATACGTATACAGTAGGCATAAATATAAAGGTATAGGTACTGTGCCTTATGAGCCTAAAGATTCTTTCTTAGGTATTAGTAAATTAGAATAGGTAATTTTTTCAAGAAAGTTAATTTCATTAGATTGAACAATAGAAACATTAAGACAGTTCATAACGTTTTCAAACATCGTCGTTTCATTTGGTGATGACAGAGAGACATTGTTTGCGATTCGATCCCAAACAGTGGTAATCTAAGTTACTGGTCGGATTGTGGAGTAACTTAGAGAGAACTGTAGAGGCGCATCCATTTAACTAATGCACTGTCCGACTATTGGTCTTGGTGCAAACGAGGCACTTTGTTCCACTGAGTAACGTATTAGCTACGTTATTTGGAGGTAAGTACCTACTTCGTGTTAAGTTACAAATCTAAATGTGATCTACCTGAATGAGTGAGTGTCAAAAGTTTACTTTACCGTTTTTTTTATTTATTTAAAATGGTTTCCTAATATTAGCAACAAAAAACAAGTATTTATTTTGAATTATCTTGAATATTTTCAAAGTTATAGGGTATCAAACTTTCTAATTAGATCGACAGAGAACGACTATCTTTGTGACGTCACTAAGTCAGTAGCGTAGTAGAAAGAGACAGCCATAGTCATAATTGAACAGCTTATAATTAGCTTGTTTTCAAGTTATTTTTTTTACATTTGGTATCACTGCATGTTTTTTTTATCATTATCTACATACATTTCAAGTTCAACATTTTCGATGAATAATTTGAATCTGTTGAAACGCACCTTTGAAGTGCGCTCTTATTTAATATCGATTCTTGTCATTTTTGATGTACGATCGTAACATTGGTAACCTTTTTGTTCGTTTTTAAAAAATCATTCGGTGCCATATTTGCGTTGTGTTTTAGTTGGTGAGGCGTCATCTAGTCGTATCTATTGTTGATCGTAGGACACGATTGCACTATTTCATAGAAATGAGAGTGTAACTCGTAATAGTTTAGCTACATCCGTGTTACTCCACAGACTTGCTACATACAGTCTGTGTGTTACTCCAACCGTTTAAAAGGTTTTGCGTGAAAGAATTTACTCAGACAAATACACAAAACTTTTAACAACTATTGTTTTTGTACTAACGGGTGTCCCAAAAGTAGGTATAGGATGATTTGTCTCAATAAAATGCGAATGGATTGGAATTTCTTCGTAGTTTTATTTTATTTTAAAGAAGAGACTTGTACAATTTTATCTGAATAGAATATCTGCTAAATGGCCGCCACGGGCATTTTTGCTGTGTGCAAGTTTTTCATGACACTTTCACACATTTCGCTGCTAATTTCACACATTTCGCTACTTATTTCACCAATAACTCGGCGTAGACTTTATCTTTGACGTAGCCCCAAAGAAAGAAATCCAGTGGCATCAGATGGCAAGATCTCGGTGGCCATTTGACATCACCTCTTCTTGAAATTACGAGATTTTTCGACCTTTCGACGAGTGTTTGTAATTGATCGTGAATTTTCGTTAAATATTTGTAAAACTTCTATGCGCTGTTTTATTGTGTAACGCTCCAAGATTAATTTTACATGTGTCAAGATGACGTATGTCAAATTTCAACCCGCCATCTTGAATATTTCGGAAATAGCGCGAAATTTAAATCCTATACCTACTTTTGAGACACCCGGTATAGTTCGCCCAAAACATTAATTTCAAATTCAGATTTATTTATTTTTCAACACTCTTGCTCATAAAGTGAGCCTTATTACATCGATCTTAGGGCCATAAACCGAACTATAAAACACGCGTGCATAATAATATTACAGTACTAGTTGCGTAATAGAATTATCCCTACAAAGTTAAGTAAGTACCTCACTGCAAATTATATGCGAGTAAACAGAGACTTTTCAATTTAACCGGGTAATACAGTATCCCTACAAAGTTAAGTTAGTACCTAACTGCAAGTTATATGCGAGTAAACAGAGCATTTTCAATTTTACCGGGTAATACGTACAGTTCTTTTTTTGTAACAACAAAGAGGTTTTATACGGTTGAAAATCCATTCACGTTTTTAGAATAAATAAATATGTCCCTAATTAAGTCAAAAAAAACATAATTAAGTATATTATTATCAAATTATTTATAATTCACAATAATTTGTTATAAAACATTTGCGTTCTATCACTATTATTATAATTACATATTTTGAAGTAGGCTGTATGGCTGTATGTAATCAATGACCTTACATATGGCGCGTGCAAAAAAAACTTGCGCGCTTTTTCCCTTAGCTAATTAGGTTAATTAATTTATGAATGAATGCAATAAATGTTTGTTTTTCTCGCAAGTGTGTTGAAAAAGTGCGTATGAAACTCGTGAGCAACTTACTCACTAGACACTCGGCTGATTTACGCCCTCGCCTGCGGCTCGGGCTGCAACTGTGATGGCACCAAAAATGTGCCTTACACTATAGGTATCATAAACGATAAAAAATAAACTTTGAGAGAAAAAAAAACACAGTTCCTAAAATTCAATAGACGCTTGACTAAGTGCCACATATGGTTAAAATAAAACGACTCAGAAATTCAATATTATTTCGTAAATGTATTTCTTTGACCACTTAAAGAAATCATAAAATTTAGTTAAGCATGACGTTTAGTTGTAAATGCATCTCAAAATCAAGAAAAACCAATCCTTGAAACAAAAGTGCAGGGTTTTTGTAATCATAAATTTGTCAACTCGTGAGTGCGAACTGAATAGCTGACGCCTGAACGTATAAAAAATCACAGTGAAACTAACGAATTATCTGAGCAACGACTGATATGCAAAAAGAAACCTTGTGTCTTGATTAGTAGATACTATGAAGACATCATTGAGTTTTCCTGATGTTTGTTTAAGCTAAAAATTGCAGATATTACGCAGAATCATTCTCTATATTTCAGGAGTCAAGCATGACAGACTCAAAATCACCTACAGCGCATTCTAGTCGTCTAGATTTCAAGTTGGATCTAAGCGTTTTCGAACACATGGCGCCATCTAGTGAGTGGAAGGTTGGAGCTGCGCCTAGCGAGTTGATTAGCCAATCAGGTCACAAGGAGGCGGGGTGTTTTGCAAAATGCGCTGGCGCAGATTTAAAGAAGATTGGTCCGTGAAGACAAAAAGTTAAGACCTAAATTAGGATACATAGATTTAGGGTAGTTGTGAGAAGGTTATTATTGTAAGCTGGCGGGGAGAAACAAACAAGGGATTATTCACGGTCGCGCGGCCGGTTAGAGCGGTCATTTTTAATCAATTTAAATTGTTAATATTCATTGTATAAAACTTTGTAAATCACCATTGCTTGTAAAGTAATAGAATCAGTGTGGCGAATCAGCAAGGTGTTATAAAGCTAAGTATATTGTGAATCCTTTTGACGTGAACTTATTTGACTTTAAACTTATATTGTAATAAAACTGATGATGATAATAAATATCATAAATATTTAAACAAACTTAATGAACAATGTTCTCACACCTTATAAAGTCAAAATAAGTACACAAACACAATCTTATATTGCAATTTTTTTTTGTGTTCACATTTCTTTGTTTAGAATAATTAGATTAATCGGCAGGAATTGGGTTTTTTATTACTTTGCTTCGTTTTCCCAATTCTACAGACTTTATCAGCCGTAGGAACAGAAGCAAAGAGCCAATTTCCTTCTAACGAGAGAATATTGGTTAAAATAGTCCAGAGTTTCGAATTAAATTCAATTTGAAGTAATAAAATTAATATAACATCATATTTTGTATTCATATTTATTTCCCATTATAGGAACCTCTTTTCATTGAATTCATAATTAATTTTATTAATTATTTTCTTAGAGTTGAAGTAAATATTATTGAATTTTAATAATTGAGTTACTTTCGAATAGTAAAAAACTTTTCTGAAGGATAAGACTATAGAAACTAAATTTTCCTTTCCTTGAAACTGACATAATGCCTTCGACGGCATTTGAATATTTGATCTGTTAATGGTTATAGATAAAGTACAATGTTATTAAGAATCATTCGATTGGATTCTAAATTTTGATTGGAGACAAAATTGATAGCTTCAGACAATTGTTTTGAAGTCAGCTTTATTGAAACTTATTTCAAATCACATTAAAATAAGCTGAATTATATTTTGGGATACAATTAAAAATAGACGATCACATAGTTATGGCTATTATAACAAAGGACTTAGGCTTTTGTTTACGAGAATAGCAGAAAGGACAATAACCCTGCAGTTGGGGCCATCACACGTGGTGCGCGTGACCATGATTTGTAGATTTTGTGTCCATTTAAAGCAGACACAACTAGGAATAGAACCTTAAATAAAGAAAAAAAAACACAACGTAGAATATTTATATTTTATCCCAATATTATATTTCAGCAGATTTATATTGATATTTTAACCAAATATTATATTTCAGCAGATTTATATTGATATTTTATCCAAATATTATATTTCCCCAGATTTATATTTTAAATTTTACCAAACAAAGCAGACGGAAACTTTTAAATTAAAATCTTTTAATTTTAATTTAAACTTTCACATTTAAATATTTTATTCTATAGTTGGAAATTAAGCTCTGAGGCTGTGAATCATTAAATGAAAGTAGTTTAATTAGAATTCTATACCGATTGATTACACTAAGTGGGTTCAATTTAAAGGCTAGTCGTTTGCGTGATACGATGTTAGCCGGCACAACGGCTACTCGTATTTTCGTAAACGAAGTTAGCCGAGACATCTTTCGGCGCAATCAACGTAGATTAGCATAGGAAAAAATATTGAAAGTGCACAAGCTGATCTAAAACCCTCATCAAGGTGGCCACCTATATACAAAAAAAAAAGAGAAGGAGAAAAAACTAACTTCTCAAAAAAAAAAAAAAAAACAAAAAAAAATTAAGGGAAGACAGCTATTTGAAACCCGTCTGACGAGGTATTCAAAATCAGTATAGGGTCAGGTTTAGGATTGTGTACGGAAGGTGACAATATTGAATCCACACGCGTCCTTTAAAATAATTTTAAATCATATAAAATTTATTTTATCACACCTCATCTTAAAAGCTGAAGGGTATAACCGTCGACAAGACGAGTTTGTTGCAGCAAGAAATTATATAAGACCATGTTTAATCTAAAAACCGGGGAGAGGAAAATTATTTAACTATCTATTTGTTACAAAGTAGCAAAAATAATACCCTATAATTTCATATTACAACAGCTGACGAAGTCCATCTGCATTGTTTGAAAGTGTAAACTGCATTTTGCTATATTTTGTGTGTCCTTTTTGCAGGTCGTTGCTCAAAACTTGCTTGTTTGTTATTCAAAACATAATAACGTTTAGGAAATCTTCTGATAGTGCAAGTTAAAAATAAAAATATCGGGTCAGGTAGTGCCGTGCCGAGGTCGTAGCGTATGGCGGGTCGACCTTTTTCTAATACTTCATTTCCCATATTTTAACAATAAAAATTGCATCGTGAATACAGGAAACAAAAAGTCAAAATTATAATTATTAATCAACAACGAAATAACGTTCGGTAAAACGTTAGGTCGCGTGTAGAGCAAGTAGGTACAGATAGGTCAAGTTAAACGTTGGTTTAGAGATTATTGTTAGTAAATTAGACAGTCAAAAGGATATTATGATCTTTAAAAAATCGGACATAGAGTACGATAGATTTTGTTAGTGCGGCGTCGCAGGTAGCAGGAAGCGCGAAACAAAAGATCAATTGTTACTGGTGTTACGAAAAAGACAGAGAAATCTTAACACAAAAGTTCGGGCAAGCTAATAAACAAAACATTAACGAGTTATGAATGTTCAACAAAAACACCATCTTAAAACGTAAGTTTTAAATACACATCTTTGATGATTCAATTGTGTTTCTATCTAAGGTTATAATATAGTTTAAAATGTAAGTTAGCTAATAGATTATTATTAATCTTTAATTAAGATATTACATACAGCAAGAATATTCTTCATTTATACATTACAATCTCATTGTTCTCAAAATCCCTAGTGCAGAACTAGAACTTTGTGATATTGTGAGAACGAGTTATCGAATTGTAAATTCCCGATGTCACTTTATCTAGAAATTAAGGGTTACTTTATTGATGGAAAGTCTATCAGTGGAAGATTGACAGAACAAAGTGCCTGATATACTTTAATTAAGGATTAATATTAAATGGTTTTACGTTACTCCTGTCTTTAATAGGAAAGCATTCCAAGTTATTAGGTATGCGATAAGTATTACCTATTGTTTAGCCACAATGGTTGACTATACAAGTTAAAGACTTTTCTATCATCTAGAATAATAATAAGGATTGGGTATAGATGCTACGAGAAGAGATCTCAGCACATAAAATATGATTAATTAAAGGGTGGATTGATTGAGCTAGATACATAGTTTCATTCACATAGGCTTGTTACATACAATAGCAAGTAAATTATAATTTAATTGTGGGTTCGAACCTCGCAAAGAACTAACTGTGTAATTTAAAAGTAAGCTATTATTCAACGACTCCGATAGGTCAGCGATCAGAGCATTCGCTCGGACAGTGAAAGGTCCCGGGTTCGATTCCCGGCGGAGCTATTTGGAGAATGGGTTGGTTTTCTGACATTTTCAATAATAAAGATTGCATTGTGTATGAAAAAAAAGAAAGGTTAAGGTTAATTGTATTTATTATACACCAATTATCTAACTTATATAATGATTATGATCAGTGTCAGTTGTGTTTTGGAGTTTTACATTACCTGGAAATAAGACCATGCGGTAAAAAGTTTTCGATCTACCATTATGAGCTAGATACCTTATCTTCTTTAAGTTAGATTTAATAAGATTATTCCAGCAACGCATGTTATGGTTGAAGGCGTGAGACTGTTTCGAATACAGTTAAATGATTAAATTGGTTGGTGCAATAAACTCACAATCAAATGTGAATTGAAGAAAAGTATGTTTTAATTATGTTTAAAACTATTACATAGATTATGGTGTGAGACTGTTTCGAATACAGTTTGAACTGTATTCGATATTTGAATATTAAATTGGCTGGTGCAATAAACTCACAATCAAAAGTGAATTGAAGAAATATAGTTTTAATTATGTTTAAACTAATACACTTGGAATGTTGTGTATATAACTGTTTCGAATACAGTATGATATTTAAATGGGTTGGAGCAATTAACTTATAATCAAGTGCGATGTTTGAAGCATTATGTGAAACAAAATAAAGGGCAGTTCAAAGACAATTTATCATTGTCTCTGTGCAGAAGAAGCCAGGAATAGGTGTAAATATATTATTAATAAGGCTAATTTACTATTAAGGATATAATAATAATTTAATGCAAATTTCAAGACTATGAATGGCAGAAGAATGTAAGAAAAAGGGAGAGGTTATTGTTGTGTTAGATACAGGTGAAATTCTAACTTTCTGTCATATGTCAATTACATATGGTGTGACATGAGTGGGTTTTGATCAATTGCCAAGTCCAGTACTTCGAAGTGGCTTCTGACCGCTAATATCTTTGTAGCTGATAACAAACACGATTGTTATTCAGTGCCAAGAAAGGCAGTGCGAGTGTTTGAAATGATGTGAACTAGACAATTGTAGATAAGTTGTATGGTTAAGTGTAATTATAACAATAGCAGATAATCTATCGATAAAAATGTCTCCAGTAAATATTAAGATTCTCTACGAATCCAGATAAACGGTAAAAATAAACCTGAATACCTAATTAAAATTAATAAAACTTAGCTAAATCAATACTAGCCAATAAAATTAATGAATTAAACGATTATTATTATTATTATCATGATTCAGCCATTTGAATGATTAAAACTTTTTACGTAAGTAATCTTGTTTAGATAAAAAAAAAGTTATAAGTATTCAAATAAATAATCCTATAAGAAACACAAGATTTAAAGAAATATTATTAGAAAACATGAGATAGCAAATCATTTGGGACTTAGCAAACCGGAGTGGTATATTGACGAAATTATATAGCAGGTTTGTGGAAATATTATAAGAGCGGCTGAATCTAGGGTGGTTAAGACATACAATAAAAAAAATCTCCGAATAATACGATAATCTATATACATTAATACGTGCAATCACGAATTAGTTCAAAGGCAGCTATAACGCTGGTGGTTAACAAAATTCAGGAATTCCACAGTAATAGTATTTATTTTCAAAGCCAGAAACAAAAACCTAAAAAGAATAAAATAATAGACTAAAAAAAGGGCGTTCATCACATAAAGAATTTTGAAAGACTATTAATAAATATAAACAGATATTCCATGACAACATTCGTAAAAATTCAAAATATTGATTTTTAGAGCAGAACGCATGAAAGTTTGTCAATAATTCTTTTTAACCCACCAAGGAGGTTATAAAAAAATATATCATAAAAAAATAAAAACAGAGCATAACATTGCAACGGCAACGTTGCAACGCTATCCATTTATTCAAATATTACATGAATACTGACGAGATAGCGTTAAAGTAATTAAGCTCTGATATTATTGTCAAACAGATGGCCGATCAAAACTAAAACACAATTAATTTTTTTTGCAAGCTTTGAAATTTCAATCAATCAATCAATCAATCAATATATTTATTTGCAAAAATATGGTTATATTTTATGACACCTTCATTACCAATGGGTAAAAGTGTATCTATTAGAGGCCAGAAACGCTGTGGTTTAAAGACAAATTTACAGTTGTTTTTTTTCTTTGTCCATCAAGTAAAGTTTATTTAGAATATATTCAAAGATTTCTAGAGTAGCTTAGGTAACTGAAATTGTTTACAGTTGCCTAATCTGGGAGAGGCATGTGATGGCACCAAAAATGTGCCTTACACTATAGGTATCATAAACGATAAAAAATAAACTTTGAGAGAAAAAAAAACACAGTTCCTAAAATTCAATAGACGCTTGACTAAGTGCCACATATGGTTAAAATAAAACGACTCAGAAATTCAATATTATTTCGTAAATGTATTTCTTTGACCACTTAAAGAAATCATAAAATTTAGTTAAGCATGACGTTTAGTTGTAAATGCATCTCAAAATCAAGAAAAACCAATCCTTGAAACAAAAGTGCAGGGTTTTTGTAATCATAAATTTGTCAACTCGTGAGTGCGAACTGAATAGCTGACGCCTGAACGTATAAAAAATCACAGTGAAACTAACGAATTATCTGAGCAACGACTGATATGCAAAAAGAAACCTTGTGTCTTGATTAGTAGATACTATGAAGACATCATTGAGTTTTCCTGATGTTTGTTTAAGCTAAAAATTGCAGATATTACGCAGAATCATTCTCTATATTTCAGGAGTCAAGCATGACAGACTCAAAATCACCTACAGCGCATTCTAGTCGTCTAGATTTCAAGTTGGATCTAAGCGTTTTCGAACACATGGCGCCATCTAGTGAGTGGAAGGTTGGAGCTGCGCCTAGCGAGTTGATTAGCCAATCAGGTCACAAGGAGGCGGGGTGTTTTGCAAAATGCGCTGGCGCAGATTTAAAGAAGATTGGTCCGTGAAGACAAAAAGTTAAGACCTAAATTAGGATACATAGATTTAGGGTAGTTGTGAGAAGGTTATTATTGTAAGCTGGCGGGGAGAAACAAACAAGGGATTATTCACGGTCGCGCGGCCGGTTAGAGCGGTCATTTTTAATCAATTTAAATTGTTAATATTCATTGTATAAAACTTTGTAAATCACCATTGCTTGTAAAGTAATAGAATCAGTGTGGCGAATCAGCAAGGTGTTATAAAGCTAAGTATATTGTGAATCCTTTTGACGTGAACTTATTTGACTTTAAACTTATATTGTAATAAAACTGATGATGATAATAAATATCATAAATATTTAAACAAACTTAATGAACAATGTTCTCACACCTTATAAAGTCAAAATAAGTACACAAACACAATCTTATATTGCAATTTTTTTTTGTGTTCACATTTCTTTGTTTAGAATAATTAGATTAATCGGCAGGAATTGGGTTTTTTATTACTTTGCTTCGTTTTCCCAATTCTACAGACTTTATCAGCCGTAGGAACAGAAGCAAAGAGCCAATTTCCTTCTAACGAGAGAATATTGGTTAAAATAGTCCAGAGTTTCGAATTAAATTCAATTTGAAGTAATAAAATTAATATAACATCATATTTTGTATTCATATTTATTTCCCATTATAGGAACCTCTTTTCATTGAATTCATAATTAATTTTATTAATTATTTTCTTAGAGTTGAAGTAAATATTATTGAATTTTAATAATTGAGTTACTTTCGAATAGTAACAAACTTTTCTGAAGGATAAGACTATAGAAACTAAATTTTCCTTTCCTTGAAACTGACATAATGCCTTCGACGGCATTTGAATATTTGATCTGTTAATGGTTATAGATAAAGTACAATGTTATTAAGAATCATTCGATTGGATTCTAAATTTTGATTGGAGACAAAATTGATAGCTTCAGACAATTGTTTTGAAGTCAGCTTTATTGAAACTTATTTCAAATCACATTAAAATAAGCTGAATTATATTTTGGGATACAATTAAAAATAGACGATCACATAGTTATGGCTATTATAACAAAGGACTTAGGCTTTTGTTTACGAGAATAGCAGAAAGGACAATAACCCTGCAGTTGGGGCCATCACACAACCCACAGCCTCGTGCATAATGAGCAACGTTAGCTCACTTGTATCATAATATACTATAAGGAGTGTTCTATTTTTGAAAACTCGTTAATTCGGAGTAACCAAAACAAACACAAATGGGCCAAAATAACGATTTCTAACCAAAAATATCACCAAGTTCAATCTCAACAAATAATTACTTTCCGAAGCCGAAAACAACCACTTTATATCGACAAAGAGACAATTTAGATTAAATTAACTGGCATAAAGCAATTTAGGCGCAGTTCGAATGCGGCACTCGCAACGTTATTAGTTCCAATTAACGAGGTAACCTCAACACATGTATGGGCAATTAAATGGAGTGATACCTCTTCCATTAGTAGCTACCCTGTGTTGTTTACATCAATTAACAGCGAGTTAATTTTAATGCTGGCTCGCCGACCACTTTGTATAGCTTTCGTTTAGCTACCTACATGAATCGCATGCATGCGAGGCGAACACTGATAATGTGGCAAGACTGTGCAGATTTCATTCAAACATCTCACCTGTTGTGGGAAGTTTTGTTTTGGGTTGACTTTACAAGCTCATTTAACATAGGTAGGCTATGAATTAATCAAAATCATAGTGTGCCTAATCAAACAAAGGAAACACATTAAAATAAGTATAGTATGTCATATGTCATCGAGAATTGTTATTTTGAAGTAAACATTTTAACGCGGGGCGGGCGGCGAAGCGCATAGCAGAATCTTACTTAACACATGCTTTATGATACTACTTACCAATATTGTAACATTATTTTAAGAAAATAAATTTTTATAAGTACTTAAAAAAACTCGGTTTTTCAGTAAACAAGTAATATTTAACCCCATTATGTTTAAAGTATAAACTCTTAAGTGGATACTAACATCCTTCGATCAACAATACCACTTGAAACTATTGACTAGTTAATTGGTTTTGAAGTGTCAAAAACAGCCGAGTGAATAAGAGAGCTAATAATTGTGATGTGAATAATTGTGATTGTATCACATTTTGCAATAAGTATTAAAAAGTTATAAAAAATACTAAATGTAAATATTTTCAAAATTGCTTTCTTGGGGTTGGGTATGAGGCTCTTACATATCATTTTATGTATATCTTACAAACAATGATTCAACCGTAACATATCTGAAGAAGCCTAAACTTGGTATGTTTTCAAAATGATTTTTATTTATTTAAAAAAAAGTGACTGAAATTTATAGATGTGATATATATTTTTAGAATCGGCTTAGTAAGCCCTTTCATTTGATACCACACGATAGGACTCAGAATAAAAAAAAAATCCCATTCAAATAAAAGACTAGGCACTCATAACTCCCCTCCTCATTGTTTTTTTTCGTGCTACGGGTCAAATTGATTCGTATAGCCTAAAAACCAATCGCTCCGATTTTCATGCTTTTAACACCATTTGCAGCTTTTTTGGCGTACCGCTAGGACTATTACTAAACATTCACTCCTCTGTAATTATTAAGAGCCAGTAACACTTAAACCGAGAAGAATACTTTAGCAGCTGTGGTAAATAAAAGTAAAACCGTTATCAAAGTAACATCAAGTTAAAATGAAACAGCTACGCTACGCCGGGAATGCAGTGCCACAGGTCGCCATTTTTACGTCCCTCTTTAATGTTATTTCCCCCTTTATGACACTATAAAGACGATACCGGCCACTACGCGTAATGAAATCTTGTGTTCAATACCCCACAGATAGTGCTTTAGCTATTAACACCTAGCGGCAGAATAACCGAGACCCATCACGCGAGTGTATTTCGCTAAGTAATTGATTAGTAACTGGTGGTTGCCGGCTTTTTTGGGTGTGTCTGAATTGGGCTTTATAAATCAATGACGCTGTCTACTGCAGTAAAAAAATCTCATACTTTTTTCTTTGTTTTTGCTTAAAATGATTAAGGCGCTGATCTTAAGAAAAATAAATTTAATGATGTATGGGTGATTTTTTTTTATTTTGTAACTTAAAAGTTTGTTAAAAACAAAACATCGAAATACCAATTACAAACAATATTTTTCTTTATTTACATAGGTAGGTAAGCATATTCTATTTTAAAATATAAGTAAGTACTGCGTGAGAATGTAGTACGCGTTTAGATATACGCATTGCATTTATGTATTTTTATGTCCTAAGATAGTTAAATCAAAGCTACTGAACCTTCTAGGGGACAAAATTAACCGACACTTACATCATGAAAGTCGACTCGAAAATGAAGCATTTTTAAGAGAAATCTTCATGGTTTCTATGCGGTTGATCGACATTTAATTTTTATCCATATAGAGTCGTATCGTAGAGAATTCTTTTCATTAATAGTGGGTAATATCGTCCAAATTAAAAAACAGCCCGTATAGTTTAATTTCGCTGTTTCCAACTTATCGATATTAGTTTTCAATTTGTAATACATGACAAACGATTATGACTACATTCGTCGCTTTTTCTGAGGTAGGGGCCGTTTTCGATCCTTTGACGTGTCAATGTAGAATAGAATGAGTTACTTTTGTGTTTTGTTTCGGGATTGTGTGCCTGTTTTCATAGACTAGATATTTGGCTTAACTTTGGGATCAGAACCAGCCATAGCCAGTTCCTCAGTAATTGAGAATTCCGGGAGTTGTGCGCTTCCATCTTCAGCCTTATCACCACTTAACAGCAGGTGTGATGAAGGCTAAGTGCTACCTCGTTGTGGATAAAAAAGAACGAAATAAATTCGTCCAATTACAAATCAACGTAACTATGCACAATTGCACATCTGTTATAACAGAAGCAACGGCATTTGCAAATACAGATGTCGATATCAATCAATATTTGTACATTATTAATTAGTCACACTCATAACCCCACTATTATTTCAAGTAAACATAATTCAAGTACATAAAATGTACCTGTTTTTGGTACTAGACCAACCTCAATAGCCAATATTTATTAAACACATTACAGGTCAGAATACACAGCGCACGGGGTAGGTGCTACGTATGCACACCGACCGTCTTTGTAATACCCGCATAAAGCGAGCTAATCTAACATTCAGACTGTTAGAGTTGCACACGAGCACCCGCTATCATTTACCTATTAGATGCTAAGTGATATTGCCTAACATCCGCATGCCTCTTGACAGCAACTGATATCTAAGAGCATTGGAAATTACTTACTATCATATTTGGCGCGTGTTCTATGATACTGATAGAATGATAGTGGAGAAATAACTTAACTATTGTGAAGAACGATACTGAATATTAATTCTTACATAATATATAACTAATAAATTATTTTATTCAACAGTATTAATCAAATTACTAACTGTACTTCTTTAAATAAGTATCTAAATAGGAATTAGATTCTGCCAGACGACTTTTTAATAACAATATCTAAAAAAATCTGCTGTTCAAATAGCTGCTAGCTGAAATAAATACTCTTGTAAGTGTAATGATTCAAGTATATTTAATGAATACTTACTGATTTTAATCATTTAAAGTTGAGGCCAGAGTGTCTTAAAGACCGGAATAATGTTACGAATTTATAATGCCCAAGGGAGGAACCGGTTTACTCCAGTCAGGATAAAGTCAGGATATAAGTCTTATCTCAGTATAACTAATATCACTTTAATAAAATATTTTTTTGTTCTAATTATATTATTCATAATAGTAGGCACGTATTTATGGTTTACAATAATAGTAAAAAAATAAAAGTACTAATGAATTTCAATCAATAAAATACAGACAAAACAAATAATTTTGTTTGATTTATGTACGTGCTTTTCTATCAAAATATATTTTTAGTGAAGCCAGTACATGGAAAAATTTTCAACCTTTTTTAAATAAATAAACTAAACTATTCAATTTTTTACATATTAGTACCACAATACTCACAGAACACGTAAAGATTTTTAATACTATTTCAGGTGATCCATGCCAACTCCGACTCGTAAGGTGCATTTCGCCTGTCTCAGATACGTTCAACTTTTCAAAGCATCCTTCTTTTGCACGATTCTTCGCTTCTTGTTGCGAACGTTTTTCATTTGTTATGTAGGAATGATAAAGACGTGAGGGGATTCGAAAACGAGCTAGAAAGTTATTGGAAATATTCAGGTGAAAATGTAGACGGTACGTGAGCATGGTCGACAGCCACTTTGAGAATAAACTAAAGTATACTCAACTACTGCAGCCTTTGAGGTTACGATCTCTAGGGGGAAGAGAAATAATTAATCACTATAAGTCAGTTTAATATTCATAACAGACGGGCGGACGCCGGACCGACAGTTGAACGGACAAAAACGCTAATAGAATTGGATTTTTAGCTTTGCGAATAAAGACCTGCCTTCAATTTCTTAACTATTCCAATGTATATTTGTGTAGAACGCCCAAGTTTTGGGCGGTTAACTTTTCTGGTCTCTTACCCATGCCGGGATTAAATTTTAAACTTTTACGAACTAGTCTCATGAAGTTGAAATGAGTTGAATTTATACAGTGGACTTGTGAATTTAAGTTTAAACTTGTTGGTGAGAAAATCATTTTATTAGACGAAACAAGTTATAATTATTGTTGTTGCCTTGTATTGTTTGGATAAGTTTTGTTCCTAACATTTTTTTTCCAATTAATTTCATGTTTTACAAAACTAACTATCTTTAGGTACGTATGTTTTAGTGACACACACACTCACACAGTAAAGCAAAATCATATATACGAAAAGCTTTTAAAAAGCAACCAAAATTTTAGTGGAAAAAGAAAAGACTGCTCTTCACGTCATCTAAGTGTTATGAAGAGAGTAGGCTAATAAAATCTTAACATTCATATTGTTAAGGCGCTACTCGGAAAAAGTATGGACTTTTTTATATAAAACTATAGGACGGTTAGAGTTGTTATAAACCAGGTAATAAGATATATATTTCTTCATACCTTTATCTAGAATCGTATAGTTTTAGAAACACGATTTTATGATTCTGCCTTGACACTTTTTATATATTATATACGATATATCAAGATTATTCTTAAATCGGGTAACATATAATATTGAAAATTGGTTTAATTAGTGGACACTAATAATATTAAGGATCGTATAGAAGCATTTAAAAAAAATCGCTATAGTTTTTTAATACGAAGTGATTTTGTGTTTTTTTTTGCGTAATCTGCAAAATCAGTCTCGCTCCCGCGCGCGTCGTTTTCTCATTGCTATCTCGCTTCAGCATAATTTTTCCGAGTATCGCCTTAAAAGCAGAATAACGCTACCAAATGTAGAAATGAATTTGACATCAAAAATTGTCTATACCACCAAACGTTCTGCAGGTTTAACACAGCAATAAAGCTTTTAAGTTAAATGTTAACGACTGTTTATATTAGTCAAGGAAATAACCAGGTTAGAGGCTTCTTAAGCAAACATGGTGAAACAAGTCTCTGAAGGCAAACGGCAATCTTCCCTCTATTATATAATCGATTGCTGATGTTATTGCACAAGTTCTCCGACTTTATTGATAGAGTTGCTAAAGTAATTTCAGTAAACACGGCTGGGATATTGCTGGACATGTACAATAACTTCATAAGTATTACGATCTAATACGCATTAGCTGTTTATTAGCCTATAATTGTGTTTGGTATTTGGTTTGATTAAAGTAGTGTAAATTGTCTGTTCTTGATTATAAAGATAAAAGTTTATGATATAAAGTTCATCGTAGTAAGCTTGTTTCTAAAAGCTAAAGATTTTTTGGCCTTTGACCGTTATGTACAAAATAGAAACAATATATTTATGTTTATGAAGTAGATGTTGAAACCAAATTCTATGGTTAGTTATTGATTCGATAATCGCATTATGATATTTTGGCAAAGTTGTTACTGTTACAACTTTTTTTGAGGTTTTATATGAGTGGAGGATTATAGCTTTTAAGTTTTATAGTGTGTATGTTTTTATATTACTCTATGCTTGTTTACCTTATATATTTATTTGAAGTTCTGTTTTTTGTTTTACTACTGTCGTTGATTTGCCACTAATATAGAATTTTTCTAATTCACAGTCGCTTTGTTTTCCTTGTTTTCCTATTATTTATACAGTCCCTATCGTTTATAACTATAATTTATAAAAAGAATATTTTTATACAATACCTACTTAATATTTTGAGATAGCTGGCTTCTTCAGTTTTTGAGGATTCCGGTAGCAGTGCGCTTCCAACTTCAGCTTTATCATCACTTAACATCAGGTGTGAGGAAGGTTAAGTGCTACCTCGTTGTGAAAAAAAACCTATTTCCGAAATCTATATATATAAAAATGAATCCCTATTTCCCTTGGTCACGGCATCACGCGTGAACGGCTGGACCGATTTGGCTAATTTTGGTCTTGAATTGTTCGTGGAAGTCCAAGGAAGGTTTTAGCAGTGAGAAAATAGGGGAAGGAGGGGTAAGTAGGGGTAGAGTAGAAGTAGGGTAGGGGTAGAGTAGGGGTAGGGTAAGGTAGGGGTAGGGGTAGGGTAGGTGTAGGATAGGGGTAGGGTAGGGGTAGGGTAGGGGTAGGGTAGGGGTAGGGTAGGGGTAGGGTAGGGGTAGGGTAGGGGTAGGGTAGGGGTAGGGTAGGGGTAGGGTAGGGGTAGGGTAGGGGTAGGGTAGGGTAGGGGTAGGGGTAGGGTAGGGTAGGGTAGGGTAGGGTAGGGTAGGGGTAGGGTAGGGTAGGGGTGGGGTAGGTGTAGGATAGAGGTAGGGTAGGGGTAGGGTAGGGGAAGGGTAGGGTAGGGGTAGGGTAGGGTAGAGGTAGGGTAGGGTAGGGTAGGGTAGGGGTGGGGTAGGGTAGGGTGGAGTAGGGGGTAAGGCCACGGGAACGAAGTCGCGCTGGGTCAGCTAGTCAATAATAAAATTAGCATAAAGATCTTTACAATTATATCCTTTTATCCATTTTGAAATGAATTCATTTACAGATTAAAGTATTTTATGCTGTATGAAATATAAATATATACGAGTATGTTTGAAGTTTAAGGCCTATTTATATTTTTACTAAAAGAAAGCAGTTCATTGTTCAAAAAATAATCTTATGGAATAGATTGTCCGGATATTTCCCGAGGGTCAGATCGGGCGCAAAATCACTGTCGTATAATCGTCTCGAAGAAAATGGCTTCGGTGCATTTCATCGGTCGTTCTAAAGAATTTCTCTTTTTAATATGAGCATCGATTCCAATTACAAAAGATCAAAGAATCGCCGCTCGGCCCACTTCGTCTTTGTTCAAACGAAAGATGAATAATTCAAAGAGCTGGAAACGTTTCAATTGGCCAGCTATAAAAAAGGAGACGCTTCGTTGCTTTTTCCACTGAATTAAAATTTCATTTTATTTTTATTTTACGAGATGATTTTGGACGCTCCTGATTTGAGAACATTGGCTAATGAACTGGTTGTTTATGCTCCGATCGGAAATGAGGTATCTGGAAATTTTATAGTCTGTGGCAGCAAGCTTTTTCTTACGTGGTGGTAGAAAGCGTGGTAGTTTAGTATTATTGGTTTTGCTGTTTCATCATCATCATCAGCCTTCCTCAAGGATCTGTTTAAGGAGAGACATTTACCAGATTTTCAAATACTGAAAAAATAATACTTTTTTATTAATCATACTTACTAATGTATTATCAATGGTGGGTTTACCAGTAGGCTGAGTAGGCTAAAGCCTTAAGCGGCAGATTTTTGGGGCAGCTTTCACGCATATTTATTAAAATGTCACGTCACGTAAATACCTCTTATATTATGATGAGTGAGAGCTTAATCGATAAAGCTCAAGCTCTTGACTGCACCCGTAGTCTTCAATTTGTGATCTGCTACTATTCATTTATTTATTATAAATATTTTTAGAACCCTTATTATATAATGAACGTCATAGAGAACAATAGGTAACTGAAATCTGAAGAAGGAAAAATCAACTTATTTAACGCTATTATCGTATAGAGATACATGTTGCGATTTGCTCTCTTTGTTTTATTTTTATGAGTATTGCAGTTAAAATTGGTTGATGTGTAAATGAAATAATTATTAAGAGTTTTTATTCAAAAATACAAAGGCTGAGTAGTCGCTTACAATCCACCCTTATTACTGGGATTTCCAACCAGCCTTGAATATAACAAAAAAAACTTAGTCCAGTATTTTCCAATTAAAATTTCCCCATGCGCCATTACCAACGCTTCTTGTAATTTTTAACAATTCCAAATTTATGTTGGCGACACCTGGCGGGCCAGTGATTGAGAGAACAGGCCGTACGCGGAATTATGAAAGCGTAATTTATGCTCGCAATTTGTACCTACGTAACTTGAATTCGTTTCTTGCGTCATTCATCACTGCTGCCAGGGGCGCGATTAATTTCGACAATCGTCTGTAAAAATTCGCGTTGCGTGATATATTGTAATTAATGTATGTGCACCGTATAATGTTTGGTGGTAACGACGTCGCGAACAAGTGAGGTCAGGATTTTCTTGCTTACAGCGATTAGATACTTAAATATAATAACATGAATAATTGATTCTAGACAAGTCTAAATAAAAAATAAGGACACCTATGCCCGAATACTCGTACGCTACTTATCTTTGGGAGCGTCTCAAACATCGCCCTGTCACTTTAAATGTCAAACGTATGAAAGAGATGCCATGATGTTTGAGACGCTCCCAAAGATGATTTGCGTTCGAGAATTCGGGCGCTAGTTATTCTACTATTTGAGGATACGTCCTACGTTTTTCGTCACATAGTAAGTAATCTGAATCAAATTATAATTAATCACGTAGCAAAAAAGACGAAGTAAAATAAAATCACACAAATGCGACTAAACCTGCAAAGCTTTAAAAGTTGATTGCAGATAAATATGAATTAAAAATTATGCATTTTGCAGAGTTTGTCTTACTTATAATTTATTAGCAAAGTTGAAGGTTTTGGAGTATCTCTATCTGCATAAGATGGCCGGCCGTGATGGCGGCGGTTCCGCTTCCGCCGGGGAAGGCCCTCGTTAATTTTATTTTACTGACGGCTCGATGGGTCTGATATGTTTTATTATTATGCATATGATTTTTTGTGTTTGACATGCGAAGAAGTACCGTCTATTTATTGCAGAAAATAATAATATTATGATCGTTTTTTTATATTAATAAATGATAGGTCGTTTATAATTACACTGAATCGTACTACCCATCATCATTTCAGCCGTACTACCCATACTACGTAATTTTGAAACATAATCGTCTTGCAAATATACGAGTTCATAGCTTCAGTTTCAAACGAATATCTACTTTTAAAATGCCCTGGTGAAGAACAACAACGGGATGAGTTATGTTATTTAAAAAGCTTTTAAAGTGAGTGCTTTACCTGATGAGATTAACAAAGGCAGTTTCATAATAATAAGTTGTATCATCAATTTATTCTCTTCATGTCCCAGACTAATAAAATATCAGTACCTACTAACTCTCATTCAAATTTTAAGAGTGCTGTGAATCTAGCATTCTTAAAGAATTTGTCATCCGAAAATGAATAATAAATTATATCATGGTAACAATTTCTTTTAACAATCAATCTTTATATCACGGTTTGTTCGCAGCAATGTAATCTTATTATAATTCTAATCAAGTCTCCTTTGTTCATTCATGGATTATAATAAAAATGAAATTATACAGAATTTTATTATCTTCTACTTGGGCTCATAACTCAACCGAAATATTCATGAGGAAACTTTTAAACTAGAGATTTGTGATTGTTCAGGTTCTCTGTGTGAATATTATGTTAATGAATACATGACAATTAGGGCATAAAACCTTGAGTTCCGCCTTTTAATTTTATTTATGTTTATATAATATAGACCATAAATTCATTATGTTTATAAGTATTATGTTACCGGCCAAACCCGATTTTAGGACAAACTAACAAACAAATGAGTTGATCACGTTGACATTTCAGAGGGCGAGTTTGTCTCAGAAGTTCTGTAGAACAATACCTAGGTAAGAAAATATTTAAGGCGATCGCGCAGCGCAGCGCAGCAAATGCCTTGAATTTCGTGGTTATTTTTTTTCTGACGTGTTGAGAGGTTGGACGTAGACAGTGTCATTATGCAACACTGGACTCGCGTCCAACTCGTCAAAGACACGTCAATCACATAAAAATATAATAATTTTTACTATACCTAATTTAAATAATAACATAGCAAGTAAGTTTATTGTTATACTAACCCTCTGGACCCTGTTTCCGAAATAAACACATTTTAAAAAGATATTTTCTGTTCCGAAAAGAGATACATAAAAGTAAATTACTTATTAAATAAAGAAAGTAAGAAAGGGCAAATGGTGATAGTAAAAAACCAGCCTTGCAACTAACTTTCAGGCAAATATATTAAAAAAACATAAAGAACACGAATTTTGATTTGGTAGTTTTAAGAAAATTCTCATTTGTTTATTTTGCTATTGTTCACCAGCCGGCCTAGCATGAGAGGCTTTTATCGCACGATATGATATGGTACGGCAAGTTGTTTTGCTTACTCCCTAAGGTGTAAGCAAGACGGCTATGCCGTCCGCTCATGCTAGGCCGGCAGACATAACTTATATGTAGCTAACTTATTAACGGCAACTATTTTTTTTATCTGAAGAACACAAATGAATTAAAAAATATAAAACGTAGTTAACGTAAAGATACCAGATAAAAAGTTAATTTAAATTTCAATATTCAATTGTCAGTTTTTCGTAGTTATTTATATTAAATTTCGAGTATGCATATAATCTTATTTCGTTTCTCATGTATGTCACTAAGTGATATTTACGGTAACGCAATTAGGTGGCTACACAGTATGTGGATTACGATTTAATTGAGTATTAAACCGCCCTCTGTCTAAATAACTGGGCCTCTAATTAAGCTGTCTGTTTATGTAACAGAGGATTACTCTTGAGTAAATCTGTTCAAGTACTGGGTGCTTACCATCAACTCTTATTGCGGTTTTGTTTAGGACCTAAACTGATCTGCTTCGCTTATTCGTACCACGACAGCTTAATATCAATGACAGCGATTCAGTGATCGATCAATGACATTTCACAGCCGCTAAGCTGTCAGGAACTCTTATTTGACTTATAACCCGGTCGATTTAACATGTCACCTGCAGGTTATACCCGTCCCTCTCACTCTCCGGGCATGACAGAATCGAGTGAAAGAGACGGGTAGAAGAAAAAGGACACAAATCGTTCGGTCATTAACATTTAGCAATTCATTTGCGATCCAGTTTTTAGAAGGTCATAGTACGAAAGAAAGCAATTCATTTTAGGAACCTATTCTGCATCGCGCTATTTTTGAATCGCTGTCTGAAAGTTGATGGTAGGCACCCTGGTATTTATATTTTAGTTGATTTTAATATTCGTAGTTCTAAGGAATATTATTTTTAAATTGGCAACTTAATGTTTATATTAATTTACTCTGATACCTAAGTTTCCTTTTGTATATTACCTGACATCTATACATACATACATACATACAAATAAATAAAATTGGAGTGTCTGTATGTAATATTAAAATAGCCGCTTTACTACATGCATATGATTATATATACGGTACATAAACTAAAATAACATTTTTTACAATTTTTGTCTGTCTGTCTGTCTATCTGTCTGTCTGTCTGTTTGTTCTGGCTAATCTCTGAAACGGCTGGACTGATTTTGACGGGACTTTCACTGGCAGGTAGCTGAAGTATTAAGGAGTAACTTAGGCTACTTTTTATCCCGATATTCCCACGGGAACGAGAACCACGCGGGTGAAACCGCGGGCGGCCGCTAGTTAATAATAATATTACAATTTTCTCATTAATCAATAATACTTAATCAAACTATATTAGTCAATATTTGACTATTATGTCTCAGAAAATGCGCTTTCGCAGATGTTAACTCTAGCTGTACTCTAGCTTAACTTAGTTTTAAGCATCAATGCTTAAAGCTAAGTTAAGATTCACAGAAGACTTATTTTTACACGACTGCCCAAAACAAGGAGTGTATTTTTTGGTATGTAAAATACGCGTTGAAACAGTAGTAATAAATTTTATCATCATCATCTTTCTGACCTTATCCCAACTCTATTGTTGGTTGGCGCAGTACGTCCTTCTCCTCCACTCCACTCTATCATCTGCCATCTACTGATTTACTCCTTTCTCATTCATATTTTTTGTGGTCTCCGTCTTCCTTTCTATCCATCAACATCCATGTCTATCAGCAACAAAATTTAATTTTTTTATCAAAAATCAAACACGTAAATAATGTATTGTATGGTAATATTCTATTTAAACGTTTCAAGGGATATCGAGGTAAAGAAGCAGTTTTAACTCAATTCTGGAGACGGCCAAAGGCAGGGTTCGATTAACACCCAAACTGGGGAAAATTTTCCAATCAGCCCCTGTAAATTGGAAAACTTTTTATGTGCGTTCAAAAGTCCAGGTGTATTTCTACCGTTGTTCTCGGCGCTGGGAAGTTTTGTTCTCATCATCTCTAAAAAAACGTTTTAATTAGAGTCTATTGAAAATTAGGACCGTAAAATGGGAAGCGTATTGGTATCCGGCATTTTAGGGTCCACTAGGCAAATTGTGACAACGCAACGCAGGAATGTTCGACGTTCGTCCGTCTGTCTACGTGTGTCTTCTTTGTTAACAATACTATTAAAAAATATTAAGCAAGACATCACTTCTAAAAATCTTTGGAACTATTCACCAATAGATCCTGAGTTCCAGACCTTCTGATATTTTTGACACAGGTACTTACATAATAATACGGAATTTCTGTTCCTACATTAAAATCACTTTTCACGTCAACCAGATATTTAATTAAAACCGAGAATGAATATTGTCGTTATTATTCTTTTGTTGACAAACATATAGGTATAATTAATTGCATATTGAACATCAAAAGGTGTGAACCACGTTACTGATTTGAATATGGAGAGTTCGTATGAAATCGCTGTATTAAGTATTTCCTTTTCGTAAAAATTTAAAGGTTGAAAATACAGTCATACTTTTCATAGATCGAGGAGTAGGTTAGGCCGAAACACACTGGATTGGAAACACCCGTACACGTAGGCGTGCACGTGGACTTACAATTACGGTGTAAAGTCTGGAACTTTATGAGAGATGTACAGTGTGCTCTGGCCTTTATCTTCTAGGCTGGCCCTGATAACGTCTCGGCCAAAATTATGATATGGTGCATTGTTAATGACACTAGGTACACCTGGATACGGGTTTAAGAAAAACCTTACTTTGAACCAAAACATCTACAACAACCGACTGCCGTTTTTAATTTAAAATCGCGAAATTTTCGCATATCCGTAGCATGTTGTTATTAATGCGTTGCAAATTGGTTTTTGGCTCAACCCCGCGCACCGCACGTCTCGCGTTCATTACCAATTTGGCTGGGCACATCGCCATGTTAACTCGCTACTTTATGGAACTATACATAGCAAAATTGATTTAGTTTCAGATTAAAATTGTTATTGGAGCAAATTTTTATGATGAGCAAGGTGGCACCATTAATTTTAACAAACAAATTATTGAACAATTTCAGTTTTTCGAAAGCTCCAAGCCACAGAAAACAAAAAAAAATGGTATTATAAGCATTTCGAACTGAAAATATTGTCGCCTCACAAAGAGGCACGTTGCCATGACAAACAACGTGAAGAAATTAAAAAACGTACAAAGGGTTGTAAGCGTCTGCTCAGTGTCTGCTAACACTAAGGCCAGCCACCTTGGTTCTTTTCACCTCTTTTTTCTAGCCTCTAAGTAATCTATGCCAATACTAAAGCGTGTTTTTGTACCTTTCTGAATAATTTATGCAGCATATCCATATTTCGAGCCCCATTGTAACAGTTTGAAACCACACACACGTCTCGCATAATTATATCTCAACATAATTACAGAAATTTGATTGTAGCAACAAATTAGACTTCTATTGACGCCGCCAGCCACTCCAATTGACGTCGCTTGTAGCATAAACACATTTGCATATAAATCAGGATGTCACTAAATTACACCTCCATAATTTTAGGATATATTATTAGAGCCATGTTGCTATACTTTAAATAAAGTTCATAATTTATGTCAGCTAGGAATACTGGATGTCGTCGCTTACAATGATTACATCAAAACAAAAAAAAGAGCATTTTACTAGTACATTAGATTTGTTTTCATTCTTCATATGGTTGCTGCAACTATGTTGAGAATGATGTAATAGTAACTTGATCGTACAAACTTCTGGCTAACAAAAGTGGACAAATAGACGTGGTTGAATGGACGAACTCCATAACCGAGTGACTAGCACACTGGTTTTCATGGCCTCGAAATTGCTGAGTTTCCGGGTCCGAAACCCGTCTGGGTTCTTGTAGAAAAATAATTCTTCCTAATTGTTTGAGTATGAATATATTTGTGGAACCCTCAGTTTTACTCCATTTCATAGCTCGAGCTAAGAGCAATGTTTTTAATTATAATACTTTGCTTTTACAATAAATATGCAATAATGTGCTTAAAACAGTAACCGAACTGCGTTACTTGTAAGTCATCACTCCGTAAGCTATTCATTAATTCCACGAAACAACGGATTGTACACTCGTAAGCACACTTCCCCTAAAGTTACTTTCGAACTGAGGCGCTCCACGGCTGTGTTTGCCGTACAGTCAGCCAACATAAACGATGACTACAGTGCACCATTCTTGCCTGTTTGCTTTCTTATTTTGCTTTGTAAATTTGCCCTAACAAAGCACGCCAGAGTCGAGCCAAGTCGACGATTCAAGAACTGTCTGTTTATTTGTTACTTGTAATGCTACAAATACAAATCTTTATGGTATTGTATCTTTATTGAAGTATACACTGGCCTTAAAATATAAATAGAACTTAAAAAATAAGCCGCCCTGCACTGACACAGCAAATAAGGCGAAGCTATGTTCCACTTTCACTCGCGGAATGATTACGTCGGATTCACAAAATAATATTCTTTTTCTCACTCATGCTCCGAAATGTTAACGTTCCATTTGAAAAAAAAATGCGGGGCGATTCACATTTTCGGGTTGAACCATGAAGCTCGACTTAATACTGAGGTAACTGGAGAGTGCAGTACTAATCCTTTTTTGTCCCCAAAAATTACACAGTGGCTGTCTTCCGTCTCACCTACACTTTAAAAAAATACGTATGGTCATATGAGACAACTGACAGCCACTAAATACATAAATGTCAAATTTGCTGGGTACACTTTTTTATTCAGGATGAGAACTCCAGTTACCTCAGTATTAAGTCGAGCTTCATGGGTTGAACATTCTTTTGAAACTCAGTGCGGAAATGAATTTCAATACTCACTTCCCGCACAAGTGCTGGAAGTGAGTATTGAATTTAAAACATTCTATATGTATTCCAAATTCAAAACGGTCGAACGCATCAGCTAGCATTACTTTTAATAATTTTATGGTTGCATGACTGGTCATTTAACACGTAAACACGAATCAATTTAAAAATCGAATTTATACAAAAAAATTGTATTTCCTCGCATTCCATGAGAAAGGTTTTATACAAGTCTTGTTCTCCGCTGTAATGTACTATTGCTTGCTTATCAAACATAAAAATATAAATATTAAAATAAGGTAAGTGTTAAGGTAGATAATGTAGGTATGTGTAGAGTGAATAATAATGCGAAAAGTTCTCAATTCATTTTCGTTAAGTACGAGTATCTGAATAATGAGACAAACAAAGTAATGCGTCATGAAATTAGTTAAACAACGTAAGGTGTCTAAAAATACAAACTGAAAAATAACCTAAAGCCATAGAGATTATTGCGATGCGGCTTACAAATGTCGGTTTTAAAATCATGTCCCCGTTAAAACTTTCCTCATGAATAATTTACGAAATTTCTTCTTAGATATGGTCTTGCCGGAGAAGATAAGAATTGAATTACGCCGAATTAAATTTTTATTATAACATCTGAGTAAAAATATAAAGGGAGCAATTTGAATAATTATCGTGGATACTCCCACTGTTTTACTTAATTTTGGCTGACTTTCCAGAAAATTTTCTTCAGTTATACTTTGGCAAGTTGGAAAAGAATGTTCGGTTGGGTTTATTTTTGAAGTAGATAAAACAAATTTTAATTGACAATCATTCAGTTGCGTGAACAAAACTGAGATTGGGACTCCGTTGGATTCCCTTCACTGTTGGGATATCAAAGAGGGGATAATAAGGAGTTTCAAGTCATCCCATCGCCATAATAGGAAGCATGCAGATAATAATTTGAATTCGAATCTTTGGAAGTGGCAGCCGAAGAGGACTGGCATAATTTTTACTAGAGTGCTCTCTAGCCAAGGGTCACTTATATTCTAAATTTATAACTGTCCCAATGGTAACTCAATTTAGTCTACGAATTTTAATAAAGATTTCGTTAGCGCTATTTTTCATTAAATTTCATTGTATTAACCGTTGTTATTTACTGAAACTTTTTTCATTCATTAATTATCTGTAAGTACTATTAAATTTTTGACATCTCGGAGGCTAACAAAAATAATGAAATAAACGAATTCTCGCAGAATATTTAAATGACCAGTCCGCTAGAAGATTTGAATCATCTCACCAAAAACATTTTCATGCAAAATGTTGCTTAAACGAGACCATTATGGCTCGCAGTGTCAAAAAAATATTAGATCTCATGTAGAGGCAAGCTTCTAACTCGTCCTAAATCTACAAGATTTACTTCACAAACTCCACACCTTAATAAAGTTTCTTAGAGCCATAACATAATATTGACAGTCAACTTGCAATACAAAAAGCCGTGAAGCAACTTACACCGAAGAGTACACCGTTAATTAAAGACAAAGGTTCTAATGAGCACTGCATAAGACGGGAATGTTGATTAGCTAAAAATAGTCAGTTTGAGCCAGCAGCGCAGACGGGAGATGGCAATAGCCTCGTTAGTATTTATTGTACGTTCTTGCCAGCCGAATTCAACTTCCATTTGACAGCTTAGTGGTCCAGGGTGCCTACCATCAACTTTAAGACAGCGATTCAAAAAGAATAGGTTCCTAAAATAAATTGCTTTCTTTCGTACTCTGACCTTCTAAAAACTGGATCGCAAATGAATTGCTAAATGTGAATGACTGAACGATTTGTGTCCTTATTTCTTCTACCCGTCTCTTTCACTCGATTCTGTCGTACCCGGAGAGTGAGAGGGACGGGTATAACCTGCAGGTGTCATGTTAGCTTGGCCGAGTTATAAGTCAAATAAGCCTACATGACAGCTTAGCGGCTGTGAAATGTTATTGAATGATCACTGAATCGCTGTCATTGATATTAAGCTGTCGTGGTACGAATAAGCGAAGCAGATCACTTTAGGTCCTAAACAAAACCGCAATAAGAGTTGATGGTAGGCACCCAGTAACCGTTGCAATTCATAACCAAACGATTTGAAGGCAGTTTAAAGGATTTCCATCCAACGGTTGTGGAATAGGAAGATTATTGATACGCAGCTTAACGCTCACATGATTAGATCACCTGGTTATTCATATTTATATTTTGTTGCAATTTAAAGATGGTTTTAAAATGGTGTAATAATGTTTTATGTAAGTTGCGTATGACCGATCGTTGTGGAGATCCTTGGGGGAAGCCTATGCCCAGCAGTGGACGTCGTTCAGCTGATGAACGACGTCACGTTCATCGACGTCACGTTTTGCTATTTAAATATGTTACAGATAGAAAAACAAACGATGGTATTTCAAATACATACAATTATTGTCCCGGGTGGGGTTTGAACCTAAAACCCCTGGCTCATTGGCATGGTCAGTACCATTGTGCCAGCGCGCACACCTTACAATCATCTATACAAATAAATAAAATTGGAGTGTCTGTTTGTAATATTAAAATAACCGTAATATTAATGTAATGTAATATTAATATAAATAACTTTTTACTACATGCATATGATTATATACATACGGTACATATACCAAAAAACATTATTTACAATTTTTGTCTATCTGTCTGTCGGTCTGTCTGTCTGTCTGTTTGTTCCGGCTAATCTCTGAAACGGCTGGACCAATTTTGACGGGACTTTCACTGGCAGGTAGGTGATGTAATAAGGAGTAACTTAGGCTACTTTTTATCTCGATATTCCTACGGGAACGAGAACCACGCGGGTGAAACCCTGGGCGGCCGCTAGTGTTAATGTATAAGTAGTTTCCAAACTCCATTACCTAAACAGATTTACATAATTACAATGTCTGATTCATCGTAATTGACGTCGAATAAACTGTAACTTATGTTAGCTTAGATTAAATTGTTAAAGTATGTGTCATGTTTTTATTAGCATTGATAGCTTACGACAGTGACGTTAGGTACATTAATTTAATGGTAGTCTGAAATTTAGATGTATGTAATGTAACGTTTTCATGGTGTATTACAAATTAAGAAATATTCATAAATTAATTAGTATTCAGAGTACAATTACTACATACAATTAAAATACTATGTTATTCGAACAGTCAAGGAAAACGTTTTGTCCTTCCTACTAAGAATATACATAGCCCCATACTAGCTCTTGGAGCGTTCCTGGCTGAGCTGGGCTGGCTGGAGTGATCTGGCCGCGCACCCTCCGGACGCAAAATAGGCGCAATAGACGTCGAGTTGCGGAAACCGCCCGTATTGTTAAGAAGAAGAAGAAGAAAGAAGAAGCCCCATACTAAAAGTTGTTTTATTATGGGGCTATGTATAATTCATACAGTCATCCCCTTATAAAATCTTTGTACTAATTAAAATTTATAGATCAATTTTCTCAAAACCCTGAACTCATCTTAAGTAATATGACCTTTTTTTAACGTATCACATTGGGGATTATCACCTAATGAGGTCCGAGTGAGTGATAGCTAACTTCTTTAACAAAAATAAAATAAGGTAGAATCCGTATAAAATTAGTGAAACAATATATTTTTATCCTCTTTAGGAAAAGTAAAAAAAATCCACAAATCAAATATTGTTAACCCTCTAAATAGATCCCAACAAATAGTGTAAACATGGTTTACGGGAAATTGCCAAGAGGCACCAATCGTGGATGTTTAGTGAAAGGCGAAATACGCAGCTTTAGGACGGCCGATTGGATTCTAAACAAAGCTAACGAACCGGCGGCGGCGTATCATGTAAACAGGGCAAGACGATCGTCTTGTTCACCTAAAGAGACAACAATGGCAATGTAAGCTTCACGTATCAGCCACTCCGGACGATCCGTGATTCCTGCTTTGCCAACGCGGAGTTCCCGCATCAAGGTCGCTTATTTGTATGAGCTAAACCGCCTCTGTGGTCTAGTGGTTCACACCACCGATTTCAGATCAAGAGGTCCCGGGTTCGATTCCCAGTGGGGGTACATATTGTATTCGGTTTGGTTGGTGGTAGGACTAGTTCTTAGTCCGCCTGGCTAGCTGCCCCAATCTTATCTAAGTCTGACGCCATAACAATGATGTTTTCAGCATTATTGTGTTCCGGCAGTTAGAGATAAGATAGCCAGTTCCTCACTCAGTGATTGAGGATTCCGGGAGTAGTGCGCTTCCACCTTCAGCCTTATCACCACTTATCATCAGGTGTGATGAAGGCTAAGTGCTACTCCGTTGTGGATAAAAAAAAAAGCTAAAATGACAGCGTCCGCCTTGCGACTGACGTTCTTGCGTCGTTCCCACTTCGCAGAGGGGTCATGTCAGTCTGCGGGCCAATCGCCGTAATTCTATGCAGCGCGTCTTCATCGCGTTTGGGTCCTGACGTTTGTCTGCGTATTGCCGTAATGACATAACGACGCACACGTCACGCAAACCTATAGTTCTACAATCCTGTCTGATCCGGTGACATCCGTGACAGAGGAACCACTTGCAATACGAAATTGGCTGTCAAAATAGACTGTCGTATGAAAACTGTTTTAGTTCCAAAGATTATCACCGGAACAGAAAACGTTGTCGCACTGTCAAAGCCGCGCGTTATCAAAAACGGTTTTGCACGTCAACTGCACTTCAACACTTGATTAATGCGTCATAGAAATACCGCAATCGGGGCCCAGGGCGGAGATTTAACATTTTTTAAATACCTGACAAATAGCATCGTTCGCGTTCCATTCTCCAGAGCACTCTGTTCCTTATAACATTAGTCATAGTCACAATATCGAATCAAATATTCATAACCCTTTAATTAGATCCCAACAAATAGTATAAACATGGTTTACGGGAAATTGCCAAGAGGCACCAATCGGGGATGTTTAGTGAAAGGCGAACTACGCAGCTGTAGGACGGCCGATTGGATTCGAAACAAAGCTAACGAACCGGCGTATCATGTAAACAGGGCAAGACGATCGTCTTGTTTACCTAAAGAGCCTTTGCTTCATTAGGATCCAATTTACTGTCAACAAATTAATCCCCCTCCTCTATTGTACCTGTTCTTTAGCACCGCCGATAAGTTTATTCATTGAACTTTACGTAGGTAATTTGTTGTTGAGCCGCAGAGAATTTTGCGGTATATTTGCATAATAACAATTATAATTTTGCTGTGATTAATATTTGGGCTTTATGCAAAGAACTGTTAAGTTGACTGAGAATTAGATATGAGTAATAATAATAATAATATTTTTTTTATTTCTTCTCATCACAATCTCATGTTTTACACAAATACTTAATTTAAAACAAATTACATGAAAATCACTAGTACAAGATTGCGGAGAGACTGGTATCTGAAGTAAGGGGGCCCATAGACTATTAGTCCGCCGGCAGGCCGCCTGAAGTCCTCATTCGAACAGGCCGCCTGGCAATCGGGTTTCTGTATGTAAAACTGTGAGTGTGTGGCCGATTGCAGCCAGCTGACAGGCCGTTGCCTACAGTGACTGACAGACTGATAGTCTGTGGGGCCCTTAAGAATTATTATACTGGTTATTTCAGATGAAGATAGCTGTTAAGTAGGTACAAAAAAATTATTGGTTTGAAAACTGTTGTAATTAATGTATGTAATTTTTACACGACTTCACGACTGCCCAAATAGTGTAATTTGTTTAGGGTTATTTTTTTCTGCTATTAAAGCAACATGGGTATCAAATGAAAGGCCTTGACGAGTACATTTCAAAAATATATAATCACTAATAGGAATAATAAAAAAAAAACGCGACTGCCAAAATCGAACTAAAAGTAAAAAACAAGCTCTCTTTTTTGGGGACCTTTTAAATTTAGTTCTGAAATGTGTGGGGTAGTAAGAGGTACTCTGATTGATTAAAAATAAATCTATAAAAATGTGTATATTATAAAGAAACATACTCGTACAATAAAATTCTAGAATTTGTATTAAAATTATTAATTTAACTAACCTAATAAATTGAGTATACACTTTATTTCGACTTCAAATATATAAAGTCTAAAGAAAGATGCCTTAAAGATACGAACAAAGTTCGGGCTCTGTTTAAAATAAACTTTGGTACGTTCGCCGAACAAAATCCAGCAAACAGGGGTAGTCTCGTTTTCAAAATAGCTAATAAAGGAAATCGTTGAATAAGCCAGTCCAAGAAAGCAAACTGCTAAGCGGAACACAAAGCTTCAAAACGGGGAACTTTTCTATTGTTGAATTTAAAATTAATTGCTTTATCGCAATATAAATAAGCAAGGCTTTGAATATTCGCTGAGCGAAGAGAACGTTACTCATTTCTTTTTCTATTCATAAAGCTACTATTAGAATGAAATGGTTTATTTTAATTGTTCCAGTTTTAGAGATGACAAGTAACCGAGATGATATCGAATCGCATTATACGCTATTTGACTTGGTAAATCATAACGGTTCAACATATGAAGTACCAAAAATTAAATATATAGTATTCATTAAAATATTTAAAAAATATTTATAAAAATAAACAAAGATTAAAGCGTATTTTAATAGAGTTTGTAGTAAAGTTTGCTGTAAACATCATTGGTTCATATTCCAATTTAATCATAAAATGAAACCCAAAAATATATGTTGTAATCAACCCGTATAACAAATAATCAAAACGTGTACGAATATGAGTAGATTCTGAAAGCTTGTTAAAGCCAAAACCATACCATGAAATATCATCATATCAATTAAAATCACCTACCCCCTTATTCCAAAACGTGGACTAAAATTAGTCCTGGTTTAAAACTGGTACTAAACTGGTGCTGTCACTTTTATTTTCCAAATGAAAGCAGTTTTAAACCAGGTCTATCTTTTTTTGGAATAAGGGGGCTAAATGTCTGGCTAATGACACAAATTTATCGGCAAATACTTAGCTATTAGAAATCCTAAATTTATAGAACAGCTTAACAAGTTGAAGCATTCGAGGAAGATTTAATTGCTTGTCGAAATTCGCAAATTAATTTAAAATACGTGCGCGTTGAGTGAGACTGAGTTGTTTGTAGTACCTGCAATAAATTGCAATTAGGAAAGCTGTTGTGTCTTGTTATCGAGTTAGCTGCCTTCAAGCCCCACTGCCACTGCAGCGGAGTGCCGCCACTGCAACGGATTAATAATAAGGAATTGCTAGATATAACACAGGCTTATAGAGGACTTGAATAATGCAAATCTTTTTTGATGAGAATTATTATGATTCGTTTATGATGAAGAAAAAAGCAATGTATTTTTTATTTTAAATTATATTGGTATCGCAAATCGCATAGCACACTTGATCGCTTGATCTCGTTCCAAATTTCAGTTGCCTAACTACTTTTAACTTGTGTAAGTCAGAACGAAGCCACATTATATTGTAATAGTTATTCACACGGTAGGTTCAACTAGTTTATGATCCAGGTTAGAAGTAAACAAGAACTGTCACGAATGTTAATTCAGTCTTACCTACAACTACCAAATTAATCATACACTAACGAATATATACAATAGTCATTTTGTATTTCGTACCTATAAATAGGGGAAAATCTGTAGGTAAGTAAGTAACAATTACAATAACAATACTTGATCACGTATAACTTAAACAAATATGCAACCAAATCCGAGTTGCCTTTCCAAACTTAAAGAAATAGTCACAGATAAAATAAACGCCGAATCTTTCCTCGTAAATCTGTCAGCAAAACAATTCCTACCCTTTCACGAGCAATAAAATGCTACCAAGAACTGAAGCTAAGAAAAAAGTATCATAAATATAACATTCATTTATATTCGTTCAGCCGACCCTTGAGGAGAACAACCGAAACCACTTTCGAAAAACAATACGGAAAATCTTGGCATCATTTACAACAAATAATAACGATTTGACAGCAAATCAGTTAGTGTACGAATGGTGATTATATTGATTTTTAAATGAAAGGTTCAAGAGTTAAACGAAACAACTTTTTAAATTAAATCCAACAAAACCCCAAACCCTCTTTTGAAAGCGATCAATCGAACGTTTCCGACTTTTTACGTTATTGATTTTTCATGTCCTTTGATCTATTCTAATTTCTGGGAGAGCAACGGCGCTCACACACTGAGGGCTGTTTGTTATCTCAACGCTAAGCCCATCGCACTCATGTAATTTGTTAGAAAGACCGTCAAAAAAATGTAAACAATTTCTTTACTTCACATTTATTTCAATACACGTTAAATTGCATTTTTTTTCTACAGTCACAAGGTGATCGAATTGTTGTAGTGCTGAGACAAATAAGATTGTCATGTAGCAAGTAATTTTAAACTATTGTATTTTCAAATAAAATCACCTACACACGTGACTTAACATCTGTTACATAGAATTTTAGTCGTTTTATTTAATCGAGTGCCACTTATCTAGGTTCTCTGTGTCATATGTTATAAATAGAGATTATCAAGCTATCAGCTCACCCACGCACGTAAAATTAACTTCGCTAGACGGTTTTATCCGTCGCCGATGAGACTGTGTGCAGATGAGAGAGCAAATCCGCCCTTAATTAACCATTCGTGTGTAATCTTTTAATTAACTAAGTGTAAACTTATTATCGCTGTTGACAATGGGACGTATGCTATACGATACGACGCTTTAAGGCAATGAACTTTATAGAGTAGTGGTACCTACTTACATTTATTATTTATTTAAAACCTCTACATAATATTATTAAACAAAGTTCTCCGCCACGTCTGTCTGTCTGACTGTACGCGACAAACTCAAAAACTACTGCACGGATTTTCATGCGGTTTTCACCATTATATAGGGTGGTTTTTGAGAAATAGCTTAGTATATAATTTATCAAGGTTTCATGTAAATTGGTTGAATAGCGCAGCGGGCACAGTGCGTTGAGTAGGCAAGTGCATGATGATCATATCACACAATACGTTACCCAGAATTACACGCGAGCAAAGCCGTGGGCAAAAGCTAGTACGTAACAAGCTAACAGAGTTACTGTTGATTAATTATTATTTTCATATTGAGCATTATTGTATGTTTTTAGCATTGTCTGTCTTTGTTTTTAAATTGTCCATTTATCTATTGTAATGTTGTTCGTCTATTAACGTAATTTTTAAACAATTTATTTACGACTAGCTAGACACTTTTCGTAATCTGTTTTTAATGGACAGTTGAAGTACGATATATTGAGTACTTAATCTACGAATGAGAGCTATATAACCGTCCCAGAAACTCATTGGTCCCCGCACACGAGCCACAAACATGAAGCTAGACGAAGAAACAAGTGACAAAAACCGGCGCTGGCACCGGGCGTTCTTTTTTTTATCCACAACGGGGTAGCACTTAGCCTTCATCACACCTGATGTTAAGTGGTGATAAGGCTGAAGATGGAAGCGCACTACTCCCGGAATCCTCAATCACTGAGGGACTGGCTATCTTATCTCTAACTGCCGGAACACAATAATGCTGAAAATATCATTGTTATGGCATCAGACTTAGATAAGATGGTGGTAGCTAGCCAGGCGGACTAAGAACAAGTCCTACCACCAACCAAACCGAATACAATATGTACCCCCACTGGGAATCGAACCCGGGACCTCTTGGTCTGAAATCGGTGGTGTGAACCACTAGACCACAGAGGCGGTTATTTCAAATGTATGACACTACACTAGGACAACACTGTTCGGCGAAGCTTTCCCATTAGTAAGTTTATAGAACTCGGTGTACCTTAGATTAATTGTTACTTAAAGAGGCTTAATATAGAAAATAATAATATAATAAAGCCAACAGCATGATATTTGGTAAGTCAAAATTGCTGGTAAATGATCTATTTATGCCTAGGCACGTAAACGTAATCTATTTCGTTGTAGTACGACTTAAAGATAAGTCTGGTGGAGAGCTACGACGTAGTAGTATTTTTTAGTAGTAAAAAAAATACTACTACGTATTAACTCTACTCTACTGTGTAAGTTGTACCATGTAGGTACTATAAATACTACGTTTGTATGACTCGGTGCATCATAGATTGACTGCTACCAGCATAATGGTCCCATGGCCAACGGCTTACTACAAAGGGAATATGCATGTCACAGCCATCAGGTACGCAATGGATGATAGGCTTTGCTCATTGTCTGCTGGGTGGCAGCCCTGTTTGGCAATGGATTGAATGTTGAGGACACTAGTCGTTTTTGTTAGGTTGTGTTAACAGAGATTTATGTTATAATAACACTGCTATGCAAATATTATTGATAGATGCAGTTATAAATTTTGGTTTTTATATTTGTAAGATTGACATTGTCATTATTTTGACAGAACACTTAAAATTTTAAATATAACAAAAGAAAAAACCAAGACAAAAAGAAACATCAATTCGTAAATTTACCTACAAACTGCAATATATCTTTATCCTCAGAAAATTTACCATTTTATGCCGAACATGAAGAAAAATAGTTCCTTTTGTTGAACTACACACAAACACACTAAAACGAAAAAAAAAACAAATAAGTAAGTATTTCTTCAAGTCACAGGATTAAAATGAGCTACTTTTTAATTCTTACTACAGTTGGAACTTACTGAAGTTAGTGCCAAGCCAAAAGGGGACATTTCACACTACCCCGCGTTTGGTCATCGGGTTTTCTTAACCATGTGTGTTCCAAGAGTAGTTAAAAAAGTAGTCAAGAAAAATAAAATAATATCTTTATACATAACTTGAACTTAAACAATAATATTATAGCACAGAAAAGATAAACAATGTTCATTGGAAAAGCATCGACACAGCTGGAGTTGTCAGAAAAAGCGGGAACCAGCTCGCTGCTTACTTCGGATGACAAGTTGACATCGGCGGAACTATTTATTGCCTCAATATGAAAATAAAGAGAAATATTAGGGTTGGTGTAGCAAATAATGTAATATTTAGTAGGGTTGTTATATCAAAATAATAATAATGTTATTGAGTGTGTTCTTTCAAATTTCCTAAAAGATTTTTTATCTCTGTCTCCTAAAGTAATTACTGATTACTTTAGGAGGACTTAATATAAGGAATTTATAGAAATAAAATAAGTAATTAACTGAATAGTTTATTTATTTCTATGTGCTTATCACTGGACCTTTTAGTCACATTTGACTTTTATTTGCATTTCAAAGTATGACTTTTAAATAACGTAATAATATATCACGCCATGACTCTTAGGTTATCGCGCGTCGCGGTCAAAAAACGCCTTTGAGCGTCGAAGTATTTTGAGCGTTTTTGCGCTCCGCGCGCCTTGGTTTAGTTTTTTTAAGAATATCCAGGCAACCACAAGAACAAAATGAGAACTTTTGTATTTTACTAGTTGTTTAAAAATTGTTTTATGGGTATAATATAAAGTCACTTTCAAACTCTGGCAAGGGTCAATATCCACACGACGCATTTTTTTATAATTTTTACAACTTTTGACTTTAAACAATTGTAATTCTTGTAACCCTCCATACTTGTACTGACCGGCATCAAAATGTCAATATAAACTTACGAGATATACGTGTTTAAAATTGTCATGCCATCGAAATGAGACAATTGCACACCGAAATGAAATATCCACCCACTGAAATGAAATGACCTAACACCGAAATTAAATGACCTGACACCGAAATGACTAATACTATTCACTTAAATTACCATTCGCGAAAAATTCAAATATATTATAGACTTTAAATTAATATTTATAACAAAAACACATTACTTTACTTAATGCACCACCATTCCTTAAGTTATAAATTAACTACACTAAAAAAACAAATAAATACTCACAAGTGGCTAGTCAAATGACCACAGCCCAGGGGCTGTGGTCATTTGACTGGTAGTATAAATTCATTGAAATTATTTAACTAAACACTTAAGAGTCCACACCAAAGAAAAACCTTTTAAATGTGATATTTATGTGAGAAATGCTTTTCTCGAAAAGATCATTTAACTGCACACTTAGGAGTCCACACCAAAGAAAAACCTTTTAAATGTGATTTAATTATGTGGGAAAGGCTTTTCTAATACAAGTGATTTATCTAGGTTCAAATAATAAAATTCACCAACTGGCCACTGGAAAGGCGACGAACCGTCGGGAAAACTAAAAAAACAAAAATAAATTAAGTATTACTTTACAAAATACATACTTACAAAAATGATAGTAAACGCGAGTTAGTTATCCATAAAAGTTGTTTTATTGCAGTTGCATAATAATTCTGAGTTGTCTAAAAATAAATAAAGCCGCTGGATGCGGGCAGCGCAGGACCGATCGTTGTGGAGATCCTTGGGGGAGGCCTATGCCCAGCAGTGGGCGACGTTCGGCTGACATGATGAAACAATGCTTAAGCTACTGAATAAACCACCTAACCCAATCATAAGGTATTATTTTATCTCTTCCATTCTCTATTGAAAGGAGAATGCCCATAAATAATGTCGCCTTTTGGGCTGTATCTGTAGTAATTTTTTATTATGACCGAAGATAAACCGAAAGAAAATTTTGTGATAGCCGCGGAAATGATCGAATCGAGGCTTAATAATTTTTTCCCTAATTATCTGCATTCCTTACAACAAAATATTTAGTGCCAAGAGTAGGAAACTATCTCATCTTCCTACTAAAAATATTACTTTAAATTGAAATATTAATTTAATTTGGATTATGGTTAAATTCAAGCATTTAGTTTTTGTATTGTGACAGTAAATAAAGCAAACGCTCATTATAATTTGAGGAAATCGTTAATTAATTAATTAGTTAAATAAATTATTTGGGCGCCTAGGCGGTAGGTCAGCAAGGACGAACGTGATCACTTCAGAAGGGATTCCAAAGATTTTATAAACTTACCACAATTTCTAAAAATATTTTTTTAACCTAAAACTATAACATAAAATAAGAATTACGTACGGACAACCGTAAAGTTTCTACGATGGTATTTTTATACATAAGACATAACACCTAAACGGCAACAACTCTCGCGAGGAATGCACCAACTTTGTGTAGTGTTAAAAGCTGTTTCGAACTTACAATCCTAAGCGCCTTCTTCCGCTAAAGCAAAAAAGCAACGGACTTTTAAAAACAGGAAGCCAACATTCTGAGAAGTTAAGTGGAAAGTTAGCGGTCTCAGTTTTACTTTTATTTATGAACAGTTTAGTGTTGTAAATAATGTTCGCTTTAACACTTTCGTATAAATTGTTAAATTGCTGTTGACAGGGTAGAAAAATTTTCAAAGTGGAATATTGAATATAATAGATTTTATAGGCTCTTTAAAGTTGGGGAAAGTGGCTGTTAAAAGTGAGGGAACACGTTTTATCGGAAAGGCAGCGGGATGATAATGGTGGGTCATAAAGATGTGGTGGGGGCCGATAGATTCCGCAAGTTGCCAACTTTTGGGGCGTCATTAGCGTGGGTGATGCGGCCGTGTCGTCGCCGCGGACGTTATCGATGGCGGTCACGCATTAGTACCCTAAATTATGGACCTTCGGTACCAAAGTGATTTTCGCGTTTTGTATTGGTTTGTTTTTATTTTTATTAAAAAGAATCAGGTAAAATAAAGCAAATATCATTTGTAAACTAAACTTTTGTTTAGTTTTTGAATATCAAAATCATACTCCATTTTAGTTTATGTTTTATTTTTTTGAGTACAGAACATTAACTAATACGACTATTATGTAAGTAAGTACTACTAATGACATAGCTCATAGCATTAGTAAATATGAATATCGTTTGTTATGATGTTAGTTCTCCTTAAATAAATAAACAAATAAGTAATTTTAGGAAATAATTTCGAATAAGTCATAAAAACTGACCTAGAATAAAAATACAAGCTAGAAAAGGTCCCGTCTGATTATTCAAATACGAGTGGTTTATGGGTAATAAAATTTACTAGCAAATGTTAAACACGATTCCGCTCAATTCAAATTTCCGTATTCTACGAGGCAAAGAAGAACATCCGCTCGCTTTGATTCTGTGAACGTATTAGCATTGGATTTGAATAGAACAAACAAAGGGATTGTTCGAGACAGTGCTTTCGTAGGCGATTGTGAATTCAGCGTATAGTAAAAATTCCCAGTTGCTAGCACTATACCCTTGTCTCTTTGGCTCGAGACGGATGGATTAGTTTTATGTATTCTTTCGGATGAACTTTTTTTAACTGCATTGCTGCATTTGACGATTTCGTGGTAACGCATAAAATGATTTTGTTTTATTTTCAGTTTCATTTACAACTAGCTGTTGCCCGCGACTTCGTACGCACGGGAAAGTGACTTTTGTATTTGTTTATTTTATGTGTGATCTACACTTCCATCCAGTGACGGCAAGGTATATGTGTGTGTATAGGTGTAGGCACAGACAGGGTGTAGGTCTCGAAAGCGCGGGATTCAGTGTTGCGCTCGCGATTGCTTGTTAACCGAGCTTCACAGTCCTCATCGGTTTCAAGAGCACGAAGTAACCTCATCCTCTTAGCTGACCTAGAGCCTTGCGATAAATTACTATTTTTTTCCTAGGCATTTCAAATAACAATAATCTTTATCAAATCACAATAATCAATGTCCGTTTTCCAACAATGCCCGGGATTTTTTAAGTGTAATGAAGTGCCCCTCTCTCTTAAACGAAGGGAATACGAGCAGTGCATTCAGCCGGTCATGGTCTACGGGGCAGAAACTTGGACCCTTCTACAACAACACGTCCAAAAGCTCCAAATAGTCCAAACAAAAATGGAACGCGCCATGTTGGGTATCACTCTAAGCGAAAAAAAATAAGAAACTCGGTTATCCGGAGTTATATATTATACAAAATTAACTGATGTGGAGCGTATCATTGCGCAAGGAAATTGGCGATGGGCGGGTCACATAAGTCGCAGAACAGATGGCCGGTGTTGCAGGATGGTACTATAGTGTAGACCACTGACCGGCACCAGAAACGTTGGCCGCCAGAATGCAGGCTTTCTGGGCAGGTGATATCACTAGGGTCTCAGGAAAGACTTGGATGCAGAAAGCCCAAGATCGATCAGGATGGAGTGCATTTGAGGAAGCCTACACTCAACAGTAGGTAACCAAAGGCTGAAGCAGAAGAAGATAAAATAAATTCAGTGTCGCAAGAAAAAATTACAAGTTACAAGATACCTAGTTACAATAAATATTAGAACACTTTAGCAAGAGCGCAAGTCGCAATACTACAATGCATCTTTTGTTTTTTTAGGCGCGAACATTATCGCTAAAAGTCACTGTTAGTTTAAATACATCGTGGTACCGTTAAGGCGCGCTTACACGGGCAACTGAAATTCCGCTATATTGCTCCGTTTTGACGCGAAAGACGAAAAAACACGTTGTTACTTTTATTATGTTACCTACATGATGGATCTTCCCATGGGTATGAAATATTTTACCGAGGTAAAAAGTAGCTTAATCACGTCGATCTGTTGCTTCGTTTTGACGAAAGACGGACAAACAAACACACAAATACACTTTCACATTTATAATATTAGTATGGATATGGACAAATTCAATATTAATAATATTTACATAGCTTTTGATAACCGATGCCTATTCGGTATTGCTTGCGGTGCCTGATATTGTATTACATGCCAGCCGGAGCATATTTTTAACTTTGGTAGGTAGGTACCTACTCGGTGCATTAAAGAAGAATTTTAATGATTATATTTATCCGTTATCAAGTTTTCCATTACACAGTTTCTCAATGAAATTTACATGGCCTTTGATGATAATTGGTGTGATTGTAAAAAGTTATTTATTTATTTATTATACAAAAATATTGGCTCAAGTACACTTAGACCGCATCTTATAAATAAAACAAAATATTGACATCGTTCCATAGCCATTAGCGATTTGCAAAAATAATTGTTATATACAGGATAATTTCTTTATCAGTGCACAAATTTTTAGGATCGACTCAGAGTCGGTAAGTGAACAACTTCCTCCTAGAAACATAGGTCGAAATATGACATTTCTTTTTTGACTCTTCATACAAATCGGACTGATCACGTGATCTATTTAGTATGGGAAGTCCAAAAATTTTTGTCGTATTTCGACCCATGTTTCTAGGAGAATGTCGTTCACTTACCAATTCTGAGTCGATCCTAAAAATTTGTGCACTGATAAAAAAATTATCCTGTATAATCGCTAGAAGCTTAGCTAGTTTCGTAATATCTTTTTATTGTGCTATATTTGCAAATCAGATAAACCTCGGAAGCGGTCGGTCCGACTACCCTATTCCGTAGCAAAGGCAAAATCTTCCAACACATATTGATAAATCCGCACAATCGTTCTGGCTTTGCGGATTGCACTTCGCAAACGCGATTGCAACTAACATTATATGCCCTTTATAAGAATTACTGAAAGTAAAACTTTGATGAAATACGATGTTTAAGTTTGCGTGCTGCTGAAGTTGTTTTGAGCCGTTTATTGTCTATTTTGTGTAGTTTTGCTGGATACTGCCAGCTAAGAAATCACTGTATGAATAACAGTATGTAGATATAGTAGTCGGGTGTAACAGATCCTTTTTAAACTCACTCAGTTTTTGTTTTAGTAATAGATTTACGAATGTATACTTAGTAATGACATTAATAAACACCATAGTAATCTAAAATGACTTAATGTTTACAAAGTAGAAGCGATCTCAAACAGCTGAACACGGTGCCGAACGACTGGTGTAGGCACAAGATAGTTTGGAGCGTACAGTCAGTCAATGGAGGGTTAACAAAAGTGTCACGTCGCACCGAAATGGGCATTCGGTCACACGCCTTCTCACCTCGCAGCTCCAGGGATTGCTCCTGTGTTCCTGGAATGAAAGTGGGACACCTTAAAATACCTATTTGAGAATTTGACGGTAGTAAAATTTGATGCTCTATTATTTTATGGTCAAGCAAATAAAGATAATACACATAATTTAAAAAATCCAAAGAAATACTCACTATCAGACTTTCTGATGTTTTACTCGCGTGGTGTAAATAATAAGATCATTTTCATTTATCTTTTTATGGTTGGCATAGTTAAATATATAATAAAAATACTTTTAAATATCATCATGTATTTGTTTGTAAGTATTAAATGGCAAGGTTGTAGGTATTTTAAAAATGTTTGTAAATTCCTAAATAAAAAAATTCATATTTTTTTAACAATATGAACAATATAGGAATAGGAATAGAAATTGAACCTGATCTTGAAACTACTAGGCGACACAAACCGTTGTCAAATAATAAAAAAATACGATAAAAACATTGGAATTTAAAATTTAAAAACCATTTATTGTTTTCAAAAGTTGTAACGAAAGCAGTAATACTATAATTAGAAAAAACAATTCACCATCATCATTTCATCATCAGTCTTTTAATAACTGCTGTGGCTTCCGCTTATAGATGGACAAGAATAATGACCCATAACGTGGGCCCAATGTGAATTGGTGGGTATTGACTGCAAACACAGCCTGGACCAACGGATTAACGTGCCTTCCGAAGCACTGAGAAGATCGATATAATAAATTTTTAGTAACCCATCTCGTAACCGACCATAGCAAAAGTTGCTTATCCTCGACGATCGCAGGCCGAGCGCGTTAAGCTGCCCCACAGACTCCTCAATTTATTAATCTCTCAATTTATGAAGAAAAATTATTTATGACAAAATACGTCATCAGATCCTTGCTTTTTGATAATAGCATTAGAAGATATCTGGAGAAATATGATGCCAGTAAGTGTACACTGCAGTCGCGCTTCACATCAAAACTTGAGCACAAGAATTGTAACAATAACGTAGTTATTACTATGATTGTGATACATCAACAAATCACGTTTACGAGGCAAGACGTGGCAGCGAGACATAGAAGTCACGTAGCCCATTCTGTGAGGACATAAAGCTTCCTAATGTGGGGAAAACTGTCCAACTCTGGCCATTCGCCACACAAACTAGCGGGTGTACCTATTTCTAAACTGGTTCCATTAAAATGAATTGCCCGCGCTAAGACAATAAATTCATTAGACAACGAAAGAGTTTCCCTTGTTACGTTACTTTTGATACGAGTGTTGGAGTCGTTTGCGTTGTGATGTGATGTTTTTATTTTTTACGATGCGTTAGTAAGTTTATAAGGTTTAAGCTTATACGGGCCGGGATAGTAAATCTTATTATTATTTCCGTAAAAATAATATAATTAATGAGGCATGCAAAGAACAGTACCCCTTGCATGAAAAACTATCGTTAGGTAATAGAATAGTAAAATTTACCATCGTTAAAAAGTTGTCAAAGTATGCTGTCAAACATATATTTCAATTTCGACAACGATTGCTTTTCAGAACATATTTGTTTAAGTGCCTGTTTCACAATGTCCGATTAGGAGATACTTTCCACTTTACTTAACAGTTTTGTATAGCCTATCTGTCAAGTAACAGCTAATCAGAACTTACTTGGACATTGTGAAACAGGCCATAAGTATGTTAAGTTACGACGGTAAATTACTAATTCGTCTGGCATAGGTGGTATAAGGTTTAGGTATAAAATTATGGTGGAGGAGCCCGTGGCGCAGTGGTTAGCGCGCTCGGTCTGTGATCGTTGAGGTTAAGCAACTTTCGCAATGGTCAGTCACGGGATGGGTAACCAAAAACTTTCATCTCGAGCTCCTCCGTGCTTCAGAAGGCACGTGTAGCCGTTGGTACCGGCTGCATTCGCAGTCGTTAATACCCACCAATCCGCCCATTTCCGCATGGTGGGTCATGGCCCTTTCTCCTTATCAACTCATAAGAAATGTCAGTGCCCCTGCAGTGGGATATTAAATAGCTGATGATGATGAGGTGGCATAACTCGCAGGGCCAAAAGGCGCAGCGCCGGCGCCGCTCTGGGCATCAAATCTACATCGCGTGCATTCCTGCGGGGCGGCCAGACATAATGCCGACAGACCTGCCAGCTATGCCGGACATCTTACAGCAACATTTATAACGGTGTAATGATTTGCGCAGCTGGAAGTTTATTCAAATGTATTTTGTCGCCTGTCTAATAGTTAAACAGAACCGTTACTAATTTGTCTGGCCCGGGACATAGGCGGCATAGCTCGCAGGCTCGGGAGGCACGGCGTCTCTCCGGGCATCAAATCTACATCGCGTGCATTCCCGCGGTGGCCAGACATAACCACTGCGAGTTATGTCGGACATCCCAGCAACATTCTGAACGGTGGAAGGGTTTGCGCAGACGAAGCATTATCATATGATTTTTGTCGCTTTTCCATTGATTTTGTCAGAATAGCTACTAATTTCGTCTGGCCGAGATAGCCGGCATAACTCGCATGTTCATGAGGCGTGGTGTCACTCCGGGCATCAAATCTACATCGCACGCATTCCTGCGGGCGGCCCGACATAACCACTGCCAGCTCTGCTGGACATCTCGGCAACATTCATAACCGTGGAAGGACGAACGCAAACAGACGGAGGACTTTTGATGTTCTTTTGAAGTCACAATCGTTTTATTAAAACAAATTTAAAAAATTACAATATCTTAACACATCTTCTTTTAATATATTATTACTTACCTACAATGGTTACCAGGGTGCTTACCATCAACTCTTATTGCGGTTTTGTTTAGGAACCTAAACTGAATTGCTTCGCTTATTCGTACCACGACAGCTTAATATCAATGACAGCGATTCAGTGATCGATCAATGACATTTCACAGCCGCTAAGCTGTCAGGAACTCTTATTTGACTTATAACCCGGTCGATTTAACATGTCACCTGCAGATTATACCCGTCCCTCTCACTCTCCGGGCATGACAGAATCGAGTGAAAGAGGCGGGTAGAAGAAAAAGGACACAAATCGTTCGGTCATTAACATTTAGCAATTCATTTGCGATCCAGTTTTTAGAAGGTCAGAGTACGAAAGAAAGCAATTCATTTTAGGAACCTATTCTGCATCGCGCTATTTTTGAATCGCCGTCTTAAAGTTGATGGTAGGCACCCAGTACACATTTATAAGAGGCTTTAAATAAGTCTCAAAATATGAAGTAAAGCTCGAACAATACCCGTAAAATAAGTTCATTAAATGTTTAATAAATGTCACATTATTCTCTTCAAAATATTTTTAAACTCAGATTAAAGCAAACACTATCTTCAAAACAAATTGGCGGAAGCACATCCAAATGAAAACAAAAGTTAACAAATACGTTCAACTTCACTTACGTTGATGAATAACGCAATAAAAGACGCGACAGCAAGACACATGCGAGTCATAAACGGCATAACATATTTACAGGAGCACGTACAAATATGCCGGAATCGCTACGAGAGTCGACGTTAATGGAGATGATAATTTACATAAACACATTTGCTTAGATTTTGACACCCTCACTATGGTTGACATTTGAAATGTCTGACGTGAATATTACTCCGGGTTGTTGCTGAATTACCATCTCATCTTGATACATAACGACTGTCTTGTTCTCTAAGCTAAAAGATTTACGTCTGCATCTGTATTAAAGAGAATGTTCTGAAATCAACGGTGTATATTACACAAATTCAATTTTTTTAAACGACAATAAGGTGTTATTGTTGATCAAAGACGACAATGCTTGATTTGTGAATCAAACGTTTGAACTTTTGTGAGGATTATTTTAGTGTTTACCATGATTGTCAAAGCGGTAAACTACTTATGTTGCTCGTGCAAGATGTACATAAATGTCGTGATTTTATTATATTTGGTAGATGGTCATGGACGTCTTTAGTTTTTGTTTGAAAATGTCCCAATATGGATTTCATTAATACCCTTATAATGAAGGTGACCATTAAAGACAAAACGGTTGCTGTATTATTTAAATAATAATGATATTATTATATCAAAGCGTTGGTTTCAAAGAATAAAAAGAATGAAAACTTAAAAATGTTTTAAACATAAAATAATCATCCCCTTTGAAGTTATTAAATATCATCCGTTGTAAACTTTTTCGTGCTCTCTGACTTATTTAAGGTAGAAAAAAGAAATTGTGAAGTGCTTCAACCATTTCAACTGACATTGCCAAAGAAGATTCAGAGTTAGTTTTTTGTCAAATGAAAGAGGATTTGAAGCTTTGTTCAAGTTTATGTTTTCTTTAATTTTGTAACAAGAGTCACTTTGTAGATAATCATAATGGTTTATGTCTTGTTTATCTCTATTTTATGACAAAATTGTAGAAAAAAAACTTTAATGCATATCTGCACACTAACGGGACCTCCCCAGGATCGCCCAGACGAACTGTTTGAGATTGAAATTTTAAATTGCCAACATTTAAAAAATAAGTAACATTTTAGTAATTTATTTACAAGGTATGTAGGTTTTTAGTTAAAGCGACAAAATTCTATGATTTAATTCAAATATACATATTCAAATCGATAGGCTACTAATTTTAATGAAATCCGAATATTTTTTTTCGTACCACTTGCTCAAAAAAGTGACATTCTATGCCACAAAAAGCGAACATAACAATAGTCATTTTTAATCTGTTAAAAACAGGGAAAGAAAATTGTACTGAATTTCATTCATCCTCTAGGGAGAGAATGTGATTTAAATTTGGAATAAGTACTTACCGAAATTTATACTGAACTACATCTGTGTTTACACCAGTTTACTGTACTGTGTAGTTTTAAAGCATTACACATCTTTTTGAAAAAGGAATACGCATTTATTATGCAGTTATGATTATTAAATAAAATTACGAAAACCGACGAGGCCGTATGAGCTTGATGCCTTTGCTTTTCTGTCAAAAAAATATTAGTCTAGGAATTTGCCGCGTTTTTGTTTTCTTCAAATACATGAACGTTAAGTTTATTTTAATTAATTTTTATAAATAAATGCTTATCTCATATTATTATTGTGTTAATTTTTTCGCAAATGGTACGAAAAGTAGAGTATTTTCCTAGGTGATAAAGCTGTCTTAGTCTTGGGTGAACTTAAATCCCTCGCTACACTCAGGACTCGTCTTTAACACCCTCGCTACGCTCGGGAGTAAACCTAGAGTCCTTCGTTACGCTCGCGATTTAAATCGTCACCCGCGACAGAAGATCCCCTAGGTTAATAATCTACTATTTGTACGTGCATTTCGGAAACTAATTTATTGATTTTAAAGTTCTTGTTGAATTTTGAAAACTCACTACATAAGGACTTGCTGTAGGTACTATTTATTTTGTATCATCTCAATAAAAAAAAACACACACACAGGAAGAGGAAGTTCGTAAATGTGTTTCGAACACTTTACTTAGATACTTTGTCTTTACATGCTGTGTGTGATGTATCCTATCCTCATGAAAAAAAAAGTTACTTACCTACCACACAAACCTATACTAGAATAACGAGACAAACTAAACACAAAAAACACGGTGTAATCTTTCAAAGTTCCAACACAAAGCGTTGGTAACTAGACCAAAATAACGTTAAAAATAACTTTTAATTCCTTCTTTGCAAAATAAACAAATTAAAAGTACACCATAGTTATTCCGCGGGGCGACTTCATTAGAAAAGTTTGCTACTCTCAAAGCTTAAGCCCCACCGGTATTAATAAAGTTTTGTTCGGGCTCGGTCCGGGAAAAGAAACGTGTTAATTATCTGCCGGTCCGGTTGTGGCCATCTGTCACGCGGCGAATGCCACTGGGACAACCATTGGCTTCGAATGGACATGTTTCTAAATGTGCTTAACGTTATTTACTCTTTAGCTAATCTATCTTACCGATACCGATACAGGGCCGGTATCCTTTTGATAACCCATGATTAATATAAGTTGTGTTGCAATATTAAAAACTTTTCTTCTCATCATGTTACATGCAATAATATTAAAAGATATTGAACCAAAATATAGCCACGTGAATTTGGGGCGTTATAGAAGCTTTAATTTATTTGAAAAATTGAACACAACGTGGGCTTTTAGGCGACAGGCAGATCATCTAAGTACCTATATCATTGAATTTCACCTTCTTAGTTCATCATATACTATATGCTATTTCAAAATCTCATAGGTTTAGGCTACATTAGTAAAAAAGTCACTGTTATGTTTATTTCATAGATTTTTCATAATACCAAGGCAGGAAAGAGCTATCATTATTTATTTACAGAGTATAATGGAAATTGTCAAGAACTTGATTAAACAATAAGGTATTACTGAACCGGCACCCTATACACAGGTGATAAATTTCGTTGTTAATGCGCTGGAGCCAAAAATGAAGCAATTTGTTTTGTAGACGGCAGGAGATGAACACCATTATCTAACAGAAAGTTTATTAAGTTAATAAGGTGCGACACACGGCACTACCTTAAGTTATGACGTTGAGCAATACTATATTTTGTAAAATAACTTGGTTGGGTGTTATTAAAATAATGTCTGAATGAACAGTAATTACACGTTTTTCCAATACTGTCTTATGTATTCGTGGATAACAAATAAGATCTAGGTACTAATTACGTGCTCGTTATATGTATCTTGGGTAATCCATGGTTATCCGTTTAGTTTACTTGGATTGTTGTTTATTTTTTTGATTACACCTGTCATCGTCATTGTCATCATCACAAGTCATTCGCAACTATTTCAGATAAATTTACGATTGGGATGACTCATTATAACAATTTTTAGTGGATAATCTTGTTCTCCGGTAAGTGACATTACTGTCTTTTGTGGACTTCGAGCAACGCGGGCCTTCCGTCCCGGGACGGAAGGCCCGCGTTGCTCGAAGTTTGTGGAAATAAATTTCTTTGACATTATCGATTGGTCTTTCTTGTTCCCATTGTCTCCAGTCCAAAAGTATCTTGTATCACGATTCAGCTCTTAAGGCTACGTGTGTAGCAAAGTTGCCTAACATTATTAAGACACATAATACCTGTAGTTTTCATGAAATAATTTTATACATAAAATCCCAAACTGTTTTCAAACGAACTTCGTATTTTGAATCTTCAAATAGCACCGCGTTCAGTGTGGAATGGGTCGGTAAAGGTGGAAATTAGATGATCGTTGATTTTATTACATCAGTCGTCAAACGAATTACGCCAATTGATTTACTCGGCTTAAAGCGTCGCGGTCCGTTAGGAAAATCTATCACGACGTTTAAGCGAATCAACGGAAAACAAAATAGATTCGATTCATCCTATAAATAACGTAAATGAAAGTAGTTTGTTTTGCGTAATATACATATAAGTTCAATATTTTCACGTAATAAGAACATTACCTACTTTAGATAATAAGATAATATTTCTACTTATATTTGACTAAACCTCAACAAGTTATAGTTATTAACTCACGTGAAAAATAATAGCACGAAAATATTTTAATTGCGAAAAGAATTATATTTATAATTTGTGACACATTTAATGATAGTCGAAGTTAAATAATTAAATACTAACACGGATGATGCTAAAATTGAAACAATGTTATTTTTTAACGCTTATCTATTAGAAATCCGAAATAAAACTCATGTAAGAGTTTGCAAAACCACTTGTTCCTTTATTTGGCTGCACACACCTCTTTACACATTTTTTTATAGTGCACAGTTCGTTTACGCATACCCCGCCCGCATACACAACTCTTTACATCTACTACTTTTATCTAACTCTCGTTGTCTGTGTACGTTCATACCTATTCTTGCCCTGTCTTTATATTGTTGTGCGTTTGTGTGTGTGTGCAATTGTGTATAATGTCAATAAATCATTTTTCTTTCTTTATTTGTTCCTACTAATAAAATAAAAATCCAAACAAAGCTAAACAAATTTAATCGGTACCGTTTATCCTCTAATTTACGTAACGAGTGTACAAGAGCAAGGAGCCGCGTTACTTTTATTATACTCTTACCCCAGGAATGGCGTAATTTAGTCACGGCTTGCCCACCTGGGCGGAACGCTGCCAGCCGGCGCTGATGGCTGCAATCAAAGAAATCACGCTAATTAACTTGCTCCCCCGTTATATGTCTAAGAAAATACAAAAGCTTTACTATTAGTTACATAAATCGTCTGATATAGGTGTTTAGGTAGTGATTCGCAAATCATTTTTCAGTCACTAATTCGTATATCTTGTATAGGTATTAGGCCTGCCCACCTGGGCGGAACACTGCCAGCCGTTTCTGATGGCTCCAATCAAAGAAATTACACTAATTAACTTGCTTCCCCGTATAATGTCAAACAATATACTTAGGCTTTTCTATAGTTTACTTATTCGCATTGATGCAGTTAACTCATAGTTTTCGCAACGTCTCGAGTTGTTAAATAAGTTTTTAGTAAAAAATTCATTTTTATGACAAGCTTTTTTGCTGACTGTACTTTATTATTATATTGTCATCTGAACCAAACCTGTATACAAAATTTCAACTCCATCGGACACTGGGAAGTGGGTCAAATTAAGATTTGTCCCCCACTAACTAACTAACGCCCGAATTCTCGTACGCAAATCATCTTTGGGAGCGTCTCAAACATCATGGCATCTCTTTCATACGTTTGACATTTAAAGTGACAGGGCGATGTGTGAGACGCTCCCAAAGATAAGTAGCGTACGAGTATTCGGGCATAACATACTAGCTAACTAACATGGCAAGTTGTAAAAACGGCCCGTATTGAGAAAAAGAAGAATCTCACTTTCAGATTTGCATTTTTTGTTGTTTCTGTGTAAATCTACTATCATTAGTAAGATTTTAATTATTTCTTGCATTCACAATGCAATTCTGTGACTACAAGATAGTTGTGATAGGAAATAATTGGACAGGTCTGAGTAAAACTCACGTTGAGAGGGTTCCGACAGAAACCAGATAGGTAACCTTAGTTTTCTTTAAAAGAAGGTATGTTATATATATATGTATAAAAAAGCAAATTATAGGTACCTATATGTCGTTCGGTACAGCTTGCAAAACTTTACCTTGTGTTCTAATTTGAATTTGTAATTGTATAAAGTCATGTTTTATAAATGAGTATTTTGAATGTAAGATTTAAGTCTTTTCGTTTGATACTCGATACAGTTTACAAATATTTCATTTTATTCTGCTCAGCAATAGTTACTCCCTAATTCAAAATTCAGTTGTTTACCTCTGCCTTTAGTCTTATAGAAAGGCATAATAATTATATATATGCGCACACAGAAGAGCACACGAGTGCCAAATTTCAACTCATAACAGCCTTATTACAAAAAAATGCTTTAAAACTGGTTTAAACTGAGACTAATAAATCTACGATTGTTACCGTACTAAAGTTAGTGCGGGTTTAAAATGTGTCCTTATTACAAATCGTAGACTAACGGAGGACAAGATAAAACCATTTTAAACCGTGGTTTATTTAATAAACAAATATTAAAAACAAAAATTATCATTCATTCATTCTTTTACACAGACTTCGTTCAATATAACTCGATCTAGCTAACATCAGACCGGCAGGTTATACCCGTCTCTTTCGTTCGATTCTGCCATGCCCGGAGAGTGAGAGAGACGGGTATAACCTGCAGGCGTTATGTTAGCTCGACAGAGTTATACGACATTTCGTTTCTCTAAGCGTTGATATGAACTTCACACTTTGGATGCATACATAACTTTAAAACAATAACGAAACAAATGGTAACAAACCATATTACTGTTCTTTCTCTAAGTTTTAATCCCTTGAACGAGCACAAGTAATACTCTTAGCAAGTTTTATAATGATTAATCGGAATACTTTTTAACTAACCTGCATGAAACGGAACGGCTACGTGGCGCGACTCGACTTGACACGACACGATGAGTACGATGACGGCCAAATCAAATGAAATGATACGTTTTGTAATTTGTTTATGTTACGTTAGTCGTTAGTTCACATTTTACGTTACAAAAACTTTGTTGTTGAGCATACGATGCAAATAATAAAGAAACAACTTGTTATCTATATTAATAGTGTACTGTTTTGTGTGGTGGAACCGAAGAAAAAGAGGGGTGAACATTGGAGTTCTGAAGAAAAAGTTAGTGAAAACATCGTTTATTGCATTAGTACCTGCCTACCTACCTATGAAATGCAGTGCTATTTATAATTTCTATTTTGATTAACGTGGATTTTCTTTTATTTTAGGATTCGGAAGTATTACGACAGCTGATTTCTCAGTCAGCTCTATCATAATACTAAATATCTTAGAAGACAAATCCAATAAAACATCCATTAATTTAATGAAAACAAAAGAGTGGAAGAACATGTCAGTCAAGTAAGTGCACTTAAACCTTATACTTATTGGACACTCCGACCATTGCTTTTACCAGTGTCTAAGAAAGCACAAATAAAATTGTTTCTGAAATAGTATTTTTAAAAATGATGCTTACTTTTTTAGATTTAATGAGATAACTGGCCTGTCTGCTCACAGAAGGGAGCTAGCAACGACGAGAGGTGGTGGAAAACCACCATGACCTTCTGCACAAGACATGCAAATAATGGCGATTGCTCCTCATGACATTGTCAATGAAGTAAACAACTATGAAAGTGATGCAATGGTAAATAAAATTGCTTGTTTATGCCAATGCACTGTGCAATCATTCTATCATTCACAACAGTGTGAAAACATTTGATTTTTTACTCATTTTAGATTCCAATGACTACAAATACAAAAGATGTGTTTGTTGACCCTAAACCTGGCTAGTTACGAAGTGCCTAACTGAAGAAACAACATTAATTACTGATAAAAATTCAGAACAAATTTTTATGGGGTGCAAGGTAAACAGTGTATGATAAAATTACAATCCAATACACTTCCATTTAGTAAATTTTTAATTTTGTTTAATTTTAATTCAGGAATAAACTACTACTAACTAGATATCATTTAATAATATTTGGGTCAAGTGCTTTAAAGTACCTAATTCATCTCTTACAAGTATAAAAAACAAAGACTAAACATCTAATTTTGTGCTTACTTTTATTTAAAATTAATTAATTAATTAAAAGGTATAAATGACATCCTTCTACAATAGTTCAAATGTCCTTGTGTACTACAATATCCTAATCCTAACTAATATTATATATGGGAACCATGCAGGTGAAACCGTGGGTGGAAGCTAGTTTTATAATAAAACTAGCGGATCCTCGATCCTCTACCCGCGTGGTATCCGTTCCCATGGGCATATCGTCTTCTAAATCGATCCAGTCGGTAGTTAGTTCCTGGGATTAGCCTGTTCAACCAAACAAACAAACTCCGGCTTTTTAATATTAGTATAGACTAGCTTTCTGCCCGCGGCTTCGCCCGCGTGTTCTACACGACGTTATCCCACGGGAATGTGATATATTTTGGGGATAAAAAGTAAACTAAGTTACTCCTTATTACATCAGCTACCTGCCAGCGATAGTCCCTTCAAAATCAGTCTAGCCGTTTCAGAGATTAGCCGGAACAAACAGACAGACAGACACACAAAAATTTAAAAAAATATTATTTTGGTAGGTATGTTTATCGTATATTATTATATAATCATAATATGCATGTAATAAAAAGCGGTTATTTTAATATTACAAACAGACACTCCAATTTTATTTATTTGTATAGATGTATAAGTAGATTACAACAAACATGACCATTGTGATACTGATATAAAATTATCTTTTCAGATACCTACTTGTTAACAAGAATGAAAATTGACAAATGAAAATTGTTAGGTATACCTAATGTTTATTATTAATTTGAAGGACTGATATTCATAGGAAAATTTTGTATTAGTTACATACATATTAAAATTGAATATTTAAAAATGAGTTTCAATAAATTGCCTTCTAATATTTCTTCTAATATGGTTTTGTACTAAAACCATCCAAGATGCAGATCAGTCTTCAATATTCTTCTCACCAGGACACAAGACTTCCCTCATATCTATGGCAATATTGTGGAGGACTGCAGTATCAATGTCTCCAAACATGCCTCTCAATAGGCACCGAAATTTTTGCTTCCACAAGCAAAAACACCTTTCGACAGTATTCTGAGTATGGATATGACACCTGTTGTATCTTTCCTGTTGTGGTGTAGAAGGGTTCAGCACTGGAGTAAATAAGTATTGGGTCCAGGGATAGCCACTGTCTCTTTGTAATATTCCAGAGAATGCACTAACTTCAAACCTCTGTTTTAATCTACATTCTCGGAATATTCTAAGAGTCATGTACACTGCCACACCACCTGGTAACTAAGTCCATTATTTTCAGGTCTGCATCACATCACAAACCACCTGAAAAGTAAAAGCATATTAGAACTTAACATTCTACTCTTATAACAGGTTTCCAAAATCTGTTTTAACAAGCAATAAAATGATGCAGCAACACAGCCTCTTAGAGCTGTTTTTAATAGAAATTAGTTATGTTAATCTACCTAATTAGGAGAACTTCTACCATGAGTTTTCTGTGACTTACTCGCTAGCGATGGCGTAAGACAAATGTATGAGTTCTTTGAATAACCACTAAAAGCACTGTTCAGTTTAGGCATACATTTAGTCACTAGCGCATGCATCACAGTAAACTCATGGTAGGCCCGAGCAATCTCAGCTAAGAAATATTATCTATATAATGATTTATGCCTCACTTGGAAGTTATAAGATAATTAAAATATAGAAATATTTTCGTAATTTACCTGCACATTATTTGAAAAATATCTGGCCCCCATCGGCATTTATTTTCTTTATTCAGAGCACCAGAGTACCTACATTCAATTGCACCTATGACTGTAGAATAATTCCTACTGCGCAATTCTTCCATAGTTTTCTCCTGTTCATTTAAAGTAGCAGGCATTTTTATAAATCTTCGGGACATCTGTGATAAAATTTCTGGTACTTTTTTACAAGTTTTGCTGATGACTGGTTAGATAGACGTCGCTAACACATCAAGAACTTCCAAATGTATGTTAAAAATCAATTTTTAATGATTTGTTAAAGAAAAACCACTGAAATAAATTGAAATCAATTGAAATACGCACGGAACAAAATCAAAGATAACCTCAAACGTCAAACTTAGTCCATAGATAAACTAGGGGTCTCGGCGGTTTAACTTTAGTACCATAGATAGTCCACGGACTAATGATAAACTTCGTTTTGTAATAACGTTTTACTTAATCCGTGGTTTAAACTCTGTTTAATCCCTGTACTAATTTTAGTCTGCGTTTTGTAATAAGGGGGATAGGGTCCAGGGTGCTTACCATCAACTCTTATTGCGGTTTTGTTTAGGACCTAAACGTGCCTAAACTGAATTGCTTCGCGTATTCGTACCACGACAGCTTAATAATAGGTCTTTACCTATGAAATTGCCGTTTTGTATGGAGATTTCTGTAATTATTTTTTTTCCATACTAACGTTTTTGTTATTATTTAACGACTAATATTATGTAAATTTACAAAATTTTACACACGTATTTAAGGACATTTTAACTACTAAATGACACATTCGTTAAGAGAAAAAAATTTTTTTTTCACTAAGTTACAACTAATAAAGTACGAAATTCTGGAAACAAAAATAGTCGTAACTTTCGGAATAAGTTTTTTCTATGTAAATAATCAAATATCGTGGTTATTAAATTATCAAAAGTTGCTCGATACGGTCTTAATGTAACGCAATATTAAAGAAATTATATACCTATTTCTAATATTATAAAAGTTGTTAAGTTATATGTACAAATGAAAAAAAACGGCAATTTCATATGTAAAGACCTATTATCAATGACAGCGATTCAGTGATCGATCAATGACATTTCACAGCCGCTAAGCTGTCAGGAACTCTTATTTGACTTATAACCCGGTCGATTTAACATGTCACCTGCAGGTTATACCCGTCCCTCTCACTCTCCGGGCATGACAGAATCGAGTGAAAGAGATGGGTAGAAGAAAAAGGACACAAATCGTTCGGTCATTAACATTTAGCAATTCATTTGCGATCCAGTTTTTAGAAGGTCAGAGTACGAAAGAAAGCAATTCATTTTAGGAACCTATTCTGCATCGCGCTATTTTTGAATCGCTGTCTTAAAGTTTATGGTAGGCACCCTGTAGTTATGAAGCATATTGGCTGTAGCACCAGGACGGACAGACGCACGAGTGATCCTATAAAGTTTTCGTCTTTTGTTTTTTGTCGAACCACCCAATTTACAAGGCAGGTTTGTTTTCCATGATTTATCTATAAATCTACTATTATTTAGTAATACCTAGTGTATAAAATTTTGAATAAAATGTGACTAAACTAAATCTCACATTTTTAATTTTGGATTTAAGTTAGTTAGGTAGGTTAGCTTAATTTGGTCAAGACCTCGATGAAATAATTTTGACCTTTACATTTAAAACAATGTTAAAGTGGGTTTCTGGACGGAATTCCGCACGTATTGAGATGCAGGCGCCCCGGGCTGTCCACTAGGCAGGTGTTTGCTCTCAAATCAGTCTATTAAACTGTTTCGTTTTTTCCGGTCTCATTGCGAGTCCAATTCTCGCTGTTCCTAGTGATGTTTTCTTTGGTGATTGTATAATAGTAGTTTATGTGACTGTCGCATAATGAGGGGTATTAAAACACGAGTGGGAGTTTAAAAAACGTGCCTTGGCGAGTTTTTTCAATAGTATTCCACGATTGTTTTAATACCGAATTATGTGCAGTCTCATACACTTCTTTATCTACACTCATTACATTTATTATATATTTCAAAAATAAAGCAAATAAATATTAATTATAAAATGTGAATTGGTGCCAAACCCCACTCATAGGAGTCTATACGGTCTATTCCTTCTAAATTCAAAATTCTAATTTTAAAAACGTTTCTGATTGTTGCCGGCTAAAGAAGGGCTTGAAAGAGTTGGAAGTCACGGTTGCCATGGAGACTGTAAAATTAAGAAATATAAGTGGTTTATAATGAGTGACAGCTGTATCCGGGTGTTTCATAATGGTCATTATGAAACACCCGGATACAGCAGCTTTATTTTTTAAAGTTGACTATGGCATAAAGTGTATCAGTATACGTTCAGGCATGAGTTCATAATATGAATATTATAACACGAGTGTAGATAAACTTAGTTATAATGTTTTACTATTTGATAAACGTAGTGTTTTGTTTATAATAAATACAGAAATTAATGTAGTTTTTATGAGACTTGCAATTGGTCAAAATACATAAGAAGATTTTCACGAAGCAATATTTTTAAATTTCCTTCACATTTAAAAAAAACAATGCCTGAGTGAATTTATCGGCGCCCCTGGGCGGAATTCCTCACGTATTGAGATGCAGGCGCGCCGCTCCGCTAGGCAGGTGTTTGCTCTCAAATCAGTCGTTTAAACTGTTTCGTTTTTTCCGGTCTCTTTGAGAATTGAGTTCTGCCAAGCGATGTCTTTCTTGGTGATTGTATGGACTTAGTTATAATGTTTTACTATTGTTCAATCTAGTTACTTAAAGTTTTAAGACTAAACATTTTAGTTTGATGATACTCGTAGAAACGATTTATTTTGATGAATGCTAAATGCTAATAAAATATAATTAATTTGTACTATGCAGAAATGAGCAAAAAATTAAATTCGTTGAAATATTTTAGGATATTTTATGAAACTAAACTGTAGGTCTGTAGGTTATTAAAATACTTACGTTATAGATGTAAGCATATAATAAAATAAGAATTGTTCATATATTCAAAATATTTTCTAATATTTTAACTGCTGAGGTGCGTAATCTCTTGTAAGCTGGAAATAAGATATAATTTTTCTCAAGATACGTGCAAATGCCTTTATCCCTGTGTAATCCATGAAGAATGGTGCAAGATTATGAGGCTTAATTTGCACTCACGAATATAGGCTTAACTTAAACTTCACAGATTTTATATTAAGCCCAAGGCAAGTGAAAAAGGTAGGTAATTAGGTATGGGACATTCTGTCTTTATACCTATCTAATTTGCTTTTATACGGTATCACACTAACATACCTTAATCAAACTATTTTGAAATTCGTACAACTAACTGTCTAATAGTGTGTCTAAAATATTTCAAACTTTTTATCTATACATCTATACAAATAAATAAAATTGGAGTGTCTGTTTGTAATATTAAAATAACCGCTTTTTACTACATGCACATGATTATATATACGGTACATATACCAAAATAACATTTTTTTCAATTTTTTCTGTCTGTCTATCTGTCTGTCTGTCTGTCTGTCTGTTTGTTCCGGCTAATCTCTGGAATGGGTAGACCGATTTTGACGGGACTTTCACTGGCAGGTAGCGGATATAATAAGGAGTAACTTAGGATACTTTTTATTCCGATATTCCCACGGGAACAGGAACCACGCGGGTGAAACCGCGGGCTGCCGCTAGTTTTAATAAATAAAAATGCGTAATTTTTTCAATATTTTCGTAAATGTGGATTGGTTACAGATGGGTCTTTTTCAGGCATTTTAGTCATTTTAAAGTCTTAAAAATAAAAAATAAATCGAATCATTCAATTTATGGGACGATTAAAACATTATTTAATTCAGTTATTATTTCTAGGTCAGGTACTTATTCTTTGCGGGTCAGTGTAATTGCAACATCGACCGCTAATGTTGTGTCATTAATATTCAAGGAATGTTTCTTCCTGCTTTAAAACTAACAAGAACGAAGGTCTGGTGTTCCGATGCATCCATCAGGCTGTCGTGACGTCAAAGAGCTTGATATATCAAAGCGGTTCGCTACACACACTTTAAAAAGCAAATGAAGCATAACTACGATATTTTCAATTCTTACAGCAGTTATTGAAGGTAATAAAAACATGGTCACTGAAATAATAACGACCGCTAACGTTGTTCTATCAGTATTCTAAGTATTTAATTCTTCCAGCAAACGTATTCCGTTACGTCCATCAGGCTTTCGTGACGTCAAAGAGCTTGATATCAAAGCGGTCCTCTACAAATAGTTTTTATAAAACTGTCACCGATACTTTATTATGTCTTTTAGGTAGGCAGCCTTTCCGAACTTTCCGATGCACAATTGCATGCAGTTAGATTACTTCGATGTAGGTAGAATTGTCAAATATTTTATTCTGCATATATGCAATGTAAGTGTATTAACTTGGTTTTATTTTTTACAGGAGATATCAATATGCTTACTTACTACTTATATATTATTTTTAACTTTTTTTATTTACCTAAACAGTCATCTAATGTTAGGCGGTATTTCTTCATAAGAAGTCTCTAAACAACTAATGGATTGCTAAAGTTGTTCCATCAGTATTCGAAGTAGGTATAAATTTATCCTGCTCTAAAATCAACAAGAGCAAAGGGTGTTCCGCTGCGTCTATCAGGCTGTCGTGACGTCAAAGAGCTTGATATCAAAGCGGTTCGCTACAAACAGTTTTAAAAACTGTCACCGATGCTTTAACATGGTCTAGGTGATGCTTTAACATGGTCATGGTAGGCAGCCTTTAAGAAATTCAATTCGATTTCGATGGCACAATCACATGAAGCTATATCACGATTTTGTAGGACCACAGATAATATAATACTATACTAGTGTAGGACTAAACATTAATCTTATTCAGAATTTAAGTTCAAATTATTCAAAGAAATATTACCACTTTTCGGGAGAAAAATAATTGTTTTTCTTCCGTTGAACACAGTATGAACAAACTTTTTTATGTCTTTAACACCCGAATTCTCGAACGCAAACCATCTTTGGGAGCGTCTCAAACATCATGGCATCTTGTTCATACGTTTGACATTTAAAGTAACAGGGCGATGTTCGAGACGCTCCCAAAGATAAGTAGCGTACGAGTATTCGGGCAAAAGGCTCACCAAAGGTTAAGTGACGTAGAAAAAATCACCGACAAATTATAAAACAAAAATCCCTACAACCTCTTTTTCCTTTCGTATAGATTTTTTGTATTTTGTAGTATTTTCATGTTTCGTGATAACTTTAAGTAAAATATATAAGGAATTACATTTATTTATAGTAACATTAATAACATACATATACGGTTGATGAGCTTATACATATTATTAAGAAGTAAGCGAACACGTTAACGTTAAACAACACCGATTTTAATAAATATTTGTGATTGTAAAAACGTTATTAATGTGTTTAAAATACTTAAAATGAGTACAACGAAACAACCCTTTCAGTTAAAATAAAGTACGTTTAAAATTACTGAACGAAAAAAGCATCCCATCAATCGCTGAACTAATTTCGCCGTGATAATCGTGATAAAGCAACAAAATAGCAATTTGGCCGACCATAAAAATAATTGAGTTCAAACAGCGTTGGAGCAATAAAAAGCGTGAAAGCAGGCCCAATAACCTTTAGGGGGCAGACGTGGGAACGCCACCACCTGTGAGTAGTGAGGAGTAGTTTCAGATGCTCCATTAGTAATCTTTTTTTAACTACCTTTTGCTGTACAACTACATAGAAAGGACTTGAAAATTTCAATTTAAATAAGTGATTTAGAGTTATGTACCTTTAAGGGGGCAGACGTGAGAACGCTGGAATCTGTCAGTAATAAGAAGTAGTTTCAAATATTTTTTTTATACTTTCTTAAATACTAGAAAGAAAATTGTAAATTTCATTTATAATCAGTGATAGCGACTTATTTGTGTTCTGAGCATAAAACTTTTAGAAGGTAGACGTGAGATCGCTGCCATGTGGAGTAGTGTAGCCGTTTAGACGCCGACGCCACGTGTTGTTGTCCAACTCGAAAAGATATGAAAATTACGTTTTCCAATTTTATTAAATAACCTTTAGAGGACAGACGCAAGAACACTGGAGTCCGTAAGTCAGTAATATTAAAATAACCGCTTTTTACTACATGCATATGATTATATATACGGTACATAAACCAAAATAACATTTTTCATTCTGTCTGTCTGTCTGTCTGTTTGTTCCGGCTAATCTCTGAAACGGCTGGACCGATTTTGACGGGACTTTCACTGGCAGGTAGCTGATGTAATAAGGAGTAAATTAGGATACTTTTATTTAAAAAAAATCTTTCATAACTATAAAAGTGAAAGTTTAGACGTTTGTTACTCAATCATGCCAAAACGGCTGAACGGATTTGACAAAAATTTGGAACACAGATACTTTATAGCCTGGAGAGGCTACTTTTTATCCCGGTAAAATATCACATTCCCTCGGGATAATGTCGTGTAGTCCACGCGGGCGAAGCCGCGGGCGGAAAGCTAGTACTAAATAAATAAAGCAAAACGTTTTTTTAAAAACATTTTATTACTTTACTAGAACTTATAAATCCCCGAAAAAAGGGGTGTCATAAGTTAGAAGACGTGACTGTGTATCTGTGAGTTTGTCTGTGGCATCATAGCTCTTGAACGCATGGACCAAATTTGATGCGGTTTGTTTTTATTTTACAGTTATGAACTCATCAGTTTTGATATTTCAATACAAATAGTTAAGTTAATAAAGAAAAAAGTCGATTTACTCGTTGTATAAAATAAGAACTACTAAAGTAGACGAAATTAGCAGGCTCTAATAAATCTTAACTTAAGAATCGAGCGTTAACGATCATGCTCAACTTTAACCGCCTCTGTGGTCTAGTGGTACACACCACCGGTATCAGGTCCAGAAGTCCCGGGTTCGATTCCCAGTGGGGGTACATATTGTATTTGGTTTGGTTGGTGGTTGAGCTTGTTTAAAGTCCGTCCGCCTGGCTAGCTGCCACTATTTTAATTAAGTCTGACGCCATAACAACGATGATTTCATCATTGTTGTGTTCCGAAAGTTAGAGATAAGTAAGCCAGTTTCTCAGTAATTGAGGATTCGGGGGGTAGTGCGCTTCCACCTTCAGGCTTATCGTCACTTAACATCAGGTGTGATAAAGGCTAAGTGCTACCCCGTCGTGGAGAAAAGAAATGCTTTATCGAGCCTTGTGCTGAGTGTGAAATCCTAAGCGCGGATAAATGCTGCTCTCCACTACAAAATGAAGACTAGTGTTAAGGGCATCTTTACAGTACGCCGGGGAGTTGGCTAACTGTGAATTATGATGGCATTTTCTCCACCCTTATGAGGAAATACGACAGTTTCAGCCAGACGGTGGAAGGACACTACGATTGCCCAAAGTTAAGCTCGGGGAATGCTCTACAATTTACAGTAAGTAAAAGATGCGGCGGGCAGTAAAGTTTTTCACAATAAATTTGTGAAGCAAAGAGCTGAAATAATTTGTACAAAAAGGTAATTTAATTTGTATTTACGACCTTATATATATTAAACTAGGTGTCGATGAAATTTAGTTTATCTACAGAATAAAACTAAACGACCAAACAAGTGTACCTACATTAGAGAATTATGAGATATATTATTCTTAGAAAACAAAAGTAACAGCGTTCTTCATAATTACCATTTGTTTAAAAAATGAATAAAAAAATGACATTATAAAATTAATTTTACCTTAGTATCGCTAAACACTCGTCAGCCAGTTTTTGCTGGCTCAGCTGAAGTCTCCTCCAAAGATAATTTAATTGTGCTCGGCTGGCGAAGATTACAATGTCTTTATGAAAGACTTTAAAAAACCGTGTATCTATATGTATTGTAAACATCTTTGTAACCACTTGTTACAAGTAAACAGTAACAACTAGATGCAATAAAAAATTAAAGTGAAAAAAAATGTGATGGTATTTTTACCATCTTTATATGCAGGGTGGCCGGTCAACTGACGTCACAAAAAAAATTTAGGTCCGTCATGTCGTGGGGTATCTGAATCACCCCCATGTATGTTCCGCGACTTTTTATAGTTTTCGACTTATGATTTTTTCCCGATTTTTTGAGAAATTTCGACATGACTAGCTTAAAAAAATCTAACAAAAAGAGTGGAAGACTTTTTAGTGATGTTTTTTTTGCAACTAAATCTTCATGAGATGTACTTTTATGCATAAAATAATCAGCTACGTAACTTTGATATACCTAAGTTATGAAAATGCTGGACTAAGGTAAAAAAATACGTTTCCGTGAATTATGACTTAATTTTTCAATAACTCAAAAACTCGCGAAACATACATGGGCGTGATTCGGATACCCCACGAAATGCCGGACCGATATTTTTTTTGTGACGTCAATTGACCGGCCACTCTGTATAGATTTGTTCTGTGCGTGTGTATGTAACTGAACTACTCCTAAACGGCGCATGACCGATTTAAAAGATTAAAGGGTTTAATGACATTTTTTGTGTATCTTCAGGTGGATTCGAAAATGGTATACAATTAGACCCGGTAGGTGGCGTGCTGTCGATAGGGCGGTACGAAGTTCGCCAGATCTGCTAGTATTATACATTTTATTTGTTTGTTTCATATAACTGCGTTTAATTAAGCTTATATGGTATCAATTTTTAAACATTTAAATGATTGGAAATGAATTCATTTTACTATTAGTAAACTATGATACACAAAACTAAACAAAAATAATGATTTATACCTACTGTGAGGAGGACCTAAGGTGCTCATTATGCGTGGTGCGTCGTCTCTGCTCAACAACAGTACGAGGATACTTTTAGCGTATGAAATTAAAACGCCCGGCAAAATAAAGACTTTGTGCAAGTAAAACGGGCGTTATGGCTAAACTCTTGTTATACTCTTGTTGTTCCAATGAAATTTTAAATTATAAAATTATGTTACGGGACGAATAACGTTAAGCTCACGTTATCCCGAGTGGCAATTAAGGAATTAGGGATTTTTGTATTTCGGGAATAGATTTTTAATGTGCTTGCAGTTGAAATTAATAAGGACGCATTAAATACTATTAAAAATGTTGTATGTGCACGTGTAAGCGGCGAGTGCCTTTGACAACTTTATTTGCGTTAATTTATGACTCAATTATTATTATTTTATGCATCGGAATAATCATTTTTAGCAAGTAATGTATCTTAAATATTTATACTGATCTGGTAGTCAAATTATTATTACTTAAATTTCATAGTACCTATGCGATGGGTGAAGTTAATGTTATCAAATCAGATTGAATTATATTAATCTGAAAACGGAACATCGAAGCTTTGCCAAAGCTGCATTCCCATATCTGCATCAAAAACGCCTAACGACCCAAAAGCTCTGGGCTCGATCAGAACAATTAGATCAGCACCGGTTGCAATATTGACGGAGGCCTGTCGGCGATCTAATATTCATCGCAGACGACCCGTATACATGGCAAAGCGTAATACGTAATTAGATACAGCAAATGCTCAAGTCCTGCCAGACCATCATGCATTATGCACGAATCTAAATTGAATGTGCAGTTAGTTGCGCCGCGCGTATTGAGGGCTGGTGCGTTATCTTGCACGCCTTCAGGTAGATAATTAACACTATTGATGGGGACAAACATTACTGATTTGTTAACTAATTAGCAAATTGTTATTCATATAGTTTTTGCATGGGAAAACCAGATGCAATATCGATAGAGGCCTATCCTACTGTCAGTGATCTAATATTCATCGCAGATGACCTGTATACCTACATGGCAAAGCGTATTTTTTTTTTCAATATGTACAATTTGATTTACAGAAAAAATCGACTTCCAATCACATCCAATTTTTTCTACATACTTAATTTTCCATTTTTCAATCATAAAAATTGCATTGTGAATGCAAAAAAGTAAAAATTTAAATAACTTGCCAAAGTAATTTCTTCTTTAGCGATTGTCAAATATCTGGAAAGGTATTTCTTTCGCGTGTGGGGGTAGTAATATCTTCATATTGATGGAATTAACGCTGGCTATACAGCGCGTAAGAAGTATTTGATAAATTCGACGCTTCTCGTAACGACTCCGTAGCTCAGTGGTTGTCGCCCGGATAGCGAAAGGTCGTGGGTTCGAGTCCCATCGGATTGATTTTTTCTAAATACTTCAGTTTCAATTTGTAACTTAACAATATCCTTAAAGTATCATAGACGGTCTTATCATATAATATGCTCTATTGTTATTTATAAGAGAGAAAAAAAACATTACTCTATACGCTAATAATTTTATTACTTATAGTGTGACCTAAACTTTATGCAGCTTAATATCTCCAAGTGTTTTGTCATGTCTTTTACCATGAAGACTCAAAAGATCGTGTTTGATTATTCAAACAAGGGCGAGGTACTGGCAAGTGTATATATTTTTTACAAGCTTTTATTCAACTTGCAGTGTATGTATGTATGCATGCATGTATGTCTCTTCGGGTCAAATCCTGCAAGCTTAATTTGACCCACTTCCCAGTGTCCGATTGAGCTGAAATTTTGTATACAGGTTTGGTTCAGATGGCAATATAATATTAAAGTATAATCAGCAAAAAAGCTTGTCATAAAAATGTAATTTTTACTAAAAACTTATTAGTTTTATTATTATAATATAAGCTTATTTTCAATGAAGTGGGACATTACGATATAATGACAACCGCCTCTGTGGTCTAGTGGTACAATCCACCGATATTAGACCCAGAGGTCCCGGGTTCGATTTCCAGTGGGGGTACATATTATATTCGGTTTAGTTGGTGGTAGGGCTTGTTCAAAGTCCTCCTAGCTAGCTACCACCATCTTATCTAAGTCTGACACCATAACAACGATGTTTTCAGCATTGTTGTGTTCCGGCAGTTAGAGATAAGATAGCCAGTTCCTCAGTAGGATTCCGGGAATAGTGCGCCTCCACCTTCAGCCTTATCATCACTTAACATCAGGTATGATAAAGGATAAGTTCTACCCCGTTGTGGATAAAAAAAACATTGATTTTATTCTAACTACGAAATTGTTAATTCTCTTCCTATTCAATATAATTTTGCTCTAATCTAAATAAAGAAAATCTCCTGCGATACAATCTCAAGGGTACACCTTGGCGTTATAAGTGTTCGATACTTAAATATAAGCCAGCCTATATTACAGTTGACTTAACAAGGGTATAAAAATTCAATAAAATGTAAATTTCCTTCCCTGTGTCGGAACGAAAACTTTTAAAAGGAAGCCTGCGCAATTGATTGGGGAGATCATGTGACACAAACCGATCGTGTTGTTTCTTCAGGCGTTATGAGGTGACTTGAGAAAATTATGGTGATATTTTTTCAAATAACTACTAGGTACCTATATCGCAATTTAATTTATGAAACTAAACATTACAGTAAGCACTTAACGGGGGACCATCTTTTTTGCAAATGCGATTCTAATAAAACTTTCAAATCTATATCTATCTATACTTATAATAAAACTGTAAACGATCCAATTCTGTACATTAAAAAGAAATAAAAAAAAATACCACCAGGGGTCTTCTTAAACGAAACAGATACCAAAAATATAGTTTTTGAATTTTTTGTCTGTCTGTCTGTCTGTTGTCCACGTTTCACACAAAAACTACTGAACGGATTTTGATGAAAATTTTTTTGTTATACAGCTATTGGCCCTCGCCAACATATAGGCTATAATTTATTTTGAAGATCGTAATATCTGATGTGGAACCATAGCAGTCCAGCCAAACTATGAGAGATATAAAAATACCGTCTTAAGGAAAATTGTTAAACGTGATGGGCACTTTCTATTGACGTACAAAGTTTGAAGGTCTGTTTCACCTGATGTAGAACCCTAGCAGCCAGGATAAACTATATGAGATACAAACATGGCGTCTTAAGAAAAGTTGTTTCACGTAATGAACATTTTCTATTGACGGAAAAATATCGAAGGTCTGGCTTACCTGATGTGGAACCCAGCTAAACTATAAGAGATACAAATATAGCATCTTAAGAGAAGTTGTTCAGCGTTATAAGTATTTTCTTTTGACATACAGTCTATACTAATATTATAAATGTGAAAGTATGTTTGTTTTTATGTCCGTCTTTCAAATCAAAACGGAGCAACGAATTGACGTGTTTTTTAGTATGTGCGGGTAGTTTAGGAGCTAGAAAGTGACATAGACTAAAAATATCACTTTACCTCGGGATAACGTAGTGTAGTACAGTCGCCAGCACGTCAGGTTACTACAAATTGTCAAATTTCTTTAAATAAAATTCAACCTTATGTCGAACAGATAGAGTTCAGTTTCAAATAATAAATTTTGACATTTTGTAGTAACCCGACGTGCTGGCGACTGTACATGCGGGCGAAACCGCTGTCGGAAGGCTATGTTATGTAAATTTTTAATGTGCTAATATGTATCATAGCATTCATAGCGCTGTACTAATATATATTAAACTAGCTTTCCGCCCGCGGCTTCGCCCGCGTGGACTTCCCGACCTTATCCCGCGGGAATGTGACATTTTTCCGGGATAAAATGTAGCCTATGTTCCTCTACAGGCTACAATGTATCTGTGTCCTAAATTTCAGCCATATCCGTTCAGCCGTTTTGGTATGATTGAGTAACAAACATACAAACATCTAAACTTTCACATTTATAATATTACTAGCTTTCCGCCCGCAGCTTCGCCCGCGTGGACTACACGACGTTATCCCGCAGGAATGTGATGTTTTTCCGGGATAAAAAGTAGCCTATGTTCCTCTCCAGGCTACAAAGTATCTGTGTCCCAAATTTCAGCCAAATCCGTTCAGCCGTTTTGGTGTGATTGAGTAACAAACATGTGCGTCAAGTTAGCAGCCTCACAACAGAATTAGATGGTTTTGATTATGTCAAAAAATACTGTATAAATAGTGTTAAATAGTGATGTATATTAAATAAATAGTGTAACTTTGATTCAAAAGATATTTGAGTATCTTAGTGAGGCTGCTAACTTAACGTCAAGTTAGCAGTCACCTCAAGAAATACAGTTCGTATCAATGTGATTTATATGTCAAAAAATACTGTATAAATAGTGTATCGTAAACGCAAAATTTCAAAAGTAGTGCTTTAATACAAGCCGAGATATTAGGGTCTCTAAGTGGGCTGCTAACTTGACGTTTCTTGCGATGGAGATTCCAGGGAAACAGGTACAAGTTTTAAATAAATAAATACTTGAAAAAATACTGTGTGAAATAGTGAATCTTAGGATATAAATAAAAAAAGAATTCTTCTTTGCTATTTTCAAAAAATCTAATGTAAACTTCTACATAATAATCTGAATATATGCTGACGATCAATGTTGAACTTTGCTCCTTAGTAATAAGGTTCAAACTTTATTTCAATCGTGAAGTGCGTACTATCGAGCAAAAAAGTGAAATATATATTTTTGATTGTGTCAATACATACGTATAATCGGTTTAATGCTATTGATTAGGTATTTAAACAAATATATTTCTACCCACTTTTTAACCGACTTCAAAAAAAGAGGAGGTTCTCAAGTCGACAGTATTTTTTTATGTATGTTTTACCATAACTTCGCCAGTTGTTAACCGATTTTAATAATTCTTTTTTTATCTGAAAGAAAATAGGTAGGTAGTTTATGTGTGGTATCATGAAAAAGTTAAAGTAGTCAGTTCAGTAGTTTTTTCACAATCCTGAAAAAACACATAGTTTTTGACTGGTAGTTCCTGCTTTACACGTCAATATCTTCGCGAACTATTGACCAATTTCAATGATTATTTTTTTATTCGAAAGAGTAAACTCCTGAGGTAGTCACATTGTTACCAAGTTAGGATCTGATGGTGGAATCCAGGGGAAGTCGAGGAAAACCCGTAAATTTTATGGTAATTTACGTATTTTAAAGATTTTCTAAAGTTTTTTAAGTATTTGCATCTGGTAGTCATCATCACATGCTGATGAGCTGGTGATGGAAGGTACAACTCCTCAAATGTCGTTGATATGTAAAGATTTTTAGTTGTATTCTTTCAGGTTATTTAGATTAGATCGTTCTTTCATAAATAATAAATAATAAATAATAAATAATAAATAATAAATAATAAATAATAAATAATAAATAATAAATAATAAACAATAAATAATAAATAATATTTAATAAATAATAAATAATAAATAATATTTAATAAATAATAAATAATAAATAATAAATAATAAATAATAAATAATAAATAAGAAATAATAAATAATAAATAATAAATAATAAATAATAAATAATAAATAATAAATAATAAATAATAAATAATAAATAATAAATAATAAATAATAAATAATAAATAATAAATAATAAATAATAAATAATAAATAATAAATAATAAATAATAAATAATAAATAATAAATAATAAATAATAAATAATAAATAATAAATAATAAATAATAAATAATAAATGAGTGTTTGTACCAAAATTTTGAAGTCTCCCCGGCATTTCGGAAGCGTCCTATCTTGCAGCTCTCAATTTATTTCTCCGTTTACGCTGTTTGCGTCGATTATGTAGCTTGTATATTTTGTTTGTTTATAATATACTAGCGGATTCTCGCGGTTTCATCCGCGTGGTACCTGAACGAATGTAGCTTTCTAATGATCAAAGAATTTTCTAAATCGGTCCAGTAGTTTCGGAGCCTATTCGATGAAAACAATTTAACAAACAAACAATCAAATCTTACCTCTTTATAATATTAGTACTTACTTATAGATAATTATATAATTTGTACCGCTTTAATTGTTTTCTGTTTCCCAACGGTTGACTGGCAAAAAATTCTTTTAGTATTAAGTCCGCCTTGTATATTACATTACCTATGTATTATGTACAAAAATTTATTAAATAAAATAAAAAAGAAATAATAACAAATATGCTAGCCCCAAGCTTATTTTTCACATACAAAAGTTCCAGCTAATTGAACTTTTGTCCAACGACACTTGGATCGCTTATTTTGACGTTTAGTCGTTGAAATCCGATCGAAACAAAGGTCATCTAAATAGTAGAATACCTTCGAGTTATCGTTTTGAAACGATTGAAGGACGATTAATGTACCAGAATACACTTCGACGACACTTCGATAGAATCGCTGCCGCTCAAGTTCTATCGACAGTTGTGAATACGAATATGGTTTCAACGACTAAATCGCTACGATATCGTCACGGTTTATATTACGAGAATCGGGCTACTGGTCAAGGTCGCGGGAAGCCGCTGGATGCGGGCAGCGCAGGACCGATCGTTGTGGAGATCCTTGGGGGAGGCCTATGCCCAGCAGTGGGCGTCGTACGGCTGAAATGATGATGATACGATAGATTATGTATCATTTAAAATGACTGGAATAAAAAATTTGACAATATCAGTACGTCTAAAGAAAACTGTACACGACTGTACCTAAATTCGAATGTATGGTAGAAGTTAACATTAGATTTTTTGAAAATAGCAAAGAAGAATTCTTTTTTTATTTATATCATAAGATTCACTATTTCACACAGTAATTTTTCAAGTATTTATTTATTTAAAACTTGTACCTGTTTCCCTGGAATCTCCATCGCAAGAAACGTCAAGTTAGCAGCCCACTTAGAGACCCTAATATCTCGGCTTGTATTAAAGCACTACTTTTGAAATTTTGTGTTTACGATACACTATTTATACAGTATTTTTTGACATATAAATTACATTGATACGAACTGTATTTCTTGAGGTGACTGCTAACTTGACGTTAAGTTAGCAGCCTCACTAAGATACTCAAATATCTTTTGAATCAAAGTTACACTATTTATTTAATATACATCACTATTTAACACTATTTATACAGTATTTTTTGACATAATCAAAACCATCTAATTCTGTTGTGAGGCTGCTAACTTGACGCACATTAACAAACATACAAAAATCCAAACATCTAAACATCCAAACATCTAAAGTTTCACATTTATAATATTAGTAGGAAGTAGGATAAGTAGGATAAATAAAAATATATATTAAACTAGCTTTCCGCCCGCGGCTTCGCCCGCGTGGACTTCCCGACCTTATCCCGCGGGAATGTGACATTTTTCCGGGATAAAATGTAGCCTATGTTCCTCTCCAGGCTACAATGTATCTGTGTCCTAAATTTCAGCCATATCCGTTCAGCCGTTTTGATATGATTGAGTAACAAACATACAAACATCTAAACTTTCACATTTATAATATTACTAGCTTTCCGCCCGCAGCTTCGCCCGCGTGGACTACACGACGTTATCTCACAGGAATGTGATGTTTTTCCGGGATAAAAAGTAGCCTATGTTCCTCTCCAGGCTACAAAGTATCTGTGTCCCAAATTTCAGCCAAATCCGTTCAGCCGTTTTGGCGTGATTGAGTAACAAACATACAAAAATCAAAACATCTAAACATCCAAACATCTAAACTTTCACATTTATAATATTAGTAGGAAGTAGGATAAATAAATAAAAAAAACAAAATAGCTTATTAGCCTTAAAAATTAAAAATGCTGCCGAAAGTCACTATTCCACGCGGACGAAGTCGCGGGCACAGCTATCCTACTAATATTATAAATGTGAAAGTTTAAATGTTTGGATGTTTGGATGTTTGGATGTTTGGATGTTTGGATGTTTGGATGTTTGGATGTTTGTTACTCAATCACGCCAAAACGGCTGAACGGATTTGGCTGAAATTTGGGATACAGATACTTTGTAGCCTGGAGTAAACTTCCCGGAGTTTGTAAACGTCACATTCCCGCGGGATAACGTCGTGTAGTCCACGCGGGCGAAGCCGCGGGCGGAAAGCTAGTAGTTAATAAGTAGTGTATTTTGGGGAATAAAATAGTACGGAATAGGTAACTGCGGCAACAAATATGCCTGACTTACCACAGGTGCGGCATGAGCTCTATACTTCTCACGTCATACTGCACGACGACGGTGCGTAAAGAACATTATTTGCCCACATTAATACCTGACTTTGAAATTTAATATGAATGCGAAAGTGTGTTTGTTTTGTTGTCCGTCTTTCACGCCAAAATGGAGCAATGGATCGACCTTTTTTGGTATGGGAATAGTTTGAGGGCTAAAGAGTGAGATATGAAAATTTTTATCCCAGAAAAATATGACAATCCCGCGGGATTGTATGGAAAATCGCTTAACTGATGCGCTAACAAAACTGACATTAATTCCATGGCTACTTCCAAAGAGTATGTAATCTCTGACGTTTTAGCCGCTATGGATTACTTTTAAATGTGACATTTGTAACAGGCAGTGTTTAAGAAGGGACTTGGCACTCGTAGTTTATTTATTAAAATTATTGCGAGGTTAAATTTCAAATCCGGAATTGCTAAAGGAGGTGATGTTACAGGTACCTGACAATTATGTGGGGAGGAGGCGACAGCCACGGCTGCTGGTGGTACCACGAGGCAGGACTAATTTGCTTTGTAAAGCCCCGATCACACGCGCTCTGCACACACTCAACGAAATATCACAGTTAATTGATATTTTTTCGTGTTCTTTGAGTGAATTCGCCAAAGTATCACTGTATATTTTATGTTATAAGCAGTAGGGACCACTTTATCGAATTGGGATACGTCCTGTTATGATATCGTGTTTGTGTTAATAAATAAAATAAAAAAAAATAAAAATAAAAAAACTTTTTTGGTGAATGAATGAGCTGTGCCTCCGCTGCTGGTACCGGCAATCCGACCGGGAAACCGGTTACCAAAAAAAATAGGACAGGAACCAATAGTGGCCAATAAATAAAATACAAATTTCTCGTTGTCTTGTTTTATGTTTTTTTGTATCTACGAGCGCTTTTTTTTTTACAAAAAACATTTTTATTCTATCACGTGTTCTACAGGACTTTCGAGGCAGACCACTCACTACCGGCAACTTACTGTCCAGGTGGCCGGTACCGGCAGCGGAGGCACTTCCGAATGATTATCTTTATTAGATGTAGGTGATATGAAATTCACCGGGTCCACTAGTATTCATATCATAAATTTTTATGTTTTTTTAATGTAGTTAAGTAGGTACTATGTTTAAAATCGACCCGTCTCACAACTAGCTCCTATGGCACTCGAACCCACGACCTTTCACTGTCCAGACGAATGCTCTAACGACTGAGCTACAGATTTGCAGTGGTTAGAGCGTTTGCCCGGACAGTGAAAGGTCATGGGTTCGAGTCCCATCGGAGCTAGTTGTAAGACGGGTCGATTTTTAAAAAATTCGGTAATAAACATTATTTTAAAGTTATAAAGACTATTTATTTATTTATTATTATTTAAACTTATTTAAATATTGAATAATTTTGCTTTTTTTGAAGAATTGATATTAAAAAAAGATGTTAAGTAAGTAACGGGTGTTTTTTTTTTAGAGGTATAGAACTTTAAGTTGGCATTACTTTTCAAGATGGCGACCGATTTGACAGCTGTCAAGTGATTTATTCTCAGTTTGGTTTGGCAATTCATCGTGAATTGACTCACGCGGCTTACGCCTGAACAACGCCTGCAAATTGTGCAGTTTTATTTCGAAAAACGAAAACGAGATTGCCGTTGTTCCCGATTTTCATAAGCGAATTTTGTTTAGCGATGAAGCGCACTTCTGGTTCAATGGCTACGTCAACAAACAAAACTGCCGCATTTGGAGTGAAGCTAATCCTCAAATGTATGTCAAAACACCGCTACATCCAGAAAAACTGACTGTTTGGTGCGCTTTATGGGCTGGTGGAATCATTGGTCCGTACTTCTTCAAACACGATGATGGCCAGAACGTTACAGTCAATGGTGATCGGTATAGAACCATGATTCCTACTTTGTCATTCCTGAATTGAACAATTATGATGTCCAGGAGCTGTGGTTCCAACAAGGCGGCGCAACATGTCACACAGCTCCTGCCACAATCGATTTGTTGAAAGACACGTTTAGTGAATGCCTAATTTCACGTTTTGGACCTGTGAATTGGCCTGCAAGATCTTGTGATTTGACACCGCTAGACTATTTTCTGTGGGGCCGTGTAAAGTCATTGGTCTATGCGGATAAGCCACAAACGCTTGACCATTTGGAAGACAACATTCGCCGTGTTATTGCCGATATACGGCCACAAATGTTGGAAAAAGTCATCGAAAATTGGACGTCCAGATTGGACTACATCCGAGCCAGCCGTGGCATTCATAATATGCCAGAAATCATACTTAAAATGTAATGCCACAAGATTATCTTTCGAATAAAAAAAAAATCATGTCAATCGAATAATCCATCGTTGTTTTATTGCAATTTAAAGTTCTATACCTCTAAAAAAAACACCCGTTATAAAATTTTATGAAATAAACTTTCGGCAGATTTCAAAAAAAAAAAAACATTGCGCTTTGAATGCAAACAAGTAAAAATAATATGTTTAAATTGCATGAATAGATTTAAGTTCTGTTTTGTGTTTACAGAAATATATAAAAAAATATCCCTGATTTCATACGCACTGCGTTGATAAAGCATAATCCAAGTAGGTAATAGTGATGAGAAGTAGGTATACCTACTTAAAAATCGATAATAAGAATCAAAAAGTTTTATTATAACTATTATTATGAACTTACATTAATAGGAACCTTTCAGTGTATTTTTTATATTAATTAACAAAAACTACAAATATGTGTTTATGAACTTTATGTTTGTAAAAATTAATCAATGAGTTAGATTTACTGAACTGCTCACCTCGAATTATGAAGTTTCATTCATCTTTAATAGTATGCTTATTATCTTCAATGAAATTTAACACTTTTTCTTGACTTTTTAATTTTCTGTTAGTAAGAACTTGATACTGGTGCGATCGTATATCACATTAAGTACTATATTATGCAAATGACAAGCATGTCCGATTCACGTTCTGTGCGGCGTGAGGTGGAGGCGCGTGTCTAAATAGTGGTCGTGCCGCAAACAACAGAGAATATTTAACTTGTGTGTGGCGTGAACATTATCTTGCCATGCCGATTTTCTACAAATTATATTTTTGTTTGAAAACCTGTGCACAAACATAATTATATTTGTCTCTATTTTAACATTCGAAATCACTTATGAAATCGCATCCGCCCCGTGGTAGATTTTACGTTTTACTCCTTCGCACCCTGGTAAAGTCAAGCATGGCCATATACTGGGCACAACGCAATGAACGTGGTAATTAAAAAAGAAAAATGAAAAATATAAGTCAATTTTATTAGAAAATTGTTACAGAAATTCTGATAAATTATTTTAAAGAAAGAAAGCTGAATTTTTGTTTGTAGAAGATTTATATCACCAATCCTTTAACCGATGTCTACTATCACAAAAAAAAGATTCAATGAAAACCTAACTGCTCGAAGGATCTCTTTTGATCCATTTACTTTGTTGACCGTTTCCCAGAAAAGCTTCAATAACTTTGATCAACTGAATGGTTTCATGGCTTTTTGTATACCTACTTTTAAAACGGATGAAAAGTTCCATTTTAAAAGTAATAAATAGATCGCTGCCTAAACGCAAACATACAGATTTACATCGGAAATAAAAAAGTTACAAATAAAACAACTCCTTGTATGAATAAAATTAAACTATTTACGTCCTTACTTTTTTATGGCTCTCCTATTTACACACACACTTAACATATTAATCTTATATAAATATCTTTTGTATAGGTACATATCTAGGAATTTTTTGACGACCGATTTGGCGCAGGGGTAGGCTACCCACCTTCTGCGCCAGTGGTCTCGGGTTCGATTCCCGAACAAGACAAATATTTGTGTGCATGAACATGTCTATTTGTCTTGGTCTGGGTGTTAACTATGTATATTAAGTATGTATTTACAAACAAAAAGTATTTAAGTATATACTTATCCGTTATCAAGTTTTCCATGATACAGTTTCTTAATGAAATTAACATGGGCTTAGATAATTGGTGTGAATGTAAGAAGTTATTTATTTATTTATTATATCTATATTTTAAATATACAAAGGTGCTTTTCTGTTGTCTCCTGCCAGTACAACACTCCTACACAAGCCCAAAGCAGGCACATTTTACTTTTTAATATTGTAAAGTTTCATCATAATCCTTATCGTAGTTATTAAAATTGTAACAAACGTCTATCGATACAAACTTTTGCGTTTCAAATGATTTGTAGGATAGTAAGCCGTAAGTTAGTCATTTATGAAAACTAAGCACACAGCGGAAGGCTAAACCTTGGACATGTACTTATTTACTATAAACTATAACTTTTCATTTAAAATGTTATGAAAACCAACGATAAGCACACCATGAATAAACCATAAACACCAGATCAGAACTCGCATTTACCTTGTATCCTAAGCGACAGTGGCGGTTTCTCCACCTTAACAACTATGTAGAGTTAGCACCCCGTCGGCGTGCAAAAGCAGTATTTTCTCATAGAGCCCAACAAGATTGAGCGAGGCAAGGCGTTCATAAGTCACGGTTAAACGTAGCCGGGTAATCTCGGCGCGGACGCTCTTTGTAATCCGCCTCGTCCATTCTATATGTTTATCCTTGTAATTTTTATCAAGTTTGTGCAGGTTAATTTAGAATTATGTTAAATATATGATATTATAAAGAAATAAGATAAGATATTTTCTAATAAAGCCCAAGAAGCTTGAGTGAGGCAAGGCGTACATAAGTCACGGTGAAACGTAGTCGAGTAATCTCGGTGCGGACGCTCTTTGTTATCCACCTCGTCCAATCTTTATGTTTATCCTTGTTATTTTTATCAGGTTTGTGCAGATTAATTTGGAATTATGTTATTTAAATACGGTTTTATAAAGAAATAAGATGAGTGTATTTTCGTGTAAAGAACAAGAAGATTGAGCAAGGCAAGATGTACATAAGTCACAGTAAAACATAGTCGGGTAATGTCGGAGCAGACGCTCTTGTTATCCGCCTCGTCCGTTCTATATCATCATCCTAGTAATTTTTATCAAGTTTTTGCTGGGTAGTTTAGAATAATGTTAGTAATGTATAATGTTATTGGGAAAGGAAGCAAGTGTAGTTTCTCGTACAGCCAAAAAAAGATTAAGCAAGGCAATGCGATCATAAGTTCCGGATCGTTCATTCTACCTATATGTATGTTTGTACTTGTAATTTTTATTAAGTTTGATCAGGTAAATTTAGAATAATGTAAGAAATACAATTAATTAGAAGTGTAGTAGAGATCGAGGTACTGTGTCAAACAGCCGCAGCTACAATAATATTTTTTGCAAGTGATCTATGTACATGAATATTTAATGTAATCAATTGCAAACACATAAATGATATAGAAAATTCATAAATGTATAAAACTTATTTTCATGAAATTTGACAATAACGCAAAATATGCTGCATATTTTGCGCAGGCAATACGCGGCGCGTCAATGCATTCAGGCACCGGCTGCAATAATAATGAAAGTAAAGCAACACGCTCAGAATTTATTTTCCAATTCAAAGTTCATTCAGAATTAAGTTCCCTGCAAGAGCGACCCCCCAAGCAAAATGGAATTGCTGAACTGTACAAGCCGGTGAGTTTACCCTTAAGAAACGCAAAATCTGTTTTTACGTTAACTTACACATACCAATAGCTAGTTGAAATATACATAAATACCTTCCCTCTCATCGAGATAAATACCTTTATCTTTTAGAAACCAATCTCTAAGAACCCGACTGCAGAGATTCAGTTTAGTATAGAGTGTGACGGTTCAATAGAATGACTTCCGATTCAAGCTTTGCAAATAGTCCGATATGCTTGTAAACCTTTTTTTATCCACGACGGGGTAGCACTTAGCTTTCGTCACACCTGATGTTATGTGATGATAAAGCAGTTATACTCCCGGAATCCTCAATTACTGAGAGCTGCAAATTATATTAGCTGAGCTAAAAAAATATAATAAAAAAAATGATTCTGAATTTATGCGTAAACTACATTTTTTTTGAAGTGTGTTTTTATAAACAACTAGCTTTCCGCCCACGGCTTCGCCCGCGTGAACTACACGACGTCGTCCCGCGGGAACGTGATATTTTTCCGGGATAAAAAGTAGCCTATGTTTCTTTCCAGGCTCTAAAGTATCTGTGTCCCAAATTTCAGCCAAATCCGTTCAGCCGTTTTGGCGTGATTGAGTAACAAACATCCAAACATCCAAACATCTAAACTTTCACATTTATAATATTAGTAGGATACTCGAACGCTACTCAATTTTAGCAGCATCTCAAACATCGCCCTTTCATATTTCTTTTCAACAGTTTGAAAAAGACGCCATGCTGTAACACTCTCGCAAAATTGAGTAGTTTCAGTATTCGATCGAGAACAACCAGCGAACAACGAAATCATAATCTAAATAAGTTAATAAATATTGGACACCATCACATACATTGTTCCAATACCAAACTAGCTTGAGCATTAGTATTATGGAAATTGAAACAACGACTGGTATTACCACATACACCCAGACCCGAAGAAATGTTGAAATAGTAGATTTCATTACAAGTGCGGAAAGCCTGTCATTGCAAAGAGTTCCGACAAATGTCTACCCGAGCCGAGGCGCAGCCGAAGGTGAGGGTTGACAGTCGGAACAAGTTGCAATGACGGTTCCGCACGTGTACTGAACAACTATTTTTAATACAGTTGCGAAAAAATTAAGCAATTTAATAAAATAATAAAACACAATAAACTCAACTAACTAATCGTAAAAGAATATAAGCAGAGACTTTTTTTTTGTTTTCTTCACCCATTCTGGGTTGGCAAAGGAAACTATGATCATACAGCCAAGGCTTCAGTAGAATTTTTTTATTGATATGAAATGAAAATTAAATTAAATTAGATGAAATGAAATGAAACCTAACAAAAGCAATCCGAATCCTACAGGAGCGCCTTTCCTTATTTCTCTCTTTTACCACATCGTTTTCGATTAAAGCCACATTATTGCACTAATTCCACCATACTAAATACCTACCACAATAAAAACCAGAAAAAACTAATTTAGAAAATTAAGAAATAAGGTCCCTCATTTTCTTTTCACTTACTTGCGCAAACTCCTATATGCAGATACTATGGTAAATAGTGCACGTCATACCATATTTAGTAATCTGTGGTCATACAGCCAATTTTATATATTTTTTATATTCATAAATTTAATTTGGCCGATACTAATATTAATTTAATGTATAATTAAAATTACTTTTAAATCTGATATTGAAACAAATTAGTAGCTTCTTTTTAGAAATATTTGCATGAAAAACTTCGTGGTTTCGTGGTCGCCACTTTTTGAGCAACTGTATTAAAAAGTTCATTTTTAATACAGTTGCTCAAAAAGTGGCGTATTGCAGGGACGTATAGCGTTCGGGATGTGAGCTATTACACACACGAGCTTTTTCTTTACCTTTCCCGAACTTGTGCGTTTTCTTTCCCAACTGTCAAAATAATGTATATTAAAAAGAAAAAACCAACCACGAAGTTTTTACTAAAAAAAATCATAGAAGTTTATATGATTCATGAAAATATTTCTAAAAAAAAGCTACTAGGTAGTTTGTTTCAATATATTAAAATGTTTAATTAAAATTTAAACATTAAATTAATATTAGTATCGGCCAAACTAAATTTATAAATTTAAAAAAGTTGGCTGTATGACGTGCACTGCCATAGTCTCTGCTTATAGGAGTTTGCGCGGATGAGTGAAAAGAAAATAACGGACCTTATTTCTTAATTTTCTAAATTAGTTTTTCCTGGTTTTTATTGTGGTACTAAGTATGGTGGAATTAGTGCAATAATGTGCCTTTAATAGAAAACGATGTAGTAAAAGTGAGAAATAAAGAAAGGCGCTCCTGTAGGATTCGGATTGCTTTTGTAAGGTTAGGTTTCATTTCATTAATTCTCATTTAATTTCATTTTTATTTCATATCAATAAAAATATTCTACTGAAGACTTGGCTGTATGGGCATAGTTCCCTTTGCCTACCCAGAATGGGTGAAGAAAACAAAAAAAAAACTCTGCTTATATTCTTTTACGATTATCTAATCGTAAAACAATATACGAATATAGAAAACTAATCTTAGTTAATTGGGTTTTTATTGTTTTATTAATATGCTTCATTTTTTCGCAACTGTATTAAAAATAGTTGTTCAGTACACGTGCGGAACCGTAATTGCAACTTGTTCCGACTGTCAACCCTCACCTTCGGCTGCGCCTCGGCTCGGGTAGACATTTGTCGGAACTCTTTGCAATGACAGGCTTTCCGCACTCGCAATGAAATATACTATTTCATTAGGTTTACCCGATCGGGAATGGAATCCAGGACCTCTAGAGATAGCTACACCTTGAAGACCGGTGCGTACACCACTCGGCCACGGAGGTCGTAGAAATGTTCACTTTTTACAATGAAGCAAGTAGCGGGAATGTGATTTGATTTGCCAGCTCGCCTCGTTAGCGCAGCTTAATGCGCCGCCAGCGATGCTTGTTTTATAATCCTAAAGTACTGTAAGCTTAGTTAATACTTCAAATATAATCCATTAAATACATTGATGAACAAGCTACATTCCTACGCACTAATCATAATCTAAATGTTCACTTTCTACAACTATGTAGCAAATAGCGTCAAAGTGATTTGATTTGCCAGCTCGCATCGATGTTTGTTTTATAATCCTAAAGTGTACTGTAAGCTTAGTTAATACTTCAAATATAATGCATTACTTAAATACATTGATGAACAACCTGCATTCTTACGCACTAATTTCAATCTAAATGTTCACTTTCTACAAACTAACTCTACACTTTCTACCAATAGCGTGTGTGTATGATTTGATTAGCCAGCTCGCCACGTTAGTGCGGCTTTATACGCTGCCTGTAGCGATACTCGTTTTATAATCCTAAAGTGTACTGTAAGCTTAGTTAATTCTTCAAATATAATGCACTAAATACATAGATGAACAACCTGCATTCCTTCGAACTAATCACAATTTAAAAACTATTCACTATTATAGGTATACAAACTATGTAGCAAATAGCGTCAATGTGATTTGATTTGCCAGCTCGCCTCGTTAGCGCGGCTTAATGCGCCGCCTGCAGCGATGCTCGTTTTATTATGCTAAAGGGTGTTGTAATATTTTGAGTACGTCACCGGTGGTGACACGGCGCATATTTAAACAAAGGCGCGACGCGAGATCCAAGTGAAATTGCTGCACCATTAAAACTGCTTCGGGTAAGAGTGTAGATGCAAGACTCGTTACTGTATCGCTGATATCGACGGTTAAAAGTTTTCTATGAAACGAGGTGATGCTTTGAATTCGAATGTGGGACATAAAACAAAGTATTGCTGTACTGTGTTGGTACTGAATCTTTCGTATGCTTTTTTAATTTATGGGTACTTACATTCTTTCAATTATATGCAGTCTGAAATTAGTATTATAACGAATTAAAAAAACCTTGGGACTTAGTTCTCTTTCAATCCTATGTCATGTCGATATCAGTTATAAAAATCAATACAACAACTTCAAATCAAATCGATCTACTGCATTATTTCACTAAATAATATTATTAGAAAATTAAAAGCACTTGCACTTTTTTCTGATTGTAGTAAAACAACTTTTCCACCTTTGTGTGTAGCAACATTATTGCATCATTAAAACAAACTCGGTCTGCGCTCAAGTTTTCAAGTGAACTTCCGCTTGAACTTGTGAGTTTCTTTACTAAACTACGATACCGCAATATCGTTATTTTGTAGAGTTATTGGCGAATCAATGCTTTCAAATCTTAAACATGCATTGCATGGAACATGCGGTATTTTGGAAATAGCATGTAAGTTATTTACGGCATGTATAAACTCATTTGTATACGAGATATATATCGCCAAATAAGAGAGGCGCTTAGCGTTCAAACAATTTGTTGAAACCTGAGATATGATAAAAAGGATACCGACTTTTTTATCTACAACGGGGTAGTACTTAGCCTTCATCACACCTGATGTTTAGTGATGATAAGGCTGAAGGTAGAAGCGCACTACTCCCGGTATTTTCAACAACTGAGGAACTGGCTATCTTACCTCTAGCTGCCGGAACATAAAAATGCTGAAAATATCGTTATTTTAAGGTGGTTCGATGAGCTCAGTAGCGCTACCAATAGAAATAAATCAATTACATTTTATTAAAGGCTTAGATTAAAAGTTTCGGTTATTTTGCGCCAATAAAAGAGTAAAGTGCATTTTTTAAATATACTTTTAAGAACTCAAACTTAAGCAATAAGTTGTAAATCTCAATAGTGCCAAAAGTGGCCACATTTAGCAATATCGAGATCCATAACTTAATGCTTATATTTGAGGCCATGAAAAAATACTTAAAAATTGTACTTTACTCTTCTATTTGCGCAAAATAACCAACAACTTTTATTCTAAGCCCTTGATAAATCGTAAATTATTTATTTCCATTGGTGGCGCTACTGAGCTCATCGAACCACCTTAAGGCGTCAGACTTAGATAGGACTTTAGCTTAGTTGCTAGCCAGGCGGAATTTATAAAGTCTTACCACCAAGAAAACCGAATACAAAGAATATGTATAAATAATGTGATTTATATATGTACTAGCAAAGAATATATATTCATCCTACTATCATACAAAATCAGAACTGCAAAAATTGAAAGCCGAAAGTAAAAGCTACCTGTTTACAAACTTTCGCCCCCACGTCCCAGAAAGTGAAGTCATCATTGAGAAAAAATCGTCCCAACAACGCCTTTCCGATGGTTTCACCGTTCACAGTCCGGGCACATCGCGACCTGAACGATTTACATATTACGTGACACTTTTGCGAAGCCCTCAGTTGACTCCGAACTGATCGACTGAGACATCGCAGATATTGTTTTTCAAATGTTACGCACAATTTTGTGAGCCCTTCCCCCTATCAAATGCTTGGGGTTCCGTAAATATGAGATCGAGCCACACTTCCTCTCTATAAACTGCTGTTACATTAATAGGAAAATAATAGTGGTAGCTTCGATCAACAATAGTACTAGATGAAGGCCCAAGAACTAAATCAAAACCTTTTATGGCTGAAAGAAAAAGGTTGATAATGTACGATCATAAGGTGATACTTGGAAAAATTATGCTGAAGCGAGATAGCAATGAGAAAACGACGCGCGCGGGAGTGAGACCGATTTTGCAGATTAGGCAAAAAAGCACAAAATCAATTCGTCTTAAAAACTACAGCTTTTTAAAAAAAATGCTTCTATACGATCCTAAATATTATTGGTGTCCACTAATTAAACCAATTTCCAATAGTGTAAGTAACCCCATTTAAGGATAATCTTGATTTTCGTATTTTTAGAGGTCTTTTCGAAAAGAAAAAGTGTCGAGGCAAAATCATAAAATCGTGTTTTTGAAACTATACGAATCTAGATAAATGTATGAAGAAGTATATATTTTATTACTAGATTTGTTACAACTGTAACCGTCCTATAGTTTTAAATTAAAAAGTCCATACTTTTTCCGAGTAGCGTCTTAAGTCATAAATGACCTACTTATAAATAAAAAGTACTTATAAAAAGTCATAAATACGCTCAAGTGGCTCAGTGGGCGCATATTTTCTCAGCCATGTTTGTCACTCCAACTATGTGACAAACATGGCTGATTGTCACATAGTTGGAGACATGTGACAATCAAATACCTAGTTGTTATTTTTGAACGAAGTGTGGTAGTAATTTATCTCTTTATATTTCGTAAATAAATCTGAAAAGTGTTATTTGCATGAAATACCAACAAACGAAAATATGGACAATCACTAGGTAGTATTTTTTGTAATATTGCACACACTTGGCTTTTTTACTATTTATAAAATAATGTTTTAATGACTTAGGGTGACTTTCACCACTGATATTTAAACGTGATTAACGCTAAACGTGTTTAAAACATAGTTCTGTGTCTGTCATCTGTTTGAACGTGACAGAGACAGAAACACGTTTAAAACATGTTTAGCGTTAATCGCGTTTAAATATCATTGGTGAAATCGGGCCTCAGTGTGAAAACAATAAAATGTTGATACTGAGCATATTAATTATAAACCGCGTCAGTAATATACTATTGATCAAAACCAACCCCGTACTACATTGCTATCGTGATTAAGTTAACAAACATAACATATAAGAACCCATAAAACAAAAGTGAGCTCGCTCTTGCTTCATTTTTATTTCGCCATCTGAAAATTCTATGAGCGCTCCGAGTTTCGCACTCTCCATACGAGAATCACCAGTCTAAGGATATAAAACAATGAAATGTCGAGTCAGCGCAACGAGATGTTTTGAGACACGAGAATTATTTATTAAATTATGTTAAGACACGTTGTGCCAGACTACGGGCCGCCATGATTAAATTACTTAACGTACAACCTTGACAACGATGTTTTCATACAATTTGTTACGGCTTCGAGTATTTCAGTATCTGAAAATAGAGGTTAGAATAAGGGTTAGGACACCTTTAAAAAAAATTGTAAATAAATAATAATAATGTTCTTATAAAAATACTCGACTATAGTATTGTAGTAAATATCTTGGCTATGGTGTCTCTCGAAATTACTCCATAGAAATGTATTTAAATTACCTATATAATCTTAGCCGAATTCCCTCTAATTATGTTGTTCGCTGAACCTTTGATATTATTAACGGATTCTCGCGAATACTTGGAATTCTTGCCTCTTCCACCTGTCGCATATTGTTTATGTCTCTGGTACTTGGTACATTTAATACGTTGGTTTACTTAAAAGCAGATAGTTACCAAGTAAATTTTAAAATAATTAAACAATGAAACACATTTTTATCTATAAAAGATAATTACAGATCCTGTCACGTAAAAGGCCGATGAGCGACAGTGGAGGGGATGTGTTTGCGCATGGGTACAGTCGCGCACTAAAGTACTAGGCTGTGTTTTATAATTTATGTGTGAATAATACCTATTGTACTTACATAATAATAATATCAACTTGTTAGTGCATTGGAAGTGATGGTATAAGCTAAAATTTAAAATATGTGCTGCGCAGGTACTTTGCCATGCGGCCTTTTTACGTGACGGGATCTGTATCTATAATGATACGCAAGAGAATATAGTAAAGTCGATATAAATTAATTATCATATTATTTGATACTAGCTGTCCGCCCGCGGCTTTGCCCGCGTGTACTACACAATGTTATCCCACGGGAATATGATATTTTTCCGAGAAAGCTAGTTTATAATATTACTAGCTTTCCGCCCGCGGCTTCGCCCGCGTGGACTACACGACGTTATCCCGCGGGAATTTGTTATTTTTCTGGGATAAAAAGTAGCCTATGTTCTTCTCCAGGCTACAAAGCACCTGTGTTCCAAATTTCAGCCAAATCCGTTCAGCCGTTTTGGCGTGATTGAGTAACAAACATCCAAACATCCAAACATCCAAACTTTCACATTTATAATATTAGTAGGATAGTAGGATTAGGCTTACTTAAAAAATACACGAAAATAAATTGCTGTGGTGGCTTACCAAAATAGCTCTTTAGGCAAATTATTTTCCTAACTGCTTATATCTATAGTTATTCTTTGTTAAGTAAAAAATTGAGCAAATATATGACTCGCGTCCCCGAGGCTCTTGCTTTTATTTTGTGAAAATATGGACTTGTTAATTCCGTCCTAAATCCTGAACTGTTTAGTGAAACGTTCCTTATGGCAAATCATAAAAAATAATCATGATTACAATTAAACAAAAAGCAATCCGAACTGAATTGGTCTTTACACCACTCTAAGAAGTAGTAAACTCTTTGCATTATTAGCAACTTGTGAATACATTTCGAAAGCATTTGCTTAAAACTAGTAAATATGAAAGCGGAAACTCTAGCCAATTAGGCGTCTGTGCTGCACCGAGAAACTTTTCCGGCTTGCTCGCCGAATAGAATCGAGAGCTTATTGGTTTTTTGATTTGTAAAAGCAAAGCTACGAGAGCGCAAGCAACTAAACGATACATTTTAAGAGGTTTTATAGGTAGGTATATGCATTAATTTTGCCCCGTGTTTAACCAATAAGTACCTTCTCCCAGTTTACCGAAGTTACACGTGATTAAATGTGTGAATGATTACTTAAATAATTTTGTTTACAAGTTGCTTGCATGACCTCATCCACAAGGACAAAAGTATTGTAGTTCGTATCGTATAGTCGGAAACGTTGTAAATCTCTAAATAAAGACCACAACCATAAAGTGGTGGACACATTAGCTTCATAGGAAATCTTATAAACATCATACGAGTAACTTAATGGACATACAGAACGCAGTACTTACACTTATATCAACTGTAATCGCCACGTTTAGCGATGTGGAGGTTCCATAATTTAACAAAGGCAAAGGGTGACTCATGGCTGGAATTAAAGCCGTAATAAACCGTTTTAAAATTAGTTTTATGCATTTACATTTCGCATTTTTCCTTTACTGCTATAATGTTGTGGTAAAACTAATTGACCTAAAGAGAAAGCTGGTAAAATAAAAGTTAAGCTATCAGTAATAGCTTAAGCTTTTGTTTCCTGCTATAAAAAAAAATCAGCAGATTGCACAGCCAATTTAGAACGTGACGTTGTTACGAGGACAGATGACGCGTTCGTTTGTCGCGCGACGTTCCGACGTTCCGTCCCGACACATCGAGCTCGTTTAATTGAGCTATTTGTGTTAGTCCGCCGTGACGCCACAGCGTAACTTTATATGGCCATTGTTTATATTTGATAAACACATTTGCTGTCGGTAGTGATCGCTATGGAGCTAAAAGAACAATTAGTTTGCGATCTATTTTTTATGGTGTTAACGTAGGTGTATAATGAGGAAATTTCCAATTTTTTTCTAACACATATGAAAGAATAAACAAAAAACTGCGAAAAAAATCTTGAATAGTACTATTACAAATCCTGTGCTATTATTTAAAAAGTTATGGGACTTTGAACTAGCGCTAGGAGGAATAAAATCGCTTCACGCGGTACCTACTTTAGTGTGTGACGTCAGAGATCCCAAAGGACGTGCGTGACTCAGTAGTACTAACTAATCAATTCATTTTTGTGTTTTATTCCAATACTATTAAAACTACACAGTTAAAACTTGGTAAGTAGATGTTTTCTGTAAACTGCTTTACGACCACCGCCACCCATACTTACAATCGAACTGACAAAAAAAAAGGTTTTCCTCAAATAAATAATTTGAATGATAGACACTTCCAAATTAATAAAATGTGTAGTCGTCGTCGTTGTCCCCTCCCCCCCTCATACTTTTAAAATGCGAAATTTTATAAAATATAATATGCTGTATAATATCATGAACACTTTCAACGAAAATGGTTGAACGAGATTATAGTTAGCAGTTTTTTAATCGGTACGTAGCGGGTACGGAACCTTTCATGGGCGAGTCCGACACGCACTTGTTTTAAAACTGATTTATTATACTTATCTACCTATCTATACTAAACCTCCATGAATCTTTTCAATCAAAACTGTTCAAAACGTATGCCAACAGAGTTCAGCCTCGGTGATCCGAAGCTTTCAATCGCCTTACCTAGTACAGGGACTGGACTCCAGGCCACCCTCTAAAATAAAAGGATGAAACGGGGTCCAGAGTCTGTAAGGAGAAAAAGTAAACTACGTTATATTTATATTTATATTTATATTTTGATATAATTGCATTACATGTGATGTGACTTAAACTAAACATAAAATGTAGGTATAAGTACAAACTACCACATGCACCTAGAAAGGCGTAGCAATGAAATAGAGGGGCAGACACTTTCATTTAAGTTGTTTATCGGCAAAATATTCTTCAATAGAATAATAACACTTTTTTATTAAAAGTGTTTTTAATCCATTAATAAATTTATTTAAATTTGTTTCGGCTTTAAGATTTTCTGGTAATTTGTTAAAGATTTTTATTGACATTGGATGGGGGCCTGAACTGTGTAAGTTTAATTTTGACGTTGGTTGTAAAAGGTTATTTTTATAACGTGGGGTGTGGTGGCGGGGTGCATCTGAGATTTTGGTATAAAAATTTGGGTGTTTTCTTACAAACTTACACATTTCCAATATGTATAAGCATGGAAGTGTCAAAATATTAAGATTTTGAAAATGAGGTTTGCAGGTTTCTCTTTGTTTAATATTTGCGAGGACACGTATACATTTCTTTTGTAGAATAAAGAGGTCGTGTACATCTACACTGTTCCCCCACAGCATGACGCCGTAGCTCAGCCACGCTTGCGCATAGGCATGATAAGCTGTCACTGCCGTTTTTAAGTTTGTTGATTTTTTCAGTTCTCTTAAAGCATATATGAATTGTGATAATTTTGATTTATTTTTATCAATATGAGATTTGAAATTAACATTAGAATCAATATTTATACCTAACAATGAAAAATTATTAACACATTCTAATTTAATTTGATTTATGTATGTAAAATTTATGTCTAGCTTAATTTTTTGCCTTGGTCTAAATTGCATTAGCTTCGTTTTTTTGAAATTAACTTCCAAGTTATGATCGCATAGCCACTGCTCCACCTTATTTACAATACTATAGATTTTTTCATTGAGTTTCGTGCTGTCGCTACATGGAAACACAACAGAAAAGTCATCAGCAAACATTACACAATGCTCATCAATAGCCTTTGGGAGGTCGTTGATGTAAATAAGGAAGAGAACACAACCGAGCACTGACCCCTGGGGTATCGAGTCCCTCACCGGCTGAGCCTGCGATCTAACACGTGTTATAGTTTTTGAATTTTGATCTACGTTTTCAATTTCGACGAGCTGTGAACGATTTTTGAGAAAGGAAGCAAACCACTTGTGCGCTACTCCACGAATACCAATGTCATAAAGTTTATTTAATAGAATGTCATATTTAATTTTTTCATAGGCTTTTGTCATGTCAAATAAAATTCCTATAGCATATTTCTGATTATTTAATATATTCAAAACTTTGTCAATATATTTAAACGAGGCCAGAGTTGTTGATCGATTTTTCCTGAAGCCATTTTGGGCGTCGTTGAAAACATTGTACGCTTCACAAAATGAGTTTAATCGTTTAAACATAGCTCTTTCAAAAATTTTTGAAATAACAGGTAAAAGCGCTATGGGCCGGTAATTATTAGGATCTGTTTTTGCTTCTTTTTTATGTATTGGTTTTATAACAGCAATTTTAAGTTGTTCAGGGAAAACCCCTTCAGAGAAGGATTGATTAATAATTAAAGTTAAAACCGGCACTAGTTCTGCGGCACATTTTTTTATCAGAGTTGACGGTAGCTCGTCGATGCCGTAGCTCGATTTTATTCTAAGTTGTTTCAATAATGACAAAACCTCACATTCGTCCACGGGGCTTAGGAACATCGAGTGCAGGGAGGGGCGCACGACCGGGCGGCCGCGCGGCGCACGCGCACCCCGAATTTAGCCTGATAAAGCTAGTTTTTGGATAAGTGATAGATAACTAATTACAAAGCTTATTAAAATATTACAAATAAAGTTTACTACCACTCCTGTATAAATGAAAATTTGTAAATGATAAAAATATATACACTGGCCTCGAAAGTAGATTTTCGGACGGTGTATTATTGTGTTATTGCTAACGTTTAAAACGTTTTTAAAACCAAAATTAAACCGCCTTAAAAAAGAATCTTCAAACAAAAATTAACAAACACTAAAAACAAAAAAAAATTATTCAAAGGACGAAAATGCGTGACTTTTTCTAACTTATCGTGGTACTTACTGAAATGTTTGAAGTCGGTGAAAAATCTAATATGAGGCTCCGATAATGTATATTTTTTATATTATCATATATTAGTAGGTATTTGAGGTAAATACGGCCTAAACCTCACGCTTGGGACCGGGTTTTTTTAATATGTTTGTGATTTCACTCAGTATAATTCGTTCTTATTCTTTTTGGCTCGGCACCGACTTCAAACAGTTCAGTAAGTACAACGATAAGTTAAAAAAAGTCACGCATTTTCGTCCTTTGAATTAAAAATTCAATTTTTTTTTTAGTCTTTGTTAATTTTTATTTGAAGATTCTTTTTGAAGGCGGTTGAATTTAAAATAATAATTTTGAAAATAATTCCCACTTTATATATATTCAGGATAACTCCAGAACTTCTCGTCAGTTCTTGATAGAATGGGACCACACGAGAAGCGTCACCTTTCAAATAAAAGAATCATCTAAATCGGTTCATTTAACTAAAAAGTTCTGAGGTAACACACACATAAAAAAAAAGAAACATACAGTCGAATTGATAACCTCCTCCTATTTTTAAAGTCGGTTAATAAAATGCCTGTTTTCGGTTTCGCGGCCCTTTAGAATTTAGTATCTTTCCCTTTTTGATTTCTTCCATTATAGAAGTATAAAAATTAATGATTCTAACAATATACTTCTACTACACATAATAAACTACATTAAAATGAAAATAAAATATTAAATGTACGATTAATAATTTCCTCATTACCTAAATTAAGATGAACTTTAATTCAGCTATTTGTGTTAGTCCGCCCCGTGGTGCCACATCCTAACTTTATATGGCCATTGTTTTATATTTGATAAATACATTATTTTGCTGTGGGTAGTGACTGCTTCTATGGAGGTAAAACAAAATAACAATAAAACGGTTCTCACATTGGGGACAGAGCTCGGAGCGGCAGATCACAACGATTCCCATATAATATTATGATCTTTGCACTCCGCGGAGAAGTTAGTTAGAAATTAAAAAATAATTACTACAAAGTACAAAAAATTAAGACAAATTTTATTAATAATTGTTATGCCAGTATTTCAAGGAATTAGAATCTCTTCTTTAAAACACACCATCAGTGTCTCACCAACACAGTATGAAATAATAATACAGATTACAGTCCAAAATTTTTCAGGATTTTCCATCGCACATTCCATCAGAGCGCGGGTAGACAAGAGCTTCATTTTGAGATGGAAAAAACTAAACTTGTTTTGTGTTCCTCACCGTAGGACTCCCACGGGCGCCACATAATTCGGGAGCTAACAAACGGCCGGGATAACACATGGGCTCCAAGAGAATTTCTTCACCTTTCCATACAACAAATGTACTAAGTGTAAATGAACTCCAAAGAAAATGGTTCGTGTAACGATGTTGTGTTAGGATTTTACTTTTTTTCTGTTGTTTTTTTATATTTTATAAAGATAAAATATTTGAATGAAGAGAAGATGAAGAGGCATTAAAAATCGATTGTAGATCCAACTGACACTAGCTCTACTAATCTGTAGTCTCATCTATATAATAAATATCTCAAATCTTTTGCAAAACTAAGATGCTATTCCTGTACTTCTACACACATAAGGCACATTAAATAAAGGCCGGCTATATTGCTTGCAATAACTTCAAAATACAAATTAACATTAGATAAAGTTGGATGTGTTAATTTATCCTATTAGGCACGACTTCACCAACAGTCAGATACGTTAACCGTTGGTTAACCATCTCGGTTGGATAGTTGCTTAACCAATCTCGTGCGTTACGGGAAAGCGGGATCCTTTATATGGGGTATTGTTTTACCTACTCTAATTATAAGATTTCGATTGAGGCCACTGCTGGCTAAGGTTGTGATGAACAAAGGCCAGACTAAGTCGTCTTCTCGATCTAAGGCTTACGTCAGAAACTTGGCGTTCATTTCGCAAGAAGTTTCGATAGTTTTCCGCCTGATTTCGGATTGTTGCAAATTTAGCGCGCAGTCAAAGTGTGCTGTTCTGATCGCAAAGGCACTAAATTAGATGCAAGTTTGAAACTGTTGCTTCAGATTTATTTGGAACAGACTGTTGTTTGTCAAACTTAATAAGTTATACAAGTTTATTTCCTTTTAGAGTTTTTGTGAGAGAAACTAATAAGAAGATTTTAGTTTGTATATTGTTTCAGTTGCAATTTACCGTTTCCGAATGTATTTTTGTGGGTTTGTCACAATTTCAAATAAAAGCAACATAATCATATAGTTGGCAGTTTTTTAGGGTTCCGTTGTGACGGGACGTCCTCGTCGGCCAGTGGTACACTAGCCGGAACGTCGGAAGTCACCGCCCAGTATTTAATTTGTAGATAATAGATGAATAAAGAGATGATGTTTATAGGGACTTGACTTTTTATTGTAAAGGTAGTAATAAAGAACTGTAACAACAAGATAAAAAATACATGAATAACAAAAAGTAGGTAGGTAAGTAGGTAGTAGTGGATATGATGATGAAAACTTACCCCTTTCCAAGGGTCAAGGGTTCCACTTATTTAATACTATAACTAACAACTCAAACTGGTATAAAAAGCTGGTAATGCTCCGAGAGCTCTGTACGGCTTGGTGATTTTAGTAGAACTGAATCAAAAATGATGAACAGGACACGTGAAACGAAGATTTTGAATTTGAATTGAAAGAACAGGATAGGATTCGATAAAATTAATGGCCAGTATGTAGAACTTGATGGAGTTTCCAGCCATCATGGAGTTTTTAGCCATCCATAATGACTGGTACGAATCGACATCGTTACACCGTAGTCAACAAGGAACCCTTATAGTTTCGCCATGCCCGTCTGTCCGTCTATCTGTCCCCAGTCTAGCTCATAGACTCTTAGTACTAGAAAGCTGTAAATTGACATGAATATACATATTAATCACGCCGACAAAGTGGTCAAGTAAAATTTAAAAAAAAAATATTTTCGGTTACCTCCCCTACACGTGAAGTTGGGATGTAATTTTCTTGTCTACCCCATAAAATATGTTATGTTATATTACAAACAAGCCGTGTTCCGAAAAGGCTATAGTACCATAGATCACATTCATACGCTGCGCCTAGTTATAGATTTCAAGTTATACAGACGACCGAAGAGTATAACTTGCCACTTTCCTTGGCGTTCGTAAGCCTTTGATTAGATTGAGACCTGGTCAGTTCTGCAGTCGCTCCAAAGGTGCCAAATATACTACAGGTACAGCGAGGTGCTAAGGTACTTATACCAAAATGCCACCCCATGGGTCCGATTACAGAACCAGAGCTCTAACCAACTACAGCAAGGTGTGAGACAAGTTGTAAATCAGGGGGGAGGAGACGTTATTTCTCCGAAACTGTTCACAGCTGCGTTGGAGAATATTTTTAAGCTTCTGGACAGTAAAGGATACGGCATCAACATCAATGGCAAGTACCTAATACACCTGCGATTTGCCAATGATGTAGTTCTTATAGCTGAAACCTTGGAATACCTGAAAATTGTTTTCAGCTCGAAGATCTCTGTAATGCTTTCTAAGGAGTGGGTTTTAAGATGAACATGGATAAGAAAATCATGTTCAATGCCCATGGTGCACCCACTCCAGTTAATGTTGGGAACATTACACTCGAAGTTGTTGACCACTATGTTACCTGGGACAGACAGTCCAATTAGGTAAGTTCAACTTCGAGAAAGAGATCTCTTGTCGTATCCAGCTCGGATGGGCAGCGTTTGGGAAGCTTCGGCATATATTCGCTTCCGCGATACCTCAGTGTCTCAAGACTAAGGTCTTTGACCAGTGTGTGCTGCCAGTTATGACATATGGAAGTGAGACGACAGTCTTTTACTATGGCTCTCATAAGAAGGCTCCAGGTCACCCAGCGAGCAATGGAGAGAGCGATGCTTGGTATTTCCCGCTCGATCGAATCAGAAATGATATGATCCGCAGAAGAAGTCACGGGATGGGTGACCAAAAACTTCTCATCTCGAGCTTCTCCGTGCTTCGGAAGGCACGTTAAGACGTTGGTCCCGGCTGCATTTGCAGACGTTAATACCCACCTATCCTCACTGGGCCTGCGTGGTGGGTCATGGCCCCTTCTCCTTATCCATCCATAAGGAAGGCCAGTGCCCCAGCAGTGGGTTTAGGGTTAATATTGAAGATTTCCCAATGATTGGACACAAGTTTGAGCGAGCTTAACTTATTTTTATTGCATCATATTTTTCTATTGCATTGTGTAAGGTCAGTATTGCGCAATATTTATACCTACAGTAAAAATATTTTCGTAAGTGCATTTCTGCCTTTTCTTTGTAGTAATCTTTCGACCACTGACGAATTATTTAAATTTTTACTTTTTTGCATTCACAATGAAATTTTTATGGTTGAAAAATGCGACTGCAACTGCTCCAGCAGTCGCCCGGATAGCGAAAGGTCGTGGGTTTGAGTCCCATAGGAGCTGGTTGTGAGACGGGTCGATTTTTTAAAAAATACTTAATTTTCCATTTTTCAACCACTGACGAATTAGTTTAAGTTTAGTCACAAGCAATAAAACTACAGCAGCAGCTGAATCTTATTCAGATATGTTGCTTTTGATACGGATGGTGCACACGGGATCAACACTATTCTCCGACTAAACACGAAAACATTGCGCAGTTATTTTTTTGTGCAATCTATGTAATTGATCGTTTGGGTTCAAAGCGTCTTTTAATCTGATTATACAATAAAATATATTTTACAATAATATTGTACTTTCTGGAGGCCATAAGACGCACTCTAATTTGTTTTAAAGAGTTTGGTTGAACTATATCAATTTAACACAAAATAAAATATAACATGATTGTAGATTTTAAGCGTTCCTGTTATTATATCTTAACCGCTTCACGTGCTCCCTATTTACCCACGATCCCCTACGCAGGGACAGGTGTCTGCCCGTGTGCCACAATAAATAGCTATTTGCCAGTGAGTGCGGCTGCGGTGTCGCCCGCCGCCGGAAGGTGTTCCCAATTTGTCGCACCGAATGAGATTGTCGCCGGTTTCTGTATTAGATAAGTGGCTTTTACATTTCACTTTAGAAGGACCCATGTTGGTTGCGATTTTACGAATGAAAGCTGTTTGTGGAAATGCTGTTATAAAACAACAATACTACATAATCTGCGATAGTATAAAATTATTTGAACAAAAATACGAGTAATACGTTCTTGAATGAAACAAGTTGTGTAACTAAAATAGTGCTGAAAATAACATATTAATTTTATTTTGGAAAATTACGAAATATAAATGTGAGCTCACAAACACTATAATAATGTATTAGAATGCGTAAAAATTAGTACAAAATCAATGCGAAATTATAGCCAAAGGCCAATTTTTATGACAAAAAACAGCTATTTTACCCAATTAAATTGTTTCTGGTTTATACCTACTACATACTTTCAAAGGTCAAAGACCATTGACCGTAAAACACAGACAGCTGTGCAAAAGCTGGATTTTGGTAAATTTAGAAATGACGTCTAACTCACAACATTACTAAAGTATTTTAATGCCAAACGTAGTTAGTATTGCGTTAGTCAACAATGACAAATAAAAAATAAACTCTAGTGGTCCACTCCATATGACCGTCGTATGAGATCAGCTTTACCTTATAAAACAAGGAAAAACTTTTGTTTTCGTTTTTAAGTAATTACCTTATAAAACAAATCTAACAGAATGAACTCGAGTAATTACCGTATATACCTATATTTTTACATACTGTTAAATACTGTTGTTGTAGAAATGTTGCCTAAACTCAACAAAGCAAAGAGAAATCGAATTTCAGACATCGACTTTTAAGTTTAAATTAGCGAATGAATACTTAAACGAACAATATTCAATTTCAAGGGCACTATACGAGTTTAACATGCTATGCTATTCCTTTTTTAGTAATATCTGACAGTTCATCGATGCTTTTGTTATTTTATTTGATATTAGGTATTTGTATTTGATTAAGCTAAAATCTAGGTTGAACAGGTAGAAGATATCGTAAACAGATGCAAAATATTTCGAACAAAAACATTTATGACGTTTAAAGCAAAAACATCTGAGTATACCCGTTCAATATAAAACTGGTATAACAACTATTCGAAAAGATGAGAAGGCCAATACTGTTTTCTTTGTTCAGTGTCGAGATTTTAAGCGGCGCGTGCATAGCCTGTGAAGCAAAATGGACTAAGAAAGATGATCAACCGAGTTTTAATAGTACTTTGCTGTGTTCAGTGTTTAGTGGAGTGTGCATCTATTCATCTATCAAGAGGTAATTTTCTTTAAATCGTTTGTAAGCATAGTAAAGCGTACCCAAGGTAAAATGTTTAAATATTTTGTAATATCGTGCATCAAAAATGTCTTTATCGGATAAGGTAACTTGTGTGTGCACTGATATATATATTTTGTACCCAATCTTCAATTCTGCAAATTAAACATACTTACATTATTGTCTGCTTAAGAAAAAAAACATAAAAATCTAAATAGATTTACTGAATGTTACCATTGAAAAAGCTCATTTGATTTTCTTTTTAACAGAAAGTCAATCTCCATACCAAATACGAGAGATATTGGGTCAACATGTCAACATTCATGGTTATATTGACCAACAAGAAATAAGTAGAAAAAAACGAAAGTTTGAAATTATTCGCAGCGAAGGTATAGAATTGACGATAATCGAACCGTATGCCACAGACGATTCATCAAGTGAAACTGGAATTCAAGCAGATGACAGATGGACTTCAAATAACGAACAGATTCAAGAATACTTTCCACCCTCAGACAAACTAGATGTAGCTGGACTACCTTCTCAACCACTTCCTCCACATGAAAGTGACGATTCTGTACAAAATGTAAAGGATCAGTTTATATCTGTTCCTGCAAACGAAGAAGCTTATAGTCAAACTCAACTACCTCCACAAGAACTATATCACTACATTAAATCTCCACAATATTCACAGGAGCCACACTATCACTATTCTCTCTCACCACATCAGCATTACCCTCCACCATGCTCTCATGATGCACATAACCATCATTTTCCTCCATCACCCCAGCATGAAACACATCACTATCATCCTCCTCCGCCGATTCCCTATGGCAAACATCACCAAAAACCACCTCCACCGTCTCCTTATTATGCACATTTTCATCACCCTCCTCCGCCACATCATTATCATACACCTCCACCATCTCAACATAACGAACATCATCAACACCCTCCCCTACCTCCTAATCAAACACATCACTATGGACCACCGCCACCTCCACCCCATCTCCAATATCCTTCTCCCCCACTTTCTCATTACGCACAGCACCATTTTCCACCACCACTACCACCACATGAAGATTATCACCACTATCATCCATCGCCCCAAACTCCTGAACAAACGCATTGCACTTGCTTCCCACCACAAACCAACTCCTTAGGCAATGATAGTAAATCTCTTGATTACTCTAGTCACATAATGTTTAGGGAGGATGATGATAACAAAGAAAATATCAAAGACTTAATCACAAATGACTATTACGGACACTTGATTGATATAAGAAGATGAGCCAGTAACTTGCTACTACAGGTGATCTGTGGCCAGTAATGAAGATCACGTGGAAAAATAGGTGTCAAGAAAAATTAAATATATTAAAATAATTTCTATCGAATTAAATAAGAAATAAATTAAGATAAAATTTTATCTACACTCATGCTAAAATATTCAAATTATGAACTAACACCTGAACATATAATTACACACTATATACGATAGACAACTTAAAAAAAGCAACCTGTATCGTAAACAGCTTTATTTACACTCATGTTATTATATTCGAATTATGAACTCATGCCTGAATAATGATACACTTTATGCCATTGTCAACTTTAAAAAATAAAATTGCTTCATAATGATCATTATGATACAACCGGATACAGCTGTCACTCATTATAGTACACTTATGTTTCTTAATTTTACAGTCTCCATGGCAACCGTAGGATTTACCCGCCCTGACTTCCTCTTTCAAGCCCTTCTATAGACGGCAACAATAAGTTTTTTTTAAAATAGAAATTTAGAATTTAGAATGTATAGACCGTATAGACTCCTATGAGTGGAATGTGAATTGGTGCCAAAGCACCAATTCACATTTTATAATTAATATTGTTTTGCTTTATTTTTGAAATATTTATAATAAATGTAATGAGTGTAGATAAAGTAGTGTGTATGAGACTGCACATAACTTGGTATTAAAACACTCGTGGGATACTATTAAACATATTGGCAAGGATCGTTTTTTAATTTCCCACTCGTGTTTTAATATACCTCATTATGCGGCAGTCACATATAAACTACTATTAATAGAGTAGTTTAATGTTTTAAATTTCATTCGTAAGCTGTTAAGAAAAAGCATCCTTAAAATTTTTATTTATATTGCTGTAATTAATAATAAACTTAGTTATAATTTATAAACTTTCTGTTTCAGATTTTAAAAATCATCTGATATGTTAAAGAGATTTGTTGTATGAAATAAATAGAATAAGTACTTATAATTTATGTTGTTGAGTCTTATTTTATTTTTATTACAAGTATTATATATTTCCTTAAATTATTAAAACTCTACTTCCTAAATAGGAGGAAAGTAGCATACAACACATTTGACCTTTTAACCGTAGAATTCCTACGAATGTGTACCGAAATGGTCCCATTACATTCGATGGTCATTTTTCAACTGTTAGAAAGAAGCCATTCTTAACGTTATTTTATTTTTACTATGAACCTCAAATATCTTGTTTTTTACTATAAACTTCAAATCTGTTTCTTGAACTCATCATTATTATTTTATACGAATAAGTAAACCACAGAACTTGTTGAAGTTGAAACATAATCATTACCTAAAGCATTTATATTTATGACAAGGTCCGCCCACCTCATATATAAAATAATGACGAAATATTAGTATGACATTATTTTTGGTTTCAGATAAACGGTCTGCGCAGTATCAATTTCAACAAGCAAATGGTCGTTACTCAGATGTCGCTGAAGAAATACCTGCTGATTTTCGTGAACAAAATGAACGGATTTTCTATCTAGAGAAACAAGGCAATAGAAATCAAAGAGGCCCACCTCCTAATAGAGGTCCTCCTTCAAATAGAGGGCCTCCTCCGAATAGAGGGCCACCTCCAAATAGGGGACCACCTCCGAATAGAGGACCACCTCCAAATAGGTTACCACCTCCGAATAGAGGACCACCTCCAAATAGGTTACCACCACCGAATCGAGGTCCACCATCAAACAGGGAACCACCATCTGACTGGGATCCACCTCCTCCGGAACAGCCACCAACAAATGAAAGACCACCACATCCACCGTCACAGTATTATGACGAACAAAATGATCCACAACAAAACAATAATCAAAAACAGACTACTAGCCGACCACCAAGTAATAATACTAAACCTGCCGACTATACTCTTGATGAAAGATATGATGAGCAGCAGTCAGGAAATACCAAAAAACCAGCTACGGTAAAGCCCAATAAACATGTCGTTATAATAAATGGGATGCCAATATACCAAGTGGTTCCTGTTACGCCAGAAAGTTAACTTTAATAATAGCGCTACTTACATTAAAACTAACCCATTATGCCACATGATGTCTCAGCGTTGTAATGCGGCGGAACGAAAACAAAATAAGAGAATTTCTGTTTATTTTTCAAGAATAAATAAAAAATTTGTCGCTTTTGAAATAAATTAGACCATTAAAAAGGACGTGGAATTGGACTTTTCGTTATATATACTCGTGAACGTTAGTGGCATCCATATTTAATTTTTATTAAAAATAAATAAAAATTAAATATGGTAATAACTAACCATTACTTTGTTGGGACATCGTTTGTAAGAGTGTGCTGTATGACTTTATCTCTATTTTAAAGTGTTTTAACCAATAAGATTCATTTTCTACAAGTATCTAGGTACTTTAAATTGTCTGTATTGTCTTAGCATTTCAACCAAATACATTTTCTATACTTATAATAAAACTGTAAACGATCCAATTCTGTACATTAAAAAGAAATAAAAAAAAATACCACCAGGGGTCTTCTTAAACGAAACAGATACCAAAAATATAGTTTTTGAATTTTTTGTCTGTCTGTCTGTCTGTTGTCCACGTTTCACACAAAAACTACTGAACGGATTTTGATGAAACTTTTTTTGTTATACAGCTATTGGCCCTCGCCAACATATAGGCTATAATTTATTTTGAAGATCGTAATGTCTGATGTGGAACCATAGCAGTCCAGCCAAACTATGAGAGATATAAAAATACCGTCTTAAGGAAAATTGTTAAACGTGATGGGCGCTTTCTATTGACGTACAAAGTTTGAAGGTCTGTTTCACCTGATGTAGAACCCTAGCAGCCAGGATAAACTATATAAGATACAAACATGGCGTCTTAAGAAAAGTTGTTTCACGTAATGAACATTTTCTATTGACGGAAAAATATCGAAGGTCTGGCTTACCTGATGTGGAACCCAGCTAAACTATAAGAGATACAAATATAGCATCTTAAGAGAAGTTGTTCAGCGTTATAAGTATTTTCTTTTGACATACAGTCTATACTAATATTATAAATGTGAAAGTATGTTTGTTTTTATGTCCGTCTTTCAAATCAAAACGGAGCAACGAATTGACGTGTTTTTTAGTATGTGCGGGTAGTTTAGGAGCTAGAAAGTGACATAGACTAAAAATATCACTTTACCTCGGGATAACGTAGTGTAGTACAGTCGCCAGCACGTCAGGTTACTACAAATTGTCAAATTTCTTTAAATAAAATTCAACCTTATGTCGAACAGATAGAGTTCAGTTTCAAATAATAAATTTTGACATTTTGTAGTAACCCGACGTGCTGGCGACTGTACATGCGGGCGAAACCGCTGTCGGAAGGCTATGTTATGTAAATTTTTAATGTGCTAATATGTATCATAGCATTCATAGCGCTGTACTAATATATATTAAACTAGCTTTCCGCCCGCAGCTTCGCCCGCGTGGACTTCCCGACCTTATCCCGCGGGAATGTGACATTTTTCCGGGATAAAATGTAGCCTATGTTCCTCTACAGGCTACAATGTATCTGTGTCCTAAATTTCAGCCATATCCGTTCAGCCGTTTTGGTATGATTGAGTAACAAACATACAAACATCTAAACTTTCACATTTATAATATTACTAGCTTTCCGCCCGCAGCTTCGCTCGCGTGGACTACACGACGTTATCCCGCAGGAATGTGATGTTTTTCCGGGATAAAAAGTAGCCTATGTTCCTCTCCAGGCTACAAAGTATCTGTGTCCCAAATTTCAGCCAAATCCGTTCAGCCGTTTTGGTGTGATTGAGTAACAAACATACAAAAATCCAAACATCTAAACATCCAAACATCTAAACTTTCACATTTATAATATTAGTAGGACTAGCTTTCCGCCCGCGGCTTCGCCCGCGTGGACTTCCCGACCTTATCCCGCGGGAATGTGACATTTTTCCGGGATAAAATGTAGCCTATGTTCCTCTCCAGGCTACAATGTATCTGTGTCCTAAATTTCAGCCATATCCGTTCAGCCGTTTTGATATGATTGAGTAACAAACATACAAACATCTAAACTTTCACATTTATAATATTACTAGCTTTCCGCCCGCAGCTTCGCCCGCGTGGACTACACGACGTTATCCCACAGGAATGTGATGTTTTTCCGGGATAAAAAGTAGCCTATGTTCCTCTCCAGGCTACAAAGTATCTGTGTCCCAAATTTCAGCCAAATCCGTTCAGCCGTTTTGGCGTGATTGAGTAACAAACATACAAAAATCCAAACATCTAAACATCCAAACATCTAAACTTTCACATTTATAATATTAGTAGGAAGTAGGATAAGTAGGATAAATAAATAAAAAAAACAAAATAGCTTATTAGCCTTAAAAATTAAAAATGCTGCCGAAAGTCACTATTCCACGCGGACGAAGTCGCGGGCACAGCTAGTTTTAAATAAAATGTTGCAGTTTTATATCAATCCAAGTTCACTATTGTAGATCACTACCAAATTTATTTATTTAAATTTACAAAATAAATATTATTCAATCATTAAAATATGCAGAAAAGTAAAATTGAAAATGAAGTGTTTCGACAAAATCGACCCGTCTCACAACCAGCTTCGATGGGACTCGAACCCACGACCTTTCGCTATCCGGGCGACTGCTCTAACCACTGAGCTACGGAGTCGTTACGAGAAGCGTCGAATTTATCAAATATTTCTTACGCGCTGTATAGCCAGCGTTAATTTCAACAATGTGAAGATATTACTACCCCCACACGCGAAAGAAGTACTTTTCCAGATATTTGACAATCGCTAAAGATGTAAATTGCTATTGCAAGTTATTTAAATTTTTACTTTTTTGAATTCACAATGCAATTTTATTATTGTAAAATTGAAAATAAAGTATTAAGAAAATATCGACCCGTCTCACAACCAGCTCCTATGGGACTCGAACCCATGACCTTTTGCTATCCGTGCGACTGCTCTAACCACTGAGCTACGGAGTCGTTACGAGAAGCTTTGAATTTACTTAAATCATAGCTATTGTACTCGCAATTGTATTTTTGTTATCACAGCAGATTTTAAATTAATTATATTTATAAAAATATATTTAACTAGCGGCCGCCCGCGTTATCTCCCGCGTGGATACCGTACGATTTTTTGTTGTTTTTGTTAAAACCCGCCCGACTTCAAAGTACTTACGTTATTTATTTGGTGAGGAATTATTTCTTATTTTTTTGATGTGATTTTTTCAAGGCGGTTTTATTATTTTATAAAAATAATTTTTATTTCACTCTTTTTAGTGCATCGTGCAGGCAATTTACTTGTATTCTGGTAAATAGGTTTGTGATCAAACTGAAAACCTCCTTTTTGAAGTCGGTTAAAATACCTTGAGGTATCCCCTTTTTAACAAAACAAGAATCATCTAAATCGTTTATAAACAAAGGAGTTATGCCTAAAGATACGTATTAAATTCACAAAAAGTGGTAACGAAAACGTCAGTATTTTCAAGATTTCCTGAAACTACTGAACCGATTTCTAAATTTCAAAAATGGGACCAACTTGAAAACCAACCTGATGTAATAACGTTTCAATCATTTCAATCGGTCCATCCGTCTTTGAGTAATCGGTGGACATACACAAAAAAAAAGAAAAAACATACATACAGACGAATAGAGAACCTCCTCCTTTTTAACCGACTTCTAAATCAAAAAGCAGGAGGTTCTCTATTCGTCTGTATGTAAGTTTTTTCCTTTTTTTTTGTGTATGTCCACCGATTACTCGAAGACGGATGCACCGATTGAAATGATTGAAACGTTATTACATCAGGTTGGTTTCCAAGTTGGTCCCATTTTTTGAAATTTTGAAATCGGTTCAATAGTTTTCAGGAAATCTTGAAAATACTGTCGTTTTCGTTACCACTTTATGTGAATTTAATACGTGTCTTTACGCATAACTCCTTTGTTTATAAACCGATTTAGATGATTCTTGTTTTGTTAAAAAGGAGATACCTCAAGGTATTTTAACCGACTTCAAAAAAGGAGGTTTTCAGTTTGATCACATACCTATTTACCAGAATACAAGTAAATTGCCTGCACGATGCACTAAAAAGAGTGAAATAAAAATTATTTTTATAAAATAATAAAACCGCCTTGAAAAAATCACATCAAAAAAGTAAGAAATAATTTCTCACCAAATAAATAACGTAAGTACTTTGAAGTCGGGCGGGTTTTAACAAAAACAACAAAAAATCGTACATGTTTCACGCCCGACTTCAAAGTACTTACGTTATTTATTTGGTGAGGAATTATTTCTTACTTTTTTGATGTGATTTTTTGAAGACGGTTTTTTGATTTAGAAGTCTGTTTAAAAAGAATATAATATTTAGTTTTTACTGTTATAACACAATAGGTTGGTTAATTTAAAAATTAAAAATAATTTCAATATTTAATATCAAAAGAAAAACTAAACTACAGTATATAAAACATGTCATTTATATTTGAGGATTAGTATAACATACAAGTTATCATTTCACATTTAGAAGTTTGGCATACATCTTCCATCCGGAGTACGAACATAGCCAGTAAGGCATCCGGCGCTAAAGTTTTCTCTTGAGTCTTTATCATCATCACCTGATTTCGCAGGTGTCTTTGTTGTCGTGCTTGGTACTTTTTCAGTCACACACTTTATAATACCATCATCTGTACTTGGTTTGCTTGTAGTACTAGTGGTACTAATGCCAGTACGTGTTGGCACTGAATCATCATCAGGAAATATTATTGTCTCGTTTTCATGGATAGGTATCGCAGTCAGTTTTGTCGTGCTTGGTATTACATCAGTCACAACCACTAAATAATAATCTGAACTTACTGGTTCACTTGTAGTTACTTGTATCGCGTTTTCAAGGGCAGGTTCCGGTTGCTTTACGGCTGATTTTACAGTCGTACTGCTTACAGTTTGCACTTGGGACGGGCTTGAATCACTGTGGCTGTCAAAGAATATAGGCGTATTGTTTACAGTATTAACGTGGTCATGATCAAAGTTTGGTCTTAACACTTTTCTTATATCTTGCCTAGCTTTCTGCGCTGTCTCATGTACTTTTCCGAAAAAATCCTTGATAAGTTGGCCGTCGACGGTTTCGTGTTCGAGTATAAGAAATACAGAGCACAATAAAAATAAAGAGAACCGCATTTTTGAAGTTTTGGTTGACACGTCTGGTATTTTTCTGACACTGAATCTACACATAAGCACATATTTAAGAATCGGTTTTAAGATAACTTTTCGCCTTCTGACCTTCGATCTTTTATACTATCAATAGACATAAACTTGATAAGTTTCATAGCTGTAGCTTAATTACTGATTTTCCTTGAAATGTTGCTATCGCTTCTTGGAAGAGCTACAGTTGTCAGCATCTGTAAAATATAATTTGCTTTTGATAAAATTATCAGTAGAAGTGAGTTTGCGACACATTGCTGGCACTAATTTCGTTTAAAGTATTATTTTCCTCAAATTACTCGTGACAACATAAAATATTAGGTAGACATTTTATTTTGTCATTTGGCATTTGGATTGGTTCAAATATTGAACAGTTATACATTAATACTTATTTAATTGGTTTATCAATTACGCACTAGCAATAATGTCAAATAATACGATCAATTAAATTTTATAACAACCTGGCTGTCAATATCATGCAACAAATTAATGTATTTTTAAGGTTTCTTATTTTTTTATATGGTAAGTGCTTTTTACATACATCTTTGGCCGAGTTATAACTTTAATTTAATAATATTAACGTTTCGTAAAAACTATGATGTCTGAAACTAAAACTATTTTTATCATCGATCTTTATACGCGTATATGTTCTACCAATTGTATTAATATATTGTTAATTTTTAATGTCTATTTGGGTATCGCATAAATAATTACATAGACTTAGCTAAAGTTGGGTTAACAAACCATTCAACTCAGTTTATTTGGTAGGATTAATTATTTAAGAAACTATTATACCTTAGAATCTTAATCTACAAGTTCCTTGGCTATCACGCCTGGATCCGTCTGGACAATCGATATAGGGTACTCTTATCACTTGTCCAGTGTGTGGTGCTACAGGGGTAGATGTCGTGATGCGAGCTTGACGGAGTTTCTCTTGAATATTGAAAATCCCCAATGTCTTTTCATTGCTCACTACCAAACACGCACTTAACATCACAAATGCCATTAAAAACACAGTTCTCGCGTCCATTTTTGTGAATCACATCGAGCGTACTACTACACTCACAACGCCAAAGCTACACCAAGAACGACGATGATCGCGCCTATTCCCACCTTAATCTGCACACGCCATCCTTGTCAATGGTTGTCCCATTTTGTTCACAAGCATTTCTGTCTATATTCAATGGTGTACTTATCATAGAAGTTTGCGTTATATTTACTTTTACTGGATCATCCGGTACCTTCTCTGTTGTGGCATAAATGGAGTTCATAAAATCTTTAAGTGGATTCTCAAATATATTGAATGGTTTTCGACTCGCAAATGGCGCAGAATTGACTTGAAGCAAAATATAACACGCGGTGGCGAACGCGACTAATCGTTTATAAAGGACCGTCATGTTTCGAGTAGTGTTCCAGCTATAGATATTGAGTTAGCTTATCGCGAGACAACAACACTGGCGCCAATAGGAAGACCGTATGTTTCGCGTTATCAGACATATTTCAAATGCAAACAAATTAATTGTTTTTGTATAAAAATAAATGGATGGCCCATTATTATGTGTATAGTTAATGCAAGTTCATGTTCACGTATAAAAAAAAAACAAAGAAAAGAAATAGAAATGTCACTGTTATTAAATTTTAATGATAAATTGTGATACACTGTCGAAATATTAACTTATGATGTAATAAATGTTACTTCTTTATTTTTTTATTTATTTATTTAATCTTTATTGCAAGACACAGCAAATGGCGGACTTAATGCTAATATGCATTCTCTTCCAGTCAACCGGAAAGGGTATCAGGGAGAAAATGAACAGCGGCAATAAAACAAAAAGTGACAATACAAAGAAGAAAAAAGTAACTAGGTAATAACAATGCAAAAAAAAGTAAAATTAAATAACAACTTACAATTTGTAGATGCTTATAAATATATGAGTACTAATACTAACTAAACTAACAATCATGTTATATATAATTTATACAAACACATACACATATTATATATACAAATATAAATATATATATAGAATATAAATAAATATATATACATATACATATCTAAATAACACATAAGTCAGAGCAGATTTATCAAGATTAGTGTAGACAGCTCAAGTAATGTTCGCGGACCATTTTCCTGAAAACGCACTTACTGGGTGCACTACGGATGCTTAGAGGCAAGTCGTTCCAAAGTCGTACAGCCGAAACGGAGAATGATTGGGAGACGAAGCCAGAAGAGTGGGATGGTGTTTTCAAGAGAAGGTTGCCACTAGAGCGAAGGCTACGTTCATGAGAGTCGCCCAGAAACTGAAATCTAGATTTCAAATCTTATATCATTCATTTGATGAAATAATTATAATGAATATTATGTTAAAGATTGATTACTGGGTATAAAACTGATAGTAGTAAAAAAATGGAAAATGAAGTATTTAGAAAAAATCGACCCGTCTATTTGATTTTTTAACCGACTTCAAAAAAAGGAGGAGGTTATCAATTCGACTGTATATTTTTTTTTTTATTTTTTTTTTTATTTTTTATGTGTGTTACCTCAGAACTTTTTAGTTAATGAACCGATTTGGATAATTCTTTTTTTATTTGAAAGGTGACGCTTCTCGTGTGGTCCCATTCAAATTTTATCAAGAACTGGCAAGAAGTTCAGGAGTTATCCTGAATAATGTGTATTTAGACTTTATTTGGGTATATGGACGATTTCATACTTTCATCAAATTAGGGATCATTTTCAAAATATTTTTTTTTCGAAAGTTGGTAAGTACTTCTGACCTGATCTTACTTTCACCAAGTCAGGACCAGGGGATCAAATCCCAGGAAAATTGAGAGAAATTCTCAAATATAGGCAAGCCTGCGTTCCATTTATTTTTGAAGTTAGTCAAGTATTTGCATCTGGTAGTCATCATCTCATAGTGATGAGCTGATGATGGAAGCTACAACTCCTTAACGGTTAGGAGCTGGAGAATATTTCTTTAAGTATTAATCGTACGTATGGGCCAATTGTTATATTCTTTCAGGTATATTAGGGTGAGCTGCTGACGAGAGGTGAAACTCTTCAACAGTTAGGAGTTATAGTTATGATGTTTTATACATACCATATGCACGAATGGACCTTCAGTTGTATTCCTTCAAGTTATCTAAGTAGCTAAAGATGGAAAGCTGTAAGCCTAGCATGACCACCCAAAACTCGATATGTATCGCATGATAAAGCGATTTCTCGACATTCAAACGTCAAAACCCATAGTCTTTTGACAGTTAAACCGGATAACTTATCATATCATATCGCGTTTTGGTTGGTCATGCTAGGAGGGCTGAATTCCGTAACGGATAGGATATTTACAACAATTTATCATAATCACCATGACTGTAGTTTCTTAAGCTACTTCACTAAAAATCGAAAAATAAAACGTTTTTGAAAAAAAAATGTAACCGCCTTCAAAACGGATCTTCAAACAAAAATTAACAAACACTAAAAAACGAAAAAAATAATAAGATTTTTTAATTCGAAGGACGATGATACGTGACTTTTTCTAATTTATCTTGGTAGTTACTTACTGAACTGTTTGAAGTCGGTGCCAAGCCAAAAAGAATAAGAACGAAATATACTGAGTGGAATAACTAACATATAAAAAAATACCCGGTCCCAAGCGTGAGGTGTAGGACGTAATTACCTCAATATGTATAAGACGGCACCGACTTCAAACAGTTCAGTAAGTAACTACCAAGATAAATTAGAAAAAGTCACGTATCATCGTCCTTCGAATTAAAAAATCTTATTTTTTTTTCGTTTTTTAGTGTTTGTTAATTTTTGTTTGAAGATCCGTTTTGAAGGCGGTTACATTTTTTTTTCAAAAACGTTTTATTCTAAATAATTACTTCATTTTCCATTTTTCAACCATAAAATTTGCATTGTGAATGCAAAAAAGTAAAAATTTAAATAATTTGATAGTAGTTATATTCTATAATAGCATGTTGAGCTCAAGTTACTGTTACTCCTGAAGTAATTAAAATAATTGTATTTAATAAGAGATTTGGAATGGGTTAAAAATAATTTCTAAGGTTAATATCTAAGTACTACAAACGAAATTAAACACATGCCATTTAAAGTTTTTAAAGAAAAAAGAACCGAGTAATTTATGCCTCTTGAGTGCTTAATACATAAAACTTTTACGTGTATAGTCACGAGCAATAATATGTAAACAATACAGAACTTTGTCACATTGAAGCGCCCCGAAACAAAACTACCTGTGCCACAAAAGTCATTCAATAATTGTATTATGACATAGTCCTACGTTGTGTACATATTATTGCTCGTGACTGTTCACATTCTTTTGACGCACTTACCTCTCTTAACTCGTAATTTAACTTGGACTTGTCGCAATCCGGATGCATACCACAGTAAACATTAAGCCACAATATCATGTATTTGATTTCATCCAGTTTTCGCACTAGTGTGAACGGGCCAAGGTCCATAGACTTTACCTTTGATTTTATTATTACAATATCTTCTAAATGGTCGTCGATAAGTTCCGGTATTTTATTCTGATCTTTACTTATTTCTTTTGGGTCTTTAACTTCATACACGTATCTGTTTGAAAAATCGTTGATTTCTTGACCTCCAAAGATTCGAGTTGCTGCTGATCCGTCAGCGTCCATGTCTGAATTCTGAAGAAATCTAAAATTGTAATATTCTCTTTCAATTTCATTGTTTTGTTTCCTTTTTATTTCAAATTCTTCCGTTTTAATAATAAACAATGCTTGTAAAACCAATAAGGATATAGTGAATTTATCCATCTCAAGAACAACTCGTTACTGCAATGTTTGTTTGTAAATGATCAAGTAGATCAGACACGGACATAAATACTACATCGCAAATTGAGTACCGACAGTTGAACTCATTGTATCAATTGACTTCCATCATTCTATACATTACCATTGTTAAACTTGTATAGGTAGCAACTCTCAGTACCTACTAGAAATAGTCACGAGCACAAAAGTAGGTACGAACATGACTGTATCAATGTTATTGAAAATTTAGTATTAGAAAAAAACGACCCGTCTCACACCTAGCTCCGATGTGACTCGAACCCACGACCTTTCACTGTCCGGGCGACTGCTCTAACCATTGAGCTACGGAGTCGTTACGAGAGGCGTGGAATGTAGCCAATACTTTCTACGTTTTTACATTTCATCTTTATCGATTATCAAATATCTGGAAAGGTATTTCTTCCGTGTGTGATGGTAGGTAATATCTTCACATTGATGAAATATACGCTGGCTTTACAGCGCGTAAAAAGTATTGAATAAATTCCACGCCTCTCGTAACGACTCCGTAGGTAGCTCAGTGGTTAAAGCAGTCACCCGGACAGTGAAAGGTCGTGGGTTTGAGTCCCATCGGAACTAGGTGTGAGGCGGGTCGTTTTTTTCTAATACTTCGTTTTCAATCATAAATATTTCATTGTGAATACAAAAAAGGTAAAATAATTAGTATTAATGTTTTTAAAAGGATATAATAATAATTATGCTTATACTAATCATACTTAATTAGTCCAGACGACTAGAATTATAATTGCCATACCGCTGGTATCATTGCTGGTTAATTTACAAAGGTAGGTACTTTAAATTAAAACCAGTACGAAAATATTTCTGTTGTTATAAATGATAAAGAGCCCTCAAAGTTCATCTTTGTGAAATTCTCGTTAGTGGATCTCGCAATACAAACCCGGTTCACTGATTTCAGTCGGTAAAGGAAAGGGGGTAGGTACCTACCTAATTTTCGTAAAACAACTTGATTAATAAATGCATTTTTAAAATCCATTTTATCAGTATCATGGAGTTTGCTTGTGAGTTACTTTCACTGATCGATTACGCTCATGATGTTATTGATAATGACACATTAAACTGTACTTTACTGTTTTTTTAACGTAGCAATCATTTTTGAGCGAGGTTCTAATAAAATGCACTTTTTGAAGCTATAATTTAATAGGCGTGTTGTATGAAACCATCAATAACAAATAGTACATAAAGCAGTTTGATACCTCCTAATTTTTGAATAAAGCATTAATAAATTAACGGTAGGGGCCGTGTGTGTGCCGTGCATAGCGATGAGCTAATTGAACAGTGACGTCATTAGGTAGGCTCTACGTGCGTATACGCACGTTGTTAGCGTCGTTACAGCTTATGCTAGCACAATAAACAGCCTACGTGAAATTGGTAACCGTCTACTTATTGTAAATAAAATAAACATACAGTGTGTCCCTCGAAAAGTGCAACCCCGAAAGAGGGTGAAACTGGACTATACTACACGCTCGGTTTGCTCGCTTAGCTCGCGCTGTTTTTTGTCACAGTTCTAACTTAACCTAACCGAACATAAATTTTTATTTTATTGACCTTTGAGTTTTCTAAGTATTGCACCCCCTTGCTTCACTCTAAGGCGCATTTGACTGCATTGTAGGTATATCTAATTGGCTCATTATTATTATCTTTTGAACAAATAATATGTCTGGAATGAAACAATAAACAAATTATCTAGCGGGGCACAATGTAACTATTTTATAATGATATCAATAACGGTTGACCATGTCATGAAATGACCGTGCATTGAGCTGTTCATATCGTTAAACGCTAATAATTTAATGATATGACAAGCGGATTATGATAATTTCTTGAAATACGACTATTTCATGAAATAACCAACCATTTCATGAAATTATCAATTCAATGATCTGACCACGACATTATGCATCGATCGAGCGTCTGGTGGTGCAGTGCAAAGAAGGCACCTGACCACGCGACAGATCACCAATGATGAACGATGGACAGACCAAATCAAAGCAGCTGTAAATGAAGATCTTATAGAATATAAGCCCTTCTTCAGAAGAGGGGCTATCAGGGAGGATTGGCGGGAATTGTGAACTGGGTCACAATCCTCTGCTAAGAGTGTGCCGACAAAGAAGTAGATTTTCTTATAAGTACATTTCATACATCGTACAGGCGATAGTTGACAGATTTTACAAGTTTCTGTTCAATAAAAAGTACAAGTTACAAATTTTTAATAGTGGACAATTTTCAAATTTATCGAATTGTACAGACAATTTAACACACTTCTTACACAATTACAATTTAAAAATTTGTCGGGAAATCTGCTTTGTTGAATACATAATTTGCATTTACAAGTTTACTTATTTGTAGAATTGTCATACATTTCTGACAGGTTACCTTACCCTCGGCAAAGAATATATACACTTATGCCCTCGGTAAAATATAATGTCTAGGCATAATAGGTACCTAAAAACTGTGTGTGTGTTATGAATTGTGTAAGTATTGTTTTGTTTTAGCTGCCTTTTAGGGTTCCGTACCATAATGGTAAAAAGGAACCCATAAAGTGCGAATCAGTCTGTCTGTCTGTCACAGCTGGATATCTCGAGAACTACTAATGCTATCAACTTGAAATTTGGAATTGTTTTAGATGTTTGCCAAACTATTTTGCAAATAAGAGAGAAATAAAAATATTTATATGTTTTTTGCAACAGGAACTAAAAAGGAGTCTTAAATATTCGAAGTGGGTCTACTAGGGCATTATGATGAGCATCTGGATTGAGATATCCTAATATGAAATAGCCCTGCTTGCACATTCTCAAACATCTTTTCCATTTTGTAGGCCGCATCGTTTTCAACTTTCGATGAAATATAAAAAAAAACCGTTCCCCCCTTATCTCTGAAGTTTGCATAGAAAAAAAAATCGGCCAAGTGCGAGTTAGACTCGCCCATGAAGGGTTCCGTACCCACTTAACGTACCGATTGCCTATCATCGTGTCAGCCGAACGACGCCCACTGCTGGACATGCCTATGTCCAGCAGCATGATCGTTGTGGAGATAATTGGGGGAGGCCTCTCCCCCAATTATCTCCACAACGATCAGTCTATATCTAGCCAAAATTCCACTATCATTTTTCTACAGCAAAGTATAACTTTGTTTTTCATAGTATTTCTATGAGAGACAAAGTTACATTTGTGGTTTTTGAAAATGTTTCATATCTCAAAAAGTGCTTATTATGTCTCGTTCAAACCAATTTTCGTTGAAAAATTTTATTAAGATCTGCAGCATATATATTTTCTAGATTTTTCACTCTTTAATTTCAAAAGTTAGAGGGGGGGGGGGGACCTATCTATAGAGATCCCACACGAATATGTTTGATTAAAAAAATATTTTTCAGTTTTAATTCCATGTATTATTATTTTTTATTTTTGAATTAAAATCGTAAAGCGGTTCACAGAATACATCTACCTATCAAGTTTCAACTGTATAGTTTTTATGGTTTTGGAATAAAGTTGCTGTGACATACGAACGGACGGACGTAAGGACAGACATTCAGACGTGACGAATCAATAAGGTTCCGGTTTATGCCATTGGGCTACGGAACCCTAAAAATCTGAAATTATTTTATGTGATAATAGTAGTTTATGTACAGAGAAAATAAAACGATGTCTCTAAATAGTAAACTTTTACAAAAACCATCAAGAACAAGAGATGGCGCTTACGTAAAAATGCAATATTTTACACCGCAAAGCCTTGCCGATGAAAACATTTTCACGTTTTATTTACTTACAATCAAAATGTCCCTCTTCCTACACCTACTATTTTTCCAAAATAGTGCTTACATCAAGGAGTGAGAGTAGTGAAAACGATACCATACCATTAGTGAAAACGTGCTGACCAAATGAAGGATAAAAAAGAGTTTTTTCTTTCTTTTGATATTGATACTGATTTCAACAAAAACTGTCAATATTATTATCCGCTGAAAATATTGTACCACTGAACCTAAAAGTTTTTGTTTTACTCTCATTACTGTTTTGTATCATGCAATTTAATAATTTTACAATAATATATTCTTAAAACAATGTAAGGTGACAGGCAATGTTTGACACTAGTAAGTTTTATTGAACAGAGTTTACAGGCGCGACTATTTTCAATTATTATTCGGTAGTTTTTTTTACATAAGTATTTGTAAGTTTTATTGAAAAGCAGCGTATGTAGGACAATTTGACAATTAATGTCACTGTTTAACAAATGAGAATGGGCAGGAATGTATGGAGTAGCTCCAACCCTTGTAGCTATACATGCTATGTTGTTACATGTTCTATAAGCACGCCGTTTTCATAAATTTTTATTTACATTTCCGTTTTGCCTGCAGTAACATGGAAACTAAAAAAATTCGTTTGTAATAAATATTTTTTACCAAAAATCTCGTTATATTGTATATTATTTTCCGTTTTATTTTTATAAAACATGTACCTACTATATGTATACACAATTCAAAAACACCATCATCATCATCACCATCAACAGGGCATAGGGCTCCCCCAGGATCAAAAGTCAAAAGTAAAAATTGTTTATTCAATTTTGATTGTTATTTACAATACTTGTGAACGTCATAGAAGCTACGCCATCAGTTCGCAAACCCTACAGCGGAAGATCATGGAGACGAACCGGCAAGACACTCTTAAAGGGTTTTTTAATACAGTTGCTCAAAAAGTGGCGTATTGCAGGTGTGACTCAACGCCCAAAACCCAGGTTTTGTAAGTCGTCTATAAACTTAATGAATTTAATACTTTAGAGTTTTATTTCTAGCCAGCCCCCCCTCTTTGGGGGGGGGGGGGGATCGATGCTCCACCCACTAGAAAACTAAAATAATTTAGTCTCCTAATTCTCACCGCATCATTCCTGTGGAACTCGACCGCAAACACTAGTTCCCCCACTGACTTTTGTAATATTTTATTAGATAAATGAAAGAAATATTCGCGAAGTGATTAGGGCTCAAATGGTCTCTCTGTATGACAATTTGACACCAAGAATATGTCTGTGTGAAGTAGGTGAGGTGGATGTATGTTCGAGGCTTTGTGGAGTGGCCTAGCGAAAGCCCTATTTGAACGATTTTAGAGTATCGCTCCCTAATGAAAGACTATACTAGTAATATACCTAGCGGCGTTACATTCCCCCCTCTGAAAATAAAACGAGGGAACACCCGAAGTTATATTTTCACAATAGATCGCATTTAAATCTGCTAGTAATCACTAAGGCGACTAAAGGCTTTAGTAAGCATCCTCCTAAAAAAATATGATATCTATGTTGTCGTATAGAGATTACTATTTGACTTCTCTTATTAACAGATAGGCAATTTAACGAAAGCTTAAGCTAATCCTTATTATGCTTGTTTACTGTACGTCAGCTTATTAGGTCCATATCCAAGGCATCGCCTTAATAAGTTGTAGTAACTCGCTGTGGTCCTACCGTACTACGTCGTTATTTTAATATATATCATCAGATACTCATGAGTTCCACATTTTCCACAACAAAACGTAATTTAGTTTTATAATATTGATAAACTGTAATCGTTAAATAATCCAGTATTATTACTGTATAAGGTCCATCGTTGGCATACGCATGCCCAAGGGCCTCTACGTCATGCGATCACGATTCGTAGCACGCTTAACTACATTCTGCACGTCCCATAACTAATCCACCAACATCAATGGTTTTGGAACAGAACGGTGCTTTTCGTTAATCTAGCGCAAAGTGTTCTGTAACGAGGGGTTAAAGTATTTCCATTCTCCTAATTCTGAAATTCCCATATTACCTAAATCATACATAATACCTAACCCCATTATTATTTATAGAGCCATCAATTCCGCTTCAAAGATAATAATAAGTTCGCGGTTATCAATAAAATTGTACGAACATCACTCGTTTGCCTGTTAACTTCCTAATTGCGATTATATAATGTTTGGTCTTTTCCTTAAATGTGTATGAAATTCACTAAGAGTAGTATCATTTTGAAAACTTATAAGATTTCTTTAAATATTTCTTATATGATTTATAGGAGACATCCTCCGACATTTTATGCACTTCTATTTATTGTATTACGGTATAATTTGAACCCGATCCCAGTCAACCCTAATCTCCACCTGCGCATTCGTACAGAATCCGAATGTTTACTAGATACATTCTTATCAATAGATGAATTGCTATCGTTATAATTACACTTAAACATGCAACTTATCTGCCCTTTATTCAGCTCCCAACTTTTAGGAACGTTTTTACCGCCTTCCTTAGCACTGAGTTGCAACCTTCGCTGCTATCAGCTACAGGAATATTAGCAGGACGCCGCGACTCCGAGGTACCGGTGCTCGGCAACTGAGCAGTATCCGCTTGTGTCACACCCGTACGATATGAAAATGAGATAGTTAGAAAATTAGAAATGTCACTTGTATATAATACATCAATAACCCCTTTCTCTTTCTTCCACACTTCTGTCTACCATAGTTATCATGAGTGATAGGTTACCCTAATTAATAATATCTTTACACTTATACCTATTGATAAGTTAAATACATTCGTGACTATTTTTTTTCCTGGAGGCAATGATAATTACCTTGCCTCTGAACTGCCGTTAGCATTACGCAATGCGGCAAACATCGCATTTGGTTATTAGTTTATCGCACCAACAGTTTACAGTTATTGGACTGTATCGAAACTGTCTCACATCACACTAAGTGTAAAAGTTTAGTCATAGTTAAACCCATTAGGCTCCAAATATATTACACCTTCAACCATACCATGTGCTGCTGGAATAGAATTATTAAACTAAATTACAGAAGATAAGTACCTGTCTCAGGCTGGCAAATCGAAAGCTTTTGACCGCATGGTTTTATTTCCAGTAACTGTAGAACTCCAATACACCGCTGACATTAAAAATAGTCATTATATAAGACAGATAGTAGGCATATGAATTGCTTACTTTAATATTACACAGTTAGCTGTTTGCAAGACTCGAACCCGCAACTATGGCTATTGTATGTAGCAAGCTGAACAAACCCTGTTCGTGATTTTCATAATTCTACAATGTTTTACTTTGAATCTATGTGATCTACATCTTTTGTTAATTATATGTGTCGAGATTTCCCCCTAGGTTTTAATCTAAATAATTTGCTCAACCGTTGTGGCCAACCAATACTCATCACAAACTTAATAAATTGAAATGTTTTTCTGTATTTATGACAGGAGTAAAGTTAAAACATTTAATGTAAATACTTAACTTATATCTGGCACTTCGTTTTGTCAACCTTCCCTTGCTGGGTCTTCTACCATCGGCGAAAACTTTTCTCGCTGGTGGCTCCTAATTGAAGCGACAACGGCAAACCACACAGTAAAATTGGTGATTTGGTTTCTCAGCCTCGAAGTCCTCGTTTCAGCATGTGCCCAGATGATATGGAATGTAAGACAAAATAAGGTTGAGATGTATTGTTCCTCACTTCTTCCTTATTTGAACCATACTTTATTGGGCGTAGCATCTTAATAAAAGTTTCATAATTATTTATTAGCTAACTTATATCTCATCCTAAAAATAACTTACATTTGAACCTAAACTATAGCTTAATTATTTATCAAAGTCTATCATCATTTTTGAACCCTGACGAAAACGGGTTGTTTGTTTCTTAAGTATGTTAGTTATTGGAAGTAAGATTGTTGTATCCATGTTTAGTAACCCAATAAGTATAGCGTATACGCTACGCCATTAATGCTATCTGTGTCTAAATTTCGCTTGCTGAGAATTGGTTTATGCTATGTTCACAAAGTCTTAATTGGAGAAAATTAGGTCTAAACTTTTGAAAATTAATTTCTCTTCAGTTATTATAATTCTTTAGTAGTTGCATTAGGCAAAATGAAGTATCATAATTTCATTTATTAATATCTAGGACCAAAATGAATATTTAACCATGTTTTCCTTATGTTGGGTTTATTCAAAATCTTATAGTAAGTAAATACTTTATTTTTAACCTGGTATAGTAATGTCAAAATTGTTTTATAATATGTCGTATCAAATGCTTATAATTCTCCAGTTGTAGGTGATATACGTAATTCAGGGTTGACTTCTTCTTCAAATGGGTTATTCAAACCAACATTATGCGACGGCTTTGTAGAAATATCCATTAAAACGACATTTTCCTTCCGTTTGTCCATCTTGCACATTAATTTGGCGCAAAATCAGTGACCTTTGACAATTTTGACATTGACAGCCGACGACTTTATTCTATCTTCCGCTAAAGGTCTATGAAATGGAGATAGAGCAAAACTGATTTGCAACGGAGTTGTGGTTAATGGGACATAGTATAAGTAGTAAGTTACTACCAAATTTTTCACGAATTCATCAGTTATGGAATAAATAAAAAAATGGACATAGAGTAATAAAACAAACACGATGGCGTTGCTAGATTAAAAAATGTGAAAATTGGACATAGTACAAACCAATAAATTAATCCTTTTTAGCTATACGGACTATCGATTAAACGTTAAAACGTTTTAAAGCCATTTTGATTTTCACCCCCCTCCGACTCTTATCCGTTGTAGTAGGTGTTTGTTTATCTGACAAATAACGACTAATTTTATACCTCTTTCAAAACGAACTGATTTAAACAGGTGCCTTGGCACTGTGCCTTAATATTTATTAGGCTGATTTTCCCCGGATCAATCGGGACCTGGATTAAAACATTATTAATGAATATTTTCCTTGTATTTTTTTTTCACTATCATACTTAGTTTTAATAAAGATGATTGTTACCGACTCACTGGAGGACTGAATCATAACCCTTACAATAGTAGTAATTACATAACTTTGCTTTGTTTCCTTAAACAATCACAATATATCATTAGTTCATAACAAAAATATTATCGTTGTGAAAACAGTTGTTACTTTTCTGTTTTTTTTTGTATTTTACTTTATTCCTTTTTATTTACGTCTGATATTGCGTATTGAAACTTTATTGTTGAAATAGTTGAATAATGAGGCTTGACACAAAAGGGTTGCAACCATTGTTCCATACAAATTCCGCTTAAACTCTTGGTTAATTAATATTTTAAACCACACTTTTAGGCTTGGCGGTGATCGTTTCTTTACGTACCCGAACGTCTTTAGTTATTTAAATAAAGATCCCGTTGTAACAATAGTAATTGATACATTTGATGACGGGATCCTGGTCACGGCACCACTTTGTGACTCAACGCCCAAAACCCAGGTTTTGTAAGTCGTCTATAAATTTAATGAATTTAATACTTTAGAGTTTTATTTCTAGCCAGCCCCCCCTCTTTGGGGGGGGGGGGGGGGATCGATGCTCCACCCACTAGAAAACTAAAATAATTTAGTCTCCTAATTCTCACCGCATCATTCCTGTGGAACTCGACCGCAAACACTAGTTCCCCCACTGACTTTTGTAATATTTTATTAGATAAATGAAAGAAATATTCGCGAAGTGATTAGGGCTCAAATGGTCTCTCTGTATGACAATTTGACACCAAGAATATGTCTGTGTGAAGTAGGTGAGGTGGATGTATGTTCGAGGCTTTGTGGAGTGGCCTAGCGAAAGCCCTATTTGAACGATTTTAGAGTATCGCTCCCTAATGAAAGACTTCATCCGTCATTCCGGCCTATTCTGCTCAGCTGGCCCTATCTATAGACATACCTTGAATGCCAGAATTAACACCAGGCAGATCATTTAAGCAATAATAAATTATAAAAAACTCACCGAAGTATTATTTCAACTTACATAACCCAAAAGTTACAACGTATGTCCTTCACATTGTGCACAAGGAAATAACACTCCATTTTACCACACACCGCACGACTCTACTCAATTCTTTAGCAGAACTTTGACACTCTCGTTTGGCACGTCTGCCTCCTACCGTAGCGTACTCACGTATCCCGAGCCTTGCCAACCATTTCCTTTTCGTGTTAGCCATCCCTTCCTTTACCGCCTCTTTGTTTGTTGGAGCCTTTGTTTATACTCAACTTTCTCAAATTCTATGGTTTTAATGGTTATTAGTAAGCGCATGTTGGGTGCATCCCAAGAATTGCTTCCCCGACACGTGGCCTTTTGTCTTTACAACATCTACCTCTTGGTTCTATTCACAATTGTTTTTAATTCAATGCAAGCATCCAACATGTTGCATGACCATTGAAATATCTAACAATAGTTTCCCATTTTCTGAGTTTTAACCGCTCCATTACTTGTTTGAGACCTAAAGTAATTAAGCCATAACTAACCTTTTTTTTTAGAATAAATGTGCAACAAAACCAATAGCCTACATCAAAATATTACGGTAAAGTTAAAATTTATTTGTAATATACCTAGCGGCGTTACACAGGGACGTATAGCGTTCGGGATGTGGGCTATTCGAACACTCGAACTTTTTCTTTACCTTTCCCGAACTCGTGCGTTTTCTTTCCCAACTGTCAAAATAATGTCTATTAAAAAGAAAAAACCAACCACGAAGTTTTTACAAAAAAAAAAAATCATAGAAGTTTTTATGATTCATGCAAATATTTTTAAAAAGAAGCTACTAATTTGTTTCAATATCAGATTTAAAAATAATTTTAATTATACATTTAATTAAATTAGTATCGGCCAAATTAAATTTATGAATATAAAAAAGTTGGCTGTATGACCACAGATTACTAAATATGGTATGACGTGCACTACCATAGTCTCTGCATATAGGAGTTTGCTTGCGCAAGTAAGTGAAAATAAAATGAGGGACCTTATTTCTTAATTTTCTAAATTAGTTTTTTCTGGTTTTTATTGTGGTAGGTACTTAGTACGGTGGAATTAGTGCAATAATGTGCCTTTAATGGAAAACGATGTGGTAAAAGTGAGAAATAAGGAAAGGCGCTCCTATAGGATTCGGATTGCTTTTGTTAGGTTTCATTTCATTTCATCTCATTTAATTTTATTTTCATTTCATATCAATAAAAAAATTCTACTGAAGCCTTGGCTGTATGATCATAGTTTCCTTTGCCAACCCAGAATGGGTGAAGAAAACAAAAACAAAAAGTCTCTGCTTAGCATATATTCTTTTACGATTAGTTAGTTGAGTTTATTGTGTTTTATTATTTTATTATATATTGCTTCATTTTTTCGCAACTGTATTAAAAATAGTTGTTCAGTACACGTGCGGAACCGTCATTGCAACTTGTTCCGACTGTCAACCCTCACCTTCGGCTGCGCCTCGGCTCGGGTAGACATTTGTCGGAACTCTTTGCAATGACAGGCTTTCCGCACTTGTAATGAAATATACTATTTTACATCATACTGCTCGGTAACTAGGATTTACTAGTATGGTAAGAGGCTGTGTAAGTTGGCATGTGCAACACAGTGTATTGTTTAGATAAAACGTTCCATTTTCAAATTACTTTGCAGTTCATTCAAGCTATGCAAAACTCCTTGGTCAAACAATTTTTTTTTTCATAAAATGATGAGAAAACTATTTACTGTAGAGAACAATAAAAATGGCGGCATTTCATCGAATTAAATGTTTGTTCACTTGCGACGACCGTATTAAAATTTAAAATAAGTACATTTACAAGTTTTTGTAAATAAATTTGAATAAATATTTTCTATCTTATAAAATAATCATTTTGTCATACTAATATGAATGTTTTATTTACCTCGCATGAATGATGTAAAGTAGAATGTTTACCTCGGTTGTAAGTAGCTATTACACCCTCGAACTATATTCTCGTCTATCGTCTAAATATCTCGGGTGCACTCGATCCTTTAGCGCCCTTTGCGAGCTGCGCTCGCACGGGCGCCAAATTGGATCTTGTTCTGTATAGCTCACTTACGTTCCTTGTGTAACAAACTACTATTTTCTCCCTGTTTTATTTCATACAGAGTCGTCAAATTGAAAAATGACCTTAACATTGTATGATTAAGGTCACTTTCCATCACAAACTACACAATACATTTAAAAAAATCCGGTCAAGAGCGAGTCTGGCTCGCGCACCGAGGGTTGTGTACCATCATAAATATAAATAAATAAAACGTGAAAATGTTTTCATCGGCGCTTGCTGTGTAGAATATTGCAGTTTTAAATCAGCGCTATCTCTTGAACGATAGTGGAACTAATGTAATGTTTTTTGATGATTTCTGAAAAGTTTACTATTTAGAGACATCGTTTTATTTTGCCTGCAATCTTTACATAAACTTCTATGACATCAAATAATTTCAGATATTATATCTCTATGCAAACTTCGACGATAAGGGGGGAACCGTATTTATTTTTTTCATTTTTCATGAAAAGTCGAAAGCTATGCGGTCTAAAAAAAATTAAAATGTTTGATAATGTGCGCTGCTTGCTCTTTTATATGATACCTTATATGCCCTAGTAGCCTTACTTCGAATTTTTAATGCGAGGATTCCCGACCGAAATAGGCACGCTGACGCTTGCTCGGCCGCACTCGATCACTTCGCACGGACCCAGCGGCAACCCGCAGTGAACTGTGAACTCGCGAGCGCCCCGCGAATCGAAAATCACTTAAAACTCGATTAAGAATTAAATTATAAATTTTTTTTACTTATGACGGCCGGAATTTCTCAGCTATTCAATGACAATTATTTTCGTATATTTTTCATTAACTAAAACCAAGTATACTGCAAGTGATATGATATTTGAGTTATTATTAGACGGATGTTTGGGATTTTATTTGACACAGTAAAATATCACCAATCGAAAAAAAACGGCCGGAAGCTGGAAGCGGATAACTGTAAAATAACATATATTTTTTCTAAGTTTTAAGTACTTGTGACTTGCGAGTAATCCATAATTTAAAATACCCTATTTTGGGGAATCGGCGCCTTTAAGACTACCTTTCAGTCTCTGTTGCAAAAAAAATAAACATATTTTTATTTCTTTCTTATGTGCAAAATAGTTGGGCAAACGTCATCTAAAACTATTCCAAAACATTGTGAAAAACGAAATATATGTAGCTTACTTCCGCAAAAAAACACAATATGCAAGATGCACCGCCCGCCCGCCCTCAAAAAATGCACATGCACACCACGAAAATACCAGTGCACAATACCTGCATCTAGCAAGACAGCAATACACCTTGCACCGTCATACATAAACGTGCCTGTACAGCTACGCTTGCTGATTGTAAGAATTTGATTGAATCAGGCGTTACTTGGCGGAAGTCCCTAACCATTGTGAAAAACGAAATATATGTAGCTTACTTCCGCAAAAAACACAATATGCAAGATGCACCGCCCGCCCGCCCTCAAAAAATGCACATGCACACCACGAAAAGAGGTATTCCAGTTACGGCACCACTTTGAACCGCACCATTTGAATGGCACCAAAAGCATTCCCATTACGGCACCATTTGGTGCCGTTCAAAAAATGAATTTAAAATATTATTAAAGCATTCCTGTTACGGCACCAATGGTTTAAAGTAGAGGTGTTCACTAAAAAACATCGATAAATCAGTTCAGTCCAGTAAAGGGAATGCTTTTGGTGCCATTCAAATGGTGCGGTTTAAAGTGGTGCCGCAACTGGAATACCTCCACGAAAGCACCAGTGCACAATACCTGCATCTAGCAAGACAGCAATACGGACGGTGCAAGGTGTAGCTAGCAAAGCGCTTAGTACAGACAGGTGGTGAGTCTACGTTGTATGGACGGTAAGGTAATAAGGATCACTAGAGTTGGCTTGACTTTACTGAGAGATTTCATCACTTTTTATAAAGAAATAAGCAGCTCCAACGAGAGTTGGCCAGTTTTTTTACAGGATGTTTTTGGTGGGATAACTATATTACTTGCATATAAATATATTTGAATCTGTACAGCGCTACCGAAGTGTTACGTACGAGTTTAAGAAATAAAAATATACCACAATCATTCCTGCTTTTCTTAATCAAACTATATTATCATAAAATAACGCAACTTAATTCATTACGATTACACACTGCCAGGCTTTAAGTTAAAGCGTGACAATGTCGTGCGGGACCTCGGTGTTCTACATGACGATAAGCTGATAATTGATGATAACATACATAATTTTTCATGTCTCATATTCTGAAAGTAACTCCTAACTTGCCTAAAATGCGGGTTGAAAGTGGTATGTGGCAGCCCTAGGGCCCTTATGAAATTTAAAAAAGGAATAGGAGGGGTCATGTCAAAATCTGTAAGTCTCTCTTTGGACATTTATTTACCAAAGGTATGCAGGCAAAGTCACATAGCCTTTACAGCCTGTTTTGCTATTATATAAAATAGTTAATATCGTAGAATTATTAATTTAATATCTAAAACATTGAATTTTTTTATAGAATGCGTTATTAGAAACAGATCAAACCAAATGAGTTATTTGTAAGTAACATAAAAAAATCAGGCTATTTATTTCATGGAATTGCATAGAGTGTCAAACACCAAACTAGGCTGTATGGACTTAGTTTCCCTTGCCTTCCCTAAAATAGAGAAATTGAACAAAAAAGTTATAGTCTTTCGAAAATTCCGCGGCCATAGGAAAAATATTTTTTAGCTTATTTCTGTGTATTTTAACTTTCCTCATATTCAAAATGAAAATTAGAGTGTTTACTTCGGGCGTATGGACCCATAACAGTCTCGAACTATCGGCGCCCTCACTTAGTTCGTGCGCCAAAACACTCGACTGTTATGGGTGCCATACATCCCTTGCTAAACAATCTACTATTATTTCCAAAGCTTCCAGGGCTCTTAGATTTGTGATGCGTAAATCTAGAGATTTCCAACATGCAAAAACATTATAGATTTTATATTGTACATTTGTTCGGAGTCATCGCAGATCTGTAACCCTACCTATTCTGCCTGTCTTGTATCTTACTTTTATAACACGCATTGCGAATGTACAAAGAAAATTTATTAAATTTCCGTACCAAGGAACACTATGTGTCCGACTATTACTTATCATTTTGTAATGCCCGAGCTTCACTTGCGTCTAATGCCATTAATTAGCGCGCTATTTAATATAATTCGCCGCAGAAGCAGGGTCTTAGCGCCCTAATTTGATACAATGAGCGCGCTAAGACGCGCATGCCGTTATTAACGCCGTTAGGCGTCACGCAGGTGAAGCCCCGGAATAAGAAACACCATTTGTTGCTACTGGACAGACGCCGCAAAATGTCTGATTTGGTCTACCTGTTAAAAATTGCATCTGGTGTCGTTGATAGCCCGAAACTACTCTCCAAGATATCCCTTAGAGCTCCTTAAACCCCTTAGATTTAACCCTTTTATAAATGAACCATCTGCATCCTCTAACTTTCACCAGAATTCGTATCTCTTGCGTGCAAGTACCACATTTAATGCAGGCTCCGAGATGTTTGACATTGATTTGTTTAACATATAGCGTGGCATCGCTAAGGCTGTTATTTGAGTAGTGAGTTTTTGACAATTAACCAATTAACCACTTGTTTGTTAAACTGTCATTTTCGAAATCCCCCAAACTGTGGATGCCGGAATCCGGCAATTAACAGACAGGGTTTTTGGCGCGCTCTTTATTTTATTTTTAAATAACAAGCGGTTCATAAAATCATAGAACATTCAGCCTAGATTATACTTTACATATTGTTTTTTGTTTAAAACAAAACACACGTTTTATTTATTAAATAAAATTCAAAAAAAAACTTTTCATTTTGAAAATTTTGGGCGGATTCCGGCTTTCAACAGACCGAGCATTTGGCGGAATCCGGCAATCAACAGACAAGTGGTTAAGTTGTATTATGGCAGCATAAAAATTTGAGGGCGCTGTTTACCTTTTTACTTTTAACTTTATTTATTTTCTTATTTTTTGTGTCTATTTTAAGTTTTAGTATCTAAAACCAACACTCTGTAACGTGTTCCTAAATGATCTTTAATAGTTTATATGGTTTCTATTGGTGAAGACCTGTAATTAGCTTTCTGTTGTTATGTGTTTAACCTACTCCTGTAATTTTTATGTTGGTCTTCGTAATTACGTACACCACAAAAATTCATCGTCTAAGAAGTATTTTTCTGTTAGACAAATGCTATTAAATAAAGATTTAATAAAATTATTTATTTCTTCCTGCTTCAAATTAATATTATAATACTAACACATTTGCTGACCCAGTGTTAATGAAAATCGTTCTGCCTAAAGCATTTTAATCACAAAATTCCAGCAAGCCTACTCTTGGCTCGGGCTATTTCTAATGGCGTCACATGAAGGTTCAAAGAGTTACTACTAAGATAATTAAATTATAACTTTTCTTGTTTTGTTTAGTTTAAATAGTTATGTTACTATCATTAAGTTTTATTTTAGCTTTTTGCTTTGAGATTGCTAATTTTCTAATAACAATTCTAGGAAAATTTTTAAAACAACTTTCCACAGGGCACGAGAACATATTATTAAAAGTAAGTATTTTTATTATATCTATATAGGTATCAAACTTTATTTGCTAGATGATGGAGTTTCGCATCATATTTCTTTGGTTACAAATAAAACAGCCAATAATTAAGTTTATAAGATTTATTGACTGTTGGTCAAATAAAACTACAATTATATTTATGTCTAAGGAGAATCTTTTACCTTAATCTATATTATTATATCTATGATATATATATCTACCTATATTAATTAAAATTATTCATTACAAGATTTAATCTTACCTAGGATCAAACAGAATAGGTATTTTTTTAATCCTCAACGGGGTAGCATTTAGCCTTCACCACACCTGATGATAAGTGGTGATAAGGCTGAAGGTGGAAGCGCACTACTCCCGAAATCCTCAATCACTGAGGAACTGGCTATCTTATCTCTAACTGCCGGAACACAATAATGCTGAAAACATCATTGTTATGGCGTCAGACTTAGATAAGATGGTGGTAGCTAGCCAGGCGGACTAAGAACAAGTCCTACCACCAACCAAACCGAATACAATATCTACCCCCACTGGGAATCGAACCCGGGACCTTTGGGTCTGAATTGAAAAAATTATAAAGATTCTTATATATTTTGACAACCATAAATAAAATATCACCAAATTACGTACACCACCAAAAAATTTGGAGTCACACAGCCTTACCTACATCACAACATCCAATATATCATATTATGGCATTACGAGCCTCAATGAATTCAGTTGATTATCTTAAAGTAAAATTATCAAATTTAATAAAGTGTGGAAAGATTCAATACTTTGTTTTTTATTTTAGCCTCTTGCGCTGCACGGAGAGCTTTTCATGTGCTTAGACTTCTTGTGCTGAAATAGAAATTATATCTAATTATATCAAAAATAACAACTTAACAATAGTATAGGAAAAATGTGATAGTAAAAAACCACGAGCCTTATAAGTAGCTTTCAGCTCCCAAAGATAAGTAGCGTACGAGTATTCGGGCATTAGTTGGTCAGAGCATCGGGCCGGATTCCCGGAGGCGCGGGTTCGAATTCCGCCTGAAAGCTACTTATAGGGCTCGTGGTTTTTTACTATCACATTTTTCCTATACTTACAAAAATTGCATTGTGAATGCATAAAAATAATTTAAAATCTAACTTAACAATAGATTTAAGTTTAAAAAATTGAATGAAATAAAATAATTTAAGGTGAAAAAACCCCAAAAAATATGATGTATAAGGAAATAATGTCCTAACCCATAGACAGCCACAGGTTGCGTAGTTAAAATAACAATTGGAATAACGTATGATGGCATTGCTATTTGAGAACTTTATTAAATAAACTTAAGCAGTTTGCAAGCAAGAGCGAATATTTGAATAAGACTAGACTAACTTGATTGCTACATATTATAGTTACTTTGGAAACTTCGCATTACCACAGTGTAAAAAGCACATTACTGTGCGATGGAACAAGTTGCGGCACGTATCTCTATAGCGCTGTCCGTTATTGCGCAGAAGTCAAAAATAAGGTATTTTGGATCTTGCACCACACCATAAACATACGCTGCTATCCCCTGCACGTCACGGTCAGCGCTAAACTTACGTGCCGCTATTTACAGGGTTAATTTTTGAACACCATCCAAATTTTTAAGATCGTCTCAGAATCTGTAACTGAACAACTTCTCCTAGAAACATGGGTCGAAATATGACATAATTTTTTTGACTTTTCATACAAATCAGACTGATTACGCGATCGATTTAGTATGGGAAATCCAAAAAATTTTGTCGTATTTCGACCCAGGTTTCTAGAAGAAAGTTGTTCACTTACCGATTCTGAGACGAGCTTAAAAATTTGGATGGTGTTCAAAGATTAACCCGTATATGCTTGTTTAGACAAGAGTACTTAAATAAAATCCTTACATGTCCCGAAGATCCTTTGCAGTCATCATCCTCTTCAGACGAAGACGAGGATGATGATGATGAAGACGACGATGATGATGAAGAAGATGATGATGATGACGAATCATCTTTGCCCTAAAATGATAAGTAATTTTATTAATAAATTACTAGCAACCCGCCCCGGCTTCGCACGGGTGCAATGTATATCTATACGAATACCAAAGAATACTATAATATTACATTAAAGAGGAAAGATCTGATTTTGTATTTGTTTGTAATGGATAAACTAAAAAACTACTTGACTGATTTTAAAAATTATTACACCAATAGAAAGCTACATTCTTCCTTAGTGATATAAGCTATATTTTTTCTCAAAATTCCTACGGAACGGGTACTACGAGGGTAAATCTGCGCGGAGCCCTTAGTATGTAATATACATAATATACCTTCATCTGGAATCATTCTCTCTATTGATGAAAACCTCTTACAGTCCGTTGCGTCGTTTGAAAGATTAAAACACATAGAGACGGCGGGAAGAGACTTTGTTTTATAAGTATTCAGAGATAGAACGAATGAATTCTCATCTAATGTATGCCCCGAAATTGTATCATGATAAAATATACAGGCTGTTAGGGGCACCCTTGCAAAAACTTTAACCATAGCTTCAGACCATCATGCTGAACAACGTACAGCAAGAATTTTTTGTCGGAAATGAAAAAACAATGGTCTTTTCATACAAATTTAGTAACTTATCGGGACATTTTGTATGGAGGGTCGAAATATTTTTTCATTTCCGATAAAAAATCTTGCTGTGCGTTGTTCAGCATGAAGGCCTGAAGCCATGGTTAGAGTTTTTGCAAGGGTGCCCCTATCATAGTTTTTGTGGCTTAGCAATAAAATAAATAAGCAAGTGCATCATTGATATAATATTGTTTGTTATTAATCAAATAATAACATGGATTTTGGTTGGCAAACCTAGATTAAGTCTCAAGAACCACGACACCACAACACAGAGATGGTCAACTTTTTGTGCAAATAATAAATTCATTGCGTGGCACGAAGCGCCGCACTCCAATTTGTTTACAGATGGTGGCGCCACAGATCCCTTCGAGCGAGTGTCGATTGCGACTCTAATGAGCAATTATTACGAAACTGTTCTCTAACTCTGACTTTTACATCGTTTTTACCTTATATTTCCCTGCACTTTTGAATTTTATTTATCAATTATTGTCTCCCAATTGTTTTCTATTTTATCAAAAGTTTGCTAACTTGCTTCCACAGAACATGGAAAGTAAAGAGAAAAAAATCTTTCCGTGTTCTGTGCTTGCTTCCATCCATGTTATTGATGTTGCACTCGTCGAAGTTGTTGTAGGTTTTCAATCATGAATCAATTGAAATCATTGGTCAATGCTCAATTTTATGTATATTTTTAACTTACTTTTTTGCAAGTTATTGTTCAAGAACGAAAAAAGATTTCTATTTTTTTTTTACCACTACGGGATAGCACTACGGTCATAGCCCACTTATACCGCACCGCTCCCACCCAACCAAAGTATTAGCAGCCAAAATAATATGGATTTAATATCGTTCACTTCACTGTAGATGCACTTTACAGTAATATACAATAGCAGAAAGCGCGCGGTAACCGCCTGGCCACGGGACAGCGCGGCGGCGCCCCGGGGCGGCGGCGACGAGCGAATACGGTATTTTACTGATTTTTTTTTATTTCTTTAAAATGTTTTTCGAATTATTAGCTACACAAAACAAGTTTTCATTTTGAATTATCTTGAATATTTTTAAAGATATAGGACTTCAAACTTTATAATTAGACAAGGACAGGACGCTATCTTAGTGACGTCAGTGGGTTAGTAGCGTCATAGTCACGCCATAGAAGATTTCGTTTTAGAAAGAGACAGCTATAGTCTAAATCAAACAGACTATAATTCTTTTATTATAAAACAGATTCAAATTATTTTTTCACATTTGGTATTCTTAATTGCAATATTTTTTAACGTCATCATTAAATATCTACATTTCAACAACAGTAAAATACCCTATTATGCATCAGTTGGTGCGTTTCATTGACTTATTTGATTAGACGTCTGGCGCGAGCGCGCTATGTTTGCGCAATTCGCTGGTCGCTGCCGCCGCAGAGCAAGCCTGCCGCAATCTAAAGTGCATCTAGAGCACGACATTATCTCTGCTAATTAATATTTGACTGCTCATACATTGGTTGGGTAGGAGCGTTACGGTATAAGTGGGCTAAGTCCTTTATCCTTCATCACACCTGATGTCAAGTGGTGGTAAGGCTGAAGGTGGAAGCGCACTATTCCCGGAATCCTCAATCACTGAGGAACTGGCTATCTTATCTCTAACTGCCGGAACACAATAATGCTGAAAACATCATTGTTATGGCGTGAGACTTGGATAAGATTGTGGTACTAGCCAGGCGGACTAAGAACAAGTCTTACCACCAACCAAACCGAATACAATATGTACTCTCACTGGGAATCGAACCCGGGACCTCATGGTCTGAAATCGGTGGTGTGAACCACTAGACCATAGAAGCGTTTTTTATCTACTTATTGTGCCATATCCTCAATTCTTACTTTAGTAAATTTAAAGAAACACTTTTACTCACGTTGCCACAATCTTCATCTTCTTCTGATGATGATGAGGAGGAAGACGACGATGATGACGATGAAGAAGAAGACGAGGAGTCACCGCCGCATCGACGTCTCACCTAAAAAGTAACATTTTATCAATTTATATACTTAACATAAAATATTGATCATGATCGAGGTATACCTATAGGTATTCTTCTTCTTTCACTCACACTGTGTTTTTTTATCCTCAACGGTGTAGCACTTAGCCTTCATCACACCTGATGGCTGAAGGTGGAAGCGCACTACTCCCGGAATCCTCAATCACTGAGGAACTGGCTATCTTATCTCTAACTGCCGGAACACAATAATGCTGAAAACATCATTGTTATGGCGCTAGATTTAGATAAGATGGTGGTAGCTAGCCAGGCGGACTAAGAACAAGTCCTACCACCAACCAAACCGAATACTGGAAATCGAACCCGGGACCTCAGGGTCTGAAATCGGTGGTATGAACCACTAGACCACAGAGACGGTGATGGTAAACATTTACCAATAATTGAAATCTATTTTCTCCTATTTTAATATTTGTCTAATAGTTTTTAACCCTTTATGTATCTAATACCATAGAAAAGAAAAGCGAGTGGATGATCTTTCAGGCGCGGGGAAGGTCCCTAAGTCAAACACCTAAACCTAGACTGAATGGCTGCCACCTTAAAAGAGTGGAACAATTTACATACCTTGGGCACATTCTAACCCCGGACCTGAAAGACAATGCGGACATTGAAAGGGAGCGTAGGGCATTGTCTGTACGTGCGAATATGATAGCCCGCAGATTTGCTCGCTGTTCTAGAGACGTCAAAATAACCCTGTTCAGGGCATTTTGTACGTCCTTCTATACGAGCAGTCTGTGGGTGAGCTATACGCAGAAGCAGTATGGCGCCCTACGCGTCCAATTTAATAATGCATTCAGGGTTCTGTTGGGGCTGCCCCGTTTCTGTAGCGCATCAGGGATGTTCGCTGAAGCGTGCGTGGACTGTTTTTCCACAACCATGCGGAAGCGGTGCACATCCCTGGTAAGCAGGGTGCGGGCCAGCCCGAACAGTATCCTGCGCGCTTTTGCCGAACGTTTTGACTGCCAGTACGTGTATCACTGTGACATGGTACACGTACGGGCTAATAATGTAATTCTGTTTTAAATAATCTATTACCCAATTTAATTTTAATTTTAATTTAATTTATTTATTTGTATTTATCAATTTTATTATAATTGGTCCATTGTTGGCTTATAAATAAAGTATAATAATAATAATAATAATAGTAACTATACAATTTATAAGAAATACTTTTATTGAAAAAATATATAGGTACGATAAGTGCTATTATTTTTAAAAGCTATTTATAGAAATCAAGCAACAAAATACTTAATAACAATATCAAAATTATATCATTACACCTTTGAACTGTCCTGAATCCGCATACCTATTATATATTTTGTGGCACAATGATGAACTGTGGGTTGATAAGCTATAAATGAACGAAGATAATTCATATCAAAATCTACCTCGTTGCAGTTGTCATCAATGCGGTTGCTGCAGCATCGAGTAGCTTTCCTGTGAAAGCAATGACAGAATATGAATTAAAAGTTTTAGGATCTAGGTAGGGCAGATAAGAAACACCCTATTATGACTGCAGTACCCAAGCACGAAAAACTCTCCGTAAGGTAATGGTAATAGTAAACTATACCGTCAAATATGTATTGAACTTAAGGTGTATCGATGAGCTCAGTGGCGCCGCCAATGGAAATAAATGAATTGCATTTTATTAAAGGCTTGAATTAAAAGTTTCGGTTATTTCGCGCAGGTGAAAGAGTGGAATGCATTTTATAAATATACTTTTGAGAACTCAAACTTACGCAATAAGTCGTGAATCTCAATACTGCCAAAAGTGGCCATATTTGGCAATATCGAGATCCATAACTTGGTGCTCATATTTGAGGCCATGAAAAAACAATTAAAAATTGCATTTTGCTGTTCTATTTGCGCGAAATAACCGAAACTTTTAATCCAAGCCTTTAATAAAATGCAATTGATTTATTTCCATTGGCGGCGCCACTGAGCTCATCGATACACCTTAAGTTATTTATACGACCGAAAGAGATGTTGCTCTGGTTTTCATACAAAATAATACTATCACGATAATGCTTACCATAACGACAGTTTTTCATGCTACAGTACCCCAATCGCGATAAACTTTCGTTATGGTAATCATAATAATTAACTATACCATCCGTCAAGTTCTAACAAAGCTGTAAAAGTAGTGCCTAATGAATTTTAGTTCCTTAAACGACCGAATCCGGCAATGCTCTGATTTTCATAGACAATAATTCGATCAAGATAACGATCACGAGAACGAGAGTTCTTCGTGGTTGGGGTACTACTGAGGTAATAGGTTACGTACAACTCCTCAATCGACACATAATTCCATTGAATTGATTCACCTGTAGCCCTAGCGCGAAATACTGTCATTATAGTCCATTCGCTTAGATAGTGTCGCTCTGCCACAATGCCGTGCGGGTGTACCGACACTATCTAACCGAACGGACTATACCGTCGCCGCACACGAGCCACACGCGACAGCCACAAACGCCGCCACTTGAAGCTAGAAGAAGAAACAAATGACGACTACCGGTGTTAACCGTGTGCGGCGAGTTCATATAAGTAAATATGTATGAAAACTACAGAAAATGGTCGGTGGCGGCGTTTTGTGGTTGTGGTCGGTGGCCCGTGTGCGGCCAGGCTTATGGTAACCGTTATGGTGAATATCATGATCGTATTATTTTGTTTAAAAACCAGAGCAGAGCCTCTTTCGGTTGTTTATGGAACTGAAATTCTATACATATTTAATTTTGACAGCAACACTTTGACAGCTTTTGAAGGACGATATAGTTTACGAGACGACTACCTTAACGATAGTTTTTCATGTTTAGATAAGTAAATAACGTTCTAAAAAACAAATAAGCTTGCAATAAAATTACGACTATTGTCATTGTTAGATAATGACCTATAAGACGCAAGGGTACCTACCTAAGTATAACTGCTCTCTCCCAGAGAGTTCCTATGCGCCAGAGTTCGTGAGTTTGACCCCCAAAAGCTAAATATTAGTGTGCATCTTTGTCGATATTGTGTGTTGTTTAATGTATATCTTGGTCTAGTTACTTTCTATGTATTAAAAATCGGCCAAGCGCGAGTCGAACTTGCTCATGAAGGGTTCCGTAACCACTTAACGTACCGATTACATACATACCTAGCCAAAATACCACTACCATGTTTCGCCAGTAAAAAATGACTTTGTTTTTGAAAGTGTTTGTATGAATAAAAAAAATACAATTGCGGTTTTTTAAATAACTTTGTTTTTCATAATGTTTGTATGTAAGATATATTTGCAGTTTTTGAAATGTGTTATATCTCAAAAACTGCTGACAATTTATATCTCGTTTGAACCAATTTTCGTTATAAGTGTTTATTGAGCTATATAACATATTTATTTGAGATTTTTAATTTTCTTACGTTAAAAGTTAGAGGGGGGGACGACGATGACACACATTTTACCACTTTGAAAGTGTCTTTCTTTCAAAATATCGAGTTTATGGAACAATGATTTAAGAAAACTTTATATTATTTTTAAAGAACCCATGTATAAACATCCCACACAAATAAGTTGACAACGAGCCCCTTTAGTTGTTTTTTATTTTATTTTCGTATGAAAATTGTAAAGCGGTTTACAGAATACATCTACCTACTAAGTTTCAAGTATGTAGTCTGAATAGTTTTCTAATAAAGTGGCTGTGACATACGGACGGACGGTCAGACAGACAGACATGACGAATCTATAAGAGTTCAGTTTTTTACCATTCGGCTACGGAACCCTAAAAAGTATCGATAAAAGTGTGATTATCCGTTCAGTATCCATAACACAAGATCATAAATAACTTAATTTATCAGAAAAACATTTAAAATTAATAGCTTTTACCTTGAGCATGTTGTCCTGGCTTCCACCATGACCAAAACAGTTGCTAGACAAAGCACTAATACCACAGTCGACTTCATTTTCGCTTCGAATTCTGTCAGAAATAATGCACTTTATGAATTCCAACACATAAAAACATAAAACTTCGATATTACAATGTTGCAAAGTTTGCGACCAAACCTATTAAAGTTCATTAATAGAATAGTTTGCGAACTAATACAGACAAGGTAATTGATCAAGCCGCAGAACTAATTGTCACAGCTATCAGTTTAAATTAGTTTTACTAAGAAAAGAACAGGATAAATTAAACAAATCATCAATAGTTGCATGTAAAATTGAACATTGTAGTGCATTACCAGTTTAGCTATTTTACAAAATAAAGGGATGATTCACAAAAAACGGAAAAAAATCTGTAGACTGATTAGTAAATATACTTACTTACAATTATGACAAAACACTAACGATATTTTTGACTATTTCTTGGTAGGTAACTATCTCGAGTAGCGATCACTCGGATTCCTATATTTGCACTGAATGAACAATATTATTGGTGCTCCAAGATAAAATTTAATTAGGACAGTTTACATAGCATCTGTTATTAAATTTGCCCTAGGATCAAGGTTGTTTTCTGGATAATATTATTGACTTGGAGTCAGTCAGTTTAATGATAAATATCTGACAACATTTTAAAATTTTCCAACCATTTTACATTATAGTTTTTCATTGTTAATCAAAATGATTATATTTTACAAAAAACTAATGCGAGTTAGCTATATTTTTTATCCAAATATAAATCAGTGATGAATCCAACCTTAACATTAGTATTTATATCTGATCATCTTATTTGCCGAATATATTATATTTATTTTACGAGTATTACATTTTCCATGACCCTAAGTACCAGCTCAATTCACTCGATCCTATCAGGATTACTCAATAAACGCCCGTCAGCGAGAAAACAAGCTCCTTACATAAATAGAAGGGATTTTAATATCCTTAAGTAGTGATGATACTGGCCGCTCGCATAAAAGACCTGCAAAGTAATCCACTGAGGGCGAACAGATCTTGAAAATCTGCTTGAGTCATCGCATCCTTTTTAAATAAATAAGGTCCGAAAAGCATGATTTATTTTCTTAGAATACGATTCATGAAAATATTTTCTTTTTGATAGCAAAAGAACTAAAAGATTTTTGAAGTGTTAGAGATCTTTTAAAATTCTCTAGGAGTAATCCCAGGTAAAATAAACCCTTTCAAGAAAAAGTTGAATTTCGATCGATCAATCCACTTTTAAAAACCAACAGACTTGTCCACAAGAAAGCTTCGGTCGCTTAAACTTTTATATTATTGAATTTGCTTACAATGAATTGTGAGGTAGGTATGATTTTGGTTAAAATTACGAACTGGTTAAAAAGTTTCCCGATGAAGTGGAGTTCGAAAATGGCATTATAAATTCAACAGTTTACAATCACAGCGCTACTTGGCGACGGAAAAACCTTCGCGGAAAAACTCGTTTTAACTTTTCCTATTTTTCTGCGTTAATTTCACCTGAACCCATTACACTTTGCAACAATTCTTAGTGAGAACGTTTCTATTAGGGTGCTCAAATTGCATTTTAGATGTTTCGCAACTGACTTTAAAAGAGACGTTTTCTCAATTTTCTTAAGTCTATGACTTTGTTTTGACTTGATATTTTGTCGAAAATACTTACATATTTTCTTGGTTTCTGTTACTGTTGCATTTGTTTTTGTTTTTAGATGGTTGGTGGTAGGGCTTGTACAAAGTCAGCCTGGCTAGCTACCACCATCTTATCTAAGTCTGACGCCATAAGAACGATGTTTTCAACATTGTCGTGTTCCGGAACATTGGGGATAAGATATAGATAGCCAGTTCTTCGAGGATTCCGGGAGTAGTGCGCTTCCACCTTTTGCATTATCATCACTTAACATCAGGTGTGATGAAGGCTAAGTGCTACCACGTTGGGCATAAAAAAAATTCCAAAGAAATTTAAACGAATTTGGGGTTGCCGTTTGGCATAATGAGCGTACGTAACTCGTAAGGCTTTGTATTTCTAACCAGAATTTGGTACTATTATATATTCTGTGCCAGTATGACACTGATTAGGGTTACCAGCTGGTTACCAGTAGTAGAAAGGAAGTTAAAAGACCATTTATTTTAAATGTGATCTAAAATTGCATAAAAATAATAATGATTATAATTAAAATCCATATTTTTTAAGACAGATTATTAATAAAACATCATTATTATCTTAATAATCTGTCTATTTCAAATGTACGGAATACAATTTTTTTATTCTTCAAATACACCGTACAACAATCTCACAATCATGGCTAGCATAGTTTCTTAAGCATTATCTGAAAAAAAAATAGTGCTCTACTTTAGTGAGAATTCGAATAACAGACTTTAAAATTAGCACATAATCAACATGTCACATCCTCGACCTTTTGCCTCGGCAGAATTCTTGATGAATCTTTATTTGTGTTCTCGACTCTAAATAATCTCCAAGGCTATATTGACTAAGCTGACATGCGCCGCAAACGCATAATTATTTTGGATTTTAAAGTTGAGTTATATTTTTACATTTTTAACGTTATTTAACACACAACACAAAATACAAATTACTCTCAGATCAAACACTAATAATAAAAATATCGCATCTAATGTATTATAAAAATTGTATTGTTTTTGAAATACTATACTTTTTTAATTATTAGTTTTTTGCATTTACAATTCACAATGCAGGATTTAACATTTTTTATTTAACAAATAATTTATTTAGTATCCACGACGATGATAAGATACTTACTGGTATTTTTTAAGACTGTCAAAATAATTTTGGTTTTGCACTTTATACATATGGTAAACTTTTTCAGCTCTTTGTCCTGCAATCCAATTTCTACTGAAATCACCGAATTTTTTTGGAGTATTTTAGACAATTACTTTTAATTTAAAATAAGCCTTATTTTACTTAAAAACCTTTTATAAATGTAACAGTAATAAAACTAAAAGTATGGAGCCATCATACAGCCAGTCTAATACATCGCCAAACGCAAGTTGAGCAATAAAATGTTAAGGATGAATAAGTTAATTGGTCCCAAGAGCGTATCGGCCCTCCTGTGGCACAGAGGAATGCATTTAAATTGGATTTTAAGAGCAGAAATCACCGGCGCTCTCTCCCATCCTTGCTGGAGCCAATCTCGAAGTTTACGTAAACGAATGAACCTTTGCCGTGAAACCTGATTTATCGGTATCAATTCTATACTTATATTGTATGGCAAATGGCTGAAAGTCCAAAAAAAAAGCAAAGTGAAAGCTGCTTTTTTTTGTCAACTTTTGCTCTTTTGTAAGTTTTACAACCAATAATTTAGCGGGTTCAGAGTGTTTCTGAGTGTTGTCCATTCCTTCCGGGATAAAAAGTAGTCTATGTTCCTCTCCAGGCTACAAAGTATCCGTGTCCCTAATTTCAGCCAAATCCGTTCAGCTGTTTTGGCCTGATTGAGCAACAAACATCCAAACATCTAAACATCCAAACATCTAAACTTTCAAATTTATAATATTAATATAATAATATAGTAGGATTATTATTAAGAATGCAAGTTCGTAACATAAACCTAAATAAAACCTTTGAAGCATAAGTATAGTTCTCAAAGTTGCAACACAAGAAAATTACAACTTCTCAGGTAATTTTTTTACTCATTAGTCCTATAATTAGTTATGTGATCTCTTTCCGCTAGTCGAAGCTCATCATTCAAGCGAGCGGCGAACATTACGTTAATGGCAGACGCGGGCAAGTTCCCATTTTTGGTATTGCCAGCAATCAACTTTAATTAGCCACCTTAGTCTTTCGTGAGTTCGCTATTAGACGCTACACATACGGACAACGTGCGATATAATGTTAGAAAAAGTACCTACTTTCTTTGCCATACTGTTTTATTATCTGTGAAGTTTGTGTACTAAATTGTAGCTAGTTTAACATCTTAAAATTATTTGTCCCGGTATAGAATCGATCCCTCAACTCTCAGGAGTGTAAAATAGTATCATTGTGGCAATAGAAAATGTCATTTGCAGAACGATCAAAACAATAGTTTTTGCATAGGTCGTAATAATTGTGTTATTTTAAAATGTTTATAAATGACATAATTTAAAAAATCAGTATAAGTATTTTATATTAATGTTATAAGATTGAACAAAGAGATGAGATATACGTGGAGCACATATTCTTAAGTCCAAATTGAATCTGCACAGATCGACTAGCGAGAGTAGCACCTAAAACGGCCTTAAAAGTGGATGCGTAAATTACCCACATGATTCATCAGTTTCCAGACAACTGGTCCATCAATCAGGTAGACCTCGTTTGTAGGTGTAGGAACGAAAGGGTGCTATTGTGAATTCGCATTCACATTCTATACAATATTCACATACATATCCATATTTTTATAAGTTTCGTTTAGAGAATTTCATCTTCAAAATTCAAAATTCAAATTTACTTACCTATGTAAGAAAGGACTTCAGCCGACTTATTATAGGAATATCTCTCAATGATGTACAAAGTCTGTAATGGCATAAGATTTAGGCTGCGTCATTCTAAATGAAAAATATGTAGTTTAAAAAACTAAAAACACACTTTTATAGGAACAGACTAAAAAGGACAAAATAACCGTCTATTCAGTAACTGAAATTAAAAAGCGTGGTGCGCGTTGTCAATATTAAGTACTTGAATCTTGAATGCATGCTTTGCAAAGGGCGCACCACGCTTTTTAATTTCAGTTACTGAATAGACGGTTATTTTGTCCTTTTTAGTCTGTTCCTATAAAAGTGTGTTTTTAGTTTTTTAAACTACATATTTATTTTTTACTTTTTAGTTTAATAAATGGCAAGCTATGGATGGATGGTAACCGATTTCACAGTCCATTCATATGTCTGCCCACCCCGTAAACATTATAACTCAAAGGCGTGATTGTGTTTATTTAGTTTTACAAATTCAAGTAGAGTCTATTAGTTACCAGATGCGCGAGCCGAACCCTTACTTCCTCCCTGCTCCATCATCAGGCCCTCACCATCAAGTGTAGCGAATGGGTCTCATCAGAACGAAACAAATGAGCCCAAACTCGAGGGGTTTCCTAGTGGTCATTAAGGAGTACCACTGACTTCCTCCCTGCTCCATCATCAAGCCCTCACCACCAAGTGTAGCAAATAGGTCTCATCAGAACGAAACAAATTAGCCCAAAGTCGAGGGGTTTCCTAGTGGTCATTAAGGAGTGCCACTGACTTCCTCCCTGCTCCATCATCAGACTCTCACCACCAAGTGTAGCGATTAGGTCTCATCAGAACGAAACAAATGAGCCCATCTCGAGGGGTTCCCTAGTGGTCATTAAGGAGTGCCACTGACTTCCTCCCTGCTCCATCATCAGACCCTCACCACCAACTGTAGCGAATGGTCACATCAGAACGAAACAAATGAGCCAGAACTCGAAGGGTTTCCTATTGGCCATTAAGGAGTGCCACTGGCTTTCTCCCTGCTCCATCATCAGACCCTCACCACCGAATGTAGCGGATAGGTCTCATCAGAACAAAACAAATGAGCCCAAACTCAAAAGGTTTCGTAGTGGTCATTAAGGAGTGCCACTAGCTTCTTCCTAGCTCCATCATCAGACCCTCGCCACCAAGTGTAGCGAATAGGTATCGTCTAAACGAAACAAATGAGCCCAAACTCGAGGGGTTTCCTAGTGGTCATTAAGAAGTGCCACTGGCTTCCTCTCTGCTCCATCATCAGACCCTCACCACCAAGTGTAGCGAATAGGTCTCATCAGAACAAAACAAATGAGCCTAAACTCGAGGGGTTTCCTAGCAGCCATTGAAGAGTTCTATTGCTCACCTCTTGACTCCATCATCCGATCAGCTCGATGGTAGCAAATTATTGTATTGTCATCGAATTCATATAGACTTGCAAAGTTTCAAATCAATACGACAATTAGAAGTAGGTTAAAATTAAATTCCAAGATTTTCTTACATTGTGACTTAGTTACAAGTGAAGCTAATAAAAGTGTGGTAAAAACCGCCAATTAGCAGTAACGCAATCGCTTTTAAATGCAGTAGCAATACTTTTAACTTAAGGATTGTTTTGCTGTTTTAATGGTTTTGTGTCAACAAAATTTAAAATAATAAAAAAAATGTTTGCTAATAAGCAATGTAGGGTTTTATGTTATTCATATTATTTTAACGAAAAATCCTTAAAGTAACTTAATTGAGGTGTGTTAAAGGTTGTGTTACAAATAAGTAAGCAAAGGAGATGGCTAAATTTAGTATGGGCGGACTGCCCTAAGCATGTATATAAATATCGCACTAGCCAGTAACACTCAAATATTCGTTAATTAATTATTCCGTATTTATAATTCTCCTAACAGTTGCGTGAAATAATCAAATATTTAAAAGTTGACTTCTTGTTTCCCGAATAGCGACTCGGCACATCACTGTGACAGATTAGATATTATACTAGGGATGGCGATCTGAAATCGAACATACATATATACATACATTTCTCATACAAAAAAAAACAATTTTAAAATCAATATCTAGCACTGAATCGATCCAGTGAATCGATATTTCACCCTAGCAAATAGAGATTAGATTTTTCTGTTTCGATAACAACCATAAAATATTTACTATTAATTGAATGTACTACCCAAACACATTTAAAAGAAATAACAATTTATTGATTTTGAATCGCTTGGACCCTAGTAGAAAGGACAGACTGCTTATAAAAGGACAGACTGTTGTTCATAAAAAGCACTGGGAAATATTTACAGCAGATCGATTTTTTTTTTTAAATAATTGCCATTCCTACTCTGGGGGGCTACCGGCTCAAAAATATAGACATGGTCATGGGCTTCCTTTGACATTTGAAGCCCATATTATGCCCTATTTAAGGACAAAATAAACGTAAAACAAACGCTGCCGCTGTTAGTTTAAAAATTGTAAATGATCGATTACTTGAGCCTTTTTGTTTTCTATGATTAGGTTTGTATTTATATTGAAAATACGAACTCAATCGAAATAGATAGTATTTCGGAAAATCGATTTTTTTGGCCTCAATTTTTTAGTGAATCGATTTATTAGACTTCAATTCAAATCGATGCATGAATCTATTTTTTCGTAAAAAAATAGCCCATCCCTACAAGATATCTGTGAAGACTGTGACGTTTTGGTTTGTTCATTTACGTCATTTGCAAAAAGTTAAGTTTTAGCACTCATACAGCCTTGTCTCAAATTATATCAGTCAAATCACAACTATTATTTAAAGGCTTCGGTGTTCCGTTATTAAAAAAAGACAATAATAAGTATTTATTATTTAATAGGAGCTTGTACTTAATTAATATTGTTTATTTCCTTAAAACGAAATAACTTTATTTGTCAATATTTTTTTCTGAAACGGAACGTTTTCGTTGCTCAAGGGAAGCTCAAGGGAAACAAGAAGTCAACTTTTAAATATTTAATTATTTCACGCAACTGTTAGGAGAATAATAAATACGGAATAATTAATTAACGAATATTTAAGTGTTACTGGCTAGTGCGATATTTATATACATGCTTAGGGCAGTTTCTTAGCCATGTCCTTTAAAAGTTTTTACAAATTGTTTTACCTATGTTCTTTTAAAATATTTTTAGAGGAAATGCTCAACATTAACTGAAATAGATGAAATAAGGTGTGGTCACATTACAACTTTCATAAATAAAGGCATAAACTTTTTGTACAACTTTTCAACACAAACACTGACATTTATGATCAAACATAACAAGAGGAAGTACGTAATTAGTACAAATGGCGTATAACATAAACCTCGAATGAGGCCTAATAATAAATGTAAGCATAAGGCTGTAGTTGCGGTGCGTAACCCGTGGTGAGGAAACGGCTTTCTTTACGAGCTATTCCGCTGAGCCAATATTTCTTCGCGACAGTGCGCGCCGTCATAAAATAAAACGAAAAATTCCAGTACTGCCTCAAGCCGCCATGAAAATCATAAGAGGCGAGATTTTACGGCCATCGAGACGGCGCGCTCGCCAGGTGATTAACAACGTAAACAATAAGCGGAATATGCTCCTTTATTTACTTTGGAAACTGTTGTTTGGACCATGCGTAGTCGGAATCAGAAAGGTTCTAGGCATTTTATCACTCTGTTTACGTTTTGATTGCCGCTCTGAAATTATAAACCTTTTAGGCACCTCTAAGGGCTTCCCTACAAAACTTCGCATCGCATTCGTATAGCATCGGAAAAATATGTAGCGCGCCATGTTAGTATATATTTCTTACAAACGTCGCAGATTTTTGCGATGCAACGTCGCATCGCAGTTTTGTGTGGGAGCTCTAAGTTGCGTCAAATTTGTCTGAACAAGGTTTTATTTTTATATACAGATTTTTGTAAATAGCTTTATATTTCTAGGAAATGGATGCCATGAATAAATAGCAGATAAATAATGAACCGGATAAATAACGAACTATATACTACGAAAATAAATAACGAACCGGAAGGCTATTCTAATACAAAACCAATTCTGCCTGAGCTCTTACAAACACTTTCAAAAACTCGTTCGAATGGAACACAATGGGAAAGGCAGAGCGAGCAAAAACTTAAATGTTTGTTTGCATACATGCAAAGAACACCCTCTCCAGAGTGGGTGTATAGAGTGCACTTATTATATTGTGCTCTCGAGGTACGACAAATGCTTGACAAAATACTCTGCCAATTGTGTCGGAGTACCGCCCTCAATTGTTCCAGATGAAAAATGGCCTATTCGGATTGTTCTCGAACAAATGCGTGGCGTCCGGGTCATTACGCTTTGTTTTAGGTATAAGTACGACAAAAAAATTCGTTGTGAAAAGCTGAAATTCTCTTTTCCACCCTCTTGAGTTGTGAGTAAGCAGTGTTTGATTCGCTTGGGCCAATTGTTTTGTCATTATGAGATATTGTTTCCTGAGTGTCCTCATGACTGCAATAAAGTACGGTGTACCTACCACTATTATTAAAATAAAATTATATTTCATTTTGCATACAATATGTTAGAGGTACCTACCTAGCCACTAATGAAACCACAACTTTTTTGCTTTTGTAATACCAAAGGTAATCAGATAATAAAAGTAAGAATGTATCAAGTGCGAGTCGTTTATTAAAGAATTTAGAAGAAAAATAAGACAAGCGTGTTTAAAAGATTTTAAAATTATCCTCTCTACATAGCAAAATGTTATTTTCACATAAAAAACTCACAAAAATCATAACTATGAAGATTTTGAAGGCGGCATCCGATTGGAGCGCGGATGCCAAAGATTGTTTCAGCGGCGGATTGAGCCGATTATAACAATGTCGTTCGTCGTCACTTCCTCAACCTAAGTTCTTCAATGTTCCGTCGCAGCAAGATACGCAATAATATTTTATTTCCCTAAACAAATTTAAAATATAACCTGACGAGTGTTTCAAAGGTTCCAAAATTATACCTACTCTCGATGAATTATCTCATTAAATATTTAATGAAAAATCTACATAGCAAAATGTTATTTCCAAATAAAAATCTCACGAAAATCATAACTGCGAAGATTTCGCAGGCGGCATCCGATTGGAGCGCGGATGCCAGAGATTGTTTCAGCGGCGGATTGAGCCGATAATAACAATGTCGTCACTTCCTCAATCTAAGTTCTTCAATGTTCCCTCGCGGGCCGATACGCAATAATATTTTATTCGTCTGAACAAAATTTTATGACGAGTCTGACAACTTTTCCTTTTGCGCTATGCACAAATACCTATAGGTACTTTGAGCAATTCTGTTCTTAGTATGAATTGTTTTCTATTATTTTAGGCGTTCCAGTATTCATGTGTATTTATTTAATAAGATAAATTTTGGCTAACATTGTTTAAATTAATTTATTAAATATTTAATTTAAATGTAGACTTTAGGAGACTGAAAAACAAACGAATGATTAATATGATTAAATAGAAATTACTAGTTATATAATTTATAAGCGTAACAAAAGCATGATATTTTTCTAATATTGTAATACTTTTCCGTTTTTGCATTTACGGAGCAACTTTTATTATTGAAAATAAAGTATTAAAATAAATCGACCCGTCTCACAACTAGCTCCAATGGGACTTGAGCCCACAGAGCTACCGAGTCGTCACAGCATTCACCCGGAGAGTGAAAGGTCGTGGGTTCGAGTCCCAATGGAGCTAGTTGTTAGACAGGTCGATTGTTAATATTCTATCAAAATCCTTATTTTCACACATCTATGATTATAGAGGTCAACAAAATCACTAGTTTGTTAGACCTTAAAACAGTAAACATTTCTCTATAGCATAAAACAGGGGACGTAGCCGGTTGTTTCTTGTGATTCCGCCCTTCAGCCGCCGCTGTTTACAAGTGACTTTACGAGCCATGTAATTACTCTCATCGTAACACAATCGCCGCTTTGTCTCGGCCCTAACACTGGGAATTAATTCATTTCATTACCTTTACTTACGTATTCTTACTTTGAGTATTATTTAAGTTTTATGCTAATTTCAGAAAAACTTAAATGTTTACTTCGAGAGCTGGCATTGAATTGTGCATTGCCTTTACAACGCAAATATAAATATTGTATAATGCTCAATCTAACAAGTAACATCCATAAAACCATATTAACCAGTTTAAAAAAAAACATGTATTGTTTGTATTTTCTTAAACGTGTAAGTAGACCGTGTTTTCTTTCAATCGAAATTTCAGCATTGATAATATTAAGAAAGTTCGACAAGATAAGTATGTTTAAAAGATCACATATTACCATAATATCTATCTAACCTGCGATACTCAAAGCTTAAAGTTCGCATTTCAAAGTTATCGTGAGGGATGAATGGCGATTAATTAATTAGCTGCGACCCTTCGCGTCTCCTGGGCTCCATTACTTAATTAGTATCAGGTAGACATGTAGCTTTCGTATTTTGTGAATCGCGACAACGCTTGTCACTTCTGCCGATCTTATGACCGAATAGATTACTACCTGCTAAAAATAACTGACAAGATATATTTTTAATTTGGAAACATTAGGTTTTTATTTTTTTAAGTTCATTTAATGTTTTTATCTAATTGCCAGCCCCATTACATTTTTAAAACTACAATCTTTAATTAGCTAAATCACTTAAATAGAAAGAAAGAAAGAGAAAAGAAACAAAAAATTATAACTTTTTCGACTAAAAACACACATAAAACACAAAATACACGGTAAAAGTAACAAACATATTTGGCCGAAATGAATAAATCAATAAATAAACAAAATCTAAATTAAAATTTAAAATGGTATTTAATATAGGAAAAATGTGATAGTAAAAAACCACGAGCCCTATAAGTAACTTTCAGGCGGGATCGCAATAGCTACTTATAGGGCTCGTGGTTTTTTACTATCACATTTTTCCTATACTTACAAAATTGCATTGTGAATGCATAAAAATAATTTCAAATCTCAATGGTATTTAATGTTAAAAGAAGTTGAATAAATGCTTCGATCAACAATAACACCTAGTAAATGTTAAAGGCACTGATTTAAAGAGACAGTTGTAAATAGCAGTTTTGGTAAGTTAAAAATTATAAATGGCAAGTTTAATAACTAGTTCAGCAGTTAAAACTAAGCAGTAAAGTAAACAAAAATGAGTAATAAAAAATAATGAAATGGATCAGTGAATATATAATTGAGCAGGAAAATAATTAAATGAGCGGTTACGTGTGGGCAGCAGTAATAAATCGGATTTTGTCGGTAAGAAATCTCATTCTACGCAATTCTATAAACAATGAATCTTGGTAGGTAGATGAATTCTATAACCCGCACTAGGTTTATTATTTTCAATAAAAAAAAATCCACGAAATTTAAGGCGAACGCGAAGCGCAGCGAAGCGTTCGGCTTAAATTTCTAACCTATCACGTGTTCTACAGGACTTCCGGCAAACTTGCCATTTCTAACTTTTAAAATAAAAAAGTAAAAATCTAGAAATAATAATTGCTCACCGTGAACTGCCGAACTATATATCTAACTGCCCATTCCATCATTCTACTGGCCGTTCATTTATTACACTGCTCGAACAATTTTTGAGTCTTCATTGTAGGATGAATTATCCGCTAAATTTTCTTTTTATTACTATTCATGTTTTACTGCTGTAGTAAAACATGAATAGTAATAAAATAGTTACTAATTATGACATGCGAAAATATAACATTAATGAATAACAAATATGAAAAGAGAAATTCAATATGTATTATAATAAGCGAATTATGAGCTACTTAATTGTGACTCTAGCTATCTCTTTCTAAAACGAAATTTTCTATGGCGAGAGTATGGCGCTATAGAAATGTGACGTCACGTTTCTATAGCGCTCTCCTTGTCTAATTAGTAAGTTTGATGCTCTATATCGCTGAAAATATGCAAGATATTTGAAAATAAATACCTATGTTGTGTTGCTACTAATTAAATGAACATTTTAAGTCAATAAAAAAATTTTTGTCAAATACCCAATATTTTTTCAACTGATCATAATAACATACCAAATGTTTAAATAACAGTTGGAAAAAATATTATTATGTAACGAATGAACTCAAAAAGTACTGGACCTATTTCCAAAATTCTTTCACCGTTACAAAGCTACAGTCTTCCCGAGTGACATAGGCTATATTTTATCCCGATATTCCTACGGGAACGGGTACCACGCTGATAAAACCGCGAGGATCCGCTAGTGTTAAATAAGTTAGTAAATTCTTACATAATGTGAAAGTGTGTTTGTGTGTTTCTCCGCCTTTTACATCAAACCGGAGCAATGGGACGGATCCACATGATTTTTGGTATGGGGATAGTTTGGGAACTAGGCTACTTTTTATCCCGAAAAAATATCACATTCCCGGGGGATAACGTCGTGTAGTCCAAGCGGGCGAAGCCGCGGGCGGAAGGCTAGTACTAATTTAAATAAAGAAAGAACAGAACTTATAAGCAGAATCTCCTTCTTCTCTAAATTACTGTAGAATATAAGATATAAAATTTGCTGTAGCGTTAGGTACTTGAAGTACCTACCTAATAATAATATAATCATTTGGTTTGATCAAAAATTACGTTGTAAAATGCTGTTTCATTACCCAGCGAAACATGAGTAGGTTAGGTACTATGGCATTATTCAAGGTAGACTTTACTAATGCATTTTATGGTCGCAGAAATATTTACGAGACTCAGGTGAGAGCGAAAATAAAGGCGGGCAACTCATCGCGCTCCTTTAAATATAATCATCGTTATAGTACATGAAGTGAATTTAGTTAAGGAAAAACTAAGAGCTGCAGTTTTGATTAAAGTTTCTTGTAAGTAAGAATAAACATGATTGTTTGTGGTAAGTACTTAGTTTTTGTCATAGATCTGTTAATTATTTTAGAAAACGTGGTATTTCTTCTAATTACTTCGTTCAATAATTAATTTAGTTTTAATAACCTCCTCATTAGCCGTTTTGCGGGCCCAATGCGGATTACTGGCGGTAATGACTGTAACCATTTGCTTAACATGACTTTTGAAGCACAGGTAATACACTTTTGGTCACACATCCCGTGACGGACCGAACGCGAGATTTGCCGCCACAATCACAGAATTGTTATTAGTCACTCGCATAAACTGTACCTACCTATAGGAAAACTTACAGCTACTTATAAGTACATTAGTTGATGACATAATTATAGAGGGCCAATTAAAAGTTTCCACAGATAGTTAAAAAAAAACAAATAACAAATAGAAACACCTTACACTCCGAGAGCAGTCGAGTAAAAAGTACAAAAATTCCCAAAAAAAAATTACTAAAAAATACATATTATATTACCATTTCCATATTTCTTTTAATTAACTTTAAAGACAACATCTTTATCTCATCTCCTCTAAAATTTGTTGGTAAAGATTGTAAAGCAGTCTCCTAATTGCTTGTTATCTTTCTTTTGGCACCCAAGACTTAAGAAGCCGTTCTATAATCCCTGTATTAAGAGTTATGCGTGGCGAGGGATTTGAGACGTGTTTTCCTCCATTTTCTAAGGCCAGGCAGTCCCGCCTTCCCAGGGGATTCCATTCCGAAAAACCTCCATAAATATTTCTTACAGTATTTGTATCTTCCTTGGAGTATCGTTAGCACAATGTTGCCCTTTTTTCTTTGCGAGTAAGCATCTGCTCCCACAGACAGATAGCATTGAGGTGGTTAAGAAATACAAAATAATAAAATTATGTTTGGGTTTTATGTATATACCTAACCAATTACTTAGCTTCAGAATTATTTAGAGTTGAATTAAAGTAACAACAACCCTTACGTAACTACTTTATTATAATTTCATAACACATGCATTCTTATGGTGTATTCTTAACACACGTGTTATGTTCAAGCGCGTTCAAAGAAAAGCGAGTGAAAATAATTTCGCAGAGATTTTGTCGAGACTTGAGACACACGGTCGTATTCTGTGTTTTAAGACTTAAGGCGATACTCGGAAAAATTATGCTAAAGCAAGATAGCAATGAGAAAACGACGCGCGCGGGAGCGAGACCGATTTTGCCGATTACGCAAAAAAAACACAAAATCACACGTATTCAAAAACTATAGCGATTTTAAAAAAATGCTTCTATACGATCCTAAATATTATTGGTGTCTACTAATTAAACCAATTTTTAATAGTATTATGTATCCCCATTTAAGAATAATCTTGATATTTCTTATTTTTAGAGGTATTTTCGAAAATAAAAAGTGTCGAGCCAAAATAATAAAATCGTGTTTCTATACGACTCTAGATAAAGGTATGAAGAAATATATATCTTATTACCAGATTTATAACAACTCCAACCATCCTATAGTTTTATATCAAAGAGTCCATACTTTTTCCGAGTAGCGCCTTAAAATACTAAAAGTAATTTGCTGTGCAACGTGCTTGCTTGCTGTACCAGCAAGCATCGCTACTTTGTGGCAACAAGATCAGAATTGAGATATGACACAACAACCGTTTAAAAAAATAAAGTAGGTAATTTTGACCAATTTGATATATTTAAAAAAAAATATAACAAACATGAAAGAGATTTTTGCACACACGTTTGTTTATGTCACAAACTCTAGAGCTAATAAGCGTGTAGGTATTTGGTAGAATTGCGTTGAACCGGATTCACTGAAGTTTGGTAGAATTGGATTCGCTGAACGAATTCCAAGAAGCACAGCTGTAAATCGTAGCGAAAAGAGAGCATAATTTTTGAGTCTCGCAAATGTGTCAATAAACATATCCTCAAGCAATGAGTGCTTGCAAAAACCAAGCAAAGCAAATTATTTTATTCGAATAGGTACTATCCTTAAAAGCTAACAATGATAATTTAAATTTTTACTGCCTGCCTTCGATAAATTTACGTGATTTGGAAATATTAACCACGAATAAATACATAGGTATTTGCTTATTTCTTGTTATTATATTCCCTACTATACTGATACAATCTAGAACATGCAACAAACAATAGCACTTTAGTATATACGGTGTAGCAGTGTCATTACGGTTTATCGCTGTTTTTGCGCGCGCCAAATAAATAGCGGCTATCAAAGAGCGATTACACAAACTGTTCACAATCACATAAAAAGACAAACATAACGAAATCTCTGGTGTCAAAGAAAAATAAATCGGTCATAAAGTTTAACAGCTTCGGCGCCAATAACGCCGCTATAGCCGGTGTCGTTACGTGTTAAATGGATTACTGGGTATTAAACGAAAGGGCTAATTGCGAAAGCCCAACCATGAATCCTTTGTTGCAAGTTTTCATGCCGGGTTAACACTCATATGTTGCTGTTTAAATAGGTACTATATGATTCATTGTTTTGTTATGAAACATTATATTGTTACTGGCAATGTAGTAGCACAGTATTAATATATTAACACTGGTGGTAGTAGTAAGTACCTACCTGTTCAAGTAACGAGCTAGGCATCTAGTTTGGCATTTGTTTAATGTTAGAACTAACAACTTTAAACTTAATTTTCCCTTCTCTTGTACTTATCATTATTATTATTATTTCGTGTTTCAGATTTTTTCTAATAGTTGACTTTTAATGTAAACAGAATAATACTTGACAACAATTATTTTATGCTAAAGAAATAAGCAGGAATAACACTCAATATTGTCGTAAATTATAGTATTTTAGATTTTATTATAATTGGCATTTGTTTTGGTTAAAATATCAGTTCAATGAGAAAGCATGTGTGTAGAAGTTATAATGTAGGTGGTTTTCATAAGGAAAGGCTTTATGCATATTATCGTTATAAAAAAGATTTATCTAACAGTGGACCAGAACTAAGCAAAAATAAAAGAATAGGTATAAAATAAATAAAAATAAACACAATCCGATTTACCGTTCGTGTCGGTCATGAGAATGCTTCTGTTTCGGTTTATACAGTTTCCCGTTATTGTTTCGAGTGCGCCGTATAAATTTTACTGCATACATTTTGAAGGTATCGAAACTCGAGCTTAATTGACAATTTACGGCAGAGCCGTTTATGAGCCAGCAAAAACATCTGGCCCCTTGATTGTTTACGTTTTTATGTGCACTTAGAAACTCTCCGGAACGTACCTGGATTAAATAATGCAATCAAAATCACTCCGCATTTATTATTTTAACTGATATAAAAATCTTTATTGTATTCTCTTGGTAAGAACTAAATTTCTGGAAATCGGAGGCGAGGAAATGTGATTAAACCCCCTTTGTTTCTCTACACCCGAAATGGGTCAAAAAGTAAAGATATCAACGATTTTATATTCTGAATATTACCTTCAAAAAGTAAAACAAAATCTGGAATAAGTCTTTTTTTCAAAGCATCGCACGCGCCATGTTATTTATTTATTTGTGATACCACTGAAGCTTCTAAATATTCATAGCGATTCATGGTTGAGTTGACGATTTAGTAATAGGTTTACTTATTTCTTCATCAGTCATAGCTTTTTATTATTGTATCGGATCAATCAAGCCCTTTACACTTACATTTGTAACAACACTGTACAACACCACTGTACATCTGGTGACACATTGAAACGCATACAGTTGATTGTCATAATTTCATTTGGCATACATCATAAGGCATAATATTGAAAAGCATTTTATTCCTTGGCATAAATTTCATAACGCATAATGATAATAATGCATAATAGTTAAAAGGCATAATATTAAAAGGCATAATCTTCGAAATTCATATTTTCGTTTGTCATAATTTCGTAAAGCACACTTTGAAACGCATAACTTAATAAAGAATACCTAATTAATTTTTAAAAACATTTTATAAAAATTATAAAAAAAAAACTACATCAAAAAAGTAAGAAATAATTCCTCACCAAATAAATAACGTAAGTACTTTGAAGTCGGGCGTGAAACATGTACAATTTTTTGTTGTTTTTGTTAAAACCCGCCCGACTTCAAAGTACTTACGTTATTTATTTGGTGAGGAATTATTTCTTACTTTTTTGGTGTGGTTTTTTTGAAGGCGGTTTTATTTTTTATAAAAATAATTTTTATTTCACCCTTTTTAGTGCATCGTGCAGGCAATTTACGTGTTTTCTGGTAAATAGGTATGTGATCAAACTGAAAACCTCCTTTTTCGAAGTCGGTTAAAATACCTTGAGGTATCCACTTTTTAACAAAACAAGAATCATCTAAATCGGTTTATAAACAAAGGAGTTATGCCTAAAGATACGTATTAAATTCGCATAAAGTGGTAACGAAAACGACAGTATTTTCAAGATTTCCTGAAAACTACTGAACCGATTTCAAAATTTCAAAAAATGGGACCAACTTGGAAAACAACCTGATGTAATAACGTTTAAACCATTTCAATCGGTTCAGCCGTCTTCGAAAAATCAGTGGACATACACAAAAAAAAAACATACATACAGACGAATAGAGAACCTCCTCCTTTTTGATTTAGAAGTCGGTTAATGACAATATCTCGAAAACGGTGCGTCGCGTCGTAGCCAAAATCTGATGAAGTTTTTGGTACCCTTTTAATAACCCCGGAGGTATTTGAGAGACATCCAATGGTTAAAAAAAAACTTTTTTTTAAGGTCTGTTGTCTCAAAAAGATTTTTTTTTAGTCTATAAGTTTTGAATTTAGTTCAAATGGAAGAAAACAAAGGGAGCAGGGGGACGGGGGGGCGCAGCCCCCTACCAAGGGGGCTCGGGGGGCGAAGCCCCCCGCCACCCGAGAAGTCCTAACAGTCGTTTTAGGTTAGGTTCGGTTAGTAAAGTGACCAAAACGCCGCGCGAGCCGAGAGAGCGAAGCGAGCGTGCCGCGGGAGCGGCCGGCGAAGCGCCAGAAAATACTTTTTTTATTTTCACAGACCTAGCTACAAAATAAATAAACACAAGGTAATACCCCGTTAAATTTATGCATTTTGAATATTATGCCTTTTAAGTATTATGACATTTAAAAGTTATGCCTTTAGATAATTGTGCTTATTGAAATTATGCCTTTCGATGATTATGCCTTTCAAAATTCGGGCAAAAAAAGTATGCGTTATGAAATTATGCCTTTAAGAATTATGCATTTCGATGATTATGCCTTTCAACACGATGCGTTTCATGTTTATGGCGAAAAATGTTATGCGTTTCATTAGGTAACCCTGTACATCTACTTAGACAGTAAAGTATTCTCTAACACAGTTACATTTGATCAAATACGTTTTATCTAAATCACATTACTGCAATTCAATCAATTATCTAATATTTGATAAAAGATCACCGTGTGTGAATTACGAGAATTCGTGAATCGTCAGTTGGTTGCGATCACAGAACATAAGAAAAAGCTTAGAATTAGATATGCGGGGTGCGAGAGGGTAAACCCTTTTGCACAAAAGTCATGAAAACTTATGCATTTACCTTTGTACTATTTTGATTTGATTCTCTTCATGTTAACATGTCTGTTTTCGATATGTATGTCTGGATTGAGATATCCTACCTAAATTTCTGGTTACTGATACATGTATATTTAGTCAAAAATTGTCAAAACCCTTGACTGAAATCCAAAAATTTGTCACTCGTAAGGGAAGAAAGATAAAGTCTGTTATGTGGAGCACTCAATTCAGACATTTTGCAAAATGGTTACGCGCTGACTCTCGCTAAATAATGTATCTATTGCCGAAAATCATATACCAAAAAATTGTACACAATTTGTCACGAAAACTTACTAAGAAACCAAAGCATTAGGAGATATCATCAGGAATCTACGACGGTCACAATGAACCACTCAATTTATACACCATTTGTACTGAGTGATCCCTGAAATACCCTTCAAAGTTGTATAAATGTACGATTTCTGTTATGTCCCTTCAAATATAGATTAGAAACGTATTTGTACAACAAAATTCAGAACACAAATAATTATATTAAAAAAAATGTAAACAATTAATTGTTTTTAAAGCAGCTGAACTGAGTGATCCTTAAAAGCTTATTCAGTTAACTTGTCCATTCATATTACTTGGCAGTAATCACTTCAAAATTTGTACATGGTCATTGTGTCATGGTAACCGTTATCGTGATATTATTTTGTATGAAGGGTGCCTACCATCAACTCTTATTGCGGTTTTGTTTAGGACCTAAACTGATCTGCTTCGCTTATTCGTACCACGACAGCTTAATATCAATGACAGCGATTCAGTGATCATTCAATGACATTTCACAGCCGCTAATCTGTCAAGAACTCTTATTTGACTTATAACTCGGCCAAGCTAACATGACACCTGCAGGTTATACCCGTCCCTCTCACTCTCCGGGCATGACAGAATCGAGTCAAAGAGACGGGTAGAAGAAATAAGGACACAAATCGTTCGGTCATTCACATTTAGCAATTCATTTGCGATCCAGTTTTTAGAAGGTCATAGTACGAAAGAAATCAATTCATTTTAGGAACCTATTCTGTATCGCGCTATTTTTGAGTCGCTGTCTTAAAGTTGATGGTAGGCACCCAGAACAGAGCCTTTTTTTCGTCGTCTAGGGAACTTCAATTCAATACACACCTATTGGACAGCAGCAATTTGACAGTTTATGAAGGACGGTATTGGTTACTATTTAATTATCATTACGATAGTTTTTCATGCTAGGGGTACAGTGCTTAATGCGTGACAGGTTCCTCTTAACCTCTTTCCTGTGTTACGTGGCTATGACCTTATGGAGGCAATGGCACCTGCAGATTCCATTAGCTGATTAGCTCTCTGATCACATTAATACTCAAATAGCAACGTATGAATCTTAAATATTAACTTACCTACGTATTTACTTACGTGCATATTAACTGTGGGCTATTGACATACAATAACTAGGATTACAATTACACTGATTGCTTACTATTATACTTAGGAGACATGTATGATTTATTTAAACTCTTTATCATTAATCTTATCTTACAATGTATGATCAGTTGTGTAGATTACAAGATTTAAAATAAGTTATTTTTCGTATAGGTATCTTACATTAGGTAGGTAAGTATATTTTTTTTAATCAAGGCTAAATGACTGTCTAAAATATGTGCTTCTGTATCAATTACTAAGATAAACAAAAGCTTAGTGCAATTCTTAAAGTACAAGAACTTCAAAAGTTCGATAAAATTGCAAACTATGTAATTTCAATGAACAATTTCATTCAAACACCAATTTGGAATTTAATTATTTAACTAATTTGCTTGGTCGAACAGCTCAAGTCAAAGAACATTAAAAATTCGTTGAGTTCACATTGAACTTTATCGTGCTTGATTTAAGTCCCAAACTAAAATTTTCTAGGAACTTTACACTGAAAGCGAAACCGTGTAATGCGATCCCTTGAGGATTTTCTGTGACCACATCGTAAGGGTCAAACGAAAGGTTGGCCATAACAAGCATTTCAAATTTGGACCTAATACAAAGTGAAACAGATGTGTGGTGAGCAGACCAAGTCTTAGTTTAATATTGTTAAAGTGTATTTAATGAATAAAAAGTGCGACCTCCCTCAGTTGAAATGAAAAAATATAGCTTGGACTGGCCCGAAAAGTAATAATGTGAAATTCAGTCCATAAATTACTTTTATTTTTGGGTCCAATTTAAATTCAAGTTTGCACATTTAATAGGCATGAATGACAAGCTATCACTTGGCATAGTTTTACCAAATATTCTATTGCACTCAAAGATTGAGAGTAATGTTTTTTTATTATAATTTATGTGTCATAACGCCTAAAAAAACAAAAAAGTAATCGTAACTTAATTTCCCATGACTTTCCCTGTATAGGTACATATATCTATACCCAACCTAAATACCAGTGATTAGCGGTGTACCCAAATACAGTCAGTGTTGCAGCAACGTGCAACACACAACGTTTAGCCGAATTCAGCATGATACGTACCGCAATACGGGATTTGAATAGCCCTATGTTAGTTATTCAACTCGCAACCCGGCCAGCCAGTGCTCGCTCGTAAATCAAACTCGCCATTCGCTTATGCATTATACAATTTTATTTGTGCCAGTCCACTGAATAGGTAATAAACTGGGAAAATTCGTTGTGCGTTTGTAGCGCAGGGAAATTGCACGCAAGCGGACGAAGACAAGTTGTCGGTAAACGTTAGAAAGAAATACGACGCTTTTACATGTAATAGGGGTTTCTGTTTTATTCAAGAAAGGTGATGATATGGCTTGAACCTGAACTTTAGTTTGCTTACACTTAATAGTATATGAAATTATGTTGAGTGAACAGGGGTCATGAAATATGTACATGTATGTTGTGTTTATTTTGTTATTATACCTGATTTACACATTATTTTTAAACTTGCTCTAAATAACTTTACATTTTTCGTTTTTATCTTGTCTTTGAAATCAAATGTCTAAACCGCTCATCCGGTGCAACAACGTCATAATTGCAAATGAACTAAGTATGTCAGTTTGTTTTTAAAATATATATAAACGTGGTGCAACAATGACTTATGTGTAGTTAAACTATTTGCATATTTGGGCAAAAAATTCTTAAAAACGTGCTCCTGTAAAATCGTGATTTTGCAATTATTACATTGTTGAACCCGAAAATCTTATGTATGTAACCTTTTCTCGAATATTTAGCAACATAAAATTCACTTTGACCTTTCAATGGTAGGTATATACAGAAACGAAACGAAACATTGAACTGCTAGCGTCTTTTGGCATAAAGGTGCTCCCTCACTGGGATCATTCGCTTGTAATGTAACATTACAGATTCGATTTGAAGAATTTTGTTTACCTTCGCGTCTGCGCATTGATCTTACAAGTTGTATCAAAACATTAGCTGAGATTGTATCATTACTGGTTAGGCACTTTAATTACAGGTTGCGCATTGTGATGCTCGCATCAGTTATCTTTCCTCACTGGTGTTATGGACTGATCTATATAGATATTATGACGTAGGCGTCCGCTAAGAAAGGATTTTTGTGAAAGTCTTTAAGGGGGATGAAACGAATGTATCCATTCCCCGGATCACACGCGGGCGAAGCTGCGGGCAAAACCTAGTGTTAAATAAAACATTGTCACTAGTGAGTCTTTATAATCTCAAGCTCTCAAGATTAAGGCTAGGAACAAAATCTGAAAGCCTAAAGCCCAGCAGCCTTAATTGTTCTCCGTTTTATTTAAACAACATAAACACAAACGGCTTTTCTTATCCTTCGATCGCGTCACACGATGGCAGAAATGTTAAAAGGAGCAATAATTGTCTCCAAGACATATAACTATTCTCCATGAGTTTAAAGAATACACATCCTTGCCTTACATTATAAGGACTAAAATGTGATAGATATAGTTGCAAATATACTTCAGTGTTGTGGTGTGTTGTGAGGATTCCTACACCCATATCCGGGTCGGCCACGCACCAGAAACGTATCGAATTCATTTAAGTAGTAAGTATGAATTGTTAGAACACATTAGTACAGTGTGTTGTGTTGCAGTACGATCTGTCGTGTCCATACTAAATGTATGAAACGGATGTACCTACGCTTCTGGCGTGTTACAACACACCACAATACAGAAATATGTTTTCGGCTTAAATCCTTGAATTTTTGCCATGTTTTCTTCAGACACGATACACACAAGCGGCTAACCTTTTAGTGCGCGTTAGTTTTCCAGGCTGTCTTCATCTCGCGGGGCGGCGTAGCGGAAAATTCACTCCTACCCTCGTTCCACACGTGACTGCCCCCTACCTCGCCGTCTGGCTAATACTTTCAGCAATTTAATTATTATAGCCCAACTTTCTCACTTTGCCGAAAAATTAGGAATCTAGTGTTATGCTAGAGATCTAAGACAATATGTTTTTCCACTGCGAATCATCGTAGGCTATCATCGGGTAATTAAAGTTGCCGAACCGATCTAATGGTGTTTATTAACACTTTAAGTTTAAAGAGCTAGTTGCGAAAGCTCGCTGCCAATTGTGTCAATGAACTTAAAAATTTTATAAAATGATCAAATAACTCACTTAAAATGTGAGGCTGGTAGGAAAGTTATAAATGCGTTTGCTATGAAACTTTTTTTACATAAGAGCTGTTACATCCTCTCCTATGAATCCTATGATACATAAATAACAATAACAAAACAAAATCAGACACGGCTGTTCGAACGAAACAAGGATACACGACTTACAAGGGACAAAAGTCGCGCGGAACATCTGTTAAGCAACTTCTTAAACTTTTGTGCAAGAACAAAGTGGAATATGTGTCCTTAGGGTGGAAGCTGAAACTTTCAATATGAACCGCACTCAATATGGGGTAGACTTTGTTTTGTTTCCATGTGGTTCTCACATAGCTTCGGCCAGTAAATTTAAATTGAAAACGTATAAGTTTTTTGTGTCATTACCTTGTTTATTTGACGGTCTGGGTGCCAATTCATTGGCGTAGAGGGGGTTTGGTTACGTGTAGAATGAGTATGATTCACTGGTTTTTTTTAATTATCTTGATTGGTAAAAAAAAAACATCATAGTGTGATGAACGACACTGATTCTAGACCTAAGTTTTATGCTACTGAGAAATAAGCTAATTAGTTTCTGTCATAATCATAACTAGTGTCGAGAACTACTCATAGATTAATGATATCATGAGTTGTTTTTATAACTTGCTACACGAAAGGAAAGACTAATAATTTATCCCATGAAACTCCTACAATTACGTTACTCAGACCAATCAAATTTATTCCAATACAGTACCAAGGATATACTACTTTCAAATCAAGTGCAAGGAATAATTTTATTGCATCAAGACAAATTTTCGACAAATAAGTATATCGTATATCTATCACATCTAGATCCAGCAGAGCTAACAATATGACGGCAACGACATAGTTTGTCACGTTACTTTCGACCAATCAGATTGCTTAGCGAACGTGCTTTGGAAGGCGCGCGATAAACTATGTCGTTGCCGTCATGTTAGCCCTACGGTCACAGTGCAACAGTCGGAAGTAAAGGAAAAATTGTAATTGAAAATCCTTCAAAATACTAGGTACGGGGCTATGTGTGTGTTTTTTATCACAATTTTTTATACTAACAGGACCTCATTGTGAATACAAAAAGGTAAGTATAATAAGTCAGATTTATTGTTTAATCAAACAGTTACGCGGTGAAATCAATTTAAAGTATCATCAGTTCTGAAACTGCGACAAAAGGCGAATTGTGACAATTGTAATCGCACGTTATTATGACTGTGTCAGTACAAATGGGCCCATTTGGTGGAAATATTTTCTACAGGGTAATGCCAGGTGATTCGGGCGTCGGTCGCCGACAATGCAGTAAAAACGTCGTAATTACTATCATTTCACTTCCATTTCATTAGCATGGATGCTGATCGGCAATCTGCTGGGTAATGTCTCGCGATGAAATTTGCCGTCATTGTCCCCTTTTAATGATACTTTTGTTTTTAGGGTTCCGTTCCGTTTGGCATAAAACGGAACTCTTATAGATTCGTCATGTCTGTCTGTCCGTCCGTTCGTCCGTATCTCACAGCCACTTTATTCCGAAACTATAAGGAGTACAAACTTGAACTTGGTAGGTAGATCGATTTTTACACGAAACTAGCTTCCGCCCGTGACTTCGTCCGCGTGGACATTCGAGAAAATACTTAGGGGGCCAATAACCAGGATAAAAAGTATTCTAGGTTTTGATTTCATAAAAGTCCGATCAGCTGTTTTTACGTGATTAGGCGGGTCCTCCCTCACCAAGCGCGCTGCCTCGCGCGAGGCAGAACCTTGCAGGAAATGAAACTAAAAAAATATATTTTTCATCAAATCTATTTATGTGGGGTGTATATGTCGCAGCCAAATGGTTGAATCCGCCATTTAATTGAACGCTTAGGCCGATAATTTTTCGTAAGCTATTTTATCTTCTCATAAGTTTACGGAATCACAAAAAAAGTAACCACGAAATTTAAGACGGCCGCTTCGCTGCGCTTCGCGATTGCCTTAAATTTCTAACCTATCACGTGTTCTACAGGACTTCCGAGGGGTACATGCTGCCATACTATTACTTAACCATACGGCGGATTCAACCATCCGCCTGCGACATATATACATAGGTCTTTAAAAATAACATAAGTACTTTAAGTTACTTCAATCATTTTAGGGTTCCGTAACCGAATGGCAAAAAACGGGACCCTTAGGTATAGATTCATCATGTCTGTCTGTCTGTCCGTCCGCCCATCTGTGACAGCCACTTTGTTCAAAAACTAATCTGTAAACTGAACTAAAGTATTCTGTAGATCGCTCTACAATCTTCATACGAAAATAAAAAATAAGGATAGGCTACATGGAACTGAAACTATTTTTTTTTCATCAAACGTATTCGTGTGGGTAGAGTGTCTATAGATAGGTCTTTAAAAATAATATAAAGGCTTTTTTAATCGTTTTTTCTTATAGTCAATATTTCGAAAGATAGGCACTTCCAAAGTGGTAAAATGGTTACTATATTCTGTAGCACAATATTTTGGCGGTTAGATGATATTTTAAATCAATTCAAGGCTAAAACACTTTTCTATAGAAAATAAAATAAACAAATAAATAAAATTGGAGTGTCTGTTTGTAATATTAAAATAACCGCTTTTTACTTCATGCTTATGATTATAATATATACGGTACATATACCAATATAACATTTTTTACAATTTTTGTCTGTCTGTCTGTGTGTTCCGGCTAACCTCTGAAACGGCTGGACCGATTTTGACGGGACTTTCACTGGCAGGTAGCTGATGTAATAAGGAGTAACCTAGGCTACTTTTATCCCGATATTCCCACGGGAACGAGAACCACGCGGGTGAAACCGCGGGCGGCCGCTAGTATATTATATGAAGTAAAAATTAAATCAAATAAAATTATAGAATATGATTATTATACCAAAACAGTTTTACCGTAAAAGTTTTTATAGAATATGAATATTATATGAAATGAATATTAAACGTACCTAATGTTATTATTATAGAAAGTGTATTAAGATCAAGTAAAAATTATATTCAATGAACGTTATATCCATTAAAATTAGTATATTTGTAATTATATTAAATGAAACACACTCGGTATTTTGGCTAGGTGTGATAAATAGGTACGGAACCCTTCATGGGCGAGTTCAACTCGCACTTGGCCGATTTTATTCTATTGCAGCCGGAGATCAACGCATCGCTGTTTTTCACAAAATAAAGGATGAACTGTCTCATTATACCAGTATGTGGAAGGGAAAATAATATAGGTATTTGTTAAAAATACTCTGTTTCAAGAAAGTTTTATCATTCGGTGCTGCTACATTTATAATTTGAAACTAAACTTAAAAAGTATCTAAATAAGTATAGATATATGTATATAAATACTTAATATAGAATATATAAACATGTACCGATACGCAGATATAACGCACCAGGTAAAAAAAAAAAATATTACAAAATTAAAATATAAAAAATAAAACAGAAGAAAATTTCTTATGTTTGTAAAAATGATAGACCACTTAGAAAAAGAGAAGACAATTTCAGAGCATTTTCTCAAACCTACTAGTAAACACGTAAACGCAGCGTACAGTTTAGTTTTCAGATAAGTATACCTGATTGGTTTTACACAAAAAACGTTATTGAATGTTTTGTGAAAAATCGAAAAAGACTCTTCTTTAAAAACTCTCTAGTGTAATGGAAATCGTGCCCCACGACCCCGGGGGCATCGGGGAGTCCCCGCACAAAAGGCCCAACAAAAAGGTCTTGCCGTCACATGAACATTGTAAAACTCTGTTCGCATTCACGTCTCGGCCGACAAACAAATTGCAACTCAGCGTGGAGAGTTTAAGCTTCTTTTTTCTTCTACATAATTGTCGAGTAACAGTTTTTTCCAATCCGATAATGCGACCTTAGCGTCCGGATCATGGTTTACTACAAATTGTATTAGAGTAGTAGATTTAACTATTTATGCGGACCACGGTCCGGGCTCTAGGGATGTACCGCACGCTCGCGAGGCACGAATGTTTGCAGTGGCATTGTATATTGTGCAATTACATTTCACGGCGGCATTGTCTTAGTGTCGGTTTTGTTTATATAGTAGCTATAAAACATTACTAACATTTTTGCTGTTGTTGCACAAAAAATAACCAATGACACTTGAGACAAAGAACAAGGAAAAGAGATAGCTGTTGTATATTCCGCAGAGCTAACTCGAACCTTCTCCTCTTTGCTTAGGCCATCGCCCATAAAAACCTATTTTCATCATTCTCAGTAATCTCGCGAAGCTTTGGAAAATAAAAAGAAGGAACTAGGTACTTGAAAAGGTAAAAAATTCTATTGTCTTTTTTATAAATCTTTTTAAATTTTATTCCAATAAAAAAAATATTATTAAAACAAGCTGTGCAATAAACGGAAACTAAGTTTGTAATTTGTAAATAGAAACAGTAACAATATTTTTTAAATATTTTACTCAAAACCATAAACTTATTTTATACGAGAGTACTTGTATATAGTAAGTTTATGCTCAAAACAAAATAGGGGCAACTGGGCTTTTTTCAAACATGCTCACTTTAGCGTCTCATAGATGAGTAACTTTTTGCACCACTGCAATGATTTTTACGTCAATGGAAAGACCAAAATCTCGTCTTTACACATTGCCAAAACCGGGGAAAATTTTCAAAAAGGATAAACAATAAATTGAACTCCACGCCCCATATATTGTTAAATGACACATGAAGTTTGACCTACTTATATAATATTCCCATTGTAAATGAATCATGTTAATAAAATACAAACTGTTTTGATTCTCAAATAACGAGGATCACTTAATCAGAAGGTACTATTGTTTTGGGTAATTAGCTGATAAGTTGATGTTTATTATAATATCGAAGCAGTTGTTGTTCAGGGCTACAAATATGTAACTCAGTTTTATTTTGTAACATTGTTACTGACATCCCTGATTGTGTTTACGTGACTTTGCCCTACTGTATTATTTTGTGTAGTTTTTATATTGTCTCATGGAAAAAGAGCTATAAATTGATATTTTTTAAGTAAGAATGTAAAATCTGTTCCATAGTTTTTTTTTGCGTAAAAGCGTACCAACAGATAAACAGGCATATAGACAAAACATTAAACAACTAATGTAGGTATTGTAAAATTCAGTAAAATAAATATTTAGCCTCCTTATTTTATTACTTCATTTAAACTTAACTCCGCAATCATTAATGAACTAAATACATCACTAAAACCGAATAAATTCTTTACCGCTGTTTCATAAAATGTTAGTCGGCAACTTGGAAAATGAGATGAGCACGCTTCTTTATCCAGCCGATTATACGGAGGCACGTAGCTCGGATTTGTACTGATCATACCAAACTTAGTATTGAATTTTACTTTTTAAGCAGCACGCTTAGTAGGTACAGGGTAATTTTATTATGATGACAAGAACATGCTTAAAATAAACGCTTGTAACTTTTAATAGACTGACGTTAATAGAACGAAGAGTACCAAGAAGAAGGTCAAAGTCAACACAGTTAAATGCACTACTGAAATCCAGCAAGACCATCGCCGTGAGCCTGGTATTATCCATGGCGCTGCGAATATCCTCCGTGATGTTCAGCAGTGCACTAACTGTGCTGTGGGTAAGGCGGAAACCGGATTGGTGAGGACATAGCAGAACATTAGACGAGACGAAGGAGGATAATTGGTTGCGGACGATGGATTCAAGGACTTGAAATAGGACGGTACTGGGTTGGAGATGTTGGGTTGTCGGTTTTGGGTAAAGGTATAACATGGGCTTTCTTCCAGGATGAAGGAAAAACATTGTGTTGCAGCGAGAAATTTACGATGTGCGTAATGACAGGCACAACGACCTCCAAAACTGGAAGAATTATTCCCTGACTGAGTCCATCACTACCAATGGCTTTTGTGGAAATGGATTTGATATACTTCGCAAAGTCCTGTTTAAAAAGGGTTAAGGGGCAAAGTTTGTCAGAGATATGATAGTAGTTGACTTAGAAGATGTATCTATAGAAAGAGGGGGTGTAGAGAAGTGTTTGCTAAGAGTGTTAAGGTCAGCACTAGGACTAGAGTCTGCAGCCATGCCCACCTCGTGAGACCTTAAAAAACCCCAGATATTTTTCTGATCCAAACTAGCTTTTTGCATTTAATTTTACTGTATTGATGTCACTTAGCATAATTTTGTCAATGTTTATAATGATTCAAAATGATTGAAAGCTAGTCGGTGACCATACAAATTAAAAGTTTTCGTTGAAATAGCAACTTCCACAAATCTTAAATCAAAACATTTGACTTACAACTCTGCCTTACAAATTTTTATTTAGCAGTAAACATTAATTCTGAACTGCATAACTAGTAGAATATGATTGTGCCTCGCTTTATAGTTCCCAGTAGAAATAACGTGGTGGCCATAAAAGCCTGTTCCGCCGTCATTTTTTATATTGCACGCATTCGTGGGCCGTATGTACAAGTATAAAGCTAGTAACTATGCAAATGAAAGTGAAACGTTGAAATAGCACTTTTCGCAAATCTCTATTCAACGCATTTTCAATATCCAAACAATTGAATTATAAAACCGCCTTCTAAAAAACCACATCAAAAAAGTAAGAAATAATTCCTCACCAAATAAATAACGTAAGTACTTTGAAGTCGGGCGTGAAACATGTACAATTTTTTGTTGATTTTGTTAATACCCGCCCGACTTCAAAGTACTTACGTTATTTATTTGGTGAGGAATTATTTCTTACTTTTTTGATGTGGTTTTTTAGAAGGCGGTTTTATTTTTTTATAAAAATAATTTTTATTTCACTCTTTTTAGTGCATCGTGCAGGCAATTTGCGTGTTTTCTGGTAAATAGGTATGTGATCAAACTCAAAACCTCCTTTTTCGAAGTCGGTTAAAATACCTTGAGGTATTCCCTTTTTAACAAAACAATAATCATCTAAATCGGTTTATAAACAAAGGAGTTATGCCTAAAGATACGTATTAAATTCACATAAAGTGGTAACGAAAACGACAGTGATTTCAAGATTTCCTGAAAACTACTGAACCGATTTCAAAATTTCAAAAAATGGGACCAACTTGAAAACCAACCTGATGTAATAACGTTTGAACCATTTCAATCGGTTCAGCCGTCTTCGAGTAATCGGTGGACATACATAAAAAAAAAAAAAAAAAAAACATACATACAGACGAATAGAGAACCTCCTCCTTTTTGATTTAGAAGTCGGTTAAAAACTAAGAACTCTCTCTCTCTCTTACTTATTTTATTCAGCACTAAACAATAATATCCGGACTGTATAACGATTTGAATACTATTACACCCAGCTTATAGTTCCCGGTAGAAATAACGTGGCCATAAAAGCTTTTTCCGTCGTCATTTTTATAATGCACGCATCCGTGGCCCGCACGTACGAGTATCACACAAGTATAGTGCTTTGAATTTTAATGTAATAAAGCTCTTTGCTATGAAACAGCGTTGAGCAAATGTTTCAATCCATTCGGTGTGTTTGATGTTACTCTAATGGTGTATATTTGATGAGGTTTGTTATTAGCGAGCGTTTGATTTGGCTGTATTGATGTAACGACTTTTGATGTAAAAGAGTGGTTCGCTTAGTTTGATTTACTATATAATAAAAAGGTTAAGTACAAAATATCAATCTTAAAAACATTAATTTAAAATAGGTATTATGTTTGAAACATTTTAAATACTAAACACATCTTAGATTTCTGCGCGAACTGTCCATATAAATAAAACACTTTCACGGATTTTTTCACGCAATTTATTCAACAACTAAAATCAAAAAACAACTAAAAACCAGATTTTTTGGTTTACCAAAAAATCTCAAAAAACAACTAAAATTTAACTAAGTTGTTGAATAAATTGCGTGAAAAAATCCGTGAAAGTGTTTTATTTATATTTTAAATACTAATTTATTATAATTCGGTTGACGCTAGTTAAATTATGACAGGTTATCAAAACCTATTCATGCTTCATGCAGGATCTCGCGTCGGTCGGTATACGGCTGGAGCCTGGCCCAGTCAGTGTAGTCGTAGTCATAGCCAAGCCATATCATTTATTGTAGCGTGAATCATGTCCAGAGATCGAAATAGGGCTCTACCTATTTAGGTTCATTGACCGCAAACGTTGTGATAATATGGAAATTCTACAAGATTCCGTCTTAAACGCCGAGTTTCTTTTTTTAATAATCTTCAATTATTTTAATATTGGGCTGCACCTCCTCGACTCACACTATTCTGTGACTATTTGTCATTGTTGACTTGGCTGACCTGTAGCACAAACATACAAACTTGCTCACTTAATTGTCTTAGATGGAAAATTACTAGCATCTCCGCGATTATTTTTACGTTAATGGAAAGGCCTTTTAGCTTTAAAAACAAATCGTGGAACTCCGTGTTTTTTTTAATTTCATATAAATCTGAGAATGTCCATTTTAATAATTATTCAAAAAAAACCCATTGAGAATCTTTGATCGTGGCATAAGCATTTTGATACCAATTTCAACCAATCTTCAATCTGAGTGTGACCTTATAATGCATGCAAGATTTTCATAGTGCAACGGTTAAACTTAATCTGCCATCGGCAGTATTATTTCGTGGATTCTACGAACTTTCTACGACGTAGCAGGTTCCCAGCGTTCCGTAGCTTTAACGTAATGTTTGCACGTCCTGCCCAAATCCCCTGAATGTCCATTAGTGACGTCATAAATGCAACTTATAATCTTCTGCCGTCACCGTCGGTCGCTGCAGTGGGCGAAGTTAATTATTTTGAATTAATATTGAACAACTGACGGACAGTCCAGACTTGTTTGTTTGATGTTGAATCACTGGATATTAGGGAAAGTTAATTAATTATTCATATGTGTTGAGCTTAGTGCTTATGCTATGGCAGAGCCAGCATAAACACGACCTCCTAATTATTAAAAAAGTACTTATTTAATTGAGTGTAGTTCTAAGTACAAACACTATTGACGATTAGAAATAAATGTTCAACTCATAATTTTAGCCGATAATATGGTAGGTACGTAAATGTAGGTAATGTGTGGTTTTTGTTGTTGTTAAGTTATTAACTTTTTATTTATAAAATATCTTTTAAGGAATTATTTAACTTAAAAGAATGTATAATATGTCGTAGGTATATTGCCAAATTATAATTCCACTAAAGAAATTATAATTTCTCGTTAAATTATGAATAGACAGTACGAGACAGTATGCACACGGCTGCGAGCCTCGGAAATCCTGTAGAACACGTGATAGGTTAGAAATTTAAGGCGATCGCGAAGCGCAGCGAAGCGGTTGCCTTAAATTTCGTGGTTATTATTTTTTGGTGAAACAATCCATAATTTGTATTGATACAAAAAAAATAACTACGAAATTTATAAATGAATTCAATTAAATTTCTAACCTATCACGTGTTCTCTAAGACTTCCGAGGCTCGCAGCCGTGTGCATACTGTCTCGTACTGTCTATTCATAATTTAACGAGAAATTATAATTTCACTAGTGGAATTATAATATCACGTCTTTGACAATATACCTTCGACATATACATAATTAGACACTTTTAATAACTCGCGTTGAAGTCAAAATTAGTTAAGTACTGTTAACAATAATTAAAGCGTTAAACACGCTTAAATACTGCCTGCTTTATAAGTATTACGTTAAATTTTGACATTAGTTAAATAAAGTCTATCTATCGTATATAATTTTTTTTATTTACGGTTTTACATGTAGATTTACATATTTATTTGTAATGCTGGGGCTTAATTTGCGTGTAATCCCATTAATTAGTGCGCTATTTGAAAAAGTACGCAGGTGTAACCGGGTCTTAGCTCGCTAATTTGCATTAATAACATTAAACGTTAGGTGATTGCTTGGACCGCGGTAACTTTCGACACATCAAAGGGATTTAGCGGGCCTCTAGGTCATTCGGTATCAAGGAAGTTGTAGTTCCATATACAAACTTGTCGAAACACGGTCACATTCAAATATTCTTTGTCAAGTAATACTATCTCTCCGACCAATAAATGATAGAGTCATAGTCATTGGGTTAGGATGGAGTGGACAAATGAGTCTAGCATGGTAATATAATAAATTTTAATAATACTTCTTCAAGCAGCAGACGCCGCCTCCATTTATATTTTTTATCCACAGATCACGCGCTATTTAAGCCGCTAGACGCTAGAACCAAATATCAAATGAGTGTGGCCACACATTTATCGCATGGTTAAGTGCATAATTTATTGAACGCTAATCATGCTGATAGTGGAACGTTAGGCGTCACGCAGGAGAAGCCCCAGCATAAGCCTAAAACGTGCGTAAAAATTCCTATAAAATCCTTTAAGATAATAATATGATACGGCGAGCAATGCTGGACGTGATCCTAGCCGCATTTGTTAGCGTCGCGTCTCGTCGTGTAAAGCAAAGCAACTTATGCATGTAGAAATGCGCCACTTTGTATATAATTTTAAATGATTGTCTCGGTGTATTATTCTGTTGATTACTCATTCGGTATACAGAAATGCGCCACTTTAGATATAATTCTAAATTATTGTCTCGGTGTATTATTCTGTTGATTACTCATTCGGTTTACGTACATTTACTGTTTTCTATCACATAAATGCGCGTTTGTGTCTTGCCCAATGTAAGTAATTCACAGGTGGATAAATATAAAATTTAATGACCTAAACGCTACGAAATAAGAATTTTTGCTTATACATTCAACACGATACCTCAAGATTAATATATACGTTACAATAAAGAATAAAACAATATCCTCTTCTATGAAGAAGGAAGTCAACAAAGTTCTGTTTTCACAAAACTTGTTCTGAGAAATATGGCAGAAAGGCAATACATTCTTGAGTTTACATTTTCAATAACCTTATTACGCGAAGAAACTGCAGACTCGCTACAAAATTAATCTGGAGCTAAATAAAGGTTTGTTTTCTTAACGAAGCGTCTCCGGGCTTCTCATAATGCACTTATGATTTATTGCATCAGATGCGCGTTGCAACGGTGATTTTTAACGCCGCTTAGTTACCTGTGCTGACTAACCCTTGCTATTGTGATGTCTTTACAGAAGATTATGAACCATTGTTTCCAACTTTTAAACGTATTAGTATAACTTTGTCTATCAAGTAATCTTAAAAAGGAAAAGGGAAAAGTTATGTTACATGGTGTCTATGTAATTTCATAGCACTTTAGCTTTACATATTTTAATTTTAACTACTATGTTTGTCACTAAAACGCCTATTTCTATATTACACGAGATTGAACGATTTTATTTATATAAATAAAACCATATTTCGTACCCCAAAAATGTTTTAAATTAATAATAATTATAGTTGTAAATCTAAATTGTAAAGTCTATTCTTGTCTTCAATAAACATTTACAGCGCACCAGTCAAGATATAACTGAGCGAGGAATATCTCCAGTGACGCTCCTTATGATTCTGACACACCGAATCCCAAGATTAAATTCATGCCCGGAGGTACAATTCGTTGGGAACGAGCGTCGCATCGTCCACACTCCTACGGAGATGAAAAATGGGAGTATTATCTCGATTTCACTTGTCAAGTCGAACACAAAGAATTTTTGCAGTATTTAAATTTGCGACGCTCGGTTGTCCTTACTTAATTTGCGACATAAAATGAGTGTGTTATTTGTATAAGGCGGAAGTAACATCAAGAGATAAAATAATTAGATTATTTATACGTCAATCACTAGCATTTGATTTCTTGTTAAAGTGAGGATTAGAGTTACAAAATATCATCGCTGTTGCTAATACGTTTATACTTTTTACTAGTTATCTTCAACACTAGTAAGCAAAACATTTGTTATTAACTATGTTGAGACTACGATACATATAAAATTTAGTGAGAATTTACTGCATACTACATCTTTCCATAGGTTTTAAACTATATAATTTAAAATATACAGCTAACTAGTGGTGATAAGCTGCAAAATATTACTTTCATAATGACATGTTCATAAATAACTATGTACTACTTATCATTGTTCTTTCTGTGGGGTTTACATTTTAAAAATAAACCTAATAAAATAAGATCTTAACTTTCATAAAGTTTCTGAAATATCATCTCTACAACACAGGCACAATAAAATATGAAAATATTTTCCTAATTGCGACGGAAGTACAAAACGAAGAGAGTTTTTACGAGCCGTAAACAGTTTGCCGGGAAGCCAAAATGTTACGTAAAAACTTCTCCAACGAAACCTTTGCACAATGAAATTAACAATAAGCCTACTGGAAACAAAGAGAGTTAACTTGATAAATAAAAAATATGCCAAGGGACAAATGGAGGAGAAAGCTAAAACTCGGGATTGGGAAAAGTTTCGGTCATTTTAATGCGAGATGCGTTCATTGTGGTCGCTCTTATTATACTCCACGGAGACTCCAAAAACGTCCGAATTAAGACAAAGACGCCTCCACATTTATCGAAGACGGTTTTCGCTTTAAATCGTAAAGCTAAAATATTCATAAACAAAGATATCCTGATAGCCGTTTGCGTCAGCAATTACGCGGTGATATTAAAACTTAATTAAAATTTGTTTATCACGGCTCGAAAGCGATTAAAAGTTTAAACGAAGCTGCGCGAACGTAGACTGCCTTAACGAAACGAGTTTATTTACGTAAATAGTGTTTCAGCGCACCCCACTTCAGAGTTTTCGATGTCGGAAGTTGGATATTTGATTTGTGTGATTGTTTCCAAGTGGTGGAAGCCTGCACCATGATAACTAATATCGGAAAGTTTCACACACGATGTGTTGCAGAACTTGGATTAGATTTTACATAGTAACAGAAAATAGTTGGTATATTTCCTTAGGTCATGCACTCATGCATTTCCGACAGCTTTCAGAAATGCGACATTTAACTTCATTTTGATAGAGGTAAAGCTCGCCAATGCTATTGTTTCATGCTGAAACAGAAGGTCGTCATCATTCAGTTATACGGAGTTTGGGCAATGAACCTATAATTATTATACTTAGCTACAACAAAATATAAGGCTCAATTCTAAGTACCAATGTCGTTATGTAATAAAGACATTAGGGCAAGCCCATTGCGCCGAATACACGCCACGCTACGTTAAGTTACATCGGTAACGCATTAAATTATTTATAGCAGTTCACAACCGAGCCAGTCACTTGGGGCACATTCTACAGGGCGTACTTATTTGGACTTCCACTTGTTTGTCCAAGTTATCTCGGAATTTATGTTAGGGCCGCACGAAGCCCGCGGTACCAACTAGTGAAAATTAATGAGCGCCGTTAATTCCACCACTGAACCACAGGATATGGTCTCCATTTTGACTGGTGAAAGTTTTGTTTTAATTTGACGTTGTAGGCTTTTTAAATGCATGTTATATTGTATACATTGTAAATATTCAAATGCTTCTTTTTTTGATAAATAAAGTTAATCCTGCAGTTGCTTTTGTTCTTGACAAGCTTCCAAATAAGTCGTACCCTGGTCGTACCTTTATAAATTTATTTTTAATGCAAATTTATTTGAAGTCATATGACATTACGATTAAAAAGAAAGTCCTTTGATTTTAGTTTTCTTGGTGTAGACATTTTGATTTGCTTGTAAAATAATAAGCGCGAAAAGGTTGTCATGATGGACAATTCGTTTGATATATCAACGATTAAAAGCTGTTATAATAACACAAGCTTTTGCCCGCAGCTTCGCCCGCTTGCGATGCGGAGAATATAAACCTTCGTATCATCTCTAAGCGTTTTTTTGATTACCTACATGTAAGTAAGTGGGGATGTATTTTTTTTTCTTGTCTACCCCATAGCGTATAGCCCATAGGGATGTCGTTAGATAACAATTTTAAAAATATTGCGGGTTAGTGAAAACAGTTTTTTTGATTGAGGCATCCGTTTGTGATTTATTAAGCTTTAAAGTGCATAATTTTGTTAGAGTCAAAGCCAAATGGTTGTTTTTGGATACGTGAATAAATTCACGATAGTTGTATATGTGACGAAGTTAAAAGAAAAAGTATCACAGCTAAGTAGGCGTTACAAGTTTTTGAGATATAACACATCACTAATATTATAAAGAGAAAAGATTTGATTGTCTGTTTGTTTGTGTGCATCGAATAGGCTCCGCGAAACTATTGGACCGATTTAAAAAATTCTTTCACCATTAGAAAGCTACATTCTTCCCGAGTGACATAGGCTATATTTTATCCCGATATTCCCACGGGAACGGGTACTACGCGGGTAAAACCGCGAGGATCCGCTAGTTTTAAATAAAACCGCAAATACAACTTTGTCATTCATACGAACACTATGATAGTGGTATTTTTCTAGGTGTATGTAATCGGTTCGTTAGGTGGGTACGGAACCCTTCATGGGCAAGTCCGACTCGCACTTGGACGATTTTTATTTATACAGATAACGTGGGCGGCGGTAAGAAAACTTAACGACCTAATGTTTTTTGGTCTAAAAGGTATCGGTATCGCAACAAGAACTAGATACTTACGGCGTATAATAATAAAACAAGCGGCTCCCCAGCCTTCGCGCCATGACCTAACTTGATATTTACATGAAACTTCATAGTTATAGCAAAACGCCCGCAGCAACGGTCTTCATGTTGCTTACGAACTTTATTGTTTGTCTTTAATAAACATCGTCGGCCCAATTGTTGGCTTTGCTCCATCGATTTTATAAAGCAACATTTACAATACTGTTTGTTTGTAATTAATGTTTACGCATAATTTACCCAATTAGGACAGAATGCCCGTAAAATTGAATAGCTGTGATTGTACATCGATGATAATTTTAATTGGTACATGAGTACGATTTAACAAAGCGTTGCTTAAAATGAATTAGTATAATTAAATGTGCTAGCGTATGAATGCGCAAACATGGCACGTTTCTATTTTTGCAGTAATGGATACTAATAGTATTAATTATATTTAGTTCAACACTGAATGACACTTTATTTGATGAGAATATTTTATTCATCCACAACAGGGTAGCCTTCATCACACCTGATAGTAGTGATAAAGCTAAAAGTGGAAGCGCACTACTCCCGGAATCCTCAATCACTGAGGAACTGGCTTTCTTCCCTCTAACTGCCGGAACACAATAATGCTGAGAACATCATTGTTATGGCGTCAGACTTAGATAGGAATGGTGATAGCTAGCCAGGCGGACTGGACACAAGTCCTACCATCAAACACACCGAATACAATATGTACCCCACAGAACTTATAAAGACATAGAAAAATCGTTCTAGTGTTGTATGTACCCCCACTGAAAATCGAACACGGGACCTCTGGGTCGGTGTGGACCACTAGACCACAGAGGCGCTAGGCGGTTAAAATATCAGACGCTAACTGTTGGAAGTTGGTAAAGTTCTTCAACAGGAATTGTCTGATCAATAGTTTGTCTCGTCATTCATTAACCTTATTTTAATAAGTTTCAACCCTAAGATAACTTGAGTGCTAAAAAGTACTTCAAGTAAAATAAGGACTAAATAGTTCTCTGTAGAGGAAAAAATAAGTATAAATGAAATAATAATTTGACGATCTCCGTGGCCAAGTGGTGTACGCACCGGTTTTCAAGGTGCCGCTATCTCTAGAGGTCCCGAGTTCGATCTTCGGTCGGGTAAATGGTGAAAACGAACTTTTCTTTCCATTCTTCTTTCCATCATTCTTTCCATAGCGCACCCACTCCCCTATACTCCACTTTTATTTATTTCTTTCTTTCCACCTAAGGTTGTCTGGAAGAGATTGATGTTAAGCAAGAAGGCCGCCTTTTGTTTACTTTTTTTTGTTGTAACTGTTTTTCTTCTATAGATATTTCTTTTTGTGTGCAATAAAGCGTATTTTATTATTATTATTATTTTCAATATTTCCTCGGGTCTGGCTGTACGTCGTTGTTTCCAATTCCCATAATACTAGTGCTTAAGCTACTATACTTTGGTATTGGAACAATGTATGTGATGGTGTGGTGGTGGTGGTGATTTAGCAGTCAGTACCTATTATAAATTCAAACAAAATCAAATGTTAACTATACTTGATACAAAAACTGAAAGAAATTTAATGCATTCCATTTAATTAAAGGCAGTGGTGTTGAAAACCACTACCCCTATTTTTGAATAGGATCCAGGTACTGTTTATTATGGCGCTGGTGGACTCGTGATTAAAACTTTTACAATGGGTACTTAATAGCATTGTGAATTAGCTAATATTAATCATTAGTAAAAATAGCGGGGTACTAAAGGCATCGCTTTTACTAAATAATTAAAAAGTCAACCCTTTGTCAGCTCTTACCTAAACCAATAAGTACTTATATAAATAATTTCTCATAATCACACCATTTATCTTATTAGGTATTTATTTATTTTATTTATTTATTAGTATTATTCCCTTTATTACATTTAAAATACTTACAAAATTATATTTCTAAACATTAAATTTTTCAATGTAAGTAGGTATTATTATTATTAATATATAATAAATGTGCTTAAATACACAGACAACAGCCAGACCAAGTCAAATAAAAATGTTCATGCACATAAATATTTGTTTTGTGCGGGAATTGAACCTGGGACATCTGGCGCATAAGGCAGAACGCCAAATTGGTCGTCAAAGTAATGTAATGAATGACGTGTATAAAATGAAGTAGGTACTTACCTACCAGAAAAAATCGACCAGTCTCAAATTTTTTAAATGCACTCTCAATGCAAAAATAAATAACTAATGTGTATGTGTTTATTATTTTCTAGTAATATATTTGTGGCCGCAGGCGCCATGTGCCAGTGGCCAGCGGTGACGTCGCAAAGAACTCAAAAAATTAACTGAAGGGCACGATCTTCCAAATTAACGAAAACAACCAATTTTTGTAAACAATCAAATATTCTTTATTTTGAGCAAATAAAAATATATGTTGAAGTTTGATAAACGATCTTGATAATTGTGTGGCTACATAAACGATATTCGTATCTTATCTCGACTTTAAAAAAAATTTAAACAAAGAAAATTTTCATTATTTTTATATGTTTTTGGTTTTATACTTAGATAAATAATCTCTAATTCACGAATAATATATAGAAAAGTAGGTAATTACATATAGTATATTATTTTAAGGCTACTTTTTCGAAAAGTGAATTCATGCTCAAAATAACAACAAAAACATTGCAAAAATTAAAAACAAAGAAAATTTCATTATTTTTATATTTTTTTGGTTTTATATTTAGATTATTAATCTCTAATTCACGAATAATATATATACAAATAGGTAATTACATATAGTAGATTATTCTCAGGCTACTTTTTCGAAAAGTGAGTTTATGCTCAAAATAACAACAAAAACATTGAAAAAATCAAAAAGTGAGGTTATTTTCATTACTCTTCACACATAAAGAAAAAGACAAAAACAGAGTTTTTGGAAGATCCTGCCCTTGAAAAACAAAAAGCAATGAATGGCATTCATTCTTAGTGTATCTCTATAATGAGGTGTTCGAAGGAATCGCTTTTACTTAGGCATTGAGTCAGCACTTACCCTAACCCAGTATGTGGAAGTTTTTTTTGTTTTCTAGTAATATGGGAGGTAGCCGCAGGCGCCATCGGGCAGCGGCGAAACCTCGCAAAGATTAACTTCAAAAACAGATCGAACTAGGCATTCATTTTCAGTGTCTCTTCAATGAGGCATTCAAAGGGATCACTTTTACTTAGGCATTGAAATATCAACCCTTAGTCAGTCCAATATGTGTATGTTTTTATTGTTTTCCAGTAATATGGCGTGGCCGAAGGCGCCAGCGGTCAGCGGCGACGCGCGACGTCGTCGTAAAACTCTCTATGAAATGTTTACGACCACGTCAGCATGCATCAGCGTCTAAAATATTTTGCTTCAAAATATTTTCATAAAAATCCTACATCGCTCTTATTTTTGGTAGGTATGTATATAGCTTTAAGCGGAATGGCTTCATATTAGGTCAACGAATGTATATATTTAGATCAAAGTAGAGTACTTAAATCAATACACATATTATGTTACATTGAATATTTTTACTTACTCGTGGAAGGTGGAAATCTCTCAGTTATTTCCATGAAATTACTTTGTGTCTATTTTCATATAATTATTTTAAAATTGGCTAATAACTGTGATGAGTTTGGTAGAATACTCAGTTCTCAAGATTCTCAGTTCTCAAGATTAGACCAAGGTAGAGTAAATCAATACACTTCATTAAATTTACTTGAATACCTACGTTAACTTTCTTATAAGTGACGGAATCTCCCAGTAATTGACAATAAAAATATATCATTCACGTACATATATTTTAACAATATGACTAATAACGCTTCGGAACGCTAGTAACAACTGGATTAACACGGGATCGGTCATAGACGATTCGTCAAAAAAATCATCACAGTCGAATTGAGAACCTCCTCCTTTAGCTTTAGTAGGTAAGTCGGTTAAAAACACAAAATTCAAGTACAGGAAAGATATCCGTAATTTTTCACGATCCGTGATCGTATTTAAACTGGCTTTTATAAAACATTGATGCTACGTCAAAATGTCGTCGTGTGAACGGTGCTTTATTGCCTTAATCAATTACGTTTTAGCGTCAGTCAGAAGTTAATTAGGTACAAAAATATATTTAATACAATTTGTTTTCTCCATAAAGCTGTCGCAATGTGTTGTTTCTAATATTACCATCCAAATTTCCAGCAAGTGTTACCGACGCGGCGCCAAGTATCTACTCGCAAGATGAGCGATGGTGCCGTGACTCATCTGCTCGCAAATTAACAGCCCTGATGAATGCGTCGCGACACACGACCAGGTCCATTCGACCCCTTATTTCACAACTCAACCTCCCTAGGGAGACCCTCTCCTCCTATCGATAAGGGGGATGGGAAGACCAGGTTACAGTGGCCGCTGCTAGGTAGGCGCGGTAGGTTACAGTTGATGTATCACTTTCATAACGTCCACGGTTAATTAGTGTCAAATTACAGCGCTAATGTTTTTTCCCGACCCGACTTCTGTGTTGATCGGTGAGATGAAACTATTATTTTAACTTGTTTTTTCCCCGCACTATGCAAAGGTTGCTTCCCTTATATCTCCTTTAATGAAGCTTATTGAGCTGTACATATTCTAAGGATTTTTTATAGTCAACTGCTAACCTTATCATACCTAGTTTAAAAAACTATAACAAACACACTTTTATTACTGATCTGAAAAAAAGACTTCTTTTCCAGTCCGTGACTTTTATATTATCAGATATACACACCACCAAGTGTAGTGAATAGGTCTCATCGGAACTTAACAAATGAGCCCAAACTCGAGGGCTTTCCTAGTGGTCATTAAGGAGTGCCACTGGCATCCTCCCTGCTCCATCATCAGACCCTCGCCACCAAATTTAGCGGATAGATCTCATCAGAACTAAACAAATGAGCCCAAACTCGAAATGTTTCATAGCAGCCATTGAAGAGTTCTATTCTATTGCCCACCTCTTGACTCCATTATTGAATTGTCATCGGATTCCTGTAAACTTGCAAAGTTTGAAATCGATACGACCATTGGAATTAGGTTAAAATTGAATTCCAAGATTTTCTCTCATGCTGACTTAGTTATAGGTAAAGCTAATAAAAGCGCGATAAAAAGAACATTAACCAGGACACGTGGCATTACTTTTCAAAACCAAATATCTTAAGAATTTTAGATAATCAGTGTATGAATAGAACTGACATTCAATATTTAAATTAATTTAGACATTTATAAATAACAAGTCAAAGTGTATCTAGGTATGTAGTTTTGACATGATATGGACATATGTTGTTGACAATTTTTTATTCGCAATTTGACACTTATTATAAATCTTTGTGTGTATATTATTTTAACATGTTTGAATTGACATGTAACTATATAATTGACAATTTTTTATTTACAATTTGACATTTTTAATCATTTTGGAAGTTTTCATGAACATTTTGCATGCTTCTTACATAAGGCAAAACATGTGTACCTTTTTATTCGTAAGACCGTTTTATAAACCGTGTTTTCATGCAAATAAAATATAATGATTATGATTAAGAATATGAAAATCAGACTAACTAACAAACTACTTAATGGGTCAGGCCGTAGATTTTGCCACAAATAGCGCAATGGTGACGCAAAATTTTCTACGAGTCGGTCGCACAAAGTGGCGCAAAATGGTAGCGCAAAATTATTAAGGAGCACGTACATTAATGTGATTTTATTTACCAAACATGTACTAACAAGAGGTATTGCATCAAACTAGAAAAAGAAACACGATGTTGGTATGTAAGTATGTTTAATTAATAATTAACAATAATGTACCTATGAGTAATTCTTTTTTATATATTGCGCACAATGAAAAGTTAAACAGGATGACAAAAACTAGTAAGTATGTATGATTTGTTCAATTTACAAAAAAAATACATTTAATTTGTTAGATCGAGGTATTTGGTTTTATTCATTATTAATTATATAAATATAATACAACTTTAAAATTTATTTCAACTCTTTTTAATGTTTGAGAGTCCATTACTTTGACTCTAGCAACAACCTGCTTGAAGTATCACTTTTAAAAGGACCTGCAAACCATTAAGATGCCAAAAATAATTAAAAAAAATAGATCTGTCAATAAAGAAAAAAGTTTGATGGGTTTAAAAGTTAGTATGAAAGTGACGAAATTCCAAAACTTATAATATACAAAATAAAAAAAATCTTTGGACCTAGGTAAAATCTTTTGGGGCTGGTTAGGTAGCAGACCACCGCACCTACCCCTATTTTCGTATGTTTAACGTTCTGCCGAACACCCTGTACTTATAGAATATTAATAAAAGCTAAAAAATCAATTAATAGTAATGCTAGTTATGTTTTTAGCGGAATTACAGCTAAAAGTAATTTCAAAATAATAAAAACACTTGAAAACCTTGTGTGCATGCACTATTATTCAATAGCGTAAAATAAGTGGCGCAATTTCTACGCAACCGGTATCGCAAAGTGGCATAAAGACAGTTTTGCGGAACCGAGGCGCAAATGAAATCGATTATAACTCTTAAAATATACTATTTTACAAGGCTAATTTAACATACACAGATCACACACATCTAATTAAACCATGCGCAACAACAGTTATAAGTTTTAATCAAATACTTACCTTGAAATCTCAAAAAATGCACTCTGCAAAGTAGGCGACACTTTTCACTTTGATCGGAGTTGACACCGAAATGTCAAAAAATATGGTCGTCAACGCTGCATTGACCATAGAATACGATACTTTGGTGATGCCAGCACTCAAACAAAATCTTAATAAATGTTTTAAAACCATAAAATGGGTGAAAATGGTTGCGCAATATAAGTAGCGCAAAGAAATGGTTTTTCAAAAAAAAAATCTTATTGCCGAAAATTTATCTTTTTTCTTAGGAAATACGCAAAGATATTAAAGGAATGGCAACCTTATTATTATTTTATAACGTCAAATCAAACAGCTCATCAATAAGTTAAAAAATGATAATTTTATCGATGTTTAAGCTGTACACCTACCAATGCGGATTCGCGGTTTTTATAAAAAATCCGTCACTTTTGGGAGGGAAATGTCAAATAGTTTTCCAAATCTATAAACTTATCCAAATATCTGTATCTGCCTTGGTTTGCTATTTCTTAGGAAACACGATGATAAGATTGAGAAATTTCTAAGAGTACTATATTTAAAATTATATGAGGCGGAGGCTTTTGTACCCTCGAATGTGGCAAAATCTACGGCCTGACCCTAATGTGTAGTGGAGTAGGAAATCGTAAATAGCACACAAAAAACAACTACTTACATTAAACCGATTTAAACAAAAGCAAACCAAGCAGTAAATTATTCAAGAAAAGGAGACAACAGAAAGATTTTTAAGCCGAATCCTACTAAAGCTTTTGGGGTTCACCTTAAAACGGTAAAAGTTTATTGACTCGCTTAATAGCGTTACGGTAGCGAGTTCTTTAAACTGCGACCGTCGTAATTCAAGTCAGGATTTAAACCTTAGAGAAGTTTGGGACAACAGAGAGGGGGTCATTCTTGAAGTAATTTATACGTGACCGCTACTCCCCGACTCCTTGGGGGAGTCGCGTGTCCGGCCTGCTACTCGGGAATTACACCGAGTCATAGGTTATAATGTTTTTTTTTTTACATAAGTGGTAGTTGTGGATGTGTTTTTTTGTATGAAGTTCTAAAATTCTAAACTTGCACGAGTAATTTAACAATGGAAGAAGGTTTAAATGTGGGGTAATAACTTTTTATACAAACATATTATATTATATTAGACACCATCACATACATTGTTCCAATACCAAAGTATAGTACCAAGCACCTAGTATTATGGAAATTGGAAGCAACGACGGGTATTAGGTATATTACCACGTACACCCAGACCCCGAGGAAACATTTAAAAGTTCGTATTCAATATTTACCAGACTGGGGATCGAACCCGGGACCTCTTGACATAGCGGCACCTTTAAAACCGGTACGTACACCACTCGGCCATGGAGGTCGTCAATAAATGAAGGTAACGGAGGATGATCGCAAATCTCGTTATCAGAAGGGTCAGACATCGTCGGTGACTCAAAATAATAGTCTCTCGAACAATCGCACGCGCGTATTTCAACAAAAAACTAACAATGGTTAGAAAATATTCAAGGATCATACAGATAGAAATGGATTTAAATTGGTAACGCGGCCATATTTTATCCCGATATTCCCACGGGGACAAATACTACGCGGAGCTAGTGGACTGGACTAGTGAGTATAGGATACATATAGAACATAGGAACAAAAATAGGTAAACTTATAGAACTTAAGATATTATAATTTTTTATCTAATCATGGGTTACTTAGCTTTAAGCAATAAAAGTCCTAAATTCTGACTATCCAATAAGAGTTAATTACATATCAAAATACACATCCCCATGAGTAATACATTTCGTATCGAATAATAGATGAAATACATCTAACTCTTTCAGGTTATTACGTTTCATAGCATTTGTATTAACTAGAAGAAATAGAGGCCACGCCTATCGAGTTAATGAAGTTTTCTCGTATCTGACAAATGAATATCGCATATCCATGGAAAACCACCAGGGTAATGAAACTAATATAGATTGGCTATCATTATTTATTGGCGTCAGTTATCCTGAAAGAATACTCATGCACGTGTAGAGTATTTTATAGTATAGTCTATAAGAGCTTTGAGATTTAAAGTTTTAGGGGAAAATTAAATCAAAAACAAAAGATGACAAAAGTTATAAAATGGAACACAATGAAGGTAGCAGTACAGGATTCAATCGCACCACCAACCTATTTGTTTATCAAAAGTGGTAAAGTACACGAATACAAGTAAAACAAGCCAAGATTGCTTTTTCCATGCAAATGCGCAAACACGGGCTTACAGAAACCAATTAATCCGGGGATGGTTCGTAAAAAGCGGCACCACAGGAACATTAATCAAGGCAATCACGATATGCGAGTGAGTGAGTTGTTTTGATCAATCTCGTAACGCGACCGGCTCGCAGCCGATACCTGCCTCGGACAAATAGAAACTATTTGCTTGCTGTCTGCTATCATGGCTCAGTGGGTCGCAATGTTTGTTGAGGTTTATACATACTGTCAAAACTTCAGCCCTTGCGAAAATAGTTGACTGTTGTATTAAAGAACATTGATATGCAACGTTATAAAAGCATGCTACCATTAGTACTTCAACAAGTGCAGGAAAATTAATCAAGGCTATCACGATGAGTTGTTTTAATCAATCTCGTAATACGACGTTCGCTAGCCGATATACCTACCTCGGAGAACCATAAACTTCTGTTTGCTGTCCGCTGCCGTGGTTTAGTAACTCCCAATGTTTATAGTTACTGTTAGAACTTTAGTTCTTGCTGAAGATGATCGCGTTTAGGTATAAGCATCGGAATAAAAGCATAATAACGTTAGTTTTTCAACAAGTACCTACAGCAAGTATAAGAACATTACTCAAGATATCACGATAGGTAAGTAAGTTGTTTTGATCAATCTCGTCATGCGACCGGACTCGCCAGCCGATACCCGCCTCGGATAAATATAAACTATTTGCTTGCTGTCTTCTATCACGGCACTTCTATAAGGTGACTGTTGCATTACAGAACGTTGATATGCAACGGAGAAAGCAAACTACGACTGGTAAAGAAAATTGTTTGAAATCTGTACACACTTGCTCTTGAATTAACTTTTTTGCACAATCGATTTGAAATTTTGTATAGGTACAGATTAAATTGACGACAAATACCTAATATTCTATAAAAAATATTGCATTTGAAGAAATGCCGGAAAATGCCGTGTCGTACGACACAGTAGGAACATGCACTACTATGTTATTTGTCATTTTGAATTCATTAATTTAGTAAGTATAGGAAAAATGTGATAGTAAAATAGCACGAGTCCTATAAGTAGCTTTCAGGCGGGATTCGAAACCGCGCCTCCGGGGATCCGACCCGATGCTCTGACCAACTAAGCTACCGAAACTCGTCGAATTTTGATATTCATCAAAGGGTGGGGAAACCCTCGCATCCGAAAGAAATATTTGTGTTATTAGGTACCGATATAATGTATGTAAAATTACTAAGTAAATAATGTTGTATGATGATCTACTAGTTTCCATAACACAGTTTCTTAATAAAAACTACTTATGAGCTAGGTAATTTGGTGTGATTATTGAAGGTTATTATTATTATACAGGTAAATTTTTAATCAGTGCACAAACTTTTAAGATCGACTCAGAATCGGTAAGTGAACAACTTTCTCCTAGAAACATATGTCGAAATATGACAAAAATTATTTGACTCTTCATACAAATCGGACTGATCACGTGATCGATTTAGTATGGGGAGTCCAAAAATTTTTGTCGTATTTCGACCCATTTTTCTAGGAGAAAGTTGTTCACTTACCGATTCTGAGTTGATTCTAAAAATTTGTGCACTGATAAAAAAAAATCCTGTAAGTATATTATATATAAGGTCCTTCTTAAATAGTGCACATAATTTTAAGGGGTCAATGTACTCATGCATACAAACAACTTTTACTATGGTATCAATATTGAAATCGCGAAAAAAATACAGCTGTTCCATACATTTTGATCTATGCGATTTAAAATTTTCTATGGAACAGCTGATTCTTTTTTCGTGTTTTCAATATTGGTACCATAGTGAAAGTTGTTTGTATGCGTGAGTACATTGACCCCTTAATATTATGTGCACTATTTAAGAAGGAACTTATATATTATATATACTTATTTATTATTATTATATAATATTGAAGGTTTATTTATTTATTATTATTTATTTATTATTACTATTTGTCCTAAAAATACAAATAAAGTTTTCAGGGCTTAAAAAAAGCCTGATTGTTTAAAGGATATCTTATAAAGTATCTACATTCAAATAAATACATCATGCAAGCTTACCAGCGTAACCGAAATTTCAAAAACCTAATAGGATATTACGTTCTCATTACGAAGTTTGCATGAAATCGTGCCCAGTTAATTTGCGAGTGGTTTATGTGATGATTCCGCGGCCGCAACCGGCAACCGCGCAAACTGACCGATATTTACACTGGCCTATATATGGCCCAAACTCCGCCCTGACATACCGCACATCCAGCCTCCATGTTAACAGATTCTTAATTTCACTGCCCCTGTGGTGTAATGGTTCACACCAACGGTTACAGACCCAGATGTTTTCAGTATTATTGTGTTCCGGCAGTTAGAGATAAGATAGCCAGTTCCTCGGTGATTGAGGATTCTGGGAGTAGTGCTCTCCCACCTTCACCCTTATCGCCCCTAACATCAGGTGTGATGAAGACTACCCCGTTGTGTACAAAAAAGGTCAGTTTATGCGTTTTGTGACAGTTCACATTATTGTTGGCCCACTTCAAAACAAGTTTCACACTTGAAAGAACTTAAGGATTACCTACTGTACAGTCTACTTACATCACGCTCACCAGTACCTATATAAGTTTTTAGTAAAAATTTCATTTTTATGACAAGCTTTTTTGCTGACCTGTATACCTGTATACAAAATATCAGCTCCATCGGGCACTGGGAATTGGATCAAATTAAGCTTGCAAGATTTGTCCGCCACTAACTAACAAACTGACTAACATGGCAAGTTAATAAAAAGCTTGTAAAAATAAATGTCAACGGGCTAATGAAGTGCATTAAACTTTCATTCCAAAGTTGCCAAATTCTGACTCAGCCAATTTGCAAGTGGTTTATGTAATGATTCCGCGGCCGCAACCGTCGACTAACCGATATTTAAACACCAGCTCTATTGACCCACACTCCGCCCTGTCATACCGCACAGCCAGCCTTTATATTAACATATTCTAAATTTCATGTAACGTTTGGTTGTTTTTCTTAGTTAGCAAAAGGCTATTAAAGTGCATTAAACTTTCATTCCAAAGTTGCCAAATTCTGGCTCAGCTAATTTGCGAGTGGTTTATGTGATGATTCAGCGGCCAAAACCGCGCAAACTGCCCGATATTTAAACACGACCGGCCTATTTGCCCACACTTCGCCCTTTCATAGCGAACAGTCAACCTCCATGTAAACTGATAGTTAATTTCACCGGCACCGCGTTTACTATTTGAACTACATTTTGTGTTCTTTATCCACCTTGCTGAATAGTCAGGTTTGAAACAAATGCCTACTATTCATTTAGTTAGAGGGTTTGAAGAAAAATATACATATATATTTTACATACATATTATGTTTTTTTTAAACACTGCCCTATTTGCACAAACTTCGCCCAGTCTCCGCTCACAGTGGCCAGACTCCATGTAAACAGATATTTAATTTCAAAGCCCTCTTCTTCATTTACATACCTAGTTATATGTAGGTTTGTTACCGTAATGTTTGGTCGTGAAGTCTGAAGATTACTGCATAATCCCATGCTATGGATGCTGTTACAAAAAATATTGACTAAAGCAATTAGTACGGCATAGTTTATAATTCAGCTATCCATTGGAAAACCATTCCACATACTTCAGATTTTTCTGAAGAACAGACCAATTAAAATCAACTTCAAACTAAGTTGCTTTAGCTTATTTAATAATCAAATGAGTTAAGAACAGGCCAAAACAAAACAAAATAGTGCCGTTAATTTGGGATAATGTTATTCTATACTCGTTTATTTAGTCGTGTTTGATGGCTGTTCAATACTGACAAATCCCAACCGTTAGCGTAGCACTGAATAGCGTTTGCCGTTGGGAGCAAAGCTTCGATTCACAATCTACGAGTAATCCGCTACGGTACGGATGCACGCGTCATAGAATCACATGCTAGGTACCTACCTATACTAGCATAACCAATGTCACTAAGTTTAATAGTTTTATTATCAAAAGAAAAGATAAATATTATTCCACAAACTGAACTTAAATGTTTAATGTTTAGTTTAGAAAATAAAAAGAAAATAGTTCGGAAAAATAGTACTACCTAGGCACTATCAAGTACGAAAAACAAATACTAACTGAAGATAAATAGTCTAACAGCACTTGGCATATTTTCTTCTGTATTTAAAAGTGCGTTCATTAAGAAAAAAACCCGGTCAAGTGCGAGTCGGACTCGCGCACGAAGTGTTCCGTACCAAAGTGAATACACAACTAAATAAACTGTGAATAATTTAAGCATCTGCTGTTGCCGTTAATAACATCAAGCACAAAACGGCAAAAAAATCACGTTTGTTGTACTTATGGGAGCCCTCATTAAATATTTATTTTATTTTAATTTTATTAGGTACTTATTTATTTTTAAATTGAATATACAAAAATGGAAAATGAAGTAAGTATTTAGAAACAATCAACCCGTCTCACAACTAGCTCCGATAGGACTAAATAACGTCTATCTGTTCCTGTTGCCGTTATTATTTCGAGCAAACAAAATCACGTTAGTTGTATGAGCCCCCTTAAATATTTAATAGATTCTGTTTATAGTATTATTATAGCGGCTACATAAATATATCATCTGTGAAAATTTCAACTGTCTAGCTATCACGGTTCCTGAGATACAGACTGGTGACAGACAGAAGGACAGCGGAGTCTTAGTAATAGAGTCCCGTTTTACCCTTTGGGTACAGAACCCTAAAAAGCATTGTGTTTAAGTTAATACGTCGAAAATATAATTGAGTGTTACTACCGAGTTGGTCAAAGTAAAAAAAATGGCTTTCTTTCATAGTCGCATACTCAATCGGTACGTAGATTAGCAATGATAACGATACATGCAAGATCATTCCCTTTTCTCATTCCACGCGGCCGGTATCAACTTGATTTTACCTCATTCCAGGGTCTGAGGGTAACTCCTCCCCGAAGCGTCATATAAATAAATTGTTGCCAGTCTTTATTGCACCCGGTTTACGGTAAGGTTTTTCCCGGCTATGTTATCTTCTTTGGGAATTCTTCGCGAATATTCGATTCCATTGTGATTTTGTTCGTACCTGCGATTATCATAATGTCTGCGTATATTCTGAGAGGAATACTCAAACGTACCATTCCGCTGATTGCGTGTAGTCGATGTTCATAAATTGATAACCTTTCTGCGGTATCTGTAACTTTTATAAACGTATCTTTATTAAAGATTTGGTTACAAATTCAGGGTAATCTTTCTAATACAGTTCAGTATGTAGTTAAAAAAAATCCGACTCGTCTCACAACTAGCTCCGATGGGAGTCGAACCCCACGACCTTTCAATGTACGAAAGAAAGTGCCAAGGGTAGTATAATACCTTCAAATTAACATTAACAGCGCATAAGAACTATTGGTCAAATTCGACGCGTCTACTAACGACTCCGAAGCTCAGTTGTTAGAGCATTCGCCCGGAGGTCGTGGATTCGAGTCCCATCGGAGCTAGTTGTGAGACGAGTCGATTTTTTCTAATACTTCATTTACGATATTTTTAATAATAAAAATTGCATTGTGAATGAAAAAGAGTAAAAATAGTATGTAATTAGCCTGGAAACTATGTCACAGGAATAATACCTTGTTTTACTCGTAGCAGTTTTTATTATAAGTAGACGTATATCAATGTAATACATACCCCTACGCCTTAAAAGCCTGAGTTAATAACAACTAACAAGCAATAATACAAAAGAAGGGTGATTGTATAAAAAAAATATAGTTACCTACCTAAAAACTTTGTTTGACTATGGAACGGAATTCAAAATTATGTTATCAAATTTCCGATAAATATTCTTCTGCTTTTATTTTCACATTTAACAATTTGATGTCCGAATTCTTCAAATTGTTTTAAGATATTTTGTATTCTAAATAGCAGACATTCCAAATAAATTTATTTCACGAAGTCAATTTAAAACTAATAAAGAGAGGAAGAAACACTTCAACAGTTGATGTTGCTTAGGTATAGATACATATCTTTGCTCTTTTCATGCTCCTGCGAACAGCATTTAGCAATGTGTAGGTATTTCGAAGTTGTCGGGCTTTGAGAAGCGGCAGCAGTAGCAGTCGGCAAGATGCGATAGTTATTTATTTTCTTTCAGACTTTAGATGCTCTTTGCTACTTTACTGCTTGCCGTGTGAAGTAACATAAACGCATAGGATTTTTTTTTCCTATAGGTACTTACAGAATTGCATTGTGAATGCATAAAAATAATTTAAATCTAAACATAAAAGCATTTGAAACAAACGCTATCCTTTTGAACTTTCTGAAACGGCAATGTTCACGCCGCAATCATAATGTCCGCGTACATTTCAAAGCTCGGCTGATTAAAAATTTAGCTCGACATTTTATGCAAACTTGTTAAGAGGGTTTCACTAGAAGAGGATGCAAATTAATTCTATTAAGATGAGCGCTGTATGCGCTCACGTAATTACACAGCACAGCCATAGCGTAGGCGTTCGGCGCGTTGTCAAAGCTTGCGGAGGGAACGCGAGGCGGGCCATCGAAAAAAGAATATCATAAATCTGGAAAAGAAAGCATTTCCATTAATTCTCGGCGTACCTTGACGAGGGTCGAAAGTTCAACGGATTATAACAAGTGGCGGCACTAACTGTCGCTAGCAGACCTGGCCACGCCACGCCTCACGGCTTAATCGCCAAACTTTCCCCTACGATTGGAGTTTTTGCGGAATTGCGGCGGTGTGTGCCCCGCCACTAATTTATGCGCCACCGAGTGAATTGAGAGAGCCCTCGACTCGTTCTCCGTTCCTATTAGGTATTCAAGACATCGTTTAATCGACCTGCACCAGAAGATCCGAGATCAACGATTTAAACAGAATTTGAAAGCACTGGCAATCGTCCCGCAGAATCTGATTGGAAGCGACCCCTCGGGGCGAGTGCAGTGAATTAGAATTGAAAATAAAACGTTAAAACTGAACCCTGTAAGAACCGCACCGGTAGAATGAACGTCGGAATTGAAATGAAATAGTGATAGACGTATTACCTACATTTCTAATTAAAAAAAAACTGCTTTCAGCAGTATCTAGAACAGATAGTGTCTGGCAATTTATAGAGTTGTGCAATTTAGGTTATAAGTACGTATTCTTATAAGTATTAAAAATGCTATCGATAAAACAGTTTCTATAAAGTTATCGAGACTTATCTAAAAAATTATACCTTTTCACTTTTTAAAGGCTGTCTGAACCATACGTTACTTCAAAGACCCCAAAATATTTTTCCTAACTTCTATACTTGACAGATCAACACGCCGAAACTCGGTACAAAACTCGGTAGAAAAATCCGACCATAGGGTTCACACAACCGATAAATTTTATTTTTTCCCAACAAACTTTATGTTCCCTGTTTCAGTAACTTTCAGGGGCTCAGGTAAAATTTCGAGAAGGGCTGAATTGTTTGTGTTTTTTGTTGGTGTGCTTACGTTGTGTTTTTAATTAGAATCTACGCGAAAAATTATTTTTGCTCAACAAAAACCTTTGGTTAGAAAAGTAATAAAGACCTTCATCACTCGTCTTTTCAATACAGTAATTCGTTAGCAGCTCTTAACATATTATCCATACTAATGATGGGAACAAGACAGTAGGTATCTGATTCTGCCTCTTGTCTGATGGACGGCGAACGATTGTTGAGCCACTTGCTAATTTTCTTAATCTAGCCATGCATTATAGCAAACGCGTATCAACCGTATGCCTGAAGTACCTACGACCAATTTCCGTTGCACGGTAAATTATGAATGTAGGCAAGTGGCTCAACAATCGCCAATTCACACCGGGCCAGATAAATTTGTAGCACTCTACCTACTACTGTTTACTCTACCCATGTTGGTACAATCAAACCAATTGAATCATGACCCATTTTGCTAGTAATTTGTTTGAAGGCATCAAAACTATAAATATCAGTGTCAATGTCAAAAAGTATGAATTGAAACCTTATTGTATTTTAATGTCTATTAGAAAATAGCCTCACCTATTATATAGTGGGTCACGATTCATTTGGTTCGTCTCTAGCTACAGGGGTAGAGTAAACAGCAGTAAGGTAGAGTCCTACAAACCTTCTGACCTAACCCCTGGTTCACCTACCGTTGGAAACGCTCACGACAGCGGAATTTATGCCCTGTCTCTGTCACTCACTATAGAATAGACAAAGACAAAGCACAGAATTCGAATCAGATTCCATTTCCAACGATTCGTGTATCGGGGGGCCAGTGTGCTCATTTTTGGGACTAAATATTTTTTCATACTGCTGTCAGCCGACCGTCAGACAGTCGTCCGACAGTCCATTATGACGGCTAATTTTTTGTTGCGAGTAGTTCCTTCCTCCACCACGTAAAAACCAAACAGATAAGTTTGTAACACCCCTACCATAAGTGTATATATTCTTTGCCCCTACTCCTACTCTACCTTGCTACTAACTTCTGTTGCCTTTTCACTCTAGAACCACTGAAGCAAATACCTACTTTTTGTCAAGAAATATTTTACTTTTATATTTTTTACAGAAAACAACATGAATGAGAGATACAAGAGAAAAAAAACATTTAAATGATGCGAAAGTCTATAAATAAATATAAACAGCTGTTTTTGCAAAATTGGTTGAAAAAATTATAATTTATCTGTTTTCTTACAAAGATAGTGAATGAAAATGACAACTTCCCTTTTTTCAGCCACTAGTTTTGTTAATAATTTCTATTAAAAACAAAGCCAAAATAATAAGCTCTCTAGTCACTATTAGAAATGGGATGAAATTTAATGACCACCAAAAAACAATCGTTACCCTAAACAGCCTCATCCGAAAAAATTATAATATGTACAAATAAATGAAACCTGTACCAAAATCTTTCGGGCTATTTAAGTCATGCCTGCACTACAAAAACTTTTCATAGCCCAAAAAGGCCACGCGTGCACCAAATTTTAACCAGTAAAGTTTTGTGTCATTACTACCCAAATATATCACGTTTGCCATAAAATGTATGTGTCACCGGAAAATAACAAGAACCGCAAATTTATAATTTTCCTAGGAAAATTATAAATTTACGGAAGTCCTGTAGAACACGTGATAGGTTAGAAATTTAAGGCGATCGCGAAGCGCAATGAAGCGATTGCCTTAAATTTCGTGGTTATTTTTTTAGGAAATTTATTAATTTGCGGTTTTTATCCGGTGACATATGCATTTATCCAAGTAAGTACTATTCGATTATTATAAGAATAGGACGGGTTGTTGACAAACTTCACTCTGAAAAGGTACAGTTCGCAAGAAAGTGCAAAACAATATGAAAATAGTTTTTTTTTGGCAGAAGGTGGTTTGGGTATTGCCACTTTCAAAACGAATTTTTTTATTTTTTATATCCACCTACTTCCCTTTTTCTTTGTACACAACTTTACTGCTCATGCCCTTCGTTATGCCGCCGGCGCCAGACATAGCACAAACATTTGAACAAATGTTTGGACACATGTGATATATGTTCAAAGCTTTGATAAAATACTAGAATATATTTCGACAGTACTTTGCAATGTCAGAAGGAAAAGTCTTCAATGTCCTTGTAGCAGTAGCAGCTGCAGAAGCAGCTCAGACCAGCGGGACGATGATCCTCAAATGAGTGGAATAGAACAGGTGGAATAGCATTAGCAAGCATAATGTGTTGTGTTATGATTTACAATTGGCGGATTCACGAAAGGCGCCTCCCCGAGTGGCTAGATTGAATCGTTCCCCGTGATACCGATACCCGGCGCACCCTGGTAACAGCTAGATTCTGACGAATCTAACAACGTGCAGACTCTAGCTGGCCAATCCTTTTACCATGATAGACCAATACAATTTTTCACGAGACCCCCAATTTACCAATTTTATTGTAAAGTTGATTATTAAATTATTTTCATAACTTGAAATCCTGTTTTATTTAAATTCTTAAACCAGTAAATAGAATCAAAATTCAATTTATTCTGTGTTATTGAAGCATCAGAACAATGTATGAAAAAATGGTTTCAGTTAAATATCACAAATATTTAATTTGATTGAGATTCAAATTACCTGATCATTTTCGTACAAGCATACTTTCATGAGTCCTATACTTTCCGAAAAAATCAAGTTAATGATTTGTATAATTATTATCTGTACCCCTAGTGTAAGTTTTTATGTCAAGCAAACGCAAACTATTTCGATTCCGTATTTGTGTCAATTTGTATGAAAACTGTATAAGCGCGCTACTCGCCGCTAGAGGCGCTGATACAGTTTTCATACAAATTGACATAAATACGGAATCGAAATAGTTTGCGTTTTTTGACATAAAAACTTACACTACGGGCACTGCAAATTATTCATAAGTTTTGGTTTGCACGAACATCATTATTTATCGTAAGCTATGACATGATCAGCCACGATAAATTTATTTTTTTGCACACCATACTGAAGTGAAGTGAAGTTAGTTTGACAGCACTTTGACAGCTTGACGTCACAACATGGCGGCATCCCTATCCTATTCTTATATTAATCGCATAGTATATTATATTGATGGCAAATTGGTTGAGTCTCGCGGCTTTATTCCCACCCCTCCCACCCGTCGCTACACCGTCACCGCTAATTTTAAAATACACTGAGGACTGCCTTATTAAGTTTTAAGTTTATTTGTATGTAAACTGCCGTTTTCAATGGTAGCCATTAATAAATGAATGCAAACTAATGTTTTTTTGGGGGGACGTTATTTTATTGAAAGCTCTAAGAAGCTCAGCCTTTAGTAAACATTTTACGGTAGTACCGGTAAACCTTTAGTACTTACTTCATTTATATTTTTTGGGTAAACAATGATTTTTATGTATTAATTTACTTTATTAGGATAAAATTGTGTAACATATTTGGATGAAATTTTTAAATAAAATGCGAGTAGATACCGTACGTACGTACCCAAAAAGGCCACGCATGCACCAAATAACATTTGGTGCTTTTTGGGTAGCTCAGCGATTATTCTGAAGATACTTGCCTTTTTTAGGTTAGCAGACTTTACGTTTATTGGTGATAAGTTCATATTAAAATGAGGATTAAATTCTGGTAAGTACTTACGATTTTTTGGGCGTTATTTTTCATTATATCTGGTGATTGCATAAACCTAAGCCATTAGGAATTACACACTAATTCCGTAAACAGAAAATAAAATAAAACATTAGGTAAGTATGTATGTATGAAATTAGGACAAAATCATGAACAGCCGCTATTTCCGCGGTAAAAGTTTTTTTTTTTGTTTTCTGACAAAAGTAAAAATAAATAATTTTATTTCTTACATTTAATAACCTAACATTTCTATTGAAAGCCACTCGCAATTCAAAATCTCAAAGTCAAAAAACTATTAAAAAGAACCTAATGAATTGTGTCACAGCCAAACAGCGCCATCTAAGTCGGGGCATGACATTGCATGAGTACGTAGGACTTTCCAGCATGTAAAAGCAGAGTTTTCCAAGTTTTCACATTTCAGTGGTAGATGGCAGCAAAACCTTACTTATAGCTGCTACACACGTCCCGATCCGACCGCCGATTTGTTGCGGACAAACTTCCCTGCAAATAAAAAATCCGCGCCACGTTCAAATTCATGTCTGCCACACCAAATCTGGTTTACGCTACACACGTTCCGATTCGGTCTGGCCACACCGAGTTGTAGTTTCAGTGTTGCCAGCCACTGCTAATCTCCCAATATTAATAATAATTATGGTCGTACTACTACGCTACACACGTTCAGAATTGGTTAGGAGCAGACCAAATCGGCGGTCAGATCGGAACGTGTGTAGAGCCTATTAGTCCTGACATCTTTGTTAGAATTGTGTCACTAAATTATATTGTGGCGCGCTTTATACTTTTGGAGATGCTAATAAGAAGTGTAGAGTTATAATTTGCCACCGATAAATGGCGTTAGAGGTGTTTCTTTGGTTAGAGTAGAGTATTTTTTATGGGTTATGGACAGAAATCTTCAAAGCAGCGTAAGTACCAAACTTAACTCTATATTTTTACCCTGTGATATTAAGTTGTAAAGTTCAAAAAGCTTGAAGTGCTACTTCTTAACAATTTATTTATTTCCACTTAAGTATACGTAAAAACCACAAACCATAATATGTATTAAGTATGTAAACTAGGAAGTACCCAAATACGAAAAATGGTACCTAGAAGTACTTAAATACGAAAAATGGTACCTACAAGTAAACTTTACCATTCACTACCATAATCATGTTGTTATTAGCTGCATCCCAGAGCTTCACTCCCGTGGAATTTCGGGATAAAAAATAGCCTACGACATGCCTACGACCTATTCCCAGACCTACCAAATATACCTACTCAAACAAAGTCATAAAAATCAGTCATGTCGTTTTGCACATGTTCGTTAAATATGCAACACGAGATTTTCATATATTTTAAAATTATATCCCTTTGTAACTATAGCAAAGTTAACAAAAATACAAGAGACAAAAGAAATCTAACTTTTTTCTTCATGTAATAGCGGAAAAACACGATTCTCTTTTGCCTTTCAATTTGGATGAAGCAACCAAATTGAACAATGTAAACGTAAAAGTGAATCATTCAATGTCAATGTGCGCCTGTATTTCTCCACCTTACAACCAAAGTGATTCAATTTGGTTGAACCGTGTAATATTAACATTACATTTTGATTTACATATTAACATTACATTTGGATGTTGGGGGTCGGAGGCAGTAGCCTTCGTCAAAGAGTTGGGTCGCCGCCTACGTGAGAAGGGATGCGATGCCCGCTCTGGTTCCTACTTGGCGCAAAGGTTGTCAATCGCCATTCAGCGCGGCAATGCCGGCAGTGTTATGGGGACCTTTGCGCCTGGTATGATCCGGGGTGGCATCTTTGAATGAAAATATAAGTAGGTGAATTTATATTAATTAGAATTAAGTAATGTGCTATTTGTTTAATTATAAGACTTTTGTAATTTTAATTTTATTTATTTAAGAATTGCTTTAAATGTTATAATACACAATATCTCATGCGCGAAGTGATACCTATCAAATACATATTATGATTTTGATTTCTATTTTTCTACCTAGGTATACTTATCAATATTTTACACGTGTCTAAGTATTTCTATTTAATTTTGTATTTTCAAGTTTTCATTCCTAAAACATTAATACGTTTATAAATCGTTTTTAGGTCTGTCTGTCTGTCTCCGTCCGTATGTCACAGCCACTTTATTCCAAAACTATAAAAACTACACCGTTGAAATTTGGTAGGTATGTATTCTGTGAACCGCTTTACGATTTTAAAATAAAAATAAAACACGATAAGAATTATTTGATTGAATCAGGCGTCACTTGGCGGAAGTCCCTAACCATTGTGAAAAATAAATATATGTAGCTTTCTTCCGCAAATAATCACAAAACTTGCACCTTCACCGATCACACTACTCTACACGTGTTTCGCCCCTACCCGGGGCATCCTCAGGAGATGTTTGTCCGTATGCAATCCAGCACCGAATTTCGGGGGGCTCTCCATACATGGAACTGAAACTGAAAAATATTTTTTTGAATTAAACATATTCGTGTGGGGTGTCTATAGATAGGTCTTTAAAAATAACATAAAGGTTTTTCAAACCATTTTTTCTCAAAGTTAATATTTTCAAAGATATAGCCTTCCAAAGTGGTAAAATGTGTGTCCCCCTAACTTTTGAAATAAAAAAGCGAAAATCTAGAAAAAATATATCATGTAAGTAGGTCTTAACAAAAACATTGAATGAAAATTGGTTTGAACAAGATACAATACAGTTAGCACGTTTTGAGATATAACACATTTTTAAAAACCGCAAATGTAACTTTGTCATTCATACAAACATTATGAAAAACAAAGTTATATTTTGCTGACGAAAAATTATAGTGGAAATTATTTGGATAGGTATAGCCGTATAGGCAATCGGTAGGTCTACGTTAAGTGGGTACGGAACACTTCATGGGCGAGTCCAACTCGCACTTGGGCGATTTTTTTAAACTGCTACTTGCCAGTCTAGTCACCCACAGTTCGATACCCGATTTCACATGCAAAATGGTTCCTCTGACAAATTGGCCTATTATTTAAGATTTGACGCGAATGATAGGGATTTCTGTTCATATGTGGCAGACTTAGAAGATTGCCTCCATATCGTGTGATTGATGCCATTAGGGGAACACTTATTGCGTGACGATATCTAACCGAAGACTTTATTATGCAATCTCTTAATATTTTTACAGGCCACAGTGATTAGATGAGACATACCTCCTGGAATTCATATATTCAAGTTTATTATTTGATTGGGATAAGATTATTTTGTATTGATATTGTTTATTCTAAAAGTCTTACGCCCTTTGTTTGTTTTGTGGGAGTTTTCTCGAAAATTTTTCATAGCTATAGGTACGGTAAATGCAATGAAAAATTCATGAGCGAAGAAACTGTGATAATTTGAGCTTCTGCTTAACTTCTAAATCTCGATTACATTTAAAATAATAGTAACATTAAATAATTAAGATCTCAGTGAGTAGTTAGTATGTTATTTTGTTCTTTATAGTGAATGTCGTATGCACTTAAGTAGCGAGCATAATGATCGATATTATTGTAGTATGACATTTTTGTTAATGCATGATATTATTGATTTAAATGGACCTAAGTACTTTAAACTCTAAAATATTTACCCGACCGGGGATCGAACCCGGGACCTCTAGAGATAGCGGCACCTTGAAAACCAGTGAGTACACCACTCGGCCACGGAGGTCGGAGGAGCATTCATTGCGTGTTTGTTAGTGTGCTTCACTTAATTAATAAGTAACCCATTTCTCGTTTTTCTCGTCTTTTTCACTTTTCGAATTTGTTTCAAGTGTATTAAAACTGTTTTATCACTCACACGGAAGCCTGCCGCTAGTTCTGGCGTGGTTTGCGAAGGATTCGCTTCCACGATCACCTTCAATTTTTGATTATCATTTAGGGTCTCAGGGTTTGTTCTGTAGGTCAACATTTCCTGCATGAAAACGTTGGAACCGTGCCGTGCTTCCTTTTACAGTACCCGTCATTAATATTACAAGCTATTTCTGCAGGATATCAAAGTGGCCAGTTTGACAGAACGCTAATTTTATAGGTACCTACTTACCTACCCAATATTTCATAACTTTTTAAAATCTTAAAGAACTAAAAATTCTTCCGATGCATCGTGTTTTCGCAATTTAAAAACGTAATGACACAGAGATGTTAATGAAAATAATTGGAATGTGTTAATAAATGTAAAAGATTGTATGGTTGATGAGTGTGTTAGTAATCAATAGTGCTGATAACATCTGTTATCCGATAAGTATGGAACAGCTGGTCTCTTGCAGTGATTTCAATGATGCCTTCATAATAATATTTGATTTAAGTCAATCAAAAACGGGTAAGTAAGTACCCGTTTTATGAATATCGACACATACCTACTCAATGTCATTGCAAATGGCTATCGCCAATCACCAACCCATTTTTATTTTGAAATGCCCCAATTAGACTTAACGTAGGATCTACCGGAATCTCGGATGCCGAGTGGTGTCGAGCGGTGCGACTGATTTAAGTGATTTCTCCTAAAATTCTAACTAACTTACTGTTACCAGATTCACGAACATATTATACTTACAACACGGAAATGTCTTTGAGATGTCCAACATGAACCCAACCGACTAATGTTTTGCTATGATCCAATAATAGTTCGTTTTCAGTGATTTCAATATTGGAATCATAGAAATATTATTACATGATAGGTACCGAATTCACGAACATCGCCACGTAGTTAATGTCTTTGAAATAGCCATCATCAACCCACTAATGTTTTGATACGGCCCAATTATAGTTTAACGCATCTGCCAAAGGCTGTGATGCCGTATCGCGCCGAACATCGCCGTGACGGACGGCTCAACCCTCTCCTGGGTGCCGGCCAACCGTTAAAATGAATAATGCCGGGGTTAGTAATGCTGGGGTGCTCAACATTTCCTGCGAGATATTTAAGTGTTGATTTATTTCGCTATGTTGTCTTGCTTCATTTATTGGCGTGGCGATTGATCACGTATTCGCGAACATTTTTACAGATCCGAATAAGTTTTATTTTTTATCTTATTATTATATTCTTCATCATACCTGATGTTGATATTTGGTGATAAGGCTGAAAGTGTAATTGCACTTCCCCTTGTAATCCTCAATCACGGGAACTGGCTATCTTATCGCTAATTGCAGGAACAGAAAACATCATTGTTATGGTGCCAGACTTAGATAAGACGGTGTTAGTTAAGCCAGGGGGGCGAAGAATAAGTCCTCCCACCAACCAAACCGAATACAATAAATACTTCCACTTTTAAGCAATTATTTTTTTTAGTTAGTTGTAAGAAGTTATTTATTTGCAAAGCAATTATTCCATCCTTATCGATTGTCAAACATCAGTAGGTCTAGCCTAGCACAACTTAGCGCGACTCTTTGTCGCGCTCCTTTCAACCAATCAGCAGGTCGCCTTAAGTCGCGCGCGCTATCTACGAGCGATCTGATTGGTTGAAAGTGCCCGCGACTCTTTCTCACTCGAGTCACGCTCAAGTTGTGCTAGCCCTACTGGAAAGGGATTTCATTGATGAAATGAACGCTGACTAACAGCGCGTTAGAAGTATTGGATAAATTCGTTGCTTCTCCCAGCGACTCCTTAGCTCAGTGGTCAGAGCATTTGCTCGAACAGTGAAAGGTCGTGGATTCGAGTCCCATCAGAGCTAGTTGTGAGACGGGTCGACTTTTTCTAATACTTCATTTTCAGCAAAGAAATAAAAAATAATTTAAAAAAAACAGTTTCAGTTCCATTCCATGAATGTAGAGCCCCCTTAATTTCTTTTTTTTTTATAAGGTTCGTAAAGCGGTTCACAGAATGAATACATCTACTTACCAAGTTTCAACTTCGTAGTTCTTATAGTTTTGGATTAAAGTGGCTGTGACATATGGACGGACAGAAAAGCAGACAGACATGACGAATCTTTAAGGGTTCCGTTTTTTGCCATTCAGCTACGGAATTGTTCTCATGAAATTCAAAGTTTATGGAACTGTTATTTTATGAGAGCCAGTGAACTTTATGTGTGTCATGTCAAAATGTTATGCACCAATTATTTTTGAAATCAAATCCTAAAGCTGTTCTATAAAAGAAGATAAACAAAAAACCATTTCGTTCAAAACTATTACAATTTTTATAAAATTCTGTTAAATGCTAGCTAAAGTTCCAATTTATTCAGAATTCAGATTGAAATTTTTATCATCTTTTTTTCACAATTCGTTCTACCTATTGTGCTTGATTGAAGGCGAAAAAATTATAGTAGCGGAAAATTCAAAGAACAATCGCTTAGGGAATACCATTCAAGAATTAATCAGTAAAAAGTGACTTTGACTGAAATGGTTGACGATAGCTGCATCTAGTGGAAATGTACTTATTAGTTTCGTACTTTTATTATGAAAAAAAGTTGTGATTATCATTTAATTTCATAGTTGGGAAACGCTTATTGATTGTGCCGGCGCGTGCTCCTGCACCTGCTTCCGTCGATGGGGTTAAATCAATATTTGGACTAACGTATTCAAATCTTTTTATTTTTTATTCGATCAGAGATCAGAGTGGCTCCATTAATGTAGATTGATTCGAATTTGAATAATCTGTCTAGTTATAGGGAAGGTGTCTCGCCTCAATTTGTTGATGGAAAAGTGATAGCTAAGTAGCGGTCGGACGCCACTTTATACACGTTGACTTTCCTTAAATAGATTTTTCTTATAATTTATACAAGTCTTTTACTTTTAAAAAGTCGAAAAACAATGCATTGATGGCGAATTTCTGAATTAAGTAGGTATAATAGGTATACCTACCTAATGTTATGGGTCTTTTTCTCCATTCCACATTTTTTTACATTTTTCCACATTTTTTTCCACAATTTTCCACATTTTCTCAACAAAAGTGTACTTACATGTATTAAAATAAAGTGTTAAATAAATAAATAAATACATCTGCCGCAAACATTTTGTCGAATTATGTCTAAATGTATTATTTTATGATAATAACTATTATAATAATAATAAAATAAAATATGTATTTATTTTCTCTCACAATAATATGTTTTTAAAGACTATTACAATGCTTATACTATTTACGACATCATTGTGAGAGACTGGTGCCTGATAAAGATTTATTAAAAACCTGAAATTACAGGTCACCAGGTCCCCCCGCTGATAACACAAGTTGACACAGGTAAACATGATAGAATGAACCACAAGCAGGTAAACTAATTTTAAACGTCTTACATATTCTCACTACATAGTAAGTATTTAAGTTTAGTATTTTAAGAACAATTCAATTCTTATTTTACATTAGATGCGATAAGAGCACAAGTTATATAGACTGATAAGAGTGTTTGATTTGAGAGTAAATTGTATTTTGTGTTGTGTGTATAGGTATAGGTGTATGAAAGTGCAGACAATGTTGTGTGAGTGTGTGTGTATGTGAGCGGGTGGTTGTTGTGAGTGTAATGTGTATGTTGTAAGGTCGGTCAGAATCATCGTATTATGTAGGCAAGAACATTCAGTATGTTAGGATATTTACGCATTACTTTGGTGTAAGTATATAATAACAACCAAAAAAAAAAAAAAAAAATGGAATAATAAATTTTCGTTTACGTTAGTAGTAGTGGGAGTAGGATCTGGGTTAAGAAGTGTGTGTAGTTATTTTAGATTGACGGCAATAAGGCACTTTCGGTTTCTTCGTAATTTAACTTTTTAAGATATGAGGTAACAGCTCTTTTACACTGGAATTTTGTCATAGGATATATGTTAAGTTTTTTATTGAATTTATTATAAAGGAAAGGACCGAGAAACGAAAACATTTTGTCAGAGAGAGCTGTACGTCGTCTTTGTATAAGGCACACTTTGTCTTTTCTGCGCTTTTCTTGAAACTGAGCGGGATCATAACTTAAGCGAGAGTGCTGCTTGATGATGGTCTGGAGGATGAAACATTTACGAACGGTGAGGAGGTCCCATAACTGGTAAAGTTCAACTGACGGGAAACGAAAAGGTAGTCCAGCACTAACTTTCAGTACGGCTCGATGTGCTCTCTCGACATCAATAAATAGTGACTTCGCGGCTCCACCCCACGAGGTGATGCAATAGTTGACAAGAGGCTGGCACAGAGCTAGAAAAACCATCTTAATGACGCGGCGATCGGCGATGTGTCTAATTACTATTAAGTAGGTAGGTATGCAAAGTATTCTAACTCGTGATGTAGAGATTTCAGTTGCGCTAAAATAATAATATGAAGATAATATTTCAAAGGTTTTAATATTCTAAAAGTTTTAATCTTTCCAAAATAGGAAAAAAATTACAATTATTTCTAAAGATAAAGCATTAAAAGTAAGTCTCGAAGAAATCGCTTTTAGCGATAAGGCCGCCAATTGTATGTCTCCTTTGTATATTTTTTTTGTCTATCTGTTCTATCTGTGTGTACAATAAAGTGTAAATAAATAAATAAATAAATACCATTACTTAAAAAATACCATATTTCAGTCATATCTTACCTACAAGGTCAAAACCTACTTGAAGACGAAAAACTTTAAATTGGTAGGCTACAGACGAAACTTATAACAAGACAACAAACAATTAAAACAAGAATATAACTTTTGAGCGAATTAAATTTTTTAGTAAGTAGTAAACGCCTTTGTAAGTAGGTAGGTACTTTGTAAGTTTTTCTTTGTGTTATATTTTATTTTATTGTTGTGTTATATTAAATTTTTAATAAATAAATAAATTAAAACCGATAGACACAGTGCAAATATTTCACGCGTCAGATCTTAGAGATAGCTTATTTTTTGTATTTATAAACTTTACTACGACTAAATTACTATTTAAATGGATTAATTAACTAATAATTTTTGGGCAAAAACGTTTCCCATGCATCACATGCCAAAGTATGCCCAAATTTTAATTTGGCAAAACCACTTTTCGCAATTTTACAGTTAACAATACAATGTTTCATTTTACCAAGTATTATGTAGTCAAATATGGTCTGGCTAATCAATTGGGTCTAATTTGCACTGGCAAAAGGAATCACTCGTCTGTTCCGATCTATGAAAATAGAACCGCCTTCTATTTTTTTATAAAAATATTTTATTTCACTCTTTTTAGTGCATCATGCAGGCAATTTTCGTATATCCTGGTAAATAGGTATGATAGTTGAACATCCGTCTTAAATTCATATGAAGTGGTAACGAAAACGACAGTATTTTCAAGATTTCCTGAAAACTACTGAACCGATTTCAAAAAATGGGACAAACTTGGGAAAATACCTGATGTTATAACGTTTGAATCATTTCAATCGGTTCAGCCGTCTTCGAGTAATCGGTGTACATACATATAAAAAAAAAATTAAACGCGACGAATAGATAACCTCCTCCTTTTTAAATTTTGAAGTCGGTTAAAAATAAGAAATTGGTGGGTATGTGAAACAATCCATAAGTCTTATTGATACAAAAAAATAAGCACGTAAAAGTTATTTAAATTTTTACTTTTTTGCATTCACAATGCAATTTTTATGATTGAAAAGTGGAAAATGAAGTATTAAGAAAAAATCGACCCATCTCACAACCAGCTCCTTTGGACTCGAACCCACGACTAGTAAAATAAGTACGTAGTGGGGGTAGTAATATCTTCACATTGATGAAATTAACGCTGGCTATAGAGCGTGTAAGAAGTATTTGATAAATTCGACGCTTCTCGTAACGACTCCGTAGCTCAGTGGTTAGAGCAGTCGCCCGGATAGCGAAAGGTCGTGGGTTCGAGTCCCATCGGAGCTGGTTGTGAGATGGGTCGATTATTTCTTAATACTTCATTTTCCACTTTTCAATCATAAAAATTGCATTGTGAAAGCAAAAAAGTAAAAATTTAAATAACTTTCCATAGTAATTTCTTCTTTAGCGATTGTCAAATATCTGGAAAGGTATTTCTTTCGCGTGTGGGGGTAGTAATATCTTCACATTGATGAAATTAACGCTGGCTATACAGCGTGTAAGAAGTATTTGATAAATTCGACGCTTCTCGTAACGACTCCGTAGCTCAGTGGTTAGAACAGTCGCCCGGATAGCGAAAGGTCGTGTGGGTTCGAGTCACATCGGAGCTGGTTGTGAGATGGGTCGATTTTTTCTTAATACTTCATTTTCCACTTTTTTAGCACGTACATTTAAAATTCTAACCTGTGATAGGTTATGACTATATGACTTCTATATGACTTCCGAGGCTCCTTTAATTTTACCGGTCAATAAGGTTTTATGAAGCTGTCTAAATGATTTAAATTAAAACTTATTTTTGGAATATAAGTACCTAATATTTGACTTAATAAAACTTGAGCAAGTAAAAAGTTGCCAAATTAATATTTGAACAAGTGATTAAAATGCGAAATACCTATAAATTTGCTAAAGATTCTTTTGGGAAATGAAACTAGTGCGATAAATTTTTTGGGAAGTAAAATTTGACGAAAAATATTTTGCCAAACGGAAGGATACCTATTTAATTATAGCTTTGTGTATTAAATAACCTTCTGTTATGATAAGTTAGTTACAATGTTTAATCTAAATTCTAATACTTCTATGTCATCTTAGACAGCTGTTGATATTTGTACTTTGTTTACTAGGTTACCAAAATTCTCCCTAGTAAAGACTGATTTTACCTGCTCAAGTCTTATTTTATTCCTATCACAACACCTTATCATTTTAAAAACCAATCGGCTAGTTCACAAGGGTATTTGACTAAATTTTTTTTATTGACTTAAAATGTTCCTTGAATTAGTAGCTACACAACATAGGTATTTATTTTCAAATATCTTGCATATTTTCAGCGATAGAGAGCATCAAACTTTCTAATTAGACAAGGAGGGCGCTATAGAAACGTGACGTCACATTTCTATTGCGCCATAGAAAATTTCGGTTTAGAAAGAAATAGCTAGAGTCAGAATTAAGTAGCTCATATTTCGTTTGTTATAATACAGATTTAATTTCTTTTTTCACATTGTTATTCAATAACGTTATATTTCTGAATGTCGTCATTAAATATCTACATTTCAACAACAGTCAAATACCCAATTAGCTAATTATTTAAAACGAAAATGTTGTTAACATTCCTATTTTGTCAGGTTTAAACTTATAGTTCCGCCAAGATAAGATTTCTCACTGTCAACAGGTTATCTGTACTGTGAAAAGGATACATTTGTATTTGATCAAAAGTCTCACGGATAACAATCAAGTTCAGAGTTAAAAGCTGGGGCAATTTCGAAACGAGATCAGCGAAAAAAAACGCAAGAAAAAGTTACTTTTTATCTTAGATTGATTGGTTCAGTCTGACCCTTTACTGATGCGACCGAGTTTTTATGGACTATCCCAAAAAACTAAATATATCAGTGTTTATTTGTGACAATTTGCTTTGTCGGTTTCTGCTGATTTACATTTCAAAGGTTGTTTTTTTTTGTGAGCAACCTGCAACGACACTGTGAATGACACAGGTAGAACTAAAATATACGCGCTGTACGTCGATCCCGTGATTTGATACTTTCGAATGAGTAACGGTTGTTTTATACGATATGTCCATATGTAACAAGTGTGACCGAATTGTATGAATTTTTTAGATCTTTGTCGCGTATTATCATGATCACAGTACTAGCTAAAATATTTAGAATACATTCCTATTCAACAAGTTGTTAATTAGTTAAATCTTTCAATCAGAAGCAGATGGCTGGCAAACAAAACTAAAAAAATGTACCTACTTTTAAAAATTTACAACTTAAAGGATTTCTAAATTAGTCGTATCATCATCATCATCATCATCATGTCAGCCGAACGACGCCCACTGCTGGGCATAGGCCTCCCCCAAGGATCTCCACAACGATCGGTCCTGCGCTGCCCGCATCCAGCGGCTTCCCGCGACCTTGACCAGATCGTCGGTCCACCTTGTAGGGGGCCTGCCCACGGAACGTCGTCCGGCACGCGGTCGCCATTCAAGAACGTTTCCGCCCCAACGGCCATCGGTTCTCCGCGCTATGTGTCCCGCCCACTGCCACTTCAATGATGCAATCCTTCGAGCGATGTCGGTTGTTTTAGTTCTCCTGCGGATTTCATCATTTCTGATTCGATCGAGCAGGGAAATACCAAGCATCGCTCTCTCCATTGCTCGCTGGGTGACTTTGAGCCTTCTTATGAGACCCATAGTAAACGACCACGTCTCACTTCCATAGGTCATTACTGGCAACACACACTCGTCAAAGACTTTCGTCTTGAGACATTGAGGTATTTCAGACGCGAATATATGTCGGAGCTTCCCAAACGCTGCCCATCCGAGCTGGATTCGACGAGAGATCTCTTTCTCAAAGTTGGACTTACCTAACTGGACCGTCTGTCCTAGGTAAACATAGTGGTCAACAACTTCGAGTGTAATGTTCCCAACATTAACTGGAGCGGGTGCAACATGGGCATTGAACATGATTTTCGTCTTGTCCATGTTCATCTTAAGACCCACTCTTTGCGAAGCATTACCGAGATCTTCGAGCATTGTGTTCAGGTCTTCCAAGGTCTCAGCCATAAGAACTACATCATCGGCAAACCGTAGATGTGTTAGGTACTCGCCATTGATGTTGATGCCGCATCCTTTCCAGTCCAGCAGCTTAAAAATATCCTCCAACGCAGCTGTGAACAGTTTGGGAGAGATGACATCTCCCTGTCTCACACACACCTCGCTGTAGTTGGATAGGATTAGAGCTCTGGTTCTGTAATCGGACCGACATGGTGGCGTTTTGGTATAGGTACCTCAGCACCTCGATGTACCTGTAGTCTATTTGGCACCTCTGGAGAGACTGCAGCACGGCCCAGGTCTCGATCGAATCAAAGGCTTTCTCATAGTCCACGAACGCCAAGCAAAGTGGCAAGTTATACTCTTCGGTCTTCTGTATAACTTGCCGCAGCGTATGAATGTGGTCTATGGTACTGTAGCCTTTCCGGAACGCGGCTTGTTCGGGAGGTTGGAAGTCGTCAAAACCTGCGAGCGAGACGATTCGTAATGACTCTCGAAAACAACTTATAGATATGGCTCAGAAGCGAGATGGGTCTATAGTTCTTCAAGAGAGTTTTATCACCCTTCTTGAAAAACAGCATCACATCGCTTCTGCCCCATGCCTTTGGCGTTTTGCCCTCGAGGATGACAGAGTTGAAGAGCTTCTGGAGGACCTTAAGTATCGGCTTACCGCCCGCTCTCAGAAGTTCTGTTGTGATTCCGTCATCACCCGCCGCCTTGTTGTTTTTGAGCTGCTTGAGAGCCATTCTAATCTCGTACAGGCTGACGTCCGGGATATCTTCGGTATAGTGTCGGGTAAGCTTGGCTCTAGGGTCTTTAGCCTTGCTTTCAACAGGTGTTTGCGAGGAATATAGCTGTCCATAGAAACTCTCAATCTCCCTCAGGATTTCAGGTGTTGACGAAACGATGCTACCTTCCTCAGTTAGTCTTCATTCATTAGTCGTATAGTTCAATTTAATCAATTGTAGTAAATATAAATTAGTATAAAGTATAAATAATAATTAGTATACTTACAAGATTTTATTTTACTGCAATAATCTATACAAATAAATAAAATTGGAGTGTCTGTTTGTAATATTAAAATGACCGCTTTTTACTACATGCATATGATTATATATACGGTACATATACCAAAATAACATTTTTTACAATTTTTGTATGTCTATCTGTCTGTCTGTTTGTTCCGCCTAATCTCTGGAACGGCTGGACCGATTTTGACGGAACTTTCACTTGAAAACAGGTGTTTGGTGTGTCCGAGTTCATACTGCAGGTGATATTAGAGGCAATGGATCTTCCAATATTGGCAAAGTACTCATTGACACAATCAATGCCAACCTGAGGACTGTCGCCCAATAACAGGTTGGAAGCAGAGCTATTATCAGACTTATGATATTGTGTTATGTTTTTTTATATTATTCCAAAGTCTCTTACTTTTGTTTGATTTGTTAATAAGGTCTTTCTCATATGCAATTTTAACTTTTTTTAATAATGAGTTGCAGAAGTTTCTATAACGCCTATATGTTGTAGCCAAGATTGTGTCGTCAGGATTATTCTTACTTTTCTTGTGCAAATTATCTCTGTTGCGCATACATCTCAGGAGACCAGGTGTTATCCAGGGTTTTCTGGTTCTTTTCCGCGTAGATATTTTAATTTCCTTAGTGCTAGTCCGAATGGCCTGCGAAAGATTTCTTATTGCTGAGTCTAGACACGCCTGGTCAACACAGCGCCTAGTCATGAACTGAGTCGGAAGATCTTCGGTTAGGTCCAGAAGATACAACATTTAGATTTGACATTGAAATATCATAATAATATATTATTGAATCCCTTCTCGGATTAAGACTATCTCGTCACTGTATACGGGAGCTCAGGAGCGTCCCAGCGCATAGGTCCCGGTCGGGAAAAAGACGTAATCATCCATCAATCGCGGCTCGTCACCAGTGAGACGACCGCACACCGCACTGTGCCTTGTGCTTGCGCAGCAAAGGTCACACGTAATATAGGAAAGAACAAGCTTTTCTGTACAAACTTTTCTTTTAGTGATTAAAAATTATGGAGTTGCATGTATTGGTAAATTTAAGTAGTCACACTCAGAACATAACATTTCTGAATTGTATATGTAATGTTTGTAAATGATAAGCCATATTTTTGCAGAGCCAGGTCATGTAATGAAATAAAAACACAAACTAAACATTATTCTCATAGTGCCAAGTGATTTTAACAGTAGAAGATTATATTTATATTCTTCACAACTTAAGTTCGATCTTAATTTGAATTAAATGCAAAATTAGTTTACAAGTGAACACTAATGCGTATTTTAAAATTGCAATATAAATATTAGAAAAGACCTCTAAGAAGCAAAGCACACCTATCATGCAAATGTGTATACAGTTGATTAAAACCTGTTCTTTTAAATAGCTAAGAAGTTTACTCTTATTATGTCTGTCATAAGCACAATAATGGTAGTCAGCATAAATTCAAACTTACTCGACTATTATAAGTACAAAGTACATATTGAAACTTGTAAGCGAGTAACGATATCAGGGCAAATAAATTATTGGTCTCCGCGGGTAGTAAAATATAGGGGTCGCCACTCGGCATGCAATAATGCCCGTGATCAGCTTATTGCTATTACGAGGATCATGCAAGCCTATAGAGCTACCGTTTTACGCGTGATCAATCCCATAGATTATACATACATGAATGTTTAATCGCACCAATGATTCATGATGCGAATTCTGAATCGATTAATTTTGAATGATAATCTCACAGATAGGTATTTGGCTTTTGTATATTAAACAAAGAAAAAGATAACTATATTTGCTAAAGAGCAATCAAGTTACTGCTAATAGTTAACTGATCAAAGATTGTCAAATAATAATCGCCACTTATTGTATTCACATTCTAGCAATTTCTATTCTTGATAAAGGTTGTCTCAAAAGTACGTATAGGATTTCAATTTCGGGTATTTCCGAAATATTCAAGATGGCGGGTTCAAATTTGACATACGTCATCTTGACACATGTAAAATTAATCGTGGAGCGTTTCACAATAAAACAGCGCATAGAAGTTATACAAATATTTAACGAAAATTCACGATCAATTACAAACAAACACTCGTCGAAAGGTCGAAAAATCTCGTCATTTCAAGAAGATGTGATGTCAAATGGCCACCGAGATCTTGCCATCTGATGCCACTGGATTTCTTTCTTTGGGGCTACGTCAAAGATAAAGTCTACGCCAACGATGCACAAAACATAAACAATATTGACAAAATATTCGCCGAGTTATTGGTGAAATAAGTAGCGAAATGTGTGAAAGTGTCATGAAAAACTTGCACACACCAAAAATGCCCTTGGCGGCCATTTAGCAGATATTCTATTCAAATAAAATTGTCCAAGTCTCTTCTTTAAAATAAAATAAAACTAAGGAGAAATTCCAATCCATTCGCGTTTTATTGAGACAAATCATCCTTTATCTACTTTTGGGACACCCGTTATAACTGAATTATCAGCGCCATAAACAAATCTAATGAAAAGATCATCTTACGTGCATTATATACTTCTGCACCACAATATCAACGCAGCCCGGTACATTAGAAGACGTTATCTCTGCAATAAAAATGTAATATTCTGGTATAACCGTATAACTTTGAGACAGGAGTCACAAACTTTTGGCACTTGTCAAAGTGGGAGTGATATTATCACAATTTTGGTAATATTATAACCACGTGGTTCCCGTTCTTGTAGCAAAATCTGTGAAGTTGGCATTGTCCTATTTACAGACTAAAGTTAACTTTGTGCCTTTCAATAATATAGTTTATTCATAGCCGTCCAGGCGTGGTCGAGTAACAAACACTATCCATCCATTTAAACTCCTGCATTTGTAACATTAGTAGCAAAACATTGTTATGAATTGAAATATTGTTTTAACCCCAAATGGACTTTCATTGATATTGGTTTTACTCGTAAGTTCTTTTTTTTGCAATTACGTAAATATATCAAACATGGAAACAGAAAAAAGCCAGCCTCCGAAAGTAGTACCTACCTAAATCCCGGGCCCGAGATCTCGAGAGCGGTAGTAGATCCCGTCCAAATATCTACTTGCGAGGCAAAAGATTTTTAAAGATTCACTAAGTTTAAATAAAAGTTCACCGTCCCTGCCCTGATACCTTTAGTGCGCAGACGCAGCGGGCCGGGGCGCCGTAAATCTAGCCGATAGCGCCCACGCCGCGCATTTCAGGAGCTATGCGGACTCAATAGATATTGCATTACTTCATTATGAATTGTGCGTTTCTGATGTTATCAGGGACTGTACTTAAGTTTATTGTGTACAAGTTTTGCTAACTTTGCCTTCTTACCAGTGACTTACCTTAATTCGTAAGGTGTCATCACTTAGGTAGGTATAATGTTCGAATAAGATCATCTCATCATTATTTAAATATATTTTTTTCTTCTAATTCTGTAAGTTTCCAAATTTGAGGTATCGTACTTCAAGAGAAAAGGAATTTTCATCTGACTGTTCTTTTGTCTATCTGCTTGCGTGTAGTTAAAAATCCTTCTTCATACTAACAGCGCATATTTCATTAAATACATGACTGTCTACGCAAGAATATCTAGTAGATATTTTTGGAATCTACATAAAATATCATGTGAAGTAGTTGATATGGGCGTTTCTCAACTCACATACTTGATCACATCACATACGTGTGTTTTTTTACTGAGGTAGTGTGCGGAGATTAGATGTGTTCTAAATATATCTAGGTACAAGCTATATAATACTCATTGTAAGTCAACTCTTCCGTCAAAGCATAAAACATAGCTTTTTCACGAGCACGAGCACAAGTATAAAATATTCATACTTCATCATGTTTAAATAATGAATAAATAACTCTCTGTGTGCAAGTCAGATTTGCACTTGTCCGGTTTAATTATATTTATTGTTGTTAGTTTAATAATAATGTAGACTGACGAAAGGTGGGCTTATTGCTAAGAAGCATTATCAAGTATAGTACAAAAGTTATTTGCTTATGTTTTTTATCTGGGGCGTGTGTATTAAGCTGAAGTAAAAAAAAGCTGTCAAGAGCGAATCGGATTCGCGCACCGAGGGTTCCGTACTATATAAATATAGTGGGTAGGAAGGAGGACATTTTGTAAATAAAACGTGAAAATGTTTTCATTGGCGAGGCTATAGATACATTCTTCAGAGAGTTTTAGGTCAGCGCCATCTCTTGACCGATAGTGGAACAAATGTAATTTTTGTTGATGATTTCTGAAAAGTTTACTATTTAGAGACATCGTTTTATTTTTCCAGTAATCTTTACATTAATGTCTACTTATCACATAAGAAGTTAAGTATATAGATTTTTCGGAGATAAGGGGGGAAAGGGTATTATTTTTTAAATTTTTCATCAAAAGTCGAAAACAATGCGGCCTAAAAAAATATGTTTGACAATGTGCAAGCAGCGTTCTTTTATATGATACCCCATTATGCACTATTTGACCCACTTCGAATTTTAAAGACTCCCTTTCAGTCCCTGTTCCAAAAAATTATATTTTTTTATTTCTCTTTTATTTGTCAAGTTGATAGCATTAGTAGTTCTCGAGATATCCATCTGTGACAGACAGACAGACTGAGTCGCACCATAAGGGCTCTCTTTTACGATTTTGGTACGGAACCCTAAAAAGAAAGAGAAGGAAAAATTGTAATTAAATGGCTTACAGACGCTATAGGTATGTAAAGGTTATCATTGAACTTATAATAAGCAAATAGTTGGTATCAGCATGTTTTATTAGTTAGATGGATAGTTGGATAGACATTAATAAATGTACAATACGTACTTACCTCAAAAAAAATATGTTTACTTAGTTATATTGAGATGGTATTACTGATCCATGAAAGTAAAAGTGAACGCAAAAAACAAACAAAACTACTGGGTTCTGATGCACATCTGCTGAGTCAATAATATGCGTGACATCAAAAAATTATGTAATCATAACGTGTCCCTTGATATGACAAAAAAATCGAAAGTCTGCGGTTGCTCGTCGAAAATAAAAGTAAATTTAATACCAGATTCAAGTCAATAATTACTATACGAATACCACTATTACAAATCAGGGAACACCTGTTACAAACTGAGCGTAGATTTTTTGTGGTCGAACCTTTCACGAATTTACATATCTCCCAAGTCTTTGTTAAAGCTAACGAGGGTTATTATTTCAACCACAAAATGTGGATTTAACCGCTTCTGATTGACAAAGGCAGAACCGAATATAATAAAGGATTATGCAAAGCGAGCTCCAAAACGTTCTCATAGCATTTTCACCTTGTTAGCGATTGTTAACATCTAATTTTTTGGCCATTACCGAATATGCTTAAATTACCAGGAAAAAGCTTTTTGAAAAATTTACGCCTTAACACTTTTTACTTCACATTATGTTTTATTATATTGTATGCGTGTAAGCTTGAAACGTTTTAGCTATCACTACCGCCGTAACTCATCCCTAATTAGCGTCGTTTAGGCTATGAAAGATGGACGAAGAAAATGATTGCTCTCCTATCGAACCCCTTGTTCTTCCTTTATAGAGGCAATGAAATGAATTTATAGCATCCAAAACGATTTTATGTCAAAGTGCAGTTCATTGCCACCCGACAATGTCCAAGAGACAATGTAATTTCATGCTCAAATGAACCTCACCTGAGTGGAACTCATTCGGAAAATTTTGAATGGCAATTTTGGTGTTGCCCTGTGTCTTAGGCCTTTGTTTTTGGCTCGAATTGCAGTTATGCTTTATATAACAACAGAAGCGTTACAACTTTCCACTGTCTACTTATTTGAAAGAAAAAAAAAGAAACTGAGCCGAATACTTCTTGTTATAGCTTGCTAATCCTGAACTTTCAAAAGCATTTACATGTCAATTCTTTCATGTACTTACCACTGTTTTGTAGCTTATACTTAATAATTATTAAATACTATTCTACATTTTAAGATACTTAAATACCTACTTACATATATTTTTTTATTTAGTACTTTTAATAGCTTCTTGTTAATTTAACCAGTTGATAATAATTATTGTGACTTTTCGATTATAAATATACCAATGTATCGAACATCATCGATATGCAGGCAGAGAAATAAACTCGCTCAGAGTTGGAGATAACAATCTCCCCCAAACCGGTAGGTGTTGCCACTTAATTAGTAATTTATTAACAAGTTGCACGCTAATAAGATGAATTAGGATATCGCTGGCTCCTAGCAGGGGTATAAATCTCTCGAACTTTTTATTGAACCCCAAAAATCTCTGATCATGACGAACCATTCAAGAATAATTGGGTTCACCGGCTCCACATAAAATATGAGTTCTTGCCCTTTAGAAGGTTTTATAGACAACATAAACACTTTATTGAGTTTTTGTTCGAATTTTCACTGTTTGTATAGGGACTGTTTTAGTTGGAATTCCAATAGTGTGAGGATGACCAAGTTCTTTAATAACGTTTTTGTTACCATTTACTAATTGTTATACCTTTTTACCTATTCTACAGCTTAACTGATTAACCAATACAACCTTACTTCTTTTTTGACATTCAACTTAAAATAACAAAGAAAACTACACCTTAATAACCCTATCGTTTCCTTATCGTTTTATTCTACAGCACTCTCATATAAAAGAGTCATTAAAATGTAAGTACAAAATTTATGTTGGACATTAATTAGTTCTTGGACTAAGATAATGTTATAGGCACAATGAGCTTAGATATCGTTTAGTTAGTGTCTGAGTAAAGGCTGGAGTCGCGAGAATTTAATCGAACTGCGCGCTTGTCAATCAATAAACTCGAACGAGTGCAGGCACTTTGTGGCTCCAGATATCTTAGTATGGATATAACCTATATTATTATAATTTTAAACGAATCTCTGAATACATAAGTTGCTTAGCCCAAAACTCGAGAAAAGCTGAACGGATTTGGCTGACTTTTTACATACAAATATGCCATGACTCGGATTAGCTTAAAAGGTACATTTTGTCCCTATTTTCAAACGGGAATGGGAACGATTCTGGTGAAACCGCGGGCGGCAACTAACCAATAAATTTCAATATCAATATGCTTACAACTGCATATTGATACGAAAAGTAGAATCAGAGAGTCAAGTCTCAGGTAGTATAGAGAATTTGAAATAAAAAGAAAAATCGTCTAATTAGGTAGGTACGGTCGCCAGCACGTCAAGTTGCTACAAAATGTCAAAATTTATTAATTGAAACTGAACTCTTTCTGTTGGAGATAAGGTCGAATTTTATTTAAAGAGACAGTTTGTAGTAACCTGACGTGCTGGCGACTGTACCAGTCAGCAAGGTCGCACCAGTCGCATCATATTTCATATACAACCATTTTTGTTTGTCCTATGATCACTAGCATTTCAGGGATTATTGATACCCTATTTTCACCATCATAATAACAATAACGAGAATAAGAGTTTCTCGTGCTTGGAGCATAATAATATAACTTGGGGTACAGAGATAAAAATGAGTCGCATCCATACTAATTCCTGTCTGATAAATGTTACCACAGGTCCGTGATAAAAGTGACCAAGTTAATAATTTATTGAGCATACCAAGCAGAAACTTCGTAAAAATAAACATGAATGGCTGCCTTATTGGGGCTTGATTTAATACGGCCAATAAAACAGTAACTAACCTTATATAAATTACCAAACAAATAAATAACATCATTGGCTATCAAAGTTTATCGCGGGAAGGATGGGCGCATCAAAAATTTTAATTTCCCACGTTTCTATACGAGCTGTTGTAGGTATAAGTATTTTATTTTATTTATTTATTAAACTTTTGTACAAAATATATAATGTAATATACAAGGCGCACTTAATACTAAAAGTATTCTCTGCCAGTCAACCTTTGGGAAACAGTCTCCTACCCTACTTCTTTTTATAGCTTATTAGTATGTGGTCGTTTTAGAACTATAGATAAAAAATTTATGAGTTTAACTCATTAGTAACGTTACTAGATAAATAAGTAGGTACTAGGTACCTACTTTCAAGAAACAGTTTATCGTCCATCCCTAAGAGGCGTAAGACAATATCACTACTGCAGTATCATAAGATTTATGCCAAGGTGATGAAGAATATGGTTTCAGAAAAGCAGTGTCTAATCACGGCGGTCATTAAATTCAAGTAATAACTCTTACATAGTAGCGAGCACATATAAAGCAGTTCTTGGTTCATTGTTGCTTAAGATTGATGGCAATTCTCCTTAGGTGGGCTTGTTAATAATCTTTCGGCGATTCGGTTGTAACTCGGTAACTCGGGCTCGCTCGAATCAATTAGAGCTTCAACTGTTTAATGATATTAGCTGCACACAGTTTCGATGCTATATTTTTGATGTAAAGCTACCCTGTGTAAAGTGTCGTCTGAATGTCCCGTTTATATTTTGATCCATATAGAACTCTGTCTGTGTTGAGAAAAGTTGTGGAATGAATCTGGTTTTTTTCGATTCGCTTTTGGTGTTGCTTACGTTTAAGCTGAGTGAACGAAGCGAGCGAACGGCAGTGGCAAGATGTAAATTTTTTTTGGTCCAAATTATAATTTATGACAAAAAGATGTATTTAGAGAAGTAGTAAGTATCTAGTTATAACACAGCACTGAAAAATAGGTACCTAATATTTTTTTATCATTACATAGTGTTACCGTTTAAAAAGTGCGTACACGAGTACTTAACACAATTGTAGGTACCTATCTCTTAAACGTGGCATTCAGCGGATTTTTGTTAAATGAAACGGGTAGGACTCAGGATTATTGAATGATTGAATCATTCGTTGTTTTATATGGGAAAACCATCACCTAAATCGTGATTTTCGATATAATATCTTTATTCGATATATTTTATTTATTTATTATTAGATTATTATTTATTATTATTAGATATATACCTTTATTCGATATAATCGATATTTACCATAAAATATCGGTAAATATCAATAAGGCACATTTTTCAACTACTTAAACTGGTACTTCTGTGCTGGTAGTAAGTTGTGGTCTAACAGTAAAATTTTAAAATGTTTTAATTAAATTAACGTTTCTCACGTTTTAGTTCAGTAGCTGTATACACAGTTTTAATTGCTAGTATCGTATTACAATGATCAATATTTAATTTATTAGAGTTTTCGATACATGTAAATTTGTATAATTTTGCTTAATGTAATAAAAATGATAATTAAATAACTGTGTCAGTGTTTCTTATGGCTCCATATTTGATTTAACTTTGTTACGTCATTCACTATTAAAATTTCTAACCTGAAAATATTATTTTTTAAGCGTTTAACGGTATTAAATGTATTTATTTTGAGTAGTTAGCCAAATATATTTATTAATGCCTTGTTTTCTCTCCATTATGTTGCGCCAGATTCAATTGTAACTATAATTAAACAATAAACGATTTTGAAATCAGTGAACTGTATCGGAGATAGGTACTTACTATCAAAGAGCATGTAATCACTACGTTTACTTACTGTATTACCTACTCCAAAGCCTACTCCTATACATCGTGCCGCAAAGCGGTGGTGGGTTTAGAACTTTTTACTGTCACAATTTATTTTGAAATTTGTTGTCAACTGCTTTTCTTCAAAGAGTCACAAAGAGTGCTTGTTATAATGGACTTGTCAGACGCGCGAGAGTCGTGATCCGGTCGCTATAAATTACAATCGTAACCTTTCGTGACGACCAGCCGCCCTTAACACTTAGGATTTATCATCTGCTTTTGTTTTTATTGCCAACAAGCAGCGCCCAGCGGTTTCACCCACGTGGCCCCCGTATCCGTAGGAATATTGGAGTAAAAAGTAGCCTAGTAAAAGGGATATTCCAGTCTATAAATTTGTCTATGTATCAAATTCCGTTTTGCCATAATTGAGTAAGCATTGCCGCACACCGGCCACTAAAAATCGCCGCCACCGACCTTTCTTGTACTTTTCATACATAGTCGTCACTTGTTTCTTATACTTGCGCTTCAAGTGGCGGCGTTTGTGGCTCGTTTGCAGCGACGGTAACAAACATCCAAACTTTCACATTTGTAATAGGTAAGTAAGTACTGGTTTTCCGCTAGTGAGTTCCCGGTTTTTTACCGTGGGAATGAGACATTTTACCGTGATAAAAATAACCTTATATTTTAATAATTATTAAAATTCTTGACTATAATCAATTTCTGTGTCTATGTGATTTTAATAAACATCCATACTTTCGCATTTATAATATTAGTTAAAAGTTGGGTGTGAAGTTTTCTACATTTTGCAGCAGTAGAGGACAGACTGACTATGATTCCTTTTGACCTCGTTAAGTCTTAGATAGGAAAGTATAGGTACTTTTTGTAGCTATTAGTCAACTCTTCACACACACTAGTAGGTACAAATATATAGATTATGTACCATATTAGAATGAAATAATGAACGTCAATAATAATCAAAGATTAGTAGAAAAAATATGTTTTTTTTAACAACATAAATCTCTATTCAGATTTTATTGTTATAATATTTACTTTATGGAAGTAAGTAACTTTATTGCACAAAATACATCTAGTAAAGTACAATAGGCGTACTTAACGCTTAAAGCATTCTCTGCCAGCCAACCTTTAGGGAAAAAGAAATCAGCGAATGCGGTACAAACAAAGAAACAACAATAACGCTTTAAATAAGTAAACATAAGTCTGAAGATAGATAGGTGATGATTTGACAATAGGTCAAACTTTCTTACTTGCGCTTATAGCCATTACCTCCCAGCCACTAATTAAATAATTTAACTTTTCGTATTTAATGAAACAATATTATAATTAAACTGACCTTAGTGAAAAATTCCTCATTTATTTATACAAAGCATTCAGAAGCTGTTTGAATTCTAACACAACTAAGACAAAGGGCATGAAAATTATTATGCAAGAAGCAGAGTCCTTATAACAAGGCATAGCTGAAACATCGAATTCCTGTACTGACTGCAGTATTGTGTTCGAGACACCTGCGAAAACAAGCTGGCCACTACTTGAAGAGAAAAATCGCTGTTATTTACATCTCACCTTGCTAATTGTTTCCGACCGACAAGCGTTTAGCCGCAAAGTTACAAACGTGTTTAAATTTATTATACGTATCTACAGGACTGTAATATTCACGTATTAAATCACATTGTGTTGTATCGTACCTACAGAGATGGGTATTAATTTAAAGTTAATTCGTTTTGCGAAACAAAACATTGAACATTTTGCCAGGCCTATTTCACTCCCCGTGTCGGCTCTAAAACGCGGCGGCAACGCCGGCGTTGTAAATCCATAGGGCGTTTGTGCACTACACTGAATTTTACCGATCCGGAAAAAAAACGGATGCTTGTATTTTGATAATTAATTATTACAAATAATAGAATTTATTTATTTCGTGTAGTCTAGGGTTCGAAACATTGAAACTATACGAAATAAATAAATTATTACTATTATAAATGATTAAATTAATTAAAAACAAGCGTCCGTTTTTTTCCGGATCTTTAAAATTCAGTGTAGTGCACAAATGCCCATAGAAATTAGGTCCACAGAAGAGCTAGAATATATGCGATAGAAAGAGATGCAACGACAACGAGTGGCCGTTCGTAATTTGCCTGTGCCGTACAAGCTGAATTCTACTTTATTGCGTTATAGTTAGAGTTGCTATTTATTTAAATGACTTAGCGGAGTGAATTATCTGTTACATAGTAACTATTTAGTAATCTGTGATTTTGCTAAATCAATCGCTATAAAGATCGGTGTTCAAAACTTAGGTTCTTAATCATAAAAACTTAAAAATAAGCATCAGGTATTACAACACTGTCTCGCGATAACAACTACATTAATCAAAATGGTTTTAGAAATTTCTTCACGTGAGAAAATAATGCATCTCCGTTCATTAGGTTGGATAATTTGACGGGCCGTGACAGCTCATATTATATTGAAATTGATTTGTGTTCAAAGTTGAATTAATTTTGACAGAGTCAATAAGCCACCGGCCCAGTCCCTCAAGGTGATAATAACCATACACGGGGAGTAATTATAACTTCCGATGATGAAGGAGATGAGACTAATAATTTAAAAAGTCATAGTCATATTGGATGAATTGCTATCTAAGTGTTAATTGACAGGCAAGTTCTTATTTCCATCTTTTTATCAGCTACTTGTGTTTTTTAATAAACTTCTAAAAAAGATCATCTTCTCCAATAGAAAACCTTTCAGTCGTGCTTTTTTGCCTTAGTATTATGATAAAAGTAGGAGTAGGTACAGTTTAAATTACAATAAACATCATTAAGTATTAAAGAAAACGGTGTCCGCACAAAGTCGCTGAAAACCTTCAACTTTGGTCGGGTATTGTTTACTACTAGGGATTAGCTTTGAGACGGGCTTAGGATACGTAATGAGGCATTAGTCAAATCATCCTTTTAATTATACTCTGATAGCTTGGACTTATTATCGTCTCTGGTAGTTAATAGTTGCTAATTCCTGTCCTTATGGGCAAGGAAACGTGAGCAACGACTCGGCAGGTTCAAAGGTACAAGTTGCTGAAATAAAGATGCTGCTTACATGGATGTTTGGCATAACCAGGCTCTATAAAACTCATAACAAGTACGTATGAGGAAGCCTTGTTCTGTGCACGTCACGAAGTTGGCCAGATGCAGGAGAGTAGGCTTAGATGGTATGGTCACGTAAAGAGTGGACTGTAATCTAGCTCTGCAGCTTCAGTTCCTCTGTCGGAAACCAAGACAAGTTTGGGCCTTTTCCTTGGTAAAATAAAATAACTGCACCTAGTGTCAAAAGATATGAGAGAGATTCAAGTAACCGAAGCGAAGTGGAGACGAATGACAAGAAAAGCTGATTCCATCACCGCCATGTTGGATAGAAGTTCTAGGCAGTTCTAGTTCTAGAAGAGAAAAAGAGAGTTCTGGGCAGAAAAATATAGAGCATAAAATAGAAAAATAAATATTTAGATAAGTACACCTTTCTTCAAATACTTTTTATATACCTTGTTCGCGCCGCGCTGCGAGCGGTGCGTTGTCATTGTCAAGGTCACGGGCGACGATTCCCGATCCGATCCGATTCCCGATCCGATCCGATCCGAGACGAGAAGTACTAAGAAATTGTTCTAGTAAATTCTCGAAGCGAATGTTTCTCACTTGGTGGATCCGATAATAGATAGATACTTATATAATTGTTGTCACATACTAGTGTTTTGATACGAGTTTACTCGCCTAGATGTGTATATTTTTTTTTTTGTGTGTCCGGATTTATTTGACGAATAGTTTCGTTCGAAAGTGTTGTTTATTAGTACCACATACTAGTGTTTGTTCCGAGTCCGCTTGCCTAGTTAAAAAAGTGGAACTAGTTTTAATTATTAGTAGTATTAAATTACGAGTATTATTATTAAAAATAGTTTTGTTTTTGTTTGTTGATAACGGTTTAGTAGTTGATTTGCGAGGTTGACTTGGCCGTGTGTGTATGCCATACCGTTAATCCTATACGTTTTGTTTATACCGTTATATTGTTAGCCCTTGAAATTGGTAAGTTGCTAATAATTTATGAAAATAGTAGGGTCCGTGTATGTCGTCCGAATTTTAATTGTGTTTTATATTATCGTGACGCGACCTATTTCTATTGTTTTTTTTTTGTTGATGTTTACCACTTTTATATTTCTTTGTTTGCTTTGTTTATTAAACGGCTTATAAATGGCTCCTACGAATCCGACCGCCGTATCCAGGGCTGGCATCCAAGGAGTTTTGCGTTGGCTTGCTTGTGCGGTCACATTGATAGACCGAGCCGACCGGGTGGGCGCGTTGCTAGCTCGGTATGGCGGGCTGGCAGCTCGGCTGCAAGACCTGGAGCGCCACGCCATGGAGTGTCGCGCGTATTATTTAGAGAACCCCCCAGCTGATGATGCCGTGTCGGAACAGCTGGAGCAGGATGTAGCCCAGGCCTATGAGCTGGCTGACCAGTTCACGGAGGCGGCTGAGAGGGCCCTGGCTGTTCGGAAGGGGGAGCCGGTTTTGAGCGGGGAGGTCAAACCTACCCCGACGGCGTTGCTAGGCCGATTGCCTACTTTGGAGATTCCCACTTTTAATGGGGATCTGTCAGCCTGGATGGGCTTCATTAATTTGTTTGACAGTTTGGTGGATTCACGACGGGACTTATCCCCTAGCGAGAAGTTGGCCTATTTGCGCTCCTCCCTGCGAGGAGAGGCCAGCGCGGTAATCCAGCACCTGCTCATCAGTGACGACAACTACCAGGTGGCTCGCCAGCTTCTGGTTAGCAGGTACCAGAATGTCCGGTTACTGGCGGACACCCACGTGGCCACGATTTTGGCCCTCCCGCGAACCACGCGGGTACACCTGTTACGGAGGGAGTTGCTGAACCCGCTACTGTCAGCGGTCAACTCCCTAAGGCGATTGGACCTGCCGGTGGATCAGTGGTCCTTTGTACTGCTGCACATAGTCCTCGCCAAATTGCCCGCTGAAATGAAGGGGCGTTTCGAGCAGAGGTACGGAGGCGACAGCGCCTCGTATCTCCCGCCCTTCGCGGACCTCCTTCGCTTTTTGGAGGACGAATGTAGGGTGACGGACCACCTGGAGCCCGCCCCGGTTCCAGGTGTTGGTCGTATGGTGGCGGCGAGGGAACAGCCCCGTCGCCCGACCAATCGCTATGCTGCCTTCCAGCAGTCCCCTCCCCCCGCACCGAGTGAGCGGTGCAGGTATTGCAGGGGAGATAGGCACATGGTGCACGAATGTGCCAAATTTAGAGGCCTCCGCCCAGAGGGACGGAGGGCCGTTGCGAAACAGCGCCAATGGTGCTATAGGTGTTTGGGGGGACACATGCAGTCGGCGTGTCCCCAGACCGAGGATTGTCGTCTTTGCGGAGGGAGGCATCACCCCCTCCTTTGTTTGGACCGCAAGGACGCCGGGAGCGACCGGGGTTCGAATTCCTCGCGCACGGGCGGGGGCCCGGCAGCCCGGAACCGGTCCCCTAGAGATTCGGCGGGGCTTAGCCCCCCCGTTCAGTCCCCCCCGGAGAGGGGGAACTATAGGAGAGACGCCCCCGCCACGGGCGGGGGTAGGGGGGTACCACAAGAGTACGCCACGGTGGCGATGGGCACGGGCCCTATTTGCTACTCCCCCCCCCTAATGGAGAGGCCTCGATTGGGGTACTATGTACCGAGGCACGCCCCACACGGGTATTACCCTGCACCTAGGAGTGCTGTTGGTCGGGGCCAGTATGTACCCGATTGGGACCCGCTCGCCCGGTACGAGCGTCCCACATTTGGCGCGCCGACTCAGGCGCGAGGGGGACAAGTACCCCCCCAAAATTTTTAATGGCGCCCCTGTCGGACCCAACCACCCCTCCGGAGCTTGTGCTGTTGCCAACAGCCTCCGTGAATGTTTGGGGACCTAAGGGCAATGTTGTCACGGTGCGTGCCCTTTTGGACTCAGGTGCCCAGGGGTGCATAATGTCCAGGTGGCTTGTCCGACAGCTGGGTCTTTGGCTTGTGCCGCATCACGAAGCGGTACGGGGGGTGGGAGACTCGCGGATCCCTGATCCGATTGGTCGAGTTGAGTTCTCCTTCTCCCCCCACTTCACGCCAAGGCCGAAGATCGGTGCTTCGGCGATAGTTTTTGATAAGGTGGTTGGACCACTCCCGCAAGTGCGAGTGCCGCCATCCACGATTGAGCTGACGTCTGGACTGGCTTTGGCTGATCCTTCCTTCCACCGACCGGGCCCAATACACTTGTTGATTGGTGCGGATGTCCTCGGTCGTGTACTGTGTGGAAGCAAGCGAGTTTTGCAGACAGCCGATCTTGTCGCCTTGTCCTCGTCGCTGGGTCATGTGGTGATGGGAAAGGTACCACAGACACCAGAGACCCCGTCGGTAGACCGCCAGACCATTGTCGGTTCTACTTTGTCCGACGTTCTCCAAAAGTTTTGGGAGGTGGAGGAACCTCCCACTGCCAAGCGGTTGGATCCGTTAGCCGAGGAGTGCGAATTGTTCTACCAGAACAACACTGGGCGCCTCCTCTCGGGTCGCTTGATTACCCGCTTGCCCTTCTTGGCGGTTCGCCCTCCTTTAGGGAGCTCCCGACCGATGGCCGAGAAGAGATTGTTGTCCATGGAGCGTAGGATGGCCAGGGATCCCGCATTCAAGGAGAAGTATATAGACTTCATGCGGGAGTATTTGGACCTTGGGCACATGTCCATCTCGCAGTTGGACTGGCTTAATGTGGAACATTACTTCCTGCCACACCACGCTGTTTTGAAGACTTCCAATGGGAAGATCCGCGTGGTCTTTGATGGTTCAGCGCCCACATCAACCGGAGTGTCGTTGAATCAGTGTCTGCATGCGGGGCCGAAGTTGCATCACGATGTCTGTGATGTTTTGACCAACTTCCGCCGGCACGCTGTCGTCTTTGTGGCCGATATCCGCATGATGTTCAGACAGACCGTGATTCACCCGGAGGATAGACGATACCAGCTCATCCTTTGGCGTGAGGATCCCCAGGATCCGATGTTGGCTTACGAGCTGAACACCAACACTTATGGTTTGCGGTCGAGCCCCTTTGTGGCGATCCGTTCGCTTTTGGAGCTCGCAGAGCGCGAACGGCTACGCTATCCCCGGGCATCTGCTCTTATTGAGGGGGGGGCCTTATTTGTCGACGATATCTGCACGGGGGCCTCGAGCTTAGATGAGGCTCTCGTCTTACGTGATGAGCTGATTGCGCTCTTGAGGGCTGGTGGCTATGAGTTGCGGAAGTGGCTGTCTAACTCACCGGACCTCTTGGCAGATTTGCCTAAGGACCACCAGCAAGAGCCGCTCCTCTTTGAAAATCCGGAGACTCCAGACATGCTGTCTGTTTTGGGAGTCCAGTATCGACCAGTCCCGGATTTGTTCACATATAGATTGGAACTGCCAGACCCAAAGGTCTGGACTAAACGCACGGTGCTGTCTACTGTAGCCCGTACCTTTGATCCGAACGGTTGGCTCAGCCCTGTAGTGTTTTCGATGAAGTGCTTCCTACAGGAGCTCTGGGCTGCGGAATTGTCATGGGATGAGCCCCTCTCTGGTAGCCTCCTACGAGAGTGGGTGAGGTTCGTGTCATCCCTACCCGACGTCAATCGGGTTTGTATACCGAGGCAAATGCTGCCTTCGGGAAAGTTTAAAGCCTCCCTGCACGGCTTTTGTGACGCGTCCGAAAGCGGATACGCGGCAGCCGTTTACATCCGAACGGTGGATGCAGCAGGCGTTGTCGCCGTACACTTAGTTACGGCCAAGAGTAAGGTCGCCCCCCTTCGGACTAGGCTAACCATTCCGAAGTTGGAGTTGTCCGGCGCCACTCTCTTAGTACGGCTACTCAATCATGTTGCCGACACCTTGGGAAACGGTGTCGACTTGGGGTCGATATTTGCGTGGTCTGACAGCCAGGTCGTCCTTTGTTGGCTGAAGAGTTCAGTCCACACCCTTGAGGTTTTTGTGGCCAACCGGGTCTCACAAATTCAGACTTCAAAGGCCCCGTTGATTTGGCGCCACGTACCGGGCGAATTGAACCCCGCAGATTGTGCCTCCCGCGGCTGCGAGGCGCCTGAGTTAGTGGACCACCACCTATGGTGGAGTCCATCATGGTTGTTACGGCCTGAGCGCTCATGGCCTGCCACCCCGGCTGTGGCCAGAGTCCCAGACCTAGGCATGCGTGTTCACGCCGTGGAGACGGTGGCGGCTCCGCAGATGGAGTTTTTGTTAGACCGCTACAGTTCTTTGGATAAGTTGCTCGGCGTGACTGCTTGGATGAGGCGCTTTGTGCGAAATTGTCGCCAGCCTCAGGAGAAATTGTTGTCTCCGGTCCTCGCCCCACAAGAGCGGCAAGACGCTCTGTTGCATTGGTTGCGAGTGACGCAACAGCGAGAGTTTGAACCGGAGCTGAAAGCCCTGCGCTCAAGTAAGCCCAAGCTGAAGGGACCCTTGGTGCGGTTGAATCCCTTCTTGGACAGTACCGGATTGCTGCGTGTCGGAGGTAGGCTCAGACATGCCAACCTGCCGTACGGATCACGCCACCCTTTGTTGCTCCCCAAGGATGGACCGTTAGTTAGACTGTTGATTACAGACCGACATGTAAAGAATGCTCATGCCGGTTGTAATGCTTTGACCGCGCTCCTCCAACGAGAGTTCTGGATTTTGTCAGCGCGGAGAATAATCCGATCCGTTATTTTTCGTTGTCTCCCGTGTTATCGTTTGCGCGCCGATACGATGCAGCCCCAGATGGGTGATTTGCCTGCCGATCGAGTGAACGAATCGATGCCCTTCTCAGGAGTTGGAACGGATTTTGCGGGGCCATTTACCGTTAAGACATCGCGGCTTCGTAATGCTAGAACGGAAAAGGCTTACTTGTGTGTATTTGTTTGTTTGGCCACTAAAGCGGTCCACCTGGAGGTGGTTAGTGCCCTCACCACAGAAGCCTTTGTAGCCACGTTGAATCGTTTTGTGTCTCGCCGCGGAATGCCGTCGTTAATCAGGTCCGATTGTGGAACCAATTTCAAGGGCACCGATAGGTATTTAAAGGAAGTTTGTGAATTTTTGGATAGGAATAATTTTGAGATCGGATCCACACTCTCTCGCAGAGGGGTACGATGGCAGTACTCCCCGCCATCCTGCCCCCACTGGGGAGGGATTTTTGAAGCAACTGTAAAGGCCGCTAAAACTCACCTTCGTCGCGTTATTGGGGAGACGGTCCTCACGTTTGAGGAACTCGCGACCGTATTTTGTAAGGTTGAGGCGGTCCTCAACTCGCGTCCGTTGTGTCCGTTGTCTTCGGACGCGAATGATTTAGAGGCCCTTACGCCGGGCCATTTTTTGATTGGCAGACCGCTTAACGCCTTGCCGGAATATCCTTATTCCGAAGTGGCCTCCGGACGGCTCTCGCGATTTGAATTGCTCCAGCAGCTTACGCAGAGTTTTTGGCGCCGTTGGCATCTGGAGTATTTGCACATTTTGCAGCAACGCGTTAAGTGGTCGGATAGGACGACCCCACCCAAGACAGGAGACCTCGTGTTGGTAAAGGATCCAAACCTGCCGCCCCTCCGCTGGCGTTTAGGACGCATTGTTCAGCTTCATCCGGGGTCGGATGGTGTGCCCAGGTTTGCCGAGGTCCTGGTGGGGGACTCTGTTTTGAAGCGAGCGATCGCTACCCTCTCTCGCCTGCCCTTAGATTGAGTTGGCGGACAGTTTGCTACTGTCCGGGACGGGGGGATGTTCGCGCCGCGCTGCGAGCGGTGCGTTGTCATTGTCAAGGTCACGGGCGACACGCAATGCGCTCGGGCCGCGTGCAGACCAGTTGGCCGTAAGCAGCCGTGAGACAAGTTCGTGTGTTTCTGTAGCGACGTGCCGCGCAAGTTACCTACCCATATTGGGACCGAGATTTCGTTTTGCACCTACTAGGGCTCCGGTCGGGGTACGGACTTGTAACCCGTGTGTGTTCGCTTTGAAAAGCGCCGGGAAAGTTTTAGCTGCCTATTAGGGCATTGTGTAGTATAAGAGTGTTAGCTGTAAGAGTATCCCATCGGGGGTTGTGTGGAGATCGTTTTGCCCGGCGCGCGCCGGCGAGACAACGTTCAGCCCCCCTGGATTACGGACACTATTTTCTAGTAAGGTAGGACTAGTTTTAATTTACTTAATTTTGCATGAGAAACCTTCGTTTCAATAAACTGTGGAACACAGTAGATGTGGTCATCACAATTGTGCGTGATCATACCTATATCATAAATCTAATTGACTATTACATAGACCTAGAACTTTTACAACAATGGTGAATCCGCTGGTGGTTATTACCAGGTCTAATCAAGTAATCAGTTCATGTACCGCTAAATTGGAGCTTTTGTTTTGGCCCATCATTGTTTCTTTTTGCCAATTATTTACTTTACAAAAACTCAGGTACTTCCTAACAAATATCCGTCCTGAATGTCAATGTAGGTACACAAGCAATCAGAAAATACAAAAACCATCAGATATTGTGCTTAGGTTTTGGATTTATTAGGTATTTTATCCAGAGATCTTCCGGTACCGTCGAGCACTAATTGTACTTTGATAGATCATACCGGTATGAAGCTTCTTTTTAATCATTATGCGGCATAAAATAATACCATGTCGTAATAAAATTTCCAATCACATCTCAAATTCTGTAACCACTGAGATCAACCAACGTCAGCACTTGTCATCCACCATAATACATCAATGCCCTCAATTAATAGTAATCGTTTCGATTTCATCAACGGGACTAAGACCAGTACGTAGCTGAACAATAATAAGTTCATCAGTCAGTACCGGCAGAACTGAGCAATAGCAATTATATCGAACAGAACAAAACGCCTTACAAGTAGTTACTGGCCGACAATGGCCTCAAGATAACAAGACTTGAGACTTATTTAAAATTCTTCTAATCGTATATGGCTTTTGTGATTGTATTTAACACGATTATTATTTTTAACAGGTCTCGTGTGACTTGCACTTTGACGGGCGGTCCCCCGAGGAGCCGAGGTGTCTACTTGTCGAATAAAGCATGCGTTCGAAGTGATTGATTAATGAAAGGTTCAGTGAAAACAGACCAGCTACCTAATTAAATACTCCCGTCTTAGGCCATTGTGAAGTGACGGGTTCTGAATAGTTTCCGTCGAACTAAGAAAAGCAATAGGGTGAAAGCGCCCTTTGTGGCCACTTAAGGGATTTTTTAAACTTTTAGGGCTTAATGGTTTTAGATTTTAGACAAAAATGTATAAATAGAATTAAACAGAATATGTTATGTAAGTACCTACCTTTGAAGGTCACACCAGACTTTAAAATGAAAATAGAATTTTCTATATAGGGCAGAAGCCCCGGTTTTGGCCACTGTACCGGTTTTGGCTACTTTTTGCTCTAAAAGTTATCTAAACAACTTTTCGCCATGTTTGCTAAAAGCAAATAAAATAAGGTATTTTAAGGTAACAATAACAACCGTTAGAATTCCATAAGTCATACGATTTTTTTTCAATAAATTCCATTTTCTGTTTTAAAAAATGTTTTGAATGAAAATTTTAAGAAATTTGTTTTGGATGAAATACTTTATAAACCTTTGTTTTTTACAATTAAATTGTTGTTTTGCAATTGATTGGTTTCTAGCGCATTAGAATACAGGGTAATTTTTTTATCTGTGCACAAATTTTTAGCATCGACTCAGAATCGATAAGTGAACAACTTTCTCCTAGAAACGTGGGTCGAAATACGACAAAAATTTTTGGACTTCCCATACTAATTGGATCACGTGATCAGTCCGATTTGTATGAAAGATCAAAAAATTTTTGTCATATTTCGACCTATGTTTCTAGGAGAAAGTTGTTCACTTACCGATTCTGAGTCGATCCTAAAAATTTGTGCACTGATAAAAAAATTATCCTGTATATTGATTTAACCTGGGTTTGGTTTTGATTTTTCGTTATACTTACAAAAATTTTACTATCAAGAAGTGGCCAAAATTTTTTGGCTCCTCTCACACATTTTGTGTTATATACAAAAAACTATTTTCTTTTTTTTTATTTGAAAAATGTACCTTTAAAGGTAGATAAATTATCTATAATACCTAAGACCATTTAGTACTTACTTAGTGCTTAAAAGTCAAAAAGTCCTTAAAGTGGCCACAAAGGGTACCTGTGCCCTACGTTGTTCGGCCGGCAATCGGTTGCCGGTCGCTATAGCGCAAGTGTATACATACAATGTACTTACATGTAATATTATATGACCCGTGTCAAGGTCGACGCTCGGCTCGGACACAGTATATATGTCGCACCCAAATGATTGAATCCACCATTCAATTAAACGCCTAGGCCGATAATTTTTTCCGTAAGCTATTTTATCTTCCCGTAAGTTGAAGGAGTCATAAAAAAATAACCACGAAATTTAAGACGATCGCGAAGGTTTCGTGGTTTTTTTTTTTTGTATCAATACAACTGATAGATTGTTTCACAAAAAGAAAATACTCGCTGACTAAGGAGAATGCTTAAAAAATCCTAGCTGCGGTAGAAAGGAGATGAGAGATACATCACTAATCAATAATAATAGGTAATAAAATAATAACCGGTTGTGATCATGATCCTTACTTGCAAACATATAAAAAAAGCTAGGTTCGTTACCTAGGCGGCGATTTTTAAAAATTATTTAATTATAACTATAATTAATTAAAATACTACCTACTATATTAGGTATGTTGTATTTTTAATTCATTATCATGTCACCCGAACGACGCCCACTGCTGGGCATAGGCCTCCCCCAAGGATCTCCACAAAGATCGGTACTGCGCTGGCCGCATCCAGCGGCTTCCCGTGACTTTGACTAGATCGTCGGTCCACCTTGTAGGGGGCCTGCCCTCGGAACGTCGTCGTCCGATACGCAGTCGCCATTTGAGAGCCCTTCTGCCCCAACGGCCATCGGTTCTTCGAACGATGTCAGTTGTTTTAGTTCTCTTGCGGATTTCATCATTTCTTATTCGATCGTTTAATTACTACATTATAATGCTTTGTAAAAATATATACAGCCCTAGAAATCACTACCTACTACACATATTTAAAAATCATAAAATGACAAAATATTGACCGTCTCTATTGTTACAATGCTACAAAAAGAAGAAGAAACACATAGCGCTGCTGTTACTGGAATAAAAGATCATCAAAAGATCACAATCTTTATCATAGTGTCTCCTTTTTGAAGTCGGTTGTAATACCAAAACCTTCTCATAACTGAAAACCGCATCTCGTGGACAAATATACATGCATGTGGGTCAAACTGAGAACCTTATTTTTGAAGTTGGTTAAAATACCAAAACCTTCTCCTAAATGTAACAAATACTTTCCTAAAAACCACATCTCACGGATAAACATAGGCTGAGATTCTCCTTTTTTAAGTCGGTTAAAATACTAAAACCTTCTCCTAAATGTAACAAGTACTTATCTGAAAACCGCATCTCGCATGTAGTAATTAAAAATAATTAATTAAACTATTGAAAAAAGGAAAATGAAGTATTTTAGAAAAAATCGACCCGTCTCACAACTAGCTCCTATGGGATACGATCCCACGACCTTTCGCTCGACTTCATTTTCAATTATTAAATAATAAAAGTTGCATTTTGAATGCAAAAAAGTAAAAAATTAAATAAGTAATTAAACTATTTTAAAGAATCGACGCCTGGGTAATAAAACTAGCAATTTTTATATGTTTGCAAGTAAGGATCATGATCATATCCGGTTATTATTTTATTACCTATTATTATTGATTATTTAAGATACATCTCTTTTCAATCGCAGCTGGGTTTTTTTTTCTATGGGGCCTGAGCATTCTCCTCTAGGGCTTAAATATAGTGTGGCTCGGACCCGGCACGGTGTAGAGTGAGTCTTTTTGACTCGACAAAATGAACAAAACAGTTTGAATTAGTAGTAACAAAACTCATTGGTACTATCCATGTTTTGTCACGAAGACAATTTTATTTTGACTTACGATGTCAAATAAATTGTTTGTTGTGCCCGTTTGTGATATGTCTAGATCTCGTTTAAAAACGAAATTGTGTATAAAAAAGTAAATCATTATTAAAATGGTTTACTACCATACATCAGGAAATGTGAAAATGTTGAGAAACATTTTATCAGACTTTGGTGTATCCAGTGAAGTTTCACCTTATGAGTACATGAAAATGTATATTGACAAATGTCCCGATACCACAGAAGATTCTAAAATTTCTTGGATAGCTGAAACATTTCTAGGTATCCAGAAACATGGACAGTTCCTAAGAGAAATAGCTTCACACCTGTCAGATGAACTTTCGCAAGATGATCAAGATTATTTTTCAATAATATTGTATGCGATCATATTTCAAATAGAACCCAAAGAAATGCAACTTCTATACAAGTGTATTTTCAATCTAAGCAAACAACTGCTCAACACTTTTACGAAGTTCCTGAGCAATAATGAAGTTCTCACATATGTATCACAAATAGCACAATCACTTTATGATATGAATTACATCACGGATAAAATTATTTATCCATTATTTACTTGGCAGCCATATATTAGTGAAATGGGTCATAGCTATGCAGAGTATGTAAAGAAAATGGAGAATCGCAAGTTAAAACCACCAACCGTACCTATTCAACCCAACGTACTTAACCGAAAAGGAAAGGATCCTAAAGCACATTCGATGCATGATTCTCTTCCTGTAACACCACCAAATTCTTTGCAAGCTAAAAAAAGAATGCTCACAAAAAATGTTATTGATCAAAGGCTCAAAAGCATTCATGAGAGGAATAAGCAAAAGGCTACTCACTTACTTAATGATATGAAAGCTAAAAATTTTCACTTTGCTCAGCCTAAGTCTGAAAGATATTATAAAACTTTAAACAATATCAGAGATGAAGCAGAAAATGAACTCACGAAACCTATGCCAAAATATAGACCAACATTTACTGCTACTACTACTAAACTCCCTCCTGTAAAAGACACGGTAGCCAATTTGAAGAGAATCAATAGGCGGGTACAAATTGCGCAAGAGGAAGAAGTCGAATGGTTAGAAACTTTACTAACGACATGCAGTAATACAGTAAAGATAACTGAACTGGAAGAATTTGATCGCCAAGAACGTGAAAGAGAGCGCTTGCTCGATATAGAAAGAAAACACCTTATGGGACTTATTTCCTATGAAGAAGCTGTTATAGCAAAAAAGAAGTTGAGAGATAAGAACAAAAAGAAGTACGAGGAATTTCAAAAAGAAAAGGATTTATGGAATCGGGAAATTGAGAATTGGCAAAAACTTGAATTGGAAAAAAATCGAAAACAGGTAGAAAAGCTGTCTATGCTTGAACTTAATTTACTTGAAGCTAAAAATATTGCAGCAGCTAAAAAAAGGGAGATGGCGGAAAAATTGAAAAAGGAATCAGAATTGATAATAGCCAACGCAATGAAAGTAAAGCAAGAAGAGTTAGAACGTAGGGTAAAGATGATTAAGGAAATAAAGATACTTGGTATGATCGCCAAGGCAGCAAAGGTTCCCAAAATAATCGATCTTACGGAAACTTCTGGTTTAGGGTTACTCTGTGAAATGTCTTTTACTGAACTTCAAGAGAGACTTAGCGCCCTGAAAATAAATTTAGACGAAGAATTGGAAAGGAAAAGAAGGTTGATCAAAGAGGAACACTTAGCAATGAAAGAAGACATACAAAAAACGAAATTATCTGTAAAAAACTTTATGACTGAAAAAGCTGCAATGCGCAAGCATAATAAAAAGTCTAAGTTAACTCTAGATGAAATTTCAAGTAAAGAGATAAGTGACTTAAAGAAAACTTTGGAGGAGAAAAGGAAGTTGAGAGCTCAGTTGACCTCTTAAACATTTTTATATTACTTATAATTAATTTAGTTTGCTTTGTATTGTGAACTTAAAAAGTTTATAACATTATATGCATGTTATATTAAAATTAAACATTTTATATGATTCAAAAGCATTTAATTTGAAGACCTTTATTTTATTTATTTAACTTCTGTACAAAATACACATAGTCCAATATGCAAGGCGGACTTAATACTGAAAGTATTCTCTGCAAGTCAACCTTTGGGAAACAGAGAACAACTAATGCGGTACAAAACATAATAACACATGCTATATATACACACTAAATATACAAATATCAATAAATACACACACATATATATATATATACTGCCTTTGAAACCATTCTTAAAAATAAAAATCTATGGCCATTTAAAAATAATTACTCTTATTAAAATATTAATTCGTAGAAATAAATTTTACATGGTCATTATTTATTGTAAAGGGTGTTTTTTTTAGAGGTATAGAACTTTAAGTTGGCATTACTTTTCAAGATGGCGACCGATTTGACAGCTGTCAAGTGATTTATTCTCAGTTTGGTTTGGCAATTCATCGTGAATAGACTCACGCCTGAACAACGCCTGCAAATTGTGCAGTTTTATTTCGAAAATCGAAAACGAGATTGCCGTTGTTCCTGATTTTCATAAGCGAATTTTGTTTAGCGATGAAGCGCGCTTCTGGCTACGTCAACAAACAAAACTGCCGCATTTGGAGTGAAGCTAATCCTCAAGTGTATGTCGAAACACCGTTACATCCAGAAAAACTGACTGTTTGGTGCGCTTTATGGGCTGGTGGAATCATTGGTCCCTACTTCTTCAAAAACGATGATGGCCAGAACGTTACAGTCAATGGTGATCGGTATAGAGCCATAATTACTAACTTTTTCATTCCTGAATTGAATAATCATGATGTCCAGGAGCTGTGGTTCCAACAAGACGGCGCAACATGTCACACAGCTCGTGCCACAATCGATTTATTGAAAGACACGTTTAGTGACTGCCTAATTTCACGTTTTGGACCTGTGAATTGGCCTCCAAGATCTTGTGATTTGACACCGCTAGACTATTTTCTGTGTGGCCATGTGAAGTCATTGGTCTATGCGGATAAGCCACAAACGCTTGACCATTTCGAAGACAAAATTCGCCGTGTTATTGCCGATATACGGCCACAAATGTTGGAAAAAATCATCGAAAATTGGACGTCCAGATTGGACTACATCCGAGTCAGCCGTGGCAGTCATATGCCAGAAGTCATATTTAAAATGTAATGCCACAAGATTATCTTTCGAATAAAAAAAAAATCACGTCAATCGAATAATCCATCGTTGTTTTATTGCAATTTAAAGTTCTATACCTCTAAAAAAAACACCCGTTACTATTCAAGGAATACCATTAATTGTTCCACAAGACTTGCATAATACTAGTCGATAAATTGATAGTTTATACCTGAAGCAACCAAGTTAATAAAGTTGATAGCTCTGCACAAATTAGCATATAAGCTTTGAAATGAATATGTCATGCAATAAATTTTTACATAGAGCTACTTTTATTTAGACCAGTATTATTCGTTTGTGTTTTCGAATATTGTCTAACATCAATTATTTTTGTTACGTTGTTTTGTTTGTTGTAGTTTTTGACTGTTTTTATATTGTGCCCTGACCAAATTTGGCATAACTCCTGTGCATTGGGTGTTATCGTAGCTTCCGAAGCAAAACAAAGTACGAGTATGTACGTAATATTATTTATTTGGTCTCTCATCCCATGATAAACCTTAGCCAAAGTAGCTTATTGCCTCATCCTTATCAAATTCATAGTTACCGTTGCGAGTTGAAGGTAGCCACTTCTTGTAGATTTTAAATCGATGTACACTTTAAGCAAAGCTAATGGTATCCTCTAGGCTAGCTTGGATCGATGCGCATGCGTGAATTGGTTGTACACTTAATTAGTGGCAAGAGTGGAGAAATATTAAATAATAAATTGGAATTTATAGCGCAGTGTTGACTGCTAGCATGATAAACTCGATTGCACCGACATGTTTTACGGTTGCACTTTCGACAATCCTACTTCAGACGATTTTTCATCTGTATATTAATTTTTTTTCTATCAATCTCAAGCAGCTTCGATTATCAGATTATCACATAAAAAATCGTTGGTTGCAATATTATAAAATTGACATTATAATAATAATAATAAAATTCTTACAATCACACCAATTATGTAGGTCATAGTAAATTTCACTAAAAATATTTCGTTATATTTGCATTGATAGCGGATAAATACATGAATACTAATATGTTTTTGTTTGCTCATACATACTTAATAGGTAAGGTAAGGTAGGTAGATACGTACATAGAAAGCACACAAACAAAGACAAAGACATGTTGACGTACACAAATATTTGCTCAAAACCGAATCCGGGACCTCTGGCGCAGAAGGCTTTTATTTTTTCCCCATTAACTTAAAACACAAAAATTTGCCATGTCTGCTGCATAAATTCGGTCTTAACGCAGTTTATTAATGTTGCTTATTTTACTGCTATTTTGTATTTTACTTACAGCACTACTTGCAAATATGTATTAACAGTAAATCCAGGTTTAGAGCCTTCTTGCATGGATACCAATTTTAAAATTAGAGGTATAAATTAAATTTCTAGTAAACTCAAACTGATAAATACACTTTCTAAATGCCCTGTTCTGATAATAAATAAGCTGATATTACTAAGCATGATCCGTAATTAACATTCAGATGACCAACATATAAGTAATACTAAACTGAAAATGACGAAAACGCATCACAAAAAGCGAAACCGTATTACCAATCACATAAATTTATGACGGCGCATAAACTTTCATGTTGTTAAAACATCGTCAAGCAATAATCCGGGCTTATAATCCAATAACACGCCGGAATCGTCGTAATGGTACAAATCAGGTGACAATGTATCGAGAAATGCTAGTCGATATAATTTGGATTAAGGCAATAAATAAGGCGAGGTCGCCCGTTCATTTGTATCGGCGTATAATTTAAATTCTTTAACGCCAATGTTCAAGATTACGCGGCCCGATAGAGGCGGGGCGCCCGTGTCGCCGCGACAACCAACAAATAAATTTATATTTCCGACGGACACCGAACCGACTCTTCTCTTTGTAGATAATTCGGTAACGTTGAACGACTCTATTAACAGCTTCCCTTTTTAGGATAAATGTCGCTTTCGGACTGTATTCCCGATATCTATAGTTTGGACCTCGATTTTAATAAAAAGACATGTGTTTTACAGACATTTGTAGGATCGTTGTGTGCTTCGAGCAACGCGGGCCTTCCGTCTTGGGACGGAAGACCCGCGTTGCTCGAAGGTTGTGTGCATAGTGTAATGTATAGTACCTTATTTTTTTCTTAATAATTTTACTGTAATATTCTGTATGGTTACCTACTTAGGTAATAGACAATAAAAAATTAAAAAACGAGTGTGCATTAGAGGCTAAAGCGCAGACCACACGATTTAAGTAAAACTTATTATAAGACATTGACATCTGTACACTTTACTCTATTTAAACTTTATACTCTTCCGTCAACTTCCGTGCTAATTTGTTATCTTATCTTATCTAATCTTAGGTAAGTACTAAAATTTTAATCAATGTTGAGTATATTGTAAGGCTCGCTAGCAAGAAATAGACATAAGCGTAATCTTGGCTATACTGAAATTTACTTCCAATACAATATTTTCCTTAATAAATGTAAAACATAAAACAACGACAGTAGGCACCTAAGTAAATCTCTCATCAAAAAAAAAACTTGTGAGTGTAAGCTTTTATTCGAAACGGTTGACTATAAATACGGGACACCGTTTCGAGATTAAGGTGATAACAGTGAAACGTCAATAACCACCTAATTGGGAGAGAACACTCCACTGCAATCACCTAAGCGTCGACAGTGAGAAACAAATAAATATTGGAACCGGCCACGAGATAATTCCCCAGATAACTTAATGTGCTTACATTTGGAATCTGCTCATGATTTTATGGGAAACCACGATACTATATCTGTGTCTCGTATTATGAGTTAATAAGACACATGTTTGACTTTAGATTCCCGTTCTTTTTCTAATCTTAATTGCTTTATCTATGAATTGGGCATCGCTTTTAAGTAATTAGGTCTGAGTTATGATCTAATAAGCTATCTTATTTGCTTAATTATTGTTAGTAATATTTTCTTCAAATGTTTTCGTACAACTTGCTTATTCAAATTGTCTCGCAATGAATTTCGTTTCGAGTAAGCAGTAAATAAAATGACTGTGAAAAATAAAGTTATAAATGTGGACGTAAAAACACACTGAAAGTATGGAGTCGATATGCTTCTGCGGTTGATATTGGAAGGCTAATTTTGAATGTCAACCAAAAAATTTCGATACAGTCGTTATGAAGGAACGTTATTTTATTGGCCTCCGTTATAAGCTTGTTCAGAGTGGGCATATTAAACAATTTATGTTATGATTGCTCAGTCAATTTGCATATGAATAATATACGAATTTTATGTGCGAATGATGTCATATCCTTTGGCGTTTCGTTAAGAAATGTGTGAAAAGTTTATCGAGGATAACAGAGTTGTTACTTAATTTCGTTTTGTAAATGAAAACAGTTTGAGTGGCTGTTTAATAATAACGTTAACTTTGTTGTAAAATTTTCTGGTTTTCGCTTTAGTTGTGCAGGTTTGAGGGTAACGATCATTTTTGATTTTGGTAATTTTATATTATGATGTTGCCTTCGAAATCTCTTTCAACTTTACAGCCGTAACATTTATTTAAAACTTTTGCTGGCCTTAATTAAATTTTGAGTGTTTTTTATTTTTTGTTAAATGTTCCTATAAATTTTACATAATATATACTTATACCAAAATAAATGTAACTTATAGAAGCAAGGTTTAGAGTACTCATATTCTTCGCGAATCAATATTACATCTATCTCGTTAGACCAGAAAACATTCAATAACTTTCAACACTAGCATTTTATGTTCATTACCACCGCTTTTGTGAATCTTTAATTACCTAATAATTTTTTTTTACCTATGAAATTGCCGTTTTGTATGGAGATTTCTGTAATAATTTTTTTTTCCATACTAACGTTTTTGTTATTATTTAACGACTAATATTATGTAAATTTACAAAATTTTACACAAGTATTTATGGACATTTTAACTACTAAATGACACATTCGTTAAGAGAAAAAAATTTTTTTTTCACTAAGTTACAACTAATAAAGTACGAAATTCTGGAAACAAAAATAGTCGTAACTTTCGGAATAAGTTTTTTCTATGTAAATAATCAAATATCGTGGTTATTAAATTATCAAAAGTTGCTCGATACGGTCTTAATGTAACGCAATATTAAAGAAATTATATATTTCTAATATTATAAAAGTTGTTAAGTTATATGTACAAAAGAAAAAAACGGCAATTTCATATGTAAAGACCTATTATTATAAAATAGATATATTTATCTTTTTCACTAACAATTGCTAACTTCCTCAACTATAAGCCCAAAATTCTAAAATAAAAAAAAAGTTTTCAAAGAGGTTTCGAACGATTCTTATTAAATGGTATTTCTCATGTTTCGCGCTTTGATATCGGGCCGTATATTAGTACTTTTCCGGTTGAAGTATAGTCCCGATAGCGCGCGCTGCGTTCACACCGTAATCTGTATCGTTCCTCTGTGACAGGAGCGAAGCACCCAAGAAGCGTACTAACAAACTACACTGCTTTTTTATTATTAAATATTACTTTCGTACGTTGATCTGTAAGAATGTATTATCTATTATGAAATATTTTGCCGCAAAATACAATGATATTATATAACAAATAATAATTTTGATCACCATCATACAAAAATATATCATCTGTGTATGTGTTTCTAGTTTATCATCTTGGTTACGGAAAATATTGTTTAAAACCTACTCTATCGTTTAGTCACAATAATAATCTTAACTGAAATTTTACCATTTTCCTATAAAAAGATTCTATAAACTGACATTATAGTTTTCCATGATTTATTTATTTTCCATTTATTTATATAAAAAAAGGTCTTTGAAATAAATCGATACTGAACACAGTACCTACGGTATAGAAAAATCGTTCCAAATCTTATCTGACTTCAGTCGCATCACTCATAGAGCTTTGTAAAACTTCACGAATGGTCTACAATTTTTGTCTGGGCTACTTTTATGATAAAACTTATCGTTTTGCTGAAAATCGCGAAATACCTATTTTTTTACCTTTGACCTCGAGTATTTTTTTTCCAGGTACCGGATCGATGAGGACTTTTTAAATTTCGTTTATAATTACGTTTTGAACAATTTCACCAAATTCCGGCTTCTTGCGAATTCAATGTACCTTCACCCCTGTTATTTGTCTAATTTGACCGGACTATGAATGTCTGAACGGCGAATCAAAACACTTACAAAATTTATTGTTATTGAGCCGGCTGGCGTACAAGTATCCACACTCCGCGCCAATCGCCCAGTACAACTTTATTCAGCTGACCACTATTCTAAATCCTACCCGATTTCAATCGAAGCACTCATAGAGCTTTGTAAAACCGCACGAATGTCCGAACGGCGCATCAAACGACTTACGAAATTTATTGTTATTGGGCCGGCTCGCGTACACGCATCCACACTCCGCGCCTATCGCCCAGTACAACTTTATCGAGCACGCCGCTATTCTGAATGAACAGGACACTTTTATTTCATAGGCATAATGCATGCATGAAAAAAATACAAAACAAAAAGAGGTTAAGCATACTTATCTGTTACGGTTCGTTCACACGACTACGTTTTACGTATCATCAAAATCTGGCGAAACAACAATCTGTCGAAACAAAATCTGTCGAAACGAAAATCTGTCCAAACGGAAAAAACAGATTTTTTTGCACGAATTGTCTTCTTTTGACTGCTGTCATGCTATTTTAATGGGCCGTGTTCACACGATCTCGAATCGTTAGAATCTATACCTACTTTTGACTTTCGTGTTTTTGACGAATTGTCAATGACACAAATCTTTAGATTTTTCAATCAATCAATCAATCAATATATTTATTTGCAAAAATATGGTTACATTAGTTGTTACATACAAATCACCAGCATATTTTGTTGTTATTGTCAACGTGCAAAAGTTTACAAAAAAATATTATTAATATTTTCGTGTCGTATCAGCCCTTTTATTGTAATTATTTCTTTTTAATAATAATAATAATATAATATAATTTTTAAGGCACACAACAACGACAAATACAGAGAGCCAGATAAGTAAAACAAACAATAGATGGTCTTATTGCTACAGAACAATCTCTTCCAGGCCACCTTGGGTGAAAGAGAAAAATTAGATTAGAAGGGAAATGGTGTTTAAAAGGATGAAAAGATAAAGAGATGATTTAACCGCCTCTATGGTCTAGTGGTTCACACCACCGATTTCAGACCAAGAGGTCCTGGGTTCGATTCCCAGTGGGGGTACATATTGTATTCGGTTTGGTTGGTGATAGGACTTGTTCTTAGTCCGCCTGGCTAGCTACCACCATCTTATCTAAGTCTGACGCCATAGTTGTGGATAAAAAGTAAAACAAAAAAAAAAGATAAAATGAACTATGTACTAACATATAAATACTGTGTTTAAAAAAGAAGAAGAAGAGAAAGAAAAGTGCTTTTAACTTGAGTACCATAGGATATTTCAGGACCTTCGTATCACAGCTGTCGTTATTAGTATTTTCCGTTACTTACTATTTATGCTTCTTACCGTCCCTGAACTTCCACAAATTAACCAAATCGGTCAAGCCGTTCCTGAATTTTAGCGAGACTCACGAACAGCAATTGCATTTTTATAAAAAATAAAAATAATAAAAATAAAAATAGTTTATTTCTTTATCAGTATTTATACAAAAGGAAACGATGGGTTTCTCTTTGAGCTTTAAGGCCTGTGATAAGAGTTTTATTTAAATAAATTATATTTTTAGTCTCCATGAGCAAGGATAGCTTAAAATGGTACTATTTTCGAGACTTACATTTGTGGATTTTCAGTTACCGTACTTAAATATAAAATAATTAGTAGTCGTGGGTTCGAGTCCCATCGGAGCTGGTTGTGAGACGGGTCGATTTTTTTCTAAATACTTCATTTTCCATTTTTCAATAATAAAAATTGCATTGTGAATGCAAAAAGTAAAAATTTAAATCCTACTAATATTATAAATGTGAAAGTTTAGATGTTTGGATGTTTAGATGTTTGGATGTTTGTTACTCAAACACGACAAAACGGCTAAACGGATTTGGCTGAAATTTGGAACATAGATACTTTGTAGCCTGGAGAGGAACATAGGCTACTTTTTATCCCAGAAAAGTATCACATTCCCACGAGATAACGTCGTGTAGTCCACGCGGGCGAAGCCGCGGCCGGAAAGCTAGTAACTTATAAAATGTATTTAAATTGATACACTTGTAGGTACTATGAAAATTGTTATTATTATTTTGTGTGTTATAAAACTTCAGAATACTCCTGCTTTCTCCGATATGCGACGCAATAAACCCAGCGCACCGCCGGCAATTTGTTAATGATGGCTCCGATCTGCATAATACGACCATTTGCTAACACCCAATCGTCATGAAATAACCTCACAGCTAACTCATTCCTGCATAATTTACCTAGCGTTGTAACAAACTCTACTTTAACTGGTCAATTAGAAATATGATTAGACTGCCATTTACTTATAGAGACACAAAACTGCTTTGTCAGTTACCTACCTACTTAGTTCTTCCAGTAAGCTAACTTAAATTAAAATAGTCTACCCTTACTTCATACCACTGAGGCTATACCTACTCGGAAAAAAACTTTTCATAGTCAGTCGCTACTTCGTGAAAAAAATCTAGAGTTAACAAGTTTCTAAGTTCTGTAATATTGGCTCGGCGTTATAATGTATCGTAATGATCGTTTTAACAAACTCTACTTTAACTGGTCAATTAGAAATATGATTAGTCTGCCATCTACTTTTATAGGCATTAAACTATTTTATTAGTTACTTGGTCCTTTCAGTAAGCTAACTATTGTTTGAATTTCATACTGCAGGAGGCTGTATTAATAAAAAAAACCGGTCAAGAGCCAGTCGGACTCGCGCACCAAGAGTTTCGTACCATCTTATAAAAATAGATAAAACCGGCCAAGTGCGACTTGGACTCGCCCATGAAGGGTTCCGTACCCACTTACGGTACCGATTGCCAATACCTAGCCAAAATACCACTATAATTTTTCGTCAGCAAAAATTAACTTTGTTTTCCATAGCCTATCTAAAGACACCTCACACTAATATGTTTATTGAAAATATTTTTTTTTTTAGTTTTAGTTCCATGTATGGGGAGCCCCCTTAATTTATTTATTGTTTTTATTTTTCTATAAAAATCCTAAAGCGGTTCACAGAATATATCTACCTACCAAGTTTCAAGTCTGTAGTCGTAATAGTTTTGGAATAAAGTGGCTGTGACATACGGACGGACGGACGGACAGACAGACATGACGAAACTATAAGGGTTCCGTTTTTTGCCATTTGGCTACGGAACCCTAAAACTTCAACTGTGCTTCAACTAATATTTAACTAATTACTTTTAAGTTATTTTTGTTGATGATTTCTGAAAATGTTTTTGGAAACTTCAGTGATAGGGGGGGGGGGGGGGGGGGAGGGGGGGTAAAACAACAAAATACATGGGCAAGAGTCATTTAAAACTATTCCAAATTTTAAGTTGGTAGCATTAGTAAAGGGTTTTTCATTAAGAGCGCTCGAACTTTGAAATTGAATAAAACAACCCGTTTAAGTGATAATCCCACAATTTTTATTTTATTTTAACGAGCATTTGATGACATTATTTATGGAATATAATTTCAGCCAAATGGTCACCGCCATTCCGCTGAAGGTGGTGTATCCTGATGGACCAATTTTGGACGACATTTTCGCATAAATGGGGCTCAATCTCATGAATAACGCGAGTTATGTTGGCCTTTAGGGTAGCAATTGTCTGTGGTTTGTCAGCATAGACTCAGGATTTCATGTAGCCCCACAGAAAGTAATCGAGCGGAGTTAGATCACACGATCTCGGTGGCCAGTTGATGTCACCACCACGCGAGATAAGCGAAGCCCTCAAACTTCTCATCCAATAAATTGAATGTTTCCCGTGCAGTATGGCAAGTGGCGCCGTCCTTTTGCAAGCACATGTTCCATGGTGAAATGTCACGAATAATAGTAGATTTCATTACAAGTGCGGAAAGCCTGTCATTGCAAAGAGTTCCGACAAATGTCTACCCGAGCCGAGGCGCAGCCGAAGGTGAGGGTTGACAGTCGGAACAAGTTGTAATGACGGTTCCGCTCGTGTACTGAACAACTATTTTTAATACAGTTGCGAAAAATGAATCAATTTAATAAAATAATAAAACACAATAAACTCAACTAACTAATCGTAAAAGAATATAAGCAGAGACTTTTTTTTTGTTTCGTTCACCCATTTTGGGTTGGCAAAGGAAACTATGATCATACAGCCAAGGCTTCAGTAGAATTTTTTTATTGATATGAAATGAAAATTAAATTAAATGAGATGAAATGAAATGAAACCTAACAAAAGCAATCCGAATCCTACAGGAGCGCCTTTCCTTATTTCTCTCTTTTATCACATCGTTTTCCATTAAAGCCACATTATTGCACTAATTCCACCATACTAAGTACCTACCACAATAAAAACCAGAAAAAACTAATTTAGAAAATTAAGAAATAAGGTCCCTCATTTTCTTTTCAATTACTTGCGCCAAAGATGTTTAATACTACATCTTTGACTTGCGCAAACTCCTATTAAGCAGATACTATGGTAAAGTGCACGTCATACCATATTTAGTAATCTGTGGTCATACAGCCAATTTTATGTGTTTTTTATATTCATAAATTTAATTTGGCCGATACTAATATTAATTTAATGTATAATTAAAATTACTTTTAAATCTGATATTGAAAAAAATTAGTAGCTTCTTTTTAGAAATATTTGCATGAATCATAAAAACTTCTATGTTTTTTTTTTGTAAAAACTTCGTGGTTGGTTTTTTCTTTTTAATAGACAATATTTTGACAGTTGGGAAAGAAAACGCACGAGTTCGGGAAAGGTAAAGAAAAAGTTCGAGTGTGTAAATAGCCCACATCCCGAACGCTATACGTCCCTGCAATACGCCACTTTTTGAGCAACTGTATTAAAAATATATATTCCCGCCAAATTTGACAGCTATCGCTTTTCCAAGATGGCCGCTATCAACTTTCAAAGTTCGAGCGTCCCTATTGAAAAACCCTTTAGATAACACCCAGACCAAGACAAATAGACATGTTTCTTCTTCTTTGATTTAAGAGCTTTGCTCTTGTCGGTGGAGTATCTTCCATTTGTCTCGTCTCTCTGTCAAATGCATTCACTTCTTGATAGGACACAACATTAACCTTTTCTTTATCTTCCCCTTCCTCTTCTCCCCTCCATTTTGCCTTCAATGATGTTTGTCAGACATGTTTATGCACCCAAATATTAGTCTTGTTCGGGAATCGAACCCGAGAACTCTAGCGCTTAAGGCAGGTACCTATCCTATCCCTGCGCCAAATCGGTCGTTAATATAAATTTATGATAGGTACATCTCTGCTCTGTGGTATCTACTAAAGCTCAGTGGAGACAAGATGTGGGAAAATAGTATATTATGATACAAGTGAGCTTAGGTTGCTTGCACGCACTTTTTCAACACACTTGCGAGGAAAAACAAACATTTATTGCATACTTGTATTAACTTAATATTAACTAAGGGGAAAAGCGCGCAAGTTTTTTTTTTTGCACGCGCCAAATGTGAGGTGATTGATTACATACAGCCATACAGCCTACTTCAAAATAATTAAGTATAATAATAGTGATAAAATGCAAATGTTTTATAACAAATTATTGTGAATTATAAATAATTTGATAATAATATACTTAATTATGTTTTTTGTCTTAATTAGGGACACATTTATTTATTCAAAAAACGTGAATGTATTTTCAGCCGTATAAAACCTCTTTGTTGTTACAAAAAAAGAACTGTATCTATTACCCGCTGAAATTGAAAATGCTCTGTTGACTCGCATATATAACTTGCAGTTAGGTACTAACTTAACTTTGTAGGGATATTGTATTACCCGGTTAAATTGAAAAGTCTCTGTTTACTCGCATATAATTTGCAGTTAGGTACTTACTTAACTTTGTAGGGATAATTCTATTACGCAACTAGTACTGTAATATTATTATGCACGCGTGGGTTATAGTTCGGTTTATGGCCCTAAGATCGATGTAATAAGGCTCACTTTATGAGCAAGTGTGTTGAAAACGTAATTCTAACACAAATCTCCGCTTCGCTGGTTTCGTTTTACCTCAGCGTTGATTAGTCTGTCTGAATATTATCAGTCTCCCATGGGCTGAGAAATTTAACAACAATTGAAAGAGTTCTAGTACTTTAGCTCTTGGTACTTAGTCTGTAATTTACATTAAATTATTGTTTGTCTATATCTATACTTATATTATAAAGAGGAAAGATTTGATTGTTTGTTCGTTTGTTTGCATCGAATAGGCTCCGAAACTACTGGACCGATTTAGAAAATTCTTTCACCATTATAGAAAGCAACATTCTTCCCAAGTGATAAAGGCTTTATTTTATCCCGATATTCCCGCGGGAACGGGTACCACGCGGCTGAAACCGCGAGGATCCGCTGGTGTTATATAAAAGAAAAGTTTTCAAATACCGCAAATGTAGTTCAAATATTGTCCATCTTTTCTAAAATATTTTTAGTTTGGGTAAATCAAAAAAACTATTAAAATTACTGACCTGGTTTATTGACATATTTTATTTATAAAATTAAGAATATATTGTGCACTGTTAAAGCTAATAAATAACATAAGTAAAGGTCACTTTCATGTGCCCGACAGGACTGTTCTTTTTTACTAGTTGATTACGTACTTTGTAAAATTGCGGCAATAAAATGACAAAGAAACCTAAAGGACCTGTTAATGAGACTTTGTCGGGAACAAAGCTTATATCTTTTTGCTACCGATCGGCTTTCACCGAAATGATTGCCGATATCCGGGAAGGACCGTTTATATTATAACAATGGGGAAAAAAGGATAATTGTCCTGTATGATCCGACTGCAAAGAATCACATTGTTAATCACTTCCGATTAACACCAATCTAAAGTGAAAGGGTTAAATTGTAGGATTTGGCATCCGTTACGGGGATCATTGAAGAAATCCTTTTTCATCCTTACAATACCTATACAGTAACTAAATGAAAAACTTAGTTTTTCTCGACTCAATTAAACAACAAATTTTGTCTAAGAGGTAGAATTAGGTAAGTATATTATACCGACCATCATTTTGATCAGATGAACGACAACGTACAGAAAAGTTTCCCGTAATCTAGGTATTTATATTTTTTGTGTATATACGGTAGGTCGGAGAATAGGTCGTAAGCTATTTTTTTCCGGGATAGGGGATCGGAATGTTATTGATAAGTATGTAAATATTTAATAGTAACATAAAAAAATATAACATTGAAGAATAATAAAAGTGAAAAAAATATTCAAAATGTTCATTAATAAGCAAGTAATGAGCTGCTAAATTGTGAAAAAGTGTGTATCCAGCTATCTCTTTCTAAAACGAAATTTTATATGGCGGGAGTATGGCGCTAAGCACATCTGACGTCATCTGTGTCTAGCGCTGTCCTTTTCTAATAAGGAAGTTTGATGAGCTATATCTCCGAAAATATGGTAAATATTTGAAAATAAATATCTGTGTCGTGTTTCTGATAATAACAAAAAAATTTTAAACAAATAAAAAAATTTGTCCGATCCCCTTTTCAACGGAAGCGAAGCCCCCAGGCGCAGAGCTAGTTGATATTATTATTAGAAATTCTTTTTTGCTAATTGCTAAGAAATAAAAATTGCTTCTGTATTTTGTTTGTTTCTTATTTATTTATTTTATTTTCTTCATTTGGGATGACAAACAGATGTAAGTAATTAAAATCAAAAAATATATACCTACCTATCTCGGTATGTTTAAATTCTAAAGTTTTATAATATTTTTATTTTGGTTTGGATTATTGAATTATGTAGGGCAGAGGTACCCTTTGTGGCCACTTTAAGGATTTTTTGACTTTTAAGCACTAAGTACCAAATGGTCTTAGGTATTTAAGACACAAATTATATCTTAAATTATAGATAATTTATCTACCTTTAAAAATTTTCAAATTTATAAAAGTAAAATAGTTTTTTTTATATTACACACAATGTCTGAGAGGTGCCAAATGTACCGGTTTTGGCCACTTACTGATAGTTAAACTTTTGTAAGTAATGCGAAAATCAAAACCAAACCCAGGTAAAATCAATATATTCTAATGCGCTAGAAACCAGTCAATTGCAAAACAACAATTTAATTGTAAAAAACAAAGGTTTATAAAGTATTTCATCCAAAACAAATTTCTTAAAATTTTCATACAAAACATTTTTTCAAACAGAAAATGGAATTTATTGAAAAAAAATCTTATGACATAAGGAATTCTAACGGTTGTTATTATTACCTTAAAATACCTTATTTTAATTGCCTTTATCAAAAACGGCTAAAAGTTGTTTAAAAAACTTTTAGAGCAAAAAGTGGCCAAAACCGGTACAGTGGCCAAAACCGGTACGCCTGCCTATATTATACAATAAACCTAAGTGGTAGAATTTTAATACACTTTAAAAGGAAGTATGCTTATTCCAATATTGCATTTTCAGTGTTTATTACTGTGCCGAGTAAAGCCTGCACACAATTTAGTAAATTCATTGTTTGGTGGTACCTTACATAATTTACACAATTTTAGTTTCTGTTGTAGTTCCATAGTTCTAGACGACCTCCGTGGCCAAGTGGTGTACACACCGGTTTTCAAGGTGCCGCTATCTCTAAAGGTCCCGGGTTCGATTACCGGTCGGGTAAATATTGAAAACGATTTTTTTTATTCCATTTCCATATTTTATCGGATCTGGGTGTATGTGGTAATACTCGTCGTTGTTTCCAATTTCCATAATACTTTAGTTTGTTATTGGAACAATGTAGGTATGTGATGTTGTCCAATATTACTTATTTTTTTTTATTATAGTAATAAGCGCTGTATCTTTTTTATATATGACACGTTGATAAAAATAATAGTACCTACTAGGTTAGTTAAATAATAACAATATTTCCAATGCAATGTTTTGAAACATTTAACAGCATCTATAATAATAATAAAGCTGCTTATTTGAATCATTGCTAACCTAATCGTGACATCGTCTCGCCGCGAGCGATACCATTTCCTAGATGTATAGACTTAATTGTCTTTACGTCTGCCTTTACAATATAATAATTTAATTAACATATAAAATTACATACCGACCGTCACGCGAACTGAGGAACAGTAGCTGTTAGCTACCTACCCTTTTTATATTTTTAGCTATTCAGTTTTAGTGTATAAACGTCTATCATTAAATCCATCCTCGAGGTTTTTTTATATTTTTTAAGTGAACAAAATAGCGCTGTAGAGAAATCCAAAAGATGAAATACAAGAGAAATCCTATAGGGCGGGAGCTTACATTTGTCCAGTAGCTTGTGCCTGTTTTAGGCGCCTAAAAAGGCGCCAGTAAGTCGGCAGCCGTTTAATCCCATGTTATGACTAGCGCCAGTGTAGCACTGGCACGAATAAACGTTTACACGGCTGTGGCTGGCAACCCCAATCCCGCGACGCCATTGTTTTATTTGTCATTGATACTATGATAGGTACTAAAATAAAAGGATTAAGGCCCCTGTTCACTAATCGTTAGTTAAGTTAACCGCTGGTTAACCGTTGGTTTAACATACGAACACCAATCAAGTGTCACGAGCATTCAATTTTAATTAGGCCGTTAAGTTAACCAAAACGGTTGATACTTACTTGCCTAAATAAGAGACCATGGTTCGCTAAATTGTTGGAAATGTTAAATTGATTTTTCAGCTGCATTGCTCAGTATAGCTGCTCAAAATTTCGGGAGACTCATTCTGGCAAATCTTTCTTATAATGCTCCATCACCCTGCAGTTCACGCAAAAAAAACTTCTTGTAGTTAGTCGCTTTCACACCTTCCGGCCCGCATCCTTCCGCCCCGCATAGTCAATATACTACATTGCGAGTCAGGCTGTCACATCCAATGTTACTTACTGTGTCATTCATTGTACACTGTATTGCTGAAAATTCTTTCGCAACCCGAGGTTGCGAGGTTGAATGCCAGCGTCACTGGCGCCACTACTGGATCAAAGTAAATCTGCCATAATGTTTACTAGCTTTACTACAGTCTAGATTCGAATATCTCTCTTTTCAATTGGATACCATATTGTTTACCTTTCTCTACTCTTATAGATTTATTTAAAATACTAGAGGATCGTCGTGGTTTTACTTGCGTGGTACCTGTTCCCGAGGGAATATCGTGATAAAATTTAACCTATGACACTCAGGTCAGGAAGAATGTAGCTTTCTAATGGTAAAATAATTTTCGAAATCGGTCCATTAGTTTCGGAGCCTATTCGATACAAACAAACAAACAATCAAATCTTTCCTCTTTATAATATTAGTATAGATTACCAATATTTTTTTCTTTTTGCATTTACAATGCAATTTTTATTATTGAAAATGAAGTATTAAAATATTTCTTCTATTTCTAATACTTCATCAATAATATTTTCAGATTACCGTGAGATTACCAGTCTTTTTGTGAAGTTCACGATGCACACGAGCCTCAGCTAAATGGGCGTTCTGACCTAATGGCACAGCGGTACTGTGCCTACCCCAAACCCGAAAAACTATCGTTCCCGTAATCGTATTATTTTGTATGAAAACTTGAGCAGCGCCGCTACGGTCGTTTATGAAACTAAAACGCAATTGGCAGCACTCTGACAGCTTTGGTAGCATTTCGACAGATGATAGCTATCCTTTACGATTAGGAAAACGAGAGTTTTCCGTGTACACACAACAGGCATGATCTGTATAATGCATGTTGAAAAATCGGCCAAGCGTGAGTCGGACTCTCTCATGAAGGGTTCCGTACCCACTTAACGTACCGATTACTACCTTACTACCTTACTACCTATTCGCCAGCAAAATAGTAGATTGTATTACAAGGGAGCAAAATAACATATTTACGGCGAGGGCGCTATTTTGAATCCAGAGCGCAGTGAAGGATTAAAGTAGAATCCTGAACGCAGCGAGGGATTCAACATACGTCGCCCGAGATGAAAATAATTTTGCGGCCGAGTAATACACTCTACTTTTCATTTCGAATATAAGGAAAGTAAATACACTCTGTTTGACATCCCCCTCTATAACAAAAGCAATAAAGACAACTAAAACTATCTAAAAAAATAAAAGAAAGGTGGCGGGGGGCTTCGCTTTCTCTGTTTTCTCTATAATAAGAATATAAAAAATTGAAGTTTTGAAATAACAAAAAAAATTTAGAACAAAAAAAATTAAAAATAATTTTTGAACAAAAAAAAGTTTTTTTAACAATAAAAAATATTTTTTTATGTCTATTGGATGCCTCCTAACTATCTCCGGAGTACCATAGGGGGTTGAAAATTTTGTTAGATTTTAGCTGCGCTACACGCTACGAGACGCACCGTTTTTGAGATATTCTCGTTTTTATAAAACTCATTTTTTTTTAATTTTGAAAGTCCCGTCCCCATACAAAATTAGTTGAAAACTTTTTCATTGCCGATGAGGTAACTTTATGGTAGACTGTAACCAAATTCTATTCTTAAAATTCATTTCCACCCTAGGGTGAAACGGATAGTTTTGGACCCGCTGCTCAGTTTTCCGAATCTGAGAGATAATAATAATAATACTGACACAGCAACACGCCCTCGCCTGGCTGTACCAGCCTGGCAGTGTAGGATTGAGCGTCGTATCAGTGAGGCTAGGGTACTCATCGGTAAGCTCAGCTGCTTTAGGGAGGGCAACATGCGCCCTAGGGTCATGCGCTTTGTGAAACGTGCATTCTTGGGGACTGGTATTAGTCCTCAAAATTATATTTCATGTGTCACAGAGCGCATCGACTTCCTGAAGCAGAAAATTTGTGCATGGGCTAATCGTATTCGAAGGTATAGGGTGCGAGTCGATCGCTTTACTCAGAACCGCATGTTCGAGAGAGATCAACGACGTGTTTATGCATCCTGGGAGCGATCGGATCAGAGTGATACTGATATGCATCGGCCGGATGATGATGCCATGATTTCTTTTTGGCACAAATCTGGTCTGTGCCTGTCACTCACTCTGAAGGCGCGTGGATGGAGGATGTTGAGCGTTCGTGTGAGCTTATACCTGATATGAATGAAGTAACCATTGACTACCAAGACGTAGTTTGTGCAGTTCGTTCCTTACCCAACTGGAAATCTCCAGGCCCGGATGGACTGCACAATTTCTGGTATAAATTGTTACCTAGCTCGCACGTTTGCTTAGCATCTCAATTTCAATGTGCTTTATTATCTCGGTCGCTTCCAGAATTCATGACAACAGGCATAACCCATCTGCTCCATAAATCTGGTAGTACTGCGGACCCCAAAAACTATAGACCTATCACCTGTCTGCCAACAATTTATAAAATTCTTACGTCCATTTTGAGGTCGAAGATTAATAAACACATTAATCAAAATTCTATTATGGTCTCCTCTCAGAATGGATGTAGGAATGGGGCCCGTGGTACTAAGGAGCTACTCCTCATTGACATGGCTATTAACCAACAGGTTCGTCGAAACCGAAAGAACCTGTCGACTTCCTGGATAGATTATAAGAAGGCCTATGATTCCGTGCCGCATTCGTGGCTCATGAGGGTGCTGGAGTTGTATAAAATAAATACAACTCTACGCACTTTCTTGATATCGTGCATGCGAAAATGGAGAACGGTCCTTTTCTATCCAGGATCTCGACGGATTCTAGGTCAGGGCGATCCTATAAAAATAGAGCGAGGTATCTTCCAGGGTGACGGTTTGAGTCCATTGTGGTTCTGTCTGGCCTTGAACCCTCTGAGTACACTTCTCGAGAGTTCAGGGTTAGGCTATCGTTTACGGAGAAATGGTCAAGTAATATCACACCTGCTGTACATGGATGACCTGAAACTATTTGCCCATAGCAGTTCTCATTTGACAGCGTTACTGAAGGTTACTGAAGCTTTCAGTAATGCCATTAAAATGGAATTTGGTGTGGACAAATGTGCAGTCATGCATGTAAAGCGTGGTCAGATAATGGAATCTACGGGTATACAACTCTCGGATTCTATTCATCTTAGATCTCTCTCCGTAAACGAAACCTATAAATATTTGGGTATGTCACAGGCATTAGGCATCAACGATGCTGACATGAAACAGTCGTTGCGTGAGCGTTTCTTGGGGCGCCTTTCAAAAGTCCTTAAAAGTCTTTTGTCTGGCGGAAACAAGGTTCGCGCATACAATGGATGGGTCATGCCGGTACTGATGTATTCCTTCGGCATACTTAAATGGACTCAAACTGAACTGGATGCCCTGGATAGAAAAGTTCGTACATTGCTAACAGCACACCGCATACATCACCCACGTTCATCGACCATGAGATTATATATCCCGCGGAAGTGCGGTGGTCGTGGCTTCTTAAATGCTAAGACATTGCATAACCGCGAGATATGCAATCTTAGGGAGTATTTTCTCCAAGTTGATATGGGGTCTCATAGAGATGTAGTTGCTGTTGACAATGGACTGACTCCTCTATTTTTAGCAAAAGAAAACTGGCGCAAACCTGTAGTACTTAGTACTTCCGACCGCAACACTGTGTGGCAAAGCAAGGAGTTACATGGCAGATTCTACCGGGCTCTCCATGGGCCCGACGTAGATTTATTAGCCTCAGTATCCTGGCTCCGTTTCGGTGATCTTTTTGGTGAAACCGAAGGTTTTGTCTGTGCAATTATGGATGAGGTTGTGATGACGAATAACTACCGAAAGTATATCCTAAGGGATGGCACAGTGGATATTTGCCGAGCGTGTCATCGTCCGGGTGAATCCCTTAGGCATATAATCTCCGGTTGTTCTCGTCTCGCAAACGGCGAGTATTTGCATAGACATAACCAAGTGGCCAGGATAATACACCAACAACTTGCTCTGAAACATAGTCTTGTGGCATCCGAGGTGCCATACTACAGGTATGCACCAGAACAGGTCCTTGAAAATAGCCATGCCACATTGTATTGGGATCGATCTATCATTACAGACAGGACTATTGTAACTAATAAGCCTGATATTGTATTGGTAGATCGACACGAACGCCGCGCGATAATTGTTGATGTCACTGTTCCCCATGACGACAACCTTGTGAAAGCTGAAAAAGATAAAGAAAACAAATATCTTGATTTAGCTCACGAGATTGTTGACATGTGGGACATTGATTCAGCAATTATTGTTCCGATAGTCATATCTGCCCATGGTCTGATAGCCAAGAGCCTCGATAAACACCTTAAGAGGCTTGCGTTAGGTGGATGGATCGGGAGTCAGATGCAGAAGGCAGTACTTCTGGACACGGCCCGTATAGTGAGAAGGTTCCTGTCTCTGGATCCTTAACCATCGGTAGCCGGGACCTTGATCTTGCTGCCGTTGGGGAACTGCATTTTTGTATTTTTAAATGTTATATTTTTTAGTGTTATACATTGTAAAAATTTAATGTTTAGAAATATAATTTTGTAAGTATTTAAAATGTAATAAAGGGAATAATAATAAAAAAAAAAAAAAAAAAAAAAAGTCGTCAACGTGACAAGTCATTATTTTCCATCATTTTATTGATTTTATTAAGAAATATTTAATTCAGAGGTCATTGTAATACCATAGTAATATTTAATACTTATCTAATAGCCTGCAACAATATACTTACATAGAACAACAACAAAGAAGATACATATTTTATAGTCTATTTAAAAATGATCCTGTATGACAGTTGAAAATGTCATCTCATCACCAATACAAACCAAATTAAATGGAAATGGGATAGTAATGAACAAATAGATGTTGACGAGAAGCCGAGCAGCACGTCTACCACCTCCGGGCTCGTCACCTCGCTCCGCCTCGCAGTTGTCGGCAACTGCCTTAGTGCCGTGTGTTCAGCTGACATCTGCAGTTGCGTCAAGCGATAGTGACGAGTACTTCTCTCCGCCGACGTCGCCACCACCTGTACGCCGGAGGAGGGGCCGGCCACCGAAGAGTTTGGGGCTTCTGGGGCAAACGGCTCCGGTCAGGGCCCCCGCTCCCGGTGGAGTGCAGCGCATGCGATGGACAATTTCCATCAATGAAAATGTCATGCGCGCATATTTTGAGGCAACAGAGGCAGGAACTAATCTTACTGCGTATCGTGTTCGGATGCTTTCTCTGTTTCAGGCTCTCGAACCATCAATCAACGTTTCGGCTCAACGACTGTCGGATCAGGTGCGAGCCATTCAACGGGGTCACTTGTTGGATGACTCGGTACTTGATCGGCTCCGTACAGAGGTGCAACGTAACCGTATCATTACTACTGCATCGCAGGCGGCAACTCAAGCTTCTGCCGCGGCCACATTGCAAGCTGGCGTTGCTGATAGTGATCGTGGAGATGATATGGTTACTACTGTAAGTCCCCAATACAATGATATATTGAGGAGTACTCTTGAAGATGTAGTTCGGGAATTTCGATCGACTTTGGTTCACCTTAGACCTCGGCTTCCACGTTTTCCCATGCACAAAAAAAATAGGGCGCTGATGTGTGCTTTAGATTTGCTACTACCAAATTACTTTGATAGTAGTGAAGACCTGGCTGATACTCATTCGATCCTGTACTGTGCGGCTATTACAGCTTGTCGTGTTGCTCATGTCAAATTTCCAAATACTGACACAGCAACACGCCCTCGCCTGGCTGTACCAGCCTGGCAGTGTAGGATTGAGCGTCGTATCAGTGAGGCTAGGGTACTCATCGGTAAGCTCAGCTGCTTTAGGGAGGGCAACATGCGCCCTAGGGTCATGCGCTTTGTGAAACGTGCATTCTTGGGGACTGGTATTAGTCCTCAAAATTATATTTCATGTGTCACAGAGCGCATCGACTTCCTGAAGCAGAAAATTAGTGCATGGGCTAATCGTATTCGAAGGTATAGGGTGCGAGTCGATCGCTTTACTCAGAACCGCATGTTCGAGAGAGATCAACGACGTGTTTATGCATCCTGGGAGCGATCGGATCAGAGTGATACTGATATGCATCGGCCGGATGATGAAGCCATGATTTCTTTTTGGCACAACATCTGGTCCGTGCCTGTCACTCACTCTGAAGGCGCGTGGATGGAGGATGTTGAGCGTTCGTGTGAGCTTATACCTGATATGAATGAAGTAACCATTGACTACCAAGACGTAGTTTGTGCAGTTCGTTCCTTACCCAACTGGAAATCTCCAGGCCCGGATGGACTGCACAATTTCTGGTATAAATGGTTACCTAGCTCGCACGTTTGCTTAGCATCTCAATTTCAATGTGCTTTATTATCTCGATCGCTTCCGGAATTCATGACAACGGGCATAACCCATCTGCTCCATAAATCTGGTAGTACTGCGGACCCCAAAAACTATAGACCTATCACCTGTCTACCAACAATTTATAAAATTCTTACGTCCATTTTGAGGTCGAAGATTAATAAACACATTAATCAAAATTCTATTATGGTCGCCTCTCAGAATGGATGTAGGAATGGGGCCCGTGGTACTAAGGAGCTACTCCTCATTGACATGGCTATTAACCAACAGGTTCGTCGAAACCTATCCTATAAAAATAGAGCGAGGTATCTTCCAGGGTGACGGTTTGAGTCCATTGTGGTTCTGTCTCGCCTTGAACCCTCTGAGTACACTTCTCGAGAGTTCAGGGTTAGGCTATCGTTTACGGAGAAATGGTCAAGTAATATCACACCTGCTGTACATGGATGACCTGAAACTATTTGCCCATAGCAGTTCTCATTTGACAGCGTTACTGAAGGTTACTGAAGCTTTCAGTAATGCCATTAAAATGGAATTTGGTGTGGACAAATGTGCAGTCATGCATGTAAAGCGTGGTCAGATAATGGAATCTACGGGTATACAACTCTCGGATTCTATTCATCTTAGATCTCTCTCCGTAAACGAAACCTATAAATATTTAGGTATGTCACAGGCATTAGGCATCAACGATGCTGACATGAAACAGTCGTTGCGTGAGCGTTTCTTGGGGCGCCTTTCAAAAGTCCTTAAAAGTCTTTTGTCTGGCGGAAACAAGGTTCGCGCATACAATGGATGGGTCATGCCGGTACTAATGTATTCCTTCGGCATACTTAAATGGACTCAAACTGAACTGGATGCCCTGGATAGAAAAGTTCGTACATTGCTAACAGCACACCGCATACATCACCCACGTTCATCGACCATGAGATTGTATATCCCGCGGAAGTGCGGTGGTCGTGGCTTCTTAAATGCTAAGACATTGCATAACCGCGAGATATGCAATCTTAGGGAGTATTTTCTCCAAGTCGATATGGGGTCTCATAGAGATGTAGTTGCTATTGACAATGGACTGACTCCTCTATTTTTAGCAAAAGAAAACTGGCGCAAACCTGTAGTACTTAGTACTTCCGACCGCAGCACTGTGTGGCAAAGCAAGGAGTTACATGGCAGATTCTACCGGGCTCTCCATGGGCCCGACGTAGATTTATTAGCCTCAGTATCCTGGCTCCGTTTCGGTGATCTTTTTGGAGAAACCGAAGGTTTTGTCTGTGCAATTATGGATGAGGTTGTGATGACGAATAACTACCGAAAGTATATCCTAAGGGATGGCACAGTGGATATTTGCCGAGCGTGTCATCGTCCGGGTGAATCCCTTAGGCATATAATCTCCGGTTGTTCTCGTCTTGCGAACGGCGAGTATTTGCATAGACATAACCAAGTGGCCAGGATAATACACCAACAACTTGCTCTGAAACATAGTCTTGTGGCATCCGAGGTGCCGTACTACAGGTATGCACCAGAACAGGTCCTTGAAAATAGCCATGCCACATTGTATTGGGATCGATCTATCATTACAGACAGGACTATTGTAGCTAATAAGCCTGATATTGTATTGATAGATCGACACGAACGCCGCGCGATAATTGTTGATGTCACTGTTCCCCATGACGACAACCTTGTGAAAGCTGAAAAAGATAAAGAAAACAAATATCTTGATTTAGCTCACGAGATTGTTGACATGTGGGACATTGATTCAGCAATTGTTGTTCCGATAGTCATATCTGCCCATGGTCTGATAGCCAAGAGCCTCGATAAACACCTTAAGAGGCTTGCGTTAGGTGGATGGATCGGGAGTCAGATGCAGAAGGCAGTACTTCTGGACACGGCCCGTATAGTGAGAAGGTTCCTGTCTCTGGATCCTTAACCATCGGTAGCCGGGACCTTGATCTTGCTGCCGTTGGGGAACTGCATTTTTGTATTTTTAAATGTTATATTTTTTAGTGTTATACATTGTAAAAATTTAATGTTTAGAAATATAATTTTGTAAGTATTTAAAATGTAATAAAGGGAATAATAATTCCTTGATCTTGCTGCCGTTGGGGAACTGCATTTTTGTATTTTTAAATGATATATTTTTTTGTGTTATAGATTGTAAAAATTTAATGTTTAGAAATATAATTTTGTAAGTATTTAAAATGTAATAAAGGGAATAATAATAATAAAAATAAAAATTCGTTTATTTAGAGATGAAAAGTAACTTTGTTTTTCACAGTGTTTGTGTAAATTACAAAGTAACATTTGCGGTTTTTTATGAAAGACAAAGTTATATTTGTGGTTTTTGAAAATGTATTATAATGAAAATTTAAAATGAAGTATTTGGAAAAAAATCGACCTGTCTCTCAATCAGCTCCGATGGACGGATGTGAGACGGGTCGATTTTTTCTAAATACTTCATTTTCAATTTTTCAATAATAAAAATTGCATTGTTTTGTTATTGAAATTTTTACTTTTTTGCATTCACCATGTTTTTTTATACTTAATTGAAAAATGGATTGTGAATGCAAAAAAGTAAAAGTTTTAATAATGTGTTATATCTCAAAAACCACTGGCTATATCTCGTTCGAACCAATTTTTGTTACGCTTAAGCGTTTATTGAGATCTACAATATATATTTATTTTAGACTTTTCACGCTCTTACTTTAAAAGTTAGAGGGGGGGGGGACCCATTTTTCCACTTTGGAAGTGAAAAGGAAAAAGTGATTAAAGGAACCTTTATATTATTTTTAAATACCTATCTATAGACACCCCATACGAATAGGAACTGAAACTAAAATCATTTTTAGTTTCAGTTCCATGTGTATGGGGAGCCCCCCCTTAATTTTTTTTTCGTATGAAATTTGTAAAGCGGTTTGCCATCTGTGTAGTGGTATCTAATAGTTTAGGAACAAAGTGGCTGTACATACGGACGGGCGGACATTCAGACAGACAGACAGACATGACGAATCTATAAATGTTCTGTTTTTTGCCATTCGGCCACGAAACCCTAAAAAAGGGGTTGTGGGTACAATCACCACCAAGACTATTCGTTGTGGTGAATTCACACACACTGAACACTCATTGTGATCAACATTTTTCTTATTACTTACCTAATTATATTATAAACAAAATCATATAACCAAATGCCCAGAGATTTTGTTTTGTCTACCTACTATGAAATAGATTAAATTAATAGTTTGTTCTCATTGAAGTAGAATTCAAAGTCAAATAGTAATAATACGAGAGAGAACGGGGTTACTAAAAAAAAGTTCTAAAAATTAATTTCTTATATCATTTAATACTTTTGTTAAGAATACGTATTTACATAAATTTGTCTACAGTATTTTACAATAAACTCATATTTACCAAGCAATAAATAGACAGTGCCAAAGACTGTTTAACAATATTATATACATAACACATCTATAGACCTCTACATAGATTCTTTAGTGCCCATCTTAATAAACCTACTTTATGGTGCCAATTATCGTAAACATTTGCGGATTTAATTACCTATTTGACATTTGAACCGCAGAGGGCTTATTTCAATTACATATATTCCCTTTTAGCATAACATGATCGTAATGTACTGAATTAGGAACTTTAATTTCCCATTTACCGTGCTATCAATTGAAATAATACTTTGGTAATAATCTATACTTCCACAAATTGTACCTTATCTAGATAACTTTTAAACTAAGGAATGTTTTAGTCAGAGTTTCACATTTATTCAACAATTATATTTTTGTATATAATAAGTACTCTCATTGAAAAGTGCTCTGATATCTTTTTTAAGCACACACTGTGAACGAAATACTTAATATTTTAAACAAGTTACCTCTGCATTCGACTGTACGTAACAGTTAAAATATCATCTTCAATAAATAAAGTAGTATAGTTTGTGCATGAATTTTATTACTCATTTATCTTACTTGCATTAATTAACAACTTAACGAGCTACATATTTACATTAATTTACAAACAAACTGGAGTATTAGCACTCTAGGATTATAATTTACATAATTATTCGGAACATCTAACGTTCAATAGGAATGATCGTTAATACTTTATGTAAATATAAATAAATTCGATGACTATATCAGCGATCGTGTTTGGTGAGTTGTAAGGGCAGGTCGCTGGCGGGCGGCCGCCGGCCCGGGCTCGGCGTCCGGGATCTCGCTTTGTTTTTCTGTCTCTCACTTTCGTCATCGCTTTCGTCGTGAACATTAATCTCTTCATCGGAGTCCGAATGTGACTCGTAGCCTCGAGCTAACTGTATCGACTGAGCCGCTAAAAGGGCTGCAGCAGCTGAATGCGGAACCAAAGCCTTAAAAGCGCTGTTTTCTAGCGCTGGGTGGTGCTTGAACGCTTCATTCTCAAACTGCTGCTGCGACAATGCTTTCAGTGCGTTGCTGTCGAACTGCTGGTGTGACAGTGCCTTCAGTGCGTTCGTGTCTTGGTGCGAGAGCGCTTTGAACGCACTATTTTCGCCGCCCATCTGGGGGGTGTGGTAAGGGAAGCGTGAGGGGGACGAAGAACGAGAACGGGAACGGGAAGGGGAGTGGGGGAGGCGGTGCGGGGGCGAGCCGCCACCTCTTTTCAGGAGGTTCATGCGCTGATGGCGTCTCCACTTGGCTCGTCTGTTGGAAAACCAAACCTGTCAGTAACGGTAAATAAACGAGATTAGTATGTTGTCCTCACAGCGTTAACAAATTCATATATGTAAATTGGTGTGAAAATGATAGCTCTGATTTGATTAAGCCATCACTGGGCTCATATCAATAAAATATTATTAATTGGTTGTGGGTTTATGAACATCATAATTATTAAGATTTTATTGTGGTCGTTACCTGTACGCGCGCTTCCGACAGCGACGTTTTAGAGGCGAGTCGTTCTCTAGTAGAGACGCATGGATAATGAGATTTCTCAAATTCCTTTTCTAATTCTTCCAGTTGATCAGGGCTGAAGGTGGTTCTATTCCGTCGGAATTTCGGTTGTTCTCCATCCAGTGACCCGGAGTCATCACCATCGACATCTGTTTGGGAGGACATAAAATATTTTAGGTACCGTAATTTGATACGTCAGTAAAAGAGCGTGATTAAGAAATATTTGCTATGAAAGTTAGATGAATTAAACATTTGTTTACAAAATATTTAAATTAGAGTATTTTACGACTGTTATAACGACTTTTTATCATTATTTCTTCAATCTTACCAATGAGTCCGCGTCCGGACGATGAGAGAAATCCTTGTTGGACGGCATCCGGGTGTGGTACGCCGGAGGGCGATGCGGGTACTCCGGGCGGGAGGGAGAGGGACCCTGGAGGCCACATGCCTCCCCCGCCGGCCCACGGGAAGGCCCCGTAGGGCGGAGGAGCGGCGTACAGCCCGTAACCAGCTGCCCTTGCAAATTCAGCTGCTGCTCTCTCGGCCGCGCGGTTTCTGAGTATCCTGTTGATTGATGACACACTGGGTGCTGTTGCATTGGTGCATACACCTGTGAAAGAACAGTCTCATTAATATTAAGATTTTAAATTATTTTTATGCATTCACAATGCAATTCTGTAATTATTGGAAAAATTGTGATAGAAAAATACCACCAGCAGAGTTTTCAGGCTTTTTTCATATTTTCGTACAATCTCATAAATAACTAAGTTAAATTACGAAATGTTACCTATATGAGTGGTTATTAGTGTGGAATAACACATTTTTATAATATTCCTATTTATGTACTTAACAAATTATTAGTTACAAAATGTTTCACGTTTTTACAAAGAGCCGAGTCAAATACCATTTGTACTCGTAAGATGTGGAAATACAGTTTGCAGAACTCTAATTACACGAATGGTACAATGGCGGTTGCAATGCGCGCTCTGGCGCGTTAAAACCAATGCGTCATTGGTTGTTCAAACCGGCGCAATTATAACTTTTAATGCGTGCAGAGGATCGCGTGCGGGCGCAGCCTTGGAGAGCCATCCCATGTAATTTTCAGGAAACACTCCGGGTAAGTGCCATAATTTAATCATAGCCTGTCCGAGCGTAATTGTCGTAGAATTCGTTGCGCGGCTACTGAGCGAACGCGCTCGACAATCTCGCCGGCTATTACGGACTCGCTTCTGAATTGCTCTCGGTGACGGAATTGGGTTATAATTAATTCTAATACAGCCGTGAGATAGAGGTTGTATTTCTGTTCAGGTGTTAGATTCTGTATTTTTAAAAACATACTACATAAATAATTAGAACATTAATTAACTATTTGACTTAGGCAACGGACTACTCAAACACGTAGAAAATTTATTTATTTGAATTAGTTTTGGAGTGTAACAAAAATTTAAACGCACTGAATTGAAATAAACTTTAATAGGTTTGTTATTTTTAACGTGTCATGGGTGACCCCTGTCAAAGTCTCGTTTAAATTTAAACGCATTTACACAAAGTAGATCTATTCCGCTTACTCATTATTATTGGAACCTGTCATTTAGGTCGTGTCTATAGCGAACAATTATATGTAGGAACAATAATTCAAAGTAATTGCTTAATGAATGCTCTTAACGTACGGTAGTAAAGAGACGTTTTCCGAGCTCGTTACACAAAATTGCGCATTTACAAACGTACGTAAATACACCGCCCCGTCAATAGTAAGGCTTACAGAAATAATTCCAACACTACAAAACAGAGGCGATAATTATGCCGGCTGAGTATTTAATATTTCGCGATTATTATGAACGTAGGATTTAATGTGGTCACTGTTGATAATGAACGTTCATTGTGATCACCCATCGCTGGCGCATCAAATAAAATAAAACGGACCTGTTATAATTTACTCAAAACACAAAGCCTTATATAGTATAATGGTAGTGATCAGTTGCGGGCCTTCGCTCATTGTTAGCATGTCGAAAGCACAAAAAGATGCCTTCCACACAATTTGTTTGCTTCATAATCGGCGCATTAAGACGCAGCTATGATAGAGCAGCCTTCTGTTACAGAGACGCAACGACAAGAGCTTGATACGGCAAGAATGCCTCCACATAATGGTGACCAGTCATCACTTACCGAACGATCTTTAATTATATTGAGGCGTTTGTTAAAAAGAAATAAAACCGTTGAAAATCTGTTAACGTTTTGTGGGAGCTCAGCGACGCGTCTGCCCGCTAGTTAATCTACTTCGTTCATACTATTCTCTCGGACGACAAAAAATCCTATGATCTTTAACAGAACAGTTAAATTGGTTTTTGTTTAGTAACAAGAAGTAACTATCGGACGTTTGATCGACAATGTTTCTTTGGTTCCCAATTCTTCGGCGTCGTGTTTTTAATTCACTTAAATTGAATTGAGATTCTGAAATCCACTTTGAACTTTAAGATGTGAATTGTCCGTAGTCTGAAAAGTCATTAGAAGTATAAACTTGTAAAGGTTGAACAGTGAGTTTTATATACCTACCTATTGGTAGTAGATAGATATACATACTTGCGGTCTCATTTAAATTATCGCTCAAGCAATTAAGGGCGATCAATGGTTAGTTTTATTATTTGCTTAAAAAGAGATCATTATCCGGCAACAGGTTGCAGGTGGGAATGTGATATCTATAATTGTTCTTTTAATGATTTGGGATCGAGTTGGGCTCCCTAGATGCCTAGTCACGGTCATGCAATTTGTCTAAAGTCGTTTAATCATGATTAGTCACAATGGGCTCCGCTTCTATTAAAAGGTTAGATGTTTTCAATAGAATGAGTTTGTTATGTACAATGTCTGTTATTGCGATCATTTTAAGGTACTTGTTTTAGGGATCTTTACGAAAGTAGAATAACTGAATCGTAATGTTTATGTTTATCTAGATATTGACGTTTCGATCAAAGCAGAAATAGTTTGGAAGTAGCAACACTGTCTCAAACTTGTCTTTTTATTTATGATAGCGCATGTTAAAAATGAGAAATAAAAAAATTGCTAAATAAGCACCTAAAATACTGAAATGCACGCAGTGTCCATTTAAATATTTTTAGGTGCAAACTTAGGTTTTTTTGTGGGTTAGGTTAGATTTGTTTGATAATTAATTAAAACCAACCCGTTAAAAACTAGTGACTATACCTACTTAAAAAAGTTCTCGACTAAACTGAACCGATTTTCTTTTTGTACCAATAACAGTTACACTATCTTATTTAATAAGAGCAGTCATGGGTAGTAATTGAAATTCATTTTTATATCAGTTAGGTGTAGAAAGATATCGTTGGGAACGATAAACAGCTTCCCATTGGTCCTAATAAAAGGCAAATTGGTATAAAATGTTAATGTTTCTGCTCCATGTTGTTACCTGCCTAAAAGCGTGGCATGTCCGGAGATAAGACGCTCCGGCGCCGTCTGCTATAGTGTTTAATCTGGTTAATTTATCGATAATTGACGGAAAACCTTTTTGTTTGTATTGCCGGGAAGTAACAGTAATTGTCACGCCTTTGAAGATTTACGCTCGTTTCTAAATTGAGACATTAACAGTCGGATCTCGTGCCTAATGGTTCGGAATGAATTTGTTTGTTTGTTTAACTTAGACCGGTTCTTCGTTAGAATTGGTTTGTCGCACCTTCTTATTTGTTTAAGCTATTGCTTTTGATTTTTCATTTCAAACCTTTACGATTTTCTATAACTTATGTTTTTGCGAATATATAAATTTATTTTTAAAATCCAAAACTTAAATAAAGGAACTAATTTTTTATTTAAGTACCCGACAACATTATATGAGAAGAGCAATGAACAAGTTAAATGTTACAAAACTAAAATTAATCAGCAATATGCTGACCTCAAACATTTCAAAGCACCGAAATTTGAATACAATCGTGTAATTATTCGCACTCCTTATAATCGGTTACAATTACAACAGTCCGTCACCGGAACTTGGTCGCAATCACGTCTTGGTCCGAACCAGTTAACGAATGAGTGGCGTCACGTCGTCTAAATGAATTATTGTTGGCTTTATGAGGAACATAAAACGATGAGATCGGAGGCAATCAACCGGCACCCGTGGTGTGGAAGAGTAAAAAGGTGCCCAAAGCAGCGGGGGGCCAACGTGGCAGCGCTAAACGCCTACTCCGAGCACCCGCTTTCCAGCCCATTTCAATTAGCACTGAATGGGTACGCAACAAAAGGACTGTTATAAGTATTATAAGTACTATAAGAAACACGGGAAAACATTTTACTTTGCCACTTTTCTACTTGTTACAAATGTTTTGACGTTGGTGCTTTATCGATAATGAAATTTATCAAAAGGTACCTAGTTGTTAAGTTTTTTTTTGTTTAGAAATCGTATCTTTTGTCGCAGATAATGTTGTTGACAACTTTCATCTTATAGACAAGATCTCTATTTATATTAAATATTGTATTAACATTACGCAATATACATGAAAGACTTCCCAACCCATTTCAATTAGCACTGAATGGGTATTATATGTACTATTAGCACCACTGGGAAACATTTTGCTTTGCCGCTTTTCTACTTGTTACAAAAATGTTATGGCGTTGGTGCTTTATCCATAATGAAAGTTAGTAACAGTAGTTAAGCTTTGCCGATGCAAGTGATGTTCTCCTTTGTCGTAATGTTGTTGACAACTTTCCACTTAAAGAGAGGATGTATATTAATTTATATTAATATTTATATGAAATACTTCCCCGCCCATTACAAATTAGCACTCTGAAAGGGTACGTAGTTAAAATGACGGTTATACTCATAACTAGCGGCCGCCCGCGGTTTCGCCCGTGTGGTTCTCGTTCCCGTAGGAATATCGGGGTAAAAAGTAATTACTACTAAATTACTCCTTATTACATCAGCTACTTGCCAGTGAAAGTCCCGTCAAAATCCGTTCAGCCGTTTCAGAGATTAGCCGGAACAAACAAACAGACAGACAGACAGACAGACAAAAATTGAAAAAAATGTTATTTTGGTATATGTACCGTATATATAATCATATGCATGTAGTAAAAAGCGGTTATTTTAATATTACAAACAGACACTCCAATTTTATTTATTTGTATAGATAAGCAACACAGGGAAACATTTTGCCAGTTTTCTACTTGTTATAAATGTTTTGACGTGCTCTATTGTTGGCACAAATTCCGTAGTTAAGCTTTTTGGTTAGAAATCGTATCTTTTATCGTAATGATGTTGACTTTTATCCTATGAACAAGTCACAAGGTTTTTTTTTATTTAAAATATTGAATTAAATCATGAAATCATTGTACGTACTTACCTACATAAAAAGAAACATTATCAAGAAAAAAAGAAAACAAACGTTTTTGTCTAAGCATGTAGAGTCCATCAAAAGCACAGAAAAGAGGGACTAGATAATCACGACCGTGAATGTAAAGGAGCATCAGTACCGGCGCGATGCACTGCTGGGAACCAATTTACTGCTGTAACAAATTAATAAATGTATCGGTTTATTGGAAGCTGTGAGGAGATCGATTTGATTTATTCTGACAATACGACGTCGGCAAACAACGTGGGACCTTGTTAGTAAATGTCAAAAGGTGTTCGAAAAAATGCTTGTTTTACTACATCTGAACTAGCCGTGACTTTTATTGATCTAAATTTAACATTAAAATCATCGATCATTCTACAACCAAATCTATGATTCAGTTCTGACATTTTTATTAATTAAATTAGTGGTTCATCTTTGATACCAACGTAAAACTTCTATGTTGGTAAATAGTAGGAAGGAATTTATGAATATCAATAAAAAACGGGATAACGGGCTCAAAAACTAATAGCTAAAGGTGTTTTAGATACACTCAAAATATTTTCACACCCCATTATTTATGAAACTCACACGTCATCGGTTTCGCTAATTAATCGGCGCCAGTCAATATCCGTAGAACGCGAGGCCGAAAGAATGCAATTAATCAAAATGTGGTCAGTAGCCAGAGCCGGCCGTAACGCCTCGTAAACCGATATCGATTTAGTCGATAAGTTGCGCAAGCCATTGTCCAAAACTGCCACGTCATCACTAACAAAGGCGGTAGTGGGCACCTTATTAAAATCTAGCCTCTCTATGAACCGTTTTGTTTTGATAACCGCGCCCCTGAAAGCAGAGCTATCATCCGACACTCGAGTGGATATCGTTTTTGACAGATTCCCATTGTATTCCGCGTTTGTAAATATTAGGTTGGGGTAAATTGGGTCGCCGGCACCTTTAAACTTACTGATTAAATTTCATAAACAGCAGTCGAGGAACTTTTTCCACCGAGTCATTCTTTTTCGGAGTGAACGCCTCGTCAGTCAATGACAAGTTATTAATGTCGATAATAACTCCCATTATAAGCATGTCACGGTTGATTCGCGTAAATAAAAAAGAGCAACTTGTTTATGAAATTTAATCAATTTGAGCTATTTCAATAAGTGCACTGTGCTCGGCACGTGTTTGCGTCAAAAGGCCGGCTATTGTGAGCGTGATCATTTTAATATAAATTTGATTAAAATTCAATTACTAACTCTAGACTGTTGTTAATGTCAAAGCCATAAAAGAAAATAGAAGAGACATAGTAAATTATTATGAATTAACGCCGTGTTATATTGGTATTAGTTATTAAGAGCATAGCTGCCTCTGAAATATTACGAAAATGTTACGTATTAACAAGATATGGAACAAGAGATACCAAAATGTTTAAGTATTAGGTAAGCTTAACTTCATGATACAACATAATCTATTGTGAGCAATAAGGAAAACCTATGTCTAGATATGCGTAGCTTTAGCTTCTTAAAGCTTAATAATGCAATTTGCGCTTCTGTTTTACATTGAAATATATTATGATAGGTATACCACACCAGTTGGTTCCCTTGTCATAAATGAAACATATTTATCAATTGAGTCTCTTCTAGCAACTCTATAACACTCGTGTCATAATAGTTGTAAGGGGCTCCTTCGTCAGCAGGTGGTCCATCCCGGTCAAAGCGCTTTGATACACCGAATCCAAGAGCGATCTAATAGAATCAATCATAACAACGCGGCCGTCAGAAGCACATCGTTACAAAACTCGCCCCAAAAACAAGGCTGAACTTAACTGAACTTTTTATTTTAAAAAACGAATACGCGGAAATATTTTAAATATCAGCGTTTACGACAAATATGTGAGCATTTACGCGAGGCAACCGGCATGGCATCGCGTGCAATTTTCGTGTACAGCTCAGCCATGGGCGCGCAATGCGCTCGAGCAATTATTTTAAACACATTTCAACAAATGACGATAATGCCAGCAGACTGCGCAGCTAAGAAAAAAAAAATAAAGGTTGAGTGAGCAATTGTTCGACCTCCTGTTCAAGAATGTGTTCCAAAGTTACCGGTACATGAATACTTTTTAGGGTTCTGCACACAGAACAAAAAACTGCATATCTGGAACGTTACCAGACTGTGTTGACATCATTCGTTTTAAACAGATTCCTACAGCTTATAGAATTGGCTTAAATTTGGAAATGTTATTAAAATAATCGAATGTTTGTTTGATGTTTTGTATACGAGCTATTTCAATAATTTTAATAAAATGCGTGTGATACGATTATATGTGTTTGCCTGATCATACTCTCTAGAATTACAGCGCCCCAGTGGATTTAATGACTGAACCAATTTAAAAACTCAGTTTAGCACAGTCTTTCCCATCAAGAATGTTATCGTCTCCTAATCCGGTCGCCAGTGATATCGTAAACCAGAAGTGGTCTTAAGCGAAACCAGTTTACCAGCCGATCGCACGCACCCTACCGCTCTACTCCACTCGCTAGAGAAACTGAGTACGCGCATCACACAAGGTGATAATGACCGTCTTCATTAAGAGATTTTAAGTCTTAAAACTTTCGCCTCATGAATTGATATTGCGTGCTTAATGCGGTGCACTTGAGCTTTTTCAGCGGTTTAAGCAGTGTTTAACGTCACGCATGTGCAAGAGAGGTGTCTTCGTTGCAATTATCGCAATTGGTTGGCTGGCTAGACGCCCATCTCGCTCACCAGTGCCTCGGTACATGTCGTGAATGTAAATTATATGCGAATAATTAAGAAAGTGTAAACATTGAGGCTTGCAACTAAGCGTGCGTCATTAATAAAGATGATTCAAGGAATGATAGTATCGGCTTCACACTCCACCAATTAGTACTCAAAAAGCACCATATTTGTCATGAAATGCTTGGTGATTTGTATGCTTTAATTGGCAATGAATTTTCACATGCAAACTTTTTAAAAACTTTTGTAAATGTTTTGGATATAATGGAAAATGGTATGTATCTAAATACTTTTTCTTCTCTAAACAATCGTCCTGCATGCATTACGTTTTAACGGTAACAAGTCTATAGTATCACTTAAATTTACCTCAAATAAAAAATAAAATAGTGTATATAGCTATCACTGACGGTTGCTGCGTGAAGGATGTATCCCACGGTACGGGCGTCTCTAGTTACATTATAGGCAATCATGGTCGCTTATTAATTTCCCCACCTCGCCGACAGAGGCGTGATCACCCGTACTTTCGTTACAAAGCTTACATAAGACCATGGTTGACGCATTTTTTTTCTCGAGCAGCACATAGCTTTATTTACACCGCATGCCAGTTGTTTTCTTTTTTCGGCGTACATACGCCTAAATCCAATACATCTTCTCAGGTTACGGCGTATCCGCTAAGCCGACGTCCATTAACGAAACTATTAGACCATAATTCGGGGTTGCACTTCGATGGCTTTACCTATTGACCCGCCGAAGTATTTGACACTCGGCTAAAGTTCATTACTCAATAAGTCAAATCCTTTAATTGGATACATATTTACTTCGTAAGCGAAGCCGGTGTATCCCTAATCTAGCGGCACTAGTAAGGCGTTACCGAAAGTATTGTGGCCCCTAAATTAAATGGAGTTGTGTGTCTGTGACGTTGTCATACAATAGGGTATTTCTCTGTTGTTGAAATGTACATATTTAATGATAAAGTTTGAAAAAATAACATTAACGAATACCAAATGTGAAAAAATAATTTGGATCTGTTTTAATAACAAGCTAATTAAAAGCTGTTTAATTTTGACTATAGCTGTCTCTTTCTAAAACAAACCTTCTATGGCGAGACTATAACGCTACTGACTTGGTGTCGTCACAAAGACAGTCGTTCTCTCCTAGGTGCCTACCATCAACTCTTATTGCGGTTTTGTTTAGGACCTAAACTGATCTGCTTCGCTTATTCATATTCGAGAATGACAAGCGATTCAGCGTCATTTCACAGCCGCTTAGCTGTCATGAACTCTTAGGGCGTTTGTGCACTACACTGAATTTTACCGATCCGGAAAAAAACGGATGCTTGTATTTTAATAATTAATCATTTATAATAGTAATCAATTAAATACAAGCATCCGTTTTTTCCGGATCGGTAAAATTCAGTGGTAGTGCACAAACGCCCTTATTTGACTAATAACTCGGCCGAGCTAACATGACACCTGCAGATTATACCCATCCCTCTCACTCTCCGAACAAGACAGAATCGAGTGAAAGAGACGGGTAGAAGAAATAAGGACACAAATCGTTCGTTCATTGACATTCAGCAATTCATTTGCGATTCAGTTTTTAGCATAAACTTATTTATACGAGTATAATAAGTTTATGGTTTTTAGAAGGTCATGGTACGAAAAAAAGCAATTTATTTTAGGAACCTATTCTGGAATGCACCAGTTTTGGATCGCTTTCTTATAGTTAATGGTAGGCACCCTAGTCTAATTAGAAAGTTTGATGTCCTATAACTTTTAAAATATTCAAGATTATTCAAAATAAAAACTTGTTTTAGAAACATTTTACCAGTCTAGTAAGCCTATCGGTAGCTTAGTTGGTAAGAGCATTGGACTGGATTCCCAGGGGTGCGGGTTCGAATCCTGTCCGGAAATCCACTTACAGGACTCTTCATTGGAATAAATGTTTTGGTAACGTACTTATGAACAATACAATTCCAAACTTCTTTTAATTTGATCTTTAGGGTTAATTTGAAAATAAAATTCTAAATAATATCATGGCTAATCATGCGTCAATCTGCATCAATATTTTTAACTAAGTTCAAAATTTTTATAGGTCTGATTTTTTATCTCAAACGTAAAAATTTAAATATTTACGATTTGTGATGAGATTTCTCTCTTTTACGTCTAACACAATCCTCAAAGTTACTGTACCTTCCGATATGAGTCGTTCCCGGATCTCCCAAGCGAAGATTGTAGGGTTCTCTCTCTTATACTGTTCTATCTTAGACACCACCGCAGGAGTGGCTACTTTGGGTTTGCTTCCACCAATTAAGCCAGGCGGCCGTAGCGTGCCTGCAACAACAAAAAACATAATTAAAATCGAGAAATAATGACTTGAGCTCTTCGATCAACACTAACACCTAGTTCTAGATACATACTTGGAGTGACAGATATGTCCAAGCCTTATAAGCGCACTTGAGAGTATAATTATAAGTAGATTATTTTGACAGTGTCAATAATACTAAAGTATTTCAAACTTGGAACGCTTCCTGTCATTTTTAATGTAAGATCGTAACATTCGTAACCTTTTTTCTCTGTTTAAAAAAAAAGTCAGTCTGTCCATATAAAGTTTTCATTTAGTTCGTGAGCCTTCATCTAGTACTATTGTTGATCGAAGCTTGAGCTACAAAAATAATCGAAATAAGTAAGCACCTAAAATACTGAAATGCACGCAAAGTTTCCATTTCAGTAGTTTTAGGTGCTAACTTAGTACTTTTGTGTTAGTTTGGTGATCAATTAATTGCAACCCATTAAAATCTAAAGTAATATATTGTTTACTTAACTTAGAATCTATAGATAATGCTCGGAAATAAATTCCTCCTTGTGTGTTAAGCCCCTGCAAGGGGCACGCGTGGGGTCGTGGACCATTTTCCTAATCCATCTATATGAAAGCCTGTACTCAGCAACGGGGAAATTAAAATAGCTGAAAAGGAAACAGTTGACGATTGGATACACAAGATTTGATTAATGACACAACATCACTCTTTTCCCAAAACGCCGTTAATGTTTATTTACAGTAAAAAACTATACGAGAGATTGTTTAGCCGCTTATTGATATAGTTAGGTACACAGTAAAAAACTAATTGCTTCAGACATTTCATCTGACTGGCCATGAATGTTCGAAGATAGTTACCGATTTAAAAATAATTTATAATTTGATTCGTACGTGCACCTGCAACTCGTTAAATTAAAGTTAAATCACATTGAAGTCCAAATAAAATACCGATGAAGGCGACACGATCGATTGATGCTGTTTCATTGAAGCTAAACGTGAGTAAACGCGAGTCACTCGTTTCGAATCTCTTTTTCATTGTTGACCATTCAAATCTAGTCCAAACACTTAACCCTTATCTCAGCGCCTTAAAGCCGATGTTATCTTGCACAGGTTACATTTTGATCTTTGCAATGAGTTTAAAAGGAAGGTACATTTGAGTATAAAAAATGATAATCGCATACCGTAAAACGAATAACAATGAAACCTTTAAATTAGTATTAATTACAGAATTATCTGCGACGTCGAATTAAACGAGCGCGAGATGAGAATTATTAATTCGATTGCTCTTTGTCGAAACGTTGAAACATACACAGATAAATTGTGTCGTATACATGATATCTTAATTGTAATAATACAACAGTTTATATAAAAGTAATCTTGGAAAAAATATGTCTGTCTGTGTAGCTAGTCTTGTTAATAATTGTTTTCGTAGCACAGTGACTTTAAAAGTAGATGCAATACATCATACCGAAAACATAATACAATTCCATTGCAGAAGTTTTTTGTCTTATAAAATAAAGGATAAGTATGGTGACGACGTTTATGTCTTTTGTATGAACTTTTTAGTATACCCGATAATAATTGTCATATTTTGACTTCAAAACATTATTAATTTGTGTATTCTGTTGTTTGATGTTTATGTTCACAAGGGTTTTGCTGCGAAGATAAATATCATGAAAGTCATTTCTTTACGTGAAATGCCTAGAAGGTGTTATAAAGGTTAGTAGTCTGTGAGCAGTTAATAGGAAATGTTTACTGTGTATGTATGCAAATCATCCAGGAATATGTGAGGAATAAGTAAATTAAAAAAAGGATAGCTCTATAAGATATTTTGAGGCATTCATTGACAAGCCGGCCAACGGCTCTGAGATCGATAAACTAATAATGTACAGCAAAAGTAATTTATTTTAAATACAGCAAGTTTTAGTGAAGGCCCGGTTTTTACTAAATTGTGGGACTAGTGTGCCTCTTGTGTTCCTTTCTTGCTATAAATAAAAACCGGGGCCTCACTAAAACTTGCTGTATTTAAAATAAATCACTTTTGCTGTATTTTCTTAGTTTATCGATCTCGGAGCCGTTGGCTCTTGGCCGACTTGTCGATGAATGCCTCAAAACCACAGAGAAAGTAATCACTACGTTTTCTCAAAACATCCTATGGCCTTTTTTTGTATTTACTTATTCCTCGATCATTTCAAATAATCAACACTCTTAAAAAAATATTTAAAAAAATATTTGAATTATCAAATGTTGGTACATTTTTCTGTTTCTGACAAGCTTTAAGTTCGGAACTCAGTAATGAATTGAACGTCAGAGTTAAAATAATTCACATATCCAATAATATTCATCTTTTTTCTCCAATTATAAAATATTTTGAATAGTTTTCATTGTAACAAGCCTGCACAATATGTTCATTGGAATGCTCAACAGCTATAATTACGATGATGTTCAACTTATACCTACTCGTAATCCAGTTTAATTGTATTTTTCAATTTCTATAAGAGACTTGACAGTTTTTCTAGATATGCCTACTATTACAAGTTTTATAATCATGTCTAAAGTCAGAGCTGAGAAGAAATTATTTCTAATCTAATATTTCTGATATTGATTGTTTTTAAATATTTCAAATTATCTTTAGGACGCCGACGGACGCAGAAGATATTCCGAGTATGCCGATTGTTGGACTCACTCAAAATTCAAAGGGCATCGATTGGTTCATGAACTCGAGAAATATTAGTAAAAAATTATCGGTTCTGCAATGCCTAAATCAGTTAGATAAGTGATGAGCGCATGCCCAAAGACAATTACATAAAAACGCATCTGACGCGGCATTCCGCCAGCCGGCGCTGGCGCACTGTTTTTACCGCGCGCGGACAACCGTCCTCCATACCGATAACACGCTGAATAATTCATCACATTATATTCACATTTTTATCAACGCCATTCACGATGAATTCATACGGGTCTTTATGTCTTGATAAAATTAAAGCTCAACTCCTAAAATGGTGCAGACGCACAAAAACTCATGCTTCAAGTTTACACGTTCGCCTCTACTCGGGGCCATAATAGGCTAGCCTCATTATAATATTATTTCCACTTAAATTCAACAAAAAGTGTATTTTTCAAAGCTATGATTTTATACTCGCCAAGTACTTGGTACCTACCTATTAGTACTTGAGAACTAGCAGTGTCATTAGGTAGGGTTGCGTGGTTGCAAGACTTAACATTATTTCACGGGAGATCTGGAGTGTGATAATATTCATGGCTTTATTAATATGCTAATAGAGTATTTGCTACAATTTATACAATATCAGAAGTAATTACGAATCACTTCTTAGAGTTACTATTGCTTTAAATAATGCTAGGCTTTTTTTTCTTTTGTGAAATACAAACGCTAAAACGTGGCTAATGCTACATGAAATATTCCATCCGGAAAATAGTCGAACTATTTTAGCATAAAGAAGATAATTACAACCGATTTTACGGTATATGTCACCGTTATTGGCGGCCGCTATTTACGTCTTTCACTGAACACTATGCTTTGGCGAGCGATCTGAAATCAGTGCAATAAGCAAGTTCTAGTATTGATTGATAGGTAAATTGCGGGAGGCTGGTAGAGTGATCATTTTGCGATAATTAAATCGGCATGGAAGGTAATCGCATGACGGCGGCCAATTACTCGCCGTTGCCTAGGCAGAGGCGTATCGTGTGAGGTAGGTACCTACCGCTGAAATTGTACCGCTTATGGGTATTATTTGCGCGAACACACGCGCGTGCTCCCGGCGCACTTTTGCTCCTGACTTGGTTACGCGCAAACTTATAAATAATGGTGTAATGAATGCTGGCTTACCTTTGCATACTAATTACTTGAAGCTAGAAGAATTGACATTACAATCATCAGCCTCAACAATATTTTTTTCTATTCAAGGATTAAAACCCTTATGTGTTTATGTTGAATCTATATCCGTGCCAAATTTTATTCAGATCCTATTTTTTGCATTTATAATATGTACGATATTGTAACGTAATTGTAACTTTTTTTCAATAAAAAGTTTAACCAACGCCGACGTTATTGAATCATTATTGTTTTTCTTTACAATACATTTGGCACACTCTGTATACATAATCAGAGTTGTTATACAAAAAATTGCGCTATTATAACCTACTGTGTTTTCACAACGAGCACGCAGAGTTGCACGTAGCCTACGCTAAAGGCAATCTTCAAATCATTTTCGTGTCATAATCAATGTGTTTATTATTTGCTTTTCTCTTTACTACCTATTAACTATTGCATGAGTACAATAACAGTATACGTAAATATTTCAATAAAGTATGAACTACATTTTAATATCTGCTCATACATGCTAGTTTCTTTTTGTAAACTTTTTCTACACTTTTCAATTCGAACACTGAAAAGTTTTGTACTTGACTAAGCTAATAAATTGCCGTAAGTACCAAAATTATTATTTTGTAAGAAAGGTGCCTCATTGGATAGAAATCAATTTATCAGCCATAAAACGGGAAAGTTGAAATAAATAAAAGGGCACGAACGCGCCCAGAGCGTTTAATACATTTCCACACAACAGTAACTTAGGGACGCTTAAAGTCATTACACGGTGGTTCTATAGTGAAGGACAAGATCTTTGTAAACGATGTAGAAAGGCCCGGATTCAGTTAATTAAATTTGTATTAAAAGTTCTTTATATTAGCTGGCGCTAACTATCGCCAGTTTCACCTAGTCATCCACCTAATAGATCAAAATCTGAAGCGGCGGAGTGGCTTTGGATGGGCCTGGTTTATTGGAGTTAATGCAACGTGTGCTAACGATCGCTGAATCAGTGATTGATAGATTTTTATCGAAAAAATTGGTTCACGCTCGCTCCTTCAGAAGCAATTTGTAAATATTTTTTGAATACCGCCGTTTTAGGTTACCGGATCGTTGGAATAGCGGCTGGTTAAGAAGGCCAATAAATTGATGGTTTGATACTCCTTATATTTGATTAAAAAAAAATGTTCAACATTGAATTCCTTTAGATAAGAGAGATATAGAAATAAGTCCAAAGTTGCTCAATTTTTTATTTACTTTCTACGATAACTTAAAGTGCATTAAAGAGTATAATAATAACTTTCACTAAGTTTCTTCACATACTGGAGATTTGTTTTGGTGCTACTATAATATAAATGGATATAGCTAATGATTTTTGATACCAAAGAATCTACAACTGCTAAAAATATTTTATTTAAATGAGAAAGTTCGTTTTGATCGGTTGCCCTTATCATATTTCACTTTTGGAAACGAATTCTGATGATGATATATTCAATGACAGTTTATCAATTAATTATCTGACAGTGCGTTCAGCGAGAAACTTGCTGCTTACACACTTTCTCAAAGCATCAAGTTGCAACTGATGTTACAATTCCTATTTAGTTTTACGAGCGTGGATTTTTTTGGTACCTAATAGGTTTTTACCATTTCTACGTTTGTTGATTGTCATGTCTACGTGCTTAATAGAAATCACTTTTATACCAGCAAGTTACGGCAATAGGAAAAACTTTTACGAAACCTTGTATGTACATAAAAAATAATGTCACATAGCATACTTAGTGTAAATTTTCGATATCTGAAATGATAACTATGAATCTCAACCACTCGAAAATAAACTCTTTCAGGAAATGACAGTCCTTACTAATGGCAACAGCAAAATTACCGCTGGACAGATATGCCACACGACGATAAAGACTTATAAATGTCGCTGCCATGTCATTACCGCTATCAATTACGACAGATACCGCGTTACAATCTCAAAATAACGTATCGGCGACTACGAGGGCAATAAAAAATTCAAATTGACCTACGTGAATTGGAGCACAAAAAGAAAAAGCAACATTTCTGGACTAAGAATGTCAACTCTGTTAATTCAATTTTGATTATAGTACCGAAGCTTAAATATGGGACGATTACCCGCACCGACGATCCGCAGACAATCTTCTTGAGTAGGTATCATTAGCTACCAACCAAATTTAAGTAATATCGAAATAAAATGAGCGGTTTAATATGAAATTACTCGCTCCATGATTTCGGCTGCTTTGTGGACAATACGTTATTTCGTGAGTAAACCGAGATTCTCATAACAAGTGAATTGGTGTAATGACACGTTACAGGAACACAAAGCAGATTTACTTCGTCGAGCAGTTTCGAAATATTATATGACATACTTAGTTTATAGTTCTGAACAACAAATATTTAAATGAGTTATTAAATAAGCGATTATAACCCCATTAAAGTCACTATGATTTGTAACGTTTGAAAATAGTATCAAAAAGCCAATTATACTCTAACTCGTTTCCATGATTTTTATGATTCAATTCTTAATTAACTTTTTGTCACCGACTTTTTATGACTATGAAAAAAAAAACAAATTTTAACGTAACTAAGCGCTTCAACAATTCTTCTAATACGAGTACCTACCTAATGGGTGCACCAATACATTGTATCCGACTGGATTTTCAGTATGCACTTTTTATCATTCCATATCCTTATCCGACTACGTTTCCGCTTCGCGTACCACAGCACATCGCCAAGTCTCGAAGAAGTCAGAAAGTAATTTATCCATCACTATCCTGGAACCAATAATTTAATACTCAAACTTGACCATGCCGCGTTATTTATGCGTGCCCATTTCCATGCAGTCAGCTTGGAAATTGTTTAGGTTAGATAATAAGTTTTGAGCTAAGGCTGTGCCTATGTTAAATACGTAAGTGCTGGGACATGACGGCCCACGGCGGATCGCCAGGCTTCCGTGGGAACAGAACACGTGACGTTACGAAATCACCACAGGCGAGAATTGATTGACACAGCAGTTATGCCATATGCAACCGCTTCAAATCAACCCGCGTCAAATGAAACTTCTAGAAAATGTCTATTTGAACAAAACATTTTCAGAAATAGGTTCATATTATGTAGATATTAAATTATCAGGTCACATTCCATCAAGTGATATATCTTTAAAAGAATATAAATATTTTTGATACGGTAATTACGAGTCTTTCAATCAAAATTATTTAAAAACCAGATTTTTATTTAATTTATGATAACGGCGGTTTGTGCTATGGGATTGCCACGACTTAAGATTGACGGCACCAAAAATTAAAGATGAACAATATTCAATAAAAACTTAGGTTAAAACGGCGTAAAATTATATGATACGACTTCAACGCTTCAGTGCTTTTGAAATCGTTCGTTCACGACTCCTGAGCAAACACAAAGTGAGCATGTGTCCTAATGATACCTCGGGCAGATCTGGTGCCTCAAATTACTGAACATAGCAAGTGTTCGAAGCAATGTCGCAGTAAACTCACGCTTCGTTTCAACCCAACCATACTATTATAACGCTCTAATTGACTCTATCTGGGTCACTTAATTAAAAAACGAACACACAAATTACTGGGAATTCATATAATTGCATATTTGTTGTTGCAAAATTTGTTTTAGTATTCCAAGGCGAAAGGCATCGTTGCTTCGGGTTACAAACGAAGATATCGCAACACTGAGAAGAACGGAAGAAATTGATCAATCGTAATCTTTGACGGCATTGTTTTGTTTCATCGAAACGTTCAATTAATGACCGCTCGCGTTAAAATTCAGTCGTGATAATTGTAAAGGAGCCGATCAAATTAAGGGTTATGGTGGTGAAAAATCACCGATTGAAAGATAGTTCCCACATCAGCCTCGCATTGGGAGCGCATGCTCGCGGGCTGGGGGTCGGTCCGCAGTGCGGTGGCTTATAATTAACACGCTCCAAGTTTTATGAATCGATTATGATCTAAGCTTTCGTCAATAGCCGCTTTCGTCGCGGCAGGCTTCGCGATGTCTTATCTTTGATTAATAGCAATTGAGATTTTTGCCCTGACTGTGTTATTAGAGCGGAGTTAAGCACTGGTGAGCGCTGCGTCGCATTCGACAAATTGCCGAGTTGTCAATGTATGGTTTAGAGTAATTTATATCGCTGATAATCGGACTTGCTTATACATGCGAGTGAGGACTGCACTTAGTTTTATTGAATCTTTTACAGCCGCATCGTGAAAGAGGTCATAAAACAACATGGCCGTCATTAGTTTGCAACTAAGTCTTCTTGTCACAAATACAGGCAAAGATAAAATAACTACCAATAAAGCTGACTTAATTGCTATTTTTGTAAAATGATGATTTCGAACCATGAAAGTTGCATGAGACATAGTGTATTGATCATTCTAGCGGCAAAGTAATTATCACAAATAACTTAGTTCCAGGCTATAACAGCTAGGGGGCAATTCTGTAAAGAGTGGTTGTATAAATCAATACAACACTGAAGAGCGGCGGCGAGCGTACTCTCTATAAATAATACATGCACTAATTACAGTGGAAGCGATACCCAGTAGGTAGAGCTCGCTTATCAATTATCTTCCTTCGAGCGTTTCTAACATTTGGGATTTGACCATCGATGTTCCTATGTGATATCGTCATTAGTGGAATGTGCGCTTGATAAGTATTATTTTGCTTACTACTAAGTTATTTGTACATTCTGAAGTAAATATTATGTATTTATGTTTTGGTGAAAATACATCAAGAGTTTTTTTTCTTATTAACTGCATGAAAAAACTACTTACCTGCATTTTAAAATATAAGTTTATTTTATGTTGAAATGTAAATGATAGGTATTCAGTGCTAAATAATACTCTACCCTGTAAATAAATTCGACTCCTACTTTTATTCTGGTCCTTCAAATAACGTTTTCAATTGTCTTGTCTATATTCTAACTTAAGTCAACTTGGACCAAAAACAAATCCACAAAAAATCGGCTTGCTTACCAAGCAGTTTGGCAACCGCACCTTGATGGGACAGCATGTAGGGGACCATGTCGTAGTGCCGCAGGCTGAACCCGGATAGCTCCAACAGCTGCTGCTGAGACAGCAGGGTCGAGAGGGGTTGGGACCTGGCTCCAGAGTACAGACTTGCCGGTGCCTCCAGCGGAAAATGAAGGGGCCACAGGCATAGGGCTACTGGGCATGGAGCTACTAGACATAGCTCTACTGGCACATAGCTTCTGGACTCAGAGCCACTAGGCCTGGGCACAGAGCTACTTGGCATAGAGCTACTGGGCACATAAAATACTAGTACACATAAAAAACGGCTTGCTTACCAAGCAGTTTGGTAACAGCACCTTGCTGGGACAGCACGTGGTGGGCGATGTCGTAGTGCCGCAGGCCGAACCGAGACAGCTCCAGCAGCCGTTGCTGCGACAGCAGAGACGAGAGGGGGTGGGACGCGGCCCCGGGGTACAGGGGGCCGGACCCGCCGGTGCCACCAGCGGACGATGACGGGGACACGGGCACTGGAAGGAAAATAAAAATGTTATCTGAGTGTATAGAATAGACAAATATTTTGTTTTAAAATAAAAACTTGTAAGTACCCCCTTATTCCAAAACGTGGACTAAAGTTAGACCTGGTTTAAAACTGATGCCAATTCTGTCTTTCATTTGGGGAATGAAAGTGACAGCACCAGCTTAGTACCAGTTTTAAACCAGGGCCACCACGTTTTGGAATAAGAGGGAAAGAGTTTACATTTTTGAAAGGCTTAAAAACTGGTAGAATTAAATTGCATTGGTCATAGTAGTCTTTTCAGCAAAATTTATTAGTAGCAAAGAGATTGACTATCGGTTCACTAATTAATCAATATTGACGATTAGGTACCTGTAGTTAGAATATGAATAAAAAGATATTTATCTTTGTAAAGAAAGCAGTTAATAAGTAATAAATAAAAAACTGATTAGAAGAAACCCATAAAAAATCAAGATATTCAAGTCTTTGTCAAATTTCCAATCAATTTGTCGTCGGAAATATTAGCTGTTAGTAACACTGATTTAACATGTAGTTTATAAGCAAATCTCAAGTTTGTTATTAAAGGAAGCAATTAATTGATCAAACCATATTCTTTCACTAATTAAGTTAACGTTTTGTTTTTAATTTACAACTCACCGTTATAAACCAACGGATACATGATTTTTATTATATCAGAACAAAGATTATGTTAAGAAAATTAATCCAGTTATTTATTACCAAACGCCTAACATAGTAATTTCGCGCATTAGTCATTCCTAGATTAAAGGCATCTAATTTCCGGTATTGATTTCGGTCATCATCATCAGCCACTTTTTGTCACCATTGCTAAGGCACAATCCTTTCTTATCATTGCTTAAGGAGAATTCTATTTTACTTGAAATGTTAAAGACCAGAATGCATTTAACTAATTTGATTAAAAACGCATCGTTTAATATTTCGATTACCGTCCTTATACACGGAGCACGGCACATCAAACGACACCTACATAACATTATAACGAGATATGAAAAGATTTGTTTATATCAAATGTACCCATAAGAACTTGAGTTATTTTATACATCGGGGTCACGATCTCATAAAATCGGAGAGGTTAAATTAAGTCATCAATGAGCCGACGGAAAAAAGTTACAGCCGTCATTTGTCGCGGGTGCGGCCTCGTTGAAATAGCATTAACGTTTTTTACTTTGTTTTTATAATGAGAAAGCCTCTGGCGAAACTGTGATTCCCAGTGCCTAAGTGAGGGCTGCTCAATCGCTGCTCACTCATTAATGGCGTGTGTCATTACCCCGTGTCACAGGCACAAGAACGCAGCCCTATTATAACGCAGTGTGTGTTTATTGAAACAACATACCAATGTTATTTGATATTCCCTTTAACTTGCATTTATGATGACAGACTTCAATAACTTCTAATAATTTTATAACAATGGCTTATTTGTTTTCTACTTGAAAGCGACTTGCTATTGAATCATAAATCAAAACAATAAATTTTGTTTTGATTATAAGTTTTTTCAAGAAAGCTCATATTAATTATTATCAATGTGATGGTTCAAACAATGCCGTCTTTAGAAAACGAAGTAAGATATTCAATAACAAATTAAGCCATTAATTTAATATACCATAATTTGTTTATCAGGTTGAGCATCAAAATTAATGCAAGGCATAACTTAACACTTTTTATTAGCGAGTCAATAAGGCGATTTCGTCACCGACGGCATTATAAGGCTTATGATACTAACGCGAAGTAATATGAGTCGTAAAGCAGAAGTATAAGATACAATTTCCCGTGTGAATGCTTATTCGATCGAACAGTCAGGACTGGACTTCGACGTATAATTTCTCGTGTAATCGCTTTCATAATGGGAGAAAAAAAAGTGATATTATCTGCCCACGATCAATAAATTAACGCCGTTTAGAGCAAAAATGTAATTCTTAGTGTCGCTACTATTATAAATAAATTGGGATCGAACGGTGCGAGGGGGACGTTCGTGAACCGAGTTCGTGTGTGTGTTTTTATTTGGGTGCGTGAGCAATGAGGCCTTATTAAAATATTTCGAGTGGAAACTGGAAGGACCACTTAGTGGTGCGCGGGAGTTTCACGCCTGAGCTGATACAACATTAAAACGACAAGATAGCTTATTTGTGCTGAGCTGAAGATTAGTGGCAATAAATCACTGATTAGAATGTATTGACTGGCGTTGACTCCGCCGCGCGTTCGTCGCTCTTATTTATAGAGCGTGGTTTAGGGCTTTTATAGTTTTATTTTATTCATTTGTTAACTTTTAATGGCATCAACTGGACAGTTTGCTCGGTTTATTAGCTCGACATCTAACGTTAATTGTTATTCGGCTTATCGTTATACGGTTTCATTACAACTATATTTCAACTATCTGAGAGGTTCGATAAATGTTGACCAAGTAACAGGTTCAGGTGGCTAATTAAGGCATTTGTATTTTAATAGTGACAAACATTCAGATAAAGTTTGTAAAGGATATGACTTAGTGACATTCTATAAAAGCGAAGCTTCCGATGCAATTTCTTGTTATTTATTTTTGGCGTGTAGGTTTTGTGCGCGCTGGGTCAGTTCTGACACACCTGCGGCGGCGCGGTCGCTTAAACATGCAAAATGATGTGAAGGGATGCGCACACAATCGAGATCGTCCGAATGCGAAACAGTTTAATGCAAAAAATATTGTTCCCCGACAGAAGCCGGCGCCATTAATGTCATCATACGGCGGAAAATTGCCACGTTTCGTGCAAATTTCAATATAAAATCGAATGTGCGCACTGTACCCCTTTATGATGGCCAGAGATTATTATTCAGGTACAGTTCTTTGGGAGCGATTTGTACGCTCTTATTACGTTTATCAGCTCGGTTGAAGACCGTACTTACTCGCTTCGGTATCAAAATTAAAACTTTGGCAGTTTCGAGTGAATTGTGTGTAAAATTGCTTCAAGCTCTACTAACTTCACACTTGTATCAAATTTTCGATATAAAACTTGAGTAATTGCTAAAACTTTACCGACAAATTGAAATTTCTTCAACATTTTCCATTAAAATTTACTTGAATTTATCTTTCAAATTGCAGTTTAAACTCTTTTACAACTGAGACAACGGATAAAAAGCAATATTAATTTGTAACTGTTTTTAGATCCAGAAGTAGATACCTACTCTTGGAAAATTGCTAAATTAAAAACCAACCAGTAGACCAGCTGACGATAAGAAAACTTTAATAATGTTAGTATTACATACAACCTCATCTTATTGTTTTGTAACCCTTTAATGTATCCGCCTGCTAAAGGTCTTTAGAAAATTACCTCCGTTCACGGCACATAAACCCTATAAACATGTCAATCCTTCATAACATCTTCGACAAAGACGTCACGACGATATCTGTGCAATAGCAGGTGAAGCGGACAAAGACTGTCCTATGTTAATGTATTTATATATTGATTGAAGCCGATGAACACTTCAATATACCCATAATGTCAGTACTGAATGAATCGCGGATTCATTCAATTGGATTTTGTTCTAAAAAAAGAGTTAACAATGAAAAGTCGTACGGCAATTTACATTGTTAACTTGTATCAAACATTATTAAGATAGCTAGGTGATTAAACGTTCAAAATGGATACATTACAAAATACACCAAATTGAAAGTTTATTTATTATCGTTATTAACATGTGCCTTAAATTTGAAAATTCGTGGGACCTTTCTCGTTCGTTAATTAGCCTTTCCACTCCACAACTGAATATTAAATACTTTTCAAGTATTCCTAGTTTTTTTTTAACAGGAGACGTCAGTGAGTGACATGGACGTGATTAAGGCGGTTGCACAGTGCATTGTGTCCTTAAACTTGGTTTATCCTCGCGGTTGCATATTCAATGCGGACACTGAAGATTTAATAGCTTGCGACTTCCAGAGGAAGTGAGCTTTAGCAAAAAACGAGGCAAGTGCGAGTCGAACTACACGCAAAGAGTTCTTAAACTGGAATAAAAAAGTATGGAAAATTAATTGAGGCTTTTTCTCTTCATAATTTCCTTCAAATTCAATGTTGGAGTAAATGAAAACAAAGTGGGTATCTTATTGTAAATTAAGTTTTATTAAAGTTTTAGTAGTGTACCAATGTATTGATTTATTTTTACCAAAAAAGTTCCCTTCTAACATAGCAAAATGGGTCAGAATAATTCAAACGAAGCAGCTGTAATCTCAGAAAAACAATAAAAAGCGATTTAGCTATTTTTTCTAAAGTGTGATTGAGTCTTTTGTTTGCTAAGATATTGCAACAATAATAAATTACAAATAATTACTTTACTAAACTTAAGTCTGCTTTTCATATTATTTTCTGACAATCTCAAGATATTTTAAAATAATTATGTGTTAAAAACACTACCATTTTTTTTGTATTTTGACAAACTCGTATTGTACTGACGACTAGCAGTACAAGTAAACTACTACTTAAGTTTTAAGAGGATTCACAAACAGCCGTTTTTCCAAACAAATGTTAAGTAGTACCGTGTTTCCTCCCTGGTATGATCTAGGGAGGATATACGGTATTCCATTGATGTTTTGAAAAAAAATTGGCATGACCCTATGTTTTCCTTCTTTTCATAAATTAATTATTAAAAAGAGATTTTGAACCTTCAAAGTCCTAAAATACTGGCCAGATTTTCCGGTTTAGTCGACAAATGTCAGATTCTGGAAATGTCAGACGAGTATAAAACGCCAGATTCTATGAATGCCATATTCTACTAACGGCAGATTCTACAAATGACAGATTCGAGAAACGCCAGATTCGTGCTCTAACCAAAGATATTATAATATAACAAGATTGTGCACTATGAAAATAAAAGCAATGTCAATTCGATTCTATTCAGTTACAATAAGGTTTATTTTCGTATGACATTTCGATAAACGGAAAAACGAGCCGAGCGAGAGGCTCCTAAATAGGATTGCATCTCTGTCTACTGGGCTGCCACCATTAAATATTTTTGGTTGTAGTAGAACTTAATTCAAATTCATATTTCCTGTTCTCGAGAATTTTCAAAATATTAATTAATTAAAAGGAATGTTAAACTGATAATAATAAAGTCCATATCATTTGTATTATTTAAAACCTTGAAAAACTATTTTTTTAATGTAAGAGTCGGTGTTATGGTAGTTTTAATTATAATAAATATGCAACACTTTGCGTCTGGACAATTTTAATAAAAATAAAAACATCATCAATATGGCGACGGCAAATTAATTTATGTGTGTAAAGTTAGTGTGTGGATCTTAATTATCATTTTAAAATTACGTTTAAATCAATAAAAATGGTTCTCACTTGATGTGTGAAAGGATGCAAAAGCGAATCATTTAAACGGAGCGGTGTATCTTTTCATAGGTAAGTATTTAGCCAAACTTTAATTCTTGCGTATAGTAGGGTGTCCATTTCGTTTTTAGTCTATAGACTGGAATTTACTTTCTTACTTAACCCAAACATTAATTTTCATTGTTTCAGATTTCCTAAAGATGAAGAAATTAAAAAAGGTTGGCTTAACCTCATATCTGAAAAAATTACACAATACTCAGCGGAAGAAGAAAAAGAAGAAGAACTTTATCAGAAAATAGGCATGAAACAAAACTTATTAAATGTATTATAACATCTGTATCTTAATTTAAGGTTAAAAAAGTAGGTACGCAAAAAACGAATCTTTAAAATTAATTGGACACAAAGCCTCCATGCGTCAAAAGATCCGCAAGAAAATTTTGTTTAGCAATGTATAGTCTAACTAATAAACAGATTTTTATTATTATACGTGGACTTTTTATTTCTATCCATTTTAGCAAAATACGCCTATCAGAAATACAGACATACATTTCATATAATTACATACAGGTCAAACTGACAACCTCCTTTTTTGAAGTCGGTTCAAAAGTAAGTATGCTTATAAAGCATATGTGTATGTGTCGATTGTCACATTATTGCCTCATAAGTGGTGCAAATGCTTTGCCTCGCGGAGTCCTCATCTTAACTAATATTATAAATAGAAAGTGAGTTCGGATGTTTAAATGTATGTTTCTTTTAGCTACAAGAGCTCCCTAGGAAGCGTGATGTTCGAATCCTACGTGAGCCAAGTCTGGTTAACTATAAATTGTCCTCGAAAAAACCAAATCGTGTAGTCACTCACGTCTCTCTCATTAGAGAGGGACGCACACCATAATAGGCCTATCTCGCTCGGCTCGGCTGTAACTCATGAGTGCGCAATCTTGTTATATTATAATATCTTTGGCTCTAACATCTAGAATACAAATTGAGTAGATAATAAATAAAATAAAAAATAAAACATAGGAATACGGCAGAATCCACATTTTATTTTTTATGATAATAAAAAAACTCGGTCAAGTTTTGGAAAAGAAATCAGGGTATTACGAAACGTTGATTTTGTGTCCTTTTAATATTCGAGCTGCAGTTGTCTCGATCGCGCTTTTTGGGGGGAGCAATAGATAGAGTGAGAAAGCGATAGATATAACAAATACCTAGTGTTTAATTCTCTTGGTCATGAGGTTTCCTCTGATTGCATTACAATTATTGTATTTTTCATTTGGATAATAAACTACAATCTATTTTGTTTTCCAGAGTCTCAATAACAATAGTGGCAATCAATGACAATATTCGGATGAAAAACTCCAAGGTTTTTTTTTCATTTTTAAGATTTGAACCCCACAGATCAGTGGCGCTGCCTACCGCGCTGCAGTTTTTGTGCACCGCTCGGTATGATAATGCATTCACCATTACATCGATTACGGTGCATGTTTTACACACTTTTAGAACGTTGCGTCCCATTCGTATGGAAATTTATGTATGATTTGTTTGGCAATTTGAAATAAATCTAGTGTTCAACAAATAAAATGGTAAAATTGGTATTCGCTGAATATGTTTTACTTTTTAATGCCTTTTACTTTTGTTAAAATGTTGGTTTTGTTAATTTTTCGCATATTTATTATTATTCAAAAACTTTAACAGTTGAAAATATTTATAATAAAGGTATATTTAGAAAACCTAACACCCGTTCAAAGGGCTTAACATCAAATTTAACATCTGTATTGAAAAAAAAATACCTACAAGTAATATCATAAACCATGACTTCTCAGAAAACTGATAACCGCCCTTTCAAAATGGCCAAAATCCTTATAACAAGTAGGTACTTACCTGATTATTTTATCATACATACTAACTTTTTCTTAATTACCTACTTGATAAACAAAATATCATTACTTAAGCAAGAGTTAAACGCTACAAAACGTTAGTTTTACTGTACCAATTGTACAGTTCAAAGACACTAATTTGTGCATTCGCGTCGCTTCGATCATCAATTTCATTTCAATTTTGTGTAAAAGAACTTTTTGTTCACATAAACAGCTCTTTGTCGTTTTTGTGAGTACTGCGCACTATAGTATAGTTACGCACGTAACGATCTGATTCTACACGTAGTCGACTAGTGAGAGACTTATTGGGTACAAACTAGGTTATTTTCTTTGAGAATTAGATAATATTACTCAAGTAGGTACCTCAGCATTACTCGTCAATTTTATCGAATAGCTTATTGAGATTTAAAATTTGGTAGCGTAGACAATTTGAATTGTAATCAGTTTTAAATTATTTCTTTATAATGCTTTCTTTATTTTCTAACAAGGAAAATGTTAACGTGTATAAAACTCTTGAAAATCAGAATTTAAGTAATACCTTAATTCTTTTTAACGTGTCTTCTTTTTCACAATACATTCATCGTACAATATTTTATTCGTACATAGTATTATAGCAAGGTTCTTTACAGTAGCTAAGTAGTTAACAACACATACAGCTGAAAATGTACAGAGCCAATGCAAAACAAAGTAATTATTCATAAATTTAAAAAATTGTTTTGGTCGCAAATTATAATTATGTAGAACTTAATTACTTTAATGTTTTTGTAACATTTTTAAACAGGAATACTTACGCTTCGTTGTGTGATGCATTTTAATTAAAATGTCGCATAATGTGTATTGTTTCTACATACTTTGTTTTCGTTTATTATTTTAATGCATAAACATACAATATCTGGATCATTTAATAACTTTCTGATAGATCAATGCAGGTAACAAGACATAAAAAGTCGAATCTCAATACAAATGCCAGCACAATACCTTGATGTATCTCTCAAGTTTGATGGCCACAATTATCCCAGTCCCGTTAAAGAGGATTGTATCATAAGAAACTAAGTATGTGATGTTCACTTCTCACTAGTACGAAAAGCTATCACTATCGTTATCGTTATTGTGATCGTCTGCTCCACACTGCTGGGGCACTGGCCTTCCTTATGGATGGATTAGGAAAATGGGCCATGACCCACCACGCGGTCCCCATACGAGTTGGTGGGTATTAACGACTCTCCTCTATTATATATTACGATCGTGGTAAGTTGTATGAAAACCAGAGCAGCGCCTCTTTCGGTCATCTAAGGAACAAAAATAGATATTTAACAGCAGCACTTTGACAGCTTTTGACGGATGGTATAGTTTAGTATAGTGCGCGCCAGATAAGCCTGCCTCGTTCGAAATCGAAAACGAATTTGTACATAATAACCTTAGAATAAAAGAGCATTCGCCCGACAGTGAAAGTTCGGGTCCCATCGGAGCTAGTTTGCGAGACGGGTCGACTTTTTCTAATATTTCATTTTCAAAATATTGAATAACAATAGATGTATTGTAACTATACAGTGCCAAAAGTACCTCGGTCTTGCGCAGAATTATGGCACTCACTCTATTAAGGGACCCACAGACTTTCAATCCGCCGGCAGGCCACCTACTTACAGTCCTCGATCGATCATGCCGCCTGACATTCAGTTTTTGTATGTAAAACTGTGAGTGTGGCCAATTGCAGCCAACTGACAGGCCGTTGCCTGCTGACTGATAGTCTGTGGGGCATTTTATTACGATTACCATACCGATATTTTTTTGTGTATGGAGTGTAGAAGGGAAGGAGGACTATCTCATATGGGGGAAAGTCGAAAAAGTGTCCAGATATGACAGCTAAATTAACAGTTCCAAAATCCTCCGCAACGGACGTTGGTGTAGATGCATGATTGGTGTGAGTGTAATAATAGCAGTTTTTGACGGACGCAATGCCAATCGACGACGTATGCCGCATCCGCCCGCGTTAGAAGATTTAATATTTTTAGTGGCTAGAGTGACATGAAATTCCCTCATTTTATTTATGTACTTACCTGTCTTTTTTACCACACTTTTATTAGCTTCACTTGTAACTAAGTCACAATGTAAGAAAATCTTGGAATTTAATTTTAACCTACTTCTAATTGTCGTATTGATTTGAAACTTTGCAAGTCTATATGAATCCGATGACAATACAATAATTTGCTACCATCGAGCTGATCTGATGATGGAGTCAAGAGGTGGGCAATAGAACTCTTCAATGGCTGCTAGGAAACCCCCTCGAGTTTAGGCTCATTTGTTTTGTTCTGATGAGACCTATTCACTACACTTAATGGTGAGGGCCTGATGATGGAGCAGGGAGGAAGCCAGTGGCACTCCTTAATGATCAATAGGAAACACCTCGAGTTCTGGCTCATTTGTTTCGTTCTGATGAGACCAATTCGCTACACTTGGTGGTGAGGGTCTGATGATGGAGCAGGAAAGAAGCCAGTGACACTTCATGACCACCTCGAGTTTGTGCTCATTTGTTTCGTTTTGATAAGACCTATTCGTTACACTTGGTGGTGAGGGTCTGATGATGGAGCAGGGAGGAAGCCAGTGGCACTGCTTAATGACCACTAGGAAACCCCTCGAGTTTGGGCTCATTTGTTTCGTTCTAATGAGACCTATTTGCTACACTTGGTGGTGAGGGTCTGATGATGGAGCAGGGAGGAAGTAAGGGTTCGGCTCGCGCATCTGGTAACTAATAGACTCCACTTGAATTTGTAAAACTAAATACATACAATCACGCCTTTGAGTTATAATGTTTACGGGGTGGGCAGACACATGAATGGACTGTGAAATCGATTACCATCCCCATCCATAGCTTGCCATTTGTTAAACTAAAAAGTAAAAAATAAATATGTAGTTTAAAAAACTATAAAAACACACTTTTATAGGAACAGACTAAAAGTACAAAATAACCGTCTATTCAGTAACTTAAATTAAAAAGCGTGGTGCGCCCTTTGCAAAGCATGCATTCAAGTACTTAATATTGACAACGGTACAATCGGTAAATTAATGATTATGTATGTTTGTTTCTTATTTAAAAAATTGCGCCATAACAGAGCGGAACAAGGTTGCACTGCGCAGTTTGACGGACATTTTATCGCAACGGCAATAGTTTTCCTTACCTAGTAGTATTTTTTTACCCTGTGCCTCTACACTCCATATTTTCGTGCTACTGTTACTGGGCTTGCGTCATATCCCGCGAGTTTGAACAAGTGTCCTAACATCCACATCAATAACTCTCGTAATTATTTTAGCCGAGTTTATGGCTCATTAACACATTAATGCTATTGTCTACTAATTAAGGAGCAACGTCGCAGTATATATACCCACCTGATTATTATGCGTGGTCACCATTTAAATGTTAATTAGATTTATTAACGCACCTGATCACACTATCGGCACGTCAATGACGTAAAATATAGTTATGAAACTAACTTAATATCGAGTTAACAAATGTTCGTGACTCAGCTGTGTCAAAGTGAGGTACAGATGGCTTCAAAAGTAGCTGAATACTTTAGTATAAAGACATACTAAATTCTGCTTTTTTGATATTATATCACAGTGCTTAATATAAATACAAATAAATAAATAAATATTGGACACCATCACATATACTGTTCCATATCAAACTATAGTAGCTTGAGTACTAGTAGGTATTATGGAAATTGGAAACAACAACGGTTATTACCACATACAGTCATACACCTAGACCCGAGGAAATATTGAAAATTTTATTCTCTACAACATTGTTAAGACTTTCTCTGGCTCAAATGCACCTAAACGAAGATTTAAGCGAAAACCTGAAGAAATTACCGATTATTTCAATATGGTGGCGGGGGCGGAGGGCGAGGAATTGTGCATTTTGCATTTACTAACCATCCTAGACAACATATGAAAAATTCAAAACTACCGGACCGGACCACTTGTAAGCTAAAAACCTTCTATTCACTGGACTATAACGATCAGCAACGAATACGTTCTAAAAGATAACCTTTGGAGTGATTGTGAGTATCTTGATGAAAGTTATTAGTATCGTACTTTCATAAATTAATGTTATAGGAAATAAGGTTTTCATCGCATATGATAAGAAAAATTGGTACAGTCGCGGAATTGGAATGTTTAGCATGTAGAGGCACTATGTAAGTTTGCAGTACCTATTACAATAAACGACTGATGACGTGAAGAACGATATCATGATGTCTCGTATCTAAGAGTCTCGTAACTTAAAATCGAACGTTAGATTTTCAAATAGTAGTTTATGTATTAAGTATTTAGCATTTTTCTCGTGGTTAAAAGTAACCTGGATCATTCTCCACCTTTCTACTACCTTCATATAAAGTAGCGAAAAATTCCGTATTTCAACAAAAATGTCTGACAAACATACATTGAGTATGACATGTAATCAGAGCACAAAATGAATGTCTTTTCCCATGGAAATAACATATTGTTCAATTGTTAAAATTTGCCCTTGACCCTCTTCAACATTTTAAATATATCTATTCGAAAATTTACTGACAATCCACAGATCCTTAACGAAGTTAAAAAAGGAAAGACACGTTTTTACTTTTAGTATGGAGTGATGGATCTTCCCATGGGAATGAGATGTTTTACTGCGATAAAAGTCATGGGAATGAGATGTTTTACTTTCCAGCTCCCAAACTATCCTCATACCAAAAATCACATTGACCCATTGCTTTGTTTTGACGTGAGAGATGGACAAACACACAAACTCACAAACAAAAAGTCCCACCTGTGGTTTAGGCATGATAAAGTAACGATACCTAGACAAACAGGCAGTAGCTACTTTTGCATGAATAACATTCGGACATTCTCCTACTCTTGAACTACTAAAATGCAAAAAATGAAGTCAATACTTTGCAAATACTTCTATGTATAATAACTTCTATATAATGTAGTATGGATTCTAAGAGAGCTCATTCGTGCAAAGTAATAAGATTTTTAGGCTATTAGAATAGACCTCAAGAAAATCAGTATATCCTCCTAAGTAAAGAAATGAGAAAATTTACATAATTTAAAACCCCCTTTCTACCCTATTAGGGTTTTTAGGGCTTATTCAGATAATTTTCAGTCGTGACCAATATCCAACATACCAATTTTCATACTTCTAAGTTCAGAAATGAGGAAGTGCCATATAACCTCTTATTTCCCTTCACGAACATAGGCTTGTCACTATAATCATAGCTCGTGTGACGTTAAGGATTGACATTAAAATACTGCAAATTTACGAAGCTTATCGATCTGCTTAACATTCAGATTCCGCGACTGTACATTATAACTGACAATTAATATTAGTTGATTATAATAGGTACTTGTGTTTAGTGTCAGATATATGGAAAATGGGGAAATAGCTGTCAAGCCCAATATTTAATAATATTGCTAAATTGTGATCTTTGGAAAAATCGTCAAAAAATCGTCGGGCAGACTCTAGCCTCCTCTGGTCGCAATTTCACATTGAGAGTAAAAATGCGCTACGAGACGGCGCGGCGCGACATAGTGTCAGTTCAATTATAGAACAAAAATGTTTGAGCAATTTACTGGCTCTATTAAAAAAGGACCGTATTACTTTAGCTTAATATAGAAATAATTCTATGAATATCGGTCGCCTCGCGTATGCTCGCGACCGATCGGGAGTGTTCCAGGATGTTCTATCATGACTTGTTTCATATTATATTATGTCGCTCTCCCGTAGAACATTTATGCTCTTAATGTGAATTGCGCCCAAAGAAAGCTTGAGCATACGATAGAATTTTTCCGTTCTCTCTGAACTAACCCTTATGAAACAACTCATGAAAAAACATCCTCGAGCACTCTCGAGCGGTCGCGAGCATATGCGAGCCGACTGTGTCGATATCCGTACAATATTCTACTTTAGGCAATAGTAATACGGTCCTATTTTCAGTTGAGCCAGTAAATTACTCGAGCATTTTTCTGTTTTTTTTTTATCCACAACGGTGTAGCAGTTAGCCTTCATCACACCTGATGACAAGTGGTGATAAGGCTGAAGGTGGAAGCGCACTACTCCTGTAATCCTTAATCACTGAGGAACTGGCTATCTTATCTCTAACTGCCGGAACACAATAATGCTGAAAACATCATTGTTATGGCGGCAGACTTAGATAAGATGTTGGTAGCTAGCCAGGCGGACTTAAAACAAGTCCTACCACCAACCAAACCGAATACAATATGTACCCCCATTGGGAATCGAACCCGGGACCTCTGGGTTTGAAATCGGTGGTATGAACCACTAGACCGCAGAGGCGGTTAAAAGCAAAGCTTTTGTAGCAAATGTCCGTCCGATTGTTGATATCGTTAATCAAAACGTATCAAATATTAAACTACTTTTAAAGATAGGGCTATCAAAAACATTATTATTGAAAATATTGAAAATGAAGTATTAGACAGCTACGGAGTCTTGTACCTTGTACCTACTTGTACCTAGTTCTCATGCATTTTATATGAACGCCGACGTCGGTAGTCGTCAATTGTTTCTTCTCCTGGCTTCAAGTGGCGGCGTTTGCGGTTTGTGGCTCATGCTCGGGGACGGTACCAGTTATTTAAATTTGTACTTGTTTGCATTCACAATGCATTTTTTATTATTGAAAAATTGAAAATGAAGTATTTAGAAAAAATCGACCCGTCACTACCAGCTCCGATGGGACTCGAACCCACGAGGTCGGTTGTGAGACTGGTCGCTATTTTACAAGCTTTTTATTAACTTGCCATGTTAGTTAGTTAGTATGTTAGTTAGTTAGTGGGGGACAAATCTTGCAAGCTTTATTTGACCCATTTCCCAGTGTCCGATGGATCTGAAATTTTGTATACAGATTTGGTTCAGATGACAATACAATATTAAAATTCAGTCAGCAAAAAAGTTTGTCATAAAAATTAAATTTTTACTAAAAACTTATCCTAAATACCTTCTTTATTTTAAATTTTGCAATACCCATGTCTATCAAACTTCTGTAAGTATTAAAATGCGAGGTGCCAAATTGTTGAAGTTAGCACTGAAACCGTCGGTCGTAATAGAAAAAAAAAATACTTATTAAGGAAAGGATGAGGACTCGTTAATAAATTTATTAGTTTATAAGTTATTGACTATGTATTATTATGAAAATACAAGGACGCCAGAGAGCCGAAAAGGGCCAGAGAATTATTTAGTAAATGTTGCCTTATTTCTATACGAAATAAGGCAGCATTTCACTGGCCCCATTCGGCCGCCTGGGCGTTGAAGAGTGTTGTAGGTACTGTAAGGAAGGTTATTAGTCTGTAGGCAAATAGTAGGATATATTTACTCTGTATTTGTGTGCAAACCTTTTTCAAGGGTTGATATTTGAAATCATTGAGAGTCACTGACCTCTATTATAATAGAGGTCAGTGTTGAGAGTAAACAAATTAATAAGAAAAAAGTTTCGCATGAGCTTAATTTGACACATTCTGTGATAGTCCGCCTTCGAGGCAGGATCCTGAGACAAATAATAAGCTACTTGTATTAGTTTTTTTTTTTCAAAGTAACAACCCTAGCACATAAAGCTTTTGGTCACACATAAGGCATGAACCTTAAAATATAAGACTAAAGTACATTATTGGTATATACTGTCTTCTCTTTTTTATCTACAACACTTGTACAGCTTTATCTATCACATCATATTTTATTTTCTCATCCTGTCAATCCCTAGGTTGCCTGGAAGCATCTGGAAGTATCGCTATTAGCATTAAGGCCGCTCATTCTATATCTCCTTTGTCATTTTTTCTTTTCGTATTTATTCTGTGTGTACAATAAAGTGTAAATAAGAATAATTCAAGGTTGATACTAGGTAACAAAATCTCTTAAGTTTTTTAGATATCAATAAACTGAGAATCTTATTAGATCATTCATTAAATCCTAATTTATGCTTACCTACTCAAGTGGCTGGCTGTATTTCAAATCGAATAGATGACTTATTTGATGTAAATAAGCTATTAATGTCAGACGTACGACGCCCACTGCTAGCTAATATATTAATATCGCAAGCTAAATTAAACCATAGACAATATGGTTTCATTCATCAGAAGCGGAGCAGCGTGGAGCTGAGCTGTGTTTTTTTTATTTTTGTTTTTTATTTAACTATGGGTTTGCTTTTGATACCAATCAATTACTCGAGGAGCAAGATGACATCTACAATGGAGAGAGCTTACCCAGAAGATGCCTGTGCACTGTTATCTTGAAAACATTCGGATTGTATGTTTTAGGAAACACAGACGCAGGGAGGGCGTTCCATTCTTTTGCGGTCCGCATGATAAAGGAAGTTGAGAAGCGTTTAGTGCGGAATCTGGGAGTATAAACTAGGTAGCCCGCAGTGCGTCTGGATGTTTAGTGGTAAAAAGGGGAAAGCGGTAAGACCTCATGTAATTCTTAAGCACCCTCCCTGAAAGTACAGTTTACCTATATAAGAAAACCGACAGACAGCGGCTCTACCAGGCTGTGAAGCTTACTTGACACCAACTTTTTGTCGCCAATGAGTCTCATTGCCATACGCTCGACCGTTTTCAGTGAAGCAAGTTGGTATTTCGCTGAGCCGTCCCAAACGTGACTGTAATATTCCATGCAGGATCGAACCTGGGCTTTATAAGGACGTCATGTTTATAAGTATACTTGTCATGCACACTGATAGCCACACACCATCAAGCTTGCCGAATAGATACCTTTTTAAGCATCAAGCAAGCTTGACGGCAGGCTTGATTAGTGATGACCGTTCTGTCACTTTTTAAAATCCTTTTTTTCTTTAATTAGTTAAATATTAAATAGGGACATTCATTCTCGTTCTCTAAAAAAGTTTTCTATCAAACGAGAAATATAAATGTTGGGACTCGCGTGTCTAAGCCAAGAAATACACTTGCAACAATTTGCAGCAAGTGCTCACGGCAAACCTCCTGAGCTACCGTACGTACCAACCCTGCGGTCGGCAAATATTGAGCAACATTCACCGGAAACGCTACCGGGCAATCTTGTGGCCGATCTACTGGCTAATTAGTGATCGCCTATACTATGCGGACTATGAAAATAAAAAGTACTATGCGGACTATGTGGCCGGCAGTGGATGCGCTTTTCGCCCACTCATCCAGGCAGCTGCCGCCGTTACATGACAAATGACAGTCGCTCAGTTCACTAATCATACCACACAAGCATACCTTGCGAGATGTTTGCTCTCTCTGTTTGTCTCTTTCTAATATTACTTTAAGAAACACGGTTTTTAGGGTTCCGTAGCCGAATGACAAAAAACGAAATCCATATAGACCCGTCATGTCTGTCTGACTGTCTGTGCGTCCGTCCGTATGTCACAGCCCTTTCTTCCAAAACTATTAAGACTACACAGTCGAAACTTGCTAGGTAGATGTATTCTGTAAACCGCTTTACATTTTTAATACGAAAATAAAAAAAGAAAAATTAAGGGGTGCTCCCCAATACATGGAAATTAAAGATTATTTTTTTCATCAAACCTATTCGTGTTGGGTGTCTATAGGTCTTTAAAAATAATATAAAGGTTTGTTTGATAATTTTTTCTCATAGTCAATATTTTGAAAGATAGACACTTCCAAAGTGGTAAAATGTGTGTCCCCCCTCTCTAACTTTTAAAGTAAGAGAGTGTGAAATCTAAAATGAATACATGTTGTATAAGTATAGGTAATAGGTATTTTGGCTAGGTGTATCTAATCTGTACGTTAAGTGGGTACAGTACCCTTCCTGAGCGAGTTTGACTCGCACTTGGCCAATTTTTGTTTTAGTGATTGGTGAGTACTTTCATTCTCTCCTTGATAGGGTTAAGCACAGCCTTCTCTATTGTTCTTCTACAAGCCATGCTATTAGGTTTGACAACGTCGCATTTTTCGTTGGGTGTGAACCGATTTAAGGCCTGTCGCATATTATACGATTTTTTCTGTCAGAAAGTTTTGTTGTAGACTCCGCATACTATCAGAATTCTGACATGTCTGACGTCAGCTTCTAATGAGTCTCGACCGATCGAACGATCGGACGGCAAAATTCTGATCAGAAATTCGGAGGGCGCACTCTCCATACACTTTGTTCTAGACCCCGCACACCTATCAGAAATTACCATAAGATGTCAAGTCGAGTGGACGCGGACGCACGTGTGCAATTTGTACGGCAAGACAATAAGTTCATCAAACGATCTGACTGACATTCGATACAATAAAAATAAATATCTGGAAAGTTTCTCATTTTTGCGTGTGTCATTTAAATAGAATACCTCTGTACCAAATTTCATTGAAATTGGTTCAGTAGTTTAGGCGTGATTGCGTAACACACAGACAGAGTTTCTTTCGCATTTATAATTTTAATTAAGGATAATAGGCTGATTGACGAAGATTCGACACTCATTCTGAAGTAGCAAAAATTTTTTTTGGATATGCTCTCAATTTTATAAACATTGTACTTATGTAGGTATGTAATTTTCCTAGTGTCATCCTATCACTCCACAGTGGATGGATGCACCCAATATTGCTTTTTTCGCTGTCGTCTTTGGATTCTAAAGACAAGAGCACATACCACAACACAACCGCCTCTTCGAAATCCATGTTGATGACAGACTTGACTGCGAAAAAGTTGTGTCGCTGTCGCTCCCGTGTGCGCTCTCGTGTGCGCATCTTTTTAATCGCGGGCGAGGAGACGGCGATAGAGACAAATAAATTGCCGTGTAAATAAGTGCAGTGACAGAGACAAATAAATTGCCGTGTAAATAAGTGTGCGCGCTAGCCCTAAGTTAAAGTTTTAACAGAAAATTGGGAAAATGCTATCAATATAATGCTTAATGATGTTTTCATAAGGAAAAGCATATAATTTCTTCAAATTTACTTTAAATTCCACTGAAATCACAACAAACCACAACCGTTTATTTTAAAATGACACTTGTGTATTATCCGACTAAGTTTGCTTTGTAGGAAGTTCTGACGAGCATAAATACGTCCTTAACGCGAACGCAAATAGGACGCATAATATTAACCACTAGTTATGGTTGGTCATGTTGCCCCATAGGTTTCCATAGCATCTGCTTATTTTTAACTAGGTCGGGTTACCTCTAACCAAATGTTCGGTCTACGCTTAGGTTCACAAGCGACGTTGCCAAACCGAAATAGCATGGCTTGTAGTAAAGAAGGCTGTGGGTTAAGTTATAGCACAGCCTTAATAGAGAAGGCTGTGGTTATAGGGGTTTATTGTTAGAGGGCTGAAGCTAGAGATAAATTGGTCAGATAAAAAATATTAACTACTAGCTGCAACCCTCGGTTTTACTCGCTCCCGTTTAATATAAAGGAATAGTGTCGTTTTCTACTGGTGAAGTAATTTTCAAAGTCGTTTCAATAATTTTGATTCGATGATTACCTCAAAAATCCAAAGAAATTATATCTCACAGAACACCTATGTCTCTTTAGTGGTTACCTATCATTTATTTGAATTTTCAGAGTTCGAAATGCAAGCAGCATGCAAGCAGCATGCAAGCAACATGCAATCGGCATGCAAGAAACATGCAGCATGCATGGTTTCAACCACGGCTCGACGGCGGCAGTCCCACGCGAGCTGTGGAGCAGGTGGTTTTAATGCTCGCCGCCGTGCCTGAGGCTGGCCGGCACAGCCAGCCAGCAAGCTGAAGCTGCGGTGGTGAGCAAAAACCATCTGCGATAATGTTGCCGCCTCACCCCCCGCGCCTACTCGGGCTTAAATTACACTCTATTGGTAGGGCATACAAGACTACGTGCAATCGGTTTGGCAGCAATTCGTCTTTGTCACTGGCTTTTTAACACCATATTTCAGAAAATAAAATACATAAAAGACAATATTTTAATTGAAATAAGGTTAACTATACATATACCTATATATACCTTTATTCATGTCGTACTTACATTTTTCATAATTTGGTTTAATTGAATGATATGGAAAAAAGTTTAATGGAAAACAAAAAAGTAGCTAAGTAATAATAGCCAAAAAGTTACGTCCATCTTTAGTATTTCTAGAAATGAAAATTATAGTAAACAAAACATCTGTCAAATGAAAAAATACTTTTAATATTCGGCTAACTGTTTTTCTGGAAAATGAAACTGTCTTAAAATAAGTTTTAGACAAACAAAATTATGTAAAAAAAAATATCTGGTATTTGAAACTTCGACATTTTGTTTTCGAACACCTGAAATTCGAACAAAAAGTTTCAAAAGTATGATAGGTTACCCTTTTTAACATAATAGTGTGGATATTACGAAAAACACGCCAGGGTGCCTACCATCCACTTTATGACAGCGATTCAAAAATAGCGCGATGCAGAATAGGTTCCTAAAATGAATTGCTTTCTTTCGTACTACGACCTTCTTAAAACTGGATCGCAAATGAATTGCTAAATGTGAATGACCGAAGGATTTGTGTCCTTATATCTTCTACCCGTCTCTTTCACTCGATTCTGTCATGCCCGAAGAGTGAGAGGGACGGGTATAACCTGCAGGTGTCATGTTAAATCGACCGGGTTATAAGTCAAATAAGAGTTTCTGACAGCTTAGCGGCTGTGAAATGTCATTGAATGACCACTGAATCGCTGTCATTGATATTAAGCTGTCGTGGTACGAATAAGCGCAGCAGATCAGTTTAGGTCCTAAACAAAATCGCATTATGAGTTGATGGTAGGCACCCAGGTCTTGACATTGTAGTTAAGAGGATTGTGTAGCAAACGGTCTCCATACAAACGGCGATAAGGTTTTCCACCTCTAAACCATAACATACAGCCATGAATTTTCAGTACCTAAGTATGTTGTTAAAATGCATAAGAACTAGGGCTGTAAGTTTTGTTTTTTTTTTATATTTATCATAGATTCTGAAATAGGTATTTGCACTTTAGTGATTTCATAAAAAACAAAAAAGGGCCAATATTTTCAAATCTGACAATGAATATCCCTATCCCTACTAATATTATAAATGTGAAAAATGTGTAGGGTTTGTTTTTTCCGTTTTCACGTCCAAATGGCAGAACCGATTTTGATGAAATTTAGAATGGAGATAGTTTAAGACCCTAGGAAGGACATAGGCATACCGCGTGAATAAAGCTCATTCCCATAGGAAAAGCAAAGCTATGGAATGGAATTGGTATTTAAGGTGATAGTTTGAGTTCCTAGGAAGGATTATATTTATAATACAGACATTTTGTGGCCCTGGGAAGGACATAAATTACTTTTAACCGCAGGAAAAAATCTCATTCCCATGGGAATATCACTTTAAGCGCGGCAAATTTGCGGGCAAGGTAAATAGTTTGAGACCCGGGGGAAGGATTATAATAGGCTACTTTTACTTTTTACCAGAGGAATGTATTATATTCCCACGGGAAAATCAGTAGGTATTTTTATATGTCCGTTTTTCATTACAAAACGGAGCAACGGATCAATGTGATATTTTGTACGGGGGTAGAATGGGAGCTGGAGGATTGGATACATAGGCTACTGTTTATCCCGGAAAAATATCACATTCCCTCAGGATAACGTCATGTAGTACACGCGGGCGAAGCCGCGGGCGGAAAGCTAGTTATTAATAAAACAACGGGTTGCACTCCGGGAGTGCCGGCAGAAGTGAAAAGGGCTCCCTAGACTTTTTCACATAATATATTGGACATAGTTTAAATAAAATATTATTTATCGCCAAAAGAAATAAATAACCTGCGCGTTGTATCTAAGGTGATAGTTTGAGTTCGTAGTTTGAGTTAATAGCCCACAATTCAATATTTAATATCTGTAAAATAAAAACTAAGAAAGCATGTTAATGGCACTAACACCAGGTTACACATATAACTGAGCAACAACGGCGCGCGCGGCAGCGACGGCCACTAAAACTTTGCACGTATGGTACTTAGGTACCTATTGGGAATAACTATGTTTTAGTTATTGGTTTAATTCAATTTAATTAGTCGATTAGTAAAATATTATTAAAAGAAAAATATTAAAAACAAACCTTTAAAACAAAAAAACAGGCTCTCTCTACCTATCACAAATAATCTGCAAAAGTGGTATATGAGTTTTTAAGTGATGTTTGTAGAAAGCAATTGATATATAAATATTTTAATAAATGCTTAATAATTAACATATAACTTAATCATTAACATAATTTTACGAAGCCACGTATCATCATCATCATCATCATCATGTCAGCCGAACGACGCTCAAAACCACGTATAATTAAGTAAAATAAAAAATATGACAAAAATAATATTTTGTTCCAATCTTGTATTTTACCAATAAAATCATGTTAAAATCATTCCTCGTACTTCCAATGATTTTTAAAACTTTTGGTTTTTTGTCAGTTTGCCTAACAACATCCACGTTGTTTACAAAACTTCAAAATTAAACGAGAAAAAAAGAGCTGAGAGTTGGTTTGTTTGAATAGGTTTGAATGCTCTAATTTTCAAAAGCGAAAATCAGTACGAGCACATAGGTATAAATCAAAACTTCAAAATTAAACAAGAAAAACCAGCCAAGTGTAAGTTGGACTCGCGCACGGAGGTTTGCGTACCATTACCTATCTACACAACATTAGGCACTATTTTTAAGATCGAGAAAAAACGGCAAAAAACACGTTTGTTGTATGGGAGCACCCCTTAAATGTTTATTGTATTCGGTTTTTATTTGTTGTTATAGTAGCAACAGAAATACATCATCTGTGAAAATTTCAGCTGTCTGGCTATCAAGGTTCATGAGATACAGCCTGGTGACAGAAAGACGGACAGACAGACGGACAGTGAATTCTTAGTAAATAGGGTCCTGGGTTTACCCTTTGGGTACGGAACCCTACAAAAAGAGCTGAATTTTGGTTTGTTTGAATGCGCTAATTTTCAAAAGCTAAAATTAGTGCGAGCACATAAAAATCAAGTCGCTTAAAGTGCTTATTACACTTGGCTAAATTCAGCATCTAATTAAGCATACATTGCTTGTATTTATCATCGCTTGCTACAAATGAGCTCAAAGAAAGCAATGTACCTATGCTTAATTAGATGCTGAATTTAGCCAAGTGTAATAAGCCCTTAAGATAGAGTAAAGATTTTACTTGTGCAATTTACCAATTTTACTTTCAATGCTACTTACTTATTTGAACTATAGTTTTGTCTGTCAATTCCTTGAAAAAATTAATAACAAAGAGTTAAAATATGTACGGATTTTAATTGGGTCCCTCAATTTCATTTTGTGTTGGAGAAAAAGGTTCCGCGATATATTTGATAACTCATAAATGTTTATGAATAGAAAATAACGAAAAGGGAGTGTACTAGGGGTTGATATGAATGTGATAAACACTTATTTTACTTTCCTTTTAAGTAAAGTTAATTTTTCCTGGATTATTACTTGCACTTAACATTATTTTTTATACTTATCAAATGTAGAGCAATTACTTGACAATGTTTTTATGTGTAAACACATAATCCCTTTTTTTTCATTATAAACTAACAGTTGAACCTACATGTCAGTATCCCATAATTTCAACATATAAACAATGTGATTAATTACAATTAGCAATTTGGATATCAATGGGAGAAATAACGGGACCTCTTTGATAATGAATGAATTAGTTGTAAACTTTTGTACCTATGTAAATGAACTCTTGTATATGTTTAAACTGAACTAAGTACCTACTGAACTGGTGAACTTACCATTGGGTGATATGTTGAGGGGTTGTGTGATGGCGGCGGGCGCGGGCGGCGCCGGCTCCATCTTCCAGGAGGCGCAGCAGGACGCGGGGGAGAACTCGGGCGTGGGGCCACTGCCCGCAGATATCAACATGGTCGACCCACCGTCCAACAGGGCATTCGCGACATACAGTCCACCACAGTTCACGACCAGCCAACTAAGTTCTCGTAACGTTGTTGCCGACACGGACGCGACTGCTCGCACGCGCTCGCTCGAAGCTCACCCAGAACACTGAAGAGCGCGCTTGCCGTGCCGGCGCGCCCACTACGCGCGCCTACTCCCATTCGCGCCTTGGAAAAAATTCTCCACAGCCAAACAATAACAAAAAACTACCTCCACCGAATAGAGCCTCCGTGCACCTCTCACTCTAACGCTCTTAATTCGATTTCCGAACGCGTCAAAATTACAGCAACGCTCGATTCGATTGCAACCTTCCGTCCCATTCTTAGATTTTTAAATTCGACTACTATCCAAGAATCGTAACCGACAACCTTAATCCGTAACACAATAAAGGTTATATACGCTTGTTCTCTTCGCAGATTATAAGACTTTCTTGTTGTAAGAACGATTGAAGCTACTCCTACTCGCACTCGTTCGGTTCAGCTTAAGCTTGAACTGCACGAAAGAGACAGGTGCTCTACCGGCCGGTAGAATTACGGTAGTGAGCACAGGTGATCTTTTACCATTCCTTTACAGTGGAGGTGTTAATGTATACCTCGCTCTTTCTAACTGGCGCTATTTTATGTGAACATTAAGAGACAAATACAGGGCGAGTACCGCTCTGTTTTAATTTAATGCGGGCTAGTTGACCATGCTTAGCATCCGTTTTAATAGTTAGTGGTATCGGACGCGTTCCATTCTAATTAACTCGAAGACTAGATTCGTCATTACAAACTTTATTGCTCGCACTGAAGTCTTTATTTTCAGACTGTATCATACAATTACATTAATAAATGTGGGAAGTGACTGCTGGCTCCTGAAGCTTCTAATAAAATTCATACTAGGTATATTAATGATGTGTGGTATTCCTTTCCTTGTATGTTTGTATTGTATTTGAATGTTTAATAAAGACGTTGGAAGAATATTACTTCTTTCATTATTTTAATTTGCGGTTAACTAATAAATAATGTCCTTTGTTAAAAGATTTATATACAGTTGCCACATTTCCCTCAAAGGCATATGAAATTGCACCGATTTGCAAAAGAAATTAAATCTAAATTAACAATAATTACTCTGAGCTGCGGTCGACAAATTGCAGTAAGCGCGAAATAAATCTTTTGATCAAAAACTCTTTAATAAAGTTAATATCACTGTGTTTTATTGTAATTACGGGAAAAAGAGGATTGCTAGAAGGTTCCGCACGCAACTGTCGTGCGACTATCTGAAGCTTTTGTGCGTCAAAGTTTTGTTCCTTCATTTGTATCAACCCTGATTCACTTTGTGGTTTCCTCTTTGTAAAAACATTTTTTTCTGGATAAATATAGATTGGTTTACCTACCTACTTATAACTGGTTGTAATACGTGGTCTTTATTTTTTAACCGACTTCAAAAATTGTTTTCACTTAGTTACATCAGTATGATAAATCGTATTTCAAGCAAGCAAGCCTTTAGGTACTTTTCTATTCTCCTAATGTCAGTTTACCGGTTTAAAAGGTTGTATTTAAAACGATCTGTAACTTTCTCAAAATTTGTATTTTTGACGCGTCCATGGTTTCACGAAACTAGGTAGGTAGGTATACCTATTTAAAAGCCCCAATGCTATGATGTTAGATGTTTTATCTACCCAGGGATCTAACATAAGTAGGTATCTGTTACCTACAAGAAAATATTTATTATTTAAGTATTAAGAAAAAATAATGAATCAGCAGTATAACCTAGGTATGTACGTGTTTAATGTGGGAAAGATAAAGCCGCTAGCATTTTTATACGAAATAAAATAAAAAATATATCCGAGCATCATCGCATTCATCGCTGATAATGATAAAGATTATTCTAAAACAAAAATCTGACAAAAATATTATAAACCAACTTTCTCTACTAACTACTTTAATCGCACCACAAAAAGAAAATGTTGAAAAATACCAGTGGCCTATTTATAACAAAAAGTTATTATAGAGCCAGGTCATCAAATTGGATTATAACGATATTTCGAATTGATAAAATTAAAGCAAGTCTACTTTAATTTAATCAATTAAATATTCATACTTTAGCTTTTTGTTTGTAAAATTAAGGTTATTTTATTATGGTTACCAAAATTTATTTTTACTATCGCCCTTTGAAAAAATGCATAGATCTAATTCATCGATTACAGTGAATAAAACGCGATTTTATTCACGGAGTGAATAAAATATTTATTGCGTATAATTCATCGCAGTGAATAACACGCGATTTTATTTACCGAGTGAATAATAGTAGATTGTATTACAAGGGAGCAAAATAACATATTTACGGCGAGGATTTTGAATCCAGAGCGCAGTGAAGGATTCTAGAGTAGAATCTCGAGCGCAGCGAGGGATTCTAAAGTAGAATCCTGAACGCAGCGAGGGATTCAATATACGCCGCCCGAGGTGAAAATAATTTTGCGGCCGAGTAATACACTCTGCTTTTCATCCCCCTCTATAAGAAAAGCAGTAAAGACAACTTAAACCACCTACCTTTCTTTGTCGTTCGGATACATCATAGCGCTAGTCGGGCAAGAAAAAAAATTGAGATTTGAAATAAAAAAAAATAAAAAAAAAATATTCCTTATAAGTATCTCCGTATTCGGATGCCGTAGGGGGGTTGAAAATTTTGTTAGATTTTAGCTACGACTTACCGTTTACGAGATATTCTCAATTTTATAAAATTCCGTTTTTGAAAATTTCTCGGTCCCGAAAAAGTCCCGGCCCCATACAAAATCAGTTGAATTTTTTTTAAGTACTGCACACCCTTTGCTACACTCCAACCAATGCTTCTTTAATTATGTTCTAAATTCAAATCTCATCGTTTTGGACCCTGTTATGAAGCTGTTCAAAATTCAAATTTATAAATTTATTCCCTCTTGTCATAACAGGTAAAAAATGAATCGTTTTGGACCCTGTTATTAGATAAACAATCATCGCTTTTCGAATCGATGGGATGAAAAATATTTTGAAGTAGCTACAAAAAAAGTGCAAAAAAGTACCTACTGGCTGCGAGCTAAGGAACGTATGTAAGTAATGTATGTGATGGTGACCAATGTAAAAAAACGCCAATTTAAGTTTGGTAATATTTAATCCTTTGTTACTTAAGTATACAACCAATTATAATTAGAATAAAATGTTAAAACTATATACTTTATATTTATTTTCTCGCAGTTAATGGTAGAAGAGTATACAATTCGTGAAAAAAAAAAATTGTTCTCGGTCCTTGTATCCCTCGCTCCGCTCATCAGGATTCTGCTCTAGAATTATTCGCTGCTCTCGGGATCCAACTTAGTCCCTCGAACTCCCATTTTTTTTACTTGTTGTATATCTACTATTGTTTATATTTTGTGATAAAAATACTTACAGTATGGGTAGGTATACCTACTTTGATGTAATAATGTAAAAATCTTTTGTCACGGTGTTTGTTATCGAACTCCTCCGAAAAAGCTTGACTGCTTTTTTGTGTATATTTTTTAGGTTTAAAAAAAAGGTCGTAGGCTATTTTTTATCCTAAAATTTCACGGGAGCGAAGCTCCGGGGCGCAGCTAGTATTTACTTATGTAATAAGTTTTATTTTTTTGATGAAACTTTAGAAAATTTATAAACGTAAGATTTCAACAAAAGAGTTTTCTTATTTACATTAATTATCTCATCAAAATACCAAGAGCATATTATATTTAATTTATCAATATTTGTAGGTACTCATACATGTAAGTACAAAGTTTATATACTTAGGAACATTATACCATTTAGAAAATCATAAAAAAATTTAATTTCAAAACAATGTGTTCTTGTACCTAAAAACACCCAAATATGTCCAATACAACTCTCAAAAAACTCCTATAAAATAAATTGAGACACTACTAAACCTACCAACGACGTCAGCGTCGGTTCCACATCTCGAAAACTAATTGAATCTTTATCGAGTAACAAGAGTGAGCGAACAATCGATCCATTCCGAATCGATATTCGTATCGCGCTGCTATAAAGAGGCCTAATTTTCTCAGCGCTGCCCATTTTTGACGTTTTATTTTTTAAATAAAGCTTTTTCTTAGGTGTAAAAGTCGTACAGAGGTGCCGCGACGTTCAGGATTTAGTGTCGAGATAGTGCGTGGGTGTCAACTAATGAATATATTTATTTATGTATGGACGGTGAGCCTTTTATCCCGCGCCGACTGGCTATGTTCCGCGCACAGTACATTCCCGTAATGTAGTTGAGTAATGATTAAATTAATTGGGTGTGTGTTGTGACATGGTGAAATAGAATTCTCGATTTAAGCAAGTTTATAGAGGGAAAATACTTAGGAAGAATTTCAGTGTTCCAAGTCGTTTTGTGCTAAGATCGTGCCAAGTCGGTCTCACCATGTAGGTACCTAATAGCTAAGGTAATATTGAACTAACACTTTGGTTCTTTTCATACCTATAAAAGATTTGATTTTTCATTCCATTTCTACATTTTTCTACTAAATCCACGTTACATTTGGATTAATTTTTTTAGAGGTAGGTAGTTATTATAAAATACATCATAACAAAAGCCTTTTAAAGAAAATTCAATAAAATGGAATATAGATACCTACAAGAAAAGTCGAGAAGCTCGTAGTTATTTGTCTACTTAATACCTACTAATTGTTCAGTCTAGTGTAACAGATTTCAATTTAAAATTCTCATCTATAGTACTTTCCGAAACTTAATTTCAAAATATAACGTCCGCAAAATAACCGACTAATTATCGTTATTAAATTTTGACCTTTAAAAGGCTACCTACATTATTTAACAGGCAAGTCCGTTACAGTGGTAGTACCTACGGGTAGGTAATAATTTTCTACACATATAATTATTAGTGGCGCTGCATGGTACGGGCAAGTTATAATGTTATGAAGGTAAAGTCACAAGTGGATTATGTAGTTGATCCAAGTCGAAGCATGTCACAGTAAAGGTTCTTACAGACGAGCGACAGTATCCTTGCGACAGTGGTTGATACGCCGCCAACGCGGTCGCGGAAGGTTGCTATTCCTTGTTTTCTTTATAACAAAATAAATAAAAACGTAGATATTTACAATAAAACTACATATGAATGCAAAACACTGGTAACCAATTTTATTATAACACTTGCTAAATTAGATACTTACCTACCTACATAAATTAAGTAAAAGTACACAGGCATAGGTACTTTTTACTGGTACAAGACGTAGTGTACACACGTAGGTAATGTAATAACATGCAAATTAAGATTAAAATTAGATTAAATTAAGTTTTCTGTTAATTTATTATACTTACTTACTTACTATTGTTAGTGTTAGACGTAGTAACTATTTAGTATCTGAGGTGTTAGTAAGGTATGAAGAGCGAAGTCACTTGTCACGGGCATTGTATGTTAAAAAGGTGTAATCGGTCACTGCACATAAAATTTAAACAAACAAATTGTTAAAAGGAATAAAGTTATTAATTTTATATCTTATTATTTTCGTTTAAGTATACATTTTTGGTATGTTTCGTTTTTTAGGGTTTTATTATTGAGTACGGTGTACAGCAACTTAAAAGTTTAATAACAAGTGTGAATCGGTGAAGAGTAGAGTCGCAAGCATTCTGTCACTCGTCTAGCAGAACCCTAAGGTTGTCGGCAAACCAGTATCGCCCGCGGCTTGTCAGGTTTCCACAATGACAACTGCGCTATACAAAGCTTTGATTGCCAATCTGACATATTAAGTACTTGCACTTACAAAATCATAAGATACTAGAGACAACTAGATATACCAAAGAAGTAATAAATAATTACAATCTGAAAACTGGAAAGGTAGTAAGAGATTCAAATTATCTTATATGTAAAATGTCTTGAAAACTCTATTATTTACCTACACTTTACTTTCATTTTATACTTCTAAGTATCTAGCAACTACCTACCCAAAGAACATAGGCATTTGTTAAGATTAATAGGTAGCTATGTTAAAAACTATAAAAAAACTGGTAGACGGCCTCGAATGAAAGAGACTTTCTCTACTCCCAAGCTCAAGTCAAATTATTTTTGTTGTTAGATTGTGGAGAAAAAAAAATAAACGTTTTTTTTAAATTATTATTTTTAAGCTCATATGCTTACTTAAATTATTTATTAATAATTTATTTATTAAATTGGATAAGGACAGGAGAACGGTGATGAGTTAGTATAAACATCATTCTGAGTTCATAGTAGATAGATACTTACTTGCCTCAAAAAAAATAACAATAGACTAGGAGTTAGGTACCCTATTCACAATGGTCGATTCGCCCATTGTCACCAAAACGCAATCACTAAACGATACGATACTAATCAGTATGAAAATACAAAAACAGTACTTAAGCTAACAGCAATTGGAACTGTTTTCGTGTTTCAATTGTTAAAGCTAGTTGTTTGTTATTGATGTTTATGAAAATATTTTTTTGCAACAAGTACCTAGGTACTAAGTACTACCTAGGTACCTACTACGACATACACGAAACTACGTGATTAAACTATGTATAAACTTACAACTTTTTGGTGGTACCTACCTATTTAGAGAGCTCTTATTGAAAAATATTTGTAGATACGACATGAAATAACTATTTATAAAATTACCTACTATACTTAGCTAAAATTCATTCTTTTAATCGCCTTAAAAAAGATCAAAAGTAAGGTAGATACTTCATTAACTTTTAAATTAAAAGTCTTCGATAATCGAAGTTAAAAGTGACCAAAACCTGGGTAGGGCAAAACCTGCCCAACCTGGTGACAAAGTTCTGATTCTGATGTGTATACCTAAGTACACCCACAGGTGTGTGCGGTGTGTATTGCCGACACGCGTCTTTTGCTTCTCTACACAAAGGATCGGTAACAAACGAAGATCATTTGAATCATAATGTGCTCAAAATGTTTGTGTCGAGTCGAGACCACCCAGCGAGACACTCGATCTGACAGCTACCTGATAAACAAAAACACCTACCTATTCTTATTTAGATCGCGTCGTTCTAATTCTACCCGCTCCATTTGGGTTGGTTTTAAAGAAATTTTGTTCTATTTTAAACTTTAGATTGCATAAAAACTAAACGCTTAGCTTTTTATGGTCTTGCTTTGTATACGTGGCATATTTATTTGTTAATTTCTGTCATGCCAAATATTTAATAAAAATATAAGTTGTTTTTAACAAAAAAATTTTAACAATATAAACCAATATCAAAGTCAAAATTAAATAAAAAAAATATTTTTTTAACATTTTCCTTTTTCAAAATAGAATGAAAACTAGCCATTATTTACCATCATATACCTATGTTCATACAACTCTAAAGCACAAACCATATCAAATTATTCGTATAAACATCATTAAAAGACCAATGAATGAGACATCCTTAGTAGCATTAATAAGTTCATCAGCTATTGAGCGAGTGTCGCCGCCCATCCGTCGCATAGTGGGCGGAGCTTCCCAGGTCCCGCCCCTTAATGCTGAATTAATATTTCACACGACAGATGTCGCGCCAATTGGACTGTCTAATCTTTGCATTTGCAGAATCGATACGGTGCAATAATCGTGCAGTTTACGATGCAAATTATTACTTTGATTATACGGTTTCTGAGGAAGAAATGGCTGTTCGTCTATATATGTCACGTGGTACAGTATAATTTAAGTCGGACAGACAACCAGTACCAGTAATATTTAACTGTATTTTTGTTATTTTATATTTTTTTAATCATTTCTTACTCACTTTTCGCTGCAATTAAATATTTGATATTGTAATACCAATAGATCATGCATGAGTAGATATTATATTGGCTACTGTAAATGAGATTTTAAATTGTTTCTGTGTATTCACAATGCAATTCGTAGGTAAGTCAGGGGCTTAGAAATTCGAGTAAATAATTACTACTTATAATGATAAATAAATATATAAGTTATAGATTAATATTTTAGGTACCTGAATTTAGTTCTTCTATCTATATCAACTGTTGTTTTTGTTATATTAAGTTAAACATCAGAGAGATACGAGCTAAAGTTAAAAGTTAGTCAACCATCCCGGTCTCCCCTACTAATAAGAAAAATTGTAATAGATCAAATTACCAGACCAGCAAGTATAGTATTCAGGCGGGTCCCGCGCCCAATGCTCTGGCCAACCAATCACTTTTTAACGCTGTATGCCAGCGTTTTTCATCAATGTGAGCAAACCCTCGCATCCGATAGAAACATTTTAACAAATGTTGTGCTCTTTCCTTCATGGGCCAGCTGGTAGAAATTGCAATGTGGAATAAGCTGGCCCCTTGCACAATTTTATTCATTTGTTTACATTTTTAACATTTAACTACTTTTGTGTGTACAGACTAATAAATAAATAAATTGTTTAACAATCGATTAAGAAGAAACAGCCATTGAATTAAGATTTCAAATTATTATTATACATTCACGGGTTAGGGAGGTAGTATATGGTAAGAATATCACATATTCTTCTTTAATCTACATAAACGTAGGTAAGTAGGTATAGTAAAATTATTGTTAAAGCTATTGAAGAAAAAAAGCCAGCAACAGTAAGTAGCCATAGCACGAAAAACTGTCGTTATGGTACAGAATATATAATAGTACCACAGTTTAAGCAAGTTGCTTATTCTGTGATAGTACTAACGTTATGGTTAGGTTAGCATACTTGACAGCAGCACTTTGACAGCTTTTGAAATAACCATACCTAACGATAGTTTTTCATGCTACGGGTACAGAAACCAAAACAACAATTTCAAGATTTTTGTATGTATCTGTGTGCGTGTTCGTATGCGCATGACGCAAAAACTATTCCATGGAATAGAATGCATTAATTTTCACCGACGTATTGCTAGAAGACTAAATAAGTAAGTAGGTATAGGCGCCATTTTACCCCGGAAAGATAAGGTAAGTACGTACTGTTCCCACGGGATGTATTGGTTTTTCTACCATGACACAAGTTGTCAATGAAACTTACATTGTGCTGGTTCAGTTGCGGACAAACTACGGCCCGCGGGCCACCTCCGGCCCGCGAAAGCATTAATCCGGCCCGCCCCGACGATCCTTCGAAATGCCTAGTGAGGTCCAGAAATATTTAATCTGGCAATTGGTCCTCCTCTGACTTAAACTTTTTGGCCCCCAATAAAAAAGTTTGCCCACTAATTTAAGATGTGCGCAGAAAAAATATAGAAAGGATAACGAGCGGTTACATGGTTGCGACCGAGCTTTCTAAGTTACATCACTCTAGCTAGCAGCTGATAGCATATTATCTAAGCTACAACCATTTTAACAACTCATCAGCCATATAATGTCCCCACTGAGGTAAGGCCCTAAAGCCTAGGTATACCCCAGCCCGGGCTGGGGCACAGGCTTTAAGGCCTTACCTACTTTTACGTGGATAAGGAGAAACCAGTTCATACCCAAACAAACAGTTTGTAACGAAAAAATTGGTTTAACCATAAAAAACCTCCGGGGATACTTCTCCCGCCCCACCCCAACCATATGGCGATGGGAGAAAGGTGCAGGCGCACTTATCTATACTAGCACCTAAGTATTTATACCGTATATTAACTTGCCCGATTGTTAACTGAACCTTGTCTAGTTTCTGTAGTATCATTGTAACAGTGGTATTTTCAATTAAATAAAAGCACACAAGCCAGATCATGCGGGATTTGCACGAGCTCCAGGTTCAAGACTGAAGGAAGACTGGAGGCGGTAGCGCACGACAGACCGAAATAGCGACTTTTACGCCTAAACACTGGAATGTGACTTAGATAACTTTGGAAGCGTCTCAAACATCATGCCGTCTCTTCCATACCTTTGACTTTTAATGCAACAGGGTGATTGCTAAGACGCTCCTTAAGTTCAACTTAAGTAAGCTACTCAACAAGTCATCCCGTCCCAACCATATGGTGATGGCGGAATGGCGATGGCGTAATGGCGGAGGTGCACTTGCCTAGATTGTCTGCTGGCCGCTATACTTATTTATTCGCCTCATTGTTAACCTAGTTCCAACCTTCTTTTTATTAGAGTGAGGAGAATATGAGAATACGTTCTCAATGTATACAAAATGATTATGTATAGCTTTCGATCAACAATAGTACTAGAAGAAGGCTCACGTACTAAATGAAAACTTTATATGGCCAGACTGACTTTTTTTAAACGGAGAAAAAAGGTTACGCATGTTACGATCTTACAGTACTTATAAATGACAAGAAGCGTTCCAAGTTTGACATACCTTAGTACTGTTTTTTGACACTGTCAAAATAATCTACTTATAATTATACTCTCAAGTAGGCTTATGAGGCTTGGACATATCTGTCACTCCAAGTATGTATCTAGAACTAGGTGTTATTGTTGATCGAAGTGTATAGCTCTGTTAGCCTTGGCCTTCCACTACCCACTAAACTCCTCACTATGCGCCCTCATGGGCTACCAAAGACGAGCAGGAATCGGTAGTGACTCGCGCGGTCTGAACATGGACCATGGGTCCCAAAGACTCACTACTTACGGGGATAAGGCATCTAAACTCACGACGTCAAACTAAACAGTCTATAACGTACAAAAAGCTATAAAGCAAGCGGCATAGTCCTCCCGCCCCAACCATAAGGCGATGGCGGAAGGGGCGACACGCACTTGCCTAGACTGCCTACCCCATATAATAACTCGCATAATTGTTAAGTTTGACTAACCTAGTCTTCTATAGTATCATTGTAATATATTTTCAATTAAGCGCAGTTCCTATCTTTTGAAAACTAAACAGTCTATAACGTACAAAAAGCTTTAAAAACGCAAGGGGCATAGTCCTCCCGCCCCTACCATATGGCGATGGCGGAAGGGGCGACGCGCACTTGCCTAGACTGCCTGCCCCGTATATTAACTCGCCTAATTGTTTCCCATTTACATACATTAAGGGAAAAAACGCAACTGACGGCGGCCCGCTATGTAAATACGTGTATGTAAACCGACCCTATTAGCGGTTTTTACGCTAGCCCAATGTTGAGTGTAGCCGCTTCAATATGTTTTGAAACAAATAGAACGGTATTTTAATTGCTCCGATTTAGCTATGTCAACGGTGGCTTGAAACCTTTTTTAACTGATGTACCTACCTTTGTTGCTGCTGGTATATACCTACCAACACCAACCTAGCAATATACTCGTATTATATACAGGGTGGAATTTTTTCATGCCACCTGGAGGGCAAGTTGTCGAAATAATAAATAATTAAATAATAAATATTTTCTTACAATCACACCAATTATCTAAGCCCGTAGTTAATTTCATAAGAAACTGTGTCTAACGTGAACTTTATAACGGATAAATATATACTTAAATACTTTTTGTTTGTAAATACATACTTAATATACATAGAAAACACCCAGACCAAGACAAATAGACATGTTCATGCACACAAATATTTGTCTTGTTCGGGAATCGAACCCGAGACCTCTGGCGCAGAAGGCAGGTAGATTACCCCTGCGCCAAATCGGTCGTCAATAATGGTGTTAGCAAATATCACTCAAAAGGAAACATTCCTTTATTTTTTTAAAGAAACAATACTGCATTCATAGAATTGAAAAAACAGCTATTCCTAAGAATATTACGACATCCTATTCCTATGAATATTACGACATCGACTGGACTCGCATCGAATCTATGATATTTCATTGTTTTCATTTAATTTAATTTATCATAGTTGGAGAGATTTGATCCTTATAGGTTCTAATTGACCTTATCGATTTATGCAATAAAAGTACAGGATATTGTTTTTTCTAATTTTAGCCGGTTCAATTTCTGGGTGTGGACGCGTATTTTGAAAACTCTTTGAATTCAGTATAGTTTCTTTTCAAAACTAAAGGAATGGTTCCTTTGAGTGAAATTTGCTCAAACTCAAACTCAAACTCAAAACGTTTATTTGCTTAACATCGTGTAGTACATTGGGGTGATCAACAATAATATTAAGACGAAATCTCCATGCCTATCTCCATTGTTTCGAGTATTTTTCTTCCAGGTGGCAAGAAAACCCCACCTTGTATAAAAGGTCTTGTCCAATCTCTCGAAAGATTATTTCATGTTATGAGCTAGTTTTACCAATATCTTTCTTGACTTTTAGTTAAAACCTTGTCATCAATATTATACTCAAATGCCAAAAACATCGATCCCACTATCGCAAAAGTAAATGCAAACGTTTTTTATTCTTTTAGTGCTGCCACTAATTCCCTTGTAATTAAGTACCTAGGTATACCTACGAATTATCTAAAAGTAATAGGTATATATGATTTCAGTATTATTGACCGATTGATACCTCCCTCTAGAACCCATATCGCACGTATAATTATCGGAATCAATTATTATTTTAATTCATCAAATTACATGTTTGTGACCACCGTAATTGAGGTCCGTGAGAACACGCTTACGTAGCGATGTACAGTTCATTGTGTACATTAATAATATGTACATTAGATCATAGAACTATGGAAATTTCGATATCGTAAGTTCCTCAATTGGGTACCTTCTATTATTCAGAAGAAACGTTAGGTAGCCTCTCATTATCTTCTCAATTCGTATGAATACGCTAATTACGAACTGTTAGTAAATTAAATGGCTGTGAGAACCGAAACTAACAATAGCTACCTGTAATAGGATAAATTGAAGCCAATATAATGAAACATTTTGTGAAATCTCGTGTCAGATTTTGGATACATTGTTCTTTTCGCTGCTGTCAAGAAAATCGTTATTAACCAGCATCTACAATGATATCAATAGTGCAATCAATAGCAAGATAGCAAGCGCCGCCGCCGGTTGAACTAGTACGGGAAGGGAGGGCAAGATAGAAGGAGCGGGCAAAATGGAAACTAAGTACCTATAATTAGCAAAGCAGGTGATCTGCCCCGGGCGTCGTTGCTTAGCACATAGAGACATTCTACAGTGCCGAAGCTATAGCGGCTACATTGCCGAAGTTGAAGAAGAACAGCCTTATAAGAGTGCGCGTTGTTTGTTTATTTAGCCGTAAATTGTTACAAAAACCAAATTTTATATAATGACCAATGTCATTTGAAATGTGAGTGAGCTCATAGCTGTTTCTTATGTGTTAGATGGCAAACCTAAACTTATTTTGTATCATCCATTTTGACGTAAATAAGCTTTCCATTACATGAGGGTAAAATGGAAAATAACAAGGTCTGTCTTTTCAGATCATAACTGATTTAAAAATATTGAAAACGAAGTATTAGAAAAAATCGACTCGTCTGACAACTAGCTTCAATGGGTCAAACCCACGACTTTTCACTGTCTGGGCGAATGCTCTAACTACTGAGCTATGGAGTCGTAGGGTTCGAGTCCCATCGGAGCAAGTTGTGAGACGGGTCGATTCTTTCTTATACCTACTTCTTTCCAATATTTTCAATAATAAAAATAATTCATACTTAACTGATTTTTTAACTCAATATTAATTGAGATTTTAAATTATTTTTATGCATTCACAAAGCAATTTTTGTAAGTTCTTATAGGAAAAATGTGATAGTAAAAAACCACGAGCCCTATAAGTAGCTTCCCGCCTGAAAGCTACTTATAGGGCTCGTGGTTTTTTACTATCACATTTTCAATATTAATTACTTATTTTAGAAGTTTCTTTATGTTACCGTAAAACTTTTTGAAACTGATTGAATTATAAGCCTTAAGCTTACTAAATTTTTTAGTTATTTATACAACTTAAAGTTAGCTTTTCCATTTTGTCCTCCCTTCCCCTATCACAGTTTAGAATATCTTACCAAATAATAACAAAAAAGATTTAAAAAATCCTTTAGGATATAATTTAAATCCCGACTGTAACGGCATTTACGCAAAACAATTTTATTAATGAACCCTTATTTTCGAAAATATTAAAATAAATTTTTAAACATGTAAGTAAATAATTTTCCAAAAATTTCCAAACAAAAATCCAAAAGGCTGAATATCAATATATTATGTGTAAAAAGTTGTGAAAAAACTTTATTACCCACGAGTCCACGACTACGTAATATTGGGCTTGTGTGATGGGTCCTAAGCAGTTTGGGGACATTAAAATTGCTGATAGTGGAAACTTTCTAATTATTATGATAATAACGACGCGAAAACTTTGACAGTACGTGCCAAAGAATAATGTCTAGCTATCACCTGAATTAGTATGTACGCTACCACAATGGGTGTTATCTCGGCCTGGATCGAACAAAGGCTACTTACAACTGTTCTTAATGGTCATTTCACATACGGTTTCCACTGACGCGGGTACGAGCCTTCTGACGTGTGTCTGAACTGAAAATAGATGAGGAGATAGCTGCTGAATAGGGTCTGCAGAAAAACTGACTTATTAACTACGCTACTAACTAAGAGCAGATTATTTTTTGTATTTATTAATTACTACTTATCTTAATTTATGTGATGATTACGATTTATGTTCTTCTAATTAGGTAGTTTCAATTAATATAAATACTTACATATTATGATTATTAAAATTTTAATATCTCCTAAATAGTACAATTTTTTAAAATGTTTACTTAAAAGTTACGGAGTTGAGTGCAAGTTAAGAATCTCTGTAATAAAGTAGTTACATTGTTTTTTTTTTCTGACCATCCTTAGATACTGGAAGCATTTCGCAAATGAAGGAACCGATTCTGCTCACTTCAATGTATCTTAAGTCACAGGTTTCGACATAAGAAAAATGAAACAGAAGGATCGCTTTGAAGAATTACTCTAATAAGCGGATATAAAAAGTTCTTTTAAATGAATCCGTATAGTACCTATATAGACTGTTGCGTGTATATTTCGCAACTGTGGTGTTTTTATCATTATACCAGAGGGATGTTGTGTCTTATGGTCTGTTCGTAGGACTCGACGCAGGTCGTGTGCTGAAATTATCACCAGCGAAGCCAAGAAGCGATCATAGAACACAACATCGCCAAACGTATTGGTTTAAGACCTTGTCTTGCAACACTTTTCGGAGTTAGTCACTCACCATATGTAACATGCATGTAGATTAGTCTCGCCGTTCATTTTACAATGACATTTCTCAGCTTTTGTGCATATTTTAAACATTAGTTTCATTGTTTTCAATAGTTTGTTATAACCTGAAAAACGACGTGATTTTGACAGGTGACAAATGACGTTGACGTTTCAATGACAGGCTGACAGTGTTCTTCCTTTCAGTTTGTAGTGTTGATACGCTCCCCGGAGCGGTGGAATACTCCTGCAGCCACACTTTGATAGTCTCCATTTTTATATTTATTCAAAATCCTCATAAGTTTAGAATCATAGAAGTTTATTTACAGAATGTCTTCAGTATTTAATAAAATATCTTAATTCGTCTGAAAATAATAAAATCAATCCAGTTATGGTAGAAGAATTTTCTAGAATTTAGCAATATAGTCTTTGGTTTCACTCTATGTTGTCAATGGTCATACTAGCAGGACTTCACTTTTTTTCGCTCCGAAGTGCAAGACGCGAGAATATCTTTTTAGCTTTAAAAAGCTATGGAAATGTTTTTAATAACCTGACGGTGTTCTTCGACACGGCTTAGAGCCGATATGTATTTATTGTAAGAAACAAGAGGCGGCAGGTAAGATTTTTTATCATGTTTTGCTACTTGGTCCGAGCTTCTTAAAGTCGACTCCAAATGTTATATGGTGCTCTTTTGTTTGTTGCAGAGCGCCGCCTCTTCTTTTTAGTTTATGTATTTCACCTACATGTGGTCTTCATAAGGATTCCCATATTTTTATTAGAAAATTTTTGCTCGTGAAGTGATGCGCACACGCTATGACACGTGACGCATGGCGTCCCTTGGTTTTTCACCAATGTTGAGGACACTTTCCTGATGCACGCGAGGGAAGCACACCCATTAACACCTTGGAGGGCTGATTAAGGATAAGCAACACAAACTCCGTATGTTTTTTGTGATTTTAACCTCAAACTTGTGTCATCATGCCGGACTGTCAGCACATTTTTCTGAGCTAAGAATTCATATAGAATTTAGTTTAATTTAAGTTTTAACGTTTGTATTTTTATACTTTTCCATAAAGAAAAGCTAGGTACATGGAAGGACGCTTCCACTTATTCCTGATTCTAGGTCATGACCAGAACATACTACACATGTAATGTAGCCTAGAACATCTAATACTTATATTTTGTATCTACAATATTTTAAAGAATTAGTACAGGTTCCTTGGACCTAATGTATCTTTATGTAGAAGGGAGAATTAGTTGTTTCAAAACTTTTAAGATTATACTGTTTGTAATAGAAACCTATCTTCTTGTTTAATTTTCCCAACACTCCTGTGTTGGTGGCGCCCTTAGAAATAAGAATTTAGAACGTAGAGTCAGTGACCTAATCCCAATTTTTTCTTTCAGAGTGTAACAGCCATCCAAGGTACAACCCACGAGCCTCTCCCGAGTCTCATGCCTATCTGAGCTGCTGAGTAGAATGCACCTCGGGGACTGCGAGTGCATAAACACCACGGCCGTCCCTGGGTTGTAACAAGACTATGTTTGAATCAAAGATTTTTTATTTTTATTTCAACAACCCATTAGCGACAGTTCCCATAAGAAAACGGTCCAAAATGTATGGACTTATAAAACAGAATCTGTATGGACATAATGGGTACCAAGAGTTTAATAATTGTAATGAACATTATACACCAATGTAAGGGCCGAAATCGATGGGGTTTATGAGTTATAGGCTGTCAAAGTTAGTGTGAAAAAATCTTAACTATCATTTTCTTAAAAAGCACATATTTTACACAATTTTCTTTTTTTTAGTTATGTCTGATGCTAACAAGGTCTATGAATACTGCTTCAGCTAAGAAGAAAAAACTACTTTTCCGTACATTTTGGTCAAGTTGGTATTGTACACTTTTACACAGACAAAACGGCAATTTTTTTCGTTATTTCGTGGCTGGAATCAAATTAAAACTTGTTCGTATTGATGAATACTTCTATCTACTGCAAGGTTTATATGTAAAAAATGTGCTGTTTAAAAAAAGCCTTTGTTAGTCAAGATTTTGTCATACAAACTTTGACGTCCTATTGCTCATTATGCCTACCCCATCGATTTCAGCATTGCTCTTTCACTGGGCTATATTGAGCATTACAACAAAACGATTGGTACTTACGCATTAAATCCATATACTTACTTTGATTCGTCTGTATTTTTTGGATTAAAAGTAAAAAAAAATATATTTAGGTAGGTACTTATCTAAAGGAGGGAAAATGCTAGATAACAATGATGACTTCTTACTTACATGACTTCTTACAATCACACCGAATATCTAAGCCCATGTAAATTTCATTACTTTTTGTTTGTAAATGCTAGAAAACACCTAGACTAAAACAAACGACGAACCTGAGACCTCTGGCGCAGAAGGCAGGTATCGGTTATCAAATAATCAGTCAATAATATACAGATTTAAACCAACTCGGGAAAATAAGAGAATAGTAGATTGTATTACAAGGGAGCAAAATAATATATTTACGGCGAGGGCGCTATTTTGAATCCAGAGCGCAGTGAAGGATTCTAGAGTAGAATCTCGAGCGCAGCGAGGGATTCTAAAGTAGAATCCTGAATGCAGCGAGGGATTCAATATACGCCGCCCGAGGTGAAAATAATTTTGCGGCCGAGTAATACACTCTGCTTTTCATTCCCCTCTATAAGAAAAGCAGTAAAGACAACTCAAACTACCTGCCTTTCTTTGTCGTTCGGATACATCATAGCGCTAGTCGGGCAAGAAAAAGAATTTGAGTTTTGAAAAATAAAAAAAAAATGTCCATCAGATTCCTTATAGGTATCTCCGGGGTTGCCATAGGAGGGTTGAAAATTTTGTTAGATTTTAGCTACGACTCACCGTTTACGAGATATTCTCAATTTTAATAAAATTCTGTTTTTGAAAATTTCTCGGTCCCGAAAAAAGTCCCGGCCCCATACAAAATAATTTGATTTTTTGTACTGCACACTCTTTGCTCACACTCCAACCAATGCTTCTTTAATTATGTTCTAAATTCAAATCTCATCGTTTTGGACCCTGTTATAAAGCTGTTCAAAATTCAAATCTCATTTATACACTCTTGTCATAACAGGTAAACAATGAATCGTTTTGGACCCTGTTATTAGATAAACAATCATCGCTTTTCGAATCGATGGGATGAAAAATCTTTGATGGGTACTAAGACACATGTTAGAGCGACTATAGGTATAGTGAATAAATTTCATACATAAGAAAGTTCCTTTTTTTGTAGATTTGCCATATTCCTTTAAAGTTGACCTTCTGTCCTACCAGACCATACACATATCCCGATGGCACCGATAAGCGAATGCGTTGCAGATCGCGAGAGTACCCACATCGAATACGCAGCTCTCACGACGCTTTCCAAACATTAAGGGGAGCTTTTATCTCGGAAAATATCTCGCAACAAGGAAATTATTATGCAAAAGAGTTTAAGTGGCCATTGCCAAATAGGTAAGTAGACATAATTAGTTGAACTTAGTGGCATCAAGTTCTGATGAGAATTAAAACTGTGATTTTAATATACGTATAAGTAAATTGTTAAAATCAGTTGACCCCCGCCCTGACTATTTATTAAATTATTATCATCATAAAACTGTTATTGTTTTGATAATTGATTGATCAGAAATTGATAGTTAAAGACTATAAATTTCTGATCAATAACTCTGAAGAATAGATGTATAATATTCGTTATGTACAATAAGTTAGATGAATGGGGCGAGCCCAGTGCGGTAAAGCAATTAAGCCCGCCAACCGAGCTACGCCAGATTGTCCAGATACGTGAATCTTTCAAACATTAATTGCACACGTCCGCGTTTCGTAACTAGCGCATGTACGCAAGCAAACCTCTTCCGGGCGCTTTCTTGAATAATTCACGAACCATCGTTCTTCGGTGGTTTATTTTTTAATTAGTGGCCGCTTTTTCATAGGCCGGCTTCCATCAAGATAGGACGAGTTCGTGTGAATGGCCTACGGTTGCCTCGTTGCCTCACGCATCGGGGACTGCCTCACCGATTATATGCTAATGAGATGTCATAACACGTGAATAATTACGGACAGCCACGAGTCGCCCTTTCGGGCGCCCGCACAAATTGGATTTACGTGAAAAGCGAGTTTTACTAGCGTGACACGAAACTGATGTATGTTTTAGGGTGGCGGGGGCAACATGCAATGTTATAAAATAAACTTGCGCTGTCATGGATTAGTAAACAGAAACGATTTCTTCATCACGAATACAAAAATTTACTTCAAATAAAATTATTAAGAATTGAATAATTTTAAACTTAACTTTTGACGCTAACACAAGAATTAAGACTGAGAATATTAAAACCGATTCATTCTGAAAAACTTTCTAACTATGAAATTAAATGAAAGACATTGATTGAAACATCACAAGTTCACATTCACAATACAATAAAATAGATATAAAAAAACTTAAGATACACAATTCACGAACAATAAAATTAGAATGAAATAAAAAAAAAATAGCATTAAGACAATGGGGAAATCAAATTATAGGTACGTTCAAAATTTACTTCGTTTATTTAAAAATATGCCTATTGTATTCAAGAAGATTTTTCCACTTTTCTAAATGGAAATAATATTGAAAAAGAGAATCTTTTTATCCGCCTCTTAAAATCTTATCTCCGTTAGTTAACTATTAGCAATCAAAAGCTTCCTTACAAATAAAACTAGCACAGTTAAGTACTGCACAAGCACATCCACCACTTAGATAAAGTTTCTTCGCTTCGAGCGTGTGATATTTTTACTCCCCCACCACTTTTCACGAAAAGCCCCGCTGTGGAAATTGCGACCAACGTCGGGGGGCAGCGTGACCAAGCATGCTGCGTTAAGGGGCGCGCGGGTCGTTATGCTAATATACACCCAAATATCGTAGACTAACCCAACTCCACAATAGCTAATGGGAAACAAAACCTTATTGGTATTGCAATAGCCCTTAAAACAGCCGAGCGTCAGAAGGCGTTTAAGTTAGTTTTGTCTTGAGTGGTGGGTAAAGTCTGCGTGTCCGCCGCCCGTAGTCGCGATAGCCGCAAAATGGACGGTTGACTACGTTTATGGCTTACCCGCCAGCGCTCGGATTAGAGCACTTGTTCCCATAAATACAGTGCGCCGTACCGCCGGCCAGATAACGCGCCTTAATAAGGTTTATTTTCTAAACAATGGCGAGTGTCGTTGTGCAAGAAATTTTATGAACTCGACCCATTTGATACATTTAACTAGCAACGTAGGGCTTGCTCTTTTTAAAACTGCAGGTGGCGAAAATTAAATCAGTTATTAGCTTTCCATAATACTATCCAATTTTATTGCAATCTGTACCCATAATAGTAAGTACGAAAAAAATATAATTAGGTAAGTGATAAGTGATTATCACGATAATCACTACCAAAATGATATTTTTTAACGATATCACGAAATTATTTTGGCGGATGGTATAGTTTTAAGGTACAATTCGGATGTTGGCGGCACCGCAGGGTCGCGCCGACCCAAGCGGCGACACTGATTCTCGTATGGATATATGAAACACTGACGTGGGCGTGGCTAGCATATAGATTTAAACTAAAAGTGTTAATACACCTTCTTAAATAAGCAAAGCAATTTATAATTAAAGGAAAAATGTGATAGTAAAAAACCACGAGCCCTATAAGTAGCTTTCAGGCGAGATTCGAACCCGCGCCTCCGGGAATCCGGCCTGATGCTCTGACCAACTAAGCTTCCTCACATTGATGAAGCAACGCTGGCCTACAGCGTAACAAGTGATAGCAAAATTCGACGAGTCTTGTAAGCCTTTCGGTAGCTTAGTTGGTCAGAGCATCGGGCCGGATTCCCGGAGGCGCGGGTTTGAATCCCGCCTGAAAGCTACTTATAGGGCTCGTGGTTTTTTTTGTATCACATTTTTCCTTTACTTACAAAATTGCATTGTGAATGCATAAAAATAATATAAAATCTCAATATGGCTGTTTCATCTTAATCGATTGTTAAACATTTGAAAAAAAAAATTCTTTCGGATGCGAGGGTTTCCTCACATTGATGAAGCAACGCTGGCCTACAGCGTAACAAGTGAGCAAAATTCGACGAGTCTTGTAAGCCTGTCGGTAGCTTAGTTGGTCAGAGCATCGGGCCGGATTCCCGGAGGCGCGGGTTCGAATCCCGCCTGAAAGCTACTTATAGGGCTCGTGGTTTTTTTCTATCACATTTTTCCTTTACTTACAAAATTGCATTGTGAATGCATAAAAATAATATAAAATGTTATAATTGTTTTTTAAAACTATTTTTATGCATTTACAATGCAATTCTGTAAGTAAGGGAAATATCGTTATAGAATAAAAAAGCATTGGACTGGGTTCCACAAGTCTGAGTTCGAATCCGGTTCGAAAATCTACTGTGGTACTATCATTTCTTTTTCTTATTGAAATCAAACACCATTATTTAAAATGAAGTATTTTAGAAAAAATCGACCCGTCTCACAACTATCTCCGATGGGACTCAAACCCAAGACCTTTCGTTATCCGGGCGACTGCTCTTACCTCTGAGCTACGGAGTCATTACGAGAAGCGTCGAATTTCTCCAATACTTCTTACGCGCTGTACAGCCAGCGTTAATTTCATCAATGTGAAGATATTACTACCCTCACACAAGAAAGAAATACCTTTCCAGATATTTGACAATCGCTGAAGATGAAATTGTTGCTATTGCAAGTTTTTAATTTTTTTTTCTTTTTTTGCATTCACAATGCAGTTATCATTATTGAAAAATGTAAAATGAAGTATTTTAGAAAAAATCGTCCCGTCTCAAAACTAGCACCGATGGGATAGGAATTCAATAATAAAAATTGCATTGTGAATGCAAAAAAGTAAAACTTTTAATAATGATTAATTAAGCTTTAATTTCTAAGCTCCTAAAGTACATTTTACTTGAATAAATCGCTATGCTTTTTTAGGAATCTAATATAAGAATCAAGTGAAAATACTCTTATGAGCTTAGAAGTTAAATCTAAAATTAGGAAATTGGCTTAAATTATTATGCTTATAATATGAGAGGGTAATTTAGGAACGTGTAATAACCCCTTAAGCAGTCGGTCGCTTGGGTCGCGCGACCCGAGTGCTGCGGTGCTGCCTACATACGAATTGTACCTTTACTAGTATACTATTACCGTATCGACAGTTTTCCGTGCTATGGCATAAAAAGCTTCATTAAAAGTTCAAATTCACGTGAAAATCATTTTTATAATCATTGCACTACATATGTATCATTACCTACACTTCATAAATTGAAGCGCTCATAATTTGATGAGTAGCAATGTCTAATGCAATCGCACAGTGTCTTTGTGTTTGGACACAACTGTATTTTGACTGCTTTGTGTTTTATGGCATTTGTTTTAACTAAAAATATTTCAGTAGTTTTGAGTCCGTACAAATTCTTCTCTCACAATGAACATAACATAAAAAATCAAAACAAATGCAACGGAAGTCGGTGTGGTTTTGTGGTTTTACCCGTTTCAGTAGCACTACACCACAGGCTCCACAAAGAACTTTTGATATTACGGACGCATTGTTGAAAAATTACTGTGTCTTTTGTGAAGACCGTTGTTGATAATTTGCCTGACATAGTTAATACCGATGTGCTCTTAATACTTAAATAATTTATGAGGTACTCGGGCGTGGGATCAGAGTTGTCCTTGGGTCCTACACTTTCACCATGTCCATTTTCCAAGGTAACTTTTAATGTAAATAATTTTAATTATTTAATAAGCAGTCTTAAATGTAGTGTTCAATGATGAATAACTTGGCGACAGCTTTAGTTAATTAAGAGTGACATATTGTACTTATAAGAGGAATTTTCTTTCATAAGCGAAGCAATCATAATTAAGCATTACAAATTGGTTCAAAAGGAAAGAACAGAAAAATAATGTATTATAATAATTTTGGTTTCCCAGGCTACGCTACGGTGCCGTCATCTTGTAGGCGAAAAACATCCTTACTCTAAATAAAATTATGTATAACTAGCTTTCCGCCCGCGGCTACTCCTGCGTGGACTACACGACGTTATCCCGCGGGGATTGTGATATATTTCCGGGATAAAAAGTAGCTTATGGGCGTTTGTGCACTACACTGAATTTTACCGATCCGGAAAAAAACGGATGCTTGTATTTTAATAATTTAATCATCTATAATAGTAATAATTTATTTATTTCGTGTAGTTTCAATGTTGCGAACCATAAACTACACGAAATAAATAAATTCTTTTATTTATAATAATTAAGTATTAAAATACAAGCATCCGTTTTTTTCCGGATCGGTAAAACTTAGTGTAGTGCACAAACGCCCTATGTCAGTTTCCAGCTCCCAAACTATCCCCATACAAACAGAACGAAAGGCGGACAAACAAACAAACACACTTTCACATTTATAATATTAGTAGGTATGGATATTTAATTATAATCTTTACTAATATTATAAAAAGGAAAGATTTGATTTTTTTTGTTTGTTTGTATATTTCTAATGGATAAGCTCAAAAACTACTGAACTGATTTTAAAAATTCTTCCATCAGTCTAAAGCTACAATATTCCCGAGTGATATAAGTAATATTATTATGTAGGCTATATTTTATCACGATATTCTTACGGGCACGGGAACCGCGCGGGTGACACTGCGTAGATCCACTAAAGTAGTTTCATTATTTGGAGTCAATTCGTAATGCATTTTATTATTTTATGTTAGAAAGCAACTACCTATAGGTGTATGATATACCTAATTACTACAAAATACAAAACAAGTATGATTCAAAAATACAGACAAGTGACTACTATAGCAACAAACAATATGTTTGGTTACCTCTACTGTGAATTCTTTTCATACTAAGTACTTATTCTTGTTTTTTCAAAAGGTAGTTTTTTTATATGTTCTTTTAATGAGATCTCATAAACAAACTTATTATTTTGTTTAAAATGGATAGGTTTTGTTGCGGTCAATTCAATATTTTTTAAGCGCACCTTTTTCGCATTGTTGCGTTTCGACTGACGTGACTACACTACTTTGAGTAATTTAAAGAAACATTTTAAGTTCATTTTTTAAATGATACGCTAAAGTTGTGAAAAACGACGTCTTGTGGTTTTGGCGATTGATCTCCTAATTAAGGGGTGGTTACGCGTAACGGCGTAACGGTGCCAATCTAATAGCATTGTGTTTTTCGAAAGGCGGAAACTTTGAAGTTGCTGTTTTAATAAGGGTAAATTGTATTATTAGTGTATTTAAGCTGCTACCGCAAGGTTTTAAAACATTTTTGAATTGAATTTATAGTGGGTACTGTTGTTGTTATTTTTTCTCAATGATAAATAATTATATAATATAACTGATATTTGGTATGATCACGACTTCAATAAATAAAGCATTTTTTGGGTTCAAATACGTATCAATGCTATTTACTAAAACTATATTACTTAAGTACCTACTTCGATTTTTATTTGAAAATTAAAGTTAAGTACCTACTACCATCAAAATACCTTATTTATGATAAGCTATTTAAAAAAAAACACAATGTAAAGTTTTAAAGAGGTTTGCTCAAAAATAAGTAAGAATGTCCAACTTTTTCATTTAGCTGTAGTTTACTCGTCCTTAATAGCATCGGAAAGTTTTCGTGAATAGGTTACAAGACAGGGTGTGCCTCTCTGATGCTAATGAAGTTGTTTTCGTAAGACTTTTGTGCTTCGCAAAAAATAATTAATGATTTAGATTTTTTAGGAAATTGTACGGCACATTTAATTATCATTTTTTCCTCCTTAAGTATATTTAAGCACACACAGGCTATGACAGATACACTAAAGGTACGCACTAATCCTTATCATTTAGGATACTAAAAGACAAGTATTCTATCGGAAAGTGTCCGTGAATAAGTTACAAGGCAGGTGTGGTCGAGCCTCTCCGACGCTAATGAACACAATGAAGACGTATTCGAACGACTATATCCGTCGTTGATCGATTGATTTACTCGCTGCCACCGCGCTCGAGCTTTTTGTATTCGAATGTCGCTCGAATTTGCATATTCGAGGGCGAATTTTAAACGAGAACGATGGGAGCCGTGATATGCTAGATAGGGATATGACATTTGCATGTGACGCGTTGACTATTAATCTTGTCGTTTTTACAAAGTCACCGTTAGCGGTGTCGTGTGTTCTTGAGGGAATGGGTGTTTTTTTGTAGAGTTGAGGCAAGTGTGAGCTTTTATGTTGTACAAGGGCAAAGCGCAATAAATTCCTGATTGTCGCAGAACAGTTATAATAGCTCAGATCAAAATCTTGTCATAATTAGACCCAAAATTATTTTAATCTAATAAACCTTAAGGCTTCCATCACACTGCCTCCGGTTTCCGCACCACCGGACGGAGATGCGGCGTGATTTGTCATACACTGCGGGTTTTGTATGCACATCAAGATTCTTCAGCCATAGTTAAGAAGCGCACTACCACAAACCGGAGCGGTGTGCGGTGCAGTGTGGGATCTGCCTAAACAAATGAGATTATATGCACCATTCAAATGAAGTTTTTTACAATACTCTAAGCATATAAATAACATTTATGCAGAAATAAATCTCCTACATTTTGTCCACATTTATGATTATAACCATACATACATATGATTTTAAGTACCTATGTCAGATTAGCAATTTATAGTAAGTATTAACTTTTGTACACATACTCGTATTCTGCAAGAGGTTTTATTCTCAGCGTGGGAACTGAAGCCTTCAATAACGCTGCGACTGACAGCCCCATACGAGCGACCATCGCTCGTGAGAACTGCACAGCTAAGTTCTCAAAAGTTTTGAACAAACATGTCTGTTCTAGATTTTGTGCCAGTATGTTTTAAAGTAGGTACAATTTAATTATACAGTTATTTAAATAGGTAACACTTTTTTGTCAAAAGCTGCGATCAGCTTTTGACAATAACTTTTTTTGCATAATAAATAATAAATAAATAAATAACTTCTTACATTCACACCAATTATCTAAGCCCATGTTAATTTCATTACGAAACTGTATCATGGAAATCTTGATAACGGATAAATATAATACTTAAATACTTTTTTTTTGTAAATACATACTTAATATACATAGTTAACACCCAGACCAAGACAAATAGACATGTTCATGCACACAAATATTTGTCTTGTTCGGGAATCGAACCCGAGACCACTGGCGCAGAAGGTGGGTAGCCTACCCCTGCGCCAAATCGGTCGTCAATTGCATCACAGTGCTATTTGTAAGACATAACTTTATACAAGAAAAAAAATAAGTACCGATACTTGCTTTTTACAGATGAGCGTCTGACGCATTAATGACTGCAAATACAGTCGAGACCAACAGCTTAACATGCCTTCCGAAGCACGGAGGAGCTCGAGATGAAAAGTTTTTGGTCACCCATTCCGTGACCGACCTTTGCGCGATAACCACTGCGCCACGGGCTCTTCTATATATCTACCAACCATAATAATAAAAAACACCGAAGCAGTGCATTTAAATCGAAACTGAATTTCATGTAACTAATAATGAAAATGTCCAACCCACAAAGTGCGCGCGTGATAGTCAACCCATAGAAGCGCACTTAGGACTTAACAATGGCAACTATCTCGTTTGACGACACGAAGGTTCCGCTGACATGTCGTGACTGATCGCGGCCAATAAACTATTTGTAACTGCCGATATATCAATTGGGTACACATTTTGAACCTACACTGGAGTTCTCTATTAACTGGAGGAGCAACTTTACCATTGTTAGATTGAGACCACAAATTGTGTCTTGAATATCATGTCTTGTTTTGTCTTGATGTCTGGTCCTTCATATATGTTTGTTATACTAGTTGTAAGTTTAGTGCAATGTCATTCATAAGTAATATTTTAAAATTGGAAAATCCAAAAATGCACGCCTCGTAACGTTCATTAAAAATGTAAATTATAACGAAATTTACAAGCTAAAATTTAAAAAAATTCGAACAATTAAATAATAAAAGTATTGAAGCTACAATCTCCAATTTAGTTATAAGCATAGAGTAACTTTGAGCCTCCGCTGCCGGTAGCATTTCTCAAAAAAACCGATAATGGCCAAAATAATGGCTTGTTCCAATTACTTTATATGAGCTTTTCATTATGTTTTCGCTTTTAAATGTACCTAAATGTTGTTTTTTTCATAATAGTTATAGTCATAGTAGTAATACCTAAATGTTTGTTTGTTAAGTTGTCCTAATGATAAAATTAACAATCACTGCCCCGCACCATCAGTACTTTAGTCACGTTTAGTCTAAGCCGCATCAACACTCATTTTAAATCTTGCAATCTCAAGATTAATGAATTAATCTATTCATCCTTTCTCCGATCACCCTCTTCAGTTTTCTAAGACTACACCATACTCGCCTAGAAAATATTACGTTACAATGATACCTCCATGCTACAATACAATCACGCCATTACTGCAATGAGCAGGCACAGTGTCACGGCGCGAGAATTACCGCTCGAACGTGACAACTGCAACATACAAGTGCACTCCGAACAATTGACTGGTATCTAGATACGCGCCGGCACGCGATGGTATTGTGCACACTTGTATACAGGATTAGCGGCAATGTATAATTAATACGTGAGTCGTAGTTATATCGTCTACTACGTAGATCAGTTGACGTCGCAAATTGACACTGAACATAAAACAACTGAATGCTTACAAAAAAAATCTTGTTCGATATAATAAACGATATAATAATTTTTACGCGTTTCAAATTTCAAAAGATTTAACAATGTTTTCTAAAATTTTACTGCTACATACAAAGCGAATCTTGAGCTAACCCAACTTAATGGTAACTCTTACAAATTAAGTCAATGTTTTGCTATATACTATATAGATTGAACTTGAAATAAGGACAGGTTTCCATTTACCGCAAAATCTGAGGAGTTATTCAATTTTTCAAAGGTTTGTATATATAATTAATATTGTGATGTCATAAAGGTTATGATTTATCCCGATACTCTACAGCAAGGGGTTTACACAAAATTGATTACCCGATATTTAATTTTGACATCGCAAAGTAAATTATGCAAAACAGAACTGATATGTTAATGCACTGACCGGACGATTTAGCACCCCTGCGTATCGGCGGACATTTGTAGCTATTTAGGGTCCCTATCGCAATCTTAATCTTCATCAGATATCAATTCTTTCATCGACTACACATTACACAAACGTTAAACGAATTCATAAGTTTGCTATCTAATTAAGTAGACATCTGTTTTATACGCTTCATGTTGGTATAATAAATATTTGACCATAAAGACATCGATTTGGGCCTTTTAAAGTGTCGTCTTGAATCTATTTTTTTTTTAATTAACTAATGTGATAGGTATCTTATAATTAATTTAATTCTTTCGTTTATTTTATTTCCTTTAGTTTGTAGTGTCAAGCAAAATTAAACACAAGATTTAACTTCGAAGATCTATCAATATAAAGTTTAATAATTATTTTTGTATATGATAACGGTCTAAAAGTTTTAGTAAAAATTGATGTGATAGCAAAACTGGAATATTTAATTATCCTCAAATTTTATAAGTTCAACCCTTCCCTGATTATATTTGAATACATTAGAATCCTAACTCATTTTTGACAAGCTGCTAATCATATTCGACGGAACACCTTGCGACGTTTGAGACTATTAGAATTTTAAAACATCAAGACCCAAGGCAGTTGATAATTTTGAGGGTTAAATTGAAGGAAAAAGATACTGCGTGTGGTAAAACCACCTGTTAATCTTGTTGCATTACTTATAATAAATTATAATAAATAGTTTATTGACTATTCAGTGTTACATTATTCTCTTAATTAAGCTAATTTAAAGTAGGTCCAAAAACTGTGCATAAAAGATAAGAGGTTAACGTTGGCAGCTATGAATTACTGTACCACAGCTGCCATTACTATCCAGGTCAATCGTCATTGATCTAGGTACTTGTTTTGTTTATTGAAAATTAACTCTATCTCTAAGTTTCTTTCGGAGCCAAAAAGTCACGGCAGACCCCGTATTCTACTTCCTACTAATAATGTAAATGTGTATGTTTGTATGTATGGATTTATGGATGATTTTCACGCAAAAACTACTAAACGAATTTGGTTAAAATTTGGGTCAATAGTAGATGGTTGCTTTTGAAGGTCCTTCATCCATAAAAGCCACTTGAAGTCGATCAAATGACTCATCAGGATTTAGGCCACATTTAGAATCGTAGAAAATCATCGAACGAAAATGTGCTCAAAGCATCCGTTTTTAAATGAGACACGATTGGCTCTCAAAAAAATGTGGAGGAAATTTCGAAATTCGACAATGGTATTTTAACTTTTTTTTTTTTCAAAATAATTACAAGTGGCCAGTGCCCTATAGAAAAGCCCTTTTTTTCGCAAAACTTTCTGAGTGGCCTGGTAATGGCGACCTAGGCTCGATCACTCTGGCGACGAAAGATTAGAGAGCTGCCCCTGTATACAAGTGGCTTTCTTTTTTCGATATCGCCAGTAGAATAGAAAGACAAATGTATGGAATTGACATTAGCGATCGAAATGTCACGTGACCGTTAATGTCAATCCCTTTCATTTTCTTTCTATTCTACTGGCGATATCGATAAAAGAAAGCCACTTGTCTAGGCCCTCAGGCAGCAAATAGCAATGGGAAAAAGCCGAAGGAAGAATACTATGGGCGTTTGTGCACTACACTGAATTTTACCGATCCGGAAAAAAACGGATGCTTGTATTTTAATAATTAATTATTATAAATAATAGAATTTATTTATTTCGTGTAGTTTAGGGTTCGAAACATTGAAACTACACGAAATAAATAAATTCTTATTATTATAAATGATTAAATTATTAAAATACAAGCATCCGTTTAGTTCCGGATCGGTAAAATTCAGTGTAGTGCACAAACGCCCTATCTAACGACATTTTTATAACATTAACATTTCGGTCAGAGTTAAATTTGCAAAAGTGTTCCATAACGATTTTGCATTATCCGTAAGGATACTTCACTCATTAGTTTCCCCGACTTACCGGAAACTAGATTTATAGTTAATTGATAAGAGTAACAACTGATAATGAAATAAGATGTTTTAGGAGTTTCGTAACATTCAAATACTTAGTAAGCATATTGAATCCAACAGTCTAGGAAACAACAAACACTCATACAGTTTTTAATACAATTTTCATCAACTATCAAAATTAAATTACTTCGAGGCGGTTTGTTTACACTGCTATAATTAAAAGCCCATCAAGAAGACCCATATCCTTGTGTGGTCACCCCGTGACAATCATCACCCATATCTAATACCACTTTATTCGAGTATTCAGCATATGTAATTTGAAGATTTTTAAAACCATTTAGCTGAGACCCAAAACGAAACGTGTAGAGTAAAGTGAGGTAAAGCGTCAACAGTTCACCAAAAGATCTTAGTATATTGGACAGGGTTACACATTAAAATTTTATATAAGTTCGACGTTCCAAAGAAAGGCATTTACCGATGTGGAAGATAAGCGTCGAGCAACTGCCAGTAGCCATTGTTTTAATATACGATGTGAAAATACGTTTCATTCCGTCGGAGAAATTAAAATTTGACGGTTTGGGTAATTTGTTTTTAATTAGTCGTAAGTAAATACCGTTTGAGATGGGAACGAACGATAACTTGCATTAGCAGTACTTAATTATACGTGTTGAGAATAGACGGGGAGTCGTTATATCGATCTTACAGTTAAAACACACTTTTTCACAAAGTATTTTCAAAAAATATGCATATTCTTTATTATTTCTTAGCATTTTCTAAATCTATGAACGATACTCACCTAATTCCTAAGCAACACAAGTTGCAATAAGTAACTGCATTATCAAAAAATATTTTTTCTTCTAATTCGAATTGCAAATTGCATCGATAATAATATTATACTGAAAGAATATATTTCATCTCAGACATTTGTTTTTAAACACGCATTTACAGACCACCAACCTACTTTAATCAATCTAATAAATACCTACTCATAAACACAAAATATATTAACATTAAAAAAAAGTAGATTAAGACAATGCCTTGAGACTTGAGATAGGTAACTAGAAAACACAGATTTATCTTATACTGGCGGACCCGGTGAACTTCGTACTATCACCATCTCAACCTGAACGCGTGAGCGACAAAATTGAAAAACATGGTTGAACATTTCAGCTGGCCCAACTGAAATGCTCGTTTATTCGACATTATTTTTATGAAATTAAATTACTTGTATTTGATTTTTCTTTTGTCATTTCATTATTTTTAGTCGTTACGAGTTATTAAAATTTTTACTTTTCTGCATTCACAATACAATATTTATTATTGAAAAATTGAAAATGGAGTACCTACCTATTTCAGAAAAAATCGACCCGTCTCACATCTATCGGACTATCATCGTCTCGGTCTCATCGGAGCTAGTTGTGAGACGGCACGATATTTTCTAAAATACTTAATTTTCAATTTTCCAATTGTTACGAGTTAATTAAAATTTCTATTGGGTTTCTAAAAATTATATTGCATGATACTGTCTACGAGTGTTAAGGTAGTATCAAGTATTGACCGTCCGTATTTGATACGTAATGTGAAGTTAATAAAATTTAAAAAAAGACTTTCTGTGATACATCTTTTTTTTAAATAGGGGCTGACAAGTGACGTAAATACATGAAAAAAATTGCTTGTTGTTCTATTCAAGCGGGCTCTACGCCACTCCATTTTGCGCTAACGGTAATAACTAAGCCGCATTGTGCCGGCGACCAATGGGCAGGCAGGGCGAGCAATAAAAGCTAATTGAGCGGTAGGGGAATGCTCACTGAATGCTTACCAATGAGCAAGCATTAGGGGAACGGTATATAAGCAGTACATAGTACTCCCGCCTTCTGTGTTGCGAACGTAAAGTTAGTGTTTAATTTGTGTCATGTAAGTGATATAACGTGTAATAAGATACATAACAAAGAATTAATATTGAGATATAAACCTGATGGATGTTATTGTTTACTGACCTTTTTTTATATATCCTATCCTATCCTATCCTACGAATCCTACTAATATTATAAATGCGAAAGTTTGTGAGTATAGATGTATGGATGTTTGTTACTCTTTCACGCAAAAACTACTGAACGAATCTGGATGAAATTTGCAACAGAAATAGATTACAGGCTGGAATAACATTTTGGATACTTTTTATCCCGATATTCCCACGGGAACGGGAGCCACGTGGGCGAAACCGCTGGCTACCGCTAGTATTATAAATGCGAAAGTTTGTGAGTATGGATGGATGTATGTTTGTTACTCTTTTACGCAAAAACTACTGCAGGGATCTGGATGAAATCTGCAACAGGATAGATTATAGGCTGGAATAACACATAGGATACTTTTTATCCCGATATTCCCATAGGAACGGGAACCACGCGGGTGAAACCGCGGGCGGCCGCTAGTTTTAAATATATGCAACATTTACATTGAAACTAGTATTGTTGTGTTACTTTTATGATTATAAACACCATAATAATAAGCTTGCCTAATAATAAAAACAACACTAAATAATCAACATTTTGAAAATTAAAAATGTACTTACATATTAAACGCTATATTGTAATCTTCTTCATGAAAATATTGAAAATGAAGCATTAGAAAATATCGACCGAAAATCGACGAAATTCGAATCCATGACGACGATAGTCGTTAGAGCATACGCCCGGACACTGAAAGGTCGTGGGTCGAGCGAGTCTCATCGGAGCTAAAAGTTGTGAGACGGGTCAACTTTTTCTATAAGGTAGGTACTTACTTTATTTTCAATACTTTAAAAAATAAAAAGTGAATGCAAAAAAGTAAAAATAATCTTCTTCGTGATTACTACCTACAGTAAAGTAAAAGATTTATATTTTCATGGCCTACCAAATGAAATCCTCTATAGAGTAGAGGCATGGAAATTATTGCTACTTTAAAATCATTTTCATGTGATCATATGATTCACCAAAATCATATGATTTCACCTGTGATTTATCACAGGCCATGATTTATCATTATCGTATCATATCGTCACACTTACTACTATTGCTGCTGCTACTGGAAATTATTGATTTTTTAAAGGTAATGATTTTGATGATGGCTACATTGTAGCTATGTATAGAAATGCAATATGAATATTTATGATTTTTATGAATATGATAAAATGACGCTACTATACCTAAATATAAAAACTTACTAAATAAGTCAACGATAAACTAGTCGCAAGCAGTTAAAAGCGGTAAGTCGGACGGTTCAAAGCAAAATAGAGTTTTTAAAATATGCTAATTGCTTACCGTGGCTTATGTTCACCTCGCCACAGCACGTTATGGCTAAATAACAATAACTTCGCCCCATAGACTTTCTTTCAAATAGAAATAAAAAAAACACGTTTTTATGGAAAAATGATGATTGTTTTAACTTTGACGGGTAGCAACGTGTAAAGTTATGGTATTAAATTTCTTCTAGATACTTGTTACCTCTTCATATTTAGCATAGAACGCCATTAGGTACATCGAGTTAAATATACCTACCTACAAGATTAGTAGTTACCGTACCGCGCCAAAGCGTTGCCACTTGACATTATGGTCAAGTCATATTCAGCAAACGTCACTTCAGTTGTCGTCTCACAGAGCATATGAGACGACAACCGAATCACGCGAGAAAAAAATCTCGAAAATAGGTAAAAGCGTCGTGAAAAAGTGCGATTCAAGATTTCAAGAACATAATAAAGCAACCGGAATTGAGTATTTGACTGAAATTTTTTATTGACTTAAAATGTAAATTTAATTAGTAGCAACACAACATAGGTATTTATTTTCAAATATCTTGCATATTTTCAGCGATATAGAGCTTCAAACTTTCTAATTAGACAAGGAGAGCGCTATAGAAACGTGACGTCACATTTCAATAGCGCCATACTCTCGCCATAGAAAATTTCGTTTTAGAAAGAGATAGCTAGAGTCACAATTAAGTAGCTCATAATTCGCTTGTTATAATACAGATTATTTTATTTTTTCACATTTGTTATTTAATAATGTTATATTTCTGAATGTCATTTGTTCGGAAAAGATCGACATTTCTGAACGCATCTCTAATGTCACGTCAAATTGACATTAGCTGTCACTTGAAGTTGACAGTTCTTATCTGGATTGAATTCCTTGTACAAAAATGTCGGATAAAATTTTGCTGAATTGTTAAAAAAAACGCTCGCGTTGAATGTGCCTGCCATATCGAGTTTGAATTGAATCCTGAATTATCCTTTTGATCCCGTTTTGTACGACCAAGATTTAGACGCCATCTTGACGAGTGGCCCGGTCGCGGCGTTTTGAAATAAAGAGTACCACCCCACGCGTTGTTGTCGGGACAATATTAATAAACAAGCCCCGCGTGTGTCGTTGTGTATTGTTGGGGTGCCCAGTGTCTTGGGACCCTGTGTGGTATTTGTTTTGTGAGTAAGGTGACGAATTGGTAAGGTCTGCAGAAGAAGAAGGAACATCAAATGGGGGCGCGCCATCATACCACTTCTGCCCGGAGACTTTCGACACCACAGACCCGTATGTAAAATTCACCTTAATTTAAATTAAGTCGCTGTGTATCGCAGTTCATATTGTTCAGTTACATCCCGGCTGAAACCAAGTTTTGTCCGGAGTCTATATTAGTGATACGCTTCCACTGCGCTATGCCGGTTCCGCGGGTCTAGGCAGGGGTGTACTGAACATTGCTTGGTAGCAGGGCGTAGTTTGAAGGCCTGAGAGGCCCACGCCAAAACTTTGTCTATTAATCAGTGCCGTTTTGATGACCATCTGGTCCGGACTGGATTAATTTGTACTTGTAAATGGTAATTAACTTGCATTTGAAAAGTAAAGGGCATTCCTTCTGTTATTGGTTCCATGTCTTGTAATTAATTGTCATGTATTGAAGTTCCAAAATGTAAACAGATGCCTTTCTTTGTTCATAATAATTATTATTTAGTTTGTTAGCAAATTTGAGTTGTGAATATTGACAAGTTGTTGCTAAATAATAGCTAATAAAAAGTTGTCCTAAAAAGGCTTGGGTACTTAATAAGTTTGCACTCAATACTTAGTGAAACTTAAATGATTTAAGACATTATTTACACATTGAAACTTATTGAAACTTGTGCTTTGAAATAATTAAAATTAATTTGTTGTATGTTGATATCCAAGTGAATTTCAATAGTCAGTGATTTGTTTGAACTGAATAACTTTTGACTTATAAAGTCAAAGTTAGTTTGTGTCTAAGTTATAACCTCTTGAGAGTTAGAGTTATAATTATATACTTGAGTTTTGTTGTTTTCTGATAACCTCCAAATATTTAAGAGTTTGTGTCATTATAAATACTTTGTTGTTGTAATATTGGAATTTTGTGGTTATTAATAACCTCCAAATATTGGAGATTTTGTGTTATAGTGAATATTTTGAATTTGTTGTTTTTGTTGATAAATTTGTGACGTTACAATGACGGCCTCCTCGGCTAAAGCCAAAATACGTTCTGAGTTACGGTGGTTAGCTTCTGCGGTTGCATTGTTGGATCGACCGGATAGGACGGAGGCCTTGTTGAACAGATACGTAGATCTGCCCGTACGTTTGGCTGTTGTTGATGAACAGTATGCCTTATTTTTGGAAAAGACTGTTGAGGCCGATGTGGAAATGCGACAAGAAGTCGGTTTGGATGTGGACCAGTGTTATGATTTTGCGGACAGAATTACCCAGGTGGCTCGACCTTTGCAAGTGGCAAGAGAGAATGAACCGAGCCCGTCCCCGGTCACATCTAAGAGTATGCCCCCTCTATTTGCTAGATTGGCCCCCTTAGATTTAAGGCGTTTTGCTGGTCGTCTAGAGGACTGGGAGGGCTTTATTAATATTTTTGATAGTCTCGTACATGCCCGGGATGATTTGACCCAGGGCCAGAAGTTGGCTTACTTGTTATCCGTGTTGGAAGGGGAGGCCCTTGAATCGGTTCAACATTTGGCCCCCTCGGATGAAAACTACCCTATTGCTAGGGATTTGATTGCCCGTCGGTACCAGAACGTACGACGTCTGGCGGACAACCATGTTGCCGCCATTTTGAATTTACCCCGCGTTGCCAGCGTGATGCACTTGAGAGTGGCTTTGTTGAATCCGCTGTTGGTTGCCTACAACGCATTAAAAAACTTAAAACTCCCAGTGGAGCAGTGGTCGTTTTTGTTACTGCACATTGTCCTGGGAAAGTTGCCGGACTCTGTTAAGGTCCGTTTTGAGCAGCAGTATGGTGGGGATAGTGCGACTTATCTGCCACCCTTCTCGGACCTCTTGATGTTCCTGGAAGGAGAGAGTAGACTGGCAGATAATTCCTCTCTGGCCGGTCCTATGGGACCCGAACGACCTGTGCCACAGAGTAGGTCCCCCACCGGACCCCCCCGTAGGGGGCGTATGGCCCCTCGCGCGCCCGGCCGCTATGCCGCCGTCCAGGAGACCGCCCGCTGCTTGTACTGTCGGGAACCGGGTCACAGCACGACCCGTTGTGATAAGTTTCTCGACCAGCGCGTCCAAGGCCGTCGAGCGATCGCGCGACAACGGACATGGTGCTACTCGTGCTTGGGCCTGCACATGCAGCGCGAATGTACCCAAGCGCACCCATGCCGCTTTTGTAAGGGCAACCACCATCCCCTCCTCTGCATGAACAGCCCAGAGGGCGGCGGAGCGCCGCAGCGCGTCGCTGCAGGATCACCTCGTATGGGTGGGGGTCTCGGACCCCCCGCGGTGTTTGCATCCCGCAGCAGTTCTAGTGGCCACCAGAGTGGCCCCAGACGCTCTCCGCCACGTTTGGAGCCTCAAACCGGCGGGGGTCCCAGGGACCCCCCCATGGGAAACCGATCCCCAAGGATGGGGATGAGTCATGCGAGCGTTGCCGGAGGTCGTAGAGGCCCCCCGCGACGTTTTGAGCCTCGCACGGGCGGGGGTCCCACGGACCCCCCCATGGGAAATCGGTCCCCAACTAGGGGGTTCGATTTTGCGAGCGTTGCGGGAGGTCGTAGAAGCCCCCCGCAACGTGTTGAGCCTCGCACAGCCGGGGGTCCCCGGGACCCCCCTTCTGAAAATCGGTCACCGTGCCCCCGCGACTATGGGGCGACGTACACGGTGGATGCTAGGCACCGATTCTTGCCGCCGCTCGCCGAATACCCGCGTTTGGAGCGGCGCCCGCCCCGTCTTCAAGGGGCCGGGAGATATAACCCGCCTGATACCGGGCGAATTGGACGTAGGCAGTATGTGGGAGAATGGGACCCACTGGATCGCTATGAGCGACCCCCTTACCATGGGGGGACGTCTGGGGACCCCACATACTAGCAATCAACGTGTTTACGGTCGATTGTAGCCACCCCTCCAGAGACCGTTTTGTTGCCCACGGCCTCTGTGCTTGTCAGGGGATTGAATGGCGACCTTGTGGAAGTTCGCGCCTTGTTGGATTCCGGTGCTCAGGGGTGTGTTGTGTCATCTTGGTTAGTTAGGCGGTTGGGCCTCAAGGTGCACCCCCACACGGAAGGCGTGAGAGGTGTTGGCGATGTGAAAGTCCCCGGGTTGTTAGTGCATGTTGACTTCACATTTACCTCACGTAATAAGTCCACGCCAGGCATTAAGACCTCGGCGATTGTGTTGGACACAGTTGTTGGCCGTCAACCTTCAGTTGACTTGGGACCGAGTATGTTGTCTTTGGTGTCTGATTCCCCACTCGCCGATCCAAATTTCTTCCGCCCAGGCCCGATTGATGCTCTCCTTGGAGCCGATGTCCTGGGGCGAGTTTTGTTGACGGGGAAGCGAGTTTTGCAGCCAGATGGCTTGGTAGCTCTGCAGACGACACTCGGTACAGTTGTGATGGGCCCTGCTCGCCGCGTTTTGGATTCCCTTGATGAGGATCGCGGTCTTGTTTTTAATGTGTCTTTCTCCGAAGTGGTGCAGAAGTTTTGGGAGGTTGAGGAACCTCCACCAGCCCCGCGGGTCGACCCAGTAGCGGATGAATGCGAGTTGTATTACCAGAATAACACTGGTCGCCTCCGCTCTGGTCGTTTGATCACCCGTCTCCCCTTTCGTGCCGGCCGACCTCCTCTGGGCGAATCCCGACCGCTAGCGGAACGTAGGCTAGTGGCGATGGAGCGTCGCATGAGCAAGGATCCGGTCTTCCGCCAGAAGTATGTTGAATTCATGCGGGAGTATGAGGAGTTAGGGCACATGTCCGTGAGCGATTTGGATTGGCGCTCCGTTGAGCACTTCTTTTTGCCGCACCACGCCGTTTTGAAATCCGGAAAGATTCGGGTGGTCTTTGACGGTTCGGCTCCCACCTCTACTGGAGCGTCCTTGAACCAGTGTCTGCATGTAGGTCCCAAGCTGCACACGGAGATCTCAGACATTTTGACCAACTTCCGGCGGCACCAAATTGTATTTATGACTGACATCCGGATGATGTTCAGACAAACGGTCATCCATCCAGAGGATAGGAGGTACCAATTGATTTTGTGGAGAGAGAGTCCTAGGGACCCCTTGTTGATTTATGAATTGAATACGAATACGTACGGTTTGGCTTCGAGCCCGTTTGTTGCGATTCGTTCTTTGTTGGAGTTGGCCGAGAAGGAGCGCTTGAGATACCCTCGCGCCTCCGCCATTTTGGCCAGTGACGTCTATGTGGATGACATTTGCACGGGCGCCTCATCTGTCTCAGAGGCGATTGTCCTGAGAGACGAACTCACCGCCCTTTTGAAGTCGGGAGGTTACGAGTTGAGGAAATGGATATCCAACTCGCCTGATGTACTGGTAGGTTTGCCCGAAGAGCACCAGCAGGACCCCCACCTATTCGAAAATGTGGATAATCCCCATGTGGTGACCGTCCTTGGCGTACAGTACAAACCGGTCTCTGACACTTTCACTTATTGTGTGGATTTACGACCACCGAAAGTCTGGACCAAGCGTTTAGTATTGTCTACTGTCGCACGTACCTTTGACCCCAATGGGTGGATTTGCCCCGTGCTGTTTATGGCCAAGTGTTTCTTGCAACGGTTATGGGCTTCGGGTGTGTCGTGGGATGAACCCCTTTCGGACGAGTCACTCCGAGATTGGTCGAGCTTCGTTTCATCCCTCCCCGAGATTAATGAAGTGCATTTGCCGAGGCTATTCCTCCTTTCTGAAAATTGTAAAGTTACTCTTCACGGCTTTTCCGATGCCTCCGAACGTGGATTTGCTGCGGCCGTGTACCTCCGCACCGTTACTGTTGACGGAGTTGTTGCTGTGCATCTGGTGATAGCGAAAAGCAAAGTCGCTCCCCTTCGGACTCGTCATACGATCCCGAGGTTGGAATTGTGTGGAGCTGCCCTCCTAATGCGTTTGTTGAACCACGTATGGCTCACATTAGGTCGATCTATTAAGATACAAGAGGTTTATGCTTGGACGGTCAGTCAGGTCGTCCTTTGTTGGTTGAAGGCTCCGGCGCACACCTTGGACGTGTTTGTGGCCAATCGAGTGTCGCAGATTTGTAATTCCGACATCGAGTTGATTTGGAGACACGTGCCGGGAACCATGAATCCCGCGGATTGTGCGTCTCGGGGTTGTGTAGCCCCAACCCTAATTAACCACCCCCTCTGGTGGGGCCCACAGTGGTTGATGCGGCCTGAGTCGGACTGGCCGCCCTCTCCAGCGTTGTCGAACGTAGCCGTTCCTGATAGGCGGGCATGCGTCCTGGAGACTAACCCCGCCGGGGAAAAGGATTTGTTGTTGGATCGGTACAGCTCCTTACAGAAGCTGCTTGGTGTTACCGCTTGGATCAGACGTTTTGTGTACAATTGCAGAAACCCACGCGCGAGGCGTGATTCGTCGGTTCTCACTCCGGACGAGCGTAGGGACGCGCTCTTGTTTTGGGTCCGGAGAGTACAAGCTGATAGTTTTGAGTCCGAGATTGAAATTTTGCGTTTAGGCCGTCGCAAGTTGAAGGGCGCGGTATCGCGATTGAATCCCTTCCTGGACGAGAGTGGGCTTTTGCGAGTCGGCGGAAGACTTCGAAATGCGAACCTGCCGTATGGAGCTCGTCACCCCCTTTTGTTACCTAAAGCCGGACATTTGACTCAACTGATAATAACAGATCGCCATGTGAATGCACAACATGCTGGCTGTAATGCTTTGTTGGCCATTTTGCAGCGTGAATTTTGGATTTTGTCTGCTCGTCGAGCCATTCGCACTGTGGTTTTTCGTTGCCTGCCTTGTTATCGATTGAAGGCCGCGACCATGCAGCCCCAGATGGGTGATTTGCCTGCTGATCGCGTCACGGAATGTAGAGCTTTTGCCGGAGTCGCCACCGACTTCGCCGGTCCCTTTACTGTAAAGGCTTCGAGACTGCGTAATGCTAAAACCTATAAGGCGTACCTGTGCGTGTTTGTGTGTTTGTCCACCAAGGCTGTCCATTTGGAAATTGTCTCGGAATTGTCTACCGAAGCCTTTGTCGCCGCCTTGAGCAGATTTGTTTCCCGTAGAGGAATGCCTACATTGATACGTTCCGATTGTGGTACTAATTATAAGGGAACGTGTAATTATCTTAAGGAAGTAGTTAAGTTTTTTGTTGATAATAAAATAGACATTGGAACCACCCTCTCCCGGCGTGGGATAATCTGGAAGTTTAGCCCTCCAGCTTGTCCGACGTGGGGAGGAATTTTTGAAGCTTGTGTAAAGGCTGCCAAGACACACTTGCGTCGCGTGATTGGAGAAACTATTCTCACGTTTGAGGAACTTGATACGGTATTTTGTAAAATTGAGGCCGTCCTCAACTCGCGACCCTTGTGCCCGTTGTCTTCGGACCCGAATGACCTGGAAGCGTTGACCCCAGGTCATTTCTTGATCGGACAGCCCCTTTTGGCTTTGCCTGAATATCCGATTCAGGATGTAGGATCCCATCGTTTGTCGCGATACCAACTTTTGAAACAGATGTCCCAAAACTTCTGGGCACGTTGGTCGATGGAGTATTTGCATATCCTACAACAGCGCGTGAAGTGGACAGATAAAACCACCCCACCCCAGACTGGCGACCTCGTGTTGATTAAGGATGCTAACCTGCCGCCCCTATGTTGGCGAAGGGGGCGCATTGTTAAACTCTACCCCGGAACTGACGGAGTTCCTCGTTTTGCTGAGGTTTTGGTTCGAGATTCGGTTTTGAAGAGAGCAGTTAGTGGGCTCTCCCGATTACCCGTAGATTGACGTACCGTTCTTAACGGTCCGGGGCGGGGGGATGTTCGGAAAAGATCGACATTTCTGAACGCATCTCTAATGTAACGTCAAATTGACATTAGCTGTCACTTGAAGTTGACAGTTCTTATCTGGATTGAATTCCTTGTACAAAAATGTCGGATAAAATTTTGCTGAATTGTAAAAAAAAACGCTCGCGTTGAATGTGCCTGGCATATCGAGTTTGAATTGAATCCTGAATTATCCTTTTGATCCCGTTTTGTACGACCAAGATTTAGACGCCATCTTGACGAGTGGCCCGGTCGCGGCGTTTTGAAATAAAGAGTACCACCCCACGCGTTGTTGTCGGGACAATATTAATAAACAAGCCCCGCGTGTGTCGTTGTGTATTGTTGGGGTGCCCAGTGTCTTGGGACCCTGTGTGGTATTTGTTTTGTAAGTAAGGTGACGAATTGGTAAGGTCTGCAGAAGAAGAAGGAACATCAGATGGGGGCGCGCCCTCATACCACTTCTGCCCGGAGACTTTCGACACCACAGACCCGTATGTAAAATTCACCTTAATTTAAATTAAGTCGCTGTGTATCGCAGTTCATATTGTTCAGTTACATCCCGGCTGAAACCAAGTTTTGTCCGGAGTCTATATTAGTGATACGCTTCCACTGCGCTATGCCGGTTCCGCGGGTCTAGGCAGGGGTGTACTGAACATCTACATTAAATAAGTATCTACATTTCAACAACAGTCGAATACCCAATTACGTAGATTTATTGTTTCTATGTTCATGAACACTTTTTTACGCATTCTAATGATGTTTGCTTCTCTACTTTATTTAACTCGATGGGTAGGACAGGTACCCGTACCTACCTACTAGATAGTCGATGTCGTTTATTCTTTTCAGATGGCTGAATAACCTATATTCTACAGTTTTGTTTATAATTAAATAAAAAAAGTAAACAAAAGTGCAAAAGTAGGAATACCATTGGTTAAATTTTTGGAAGTACTTAGTTGGCTGTCGCATGGCGATATTGTACGAATCAGTTTGTTAATCTAATTATCCACTTCCACTTCTTTAAGTTATTAGCTATTCTCCAGTCATAGCAAGGTTGCAGCGCAGGGTTAACTACAACGAACCCTTCTTTTAATTTCGTGTTTAGTTTTTCTTTCGTTAGAGTATTGCCACAATGTTTCATCCTGATTTAAATGTAATATATAAGTCCCGGAATTTAGATCTCCTAATAATGTAATTTCTGGCGTGGTATAGTTCTGAGCCTTGCCGCGTTGTTCAGTCGCAGCGCAACTTCATCAGCGCGCTCTGTCCTAACCTGACCTAGCACAGCCTAGTAACTCTAGTACCTACTTGGAACGTACCTAATAACGACCGATTTGGCGCAGGATTAGGATACCTGCCTTCTGCACCAGAGGTCTCGGGTCCGATTACCGAACAAGACAAATATTTATGTGCATGAACAAGAACATGTCTAGTTGTCTTGGTCTGGGTGTTATCTACTTATGTATATTAATTGTTTATTTATTACTTGTTCTGAAATGTTAAAATGGCAACGCACCACCGAAATCGGCCAGATCAGCCTCCTACCCTTCTTTATATTAGCAGATAGATAATAGTACATAATTATAATAAAGCTTTTCATTTTAATACAATCCATTTAAGCTATGAAAATACATCGGGTAATAGTATTAGTTTTGTTCTTAATAAATATGTTTTGTTAGAAATGTTAATTAATTATGTATGATACAAGGAGACTAAATTTTGGTCTCCTTGTACTTAGAGTAAAGCCTCCAGCCTTTTCCTTTTTTGTCTGTTTTGGCTAACTTATTGCATCTGCATCCGGCCTGTGACCTTCACGATATCCTCTACCCATCTTTTCTTTTGCTTCCCTACTTACGCTTCTATTCGGATCGATCCATTCCATTAACCTGTCTTTGAGCCTACAAATATGGACTGCCCATTGCTATTGTAGTCTCATTGCATGCTGGAGAGCATCTGTTTATTTGGTTAAACTTTTATCGGTTTCTATATTGCTCTATATTGCTCTGTCCAAATAGCAGATAATAAGGCCTAATTAGCCTGACGCGTTGCTAATTTTGTGTTTTAGCTCTAAGCACTCAGTACCTACCTATTGGAATTTGGAGCCTTTCATATCTCAAGACTTAATATTATAACAGAAAAACAACCCCCACAGAACACGGAAAGATTTTTTTCTCTTACTTTCCATGTTCTGTGACAACCCCTCTCTAGTCTCTACCCATATTTTTCATTCTAAAATTAATTTAAAGAATTCGCTTTTAGCAGTAATTATAACGGCTAAGCGGTTAAAATCCCCAACGGGGTAGTCTTAGCCTACACCGCACCTGATGTTAAGTGATGATAAGGCTGAAGGTGGAAGCACTCTACTCCCGGAATCCTAAATCATCGAGAAACTGGCTGTCTCATCTCTAACTGCCGGACCCAATAATGCTGAAAACATCATTGTTATGGCGTCAGACTTAGATAAGGTGGTAGTAGCTAGCCAGACGAACTAAGAACAAGTCCTACCACCAACTAAACCGAATACAATATGCACCCCCACTGGCAATCGAACCGGGACCTCTGGGTCAGAAGCCGGTGGTGTGAATTACTAGACCACAGAGACGGTTGTCTAGCACAGTCTAGTACCTACTAGTTCGAAGCGGTCAGTGTGCATATGCAGCAACGTTACATAAGAAAAATCCGTTCCTAATTATTACATATTATTATTTACTGCCACTTCTGTAAGTAAATTAGCTCTAGCGGCTTGGTGACACGGAAGCCCGCTACTGTGCGCCTCCATTCTTCGCCATTGTTCGGCGCAGCACAGCCGCCGCTTGGTCGGCGCGCTCAAAGGCGCCGCCTTTGTCACCTGTCCACACATTGTCTAGCACACTGCCCACTGAATCCTAATTAGATCCCAAAAGACAAATTGTGGACTAGAACAGACGATGTGATCGTATTAGCATAAAGTTTCTGGAGTGTTTGATCTATGAAAATAAAATATGTTCTACAGACAGCGTCAAATAAAGACATTCAAAAGAACTAATAAAAAAAATTGTACTATGCAAAGTTCATATTGTTATTTTTTAACGTTTGTAACGTTTTTGCTTCGTCCTCCTATGTATAATGTTGTCTCATCTCTGAGCAGGAAGTTGTAGGATGCGAAAATGTTTTAATTATGTTCATTTGTTTTTTCTAAAAAGTTTTCTATAGTTTTACCATAAAGTTAATATACCTACTAAGGTATATTAACTTTATAAGTTTTTTTAACATTCTGAAGAGTAAAAGAGAGAAAAGGAAATAAGTCTTTAATTTGATAAGTTTACCAACAACGCTAACTTATAGGTGAGAGGGTGCGATTTTTTCTAACAGGGTAAGTCGCATGGATAACTAAACGCTGCGGTGGGATACATGCCGTGATTTTAAAAACTTATTAGGGTATGAACTCAAGCGCGAATTGCGGTGAACCTACTAGATAGCCCGACCCGCGTACTTCGCCAGTTACCGTGAGACGAGCTGATTTTATTTATTTTTTTATTTATTTTAATTTAAATTGCCTACTGCACTTACAGTTATTGATAATGCGCGTGTGCGTTAAGCAATAAAAAATTATAATCATAAACTAACTACAATTATCCAATAAGTGCTACCCCATGGCTTTCATGGCTTTATAGATGAAAGGCTTTATGTATTCATAAACAGCTTGTTGATATTGCACAAGTGATGTAACTAGTGAGACAATTTCTAAAAGTGCGGCATCTATCCCTTACTTACCCTACTTCATTTTCAATAACTTATAGAAGTAATATACAAAAGCTATGAAACCTCACACCTACCTGTATTATACTCGTAAACCATTAATTAAATCGGTATTTAAAGAATCTAGTAAAAAATCATTCTTAAAGGAATCTTTATATAAATCACAATATGAAGTTGATTCTGAATCAAAACGAATCCTCGTCAAGCACTCAAGCATCTTACAAAATTTATGACTCTCGAAATTGTAAACAATACGAAGCAATATGTCAAAACAGCTTCACATAATACAATCAACGCCCTCAATGAAGGCCGAGGAGTCCATAATAACTTTAAAAAACTCACAATTGTCACAAAAGATGTCACCGTGATAAAAAATACTATGAACTTCTGTAGGAGTTAATAGATACCACACAAAGGATCGCAGCGGTGGTACAACCCTTGAATGGATGCGACCTACTAATTCATATTTATGACATTTCCACGTTCAAAGGGGTTCCTCATATCAAAATTTTTGTGCTTTGTGATCTTGTCATCGTGGAAACTGTCATAGTGGACTATATCAAAGGAATATTAAAAAGTATAGAAAGAATGATCTATTACATGCGTCACGAGTGAATATTTTGAGTAAATCAAAGTTAAGCCCTTTAAGGGTCACTTTTATAGAATGTTATACCATCTCTTGAAATTTTTTAACTATTCAATGTTCGTTACGTGTACCTTCTTTCATTACTTTGCTTATTTGGTTATAAATATCACCAATTCTTTAGCATGCCACGATTGAATGATCGCTCGTCATTCCGATCGCGTATAAATATTTTGTTGAGAATCTAAAGACCTCAAAGGCAGAGCTGGGTGCTACAACAAAAGCTCAATGTTATTTACATTTAGTCATCGGCTATCTATCAAGGCAGTGTTACTCTCAATAGCAACCTCGAGACAATCAGTGATAAACCGATAAAGAAATGATGCTAATGTAAATAAATCGTCAGCGATATGTTAATGTCCGGTTAGAGATCGGTTCGGTTAGGATGGAGAGAGCTTTTATTTACCTACCGTAACATACAAGACGGTTTTATTGATAACAATGTGTAGGTGTAAGTAGGTACCGTATTTAATGATATACCTCGTTGATTATATTAAATAATGCCACAACATTAGTCCAATCCTCCATATAGATCTTTTTAAGTTTTTGGCTGTAAAAAATTTAAAACCGCAAAATATAATTTTTGCAGAACCGACGAGCGGTGGAGTAGAAGAGTTTATAAATGGAGACCACATATCAGCAAATGTAATCGGACGCCCCCCCAACCAAATGGACCGACGACATAAAAAAGGCAGCAGGCTAGATAAGAAAGGCGACATTGGAAGGCGTACGTCAGGCTGAAATGAATTAAAATAGAATTCATCTGAACACATGGTAGATGTTTAGCAAACCGTCGTTGATCGAAATTCAATTCCTATTCCATACTGGGAAGCTGTTAATCTGAGCGGCTATGAGCGCGCGCGCATAACAAGTGAGCCTAACAAGCGCTGATTCAACGAGCGCCGACACTAAGCCCAAATTATAACGACCTGCAACTAATCATTCGTCATACCGGCGCAATTCACACTCGGAAGAATCCCCAATATTTTATGAGCATCTTTGAATATTGAAGGATATGGCAGGTTTATTGACTGTTTCATGTGAGGAACAGATTATATCTGTGTTAGACGTTTATTAACAGATACGATCAGAATCAGCAACCACTACAATATTGAAGTAATGTTGACCTGCGGGCCGATCGCGGTAATTGGGTATTTGACTGAATTTTTTTTATTGACTTAAAATGTTCATTTAACTAGTAGCAACACAACATAGGTATTTATTTTGAAATATCTTGCATATTTTCAGCGATATAGAGTATCAAGCTTACTAATGAAACAAGGAGAGCGCTATAGAAACGTGACGTCACATTTCTAGAGCGCCGAACTCTCGCCATAGAAAATTTCGTTTTAGAAAGAGACAACACAATTAAGTAGCTCATAATTCGCTTGTTATAATACATATTGAATTTCTTTTTTCATATTTGTTATTAAATAATGTTATATTTTCGCATGTCATAATTAAATATCTACATTTCAACAACTGTCAAACACCCAATTCTATGACGCATTAGTCAAATGTACGTGCAGTTGACGTGTAAAACCGTTTTTGATAACGCGCAGCTTTGACAGTGCGACATTTTTTTCTGTTCCGGTGATAATCTTTGGAACTAAAACAGTTTTCATACGACAGTCTATATTGACTTGATATTGACAGCTAATTTCGTATTGCAAGTGGCTCCTCTGTCACGGATGTCACCGGATCAGACAGGATTGTAGGCCTATAGGTTTGCGTGACGTGTGCGTCGTTATGTCACTTATGTCATTACGGCAATACGAAGTCAAACGTCAAGACCACGATGAAGACGCGCTGCATAGAATTACGGCGATTGGCCCGCTGGCCGCACACGGCCACACGGGCCACCGCACCGACCACAACCACAAAACGCCGAAACCGACCTATTTCCTGTAGTTTTCATGACATTACTAGCATATTACCACTATTACTTTAAGATCTCGGTTCTTCTAGCTTCAAGTGGCGCCGTTTGTAGTTGTCGCGTGTGCTGGCTCGTGTGCAGCGGCGGTAAAGGTAAAGTTATTGCGTATAGTGCCATCTTGCTCACAATATTACATTAACATTGTTTTAAAGCGTCGTCCACTCATGTCCATTGACATTTCTTGAGAAATGGGGAGACTAAAATATCTGATGATGATTCTAAGGACTCAGTAAACAAAGTTTAATAACAAAATTGTTTGGTTATTTTGGCTTCTGATCTGAGAGAGACTTTTAATACAACAAACATTTTATCTTATTCATTTATTTATAAAATCTTAGGGTCTTACTATTTATACCAAAAAAGTTTTGAAAATAAAAAAAATAATTGACCAATTACAGATCCACAGGTTCCTTATTACAAGCTTTTTATTAACTTGCCATGTTAGTTAGTTAGTTAGGTAGTGGGGGACAAATCTTGCAAGCTTATTGACCCACTTCCCAGTGTCCGATAGAGCTGAAATATTGTATACAGGTTTGGTTTAGATGACAATACAATATTTAACTACAGTCAGCAAAAAAGCTTGTCATGAAAATTATTTTTTTACTAAAAACTTATGTACTTATTAGTAATCTTGATTACAGGACGGAGCTATACACTGCGTATAGCGCCATCTCACATACAGTGATGTAACGAATATTCGCATTCGCATTCGTATTCGCATACAGCGTGTTAGGGGCACCCTTGCAAAAACTTTAACCATGGCTTCATACCATCGTTGTTCAGCAACGTACAGCAAGAATTTTTTGTCGCAACGCAAGTGAAAAAAAATATTGGAATTTTCATACTTTAGCAACTTATCGGGACATTTTGTATAAGTAGAGAGTCGATTTTTTTTTTATTTCCGACAAAAAAAATTGCTTTGCGTTGTTGAGCATGAAGGCCTGAAGCCATGGTTAAAGTTTTTGCAACGGTGCCCCTAACACCCTGTATATTGTGCAAATATGAACGATAGAAAAACATAGATTGATAGTGACTCTCTGTGGTTTTATCCGCTCAGTTCCCGTTCCCGTGGGGATATTGGGATAAAATTAAAGCATAAGTCACTCGGGATGTAGCTTTCTACTGGTAAAATAATTTTTTGAATCAGTTGCTTTTGAGTTTGTCCATTAAAAACATACAAACAAAATAAAATATTTTTATAAAATTAGTATAGAGGAAAACAAAACATCAAATAAGTAGGTACCTACATCTTAGATTTCTGCGCGAACTGTTCATTTCAATAAAACACTTTTACGGATTTTGCCACGAATTTTGTGAACAACTTGGTAAAATTTTTAGTTGTTTTTAAAAGCATTTGTTTTTACCCGACGTTTCGGTATCTTTCCGGGGCCGTGGTCACGAAAACTACCCACTATTTTTTGATTTTAATAAAATAATATACCCGCTTTAACTGTCTTTGTTTTACGTTCGGAAACAGGATACGGTTAGGTATTGATTATTTTAACTTTATATTTAATTTTTAGCAATAACAAAATAATAGCAAAAATAACTATTATCTTAGTTAACTTAAACAAATCAAAATATAAAAGTATTCTTCATATAATTAAATATGCCAGCCGCGACAGTTTCTTGATTGGTTTCTTGAGCTTCGAGCCCTTCTTTCAACACGTTTCGAATCTTTGGTGTAGTTTGGCATTCGCAATCGTATTCGCACTCGCGGATATCATTGGCTGATATTCGCATCCGCATTCGCATTCGCGAATGTTTAAAAATTTATATTCATTACATCACTAATACAATATTACAATAACATTGTTTGACAATTCCCAGTAAGGCCGTCTGATGAACTACACTACTTACTTCGCTGGCTCAGCGACCCGAAGTGGATCTGGAAACGACACGCGTGGGAGCGAGACCTTTTTGCCGATTACGCAAAAAAAACACAAAATCACTTCGTATTCAAAAACTATAGCGATTTTTAAAAAATGCTTCTATACGATCCTAAATATCATTGATGTCCACTAATTAAACCAATTTTTAACCGACTTCTAAATCAAAAAGGAGGAGGTTCTCTATTCGTCTGTATGTATGTTTTTTCTCTTTTTTTTTTTTTGTGTATGTCCACCGATTACTCAAAGACGGCTGAACCGATTGAAATGGTTCAAACGTTATTACATCAGGTTGGTTTCCAAGTTGGTCCCATTTTTTGAAATTTTGAAATCGGTTCAGTAGTTTTCAGGAAATCTTAAAAATACTGTCGTTTTCGTTACCACTTTATGTAAATTTAATACGTATCTTTAGGCATAACTCCTTTGTTTATAAACCGATTTAGATGATTCTTGTTTTGTTAAAAAGGGGATACCTCAAGGTATTTTAACCGACTTCGAAAAAGGAGGTTTTCAGTTTGATCACGTACCTATTTACCAGAAAACACGTAAATTGCCTGCACGATGCACTAAAAAGAGTGAAATAAAAATTATTTTCATAAAAAAATAAAACCGCCTTCAAAAAAACCACATCAAAAAAGTAAGAAATAATTCCTCACCAAATAAATAACGTAAGTACTTTGAAGTCGGGCGGGTTTTAACAAAAACAACAAAAAATTGTACTTACATGTTTCACGCCCGACTTCAAAGTACTTACGTTATTTATTTGGTGAGGAATTATTTCTTACTTTTTTGATGTGGTTTTTTTGAAGGCGGTTTTATTTTTTTATAAAAATAATTTTTAATAGTATATGTATCCCCATTTAAGAATAATCTTGATATTTCTTATTTTTTAGAGGTATTTTCGAAAATAAAAAGTGTCGAGCCAAAATCATAAAATCGTGTTTCTGAAACTATACGATTCTAGATAAACGTATGAAGAAATATATATCTTATTACCAGATTTATAACAACTCTAACCGTCCTATAGTTTTATATCAAAGAGTCCATACTTTTTCCGAGTAGCGCCTTAAAGCACGCCATTTAGTTCGGACTTGCGCCAGTTCCGACCACTCAGCCACGTTGATTTGTTTTAGGTCTGGCGGCTTCATCCTTCCAGTGATATCTCGGACGGCCTACCGGGCGACGCCCAGTTGGTTGCCCAGATACGCTCTTTTGGCAGCTCGATCCTCTCCCATTCGTTCAACATGTCATAGCTAGCGAAGTCGGGACGATTTTATTTCTCCTATAACGTTCGGCTCAGACACTAGCTCTTCTATTTTTGAGTTGAACCTTGCCCTTCAGTTTCCATCTTCTCTTTGGTTGGTCCCAAAATCTTTCGAAATATCTTCCGTTCCGCCAGTAAGAGTTTATTTTCTTCCTTCATTGTTAGTGTTCAAGTTTCACACCCACACATTACGATTGATCTAAGAACTGTTTGGTAGATCCGAATCATTGTAGCTCTGCCACAAAGTAACTACGCGGGTGGTCGCCGGAGGCTCTGCTTAGTAACTTGGACACTAGTTCTCTGTGAAGTGCTGCCGTACATCTCAATGAGAATGTTGATTTCTTCTTCTATTTGATTGGTGTCGGTAACGGTGCACCCCAGATATTTAAACTTGTCGACGCCCTTATAAGTCGAACCGTTCACTAGAAGGTTTTCCTATTCGCATTTTGATCTTTATACCGCCTCATATTTAAGTACCTATTCAGTCTTTTCTCGACTAATTCTGAGACCAAACTTAACCCCTTCTCTCTCCAACTCCTCAGCGAGTCTCACCACATCGGCTTCGCGCTGCCCTGTAACGTAAGGTCGTCAGCCTGCCCGATAACCTTTTGCTGTCCGTTTAACTCTATTCCTGATGCATCAATCAATAGAACTTTTCAGTCTGATGAATAATGTCACATATTTAAAACATCTGGATCACCACAAATTTCTCTTCAATATCAGGAAATGAGGCAGCAGCACTCGCTCAGCAAGCTAAAACTTAGCGTGTATGAACTTTCGAACGACACGAGCAAGGAATTAAGTTTGACAGTAAATAGAGGTGTAATTCAGCGATGTTCGTGCTCGCGCGCCGGCGTATCGACAGGATAATGGCTGCTCGATTTAAGGCCTCACCATCTATCGCCGTTTGCTTTGCAACGTTATTAATCGTATCATTATCGTCAAATCACCTCACTGTAGTGATGGGACACAAAGAAATAGGTACGATTCGGAACTGTCCAGAAATTTTATTTGTTCTGATTTACCATTCACTTCATTTTATAGAATACTAGCGTCGCCCCGGGGCTTCACTCTCTTGGAATTTTGGGATAAAAAATAGCCTGCGACCTATTCTCAGTTCTTCCAAATAAACAAAAATATCATAAAAATGGGTAAAATGGTCCGTTTCGGAGAGTTCGCTAACAAACACTGTGATACAAGGTTTTTATAAACATAGGTAAGTACCTACCTACTTATTAGATTAATCTGTTTGCGTCGATCAACAAAAGTTCTAGATAAAAACAACTAAAGATCTACTTTACCCCTAGTATAAATAAGTTTATGGATCTAACATAGAACACAGAAGTGTCACAAATTGCGTTGTGCATGCGATGAAGGCTCAAACAACGAGTTCAAATGCCAACTGCCACCCGTTACCGGTAATATGTATATATACTGCAGATCCAAGCACAAAAACATAACCAACTACATTTTTATCTCTCTATGTTATGTCCCTGCACTACTGAGCAGTAGTAAAAGTTTGCTCTGAAACCTAAACATCGAATGATCTAACATAGAACCTTAAGTCTTAACACAGAAGGGTCACAAATTGCGTTGTTCGTGCGATGAAGGCTCACTCAACGGGTTCAAATGCCAACAGCCATCCGTTACTGCTAATATCGGGGTTACGAATGCTGCAGATCCTGACTCCCCTTAAATTGTTCGAACGTTGTTCGCTACTTAGGTGTGGTAGGTAGTACTTAGGTGTTATGAATGTTAGAAAGTGGATAACAGGTGTCTTTATAATACTGCTTCTTAGTACGTACCTACTGAAAAATTGAGCTAAATAATGAAGAGTTACTTGAAAAATATGACTAATAACGCCTCTCAATTAAGTCGAGTACCTACCTACGTTTTGAAATAAAGCAATCGCCTAACTTGATTTCGATGCGTTAAAAATCTAGCAACTGGCTGAAATAGTTAGAATACACTTAAGTAGGTAACTATAAGTAGGTAGTAATCATAAATAGAACTATCATTTTAAGCTTTTCAAACTCAAACATTAGCTTAGGTAATTCAAAAGAAAATCAAACAAAACCTCTTCAATATAACTAAAAACGAAAGAACAACCACCTGCCATCAAAATAGCCAAAAGAAAAACAATGATTACTGCCGTAACGTCATTACTGATCGCTAGGCCTGCACAATTTGCAATGATAAACCACGGAGGGACGTTAAGGAGCGCCGCGGGTCGCGGGCGCCGCCAAAGAGCCTCTAATAAGTGCCTGTAGGACAAAATAACAAACACATTTTAGGACCATAAGCCAACTCCTCCGTAATAATGAATCTGCGTTATATGCAGATCATACAACATGAATAGAACTGAACAGTTGAAAAGACTGTGTATTTTAATAAGCTTTTTTTAAGTTAAATGCTTTTTAGTCACAAAGTGGGTACCTATTTTAGATTAAGACGGTAATTTTTAAGGAAATATTAACCAGAAAAATGGAAAATGAAGTATTTAGAAAAAATCGACCCGTCTCACAACTAGCTCCGATGGGACTCGAACCCACGACCTTTCGCTTTCCGGGCGACTGCGAAAGCGAAAGGTCGTGGGTTCGAGTCCCATCGGAGCTAGTTGTGAGACGGGTCGATTTTTTCTAAATACTTCATTTTCCATTTTTCTGTTATAAAAATTGCATTGTGAATGCAAAAAACTAAAAATTAAAATATTAACCATACAAAATGATTCTATGTAGTAGTGAGACGACATTTAGTTATTTTGTTATTATTAGACCGGTTTAAGAATGTGTTGTAATGTAAATATCGTTTTTTATTAGCTTCATGATACAGATTTTGTCCTCGTTAATACAACTTTTAAGTTCTAATCCCACCAAAAACATACTGTAAAAAAAAACCACATCAAAAAAGTAAGAAATAATTCCTCACCAAATAAATAACTTAAGTACTTTGAAGTCGGGCGTGAAACATGTACAATTTCTTGTTGTTTTTGTTAAAACCCGCCCGACTTCAAAGTACTTACGTTATTTATTTGGTGAGGAATTATTTCTTACTTTTTTGATGTGGTTTTTTTGAAGGCGGTTTTATTTTTTTATAAAAATAATTTTTATTTCGCTCTTTTTAGTGCATCGTGCAGGCAATTTACGTGTTTTCTGGTAAATAGGTATGTGATCAAACTCAAAACCTCCTTTTTCGAAGTTGGTTAAAATACCTTGAGGTATCCCCTTTTTAACAAAACAAGAATCATCTAAATCGGTTTATAAACAAAGGAGTTATGCCTAAAGATATGTATTAAATTACATAACGTGGTAACGAAAACGACAGTATTTTCAAGATTTCCTGAAAACTACTGAACCGATTTCAAAATTTCAAAAAATGGGACAAACTTGGAAACCAACCTGATGTAATAACGTTTGAACCATTTCAATCGGTTCAGCCGTTTTCGAGTAATCGGTGGACATACACAAAAAAAAAAAAAACATACATACAGACGAATAGAGAACCTCCTCCTTTTTGATTTAAAAGTCGGTTAAAAAGCTGGCTAACTCTCGCTGGAGCTGCTTATATATTTAATTACAAAAAGTGATGAAATCTCTCAGTGAAGCCAAGCCAACTGTAATGTTCTAAATAAGCAGCTCCAGTGAGAGTTAGCCAGTTTTTTACAGTATGTTTTTGGTGGGATTTCACATATTTTTGCAGGAAGCTTCTTTTTTTTTTATCCACAACGGAGTAGCACTCAGCCTTCTTCACACCTAATGTTAAGTGGTGATAAGGCTGAAGGTGGAAGCGCACTACTCCCGGAATCCTCAACACTGAGGAACTGGCTATCTTATCTCTAACTTCCGGAACACAATAATGCTGAAAACGTCATTGTTATGGCGTCAGACTTAGATAAGATGGTGGTAGCTAGCCAGGCGGACTAAGAACAAGTCCTACCACCAGCCAAACCGAATACAATATGTACCCCCACTGGGAATCGAACTCGGGACCTCTTGGTCTGAAATCGGTGGTGTGCACCAATAGACCACAGAGGCGGTTTATACATTTTTTAGGTATCAATGAAAAGGGTTCGTCACACTGAATAACTTTTGTTAAGGCGACATTTTCCTTTTTCTTATAGTTTAACTGAGCTCTTAGGGTAAGTACCTACTTGATCTTTAATTTTTGTATCTCAAAAGAAAGGTCCAACTACGCTGAATATATTAAGTAAAGACAATATGCCACTAAAAATAGTTTGGCTGGTCAACAGGTCTCAGGATCTTCCATGATCCTAGTTTTGATAGAGTCTTCCCTTTATGTGGGTATTAAACCATCCCTGTACCACCCGTCTCTAGGTTTATTCGAATTAAGTACTAGTTCTATTTTGATGATCAGTAAGTCAGTGAATCAGGAGTCAGTGTCGAATTAGCAATACTTTGCTATGGCATAACTTCGGACAAATAAATTCAAATTATTATTCAGATAAATGAGCTACAAACTTAAAACTTTAGGGTTCTGGTGTGTGCTTATTAGTTTACTATAAGCGTTCTAAACCTATCCATAGGTCCTGAAATAGAGGCTTGAAAATATTTTGAAAAGGTTCCACAAAAAAATGGAACGGCGGCTGCAGTGTTTGCTTCGCGCTCAATTGGCGGAGGCACTGCTGTGCCACCAGATGGCAACTTAAATCAAGTAGCTGGCGCCGATTTGTGCCAGCTACTTACCCGATTAGAGAAAATCTACCATTTATGACTAAAAATGGGTCAGTGACCAGTTAGCCCTAGCACAAAAAACTATCGTTATGGTAAAGTTATCGTGATCGTATAGTTTAAAATAAAAACAAGAGCAACACCTCTTTCGGTGAGGAACTGAAATTCAAAACATATTTGACAGCTTTTGAAGGACAGTATAGTTTACTATTTTGATGAAGGTACGGTGGACCACATCTTATTTAACTGCATTAAATATCCCTCACTGTATGACCAAATCGCACCGTCCATTTCCCGTCCTGTTTCACCGGGCATATTCTAACAAAACCGTGTTTCTTTCATAACGGGACGTTGGCGGAGAGCCATTACACACAAAAAATGGTTTAGGTACTAATAGCTTACTATACTGATTATTAAGGATAGTTCTTCGTGCTTGTGGTACTGTAGCATTCAATACTATCTATTTAATAAGACGTTTTAAGTTTGAGTGCAGTACTAACATCAAGACTACTTAATTCATGCAGTTTCAAACATGGTACGAAAGAACACTGTTAACAAGTGACTTAAACTTTATTTTATCGGTGAAATCCTCATGAGTGGTCGAATGTAATAAAGATTTAAAATAATTTAGGTCTATGGTATCCGAAGCATAGCTTTACACCCTAATCGCCACCTTCAGGCGAGCATTACAGTCGTGCGCTGATTTCACACTCGCCTGACACATATTTTGAATCCGGACAAAATTAGACCTTTTGCGCTGAATTTAGAGGTGAAAATCAGTCTTAGCCTCGCTAATTAATTACTGACTTCTCTCACAGAGAACACTGAGTCTTATATATGGTAGTAATAAGGTTGAAAGTGTGGTTTTATGTAGTAAGTAATGTCCTGTGGGTAAGTATTACCCGAAGATCAATCAAAACACACTCCGAAACACTATACGTGTTACTGGGCAAGCTTACAAATAGCACAGTTTATGGCTGTTCTCTTGACCGTAATGACTTTTGCATTGCGATATGCGCTATGTTTTATAAGTGTGTGTCATTTTATATCATAACTTAGAAAATAAAGGTTCAGTGTTTTTACGGTTAGAATAATTATGTATGTTAGAGTATGTAATGTATGTATGTTAGAATATTTAGTAAGCTGGTAATGTTAGAAAATTTGATAATAGATCGCGGTCACAATAAACATTAAGTTAAGAATCGTTCTCGATTCTCAGACCGACTTCAAGGAATAAGATTGTTTACAAATGATTTGATAACAAAAATTTTCATGATATCTAGAACCTAAACAATGTGTTATTGAACATACAAAACCACAAAGTTGGCTGCATCTGCGACTGATGATATGCATACGGCCTCCGCCGAAGGCATACAACCTGCACCGAGGCCGTGTGAACCGGCCGTAATTGAAATCATAAAGTAAGACGAATAAATAAATCGAACTATTTTGTACAGGTTCCCAACCATTCATCATTCGAGAGGCCGAGAGAATTGAATAATGTTCATAAACACTAATGGCTCGGCATTACACCAATTTCGCGGGCTAAGTAAGTGAAATTAAGTGAATTGCGGGTGTAAGCAAGCTGACTTAATGTGACTTCGCCTCTAGTTATCATGTATCAAATACCTTGTCTGACATCCTCCGGAGCGTTTTAGGATTTTAATAAGAAGTCTTTAGAATAATATACAGTGTACTCAGTACGCAGAGACTCATGCGTATATTTTACACCGTTTGGCTACATTTAAAGAAAAATAGGATATTTCACTGTTGTTGTAATGTAGAAATTAAATTATGAAGTTAAAAAATATACCGTATAGAAATACCAAATATGAAAAAATAATTTAAATCTGTTTTATAACAAGCGAATTATGAACTGTTAAATTTTGACTATGGCTGTCTCTTTTTAAAACAAAATCTATGGCGCGACTATGACGCTACTGACTTGGTGTCGTTCTCCCACTGTTTTATTAGAAAGTTTGATGCTTTGAAAATATTAATGAAAATTTAAAAATTACATGTTTTTTGTTGCTAATATTTCGAAAAACATTTTAAATAAATAAAAAAGACAGTAAAACTTCACCAAAAGTCGGTTACGTTAACAGTTGGTTATTTGGTTACACAAGTGATTGGTATGAGTTAAACGTACTGACCTGGGGGGCTACCGGCTAAGAAATCTGGATATGGGTATGGGATTCAACTGTCATTTGAATTCCTTATTCTGATAGATTTTTGCTGCTTTGTTCTGTTGAACGTTGCTAGCTAGTTATCGTTATACCCGACGTCACAAAACAAGGAACTGACAGCGGCTATTTTCTTTATAAAATTGTCTTAAAGTTCCCAAAAACGTATGAAGTTCATATCCATAAAGTTACGCGGTAGCCCCCCAGACCTGTAGTGCAGGGTGTTGTCTGATACCTATCTCAGGCACCAGTCCCACACAAGGCTCTCAAGAATATACCTATACTGTATTAGCAATAAGTACCTACTAGAGTTGTGAAGGGAGCAATAAAGAATATTATTTTTATTTTTATTTATTTAAACTGACTGTTTGTGAACTCGAGCCATAGTCATCTAAATCTTCGAGCTTAGATTAATGTAAAAAACATATTTAATTACATATTAAATTGTTTGATGACTGATGACTTGTTTGGCGCAGGTGTACGTCCTTCAGCGCCAAAGATCCCGAGTTCATTCCTCGCACAAGACAAAAAATTGTCAGCATAAACATGGCTTTTTGTTATGGGCTGGGTAAGGTGTTATACTTAACCTAGCCCTACATGCATTAACAAAACAAAAACGACGTATGTTTTTACGTTCTCTAATATCATAATAACACAAGTTCTATAAGACTTACTTTGAGCAAGGTGCGAGTGTAAGAAAAAATCGATTTTAATCATCTTTTGTTAGTGACTTATATATAATTATAAAATGACTAAAATGTTTTATAATAGTAGTTTATGTGACTGTCGCATAAGGAGGGGTATTAAAACACGAGTGGGAGTTTAAAAAACGAGCCTTGGCGAGTTTTTTAATAGTATTCCACGAATGTTTAAATACCGAGTTATGTGCAGTCTCATACACTACTTTATCTACACTCATTACATTTATTATATATTTCAAAAATAAAGCAAATCAATATTAATTATGAAATTTGAATTGGTGCCAAACCCCACTCATAGGAGTCTATACGGTCTATTCCTTCTAAATTCAAAATTCTAATTTTAAGGCGCTACTCGGAAAAAGTATGGACTCTTTGATATAAAACTATAGGACGGTTAGAGTTGTTATAAATCTGGTAATAAGATATATATTTCTTCATACCTCTATCTAGAATCGTATAGTTTCAGAAACACGATTTTATGATTTTGTCTCGACACTTTTTATTTTCGAAAATACCTCTAAAAAATAAGAAATATCAAGATTATTCTTAAATGGGGATACATATACTGCCGAAAATTTATTTAACTAGTAGACACCAATAATATTATGGATCGTATAGAAGCATTTTTTAAAAATCGCTATAGTTTTTGAATACGAAGTGATTTAGTGTTTTTTTTGCGTAATCGGCAAAATCGGTCTCGCTCCCGCGCGCGTATTTTTCTCATTGCTATCTCGCTTTAGCATAATTTTTCCGAGTATCGCCTTAAAAACGTTTCTGATTGTTGCCGGCTAAAGAAGAGCTTGAAAAAGTTGGAAGTCAGGGCCGGTAAATCCTACGGTTGCCATGGAGACTGTAAATTTAAGAAATATAAGTGTTTTATAATGAGTGACAGCTGTATCCGGGTGTTGCATAATGGTCATTATGAAACACCCGGATACAGCAGCTTTATTTTTTAAAGTTGACTATGGCATAAAGTGTATCAGTATACGTTCAGGCATGAGTTCATAATTCGAAAATTATAACATGAGTGTAGATAAAATATATTATAAAACCCTGATATTTATACCTTTTTTCCATTTATCTTTACGATAATCTGTCCATAAGTTACTCTGTAGCGCACGCCGCAATGATTGGTGGCTTCTGATTCCGCTCCGGTAGTGACTCCAGGGTTTTATCGCCAGGGCTCCGCGTTCAAACGTCTACATCCGTTCATTATCACGTGGGACACGGGACTGTATCCACTAACTGTCACTTCATCAACTTGAAATTATTAATAGGTAAAATAAATATTAATAGGTTGTGAGACGGGTCGATTTTTTCTAAATACTTTATTTTTCATTTTTCAAAGGTAAAATAAAATCATAAACAAATAATTTCCGACCATCTACTAGCCGGAAAAATATCAAGAAGTCATCTTGAAAATAACATTCTTTATATTATTCCCCCTGGTAATCTCTGCTGTAGCCACTCTGTGGCGCACACCGCCCGCGCCGCGCCGCCGCCGCTGCCGCGCTGGTCCGCAATGATTGATGGCTCCCGAATCCCGCGCCGGCGGCGACCCCGGGATTTATTGCCTGGACTCCGCGCTCAGACGTCTACATCCGTTCATGCTCACGTGAGACACAGGGACTGTACCCACTAACTGTCACTCCTCCATAGCTCAATAGAGATACTCAATTTTCCAAAACACGTCTCCAATAAACTTAAAAAAATATGTTTTTATCTACTTGTTTTTTTTTAGTGTAAGCAGTGTAACACTTAATTACAGTCTAAAAAGTGTTTTATTTCATTCCAAACCATTCATTTAAACAGGTACCGGTAAACGTTGAAAAGGAAGTGACAGGTATTGTACCAAGAAAAAAAAACATTCGCCGGCCAAAACTAAAAAGAAGTCCAATAAATCACCTCGGTCAAACCCTCAACCACACATTAGAGCGATAATCTTAGCCTCCGCAAGTGCAGTTATTACTGATATGATTTACTGCACCGCCGGCCATTATACCCCAAAAACTGTGATATTTGAACCCTTTTGTTCAACAGCCGCCAGGCAAACAATGGACAGGTGAAACTGCACCGGAACGAGGTACAAATGTGGCTTTCTACGCGGTTTTTGTTTGAGTTTTTGTCGATCGTAGGTAAGTGTCCGATTGGGGCCGGAGCAACACCAGCAGTAATTAGCGGCGATTAATAATCGGTTATCTTGATCGTGGCTCCACCTAGCGTAATAATCGCTGAACCTGTTCGGCGCCGAACACATCATTTCTACTTGTGGCATCAGGTTGACTGTGATTGTTTCATTTGAACTGGAAAGGACGGACTTTTTCATTATACCATACCAGCAAAAAACTTTTGAGATGTACGCACAGACAGACTTATGGCAATATCAATCAAAAACATTGATCGCTCAATAATTTATACGTTCATGTGGACGAACACGTAATTGTGGTAATAATACACATTAGTAGCAGTGATTGTTCCCGAAGCTTATAGATAAGATTAGAGAAGTTTAAGTTCAACATTAATTATTATTTACTTTTATCAATGCAACGGTGATATTATGTTTGATCATCGCAAGCAACTTAGCGCTCGTGACTCGCTCTTTACACAAATCACGCGTCAGGGATCCCAGGCCGATTGATGTTTTATCATTACGCTATATAATATCTAATTTTAAAGCCATCGATCAGCCGGTGACCCAAGTTCGAAGATACGTGTCAATTTATAAACGATAACATTGCGTCTTTGTTCGTCGACGGCTACGTACAAGATTGGGATCGCCGATACGGTCTCTAGGTATGTTCGAAATCAATTTGTTGGAATAAAAGCATGGTTTATGTCATAAGCGGTCTTTATCTACGATCGAGTGGTGTCGGCGCGTTTCGCGCATGCGCCGGCAGGAATGTGACGTGTGCAGAGGCTTCTCCGAACCACGCAGAGGCACATTCGCCCAATATCAATCAAATAACAAGCTGTGCTGTACCTATCGATAAACCTAATCAAAAGATCCAACACGTGTTATACAGTTCCTAGATTACTTATTATAATAATAAAAAACTATGATCTGAGAAATCATACTTTTAAAACGTTGTAGGTAGGGCAGAAGCCCCGGTTTTGGCCACTGTACCGGTTTTGGCCACTGTACCGGTTTTGGCCACTTTTTGCTCTAAAAGTTTTCTAAGCAACTTTTCGCCATTTTTGCTATAGGCAATTAAAATAAGGTATTTTAAGGTAATAATAACAACCGTTAGATTCCATAAGTCATACGATTTTTTTTCAATAAATTCCATTTTCTGTTTTAAAAAATGTTTTGTATGAAAATTTTATGAAATTCGTTTTGGATGAAATACTTTATAAACCTTTGTTTCTTGCAATCAAACTGTTGTTTTGCAATTGATTGGTTTCTAGCGCATTAGAATATATTGATTTAAACCTGGGTTTAGTTTTGATTTTTCGCTATACTTACAAAAGTTTAACTATCAATAAGTGGCCAAAACCGGTACATTTGGCACCTCTCACACATTTTGTGTTATATACAAAAAACTATTTTACTTTTTTAAATTGATAAAATGTACCTTTAAAGGTAGATAAATTATCTATAACTTAAGATATAATTTGTGTCTTAAATACCTAAGACCATATTTTAGTACTTAGAGCTTAAAAGTCAAAAAATCTTTAAAGTGGCTACAAAGGGTACCTCTGCCCTACTTATATTAAATTTGTCATTAATTAATTGCTTTATGATTTATCATCTGGATACGCGGCAGCGTATCAGCCAAGTTCAAAAGCAAACAGAACTGGCGAGCAGCACCGTGTGTATCTTAACACGAACCATTTGGAGCCACTTTTGACCCCCTCATAACTCAAAAACTATTACACAGAAACATGTCAAATTTGGCTTATGTATTGAGACTAGCGAGATAAATATGTGCTCCAAATTTTATATATACACCTCAAACGGTTATTTAGATATTTACGTCCAAAAATCGTTATTTTTATCACTGACTCACCTATAATCAAAACTCTAACCCACTTCCAGATGACCTAGAAAGCTGAAATTTGGCATGTAGACAGGTAATCTGGTGAATACAAAGGAAAAAATCCGAAACTAGTATTTTTTTAAAATAAAACGTTGACAAACTTATATTTGCGTTCCCTATGCACTTATCCTGTATAAGATCTTGTATAAGATGAAGTACAAGTATAAGTTTGTAATAGTTTTTATTCTGTTATATACCAATATTTCGTCATACCTCTTGAAGTTCAGCTAGCGCCGACGGCGTAGTGGCCATTCAATATTGAGGACTCGAGAGAACCAAGTTCGCACCCCAGATTACACAAATACTTTTTTGTCCTCGCGTTAAATAAATTACAAGTTTGCGCCATCTAGCACGATATCCATATTATTGTTTATTAATATTAATATAAATTATAAAGTTATTAAAATTTTTACTTTTTTGCATTCACAGTCCAATTTTTATTATTGAAAAATGGAAAATGAAGTATTTAGAAAAAATCGACCTTCATCTCACAACCATTTCCGATGGGACTCGAACCCACGACTGACACACTGAGCTACGGAGTCGTAATGATAAATGTGAAAGTGTGTTTGTTTGTTTGTTTGTCCTTCTTTCATGTCAAAACGGAGCATAGTACTTATAACCCGACCACCAGGGGGCGCAATCTTCATACATTTAAATGGGAACTAACGAGAAGCCAAAAAATACGAAAGTTGCTATGTTCTCCCTGTAGGTGCACACTTTGCACATAAATAGTTTACTAAAGTCAACGATAGATGACTCCATATACACCCACCCACAGTATAGAAAAGAAGAGAAAAATCCTTTTTTTCTATACTATATTGTTGAAAGTTGATGGAAGAGTATTAGCTTTAAAGAGAGTAAAGTACACTTTAAAATAATTTCAATTATTCTAAATTATACTTTTGTTTGTTAAATTTGTTATTTGCTATCTTCTGTTTCGTAAAGATCCGTAATTCCGTTAGCAATTACATAGTTTCGTAGTTTGTCCGGAAAGCTTTATCGCTTAATGAAACCAGAATCAAAACGCAAATGGAAATGCAATATCTGCTCAGGAACATTAAATACCTACTGCAACTTCGTCGAGCAAAACACCATAAACTATTACGACTAGGAAAAAGAAACTGTTGGAAATAAGAAAATGTGTTAAAAATGATATTTCTACGTCCACACCAAACACGAGCATAAAATTAGTTTCATTGTCAGTAGCTGATACACAAGGGCAAAGTAATATGACTGACCAAATAAAATATACTGAAACATTTGGTATTAATTTTATTATGAATAAGTACCTACTAATAATTTCTCTACAAAAAGTAATGATATCTCATCAAAAACATAAAACATGTGAAGTGAGAGCCAACTTCAATATTAGGAAATATGCCTTGGTTGTTGACTTCAACGACAAAAGATGTGAGATCTAAATGGGTGCCAAGTTTAACGGTCAGTCCTGAAAATTTAGTACTTACATAAAATATTTTATAACAACTTAAAATATAATTTCTTCTTATAACTTAGGATAATATATTGAAGCCTAAGGTCTGACTTGGCTAGTTTTCATATACGAATTATATATATTATTATAACCTTCGCAAGCTCTAAAGCCGAAGTTCTTATTTTCTTCCGAAAATTTGGCTTGCTGGTAGACTAGAAACTAGAGATGAACATAGGGCTCTTCCATGACTGTTTCAGTAAGTACCTAATAATAATTCGTATACAAGAACTAGCCAAGTCAGACCTTAGGCTTCAATATATTATCCTAAGTTATAAGAAGAAATTATATTTTAAGTTGTTATAAAATATTTTATGTAAGTACTAAATTTTCAGGACTGACCGTTAAACTTGGCACCCATTTAGATCTCACATCTTTTGTCGTTGAAGTCAACAACCAAGGCATATTTCCTAATATTGAAGTTGGCTCTCACTTCACATGTTTTATGTTTTTGATGAGATACTACCTACTCTACTATTTGGTTCACTGGATTTTATAAAAGTTTCCAATTTCGAATATTAATTTTCATTAGGTTGGTATCGCATCTTTCGTCAATATAAGAAATAGAAAGACATTTATTTCAGCAACACATACTTAACACCATTGATATATACGGTTAATACATACACAATTAAAGAAATTACGGTAGTTATATTCAATCAAACGCAAAATGTTCTCATTTGATAATATTTTAGGCATAAATTAATCTCAAAAAGTATGAAATTACAATTTTGTTCTGGGCTAAAATTGAATATTATTTTAATTAATTATTTTTTATCGATAATAATCGTTAACTCACAGCCTTAAGTCGTCAATGTCCGGCGCAGTGGCGACCCCTCGCGGCGAGAACTTGATGCATCGCTTCTGAACACGTCGATTTTATTACTGCCTTTTTATAGTTACTCCGACTAATTTAATTCGTTACTATGTGATTGTCAGACATTGAATAATTTAATTAAAAGATATAAAGTTCTTTGTTTACGGATGAAAGTGTTATAAGCGAATGGTGTTTTATTTTTACCACACTTTTATTAGCTTCACATGTAACTAAGTCACAATGTAAGAAAATCTTGGAATTCAAATTTAACCTACTTCTAAGTGTCGTATTGATTTGAAACTTTGCAAATCTATATGAATCCGATGACAATACAATAATTTGCTACCATCGAGCTGATCTGATGATGGAGTCAAGAGGTAGGCAATAGAACTCTTCAATGGCTGCTAGGAAACCCCTCGAGTTTAGGATCATTTGTTTTGTTCTGATGAGACCTATTCACTACACTTAATGGTGAGGGTCTGATGATGGAGCAGGGAGGAAGCCTGCGGCACTTCTTAATGACCACAAGGAAACCCCTCGAGTTTGGGCTCTATTGTTTCGTTCTGATGAGACTTATTCGCTACACTTGGTGGTGAGGGTCTGATGATGGAGCAGGGAGGAAGCCAGTGGCAGTCCTTAATGACCAATAGGAAACACCTCGAGTTCTGGCTCATTTGTTTCGTTCTGATGAGACCTATTCGCTACACTTGTTGGTGAGGGTCTGATGATGGAGCAAGAAGGAAGCCAGTGACACTCCTTAAACTTATACAGGGCGTCCCAAAATTAACACACATGGAGGGAAAGTACCTTAAATACTGAAGATATAAAATTTTACTGAAAGGAGACTTCATTTTTATTTTAAAAAGAAAACGAACTGCATTCACCGAATTTTGAATAATCACTTGTCTGAACTGGGAATCGAACCCGCTGAATGTAAAAAAAATATTTCTCTAATTTAATTGTACCGATCGAAAGACTCGATTATACCTAAGCATTTCTTCTTAATAACATAGCATCTTAAATAAAAGGAAGACTACGAAATTTAACATTTAATGTTGAATAACAAGTTTGTGCAGCGTTATGAATCTGGATACGCGGAAGCGTATCAGCCAAGTTCAAAAGAAAACAGAACTGGCGAGCAGCACCGTGTGTATCTTAACACGAACCATTTGGAGCCACTTTTGACTCCCTCATAACTCAAAAACTATTACACAGAAACATGTCAAATTTGGCTTATGTATTGAGACTAGCGAGATAAATATGTGCTCCAAATTTTATATACACACCTCAAACAGTTATTTAGATATTTACGTCCAAAAATCGTTATTTTTATCACTGACTCACCTATAATCAAAACTATAACCAACTTCCAGATGACCTAGAAAGCTGAAATTTGACATGCAGACAGGTAATCTGGTGAATACAAAGGAAAAAATCCGAAACTAGTATTTTTTTAAAATAAAACGTTGACAAACTTATATTTGCGTTCCCTATGCACTTATCCTGTATAAGATCTTGTATTAGATGATGAAGTACAAATATAAGTTTGTAATAGTTTTTATTCTGTTATATACCAATAATTCGTCATACCTCTTGAAGTTTGGCTAGCGCCAACGGCGTAGTGGCCATTCAATATTGAGGACTCGAGAGAACCAAGTTCGATCCCCAGATTACCCAAATACTTTTTTGTCCTCGCGTTAAATTAATTACAAACTTGCGCCGTCTAGCACGATATCCATATTATTATTTATTAATTATTAATATTAATTATTAATATAATTATAAAGTTATTGAAATATTTACTTTTTTGCATTCACAATCCAATTTTTATTATTGAAAAATGGAAAATGAAGAATTTAGACAAAATCGATCCTCATCTCACAACCAGCTCCGATGGGACTCGAACCCACGACCTTTCACTTAAATTAATTATTAATATTAATATAAATTATAAAGTTATTTAAATTTTTACTTTTTTGCATTCACAGTCCAATTTTTATTATTGAAATATGGAAAATGAAGTATTTAGAAAAAATCGACCATCATCTCACAACCATCTCCGATGGGACTCGAACCCACGACCTTTCGCTTTCCGGGCGGCTGCTCTAACCACTGAGCTACGGAGTCGTAATGATAAATGTGAAAGTGTGTTTGTTTGTTTGTTTGTCCTTCTTTCACGTCAAAACGGAGCATAGTACTTTAACCCGACCACCAGGGGGCGCAATCTTCATACATTCAAACGAGAAGCCAAAAAATGCGAAAGTTGCTATGTTCTCCCTGTAGGTGCACACTTTGCACATAAATAGTTCACTAAAGACAACGATAGATGGCTCCAAGTTAATACACCCACCTACAGTATAGAAAAGAAGAGAAAAATCCTTTTTTTCTATACTATATTGTTGAAAGTTGATGGAAGGGTATTAACTTTAAAGAGATTAAAGTGTACTTACGGAAAATAATGTCAAATAATCTAAATTATACTTTTGTTTGTTAAATTTGTTATTTGCTATGTTCTGTTTCGTAAAGATCCGTAATTCCGTTAGCAATTATATAGTTTCGTTGCTCGGAGTACCTACCGTTTTTTGAGAAAAAGACTCGTTTGTGTTGAGTGTTGATATAGAGTTCTTTGGTGATGTGCTGTGTTTGAAAAAGACTTCTTTGAACATTTTTAATGCCTTTAGTGATGCATATTTGTTGATTTATTGTTAATAAAGGGTGCAGTGTTAACCTATGTTTCATTTACACTAAGTTTCCTTATAAATAAATAATATGTATACTATGCCTATGTGTGTCTGTGTTTATATGCCTTTGTAATTTGCATATGTGTGTGTTTATACACCAAATCATAGAGTAACTTGTATATATAGGAAATAGAGAACAATCTTCGGCCCCTTTAGCGGAAGTGTAACCTGGCGCCATCTGGTTTCTAGCCATAGCAGCTTAACACACACACATACACACTTATACACGTACGCACACATATATACGCACGCACACATTACCTGCTATTTGCGGTTATTTGTTTTTTATTTACAATGTGGGTAGGTGGGTCTTCCTGAATGTTAATTCAGGAAGACCCACCTACCCACATTCCTATAGAATAACCTATACATTACCTATACAATACTCTATCATGATAAAGAATGGATAATTTGCGTAAATAAAATGCAGATTAACAATGCACCTTACTTTATTAACAATAATCGTAGAAGACACCAATAGTAAAACTTAGTTAAATATTATATAAATATGACAAATCTACTGATATTTAAAAATACATTTGTTCTACATTGCCTGCACATAACAAAACCAACAAGTGGTATGTAGCTCATGTATGGACCATATATTGAGCAATGTAAAAGGTGCTAGAGGACAAACCTCTCCGTTTATCTGCCCCCTGATTCAAAAACCGTCGGAAACGGAATCGGGTTCGACTTCTATGCTTTGTCTTTGTCTATTCTTTCACCAGATAGAATGATGATGATGATGAGCAATTCTGTAAGTATAGGAAAAAATGTGTGTAAATGTGATAATTTTTCCTATACTTACAGAATTGCATTGTAAATGTATAAAAATAATTTAAAATCTCAATTTAATGGCTGTTTCATCTTAATCGATTGTTAAACATTTGTAAAAATGTTTCTTTCGGATGCGAGGGTTTCCTCGCACTGATGATGCAAAGCTGGCCTACAGCGTAAGAAGTGATAGCAAAATTCGACGAGTCGTGTAAGCCTTTCGGTAGCTTAGTTGGTCAGAGCATCGGGCCGGATTCCCGGAGGCGCGGGTTCGAATCCCGCCTCAAAGCTACTTATAGGGCTCGTGGTTTTTTACTGTCACATTTTTCCTATAATACCTAGTTAGTAAAGAAAATAGCATATTTGGGATAAAATATAGCCAATGTCACTACTCACTAGGGAATAATATAGCTTTCTACTGGTGAAAGAAAGTTTAAAAGCGGTTCAGTAGTTTTTTTGTTTATCCATTACCTACAAACATAGAAACATTGAAACAAACAAATAAGTAATCAAATCTTTTCTCTATTTACAAACGCGAAAACAAAAAATCAAATCTTTCCTCTGTAAGTATAATATTATAAGTAAAGTTTGGATAAACACAAAAGCAAAAGTCTCATCTTTACTCACCAAATATAAGTGTCCATGTTTTTTAGTATTTCCTCAAATTGCTACCTGTAATCAATTGTTTGCAAATAGCAATGAACAAATTGCTGCAGTACATTTATAAGTAATTACTTGTTATACAAGAGAGCAAAGTTGTTTTTTGCTGCGAGTGCTGAATTCAAATCACGAACTAGCGAAGTAGTCTAATATAGACTACTGAAGACAGTGAGTGATTTAAAGGCACGAGACATCAGGAAAATTTGCTCTCGTGTTATACTTAAAGTCCATTCGCTTAGATAGTGTCGCCCTTTTATTTGTAAATCACTTACTTAAATTCCTTTTTTATGAAAATATCCAAATTTTCATAATTAATTGACTTTGGTACCCAACTTGTGTGTATTAGCGTATTAATTATATCTGCATTAGTAAGGATTTTATAGCAAGAGCCACAATGCCATGCGGGTACCGACACTATCTAACCGAACGGACTTTACATACAACTTTTCACCTCTACCAGCGAGAAAAGTGTTACAGGTGAGAAAAACAACATTGAAGGCAAAATTTGACAAAAGGTAATTATATTTAATAAAATAATCAACATCAAAATTACAAAATTAAAAATTAAAAGTAAAAATGCAAGTTGAAGTTTACGAAACTGCTTGTCATTTTAATGAAACCAAACATGATTTATGTAAACGATATACTTACTGTTCACTACATATTTTTTACATTTTTCATCAAAAGTCGAAAACTATGCGGCTTAAGAAAAAAAATTTGGCGCTCTTTCATATTATACCTACCCCATATGCCCTAGTAGCCCCACTTCGAATTTTTAAGACCCCCTTTCAGTGTCTGTTGCAAAAAAAAATATACCTACTTAAATATTTTTATTTCTCTCTTAATTGCAAAATAGTAGGGCAAACGTTATTTAAAATTATTCCAAATTTGCGAGTTTTTAGGTGCCAAAAGCGCCCTTTTCTTGCTGGAGAGGTGAAAACAATATTACAATCAAATATTACAATTACACTTTACAAAATACAGTACACAATAAATAATACATCACAATAATAAACACAAAAACTGTGATGTGAGCTTAATTTTTTGCAATAATAAATGTTTATTGTTCAATTACCCATTCTAATTCTTATTACGTAAACATTTCTTAAAAACTATCATGTTATATTACAAAATTAGTAACATTTAAGTAATAGACTTTACAATTTAACAATGTATCACTTTGAAATGAAAAATAAAATAAAAAAGCAAACTGCAGATTCCTACATTAAGGCGATACTCGGAAAAAATGTGCTGAAGCGAGATAGCAATGAGAAAACGACGCGCGCGGGAGCGAGACCGATTTTGCAGATTAGGCAAAAAACACAAAATCACTTCGTATTAAAAAACTACAGCGATTTAAAAAAATGCTTCTATACGATCCTCAATATTATTAGTGTCCACTAATTAAACCAATTTCCAATAGTGTAAGTAACCCCATTTAAGAATAATCTTCACTTTTCGTATTTTTTAGAGGTATTTTCGAAAATTAAAAGTGTCGAGCCAAAATCATAAAATCGTGTTTCTGAAACTATACGATTCTAGATAAAGGTATGAAGAAATATATATCTTATTACCAGATTTGTAACAACTGTAACCGTCCTATAGTTTTAAATCAAAAAGTCCATATTTTTCCGAGTAGCGCCTTAAACATGATAGTTAGTTCAGTAGGCAATTTTTTAAATTAATATGTTATCATGTTATCAAGGTAGGTAATTATCAAAATAAATTATCTGACTAAAAAAAGACGATGGGCATTTTTATATGGCTACTTGACGTACTTCTTGTACTTGCATTATTATGGCTTTAATTTGCTTAGCTATCTCATGCCCTTTTGTAGCGCTTGCTGCAAATGAATAAAAGATGACTTGTTTATAATTTCGGCGTGATTGAGTAACAAACATCCAAACATCTAAACTCTCACATCCTACTAATATTATAAATGTGAAAGTTTAGATGTTTGGATGTTTAGATGTTTGGATGTTTGGATGTTTGTTACTCAATCACGCCAAAGCGGCTGAACGGATTTGGCTGAAATTTGAGACATATATACTTTGTAGCCTGGAGAGGAACATAGGCTACTTTTTATCCCGGAAAAATATCAAATTCCGGCGGGATAACGTCGTGTAGTCCACGCAGGCGAAGCCGCGGGCGGAAAGCTAGTTTATAATATTACTAGCTTTCCGCCCGCGGCTTCGCCCGCGTGGACTACATGACGTTATCCCGCGGGAATGTGACATTTTTCCTGGGTAAAAAGTGGCCTATGTTCCTCTCCAGGCTACAAAGTATCTGTGTTCCAAATTTCAGCCTAATCCGTTCAGCCGTTTTGGCGTGATTGAGTAACAAACATACAAACATCCAAACATCTAAACTTTCACATTAATAATATTAGTAGGATAGTAGGATATAATATTAGTAGGATTATCTAGTAATAGTAGTTATAGATAGCCATCCCGCGATAGACCATTGCGAAAGTCACGCCGCGCACGCTACCCACTGCTCTATATCAAATTGCATGAAAGTCAGATTAGTGATTTAGTATGTGTGTCCTAAATTTCAGCCAAATCTGTTTAGACATTTAGGCGTGATTGAGTAACGTGAGATTGAGTTCATGTGGGTTTGAGAATTGTTTAGATTTACAATTGGACCCGGTAGGTGGCGCTGCTGACGGTATCGCCGAGTACCTTATACATTACAATAACACAGGTTTTTACCCCAATATTCCCACAGGAACGTGTACCACGCGAGTAAAAACACGCAGAACAGCTAGTATTTGTTTAAGTATGTAAATATTTATTTGTTTAATAGAAATAATCTAACCTTTGTACACTTGATGCACAATTTCCATATTTGGAGCTTGTTTGCACTCCAAAACATTAGGATCTGAAACATAAATTCAAATGTTACTAATGATATTAGCAAAGCACTCTCTTTTATAATAGGGTCCTTCCCAGGAATTCAAACTATCACCTTAAATAGCAATTCCATGCCACAAATTTCCCCGCGCTAAAAGTTATTTTCCCATGGGTATGAGAGCTTAATTCCCGCGGTAAAAAATAGCCTATGTCTTTCCTAGGGTCTTAAACTATCTCCATTCCAAATTTGGTTGGTAGAACAACATTTAATATTTCACCTTTGGATGTTGACGGAATGTTTTCTATTGAGCTCATACATCTTTGAGCAATCATCGAAAATCGAGGTATAGTTAATAGTCCTGGAAATAGGCCTCCTTTAATCATCTTAAGGTTTTACCTTATCAAAAGACAAGTCATAAGTAATTCTTGAGTATAAGTCATTACTTAAGCAGCCATTTATATACAATAAACAAAATTTTTTAAGGAAGTAAGAAACCATTAAAAATATGTTAATGCTTGGGCAAGTAATAGTCATTGATTTCATTACTTAAGTACGTTCAGTAAAAACAGCGCTTAAGCAATGACTTATACATCTAAAGAATATATCTATAGAAACGAGTGCTAGTATTTGTGTAATTACATTACAAGATACACCAATTACTTAAACATGTTGTACATGCATTCCACCCACACAAAACATTTTACCAGTTACTAGATTTCCAGCCGCGGCTTCGCCCGCGTGGACTACACGACGTTATCCCACGGGAATGTGATATTTTTCCGGGATAAAAGGTAGCCTATGTTCCTCTCCAGGCTATAAAATATCTATGTCCCAAATTTCAGCCAAATCCGTTAAGCGGTTTTGGCGTGATTGAGTGACAAACATCTCAAGTAGGATTTCATCTCATTCTTTGGAATCATTTTAAATTCAACATGCAGAAATTTAAGCTACTCTTAGAAAGGATTATCTTGAATAATTTGTTGGTTTTTTTAAAGCTAATTATAATTTTGTGACAGAATCATTTAGAAAAGTGTAATTCTAAGAATAATGAATCTTCAAGATTATGAACAATTAAGAATTATTAATTTAATAGGTTATTTACCAGGTAAACAAAGTCTTGGTACTGCTACTCGACTTAGTTTGTTATAACGACAGCAGTGGGTCACTTCAAAATGACGGTGACAAACTCGGCGATTTTTATAGATAGTATTATCATCCAGAGCCACAATATCACCTCCGACAGCATGAACCCATAACCTGAACCGCGGTCTATGTCTTTCTTTGGATTGGAAAATACGTGTAGCACAGGGTGTGATTCTGTAAATTTAAAATATACTTTTATTATGTCTAGTTTATTATTTATGTCTTAATTATGACAATCAGGAGAGTACCACGACGGAAGGGTTATCTATTTACTTACCTCCACTGCTAGCGCATCCAGGAACACAACAAAAGTTTTTCGATGTCATGGTAAAGAAAGAGTCCTGTCCTGTCTCACAAAAACTTCAGCTCAACTCAACGTACTTGGCGAGGAATGTAGAAATAGTCCACGAAACGCAAAGAAACACTCAACAAGAACACTACAAATTATATAGATTAAGCGAAGAGTTATTATTAAAACTTCAGTACGAGAAGAAAACGCACAAACCCAAACAACCAGCAACAACAAAGAACAGCTGACAGTCAGCTGACAGACGTGTGACAGACAACCTGACAAGCTTTTGGTATAATGTTGCCAGGCGAAAATTAAAGAATCGCCATCCATTCGTCTTGACGTAAACTGTTATTTTAATTGATGAAGCTACTTATTTTACGATCATTCAAAAAAAATAAACTTTCCATAATGTTGTGTGACACAAAATTCTACCTAACTGCCCGTGAAATTGTACTTGGAGTGTGTGTCAGATAACTCTGCACGTGCCTGGCGCGTTTTTGGCGCTAGTTACAGTGCATTTTTTTGTTCTAATGTTATAGAGAAGATTAATATTCGATTTTTACCGCGCGCAGACTTATCTGACGAGCACTCTAGTGAAGATATTCATATGAATATCTCTTCAAAGGATATCCTTTAAATACATAAATTTGGATAATTGTCGAAACTATGGCAATAATTTGATCGATGACTATACTATAGACTTTTTGGCGGGAAGTCGAACAAGGCGGCAGCTTTAAATTTTCTTTTTAATAAAAGTTGATTATATCCCTGCCAATTTCTATTAACACGCTAGAAAACCTTCAACACGCTCAAGATGGGTCCCCCTAGCAATGGGGAGGACCCCGCTGAGAAGAAAAAACGACGATATACGGAGGTATCTAACGACCCCCTAGAACAGCAAAATGATAAGTATAAAATGTATACAAAGCCAAATTATAAAAGACTATTTTGCGAAAACAGTGCTGGTGAGTTTACTGTGTTTGTGGAATCTACCGAACAAGAAAGATTAGGTAACAAAAATCCCATAACTTTGACAAAATTATTCTCAGAAAATGTAAAAGGCATTACTGGCGTACATCGAGTAAACGCACACAAAATTGGAGTCACCTTCAAAAAAGCATCATCTGCTAATTATTTTTTAAAAATGGATGACTTCTTAAGCACGCATAAAATGAGGGCTTTTGTGCCATCTTACTTGACCGAAAGAATTGGTGTATTGCGATATGTCCCAAAAGAAATGTCCAATGAAGAGATATACAAAAATATTACATGCGATGCTGAAGTAATTTCAATCAAAAGATTTATGAAAAAGATTAACAATTCACTTGTACCCCTGACTACTATTGCCGTTACGTTTGCCACAACTACCTTACCCCAATATGCTTACATACAATTATTCAGATACAATATCCACCAATATATACCACCTGTCCTGCAATGTTTTAAGTGCCTTAAATTTAATCACTCAGCAAAAGTTTGCAGAGGTACACAAATGTGCTCGTCCTGTGCTGGTCAACATTCATATAAAGACTGCGATGTAGAAGAAGTAGTATGCATCAACTGTAGCGGCAACCACTTGGCCATATCCAGAGACTGTCCCATCAAGAAACAGAAATTAGAAGAAAATAAGAAGAAGTACTCTCAGCCAAATTATGCCACTGTGGTGAGTTCACCTCCCCCTCTCCCTCCAGCCATTAATGATTTGAAATCCTACCCAAAATTGAACAATGTAAGTGTAAATAATGAAAATGTAGATATTTCTCAAATAGTTAATAATGACATCATTCTTAATGCTATTGTAAAGTCGCTAATAGCTCTAGGCAATAACAAAGATAACAAAACTCCTTTAACCACTAAGAAAATAAAAGAAATATTTATATCTAATTTACTTTAATGGATAATTATTTACATATAGTACAGTTTAATGTACAAAGTTTACAGAGCAAAAAACCACTATTACAAAAGTTGCTTTTAGATAAAGAAATTGACATATGTTTGCTTAACGAAACTTGGCTTACTGATAAATCTGTTATTCCTAATTTTCCCAATTATAATTTTATTTTTAAAAATTCCGAAAACAAACACAATGGTGTAGGTATTCTTATTAAACATGGTTTGAAATACTCTGTCTTAAACACTAATTTTCAGGAAACTATTCAAAACGTTGCTTTAACTATAATGACGCAATCAGGAGATATAACTATACTTTGTGTTTATTGTCCACCCAACACTGGCAGATTTGACGCGAATAAATTAAAAAACATTTTAAATAATATTCCCAAACCATGCATCATAATGGGTGATTTTAATGCACATCATGTAAGTTTTGGATGTTATAGTAATAATAATAGAGGCAATATTTTATACAATCTAATTGATGAACTAGATTTATGTATTTTGAATGACGGCGCACCTACAACTTGTCCATATCCTAATAGACAGGCTTCTGCGATAGATGTTACTCTTGTTAGTCCCTCCATAGCTCATTTGTGTGATTGGCATGTTCAGGATGATCCGTTAGGCAGTTATCACTACCCGATATCTCTTCATGTGAATATCCAACCTTCCCAGTATGAAGTAGGTCCTGTGGAAGAAAAATACATTTATAATAAAGCTAATTGGCTTGAATTCTATGCTTTATCTGAAAATTGTTTCTCTGATTTGAATACTGAATCTGATGATTGTCTAGAAGTGTATAATAGCTTTGTAAATATTTTAAATGACCTAAGGGAACAAACTATCCCTAAAAGAAAAAGTAGGTTAAATAATAATGTTCATAGAAAACCAGTTCCTTGGTGGAATTCAAAATGTGAGGATGCTATAAAAAACTCAAAAGAAGCATTAAAAGAATATAAATCGAACCCGTCCATCGATAATTATATACAGTACAAAAAATTGGATGCTCTTAAGAAAAGAACTATAAAAACAGAGAGTTCTGAATCTTGGAAAAACTTATGCAGTAGTTTTAATAGAATGACACCTGTTTCTAAGATATGGAATTACATTAAAAAATTCAAAAGAATTGGTAGTAGTAATCATAATAAGAATTTTGATGATGAATGGGTTCCAAGTTTTCTGGACAATTTATCAGATTCTAGTGATTTCAATGAAGAGAGACTTTTATCATTATTCAATAGTGCCGAGGAAAATACTAATAATTCATTTCTGAACCAACCATTTTCTTTGAATGAACTAAATAATTCATTACAAAGCAGGAAGGATACCACACCAGGGCTAGATAATATTCCATACATTTTAATTAAACAATTACATCCAAATGCAAAACAAACATTACTTTGTATTTATAATAAATTATGGCAAAACCTTATCATACCAGAATCTTGGAAAACACAATGTGTTATTCCTGTTTTAAAACCAAATAAATCTGCAAATATTGCCTCTTCATACAGACCTATATCATTATCGTCATGTATGGGAAAATTATTTGAAAATATGTTGAAGCTGCGTTTGGACTATTTTTCAGAAAGTAACAATTTAATCCCGGCAGTCCAGCATGGTTTCAGAAAAGGTAAAAGTTGCTCTGAAAGCTTTGTATCATTAGTACACGACATAAAACAAGTAAAACTGAGTCATTCCAACATGGTATGTGTTTTCTTGGATGTTAAGGGTGCCTTTGACAATGTGAATATAGAAGAACTTATTCAAGTATTGCATGATATTGGTGTACCAGAAAAGACTCTACAATGGCTTTTTAAATTTTTGAGCAATCGAGTCATTTATGTAAAATATAACAATAAGCTGCATGGCCCTCGAGCAGCTAATAAAGGAACTATGCAAGGTGCTACATTATCTCCATTATTATATAACCTTTATACTTCTGAAATCTTAAAATATGTAAACACAGATAATGTAAATATTTTGCAATTTGCAGATGACTTGCTTTTGTACAGTATAAATCAAAACATAGATATAGCTAAGAATAATGTAAATAATGCTTTAAACCAATTATTTACATACTACCATGATAAACTTAAATTAGATATTAGTCCTGAAAAGAGTTCAGTTTTAATTTTTAGCAAAAATAATTCCAATATGAAAATTGTATACAACAACTCTGAAATACCTACTGTTGCTCAATACAAATTCCTAGGAGTGATTATTGACACACAATTGAAATTTGAGAAGCACATTGATTACATTTGTAAAAAGGCAATGAGAAGTATTAATATTTTAAGGCACTTAGCTGGTACTTTCTGGGGATCAGACCCAAAAACCATGAGCATGCTGTATAAAAGTATAGTCAGAAGCCACTTTGATTACAGTAGTTTAGCCTATTTGAATGCCAGTAGCACCCTTCACAGAAAACTAGATGTGATACAAAATATAGGACTAAGACTAATCTGTGGAGCAATGCGCTCCACCCCGATTAATTCTCTAGAAGTAGAAACTTGCATACCTCCTTTATTCCTCAGACGACTACAGTTAGCTGAGAACTTCTTTTTAAAAATTGTGTCCTCTGACAATAGTCTTGACTCCAAACTTGATCAAATGACAGAAAAGTTGCATTCGTTAGCAGCTCCTAATTTAACTCCTCATTCACTCCTTTCTGGTACTGAAATCATAACAATTTATACTCACGTTAAAAACCAATCAAAAGATATTTCTAAATTTAATAAGTGGCCTATTTATGACTCGTCTTACAATAGCCTGATAAATTATGATAGAAACAAGATCCATTTAGCCTTAATAACAAGTAAAATAGATTTTATTGAGTTTAAGAACAATAAAGCTGACAGTTATTTTGTATACTCAGATGGCTCTAAAGATGAACACAATGTCAAAGCGGCTATTTATGATCCACAAGCTAGTTACAGTGATTGTATTAAGCTAAATCAGAATTGCAGCATATTCACAGCAGAAAGTTATGCAATACTTAAAGCCTTGATGTATATAAATTGTCATGTAAATAATGTAAATATTGTAATAGTGACTGATTCTAAAAGTGTATTAACTTCCCTTTTCCATGGCCTTTCGTCTTACAAATCAAACTATATTTTGTGTAAAATTCTTTGTTTAATAGAGCAATTAACTAACCGAGGGTTTAATGTAAACTTTATATGGGTTCCCTCACACAGTGGCATTGAAGGTAATGAGATAGCAGACGAATTGACACGCATGGAACATAACCAAGATCACACCCAAACAGTTCAAGTCCCATTTACGGATTACTATGCATATTTCAAGGCAAATGCAAAAGACCTATGGAAAAGTCACTGGAATAATACATTACAGACTAAAGGCAAGTGGTATGCTGAGATACAGAAAGACTTACCAGCAAAACCTTGGTATAGCAAAAGTAAGAGATTTGAGAGCAGGAAATTTGTAACTGTAATCACACGAATGAGACTTGGCCATTGTTTAGTTCCGACGCATCTCCATAGAATCAATGTCTCCAGCAACAGTAGATGTCCACACTGCTCTGAAGAAGATGCCGATTTGCAACACATAATCCTCAACTGCTCTAAGTTTACAATCCAACGGTCCACCCTTATCAGTGAGATCAGTGACATAAGTGACAGTTCCCTATCAGTTCAAAACCAAAACAGTTTTCCCCGCCGCGTTCAAGACCTCTTAAATAACAGTGATTTTTTCAATCCTATTTTTAAGTACATTATTACTACTGTAGAAAAGATTTAATTTAGTTTTCTTTTCTCTTGTGAATACTTTTTGTACATAGTTTAAATTTAGTTTGATGTACATAATCTTAATTTTGTTTCTATTTAGTTAAGTTTATAATACTTAACTCCCTTTTGTTTCCTTATCATATGCTTTATGTTAGCGATTTTTTATGTTAGTCAGCTGCTGCTCTCTCTTTGATTTTGATTTTTTGTATAATCTTATGTACTGTACAATATAACTACAAGATGTATGCGGCTGAAGGACTCTGTATCCAAGTCATGAATAAACTAATTAAAAAAAAAAAAAATGACTATACTATAAATTTCAGAAGTAATCATATTACATAAATAACTTAGTACTGTGTGGGATTTTACATTTTGTCGGCTTATGTTGCACAGTTTCGCCACCTGGCCGCATGCCAGGAAACTCATATATTATAATACTGTTAAATAAAAAATCTGTAGGTTCATTAGACGTTTAGTTATATCGGACACCTCTTTATTTCTGTTGGGTATCATCGGTAATTGTGACACTTATTTTGTACTAAGATTGAACCCCCTGCACCAAATGGAGTGTGAACTGTCATCTCTTCCGTGGCCGCTTCCAAAGAGTATGTAATCACTGACGTCTGCGCGCGGTCAAAATCGAATACTAATCTTTTCCATAAGCTTAGCATAAATAATGTACTGTAACTAGCGCCAAAAATGCACCAGTCGCGCATGCGCGCAGAGTTATCTGACGCGCACTCTACTTTACAGAGTAATTTATATATGTAGGAAGTAGAGACCAATCTTGGCTCTTTTATTGGTAGTGTATACCTAACTAGCGCTATCTATCGTCTGGTGTAGGCAACTTTTGGTGTATAAACACACACACTAGACATAGTCTTCTTATTATTTATTCTACTTTAGTCCACTATAATTTATATGACAAAACAACGTTTATCGGGTCAGCTTAAGCTAGTTAGCAAATAAAGAATCAATAAGCAAGATTAGATATGTCAACAAAAACGGCTACATCCATAAATTGTCAAGACATGGCGCTAAATGATAAATGTAAAAGACAAACTACTGCTATATACACTGACCTCTATTATTTACACACTGGACTGGCTGACATAAATATTGTCAACTGCGGTAATGATTGTGTCAAAATTAGTTCTCGGGACACTCGTAGTGGCGGCGCTTTAAATTGCCACATAAAATTAGCTGTAATTTGTATGGAGACAGATTGTCCAGTGTATAAATAATAGAGGTCAGTGGCTACTTAGTAATAATTATATAGTATTCTTTGATACTGCCAAGGATTCTATATTAGTGCATTGTGCGGCAAAAGATACGAGTTTGTCCGGAAAGCTTTATCGCTTAATGAAACCAGAATCAAAACGCAAATGGAAATGCAATATCTGCTCAGGAACATTAAATACCTACTGCAACTTCGTCGAGCAAAACACCATACACTATTACGACTAGGAAAAAGAAACTGTTGGAAATAAGAAAATCTGTTAAAGATGATATTTCTACGTCCACACCAAACACGAGCATAAAATTAGTTTCATTGTCAGTAGCTGATACACAAGGGCAAAGTAATATAACTGGCCAAATAAAATATACTGAAACATTTGGTATTAATTTATTATGAATAAGTAGGTACCTACTAATAATTTCTCTACAAAAAGTAATGATATCTCATCAAAAACATAAAATATGTGAAGTGAGAGCCAACTTCAATATTAGGAAATATGCCTTGGTTGTTGACTTCAACGACAAAAGATGTGAGATCTAAATGGGTGCCAAGTTTAACGGTCAGTCCTGAAAATTTAGTACTTACATAAAATGTTTCATAACAACTTAAAATATAATTTCTTCTTATAACTTAGGATAATATATTGAAGCCTAAGGTCTGACTTGGCTAGTTTTCATATACGAATTATATATATATTATAGCCTTCGCAAGCTCTAAAGCCGAAGTTCTTATTGTATTCTTCCGAAAATTTGGCTTGCTGGTAGACTAGAAACTAGAGATGAACATAGGGCTCTTCCATGACTGTTTCAGTAAGTACCTAATAATAATTCGTATACGAGAACTAGCCAAGTCAGACCTTAGGCTTCAATATATTATCCTAAGTTATAAGAAGAAATTATATTTTAAGTTGTTATGAAACATTTTATGTAAGTACTAAATTTTCAGGACTGACCGTTAAACTTGGCACCCATTTAGATCTCACATCTTTTGTCGTTGAAGTCAACAACCAAGGCATATTTCCTAATATTGAAGTTGGCTCTCACTTCACATATTTTATGTTTTTGATGAGATAGCCTTTTCTGTGACTGTCGTGCTCAATACAGACTTTAACAATTCAATGTAGGTATTACTAATGAGTGAAGATTGGAGCAATTATACCTAATTCCCTATCATAAGTATTTGATAATGTGATAAGTAACACTACCTCGATTGGTTTTAAAAAGTTTGAATAATTTCGTGCGGGTTCGATTCTCGGTTTGGACATACTATTATTTAAAAAAAATTGAATGCAGTTCTATTGTTATTTAAATAAAAATAAAGTCATATTTCAATAAAACTTTCTTTCTACAGTATTTGGTGTGGTCTATGCCACCATGTGACATAGTCATTGGGAGCCCTGGGGGCGTCCCACGACTATGCCATATGTTGGAATAGACCGCACCAAAGTAACTATTCAAACATTTTTAAACCAATCGAGCTGGTGTTACTTAACACATTATAACTTTATCAAACACTTTATGATAATTGCTCCAATCTTCACTCATTAGTAATACATTGAAATGTTAAAGTTTTGAGCACGACAGTCACAGGAAAGGCTATCCACAACGCTGCACAAACTTGTTATTCAACATTAAATGTTAAATTTCGTAGTCTTCCTTTTATTTAAGATGCTATGTTATTAAGAAAAAATGATAAGGTATGATCGAGCCTTTCGATCGGTACAATTAAATTAGAGAAATATTTTTTTTTTCATTCGGCGGGTTCGATTCCCAGTTGATAACTCAAAATTCTTTGAATGCAGTTCGTTTTCTTTTTAAAATAAAAATGAAGTCTCCTTTCAGTAAAATTTTATATCTTCAGTATTTAAGGTACTTTCCCTCCATGTAAGTTAATTTTGGGACGCCCTGTATATTCTTTGCCAAAGTGCTAAAATGTGTGCCCCCTCCCCCACCCCTCTTTTAAAAGAAAAGAGTGAAAAATCTAGAAAAAATACCTAGCTATATGCTGTCGATCCTAACTAAAACTTTCAACGAAAATTCGTATAAACAAGATGTAGTTAGTAGTTTTTGAGAGTTAAGTTTGAGTTACGACTCGTACCTCAAACTTAAGTCTTACGAGTAAGTATAACACATTTTCAAAAACTGCAAATGGAACTTTGTCATTTATACAAACACTATGAAAAACAAAGTTATTTAGCTGACGAAAAATTATAGTGATATTTTGGCTAGGTTTATGCAATCCTTCATGAACCCCTTCATGGGCGAGTCCAACTTGCGCTTGGCTGATTTCCTCCATGGTAGCGCAGCAGCACCAACGAGTTTTAAGAAAACGAATTTACAATAATTTACTATTATTAGAATGATACTTAAATAAAAATATAAAAAAAAACAAATAACAAATAATCAATAAAAAAAGATGCAATCATAACTAGGTTTAGTACTAAATGAAATACAAAATAGGTTTTCATAAAAATATATCTGTAAATCAAATGTATCGATTATGTACATTTTCAGTGAAAAATCTAAATTGGTCTACCAGATTTTGCATGATAAGTATGACATTTTGTATAGGTATTAAAACACCCGTTTTACTACATTATTTTTATTATATAAACCTTGGCTAACATGTGTCACTAACTACTGTAATTTTTGTGCAAAGAATAAATCGTTCGTTTTTATTATCGGACATACAAATAATACATGGAATATTTCACTTTATAACTAATAATCAAAATGTAAACCTAGGTACTTATAACCATTGTTTAAACGCAGGTGTGTCGGATTTTGATCGTACCCTTTCCTTAACGACGGCAATTAAATTAATATAAACAACGTTAATAATGTTATGATAATCTGCCTTTTTTCTAAACCAAACGAGTTATTTAATTTAAGTGAAAAGTTACGCTACTTTGGTCAGTAAAATAAAATAACCTGTATAAAAATAACAGTTTCATGGGTGTTATTGGGTTTCTATTTTCATTTCATTTTCCCTTTTTTCACTTAATTTATTTGAAATTGTATTTATTTATTGACATTAAATCAATTGTCTTACTTTTCTTCTTTATTATGACAATTTATTTTATATTGGCAAAGACCTACGATAGTTTCAGTCAACTGTAGATTTAAGATATTGCAGCCTTTATTACCACATCATGGAACTAATTAAATTTGTTTGGTCTAAAGTACCGAATGCTATTTGTGATCAAAATGGTGTAATTTGTTACAAGTTGCCCAATAAAAGGTCACAAAAACTTCTAATGATGTGCGTTTGTTGAAGAAGTAACTATTTTATTGCGCTTATAAATTGAGGTACGAGTTAATTCGTTTTGTTATTTCAGTCCCACTCCAATCTGACACGAACCACAACATGCCTTATTTATGGTAACACTAAAATGTAATTCGTAGACACCTAACTCACTCACAGACAATGAGTCAATAGGTCCCATGGCGACCAATATATCTCGTAGCTAGCACAATGTTTGTACTAGCCATAGATTAATAAGTCTTCGCTTCCTATTCTAAGGTACTAGCATTCTATCAATAAGTTTATTAACAGTGACCACCCGTGATCACGTCTGGTAATCGACCTTCGTCAATGTTTGTCATTTAATGCGTATATACACAACCACCGTTTCTGGAACTCCCGCGGGCTTCATATTTAGACTTTCTGCGTGAATAAGCAGCCAAGCCATGTGTGCCAAAATGCTTTGAATTGTGGAGTGTAATTTAGTGAGAGCTTTTTCGGTAAAAGTCTTTAGGATGCACGCCACGCGACACCGTTTAAAAAACATGCGGTTTTATTGTATTTTCCGAAATTTCGCCAAAGGGATGCCATACGATTTTCACCTTTTAAATGTCAACTCGAGCAATCTATTGAGCCATTGTTCCGGTGTCACCTGCTACGGTGGCGGCGCGTGGTTTGTCATGTTCGAAGGGAGGAAGATTTAACGATATTGTAATATTAAACCGTTTTATTTTGCATTTCTATAAGTGCCAGTTAACGACTCCATCTGGTGTTTAAAGATAATAAGCAGGAATTGTGTATTCTTACCGTTTTAAAAAGTTAGAGCTTAATGAGTCCTACTTTTAGGTAGCTGGGTTATTATTCTCAGGAATCCTATGGTCCGTTTGGTTATCAGGGTCCATTAAAGATCCGTTTCGTGAATGTTCGCGGTTGTAGTGGACACGCGAGCCGCGCTTCACGGAAAGGCAGGTAGGTAGGCGCCGCCGACCAAAGTCTTAATTTGACCGCTTACCTCATTCGCTGGGTGATTAAACAGAGGAGTAAGTTACCTTCCAGGCGTAAAATAAATTATGTTGACAAAACAAAACTGCTGCACTTAACGATACTTAAGACCGCACTGTAATAATATTGAATGAATCGCCACGTATCTTTATGTCGCAGGTTTTAGAAATCAATTACAAATTAAGTTTTTAAAAGGCTAGTGGTTCCGCGCGGTTTTACCCTCGTGGGAATATCTGGATAAACTATAACCTATGTCACTTAGGAAAAATGAAGTTTTCTAATGTTGAAAGAATTTTTAAAATCATTTGAATCATACATACAAACAAACAAAAATATCAAATCTTTTCTTTTTATAGTATTGGACTATAGTATTAGTAGGGTAATTGGGATTGGGATTTCGCACCCATCAGAAGCGACGCAATTATCTAACTGTTGATTCCTGATGCATTTTTCGCGTAGCTCTCTATTGTAACCCTACCATAACAAACGTTATTTTTAAAAGTGTTTCTATATTAATGTCTGACCTTTTGGTATTCAATTACAAACACTTTTATTTTGATTGAAAACTTTACAAAAGTAGTCATTTGACTTTTTTCTTTTGAGTAGTATGCATTCCTTTTATTTGACCGTTAGTCTATCGACTCAGCTTATTAGCTCAATTATATCGTTCGTTAACTTACTTATTTAGGTACCTATCTCTAAGCGAAGCGTTATTAATCTGCCTATCTCTACCCAGAACGCAACACAAAAATTCGTTCATCGAATCCCTTGTTTTACACGCAGTGAATTAAACAAATTGTTACGTGCGATTGAACACACGTATTTGACTCGAAGGAATTCGAATGCCTTAAGACAGAGCTATGAGTTTTTTCTGTGGTCGGCAGCGCGGTAGGTAGCCAGCGAACCATCGGTAGCTGCTCCGAAGGCATTTCATGCGCAAGTTAGTTCAAACAAATCGTACGGTGTCTCTTTACATCACGTCAACGTTGTATCCGTGATCGAATTATTCACTATCAAAAAGAAGGCACGGACTCAGCTAAAAACTGTAAAAAAAAACTAAGTTCAACTTTAAATAATCGTCAGACCAATCGTGATTTTGCAAAACATCTCAGACCACGAAAAATTAAGACTAAAAATTACGCCTTTAAGTTTTTAAAACTTCCACATTTACCTACTCAGAAGTAGGTAGATGAAAATTATTATCAGAATTTATATATTTGATTTGTTATAAATGATCCGATTTAATTCCACCAATGACCAAACCAATAGAACTGCAAAAAATATATATTTTCAAAGTTGATAAATTACATTCGAAACGTTACTAACGCTTATTACTATGTCCACAATGTTTCTATCTTCAAAAATATAACTAATACCCAAGTTACGTAATCAATCACAACTTTAGGTATAATTACAAAATAAAGTCAGGACGATGGCTTCCGACGATTAAAACAATTTTGGTCAGGTTTCGCTTTATTCTTTTTGTGAGAGGCCAACACGATATCATGTTTCCATAAAACCATCGAAGCGACTATTATTCTTTGCTCATGCTTTGTCGTAAATGATGAGAGCGGTTTAATTTAACTTCGACTTTATGCCTTTCGTCACAAAATCTTTTTTTGTATTTGATAAATCTTATATTGTATCTTTTTAAATGATCTCACTGGAGATGCCCAGTAGCATAGGTAACTTGATAATGTGAATATCGTTCTGCCAGCGCTTGAGTATTCGGTACAAATTAACTTTTGTTTTAGGATTTTCAACCTTCTATTTAGAATTTTTCGTCGCTTGAAAAGTCATTTATAGAAAAATTGTGAATGCCAAATATATCAAGACAAAAGCAACAATGCTTTTAAAACACCTATCGATAAAACGGTGAAAACTAGCTACTTATTCTTTTTAGTCGCAATTTCCGAAGGCTTTCAAAGGTAAAGTGCCCGGCAAATTCCCAATTTTCGTCGATGCGTATGTCATATGTGTCAACCGCAATTATATTGATGTGTCGAAACAAAAAGCGGACCATCTGGCAATTCGTAACGGTCTCTCGGAAAAAATGGACCTTTCCCTGGTGTATCCAGTAGCTTCCACGCATCGGTGGGTTTGTTTAGTGTTATGTCATTAATCTTATACCGCATTCGGTAATGTAGGTAAATGTTGACGTTCGTACTAGTTTGATGATAACTTTTCCAAAAGAGTTCGGAAACCGACAAAATATCCTGGTAATTTAAAAAAACATGAGCACTGGCAAGTTTTTTCAGCTCATAATCTTGGTGTCACGCTGCGGTGTTCTGTCGTTTGTCGGTCTGTTTACTATCTCATTTACCTAAATAAGCTAGTTTAGATAAGCAGGCTACTTACTGGTAACATGGTTTGAAATTTATTTGTTATGTTATTATTAGGTATGATTAAGTCCACTGACTTAACCATGATTATATTTCATATTATCCAATTCAAACAATACGCTACCGTCAAATTAACAATCAAACGGTTTTTTTTTCAAACATGACCCTAATCGGAGTCTATCAAAAAATAGAATATCGGCTCCCACCTACTGCGTTCCCACTGGGTTCGTTCACGAAACCAAATACAGGACGATAATTTCATAGGACGCGTTATCGGAGCGTTTATTATAATTCGATCTGTCAGGATGGAACAAAAAACCCTTGACTCGGCATCGCTACTGGGCGCCCCGTAACGTGATCTCGTGCCCACAAACAATTCCAACTGATGCGCACTATTAAAAATAATACGTACAAATGGATATATTTGAGAAGTCAAATTTTAATGAAGTGGTCTTGGTGATTTGAGTGAAAACTAAAAAAAAATATATCGCTTTCCAAAACACTTCAAACAAAATTTATTTAATTCAAAGCATAAATATTGGTTCTTGTAAAGTGAATGTTGTATGACTTGCTGGTGTTTTGGAGGCATGTTCCTCTGTAAACCAACATGTATTTTTTATCAATAAATATCAATATCAATAAATATCAATAAAATTGTGCGCCATTTTCTAACTATCTTTACCTAAACCTAGCTGATCTTGTTATTAAAATTTTTACTTTTTTGCATTCACAATGCAATTTAGAGGAAAATTGCAAGAAGGAAAATGGAAATTGAAGTATTCAGAAAAAATTTTGTGAGAGGGGTCGATATTTTCTAAATACTTACTTCATTTTCCATTTTTCAATAATAAAAATTGCATTGTGAATGCAAGAAAGTAAAAATTTAAATAGCTTGCAATAGTTATTTCATCTTTAGCGATTGCCAAATATCTGGAAAGGTATTTCTTTCGCGTGTGAGGGTGGCAATATCTTCAGTATCTTCACATTGATGAAATTAACGCAGGCTATACAGCGAATAAGAAGTATTTGATAAATTCGACGCTTCTCGTAACGACTCCATAGCTCAGTGGTTAGAGCAGTCGCCCGGATAGCGAAAGGTCTTGGGTTCGAGTCCCATCGGAGCTGGTTGTGAGACGGGTCGATCTTTTCTAAATACTTCATTATCTATCTGATCTGTCTGAAGTCAGTAAATTGATGAAGAAATTGGTGAACAAACATTAAGAAAATAAATAAACACAGCGGAAAGTATACCCCTTTATGGATTGGAATTCGGTTAAAATTACATTGCAAATGCAATTATAAGTGATCTAAACATTCTATAATATGTTCTAGCTTCTCATTCCAGGATTCCTGTGAGCAACCGTGAATGACAAACCGAACCCCAAGCTTCGATCAACAATATTACTGTTACTGCTGATCGCAGACCCCAAGCAAATAAAACCGCAGCTAACTAATTAAATAAAAGTACGCATATGCTACTAACGTTTTACATAAACATGCAAAAAGGCAACCCCTCGTAGTTTCTCCATATGGAAGTGGCCCTCCCACTTCCATTCGGCCACATAAGGGTTGAGCACGCAAGCACGGCAGCTCCGGCGATTAAGCTGGAATATCACGTCGCAAGCAACACCCAGGAACCGAGCCTAGTCGTATTTTAGCGCCAGGAATAGAAACCGTGATGTTATTTGGGTATTTGAAACCCAAGCAAATAAAACCACAACTCCAACTAATTAAATAAGATTACACTTATGCCTATTAATGGTTTAGGCAACCCCTTGTAGTTTCCCATGATCCCCTTTTACTTTTCCATATAAATGCTGAGCTTATTTTTCGTCATTATGTCATGCTTTAAATTAAAGTTTCATAACCACGTAGGTATTTCAATATGTACCTACCTACATATTAAAGTCTTTAAAAAGGATGAATTCTCAGTTCGTCGGAACTTATATTTTGATTTCTTTGAACAACCGCCTCTGTGGTCTAGTGGTACACTCAACCAGTATCAGACCCAGAGGTTCCGGGTTCAATTCCCAGTGGGGGTACAATATTGCATTCGGTTTGGTTGGTGGTGGGGCTTGTTCAAAGTCCGCCTGGCTAGTCTTATCTAAGTCTGGAGCAATTACAACGATGATTTTAGCACTGTTGTGTTCTGGCAGTTACAGATAAGTACCTAAGATAGGCAGCTAGTTCCTCAGTGTTGGGGATTCATTTCACCTTCAGCATTATTATCACTTAACATCAGCACTTAGCCTTGATCCTAAGTGCTACCCCGATGTGGATTTAAAAAATGCATCTTGTCTAGGCCCGCAGGTTCGGCAATTAAATCAGGCTCAGGAGCGAGAAGCGCCAGGAATCGAGCCGAGTCGTATTTCGAGGTGCGGCGAGGCGCGCGCGACCGCGCAATTTCTCTACACTTTGCAGGGTTGACATTTTAGTGAAATATGCCTTTTCGTCTCTTAGCAGAAAATCCTTTTTTTAATGGAAAATATAAAAAAGCAACAAACGAAAATAAATGCTAACTAATAGAGTTTAATCGTAACTGGAAAAAAATAATGCCATACGGAAACTTGTAGTTTAACAATTTTATGATTAAGCCTATTTAACGGAGATCACTGCATGGACAGCGACTTTGAAACTAGATGTCACGTATATAGCTTCAGCGAAAACGACATAGTTAAGACGCCTATTTTACGCACTTTCTATCCCCATCTTGATATAAATAAAGTTGATACGATTAAATCTTGATGTGATTGATAATAGTGGAGATATTCTTATTATTATTACATTAAATTTACCAGATATATCTCCTACCAATACTTAGACGCCCAGCAGCCCTAGATCCAGTAGCCGGCTAGCCGCAGACGCGCGCTCGCACACCAAACGATTACGCCGTGTCAGCTTGCAGCGTCATTCAGACACTGCACTCCGAGTAACCAATACGTGCTAACTATAGCTGTTACTATAGGTAAGTTCCTAATCCTGGAGCGCAAAATAAACGCGAAAATTTAGGCCGAATTTTAGTTATGCCATAAATTAAATTAAATTCCTTTGGCCAATACCTAGGTAAGTACTCTAACTTCGCTGGCTCAGCGACCCACTTGGTCTTTGGTGCTAGAGATCGTCACTTTTTTCGATCTTGCGCAAGTTTTGGCTATAGTAGACGCCAAGACACGTGGCAGTCGCGGCCATAGAATATTATATGGCAATGACTGCCAAGAGTCTTGGCGTCTGCAACAGCAGGGCTCCTGAAATTCTTCGAGATCTTTTGCAACCTCATTTGAACATCTGTAGCGCGGGTGACCAAAATCTGAACGAAATCTCATCTCTTCTCTCCCTCCATCATTTTTTGGCTTTAATTTTGGCAATAATATAGGTCACGCGTACTAGGTCTTCTACCTCCTGATTGGTTTCGATTTGTCCAGCTACCGTCATCCCTTTAGGTTGAGCCCAGTATTTTTCGAAAGATTTTTCTTTACACCATTAAGAGCTTTTTTCCCCCTTGCAGGGTCTACGTCCAAGCTTTAGATTCATACATTAAGATCGACCTTATGGCTGTTTTATAGACAAGTATCTTAGGTCCGGTTGCTCGTACATTACAGTAAAGTAAAAGTTAAAATTTAACTGTTCTCAATTTTGACCTCGGTAAAAGAAAAATACGTTGGGTTAAAAGTGTTGTCTGTACTATTTTTATTTATTTTATTTTATTTTATGGAAATTACTAATGTCAATATTTAAACTACCCCCACCCTGTCGGTTATTGTGACCGCCGTTAAATCTGTAATTTGACTGCTCGTTAAAGTAACCGCTTCTTCAACAACGCTTTTTAAATTTGACCGCCGGTTAATTTTACTTTAACCATAATTTAACCCTAAAGTAAACGTAACCAAGCTTCGAGCAACCGGACCTTAGTTCGTCTAGGTTAGTGTAACGAGCTGATGTGATGGGCAAAATCTACTATTTACAAATTTTAAATAACATCACACTCCTTATCCTTGCAAGGTCGCAGGGGGCCGCTAGTGTGGAAAATACAAGCGCATTTCCCCCCAATGTTGATTCAAAACAGTTAAAATGTCATTGAAACTGAAAGCGATTTCTTTATTTTTATAGTTATAAGTAATAATATTCTTTATACAAACAAAGCAAGTTACAAAGAAATAATAGTAGGTAAAGCATTGTAAACGTAATAAGTTTTTATTTTAGTAAAAATTTCATTTTCATGGCAAGCTTTTTTGCTGACTGTATTGTCATATACCCCTATATACCTACAAAATTTCAGCTCCATCGGACACTGGGAAGTGGGTCAAATTAAGCTTGCAAGATTTGTCCTCCACTAACTAACTAACATGGCAAGTTAATAAAAAGCTTGTAGAAAAAGCCTCATTGCTATAATACTCAATCTCTTTTCTCATGCAGCAAGCAAAAAAGTGGTCAGTCCTGTACTTGTTTTTAATAACGGATCCTCGTAAATAAATGACTCCTTATGCCTATAGTAGGGAGGGACTTGTGTGTGTGTTGGCATTATTACCAATTTTTGCATATAATTGTTATTGCAGCGGCATTGACTACAAATATATCTATTAAATAATATGTAATCACAGGTAAAAATAGAAATCAGAACCGTTTCAAAAGCTTCTTCAAAGCGACCTATTGATTAACTCCAAAATACTACTCAATCTATTACTATAATGGGGGTCTAAATCTTGTTGGCCACATTGGAAGTCATGGCAACAACAACATGCCCGTAGCTACCCATTATTAAGCGATAGGCCGTAATTTATGAAATTGTCAAAAATTATATTCCGGTAGTCAGTGGCCAGTTACGGGTTTTTTTATTGTTGCAACCCCAAAACGGAGACCGACAAAAAAGACGTCAGAAGCACGCGACACGCGATGCGTGGCGTCTCGGCCAATAAAAAATATTACACCAATAGTCAAATCTTCGACTTCGGTAGATTATTAAACGGCTATAAATTATCCTAATAGCTGTTAACTATTAGATCGTGAACGCTCGAACCGAACATACCGAATCTTTGGGCAAACCTAAACGGTTTTTTTAAGAACGAATTTTAGTTTTTCTGACTGACCGAAGATGGGTCAAATATTAAGAAATAGCCAATTATATCCTCAACGATTTCTATTTGTGAACTCTGATTCGGACCTTACAATTTGTATTAGTAAAATGTAGATACAAATTATGTGAGGAATTTAAAATCTGGGTTAGACACTTATTTTTTTACTATATAGATCAAACTTATTTAAGTAATTTGTTCTCGTTTAAATCTGAATAAATTATTTGCCGAATGTGGAAAGATTTTTTGTTCCTAAGAACTGCACAAGTGACAATGATAATCTATATCGATATGAGCCAATTCTGTACATGGAAAAGAAATAGAAAAAATACCTCCAGGGGTCTTCTTAAACGAAACAGATACCAAAAATATGATTTTACAATTTTTTTTCTGTCTGTCTGTCTGTCTGTGTCTGTGTCCGCGTTTCACGCAAAAACTACTGAGCGGATTTTGGTGAATCTTTTTGTTATATAGCTATTGGTCCTCGCCAATAGCTAATAGTAGGCTATAGGTAAGTACCTAATTTATTTCGAAAATGGAAACACCTGATGTGGAACCATCGCAGTCCAGCTAAACTTTGAGAGATATAATAATACCGTCTTAAGGAAAATTATTAAACCTGATGAGTATTTTCTATTGATGTACAAATTTTGAAAGTTTGGTACACCTGATTAGAAACCCTAGCAGCAAGGCTAAACTATAAAAGATACAAATATAGCGTCTTATGAGAATGTGTTCAGCGTGATAAGTATTTTCTATTGACATACAATAATCTAAAGTCTGGTACATCTGATGTACCCCAAGAGCCCAGATAAAGCTGAAGATATACGAATATAGCGCCTAAAGCAATGTTGTTCAGCAAATAAGCACTATCTGTTTACGTATTACACAGCGTGATATCACAACTATTACTTTATACAAACTTCTTATATCTTGAGCATTCAATTAAATGATTTTCTTACATGCATGCATGGATAAACAAAAAGTTGAAAGTAACTTATGCTGGTAGTATAGTGTACCTCCGCGTGGTGAAGGCGAAACAGTATAAGTACTAGATAAAACTCTAGAGAAACTCAAACTCAAAAAAAAATTGGCACGGTAGATTACCTCGTAACGTAGGGGAGAAGCCTAGTCAACATCAACCTAGTTTAGCTTTTGCTTTGCTTTTGTTAAATTAGGTTGTTGCGACATTCACTAATATGCCTAGACGAAAAAAAAACAAGTGTTTCTCAGTACTCGAGAGTTTCCCAAACGAAAAAGACCACTACGAGACGAAAAATTGCGGCAGAAAAAAGGAAAAATCAGGAATGAGAATATTTACCTACCAAAATTGAATTTAGATGCCAAAGACTACACTGAAATTATTATTTGGTGCGAATCACATGTCACATCACCTCCCATGTTGAAAACATTTTACTAATGATGAGTTGGAAATCCTGCTGCAGTCACCGTCTCATACCTTGATTAATTTTCCTGATTTCCTTTGCCTCACTCAAGCGGTAGAGGCGTCTGAAAATGGTGACAGAAGCATCGCTGGCTGTAGCTGGGGAAAAGCTAGATATGGTTTCGCCGTATATTCCGCCGCAATTCGAGACGCAATTCGAGACTAAAATTAATTTCAAAACTATCAAAAACGTCACTTAATAACAACGTTAAAATGTATTGTTTTAGTAGATTTTTTGAAGATTTTGTTTTTTTTTATATATTTCTTTTAATGCATGTTAATAAAAAAAACTTATTATTTCAGAGTTTAGTGTTTTATTGCTACGAGAAAAACATAAAAGTTATTTATAAAAATATTTAAAAAAATGTAAGATAATTAGTCTTATTTTAAAAACTTTGCGCTTCGGTAGAGGGCTCAAAAATGTGTCAAAAATAAAAATAAAAATACAGTCAACTTGAGAACCTCCTCATTTTTTTAAGTTAAAAATAAAATAAAAAAAAAAATCTAGACTAAATATGCATATACAGCATTTTTTAGGTATTCGAAATCATTTACGAAATTATTTTTTTCCATACATTGACGCTTCACCCCATGGAGCTAGACATAATACTGAGGTCAGTATTAAGTCTAAACTTTTTGCTCCACCCTAATGTACAGTAGGAACGATGAAAGCTACCTGCACTGTTCTTCAGTTTCAGTATCGCCATCTTTAGATCTTTTGGAAAACAATAAATGGACGAAAGCACGTGGCAATACTTTATTCACCAACTTGGCAACACGAAGAAGTTCGTAAAACTCACGATAGAGCGGCGCTATATTGGAAAAGCAAGCATTGTACGCCCCCTACCAGAACACACTGTCAACTCTGCAAAAGGATAGTGCTTGAAAGCTTCGGGTCTGCCAGACTGGATGTATTTGACGAGATAGCGCCACCCATATAAAAATAAAAAAAACCATCCAGATAATTTTGTTATTAAAACAGACTTTTGCTGATTTGACAATTTCGTTAGATATTATCTATTGTGAGATTGAAATGAGAGGAAATTAGTTAAAAAATATCAAAATAGAAAGAACAGTACCAACCATAGGGAAAACTTGAACTTGTGGTTATCACTAAAATTAATTCAAATACTTAGAGTAGCCTTCAGTCATTACGAGCTATAAAAAATTTTAGCTTTTAATTTATTCAATACCTCATAATTTGCTTAGGTTTACTCTAATATTTATAGTTTATTATAAACTAGCTTTCCGCCCGCGGCTTCGCCCGCGTGGACTTCACGACGTTATTCCGCGGGAATGAGATATTTTTCCAAGATAAAAAGTAGCCTATATGCCTCTCCAGGCTATAAAGTATCTGTCTCCCAAATTTCAGCCAAATCCGTTCTGCCGTTTTGGCGTGATTGAGTAACAAACATTCAAACATCCAAACATCCAAACATCTAAACTTTCACATTTATAATATTAGTAGGATATATAGTAGTTTGGATTTTTTAATCACGGCAAAACGGCTGGACGGATTTGAAATCTGTCGATATCTGATATCTGAATCTGTTGTCCCAGGATTTTTAATCACGGCAAAACGGCTGGACGGATTTGAAATCTGTCGATATCTGATATCTGAATCTGTCGTCTCAGGGTTTTATCGGCACTGGGTTAAAAGTTTATTATGGTGTAGAATAGCAGATAGCCCACTTTAAACCAGGAAAATGTCTCATTCACACGAGAAAACATCATGTAAGTAGTTCACGCGGGCAAAGCCGAGGGTGGTAAGCTAGTCTTCTATATACTTATAATAAAACTGTAAACGATCCAATTCTGTACATTGAAAAGAAATAGAAAAAAATACCACCAGGGGTCTTCTTAAACGAAACAGATACCAAAAATATAGTTTTTGAATTTTTTGTCTGTCTGTCTGTCTGTTGTCCGCGTTTCACACAAAAACTACTGAACGGATTTTGATGAAACTTTTTTTTGTTATACAGCTATTGGCCCTCGCCAACATATAGGCTATAATTTATTTTGAAGATCGTAATATCTGATGTGGAACCATAGCAGTCCAGTCAAACTATGAGAGATATAAAAATACCGTCTTAAGGAAAATTGTTAAACGTGATGGGCACTTTCTATTGACGTACAAAGTTTGAAGGTCTGGTTCACCTGATGTGGAACCCTAGCAGCCAGGATAAACTATATGAGATACAAACATGGCGTCTTAAGAAAAGTTGTTTCACGTAATGAACATTTTCTATTGACGGAAAAATATCGAAGGTCTGGCACACCTGATGTGGAACCCTAGCAGCCCAGCTAAACTATAAGAGATACAATCTATCTATCTATACTTATAATAAAACTGTAATCTATACTTATAATAAAACTGTAAACGATCCAATTCTGTACATTGAAAAGAAATAGAAAAAAATACCCCCAGGGGTCTTCTTAAACAAAACAGATACCAAAAATATAGTTTTTGAATTTTTTGTCTGTCTGTCTGTCTGTCTGTTGTCCGCGTTTCACACAAAAACTACTGAACGGATTTTGATGAAACTTTTTTTGTTATACAGCTATTGGCCCTCGCCAACATATAGGCTATAATTTATTTTGAAGATCGTAATATCTGATGTGGAACCATAGCAGGCCAGCCAAACTATGAGAGATATAAAAATACCGTCTTAAGGAAAATTGTTAAACGTGATGGGCACTTTCTATTGACGTACAAAGTTTGAAGGTCTGGTTCACCTGATGTAGAACCCTAGCAGCCAGGATAAACTATATGAGATACAAACATGGCGTCTTAAGAAAAGTTGTTTCACGTAATGAACATTTTCTATTGACGGAAAAATATCGAAGGTCTGGCTTACCTGATGTGGAACCCAGCTAAACTATAAGAGATACAAATATAGCATCTTAAGAGAAGTTGTTCAGCGTTATAAGTATTTTCTTTTGACATACTATCTCGAATATTATTAATATGAAAGTGTGTTTGTTTGTATGTCCGTCTTTCACGTCAAAACGGAGCAACGGATCGACGTGATTTTTAGTATGTAGGTAGTTAAGGAGCTAGAAAGTGACATAGACTAAAAGTATCACTTTACCTCGGGATAACGTAGTGTAGTACATGCGGGCGAAACCGCGGTCGGAAGGCTATGTTATGTAAATTTTTAATGTGCTAATATGTATCATAGCATTCATAGCGCTGTACTAATATAATTATATTAAACTAGCTTTCCGCCCGCGGCTTCGCCCGCGTGGACTTCCGGACCTTATCCCGCGGGAATGTGACATTTTTCCGGGATAAAAAGTAGCCTATGTTCCTATCCAGGCTACAAAGTATCTGTGTCCCATATTTCAGCCAAATCCGTTCAGCCGTTTTGGCATGATTGAGTAACAAACATACAAACATCTAAACTTTCACATTTATAATATTACTAGCTTTCCGCCCGCAGCTTCGCCCGCGTGGACTACACGACCTTATTCCGCAGGAATGTGATGTTTTTCCGGGATAAAAAGTAGCCTATGTTCCTCTCCAGGCTATAAAGTATCTGTGTCCCATATTTCAGCCAAATCCGTTCTGCCGTTTTGGCGTGATTGAGTAACAAACATACAAACATTCAAACATCCAAACATCTAAACTTTCACATTTATAATATTAGTAGGATATATAGTAGTTTGGATTTTTAATCACGGCAAAACGGCTGGACGGATTTGAAATCTGTCGATATCTGATATCTGAATCTGTCGTCTCAGGGTTTTATCGGCACTGGGTTAAAAGTTTATTATGGTGTAGAATAGCAGATAGCCCACTTTAAACCAGGAAAATGTCTCATTCACACGAGAAAACATCATGTAAGTAGTTCACGCGGGCAAAGCCGAGGGTGGTAAGCTAGTTTTAAATAAATCTCTATGTGGTTGCAATACCTACCTACTTTAGATAAGTACCTACTACTAATTGACTTAACTTCGTAGTAGCTTAGTTTCGACGTCATCGAAATCGATGAGGAGAACTATATATAATACTTAGCTTAGTTATATCGAAATCTCATAAGTATTTCTTTTTTTTACAGAGTCATCATCATCATCATCATCATGTCAGCCGAACGACGCCCACTGCTGGGCATAGGCCTCCCCCAAGGATCTCCACAACGATCGGTCCTGCGCTGCCGGCATCCAGCGACTTCCCGCGACCTTGACCTGATCGTCGGTCCACCTTGTAGGGGGCCTGCCCACAGAACGTCGTCCCGCACGCGTTCGCCATTCGAGAACCTTTCCGCCCCAACGGCCATCGGTTCTCCGCGCTATGTGAGCTAGATTTTACAGAGTCGGCACGAGTTAAATAAACTTTTAGTACGTACCAATCTTACTATAAGTATTTTCACATCAAAGACCAGCGCAAGATAAACACAAACATGCAATCAAAATATGGAACACGTCACAAAATAAAAACGCAGTCAAATAAATATTTTTGAGAAATAATTAATTGAGCCACAAAAAAATAATAGGTACCTAAGTATGCTTCTAAAATACTGAAATGGACGCTAAGTCCACCACTTTGCGTCCATTTCAGTATTTTAGATGCTAAGTTAGTATTTTTGTGGGTTAGGTTAGGTTAGTTAGGTGATCAATTAATTACAATTACAACCCAATATTTTTATGTAGGTACGGGGCCAAAACTGGACGATAAAATAGTTCGAAGCAATCTCTACTCTATTCCTCAATTATAATCAAAAACTATATAAGTAGGTACCTACTTAGGCATTTTAATAAAAAAACAAATGCAAAGATAGTATTAAGTATACAAAAAAGCCTTTTAATAAATCTGCTTATCTGGGATTCTGATTAGAAATAATAAGTATTTATTCTGGAAACAGGATTTTAACTGTTTTAAGAACATCGTCTAAAAATAAGTTCTGGAAATTAAAAATAACTTAAGCAGGTAATATCCATTACCAAAATAACTTGAACCTATTAAGTACCGTGACGGACGGAAAAAAGTTTTGAAGTCGAAAATGGCGAACGTGGAGAGAAGAACGTTTTCATTGTGAGCCCTAAAACGAACTTCCCATTGTTAAAAGTTTACCTTTTTCCTGACGGGCACTGCGTAAGCATCCTTCTTTCTTTGTGAGCTCGTTACTTCCAAACTATCATCAATTTTAGACGCGACGCCAGAACAGACGAGTTTTGCAAATAATTCAGACTTCACCTCAAAAGCAAGAAAAAATATAGTTGGTCAGAAAAAATCCTAACCGACCAACCAAATAGTTGAGCCGTTGGGAATAGAAATAGTTGATCAGTTTCCAGTTGATCCGTTTAGTTGGTCGGATTGGAATAACAGACTTGTTCTTAGTCCAACTCAGTGGCGTAGCGTGGACTAATTTAGACGTGGGCGAGGTCGCATCAGCGAGGCCCCTTTTTTTGTACCCAAGACCTACCCACTGACATTGAAGAAAAAGGCAAAGTGTGATTCGGACTCGCCCATGGAGGGTTCCATACCCTCTTAACGTACCGATACAACACCTAGCCTAGAAGCCTAAAAGGGATCGAAAATTTCGTTACATTTTAGCCTTGTACGGTCGCCAGCACGTCGGGTTACTACATAATGTAAAAATTTATTAATTCAAATTCAATTTCGTTTATTCAATTTAGATTTGTTTACCAACACTTATGATATGAACGTCAATGAAGCTACGCCATCGGTTCGCAAATCCTACGGCAGGAGACCTTATAGCGAGAAGAACCGGCAAGAAACTCGCCAAGGGCTATTTTTTTCTCCCTGTTTTAACTTATACAGAGTCGTCAAATTTGAAAAATGACCTTCATATAATAGTGAGGTTACTTTCCATCACAATACAGAATACCGCTTAAATTAAGTAAAATTTTGCTTATTACCTAAAACATTAAACAATTTTCAACTAAACAAGGAATCAAATAGTTTAATGGACATACTAATCTTATTCTTAATCTTATTCACATTATATTATAGGATTAATAAAAAGGAAACTGCAAACTGCGCCGTATATTCAAATCTATAAGTATTACAAATAAAAGGAATTTTTGAATAAATAAAACAATTATTGAAAAATGGAAAATGTAGTATTTAGAAAAAATCGACCCGTCTTACAACCAGCTCCGATGGGACTCGAACCCACGACCTTTCGCTATCTGGACGACTGCTCTAACCACTGAGCTACGGAGTCGTTACGAGAAGCGTCGAATTTATCAAATACTTCTTACACGCTGTATAGCCAGCGTTAATTTATCAATGTGAAGATATTACTACCCCCACACGCGAAATAAATACCTTTCCAGATATTTGACAATCGCTAAAGAAGAAATTACTATGGCAAGTTATTTAAATTTTTCCTTTTTTACATTCACAATGCAATTTTTATGGTTGATAAATGGAAAATGTAGTATTTAGAAAAAATCGACCCGTCTCACAACCAGTGGGGGGTAGTAATATCTTCACATTGATGTTCGAGGTTCGAGTCCCATCGGAGCTGGTTGTGAGACGGGTCGATTTTTTCTAAATACTACATTTTCCATTTTCAACCATAAAAATTGCATTGTGAATGCAAAAAACGAAAAATTTAATTAACTAAAACAATTATTAGAAAAATTACTGTTACGGTAAGACACGGGTACCAAAATGACTATGAGACACTCCAGCTCGCTAAAACTATATAATACTATTATAAACCATATCCTGAACACGTTTAACACAAGTAGACATGAGCAGACCCACCCCACTGGCAGCACTCGTTCACGAGCATGACGCATGAGCCAGCCATCGCTTCGCTTAACCATATTTTAGGGAAAGTAACGAACGACCCGACTCACACGACACCACCGCAGGAATGTTTAACGAGAGCATGACATACTTAAGCTACCCGTGTAAATGCCGAATTTAAAAAAAACAAATGCGAAATACTAGAATGTAACACAATACAATAAAAAAAATCAAACTAAATTATGACCAAGCCGTTTTGACCTTTAAGTATTAACAATATAATATCCTTTTTAAACGAGGCCATTTTTTATGTGCACCTTAAACTTTTCAATAGGCAAGTCCAATAGACCATCTGGAATTTTGTTGTAACAGCGTATTCCAAGACCCAGGAAAGATCCATGAACCTTCTCTAGCCTGTACCGAGGCATTACAAGTTTATTTTTATTTCTAGTATTACGGTTGTGCAAATCACTATGTTTGATATATTCATTTATATTGCAACGAACGAAAGCTATGCAATTAAATACAAATTGGGATGCAGCTGTTAATATACCAATCTCTTTGAATTTGTCCCTGAGAGATGTCTTGGAGCCTAGCTGAGACTAATTGAAACTGAACTCTGTTTGATAGACATAAGATTGAATTTTATTTAAAGATATTTGACAGTTTGTAGTAACCTGACGTGCTGGCGACTGTACCTACGCACCTTTTTGAGATATTGTCATTTTTATAAAATTAATTTATTCTGAAAATTTATAATATCGATCGATCATTATAGATAATAACGTACTCAAATAGAAGGGAGAGGCGAGGCGGGAGGAGATCCACATCCCCATTCCTCTCCACCGATCAACAAGCAGGCTTCGTCAAGGAACTTACACCTAGCAAATCAAGCCGCTTTGGAAGTGAAACTTTGAGAAAAAATGATTCAAAAAAACTTCATATCATTTTTGAAGACCTATATAAAAACACCCCACACGAATAGATTAGATGACAAAATTTATTTTAGTTTCAGCTCCTTGTATGGAAAGTAGACGTTGTATGGAAAGTTGTATGAATTGTAGCTCCTTAATTCTTTATTTTATTATTTTTGTATAAAAATCGTAAAATGGTTCACAGAATACATCTACATACTATGGACGTATTGGCCGGCGACATCAGGAGGAGCCGGCGACGGCCATCTTTCTGCTCGCGTGCTATGTTGGGACGATACTCCAAATAAGAACACCGAACTGAGCAGAAAACGTTTCTCGGCGCTAACGCCACCAGAACTAGGTATGTATTTCAACTAGGTATGTGACATACGGATGGACAGTCAGACAGACTGACATGACGAATCTATAAAGGTTCCGTTTTATGCCAATCGGCTAGGTTACGGAACCCTGAAAAAGGTTTATTTTGTAACTTGTGTGTTTTAACATTACAAAAATAATATTCTTCGGCTTTTAGCTTTGCTAAAGTCCTCTAGTAAAGATTTGTTATTTATTTTTGCTGCTAAATCCCATGCGACCGCTTGGGAATTGACAGTATGGCGACGAGCGGTCCTATCAGACCGCTTAGAAAGGGACCTCGCGCGCGGGGCCCCTCTAAGCGCGAGGCCGTGTTTTACTATGCCGTTGGCGTGGGGCCGCTTCGCCCACGCCTAGCTACGCCACTGGTCCGACTGGCTAGCTAAGCTACCAGCATCTTATCTAAGTCTGACGCCATAACAGTGATGTTCCGGCAGTTAAAGATAAGATAGCCAGTTCCTCAGTGATTGCGGATTCCGGGACTAGTGCGCTTCCACCTTCAGCCTAATCAACACTTAAGGGCGCGCACTAGGCCAAAAGCAAAAGTAATAACTGCAAAAGTAAATGCTGCCTTATTTCTATAAGTCATAAGGCAGCATTTACTATATAATTCTCCGGCCCCATTCGGCCGGTCAGAGATTAGAGTCTCTGTGTATACTACAGGGTCGAGTCACAGTAGCCTAGTACCGGTACACAGTGGCGCATGTCCCATTTTTTTAATATTATCCAGCATCTATAACATTGTCTTGTTTAAAAAAGTGATTAGTAGGGAGAAGGATTAATAACTAATGCATGTTCACTGTGATTTTCAGGTACGTAGGTAGGTACTTACTCGACTTTTTCTTCATAATTTATGCGTCTGAAAAAATACGAGCCTCTGTTGCTGACGTTACCCCGTCATCACTCCAACTAAACACTTGGTTTCACTTTACAGAAATAACATTCAATACATTGTCCAGTTGCTGTTCCAGTTGGGTTGGGAGGACACAAAAGCATACTTGAGTCATAAAATCCACTACTTACTTAAGAATCAATTACGAAAATATTAACATGGCGCCAAAAACTCCATTTTACAAGAAACTTTTTTATGATAGGAAGTACTAAGATAAATTACTGAGTGTGCTCGACAGAAGTAGCAATAATTTTTTTTGTAATACTTAAGCTACTTCTAAGTAGGTATACAAATCATTTCCTCCTGCGTTTTCGAAAACAAAAACATTGTCCGTTTTTAAATAACTTTAGGTTACGAATTAGTGAATCTATGATACCATATTCCAAAAACGACTATGTACTTCGATCATTACTTACAATTTCGTGTAATAAGTGTAAAGTAATAAATTCTAATAAAGTTTAATCAAACATAATCTCTCATTCGAGGTAGTTGGTCCATTTGTCTCTGTCCCTGTTTAAATTTATGGTGCGGGCACCCGCTAATATAATACATTGTGTCTATTGTTCCCAAAATTTTGCATATCTAAACCGCCCAAGTAACTAACCCAGTGTCGAGCTCGTTTAGACTCAATTGCCTCCATTTGTTAAAATTATTGGCGTTGGAAGTCAGATAATACGTACACATCCTAAGTATCTATAATACTTAATATAAATGTGAAAGTTTGTGAAGATGTATGTGAAGGGTACAGGAAATAAATATATAGTTTAAAAAACTAATAAAACCCACTTTTATAGGAACAGACTAAAAAGTACAAAATAACCGTCTATTCATTAACTGAAATTAAAAAGCGAGGTGCGCGTTGACAATATTAAGTACTTGAAGTGCATGCTTTGCAAAGGGCGCACCACGCTTTTTAATTTCAGTTACTGAATAGACGGTTATTTTGTACTTTTTAGTCTGTTCCTATAAAAGTGGGTTTTATTAGTTTTTTAAACTATAGGTATATTTTTTTTTTACTTTTTAGTTTAATAAATGGCAAGCCATGGATGTAGAGAGATGACTCTATACCGTAAATGAGAGAACCAGGAGTCTTGATATCAGTAGTTTATTATTGCAGATCACAAATTACATCACAGTACATATTATTATCAACTAGACCGTTCAACGACTTTACAAGCAGTGTTTTCTATTCTTAATGACATCCAACTAAGTTGATGTCATGATGTGCAGCTGATTGTCAAAGCTTAAATCTCGAATATACCATAGATACTATAAAAGAGGTCAGTCTACGAGCCTGTCCTCAACAATGGATGGGTGGTAATGGATTTTATAGTCCCTTCCTGTGTCTGCCCACCCCTAAAACATTGAACGAACGAAACAAATGAGCCCAGACTCGAAGGGTTTCTTAGTGGTAATTAAGGAGTGCCACTGACTTACTCCCTGCCCTATCATCAGACTCTCACCACCATGTGTAGCGAATAGGTCTCATCAGAACAAAACAAATGAGCCCAAACTCGAGGGGTTTCCTAGTGGTCATTAAGAAGTACCACTGGCTTCATCCCAGCTCCATCATCAGACCGTCACCACCAAGTGTAGTAAATAGGTATCATCAGAACAAAATGAATGAGCCTAAACTTGAGGGGTTTCCCAGCAGCAATTAAAGAGTTATATTGCCCACCTCTTGACTCCATCATCAGATCAGCTCGATGGTAGCAAATTATTGTATTGCCATCGGATTCATATAGACTTGCAAAGTTTCAAATCAATACGACAAATAGACGTAGATTAAAATTGAATTCCCAGATTTTCTTACATTGTGACTTACTTTTTGCGAATAATAATGGCATCGAACGTTTAATAAACGGGCCTTTTCGATGACATATTCAAAACAAACAAAAATGGAGATCATTACCTGTTGAATCTGAATTTAAAAATATATAAAAACTAGCTTCCGCCCGCGACTTCGTCCGCGTGGACATTCGAGAAAATACTTAGGGGGATACCTAGGGGGCCTCGTGCGAGGCCCGCCGCACGTGGCAAACGTTCTGCCTCGCGCGATGCTGCTCGCTTAGTGAGGGAGGACCCGCCTAATCACGTTAAAACGGCTGATCGGATTATTATGAAATTAAAACAAAGAATACTTTTTATCCTGGTTATTGGTTCCCTAAGTATTTTCTCGAATGTCCACGCGGACGAAGTCGCGGGCGGAAGCTAGTAAATAATAAGTGACTGTTTCACAATTAAAAAGTTAGTTCTAAGTAGCTTAGATACCAAGAACTTTTAGGGTACTTAAGATGATTTAGGTTTCTATACCCTATTTACTCCCCGGGGTTTGATTTTCGGAAAACTACGAAATAGGTTGCCTATTTGTTTTAAGAAGTAAGCCTACAAAGTTTCAAGTTGAAATGTCTATTTTACCCCTGATTTTTCATTCAAAACTTCACCCCTATTTCAACCTTCTAGGGGTTGAATCATGTTCAGCGTGTTAAACATCAAAATCAATGCCGTTTTTGCAATCGTCATCCCATAAAGTCTCAATAACGACATCCATATCGATTTTTAGGTTTATTTATCCCATTTAACCTCTAAGGGGTTGATTTTCGAAAAAATACGAAATATGTGTTTGCTTATTTGTTTTAACTTCCGAACATAAGCCTAAATAATAAATTTAATGAAGAACTTTCCAGATACAACATTTCATCCCCCTCTTCACCCCTTCGGGGGTGGAATTGTCAAAAACGCTGACACAGGAAAATATTAATTTTCAATTGCCAGCCTAAATACAAAATTGTAAGATCCTAACTTCAAAACTGACGGACTTTAATACACATATTCACCCCTATTTTACCCCCTGGGTTTGATTTTGGGAAAATTACGAAATGGGTTGCCTATTCGTTTTAAGAAGTAAGCCTACAAAGTTTCAAGTTGAAATGTCTGTTTTACCCCTGATCTTTCATTCAAAATTTCACCCCTATTGCAACCTTTTAGAGGGTTGAATCATGTTCAGCGTGTTAAACATCAAAATAAATGCCATTTTTGCAATCGTCATCCCATAAAACCTCAATAACGACATCCATATCGATTTTAAGGTTTATTTATACCATTTAACTTCCAAGGGGTTGATTTTCGAAAAAATACGAAAAATGTTTTTGCTTATTTGTTTTACTTTCCGGTCATAAGCCTAAATAATAAATTAAATGAAGGACTTTCCAGATACAACATTCCATCAAGGGGGATGGAATGTTGTATCACCCCTTTCACCCCTTCGGGGGTGGAATTGTCAAAAACGCTGACACAGGTAAATATTAATTTTCAATTGCCAGCCTAAATACAATATTTAAAGATCCTAACTTCAAAACTGACGGACTTTCATACAAACATTCATCCTCTATTTCACCCCCTTAGGGGTGGAATTTCCAAAAATCCTTTCTTAGTGGATGCCTACACTGTATAACGTATCTATGTACAAAATTTGAAGTCTCTAGGTTCAGCGGTTTGGGCTGTGCGTTGATATCTCAGTCAGTCAGTCAGTCAGTCAGTCAGTCAGTCAGTCAGTCAGTCAGTCAGTCAGGACTTTGAATTTTATATATATAGATTGGTATATTATTGCTACACAAACAGGGTAAGAAGGAGCACATTTTGTTCCGATTTGCTAAGAACGGGTATAGGTAGGTACATCATGAATAAAAAATTTTAGAACGCGTCCATCGTGACATCTATTTCAGTTTTCTTTATTACTTGCACAAGACGTATTTTAAACTAAACGGTAAATAGCAGGGTATTGCAATCGCAAATCTTTAATTGGCCATTTTCTCTAATTATGCCAATTGCTGATGAGCCCCTTCTTTTCCTGTAGGTACCCTTCATGTATGTATGTTTGGAAGCAACTCTTTCACGTCAAAACTACTGAGTCATGGCCCGCTATTATTTCTCGGCTGCTTGCGCTCCTACAGGCCATGCTGCTCGGATTGGCAACGTCATAAACGTCAATGTAGCCCCACTGCTCCTAATTTATTTTATGCATGAGATGAGATGAATTCCTGATTATAGCGCCTTAACATCAAATAATACGCGTACATAACTAAGGGTTGTTTTATTTTAACTATATCACAGTCACGAAAATGTTTATTAAACACTCCTACTGATCGTGTAGACTGCCAGTCGGCTCGAGGTATCGCACGAATCTATCGCTGACGCAGTGTTCCTCCTTCGGGAATCCAAATCTTTCGAGATCCAAGGTTTCATAAGTAATTTCCAACAATGATCACGTATTTATATGCACTAATTCTACAATAAATATTGTATTAAAACACCCAAACAGCAAACAAGAAAATCAAACAGCAACGTTTCTTGACATGACCAAAGAGTATTCCAACTTGCCACATCAAGATTAAAAAAATATCCAAAATGTGCAAAAATAATAGATTTTTCTTTTTATTTTGTAACGAGCAAATTTAACCAAGTTGTTCAATAAATGCGTGCAAAATACGTGAAAGTGTTTTATTTAAATGAACAGTTCGCGCAGAAATGTAAGATGTGTTTAAGCGAATTGAATTACGGCGAATTTTACTGAAAGGAGACTTCGTTTTTATTTATAAAAGAAAACAAACTGCATTCACAGAATTTTGAATAATCACCTGTCTGAACTGGGAATCGAACCCGCTGAATGTAAAAACAAAAATATTTCTTTTATTTTATTATACCGATCGTGCGATTCGTGCGTGACCGATCGAAAGGCTCGATTATACCTAAGCATTTTTTCTAAGTAGCATAGCATCTTAAATGAAAGGAAGACTACGAAATTTAACATAACAATTTTGTGTAGCGTTATGGATAGCCTTTTCTGTGACTGTCGTGCTCAAAACTTTAATGATGCATCCACACAGATAGAATCACAGAGTGAAGATTGGAGAAATTATACCTTATTTCCCTATCATAAATGTTTAATAATGTGAAAAGTAACACCCCCTCGATTGGTTTCAAAAAGTTTGAATAATTTGATGCGGGTTCGATTCTCGGTTTGGACATGCTATTATTTAATAAATCTTTTAATGCAGTTCGTATTTTATTAAAAAAAAACCTATTTCAATAAAAAATTCTATCTTCAGTATTTATTGCGGTATTGACACCATGTGGCAGGCATAGTCATTGGACGCCCTGGGGGCGTCCCACGACTATGCCACTAGGTGGAATAGACCGCGCCAAATTATTCAAACATTTTTAAACCAATCGAGGTGGTGTTACTTAACACATTATAACTTTATCAAACACTTATGATAGGGAAATAGGTATAAATTGCTCCAATCTTCTGTCATTAGTAATACATTGAAATGTTAAAGTGTTGAGCACGACAGTCACAGAAAAGGCTATCCATAACGCTGCGCAAACTTGTTATTCAACATTAAATGATAATTTCATAGTCTTCCTTTTAATTAAAATGCTGTTACTTAGAAGAAATGCTTAGGTATAATCGAGCCTTTCGATCGGTACAATAAAATAAAAGTTTTTTTTTTTATTTCGGTAGGTTCGATTCCCAGTTCATACAGGCGATTACTTAAAACTCTTTGAATGCAGTGCAGTTCGTTTTATTTTTAAAATAAAAATGAAGTTTTCTTTCAGTAAAATTATATATCTTCGGGATTTAAGGTACTTTCCCTCCATGTGGCATAGTTTTGGGATGCCCTGTAAGTATATATTTTACCGGCCAAACCCGATTTCAGGACAAACTAGTTTTTCCTAGGCCAAACATGACACAAAAAAAATAACTATCATTTTAACCTATCACGTGTTCTACAGGACTTCCGAGGCAAACTCGCTCTCTGAAATGTCAACGCGATTAACTAGTTTGGCCTAGGAAAAACTAGGTTGTCCTAAAATCGGGTTGAAATATTATTGTGAACAGTGTAACCATCATTTTTTGGAATGACGTTAGCAGTTTACGATTAGTGGCCAAGCAGTTATTCAAGTTTGAATATGTAATTTTTTTCTTCATTTTCAAACTTGAATATAGCTTGGCCAGAGTGCGGCCAACGAAAATAAATTGCATATTATTATTGTAAGCAGTATCACAATCATTTTTTGTTATGACGTCAACAGCGTACCTACGATTAGTGGCCACACAGTTATTCAACAAAATGATTTTTTTTTCATTTTCGAACTGAAATAACTGCTTGACCACTAACCGTCTAACTAACTATACTAACTAACTCGTAACAAAAAATGATCGTTACACTGTTTACAATAATAATATGCAATTAATTTTCGTTGGCCGACACTTTTACTTTATTGGTCCAAACATGTATGAAGCGTGACGTGACTGATCTCCTTTGTGAAAGTGTAAGTACACTCTTGCCGGGCTAGCATGAGCGGCTTATAACGCGCGATATGATATGGTACGGCATCCCGTCTTGCTTACACTTTAGTGGGGTAAGCAAGACAACTTGCCGTACCATATCATATCGCGCGTTATAAGCCGCTCATGCTAGGCCGGCTGAAGTCGTAAAAAAAATGATCGTTACACTGTTTACAATAATAATATGCAATTAATTTTCGTTGGCCTATACACTTTACTTTATTGGTCCAAACATGTATGAAGCATGACCGATCTCCTTTGTGAAAGTGTAAGTATTCAATACTTACCAATAGTTGTTTATTATGCTTACTTATTTATTAAATTAATATAAAAGTGATATCAATTTTGTCATGTGATTTCTATGGCATTGTCGAAATGTTTGTTTACCTCTGCTCTGCAGTTATAAATGCTAAAAATCTATCCCCAAAAGTAGTGGCACTGAAGAGCTACCTTATCTATTTACCCCGCGTAAATTTATTTATCTGGAAAAAAGTTTTCTTACAAGAGCAATTTGTGAAACAAATGAGGGATCTGCTTTTCTTACCGCGAATCCCCAACCTGTCTCAAAATACGGATTTCACCACGTACGTATAAAAAAGTTTTTCTTTTATGGAACAATTATGACCTCTAAAAGGGTTGCAAGGTCGCTCTGATACAGTTGTAACCCTCCGCCGTCATCGCAGGCACAACATTGAATACAAATTGGTTTTAGGTTTGGAGAGATAAGCAGCCTACTTTTCTTCTCAGATTATATTACCTTTAGAGGTTTGACTTTTCTCTAAGTTCGTGGAAAAAAATTCGTGAAAAATAACGGAAGGTTGATTTATTTTTCAGCTGTAGCTTTTACCATGTTTAGGTTTTCAAATGTAGGAGTCGCCATTAAGTATAATTGTACACATAGCGCGTTCCTAGATTTCCCAGCTATGTCGGGTTACCCTGTAGAAAGTTTTCACTAAGTGTTAACATCCAGCTTTATCGTTATTATAACGAAACAAACTCAAATTCGTATAAGCATTCATCATCATCATGTCAGCCGAACGACGCCCACTGCTGGGCGTAGGCTTCCCCCAAGGATCTCCACAACGATCGGTCCTGCGCTGCCCGCATCCAGCCGCTTCCCACGACCTTGACTAGATCGTCGGTCCACCCTGAAGGGGGCCTTGCCCACGGAACGTCTCGACGCTCGTCCGGTACGCGGTCGCCATTCCAGCGGGCCGATCGCCGTAATTCTATGCAGCGCATCTTGATCACGTTTGCGTCTTGACGTTTGACTTCGTATTGCCGTAATGACATAACGACGCACACGTCATGCAAACCTATAGTCCCACAATCCTGTCTGATCGGATGACATCCGTGACAGAGGAACCACTTGCATACGAAATTAGCTGTCAAAATAGACTGTCGTATGAAAACTGTTTTAGTTCCAAAGATTATCACCGGAACAGAAAAGGTTGTCGCACTGTCAAAGCAGGGCCCTGATCGCGGTAATTCTATGGCGCATTAGTCAAGTGTACGTGCAGTTGAAGTGGAGTTGACGTGCATCCTTCGAGCCATGTCGGTTGTTTTAGTTATTTTGCGGATCTCATTTCTGATTCGATCGCGCAGGGAAATACCAGGCATCGCTCTCTCCGTTGCTTGCTGGGTGACCTTGATCTTTCTTATGAGACCCGTATAGACCACGTCTCGCTTCCATAGGTCATTACTGGCAACACACACTAGTCAAAGACTTTCGTCTTGAGACATTGAGGTATTTCGAAAGCGAATGTATGCCGGGGCTTCCTGAACGCTGCCCATCCGAGCTGAATTCAACGAAAGATCTCTTTCTAAAATTTAGACTTACCCAACTACTTAGACTTACCCGTCTGTCCCAGGTAAAGATCATCATCATCATGTCAGCCGAACGACGCCCACTGCTGGGCATAGGCCTCCCCCAAGGATCTCCACAACGATCGGTCCTGCGCTGCCCGCATCCAGCGGCTTCCCGCGACCTTGACCAGATCGTCGGTCCACCTTGTAGGGGGCCTGCCCACGGAACGTCGTCCGGCACGCGGTCGCCATTCAAGAACCTTTCCGCCCCAACGGCCATCGGTTCTCCGCGCTATGTGTCCCGCCCACTGCCACTTCAATGATGCAATCCTTCGAGCGATGTCGGTTGTTTTAGTTCTCCTGCGGATTTCATCATTTCTGATTCGATCGAGCAGGGAAATACCAAGCATCGCTCTCTCCATTGCTCGCTGGGTGACTTTGAGCCTTCTTATGAGACCCATAGTAAAAGACCACGTCTCACTTCCATAGGTCATTACTGGCAACACACACTGGTCAAAGACTTTCGTCTTGAGACATTGAGGTATTTCGGACGCGAATATATGTCGGAGCTTCCCAAACGCTGCCCATCCGAGCTGGATTCGACGACAGGTAAAGATAGTAGTCCACAACTTTGAGTCTAATGTTCCCAAAATTGACTGGAGCGGATGCAACATGAACATTAGACATAATTTTCGTTTTATCCATGTTCATTTTAAGACCCACTCTTTGAGAAGCATTGCTGAGATCTTTGAACATTTTGTTCAGATCTTCAAGGTCTTAGCCATAAGAACTACATCATCAGCAAACCGCAGGTGTGTTTGGAATCGCCATTGATGTTAATGCCGCATCCTTTTCAGTCCAGAAGCTTGAAAATATCCTCCAACGCAGTTGGATAGGATTAGACCTGTAGTTCTGTAATCGGAGCGACATTGGTATAAGTTGATACCTCAGCACCTCGATGTACCTGTAGTCTATTTGGCACCTCTGGAGAGACTGCAGCTCTGCCCAGGTCTCGATCGAATCAAAGGCTTTCTCATAGTCCACGAATGTCAAGCAAACTGGCAAGTTGTTCTCTTCGGTCTTCTGTATAACTTGCCGCAGAGCGTATGAATATTATTTATGGTACTATAGCCTTTTCAGAACCCGGCTTGTTCGGGAAGTTGGAAGTCGTCGAACCTGCGCGCGAGACAATTCGTAATGACTTTCGAGAACAACATATAGATATGGCTAAGAGGCGAGATGGGTTGGTAGTTCTTCTCGAGGATCTTATCGCCCTTCTTGAAGAACAGCATCGAATCACTTCTGCCCCATGCCTTAGGCGTTTTGCCCTCGAGGATGACAATGACAGAGTTGAAAAGCTTCTTATTTTTCAGGACCTTAAGTATCGGTTTACCGCCCGATCTCAGTGCGATGTGCGGCGTAGGGAGACGTAATAACACAAAAAAAGTCGAGTCTTAACTGATTATTTATTGAGAGAAAAACAGGGTTTTTATAGTATTTTAAGTAGGTCAATACGTTAATGTTCTACAATGACATTTAGCTTGTTTAGAAAAGTATCCGATTACATTGTTACATTATTTACCTTAAAGAAAATATATATTAATAAATTCTGTTGTGATTCCGTCATCACCCGCCGCGCCGCACGCCGCCTTGTTGTTTTTAAGCTGCTTGGAGAGCCATTCTAATCTCGTACAGGCTGACGTCCGGGATATCTTCTGTATAGTATCGGGTAAGCTTAACTCTTGGGTCTTTTCTTTAGCCTTGCCTTCAACAGTTGTTTGCGTGGTACAACTACCCATAGAAACTATCGATCTTCCTCAGGATTTCAGGTGTTGATGAAATGATACTGTCGTCAGTTTTCAGTATAAGCATTAATACTAACAAAATCAGACTCTAATAAACTAGTTATTCCGAATTCAAAGTCAGGTTTTGTGCATCGGAAAAGATTTAATACGTAGGTATACCTCAATCAGTTCAATTTAGAAAACCACCTTTTAACATCATACTGAACAATCAAAATAGGAACGAAGAAAATCTGCCCCCTTTCTAACTCATAAAAGAGACTGTAGGTATAGATGAATTACCCATTAAAGAAATGCCAACATCTCATTATTAAATTAATGTCAAACATTGAATCAGAGACTCTTATCGCCTTGCAATAAAGTCCTTACTTTTGACGTTTGACATATAAATTTTATCGTTCAAGAATAGGGTGCTGAACACGAATACAATAGGATACTGACGTTATTTACTGTTCAAAGATGGACGGTGAATATTCTTCAGGTACTTATGTTATCATTAATTCATCACTCCAAAGGTTGTACTAAATAGCTTCTCTGACCTTTGCACCCCCTCCGAGTGTCAGCACAGCGATACATACCTAATGTTTGAGTGTATCGAGCGTAGGAAGGAATAGTTGAGGATTGCTTTTTATAAACTCTGGATTGCCCAATTTGTCGTATTCATAAATAGGTGAAGCCGAAACATAAAAAATTGTATTTTTGAGACTATCAAGTATTTTTATAGCCAAATAGGTACCTACCTAAGTATATATTTAAGTATTTCGCTATAATAATATAATGATCTAACCTATGTAAGCTACAGGAACGGGTGTTTAGTAGCCTAACTCACAGGTTTTCATAAAAACAACAATATCATAGCAATATCACAATTTAATGGACAATAATTCAAAATACAATACAGACAGATCTTGGATAGATTCGTAAATAGAGAAAACTTTATAAAGAAAAATACTTATTTTAAATCAAATAATCAATAAAAAACTTTGCTTATTACCAATAATACATAAAACTCGAGACACAACTTACACTTATAAAATGCAACATTATCTTGATTTCAGCAAAGTATGAGTCACAGTTTTTGATGCACGTGAGATTGTAAATAAAAAAAATATTCCTCTTATTATATGTATTACAAATTCCACTATGGCACGCATTATAAAGTACCTAAATAACAAAAAGGTACTCTTACACTGGTTCACTATCAACATCAAACATTAAAACTTGAATCAAGTTGGAATCGGCTGGCTGATTATGTTAAGTTATTAGCAATCACTTAGCAATCAAAACTGACAGAAATTGCATTAGCATTGCTGCTTTAGTAAGACAGTTGTCACATTGATTCTTACAAAAAAGGCAGCAATATAACTGTCATTGCAATCCAATTTTGACAAGCAAACGATTGCTAATAAGTTACTTAATTAGCCCGCCCCGGTCTATTCTTAATATTTGCTTCTAGTGTATTATTATGTGTGCAAAATCAGAGTAAGAACAGCTTTATATTTATAATAAATGTGGCATGAGTAATGTCTCGTTACAATGAAATTGAGATGAAATATTGACTATAAAAGTTTGCAAGAAAGATGTAAGTACAAAAAATATTGGAATATGCTATCATTTATTATAAAGTACCTATTATTAAAATTAAACATTTTTAAATAGGTCTTTTACGTAAAATTATTGGTATTGAAATGGTTAAAAATGAGTGAAAGAGAAAATAATTTTCTTTTCTGAAAGCTTTAATAAATTACAATTCGAATAGTTATTTGCTGTCTTAGAAACACTGGAATGCTTAATAATTGATTAAAGAGATATGTATACGACTCGAACTACTTTAGTAGGACTAGAAACACGCTATGAAATATTTAATATCTTAAATTTAAAGATAATTGAATTATTAGATTTAAACTCTACGCTCGGTCAAACCGAATGGTTAGGTAGGAAGTTATATAATAATATCTTTTGTAAATTAATGGACTTGTACAGTCAGTAGCGTTTATTTATTTAAAAATGTGTGCACCATATTATTACTTTCTGTATGTATTATCAATTATCATATACTAATTTACTTTTATGAAAAGTGGTTAAGGCAAATTGCATTAAGATCATAAGATAAATTTAAAAAGCTGTAGGTATATAATCGTATTTGTATCCTACATAAATACTAATATAAGAAGTACGTGTGGTAATCCTTAACCGAGACTCCAATGTCATTGTTCCCATTCGTTAATTAATAAATCTATATCAATAAACTTGTTTTTGAAAACAAATAATTTATTAAGTATTTTATTAATGACCAATCAGTTCGATGCTATGCATTAATCTATACATGAATAAAATTGGCACCAATTACAAAAATGATTCCATTATCAAAATATTTATAGTAATAAATTCATTGATTTATTTTGAGTAAATATAAATAGGGTATAATAATTTTGGTAGCAGTACATCTACTATAGGTTAGAGTAGGTGCACAAATTTTAAGACTTAGAAAAATACTATAAAAAGTTTTACAATGACATTCATCAATTTTATGCATATATCATTTAATTTAACTAATATATTAGGCATTTTATAATAATAAAAGTATTAATTTTATCAAACGTCACGAGACAATAAACAAAGAAAATAAATTCACACGAGTAGGTTAAATATTAGCTAAATATATTTTTTTTCCTATATGAGTGTAGAGTTCTCAATTGCTTATACTTCAACTGTACTCACGAACGGTTTTAACGAAAACATCATGGAGTTTGTTACAGTTTCTACACACTTACAATCCACGTTCTCGGGAGTAGTTTCCTTAGTTATTCGCAACAAGTTTCGTTCGCGAGTACAGATGACAACGTACGATCATTAACACGACAGTTTTAGATGTCGCTCTCTAAAAGCCCCGGCCGTTTCGGTGAGTCGCAGTCAATGAGTTCGATGTCTTGATCCTTGGAAGCGTCTATTGCATCGCCCATTCCATGAACATTACCGTTATTTTCATTCTTTTTCTCGTCTATTTTGAGAATTTCTATTTCGACCCCAGTCTCATCTTTATCGACCGCCGTCCTGCTGGGACGACGGTCTAATTCCTGTCAGGTGGGCTCTATGTCCCCGTATTCGTCATCTTGAAGGCCTTTCTCGGCGAGTCGGAAGCTCTCTAGGAACTCGTTGAGGTCAACGAGGCCGTCCTTGTTGATGTCCATAAGACGACAAATGTCAACAAGTTGGTCCTGCGTCATCGGGTTGGGCATGTACTTACCGAGCAGTTGGCAGGCTTCAGAGAATTCCTCGAGTGTTATGTAGCCTAAAAATATAATTGCATTATAAAGTTACATGATAGTTGCTTGAAACGCAGCAACTTATTTATTTCAGAACGTTACGATGTCGTATAATTAGCGAACTGATATTTTTGTTACTACACTCATTTGCAAAAAAACGGGTAGGTACTCGCTTTATTTTCATACAAACATAATGATCTGTGCACGTCTCAATCACAGATCATCAACTTGTTATTGCTCTATTATCACCATTATCAAACTGCAAGCAAAATGACTAGTCTTTCGAATAAAAACCTTAAATAAGTTTTTTGTAAATACTTCGTTTTTATGACAAGCTTTTTTGTTGACTGTACTTTAATATTGTATTGTCACCCAAACTAAACCTGTATGCAAAGTTTCAGCTCAATGGGACACTGGGAAGTGGGTCAAATTTCGCTTGCAAGATTTGTCCCCCACTAACTAACTAGCAAACTAACTAACATGGCAAGTTAAATATTTTTTTAGTAAAAATGTCATTTTTATGACAAGCTTTTTTGCTGACTGTACTATAATATTGTATTGTCATCTGAACCAAACCAGTATACAAAATTTCAGTTCCATCGGACACTGGGAAGTGGGTCAAATTAAGCTTGCAAGATTTGTCCCCCACTAACTAACAAACTAACTAACTATCATGACAAGTTAATAAAAAGCTTGTAATAAAAGCTTGTAACAAGAACAAACATTTGCCCACAGCCATTAGTGTATATATTCTTTGCCACAGCGGAAAAAGATTGAAATTTTGTTCAAGTATTTGGTTAAGGTCTTCTTAACCTTTAACTTTATCTTTGTATCTTTATATATACCTACAGGGTTAATTTTTGGACACCCTCCAGATATTTAAGTTCGTCTCAGTATTGGTAAGTGAACAAATTTCTTCTAGAAACATGGGTCGGAAATCGAAATACACCAAACATATTTGAACTTTCCATACTAAATCGATCGCGTGATCAGTCTGATTTGTATGAAGAGTCAAAAACTTTATGTCATATTTCGACCCATGTTTCTAGGAGAAAGTTGTTCACTTACAGATTCTGAGACGACCTTAAAAATTTGGATCATCATCATCATCATCAGCCCGTATCCGTCCACTGCTGGACATAGGCCTCTCCTAGTTCACGCCACTGAGCACGGTTTTCAGCTCCTCGCATCCAGCCCCCACCTGCCATCTTTCGTAGGTCGTCACTCCACCTGGCACCAGGGCGCCCTACGCTACGCTTGCCTAAGCGCGGTCTCCACTCCAGAACTCGTTTGCCCCAACGGCCGTCGGTTCTTCGCGCGATGTGACCTGCCCATTGCCACTTCAGCTTGCTTATTCTTTGGGCTATGTCGGTGACCTTGGTTCTCTGTCGAATAACTTCATTTCTTATCTTATCCTTTAGAGAAACGCCGAGCATAGCCCTCTCCATAGCTCGCTGGGCGACTTTGAATTTGTGGACTAGTCCCACCGTTAGTGTCCATGTTTCGGCTCCGTAAGTCATTACGGGTAGGACGCACTGGTTAAAAACTTTCGTCTTCAGGCTTTGTGGTATCGACGACGTAAAGATTTCGCGAAGTTTGCCGAATGCTGCCCATCCCAACTGAATTCTTCGATTGGTCTCCCTCTCAAAGTTGTTTTTACCCATTTGCAAAATTTGCCCGAGGTAGGTGTATTCTTGAACAACTTCGATGGGTAGTCCATTAACAGTAATCGGTTGCGGGTCTACAAGTGTGTTGTACATAACTTTTGTTTTCTCAATGTTCATGCCGAGACCGATTAGCTTAGAAGCATCAGCTAAGCTGGACAGCATCCGTGTCAGATCTTGCAGCGACTCCGCCATTAGGACTATGTCATCAGCAAATCGCAGGTGTGATATACACTCGCCGTTGATATTTATGCCCATACCTTTCCAGTCCAGCGTCTTAAACATATCTTCCAGCGTGTTCGTGAACAGTTTTGGGGATATTACATCACCCTGTCTCACTCCCCTACGTAATAGGATAGGTTTGGTTTGCTGGTTCTGTACTTGGACACTCATAGAGGCGGCGTTATATAGACCTTTCAGCACCTCGATATATCTCCAGTCAACTTGGCATCGCTGCAGAGACTCCAAAACAGCCCAGGTTTCTACAGAGTCAAAAGCCTTTTCATAATCCACAAAAGCGATACACAGCGGTTGGTTATATTCTTCGGACTTCTGTATAACCTGCCGCACTGTGTGGATATGGTCGACAGTGCTAAATCCTCCTCGAAACCCGGCCTGCTCCGGAGGTTGAAACTCATCGAGTCTTCTTGCGAGACGATTCAAGATGACCCTCGAAAACAGCTTATACACGTGGCTCAGAAGTGAGATAGGGCGATAATTCTTTAATAGAGTCTTGTCACCCTTCTTAAAAAACAATACTACCACACTTCTGCTCCACGCCTCCGGAGTTCTCCCACTGAATAAAATGGTGTTAAACAACTTTTGGAGCTCATAAAGTATAGGTTTACCACCTGCTTTAAGTAGCTCCGAAGTTATACCATCTTCACCTGGGGCTTTTCCATTTTTAAGTTTTTTGAGAGCGATCTCGATCTCGTCTAGGCTTATTTCAGGCAGATCTTCGGTCAGGTAGCGAGTAAGCGTTGCACGGGCATCGGCTGAGTTTGGGACAGGTTTTGTAGCGTGCGAGTCATACAACTGGCCATAGAAATCTTCTATCTCGGTTAAGATCTCCGGCTTGGATACAACGGTAGTGCCAGAAGATGATTGGAGCTTTGTCAGGAGGGATCGGCTCAATTTTTGGGCAAAAACTTTAGATCCCCGATTCTGCTCAATAGCTTGTTCAACTTGACGTGTGTTGAAGCGTCGGAGGTCTCGTCGCACCAGCTTTGTTATTCTATGATTGAGGTCCCTTTGTTCTGACGTTGTGGCCTGTATTTGCTCTCGTCTCGCGTCCATAAGCCGAAGAGTTTCTTCCGAGAGTTTGGACTTTGCACCTGTACGCTGAATCCGACAGAATTTTGTGCCCTCCTCCCTTAAGATCCGTACTACGCCATCGAGTTCCTCGTTTACACTGTCGGGGGTTTTTAAGGCAGTAAATCTGTTTTCCAGTTGTGCTTGTGTATGTAACTGAAGTATTAAACAGCTGGACCGATTTTAATTAAATTTTTTGTGTGTCTTCAGGTTGATTCGAGAATGGTTTAGTTAGATTTACAATTGGACCCGGTAAGTGGCGTGCTGTCGATAAGGCGGTACGAAGTTTGCCGGATCAGCTAGTTGTTCTATAAAAATCAACTAATGTTCATCACTTTTGGAAGTTTGGAAATGTGAAGAGATATTCAAAGTTGTGCCTATTAGGACTACCAGAAATAAAACATTTATCTACCACATTTGATACTAAAATTATAGTAGAAATATACCTACTGAGAGCTTTATTTAAATGACCATGAATTGAGCATGTATGTGTGAAAATAAAGTAGGTGCCCGTTATTTCTGCAAAGGGGTTTTAAATGGTAAATATTTTAATTTGTGGCTGTATAAAAAATTCTAAGTTAGTTCTAAGCTTACGTTTAAGTTATTCGGTGTGATCAAAGAAAAATACCTATACATTCCGTTCCGTAACATACCAGAATTATCTTTATCCAATATTTTGAAGATCGCCTCTAAGCTTCTTTTGTTTTTGTATAAAGTTTCCACCACTGTTTGTGTATCAGCTTTTCTCCCAATCCTCTGTAACAAACCGATAGTCATCGTTAAACTTCAAATGTTCAATACTTATCCTTCGTTGATCTGTTTCCAAGACTGCTGTCTAGACACTAGACATTGCGTTCTAATAAAATTTATTGCTTACACCCCCAACATTTTTAACGCCCCATTTATCTGAAACGATTTATATAGAACCTTTTAAACAGCTGACTTAGCGGTCACACGTGACTTTGTCCACGTGAACTTAAGTCGTGTATTGCGAAAGGAAAGTTTGTTTGAGAAACTGGAAGGTACCAACCAATACCAACATTTATGCTGCTTCGATCGGCAACGTGTTTGTCCTTAACCAAATATCTTTACCAAAATTCAGCGAAAAATTTTATTAATCATAAAAAAGTTAAGACACGTTCCTTTCACATTTAAAATGTATCTTACCTAAGTATTTATTTGCACCAAAATTTTCTATCTTATAACGCCTGTCTGTTCTTATTCAGTTTTAATATTTCATGATATTTTCTAACTAGTTCTGATCAAAGAAAGCGAATTTGAAATCCACAGACAATTTCAATCTGCTTTATCTTTAAGAGTCATTATCTAAGTGTTTGACGCAAATAACATTTCAAGATACAAAATTGGGAAACTTGTTCGGCATCAAAACTATTTGCCAAAGAAAATCTATAACTATTTTCACAAATCGTTTTACTGAAATCCTGATAATGTACCTACCTAATGATACGGATTGTAGTTAATTACATAATCGATGTAATGAACCTTAATCCAAAATCGATAAATAAAGTAGGTAAAAATTATCAAAATATTGCTTGGCTTTTTTAAGGATTTCGTTTTGAAGTCGTCGATTATAACCATAAATCATCTTTGCAATATAATCCAAGATTTACTCTACAGAATGTTTTCCTTTCTCGGTCTCGGAAATTCTCCAGAGTGGGGGACCAACGCTGTTTTCTTAAAATTCTACCTTTATTCGGAATCAAATCTGATTCCCGGCGGAAGCAAATAACTAACACAAAGTCAATTCCGCCCGAACTTTACTATGAAATTCTTTCTTTGCATTTATTGAAAAGTTCGCTTACCTATAAGTTTGCAGTTGGCAAGTAATATTTATTGAAGTTAATAATAATACCTTATTAAGCATCTATAACCGCCTAACCGCCTCTGTGGTCTAGTGGTTCATTCCACCGATTTCAGACCCGGAGGTCCCGGGTTCGATTCCCAGTGGGGGTACATATTGTATTCGGTTTGGTTGGTGGTAGGACTTGTTCTTAGTCCGCCTGGCTATAGCTACCACGATCTTATCTAAGTCTGACGCCATAACAATGATGATTTCAGCATTATTGTGTTCCGGCAGTTAGAGATAAGATAGCCAGTTCCTCAGTGATTGAGGATTCCGGGAGTAGTGCGTTTCCACCTTCAGCCTTATCATCAGGTGTGATGAAGGCTAAGTGCTACCCCGTCGTGGATAAAAAAAAATAAAAGTCTACGTCTAGCCTATGCATAATGAGTATAGCTCACGGTAGAGTTGAGGTCGAAGGTGTCCATGTAGCGCACGCGGTTGGTGCCGGTCGTGCTCAGTGCGGACCAGCTTGTTCTTGAGCATCCGCCACGGCAGGCCCAGAGGGCCTACTCTGAAACGCGAAACCCAAAACTTCGGTATACCCGTCCCTCTCACTCTCTAGCCGGGACAGAATCGAGTGAAAGGGGCGAGGCTAACCGAAGTTTCGGATTAGCGTTTCAGAGTACGGCCCCAGGTGCGTCACCTCCTACATGGCCTGGCACCACTCGCTCATGGAAATGTAACCCGTTCATAATGAATATAGCTCACAGTAGAGTTGAGGTCGAAGGTGTCCATGTAGCGCACGCGGCGGGTGTCGGGCTCGGTGCGGACCAGCTAGTCCTTGAGCATACGCCACGCACGGCAGGCCCAGGTGCGTTACCTCCTCCATGGCCTGGCACCACTCGCTCATGGAAATGTAACCCGTTCATAATGAATATAGCTCACGGTAGAATTGAGGTCGATTGTGTTCATGAAGTGCACGCGGCGGGTGTCGGGCTCGGTGCGGACTAGCTTGTCCTCGAGCATCCGCCACGGCAGGCCCAGGTGCGTCAACTCCTCCATGGCCTGGCACCACTCGCTCACTAATATGTAACCTATTCATAATGATATAGCTCACTCACGGTAGAGTTAAGGTCGAAGGTGACCATGTAGCGCACGCGGCGGGTGTCGGGCTCGGTGCGGACCAGCTTGTCCTTGAGCATCCGCCACGGCAGGCCCAGGTGCGTCACCTCCTCCATGTCCTGGCACCACTCGCTCACTAATATGTAACCTATTCATAATGAATATAGCTCACTCACGGTAGAGTTGAGGTCGAAGGTGTCCATGTAGCGCACGCGGCGGGTGTCGGGCTCGGTGCGGACCAGCTTGTCCTTAAGCATCCGCCACGGCAGGCCCAGGTGCGTCACCTCCTCCATGGCCTGGCACCACTCGCTCACGGATATGTAACCTAATGAAGAGATAGAAGTTAGTCAAACATTATTGACTCTGGGCTAAATCTGAATGATAAAGGTAAATGGGAGAGTTTGATTGTTACTTAATCACGCGTAAATGACAGAACGAACTTATGTAGGGTTTCTAATATTTAACGAATCGTCGCTCATCTTCCGTTTTCTCATTACCGATGACGAATATCGCAAAAACGGATCGAATAAAAACCGGGCATTATATGTCATTTTTTTTCATACAAAAATAATATGATTTAAACAGGTACATAGTAGGTACATCGCCACAATTTTTTTTAAATATGTCAAAGAGTTTCGGCACTACTGCGAGCTCTCAAGTTCAGTTAAGCAATAAGTTTGTAATATTATCTAAGTTTGTTATACAGTAATGAGTCTTTTTGGGTTGGTCGTAAAATGTAGAACCCATTTCAAGCGGGCTTTGCTGACTTTTGATCTGTGAACGTGAGTCTCATAAAAAGCTTTAAGCGTAAAAACGTCGACATTTTAAGGTGCAACTTTGCTAAAGCTTTCCAAGACAAATATGCAAAAACATAAAATGTGAACAAAAGTTAGCTCTTTGAAATTCAATTATTTCCATATGATTACATTTCATAAAATCATTGAAAATTTATAATCAGGTTTTACTTGAAATTTAATAAATATTTATAACGAGAACTATTGTTAATTAAATTGTGCCGTTGTTCAATTCTAAATTTTCTTTCAGTATCTCTACAGAAAATTCAAAATAGTTCACTTCACAAAGAAAAGCAATTCACCTCATTTAGTTTTCTTTTATAAAAGTCTTTTATTTAACTTTTCGATTGTAAAGCGTCGGCGCCGAAAATCAATCAAGACCAACTTTACTCAAACATTCAATCTGTATTAAACACCTGGAGCATTAATGTGAAGGTGAAATCTATACTTAGTTCGTCACAGGTGTTCGGGATTTCGGTTCGTACAGCCAGCAAAAAATACAGCTACCTTTCCTAATGAAAACATACAAACAAATACGAGTCAGATTTCCCGTATGGTCCATTACTTTCAGTACTGTGGGTACCCACTTCTGCTATCAAAGAAAGACCGAGATCGGCTTTTTAGTTTATTTCAGAGACCATGCGCTCTTTTCGATATCTACTACACATCTGTCTAGCAAAATATACAAGTTGTGGTGTGACGCGATATTCAAAATAATTTTATCTAGACTCATGTTATAATATTCGAATTATGAACTCATGCCTGAACGTATAATGATACACTTTATGCCATAGTCAACTTTAAAAAATAAAAGTGTTTCATAATGGTTATTATGATACAACCGGATATAGCTATGACTTATTATAGTACACTTATGTTTCTTAATTTTACAGTCTCCATGGCAACCGTAGGCTTTACCGACCCTGACTTCAAACTCTTTCAAGCCCTTCTTTAGCTGGCAATAATTAGAAACTTTTTCAAAATTAGAATTTTGAATTTAGAAGGTATAGACCGTATAGACTCCTATGAGTGGGGTTTGGCACCAATTCACATTTTATAATTAATATTGTTTTGCTTTATTTTTGAAATATATAATAAATGTAATGAGTGTAGATAAAGTAGTGTATGAGACTGCACTTGTTATTTCTTTTATTTAAACACCCGTAAACACAACAGTATCTTATATACGGATTATAGGAACATTTATATGTCATTGTTCGGTGCACAAAAATCACAGAAATGATCGATCGTTCTACGCGCGAACGTGGAGCGTACGAGCCGAGCGGCATCCTTCTGCCATACGCCTGCCCGGCAGGCGCGCCGGCCGAACGAACCTAAACTGCGGAGTGACACCCCCCTGACATTACTCACGGAGTAGAGTATCGTATAAAATCCTGCTTTGGTCATAAAAAATATATTGTCATGTGTTCCTTCGGAATCGATCAACTTTTCTATGTGATATAATACTGACGACCGATTTGGCGCAAGGGTAATCTACCTGCCTTCTGCGCCAGAGGTCTCGGGTTCGATTCCCGAACAAGACAAATATTTGTGTGCATGAACATGTCTATTTGTCTTGGTCTGGGTATTTTCTATGTATATTAAGTATGTTTTTACAAACAAAAAGTATTTAAGTATATATTTATCCGTTATCAAGTTCACGTAGACACAGTTTCTTAAGAAATTAACTACGTGCTTAGATAATTGGTGTTATTGTAAGAAAATATTTATTTATTTATTTTTATTTATATTAGGTAATAGCTATGGTAAAAATGCGACATTTTACATTTAAATCACAAACGAACTAACAATGGAAAAAATACTTCTATACTTTTATGTAAATTTATCCAAACACTCAGACAAACACATAAGAGATGTAAATGCTCTTATGTGTAAGTGTCCTATGGGTACACCTACCTAGAGTTTAGATACCCACAAGGCACTTACATATCGTTATCTTGGTTTAGATTCTGAACACTTTAGATTCTCAGCCACGATCGCGCGATCAGCCGTCTGTCATTTGAACTACCTACACTATACCAAAGACAGTCAAAAGCCAAAGAAAGTCATCGCATAGTAAACAGTAGGAAAAATACTTCCGCATTGATCATGAAAACATGTCATTAGCCACCTGTTCCAATTTTGTCTATGTACGGTAAGTATTACGTATAAATCAATATTTTGAAAGCAACTATGTTGTGATATTCATTTGGATAATAGCTCGCGATTGTCAACTGATTTTATACAACATCGGTCACTTAATTGGCATTCATTAAACAAAGTAAAACTTCTAATGCAGCTATGCAATAAATGAGTTGAATAGCCCACACGAGAGCTTAAGCCATAACACTTTACATAATTAGTTTTGTTACAATGTTTAGGTAACACTCTTACAAAATACAAACAAACGGTTGTACGGGTGAATGCAAGAAACTGTAATAAAACTATAACAATCAAACTTTTTTCTCTCATACGGAAATAAATTATTTTAGTTTATTTTATTATTTTCTCCTTATTGGTGTCATGATTCAAAAAGTAAATCGATACATTAAGATGGATAAGGAGAATGGGTCATGCATGGCATATGACACTCATGCTTGACCCACCACGCCGCCGCCGGCCCGGGCAGCCGGGACCAACGGCTTAACGTGCCTTCCGAAGCACGGAGGAGCTCGAGATAATAAAATTTTGGTCACCCATCCCGTGACCGACCATTGCGAAAGTTGTTTAACTTCAACGATTGCAGGCCGAGCGCGTCTATCAAAGCGCAACCGAGCTCCTCAAAACAAAAATATGCGTAGCAATAAATCACTGCGCTTTGTTCTAAATGACATTTAAGATGAATCTCTTCTAAAAAGTTGCCATGGTGCGTGGCGCCAGAGAATCGATAAATTTCTTTGGCCACTTTACTGCTGAGTAAACATGAACGATACACAGTGCAATTAGTCTCCTTCATGTAAAGCAAACAGCGATCTGAGGAGACGTGGCATTAAAGTTTAACGGTCACATATGCGACATCAAAGGACTCCGACTGGCGCTGACGCCTATTGTTCTGGCCTGATTGAACTTTGGCGTTACGACCGTACTCTTGATATCGAGATTTACGACGGAATGCTGCTGAAAAGACACTTCTCAAAGATTTATCAGAACTGATAAGGGTTTTTTTACACATCAAAGTCTTTCTATATTAATAGCAAAAAAGTTTCATTTTTAGATTAAAGCTAAAGCAAGTATAATTATAGTAATAGTTTATGTGACTGTCGCATAATGAGGGGTATTAAAACACGAGTGGGAGTTTTTAATTGTATTCTACGAGTGTTTTAATACCAAGTTATGTGCAGTCTCATACACTACTTCATCTACACTCATTACATTTATTATATATTTCAAAAATAAAGCAAATCAATATTAATTATAAAATGTGAATTGGTGCCAAACCCCACTCATAGCAGTCTATACGGTCTATTCCTTCTAAATTCAAAATTCTAATTTTAAAAAAGTTTCTGATTGTTGCCGGCTGAAGAAGGGCTTGAAAGAGTTGGAAGTCAGGGCCGGTAAATCCTATGGTTGCTATGGAGACTGTAAAATTAAGAAATATAAGTGTTTTATAATGAGTGACAGCTGTATCCGGGTGTTTGATAATGGTCATTATGAAACACCCGGATACAGCAGTTTTTTTTAAAGTTGACTATGGCATAAAGTGTATCATTAGACGTTCAGGCATGAGTTCATAATTCGAATATAATAACATGAGTGTAGATAGAGATTAGTTAAATACCTATACTAGACAACTTTTAATAATTTATTATAAACTGAGAAACGTTTGCTTTACAAGAAGCGGTTTCTAAATCGTTTATTTAAAAAAATCGATTTAAACTATTCTCGATAAAATCATCCCATGAAAAAAATCTTTCCGTGTTCTGTGCATCCGATATTTATATTTACGTGATTGATAAACAAAAATACTTGTCACAATTTGAGTTATTAATGCTAGTCTGAATACATCGGCCGATCGTTAGCTAAATTTGACAAAAGTCATCAAATGAACGTTGTCCATAAAACCCCGGCGAGAAATTATTCTCGTTTTAATCGATATTCTTGATAACGATTAACGTTGGTAATTGTGCAGAATAATGGGCAGTAGCAAAGCCATCTTCTATCTCACTCGTTGCAGGGGCGCAAGCAGCCGAGAAATAATAGCGGGCCATGGCACTACGCGTTGTAGTATGATTTTATAGACTTTGTTATGAATCGCTACCAAGTAACAATCTCGTAACAATAAATTTGAGCGCGTCTTTTTAGTTTAGAGTGCAGGATATCACCGGCATCTTTATGATGTCGTTAAATCTGGTAGGTACACGGAAAGGTTGATGCTTAAAATTTGTGAAAATGGTAATGGAAGAGGAATTACAAAACCTGTTTATTTATTTTTTACCTTTACTGTTAGTATAGGTAGATAAATAAAATAGAAAAAGATAAGACTAACATTCGATATTTTTTTAAGAAAAATTCTCTTGATCATACCAATCATACTCGGAGACAAGCAGGGAAATAAGACATATGGTGTCTGTTGAATTCAAGACATCGCGTAGAAGTGCGTGTAAATATTTCTGTGTTATTTTTAGTCTGCTTTCTGATCACATATACTAAGATGCACTCACCGCTTTGATCCAGGTCCATGCTGCGGAAAGTAGCTTCCAAATGTCTTCGAGCCATAACGATCTGGTTGTGCAGTTCCCTCATGGCAGAGGACTCTACGAGTCCAACTCGCTGGCGGAACGTGAGCCTGCGCGTTCGCGACACTGCTGCAGTGTACTGCACAAACTGACGCTCCAAAGAGTTGCCACGCAATTTCAAGTAGGCCCCTTTGTTAGATCCCAATTCGTAGTAGTTGGATGCGGAGAAGATTGTTATCACCTGTAATTTAAACAGTAGTGTAGAATTTGAATGAAATCATGCTCCTCTAAATTTAATATTATAAAACAGCTCACAGTTGGTAAAACTAGTAGTGAGATGTTCTCGAAGGAGCTGCAACTGACGATAGATATGAATAATAAAAATAGTTTAATCACTTTTAGAAAAACGTTTCAGAAATTGTAATTGTAAGAGGTATTTGCTTTAGACAAACTTCTTGTTGGAAGTCAGTTAAAAACGTACATGAATTAATGCTAAGCACATGGCTGAGAATTGCTCAGAACCGTAGCCATTGGCATAAATTAGGAGAGGCCTATGCTCAGCAGTGGGTCGAGAAAGGCTGATAATGATGATGATATGACTATACAGGGTGATCCATCAGGACGGATCAGTATGGAAAAGTTTGAAACTATAAGAGATTGAGGTATTTGTTGTAAGGAACCATGTCGTCGATTTTAGAGTCAAGAAAAACTGCATTGAAAGATTTTCATAAAAACTCATACACGACTCGGGAATCCAACCTTGTCAGTTTTCAAAACAATAATGTTCGGTGTGTTATTTTACTACGAATGTTGATTACTTATATATAAACTGATGTAGGTATACTGATTTATTCAGACAAATAACATTGTACCTCGCAATGATAAATGTGTATCTAACTAATATTTTAGCTCCAGATCAGTGAACTGTAAGTGCGCAACAAAAACATATTAAAGGAGTTCCCTCACGGACAAACGGAATATCAAATATTATAGTCACGTCGCATCTTCACCTCACGACCTTCAGATATTGAGTCGTTAGATGCTGCGTGAGGGACAGGCATCAATTAACCTATACTGCATGGAAAATACAAATTAAAATCAGTTATTTTCTCGCCAAGATTTGCGCCAGACGTAATTGAAGTTGGGTGACAACGACCATTGTACGCATCGGTTGCCGGTCTAATGAACAAACTGACGCTCGAGAAAATTGAACCCGTAATTGCAATAAAAGCTTTGCGGAAGCGGCGAACTTTGTGTCCAATTAATACTATTGCAAGGAAGTAAGCAATGCGGCTGAATTTCCTCTGCAGTTTTGATCTGCATTGTATTATATTGTAGATTGGAATACGCTGCCTGCGCATGTATTCCCCGATCATTACAACCTTGGCCTCTTCAAGGCAAGAGTGAATGGGCACCTACTGGGTAATGCTACACCCTAGAATGCATCCTGTCTGTTTAGCAAGATGGCGGTCAAATGCTTAAACAGTTTTTTATAAAAATAAAAAAAATTACATAAATCTTTCCAATATATTTTTGATGAGATTAATCAATGAAAAGCATTACCTTAAGGATTAGTTTCAATAAATAAATAAATAAATAACTTCTTACATTCACACCAATTATCTAAGCCCATTTTAATTTCATTAAGAAACTGTATCATGGAAAACTTGATAACGGATAAATATATACTTAAATACTTTTTGTTTGTAAATACATACTTAATATAAATAGTAAACACCCAGACCAAGACAAATAGACATGTTCATGCACACAAATATTTGTCTTGTTCGGGAATCGAACCCGAGACCACTGGCGCAGAAGGTGGGTAGCCTACCCCTGCGCCAAATCGGTCGTCAAAACATCAAATCGCCAAATCATCTAATAGACTGATGAAGTAAATATATTTTTCTTTCTTTCTATTTACCGCCTCTGTGGTCTAGTGGTTCACACCACCGGTATCAGACCCAGAAGTCTCGGGTTCGATTCCCAGTGTGGGTACATATTGTATTCGGTTTGGTTGGTGGTAGGGCTTGTTCAGAGTCTGCCTGGCTACTTAGTTACTACCATCTTATCTAAGTCTGACGCCATAACAACGATGTTTTTAGAATTATTGTGCTACTACAGACAAAGACAAAGCACAAAATCCTAATACGATTCCGTTTCCGACGGTTTGTGAATCAGGGGGCCGATTAACCACTATGGTTGGCAAGTTGCGTCTAATTTCTCCATTATTTTAATAAGAGTTATTAAATTGCAAAAGAACAAATTGTCTGTCCGTAGTCATAACACGAGTATAATGGCTTGTGATGTGACCTATAGCGAAAACTTTGGAGATTCTGTAAGTCGGTGCCAACTTACCTGACGCCAGTGTAACGAGTACCGGCGCGGCGGCAAGTTGTTAAAACTTTTTCTTGTGACCTGCACAATTTCTCAACAAGTCACAACAAAGTTTCACGCCTCATTTTACTCTTTAGAAGAATGAAATAAGTTCCGTGTCACAACACGTGAATTATGTCTTGTAGTATTTTTTCTTTAGTACCTACTTAAATTAACTTATTGTAGGTACTGTATTGTATGACATGCCATACTATAATTCAGATTTAAAAAATCTGAATCATTTCGAGCCCATTCTCGATAACTAGTTAATGCGTTCGCCACAGACTCGCATCAGACTTTCCAATATAACTCTCCTACGATGCAGATATTCACCCGCAACTTCTTCGGCGTAAAACAGCTTTTTTCTTCTTTTTTGGCTTTTTCCAATAAAAAAAATATTGGAAAAAGATTCGGAAACCCGATTCAATCTCACGAACGGTTCACAGGAAATGTCCATACATCATCAAAAGAGCATTTGTATTCTGGATGGTCTCTTTTAGAATCGATATTATTTTAAAAAAACTTGTAGGAAATAAAGTCAATGCCAAAATAATTAAAAAGTTATTACTTTGCTGCAGTCTGCAAACAGTATTTTGTTGAAAAAAAATGTGTCACAAAATATGACAATAATAAAACAAAGTTCCTAACTGGATTCGAACAATTTGGTTTGAAACTGGATTGGAGCTTCCTCGTGCGCGGTCACGAGGAAGCTCAACTTGATATTTTGCAGGAAAGACGAAGTGACGTCGGGCCCAAAGTATGTTCCGGCGCCTCTCCGCGCGTTTGGCACGCATCAGACTTCCAAATGTACCTAATTCAAATAAAACATACTCACATTCCCATTGTGCAGTATTTCGTATCCTCCAGGCTTGCACTCGTGGCTGCGCACGAGGAAGCTCAACTTGTTCTTTTGCAGGAAAGACGCAGTGACGTCGGGCCCGAAGTATGTTCCAGCGCCTCTCAGCGCGTTCGCCACGCAACCGCCAGTGCACTGTGGGTCCGACCATAGGATGTCGAACACCTGAACAAAAATAAAACTGTATCAAGACTTCGGTAGCATTCTGACGGATCATATAGTTAGTTTACTGTAAGATTACCATAAGAACAGTTTTTCGTGATTGAGGTAATTAGTTTTCCAACTAAATAATACGATCACGTTTGGGGTAAGTACCTACTGTTCTTCCGTTTGGGGGTTAGGAGTATGACGTCGAAAGAGAAAGAGTTAATGTTATAATAACCCCGATTTTGCATCGTGGTCTAAAACTAAAGTTGATGTAAACTAAAGTGGTTAATGTACCTAATGGAATGCTTAGAAATCTAATCGTTATACCCAGTAGGCCTATTTTAATTCAACGAAAAACAAAACTTCGTTATACCCGTCCCTCTTACTCTCCGGGCATGACAGAATCAAGTCAAAGCAGGCTAACGAAGTTACGTTTTCCGTTGAATTAGAGTGGGGCTTCAGGTTTATTAAGTAGGTATGTAGGTACAGTAATGGTTTGCTATCTACGTAAATTTGATCAATTGTGGAAAACAGTAACCTTTGATGACATCAGGTAAAGCTCGTCTGGTTTCACAAAACTGACGTATATCTAAAATTGATTTTAAATTTTAATATGTTTATCGAAAGGTTTGTGTTTAAAAATACCTATCTAAAAGTTTTCCGAGTTGACGCTTATATTACCTGTACAATATTAAATCCATATTAATTATGCAAGCGTTTTAGTAATCATTATTTTGAACTTCATATGAGGCATCACAAAATTTAAAAAAAAACAACTTTAAATTAGTTCAATCTGCTCAATTACTAAACATTTTAACAAGGTTTCAGAACAAAATCTCCATATAACATAAAGACTAACATTAACTTTAATTTCGTCCCATTTTCCTAAAACGTAACGAGTTTTGGGTCATTTCAATTAGGCCTCATGTTGCCAGATGCGAGTGAAGGCTGGACAGCAACTAATAGAAGAATATATACAGCCTTCCAACGGAGGGCACTACGTAATTAAGTAGTGACGAAGGCCAATCTGGTTGAACCTTAAAAAGATTTGGGGTACAATGTCACCTTAATGACGACAACGGGGCGAGAATTATGTTTATTCTTATTTTAATTTTTAGTTTTTTGCATTCACAACGCAATTTTTATTACAGAAAAATGGAAAATGAAGTATTTAGAAAAAATCGACCCGTCTCACAACTAGCTCCGATGGGACACGAATGTTTATTCTTTCAGTCACCCATAATAACAAGAGGCGAAGGCGTTATAATGAAATCAGCAGCTGATTATCGGGACTAAATTGGTGGTAAGGAAAAGAAGTTAACTTCATCCAGAATATTACTGTCTAAGGATAATACATTGATAATATTACTCTGTAGGTATTTCATTATCATATTGCGCATAATGCAAAAGTTTGTGAGTATGGATGTATTGATGTTTGTTACTCTTTCACGCAAAAACTACTGAACGGATCTGGCTGAAATTTGCAACGGAAAAACACATAGAGCACTTTTATCTCCATATTCCCACGCGAACGGGAACCACGCGGGTGATACCGCGGGCAGCAGCTAGTTACAAATATTTGTATCACTCGGTTTCGCAAACCTTTCAAATCGTTCGTACAGTGGCACAATCTTTTCTGTTCCGGTGACAGCGGTGCTATGTACGTTTTTCTTTTTTTTTTGTAGCAATTTACCCGGCCCTGACTTCTTAAGGTCACATCACAGCAGACTTATCAACTCGTACACGGATCGTAAACGTATCAACTCGAGCGGTTCAGTATTCTGTGTATAAAACCCCCTACTGCAACGCACACTAATCGGAATCGTAACGTAATCACCTCGCCTCGGGACCAGCTCACGAACCGCTTTGCGGGTCGCTCAACTTGCTATCCCCGCGCTTACCGCTAGTTGTCCACGCGCTCACGTCTCTCCGTACCCGAGCTTACGGCTCTACGCACAGTGGTCTGAAAATGATAATGAACTAACCACATTTCAAAAAATCAGACTGAAATTCCTGAAACTGAACTGAAAATCGAGATTTGATCCCATCCCATGTCCACCTTATTTCGATATGGAACCACTGTGCGGCGAGCCGTAAGCGCGGCGTCGCCTAGCCGTAGCCGAGCCGACGTACAGACGCTGATCCGGTTTGGTTACGTGCTTGCGTTAGGTTGACGCCTGGTTGACGGCGAGGAGAAAGGCGATACGGTGTCGATCCCTTTCCGAGTTGATATATCTGCTGTGGCCTTAAGACCTTCAGCCGCCAGGCAGCGCTATGGTTGGACTTCAACTTGACAGCCAGAATGACATTTAAAAACATGATAGTTTCACATTTTGGCCACCGGAACAGAAAAGTTTGTGGCACTGTAAAGGTTGTGTATTCATTGATTTATTTTTAAATGCAAATAAATTATTTATTTTATAAACAATAGGTACAAAATTTATTTACATCTATTCAAATTACTATGTAATTGTAGAATAAAGTATTATTATAGCCCGTTATGGGCTGTTCAAAGATATAAAAGCTAGATAAGTAGTATCATTACAATTTTGGTGAGAAATACTTAAACAGTAGGTACTGAAACTACATATGTAGGTGACCCACTTTTAGAACTACGTTTTATCCGTGAGATACCTAATAGAATTACGACCAGATTTTTGTTTTAAAAGTCAATTATATTATTATGATTCAAAGACTTTTTTTCTCTTGGAACACCGGATGTCGATTATGTCTCAATATGAAAGGTGACTTTTTACGCTAGCAAGTAAGAAACTCGTAAAGCCCCAAAATTGTTGATTTCAAAGAGCCTTTGCGATCATCTTTTTAACCGACTTCTAAATCAAAAAGGAGGAGGTTCTCTATTCGTCTGTATGTATGTTTTTTCTCTTTTTTTTTTGTGTATGTCCACCGATTACTCGAACACGGCTGAACCGATTGAAATGGTTCAAACGTTATTACATCAGGTTGGTTTCCAAGTTGGTCCCATTTTTTGAAATTTTGAAATCGGTTCAGTAGTTTTCAGGAAATCTCGAAAATACTGTCGTTTTCGTTACCACTTTATGTAAATTTAATACGTATCTTTAGGCATAACTCCTTTGTTTATAAACCGATTTAGATGATTCTTGTTTTGTTAAAAAGGGGATACCTCAAGGTATTTTAACCGACTTCGAAAAAGGAGGTTTTCAGTTTGATCACATACCTATTTACCAGAAAACACGTAAATTGCCTGCACGATGCACTAAAAAGAGTGAAATAAAAATTATTTTTATAAAAAAAATAAAACCGCCTTCAAAAAAACCACATCAAAAAAGTTAGAAATAATTCCTGACCAAATAAATAACGTAAGTACTTTGAAGTCGGGCGGGTTTTAACAAAAACAACAAAAAATTGTACTTACATGTTTCACGCCCGACTTCAAAATACTTACGTTATTTATTTGGTGAGGAATTATTTCTTACTTTTTTGATGTGGTTTTTTTGAAGGCGGTTTAATTTTTTTATAAAAATAATTTTTATTATACATATTCTCGGGCTAGGAACCTAGGACACTAAGTCTCTATAGGATAATTTATAAGCTTAGCCTTACCGTAGCAATCAATATGAAAAATCATGCCTGCATTATTAATGAAGCGACGACTTTAACCCCAATAGAATAAGGTTCATGAACTGACGATCTATAATTATAAAAGCTTAAATAACGATCAATATAAGTAGCATAGTATAATGACATTAACGTCGACGATTAATTACTGTTCTATCTCAGTAACCCAAAATATATTTTCCCCTTTTTGAATAGGCGCTGATGAATTGCTTGTTTGGCCTTTACAATATCCATCATTATCATAAAGAGCACTCCTTTTAAAGTTCACAATATTAGAATTCGGTTTAAACGATCATTAAAGCTAAGTTGTGACAGAAGGAGTTCACATGTGTCACCAGAAATATTGATAGTCATATTAGTCATTCTTTGTGTTCTATATATGTTGGGTTTATAATGTGTACACTGTGTACAGTCACGAGCAATAATATGATAACAACGTAGAACTTTGTCACACTAAAGCATACTAAAACAAAACTATCTGTGCCACAAAAGTCATGCAATACTTTTTGTAATATGACATAGTTCCATGTTGTTTACATGTTCGTGACTGTACATATGATACGCTAGCTGAGCTGAAGTATACACCTAACAATAACGACAACTAGACGAATATCTAACTAAAAATAAAATACAACCAATGCGGCTTTATGATTTATTCTGTTCCAAAAATACACCTAAGTTAGTGATTTAAGGCGCTACTCGGAAAAATATGGACTTTTTGATTTAAAACTATAGGACGGTTACAGTAGTTAAAAATCTGGTAATAAGATATATATTTCTTCATACCTTTATCTAGAATCGTATAGTTTCAAAAACACGATTTTATGATTTTGCCTCGACACTTTTTATTTCCGAAAAGACCTCTAAAAAATACGAAAAGTGAAGATTATTCTTAAATGGGGTTACTTACACTATTGGAAATTGGTTTAATTAGTGGACACCAATAATATTGAGGATCGTATAGAAGCATTTTTTTTAATCGCTGTAGTTTTTTAATACGAAGTGATTTTGTGTTTTTTCTGTCTAATCTGCAAAATCAGTCTCGCTCCCGCGCGCGTCGTTTTCTCATTGCTATCTCGCTTCAGCACATTTTTTCCGAGTATCGCCTTAATTGCTCAGACATCATATTTAAAAAAAATTAAAACAATGTTTTCTAGACATAACGTACGAGTATAGTTATACTTGGCGATGATACTATGATACTTATATTCATATATAACGTACGAGTATAGTTATACTCGTACGTTATGTATATATGGTGACATTATACTTAGTTAAGTATATGTCACGATTCACGACGTGAACCCTTCGATCATATGTCGAAGCCCTAAACCAAATTCTAATTTCACACGCCAGTGAAAAGACAAGAAAACTTATTTCACCGAAATGTTACGAACCATGGATACCGAGATAAATATGCAGCTTACTTACTTTCATAGCCTATTTATTAGTTTCATAACTTTAAATAAATACTTATTTTTGAGATAAAATTGAGTGTAATACATCAATAATTTTGTGAATAACCAAAAACTTTTTGTGAAAACGTATGTAATCCTTTTCTAAACTCATCTTGTTTTTATCAGACCTTCAATGATTAACTTAACCAGTCTAGTAATTATAAGTCTTAAAGTTCAGAATCCTATATGCTATAGGGCTTATCCACCGCAAAGATATTCAATTCTTTATGGCTCTAACTCCGTGAAATATGCAAATGATCAGAAAGTTCGGGCGGCGGCGACCCCCGGATGGCTTAATTTGAACTGTCTCCAAATACAAATCTTAAGGTACAAGTCATCCAATAAAACGGTAGCTCGTTATTGGATTTCTTGTTTATTTCAGAATTAAACATAAATACGTGCTCCTGAAATTGCTAGACTGCATGACTCCTAAATTATTGGTTTCTTATTTATAAATCATTGTTTTGTAGTACCTACCTAATAGATATTAAAAATAATAAAAAGAGATTAAATTAAAGCAATAACTTTTTATCTGAGCCTAAATACACAACTTCAGTATGGTTCAAAATTAATAAATCTGAATATTTATAAGAAAAAGCTTTAACAAAAATAATAAATATAAATGTTAACATCTTAATATTTGTCTATGTAGCAGAATGTAAAGCTACTAATAATACCGTCGCGGCCGGCGGCACACGAGCCACACGCGACAGCCACAAACAGCGCCACTTGAAGCTAGAAGAAGAAACAAGTAACGAATGAAATGAGTGTTAATCAAATGAAAGTTTATAATGCCAGTCACATGTCACAAATACTCAAAAAACAAAAGAAAATCTGTCTATTCCGTATTTTCCACTAACAAGGTTGATTGTTATCAGTTCTATAATGAGAGTCGTTGTTTCATCGGACAGTGACGGCGGTTCGAGGAACAATTGGAATCGGCTAGACAAGACAGCCGTATGAAGAAAAGGGAGAAAGCACCTCACGTGGTGCGAGTGTGACGTCACAACCATTTAGTAGAAACTAGGCGCAACATCGACTTTTACGATTCAGAGAATCCTATTAAAGCGTTAACGTATTAAAGCCAACCCGATGCCGATGGCTCGAACCATTTTAATTTTTAATCCACTTCGCATCAACACGCCAATGTTTGAATTTTGTACAAACATAGTAACCATTATTAATACAGAGTTGCTTAATTAAAAATGTTCAAATATAGTTTCAGTCTTTCATTATATCAATGCGTTAAAGCTGGACTACAACATAAATTTATTTTCACTTCTCATGCTCGTAAAGTTCGTGTTTATGTTGGGTATAGGCGGCATAAAATCGCTTTTTATGCTCTAGTGCATAAAGTAAAATCTTCGTCTAAGTCTCAGACTTTAAGACAAAGGTCGTCAGGTAAACAGTCACACACGCAATTAAACTTCGTTAAATAAACTTTATTAATACGTAACGTATTTCATTCTGTTTCTTAAATTTTGTACATAATCCATGTTAAATTATTAAATTAATAAAACTAGGCAAAATTAATGAGTTTTCTAAGGAATAAGTATTTCAAGAGTATTATGGACTACGATCTATGCTAAAGTCACTGTGCTGCCAATGTCCGTATAAAAAAAAAAGAAAAAGAAAGTCTTCCCGCCAGTATGGCGAAGTCTTCATTTTTTCTTTGTTGCAATATTTTTATTTGTTTTCCTCACACTCGAAGTGAAAAGCAGAGTGTATAACTCGTACATAAAACCCATTTTACCCTCGAATTGACTATCCACCCTCGCCTACGGCTCGGATGGATATATACGTCTCGGGTAAAATGGTACCTTTTATGCACTTGTTGTACAATCTACTATTTAGTTACGACTTGCAGCAATAAAACCAAAAAAAGTGTAGGCAGCCATTTCTTAAGCTGTGACACGAACATTCACAAGCAGTAACAAGATTTGTACAAAGTGTCTGAAGCAGACGACAAAATTGTAAGAAGAACCACGCCTTTGGGAGTCGTGTTCATAAAGTGGCCGCTGTAACTTTATCGCGCTCACCGGGGCTCCGACCCAACCAAATTGTATTACGCCTAGGATGACGTTTGCTGAAATTGCTGCGAACGAAAAGAAATAAGATAAGATCATTGATGTAATAAAGCAGACAAAGCCCCACCAATAATCTAGGGAGTGGTCGAATCAAATTGTTAGTGGTAAAAGGAGCTTGATACCTTTAATCTATTTCAACCACTTTTAGACTTTGGGAAGATAAAAGTATAATCTGTGTTCATGAAATGAAATGTGATGAGTATCTTTTGAAAACAACACCGATTTACGTCAATCTCAAATGAGATTATGAAATTATTTTCTGTAGGGATTCAAGAACTCTATACCGGCCGGCGACAGGCTTCATTTCATTGCTACAGATATTTGTGCCAATTAGCCATTGTATGGGGGATCTTTTCCCTTATTTTAAACTGAACTCGTCGAGAATGACACTCATATTAGATGCCTTGTAAGGTTCAAATTAGATTAACAAACACATTTACGTACCCCTTCTAATGAAAACCAATGCGACCTCCTATTCTGAATAGACCTTTGTAACTTGTTTATATTTTATCGTGTTCCAAATTTTTTATTTAATGGTATGCTGCTAACCTGGGTCACGTTACGACGGCAGTGTTACTCACTTTTGAATCATCGAATATTGTACAGCGTAAATAATGAAAGTTTAACTCGTATGGGTAATGCATAAAACGCCAAAGGAAATATATAATCTACAAAAAAATTACATTTACTATGGCCAAAAGCCTAAAATTTTTAGAGAGGCCTTACCACAACAGCAAGGTTCAGCACAATATGCTGTTTTAAAAATATTTATATACTTATGACATAGCGCTTTTGTGAAACAAACTTCAAACTAAAAGAAACGTAAAACAAACAATCCATAAATCAATCGCCAACGTTTTAGCGTTACTCATAGAAGACTGATAAACAGAGAGTGTAAACATAAAATATTTATATTTTTATGTTATTTATACGAATTACTCTTTAAATCGTACCTTTTCGCTTGAAAATACGTGTCATCTACCTAATATGTAACATACTTAACTATAAAATAATAGTAGTTTGTATTACAAGGGAGCAAAATAACATATTTACGGCGAGGGCGCTATTTTGAATCCAGAGCGCAGTGAAGGATTCTAGAGTAGAATCCCGAGCACAGCGAGGGATTCTAAAGTAGAATCCTGAACGCAGCGAGGGATTCAATATACGTCGCCCGAGATGAAAATAATTTTGCGGCCGAGTAATACACTCTACTTTTCATTTCGAATATAAGGAAAGTAAATACACTCTGCTTTTCATCCCCCTCTATAAGAAAAGCAATAAAGACAACTAAAACTATCTAGAAAAATAAAGGAAAGGTGGCGGGGGGCTTCGCTTTCTCTGTTTCTTCTATAATAGGTATTTAAAAAAATTTAGTTTTGATATTAACAAAAAAAATTAAGAAAAAAATTTTTTTTTGTTAAAAATAATTTTTTTGTTCAAAAAATTTTTTTTAACAAAAAAAAATTTTTTTCTTAAATTTTTTTGTTTAAAAAATTTTTTTTATATGTCTATTGGATGCCTCCTAACTATCTCCGGAGTATCATAGGGGGTTGAAAATTTTGTTAGATTTTAGCTACGCTACGAGACGCACCTTTTTTGAGATATTCTCGTTTTTATAAAATTCATTTTATTTTTAAATTTTGCAAGTCCCGTCCCCATACAAAATTAGTTGAAAACTTTTTCATTGCCGATGAGGTAACTCTATGGTTGACTGTAACCAAATTCAGTTCTATTCTTAAAATTCATTTCCACCCTAGGGTGAAACGGATAGTTTTGGACCCGCTGCTCAGTTTAAATATACATCACTTTCCGAATCTGCGAGATGAAAAGAGTTTTACACACGGACAGCTCGTGATTGACCCTGCACCCCCAAATACCACGACAGCAGCGGTATAATAGAGCTCTAGTCGGGTGTTGAAATATTAAACCGCATAGACTTGCGACCAAGTACGACTCAGCGGGGACACGGACGACGGACGTGACGCGGTGGCGCTCAATGTTTCCGTCGCCCGATCAAATACAAAACGCAAAGGGTCACGCGTGATTTAAGAAACATTTTCTCGTTATTTCAATAGGGGACCGGACTGTTGTTGATAATGTAAATATTTAATAGTATTCAAATATATAACATTGAAGATGAATAACAAATGCGAAAAAAAACAATCTGTTTAATAACAAGCAAGTAATGCTCAGCTGAATCATGACAAACTGTGTCTCTAGCTAACTTTTTCTAAAAGGAAATTTTATATGGCGGGAGTATAGCGCTACTCACTTGTGACGTCACATGTCATTGTGAGTAGTCTAATAAGGAAGTTTAATGCTGTATATCTCCGAAAATATGTTGTGTTTTTGATATTTCTAAAACATTTTAAATAAATTAAAAAACCTCCAGTCCCCCTATTGGCTGATGGAAAAAATACAGATAGATTTTTATTTTAAACTAGCTGTGCCCGCGACTTCGTCCGCGTGGAATAGTGACTTTCGGCAGCATTTTTAATTTTTAAGGCTAATAAGCTATTTTGTTTTTTTTATTTATTTATCATACTTCCTACTAATATTATAAATGTGAAAGTTTAGATGTTTGGATGTTTAGATGTTTGGATTTTTGTATGTTTGTTACTCAATCACGCCAAAACGGCTGAACGGATTTGGCTGAAATTTGGGACACAGATACTTTGTAGCCTGGAGAGGAACATAGGCTACTTTTTATCCCGGAAAAACATCACATTCCTGCGGGATAACGTCGTGTAGTCCACGCGGGCGAAGCTGCGGGCGGAAAGCTAGTAATATTATAAATGTGAAAGTTTAGATGTTTGTATGTTTGTTACTCAATCATACCAAAACGGCTAAACGGATATGGCTGAAATTTAGGACACAGATACATTGTAGCCTGGAGAGGAACAAAGGTTACTTTTTATCCCGGAAAAATGTTACATTCCCGCGGGATAAGGTCGGGAAGTCCACGCGGGCGAAGCCACGGGCGGAAAACTAGTTTAATATATATTAGTACAGCGCTATGAATGCTATGATACATATTAGCACATTAAAAATTTACATAACATAGCCTTCCAACCGCGGTTTCGCCCGCATGTACGTACAGTCGCCAGCACGTCGGGTTACTACAAAATGTCAAAATTTATTATTTGAAACTGAACTCTATCTGTTCGACATAAGGTTGAATTTTATTTAAAGAAATTTGACAATTTGTAGTAACCTGACGTGCTGGCGACTGTACTACACTACGTTATCCCGAGGTAAAGTGATATTTTTAGTCTATGTCACTTTCTAGCTCCTAAACTACCCGCACATACTAAAAAACACGTCAATTCGTTTCTCCGTTTTGATTTGAAAGACGGACATAAAAACAAACATACTTTCACATTTATAATATTAGTATAGACTGTATGTCAAAAGAAAATACTTATAACGCTGAACAACTTCTCTTAAGATGCTATATTTGTATCTCTTATACTTTAGCTGGGTTCCACATCAGGTGTGCCAGACCTTCGATATTTTTCCGTCAATAGAAAATGTTCATTACGTGAAACAACTTTTCTTAAGACGCCATGTTTGTATCTCATATAGTTTATCCTGGCTGCTAGGGTTCCACATCAGGTGAACCAGACCTTCAAACTTTGTACGTCAATAGAAAGTGCCCATCACGTTTAACAATTTTCCTTAAGACGGTATTTTTATATCTCTTTTAGTTTGGCTGGACTGCTATGGTTCCACATCAGATATTACGATCTTCAAAATAAATTATAGCCTAGCGAGGTTGGCGAGGGCCAATAGCTGTATAACAAAAAAAGTTTCATCAAAATCCGTTCAGTAGTTTTTGTGTGAAACGCGGACAACAGACAGACAGACAGACAGACAAAAAATTCAAAAACTATATTTTTGGTATCTGTTTCGTTTAAGAAGACGCCTGGTGGTATTTTTTTCTATTTCTTTTCAATGTACAGAATTGAATCGTTACAGTTTTATTATAAGTATAGATAGATTACAGTTTTATTATAAGTATAGATGATATTAACGTTTCTTACTGAAATTTATCTCAAAACTGGAATGAATAGGGATTGATATCGTAGATGAATTTGAATTTTGGAGCTCAACTGACTCAGACAATCCAGAAAGGGTTGATATCGTAGTTGAATTTGAATTTTAGGGTTCACCTGATCTAACTCAGACATCTAAATTGCATAGAAGTAATATATCAGAAGCCATAATAATATTATTAACATTTAGCGGTAACTGAGTTAGGTCGCGGAATATTGCAGGGAGCAACGGCGGTGACAGAGTAACGAGCTCCAAGACAGCAATCAAGAGGCGGATGGAGTTTTCAATACAATTTACGTGTTTACATTATCGATTAAGTTCTGTTTACGGCCGCATCAATAAACATCGGGCTCACGTTCCCGGTGATTGATCGCTTCTTACAGAATTCCGACCGCTTTAGGTCGGAATCAATCGATCGCATCGCGTCACTTTTATTTGACCGAGTGTGAGTAGCGTCACCAACAAAAACGAAACATAATGCTTCTTAGATTTTTGTGCGAACTGTTCATTGAAAAATAAAACATTTTTTAGGGCTCCGTAGCCGAATGGCATACAACGGAACCCTTATAGATTCGTCATCTCTGTCTGTCCGTCCGTATGTCACAGCCAGTTCGGTCGAAAATTATTTAGACTTCACACTCGAAACTTAATAGGAAGATGAGAATAGTATACCGCATTACAATTTTCATACGAAAATAAAAAAAATTATTAAGTGGTTGCTCCCCATACACGGAACTGAAACTAAAAAAAAATATTTAATCAAACCTATTCGTGTGGGGTGTCTATAGATAGGTCTTTAAAAATAATACTTATTAGTCAATATTTTGAAAGATTAAGGGCGTCGTTCGGCTGACATGATGATGATGATTTTGAAAGATAGACACTACAAAAGTTGTAAAATGTGTGTCCCGTCCCCTAACTTTTTAAATAAGAAAGTGAAAAATCTAAATAAAATAAATCCTGCAGACCTCAATAAACATTTATAACGAAAATTGGTACGAACGAGGTTAGTCAGCTGTTTTTGAGATATAATAAATTTTCAAAAACAGCAAATATAAATTTGCTCTTCATACAAACACTATGAAGAACAAAGTTATTTTTTGGTTGCGAAAAATGGTAGTGGTATTTTGGCTAGGTGTATGTAATCGGTAGGTACCTACGTTAAGTGAGTACGGAACCCTTCATGGCAGAGTCCGACTCGCACTTGGCCGATTTTGTTACGAATTATTTCTCGTGGTTTTATTTACAAACTAAATATCCTCATGAGTCAAAAACTAAACTCATTTTGATTCGATCTCAAATCAAATATTGGTTTATTATTATATTTTTATTCACTAAGCCTGCAATAATAATAAAAAACATGATACTTTATTTCAACCCAATGAAAATCTATAATAATAGGGTAGCCTGGGTACTGTTGTAACAGGGTACGGTCGTAACAACTCGAATATTATCAAAACTATGCACGGTAGGCAAGGGGTGAAAGGGGTAGGGCATGCGGGCGACAAGTCCATACAGGATTCCCAGTGTTGCGTCATCTTCCGCGCGGTGAATAAGCTTACAGAGAGGCCTATTGTGTTTTATCTACCAAAAGTAAGTATTTTTGGCAAATTTCTTTATGATATACCTTCTTTATTAATATAATTAATAATAATATAATATAATAAATCTTTTTCGGTGCAAGCTGCCTACCTCTGGAATGCATTACCGGTGTCAATTAGGGCCGCACAGACTATCCGCTTATTCAAAAAAGAGGTCAAAGAGCATTACCTCTCCTTATGTTGCTGAACTAAGCCAGTAACAAACTATCTTATCTAGGTATATTATAGGTTATTATGTAGGTTCATGTAAGTTTATTGCTTATTTTATTGGTTGTTGAGTATGTATTTATATGTAAATATGTATAATGTTTATAAGTTATTAAGTATGACGTATTAATGTGTAAATATGTAAGTAGGTATATATTAATTTATTTAGATGTAAGTAGTAAGTTTATTGTTTTTTACTTAACACTTTGTACACCTTTAACTATCCCATCATAATTTGTTTTCTTATCCTGTCCATCCCTAGGTTGTCTGGAAGAAAGCTAGGCTTTTAGCGATAAGGCCGCCAATTGTATGTCTCCTTTGTAATTTTTTTTTTGTCTATCTGTATTATCTGTGTGTACAATAAAGTGTAAATAAATAAATAAAATAATTGTCGTATTTCAAAGTGTGCTTGTGTAATCGTCGTATTTTAGAGATTTTAATAAGCAGACTCGTTTTTGTATAGGTTAAGCTACTTCGTGCTTGCGACAGACTTATTATCAAAGTTGGGGCGTGGAGACGGTTGTAACAGTTTTCATGGGGACGGTTGTAACATTCATATTTATTTTATTTTATTTTCTTGGAAAGCTAAATGCAACTAAACCTCCTTTATACAGGTTTTTGATTTATTTAAGTATTATGAAAATTACTATAACTATTATGAACTATTATTTTACCTTATTATTATACCTGTAACTATTATGAAAACGGGATTTTTACAAATTTAAACATGGTAAAAATCCCGTTTTTCATAATAGTTATAGGTGTTCTCAAATTGGCACGGCGGGCAAGAATGGGTAAAGAATAAGTACTATTTCTGTTGATTCATTTTAGTTTACTTCTAATAATCTAAAAATACTACCACTACTACCAATTACTTACTTTTACTACTCAAATGTGCCATAAATATTGTAAATTTGTTTCATGTGCATTTTGATATTTTTGATGTTTAAAACTGATTTTAGACGCGTAATTTATGTATTATTTTTTAGTGTTACAACTGACTCCCATCGGTGTTACAACCGCCCCTGGCATGGAGTCGGTTGTAACAATCACACCCACTCATTAAAATGACATATTTCTGCCAAACCGTTTGACCTGGGCTACTGGTTTCGATATTAATTTAAAGACAAATGACTATGCTTTCATCTCAAAGGCTTGGATCGTTGCTTACAGCTCTAGTAGCTGTGCTGTGGGCAATTAAAGGAAAATTGTTACAACCGTACCCAGTCTCCCCTACTAGCTGGTCCGGCGAACTTCGTACCGCCTCATCGACAGCACGCTACCTACCGGTTCCAATTGTAAATCTAAACCATTTTCGAATCCACCTGAAGACACACATAAAAATCCTGAAATTCCCACGGAAACGGGTACCACGCAGGTAAAACAAAGCCTATAATTTTGATATACTTACTTAATGTCAAACAGTTTGGCAATAATAAATTTTATTTATAGGTAAGTACTTGGTAAACGTCATAAATTTCAGACCTACTTAAAAATAAATAATATCGCCAAGGCGTTGCCGAGAAAAATAACTACGAAAACCATTTCACTGTTATATTAATGAAAATTAAAGACGTTGGTCTCATTGTTTCGTCTACGTGTCACCTTGTTATAAATGTGACCCATTACTTCTAAGAAAAGGAGTCAGATGTCGTATTTTATTTGCTGAAACTATTTCAGAGAGCGTTATATTGCTTTAGTGTACTTTTTATTTTAATCCAAATTTAATCTAAAGTAATAAGAAGATCCATTGTGTAACTTTGATTCAATATCTTAAACTAGAAACGAGATATTTTAACTTACATGATACTTATATTCTACAATCAAGCATACAATATAAGGGAAGTCATAAATCAGGGGAATACCCTCAAATTGGTGGTCTTCTGAAAATTTGATGAACTTCGCTACGGTTATTATGACCGAGACTGAATTCTGCATTCATTAAAAATTTCTCATAGGCAACTTTATTTGCTGCAAGAGCATACACAATACGAGAAGTTCGTTCGATCGTTCCACTTCAGTACTAATTTTGGAAAAGCCAGTGTAGTGAATGATTGATTATCTGTGACTGACCTGTTTCCACTCCACTTTGTCAATCACTTCGGCGCCCGTTGAGTTCTCGGTGACTGGCGGACGCAACAGAGATACATACTGAAAAGAAGGGTTACTGTTATGTTTGCGAAAAAACACATTAGCGCGATTACATAGGTTTCGGGTTAACCCGAATTTGGTTAGACGACTAATGTAAATAAGAGATTTCGAGATCAAGTCGCTTTAAGCGTTAACACGAATTAACACGAATATCCTAATTTGTTGATGCCAGTGTAAATAAACCGTTTTGCGTATCTGAATAATTATGTCTTACCACTCTCGGGGAAAAATGTAGATAATCGTACAAAGACGCAAGAAATTTACGGCCAAAGAATCAAATACGAAAAATTCTGTTAAAATATTTATAAGTAAGTACCTACTTGAGTTTTAGGTTGAACATTTTACATTTCTAGAAATGTAATAAGTTTATATACGGAATGTGCTCCGTTAACTTTACATAACAGCAGCTGGTAAAGAAACACTTTTAAGCTATCTTTCCCTTTTGGTGATGGATTACAAAAGTTCGGTCTTCGATGACGGCTAAAGCGTCCGATACATGCACTCAATCAAGTTCTTTGGGCAATCATGAAGCAATGGCCGCAATAAAGCTAAGAGGGATCCTCGTTCGTACTCCTTGATAACACCGACATGGAGAAAAATGGATATTTACTCTGTGAGGCGAAAATTCGGATTGTAGTGAATGAAACGTAATCTTCATTGTGTTACTGTTGCCTTATACTTTTGCTTCAAATAAGTGTGATTTGATAGAGTCTATGATCAATCAATCTATCAAGGCACAGGTCAAACTACTGGACGGATCCAGCTGAATTAGGAACACAGATAGTTACTATGACGTAGGCGTTTGGTAAAAAAGGTTTTGTAAAACTTAACCTCTAAGGGGATGAAACGAAGGTAGGCGTTCTCCCAATTACACAAAAGCTAGATAATAATAAAGAAGATAATGCAGTCATTTCAGATAGCTCATTCATACTTTATTAAAAATTGTGTCACATAACTAACTACTACATATATATTTTACAATCATCTTGTAAAAAAAGTTAAGCCAATCATAGTTAACAGAATTGATTTTTAAAATTAAATGCTTAGTTTATATGTACTATGAGCAACTGAATCTGACAGCACAAAGGGCTAGCCGTGTTTTTGTTTCTCTCAATGGGCTTTTGAAAATGACTATGAATGTTGGAGATTGTCGTCAATAATTGTTTGCTTGGTCATTATTATGAGACGGAAGGATTAGACTAACGGTAATAGCTTACGTCGTTATACCTTAAATTAAATACATAACATACACACTCATTATCAAATCAGCCCTTATAATTTAGCCATATTCAAGTAAAGTTAGATATAGTACGTAGTAATATTATAGTATTCTTTGGCTGTATGCTGCGTGTCAAGCCTTTTCTTGCACAATGTAACTTTGAGATTGCTCTAAATAAGAACTCATAGTGATGCGCCTAAGCGGGAAATAAGCGTTAACGAATATTACCTTAAAGAAAAATGGAAAATGAAGTATTTAGAAAAAATCGACCCGTCTCACAACTAGCTCCGATGGGACTCGAACCCACGACCTTTCGCTTTCCGGGCGACTGCTCTAACCACTGAGCTACGGAGTCAGAGTACGGAGTTAGAGCAGTCGCCCGGAAAGCGAAAGGTCGTGGGTTCGAGTCCCATCGGAGCTAGTTGTGAGACGGGTCGATTTTTTCTAAATACTTCATTTTCCATTTTTCTGTAATAAAAATTGCATTGTGAATGCAAAAAACTAAAAATTAGAATATTACCTTATCTCTTTCCAGGCTCCGAATCATGTCCAAGTCGGTGGTGTCGGATATCGGTAAACACACTCGATCAATTTCAGAAGACCTTCCGCGTTATGTTTAACAACAGTTGATAGTGATGCCCCTAAGTGGGAAAGAAGTGCTAACGGATATTACCTTGTCCCTTTCCAGACTCCGTATTATGTCCAAGTCGGTGGTGTCGCATATACCGCCGTGCACGACGAACACGCGGTTGTTGATGATGGTGCCGAGCGGCAGCCACCGGTAAACACGCTCGATCAATTTCAGAAGACCTCCCGCGTTATGTTTTAACAACAGCTGATAGTGATGCCCCTAAGTGGGAAAGAAGCGTTAACGGATATTACCTTGTCCCTCTCTAGGCTCCGTATCATGTCCAAGTCGGTGGTGTCGGATATCCCGCCGTGCACGACGAACACGCGGTTGTTGATGATGGTGCCGAGCGGCAGCCACCGTTACACGCAATCGATCAATTTCAGAAGACGTTCCGCTTTATGCTATAACAACAGTTGATAGTGATGCCCTTAAGTGGGAAAGAAGCGTTAACGGATATTACCTTGTCCCTCTCTAGGCTCCGTATCATATCCAAGTCGGTGGTGTCGGATATCCCGCCGTGCACGACGAACACGCGGTTGTTGATGATGGTGCCGAGCGGCAGCCACCGGTAAACACACTCGATCAACTTCAGAAGACGTTCCGCGTTATGCTTTAACAAGATCGAAAACATTTTTAAAATAGGTAACTGAAGAATTTCTATTCATGTAGCAGCTCTGACTAAGGAGATTTTTAAATAAGAAATTGGCGGGCTATTAACAAAATTATGAAATATTTTGATTGCCATTTATTTCGAGCCAGACATTTTCATTATGAAAGCCGCCGAACGAAGCCAACGTCTTATTAAGTTTGGTGATGAGAATGGTTAAATTTTAATTGCTTTCAAAAACTGTTTAATCAAGTAATTCTAGAATGTCATTAATTATCATGCATTACGACCGAAAAGGTAAGTATGTTCTTAAAGATATATACTTAAAGTGGGTATTTTAGAGAAGATAACTGCAAATCGAAATCCTTATAGTCTTGCAAATTACAATACGTTAGGAGCATTCTTCGTAAAATAACATTGAGAAAGTATCTCAAAGGCGGCTCGTTACCGATGAATTATAGCACAACAATCAATCTTCAGACTCTGTCTCTAATGTCCGACACTCTTTTTGTGCAACGCATCCGAAAAACTTTCCCATCTCACTAATGCTAAAGAATAGGATTCAAGTGCTTTAATTTTCTCTAAAAATGGTCCCTTCGCTACAAAAACTCACCCTGTATTTCTGATGTACTTCTTTGATGAAACCGTATCTGTGTGCAAATCAGAATTGAAATCATTTATATAATATTTGGATATGCAACTGTTAGTCAGTCTGGTTTTTACGATACTTACGGACGACTGGTATCATACGCCAGTCACGGAGACGAGTGGCCGAGGCGTATATCCCATACATTTTGTGACTCGCATAATACTACGCTACAAGTTACCAGTACATATAGACAGGAACTAAAGCTCGCACAATACAGACGACTTATTTCAACGACTAGCGTAATATACTATATCGTCTATAGTTTCGTAATCTAAAGGCGCGTGTACACGGGCAATTTTATTGGCAATAATTGCCTGGCAACTGTAATGGATCAATCTGGAGCAATTTAGTGGAACGGTGTTGCTCTATATTTCATGGTATTGTGTGACCGTATCCCAGCAACAGGTTGTTACATTTTGCCATCGCCCTCAGAAGGGTACAGGGGCAAAACAAGGAATGTCACAAAACAGATTTTTGTGTAATTTACATTTTAATGTAAGTATATTTGTTAACATTTTCAAAAGTTTATTTGTATTTACAGCCGATCTTTGTAAAGTAAACTTATGCCCGAATACTCGTACGCTACTTATCTTTGGGAGCGTCTCAAACATCGCCTTGTCACTTTAAATGTCAAACGTATGTCATGATTTTAGAAGGTTTTTCTTATTTTTTAATAGCAACACTGGTAATGCCATCTCTTGCCGCCATTTTGTTAAATTTAATAGGCTAATCTGTGGTAAAATTGGTGAGGGTAGCTAGGCTTGAGCCCGATTAACGAGAAAAGAGAGGTCATTCTTCAAACTAGCCTCGAGGGGATAAGTTCACTAAGACGTCGACTGTATCTTTATTGTTATACCTGTACTATGCCTGTACCTGTAAGTTGGATCAATAATTATATGAGTGTTATCTGGAGTCTGCGTTTTCTTCATATTTCAGAAGCGGTAAAGTACCCACACAAGTTTATTTCTAAACCTGATAATAAGAATAATTTGCTTATTCTGTGCTATAGTAATGCCAAACGAGTTATTTTATTCTCTTCACGCAGAGAAAGGATAAATATTCCAGATTCCATGTTAATGCGTATTTTTTTTTATCTAAATGATATTTTAAATACCTTTGCGGTGGATTGTGTTTTGTACATGGTCGGGGCTACTCTCCGACGGAACGGACATAAACTAAATCGCATTTGTGTTTTAATTGATTGTGTTCGTATACGGTCGGGGCTACCCTCCGACTATACTAACATAATTTAAAAAGTCTATATGCGTAGCTTAGTACTAAGATTTTACTAATTCGTGTTCGGGGCTACTCTCCGATCGTGTTAGTTAAATCTAAAGCGTTAAAATTGGAATATTTGTGTGGCGGATTGTGTTCCGTACATGGTCGGGGCTACTCTCCGACGGAACGGACATAAACTAGATCACACTTTTATTTGAATTGATTAATTGTGTTCGTGTACGGTCGGGGCTACCCTCCGATTATACTTACATAATTTTAAACGCGGGTATGTAGTAGATATTTTCGTATGGCACGATCATAGCGTACCATGAATCTGGCATAATATCTTGATTGTTGTTGTTTAATTTACATGATGTATTAAATGTGGATTGTACAGAATTAATGGAGATTGGCATTATTATATTATTAGAGTACTTGCTGTTTATGTTGTTTATAATCTTACACATGGAGCTAGGACTGGCAGTTTTGGCTGTGTACCTACATGTAATGTTTTAAGTAATTAGTGCTAGCACTAATTGGAGCTAGTTTTGATAGCCTTTACTGTTGCACAGAGTAAAATCACTTATGGCTACTAAATCTTGCATACAATCCATGTTTTAACGTGGTATCTAATACCAACAGTGAATAAAAGAAAACTATAAGTTATGAAGCTAGTAAGAAGTAGTAAAGAGTAAGAATAATTTATGATTGGTTGCTTACATTTCATTTATCTTAATATTATTAAAATTAATTATTGCCAATTTTCCTTTGTTTTTAATGTATTGAGCGAACGTGTTGTTCTCTGGGTTGAGTGAGTCGTGTATGCTTACTGGTTACCTACGTTACCTGGTAAGATTGGTTTAATAGGTACGTATTACTTACTTACAATTGAATTCTGGCTTTCTATTTATTGATATATTAATTAATAGGTACAAATTTTGTGGATTCAATTAATATGAACACCGTGAATAGCAATATAAATTGCTTGAACTATGAATATGAGTTTAAATACGAATATTTTAATATGGTATCTTTAAATATTTAAATATGAAAGTCTTTATGTGAATTGGGATATCTCTAATGTGAATATTTTTAATTTTTAATGATGAGCGAACAAATATAAGGTGTTCACTGGGTTGAGTGAGCAAGCTATGCATGCTCACTGGTTACAAAAGATACATTGAATTTGTTTGTTGAAATGCTATTAGGATTGAATTTGATATTAGGGGGCGATGTATGTATGTTGCATACACTCGTCGGATATTAGAGGGCGATGTATGTATGTTGCATACACTCGTCGGATATTAGGGGACGATGTATGTTTGTGGCATGCACTCGTCGGAATTAAGAGGGCGGTATATGTTTGTGGCATACACTCGCCGGATTTTAGAGTACGAACGATGTATGTTGGTGGCATACATTCGTCTGAATATGTTTAAATGTTAAGTGAGTACGTTTCTCACAGGCTGGTTAAATGAGTACCTACTTATATTTCATACTGGTTTACTACCCGTATGGCCACTTTTAAGATTATTAGATTTAAATGAAACTACAACAGAACAAAGATAATTTCAAACGTTTTATTCTTGTTTTTACAATACTCATTTTACATTTTTGCACTAGATAAGTAGCTCTAAAAGAAATGGTTTTTGTAAATAATAAAGGATGTAGGTAGCTACTGTAGCTAGTGAACAGTATAAATCATGAATTTTCCTGAAGGGCATATTGTGTTGATAACTTAATGATTTTATTATAGAATGACACGGAACGATCTTTTGCCGATGAATAATGTATACATTCCAAGGTAAATAGCATCTGAGGACGAATACGGCCCGCGCCACCTGGTGCGCCGCTTGGTAGGCCTCCAGGGTGACGTGGCCGACCCAGGGGAGTCTTGAGCGAAGGAGGAATACCCTTTCTTCGTAGCTGAATCTGGTCAGAGGATTTGAGATGATGCAGAGCGTTTTGTTTATGGGAAAGTATTGAAGTTGTTTTGATTAAAATGTTTCATGTTTATTTATTTGCATATCGAATAAAGCTATTTAAGATTTAATTTTCATCTCGCATAACCGACTAAATTGATTGTAACACCCCCTTAAATAAAGTTTGTAAAGGTCTACCTAAAACAAAACAAAACTATAAAAACTTATCTTTTCATAGAATCATTTAGATGTTAACAAAATACCCTTAGGGAAGAATGAAAAGCCTTTTAAATCTACAGTTGCCTACGTGCTTGACATTGAGTATCTAGTAGGTGCCACAGCTGTAGCAGTAGATACCTTTAAAGTATTATTGTCAATATGCGCTCTAATTATCGCAACATAGTACCTACTTACTTATAAGGATATTTATATACTAAATTATGTTTGCATCATTTCTTTTTCCTTGCATAATAAGTATCCACATGCTCCACAATTTGAGTAGGGGTTATTGTCTTACCTAGTTAAGATTTTTATAATTACCTTAGTTTCCATTTATACGAAATCCATACCATATCTTGATTCTCAGGAGTGGTCAATATCCATGAGCTACGTTTGTTTTTCTATGCCTAGGTCTATGCCCAGGTGACCTTTACGCAGAACTGGATGTATTTCTGATCTTGATAAGATTGGACATGATGACGATTCACTTTTGAATAAGAGCACACTATTAAAGTCGCGAATTTAGTATTCCAAGATTGCGATTGGGTAATACTTTTATAAACTGTGATCTGTGTCACTTAGATTGTTATAGACCTTTTAACTATGGAAACAATATTAGTTTCTGGTATAAGCTTAACAACCTCCATAGCAGTGTTGTAGATACGGTGTACGTACGCATAGGTTTTCGGGGTGCCGCTGTCTCTGAGGTACCTACCGGGTTCGATTCCCTGTCGGGTGAATGTTTAAAGCGGACTTTTCAACATTCTGCCCGATTGTATGTGGTAATCCCCGTCGTTGTTCCCAAATGCCATAACACAAGTGCTTGAGTTACTTAGTTCGGGATATAAGCAATGTAGGTATGCAAAGACATCCAAAATTTACTATTTCCTATTACTAATTTTATTTTTTGTAGCGTTGTTCAAGTGGACATTTCGTCTATTATTTTTGTTATATGTAGCTTAATTTAAAAGAATTCACTATGCTTGACTTTTTAAATTTGAGTTTAGTGGCAAACTTAAATCTCAAATTTAATTTAAATTCAAACTAAATTGTGGATGAGTGCTAGAGAAAGTTTATCAGGAACATACTTTTCTGAGTCTTCTACATAATTAGACAATAAAGCCATAAGACTGATTAGAAATCATCATTCTTTACATTTTTCCGGGAACGTCGAAGATTCTTTATCTAAGTACCTAGTTTGATAGATACATAGATTAATTCTTTATTTGTACACAATATTACGAAATGAACAATCACACACGAAATAATAATACAAAGATAACAAATTGTAAACCAAATGGTGGCCTTATCGTCTTACTGCGGTTTCTTCCGGGCAACTCAGTTTTGGTTTAGACAGATGGAAAATTTTACAGCCAAAATCACTAGAAGCTATTTTGCTATTTGTGCGTACTGCGTAGTGTTCTAGATCTCTCTTAATGATTTAGATGCAAGTCAAAAGCAGAGATACTTAGTTGCTTAGACAGCACTGCAAGAAGCATTCACTGATATCTATTCTAGTTGTTTTCATTAACGTAGTGATGAAATGATGTTTCTAATGCAAAAACATGTAAACAGTCCATAGTGCATTTAAGTAGATCGTGTTTATTACACTGTCAAGTTGTAACTGATGTTTTCCTAATTAAGCAAAATAAAGTAAAACGATTATTGCTCAATCACACCTCTCAATTTATTAAAATGTTCTATACAGCTTCATGCAAACATTTTTAATTCATGTTTTAAACTTGTTCTAACAAATAAAGCCACAAGTAACCACTGCTGTAGCATACCAAGTTAGTTTTGCCGTGTCTTTGTTGTTATTGGCGGTATGATTTAAAATTAGTTTTTGAGGATTTTAATACTACCGTCCTAGTGTACGTATTGACAAAATATGATTTCAAATTATGTGAATCTAATTTATTGTTATTTTAATGAGCATTAATATCTTTATTAAACCAAAAATCAAGTAGATCTGTCAAATTTACCGTCTCATTTGGTAGGCTCGTGATACTAAAATTCTTAGCAGTTTACCATTCTCACGGACCTTTGAAGTTCCTTCACATATTCTGTAGTAGGTAATCATTTCCATATTTTTTTAGATCTGGTCAGTTGAACATTTGTTTCTACTATGGTTGAAGGTACTAAGTACCTTACCTACTAATGTTTATAAAAGAATATGAGAATTCATATACTTACATTTATTTCTATTGAATTCATTATCAGATACATCTATTTCTTTTGGATGATTAATAAAATTGATTTGGTTACTATGTGTGTTGTGAGTTTACTGCTTTCAGATGCCAATTGTAGCATCCAGTAGGTACTTTATCATGAGCTAGCATCGAGTTAATATAATAATGAGGATCCCGCTACCCTTGAACGTACGAACCAACACAGCATACAAACTGCTGGAGGCAGCAGAGTGTACGTGCTGTGGTAATGCGAGGAGATAATATGATACTGAAGGTGCAGATCACAGAGTGATCGTTGTTGTGATGATGATCATCGTGGCCGTGGTTGTAAGTCGGATATTGAGACGAGTGGATCGCTGATACTGAAGTTGACTTATATTGAAGTATATATTATCATGTCATGTATCTTATCTCATTTTACTAATATTATGATTGCAAAAGCTTGTATGTTTGTTCCCCAATCACGGCTATCGGCTGGACGGATCTTTGAAATCTTTTGTCTGTGGAATAATAGCATATCGGCTTCTTTTGACCCCGGGAGGATATTTTATTCCCACGGGAAGTCATCGTGTAGTTAATTCATTTGGGCGAAAAGCTGTTCATGATTTTACTTGTCCTATTTCTATCCATGGTAATATACTTCTTCATATCCCAATTATAATTATTAAATCTATTTACACTAATATTATTCATAGTAATATGAATATTTGTTGATAAGAATGCGGGTCATGCTCGTATGAGGATACCTTGTAGACATCTTTAAGTTTTGATATTAAATTGCGAACTTGTTTAAAATCATTAACTATTCATTAGAAATGATAATAATATGATCTTTTGATTTTCATGTACGGAGTGGAACCATGTATTGTACTATTCTAACAGAGGCAGAGAATAGATGCATTTAAGATTTGGTGCTGGAGAAGAATGCTCTGGAAACCTTGGACAACTGGTTGACAAGTTGAAAAAGCAAATTGTTGCTGTGACGGTTCAAATTGTACCTGCGGCATCTTCATTATTAGTGTAACTTCCTTGTAAGAATATTTAAATTAATCGGTAATAATGCCTATTACGAACATGCCTTTAAATAATTCCTTTAGTTGTCCTAATTAATATCTTGATTTAATACAAATTGTGCACTATGGTAAATACGTATCTATAACTTGGTTTGTTACTCATATCTGGGTAAAAATTGGTAACTGTGCAGAGGCCTACAGTTGTTTTTGTAAGGACTAAACTATAGTTAAATTCATCTAATATTAGGTTTAGGTCTTTAATCCTTTCATTACTCGTAGTTGCTTTTTCCACTATTTGAGTGAAGTGATAAGGGTGTGTAGTTATCAGGTTAAAGTTAAATTCTGTACCTTCCTATTCCTAATGTAACATTCTTAGGGATTTTGCTTCTGACACCATCTAATATTCTTGAATGTAGCTCCTGACAATGCATTGATGTAAACTAGTACCAAGCTAATCCATTTTTCTTTTATGACCCATAACTAATGCTTATAGATTATAACCAGACTTTACTTTAATCATTCCATATACTTACTTACACATGATTATATAACAAGTATAGTTTCAAAATAAGTTTTCTAAGTAATAATAGTCGCTTGTTAACGAATGTCATGATTATGTTAATTTATACATTGATTCAAATAGTTTTAGATTAGTTTGTTATTGATAATTTATTTTATTTGATTATGTATTACTTAACGATTTACTAAAACAATATTTTCACGATAATATCTATATTCTAAACAAGTCATCGGCTTCCTTAAAAGTTTATTATTGAGCATTGTGTAATATAATGTATTTGTTTCAATTATGTTTTAAGTTTTAACTTAAGGTTTTTATCACTATAAGATTAACCTAAATAGGTACATAGTTGTAAGACTTTACTATTGAGAATAGTTGTGTATCAGTATATTAGCTGTATACTTACCTAATTAATTGATTCTAAATAATTTTTATATGTGCGTCGGGAGACAGCACGTTATCAGATGGCCGAATGTCATGATTTTAGAAGGTTTTTCTTATTTTTTAATAGCAACACTGGTAATGCCATCTCTTGCCGCCATTTTGTTAAATTTAATAGGCTAATCTGTGGTAAAATTGGTGAGGGTAGCTAGGCTTGAGCCCGATTAACGAGAAAAGAGAGGTCATTCTTCAAACTAGCCTCGAGGGGATAAGTTCACTAAGACGTCGACTGTATCTTTATTGTTATACCTGTACTATGCCTGTACCTGTAAGTTGGATCAATAATTATATGAGTGTTATCTGGAGTCTGCGTTTTCTTCATACGTATGAAAGAGATGCCATGATGTTTGAGACGCTCCCAAAGATGATTTGCGTTCGAGAATTCGGGCGTTAGGTTTCTATCAGTAAATTAATAAAAAATAATTATGCAAGACAAAAAAAAACAAAACCTGTTTGTGACATTTCTTGTTTTGCCCCTGTACCCTTCTTGCTTTATGTGGTCGTAACGTCATATTATTCTGCAACTATTGCCATGAATTGCGCAATTTTAGTTTCTCGTGTAAGCGCGCATTCAGACTGGGATTACGCCAACTGGATAAAATTTTCAGAAGTATAAACAAACTAAGTGTTCGTATTTCAGCAGCCAGTTTTAACTTGTAAGGGTAGAGTAAAAAGTAAAGAGATTCGTATAATAAAGTACCCACCTTGAATTCATGATGAGATCTTCGTGGTTTCCTCGATTAAGGTACACCCCGCCCGGGAAGGCCAACATACACGCCAGCAGTAGCAGGAACACTTCTAACCCCTTTTTGCCACGATCCACGAAGTCCCCATTGAATATGTATGGGTTCTCAGCTGATGGAAGCCCGTTCTAATAAAGAAGTATATTATGTTCAAACAGTTCAAGCAAATTTAACATGGTAAAGGCAAACTAGAAATCAAACTGTGGTCTAAATTTCTTTGTTATTCAATAGCCTAAAAATAAATTTATTTATAGGAAGGGCACAGAGTAGGTACAATCGTAATTGGATATTTAGATTCCTCAGAGCGACCAAGTCATTTAATATCCCCACTGTTGGGGCACTGGCCTTCCTAATGGATTGATAAGGAGAATGGGCCATCATGACCGCGCTTCCACCTTCAGCCTTATCGCCACTTTACATCAGGTATGTGATGAAGGTTAAGTGTTACCCCGTTGTGAAAAAAAAATAAGAAAATAAAAATAAGCCACCCTGCGGGCCAGTGCGGATTGGTGCCTTCCGAAGCACGGGGGAGCTCGAGATGAAAAGTTTTTGGTCACCCATCCCGTGACCGACCATTGCGAAAGTTGCTTAACCTCAACAATCGCAGGCCGAGCGCACTAACCACTGCGCCGTGGGCTCCTCAATTCAAGTCTGACTTTATATTAATTTAAGTCTTTTAATATAAAATGCAATAAGTAATAAAAATATGAAAAACTTATTTATTCAAAGTAGGGCAGGCGTACCGGTTTTGGCCACTGTACCGGTTTTGGCCACTTTTTGCTCTAAAAGTTTTCTAAACAACTTTTGGCCATTTTTGATAAAGGCAATTAAAATAAGGTATTTTAAGGTAATAATAACTACCGTTAGAATTCCTTATGTCATAAGATTTTTTTTCAATAAATTCCATTTTCTGTTTGAAAAAATGTTTTGTATGAAAATTTTAGTAAAATTTTTGAAAAGATAATATACGCTCAATTAGTAGATTATTTGGTATTAAATCAAATCTTTCATAAGAATCAGTTCGGATTCTCTAAAGGTAAAAATACCACAGATGCTGGAATTGCACTTCTTAAACATATCTTTTTTTTGCGCTGGCAACACTGGCAGCAACACTTGTCAGCTTGCTTTGTAATTTTAATTAATTAATTTTATTAGTAATTTACGTTATATTCCAAATTATTTGTAATAATTCGCTTAATTACGTGTTATTTAACAAGTGGTAGTGTTATCAGCAAGTTTAATGCGCTAACATTTGAAATATAGCGAGGAAAAATTGACCCAACTGTCAATCCAGAAGAGGATACAAATTCAAATTGAAAAGCTAAAAATACTGTGGACGGCTTCTTCTTAAACCTGGGGAGTATTGTTTTCATAATTTACATCACTCACATTGCATTCTCAGACCAATAGAAACTTTTATTACGTACCTACTTACCTATCTATAGATATTGATACCAACTAGGTACCTATTTGTAGTTGTTAAATTTTCATTAATTTGTTAGACCAAACACTTGAGTATGCTATTAACAACAACAAGTGTTTTCTGATTAAGAATATCATTTGTTTGCATTGTGTTATAAGTAGTTAAACTTCAGCAACACTCCGACCATTTCAATCTTTTAAATATACCTACTTATTAGTTAGTTATTTTTAACATAAAGACTTTATTAAGTGATTGCAGGTTTTGCCATCCCCTTTACAGCCTGAATAACTAGTTGCAGTGTATAAATTTATTAGTAATAAAGTGAAGTTTTTAATTTTAATTGGGTTCAAAATACCTACCCACATATTTTGTTATTATTTTAGTTAGTGATCATTTCTTTTAAATTTAACTAACACACAGGATTTGAATGCCAAATTAGTTTCACATTTACTGTACATTAATCATTACTAGTACAGAGCTCACTTTGAGTGAGCAACGTCACAATCCATAACGATTTGGCATTGATGATAACCTCTCTTTACTTGACAAACTGTGGAAGTAGAGCTGACGGTGACCACTACTGTCACAGGCATACACCTTACTGCTACACTTTGCATACACTACATCTATACAGAGACATCTAAATCATTTCAATCAAAGATTGTGAAACTGGTTTACAAAAATAGTCTTGTGATAGTTCTTTATTTAAATAGTTAGTGGGTCGTAGAATTAAAAATATTTACTAAAATTTAAGTAAATTGACAAAATACTTCTGAAACGTTTTTATCACTTTGCTTAAACAAAAGTCAATTTGATGGTGACACCTTGCAGCTGTTTATATACAGATTTATTTTTGTATTTTAATATTATTAAAGATACTAAAGAGACTTCTTTTTTACAACAAGGCTTTTAAGAATTTTGTAATTTAATAAAACGCATTTAGCACTAGAATAATCTGTAATTTTAACAAAAGTAAGAGTTAGTTGATATAATATATTAGTTTCTGATTCTGTTTTATCATTTTTAGATTATTAAACCATAATGCTGACCCGCAAGGCTACAAACAACAACACCGAATTGAAGCTGAGGCAGGCACTAAAGGAGTTAAAGGAGTCCAGGGATACATGCAGCCAGCTAATACGTGAGCGTGATGACAGTGAAGAAGAAATCAAAAACATTGTCGGACGTAACTCACTGTTGAAGACCGAACTAGCCAGTTTGCATACTCAACATATGGAAGTGGTTCTACAAAAAGATCAACTTGAGAGTACCATCAGCAGCTATGAAGAACAGTTTAGCACATATGAGAGAGCCCTGAACCGGATTGCTGACCTGGAACATGAACTGAATGATGCCAATAAGAAAATATCTGCCTTATTAGAGCAGCAACAACAACATGAGGTGGATAAAACTCAAAGCCTTTTTGAGGAGCTAATGCTCTCGCCTGGTATTCAGTTAGCTAATTCAGCTGTAACGGCTGGTGTTTGCGTTACACCCAGACCTAATATTTTAGGTGCTAATAAATTAAAGAAGTATATAAATATTCGAAAATTTATAAAGAAAACTGGAAGGTTAATTAAGAAAAATAATTGTTTTTATAAAAATATTGCTTTGCGGAAAGAAAGAATTAGTCTTTTGGATTCAATGGAAATTTACAGTAATAAATTAACTGAAAGCAGGCAAATGTATGACCGGGACACTAAACAATTGCAATTAAATATAATAAATTTGCATGAGTCACTTGAGTCAATGCAAAATAAATATTGTACTGCGCAGAAACAAATTGATGAACACATCAAATCTGCCACAGAGTTAGTTGAACTCTGCAAATATAACGCGGAGAGATATGACTCTTTAATAAACAGTCAAATTGATACTTGTAATGATTTCTCTAAAGAGGAAAACATAATTCGGACACCTCAGAGCCCCTGTCATTCATTAACCTGCATAGAGACCTTAAAAAGTAACTATTGCAAACAGTCATTTAAATCAGCTACCTCATGCAAGTCAAAAGACACAAAAACGATTGTTTTCTCAGATAAACTGGGACAAGGTCTAGGAGTAACGATGAAAAATATATATAATAGAAATGTTATAAATGTATGTACACCTGGGAAGTCTTTTGAAGATATTGTGCATAGTTTATCTTTGTATGAAATAGATAGTTTGACCAACATAATTATTTTATGTGGCGACAGCTCCCAAGTTAGGAAACGTGAAATCTTGATGAATATTAACTTTTTATTGAAACTACAGTCTGAAACCGGCTGTAAATTAGTAATTAGCTCATTTCCTTACGCGAAAAACCTAACTAGGGAGCAGAATCAGCATATATATGAGTTAAACTCATATTTGTTCAACTTGATAAATTGTCATAGTGACAAGGTTTTATATTTTGATATTAATAATTTTATTAATAATTTTATTTTGACATCGGATACTATGTATCTTGCAAATAGGTTTAGGACAAAAATAGCTAAATTGTTAGCTTTTAATTTACAAGACACCTTTCAAGGTGGCAAGCCAAAGTCTTTTGACTCTGATTTTAGTAGCTTACCTACTAATAATAATTTAATTAATTTAAATAATATAAACACTTCTTTACAAAGTGAAAACGTCTCTAAATCGGCTTTAAACTAAAACATAAGACAACAGCCAAGCCCTCTTGCCTTAACGTATTATGTCAAAACATTCAGGGCCTGTCTGGCAAAGTTTTAGAGTTAGAATTATTTGCAGAATGTAATGACATTCATGTCATTTGTATAACTGAGCACTGGCTGAATCATTGTGATTTGTCATGTAGTGTGAATAATTTTCAGTTAGCAAATTTATTATCTAGGAAGACAACAACGCGTGGCGGCTCTCTAATTTTCGTAAAAAATAATATAAGCTACAGAGAAAGAAAGGATATTGTAAACCTTTCTATAGAACGTCATGTCGAGCTGTCATGTGTAGAATTAAAAAGCTTAGTCATTGTATGTGTATACCGACCACCTAAAGGTAATTTTGAAACATTTGAATCGGTGATGGAGGATGTGTTGAATAAGTTAAAGTTAAAAAATAAACCAATAGCAGTATGTGGCGATTTTAATGTTGATATTCTCGAAAGCTGTGCATTGACTACACGAATATTAACTTTGTTCAATTCTTTTAATTTAATTAATCAGTTCTTGGAGCCCACAAGGGTAACATCTCATTCAGCCACTTGCATAGATAATGTTTTTTCGGAGTCTGATCCGACTAACAAACTAGTCGTTAAAAATATTACATCCGACCATTACGGATTAAAGGTATCCTATGAATTAGATATTGTTGATGCGCCTAAAAGTGTACAATGCAGGCCCGTTACAAAAACGCGACTACGTAATTTTGAAAATAATGTAGCTGATAAAGTTTCTACGATGCCATATGTGCATGATGATCCTAATGCGCTTTATGGAACCCTTTTTGAATTAGTAACGAATGAGTTCAATAATATCTTTAAGTCTAAAACGATTAAATGCACCCAGAAGTTAAAGTTTTGCGAATGGGCTACGACAGGTATTTATAAAAGTAGAAACAGGCTGTATGAACTATATAAATTAAGAGAAACTAATCACAGCCCTCGTTTCGTAGAACATGTAAAACAATATTCTAAGATTTTCAAAAAAGCATGTTCTAAAGCAAAGTCTATATTTTTAAAAGATAAAATTAAAAAGTCAAATAATAAAATCAAAACAACTTGGGATATTATTAAGCGTGAAACCGGAAAAGGTAAACAACATGACAACAGTCTAGCGCTTAACATTAATAACGCAAGAATAAACTCTGAAACAGAAATTGCTAATATTTTTGATAACTTTTTTGTAAATATACCATTAGTAACCACCTCTAATTTGAATTCTTCACCAGCTTCTGCTGTCTCGGTTCTTGAAAAACATGTGTCTGAGTGTAGTTCATTATTTAATTTTAAAGAAATTAATTCGAGCGATATAATCAAAACATTTAATTTACTTAAAATGAAAACTACCACTGATTTATGGGGCATATCTGTTACTGTACTTAAAAACATTATTCATGCTATTGCCCCTTATCTTGCTATTATATTTAATCAGTGTATCGCTCAAGGAATTTTTCCTGATTTAATGAAATTTAGCAAAGTGATACCTTTATTTAAATCAGGAAACAAAGAAGACCCAAGCAATTATAGACCAATATCAATATTACCCGCCTTAAGCAAAATATTTGAAAAAATAATACTAGAGCAATTATTGTCTCATTTCTCATTAAACAATCTCATGCATAGCAAACAATTCGGATTTATGAAGGGTCAGTCAACCACGGATGCTGGGGTTGCACTTTTAAAGCATGTGTTTGATGCCTGGGAAAAGTCGCAAAATACTCTTGGAATATTTTGCGACTTATCCAAGGCTTTTGATTGTGTTGATCACCGGACGCTGCTGTTGAAGCTAAATCATTACGGTGTAAAAAATAATGCCCAGAAACTAATACTGTCGTATCTCAGTTCCAGAACTCAGACAGTTGACATTAATGGAGTGAAATCAAACGGCTCTCAGATTAAACTAGGCGTACCTCAAGGCTCTATTTTAGGCCCTTTTCTATTTTTGGTTTATATTAATGATTTGCCTTTCTTTGCCAAAAACTTCTGTGATATTGTGTTGTTTGCAGATGATACTTCTTTAATATTTAACATAGACAGAAACAAAACCAATTTTGACGATGTAAACAAAGCACTGTCACAAGTACTCGGTTGGTTTAATTCTAACAATTTGCAGCTTAATGCAAAGAAAACAAAGTGCGTACTTTTTTCTCTGCCAAATATACAGACGGTACCTGTAGAAATTGTAATCAACAACGAAAAACTGGATTTAGTACAATCAACGATCTTTCTGGGTGTAACTTTAGACTCGAAACTTCAATGGCATGCGCATATCGCAACATTAGCTGGTAAGCTTAGTTCTGCTTCCTACGCTATTAGAAAAGTACGACAGCTAACAGATGTTGATACTGCTAGAACTGTATACTTTAGTTATTTCCATAGCATCATGTCATATGGCATTCTTTTGTGGGGATTAGCGGCTGGCATTAATGCTATATTCATCTTGCAAAAACGAGCAATCAGAGCCATCTATAAACTAGGCTCCAAAACTTCGCTTAGAGACAAGTTCAAGGAAATAGGTATACTGACAGCTGCATCTCAATTTATATTAAATTGCATTCTTTTTGTACGTCGCAATATTAACTTGTATACCAAACATGGTGATTTACACAATCGTAATACTAGAAATAGAAACAAGCTCGTAATGCCTCGGTACCGTTTAGAAAAGGTGCACGGATCTTTCGTTGGTCAAGGTATACACATATATAACAAAATCCCAAGTGATATCTTGGATTTACCATATCTAGAGTTTAAGAATCATATAAAGAGTGGCCTCCTCAAAAAAGGCTATTACACTGTAAATGATTATTTGAACGACAAAACACCTTGGTCGTAACACTCGTAACAAATGTTCCTAGTATGATATTGTGAGTCGTGTCCTATATTTTATATTATTACCGTTTATATTAGTTAAGCTTTTAATTCGGTCATTTAAGGTAGGCAGTTTGAGTATGTCATGCTCACTAAAACATTTCTACGGTGGTGGCGTGTGAGGCGGGTCGTTACGTTCCCTAAAATATGGTTGAGCGAAGCGATGGCTGGTTCATGCGTCATGCTCGTGAACGGGTGCTGCCAGTGGGAATGGGTCTGCTCTTATCTGCTTGCCTTAAAATGTGTTTTCTTTTGTTTTTATTCATTTTATTAAGAATTACATTTGAAACATGTATGGCGCAACTTGCAGTATATAGTAGAATTGTCTTTTGTTTTAAACTAATATTAAAGCTTTAAGTAGAGTTCCTAAGTAACTGAAAATTGTTCACCGCTATGATCATTAGTTCGCCTATACTTAACTGTATTTATCATAACCCATCGTGTAATTGTGATGGAAACTGACCTTAGTCATACCATGTTAAGGTCATTTTTCAATTTGACGACTCTGTATGAAATAAGACAGGGAGAAAAAAACAACCCTTGGAGTTTCTTGCCGGTTCTTCTCCAAGGCCTCCCGCTGTAGGGTTTGCGAACCGATGGCGTAGCTTCTATGACGTTCACAAGTATTGTAAATAACAATCTAAATTGAATAAACAAATTTGAATCTTGAATCTTGAATCTTGAATCTATCCTTGACGCTTGGGAGGGTAGGCAGGACGTAATTGGTGTATTCTGTGATCTTTCCAAAGCTTTCGATTGCGTTGATCACCAAACTCTTTTAATGAAGTTAGAACATTATGGTGTCTCGAAAAAATCAGTTAACCTTTTGCGTTCATATTTGAGTAATAGAAATCAAAAAGTGATTGTTAATAATACTGCGTCCTCTGGAGCCCCCATTATAATGGGCGTGCCCCAAGGCTCAATATTGGGTCCTTTACTATTTTTAATCTACATTAACGATCTACCTTACTACGTGCATAATTTATGTGAGACAATACTATTTGCAGATGATACTTCTCTAATTTTTAAAATTGACCGAGGGAATAATTGCTCTGACGAAGTAAATAGTGCTCTCTCAAAGGTCGCACATTGGTTTAACATTAATAACTTGTCTTTAAACCCTAAAAAAACAAATTGTGTCAAATTCTCACTACCAAATGTAAGGAAGGTTGATTTAAGTATTAGTTTGAATGCAGATGCAGTCGAATTAGTTGACAGCACGAAATTTCTTGGTATTACCTTAGATTCACGACTACAATGGGATCCACATACTGAGGCCTTGTCGAGTAGACTCAGTTCAGCTGCTTTTGCAGTAAAAAAGATAAGGCTATTAACTGATATTGAAACGGCAAGACTTGTTTACTTTAGTTATTTTCATAGTGTAATGTCCTATGGCGTGTTGTTGTGGGGCTCAGCAGCCAATATTGGAAATATTTTTGTACTTCAAAAAAGAGCGGTACGCGCCATTTACAGCCTCCGCCGCCGCGATTCATTAAAAGTTTTGTTTAAATAAATTAATATACTAACCTTAGCAGGGCAATACATCTACGAGAATATATTATATGTTAGGAAACATCTTGACTCATTCACTAAGAATAGTGATATTCATAATTTTAACACAAGAAATAAAAATAAGCTTGCCGTTCCAAGATTTAGACTTGAAAAAAGTAGAGGCTCTTTTTTGGGAAAAGGCATAGCATTCTTTAATAAAATTCCACAAGAAGTAATCGAGCTGCTATTGAATAAATTTAAAAAACATGTTAAAAAGACGCTCTTAAGCAAAGGCTATTACAAAGTAGAAGATTATTTAAATGATCATAACGCATGGTTGTCATAATTATAGTAAGTAACACTAACAATGTATAAAAGGAAAATATTCCTATACTTAAGTATGCGAAAACTTTCCTTCAGCATTAGCTTTTTGTATAAATTTTATTATTGTACCATTTTGTCTAGCAACGACATAATTATTTTGTAAATGCGTTGCTTCTGTTAAAGCTGATGAGTTTTTTTCGCCTGTTTTTCTTGTCAGTTAAAAGATGTCCATAACAGGTGGTAGGTAAAAAAATGTTGGACGATTCATAAGCATTAATTTTATTTCATCTATATGAATAAAAATTTATTGACTTTGACTTTGACTTTAAGAAATTTGGTTTAGATGAAATACTTTATAAACCTTTGTTTTTTACAATAAAATTATAGTTTTGCAATTGACTGGTTTCTAGCGCATTAGAATATAAGTATTGATTTTACCTGGGTTTGGTTTTGATTTTTCGCAATACTTACAAAAGTTTAACTATCAGTAAGTGGCCAAAACAGGTACATTTGGCACCTCTAACACATTGTGTGTAATATAAAAAAAACTATTTTACTTTTATAAATCTGAATAATGTAGAATGATTAAAGGTAGATATATTATCTATAATTTAAGATATAATTTGTGTCTTAAATACCTAAGACCATTTAGTACTTAGTGCTTAAAAGTCAAAAAATACTTAAAGTGGCCACAAAGGGTACCTCTGCCCTACTCCATGTTTTTTCTACAAACGGGGTAGCAATAAGCCTTTATTTCACCTAATGTTAAGTGAAGATAAGATAAGGATGAAGATGGAAGCGCGCTACTCCCAGAATCCTCAAGACTGAGGAACTGGCGCCGAAACACAACAATGCTAAAACATCGTTGTCATGGCGTCAGACTTAGATAAGATGGTGGGAGCTAATAAAATTAAAATCACGAAAAAATCAGCTGTTCATCACAAAAGTGAAAAAACAAATAATCAAAATGTATGGAAAATGATTTTTATTTCGCGATTTTAGTTTTGGTTCTATAATAAAATTTGTTTGTTTTCATGAGTAGAATAATCCCTAAAATTATCCGGGTTGATAAAAAAATTCCGTGTAGACACATATCAAGATTGTTTACTAAAAGTCTTTTGCTTCACTGAATGGAGTATGTGATATGGAAATTGGAAACAATAACGGTTATTACCACATACACTCAGACCAGCCCAGACCAACTCAGAAATATTGAAAAGTTCGTTTCGGTCGGGTAACCGACCGGGAATCGAACCCGGGTCCTCCAGAGATAACAGCACCTTGAAAACCGTTGCTTACACCACTCGGCCTCGGATGTCAACGTATGCTTATTCAAAATAAAATTATGTATAATTATACATTAGCTAAATGTGAAATAGATACCGAACAAATATGTTTCAATTAGGTAAGTTAACCTAACATTGAAATCCCTAAGGACTAGCCTAGCCACACATGAGGTAAGTCAGACTAATAACTTCTAATAAATAGAATATTATGCGAATAGATATAGGTAGTATTAAATGTTAATGTAGTTATTAAAATTATTAATAAGTCACCATCCATCCATCGATATGGATGGATGGAGCTTACGATGAAGATAGAACAACAAAATCGTAAAAGCATGAGCATCGATAGACAGTAAGTCTAAAATAATATAATTTTCAGCCCCATTATTGTTTGACTTTATCTGCAAAGTTCAGACTCATGTAACTTTTCGAAGTAAATTGAGTAAACATACATTTTCAATAAAATTGCATTACATATGTGGTCGTCACAATTCACAAACACCTGAAATTGCCTACGTCATCGGCAGATAGAATGTATGGAGGCTTTCAGAGCGCTATTTGGAGATTGATTGCCTGTGAATGCTGGGCTGGCACAGAGAGCCGACTCATTCAATCAACGCATAATCACATTTCAATGGTCTTCATTTCATATTTTAATAAATAATGGAAACGCATCATATTTTATAGTACTAAGTACAGCGACGCAACCTCCACGGTTACTTACGCTAATGAATATTGTAGACTGGGGGCCTACCGCCGAAAACGCCCAACTTGGGCATTTGATCCCGATTAAAATTTTTTGATTACGATTATTTCGTACCGGGGAAATTTCCAGACTTCAATTTAAGAAAACCATTATGGATCCATAGACAATAGTAGACATTCTAGTGAGGCGACTGTTTGAACGAATGTTTTTGTTTTGCGTTTCGATTATAGATTTTGATAAAATTTTAAAATTTTTTACTTTAATAAAAATTAAAACGCAGACTGACTTTGTATGCTATTTCTATGTACATGATGATATTTTATGATAATTACTTTGTGAAGTCTTTAAAATGATTAAATAAAAGAAAAACGCAACGATGGACTAACGCAACAAAACAAAAACTAAACGCAAGTCAAGAAAGCAAAGAGGTTATGTTATGATATTAATTTTTCAAAGTTGTTGCTTCATTGTTGGTATGATGGTTGATTTTAAAGAGATAAACAGAAATAACTCAATATCTCTAAGCTGCTGTGCTAAATATAGTATACCTAGGTAAGTGAATGTTTTTTGTACAATTGATATTTTGTTCTAATATCAATTTGTTTACCTACTTATTTATATAGTGAACTTTCATTTTGAGTATTTTAACAGCGTCGTAATAGCTCCGATTGTTTTCAGATGCCTGCACATAACCATTGCCGGGTGCACAAGAACGGTTTCTCCTGCAACTAATGCAGAAAAACCCAGATTTCGCGTTTTCTTAATGGTGGAGATATAACAAGCTCACAGTAGGTATTGTAAATGTAAGTTTTAACCTTTACATTAACGTTACACATGATTTACAATATTATGTTTTCATATGAAGGACTAAACATTCACTTAACTGGAAAAACATTAAAACAATCATTGTTTTCCAATGCAACCGTGTTAACAGGGTACCTACTCATCTAGCTTGTAGCATGTAACATATCTGCTACTGTATCAACCTGCAACTGAGTATGGCTCGTCCAGTCACTGCGCAATGAGCTCTCGGATCCGCAGTACTAGCTGCCTTTGTGTTCGCAATGAAAACGCCACTCGATGGTTCACTGCGAGCGGGCTCATGCCAACGCACTTGATACAGTAGCAGTTGCATTATGTGTTACAAAGCAGGGTGCTTGATGTGTAATTAACCAATGCTGGTACATCCAACATTAGTTTGTAGAGGAAGAATTATGGATTCATTAAAAAAAATATATACCTACCTAACGAAAAATGTGAATGTCAACTACCAGGCAAAATGCCAAATGGCATGAGGTGATTAAGTTTCAAAGGTGTCAAAATACCTTTCCCTAATATACCTATATTTTAATATTAAATTAAAATTAAAAGACAATGCCAACACTTAAATCTACTTACTTCTTTATTGTTAGTTTTACTTGTATGTCTTTGTACTAAGTAAGTAAATAAATAAATTAGAATGATGTTGTAATTTTTATTCTCTTTCACAGATTCAACGCTCCCGACCTCTAACCTCAATCTCATATCCAACTCAATTCAAGATAATGAAGTATGTGCCAAATGGAAATATGGAACAAAAATGATCTCTAATTTGAAAATTATTTACACCTCTTCAAGTAAATTACTTAATAATACAAACAAACTATGTATAAGAAGTGTTAAATTAAACTCTATCGCTAACACTAGTTTTTTATTGAGGTATGTATTTAAGATTACCGTTTTGGCAACAAAGAATTTTATTTTTTTATTTATCAATACCTATATAAGAAAATAATCTATACTAATAGTATAAAGAGGAATGATTTGATTGTTTGTTTGTTTGCATCGAATATGCTCCGAAACTACTGGACCGATTTCGAAAATTCTTTGACCATTAGAAAGCTACATTCTTCCCGAGTGACATAGGCTATATTTTACCCCGATATTCCCATGGGAACGAGTACCACGCGGGTAAAACCGCGAGGATCCGCTAGTATTTTTTAGTTTTATTTGTACCTAACTAGCTTTCCGCCCGCGGCTTCGCCCGCGTGGACTACACGACGTTATCCCGCGGGAATGTGATATTTTTCTCTGTTGAGAGCCTCTGTTGCTCTCCAGGCTACAAAGTATCTGTGTTCCAAATTTCAGCCAAATCTGTTGAGCCGTTATGGCGTGATTGAGTAACAAACATTCAAACACAACAACTTTCACATTTATAATATTAGTAGGGTTTTACTGCCATAATTCATTTCTTGAAAACTTGGAGATTTGTTGTGAAGTTCGTTGAATCAAGCTGCTATCATAAAACTACTATTAATTTCTTTGAACCAAACTCTTAGATTTAGAACTCGGATAATAATTCTCGAAAGTCATGTAACATTACCGGAATTAAGTTGCAAGTCTCAAACAAACTCAGCTAGAAACGCACTTACATATCTTATAACACGTCACACACAGAAGTGTGCCCACGAGAAAACAGGGTTCTAGTGCATACATTTACTATGAAAACCGATGTCTTCTGACGGACGTAACATCACATAAGCTCAGTTTGTTTGAGCCACAGCTAAGTCTTTTTTTGTTTCTTAACATTTTCACTTCTACAACACCTGAACAAATGAAAGAGCAAAGTTTTAGTAGAATAAATTTGCTCTCGAAAAGTGGCAGGCGTTTTTGGTTTTTCAATGCGGGTTTTGTATGCCCATCAAGATTCTACAGCCATAGATAACAAGCGCACTACCACGCAAACCGGAGCGATGTGCGGTGCAGCGTGAGAATGAGTGAAATGATGACACATAAATATGTAACTAGTCATTTTAATTTTAAGTATTTACCAAACTACACTACACCCTAAAATTATAAAATAGTTTTCATCAAAAATACTAAGCTAAGGTTTTCAGCTTGTGTGATAGTTTTACCACAAAAGAAAAACTGATGGACGTGGGGCACTTGTAAATTTTATTGTAAAAAGACAGTTATGTATTTCAGAATATTTCAAGGATGTTACAAGTCAACATAGATAACATAATTAATCATAAATATTTATGGTCTAACTAAATGTATAACATTTAAAGGACCATTTACTAAGATAACATACCTTAATTTATTTACATACAAGCTTATTAAATACATACATTTTAACTTTAATCAATTTTAATAACGTCTCCCAAAAGCCAGTATGAATTGCCTAGGGTATGGAGATGATTCATTTTCCTTTTCAGAGCGCTGCTGTTCCAAATATGGGAATTGTGGCTGGCATTATGGCACATCGTAATACCTATGTACCTACTTAGTGCACTTATTTGCATCAGTATCACAAACCTGAAAAGAAAATTTAAATATTTTTTAATTAACTATCATAAGAATTAAAACAAATTCAGTACCTAATGGTAATATAAGTAACATGGTTTAACCAAATTGATTCACTTTGGTGGAAAGGCACAGAAATACAAGTGCATAATGATATTGAATGATTCACTTTTACATTTATATTGTTAAATTTGGTTGCTTCATCCAAATTGAAAAGCAAAAGTGAACCATGTATTACTGCCATTATAGGTTAGGTTTATAAATCAATTTAAACTTTCTAACATATAACACTTAAGTACAATTTCTTTTGTTTGCTCTGAAATATCTTTTAGATTGCAAAAAAATTTGTTACTACTTTTTTTTGTAACTTACTTTAATGGAACTATAGGTCTTTTTAGATTCATTTAACATTGTACAATGTATTATGTATGACCGTTTGTTTCCTTAATAAATAATAATTAAATAAAAATTATGCATGATACTTACCAGTATTCAGTGAATAGTAATACTTCCTATTGAAAATTGAAACTTGATGTACCTATTTGCTTATGATGTTAGGCTCATTATGTTTTGTCACCTCTGAAAGATTATCTGAAACAGTCTGCTGTCCATGTCCAAATTTATAGTCATTGATTGCCGTCAGTGTTGGTAGTGTGAAAGCAGCCAATACCTGTAATGAATACACATAGGTATATTAAAGGTTGTACTATTATAAATAACCTCATTTTGTCTTTAAGGTAATTTGGTCAACATTTATGTCACAAATCATGTGCGTGCACAAAGTGCGAAATGCATCTTTTGTCAGGCGAAAATTATCAATGAAGCTACTTTCTGAAACAAAACAATACTTAGTAATGACTTAAATATAGCTTTTCTCAACATACTTATTTGTCAGAAAAATGTAAGAAATAGCTTTACCTGTGAGGAGCATGGGCTAGCTATTCTCTCGAAGTATCCTGCGATCAATTCGCTCGAGATTCTGAAGACGGTCTTCTTCAGCAGCTGTTATTGTTGATCGAAGGCAGCAGCCCACAAAATCATTCTCTCCATGACGAACAATTTCAGGAATTTACTACGGTATTTTATCAAGAAAATCCACGTAGCTAATATAAAATTGTAAGAAAAGTTTAAAAAGATGTTACCGTTTTGATAAAAACAGTAAAACTGTGGTAAAAATATGAAAAAATATTGATGTCGGTTACTACAGAGCTCCCGCAATCAACTGACAGCTAGATCCGTAATAGCTTTCAAATTCCCAACTTGGATAATTTCGGCGGTACCGCGAACTGTCAAACAACTGTCAAATATATGAAATCATTCGTTCAATCGGCCTGCCCAAGATGATGTGACGTCATAAAACCGGCTTCGCGTTTTACGGTCGTTCGGCGGTACGACAGAATCATTACGTCATAAATCCAAATTGGATTTGCAGAAAAACCATTTTGGGCGTTTTCGGCGGTAGGCCCCCTGTATTGATTTCCGCGATCCGCGTTTTAAATCATTGAAGAAAGTTTTATACAGAGCCCAACAAAAGAATTACCATCGGAAAAAAGCCACAACATAATATTTTGTAGGTATATGCCTAGTTCAGAAATACTGGCTTACTACCTTTAAATACTTCATCTATTCTACCTGTAACAAAAGAAAAAAAACACAGTCTTACAAATCATATTAACTTGAATCAAGAAATATAATAAAGCTGAAGAGTTTCTTTGAACTTTGATTTCTTGATCTACCAGTCTGATTGCGATAAATTTTAGTACGGTATGGTGTCGCGAAAACGAAAGATACAAAAGGATTTTATAAAATATCTATTTGGACTTCGTCAGCTAAGCAAGTCATTATAGTTATAATGTAAAATCTAATATTAACATCATGACATGAAGCAGTAATAATTATTATTAATATTAAATAGCCCTTGATTGGCAATTGGGCAATAAGCAACAATGTTCGTCGAGCTGTGAGCGCTTTACCTAGATGCAGTTCCGCGTTATTAGTGTAGGAAATGAAGCTAGTTGACCCCCACAGTAATTCGTCAGTCAGAAAAAACTTTACAACGTGATAAAGTATCAATAAATTAAAAGTATTGTATAAAATTCCAAAGAATAATAATAATAGAAGTTAGGTTTTTTTAATGAAAGTCATATTTCATAGATATCTTTTTGAGGAAAAATGCTCCGTTGAAACTTTCTTCACCATACATATTCATGTAACGTATTAAAATGATTTATGAAATATCCAAAAAAATATCCCAGCAGAAACACTAAATTTTACTAAAATATGTATTTTTGGTGTGACTCGAACCGTAAAATTTCTCCGTCGATTTTTTTTACGGAAATGCTATTTAATTGAAGTTTTATAACCACAAAATGAAAATCTAAAAAATAAACCATGTAATTAAACTATTTTAAAAATTGCCGTTTTACTCGCAGTGGAAAATTTCTCTATCTGTTTTATTTATTGATTTAAGTACACAGTTCACTTTAATTTCAACTACAACAATATCCAAAAAAAAAACCAAAACCTAAAAGCATTTTACATAGAAAAACTTAATTCAGCAATCGGGAGCTGTGAGTACGAAGCGAGGCGTAGGAGCGGGGCGCGGGAGCCGTACAGTTGTGCGATTCTCTAAGATTCAATCAACAAACTCGACGTTCTTTTTCGCTTGACTTTCACTTGTTTATTATGAATTCTGACATAAAGAATCGAAGTGAACGACGATGTGACGGTGAAACTTCGTTAGAGAATTGCACACCTGGACGGGTTCCCCGTCGCCCCGCCACCGCGCCGCCGCGCCGCCGGCCGCCGTCCGCTCGCGCGATCTATAGATTCTATTTTCACGTATCAATCGTCGAGGCAAAATAATTATGTTGACATTGTCTTTACCAAATAGTTGTATAAATGGTAGACCGAGAGGCGACCGTCGGTAATGAGAGATTTTCTACCAGCAAATAAAAAAAAAAGTTTATTTATTAGCTCGATAGATGGCGCTGACCTGACATGAATCCACTCACCTCTATTGTTTATTACCACACAGAGATGGGCCTATTTCTCGAAAGATACAAGTTTACAAGTTCACAAGCTTCGAAATGTAACATGGACCTGTAAATTCTGTTTCACGAAGTAAATAACAAGTGTTTTTTACGGTAACAAAAAGAGTGTCATTGGAATACCTAATGACATATAAATGCATTGGCTGATAAATATTTTTCATCTCTCATATTCGAAAAGTGATGTATATTTAAGGCCTAATCAGACGAAGGACTTTTGTCCCCGTGAGACAAAAAGTCCCTGTACGTCCAAAATATTTCCTCCGGGTACTTGTCGCGGACTCAACGCATATAGTGTGCGGTCATTTGTTGCCCGAAGACGTACTTCACTATCGGGCGCTCAATGCAGACTAAAGTTCGTTGTGTGCGTTGTTATGCCTATTTACGTTTGTTCTATTTTTTTCGGGGACTACCGCGAACTTTTGTCCAGTCCAGTCTCTCGGTGTCCGCCGCACTTTCGGGGACTTTTTGTCCGCGGTACTTTTAGTTCCTTGTGTGCGTTATTCGATACAATTTATAAGAGAACTATATCGATGGACAAAAAAATACTCGGCGGACAGTCCCTCGTCTGATCAGGCCTTTAAACTGAGCAGCGGGTTCAAAACTCTGCGTTGCACCCTAGGGTGTAAAAGTATTTTTAAAAATAGAACTGAATTTGGTTACTGTCAACCATAGAGTTATCTCATCGGCAATGAAAAAGTTTTCTACTGATGTTGTATGGGGCGGGGGGGCCGGAACTGTTTTAAAAATGAATTTTATAAAAATGAGAATATCTCAAAAACAGTGCGTCGAAGCTAAAATCTAACAAAATTTTCAACCCCCTATGGTAACCCGGAGATACATAGGAGGCATCCTATGGACATATATTTTTTTTATTATTTGTTTAATTGAACTTCAAATTTTTTAAATATAATACAAAAAATAGAGAAGGCGATGCCCCCCGCCACCATTCTTTTATTTTTCTAGGTAGTTTTAGTTGTTTTTGTTGCTTTTCTTATATAGGGGGATGAAAAGCAAAGTGTATTTACTTTCCATGAATTCGAAATGAAAGTAGAGTGTATTACTCGGCCGCAAAATTATTTTCACCTCGGGCGACGTATATTGAATCCCTCGCTGCGTTCAGGATTCTACTTTAGAATCCCTCACTACGCTCGGGATTCTACTATAGAATCCTTCACTGCGCTCTGGATTAAAAATAGCGCCCTCGCCGTAAATATGCTATTTTGCTCCCTTGTAATACAATCTACTATTATCTTAATGTCAATGTCACTGACATTACACTCGTAATTATAGTGAATGATTTCTTCTAAAATGGTCGCCAACTTGTGATTCTTATGTTCTACTAGAGTAAAAATACAAGTACTTCACTAGCTTTCTTACATAATAATTGTAGACTTGTAAAAATGGTTAAACAGGGCCCTTGCCAGCAAATTTAAAAAAAGCAAACCCATGTCTGATGAACGCCATCTGTTGAGTTTTTTGGAACTAACTTTTTTCTTTTTTAATCATCTGTCAGAAAATCCCTCATTCTACCTACTATAGAGTACCACAATGACATACTCATTGGTAGAAGGCAAAAAGTTACGTTAAAAAAGTTGAGTTGTTGGTGCTGGTTAGGTTGGCGGCTAGGAAAGCCGCAACCTGGCCCTCTTAGTATATTCATGAAAAAAGTGCGGCTAAAGTAATGAGAAAATATGTCATCAGGTACCAGCATGATACGCTGTTCATACGATCAGGCTTGATAGATAGACTAGAAATATGTGGTCTGGCACGCGCCGTCTTGGCCACTTTGTCAGTTCGAGCGATTTTAGCGGCGGCTTGCGGGGTGCTTTTCATGTCATGGGGTACCAGTATCAAACTAACGTCTTACTGTAACTTAGGCCAACCTACTACCAAAAATACTGGTCTGCCGACCCGCAGCCTGGCCGTCTTTTGTGCCCAAGCAATTTTATGATTGTATTGTTACTTACATCAATAATATGAATGTACAGGGTAACAGGGAAATTCGACCTTAATATTAAACGACACCACTAATTAGGTTATTAATAATCTACTATATCCAAAAGTTAACCATTTCAGAAATATTTAACTTTTAGTATTTTTATCGAAACTACACTACCTTTTGAGTTTTGCTCTTATTTAATTTATTTTTATTTCTTTTTCGCTCCGTTAAGTTACAGTTTTTGCTATTTTTTGAGGAGGGGTGTACCAGTTAACAAAAATAAATTATGAAACTCGAAATAAGTGCTATCATACAATAACTATTTAAATTATGGTTTATTACATAGCAATCGCAACTTAAAAAAAAAACTTAGAAAGTTAATCTGCAGATTAATGAAAACACTTCAACATCTTTTTGGCAATACAAATAGGTATAACACTTTAGGTAAAGTAGCTAAACTAAAGACGTATTGACAGAGAAAGCAGTGACATATAGAAAATATAAATATGTAACGAATTAAGTTTGTAAAAAGAAGAGGATAAATTGTGTAAGACTGTTATTAAAACAAAGTTAAAAGATGACCCTTTTAGAAAAATTAGCCTCAGAATGTTAAAATTGCCTTTAATTGTTTTTATTGTATTAATATATTATTATGTAAGGTTATGTATATGTTATAATAAGTATTGTGATTCTTTTGTTGCTTCTACAATAATAAAATTGTTATACCCATAATGTAGACGTACGTGTAGCAAACACAATAATAATGGATATTAGTGCTTTTCTTCGCCAACAAACTGCCATGCAGTTTGGCGATTGAAATTGAAATTGAAAGACAATTAACGATTGTGTGTATAGTTTTCAGTTTTACTGTGTAAAATCTGAAGTTCAAATAAAATAAAAAAATATTGTTTGATGTAAAGGAAAAAAATTATACATTACATTCAAAGAATAATAAAAATTACATTCATTCATTCATGATCATTAAATGGCTTAATTTTCGAAGCATGATAGAGGCACAAAATAAATAGGTACAGAAGACGATCTACATACAAAGTTCGCTCGAGCAACGCACACATAGATACCGCTCACGGACATGATATCTCGGTCTGTCTCGGTCGTGTACGAGCGCGAGTGCTATCCGCTTGAGACACGTGTCTGTGAACTTGTGCAAAAATGGAACAACAAAAAATAAGTTATAATAACTGTTCAGTGGACGGTTGTTTTAATTAAATATTGAACAGTGAATTCTCCCTGATCCATGAGTCAGAGCGTGTGGCCGGAGAGTTTCTTTGATTTGTTACGGCGAGTTTTATAATAACTGGACATTTCCGTGCGGGCAGTATCTACCACCATGTTGTATATAGATTGTCCACATCGATGCTTGGATGGAAGGGCTTAGAAGCGGTTTTGAATCTCGAGCGGAAAGCACTCGCGTTTTTTAATTGGTGCTGGTTTTGGTCGGAGCGTAGATTTTTTCAGTCGAGATCTTTCCAGCTTGACATTGTTACTCAACTCAATATGCTCTAACTGTGCGGTGATCGCTTCCTGTCCTTACGAGGTTGAATACAACGACATCATTAAATATTTGCTTCCTCGTCGACATATAAAATCTATCTTGTTTTTAACTTTACCCTCCGGCTTAATCCAGGTTAATTTGCGGCTTACGGGCTTTTCAAAGGAGTTCATCAGTAGAAAGAGGTTTTCCCCCGCTCCACAAAGTCTACCAGCATCAGGCCTCTTTCGTTTCGTTGCCAAAATCCAAATTGCCCCACCCTCAACTCATCACCGTAACGATGCCCCAATTTTGCATTGAAATCCCCTGTCACAAACGTGTAGTGGGTTTTGTATAGCTTTGAATGGCTTTAGAGATCTCCCCATACATAGCCTGCACTTCAACATCGTTGTGTTTCGAGGTCGGAGCGAAGACCTGTATGATATGCACCATATACCGTTTCTATATTTTGAGTAGGTGGGTAGCGTATCTAACTACCTTGCTCGACACACTCCCTATGGTGACGACGTTGTTAACGAGGGATTTGTGGACGATGAACGCAACACCACCAATGGACTGCTGGTTACCCACCCGGTGGTATAGCAAGGTATAAGCTGAATAGTAGGATAATCAAGTCCTCTTCCTCTCTTCGGACCTCAGTTATGTCAGTGACATCCCATTGTAACTTGCTAATCGCCTCTTCCAACTTGAAAGCTTTGCGTCGGCCCTTAATGTGTGCGTGCTTTAGGTTACCAGGTGAGCAATTTAACAGGATAGCTTATAAATTGAAAATAATATAAATTTTTTAGAGTTATTTTTTCATTATCTTGCCATAATCCATATTCGCTAAAGCACGCGGATGCACTCAGTTATTGTTCGCTTGATTCGATATCATCAGGGTATTTCGACTTTTTAATTCCAGCTATTATACACCTTTTGGACTTCACATTTCTTCAATGTGGGTGATAATGCAGATGAAATTAGGTAAAGGTTATTCTAACTAAGCCTACTATCGAGTACTACAAATTAAAAGGATGTAATTTCTGTTTGTTGTACTACGTCAATTCGCCATATAAAATACCCATTATCCTTTGTGTTAGTTATAGGCTTATAAGTAGGGGTGAGCACGTAAAACATGTGTTGTGATTGATAAAAATACTGCAACATGTCATTTTTACTTGTGTTTAACGTAATGCTTATTTTTTCCTTTCATCAAACAATATTTTTTTTACTACTCGTCACCGCTCTCTGACCTTAATTGGTATAAAATAAATAATAAAAAATATCTGTATTCAACTTGACTTAATAAATAAGCTCTTTTGAATCGTCTATATTTTTCTACCACCCGTTCAACACGTTTTTAACTGATAAGAAGAACAGGCGCAATAAACTTATCAGCTTTAATCATTTGAAGTAACTATATTTACAAAGATTTATATCCTTAACTTTTACAACTTTTTAATAATAATATTACACTAGTTCAGCTAAGGTTATGTGTTACATCAAATCCATGCATTACGGTCTTTCAAATAGTCGTCTACTTTATAATATGCTTCGCCCATGAGCGATTTTTTGACATGACTTTTGAATTTGTTCAAAGGCAGCTCTACTAAATTCTGTGGAACTTTATTAAATATAGCTACACTTTTCCCCAAAAACGAACTTCTTTCTTATACCTTTTTGGATTGTCATAAAGATGTTGAAGTGTTTGCATTTCATCTGCAGATTAACTTTCTACGATTTTATCCAACCAACGTGCTTGAAAGTTGCGGTTACTATGTAAAAACTGAGAGCAGTTATTTCGAGTTTCATTATTTATTTTTGTTAACTGATACACCCCTTCTCAAAAATAGCAAATACTCAATTGTGCGAAAAAGAAATAAAAATAAATTAACTTAGAGCAGTAAAGGTTGGTAGTGTTTCGCAAAAAACAAATTTAAAGTGAAATATTTCTGAAATGGTTAATTACTATTAATATAAAATATTAGTCTCCTTTAATATTATAGTCGAATTTCCCTGCAACCCTCTACATTAATATATGTTGTCGTCCAAATCAAAAGGGACCTTATTGCGGCCGGCACATACGTCTTTAATTTTGTTGTTTTGTATTCGAACAACAGCAATAAAGGCGTTAGTGCCGAGAGCCACAAGGTCCCTTTTGATTTGGACGACCACATATAATAGATGTAAGTAACATTATTTTTATAAAAAAATAAAACCGCCTTCTAAAAAACCACATCAAAAAAGTAAGAAATAATTCCTCACCAAATAAATAACGTAAGTACTTTGAAGTCGGGCGTGAAACATGTACAATTTTTTGTTGTTTTTGTTAAAACCCGCCCGACTTCAAAGTACTTACGTTATTTATTTGGTGAGGAATTATTTCTTACTTTTTTGATGTGGTTTTTTAGAAGGCGGTTTTATTTTTTTATAAAAATAATTTTTATTTCACTCTTTTTAGTGCATCGTGCAGGCAATTTGCGTGTTTTCTGGTAAATAGGTATGTGATCAAACTCAAAACCTCCTTTTTCGAAGTCGGTTAAAATACCTTGAGGTATCCCCTTGTTAACAAAACAAGAATCATCTAAATCGGTTTATAAACAAAGGAATTATGCCTAAAGATACGTATTAAATTCACATAAAGTGGTAACGAAAACGACAGTATTTTCAAGATTTCCTGAAAACTACTGAACCGATTTCAAAATTTCAAAAAATGGGACCAACTTGGAAACCATAAAAGCATACATACAGACGAATAGAGAACCTCCTCCTTTTTGATTTAGAAGTCGGTTAATTACTAAAATAAAATACATAAAATTGCTCGGACACAAAAGACAGCCAGGCTGCGGGTCGGCAGACCAGTATTTTTGGTAGTAGGTTGGACTAAGTTACAGTAAGACGTTAATTTGATACTGGTAGTACCAGTAGGGTGGTTTTCATGTCATAGGGTACCAGTCTGGTACCCCATGATATGAAAACCACCCCGCAAGCCGCCGCTAAAATCACTCGAACTGACAAAGTGGCCAAGACGGAGCGTGGCAGACCACATTTTTCTAGTCTATCTATCAAGCCTGGTCGTATGAACAGCGTTTCATGCTGGTACCTGATGATATATTTTCTCATAATTTTAGCCGCACTTTTTTCATGACTGTACTAAGAGGGCCAGGTTGCGACTAGACAACCTAATCTATTTTTAACGTAACTTTTTGTCTTACTACTAACAATGAGCATGTCATGATTGATGATGACGACCGATTTGGCGCAGGGGTAGGCTACCCACCTTCTGCGCCAGTGGTCTCGGGTTCGATTCCCGAACAAGACAAATATTTGTGTGCATGAACCTGTCTATTTGTCTTGGTCTGGGTGTTAACTATGTATATTAAGTATGTATTTACAAACAAAAAAGTATTTAAGTATATATTTATCCGTTATCAAGTTTTCCATAATACAGTTTCTTAATTAAATTAACATGGGCTTAGATAATTGGTGTGAATGTAAGAAGTTGTTTATTATTTTAATTAATATTATTTATGATGATACTCGAGCAGGTAGGGTTACCGACGGTCGCCTCCCGGTCGATGGTTGTTTTGCGTTTATAATACACGTTACGGTTGTTGTTGCTCGCTATGGAACGTTGTATTTTTGTGTGCACGTACAACCAGTAAAACTTAGTATGAGTTTGGCAAACTGTATTCGTAATCGAAAACTATCGCTTTATCCCATTCATGACGTTTAACTACTTTACCGACATGAGCAGTTCTTCCAATAGTTTTCGTAAACGTAGACAGTTAAAATCAACTCGCCCAACTCTCCCTAATCGCTTATGTATTGTTCTAGGTATCCTAGTTTAATAAATAACCAAATAGTAAAAAAAAATATTTTATAAAAAAGTAAAAGCGCTTTAAAAAAATGCCACAATAAAATTAGAAATAATACTTCTAATAACTGTATTCACACCAAATAATGTAAGTACGAGTATTTTGAAGTCGGGTGTGAAACATGTACACACGGCGGCACATCAGACTATACATGTTGACCTTGAGAACGCCTTTATGCCCTACGTAATAAAAGCTGTTATCGCAGTTCAACTGTTTAACCTGATGTGCTGTCGAGTGTACCTACATGTTTTGGTGTTTTTGTTTAATCCCACCCGACTTCAAAGTACTTACGTTATTTGGTGTGAATACAGTACCTATTAGAGCTATTATTTCTAACTTTTTCGTGGCATTATTTTAAATAGTAGGATGTACACATAAACCGCATCAATCAAAAATACTTGCCTGTTGAAAAAAGCATCAAAAACGGTTCAGAAAACATGACATAATCGCGGACAAACATACATACAAACGGATCAAACTGAAAACCTTTTTTTTTAAGTCGGTTATAATACCAAAACCTTCTTCTAAATGTAAAGAAATAATTTTATGTAAACCGCATTTCAACTCAAAGACAAACATACATATCAAATTGTGCACCTCCTTTTTTAAAGTTAGTTAAAATGCCAAAACCTTCTAAATGTAATAAATACTTTTCTGAAAACCGCATCTCAAGGACAAACATACGGGTCAAACTGAGAACCTCCTTTTTTGAAGTCGGCCAAAATTCCAAAATATTCTCCTAAATGTAACAAATACTTTTCTGAAAACTGCACATCAAAGTCAAACGTACATACATGCGAGTTAAACTGAGCACCTCCTTTTTGAAGTCGGTTAAAATGCCCAAACCTTCTATATTATGTAACAAATACTTTTCTGAAAACCGCATCTTAGAGACAAACACAAACAAACGTGTCAAACTAAGAACCTCCTTTTTTTAAAGTCGGCTAAAATTCCAAAATATTTTCCTAAATGTAACAAATACTTTTCTGAAAACCGCATCTCAAAGTCAAACATACATACATACGGGTCAAACTGAGTACCTCCTTTTTGGAAGTCGGTTAAAATGCCAAAACCTTCTAAATGTAACAAATACTTTTCTGGAAACCGCATCTCAAAGTCAAACATACATACATACGGGTCAAACTGAGTACCTCCTTTTTTGAAGTCGGTTAAAATGCCAAAACCTTCTAAATGTAACAAATACTTTTCTGGAAACCGCATCTCAAAGACAAACATACGGGTCATACTGAGAACCTCTTTTTTTGAAGTCGGCTAAAATTCGAAAATGTTCTCCGAAATGTAACAAATACTTTTCTGAAAACCGCATCTCAAAGTCAAACATACATACATAGGGGTCAAACTGAACACCTCCTTTTTTGAAGTCGGTTAAAATGCCAAAACCTTCTAAATGTAACAAATAGTTTTCTGAAAACCGCATATCGGAGACAAACATACAAACATACGAGTCAAACTGAGAACCTTCTTCTTCGAAGGCGGTTAAAACTCCGAAACTTTTCTTCGAAGGCGATTAAAATACCTAAATGTAAAAAATACTTTTCTTAAAACCGCATAAAAATCGCGAGATAATCGGCCAAACATACATACAAACATACCTAGTCAAACCAAACCAAAGAATACTATAATATGGTCAAACTGAGGAGCTACTTTTTTTTGAAGTCACACTAGCTACACAAAAATAAGCAGGAAGTGGTTCACCGAATTTGTCCCTGACTGTACAAAGAAAACAAAAAAGAAAGAATCACACAGCGACCGACTACACGAACGCGGCCCCCCAGTTGTGCCCCCAGTCACAGGGTCACGCGTTCAAGGTCGTACTATTAGCACGAGGACGCTAATCTGCACCCAACTGGTAACGAAAGACGGTACATTATTGCGTAACAGGGGATAGATTTATCTTCACTTTCAAAATTTTGGTGTTCCGGATGATATTTCTTTTGGATATTTTAGATTTGTGTGTATATGTGACTTTTTAACATAATTTTAAAGATAAATAATGCTGAGCAATTTTCCATATTGAATTATTCATAATTTAAAATAAATCAATATTGGTAATAATTTTTTTTTGGATGTTCTTACTCGTAACGTCAAATTACATTCTAAGGTCATATAAGTAAAAAAAAACGACGGAGCAATTTTTCAATGAAAATGAGAGTCAAAAAAGGAATTATCATTCAAAAGCAGTACTCATGTTTGAAAAAAGTTTTGGATTTTTATCAAGTATCACATACTAGTATAAATAACTCATTTGGTAAAATAAATTTGGGTTGAGAAATTACTCGGTTCAATATATAAACATATTTGTATATTTAGGTATAAATACCTTACTTCCGTGTGAGTTTTTTTTTGGATAAGCATTTAAAAGTTTATGGCTCATGCTATTTTATAACCCAGCAAAGTTTCATCGACTGAGGAATTAATGTATGGGTCTCCATACAAAGAATCTGTTCATTGCCTACACTATATAGCCTGGCAGCCATTGCCTCTTGTCACAAACATTTCCAGGGCACTACAAAGTCTCCGCAGAGCTAACAGTGCCATAAAACTTTCGTTAGGACGTGCATATATATGATAGGGTAAAACGACCTTGTATCGGCCACGTCAACAATATTTCACATTGATTTGCTTCCTATTCTCACATTTATTAGCCTAGCTTTCTAGGAGGTATTTTTTAATAAACTGTTATTATTTGACTTTCCTATGAACTAATAAAGTATTTGAAATTTGGATAACATTTTTTTATATTGATGTTTTTCTTTGTACACACCCAATTTCCCTAATATCGGCCACTTGAGCCTAAAAATCGCCCACCTGTTTGCCTTGTATCGGCCTAGGCTTACATTATGAGCAATACAAATATACTTCGAATTAATAAAGAAAGATAAAGATATACAAAGATATACATAGATATATATAAAAAAACATACATATACCGTGATTTTTTTAACAATCCAAACTTATTTTAACGTGTTTAAAATAAATTTCAAAAAAAAAATATGATTTAGTTTTTTTCTTGCATAAAGATATTCTTACCTAATAGTGACAAATAAATTTTGAAGTCGGAATTTTATTTTAGTGATTTTAGATTATTTTACAAACTTTAATAAAGGAAAGTCTATAAATCAAATACTATTAACAATTTATTTTAAATTTAATATTACAGTTTGCACATCAACAATGATACTTCCACATAAAAGTAACTAAACAAAAAATCGAGATTTTTTAAATATTTTTTATTATAATTAAGTACCTAAATTAAATATCTAATCTAGTGTACCTAGATTTGTATGAAGTAACATTTGTATCGTCCATGACTTAATGTTTAGTGGCCGATATCAGGATTTTGACTCGCCTTGTATCGGCCATCACCATTTTTAACGGCCGGTATCAGGCGTTTTTATGAAATAATCAACCCTAAATCCGGCCATTCGATTTTTTATTAAAATTAAAAAAAAAAAACAAAAATATTAATCAATAATGTTGCGTTATAATCTCTTTAACCTTCACAAGCAAAAATCAACGTTTTAAACCTCCTAGATAAGTTGCAAACCCTTTCCCCCGTAACCTCGAACTCGTCAATTTTGACTAGAAAATGGCGTGAATTTCGACACGACTGCGCAGGTTACAACATCCAATGCTACTGAACTGTCAAATGAACTTTGATCGCCACCTCATTTAATTCATTTAAAGACAACAATATAATGTACATTATAGAGCAAAATTTGTGCAAGTATATCGAATATTAAATAGTTTTTGATCAAATTCGTAGGAAGTGACCGATACCAGGACGTGGCCGATACAAGGCGGTTTTACCCTATGCATTACTGATGACCGCCTGCAACTTGTCAGATTCTCATAATATAAATAAATAATGACCTTTTTCAAAATTTAATTTTGCAAGACAACAAAAACCAAAACCGGACAGTGGTTTGGGATAACAGGCAACACAGATAGTTCCCATAAATAATACTAATATTTTATGCCAAAGTACTCGTAAAATAATTACTTCACCTTTTATTAATACGAGTAAAGATCAGATAAAAATGAATCAGTAAAAAACCTGTGTAAATGTGTCATGTTGAATTCGCTGCAAAAAATATGTTGCAGGACATGGTACTAGACAAAGGTACTATGCGTGCAAATAAGTTGCACTCGTCCCTTAATTGGGCTATGGACAATGTGAAACATGTGAAACAATACTAAGCGGAGTGCTGTCGCACTCACCGCATCAAAGACGCTGAAATAGCCTGCGAGCCATACGGCCTCTTGTCGCAAACATCTTCAGGAGATGTTGCCGCAGAGCTAACAGTGTCCTACCAGCAGTCTGCACTTGTTAGGAAAACAGGGATGTACACCTATCTCAGATCATAGTGTTATATGATCTGAGACACCTATACATTACTAAAGGCCGCGCGCGAATCTTCTATCGAGTACCGTTTATGAGTAACAGGTACAAATACCAGTTACCTACTCATAAACATATTCACCTTCTTCCAGCTTTATTTTTGCAACAAAATATATCTTATGTACCTACCTACTTCTCAAAGGTCTAATCAAATACACCAAAACTGATACAACCGTTCAGACGTGAAAATTAACAGAAACATACCTACTGTTTGAAAACTCTGATTTTTTAAGAACATACAATTTTATCATTGATCTATAAAGACGAATCGGTAAAAATGCTGTCAAATAATAATCAAGCTATTGTCATGTTGAATAAATTGGAGCACAAGAAATACCTATATTCAGGAGCCTGTGAATGAGCCAACAGAGAGACATGTGCCTTATTTGCTTATCATTGCCGCACAATACATAGCTGTCATTCACAATCCCGAAAGTCAAAATATTATTACTCATGTAAATACAGTCTTGTATATCTTAAAGCGTATTTCACGAATGTTATTCAATCTTAAATAAATCAGAAAAGTAAATTACGTTTGGATGGAAGCTGTCCTTATTAAATCTACGTATTCAGTAACAAATGAACATTCGCCCGATATATGGGACTTTTATAGAATTTTATATAAAACTTTTTTTGCACGAATTATTTTGAGCAATATTTACGTTATCATTGTTATCAGAGATTTAAAAATAAGCTACTTTTTAACTTAATATCAATCGTTTTATTTTGTCATTTCTATAGTGTTCATAACAAAAATACCGAGTTAAACAAGAACGATAAAGATATTTTTTTTTTATCTTCTATCATAATTTAAACTCTATTGAATACATTAGGGCAACATGACCGACATCTGTTATGTTTTCGGGCCTGTTCCAAAATATTATCTGTGAAAATGTATCATTTTCCAATCTCCTGTTATGAGGAACGCTGCAATAAATCTAACGAGCCTGGGAAAAATGTTCCTCGTTTCACATAAAACATGTTTCAGGCACCGCTGCGCTGTACCAAATGTTGTGATTAGGCACATATTTTATTTTCACGCAATATGCCATTGACAGAAAAGCAAGTATTTTCAAATCAGAATAATCATCGTGACTTTTGCCTTTTAATATTTTATGATATCTATATACAAATAAATAAAATTAGAGTGTCTGTTTGTAACTTGCAACATGCTGAAAATAAAGAACCATGGCCTTATACAAAAAGTATTATCAAGTTTAATTCAATATCTTCTGTGTGGTGTTATCTGTACATTATTAGTTTTTGCCTATACATTTCAAACAAATTCACCATAAAATGTATTAAAGACTTTTGAAATACATTTGAATATTCTATTCTATTTATACTTCGAGAGATTACTGAAACGCTCGTCTCATTAATCAACGAATTCATATTTTCCATTTTTCTCCGTAGACATTAGTGTAACTGTTGACAGGAAATAAATCTGAACGGTAGTTGAACACGTTTCACCGAACTCGAGAACTGTCAAAGTGTCCTAGACCCATCTCAATTTCGAGTGTGCTCGCCGTCACAGATAGTCCCGAAGCTACGGCAGTTGAATTGAGTATTACACGATCACGAATCTCCGAGTGTCATTAGGAAAAACGACGTGTCATCACTACGTTACGTTTGAGTTATGGTGATTACATGACAACATGTGGGCAATGAATGTCCAATTGGCGAATCCTTATATCTGCAGTACGGAGCGGGTTACGCAACGTGGCTCCAATCGATAATAGCTGCGTTATGTAACGTTATCCTTCGGCTAACAGTTAAGGCGCTACTCGGAAAAATATGGACTTTTTGATTTAAAACTATAGGACGGTTACAGTTGTTAAAAATCTGGTAATAAGATATATATTTCTTCATACCTTTATCTAGAATCGTATAGTTTCAAAAACACGATTTTATGATTTTGCCTCGACACTTTTTATTTTTGAAAAGACCTCTAAAAAATACGAAAAGTGAAGATTATTCTTAAATGGGGTTACTTACACTATTGGAAATTGGTTTAATTAGTGGACACCAATAATCTTGAGGATCGTATAGAAGCATTTTTTTTAAATCGCTTTAGTTTTTTAATACGAAGTGTTTTTGTGGTTTTTTTTGCCTAATCTGCAAAATCGGTCTCGCTCCCGCGCGCGTCGTTTTCTCGTTGCTATCTCGCTTCAGCACATTTTTTCCGAGTATCACCTTAAGGCGAGGAATCCCGACCGAAATAGGCACGCTAACGCTTGCTCGGCCGCGCTCTATACACTTCGCGCGGACCCAGCGGCAGCCGGCAGTGAACTGTGAACTCGCGAGCGCCCCGCGAATCGAAAATCACTTAAAATTCAATTAAAAATTAAATATAAAAAAAACAAATTATGACGGCCGGAATCCCTCGGCTATTCAAAGACCATCATTTTTATATGTTTTTCATAAACTAAAACCAAGTATACTGCAAGTAATATGATATTTAAATTATTTTTAGACGGATGTTTGGGATTTTATTTGACACAGTAAAATAACACCAATCGAAAAAAAACGGCCGGAAGCACTAGATAAATAACTGTAAAATAACAAATATTTTTTCCAAGTTTTAAGTACTTGTGATTTGCGAGTAATCCATAATCTAAAATACCCTATTTTGGGGAATCGGCGCCTTAACACTCTGTTATCCCGTAGCGCGGGTCGCATAATGCACAAGGCTGTTAATAGCGGGCGCTATCAGCTGCCCTAGTGTATAGTTTCATGAGTGAGCTTTATGGCCTAGACTTGAGCAAACTTAACAGTTTTATCGATAGCTTCCACTGACGACATAGATATAGGTATGTACGATTTTGAGCCAATGACAATTTTTTACCTAACCAATAAAAAACCACAACAGTAACCATTAACGTAAAATTTAATTATTTAGCTTATTATTAGCGTTCCATATTTGTACTAAGTTTGATCTTATTACAGCTTACCTTCTCCTATATTATATCGTGAGGATTTGTGTTTGGAAAATTATGAATTTTGTTCATGTCAAATTCGTTCAACAATAATTGGCTCTTTTCGCACTAATTACGAGTATTAGTGACTAGCGGATCCTCGCGGTTTCAACCGCGTGATACCCGTTCCCGTGGGAATTTCGGGATAAAATATAGCTTCCTAATGGTGAAAGAATTTTCTAAATCGGTCCAGTAGTTTCGGAGCCTATTCGATGCAAACAAACAAACAGACAATCAAATCTTTCCTCTTTATAAGATTAGCATAGCAAAGAAAAAGAACCTCACTAATTCATTAAGCTTGCCCAATAAAAATACAAACACCATCAGAAATGCAGCTTACGACTTTCGACCAATCATTTTTATTGACAGTCAATAAACGTCATTTTGCAAAGCGGAAACATCAGTTGGAAAACAATATCGAAGAACTAACGAGGTCGTCCGGCGTTACAGGCGGTCTATCAATCAAACGGACCAATTAGGTGACGCGTGCGCCGCTCCCGGTGTTTGTCGAGCGGGGTCGTGCCCGCTCGCCCACTTGACGTCAAAACCCCCATTAATGATCGCGAAAACAACAGCGAAGCCTTGTTGCTACAAAACCACTGTTAAAGAATCCACTACATAGTTCCAAGTGTAACGGCTGGTACGGCAGTTTTATAAGAGAACACTATTCAATGCGTTGAAGTAATGGATTCGTGCGAAAACTGCCATCAGTGTGACAGTGCCTTTACACCTGCGGTGATGTCACAGACTGAGCATCGAGTGTTTTTCCACGTAAGTATAAATAAACACGACACTAGGGGCGTTTTGTTTATTGCTACAGTTTCTTCGGTTGTATGCTTGCATCATGAAAATATTTACAACTCTAAGGTGTGCAAATGTTTTACCTCTGCATCAGAATTATGATGAAGTTTATGAAGGTAACATCTAAAAATGGAAAGCTTAGCGAATGTGACCTGTTTATAAATAACGTAATGTTGTACCTGAAAAGAGTATTATATTAGAAGTGTCAAGATTTATTTAACCCAACGTTTTCAGATCGTTTTAAGTAAAATAATGTTTTCTCCAAGATATGTAAACATCTTAACTAAATAATTCCCTTTCTGAATCCTCCTATGTGAAATTCAGTGGTACGTGAAAGGCTTGTGGGGGATAAAAGTTTTTGGGTAGGTAGCGTGTGTGTTTGTAAAAAGCAAGTAGTGTTCAATAGAACCGCTTCTTATAAAGGTTATGTTCAACCCACAATTGATATCGGCGCGACTGGGGTTGACATGGGCTTAAGGAGGATCTGTATTAGGGATATCTATTACACCGTGAAGGTACAGATGCCTCTTTTGTTACTAAAATAATTTATCTAGAATACCATTGTTTCTTCCAATAATTATCCTTTCTAATGTTATTAAGTTAAACAAACACTTAATATTAGTTTTATCTTTGCAAATTACACAAAAGATTACTTATTTTTTATTTAGTTTGAAGAATCAAATCAAATCAAATCAAATCAAAAATCATTTATTCATTTTAGGCTGATACAGCACTTGTGAACGTCAATGAAGCTACGCTATCGGTTCGCAAAACCTACGGCGGGAGGCCTTGTAACGAGAAGAACCGGCAAGAAACTCGCCAAGGGCTATTCTTTTCTCCCTGTCATATTTCATACAGAGTCGTCAAATTGAAAAGTGACTTTGACATAATATAATATGTAAAGTCACTTTCCATCACAAATTAATCTTAAGTTTAAAAACAAAATAAAAAACCCGGTAATCATAGCAGTAAATAATTTTCAATAACTAAGAAATAGACATACAAAAGGTAGTTTCTTTAAAATACACACCAACCAAAAACGTAGCAAATAAAATAATAAATATAAATGCCGAACAAGGGTAATAAAACTTTGAATAGTTTAAGAAGGTTCATTAAGCGTCCTATTAAAGTGAAAATTGTGGAGAAAACTCCATTCCTTCCACTCTGCACTAGCAATCTGCACTACCGGTAGTGCAGATCGGAATTTTTTGTCCTATCTGCACTACTGTATTTCCAGCTGTCAAACCGGTAGTGTCGTTGGGAATTATTTATTCCCTTTTGCACTACCGTGTAGTAGTGCACAATGGAATTTTAAAAAGTATTACTTTTTCATTCCCAACTGCACTACTAAACTATTGTGTATGCGAACTCTTTGCTTCTACGGCTTTACGTTATTTGGATTTTTTATCCCTTCTTTTTTACTTAGTACTAAGTACTGATAAATAATATAAAAAAAAATTAAAAGAAAAGAAAATTAATTTGTCAAAACTAGACATTTATTTGTTCTTAATATTAATAAGTTATATATGTATTAATAACTTATACTTACTGTTACATGTATTATTATATATTATTATCAGGGCTATTCATTTTTATTTTTAAATTTAATTTAGGTTGAGGTAACAACGCTTATGAACGTCAAAGAAGCTACAAATAAAAAATAAAAAAATTATAAATTCTACATGACATTTCATAAATAACGTAAAACCGTAGAAGCAAAGAGTTCGCATACACAATTGTTTGGTAGTGCGGTTGGGAATGAAAAAGTAATGCTCTTTATAATTCCATTGTGCACTACTACACAGTAGTGCAAAAAGGAAGAAATAATTCCTAACGACACTACCGGTTTGACAGCTGCAAATACAGTAGTGCAGATATGACAAAAAATTCCAATCTGCACTACCGGTAGTGCAGATTGGTAGTGCAGAGTGGAAGGAATGGAAAACTCGATTCACTAAAAATTGTTTCTCAGGGCTATAGAAGACGGTACTGTGAAAATGCATTAAATATCACAAATATAATCCATAAACTCGTTTGGGTGGCACGTTAAAGCCATGAAAGTGAAGATTAATGTTATAGCTCTATTCTTTAGGGGTCATAAAATTTTGTCGTCATGGTTTCTATTATTAGTTTCCTATGTCTTCCAAACAGCTATTGGCTATAATTAATAGTTCGATCTATTTCTATTGTATCTATAGAGAACTTTACTGTTTCCATCATTCCTGTTTGTACCGAACAACTATCATGCTGAAAATAGATGAAATACCACTTTGATTAGTCGTAAGTACTTTATTGTGTACTAGCTTTTTGCCCGCGTAGACTACACTACGTTATCTCGCGAGAATGTGATATTTTTTCGGGATAAAAAGTAGCCTATGTTCCTCTCAAGGCTACAAAGTATCTGTGTCCTAAATTTCAGCCAAATCCGTTCAGCCGTTTTTGCGTGATTAAGTAACAAACATTCAAACATATAAACTTTCTATAATATTAAGTAGGAAGTAGGATAACTCTACATTTTATAAGCGCATATAAAACAACCCTAATTTTCGTAAAATAACTTGTAATAACGTCGTCCTTGTAAATGTACGTGTCAGTTACCTTATGAAATATGACGAGGAGGTCGTCGAGCTTCCCGTGAAGGTCGCCGCAGACGGTGATCTGGCTGGAGATCGAAGTGGTGGCCACATTGATGTTGGGCATCCGCTTCAACGCCTGAGTCGCTTCCTTCAGTATCTGGGCTACGTATTTCGGGTGGAGACGGTGCTGAAATTAAACTTCCTCATTTATTTTGTAAGCTGAGCATTTTTATATCTTTTTCTCAAGTTTTTTTGTATATTGTAGACTGATATTGGAAATAGTCTGAACTTGGTATAAATATATATTAAAGCAACTTATATATTTCTATATAAGATTCACTTAACTTCCATTGTTAAAAAATAAAAACACATTACCTACTTGAATTTTTCGAAATCATAATACTTATGCAAAAAGCAAAATACCATAATAATGAAATATAAATAAACTTTTTACAACAGTCATACTTAGCTTACCTGCAAAGAGTGAAACGGTGTCTCGTTTAATTATGTATGCAATGGCTATGTTAGATAAACCACGGGTGCTATTTCTATACTGTAGCAAGTCATGGTTATAACTATAAATAAAACACAAAAAAGGCTTGTTCTAAATTATGTGAGGTACAATAACCGGGAACATGGCGATAAAAAACCTATCAAATGTTTATACAAAAGATCTTACGACAACTAATAAAATTTAACTACTGAATAATAACTGCTGACACAATCATATTTTCCATTATTACGGAAACTACGAAGGCAGAAATTTGCACAAGCATGAAAGGGATTTCACATATAGGTAGGTAGATTATTTACTAGCTGTAGTTAGTACCTAATTTTTCTATATTACAGAACAGAATGACACTAATAGATACGAAAACTTACGTTTTTAAATGCCAAGCTCTAAAAAATAAAAATACCATAGTAAAATTAATAAATAAGTAAGTTTCATTAAATATTGATAAATACATTAAACAAAATATCCTTTTAAAAATGTGCACCATATAATAAAATTTTAATGAAATATTTGTTAAGTAATTCGGATAGCCAATAATTTACGTTCCCGCCTTTAATTTTATGACACTATAAATGAAGAACCAACGGAATAGAGCAATCAATCATAATTGCTTCATCACTGAAAAAACGGCTCATCGGGTCGTCGTTAATGCCAATTTGAAATATCCGAGGCTTATCAAGCTCGTTAACAGGCAGTTGACCCAGTATCTATCTGTCAATCTTGTGACCGACAATAAATGTTATGATTAAATTTAAATTTATCTTCATTTACAAATATGTTGTATGTATGTTTCGTAGCGACACATATACAACACTAATGTTTAATTAGTACAAACATTTAAGGGTATGAAGGTGTCCATGAATACAAATATGTTAATCGCGAGAAATAAATCGGCTGTTCCATACATTTTAGTCAAGTCCAGGTAGCGGTTGGTTTTTTTTTTTTGCGATTTCATGGCTAGCGCTATAGTAAAAGTTCATATCATATTCATAAATATTTGTACTTATTAAAATTTTGTAGTGTAGAAGTAAAATTTTGCTATACCTCTATAGAGATAATGTTGTTTGCATAAAGTGATGAAATAGGAAGGTACCTAATTAATGAAAAATAAACATTTTGTGAATTTCAAATAGTTCGCTCGGTACAAATTGTAAGCACAATGTAATGTAACACAAGTTTAGAATGTTGTAAGCGTCCTAACATAATTACAGCGATCTGTTTCGGTATGGCAACCGTTAAGCTTCATGACATGTGTTGAAATTAAACTTCCCTAAAATGTCTCGTCTAACGCCATAAAGCCTTTTTCAGGCTACGCTAGTTTATTAGTCGAGTAGCAAGTCCATTAATACACGGTGTTTAACATAATATTTAATTCTTTTAGTGCTCTCATTAACACCGAGCAATGGACTTCTTGGGTAAGCTGTTCTTTTGTTGGTACTCGTCCCTATTATTGGCACACTAGAGTTTAGCTCTCAAAACAAGGAAAAAAATAGATTACTAAGTTGAGTATGCATTTAAATGAGAATAGAAGATTGTACAACAAGTGCATAAAACGTACCATTTTACCCGAGACGTCCATCCGAGCCGTAGGCGAGGGTGGATAGTCAATTCGAGGGTAAAATGGGTTTTATGTTCGAGTTATACACTCTGCTTTTCACTTCGAGTGTGAGGAAAATAAATAACAATATTGCAAAAAAGAAAAAATACAGAATTCGCCATATTGGCGGGAAGACTTTCTTTTTCTTTTTTTTATACGTGGCATTGGCAGCACAGTGACTTTAGCATAGATCGTAGTCCATAATGCTCTTGAAATACTTATTTCTTAGAAAACTCATTAATTTTGCCTAGTTTTATTAATTTAGTAATTTAACATGGATTATGTACAAAATGAAAATACGTTAGGTATTAATAAAATTTATTTAACGAAGTTTAATTGCGTGTGTGACTGTTTACCTGACGACCTAGGTCTTAGAGTATGAGACTTAGACGAAGATTTTACTTTATGCACTAGAGCATAAAAAGCGATTTTATGCAGCCTACCCAACATAAACACGAACTTTACGAGCATGAGAAGTGAAAATATAATAGTTTTATTATAATGTACAAAACAAGCACTTGTTTTGCCAAGCTAAGCTTTAGGGTTCCAAAAATATCTGCTGCTCTTTACCCTACTAACTGTTTACTAGTCGGACAAAGGATTATTTAAAAGTTAATATGCTTAGAAAAAAAATTGATAAAAAATGCCCCCAGCCCTATAAGAAGGTTTTTAGACGGGATTAGAACCCCTGACCCTGGGAAGCCGACCCAATGATTTGATAAACTAAGCTACTGAAAGGCTACTCGTTGAATTTTGCTATCACTTTCTAACGCTGTAGGGTTATTTAAATTTTTACTTTTTTGCATTCGCAATGCAATTTTTATGATTGAAAAATAAAAATGAAGTATTTAGAAGGCTGTAGGGTTGTTCAAAACATTGGGCAGGATTCCCAGGGACTCAGGTTCGAATCCCGACTAAAAGCTACCTACAGCGCTGGTGGTGTTTTTTCTATCACAATTTTTCCTATACTTACAGAATTGCATTGTGAATGCATAAAATTAATTTAAAATCCTAATCAAAAGTTAATGTTACCTTTTTCTTCCTGAAGGCCTCAATGAGCAGGTCGATGTCCTTCCTCTGCAAAGGGAACTCTATGTCGGGCCCGTGCGACGGCTTGGCCGGCGCCGTCTCGTCCGCGCCCCCGCCTTCGTCCGACTCTTCGGAGAATACTTGTTCTACTGTAGAGACATTGCGACTATTAATGTGTATATTTATTGAGGAAAATCTTTAAATCGGATAGAAGTCAAAGAAGAAGTCAGATTACACAAATATCTTATAGTATCTCTTTATTCAGCTTCTGTCTATATAAAACAACGATTTTGTATGGTGATACGTACGCATCCGCTCAGCTTTCCGCGTCTATTCAGCTTTCGCGGCAAATGGGCATAAAATGAGGACAAATGTGTTTTATCATTCGAATGCAATAGATAGCGTTCAGCGCTGTTTCGCCGCGTTCAGCTGTGACTGTGACCAAAATCATTCAGCGAAACGCGAATAGAGCTGAATAAATGTAATTAGGCCCTAAATAGTGAGAAGTTAGATGGTTTGATTAGGTTTTTAAAAGACAGTAGGTACGTGTTTTAAGACTTATATGTAACTTATTTTAATTTTTAGTTTTTTGCATTCACAATGCAATTAACCCTTTTTATCCTTTTATTTACTGAAAAATGGAAAATGAAGTATTTAGATTGTGAGACGGGTCGATTTTTTCTAAATACTTCATTTTCCATTTTTCAGTTAAGTATATGAACTTTTCGCGATTCGTGATCCCTGTCAACATGGGCATTTAAAACGCATTAACGCCATAAAAATAAGGTATCATGAAAAAAGACGATTCATCAAATGTGAGACCCACGCACGGACAGACAAGTATTTTAAGCTAAGCACCAAACAATATTTAAGTTTACGCCAAACTCAAAACATAGTTCAAGAAGTAAATAATCCGCAAAATGTCACCTTTGATTAACTAAAAGGAAAACCCACATAGTCAACATAATAGTTTGAATGTTTAACTCAATTACGTTAATGCTTCAACGTATTTGAATATAATTTGAAAGTAGGTGAGCTATAGTTTTTTGGTTTCAATTGAATTAATCCTGTCACTCTTCGAATAATACCTAAGTCCTCAATTAGAACCCAGTTATTATGATACAAAAAGCAAGATGCATGCGGAATGTAATTCATTATGCGTCGCATGATGTAATGGAAAGTCCATTAGCATGCAATGTGTGACTTCGTTACCTGGAAAAACATAAGAGTTTACGAGAAATTGAATAAATCACAGGCTCTACTCCTTCCCATACCTTTACTCATTTCAACGTTCTTTTCTTTAATTTATTACTACTTAGTCTTCCGCTCGCGGCATCGCCCGCGTGAATTACACGATGTTATCCCGCGGGAACCTGATATCTTTCGGGGATAAAAAGTAGCCTGTCACTCTCCAGCTCCAAAACTATCCCCATACCAAAAATCACGTCGATCCGTTGCTCCCTTTTGTCGTGAAAGACGGACAAACAAACAAAAAAACACCCTTTCACATTAAATAATATTAGTATGGATTTACAGTTATTAAACACACCAGCTTGAATAATGAAAAGATTGTGTTGAAATAATTTCAATATCACTATCAATATATTACAATTAGTTTTACACAAATTAACTTATCGATTAATACCTAACGTATCGTACCTACACGACATTAAATTGCATAGAATTTCGACATTAACTGATTCTAACTAATGTTCTGTTTCAATGCTGCAATCAGTCGCAATGTACAACTTGATTATTTCCTAACTGTACGAATAGATAAGGGACTAAATATATCATTGAGTGGCTCAAAAGCGGATTTGTGTCATGCCAGGAATAGCCGAGACCTAGTTTTAGCTGCATTTGGTAGCATGTGGAAATGTCACTGCGGTCGGTTTAAATTGTAGTGTACTTATAACTAGACATGTGTAGAGATACCGCAACATCGCGTGCTCGCAACCAGTTAAATAAAAGAAAAACGGGAACTCAGGGAATGAAGGCGGTGGGCAAATTAAAATGTCCTGTGTTCCCTTGAAACAAACAACTACTAAACTGAACAAGATAATTAAATTAACTAACTCGCTAATTGTGGAGAGACAGTGCCAACCACAAATACTGTCAGTAGGATTTGTATTGATAAAAGTTTTTATTAAATAAATTATAGAAAATTATTCAAAACACAAATCTGGTCGAGGGATTCGATTGTTATTTTTTATTAATTCGTGCAAAATAAATAACTACTACTTGTTAAAAGAACAATAAATATTTAGACATTTTCAATAATTTTTTTAAATAAACACATTTCCTATATTTTAGGATTATAAAAATTATACGTAGTTCAATTTATTGAACTTCATTGTAAAGATACAAACACACGTTACTTTTAAAAGTCTAGAAGCAGCTGTTTGATAAACTAGTCGGCAACAAATAATTTGTGTCTAAAACTTCTAAAACGCTATTCAAATCAACATCGACTAAAAACTATTTTAGGAACATGTTTTAATAGGCAAATACTGTAAATCTTTTCAATATTAATTTGGCACCCTTCAAAACCCTTTTCACTAAGCCTTTATCGAAAATTGTAAAACTTTAGGATTAGAAATGTAATGAAATGAAGTTTGTATGCGTTCAAAAGTTAATAGACTTGATTAACTGTTGACACAAATTGATTTGAGCTTTGAATTGTGCTATTTTTAACATTTAAAGGTTAAAATGCTTTATTGCACACAAAGTAAGAAACTAATAACACAAAGAGACAAATATTATTAATAGAACAGACAACAGACGGCCTTATTGTTATGTAGCAATCTCTTCCAGGCAACCTTGGGTGATAGAAAAATAAAACAAAAGGACAGAAGCGGGAAGAGGGTGCATAAAAAAGATTGAATATAGTTAGTTTCCTCAATATGAGATCTCCGGGACAAATGCTAGTGAAGAATAACACCTAGACTTTTAACAGAACTCGAGAAAGGAATTATGTTACCATCCAAGGAAACCGCTGGCAGCTGATCAAAATCGAAATGGAAAAGAGGACTGCCAATTATTATAATCACTGTTTGAGATTATGTTATTAAATGACAAATTGTCTATACCTCCTTCATTTGAAAGTGACTACAATAATTATCGAAGTTCGTAATTAATATTCATGGCATACCTACACTATCTACACTAATATTATTAAGAGGAAAGTTTTGATTTTTTGTTTGTTTGTTATTGATAAATTCAAAAACTACTACACCGATTTAAAAAAGTCTTTTACCATTAGATATCTATACCTACATTATACCTACATTCTTCAGTAAGGCTATATTTCATATCGATATTCCCACGAGAACGGGTACCACGCGGGTAAAACCACGTGGATGCCCTAGTTATTTAATAATTTTAATAGACATTTAATTTTATTTTCAAACTACCAACACAACGCATTTCCCAGTGTAATCACCAGTGTAAAACAAGTTCAAATAATCAAATTACTGTCAAACATACCATTTTATCATCGTCCGACACTAATGCATCAAAAGTCTAATTAACTAATACAGAATATGGCACCTTGCCAACAGAGCCAACGTGATGTGTATTTAATCCACTGAATTTTCAGTTTTGTTCATTTAATTTAAATTGCTGGAAACAAATGAAGCGCGGACTGCGCGAGCTGTTTAAAAAAATAAGATGTAAATCTTCCTGTGGTTTTAATAAGCGAAATGCTTATGAAAAATATTTCGCTGTAAATGTGTATCCGCTTCTTTATTATGGCGTAATAAAATGATGAGCCATCAAACCAAGAATATTTTGTGCTACAGTAACATTGTTTATGACCGTCTCAGTGGTTTTTAAATAAAAAAATGGTTTTTATGCTTCTAATGACACCAAAAGCCAAAAACTAATTAGTACACATACAACTCGTTCAATGTTTTCCAACCACAAAGTGCTCCGTTGTTTGTTTAGTCGAGGACTAAAAAGGTTTACTAGGTTGTTATTTATTACATCGTGAGTGGTAAAGTCCAAAATACTATAAAACTAAACAAAATAAGTGTGACGAATAATGAAACGCATTACAGAATAAGTATAAAGCTTGATTAAAACAATCTTTGTAGTTCATGATGAAAATGTCATTAAACGTAGAGATTTAAATTATTGCAAGACCACGACTTTCATAGTAGGGTACATCTCTCTCCCCCTATACCACAACCTTAAAAGCGCACTAATGATACGAATTATCGTCGAAATTCTATTACTGACGCAAAGTGAATACTTCTCGCGTGTAATTTGAGTTTGCGCAGTATCTAGTTCAGAGTTACTTAGGAAATGAAAATTTAATCTCAAAATGTAAATTCCATTGTCTAGGTACTTACACACGGAGGCGGTGCGCGACGTCCGCTCGGAGGAGGGCCGCCCGCTCGTGTCCTTCATGTGACTCAGCAATGCGTTGAAAAAGTTGTACAACTGCAATAGAAAAGAAACATTAGATGTGTCCTTTGAACTTTTATGGTCATTATCAGTATAACTGAAAACGAAAACGTCTGTTAGGTACTACACTAGGTACAGTAACGAGCAATAATATGTATACAACATAGAACTTTGTCACTTTGAAGCGTTCCGAAACAGTGTCACAGAAGTCATTAAATATTGTAGTATGATTCAGTGTCACAGAAGTCATTCAATATTGTAGAATGACTCAGTGTCACAGAAATCATTCAATATTGTAGTATGACATAGTTCTATATTGTGTACATATTATTGTACTGACTTTTGTTTTTTTCATCTGGTAACCCTAGTCACCAGATGAAAAAAACAAAAGTCCTGAGAATAGGCCTGATTTCCATTGAAAAAGCCTGAGTTTGAGAGCTGGGGGGGGGGGCAATAAATCAATAATTAAAGAAAAACCATACTTAAAAAGTTATGTATCTACTAAGATAATTAGTACTTATTAATTAATTATTACCAAAGGAAGTTAGTTTGTTGTAAAAGATCTATAAAGATATTTTAATCTAAGCATTTATTTTAATATTTCTTTTGTATTTTATTGGAAATTCTAAAAATCCTGAGATTTCATGAGTTTTGCAAAATCCGGCCGCAATCCTGAGATTAGTCCAAAAATCCTGAGATCTCAGGCCAAATCCTGAGATATGGTAATCCTAGTCGTGACTGTACATTGCATTTGCATGCGCCATCATCACAGAAATTAAATTACACCACTTATTTTTTTTTATTTTTTTTAGGCCTAATGCGACAGTCGAATTCCGCGGCGATATCATGGCATCCGGGGACTGTGGCATAAAGTTTATACCTCAAACTCACTTATATCTCTCAGTATACGCCTTCTACAGACCCCATGTCTGCGGGTCCGTGGTATCACTCTCCGCTCTCAGAGTAACCCGCGTGGCAATATTAAATTACTACACTTCAATTTAAAGGCAATGGAAACGGTTTTTATGAAAATATCAGGGCTGCATTGACTATTACCAGGCAAACTTAGAGCCAACGCGCACTTATGATTTTTAATCGGGCGATAGTTTAGTCGGAATCGTAAGAGGATTGTGATCAAACTGTCGGCCGATAGTTTGGTTTTGAGAGCCTGCGTGCACTTGGGACTTTTAGTCGACCGATAGTTGGTCGATTGATAGTTTAGGTGCATTCGGGCTCGCGCTCACATCATTAGTCCTTCATGCACAGGCCGATAGTTGTGCGATAGTTGTCCGATAGTTGTGCGATAGTTCTGTTGTCCGAAAGTTGTACAAATATAGGCCATTCATTTTCGATAGTTCGATAACTATCGGTAGACTGAATGCGCAATCTACCGATAGTTGGGCGATAATTTAGTTGAATGCAGTGCGCGCGCTCACATAGTCCTTCATGCACATTACCGCCCGGCCGATAGTTGTGCGATAGTTTGATCGTACAACTATCGGCCGGTCATTTTCGATAGTTTGATCGGTCGATAAAAAGTAGCATTATATGACATTCTGATGTAGAAGCTATATTACTGTAAAGTTTCATCTAAATCCGTTTAGCACTTTTTGCGTGAAAGAGCAATAAAAATACACACCTCCTCACAAACTTTTGCATTTGTAATATTAGTAGGACACCTAAGAAAATTTATTATTTAAAATTTTGATATATTATATATATATATTGTGCTAGCACAATATATTTTCTAATGTTTTGTGAAAGTGTAAATGTGTTTTGATATTTATTCGCAGGCATGACATTATAATATTATAATACAAATATTATTAGTTCTTAAGTAAGTATACCTACACCACAAATTTTTAATAAGAACAAACATTTTAAGGGATGGAAGCACTTTAGGTATACTCAAAAAACAACTGATCCATACAAAAGTACAACGTCTACTCGACCAAAATGTATGGAACAGCAGTATTTTTTTTTTTCAATTTTTCATGACTAGTCCCTAAGTAAAAATTGTTTCTATTGATAGACACATTCATTACCTGAAATGTTTGTACGAATTAAAAATTAGTGATGAATAAATGTGTTATAAATTGTAGCTTTTGCTCATTGTAACTGCAAGTTTCAAGTTTTTGCGCCTATACCATTTAATAAGTAGTCCTGTAAAAATGTTGTTTCCATTTTCAAACATGTCACAACATCAGTGAAATCGTAAATTAGTCAGTCCCGCATTATAAAAATCAGATGTAAACCTACATTAATTTAATATTACAAGATTAAGATAATATCTATCACATTGCAACTGTGAATGTTTCTAAAAGTGAGTTCCTTAAAAGATCTGTAACAAAGTGTGTACAATGTCACATGTATAATACAAATGAGCATGTAACATATTCATACGAATAATTCCCTTGTGCAAGTTTGGGCAATGGCTGCGAGCGCCCGTCGACGCCGAGGAAGCCCCAAACTAACTTTGCAAATATAGGGGGAGACACAGACACCTATATTTCTCGCTAAATTCGAGCCGAGTTTCAGTGTAAGGCCGTTTCCTGACTGGTCGGTGCGGTATCGGTGCGGGGACGCACGCTCGGTATACAGAAACAGTACCGTACTGCTTTCGTATACTGACTTGCCAGTAAAAATTGTACAGTGCTGCATTAGTCTTCGTGAGAAAATGTCGTCTTCAAGTGATGACGATGTTGTGGCGTGTTATATTTATCGTTTGAGAAAAAGACGAAAGCGCTATTGGCGTCATCCGTACATAGAGAAAAATATTAATTGTCGTCTATTCGTTGCTGCGACAGAACTGTCTCAAGATGATCCTAAATTTCTATCCATGTATAGGATGTCAAAGGAAACATACAAAGAGCTTCTACATCTTATTGGTCCAGCAATTACAAAACAAAATACTTCATTTAGAGAATGCGTAAGTGCTGACGAAAGGTTGCTGATTACATTGCGGTAAGTAAATAATCAACATTTTTCACTGAATATTATGAAATTAATAATAAAAAAACTATGTTATAGGTAGTTTTATTAACCAATCAGTTTACATTTCTTGTTGCTCATACTGAGTAAGCCAATCATTCTGAGAAAAATTCACCGCTGTTTCCTGTGTTTCATTAGTAGGACTTGTGTATGGATAGGACGCAGCGGCAGGAGTGGCCACAGATGATATTGGAGAGTAAGCACTCAAGTTAGAATACGAATGACTCGACGCAGAGGTGGAAGGCATCCTTTGTGTTTCATCTTTAATATTCTCCAGGAGTTCTAAAACTTTAATTTTAAATGAGCGCATTTGTTGAATTGACATGTCATCAAACTCAGGAAGAATACTCAGAAAAAAATGGTTCATCATTGATTGATTTTTAGTATAATTTTTGGCAACATCTTGCTTTTCGATTTTTCTTTTCAAAAATACATTCATAGTATCATCAACGTTATTTTTGCGTCGTCGACGTGTGCCATGAGACTGAATAATACTTGACGTCGATGAACCCTCTACAGAATCGTCACGTGTTTCTTCAGTAGATTCAGTCGGTATTTCTTCAATAGAATCAGACGTGGCTTGCTCTTCTTGAACCCCTGCTTGGCTTGAATTGTCACCTTCTTCAGCAGGCGGAATGTTACCAGGTTTTTGTGACTCATTGAGTGGTTTGACATATGGAAGAATAAATTCCAGAACATCTTTTAGATAATATGGTTTTTTAGGTTTGGAACCACTTGGTGGTATTTTCATACTTCTTAAGAATGTAGACCTTATATTGCGCCATTTTTCCTTGCAGTCCGCAACTGTAAAAAAAACATTATATATATATAGGTATATATATATATACAGGGTGTATTTAAATTAATGTCGGGCCTTTCAGGGGGTTGATCTATAACGAAAACTGATCAACTTTTGTTCTACGACTTTTGGAAATTCGCAAGTTATTTTTCATCGTTCTCATACATTTTGAGGTTAGGTTTTTTAAAAAATGTATGGAGAAGACAAAAAAATTTTTGCGAATTTCCCATAAGTCACAGAACAAAAGTTGTTCATTTGTCGATATGGATCAACTTCTGAAAGGCCCGACATTAATTTAAATACACCCTGTATATAACACAGACCATCATTGATAACGCATCCTCACTCACACTCTAGAACCTTTTCACTCAAATTCGTGTGATTTTTTTTAGGTATCTTGGTACGGGGGCTACTTACACCTCATTGGCGCTTTACTTTGCAAGAGGTATTAGTACTGTGTCAGATATAGTTACTGAGACAACTGAAGCAATTTGGAGAGTACTACAACAAGATTATATGTCCATACCTTCTAAAGAACGATGGAAAGAGATATCAAATCGTTTCTACGAACTCTGGAATATGCCAAATTGTTTGGGTGCCATGGACGGGAAACACGTAAGAATCCAACAATTGCCCAACTCTGGGTCAACAAATTATAATTATAAGGGTTACCATTCCATCATATTATTTGCTATTTGTGATGCTGATGGTCTATTTACAATGATTGAAACAGGATATGCTGGAAGAAATAGCGACGGCGGTGTTTTTAGGTCTTCAGCTCTAAGCTACTGGCTAGAACGAGATGGTATTAATATTCCTACAGCGGCTCCATTACCCCATGATAATACGCAACAAGAAGTGCCATATTATTTTGTAGCAGATAATGCATTTCCATTGACACGCAGACTGATGCGTCCATATCCGATGGCCAGAATCACGAATGAAAAACGAATCTACAACTACAGACATTCTAGAGCGCGAAAAACTATTGAATGTGCTTTTGGGATGATGACACAAAAATTCCAAGTTTTTTTGACTCCTATTCGTTGTTTAAGATATGAAACAATAAACAATATTATAAAATCAGCATGTGTCCTACACAATTTTATCAGATCAAAAGACGGAATATCATATTCTCCTGTTGATATTGAGAACACCGCACAAACTCGTAACTTTGAACAGAATGTAATTCATGTAAATGCCGTATCATCCGGACTGGTTGTACGAAAATACTTAACTAACTACTTTACCACTCCGCAAGGAGCCCTTCCATGGCAAAACAATTATTGTGTATAAAATATTAAAAGAAAATACGTACCAGACAAAGATATTTTACTTGATATTTCACTCCATGCCTTTTCTGTGATGTCCTTTTTGGAGTATTCTGCTAATTTGAAGTTGTATAAAGCAGGATGCTTTTCAATTTCTTGCACCAAAACGAGTTGAATATCTTTTTCCGCCGCCATTTGTTTTCAAACGCGATCAAAAAACATGCCACAACTCTGTAAATGCCGAGCGCATACTGGACAGTGCATACCGAGGCGCGGTAAAACGAAACGATCCCGCCCCGCTCCCGCGCGTACCGAGCCAATCAGGAAGCGTTGATTGAAATATAGGCGCTCGGTAAGTTTGCGGTACCGCGTATACCGAGCACACCGATACCGCACCGACCAGTCAGGAAACGGCCTAAATCCTTTCCTTTAAAAGAACATTTTTACCGATAACGAACTTTTCGCTCGGCTACCCTTTTGGGTAGTTTATCTTTGTACAGGTTCGCGTTAGTATATATATTCTTTGGTACAGGTCACTAGTCGGTTGTATTTTCACACTATTCTTAGTATTATGAACGCAAAAAAAAACATTACGCTTCAAAAAATATTGTAAAAAGAAAATATTGCTATTAGTATAGCGTAATTCAAACTAATGTTATAAAGAGGAAAGATTTGTATGTATGTTCCGAATTAAGATCAAAAACTACTATACTGATTTCAAAAATCATCACTTTTAGAATGCTACATTATCCCTGATTTACATAGGCTACATTTTATCCCGATATTCCCACGGGAACGGATACCACGCGGGTAAAACCGCGAGGATCCGCTAGTGAAATAATAAAAACAAATTATAGTAATCGTCAATTAAATGTGAAAACCGTGTCATTGTTTTAAAAAACAGTAGGCCTACCTATACCTACTCAACGAATAACGAAACTTCGTTAGCCCTGCCGCCGTCTGCATGCTCGATTCTGCCATGCCCGGAGAGTGAGAGGGAGACGGGTTATTGTAACGAATAACGAAGGTTCGTTTTTCGTTGTATTATGTAGTACTACAGAACATATTCAATGCAAACTAGATTGTATCTCGATTCAAAATCTGAATACTCGCATCAAACAAAACAATACAGCCAAGCTCCCGTGGGCGAAACCACATCTTTGGAAATACTATGTTGACATTTTCAGATCAAACTTTACCATTTCTGCAGACGCTAACTTTACCAGTAGCAAATCAATCATTTTCGTAATATGCTCAGTAAATATTATACTTACTTTGAAGGAAGACTCCATTGTGGAGAAACCAGCTTTGGAAATTTTATCATTGATAAATACGACTTGAGAAGTGCTAGCTATTGTTTCTATTTTGAATAAAGATTTGGCTGTCGTTTGCAATATTTTGACTGTATTTAAGTAATTCATCTGTTGAAACGAAATTCAAGTAAGAATAAGAGATTTGTTTGATTATTATTTAACTCTATTAACCAAAATCCAACTAAAAAGTTGTAATAATGTCTTCAAGTGTCTTCCTTTATTTCTAAACTTTTCAAGATGTTCTTACTAAGACTACAATAAAAATAATTGAAACTTAAAAATATCTACTATAATTAGTTTTACTTTTAAGATGAGGCTCTTTGATTATAAGTAGTTGCGATAAGGAGTGTAACCACTTTACCAAGAGTGTACCGACAAACAAGAAGGAGTGTTGCATCCATAGACTCAATCTTATTGGTACACAGCAATGTACAAACAGCAAAAATCAACGGTTTGCATGTTTTGCAACTGAAAAGGGCTTCCTTTTTCACAAAAAAAATGGAATTTGACAAAAAAATTAAACATACGGACTGGTTGATTTGAACCGAGGTCTTCTGGCTTCAATGCCACCCGTTTTCTAACTGAGCTATTACAACTTTGGAAACGGTGGCAAAATTTGCCTTCGTATTCTAATGACACTGTAACGGTTTTTCGATTGGGTTACGTGTACGTCTTTATTAATAAGAATTTTCGATCTGACGGTCACGTGTCCTGACGCGAGTTTAACATTTTTTATCCATCATAAAAAGTGCACAACGCCGCTTAAGAAGTTTTCACTTCAAACATTTGGTGAAACACTTCTTACTTCCTTTCGTGTGACTGGCGTCTCACCGTTCACTTGCAGTCCTTATCTCTTATCGCATATCGTATGCATTGTACTACCCTAGTTTAATACATAACTGAATTGTAAAAGAGTCTGCGCGTGACCAGTCGCACGAAAAGAGAAAGGAAGTGGTTCACCGAATTTGTCCCATTTGTCCCTGACTGTAAGTGTATTTTCATTCACAACATTTTTATTAGCAGGCGGAGTAGATTCATGAAGGGGGCACATTGTGCAGTCCAAACCATTGCTAGATAATGCGGCAGCTGCTAGATTCTAAACAAACCCTAATATTTTCATAAAACCTCGTTAAAACATTTGTAAATTAGGCTGTATATATATTTTTATACATAACATTTTTATTGGCAGGCCGAGTAGATTAATGAAGGGGCACTTTGTGCGCGCGCGTGTGCAGCCGCACGGATGCACATGGCCGTGCTCGCCAGACCTGAATCACGCACTCGCCCGTGCCTTCCAAACCTTGCTAGATGCGGCTGCTGCTAGAATTTAACCAAAACCAAACCCTACTTAATATTTTCAAAATAAAAGGTTAAGAAACATTTTTAAACGTAAAACCCTTCCAGGCTTAGATTTAGGTAGTAGTTGCCTATGAATTGGAATTTTTTAAAACATCTTTAATTTTTTTCCTCTAAAACTTTATAACATTTTAGGTTTTACACGCAATACGGTATTTTACTGATTTTTTTTTATTTCTTTAAAACGTTTTTCGAAATATTAGCTACACAAAACAAGTTTTTATTTTGAATTATCTTGAATATTTTCAAAGATATAGGACTTCAAACTTTATAATTAGACAAGGACAGGACGCTATCTTTGTGACGTCAGTGCGTTAGTAGCGTCATAGTCACGCCATAGAAGATTTCGTTTTAGAAAGAGACAGCTATAGTCAAAATGAAACAGACTATAATTCTTTTATTATAAAACAGATTCAAATTATATTTTCACATTTGGTATTCTTAATTGCAATATTTTTTAACGTCATCATTAAATATCTACATTTCAACAACAGTAAAATACCCTATTACTACTAATTCTTATGTATAAATGCAAACCATTACCTACTGATAGTTTTTCGATTTATTATCTTTGATCACGTCTGAAACACTGTCTCGCTGTTTCTTTTTATTCATTCTGATGTTTTCTGTCCGTCTGTCTGTCTGTCTGTCTGACCAGGCTGTATCTCATGAGAGCTAGAGAGTTGAAATTTTCACAGATGATGTATTTCTGTTGCCGCTACAACAACAAATAAAAACAGAATAAAATAAATATTTAAGGGAGGCTCCAATGCAAACAAACGTGATTTTACTGCCGTTTTTTGCTCAATGTTAATAACGGCAACAGGTACCTAGACGCTTCAAATGTTTACAGAATATGAAGTTATATATTCAATTTAAAAATAAATACTTAAATTAAAATAAAATAAGTATTTAAGGGGGGCTCCCATACAACAAACGTGACTTTTTGCCGTTTTTTCTCGATCTTAAATATAGTGTCTAATGTTGTAGTATGGATAATGGTACGGAACCCTTCGTGCGCGAGTCCGACTCGAACTTGGCCGATTTATATTCTGTTTTTTTTAGATAGATCAGATTAAAGCATTCTTTGCCTTAACTCAACTACAGAGTGCATGCAAACTTGATTAACAACTAACTTTTGTCTATCGCTGTTACAGTATATTACAAAACAACTTATGGAAATACCTTACACATAGTGTTATCTAGTTATCTTGATGTACCTATAACAGAACTAAATCATGATGTAATACTCCATTAATATTTAATTATTTATTGTTTGATGTGGCGGCGTGCCTGTATAATCATCGTGGTAGATCCATTATGCCATTACGCCACTAATCCTTATTGATACACATTATCTCCATAATTCTTCAGCAGGTTTCTATACTTATGTATTTTGAGAAAACTGAAATTACTACTGAATAACGTAGTTTACATTTCGTGATGTTGTATGATTATATTGATTATGACGAGAAAAATTAAAATTGTAACCAATTTTATGCAAACTTTTTACTGCCTGCTTTGGACACAAATTCGGCTCCGTTATCAAAGTTTCATTTATTACGAATGGGTTTTCCATCAAAATTCAATCAATGTACGTATGTACAATGCGCATGAATGAAAAACAAAATATACTTACAAAGAGCTAAATCGCGTATTTCTGTAGCGTACTTTTTCCTAAAATATACTTAGTCTAAAATATTTTTCAAACGAAAAATATAGCAAGTATTATCAATGTCGTAGGCACATTATGTAATGTGGTACATAGGTAAGTACCGGTCAAAATTATATACCCTCCTAAAAATATTAAATATTAAGTATTAGAAGAAGAATGAATTAATTATTATTGAATAATTATTAATTAATTTGCCTAGTTTAATTAATTTAGTAAGTAATTTAACATGGATTGTGTACAAAATTAAAGAAACAGAATGAAATAACAAGTTTATTTAACGAAGTTTAATTGCGTTTGTGACTGTTTACCTGACGACCTTTGTCTTAGAGTCTGAGACTTAGACGAAGATTTTACTTTATGCACTAGAGCATAAAAAGTGATTTTATGCAGCCTATACCCAACATAAACACGAACTTTACGAGCATGAGAAGTGAAAAAATAATATCTTCCTTTTTGCTTCGCCGTAGTCGGCGATATAAAAAAATATCGTTCAAAGCATAACAGTATGGGCAAATCGATTTTGTAGGGAACGCACAGGCAACACACCACTTTTCTTTAAGAAAGTGTACCCTGGCGCTTCGCCAGCCATGGATTTTTTTGTCACAGTTTTCTATCTAAACTAACCAAATATTAGGGGTACCTCTTTCCTTTGGGAGGTTTTTGAAACGTGCACCCCATCGCTTTCCACGATCATGTCTTGTCTCGCCAAAGAGTGTTATCGTCTAGGCATCATTTTGCGAAATTCAAAAGGTTTTCAAAATCCAAAAACTTCAAAAAACTTTATACAACTTTTCAGATAGAAGCAAACTGGAATCAAGCGCATGTGTCTGGAATCCTTATCATGTAACCTACACACGTATGCTTGAGAAATATAATATAATAAAAAGAAATATAATACTGCTAAACTTGTATAAATACTAAAAAGACACCTATTAATTTATTTATTTTGCAAAAGCTGATAATGCAAATTATAGGATTACGGAAGCCTCTTTTTGATAGATCAGCTAACATTTAACTATTATAATAGTTACTTATACTGATTTTGAACTTATTCTTACTTGGTAAACTTCATTGAACATAGCAAACATGTCAAAAGGCCTTAGCTAACCTACGACACGTGTCAATTATCACGCGATAATCATGAATAGTGCTCACATTCAACTTTAATATGCTTGTGCACTATTAGAACCATTGGAATGTAATAATCGCAGTGAAGTGTTCAGCGAGCGTGTTCATCCGTCTCGTCGCCCGTCTCCGCGTCGCTCTAGCGAAAGCTGTCAGGATTGAAAACCGTGAGGCGAAGATCGCGGTTAAAACTTTGCCGGTGATTCGGGATTAGTCTGTGCCGTTGGAAATAAATCTCTTTTAATTATTCACCCACTTTGAATTTAGAAAGCTCTCCTGTAGGTAGGTAAGTATTTGACTTTTTAAGAAAAGGGAATATTTTAAAATTTTCAGATTGTAAGATGAAGATTTACGATTTATGGTGACGAAGATGTAGAAATTATTATTTGAAAATTCTTTTCAAAAGTATCGTTACAACTTTAGCAGGACATGAATATACTCATCCTTTAGGTACTCATCATACGAAGTTGTCAGAACTAAGGCGATTAGTTATGCCAACGTAGCTTGCTACTACAGGTGATCTGTGTGCCAACGTAATAAAAAACTGACAAGTGCAAGGCATAAAATGCTCAATGTGCACGTTTTCAGCGCTTTTACTTAGTTTTATACTATTACGACACTACTAAGGAAATTTTTCTTTCCAAATAATTACTTTAGTTTATTTAAAATTATTATTCAATTCCAATGTTTTGAATTATTGATATTAACATTACTCATACGCAATACCTCACGTTAGTTTTACATTTAAAACATAATAATTTATATGCTACACTTCGCTTAACCCTCAGAATAACGAATATCTACGTTGCAAAGCTTAAATTTAAGGATTAAATTTAGCAGCTTAAGAAATAAACCCACTAATGCCTTAAATATATCACTGATTAAATTAAAACAGTTACGAACTCCAGTTTTAATAAATTTATTAGTAGTCATGCCAAACTCCTAATTCAATAACTTTCGCTATAACGCGATAACTTTCTAAGTAAAACGATAGTCAGAAGTTTTGCTCGAACGACAAGGAAACATATTTTTGTTTCATAAAACACCGACAACTGTGAAATGGCTGAAAACTAAATGAACCTTCATTATGAAATACGTGACATGATAAAACCACAATAATGAAGTGGGTTATTGATCCCTAATTAACAGGCGCTGTAACTTCGAAAACGTATCAGCTTTTTTCGTAATTATGTTGTAATGTATAATTAATGACGCAAAATCTGACAGTCATGAAGATGTTAATTAAGTATCAGAACAGTGTGAGTGACCATGAAATCCAATTAACTTTACAGGGTAAGCCATTGGCCTAGCCAATATCCAAACAAGTGAGACATGCTTGTTCAATATGCAGTACAGTGAATTATGGCTTTAGGCGCAGTTTGTAAAAGTATTAAGTTAGTTTTTCATAGATCTACGCGTCGCAGCGCAGTAGATATTTTTTTCTGAACATACGTAATTAAAGGACCATAACGTAGCCCCTAAAATCTTTGGTTTGAAGTATTTAGAAATCGGCTTAGATAGTATTTTTGTAGATCGATAAGGTTATTTTAGTTACTATCTACATTAGTAGTTCCACCTGTATGACTTCTATGTAGGTACTACTGATCCATTTAACTCTATACACCATAAGGCACCATGAATTCTACGAACTGATTGAAAGGTTAAGTGCTACGACTTAGTAATTTAACTGGAATGATAGGTAAAGTTTACAAGTATCAACTTACTTTGACCTGGTCCTGTTCAGCTGCGTACTCGATGCTCTGGAATATGGTCCAGGTGTATCTCCTGCGGACCTCCATTCGGGCCAGGTACCGCCTGTACCACTGCTGGATCAGGATCGCAGCTTTCATCGCTGGAAAAACAAATCTTATTAGAAAATCCATGGTTAGCTAGGTGGCAGCGAGGTTGAAATATTTCAACCATACAAGTACACAAACTTCGTCGAAAATGCAGTTCATTTATTTGCTATAGACAGCTATAATAAAATTGATGACGGCTTAATTTAATTGTAAGATTTTTGATAAGTAATGTAAGTACATCAGGGGGCCAAGTCTGCTAACGTTAAGTCATAATCGTGTCTCAATCGTGTTTCAATTGCAGTGCTTTTTTTACACACTAGTTACAAGAATTATGACAGTATGGTGTGATGTAAATGTAGTGTGTGGTGTGACCATCAGAAGTAGTGTGAAAAAAGTACACATTTCTTGTAACTAGTATGTAAAAAAGCACTACAATTGAACTACAATTCAAACACAATTGAGACACGATTATGACTTAACGTTAGCAGGCTTGGCCCCCTGATTCTCCGCGTTCTAATATTTCCCGAGATTTTATGCCGATATGAAGCTTAATATCAGCATAAAATCATATCTTCTGTTTTCTTTTGCCGTTATTTGGCTTTACACTATTTATGTGAACAGCAAGCCAATCAATAAACTGATTGACTCTTAATTTTACTGAATTACAAAAAACCTAACTCTCGCCCTAACTCTGTTTCTTAAACAAACAACACATACAACTTACTGTCCCAGAAGTTAGCATTTACTCAAATAATTGTTTGATTTAATCTGGTCTTGTGACCCCAAAACTAAAGGTGGGCTACCGTCAAACTAACCCACGGTTAATATGCAATCCCATCCCAATTTCATTATACTATAAACATTAATACAATTAAATCCGGGATTGGGGTCTTTCTTCAGGGAATACTTTGAACGACTTGAGGAAGCAATAATACTATGCTATTAAAGTGATACTTGCGCGTGAATATTTTTTGTATGAAAAGGTGAAATCATGTTGTGTAGTTTTATAGTCTAAAGTAATAAGTTATTCTTGTAATTTTCTTATAATTTCGACCGATGAATATTCTTAAAAATAATAAAAATATTTGGTAACATTTGCATTACAAATCTCTACTAGACAATAAAAGTATAACGACAAGTAAACATCGAGCAATTCGATCAATTTGACAGCTTAAAAGGAATTATCAATTTTAATTTGCCTTATTTTCCAGCCAACCGAATCAAAGGCGGAAGCGATAAACAAAACCGACTTGTAAAAGTTAGCTATTTCAATGCCTTACAATTTGATTACTCACAAATTAATTACCAATAGGACAAAATTTCTAACGAAACTCTACCGCATGGTTTGGGCATTAGCTTAACGGAAAATGTATTACTTAACTTTGGTATAAACATCATTTGTTTCTCTGCGAGTGTCAGCTCAACCGATGCTTTTACGTGTACTAACTAGAATTCGAACACATGAAAATATATCTTCCATTATAATTGGAATGATATTTAACATAATTTTTTATTACGCATTATAGTATGAAACTTAATTGTGTAAATAATAATTGTCTCTATATTTTTTGTATCATACATTACTGTCTCAGATTTTTTTATTTGGTCTGAAATTACAGTATAAACTTTTAAAAATGCTTATTAGCAAAGAAAACTAATACAGTTAAATAGAACTTTCATAATAAATTACTCGTAGTATTCGTAATACTTCTTACTGTCAATTGCATCTGTTTCTGTTTTCTAATACTTATTAATAATTTGGCTGTTCCCTGTGAAGTCATAAATAAACTCTGTCTACAGATAATTTAACAGATGGTATTTGAACGAACAAAGGAAGTTGTTCCGGTGTTAATGTTTTGGTGTTATGCTCAATGTTACATTTGAGAATTTGCCAAGTTTACGTAGTTATTTAAATTATATAATATATGCAAATCACTCAAATAACAGATACCACAGTTTGTCGTATTGAAAACATTCATTGTATATTGTAAAAAAAATATAGGCAATTTATAAATTATTGTAGAGTGATTTAACTAAGCTACACGTCTTTTTACTAAATTATACAAATTCTTTCTTAAATAAATAGATAGAGCCTAATAGTATCCATTTCAAAAGGAATAAACCTACATATATATTTTCGTAACTGTTAGTAAAATGACGGGAACACCCGCACTCTGTGCCGAGATAACACAATTTTCCGGCTAGGGGTGTGAACGGTCCATGATATATGGATTCATCAGCTCCTCGAGCACGAGTGCTTTACGCCACACTAACAAAATAATACAATATATGAAGTGCTGAGTTTAAAAACGAACGATGTTATACTTTTTATTGATGTTGCAGTAACTAACTTTTTCGCAACGCTATTTTTACAATTAAATTTAATACGAGTAAACATAGTTATCTAAATTTTTACTTTTTTGCATTCACAATGCAATTTTTATTATTGAAAAACTGAAAATGAAGTACCTATATAATGTAGTAATGAAGTAATATAGAAGGCCCATCGGAGCTGGTTGTGAGACTTAATTTTCAATTTTTCGCGAGTAAACATCTCAACCGATTGACTCTTTTTCGAACCCTCAGACGGTGCGCGGTTCGATTCCAGTTTACGTAATTGAACATATTTTTTTACTACTTATAAATATAACAACATAAGATAGAGAAGCATTTAACAGTAAAGTAAAACTCGGTCTTGTAATGTGATCCAACCTCAGTCCCAACCGTGTGTGTTAAAAGCAAGCAATCCAATTTACATTACTTAACCTTAAATACTTACAACATTCTATCTATGAGAAATTCTAGTTGGTCCCTCGGGTGAACGCAAATTGCTTTACACTAATTCAATTAATTCAACTTAGATGTCGACTCCATTCATCTATTACTGACAAATTGAAATGTTGTTCCGCTAGATTCTGCAAGCGGTGTCGGAGGCACTACAACAAGTGTCATTAAGGCGCTACTCGGAAAAAGTATGGACTCTTTGATATAAAACTATAGGACGGTTAGAGTTGTTATAAATCTGGTAATAAGATAAAAATTTCTTCATACCTTTATCTAGAATCGTATAGTTTCAGAAACACGATTTTATGATTTTGGCTCGACACTTCTAATTTTCGAAAATACCTCTAAAATAAGAAATATCAAGATTATTCTTAAATAAGGATACATATACTATTGAAAATTGGTTTAATTAGTGGACACCAATAATATTTAGGATCGTATAGAAGCTTTTTTAAAAATCGCTATAGTTTTTGAATACGAAGTGATTTTGTGTTTTTTTTGCGTAATCGGCAAAATCGGTCTCGCTCCCGCCCGCGTCGTTTTGTCATAGCTATCTCGCTTCAGCATAATTTTTCCGAGTATTGCCTTAAATAGTTTCAACGACAGTTTTTAAATACATAAATTGTTAGATACCTAATGAGTCTGTGAATAAATTTATTTAAAAGCTACTTCAACAAAAAATACTCACTTCTTTCTGCTTTAGTCATGCTGACGTCATCCCTTCTCCAGAACTTCAGGAAAGGTGCTAGAGCCTTCATGGTGAACTCCCCGTTAAGGACTTTCCGGCCCAACTTCTTAGGCACCTCCTGTTCGATCTCGGAGCTACGGCACGAGGAGGAGTCGTCGCCGAGAGAACGGGCTCGCCTGCCTCCTCTGAAACTCACGCAGCCGCAGCCTTCCGCCAAAGAAAACATTGTGGGACTTTTGTCCTTTCTGTATTTCTTATCTCTTCGTTTCCGCGTACATCTCGGCTTGTTTGGTCTTGATTTGGGAATGTTGAAGATTTTTAACTATGACAATCAATGTAATGTATCCAGCCCCAGCAGCTGGTGAGACCTGACGACAAACAAACATAAAATTTTATTACTACTCAGTTTCATTATACACAAACATCATTATCATGTTGAACTTAATTAAATTCGTTAATGCTTTCTCTCACAAACGTAACTTTATTAGTGGCATAAAGAGGCTGTAAAAGGCAAGACTCTTTTTTTCCTTTTAAAAAGGTAGGTATTTATATACCTATATACAGATTCAACATTCGCCTTGTTATTCACAGAAAATATCGAGCAATGGGAAAGAAATCACATACAGAGTGTTTTCCTAATGGATGGCAATTTATGTTGCGCGATCATCATATTAAATTACCCGTTGCATTAGAGCTACGAAGAGCAAAATAATAAATGATTGTATATCGTCTCGCTAACGAGCATCGAAAACATTCCGTCAAAAACCTTCCTCTTCGGGTTCAGTGGGCGGCTTTCAGATCCCGTAATCGACATTCTCCCAGGATTCAATTTATATTTCAGTCGGTGGAGAGGTTTGCACTGACCCATTTGAATTCTTTTCACGGCTAAACGGAAATGAACAATAAATTTACTTCGTTGATTTATTAAAAGTGAAACTCATTCATACATTTAGGGAGCACACACAAAGTTAAATTATAGCGAAATTTAGAACTCGGCTATTGCTGGCATTCAAATAGCGTTTGGATTCCTCTTTTTCCCGATGCGTGTTTCATATAGCAAAAGTATAAAAAAAAATTATTTGTTCAAATTACTCCATGTCATTTATTAGTATTTTATGTGGTTTGGTTTATTTTGCACATATTATTATCTATCATGCATGCCCAGCAGCCCTATGCCCAGCAGTGGGCGTCGTTCGGGTGACATGATATAATCTATCACCGAAAATATTCCTAAAAAAAATATTATTAAGGTAAATATATTATTAAATAGCCGCAGATACTTTGTAGTCTGGAGGGGAACATAGGCTACTTTTTATCCCGGAAAAATATAATATTCCCGCGGGATAACGTCGTGCAGTCCACGCGGGCGAAGCCGCGGGCGGAAAGCTAGTTTTTTCTAGGATGTAACATATTTATTTAATCCAAATGTTTACCCCCATTATCTATACATTATTGCCATCTAATCGGAAGTTCATTTATGCCTTTGCGATAGAACCCTGGGGATCTGTGTGAAAGCATTTTGTACTGCCTCCTGGGAGGAAAATTTTTACTCCGTAGAAAATTGTCCAAATGAGGAAAAAATGGTAGTCCATTGGAGCAAGGTCTGGCGAGTACGGAGGATGACGTATGATTTCTAACTGCAGCTCCTGTAGAGCTACAACGGTTTCTCGTGCAGTGTGAAGTCTTGCGCTATCTTAACATGAAGCAATATTGGTGAAGATCGATCCACGATTCGGGACTTTCACTGCTAGTTTCACCATAATTGTTCGAAGTTCGGCACAATAAACATCTGCTGTTATTGCTCAACCAGACCTGAGAAAACTATAGTGAATAAATGAATAGATCACCAAACAGTTTCCATTAGCTATTTAAATATTTACTTTTTTGCATTCACAATGCAATTTTTATTATTGAAAAATGGAAAATGAAGTATTTTTGAAAAAACCAGCTCCGATGGGACTCGAACCCACGATCTTTCGTTTTCCGGGCGAAACGCTGGCTATACAGTGTGTAAGAAGTATTTGATAAATTCGACGCTTCTCGTAACGACTCCGTAGCTCAGTGGTTAGAGCAGTCGCACAGACAGACAGATAGACGGACAGACGGACAGGGCGAAACTATATGGGTTCCTTGTTGACTACGGAACCCTAAAAACAAGAAAGTCGAAAAGCGAATTGCACCTTACTGCACATTTTTTTAAACAAGAACCCCATCGGTATCATGTGAAAAAAGTTTCATTCGAAAATCTCACACCATTCAGTTTTCATGTCAATTCAAAGTATTTCAACTATTAAAACGGCAATTTCATACTTTAACCCCTATTATTAAAAAGCTTTAATTAACCATCATTCATGCATGTACAGTAAACAGCGACAGAGAAAGTAACACAAATAAAAATGATTTACCTATGTATCTGTAAATGGATTCAACGCGTTGGGAACATAAAAGGCCTTATAACAATTATCTCGTAAAGTGAGCCACACCACTCTACTCTGACCTTTCCCGATGCATGTACAAGTACAGTGTATATTCCTCTTTAAAATAACAAAGTAAATTATATTTCAAATCATATTGACGAAAGACTATTTTTATTAGTGACTAGTGGCTTCCCGTGGTTTTATCCACGTGGTACCCGTTCCCGTGGGAATATCAGGATAAAATATAATGGTGAAAAAAAATTTGATAACGGTTCAGTAGGTTTGAGTCTATCCATATAAACATTAGCAATATTAGTATAGATAACAGTCACCTGAGACTCGTGCAAAAGAATAAAATTATTCTCATACCAACTCCGTTTCACCGTACAAACTCGTTGAAGTACGTTTTTAAAAGAAAAATAGTGAAACTTGACAGAGGAACACGGCCTGAATCATGGCCCGCTATTATTTCTCGGCTGCTTGCGCTCCTACTGCAACCAGTGAGATAGAAGATGGCTTTGCCTGAATAGATGAAACCAAGTACAGGCGCGTTCATAAATAATCTAACAGCGAAATAAACTTATGAAGTTTCAGTTCTATTATTTTATTTTTAAACTAGCTGTTGCCCGCGGATTCGTGGAACGCATGCATTCGTTTTATGCCCTTAGAAGTTGAATTTTATAAAATCCTTTCTTAGCGAACCCATACGCCATAATACCCATCTGCGGGCCAAACAACTGTATATTAGTCCAGTAGTTTGATATCTCGAGAACTACTAATGCTATATGTATTTTTTTTTCTTGCAACAGCGACTGAAATGTGTTCTTAAAAATTCGATGTGGGGCTACTAGGCCATAATTATGGGGTATCATATAAAAGAGCGCTGCTTGCACACTCTCAAAAAAAAATCTTTCGACGTAATAACGTCTTAACTTATCAATGAACGCCCGCCGGCTGCACGCCCGAAAAAGTGACACGTGACAACAAACAAGCGATAGAGAAGCACGATTGGCTTAAGCATTCGGCTTGTGACACGAAGAGAGAGAGATCGAGGGGACATAACTCACTCATCACGAAATCTCGAAAACTACTGGACCAACGAAGATGTAATTTGGCAGGAAGGTAGATTATGCCTAGGAGACGTCCGCTAAGAACGGATTTTAGGAAACTCCTCCCCTAAAGGGGTAAAATAGGGGGGTTAAGGTTATATGGAACTTCCTCATTTATGGATTTAGAAGCATGAAAATTGGTACGTTGGATATTGGTTACGACTGAAAATGATCTGAGTAAGCAAAGTAAAAAAATTCCCTCTCAATAGGGTAAAATGGGGAGATAAAGTTTATATGGAACTTCTTCATTTCTGAACTTAGAAGTATGAAAATTGGTATGTTGAATACTGATCACGATTGAAAATTATCTGCGTAAGCGAAGTTATAAAAAAACCCTTAATAGAGTAGAGAGGGGGGATTAAGGCTTATATGAAAACTTCCTCATTTCTGGACTTAGGAGTATGGAAATTGGTATGAAGGATACTAGGTCATGATTAAAAATGATCTGCGTAGGCAAAATAATAAAAAAAACCCCTAATAGGGTAGAAAGGGGGGGCTAATGTTTATACAGGGTGTTAGAGGCACCATTGCAAAAAACTTTAACCATGGCTTCAGGCCATCATGCTGAACAACGCACAGCAATAATTTTTTGTCGGAAATGAAAAAAATATTTCGACTTTTCCTACAAACTTAGCAACTAATCGGGACATTTTGTATGGAGAGTCGAAATATTTCTTTCATTTCCGACAAAAAATTCTTGCTGTACGTTGTTCAGCATGATGATCTGAAGCCATGGTTAAAGTTTTTGCCCCTAGCACCCTGCATAGGGTGGGGGGGTATTAAAGATACGGAGTTAGGATGTTTATGGGTCGGTCGGTCGTCACAACTAAACGGCTAAATCGATCGGGATAATTGAACTCTGGCCGGGAAAATTTCATACGGTTTTTTTAACTCGGGAAAATTACAGTTCCCTTGGGGACACAGTTTTTTTTTATTCACTCATTCAATGAAGCATGGGTCCCATGACAGCTCATTTTCGTGCAAAGCAAAAAGTTCTGTATGCATTGGAATAATACTCAAGAAAATCAGTACTTATTACACTTTTTTTAACAAAGTATTGAATTGATTTTTTGCATTTTGGTAGTTCAAGAGTAGGAGAATGTCCGAATATTATTCATACGTAAGTAAGTAACTCCTGTTTGTCTAGGTATCGTTACCTTCTTATGCCTAAACCACCGATCTGGCTTTCATGAAATTTATTAGAGCAGTGGGTAGCGTGCTCGGCCTGCGATCGCTGAGGCTATGTGACTTTTGCAATGGTCTACCACGGGATTGCTGTTAAAAATATACCGTGCAATTTTTTTAACAATCCAAACTTCAGGGGTAGGTCATGTTACGTATTTAGAATAAATTTCTAAAAAAAAATCATATTTTTTTTTTTTTTTTTTATGTTTACCTACTGTATTTTTATCTTACTGTCGATGTTTTGAATATTAAAATAAAACTTTTCTAACAATTTAGAAAATTAAAACAATAAAAACAAAGATAATAATTTATTATTAAATTCCAATTCTTCATGGGTTGAATTAAAATTCTCACAACACTAGCGAGCAATCAGCTGTTAAGGGTTATTGACCTTTGACCGCTCCTTTCGGAATAGTTACCACCCCTTTCTCTTCTAACTGTGCTCCTGGTTATTGAACACATTATTCAAATGGGTTCCGGACATTTTTCGAAATTTTATTTTAAAATGTTAAGAGTGAAATCTCGTTTTTACTTATTATTCAAAACAATAATAATAAAAAAGCAGGACATTAGTTTTTAATCAACCATGCACGAAAGTCGGTTTAATTTTTTTAAACTACCTACATTACTTCTTAATTTTTAGTGTAGATGTACCATAATAATGGCCCATATCTCAAAAACTACTTACTCAACCGATTTCAATAAAACTTAAAACTGTTGCCTAAGTTGGAATTGGAATACCCCTGATTAAAAAAAAACAACTCGATATGACTAAGTTTTTGAGAAATTTGTTGACAAACATACACACACGAAATTACATACATACCTACATACAGGTCAAACTTATAAACTCCACCGTTTTTGGTTAATAAATTGGTTATTTAAATTTTTACTTTTTTACATTCGCAATGCAATTTATTATTGTTGAAAAATGGAAAATGAAGTATTTTGAAAAAATCGACCCGTCTCACAACCAGCTCCGATGGGACTCGAACCAACGACCTTTCGCTATCCGGGCGACTGCTCTGACGAGAGCTTGTCTGTAAAGTCAGTTTACGGACGAGAATTTTACGTGATAACAATATGCCGCTGTTTCTCTTTTACTCGAACGCTTAGGCTTTCGTAAACGGAACGTGATGATACTTTTTCGGGAGTGCAGCCAACGTTCATCCTACTTCCTACTTTTAATATTATAAATGTGAAAGTTTAGATGTTTGGATGTTTGTATTTTTGTTACTCAATCCCGTCCCGTCAAAATGGCCGAACGAATTTGGCTGAAATCAGTTGAACACACATTTTGGGACAAATTGCAATACTTTGTAGCCTGGAGAGGAACATAGGCTACTTTTTATTCCGGAAAAATATCACATTCCTGCGGGATAACGTCGTGAAGTCCGCGCGGGCGAAGCCGCGGGCGGAAAGCTAGTCAATTTATAAGACGTTATCACGTCAAAAACATATTATTTTGATGTCAGAACAAAATTGGACAGCTCTTCAAAAATAAAATCAATCGACATCAAATCGTAAACATTTTACATGTCTACCAGAAATAATTTTTGACCTTAAGGTGTATCGATGAGCTCAGTGGCGCCGCCAATGGAAATAAATCAATTGCATTTTATTAAAGGCTTGGATTAAAGTTTCGGTTATTTCGCGCAGGTGAAAGAGTGGAATGCATTTTATAAAATACTTTTGAGAACTCAAACTTACGCACATAGTGCCAAAAGTGGCCACATTTGGCAATATCGAGATCCATAACTTGGTGCTCATATTTGAGGCCATGAAAAAACAATTAAAAATTGCATTTTGCTCTTTTATTTTCGCGAAATAACCGAAAATTTTAATCCAAGCCTTTAATAAAATGCAATTGGTTTATTTCCATTGGCGGCGCCACTGAGCTCATCGATACACCTTAAATACTCTAATTTCGAATTTACGAATTCGAAATTAGAGTATAGAGCTAAGTTGAACCGGTAAAATAACCGAAATTAAAAGTAACAAAGTTCATGATTACCAGGAGCTCATAAGTGGTTGTGGCTTGTGCGTAATAAAACGTAACCCTAATTTTCTCTAACCAATAGACCTGCTGTCTACTACAATATCGGCGTCATCCATCTCAGCACAGTCTCAGCGCGACGCTACCGCGAGTGAAAGAAACGGCAAATAAATAATAACAATATCTAATTCCTACTTGCGGCGTCGTCGCCGCGATTTTAACGCGAGTGAGAGAGAGGGCAAATATTTAATAACAATTTAACAAAATCCTTGCGCCAACGGGAACACGACGAGCCTAGTGTGGGTATAAATGGGTGTTGGCCGCCCGGCCGGCACTGGGCCATTGGCGCAAGCATTTCGCTAACTGTCATTAGACGGTCCGCCCTATTAGGGTAATCGTAGTATAAGTTCCGTTATCATAGTATTTATTTTTTATGTACTTACCGAATGGAAAGTAAAAATTTGGTTGTGTGTTTAAAAACTTCAATTATTCGAGGAACAGAAACAAAACCATGTTTAGTCTCGAAAACTTACATTATTATCTTATCATAATTTACAGTTTTTACTCTGTTTCATTTACACATAGGTACAGTTAATAACCTTATGCTCGCATCTTAAAATCAAACAATTGAATTCTATTTTTATTTTCGCACAGACGTTATTATTAACATCATTTTTATACTCAGCCCCGAACGTTTACTAAAGCGCCCCACAGATGGATCAGTTCGCCTGTCGGCTGCGGCCTGTCAGTACCCCTAATATCAGTTGATTTATACCGTCAACGTTTACGAAAACTCGGATGAACTGCGCATGTCGGTAAAGCAGTCAAAGGACATGAAAGAGATAGAGCGATAGTTTTCGTTTACGAATACAGTTTGCCAAACTCATACTAGGGGTACTGACAGGCTGTTGCCGACAGGCCGACTGATCATCTGTGGCCTCCTTAACTCTTGTATACGATGATAAGAAACCACAGAATTAGATACGAAACTCCGGGTCGTTGAGAGGCCGTGGGCCGGTAGTTGGATCTATCACCCTAGTACCAGGAGCGAATGTGACTGGAAAAAAATGTGCATGATGCGCATTCACACATTCACACGCACACAAGGAAGTCACTCACACGTCCATCCATCACCGTCAGTCGTTCACGGGAAGCACCGAAAAAGGTCGCACTTTCGGTACCTACTTGTTTAGCTTAAACGGTGAAAATTATTTACGATTAGAAGCAAGTTTCTATGAATGATATTCTCAGTGTAGTGCCTGCCCGTGTTGAGTTACGTTTGTGATGAAAAACCAACTGATATTCCAGCACGATGATGGTGCAGTGCAGCGGCAGCACCGGCCCATTTGGAATGTGATGTTGTACCTACTTACTTACGTTAGTAGTTAAACGACAACTTCTCTCAGTGGATTTTTATTGTGGAAATAAAAAAAAACATTGTGTTGTGTATTCAAAATAGTGTGTGTGCAAGTGTGCAACAGAACAACAAAACGACATGAAAGTTTGCGTAGTCATATGTGGTCATATTGAGAATGTGAGTGAGTACCTACCTAGTAAGTACCTACATTTGACCTACATACAATTTTTGCATCGACTAAACTGTTTTGTCGAGTTGTGTGTGTGGTTCTCGTGATTTCTACACAACTAAACCGTTTAATTAAGCTTTTTTACTTTTTTGTCGAGCAACTATCGAGTTGTGCGATATGCGCGCTTCAATCTAAGTCTTCAATGTACCTACCTATTCCTATAAATAAAAAAACATAATAATGATACACAACAAAATAGTTGTTCAACTAAAAGTTGTATGTATGCGCTAGCTCTAGTCTTGAAATTGTGTTTTTACGTAAAAAAAAAGAAAAAGAAACGACACTCCGACCGAAATTTTGCTAGGTAGGTAGGTACTTAGCTCATAGTCAAAATTGAATTAGGGTTAGACAATAAAAAACCTTTTGCTATTTGCAATTTTATTCATCTTTCAAGGAAATAACTAAGTGAAATCCGATTTGTGATCGATCATTAGTGATGTGAGCAGAATGACTTCTATGATTAGGATTTATCCATTGGATTTATCAGAAAAAAACGAACCATCCTCCGCCGGGAATCTAACCCGGGACCTTTTACTTTCCGGCCGAATGCTCTGATCGCTGAGCTACGGAGTCGTTAGCTGCTCAGCCGGCCATTTATTTAGTTCAACTTGCTGTCGTGAAACTTGTGATATTGTCGGCGCGGCGCGGCGTCGCGCGCCGCCACCGCCACCCGGCCATCGCTCGTCGGCAGTCTGCCGAGTACCAGGCTAACAGAAGGCCGGTAGAGATGGTATGCTATCAGCTGAATAGGGCATTTACCTCAATAGTGTGGACCAACAACAAATGTCGATAAAGAAATAATACTTGGAAATAAGAGTAGGTACCTACTTACAAATTTCAATGTCTCAAAATTTTGCCCAACATAGATGTTCCCTACCTACACTTCACGCTCCTTTTGTATGTATACCCCCTTTCGATAACACGTTGTACTCATACATAATGTCATACTTACTAAAAGTAAAAAAAAAATTTTTTTTTTTGGAAATTTATTCTAAATACGTGACTTGACCTACCCCTGAAGTTTGGATTGTAAAAAAAATTGCACGGTATATATCGTGCTTCGGAAGACAGGATAAGCCGATGTTTCTGGCTGCATATGGATTGGTTAATACACCATAACTTCAATGGGCCCGTGCGGAAGGTCATGGCCCATTCTTCTTATCCATCTATATGAAGGCCTGTGCCCCAGCAGCGGGGACATTAAAATAGATTTATGAAGGTACTGATGAGACCTGAGAGAATGCCTATCTACCTACTTCTTGCCACAAAATTTTACGATGTAGTACTCGCGGACGTAGTCGCGGCCTGCTATTCATATTCCTATTTCTACTATCCCTACTATTATTATAAATGCGAAATTGTATATGCTCACATCAAAACGCCTAAATCAATTTTGATGAAATTTGAGGATGGATGGAGAAAGTTTGAGACACTATTAGGAAGAACATAGGCGAATTGTCACCGCGGGAATAAGGCTCATTCCCATGGTAAAATAAGTTTTAGCTCGGGCAAAGCTGTGGAATGGAATTGGTATTTAAGGCGATAGTTTGAGCTCATGGGAAGGATTATATTTAGAATAGAGACAGTTTAAGGCCCTGGAAAAGACATATTTTACTTTTTACCACGGGAGATCTCATTGCTATGGAAAAATCACTTTAAGCGCGAGCTAATTTGGGGACAGAAATTGGTAAATAAGTAAATCATTTGAGACTGTGATGGCATTCGTATTATTAGCAGATGTGCGGGCCGGGCTCGTAAAACAAAACTAGGAATAAAAAAAAAAATTCAAAAAAATGTTTCGAATATTTCTTCTAATAGATTAAGAGCGACAAGTTTTATTAGCGCACGGCGGGGACTAAGACAAATGAAGTCTTGGGTAGGCCGTAAATTACGCTCAACTGTCAGACAAACTATTCAAACTGGTGAATGATGGACAATTTTAGTTTAAATGCACAGATTTCTAAGAGTTTGGTAGATATTAAATGTGTTGCAGATGGGTGAAGTAGACGAAGGAAGGAAAAGACTTGAGTTCTCTGAATTGTTAGGGCGGATCGTGAGAAGTTGTGCGTAGGCGTCACCATGGAGATTGCAAGCATCAAGCTGACCAATGAGGGATCGAGATGGGCGTAGAGCGGGAGGAGATAACTTCAGTAGAGATGGAAGATAGAAAACGGGGATGCAACTGGCATTGGGGGACGCTATTTGATATTTTAGGACAGTGATAGATTGGGAGTTTCGTGACTCCATTGTAACTAACTGTGTGAGAAATAAAGATTAAAGAGTTAACTATTAATTAAATACTAACTTTGTTAAGTAAATTGTAGATTTGAATATTAAAACAAGTGTAACTATTTTACAAAGTGAATTTAAACAACGTCGAGAGGGGTATGTAATTGTGTACATTGTGGCTTATTCCGTGTGTCAATAAAGGTACAATCTCTAGAATAACGAGCGGTATATCACATACAACGTAGAAAAGTATCAATACGAAGAACAACACCATTCTGGGGGTTTCGCTTTAATAACCGAATGGAACCCGATAGAACATCTCATTTTTGTGTTGGCTTTAATATGCGCAATAGTCGTGTTAGGGTGTTGTGGATATAAGATATTCAGTTATTGCAATCGTCGAATATTAAATAGACGGAGGTATTTGCAAGATGGTCTACCGAATGAGATAGAAATGCAAAGAGCCGGGTTAGACCTCAATCGAGGCTGAATTGGATTGCGTCTTTTCTCGATGCATAGTTAATCTCAGAGATAGGGATGGTTAACGTGAAAGTATTAATTAAAGCTCTAGAGACTGTAACTTTATGTAGCCTGGTGGAATACGAAACACTAATATCTACCATGAATGTTAATAATCAAGTCTAAATTAGACTAATATGTGAAATAGTTTTCCTTTCCATTTTTCAATCAATGGAACAGGTTTGTTCTATAAATGTGTTCGTATCTCACTTTAGACTTAAGTTGTAAAATAACTATTGAAACTTTAGTGTGTGTTTAATTAAATTTAAGTGTGAATCTAGATGACCTTAGAGAGTTTTTTCTTTGGATTTTCGCTTTCTCTCTATGTAGTATGGTCTTAAGATAGGAGCTGAAAATCTAGCTGTCATTATATAGCAACCTATAGGTGACAGCTTAAATAATCAAACCAGTTTCTTTTTGCTATTTCGAAGATAAACAAAACACATTTAAGTTAAATAAATAATATTTTTTTTCCATAATTATATGTTTTACTGCTTAGATATAAGATTCCTAAGAGGAAGCACAGTGTGAGGCATAGTCAAATCCGTGTTGAATACTAAGAAATACTTAGGAGAACCATTGAGCTAGTTTGTTTGACTTCGCTTAACACCTTGCGTTCTCACATGTACACCTTTCAGTTGAATCACGATTACTATGAGCTAAATTCGTTAGATTTCAGTCTAGGTCTAGGTAGATTTCTATACATATACCTAAATAAATAAACATGGGATAGTAGGGAGTGATTAAAGACTTTAAGGGAGAGACTACATTCAAACCGTTGAGGTTACCTGTGTATAGGTAGTTTATTTAAACGTGTTAGTAAAGGGGTCTAGCTGCTGAATTTGGACGAGAGAGACAACAGGAGCAGAGCAGAAGGAAGTATAATGTATTAGTGTTGAATAGGTATAATGTGTAAGTTCATTTTGCCTCTACACAGGACATAGACGCTGTTAGGTGCACTTATAGACTTGTATTTAGGATAGGAAATAGAGATAGGTATACTAGGTGATCTGTGATGAAATAGGACTTGCACAGGGTGTTTAAATCCTGGGGTGTTTGACCGCTTGAGGCTGCGAGCTAGTCATTCCACCCACTGACTTTAATCGAATGAGGGCCCTTGACTATAAGAGATTATTCTCTTAGACTACTGAACGGGATGCTCTGGCCGGCACTCGCGAGCTCAGCCTTATTGAGCCTAAAGGCTATCTGCGTTTGGGTTTCAGTGAACGGGTAGCAGCATTTCTGGGTCGTCGTCACACTTGCACTTCCATAGCGTTCAGCCATCGCCCGATTTGGCCAAATCGAACTTTCTCAATTAATACAAATATGAATAAATAAAGTATACCATGGTATTATGGGGAAGGTGTCTAGCGAACACCTTATAAAATAAAGTAAATAAATGTCCACATCCTGGAGATGTCTGACATACGCTTCGCAGCGTAACAAAGATGGCTGACGTTCCCCAAATAATAAACCTCAGAAGGGTTTTTCCTAGAAGGTTTTGTAGGCGCTACTAAACGACCAGAGTGTAATCCACTACGTGAGCAGACATCTATTGGTTATAGCTTAGGAATTAGAGTAGAAGAGAGGCGAAGGTCGCGATCAGATTAAAACAATTTGCATTTTAATATTAACAAGCTTCGCAATGTTATTTAAAACCATAGGCCTGCGGAATGATGGATTTATCTCGATGAGCTTCCGTTCTATTCACACGCAGCTACTAAATAGTACAAACATAAACACGATTCGCAGATCACTTAGATGCCAGTAACATCGACTTTCACCAAGACCACCAAATACATAGAAAAACATTATAACTAGACGATCACATATACAAATCAGGGTTAGAGCCACTACAGAAAATGGTGTCGTGTCGACCAGGATTCCAAATACGTATTCGAAATAACGATACGATTGGATCAAAAGGACCAAATAATTATAATAAATAAATAAAACAAAAATAAATAAAATAAACACAACGTAGAAATCGTGGTCAGTTGAAAGGAATACTTTTACAGGGATGTTACGAGACATGTGATGCGAAACAAGGAGGCGAGATAAATTGTGCATGGAATAATTATTTTAATTATGTGCATGGTGTGATTATTTTATTGTGTTAAACTGTTTACATGTCTTTTGAATGTAGGGGAAAGACACAGTTACAGTCAGAATTTGTCATAATGTTATCAACGAGATCGAAAAAAAAAAAAAAAATATACATACCTATTTCGTAAATTATAAAACTAAAAGAATCTATTTTTAGACAACTGTATAGCCAAGTTATTTGTTCACGGAAGACAAAGCCTGTCTGACAAGCTTGTGAATGGGAAGCGAGACAAAGGAGACCTTAGGGTTAATGTTTTATTGGTTTGCAACTTAACTGCTGTTGTCCATTGAAGTAAAATTTGACGGCTGTACATTAAAGACAAAAGGGAAGGACGTGGAGAATTCTTACCGAACAAAATAAACAATAAAAGAGTAAAATAAAAATACTTTCCAATATTATTCAAAGCATAGCGTCGCGTTTGACGATTTTGACTGTACGTAAAAAGGTTAGCATAATAAAGATGTGTGATTTAGGTGGAGACAAAGGCGGGAGCAGATTCTCAAGATATTGTTACATTTCAATGTAAGTCTGTTATCATGAGTATTTTAATCACATGTGGTACTATCTACCTTTCTCATAAAGAACGATCTGTGCATTTAGGAGTAGGGGAAAGTTTAAATCAAAACTAGTTTGTCGGCAGTTGAGTTAAGTGACGTTATAATGCCTAGGCGCAGTAAGAGACGGGTTAGGGGTCAAGATAGGACAGGGGAAAGTCGTGAGGGTAACGGAGGCATAGGGGAACAAACGGGAAATATAGATAACATAACTTTACAACAGATGTCACAAAGAATGGATGAATTTCAAAATACATTACGGCAGTTGAGCGCGGAGCGATTAAACGAGAGGTTAGAGTCGCGCGGGAATGTGCAAAATAGTCATCAGACGATTAGACAGGAGTCGATTAGCACAACAGCTAGTGGTAGTGCCGCGAATTCGGAAACTAGAAACTTATACGTCATACAGCCTTCAGTTGCGAAGCCGAGTTTTGACGGAAAACCATTCGCGAACCCTATTGCGTTTTTGAAACGATTAAAAAAATATATTAGAGAAGTGAATGGACAGGACCGCGAAATTGATATAGCGCTAGGTTGCATCATGGGACATGCACGAAAATTGATGGAGATGTACTCAAGGAGATGGAATACTTTTAGTGATTTTGAGGACGACTTTAGACGGACTTATTGGACTGAACAAATACAAGAATCCGTTAGGTATAGGTTGATTAACGCGGTGTACACAAGTGAATCAGCGATTTCGATGTCCGAACATTTTGCTGAATATGTTGAGTCGATGCAGTCCTTGACTATATCTTTTAGTGAAAGGGATTTAGTAAATTCGATAATGCGTCATTATCCTTTAGATGTTCAACGGTTGTGGTTTACGAGAGCAGAGGAACCCACTATTATGAAAGGCGCGAACTTTCTTAGGAGTATCGAACAAAATGTAGTTGTGGGACAGAGAGAGATAGGTAGATATGCTAAAGAAAGAGGAAATAACCAGAGAGGTCGTTACAGTAGGACACAGACAGATTATCCAGTTGCGGCAACGATTTTAGCGGAAAGATGGCGAGGCAGAGGCGGTTCAACTCGGGGAAGGGCTCACCGACGAGGCAGGATAGGTTACGGATCATATTCTAATAGGAATACATCACGGTCAAACGTGTTGGGTGAAATAAATACTAGGCCAGCTATAACATTCATGAAGGAAGGTGAGGGGTCAACATTATCAACGTCTGTGAGGGAGGATAAAACAAAAAACTAATACCCCCTACACAAGCGGAGTCCGATCGGTTATCAAAGTGTAGGAAGGGGAATGAATGGACTTCAGAAAATAGGAAAGACGGTATAGCATATAAGATTTTAGTTAAAAATGGATGGGAGCCAGGTCAGGGTTTAGGAGCAGACGGAAAGGGATTGAAGAGGCCATTGACCGGGGGAGTGTCAGTGAGTAGCAACAGTTTGCGAGCAATAGCGTGTAGCATAGGTGTCTTATTGGAAAATCAATTCAATCATGTGATAGAATGTGACGAAGAAGGGCTTGCGTGTGATCTTTGTACAAGCAGGGGTAGAGAGGTTTTGTCGATATCACATGAGCTAGACGAGTTAGATTACTTAGGTGTTGATTATTCGTTGCCTAGATTACCCGAGATAGGAGTGGATGTGTACGGGATGCGTATAAGTGCATTGATAGACACAGGGAGCCAAATAAGCGCTATAACTAGGGAACTACACGATTCTATTCGGAAAGAGAGAGGTGATTTGCCCGAGATCGCTATCCCGGCTATACAGGTGCAGGGAGCATTTGGATCACGGAGTGAAAGTGCGAATCGTATGGTACTAATAGAGCTAAGTTTGGGTGGCACAATCATTGAAACGTCAATGTTAATTCTGCATAGGCTTCCTAGGTCAATGATATTAGGATACGACTGGTTGGAACATGTCAAGGGGATAGTGGAGTGTGGTAGAGAAAGGACGTTATCAATTGAGCACTTAGGAGTTAGGACTAGTGTCAAAATAAATTCGAGTTGCGAATTAAAACGGTTAGGCGGGAGAGACAATGCAAACATGATAAATACGATGTTAGAGACGGACGCCCAACCGGCGGTGTATAATGAGGCGAGCGAGAAAATAAACAATAGCGGAAAGGTGGCTACCTACTTGGACGAGATGGGTTTAAATGACGAACAAAAGAAACTATTGTTACCCGTTTTAAACAGATATAGTAGAGTGTTTACCGACGAATTAGGATTGACGGACAGATACGAGCATGTTATTGAATTAATCGACGACACGCCTTTTATAAAGCGAAGTTATCCAATACCTTTAGCATATAGGGAGGAGATAAAAAGAGAACTAGATGGGTTAGAGGGCTTAGGAGTTATCCGTCAGGAGGCGACACCGTGTTGTAGTCCGCTTACCTTTACAAAAAAGCGAGACGGAACAATTAGACTCTTATTAGACGCGCGCGAACTCAATAAGAAGATGGTGGGGGACGCGGGGGCGCCACCACTTACATCAGAAATCATACAATCCTTTTATGGGGTTAATTACATCAGTCTTATTGACCTCAATAATGCATATTTTCAGATACCATTACATCCCGATTCTAGAAAGTATACAGGGTTCACTTTTATGGGGAAAACCTATACGTATTGTGTTTTACCTCAAGGACTTAAGACATCGGTGGCAGGTTTCTCGAGGGCTATGGATTCGATACTAGAAGGGGTGCGCGAGTTTTGTATAAATTATATAGATGACATAGTAGTGTTCACTAAGGGGGACCTAAAGTTACACCTAGAACACCTAGATCAAGTACTGAGCAGGTTAGGGGCGGCTAGACTAACGAGTAGGAAGGAAAAGTGTAAATTCTTATGTGTGGAGGTAAAGTTATTAGGGCACATTGTAAATACCAAAGGGGTACAAATGGATTCGGATAGGGTAAGGGCGATATTGGATTTCCCCGCACCTCGAACCATAAAACAATTAAGAGGATTTCTGGGATTAATAAACTATTTTCGTAGATTTGTATCAAAGTATAGTGAGGAGGTTAGGCCTCTGTGTGACCTATTGAAACAAAACAAAAGATGGTCATGGACACAGGAAGTAGACGGTTGTTTTAAAAGGGTGAAAACTTTATTTGTAGATACCGTGCTTCTTGCACATCCAAACCCGAAGGATATATATTATTTACAAACGGACAGCTCGAATATAGGTGTCGCAGGATACATCTACCAACTAACAAGTGAGGGGGAAGAGAGAGTTATAGGGTTTTGTAGTAAATCATTATCAGAAACGGAACGCAGATGGACAGTCACTGAACAAGAGCTGTGGGCCATAATTTATAGCCTATCAAAGTTTGAAACGTATTTAAGGGGTGCTCGGTTAGTAATTAGGACCGATCATAAGAGTTTGACGTTTCTACAATCGTGTAAATTACTAAGCGCTCGCATGATACGGTGGGTAAGTTATATAGGACAGTTCGATTATACGATTGAACATGTCAAGGGTAGTCTGAACACTGTAGCTGACGTGTTGTCACGACATATAAGTGGAGTCACCGATATCTTGACTAATAAAACTGTGGGACCGGAAATGAATTTGTTTGAAATACCAACTGGACGACTCATAAAGAATAATTGGGAAGAGATAAGAGAACATCAGGGGCGCGATCGTGTTGTTAGCGAAATAACTAAGCGTATAAAAGTTGGGAGCGAGTCTGAGGCTAGACATTACAGACTAATAGACGGGATTCTCTATAGGATAGAGATAGGTTCGGGGAGGTCGCGATTATATGTTCCCGAGAACTTACAAACGGAATTGATTACTAGTATACACGAGGAAGTAGGACATTTTGGGCGATACAAGGTTCTTGCGTTAATGAAGCGACGTTACTACTTCACTGAGATGGCACGCAAAATAGGACAGGTAGTTAGGGCTTGCGACGTGTGTCAAAAATCGAAACATGCGTTGGAGACACACTCAGGACCAATTAAGACGGTGATAGCTAGGGAGATAGGGGAACGAGTATTTTGTGACATTTATGGACCAATACCGGCAGGACGCTTTAGTCATAAGTACGTGTTTGTTATGCAGGACGCCTTCAGCAAATTAATTAGATTATACTCATTACGACAGGCGAGTGGCAGGGCCTCATTAACTTGTGTTAGAAAATTTCACGAACAGGTCAAAATAAAGGTTTTATGTTCGGATAGAGGTGCAAATTTCACATCAAGGATTTTTGAGTCAGGTGTTAGACAGTTAGGTATCGTACTAACGCACACCTCAATCAGAAACCCGCGACCTAATTCTACGGAGAGGGTCAATAGAGAGCTAGGAAGAATGTTTAGGACGTATTGTGAAAAATCACATTGTTCTTGGGTTGACGTATTGCCGAAAATAGAGGATTGTTACAATCAAGTTATACACACCACGACGGGTTACACACCTAACGAAATAGTATGGGGTACAGGAACTCGTTTATCTACGGATAACGACAAAATTATTGGAGGGGGGTTAGGCCTACAACAAGAGCCATTAGAATTAGTTCGGGAACGAGCGAGACAGAACATGTTGAAGTCAGCCGAGAGTAGAGAATTTCATTATAACAAAAATCATAAACTAGTGTGTTTTGACATAGGTGATCTAGTGAAGTTGAAAAAGTTTGCGAAATCGGATGCATCTAAAAAAGTGACTAAGAAGTTTGTACGTTTGTTTGAAGGACCATACGTCATTGGTGCTATTCCCAGTAGCAACGTGTACACTCTAATAGATAAACAAACAAACAAGATAAAAGGGAATTACAATGCGATACACCTGTTTCGCTATTATGTGAATAGATAAAAATAATAAAAGAAAAAAAAAAATAGGGACAATGGTTTGTGAGGCGCCATACTTATGTAACAAAGGAGGCGGAGTATCGGGGTTTATTGCCTACTTGGGTATACAATGGACAGATAAGAGCTATAGAAAGGGAACGTGAGAACTGAACGAATACCGTGGGAGAGTTTGGAAATGTGGCCAGATAGGAAATATAATTTAAAACGACCTTACATTCGGATGTAGGTGTTTAAGATTCTATTTAGGGGAATGTGTGATGGCATTCGTATTATTAGCAGATGTGCGGGCCGGGCTCGTAAAACAAAACTAGGAATTAAAAAAAAAAAATTCAAAAAAATGTTTCGAATATTTCTTCTAATAGATTAAGAGCGACAAGTTTTATTAGCGCACGGCGGGGACTAAGACAAATGAAGTCTTGGGTAGGCCGTAAATTACGCTCAACTGTCAGACAAACTATTCAAACTGGTGAATGATGGTCAATTTTAGTTTAAATGCACAGATTTCTAAGAGTTTGGTAGATATTAAATGTGTTGCAGATGGGTGAAGTAGACGAAGGAAGGAAAAGACTTGAGTTCTCTGAATTGTTAGGGCGGATCGTGAGAAGTTGTGCGTAGGCGTCACCATGGAGATTGCAAGCATCAAGCTGACCAATGAGGGATCGAGATGGGCGTAGAGCGGGAGGAGATAACTTCAGTAGAGATGGAAGATAGAAAACGGGGATGCAACTGGCATTGGGGGACGCTATTTGATATTTTAGGACAGTGATAGATTGGGAGTTTCGTGACTCCATTGTAACTAACTGTGTGAGAAATAAAGATTAAAGAGTTAACTATTAATTAAATACTAACTTTGTTAAGTAAATTGTAGATTTGAATATTAAAACAAGTGTAACTATTTTACAAAGTGAATTTAAACAACGTCGAGAGGGGTATGTAATTGTGTACATTGTGGCTTATTCCGTGTGTCAATAAAGGTACAATCTCTAGAATAACGAGCGGTATATCACATACAACGTAGAAAAGTATCAATACGAAGAACAACACCATTCTGGGGGTTTCGCTTTAATAACCGAATGGAACCCGATAGAACATCTCATTTTTGTGTTGGCTTTAATATGCGCAATAGTCGTGTTAGGGTGTTGTGGATATAAGATATTCAGTTATTGCAATCGTCGAATATTAAATAGACGGAGGTATTTGCAAGATGGTCTACCGAATGAGATAGAAATGCAAAGAGCCGGGTTAGACCTCAATCGAGGCTGAATTGGATTGCGTCTTTTCTCGATGCATAGTTAATCTCAGAGATAGGGATGGTTAACGTGAAAGTATTAATTAAAGCTCTAGAGACTGTAACTTTATGTAGCCTGGTGGAATACGAAACACTAATATCTACCATGAATGTTAATAATCAAGTCTAAATTAGACTAATATGTGAAATAGTTTTCCTTTCCATTTTTCAATCAATGGAACAGGTTTGTTCTATAAATGTGTTCGTATCTCACTTTAGACTTAAGTTGTAAAATAACTATTGAAACTTTAGTGTGTGTTTAATTAAATTTAAGTGTGAATCTAGATGACCTTAGAGAGTTTTTTCTTTGGATTTTCGCTTTCTCTCTATGTAGTATGGTCTTAAGATAGGAGCTGAAAATCTAGCTGTCATTATATAGCAACCTATAGGTGACAGCTTAAATAATCAAACCAGTTTCTTTTTGCTATTTCGAAGATAAACAAAACACATTTAAGTTAAATAAATAATATTTTTTTTCCATAATTATATGTTTTACTGCTTAGATATAAGATTCCTAAGAGGAAGCACAGTGTGAGGCATAGTCAAATCCGTGTTGAATACTAAGAAATACTTAGGAGAACCATTGAGCTAGTTTGTTTGACTTCGCTTAACACCTTGCGTTCTCACATGTACACCTTTCAGTTGAATCACGATTTCTATGAGCTAAATTCGTTAGATTTCAGTCTAGGTCTAGGTAGATTTCTATACATATACCTAAATAAATAAACATGGGATAGTAGGGAGTGATTAAAGACTTTAAGGGAGAGACTACATTCAAACCGTTGAGGTTACCTGTGTATAGGTAGTTTATTTAAACGTGTTAGTAAAGGGGTCTAGCTGCTGAATTTGGACGAGAGAGACAACAGGAGCAGAGCAGAAGGAAGTATAATGTATTAGTGTTGAATAGGTATAATGTGTAAGTTCATTTTGCCTCTACACAGGACATAGACGCTGTTAGGTGCACTTATAGACTTGTATTTAGGATAGGAAATAGAGATAGGTATACTAGGTGATCTGTGATGAAATAGGACTTGCACAGGGTGTTTAAATCCTGGGGTGTTTGACCGCTTGAGGCTGCGAGCTAGTCATTCCACCCACTGACTTTAATCGAATGAGGGCCCTTGACTATAAGAGATTATTCTCTTAGACTACTGAACGGGATGCTCTGGCCGGCACTCGCGAGCTCAGCCTTATTGAGCCTAAAGGCTATCTGCGTGTGGGTTTCATTGAACGGGTAGCAGCATTTCTGGGTCGTCGTCACACTTGCACTTCCATAGCGTTCAGCCATCGCCCGATTTGGCCAAATCGAACTTTCTCAATTAATACAAATATGAATAAATAAAGTATACCATGGTATTATGGGGAAGGTGTCTAGCGAACACCTTATAAAATAAAGTAAATAAATGTCCACATCCTGGAGATGTCTGACATACGCTTCGCAGCGTAACAAAGATGGCTGACGTTCCCCAAATAATAAACCTCAGAAGGGTTTTTCCTAGAAGGTTTTGTAGGCGCTACTAAACGACCAGAGTGTAATCCACTACGTGAGCAGACATCTATTGGTTATAGCTTAGGAATTAGAGTAGAAGAGAGGCGAAGGTCGCGATCAGATTAAAACAATTTGCATTTTAATATTAACAAGCTTCGCAATGTTATTTAAAACCATAGGCCTGCGGAATGATGGATTTATCTCGATGAGCTTCCGTTCTATTCACACGCAGCTACTAAATAGTACAAACATAAACACGATTCGCAGATCACTTAGATGCCAGTAACATCGACTTTCACCAAGACCACCAAATACATAGAAAAACATTATAACTAGACGATCACATATACAAATCAGGGTTAGAGCCACTACAAGACCCTGGCAAGGATTAATAATAGGCTACTTTTACTTTTTACCGCAGGATAGTATCATATTTCCACGGGAAAATCAATAAGTAGGTATATTTTGTTTGTCTGTCTTTCACGTCCAAACGGAGTAATTGTTAATGTTAGATTGGGAGCGAGAGTGATATAGTATAGTTTATCCCGGAAAATATCACATCCCGTCAGGTAATCAGGTGTAGTACACGCGGGCGAAGCCGCGGGCGGAAAGCTTGTTTATATATATAACGCAAATGAAACATGGGTTGATATTAGTGGATGACGATAGCATAGTTGTATCTATAATTAAAACAAAAAAAATGGATAAGAAAGATGAACAAGAGATTCTCTTTAGTACTTAATCGGAACATGTAGAAAATTTGGTATTATCTCGACAGCCTAGTGGCTGTCGAGATAATAATATGTCACATTTTGCTTCTGAATTAGTATTCAGAAGCAAAATGTGACATCAGTCGCGTATCACTGTTTGAGTAAACTTTTTCTAATTACACAGAAACCGTGTCTGTAACTAAGAAAATAAATAAAAATAAACATGATTTCTTCATCATGTCAGCCGAACGACGCCCACTGCTGGGCATAGGCCTCCCCCAAGGATCTCCACAACGATCGGTCCTGCGCTGCCCGCATCCAGCGGCTTCCCGCGACCTTGACCAGATCGTCGGTCCACCTTGTAGGGGGCCTGCCCACGGAACGTCGTCCGGTACGCGGTCGCCATTCGAGAACCTTTCCGCCCCAACGGCCATCAGTTCTCCGCGCTATGTGTCCCGCCCACTGCCACTTCAATGATGCAATCCTTCGAGCGATGTCGGTCGTTTTAGTTCTCCTGCGGATCTCATCATTTCTGATTCGATCGAGCAGGGAAATACCAAGCATCGCTCTCTCCATTGCTCGCTGGGTGACTTTGAGCCTTCTTATGAGACCCATAGTAAAAGACCACGTCTCACTTCCATAGGTCATTACTGGCAACACACACTGGTCAAAGACTTTCGTCTTGAGACATTGAGGTATTTCGGACGCGAATATATGCCGGAGCTTCCCAAACGCTGCCCATCCGAGCTGGATTCGACGAGAGATCTCTTTCTCAAAGTTGGACTTACCTAACTGGACCGTCTGTCCTAGGTAAACATAGTGGTCAACAACTTCGAGTGTAATGTTCCCAACATTAACTGGAGCGGGTGCAACATGGGCATTGAACATGATTTTCGTCTTGTCCATGTTCATCTTAAGACCCACTCTTTGCGAAGCATTACCGAGATCTTCGAGCATTGTGTTCAGGTCTTCCAAGGTCTCAGCCATAAGAACTACATCATCGGCAAACCGTAGGTGCGTTAGGTACTCGCCATTAATGTTGATGCCGCATCCTTTCCAATCCAGCAGCTTAAAAATATCCTCCAACGCAGCTGTGAACAGTTTGGGAGAGATGACATCTCCCTGTCTCACACCTCGCTGTAGTTGGATAGGATTAGAGCTCTGGTTCTGTAATCGGACCGACATGGTGGCGTTTTGGTATAAGTACCTCAGCACCTCGATGTACCTGTAGTATATTTGGCACCTCTGGAGAGACTGCAGCACACGCATGATTTCTTATTCTAGCAGAAAATTTCCGAAGGGAACTAAGCCCTGAACACACGTGCTAACAAATCAAAGCATGTGTAAGCGATTTTCTGCTTCTTACTATGCCCTGCTTAATGGGCGTAATCTGGGTTCGATCGACTAATTAACGTGTCGCATTCTACCCTATTTTACCTTTTACGACACTGATTCTACTGAAGATCCTCTTTGAAGAATATCTATTTTATTCTTACAAAGCTATTTGCGATCTAATCCGGGAAGAATTAAGGTTAATTCGCACTGTACGTACCGACGACCTACCTACGCATTAGCCTAGTCATACAATGTCAAAGTTAGAATAAAGCTTTGTTGTTCAAGTAATCCTGTGAAGATTTGATCAAATAAATTACTACATTGTAATCAAGTTATTTTCGCCCAATTACTTACTAAATACTTACTTCTCAAATAAAACAAGCATTTCGTTTAAATTTGTCATTGTCATACGTATTTGAGTTTCCACACAAATAATTTATTCAAAAGCACATAATCTCGATATTAATACTACCTATTTACTCCGGTATAGCGATAACAAAAGAAGTGGAAGGGGCTAATTCCAAAACAAATATCTACCAAGCCTCGCGTCCATCGTAAATAGATGAGCGAAATTGTATTAGAGTTACCTATATGAAAATGTATGAAACATAAACAAACAGCGAGTATGAAGAATGGCTGTCTTTGCCTCGGGCTAGCGCGTCTACAGGATTACCTCACACATGACTTATTAAAAATATTCATGGGGACCGAGAAGAATATCTCCTCCTCATGCATGATATTCGCTTGAATAACTTAAACTCTTTCCTGTTTTTCCTTGCTATTGTCCTACTATGTTTGGGGTCAGCCCTACTTGTAATAAAATTATGTTTCTTGTTGTGTGGTAGGATTGTTTTAATATTTGTATTTAGAAATCAGTTCAATAGGTTACACAGCAATTTATTTAACTCCATGTTAGCATCCAACTCCGGAAACATAGAATCCGCCTTAGCGTCATTGTCTATGTAATCAATATAGGTATATAAATAAATAAATATTGGACACTATCATCGATCGAAATAAAATAAATTGACATTAATTGCATAAGGCTAAAAAATTCACAGATCTCGTGCCCTACTCGACTTGAAAGGGCATTGAAAATGAGTCTACATATTAATATATGGATTATTAAAAAAAACACTTTTCCAAAATATTTTTACATGATCTTAAAGCTCTTCGAATTCTTCGTCTTTTGAGCTCTCATACGTCCGTGCGTCCTCGTGGCCGCGCACGAGCCGCCCGCCTCGTGATATCGCACCTCGCGCCGCGCAAAACTCGCGGCTGAGGGCACCTCTACAGCCTCAACCGTCACCAATATCGAAAAAAGTGAAATGACCTAAAATGTTCCTTGGTTCAATACCGAGGTGCTTTTTTCCGTTCTCGAGATATCGGAAATTTTCTGTGAAAACACACGATTCGATCGAAAAAGTCGATATTTTTTTCGAATTCCAAAAAAAGTTTTTAACTTTTCCAAAATATTTATACATCTTCTTAAAGCCCTTCAAATTTCGCGTCTTTTGAGCCCTCAAACGTCTTCGTGGCCCTAAGCCTCAGGGTATCACCGGCGAGTCACACTTTCAGCGAAAATGGGGGCGCTCCAGTAGAGCGATCGAAAAAACATTTTCAATGTTAATAAGAGAATCAAACATTTTTTCTACTCAATGGAATATCTAAATGTACCAATAGTTTTTCTATTAAATATTAAAAGCTTTTCAAACAATAAATATTAAGAAATCTGGAGATTTATGGGGCATGTCTACCAGAGTAATTTAATATAAAGTGCATTGAAGTAGGTATTTTCCCAGATCTAATGAAATATAGTAAATTAATTCCTCGTTTTATCCATCTTACCCGCTCTTAGTAAAATATTTGAAAAATTTATATATTTACAGTTATGTCCAATAATTGATGATTAAACGAACTTACCTGTAAGTGAAGTTCTATCACAATTATAGTAGTACGCTTCATTCGAAGATATAATAACACAACATGTAGTACTTTTATCATACAAGCAACTCCGCACGAAATAAATAAAAAGTATCCGAAGGTATACTTAAAATTTTTTACTTTTCACCTGTCCGAACCTCACGCCGTGACCTCATTCTTTTAGAGTAGGTACCACCTGCAAAATTTTACAGCTACGGGACACATAGGGGAGGGTGGGAAGTTATATCTTCGAATGAAGCGTACTACTATAATTGTGATAGAACTTCACTTACAGGTAAGTTCGTTTAATCATCAATTATAATACATACGCTTCATTCTTCAGATATAATAACACAACATGTAGATGTTTAGAGAGTAAAATTTTGTTAGATCGCTTTGTAATGTAAGTATACCAATAAAACCAATGTCTTGTTTATAATCAAGAATCATGTCATCATTACAAAAAGGTGAAACATAACAAGATGTACTTCCATAATAAAACATAAACTACTAGATACTAATAAAATAATTAATTTAGTCAATTATTAAGTTATTGTTCAGTTGGGATATCGCAAACTGATCTGGCAAAAACAGAATCATCATTGACTTGACGATTGTAAAATCTAAGAAAGGTATCGGAGGATCGCGACCAACCAGCTGTTTTTCTAATGACATCTAATGAAACACCCGCCGTGCGTGCCAGCGCTCATAGCGGCGAGGCGAGCTGAACGCCCCGTCACGTCCACGCCGCTCGCTGCCAGTACTGTCTTATCCATCGACTGATAGTTTAGCTGGTAGCGGCACGGTATGGTTTTCTAAAGGTGACAGTGGCAATTAAGTTATCTACTGAACTGGATCTTAAATCTAACGTATCACTCAAATAGTACACTTGAGTGGTCGCAGGGCAAATGATTTTATTAGTAAGATCATAGTATGGGAGAGTCAGTATCGGTTGGTCGCGGCTTGCAGTCGATGTCTTTATTACATCTACTATTGCTAGTTTAGGACAAATATTAACATTATAAGTTTTAATAGACGCTAAGGTCTGCACCCCATGTGCAGTACACAGGGCAAAAAGCATTACTAATTTCTGTGATACAATTTTTTTTTTTTTTTTTTTCCCAATATTTTAAATATTGCAATACAATTTGTTGATCGCCAGTAAAAGTATATTTAGGGACCACTAGTCTCAATTTCTATATACTCTTGAGTAAACGTTTACTTGTTCGTCGGAACCAAGCTCGTTACTATATAATAAACTTAAAGCTGAACGAAAACTAAATATTATTTTATAGAGTCGAACGCCTAACCTTTTTGGAATTGTTCTGTTAAAAACAGTAGTAGGTACTATAAGCAATGAAAACTAGTACAGGTCCCTTTGGATAACTTCACAAAATTGCCACCATGCCTTAAAATATACACTATACTGTTTTAAAGGATATTTTGACAAGCATACTATAATGATGTCTAGCGATGAGAGGTGAACGCCTTGTCTTTTAAATGCGATGCGGAAAGCTTCACTATAGCCAGGGAAGTTTCCCTGATATGTTGATTACTACAATTAGACCAATCCATATCAATTGCGGTATTTAAAAATATAATATCGGAAATGATCACTTTTTGGACTAGGGGGAACCAAGGCTGTGAAGGCCAATAAGGAAAATATAGTATGCTAATGGCATTTTCTTCAAGAATTTTTTGTAAAAATTTCAAATTAATGGGAATGTAGGAAATGCATAAAAGAAAGTATCATTCCATGATATGGTGAAAGCGTCCACGGCTAATGAGTCAGGATCTTGTCCAGGACACTTAAGACGAACATTTGGCGTTCGATCGAGAACCAAAGAGGTCAATAGTTGGCTGACCAAGTATTTCTGAAATATTTCCGAAAGCAGAATTTGTAAGTAAACAATTTAATTTGACATTTCAATGTCAGAGTTAATTTATCGCGATTGTTCATCGGCTTCTTTATTATCTTTACTGTTTATGTATGAAGTTACTAACCAAATTCTTTTTCTTCTCACACAATTGCCAAGTCTTTCGTGATAAACTATTTGAATAAGGAAATTTAAATCCTCCTTGGCGGTTGACTATAATCGCTGTTGTCATCAATACGCAAAAGAATCGAACAATTACTTCGATCTCGAACAAAGCATTTGAGCTCTAGAAATACCGTAAGCAATTCTAAATAATTTATATGGAATTTTAGGTCCTAACTTTTTTTTTTTTTTTTTTTGTGGTTGGTTCAACTCCATTTAACTCCATGGTTTAAGGGGAGTTTCCAAAGTAAATACATTTTCTTTCCGCCAATTTAAATCAGGTAAAATAACGGCATTTTGTATACATCCTACTATCTGATGGCTGGACACGCTGAAGTTAGGACGCCGATCAATCTGATCTAGATCTGTGCAAATTCTTTAAATAGTATAAAGTGACAAAGATAAAAATAAAACAAAATTGAACTATTGAAAATATTTTTGAACGTTTTATCTGGTAACGTTAATTTCATGTTTATTAAATTAATTATATTATGTGATATTTACAATGCTGGAAAGGTACAAGTTTACTTTTTTCAGTACTTCACAAAGCCAGTGTCTTATATATTCTGTGACAAAGCCCAGGTTCTCGGTGTCGACGACAGTCGTAAGGCCTAGCCACAGGGTATACATCGTTCGAATTTTGAAATTGCAACCTTTAGTATTTTCTATGCTGCTCAGAGACAGAAACTAAAAGAAATGATTATAGTGGCAAGAAAACCTCCTTCAGGAATAATTCAACAGGCCGTCCTGTAATCCTCCATTTTAAAATGGTATTTTTTAATAAACTTTTGAGCAATTTATCCTCTTAAGAATTTTTTGGTATGCTACTTTGCAGTACACGTTTAGAAAATAGTATATTTTAACAATGGTGTAACCATTTAAGTACAGTTTTGTTACTAGTTATATTTTACCAAAAGTCGTAAAAATAATAAAAGCGACTAGCATGTACCTGTACGTTTTATGCCAATTGGTTGCGCGATGTCTCGACTTCGAGTACTGGCTCCTTCCTTGTCTGACGAGACTGGATGCGGTGTCGATGTCTGCGCCGGCCGACGGTGCCCCCCCCCCCCCTGTTCGCCGAGGGATAGCGAGGATAGCCTTCCAGGGAAACGTGACAGGATACTACTAGGCAGTGATGTCGTCCGTTGTAATGATTTCTTAATCTGTGAGCCTTGTCTCTCAATCACCTTAGTGGTTTTTATAGTTTCTAGAAGTGTACTGCCAAAAGGAGTTTCGTCACGATCCTGCTCTTTCATCATAGAAATTATAGGTTTGTCGAGATAAGGTGTAATGAGCTTTTTCCTCACATCGGTCTCGGTGTGATGCAGGTCTGATAAAATTCTGCAACCTGCAGCCTGCAGCAGATTTTCAAAGCCTGAAGTTGGTAATCGCTAAGTAAATTACCGTCGTTATTCCTAGCCAAGTTGATTTTGTTTCTACTGGAAATTTTTATCACGGTTACGAGTCGGTGCAGATAAAAATAAAGCCGCAGAAATTTCAGCGTTCAATATAAAAGCCTTTCTTCAAAATTGGCGCCAAACGTTGAACAATCAATCGACTGGTGAATATTTTCACCATATACATTTGTATTAGTATATAGGCTGTTCATCAGCCGGCACAACAGCTCCGGATTTAAATCGGATGATTAATCAAATTTTAGCTCCAGTGGATTTTCCTGATTCACTTCTATAATATTCGAGTTCATATTTTCATTGGCTTCAACGGATTCAACTTTTAATTCTAATATAACATCGTCTCGTGAAAAACATGATTAAAATCATGGTCAATATGACTGTATTTTACGTTCGTGTTGACTCACGGTCAACCGTCGGGTATATTATACCCATCATGCACAGCCTTCGTGATATCCTCACTGTGATACCCTCAAAGGTGGCTTAGAGATGCAATAGTAACTCGATATTGTAAATAAGTACAATAAAATTACAGTAAACCATGAAAGTTACTTCAATATATCATGTTCAATATGTGTATTTTACCCTCGTGTTGACCATACGCATCACGCATAACCTTCGTGATATCCTCACTGTGATACCCTCAAAGGCGGCTTAGAGATGCAAAATTAACTCGATATTGTGAATAAGTACAATAAAATAACGGTAAACTATGAAAGTTACTTAATTAAATCATGTCTAATATGTGTATTTTACCCTCGTGTTAACCCGCGGTCGAACGCCGGGTTTATTATACGCATCATGCTCAACCTTCGTGATATCCTCACTGTGATACCCTCAAAGGCGGCTTATAGATACAATATTAACTTATTGTAATATATTGTAAATACGTACATTAAAATAACGGAAAACTATGAAACTTATTTCATTAAGTTATACACTTCACTTGTAATCACTTAAAATATTGGCTTAAATTATTAATGTGAAAATCACTGAATACGCGGATGCCCAAAAATAATTAACATAACTTACCTTCATTATTTTTTGGCTTCAGACCCAGACGAATACCTAGGTACACTATAACGCGTTTCCGTTTTTTGTTAATACATTTTAATTTTAATGATTTAAGTATATTCTCGTAATAGGTAGCTAATTTTGTCTTCTCTTTTATGTTTCAGCATGTTTCTTCCTTTCTTTAATCAATTAACACTGCAGTGTATGCTCGTTGCCGCGCACGATAAAAGAATGAGGTCACGGCGTGAGGTTCGGACAGGTGAAAAGTAAAAAATTTTAAGTATACCTTCGGATACTTTTTATTTATTTCGTGCGGAGTTGCTTGTATGATAAAAGTACTACATGTTGTGTTATTATATCTGAAGAATGAAGCGTATGTATTATAATTGTAAATATTAATTTCCTTTATCAGAATCAGTTTTATTTCTCTAAAGGTAAAAATACTACTGATGCTGTAATTGCACTTCTGAGGCATATTCTTGCGGCTTGAGGGCAAGCAAGACGTTATTGGTGTATTCTGTGACCTGTCTAAAGCTTTTGATTGCGTTGGCCACCTTACACTTTTAAAGAAGTTAGAACATTATGGTGTCTTTAATAATCAGTTAGCCTTTTGCTATCAAACTTATCTACAAATAGAAATAAAAAAACTGTTATAAATAATACTGCTTCTGCTTTAGCCCCCGTTATTATGGGTGTATCCCAAGGATCAATATTGGACCCTCTGCTATTTTTAGGGTTCCGTACCCAAAGGGTAAAAACGGGATAGGGTCCCGTTTTTACCCTTTGGGTACGGAACCCAAATTAAGTCTCCAGAGTAATTATTAAGACTCCGCTGTCCGTCTGTCTGTCTGTCACCATGAACCGTAACAGCTAAACAGTTGAAATTTTTACAAAAGGTGTATTTCTGTTGCCACTATAACAGCAAATACTAAAAACAGAATAAAATAAATATTTAAAGGGGCTCCTATACAACAAACGTTGCTCGATATTAATAACGGCAACTGGTAGACGCTTGAAATATTCACAGATATTTAGTTGTTTATTTACTTTGTTACGGAATTCATCGTGCGCGAGTCCGACTCTCACTTGGCCGGTTTTTTTTTATTTACATCAATGATCTGCCTTACTGCGCTAGTAAGTTGTGTGAGACAGTACTGATTGCAAATGATACCTCCTCAATTTTCAAAATAATTGTTAATAATTGTTCTGACGACGTAAATAGTGCTATCTCTAAAGTTGCATACTGGTTTAATATTAATAAATATATCATTAAATCATAAGAAAACTAAATGTGTTCAATTCTCATTACCTAATGTAAGGTAAGTTAATATGCATCTCAAATTAAACGAAGATGTAATGGAATCCACATTTTGAGGCCTTGTCGAGCACACTCAGTTCTGCGGCTTTTGCAGTAAAAAAGATAAGGCTTTTGACCGATATTGAAACGGCAAGACTATTTTACTTTAGTAATTTTCATAGTGTAATGTTCTATGGCTTGTTGTTGTGGGGCTCAGCAGCTAATATTGAAAACGTGTTCATACTTCAAAAAACTGTACATTCTACAACCTTCGCCGGCAAGATTCTTTGAAAGTTTTGTTTAAAGTAATCATTGAGATTAGTACATTATAACTCAATGAAAGTAATAGATATTTTAAACTTACCCGGACAATGCATTTATGAAAAAGAAGTTTATGTAAGCAAACAGCGTGACTTTATTTACCAAGCATAGCGATGTTCATAATTTAAAACTAGAAATGAGAATAAGATTCTGACTAGAAAAAAGTAGAGGCTCGTTTATGGGAAAAGGCATCGTCTTCTTTAATATAGTTCCACAAGATGTAATTGAAATACCTTGGCCTAAATTTAAGAAATATGTTAAAAATACGCTTTTGAGCAAAGGTTATTACAAAGTAGATGATTATTTGAAAGACCGCAATGCATGGATATGATTATGTAACATGCAACTATCATAATTTGCAAAAGGAATTATTACTATACTTGAGTATTGGAGTTAAAAGATGTCTGGAAAAAAATGTTAAACGATTCAAAAGTATTTCATTTTGTAAATCTATTTGAATAAAGAGTTTCTGACTTTGATTTTGACTTTATTGATAGGTATGTACATACATTTCAGAGATATGTAATGACAACAATATCCTCTAGTACCAATTACCAATGAGACGGCAACAACACAGTAAAATAAACACCCACACAGGTAAAGCGTATTATCGTAGAAATAAAACAGCTATAAAAAAACATTATTACCAACGTTATTTCGAATGTTGAGTTGAGTTATAAAAGCTTTAAGTCGAAAGTAAAAACTCAAGTGCCATAACATCGTAGAATAACGAATGAAAATTAAGCGTAACTGATATTAGTCCGCGAATTTGTCCGGCCGAGGGAAATTTCATATTGGGTGTTATTGTTGATCGAAGATTTTCATTAATAAAAAAACCTTTTTATTTATATGTGTGTACTTTTAATTATAATTTTGTGTTTGTCATAACTTCGACTTCGTTGTCCACCAAACAGGTCCCTCGAGAATACCAGCTCTTCAGTGTCAGCCTCTTGTCGCTGCAACATTAGGATGGGGCCTAGTTGACGACACATGCTATCTTTTGTTTTACTTTTTATATTTTTATTTAGTATTTTTTTGTGTTGTTAATAAAATAATTTCCTTCTTTCTCTCTTTCTTATCTTTTTGTAAAAAATAAACATGTTTCATAAAATAAACTAACAACTTTTAAGTAGTATGGTGATCTTTTACACTCCTTTTACCTAGAAATAGAATCTTTCTTAGATCTAACAAAGATCTTTCCCCCTTTCGATGGAAGAGCATTATTAAGGAATTTCTGAGTTCAGAAGAGACATAAATCTCAAGGATCAAACGGAACCTGTTCGGCTCAAGGGTCGGCCACTTTATCTAGAGCAAGTGCACAAGTAATAGGTACTCAGCATAATTGGGGTCGCCAATCACGTTCACTCTTCAACCTTAATTGCGGGAACACCCTAGATACCTATGGTGGTATTTTACTCGCATCAAATAATGACAACTACGATTTAAGTGTACGGAACGAATTTTGTAATAGGTAGGTAATGGATTTTTTGCACCACCAAGTTTTAAAAATATTATTTCCATGTTTGGCAGTAGTGCGAACAGAAGTCTGCAATGAGCTGGGATATAGATAATCTTTAAGCTTTGACTGATACGCTATAACCTCCTCCTTTTTGAATTTTGAAGTCGATTTAAAAGTAGAGTTAACTACCTTATAACTAATTTTAAAATCTGGACATTATACAGCAGACGACTTTAACCATCAATTTTATTAACATGTTTTATATCACAAACCATAAACACATTCAATGTCTTTTTTCGAGTATCAAAAAGACACAAAAAGAAATTCCTTTTTTGAAAGAAAAGAGTGGAAATAAAACAACAATAAAAAGGTAATTTTTAGCTGTTCAGCAGAAATTTTAAGTGTTAAAGCGTAAAATGACGCTCGTTAAATGAGCTCAAAACGAACGACACATTTTGTTGAACGACGAAAAACACTTTTCTTCGACAAAATGAGTTAATTTTCCTTTTACTTCCTTTACTGTTGTTGAGCCAAAAGATGCTGCTTCACAAATTACACTCTTTCGGGTACTCCTTTAACCGTAATAGTGAATAATCTTTAACAACTCTCGTTTGCCTTTGAATGTTACTAATTCTTACAGCTATTTTTACAGTAAAAAAAAGGATTTTGTAAACTATTACTAATCTCAAAAAGATACATAGCGAAAATATTATTAAGATCTTTCAAGAGTTAATAAGAATGAGATCCGTTACGTCCCATCTCGACCTTTCATCAAATATACCTACCTAATATCCGCCTCACCCCCTATAGTATCAAAAATCATTTTCAACTCAGTAAACACTTGATGTGTTTCAAAGAAGCAAATTATTACCATTTATTAATAAATTAAGAATGTAGTAATAATTAAATTATCAGTTTTTGGTTCATAAAGACCTGTCGAACAAAAGACACACTTACTTACCTATATTTTCCAATTTTTTCATAAAAAAAGAAGTACTTATAAGTATTAAAATTATTGAAACTTCAAATATTTGCTTTTGCAATCATCTCTTGTTTGTTATAGCCAGTGAAATAGCCTATTGTCTTACTTGCACACCTGTTTGGTACGATACAAAAAGTTAACATCGTGTGTAAGTTCTGCACAAAAGGCTCCAGTCTCTTGTATCTCAGCTATTCACTTCCCACATAGAGAAAAACTTTCAGTAAAATTTCTGTTCACCCATTGTTGATTCTGACTAAATACCTACCTAAAGCATTGTAGATAACTCACATTTTTAATATAGGTAATTTACAATATTATACAGTTATTGCTACCATGTCTGTGCACCACGCACATGCTTTTTTATAGATATTTATACTTTTTATACTGTTATTGTTTATTGCTAAGTTTGTCTATAGTTTTATTTTGATATGACATTGTATTTTCGTTATTCTGTTTTTTATTATTATATGTCAGTTGCACCAGAACCAGCGTTCGTTTCACTTGTATGTAGCTTCTAAAACAGTCCACTAAGCTAGGCAGTGAATATTTGGTCGTTCAGAGCCAGTGAAAGTAAGATGGTGCAAACTAGGAGCCAGAAAGGTACAGAGGTCCCTGCTCAAGAAAGGGAACCTGGGGTAAGTGACCCATCAGGTGCCGTCGGTACGTCGTCGCCAGGTGCCGTCGGTACGTCGCTGCCGCCACAACCATCCGGCTCCCGCTCTAGCCGTACCTCTGCGACGGTTAGAGCGAAAATTCTCGCCGCCGAGGCGGAACATGCGCGCCAGTTAGCGGATATAAGAAGAGAGGTGCTCGAGTCGGCCCATCGGGCGAACATCGCCGCGATTGAAGCCGAAGACAGTAGTCGAGGTAGTTGTAGTCGGTATAGTATTAGTCACAAGGACTATCCAGTTCACAGCTGGCTCGCCGACGTACATCGGGCGGCCGCTCCCGCGGTCCCCGAGTGCAGCCACCTTCCTACGGGCCACAGGGAAGATTTCGTGCCAGTGCCGACCGTAGCGGGTAGAGCAGCCGACGCTGCCTCCGCTCAACCGGCAGCACAAGCGCCAGGAACAGCGGTGGTAGCCCAGCGAGCAGCCCCCGTTCCGGCCGGTGCCAGCACGAACCCACCAGCACCCGCCGACTCAGACCTCTTTCCGCGACTAGTAGCATGTTTAGAGAAAATTTGTGTTGTAAATAAACGAAGTAGTAATATTAGTTTACCATTTTTCGATGGTAAGTCGCCTACCGACTACCTTAGTTTTAAGCGTGCCTTTTACGACACAGAAGCGCCGTACACAGACGCTGAGAATCTAGCGCGTCTCAGCTACTCGCTGCGCGGAGGAGCGCGCGAGGCCGTGCACGCCTTGCTCATGTCAGCGCGCGTGCCCGCTGACGTACTGAGCGTGCTGGACATGAAATATGGGCGCGCTGAACTCATAGTAATGCAAGAGATTGCTGCCATGCGCTCCTTGCCAAAATTGAACGCGGACGGTAAGGACATCGTAAATTTTGCGTGTCGTGTCCGCAATTGTGTAGAAGTCGTTCGGCTGCTAGACCGCTCGGACTACATCCGATCGCCCGAGCTATTTAGTAGCATGGTGTCTAAGCTCCCTACACATTTGCGGTCACGATGGCACGATTTCGCGGCCTCTCAAGAGGGGTTGGGAGAGGAACGCCTTGTCTCATTTTCAAACTTCCTGGCTCGCGAGGCAGACTTGCAGCTCAAATACGGAGCAATCGAACCCGGGACTTATGGTCAATGTTTCGACATGCAGCGTGACAGGGGCAGGGTAATCGAACCTGGGACCTCGAGGCACAATGTGCACCGAGTGCACACAGTCCAGGGAAATTATTCGCAGCATACAGAAAATTCAAAATTAATTAATTGTTTATATTGCAATAAAAGTCATTGTTTGGCAGATTGTATTCTTTTTAAGGAATTGTCACTTCAAGACAGATGGCAATTTATAAAAAAGAATAAAATATGTCATCGATGTTTGAAAAAAGGTTGGCACAGAATTAATTATTGTTCAGCAAAAACTCTTTGCAATCGAAATGGTTGTAAATATCGACACCACATTTTATTGCACGATTCTGATTCACAACTTGCTTGTGCCCATGTTGATATTGCCGAAGTGGAAAGCAATAGTGTTACCACGAGTGCTACCGAACGAGTGGAGGAGGCAAATAACCCGCAGGTCACAGTCGCCCACGCTGCTGCCGTGGCCGTAGGCTCGCAGCTGTCACCTGCGCGCTCTTTGCCTCTACTTAAAATAGTTGCAGTCACCGTGTCGGGTCCTTTAGGCAGTGTGGACACATACGCTTTGTTGGACGACGGGTCCACATCCACATTTATAGAGTCTGACGTTTCGGCGCGAATTGGTGTCAGTGGACCGAAAGCTACCATCAGACTGGATTGTGTAGGCGGTCTGTCCAAGGACACTTCGGTTCAATATGTTGATTTTAACATCAAGGGCCGTTATGAGACGGACTCCTTTCGCGTCCAGAAAGCGCGTTCGATCGATCATTTAGGTATTAAGGCACAGTCAGTGAGAAAAGATTTCGTTTCTAAGCTAGCTTATTTATCTGATTTAGTCGACGTGTTGCCATACCACAATGCAAAGCCAACGATCATTTTAGGTATTGACAACTGGCATCTGACAGTTGCCAAGAAAACTCGAACGGGCACTCCGTCGCTACCGGTAGCGATCGAAACTGCTTTAGGTTGGGTGTTATTCGGTTTCACTTCGAGTAAGACCCGCCCGGTCGAGTTTGTAAACCAAACTTCTGTTTTTGATTTTAAATCCGATGTAACCTCTTTAGAAACTCTAGTTAAAGAACAATATAGGTTAGAGGCAATTGGAATCACAAAGCGGGAGATTCGCAGTGCCAGCGACGAACACGCGTTGCAAATTCTTAGAGACACGACTCGCAGGCTAAATTCTAAACGTTTCGAAGTGGGTCTACTGTGGCGTCAGAATATACCACGAATTCCTAACAGTTATCCTTTAGCAATGTCGAGATTTTTGAGTCTTGAGAAGAAAATGAGTAAAGACAGGTCTTACGCAGCTTTATATCGTAAAAACGTGCAAGCTATGTTTGATAAAGGTTACGCAGAGTTGTGCAAGGATACTTCAGAACAAGCGGTATGTTGGTATCTCCCTCATTTTGGAGTAACCCACCCTCAAAAACCAGGCAAACTCCGCGTGGTTCACGATGCAGCGGCGAAATGTCAAGGCGTCAGTCTCAATTCTCTGCTCTTGCCGGGGCCTGACCTTCTGCAGCCTCTTTTAGGAGTTCTTTTCCGTTTTAGGGAGAATAGTGTGGCTTTAAATGCTGACATTCGGGAAATGTTCCCACAGATAAAGATCAGACCTTCAGACTGCGATGCCCAACGATTTCTCTGGCGTGATAAGCCTGATGAACCGATTAGAACATATCGTATGTCGTCAATGATGTTCGGCGCTGCATCGAGTCCATGTTCTGCACTCTATGTTAAAAATGTAAATGCGGAAGAATTTCGAGACCGTTACCCAGATGCAGCAGACGCCATTTTACACGATCATTATATGGATGATTATATCGGAAGCGTCGATTCGATTGGGAAGGCGCGGTTGCTCGCTGCCGATATAGTTTCAGTTCATAGACAAGCCGGGTTTGAAATGCGAAGCTGGGTCTCTAATGAACCATCCGCGTTATCCCTAGTACCTAAAGATTTGTTGCTCAATCCTGCGGTAGAAGAAATCTCATTAGGAGACTTTCCAACATCTGTTCGTACCTTAGGCCTAATTTGGCAGCCTTTGGAAGACATGATTTCGTTCAATCAGCCAACTACTGACAGTCAAGTGCCAACGGGGAATTTGACAAAGCGCTTAGTCTTGTCGTATGTGATGAGAGTTTACGACCCACTTGGCATCCTTGCGCCGATTGTAGTACCTGGGCGTATTTTGTTTCAAAATATGTGGCGCAAAGGATACGATTGGGACGACAAACTTCCGGAGATTGAGCAGCAAACCTGGAGAACGTGGTTTGAGAGTTTAGCTGCAATATCAAAGATTCGTATCCCGCGTTTTTACCACATCGGGGCGACAGGCTTCGATCAGTGCGAGCTCCATGTGTTTGCGGACGCCAGCGAATCAGCCTATGTTGCAGTGGCCTATTGGCGGTTTCTTTATAGTGATGGCAACGTGAAGCTCTCACTCATTTGTAGCAAAGCGAGAGTAGCGCCCCTGAAGCCCATTTCCATACCACGTTTAGAGCTTCAAGGTGCGTTACTGGCGGCTCGCCTCGCATCATCCATCTGCGAAAGTCATCGCTACGTGCCATCTAGACGTTTCTTCTGGAGTGACTCTCGCAATGTTCTGGGCTGGTTGCGAAAAAGTGATGCACGGTGTTTTAAGCCATTCGTTGCTCATCGGGTTGGTGAAATATCGGAGTTAACGAATGTAAGCGAGTGGAGATGGGTTCCCTCTGATTTGAACGTTGCTGATGATGCTACCCGTGCCAAAAGTATTGACTTATCTCCAGAGTCACGGTGGATAACTGGGCCGGAATTTTTATTCGCATCCGAATGGCCACAAGAACCAGTCCAGAATGTGCCCGTGCTCCAGGAGCTCAAACCATCCGCACGGTCGCTTCCCATCTCTCATACCATTTCGCCGCACCAAGTAGCTGTCACCAACGCCCATGAATTATCATCTTCATCTCGTGGTAGCTCATCAAACTCACAGTCAGGCGCTGTCATCCACCCTCATGACAACTTGGGTACGCTGCCGTTGCGCTTGCCGTTGTGTGCTGATCACACTCGCATTAGCTCATGGCTCACATTGGTACGCGCAACCGCAAGAGCTCACAGATTTATAGCAGTAATCCGTTTACGTGCTTTGCTCAAGCGGGGGGTTTCGGTGGACTCTGTGTCAGCGGGTCTAAATAATTTTAATTCCAGGGACGAACCCAGGACGGGGCGAGTTTCTCTTACTGCTAGCGACATTCGCTGCGCGGAGGTACATTTGATTCGTAAAAGCCAAATGGACTGCTTCGAGAAAGAGATCACTTGCCTTCGTAACAGGCAACCCCTTCCACTGCAAGGCCGCCTGAGGCGATTCGTCGTGTGCCTGGACCAAGATGGCATAATCCGTCTGTCAGACCGAACAGCCGCTATCACAGGAATAGAGTCGACTTCACGTCAACCCATCGTGCTGGATGCTAAGCATGCCATAGTCCGCCTGCTGATAGAGTTCCATCATATTAAGGCCGCTCACGCTAACACAGAGATGGTGATAAGCCGATTGCGCCAGGATTTCTGGATTTTGGGACTCAGAGATACATTGCGCTCCATCACTCACCGATGCTCAACGTGCCGACTTCTTCGGGCCAGACCACTTCGCCCGCCTGTCGGAGACCTGCCAGCGGAACGACTAGCTCACCATCGTCGCCCATTTTCGTTCGTCGGTTTAGACTACTTTGGACCGGTACAAGTCGCCGTTGGTCGCAGACGAGAAAAGCGGTACGTCGCGGTATTGACGTGTCTAGTTACCCGAGCGATCCACCTTGAAGTAGTGCACAGTTTAACAACCGACGCAGCGCTCATGTGCATCCGCCGCTTTATAGCCCGCAGAGGGACACCTTGCCAGATATTATCCGACAACGGGACAGCGTTTGTCGGTGCGAGCAGAGAGCTGAGAGCCTTATATGGTTTAGACCTGGAAAATTTTGCGGCGAACCATAAGATTGAGTGGAAGTTCATTCCGCCGGCTGCTCCTTTTATGGGAGGTGCTTGGGAGCGCATGGTGAAGAGCGTAAAGACGGCACTACGGGCCACGCTCAGGGAGCGAACACCGACCGACGAGGTACTCGCCACACTTCTTGCCGAGGCCGAAGCGCTGGTGAACAGCAGGCCACTCACCCACGTCCCCTGTGAACCGGACGCAGAAGAAGCCCTCACACCATTCCACTTTATAATTGGCTCCGCTCCGGGTTCGTCTTTCCCAGCAACGCTTAGTGAAAGTGACTTGGCCAGTCGTAGCTCTTGGAAGAAAGCCCTGCGCCTTGCGGATCACTTCTGGCAGCGGTGGCTTAAGGAATATCTTCCCCAGCTGAAGCCTCGTCTGCAGGAGAGAGAAGCCACCGGGAATGTCAAGGCTGGTGACCTCGTCTTGATCGTTGATGGGAATCTCCCAAGAGGCACCTGGCCCAGAGGCAGAGTAACGGCTACGTTTCCAGGACGAGATGGAATTGTCCGGGTTGCGGACGTCTGTACCTCCGCTGGCGTGTTAAGGCGCCCAGTAAAGAAACTCGTTCTCCTGCTTTAAAAGGGGCAGAATGTGCACCACGCACATGCTTTTTTATAGATATTTATACTTTTTATACTGTTATTGTTTATTGCTAAGTTTGTCTATAGTTTTATTTTGATATGACATTGTATTTTCGTTATTCTGTTTTTTATTATTATATGTCAGTTGCACCAGAACCAGCGTTCGTTTCACTTGTATGTAGCTTCTAAAACAGTCCACTAAGCTAGGCAGTGAATAATGTCTATTAAACAGAAAATCTATAGAATAAATGTTATTTATTAAAAATCGGCCAAGTGCGAGTTTGACACGCCCATGAAGGGTTCCGTAGGTACCCACTAAATGTACCAATTGCCTGTACTTAGCCAAAGTTCCACTATAATTTTTCGTCAGCTAAAAATTATTTTGTTTTTCATAATGTTTGTATGAATGACAAAGTTTCTTTAGCGGTTTTTTGAAAACGTGTTATATCTCAAAAAGTGCTTAGTACCTATATCTAGTTCTCGATGAATGTTTTTATTAAGATCTACAGCATATATTTTTTCTAGATGTTTCACTCTTTTATTTCAAAAGTTAGAAGGGTGGGACACACATTTTACCACTTTGGAATGCTCTATCTTTCAACATATTGACTTTGAGAAAATATGGTTTAAGAAAACTTTTAAAGACCTATCTATAGACACAATTATGTTTCATAAAAAAAAAATTTCAGTTTCAGTTCCATGTATGGGGAACCCCCCTTAATTTGTTTTATTCTTTTATTTTTGTATTAAAATCGTAAAGTGGTTCACAGAATACATCTAGCTACCAAGTTTCAAGTGCGTAAAGTGGCTGAGACAGGGTTTCTTTTTACCAGTTTGGTTCGAAACCCTAAAAATGGGCCTCTCAACTCCATGTATGTTTGTCAGACGTTTTCGTCGAAACGGTGCTGCAGATTTTTACGCTTCTTTATATTATGAAGGTACCTAGTAAAAAGGGGGAGAATGATCCAGGTTCCTTTTTATAACGGGAATACCCCCTTCAACTATGGTATTATATACTACTTAAAATGCAGATTTGCATAAATTTATACATAATTATGTGTTTTGACAATGTTTTGCCTCGTTCCACTTGGATCCACCGACGAGGCTCCACCGGTGGATCTTGAACTCTTTAATCTATTATTATTATTATTATACTCTTTCACGCAAAAACTACTGAACGTATCTGTGCCCGTAGTGTAAGTTTTTATGTCAAAAAACGCAAACTATTTCGATTCCGTATTTATGTCAATTTGTATGAAAACTGTATTAGCGCCTCTAGCGGCGAGTAGCGCGCTTATATAGTTTTCATACAAATTGACATAAATACGGAACAGGGACTAAAATATCGATAAAAAAATATATCGATATAAAAAAATATCGATAAAATTTATCGATATTTCTATTATCGATAATTATATCGAAAAAAATATCGATAATTAATAATCGATAAGGCCTTGCTACGTCATACCATGTATGCATGTTGCCAACTTTACGTCCGTCTGGATATTGTCTGGTGTGGTGTGGTGTGTGTGGCTCACACACTCACACGCCACACACATGGGGCGCGCCGTTGCTGTTATTTATCTTTTACTTATATTCTTTTAGCGCATTATCGTTACGATTAATAATTATATAAATAAATAATAAATAAATAAATAAATATTTTCTTACAATCACACCAATTATCTAAGCCTAATTATGTTAGTATTGTTTTATAATAAGTGATTGACATGCGTTAGAAAATGAATCCTTATAACTGAATAAAAAAACTACCGGATAGTCAAGCATTGTTTTAATTTTTTTGATATCGTTTTTTTATTTAACTTAGTGCTGCTTTTGGCGGCGCATCAGATATTGAAGATGAACATATATTATGACGTGCTAGATTCTTTGGTGGTAGATTTTTATTGATGATATCCACCATATTCCATCCAATCATCCTTAGAACGTATGAATCTGGACTGGAACCCATCATTCTTTGGTTGGGAGATTAAAATTAAAATATGTTTTATTTTAATTAATAATGTCTCGGAAGTATTCATTTAAACATCGTGTCCTAAACGATTAATAATTGTTCTATTACACCAAAAAATGTAAGTATTTAAATTAAAATTTTAAAACATAAGAACCTACAAAACTTTATTTTAAAATTTCGCTTTTTATTAACCGGTAAAAACGGTCTTCGCCATGTTCTGTCTGACGTCATAAAATTTGTAACCAACCACTTGACAGTGTTGACAGTGTCAAGTGGTTGTTTACTTACCTTAGGGTAGTTCCAATTAACAAAGATCTTTCTCCAATATGCATTTGATTAAAGAAATTTGAAGACTTTGACGTTCAATTTTTTACATTTAACATCCATCTTTGATAAGTGGAATTTTTTTTTATTTCTTTTATTTAATTACTTATATGTAGAAAAAGTGAAAGTGTCGTTTATTTGTTTGCAAATTTAGAAATCCAATACGTTAACATGGATGATGTGTTTTCATCAGTTCAAATAAAAAATAAAAAAATATATTTTTAATATTATTTTTACTTATCAATCTTGTACTTTTATTTCATTATATCGCTATATTACGTTTTCTTAAGCCAAATTTTTTTTTTCGGTGATGTGATGGAAATTTTCATTCGATGTACAAATTAAGTATGAGTCAAGTAGCCTATTAATAAAATTATTTTTTGTTTTAAGTATTAATGATGACATTGAAGTATTCATTTGAATTGTAATAGCATTTATTTATTACAGTTTTTTTAATTAGTTAGTAAACAAAGAATTTTTTATTTTCTTTAATTGAAGGAGGTAATTTATTATATATTTTAATAGATGAATGTTATGTACTATTAGATGTTAGTTTTAATCTGCAACTTGGCAACATTAACTTATTTTTGTATCGTGATGGATATTTCGATGGAATATCTTGTCGTTTTGTGTAAAATTCGCTATGTTTGCGTACAAATTTGCAAACTTCGTAAATATACAAACACGGCAGGGGCAATTTCTAGAAACTGTCTCTATGTGAACTTGATGACAGATACATAATATATAAGTACTTAAACATTTTTTGTTTGGAAATACATACTTATTATACATAGAAAACACCCAGACCAAGACAAATAGACATGTTCATGCACACAAATATTTGTCTTGTTTGTAGCGATTAAAATATCGATAAAATTATCGATATTTTAATCGCTATTTCGTATCGATATCGAACTATCGAAATTTTATGCTTATATCGATATTTTTCAAATATCGATATAAGTCCCTGATACGGAATCGAAATAGTTTGCGTTTGCTTGACATAAAAACTTACACTAGGGGTACTGAATGAAATTTGCAACAGATATAGATTATAGGCTGGAATAACACATAGAATACTTTATATCCTGATATTCCCACGAAAATGGGAACCACGCGTGTGGCCGCTATACTTATAATACAACTGTAAACGAGCCAATCTGTACCCCTAGTGTAAGTTTTTATGTCAAGCAAACGCAAACTATTTCGATTCCGTATTTATGTCAATTAGTATGAAAACTGTATCAGTGCCACTAGCGGCGAGTAGCGCGCTTATACAGTTTTCATACAAATTGACATAAATACGGAATCGAAATAGTTTGCGTTTGCTTGACATAAAAACTTACACTAGGGGTACTGTACACTGAAAAGAAATAGAAAACAATTAAAAATTGGCCAAGTGCGAGTCAGACTCGCGCACGAAGGGTTCCGTTCCGTACCATTATCTATACTACAACATTAGACGCTATTTATAACGTACAATATTAATCTGTACAACATCAGACACTATAATAAAGATCGAGAAAAAAACGGCAAAAGTCACGTTTGTTGTATGGTAGCCCTCCTTAAATATTTATTTTATTCTAATTTAATTATTTATGTTTAAAGTTAATTTACAACTACATGTTCTGTGAACATTTGAAGCGTCTACCTGTAGCCGTTATTAATATTGAGCAAAAAACGGCAAAAAAATGTTGGCACGTTTGTTGTATGGGAGCCACCCTTAAATACTTATTTTATTTTGTTTTCAGTTTATTTGTAGTTGTGGCGGCTACAGAAAACAACATCTGTGAAAATTTCAACTCTCTAGCTATCACGGTTCATGAGATACAGCCTGGTGACAGACAGACAGACATACACCCACTTGCAGGAAGCTCCATTTAATCTATTGCTGTCACTTTTCGTTGTCAAGAAATAAAATGTGACAGCAATAGATTTAATGAAGCATTAACTTTAATGGAGTTTCTTGCAATTGGGTGTTTGACAGACAGACAGACAGTCAGACAGACAGAAAAATATGGTTTTTGAATTTTTAGTCTGTCTGTCGGTTGTCCGCGTTTCACGCAAAAACTACTAAGCGGATTTCGATGAAACTTTTTTGTTATAAGTATAGCTTTTAGTCCTCGCCAACATAGGTACTTATCCATACTACCTACATTATAAATGTGAAAGTGTGTTTGTTTGTTTTTCCCATGTCCAATGTTTTTCCCATGCATTATGCTGAGTCGGGACCGTTTTGGGACAAACTACCGACCTTAGGCTTTATGTGTTTTTGTAATTAGTTAAGTTGTTGTGATGTCCCAAATAAATGGTTTTTCTTTCTTTCTTTGTTTGTTTCTTTGTCCGTCTTTCACGTCAAAATAGAGCAACTGATCGACTTGCTTTTTGGTATGGGGATAGTTTGCAAGCTGGAGAGTAACTAGGCTACTTTTTATCTCGGAAAATTATAAAATAAAAATGATAATTTTGTATAGTTTTGACTGTCGTACGGTACGATACAAAACTGTCATTTCTTCCATAGCCGCTTCCGCGTCTGCGCGCGGTCAAAATCGAATGCTAATCTTTTCCATAAGATTAGAACAAATGAATGTACGTTAACTAGCGCCAAAAATGCCCCAGACGCGCTTGCGCGCAGACTTATCTGTCACGTACGTACCTCTAGAACTTCTTCGTGATTATTTATTTTCATCTGTTTATTACCTAATGGTGATACGACGTATTAAATTAAAGTATAGGTATGTACTATAATTTATATGGCAAAACAACGTTTGCCGGGTCAGCATGTATTAGTATAGACTAGCTTTCCGCCCGTTGCTTCGCCCGCGTGGACTTCACGACGTTATCCCGCAGAAATGTGCTATATTTCCGGGGTAAAACTGCCTATGTTCTTCTCCAGGCTACAAAGTGTCCAAATTTCAGCCAAATCCGTCCAGCCGTTTTAGCTGGATTGAACCAAACGTCTAAATTTTCACATTTATAATTTTAGTACAATAGGATTAGGACAGGTCATTGTTAATTATTCCCTTTGACCACGCGGGTGAAGCCGCGGGCAACGGCTAGTTTTCTATAAGGTGCTATTGCTGCAAGTGTTATGTCCTTTAACATTCGTAGAGAAGGCCTAATGGCATTAAGTCCGCCATTTGCTGTATATGCGTGCAATAAAGAATTAATTAACATTAACTCAATAAACTACATACAAATCTATAAAAATTGGATACTTATTGCTGTCGTAACATTCAACTGTAATAAATATGTAGTTTAAAAAACTAAAAACACACTTTTATAGGAACAGACTAAAAAGTACAAAATAACCGTCTATTCAGTAACTGAAATTAAAAAGCGTGGTGCGCGTTGTCAATTTTAAGTACTTACTTGAAATGGATGCTTTGCAAAGGGCGCACCACGCTTTTTAATTTCAGTTACTGAATAGACGGTTATTTTGTACTTTTTAGTCTGTTCCTATAAAAGTGTGTTTTTAGTTTTTTAAACTACTTACATATTTATTTTTTACTTTTTAGTTTTAGAAGTGCTACTGGCTTCATCCCTGCTCCATCATCAGACCCTCACCACCAAGTGTAGCGAATAGGTCTCATCAGAACGAAACAAATGAGCCTAAACTGGAGGGGTTTCCTAGTGGTAATTAAAAAGTGCCACTGGCTTCCTCCCTGCTCCATCATCAGACCCTCACCACCAAGTGCAGCAAATAGGACTCATCAGAACGAAACAAATGAGCCTAAACTCGAGGGGTTTCCTAGAGGTCATTAAGAAGTGCCACTAGCTTCCTCCTTGCTCCATCATCAGACCCTCACCACCAAGTATAGCGAATAGGTCTCATCAGAACGAAACAAATGAGCCCAAACTCGAGGGGTTTTCGTGTGGTCATTAAGGAGTTTCACTGGCTTCCTCCCAGCTCCATCATCAGACCCTTACCACCAAGTGTAACGAATAGTTCTTATCAAATCGAAACAAATGAGCCCAAATTCAAGGGGTTTCCTATCGGTGATTAAGGAGTGTCACTGGCTTCCTTCCTGCTCCATCATCAGACCCTCATTACCAAGTGTAGCGAATAGGTCTCATCAGAACGAAACAAATGAGCCAGAACTCGAGGTGTTTCCTATTGGTCATTAGGGGTGCCACTGACTTCCTCCCTGCTCCATCATCAGACCCTTACGACCAAGTGTAGCGAATAAGTCTCATCAGAGCGAAACAACGGAGCCCAAACTCGAGGGTTTTCTTAGTGGTCATTAAAAAGTGCCACTGGCTTTCTCCCTGCTCCATCATCAGACCCTCACCATCAAGTGTAGCGAATAGGTCTCATCAGAACAAAACAAATGAGCTTAAACTCGAGGGGTTTCCTAGCAGCTATTGAATAGTTCAATTGCCCACCTCTTGACTCCATCATCAGATCAGCTCGATGGTAGCTAATTATTGTATTGTCATCGGATATATAGACTTGCAAAGTTTCAAATCAATACGACAATTAGAAGTAGGTTAAAATTGAATTCCAAGATTTTCTTACATTGTGACTTAGTTACAGGTGAAGCTAATAAAAGTGTGGTAAAAAATAGAAAAGCTCAAAGATTATTTTTAATTAGTACTGTTAGTTTGAGAATACTTCGCGTCACGTCGTCGCCGTCGCGTCGTGGTGAACTCCCTCGACGCAAAGCCATATAAGTTTCCATCACTAGGGATTCATAAGCGGTGTGTAGCTGTATTTATACAAGCCAATACCATCAAAAGGACGCGGCGTCCACTACGTTTAACCGTAAAGTGGAATAGCCACTCGTAAAAATGGCGAATACTCGCCCATGGCCTCAGTATTTGTTTTATGTGCGATCCAGACAAGGCATTGACGCCGTCGTTATCAGGATCACAGAGCAAAATGTCTAATAACCACAAAGAGGATAGCCCGCCATTCCATAAACTCTTCTTCTCAAACACAATAAAGAATTCTTTCAGGATGTTTCAAAGGACATTCTATTTTGATGAAGATCAGAAATCAGTCTTACGAAAATCTCATTCGAAATCATTAGAATGACTGTTTTCCACTTTCAATACATCAACCAATCGGTTTTTCAATATCTTGTTGTTTACCATGCAATGACGAAAATATTTGTAGATGATATCATGAATGAACAGAATTTATGAAGTCATCAGCACTAAGAAATAAAGTTCTCCGCTTTGTCTGGGACTAACTGAAGTAACACCACGAATTTCTTTATAAAAAACATAAATATAACGATTACTGGCGTGATTTCCACTTTTATTCGCAATATTTTTGTGTGAAATGTTGAAACCCAATAGAAGGTGGCAGACCGCCAAATTTTTATTGCATTCTCAATATCAGCCCACGATTCTTTCTGCCACAGGGGCACCAGATATTAACCTAAAATTAAAACATTTCTTTAATTTTCTTTGTCTTATTCGTTATTTTTTTATGAAAAGTAAAACTAGTAATAAGAAACTTTAAATTAATGACTAGTAAATCTGTTGAGTTTTTAAATTATTTTTATGCATTCACAATGCAATTTTTGTAAATGAAGCAGTATTCTAAGCAGTAGTAAAAAACCACGAGCCCTATAAGTAGAAGCTACTTATAGGGCTCGTGGTTTTTTACTATCACATTTTTCCTATAGTAAATCTAGGTAGGTACTTTACACGACCACTATTACAGTAGTGTATAAAATGGATGGTAAATATCTAGAATTTACGAGATAATCTGAAGGTCTCGTATTCTTCTGAGCTTTTTACATAATACAGTAGTAGTTTAGCCTGAAGAATACTGCTTTTGCTAAGATTATGATATCAGTCAAAAACCTTTATACATTTAGATTTTGAAAACTCTCAGTATTTTTATAAGTACCTAAGTGTTTTAAAAGATAGTGGTAACTTCAATAGATACAGAAAGTCAGAAAATTTGTTAAAATATTTTCTAAATAGCAAATCATAAAATAAATGTCAACACTTCAACCGACTGAACTGTTATCAATTAATTATATTTGCTTCACCGTATGTTTTGTCGCAACTAGTGATGTACCGTGCCCGGGCACGTTCCCAAGGACTGGAAATTTTGCCGGCAGCGTTGCCGGCAGTGTCCCAAAGTTCCCAGCAATATTCCCAAGCAGCATTTTGTAGATGAATATTTTACCATGCAAGACAATTTAAAATAAGACTTTAATCTGTTTGATTATATTGAATTACGTAATAAATAGCCACCAACATCAGAGGTAAGCACATATGAAATGAAAAACAGTTTGATATAAAATGGTTTATTTTTTTATTCAACAAACTAAGAAAATAAAACAAAATAATCTTGCAATAATTATCAACAAATTATAAAATTGTACTTAAGGCACAGAAGAAAAATACATTATTTATTTATATAATTTAACAAAACGACAAAAAGTCTACTGGGAATTTTGGGCAATATTCCCAATGTGCCCGGAAATTTCCCGGGCACATTGGGAGTGGAAAATTGCCGGCAGTGGCAATATTCCCAGGCGTACATCACTAGTCGCAACCTTATTTAAAATACCGACATAAGCGCGAAAAATCGTGAAATGATGACGACGTGAGATAGAGTTTCCTGTGTATGCGAATGATAATACAGACGACGCGACGCACAGTGGTCTGAAATTCGAGCTCCATACTCATAGATTTTTTTTGCAAGGAATCCATAATTAAAAAATGGTAGTGTGTTGAACACAACTCCCTCTATTTCTCATTAAAACTTGGAAGGTATGAAACGCTCAACGATTGAGAAAAAAAATAATCGATATTTTATTGTATGGGACAAAACACTTAAAGTCCCTTTTCTCGAAACTAAATGGAACTGAGACCTTGGTATTTATACCAGTTATTATCCCGTCCATGGCGGTCAAGATGGCATACCACACATTTGCCGTTCGGTACCGCTTTGCGCGCAGCAGACTTCTGAAATTTTGAACTTTTCGTATCTGATTTTTTAAATTTTTGACAGAATAAAACGAAGATACGTGTAATTAATAATGCAAAATTAACAGTATTATTGGTTAATTATTTATAAATAACGAAGTAGGTGCTTAAAAAAAAGTTATAGTGAAAATTTTCAATGAATAATAGTACTAATTATAATTTGAACCCCTCAATCTTATTAATAACGTAAGTATAGTAAGACCATTAGCTGGTGCACTGTCTGTACTAATACACTACAACCAACTAAACGTAACGCTTCAAATGAAGGCTACTTATGATCATTATTTAAAAGAATATGGATGTTTAATGTTGACATGTTTTAAATAATCTTGGTCTTAGAATACGCGCTCATTTATTAATAAATATTTAAACTTCTTACTACCACACCAATTATCTAGCTTATAAGCAGTTTTCAATAAGAAACAGTGTTACGGAAACTAGATAATGGATAAATATATACTTTATACTTTTTGTAAATATACATACTAAATATACATCGAAAACACCCAGACCAAGACAAATAGACATGCACATGGCCCCTGCGCAAGGATGACACGCAAAATCGTAAAGCGTTGCACATTTTTAGCGAAAGGTCGTGGGTTCGAGTCCCATCGGAGCTGATTGTGAGACGGGTCGATTTTTTCTAAATACTTCATATAGCATTTTTCACAAATAGACATGTTCAAGCACACAAATATTTGTCTTGTTCGGGAATCGAACCCGAGACCTCTGGCATAGAAGGCAGGCATCCTAGACCTGCGCCAAATCGAAATAATAAAACTTAATACACATAAATAAGTAATTTGATCAACAAAAAAATTGGTAGGTAGGTAAACTCATAAATCAAAAACTTTTTTTTGTAATACATAAAAAACGTATAAAAGACTATAATTGCATACGAAATAACAATAAAATATGATTGATTGACTACCTACAAAAACCGCAGAAGGTACTTAAATTAATACATTGCTTATTTTACAAGAAAAACCTATACTAACACTACCTATCTTTAAAAATTTTAGTTATACGTATGAAATAACAACAAACTAGTAAATAATGATTGACTATAAAAACCAAAGAAGATATTTAATTAATACATTCCATATTTTACGAGAAATACCTATACTTACATTGCCTACTTACCTGTAACAAAAATTACAAACACTAATAAATGACTAATATTGACACATTGATACAAACTAGCAAAAAGTATCTTCGCCTAGATCAGAGTCTTCTAAGTCCGAGTGCATCATTAACGGACTAATGTCGACAAATTCGATGTTCTCCTTGTCTACACCCGTGTCATCGTCACCAATGAGCAGAGATTATATTATCGGAGACAGATTTTTTCGTAGATTTCCTCAGCACGGGTCTTATACTGGACATATAGCTAGAAATCGGATGATACAAAGCGACCATTGAAGATGTCTTCATTTGTCGCTTTACGACAAAATTTGCGTGTATGATGTTCCCGGATTTTCGTTAAGTCCTTGTTTCTAGCTCCTGATGCCTCTTCTGATAACTTGCCTATTGATATGATGTTGAAGTGCCTGAAAATTTCAGCACCGTGCAGTAAAAGTTTGTGAACATTTTCAGGCATGTGATACCAAATATATAGTTTCACATAGATTTCGGCAGTACCTAAGGTGCGTAAAAATTTAAAATGCTTAAACATTTATAGGCTCCCCAGACGTTATCACACCAAAATTGTTCCAAATCTATAGATCAAACAAGAATCTAATCCAGTGATGGCTGCCGTTTTCACAGGTTCACTAAAAATTCTTGCTGTATTGCCATCATTTGTGGTTCTGGATCCTATAACAAAATTAAAAAAACACAATTTGGTTAAGGAAATACCTAGCCTACCTATACGTATGTTACAGTTCAGGTAAAATATTGAAACATTTCAAATATTTCGGTATTTAGATTCACCTTGTTTGACAATATCTACTAAAAGACCCATTTCATCACGGAACTTCTGTTGTAGGTATGGCTTGTTTTCTACTCTTCAATGCTTTTTTGATGTTTGTGTCCTCTAGCTTGCCATATTTTGAAGTTGAGTCTGTATGAAATATCGAGTAGTATGGATACACCTGATCCAAGCATGAAGCGTAAACAAACCATAGTAGATACTTCTGTTGAAATAGGTTTTCTGAAAAAGTAATATTATTATGTAAGGTCGCACACTACACTAAAATACTTCGGTGAGTTACCAAAAAGGTAAATAAATAATAAATAAATAATAAATAAATATTTTCTTACAATCACACCAATTATCTAAGCCCGTAGTTAATTTCTTAAGAAACTGTGTCTACGTGAACTTGATAATGGATAAATATATACTTATATACTTTTTGTTTGTAAATACATACTTAATATAAATGATCCTAAACTTACTGTGATAAAGTCACTAGTTTATTCATCTCGAAAGGTGTCGCTTTACAGATGTCACATGTTTGAGTGGATGTGTCTGACAACTGTGATATGATTTTGCCATCTATCATGGTCTGTCTAGGCATTTTATGCTTAGACAGCATAAATTCCCATAATAGATGGCTCCAATCTCTGCTTTAATCACAGCTTTTTCTTCTTGAATTTATTTTCATTTGAAATAAATGGGTCTGCAGAACATCGTTGATGTAGGTTTTGGATTCTCCCAGAACGTTTCATCTCTACAATCTAAGCGCAAAGGCATAAATAAACACACTAAAATACTTGAGTCATCTTCTCCTGCCATATTTTGTTTGTACAAACTTTGCCCAGAAGACCCATCAATGCTCCATTTGCACAAAAGTGTGAAATCTCTATACCACCCGATGAATCTTCTAAACGTAAAAAATTTCCAAGTCTTGACACAGTTTTATCTAAGATTGCTTGAAGTTTTTATTGACGAACGATTTGGCGCAGGGGTAGGATGCCTGCCTTCTACGCCAGAGGTCTCGGGTTCGATTCCCGAACAATACAAATATTTGTGTGCTTGAACATGTCTATTTGTCTTGGTCTGGGTGTTTTCTATGTATATTAAGTATGTATATTTACAAAAAAGTATAAAGTATATATTTATCCATTATCTAGTTTCCGTAACACTGTTTCTTAATGAAAACTGCTTATAAGCTAGATAATTGGTGTGGTAGTAAGAAGTTTATTTATTTATTAATAAATGAGCGCGTATTCTAAGACCAAGATTATTTAAAACATGTCAACATTGAACATCCATATTCTTTTAAGTAATGATCATTGTAGCCTTCATTTTCAAGCGTTACGTTTAGTTGGTTGTAGTGTATTAGTACAGACAGTGCACCAGCTAATGGTTTTACTATACTTACGTTATTAATAAGATTGAGGGGTTCAAATTATAATTAGTACTATTCATTGAAAATTTTCACTATAACTTTTTTAAGCACCTACTTTGTTATCCTACTAATATTATAAATGTGAAAGTTTAGATGTTTGGATGTTTAGATGTTTGGATGTTTGGATGTTTGTTACTCAATCACGCCAAAACGGCTGAACGGATTTGGCTGAAATTTGAGACATAGATACTTTGTAGCCTGGAGAGGAACATAGGCTACTTTTTATCCCGGAAAAGTATCAAATTCCGGCGGGATAACGTCGTGTAGTCCACGCGGGCGAAGCCGCGGGCGGAAAGCTAGTTTATAAATAATTAACCAATAATACTGTTAATTTTACATTATTAATTACACGTATCTTCGTTTTATTCTGTCAAAAATTTTAAAAATCAGATACGAAAAGTTCAAAATTTCAGAAGTCTGCTGCGCGCAAAGCGGTACCGAACGGCACATGTATGGTATGCCATCTTGACCGCCATGGACGGGATAATAACTGGTATAAATACCAAGGTCTCAGTTCCATTTAGTTTCGAGAAAAGGGACTTTAAGTGTTTTGTCCCATACAATAAAATATCGATTATTTTTTTTCTCACTCGTGGAGCGTTTCATACTTTCCAAGTTTTAATGAGAAATAGAGGGAGTTGTGTTCTACACATTACAATTTTTTAATTTTGAATTCCTTGTAAATAAATTCTATGAGTATGGAGCTCGAATTTCAGACCACTGTGCGACGCGACGACGACAACGACGACGACGCGTCGTTTAACATAATTTTACGAAGAAGGAATCGTAAGCGTTCTCAGATCAAATTTTGTGTTAGAAAGTATTGATGTAGAAGAGTTCTGAACTTATTTATATCTTTAAAAATGAATGACTCCGTAGCTCCGTTAATTTAACCCTTTGATGAAAACGTCATTGAATTAACCTTTTAAACACTCATATTGTAATTATACTACTATATAAATTAATATAGACTACTATTTGAACCCCCAACGTAAAAAGAGGGGTGTTATAAGTTTGACGTGTGTGTGTATTTGTCTGTCTGTCCGTCTGTCTGAGGCAACGTAGCTATTAAACGACTGGGCCGATTTTAATGCGGTTTCTTAATTGAAAGCTAAATTAATCGAGATGGTTGTTTACCCGAGTTTGATGAAAATCCATCCGGCCATTTATGGAGATGGTCAACTACCTGCCGAAACGGTAAAAGATACAGAGGTGTTGCTTTGACTAAAATAATGTACACTCTCGGCAAGTTTAGGTGCAAAAGAAAAATAATAAAAAATTTAATAATAATGCATATAAGTATTATGCACTGGTATTTTCGTGGTGTGCATGTGCAATTTTTTGCGGGTGGGCGGGCGGTGCATCTTGCATATTGTGATTTCGCGGAAGTAAGCTACCTACATAATTATATTTCGTTTTTCACAATGTTTAATATGAATAACGGCTTTTAATTTTATTTTAGTTTTAATTTATGACTTAGGTAGGTAGGTACTACTTCAAAAGTAAGGTCTTTATTGCAAGGCGATAACGTTCACTCATACAATGTTTGATATTTATTCAGTAATTGGTTATTGGAATTTGTTTCAAGAGTAAGGGGGCAGGCCAGTGCATCAGGTTGTTTCTCTAATAAGTACTATTTCTGTGTTACATTACCCTGCGTGATTTTAAAAATGCTACACAATAAACAGTTTGCTAGACACCAAGGACAATATTTAAAACGGCTTCAAACTTAATAATATTATAGTGACTTTTCAAATATCTTATTTTTAATAAATAAATAAATAATTTCTTATAGCCATTCTAAATATCTAAGCCCATGTTAATTTCATATCGAAACTGTGCAAGGAAAACTTGATAACGGATAAATAAATAAATAACTTCTTACATTCACACCAATTATCTAAGCCCATTTTAATTTCATTACGAAACTCTATCATGGAAAACTTGATAACGGATAAATATATACTTAAATACTTTTTGTTTGTAAATACATACTTAATATACATAGTAAACACCCAGACCAAGACGAATAGACATGTTCATGCACATAAATATTTGTATTGTTCTGGAATCGAACCCGAGACCTTTGGCGCAGAAGTTCGCGTTAGTGTATGTATAGTATATTCTTACGCAGAAGGCAGGTATCCGTAACCATGCGCCAAATCGGTCGTCTTTTTAAGCTTGTTTCTTAATGAATATAAAAGTATACTGTATTTTTTTATATGGACATTATTAATCTTAATTCAAAGTAAAAAAATCAAACAGATATGACTACTATACAGTATACCTACAACTGTACCTGCCTGAGTGTACATTAATACCGAAATTAATTAACCGAAAAGAAAAATCAGAATCGGAATGATTGGCGTTTTTACATTTACCTTTTTAGGTGAAGCTAAATAATAAATAACATAATACACAAAGCTGACGATGAATAGCATAGGGTCGACGCTTCACATGATTGAAGGTAGACAATAGCAGCGTATTGCGTGCGCCGCCCCCGGCCCACAATAAAAAGGATAATCAGTTAAACTGCCTTCATCCATATTTCACCAGAATTTGTTAAAAGATAAAAAGCTTCCCGAACTGTTCCCTCACTTTATGATAAACAACAACCCATTATAAACCCATCCTAAAATATCAACGAGTTTATGAGAATATTTCTTCCGTTTACTCTTCAAAAACTCTTTTTTTCCTTATCAGACAATTATAACGTCCATGCGACAAATGAATTTCTTTTTTAAGGACATTTTCTTATGATCCAAGTACTTTTTTCAAGCTGATATTCAGTTCAACTTTTTTTGAATGTATCATAAAGGACACGTGTGCTACGCGCAAATTTTATTTCGTAATTGCCAATATCGTTTAAAGACTAGCTACTTTTACATATTTTCTTATCGGCTCTTTATTTTGCTCTTTCTGAACTTTAGAGCTTTGGCAATGGCAACTATGCACACTCACAAGCACTATTATTTATTGACTGTTTTAACTAGAGAACTCATTTGACGAGATGCTAGCTAGACTCAAAATATTATTTTGGCCATCATCCATCCATCCATCTCGGCCATAATATACAGTTCTCTAATGAAATGTATTTGTACCATCATGTCATGTCTTGCTGTGTTTAAATGCAAACATAAAACTCTTAGATCACCTCTCTAAAATTAACTCGGACCGTAACATTTTTACATTCTCTCTAGAGTACGTTTATTAACTGCGTTAATACGAAACTTTATGAGCAGCCATCAAAAACACATGTGAGGAGCGTTATCCAGCTGGAATATTTAAATATCTCATCTCTATAAAATTGCTTCATTGTTTTTCTCTTCCAGTCTAGTTTTGTTATCCAAACGTTTCAGTGATAAGAAATGGCTTCTACCCGCATCGAACATGCTGGTACAATCCCATCGGGTTTTATTATATTACCTTGAACCTTTTAACTTGACATTAATCCTTCTATTTACTTACATACTTGCATCTAGGAAGTACATATTAATTAGAATAATAATAAACGAATGTCTCGCAATAGCAATACATAAATTTATAATAGAGTAAAAATTGCACATTTCCTAATTACTTTTAATGAAAACAAAAAGAAAATGAGTTTTGCTTTGATTTTGACACAAGCCAAAGAATTAAAACTAACTTCCTAGGGAAAGTTTTAGTCACGGGTAGAGTAGCTGCCCATTAAGTAGCTTCCAGAAAAACAGCCTTCGTCCAGTGTACCTATTCTTTGAATAATGAAAGAACTCATTATAGCGCATGCAAGCCTTAATTTGATTACCCGACAATTTTTGAGGCCCGTCATCGAGCCGGGATACGAATATACTACTTACATGATTTTTTTATTCCTAAATAACACATAATTAATTATACGAATACACAAACAAAAAAAAAATTCAAAGGTATTTTTGATATCTGTGATTAAACTTGACTTAAACGATTTCTGATACTTCTAAAAATATCGGGATCAACATTATTACACATCTTTATTCATCGATACAAAAGTTTAATGAGATTTTATAGCATAAAACTGTACTCACTTTGCGTTCGATCAACCCGCCTAGAAATTCAATTATGTGGGCTGTGGATACCAAGCCCGTGCGCTTAAATCAATCTATGAAGTTTTTATAAAACAAATTAAAAAGTCATCTCAAGTTTTGGCTGCTTTTAATCCCAAGAAAATCGTGACCCATAAATTATTGAATTACGAACAAAAGTTTGACAACGATCAATCGTAGCGACACGTTTGATCATATTTAGTCAGTACCTATGCAAAGGTTTATTTTTGTTTACTCTTCAGAAAGATGCTGTAAGTGCTTTTTTTTTACGGAACGCTTTAATATTCAACTCTTACATTTATTCATTTGCACAGTCAGTGTAAGTCCGCAGATCGTATGTATTAAACAGTTGAAGTTAAAAAAATAAACAATTGGGAAATATTGATTTATGTGTTTTCTAACAATTTAAACCAACGAAGCCAATCGATTGAAGAAATAAAAATGCGAAATGAACTCTCGTTATTTGCGTACCTACATCATGCAGCGGGACCCACCCATTTGCATAATTAAATGAGCCAAATTATATGGAGCTCGCGATTTGAATAACAATAAGGCTGCTTTATCTAGAAATTCCCTTAAATCACCTAACAAGTAATTAACTCGATAGTACCTATATAAATGAGTGAAAATATAAATACTCGCTATGCCCTGTAGTTTTACCCACGTAGTTCCATAGGAATTTCGAGATACAAAGGTGTATATTTTCAGGAATTTACGACTGGTTGAGTATTTTAGTACCTATAAGAATGTATGTAGAAGGGAGCACAGGGGTTAAATACATAAAGAATGAGATATAAAAAGCATGCATGAACAATACCCATCTACCGGCTACGGCGCCTACGGCGATCACGGACGGCTGTGAACGAACATGAAATTCACAAGAAACAAATGCTAGGTAAGTTATTTGTATAGCATCTTAAGGCGATACTCGGAAAAATTTTGCTGAAGCGAGATAGCAATGAGAAAAAGAGGCGCGCGGGAGCGAGACCGATTTTGCAGATTCGGCTAAAAAAACACAAAATCACTTCGTATTAAAAAACTACGGCAATTTTCGAAAAATGCTTCTATACAATCCTAGATATTATTGGTGTCCACTAATAAAACCAATTTCCAATAGTGTAAGTAACCCCATTTACGAATAATCTTGAATTTTCGTATTTTTTAGAGGTCTTTTCGAAAAGAAAAAGTGTCGAGGCAAAATCATAAAATCGTGTTTTTGAAACTATACGATTCTAGATAAAGGTGTGAAGAAATATATATCTTAATACCAGATTTGTAACAACTGTAACCGTCCTATAGTTTTAAATCAAAAAGTCCATACTTTTTCCGAGTAGCGCCTTAACCAAATAAGTAAAATGTAACGTTCTGGAAATCAGAAACAGCGGTGATTGCCATAAAATCTAGACTCAATACAATGCAAAAATCGGCTAAGGGTGGGTTGGACTCACCCATGAAGGGTTCCGTACCCATTTAACGTACCGATTGCCTATACCTAGTCAAAATTCCACTATAATTTTTCGCCGGCAAAATATAACTTCGTTTTTCATAGTGTTTGTATGAATGACAAAGTTACATTTGCGGTTTTTGAAAATGTGTTATATCTCAAAAGTGCTTACTATATCTCATTCAAACCAATTTTCGATGATATTTATTATAAAGATCTACAGCATATATTTTTTCAAGATTTTTCACTCTTTTATTTCAAAAGTTAGAGGGGGGGAGGGGACACATTTTACCACTTTGGAAGGCTCTTTCTTTTATAAGATTGACTTTAAGAAAAAATGGTTTGAGAAACTCTTATGTCATTTTAAAAACCTATCTATAGATCCCACACGCAAATGTTTGATTAAATAAATATTTTTCAATTCTAGTTTTATGTATGGGGAGCATTTTTTATTTAGTATTAAAATCGTAAAGCGGTTCACGGAATACATCTACCTACAGACAGACATGACGAACCTATAAGGGTTCAGTTTTTTGCCATTTGGCTACGGAACCCTAAAAATGTGCTCGCTGCTGGACTAAAGAGTAAAATTTGATGTTTTCTTTATTTTTGTTTTATGTAAAACCGTAATAAATCCGGTACATTAATCAGAGACGAATCATAAAACCAGCTGATGAGACCAAGTTCAATTATACTTAGATACATTTGACGGCATAAGCCAACCCGTAGACCGTATCTTGTCGTTGAGACAAGAGGCTTTAGTCGGAATTTGCATATCCAACAAAGAGCTTGCTTCGTTAGGTGGCTGCCATTGTATATTTACTGCTCTCTCACAGAATGGCAGCCACTGATTGCTCTTAGAAACATAGTTGTAACTTGAATAGAAAGTGTCAAACCGTTTGTAAAAACCACAATACTACTTACTTTCATTTCAGCTATCCAAATACGAACTTGAACATTGTAAAATTCTCGAGCATTAACGAACGTAAACATGTTTTGCGTAATCAGTAGTATAATTTACCGTTGCAGTGGTAGGCAGTTGTAGGCGTTTACAACATTTTTTTAGAAGTATACTCAGCGTCCATCAGCGTCATATTTCCATATAAATCTCTAGCCGTGTCGTCGCCAGTTTACGTTTCCCTATCATTCGATGTTCGTTATTCAATTTGGCATTATCAGCTGGATATTTGGCACTGATCCCAATGATTTCTTGAATGGATACTCCGTAGAAGCATAGAAGGAACTTGCAATTTCTGGCACTGAATATGTCATGTGTCAATAATAGTTATTTTCAAAATGAAACATAAAAAAACATGTATATATATATTTATAACCATCTAAAGAAATCTGAGTCTTATTTTGGTACCTACCTACATGTTTTTTAAGGAAAAATTGTGATAGTAAAAAACTACCAGCCCTGCAAGTAACTTTGAGTGTCCATAGGTAATATGAGTTGATTTTAACTGTCAATGTTTACGAAAACTATCAGATAAACTGCACATAAAGCCGGTAAAGCAGTCAAAGGATATGAAAGAGATAGAGCGATAGTTTTCGATTACGAATACAGTTTTCCAAACTCATACTAACGGTACAAGAGGGATTCCAAACCGCGCTCGGGAATCCGGCCCGATTTTCTGACCTACTAAGCTACCGAATGCCGAAAGGATTACAAGACTAGTCGAATTTTGCTATCACTTTTTAATGCTGTAGGATAATGATAGGATAGTAGGCCAACGTTGCTTCACCAATGTAAGGAAAACCTCTCAATCGAAAGAAAGATTTTTACAAATGTTTAACCATCGATTAAGATGATACAACCATTAAATTAAGATTTTAAATTATTTTCAAGTTCTGTAAGTAGGTAATGAAAAGTGATAGTAAAAAACCACCATAAGCCGGGCTGGATTCCCGGGAGCGCGGGTTCGAATACCACCCGAATGGTACTTGCAGGGCTGCTGTTTTTTTTACTATTACAATTTTTCCTTTACAGTACCTACACGTTGAAAATCAAGTATGAATTCTGAAATGACTGTAACCTCTTTATATTTTAACATCTTTCATATTTTAACGAGTTCTCAGAGAAGCTCCAAAGTTAGGCACAGACATAATCGTTGAGACAGCGCTACATAAATATCAGAGGCACTTCTCCCGGTCTATTATCAACATCAACACCGATCCCACGGAAAGTTTAAAAAGTTTCATAATTTATACTTTCGCAAGACCATTGAACTTTGTCAATTTACACTCGGCGTTATGTAAGTAAAGCAAAGGTATGAACAGAAACAAAGCCTCGGGTTGAAAATTTATTAGTTACTTACAGGTTTCAGCACCAGTATCTGATAAGAAATAAAATAGAATTCAGGATTAGAGTTCTTCTCATGTTATTGTAGGTATGATAATATGGCACTTACGATTCAATTAATGATACTAAAATAAAAAATAAAATCGAATGTATTGACTTATTCATTTACATTCACACAACATTAACCAATGGCAAAACTAATTCATAATTCAAATTATTTATTCATTTTAGGCTGATACAGCACTTGTGAACGTCGACGTCGTCGCCGCGTTGTCTACGCCATCCATCGGTTCGCAAATCCTAGCGGCGGAGGAGGAGAAGAACCGGGCAAGAAACTCGCCAAGGGCTTTCTTTTCTCCTTGTCAAATTTCATACAGAGTCTGATGCTAGGCCCTAATATCGATTTAATTTGATAAAACTATAAAACAACACTTGTCAGTTAGTAACTCAAGAGTTTTATATATTCAATTCAATGACCAGCTGATTTTGATAACTTTATGAAATACAACTATTTCATGAAATGACCAATTAATGGTCTCTTTTTCTAAGTCATTGTCTTTTCGGCAAAAATATCACAGCTCTTGACCTTAAGAGTAAAAAGTCAATGAAGCCCGGCTTAACAAACACAGCTAAGTTTTCCTTGCTGCGTTCAGCGGGTAGATAAAACAAATAAGTTACGTCTTCTACCAAATTCGTTTCGAATTTGAAATGGCAGAGGGAGCCACGTAATGACATGTAAATCGAAATTAACATAAAGTTAAATTTAGAGTGACAGTTAAGAAGTTAATAATGACGCGCAAGTAAAATTGTATTAACCCATGAGCACAGCATGAGTAAGGTAGGTCTCGTAGATGGATAAACTCTAATATTCCAATATGTAAATAGCATTTTATCCAACGCGAGCGTTTATAATTTCTACAATTAGGTACCTACTCGTTTTAAGGGTTCCGTAGCCGAATGGCAAAAAACGGAACCCTTATAGATTCGTCATGTCTGTCTGTATGTCTGTCTGTATGTCTGTCTGTATGTCTGTCTGTATGTCTGTCTGTATGTCTGTCTGTATGTCTGTCTGTATGTCTGTCTGTATGTCTGTCTGTATGTCTGTCTGTATGTCTATCTGTATGTCTGTCTGTCTGTGTATCCGTCCGTCCGTATATCACAGCCACTTTGTTCCAAAACTGTTAGAGCCCCCGCAAACTGCAGACTTTCTATCGGCCGATAGTTTAGTCGGGCTCTTAATCAGAATGAAGATGTATGCAAGTGCGCACACTAGAACGATTCGGTATTATTCGAAAAGTCGGCCGACTGTTGGCTAGTTTGTGCATTCATCACCAACCAAACTGCTTAGTTGGTTCAGTGTGCGCACTAGCAGCCCAACCCGACTAAACTATTGGCCGATAGAAAGTCTGCAGTTTGCGGGGTCTCTTAACTTGGTAGGTAGATGTATTCTGTAAACCGCTTTATTAGTATCATATAAAAATAATACCTAAAATCAAAAATTAGGGGGTGGGCTCCCATACATGAAACTGAAATATTTTTTTTCATCATTCCTATTCGTTTTTAAAAATCATATAAAGGTTTAAAGGTAACTTTTAAAGTAAGGGAGTGAAAAATCTAAAATAACTATAATATGTTGTAAACCTAATATAATAAAAATTGGTTTGATATAGTCAGTAGTTTTTGAGATATACCACATTTTCAAGAACCGCAAATATAACTTTGTCTTTCATACAAACACTATGAAAAACAAAGTAATTTCAAGAACCGCAAATGTAACTTTGTAATTCAGGCAAACACTATGAAAACAATATATTTTTTGCTGGCGAGAAATGGTAGTGGTATTTTGGCTAGGTGTATATAGTCGGTACGTTAAGTGGGTACGGAACCCTTCATGAGCAAGTTCGACTCGCACTTGATTTTACTTCATTTCTTATTGTGGTATGTATATTAGGCGTTAGTACTATTATATATTGTGGTATAGGTAAGGTTTATCTCTTATTACAATAGCTATTATTAATATACATGCATGCTGTGTTTACCTTAAAAGTTTGTTACGTTTAGTTTAAGTACCTATTGTGTAGTATTAAGTCAAAATGTTTCAACGTAAGCAAACACTGGTGAACCTAAATAAAATAAATAAATACCTATCTATTTTCATATGTTGAGAGAGGAACAAAAATTAGAGGTCACATTCAAATTCATAGTTACTAACTAAGCTTTTGAATTTGTCTGAAAAGCATATCTAATTATTAGTAGTAAACATACACTCGCACGCGGTACCAGAATATGTGGTTGATCATAAAGCTTTTAAGCTATGAAAATAATTAATTACGTAAAATGCTTAGATATTCGCATACCACTTATAAATTGGTATATAAAACGTTTTTGAAAAAAAATGTAACCGCCTTCAAAACGGATCTTCAAACAAAAATTAACAAACACTAAAAAACGAAAAAAATAATAAGATTTTTTAATTCAAAGGACGATGATACGTGACTTTTTCTAATTTATCTTGGTACTTACTGAACTGTTTGAAGTCGGTGCCGTCTTATACGTACCTATTGAGGTAATTACGTCCTACACCTCACGCTTGGGACCGGGTTTTTTTTTATATGTTAGTTTATTTCACTCAGTATATTTCGTTCTTATTCTTTTTGGCTTGGCACCGACTTCAAACAGTTCAGTAAGTACCAAGATAAATTAGAAAAAGTCACGTATCATCGTCGTTTGAATTAAAAAATATTATTATTTTTTTCGTTTTTTAGTGTTTGATGAAACTATGAAATCGTCCATATACCCAAATAAAGTCTAAATACACATTATTCAGGATAACTCCTGAACTTCTTGCCAGTTCTTGATAAAATTTGAATGGGACCACACGAGAAGCGTCACCTTTTAAATAAAAAAAGAATTATCTAAATCGGTTCATTAACTAAAAAGTTCTGAGATAACACACATAAAAAATAAAAAAAAATAAAAAAATATACAGTCGAATTGATAATCTCCTCCTTTTTTTGAAGTCGGTTAAAAACAATACTATAAGTACGTCAATTATAAAAAAATATTGAAAGTAAGTATTTTTAGGGTTCCGTAGTCAATAAGGAACCCTTATCGTTTCACCATGTCCGTCTGACTGTCCCCAGCCTAACTCATAGACTCTTAGTACTAGAAAGCTGTAATTTGGCATGCATATACATATTAATCACGCCGACAAAAGGGTGAAGAAAAATATTGAAAAAAAATGTTTTTAGTTTACCTCCCCTACACGTGAAGTGGGGATGTATTTTTTCTCTTGTCTACCCCACAGTATGGGATGTCGTTGGATAACAATTTTAAAAATATTGCGGGTTTTTAAATGAGGCATCCGTTTGTGAATAATTACGCTTTAAAGTGCAAAATTTTGTGAGAGTCATGTGTCCCGTTCCCCCCGCCAGCCATATGGTTGTTTTTGGATACGTGAAAAAAATCACGATAGTTGTATGTATGACGAAGTTAAAAGGAAAACTATCACAGCTTTTTCGATAACCGCAAATTTTAATATAACTTACGAACACTATGAAAAACAAAGTTATTTTTTTCTGGCGAAAAATGATAGTGGTATTTTTGCTAGGTGTATGTAATCGGTACGTTAAGAGGGTACGGAACCCTTCATGGGCGAGTCCGACTCGCACTTGGCCGATTTTTAATTGGGGGAACGAGCGAAATTTTTTAAATATGCTTTAATAAAACAAATCAGTTTACTTATTAATTTTAAATAAGATTTAAGTCTTTGTATATTTGGTGTTGAAATAACAATTAAAAAACTAAACCGACCAATACCGGAGCTCAAGCACGGAGCATATGCGGAACGGGTATAGGCGTCGATAACCCGCTTTACGATAAATCTCTGAGGGACTGAGCCCGACATACCTAGGTATATTGCGGGTAATGCCTTAAGCTCGGTGGAAATCTGCCATTGTTCTTATTTAGAACAAAAACGGCGTTGAAGCGAGTCCGCAAAATAATTTCTTAGATGTTCGCATGTATTATTAATTGACACAAAACATTATATCGATAACGAAGAGTTTATAGCTTGTTATCTAACTGCAGTAATTCTTATGTATTACAAAAAAATTAAGGAACGAAAGTGTCCATCAGCCAGCTTCAAAATCGCGGAAATAAATTAGATCTTCCATGAGTCCATGTTGTACGGTCACGGAATCTGTATGTTTAGAAGTTTGAAAAGCTTCGTTTTGCAGTTTTTTTACTCTCAACGTCACACGAGCGATGACAATAAAAATGACATGACCGTATGTTCCTCAAGAGATATGAAATATGACTATTTAGTGACAAAACTTCACAATACTTTTTGTTATCTATACGTATAAAACTCTAGATTGATGATTCATTGTTGGCATAGGCGTAGAGCCCTAACGGCTGAAGGTAGAGACATCATTTTTAGAGGGTAGATACCTTTCATGATGTAGATGAGCAATAAGAAAGGATTTTAGAAAATTTCCGTTATACAGGGTGCTACAGGTTGTTCAAGTTTGTATGAGAATTTGTATGAGGGTTGAAGATAGAGACAAAAATTTTTCACATTTCGTGGCTGTCCCTGACTGAGTCGTGTATTTATATCATTAACACTGAGACCCTATACTCTACATTAATACATTATCACTAATCGTAGAATTTGTGTATACTACTTAGCTTACATACCTAGTTACAAATGGCCATCAATAAAATTACCGAATCTGGAAAAGTGATTTCTGATCATGTCTGCGATGCCACCCTGTGTATTTATATTATGTGAAGTTAAACTTATTTTCTTCAATAATACCTGCAAAATTTTGGCTCGAATTCCAAATACCTAGCTATTTTACCAGATTACAAAGTACTAACATAGAATAAATAAGAATCACGTGTCATACTCTTAGCGAGATAGACCGTAATTTTTTATCACCCCGGATAATTTTAGGGATTATTCTACTCATGTAAACAAACAACTTTTATTATGGGACCGAAACTGTGTAAAAATAAAATAAATAATTAAAATAAAATTGTGTTTCTGCAACTTGACGCAGCTAGATAAACGTGTGAAGAATTATAGGTAGTCCTAATAGTTTTATATCAAAAAGTCTATACTTTTTCTAAGTATCGCCTATAACTAGTAAAATATAGATAAACTAGTGGCTTCCCGCGGTTTCACCCGCCTTGTACCCGTTCCCGAAGAAATATCGAGATAAAATATAGCCTATAATTATAACCTAGCTTTCTAATGGTGAAAGTATTCTTAAAATGGGTCCTGTAGGATTTGGGTCTATCCATTATGCTGGGGCTTCACCTGCGTGACGCCTAACGACGTTAATAACGGCATGCGCGTCTTAGCGCGCTTATTGTATCAAATTAGTGCGCTAAAACCCGGCTACACCTGCGTATTATATCAAAATGGCATTAGACGCAGGTGAAGCCCGGACATTACAAACATACAAACAAACAGGAAATCTAATCTTTCCTCTTTATAATATGATAGTATTAGTATAGTAAAGGTACAGATAAGATTATAACCGCTCTATCTTATCGCTATTTTATGTCTGCATTTGAATCTGACTCCAATTTGCATTGCTAACTATATCGACAGAGTTAAACCAATTGTGACGTAAAATGTTCTAACTCACTAATATTCTATAACTGAAATCGCGAAAAAGAATCTGCCGTTCCATACATTTTGATTAAATATTATTGCACTTTTGTGTGGAACATCAGATTTTTTTCGCGATTTCAGTTTTGGTCCCATAATAAAAGTTGTTTGTTTTCATGAGTAGAATAATCCCTAAAATTATCCGGGGTGATAAAAAAATTACGGTGTATCTCGTTCAAACCAATTTTCGTTATACTTACATAAGTGTTTATTGAGGTCTATAGCATTTATTTGTTTCAGATTTTTCACTCTCTTACTTTACAAGTTAGAGAGAAGAAGAGGACTTATTATTATTCCCTTTATTACATTTTAAATACTTACAAAATTATATTTCTAAACATTAAATTTTTACAATGTATAACACTAAAAAATATAACATTTAAAAATACAAAAATGCAGTTCCCCAACGGTAGCAAGATCAGGGTCCCGGCTACCGATGGTTAAGGATCCAGAGACAGGAACCTTCTCACTATACGGGCCGTGTCCAGAAGTACTGCCTTCTGCATCTGACTCCCGATCCATCCACCTAACGTAAGCCTCTTAAGGTGTTTATCGAGGCTCTTGGCTATCAGACCCTGGGCAGATATGACTATCGGAACAACAATTGCTGAATCAATGTCCCACATGTCAACAATCTCGTGAGCTAAAAATAATAATAATAATTATTATTTTATTATTAATTAAATAATTATTATTATTATTTTACAACTTTGGAAGTGTCTGTCTTACAAAATATTGATTAAGAGAAAAAATGATTAAAAAACCTTTAAGTATGATATTTTTTAAAGACCTATCCATAGACACCCTACACGAATAGATTTAATGGTTTTTTTTTCTTTCAGTTCCATGCCCCCCTTAATTTTTTTATATTTTTATTTTCGTATAAAAATCGTAAAGCGGTTTACAGAATACATCCACCTAACAAGTTTCAAGTTTGTAGTTCTTATAGCATATAGTTTCGGAATAAAGTGACATAGACGGACGGACGGACAGACATACAGACAGACAGACATGACGAACCTATAAGTTCCGTTCCATCGTTTTTCCATTCGGCTACGGAACCCTAAAAAGGATCTTTAAATCACATTATATGTGTCGTACGTAGAGAGTTAGTAGACTGTCAATTAAGAACATTATTCAAAAATTTTAACTTAAACGCTATAAAATATATTCTCGAGATGATGCTAATGGCATCACCGCTTGAGTAGATGCTATTAAGGGAAATGTTTTTTTTGCTCTCTATGAATTTCTAGTCCTTTGATGTCATTAAATAACTAAATTGCTATAAATATCTTACTTTGAGGTACCTACCTATCCATACTAATATTATAAATGTGAAAGTGTGTTTATTTGTTTATTAATTTGTTTGTCCATCTTTCACGTCAAAACGAGGCAACTGATCGACGTTATTTTTGGTATGGGGATAGGTAGTTTGGAAGCTGGAGAGTAACATAGGCTACTTTTCATTACGGAAAATTATAAAATAAAAATGGTAATTTTGTATGAAAATAGTAGTGACTGTCGTACAAGTACAAAAAAAAGTAGTAGAAATTACGATACAAAACTGTCATTTTATCCATGGCCGCATCGGCCGCGTCAAAATCGAATACAAATCTTTTTCATAATGCCCGAGCTTCACCTGCGTCTAATGCCATTAATTAGCGCGCTATTTGTTTTTTTTATAGCCCCAGCATTAGATTAGAACAAATAAATGTACTGTAACTAGCGCCAAAAATGCCGCAGTCGCGCGTGCGCAAAGTTATCTGTCACGCACTCTACTTTTAATAAGAGTACATAACTACTTACAAAACTTCTTCGCGATTATTTATTTTCATCTGTCTAATATTGGTGATACGAAGTTTTAAAAGCATTTCAATTTCAAAATCAAACCATTAACTCATTTGTTTTACCAATGCATCGTTTAATCGTTACATATCCAATCCTTTTGTCGATCGAAGATCCAATCACATTGCTTTGTATTCCGAATGAATAATTTTGATTGGACGCGATTATCAAATTGGATTTAAACTTTCAATAACTACTAACAAAAATAAACGTGTTTTAAAATATTTCCTTGTTTACCTAAGTCTTCAGGATTCATAACATTAAATAATAGGTAAGTATTTTTATTCAATACTAGTGGCTCACTGTGGCTTTACCCGCGCGATTCACTTATTTACCAAAATTCGTAACTAGTCCGCATGATTGATTTTGTTAAATATTTAAGTAATGAGACTTGCTGTCTTAAATCAGATAAAAAAATTAATTAAAAACAATAATAATCTGGTCCGTTAGTCCACTGCATATTGACAGTTAAATTATTACTTATACAAGAACAACAACAACTTTTGATAATAATGAAGATGATACAGGGTGTTAGAGGCACCGTTGCAAAAACTTTAACCATGGCTTCAGGCAATCATGCTGAACAACGCACACCAAGAATTTTTTGTCGGAAATGAAAAAAATATTTCGACTCTCCATACAAAATGTCCCGATTAGTTGCTAAATTTGTATGAAAAGTCGAATTCGACAAAAAATTCTTGGTGTGCGTTGTTCAGCATGATTGCCTGAAGCCATGGTTAAAGTTTTTGCGACGGTGCCTCTAACACCCTGTATCATCTTCATTATTTATTTATTTATTTATTAAAAGTAGGCACACTTACAACAATACATATCATACACTCACACAAAAAAAAATCCTAACAATATCAAACATTATATGTTCGCTACTTGTTATAAGTGTACACAACATTCACTATAAAATTCTAAAATCAACGACATACTCTTAAAACTACTTACTAAGAAGAGAAAAAATATATATAATTTAACAATAATTGAAATTAATTTAATTAACAGAAGCGAGACAGAATATCAACCAATTATCACACCTTTATATGTGATACGCGAGAAAAAACAAAAATCTCCCACAAAACAAACAAGGGCGCTAGAAATTTTGAAAAAACAATATCAAAACCTACATACACTGAATAAAAATAAATATATTTAATTATTATCAAAAGATAGACAGGTACCGTTATCGCAGACTTACTTCAGGGGGCTGAGTGCGTACACTCGGTTGAGATAGGCCGTTATGATTCTAAACGCGAACGCGATAGTTACGTTTGCACATTCACAAATATAGGTAGGTCACCGAAGAGAGACGCTTGGCCATCGTGTTCATGACGAGTGTTGTTTGCCAGACATTAATACAAACATAATAAAACGAAGATATAAGACATAATAAAAAGAAGTGTGGTGAAAACAATCGAGATTTGTCAAAACATCCAGAGAACGCCAGGCGAGCGTTTTCCCCGATTATTTGGCAAGTCGCCCCCGCCTATATTTAAATCGTAATCTCACTGAGTCAACGCTCTCCTCTCACACCAGAAATAAACGATACTGCAAGAGCGACAAACGCTGACCGACTTCTTAATAGCAACAATGGTTTAATCAAGTTGTATATTTCACACTTATGACGCGTCAACTCATGGAGACTAATTTGATGAAGATATTACAATGTTCATCAACTTTAATGAACATTGGCCAAATTGAAAGTGAAAAAAATCTTTCCGTGTTTTGTGAAGGTACCTTTTTAGATTTAGGTATAAAATAGTGCACGTTCCCCTTCAGTTTACTACAGAATATATTATACTCGTACTCACACAACTTCTAAATATTTCTGATAAGTAGGTAAGATAGAAAATTAGAAACTAACTGAATAATAAAACTGTTTCTATTGTGCTATCTAACTAGGTAGGTATTTATTTATATTTCAGTAATGAACAGCAACTAGTTCTTCAAACGCAGTTAGTAACTTTTTATAGAAAACCTTCTCATTAACAAAGAGCTTTGGGGATAAAAACCCCAAAATGAGCAAAAAGAAATGTTCCTGGACTGTTCATAATTATCTTATTCTAGTCTGCCCTCACTCAAAGATAGGTAAGTAGCTGAGAAGGTTGCATCAAGAATCTGAAAAAGGCGTTGCCCCTCGGTTCTTAAAATAACATCGTTATCACAGACCTATATCGCATATAAATCTCGATATAGGTCTGTGATCGTTATTATTTTATTGTTTCTCTCATTTGCATTAAGCAAGGTCTCAAACTTCGAGTTTTGTTAATTGCTAGGACTCTTATGACGAAATATTAAAAATGATGTGTCTATCTAGTTTTCGCTTATAAAAAACTTGACTAATAAACTGACGTTTTTCTGGACATTGTTAAGACGTAACTTAATTAAAGTGTATTGGTATGGATTCTCTTTGCGTCATACTAATTTTATTTGAAGGACGTTACTTTATTATAACAGTAACTATGTCACTAAATATTCGCAGACACATCCAATTAGTAGAATAATTAAGTCAAACTTTTTAGAATAAAATTAAAGGGCGAATAACTCAACTTTTTTCATCAGTTCATGAGTCACACCAATGAATTTTGTTATCAGCATATCTAAAAAATATGTTACTCGAGAAGAAAGAATATGTTTTTATTTTTTTCCTATCTTCAAAAATGACTGAGATATTGAACGTTAAAGTACGGCCTCCGTGAAAAATTCGGGTGAGCCAATGGAATTAACGTATGACGTCACATCGCGATTGAGAGTTGGCGCTTCCGTATTTCTCCTTTGGCTATTAGAGTTGCGCTCTCACGGTTTCGCAATAGATTTATTTATTTTTCTTATAGTCGATCAATGATCAATTTTGTATTGAGCCCATGTGAAAAAACACCTTTAAAGTTCAAATACATAAGTTGTATTTTCGTGATTAATAAATTAAATCAACTTTCGTAATGGCGGGCGGTATTCTGTCAATATAAATAGCAACCGTCAAACTTCGATCAACAATAACACGAAGCCGTCAAAAGGACAGTAGGTGACAGTTTTACAGTGCGGCTGCGCGCGGTCGAAATCGAATACTAATCATTTACCATAACCTTAGAACGAAGAAAATGTACTGTAACTAGCGCCAAAAACGCACCAGTTGCGCGAATATTGCGCACGGACGGACTCTGTGTAGGTACAGTTGGACGGAAATCACCCGCAGCAGCCGCAATCGGAGATGTCACTGCGACATGACGTCATCGCAATAGCGCGCAAGGAAAGCAAATTTACAAAAGCTGGTGAAACTTTACAACGCTGTAACTTTGGATATCCTGGACAGATTTCGATGAAACAAAAACTGTTATTACTTGCAGGAGTAAGCGCATTAAATGCAGTAACTTTTATAGTCATATTTTGATGTGTTGGTGTGACTCATGCAAATTAGTTAATTTAAAAATATACAATGTGTTAATACTTTTAGCGAAACCGAGAAAATAGTTTGTTCAGAATCGAGAGTAGAATCAATTCCACACATTTTTGATAGAACTTAAATTTTTCAAAAAAATTGTTTTCATTTTTTGCCGCTTCTAAAAATGTTTGTGCCACCATGGTGGCACCACACGTGCTCTCGGATGTCATAGTAGAGCAAATCTGTCAGAAAGTCACGGAGACCTATTGAGCAAAAATATCTTGGAAGTATCTTTAAACATTTTTTTTAACCTTTTCGGTTATTGCATTAACACGTTGTAAGTAGACAGGGTGATCCATTGGGACGGGTCAGTATGGAAAAGTTTGAAACTGTAAGAGATTGAGATAGGTATTCAAATTTGTCGTTCATGTCCATGTCGTTGATTTTAGAGTAAAGAAAAGCTACATTCAAAGATTTAAAAAAAACTCATACTTACATGACTCGGGAATCGAGCCATTGTCAGTTTTCAAAACAAAAATGTACTTAATGTTATTTTATTTCGAAAGTTGATTGTGTAGGTTGTTAGAAATACATTTTACTATGGAAGCCAATGTCTACAAGTTAAAGAAAATATAAGTTTCGTTATCTGTCATATTCAAATCAATGCACAGGCTAACGCTTATAGTATTCTTTGCTAACGCTTAGAGTGCGAGCCAAATAAGTCTGCGCGCGGTCGAAATCGACAAAAAAATTAACCGTCTCTACCTTTAGAAGAGGAATTGCGATTTCGCGTCTGCGTACCAGTTTTAAAGTTTTGATAATGGAATGTGAACTGAACTCCTAGAGGAATGGCGATTTCGAAATTGCCTTCCGCCTTCAATCTGCGAAGTTTTGAAAATGGCTAATTTAGAAATTATTTTGACATTTTTTCTCGGGTGTTTTTAAATTTTATTTCATCCTTTTTAAATTACACTCAAAATTAAAAAACTGCATTGAAATCGCTTGATCTTAAGGCACTACGAATATAAGTACAGACAGAAAGTCATTTTTTTGCCACCATTTTGTTTTTTTATTGCACCTAAATTTGCCTAGGGTGTACATTATTTTAGTCAAAGCACCACCTCTGTATCTTTTACCGTTTCGGCAGGCAGTTAACAATCTCCATAAATTTTCATCAAACGTAGCTAAGAACGACCTCGATTAATTTAGCTTTCAATTTTAAAAAAAAACGCATCAAAATCGGCCCAGTCGTTTAGGAGCTACGTTGCCTCAGACAGACAGACAGATACACACACACGTCAAACTTATAACACCCCTCTTTTTGCCTCGGGAGTTAAAAAGCTGTTTAGCATTTATCTAAGTAATCTGACAGAGTTTTATTAGCCAAGTACTAAATTGACAAGTAATGACGGCGCAGTAGTATTATGATTTCATTACATTTAGATAAAATGTAGTTTTTTCCACAGATTTAATGCGGTCGGTAATTTATATTCGACTTCAACGAAGGAGTAGGTATAATACGTTCCACAGTCTTTATTTCCTTCTATTTATGCTAGCCGATTTCTCCGCCACTATGTAGGTCCTTTTTTCAAAGTTCCTTTTTTATTTCATAAAGTATTACTTACTTACTCCCGAGGTGGCATTAAACCCTTCCCTTGTTTAAAATTTCAGGTCTCTAGTTTTATGGGAAGTATTTTAAAGTTCTATTTTGATGATCAGTGAGTCGGTGCGTTAGTGAATGAGTGAGTCAGTGTCGAATCAGTACAACTTTGCTTTTGCATAACTACGGAAATTAATGAGCTACAAACTTGAAAATTTGGTGTTCTGGTGTGTGCTTATAGTTTACTATATGACCATAATTTGCCGTGCCCCCAGATGAATAAAATTTGATGCAAAACGTCATAACGTTTGTATACCAGTGCACTTTACACTAACTCTACACTTTAGACGTTAGTAATATTATAGTATTCTTTGACTTTAGTTTGACTATAGGGGCCTCCGATCCACAGATCTTAAAGATACTTTAAGAAAAAACAAGATTCAAATTGTATTTTATGGTTCAAACAAATTTTACTTCTAGTACATATACCTATTTACTATTATAACTCACTAGCCTTCCGCCCACGGCTTCACCCGCTTGGTTTAGACGATAACCCCGCAGGAATATTATACTTTTCCGAGATAAAAGTAGCTTATGTCATTATCCAGCTCCCAAACTATACCCAAACCAAAAATCACATCGATCCGTTGCTCCATTTTGACGCGAAAGGCGGACAAACAAACAAACAAACTCCCTTTCACATTTATAATATTAGTTTAGATAAGTATGGAAGTACCTATGGATTAAGACAGCACTATGTTCACGATGGCACACATTTTTATAACTTTGGCAGTGATAAACCTAGTTAATCTACATTTAGATATCTATCATACTTGAGGCCGCACGCGGTTTTACGCGCGGTGTTGCGACCACGTTGTTATATAATACTAGCTTTCCGCCCGCAGCTTCGCCCGCGTGGACTACACGACGTTATCCCGCGGGAATGTGATACTTTTCTGGGATAAAAAGTAGCCTATGTTCCTCTCCAGGCTACAAAGTATCTATGTCCCAAATTTCAGCCAAATCCGTTCAGCCGTTTTGGCGTGATTGAGTAACAAACATACAAACATCTAAACATCCAAACATCCAAACATCTAAACGTTCACATTTATACATAACTAGCTTTCCGCCCGCGGCTTCGCCCGCGTGGACTACACGACGTTATCCCGCGGGAATGTCACATTTTTCCGGGATAAAAAGTAGCCTATGTTCCTCTCCAGGCTCCAAAGTATCTTTGCCCTAAATTTCAGCCAAATCCGTTCAGCCGATTGGCGTGATTGAGTAACAAACATCCAAACATCCAAACATCTAAACTTTCACATTTATAATATTAGTAGGATGTATGTTAGTATTTTTAAGGTTTTTATATTTTTATGGGCAATACCTAAGTGGTCTGATTAATGAATTTAAAAAGAAAAGTCTATGCCATATATGGGACCACGGTCTATCTCTACTATGCAAAATATCCGTTTATAATATTAGTAAAAAAAGAGAAGCAATCTAAAACTAATTAATAAATCGAATGCACTATGTATGTACTTGACAGCTGGTCTTATGTAGATTATAAGGTCTGCACGTGAATATATAACGAGTGGAATACCAACCTTAATTTTTTTTATCTACACTCATGTTATAATTTTCGAATTATGAACTCATGCCTGAACGTATACTGTTGTATTGTATTGTAAAAACGTTCGTCCTTTTTGGACAGGCGAAGACATCAAGCCATACTGCCAATTCTTGAGTATTATGTATGTTATTATAGTTTCTTATGTTTTCATTAGAATGTAGGTGTGTTACATTCTAATGCTTCTTGGAGTATTTGGCGTCAAGTATGTCGAGTCGGTCTTCTCGGTAATTCTTGCTGAGGTAGTCACCACTACAATAAAACACTCGGCATCACGTTACCGAGATAGCGCATATTTTAATCATTCCACACATCGTCCAGTTGCGTAAACACTTGGGGCACAAAACCACACCTATCTTGAGTCACAAAGTCCACTATGAAACAAATTGCGATTAATTAAAATATCCACTTAACCTAACCCGCCAAGATGGCGCCAAAAAAAAACTCTGAACGTATACTGATACACTTTATGCCACAGATTAGATCTATGTCTGTGCTTTATGCCATAGTCAACTTTAAAAAATAAAGTATCATTACATACACTAATACATCTATGACATACACTCATGAAGTTTGACTTAATACTCAACAGTATTTAGTCTAAGCTTTTTGCATACACTACTCATTATAAAACACTTATATTTCTTAAATTTACAGTCTCCATGGCAACCGTAGGATTTACCGGCCCTGACTTCCAACTTTTTCAAGCTCTTCTTTAGCCGGCAACAATCAGAAACGTTTTTGAAATTAGAATTTTGAATTTAGAAGGAATAGACCGTATAGACTCCTATGAGTGGGGTTTGGCACCAATTCACATTTTATAATTAATATTGATTTGCTTTATTTTTGAAATATATAATAAATGTAATGAGTGTAGATAAAGTAGTGTATGAGACTGCACATAACTCGGTATTAAAACACTCGTGGAATACTATAAAAAACTCGCCAAGGCTCGTTTTTTAAAATCCCACTCGTGTTTTAATACCCCTCCTTATGCGACAGTCACATAAACTACTATTATCTAAACATCAAAAGTACTAGAAAATATAGAAAATAACACAAAAAAGACAATTATAACCCGTAAACGTAAGAAAATACCGTAGATTAACAAAACCATTTTTTATTAATTTTATTATGAATACCTAATATTTTCTGCTCTGCTCTCAGTCTCTGTCATTTCCGGCGTACCTCAGGGATCGAATCTGGGACCTCTTATGTTCGTGCGATACTTTTTATCCCGGAAAATATAAAATTCCCGTGGGATAACGTCGTGTAGTCCACGCGGGCGAAGCCGCGGGCGGAAAGCTAGTACCATAATATTGAACTTTGCTCTCATTTCACATTTATGTTTTTGATGGGATGCAATATGTCAGCATGACGTCTTATCTATCAGAATTAATGATTTTACTATTATTCTAGTCTCCTAGGCCAGTCAGTAGGCTCTGCCCAGTATCTATATTTTGAGATCGTTTAGCTCAACATATCAAAAACGTCAAAACAACGGAAAGCATTTTAGCAAATAAGTTAACCTACTTAGATAGGGCCTAAGTCGACAAATTGGTTTCTATTTTAGCGAAGTTTTGAGTAGTTGTGTAGGCACAAGTTATTTGATTCGTAGTGATGGCTAATCCATTAAACAGAATAGTAAACACGTTGAAAGGGAACACGCGCTATAAACATTTATGTACCTAAATATTGTCTGCGTGTGTATAAAGCAAAGAGGTGAAACCTATTCGGAAATTCAGTTTTTTCTATTTTGTCTAAATGACAGTCAGAAACAAAATATGTCTAGGCATAGCTGAGCGTTTTTTCGTGTAAATTGTTATACTTAATTAATACAAAAAAAATCAGCCATATTCGGTCATAATCATAATAAATTAAGGACGATGGATTAAAGTAATCCTTATTTTAACAGAACAAAATGCTTCTAACAGGTACCAACTGCTTAATACTCTTTTTAAAAATACGCGCCCTAACGGGTTGAATCTGGGTTAAAAAGTTTTTATGGGAGGCTCGAGATTTATTTTTAAGCCTTTGTAGGTGAATAAAGGTGACGGTATCAACGGTTTTTAACATCAACAACAACATCTTGGATGTGGAAATCCACAATGAGTGATTGAATGTTGGTTTATACAAAACGTTGCAATTCAAATTAAATATTTTCGAACAAATTCCTGTAACTATAATTGCCTACCCGAAGCAATTTCCCAAAGGAATGGAAGAGATTTTTCTTGTGAACCCTTTAATATCTGAAAATGCGGGCGCTATTTGGGATGTTTAATACGATTATGCAGTGACCCCGCTGCTTTCCCGGTAAAACGTTCGCACTTTGAAGCGGTTCTCTTAAAAAATGTCGTACAAATTATAAAATAAATAAATACTTATATAGGTACATATTATACTACTTCACACACATTGATCTGACTCCGAAAGAATACTAAGTTGAGCTCAGAAACAACGTAGGTAGGTAGGTTTTAGAAATTTTAACTATGTGTTTAAAATAAAACCAATGTTATAATTATATTTAAGAATCTATTATTGTAGTAGGTACCTAATAGGAATATACTTTACGACAGAAGTATTAAAAAATATTCCAACACAACTAGGTAGTTATTATACGTTTCCTAAAACCAATATTTCTACAATGAGTGGAAACCATAAAGTGGAGACTTAGTTTTAATGAATGTGGTAGCTTAACATCATTGGAAGTCTGTCATCAAAGTCTAAAAGAATGATTACAATTTTTCTATCTTATAAAACATTAATCGTCAAAGAACCCAAAATCTATGTTAGAAAATTACTTACTAAAAAGCTCTGCTGAAAAATCTACTTCTTTAAAAAAGGCATCCCTTACTTTAGCGATAAGTGAGTATATTATAGCATAGCACAATTTCATAAATCCAGTTATATGTAGTTTAGTGCAGTATCTATGTCTCTTCGTTATATAAAGCAATTTGGAATATAATAAAAACAATACGTGCAAGCCCAATTTAATTATTATAAACGCTTTCCTGGAGCTTTTCTCAACTTGAAAAGTTATGTCAAGTATAGTTTATCAAATGAATCCGGAAAGTAAAATGATTTTTTTCACAACTTCCAATTTTTAAATTAAGCTCTATCCTTTAACATAATGTAAGAATATTGATATAATTATTTTTCATTTAAAATTAAGTACTTACTGTAATTGAAGCGGCGCTTTTCGTGATATTCCGAAAAAAATAAAAACCAAACACAAATAATAATAACAAAACAAAAGAGATACCCAAAAAAAATCACATTTTCCGCGCAGAAAAAAAATGCTATGAAACAGAAATACTGAGTGAAAATAAGTTTTTCCGAGGGAACTGCCGAGTATGCGGCGGCGCGGCGCAACGCGGCGTGTGGATGCGGCCCTCTCGACAGCACGAGAAAGACTGAAAGACTGCCCTGCGATGCGACACTGGCTGGCATCATACTCACCACGTACAAATTACATCCAAGTTCAAACTGTATTTAAGTAAACGTAGTAGCATTATCGGTCCTCCTGAAAACTGCAAGTTCACATTGTTTATTTGCTTAGTTAACGGATGTCGGCTTTTGATTGTTACCTATACTTAATACTTTGGTATTTCTGTTGCGTTGTATGTTGTATGTAATGAAACGAATTCATAGCCATCATAATAATGTTCAAATACAATAACAATTAAAACTGGTGTAAAAAACTAAAAAGAAAAGAAACAATACAGGGTGTTAGGGGCACCTTTGCAAAAACTTTAACCATGGCTTTAGACCATCATGCTGAACAACGTACAGGAAGAATTTTTTGTCGGAAATGAAAAAAAAATCGACTTTTCATACAAATTTAGCAACTAATCGGGACATTTTGTATGGAGAGTCGAAATATTTTTTTCATTTCCGACAAAAAATCTTACTGTGCGTTGTTCAGCATGATGGCCTAAAGCCATGGTTAAAGTTTTTGCAACGGTGCCCCTAAAACCCTGTATAAAACGTCTGTACCAAAATGTTTACAAAGCATATTTAGAATTGATCTTACCTGTACATGGATAGGTACAGGTCACAGAACATGAAAAAATCTTTCCGTGTTCTGTGGTACAGGTTTTCTTAATTTAAATTATAAAGCATTAAACTGCACTATTCATATTTAAATTATAATAAGAAATACTTGCATGTTATGTATGTAGAGAATTTCGATAGACTGACTAGTGATTACATGCTCTTTGAGACTGACTATGTCAAAACAGGGTCAAACAAAACCATGGCCCGCTATTATTTCTCGGCTGCTTGCGCCCCCCAGTGCAACGAGTGAGATAGAAGATGGCTTTGTCAAAACCGAATAAAATATTCCATAACAAAAGAACGCGACATTAAAATTAGACATAATAAATTAGACAGATAGTTTCGTATTTAATACATATAACATAACTCACCAACCCATCACAAAATCTCGAAAACTACTGTACCAACGAAGATGTTATTTGGCAGGAAGGTAAATTATGGTAGGTAGGTAGATTAACTTCCTCATTTCTGAACTTAGATGTATGAAAATTGGTACGAGTATGTTGGATACTGGTCACGATTGCAAATGATCTGCGTAGGCAAAGTTAAAAAGCTATCCCCTAGGGAAAATAGAGGATATGGAATAGAAAGGGGGGTAAAAGTTTATCTGGAAACTTCCTCATTTCTTGGCTAAGGAGTATGGAAATTGATATGGAGGATACTGGTCTGGATTTAAAATGATCTGCGTAGGCAAAGTAAAAAAAACCGTAATAGGGTAGAAAGGGTGTTAAGGCTTATATGGAAGCTTCCTCATTTCTGGACTTTGGAGTATGGAAATAGCTATGAAGCATACTGGTCATGATTAAAAATGATTTGCCTTGGCAAAGTTAAAAAAGTCCCCATCTCATAGGTAGATATTGGATGAGGGGGGGGGATATTAAAGATACGGAGTTTGGATGTTTTTTACGCAATTTATCGATCGGGATAAATTGCGCTCTGGTCTGGAAAATTTCATAACTACAGTTTTTTAAGTTGGGTAAAAGTACGGTTCCCGTGGGATACAGTTTCTTTTTCACTTAGGTGATTTGTTCGATGTGGCATGGGTCCGATGACAGCTCATTTTCGTGCAAAGCAAAATGTTATCTCTTAACAAGGATTAAACGGCTGAACCGATTTTGATGAGATAGTTTGAGACCCTAGAAAGGACAGAGGCTACTTTTTACGGGAATCAGGCAGCTCATTTTCATGGCTCATTTTCATGGGAAAATAACTTTTTAAAATGGAATTTGTATTAAAGGTGATAGTTTGAGTTCCTAGGAAGGATTATATTAAGAATAGAGACAGTTTAAGGCCCTGGGAAAGGTATAACTTACTTTTTACCGCGGGAAAAATCTCATTCCCATGAAAAAATCACATTAAGCGGAGGCAAATATGCGGGCAGAAATTGGTAAATTATAAGTAAATAGTTTGAGACCCTGGGAAGGATTATAATAGACTACTTTTAGTTTTTACCACGAGAAAGTATCATATTCCTACGGGAAAATTGGTAGGTATTATTTGTTTGTCCGTCTTTCACGTCGAAACGGAGCAACGGATCATTGTGATTTTTGGTACGGGGCTAGATTGGGAGCTGGAAAGTGGCATAGGCTACTTTTTATCCCAGAAAAATATCACATTCCTGCGGGACAACGTCGTGTAATCCACGCGGGCAAAGCCGCGGGCGGATAGCTAGTCTGTAATAAATATGCAAAATTTCATCCAAATGCGGTCAGTCGTTCTCGAGTTTTGCGCTTACCAACAGATTTAATGATTCATTCATTTTTAAAGGTACCTACCTAGATAATTCATATTGCACTTACACTTCACAAATAAAAAGTAATAAGTACCTACATCTTAATTATTTGACCACCGATTTGGCGTAAAGTTAGGACCTGCCTTCTTATAGCTCTACATCCAATTATATTGCGTGTTTTAAGTAGGGCAGAGGTACCCTTTGTGGCCACTTTAAGGATTTTTTGACTTTTAAGCACTAAGTACTAAATGGTCTTAGGTATTTAAGACACAAATTATATCTTAAATTATAGATAATTAATCTACCTTTAAAGGTACATTTTTCAAATTTATAAAAGTAAAATAGTTTTTTTTATATTACACACAATGTGTGAGAGGTGCCAAATGTACCGGTTTTGGCCACTTACTGATAGTTAAACTTTTGTAAGTATTGCGAAAAATCAAAACCAAACCCAGGTAAAATCAGTAGGTATATTCTAATGCGCTAGAAACCAGTCAATTGCAAAACAACAATTTAATTGTAAAAAACAAAGATTTATAAAGTATTTCATCTAAAACAAATTTCTTAAAATTTTCATAAAAAACATTTTCTAAAACAGAAAATGGAATTTATTGAAAAAAAATCTTACGACATAAGGAATTCTAAAGGTTGTTATTTTTACCTTAAAATACTTTATTTTAATTGCCTTTATCAAAAATGGCTAAAAGTTGTTTAGAAAACTTTTAGAGCAAAAAGTGGCCAAAACCGGTACAGTGGCCAAAGCCGGTACGCCTGCCCTACCTATGTAAGTAGTGTTCTTGATTTCCCGATGTTTCGGAGTGCGATTTGAACCGTTAGGTAATAGTAGATTGTATTACAAGGGAGCAAAATAATATATTTACGGCGAGGGCGCTATTTTGAATCCAGAGCACAGTGAAGGATTCTAGAGTAGAATCTCGAGCGCAGCGAGGGATTCTAAAGTAGAATCTTGAACGCAGCGAGGGATTCAATATACGCCGCCCGAGGTGAAAATAATTTTGCGGCCGAGTAATACACTCTGCTTTTCATCCCCCTCTATAAGAAAAGCAGTAAAGACAACTCAAACTACCTACCTTTCTTTGTCGTTCGGATACATCATAGCGCTAGTCGGGCAAGAAAAAAAAATGAGTTTTGAAATAAAAAAAAAATAAATAAAAAAAATATATGTCCATCAGATTCCTTATAAGTATCTCCGGGGATGCCGCAGGGGGGTTGAAAATTTTGTTAGATTTTAGCTACGACTCACTGTTTACGAGATATTCTCAATTTTATAAAATTCCGTTTTTGAAAATTTCTCGGTCCCGAAAAAAGTCCCGGCCCCATACAAAATCAGTTGATTTTTTTAAAGTACTGCACACCCTTTGCTACACTCCAACCAATGCTTCTTTAATTATGTTCTAAATTCAAATCTCATCGTTTTGGACCCTGTTATGAAGCTGTTCAAAATTCAAATCTCATTTTTACCCTCTTGTCATAACAGGTAATAAATGAATCGTTTTGGGCCCTGTTATTAGATAAACAATCATCGCTTTTCGAATCGATGGGATGAAAAAGTTATTTTATTTCAATTTCCCCTAACATTTTCAGAAGCTCATCTAATTAAACTAGTAGTAGGAGAAAAAAAGTCGAGTTCATATACCATTAACTTGGCTGGAGCGGTTTGGTACTTATAGGTTATCCAAATTTTTCCGTTCCGTCTCGCATTTGTGAATGCGGGGGCAGGACAAGATGTTTTTGTGCCCCTGCACAAAACTTATGTAACTTATCCTTCTTTTTTAAGGTTCAAAAAACGGAACCCTTCTAGATTCGTCATGTCTGTCTGTCTGTCCGTCTGTCCGTCTGTCCGTCTGTCCGTCTGTCCGTCTGTCCGTCTGTCCGTCTGTCCGTCTGTCCGTCTGTCCGTCTGTCCGTCTGTCCGTCTGTCCGTCCGTCCGTCCGTCCGTACGTATGTCACAGCCACTTTGTTACTACACACTTGAAACTTGGTAGGTAAATTATTCTGTAAGCCGCTTTAAAATTTTTATACGACAATAAAATAAAATAAGGAGGGCATACATGGAACAAAAACTATATTTTTTTTCATTCATCCTATTCGTGTGAGGTATCTATAGATAGATAGTCTATAGATTATAGATAACTAGCGGCCGCCCGCGGTCTCACCCGCGTGGTTCCCGTTCCCGTAGGAATATCGGGATAAAAAGTACATATAAACCTTCCTCTTGAATCACTCTATCTATTAAAAAAAAACGCATCAAAATCCGTTGCGTAGTTTCAAAGATTTAAGCATACAAAGGGACATAGGGACAGAGAAAGCGACTTTGTTTTATACTATGTAGTGATAGTGATGATATAAGGTTTATTTAATAATGTTTTCTCATATTCAATATCTTTAAAGATAGACACTTCCAAAGTGGTAAAATGGTTCCCGTTTCCGTGGGAATGGGAACATACATTTTGATTAAAATATTTTTGCACTTTTGTATGAAATAGCTGATTTTATTTTCGCGATTTCAGTTTTGGTCCCATAATAAAAGTTGTTTGTTTTCATGAGTCGAATAATCCCTGAAATTATCCGGGTTGATAAAAAAATTACCGTGTATACCTATAGTAATAGTTGCTCCTGCTCCTCCCGGTTTTAGCCGCGTGGATAAGATATAAAGTAGCCTTTGTCATTTTAGGGATAATGTAGCTTCTTACTGGTGAATGAATTTTTAAAATATTTTAATTTATAAATCCCGGAAAAATATCATCTTCCCGTGGGATAACGTCGTGTAATCCACGCGGGCGAAACCTCGGACGAAAGGCTAATTAGTTAGTTTTATACACAACTGTAAAATCTACAATAATCAAATACCATAAACAGTGGTCATAATAACATAAACAAAAATTTATTTGAAAATATTTTATCAGAAATGTCCACTTCAAAATCGAAAGGTTACATTTTCCAACAACACAGAAAAAGTGTCATTCAATCGCTTCCGTCGAATATGAAATACCGCTGATCGCGCCGATTTTCATGAGGGTTTAACCCACTTTATCACGATTGATGGAACACTCAAATCTGAGAGAACTCTCAAGGACACGTGTTGAATACGCTTCATTAAATAAATCGGGAAAAGGTGAGGCACGAAAATTTAGACAGATCTGTCCTCTTTTTAAGATCAAGAAGGCCGCACTGCGCCTCGTTGGAATATTTTGTAACCAACATTAGGGCGTACCTACACATAGAAAGCTATGTACTACCGGCGCAGGTCTGCCAGCGGTAAGTAAGGGGCTCATAGACAATCAGTCCGCCGGAAGGCAACCTGCCGTCCTCGATCGAACAGGCCGCCTGGCATTCGGTTTTTTAATGTAAAACTTTGAGGTGACCGTTGGCGGACTGATAGTCTGTTGGGCTCTTTAAGGCGCTACTCAGAAAAAGTATGGACTTTTTGATTTAAAAATATAGGATGGTTACAGTTGTTACAAATCTAATAATAAGATATATATTTCTTCATACCTTTATCTAGATTCGTATAGTTTCAAAAACACGGTTTTATGATTTTGCCTCGACACATTTTCTTTTCGAAAAGATTATTCTTAAATGGGGTTACTTACACTATTGGAAATTGGTTTAATTAGTGGACACCATTATTATTTAGGATCGTATAGAAGCATTTTTTTTTAAATCGCTGTAGTTTAATACGAAGTGATTTTGTGTTTTTTTTTGCTTAATCTGCAAAATCGGTCTCGCTCCCGCACGCGTCGTTTTCTCATTGCTATCTCGCTTGAGCATAATTTTTCCGAGTATCGCCTTAAAGGAGCCGGTTCGTGCATGTAGCAGGCGCAGGAGATCTTCTCGTGTATGCCGAGAAGCACGGCGAAGCCCTTGCCTTATCGCTCGACATCTCTAAAGCCTTTGATAGGGTATGGCACGGCGGCCTAATTAGTAAGCTCCCATCGTATGGTATTTTAGATGGCCTTTCTACTTGGATAGCTGATTTCCGCCGAAATCGCTCAATCCGAGTTGTGGTGGACGGTCAAACATCCGACCTGAAAGAAATCAATGCAGGTGTCCCCCAAGGATCTGTCCTATCTGCGACACTATTTCTTCTGCACTTAGACGACCTGCTCATGTCTGATACTATTGGCTATGCAGATTAATGACACCACCATTACTAGCAGATATCTCTCAAGTGCAAAGGCTACCAGTAGAGAAATCCAGTCTTGTCGATAGTCTCTAGTTGAGCAAATGAATCTGGCGCTTCAGGCTGTCTCCGATTGGGGCAACGCCAATCTTGTCGGATTCAATGCCGCTAAAACGCAGGCTTGTTTATTCACCGCAAAACGGAATCCCTTTCAACTGACTCCGACTTTCCAGGGTGTGTCCTTACCGATAACCGACCACCTGCAACTTCTTGGCCTGAACCTGTCTTTCAACCTGAATTTTGGCGAGTACATCGACTCTGTTGCTAAGTGTGCGGCTAAAAAACTTGGCGTCCTCTCACGGGTTAGACGGTACTTCAAATACGAATCAATTGCTTTTGTTATACAAAGCCCAGATTCGTCCGTGCATGGATAGTACTGTAGTCACCTGTGGAATGGTTCTGCCAAGTAGGGGAAAGGTGTCCAAAATGATCCCCCTAAGGGAAATCGGTTACTGTATCCAAAATATTATAGTAAGAGCAAACGTTGAAAGAGTTTTGGGTAAGTCATTTAAGTTTTGTTATACTGGCATGCCATTATTGCAGTTTCATTTATATCTTTAGATTTATTAGTGATTTTCCAAACCTCTACTAAAGGATCATTTTGTACACCAGCCGGCCTAGCATGAGCGGCTTATAACGCGCGATATGATATGGTACGGCATGCCGTCTTGCTTACACCTTACTGGAGTAAGCAAGACAACTTGCCGTACCATATCATATCGCGCGTTATAAGCCGCTCATGCTAGGCCGGCTGGGTGTCTAAAACGATCCCATACTATCTTGTTTGGTTAACCCATACATTTTTGGTTCAATATATAATGTTTATAAAATAATGTGCTCAACGAGTTCTCTCTCATGCTTACGTGTAAACACCGTTTGTTTACTGCCCAAAGTCTTAACTGCACCAACTGCATTTTTGTTTTTTAGCACCATTACAGGTACAGAAACTGTCTTGTCGTACACAAAACTCACTCCCAGTTTTGTCGGTAGCTTTTTCTTTGATATGTACGTGGCATGATCTGTAAAAAGTACAATTAAATAGGAATACAAAAAAAAACATGACTAGTTTTAATATTTTTTTTCAAGTTTGTTAAAATTATTCCTGGGATCGTTTTATACCCACTAAAGGGGAGCGTTTTACCCCGAATGTTGAATTTACAAAAGTTATCGAAATATGACCTCAAAACATTATCTTGGTGAGATCAAAACGAGTTTCAAATGTTACTGTATATCAATAAAAACTACTAGGAAAACTTTCATTCACATATCCACAAAAGAATTTCAACAATTTAACTTTGATTGCAGGCCTATCTTAGATTGAAGACTAGTATAGTATTATATTATCTGTGGATTGAAGACAGCTATTTTAAATTTTATGCAATAAATCGGCGCACTGTACTCACACCGCCAAGACACTTTATTGGGCTACTGAGTGGAGTACAGGGAAGACGTTGGCCAGCAAATCGTATAGATGGCACTAGTACTTTCGTTGAAACTGTAGGGAATCATTTTACCTCGAGGGATCATTTTGTACACCTTTCCCCTATCAGCTGGAGCTTTTGGACCTTGATTGAAAACCGTCCCAGGAAGCTCATCGGGAACTCAGTGTTGGCCATGGCGAAACTTTAAAGCCTCAGCCACCGCCGAAAAGTTGCATCCTTATCGGTTTTTTACCGACTTCCAAAAAAGGAGGGAGGTACTCAATTCAACCCGTATTTTTTTTTTTTGTTTGATGTATGTATACCGATTACTCTGGCGTTAGTGATCTGATTTTTATAGTTGTTTTTTTGTTAGATTGGGTATACTTTCGATTTGGTCCCATATAAGTTTCATTAAGATCCGATAACAATCTTCGGAGATATGGGGCCTGATGTCATGGGAGTCATGAATTATTAGCAGAAAGTATAATGTCATCCATGTAAGTAAACGTTAGGTTTTTGTTCGGGCTGAATAGTTTGTTCTTCAAAATAGCGTCAATAAAGTCACACGCGGAAACTAATTATATACTAATTATGTCATAGTATAATGGGTATATGGGTTTCACTTCCAGGACCTCGATTGGTGATGAGGGTTATCACCGCGTTTTGCGATCGTTGCGGTTAAGCAACGTTTGCAAGGGCTGGTCGTAGGATTCAATGATAAATTACTATCTATACTATTTACCGATCTCAATATTTTTTTTATTTAAAATAGTATACTCCTGTTTTGGTCTCTTTATAACAAAGTCAGGATCTGATGGTAGAATCCAGGGGAACGAGGTAAACCCGAAGATAGATTAGGTGTTTTATGTATTTTCTAAAAATTTTCAAGCATATGCATCTGATAGCCATCAGCTCATCATCATGAGCTGGTGATGGAAGATACAACTCCTCAATGGTTAGGAGTTGGAGGATAATTCTTGAATTATTGTTGATACGTAAAAAAATATAGTTGTAATCTTTCAGGTTATTTAGGTGAGCTGATGATGGAAGGTAAAACTCCTTAGGAGTTAAAGCATGTTTGGTTACGTACCACCGAGACCTTAAGTTGTATTCTTTCAAGTTTTTTAGGTTAGCTGATGGTGGATGGTGCATAACAAACAATCTGTTGTTTGTTATGCACCAAATGTTCTGACATTAAAAGAAAAAATAATTTTGTGTTCATGGTTATAACCAAGGAATTTATAAGTACTACGTTATAAATTCCTTGGTTATAACAGAGTTAGAGATGGTGATTCTCACAGAACATACCTAGTAGGGAGAAAATGTTTCCGTGTTCTGTGGTGATTCTTGTCCGAGATATGGGTTTTAGTAGCTGCTCATTGCGCTACGCTTGCTCATTTTGCGGTTTCTTTTGGTAGCGTTCTTAAACTAAAAATGGAAAAATATTTTTTTTTATAAAAAAATAAACCGCCTTCAAAAAAACTGTAAACAAATTTCGCTTCCCAAAAACACGTAAAAATGAAAAATAAATTAAAGCATTCAATTCAAAGAACGAAAGTCCGGGATTTTTTTTAATTAATCTTGGTACTTACTGATCTGATTGAAGTCGGTGACAAGCCCAAAGTAACAAGAATAAATACTTAGTGAAAGAATAACACACAAAACCTACTCATGCGCGGAGTGGTGTGAATTGTAACCTATCAAATACATAATATTACATGGCTTGGCACCGACTTCAATCAGATCAGTAAGTTCCAAGATTAATTTAAAAAAATCCCGGACTTTCGTCCTTTGAATTGAATGATTTAATTTATTTTTCATTTTTACGTTTTTTTGGGAAGCGAAATTTGTTTACAGTTTTTTTGAAGGCGGTTTATTTTTTTATAAAAAAAATTATTTATAGAATACACTTTGATGAGTGTGCGAGCGAGCTGCACGACCTTGTGTTGTGCCTCCAGCCCCTTTCCACCATCGGGGTACCAGACTAGGGATGTTAAGGATATCCATATCCGTAACCGAAACGATATCCGAAATAAAAAAATATCCGTATCCGTAACCGAAACCGAAATAAATGTTTCGGATAATTTCGGATAGAGGCGGAATCTAAATGAGACACGTTACGAGAAGTTGTTAATAATTACTACTACTAATTTTTTACTGACCTATAATAATTACTCATAGGCTGATTGTAGTACCAACCAAATGATGACCTATACGGGTCAGTAAGGGAAAGTTTGAAACTATAAGAGATAGAGATATTTGTTGTTAGGAACCATGTCGTCGATTTTAAAGTTAAGAATAACTGCATTCAAAGATTTTCAAAAAAACTTATACTTACACGACTCGGGAATCGAACCTTGTTAGTTTTCAAAACAAAAATGTTATGTTATTTTATTACGAAAGTTGATTGTGTAAGTTGTTAGGATTACATTTTTCTATGGAACCCCTATGTCTACAATTCAAAGTAAATGCTGCATTTTTAACTGACTTCAAAAAAGGAGGAGGTTCTCAAGTTGACGGTTTTTTTGTTATAATTATTTTTTATGTATATTTTACCATAACTTCGCCAGTTGTTAACCGATTTGAATACTTAATTCTATTTTTATCTGAAAGAAAATGGTTTATGTGTGGTCCCATAAAAAAATACATTAGTCATTCTCGCAATCCTGAAAAAACACTTAGTTGTCGACTGGTGGTTCCTGCTTTACACGTCAATATCTATACCTAATAGCTCAGAACAATTTTCTGAGCCTAATGGGTCATGATTTGGGACACGTTTTTCAAGCGGCATCGCTTATAAATAATGGAAATCGATAAGTCAGCAAGCCATTTCTTTTTTTGCGCAAACCTTTAAACCTCTATTAACTGGGAAACTGAATATTATTTAATTATTATTATAAATAATGCCAATAAAATATTATATATTATAAAATATTATTATAAATAAAGGCCTATGCCCAGCAGTGGGCGTCTTACGGTTGAAATGATGATGCTGATGATTATTATAAATTAATATCATTAAAAAATAAAATACCCCCATTCTTTGATTTTCGTGGAGTGTCCCAAGCCCCGATCAGGGGGGCTACCGCGTAACTTTATGGGTATGAACTTCATACGTTTTTGGGAACTTTGAGTCAATTTTATAAAGAAAATAGCCGCTTTCAGTTCCTTGTTTTGTGACGTCGGGTATAACGATAACTAGCTAGCAATGTTCAACAGAACAAAGCAGCAAAAATCTATCAAGATAAGAAATTCAAATGACAGTTGAAGCCCATACCCATATCCATATTTCTTAGCCGGTAGCCCCCCTGGTCACTTTGTAAATTATATATTATAAACTAAACGCTACATGCTTACCAAAAAAATAACACTAAGTCCTAAGAAGTTTCCAATGCTATAAAAAATTAGACTATAGTTCTAAAAGAACTATATTTTCTAAAAAAAATAAAAATGTAAATGTCCTGTGGTAGTTGGTGATTTGCGTGGATCATTATAAATTCACTAATACATCTCTAAATTCGCGGCCCTATACTGCGTCATTCTAATTCAAGTTACAACTAGTCGCGCTCCAGCGGCCAGACATAGAGTTTGTGTAACAGTGCGTCGAGTTTTCGAAAAATAGAGGTAAGAACCTCGTTGCGTGGGTTTGGTTTCTCAAAACTTTGATTTGCGTGGTTTAGTTTTCTCCAGTCTCTATGGATTTATTTATTTAATAAAATATTGTAGTGAACAAATATAAGGTAACGTAACTTATATTCAAAACACAGTTTATTTGCTTAAAAGGTTTTTGTATATTTTTAGCATAAAGGATTTATTTTGATTTACGTGGTCGTGATTTGCGTGGTTTACGTGGTAGTTTTGACCTACGCACATTAGTTTCTGACCATGCAAATGAAATAACTTAGAATTTTGTACTAGTTTATGTATATTATTTATTTAAACGAATTTGCATTTAACTAATAAATGCAAATTCGTTTAAATCAAACTTAAAATGTTATATTCAATAGGTTTAGGTATAATCACACAGGTCACATTGAATAGGTAGGTTTTTTGGACTGATTCTGATAAAAAACGATTTCTGCCTTGGTAATCTACCTATTTTTTTACCTTATGATAACACAATAACTTTTTTCAATATTAAGTACTAGCTGTGCCCGCGACTTCGTCCGCGTGGAATAGTGACTTTCGGCAGCATTTTTAATTTTTAAGGCTAATAAGCTATTTTGTTTTTTTTATTTATTTATCCTACTTATCCTACTTCCTACAAATATTATAAATGTGAAAGTTTAGATGTTTGGATGTTTAGATGTTTGGATGTTTGTATGTTTGTTACTCAATCACGCCAAAACGGCTGAAAGGATATAGCTGAAATTTGGAACACAGATACTTTGTAGCCTGGAGAGGAACATAGGCTACTTTTTATCCCGGAAAAATGTACATTCCCGCGGGATAAGGTCGGGAAGTCCACGCGGGCGAAGCCGCGGGCGGAAAGCTAGTTTAATATATATTAGTACAGCGCTATGAATGCTATGATACATATTAGCACATTAAAAATTTACATAACATAGCCTTCCGACCGCGGTTTCGCCCGCATGTACTACACTACGTTATCCCGAGGTAAAGTGATATTTTTAGTCTATGTCACTTTCTAGCTCCTAAACTACCCGCACTTACTAAAAAACACGTCAATTCGTTGCTCCGTTTTGATTTGAAAGACGGACATACAAACAAACATACTTTCACATTTATAATATTAGTATAGACTGTATGTCAAAAGAAAATACTTATAACGCTGAACAACTTCCCTTAAGATGCTATATTTGTATCTCATATAGTTTAGCTGGGTTCCACATCAGGTAAGCCAGACCTTCGATATTTTTCCGTCAATAGAAAATGTTCATTACGTGAAACAACTTTTCTTAAGACGCCATGTTTGTATCTCATATAGTTTATCCTGGCTGCTAGGGTTCTACATCAGGTGAAACAGACCTTCAAACTTTGTACGTCAATAGAAAGTGCCCATCACGTTTAACAATTTTCCTTAAGACGGTATTTTTATATCTCTCATAGTTTGGCTGGACTGCTATGGTTCCACATCAGATATTACGATCTTCAAAATAAATTATAGCCTATATGTTGGCGAGGGCCAATAGCTGTATAACAAAAAAAGTTTCATCAAAATCCGTTCAGTAGTTTTTGTGTGAAATGCGGACAACAGACAGACAGACAGACAGACAGACAAAAAATTCAAAAACTATATTTTTGGTATCTGTTTCGTTTAAGAAGACCCCTGGTGGTATTTTTTTCTATTTTTTTTCAATGTAGAGAATTGGATCGTTTACAGTTTTATTATAAGTATAGATGACAATACAAAATACAATATTAAAGTACAATCAGCAAAAAAGCTTGTCATAAAAATTAAATTTTTACAAAAAACTTATTATCCCTGACAAATATCTTATTCCGGCGGTATAACGTCGTAGATTGTATCTCTTATAGTTTAGCTGGGCTGCTAGGGTTCCACATCAGGTGTGCCAGACCTTCGATATTTTTCCGTCAATAGAAAATGTTCATTACGTGAAACAACTTTTCTTAAGACGCCATGTTTGTATCTCATATAGTTTATCCTGGCTGCTAGGGTTCCACATCAGGTGAACCAGACCTTCAAACTTTGTACGTCAATAGAAAGTGCCCATCACGTTTAACAATTTTCCTTAAGACGGTATTTTTATATCTCTCATAGTTTGGCTGGACTGCTATGGTTCCACATCAGATATTACGATCTTCAAAATAAATTATAGCCTATATGTTGGCGAGGGCCAATAGCTGTATAACAAAAAAAGTTTCATCAAAATCCGTTCAGTAGTTTTTGTGTGAAACGCGGACAACAGACAGACAGACAGACAGACAGACAGACAAAAAATTCAAAAACTATATTTTTGGTGTCTGTTTCGTAGTTTTTGTGTGAAACGCGGACAAAAGACAGACAGACAGACAGACAAAAAATTCAAAAACTATATTTTTGGTATCTGTTTCGTTTAAGAAGACCCCTGGTGGTATTTTTTTCTATTTTTTTTCAATGTACAGAATTGGATCGTTTACAGTTTTATTATAAGTATAGATAGATAGATTGTATCTCTTAAAATTTAGCTGGGCTGCTAGGGTTCCACATCAGGTGAACCAGACCTTCAAACTTTGTACGTCAATAGAAAGTGCCCATCACGTTTAACAATTTTCCTTAAGACGGTATTTTTATATCTCTCATAGTTTGGCTGGACTGCTATGGTTCCACATCAGATATTACAATCTTCAAAATAAATTATAGCCTATATGTTGGCGAGGGCCAATAGCTGTATAACAAAAAAAGTTTCATCAAAATCCGTTCAGTAGTTTTTGTGTGAAACGCGGACAACAGACAGACAGACAGACAAAAAATTCAAAAACTATATTTTTGGTATCTGTTTCGTTTAAGAAGACCCCTGGTGGTATTTTTTTCTATTTCTTTTCAATGTACAGAATTGGATCGTTTACAGTTTTATTATAAGTATAGATAGGTAGACTTCCGAGCATCGCGGCCGATCGCAGCCGCGCGCGATCGGTCGCGTGCGATTGACGCGCGCGGCTGATGCAACAATAGTCAGTGTATGAAAATGTATGGCACCGCTTCCGAGGTATGCGACAGACGCGTGCGGCCGACGTCTGTCGTCGGCCGCACGCGGCCGTAACCATAATGAAAAACTTCTCTTTATTGTAAAGATACTCACTTTTCTGTTATCTTATTTTAATCTCTAATTTTTGGTTGTCTGTCACTGTTAGAAAATTCATGTGTCAACGCTGGATTGAGATCTCAGAACAATAACTAAAGCTAATTGAGATGATTTTTATAAACTCTCCTTTTGGGCGCTTGTGCACTACACGGAATTTTACCGTTCGACATTATAGTGCGCTTGTGCACTACACGGAGTTTTACCGTCCGACATTTTACTTTTCCTCATTCCGGTTCCGAGATAACAGCAATGAAAAACTTATCATCAGATTCGATGAAGACTAAGTGCTACCCCGTTGTGGATAAATAAAAAAAAACGTATGGGCGTTTGTGCACTACACTGAATTTTACCGTCCGGAAAAAAACGGATGGTTGTATTTTAATCATAAATTATTTGTAATACCTACATAGTAAGAATTTATTTATTTCGTGTAGTTTAGGCTTTTAAACATTGAAACTGTGATATTGAACTGAAAACGTTATATTCATGAGCAGGCGGGGCGGGGGAGGGGGTAATCACTGCGCTGCCCCGGCGTGTAAAAAGACGGACAAGTGCACAGGCCAATCATCCGTGTTTTTTATGCCACGCCGGTCCGTAAAAAAACGGACCACCGGACGGTAAAATTCAGTGTAGTGCACAAACGACCTTTCTGTAACACGCTCACTGCGGCACTGAATTAGTTATTCTTTCCATTGGTGCGCTACGCGACGTTTTAGACCCCACCGAGATTTACGAGACTGAAATTTCTTTTTTAAGCGTGAATTCAGAAACAATATGGATTTTAGTCTTGATAAAGTGAGTATTTATGCAATACAAAGAAGTTTTCATTATAGTTACGGCCGCGTGCGGCCGACGTCTGTCGTCAGCCGCACGCGTCTGTCGCATACCTCGGAAGCGGCGCCATACATTTTCATACACTGACTATTGTCGCATCAGCCGCGCGCGTCAGTCGCACGCGATAGATCGCGCGCGGCCGCGATCGGCCGCGATCCGCGGAAGTCAACCTTTACATTAAGTAACTCATTTGAGAAAGATAAATTTCAATTTTCATTTTCGTGAGGGTATTTTGTGATTTGCGTGGCCTCCACTTTTTTAACCTCGGTTATCTCTGTAAGTATATCGCTCTCCGAGGTGCCTCTTCTATAAAAAATATTACTTTTACGTATATTTTAAGAGTCTGATGTCAAATTAGAAAAAATATTGGATTTGACAATTGCCACGAAAGTCACCAAAGAATGCCTTACTCGAAGAAGCACCCTAATAGTAATACTATTTTATTTTATTTAAGTAAATGTTCAAAATGACAGCCATTTTCAAAATTTTGCATGCGCGAAATCGCCATAAAAAGATAAAGATAAAAATATTCTTTATTCACTTAGACACAATAAATATGTACTTATGAGTCGTCAATATTTTCCTACCACCCATTCAAGACTTTTTTAACTGACAAGAAGAATGGGCGCAAGAAACTTGCCAGCGTTTCTTAGTTAGGTAACGACATTTACAAAAAAAACATATCGTTACTAATACAACAATTGCTTAGTATAAAAATACATCATATTAAACAGTGATTATGTTATGTGTTACATCATGACCATGCATTGCGGTCATTCAAATAATCGTCTACTTTATAGTATCCTTTGCTCATCAGCGACTCTTTAATGTAACATTTAAATTTATGCAATGGTAGTTCAATTATACGCTGTGGAACTTTATTAAAAAAGGCTATGCTTTTCCCCAGAAATGAGGCTCTGGATTTTTCTAGCCTAAACTTGGGAACGACAAGTTTATCTTTATTTCTTGTGTTAAAGCGATGAATATCGCTCTGCTTTACAAATGTATTATAATACTTTTTCACATAGATTATATTTTCATAGATGTATTGTCCTGCAACAGTTAAAATGTTTATTTCTTTAAATAGATCTCTTAAAGAATCTCTCGATCGGAGGTTGTAAATGGCGCGAATAGCCCTTTTTTGGAGCACGAATATACTGTGGATGTTAGCGGCTGAGCCCCACAACAAAAGGCCGTAGGACATAACACTATGAAAATAACTAAAATAGACTATTCTAGCCGTTTCAATATCGGTTAAGAGCCTTATTTTCTTAACTGCGAATGCGGCCGAACTGAGTCTACTCGCCAAGGCTTCGATATGAGGATCCCATTGTAGTCGCGAGTCTAATATAATACCTAAAAACTTTGTATTGTTAATGAATTCGACCATATCGCCGTCTAGTCTTATATGAAAATCAACTTGTCTTACATTAGGTAACGAAAATTTTAAACACTTAGTTTTCTTTGAGTTTAATGATAAATTATTACTATTAAACCAATGTGACACTTTTGAAAGAGCACTATTCACTTCGTCAGAACAGTCATCACCTCTATCTACTTTAAAGACTAGAGATGTATCATCGGCAAATAGCACTGTCTCACATAAATTCTTCGCGTAGTAAGGAAGGTCATTTATGTATATTAAAAACAACAGCGGGCCCAATATTGATCCTTGGGGTACGCCCATAGTAATGGGAGCTCCGGTAGACTCAGTTTTATTAATAACTACCTTCTGAGTTCTTTCATACAGATATGAATGCATAAGGCTTACTGACATTTCAGAAACACCATAATGTTTTAACTTCCTTAATAGTGTTTGGTGATCAACACAATCGAATGCCTTGGAAAGGTCACAAAAAATAGCGATTACATCCTGCTTGTCTCCCAGGCATCAAGTACATGTTTTAGAAATGCAACCCCAGCATCAGTTGTACTTTTACCTTTTGAAAAACCAAACTGTTTCTCATGCAGTATACCATTTAATTTAAAATATTCTAAAAGTTGAGCATAAATTAATTTCTCAAATATTTTACTTATTGCTGGTAGTATGGATATAGGTCTAAAATTTGCTGGGTCACTTTTGTCACCAGCTTTAAATAGAGGAATTATTTTACTATTTTTCATTAAATTAGGAAAGACCCCTTCACTTATACATTGGTTAAAAATTATTGCTAATGATGGAGCTATCACATCAATTATTGATTTGATGATACTTGTAGATATGCCCCAGAGATCTTCTGTTTTTTTAATATTTATTGCTTTGAATGCTTTAATAATATCTTCGGTAGTGACATAGCTAAAACTAAATGTTTCCTGGCACTTGTTCACACTAGATTCCATAAGAGAGACAGCGGTGTTGGGGCAAGAGTTAAGTCTGCTAGTAGTTTCTAACGGAATTCGAGCAAAGAAACCTTCAAAAGCACTAGCCACCTCAATATCCGATTCAAAAGTCTGATCACTAATTTTTAAGTTAAATGAATTAATTTTGCTTTTTGTTTTGCCAGTCTCTTGGTTTATAATACTCCAGGTAGCTTTTATTTTATTTTCAGATGATTTTATTTTATTTGAAATATACCTAGATTTTGCCAAAGCACATACTTTCCTAAATGTTTTTGAATATTTCTTGACATATTCAATGAAGCTAGGATCACAGGAAGTCGTTTTTTGTGCATAGAGTTTAAATAACTTTCTTCTACTATTATAGATACCAGGTATGGCCCAGTCATTGAACTTCTTACGATCATTACACTTTATAACTTTTTGTTTAAAATTGTTACTAAATTCTTTTTCAACAATATCAAATAATGATTGATAAGAGTTATTAGCGTCAGCAGAAGCTGGCAAACATTGAATTTTATCTTGTACATTATTTCTAAATTTATTAATACCACGTTTCGGTATTGGCATAGTAAAACAATATAAGTACGTTGACTGCCTGGACAGGCACCCCAAACGGTTTGTATGTGAGCGCGCCCGTACGTATGCGTCGTCATGCGTTGTCGCACGCACACACTGACAAAATTTATCGGTGATAACGGGGCGACAGTCATGCGTGGCAGGCAGCGTCCGCCGCCCGGCTCGCCGCCCGCGCGGCGCCGCGCATAATATTATTAAGGTAAAACGCTCCGTGCCGCTGCGCTGCCTCCCTCTACTAATTTTGTATTTGTAATAATTCGTGCGTGTACCTACTATGGCTAAAAATTCGAGTAGAAGTAAAAAATATTGTAGTGTATACGGATGTCTCACTAGCGGGTTGTCTAATCCAGAACTATCTTTCTTCGCATTACCTAGCGAACAAGAACGGTGAGTACAATCTACCTACTATAATTATCATACGTACATAATATTTTGTATAGCTGCTTACCTACCTAAATAGTTCTGCTTCCGATTTCGTTGACCAGATACCAATTTGTAGTTTAATTTTCAAATAGAAAGAAAGAAGAAAGAAAAACATTTATAATAACAAATTATTGTAACTTGTAATCCTATGTGTAGGTAGGTATGTGATTAGATTAATAAACTGGGAGCATAATATAACTATTTAACCGCCTCTGCGGTCTAGTGATTCACACCACCGATTTCAGACCCGGAGGCCCCGGGTTCGATTCGCAGTGGGCGTAGGTACATATTGTATTCGGTTTTTGACAACCGATTTGGCGCAGGGGTAGGCTACCCATCTTCTGCGCCAGTGGTCTCGGGTTCGATTCCCGAACAAGACAAATATTTGTGTGCATGAACATGTCTATTTGTCTTGGTCTTGGTGTTGTTGTAAAGCCACGTTTTAATTTATCCTATTTCGACCGTAATTTTTCAAACCACTTGTTGTATTTAAAAAAGTAGTGATTAAAATAGTTAAATTATTGTAGTACAAATCGTAATTAGCACTGGCAACACTTTTAAGTTGAAATTGAGAGAAAGCGCCGCAATGGCGCCACTGTGTTTTGAACGGGGATAGACAAAATGGTGGGATTCTGCCCGTAGGCGGACGGGCAATTGTGTTCGAGTTGTCGAGTCGAAAGGACGTTAACCAGTGATTGTTCCAATGAAGCATGAATAAATGGATGCCTATACTGCTGAGTTATTATTTCATCACATTTCAGAAGTAGCAACAAACAACCCGCAAAGAAGTTCAGTTACAAGGTACGTGCAATTTTTCTCTAGAAGTTGTGTAAAATCAGTTTGATCAGTTGACCTTATTCGCCTTTACAAAATATTTCAAAGTATTTCCGTCTTTCTGTGAAAAACACTTTATTTTAAAAGCTGTCTTTTTATGATTGCTGACGTTTCAAATCTTTTTCAAATGTTCAAATGAAGATTGAAAACATTCGAAACAGAACAAAGATTTTATAGATACCTACATGTTGAGGAATATAAGGAATGTAAATGCTATGATTGCGAAAGTACTCAATATAGTTAATAAAGATAGCTTTGATTTTGACTTTCACATGCCATTGATTTGGGCCAAATATGTTGAGAATGTTTTAAAGAGAATAAGTGATTTTATGTTTTTGAAGTTATAATGGAAAAATATTAACATAGATAAGAACGCAAAAAGTGCGAATGAGGTTATATGAACAATACTAAATTCTTTATATTCTATTACTATACAACTAGTTTGTTGAGTTGACCACAATTTAACAGCTGAAAAATATGTTTTTATTTAATTACGATATGGTAGTGGCCATTTCCTGTAAAGTCATCACTGCATAGATAGCTTGAAATAAATTTTGCAGTCGCTTTACAAAAGTAATATTAGAAAAAGGCCATGTGTGCCTATAGCTTAGTTAAGTAGCCATGTGAGCTACGAGTTGGCCATGTGTGTCGCTTGTAATTAGACCATGTGTGTCTAAGCTTGAGTAGTAGTGGCCATTTACCGCAAAGTCATTAATGGATTTAGATAGTTTGAAGCTTCATTTTGCAGTCGCTTTACAAAAGTAATATGTATTAGAAAAAGGCCATGTGTGCCTATAGTTAGTTGAGTAGCCATGTGAGCTACGAGTCGGCCATGTGTGTCAGTTATAATCAGGCCATGTGTGCCTATAGCTTAGTTGAGTAGCCATGTGTGCCTATATAGCTTAGTTTAGTAGCCATGTGAGCTACGAGTCGGCCATGTGTGTCTCTTATAATTAGGCCATGTGTGTCTAAGCTTGACTAGTAGTGGTCATTTGCCGTAAGGTCATCAATGCATAGATAGTTTGAAATTGATTTTGCAGTCGCTTTACAAAGGTAATATTAGAAAAAGGCCATGTGTGCCTAATAGCTTAGTTGAGTAGCCATGAGAGCTACGAGTCGGCCATGTGTGTCTATGCTTGAGTAGAGACTAGGCTACAAGGCCTGCAGTTTACATGGCTAGATGCGCCAACAGTTTATAAGGCTAGATGCGCTTACAGTTTACTAGGCTAGATGCGCCTACAGTTTACATGGCTAGATGCGCCAACAGTTTATAAGGCTAGATGCGCTTACAGTTTACTAGGCTAGACGCGCCTACAGTTTATGTGGCTAGATGCGCCTACAGTTTACATGGCTAGATGCGCCAACAGTTTATAAGGCTAGATGCGCTTACAGTTTACTAGGCTAGACGCGCCTACAGTTTATGTGGCTAGATGCGCCTACAGTTTACAAGGCTAGATGGGCCTACAGTTTACTAGGCTAGACGTGCCTACAGTTTACTAGGCTAGACGCGCGTACAGTTTACTAGGCTAGACGCGCCTACAGTTTACAAGGCTAGAGGCGCCTACAATTTACTAGGCTAGACGCGCCTACAGTTTACAAGGGTAGACGCACCTGCAGTTTGCAAGGCTAGACCAACCTACAGTTTACATGGCTAAATGCGGCAACAGTTTATAAGGCTAGGTGCGCTTCCAGTTCATAAGACTATGTGCATTTAGATACAAGGATAGAAGCGCCTTCTGGATTAAAAATGTTGGTGTGTATTTAGGTTAAAAGGCTACACGCGCGTTCTGATAACTATGCTCGAAGTGCCTTCAGTTTGTCAGGCTAGACTCGGCTACGAGCCTTCAGCTTGTAGGTATATGTCTCATTGTTAACAATACCTAAAGCTGATTGATTAAATATATTTGTGGTTATTGTAGGTCGAAGGCCTATATGTAGCTATATTACTAGACTATGTTGTCCCTTCTTATCATGAAAAATTAATTAAATTTTATATGCACTTGTAATAGACAAGTGCATTAGTTTCAGAATGTACTAAGAGTCTTGACTTGTTGAATTTGATAAATGACGAAAGTTTTCCTATACTGACTATACACTTTGGGCTAGGTGTTCAGTGCCTGAGCTTATTGGAATGTTAAATGATAAAGATTGTTTAGGAAGACTATGGATTTATTAAATGTTTGCAAAAGTTCTTAAAATGTTAAAATGATAGTGAATGTTGATGAGTGCATCCGATTGCATGAACGGTTAAAAGTACACTGATTTATGGATTTACGTAATTAATATAATTACAATGACCGGGCGGCCAATCACCTAGTTTAGGTCACGTGGCGACGTCTGGTGACAAAAAGTATGCTAAAACCTAAGTGTTTGGTATTGTACCGAACACTAGGTGTGTCGCTCGAACGACATTATGTGGCATACAACTGTTTCAGTTGGACAAGTTGGCCATTATTATTTAAGTGTACAATATAAGAATGTTGAATATAAGATAATATAAGAATCCTTCAACGCCCCAGAAATGAGACACAATACTTAGTTATTTAGATTTTTGCTTTTTACATTCACAATGCATTTTTATTATTGAAGAGTTGAGGGTGGGGTGTTTTGGGAGAATATGATTCGAGCCACATATCAGTGGCCCTGATAGCGAAGGTCGTGGGTTCGAGTCCCATCGGAGCTGGTTGTGAGATGAGTCGATTATTTTAGAAGCTCTTCATTTTAAATTTTTCGAGACATAATAGATTTTACATTGTTCTCCGGCCCTATTCATCCGGTCAGGAGTCAATGGGTAATAAATAATTCGGTGAAATTTCTATAGAAGTTTAACTTTTTGAGTATTTTTACTGATTAACTAGATTGACAAGAAGGATAAATAAAACACCATACACTAATATCATTTATTTGTTCTAATGTTTCCGAGGTCATGAAACGCAAACAAGTCATTAAAGGAAGAAAGCGACGACCGAATAGAGGAACGCAGATCACCACTCCGTCACTCGTTGGTGGCGCCGCGCCGGCCGGCCGCTGCGTCTCGAGGATTTCTGAGTCGTCACCTTGTACTCCTTGGATCGTCGAAGTGATTCCAGGATATCAGTTGGCTCCGTCTTCATCCCGAAACAGGAGGAAGGGCGGAGTGTCTATGTAAATTAATAGCGGCATTAAATATTAGAACTTGATTCGTTACTTTCAAATATTGCGTTATTTTACTCTTCGATTCAAACTTTGCTGATGATGTGAATGTAAATAAAGTAATAAAGTCCAGTTTTGACATATTTAAAAAAATACTAAAACTTTTATCAAAACGATTATTACTTACGAGCAGGGAATAGTCTTAGTTGGCGACTTTAATATTTATATTCTATAGGTATATAAGTAGCAGAAATATGAAAAAGGAGTTATGCCTTAAGGATACGTAGAAACTCGCATAGGGGGGTAACGAAAGCGACAGTATTTTCAAGATTTCCTGGGGACTGCTGAGCCGATTTCAGGATTTAGGAAAGTGGGACCAACTTGGGAAGAACCCTGATGTAATAACGTTTGAATCATTTCGGTCGGTTCGGCCGTCTTCGAGTAATCGGTGTACCTACATATAAGAGAAAACGCGACGAATAGATAACCTCCTTCTTTTCAATTTTTGAAGTCGGTTAAAAAAGCATTTTTTTATGTAATGATAACTTACCAATTGCTTACTACGACACGCTTCCTAATTATGGAAACCACTTGAATAACACCAATATCATATCATGAACCTATTTAGAAATTATGTTAACAGCCTTAGATAGATAAAGTAAAAAGTTGTGCACTTTGTCCTCTCGGATCATCCAGCTCAATCAATGCAAATCTTTCAGCGAGGGATTTAATATTAGTACTTTTCAAAACAAAAAAATTGTGTTTTGTAAATTTATTTCTAGATCGCATTCTTAACTTTTTTTTGCAAATGTTTTCTTGCATAATGATGTAAATAAAATATAGCGTATAGAGCTTTCAATAAAATAAAAGAGATCGAAGTGGCAATAAGGTACATAAAAACAAAACTTAAGGGGTAATAAAATTATAGAATAATAGGTCGTATAAATACAAATATATAGTTTCTTATTATGAAAATTCTGTAGAACATTAAATTTCATAATTCGTCCAGCATACTGGGTTTATATCAGGATATAGACCTACTACTATCAAGCGAAACAGAATCTTTATAGACTTTGAAACCAGTCGGCCTCAATGTTTGTATTAGTGACACTGCCATTGATGGCCGAGAGCCATAGCCAAGACTTATAGGCACTTTTGGTGACTAATGGTTAATAATGGGACTAAAGAAAGACAAATCTTTAACTGTAGGTACTGAACTGTAATAGTATTTATTCTAAGGCCCGTGGGTTCTGATAGGTTTGATATAAATTGTACGGGATTGAATTCCGAGTGGAGCGCGGTGACTTTTCGGTGTTCCGATGCATGAAATGTAATTGAGAAGTCTATTGATACATTATGTGCGCCTCTTTTATGAATCGTTAACTTAAAATTAGAGACGCGAGTATTCACAGGTTAAATAAATGAGCGACATAGAAAAAAACTATTATTTACAAAAAATACATGGAAATTACAATGCTTGTATTTTGAGAAAGTAATCTTTATGACCTTAACTATCTTACAATTTTACTGTTGCTTACTGATAAAATAGTAGGTACATAAAAACGCGCAATTAACAAAAGAAACGCCTCGTGTAGGCTTATTCATAGACATGTTTGAAACTTTTGAGAATGTAGCTTGTCACGTACTGCACAACCGACTGAATTTAACGGAATGCGTAGTATTACATTGGAATTATTTAAAGTGAACTTCAAACTTAGAATAATGAACGTCTGATGTGCGTAGTTAATCCCACGAATACTAAATTCATTCAATTTGGTAACTTCAGATGTGAATTTATGAACTTTATAATATATGAATCAAACTCAAAAATACTTAATAGAAATAATGAAAATTACTTGGTATATCTATAGACACTCATTTAAATTGGAAATCTTGTTGTTATTTATAATATTGATACAAACATCTCAATCTATTGTTATGCTTTATATCTATTTTATGCTCATAATAATTGCTTATGTCGAGTAGTTTAATGGTTTGTGTCCTGAAAAATTTGTAAAAGTAAATGTTGTAATGTATGGTAGGTACATTCGCATTAGCAAATGATGCATTCACATCATTTGTATCACGTTCGCATTGTTTGTCTGACGTTTTACCATGAAACGCTTAGGACTTTTAAAGAAAAGCAATCCCTTTCAATTCTTGCATATCTATAATCTAGCAATTTGTACGTTATAATTCATACTTCAACTTGACATAACTTTTTATTATTGTTTATTCAAGATCAATTACTTACAACTTGAATGGACCAACAAACAGAAATCAACACATTTTAACAATGAAAACTACTAGTGTCATAGTAAATTAACAGCAAATATAATATAACATCGTTTTGAGACCTTAATAATAATATTTCTGGCAAGTTCTTTTGTACTTAGATAAGTAGAAAATTAAATTAAAATACGGAGGTCGGTCACGTCACCCTTCGCGAGTTTTCTTGCCAGTTCTTTCTCCGAAGGGCCTCCCCATTTGTGAACTGGTGGTCGAGTCAGTAGTTTGCCTTGATTTAAAATAATTATTAATCTAGTTCTTTTCAAATAAATCTAAATATCAAATAGATAATTTTCCGTGCCTCAGTAAAGTCATAACTTAAAAATAGTAAATACCGTATCCAGATTCAAAAAAAAAAATATATACATATTTAAAATCTGAAGGTCGGAAGGAACCTAAATCAGACGGAAAGAGACATAAAATTATAAAAAAAATATAAAAAAAAATACAATGAAATGCTAAAAATAAGTGATACCTACTAAAACGCTCGCAGAAATTTGAGATGTGCATAGGTACATTTATATTGTAAATTATTATTTTAACTATTATCATGTTTTTATAAATTTTGTTGAGATTATACTTCAGATACTGTGATTATAATGCCGAATGTTGTATTTATATTCCTTTAAAATTAAAGTAAAAATAAAGAAACTGATTAGGTACTTGTTACATACAGTGCACCAGGAGGTAGCACTATGCCGGATGGCCGAATGTTGTATTTAAAAAAGTAGTGATTAAAATAGTTAAATTATTGTAGTACAAATCGTAATTAGCACTGGCAACACTTTTAAGTTGAAATTGAGAGAAAGCGCCGCAATGGCGCCACTGTGTTTTGAACGGGGATAGACAAAATGGTGGGATTCTGCCCGTAGGCGGACGGGCAATTGTGTTCGAGTTGTCGAGTCGAAAGGACGTTAACCAGTGATTGTTCCAATGAAGCATGAATAAATGGATGCCTATACTGCTGAGTTATTATTTCATCACACACTAAACAGATAACATAACATTACATAGGTAATGAAAAAATTTAGTCAGCCCCGAAGAACTCGAGAAAGGTTTTGTCTACATCGAAACGTCAAAAATGACATTTCATCGTACACATAGCTATTGTTCTGCTGTCAGTTATAGACTTTCGAGGTAGACAAAACTCTTCTCGGGTTTGTCATGCTACGCGTGCTGGTCTATGTACAAAAATAATTAAAAAACTTTGTATCATAGATTCCTGACGCCCACTCTACAGGGGAAAACTGTTTTGTATAGAGCTTGACTATGCATTTTTGACGATTGAATAAACTCTAAGCGACAGCCCTACGTGTTTAGCCTATTATCGCTCGCTCAGGGCTCCAGTCCGCTTACTTATATTGTTTTACTATGGTATTGGCCTGCAAATTACTTCGCGTTTAGGAGTAACATTATAGTGCTCAAAAGAAGCTAGTTGTCCACTGTGGTCGGATTTAATAATATTAATTACCGATTTCTCAATTAAGTTACAGTTGGAAAAGATGTTATCTAAGCAAGTAGCCGATGTTGGCGTAATTCGCGTCGGTTCATTAAAAGTGTGAAGCAAATTAAATGATTTAAAAAGGTTAAGGAATTTACTGGAGAGTTGTGCTAATTTAATATCTAAGATGTCTATATTAAAATCTCCACAAACTACAATTTTTTTATTCTTACGACAGCATATTTTCAAAACATCCTCCATAGTGGACTCAAAGACTGTGTAATTTGCTCCAGGGGGGCTATATACACAGATTATAATCATTTGTTCAAGTTCCACGCATGATATCTCACAAATTCGTTCAACAGAGAGGGATACTATATCCTTTCGCTCTTTATATTGTGTGTTATTAGGTAAAATTATTAGAGAACCCCCCCTTACTGCAGTTTTTCTATTGAATGAACTTACAACACTATAATTATCCAAATTTAACAATAATTCATATTCTTTTAACCAATGTTCAGTAACACATAACACATCAATATTTTCACAATTTAAAAATAAACTTATTTCTAGGTCTTTGCCAGCAGAAAAGCCTTGGATATTCTGGTGTACTATTTTTAAACATTTAGGCCTTCCTCTTGTCAATACTGGGCTAGAGTATGCCTCCGTTGTCTCTAATGGTAATTTAAATTAACCATGTCAGTATTTGGATTCAAAAGAATCGAATTATTTGGAACAGATTCCAAAGTTGAATTAGAAATGTCACATTTTAGCTGCTCAAAAGAAGCAGAAGTTAGAGTAGCCAGATTGTTGGCTAGTTGATTAAAATAAAAAGATAGCGATAATGCTATTTGTCGCTTATGATAATTATGCAGATAATATTTATCTTTCGTCAAGTTAAGATTATATAACAAGGTATTTATGTCAATTATTTGTATCTGACTATTATGAGATGCTATTGTGCTTAATGTTAAATTAAGATTATATCTCAATTTGACTATAGGGAAATGTAAACATAACAACTTTTCTAACATTTAGAGAGCATAATGAGTTACAGTATGATATTAAATGGTTTTTGTTTATACTATTACCACAGTTTAAGCAATCTTTCTATACAGTTGGACGACGCCCTTGAAGTTGGGCGATGCCGACGCCTGTATAGGTATTTACGTAAGTACGTAAGGGTTGTCACTTTAAAATGTGACGGTGGACCTTTTACGACCCCGGGTGGGTACATTGGTATTGCGATATTAAATTAATAAAATAATTTAATAATGCAAATGCAATGTCAAAAATATTAAAAAATCCAAGATGGCGGCCAACTTTTTGTTAGCAGGCCGATTACAATGAAACTCAGTTTCTGGTTCTATTTTGACAAGAAAACAGCAACGCAATGTTAAAAATATAAAAATCAAGATGGCGGCCAACTTTTTGTTTGCAGGCCGATTTCAAAAAAACTCAGTTTGTGGTTCTATTTTGACTAGAAATCAGCAACAATGTTAAAATATAAAAATCCAAGATGGCGGCCAAATTTTTTATTTGCCGATGCCGATTTTGATGAAACTTGGTTTTTAGTACAATTTTGACAAGAAAATAACAACACAATGTCAAAAATAAAAAAAAACCAAGATGGCGGCCAACTTTTTTTTTGTAAGCCGATTTTGATGAAACTTAGTTTCTGGTACTATATTGACAAGAAAACAGCAACGCAATGTTAAAAGTATTAAAAAATCCAAAATGGCGGCCAACATTTTTGTTTGCAAGCCGATTTCAATGAAACTCAGTTTCTGGTTCTATTTTGACAAGAAAACAGCAACGCAATGTAAAAAATATAAAAATTCAAGATGGCGGCCAAATTTTTTGTTTGTGAGCCGATTTCGATGAAATTCAGTTTCTGGTACTATTTTGACAAGAAAACAGCAACGAAATGTTAAACATATTAAAATTCCAAGATGGCGGCCGACTTTTTGTTTGTGGGCCGATTTTGATAAAACTCGGTTTTTTTGTACTATTTTGACAAGAAAACCGTTCTTAACACAGTGTAAAAAAATACAAATGTCTCAAAGATGGTGGCCATTTTTTATTTTTGTTTCTCTCTTTTCGCTTATTAAAATGTAACAGGTTTTTATTTGACAGCTTGAGACAGAGTCAAGTATCATCATCATCATCATCATGTCAAGTAAAAGATTTAATTAATTATTAATTTGCTTTAACACAAGCACAGTGAATTACAACGTAACATCCTTCGTAATTTACTGTGTTTTTGACAGTTGTAAACCCTATTTAAAAAAATAAAAAATAAGTAAATAAAATAATAATTTGATATTAAGTTACAGAGTTTGAAAATAATTATTGTGACATGGGATGATTTTGATATATAGACGAAGGCGCTTTAAAGGTTAAGAAATATGAATCGGTTTATTTTCAATCTAAATATTTTTCTTTAACAAAACTTCAACCCATTCAAACGTCAGGAGTAGGTCAAATTTACCTTGCAAAATTTCATGGCCGACAGACAGACAGATACAATTATAGGTGAAACTAAATAAAACATGTAATATATTTTATTTTGATACTTCCAAAATGCTTACCATAATTATTTATTTTGCAACATTTATGTATATATAATTTAGTGTTGCTGTTGCCTTGTCAAAATAGTACCAAAAATCGAGTTTTATCCAAATCGGCTCACTAATTAAAAAGTTGGCTGCTACCTTGAATTTTTTTTTCGACATTGCGTTGCTGTTTTCTTGTCAAAATAGAACCAGAAACTAGGTTTGATCAAAATCGGCTTACAAACAAAAAAGTTGGCCGTCATCTTGGATTTCTAATATTGCGTTGCTGTTTTCTTGTCAAAATAGTACCAGAAACTAAGTTTCACAAAAAATCGGCTTTCAAAAAAAAAGTTAAGCGCCATCTTGGTTTTTTTTTTAATTTTTGACATTGCGTTGTTGTTTTCTTGTCAAAATTGTACTAAAAACCAAGTTTCATCAAAATCGGCTCACAAACAAAAATGTTGGCCGCCATCTTGGATTTTTAATATTTTTAACATCGCGTTGCTGTTTTCTTGTCAAAATAGTACCAGATACTGAGTTTCATCGAAATCAGCCTGCAAACAAAAAAGTTGGCCGCCATCTTGGATTTTTTATACTTTTAACATTGCGTTGTTGTTTTCTTGTCAAAATTGTACTAAAAACCAAGTTTCATCAATATCGGCTCACAAACAAAAAAGTTGGCCGCCATCTTGGATTTTTAATATTTTTAACATCGCGTTGCTGTTTTCTTGTCAAAATAGTACCAGATACTGAGTTTCATCGAAATCAGCCTGCAAACAAAAAAGTTGGCCGCCATCTTGGATTTTTTATACTTTTAACATTGCGTTGTTGTTTTCTTGTCAAAATAGTACCAGAAACCAAGTTTCATCAAAGTCGGCCCGCAAACAAAAAAGTTGGCCGCCATCTTGGATTTTGGAAATAGCCTTTTTTTTAATAAGCGAGATGAAGATTTGCACGCACTCACACTACATATCGTATGCACCATAATATTAATTTAAAAATAAATTATAACGATAAAGACGTGATAGCCCTGGAAGACTTGTCCCGAGTTACTATGAACGGCGTTGTATGTAACTCGGGACAACCACTCCCCCGTCTCACCCCGCAAGCCCCGCACGATTGACCTGTCTAGACGTCTCCGTCGGCCTACTGTATGAAAAGTTGCTTATTCTGTGCTATTACTCTAGGAGTTCAATTCACATTCCATTTTCAAAACTTTGAAACTGGTACACAGACGCAAAATCGCAATTCCTCTTCCAAATGATTTACTATGCGATTATTTGTGACGTCAAGCTGTCAAATTGCTGTCAAACTAACTTCTCTTCACTTCAGTATGGTGTGCAAAAAAAGAAATTTATCGTGAACCAGGGGGCTGATCATGCATGACATAGCTTACGATAAATAATGATGTTCGTGCAAACCAAAACATAGGTATGAATAATTTGCAGATAAATACAAATCTTTAAATAGGATTTAAAAAATAAAAACTTCGTTTTGAAAGTGGCGTTTGACGACCGATTTGGCGCAGGGGTAGGCTACCTGCCTTCTGCGCCAGAGTTTTAGTGTAGTGTTTTATATTATTTTATATTATTTTTATAGTGTTTTCTATGTATATTAAGTATGTATTTACAAACAAAAAGTATTTATGTATATATTTATCCGTTATCAAGTTTTCCATTATACCTACAGTTTCATAATGAAATTAACATGGGCTTAGATAATTGGTGTGAATGTAAGAAGTTATTATTATACCCAAACCACCTTCTGCCAAAATAAAAAAAAACTATTTTTATTTTGCACTTTCTTGCGAACTGTACCTTTTCAGAGTGAAGTTTGTCAACAACCCGTCCTATTCTTATAATAATCGCATACTTATTAGTTTATTTAGTTGAAAAATGAAAATGAAAAATTGTTTTCATCCCATCGATTCGAAAAGCGATGATTGTTTATCTAATAACAGGGTCCAAAACGATTCATTGTTTACCTGTTATGACAAGAGGGTATAAATGAGATTTGAATTTTGAACAGCTTCATAACAGGGTCCAAAACAATGAGATTTGAATTTAGAACATAATTAAAGAAGCATTGGTTGGAGTGTAGCAAAGGGTGTGCAATACTTAAACAAAAATCAACTGATTTTATATGAAGCCGGGCCTTTTTTCGGGACCGAGAAATTTTCAGAAACGGAATTTTATAAAATTGAGAATATCTCTTAAACGGTGAGTCGTAGCTAAAATCTTACAAAATGTTCAACCCCCCTACGACTTCCCCGGAGATACTTATAAGGAATCTGATGGACATATATTTTTTTATTTAATTTTTTTTCTTTCAAAACTCATTTTTTTTTCTTGCCCGACTAGCGCTGTGATGTATCCGAACGACAAAGAAAGGTAGGTAGTTTGAGTTGTATTTACTGCTTTTCTTATAGAGGGGGATGAAAAACAGAGTGTATTACTCGGCCGCAAAATTATTTTCACCTCGGGCGGCGTATATTGAATCCCTCGCTGCGTTCAGGATTCTACTTTAGAATCCCTCGCTGCGCTCGAGATTCTACTCTAGAATCCTTCACTGCACTCTGGATTCAAAATAGCGCCCTCGCCGTAAATATATTATTTTGCTCCCTTGTAACACAATCTACTATTATTTCAACAAAAAATAGATTATACAGTGTACATACCAGCAACATTATATGTATCCTATTTTGTTGTAGTGATATATCAACATTAAAGTTTACCTGTGACATCAACACCAAATTTTTTTTTATCGTTGATGCCAGTACGATTAACAAGAGAAATAGCCTCATCTTATCCTAAAGTTACATAAAATAAGTTAATTGTAGTAAATTTTGTTTTTTATTCTGACTGTTTCTGAAACATTTACTTACACCTAGGTACATTTTTTTTATGAGAATGTATGTAGTGGGTATGTATACTATGTATATTATATATTTATAATAATAATTTAAAGTCAAAGTCAAAGTCAATAAATTTTTATTCATATAGATTAAATAAAATTAATGCTTATGAATCGTCCAACATTTTTTTACCTACCACCTGTTATGGACATCTTTTAACTGACAAGAAACAAGACTTTTAATGAAATATTAGATAATTACATTTATATAAAACTAGCTTTCCGCCCGCGGCTTCGCCCGCAGCTTCGCCCGCGTGTACTACATGACGTTATCCCGCGGGAAGGTGATATTTTTAGGAATAAAAAGTAGCCTATGTCCTTCCTCAGGCTCTAGACTATCTCTGTACCAAAATACATTTAAATCGGTTCAGTAGTTTAGGTGTGATTGTGTAACACACAGACAGACAGAGACGCATTTATAATATAAAGTAAGGAAGTAAGGAAGTAAGGATAACATATACTTACCTACTTAAAGAGCAATAAATTTAATAAAAACATGCGGATCCTCGCGGTTTTACCGGCATGGTAGGTACTCGTTCCCGTGGGAATATCACGATAAAATATAGCCTACTAGCTTTCCGCCCGCGGCTTCGCCCGCGTGAACTACATGACGTCATCCCGCGGGAATATGATTTTTTCCGGGATAAAAAGTAGCCTATGTTCCTCTCCGGGCTACAAAGTATCTGTGTTCCAAATTTCAGCCAAATCCGTTCAGCCGTTATGGCGTGATTGAGTAACAAACATCCAAACATCCAAACATCCAAACATCCAAACATCTAAACTTTCGCATTTATAATATTAAGTAGGATACTTACCTACTTAACGAGCAATAAATTTAATAAAAACATGCGGATCCTCGCGGTTTTACCGGCATGGTAGGTACTCGTTCCCGTGGGAATATCACGATAAAATATAGCCTACTAGCTTTCCGCCCGCGGCTTCGCCCGCGTGAACTACATGACGTCATCCCGCGGGAATATGATTTTTTCCGGGATAAAAAGTAGCCTATGTTCCTCTCCGGGCTACAAAGTATCTGTGTTCCAAATTTCAGCCAAATCCGTTCAGCCGTTATGGCGTGATTGAGTAACAAACATCCAAACATCCAAACATCCAAACATCTAAACTTTCGCATTTATAATATTAGTAGGATGTCACTCGGAAAGAATGTAGCTTTCTAATGGTCAAAGAAATTTCTAAATCAGTCCAGTAGTTTTGGAACCCAAACAACAACCAATCAAATCTTTCCTCTTTACCATATTACTATAGATGAGGAAGCACTTCGCGGCTCTTCTCGCCATGAAGTCCCCAGTACAGGATGGCCACTCATGTTCGCCGATCATGATGGGCCATCGTGTACAGGGGCGGTTTGCGTTGCTCGCAGGCGGCAATCACACGCAAACTCCCACCGGGGGCTTTAAGCCCCCAGTACAGGATGGCCGATCATGTTGGTGATGTTGGCCGCCCATGATGGGCCATCGTGTACAGGGCCGGTTAGCGTTGCTCGCAGACGGCAATCACACGCAAACCGGCCCTGTACTGTACACAATGGCCCATCATGGTCGGCCAACATGATTGGCCATCCTGTACTGGGGGCTTTACAGTTGTTGCGTCTCACGCGAGCGGTCGGGCCAATGATTGTGTGCGTACATGCACACAAACACATACACATTGTCATTAAAGAACTTAATTATGTGCAAATGTAGGTATAATTTAAACACATTATTAAGTTTTTTTATTCTAAAAAACTAGGTATATGATTATACACTATAATTCCGTTTTAAATTATCGAGGTGATTACGAAACTGCTTTTTTAAAATAATAAGGTTATAAAGGTAGGTAGGTAGTCACAAAAATACTTGTATCTATAACTTCATCAATAAATATATCGATGTATACAATAGGGCAGCACTACGGAAAGGCGCCATTTTGGATTCTCGGTATGTGTAGGTATGCCTCACTTTTCGTAGGTATGCCATCTCCATAGGATTCAGTACTCAGAGGTATTATAAGCGTTTGAGCGCGATTACGAACGTTCCGAATCGTTGAGAGGTCCCACCCAACTGTCATAAGCGCGATATCTGAATCGGTACGCCTGTGGAGAATGTGATGCAGCTTGGTAAAGGAAGACTGATGTTGTGTCTTCCTTCCGGGCTAGGTGTTGTTAGCCCGGGGACTGTCCGATGGTTGCATGTCGGAGTTCGTATATATGCTAAGTGTTTGCAGAACTTCGTAAGCGCGATCTAGTTTCTCCATACTGTTCGTCGGCGCGCGGGGTGATTGTGCGCAACGTCTAGATGTCGCCACATCACTCCCCTCCTAGACCGGAGGTCGATTCAATGGTAGGTAGCCCCCCAGGGGGGCTACCGCGTAACTTTAAGGATATGAACTTCATACGTTTTTGGGAACTTTAAGTCAATTTTATAAAGAAAATAGCCGCTATCAGTTCCTTGTTTTGTGACGTCGGGTATAACGATAACTAGTCAAGCTAGAAACACATTTCGCTGGCGCAGCGCAGCGCAGCGTCGACCGGGGTGTGCATACTTTACTAGTGTGGCGCAGCGCGTCCTGACGAAATTTTTGATCAGTGTCAATCGAGTCGTTGCCGAGCTAACATCTGCATTATGTTTTCTTCTAATTTTGAAAACAATTTCTGTTCTTACTTGAACATATTAAATCCAAAAAAAAATATGTTGATGATTACGATGATAAGATGATGATGAATGAATATGAGATGCAATTTATATCTATACTAATACTATAAAAACACTTTGTTTGTTTGAAATAGATAAACTCAAAAAATACTGAACCGATTTTAGAAGTATTTAGTGTAATTTATTTTCTAATCAGAATTATACATTATTTTTGTTATAAAATTAAAAAGTAAAGTGTACTAAAAACACTTTAATACTGTTTTAACAGTATAATTAACAACCCTACATGATAATAAATTGGTGACTCTTCTAAACAAAAAAAATATTTTTTAAATTGGCCCATTATTGACGGAGAAATCGGAGAACATAAGTAGTAAAAAGCAAAATGCAGAGCTCCGCTGCGCAGTCCGCTACCGAGCCATCTGACGATACAATGCTAGAAAGTGGTGGGGGGCCTGGCGCAATCGGAGCCGGGCGGAAACGCTGCGCTGCGCCCCAGGGAAATGTGTTTCTAGCCATACTAAATGTATGAAACCGATCGCGCTGCGCTGCGCTGCGCCAGCGAAATGTGTTTCTAGCTTTAGCAACGTTCAACAGAACAAAGCATATTTTATAATTTTGACTAAAAGTTCCACAAAAAGTTCATATCCATAAAGTTACGCGGTAGCCCCCCAGGGGGGCTACCGGCTAAGAAATCTGGATATGGGTATGGGCTTCAACTGTCATTTGAATTCCTTATTCTGATAGATTTTTGCTGCTTTTTTCTGTTGAACGTTGCTAGCTAGATATCGTTATACCCGACGTCACAAAACAAGGAACTGATAGCGGCTATTTTCTTTATAAAATTGACTTAAAGTTCCCAAAAACGTATGAAGTTCATATCCATAAAGTTACGCGGTAGCCCCCCTGTTATCGCTGTTATCCTGTTAACAAACAAGATGGTGGTCAAATACCTGTCGTTTTATATATAAAAAAAAAATGATTTTGGTCTGAATCGGAATGCACCGGGAATGCACCCTTCATTTGTCTTGTCACTTGTCTTGTCATGTCACATCACATGTCACATGTCATCAGTGTTGCCAATTTAGCTCTTTTAGAGCTAAATTTAGCTCTATTTTCAAATGTATAGCTCCAAAAAAACAAGTTTAGCTCTTTAGCTCTACTTTTCTACAATTTTAGCTTTTTTCCATGTACACTATGAATAAACCCTTTTGTGTTATTTTTAGCTCAAAAAGTTTCCAGAGCCAAAATGTACAGTCACCAGCACGTCGGGTTACTACAAAATATCAAAGGACATCAGGCACATATTGCCAAAAACTGTATAAGCTTCGTTATATTTTATTTAGGCACTATGCGCCACTGTGAACTTACTACGTGTACCAAAATAATTTTAAAGTCTTTCATTGTTTAATAATTAATTTGTGTAAAAACACAAAAATGACTATGAATTTATCATGAAACGAACATCTCTAGCCATTAAAAAAAAACAAAGAATGTCAACCGTGTGTCAACCTCTTTATACAATAAAAAAAAACCTTTGTTTACATGTCAAAGTTGACATTAGTTGTTAAAGACGTTCCGACGCACGCACGCTCGTATTTTATTTTTTTAGTAGATCATGTGAATCATGTCACAAAAACTGATGTAATTAAAATAATAGTTTAAAAAAGAAAAAATTAAACAGGAATAAATGAGTTAATACATAAATCAAGGCAAATTGCTCCAATTTCAGTATTATGGAAACACAATATTCTCTAGGTCAAAATAACGCAAGTAACGGAACGTTTTGTTCGTGTTGCTGTTTCAGTATCAGTGTTACCAAAAACAAAATATTTTAAACCTAAATAACTCAAACAAAAAAACACATAATAAAATTTTAAGTATTTTTCGTGTTTGTTTGTGATAAACTTTAGTCATTCACTTCAATAGAATAGCTATACATTTTTAGGTTTTTTGTAAAGGGAATGTGCCTGATGTCATTTGTTAATTGAAAATGAACTCTTATTCGTTCGACATAAGGTTGAATTTTATTTGAAGAAATTTGATAGTTTGTAGTAACCTGACGTGCTGGCGACTGTACCTACATTGTCTATCCGGTCAATGGTTATTCTATAATGGTTTATGGTTGGCTATTATCCGATAATTTTCCTAATTTTCTACATATCGGCCTACATTCTATGCATTCTATGTATCGGCCTCGGCTGCTGAGAAAGTAGTATTATTGTTAAACAACATAGCGAGTTACTCATTCATTGTCAGTGGTAAGTTCGCAGCCGCATGCAGTGTTAAACGATCGCTTCTAAACATTTGTTATTATTTTAGTCCCCTCGTGAATTGTTTAATAAATCTTAATAAGATGGCGCAAAGTAAGCAGCCCTATACACAGAAGTTCAGACAAGAATGGCTGTCTGTACCAGAATTTCAAGGTTGGCTTCAAGCAGTTAAAACAGACCCCACCTAAGCGTTTTGGATTGTACCTACTGCAAATGCGAGGTTAATTTTAAAAAAGGTTATTTATTAAATCATATTGAAAAGAAAAAACACCTGAAAGTGGCGGCAGTGCTTGTTTTTTAATAAATAGCAGATTATATAATTTAGCTCTTTTTTCTGAAAAATTCTAGCTCTTTTTTAGCTCTTTTTCAGATATGATCTAGCTCCTTTTAAAAATCCGAGTTGGCAACACTGCATGTCATGTCTGTCAGTTCTTTATTTGCGTTTGTACATGTTTTGTAGATGTAGCTATTGTTTTCAAACGTACTCAAACGTTTTTCAGATATTATCGATAGTGACCGCATTTCCTCGATATTATACTCAATTGTGATAGATGTGATCCAAGAAACAGCCAGTTACATCGCTGAATCACACAAACGAACTATACATAACCTTTGGTCTATTTTGCAACATTTTTATCTTCATTCCAGTTATAATAAAACAATCAAAAAACCACGGCGTCAAAAAAACCTGAAGAATCTGCCCATTTGGAAGCAGACAATCGATATAAGGTAATTGCGTTAGGTCTATATATAGGTCGTTTTTATGTTGGCGCCATGTATTGATGCAATAGTCATACATTGAAGTAGATATTGAATATTATTCGGTAACGAATATACCTGGTCCATATGCCTATATCATTTACTTAAGCCTTTTTTTAAACAAACCTTTGTTCACTATTATAGCGTAGCGGTAGCTACTTAACCTTGAAAACTTCCATTAATATGACTTCTTTCCAACTCACGATAATAGGCATCTTATTTTCAGATGCCAGCTGCCAGTTTCGGTTCTTTGTCACAACTTCCAGCAAATGGAGACTGTGGAATAAAAGATGTATGGAATCATAACCTTCATGAAGAATTTCAAATCATCAGACAGGTAATCATCATTTCAAACATCACTCAATATTTAGCAAGCTACCTACTTTCTTAAAGATGTTATCAGAAGAAAAAATATTTGGAAACATCTTAAAAGTTTTCTTCCAATCTTCCAATTAAGATACTAAATAGCAATTTGTTACTTATTGCAGGTTGTCCAAAAATACCACTGGGTAGCAATGGATACAGAATTTCCCGGGGTTGTTGCTCGACCTATTGGAGAATTCAGGTCTACAGCTGACTATCAATATCAGCTTTTAAGGTAATGCTTATATCAAGTAACATCTCATAAATTTTAAGAATATACTTAAGTATGCTAAAGTGAATCTGTATTTACAGATGTAATGTGGACCTTCTAAGAATTATACAATTAGGTCTTACATTTATGGATGAAAATGGTAAAACTCCTCCAGGTTACACTACATGGCAATTTAATTTCAAATTCAACTTACAGTAAGTATTTTATTACAAAAATGCTTTTTTGCCTACTGTTACTCCCTACCAGGGTTTTCTTAAGTATAATTTATATCAATCAAGCAGTCGAACCAAACACTTTGCTGGATATTTCATACCTCCTTTCTGCTTGCAGTTTTGGTTGCTAGAACTAGACAGTTTACCCATGAGAATGAGATATAATATGCTATTTGAGACATAATATAATAATATCTCATCCAGATCTGTTAAGCAGTTTCGCCATGATTGAGTAACAAACACCCAAACTTTTGCAATTATATAAAAAAAAGGGTGCAAGAATATCCGGTACTTATATAATAAAAATAAAAAAGGGGCGGTGGGGGAGGGGTTAAAGTTATATGGGACTTCCTCATATCTGGACTTAGAAGTATATAAAATGGTGTGTAGGATGATCTGGTCACCATTAAAAAACTATCTGCGTAGGCCAAGGTATTAAACACTTTGGGGGTTGGGTAATGGGGTAGAAAAGAGGGTTCAAATATTATAGATATGGAGTTTGGATGTTTGTAGTTCTATCACGGCAAAACCATTGAATTGTCTGAAATTGCGCCCAAGGCATTTTTTATTACGGTTTAAGGTAAAGGAATCTGGCCCATTCAACCTTTGTCCTTAGAAAATAATTTAGTTTTTTGAAACTTTAACAACTGTGAGTCGGACTCGCCCATGAAGGGTTCCGTACCCTCTTAACGTACCAATTACATACACCTAGCAAAAATACCACTATCATTTTGGCCAGAAAAAAATAACTTTGTTTTTTATAGTGTTCGTATGAATGACAAAGTTATATTTGCGGTTTTCGAAAAGGGTTTATGTCTCATGGCGCCTCCACACCAAGGGCCATGATGGATAATCACAGAATGGGCCATGATTGCGACCATGATGGCGCAGCTGTCCACACTATGGCCCATGATGGGCAATGACAAACTGCGCCATGATGGCGCTATCAATGGTGCACCTACATTTGATAAATATGAACGTCGAAACAGTAGCAGCTGCCGCTATTTATTTGTTTAGTGTATATATAAAAATAATAATAATGCCTTTGCCAAATGGACAAACAGACTAACAAACCACTAGCAATTACAATAACTTTTAATAATAATCAAAAAGTCTGAATAAAGGTTTATTATAGTGTATATAACCATTATATAAATGTTAACTGAAATAGCACGCGTCCGCACCGTACCGTAAAAAAATACGAACTGAGTGATCGGCGATCGTGTGGATGCGATAACAATCATGGCCTTGTGGCCATGATACTTCCTTTTAGCACCTCCTCACAATGGGCCATGATGGGCGATCATAGACGATCACCATTGTGTGGAGGGCATAATTGTCTGTAATCGCCCATGATGGCCCACGATCGAGCGTGATCGCCGCTGTGTCGGTTTTTCGGACAAACATCAAAGGAAGTTTGTGGCCATGATTGTAAGCGCATCCACATGACTCTAAGAAAATTTTGCACTTTAAAGCTATAATTCACAAACGGATGCCTCAATCAAAAAACTGTTTCCACAAACCCGCAATATTTTTAAATTGCTATCCAATGACATTCCACACTATGGGGTAGACAAGAAAAAAAAATTACATCCCCACTTCACTTGTAGGGGAGGGGGGTAACCTAAAAAAATTATTTAAAAAAAAAAAATTTCACCTCTTTTTTGGCGTGATCAATATGTATATTCATGCCAAATTACAGACAGACGGACACGGCGAAACTATAAGGGTTCCTTGTTGACTACGGAACCCTAAAAATGGATACATATCAATGATTTTTATAAAAAAAAACTTGATATACATCATGATATAAATCCTCTCCTCGCACCCTGACTTATAATATTATGATATTCTCTAATACTCTTTTACACTTTAATTAAAAGTAATTGAATATTCTTTAGCCTTCTTGAGAAAAAAATTGTCAGCATTTGGTAATACACAATTTAAACACATTTACAGAGAAGACATGTATGCGCAAGATTCAATTGATCTCCTACAGAATTCCGGGCTACAATTCAGAAAGCATGAAGAAGATGGTATAGAGCCATTAGAGTTTGCTGAACTTCTCATGTCATCAGGTATTTTGATTACATACTTTGATTGAGCACAATAAAAATAACAGTATGCCAAGCACGGAAAACTATCATTCTCCTAATCATACACTATACCATTTGTGAAACTGCTACCAAAGCGGTCAATGGCAGTTATTATGTGCAAAATAAAAATGAAAGTTTTTCGTGATTGGGGTTCAATTTGTCAAACATTGTAATTTATCTAATTTTTTTTTACTAGGTCTAGTCCTGATGGATAACATAAAATGGTTAAGTTTTCATTCTGGTTATGATTTTGGTTACTTGCTAAAACTATTAACTGACCAAAACTTGCCACAAGATGAGAATGATTTCTTTGAGAGTTTGCGGATGTACTTCCCAACTGTCTATGATGTCAAGGTAAGCAATAATGACTTTTATGTAAACAAATATGATTTTATAAAATACTACAGTAATTTAATTTTTATTAGTACGTCTTGCATTTACATTTTTCTCATTAAAGTTATGGTAAGTATTTGTAATCAATATTTTATTTTATTTTTCATTGTTTTATTAGGATAATGTTTTTACAGTACCTAATGAAGTTGTGTAAGAACTTAAAAGGCGGTTTACAAGAAGTGGCAGATCAGCTCGAATTAAGACGTGTTGGACCTCAACACCAAGCTGGTTCAGATTCACACTTAACAGGCATGGCGTTTTTCAAAATTAAAGAGGTAATTATTTCCAAAAGTCAAATATTGCTGGTGGCAGTTACTACTACCAAGATTGATGTTCTCAAGGAAGAATCAAACTAATAACTGCTGTTTAAATTTTCCAGATATTTTTTGATGACAACATCGAAAGTTCGAGTGGTCACCTGTACGGCTTAGGGGCACCCTTCTCCGTTAACGTGAACAACTTCCAAGACAATGGTGAAAACGGAAACTCATCCTGATCGGGCGATTCCGCGTGCTTGGGCAGACTCACGCCGCAGCGCGTTTTTCACCTTACAGAATAAAAAAAAATATGTTTAAAGGTAGAAACAAAAGACCCGGTTCAAACATTTTTATACTCTGTCAATTAATTCCTTTGTGCGCATACCGAGAAGCCGACAGCATATTCCATTCTAAATTAAGTTCACGTTAACGAAGTTAAGAAAGTAAATATGTTACTAGCGAAACAAACGCATAGATGACCTACTTTTAAAGTCTAAACTTTACTTTCTTCGATTTGACATGATATTAAAAAAAAAAACTGAAAGTCCTAATGACTATTTGCAGGCAGTGTACATAATTTAAAGGATCTATTCTGGCAGTGCAACTTCTACTCTTAACTTTTGTTGTTTTTAAAATTCATGGTGTATGGTGACAAGGGCCTAAACTGAGTAAAACGGACGCCCGCGACGGGCACACGTCGCGTGTCTCCGTCCGTGGACACGCGCGCGGGCTCCGTGGACACGCGCGCGCTCTTCGTGGACACGCGCGCTGGCTCCGTGGAAGCCCGTGCTACCGCTGGCGGGCCCCGTCGCGGGCACCCGCGCGGGCGACCGTCGCGGGGAAACGGGCCACTAGGCGCGGGCGCGGGGCCCGCCTCCTCGCGACGGCTGCCCGCGCGCGGGTCCCGCGACGGAGCACTTTTGTATAGAACCGCGCGGGCGTCAGCGTGACGCAGTTTAGGCCCTAAGTCGTGGGCCACACTGGAGCGACCGCGGGGCGCGGAGGCGACCTGCGGATCCGCAGGACGCGCGAACACGTAAAGTCCGTTCGGTTAGATAGTGTCGGTACACCCGCACGGCATTGTGGCAGAGCGACACTATCTAAGCGAATGGACATTACTATTCCCTCTGCCTGTCGCGGCAACCGCCAGACGCGCCAGTGCGGCCCCTCCCGTCCGTCTCAATATATTAGTTTTTCCCGCTCAACGCGGACGCAAGACGCGCCGCTCCAGTGTGGCCCACGACTAAGTATCTATCAAATTAAGGTTTAGATTTGAATGAGTTTGCCAGAATCCCGCCCAATTGGATCAAACTAGGTTTACGAGTTTAACCAAAATTCTTTAGTCTGTATTTACAGCACTTACAATGTTTACATACTTACTTAACATTTCCAAATTAAAATTATTTTTACTTTGACCCATTATTAAAGATTTTTGAACACTTCAGTGTTAAAAAATGGGTTCACCCTATGAAGAAATAAACTCCTATTTATTTAGTGATTTAATATCATGTAAGGATACCTACTCCCAAATGGTATTGAATTTTTGTAGTGACCTATGGTCATTATTATTATTTTACATATTAAATAAAAAAACTTATCGGTCTTATGTCACTGAAAGATTAATTTTTAAGACTTTTAGAATGGGTAAATCAAATCAAAATAGAGGAATTTTCATATACTATGTCAAATATTTATTTATTTTATTTACTACGTCAAATACATGGTAGTAGTTGGTAAATCCTATAGCATTTTGACAAAAGTTACATTACACAAATAACAATTTAATATCAGATTTTGATCATTATTATTAAATCATTTCAATTTATAGAAATAAAAATGATAATAGTACATAATTTTTTTACACGATAGATTAAGGAATTATCATTTTCTTTATAAGATTTTACACTATGTTATATAACTTTCTTTTATTATAAGAATAGTAGGTATGTATTACTTTATAACATTTATAGAAAATAATTATAGAATCGTGATGATGTACCAATTGCCTTTTATTACTTGGACCAAGCCAGAAACCTCTTTATACAAGAACTCCGCAGGCTTATTACCAAAACAAGCAACCAGTTGCTAATTGTACAATTGCAACGCGACTGCTACTAGTTGCGGTTGGTTTGCAATCGGTACAGTACGGTACGGTACCTTTCATGCAATTTTAGTTTACAAATCGCTCGCTTGTGGCGCTAATCGTAGCGATCTACGTTCCGTAATACGAATATGTGTTTTCGGAGCGATTAATTGTTAATTATCGCGATTGCAACTGTCACTTTAAGATCGGTAATAAGCCTGCCGTTCGCTGCTAGCGCCCGCGCTGTGCACACGCGTCTAAGCTAACGTAGCGAGTGTTATCATCCACCTTTATTTTTTCGTTGAGTACCCTCATAAATGATAATATGAGTGAAAAAAGTGAAGACGATATGAGTGACTCAGACTTTTTGAAAAATTGTGAAAAGGAGCTAAACACAAGTGCTGAAAGGAGACCTACAGACGGAAAAAGTGTTGAAAAGAGAAAGACAAGGGAAGATGAAGTTAGTGAAGATGATGGATTTATTTCGGTTGTTAGGAGGAAGCCAAAACGCTTATCAGGAGTGATTCACATGAAATTCAAGAGACATGCGTTACAAAAGAACCAGAAAGCATTGAAAACTATGAATATTATGTACATGTATTAATATACTTCAATGGAACTCGCAAATTTAAGGCCTAAATTATTTATTTAACACTTTATTTTAACACCACAGTACATAAAAAAAAGAAAAAGAAATCAATTTTAATTAACTCTAACAGCATTAAAAGGGCGGTCTTATCGCTCAAAGCGATCTCTTCCAGACAACCCGATGGCATGGAGATATTGACAGGACAAGAAGCGGGGTGTAGTGGCACAGTTGAAGAAATTATAAATGTGAAGTTATAAACATACATAAATACCTATAATGATAAACATACACAAATTACATATAAATTATATATATATATATATACCAATAAACAATATATAAATATATCAATGTCTGCAAACCGATGAAGAGCAAGCACAGAGTTTTAAGGAGAAGAAGGAATTTAAATAGATAGGTAATGTTTTTTTAGTTCCTTCTTAAACACGTTCAAAGACTGAGCCCGTCTAATGGGAACTGGAAGTGAGTTCCAAAGACGAATGGCCTGAACGGTGAAGGAACAGCCATAGAAGGAAGTCTCATGCATAGGTGTAATGAGACTCAGATTTTCCGATGACCTAAGAGCAAGGGAGGTGGAACAATAACGGAAATTAAATCGTTCTTTGAGATAGTGCGGATAACATGGGTTAAACAATATGTTGTAAAGAAGAGATAGTATGTGGGTATTCCGGCGAAGTCTAATGGGCAGCCACTTGAGCTTTAAACGAAAGAAGGAAACATGATCATATTTGCGTAAGCCAAATATAAATCTAATACAGAAGTTTTGGAGTCGCTCAAGTTTATTTAGCTGGTCCTCTGTGAGATCAGGATAACAGACGTCGGCATAATCAAGTATGGGAAGTAAGAGAGATTGCGCTAGCGCAATTTTAGTGGCAGTAGGGAGGAAATTGCGCAGTCTTCTTAGAGAGGCCGCTGACGCGTACAACTTACGGCTAACTGTTTGGAGCTGTGGCACCCAACTTAAAGTACTGTCCAAAATTAATCCCACATTCTTAACAGAGCGACTATAAGGAATGTCGATTCCTCCAAAATTAACCTGAGGGATCAAAGAAAGGTCGATTTTCGTTGAAGTTCTAGAACTACCAACAACAATAGCCTGTGTTTTTGTGTGATTAACAAGAAGGCCAAAGGCTTTGGTCCAGTCGTCAATGCGACTTAAATCCGTTGAAATGTTAAGCACAGCTTCATGCAGCCTAGAAGCTTTGCCTGCGCCCGTACAGATAACTGTGAAACCACTCAATTACCGTTGGAGATATGTTAAGAGAGCGTAGTAGAGCCAGGAGGATGTCAAAGTTTACCGTGTTGAAGGCATTTTTGAAGTCAACCAATGTTAGTACCGTTAGGAGGCCCTTTTCCATACCCAGACGAATGTCGTCTGTAATTTTTACAAGCGAGGTGGCAGTGCTGTGGCCAGGGCGGAAACCGGATTGGAAAGGATTGAACAGGTTGTGACAGGTGAGAAACTTACTGAGTTGGTAATTTATGAGTCGTTCCAGTACCTTGGATAGGAATGGGAGGATGGAGATGGGACGGAAATCGGAGACGGATTTAGGGTTGGATATTTTGGGTAACGGGATAATTTGAGCATCTTTCCAACCAGAAGGGAAGACTCCTTTGCTAAGAGAATGATTAAGAATAAAGGAAAGCGCTGGAAGGATAGTGTCAAGGATTGGTACTAACATGTTGCGACTAATACCATCGCTACCAACAGCATTGGAGGAGATGGATGGAGGAAATTAGTTGACTTCGTAGATTTAGCTCACCGAGAGAATATTCATTTAGCTCTCATTAGCGAAATTTGGTTAGAACCCGAATCAGACATAAGTTTAAGTGGTTATAATGTATACCGGTTAGACAGACATGACTCTTATGGAGGCGTTGCAGTGGCAGTTCACAAATCTATCCAATCCCACCATGTACGCTTCAATTTAAGAAACAGTGACATAGAAATAATTTGCGTTAAGTTGCTTAATTTGTAATGATTTGGAATATGTAGTCTCTTTATTGTCCATCCACTGTGCAGACTACATCTTCAGACTGGGATGCTTTATTATCTAATTTTCCCAAAAAACTTTAATTGCAGGCGATTTTAATGGACATCACACTAACTGGTCAGTTAAAACAGATACGAGGGGCAATCAAACAATGGATTCTTGTTTGGAAAACGGATTTATTTCACTTAATAACGGTCAACATACGCGTATTAAAATGGTGAATGGAAGGTTACAGAAAACTGCGCCAGATATTTCATTAGCCTCTTCGGATATCGCAATCAAAATGCAATGGTCGGTGTCTAATGAAAATCTTGGGAGTGACCACCTGGTTATTAAAGTATCCATTAGTGTCTCAAACGCGTATTTTAAAACATTTAAAAAAAGGAATTTTAGTAATGCAGATTGGTACGAATATCGCAATACTATTGATAGCAAGTTTACCAGTTTATACACTTGTTCAGATAGTATTCAACAGATGTACGATTTTCTTCAAAACCAAATTAACGAGGCAGCAGATAAACACATTCCAGTCTATAAAATCTGTAAAAAACCAAATACCAATTTTACTCCAAAAGAGTATTGGACGCCGGAACTATCCCAACTAGTAGCTCAACGTCGCCTGGCTTTAAGTATATTTCGCCGTAACCCAACTCCTACGAATCTCAGTAAATTAGAGGAAAGAACACGAGAAGCGCGAAGAATGATTAAAAAAGCAAAATTTTTAAGTTGGCAGAAGTTCTGTGACTCCATTAAGGTGTATCGATGAGCTCAGTGGCGCCGCCAATGGAAATAAATCAATTACATTTTATTAAAGGCTTGGATTAAAAGTTTCTGTTATTTCGCGCAGGTGAAAGAGTGGAATGCATTTTAAAAATATACTTTTGAAAACACAAACTTACGCAATAAGTCGTGAATCTCAATAGTGCCAAAAGTGGCCACATTTGGCAATATCGAGATCCATAACTTGGTGCTCATATTTGAGGCCATGAAAAAACAATTAAAAATTGCATTTTGCTCTTCTATTTGCGCGAAATAACCGAAACTTTTAATCAAAGCCTTTAATAAAATGCACTTGATTTATTTCCATTGGCGGCGCCACTGAGCTCATCGATACACCTGTCGCCGTCAGAGTCGTGGCGGCGTACAAAATGGATGAAAAGTCATAGACAGGTAAAGCAATGTCCCCCTATCGAAAAACAAAAAGAATTACTGCATTCACTTACCCCTGACTACGCAATTGGCCCGGTGCCCTCATTCACGTCGACAAATGAACAGCTTGAAGTTGATTTTACACTTCCAGAACTAAATAATTGCCTTAAAATTAAAAATACGGCTCCGGGGCGGGATGGTATATCATATTCCATGATCTATAATTTGCCAAATAATGCCAAACTTTTTCTTTTAAGATTATACAACAAAATATTTGAATTAGGAATTATTCCAAAGCAATGGCGAAATATTCAGATAATCCCAATACCTAAAGTCAACAACTCGAATAATGAAATTAAATTAATACCGATTTCCCTATTGCCGTGTTTATGCAAGGTTTTCCATTTAATGCTACTAAAACGCCTCGAGTGGTATACGGAAAAAAACAAACTTCTTTCGCCATATAGGTACAGTGGGATTTAGAAAATCGCAGTCATGTTTGGATTCCCTAGCGCGTCTGGTTACCTACATACAAATAGGATTGACAAAAAATATTCCAGTAATAGCCTGTTTTCTCGACATTGAAAATGCATACAATAATGTGTCGATTGAAACAGCCATAGACATTTTAGACAAACTATCTATTGGGTCAAAGCTATGTAGATATCTTTCGTCGTTTCTAAGTGAGAGACATTTGAACATTAGTATAGAAGGTGATAACACCAGGGGCCTATTGCATAACAAAGTACAAGCTAATACTATTAGTGGTTTTGGTTGTAACTTGTACTTTTATGTTGCATAATTAAGTACAAGATACAAATATACAAGTATCTAAGTACAAGCTAATAATATAAGTAAATTCAACCTATAACTTGTATATTTCTGTTGCATCATAAAGTAGCAGTAATAAACTACAAGTGGCAAAATATCAGTACTAATAACTAATATAATTAGTGAATTTTACTAGTTTCTGTTGCAATATGAAGCTTAAAATACAAATTATTCGAAGAAACTTGTAATTATTTCTACGCACCTAAGGGGCACCATATTATTTAAGTATTTGTTGTAGTTTTCGTTGTAGGTAGTAAACGTTGATCGAAAATGTATCTTCAGTTGATTGAATTATCAGCAGACGAAGAAGATGAATTGCTCCTACAAACAAGGCAACAGTGTAAATTTTACAGAAGCCCTATTTCCTCAGAAGGAGAATCATCATTTAATGATGATCATTAGAATTTATTTTCTTTGATTTTAGTTTTTATTTTATATATGTACCTAGCTATATAATATTTTTTTTTATTATTATTTTAAATTAAAATAACCCTGGTTGTGCACCCAACCACATAAAAGTCTCCAGATCACCCTAAGGTTGACTGGTAGAGAATGCCTAAGGCATTAAGTCCGCCATTGTACAATTGTGCATTAAGAATTAAATAAATAATAAAATGCACATTTTTAATTTTCTTTGCTCTTCTCTCTTACCAACCATTTTCCGCGTGTTATAAATAAACAAATAAATTATACTTTCGGAAAAAGTTTAACGTTTCTGTTCCCGCCAAGATTTTTTTTTTATTGCAAAGGCTACAGATGGGCAAAGGTTTGACTCACTCACCCAATTTGTATACTTGTAATTTTGTATGTTTTGCTTATAATATTAGTACTCTTATTACAAGATAGTATAAATTAATTATGCAACAAAAAATATGAGTACTTGTAAATAATGATGAATTCGCTTGTAACTTTCACGATAATATTAGTAATTCATGCAACACAATTTTCTAATATTATTAGCGAAAACACAAAATAATTATGCAACACGAAATAACGCAACTAGTAACTTGTTAACTAGTAACTTGTATTATTCACTAATATTATTAGTCTAATTATGCAATAGGCCCCTGGGGCCTAATTAATTTATACTATCTTTTAATAAGAGTACTAATATTATAAGCAAAACATACAAAATTACAAGTATACAAGTTGGCTGACTGAGTCAAACCTTTGCCCATCTGTAGCCTTTGCAATAATAAAAAAATCTTGGCGGGAACAGAAACGGTAAACTTTTTCCGAAAGTATAATTTATTTGTTTATTTATAACACGCGGAAAATGGTTGGTAAGAGAGAAGAGCAAAGAAAATAAAAAATGTGCATTTTATTATTTATTTAATTCTTAATGCACAATTGTACAATGGCGGACTTAATGCCTTAGGCATTCTCTACCAGTCAACCTTAGGGTGATGTGGAGACTTTTATGTGGTTGGGTGCACAACCAGGGTTATTTTAATTTAAAATAATAAAAAAAAATATATTATATAGCTACATATATAAAATAAAAACTAAAATCAAAGAAAATAAATTTTAATGATCATCATTAAATGATGATTCTCCTTCTGAGGAGATCTTCTGTAATATTTACACTGTTGCCTTGTTTGTAGGAGCAATTCATCTTCTTCGTCTGCTGATAATTCAATCAACTGTAGATACATTTTCGATCAACGTTTACTACCTACAACGAAAACTACAACAAATACTTTAATAATATGGTGCCCCTTAGGTGCGTAGAAATAATTACAAGTTTCTTCGAATAATTTGTATTTTAAGCTTCATATTGCAACAGAAACTAGTCAAATTCACTAATTATATTAGTTATTAGTACTGATATTTTGCCACTTGTAGTTTATTACTGCTACTTTATTATGCAACAGAAATATACAAGTTATATGTTGAATTTACTTATATTATTAGCTTGTACTTAGATACTTGTATAATTGTATCTTGTACTTTATTATGCAACATAAAAGTACAAGTTACAACCAAAACCACTAATAGTATTAGCTTGTACGTTGTTATGCAATAGGCCCCAGTTTGTCAAGATCAACTAATAAGGGCTTAGCACAAGGGGATCCTCTTTCTCCGTTACTATTTAATTTAATTACTTATAACATTTGTAAACAGCCTCTCAGGGTAATGATTTCGCAATATGCGGATGACTTTGTCATTTATTTTTATGGGATTATATTTATTATTAGGATATTAAAAAATGTGAACTCTATTCACAAAATGCTTTAGATTCTATATTAGAGAAATCAGACAGACTTGGATTATCACTTTCAGCATCGAAATCTACATACTTATTGCGTTTTCAGCCGAGGTAAAAGAAGGCTTATGCCGATATTAAAAATAAATGAACAGCCTTTAGCTATATCAGAATGTGTAAAATAGTTAGGGGTCTGGTTAGATAATGAAACTGTACAAAAAGCAACAAAAATTCTTAATTTGCTTAAAATGATGGCAGGCAGTTCCTGGGGTATTCATACAATACACTTAAGACGTTTGTACCTTGCTTTAATAAGAAGTCGACTCGATTATAGTTGTTTTCTGTATGATTGTAGTGCGGAGTCCCATGTGTCCAAATTGGATAAACTTCAAAACCAGGCAATGAGAGTAATTGGAGGCTTTGTTAAAAGCACCCCAATACACGTCATGGAGAGCGAGTTAAGTATCGAACCGCTTTTTTGAGGCGACTATATCTTGCGTTTAAAAGTATAATTTAAAATCTAAATCTCTTTCTAACAATATAACAGTTAATTTAGTTTCGGAGTTAAATAACTTAAGTCAAAGCAGATATTGGGAAAAAAAAGAAAAATCCTTTACTCGTCAAATCATATTTGGATGTTAATCCGATTAATTGCTCATCCTCTGATATTGTTGAAATGTTTAATTTGGACACATGGACTTCCGCCATTGATGTTAAATCTATTATTTATGTTGACCTTGATACAATGAAGTGTGCTAAGCGACATTATGAGCCTAACTTACTCAAAAACTCGGTCGTAGAGGAACTGCATGACAAATATAATGGATGGCATAGAATCTATACTGATGGCTCAAAAAGCAATGATGGGCAAGGGGCCGGCTTATATGATCAAAGGCTTGGCTATAAAGTTAGTTATAAGGTACATGAGATTGTATGCATAATGTCAGTGGAACTTATTGCAATATATGAAGCTATTAAATATGCTCTCAATCTTAATTTTGATAAAATTGTTATAATCACAGACAGCAGAAGTGACTTACAGCACGTGGCTCGATGCGCCTCTGGTTCTAGCAGAGGTGCTTCGATAGCCTATGAAATTTTGAAGTTTATAAATAACTTGAGTAAAAATAACATTAAAATAAAATTGCTATGGGTTCCAGAGCTCATATTGGGTTATCGGGAAATGAGGAGGCTGACCGTTTGTCTAAATTAGCGGCAACTTGTGGTATTTCTTACAATTTCTTACCTGACTTTTGGGAATTCATACCTATGTTTAAAAACAATTGTTTAAAAAAATGGAAAGAGCATTTTGACAAAAAATCTATCGAAAAGGGCTAATGGTATAAAATCATACAAACGGAGCCTCCTCGTGCACCATGGTTTGATGATCCTACTTTAAAAAGGAGTTATATTAAGTTAGCACTAAGACTTCGTTCGGGGCACTATCCAACGGCAAAGTTTGCATTCCTAATGAAAAAAGCTCTCTCTGATAAATGTCAAGTATGCAACAAAGTGGAGGATGTGCAACATTTGCTGATGGATTGCGTCAGAAATAGGGATGAGAGAGCTATGTTTTTGAAGGAGTTTAATTTGAACGTTTTAGATGTGGGTTTGGTTCAAACCATTCTCTCAGAACCCAACACTAGAAAAGCTAAAAAACTGTGTCGGTTAGTGGCGATACTACACTAACAATCAATGCCATCTCATCTTTTATTTTATTTGTGCTGATTATGTTCACTGTAAAAGGTACAATGGGGTTGACATATCCTCCAGGATAAAAACCCCTTCAAAATACTTATTCAGAATAAAAAAAATAAAAAAATACAAGAACTCTTCTTTCCTAAGCACATCGTAACATTTGCATGCATTCATTCGATTATCGATTCCATTCTCGTAAATAAATTTTTTACAACTCTTTTATCTTGTCTGTTTGTTAACTTTTCACGCACCAGCACCACTGAACCAATATTTAAAAATTTTGGCGTATCTATTTTGAATTCTCATGCTCATTATCACTATGATTTTAGTTACTTACATAAATTAATATCGAAATGGTTTGAATTAACAAGTTTTAATAGGTAACGGCGCTATCGTGGTAAAGTTAGTGTGGTAAATAAAATATACATATACAAATACCTAGATAGGTACCTACCTACTGTATAGGAAAATGTGATAGTAAAAAACCACGAGCCCTTTGTAGCTTTAGGCATTGTGAATGCAATAAAATAATTTAAAACCAGTAGGTACGCAATAGGCAGGACATTTTATGTCCTTGTATGTAGCCAATGCCGTTATAGAACTGAGTAAAAAAGATGGCAGCACTATTTAGTATAGTCTATAGAGTTTTTTTTTCTACACTCATCTAAATAGGTACCTACCTATACATTCATCCCTTACTAAACTATACTCTATACTTGAGAAGAGATTTTCCAGTAGGTATTATTTTAGTAGTCTTTGGGTAGCACTGCTCCAGACTGGCTAGTTTCCAATAAAACACATTGTTGAGGGTGGGTAGATACATAGAGTAACTTGTATAAGTATATAGGAAAGGTAGATACATAACATAGAATAACTTGTATATAAGTAGATAGGAAAAGCGTACTTAACCGAATGACAGTCCACGCCACCGCCCGCCGCGTCTTGGCTACCTTCATTTTCATCACAAACATGAATGTTTACATTATATTGCAAACAACATTGTGTACATTTTATTGAAATTAATAAACATTTGGCAAAACAGTGAAAACTGCTACAGTTTTATAAGTGTACTAGCTTTCCGCCCGCGGCTTCGCCCGCGTGTACTACACGACATTATCCTCAGGGAATATGATATTTTCCGGGATAAACTACCTCACTTTCCAGCTCCCAATCTACCCCCGTACCAAAAATCACATTTATCCGTTGCTCCGTTTTGACGTGAAAGACGGACAAACAAATAATACCTAACCTATTGGTTTTCCCGTGGGATTATGATACTTTCCTGTGGTAAAAAGTAAAAGTAGCCTATAAAAATCCTTCCCAGGGTCTCAAACAGGGCCGCGCCGCCGCTGTGTGCGAAGGGTGCGGCGCACACAGGCGCCAAGACAATAGGGGCGCCGCTATCGAAATTATTATTGTTACACTTACACAGCAACATATTTCTTTGTAGTGGAGTATTGCATAGTAAAGTAAGTAGGTATAATAGGCGCAACAATTGCCTCGTAAACAACAAAACATACCTAATATTGGGCTTATTGTATAAGTGTCCCAAGATAATATTCACGTTTGTGGTTTAATTTTACGCTTTGGGTCTTAGCTTAGTTTACAATAATTACGAGCTCAGCGTTAAAATCAAAAGAGCCGACATGAGTTTGTTTGAATTAGTTTATGAACGCAATCCGTCCGACCGATGGATGCCTGCGACGCAAGCGGGATGGGGTCGTCACGGGGATTTCCCGACAGCCCCCCTCTTTTAGAAACGAGTAGAGCTACTAGAGACACAGAATAATATTTGTGTAGAGACCGCATTTAAGAGAATCGACGCGCTCTCCTACGCATCTATGATTTTGCAATACGTAGTCAGTGGCGACCAAAGTCAGACCCGTTTGCGAGCCTTTCCGGAGACACTTTTATTTAGATTCAAGATTCAAGATTCAAATTTGTTTATTCAATTTAGATTGTTATTTACAATACTTGTGAACGTCATAGAAGCTACGCCATCGGTTCGCAAACCCTACAGCGGGAGGCCTTGGAGAAGAACCGGCAAGAAACTCCAAGGGTTGTTTTTTCTCCCTGTTTTATTTCATACAGAGTCGTCAAATTGAAAAATGACCTTAACATGGTATGACTAAGGTCAGTTTCCATCACAATTACACAATGGGTTATGATAAATACAGTTATAGGCGAACTAATGATCATAGCGGTGAACAATTTTCAATTAAGTACTTAGGAACTCTACTTAAAGCTTTAATATTAGTTAAAAACAAAAGACAATTCTACTATATACTGCAAGTTGCGCCATACATGTTTCAAATGTAATTCTTAATAAAATGAATAAAAACAAAAGAAAACACATTTTAAAGCAAGCAGATAAGAGCAGACCCATTCCCACTGGCAGCACCCGTTCACGAGCATGACGCATGAACCAGCCATCGCTTCGCTCAACCATATTTTAGGGAACGTAACGACCCGCCTATTTATATTTTAATAGTAGTTTATGTGACTGTCGCATAAGGAGGGGTATTAAAACACGAGTGGGAGTTTAAAAAACGAGCCTTGGCGAGTTTTTTAATAGTATTCCACGAGTGTTTTAATAGGTACCGAGTTATGTGCAGTCTCATACACTACTTTATCTACACTCATTACATTTATCATATACTAGCCTTCCGCCCGCGGCTTCGCCCGCGTGTACTACACGACGTTATCCCGCGGGAAGGTGATATTTTTCAGGAATAAAAAGTAGCCTATGTCCTTTCTCAGCCTCTAGACTATCTCTGTACCAAAATTCATTTAAATCGGTTCAGTAGTTTAGGTGTGATTGTGTAACACACAGACAGACAGAGACGCATTTATAATATAAGTAAGGATTTCAAAAATTAAGCAAAAAAATATTAATTATAAAATGTGGATTGGCGCCAGCCGCCAACTCCACTGATAGGAGTCTATACGGTCTATACCTTATAAATTCAAAATTCTAATTTTAAAATAGTAGTTTATGTTACTGCCGCATAATGAGGGGTATTAAAACACGAGTGGTAGTTTAAAAAACGAGCCTTGGCGAGTTTTTTAAGTTATGTGCAGTCTCATACACTACTTTATCTACACTCATTACATTTATTATATATTTCAAAAATAAAGCAAATCAATAATAATTACAAAATGTGAATTGGTGCCAAAGATAAGATAAAGATAAAAATATTCTTTATTCACTTAGACATAATAAATATGTACTTATGAATCGTCAATATTTTCCTACCACCCATTCAAACCCACTGATCTCTATTATACCACTGGATAGGCTGTCTCCATACAAATGACAGCTAATTTTGTGTAACAATTTGAAGCGCTACCTACTAGTGTCACTACGAGGGTGCTGAGAACTAATTTTGACGTGAGATTGTGACAGCCGCGAGATTTTTAAAAGTCATAGATTTAGAATTTTTTCGCTACGCAAAAAGATCTACGAAGCGTGTGAGCGAGAAATCCAAATCAAGTTATAAATGTCCAAGAGAGAAAAAGACAGCAAATAAGTACCGCTATGTCATTATTTTCACGAGTAAGAGGCCATAGCGTCCCAGCTGTTCAACGTCTCGTTACAATTTGTGCATATTTGTAGTAATCCTTTGATTAAAGTGAAAAGTGCAATTATGGTAACATGTTCGGTACGTGAATGTACGTGAATGTGGAGTTACAAGACGCAATAATCCGGATAAATACACTTTTCACAAGTAAAAACGATTTTATCATTGGAAGTTTTCGAACCTTAATTTATCAAATTTCTGACAGTAATCGGCTCAGAAAAAGATGTTTACAGCAGAATATTAAAATGTGTTGTTCTGTGTGAGTGTAAATCGTGATTTAAAACAATATTTGCGAAGAAATTATGTATAAATAGTAAATTAATGGTTACGCTAGTGCTTGACAAAGCGGTGACGTCACGAGTATCGATAAAAACAATTGTTTTTTATTGACATCGTGATATGAATACAAAGTAATTTAGCCAAGATTATGTTGAAATCGTAGATAAGGTAGTCTACCAGTCGGGAATAATTCCGAATCTTTCCCGTGGAATACTTACGAAATATTCCGAAGTATTACGAAACATTCGGAATATTTCGATCGTCGAAAAATACGAGAGTAGGTAACGATAAAAAGGCAGCAATCGGTAAAAAGCACTAGAAAGCAGTTGACACTTATTTTGAAACACCTTCCTAGCTAGAAAAAAGTCAATCATAGTAAAATTGAGTATAGATGGATAGATATCTTACTATCTAGGTAGGTACCTCTTAAATAAAATTTCTGTAGATGTTTTAAGTGTTGAAGAAAGTAGGTAAGTACCTCCCTACGTACGGTAGGTAAGTATTATTTTAGCAAATTTTTAATGTTCTTGAATTGCTTGAAACGGATGAAAACATATTTTTAATCTATGATATTAAGTAAGCCGATGAGAATCGGCTTGTACCTATGTACCCTTCGCTACGCCACTGCTAGGTAGGTACAAACCTCGGCACCGAGAAGCCGTCTTCTATTAGAGTAGCAAGTGCCGAGGCTTATCATCACTTCACTATCACTAGGTAGGTAGGTACATAGTATAAAATAAAGTCGCTCTATGCATCTGTCTGTCTGTTTCTAATCTTTCTTCTTTTAAACCACGCAACGGATTTTGATGCAGCTTTCACTGTCATTTAGAAAATTTAATTCCAACGGTTTATAAATACATACAAAACATTCTAATTACTTACGTATTTATGTACTTTATAGAGAAAATTACATGTTTTTTGGTGAAGCCGTAAAAAATCGATATTTCGAGCGCTTACATTGCGAACGCTGAACCTTATGATCAAAATAATTTACTACGGAATTCTATATCATTAAAAAGCCAACAAAAAAGTCCGCAACAGCGTCATATGTCTATCTCCTAAGGTTGACTCACAGTAGGTAACCATTTTTATCTTTAAGTAATTTAAAAATATTACTTTATTTGCAAAGCTAATTTCTCCTATAATCGGTATTAATCCTTATCCAAATAAGTTACCTTGGCCATTTAATGTAGGTAAATCAAAATTGTCCTTTACCCTATATCATTTAAATGAATAGGTACCTACTTTAGAAGTTATCACTTTTAAAATGACTGAACTGTCGAAACACCAACAAATTGTTCAAACGAAGCCGGGCCGGGTCGCTAGTACACTAGTATAGTATTATATTATCTGTGCTAGTACCTAATAAAGTAATAACAAGAATAAAATTTAGTTATAGTGCTATGAGATCTCAGCAATGCTTCCCAAAGAGTGGGTCTGAAGATGAACATGGATAAGACGAAAATCATGTCCAATGCCCATGTTGCATCCGCTCCAGTTAATGTTGGGAACATTACACTCGAAGTTGTTGACCACTATGTCTACCTAGGACAGGCCATCCAATTAGGTAAGTCCAACTTCGAGAAAGAGATCTCTCGTCGAATCCAGCTCGGATGGGCAGCGTTTGGGAAGCTCCGGCATATATTTGCGTCCAAAATTCCTCAATGTCTCAAGACTAAGGTCTTTGACCAGTGTGTGTTGCCAGTTATGACTTATGGAAGCGAGACGTGGTCTTTTACTCTCATAAGAAGGCTCAAGGTTACCCAGCGAGCAATGGAGAGAACGATGCTTGGTATTTCCCTGCTCGATCGAATCAGAAATGATGAGATCCGCAGGAGAACTAAAACGACCGACATCGCTCGAAGGATTGCTCAGTTGAAGTGGCAGTGGGCGGGACACATAGCGCGGAGAACCGATGGCCGTTGGGGCGGAAAGGTTCTCGAATGGCGACCGCGAACCGGACGACGTTCCGTGGGCAGGCCCCCTACAAGGTGGACCGACGATCTGGTCAAGGTCGCGGGAAGCCGCTGGATGCGGGCAGCGCAGGACCGATCGTTGTGGAGATCCTTGGGGGAGGCCTATGCCCAGCAGTGGGCGTCTTACGGTTGAAATGATGATGATGATAGTGCTATGCTAACAGTACTTACCTACTTTTGTTGTTAATTTCGCCTTACATAGGTAAGGAATAAAATAAACATTCAAATTTTACTTACGCTAAATAACAACCAATTCAACATCAATCCATCACTGAGCAAATAAGTACTTCGTTTTTAAAGAAACAACGTTTACTTTATAAATTTTAATCGTAAATCGAAATATTGCGAATTATTCCGAAACATTATGAATCTTTCTCGGCGGGGACGGGGCGCGGGCGAAAACTTCTCCGGGGGGCCCGCCCGCCACTCCCCGCCCCGCCCGCCGCGCCGCCGAGCGCCACTAGACTAGAATTTATTCTGGCTCACTCATCTGTCTGTGGCGCCCGCCGCGGCTTGTGGCCGCGGCGCGCACGAGTTGTTCGTTCGTTCGTCCGTTCGCCTCGGTCGGTCGGGTCGGACGGGCGGGACTCGGGCATACGATATTTTTTAGCAAGATTGACCTAAGATAAAAGAATTGTCAATATTTTTAATTAAATCTATTTTGAAAAATTCTGATGGAAAGAAACTTTCTGAGAATTATTCCGAATCTTTCAGAAGTTTTGCAACTGTAGGTAGGAAAGATAGATTGCCGACGTCATACATTATTATTATTTATCTATTCTTGAAATAGAGGTAAAATTGAATCATTATATTATTTTTTTACTTTTAATGAATTTGCTCTTGATGCCAATCAAGCCCATGGTGAGCTAAGACAGGATCCACAATGGAGCGAGCTAACCCAGAAGCTCACAAATTTTATTCAAGCTCATCAAGCTCTCTTACTGCATTCATATAAATACTCTCGTCCTCCTGGAAAGAGCTGTACCTGTACTGGAACTACAAAGCTTTCTTACGCGAAGCTTATTACGCTACTGCATCCACCTATACTCTCGTCCTCCTGGAAGGAGCTATACCGAAACAGTTGCTTTGCTTGCATTAAATTATATTAGGCACGCATCTGACGCCTTCGTCCTAATTGGAAAAGGTTGTTGGAACGTTCACTTCCCCGCTTACTGCATACATTACTGTAATAATTATCCGCTTGCTTTGTAATAAACTTCTTGCTACCCGTATCATACCATCTTTTACTGCTTCAACTCAGGGCCGCTCCGCCCCTGTGTGCGAAGTGTGCGGCGCACACAGGCGCCAAGGCAATAGGGGCGCCGCTATCAAAATTATACATCGAAAAAATTATGCTAAAGCGAGATAGCAATGAGAAACCGACGCGCGCCGGAGCGGGATTTTGCAGATTAGGCAAAAACAACACAAAATCACTTCGTATTAAAAAAATACAACGATTTTTAAAAAATCCTTCTATACGATCCTAAATATTATTGGTGTCCACTAATTAAACCAATTTCCAAAAGTGTAAGTAACCCCATTTAAGACTAATCTTGAATTTTCGTATTTGTTAGTGGTCTTTTCGGAAAGAAAAAGTGTCGAGGCAAAATCAATAAATCATATTTTTGAAACTAATACGGATCTAGATAAAGGTATGAAGAAATATATATCTTATTACCAGATTTGTAACAACTGTAACCGTCCTACAGTTTTAAATCAAAAAGTCCATACTTTTTCCGAGTAGCGCCTTAACGCCGATGATTTGTGTGAAGCAATTATGTCATGTCAATCTTTTTCCATAAAATTTAATAATGATGTGGCGAAAAGTCAAATAAGACCAAAAAAATAAGAGTGAAGGTACATCAATTCGCAAAAAGCTGAAATTTGGTGAAAATGTTCAAAACATGAAATTTAAAAAGTCCTCATCGATCCGGTACCTGGAAAAAAAAACTCGAAGTCAAAGGTAAAAAAATGGGTATTTCGCGATTTTAAGCAAAACGATAAGTTTTATCATAAAAAAAGCTCAGACAAAAATTGTAGACCATGTAATTATCTACAAAAAGTATGTGAATACTTTTTCCCTAAGAGCCACCGTTTCTGGAATATAACGATTCAAAAAGTTGGAAACGTTGTAATCAATCAAATGCATCATATGCACATTTCCAGGGCACCTATGAGGTAGCGCGTTTTTTAAAGTGTTTTCCCCGGTAGGCCTATTCCACGGGTATGTTGTGATTCTAAACGATTGCATTATAGCAGACTAGCTGTGCACCTGCGGCTTCGTCCGCGTGGACTACACGACGTTATCCCGCGAGAATGTGATATTTTTCCGGGATGAAAAGTAGCCTATGTTCCTCTCCAACATACAAAGTATCTGTGTCCCAAATTTCAGCCAAATCCGTTCCGCCGTTTTGGCGTGATTGAGTAAGACACATCCAAACATCTAAACTTTCACATTTACGTTATCCCGCGGGAATGTGATATATTTCCGGGGAAAAAAATAACCTATGTTCTTCTCCAGGCTTCAAAGTTTCTGTGTCCCAAATCCGTTCAGCCGTTTTGGCGTGATTAAGTACAAACGTCCAAACATCTAAGTTTTGCATATGATGACGATTACACCTTTCCAAATTTTTTTAATCGATATATCTCAGAAACGGTGGCTATTAGAAAACAGTATTGAGCCATTTTTTATAGATAATTACATGATTTACAATTTTGTCTTTGCTAATTTTACGATAAAACTTACCGTTTTGCTGAAAAAACACGAATTTGACATTTGACCTCGAATATTTTTTTTCCAGGTACCGGATCGATGAGGGCTTTTTAAATTTCATTTATCATGTTTTGAACAATCTCACCAACTTTCAGCTTCTTGCGAATTAATGTATCTTCGGATGTCTAAATTGACCGGACTATATTTTATATTCTTACACATTTTAGACTCTTGTTGTTTTTTTAACATAGAATACGTAATAGTTAAATTAGTATTATTAGAAAAAAGTCAGTTATTTTGTTATTAATATATATGTATACGATTAGATAGAACATCATAAATAAAGAATGTAAAAATTTAGGAAAAAAAGGAAAATTTTTAGGAAAAACCTATTTAGGAAAATATTATCTAATTAAGTATATAAAACTAGAGAACATTTGTTTCGGTCAAAATTAAGAAAAAGAAATAAAAATAAGTTAAAACATTAAGATAATTAAGATTCTTGAAAAAAAGAGGCGCTTCATCGGTTTCGCACACAGGCGCTGTGGGGGGTCGGAGCGGCCCTGCTTCAACTACGTTGCTTCGTGCTTCAACGTGCTTCAAACGGTGCAAACGGTGTCAAATCGGTTCACTTAAAACTACGTTGCCAACTTTATGCGCATGGCTTGTAGAAGACGATAGAGATGGCTGTGGCATGGCTTGTAGAAGACGATAGAGATGGCTGTGTAGAAAGAGATGAAGGGGCCCCAACAAAAAGAAATGTCAAATTTTTCATCCATATTACATATTACAACAACATACAAACTTGGTCCAACCATAGCGCTGCTGGCGTCTGTAGTTCTTTTATGTCAGGGCCGGTTAAAAGTGCTACAAAAAAAAAGAAAAACGTACGTAGCGCCGCTGTCACCGGAACAGGAAAAGGTTGTGGCCACACATCTTTGCCACGTTGTGGCACTGTCACAGAACAATAACTAAAGCCCCCAGTACTGGGGGGCTACCGGCTAAGAAATCTGGATATGGGCATGGGCTTCAACTGTCATTTGAATTCCTGATTCTGATAGATTTATGCTGCTTTGTTCTGTTGAACGTTGCTAGCTAGTTATCGTTATACCCGACGTCACAAAACAACGAACTGATAGCGGCTATTTTCTTTATAAAATTGACTTAAAGTTCCCAAAAACGTATGAAGTTCATATTCATAAAGTTACGCGGTAGCCCCCCAGGTTGGCCGACCATGGTCGGCGACCATGACCAATACATCGTACATTGACACTTTTGAACGAACAAGTTTAAAAAGGTTCTTTTAAAAGTGTCTATGTACGATGTATTGGTCATGGTCGCCGACCATGATCGGCCATCGTGTATTGGGGGCTTAAAGCTTTAGTTATTGTTCTGAGGGCACTCTGTACAGCGCTATGGTTGGATATCAACATGAAGCTCGACTTAATACTGAGGTAACTGGAGTTCTCACCCTGAATAAAAAAGTGTACCCAGCAAATTTGACATTTATGTATGTAGTGGCTGTCAGTCAGTTGTCTCATTGACCATACGTATTTTGTTAAAGTGTAGGTGAGACGGAAGACAGCCACTGTGTAATTTGTGGTGGACAAAAAATTGTTCGTACTGCACTTTCCAGTTACCTCAGTATTAAGTCGAGCTTCATGGATATCAACTTGACAGCAAAACGACATTAAAAAAACACGTTAGTTACACTCTTGGAACTGTAGGTAAAGCTGCACGCGTAGCATGAGCAATGGGACTCGAGTCGGGTGTAGATCGAGAAACCTATCTCTTGTCTACGACCTATGTCGATATGCCGAGCACAGTTTGACAGCGGGACTCGTTGTCTTGGGTGGAGAAAGCTATCTCGAGCAAAGATATTATAATATAACAAGATTGTGCACTATGAAAATAAAAGCAATGTCAATTCGATTCTATGCAGTTACAATAAGGTTTATTTTCGTATGACATTTCGATAAACGGAAAAACGAGCCGAGCGAGAGGCTCCTAAATAGGATTGCATCCCTGTCTACTGGGCTGCCACCATTAAATATTTTTGGTTGTAGTAGAACTTAATTCAAATTCATATTTCCTCTTCTCGAGAATTTTCAAAATATTAATTAATTAAAAGGAATGTTCAGCTGATAATAATAAAGTCCATATCATTTGTATTATTTAAAACCTTGAAAAACTATTTTTTTAATGTAAGAGTCGGTGTTATGGTAGTTTTAATTATAATAAATTTGCAACACTTTGCGTCTGGACAATTTTAATAAAAATAAAAACATCATCAATATGGCGACGGCAAATTAATTTATGTGTGTAAAGTTAGTGTGTGGATCTTAATTATCATTTTAAAATTACGTTTAAATCAATAAAAATGGTTTTCACTTGATGTGTGAAAGGATGCAAAAGCGAATCATTTAAACGGAGCGGTGTATCTTTTCATAGGTAAGTATTTAGCCAAACTTTTATTCTTGCGTATAGTAGGGTGTCCATTTCGTTTTTAGTCTATAGACTGGAATTTACTTTCTTACTTAGCCCATACATTAATTTTCATTGTTTCAGATTTCCTAAAGATGAAGAAATTAAAAAAGGTTGGCTTAACCTCATATCTGAAAAAATTACACAATACTCAGTGGAAGAAGAAAAAGAAGAAGAACTTTATCAGAAAATAGGCATGAAACAAAACTTATTAAATGTATTATAACATCTGTATCTTAATTAAAGGTTAAAAAAGTAGGTACGCAAAAAACGAATCTTTAAAATTAATTGGACACAAAGCCTCCATGCGTCAAAAGATCCGCAAGAAAATTTTATTTAGCAATGTATAGTCTAACTAATAAACAGATTTTTATTACTGTACGTGGACTTTTTATTTCTATCCATTTTAGCAAAATACGCCTATCAGAAATACAGACATACATTTCATATAAGTACATACAGGTCAAACTGACAACCTCCTTTTTTGAAGTCGGTTCAAAAGTAAGTATGCTTATAAAGCATATGTGTATGTGTCGATTGTCACATTATTGCCTCATAAGTGGTGCAAATGCTTTGCCTCGCGGAGTCCTCATCTTAACTAATATTATAAATAGAAAGTGAGTTCGGATGTTTAAATGTATGTTTCTTTTAGCTACAAGAGCTCCCTAGGAAGCGTGATGTTCGAATCCTACGTGAGCCAAGTCTGGTTAACTATAAATTGTCCTCGAAAAAACCAAATCGTGTAGTCACTCACGTCTCTCTCATTAGAGAGGGACGCACACCATAATAGGCCTATCTCGCTCGGCTCGGCTGTAACTCATGAGTGCGCAATCTTGTTATATTATAATATCTTTGATCTCGAGCTCGACAAAAATAATTGCCATTATTAAATAATAACCATCATTGCCATGTTATAATATTTACCGGTTTTTAGTTACCGGTCTTATTTTTACATAGTTTAAGAGCAATGGATAACGTTCTGAATAATTCTATCCTTTATTGAGATTTTGATACATAATTTTACTCTGTCCTTTTTTCGGCGCAAAAGACATTTATCCAAGTTCGTATTATCTGAAAAAGTATCAAATTGATGCGAGAGATGAAAGAAGTAAAAAATTTGGGAGTTTTGCGCGGGAAGCGAAAAGAAAAGGACAGGCTTTATTTCAGTTTACTAAATTTAGTTTTTGGGGCTTTTATTGTTAGATGAAAATGAAAAAATGCCATTGCAATGTGCCATTAATGAAGAACAATGAAGTAAAAGTGAGAAATAAAGTAAGGCGCTCTGTACGATTCGTATTGCTATCCCCGCGTAAAACTCCCACGAGCATTGAAATGTGTGAACCACCCGCGAATTTTAATGAGTTAGGTTAGGTAAGCAAGAAAAGAAGGAAAATAGGAAAGAAAAAATACTAAAGACATAATAATCAAGACTAATGACGAGGCAGTATGGTCTCAGACCCTAGCCTGTTCCTTTAGGAAGGAATTTAAAAAATAAAACCTTCTTTCCCCTGACTGAAATGTTGCCAATGTAAATTTGTCAGTTGCCGTGTCGTGTCAGTGAAATTACCGTATACCGGCGGAAAATCCGTATTTTGATACAATTACTGCTATCTTTTATAAATTAGAGCATACGGAAATGTCGTATTTGTATGAAAACATCTGGCATAAGCTGTCGTACCACGGTTACCTTTTAACCCCGATTGCCGTATAAACCGGCATTTACCGTACCAACTGGCAACACTTGTAGAGATATCTTTCTCGACTACTCAACGCATGAAGCTCGACTTAATACTGAGGTAACTGGAGAGTGCAGTACGAACAATTTTTTGAATACCACAAATAACACAGTGGCTGTCTTCCGTCTCACCTACACTTTAAAAAAATACGTATGGTCATATGAGACAGCTGACAGCCACTACATACATAAATGTCAAATTTGCTGGCGACACTTTTTTATTCAGGGTGAGAGCTCCAGTTACCTCAGAGTATTAAGTCAAACTTCATGACTCAACGGGTAGAAGACAAATAACTCCGTCTCAACTGTCAAATTAAATGTCAATTGAAGAGAAAAGTGGTCGTCGACCGTAGAGTTTTGTCGACTTTTGACATTACACGAAGACTCGACTAATTTCTCGAGTTGGTCATGCTCGCACCGACGGTTTCTCGATCTCGACCGGACAAAAGTGACATTTCGGGGTAGACAAAGCTTCTCTCGAGGCCGTCATGCTACGCGTGCTGGAAGCCACACTTCGAACAAAAGATTGAAGACAAAATTCCCTGACATTTGAATGTTTTCGAGGCCCCTCCGTCTGTTTCTAACTCAGAACAATAACTAAAGCTATAGAAACCGTACTAAAATAAAAACTGTGTATCAGCTATCGTACTCACTTTAAGTATGCGCATACATGAGTAAGAGTGAAATAGACAATCTTTGTGAGTTTCTATTGTTTCTGTCATTGTCACAAGCTCGTAAAGTTTTTTTTTTTTTTTTTTTTTTTTTTTTATAAAAACTGGTTAAGCATTTGACCGCCATCTTGCTAAACAGACAGGATGCAGTCTAGGGTGTAGCATGCTTACCCAGTAGGTGCCCATTCACTCTTGCCTTGAAGAGGCCAAGGTTGTAATGATCGGGGAATACATGCGCAGGCAGCGTATTCCAATCTTTAGCAGCTCGCATTAAGAAAGAATTAGCAAAGCGCTTCGTACGGACGGGTGGAATGTCTACTATGTAGGGATGGTAAGCTAACCTGCGTCTTGTACTCCGATGGTGGAAAGGGGCAGGAGGAACAAGATCATGGAGTTCCTGTGCGCACTCTCCAAAGTGTATCCTATAGAACACAGATAAGCTAGCAACTCTACGGCGGTGATTGAGACTTTGTAGTTTATCTTTATCTAAAGTTGTGTCTCCAATGAGCTTCTTTGCACGGTTTTCAATCGAGTCTTAAACCGCTAGCTGATACTTCGCGGACCCATCCCAAAGGTGACAGCAGTACTCCATGCACGGACGAATTTGTGCTTTGTATAGCAGAAGCAATTGCTCTGAGGAGAAGTAACGTCTAGCCTTTGAGAGGACGCCCAGCTTTTTTGCAGCAGTTTTTGCAATCGAGTCGATGTATTCGCCGAAATTAAGCTCAGATGATAGATTGAGGCCGAGAACCTGTAGGTGTTCGGCTAGTGGTAAAGATACACTCTGGAAAGTCGGAGTCAGTTGGAAGGGACTCCGTTTGGCCGAGAAAAGACACGCCTGCGTTTTGGTTGCATTGAAATCGACAAGGTTGGCATTGCCCCAATCCGAGACAGCCTGAAGTGCCAGATTCATTTGCCTAACCAGGGTATCTCGACAGGACTGGACTTCATCCGTGCCAGCCTTTGCATCTGATAGGTATCTACAGGTGACAGTGGTGTCATCAGCATAACCGAAGGTACCGGGCACCAACAGATCGTTAATATGGAGAAGAAATAACGTTGCAGATAACACTGAACCTTGGGGAACTCCAGCATCGATTTTCTTTAGGTCAGATGATTGACCATCCAAAACGACACGAATTGAACGGTTCCTAAGGAAGTCGGTAATCCAGATGCAAAGGCTGTCACTGATTCCGTAAGATGGAAGCTTGCCAATGAGACTGTCATGCCAGACCCTATCAAAGGCTTTGGAAATATCAAGCGAGACGGCAAGGGCTTCGCCATGTTTTTCAATCGCTTGATTCCAAAGGTGGGTGGCATACGCGAGAAGGTCTCCAGTAGACCGCCCACGGCGAAAACCATACTGACGATCACTGAGGAGCTCGTTTGTTTCAAGGTATGCCAACAGATGTTTGTTCAGTACACGCTCCATAGTCTTGCAGAGTATGGAGGTGACTGAGATCGGCCTGTAGTTAGAGGGGTCGGCACGGCTACCTTTTTTAGGTATGGGCTGTACATTGGCAAGCTTCCATGCCTGAGGAACAAGTCCTGTCCCAAGTGAGAGGCGGAACAGGCGTGTCAAGACAGGAGACAACTCGGGTGCACAGTTACGCAGGACTATTGCAGGAATTCCGTCAGGACCACTAGCTTTATTCACGTCTAGAGTGCGGAGAGCTTTGAGAACCTCTTTGTGGCGGATGTGAATGTTTGCCATAGACGAGCTAACGCGAGGTATCTTTGGTGGAATATGGCATGCAACATCTAGTCGTGAATTCTCCGCAAAGAGAGAAGCAAGCAGGTTTGCCTTCTCAGCTGCAGTGTGGGCCAGTGAGCCGTCAGGTTTCTGCAATGGTGGTAAAGAAGGGCGGCAGAAATTTGACTCGGCAGCTTTAGCGAGGGACCAAAATGCTCTACTCCCGGTTGGGTGTGAGGCAAGTTTATCACCAATGCGCTTAACGTGGTCAAATTGCGCCCTGCGTAACGTTTTCTTCGCGGACTTGGCGCACTGGTTGTAGGACTTCTTCAGGATTTGGGTGTTACTTGATTTGTGCGCTCGTGCATCAGCCCATGCTAAGAATGCTGACTGTTTCTGAACTTCAGCTCTTCGACAGACAAATGTCAAATGGTTCTAATTGATTGTAATATAATACTACCAAAATAAAAATACGTCTTTGTTGAGAACCAAGACGTATTTTTATTTTGGTAGTATGGGTATGACCAATTTAATACGAACGTATTACAATGGTCGAACAGCTTCGCTGGCAGCTAAAGTGAAAATTTATTAATTTACAAGGAATTCGGTGATAAAACAACAGGAAAGTGTGCATACAGGCTCTCTAGAGAGCTTGCATTCCGTGTCTAGGATGGTTTGTGTTGTTCTAGACTGTTAGTCTAATATATCACGGAAAGAAAATTCGGATGAGATTGAATCATTTCATCGGTAAGTAAGTTTTGTTTCAAAATTCAAATATTTTTAAGATTTTAACATCAGTATTATCCGAAAATTTTAATAAATTAATATTATCAATAGAAATGTACGTGAGTTTTGGTCTATTTTTTATATTTTCTTGCATTTCTGTTAAAGTTGTTAAGGTTATGATAGTGCTGTGATTTTTCTTTATCGATGTTAACAATTTTTACTTCTTTCAGATTTCCCAAAGATGAAACTATTGTAAGTGATTGTATACGCCGTATTTCAACTGGACAGCAAAAGTGAACAGTCACGTTATGCGTAACACTTTGGACTACAATCATTTGAGCCAAATGAGAACATTAAAGATGTGTTTAAAAGAAAAAATGGTTTCTTTATTTTAATTAATTGATTAATTTCCTTTTCAGCTTAATTCACTCTAATGTTTGCAATAAAAGTAGGCGAAGGAACCAGCATTACTATGTGCAATTTTTTTACTTATTATATTATCAACTAGCGGATACTTGCGGTTTTACCCGCGTGGTACCCGTCCCCGGGATAAAAGATAGCCTGTGTCACTTGGGAAGGATGTAACTTTCTAATAGTAGAAAGAATTTTCTAAGTCAGTGCAGTAGTTACTGAGGCTAGCACGTTCAACCAAACAAACTCTTCAGCTTTATTATAACATTAGTATAGACTACTGAAGACTGCAAATTTTTATAAAAGAAAGTGGTAAGTACTTACTGCATTTATAATATTGCAGGTGCTATACTTAATTATTCATTGGGTCTACTCACACGTACCACAACCACACAACATGTGGGCGGGGTGTATTTTGTATTGGAAATGAATACCTAGTACAATTTACACGTAGGTACCTCATTTTGCCGTCATTATCGACCGCGTGCGTAAGTAATACCGATCACCACCAGCGACGACGCTGTGAACTAGCAGCCGCCCACACCGCATACGACGTATCCACATCATAACTACTGGCGACAAAGCAATCCTATTGACATTTTGTCGCACAGCCACAACGCAACTGCTAAAAGCTGCAACGACACCACATTTTGTCGCTGCGATGTGGTGTGGTTGTTTGTGGTAGGTACGTGTGCGTCGACACATTACCATACCATACCGTACTTACTAGTGTCATTGACATACATAGAGATTTTAAAAATGTAATGTATGTAAAATCTATTTTTAATGTATCGATATTAATGTCGATGACGTTGCATCACTGGCGTAAAAAAAACTTGTGACAACCTTGTAAATTAAGAAACATTAGACTGTATACTATCTCTTTCTGACACATGTACTACTGCATAAAATAAAAGAGTACGAACTAATGTATTTTGTTGTTATTTTAGCACGGTTTCTATAGCTTTAGTTATTGTTCTGAGGTTTCTAACCATGAAGTTTGACTTAATACTCTGAGGTAACTGGAGAGTGCAGTACGAACAATTTTTTGAATACCACAAATAACACAGTGGCTGTCTTCCGTCTCACCTACACTTTAAAAAAATACGTATGGTCATATGAGACAGCTGACAGCCACTACATACATAAATGTCAAATTTGCTGGCGACACTTTTTTATTCAGGGTGAGAGCTCCAGTTACCTCAGAGTATTAAGTCAAACTTCATGTTTCTAACTCATTGTAAATGTCAAAATTGATCGAATGATGTCAAATTTTGAACTTCGAAATGGTGGATGTTTACTAGGTTGACCAAGAGTGTCCCAATTTTATGGGACGTCCCGTTTTTCAGCTATAAATTTGACCGTGTCCCTTAATTTAAAAAACACCTATGCGGGACATTACATTAATAAATACAATTAATAAATAAAGTGTATTCGAACCTCTGTGCCATTCAGTCGTCAACAACATCGCTTGTCTGATGACTGTAAAGGCTTAGTTCCAAATTAAAGCTTTCATTGATAATATAAATAAAAAAACCGGACAAGTGCGAGTCGGGCTCGCCGACCGAGGGTTCCGTACCTACGTATATGAAAGCTATAGAAACCATTAACCGACTGTGTTGTCACTACTTGTTTGACCGCAAAATTAAGCTGGGGGCTCCCGGCTAAAAAATATGGGTATGGTCTCATGATCGGGTAGACAAAGATAGTGAACTCGAGACTTTACCTTCGGGATATTACTTGCTATCTGGTCTAAGCATGCCTGATTTCTAGTTGGCTGCGTAATATGCATATCTATATTGTAGCTACTTAATAAGCTTGTCAGTTCTCGACTTAACGGATTACTTTTTAATAATAATAATAATAATAAAAACACTTTATTGCACACAAATATAATTCAATTACATAGAAAGAACACAACAAGACAGAAAGCATACAAAAAGGCGGCCTTATTGCTAAGTAGCAATCTCTTCCAGGCAACCTTGAGTAGATGAAATAATAAGGAAGAGGACAGAAGGAAGTGGGTGCAATTCTACGAGAGGATATGTGATATAGATATACATAATATAAAATAGAAAGGAAATGAGTATATATAATGGTTATGAAAGGTAAAAAGTACTAAAAGATAATATGTATTATATAGAAGAGAGGAAATGTTTTTTAACTTGATCGCTGAAAGAATGCAGTGATTGAGCTTTCCGGACACCCTCTGGAAGAGAATTCCACAGACGGACAGCGTGCACAGAGAAGGAATAAGAAAGGAAGTTAATTGAATGACGAGGGATAGCGAGAGAAAGATTAGAAGAAGAACGCAAAGTACAAGTAGTAAGTGAAGATGAGGATCGATAGCAGAATTTTTCTTTTAGATAAAAAGGAGAGGTTGGGACGAAAAGGATGGAATAAAGGAGTGTAAGAGTTTGTAAGTCCCTGCGCCGTCGGATAGGGAGCCAATTAAGCTTCGTGCGAAAATGAGAAACATGGTCAAATTTACGCAAGTTGAATATAAACCTAATGCATAGATTCTGCAGACGCTCCAACTTGTCAAGCAATTCCTCCGTTAAGTCCGTGTAACAAACGTCAGCGTAGTCCAAGATGGATAGGATAAGAGACTGAGCAAGAGTGACTTTAGTGCTAGTTGGTAAAAAGTTACGAAGGCGATTGATAGAACCGTACGCAGCGAATACCTTCTTTCTTAAAGTATCTACCTGAGGCTTCCAAGAGAAACTCTGATCAAAAATGACACCGAGGTTTTTGACGGATTCGGAAAAAGGGATAGCAGTGCCATCAAACTTTACAGGAGGTAGCCGTACAAAGTCGACTCTAGACACAAAATGAGGACTACCAATAATAATGCATTGGGACTTGGAAGGGTTGACAGTAAGTCCAAATGACTTACTCCAACTATCAATACATGTTTATATATGTCGATATTAATACTTTTAATATGTCGATATTCCAATCTCCTGTTAAAACTATCTTTTTATTTTTAGTTAACTCATGCAATAAACATTCTAATTTGTTGAAAAAAAACTTACGTGTTGCTTTTAGGTATTCTATAGATAAAAATGATAATAATATTTTGCTTCGATAATTTGATGAATGAATGAATTTGATTTTAATAAAAAAACCGATTTGTGACAATAAAATCTGAAACAACCGATTCAATTATTATGTGAAAATTTATTTGCTACTAGCTTTCCGCCCGCGTCTTTACCCGCGTGGACTACAAGACGTTATCCCGCGGGAATGTAATATTTTTCCGGGATAAAAAGTAGCCTATGTTCCACTCCAGGCTACAAAGTATCTGTGTCCCAAATTTCAGCCATATCCGTTCAGCCGTTTTGGCATGATTGAGCAACAAACATCCAAACATCTAAACTCTCACATTTATAATACTAGTAGGATAGTAGGATTTATTTCCAAGATACCCTCCCCCCCCAAACGGACCCCCCCCCCCCCCCGACAAAAAATCCTGGGCACGTGCTTGTTGTACAGGTACCTATTAGATTTAACTACCGTACCACATAAACTTTTGTTTTATATTGTGATATCAACTAATCCCTTTCGGCCGCCATGGCAACTGAGTTTCGCAACCAGTTGCGGAAAAGCAATTTTTATTCTTTCTTGGCAACTAGTTGCGATATAAGAATTATTTTTGTTTATACGCAACCAGTTGCCAACAAAGAATACTTTTGCCGCCATCGCCATGGCAACTGAGTTTCGCAACTTCGTAATTTTTATTCTTGCATGGCAACTTTTATAGCAAAAATTTTTCGTGGTGAGAACCATAAACCACGAAAAATCCTAGATGATAGTAGTAGACTGCTTAACTAACAATCGACCCGACTTACATGAACTAGGTAATTGCAAAGTTGTCCTGAGTTACATTACATCTACCTGGGAGGGATCTAAAATTACAAATTTTGGTAGTTGCGAGGAATAGATCTAAATGGGTGCGGTGTGGTGTGACGGATCGGTCCATTAAATTGAAATAAACTTGTTGATCACTGTTTGCACGACAAATAATTATCTTTTACTAGCTGACCCAGCGCGACTTCGTTCCCGTGGCCCTACCCCTACTCCACCCTACCCTACCCGTACTCTACCCCTACCCTACTCTACCCCTACCCTACCCCTACCCTACCCCTACCCTACCCCTACCCTACCCCTACCCTACCCCTACCCTACCCCTACCCTACCCCTACCCTACCCCTACCCTACCCCTACCCTACCCCTACCCCTACCCTACCCCTACCCTACCCCTACCCTACCCCTACCCTACCCCTACCCTACCCCTACCCTACCTCTACCCTACCCCTACCCTACCCCTACCCTACCCCTACCCTACCCCTACCCTACCCCTACCCTACCCCTACCCTACCCCTACCCTACCCCTACCCTACCCCTACCCTACCCCTACCCTACCCCTACCCTACCCCTACCCTACCCCTACCCTATCCCTACCCTACCCCTACCCTACCCCTACCCTACCCCTACCCTACCCCTACCCTACCCCTACCCTACCCCTAACCTACCTCTACCCTACCCCTACCCTAGCCCTACCCCTACCCTACCCTACCCTACCCTACCCCTACCCCTACCCTACCCCTACCCTACCCTACCTATACCCTACCCTACTTCTACTCTACCCCCACTTACCCCCTCCTCCCCTATTTTCTCACCGTAAGAACCTTCCTTGGACTTCCACGAACATTTCAAGACCAAAATTAGCCAAATCGGTCCAGCCGTTCACGCGTGATGTCGTGACCAAGGGAAATAGGGATTCATTTTTATATATATAGATTAGACTAGCGCTCCGCCCGCGACTTTGTCTGCATGGAATTTAGTTATTCACGGGACTTTAAACAAGAAAATGAATTTGTATAAATAAATAGTTTCGGCTGTGCGTTGTCTGTCAGTCAGTAATGCAAGAGTTTTATATATACAGGGTGATTTTGAAGACATTGACATCCATTTGGCCCATAAATGTAGGTAGGTAGGTAGTAATGTAGGTAGTATGTAGGTAAAAAAGAGGTGGTGAAAGGGACGCGGGCAAAGCAGGCATGAAACATGGGTGACATTGTTTGTTTCGGTTAATTCCGTGCGCGAACTTAACAAATTTAGGGTATTGTAGCGCCCTCGTTTTGTCGGGAGGCCAATGTAGTAGCGAAAGTTTAAGGTTTTATGATAATTGAATTTTAATTAATCAATCATTATCATCATGTCAGCCGAACGTCGCCCACGGCTGGGCATAGGCCTCCCCTAAGGATCTCCACAATGATCGGTCCTGTGCTGCCCACATCCAGCGGCTTCCCGCGACCTAGACTAGATTGGCGGTCCACCTTGTGGGCGTAGAGGGCCTGCCCACGGTACATCTTTCGGTACGCGGTCGCCATTCGAGAACTATTCCACCCAATGGCCTCGAATTTAATTAATTAACATTATGTAATTACTAATACTGGGCCTATGCCCAGCAGTGGGCGTCGTACGGCTGAAATGATGATGATGATGTAATTACTCCACTATTTTTTTTTTAGTTGAATTGTAATTTTTGTTATTTAATATTTTTTTGAGTTAAATTCCTTGTTATTTTGTTTTTTTTATTAAATTGCTATTTTTATTTTTAAATGTTATAGTGATCAATTACTATATACAGGGTGTTTTTCTATAAGTGCAATACCTCTTAGGTGGTGATTGTACTCACGAATATGAACAATTTTTACTATGAGGCCAACTCTGCAACTCAACAAAAAAAAATCAGCTGTTTCATACAATTTGTTAATACCTACCTGACCAGAATGTATGGAACAGCTGTTTTTTTTGTGAAGTTGCAGAGTTGGCCTCATAGTAAAAGTTGTTCATATTCATGAGTACAATCACCACCTAAGAGGTATTGCACTTATAGAAAAACACCCTGTATTACACATTATTTTTGAGTAAATAATAAAAATATATCTTGAATTAGCCTCATATTTAATTTTGGGGAAACGACTCTATATCATGAGTATGTTCTTATTTCAAAAGGATGCTAACGACTTCAAAGTCATCCTGTATGATAGATGAGGACTACATTACCATATGGTTGCGTAAGAAGAAAAGAAATTCTTCTTTCGAAACTAGCGTTATTGAAAAATTCTTTGTTGGCAACTGGTTGTGTATAAACAAAAATTATTCTTATATCGCAACTAGTTGCCAGGAAAAAATAAAAAATCCTATTTCGCAACTGGTTGCAAAACTCAGTTGCCATGGCGGCCGAAAGGAACTAATCGACTAATAATTATGCTGTGTTTATTTACAATAGCATGTCAAATGTACAGCTTTTGTACTGTCAATACATCTGCCTTAGAATAAAGAGCATGTTTTGTGTTTTTTTTGTTAATATAAAATCTTATATAATTCAAAGATTTTGCTATACACTACGCCAAGTTTTTGTCAATCTTACTGAAGCGGAGTTAAGAGGACGCCCACCGCGGTTCCGTGCAAAAACTCGTCTTCTTCATTGCGATAGACATTTTGTAATGCCGAAAACACAGGGCTCTCATCTTACTCACACCCTGGCAGGAACCCGTCGTCGCGTCGTTGTTGATATTTATTTTGTATATTGAGTTCCCGCCCGACACCCTCTACCAAAGTCCCCAACGAAGTCCTGTCTGAAAATAAATTGTGGACACCCTCTTTCTGTTTACTTAGAAAGAGATGAAGGGGCCCCACAAAAAGAAATGTCAAAATTTTTCATCCTCAGTTTTTAATTCAGGGTGTGGCTTCCATACTACAACTTGACTACAACAACATACAAGCACAGTTTAAGCAATATGAAAAGTTGCTTATTCTGTGATACAAGTTTCTTGGTTTCACTTCACATTTTGGCCACCGGAACCATAGATATAGTATATTACCGGAACAGCAAAGATTGTCTTGTCTTGATGCCCCCAGTACACGATGGCCGATCATGGTCGGCGACCATGACCAATACATCGTACATTGACACTTTTGAACGAACAAGTTTAAAAAGGTTCTTTCAAAAGTGTCAATGTACGATGTAATGGTCGTGGTCGCCGACCATGATCGGCCATCGTGTACTGGGGGCTTTACACGCCTGTTATCGCTGTCAGTGTCAGCTGCTGTCAGCGTCAGCCTGAAATTTCTGTTCTGTGGTGCTGTGTGGCTGTGTGTGACAGAATTAAATTTTAAAGCTAAACACAATATTACATACTTCAGAAAATATTGATTAACTTCTTAAACCTACTAAAGCCGCTATAAACATTACTTAATGGTAACAATACTATACACAAATATGTTTATTACAGTCTAAGTTCTATAAAACGGATCTGTGCTAAAAACGAAAACTGTCTCCATGAAGGTATTTTTGTAGTTATTTTTAAATAGGTATCTTCTGAATTATCGCTTACTTAATTTTGATGGATGGTTAATTAAATTTACAGATGCCAGCGGCAAGCTTTGGTGTCCTTTTGACAAATTCCCTTAAAGAAGAGTGTTCAATTAAAAACGTTTGGAATCATAATCTTCATGAAGAATTTCATGTTATAAGACAGGTTGGTTACGCCCGTTCTAAAAGTAATCAAAATTTTAATCTGTTGTTATTTATGAGTACCTAAGTAATATTGAATTTTATAACAGTAGGTATGTAATTTAAACTTTTGATTAGGTTGTGCAGAAGTTTCACTGGGTGGCTATGGACACTGAGTTTCCAGGTGTGGTTGCAAGACCCATAGGAGAATTTCGATCTACTGCTGATTACCAGTACCAACTACTGAGGTAATCATAATTATTTCTTTTACCATTATCTAATTTTAAACATTGTTTGCTAAAATAAGACAGTAATCCAAACTTTTCACAACAATAAACATAAGTATATAAAAGTTAGCTGCTGGATCATTTTATTGTTCATGCATATAGACAGTCTATTCTACTTAAAAACTACATTTATAACTAAAAAATACAACATTTATAAATTAAAAAAATTACCATTAATGGTAAACTATTTAGTTGGTCAACAATTTAATAATATGTTGTTGTATATAAGTATTATGATTAAAGTAATATTCTGGCACAGGTGTAATGTGGATCTTTTGAGAATAATTCAGCTTGGCCTTACTTTTATGGATGAAAATGGCAAGACTCCACCTGGCTGCACCACCTGGCAATTCAACTTTAAATTTAACTTACAGTAAGTTTTCTATATGCATCCTAAGATTATTTTTTTATTTAAAATGCATATTTTTTTGGTAGTTTTATTGAATATAATAAGATAAACCCAAACTTCTAAACAGTTCTAGTTCGTTTTAACGTAATTCATTCCATCACCTCATTTTATTCAAATAAATGATATTTGATTGAATCGTCGTCAAGTGTCACTTGGCGGAAGGTCCCTAACCAATGTGAAAAACTAAATATATGTACCTTTAGACTAAGCTCCCGTTGTACGAAACCCTACCTCATAAGGTGGCAGCTCAAAAATGTAATGCAGTGAAAGATAGTACTTAGGAACACTCGATTTTAGTAGGTTGCCGTCGAATATCCTGGAAGAACTTCTATTTTTTTTCATCTTCAAATCGCTATTTTGATCGAAAATTACATCATAAGGTGGCAGATCGAAACGTTTACGCATCGAAAGAGACACATTTTGACATAACAACCCGCATAGGTTGCCAGCCCAAACCCTGGCAGGTTTCAAGGTCAGCCAAGTTTTATGAGCCCCAAAAATGGGATAAATTACCTCATCAGGTGGCACGCTGAAACTGATGCAGATCGATTGCCCTAGACATGCCATTTATTAATATATAGGGTTGCCTGCCTTCAGCTTGGTAGTTTTTCTGGTCAGCCACCTCAAACAATGTATTTCAAAAACTTGGAATAACGAGAAATTCTTGAATAGATGCTATGGTTCAGGGTATAATTTAGTAAAAATCGTGATATCAACTTAAACTCGACGTACCAACAGACTTGCGTCTTATGGTGTTGAAATAATAGGGTAAATGTACCAGTTTTGGTCATTCCTCATTGGTACCTATATCTTTAAATATTGAAAAAAGTGATGTTGCCTTTTACGGTCAACGTGATATAGGTAGTATAACGGGCAATTTTGTGCTGTATAACAATATTTATTATGTTCACTTCAAATCACAGGTGATGATTTTTATGAGTTGAGTTTATTTTTATGTTTTTAATAGCTTTCTGCCCCGTGACTTTTTCCGTGGTAAAATGTACCTACCATATGTACTATTCTGGTATCAAAGCTATAACACAGTAACGTTTCATCTAGATCCGTTCGTAGTTTTTGCTTGAAGACGTAAGAAACAGACAAACAAACACAGTTTCGCAATTATGTTTTATGAGACACATTCAACAAAAAATCATTCCTAAGTGTCAACCCACACGTACAGTCACGTGCAATGAAATGTATACATGGACAGAATTTCGAATAAATGTACACTCTGAAAATTTCAATAACAATAGTCATCTTATCAATACATACTTTATAACCATCGGAGTTTCTCGCAATAAAGTACACATTTTTTAAAATAAAAAATATGATCACAATAGGTTTTCAGACATTTGGTTACACGTTCATGTGCAAAAATATGAAGCCACTATTTATTTATATTTATATTTATATTTATTTATATGACACACCAACAGCATACACATTAAATTAACAATAAAAACATCATACGTCAATAACACAAATCTGATGTGTACGCCAATGACAGGCGTGTTCAGCATTCATAAAAACCTTGTCGGTCAAAAACAATTATAAATTACATATAAAAATCGATACTTTATAAAAAATTTGCATAATAATTACAAAAAATACATTAATTTAATAAATTATGTACACTTAATTAATAACATTACATTACAATAAATTAAAATAATCACATCAAATTAAATTACATTGCACATTAAAACAATTACATTAAAGTCAATTAAAATTGTAATAATTACCTATTATGATACAAAAAGCAGAAAAAAATAATTTAAAGTATAAAGGTATTTAAAATAAAATAAAAAAGTCACAGTTGAGCGAATTATTTCAGTGTTATTGATCTGAAGCGGGGAAGAGGATCGCGAAAAACATCAATGTCCGCTGTTCTGGCAAGCATGTTGTACTCGCTACACATTCTAACAGTAGGAGACGATAGGCCGAGATTAGTTCTGCATCGTGGGATAAAGAACGTCTTGCTAATAGGATAGCGCGGAGGCGCTCGAGGAACGTTGAGTCCAATGCGTTCCAGTATGAATTACAATAATTAGTAAACGATGTGATTTCACAAAAATGTAAACAATATAGTTTCATTACAATTTTAACAATGATTACTTTGATTTTTTCTTTCATATGTATACACGTATAAAACTGTAGCAGTTTTCACTATTTTGAAAAATGTGTATTAATTTCAATAAAATGTACACAATGTTATTTGCAATACATACATACATATACTCACGCCTATTTCCCACGGGGGTAGGCAGAGACTATTGATCGCCACTTGCTACGATCCTTGCACACTTCTTTCGCTTCATTCACATCCATCAATCTTTTCATACATGCCAGGCGATTTTTGTCACTGCTTACAGTACACCTCCTATTTGGTCCGTGTAGGTTTTTCATGGACGCCCTTGCGCAACCAGTCCTTCCACATTCGCACAATATATCTCTTTCGTAATTTGCCTTTCATTCATCCTCTCTAAGTGACCAAACCACCGTAGCATTCCTTTCTCAATTCTTGTCACTATATCATCTTTCAGCTCACACCTTTCACGAATCACATCATTGCTCACTCTATCACTCAATTTAACTCCACATATTTTCCTCAACGATCGCATCTCTACTGCATTTATTCTGATTTCATTCTTCTTCTGCCATACCCCAAGACTGACTTCCATACATCAGTGTCGGCACCAGCACTCCGTTATGAATAGCCATTCGCGCCTGTTCAGATACGATTTGGCTACTCATAACTGAGTGTATAGCGCCGTTCACTGAATTTCCTTTCTTCACTCGCCTTTCTATGTCTTCCTCACATTTTCCATCTCTTGTAAATAAACTGCTCAAATATACAAACTCACGCACCTGTTCCACTTTCTGACCACTTATCATTACCGTACAGTCAGACATTTCTTCATCTCACTCAAAAACCATCACTTTCGTCTTACATACATTTACTTTCATCCCTTTTCTCACAAAATCATTATTCATAACGGACAACATCTCCTACAACTCCCCCACAGAAGATGTAAGTATTACCTGGTCGTCAGCATAGAGGAGGCACTTGAATTATAGAAAAATGGAAAATAAAGTATTTAGAAAAAATCGACCCGTCTCACAACCAGCTCCGATGGGACTCGAACCCACGACCTTTCGCTATCCGGGTGACTGCTCTAACCACTGAGCTACGGAGTCGTCGATTTTTTCTAAATACTTTATTTTCCATTTTTCTATGATAAAAATTGCATTGTGAGAATGCAAAAAAGTAAAAATTTAAAAAAGCACTTGAATTAGGTCCCCTTCATCATAATTCCACAGTCACGTTCTCTCAGGCCTTTCATACAACTGTCTAAAAACAAATTGAAGAGCCATTCCTCCATTGCTCTCCAATCCGTATTCAGACAACACCTTCCATAGCTCATTCCTTTCGACTCGATCGTAGACCTTCTCCAGGTCTACAAAGGCACAGTAGGTCTACATTGCAATACAATGTAAACATTAATTTTGTGCTTTTAATATGTTATGATGAAGGTAGCCAAGACGCGGCGGGCGGTAGCGTGCGTGGACTGTCATTCGGTTATGCTTTTTAACACGCTTTTATTAGCTTCACATGTAAGGAACTAACTAAGTCACAATGTAAGAAAATCTTAGAATTCAATTTTAACCTACTTCTAATTGTCGAATTGATTTGAAACTCTGCAAGTCTATAGAAATATAATGACAATTTAATTATTTGATACCTTCGAGCTGATCTGATGATGGAGTCAAGAGGTGGGCAATGGAACTCTTCAATGGCTGCTTCGAAAGCCCTTCGAGTTTGGGCTTATTTCTTTCGTGCTTATGTGACCTATTCGCTACACTTGCTGGTGAGGGTCTGATGATGGGGCAGGGAGGAAGCCAGTGGCACTTCTTAATGACCATTAGGAAACCCCTCGAGTTTGAGCTCATTTGTTTCGTTCTGATGAGACCTATTTCGCTGCACGTGGTGAGGGTCTGATGTTGGAGCAGGTAGGAAGCCAATGGTACTTCTAATGACCACTAGGAAACCCCTCAAGTTTGGGCTCATTTGTTTCGTTCTGATGAGACCTATTCACTGCACTTGGTGGTGAGGGTCTGATATTGGAGCAGGGAGGAAGCCAATGGTACTTCTAATGACCACTATGAAACCCCTCAAGTTTGGCCTCATTTGTTTTGTTCTGGTGAGACCAATTGGCTTCACTTGGTGATGAGGAGTCCCTCAGACGATGTTGGAGCAGACGGACAGCGGAGTCTTAGTAATAAGGTCCCGTTTACACCCTTTGGGCACGGAACCCTAAAATAGTGTGTATGTAACTATGTATTTCTTTTATGTTTGTACGTGTACTTTGAAAAAAATGAAGGGAATATGCAATTCTATTCATCTTCTTGTATATACCTATATAACTATCGCTCCGCTCGCGAATTCGTCTGTGTGTGTTGTATTTGACTTTATTTATTGAAAAGTCAATCAGAATACAATATAAGCAAACGAAATATAAATTCAAATTTTGATTAGCCAGTAACATACAACAGTGTGAACCCCCCTTTTTACCCCCTTAGAGGAGGAATTTCTAAAAATCCTCTTTTAGTGCTTTCCTTTCTCACCTTCCACTCCTTACCTTTCACTCCCCAAGGAACGTACATGCCGAATTTCAGCTTCTTGCGCCCAGTAGTTTCGGCTGAGCGTTGTCTATCAGTCAGTCAGTAACGCAAGAGTTTTATATATATAGATAAGTATCAAAAAAAGTTAAACGTACTGTCCTAGTGCGGATAGATAATTTTGAGATAGCTGCAGGACGTTCCCCATTTTTGAAACAAAGTTGATTAACGATTAATTATTTCATATTATTTCTGCATAATAAATTGCAAACCAAAATTGCTTGCTAACTATATCACGTTGAACTTAAAAGGCAACATCACTTTTTCAATATTTGAAGATTGCTGACCAAAACTGGTATATTTACCCTATTATTTCAACACCATAAGACGCAAGTCTGTACGTCGACTTTAAGTTGATATCACGATTTTTACTAAATTATACCCTGAACCATAGCATCTATACAATAATTTCGTTATTCTAAGATTTTGTAATAATGTTCGGGGGTGGCTGACCAGAAAAACTGCATGGCATGTCTAAGGCAATCGATCTGCATCAGTTTCTTACGTCTTCAAGCAAAAACTAGAGAACGGATCCGGATGAAACGTTACTGTGTTATAGCTTAGATACCAGAATAGCACATATGGTAGGTACATTTTACCACGGAAAAAACCGCGGGGCAGAAAGCTAGTAAAACATAAAAATAAACTCAACTCATAAAAATCATCACCTGTGATTTGAAGTGAACATAATAAATATTGTTATACAGCACAAAATTGCCCGTTATACTACCTATATCACGTTGACCGTAAAAGGCAACATCACTTTTTTCAATATTTAAAGATATAGGTACCTATGAGAAATGACCAAAACTGGTACATTTACCCTATTATTTCAACACCATAAGACGCAAGACTGTTAGTACGTCGCGTTTAAGTTGATATCACGATTTTTACTAAATTATACCCTGAACCATAGCATCTATTCAAGAATTTCTCGGTATTCCAAGATTTTGTAATACTTTGTTCGAGGTGGCTGACCAGAAATACTGCCAAGCTGAAGGCAGGCAACCCTATATATTAATAAATGGCATGTCTAGGGCAATCGATCTGCATCAGTTTCAGCGTGCCACCTGATGAGGTAATTTATCCCATTTTTGGGGCTCATAAAACTTGGCTGACCTTGAAACCTGCCAGGGTTTGGGCTGGCAACCTATGCGGGTTGTTATGTCCCAATGTGTCTCTTTCGATGCGTAAACGTTTCGATCTGCCACCTTATGATGTAATTTTCGATCAAAATAGCGATTTGAAGACGAACAAAAATAACAGTTCTTCCAGGATATTCGACGGCAACCTCCTAAAATCCAGTGTTCCTAAGTAGTATCTATCACTGCATTACATTTTTGAGCTGCCACCTTATGAGGTAGGGTTTAGTACAACGGGAGCTTAGTCTACTTCCTTCTGCAAAAAACACAACATGCAAGATGCACCGCCCGCCCACCCCCAATAAATTGCACATTCACACCACGTTTTTGCAGAAGTAAGCTACATATATTTAGTTTTTTCACAATAATAAATGATATGTCAAAAAGAAATATATGAATTACATGTATTCCAGAGAAGATATGTATGCACAAGATTCTATAGATTTACTGCAGAATTCAGGTCTCCAATTCAGGGAACATGAAGAGCATGGAATAGAACCACTTGAGTTTGCCGAGCTTTTAATGACTTCAGGTAAACAACACACAGGCTATGTACATATAAGTATTTGTTTCAAATACAAAAAAAATGCTCAAAGAATTTTATCTATAACATACTTACCTACTATATTTAATTTCTTTTTAATACACTTCTTTTTTTTATGTTTTCATTGCAGGTATTGTTCTCATGGATAACATCAATTGGTTGAGCTTCCATTCTGGATATGACTTTGGATATCTATTAAAACTATTAACCGATCAGAATTTGCCTCAAGAGGAAAATGATTTTTTTGATAGTCTGCGTATGTACTTCCCTACCGTATATGATGTGAAAGTGAGTTTTATATTAGTTCCTTATGTACTGTACTGTATGTACTGTAAAAAATTACAATGTACTTTTAACTTTACTTATTTTCTAGTATTTGATGAAATTATGCAAGAATCTAAAGGGTGGTCTCCAAGAAGTTGCTGATCAGCTTGAGCTACGACGGGTGGGCCCCCAACATCAAGCAGGTTCTGATTCACATCTCACTGGGATGGCTTTCTTCAAAATCAAAGAAGTGAGTTGACAAAAAAAATAAGTTTAGTAGCGTAGTGATTTATTCTTAACTAGCTTTCCGCCCGCGTGGTCTACACGACACGACGTTATCCCGCGGGAATGTGATATTTTTCCGGGATAAAAAGTAGCCTATGTTTTTCTCCAGGCTACAAAATCAAAATCAAAATCAAAAATCATATATTATTTATCATTTTAGGCTGATACAGCACTTGTGAACGTCAATGAAGCTACGCTATCGGTTCGCAAATCCTACGGCGGGAGGCCTTGTAACGAGAAGAACCGGCAAGAAACTCGCCAAGGGCTATTTTTTTCTCCCTGTCATATTTCATACAGAGCCGTCAAATTGAAAAGTGACTTTAACATAATATAATATGTAAAGTCACTTTCCATCACAAATTAATCTTAAGTTTAAAAACAAAATAAAAAACCCGGTAATCATAGCAGTAAATAATTTTCAATAATAAGAAATAGACATCCAAAAGGTAGTTTCTTTAAAATACACACCAACCAAAAACGTAGCAAATAAAATAATAAATATAAATGCCAAACAAGGGTAATAAAACTTTGAATAGTTTAAGAACATAAGAGTCAATAATAAACAGTGCCATACAAGCCACGATAAAATAAAACTAATAACAATAAAACATAAAAAATCTGCATATTTTGAGACAAGAAGCCAGGAGCAGACCCATCCCACTGGTGGCACCCGTTCACGAGCATGACGCATGAACCAGCCATCGCTTCGCTCAACCATATTTTAGGGAACGTAACGACCCAAAGTACAAAGTATCTGTGTCCCAAATTTCAGCCAAATCCGTTCAACCGTTTTGCCGTGATTGAGTAACAATCAGCCAAACATCTAAACTTTCACATTTATAATAATAGTAGGATACTTACGCCGTTTTATTATATATAATATGTATACCTACAGGGTAAATTTTTAATCAGTGCACAAATTTTAAGATCGACTTAGAATCGGTAAGTGAACAACTTTTAGTACATGGAAATCGTACCAAATAAGTGGTGTTGCCTTGCATTAAATGAGGTAGTTCTGATTTTTTTATATGTTAGTAGTGATGAGATAGTAATGACAAATCCAAGTTTTCCACCTCGAAAGCCCTCCGGATCATTGTTAAATACTTAAAAATCCATAAAATTTTCGGATATTTTTCAGATTTTGTAAATTTTTACCACCAAGGATCTGAGTTACCGCAAATGTTACTATGCACTCTTTAAAGTAGACTAAATTTGCAATAAAAAAAGAGTAATTTAGTTTTTGTAAGCCAAACAGTTTTTAAGATACGGCTATTTTAAAATTTGCAAAATCACAAAATAAGGAAGTATTACAGTTTCATTTTTCGTCAACTATGACCCCCTAGTAGTGGGTTTATGGCAAAAGTTTTTTATTACTTATTAAAGTCCATTAAATTTCCAACAAAATGGGATTAATTATGTCGATTTACTCCTGATAGTTCCTAAGACACAGCTGTTCAAAGTTATAGAGGTTGGTAAGTAAACAATTATGTAATAGAAGGCTTTGCAAAAGGTAGTAAGCCCTAAAGGAAGAAGGATCTGGGAGACGTTCCCGTTCTACCCTGTTAATGACACGCAAACCTTAATCACCTTGAAAGCATGCCAAAGATGTAAGGTTGTACCAGCAGATGTGGTTGCAGGAAAGCAGAACTCAAATGTTCGGGTGTTTGCAGCTACTGCATTGGCCAATCATGCGAGAACATACCAGACCTGATATGTGATGACATTGATGAACCATTGATTGATAACCCACCATCAAAGGACGATTTTGACCTTCCTGGGCAGTTCGATGAAGAAATTATACCTCAGCAAGCTACCCCCAAAAAGTGTGCTGTGGATTCAGAGGACGTGCCTGGTCCATCAAAATTATACATACAATGTACATAATTGATCCCACCACCTCCCAGATTCTCCTTCCTTTAGGGCGTACTTCATTTTGCAAACCCTTCTATTACATAATTGTTTACTTACCTCAATAACTTTGAACAGCTGTCTCAGGAACTATCAAGTGTAAGTTGGTATTACTAATTGGTCTCATTTTGTTGGAAATTCAATAGACTTTAATAACTAACTAATAATTTAACTTTTGCCATAAACCCACGACTATGGGTCAAAATGTCGAAAACTAAAAAAACTGTAATACTTACTTCCTTTTTTTGAATTTTTGCAAACTTTGAAATAGCCCCATCTTAAAAACTATTTGACTTACAAGAAACAAATTATTCTCTTTTTATTGCAAATTTAGTCTACTTTAAAGCGTGCATAGTAATTTTTGCCGTAACACAGGTCCTTGGTGGTAAAAATTTACAAAAACTGAAAAAAATCTAAAAATTTATTGGATTTTTTAATATTTAACAATGATCCGGAGGGCTTTCGAGGTGGAAAACTTGGATTTGTCATTACTATCTCATCACTACTAACATACAAAAAAATCAGAACTACCTCATTTAACGCAAGGCAAAATGTACGATTTCCATGGACTATTTCTCCTATTTTAGAAACATAGGTCCAAATATGACAAAAATTTTTTGACTCATACAAATCGGACTGATCACGTGATCGATTTAGTATGGGAAGTCCAAAATTTTTTGTCGTATTTCGACCCATGTTTCTAGGAGAAAGTTGTTCACTTTTCGATTCTGAGTTGATCCTAAAAATTTGTGCACTGGTCAAAAATTTATCCTATAAATATTCTGTCTCATTCATTGTATTTTTTACAGATTTTCTTTGATGGTAACATTGAAAGTACTAGTGGCCATCTTTATGGGCTGGGTGCGCCATTTTCCACAAACGCTAATAATTTCCAAGATAATGGTGAAAATGGGAACTCTCCTTGATTGATGGAGACGCTGCGTGCGTCGAGTCTCACGCCGCCGTAACCTTAGTGTTACCCCACCTTGGGGAATTAATAATGAAAGCTCGTGATAGTGACCTTATTCTGTTTTTTTTTAACCCGGAGACTTAAGAGACAGGTTCTAAATTTAAATCGCAAAAATACACTGAATGGGCTGTGCTTAAATACATCATAGTTTCGGTTTCAGACGTTATTAATAAATATTAATGAGTAATAGGTATTGGTTTAAAATGGTATGAACAATATTTTGGATGAAAGTTGCCACACCATTTAAATTCATTTAGTTTCCGGGCTTAAAACAGGTACAGACTGAGTACTTTGTAGACTATTTTTCACCTCGTGATCGATTAAGATTTTGCTTTGATGTTGATGAAGTTAATAATGTAATTCATGAGGCGTGCCGCCAAATGTGTAGTTTACGATAGAGTATGTCAAATGCTCAGTTTATATTGTTAAATATTCCACTATCGTACTTTTTCGTTTAAACAAAACTTTTTAATAGTTTGGGTGCCAACTTGGGCTCGGGACGTGCACATATTTTGCACGACTACAATTGATTTCCGGGAACCGCAAGCGAAAAAGTCTCGCAAGGACCGCACTCCGAAACGCAAAATCCGAAACTTCGTTAGCCCGCCCCTCCTAACGTTCTGGCCACGAACACGCGCGGCGGCGCCGGCGAGAGAATTGCGCATCAATTGGTGCGTCTCGCTGACTTATTTGATTAGACGTCTGTCTCGAGCGCGCAATGATTGCGCAATTCGCTCGTCGCCGCCGCCGCGCATGTTCGTGGCCAGGCCGTTAGTGTCGACCCACACGTACCACAATCACACCACATCGCAGCGACAAAATGTGGTCACGTGTGAATAGTGTCGATGCAGCATTTTGCAGTTGCGTTGTGGTTGTGCGACAAAATGTCGATGTGGTTGCGTTTTCGCTTGTAGTTGTAATGTGGTTACGTCGTATGCGATGTGGCCGGCCGCTACACACGGCATGATGTGTAAACGCTCTAAGCTCATACACAATATAATTCCTAGTAACCCTACAAGTTTACCAAGACGCTTACTTCCAAGATAATATGAGCGATTTTTTTTTTGTGATTATGTTATGTACCTGACATTATAGGATTGTTATGTTAGGTGATAAACGTGTAAATGGTTCCTTTTGTATATTATGTGATGATTATTTGAAAATGATTGGACAACAACGATTTTGTGTTGCAGAAAATCAAGTTAGGACGAGTAACAAATATGTATGCCAATCTTTTCAAAAAATATGTTGGAAACGAGTTTTGATTGACTATGTTATACATAATATCTCGTATAAGTATTAAAGTTAGGTACCTTGTAACAGTCGCTAGTTCTCTGATATGTTTAATTTTAAGGTATCTATAGAATGTTGTGATAAATTTGGATGAAACCATAGTAATGTATCTCAAAGAATAATGTTATTAGTTAAAAATTATAGTGATAAATAAGCAAAGAAATAGTTGTAAGTTTATCAATGCAGAGTCACTACGTTATATCAAATAGCTTCGCTTGATACTTCAATAAAATAGTATGCGATATAAGGACTGTATTATATTGACTAACCTCCCCCAAAAATGGTTAAAATTAATTTAATGTTATCAGATTATATTTTTATGAAAAGTTAACTTTCAATCATCGTTTTATGACGTGTCTTGTTCTTCCTGCTCTGGGCTGGGGAGCTACCGGCAAAAAAATATGGGATGATTGAAGACCATATGTTATGCCTTTAAATGGACATAATATGAACTGCAAATGTCGATATGAAGCCCATGCTCATATCCATATAATTTAGCCGGTAGCCTCCAGCTCCCTGATTCACAAATCGTCGGAAACGAAATCGAATATTTATATCCGGATATTTATATTTATACTAGCTTTTGCCCGCGACTTCGTTCGCGTGATTAAGATAGTTGTGCGTTTATTTTGAAAGTCTCGGATTAGTAATATAATTATCAAGGTATTATTTATTTATCAGTAGACCTTATTTTTTTGTTCTAAGCTCACTTAAATCTTCTGACATAGTGGGTCAGTCTTTGTTCGCTTGGTTTTTACTATCAATTAACATGCACTATGAATGAAAGTTATCTACCCTTCAAATATGGTGTCTCTACCTTCGACCTAAATGGAAATTCCTTTACAAACTGAAACACCTTGTAGCACCCTGTATAATAGGAATTTTCCAAAACCCTTTATTAGTGCTCGGCTTCACCATGAAAGGTATTCCCCATACAAACTGGAACATCCTGTAGCACCCTGTAAAACGGGAATTTTTCAAAACCCTTTCTTAGTGCTCATACATTATTAAAGGAATCTACCCTCCAAAAATGGTGTATCTATCTTCAGCTCTATACAAATTCCCATACAAACTGGAACAGCCTGTAGGACCACCCCCCACCCCCCCCCCCCCCCCTGGCACACAATTTTAAATACAAAATTTTTGCATTCAACATTTTAAAAATTTAACACTAAACTTAACTAAAATACAAACTAACTTACTAAACAATAAAAAAAAAGTATTAAATGTTCGTAAATGAGCAGAAACAACGCGAGAGCATATCGGCGGAAATTCGTAGTTTTTAAGGCGCTACTCGGAAAAAGTATGGACTCTTTGATATAAAACTATAGGACGGTTAGAGTTGTTATAAATCTGATAATAAGATATATATTTCTTCATACCTTTATCTAGAATCGTATAGTTTCAGAAACACGATTTTATGATTTTGGCTCGACACTTTTAATTTTCGAAAATACCTCTAAAAAATAAGAAATATCAAGATTATTCTTAAATGGGGATTCATATACTATTGAAAATTAGTTTAATTAGTGGACACCAATAATACTTAGGATCGTATAGAAGCATTTTTTTAAAATCGCTGTAGTTTTTGAATACGAAGTGATTTTGTGATTTTTTTGCGTAATCGGCAAAATCGGTCTCGCTCCCGCGCGCGTCTTTTTCTCATTGCTGTCTCGCTTTAGCATAATTTTTCCGAGTATCGCCTTAAAACATTAGGTATACTTAACTCGGTCATTTATTGATGGATTTAAGTTTTTTTTTTCAGATATCTTCTAGTTTTGACCTATATTTTAATCTTATTGCGTTAAATATAATAATATCAATATCATGAAACTTCCTCATTTTCCAAAACCTTTTTTAGTGCTCACCTACACCATGAAAAGTATCTATCCTCCAAAAATGGTGTCTATCTGTAGCCCTATACAAATCCCCATACAAACTGGAACACCCTGTAGCGAATCAAATATTTATTTATTCACATAAAATAAAGTGAATTTTCTAAAATCCTTTCTTCGTGCTCATCTACATCATGAAATGTATCTAACCTCTAAAAATGGTGTATCTACCTTCAGCCGTTAGGGCTCTACGCCTATGCCAACAATGAATGAATCAGTCAGTCAATCAATAGGCTACTTGACCCTTTTTTTATTCGTGTCCTAAACGTCCTATTACACCAAAAAAATGTATTTATTAATATTTCGAATGTATTTATTAATATTCGAGATCGAATGAGGAGGCCGCGTGACAAAATAAACGCTTATAAAATAAAGCAAGGGGATCAGTCGTAAGGCTAGAAGGTTCAGATGACAAGCGCTTAAAACAACAACTTAAGCGACAACAATATAAAAACGCGCTTTTTAGCATGTGAACGACTCGAACACAACGCTTGTACAGTCAGCGTCAAATTGATATAAGCGTCTAGAGTAGTCAAAATCATCTGAAAAACATCAAACCAACTTGATCTACGCAGTTCGAATCATCATATTGTTGTAAGCACGCAAGGTGTTCAAAATATCTTGGCACTCATTGTTTCATATTTATATGAGCAGTCAGTGTTCAAAATTATCTAAGCAAACAAGGCTTTTAAAGTTATCTGTGCATTATGGTGTTGTACATTATGCATAGATATTTTGAGAGCTTTGTTTGCCTAGATAATTTTGAACACTCTGACTGCTTATATAAATATGAAATAATTAGTGCCAAAATATTTTGAACACCTTGCGTGGTTACAACAATATGATTATTCGAACTGCTTAGATCAAATTGCGTTTGTTTTTCAGATCTTTTTGACTACTCTAGACGCTTATATCAATTTGACGCTGACTGTACTTGTCAACGCGCGGTAGCAAAACGCGCGTTAAGCGCCTGTCATCTGAACTTAGCCTAAGGGATCGGATGGGAATAACTCTGTAAGATTCTAAGGACTTGAACAAATAACAACTGTATAGTACTCAATGTCGCTTTTATTCCTTTTGTATAAAACGCCGAAGACATAAGAGAACAACACTAAACACACCGTCTGTAAGAAGATATCAATTTTATTATAATTTACCATACAAAGAATTATCGCATTTGTAGGGAATGTTTAAGTATATTTTCAGACCACTTCAAAACTTATGAAAGTATTCTTAACCTAGAAACACTTAAACATCACCATCTATTTTTGTACTAGCTTAATACCATAATTACGCATGAATCAATGTCAATAAAATAATGCAAATACTGTCAAAAGATCAACTGCAACAGATTTCAGAAAATTGAATAAAATTTCAATTTTTTAAATAAAACATGCAATCATTTTATTCATTCATTCAACTTATGTTTGTTCATCTGGCAATCTTCAATTTGGGCCTCGGCTTGAGAAGTAACTCTCATTTCTTTTTCTTCTTCTGTTTTTGCGAGTTATCTGGGGTGTTCTCTGCTTTGCGTTTTCCGGCATTGGCACCTTTGCCAGCCGCATTTCCTCCCGGAGTGTTCTGATTGGGATTTCCACTCTTTTTCTTCTTTTCGGCGCGTTCTTTTTCTTCTAGTTCCTGGTTTTCTCTCTCGATTAAAGTAATAAGCGTGTTGCACCTGAAATAATAAGTTCAATTTTATCAAAAATGGATTGGTTGTAGGGTTGAATGTAAGGGCACTTATAAATTTCGACTTTAAGAAAGGATAGGATAGCCGCGATTCACTCGCGAATACTCGCGATGCAGCATCGATTGATGTGATTCCAAATCGTCTACCTTTACACACACGCGCAACACAAAAGTACCGATACACTCGCGATTCAGTACAGATCGCGTCACGTAAAAAGAACGCTGGCGAAGTACCTGCGCAGCGCATATATTTTTAATTTTAGCTTAAACCATCACTTTCGACGCACTAACAAGTTGATATTATTAATCTACAATAAGCATTATTCACACATAAATTATAAAACACAGCTTATTTTAATTTTTAGTTTTTTGCATTCACAATGCAATTTTTATTACAGAAAAATGGAAAATGAAGTATTTAGAAAAAATCGACCCGTCTCACAACTATCCATGTCCCATCGGAGCTAGTTGTGAGACGGGTCGATTTTTTCTAAATACTTCAAAACACAGCTTGGTAAGTGATGGTATAAGCTAAAAATATATGCGCTGCGCAGGTACTTCGCCAGCGTTCTTTTTACGTGACGCGATCTGTAGCTATCCGCGAAGCTGCAGTCATCGATCGTGCATCGATACAAACGCGCGTATGATATGAATCGATACGAATACTTGTTGATCGCTGTTGCCGCGATGTAGTCGCGCGTCTGTCAAACGCGCATTTGTATCGCTGCAAAAAGTCGCAATGTGTATGAAGGGCACTTACCGTCGCTGTAACTCGACAGCCGTGCGCGACTTCAAGAACCAGTCGAAGCGGAACTGCGGCGCCGCGTGCACGGCCGCACGGAGCTCCTCGTACACATTTTCTTTGTCAAATCCCAGTTTATGCAGCATGCATACCAGGAACCTGAGAAACCAAATAAAGTTAAAACTGGTCTAATAGATTAAACTAGCTTTCCACCCGCGGCTTCGCCCGCGTGAACTTCACGACGTTATCCCGCGGGAATGTGATATTTTTCCGGTATAAAAAGTATCCTATGTTCCAGGCTACAAAGTATCTGTGTCCCAAATTTCAGCCAAATCCGTTCAGCCGTTTTGGCGTGATTGAGTAACAAACATTCAAACATCTAAAGTTTCACATTTATAATATTAGTAGGATAGTAGAATCCTACTAATCGTCGTGTACCGATTTAATGTACTTACTCGGGGACGATTAAAGGTCATAGCCCATTTATACCGCACCGCTCCCACCCAACCAATGTATGAGCAGTCAAATATGGACTTAATCTTGTGCTCTGTAGACGCACTTTAGCTTGCGGCAGGCTCGCTTACCGCGCGCTGTCTGCTATTGTATATTGTTACTGTAAACTGCATCTACAGTGTACAATATTAAGTCCATATTTGGCCGCTCATACTTTGGTTGGGTCGGAGCGGTGCGGTATAAGTGGGCTATGACCTTTAGATTTTATTAGACCGAGCCGGGTTGTGCACGTAGTGCGTGGGCCACGGATTTAAAACGTTACTTATTTTTTGTGAGAAGCAGTTCATAGTACAACATGCACGATACCTGCTACATCCGGCTCAGTGTAATATGAATCATCCCATATTGAATATATAAAAAATAACATTAAGTGGCCAGTGAACGTAAGGCGCCATCTTTGTTGAGACAATATTTATTTATATATATTTTACTTTACAGCCCAATTTCTTTTTAAATATTTATTACCTGTCTTCCTCTTCCACATAGTTTTTGCCCTTATTAGTGCCATATGAGATTCTGAGCTGGTGGAATGGAGCTCTATACCGTGCCATTTTGGCATCTAATGCTTTCTTTATAGAGGCTCTTCTCTGTATCTTGGCTTCTCCTCTTTCAATCTGACCCATAATCCTGTCGACATCTTGAAGTTCATGACATCTCTCCCAAAAAACAGCTGAATACTCCATAACCTGTAACACGAATGGATAACAAATATCTTAAAGCTATTACTTACTAATATAGCAAATAGTTATTTTATCTGCAACTTTGAATATAAAACTAATATCCTATGCTGGTTTTAATGGTTGCTGTCATTCTACATTTTAACTATAGATCTCAATCAGTATAGATCTCATCATTAGACTTCAATAGGTAAAAATATTGACTTACTTCTTCAGGTGTCTTGCCTTCAACATCTTTTGCTATGTTTTCGATGTCATCACGACCATACTTCTCGTTTGCTTTGATAAACTGATTGAAATCGCGTTTCGTCCAGTTTGTGAAACCTAAAAACGATATTTCATTTCTTACTTTAAAGTTATTGATCACATTCATACATACAGTTACAATAAAGAATGCTGATTTGGACACTTACAATATTGTGCATGTGTCAAGAACTAGGAATGAAAATGATCGTTACTTGTGATCATATGATTTACCAAAATCATATGATGATGCTATGAATGGAATGATGTATGGAAATTAAATATGAAGTTACTAGGACCTGTTTTTACTATGGAATTCTATTGCATACCACATTACATAAAATGTTGTAGAGTAAAATAAACCATAATTGTGTGTTTACCTTGCGTCAGAAGATTTTCCTTCTCTTGTACTTCTTCCTCAGTGAGTGCTTCAGCATCATCTATTTTACGTTGCTCCTCCCTCTGGATTTTGGCTGCATCCGGCCCTAGCTCCGGATTCCGGGGCACTTTGTAACTGTTTATAAGTAAATAAAGAATAATATGTAGGATTTTTCAATCAGTCATTTGTGATGCTGGGGTTACCTAATGAAACGCATAACATTTTTCGCCATAAAAATGAAACGCATCGTGTTGAAAGGCATAATCATCGAAATGCATAATCTTATAGGCATAATTTCATAACGCATAATTTTTTTGCCAGAATTTTGAAAGGCATAATTTCAATAAGCATAATTATTCTCTAAAGGCATAACTTTTAAATGTCACAGTACTTAAAAGGCATAATATTCAAAATGCATAAATTTAACGGGATATTATCTTGTATTTATTTATTTTGAAGCTAGCGTCTGTGAAAAAGAAAAAGGATTTTCTGGCGCTTCGCAGGCCGCTGCCGCGGCATGCTCGCTTCGCTCGCTCGGCTCGCGCGGCGTTTTGGTCACTGTTCTAACCTAACCTAAAACTACTATTAGGATTTCTTGTGTGGCGGGAGCCCCCTTCGTGGGGGGCTGTGCCCCCCCGTCCCCCTGCTCCTCGATTTTCTTCCATTTGAACTAAATTGAAAAAAAAATTAACCATTGGGTGTCTCTAAAATACCTCCGGAGTTTTGACTACGACGCCGACGCACCGTTTTAGAGATATTGACATTTTTATAAAATAATGTTTTTAAAAATTAATTATGCTTTATAAAGTTATGCGTTTTAAAGTATGCTTTACGAAATTATGACAAACGAAAATATGAATTTAGAAAGATTATGCTTTTTAATATTATGCCTTTCAACTATTATGCATTATTATTATCATTATACGTTATGAAATTTATGCCAAGGAATAAAATGCTTTTTAATATTATGCCTTATGATATGATGTATGCCAAGTGAAATTATGACAATCAACTGTGTGCGTTTCAATGTGTCACCGTGATGCTGGACACTTCACATCGGTGTTTGTATCCTTTGTTTGCTGGATACCAGATTCGCAAAATACCAGATTCTCAGAATACCAGATTACCAATACCAAATTATTGGTATTCTGAGAATCTGGTGTTTTGCTAATCTGGTATTCTGAGAATCTGGTGTTTTGCGAATCTGGTATTCTGAGAAAACGGTGTTTTGCGAATCTGGTATTCTGAGAATCTGGTGTTTTGCGAATCTGGTATTCTGAGAATCTGGTGTTTTGCGAATCTGGTATTCTGAGAATCTGGTGTTTTGTGAATCTGGTATTTTGCGGATCTGGTATCCAGCGAACAAAGGGATTTATCCAGCCGCATCCGTATCCGCTTGTTGGTATTTAAGAACAGATCAAAAAGGAGACTATATCAATCATTCGTGACATTCGTGAATGTTCGGCATATTCGCGTGTAGAGAATGTTATTGTGTAATTGGGACTTCAACCCGAATATTTGGGAAAAGCCAAAGGGAAGGGTTAAACTTTTCCCTTACCCCAAAGTCTTCCTGTAGTGATAAATTTCTTGGTCAAGCAGTTCAAACAGCCGAGGAGGGAAGAATTGGAAGTCTTGAACAATTGGCTGCTTGGGTGGTCTTGGAGCCTGTCACAGCAAAAAATACATTTTGATTTTGTGGCAGTAGAATCATGTCATAATAGTGGTGAAAATTTTATGATTCTAACAATAAATAATTCTTTGTAACTACATACAAATATAATTTAATATTTAAATATAAATAAATAGGTACTTAATACATGTCATGTCACTAAAAGAGTACAGATTGCTTTATCAAAACAAAATAAAATTGATATTGTAAATATGAGTATAAAGAGCTAATAAATATGAATAATTAGCAAGTGAATAGATGAAGATAAATCCATACATTCTAAATACCATCACCACAAAAAAAAAAAGTTAAAACTGGCCTGCAGGATGTCCGCTTAGCTCTTTACACTTATTTACCTGTACCTTCGGCGCCTTGGGCTCTGACACGCGCAGGGCCTCCCGAAAGTAAGCATCGACGGCATAATTAGCTTTACGTTCACGTTTGGGCGGCTCTATCCAGCTTCCCATTGGTAATATTTTCTGTTTCTCCCTGTAATCCTCTCCTAATAATGTAAACGTGAATTAATGATTTATAATCATAGTATGATAATAAATTGAAAGCTGAAATCAGAATATATCACTACAGGACACATCAAATGAATAGGGTTTTTTTTTACATATGTGGGGCTGCTTAGTACAATTTTATGATACAACTAAATGTGAAATAGATATTGATGTGCACTGCCACTTCAGTGACAAAGTAATCTGGGATGATACTGATATTTTGCTTGTAACAATATTTTGGTACGAAGATCGAAATGAAGTTTTGTCTCAATTAATTTTGCGTGAACTTCACATAGGTTTGACTTTTCTTTATTAATATAACAAAAACTAAGTTGTCAACTAAGTTATATTTTTTCTTTTTCCCTATTCTAAGTACATATACCTTCAAATTGATACACTGAGTCAGTTGTTGCACCAGGAGTATCCATTGAGAAAGCACGCAAGGATGATTCTCCTAAGCTTTCCAGTTTTTGCTTCAGTTCTTCAGTCTACAACAAGTAGAAAAGGTATTAATACTTACATGAAATATAATTTAAAAATTTGTTTATAAAAATGAGTCAAACCAAATTATACACCTTAGTTTCTCCTTTAGCCAGTATGGAATCTATATCTTCATCCGTGATTTCCGAATCTTTCGACGAGAATACATGATTAGCACCATGCCGAATCATGTTGAGCATTTCATCTTTGTTTAGCTGATTCTTAGTATCAACAAGGCGCCCAGACTGAATAACCAACTTATCCAATCGTAGTTTTACTTCAGCACGTTCTACAATCTTTTCTTCAACTGTGTTTTCTGTTATAAGACGAAATACGCGCACCTAAAAATAACAATTTTATGTTATAAAATCATTTGTGAAAACATTATAAAAGCAAAAAGAATAATCGGTTGTGTAATGAAGTAGGTTCATACTTGTTTCATCTGTCCAATTCGATGAGCTCTGTCCATAGCTTGCAAGTCCATCTGTGGATTCCAATCAGAATCATAGATGATGACAACATCAGCAGAAGTTAAATTTATACCAAGACCACCAGCTCTAGTGGACAACATAAAAACAAATTTTTCACTGCCTTCAGCATTGTACTCCTCAATTTGTCTATTTCTGTCTTCATGTGGAGTTTGTCCATCAAGACGGCAATACTGAAATAATATAATGAGTTGCACACAATACTTATACTTAATAAGAATAAATTTCCACTACAAATAAATATTTTAATGCTTGAAGTTTAGACTTACCTTATACTGCCTCCAAAGGCAGTAGTCTTCCAATATGTCCAACATTCTTGTCATCTGTGAGAAAATAAGCACTCTTGACTCTTGTTCCTGGAGTTTTGGCAAAAGTTTATCCAAAATAGCAAGCTTGCCACAATTGTAAACCAAATGTTCATCAGTAGTATAGGGAGGGCCTGGCTCAGCACCATCAAATAGGTATGGGTGATTACAACATTTACGCAACTGCATCAGAATATTTTGCAAACGCATCTTTTCCACCTTTCCAGCTCCATTTACTGAAAAAATAATTCACAGTAGAGACAGTTTGTCAAATAACTGCAACAAACTTTTTGTATTAATAATTAAGCCTGTTAACCTTCGATCATATAAACCCTAGATACAGCGTAAACGCACAGAAAGTGAAGCCGCCAACGAATGCTCCATTCGAAATGGAGCATTAGATCGCCTCAGTAGTCATTTGACCGCCCGGCGTAACAATGCCTAAATGTGCTTTGACTATGTGCAGAAACAATTCAAAAAAAGTGAAAAAAAGAGATGAGATATCATACCTATTTTCAGTAAGTAATGAGTGTAAATATAATTGCACTATGAATTTAAAGTCAAACATATACCGAAAATACCTTAATTTCATTATTTATACTAAAATATTACAATATTCCTTGCCGCGCAACCGTTTCTTCTCTTTGCGTAAGTAAGACAGAGATGCACACATGACCGATTTAGAACAGAGTCATTTTTGTTTACGGAGACGCTTTGTTCATATTTTTTTTTATTATTTGTTGCAATACATAACATAAGGATTTCTATAACAATTACAAAATGTTATTATTATATTGTACAGTGGACCTTTTTTGAAGTCAGTCAAAATACCAAAACCTTTTCCTAAATGTAAAAAATACTTTTCTGAAAACTGCATCAAAATAGGTTCACAAGAGACAAGGCGGACAAACATACATACAAACAGGTCAAACTGAGAAGCTCCTTTTTTTAAGTCGCTTAATAATGCTGGTGCTGGCTTGCAGCAAAAGTAAAATATGCTTGCGTATAGCGAAAAGCTGTTTTTTCGAGCCCTGTTTGGGCACTTGTTATGTTGAATTTTTCCAATATTTATATTATCATTATCATTTTACACAACTAAAGTATTCTGAATGAAAAATAACTAAAAACAAAAATTGTAATAACTTAAGTGCTAAAAAGCTGTTTTTTCGAGCCCTGTTTGGGCACTTGTTATGTTGAATTTTTCCAATATTTATATTATCATTATCATTTTACACAACTAAAGTATTCTGAATGAAAAATAACTAAAAACAAAAATTGTAATAACTTAAGTGCTTATTTTCTTTTTATTTTCGTATATGAATAAATGCTATGATTTTTGATTAATGTTTATGTATTATTTGACACCTCACTGAATTTTACGTTAACCCCTTCTATTTAGAAAATATTTTTTTCTTCCTTCTCTGTTTTCATCTGCGATCAGTCGTTATAGACTATGAGCAAATTTGATGAAGGTCTCGGACTTGACGAGCGTAGCTCCCAGTGGAGCTATCTACCCTTTATTTTCAAATAGACGTCTCATCCAGTTTTAATATAATTCGGCGTTTCAGTCGTGTGTCTCTTCTGCCGTACAATAGCTGGCAAGCCAGTTCATTTGGATGGTTACTCAATCTCTTTTTGTAGGTCACTGTGGAGTTTCGAATCTCTTCCTTTATGGTAGACATTTGCAAATTCTCATGGATCTCTTTGTTGGTTGTAAACCATGGGACATTTGCTATATTTCTCAGAATTATATTTTGAAACCGTTGGAGAATGTTTATATTTGAGTCGCTAGCACTGCCCCAGAGCTGTATACCGTACATCCAACATGGTTTCAGTATGCTTGTGTAGATAAGGAGCTTATTGTCTATTGACAGTTTTGAATTTCTTCCCAGCAACCAATATAGCTTCTTGTATCTGATGTTTAGCTCATCTCTTTTTGTTTTTATATGTGTCTTCCAAGTAAGGCGCCGATCCAAGTGCAATCCAAGATATCTTACAGTATCATGATGTGGTAGCATATTACCAGCAAGACTGACTGGTGGACAGTTATTACGTCTCAATGTAAATGTGACCTGTACCGACTTGCTAGCACTGGCTTTAATCCGCCATTTGTTGAGCTACTTATTGATTTCATCCAGGCCTTTCTGAAGAGTTTCTGTGGCAGAGATAGCGTCGCTATTACTTGCCAGAATGGCTGTGTCATCAGCATAGGTAGCCACTGTGGTACCTTGTACTTCTGGTAGGTCTGATGTGTAGATGGTGTAGAGTACAGGTCCAAGAACAGATCCCTGGGGTACCCCCGCCGTTATGTTATAGAATGGGGATGTGAAATCACCCTCTTTTACCTGGAATTGCCGGCCTGACAAATATGATGACATAAGCAAGTAGTAGCTATGTGAGATACTTGTTTTTAATTTACAGAGCAGGCCATCATGCCAGACCTTGTTGAATGCCTGTTGGATGTCTAGGAATGCTGATGAGCAGTATTCTTTCTGTTCCAAGGTACTTCTTATCACGGAACACACCCTATGGACTTGCTCTATAGTAGAGTGATGTTCCCTGAATCCAAATTGGTGGTCTGGGATGGTTTTGTTGTCAGATAGCATTGGCACGATTCTATGTTTTAAAATAATCTCAAACAATTTCGAAAGCGTTGGAAGTAAGCTTATTGGTCGGTAAGAAGTCACTTCATGAGCTGGTTTTCCCGCTTTATGTATCATGATTATTTGTGATATTTTCCATCATGAGGGGAAATGTTGTGTGCGCAAGATCCCATTAAACAAAACTGTTAGGAAAGTGACGGCTTTTTTTGGGAGTTCTTTGAGAACTTCTTTCGTGATCAGGTCAAATCCAGGTGCCTTTCTGTCTTTCAAACTTTTTATTAGGGCCCAGACTTCCCGAGTTGATGTTGGTTTGGGTGGTAAGTCGAGTTGTAGCATTTGGTTCAATATGCCTTGTACATCTCTATCATCCCCACCTGCATTTGGCGTGAAAACCTTAGATAGCTGTTCAGCAAATACGTTCGCCTTTTCCTGTCTGGATCTTGCCCATTGACCTGTGTTGGTTTTTATGGGAGGTTTAGGCACTTGAGGTCGATCTAGTGACTTCGTGAACTTCCAAAGCGAGTAGTCTGTTGCAGCCGTAGCTGTCAATGTCTCAAGTCGTGCTTGTAAGGTGTTATTTTGCAGATCTGATATTGCTGTTTTAACTTCAGAAATGGCTTTATTGAAAGCCGTTTTGTCCATCGGGTGCCTGCTTTGGTGCCACACTCTTCTCAGTCGCCTTTTTTCCAAAATTTTCTGTTTTATTTCCAGAGGATGATTTGAGGAGATATTCTTTCTTGTCTCATCTGGGGTACATTTCCAACAAGCCTCTTGTATAAGGCGCGTTATATATAAAGTTGCTTCCTCAATATGTTCTGGAGATTTTAGTGCCATTTTCATATTTATCCGTTCCTCTATTTACTCTCGAAAGGCATACCAGTCCGTGTGTTTATTACTAAGTGTAGCCTGAGTCTCATATTCAATGAGAGTAGTACTGACCGTGAGAATAACAGGCGTATGGTCCGAACTACCATCCAGACAGGTTTCGGCTTTAAGATAATGTCTAGATAGTCCTCCTACTATAAAGAAATCTAGGAGATCAGGGATCTTGTTGGGATCAGTCGGCCAGTATGTTGGTTCTCCAGTTGATATCGAGTGTAGGTGATTTATGGTGATAGCATTCAGAAGTTGCCTTCCTCTAGGTGTTATTGTTCTAGAGGCCCAGCGGGTGTGTTTCGCATTCCAGTCGCCTCCCGCTATAAATCGGTGACCGAGTGTGGAAAAGAAAGCACTAAACATCAGATTATCTATTTTGTGTTTCGGTGGGCAGTAGACAGAAGACACATTATACACAAGGCCACATTTGTCTTCTACGGCCACTGTTGTAGCTTGAAGATATTCGGTCTTGAATTCAGGCATTAGGTGGTACTTAATTGTTTCTCGAATAACTACGGCTGTTCCTGCGTGAGCCGTTCCATCAGGATGGTTTGTATAATAAGTATTGAAGCCCTTAAAATTTATTTTGCTGGTTTTTGTGCAATGACTTTCGATCAGTAGTTGCACATCTTCTTTGTTTGGTGCAAACCCATTTGAGTTCCAAGTTGCTAGTCTTATGCTATCTATTTTAACATTTTATTGATAAGTGTTGTCATGAGGCCAATCATGGTACTCATTTGTTGTAGGAGTAAATCGAATTTTTCACTTTGTTTGAGTAGTACTTCTTATTTAGAAAATATAAAAAAATAAATAGAATTACATTCACTTTTACTAACTGATAAAAAAATATTCTTTTCAATTTTAATATTTCAATAAGTTAATGAAACACTGGGCCACAGGATACTTAAAAAAATAAGGCATTTATTTACTCTCTGCAAGCCATGCGAAGCCCGGGTGGGTCACTCACTTCACTTCATATGATAATATCAATTAATAGGAATAAACACTACTTGACAGAAAAAATACGCGACTCCAATAGCTATCCATGTTCTAACGTCAGAGACCGAACAGAAAAATGGGACAATAGGGCGCCCGACCGTCTGCGCTACTCCCATGTAATAAGATCGTAAGTTCTACCACTGCCAACCGAATTGAAAGCCAATTACTGTGGCATAGGGTCGAATATCAAATGTAGTGATGGCAGTATTCTGAATAAAAATATCTATAACGATAACTAGTAACGACAGCGCGGTTGGAATCACTTTTTCAAACGCATTTAGTATGGAATTGTGTATCTAGGGTTTATATGATTGAAGCTGTTAACTTATTAATTTAAATAACTTGATTTTTTTTTGTTAATACATACCTACATCAATATCTTTCATTAAAACCTTTGTATACCAATCTCTTTGCATCTTGCTCAAACCAACATAAACTTTAAGTTCCTTTTTCGGTTTAAGTTTTTTTTCTACTTCAGACTTAAGACGTCTAAGTAAGAAAGGTCTTAGTACAGCATGCAAACGTGACACTAATTGATTGTCGCCCAAAGCTGCATTGGTATTAAACCATGAATCAAAATCCTGTAAACATTATCAAGAATTTATAATATTTACATCTTAAAAAATTACCCATACCGTAAAGTAAAGAAACACTTCTTCTAAACAATGCACTTACATCTGAACTATTGAATACATCAGGCAACAGAAAATTTAGGAGTGCCCATAGCTCGTGAAGGTTATTCTGTAATGGAGTACCAGTCAAAAGCAGTCTGTTCATGCTCTTGAACTCTCTGAGTAATTCAGAAAGTTTAGATTTTTCATTCTTGATTCTATGGGCTTCATCTATAACCATATACCTCCAATTGAACTTCTTGAAAACAGATCTTTCTCTTATGATCATTTCATAAGACGTTATGCAGACATCCCAGTTCCCAGGCATGAGTGTTTCACGAATAAATGCATTCTACAAAAATAACAAAAATATCTTTAGGTAATACATTTTAATAATTTTAGTGTTGGGTGCACAATTTTTGATATTATTGATTTATAGGTGAAGACTTTATGGACGGATTTATGGATACATAATATAACAAGTTAAACATACCCTTGTCTCCTGATCACCTATAAGGCAAACTGCCCTCAAAGATGGACACCACTTCTTAAACTCATTCATCCAATTTGTTAAAGTAGACTTGGGTACAATTACAATATGAGGACCAGGCACATTCCTACAAACAATTTACATTGAGTATCTTATAAATCAAATTAAGTGTATTCACAAAATTGCACAATAATACATACTTCAAATTTTTCATGTATCCCAAGAGTGATATAGTTTGAAGAGTTTTGCCAAGACCCATCTCATCTGCCAATATTCCATTGATTCCATTTTCATACAAGGAAATCATCCAGTTAAGACCACGAACTTGATAGTCACGCATTTCCCCATTTTTTATAAAAGGTGGGGAAGCTTCAAAACGGAAAATATTTTTAACTTTTGTATTTGTTTCTGCAAGAAGTTCTTCATCTTCTTCTTGTTCAGTTTTGCGATGTCGGTGACTGGAATAACAAATCAATTATAATAAATTGTCTAGAGACAGGATTGTTGGAAATATTACAAAGGTGAGACAATTACGTTAATTAAATATAAACATAAAATGATGCTCGAGTGAATATTGTTTTTTTTTATTAGAGATGGTAAAAAGTTGTGAACTCACTCTCCAGCTCCACCAGAAGTATCAAGATCTTTGTTTTTCTTAGGCCTTCCAGCTTTAGGCTTGGGTGGACTGCTAGATTTAGAAGTGTTTGTCATAAAATGAGAAAAGATCTCAGTTTGCTTGAGCAGAAAATCAAATCTCTTGGAGCGATCGGTTTCAATTTTACTCTCAAAGTCACCTTCCTTTCCTCGTGACGAAGTGGTATCGCTAGATGATCCATTCTATATTTAAACAAACAATAATTAGTACTCCTTCATCATCAATACGTGAAGAAATTGTTCTATCGAAAGCATATTTTGATTTACCGAATTATCCCCGACATCTGCAACGTCCATGGGTTCCTCTATTTGAGACATGGTTTAAGACAATGTAGTAATTGTTTTTATAATTCAATAATGTTATTGATAGGTATAAATCATTACAAAAAACGTTTTATACTCCGACCGGGCGCGAAAAACAAACACTTCTTCCAATAAAAATGGCGGACCGCGGCCACAAATTATATAGACTAGTCCGCGGCCATGCCAACCAAAGAGTATAGTGCGACAAGCTTATCACACGCGAGCGATTTTTTTACGCGGCGTTATTTTATCGCACATTGCCCGATTGACGGCGCGAGACGCGATGGACGCGATGGAAATACAACATACGGGCAGCCCTATTGGCGTTCATACAAGCGTTTTTTTAAAGCCCCCAGTACACGATGGCCGATCATGGTCGGCGACCATGACCAATACATCGTACATTGACACTTTTGAACGAACAAGCTTAAAAAGGTTCTTTCAAAAGTGTCAATGTACGAAGTATTGGTCATGGTCGCTGACCATGGTCGGCCAACCTGTACTGGGGGCTTAACGCTACCTACTGTCAGTGGGTAACTATTTTTACGTCATTAAGTTTATTTTCATTTAGTTGATACCTACCTAAATAACCCAAGGACTCATGGCTTGGCGCTGTATTTTATTAGGATTAGGACCAACAAATAAGCAGTAGTTCATCAAATGAGCTGATTGACATTCTCATATTAATCGAAGAATTTTTGAGGAAATCGTTGAAGCTTGCTGTACCGAGTGTAAAATTGACCAGTAAGATGTCTCTCTGAATGAAGAGGATGAACCCAGTACTGCCTTCTATTTTCTTATTGTTTCTTAATATACCAAACGGCGATTGCCAAGATGTCGTCCGAATTCATGATAGGTACGCCTGCAGTCCGCACCGTATGAGCACAAAACGCCAAGCGATTTTTTTACGTCTATGCGAACACCTCTGGTTCCTAGGCGTTGACGTTGCGATATCGCCCCGCTAACGCAACGCCTTTCTGCACACCCGTGCGAACGTGGCCTAAGCAGTAGTTCATCAAATGAGCTGATTGACATTCTCATATTAATCGAAGAATTTTTGAGGAAATCGTTGAAGCTTGCTGTACCGAGTGTAAAATTTACCAGTAAGATAACTCTCTCTGAATGAAGAGGATGAAACCAGTACTGCCTTCTATTTGCATACCAAACGGCGATTAACAAGATGTCGTCCGAATTCATGATAGGTACGCCTGCAGTCCGCACCGTGTGAGCACAAAACGCCAAGCGATTTTTTTACGTCTATGCGAACACAGGCGAACGTGGCCTAAGGCCACGTTCGCACGGACGTGCAGAAAGGCGTTCCGTTAGGCCACGTTCGCACGGACCGTAATATTATCGCGCGTTGAAGCGATTTTTTGACGCCTCGAAACAGAACTTATGGACTTTCCCTAATCCGTTCACACGCGAGCGATTTTTTTACGCGGCGTTATTTTATCGCACATTGCCCGATTGACGGTGCGACGCGATGGACGCGATGGAAATACAACATACGGGCAGCCCTATTGGCGTTCATACAAGCGTTTTTTTAACGCTACCTACTGTCTGTGGGTAACTATTTTTACGTCATTAGGTTTATTTTCATTAAGGTGATACCTACCTAAATAACCCAAGGACTCCTTTGGGAATCTTGTCGCTGTATTTTATTAGGGCCAACAAATAAGCAGGAGTTCATCAAATGAGCTGATTGACATTCTCATATTAATCGAAGAATTTTTGAGGAAATCGTTGAAGCTTGCTGTACCGAGTGTAAAATTTACCAGTAGGATAACTCTCTCTGAATGAAGAGGATGAAACCAGTACTGCCTTCTATTTGCTTATCGTTTCTTAATATACCACACGGCGATTAACAAGATGTCGTCCGAATTCATGATAGGTACGCCTGCAGTCCGCACCGTGTGAGCACAAAACAAAACGCCAAGCGATTTTTTTACGTCTATGCGAACACCTCTGGTTCCTAGGCGTTGACGTTGCGATATCGCCCCGCTAACGCAACGCCTTAATATATTATTAGTTTCCTATGGGTTGTTAAAAAGTAATTAATTTAAATATGTTTCATACCAAAATATACCATAGACATGTACATACTTATTCAACGCCATCTAGTGAAGCAATTGGAAGCTTTTTTTTTTTAAATGGCCTCTCAGAAAATCGCTCATTACTTTACCAATGTAAACGGTGGAAGGCGATTCGCTAGGCCGCGAGCTGCTCGACTAATGTAAACTATGCTAAAGCGTCGGACGTTGGGGCGGCCTGCCGTGAATGGGCCGCTTTAGTCTACCTATTAAGGTTCGCGCGCAGTCGGGGCGCAGCGGGCCGGGCCGCAGTGCAAAAATCCGCCCAAATCGCTCGTATGTATTTTATATGAACTATCGCACACTATGCCGGGACGCAGCGGGCCGCATAATCCGCCGCGGATTTTGTTGCGTGCGTGCGATGCGATGCGGCCCGCCCCTTCCCGCTGCGCCCCGACACAGTGTGCTATAGCAAGCGGATTTTTCTCGTACTACTCGGTCAGATAACATGACACCTACAAATTATACCTGTCTTTTTCACTCGATTCTGACATGCCCGGAGAGTGAGAGAGACGGGTATAACCGGCAGTAGTAGAAGAAATTGGATGTTTGAATGTGGTTGTACTAAAAATCCGTCAATGCGCTGCGCCCCGGCTCGTCACTATGTGCTATACTCAAATCCGTCAATGCGCTGCGCAGCGGCCCGCTCCGCTGCGCCCCGGCATAATGTGCGCGATCCTTTAGGCGCCCATTAGACTGTAGGTTTTGCTGTCAGTTTGCTATCATTCACGATTCCTTAGCCAATCAAAATGAACCATTCATAACGCTGCCCGAAGTTCCTCTATACCGATTGGTTAGATGGTCATGAGTGATGGAATTGACTGATGGTTGCATGACCGTCTAATGTACGCCTTACTACAGAAAGACTACTTTCTTTGCTCTTCTTCAGAAAAAGTTAGGTCCATGAAGTTCGACTTACAGTGCCACAACCTTTTCTGTGCCGGTGACAGCGGCGCTACGTACGTTTTTCTTTTTTTTGTAGTAATTTAACCGGCCCTGACTTCTAAGAACTTCAGCCGCCAACAGCGCTATGGTTGGACATCAACTTGACAGCAAAATGACATCAAAAAAAATCACGTTAGTTTCACATTTTCGCCACCGGCACAGCAAAGTTTGTGGCACTGTAAGTCAAACTTCATGGTTAGGTCGCTATCAAGAAATTTGTATGTTGTTGTAGTATGGAAGCCACACCCTGAATTAAAAACTGAGGATGAAAAATTTGACATTTCTTTTTGTTGGGGCCCCTTCATCTCTTTCTAAGTACACAGAAAGAGGGTGTCCACAATTTATTTTCAGACAGGACTTCGTTGGGGACTTTGGTAGGGGGTGTCGGGCGGGCAATCATCATCATCATCATCATCATGTCAGCCGAACGACGCCCACTGCTGGGCATAGGCCTCCCCCAAGGATCTCCACAACGATCGGTCCTGCGCTGCCCGCATCCAGCGGCTTCCCGCAACCTTGACCAGATCGTCGGTCCACCTTGTAGGGGGCCTGCCCACGGAACGTCGTCCGGTACGCGGTCGCCATTCGAGAACCTTTCCGCCCCAACGGCCATCAGTTCTCCGCGCTATGTGTCCCGCCCACTGCCACTTCAATGATGCAATCCTTCGAGCGATGTCGGTCGTTTTAGTTCTCCTGCGGATCTCATCATTTCTGATTCGATCGAGCAGGGAAATACCAAGCATCGCACTCTCCATTGCTCGCTGGGTGACTTTGAGCCTTCTTATGAGACCCATAGTAAAAGACCACGTCTCACTTCCATAGGTCATTCTACAGTTGCAAAACTTCTGAAAGATTCGGAATAATTACGGAATACTTCTCAGAAAGTTTCTTTCTATCAGAATTTTTCAAAATAGATTTGATTAAAAATATTGACAATTCTTTTATCTTAGGTCAATCTTGCTAGAAAATATAGTATGCCCGAGTCCCGCCCGTCCGACCCGACCGACCGAGGCGAACGGACGAACGAACGAACAACTCGTAGGCGCCGCGGCCACAAGCCACAAGCCGCGGCGGGCGCCACAGACAGATGAGTGAGCCAGACTAAATTCTAGTCTAGTGGCAGGGTTGCCAACTCAATACCACAAATTGGTGCTAAACGTCATCTAAAATAGTGCTAGATAAGTATGGATTTCCAAAAATAGTGCTAGATTATTTTTAAAAATCATAAAATTATATTAAAAAAAAAAAATATTGTGAATTTCGCTTATTTAAATTATTTTTGCATTCATTTCTGTTTTGCAAAATATACACATTGCTTTCAAGCTATTACCGAGTGGTCTATCTAAGCCATTTCTTGTATTTCGTTCAGGATCGAACGATCCGATCCCACTTCTTTCTGAAACTTTGAGCATACTGACTTTTTGTTAAAGTAATATCCATTTCGTAACTCACCACGCACTAAGCTTTTTTGTCCGTTTTAAAGAAGCAAATTATCAATCAACAAACAAGACAAAGAAAGACTTAACTAGGTATCTTAAAAGAAGATCTAGTCAGGCAGGTCAAATTATATCAGATTGCCGTTCCATAAAGCGTTTTGTTACTGACCGCGTGACTGCCTTTTGTTCTGCGGTAACCAGAAAAAAATCAGCATGAGTAGATACTATTTAGTGCTAGATTTGGTGCTAGGTGCTATATGCCGTTGTTTTAGTGCTGGACTTATGAAAATAGTGCTAAATCTAGCACCGAAAGTGCTAAGTTGGCAACACTGTCTAGTGGCGCTCGGCGCGGCGGGCGGGGCGCGCAGCGGGGCGGGGAGTGGCGGGCGGGCCCCCCGGAGAAGTTTTCGCCCGCGCCCCGTCCCCGCCGAGAAAGATTCATAATGTTTCGGAATAATTCGCAATATTTCGATTTACGATTAAAATTTATAAAGTAAACGTTGTTTCTTTAAAAACGAAGTACTTATTTGCTCACTGATGGATTGATGTTGAATTGGTTGTTATTTAGCGTAAGTAAAATTTTAATGTTTATTTTATTCCTTAGCTATGTAAGGCGAAATTAACAACAAAAGTAGGTAAGTACTGTTAGCATAGCACTAAAACTAATTTTTATTCTTGTTATTACTTTATTAGGTACTAGCGACCCGGCCCGGCTTCGTTTGAACAATTTGTGTTTCGACAGTTACAGTAATTTTAAATGTGATAACTTCTAAAGATTGATTTACCTACATTAAATGGCCAAGGTAACTTATTTGGATAAGGATTAATACCGATTACCTTTTGGAGAAATTAGCTTTGCAAATAAAGTAATATTTTTAAATTAGGTACTTAAAGATAAAAATGGTTACTGGAAGTCAATCTTAGGAGATAGACATATGACGCTGTTGCGGACTTTTTTGTTGGCCTTTTAATGATATACAATTCCGTAGTAAATTATTTTGATGCATCTTCATCATGCAAGGTTCAGCGTTCGCAATGTAGGTAAGCGCTCGAAAAATCGACTTTTTACGGCTTCACCAAAAAACATGTAATTTTCTCTATAAAGTACATAAATACGTAAGAAATTAGAATGTTTTGTAAGTATTTATATACCGCTGGAATTAAATTTTCTAAATGACAGTGAAAGCTGCATCAAAATCCGTTGCGTGGTTTAAAAGAAGAAAGCTTAGAAATAGACAGACAGATGCATAGAGCGACTTTATTTTATACTATGTACCTACCTACCTAGTGATAGTGAAGTGATGTTAAGCATCGGCATTTGCTACTCTAATAGAAGACGGCTTCTCGGTGCCGAGGTTTGTACCTACCTAGCAGTGGCGTAGCAAAGGGTACATAGGTACAAGCCGATTCTCATCGGCTTACCTTAATATCTACTTACCTACTTTCTTCAACACTTAAAACATCTACAGAAATTTTATTTAAGAGGTACTTACCTACCTAGATAGTAAGATATCTATCCATCCATACTTACTTTTACTATGATTGACTTTTTTCTTGCTAGGAAGGTGTTTCAAAATAAGTGTCAACTGCTTTCTACTGATTTTTACCGATTGCTGCCTTTTTATCGTTACCTACTCCCGTATTTTTCGACGATCGAAATATTCCGAATGTTTCGTAATACTTCGGAATATTTCGTAAGTATTCCACGGGAAAGATTCGGAATTATTCCCGACTGCAACTGTAGTCATTACTCCATCGCTTCCATAGGGCGGGCAATATACAAAATAAATACCAACAACGACGGTTTCCTGCCAGGGTGTGCGTGAGATGAGAGCTCTGTGTTTTCTGCTTAACAAAATGTCTATCGCAATGAAGAAGAAGAATTATTGCACGGAACCGCGGTGGGCGTCCTCTTAACTCAGCTTCAGTAAGATTGACAAAACCTTGGCGTAATGTATAGCAAAATCTTTGAATTATGTAAGATTATATATTAACAATGAAAAAAAAAAACTTAAAACATGCTTGTTATTCTAAGGCAGATGTATTGACAGTACAACAGTTGTACATTTGACATGCTATTATAAATAAACTATTAAAAATTAATTATTATTTGATATCACAATATTAAACAAAAAAAATTGTGGTACGGACTACGGTAGTTAAATCTAATACCTGTACAACATGCATCAATGCATCAACAAAACAATCAAGAATTATAAGTTTACTAGCTAACCCGGCAAACGTTGTTTTGCTATAAAAATTATAGTGGACCCGCTGAATTTCGTATCACCAATCTATACTATTACTATAATAATATCATAGAATCAGAATAGGCTCCGAAACTACTGGACCGATTTTGAAAATTCTTTGACTATTAGAAAGCTACATTCATCCCGAGTGACATAAGCTATATTTTATCTCGATATTCCCACGGGAACGGGTACCACGCGGGTGAAACCACGAGGATCCGCTAGTATCTAATAAAAATAGACAGATAAAAATAAATAATCGCGAAGACATTTTATACTCGTACACTGCCTGCCACAAATCTCACTTATTAAAAGTAAAGTGAAAAGCGCGGACGTACCTGCATATTGGTACGAAAAAAAACTTGATTATAAATTAATTGACCTACACAAGGGAATGGCATGCAAATGTAACTTTGAATGTTGTGCTATGGAATTAATAAAGCAAAATTTTATTATTGTTTGTATCTGTATTCATACCATGTCTCCAGCAAATAAATGATTTATGATTATGATTATGAATCCGTTATTTTTTTTCTAAATTCCCTGATTTTACTATTACAAACCAAGGGGGCTATCGCGTAACTTTATGGGTATGAACTTCATACGTTTTTTGGAACATTAAGTCAATTTTATAAAAAAATAGCCACTATTGGTTTCTTGTTTTGTGACGTCGGGTATAACGATAGCTAGCTAGCAACGTTTAACAGAACAAAGCAGCAAAAATCTATCAAAATAAGGAATTCAAATGACAGTTGAAGCCCATACCCTTACTCATATTTTTTAGCCGGTAGTCCCCCAGCTTAATTTTGCGGTCAAACAAGTAGTGACAACACAGTCGGTTAGGTAATGGTTTCTATAGCTTTATTATATGTATAGATGTTTGGAACTAAGACTTTACAGTCATCAGACAAGCGGTTTCTATTTTTGAATCAGGCATAGTAACACAAGGAAATATTCTCTCTACGTGCGCATTGGATGCCGGAATAGCATAAAGGGACAATGTTGTTGACGACTGAATGGCACAGAGGTTTAGATACCCTTTATTTATTTATTGTATTTATGAATGTACTGTCCCGCATTGGTTTTTTTTAATTAAGGGATACGGTCCAATTTTCAGCTGAAAAACGGGACGTCCCAAAAAATGGGGACACTTGGTCAACCTAGTAAACATCCAATCCACCATTTCGAAATTCAAAATTTGACATCACATCACCAAAGATATTATCACATCACTCGATCAATGTTGACATTTACAATGAGGTAGAAAGAGACGGAGGGGCCTCGAAAACATTCAAATGTCACGGAATTTTGTCTTCAATCTTTTGTTCGAAGGAGGTTCGAAGTGTGGCTTCGACCCACAGTTCCATGGTCGCTATCAAAGATGTACTAATAAACGTAAATGGATAGTAGAAAGTGAAATGTACAATGCAGGTTGCATCTCTTTTTAACTCACTATGGAAGTCATTTGAAAAAAAGAGACAAACATAGTAGCTTTGTTGCTACTTAATATCGAAGTGGCACCGTTTTGTCTATACATACTTACTTATTATGATATAGAGCTATAGTGATGCACCATTCGTAATGAAAAGTATCGATAACTTCATTTTATCAGTTAACAAAATGAAGACCTCGTACGTAGCTAGTTAGTCCTTTCTTAGACTGTCTTTTATCCCGGAAATTTCAAGAGTTTCCTCGGGAATTACAAGCGGAAGGGCAGCTAGTTTTCTACAATCTAAAACCTTTTTTGGATAAAAATAACGATGCAAAGGTGAATTTGTGTATCTGTTTATTATAGGAGATGTAGAGGAAAAAGAAAATAAATAAAAAAATACTGTACTGAACTGTACCGTTTGTTTTCATAATATAAATACTTTACTAATGGAAACTCTAGTAATGGAAAGATAAAACAAACATCAGTTTATTTTTTACTTTTATGTTTAAAACAAATTTACATCTTCTCAATCTTACTTAATTATTATTACAGTTATATATATCGCAGCCAAATGGTTGAATTCGCCATTCAATTAAACGCCTACCAGGCCGTTCATTTTTCCCGTAAGCTATTTTATCTTCCCATAAGTTGACGGAGTCATTAAAAAAATAACCGCGAAATTTAAGACGATCGCTTCGCTGCGCTTCGCGATCGCTAACCTATCCTTCTAACCTATCACGTGTTCTACAGGACTTTCGAGAGGTACATGCTGCTATACTTAACCATCCGGCGGATTCAACCATCCGCCTGCGACATATACATTATATGAAATTGTCTCTGAATGGGTCCGCTTTTTAGGTTTGTAAAATAAATAGTAAAATACATAAGTTTAAAATGAGTATGTGAGCAAACATTACCAAAATTTTATTCATAAGAAACGAATTAGAATCTTTCTGGGGCTTGCTTGACTATGTGAAGAAAATCTGGTAGGTTCCGAAATGGTCGATGTCAATGTTCTCATTGATCGTGGTACTCGTGATCGTGTGTCATTATGTTTCCTGTTAACAGAAAAAAGTTAGACATAAGTATGTATAAAACATGTTACAAAATTAACCAAAAATCAAAAAAATTGCAGTTACCTACACTGCAACTCTAGTGACGATCAGTCAACCTGACGTGAGTGAGCCCAATACAAGAGGGCCATAAGATAATAGAACCAATCTTAGTTAAAACAGAAAGATTTTTTAAAATATTTAAGTGCCGGATTGGAAAAAGTTACATTTTTATACCTAAAATCCTTATTTTAGGTATAAAAATGTAACCTTTCTAGTTCTATTATGTGAGCAGGTTCCTTACTATGTCAGACGAAGGCACTTTTTATTACTACCTACACCCATACCTACGTGCCAAGCTACGCCTAGTACGACAGCGAAAAATAAAGGATACTAAAAGATCGGCCGTCCATGCAAAGTAGCAAAGTTGTGCAAACGAATGGGTCCTCCGGGCTATGTCAGTAGGCGCTTTAGCAAGTACTTTATCATTTTTTTACTAAAAATAACTATTATTTCTTAAAACAAAATACGGGTATTTTTTGTAAAATCTTGTTTATAAAATAATCATACATTATCTATACATACCTATGTACCTACATCATATACTTAGGTACACTTCTAAAATGAATAGCTTAGGTACAGAATGAAATTTTATAGATAACATAAATTCAGAATACAAAAATTGCTGGTTGATTTTTAAAAATCCGTATCAGCATAAATCCGTGCATATTGTTTGTAGCACTCGTTTTTTTTCATAATGCTAACTGCATAGGTACTCTTGCATTTTTTTGGGGGAAGCCAGTCTGCTCTTCCTATATTTTCAACCACCTCAATTTTAAATCGGAGTCTGACGGAAAGCTGAAAATTATACATATTGTTGTTAAATTAAATTTGCCAAACGAACGAAAAAATAGGTACTTACAGACATAAAATAAAAGTACTATGATGGAATACTGAGAACGAAAAACTATTGATTCGATTATCGATATCTTATTCGTAAAGTACCAACACTACAAGACCAATGGCGAGTAAATGAAATGTCAAACAAAATGTCGATCGATATCTAACAAAAGATTTTCATTTATTTGTTTTATCATCAGGTATAGTTACGTGTATGAAAATAAAGGATAAGAGTTTTCTACAGTATTTTTGCAAAGAAATGCTTACCAAAAATGGCCTAGTTATTTGAATAATTGGAAAAAACGGAGGTTCACTCACCGATGAAAGGATATTATTCCGAGTTTGTCCTTTAAATTACTGTAGGAACTTTTGCAGCTCTTTACAGCACAAGCCATGGTGTTTTGGCAATACACACAGAAAGATTTTTTTCACTAATCTTGCATAAATTAACCACAATTAATAAAAAACCACGAACACTGATTAACACTGATGTAGTCCACTCTGGCCTACAGAAACTCTGCTGGTGGCGCGCTAGGTTTCAATACGGAGCGTTGCCTATATTGCTATCTCTTTTCAATGCACGCTGAACTGTCATTTAGGAGGATAGGAAAGATATATCGTTTCGTTGTTCAACTTTTTAGTATCCATCTATGTTTATACTACATCTTTGGTCGCTATAGTGGGGTAGCGCCATCTAGTACAAATTTTTGAACTGACGATGAAACGTCAAAAAAACTCTCTCACTGTCAAAGCCATAGATGTATTATTCCCTCTGAGTACTGAATCCTATGGAGATGGCATACCTACGAAAAATTGAAGCATACACACACACACAAGCACACATACCGAGAAACCATAATGGCGCCTTTCCGTAGTGCTGCCCTATTTGTACATCGATATATTTATTGATGAAGTTATAGATACAAGTATTTTTGTGACTACCTACCTATATCACCCTATATTTTATAAAAGCAGTTTCGTAATCATCATCATCATCATCATTTCAGCCGTACGACGCCCACTGCTGGGCATAGGCCTCCCCCAAGGATCTCCACAACGATCGGTCCTGCGCTGCCCGCATCCAGCGGCTTCCCGCGACCTTGACCAGATCGTCGGTCCACCTTGTAGGGGGCCTGCCCACGGAACGTCGTCCGGTTCGCGGTCGCCATTCGAGAAACTTTCCGCCCCAACGGCCATCGGTTCTCCGCGCTATGTGTCCCGCCCACTGCCACTTCAACTGAGCAATCCTTCGAGCGATGTCGGTCGTTTTAGTTCTCCTGCGGATCTCATCATTTCTGATTCGATCGAGCAGGGAAACACCAAGCATCGCTCTCTCCATTGCTCTCTGGGTAACCTTGAGCCTTCTTATGAGACCCATAGTAAAAGACCACGTCTCGCTTCCATAAGTCATAACTGGCAACACACACTGGTCAAAGACCTTAGTCTTGAGACATTGAGGAATTTTGGACGCAAATATATGCCGGAGCTTCCCAAACGCTGCCCATCCGAGCTGGATTCGACGAGAGATCTCTTTCTCGAAGTTGGACTTACCTAATTGGATTGTCTGTCCTAGGTAGACATAGTGGTCAACAACTTCGAGTGTAATGTTCCCAACATTAACTGGAGCGGATGCAACATGGGCATTGGACATGATTTTCGTCTTATCCATGTTCATCTTCAGACCCACTCTTTGGGAAGCATTGCTGAGATCTTCGAGCATTGTGTTCAGGTCTTCCAAAGTCTCAGCCATGAGAACTACATCATCGGCAAACCGCAGGTGTGTTAGGTACTCGCCATTGATGTTAATGCCGAATCCTTTCCAGTCCAGTAGCTTAAAAATATCCTCCAACGCAGCTGTGAACAGTTTGGGAGAAATGACGTCTCCCTGTCTCACACCTCGCTGTAGTTGGATAGGATTAGAGCTCTGGTTCTGTAATCGGACCGACATGGTGGCGTTTTGGTATAAGTACCTCAGCACCTCGATGTACCTGTAGTCTATTTGGCACCTCTGGAGAGACTGCAGCACTGCCCAGGTCTCGATCGAATCAAAGGCTTTCTCATAGTCCACGAACGCCAAGCATAGTGGCAAGTTATACTCTTCGGTCTTCTGTATAACTTGCCGCAGCGTATGAATGTGGTCTATGGTACTATAACCTTTTCGGAACCCGGCTTGTTCGGGAGGTTGGAAGTCGTCGAACCTGCGAGCGAGACGATTCGTAATGACTCTCGAAAACAACTTGTAGATATGGCTCAGAAGCGAGATGGGTCGGTAATTCTTCAGGAGAGTCTTATCACCCTTCTTGAAGAACAGCATCACATCGCTTCTGCCCCATGCCTTTGGCGTTTTGCCCTCGAGGATGACAGAGTTGAAGAGCTTCTGGAGGACCTTAAGTATCGGCTTACCGCCCGCTCTCAGAAGTTCTGTTGTGATTCCGTCATCGCCCGCCGCCTTGTTGTTTTTGAGCTGCTTGAGAGCCATTCTAATCTCGTACAGGCTGACGTCCGGGATATCTTCGGTATAGTGTCGGGTAAGTTTGGCTCTAGGTTCTGTAGCCTTACTTTCAACAGGTGTTTGTGTGGAATATAGCTGTCCATAGAAACTCTCAATCTCCCTCAGGATTTCAGGTGTTGATGAAATGATACTACCGTCCTCAGCTTGCAGCCTCGTCAGTTGACTTTGCCCTATAGCCAGATCTCTAGCGAACACTTTGGAGCCTTTGTTCCGCTCAATGGCCTCTTTAATACGCTCGGTATTAAATTGGCGAAGGTCGCTTGTCAAGGACTTGGAGATCTGCCTATTTAGCTGTCGATAACGAAGGGCATCCGCTGAGTTCTGTAGTTTCATTTCGTTTCTCTGATCCATGAGTCGGATAGTATGGCTGGAGTTTCTTTAATTTAGGACGGTGGGTTTTGTAGTGCTTGGACCCTACCGTGCGGACAGTGTCCACCACCATGTTGTATAGATCGTCCATATCGATGCTGTTCTCAAGGGCTTCGAAGCGGTTTTGGAGCTCGAGCTGAAAGCACTCGGGGTTTTGAATTTGAGCCGGTGTTGGTCGGAGCGTAGATTTTATTAGTCGAGATCTTTCCAGCTTGACGTTGATATTCAATGTGCCTCTAAGCATGCGGTGATCGCTTCCCGTCTTTACGGCGTTGATCACAACGACATCATTGAATATTTGCTTCCTCGTTGACATAATAAAATCTATCTCGTTTTCGTAATCACCTCGATAATTTAAAACGGAATTATAGTGTATAATTATATACCTAGTTTTTTAGAATAATAAAACTTAATAATGTGCTTAAATTATACCAACATTTGCAATTAAGTTCTTTATGACAATGACACAATGTGTATGTGTTTGTGCATGTACGCACACAATCATTGGCCCGACCGCGCGCGTGAGACGCAACAACTGTAAAGCCCCCAGTAATGGATGGCCGATCATGTTGGCCGACCATGATGGGCCATCGTGTACAGGGGCGGTTTGCATGTGATTGCCGTCTGCGAGCAACGCAAACCGGCCCTGTACACGATGGCCAACATGGTCGGCCAACTTGATCAGCCATCCTGTACTGGGGGCTTAAAGCCCCCGGTGTGGGAGTTTGCGGCTGATTGCCGCCTGCGAGCAACGCAAACCGCCCCTGTACATGATGGCCCATCATGGTCGACGAACATGAGTGGCCATCCTGTACTGGGGGCTTCAAGGCGAGAAGAGCCGCCAAGTGCTTCCTCATCTGTAGTAATATCGCAAACAGGAAAGATTTGATTGGTTGTTGTTTGAATTTAATAGGTTCCAAAACTGCTGGACTAATTTAGAAATTTCTTTGACTATTAGAAAGCTACATTCTTTCCGAGTGACATAAGTTATATTTTATCGTGATATTCCGATGGTAACGAGTACCATGCGGGTAAAACCGCGAGGATCCGCATGTTATTATTAAATTTATTGCTTGTTAAGTACATAATGTATCAAAAATTCAAACGCAGATAAGAATTAAAAATAAGGTCCTGTAGTTTATTTACAAACTAACCTTAGTAAAATATAGTTCATGTTGCAGTAGTAGTAGATAAAAGACCCACCTACTATATTTTACTGAGGTTATAGTTTGTAAATAAACTACACGACCTTAGCTTCAATCTGTACGATTGTAAATACATTAATACTTAGCGAGCAATAAATTTGATTGAGGGCGCCCCACTTGTCGGCTCTACTCGCCTTTACTTAGAAACTGCAATTTTATGATCAAAATTTTTATGTTTTCTGAGTCACGCGTCTATACACATGCGAGACCTCCATAGAATTCCAGATCAAAGTTCGCGAGGACCAGTTTAAGTAAAAAAAGGTAATGAAATAAAACAAAAAGCTCTATATTGTAAAAACCTATTATGTTTATACAACAAGGATTGTTTTTTCTTACATAACACACATTAAAATATAAATCACAAAGGAGAATGCCTACTAGGTAGTAGGCATTAGGTAGTAGGTCTCCTTTGTGATTACCTACCTACCTACCATAGAAAAAAAGAAATGTCTCAAAAAAAAACAAGCAATGTTAAGTAATAAAATAATAAACAGTTTGAATCGAGATCTTTACTAGCAAGCATATTTTTTTTTATTTATTTAGAAATAGCGAATCGACATCTAGTGGTAAAAAAAATTGAATCTAGATCTTTACTAGCAAGCATATTTTTTTTTATTTATTTAGAATATAGCGAATCGACATCTAGTGGTAAAAAAATATACTTACTTTTAATGTGCTAGAATGAATGTAAGTTGGACAACAACTTTATAATACAATAACTTAACTTTACAGGAAAATGACATTAAAAAAACACGTTATATATAAGTATCCAGTTTTTGGCAACCGGAACAGAAAACGTTGTCGCACTATAATTTCGATTTATACCACTGGCAGCCTAATTAACGTCTTTTTCAAAACTTAAACTGTTGTTGTTGTTGACGTTTGAAACTGTTCTTCAAAATTAAAAGAGCACATAAAAATAGTTTTCGTACGAGTCTTTTAATTTTCCTTTCGCATTGTAAGTATCCAGCCATATTTTTCTTTTTTTGTTATTTTTTGGCAACCTAAAACAATAAAAACAGTTTAAAATTAATACACTCAATTTACACTTGAAATTTGAAAACATCGATAATTCGATAAGAAAAATGCTATAAGGGCAACTCTAGCGCAAAACAAACAGATTTATATTTTCTTGAAATACACCAACAAAACTCACCAAAATAAGTAGTAAGCTACATTTGGTATGAATTCTAAGTAAACTATTCACAGGAAAACCAAAACACAAGGCATATATTGTATTGTTTTGGTGTTTTTGCAAAATAAATAGTACGTACCGGTGTAATGTAATGTTTGGACGATTTTCACTTTTTTTGATGCCTCAAACTACCACACTGCAATTAGACATGTTCCTTGTTGCTTTCTCTCACTTATTAATACCTTTTATTCACATGAAAGTCTCAAATTAAAAGACTTTTATCACAAAACACTGCAAATACAACTCGCGTTGACAGCTCACATACCGAGAAACCTAAATGGCGACCGGCTTCAATCATGCATTACGATGACGTCACGTTTCAATGTTGCCAAAAAATAGGTCGAATAAATATATTGCTGTCTCTTTTTACATGAAGTATTGGAGGTAAGATAGAACAAGATGGCTACAGGTTTATGAGTACAATGTCGATTTAGCTCATATTTGTATAACCGATAGTTCATATAGAACAATATGCCATCTCCATAGGATTCAGTACTCAGAGATTATTCCTACATCTATGGTCAAAGCCGTCAAAGCGACATTTTTTTATTTACGACGAAATTGTATCTAATCTGTTTTATAACCTACATAGCCGAGTTTTGCTTTCTTTCTTTTCAATTTCATCAAACAAACATACAAACTTGGTTACACTTACACCACTGAGTGATCGAGGATGAAAATAAACTATACTTTTACTTAAAAAAACAAACGATGTCTTTGTGTACAAAAGTGTTACATACTTTAAATCGCCATCGGAAGTCGCTTGCACTAGTAGTTACGAGTGGATTTCAAAAATCTTTCAGAAATGTGCACCGCAGCTCAACTTTACAAATTAAAATGTTTATGGAGTATGAAAATAGTCATGCTTATAATATTATGGAAAGTAAAGGCTATGTAGTGAACCATTTTGCTGAAAGATTATTAGGTGGTTCATCTACTCCATCCAAAGAACAATTCGATGCAATTATGAATGAAAATTGGAATTGTAAAACTCCTACTCAGATCTTTGAAGTATTTTCTTTGTTAGCGTCTTACAGCTCTGAAAATAAAATGTGCATATCTGATCAAATATTTGATTCCTTTGTGGACCATTTGACAGATACTATAAAATTGGCTTCAGATCAAGAACTGCAGACTTTATTTTACTCCTTATTAAAATGGCCTGAAACACCATCAATCCGTACAAGAAATTATATAGAAGTTTGGGCTGCTCTGGATGACGAATGTTTAAACAGATTAAAGAAGTGGTCTTTTGATGAAATATTATCTTTTATGGGTCTATTTTACATGTTGAATGTTACAAAAGTTAGTGATTTTTCTTTAAAAGCTTTGCGAAAGTTTGCTTCTAAATCAAAACATTTGACAAGTGGTCAGCTAGTACAGACAATGTTTTACATTGGGATACACAGAAAATCACCAATTGATATGCATAATTTGGAACTTCACTTAGAAAAGTTATTTCCAGAATTTACTTTGGATGAATTGGCCATTATGTCAATGGGATTCTTCAAAAGCAAAACACCGATCCGAAATACAGTTTTAATAGAAAATATAATTCATAAAGTAATGGAAAATTCGAAAGAAGTACACGAAGTGTCTTTAGCAGCGTTGTTAAAAGTTATTCGCTATTCATTGAAAGTAAGCAATAATAATATAATATACTCAATGCTGGACAAGTTACAGCATGAAGTTCCTCGTTTATCTGTTATGTGTAATGTTCATTTAGCATTGGTTGGAATGTCAACACTCACATTTCACAAAGAGTGCTTGGAAAAGATAGCAGAAGCAACTTTGTTATCAATATCTAATGCTCGACTAAAAGACTTGGAGAGATTGGTGCTCACATTTGGAACATTTAACCTGATACCAAGTACTAAAGAAAATTACTTTGACTGCATCATAAAAGAGTTAAAACGGCCTGAAAGAGATGCTGAAATAAAGAAACATGGTAGATCCTTTACTTGCTGCATTGCATACTTGGGAACACTAGAAATATATCCTGTAGATTTAATGAACAAAGTACTCAGTGAGGAGTTTTTGATAAATACATATGGGAAACATGTTATGAATTTTGGCAGAGAAGTATTAGTAATTCATAATACTGCAAAATTATTTTGCCCAAAAGCTGAGATAAACCTTCTAAGTGATAAACACGCCATTATTCTGGCCAAAAAATATACAGATTTTATGCCTAATGATGAATTAAAAAAACAATACAATATCAGTGAAAAAATGATATTAGATGTAATGAGAAATCTTAAAAGTTGTAGAGGTGGAGAAGACTTTGTTGTTGGAGGCCACATATTAACACATCACCAAAGAGGAGGTATGTATGTTTGAATCCTTAAACCCTATGCACATTGCATTTTTTCACGCATGTCTCACAAAGCGCGTTTTTTCTTCTGCTCCACAAGACTCCACAGACTATCAGTCCGCTAGCAGGGAAAGGCCAGTCAGTTGCCCGCAATTGGCCACATGCCTTCAGTTTTCTTACAAAAATAGTCTGTGGGGCCCCTTAGACTCGGTGAATAGGCTCAAACATGCGGAGTTAACATAGTAATATATAATAAATAAATAACTTCTTACATTCACACCAATTATGTAAGCCCATTTTAATTTCATTAAGAAACTGTATCATGAAAAACTTGATAATGGATAAATATATACTTAAATACTTTTTGTTTGTAAATACATACTTAAAATACATAGAAAACGCCCAGACCAAGACAAATAGACATGTTCATGCACACAAATATTTGTCTTCTTTGGGAATCAAACCCGAGACTACTGGCGCAGAAGGTGGGTAACCTACCCCTGCGCCAAATCGGTCGTCATAGCACATAGCATCAAGTTCAAGCTATTTTACGAAAATCTCTCCTATAACATATGCTATTGAGGTGCACTTAGGGCTGCCATCCGTCCGGGTTTTCACGAATTTGTCCTAGTTTGGTGGGCGTCCAGGGAGCAAAAAAATTTCAATTATAAACATTTAAAAATCAATAAAATTTGAAAAAAAAAAACATGTGACCAATTCTTTTGTTTGTTAATTTTGCCAATTGTGATAAAACTCGGTTTTTTATACTATTTTAACAAGAAAACAGCAACGCAATGTTAAAATAGACAAAAGGTCAAGATGGTGGCCAATTTTGTTTTTTCTCTGTTACCAAACAGTAAAACCGAATTTCATAAAAATCGACCCACAAACAAAAACATTGGCCGCCATCTTGGATTTTTTAATGTTTTGGTCATTGTGTTGCTATTATCTTGTCTAAATAGTACCAAAGACCGAGTTTCATCAAAATCGGTCCACAAGAAAAGTTGCACCCCATCTTGGATTTTTTAATATTTTTAACATTGCGTAACTGTTTTCTTGTCAAAATAATACTAAAAATAAAAACCGAGTTTCATCAAAATCGGCCCACAAAATAAAAACTAACTAAGCTACCTCCACGTGGTGAAGTCGAAGTAAGTAGGTACTAGCTAGTAGTAAACTTGAAGTTTTTGTCTGTCTGTCTGTCAGTTGTCCGCGTTTCACGCAGTAACTGCTGAACGGATTTTGGTGAAACTTTTATAAGTATAGGCTGTAATTTATTTTGAAGATCGAAATACCTTAAAAAAAAATTCTTACTTTATTAATTTCCACGGGATGACGTCGTGTAGTCCACGCGGGCGAAGTCGCGGACGGCCGCTAGTAATTAATAAGAATGGTGTTATGAAAAACTTTGAGTATTTAACAACGACAACAGAATTAAAAAATATATCAAACAACTGTACTTAATAGTCAGTTTAAACAGGGTTTAAACTGCAATAAGTGAAAGTTAACATTATGTCGTCACACGCGCCTGTGTTGAGTTGAGACATTGAAGAATTTTGGACGCGAATATATGCCGGAGCTTCCCGAACGTTGCCTATCTGAGCTGGATTCGACGAGAGATCTCTTTCTCAAATTTGAAATTACCTAACTGAACCGTTTGTCTTAGGTAAACATTGTGGTCAACAACTTCGAGTGTAATGTTCCCAACATTACTTGCAGGTGCAACATGGGTTGCTGAGATCTTCGAGCATTGTGTTCAGATCTTCCAAGGTCTCAGCCATAAGAACTACATTATCGGCAAACCGTAGGTGTGTTAGGTACTCGCCATTGATGTTGATGCCGCATCCTTTCTAGTCTAGAAGCTTAAAAATATCCTCCAACTCAGCTGTGAACAGTTTCACCTCGTTGTAGTTGGATAGGATTAGAGCTCTGGTTCTGTAATCGGACTGACAAGGTGGCGTTTTGGTATAAGTACCTCAGCACCTCGATGTACCTGTAGTCTATTTGGCATCTCTAGAGAGACTGCAGCACCGCCCAGGTCTCAATCGAATCAAAGGCTTTCTCATAGTCCACGATCTATGAGAAAAAATCAAAGTGGCAAGTTGTACTCTTCGGTCTTCTGTATAACTTGCCGCAGCGTGTGAATGTGGTCTATGGTACTAAAGCCTCTCCGGAACCCGGCTTGTTCGAGAGGTTGGAAGTCGTCGAGCCTGCGAACGAGACGATTCGTAATGACTCTCGAAAATTATAAATATGGGTCAGAAGCGAGATGGGTCTGTAGTTCTTCAAGAGAGTCTTATCACCCTTCTTGAAAAACAGCATCACATCGTTTCTGCCCCATGCCTTTGGCGTTTTGCTCTTGAGGATGACTGAATTGAAAAGCTTCTGGAGGACCTTAAGTATCGGCCTTCCGCTCGCTCTCAGAAGCTCTGTTGTGATTCCGTCATCGCCCGCCGCCTTGTTGTTTTTAATCTTCTGTAAGCTTGGCTCTAGGGTCTTTAGCCTTGCTTCCAACAGGTGTTTGCGTGTTGCGTATAGCTGTCCAAAGAAACTCTCAATCTCCCTCAGAATTTCAGGTGTTGACGAAATGATGCTACCTTCCTCAGTTTTCAGCCTCGTCAATTGACTCTGCCCGATAAACAGATCTCTCGTGAACGCTTTGGAGCCTTTGTTCCGCTCAATGGCTTCTTTAATACGCTTGGTATTAAATTGGCGAAGCTCGCTCGTCAAAGACTTAGATATCTGTCTATTGAGCTGCCGATAACGATGGCGACGCTGAGTTCTGTAGCTTCATTTCATGTCTCTGATCCATGAGTGGCTCATGTGAGTCTACATGTCTACAATTTTATGTCAATAAACATTTTTAATATTTATGAGTAGGAGCACAGCCTTCTCTATCGTCTTCTTCAAACCGTGCCAAAGCCATCTTCTATCTCACTTGCAGGAGCGCAAGCAGCCGAGAAATAATAGCGGGCCATGACCATGACCGTGCGCATAAAGTTGGCAACGTCGCATTTCTCGTTTTAAGTGAACCGATTTGACACCGTTTTGACAGTAAACCTCGAGTTCTGAATCCTATGGAGATGGCATAATCTTCTATAGATGTACAAATAAATAAAATTGGAGTGTCTGTTTGTAACATTAAAATAACCTTTTTACTACGTGCATATGATTATATATTTTACGGTAGGTACATATACCAAAATTACATGTTTTTCAATTTTTGTCTGTCTGTCTGTTTGTTCCGGCTAATCTCTGAAACGGCTGGACCGATTTTGACGAACCGATTAATACGACAATTACAAGTAGTTTAAAATTGAATTCCAAGATTTTCTTACATTGTGACTAAGTTACAGGTGAAGCTAATAAAACTGTGGTAAAAAGCACTACAACTGAACTACAATAAAAATCACAAAATAATCGAGTGGACGCTTTTCATCAACGTGATAAAAGACGCTAAATGAATCAAATCGGGTTCTGCTGTCATTTTCTTCCAACTCTTTCTCGCACATAGGTTATGCCGTAAGGATTGGTTTCTCACTCGCACCATTGTCCGTCTATTACCCCTAGTATAAATAAGTTTATGGTGTAGGTTATGGTGTAGGTGGCATACTTACTTTTTCGTAAGTATGCCACCTCCATAGGATTTAGTACTCAGAGGAGTAAATCGGTTCACAGCAATGTTGCCGTTTCGTATCATAGCATGGCTTGTAGAAGACGATAGAGACGGCTGTGGTAGGAGAGTCTGACTGGAGAGTTTCTTCAATTTGGGATGGCGGGTTTTATAGTACTTGGACCCTTCCGTGCGGACAGTATACACCAAACACCACCATGTTGTATAGTTTATTATTTATTAAGTGTTATACAGTAATAAATTATTCTATTCTATTCTGTTGTAACGTATCAGCGTGACTTCTTGGCAGAGGACTTGGAAGAAATGTAAAAATCTTTGTAAATTGAGTTCTGAAAGTGCTGAAAGTTAAATTTGACGAGAATTGAAAATGAAGCATTAGAAAAAAATCGACCCGTCTCACAACTAGCTCTGATGGGACTCGAACCCAGGACTTTTCACTGTCCAGGCGAGTCAATTAACCACGAGCTGCGGAGTCGCTGGGAGAAGCGTCGAATTTATCGAAATCTTACATAATAATTCTCGCGCTGTTAGACAGCGTTCATTCATAAATCTGAAGATATAAATAACTACCCTCACACTCTAACGCGCTGGCTAACAGCGCGTTAGAGCCAGCGCGCACTTGTGATTTTTTTATCGGGCGTTAGTTTGATCGTTCTGGGATTCAGTATGGAGTTCGGTCGATTTTTAATCGTCAAATGCGCGCACTGCCATATAAATCCATACTAAATCCCAGAACGATCAAACTATCGCCCGATTAAAAATCACAAGAGCGCGCTGGCTCTTAGAATTATTGCTATCTCGCTTCAGCATAATTTTTCCGAGTATCGCCTTAAACCAATTATTATAGATCCCACAGCACACACCAATATGTAATAAGTTAGCTGAAATAAAAGCTTATATTTATGTGTTATTATTACTGACCAAGTGATCAAGTATCCGAAAGAATGAATATGTCGCAGGGATATGAGGAAATCAGAGATTTCACGAAATCACGGAAGATGTGGAATATTCTTATTTACGACGTCTTCTTCCTAAACAAGTTTTAGTGATATGTCATTTCACTAAACTAAGTCTAGTGAAATGAAGAATGACTGAAGTAATAACAGTAAGCTCACGGCTGTAGGTGACAGGTATGCCGTATGAGCGAGTTTGTATCGGACGTCCTGTAGAACACGTGATAAGTTAGAAATTTAAGGCGATCGCAAAGCGCAGCGAAGCGATCGCCTTAAACGACGTGTTTTTTTTTGTGAAACTACTTTTGGATTGTTTTCACAAAAAAAAAACCGCGAAATTTAAGGCGATCGCGAAGCAATAAATTTCTAACCTATCACGTGTTCTACAGGACTTCCGAGGCAAACTCTCACCTCTGAAATCCACTTTTCTGACATTTCACTAGATTTAGTTTAGTGAAACGACATATCACTGAACTTATTTAGGAAGAAGATGTCGTAAATAAGAATATTCCACATCTTCCGTGATTTCGTGGTATCCCTAGGGATTTCGTGAAATCTCTGATTTCCTCATATCCCTGCGACAAATACATAGTTTCAAGTAATATGGGGTCTTATGTTGTCAGATGACACAGTTCACTCATCTACCTACATTATTGTAATTCCGTAAGTGTCATATGGACGGTGACAGTACGGACGGTAGAGGTAGATACAGGGCAGATCACAGAAGGAAACGAGAATGCACCTAACGAAAACTGCTGGCGATCATCCGTTGCACGGCTTTGAGCACCCGTGACGTCAACCGCAACTTTATATTCGTAACCCACTTAGGGTCAGTTCAGTTCACAAACCGCGCGGTTTCCGCCTCTGTCTGAACTGGTCCTTACTAAGGACCAGTTCAGACGATTGCAATTGCAACTTGCGATTGCGATTGCGATTGCAACTAAGGACTCCTTAGTTGCAATCGCAAATCACCCAAGTAATTTAATAGAAGTACATAGAAACCAACAAAATCGCCTGCTATCTGCTGATACTGCAGTTTGCTTTCTGCCTCTTAGCACCTCTTAGTACATAATACCTTTCCTCAAACATCAGAAGGCATCATTTAAAGAAAACTATAGGTTTAACTGTTAAATATATAGTAGGTACCTCGTAAGTAAAGCCAACTTATTCTTTTCATTTTATTTCAGATATCATTGTATGCAATGACGCCAACGGGTCACCTGTCGAAGTAAGGGAACATTTCAGTAACTCTAAATTCGGATTAATGCGAAATCCACCCGATAGTAATGACTGGGTGGCACTCGTCATTGCTGGAAGAAATGTTTGTATTCATAATTCAGATGTACCGACAGGACCTTTCAAAACCAAACTCAGGGAACTTAAGGCATTAGGATATTCAGCAAATCTAGTAAGTTATCATTATATTAAACCGCGTTAATATTTATTTTAATAGTTCGCTCAAAGAATAATCTAAAAGCAGGTGTATAGTGCGTGAGCTGGAACCTAAGCAATTTATTCAGAAATTAGTTCAGGATGCTTAGAGAGTAAACATACTTAAAACGCACCGTTTTAAAGACACCCCCTCCCCCCACTCCGGCGCTTCCCTAGAGGCGGGGATTTTAGTACTTATGTTTATTTTCTAAGCATCCTGAACAAATTCCTGAAGAAATTGCTTAGGTCCCAGCTCACGCACTCTACACCTGCTTTGTTGAGTGCACTAACTGCCGCACTCAGAGACGCCAATTGTATTACGCCAACTTTAATTTAATTGATAAATAATTAAATCTCTATATGTATATCTCTTTTTTATGTCCAGTCCAGTATTGAATAAAGTAGGAATGTGAGTGCGGCAGTTAGTGTAGAAGTTGCAATTACAAAGTGAAATGAGCTACATTTTATTCATCAAACAAGAACAGAGTAAACCTACCTGTTCTTTTCAATTTAGCCTGATGGCACCATTAGATCAAATAGTTTTAGTGGAAAACAATACGTACTATGCGATTATTATAAGAATAGGATAGGGACACCGCCATGTTGTGACGTCAAGCTGTCAAAGTGCTGTCAAACTAACTTCACTTCACTGCAGTATGGTGTGCAAAAGAAGAAATTTATCGTGAATCAGGGGGCTGATCACGTCATAGCTTACGATAAACAATGATGTTCGTGCAAACCAAAACATAATAATATGAATAATTTGCAGATAAATACAAATAATTAACTTAATTTTTTCGGAAAGTATAGGACTCATGAAAATGATCAGGTAATTTGAATCTCAATCGAATTAAAATTTTGTGATATTTAACTGAAACCATTTTTTCATGCATTGTTCTGTGGGGTAGGTACTTTAATACTATGCTTCAATAACACAGAATAAATTGAATTTTGATTCTATTTACTGGATTAAGTAGGTATTTAAATAAAACAGGAATTCAAGTTATGAAAATAATTTAATAATCAACTTTACAATAAAATTGATAAATTGGGGGTCTAGTGAAAAATTGTATTGGTCTATCATGGTAAAAGGATTGGTCAGCTAGATTCTACACGTTGATTTGAAAAAATAAAAAACTCGTTTTGAAAATGGCAATACCCAAACCACCTTCTGCCAAAATAAAAAATAATTATTTTATTTTGTATGCACTTTCTTGCGAACTGTACCTTTTCAGAGTAAAGTTTGTCAACAACCCGTCCTATTCTTATAATAATCGCATAGTAAAGGCCCACTTTCATTGGTCGATGGGGCGAGGTATTCCAGTTACGGCACCACTTTGAACCGCACCATTTGAATGGCACCAAAAGCGTTCCCATTACGGCACCATTTGGTGCCGTTCGAAAAATGAATTTAAAATATTATTAAAGCATTCCTGTTACGGCACCAGTGTTTAGAGGCGTAGTAGTGCTGTTACCTAACTAAAAAATATCGATAACTCAGTTTATTTTTTTATTATTTTTAAAGACTTTATTTGAAGTAGGTATTCTAGTAACGGTTTAAAATACAAGGACAATGTAGCTTTGCGAATTATCGTTTGAATTTTAAAGTACCAGGATAACATAGCTATGGAGGAGGTAGTTATAGTGTATAGGTTTTTTAAAACCCCTGACGCAGCGCAAAGAGGGGAGTTATAAGTTTGGGGCCTTGTCTGTCTGTCTGTCTGTCTGTACGTATATTCGTAGTGCCTAAACGGATCAGGCGATTTCGTTGCGGTTTTTTTTAATTGAAAGCTATATTAATCGAGATGGTTTTAGCCAAGTTTGATGAAAATCCATCCGGCCATTTATGGAGATGGTCAACTGCCTGCTGAAACGGAAAAAGAAACAGACGTGGTGCTTTGATTAAAATGATGTACACCCTGGGCAAATTTAGGTGACAATAAAAAAAACAAAATGGCGGCAAAAAAATTGCCGCCGAAAATTAAGTTCCTCCGATTTGTTTGGCTGAAATTAGCGATATCAATGCGATTTTTTTAATTTTATGTGTAATTTAAAAAGGATAAATAATAATTTATTGTTACAACTGGTTAGAAAAAATCCAATGTACTATAACTACCTCCTCTATAGCTATGTTATCCTGGTACTTCAGAATCGAAACAATAATCTGGACAGATACATTGTACTTTATACTTAATAATGTATTATTCTGTTGTTACTAGAATAACTACTTCAAATAATGTCTTCAAAAATAATAAAGAACTGAACTGATTTATCGATGTTTTTTAGTGAACACTTCTACTTTAAACCATTGGTGCCGTAACGGGAATGCTTTAATAACATTTTAAATTCATTTTTCGAACGGCACCAAATGGTGCCGTAATGGGAATGCTTTTGGTGCCATTCAAATGGTGCGGTTCAAAGTGGTGCCGTAACTGGAATACCTCGATGGGGCCTGTAGGCCCGGGGTGCGGGAGATTTCTGAAAAGCATGCTATAGTCTCCATACGGGGAACCGTTTTCATTGGTCGTTAAAACCAGCATGCGGGGTGCTGGAGATTGCTGAATCGCATTTTTTTATATTATTGGCCAAATTTATGCGGGAACATGTAGGAACACTGCGTAGTGTACGCTCGACAGCACATCAAGTTAAACGGTTGAACTGCGATAACAGCTTTTATTATGTTGGGCATAAAGGCGGTCTCAAGGTCAACATATATAGTCTGATGTGCCGCCGTGTGTATATTGATCGTGTATAAATATTGTCAAATCGTCACTGCACGTAAGGCAAAATAAAATATTATGCTCGCTGTGGTGATTCCCCGCAGGTGGGTTAGGTACCGACCGAGTTATCGACTTATCACTGTCATTTGTCGTTTTCTCGCCTGCTGCAAGGAGTGCCCCGCTGTATAACGAAACGACCGAGTTATTGACCAATGAAAATGAGCCATAAAAAACTTAATTTAAAGTTACAAAAAGTTCGAAAAGAATAAACTTATTATTATTACATTTCAGGTACTCTGGTCAAAATACATTTTACTGGAAACAAATGAAGCAAAAAAAGATTATTTAAATAATTTAATTAAAGATGCAATACATGATAAAAAATGTCTTAAGTAAATGGAAATACAATAAAATGTAAATAAAGATATGAATAGTCTGAAAGCTCTTTATCTTCTAATCGCCCGCCCCGCCACTGATAGCGATTCAAAATGTCAGGCTATATGAACATAAACCTTACATTCTTGATATTTGAGTTATAGTTTAAACACTACGCATAGTTTTAAATTACAATAACTTACCAGACTTCTAATTCTTAATTCAAAATGAATTTTTGAACCCAAGTTGGAAATCCACAAAATGTTAACAGTTAGTTCGGTTCTGATAAGAAAACGTAAATAACGTTTTCTATAATCACTATCGCAGAATTCGCAGATTCATACTCGTAGTTGCATAAAATATAGCAGTCGAAATACCAAATTCTGATTTTGATTAGATATTTTCCTAAAAAATACCTGGATTTGATATAAGGGTTGTAGCAAAAAGTCTTTTGATTCATCTTGTTTGAAATTAACTGCGCGGTGGCATAGCATTCGCATTCTCATCAAGTCATTTCGTGATTTTTGTTTTAATATCAAAAAAAGGTGTGATACGTTCTGGCCCGGCCACGGTGTCAACTAAGGCTGTGGTTGTGTCAGTATACGGTACGGATAAGTACCTCGTAGTACTTTGATGGAAAAAAAGAGTACCACAGTATTTCATCAGTTATAACACATTTTTGGTGGCCGGGCTGCAACGCATACGACCCAGCCCGGCCACGCTTCTATCGAAATCAATAGATAACTTTACGATGCAATTTTGGTACGGGGTAATGGTACGTATTCTGTACCAACGAGAATGTGTCCGTTTCCCCTTTAAAATGGTAATTAAAACAATATATTTTGGCATTGAAATTTCTGAAATAAAACGCCTGATATTGTTGATTGAGCAATATACGTAACTCGACGTCTACTGTATATATTTTTTTGTAGGCGCAATGGCTCATATCATATGATTTAAACTAGACTTACTTAAAATTTGATAAAAATTTATAATTATACATCTATCTTTTCCCATTGGTCTTTTTCCACTTACATTTTGTTTAGTGTAAATAGTTTCTAAGACCCCAAAATATTTTAAAAGCTTAGCAGTCAGGGCTGCCTCAATGCATAAAGGTTTTCGTAAAGAAGAGTAAATATATTTTCCTATACATTTCGGAAGGATGACATAGATTTGAAAAATTTATAGTATGGTGGTCCCTTTTTATGGGCATATTAAAATAATAAATAAAGTTTTTGAAACTGAACCGTGCGACATAACTATACCATAGGTATTAGAAAAGATCGAAGAGAATCTCGTTTCGCAATTTGCCACAGTAGGACTCAAACCCACGACATTTCACTGTCGTCCGAGCAAATGCTCTGACTACTGTGCTACGGATTCTTAAAAAGACGCATCGAATTTTTCTAATACTTCTTATACGTCGATAGGTACGTAATCTTCAAGCTGTCTTAACCTTGGGAGGACCTGGGTTTTTTTATATGGCCCATTTTTTTATGTAAACAAAGCACTTAAGAGCGCGCTATCGCACTCCCGAACATCTGGTTATACGAACGAGGTCTTTGGTTACATTTATGAGTAGCTGATTGGCAAAAGCAATAAAGTTAAGCTAATGGACAGTTTTACGACATGTTTTGTTTTTATAATCGTCGTTCAAACTCTACCTTTGTGTAAACAAATGATAATAGTGCGGTACATTCGAAATCATTTTTTTCACATAGTTATCGATTAAATAACATATAAAAAGTATATATATTTAGAATCTACATGAAAAAACCTATCGATAAGAATATAATAAAGGAAAAACAATTTTTTTGAATTTTTTTTGAAATTTTCAAAAATTTAATTACTTCCGTTTTGAAAAAAACTCAAAATTCATTTTTTTTTCCGGATCACATATTAATTATTTTTACAGTACGACGAGTTTATCTCTCTTTTGAACATCGAAAACCGCATTCAAAAAATCAAAAACTGCAATAGTTAGAAAAAAAAGAGTCCCCTACTCTATTTTTTCTTCAGATCCGCGGCATAAGCCGCCATGGGTCCGGAAGAGGATGCGAAATAAAAAGAATAAATCGAACTCATCGCTTCATTATAACGTTAAGTGGGGGGTAAAGTTTGACTTATTGTTTTTAGGGTTCCGTAGCAAAATGGTAAAAAGGAATCCTTATGGTGCGACTCTGTCTGTTTGTCACAAACTGATTTACTCGAAAACCACTTATGCTATCAAGTTGAAATTAGATGACGTTTGCCCAAATATTTTGCAAATAAGAGAGAAATAAAACTATTAATATTTTTTTGGAACAGGGTCTGAAAGGGGATCTTAAAAATTCGAAGTGGGGCTACTAGGGCATATGAAGTATCATATGAAAGAGCGCTGCTTGTAAATTCTCAAACATCTGTTTTTTTTTTATAAATAGAAGTTCATGTAAAGATTACAGGAAAAATAAAACGATGTCTCTTAATAGTAAACTTTTTCAGAAATCATCAACCAATTATTATTTACATTAGTTCCACTATCGGTCAAGAGATAGCACTGACCTAAAACTGCATTATTCTACACCGCAAACTCTGACGACTATAGCCTCATCGATGAAAACATTTTCACGTTTTATTTATTTATATTAATGATGGTACGGAACCCTCGGTGCACGAGTCCGATTCGCTCTTGACTGGTTTTTTTATGTACTTAGTTCCCTGTAGTGGTTGTGGTTTTCGTTATCGAAGTTTAAAGCCTGATTGTATCTACTAATATAATTAAGTACAACAAAATAAACATTGATTTTGAAAAAATAATTTGTACTTTTTATTTCTTTAATATCCATTTCATACATAGTATATAACGATTTTTAACCAACTCAAAAAAGAAGGAGGTTATCAATTCGACTGTATATTTTTTTTATTTTTTATGTGTTTTACCTCAGAACTTTTTCATTAATGAACGGATTTGGATATTTCTTTTTTTATTTGAAAGGTGACGCTTCTCGTGTGGTCTCATTCAAATTTCATCATGAACTGACGAGAAGTTCTGGAATTATCGTGAATAATGCGTATTGAGACTTTAGTTTGCTTATTTAGACGACTTCTTTATTTTCATCAATGTGAGGATCTTTTTCAATTTTTTTTTTGTCGAAAGTTTATACTCCTGACGAGATCTTATTTTCACCAAGTCAAGATCAGGAGATGAAATCCCAGGAAAATTGAGAGAAATTCTCTAATATAGGCAACATCGTTCCATTTATTTTTGAAGTTAGTCAAGTATTTGCATCTGGTAGTATGATCATCTCATAGTTATGAGCTGGTGATGGAAGCTACAACTCCTTAACGGTTAGAAGCTGGAGAATAATTCCTTAAGTATTAATCGTACGTATGGACTAATAGTTACCTATATTCTTTCAGGTTATTAGGGTGAGCTGATTGATGATGAGAGTTGAAACTCCTCAACATAGTTATAGGATGTTTTATAAATACCATATGCACGAATGGACCTTCAGTTGTATACCTTCAAGTTATCTAAGTAGCTAAAGATGGATAGCTGAACTCCGTAACGGTCAGGATATTACAACAATTTATCATAATCACCATGTAGTTTCGCTACGATTATTTACACTAAAAATCGAAAAATAAAACGTTAAAAAGAATGTAACCGCATTCAAAAAGAATCTTCAAACAAAATTAACAAAAAAAGTCGGTGCCAAGCCAAGCCAAAAAGAATAGGAACGAATTATACTGAGTGAAATAACAAAAATTAAAAAAACCCGGTCCCAAGCGTGAGGTGTAGGACGTATTTACCTCAAATACCTATTAGACTTGGCACCGACTCCAAACAGTTCAGTAAGTAGGTACCAAGATAAGTTTGAAAAAGTCACGCATTTTCGTCCTTTGAATTAAAAATTCTAATTACTTTTTTCGTTTTTTAGTGTTTGTTAATTTTGTTTGAAGATTATTTTTGAAGGCGGTTCCCTTTTAAAAAAAATGTTTTATTTCTATTACTTATAAATTCGTAAAACTCATATTTACAAACAATTTTTTGTATGGAGGCAGCCCTGAGTGATAATCTCTCAAGACGTCAAATTACGTTTATTTGCTCAAACAATAATGTCAGGCGTTTTATTTCAGAAATTTCGATGCAAAAATAAATAGTTTTAATTACTATTTTAAAGAGGAAACTGACACATTCTCGTTGGTACAGAATACGTACCATCACCTCGTACCAAAATTGCATCGTAAAGTTACCTATTTATTTCGATAGAAGCGTGGCCGGGCTGGGTCGTATGCGTTGCAGCCCGGCCACCAAAAATGTGTTATAACTGATGAAATACTGTGGTACTCTTTTTTTCCATCGAAGTACTACGAGGTACTTATCCGTACCGTTTACTGACACAACCACAGCCTTATTTGACGCCGTGGCCGGGCCAGAACGTAACACACCAAAAAAAGTACTTAATCTATACCTACTAATATTATAAATAGGAAAGATTCGATTGTTTGTTTGCATCGAATAGGCTCCGAAACTACTGGACCGATTTAGAAAATTCTTTGACCATTACTTCCCGAGTGACATAGGCTATATTTTATCCCGATATTCCCACGGGAACGGGTACCACGCGGGTGAAACCGCGAGGAACCGCTAGTAAATTATATATTCACTAGCTTTCCGCCCGTGGCTTCGCCCGCGTGAATTACACGACGTTATCCTGCGGGAATGTGATATTTTTCCGGGATAAAAAGTAGCCTATGTTCCTCTCCAGGCTACAAAGTATCTGTGTACCAAATTCCAGCAAGATCCGTTCAGCCGTTTTGGTTTGAGTAACAAACATACAAACATCTAAACTTTCACATTTTAATATTACCTAGGATGAAAAACGAATAGGATCATCATCACTCCAGCCATTTAATGTCCCCACTTCCCACTTCTGGGGCACAGGCCTTCCTTATAGATGGATAAAGAGAATCCTATTTCCTTATACTATAATATTATAAATGCGAAAGTTTGTGAGGATATACAGTGGCGGTCAGATAATTAAAGACAACAGTTGATTTTCATACAAACGAGGTGTCTTTCAAGCCTCGTTTCTCCGCCAAGCATTGACCTAGCTGTGATCTGATGATGGCCATCCAGGGAGTGAATGGAGGAGATTCAGATCGCTATGCACAAACAACTGATCTGATCAGATATAGATAAGAATCGTTTTCAGTTTCTGGATTTCCATACAATTTTATGGAAATTTTGCGGATTTTAAACATATCCTTATATCTTTTAGAATGCTGATCAGAAAAGTTGGGTGTGTATAGCGATCTGAATCTCCTCCAATCATTCCTTAGAGTGCTGATCACAGCTAGGTCAATCTCTGGCGGAGAACCAAGGCTTCAAAGTTATCTCGTTTGTATGAAAATCGACTGGTCTTTAATTGTGTGACCGCCACTGTATAAGGGCGCGTTCACATATAACGTCCGTTTTTACAAGATCCTTTTTAACGGATCCGTCGCTACTGGAGATAGTATTCATTCACACAGCATTTACGCTACTGCACTTGCTTAGCTTCGCGCGGTTCGATCCGATAAACGGATCAGTATACTGGATCCGTAATACTGTATTATGTGTGAACTGGCTCATACAACTACCTACATAGGTACGCTAATAACACTTACGTTTAAACGGACCTGTAACCTGTAAAACGGATTGCTGCTTATTTTGTCGGATCAGTATTTTCTACTGGATCCGGAATACTGTATTATGTGTGAACTCGCTCATACAACTACATACGCTAATAACATACACGTTTAAACGGACCTGTAAAACGGACGTTATATGTGAACGCGCCCTAAGTATAAACGTAGTATGTCCCTACGTTTGTTAGGTACTATTTCTTTCACGCAAAAACTACTGAATAGATTTAGATGAAACTACAGTAATATAGTTTAGGTATGTACATCACAATATCACACAAGCTACTTTTTATCCCAATATTCCCATGTGTCCGGATACCACGCGGGTAAAACCGCACGGAACGGCTAGTCTATACTTATATTATAAAGATGAAAGATTTATTTGTTTTAGAAAATACCTAGACCATTAGAAAGCTACAATCTTCCCCAGTGATATAGGCTATATTTTATCCCGATAGTCCCACGGGAACGGGTACCACGCGGGTAAAACCGCGAGGATCCGCTAGTAAGTAATAAATATATTAGTTATTAATAAAAACTGATGAGCTATTTCCACATTGCACCCAATGCTCGGACTGATCCCAACATCCGAAGTATTCTGGTTTCAAATAAAACAATTCGTTATTTCCAAAGAGACCGAGTCCAGGAATGGGTTGAGGGCGAGCCGAATCTTCCAGTTCTCTTGATTGACCCAAATAAAGGTACTTATCGGTCCATCTTCGTCGTTTCTAAAATATGTGTCAATATTTAGAAGCAATTGCATTACTTAAGGCGCCGATTCCCCAAAATAGGGTATTTTAAATTATGGATTAGTCGCAAATCACAAGTACCTACTTAAAATTTGGAAAAAATATATGTTATTTTACAGTTATTTATCTAGTGCTTCCGGCCGTTTATTTTCGATTGGTGATATTTTACTGTCTCAAATAAAATCCCAAACATCCGTCTAATAATAATTCAAATATAATATTACTTGCAGTACTTATACTTGGTTTTAGTTAATGAAAAACATATGAAAATAATTTTGTCTTTGAATAGCCGAGAGATTCCGGCCGCATAAGTTTAAATTTATTTTTATTTAATTTTTATTTGAATTTTAAGTGACTTTCGATTCGCGGGGCGCTCGTGAGTTCACAGTTCACTGCCGGCTGCCGCTGGGTCCGCGCGAAGTGTATAGAGTGCGGCCGAGCAAGCGTTAGCGTGCCTATTTCGGTCGGGATTCCTCGCCTTAATTGTAAGAAATCAAAAGCGATTATGTACGAACTGGAGGCATCAGCACCAGTCACCACTAGCGTTCTTTGAAATCTATTCAAATAGCTATAGGCACCTCGTTCTCGTTCTTGGAGCCGACTACCTAGTCGGCTCCAAGAACGAGGAGTTCATATTTGGACATATCGCAATTTGTACTTTAAGCTGTAAGTAAATACCTTTTGAATACGCTGGATTTAGATCGCTCATTCAATGTAAACATTTGTTTACAAACAATGTTGCATCAGTCATAGAACTATTGCGTATCGCAAAATAAAAAATTTTGGATATTAAATTGGTTACAATAACGTCGTTGTTTATCAACAAAACTAATCACTCAACAAACCAAGGCTGGGAATAGATGGTAATTTGTAGTACCTACTTATAGCAAAACAGGGAACTTGGATATCGCTCCCAGTTACGTTCAATTTACCTACCTACCCTACTATTCATAAAATCGGGGGGTCGTTAGACAGGTTCATGTAAATATTTGTCTTGTGCGAGAATCGAACCCGGGACTGCTGCGCAGAAAAGTTATCTTATATACAAATACTTAACTATTATAATAATGACGATGTTACTGACCGAAGAACCAAACTTAAATTGATCAATATCACTATCAAAACAACTAAATGACCATAATTTAGTCTTATGATTCAAATCCGTGATATGGTGACACCATAAGCTCCATATCATCTGTAACCAATTTAAGTAAGTACGTACGTATGTTAGTTACTTTTTTCTTGAACAGCTGAGTTTAATATTTGTAAATTTAATGGACTTAATACATTAACAAAAACCAGAGCATAAACCCACTAAGAAAATGTACATTTGTAAACTTTACCTCTCTTTTCTCCAATTTGCCTAATTCAAAATACTTCGAGCTTATATTATGAAGGCAGACCTTTAAGCACTGCCTCCTACTGTTCTTAAATATGCTCAATTTAACATGCGATAGTAGGTAAGATTGCAGTTGTAGCTCTCTATGTTTGGGTTCGCTGCGTAGATTCTGATTGACTAAAAGTAACTTAGTAGGTGTGAGTGCTAAAAGAAAGTGCTAGTTATTAAATAAAATAGTTATTGGTTATGGTAATGATCATCACTACATAGTATAAAACAAAGTCGCTTTCTCTGTCCCTATGTCCCTTTGTATGCTTAAATCTTTGAAACTACGCAACGGATTTTGATGCGTTTTTTTTAATAGATAGAGTGATTCAAGAGGAAGGTTTATATGTACTTTTTATCCCGATATTCCCACGGGAACGGGAACCACGCGGGTGAAACCGCGGGCGGCCGCTAGTTTAATATAAATTTTAAATATGTAACTGAAACGATTAAAGAAATAAATAATTTAGATAAAAACCAACCAACAATCGACATGCCTACAATCGTCCCTTTTCTTGTAGTTTCAAGAAATTTACTTTTTAATAAGATTTTCTCTTGAAAATTGCACTTGTTTAATAATTTTCCAGACATTGCAAGAATGATTCGTAATCGCTTTTGGAAATGGTGATCCACAAATATTAGGTACCTACCTACCTACTTATATTAATTTATAATCAACTCATTTAGTACACAGAAATATTACAAATCATTGTTGAAAACTTAACAATATTGCCCTTTCAGCACAGATATAAGTATATGTAAAATAAACTTTATAAATAAAAGTCATAACAGTTTGTTAGTTGAAGATTTGACATTTAACTTTAGTGTCTTATCCAAGAGGTACTTTGTGGTCTTATCTCAAGAAATTCGTATGTTCTTTAAGTGCGACAAGCATTTCTGTTCCGGTGATAATCTTTGGAACTAACACAGTTTTCATTTTGACAGTTAATTTCGTATTGCAAATGATTGCAAGTGGGTCCTCTGTCACGGCTGACACCGGTACAGACAGGAGTTGGGAGTAGCCATGGAAGTAGGAGTAGCATCATGAAGCTCGACTTAATACTGAGGTAACTGGAGAGTGCAGTACGAAAAATTTTTTGAATACCACAAATAACACAGTGGCTGTCTTCCGTCTCACCTACACTTTAAAAAAATACGTATGGTCATATGAGACAGGTGACAGCCACTACATACATAAATGTCAAATTTGCTGGCGACACTTTTTTATTCAGGGTGAGAGCTCCAGTTACCTCAGAGTATAAAGGCTGATTTACATTTGCATAAGTACAGTAGCGAGTTAAGAAATCAGTCAGTTAAGTAACAAGTAGTAAGTTGTAAGTAGCGTCCAAACGTATAGGCGAGTAAGAAGTCATAAGTTGCCGTTCCGAGAAGAAATATCCGCCGAAGTTTTTTATTTTACAGCTTTTCTTATGTCGTATGGGCAGTAGCGCCCATTGTTCTTTTTCTTATGCAACATCTCTAGCTAATTTGTAATTTATACTCACTTTTAGTGTTATATTTATATAGGCAATCATATCCTAAACATTCCTTGAAGAACTTTAATGTTGTCTCCTCCAACTACTTCATCGTGCTGTTATTTAAAACTCAAAACCAATCAACTTCAAGGAAAAAAATTATTAAAACAAAACACGTTGCAACCTAAAAACTTATGAACTGTACTAAACTCGCCCGTCTACACGCGCGGCGAGTTTAGTTGGCGCCGTTGGCGGGGTGCTGAAGACGCACGGGCGGGGTGGACTTGCACTTGACTTACCGAAAAAATAGAACCTCATCCTATTCTCTGTACTTAATCGTTAAGTTATTACTTAACTCGCAAATCCCTGTCCAAACGATGATAAGAACTTAACTCGCCAAGACCGTAAGTTAACTCGCTACTGTACTTATGCAAATGTAAATCAGCCTTAAGTCAAACTTCATGAGTAGCATAATTAAATTTATGGTCACAGTCCACAGAATACCAGAATACGAGGTAGGTATTTAGGTATTTTATCGTTATAAAAAAATATATTAAATAAAACTATTTTGGATACTAAATTCTCTAAATTACATAAGTTCTGCTGTTATTTTGACGGCCTCCATGGCCGAGTGGTGTAGTAGGTACGCACTGGTTTTCAAGGTGCCGCTATTTCTGGAGGTCCCGGGTTCCACTGATACCAGTGGAGTATACCACAAAGGAGGTTAAATAGTGTGGTAGGTATACCTACCTACTTCAATAAAAAAACTCCCTCTTTTGTCTGTATAACCCAGTAAATAGAGACTTCTGTTACAAGTGGTCCGGTACTTCTGAATTTTTGATATGTTGTCTAGGATGGTTAGTGAGTATTAAAAATGCAAAATGCACAATTCCTCGCCCTCCGCCCCCGCCGCCATATTGAAAAAACCCGTCTGCGGTGCAAAAAAATGATTTGTTTAACTAACTAAAAAGAAAAAAAAACAAGTTGAAAAATTAGCGACTGTAGATTGAATGTGTTCTTAGTTCTTACTAGTAAGAATTCTTGGAAGCAGGCAAGATCCATTTGCATATAAAATCTATAAAAATATAATGGACCCCATCCATAATGGATGTTTTTTTAGTTTTTTTAATTAGGTACTTCTTTTTATTTTCAGCTTTTTAGTTTAATAGTATATTCGCATGATAATAATGATAAAGCGATATATTTAAATACAAAATGGCATATTCCTTTTAGAGAATTTATAAACTTGTAATACCTTCATACGAATTTAAACCAATCAACTTATTTAACAATAATTTTTTCGACTACACTACATGTAGGATGTAGGTATAATCAAACAGTATGGCAACAAAATTGTCTTGTCTCGTCACGCCCGTATTATATTATACTAGCGGATCCTCGCGGTTTTACCCGCGTGGTACCCGTTCCCGTGGGAATATCTGGATGAAATATAGCCTATGTTCGCCGCAGACGGGCAAAAATAGGCAGTTTTTTCATATTTTCGCTTGTATATCTTCGTTTAGGTGCATTTGAGCCAGCAACGATTGTTGACAATGTTGTAGAGAATTCAATTTTCTACATTTAACGGTTTAAATTTTGTTTCTAGGACAGATAGTTACGCAGATATTCACTTTTTTTTTTAAAATGTAACATTGTTACGAATGTTATCTGGCTAAAATGCACCTAAACAACTATTTAATAATCTGTGCCTAAACGAAGATAAAAGCAAAAATTTTTTAGCTTATTTCAAGACTTTTTGAACTACTGTAACTTTTAAATTTTTTACAACTGAACTTCGTCGCCATATAATAAAACTAGCTGACCCGGCAAACGATGTTTTGCCATATTAATTATAGTGGACCCGGTAAACTTCGTATTAGTACTAGGTCTTATGGCGATATTTCGTCGGAAAGCTGCACTTTGTGATAAAGGAAAGCCGCTTTGCACAGTGATACTAGGGACCAAAATAATCGATTTCACCCGCAGCAGCGAAAGTTTCATCCATTAGGAACCGAGATGGCGCCACTTCTTTAAAAAATAATTAAAAAATTCTACAAGCCAAACCAACGCACCGATTTTGATAAAGTAGGTGTCAAATGAAAGATAATTATATAATGTATCAAAGAAAAAATATATTGTAAAATAATACATTTAAAAATGCCCAAATATTAGCTTTGTTTGGAAAAATATTGAGAAATTTGTCGGATTTTACTTAATTTAAAAAAACAATTGTTCCGTGGGGTATCTTTTTATCCACTAATATTGTTGTCAATTTAATAGAGTATTTGATAAGAAAAACTGCTTGTCGATATCTTCAATAAATATGGAGATATAAGATTACTAATGAGGGCAGTAATTTCTCGGGCACACCGATTTCAATGATCTATGTATGAAACGACTTTTTTTTGTATTTATGCATATTGCATATTTTTTATATGCATTTAAAAATATATTTCAAAAAGTATGTGAAAGTTTATTTTTGTGAGGTTTAAAAAATATATCAGAAGTTTTACTTTAGAAATACCTAAAGCAAGTAAAATACATAACAAAATAATTGTATTTATCATTAACATTAACCATATCTTCTTTAAAACTGACGATGGTACTGTTTGAACTGAAAAAACAACTAAATCTTATTATTTAGTGCAAAATGCAATAGTTTAATGATTTTGAAGTATCTACTCAATGATAAAGGTAATTGAGACTTTAAATTATTGTTATGCATTCACAATGCAATTTTGTAAGTACTTATAGGAAAAATGTGATAGTAAAAAAACACGTAAAAATGAAAAATAAATTAAATCATTCAATTCAAAGGACGAAAGTCCGGGAATTTTTTAAATTAATCTTGGAACTTACTGATCTGATTGAAGTCGGTGCCAAGCCATGTAATATTATGTATTTGATAGGTTACAATTCACACCACTCCGCGCATGAGTATAGGTTTTGTGTGTTATTCTTTAACTAAGTATTTATTCTTGTTACTTTGGGCTTGTCACCGACTTCAATCAGATCAGTAAGTTCCAAGATTAATTTAAAAAATTCCCGGACTTTCGTCCTTTGAATTGAATGATTTAATTTATTTTTCATTTTTACGTGTTTTTGGGAAGCGAAATTTGTTTGCAGTTTTTTTGAAGGCGGTTTATTTTTTTTATAAAAATTTTTATTTTTCCATTTTTAGTATAAGAACGCTACCAAAAGAAACCGCAAAATGAGCAAGCGTAGCGCAATGAGCAGCTACTAAAACCCATATCTCGGACAAGAATCACCACAGAGCACGGAAACATTTTCTCTCTACTACCTAGGTATGTTCTGTGAGAATCACCATCTCTAACTCTGTTATAACCAAGGAATTTATAAGTACTACGTTATATGCACCATATATGCACCATCCACCATCAGCTAACCTAAAAGACTTGAAAGAATACAACTTAAGGTCTCGATGGTACGTAACCAAACATGCTTAACTCCTAAGGAGTTTTACCTTCCATCATCAGCTCACCTAAATAACCTGAAAGATTACAACTATATTTTTTTACGTATCAACAATAATTCAAGAATTATCCTCCAACTCCTAACCATTGAGGAGTTGTATCTTCCATCACCAGCTCATGATGATGAGCTGATGGCTATCAGATGCATATGCTTGAAATTTTTTAGAAAATACACAAAACACCCTAATCTATCTTCGGGTTTACCTTGTTCCCCTGGATTCTACCATCAAATCCTGACTTGGTTATAATGAGACCAAAACAGGAGTATAATCTTTTAAATAAAAAAAATTATTGAAATTGGTAAATAGTATAGATAGTAATTTTTCATTTAATCCTACGACCAGCCCTTGCGATCGTTGCGGTTGCTTAACCGCAACGATCGCAAAACGCGGTGATAACCCACATCACCAATCGAGGTCCTGGAAGTGAAACCCATATACCCATTATACTATGACATAATTAGTATATAAATAGTTTCCGCGTGTGACTTTATTGACGCTATTTTGAAGAACAAACTATTCAGCTAGAACAAAAACCTAACGTTTACTTACATGGATGACATTATACTTTCTGCTAATAATTCATGACTCCCATGACATCAGGCCCCATATCTCCGAAGATTGTTATCGGATCAAAATGAAACTTATATGGGACCAAATCGAAAGTATACCCAATCGAACAAAAAAACAACTATTAAAATCGGATCACTAACGCCAGAGTAATCGGTATACATACATCAAACAAAAAAAAAAAAACGGGTTGAATTGAGTACCTCCCTCCTTTTTTTGGAAGTCGGTAAAAACCACGAGCCCTATACGTAGCCCGTAGTAGAAGTATCCCGCCTGAAAGCTATTGATAAAGTAATTGTTACATTTTATTGGAAATAATTTTGAATTGTGTATCTTTTATACATTAACCTTGGATTTTCACAGTCACGATTGCAAAATTTGCACTGTAGAGTACATGGTAGGCCAATGCATCGACAGCTACAGCGCATAGTACGTTAGTACTATTATATATTCTGTGGCATAGTATTGCAGGAAGTTCTGCACTCGCAATGATCGAGAAGGTTTAACTCTGACCTGACCAAATCGGCGTAGCAGTGAACCATTTAGGAGTCCATCGCCCTTGTGAAATTTTGTGCCATCCCCAAGAAGCTCGACATGGAATTGGGGCTCTTAAATTCAAAGCGTTACCCCATATATCGCCTGCTAGGTGGTAATCTGCACGCAAGGCATGTTTGTTGAGTGCGGCTAATGTCGGGGGAAGGCTTGTCACTAGCCTATTTTTGTGTCCAAAAACAAAGTGTGAGAAAATCCCCTGAAGTAAGAACAGCTTTTGCTAGCATGTCTTATCCACCAGATACCCTCTCCAAAGAGGCAATGGCTCAATTGGAACGGATTTCATGCTTAAAAGAGGAAAGTATATATGCATATCAATAATATGTAGTTAGATTGTTTGGAAATTTACTTGCAAATTATATGATGCTCAAACAGTGTCAATGCTGTACGCAAAGACATGTTTGCCGGCAAAAATAGGCTAGTGACAAGCCTACCCCCAACATTAGCCGCAGTCAACAAACATGCCTTGCGTGCAGCTTACCAAGCAGACCGTATATGGGGTAACGCTTTGAATTTAAGAGCCCCAATTCCATGTCCATCTTCTTGGGAATGCCACAAAAATTCACAAGGGGGATGGACTCCTAAATGGTTCAGTGCTACGCCGATTTAGTAGGGTCAAAATTAAACCTTCTCGACTATTGCAGGTGCAGAACTTCCTGCAATACTAAGTATGCGCTGGTAGCTGTCGATGCATCGGCCTACCATGTAGGTACTCTACAGTGCAAATTTTGTAATAGTGTCTGTGAAAATCCAAGGTTAATGTATAAAAGATACACAATTCAAAATTATTTCCAATAAAATTTAGCATTTATACCTTTATCATTGAGTAGATACTTATTTAAATTAAAATCATTAAACTATTGCATTTTGCACTAAATAATAAGATTTTGTTTTTTTCTCAGTTCAAACAGTACCATCGTCGGTTTTAAAGAAGATTATGACTAAATAAAATTATTTTGTTATGTATTTTACTTGCATTAGGTATTTCTAAAGTAAAACTTCTGACATATTTTTTTAAACTTCACAAAACTAAACTTATAGGAAAAGGAAAAATGTGATAGTAAAAAACCACGAGCCCTATAAGTAGCTTTCAGGCGGGATTCGAACCCGCGCCTCCGGGAATCCGGCCCGATGCTCTGACCAACTAAGCTACCGAAAGGCCTACACGACTCGTCGAATTTTGCTATCACTTGTTACGCTGTAGGCCAGCGTTGCTTCATCAATGTGAGGAAACCCTCGCATCCGAAAGAAACATTTTTACAAATGTTTAACAATCGATTAAGATGAAACAGCCATATTGAGATTTTATATTATTTTTATGCATTCACAATGCAATTTTTGTAAGTATAGGAAAAATGTGATAGTAAAAAACCACGAGCCCTATAAGTAGCTTTCAGGCGGGATTCGAACCCGCGGCCGCGCCTCCGGGAAATCGATTAATCGATTTAATCGATTGTTAAACATTTGTAAAAATGTTTCTTTCGGATGCGAGGGTTTCCTCACATTGATGAAGCAACGCTGGCCTACAGCGTAACAAGTGATAGCAAAATTCGACGAGTCGTGTAGGTTTGGGCTCATTTGTTTCGTTCAGACGAGACCTATTCGCTACACTTGGTGGTGTGGGTCTGATGATGAAGCAAGGAGGAAGTCAGTGGCACTCCCTGATGACCACTAGGAAACCCCTCGAGATGGGCTCATTTGTTTCGTTCTGATGAAACCTATTCGCTACACTTGGTGGTGAGAGTCTGATGATGGAGCAGGGAGGAAGTCAGTGGCACTCCTTAAGACCACTAGGAAACCCCTCGAGTTTAGGCTCATTTGTTTAGTTGTGATGAGACCTATTTGCTACACTTTGTGGTGAGGGTCTGATGATGGAGCAGGGAGGAAGTCAGTGGAACTCCTTAATAACCACTAGGAAACCCCTCGAGTTTGGGCTCATTTGTTTCGTTCTGATGAGACCTATTCGCTACACTTGGTGGCGAGGGTCTGATGATGGAGCAGGGAGGAAGTAAGGGTTCGGCTCGCGCATCTGGTATCTAATAGACTCCACTTGAATTTCTAGAACTAAATACATACAATCACGCCTTTGAGTTATAATGTTTACGGGGTGGGCAGACACATGAATGGACTGTGATATCGATTACCATCCCCATCCATAGCTTGCCATTAATTGTTAAACTAAAAAATAAATATGTAGTTTAAAAAACTATAAAAACACACTTTTAAGTACAAAATAACCGTCTATCCAGTAACTGAAATTAAAAAGCGTGGTGCGCCCATTGCAAATCATGCATTATTGACAACGCTCACTTGACGCTTACTCTATGACTAGTATTCGAAATAGGTACTTGTTTTTATTTCTTCTTCCGGACAAGATTGTTTGCAGTCTTTATATAAGGGAAATAAAACTAAATTTACAGTATTTAAATTATGTTATATTTGACTTAGGTAATTCATATATTTAACACATAATATATCAAACGATTATTATAATGACGAACCACAGAATATTCTTTCATTGCATAAAACACACATAAGTAGTTACGTCACGGATGCATAAATAAGATTTAATGATACCTAAATAAATTATTACAATTTCCGACAATAATTGTCCACTGCAACTTTATAAAAGTAATGGTGCCCGACAGCATTATCTTTAACACATTAACTTTGGCAGAAAACTTAAGTTTAACCAAATTTCAGAAGCAGTAGAGTAGGAGAGCTAACAACTAGTATTTCACAATACTTGTTTTCCTAGACAGTTCTTCCTTCCTTCAGTATCTAACTATCGACCAGCATCAGCCTGTAATCAGAAGGCAAACGTTAATATTACTGTGATAATTCCCCGGCATCCCAACTTCCACCATATACATTCCTAAGAAAGAAGTATTACTAGTAGTAAGTAATTAGAAATCCATCACCAGACCAATTGATAGATAATTTTATTTCGATGCAATATACTTATTGAGATCATTTAACGTTCAATCAATTACATTATCTGTGGCTGTTTATTTGTGCTTTGTGTAATACAAGTACAGAAAAGGTTTCATGCACATTCGTGTTTTAAGTGGTCGATGCATTTTAATAAAGTTATGATTCATACTCGATTTCACATTTTCAATGATAAACGAAAATTTAGATGACATGAGTCTTGAGTTTTGTAACTTTTGGTATAGTTACTGAAGGAGGCAGCGGGAGGATATTGTTGCCATATCGAGCGTGAAAGTTTTTATCTATAGAAGCATCACTTTCGTCGTTGGAGGGTGTAGAATAATAACTTTTAGATATGCCATTACCCTGAAAACATTTATATATAGCTAAATCAGGTAATCGCAAACATCGTTTTAAATCAAATTACTTAATTATTAACCGGTACTAACCAAAGCTTCAGTCTTCTTGCGCAAATTGGATCTAGATAAGGTAAGTGCCAGCTCAGATTGTAGCCTGTTAGTAATAGGGACATCTTCAGTCTCGCCGTTTCCGTCTGGTTTATCACTGCCATTGAGAAAGTCTAATTTGGTGGGCTCCCGCCTGCTGCCTCCGCTGGCGTACTCCCCTATGGTCACGGACACGGGGCGAGCAATCTTCTTCATAGTGGCAGTGCCGTTAGGAGCTCTCATAAAATATGTAGACGGTGGTTTGGGCAAGACGCTGACTGGGTTCTTCAACTTGTAAGACTCGAGCGACTCGAGTTCCGCCCTCTCATCCTTGCCTGTATACTTAGTCTGTACAGGATTAGTCTTGTTATTGTAATCCGGTGTAGGAGTTCTCGTTAACGTGCCATTACGAAGATTGACAGCTTTTATTACGTCGGAATGAAAAGGCTTGGTAATTGATTTGTGATTTGCTACTGCTTTGGATTCTCCGTTCTGTTGCACATTTGTGTTTGGCATCTGGAAAATGAAACATTGAGCAATTAGTGGATAGCGCGTTTGTTGAGCGTAGATAATGCATGGATTACGAGCCGTGCATACCGGAGGCGGGGGCGGCGGGTTGTCGGTGGCTTCTCGCTTGGGTGGCGCGTGGTTGTTGGTCGCGACTTCCGCAGACGCGTACTCTGCCTTCCTCAATGGCAACGTCTGCTGTCGATCCTGAGAGACGAGAGAAAATTTGAGTTAAATACAAATCGATTCCAATGGATTTATTAATCTCATAGGTAGGTAATTTTTAAAGATTAAAATAATACTGCAACTGCGGCTTTTATACTGATGTCAATAATAAGAAAATACATTTGATATCGAATAAGTACGGTACGAGTAGGTACCTTCTGCACGAAACGATAGGATCTTGGCAGTTGAAACACAGATACATCACAGAAATTAATACTTAATAATACCTATAAAGAATAGGTATAATTAGAATCGACTGCACATCAAGCTTGACTTGACATATTTTGTACCGCAAAAACACAAATTTTAATACGATATATTTAAATACGATAACCATTCGCTGGCACACACCACATTGCATATGATGCAATGTGGTTTGTGTCTGAACTGCATGTGTGTAGCTGTAGTAACTTGAATAACAATAACAACTACTTTATATGAATTATATGGATTTGATACAAACTAATTAAAGGTACCTAGGTATATTATTATTAAAATAAAGAGAACGCCTGTTATTCTACTTAATCGATCAGTTAAAGCAATCACGGAGCAATTCGGGCCGCCTAAGTATTGCAAAGAAGTTGGGTTGGCGATAAGTAGTATTGCTATTCGAGGTCAACCATAGAAAACAATAAAGATTTTACAAGAAAACGTTTGAAATAACTATTTGTAGGCTGTAGTTAGGTAGTTCAGTCTACCAGGGTTGGCTCTCGTTTTAACATTCAATCTTTGGTAATTAATGTATTTCGTATAATAAACACATCGTATAATAAACACATCGTAACAATAAGTAACAGGCGGCAATTATATTTGTAAATAATTAAAGAATTGATTAAGAGGCCGTTTCTAGTTTTAGGTGATTTAGACTGTTTTTTATTCTTTCGGAGCTGATTAGAGACAAAATAAATTAGTAATATTGTAAGTAAGTATTAAGATAATAATATGATATTATATTGAAGTTTATTTCAATATTAAAATTGAGGCCGAGACAATTTATTGATTTTCATTTTAATAGATTGTTTAATTTCATATACTTACTTAAGTACCTAACCTGAAACGTGTTTAAATGTGTATGTGTCGTTCATGCGTCTTTAACGGAATAGTTGTTTATAAAATACTAATTGCTTATCTTATACCTACAGCAATTAAGACATTGAAATAGTAGATTGTACAACAAGTGCATAAAACGTACCACTTTACCCGAGACGTATATATCCATCCGAGCCGTAGGCGAGGGTGGATAGTCAATTTGAGGGTAAAATGGGTTTTATCTACGAGTTATACACTCTGCTTTTCACTTCGAGTGTGAGGAAAATAAATAACAATATTGCAAAAAAGAAAAAATAAAGACTTCGCCATATTGGCGGGAAGACTTTTTTTTTATACGTGGCAGTGGCAGCACAGTGACTTTAGCATAGATCGTAATCCATAATGCTCTTGAAATACTTATTTCTTACAAAACTCATTAATTTTGCCTAGTTTTTTATTTAGTAAGTAATTTAAAATGGATTGTGTAGAAAATTAAAGAAACAGAATGAAATAACAAGTTTATTTAACGAATTTTAATTGCGTGTGTGACTGTTTACCTGACGACCTTGGTCTTAGAGTCTGAGACTTAGACGAAGATTTTACTTTATGCACTAGAGCATAAAAAGCGATCTTATGCAGCCTATACCCAACATAAACACGAACTTTACGAGCATGAGAAGTGAAAAATACTTTTATAGTACTTTTATTCAGAAATTCAAAGAAAAAAAGGATTGACTTAAAAGGGCTTAATTTTAAACTAATTATAAGCGACTCCGTAGCTCAGTGGTTAGAGCAGTCGCCCGGATAGCGAAAGGTGTGGGTTCGAGTCCCATCGGAGCTGGTTGTTAGACGGGTCGATTTTTCTAAATACTTCATTTTCCATTTTTCAATCACAAAAATTGCATTGTGAATGCAAAAAAGTAAAAATTTAAATAATTATAAGCGAATATGTCTTCGGATTTCTAGCGTATACAACAAAGTTTAAAATTTAAAAATACACTTACATTGTTACTATATGAATATTGATTTATACTTAAATGCTTAAAATAAATAAATATTAAAAATGTTTATTTTTAGGGAGATAACAAGATAGTTTTAAGTTATCCGAAATTCTCAATTATATACGGGTGCCCACTGCTAGTATGGCAGAGCGCGTTGCGAGTTTCTTGCCGGTTCTGTTCGTTATAATTTATTAGGGTAAAAAACCGGTATAGATGCCCCACTTTTTGAAATAACCTCCTAATTTTAAAACTATTCATTTTATATGAATTAATTCTACGAATGTAGCTGGCTTAATCCTTTATAATGAATTATTATTTGGTTTTTTAAACTATCAATTACAGATTTTGCAGAATTTAGCTTTTTGTGAAACACTTTTTTTGAGGAACCTGTATGTATGGATAGTTGCCCCACTATGAAAATACTAAGAAGGATAGATGCCTGCAGTGCGGAATACATGCCCTTTGTATTTGACGACCGATTTGGAACAGGGGTAGGCTACCCACCTTCTGCGCCAGTGGTCTCGGGTTCCATTCCCGAACAAGACAAACGTTTGTATGCATGAACATGTCTATTTGTCTTGGTCTGGGTGTTTGCTATGTAGGTATATTAAGTATGTATTTACAAACAAAAAGTATTTAAGTATATATTTATCCGTTATCAAGTTTTCCATGACACAGTTTCTTAATAAAATTAAAATGGGCTTAGATAATTGGTGTGAATGTAAGAAGTTTTTTATTATTTATTATTATTTATTTATTGTGTAAATAAAAAAACTCAACCAAATGTTATGAGTTTGTTCGACTCCAAAACAGCAAATGTCTCCAAGAAATATGAGCCGAATTATGAAAAATATTATGCATTTTTTAAATCTTTTAATTTTGATTGCTAGCAGACAATTCTGACACAAATAACCATAATTAAATTTTAAAAGCAATCGTTCAACAAAAATATAAATTCTTAATTGATATTACAAAATATTAATTAAGTATTAAGTTTCAACAAGCATACTCATACTTTTGTTTTATAAATTTTTGAAAGAATTTATTTAACAAAAATATTAATTCTTGTTTGTAACCTTCGATATGATCGAAGTTTGTAACATAAAATAAAATATTAAGTAGGTACCTATTGTGTGTCAACATACATAATTATACAACGTATAAGTATTACTTTCATTCATTTTTAAATCAGATTTTTTTTTATTATTTTATTTGTACCGCCTTCGCTTGTCTCGTTTTTCCCAAAGGTTGGCTGGTAGAGAATGCTTTTAGCGTTAAGCCCGCCTTTTGTACTCTACTTGATGTAACTGTACAATAAAGTTTAATAAATAAATAATAGTATATTATGATACAAGTGAGCTTAGGTTGCTCATTATACACGAGGCTGTGGGTTGCAGCCCGAGCCGCAGGCGAGGGCGTAAATCAGCCGAGTGTCTAGTGAGTAAGTTGCTCACGAGTTTCATACGCACTTTTTCAACACACTTGCGAGGAAAAACAAACATTTATTGCATACATATTGTATTAACCTAATATAGGTACAAAGAGAAAAAGCGCGCAAGTTTTTTTTTTTGCACGCGCCAAATGTGAGGTGATTCATTACATACAGCGATACAGCCTACTTCAAAATAATTAAGTATGATAATAGTGATAAAATGCAAATGTTTTATAACAAATTATTGTGAATTATAAATAATTTGATAATAATATTCTTAATTATGTTTTTTGTCTTAATTAGGGACACATTTATTAATTCTAAAAACGTAAATGGATTTTCAGCCGTATAAAACCTCTTTGTTGTTACAAAAAAAGAACTGTATCTATTACCCGCTGAAATTGAAAATGCTCTGTTGACTCGCATATAACTTGCAGTTAGGTACTAACTTAACTTTGTAGGGATACTGTATTACCCGGTTAAATTGAAAAGTCTCTGTTTACTCGCATATAATTTGCAGTTAGGTACTTACTTAACTTTGTAGGGATAATTCTATTACGCAACTAGTACTGTAATATTATTATGCACGCGTGGGTTATAGTTCGGTTTATGGCCCTAAGATCGATGTAATAAGGCTCACTTTATGAGCAAGTGTGTTGAAAATAAAATAATCATACTTTTTCTATTATTTTTTTAAAACATTCTATGCAGATATCTATATTAAAGTTATCCTGTCCATCTTTCTTAGTATTCTTCATAGGCAAACCTTTAGTTTTCCTTCCTTTAATTTCATAGTCAGGTGGATTGTCTTCATCTCCGCTGTTTGCTCTGTAAATAATTTGTCTTTCCATGTCCATGCCCCTAAGGGCACGTATACCTCGAAAAATCAGAGCAACTATCCTTTGTGATAGGGATAGATGCCAAAGTGTTTTACAAATACATTAAAAACAAAAGAGCAACTATTTACGTCTAAATGTACCTACACTTAATGAACCAGTATATTGATGTAATAAAAAATATAATGGAATTTATTAGTACCTACTTAAAGTTATACATCGCATGACAGCCCGTGGCCAGTTTAGGTGCAGGGTGTCTGCAGCTCCTACTAATACTATTATTTCTTAGTCACGAGTTTGAGAAGTTAGGTTTTTTTTAAATGAGGTATCTATCCCACTGCGGCATCTATCCCGGTTTTACCCTACAAGGTCTACCGAGTTTGAGAAGTTAGATTTCTAAAAATGAGGTATCTATCCCACAGCGGCATCTATCCCGGTTTTACCCTACAAGGTCTCCCTGTGTCTCCCATCCGCCCGTAGGATTTGCGAACCCGATGGCTTAGCTTCATTGACGTTCACAAGTGCTGTAGGTATCAGCCTAAAATGGATAAATGATTTGAATATGAATAGGTGGCTTGCAAGAGATTGTTATGTTATAGATATAGAGCAATAAGGGCAACTATTGTGTGTTTACTTTGTTTAGTAATGTATATTTATACTTACCTACTAATAATATTATAAAGAGAAAAGATTAAAATATTTTTTTTTTGTTTCTAACGAATAAACTCAAAAACTACTGGACCGATTAAAAGAAAATCTTTCAGTATTAGAAAGCTACATTCTTCCTAAATGACATAGGTTATAATTGATCACGATGTTCCCACGGGAACGCGTACTAAGGTAAACGGCCCATTACTCGTCAGATTCTGAAAAAAGTTGACTTTGAAGCCCTCCCCTGTAAAAACTAGTTGACTTAGAAAAAAAATAATTTCATGGCGAGGTAAACAATTTATTCGTCTTTTTAGAAAATATTGCATTATTATCGTTGAAACACAGCAAAAAATTAGATATTTAATCAATTAAAAAATGACCCCTATGTACCATTAGTCGACAGATTTGTCCCAATAATCGTCAAAATAGCCTAAAACTCGTCAATTTTAATCACCAATTTGAACTCTATGACTTTAAACTTAAAGTTCATATTTTTTTCCTTTTTTAACCGACTTCAAAAAAAGGAGGAGGTTCCTCCTTCTCAATTCGTCGGAATCTATTTTTTTCGTTTTTTAATGTATGCTACTCGATTCGATGCTTGATATTTCCCCACTCGATGGAATCAGAAATGATGAGATCCGCAGGAGAACTAAAACAACCGACATCGCTCGAAGGATTGCATCGTTGAATTGGCAGTGTGCGGGACACAAAGCGCGGAGAACCGATGGCTGGTGGTGCGAATGGGTTCTCGAATGGCGACCGCGTACCGGACGACGTTCCGTGGGCAGACCCCCTACAAGGTGGACCGACGATGTAGTCAAGGTCGCAGGAAGCCGCTGAATGCGGGCGGCGCTAGACCGATCGTTGTGGAGATCCTTGGGGGAGGCCTATGCCCAGCAGTGGGCGTCGTTCGGCTGAGTATTGAGTATTGACATGATGACTCGATTACTCAAAGACGGCTTGACCGATTTGAAATAATTTTTTTTTTGTTTGAAAGGGTGTACTTCCTAGTTGGTCATGTCAGGATCTGATGATGGGATTCTGAAGAAATCAAGGAAACACTTCAAATATTATAGGCACTCCTATAAGGATTTGGGAGTTTTCTTTAGTAACTCATGCATTTGCACTTGGTAAGCACCATTTGGTGAAGTGGAACTGACGATGAAGACCACAGATAGTCATCGAAAATATTAATTAAATACAAAATATTTGACGGGCGCGATACGTACGCTTACCTTAATAGTGGTTCATAAGCAATTTTCAAGTATTTGCATCTGGTAGTCATTATCTCACGATGAGGAGCTGTTGATGGAAGGTACAACTCCTCAATGGTGAGGAGTTGGAGGATAATTCTTTAAATATCGTTGAAAGGTAAACATTTATAGTTCTTATCTTTCAGGTAATTTAGGTAAGCTGCTGATGGAAGGTAAAACTCTTTAACGCTTAGGAGTTAAATATATATACTCCCGGACAATCAAATCGGCCCACTGGACTTTTTTCATACAAACATGCTCAGTTTAGCGTCCCGTAGATAGGGAACTATTTGCATCTGTGCGATGATTATTTACGTCAATAAAGAGGCAAAACGCCCAAATAACGAATCACAGTATTAAAAATTTACAAAAAGCGCAGAATTTTTATAAAAATGAAAAACAATAAGTCAAACTTTATCTCCCATATAACGTTATATGGAGCGATAAGTTCGGTTTATTCTTTTTTCTTTTTCGCAAAATTGAAGACAGGTTGAAGATATTTGAAAGTGTGATTCGACAATTAGGCGTTTTGTCTCTTCATTGACGTAAAAGTTATAGCACTGATGCAAATAGTTTCCTATCTTTGAGACGCTAAAGTGAGCATGTTTGTATCAAGAAAGTCCAGTGGGCCGATATGATTGTCCGGGAGTGTATAATAGTATTTGGATATTTCTTCTGACACAAGTAATGGCCTTTTTCTATCCTGTTCTTCATCAGTGACTTCTTACTCGAGCTGCCAAAGCATCGATCGTCCTTTGAGTGAGATTCTTGAAGATACTTTTCTGGACGTTTCTAAGAACTTTAATGTTGTTCATATAAATGCACAAAGCATCCCTGCCCACTTCCCTGATTTTCTGGCGTCAGGTTTCAAGACTTTCCTTCATCCCAAACTTCCTTCTATCTCATATTCCTTGTCTGGATTCCAATTACTGATCCGAAACGACCATATAAGTTCCTCACATAAGGGGTGGCAGGTTATCTGCGTTCACATATCCCTTTTACTATTCTTAGTCGCTCTCCACAACCACCACCTACCAATAGCGCCGGACACCTCTTCCTTAAGATATGTCTGTCCCATTCTAAAGTACTTCTTGGTGTCTACTATAGCCCTTCTCTCCGCGTTGACTATTTCGAGTCGTTCGAACAGCTCTTAGACAACTTTAGTCCTTATTACTCTAATACCATAATTATGGGTGATTTTAACACTTGCCTCATTAAAGAAGACACTCGTGCTCAAAAACATCTTTAGAGTTAAATCCTCTAATTTGCACATTTTACCCTCACAGGCAACTCGTCACTTTCCCAACTGCTCTCTTTTAGCCTTCTTTACACCCGATGTTAAGTGGTGATAAGGCTGAAGCTGGAAGCGCACTACTCCCGGAATCCCCAATCACTGAGGAACTGGCTATCTTATCTCTAACTGCCGGAACAAAATAATACTGAAAATATATTTTTTATGGCGTCTGACTTAGATAAGACGGTGGTAGCTAGCCAGGCGGACTAAGAACTAGTCCTACCACCAACCAAACCCAATACAATATGTACCCCTACTGGGAATCGAACCCGGGACCTCTTGGTTTGAAATCGGTGGTGTGAACCACTATACCACAGAAGCGGTTAAATCTTGATCTTACAATCGACTCTTCTCCTGTTCATGCTGTTACATGGTAAGATTTCTTCAGGTGCCTTTTCCTATCACGACCTGATTTATCTCTCATACCGTATTCGCCCCCCCTAAGTTGAAACCTACTGTGCAGCTTCAGCGTAGCTTTAACCACATTGACCAGGACCAACTACTTGCTGATGCTGCTAAATTGGACTTGTTCTTAGTCCGCCTGGCTAGCTACCACCATTTTATCTAAGTCTGACGCCATAACAATGATGTTTTCAGCATTATTGTGTTCCGGCAGTAGTGCGCTTCCACCTTCAGCCTTATCACCACTTATCATCAGGTGTGATGAAGGCTAAGTGCTACCCCGTTGTGAATAAATAAAAAATAAATAAATTGGACTGATCGGCAAATTATATATCTGATTCTGTGGATGAGCAGATTAAAATTTTTAATAAACTTATTATCGAGCTCTACGACGTACACGCTCCTATTAAACCTGTTAAAATTAAGCATCTTCCAGCGCCATGGTTAACTAGTGAGATACGGGCGCTTATGAACAAAAGAACAGAACAAAAGTATTAAACTTGATCCCTCAGAAGGAAATAAAAAAAAAACTTGCTCGAAATCGGTGCAATAATGGTGATAAAGGACGCTCAAAGACGCTACATTCATAAGTCTATCGAAAGTGGAGATCCAGCAAAAGTAAGGAATTTTTTAAAAACTCTTGGTGTTGGCAAAACTCACATCAATGTCTCCAAAAATAACATCGACTTCAACCGACTTATGGCCTACACAGACTAAAACTGGGGTATCCCTTTCGATGCCACGGCATCATTTTAAAGCATAGCAATTTATGTCGTATTTCTATACCGATACGTTTGAATGTCCATTAGTAAAAATTTAAATCCCTTGCCATGCCGTCCCGGTCTGCGTAGGCCTTTAATAGTAATTTCACATCTTCAGTGCCTATCGATGACACCAAAAAAACTAAAACTTCGGATTATCTTTCTTACCTGCCAACCCATGAATCCTCTTTTTGTTTTAATCTATTTGCAGATTGTGATGTTAAGAGAACTATCACGTCTATCAACTCCAGTGCTGTAGGTGCCAAGACCTAATCACTCCTGTTATTACCCATATCTTAAATACATAGATTTCCTCTGGTACTTTTCCTTCAGCTTGAAGAATGCCAATGTTATTCCTCTCCCTAAAAAATCTAAACCTTGTTTTCAGATTTCCTTCCCATTTCAATCCTCCTTCCTTTTCAAAGTCCCTGAAAAACTCATTCATCGACAGCATACTGACCATCTCCATGTACATCATCTCCTTAATCCCTTTCAGTCTGGCTTTCACAAGGGCCACAGCAACTCCACAGTACTTGTGAAAATTACTGATGTCATACGCCTTGCTATGGAAAATCGTCAGCTTACGGTAATGACATTACTTGATTTCAGTAATGCATTCAACTCGGTTGACTTTGACATTCTCCTTAGCCTTTTACCCTCTCTGAACATATCTCATCTCCAGCTACTATTGATTGGTTTCAAAGTAACCTACTAGGGCGACGGCAGCGTATTCGCACAGGAGATTCTTTCTCCGGGTGGTGTGATATCGTTGCTGGTGTTCCTCAGGGTGGCGTCTTATCTCCACTTCTCTTTTCTATATTTTTAAATTCAATCACACAATCTCTTTCTAGTTCCTTTCACCTTTACGCTGATGATTTACAGATATACTCTCACGCACCGATGTCTGACCGCTCTCGTGCTATCACTACCACAAACTTAGAACTAGCACTAATAACTTAGGTCTGACCTTAAATCCGTCGAAAACAGTGCATTATCATAGGTATTCCAGTCCTCATTTTATTTCAAGGATCGATCTTGAACAAATTCCTAAGGTTTCTTTGGACGAAACCGACATCCCTTTCTCAACAACTGTCAGGAACCTCGGTGATATTCTAGACCAATGTTTATCATGGAGACCCAATGTAGAAGGAGTAAGAAAAAAGGTGTTTGCTGCGTATAGTTCGTTGAATCGACTACGCAATTTCTTGCCGACCAGTACCAAAATCACTCTGGCACAGTTCCGTTTATTGTCCATTATTGACTACGCTGATGTCTGCTACACAGATCTGTCTGAGAAGTTACTTGATAAATTTGAGCACCGGCAAAACCTTTGTATCAGGTTTATCTTCATTCTACGTAAATATGACCACGTGTCATCATTCCGTAGTAAACTCAATTGGCTCCCTATTCGCCGGCGCAGGGATTTGCATAATCTTAAACTTCTCTACTCCATACTTTTCCTACCCTCTACCCTTCGTTATCTTAAAAAATGATTTTCTTATCGATCGATAAAGGTGCAACACACTGCATGGATGAGGGTGAGGATCTGTGTAGCAGATATCAGCGTAGTCAATAATGGACCTTATGGACGTAGTCAATAAAACACTGTGACGATATTAGGTGCAGTTTGTCATGCGTGTCCCAATTACCGTCAAATTAGTAGTAATTTTGTCGAGTACTGGGTCAAACAGGGTTTATGAAGAACCAGTAAATGTCACACACAAAATAATAATATCTAACATTAAATCAAGACTTTTTATGGATTATAATCGTTAGAAAAATGACTTAACTATTTTACGAAACAATCACACTTACCACACAGCTAATAGTTTCTTAAAATAAGAGAAGGGAAACTGGACCACTGGGTCACACTTTTAGGAGCTGAATTTTGATTATTTACTAAATAAGGTGTCCTCAACTTTTCAAAAATTCTTTGTCGGTCGCTATTGCAGTTTATAGCTAAGTGTTGTCATTTTAATTGTGCATTAGATTACCATGAATATGTTGCCATAAAACACGTTTAATAATGTGTGGTAGATAAATATTACCAAGCCTTTTTTTAAAAAATGACGAGTATTGGGGCGCTGTCGACATTACCAGCGTTTACCTTACGCGGGTGAAACCGCGGAGAGCCACTAGTGTGCAATAAAAGTGGCAACGCGTGGTACCCGTTCCCGTGGGAATGGTGGAAGAAAATGTAGCCTATGTCACTCAGGAAGAATGTAGCTTACTAATGGTGAAATATTTTTATTAAATCGGTTCAGTAGTTTTTACAAGTTTTTTATTAACTTGAATGACATTTTTACTAAAAACTTATTCTCCCTTACTCCAAAACGTGGACTAAAATAGTCCTGGTTTAAAACTGGTACAAACTGGTGCTGTCACTTTCATTTTCTGAATGAAAGAGAGAATTAGCATCAGTTTTAAACCACGACTAACTTTAGTCCACGTTTTGGATTATGGGGGATTGAGTTTATCCATTACAAACAATCAGATCTTTCCTCTTTATAATATTATTTAGTACCTATAGAAGTATAAATTTGATATACTTACGTGAAAAACTATAAAAAGTTTAACTGAACAGTGAAAAGAATTTCCAAATCGTTTGGAATGGAAATAAATAACCGTTGAAAATTACTTCTAAATTAGATTCTGTCGAAACCGGTGTAAAACGATCCTATTGTCGAGAAATAAAATTTGCTATTTGACTAACGTTATTAATTCTCGAAATACTTACAAGCGTGTGTAATTAAATTATTATAGTTAAGTAGGTACCTATAACGAGATTTGAAAATAGGTACTTTTACTCGATTCATTCGGAACTAGATAAACTATAGGTAGGTAAGCGATAAAACGTAGCATAGCGAATTTCCCGCTCGGAAAGGCTTCACCGCCTTGAAGATAAATTTAAGTATCGATTTATCACAAAATAGCGAGTGAAACTTACAGCCAACTAAATGAAATAAATCCCATGGCGAAACTAAGAGGCGTAATTAAAGCAAAGGTTTTATGCAAAAGGGAAAAGTAATTGCGACGCAATTACCTTCCAAATGTTAATTACAAAATGGTGTATTATCATAACTCACAAAACGTGCAACTTCCAACCGTGTATGGAATTCAAATATTTATTTTTAATGAAATGTATGAGTATATAGCGCTAACGCATAATCCCCATTCGCATTAGCTAGACGTCACGTCACGGCTCGCATACATTATGATATCATACATACGATCGCCAACTAATGTTGAAGGTGGGTTAGGTTAGGTATTTAGTACTTATTGCATCACGATCACGAGGAAAAAATAACTTACTCGTATAATCACAAACTAGTAAAAACAGCTTTAGGTATTAGCAAGAAAAGAACGATACTTAATTCTTGAAAGCTTTTGGAATGCATATCTACACGGTAACATTATTTTAAAGAGTAGGTAGTTAGGTACCTACTAGTACTGAACTAATAAATTCTATGAAAGTTTTTCCAATTTGTATTGACAAATCAAAACTTACTTTTAATTTTTATTCAGTGTAGGTATAAGTATATTTAACACAAAAGCCTTCTCTAAATTATGAATCACGGATACATTGATAAATAACATAATGTTATGTGTGTTAGCTTTTTGTTTTGTTTTGTTCTGCTTCTGTATTCGTCGTCGTGTTGCCCGTACTGTACCTTTAAAAGTCCTGTCAGAATAACAGCGCTTCTGGGTCATTCTGACCATCTAGACATGACCCAGGCAGGTGCCGAGACAGGGCACTTTAGCTGCACATTCTGTACTTCGCTTCGTTTTGTTTTTCTTTTCTTTTCCATAACTTCTTTTTATATGCCTTGTGTGTTTTATATGTCTTGCTTTTGTTATGTTGTGTGTTGCTAATCAATGATTTTTCTTTCTTTCTATATAAATAAAGGTCTTGTCAATAGTGGGCTATACGATCATTTTAGAATGCAAAAAGTACCAGTCTCTAAACCGGCTTGAATAAATCTTCAAAAAGGGATAGGTACTCCTTAAGATCATTATTAATTAACATTTTTTTCATGCGCGATGTACTTAGGTATTCGGAATCCTGCCCGACGGTGTGATGATTCCTGGCATGACCACAGAGGATTTTCTTAATATTTTTGTGGTACACATTCATGAAAAAAATGTTCTTTAATGTACTCTTGAACAAAAAAATTGTACTCTTCTGGTTTCGACGTTCTGGCATACCTAAAGTGGTCGTGCCCGGGACGAGTTTTCTGGCACGACCACGCTAGATTTTAGGATATTGTGATCTATTTAAGGCGATACTCTGAAAAAATATGTTAAAGCGAGATAGCAATGAGAAACGACGCGCGCGGGAGCGAGACCGATTTTGCAGATTACGCAAAAAAAACAAAAAATCACTTCGTATTAAAAAACTATAGCGATTTTCAAAAAATGCTTCTATACGATGCTTAATATTATTGGTGTCCACTAATCAAATTAAACCAATTTTCAATAGTATATGTAACCCCATTTAAGAATAATCTTGATATTTCGTATTTTTTAGAGGTATGTTCGAAAAGAAAAAGTGTCGAGGGAAAATCATAAAATCGTGTTTCTGAAACTATACGATTCTAGATAAAGGTATGAAGAAATATATATCTTATTACCAGATTTATGACAACTCTAACCGTCCTATAGTTTTATATCAAAAAGTCCATACTTTTTCCGAGTAGCGCCTTAAGGATATTAAGAGGTACAAATTGTAGAAAATATATGTAGGTACTCAACTTTACAAGTCAAATTACAGGTGAATTGAGTAGTTTTAGCAGTTTTATTCAAACTTTTAATAGGTTTAAAATTACTTACCTAGCTTCTTATCACATCCACATCTAAAAAAAAAACGTCCTGACTAAACACTGTGGTTATGTAGATACCTACTACTATAATCGCCTCTGTGGTCTTGTGGTTCACACCACCGATTTCAGACCCAGAGGTCCCGGGTTCGACTCCCAGTGGGGGTAGATATTGTATTCGGTTTGGTCAAAGTCAAAGTCAATAAATTTTTATTCATATAGATTAAATAAAATTAATGCGAATGAATCAACCAATCGTGGTTGGTGGTAGGACTTGTTCTTAGTCCGCCTGGCTAGCTACCACCAACAATGATGTTTTCAGCATTATTGTGTTCCGGCAGTTAGAGAATCAGATAAGATAGCCAGTTCCTCAGTGATTGAGGATTCCGGGAGTAGTGCGCTTCCACCTTCAGCCTTATCACCACGTAAGGCGCTACTCGGAAAAAGTACTTATGGACTTTTGATTTAAGACAATAGGACTTTAAAACTGTTAAACCACTCAATTCAGCTGTAATTTGACTTGTAAAGTTAAGTACTTACATATATTTTCTACAGTTTGTACCTCTTAAATTCTTAATATCCTTAAATAGATCACAATATCCTAAAATCTAGCATGGTCGTGCCAGAAAACTCGTCCCGGGCACGACCACTTTAGGTATGCCAGAACGTCGAAACCAGAAGAGTACATTTTTTTTGTTAAAGTGTACATTAAAGTACACTTTTTTTCATGAATGTGTACCACAAAAATATTAAGAAAATCCTCGGTGGTCATGCCAGGAACCATCACACGCCCAACGCATGTGCCGAGGAAAATAAAATCACAAAATAACTATACCTACTCACCACATACATTTTGATAAAATCTGTGTTATGCCAATTCACATCTATTATGTATATAATATTTTATTTACTTTATTATATTTTATAAATTACTAGCTGACCCAGCGCGACTTCGTTCCCGTGGCCCTACCCCCTGCTCCACCCTACCCTACCCGTACTCTACCCCTACCCTACCCTACCCGTACTCTACCCCTACCCTACCCTACCCGTACTCTACCCCTACCCTACCCCTACCCCTACCCCTACCCTACCCCTACCCTACCCTACCCTACCCCTACTCTAATCCTACCCTACCCCTACCCTATCCCTATCCTATCCCTACCCTACCCTACTTCTACTCTACCCCTACTTACCCCTCCTTCCCCTATTTTCTCAAACCCTTAAAACCTTCCCTTAAAACCTTCCTTGGACTTCTACGAACATTTCAAGACCAAAATTAGCCAAATCGGTCCAGCCGTTCATGCGTGATGTCGTGACCAAGGGAAATAGGGATTCATTTTTATATATATAGATATATAGGTAAGGTAGTAACCTACCTTTAATTTTTTCTGTTACAATCAGAATAAAAACAAAATATGTAAGTAACTTTAGAATGAGATGAGGCTATTCCTTTCGTTAGTCGCACCTACTGGCATCAACGATACAAAAAAAATGTGTCACAGGTAGTACCTACCTAAGTATGATATATTATGTTGCTATAAGGGTCAGGCCGTAGATTTTGCCACATTCGAGGGTACAAAAGTCTCCGCCTCATATAATTTTAAATATAGTACTCTTAGAAATGTCTCAATCTTATCATCGTGTTTCCTAAGAAATAGCAAACCAAGGCAGATATAGATATTTGGATAAGTTTATATATTTGGAAAACTATTTGACATTTCCTTCCCAAAAGTGACGGATTTTTTATAAAAACCGCGAATCCGCAGTGGTAGGTGTACAGCTTAAACATCGATAAAATTATCATTTTTTAACTTATTGATGAGCTGTTTGATTTGACGTTATAAAATAATAATAAGGTTGCCATTCCTTTAATATCTTTGCGTCTTTCCTAAGAAAAAAGATAAATTTTCGGCAATAAGATTTTTTTTTTGAAAAACCATTTCTTTGCGCTACTTATATTGCGCAACCATTTTCACCCATTTTATGGTTTTAAAACATTTATTAAGATTTTGTTTGAGTGCTGGCATCACCAAAGTATCGTATTCTATGGTCAATGCAGCGTTGACGACCATATTTTTTGACATTTCGGTGTCAACTCCGATCAAAGTGAAAAGTGTCGCCTACTTTGCAGAGTGCATTTTTTGAGATTTCAAGGTAAGTTTTTGATTAAAACTTATAATTGTTGTTGCGCATGGTTTAATTAGATGTGTGTGATCTGTATATGTTAAACTAGCCTTGTTAAATAGTATATTTTAAGAGTTATAATCGATTTCATTTGCGCCTCGGTTCCGCAAAACTGTCTTTATGTCACTTTGCGATACCGGTTGTGTAGAAATTGCGCCACTTATTTTACGCTATTGAATAATAGTGCATGCACACAAGGTTTTCAAGTTTTTTATTATTTTGAAATTACTTTTAGCTGTAATTCCGCTAAAAAACATGACTAGCATTACTATTAATTGATTTGTTAGATTTTATTAATATTCTATAAGTACAGGGTGTTCGGCAGAACGTTAAACATACGAAAATAGGGGTAGGTGCGGTGGTCTGCTACCTAACCAGCCTCAAAGATTTTACCTAGGTCCAAAGTTTTTTTATTTTGTATTTTATAAGTTTTGGAATTTCGTCACTTTCATACTAATTTTTAAACCCATGTAACTTTTTTTTTATTGACAGATCTATTTTTTTTTATTTTTGGCATCCTAATGGTTGGCAGGTCCTTTTAAAAGTGATACTTCAAGCAGGTTGTTGCTAGAGTCAAAGTAATGGACTCTCAAACATTGAAAAGAGTTGAAATAAATTTTAAAGTTGTATTATATTTATATAATTAATAATGAATAATACCAAATACCTCCATCTAACAAATTAAATGTATTTTTTTTTTGTAAATTGAACAAATCATACATAGGTACTTACTAGTTTTGTCATCCTGTTTAACTTTTCATTGTGCGCAATATATAAAAAAGAATTACTCATAGGTACATTATTGTTAATTATTAATTAAACATACTTACATACCAACATCGTGTTTCTTTTTCTAGTTTGATGCATAACCTCTTGTTAGTACATGTTTGTTAAATAAAATCACATTAATGTACGTGCTCCTTAATAATTTCGCGCTACCATTTTGCACCACTTTGTGCGACCGACTCGTAGAAAATTTTGCGTCACCATTGCGCTATTTGTGGCAAAATCTACGGCCTGACCCATAAAGTACCTACACTGTATAATCCTGTACCTACTTATTAGCCTATTTTTTATTAAAATAAACAATTTTCATTTCATTTTAAATCTAACACTTGTATCAGTTGAATAAGTTAGGTAGGTATAACCTGTGGTTGTTCAATAACACTTGAAACGTAATCAGTCACGTGTTTTTGTACCTACATTTATATTTTTCACAAAAATATATGTGATTAAGGAAATGACTTAATGGTAAACTACCATAATCCATTTCAAAACATTAACGTTATCTCTCAAAAGCAATCACTACACCATAAATATAACTTTTACTACCAAAATGACTCACTTTTTGTTATATTATGCTTTAAATCTAGATATTTGATTGATTTTATGGACAAATAAAAATATTTTTATGGTGTGCTTTCTACATATTATACCTAAGTAGTCTCGTCGTCGTCGCTTCGCTCCAATAATAATATAGGATATAGGACCAAACATAGCTAGAAAGTGAACTTACTTCATAGCACTGAATAATCACTAAAGGCTTTGATTTATAATTCTTCATCACGTGTGTCGTCCAAAGGTCACGATCAGGTGTTAAGGCCAACAGTTTGTTTTTACATTAAGTAGTTACGGTAGAACAATCTCACTGTACTGCCTTAAAATACCACAAAAGTACATTTGAACACCAAGTAGAATCGCACAAATCACACACTACATAACAATAACGTGGGCATTTCAATGGTGCCTGAAAAACAAATGAAGGTCGCGCGATAATTTTTCCGAAGCGTGGAAATTAATTGAGATTGTGATCGACGTTAGTGCAGAGGATACGCGGTTTGCAGCGCGGGCGAGCTGGGCGACTGACTGAGAGCAGTGCGGCCCGCGCCGGCTTTACCGGCACGTATCTGCAAACCTCCGCGCCCGTTGCCGTTATCAGTGCAAGTCAGAATCATGCGAAATCATAGCGCGCCTCCATGCGTATACAGCGAACGAGTCAATAATGAAAATTCTATCCCGCCTAACCGTGGCCGTAATATGTACCGTTCTATATTATACGCATTACCCACCGTATTAGTCGTCCCGATAACAGTTTATCGGGTACTTGATAAGGAGCCATGACAGAAAAATCGTACGTGTATTTTTCATTCTATGTTACATGATATGCTAGGACCGCCCGTAAATAGAGAGTGGAAATGTTAAAATAAATTGCCCAGAGGAAAAACAGGTGAAACTAACATTGCAGTTTCGGACATCGGTTGCAGGCTCAGTTGCAGGCAAGCTCGTTTATGACTTGGTGCTGTTACTTTCCCGACTTGTTGTAGAGATGAGCTTGGCTGAGAATAGGGCTACACATATACTACATACATACCTACTATAGTAAAAGACTAAACTAATTAAAGAAAAAATATACTAGATAAAACAGTAATTTATTTTAATTTTTAGTTTTTTGCATTCGCAATGCAGTTTTTTTTCTAAATAAGTACTTATTTTTTTCTAAATACCTACTTCATTTTCCATTTTTCAGTAAAACAGTAATGTTTATTTTGTCTAGCGTTATATTCTGTGTCAAATACTCGTAGATGTAAATTTTAGTACTTACCTAAGGCCATTTATCATTGTGTGATATTGTATCTGTTGGCGTCAGTTTGATTGGTTAAAATATTTTTGTTGTGAATCAACACTCCTTGTAGGAAAAATGATTAGATGCATTGATAAAATACCCACTTGAAAAGGTACCTACTGATGATATTTCCAATTTTGCCTCAGGCAGGATAGAAACCCAAAACCAATTTTTTTGCCTAGATACTAAATAATATTATTATTTAGTATCTAGGCATAATATATACCATATTATGATACCTTATAATATTATTATTATCCCCATTGTAAAGATCAAGCTCGTATCCACCTCAAAGGCGTTTAGTTTAAAAACCGTTTAGCACTAATAACTGTTAAAAATAATGATACATAATACTAAAAATTACAGTAGTTAACGCTTCGTGAAGAGACAAATACTTTGTTCACAACAATTCTAGACGTTTCTCCGCAAACATTACGACCAATTACAGCAATTACAACTTGAGCAATATTTTAAGTGTCTATCTCGTAAACTGGCATATTTTTTAAATATTTATAGCCAGTACTAGCATTCGCTAGTTCCAGAGATGTTTTGTAATTAACTCTCTTAGTGCAACCTTGATTACAGCGACCGCCCGCGTAGTTACTTTGTTGTCAAAGGTAGGAAACGAGTAATGTTCTCATCAAAAGGAATAATTTGACTCCCGTGAAATGGGTAAACAATGCGATTTATTAATTATCAATGTAAGTATACTTTTATAATGTAACTAGGCATTAGGTATAATAACATAATATTACTGAATTATTCAAAGCAATAACTTTGCATTATTTTCGTACAGTCTACTTATTATTTTATTTGTAGGTAAGAGCAACATTGGTCGGTCAAGCTGCCAACGTTTAACAACCTACCTAAAATATTTATTGATATGTAAGTCCAAACATCAAGATGGTCATCTTATGAAAAAAATGCGATTCGTATCGAGCACGACATAATTGCTTCGTTATCGATAATGTCATTTTCGTCAGCCGAGCGCGGTTTTATGTAAGCATGCAGTAACTATTCGTGCCAAACGGTCGTCGTACTGGTGTTATAATTTCGTAACAATTCCACCTAATTGTTTCTTTGTGAAATACCTATTATGTAATCGAAGAAATAGTGCATGCACTATGCAAAGTTATTCTGTAAAAAAAACAAGTTATATGTTTAATCATACAAAACCCAGCAACCTGCTCTGGCTTGGCACAGGATTAACTTATGAAAAAACTGTAAACTGTCGGCGTATTATATCTATTATGTGCTGTCGGCACTTTTACGGTCTAAGATCTTTAAAATGGTACCAGAACCTACTCCTACCCACGGCGACACAGGTGGCCGGGCAAATAAAAGATAGAGAAGTACTGAAAAACTATTTTTTTTTCGCCATTTAAGGAAATCATTATTAATTAACTAACGCTCCGCCCGCGACTTCGTCTGCGTGGAAAATATTAGGTACTTACCTATGAAAAAATTTTTTTTTATAGATGACGATTAAATTAATTGGGTGAGAATGTTTTATTTTATTTTATTTATTAATTTTAGGAAGACTATTGACTAATAAATACAATCTAATAAACATAAAAAAGTAGCAACAAAGAGTCATAAGTCTCCACTGATAGAAACAAGGTGTATAGCTAATGATACAGTTGAGTTAAAATAACACTAGAAGATACGTGCAGGTTTTTGTGAACAACACAAATGAATCTTACTGAAATGGAATGAAATCTGCCCAACATCTGCCGCAAGGTCAATACATACTATTACATAATTGTAAATATCCAGTCTTTACAATTATGTAAGTATCTTAAATAATTATGAAAGTAAGTTTTTATAATTATTTAATAAAGGCACAAAAGACAACATTACAAAGATCAGGCATACCTCTCAAAGAAATTATTACTAGGGCGCTTTAGTGAAGAAAAGATCAATATCAAGGTCACGATTTTTACACAAGTTACTAAAAAACTGACAGGAGTGGTACATAAAAAAATTTCGACGGTAATTAGCACTAGCAGCAGGAAGGGATAGCAATGGACTACACCTGTAAGTTCTCGAAGGTGTGTAAAAATAAATTTTGCCAAGTAGCTCGGGACAGTCAATGGATGAAAAAAATCTATTTTTTTTTTAGAAACACTAAATCCGATATGTCACGGCGAAGTTAAAGAGGTAGAAAATGTTGTTTAGCACACGATGTAAAGAAGTCACGTTGGTAATGATGAGTTTTAAAATTGATGAATCGAATCAATTTTCGTTGGACTCGTTCTAATCGATCGATGTGCACTGAATACTAGCCCGGTCAACGAAGACCCGAAATTGGCAAATAAATGCAAAACATTGTGTAGTCTGGATTAAGATTTTTTATAAGAGGTTTGACCCCCAGGTATGACATACTAAAAATCCCCAGTCAAGGGTCGGTTGCTTTAGGCGAGGTGGGGGGATATGTCCTATATTTTAGTTTTTCTTAAATATTTCAAAAACTATGCGTCGTAGGAAAAGAAAATCTTAAAACGTAATGAAGCTTGAAAAATGGAAAATGAAGTATTTAGAAAAAATCGACCCGTCTCACAATCAGCTCCGATGGGACTCGAACCCACGACCTTTCGCTATCCATACGACTGCTCTAACCACTGAGCTACGGAGTCGTTAAGTTCGATGCTTTAGAATGTTGATCAGAACAGTTGGGTGTGTATAGCGATCTGAATCTCTTCCAATCACTCCCTAGAGTGCAATCATCTGATCACAGCTAGGTCAATCTCTGGCGGAGAACCAAGGCTTCAAAGTTACCTCGTTTCTATGAAAATCGACTGGTGTCTTTAATAAATTATGTGACCGCCACTGTATTTATATAGATAACATAAACGGATAAATAATAAAATCTATGACATTCCTAGGTGATGAATATTTAATAGATATATAAACACTAGCCTTCCGCCCGCGGCTTCGCCCACGTGGACTACACGACGTTATCCAGCGGAAATGTGATGTTTTTCTGGGATAAAAAAGTAGCCGATGTCACTCTCCAGCTCCTAAACTATACCCATACCAAAAAATCACGTCGATCCTTTGCTGTGTTTTGACGTGAAACAAACACACTTTCACATTTATAATATTAGTACCTATAGATTGGTCGAGAATTAGGACATTAGGCCCATTTTTTGTATGTTTCTATGTCATAAAGAATCAATAAATAAACATTGACTAAACTAACAAGGGGGTCAAGGGGTTGCTTATTTTATTTCTTAGTAGACAACAATAATAATATTATGATATTTGAAGTCCTTGCTTTATCGTCATGTGAGAAAATTTATTTCCTTGTTTATAAATATAGAAGGCAAACACCATTGTTCCTTAACGCGGTTGGACAGTCACTTATGTGCATTCGTGGAATGATTCCCATGCAGTTAATACGTTGACTCCGAGAAAGTATGGTAACTGGATCTTTGAAACGTTTAGGAAGAGAATAACCAGTAATATGGATATCTAAGGGCCATTGCTGTAGCGGTACTTCCATATAACCAGAAAAGCCCGACATACTCAAGAACTCGATTCAACAACTCTACATTTACAATTACCGACGAATATGATTTTTATTTTTCTTGATGTAATCTAAACTAATACACGTGTTTGCAGAAAAAACGGTCACTTGCTTTTATTGCCATACAAGCATGCTCATTTGACAGTAGGTATCTATGCAGATCATCCACTAGCTGTTTCTCTGCACTATAACAATTATCAAAATTCTAATCATAATCATTTATTTGCATGAGACATGGTATAAAATGGTGGTAACATTAAACAGTAACAGAGCTCGTGTATCACTAATGAAATAGTATGCAAATCATAACACTTACAATGTCATCAATCTTAAGGTAATTTGTTATTATTATAATTTCAAATATTTGTCCAGATATTTATACAGTTAATTAAAATTTAAAATAATTGTACTATAATAGAAATTTCACACTTATATGTATAAAGAATGTCAGTAAATTTAACTATTTAAGTCCATAAATTCCTTAACACTATATATATTTATATCATTCAGCCATGTAGATAGTTTTTTTTAAACAAGGTAAATAACTCTTCTTTCGAATAAAAGCCTTCTTTCTCACAGCAGAAAAACATTGAACTTTTGTTGACGTTCCATACAATGTTTCATGAAACTCAAATAAAGTTTTACGTTTTGAAAGTTTGGGAATGTGAAGGGATTTTCAAAGTTTTTTCAAATGATTATCGGAAAATAATCATTTTTACAATACTTTTGTCACAGAAATAGTTCTGTAGTTTACTGACCGTTTAATTCAAATGATCATGAATAAAGTGAGCTTGTTTGTATGAAAGTAAAGAAAGTGCCCGTTTTTTCTGCAAAGGGGTTTATTATGAAGTAGGTATCCAACTAGGTGTCGGCCGAACTCACCGAAAAAATCTCACCGAAAATAACTCACCGAAAAGTTTTCTCATAAATAAAAAAATAATAAAAAATAAAAAAATTAAATTAAAAAGTATTGAAAATGAAAATAACGACTCCGTAGCTCAGTGGATAGAGCATTTGCCCGAACAATAAAATGTCGTCGGTTCGAGTCCCATCGAACAACTCCGCAGCTCAGTGGTTAGAGCATTCGCCTGGACAGTGAAAGGTCGCGGGTTCGAGTCTCATCGAATGACCCCGTAGCTCAGTGGTTAGAGCATTCGCCTGGACAGTGAAAGGTCGTAGGTTCGAGTCCCATCGACCTCGACCCGTCTCAAAAAATCGACCCGTCTCAAAAAATCGCCCCGTCTCACATCACAACTAGCTCCGATGGGACTCGAACCCACGACCTTTCACTGTCCGGGCGAATGCTCTTACCACTGATCTACGGAGTCGTTATTTCAAGTACTTTTTGAAGCCGGTTTAATTTTTTAAGTTACTTTTTACTTGAAAATATCACAGAATAAATAAATAATACTGCAATGAAGTATTAAAAAAAATCGACCCGTCTCACAATCACAACTAGCTCCGATGGGACTCGACCCACGACCTTTTATTGTTCGGGCGAATGCTGTAACCACTGAGCTACGGGGTCATTCGATGGGACTCGAACCCACGACCTTTCACTGTCCAGCCGAATGCTCTAACCACTGAGCTGCGGAGTCGTTCGATGGGACTCGAACCGACGACATTTTATTGTTCGGGCGAATGCTCTAACCACTGAGCTACGGGGTCATTCGATGGGACTCGAACCCACGACCTTTCACTGTCCAGGCGAATGCTCTAACCACTGAGCTGCGGAGTCATTCGATGGGACTCGAATAACCGACGACCTTTTATTGTTCGGGCGAATGCTCCTACCACTGAGCTACGGAGTCGTTATTTTCATTTTCAATGCTTTTTATATTAATTCCTAATTTTTGATAATTTTTTATTTATTTTCATTAATATGAGCAGAAATATCCGATACGTCGATTTAGATGATTCAGATTGTCGTAAATCAAGAAGTTTAAAAACGAAAGACAAAGAATTCTCTGGGTTTTTCTTCTTACAAGAAGAAGAAAAACCCAGAGAGAAAACTTATTTTCTGACTTTTTTGTGGTTTTATTGGCCAGTCAATATTGACATCGAATATCGCAAACGCGCATGTATCTACGATTTTTAGGGTTCCGTAGTCAACAAGGAACCCTTATAGTTTCGCCATGTACGTCTGTCTGTCTGTCCGTCCCCAGTCTAGCTAATAGAGTCTTAGTACTAGAAAGCTGTTATTTGGCATGAATATATTTATCATCACATATTTATCACGCCAAGAAAGTGGTAAAGTAAAATGTTGAAAAAAAAAAATTTTTTAGGTTACCTCCCCTACACGTGAAGTGGGTACTTATGTAATTTTTTTTTCTTGCCTACCCGATAGCACACCTACGACACTCCATACTACGACCCCCGCATAATAACCTTCTACTACTACGTAACTGACATAACGTGTGTACACGCGTCAAATGTGTGCGTCAACGATGCAGGGATGACATCCGCCGTAGCACACTCCGGAGCTAGTGGTACAAAATATATCGAGTAGATGGCGCGTGCCGCGTGCGTCACGAAATAACTTTGCAAGAGCGTCCCAATTTATTATTAACGTATGTTTATAATATGTCGGGTAAGTTCGGAAGCAATCATTTTACAAGCTTTTTTCAGTACAAAAGCGATTGTCAAAAAGCCGTGTGAATATGGCACAATGTACTTTTTATTGAAATCTTCAGAAACGCACCTGTCGTACGGTACTAACTAATTTAATAAAAAATGAAATGAATCCAACAAATAAAATTGTCTTTAATTATCACTACATAGTATATAAAAATTAAGTTCAAAAACTAAAACCCGACTACCGAAAAATCACGCTCTAAAAAGTATGAAACAAGAAAATATTCTCATCTGAAATTGCCGTGGTCGTATGCCCCTTACTATAACAAAACAATATTTTCATTCTAGGGAAAAGTGGCATACGACCACGGCAATTTCAGATGAGAATATTTTCTTGTTTCATACTTTTTAGAGCGTGATTTTTCGGTAGTCGGGTTTTAGTTTTTGAACTTAATTTTTATTTATATTATTTTGGGGCCATAATTTTGCGCTGTGTAGTGCCGGCACATAAAAAGAATAGCACTACCCCCTCTCTCACTCCCTTGAAGAACTACAGACCCACCTTGCCTCTGAGCCATATAAATATAAAACACACCCAAGACCAAGACAAATAGACATGTTCATGCACAGAAATATTTGTCTTGTTCGGGGAATCGAACCCGAGACCTCTGGCGCAGAAGGCAGGTAGTTTACCCCTGCGCCAAATCGGTCGTCAATATCTATAAGTTGTTTTCGAGACTCATTACGAATCGTCTCGCTCGCAGGTTTGACGACTTCCAACCTCCCGAACAAGCTGGGTTCCAAAAAGACTATAGCAGTAAATACCACATTCATGGTGCAACGCTGCGGCAAGTTACAACTTGCCACTTTGCTAGGCTGGACTATGAAAGCCTTTGATTCGATCGAGACCTGTGGGCGGTGCTGCAGTCTCTACAGAGGTGCCAAGTGGACTACAGGTACATGAATCGATGTGCTCAGGTACTTATACCAAAATGCCACCATGTCCGTCCGATTACAGAGCCAGAGCTCTATAATCCTATCCAACTACAGCGAGGTGTGAGACAGTGAGACGTCATCTCTCCAAAACTGTTCACAGCTGCGTTGGAAGGTATTTTTAAGCTTCTAGATTGGAAGGGATGCATCAACATTAATAGCGAGCACCTAACACACCTACGGTTTGCCGATGATGTAGTTCTTATGGCCGAGACCTTGGAAGACCTGAACACAATGCTCGAAGATGTCAGTAATGCTTCTCAAAGAGTGGGTCTTAAGATGAACATGGATAAGACGAAAATCACGTCCAATGCCCATGTTGCACCCGCTCCAGTTAATGTTGGGAAAATTACACTCGAAGTTCTTGACCAACTTTGTTTACCTAGGGCAAACGGTCCAGTTAGTTAAGTTAAACTTCGAGAAAAGATCTCTCGATGAATCCAGCTCGGATGGGCAGTGTTCGGGAAGCTCCGGCATATTTTCGCGTCCGAAATACCTCAATGTCTCAAGACGGTCTTTGACCAGTGTGTGTTGCCAGTGATAGACGTGAGACTGACCTATAGAAGTGAGACGTGGTCTTTTACTATGTATCTCATATAAGAAGGCTCAAAGTCACCCAGCGAGCAATGGAAAGAGCGATGCTTGGTATTTCCCTGCCCGATCGAATCAGAAACGATGAGATCCGCAGGAGAACTAAAACAACCGACATCGCTCGAAGGATTACATCGTTGAAGCGGCAGTGGGCGGGACACATAGCGCGGAGAACCGATGGCCGTTGGTGCGGAAAGGTTCTCGAATAGCGATCGCGCACCAGACGACTTTCCGTTGGCAGGCCCCCTACAGGGTGGACCGACGATCTGGTCAAAGTCGCGGGAAGCCGCTGGATGCGGGCAGAGCAGGATCCATTGTTGTGGAGTTCCTTGGGGGAGGCCTATGCCCAGCAGTGGGCGTCGTTGGGCTGATATGATGAACTAAATTATTACCTAATAATGTTGTTGAACGGGCTACCTTCCTATTTTCGTCAAACAATGGTTCGATTCCCGAACAAGACAAATATTTGTGTGCATGAACATGTCTATTTGTCTTGGTCTGGGTGTTTTCTATGTATATTAAGTATGTATTTACAAACAAAAAGTATTTAAGTATATATTTATCCGTTATCAAGATCACGTAGACACAGTTTCTTAAGAAATTAACTACGGGCTTAGATAATTGGTGTATTAAATACATCATCATAGGTGTGAAAAAAAAATTGCTGGGGTGAACTATGGAATGCCATAAACATACATTATATTATAGAAGGGCCTAATCATGTAGGATAATATTTGCTAGGGGAAATAGTCTTAGTTCGCTGTCCCTGTGAAGATGTCAAAATTCGATTTATGCGAGCAAAGCCACAAGCAACAACCAATAAAATATATATTTTTGAAACGAGCTCACCAAGAGCTTTCATTTGACACCAAACACGATATTCTATTTAAAAAAAAGTTTTTTCGTTCACTACTTTATGTCGTCTAGAGGGCGCCATATTCAATTTCATGTGACGTGACATAGCCTATAACCAGAAGACAATCGAGACGCTTCCAACGATACCTCAATTGTGAATATGTGATCAGTAGTTTAGAAGTTATGCGGGAACAGATGAACATACATACATACATACATACATACATACATACATACATACATACATACATACATACCGGTCAAACTCATAACCCTCCTTTTTTTGCTTTGCCGTAGTCGGGTAAAAACAAAGTCGCTCTTCGCTTGTGTCTGTCTGTTTCTACGCTTTTTATTATTTTACACAAAACAAAAATGATAAATAGTTTCTTCGTAGTGTAAACTTTCAAACATATAGTTTTATTGCCTAAAAAATGTGCATGTTAAGCCAAACGGCCTATACATCGTGCACAAAGTCCTTTGTCAGCCGACACACCACGTAAAAGGAAATTGTTAAGTGACTTATAAACAGAGTGCAAAAGACGAAAAAATTTGGATACTCAGCAAGAATGTGCATCTCAAAAAGATACCAATATGTCCTCTCAATTACAAAAAAATATCAATTTTCAAACCCGTCTAAAACAAAACAGTCATGGCAATAGAAACACTAAAGATTTACAGTTATTTGCTTTAAATTTATATTTTGCCAGTCCGTTAGCATAAAGAGTCTTAGCAAACGTTAAACGTGCCAAGCGAAAGGACGTTGCGCCGAATGAATATCAACATTGATACAAAATTTTCACCTAACGTTTTACAATGTTTAGAGACCAAATTAAAATATTAAAAGACTCAGAAAAATACTGCATTATTTCATTATTATTTATTTTATTTTATTTATTTTATAAAACTTTTTTTTTGCCTACCACCTGTTATGCACATCAAATAAAGATAGACAGATAAAAAAAAATCGCGAAGTGCATCCATCAACATTCAATCAATTCACCAAAGAAGTGTTAGGTATACACTATCTGCTACTTATGTCACTTATTTCATTTTTTTAATCCAATGCGGGTACAGTGCCACAAATGCATTTTTCTTAGAAACTCTTTTTGCGCGGTCAGAATTAGGGAAATGAAGTTCGCAAACAAAATAACTAGTATGAAGTGTCTCCACGTTTTTTTTGGTTTAAGGCGATACTCGGAAAAATTGTGCTGAAGCGAGATAGCAATGAGAAAACGACGCGCGCGGGATCGAGACCGATTTTGCAGATTAGGCAAAAAAAACAAAATCACTTCGAATTAAAAAAACTACAGCGATTTAAAAAAATGCTTCTATACGATCCTAAATATTATTGGTGTTCACTAATTAAACCAATTTCCAATAGCGTAAGTAACCCTTTTTAAGAATAATCTACAATTTTCGTATTTTTAGAGGTCTTTTCGAAAAGAAAAAGTGTCGAGACAAAATCATAAAATCGTGTTTTTGAAACTATACGAATCTAGATAAAGGTATGAAGAAATATATATCTTATTATCAGATTTGTAACAACTGTAACCGTCCTATAGTTTTAAATCAAAAAGTCCATACTTTTTCCGAGTAGCGCCTTAAGTCCATTCGACCAATTTCTTTAATCCAATACTTGCACCTAATGAAAGTTAAATCAAATCAATAAAAGATCCTCTAATTTCATAGAATTTAATCGTATCATAACATTTATTATTTGGTCAAACAATTCGTATTAAAATATTTGTTTTCTGTTAATATTAAATTTGATATCAATCATCTACGATTCAACTGCATATACGAACGCCACTGCAAGGTTATATCGCACGATCCTCAAATCGAAGTTTGCTTACGAAATATAATGACATCGTTGACTTGGTTACATTCTTGTTGACTGAGTGACTGACAAGACAACCGACAAACGTGTGACGTTTACTCCCTGGTTTACTTTCTCAATGCGGGGGAAATGAATTGGCGGGGGGAGGTGAGTGTCGCTTCTTTACGTTAGTAATATTATAGTATTCTTTGCCCATAGTGTGGGGTGTCGTTGGGTGTAAAGTCGGTGGGTTTGTAAAGACAGTTTTTTGATTGAGGCATCCGTTTGTGATTATTAAGCTTTAAAGTGCAAAATTTTGTTAGTCATGTGTACCCCCCCCCCCGCTCCCCCCCCCCGCTCCTGCAAACTGCAAATATAACTTTGTCATTCATACGAATACTATGAAAAACAAAGTTATTTTTTTCTGGCAAAAAATGACAGTGGTATTTTTGCTTATATGTTGTTAGGTCCCTTGAAAGTAGTTTACACCCAAGTTTGCAACCCTGAAAACCCTGTGCTACCCCCATGGTGCTCGAAAAACTGCGAAATTTTGGCACTTGTTTGAGTTTTTTCAAAAAAACTACCCTAAAGGGCGTAGCCCACTTACACCGCACCGCTCCGATCCAACCAAAGTATGAACAGCCAAATATGGACTTAATATCGTTCACTGTAGATGCACTTTACAGTAACAATATATAATAGCAGACAGCGCGCGGTAAGCGAGTCTGCCGTAAGCTAAAGCATTGGTTGGTGGGAGCGGTGCGGTATAAGTGGGCTATGACCTTAAGGAAGCGTTTTTGAAGTATGGTTGATATCATAAATTGATTTAATAAAGCTAACTAAATTTACTACAAGTTGAGCTACTCGAACCGAGTAACTCTTGGTCCATTGGTTGCAGAGATACAGCTAGTCAAAGGTTTTTCTTCTCAAAAGAAATAAACATAAACACTGAGTAGGTAAATCACTGCGTTTTAAAATCCTATATTTTGATTTCATCAAAATCCGATCAGCCGTTTTATGTGATTATGCGGGTCCTCTATCACCAAGCGAGCAGCCTCGTGCGAGGCCCGCCGCACGTGGCAAAGGTTCTGCCTCGCGCGAGGCAGCGCGCTTGGTGAGGACCCGCCTATCGGTTTAAAATTGACAAAGTTTCATACAAACTTTCATCCCCTATTTTATCCCCTTGGGGGTAGAATTTATCAAAATCCTTTCTTAGCGGATGCCTACGTCATAACATCTACCTGCTTGCAAATTTCAGCCCGATCCCTCCAGTGGTTTGGGCTGTGCGTTGATAGATCACTGTCAGTCAGTCAGTCAGTCACCTTTGAGTTTTATATATTTAGATAGTAACTTACACGGTCAAGCAAGAACAGTTTAGACTTTCGCCCTTTTGGAAGGACCAGGTCTCATCCAGTCTAGATCAGTGGGGGGAGTGGGGGAGGAGGGGTAATGTTTTCTGGAGGTGGAGGCGGGTCGGCATATGGTATTGGGTCGTCCACATGCTCCTCATCCAGGACGATAAGGATGGCGTTGTTGCAATTTCGACCGTGGCAAAAGGAACATAGGATAGAGCACTTGAGCCCGGCCTTTCTGCAAGTGCACGACCCTAAGCATTTTGCAACGGTGGCATGCAAATGCAATTGCTATTTTGCATTTGCAAGCCACCATTTTAAGCAGGTTCTTTTTAAACTGAAACAAGTGACAAAATTTCACTGTTTTCCGAACACTGCGGGAGAATTGCCCATCTTTGACTTGCTTTATCTTCGCAACCAATGGACATAGCGTGCTCAGGTTTCACTCAACTTGTAGCAAATTTAGTTATCTTTATTAAAGTGCCGAACAAAGATACTTGAAAAACGCTTCCTTAGCTTTTTCAAAAAAACTGAAACAAGGGGCAGTTTTTCGAGCACCATGGGAGTAGCACAGGGTTTTCAGAGTTGCAAACTTGGATGTTAACTACTCTCAAGGGACCTAACAAAATATAAAAAAGTCGTAGTTACATGCGCGTTTGCGATGTTTGTCCTTTTTTGTGTCGATATTGACTGGACTATCGGGGGTTTTTAAGATTTTAATATTTTATTTTTATTTCATCCTTTTTAAATTACTTACTTACATATAAAATTAAAAAAAAAATCACATTGAAATGAAATCGCTAATTTCAGACAAATCTTCTTACTTACAACTTAATTTTTGGCGGCCATTTTTTTGCTGCCATTTTGTTTTTTTTATTGCACCTAAATTTGCCCATGGTGTACATTATTTTAGTCGAAGCACCAGGTCTGTATCTTTTTCCGTTTTGGCAGGCAGTTGACCATCTCCATAAATGGCCGGATGGATTTTCATTTAACGTGGCTAAGAAAGAACCATCTCGATTACCTAATATAGCTTTCAATTAAAAAAAAACCGCAATAAAATCGCCTGATCTGTTTAGGCACTACGAATATGTGTACAGTACCTACAGACAGACATAGGCCTCAAACTTATAACACCCCTCTTTGCGCTACGTCGTCGGGGGTTAAAAATGGCGGCTTTTGGGCCGCCCAATATTCTGTGCATTGTAAAAATAAACATTTTTGAATTCCATCGAGTGGGGTATCAAAATGAAGGGTTTTAAATAACGATTCTAAAAATATATATATCGTGCAGTTTTGCAGAACTCTTATTATTAAAAAAATATCATTTAGGTAGGTACTAATTTTTATATTAGTAGGTAGTTCTTACTTATAAAAGGTGATTTATTGATAATTAACTAAAAAAACCCGACTACAAAAACTTTACCACTAAAAAGGAAAAAACAAGCTCTTTAATTTCTCATTGCAGTCGGGGGACCTTTTAAATTATAAATTGTTTCATCGAACGGTTCTCTGACTGCAATGAGAAAATTAAAGAGTTTGTTTTGCTTTTTCTTTTTAGTGGTATTTTTTGTTAGTAACTTCCTCGTACTAATAAATATACGCTACCACCATTTCAAGCCTCTATTTGAAGACTTATGGAAAAGTTAAGAAACCTGAAATTATCGTCTTAGAGTAAACTAAAAATTTATGGAATGGGAGGTTCGGTGTTCTGTTCTAGACAAGTAACAAAATGAGGAAATCTAAGTCATTCAATATTTGGTTACAATATTTACGTGGGCACTCATACTCTTAATTTTTTTTTCCATCTATGTTTCCGATATTCAACGATAATACAATGGGGGGTCAGACTTGAAAATTCATTGACCTTCACTATATTTATGTAATATTTAGGTATTCTAAATCCATTCACTTACCACACTATCCGCGTCGTCTTCAAATTCCTCCCTTTTCATCTCGTCTTTCGTTTCGGTACCAGAGAACATTTTTCTGTGCACTTTCTTGAACTCGTCCATGAGAGCGTCGTGATGTTGTTTCCTTTTGTCGTTGTCCGCTGGCTTTGGTGCTGGCTTCTTGGGGGGTGTCGGGGCCACCTTGCTGTCTAAACTCGGTGTTTTCTTATTCTGCGAGAAGATAATCTATTAGAATTTCGATAGAATTATAAATTATTAACCTCGTTCTACTTGTTTAGAAGATTTATTTAAAGTTTGTTTATAAAAGACATCAACGCGTTCGCACCAAGAGGTAGGTACTTTCAATTTACTCCGCATTCTGTTTGTTGAGATGTTGATATTTCAAAGTTTACAATGGTAGGGTAAGTTTGTTAGACATGGCCATAGTTTTTTTGAGATGAGATTAATCTGAAACCATGTAAAATTTTGCGAAGCTGTTTATTTTATATCAAAGTGACGTTACTAGACCTTGTGAAAATTAACATAAGTAACTCAAATCACTTCAGTAACATATGATAAAAAATAATAGAAAAAAATTACGTTTGGCCATCTCTCCCGGCATGCCCGGGAGACTTGGCCATAGTAGTATGGGATAGATGGCCAGCGATGCGTTTTCCTATTTCTTTCCCCTTGCCTTTTGTTTTCGCTGCTATCAGCTCTATGTTTTTCTTCTGTCCACATTCAGAACACATATATTCCGTACCGTTTTCGTGCAGGTACCCATAGTTCACAAATCAGGCATTGTATCCAGTCTTCGACCAATTTAGTCTTATAGTAATTTTCAGTGTCAGAACACAAAACTAGATCTTCTTCATCACAGCTAGTTTCTGAAATGCGACGAATAGCTTTTCGCTTTCTTGCCTTTGGTTTGTTAGTTACTTACCTTCTGGTCTTTGGTATGAATGATATATTATGGCCATCTCTAATTTTTGTTCGGGCGAGATGGCCATACAGCAAATTAAAAAAATGTCAGAAATTCTGCCGTCCATTTTGAGGTTATATAATAATATAAAATGTGTACACTACAAAAACATACATAAACATCATTAATATTTTAAAATTATACTTTTAATGTATGAAATACATTATTTTGCATTACCTACTGCAAAATTTTTGACATGTTGTGATAAATTAAAGCATTTTTTACTTACTTTTCAATTTGTTTTTGAAAAAAGTTTTGACGCAATGTTACTCTCATGGCCGGCTTCGAGCGAACAAACCTAATAGCGCCACCAAGTGATCGCTTGTCGAAAATTTTATCGCAGGCCATCTCTCCCGTGTGGCATCTCTAACGAACTTGCCCTAATATTTACAATCAACACTTTGGTCATTAAATAAAGGGTTGACACACAAACGCTGTTGTTTTTGGCATATACGTAAGTGATTTTGGTTTCTATACAAAAATTGTGTCGTGATCGTGGCGTTTATTCGGCTGATGCATTACATCAATGCAGTGCAGAAACGGTATCTACACTTAAAACAGTATTTCGTTATTTCAATTGAAGTGTAAGTACAGTTACTCGTAAATAATAAATGAAAACATCTACACTAACCAACTTTCTTCTCTGTATTTCTTCGGCAATGGCACTAGATAATGTGGCTGAACTCGATATGCTCGTCGTATCAGTCAAGTCTTTCTTGGGTGGCGGTGGATAATTGCAGTTCATGTTCGCACAAGTCAGTGCGCTAGAGTGGTGAACTTCGACTACTATAGTTTTCTTCTCATTTTCTCGTGTATGATTAGCATTCAAAGTGTTTTTCCTAGGTGATTGATTATCGTAACTACATTGTATTGTGGCACCGTCTTCAGTCAGGTTTATAATGGTTCTATTGGAAGGGCTGGTTATAAAGTCCTTCTTAGTTATATTTCGTAGGTTGTGTTTGTTCTCGAAAGTGTGGGGGTTGTTCGGGATGCTTGGGCAGTCGTAGTCGGGTTCGATGTCGGAAGGCGCGTCGAAATTGTGCATATCGTCGTTTTTCCACTCGAATTCTAAGCTGTCCCACGTTCTTCTCTTAGATCTTATCATTGTTAACCTGAAACAAAGATTTATTTAGTTATATAGGCATACCAGAACAGCATTCCTTATCATTCATATACAAATGCTTTTCCTAAGAAAAGTACTACGATACTAAACCGTGATAGAAATATATCAGATAAGAATAAAACTCAATAAGGTACATAAGTAAACACTTTCATAATGAAGAATATTAATAGGAATAAAAACTAGGCTCTAAGCCGCTTATATACGTATGCGTTAAGCTGGTACTTAATTCGTCAACGGCACAGAATAATATAATAGTACCAAGGTACAGAAGGCTCACTCTGCTAACTCATTCAAATAAAAATAAATCTTTCTGCATAAAAATAAAGTCCAATTCCGGTCTCTTTGTCATCGCTTGCCTACTGTTATAATAACCTAAAGTTCGCGCATGCAAGCAAAAATGTATCAAACAGCTACGCGCGAGAGTTTATATTTCTATGAAAGTCTCAAACAGCTCGCTCGCTGGTTAGGGATGCGAGCGACTTGCGAGTACGGTTTTGTTGTTTCTACTGTTCTTTCTTTTATTGTGGCACCCGTAAACACAACAGTATCTTTTATACGGATTATAAGAACGTTTAGTAGTCATTGTTCGGTGCACAAAAATCACAGAAATGATCGATCGTTTTACGCACAACGTGGAGCGTACGAGCCGAGAGCGGCATCCTTCTGCCATACGCCTGCCCAGCAGGCGCGCGGGCCGAACGTACCTAAACTGCGGAGTGACACCCCCCTGTCAACGGTGCGGCTACTACGATTTTAAAGATATCGCTGTGCTGTATCTTTCAGCCCTGTCCGCCGCCTCTTCACCGCTGGGGGTGAGACCGCTGACGCCGAGCTGTTGTAGCCCGAGCTCTCGGGGGAGACTAGCTCCTTGCCCTCTTCTACGAATTAAAATTAAAAGACTTCACCTATCAGCCCTGTCCGCCGCCTCTTCGGCGACGCTAGCCAGTCGCCGGCGCAGCGCCGCCGGGGGCGCGAGGGGCGCGGGCGGCGGGGGCGCGGGGCTGCGCTCGCCGGCCGCCGACGACGCCGAGCTGTTGTAGCCCGAGCTCTCGGGGGACACCAGCTCCGTGCCCGCGCCCTCGCGCACCACCAACTCGAGCCGACCAACCGCCTTCATTGCCGATATCGCCTGTAATTATTCACCTACATTTAGTTTGTCTTTTGTTTTTTGGCTTATACTTAGCATTTGAATTTCTCGACGAAAAGCTTTTTTTAGGGACCATGCTCCCTGGAATTTGTCATTGCACACTATTACCAAATTAAACTATTTATCATTATCCCTTGAATAACCTTGTGAGCAATAAAGTCCAAAATGCTTAAATGAATGATGAATATGATGATACACATTTATTTTCTAAATTAATATAAATTCAAACACTTTTACTGTGGGACTTTGGCTCACAAATGAGCGCTAGCTCCGAAAGGCAACGTTACACGTTACCTCATTGAATGTGACGTTGGCGAAGTCCTGGCCATTGCACGACATGATCTGGTCGCCGGGCCTCAGGCCCGCCTCCTGCGCTATGCCGCCTTCCCGCACGAACTGCACGAAGATGCCAGGTTTCCATTCGGGCCCTTTGCAGATTCTGCAAGGAAAATCGCTTTAAATACGGTGGGGTGACACATTTTGTTATATTATATTAGATCCGTACCATCCTGCTTTGGTTTCCCAACTTAACTTTCCAGACCTTCTTATCTTAAAATCTTTGACAAGACGTAAGTACTTTTATAATAAGGGTGATTTCACAGCAATAAGTCATGAACTAGATAACCAGGATTGGATTAGCCTTTTGTCATCTGGCACGGTGGATGATGCAGTACAAGTCTTTAATTGTTTGCTGAGCTCCTTAAGAGATAAATACGTACCCTTCAAACTTGCGAATCCTAGTTACTATCCTACTTGGTATTCACGCGCACTTATTAAAATACTTAAAGAAAAGAATAAGGCGCACAGAAAAATGAAGATTTATGGTAATAGGAGTGATGTTGTAGCTTTTTCATTTTTGCGTCAGCGTGCTCAGAGAGTTGAGCAAGAGTGCTTTAATAACTACATGACTAATACTGAACTTTCTATTCGTGAAAATCCAAAAGCATTTTGGTCATACATTCATACTAATAAACAACATAATGCCTATCCATCTGTCATGTCTTATAATGGTGATAAAATTTCAGACGGTGAAAGCATCTGTAATGCCTTTGCTGAGTTTTTAAAATCTAATTTTCTTGAGCCCGATGTGGGTATTAATATTGCATCAATTGAACAAGATGAACGCAGTGCCTTTTTATCTGTACGCCCAGATATTTCAACTGTTGAAATTACTGACCATCAAGTTTATTTAATGTTAAAAAACCTACAATGTAACATGTCAGCTGGGCCGGATGGGCTTCATCCATTGTTTATATCCAGGTGCGCCAATAGTTTGGCATTCCCAATTGCTTTCTTATTCAGGCGATCTCTTAAAGAAGCTACTGTGCCAATGATATGGAAAACAGCATTAGTTACTCCTATTGATAAAAAAGGGCCCAAGTGTGAAATCTCAAATTTCAGACCCATCTCCAAACTCTGTGTACTTGCAAAAGTATTTGAGAAATTGATACATCAACAAATTTACGAAGCTCTTAAGCATACTTTATTACCTCAGCAACATGGATTCATAAAGGGAAGGTCAACGGTTTCTAATCTTGTAGCCTTTACAGAGGCTATTACTTCTGGTATGCAATCAGGTGGCCAAGTAGATGCTATATATACGGATTATACTAAGGCGTTTGATCGAATTGATCACGTGATCCTTTTAAAAAAACTAAATTTAGCTGGCATCCATGGTGATCTCCTGAGATGGTTCAGTTCTTACGTGTCTAATCGTAGCCAAACTGTTGTTCTCAATGGTTTTTCGTCTCATCAGTGCTTCTCTGCTATCCCCTCAGGAGTTCCCCAGGGATCAATTTTGGGACCACTTCTCTTCGTTTTGTTTACTAATGATATTGTAAATTGTTTCCACCATTCTCAATTTCTATTATTTGCGGATGATATGAAAATCTATAAAAAAATTAACTCTTTACATGATTGCATACTATTACAAGAGGATCTTGATAGGTTGCATATCTACTGTCTTAGAAATAAACTTGATTTAAACATTTCCAAGTGCAATTGTATTTCTTTTAGTAGGTCAAAAAATAATGTATGCTTTAACTATAATTTGAATCAGCAGTCTCTCACACGGACTGATTTCGTTAGGGATCTTGGTGTCATTATGGATTCTAAGCTTCTATATGACAAGCATATTGACGCTATAACATCTAAAGCTTTCAAAATGCTTGGTTTCATTATTAGAACCACAAAACATTTAAAAATGGCTAAATCACACAAGATCCTCTATTGTTCATTAGTTCGAAGTCAACTGGAATATGCAAGCCAAGTGTGGAATCCTAAATATGATATCTATACACATAAAATCGAGAGAATACAGAAGAAGTTTCTGAAGTTTTTGAATTTTAAACATAAAATAAATGTTGACTCAGACTACGAGAATATTTGCAGGCATCATCATTTATTACCATTGACGCTGCGAAGAGAAGCATCTGACCTCACTCTTTTACTCCATTTACTTAATGCTAGAATTGACAGTGGTGAACTATTATCAATGATAAATATGCAGGTTCCACCGCGTATTAATACTAGGAGAAATCATCTAAAATTCCACGTTAATTCATACGTTGCGAACTATAGATCGAATTCATATTTTAACAGAGTCTTTGATAATTTTAATCGTAAATATTCTGAATATACTGACATACTTCTTGCGAAACCGAATTATTTCAAAAACTTAATTAATAAGATTTTCTTTAACATGTAGTTATAATATAGGTAGGTATACATAAGATTTATTTATTATTTAGTTATATGTTTTATATTATTATATAATTATATCCTAGGGTTGATATGGCTTGGTGTATTTCCTTTCTTTTCTTCTTTTTTTACAGCTTTCGTTAAAGGAAAAAAACTGTAATTAGAAAATTAATAGGCATGTATTCTAAGATTTTAACTCTTACTGTATTATTTTTCTTTTAGTAAGTAATGATGTTTCTATCTGTGAAAACTGATTAAGGCATAATTTGTTCTAAATTTATTAACTAATATTTATTTTTGTATATGCTGTTTGTTTTCCTTGAAATATAAAAATAAAATAAAATAAAAATATATTATATAAATATATTGACATATTAAGCCATGCCAGACAGATACTCTAATCACTTTAAAAATAACGGTCTTAATTTGATGGGTCACCTATAGTATCGCTATGTAGCACCACTGAGGAAACATGAAAACATCATCCAAACTTAATCTGCTCCATATGTAATCGCATATTGTGCCTTATATTATATAGTTAATTGACAATCACCAGTTTTGAATCAACCTTTGATTTTCCCTTTTCACGGTTAAAACCTCAACTAACCTAAGTTTCTGGCATCGACTTACCCACATCCCAGCTTGGCCCGCGGCGGCACCAGTATCGACAGGCGCATATCGGCCAGCCGCTCTGTGTCGTGGCACAGAGTCGGCGAGGAGGAGACGTCGGACCCCAGCGAGGCGCGCTCCGACACGTACTGCCAGGACAAACACTCGTGCGACTTGCTGCGACCAATAATACGCCATTTTAGTACTATGTAAACAGCTGAGATAACGTTTGTTTCTTGACAAAGGTAAGAAATTACGTCTTAGGAGAAGGCGAAAGTTTACCAAAAACATGTGTTACTTAGAAGCCCAAAAACCTGTGTTAGTTATTATACAACGCCCACCCAAGGCTGGGAACAAAGGATTTGATGAAACTGCACACTTTACTGTTTAAATAGCAACAGTTAGAAAAGAGGGGGTGCGCGGTTAAAAGAGAAAAATTAACAGTAGATAATAAACCTTTTACTACTTACTCCTTGACTGGTAACATCCCAACATCTGAAAAAAAAGAAATTGCAAGTCAGTGTTTACGTGTGATGTTCATTTTTCACACCATTATGTACTCTCTAAATGTTTTTCGTCGTCTACATTAGTCTTAAGTCTAACATTTAATATTGATGATTAATGTTTATTTACGAATTAAAGTCCAACAGAATGGGAACTTGGCGTGATAAGAACACCGCTAAACTTTTCATTAGGTACGATACCTACGCCTAATTCTCGCATTAGGGAAAACTGGATATTGGTCAGTACAATAGGAGTTAGATAGTGTGACTTTCAATTTCATCTGAAGAATTTACGCAATGACAGTATTATAGTAGAGACCACAGCCTGTACCAGGTTGCCCACGCGCTTTCTCGATTATCACACTTAAAAATCTATGCCAACAATCGCACAGGCTTCATAATGGCGTAACTTCAGTAAGTTAGATTAATTAGCATAATGATATTTACATCTATACAGTGTCCGATGCGACACCTACGTAACTGGGAGATGAGAGCTGTCTCGTTATGCAAGTTATTGTTCTTTATTCCTATTGTTTGTGATTTCAGACAGAATCACAGGATGAAATAAATAAATATTTTTGTTTGACTGTTGCGCAATATAGAAACGAAACGCTTCAACTTCCGATCTCATTAATATTAGGTAGATACATATAAGATAACTGTGGTATGGAAATATGTAAAGATGATAGATAACTATTTAACGACTTGTAATGTAAATTCAACAAAATAATGTGTCTTGTTGCAAAATAATTAGTAGGTAAGACTAATAAATAAATAAATATTGGACACCATCACATACATTGTTCTAATACCAAAGTATAGTAGCTTATGCACTAGTATTATGGAAATTGGAAACAACGACGGGTGTTACCAGATACACTTAGACTTTATTGAAAAGTTCGTTTTCAATATTTACCCGACGGGATCGAACCCGGAACCTCTCGAGATAGCGGCACCTTGAAAACCGGTGCGTACACCACTCGGCCACGGAGGTCGTCAATAAAAACTAATAAAAAAGGATTATGTGAATAGAGAATAGAATAAGGAAAAGTTTCCTTTCAACTCCGTCCAGTGAAACGATGAACGAAAACATTAAAATTAGGTATTGCAAGAAAGTGATAAAACACACTCACGTCTGACTTTAATCTTGAGCCGCGTCTGCGATGCGAGATAGTGCACGAGTTCGGAGTGCACTGCATCGTCGACACGGTACCCGTTCACGCTCACCAGTTGATCGCCAACCTGGAACAACCAATGCATACTTTAAAAAAATATATAACATTATAAAGCAAAAACATACTACATATGGACAACTGGACTTTTAAAATAATAATCGGATCACTTAAAGCTTTAATTTATTTGTTTAAAAATGGTTTGTTTGATTACGTACGACAAATTCCACTTATAAAAAGAAGTTATCTAAGTCGAACTTATCATATTTAGATTGAGAGATAGGCAAATAAAGAAATGCATAAGTATGCAAAGATCGGTCTCAAGAATATACTCGGATCGTACCTTCCTATAAAAAAAGCGTCTGAGCTTTAGAGCTTTAACGCTTTTCATGACACGCAAATGGGATTTTTGACATACGTAGTAAACACTGTATTTTTTGTAAGTTAAAGTATTAAATAAGTATCAAGATGTATTTTTGCTACTACTACGAGAACTAGGTATACCTTATACAACACAACGAGCCTTTCATGCTTCGTGCCATCAAAGCTCTAATTAACACTCAATTGAGATTTTAAATCAAATTAGATTTTTTCATACATACATGGTAAAAGACTATTAGAAGTAAAGTATAAACCGAATTTATTTCGAAGTATATTTCCAAGTAAAGTATAAACCAAGTATCAAGGAGAATCGTTGAAATTGCAACTACTGCGAGTATTCGCGCCTTCCATGCTCTGTGACGCAACGAGGCCACGCGGAGAATGCCCGAAGATGCATGGGAGTTAGTGCACCATTCTGTTATAGGAATTATGTTGCTTATCAATAAGGTTATCGGTTAATACCTTCTTCGATTGCTTCATAATCACCGCAACCATAACACCAGATAATTTTTTGCATTGTTTAAATTTTTGGATTTAATGCTTTTGAAACAGTTTGGTTTTGTTTTCTAGGTACTTTACTACGTCATAAAATGAATGGAATTTATGTTAAATAGTGCTTAAACCCTACCCGACGAAACCAGAAACTATGACCTACTTTTGTTGGTTGGCATGGCATGGTCATTCGTGGTTTCTGATCTGAGGACAATATTCGTCTACTGTTTTACTTTCGAGTGACCCGCTTTTAGTCGCAGTATTTTTGTCAGTTTAAGTAAATAAAACTGTTTAAATTGGTACCTAATAAATATATATTTACCAATCACATTTGGGATGTTGAATAAACATGGCCATTGGCCAACCAAAATGTTTTTAACGATCGGAATGGTGACATTACTGAATTCCTAAAAATCTACTAACAAGTACTCCAACTTTTCTGCTTAAATTGTGTTATAAGTGGTATAAACATTCTGTTTTTTAAAATGTATTGCTTAATAAAAGATCTCATATTCTAACCACCTCTATCTCTATTTGCGGGCAGACAGAATACCTTTTACTCTGAGGTGATATCATTTTAAATGTAATCGATATTTACACGATCATCACTAGTGACGTGCGAGTGTTTTGATGGGTAGTGATATGAATGGGTTGACGTCACGCTCGCGTGTCCACCGTGTAGTGCTGACAGGTCGGCATCGGCCGGTGCGTGGCTGCGCGGGCGGCGCGTAGTGACGAGCCAACACTTTCTTCACGTTCGTCTCGGGCGGGCAACAAGCCGGACAGGCCAACTCGTGCCCCACATATCGGGCAACTTTCGATCAAACTTTCGTTCCGAGTCGCCTTTTTACAAGTGACGCACGCAACACCAGACTTCATGCCGCCCATTTCATTGAAATAAGTCACTTTCCTTACCAAACTGCCATGATTAATGTCTTAAAAGATACTGACAAAGAGATTAGTTGCACAGACTACTCGAAAACCTTGTAGTCACAATCGAGATTAAATGTTGGCATATCCTAATAATATCAGAATAGTGTAGCAGCGATACCTATAGTTATTTCGTTTCCGCGTGATTTCTTGTTGTGTATCTATTGATTTACGCAAAATGTACCTACCTTGTTTAGAGGTCGAGTGATTTATAACCACTTATTTTCACTGTATTTTTTTTTCAAATACGAGTACATGCAATTCACCGTTGAAGAGGACAATATATTTTGTTTTATGTTCACAGCTGAACACACATTCTGATGATATTTGCACGTAATCGGTGACTCACGCCGCGATAACAGTATGTTGTTATATGTTTGTATAAATGCACACTACCTGCGCTGCGCAACGGTTGAAATTGTTTTTCCGACGGGGAAAACTTTCACTGCTTTCAAATTGATTCGTAATATTTTATAACATTTAATCATTAAAGCTATTCTTTTAAATGATATTTCTTTCACATCTGGGAATGTCAGATGAGAACTGTAGAAAGCTTCAATTAGTTGAATTCCTCAACACGCACAGGCCTATTTCTAAATGATCATGTAATTGCCCCGCACATACACCTCTTCCTCTCACGTCGTACTGTAGCACTTGGAACATACACTTTAAAACCTTTCCAGTCCCGTACCTATCAATCTTAGAAATTTCACTTCCCGTGTTAAAGCTACTTATAAAAGGAAAAATGATTAGACAACTATTAGCAGGAGAGTTGTTGCGATTTCACCATAAACGACGATCTATGACGAAGTTCAATGCTCCAACACCTGTCGAAACTGCTGAGTAACAATGAAATCCACTCTCCGTAAGTGGCACAACTTGATAAAATGCAATTTGTTGAGATCAAGTTGAAATTGTTAATCTCTTCTTCTTTTCGCCTATCGAATAAGTCATTGACTTGAAATACAGTTTCAAACTAAAGTTTAAAACATGCCGCCTTCCCAGGATTATCTGCGATCGTCTCAAAATATTCTATTGTGATACCTGAACAACGGCGGATGTAGGCACTTGCGACTTTTTCGTAACTTCTTTGTTAGGGAAGTAATCGTGTGAATTAAATCTGAGCACTAGCAAAATAACGCATGTACTCTTTCATATTTTAACAATGTAATTATATTTCTTTGAACCATTACCATTCACTCTCTTAGTCTTTAATTGTAACATTCAGACCATTCAGTAGGTATATATTCAGTAGGTAGGTAGCTTATGTATATTCAATCTTATCAATCTTCAAATATTATAAAATGTATAGAGCAGCCTTAGTTGATTGTTCGAGCTTGTATAGGCGCTTACGTTACAACAAACAGTTATTGTAACGTAAGTACATGAACTTGTCTTATTGATTGCCATTACCACCTATTATTCAACGCAAGAGCAGAACCCCACGACGGCTGCGACGCAATCTGAACAAAGTGTTGACCCAGTTACTCTAAACTCGGTGATCATCAATGGAGCTTCAAATGGAGTTAATGCCATAGAAAACAATAATAGTAGAATTATATAAGTAATTTAAAATAATGCCAACGCGTCTTGCAACAGTTTAGCCTCAAATGAAGGTACGTAATTACATCGTAGAAGCAATAACGAGTAGCCCAGTAAGCTAATTGTCCACAGGTGTGGCGTTCGCACGCGCACGTTGGATAAGTAGACAGGAACTGTGGGAAACTGTGCAATGGTTACGACGACAAAAACTGTCAACAACAAAGATTCAATCTTCCCTTATGGTCATGTATGAAACAAACGCACAATCTAAACAATACAATAATGTTTCATTGCTCAATAGCCGTGTAAAAAGAGCAAGAGCTCAAGTACAATGTACCAATTTTAGTTATACAATCAACGAAAAGACTGCCTCTGGCAGGTGCGTGTGCAGGTATTTAGGTAGTGTGTGAATTTAATGGCTCTGTCTCTAATAGTAGGTCTTTCCTCATTGTTAAGATGTAGGTGATGTTCTCAAAATCAAATAAGTAAGCTTTACTAAGTTATCACTTTAAAAAATATTAAAAACTTTGTCAAGGTCTTAAATAAGAACGCTTATTGATTCAACAGGTCAATCAAAAGCAATGAATGACTTACAAAATCTTTAATTTGACTTGACTAACAAATTCTCTTTAATAAATAGAGCGAGAAAACCACAAGGTCAATAGAACTACAAGTTTGTAAATGTTGAGCTAACATACCATAACCTACCTAACGCCTTGGCATCTTCTGTGTGGCTGAGAGATACCCTATCCACAAACGCAGTATCCATCTTGGTCGACCAAAAAATGCGACCGGAGGACTTCTGGACTTCCCGGAAGGCTAAAAGTGTAACTTTAACTGGAAATAGATATTGTAGATCGCAGTGACTAGAGCTGCTACGGGCGTTGCATAGGTCTTTTTTGTATCAAGAGAAGAATGCTATCTTTAGGCATACCAAACGCCATGTTGGACTCAGTCAGACGCAGAGCCCGTTCATCGCCGCGCCCTGCCCTCACGCCAAGCCTTCACGTCAGGGCTGGAGCTGCATAACCCCTAACATCCGTATAATAATAATAGCAACGTACCTTCAAACCCTGCAGATGAGCCTCCGAGTTGAAATCTACTTTGGATACGAAGAAGCCGGTGGCGTACTCTTTGCCGCCGCGCAGTGAGAACCCAAACGCTGGCGTGGCTCTGCGCGGGCGCAGCAGCCGCACGACGCGCACGCGCCGGTCGGGCCCGCCGCCCGCCCGCGCCGACCCCGACGTCGTCGACGCCGTCGATGTAGAGTACATCGTTAATCTGAAAAATAATACCAATTATATAATAAACTAGTGACCGGCTCACGGCTTCACCTGCGTGGTTCCCGTTCCCGTACGAATATGGGGACAAAATTCTCACAATATCCTACTCTGGGCCACGGTCTATCTTTATGTATAACTAGCGACCACCCGCGGTTTCACCCGCGTGGTTCCCGTTCCCGTGGAATATCAGGATAAAAAGTATCCTATGTGTTATTCCAGTCTATAAACTATCTCTGTTGCAAATTACATACAGACCCGTTCGGTAGTTTTTGCATGAAAGAGTAACAAATATCCATACTCATAAACTTTCGCATTTATAATATTAGTCGTATTTAATCCAAATCTGTTCAGCCGTTCTCGAGTATTACGCTTAGAAACACATTTAGTGATAAATTCACAAAATTACTTAACGAAATACAAGCAACAAGCAAATAACGAATGCCAAAAAAAAATTAACTTCTTTCTTTTCATTCTACTCAGAAAATATTTGAATTAGAGATGAATCTTTTTTTCCTATGTAGGTATGTTCACCGATTTCTCCGTCAAATGTGGACCGATTTTCATATTTTTTTTTAATTCGAAAGAGTATACACCAGGTATGGTCCTATTGTTTTACTCATAGATGTATTATTTCCTAGGAATTATACATCTAGATATGGTTTTACTTGTCTCTCAAACTCTATGATCTTTAATTGTGATAATCCAGGAGAGTTTATTGAATTTGTAAAAAAGTTAAGGGTAGAATTTTTTTTGCCGGTCGAAAATATATAAATTCGTATTTAACTAGTAATTTTATTGTTTTACTTATTATATTTTACTTCAACACATATGTCTTTTAAAATACCTACCTACCTATATTTATTATTAAAAATGTAGTAGTACCACGGGCAATAAACGATTCATTTTTATTTATTCAAATCTTCAAATTTGGAAAAATCTGGAGTTACGTGTTTGTTATTGAACTCCTCCGCGACACTTTAAAAACCGTTGCGTACGCCACTCGATTACAGAGGTCGTTATTATAATAGTCCTACATCATTACGCTTAGAACATTTTCTTAATAAAAGAAAATTTTAAAAGATAAAGCCGACTTCAAAAGTACCTACTTACTTGTCAACTGAAAAGTAAAAATATAGTATACCTACTAGCTGTCCCAGCGCGACTTCGTTCCCGTGGCCCTACCCCCTACTCCACCCTACCATACCCGTACTCTACCCCTACCCTACCCCTACCCCTACCCTACCCCTACCCCTACCCTACCCCTACCCCTACCCTACCCCTACCCCTACCCTACCCCTACCCCTACCCCTACCCCTACCCCTACCCCTACCCCTACCCCTACCCCTACCTCTACCTCTACCCTACCCTACCCTACCCCTACCCCTACCCTAACCTACCCATACCCTACCCCTACTTCTACCCCTACCCCTACCCTACCACTACCCAAACCTACCCTTACCCTACCCTACCCTACCTTTACCCTACCCTACTTCTACTGTACCCCTACTTACCCCTCCTTCCCCTATTTTCTCACCGTTAGAACCTTCCTTGGACTTCCACGAACATTTCAAGACCAAAATTAGCCAAATCGGTCCAGCCGTTCACGCGTGATGTCGTGACCAAGGGAAATAGGGATTCATTTTTATTTAAATAGATTATGCAACTAGTGAATAAAGCGAGGGCCGTAGATGAGTCACGAGCAAGTGAAGGATTCTAATGATTTCCTGAACGACGCGAGTGATTCATGGCCCTCGATATAAATTCCTACTTTATTCAGGAGTTGCATACTATACTTTATACCATGACTACGAGAAAAGACATAATTTAAGCGAAAATAGAAATTTAATCAAGAAATAAGAAATGTTACATTAATTGAAATGGACATTAAAATTGAGAATATCTCGTAAACGGTGAGTCGCAGCTAAAATCTAACAAAATTTTCAACCCCCCTACGGCATCCCCGGAGATACTTATAAGGAATCTGGTGGACATATATTTTTTTTTATTTTTTTTTTTTTATTTCAAAACTCAATTTTTTTTCTTGCCCGACTAGCGCTATGATGTATCCGAACGACAAAGAAAGGTACGTAGTATGAGTTGTCTTTACTGCTTTTCTTATAGAGGGAGTGAAAAGCAGAGTGTATTACTCGGCCGCAAAATTATTTTCACCTCGGGCGGCGTATATTGAATCCCTCGTTGCGTTCAGGATTCTACTTTAGAATCCCTCGCTGCGCTCGAGATTCTACTCTAGAATCCTTCACTGCGCTCTGGATTCAAAATAGCGCCCTCACCGTAAATATATTATTTTGCTCCCTTGTAATACAATCTACTATTTCAGGTATTTGGCAATCGCTAAAGATGAAATTACTATTGCAAGTTATTTTACTTTTTAGTTTTTTGCATTCACAATGCAATTTTTATTATTGAAAAATGGAAAATGAAGTATTTAGAAAAAAACGACCAGTCTCACAACGTAGTTATTAATTGTTTATTGTCAATAATGATAACGATTAATGATGATATCCGCAGCACAACTAAAACTACCGACATCGCTCGAAGGTTCAGATTGATCAGGTGAAGTGGCGTGGGCGGGACACATAGCGCGGAGAACCGATAGTCGTTGGGGCGGAAAGGTTCTCGAATGGCAACCGCGTACCGGACGACGACGTTCCGTGGGCAGGCGCCTCCTACAAGGTGGATCGACGATCTGGTCAAGGTCGCGGGAAGCCGCTGGATGCGGGGAGCGCAGGACCGATCGTTGTGGATATCCTTGAGGGAGGCCTATACCCAGCAATGGGCGTCGTATTGGCTTTATGTTAATGATGATGGTGACAAGATAAGTTAATAAGAACATAGACGATTTGTTTACTAACACAGCGGAGAGAACTCCGCAGTTTAGTCAGTGGAGGATACAGCACGACAATTGTTTTGCTATCATTCGATGATCTATGGTGTGGTTAATAATGTAAACAATTGCATTTACCTTAGGATTCTAGATTCCATGTGATAGAAATAATTTATTCCAAAACAAGCCTATGGAGACCTTGTTTGTTTCATCGTTTATGTATATTTAATTTTGGTTTCACTTAGATAAGGTACTTAACTGATAGCTAGTTTCTAAAGTTATTTATTTAATTTTAAGCTCAAAATTCCACCACAGCCATCTCTATCGTCTTCCAAAGAGCATATAATCACTACGTTTAATCGTCTTCTACGATAGAGAAGGCATAATTATACAAGTTACTCTATGGAGAAGGCTGTGTCACCATGGTGTCACCACACATCATATATTTATCTTTCTCTATGCACACATCTTAGGCGAACCCTAAACACTCAGTAAATACTGTGATCCATCATTATGATAAATACTGATAGATTTCATTCCATTATGGGAGTGCAAAACAAGCCTGCACATTCAGTATTTTTTATCACGTCACGTCAGTATTGCATAGTTTTTCGTACAGTACCCCGAGTGTAAGTTTTTATGTCAAGCAAACGCAAACTATTTCGAATGCGTATTAATGTCAATTTGTATGAAAACTATATAAGCGCGCTACTCGCCGCTAGAGGCGCTAATACAGTTTTCATACAAATTGACATTAATACGCATTCGAAATAGTTTGCGTTTTTTGACATAAAAACTTACACTACGGGCACTGATCAGACGTGAAATGGATGCGGCAAAACCAAAGCTTGTATCTTAGCGATTGGATTAAAAAAGCGCGTAAAAAGGAAACGATGGACTAAATGTTGTTGATAAAAGAGAGCAGAATACACGCATTTGAATTTATTGTCTGAAATTCAACTACGTGGTGACATGGAAGATTTTGAAAATTATTTTAGAATGCCTGATTATTGTTTTGAAAATATACTTACAACATTTTTAAGAAATTATAAAAAAATAAAACCGCCTTCTAAAAAACCACATTAAAAAAGTAAGAAATAATTCCTCACCAAATAAATAACGTAAGTACTTTGAAGTCGGGCGTGAAACATGTACAATTTTTTGTTGTTTTTGTTAAAACCCGCCCGACTTCAAAGTACTTACGTTATTTATTTGGTGAGGAATTATTTCTTACTTTTTTGATGTGGTTTTTTAGAAGGCGGTTTTGTTTTTTTTATAAAAATAATTTTTATTTCACTCTTTTTAGTGCATCGTGCAGGCAATTTACGTGTTTTCTGGTAAATAGGTATGTGATCAAACTCAAAACCTCCTTTTTCGAAGTCGGTTAAAATACCTTGAGGTATCCCCTTTTTAACAAAACAAGAATCATCTAAATCGGTTTATAAACAAAGAAGTTATGCCTAAAGATACGTATTAAATTCACATAAAGTGGTGACGAAAACGACAGTATTTTCAAGATTTCCTGAAAACTACTGAACCGATTTCAAAATTTCAAAAATGGGACCAACTTGGAAACCAACCTGATGTAATAACGTTTGAACCATTTCAATCGGTTCAGCCGTCTTCGAGTAATCGGTGGACATACACAAAAAAAAAAAAAAAAACATACATACAGACGAATAGAGAACCTCCTCCTTTTTGATTTAGAAGTCGGTTAAAGAGGATATATGCACTAATGCGACCTACGATTTCCCCTATAGAAAAGTTGGCGTTGACATCGTCTTACTTGGCAACTGGCAGGACCTTTAAAGACATGACTTTTACTCGGTCATTCCCGCTCGTCACCGCCTAGTTTGTCCCCGCCGGTGACGAGTGGGAATTTTTCATAAAAGAAAATCGTCACCGGCTCCGGCGGGGACAAACTTCGGGGTGACGAACGGGAATGACCGGTTTTTCTTCCGGTCTTGCATAATGTCACCCGAGTCTATAAGCCAGAGTGTGCCAGAGTGGATACCTGTGAAGCATTGATCTATGTACTCCGTGATTATATAAAGGTACGAAAAAAATATTTAATTGTTATATTTATTTATTTAATTTAGTAATACAATGAATACCTATTTCGAATTACACCACTTGCGTCGAGCGCTCGCTTAGTAAATACTCATTTTAATGTCAAATATTAGGACACGAGTGGCGAAATTCAAAATAGACCCCTTGCACGCGTAGCATGATAAACCCGAGAAGAGTTTTGTCTACCTCGAAAGTCTACATTTGACAGCCGAACAATAGGTTTGTCTACGATGAAATGTCAATTTTGACGTTTCGATGTAGACAAAACCTTTCTCGAGTTCATCATGCTGCCCGTGCAGGTCGCGGTTACGCCTGCCACACTCCCTTGGCAATCTTGGCATATCTATTAGTATATTATTCTATGATCCGAGGTACTGACCTACCACAGTATTTATGACAATCTGTAAATACGGAATTAGGAAATCTAGAAATCCGCAGTAAATACGGACATTCGTCAATTCACTAGGCTAGACGATCAGTATATATCACAAATTATGATAAATACTGATGGATCACAGTATTTACTGAGTGTCTAGGGTTCGCCTTAGAGTAACTTTTTATTTCATAGAGAACACATAGAGAAATATATTATTTATCAAAGAGTATAATATAATCACTACGTTTAAAAGAGTATATACTTTCTCACTACTATAGAGGATCGAAGATTCTCTATGGGAAACCCCGGGAAACCTGGGGGAAACCCAATGCCTCTTGACTGCCACCCAAGGAATTTATAAGTACTACGTACAACAGGAAGGTGCACTCCGTAATTTTGTGTATTTAAAAATACACTTTAATATTAAGAGATAAGGTTTATATTTTAATACAAAATGTCAACGGTCCAGCTGAGACCGCAAGAACGAGGTGAGGGTGTCCCTTTCTCTGAAATTGCCAGCACTCTTAAATAACAGGTTTAGTAGATTTATGGTTCACAACTTTCGTTATAAAAATTAAATTTCGTAAAATTTCGCTTCGTATTACTTTTAGTCAATAGAAAACATCGCATATTAATTTAGGTATTACCGTATTAAGCATAAAAATGTATCAGGTCGTTTAAGTTTTTTATGGCTTATCCTAGAAAAGAATTTGAATGATAGATTTCAGAATGTTAAAGTAGCAACATTACAAGCCGAATGACGATTTCTGACGTTTTCCGTCTTCGTTGTGTCAAGTTCGCAATTCGCTCGTCGCCGCCCGCCGCCCGTCGCGCATGTTCGTGGCCGCCGTAATGGGATGGAGTGAGATAAACTGACCTCGTTCTTACTATCTCATTAGGACCGTTTTTTAGCAGCAGTGCACCTTCCTGTTGTATTATAAATTCCTTGCTGCCACCAAAGCCATCTTCTATCTCACTCGTTGCACTTGTAACAAGCCATGCTCCTTGGAAAAGCGGCAACGTTGCAGTCGATTACGTCAACGTGTTCTGTTCCGGTGGCCAAAACGTGGCCAAAACTGGAACTAACGTGTTTTGTTCATAATGTCATTTTACTGTCAAGTTGCACCATGAAGTTTGACTTAATACTCTGAGGTAACTGGAGTTCTCACCCTGAATAAAAAAGTGTCCCCAGCAAATTTGACATTTATGTATGTAGTGGCTGTCAGCTGTCTCATATGACCATACGTATTTTTTGAAGGTCTAATTTTTTTTTCAACCCGATTTTAAGACAAACTAGTTTTCCCTAGGCCAAACTAGTTCATCGCGTTGACATTTCAGAGAGCGAGTTTGCCTCGGAAGACCTCTAGAACATGACACAAAAAAAATCACCACCATTTTAACCTATCACGCATGAAGCTCGACTTAATACTGAGGTAACTGGAGAGTGCAGTACGAAAAATTTTTTGAATACCACAAATAACACAGTGGCCAGGGACTTATATCGATATTTGAAAAATATCGATATAAGCATAAAATTTCGATAGTTGGATATCGATACGAAATAGCGATTAAAATATCGATAATTTTATCGATATTTTAATATCGATAATTTTATCGATATTTTAATATCGATAATGTACGTAACGTGCGAGTGCGACGCGCGACGTTGCCAAACTTAGCAGGGCGAGAGGATCGGATCGGGGGATTATCGTCGGAGCGACAACAACGGCAAGACGACAAGCGTTTGATTTTGTTTTGCGTTTTGGCAAGCGGCAGATAGCTACCAACTAAAATGCGTTCTTTGCGTATTTTAGTAGGTAATTTAAAGTCCGTTCGGTTAGATAGTGTCGGTACACCCGCACGGCATTGTGGCTCTTGCTATAAAATGCAGATATAAAATAATACACTCAAGTTGAGTACCAAAGTCAGTTTTAATTTGGTGATTTTTATATAAAAGGAAGTTAAATAAGTGATTTACAAATAATAATATTTTTATAAATTTTTTATATGATTATTATGATTACTTATCATCGCTCGAATTGTCACGAGTCATAACCGTCGTTACCACCTGTATTTATAATAAACATTGATTATTTAAGAAAATATAATTTAATAAATGCAGAGTCCCAAAATCCAATTCCATTTTCGGGTGTACGCCGCACGCGGCTTCTTTTATTTATGCGGCGGCATCCTTTAAAAAGCAGCGGCACGTGCCAAGGCGGCGCGATCAAAGGGCGACACTATCTAAGCGAATGGACTTTACCCTATTTGTGGCTATTACGATACCAATACGAATGACGAATACATCGTAATTAATGACCCAATACGATAACAAATTACGATATGAATGCATTACGACTTCTTTTTGATAGCATTTTGTTGAATTTATTTGAAGCTTTGTTTGAATATATGTTTTTATATCAATACTAGCTGTTGCCCGCGACTTCGTACGCACGGTAAAGTGACTTTTGTTTTTGTTTATTTTAAAATAAGTACTTATATTTACCTGACGATACCTGACGACCGATTTGGCGCAGGAGCAAACTACCTGCCTTCCGCGCCAGAGGTCTCGGGTTCGATTTCCGAACAAGACAAATATTTGTGTGCATGAACATGTCTATTTGTCTTGGTCTGGGTGTTTTCTATGTATTATAAGTATTTATTTACAAACAAAAAATATTTAAGTACTTAGGTATATATTTATCTGTCATCAAGTTCACATAGACACAGTTTCTAGAAATTGCCCCTGCCGTGTTTGTATATTTACGAAGTTTGCAAATTTGTACGCAAACATAGCGAATTTTACACAAAACGACAAGATATTCCATCGAAATATCCATCACGATACAAAAATAAGTTAATGTTGCCAAGTTGCAGATTAAAACTAACATCTAATAGTACATAACATTCATCTATTAAAATATATAATAAATTACCTCCTTCAATTAATGAAAATAAAAATTCTTTGTTTACTAACCAATTAAAAAAATTCTAATAAATAAATGCTATTACAATTCAAATGAATACTTCAATGTCATCATTAATACTTAAAACAAAAAAATAATTTATTAATAGGCTACTTGACTCATACTTAATTTGATACATCGAATGAAAATTTCCATCACATCACCGAAAAAAAAATGAAAAAATATATTTGGCTTAGGAAAACGTAATATAGCGATATAATGAAATAAATGTACAAGATTGATAAGTAAAAATAATTTTAAAAATATATTTTTTATTTTTATTTTAACTGATGAAAACACATCATTCATGTTAGTGTTGACAGTGTCAAGTGGTTGGTTACAAATTTTATGACGTCAGAACATGGCGAAGAGCGTTTTTACCGGTTAATAAAAAGCGAAATTTTAAAATAAAGTTTTGTAGGTTCTTATGTTTTAAAATTTTAATTTAAATACTTACATTTTTTGGTGTAATAGGACAATTATTAATCGTGTAGGACACGATGTTTAAATGAATACTTCCGAGACATTATTAATTAAAATAAAACATATTTTAATTTTAATCTCCCAACCAAAGAATGATGGGTTCCAGATTCATACGTTCTAAGGATGATTGGATGGAATATGGTGGATATCATCAATAAAAATCTACCACCAAAGAATCTGGCACGTCATAATATATGGTCATATTCAATATCTGATGCGCCGCCAAAAGTAGCACTAAGTTAAATAAAAAAACGACATCAAAAATATTAAAAAAATTGTTGACCATCCGGTAATTTTTTTATTCAGTTATAAGGATTCATTTCCTAACGCATGTCAATCACTTATTATAAAACAATACTAACATAATTATTAATCATAACGATAATGCGCTAAAAGAATATAAGTAAAAGATAAATAACAGCAACGGCGCGCCCCATGTGTGTGGCGTGTGAGTGTGTGAGCCACACACACCACACCACACCAGACAATATCCAGACGGACGTAAAGTTGGCAACATGCATACATGGTATGACGCAGCAAGGCCTTATCGATTATTAATTATCGATATTTTTTTCGATATAATTATCGATAATAGAAATATCGATAAATTTTATCAATATTTTTTTATATCGATATATTTTTTTATCGATATTTTAGTCCCTGAGTGGCTGTCTTCCGTCTCACCTACACTTTAAAAAAATACGTATGGTCATATGAGACAGCTGACAGCCACTACATACATAAATGTCAAATTTGCTGGCGACACTTTTTTACTCAGGGTGAGAGCTCCAGTTACCTCAGAGTATTAAGTCAAACTTCATGCTATCACGTGTTCTACAGGACTTCCGAGGCAAACTAGCTCTATGAAATGTCAACGCGATGAACTAGTTTGGCCTAGGAAAAACTAGTTTGTCCTGAAATCGGGTTTGGCCGGTAAAATATATACAGGGCGTCCCAAAACTATGCCACATGGAGGGAAAGTACCTTAAATCCCGAAGATATACAATTTTACTGAAAGAAAACTTCATTTTTATTTTTAAAATAAAACGAACTGCACTGCATTCAAAGAATTTTAAATAATCGCCTGTATGAACTGGGAATCGAACCTACCGAAATAAAAAAAAAAACTTTTATTTTATTGTGCCGATCGAAAGGCTCGATTATACCTAAGCATTTCTTCTAAGTAACAGCATTTTAAATAAAAGGAAGACTATGAAATTAACAGTTAATGTTGAATAACAAGTTTGTGCAGCGTTATGGATAGCCTTTTCTGTGACTGTCGTGCTCAACACTTTAACATTTCAATGTATTACTAATGACAGAAGATTGGAGCAATTTATACCTAATTTCCCTATCATAAGTGTTTGATAAAGTTATACCTCGATTGGTTTACAAATGTTTGAATAATTTGGCGCGGTCTATTCCACCTTGTGGCATAGTCGTGGGACGCCCCCAGGGCGTCCTTTGAGTATTCAATACTCAAAGCCTGCCACATGGTGTCAATACCGCAATAAATACTGAAGAAAGAATTTTTTATTAAAATAGGTTTTTTTAATAAAAATACGAACTGCATTAAAAGATTTATTAAATAATAGAATGTCCAAACCGAGAATCGAACCCGCATCAAATTATTCAAACTTTTTGAAACCAGTCGAGGCGTTGTTACTTTTCACATTATTAAACATTTATGATAGGGAAATTAGGTATACTTACTCCAATCTTCACTCTGTGATTCTATCTGTGTGGATGCACCATTAAAGTTTTGAGCATGACAAAATGAACTGTCGTATGATAACTGTTTAGTTTCAAAAATAATCACCGAAACAGAAAAGCTTGTCGCACTATAAAAGAGCTCAATTTTTTATGTTGGATGCGACTGAAGCGCAACTATCAAAGGAACTATGCTCTTTGATGAAACGGAGTAAAAGTTCTCTCATTTGTACATCATTTGCTTATCATTTGTATGGTTTACAAGGGTGTGGCACTTCGATCAACAATAACACCTATAGTCCCACACTCCTATCTGTTCCGGTGACAGCTGTGACAGAGGAGCCACTTGCAATAAGAAATTTGCTGTCAAAATCATGGAGCTCAACTTAATTCTGAGGTAAGAAATGGTCAAAATGGACTGTCGTATGAAAACTATTTTAGTTCCAAAGATTATCACCGGAACAGAAAACGTTGTCGCACTGTAGTTCGTGAGTTCGTGTAGCACTTGTAAATCTTTCCTGATCCGGTGGCCAAAATGTGAAACTAACGTGTTTTTTTTAATGTTATTTTGCTGTCAAGTTGATGTCCAACCCAAGGAATTTATAAGTACAGTGCCACAACCTTTTCTGTTCCGGTGACAGCGGCGCTACGTACGTTTTTTCTTTGTTTTGTAGCAATTTAACCGGCCCTGACTTCTAAGAACTTCAGCCGCCAGCAGCGCTATGGTTGGACATCAACTTGACAGCAGAATGACATTAAAAAAAAACACGCTCGTTTCACATTTTGGCCACCGGCACAGCAAAGTTTGTGGTACGCTACGTACTTATAAATTCCTTGGTCCAACCCATATGAAACTGTACTACAACAACATACAAATTTCTTGGTCCAATCATAGCGCTGCTGGCCATAAATAAGACACTATATCTGCTGGCGGCTGAAGGTCAGAAGTCAGGGCTCGGCTGGATAAATTTCAGGTTTCGTGTGGCTGGGGCGGGCGTCTCACTGTTCACCTGTTGTCCCTATTCGTAGTTGCTTGTGCATTGTAACTACTACCCTAGTTTATTACTTAACCAAATAGTAAAAGGGTCTGCGCGAGAATGGCGAGGCACCAGCCACACGAAAAGAAGTAAGAGGTGGTTCACCGAATTTGTCCCTGACTGTACCTAGCGCCGCTGTCACCGGAACAGAAAAGATTGTGGCATTTTAATGACCAAATTAATAGTAAAAGCGCAAAATTGCGTTAATAAATATATCTACTCAAAATATCTAAGATAAAAACTTTATTACGTCTCAACCAATCAAGTTATCTTCAAATATCGCCTGTAGAACTTTGGTAGTAAAAGAACATAAATTACTAAGTAGCAGGTCCTCGCGGTTTCACCCGCATGGTACCCGTTCCCGTTGGAATATTGGGATAAAATATAGCCTATGTGACTCGAGAAGAAATTAGCTTTCTAATGGTCAAAGAATTTTCTAAATCGGTCCAGTAGTTTCGGAGCCTATTCGGTGCAAACAAACATACAAACAAACAATAAAATCTTTCCTCTTTATAATATTAGTATAGATAATCTCAAACGACTAATGGTAAAATTGAAAAAAAATATTGGTAATTTTAGAATCTAAACCTTTTAGTGAAAAGTTTTATCATCTCTAGTTCCCTATTGTTAAAATTTAATTCAATTTATTATTCTAGCTAAATTTGTTTTACTTCTTTTATCCATTCTATTACGAGTGTTAATTGTTTTGTTTTTCCATAGTTCATAAATTCATAATTTAAAAAAACTATAAGAATTTTCACTGACTGTGCTGCCTTGTTGCTACAAATTCTATTCCATACGACTATGAAGCATTCTTGCCGTTTCCTTGACATTATCATCGTCATACCTTAGGCTACAAATGTCAGAATTGTACTTGTGAATAAGACGAGGAATAGGATCTTGAATCAAAGTCAATAATTTGTACTTAGAATGAATCGGACTTTTGTCAAAGCGATTTATAAAAATACTTCTATTCATCCATATAATGGAGTATTATACAAAATAACTGAGAGGGTTCGAACAGAAAACAGATACTTAATCCTTGTTTCATTTTAAAGAAGAAACAATTAACTGAAATAACTAAATTAAACAACAAATTATAAGGTTATTTCGTTCGGTACAGTTTGCAAAACATTAACTTTTATTCAAATTTGGCCTTTAAAGGGACCCCCATGTTATGAATGAGTGTTTTCAATTTATAAATTTAAAGAGTTAAAAATGTAATTGAAAACAAAATTCTCCCATACATTTAATATGGGAGAATGTGTTTGTTCGCCTATAAGTACCGTTTTTTTGTAATACCATAAATTTTTATAGGTTTTCGTATAAGTAATATTTAAGTAAAGAACTGGGTATATACCTCAGATCATATAATACTATAGGTATATATACCTACTGTTTTATTTGCCTCAGTGGTTTCGGAGATAAAGGAAAGGAATGGTCTATTTTATTTTATTTATTTATTTTATTTTCTTTATCCAGGAAACAACAGCTTTTTTATTACACTAATAAAACATAATATTAAGTTAGTTACACATTAGCAGAACAGTTTCCACTATTACTAAATACATGTAATTACATGTTGAGTGACAAATGTGCGAATAATATAAAACGGGCAAAATTCAACAATTGATACTTTATAAATAAAAGAGAATTTAAAAAGACAAAAGAATACAGATGATTTAACAAATCTATAAAGGTATACATACAAGATACTTAAATTTTTTTTTCACCACTCCAGCTCGAATAGGGCGCTTTTGGCGCCTAAAAACTCGCAGCAAAATCGATTTTTGCTGCGAGCGTGAGGCAAAGTGCTTTTTTAATTTCTTACACCAACTTTTGAAATAATTAAGAAAAAAGAAATAGAGTGACAAGGATGAAACTTTTAAAATTAATATGAGCAAAAAGGATAGAAAGATAGCTTTATGTCGATGGACATGAAATATAAAGCTTAAAAAAGAAATACACGGATACCAAAGGTTCGAAATAAAGAGTATTGACGAAATGAGGTCGCATGTATGATATAAATATAAATAAAGAAAAATTAATGAATTCTAATAACAAATTATATAAATACGATTGTACTCCTATTGTTTTTTATTAAACACGCAATATTTAAAATAAATAATATGAAGTGAACATTATATCGCTTACTAGTATCATGTTTGGTTTTCATAAAAATTACATGCAGTGCAGTTTTTGAACGCAATGCAAACAGCTACCTTCAACTTGCATAATTGCACCAATTTTACTCTTAATTATTAATTTTGATGTTTTCTTTATTGTTAAATGTTGCCTTCAATGTTGTTTTTCTGACCTGTAACACTTTTCTCGCTGGTAGAGGTGAAAAGTTGTATGTTTAACACGAGAGCAAAATTTTCTGATGTCTCGTGCCTTTAAATCACTCACTGTGCTCAGTAGTCTATATTTGAATCACTCGCTACGCTCGTGATTCAATTTTAGACTACTTCGCTAGTTCGTGATTTAAATTCAGCACTCGCAGCGAAAAATGATTTTGCTCTCTTGTATAACAAATAACTATTAATAAACTTTTAAACTTTTCATCGTACCAGAATGTGTTTTTGAGATTCTTATAACAAGTCCTTATATGCCACACCATACACTTTGCAAAACTATATTTTATAGGAAAAATGTGACAGTTTTTTTCTATCACATTTTTCCTATAGGTACTTACAAAATGGCATTGTGAATGCATAATAGTAGATTGTACAACAAGTGCATAAAACGTACCATTTTACCCGAGACGTATATTTCCACCCGAGCCATAGGCAAGGGTGGATAGTCAATCCGAGGGTAAAATGGGTTTTATGTACGAGTTATACACTCTGCTTTTCACTTCGAGCGTGAGGAAAATAAATAACAATATTGCAAAAAAGAAAAAATAAAGACTTCGCCATAATGGCGGGACGACTTTCTTTTTGTTTTTTTTTATACGTGGCAGTGGCAGCACAGTGATTTTAGCATAGATCGTAGTCCATAATGCTCTTGAAATACTTATTTCTTAGAAAACGCAATACTTTAGCCTAGTTTTATTAATTTAGTAATTAAACAAGGATTATAGTACAAAATTGAAGAAATTGAATGAAATAACTAGTTTATTTAACGAAGTTTAATTGCGTGTGTGACTGTTTACATGACGACCTTTGTCTTAGAGTTGCAGACTTAGACGAAGATTTTACTTTATGCACTAGAGCATAAAAAGCGATTTTATGAAGCCTATACCCAACATAAACACGAACTTTACGAGCATGAGAAGTGAAAAAATAATTTAAAATCTCAATTTTATTTTATTTTGCCCTCCCAATTCAAAATTCAGTTGTTTACGTTTTATTCAGTCTTTATGATGACGATTACAACTTTTCCAACTTAATGAATCGTATCCCAAAAACCGTGGCTCTTATGAAAATGAAAATGAAATAGTAGATTGTTTAGCAAGGGATGTATGGCACCCATAACAGTCGAGTGTTTTGGCGCACGAACGAAGTGAGGGCGCCGATAGTTCGAGACATCGGTTCAATTCTAGTCCGTATTTTTTCTTCTTTTTGTCAAATTCCTTTTTTTTGTGAAAAATTTCTAGGAAGCCCTTTTCACTTCTGCTGGCACTCCCGGAGTGCAACCCGTGGTTTTTTTTATTTATTTACTAGCGGATCCTCGCGGTTTTACCCTCGTGGTACCCGTTCCCGTGGGAATATCGAGATAAAATATAACCTATGTCACTCGGGAAGAATGTACTTAGAATTTTTTTAAATCGGTCCAGTAGTTCTTGACCCTATATTCGATGCAAACAAACAAACAATCAAATCCTTCCTCTAATATTAGTATAGATTAATATTAATTGTTTAAAGGGCGACGTTGATGTCTTTTCTACAAAAATGAAAGTGAACCCCTTTTCGTTAGTGAACAAATATAAAAAAAACTATCCTGGTCTATCTATTTCTATCTATTCAGTCGTTGTGGCGCGATTGAATAAAAATGATAGCAAGTTGTGTGAATAGCATGTGTTCACTGAACCTCCCGCGCCCCGTTCGTCGCGAAGCGCATGATCTTAGATTTTAATATTGTATGCAAGTACATAAATAAGTATATTAAACACGCCTAGTCCAACACACCGAAACGGGGTCAATTTTAGTCAATTTTAATCTCGGAAATGTTCATTCTACTTAAATTATCAAGGTTAAAGATTTTCAATTGACTCCACATTTTACAAGCTTTTTATTAACTTGCCATGTCACTTAGTTAGTTAAGTGTGGGACAAATCTTGCAAGCTTAATTTGACCCACTTCCTAGTGTCCGATGGAGCTGAAACTGTGTACCTCTATACAGGTTTGGTTCACAATACAATATTAAAGTACAGCCAGCAAAAAAGCTTGTCATAAAAATGAAATTTTTACTAAAACTTATATTTTATTAACTTGCCATGTTAGTTAGTTAGTAGGGGACAAATCTTGCAAGCTTGATTTGACCCACTTCCCAGTGGCCGATGGAGCTGAAAAATTTTGTATGCAGGATTGGTTTAGATGACAATATAATATTTGAGTACAGTCACCAAAAATACTTGTCATGAAAATGAAATTTTTACTAAAAACTTATTTTATTTAATGAAGACTTAAGGCATAATCAGACGAGGGATTTTTGTCCCCAGCGGACAAAAAGTCCCTGTACGTCCAAAATATGTCCTCCGAGGACTTGTAGCGGACTCAACGCATACGGTGTGCGGTCATTTGTTGCCCGGAAACGTCTTCACTATCGAGCGCTCAATGCAGACTAAAGTTCGTTGTGTGCGTTGATGCGCCTAGTTACGTTCGTTCTATTTTTTTCGCGGACTACCGCGTACTTTTGTCCAGTCCAGTCTCTCGCTCGGTGTCCGCGGCGATCTATAAGAGATCTATATCGATGGACAAAAAAGTACCCGGAGGACAGTCCGTCGTCTGATTAGGCCTTTACGTGATGTTATAAGGATGACGTTGATGTCTTTTATACTAAGTTTAAGGAAAATCCTTTTTTGTTAGCTTCCATCATTTAAAAAGAACATCATCTTTATCTACTACAAAATTCATTGTTAAAAATTTTCACAGATTCTCAATTTAATAGCAAGCAAGATCACAGACTTTCAATCGAAACTGAAGTGGTAATGAATACTTTTTATTATTTTAATGTTTTTTCATAGACGACGTTGATGTCTTTTGTACTAAAGTTCAAGTTCGTGTGGTGTGGGTCGACAGTATGGGGAAAGTCCCTTTTCGATAGTCAACAAATATTTAAAAAAAAAGTATTCTGCAGAAGCACAGCCGTCTCTATCGTCTTCTACGATAGAGATGGCTGTGGCAGAAGCGTCGGAAACGCTCCTGACAGCGGAATGTATGCCCTGTCTCTGTCACTCACTATAATAGACAAAGACAAAATCGAATCCGATTCCGTTTCCGACGGTTCGTGAATCAGGGGGCTGGTCTATCTATTCAGTCGCCATCGTGACGTGATTGAATAAATATCATAGCAAGTTGTATGAATAGCAATGTAATCACTGCACCGCACCCCGTCGCGAAGCGCTTAATAATATTGTAAGCGAGATGGCGCTATACGCAGTGTATAGCTCCGTTCTGCAATCAACATTACTATAACATTGTTTGACGGCTCGCATTTAGGCCCCCGATAGTGAGTGATAGTGAAGAGCACAAACTATAGTAATACGTAACTACTAATCCAGTAAGCTCGGGACGTACGTACACGCAAACAATACCTAAAATTCAATTGATTTATCAAATGACGCGAGCATATTACCGTATTTTGGTAATCCTACTAATATTATAAATGTGAAAGTTTAGATGTTTGGATGTTTGGATGTTTGGATGTTTGGATGTTTGTTACTCAATCACGCTAAAACGGCTGAACGGATTTGGCTGAAATTTGGGACACAGATACTTTGAAGCCTGGAGAGGAACATAGGCTACTTTTTATCCCGGAAAAATATCACACTCCCGCGGGATAACGTCGTGTAGTCCACGCGGGCGTAGCCGCGGGCGGATAGCTAGTCGAATATAAGTGGTTCACACCACCGATTTTAGACCCAGAGGTCCCGGGATCGATTCCCAGTGGGAATATGTTGTTTTCGTGTTAGGACTTGTTCTTAGTCCGCCTGGCTCTATAGCTATCACCATGACGCCATAACAATGATGTTTTCAGCGTTATTGAATTCCGCCAGTTAGAGATAAGATAGTCAGTTCCTCAGTGATTGAGGATTCCGGGAGCAGTGCGCTTTCATCTTCAGCCTTAGCACCACTTAACATCAAGTGTTATGATAGCTAAGTGCTACGCCGCCGTTGTGGATAAAAAAAGTATAAGTAGGTACTCAATTATTTTACCATTGAGTTTTATACACTCTGTTTCTCCAGGTGAAGTGAAGGCATGTTTTCAAATAGATATATTTTTTTATAATAGCCGTCGTCTGAAGGACACTGTTTTATTGTAATAATGAAACTGTTGTGTAATATTTACAATTAATCTTCATCTATTTACTTAACTCCGCCAACCTTGCTACGGCTGAAATGTCACTCTTAAGAGTAATGATTTACATCACAAACACATACATTTATCAGTGTCAACTAAATGAGAATATTTAGTAACTTATAAAACAAAGGTTTCATGTAATTAAACATGTACTTACTTACATTTTGAAACTTACAAAAATTATCTTTAGTTAAATACAAGATATAAGGAGTCTGTTTTTTTAACAGGCCAGATATCTGTGTTTTTAACTGTAGTAAGCAAGTATTTAATGTTTAACCATTCTGTATTAATACGGCAAGTTTAAAGCCCCACTTTGGAAGCAAATCATTAACATCATCCATCCGATTGCGCAATATTATAAACGAAAAAAAAGTAGAAACGTCATAAAAACGAAAGACTGTCACAGTCGGTTCGCATTAATCAATGTGCCTTTCTATTTGTTACATAAATACTTATCGAAAAGTTGGCATGTCCTAGTTTGATAGTGGAAGGTGCAAAGTCGAGCGGGTGAAGGGGCGAGGGATGGAGGTTCCCGTCCCGAGGTGCAACGACCTCGCTGCGCCCGCGCAACCTCCCGCCTGACGCGACTTTGTTCGGCCGTTGACACAACATGCTGACAGAACACGGTTCGCTTTAATTAACCACATTCGAACCGACACTGATAGATAGTGGCATTCAAATATAACATGTCAATCACCTAACAGATTTGTAAACGATCTGTTGATTGTACGCGTAAGTTAAAGACCTTGTACCATTTTTTTGAGAAATTTGTCAAGGCTAATAAGTTTCTATTCTCGTACTCCCTGGTCATTGGTATAAATGGTGAAAAAATTTTTCCTGTTTTACACATAGGAAGCCGCTAGATGCGGGCAGCGCAGGACCGATCGTTGTGAAGATCCTTGGGGGAGGCCTATGCCTAGCAGTGGGCGTCGTTCGGCTGACATGATGATGATGATGATGATGCTTTATACACTAAACAGATAAGTAACATAAATATTTTTAAATATATATCTTTCTATTCTAGCTGTTTTGAAGAGTCGATGTCATTTTTTTTAAATTAATTAACTAAATATGTTTCAATAGTAATTTGTTACCCAACGGTGTAACTTATAAAGAGACTTTACGCACTTTAGATCCTAACTGGGGAGCATAATAATTGTAGGTCTGACTTAATTTCTACTCACCTTCTACGTACATGACCTCCGAGGTCAAGTGGTTGGCAAACTGAGCGGGGCGTCTCTCCCAGACGTATATTTGTATAGACTTGGCTTTTTCTACATTATTACAGCTATCGTTATAATTAATTACCTATCAAAGATCTGATTTACATTTGCAGCATTTACAAAAGGTTGAAAAACTGTTAAACACACAGAAAAAAAATCCATGTTCTATGGTTAAACACAAAATACTTAGTGCAAATTTTCATATCAATCTATTCTATTTTTTTATTATTATTTTTAAGTTTCCGTAGTTTTAGCTACCTTTCAAACACTTTTCTGTCTAAAATTGAAAGGAAACTTAAAAATAATTAAAATAAAACAAAACACATGTGAATATTTAAAAACCTACTTAAGTCCATTATGTTACGATTTGTCGTAACAGCAGACGTAAAGTGAAAGTTACAATAGAATGTTTCAAAGGTACACTTGCCACAAAATGTTTAACACGTAACATTCAATACGGAACTCCACAGCAGCCCGAGGAATGCAGGCGAAATGATTTGATTGTTGTCACTCCGCCGCCTGATCATCACTCGTAGACTTCACATGGCTTAGAGGCTTTGCGCAACTAGGTTTCCCAAATTACTGTTATGTATTCGCATCATCACTTTAATGAAATACCACGTAAACAATCCAAAAGCTTTGCATGATGAGACTACGATTCTTCCGACTTTCTAAACGTTATAATCCACGTTTATAATCATATTATAACGAGTGCCTCTATTGAATAGGCATATCAAGTGTAACTGTATGAATAATACTAGGATTATGCAGATTCATTACTTTTAAATTTTATAATGTATGGTAATTAAACTCTCCATTTTATCACATAGTGCTCTGTGAACAATGGGGCAATGGAGTTAGTTTTGCTACACGTATGAATATTCCACGGTATAATTATGGCCATAGTTCGGTGGCGCTTTGGCGCAGGTGGCGATCGCTCAACCGTAAATCCCCGCTACTGCGCAGCCCCGACTAACAACTGTTCCCCGTTTTTTTACTCGCACAATCGAGATCAACGCCCGCCTCAAAAATTAAACAAAACACTCATGTACCCAACTAAATATTATTCTTAAGAGCATCACTTTTAACCCTGAAGGTTAAGTTAGAGGGCAGAACGAAACCAGATTCCGCGTTCCGGGGAAACTACAGCAAACCACAATCTTTAGATAGAGTATAGAGGTTGTTTTGTAGAGATAAACCGAGTTGCTGTCTGTCCTTTTCGTTATATTCTTTCGCCGAATAGATTACTTATGTGGCATCTAAAATAAATCAATATTGCTAGGATACAAAACGAAAACTTTGGGGGACAATTTATTATTGAAGGGTTTCCTAATTTCCGGCTAAACGAGGGAAGCCTGCACGACATGCAAGGTAACGTATTGTGTTACACATTCCTCCCTATCCTTAATATAAAAAACAGTGGTGGAATAATCAAGTGAATGTGAGTATAGTGGAGCCGTAATAAATGTTCAAATCAAACCTTCAAATGTGAAAAGGATTTGATTGTGCTACTTTAGCAAATCATTAGCAGCATCAGAGTGGAACGAAGCTATCTTGTGGACTAGGAATGTTGTAAAATAATGTCCGGTGGGCAAACCGGCCCGGACTCCTCGCCAATTAACCGGCCGCGACCTCCGCCGCTGGCCGCATGCCGCCGCCGATACTATTCATAGACATGTACTTGCACGCCGTATAATACTTACACTTAACCCGCTGCACCACCTGGCACATTACCTTGCCGACCATATAGACGCCGGACACCTCATATAATTACGCCTACAATCGGGACCTTTTTTAGGGTTCCGTAGCCGAATAGCAAAAAATGGAACGGAAGATTCTTCATGTCTGTCTGTAGGTCTGTCTATCAATCTGTCTGTCCGTCCGTACGTATGTCACAGCCACTTTATTTCTACTATTAGACTACACAGTTGCAATTTAGAAGTTAGATGTATTCTGTAAACCACTTTACGATTTTTACATAATAATAAAGAAATAAAGGGGGCTCCACATACATGGAAGTATAACTAAAAATATATTTTATCATCAAACCTATACGAGTGGGGTGACTCAGTATCGTCCTGGGTTTTTGCAGCATATAAAACAGACAAAGACAAAGCACAGTATTCGAATCCGATTCCGTTTCCGACGATTTATGAATTAGGAGGCTGGTCTCCTCTTTCCGGCAACCTTTCCCATCTTAATAACTTGTAGTAACTCGTATCTGTCGTGCCTACCTACTGCCTAAGCACATGGCCCAGATATAATACGTAACTTTTCGTTGTTTTGCAAAAGATTGCGTTTCTGGTCGACCCGTCGCAGAACATCCTCATCGGAGACTTTGTCATTTATACAAACACTATGAAAAACAAAGTTATTTTTGCTGCCGAAAAATTATAGTGGTATTTTAGCTAGGTGTAGGCAATCGGTGTAGGTGTAGGAAATCGGAAAATTGGTTTGAACGAGTTATAAAAAGTAGTTTTTGAGATATAACACATTTTCGAAAACCGCAAATGTAATTTTGTCGTTCATACAAACACTATGAATAACAAAGTTATTTTTCTGTCGAAAAATGGTAGTGGTATTTTGACTAGGTATAGGCAATCCGGGGTGCGAAGCCAGACAACCTCCCCGTTGGTGCACCCTGGGCAACGTCGCCGCATTTCCCGCGGCGGCGGCAGATAGTCTGCCATACCGTAACCCTGTACGTAGTACAGGAACGGGGGCCGCCGTGCTCTGTCACGGGGGCTGCGGGGAGCGAAACCCCTTCAAAAATGCAAGATCAAACCGTAACCCTGTACGTAGCGCAGGAACGGGGGCCGTCGCTGTATTAACACGGGGGCCACGTGGAGTAAACCACTATAAATAATCCTCAAAGGTCCGGCGTCGGGGACGTGGGCGTCGGACCGCCTGAAGGTGGCAGGCAGAGGTGTCTGCCAAATACCGAACGGACCTGGGGTACCTCCCGCCCCCCCAGGGTATGTAGGGTTACCCGGGTACTGGGATCTCTGCCCGGGTGGACTGACGTTTCTCCCATACTCGTGGGTCTAGTTATGGCTTTATATAATAATAAAAATAAATCTGACGTATCGAAGGAGATGGACATCACCCAGGGTCCAGAGAAAAACTGTGGTCTTCCAGACGGAAATAAAACTGTTATTGTCGGCGATGAGGAAGCCTTTTCAGAAGGGTTTTTAGAGACCTCCTCGGATGGAGAGTCTAGACCGGGTTCTCCGTCGGTTGTAGAGATCCGTTTGGACGATGTAGACCCCAACAAGGCGCCCAGAAAGCGTGCAATCGCTCAGAGAAAGGCGAAAAAGCGCCCCGGCGAAGGCGTGATGGATGAATCGGACGATTCAGAAGGGGGCGCGTCCCATTATGCTCCCACGGTCAAGGCGGACAGGACTTCCTCTGGAAGAGGGAGAAAGGCCCTGGTACACGGAGGATCTTCTGGCATTAATAAATTGCGACAGAGCAACACGCAGGAAGCCCAGGAAGAAGATGAAATGGAAGAAATAGTAAGACAATGTGACAAAGAAATGGATAGGGAAGTAAAACTGAATGAAGAAGGAAATACAAGCGAAGGAAAGAATAAGAAACGGAAAGGAAAAGGAAAAGGGAAGAACAAGGGCACGGTCTCCGAAACCCGTCCCCCTACTCCTGGTCCGTCGTTGTACAGGAGAGACTCTTTGCCGACCGATTCTATGCGGCCAGAGAGGCCGAATAAGTCGTCTGCGGAGCTGAGCGGGGAAATTGACCGACATGCCGAAAAACTGATGGGCGTTGTCGCCGGTTCTCACAACCTCAAGCGCGAATACAAGCGCGACATCACCGATGCCAGCAAGGGCATTAGGGAAGCGGTTAAGGAGCTGCTGTCTGTCTCCTACACTGATGAGTACCGTCGCATGGCCGAGGACAACAAGAGGCTTCAATCGAGGGTGTCCCAGCTTGAGGAGCAGATGCGCGCCTTCCAAAAGTGCTACGAAGAGAAGTGCCGTGAGGCCACCCAGCGAGACAAATCGTCCTCAAGGGCTCCTGCGCACCAGCAGTCGGAGGGCTCGTTGACACAAATGGAGCTGCCCCCCAGCTTAGAAGATCAAGAGGTCCCAGCGTGGGTAGAATACCTACACAGACACCTCTCGACCACATTTTCAAATCAGCTCAATGCCCGCATTGAGGGTATCGAACGGAGATTGCCTCCGGCGCCAATTTTGCGACCTACTCTGGCGTCGGACAAAAAAGGGAAGAACTCCCAACAATCGGTGGCAACCAACCCTCAACCGTCGACGAGCACGGCGCGGGGGCACGGAGAGGAGCCTGTTCCCTCGTATGCGGCAGTGGCCGCACAGGAGATGCCTTGGACAAACGTAGGCAAAAATGGCCGTCCCGTAAAACCAACTGCTGGACCGTCCACCCCGAACAACGCAGGAAGATCCGCCAAGGGCCCAAAGGTTCCAAAGGTCAAGCCAACAGCCCAAAAAGGGCCCAAATTAGCTACCCCAAAGACGACGGCCGTTATCCTGGCCATAACCCCCGAACAGGCAGAACAGGGGTCAACGTATGCAGAGGCCGTCGCGAAAGCTAAAAGGTCTATCAAGCTCCCGGACCTTGGTATAGAGGGGGTCAAAGTTAAGGTTTCAGCAACGGGAGCCCGCGTTTTTGAAATCTCTGGTTCATTCAGTGGGGATATTGCCGATCGTTTTGCGTCCCAGCTGCAGGAGATACTTGGCGACTCTGCTAAAATCACAAGGCCTGTGAAGACTGCTGACATGCGGGTCTCCGGGCTAGACGACTCGGTAAACACGGAGGAGTTGAAGGCGGCGGTTGCGCTGAAAGGGAATTGCAGACCCGAACATGTGCGGGTTGGTCCCATACGGGTAGGAGTGGGTGGCCTTGGGTCGGCACTGGTAAAGTGCCCTATCCCCGCGGCGAAAATGTTGGCTGGGTATGCGCGCCGATTAAAGCTCTGGAGCCCCTTCCACTGCGGTGCTTCGGTTGTATGGCTGCGGGGCACACCAGGAAGCTGTGCCCCCGTGACGACACGGATTATAGTGACACCTGTTACAGGTGCGGAAAGAAGGGTCACGTCTACTCGACCTGCAAAGTCGAACCAAACTGCGTTGTTTGCAAGGCAGCCAATTTGGCGGCCAACCATATTATGGGGGGGAGCAAATGCCACCCCCCACCAGTAAGGGCGAAGGCTTCCTCTAACTTTGGGATGGTTAGGCGACAGATGACGGTGAATCCAATGGTTCAAGAAGAGGCTGCGGACGGTCATATTATGTCTTCTTAATGGCCAATAAAACCCTCAGCCTCCTACAAGGAAATTTAAACCACACCGCCCGTGCTCAAGATCTCCTTATGCAGCACATGGCGGAGTGGGGAGTGCATATTGCCGTCATCGCGGACCCATATTGTGTCCCCCAGCGCCCGAACTGGGCGGGAGACGTACGTGGCACCGTTGCCATAGTGGCCCCCTTTTCCGCCGTCTACTCCCCTCCCCTCTCAGTCATAGAGAGGGGACCGGGTTATGTGGCGGCCTCCTGGGGAGAACTGACACTCGTCGGTGTCTACTTCTCCCCCAACCGGGCCCTCTCGGAGCTGGATGACTGGCTCGATCGATTGCACGGCGTAGTGGCACGCCTGGCACCAGCGCAGCTGCTGGTTTTAGGCGACTTTAACGCCCACCACACCGCGTGGGGCGAACGTGTGGACACCCCGAAAGGAGTCAGTGTCCTGGATTGGGCGGCCACCTCGGGCCTAGTCCTCCTCAACCGGGGGCGAGTGTTTACTTTTCGGAGGTCGGATGGAAGTGGGTCCATAGTGGACCTCACCTTTGCCAGCCCCGCCCTGGCAGCAAGGGTTAGGAGCTGGCGGGTGGTCCAAGACGCGGTCAATCTGTCCGACCACGACTACGTCGCATTCACAATTGTGTCCTCATCGGGTGACAATACTCCGCTGCGTTTAGGCGAGTCTCAGCGTCGTTTTCCCCGGTGGGCCATATCTAAGCTCAACAGGGAGCGGGCGGAGGAAGCTGCGCTTGTAGAAGCATGGAATCTGGAGGGGCGCATTCGCGGAGAAGTGGAGCTCAAAAACCGCGTGGTTCGACTGACCGCCTCACTGACGGCGGTGTGCGACGCCGCCATGCCGCGCGTGAAGGGTCTCCCCCCTAAACGCGGCATATATTGGTGGACGCAGGAGGTATCCTCTCTTCGAGCCGCCTGTCTGGCTGCCAGACGAGCTTTACAGCGCTGCCGACGCAGGGTTCGGCGTGACCCAGCAGAAGAAACCCGCCTTCGCCTCGCCTACAATGTGGCGAAAAAGGCCCTGAGCATCGGGATTTCAAGGGCCAAGTCCAATGCGTGGGATGAGTTCTTGGCTAGTCTCAATCGAGACCCGTGGGGACGCCCATACAGAATGATAAGGAGCAAACTCCGCAATCAGGCGCCCCCCACTGAGTCGATGGATCCTCAATTTCTGTCCCGAGTTGTGGATGGCCTGTTCCCAGCTGAAGCCCCGTCGGTGCCCCCCCTAGTGGCGCCTGCCCCCGTTGTGCCTGACGAGTCGCAGGGGTTTTTCCCCGTCACCCCAGAAGAGATGGAGGCCGTCGTGGATCGCATGAAATCCAAAAAGAAGGCCCCGGGTCCAGACGGCGTACCCGGGCGAGTCTTACCCATTGCCCTGGAGCATCTGGGCGACGAGCTAAGGGAGATATTCTCCGAATGCCTCCGGACAGGACGATTTCCACGGTCGTGGAAACGAGGGCGACTCTGTCTCCTAAAAAAGGACGGTAGACCGCCGGAATCCCCGTCCGCGTACCGGCCGATAGTCCTCCTGGACGAGCTCGGAAAAATGCTGGAGCGCATCATTGCTGACCGTGTCATCCAGCATTTGGATACAGTGGGGCCCAATCTCTCCGATCGGCAGTTCGGGTTTAGGCGGCAGAGGTCCACGATCGACGCTATCATGGCCCTCAAGGAGGCAACGCAGCGTGCTGTGAATCGGGGGGAGAGAGTGGTAGCGGTATCGCAAGACATAGAGAATGCCTTTAACTCCCTCCCGTACTGCGTAATAGATGACGCCCTAAGGCATCATCGTATTCCCCCCTACCTGGCCCGTACCATCCGGCATTACTTGAAGGATAGGGAGGTGGTGTATCTGGGACCCGACGGCCAACTTATGGTTCGACGAATGGAGTGCGGTGTTCCACAGGGGTCGGTCCTAGGACCACTCCTGTGGAACATAGGCTATGATTGGGTGATCCGCGCTGCACTTCTGCCCCGGATGGGCTTAATCTGCTACGCGGATGATACTCTCATCTACGCCCGGGGGAGAGACTTTACGGAGGCAAAGCGCCTTGCCCGAATAGGGGCCGAGCACATGATCGGCCGCATTCAGACGTTGGGCCTTAAAGTTTCGGTGGCCAAGACGCAGGCCATGCTCTTTCACGGGCCGAGGCAGGGCCCCTCTCCAGGGGCGGACATGATGGTAGATGGTGTGGTCGTCCGTTTGAGGCCCACCATGAAATATCTCGGGCTACTGCTCGATGGACGCTGGACCTTCACGGGTCACTTTAAGGAACTGGCTCCGAAGCTAGTGGCGGCGGCAGCAGCCCTAGGCAGACTGCTTCCGAACGTTGGCGGACCGAACAAGAGCTGCAGGCAACTGTACGCGGGGGTTATCCGGAGCATGGCCCTCTACGGAGCCCCCATCTGGGCAGATGCCCTTAATGAGGCAAACAAGGCAGCCCTCCGGCGGCCTCAGCGGGTCGTTGCTTCCCGCATGATCCGAGGCTACCGCACAGTATCGTGGACGGCATCGTGCGCCCTTGCTGGCACCCCTCCGTGGGAGCTTGAGGCACAGGTCCTCGCGGATGCCTATAGGCGGAGGCGTGAGCTGATCGAGAGGGGAGACAGATTGGCTCCAGAGGAGTGGGTCGCGGCAAAGCGTGCCGCGGATGAAAGGTGTGTAGCCGACTGGGAGCGCCAGCTGCAGACACCAAACGCCGGTCACAACACCGTGGAGGCGATCCTCCCCGTTCTTAGGGAGTGGGGGTCGAGAGCCCACGGCACCCTGACCTATCGACTGACGCAGATACTTTCCGGATATGGATGCTTCGGGAGGTTCCTGTGCCGGATCCAGAGGGAGGAGTCCAAAGCGTGCCACCATTGTGGTGCGCCACAGGACACTGCTCGACACACCCTAATGGAGTGCTCGGCGTGGGCGGTGCAGCGCCTGGAGTTGGTCGCTGCGGTCGGGCCGGACCTCTCGCTTCCTAATATCACAGTTGCGATGCTGCGAAGCGAGGGGGGATGGCAGGCTGTGGTCTCCTTCTGCGAGGATGTCATCTCACAGAAGGAGGCCGCGGAGAGAGTTCGCGAGGCGGACGTCGCCGCGAGCCAACTCCGACGTGCGCGACCGGGGAGAACGAGACGCCAACGGGCGCGTCTCGATCTCCCCTAGTCGCAAGAGGGGACGCAGTAAGACCCTGTTCCCCCTGAAGGGTTGAGCCCTAATGGGCCACTCTCCCCGGGTCACGTGGAGCGTGCTAACACATACCCACAGGCTCGGGAAAGGCGCAGGTCTTCGAGAGGAGTTTAGTTGGTAGTGGTGCCTTCTCCCGTTCACCCCATCTGGCCTGCCCACCGCGAGTGGGTAGCCTTATGGGGAGCTGGGGAGGAAGCTCCCTCCCTCTGCCCGGCCCCCTCTCGTGCCTTCGGGCTCGTTGGGGGGGGGGGGCAGAGGTTAGAACCGCCCAGCCCTGACGCGAAGCCTATTAGGCTTGGCGGGAGGGCTGGGTGCGGCGAGGGACATGCCATGGGTGTGACCGAGTCCAACATAACGTTTAGTATGCCTAAAAATCGCATTCTCCTCTTGTTACAAAAAAAAAAAAAAAAGGTATAGGCAATCGGTATGTTAAGTGGGTACGGAACCCTTCATGGGCGAGTCCAACTCGCACTTGGCCGATTTTTTATTTCGTGTTAATTTATTTACTTCTTTCAGAACCCCACGGTATAATTTCGTTATTCGGCTCTGTGTATGAAAATAATGCTCACATAATCTGTCTTACAAGCAAATTATCAAATGACTAGCTTTCCGCCCGCGGCTTCGCCCGCGTGGACTACACGACGTTATCCCGCGGGAATATGATATTTTCCGGGATAAAAAGTAGCCATGTTCCTCTGCAGGCTACAAAGTATCTGTGTCCCAAATTTCAGCCAAATCCGTTGAGCCGTTTTGGCGTGATTGAGTAACAATCATAGGTATTAACATCCGAACATCTAAACTTTCACTTTTATAATAATAGTAGGATAGTAAGATTATCCTTCACTATTTAAATGGAAAAAAATCGACCAAGTGCGAGTTGGACTCGCCCGTGTAGGGTTCCGTACCCACTTACCGTACCTATACCTAGGGGCCAAGATACCATTATCATTTTTCGTCAGCAAAAAATAACTATGTTTTTCATAGTGTTTGTATGAACGACAAACTAACATTTGCGGTTTTTGAAAATGTGTTATATCTCAAAAACTGTTTTCTATATCTTGTTCAAACCAATTTTTGTTGAAAGTTTTTATTAAGATCTACATTATTTTTTCTAGATTTTCATTATTTTAAAAGTTAGAGGGGGGGACACACATTTTAACACTTTGGAAGTGTAAGTACTTACATCTTTTGAAATATTGACTTTGATAAAAAAAAATAAAAAACCTGAATATCATTTTTTAATACCTTTCTAAAAAGATCCCACACATCATATGTCACATTCATATGTTTTATGAAAATATTTTTTTTCATTTTTTGTTCTGTGTATGGGGCGCCCCCCTTAATTTTTTTTTTATTTTTTATTTTTCAATAAAAATCCTATAGCGGTTAACAGAATATATCTACTAACCAAGTTTCAAGTCTGTAGTCGTAATAGTTTTGGAATAAAGTGGCTTGTGACATACGGACGGACGGACGGACAGACCGACAGACAGACAGACATGACAAATCTATAAGGGTTCCGTTTTTTGCCATTTGGCTACGGAACCCTAAAAACTAATTGTGATGGAGAAGTTCACGATATTCAAATACATTCTCCGAGAAAGTTGCAAAACATGATCTAAAAATCATTAATACCATTGTTCCAAATATCATTAGATACAAAATATAAAAAGATGTTGGTTTATAGTAAAAAATACAATAATAAAATGCAATCCCCAGTGAGGCAATAATGGACAATTGATGGGAAGATTCGAAGTGGAGTCCGCTCGACTAGAGCTTGCGCAATCAGACACATCTCGATACACCTGCGGCGCTGGCGCAGGCGAACTGCTATCGCACGAATGCAATCTTCTCTGTAAATGCTAAACGTCCATGCAATCACGCTGTTTTTAATCAGTTTCCTCTTAAGTGTTTAATATTTGTTTAAACCGCGTTTTATATGGTCTCGATTAACCTTCCTGTTCATTTGGGTACCAAGTGGGTGAAACCACTGGAAGCAGCTAGTAAAAAGTAAAATGCTGGGTTTTTTAATTTTGTAAATACTTATACCCAGTATAGAACATTTAAGAGCCAATTTAAAGTTTCATCCAATACCTCTTAAAGGTGTCATAGGAAACGCGCCGTAAACTATGAATTTTCTTCATCAGAGATGTGAGATGTATTTGTAAGTATTTTTTTTACTCATTGTCCCAAAATTATTGTCCCAACTTACACATTTAAAGAATTTAATGCCTATTTGTATAGTACACACTATTTTTATGATAGGTAAGCAATATGAGTAATCGCTTATCACAAAACAATATTAGACTTTTATATTCTAAGTCTAAACTGCACTCTCAAACCACCCAAGCTCAAAATAATATATAGCTAATTATTTAATACAATCTTTTGTTTCTTAATTTCACCAACGAAACTTATGAGAGAAACGTAAACAAAGAGGAAAGCTGGCGAGCACGAAGTATCGCATAAGAGCATATAAGATGTTGAAAGAAATCGTTTGAAAAAACTGGAGATTCCATGAATGGATGGAAAGTGAGCTGGCGGGACGAGACTGCCGCAGTTTCTGTTCGCACGCTCCCATAATCGAGACGGGTTTATTTTCCAAAACACCGACAAACATAGGCATCTCAACACGAACCTTGAGAATCGTATCGAAACTAATCGGTTGAGTTTCTAACCTTGAAGTGATTTCACATTCAATAATCATTTTAGGAATTAATATCCTTCCTTTACGCATTAGGTACCTACGTAGGAAGTTTCTTTCCTTTTTACGCAAATTACTGTGATATCCTATTCCTCAATAATAATATGAATATTATGGCATTTTTTTCCTAAGCGTAACTAATGTACCTAAGTCGGTCGTTTGATAAGCAATTCCAATTTTTCTATTATTTGTTAGGTACGTTTAAAATTCTTTTTTCTTTTTTATTTAATTTGTTCAACGTTGTCTGCCTTTAATTTGTCATAATATGCGATTAACATTTTTAAGAAATTCAAGGATCTATTATTCAAGGCTATTTAAGACTAGCTTTCCGCCCGCGGCCTCGCCCGCGTGTACTACTATGCGATTATTAAGAATAGGACGGGTTGTTGACAAACTTCACTCTGAAAAGGTACAGTTCGCAAGAAAGTGCAAAACAAAATGAAAATAGTTTTTTTTATTTTGGCAGAACGTAGTTTGAGTATTGCCACTTTCAAAACGAAGTTTTTTTTATATTTTTTAAATCCACCTACTCGTTATGCCAGCGCCAGACATAGCACAAACATTTGAATAAATGTTTGGACACATGTGTAGCACGGGTATTTGAGTATTTGTTCAAAGCTTTGATAAAATACTAGGGCATATTTCTACAGTACTTTACAATGTCAGAAGGAAAAGTCTTCAATGTCTTTGTAGCAGTAGCAGCTGCAGTAGCAGTTCAGACCAGCGGGACGATGATTCTCAAATGAGTGGAATAGAAGAGGTGGAATAGCATTATCAAGCATAATGTGTTTTGATTTACAATTGGCGGATTCACGAAAGGCGCCTCCCCGAGTGGCTTGATTGAATCGCTCCCCGAGATACCAATACCCGGCACACCCTGGTAACAGCTAGATTCTGCCGAATCTAACTTCAATCAACGTGCATAATCTAGCTGGCCAATCCTTTTACCATGATAGACAAATACAATTTTTCACTAGACCCCCAATTTGCCAATTTTATTGTAAAGTTGATTATTAAATTATTTTCATAACTTGAATTCCTGTTTAATTTAAATATTAAACCAGTAAATAGAATCAACATTCAATTTTTTCTGTGTTATTGAAGCATAGTATTAAAGTACCCCGCAGAACAATAAGTATGAAAAAATGGGTTCAGCAGTTAAATATCACAAAATTTTAATTTGATTGAGATTCAAATTACCTGATCATTTTCGTAAAAGCATACTTTCATGAGTCCTATACTTTTCGAAAAAATCAAGTTAATGATTTGTATTTATCTGCAAATTATTCATATGTTTTGGTTTGCACGAACATAATTATTAATTTATCGTAAGCTATGACATGATCAGCCCCCTGATTCACGATTTAAATTTCTTTTTTGGACACCATACTGAACTGAAGTGAAGTTAGTTTGACAGCACTTTGACAGATTGACGTCACAACATGGCGGCGTCCCTAGCCTATTCTTATAATAATCGCATAGTACAAGACATTATCCTGAGGGAATGTGATATTTTTCCGGAGATAAACAGTAGCGTATGTCACTCTCCATCTCCCATTCTGCCCCTGTACCAAAATCACATTGATCCGCTCGGTTTTGACGTGAAAAACTGACAAACAATTAATACCTACTGATTTTCCCGTAGGAATATGATACTTTCCTGTGGTAAAAAGTAAAAGTAGCCTATTATAATCCCTTCCAGTAGGGTTCAAATTATTTACTCATATACTTACCAATTTCTGCCCGCAAATTTGCCCGCGCTAAAAAGTAATTTTCCCATGGGAATGAGATTTTTCCCGCAGTAAAAAGTAAGTTATATCCTTCCCAGGGCCTTAAACTGTCTCTATTCTAAATATAATCCTTCCCATGAACATGAACTCAAACTGTCACCTTAAATACCAATTCCATTCCACGCCTTTGCCACGCTAAAACTTATTTTCCCATGGGAATGAACCGTGGTAAAAGTAGCTTATGTCCTTCCTATTCCTAGGGTCTCAAACTATCTCCATTCCAAATTTTATCAAAATCGGTTTAGCCGTTTTGACGTGAAAACGGGACATACAGACAGACAAACAAACAAACAAACATAAATTCATTTTCGCATTTATAATATTAGTAGCGAATTCTAATCCGATAATTACTTATTCTTTTTTATTTGGCATTCCAATTTTAAAGATAATATTTTTTTCTCCTTCTTAATTTATAGTGGCAAAACCATGAAGCTCGACTTAATACTGTTAGTCGAGCTTCATGGGCAAAACGCTAAAAAAGTGTTTGTCAGATAACTCTGCGCGTGACTGGCGCGTTGGCGCTAGTTACAGTGCATTTTTTTGTTCTTATGTTTTAGAAAAGATTAGTATTCGATTTTTACCGCGCGCAGACTTATCTGACGAGCTATAGCTGATATTCTGTGACATAATTACTCTTTGGTGGCAATGAGGTACGTCGCACTGTAAAAACCAAAAAGCTTAGACAAAATACTGATGTACAGTGCCACAACCTTTTCTGTGCCGGTGACAGCGGCGCTACGTACGTTTTTCTTTTTTTTGTAGTAATTTAACCGGCCCTGACTTCTAAGAACTTCAGCCGCCAGCAGCGCTATGGTTGGACATCAACTTGACAGCAAAATGACATTAAAAAAAATCACGTTAGTTTCACATTTTGGCCACCGGCACAGCAAAGTTTGTGGCACTGTAACTGGAGAGTGCAGTACTAACGCCTCATTTCCACCTGCAAGTAAGTCTTCTGCGATAAATATCCGACAGTCTGTCAGATAGCAACTTGCAAGTGTAAACTACAACTTGCAAGTGTGTTGACACTTGCAAGTTGCTATCTAATGCCTATACCTTTGATAATAGTAGGTATGCGATAAATGTCCGACAGTCTGTCAGATAGCAACTTGCAAGTGTGTTTACACTTGCAAGTTGCTATCAGACAGACTGTCGGACATTTATCGCAGAAGACTTTCTTACAGGTGGAAATGAGGCCTTACACTTTTTGTGGCACTGTGGCTGTCTTCCGTCTCACCTACACTTTGAAAAATACGTATGGTCATATTGAGACAACAAGCCACTACGTACTAAATGTCAAATTTGCTGGGCACACTTTTTTATTCAGGGTGAAAACTTCAGTTACCTACCTCAGTATTTATTCTAAGTTTTGGTACAAAACGGATTGAGTTTTCAAACATGTGTCAAAACAAAATGAAATTAAAAATCAAAAGCACTATGTATTGATATCAACTTCGATGCAAATCATCCCCAAAATTACTTTCTTTCCCTTTTTAACACTGTTAGGCGATGCGTTTCAATGAAATATGAAACACTTCTTCGATTAATTCTGTTAAAGAATGTTTATGCAAAATTTGAAGAAGATTGGACAAAGGAATCTTTACCCCCGTTTTTCACCCCCTTAGGGATAGAATTTCGAAAAATTCATTCTTATCGGATGCCTACATCATACAAGGAACACACCCTCCAAGTTTCAGGTCTCTACGATCAGCGGCTTAGGCTGTGCGTTTATCCGTCAGTGATTCAGGACTCAGGACAAAGGATTTTATATGTATAGAAGAAGATAGAAGATAGATATTTTGGTTACCTATATTAAATTTTTTGGTATGCAATCAGACATTTTAAAGGGTTTTAAATACATAACAATCTTCAAACATGTCACAATTTCTAACACGTTTAACAACATTGACATATAAAATTTTCTGATAAGCAACGGTTCATTTAATATGATACGAACATCTGCTAGTATAGAGTTTTTAAGTTTTCTAATTTTCATGACAGAAAAAAGATGGTTCAGAGATGTTGAAGAGGGTTAGATAAGATAATTTTCAACACACTTGCTCATAAAGTGAGCCTTATTACATCGATCTTAGGGCCATAAACCGAAGTGCATAATAATATTACAGTACTAGTTGCGTAATAGAATTATCCCTACAAAGTTAAGTAAGTACCTAACTGCAAATTATATGCGAGTAAACAGAAACTTTTCAATTTAACCGGGTAATACAGTATCCCTACAAAGTTAAGTTAGTACCTAACTGCAAGTTATATGCGAGTCAACAGAGCATTTTCAATTTCAGCGGGTAATAGATACAGTTCTTTTTTTGTAACAACAAAGAGGTTTTATACGGCTGAAAATCCATTTACGTTTTTAGAATAAATAAATGTGTCCCTAATTAAGACAAAAAACATAATTAAGTATATTATTATCAAATTATTTATAATTCACAATAATTTGTTATAAAACATTTGCATTTTATCACTATTATTATACTTAATTATTTTGAATTAGGCTGTATGGCTGTATGTAATCAATCACCTCACATTTGGCGCATGCAAAAAAAAAAACTTGCGTGCTTTTTCCCTTAGTTAATATTAGGTTAATACAATATGTATGCAATAAATGTTTGTTTTTCCTCGCAAGTGTGTTGAAAAAGTGCGTATGAAACTCGTGAGCAACTTACTCACTAGACACTCGGCTGATTTACGCCCTCGCCTGCGGCTCGGGCTGCAACCCACAGTCTCGTGTATAATGAGCAACCTAAGCTCACTTGTATCATAATATAATATTTCAACACACTTGCTCATAAAGTGAGCCTTATTACATCGATCTTAGGGCCATAAACCGAACTATAAAACACGCGTGCATAATAATATTACAGTACTAGTTGCGTAATAGAATTATCCCTACAAAGTTAAGTAAGTACCTAACTGCAAATTATATGCGAGTAAACAGAGACTTTTCAATTTAACCGGGTAATACAGTATCCCTACAAAGTTAAGTTAGCAGGTACCTAACTGCAAGTTATATGCGAGTAAACAGAGCATTTTCAATTTCACCGGGTAATACGTACAGTTCTCTTTTTGTAACAGCAAAGAGGTTTTATACGGTTGAAAATCCATTTACGTTTTTAGAATAAATAAATATGTCCCTAATTAAGTCAAAAAAACATAATTACGTATATAAGTATATTATTATCAAATTATTTATAATTCACAATAATTTGTTATAAAACATTTGCGTTTTATCACTATTATTATAATTATTTTGAAGTAGGCTGTATGGCTGTATGTAATCAATGACCTTACATTTGGCGCGTGCAAAAAAAAACTTGCGCGCTTTTTCCCTTAGCTAATTAGGTTAATTAATTTATGAATGAATGCAATAAATGTTTGTTTTTCCTCGCAAGTGTGTTGAAAAAGTGCGTATGAAACTCGTGAGCAACTTTCTCACTAGACACTCGGCTGATTTACGCCCTCGCCTGCGGCTCGCAACCCACAACCCACAGCCTCGTGTATAATGAGCAACGTTAGCTCACTTGTATCATAATATACTAGTGATTAGTTTACGTTTACCAAGCCTTTATATTTTGTGATAACTTACTAAAAAAAGAAAACTAAATTGTCGTAAGGTTTTTATTTTACTTTATTACTTAATAACATTTTCAACACGTTTGCTAACAAACAAGCGAAACGATCGATGGTGAGAGAAAACAGTATGACGAGATAGGTACCTAGTTCATATATCATATCACAATCAAATTCAGCAAAAGCTAAAGGCAGATTAAAATTGCCCCCAGAAATTGCCCAGAACTTGATTATTGGGATGGTTTAGATTTTTTTTCACATTTATAGCCTAAGAACTATCCGATATTTTTGTAAAAAATTCAATAACAGGCCAAACTTTTGTGAACGGCCATTGAATATAATTTTAAGAGACTATATTTTGGAATCCAAAATAATCTCGCATTGGAAGGAATAAAAAAAAAGTTATACTTATCTCGAAAATGGTGCAATTTTTTCAGCTAATATGTTATCACCAATTTTATCGTGAACATGTGTTTATGTTCACCATAATATAATATCTAAGCACCAAAGTCGAAATCCATAAAGATATATAAAACTGGAAACTAATACTTTGGGAAGAATCCGGTTGTTTCTGATAGCATTTTTAACATAGGTGTAATGCCAATTTGAGTTTACGTAGAGAGTTTTTTTAATGTTATATGTTTCTCATTTACATTATACTTTTACGAAAGATAATTAATAAATGTATTCAAATGTAAAGTGAACAATACTTATACCATTTTTGCCCATTTTTATAGCTTTGTATTTGTTTTTTTTTAATGTCGCTGTTATAAATATTGGTGGATTACTAATGAATTATTTATTAAACTAGATAATCTAATTTTCTATGTTAAGAAATTACTGATATAGAATTATTGTTGTATCTCCATAGAGCGAATTAGTTTGGCTCTCGGGCTATTAATGGTAGTCTAGTAATGTGCATTTCTTATTACAAATTGTGAGTAATTTTAGTAGACTCGCAGGCTCTAAAGGATTTCATTGCTCTTGATTATAGTAAATTAGTCAGCTTGCTCAACAAGTCACACAAGAAAAATCTTCTACGGGATAAATGTTGTAAAGGCAACTACCGCAGGATATGAGACTGGTTTCTGTAAAACAAGTAACTAACTGTCTGTATCCTGTACCTACAAGGGGACGACGTGTAACTATATTTCTCGAATGAAGAAAAAAGTAAAGAAACATATTATGAGTTTAACTTCTAATATATGTAAGTATAATTTTTCAATTTGCTTTTGTTCAGCAGCTTCCTACTTACAAAAAATTTAAAACAGTAAACTTTAATTACAGTGATGTTAATAATTGTAGAGACATTAAGTAAGTATACAATCTAAGTAATATTATAAATTCGAGAGTTTGAATGTTTAGAGATTTGGATGTTTGAATGTCTTGATACCTTTTTACCCAATCACGGCGGAACGGCTGAGCGGATCTCAATTCAATTAAGAATAACATCAGTATAAACTACTGTTTACCCCGGGAAAATATGTCACTCCAACGGGAAAACATCGTCCAGCATACTAAAGAAAAGCTTGTTTTAATGTAAAGTCAGCCATACGATTTTGGAAGAACCAGAAGTTATATAAAAGCCTAATCTTAGAAGTGATTGACAGTATCATAACAGAAATATTACTTGACGGCGATCAATGATGAGATAAAATGTGAATAACCTAAGGTCAATGTAATACAAGGAGGAGATTTAGATGTTAAATTTACAACAACATTAGAATAAGGTTTTGAAAACAAGGTTGTAAATGGTAAACTTACATGCACTTATGATTACATTGCTGAATAGAATCCATCCAGTCATCGTGTCTAAATCTGAATGGCATATGCCGTTAACGGCTTAAATTAATCATAAACAGTTTATTCTAATCGTGCAGAGGCCTACGTAGTATTAGCCACAGCTAATACTACGTAGGCCTCTGCACGATTAGAATAAACTGGTACCCACAGGTATTACCATATTTAAACCAGAAATTTATTTGATTTTTTGTATATAATGGCGGAATTTTCGCATACTTAATAAGTATTTTGGCTGCTTTCTTAGAAAAATAAAAAAACATTCAAACTTACCAAAAATCTCAAAGCCACAGAATAAAATGTCCCACTGGAGTTAGTAACAGGTATCAATTATTGATCAAATTGAGATAAAACGTTTGTGTTTCCGTTGGACGTCCCATTTCACTTGATTTACCGGGTATTTTGGCATTGCACAAGTTCACTAAAATGAAGAACGTTATATACACGAGTTTTGTTGATGATGATTCCGCTATTTGATATTTGGTTCACGGTTGGTATATCGAAGCAATATCAGTGCACGGTCTCACTGTTACCGGTTTTGGATAATAAAATATTCCAACCGCTCGCGGGCACGGCGTGCGTGCGCTCTCCGCGGAGCACCGACGCGAATGGTAAAATAAAAGCAGCCGAAGAAAGTCCGACGTCAATGGCATTCTAGTAAATATCTCTGGCGGTTTAAATTCTGTGTTAATCTTCGATGTGTTAATGATAAACCATGAAGAACTTCTACTTAATATAAGCGCGACGCATCACTTGTGAATCGAAAGCCAATATGTTTTGACTTCTTGATAGCGAAACCTCAACATAGTAGAGATAAAAGAAAACCACATATAACCACATTTGAACATATTTTATTAATAGCACAACAACACTAAACTAAAACCCTCAGCATTTATCACATCATAACCGTTTCTATGCCGTTCATACCTTGCCATTTCATGTGTTGCATTTCAAATAATTTATCAAAGATATGCTGCCTTCCTTCTCTAAAATATCACCCAAAAATACAGCCTTCTATAACACTCTAGAACATTTCATACATTTGGCATCGTTAATTCTAATATTTACAATAAACATCTATGTAACATCGATTTTTAATCAATAATTTTCTAAAATACATCAAGTTTAACAACAATATCGCTATTCAATTAGGCGAGATTTAATTGTCTCTTAGAAACATACGTATGTGTGAGAAGTACCCTATCAATTTAATCGATCTATATTGCCCTGTAACGGCACGCGCAGCCTGCGTAATGCGCACTGCGGTCTGCGCGCGCGCCTGTACTTCAGAAATTTTCTGTAAAAACACAATGTCAAAATGTCGATGTGGCAGTCATTACCCTGTACCTACTACAGTCGTTATTTTAATCGAATCAGTTTCTTTCGTCAAATACGTTCATTAGCTACTATTACTAGTATTATCACTGCACCTTTAGCCCCCAAATTCCTACACCGACATTCTGTTTTGTATTCTTACAGAATACGCATGGTGCACCACAACAACGCACCGATTACGATGCATTTTAACTATTTAGGATTAATTTCCCCGAAATATTATAATTACTTTTCAAACTAATCGCAGGATTGGTTTCCTGTTAAGAAGCAAACCGGTTTTTTTTAAGTCCTCATAGTAATTGTAAGTGTTTATAAAATAATTATCTACGGGATAAAATATGACAGTTATATCAAAATAAACTCATCTAAAAAAATATGACAAACCAAATACTTAGGTAGGTAATTATTTATTTTTTCTTAAATGCTATTATTCTAGTTTCAATAAAATCTCTAATCGACACAAGTCTAATTTCCTAACTTGACTTGATACTGGTACGACAGTTGGATGTAAGATCACCATTATGACTATTTAGTATTAGACATATAAAGTTTTCTTAATTGATTATTTATTTTATTACATTCCAATCATTTGTTTAGTATTTTCATTTGAATCTATTCATTACATTTTGACACAAATTGCTACTAGACAAGAAATGGTTAAAAATGATAACATCTTGCAATTGGTGCAATAACCTACACCTATTTGTCAAAGGTTATGTCTACAATTTATGTAAACTTCGACTTATTAAGAACTTTAGATACACGAGCCTATGGCTACTAATATCTAAATCAACGAAACATACTACATATAGAGTAGAATAAATATCTACGACTCTTTTTATATGAATAAATAATTTATATTATGGTGCGAATTCGATCTCTTTATTTATAAAGGTAACTTGCGAAATTTATATCAACAGATCAATGTGACACAGTACTGATGTACCAATTTATATACTTGTTTTAATATTGATGATGATGCCGCATATGCCATTCTTTGCATATGCCATATCCACCAGCAACATTAGATAATCTAACCCATCTAATATTATTAGATCAACGTGGTTCCCGATGCACATGTAAGGATTCACTACAGGATCTCAATGGCGATTTTGTATTGCTATGAGATCCATTGAATATCCCATCATTTGCTATGCGATGCTGCTTAACAGTACCTATTCGCTATGAAATTTAAATCAAAACATTTACTGGCATAATAGGAGAGAGAAATTTAAAATTAGAAATTTAAATTTAAAAAAATGCTAGAATAGTAGTTAGTAGTAGAGAGAAATTTAAAATTAGTTTAAGATTGAGCGAATCTGATTTGGCAAAAGAACTAGGGATAGAAACAATGATATTATAATGATAATAGTATTAGGTTGACTTGAAATTCCTTTGTACCTTGGAAGATATAATATGAGGTTTTCAGAGATGACCTTGACCTTTCCCGGTTTTACGGAAGTGACCTCGGAACAGAATAAAACTTTGTAATAGTTGGTATTCAAAATACTGTGAAAATAGGACGAAGTTTCAATGTTTCCTCTCAGTGTGGCACACACGAAAGTGACTTTATTTATGAATATATTGATTCGTTAATATTAAATATTTGTAAACATTAGCTAGTTACATTAAATTTAACTAATAAGGTTTCAGATCATTATGGATATTATAATAAAAAAAAACAATATTTTTAGTCGTATTATCTGTCGCTACCCTGCGTTTTTATTTTCTCTCTTTGTTACATAGTAATGTTGGTGAAGATTATGAATATAAATCTTTCAATATTCGAAAATTGATATTAATTTAAATAATTACACAAATTGACACTGTGTGAGACGAAACAAATCATCTCTAAATGTTTTCGAAAATATGTTAATATTGTCTATGAAAAATATTGTGTCTTTCTTAGCACCACTAACCTACCGTCACGGTCGCATCGTGCTCGCCTCAACGCATTACATGGAAGAATTACATTCCCATACAGATGCCTTTCCATTCTAATTAAATTATTTTGATATATTTGATAATTTTTAAGTTCAATAATATTTAGGTGTGAGTTACACCATCATTTATAATTAGGTCCTTTACAGGTATAGGCACATGAAAATAATAAACATTTAATAAAATTGAAAACCTAACTTTTTATATTCAATTCCATGTGACTATTTTATGAGCAAACATCACTTGGTTTAAAAAGGATAAGTCTTAATGGAACGTATTGTATTTCAATAAATATCTTTAATTATCAATACTCTTAACAACACCCTTGCTTCTATAAATTTTTGGGACTCGATTTTCTATAACCTCGACAACTCTAACGTTTTGGAACGTTTACTAACATTTTGACTATGCGTCCACTTGCATATTTACAACTACTTAATACAATCTTTCTAAAAAATGCTACATACTCGTAGGAAAGTTCAAGTATCAAACAAAACACGAGACTGCTTTACCTACTTTGGCCATTATCGATTGTTTATGTTAAATGTAAAAATTATTATGCAAAACAAAATTGTTCGAAAACTTAAAATAAGTAATTTATCACTTTGGATTGAGCCAAGGGTTATATTAACCTTAAATTATATTTATTTATAGTTCGTCGAATACACCTAAATTAATTTACTATTTTAACTTTTCTTTTTTAGTTTCATTACGTTCTAACTGATTTTGATTATGTGTCGTGGATGGCTTTGGTGCAGATGGAGACTCCGTTGTTTTCGACGATATCACCCCAGCTGTTGAACTCCATACTGTATTATTTGATTTAGTTGAGGATGGCAACTGCGCTTGCGCTAGTTTTGGAGTGGTAACACTTGAAGTTGGGTTAGAACTACTATTCGTGGTCTTTGATAAAATATCTTCTGACTTACCCGCCATGGCACCCCTTGTTTCAACCGTAGACTGCGACAATTTCGACGAAGCAAGAGTAACCGCTTCAGAGCTCATTGTTTTAGATGTATTTGCTTCACTTACAACTCGCGGGACCGTGGTTCCAGCTTTTCTTGTAGTATGATCCGTACTTCCAGTCGAAGAGACAATATTTGATGGTTTTGATTTAAATGAATCCGATTTGACTGTATTCGCAGACGTTGCTGTTGGAACTGGTGAATTAATAGAAGATTTACTTGATGATTTTGTAACTGGTGTATTTGGTTTGTTGGTAGTAATGCTTTTTTCGGTAGATTTTGGTGGAACAGATGACTTGACAGACGTTGCGGAAATTAAACTACTTTTCACTTTTGGATTGTCTTTACTATGACAATCCGATGTTGTTTTATTTGATATTTCTGCGGATTCATCTGGAGATTTTAGCGATTTTATTGGAAGTGTTGAATTCTTACCCACTTGTGCAATAGCGTTCTTTGACACCCCACTTTTAGCTATCGGTTTTTGTTGTTCAGATGGCTTGGAAGGTTTTATTTGTGATGCGACTGTCATTACATTGACAGTATTTGATGGAGTAGTAGCTGTACTTTTTGATTTTATATTTCGGGTTGATATTGAGTTTGGTGTAGTTGATGAAGTAATTGGAGTAGATTTTGTAGTACTTACTGACACATGTGATTGTTTAGTAGTTGAAATCGAAGTGGAAACTGGTTTTATCATAGCTATAGATGTTGTTGGTAGAGGACCAGACACATTAGCAATTGATTTGGTAACAATATTTGAAGCTATAGATGGCTTGGCGTCAGCTGCCGCTTTTACATGGGATATAACAGTTGTAGCTTGTGTCCTTATTGGCTCTGAACTACAAGTTTTTGGTAGAGGTTTCGTTATCCCTCTTGGATCTTCTATAGTTTTTTGGCGGTGAAGCTGTTTACTTAAAGAATCATCTATTTTGGCACTAGTATCTTGTAGAGCCTGATTCAAATCATTTTTCCCATATAATACTGATTTCACATTTTCTGATTGTTTAATTTCATTAGGACTAGATTCAAAGTTTTTGTTAACGTCAACTTTTGACAAAATTGCAATATTATTAGCATGACTAGTTGAAAGACATTTCGGTTCATACATAGCATATTGAGGACCCTTCACTTCATTTTTTAATGTTATGGATGATATTGCAGGCTTATGGTTAGATTCTGTTTTTAATTTTTTTGGCATTTCATTAATGACTGTAGAGCAAACCGTTGCGTTTATTTTATTCGAAGCAGGCTGGATAGTCGCAAACTGTTCAAAAGTCTTGTTAATTTCAATGGTATTTGAACTCGGTACGATAGTACTGTAATCAGAATCAGACGCTTTTGGCGTTGCTTTTGAATTATTACCAATCACTGTAGAAAGCCCTGAATCTGTCCTTTTTATTTCTCCACTTGCTATATTATTAGTTATTTTGCGTTCCACGTCTACCAGCGAACTAATTTTAATAACACTTCCTTCTACAGTTGAAAGTATTGGTACCGGTGTCATCTGAACTGGTTCCATATTTTTATTTGTACCATCAGTATGAATTTTCGCTGTAGTAAAAATCAAAGGCCCTGAGTTATAGCTGCTCAACATAGTACTATCAAGTTCTACCAAAATTTGGGATTTTGGAACAATGACATTTTTAATGCTATCTGAATGTGCAAAAACGTTAGTATTCATATGATTATGAACATTGCCGGTTCCAAATCCATAATTCTTATTATTATCTTTCGTGCCATTTGCTACACTGTCGCCAATACTAGAGAAGGTCTTGGTTGTATCATCAGATAAAGACTTCTCCTCAGCAATTTTGACATTTTTATTATCAGTCTTCGTTTTTGAGAGTAAAAACTTGGCACTTTGACTTAAGCCTTCAACTTTCTCCTTTTCTTTTTGCAGTAAAGGTTCGCCAACACCGTCGTCAGATTCATTACTTAAATTCTGAACCTTTCTTTTGATTGAATTACGTTTTATTTTCATAATTCCTGCAACAGATTTTTTTATTTCATTTTCTATTCCACTCGTTATAGACGTAGCATCGGCGCCGTCTTGGGAAGCCTGTAAATAAATAGTTAAGATTTAGTTATAGGCAAAAGTTATACCATTATACTTATTTAAAAAAGAAAGCCACCCAACGCCTAATGAATTTGGCTCGAAAGCACTTTCAATTACCGGTAGGTACGTGTTCACACAAAGAATTACAGCAGACAAACTTAGCAAGACAGATGTTGAGTAAGTATTTAAATTAATTATCTTCTCATAAAAATGTTGGTATTTCATAACTTAGTTTAGTCCACATCACCCTGTAGTAGCAAGCGTTTAGTCACATGAGGCTTAGAAGGTCGCATGGTGGTAATCGCCCATCAAACCGCATTTGCAGTTGTAAAACACCAATTATTCATGATAATCAGCTGCAGTAGGAATCTGACACGGATAATGGGTATTTACTTATAAACATACATGTCTAATTTAAAAAGAATTAATTAAAAATAAAAGTAAAAAAATTAAGAAACACCCGAAGCAAAATCTCCAAAATAAAAAAAACCAACTCCCTCGGTCTATATTTAGCATACCCTTTTAGCACCTATCTTTTTGTGGTCGTTACCTTGTTCGCTATAATCGAGTAGAATACGGTTAGTAAATTTTCATTGCTCGGTACGGTAGGTACTTATGGGAGCGCCGAAGGTATTTTTAAAATAATCAAAGGGTTGGTTAAGAGGAGCTGCACTTACCTTCCGCATGGCAATCAGCGGATGTGTGTGCGGGTGTCATGCGCCGCGCTCGCGCAGCACCGGCCGGCCGTGCAGCAGCAGCACCGGGGGAGACAGCTCCGTGTCCGGGCGCAGCACACTCGAGCACGGCGCCGACGCCGACGGGCCCCATTCCTCTGTGGGACGGGACAGCACTCTCGCTTTCTGCAATGCGTACCAAAATATCTAAGTCCATCAACATCGTAAAGAATATCAACTTGTAGTTAACTTATCGCCCACCTACAGCATACAGAATCTCGAATTCATGACACTTATCTATAAACTTTGATATGGTTATATAAATCAATATAGCTACTTTGATTTTTACCACACTTTTATTAGCTTCACCTGTAAATAAATATGTAGTTTAAAAACTAAAAGAACACACTTCTTCTTCTAGTTTCTTTTGGTTTTTTTTTTCTTGTTCTTTTAGTTTTTTAAACTACATACTTGTTATTGTTGATCGAAGAAGGACTAAAATACATCTGGATACGCGGCAGCGTATCAGACAAGTTCAAAAGCAAACAGAACTGGCGAGCAGCACCGTGTGTATCTTAACACAAACCATTTGGAGCCACTTTTGACCCCCTCATAACTCAAAAACTATTACACAGAAACATGTCAGATTTGGCATATGTATTGAGACTAGCGAGATAAAAATGTGCTCCAAATTTTATATACACACCTCAAACGGTTATTTAGATATTTACGTCCAAAAATCGTTATTTTTATCACTGACTCACCTATAATCAAAACTCTAACCCATTTCCAGATGACCTAGAAAGCTGAAATTTGGCATGTAGCCAGATAATCTGGTGAATACAAAGGAAAAAATCCGAAACTAGTATTTTTTTTAAATAAAACGTTGACAAACTTATATTTGCGTTCCCTATGCACTTATCCTGTATAAGATCTTGTATAAGATGAAGTACAAATATAAGTTTGTAATAGTTTTTATTCTGTTATATACCAATATTTCGTCATACCTCTTGAAGTTCAGCAAGCGCCGACGGCGTAGTGGCCATTCAATATTGAGGCCTCGAGAGAACCAAGTTCGAACCCCAGATTACCCGAATACTTTTTTGTCCTCGCGTTAAATAAATTACAAGCTTGCGCCATCTAGCACGATATCCATATTATTATTTATTAATTATTAATATTAATATAAATTATAAAGTTATTGAAATTTTTACTTTTTTGCATTCACAATCTAATTTTTATTATTGAAAAATGGAAAATGAAGAATTTAGACAAAATCGACCCTCATCTCACAACCAGCTCCGATGGGACTCGAACCCACGACCTTTCACTTAAAATAATTATTAATATTATTATAAATTATAAAGTTATTAAAATTTTTACTTTTTTGCATTCATAGTCCAATTTTTATTATTGAAAAATGGAAAATGAAGTATTTAGAAAAAACCGACCTTCATCTCACAACCATCTCCGATGGGACTCAAACCCACGACCTTTCGCTTTCCGGGCGACTGCTCTAACCACTGAGCTACGGAGTCGTAATGATAAATGTGAAAGTGTGTTTGTTTGTTTGTTTGTCCTTCTTTCATGTCAAAACGGAGCATAGTACTTATAACCCGACCACCAGGGGGCGCAATCTTCATACATTCAAATGGGAACTAACGAGAAGCCAAAAAATGCGAAAGTTGCTATGTTCTCCCTGTAGGTGCACACTTTGCACATAAATAGTTCACTAAAGTCAACGATAGATGACTCCATATACACCCACCCACAGTATAGAAAACAAGAGATAAATCCTTTTTTTCTATACTATATTGTTGAAAGTTGATGGAAGAGTATAAACTTTATAGAGAGTAAAGTGTACTTATGGAAAATAATGTCAAATAATCTAAATTATACTTTTGTTTGTTAAATTTGTTATTTGCTATGTTCTGTTTCGTAAAGATCCGTAATTCCGTTAGCAATTACATAGTTTGTGTGATATGTTCTGGCCCGGCCACGGTGTCAACTAAGGCTGTGGTTGTGTCAGTATACGGTACGGATAAGTACCTCGTAGTACTTTGATGGAAAAAAAGAGTACCACAGTATTTCATCAGTTATAACACATTTTTGGTGGCCGGGCTGCAACGCATACGACCCAGCCCGGCCACGCTTCTATCGAAATAAATAGATAACTTTACGATGCAATTTTGGTACGGGGTAATGGTACGTATTCTGTACCAACGAGAATGTGTCCGTTTCCCCTTTAAAATGGTAATTAAAACAATATATTTTGGCATTGAAATTTCTGAAATAAAACGCCTGATATTGTTGATTGAGCAATATACGTAACTCGACGTCTTGTGTATATTTTTTTTGTAGGCGCAATGGCTCATGATTTAAACTAGGCTTAGTTAAAATTTTATAAAAAATTATAATTATACATCTATCTTTTCCCATTGGTCTTTTTCCACTTACATTTTGTTTAGTATACATAGTTTCTAAGACCCCAAAATATTTTAAAAGCTTAGCAGTCAGGGCTGCCTCAATACAAAAAGGTTTTCGTAAAGAAGAGTAAATATATTTTTCTATACATTTCGGAAGGGTGATATAGATTTGAAACATTTATAGTATAGTGGTCCCTTTTTATGGGCATATTAAAATAATAAATAAAGTTTTTGAAACTGAACCGTGCGACATAACTATACCATAGGTATTAGAAAAGATCGAAGAGAATCTCGTTTCGCAATTTGCCACAGTAGGACTCAAACCCACGACATTTCACTGTCGTCCGAGCAAATGCTCTGACTACTGTGCTACGGAGTCGTAAAAAGACGCATCGAATTTCTCTAATACTTCTTATACGTCGATAGGTACAGTCAGCATCAAAAGTAGCTTAGCATATGAAATTTTCAAATTATTGTTACGGTTGAAATGACCAGAGTTGTCTGATATAGCTTATGAGTCAAAAGTACATGACCGTCACTAACTTCTAAATAAACTAAAACTTAAATTCAAAAATAGATAATTTCAGAGAAGTTATAATTATTTGATTGTGTGTCATTTCATAAATATCTGACATGTTACTGTTTCATAAGTAACTGTTTCAGTTTGTGAAAAACGTTTTTGAAAAAAAAATGGAACCGCCTTCAAAACGGATCTTCAAACAAAAATTAACAAACACTAAAGAAGGAAAAAAATAATAAGATTTTTTAATTCAAAGGACGATGATACGTGACTTTTTCTAATTTATCTTGGTACTTACTGAACTGTGTGGAGTCGGTGCCGTCTTATACGTATTGAGGTAAATACGTCCTATACCTCACGCTCGGGACCGGTTTTTTTTTAAATGATTGTTATTTCACTCAGTATATTTCGTTCTTATTCTTTTTGGTTTGGCACCGACTTCAAACAGTTCAGTAAGTACCAAGATAAATTAGAAAAAGTCACGTATCATCGTCCTTTGAATTAAAAAATCTTATTATTTTTTTCCTTTTTTAGTGTTTGTTAATTTTTGTTTGAAGATCCGTTTTGAAGGCGGTTCCATTTTTTTTTCAAATACGTTTTATTTTTCGATTTTTAGTGAAGTAGCTAAAGAAACTACATGGTGATTATGATAAATTGTTGTAAATATCCTATCCGTTACCGAATTCAGCTTTCCATCTTTAGCTACTTAGATAACTTGAAGGAATACAACTGAAGGTCCATTCGTGCATATGGTATTTATAAAACATCATGTAACTCCTAACTGTTGAGGAGTTTCACCTCTCATCAGCAGCTCACCCTAATAACCTGAAAGAATATAACTATTGATTGGCCCATACGTACGATTAATACTTAAAGAAATATTCTCCAGCTCCTAACCGTTAAGGAGTTGTAGCTTCCATCACCAGCTCATCACTATGAGATGATGACTACCAGATGCAAATACTTGACTAACTTCAAAAATAAATGGAACGCATAAGGCTTGCCTACATTTGAGAATTTCTCTCAATTTTCCTGGAATTTGATCCCCTGGTCCTGACTTGGTGAAAATAAGATCAGGTCAAAAGTACCAACTTTCGAAAAAAAAAGTACTTTGAAAATGATCCCCAACTTGATGAAACTATGAGATCGTCCATATACCCAAATAAAGTCTAAATACACATTATTCAGGATAACTCCTGAACTTCTAGCCAGTTCTTGATAAAATTTGAATGGGACCACACGAGAAGCGTCACCTTTTAAATAAAAAAAGAATTATCCAAATCGGTTCATTAACTAAAAAGTTCTGAGGTAACACACATAAAAAAAAAATATACAGTCGAATTGATAACCTCCTCCTTTTTTGAAGTCGGTTAAAAATGTATCAAAATAAATGATTGTTCTAAAATTAAAAGATTTTTTTTCAATTTGCTTTTCTTGCGGTGACATAGTTGACATTCATGCATAAGTTCCAAAATATATATCTTTATGAGGAGGGCTACAATGAAAATAGAACTTCGAAAAAGCTGTCTTCAAAAGATATCGTATCGCTGTCTTTGTTCATACGTATTTGAGCGTCAAAGATGGCGACATGATCGTCAGATCGAGCCTTATTTTCGACGTTTGATTTTCGTGATATCCCCCCTAAAATCTAGCCACACATGATAATTGCAAGGCGTCAAAATACGTTCATTCTCTTGTGAGTTATTGCACTTTCCGTTAATTTTGAAATTATATTGTTTACGATTCTTTTGGAAAATGTAAGGTAATATACTTTTGCATTAATGCCTTAACCATCTAATATGAACAAAAAAAATGTCATATAATTCTGAAATGTTAAATGATGAGTATGTTTAGACACTTACACGTGACTATTACTTTTGCCACCTTGTTTTTGTTCAGTTACTTTTGATGCTGACTGTACGTAATCTTAAAACTGTCTTAAATGCGAAAAATAAAAAGAATAAATCGAACTCATCGCTTCCTTATAACGTTATATAGGGACTTCCGCCAAGTGACGCCTGATTCAATCAAATTCCTAATTATTATTTACATTAGTTCCACTATCGGTCAAGAGATAGCACTGACCTAAAACTGCATTATTCTACACCGCAAACTCTGACGACTATAGCCTTGCCGATGAAAACATTTTCAGTTTTATTTATTTATATTAATGATGGTACGGAACCCTCGGTGCACGAGTCCGATTCGCTCTTGACCGGTTTTTTTATGTACTTAGTGTGCTGTAGTGGCTGTGGTTTTCGTTATCGAAGTTTAAAGCCTGATTGTAACTACTAATATATTAAGTACTTACAACAAAATAAACCTTGATTTTGAACAAAAAATTAGTAAGTACTTTTTATTTCTTTAATATCCATTTCTTACATAGGTATATAACGTTTTTTAACCAACTCAAAAAAGAAGGAGGCTATCAATTCGACTGTATATTTTTATTTTTTTTATGTGTGTTACCTCAGAACTTTTTCGTTAATGAACGGATTTGGATAATTCTTTTTTTATTTGAAAGGTGGCGCTTCTCGTGTGGTTTCATTCAAATTTCATTAAGAACTGACGAGAAGTTCTGGAATTATCGTGAATAATGCGTATTGAGACTTTAGTTTGCTGATTTAGACGACTTCTTTATTTTCATCAAAGTGAGGATCATTTTCAAATTTTTTTTTGTCGAAAGTTTATACTCTTGACGTGATTTTATTTTCACCAAGTCAAGATCAGGAGATGAAATCCCAGGAAAATTGAGAGAAATTCTCTAATATAGGCAACATCGTTCCATTTATTTTTGTTAGTCAAGTATTTGCATCTGGTAGTATGTTCAACTCATAGTGATGAGCTGGTGATGGAAGCTACAACTCCTTAACGGTTAGAAGCTGGAGAATAATTCCTTAAGTATTAATCGTACGTATGGACTAATAGTTACCTATATTCTTTCAGGTTATTAGGGTGAGCTGATTGATGATGAGAGTTGAAACTCCTCAACATAGTTATAGGATGTTTTATAAATACCATATGCACGAATGGACCTTCAGTTGTATACCTTCAATTTATCTAAGTAGCTAAAGATGGATAGCTGAACTCCGTAACGGTCAGGATCAGGATATTACAACAATTTATCATAATCACCATGTAGTTTCGCTACGATTATTTACACTAAAAATCAAAAAATAAAACGTAAAAAAAATGTTACCGCCTTCAAAAAGAATCTTCAAACAAAATTAACAAAAACGTCGGTGCCAAGCCAAGCCAAAAAGAATAGGAACGAATTATACTGAGTGAAATAACAAAAATTAAAAAAAACGTAGGACGGTGTAGGACGTATTTACCTCAAATACCTATTAGACTTGGCACCGACTTCAAACAGTTCAGTAAATAGGTACCAAGATAAGTTAGAAAGAGTCACGCATTTTCGTCCTTTGAATTAAAAATTCTAATTACTTTTTTCGTATTTTGCGTTTGTTAATTTTGTTTGAAGATTCTTATAGAAGGCGGTTCCCTCTTTAAAAAAAATGTTTTATTTCTATTACTTAAAAATTCGTAAAACATATTTACAAACAATTTTTTGTATAGAGGCAGCCCTGAGTGATAATCTCAAGACGTCAAATTACGTTTATTTGCTCAAACAATAATGTCAGGCGTTTTATTTCAGAAATTTCGATGCAAAAATAAATAGTTTTAATTACTATTTTAATGGGGAAACGGACACATTCTCGTTGGTACAGAATACGTACCATCACCTCGTACCAAAATTGCATCGTAAAGTTACCTATTTATTTCGATAGAAGCGTGGCCGGGCTGGGTCGTATGCGTTGCAGCCCGGCCACCAAAAATGTGTTATAACTGATGAAATACTGTGGTACTCTTTTTTTCCATCGAAGTACTACGAGGTACTTATCCGTACCGTTTACTGACACAACCACAGTCTTATTTGACGCCGTGGCCGGGCCAGAACGTAACACACACATAGTTTCGTAGTTTGTCCGGAAAGCTTTATCGCTTAATGAAACCAGAATCAAAACACAAATGGAAATGCAATATCTGCTCAGGAACATTAAATACCTACTGCAACTTCGTCGAGCAAAACACCATAAACTATTACGACTAGGAAAAAGAAACTGTTGGAAATAGGAAAATCTGTTAAAAATTATATTTCTACGTCCACACCAAACACGAGCATAAAATTAGTTTCATTGTTAGTAGCTGATACACAAGGGCAAAGTAATATAACTGACCAAATAAAATATACTTAAACATTTGGTATTAATTTTATTATGAATAAGTACCTACTAATAATTTCTCTACAAAAAGTAATGATATCTCATCAAAAACATAAAATATGTGAAGTGAGAGCCAACTTCAATATTAGGAAATATGCCTTGGTTGTTGACTTCAACGACAAAAGATGTGAGATCTAAATGGGTGCCAAGTTTAACGGTCAGTCCTGAAAATTTAGTACTTACATAAAATGTTTTATAACAACTTAAAATATAATTTCTTCTTATAACTTAGGATAATATATTGAAGCCTAAGGTCTGACTTGGCTAGTTTTCATATATGAATTATATATATATTATAGCCTTCGCAAGCTCTAAAGCCGAAGTTCTTATTGTATTCTTCCCAAAATTTGGCTTGCTGGTAGACTAGAAACTAGAGATGAACATAGGGCTCTTCCATGAATGTTTCAGTAAGTACCTAATAATAATTCGTATACAAGAACTAGCCAAGTCAGACCTTAGGCTTCAATATATTATCCTAAGTTATAAGAAGAAATTATATTTTAAGTTGTTATAAAACATTTTATGTAAGTACTAAATTTTCAGGACTGACCGTTAAACTTGGCACCCATTTAGATCTCACATCTTTTGTCGTTGAAGTCAACAACCAAGGCATATTTCCTAATATTGAAGTTGGCTCTCACTTCACATATTTTATGTTTTTGATGAGATATTTATTACTTATTTATTTTGATGTTAATTATGACGACTGTCAAGACTGTCACTGTCAACTAATTCCTGCACTATGCGTTAATAATAGATATGTAGGCTAAAATATGTAAATAATACCAAATACATAATTATCACCTCCATGATAGTTAGGTCATCGGGTCCGCTGCAGATCTGGTCGATGGCCATCAGGACCACCACGACCACCGGCAGCACGCCCAGGGTCCAGCCGACGGCGTCTGCCCACATCGGGTACACGTAGTGGCCGTACGACGCTGGCTTGTACTCGATCCAGTTGAACACCAATATAAACTGAAAAATTATGTTTTCACTTCTCATGCTCGTAAAGTTCGTGTTTATGTTGGGTATAGGCTGCATAAAATCGCTTTTTATGCTCTAGTGCATAAAGTAAAATCTTCGTCTAAGTCTCAGACTCTAAGACAAAGGTCGTCAGGTAAACAGTCACACACGTAATTAAACTGCGTTAAATAAACTTGTTATTTCATTCTGTTTCTTTAATTTTGTACACAATCCATGTTAAATTACTTACTAAATTAATAAAAGTAGGCAAAATTAATGAGTTTTGTAAGAAATAAGTTTTCAAGAGCATTATGGACTACGATCTATGCTAAATCACTGTGCTGCCACTGCCACGTACTTATTAAAAAAAGAAAAAGAAAATCTTCCCGCCAATAAAAAAAAAGGGGGAAATTTTCTTTTTTGCAATATTGTTATTTATTTTCCTCACACTCGAAGTGAAAAGCAGAGTGTATAACTCGTAGATAAAACCCATTTTACCCTCGAATTGACTATCCACGCTCGCCTACGGCTCGGATGGATATATACGTCTCGGGTAAAATGGTACGTTTTATGCACTTGTTGTACAATCTACTATTATACCATACCTACTCTAAAAAGCTTATTTTATTCACGCAAAACAGTGAATAAAAAGGCCTTTTCATCCCATCGATTCGAAAAGCGATGATTGTTTATCTAATAACAGGGTCCAAAACGATTCATTGTTTACCTGTTATGACAAGAGGGTATAAATGAGATTTGAATTTTGAACAGCTTCATAACAGGGTCCAAAACGATGAGATTTGAATTTAGAACATAATTAAAGAAGCATTGGTTGGAGTGTAGCAAAGGGTATGCAGTACTTAAAAAAAAATCAACTGATTTTGTATGGGGCCGGGACTTTTTTCGGGACCGAGAAATTTTCAAAAACGGAATTTTATAAAATTGAGAATATCTCGTAAACGGGAGTCGTAGCTAAAATCTAACAAAATTTTCAACCCCCCTGCGGCATCCCCGGAGATACTTTTAAGGAATCTGATGGACATAAGTATATTTTTTTTATTTATTTATTTTTTTATTTAAAACTCAAATTTTTTTTCTTGCCCGACTAGCGCTATGATGTATCCGAACGACAAAGAAAGGTAGGTAGTTTGAGTTGTCTTTACTGCTTTTCTTATAGAGGGGGATGAAAAGCAGAGTGAAAAGACTCGGCCGCAAAATTATTTTCACCTCGGGCGGCGTATATTGAATCCCTCGCTGCGTTCAGGATTCTACTTTAGAATCCCTCGCTGCGCTCGAGATTCTACTCTAGAATCCTTCACTGCGCTCTGGATTTAAAATAGCGCCCTCGCCGTAAATATATTATTTTGCTCCCTTGTAATACAATCTACTATTTATTCACTGTTTTGTTTTTATTCACTATTTTGGTGTTTGAATTTGGAACACAAAAATATATCCGGTCTCTATTTCAGTGCTTACACAAACTCCTTGCGCTAAGATTCGAAATTCAAAACTCTTTGGTGCAAATAAATTCTCAAGATTTGATTGGTCGATATTTGTGACAAGGAGTTTGGCATTAGATTAAAAACTGTTTTGTGTTCTTTGCTGCCTTTATAGAAAAAAAAATAGTGATTTGGCGCCATTTCAAATACTTACTGTGAATTGTACGGACACAAAGTTTAGTGTTACTTTATAATAAAACGATTGAATTATAATCAATCGATTATGCATTCAAGTGAAAATGTAACGATTCTTATTTCTTGATTAAATTTATATTTTCGCTTAAATTATGTCTTTTCTCGTAGTCATGTTATAAAGTATAGTATGCAACTCCTGAATAAAGTAGGAATTTATATCGAGGGTCATGAATCACTCGCGTCGTTCAGGATTCTAACAGTTAAATCACTCGCTGCGCTCGTGATTCAATCATTAGAATCCTTCACTTGCTCGTGACTCTTCTACGGCCCTCGCTTTAAATCCGTCCTTTATTCACTAGTTGCATAATATACTTACTATTTATTGTCGTGAATATAAGATTCCTTTATCCAAAGGGTCAGTCAGTACTTGATAGGTAACGTTACGTTATTTAGGTAAATACTAGAGTTTAACATGGCTCTTTCTTGATATCAAAAACTTTTCAGAACTGACTGCCATTTTTGTCAGATGTATGAATTTCTTTTAGTTCAGAATTTGACCACCGTATCACATAAGCAATTTTTTTTTAAAGTATGATGTTGATAAATTATTATACAATAGGCTTATTTAAACAAAAAATTCGCAGGACTCAAACTCAAAATACTTCATACCACGAGAGCGGCCGGAGTGATGACTCTCCACATGGCGCTCCAGAAGATCACCCACAGCTTGGACTGGCGGCCGATCATGTCCTGGATGTTGCGGCAGAACTTCTCCGCACCGTAGATCCACGCGATCAGGATGCACTCGCCAATGGCGATGATCAGCACCGACCAGTTCGCGGCGTACTTGTCCATCAGTTGCAGCCAATACATGCCACTCTGCAAAATAATAAAAAGCTCGATAAGGTACAATTATTATTACTTGTTTGTATTCACTATGCAATTTTTATGATTAAAAAAACTTTTGTAGAAAAAACGACACATCCTCCAAATAGCTCCACCGGGAATCGAACCCGGGACGAAAGGTCCCAGGTTCGATTCCCGGTGGAGCTAGTGACTACTTGAAGGATGGGTCTAATATTTCATTATTTATATAACATAATTGACTCTTTGTCGCAGACACAGAAAATATTGACTAATCAACAAGACGAACAACATTTAAACAAGAAAGATCACGAAACAACAACATCACTTGGTAGTTGCTATAATTTAAAAATAAAAGAGGATGGGCAAAAATGAATGGAATTTACTATGGGGCCAACTCTGCAACTCAACAAAAAAAAACGCTCTTTCATACAAATTGTCAATACCTACTCGACCATAATGTATGGAACAGCTGATTTTTTTAAGTTTGCCCCATAGTAACAGTTGTTCATATTCATGAGCACAATCACCGCCTAAGAGGTTTTTCGCTTATAGAAATCCTGTATATCAGATCATTGGAAAGGTCTTGGCGCTTGATTTGATTTGCTGTCCGATCGGAGCTAAGTATTTCACGATAAACGTTTCAATTGAAAAAGAAAATACTTATGGATGATTTCAATCCCAGTACCTATAGAGTTTTTATTGATATGTTTTATTTATTATAATTATCATCATCAGCATAAGCCGCTTAATGTACCTACTGCTGAAGAACGGGTCTACCTAAAATAAAGATAAGGAGAATAGCGATATCGTTGTCCGTTACAACGATTTCAGTCAAGTCGTCATAGTAAACATTATTTGTCTCTGAAATATAGGTATTTATTGGATAGGTCCAACGACACCAAACTCATTGCTATTGGGTCGGGGTCCCAAAATGCCCATCCTCCATATTGCTTTTGTTGAAACATCCATCCATACTTACTAATATTATAAATGTGAAAGTTTTTTTGAGTTATTCCCATCCGATCCACTGTAACTGATCCACCGAGAATTAAAAATCCCAACCGATCCCCTTATAGTTTTCAATTCCCAACGGATCCCCTCATTGTGTTTCTAAGCAAGATAAGGTAGGTGAGTACAGTCAGAAGAAAAAGAAGTATTAAGAACAAATATTCATTTATTGAGCAATTCTTTTTAATGTAAAAAATCACAGATAATCGGATTTAATGATGAAAATATTGTTTTAATTTGTTGATAGTCAAAGACAAAGTCAATATTTTTTATTCATATAGATTAAATAAAATTAATGCTTATGAATCGTCCAACATTCTTTTACCTACCACCTGTTACGGACATCTTTTAACTGTCAAGAAAAACAGGCGAAAAAAACTCATCAGCTTTAACAGAACATTTAATTTCATAGCATTATGATAGATCCTTTCATTAAGCTAAACTCAAATACATATAAAATTAATAAGTGCTTTTCTCGATATGGACTTGACACGTATAAATTACAATATTTCTTAACACATATGGTAAAAAAGCCTTTTTATTTATTTTGCTACTTTGAAAAGACGTGTAAATTAAACATTTTAAATAATGGAAATCACTACTAAAGTAAATAATTCTTTAAAATCACAAGTAACAGAAAATCAGTCTTAATAGTAGGTATAAGTAGCTTTCAAAGAATGATATAGAACGTAGTGTAATCAAGCAATCATAAAGAAAAACTAACATTAAAGATTAAAAAAAAAATCATAATCATTATGATCTTGACTTGATATAAGGTCATAAAAAAATGTCTAAAAAGAGTTTGTATGAAACTTTTTATTTCTTCAATGGATTCAGTAGAAACTTTGTATACTTATAGATTTTGCAAAAGATTTGAACTATATTTAAAGAATTTTTGAAAGAAGAACCAAAGAATTTATAAAATTGTTTTGTGGCTTAAAGTTCAAACGCGAAAGAAGCTGCTACTACTGGACCGATTTAGAAAATTCTTTCACTTAATTAATAGAGTAGCCTTTAAAAATAAAAAAAATATTTATTTATGTTTATAAGTTAAAGGTCGTGTGAACATTTAAATTGCACGCAGACAAAGTCGCGGGCGGAGCGCTAGTTTCTGATAAACTAAATAAAACATATTATAATAGGCTATACCTTAGGCTATACCTATACCATAGGTGACCCTTTTTTAATTTGTGTCCTAAAAGATTAATAACTGTTCTATTACACCAAAAAAAAAATTACTTATTTATTAATATTTTAAAACATAAAAACCTACCACAACTTTATTTTAGAATTTCGCTTTTTATTAACCGGTAAAAACGCTCTTCGCCATGTTCTGACTTCATAAAATTTGTAACCAACCACTTGACAGTGTTGACAGTGTCAAGTGGTTGTTTACTTACCTTAGGGTAGTTCCACTTATCAAAGATCTTTGTCCAATATGTATTTGATCAAAGAAATTGGACGACTTTGACGTTCAATTTTATACATTTAACATCCAATTTCTTTGATCACATGTATATTAGACATAAATCTTTGATAAGTGGAATAAACCCTTACTAATATGTAGCAAAAGTGAAAGTGACGTTTATTTGTTTACAAATTTAGAAATCCAATGACGTCACACACAACATGAACGATAGTGTTTCCATCAGTTCAATTTTTTTTTTTTAATTATTTTTACTCATCTTGTACTTTTATTTCATGATATCGCTATATTCCATTTTCACAAGCCAAATACTAAAGGAAATATTCATTCGATGTATCAAATTAAGTATGAGTCAAGTAGCCTATCCTAAAATGCATTTTATTGTTGACTGTACCACTCTACCTACCAAAAATAAGCTCATAAGTACTAGGGTATCAGATGGGAATAAAATATTAATATTTATTCTTGATCCCCTACACAGAGGATCAGATGGGAATAAAAAATAATTAAAAATAAAACCGATCCACCAGGGGATCGGTTGCAGGGGATCGGATGGGAATAACTCTGTCAATCTTTCACGTCAAAACGGAGCAATGGATCGATGTGATGGTTTGTATGGGGATAGTTTGAGAACTGGAGAATTACTGGAGCAAAAGATTTTACCTAAACAATCTTGACGTGTCTTTTAATATAAAATGCAATAATAAAAATATGAAACATTTATTCGAAGTAACTACATGCTTTCTTATTGTTAAATGTGGGTAAATGGATATTGTATGTAAAAATAGTTCTTTCTTATTTTTAAATGCATTGCTTAAATAAAGAGACATTATAAAGATGTTTACTAAAAATCTTTTGCTTCGCTGAATGGAGTAAGTATAGGATACTTTTTATCCAGGAAAAAAAACAAAATAATAAAATAAAAATACACTTACATTAGTGGTGAATATGAGGCCACCCAGATAGCCAAAGACAGCGACCGTAAATACGACCCAAACTTTCTTTTGACGGAAATTCGGAAATCTATCAAGAATAGCTGTGGTGACAGTTTCCATGAGTGCAAACTGTAATAAATATAACGTCTCAAGTCAATAGATTTTCCTAAAGGTAAATTAATATATTAGAGGTTTCAGGGGCCTTACTACGAGCTATAATACAATGTACTTACCTATAAAAAAAATCATTTTCATTTTTTCTATTTTTATAAGTACCTACCTAATACCTATTGTTAACAATAGGCGCTATACGGTGTATATAGATAGCTCCATATTTCAATTTATATTGCGAAGACAGCTGATTATAGGCCGCCTGGTGGGACTGCCTTACCTGTGAGTCGAGTCCAAGTGTGAGCAGCATCACAAAGAAAAGTATAGACCAAAGAGGTGACACTGGTAGTCTGGTCACCACTTCAGGGTAGACGATGAAGGCGAGCCCTGCGCCCTGGTCTACCACTTTGTCAACCTCAACATTCAGTTCGTGAGCCAAGAACCCAATCACGGAGAATATCACCAAGCCGGCAAAGAACGACGTGGCTATGTTTGATACAGCAACAATCAAGGAGTCTCTGTCAAAGTACAAATTAAATATTATCTATACTATCTATACTGCTATACTAATATTATAAAGAGGAAAGATTTGATTGTTTGTTTGTTTGTTTGCATCGAATAGGCTCCGAAACTACTGGAGCGATTTAGAAAATTATTTCCCCATTAGTCTGAGGAAATTCCGTAAAAGAAATCAAGAGAAACCTTTTAGTCACGGCATTTTAAAATAGTCCTATACTTCTGGTGGCAATTTTTTTTCATTACACTAGTACTGAATAAGTTCTTTAATTTAAATAATAGTTTATGCATATAACCACATCTTAAAATGACAATACTTACAAGTAACAGTTGTTAGAAAATTTGTTATACGAAGATAGTGTAATCAAACCACCCCAAGCAGGGCTTAGTGCGAAAAATATCTGTACGGCTGCGTCGCCCCAAACCTAAAAATACGCTGTATGATTAATTGTTTCATTCCATAACTGCTAATAACACAGTAAAAACAATATAATAATTGTACCTGTGCGTTAGCTAACTGACTAAAATCTGGTGTTAAGTAAAATAATATGCCAGTCGATGCTCCTGGTAAAGTTACTCCGCGAAAAAATAAAATCACCAGTACCACATACGGAAACAGAGCAGTAAAATACACCACCTGGAATATAAAAAGTATTACCATACTATAAAATATAAAAAACACAATATTGTTTTTCATAATACAGTATTTTCACTAATGCGTACTTTTATTGAATAGACTGACCTTTCCAGAAGATTGTACTCCCTTGCACAAACACAAGAAAACTATTAACCAAGCAGCTAATAAACAGGCTGCCATACCTAATCTTATCTGACCTGTTTCTTCAATACCGGAAGATAATCCAAGCACTTGGTTTCTGCAGATCAAACAAATAGGTATGTTAGAGGTTAAATTAGCATATTTCACTTAGTTCAAGGAAACAGAAATAAAACTACTAACGTAAAATATTCTTCGGCGGGTGGTCGTCTCAAAGCTACTTCTGCCAATGCAGCGATGTTATGAAAAGTGGCATAAGTATGATTGTAGCAGTTTCTCAAATAATATGTCCCATTTTCTGCTTCACATTGGTCTGCTTCTTCATATGAGTAGCAATCTGAAAGGATCGACAAAAGATTTTATGAATCATGTAAACAACATTAAAGTCGTAAGTTTTTGTCTTTTGGTTTGCTTGTTTCAATTCTGGTCATTAATATAATAAGGTACGTAACATTTACAGTAATATTAATAGATCAGTAATAGTAATATTGATATGTAAACAAGTTTACAAGGGCAATAATGGTCTAAAATTGTTGTGCTACAAAAATTGCTACGAACGTAGCACAGTGGCTACGATAATTAGTTGACATGCTCTAATGACCTAAGAACTTTAATTTGATTAACATTATTGTCACTTACGTTGTGTGCTCCATTCGGCATCACAGTTTTGCCAAGGTAACTGATAAAAAATACTTGCAAACGAAACTGTCATGTAATAAATAGTCCAAGCTATGATGAGATTATAGTACAGCATGACGATACTGGAGACAATCACCATTCCGTAACCGAGCCCACGGAATAGAGGACAGAATTGGTTGTACACAGCGACGGGACCGAGAGCAGCATATTGCCCGAATGACAGTTCCATGAACATAAGCGGCAAACCCGCTATTATTAGCATAATGGTAAACGGAATGAGAAATGCACCTGGAACAAAAATATAAATAAGTATCTATAAAAACAATCTGTTATACTGTTATTTAGCTGCTTAAAATGTTAAAGATATTATAATACTCTAAATAACCTAACGCCCTTACCCCCTCCATTGTTGTAGCACAAGTAGGGGAACCGCCACACGTTGCCGAGCCCGACGCTGTAGCCCAGAAGTGATAAAAGGAAGTCGAACCGGCCTGTCCAGTTCCCTCTTGCCGGCTCTGTCTCCTCCGCTTCCGGTGCGAGATTCTCATCCTCCTTTTCCTGAACAGACAAATATATTGTAATTTCACTATATCCATTACTAGCTGCTCCCTGCGGTTTTTCCTATTCCCGTGGGAATAAAATATAGCCTATTTCACTCAGTATTAACTGGAAACTACTGAACCGATTAAAAAAAATACCACGCGGGTAAAAACGCGGGGAGTCACTAGTTGACTGACATATAAAACAACATCATCATCATCAGCCATACTACACCCACTACTGGGCATAGGCCTCCCCCAAGGATCTCCACAACGATCGATCCTGCGCTGCCAGCATCTAGCGGCTTACCGCGACCTTCACCAGCCCCCTTCACGAACCGTCGGAAACGGAATCGGATTCGAATTCTGTGCTTTGTCTTTGTCTATTCTATAGTGAGTGACAGAGACAGGGCATACATTTCGCTTCCGTTGGAGCGTTTCGGACGGTTTGTGAATCAGGGGGCAGATCGTGGTTGTCCCTGGCAGACCAATTTTACCCACCGATTTTTGATTCAGGACATATTAGTTATTTCCATAGTTAGACTTTTCTTGCAATAATTTAAAGGGGCTCATGAATCATCAGCGTCAGATTATTCGCCATTACGTATGGCTGATTAGATTGGTCAAGTGGCGAGTAACAATAAGTAAAAGTACTATGTGTTCAATTTCTGGATGGTACCTATAATAGTAAATTATATACCGAGGAGAAAAAGCACTGTTTTATGTCACGGGCGTGATATTGAATCCTGAGCAAATGAAGGACTCCAGATTTAACTTCGCAGCGTAGCGAGGGTGTTACGAGTTAATTCCTGAGCGAAGCGATAAAATTAAAACAGAGTCCTGAGTGCAGTCAGGCATTCAAGCTCGCCCAAGACGAAAAAAGCTTTATTCCAAAGGAGAATACTCTACTTTTCTCACCTTTTGCGAGAATATAAAAAACAAGGCTACTTACTAGAAGCAATGTTTTATTAAAACTTAAAGTACCTACCTTATCTAAAAAAAACGTAGGTACAAGTTCACTTTTACTATGCTTTCGCTTTCGTCACTCGACATTTTTATTCAAAAATCTTTCAACTTCAACCTCCTGCTAACACTACACAGCGCTTTGCAACACTCGTGGCTTTTATTTTACGTTCTAAATTCAAATCTCATTATTAACCAGCGGGCTAGGTGTTATTGTTGATCGAAGCCAGCGGGTCCTAATATTGTACTGAATTTCATTATATCCCGCTGGTCAATAATGACTTACTTTACGTGAGGTTTGCATTATATATAATGTGGCAAATTCGAGCATGTGGTCTGAAAATATAATTATGTTTTATTAACCCCCGAGTCCCGACGCAAAAAGAGGGGTGTTATAATAAGTTTGACATGAGTGTGTATCTTTCTGTCTGTCTGTCTGTGGCAACGTAGCTCCTAAACGACTTGGCCGACTTTAATGCGTTTTTTTTAATCGAAAGCTAAATTAATCGTTAGATTTCCTTAGCTACGTTTGATGAAAATCCATCCGGCCATTTATGGAGATGGCTAACTGCCTGCCGAAACGGTAAAAGATACAGAGATGGTGCTTTGACTAAAATAATGTACACCCTAGGCAAATGTAGGTGCAATAAAAAAAATGGCAAAAAAAATTACTTTCTGTCTGTACTTTATATTCGTAGTGCCTAAACGGATCAAGCGATTTCAATGCGGTTTTTTTAAAATTTTGAGTGTAATTTAAAAAGGATAAAATAAAAATAAAATTTTAAAATCCCCCGAGAAAATTAAGTCAAATAATAAAATTTCCCTGTTGATCGGGGGACCCCTAACGTATAATACACCTTTTCAGTACCTCTCTTTTTGTGGGGGACCGAGGGAGAAATTTTATTATTTGACTTTTTTTCGGATGGCTTTTAAAATTTTATTTTATTTTAAATTTTGAATGCAAACGTGTCTGCGAATTCATCTCAAAGGATAAAAAAAAACTATGTAAGTATTCCAAACAGTTTATCTGTCATAATTAGGATGAATAAGTACAAGAAATAAGTTAAATATCAAAGTAATGTTAAATACATGACACTACGTGTTCATGATCAACGATTAATTTATATGTGCTTATTTTCCAATTTAATTAAGTGGAACACATGGTCTGACTATCACATGACAGTCAATCAGCTGATAAATATTCCATCTTCCTATGGGTCTCAAGTATTATTTTATATATTCAAATGATCTCTACCAGGAAAATGAGGAGGTTAACGATTAGCAGGGTACCTACTTTTTTTGCAGATCGTCCAGTAGCACAGGTCACTATTGGTACTCACTTTAGAGAATTTGATATCCATAGGCGAGATGTTTTTCGTCACTGAAGAAATGTGTGTTTTCGTGGACTTTTCCATGTTGTGCAGTTAACGAAGATTATTCATGGACGATCGGTTGTTTAAGCATTTTAATTGAGATCACTATTGAAACGATGTGACAAGAAACGACGAGCACCGCACCGACATCACACTCCCGGAGGTTCGCTATCGACCATCGCTACACGGGTTCGTTCCCGTGCTTTTTGTGCGACGCGACAAAGTGTGTGGAGTTAAAATAATTAAATAAATAAATTAAATGGCCGACGACTGTAATATACATTAAATCAAAAATACTAAACGCTGGAACGCGCAGATGTCAAGTTTCGCATCGACCGAACTCTGAATGAACATGTAGGTCAATATCAAGCCTCCTCCTCCACTCTTCCCCGCGCCCACTTCACCCCGCTCTGAAATTTTCTCCAATGAACCTACGTATGATAAAATTTGTCTTAAATCTTCGTGCATGTAGGCTTCCCTAGAAATAAAGCTAAGAATTTTAATCAGTTTCTTTTCCTTTTGCATTATGTTGTTTATTACGCAAGTATCAAAACTAATTTATTCATGATCGTAAAATGAATCTCTTAATTTTATCCAGTTACAGAAAATAAAAATAATACTTAATTAAAAAGACTAATGTAAGATATATACTAAGTTGTTCCACACGAAGTTAGCTAAATAGATAAAGTAAAAAAAAAGTGTTTTCCGATTTAACAATTTCTTCATACTCAACATACGGCAGACAATAGTTAAATTATAAAAAAGCTTTCTTTTGAAAAGTTCATTGTACGGAGAGAGTAATAGTTATGAGGGAGGCTGTTGCCGCTCAGAAGGTCGCTGAAAGTAGAGCAGGCAGCGTATTGATTACAGGACGATGGCGTGCGCGGCCGCTTACACCGCCGGCGGCGGCGCCGCGCTATACTCCCTGCATACCACTTATTTTCATCCCATCGATTCGAAAAGCGATGATTGTTTATCTAATAACAGAGTCCAAAACGATTCATTGTTTACCTGTTATGACAAGAGGGTATAAATGAGATTTGAATTTTGAACAGCTTCATAACAGGGTCCAAAACGATGAGATTTGAATTTAGAACATAATTAAAGAAGCATTGGTTGGAGTGTAGCAAAGGGTGTGCAGTACTTAAAAAAAATTCAACTGATTTTGTATGGGGCCAGGACTTTTTTCGGGACCGCGAAATTTTCAAAATTGGAATTTTATAAAATTGAGAATATCTCGTAAACGTAGCTAAAATCTAACAAAATTTGCAACCACAAATACATTTGAATAAAAATTTTCAAACTTTCTACGGCACCCCCGGAGATACTTATAAAGAATCTGATGGACATATATTTTTTTATTTATTTTTTTATTTATTTCAAAACTCATTTTATTTTCTTGCCCGACTAGCGCTATGATGTATCCGAACGACAAAGAAAGGTAGGTAGTTTGAGTTGTCTTTACTGCTTTTCTTATAGAGGGGGATGAAAAGCAGAGTGTATTACTCGGCCGCAAAATTATTTTCACCTCGGGCGGCGTATATTGAATCCCTCGCTGCGTTCAGGATTCTACTTTAGAATCCCTCGCTGCGCTCGAAATTCTACTCTAGAATCCTTCACTGCGCTCTGGATTCAAAAAAGCGCCCTCGCCGTAAATATATTATTTTGCTCCCTTGTAATACAATCTACTATTTCATCTCTCATATTCGGAAAGTGATGATTTAAACTGAGCAGCGGGTCCAAAACTCTGCGTTGGACCCTAGGGTGGAAAAGTATTTTTAAAAATTAGAGATTAAACGAACTTACCTGAAGTGAAGTTCTATCTTAATTATACGAAGGCTTCGTCCGAAGAGATTAGCTTGATTTAACACTTGTAGTACGCCCTAGTAATCGCCAATTTCACACTATATTGAGAATATACCTACTTATAAATTAAAAGAGTAATAAAAGAAAATTATTATTTTTTAAATTTCAAAAGTGGGTAGTCAACACCGATCTGGCTCAAGCGCCCATCATAGCTGTCATTTAGTTTAGAGTATTATATTTTTCGAATCATATAGGGGAGTAGTTAATAACTTTTGGGAGGGAGGGAAGCTAATCTCTTCGGACGAAGCCTTCGTATAATTAAGTTAGAACTTCACTTCAGGTAAGTTCGTTTAATCTCTAATTATACTTCATGCTTCGTCCTCAAGATTAGCTTGATTTAACACTTGTAGACGTTTAGAGACTAAGTGTTCGAAAAATATGCAAAAATTGTAATATATAGGCTACTGAATAATATAGATTGAAATTATAACTTAACTTATACTATCTTGCTTCTTTATTTTCTCAACATAGAAACAAAAAGCAATAAAAAAGTATTATTTGTTACATAAAAAATCAACATCGCTTATGAAATAAACGAAAAATATTTTGATTAAGCACTCAAAACAGTGGTGCCAAATTTTTTATCACAATTGCTGTTTACTGGCCTGTTTTAAAATTTGGCAAACGTATGTGATTCTGAAAACCAACCTGCAGTTTTATAATCTGGTCTATGCTAAAACCTAAATTTTGCGCAGCTGACGTAGCAGCATACCGGGTATTATGCGCAGTGAACGTAGAAATATCAAATGTAACGTATTTTTTATCCATTTGAATAAGGTTTGTGACGTAACAGGCTTATATGGCTTTCGGTAACTAATAAATAAATTGTTGGAATCAGGACAGAGAAAAATTTTCATTTCAAGGTAAGTAATCAAAACTCTTGCAGGACAAATACTTGGCTTTTCGTTTCCTTCCTTTTATTTAAGATGCTATGTTATTTAGAAGAAATGCTTAGGTATAATCGAGTCTTTCGATCGGTACAATTAAATTAGAGAAATATTTTTTTTACATTCAGCGGGTTCGATTCCCAGTTCAGACAAGTCATTATTCAAAATTCGGTGAATGCAGTTCGTTTTCTTTTTAAAATAATAATGAAGTCTCCTTTCAGTAAAATTTTATATCTTCAGTATTTAAGGTACTTTCCCTCCATGTGAGTTAATTTTGGGACGCCCTGTATATATATATATATTTTCCAGATTCTAACTTCGTTAGCAAACCACTTTTCAAGACAATTTAAAATCTGTGCTATATTCCAGACTTCATTAAATTTAGGGGATGGAGGTCTGGTACGAAAAAACTCCTTTAATAAATCTTTTTATTTCTTGATTTAGTGATATATCAATTTTAGTTATTAAAGCCAAAGCAGAATGATAACAGTTAATTGTGCCATACTGAGCGCCACTGTTTAAAGCAGATGCAAAAAATTTTGTATATCGGGAATTGATACTTTCGTATAAGTTTATTAGTTTATTTTGTCGACAATAAATAAACCACTTTTAATAGCAAACTTCGTATTGTTTATACGAGTTATCCAAAAAAGGGGTTAAGCATGACGTCCAGAGAAAATTATTTGACGCCTCTTCGTATCATCACCATCACCAGGGCAATGGAGTTGCGCATTTGTTTGCGGCTGGAATTTGTAGACAAAATTAGGTTTGAATCTGCTTTGAAAACGAATTGTTTACTTATTAAAAGACTCTTAAATAGTGGATACCACGTTTATGTGGACCAAAATGGAACAACTATTATATCTGTGGCATTGTCAGAGATAATCTTTCATAAACATTTAGGCATCATTGTGAAAGGAGGAAAAACATTGAAAAATATGAAACTTTTCAACAATTTGTTGAAAGGCATAATCAGCTAGCTGCCATTCTTGGTGTGCCTGCATAGTATTATCTGAAGATCGAATATGAGATGCAAAAACGTAAAGATTTATACGTTTACGCCATTGCGAGAGGTCTTTTGCGATCTCTGTCAGGTGTGGGGAGTGTATATCACCCATACGGTTTACGTAGGAAATTACCGTGGTATTGTCAGTTCGTAGAAGTACTTGACAGTTAGTATCTTAACCAATAAACGCAGCAAGAATTCCTAAATAATTTATTGTCTGCTACTTTCTTTTACACTCCATAAACCACTAGCTCTGTCGTCTCCACATGCAATTCCCCACCCCGTAGTTGAGGCACCTGAAAAACTTCCAGGTCATACTTGTCTATTTTTATTTTGGTGCGGCTCCACCAATAGAAATCCTGTTCCAAGTAACAAGGTATATCCATGTACTAATTATACATATTTCAAATAATTTAGTATACAACCAGCTGCATTTCACGGCGGGACAGGCGGATATTAACAGTCCAATAAAACTAACAAATTCTCTAATTTTACACCTTTTTAAGTTAGAAAACTTTTGTATTGCAAATTTAATTTTGGCAAAGTGACCTAGAATTTCTTTTAGTTTAAACTATATTCTAAGAACTTACAAGACTGAGAAGGTATAAAATTACTTTTATCGGTATTTATAATGAAACCTAAGCTTGTAAGCAACTTTACGGTATCTTGTAAGTTTTAAGACCCTTATATTAGACCGAGGTCATCCAAAAATATTGTTAACAGGTAACCATATAATCATGTGTATTTCATGACCGGTTTCATGATGACTTTAGTGAAAAAAGGAGCTGTGTTTAAACCAAATAATAAGACATTAAATTCATATGCTTTTTGATCAAATTGGTATCTTAGATATTTTCGGTCTTCCTTGTGAATTTTTAACAAAAAGTATGTCTTTCAGGTCTACTGTGCACGGTTACAATCTCTCGGTATCAATTTTATTACTGTTCTTAAATCCTTGAGTTTAAAATGTCTTGAGTCAATAAATTTATTTAGTGATAAGTTTAAGATGAAGCGCATTTTCCCATTTGGCTTGGGTACTAAAAAATAGTTGATAGAAATTGATCAGATTCAGAGATCTCTGAAATTGCAGAGACAGCAATTTTTTTATTTCGTGTATGAAAAGAGCCTTTTCCTTTTCACTACATTTTTGGGTTGACGGTGATACAGGTTGCATCGGCTTTCGATTGAAGGGAATCTTATATCCTTTTTATGAAAAAGAACCAGTGGGTCCTTGGTAATCATTAAAAATTCTTTATAGAATAATGATAAACGACCTGCATGCGTTAACGTATTTAGCGTCGGCTGTTGTTCTGTCTCTGCCACGGATACTGCGACTGCTTCGATAAGTTGATGAGCCGTCTACGCGTCGAAGTCGTTGCAGGCTCCTTCGTCCTGGGAGGGCCCGTCGGCCTGCGACTAGGACCCGGACCCTTCCAGTTTAAATTTCGCGAAGAACTGTATAACTTACTTATTAGGAAACTTTTGTGTCGTTGATTGCTTTGGGTCTGTGCTAGACTTGTTAATAGCTTTAGCTGATTTTTTGTTTTCCCTTAAGTTTTCGCCGAATAATTGTTTATCAATTTTGATTTTTTGAAGAGAATCCCTTAGATCCATCTTCACGGCATTCAGAAAAAAAATTGTAAATTGAATTAGAATGTTGACAATCACACATAATTTTTGCCAAATCCATAAGTGTTTTAGCAAGGCTGTATTTTTCTCATTTGCAGACAATATAATAGTATAGATTTTACCAGACAAGTGTTTCCAGCAGTCGATTCCTTCTGTTTCAGTTGAATGGCCTTATTGTGTTTAGCAATAATATCTGAAACAGCTGTTTTAATCTTAGGATCAAGCTCAGGTGGGTCAATCAATTTGCAATTTTCTGGGGTCATGTACTTACGAGTTCTTTACGCAATTCTTTGTTAATACCTGTTGTGACCCAGTGCTGGAAAACTCCAGCACTCCTGTCCTGACTGAAGTAGGGTCAGTATCTAATATTTCTAATACTTCAATATCTAAGTGTATGTTTTCTGTTTCAAGAGCAGACGTTTGATCTGAAGGTAGATCACGCTTCGGAGCCTCAGTCGACGAATGACCATCCTGTATATTTGTAATGTTTTCAGACTGGGATGTACTGGGGATTGGTTCCAAGTACTTGTTCTAATTGTCCTTCAGGTTAACCCTTAGAACATGGTGCGTCGAGGTCAACTATGACCTCTTGGTCGTATGTAAGGGACAGAGTAAGCCTCATGTTCATACAATTTTAGCATGTCAGTATAATATTGTAAGAGACAGTCCCCAGTTATAACAACACGTACTGTCCGCAAACTACACTTAGTAGTACCTTATAACAGTCCCGTTGTACTGTTTGTAGGACCCAGTGACTGCAGTGTATATAATGATGATTATGTTATCATTATTTGAGATAACCTTAACCTTAGGTATGCAATTAAATTTCGTAAGAGACAGTCCCAGTTCGAAAAAAAAAGTACTGTCCGCAAACTATTGAAAATCGACACATCATAATAAGCATAATACTTTAGAGTACATAGCTGTTTTTTAGCTTAGTCACTTATGTAAATTATTTTCAGTAAGAAGCAGTCCCAGTTCAAAGAAAGTACTGCCCGCAAACTGTTTAACAGTACCAGTTCAAAAGAAAAGTACTGTCCGCAAACTATTGAAAATCGACACATCATAATAAGCATAATACTTTAGAGTACAAAGCTCTTTTTTAGCTTAGTCACTTATGTGAATTATTTTCAGTAAGAAGCAGTCCCAGTTCATAGAAAGTACTGCCCGCAAACTGTTTGAAATCTACTTATACGAGAACTTGTAAAAGTCTGTGACGAACTAATGCATTTATGTTCAATTATAACTTTAAAATTAATTAATAATTTTGTTACACTTTATTGAAAGTATTTATTTTACAAACTTAGTAATAAGTAGGTAGTTAAATAGTCAAACCGTTTTATCGTTGAACGTAATTATCGTTTGCATTTTTTGCGAAACGTTAGAAAACCAGGTCACTGAACTTCAATATGCAATATAATATGTCAAGGCCAGTGACTTATAAATGTATAAAAATACATAACGTACCTTAAGATAAGGACGACGAGCGATAGAATTGTTCCGATAACTCAGAACAAGATAAATCTCACCGGTGGTGGTGCTTCTTTTTTCGCTCCAACTTTCTCTCCAATCTTATAATTTTTCGTTTAATGTGTTCACAGTTATCTTTTTTGCGTTTGGGCATCCTAAATAATAACTTTTAACAACAACTAACAACTTTTTTAACACAATCACAAAATAAAGAGTTTACAGAAGGACCGCTCCCACCATTTTTGAAAATCTATACCTATCCTTGTCTGACTCACTAGGGTTGCTTCTGTATTGATTCTGAATCTAAAAAGGAGTAAGTAGTAAAAGTTAACAATCATACATAAATAAATTCGTTTAAACATACATCGTAACAAGTTTACATGCCTTAGATGCTGCTTAGATGGTAAACAGAGCATCTAATATCCATTTAAAGTCCCGACGCCACACACGACGAAGACAAGATCCTATTGTACCTATACCGTACCTATTATGTTGTAATGTATTCCATTCCTATATGTTATAATGTACTCTATGAACAAGATATAAATATGGTGTGATAGTTATCCCACTAAAAACATAAACGTGAAAAAGGCACTAAGTAAGTTCGACGAAAACATAAAGGTAAAAAAGGTGCAAAGTTCAGCGAAAAATAGTTGAAATCTAAATGGGTTCATAATCATAATTATAATCATAATCATAATCATAATCATAATCATTTATTGCAGAAAATATGGTACAACAAGATGTCAACATAGTAGTAATAAGTCCAAGGTTACAAGTTCCATAAATTTTTTCGTTCAAGAACTTCAAATAATTAATATTTTCTTAAATGTTGAATTTATAACTTGTCATCTTCAAAAATTGAAAAACCTTTATAACGCAAGAACTGTATCAAGCAATAGTGGTAACTATTTTGAAAACAAGAAAATGTATTTAAATACCTATGTTGTGTTTTTATCGTATATAGGTAAATAAAAAAATATAAGTAGTTTAATAGTCAAAGTCAAATTTGTTTATTCAATTTAGATTGGTTTTTACAATACTTGTGAACGTCATAGAAGCTACGCTATCGAGATGTAAACAGGTTCATATTTGTTTCTGGCGCAGCTGTTCTTCATAGTCTTTTCTTGCACTCAAGAATATCGTTTTTCAGCTTTCTTTTTCTGGGAGAATTTGCAGAAACGTGAGTTGCTATTTGTGAATTTGAGTCACATTTAACTTTTTCATATTGTGTACAAGATTCATTAGTCTCCACAGTTGCTTGCGATTCTTCATTTAAATTTTTTTTGACAGGTAGCAAAAGTTTGGGAACCGAACTGGACAGTTCGGTTCGATGTCTTGATTATAGAATTGGTTTCGAAATCGGCCTCACAAACTCGAAGATATGTAGACCATTTGTTGCGTACATCTTCTCGATCAATTAAACTTATCCATAAGGTTCGTCTGAAAAAAAAATCATTTGATTTTTAAAATGAACTAGTTAGTTTTGCAACGAAAATAGCCTATGGCACTCCTACGATTAAGACGTTAAAATAAATAGGTATACGCATAATCGTGCGTGGTTCGTTTTCTCCTGAACTTGGCTGGCACACTGCCGTGCGTCAATAAAAACTTTACTGCAAGTAAAATGTTATTTGGGGTAAGTATAATGACTGGCGTTCTCTCCCAAACTTGGCAGGCACACTGCCGTGCGCCTAGATAAAGAAAACTTTACTGCAAGTGAAATGTTATTTGGGATTTATTGATTGGCGTCCTTTCCTGAATTTGGCTGGCACACTGCCGTGCGCTTAGATGAAAAAAAAATACTGCAAGTAAAATGTTATTTGGGGTTTAATGACTGAAGTCTCTAAAATGTAAGTAGGATTTCATAACACTGCCACAAAATAAAGAGTTTACAGAAGGACCGCTCCCACCATTTTTGAAAATCTATACCTATCCTTGTCTGACTCACTAGGGTTGCTTCTGTATTGATTCTGAATTTAAAAAGGAGTAAGTAGTAAAAGTTAACAATCATACATAAATAAATTCGTTTATACATACATCGTAACAAGTTTACATGCCTTAGATGCTGCTTAGATGGTAAACAGAGCATCTAATATCCATTTAAAGTCCCGACGCCACACACGACGAAGACAAGATCCTATTGTACCTATACCGTACCTATTATGTTGTAATGTATTCCATTCCTATATGTTATAATGTACTCTATGAACAAGATATACTTAAATATGGTGTGATAGTTATCCCACTAAAAACATAAACGCGAAAAAGGCACTAAGTAAGTTCGACGAAAACATAAAGGTAAAAAAGGTGCCAAGTTCAGCGAAAAATAGTTGAAATCTAAATGGGTTACAAGTTCCATAAATTTTTTCGTTCAAGAACTTCAAATAATTAATATTTTCTTAAATGTTGAATTTATAACTTGTCATCTTCAAAAATTGAAAAACCTTTATAACGCAAGAACTGTATCAAGCAATAGTGGTAACTATTTTGAAAACAAGAAAGTGTATTTAAATACCTATAATGTGTTTTATCCTATACTAGCGGCCGCCCGCGGTTTCACCCGCGTGGTTCCCGTTCCCGTGGGAATATCGGGATAAAAAGTACATATAAACCTTCCTCTTGAATCACTCTTTAAAAAAAAACGCATCAAAATCCGTTGCGTAGTTTCAAAGATTTAAGCATACAAAGGGACATAGGGACAGAGAAAGCGACTTTGTTTTATACTATGTAGTGATAGGTAAATAAAAAAATATAAGTAGTTTAATAGTCAAAGTCAAATTTGTTTATTCAATTTAGATTGGTTTTTACAATACTTGTGAACGTCATAGAAGCTACGCTATCGAGATGTAAACAGGTTCATATTTGTTTCTGGCGCAGCTGTTCTTCATAGTCTTTTCTTGCACTCAAGAATATCGTTTTTCAGCTTTCTTTTTCTGGGAGAATTTGCAGAAACGTGAGTTGCTATTTGTGAATTTGAGTCACATTTAACTTTTTCATATTGTGAACAAGATTCATTAGTCTCCACAGTGGCTTGCGATTCTTCATTTAATTTTTTTTTGACAGGTAGCAAAAGTTTGGGATTAGTGCCTTTTTCAGGACAGTTCGGTTCGATGCCTTGATTATAGAATTGGTTTCGAAATGGGCCTCACAAACTCGTAGATATGTTGACCATTTGTTGCGTACATCTTCTCTATCAATTAAACTTATCCATAAGGTTCGTCTGAAAAAAAAATCATTTGATTTTTAAAATGAACTAGTTAGTTTTGAAACGAAAATAGCCTATGGCACTCCTACGATTAAGACGTTAAAATAAATAGGTATACGCATAATTGTGCGTGGTTCGTTTTCTCCTGAACTTGGCTGGCACACTGCCGTGCGTCAAAAAAAACTTTACTGCAAGTAAAATGTTATTTGGGGTAAGTATAATGACTGGCGTTCTCTCCCAAACTTGGCAGGCACACACACTGCCGTGCGCTTAGATAAAGAAAACTTTACAGCAAGTGAAATGTTATTTGGGATTTATTGATTGGCGTCCTTTCCTGAACTTGGCTGGCAGACTGCCGTGCGCTTAGATGAAAAAAAATACTGCAAGTAAAATGTTATGACTGAAGTCTCTAAAATGTAAGTAGGATTTCATAACACTGCTAAAATAAAAGAAAATGCAACGACAACTTTTACTTGAAAATTCGTCAACATGACTTGTGGCTGTGTTCGCTGAACCGCCAAGAAGTTTTGAGAATACTATAACATCTAAATAAGGACCATAGAACCCAATTACTGGCGTTTTACCACAACCAGCTAACTATAAGATGAATGTGTATGGTTCATCGTCGTTATCAAAGCGGCTAGTCCCAAAAGTACCTAGGTATAAGTACTCACCTACCAACAAGAGAAAACAGTTTGACATAACTTACCTTTAATATCGTTTGGAAATTTAAAGAACGTGTATGCACAGTTTTTAGTCGTATTTAGACAACCAAATACACTGCAGCTGTAATAATATTGGTTATTAATTTTTGTTAATTAATGGTAAAATAGGTATATAAGTGTCACAGTGACACGTAGCGGCGCGGACGTGAAGTGATCAATTAAATGCTCTTTGGAACTTGCGATCACTGACCTCTTTGCGATACTCGCGACTGAGTACTGTCCCAAACTGTCCCATTTTGCCTGTATATGTGACGTCTATGTGTGCGTGACGAAAATGGCACTTTGTTCTAAGCGGACTCTCTGCTAGGGCGACCGCCCGCCCGCGTAGTTACTTTGTGACACAATTTAAAAACTAGATGTGAATCGGCGACGCACTAGAAAGCGAATGACAGCTATGATGGGCGCATGAGCCAGATCGGTGTTGACTACCCACTTTTGAAATTTAAAAAATAATAATTTTCTTTTATTACTTTTTTAATTTATAAGTAGGTATATTCTCAATATAGTGTGAAATTGGCGATTACTAGGGCGTACTACAAGTGTTAAATCAAGCTAATCTTGAGGACGAAGCATGAAGTATAATAGAACTGAATTTGGTTACAGTCAACCATAGAGTTACCTCATCGGCAATGAAATAGTTTTCTACTGATTTTGTATGGGGCCGGGACTTCAAAAATGAATTTTATAAAAAATTTAATATCTCAAAAACGGTGCGCCGTAGCTAAAATCTAACAAAATTTTCAACCCCCTATGGTATCCCGGAGATCCTTAGGAGGCATCCGATGGACATATACATTTTTTATTTTTTATTTTTTTGTTCAAATTTTTTAAATATATTAGAAAAACAGAGAAGGCGAAGCCCCCCGCCACCTGTATTTTATTTTTCTGAGTAGTTTTAGTTGTTTTTATTGCTTTTCTTATATAGGGGGATGAAAAGCAGAGTGTATTTACTTTCCTTATATTCGAAATGAAAACTCGGCCGCAAAATTATTTTCACCTCGGGCGACGTATATTGAACCCCTCGCTGCGTTCAGGATAATCCTTCACGCGCTCTGGATTCAAAATAGCGCCCTCGCCGTAAATATGCTATTTTGCTCCCTCGTAATACAATCTACTATTCCGCTTCCGCACTGCAAACTTGCGCCTACATTTCCTACTCAAGAGCAGGCTACAAGAATGCTAATTATACACGAATGGAGCAAAATTAAGAAATTACCCAAATAAATTCTTTGATTTTCACAGAATGTCTGTAAAATCGTTTGACAATAAAATTATTATTAATCCTTACATAATAAATTATAAATGTGAAAATGTGTAGGTACCTATGTTTGTTTGTCTATATGTCTGTCTGTCTGTACGTTCCGTTTTCACGTCAAAATGGCTGAACTTATTTTGATGAAATTTCGAATGAAAATAAGTATGTAGAGAAATTTAGAATAGAGACAGTTTGAGGCCCTGAAAAGGGCACAACTTACATTTTACCGCGGGGAATAAAATCTCATTTCCATGGGAAAACCCCTTTGAGCGCGGGAAAAGTTGCGGGCAGAAATTGGTATTTAATTAAATAGCTTGAGACCCTTGGAAGAATTATAATAGGCTACTTTTACTTTTTACCACAGGATAGTATATTATTCCCACGGGAAAAGGTAGGTAAGTATTATTTTTTTGTCCGTTTTTCACGTCAAAACGGAGCAACGGATCAATGTGATTTTTGGTACGGGGGTATATTGGGAGCTGGAGAGTGACATATGCTACTATCCTGAAAAAAAATCACATTCCCTCAAGACAACGTAGCTTACCTCCCCTACACACGTGAAGTGGGGATGATATTTTATTTCCAGCCAAATGGTTGTTTTTGGATACGTGAAAAAGTCGCAATAGTTGTATATAATGACGAAGTTAAAAGGAAAACTATCACAGCTAAGTAGGCTTTATAAGTTTACGAGTAACAGTCGAGCAACTTATAAAATGTACACTCGACAGCACATCAAGGTAAACAGTTGAACTGCGATAACAGATTTTATTACGTAGGGCATTAAGGCGGTCTCAAGGTCAACATGTATAGTCTGATGTGCCGCCGTGTGTAGGTACTTGGCGCAGTACAAATTCCTCATTAGCAAACGGTACCCTCACTGCGCGTGGCCCGACAGGCACTTGGGCAGTATTTTTTATCTTAAAAATAATACGAACTGCATTCATAGTAGATTGCACAGAACACGGAAAGATTTTTTTCTCTTACGTAGATTGTTTAGCAAGGGATGTATGGCACCCATAACAGTCAAGTGTTTTGGCGCACGAACGAAGTGAGGGCGCCGATAGTTCCAGACTGTTATGGGTCCATACACCCGAAGTAAACACTCTACTTTTCATTTTGAATATGAGGAAAGTAAAAATGAACAGAAATAATCTAAAAAATAGTTTTCCTATGGCCGCGGAATTTTCGAAAGACTATAACTTTTTTGTTCATTATCTCTATTTTAGGGAAGGCAGGGGAAACTAAGTCCATACAGGCTTGTTTGGTGTTTTACCTGGGGGCCGATTCTCAGGCAATCGAGAAAAGTTCACATTTATAGCTCGAAATTCAAATATAACACAGTTTTTGTATTGTCAGAATTTCACAATCGAAAAAGTTCGATCGAAAACCAGTCGAACGCTACGAGTGGTAAAAACCAATAGATGTTCGTTCGTATACGAACTTAGCTGTCAAAATGAATTTGTTGACATGTGAGACAGCTTAGTTTGTTTGAAACGTTCTAACTTTTCAATAGAAACCACAAACAAAATGTTCGACATACGAATTACCACACTGAAAAAGTTCGAATGCCTGAGAATCGGGCCCCTGTACTCTATGCAATTTCATGAAATTAATAGCCTGATTTTTTATGTTAAAAATTACATAATTGGTTTAATCTGTTTCTAAAAACGTATTCTTTATAAACAATGTTTTAGATAATCCATACTAATATTATAAATGTGAAAGTGTGTTTGTTTGTTTGTTTGTCCGTCTTTCACGTCAAAACGGAGCAACGGATCGACTCGATTTTTGGTAAGGGGATAGTTTGGGAGCTGGAGAGTAACATAGGCTTCTTTTTATTCCGGAAAATTATAAAATATTATTTGAAACAACTAATGGTTTGTTTTCACAAAAAAAAACCACGAAATTTAAGACGATCGCTTATAGTGCGGCAAGCTTTTCTGTTCCGGTGATAATCTTTGGAACTAAAACAGTTTTCATACGACAGTCCATTTTGACAGCTAATTTCGTATTGCAAGTGGCTCCTCTGTCACTGCTGTCACCGGAACAGACAGGAGTGTGGGACTATAGTCCCACACTCCTGTGCTTCGCGATCGCCTTAAATTTGTAACCTATCACGTGTTCTACAGGACTTCCGAGGAAAACTCTCACCTCTGAAATCCACTTTTCTGACATTTCACTAGATTTTATTTAGAGAAATGACATATCACTGAACTTGCTTATGAAGAAGACGTCGTAAATAAGAATATTCCACATCTTCCGTGATTTTCGTGAAATCACTGATTTCTTCATATCCCTGCGACATGTACGACACCACCACACCACATAGAGTGTGTGTCAGATAACTCTGCACGTGCCTGGCGCGTTTTAGGCGCTAGTTACAGTGCATTTTTTTGTTCTAATGTTATAGAAAAGATTAGTATTTGATTTTTACCGCGCGCAGACTTATCTGACGAGCACTCTACGTAGTATTTTTTGTCCTCTGTGACACCACGCCCATAGGTCTCATAGCACATAAGTTTCAAAACTTTTTTATATATACCCTTTGAAAACGATTACCTAGGTACTTACCTGATCCATCCCGTCATTCCTTTGTGAAACATGTGCTACTTACCTAAAATATAGGCTAAGTTCCGAAATACGCCAAAAGTGCTGCGCGAATCCGTATAAATGCAGTAGGTACAATAGTAGATTGTATTGCAAGGGAGCAAAATAATATATTTACGGCGAGGGCGCTATTTTGAATCCAGAGCGCAGTGAAGGATTCTAGAGTAGAATCTCGAGCGCAGCGAGGGATTCTAAAGTAGAATCCTGAACGTAGCGAGGGAATCAATATACGCCGCCCGAGGTGAAAATAATTTTGCGGCCGAGTAATACACTCTGCTTTTCATCCCCCTCTATAAGAAAAGCAGTAAAGACAACTCAAACTACCTACCTTTCTTTGTCGTTCGGATACATCATAGCGCTAGTCGGGCAAGAAAAAAAAATTGAGTTTTGAAATAAAAAAAAAATTAAATAAAAAAAATATATGTCCATCAGATTCCTTATAAACATCTCCGGGGTTAGCCGTAAGGGGGGGTTGAAAATTTTGTTAGATTTTAGCTACGACTCACCGTTTACGAGATATTCTCAATTTTATAAAATTCCGTTTTTGAAAATTTCTCGGTCCCGAAAAAAGTCCCGGCCCCATACAAAATCAGTTGAATATTTTTTTTAAGTACTGCACACCCTTTGCTACCCTCCAACCAATGCTTCTTTAATTATGTTCTAAATTCAAATCTCATCGTTTTGGACCCTGTTATGAAGCTGTTCAAAATTCAAATCTCATTTATACCCTCTTGTCATAACAGGTAAACAATGAATCGTTTTGGACCCTGTTATTAGATAAAAAATCATCGCTTTTCGAATTGATGGGATGAAATAGTAGATTGTATTACAAGGGAGTAAAATAATATATTTACGGCGATGGCGCTATTTTGAATCCAGAGGATTCTAAAGTAGAATCCTGAACGCAGCGAGGGATTCAATATACGCCGTCCGAGGTGAAAATAATTTTGCGGCCGAGTAATATACACTCTGCTTTTCATCCCCCTCTATAAGAAAAGCAGTAAAGACAACTCAAACTACCTACCTTTCTTTGTCGTTCGGATACATCATAGCGCTAGTCGGGCAAGAAAAAAAAATTGAGTTTCGAAATAAAAAAAATAAAAATAAAAAAAAATTATGTCCATCAGCTTCTTTATAAGTATCTCCGGGGATGCCGTAGGGGGGTTGAAAATTTTGTTAGATTTTAGCTAAGACTCACCGTATACGAGATATCCTCAATTTTATAAAATTCCGTTTTTGAAAATGTCTCGGTCCCGAAAAAAGTCCCGGCCCCATACAAAATCAGTTGCATTTTTTTTTAAGTACTGCACACCCTTTGCTACACTCCAACTAATGCTTCTTTAATTATGTTCTAAATTCAAATCTCATCGTTTTGGACCCTGTTATGAAGCTGTTCAAAACTCAAATCTCATTTATACCCTCTTGTCATAACAGGTAAACAATGAATCGTTTTGGACCCTGTTATTAGATAAACAATCATCGCTTTTCGAATCGATGGGATGAAAATGGGATTTTCCTTCCCAATAGACTTACCGATATTACAATTTTATATTATATTCTGTGTCGATAGTTGTCGGCAAAGATATTATAATATCACAAGATTGGGCACTATGAAAATAAAAGCAATGTCAATTCGATTCTATGCAGTTACAATAAGGTTTATTTTCGTATGACATTACGATAAACGGAAAAACGAGCCGAGCGAGAGGCTCCTAAATAGGATTGCATCCCTGTCTACTGGGCTGCCACCATGAAATATTTTTGGTTGTAGTAGAACTTAATTCAAATTCATATTTCCTGTTCTCGAGAATTTTTAAAATATTAATTAATTAAACGGAATGTTAAGCTGATAATAATAAAGTCCATATCATTTGTATTATTTAAAACCTTGAAAAACTACTTGTTTAATGTAAGAGTCGGTGTTATGGTAGTTTTATTATGATAAATTTGCAACACTTTGCGTCTGGTTAGGACATTCGAATAAAAGCTTGATTTTAAATAAAACTCTGGACAATTTTAATAAAAATAAAAATTTCATCAATATGGCGACGGCAAATTAATTTATGTGTGTAAAGTTAGTGTGTGGATCTTAATTATCATTTTAAAATACGTTTAAATCAATAAAAAATTATATTTAAAAAAACTTTTATTTAAAATCAAGCTTTTATTCGAATGTCCTAAAAAGAATAAAATAAACTTTGTATCAAGTCAAATCCCACAAATTTATTACATTAAACAAGCTTGTCGCTTTAATTTCATATGTCAAATATAAGTTAAAGAATTTGTGTTTAGTGCAAGCCCAGTAACAATAAAATCTCGCGACAAGCTTTTAAAACATATAAATTGTTTAATATAATAAATTTGTGGGATTTGACTTGATACAAAGTTTATTTTATTCTTTTTAGGACATTCGAATAAAAGCTTGATTTTAAAAAAAAAGTTTTTTTAAATATAATTTATTTTTGTATTTTTAGTTATTATTGGACGTGTTTCTAAGTCACTTCATTTCATTTATTGCATCATTATTGCATGGTCGTTTGCCAGTTAATTTATTACAGTCTAGCTCTTCAACTGCATCAAGTCTGCAAGCCAAGCACAAATATATTTTACCACCAAATAGAGATTGTAGATTCTTACTACAGACACACACATATTCATTAAATACAAGGCAAATTCACATAGGTATAAGAGAAGGTAGCACTGTATTACGAACAAGAATAGAAAACACAAACTAAACCCAATAAGACAAAAAGTTCCAAATAAAAATGTGAGTGTGCCGTGCCGCAGCAGTACTCAATGGTCGCAGCTCAGCGTCATATTACTTGTCTTACAACGCAAGCAAACGCTGATTTTCAGTTTAGAAAGTATTTCAAAAATAAATACTAAAGAACAAGACACATTTAAGTTTCTATCAAAGTTGATAAACATAGTAACATAAAGAAAAAAAGGATTTTTCTTTTCTGTAGGTAGACTATGGTTGTATTACCCTCTAACTTCGAGCCATCTGTCGTTGACTTTAGTGAACTATTTATGTGCAAAGTGACATCTAGTAAGGTTCATCTAGCAACTTCTCGTTTTTTGCTTCCTTTATAGTTCGTTCGTTAGTTCTTATAGCCGCTACACACGTTCAGACCAGACCTAACCGCCGGTTTGGTGCGGACGAACTTTGCTGTAAAGCAAATATAATCCGTGCTACACACGTTCGTACCAAATCAAAATCAAATCAAATCAAAAAAGCTACACCAAATCTGGCCTTGACTGACCAAGGCTATGTATCACATCACTGGACAAGGCCTTGTATCACATCACTTTTTCTTATCAAATACTCACAGAAATCACCTGGATGTGCCAATGCCAAGATGGGCTTGTAAAGAAAAAGACCTATTAACAAAAAAAAAGTCTTGGATTAAAAAAAAATTAAACGGTATCTGTCACAAAAGAATGACATAAAATTCTTCAAAACCATTTCGAATGGCCCGTAACTGACAGGGAAACTTCATTTTTAATTAAATGACAATTTTTTAAACAACAGGCAAGCAAAAAGCTATTATTGAGTTTGATCAGAGAATATTATTCCGAATTACAAAATATTAGTAAAGTAAGTAATTGAGAAAAAGCCTAAGTCCAGGGGCTTTAAATTAATGTTTTAATAGAAATAATAATAATTTTCACTTCTCATGCTCTAAAAGTACGCAAAAGTAGCCCTACGAAGCGGGACTAAATAACCACTTTAGTCCCTAGGGAGTAAAATGTAATTACTGTAATATAATTTCCTTCATGTGACATTAGATAAACTCAAACAGCCAGAGAATATACTATAAATTGTGAAGTGTGGACCATTTTCATTGCGTTTTTTGTTTCATGGTTTTTCCGCAAGGAAGGTGTTTTGTGCAAAAGTTTTGTGACTGGTTTAGCGGGCTTAAAAACAGACTGGGAGTTTTGGCGCCATTTTGGCGGGTTAGGTTGAGTGGATATTTTAATTTACCGCAATTTGTTTCACAGTGAACTTTGTGACTCAAGATAGGTGTGGTTTTGTGCCCCAAGTGTCTACGCAACTGGACGATATGTGGAATGATTAAAATAGGCGCTATCTCGGTAAAGTGATGCCGAGTGTTTTATTATAGTGTTGACTACCTCAGCAAGAATTATCGAAAAGGCTGGCTTGACACACTTGACGCCAAATACTCCAAGGAGCATTGGAATGTAACACACCTACATTCTTATGAAAACTTAAGAAACTATAATAATTTAATAATACTCAATAATTGGCAGTATGGGCCTGTCCTACAAAAGGGCGAATATTTTTACTACTACTACTACTACTGACCGCGAAAATTTCAAAATTGGTAAATGTTTTTGTAATAAATTGACTAGTTTTCTCGCACTCGAAGTGAAAAGTACAGTTTGCACCTCGAGACTAAACGCCAACTTAATATACCCTCGGTTTCATTGACTCCCTCGCACGCTCGGGCGCCAAAACTTAGTGTAAGATCTCAAATGTACCACATGAAATGCAATTAATAAATATTCTATTCTATTCTATTCCAAACCACTTCTGGTATATAATGGCTTTGTTTAGTCTCTCGTTATAAAATCTACTATTGATAATCTCAAATTTATGTAAATAGTATATTATAACATACTTTTCAAAACTGCATCAAACATTTTTACTGTTTGGTATGTTTCTTTTAACAGACAGTTTTTTTGTCTCCTGAGCAATTATGTGACTTGCACCCACTTGCAGGAAGCTCCATTAAAGTTAATGCTTCATTAAGTCTATTGCTGTCACTTTTCGTTGTCAAGAAATAAAAAGTGACAGCAATAGATTTAATGAAGCTTTAACTTTAATGGAGCTTCCTGCAATTGGGTGTTTGACTCATGTTCTTTCTCAAATAACCAATTCAAATCGGCTGTCGGGTTGGGACGTGTGTTCGATTACTAGTTGAATTTTGAGTGTGCGCTAGATTAGTCTGCGCGGGGTCAAAATCGAATACTAATATTTTCCATAAGCTTAGAACAAAATAATGTAGGTACTGTAGCAAGCGCCATAAACGCCCCAGTCGCAGAGTTATCTGACACGCACTCTGAAGATTGCGCTCGCTGAATGCTCGCTGATTATAACTTTATGGTACATTGACAATGTGTCAAGCACGTGTCAAGTAACCACAACAAAACAAGAATATTTATACTTTCAAGTATATTTGCAAGAATTCTGAATTGGTAACTATACTGATTAAATATTTAATTGCATTGTCATCGGAACTAAAGGTGAATTCCAAATTTCAGCTCAATCGGACATTGGAAAGTGGGTCAAATTTAGCTCGCAAGATTTGACCCGAACGGACATACATACATACCTTTAAAGGTACACCGCAAGTTAAATAAAAGCTTGTAAAATGGTTCTCACTTGATGTGTGAAAGGATGCAAAAGCGAATCATATAAACGTAGCGGTGTATCTTTTCATAGGTAAGTATTTAGCCAAAGTTTTATTCTTGCTTATAGTAGGGTGTCCATTTCGTTTGTAATCTATAGACTGGAATTTACTTTCTTACTTAACCCAAACATTAATTTTCATTGTTTCAGATTTCCAAAAGATGAAGAAATTAAAAAAGGTTGGCTTAACGTCATACCTGAAAAAATTACACAATACTCAGCAGAAGAAGAAAAAGAAGAAGAACTTTATCAGAAAATAGGCATGAAACAGAACTTATTAAATGTATTATAAAATCTGTATTTTAATTTAAGGTTAAAAAAGTAGGTAAGTACCTACGCAAAAAACGAATCTTTAAAATTAATTGGACACAAAGGCTCCATGCGTCAAAAGATCCGCAAGACAATTTTGTTTAGCAATGTATAGTCTAACTAATAAACAGATTTTCATTACTGTACGTGGACTTTTTATTTCTATCCATTTTAGTACTTTAATACAGACATACATTTCATATAAGTAGGTACATACAGGTCAAACTGATAACCTCCTTTTTTGAAGTCGGTTCAAAAGTAAGTATGCTTATAAAGCATATGTGTATGTGTCGATTGTCACATTATTGCCTCATAAGTGATGCAAAGTACCCTCTATGCTTTGCCTCGCGGAGTCCTCATCTTAACTAATATTATAAATAGAAAGTGAGTTCGGATGTTTAAATGTATGTTTGTTTTAGCTACAAGAGCTCCCTAGGAAGCGTGGTGTTCGAATCCTACGTGAGCCAAGTCTGGTTAACTATAAATTGTCCTCGAAAAAACCAAATCGTGTAGTCACTCACGTCTCTCTCATTAGAGAGGGACGCAAACCATAAAAGGGCTATCTCCGGCTATCTCGCTCGGCTCGGATGTAACCATGAAGTTTGACTTAATACTGAGGTAACTGGAGCGTGCAGTACGAACAATTTTTTGAATACCACAAATAACACAGTGGCTGTCTTCCGTCTCACCTACACTTTAAAAAAATACGTATGGTCATATGAGACAGCTGACAGCCACTACATACATAAATGTCAAATTTGGTGGCGACACTTTTTTATTCAGGGTGAGAGCTCCAGTTACCTCAGAGTATTAAGTCAAACTTCATGGATGTAACCTACTGAGGTAACTGGAGAGTGCAGTACGAACAATTTTTTGAATACCACAAATAACACAGTGGCTGTCTTCCGTCTCACCTACACTTTAAAAAAATACGTATGGTCATATGAGACAGCTGACAGCCACTACATACATAAATGTCAAATTTGCTGGCGACACTTTTTTATTCAGGGTGAGAGCTCCAGTTACCTCAGAGTATTAAGTCAAACTTCATGGATGTAACCATGGCCCGCTATTATTTCTCGGCTGCTTGCGCTCCTACTGCAACGAGTGAGATAGAAGATGGCTTTGATGTAACTCATGAGTGCGCAATCTTGTTATTTTATATTATAACTAGCTGTCCGCCCGCGGCTTCGCCCGCGTGTTCTACGCGACATTATCCTGATGGAATGTAATATTTTCCGGGATAAACTATGTCATTCTCTCCCAATCTACCCCCGTACCAAAAATCACATTGATCCGTTACTCCGTTTGGACATGAAAGACGGACAAACAAATAATACCTACCTATTATTATTATTATATTATATTTACTTAAATACCAATTTCTGCCCCCAAATTAGCCTGCGCTTAAAGTGATTTTTCCATACAATGAGATTTCCCGCGGTAAAAAGTAAAATATATCCTTTTCAGGGCCTTAAACTGTCTCTATTCTAAATATCATCCTTCCCATGAACTCAAACTATCGCCTTAAATACCAATTCCATTCTACAGCTTAGCCCGAGCTAAAACTTATTTTACCATGGGAATGAGCCTTATTCCCGCGGTTACAATTTGCCTATGTCTTTCCTAGCATCAGGACATGGGTGTCCCGGTGCTCCTATCAGTAGGAGTAATTAGTAGGAGCACCCGGAAGCACTGTCACAAACTATCTCCATTCCAAATTTCATCAAAATTGGTTCAGCCGGTTTTGTCGTGAGCATATACAATATCGCATTTATAATAATAGTGGGGATAGTAGAAATAGGAATATGAATGGCCGGCCGCGACTACGTCCACTAGTACTACATCGCAAAATTTTGTGTCAAAAAGTAGGTAGATAGGCATTCTCTACGGTCTCATCAGCACCATCATCAATCTATTTTAATGTCCCCGCTGCTGAGGCACATGCCTTCATATTAAGGAGAATGGGCCATGACCTTCCACACGGGTCCATTGAAGTTATGGTGTACTTACTAATCCAAATGCAACCAGAAACCCTAGCTTATCGTGTATTCCGAAGCACGATATATATTTTTTAACAGCAATCCCATGATAGACCATTGCAAAAGTCACGTAACCTCATCGATCGTAGACCGAGCACGCTACCCGTGGTTTAGGCATAAGAAGGTACGATACCTAGACAAACAGGAGCTACTATACTATCGTATGAATAATATTCGGACATTCTCTACAACTACCAAAATGCAAAAAATCAAGTCAATACTTTGCTAAAAAATGTGTAATACTGATTTTCTTGAGTTTATTCCAATGCATAAAGAATTTTTTGCTTTGCACGAAAATGAGCTGTCATGGGACCCATGCTTCATTATAAAAAAGTGAACAAAAAAAAACTGTATCCCACGGGAACTGTACTCTTCCCGAGTTAAAAAAACCGTATGAAATATTCCCGGCCAGAGTTCCGATTTAGCCGTTTAGTTGTGATTGAGCCATAAACACCCGTATCTTTAATACCCCCCACCCCCCCTATATAAACATTAGCCTCCCCTTTCTACCCTATTAGGGTTTTTTTTATTTTGCCTACGCAGATCATTTTTAATCATGACCTAGTATCCTTCATACTAATTTCCATACTCCCAAGTCCAGAAATGAGGAAGTTTTCATATAAGCCCTAACCCCCCCTTTCTACCCTATTAAGGGTTTTTTTTTAACTTCGCATACGCAGATCGTTTTCAATCGTGACCAGTATCCAACATACCAATTTTCATACTTCTAAGTTTAGAAATGAGGAAGTTCCATATAAGCTTAATCCGCCCGTTTTACCCCATTATCGGGGAGTTTTTTTTAACTTCGCTTGCGCAGATAATTTTCAATCGTAATCAGTATTCAACATACCAATTTTCATACTACTAAGTTCAGAAATGAAGAAGTTCCATATAAACTTTATCTCCCCATTTTACCCTATTAAGGGGGAGTTTTTTTTACTTTGCTTACTCAGATCATTTTTGGTCGTAACCATTATCCAACGTACTAATTTTCATGCTTCTAAATCCATAAATGAGGAAGTTCCATATAACCTTAACCCCCCATTTTACCCCTTTAGGGGGGGAGTTTCCAAAAATCCGTTCTTAGCGGACGTCTCCTAGGCATAATCTACCTTCCTGCCAAATTACATCGTCGTTGGTGCAGTAGTTTTCGAGATTTCGTGATGAGTGAGTTATGTCCCCTCGATTTTATATATATAGATAATAATATCTTTGGTAGTCGGTAGTAAAACTATTTGTTTTCTCATTTGTCTTGGACAGCCCCTACCAGGGGTGTCAAGTAGACATTGAGGTCCTGAGGTAGGTATTTAAACCAAAAAGCCCCAATTTCGGTCCTATCAGCTCTAATCCAATACAACAACAGCAGCGAGCGAGGATTAAGACACGGAGACATTTTTTCTCCCTCCCTTATCCATAAATCGTCGAAAACGTCGGTCGGTAGGTACCTACGTCTGAAAGCGACAGCGGATAGCGGAAGTATTGCTTTTTCACTGCCACTCACTTCAGAATAGAAAAAGTCCGTGAATCAGGAGGTTGGCTAAAAGAGATAGGACATCAACATTTATAACAATGCTTTTCAAAGAGTAGGTCATAAGGTAATCTGCTCCACCCGCAAAGTTTTGCTATCTGAGGGTTGTAATAACCACTATCTCTCAGCAGTCTCTCCTTGATGATGCCCCTACATCACCGTCGGCATGCAGCGCACCGTAGGTAGACTGAAGCACCGGGGGTGATGCGGACCATATGCGGACGATTACGATTACGACGCATCGTGCCATCCTTGTCATGACTTAACACATTTTGTATGGCATGCATGACAAGGATGGCACGATGCGTCGTAATCGGCTTCAAGCCGACGGTGCTTGGGCGGTAGGGACCGCAACGCATCGTGACCTTTTTCCATCATGAAAATTCTGGAGCAATACCTAATTTGTGTCAGAAAAAGATTCCTGCCACTATTAGGTAATTGCTCCAGTTATCGCCTTAATTCCTGGCAACGTGGCCAAAGTAATAGAAGGATGAAGGATAAGTAGAGCTTGTGTTGACTCTGAGGTGCTAAAGTATTGATACGTTGGTCTGGTGTGCTGTCCATGGTATTATGAGTAGATGCATCGAATATCGATGCGTCCACGATCTGCAGTTTTGTGAGCCGCGCTGTCCACAAAAGCAGAAAAGACCACGGTACGAACTAGATGACCTGAATTAGACAAATATCACGCCAGTTAATGTTCTAAAGGTTTTGTTGACCTGGAACAGACAGTCCGGTTAAGCAAGTCCAACTTTAACAAAGATACCTCTCGTCCAACAAGGACGTACCCAGGGGGGGGGGGTCCTGGGGGCGTGGACCCCCCCCCCCCCCCCCCGAAATCCATTAATCCGCGGGATAGGCGTGAACTTCACGACGTTATCCCACGGGAATGTGATATTTTTCCGGAATAAAAAGAAGCCTATGTTCCACTCCAGGCTAAAAAGTATCTGTGTCCCAAATTTCAGCCCAATCCGTTCAGCCGTTTTGGCATGATTCAGCAACAAACATCTAAACCACCCCCCCCCCCCCTTCCCCACCCCCCGACAAAAAATCCTGGGTACGTGCTTGTCGTCCAATTCAGCTTGGATGGGCAGCATCGTTTGGCAAGTTACGACAACACAAAAATCTTCAACCAGTGCGTGTTGTAAGTCATGTATGACCTATAGGAGTAAGACGTGATCGTTTACTATAAGTACTTAGGTATCATACCTATATCAGCGAGTAACACTGGCTATATATTTTTTATTTATTCGCGGCTTTGTCCGCAAGAGCTAGACGAGATTTCCCATGGGAATGAAATACTATCCTAGATTATCTTATATATTATCTTAGATTTAGCCATTTCGCTGTGAGTGTGACTGAGTAACAAACATCCAAACTTTCGCATTTATATTAGTAAGATATGTAAATATTGGGTAACATAATGTGCCACTTGATTTCTGCCTGCGGCTTCGCCCGAGTGGACTACACGACGTTATCCCGCGGGAATGTGATATTTTCCGAAGTAAAAAATATAGCCTATGTTTGTCTCCAGGCTACAAAGTATCTGTGTCTCAAATTTCAGCGAAATCCGTTCAGCCGTTTTGGCGTGATTGAGCAACAAACATCCAAACATCAAAACTTTCACATTTATAATATTAGTAGTTTGGCATTTAGTCCAGTGAATAGAGGGTTTTTAGCTTACAAGTGGTCCGGTAGTTTTGAATTTTTGATATGTTGTCTAGGATGGTTAGTGAGTATTTAAAATGCAAAATGCACAATTCCTCGGCCTCCGCCCCCGCCGCCATATTGAAAAAAGGGCAATTTCTTCAGGTTTTCGCTTAAATCTTCGTTTTGGTGCATTTGAGCCAGAGAAGAGTCTTCACAATGTTGTAGCGAATATTTTCTATAATTAACACTTTTGTTACTAGGACAAATAGTTACGGAGATATGCACTTAAAAAAATGGTTTTCCAGAAATTTGTCAAACTTTTAAAGAACAAGGTGCAAAATGGGCCCACTAACCATCCTATACAACATATCAAAAATTCAGAACTACCGGACCACTTGTAAGAGAACCCCCCTTAATTAGTCTCTATTTACTGGGTTAATTCTAATAAACAGTAAAGCATGGATATAATAAAAAATTATCGATTTTTATGTAAGTATTTATTTTGAAAATAAAAAAAGCCCCAACCTAACATGTAAGTACAAAATAGTTTGGAATGTAACACACATTGGTCCCGAATGATTTATGTTTATAACAGGTATATGTAGTATTTGTACTAATTTATCATAGGAAATAGTAAAAACACTGACTTTCTGTCTTCACAGTAAGCATTTGTTATTCACTAACACTTTTTACTTAAAACTACATTGTGCACCGGCATATAATCTGTTTTATGTTATGTTTGCTTTCTATTTCTTGGAAATAAGAGATCTGATGAGAGATTCTAATTTTCTGGTATCAGCAGCAAACTTCCTGATGCCGTCCGAAAGTTTGTCGGTGGCCATTTGATCTTCGTTGAGGTGCCAGCGGAATTGAGCCTCGGTGAGCGATATCTTTTCGATGTCACTTTCCGCAGCGACTTTAGGATCAAGAGCCTGTAAATAAAAACACATGTGAAATGAATGAAACATAATTCACAAAAATACACGCTCAAATTTAATATTACAGCTGGGTTCAGTTCAGTACAGTAAAGTTCCTATTTGCAGGTTGTTTAGTTTTGTGTCGAATGGCAATCCTAAATTTAATTTATTAAAAAAACCTTGTCGCTTCCGTCTAGGCTATAAAACTAGTGCAAGCACGCTCGCGGTTTATATTAAAATACCTTTCTAATTTACGTAAAACTAAATTGAAAGTGTACATATAACAGTGTTATTTACTGAACAATATAGTGCATGGCGGTAAAACAGCGTTTCAATAAATAATAAAAAAATAAAATAGATAAGACGTGCGGAACCTTTTTTGTTGAGAACCTTTAAAGTGATTCCTAAGATTTTTCCTAAGGTTTCATGCGGTCGTCGTCGGAAGTCGAAGGCGGAACGCTAGTCATGTTTTACATGCACAATAGACAAATATTTTGTAAAATCATATCAATAAGAAGTACTTTAATTTTTTTTTTTTATATAACTAATCCCATAATGATATTTCGATTCACTAGTTCCCTCAATATCCCATTATTAGCATTATATGTATCTGCTATTGACATCTATAATAGAATTCGCTAATTGAAAGTCTTAAGACAAGAAGTATACCTACCCTCTTCAGTGGTTCATCACTGTTGGCCAACTCCTGTAAGAGCTTAGGGCTTATGGTGAGCAGGTCACTGCCAGCCAGCTCGCGGATCTCGCCGGTGTTTCTGAAGGACGCGCCCATAACCTGCGTCTTGTAGCCGAACTTCTTGTAGTAGTTGTAAATACGAGTGACGGACTGTACGCCTGGGTCCTCTTTCCCTTCGTATGTCTTCTTTGTATGTTCAACATGCCTGAAATTGTGCAATATACGCATTTGAAACAAAAATTGTTTATCTTCTTAAGCGATAGCAAAGTAAAAACCTAAACAGTGTCGGATCAAAATTTATTTTGGTTTACTTTTAATTACGGTTAAAGGTCAAAGCCCACTTATACCACACCGCTCCAACACCGCCCTAAACTAAGACGACAGCTAGCAGGCACCCAGCAGTCTACGCGGCGACAGCTAGCAGGCACCCAGCTGTCTACGCGCCGACTGCTATTCCCTCTATAGGTGCGCGGCGGCGGCGGGGCGCTGCGTCAACTACCGAGCAGTCCGATGGCGGTAAGCTCGCGGACCGCGCGCTGTCCGCTATTTTATATGGTTACTGTAAAATGCACCTACAGTGTACGATTTTAAGTTCATATTTGGCTGCTCATACTTTGGTTGGGTGGTAGCGGTGCGGTATAAGTGGGCTATGACCTTAAGACACAATATTATTTACGATGATATTTTTTATTGACTTCTCTGTAAACTGTACCTATATCTGTTATTTTTTCATGCCTAAAAATCAGAACTAGATAAGTAAATTTTAATGAAATTTGACATAGAGATATTAATAGATCTTGGAGGACATAGACTACTTTTTATCTCAAAATGTTTTGAGCAATTAGCGCAATATAAAAGAGGCATGGCATAAAAAGGACATACCTACTTAACATAAAACATAATGCTAACTTACCAATCTAAAATACGCCCTACAAATGGAGAAATAAGAGTTACATTAGCCTCAGCACACGCGATTGCTTGATATAATGAGAACAGCAGCGTCAAGTTGCAATGGATCCCATGTTTCTTCTCCAACTCCCTATAATAAAGCAAAGCAATTAACATTAGAAACTGCCATAATGTACCTTGACCTTACGTAAGCCCTTATCGCTTGTAGTTGAGTGGATTTTTTATATTTTTTATACAGGGAATTGGGAATTTAATAATTTTTATGCATTCACAATGCAATTCTATAAGTAAAGAAAAATTTGATAGCCAACCCTGCAAGTAACTTTCAGGCGGGATTTTAAACCGCGCTTAATTTAATAGCTGTTATATCTTAATCGATTGTTAAACATTTGTAATAAGGTTTTTAAATTTGACTAATCTTGTAAGCCTCAGTACCTTAGTTGGTCAGAGCATCGGGCCGGATTCCCGGGGGCCGGGTTCGAATCCCACCTGAAACTTACTTGCAGGCTGAAATTTACTAGCAGGGCTGGTGGCTTTTTACCACAATTTTTCCTTTTAATGTATAGATAATCTACCTACACTAATATTAAAAACAGGAAATATTTTATTTTTATTTTTAGTTCGTAATGGATAAACTCAAAAACTACTGGACCGATTTCAAAATATGTCACTAGTAGAAAGCTACATTATTCCTGAGTGTCATAGACTTTATCTCGATATTCCCAGGGGAACGGGTACCACGCGGGTAGAACGCGCGGAGCAGCTAGTTCTATATAAAGCTCTACTTGTTGACCATCGGCACGCCGCCCATATCATGCAACAGATAGTATATCACAAGGTACTTAGTACAGTTATTGACTGTTAAACTTGAACTTCCTTGACTTTCAAACTGAATTATATAATCAATATATTTTGAATTCATCAACCAAAGCTGTAATGATTTTATGTGAATATTACAAAGAGATAAGAGGCAACTAAAACAAACATCTATAATTACAGTAACAAGAGTGATAGTGATAACATGTAACTTGATACAGAATATTCACATCAATGAGGTGTATAATTAAAAGAGGTGTAAGTATAATTGCATCAGCCAGTGTGGAGCCCGTAGTGCATTGTTAGAATTCTCGGCTAGCAATTTTTGAGGTTAAGAGACTTCCGCAGCAGTCTGTCACAGGATGGGTGCCCAAAAATTGATCCTCCTCTGTGCTCTGGAGGACACGTTAAGCTGTTGGTACTGGTTGCTTTTGCAGTCCTAAATACGCACAAATCTACATTGAGCCTGCATGGTATGTCACAGCCAATTCTCCTCATCTGTCCATATGGAAAGTCTGTCCCCCTGCAGTTGGGACATTAAATGGCTGATGATTATGATAATAATTAGAAAGATCTAAATACTTACTTTGCAGCTTGGATACCCTCCCAGGTAGAAGCCAATTTGATCAGAATCCTTTCCTTCTTTATTCCATACTCAGCAAACATATTAATCAGCTTAATAGCTTTGGCAATACTGGCATCTTTATCAAAAGATATTCTGAAAAAAAGTTAAAATATTATCTACTTACACAAATATTATAAAGAGGTAAAGTTTGTTAAGATGATTGAGGAAATCTCTGGATCTTGAATTAATGAACTGATTTTGATAATTCTTTCGCCAGTAGAAAGCTACATTATTCCTTTCCTGAGTCCTGAAAGACAGGCTATATTTTATTCTATATGTATATTCTCACGAAAACGGCGACATGAATACGACACGAAAAACCGCTGGAAGCAGCTAATTTTATATGAATTACAGTGATACATCCATACATACCTTGCATCAACTTCTACTGATACTCTGCCAGGAATGATTTTAAGAATTTCACATCCAAATAATACATTTAGCATATCCAAAGTTTCAGATATTTGCTCCTCAACAGTGCTGAAAAAGAAAATATATGTATCAAAAAATGTACTTTGACAATAGGAATATTATTAAATAGTCTTTGAAGAACAATACCCAAGAAATGTAATGGAGAGTAACATACAAGACATTTTTTTTGTTCTTTTGTTATTTGCTGGAAGTTTTATAGACAAATGTAAAATTATTACATTATGATCAGTGGTTAGATACAATATTATTTACAAATCACCACAATTAGGATTACTGAAGATAATATATTTCCAATAAGTATTTTTAAACCATTTTACAACCATTATTTCCATACCTGCCAGCCTCCTTTCCATATTTGATTGCTTTATCAAGCAAATGCTGGTACTGTTCCATTCCAGCGGCAGACAAGATCAGACTGGGGTTGGTGGTGGCATCTGTGGGCTTGTAAGCTTTCATAGCTAAAAATAAAATAAAACAAATGTATTCTTAGTATCAACCAGTGTTAGATGCTTAGACATGCTAATAATTTGTAATTAGATTATATGAAGAGCATTGTTTCGAATGACAAGTTGTCACATCAAGATCATTTTCAGTTTGTTAAGATTTCATACGCCTTAAATATATAACTTCACAACAGTGAAACGCTATTTGCTTCAAAATGCTTCTAATACCTGTATAATAATAATAATAAGCATTTATTTCAGAATTACATCCATATTTTTTTATAATAAGATCATAATTTTTTATAATAAACGCATGTCAAAAAGTTTCAAAACTATAGTAATTGACAGGTCCTGTTTTGTATCAAAACATAAGTTTTGCATACTATTGTGTTATACTACCGATTAGACTGTCTAATCTAGACACCGAAAGTCTAATCGGTGGCGGTGCAAGGTGTATTGCTGTCTTGCTAGATGCAGGTATTGTGCATTGGTTTTTTGTGGTGTGCATGTGCAATTTTTTGCGGGCGGGCGGGCGGTGCATCTTGCATATTGTGTTTTTTGCGGAAGTAAGCTACATATATTTCGTTTTTCACAATGGTTAGGAACTTCCGCCAAGTGACGCCTGATTCAATTAAATTCTTTTTTTTTTGCGTACTGTTTTGTATTAAAGAAACATATTAATGTTTCGATGAAATTTCTTTTAACAAACATTAGTAGTATTTATTTCAAAAACAGTATAATTTGATTTTATGAGAACTTTTTTTATTACAGGTTTTTGCTTATTACTCAGTATTGTGTTTGTTAGACAAGTTGCCATTTGAAAATATGCTCTTCTTATATGATCTTATGCAAAGAAAGGATATTGATATTTTTTCTGGAACTTTCAATGTATTGACGAATGAAGAACACTGGAAGGTCATATGACAATTAACTTTGTCTTACTTAAATTAAACTCTATAATGTACAAACACCTACTATCAAATTAAATATTAACCTACACTCATAGAATAGACATAGTTATTATTAATCAACCTATTTCATCCCTCCAGCCTCAGGGTGTCAGGATTATTTTTCAAGAATAAAGTAGGGTAATTTTTTAAACATCAATTATCTTTGAACTTATCAATATATTTATTATTTTAATAGGTTCTAACCTTCAAAATCCCCAGTGTCCGCCACTACAGTAGAATACTGTTTTAATTGCTCGAGTGCACTCATTTTCGTACGTTTCGCTTGAGGTTCACCACTCATACTGAACAATCACGATTCACGTAGGTATTGCTGTTAAAATTCCAAGTTCGGTCGACCACAAACACTAGTCTAAGTAAGTAAGTACAGGGTAGTACAGTAAAAGAAACAGGCAAACAGTATTCACGTCGTTAGCGCTTACGCTTTGAAGGTGACCTCCCTCCCGTCCCGCTGCGAAACTCGTACGGTTTGAAATGAAATGAAGTACAGTCAAGAAGTCAGTACCGTTAGCAGCACGTTAGCAGTCACAAAACACCAATTTAATCACTATCCGAAATTCTTGTCTGTTGGCTGGATAAAAAATAAGATAAAAGTGATTTTTAGATATTTACAAAGTTCGTATGTTTGTTTTGTTTGTATAAATTAATAAAATACTAGTTTTTTTTCGTATTTTAGTTGTGTTGTCATTTGTCATCATCAAAACATCAAATCAATCACAAATTTTTTTTTTTTTTTTTTTTTTTTTTTTTTTTTTATGGCTCGTACGATTTGTACATTTGCCAATGTCGAGTAAAAATTAGGGAAACGGAATTTAGGAAAGAATGGAATTGGAACACGGAATTTAGGTGGGATCAGGAAAACTTTGCATAAATAGGAAGGATATAGGTATGTATGTACATAGTTTAGAGTTTAATATTATTACGGATAAGGAAAGATATTATACATTTATATACATTGCGATCATTAGAAGATAATAGAGTCACAAGACTGGTCGGGAATGGAACACGTAGCGTTAGTAAGTCTTTCCAGAAATCAACTCTGTCGAATTTTGGACAAGCTAATATTATATGGTTTGGGTTTCCCTCGTCCAACCCGCACTCACACCCGGGGTCGTTAACAATATGGAGCTTGGCAAGATGCGATGGTGTACAGGCATGGCCTAATCTTAAGCGAGTGATAATAGATGTTTCCATTTTGCCAAACTTCATTATTGAAAACCAAGGTTTCGTGGGAATATTTTTTTGTATTTGAGAATAAAATCTGCCCCTTGTTTGCTGGCTGTATTCCCATGCGTTTTTCCAATTATCCTGTAAATATGTTTTGGGAAGTGCTAACAGATCTTGACAATAATTTTGGTAGGGATAAACATCTCCACAAGACACCGCATCGTGAGCAAGTTTATCTGCGATTACATTGCCATCTATGTTTGAGTGTCCCGGAATCCACGTGAATTCTATGTGTAAGCCTTTATCCAGACATTCTTTGGTGATTTTTCTGATATTGAAAATTAAAGGAGAATATAGTTTTAAGGTAAATGGATTTTTCTGTAAAGCCTGTAAACAGCTTTTCGAATCTGAAAATATCACAGTCTTGTTTAGTTTCATAGTTTTTATGTATTCAACAGCTCTTAAAATTCCTAGACATTCGCCAGAATAGACCGATGACTCGGGTGGTAGCTTTACTTTCTGTACAATATTAAGTTGAGAATGGTACACTCCTATGCCAACACAATCAGAGGTGGAGTGCTTAGAAGCATCAGTGAATATATAATGGAAATGCTTGAACTTAGATTCAACGAGATGGTTGAATTCAGTTTTAGCGTTTCCATTTTTGACGAAATCAAGATGGATGACTAAAGGATAAATTAATGAATCATAACTGACACTAAATAATGGAAGGAAATTAGATCGATAAGTAGGAGAGTTTAAGGATAAATATTTTTGATAGCTCACTAAAAGACATGGAGCCGATTTATGTGTCCAATAACTTGACTTCTGGTACAACTCATATAAACACTCGAGTTTGTCAAGTAAAGGATGGTTGGAAAACTGTAGAGTACGAAAAAAGAACTTGTCACATAGAAATTGCCGTCTCAAATGCAGTGGTGGGTCGCAGCATTCGACCTGCAATGCATTGGTAGGGCTAGACTTCATGGCACCGATTATTATACGTAAAGCTTTGAATTGAATTAAATCTAATTTTTTAAGAGCTGTAATGTTTCCTGGTTCCAGTAAGAATGTACCATAATCTAACACGCTTCGTATGAGAGCATTATAAACAAGTTTTAATGAATAAGGATGAGCTCCCCACCAAACACCCGCTAAACATCTTATCATATTTATCAATCTTTCACATTTTCCAATGACATAGTCGCAATGTTGAGCACCCGTTAATTTGGTGTCCAAAACTACACCCAAGAATTTAATGTGATCCTTAACCGGTATGGTTGCATTATCGTAACTCAAAGTGATATCTGGTGGTTTATTCATACGTGAAAAAAGAACAACCGCACTCTTAGAGGCTGACAATTGCAGACCATTCATATCCATCCACTCTTTTAAATTCGCTAATGCAACTGACATAGTGGACAGCGAAGTATTGATGGAAGAATTAGCGCTATATAATAACAGGTCATCAGCATACTGTAGAATTTTAATGTCCTCATTTACACAAATATGGGACTGTAGATCGTAGGTGTAAATATTATACAAAAGAGGACTGAGAACAGATCCCTGTGGGAGACCTTTGGAAACAGTTCTAGAAAAGTTAAGGCCATTTGTATTTAAATTTATTGTTCGTTCCGACAACATATTAAGAATAAAATGTATAAAAATTGGAGCAATTTGCAAAGACTCTAGTTTAATTTTTAGGACATTCAGGAGGACGTTATCATAGGCAGCGCATAAATCTACAAATACTGCTAAGAGTGAGTTATTGTTAGAAAAAGCAATGCGAATATCTGAGGTCAGAATAGCTAAATTATCAATAGTGCTTTTACCCTTTCTAAAACCAAATTGAGTATTTGCTAACAGCCCTTTACTTTCTAAGAACCATTCTAATCGATTCTTTATCAGGTGCTCGGCTAACTTTATTAGTACAGATGATAATGCAATAGGCCGATAACCTGCAATATCGGTTGGTTGTTTGTTTGGTTTTAAGAAGGGCAACACTGTTTGTTGTTTCCAAGATGGAGGGATGTTTCCTGATAACAACACTGTATTTATTAAATCCAAGTAATAATTTATTGTATCATCGCAAACATTTTCAAGAAATGCATACGGTATTCCATCATTCCCAGGAGCTGAGTTTTTAGAATTGTGAAGGATTCCTTTTAATTCGTGCAAAGTAAACGGAGCGCTGAGACCTGTTAGGTTATAAGGTGATAAGAAGGGACAAGTGGGATTGTTGTTATCAGCTACCCAAGGGGGAGCTAATTTATCCATAAAAGAATCGGCTAATTCTGTTGGAATTGTAGCGGAAGGCTTATTATAAGTGGCAGATTTAAATCTGTTGATGTATTGCCAAACTAGGCTTGGTGGAGTGTTTGGGGAAATTGATGAACAGAATGAACGCCAGCCTTCAAATTTCTTCTTTTTGAAAAGTTTCTTAGTATCTGCTATGGCTCTAATCACTAAATCATAGTTACTATCTGACATGTCCTCTCTATGCCTTTTTTCAGCTTCTTTTCTATTTTTAATTGCACTGGTGCACTCATTATCCCACCATGGAGGCGAGGGAATTTTATTAAAGCCACTTTTTTGTGGAAAGATTTCATTAGCAGCCTCAATAAGAACATCACCTAATGCCTTTGCACTCTCTATCACAGAACCATTAGTCACAACTGGAAGAAGAAATAGTTTGGACTGTACACTAGATTTATACTTTTCCCAATCTTTACTATCCTTATGAGGAAGCTTGTGTTTAAGATGAGAGGTACGTTTTATATTTACAGGTTTATCAAATGGGAAGGTTATGACAATGGGGTAATGATCACTGCCATAAACAGATGAAAGTGTATCCCATAGTAAAGAGCTTGCAAGAGATGGAGAACATAAAGAAAGATCAACTGCACTATCAATCTCATTTATTTTTGTTAAGCGAGTAACCTTTCCCGTATTCAAAATACATATATTAAGAGAATCAATAATATCTATCATTTCTTCCCCATAATAATTTGTTTTAGAGCTGCCCCAACACTGATGATGGCAGTTAAAATCACCTAGTACTAAAAAGGGCTTAGGTAAGTTAGAAATAATTTGTTTAACTTCATTGAGTATAGGTAGAGAGGGATGAGAAATATATATAGAAACAAAACACATATTAGAAGTTTGTATGGCTATTATAGAAATTTCATTATGATGAGTTGGTATAGGTATTATGGAATACGATATTGAGTCTTTAATAAGTATAGCCACTCCCCCATAGCCATCATCTCTGTCCTGGCGAAGAGTAATGTATCCAGTAACCTTAAATCTTAGTTGTGGTTTAAGCCATGTTTCTGATAAGACGAACATGAAAGGGTCAAACTTATTCAAAAGATAAATTATTTCACTTTTTTTACCAAGTATGCTTTGACAATTCCATTGCAATATTTTAGCCTGACTGTCCATTTTGGAGGATTTGGATAAAATTACTAATGATAGAGGCAACGTTGGACGGTGAATTATTGTTACTGTTATTATTACTAATAAAGCAGGTAAGCAAATTGAGAATTAATTTAATCAGTTCAGGTAGGGATATATTTTGAGAATCAAGCTCTTTTTCTGTTTTACTATAACCACACCCATTATTAGGTGATGGTACATCAAATTCCCTAAGAATGTTATTATGAGCTTCAATGTCATAACCTTCGCTTACTTTAGGAGGAGAACGGGGTTTGAGAAAGACAGTTTTCTTATATGAAACTGATTCAGGTCTATTGTTAATCATATTATTTTGAACAGATTGATTGGGTTTAGACACAGTAGGAGAGGGGTTTTTTGCAGTAACTCTCGAATATAATTTTGAGACACTAGGGAAACATTTTGAAGCTTCTGCATAAGATGTACAGTTGTGGGCCATGTAATTTTTAATTTCCTGCTGTCTATTATATTCTGGGCAGGATTTGCTTGTTGCAAAGTGGGAACCTTCACAAGAGCAACAAATGGCATCAAAGTTCTCTTCTCTATTACAGGAGTCACCAGAGTGGTTATCTCCACATTTGAAACATCTGGGTTGAGATCTACACTGGGTTTTAGTGTGTCCAAATCGGCAACAATTGAAACATTGTATTGTAGGGAATATGTACAGATCAACAGGTAAAGCATTAAAGCACATGAAAATTCGCTTTGGTAGCACCTGGCCATCAAATGTCACCACTATGGATTGTGAAGGCTTCCATATTGCAGATCCATCTTGTATTATTTTAAAATTGATGCGTCTCACTTTAATTATTTTACCACAACCTATTGGTACAGAGATGTTTTCCTGTACTTCCTCGGGAGACCATTCTGCCGGGACTCCGCGGATGAGTCCCATCCTTGTTACATTAAATGTCGGGATAAAGGCTTTCATTTGATGAGCTTCTAAATTTTTATTACTCAGAAAGGAGTTAGCAGACATGTGAGATGAGAATGAAATAGAAAGTTTGTTACGGCCAATACGCTTAACACTCCCATTAACAATATCATGTACGCAATTAGTTTTCAGAAAACGACCAAATGTCACAGGATGCAGTGAAGTGGCATCATTAGGAGCAGCTTGTATTTTCTGGACATGAACAACATATGGAGAAATATCAGTTTCATTATAAAGTATACGTCCTACAGGTGAGGGTGCGGGTATAGGCGAAGGAGTAGAAACTGTTGTGGGATCCGGATTTGAAACCAATGTATTTAATTCATTGACAACGGGTGTTGGAGTCTTATCTTTAATGGAATTGTGCTCTTGTTTAGGAGATGAATCAGTACATTGACAATTATTATGGCTGTCTGTTCTGGAATCCAAACCTTGACGACGCTTTTTATTGCATTGCTTGCATACGTGTAAGCGACTACGTTTACGTGACCTTGTTGTAAAAGAACCATCGGTTTCCATTCCCGACTCATTGGACACTATTGTTACATACTTTCCTGCCGGGGGAACTATGTCCCCCGGGTCAGGAGGATCATTCATAATGGACTTACCAATTCGCAGCTATGTATTTACAATTTAACACTATTTACAATATATATATACAATTAGATACAAATATGATAAAATTAAGTAATTCTGATCACCAATATCACTATAAATTAATTAAATAAAATCGCAAACCAAAAAACGCGTCCGACCAGTCAAACGTTTCCCGCCTTTTTCAATCACAAATTATATTTTCGATTTGCGCCAACAGCGATAATATTAAGCCCCCAGTACACGATGGCCGATCATGGTCGGCGACCATGACCAATACATCGTACATTGACACTTTTGAAAGAACCTTTGTAAACTTGTTCGTTCAAAAGTGTCAATGTACGATGTATTGATCATGGTCGCCGACCATGATCGGCCATCGTGTACTGGGGGCTTTACTGATATCGCGCTCACACAAGTCACACATCGTTCCGATTTGTTGTGAGCGCGACAACGAAAGCACAGACTACATAGAGAACAAGTTAACGAAAGCAGTAATCACGTCACGGATGACGTCACTACCGCCGCCATTTTGCGATCACGGTGATATCGTTCTCAAGCGTTAGCACCACGAAGTTTGACTTAATACTCTGAGGTAACTGGAGCTCTCACCCTGAATAAAAAAGTGTCGCCAGCAAATTTGACATTTATGTATGTAGTGGCAGGTAGTGGCTGTCAGTTGTCTCATATGACCATACGTATTTTTTTAAAGTGTAGGTGAGACGGAAGACAGCCACTGTGTTATTTGTGGTATTCAAAAAATTGTTCGTACTGCACTCTCCAGTTACCTCAGTATTAAGTCGAGCTTCATGGTTAGCACTGTGAGCGGGCTGTCATACTTGACGTTTTGTTGTCAAACGTCATTGTTTGTTGTGGTTTTGTTTGAGTAATCTCTGCGTTTTAACTTTTATTTCGGTATTTTATTTGTTTATCCCGAAGCAGAAAGCCAGAAAAATGATAGTGCTTATTAAAGATGAGACGACGGGTAGAGACATTACTCTAAATTTAAGCACGGATCACTATCATCATCGCTGTCCAATAAAACGTTTACTAATTGACGAATATCCATACTAAACCGGTGATTATTTACTTACAAATTCAAATCAAAACAACGCTCGCTCGCGATGCGTGCAAATAGCCGTTCCGAATTGAAATCGCGTCAACAGTGCCATAGTAAAACAATATAAGTAAGCGGACTGGAGCCCTGAGCGAGCGATAATAGGCTAAACACGTAGGGCTGTCGCTTAGAGTTTATGCAATCGTAAAAATGCATAGTCAATCTATATACAAAACTGTTTTCCCCTGTAGGGTGGGCGTCAGGAATCTATAATACAAAGTTTTTTAATTATTTTTGTACATAGACCAGGGGCTGACTAAAATTTTTCATTACCTACGTCATGTTATCTGTTTAGTGGTTTGAAAAATTACGGTCGAAATAGGATAAATTAAAACGTGGCTTTACAACAACACCTAGACCAAGACAAATAGACATGTTCATGCACACAAATATTTGTCTTGTTTGGGAATCGAACCCGAGACCACTGGCGCAGAAGATGGGTAGCCTACCCCTGCGCCAAATCGGTTGTCAAAAACCGAATACGTATGTACCTACGCCCACTGCGAATCGAACCCGGGGTCTCTGGGTCTGAAATCGGTGGTGTGAATCGCTAGACCGCAGATGCGGTTAAAAATTTATATTATGCTCCCAGTTTATTAATCTAATCACATACCTACCTACACATAGGATTACAAGTTACAATAATTTGTTATTATAAATGTTTTTCTTTCTTCTTTCTTTCTATTTGAAAATTAAACTACAAATTGGTATCTGGTCAACGAAATCGGAAGCAGAACTATTTAGGTAGGTTAGCAGCTACTTATACAAAATATTATGTACGTATCTACGTATGATAATTATAGTAGGTAGATTGTACTCACCGTTCTTGTTCGCTAGGTAATGTGAAGAAAGATAGTTCTGGATTAGACAACCCGCTACTGAGACATCCGTATACACTACAATATTTTTTACTTCTACTCGAATTTTTAGCCATCGTAGGTACACGCACGAATTATTACAAATACAAATACAAAATTATTAGAGGGAGGCAGCGCAGCGGCTCGGAGCGTGCGTGTGGTGGGCACGGACAGTTTTACCTTAATAATATTATGCGCGGTCGCGGGCGACCGGCCGCCGGCGCCGCGCGGGCGGCGGGCGGCGCCGGGGCGCTGCCACGCATGACTGTCGCCCCGTTATCACCGATAAATTTTGTCAGTGTGTGCGTGCGACGACGCATGACGACGCATACGTACGGGCGCGCTCACATACAAACCGTTTGGGGTGCCTGTCCAGGCAGTCAACGTACTTATATTGTTTTACTATGACAGTGCTGTCAGCGCGATAATCAAATCGGAACAGCTTTTAGCGCTCACAGCGCCCACTGTACTATTGACTCAAAACGGAACACGGCCCAAATGTCATCACCACAGAACAGAAAAAAAGAGTAGAAGTCGCAAGTGGGCGGTACCCGCGTACCCCAAGATATGCGGAGCTCCGCTTATCTGTGCATGTGTGCGTATTTTGCTTACTCAGTTGCAATATCAATCTCTTCACGGAATGTTATAGAAAAAAAATAGAAAGATGCCACACTGTGCAGTTTTGGAGTGATAAAATGATAGTTGACAGACTAATTTATCTAAACGAAGCATAACATATCACCGTTAAGTGCTAAATTCTGTTTATTTAATTAAAATTTATAAATAATAAAATGGAATTCTTCAAAATAAAAACACAATCTGATATCAATCTTATATACTCATTTTTAAGGTGTAGATTTGAATGTGCAATATAAATTTTCTCGAAGTTTCTACACAACATAAAAATTTTTATAGCATGCTTTTGCTACTCAATTAGTGATGTATCTGTTTCCGTTTCCTGTAGTGATGTGCCTGTTAATCGTAATGCCTGAGCTTCACCTGCGTCTAATGCCATTAATTAGCGCGCTATTTGATATAATACGCAGGCGTAGCGCGCTAAGACGCGCATGCCGTTATTAGCGCCGTTAGGCGTCACGCAGGTGAAGCCCCGGCATAAATACTACTAATATCTAAATAGGAAGTTAATACCTACCTTCTTTAATTAAGGATTCAGATTATTTGCTAAAGCTTTCATAATACCTACCTATTAACATTTCCTGTACATAAGTAAGTACATACATAAATAATACAATGAACATAGCTATCAACTTCTTTCTATTCAAATTCGTAAATTTATAAAATGCCTACTAAACGTTTGCAAAGTGTGATTTCATACACAACACAACCCACCAAACTAATTTTTTTTGCAAAAAAATGTAGTGGTCTACAGATACGCGGAACTTAGGTCCATAGTTCTAAATGCAGGTCCGTATTAAAGAACAACACTCAAGTGGAGATCTCTTCGCCAGTATAGTTAGTAAGGGATGGAAAAATACATGCAATGCATCATTCATCCCTTGCTAACTATTACTGTTACTATTACCGTTTATTAAGGGCCTTAGATTAATATGGGCGCTCTACAATCGCGCGCGATTCGTGGGCGTGAATCGCAGTGCGTTTCGCAGTAATAATCAAGCGTGAACTCTTCTTGGCTCTACATTCGCAGATGGAATCATGTCACTTGCTTTTCGCAGGTTCGTGCCTTGTTAACCACTATTAGTGTCTAACAACTATTAGTGTTATTACATTACAACTATTACTAACACTCGCGCTTTCACGCGTTCACGCATAGATATCGCGCGTTCGCGCGCGAATGTGGAGCGCCCAATTAATAATGAAATAATAAAACAATGATATATCAATATTAGTTCGCAATTTAATGTGCAGTTTTGGTTGTCTCGAAGTTTCTAATAGCCCGTACACACGTTCCGATCCGACCGCCCCCGGCGGCCGGCGGCGCCGAACGGAACATGTGTACTAGCCTTAAGCAATTGATTGAGCATGCTTTTGGCATTTTTGGTGCTACTCAATTACTGCCTGTACACACTGGGCGCTCGGCGAGCGACGACGTTACATTTTTTATGCTGCGGCTACATTAGCGGCCGATAATTCGTGCGAGTTATCGCGCTAAAATTATCATTGTTGGGCATACGCGATGTTCTTGTCTACATTAGCGGGCAAAGCTTCGTGTTGCGTTGTCGCGCTAATTATCGCGATAAACCTGTCCAGTGCGAGCGATATTTATTTTATTTTAATTCTAATTATTTATTTTTAAAGTGAATATACCTACTACTAAATATTCTGTTGTTGGTTCTGTTGTTATCGCGATGTTCTTAAAATTATTTCAGTAGTTTTTGAGATACGAGTATAATATGGTAAAGTCTACACTTCAAAAAAATTTGAAATAAACACCTTGAGACCGCCTTTATGCCCTACGTAATAAAAGCTACGCAGTATAGCATAATCGCCGTTCTACTGTTTATCTTGATGTGCTGTTGAGTGTACCTACTTTAAAGATATTTTTTTCTTTTCAGTTCACTGTCGGTTTAATTTTTTATAAGATTCATTATCACATAAGTCACATCTGTTTCTTTCTGTCACATAGTTAGTCAGCTACAAAACATAATAATAATTCCTATAGGAAATCCCTTAATTATTATTTAATTTATCTGAATTGAATTGTAATTTATTAAATTTAATACTTTTTTATTTATAGTAAAGTCATTTTATGATTATGATATTTCATTTCCATACAAAGCTACAAAATAGCAAATTTAATAAAAGTTAAATAAATAAATCTCGCTCGCACTTTGACGGTTTAACGCGATAGCCCGTAGTTAAGTAGCCCGTAGCAATAGCTTTGTCGCGATGTACCCGGCTACATTAGCGCGTTCACACGATTCTTCGCCGTAGCCCGCTAATGTAGCCGCAGCATTATGAGAATCTGTAGTTCTGCTACTGCCCACTAGAGGCGCTGTACAGATTTGCATACAAAATGCAACGCCACTTATAGCATCTACACACGTTCCGATCCGACCGCCGATTTGGTCTGCTCCAGACCAAATCTGGACGTGTGTAGCGTAGTCGTCCGACCATAATTATTATAGCATCTACACACGTTCCGATCCGACCGCCGATTTGGTCTGCTCCAGACCAAATCTGGACATGTGTAGCGTAGTCGTCCGACCATAATTATTATTATTCGTGTTTGACGCGGTCGGCCGGATTTGGTTCGCACGAACTTCACTTCCTACCAAATCGGAACGTGTGTAGGCTTCCGACCGGACCAACTTGGCAGTGTTGACAATTTTGGAGGTTTTCCCCTAGATTTAGGGAGAAAATATGTAAAAGCGGAAATATTTAAAGCAGGTAAATTACGTTTAATGGATTTTCAGAGGATTCAATTTAATGCTCGTTCATGAGTTTTACGTAGGACTGAACGAACGAAAGTTTTAAATATGGCCATTTATGAAAAGATACTGTTAAGTATTAGTTTTTCTTTGAATATTTTGTTTAAAAACTAGCAATTTGTCGTAAAACTAAATATATATAAAAAGGGCATAACATCTCATCAATAAGTGCTGCTTTTAGTAAATATTTAGCATGTTTTAGTATTTTAATGAAAATAACAGAAAATTAAAAAATAATGAAATTGTTTTTTTATAGTAATAAAACATTAAAAACTGAAAATATTTGTCTTTTTAATTTATTTATTGCAAGCAAATTGATGTTTTCAGTATTTGGAAATAATAACAATATTGGGAGATTAGCAGTGGCTGGCAACACTGCAACAACGGCTAGAGGTCGGCCAGACCAAATCGGAACGTGTGTAGCGCCGACCGATTTGGTGCGGCAGATTTGGTTTGAACGTGTGTAGGCGCGGATCAGATCTGCAGTGAAGTTCGCCCGCACCAAATCGGCGGTCGGATAGGAGCGTGTGTAGCGGCTATTATTATTCGTGTTTGACGCGGTCGGCCGGATTTGGTTCGCACGAACTTCACTTCCTACCAAATCGGAACGTGTGTAGGCTTCCGACCAGGTGGCCTACCACAAGCTCTTAAAGCAGTTATTTTTAAGATGAGAGAGTGAGACGCCGCTATACGGCGTGTAGAGCCTCTGAGTACTGAATCCTATGGAGATGGCATATTGTTCTATATGAACTATCGGTTATACAAATATGAGCTAAATCGACATTGTACTCATAAACCTGTAGCCATCTTGTTCTATCTTACCTCCAATACTTCATGTAAAAAGAGACAGCAATATTTTTATTCGACCTATTTTTTGGCAACATTGAAACGTGACGTCATCGTAATGCATGATTGAAGCCGGTCGCCATTTAGGTTTCTCGGTATGTGAGCTGTCAACGCGAGTTGTATTTGCAGTGTTTTATGATAAAAGTCTTTTAATTTGAGACTTTCATGTGAATAAAAGGTATTAATAAGTGAGAGAAAGCAACAAGGAACATGTCTAATTGCAGTGTGGTAGTTTGTGTCATGAAAATCGTCCAAACATTACATTACACCGGTACGTACTATTTATTTTGCAAAAACACCAAAACAATACAATAAATGCCTTGTGTTTTGGTTTTCCTGTGAATAGTTTACTTAGAATTCATACCAAATGTAGCTTACTTCTTATTTTGGTGAGTTTTGTTGGTGTATTTCAAGAAAATATAAATCTGTTTGTTTTGCGCTAGAGTTGCCCTTATAGCATTTTTCTTATCGAATTATCGATGTTTTCAAATTTCAAGTGTAAATTGAGTGTATTAATTTTAAACTGTTTTTATTGTTTTAGGTTGCCTAAAAATAACAAAAAAAGACAAATATGGCTGGATACAATGCGAAAGGAAAATTTAAAGACTCGTACGAAAACTATTTTTATATGCTCTTTTCATTTTGAAGAACAGTTTCAAACGTCAACGACAGTTTAAGTTTTGAAAAAAGACGTTAATTAGGCCACTGGCAAAATCTAAATTATAGTGCGACAACGTTTTCTGTTCCGGTTGCCAGAAACTGGATACTTATATATAACGTGTTTTTTTAATGTCATTTTGCTGTAAAGTTGTTGTCTAACTTACATTCATTCTAGCACATTAAAAGTAAGTATATTTTTTTACCACTAGATGTCGCTTTGCTATATTCTAAATATATAAAAAAAATATGCTTGCTAGTAAAGATCTCGATTCAAACTGTTTATTATTTTATTACTTAATAATGCTTGTCTTTTTTTTGAGACATTTCTTTTTTCTATGGTTGGTAGCTAGGTACCTAGTAGGCATTCTCCTTTGTGATTTATATTGTAATGTGTGTTATGTAAAAAAAAACAATCCTTGTTGTATAAACATAATAGGTTTTTACAATATGGAGCTTTTTGTTTTATTTCATTACCTTTTTTTACTTAAACTGGTTCTCGCGACCTTTGATCTGGAATTCTATGGAGGTCTCGCATGTGTATAGACGCGTGACTCGGAAAACATAAAAAATTTGATCATAAAATTGCAGTTTCTAAGTAAAGGCGAGTAGAGCCGACAAGTGGGGCGCCCTCAATCAAATTTATTGCTCGCTAAGTATTAATGTATCTACAATCGTACAGATTGAAGCTAAGGTCGTGTAGTTTATTTACAAACTATAACCTCAGTAAAATATAGTAGGTTGGTCTTTTATCTACTACTACTGCAACATGAACTATATTTTACTAAGGTTAGTTTGTAATTAAACTACAGGACCTTATTTTTAATCTGTATCTGCGTTTGAATTTTTGATACATTATGTACTTAACAAGCAATAAATTTAATAATAACATGTGGATCCTCGCGGTTTTACACGCATGGTACTCGTTCCCAAGGGAATATCACGATAAAATATAGTTTATGTCACTCGGAAAGAATGTAGCTTTCTAATGGTCAAAGAAATTTCAAAATTAGTCCAGTAGTTTTGGAACCTATTAAATTCAAACAACAACCAATCAAATCTTTCCTGTTTACGATATTACTATAGATGAGGAAGCACTTGGCGTCTCTTCTCGTCTTGAAGCCCCCAGTACAGGATGGCCACTCATGTTCGTCGACCATGATGGGCCATCATGTACAGGGGCGGCTTGCGTTGCTCGCAGGAGGCAATCACATGCAAACTCGTATGATTGCCGTCTGCGAGCAATGCAAACCGGCTCTGTACACGATGGCCAACATGGTCGGCCAACTTGATCGGCCATCCTGTACTGGAAGCTTAAAGCCCCCGGTGTGGGAGTTTGCGTGTGATTGCCGCCTGCGAGCAACGCAAACCGCCCCTGTACATGATGACCCATCATGGTCGACGAACATGAGTGGCCATCCTGTGGCCCCAGTACAGGATGGCCGATCATGTTGGCCGACCATAATAGGCCATCGTGTACAGGGTCAGTTTGCGTTACTCGCAGACGGCAATCACACGCAAACCGCCCCTGTACACGATGGCCCATCATGGTCCGCCAACATGATCGGCCATCCTGTACTGGGGGCTTTACAGTTGTTGCGTCTCACGCGCGCGGTCGGGCCAATGATTGTGTGCGTACATGCACAAACACATACACATAGTGTCATTGTCATAAAGAACTTAATTATGTGCAAATGTAGGTATAATTTAAGCACATTATTAAGTTTTATTATTCTTAAAAACTAGGTATATAATTATACACTATAATTCCGTTTTAAATTATCGAGGTGATTACGAAACTGCTTTTATAAAATATAGGGTGATATAGGTAGGTAGTCACAAAAATACTTGTATCTATAACTTCATCAATAAATATATCGATGTACAAATAGGGCAGCACTACGGAAAGGCGCCATTATGGTTTCTCGGTATGTGTGCTTGTGTGTGTGTGTATGCTTCAATTTTTCGTAGGTATGCCATCTCCATAGGATTCAGTACTCAGAGTGTAGAGCGGCGTCTCACTCTCTCAACTTAAAAATAACTGCTATAAGAGCTTGTGATAGGCCACCAGACCAACTTGGCAGTGTTGACAATTTTGGAGGTTTTCCCCTAGATTTAGGGAGAAAATATGTAAAAACGGAAATATTTAAAGCAGGTAAATTACGTTTAAGGGATTTTCAGAGGATTCAATTCAATGCTCGTTCATGAGTTTTACGTAGGACTGAACGAACGAAAGGTTTAAATATGGCCATTTATGAAAAGATTCTATTTATCTATTTGTTTTTTTAGAATATTTTGTTGCAATTTGTCGTAAAACTAAATATATATAACAAGGGCATAACATCTCATCAATAAGTGCTGCTTTTAGTAAATATTTAGCATGTTTTAGTATTTTAATGAAAATAACAGAAAATTAAAAAATAATGAAATTGTTTTTTATAGTAATAAAACATTAAAAACCGAAAATATGTTTCTTTTTAGTTTATTTATTGCAAGCAAATTGATGTTTTCAGTATTTATAAACAATAATAATATTGGGAGATTAGCAGTGGCTGGCAACACTGCAACAACGGCTAGAGGTCGGCCAGACCAAATCGGAACGTGTGTAGCGCCGACCGATTTGGTGCGGCAGATTTGGTTTGAACGTGTGTAGGCGCGGATCAGATCTGCAGTGAAGTTCGCCCGCACCAAATCGGCGGTCGGATAGGAATGTGTGGGTCATCAGCTTCCTCATAAGACATAGAGAAATTCTAAGCATGCTCTATTTTGATGCAAAGTTGGTGCAATCAAACGTGTCAGTAATAATTTTAGTGCAACCACAAGTTCGTTACTATGAGTTGTTTTTTGTGTGTTAGCTGGAGAAATGTGTCACCAGCTTACACATGCCGTTAAGGCAAACCAGTGAGGTTAGGGTTTTAGACTATAGTCCAAAAGTTAATGCACAATTGGTGCAATGAGAACCAGAAAAACTAACCGTCACACTCTAAGACTGTTGAAACTACGATCATAAAAGTGTGTGCGAGCTGGAGTACCGTGTCTCTGGCTTGCACATCTGTATCTTCGTAATTATATACGGTACGATGATGTGTTATACCTCAAAAGTTGCTGCAAAATTGATGCAATTAGAACCAAATTTATCAAATCTTTAGGTAAAATAGTTTTGGAGCTACGAACCGATAAGTATGTGTAAGCTGGTGACACGTAACACGGGCTGACACATGGTGAATCACTGTAGGTATAAGTAAGAGTTTCGTATTATATATAAAAAAAAACCTTATAGTTGGTGCAAACACGAGGCATGATTTCAAATCTCTGGGCCTCTTAGTTTCAAAATTATAGGCAAAAAACTGTTTTCCCGCCAAAAAATTCAAAATAATGGTCTTGGACGCAGCTAAGTGCGGCGTTGCCGTTCCGTGCGCTACACTGTTGCAAACGAGTTTGAACTTAAGAGCTGGTGTTATTAAGAGTCACTTTAATTGCGCTTTCGATCGTTTTCATTTCTGTTCTAAGAATTTTAGGCCAGGAGCCGTCTGATATAAGTACGCTGATTCCTAACCTTTTTATGAGAAACAGATGGTTTAATTACAAGTAATTTTTAAATTTTGGCGTTAGAAACTTCACACTCATTTGTTAATAAAGCAAAGAAATAATTAGATTTGGCACAATAATAAACATAGAGGAATGCAGAAAGGTAAAATTCATGTAGGTACCTATAAAACCTACTACGTATTTATTACAGAGAGAAGGCTTCATTCATAGAACGGTGCGAAATGATTACACTACTACCAGTCTACTTACTAGATCGCGTTTGACATTGGCGAAAATGCCTCCGATGTCCAGACAGTTGTAATACTGTAAGGGTTGTCACGCGTATAGTTGTACCACAGTTTAAGCAATCTTTCTATACAGTTGGACGACGCCCTTGAAGTTGGGCGATGCCGACGCCTGAATAGGTATTTACGTAAGTACGTAAGGGTTGTCACTTTAAAATGTGACGGTGGACCTTTTATGACCCCGGGTGGGTACATTGGTATTGCGATATTAAATTAATAAAATAATTTAATAATGCAAATGCAATGTCAAAATTATTAAAAAATGTGAATCAATATATATATATATATATATGTATATATATACATGAATGGTAATTACATAGCTTACATGAATTTTCTATTGGTGTATGTTTTTGTAGAAAAAAGGATAAAACACTTAACGATATTTATTTTATTTTATTACTAGATATAAATAAACATACAATAATTAAGTTTATAATATTTGTTAAAGCATAATACAAATTTAGTAAGTATATGTAAACATTTAACACAATAATTAACAAAAGTAAGTATAAAATATTTGTTTAGTGATGTTTAAGTTTATTTTTAGTGATTATTCAATATATTATAAACATACATTAATTAGTTTTATAATGTTTGTAATTGCTTAATACTTATTAAGTATTCTTAAGCAGTATTAACAAATGTAAAATACACTACGATAATGCCACATCTAGTAACCGATGTGAGCGTAGTTAGTTCCTACATCAATGTTTTTGTTATCACTGCACCTGAGGCCGTGTCTTTGTTGTTAGTGGCGGTGTCAGTTAAATTTTAGTTTCTGTGTTTTAGTAGTACCGTCATTATGTACGCATTTTTTTTTAAATATGTTAAATTGATTTTCTCATGTAAGTGAATTGTGTAAGTAATTCTTAATGAGAATAAATGTCTTAAACCATAAACCATAAGATGGCGGCCGGCCGACTTTTTTATTTGTAGGCTGATTTCGATGAAACTCGGTTTTTGGTACTATTTTGACAAGAAAACAGCAACGCAATGTTAAAAATATAAAAATCCAAGATGGCGGCCAAATTTTTTGTTTGCTGGCCGATTTCGATTAAATTCAGTTTCTGGTACAATTTTGACAAGAAAGCAACAACGCAATGCTAAAAGTATTAAAAAAATCCAAGATGGCGGCCAACCTTTTTGTTTGCAGGCTGATTTCGATGAAACTTTAGTTTCTAGTACTATTTTGACAAGAAAACAGCAACGCAATGTTAAAAATATTAAAAACCAAGATGGCGGCCAATTTTTTTGTTTGTGAGCCGATTTTGATGAAACTTGGTTATTAGTACGATTTTGACAAAAAAACAACAACACAATATCAAAAACAAAAAAAAACCAAGATGGCGGCCAACTTTTTTTTTGTAAGAAGATTTTGATGAAACTTAGTTTCTGGTACTATTTTGACAAGAAAACAGCAACGCAATGTAAAAGTATTAACAAATCCAAGATGGCGGCCAACTTTTTGTTTGCAGGCCGATTTCGATGAAACTTAGTTTCTGGTACTATTTTGACAAGAAAACAGCAACGCAATGTTAAAAATATTAAAAATCCAAGATGGCGGCCAACATTTTTGTTTGTGAGCCGATTTTGATGAAACTTGGTTTTTAGTACAGTTTTGACAAAAAAACAACAACACATCAAAAATAATAAAAAAAACAAGATGGCGGCCAACTATTCTGTTTGCAGGCCGATTTCAATGAAACTCAGTTTTTGGTACTATTTTGACAAGAAAACAGCAACGCAATGTTAAAAGTATTAAAAATCCAAGATGCCGGCCAACTTTTTTGTTTGTGAGTCGATTTTGATGAAACTTGGTTTTTAGTACAAATTTGACAAGAAAACAACAACGCAATGTCAAAAATAAAAATAAACTAAGATAGCAGCCAACTTTTTTTTTGTAAGCCGATTTTGATGAAACTTAGTTTCTGTTACTATTTTGACAAAAAACAGCAACGCAATGTTAAAAGTATTAAAAAAACCAAGATGGCGGCCAACTTTTTTGTTTGCAGGCCGATTTCAGTGAAACTCAGTTTCTATTTCTATTTTGACAAGAAAACAGCAACGCATTGTTAAAAATATAAAAATTCAAGATGGCGGCCAAATTTTTCGTTTGCTGGCCGATTTCGATGAAATTCAGTTTCTGGTACTATTTTGACAAGAAAACAGCAACGAAATGTTAAACATATTAATATCCAAGATGGCGGCCGACTTTTTTGTTTGTGGGCCGATTTTGATAAAACTCGGTTTTTTGTCCTATTTTGACAAGAAAACAACAACGCAATGTCAAAAATAAAAAAAAACCAAGATAGCGGCCAACTTTTTTTTTGTAAGCCGATTTTGATGAAACTTAGTTTCTGTTACTATTTTGACAAAAAAACAGCAACGCAATGTTAAAAGTATTAAAAAATCCAAGATGGCGGCCAACTTTTTTGTTTGCAGGCCGATTTCAGTGAAACTCAGTTTCTGGTTCTATTTTGACAAGAAAACAGCAACGCATTGTTAAAAATATAAAAATTCAAGATGGCGGCCAAATTTTTCGTTTGCTGGCCGATTTCGATGAAATTCAGTTTCTGGTACTATTTTGACAAGAAAACTGCAACGAAATGTTAAACATATTAAAAATCCAAGATGGCGGCCGACTTTTTTGTTTGTGGGCCGATTTTGATAAAACTCGGTTTTTTGTACTATTTTGACAAAAAAACCGTTCTTAACACAATGTAAAAAAAACAAATGGTCAAGATGGTGGCCGTTTTTTGTTTTTGTTTCTCTCTTTTCGCTTATTAAAATGTAACATGTTTTTATTTGAAAGCTTGAGACAGAGTCAAGTTTCATCATCATCATGTCAAGTAAAAGATTTAATTAATTATTAATTTGCTTTAACACAAGCACAGTAAATTACGACGTAACATCCTTCGTAATTTACTGTGTTTTTGACAGCTGTAAACCCTATTTAAAAAAATAAAAAATAAGTTAATAAAATAATAATTGATATTAAGTTACAGAGTTTGAAAATAATGATTGTGACATGGGATGATTTTGATATATAGATGAAGGGGCTTTAAAGGTTAAGAAATATGAATCGGCTTATTTCCAATCTGAATATTTTTCTTTAACAAAACATCAACCCATTGAAACGTCAGGAGTAGGTCAAATTTACTTTGCAAAATTTCATGGCAGACAGACAGACAGATACAATTATTGGTGAAACTGAATAAAACATGTAATATATTTTATTTTGATACTTCTAAAATGCTAACCATAACCTCTTGTGTGCCGGCGGACCTCCTGGAAGCCCCTAGTTTTGTACCAATGTGTGCCGGGCGACCTCCTGGAGGTCGCTCTATTACCTTATAGTTTAGAGTTGAATTTTGCTCATAAAATTGTTTCCTATCTCTTTTATACTTTGCCATAATATATGAGTGGAACAAAGACGCGATTATAACACCACAAAATGTGTCACAATGCACAAATAAATGAAAAGAGCGCCATTTTTTTGTGGGTGGTCCTACGCCTTGTCAACGTGAATGGTCTTCAATTGGTTTTTTAAAACGAAAAATGGGAAGCGTTATTTGCCGCGAAATTTTGTTGTGTTTTGTGTGTTATAAATTTTTAATAAAATATAATACTCGTAATAAAGGCTTTTATTTATAATTATTACAAATTTAATTCAAAAAGCGGGGAAAAAGTCCCTTTTCCTGCTTTCACCTACTTTCACCATTTTAATTCAGCATTAAATTATACTTTATTATATATGGCCAGATAGGTTATTTAATAATGATTCCAGTGGTATAAGTTTTGTTTATAGTCTCTAAACAAAATTTCATGGAAATCGTCATTTAATTGAGGCTGGAAGCAAAACCGGAAGTAATGCGGAAGTAGGCTGTCACTTACGCGTAATTGCCAAGATGGCCGCCGTCACTTGAGAGGCTAATTATTTATTTTATTTTATTTCGCAATACACCAAAATGTACCAGCCACATTTTAATTTTGTTACAACCCTTCCGTAGTTACGAAAATACCTATACAGACGTCGGTATCGCCTAACTTCAAGGGCCTACTATATAAAAAATTGGTTATACTGTGGTAATTGTAACATTTATGTATATTTAATTTAGCGTTGCTGTTGCCTTGTCAAAATAGTACCAAAAATCGAGTATTATCCAAATCGGCTCACAAATTAAAAAGTTGGCTGCCACCTTGAATTTTTCTATTTTTTTTGACATTGCGTTGCTGTTTTCTTTTCAAAATAAAATTCAAAAAATTCAAAATTCAATATTGTTTATTCAATTTAGGTTTGTATAACAACACTTATGAACGTCAATGAAGCTACGCCATCGGTTCGCAAATCCTACGGCAGGAGACCTTGTAGCGAGAAGAACCGGCAACAATTTTATCATTGCGTTGCAGTTTTCTTGTCAAAATAGTACTAAAAACCAAGTTTCATCAAAATCGGCCCACAAACAAAAAAGTTGGCCGCCATCATATTATTCCCATAGGATAACGTCTCGTTCTCGTGCAGTCCACGCGGTCGAAACCGCGGGCGGAAAGCTAGTCACAATATAAACCTGTGAACTTCGCCATATCTATATACCTTTTTAGTAAGTTAGTCAAGCAAGATGTATAAAATGTAACTCCTTTTTTTCGGCGAAGTAAGACTTCGTACAACTATACGCGTGACAACCCTTACAGTATTACAACTGTCTGGACATCGGCGGCATTTTCGCCAATGTCAAACGCGATCTAGTAAGTAGACTGGTAGTAGTGTAATCATTTCGCACCGTTCTATAAATGAAGCCTTCTCTCTGTAATAAATACGTAGTAGGTTTTATAGGTACTGTAAGAGATCTCAGTCTCTCACTTTATTTTATAGGTATTTTCCAATAAAATACTTTCTTCTGGTAATTGGGCTTTTATTTCACTTTTCCCTGTATTGTTTTATATAAAAATATATTATATTTTTAATGGAACTTCTCTCTTTATTACCATCTAGTATATGACTGCGTCAAATCCATCTTTCATTTTTAAACTCATATTTTTTAAAGATTGATTTGAGAATATAATCGTAAAGCAGTTTCTATTCCTTTTTAAAAAGCTAACTGCCCACAGCCTACAATTTCATCTAACGGCTGTGGTTACACACACTACAGTACCTACATAAATTTTACCTTTCTGCATTCCTCTATGTTTATTATTGTGCCAAATCTAATTATTTCTTTGCTTTATCAACAAATGAGTGTGAAGTTTCTAACGCCAAAATTTAAAAATTACTTGTAATTAAACCATCTGTTTCTCATAAAAAGGTTAGGAATCAGCGTAGGGCAGAGGTACCCTTTGTGGCCACTTTAAGGAATTTTTGACTTTTAAGCACTAAGTACTAAATGGACTTAGTTATTTAAGACACAAATTATATCTTAAATTATTGATAATTTATCTAGCTTTAAAGGTACATTTTTCAATTTTTTTAAAGTTAAATAGTTTTTTGTTTATAATACAAAATGTGTGAGAGGTGCCAAATGTACCGGTTTTGGCCACTTACTGATAATTAAACTTTTGTAAGTAGGTATTGCGAAAAATCAAAACCAAACCCAGGTAAAATCAATATATTCTAATGCGCTAGAAACCAGTCAATTGCAAAACAACAATTTAATTGTAAAAAACAAAGGTTTATAAAGTATTTCATCCAAAACAAATTTCTTAAAATTTTCATACAAAACATTTTTTCAAACAGAAAATGGAATTTATTGAAAAAAAATCTTATGACATAAGGAATTCTAACGGTTGTTATTATTACCTTAAAATACTTTATTTTAATTGCCTTTATCAGAAAAGGCTAAAAGTTGTTTAGAAAACTTTTAGAGCAAAAAGTGGCCAAAACCGGTACAGTGGCCAAAACCGGTACGCCTGCCCTACTTATATCAGACGGCTCCTGGCCTAAAATTCTTAGAACAGAAATGAAAACGATCGAAAGCGCAATTAAAGTGACTCTTAATAACACCAGCTCTTAAGTTCAAACTCGTTTGCAACAGTGTAGCGCACGGAACGGCAACGCCGCACTTAGCTGCGTCCAAGACCATTAATTTGAATTTTTTGGCGGGAAAACAGTTTTTTGCCTATAATTTTGAAACTAAGAGGCCCAGAGATTTGAAATCATGCCTCGTGTTTGCACCAACTATAAGGTTTTTTTTGATATATAATACGAAACTCTTACTTATACAGTTACAGTGATTCACCATGTGTCAGCCCGTGTTACGTGTCACCAGCTTACACATACTTATCGGTTCGTAGCTCCAAAACTATTTTACCTAAAGATTTGATAAATTTGGTTCTAATTGCATCAATTTTGCAGCAACTTTTGAGGTATAACACATCATCGTACCTTATATAATTACGAAGATACAGATGTGCAAGCCAGAGACACGGTACTCCAGCTCGCACACACTTTTATGATCGTAGTTTCAGCAGTCTTAGAGTGTGACGGTTAGTTTTTCTGGTTCTCATTGCACCAACTGTGCATTAACTTTTGGACTATAGTCTAAAACCCTAACCTCACTGGTTTGCCTTAACGGCATGTGTAAGCTGGTGACACATTTCTCCAGCTAACACACAAAAAACAACTCATAGTAACGAACTTGTGGTTGCACTAAAATTATTACTGACACGTTTGATTGCATCAACTTTGCATCAAAATAGAGCATGCTTAGAATTTCTCTATGTCTTATGAGGAAGCTGATGACCCACACATCGGATAGGAGCGTGTGTAGCGGCTATATCCCTTTAAAGCGCCATCTATTGTGTAAAAGCTTTAACATGCTAAATAAAAGCAATGATGTCTGTAACGCCATCTTGTGCTCAGTGGCGGGTACTAACAACAACGCTATCATTACGCATAATTTACTTGTGTGAGTTGGGTGTACGCAGGTTTTCATAGGAGATGCCGTGTCATGCGACTTCTACTCTTTTTTTCTGTTCTGTGGTCATCACATTCATCACATTTTCAACGTCAATGTCAAATTACTTAACATTGACGTTAGGGTGTACTCCACTTAACAAAGATCTTATTAACCAAAGGATGGAGGGCCATAGAGGCCTAAGCAAAACTCTATGTAATTACCATAAACTTATTATACTCTAGTATAAATAAGTTTATGGTAATTACATTACATAGAGTTTTGCTTAGGAATCAACTATTTTTTAACTAAATCCTCTGATAGGTCTCAAGCTGTTTCTAGCTATGGCCCTCAATTCTTTAATACGTAAGATCTTAGTCCAATACATGAAGCTCGACTTAATACTGAGGTAACTGGAGAGTGCAGTACGAACAATTTTTTGAATACCACAAATAACACAGTGGCTGTCTTCCGTCTCACCTACACTTTAAAAAAATACTTATGGTCATATGAGACAGCTGACAGCCACTACATACATAAATGTCAAATTTGCTGGCGACACTTTTTTATTCAGGGTGAGAGCACCAGTTACCTCAGAGTATTAAGTCAAACTTCATGGTCCAATATTTGATCAAAAAATTATACATCTTATATCTGTGGGGCGCTTTAGCAGCCTGAGTAAAATATGCAGTGCTTACCCGTGGTACTACCAGTAGTCCTACCAGTAGTACCATGGGAGATTTTTTTTGCCAGTGGTACTACTGATGTGTCTGGTAGTACTACGGGCAATTATTTTTACCCCTGATACTACTCATTAAATGTGTCAATAAAACAACACCCTGATAGTATATACCATGAAATATTTTTTTAATTCAGGTTAATATTAAATAATAAAAAAATTGAGACTGTAATTCTGAATTAAATGATAGGCCATCCCATCGGAGCTGATTGTGAGACGGGTCGATTTTTTCCAAATACTTAATTTTCCATTTTCCAAATGATAGGCTACTAATAGGTTCTTTTTAAATTGTAATTTTAAACTTACGTTGGAAATTTATTGTACAAAAAAATAATACTTACCCCCTTATACATAAACCTTAGTTAAAGCCAAGCAATGTTTAAAAGTCATGCTGTCTCTATCTGCCATTATTGATAGAAAAGTGTCAGCATTACTTTTAAACTATGCTTAACTTTTATAACGTTCATGAATTTTAATTCATTCCAAATAATTCAAATATTTTCCAAAGAATTTCTGGATTAAATTGCAAACTGTACCTAACGGTGGTTATTTTATTATGATGAATGATGATTGTTTAATGATTTATTGTGCTAAATGCTAATAGTTCTCAGTGTAGAAAAATTTGTAAAAGATGATTGGCCAATTGCTTTTTTATTTTTCATGTTTTAGCATAGAAATACAAATTAAATATTAGGCCGATTGGTCGGCACTTTTTGCCGACTAGTCACCGACTAGTCGCCGACTACAAATATGGCCGGATAGTCGGCTTTTCCAACTAGTCGGCGACTAGTCGGTGCATCCCTAGTATAGAGTTATATGGCAGTGGCAACCGTCAGTGCGCTTAAACTATCGACCGATCAAACTATCGAAAATGAATAGCCGATAGTTGTACGATCAAACTATCGCACAACTATCGGCCGGATGGTAATGTGCATGAAGGATTATGTGAGCGCGCGCACTGCATTCAACTAAACTATCGCCCAACTATCGGTAGACTTCGCATTCAGTATCGAACTATCGAAAATTACTGGCCAATAGTTACTACAACTATAGTTATAGTTACAGTTTTACAACTATCGGCCTGTGCATGAAGGACTATATGAGCGCGCGCCCGGATTCAACTAAACTATCGACCGACAGTTTGATCACGATCGTCTCACGATTCCGACTAAACTATCGGTCGACTAAAAATCACAAGTGCACGTTGGCTCTAAAAGTGCAAGTATTTTAACTACAGCTCACAGCATAGACATGGGCATAGAGTAGCTACATTACCTTATTATAGCGGCCTGTACACGTTGGCCCAACCATTGGCCAATACGTCGTATATTAACACTTTTGAAAGAACCTTTTTAAACGTCTTGTTCGTTCAAAAGTGTCAACGTACGATGTATTGGCCAGTGGTTGGACCAACGTGTACAGGCCGCTTATGGTGAACGCACGCTTGTCCGATGCATCGAAATCATTGTTTACAATTCATAATTTCACTAATGCTTTAAGAGCCAATCTAGTTTTCACACAAAAAGGTCAATTTTACAAATTAATCTATTAGTGGTTATAATAACGATTATTTCGATATAATTGAATGAAGCTGGAGAAATCCTGCACACAACGGTTACAACACTAGTATTTAAAAAAATAAAGACTGAGAACGTAACTGTTTTTCGAGACGTTTCGTAGTTAATCGAATCTGCGTTTACTTTAGAATAAACGCAAAAATAATACGCGGAATACACTTTGCCTTAATTTATAATGCGTTCAAAAATATAACATATTATTTTCATACACCTTTGATAAGTAATCAGCATATATTTGATTTTTTGGTTTTAGTAACAAGTTACATTCTAGGGTCATTACCATGTGTCAAAACGGGCATCTTAATTTGTGACGACTGTAGGCGACAATATACGTATTTCATCATTTTGCCTAAAGATTACCATATTCAAATTTGGAGAGTGATTTTAAATACTTCCTGTATATGGTGAGTTTCGCCCGCAGCGGGAGTCTGGAGTGAAGGACAGGGCGTAAGGCAGCCATTAGACGGTCACGCAAACGTAATGAGGGATTTTCTGACAGATGATAAGTTAGTTCCAAAAAACTCAACAGATGGCATTCATCAGATATGGGTTTGCTTTTTTTTAATTTGCTGGCAAGGAGTCTACGTTAAGACGGTCAATGTTAAAAAAAACACTTGCAGAAGGAAAAAAAACATTTACAGGACTGAAAACGCTTATCTACAACTCGCGGTATGGTCGGTATGGTATTGCAATACCATACGCAAAACAAGAGGAATAGAATTATTTGACATTTCTTTTCTTCCGTCAACGTCATCTTTTTTTGGCCTTGCACCTACTTGCACAACTTTGAAATACAAGTGTAGGTCAGTGGGGCTACCGGCTAAGAAATATGGATATGGGTATGGGTTTCAATGAGCGATTTTCTGAGAGGCCATTTAAAAAAAAAAAAGCTTCCAATTGCTTCACTAGATGGCGTTGAATAAGTATGTACACATGTCTATGGTATATTTTGGTATGAAACAAATGAGCGATTTTCTGGGAGGCCATTTAAAAAAAAAAAAGCTTCCAATTGCTTCACTAGATGGCGTTGAATAAGTATGTACATGTCTATGGTATATTTTGGTATGAAACATATTTAAATTAATTACTTTTTAAAAACCCAAAGGAAACTAAATATATATTAAATAAGTACTACTGTGAGGAACAGAAACGAAATAGGTAAATTTAAAGATTTGGGTAAATAAATAACATCTGTCTGACGTTCCGTTTTACGTAAAAAAGTTGCGTCAAAGTAAAATTTATAACGTTCCGTTCCTTCTAACTGCATAGGTGGGACAGCGCCATCTAGTGACTGAGCTTTCAGAAAATCGCCCATTAAAATTAATTACTTTTTAAAAACCCAAAGGAAACTAATAATATAATAAATAAGTACTACTGTGAGGAACAGAAACGAAATAGGTAAATTTAAGGATTTAGGTAAATAAATAACATCTGTCTAACGTTCCGTTTTACGTAAAAAAGTCGCGTCAAGGTAAAATTTATAACGTTCCGTTCCTTCTAACTGCATAGGTGGGACAGCGCCATCTAGTGACTGAGCTTTCAGAAAATCGCCCATTTCAACTGTCATTTGAATTCCTTATTTTGATAGATTTTTGCTTCTTTGTTCTTTTGAACGTTGCTAGCTAGTTATCGTTATACCCGAACGTCACAAAACAAGGAACTATGATAGCGGCTATTTTCTTTATAAAATTGATATGAACTTCATACGTTTTTGGGAACTTTAAGTCAATTTTATAAAGAAAATAGCCGCTATCAGTTCCTTCTTTTGTGACGTCGAGTATAACGATAACTAGCTAGCAACGTTCAACAGAACAAAGCAGCAAAAATCTATCAAATTAGGGAATTCAAATGACAGTTGAAGCCCATACCCATATCCAGATTTTTTTGCCGGTAGCCCCCCAGATGAGATACATGTCAGGTCAGCGCCATCTATCGAGCTAATTTTTTTTTTCTCTCTTTCTGCATCGTGGCAATCTGTTGAACACAACAATAAGCCACTACTCTATCTGATAACTTGTATCTGTTTTGGGCATTTAAAGCCCCCAGTACAGGATGGCCGACCATGGTCGGCGACCATGACCAATACATCGTACATTGACACTTTTGAAAGGACCTTTTTAAACTTGTTCGTTCAAAAGTGTCAATGTACGATGTATTGGTCATGGTCGCCGACCATGGTCGGCCAACCTGTACTGGGGGCTTTAGCTTGGTGAGACACTTCATATATTTATCTTTCTCTATGGACACTTCTTATGTTGATGTCTCAATCCATCCTGACGAATCTATCTTGCAGAGTAGGAACACTGTGTCTTTTTAGTCTTCTATGTTGAAGGCCTTTATCTCCGCTCAGACTAAAAGCTAGCTCATTTTTATGTTTTGAGAGTCTTATCTGGTAGTTATTGCTATATTTCATTATCTCCTGTTTAACAGTTGGTAGTTTTAGGTCATTATATATATGTTTATTACTTATGTATTGAGGGATTTTAAAGATGGATTTAAGTGTTTTAGTTTGAAAACGTTCCAATATCTCAATATTGCTGTTGCTGGCTGTACCCCAAAGTTAGATACCATAGGTCCACATAGGTTTTAAGATGGCTTTATACACTGTCAGCTTGCTATGCGTGCTCATTTGTGAGTGGCGTCCTATTAACCAGTACATACTGCGTAGTTTTAAATCTAGCTGCTTTCGCTTTGTCCATATATGTTTTTGCCATGTCAACCTTCGGTCCAAATGCATGCCTAAGTATTTTGCGTTGTCATCTTGAGGAATTTTGTCATTGTTAAGAATTACAGGCGGGCACGTGTCTCTCCTGAGAGTGAATGTCACATGACGTGTTGACTTGACTTGCTTTGGTTTGCCTGAATTCTCCAGGTTTTAAGCCATTCCTCAATTTTGTCAAGATGTTGTTGTAGGTATTCTGTTGCAGTTACTGGATTTATGTGTGACGAAAGTAAAGCTGTATCGTCTGCATATGTTGCAACCGTAGTCTTGTCTGTTGTTGGTAGGTCAGCAGTATAATATGGTGTAGAGAACCGGTCCCAGTATGCTTCCCTGTGGTACTCCTGATTTGATCTCATGAAGATTGGATAAATCATCGTTAAATTTTACTTCAAAGCATCGCTTATTGATGTATGACTTTACTATTTGGTAGAATTAATGAGGAAGCATCTTCTTAACTTTATAAAGTAGGCCCTCGTGCCATACCTTATCAAAGGCCTGGCTAATGTCCAGAAAGATGGCTGAGCAGTATTTCTTTCCTTCTATGGATCTGCTTATAACGTCGACGATGCGGTGAACTTGCTCAGTCGTTCCGTGATTCTCCCGAAAGCCAAATTGGTGATTTGGAATTATTTCATTTAAATGTTCCTTCATCCTTTTAAGTATCATCTTTTCAAGGAGTTTACCCATTAACGGCAAAAGACTTATGGATCGATACGAAGCAACTTCGTTTGGTGGTTTTCCTGGTTTCGGTAACATAATTACTTGCGCTATTTTCCACTGTCCTGGAAAGTGGTTAAGACGCAAGCAAGCATTGAAAATATTTGAGATTGCTACTATACCCTTTTTTGGGAGATTTTTCAGAAGAACACTGTCGATGTTGTCGTATCCCGAAGATTTTCCATCTTTAAGCTGTTTTATTTCTCTCGCTACTTCGGTTGGACTCGTATACTTTAATGGAGGACTCATTTGCTGTGCACTTTTAAGATAGTGTTTTATCTTATTGTCATGATCAGGTTTTGATTCAGAGAATGGTTGGAAAACATTGCTAAGGTGTTCGGCAAAGATTGTTGCCTTCTCCTTGTCTGATCTGGCCCAATTACCGTTGTTTCTTCTGATAGGAGGAATATGACTATTGGGGCGTTTTAATTTTCGTGTTGCCTTCCATACAGAGTAATTTGTGTCTAGGCTTGGAGTCAAGTTAGAGAGAAACGTTTGGAGATTATCGTTTTTGAAGTTTTTAATGAGGTCCTTCAATTCATTCGAAGATCTGTTGAATGCTGTTTTGTCTGCTGGATACCTAGTTTCGTGCCACACCTTTCTTAGACTACGACGTTCTAGTATTTTGTCTTTGATAAATTTCGGGTATTCGTTAAATAATGGAGGAATATTTTTTTTGTTTTTGTGGAAATAGTCGATGCTTTGTGTATGATTTTGTTTAGGTTCTCGATAGCTTCTTCTATGTCTTCCGGTGTTTTCAGTGGTTTAATAAGACCAATCCCTTTCGTTATTATTGTGTCTTGATACATGTCCCAGTTTGTATTTTTGTTATAGAGTCTATCTGCTAGCTAATAAATAAACTTTTTTTTTTAATTTGCTGGCAGAAAATCTCTCATTCAAAACCATCGAGCATGAGTGATGGAAAACCATGAAGCTCGACTTAATACTGAGGTAACTGGAGTTCTCACCCTGAATAAAAAAGTGTACCCAGCAAATTTGACATTTATGTATGTAGTGGCCATGAAGTTTGACTTAATACTCTGAGGTAACTGGAGCTCTCACCCTGAATAAAAAAGTGTCGCCAGCAAATTTGACATTTATGTATGTAGTGGCTGTCAGCTGTCTCATATGACCATACGTATTTTTTTAAATTGTAGGTGAGACGGAAGACAGCCACTGTGTTATTTGTGGTATTCAAAAAATTGTTCGTACTGCACTCTCCAGTTACCTCAGAGTATTAAGTCAAACTTCATGTTAGTGGCTGTCAGTTGTCTCATATGACCATACGTATTTTTTTAAAGTGTAGGTGAGACGGAAGACAGCCACTGTGTAATTTGTGGTGGACAAAAAATTGTTCGTACTGCACTCTCCAGTTACCTCAGTATTAAGTCGAGCTTCATGTGGAAAACGGACGGTGACTGATGGAATCAAATCGACATTACAGTGCGACAACGTTTTCTGTTCCGGTGCCCAAAACTGGAACTAACGTGTTTTCTTTTTAATGTAATTTTGCTGTCAAGTTGCTGTCCAACCATAGCGCCGTTGTCACCGGAACAGAAAAGATGTACGGTCGCCAGCACGTCGGGTTACTACAAAATGTCAAAATTTATTAATTAAAACTGAACTCTATCTGTGGGAAATAAGGTTGAATTTTGTGTAAAGAAATTTGACAGTTTGTAGTAACCTGGCGTGCTGGCGACTGTACCTGGCAGGTTGAATTTTGGGTTGAATCATGGCCCGCTATTATTTCTCGGCTGCTTGCGCTCCTACGCAACGAGTGAGATAGAAGATGGCTTTGGTTGAATCATGATGGTTTGAGTGATGTCATGTCAGTCAGAGCAGTGTTGCCAGATATTTATAATGGCAATCTGTATCATGGCATCAAAAAGTATTATTTCTATGGCAAAAAATATAAATCTGTAGGTATTCTTACAAAGGTCATACAAAATTTAAACTAGAAAAATCTGTATAAGGTTACAATTTGTATTAAAAGCTAATTTATATCGATATGTATATTTTGATGAAAATCTAAATAAATACAGATACTTAAATATATATAAGATCCTTCTTAAATAGTGCACATAATTTTAAGAGGTCAATGTACTCACGCATACTAACAACTTTAATTTTAAATCGAATAGATCAATATGTATGGAACAGCTGGTTTTTTTTTCGCGATTTCAATGTTGGTATCATAGTAAAAGTTGTTTGTATGCATGAGCACATGAACACACAGAAGGACCTTATATATATGGCAACACTGCGTCAGAGCCAGATTATAAAGCCCCCAGTACAGGATGGCCGATCATGGTTGGCGACCATGACCAATACATCGTACATTGACACTTTTGAAAGAATCTTTTTAAACTTGTTCGTTCAAAAGTGTCAATGTATGTACGATGTATTGGTCATGGTCGCCGACCATGGTCGGCCAACCTGTACTGGGGGCTTAAAGAGATTACTCGTTGTATGCTCACTTAGATGAATATTTACAAATGAAAACACTGATCTGGAATTTGCATGTGATTTTTAGAATAAAACAAGAAAAAAAAAGTGTTGGGAGAAATATCACACTTAAGTGGGATTTTTATACCTATCCAGATTATAAACAAAAAAAAATATTTCATTCGGTAGGTAATGAGAGATTTTCTGCCAGCAAATTAAAAAAAAAAGTTTATTTATTAGCTCGATAGATGGCGCTGACCTGACATGAATCCACTCACCTCTATTGTTTATTACCTTACCACACAGAGATGGGCCTATTTCTCGAAAGATACAAGTTCACAAGCTTCGAAATGTAACATGGACTTGTAAATTCTGTTTCACGAAGTAAATAACAAGTGCTTTTTACGGTAACAAAAAAGAGTGTCATTGGAATACCTAATGACATATAAATGCATTGGCTGATAAATATTTTTCATCTCTCATATTCGAAAAGTGATGTATATTTAAGGCCTAATCAGACGAAGGACTTTTGTCCCCGTGGGACAAAAAGTCCCTGTACGTCCAAAATATTTCCTCCGGGTACTTGTCGCGGACTCAACGCATATAGTGTGCGGTCATTTGTTGCCCGAAGACGTACTTCACTATCGGGTGCTCAATACAGACTAAAGTTCGTTGTGTGCGTTGTGTGCGTTGTTACGCCTATTTACGTTTGTTCTATTTTTTTCGGGGACTACCGCGAACTTTTGTCCAGTCCAGTCTCGAGGTGTCCGCCGTACTTTCGGGGACTTTTTGTCCGCGGTACTTTTAGTTCCTTGTGTGCGTTATTCGATACAATTTATAAGAGATCTATAATAAATAATATAATAATATTCTTTATTAGTTTTTCTTTCACATAGTACAAAAATGAACATTAAGACATAACTTAGTTTTCTACATTAAATAAAAACTATGTGAAAGACTGGTGTCTGTACTAGGAATACCTGTATGACAGATTACCAGCCTCTCCACAGCCGAACCGGTCGAAAAACAATACAGTTTATGGGAGTAATACTATGATGCGTGCGAGTCACATGAGAGAATGAATTGATAGTGTTTGTGTGTGTGTGTATATGTGTGTGTGCATGTGTGTGTGTGTTTGTGTATGTGCGTACCTACCTAATACCTATTAAGATATTAACAATTTTTCTGTTTCTTCATAATCTAGACTACTTAACCAATTACTAGTAGATTTTTTGCAGTCGTATTTGCTAAGGGGATATATGTTGATCTCTTTATTAATTTTATTATATACTAGCGGCCGCCCGCGGTTTCACCCGCGTGGTTCCCGTTCCCGTGGGAATATCGGGATAAAAAGTACATATAAACCTTCCTCTTGAATCACTCTATCTATTAAAAAAAACCGCATCAAAATCCGTTGCGTAGTTTCAAAGATTTAAGCATACAAAGGGACATAGGGAAAGAGAAAGCGACTTTGTTTTATACTATGTAGTGATAGTGATAGTGATAGTGAAGTAACGTCCAATAAATCCAAAAAACCTTCTTGAAAAGGATGAAGTCCACCGGGTGTTTGGACGACAGACTTTATGCTTAAGTCGTTTATCAGCAACACTAGAATAGTCATACTTAGTTTCAGAGTGTTGTTTAAGCACAGTATGGAGAATAAATAGTTGACGAACGCTCAAAATTTCATTCAGGGAATAAAGTTCTTTGGTTGGATAGAAAAAGGGCTTAGAGTAGCCCACTTTTAAGACAGCTCTCTGAGCTCTTTCCAACTTTAGCAAGTTTGTCTTGCAAGCACCTCCCCACACCGTGATACAGTATGTTAAAATTGATTGGCAGAGGGACTGATACACCAGTTTAATAACCGAATGTTCAGCAATGTGGCGAAGGTTCCTGAAGATCGACTCGAAAACTGATTTATCAGTTTTCGAGTTCTGGAGCAGAGAAGGTCTAGGTGGATATTAAAGGTGAGCGCACTATCAATTACTACACCGAGATATTTGACATTGTCAACGACAGTGATTTCGTCACAGCGGCACGTTGACCATAGGTGCATTTATGAGCCCATAAGGTTAACTTTTCTATATTGGTAGATTTTATGGAGAAGGGTATGTATTTAGTCTTATCAACATTGATGGTAAGAGCATTTCTTTTGAGCCATGTGGTTACCAAATCGAATCCCCTTTGTGCGAAACTATATGCTTCATTCCAAATATTTCCATGAAAAATTAGGGCAGTATCGTCAGCAAACGTTACAATTTTGCCATTAAAAAGATTTAGATCACATAGTTCGTTAATAAATATGAGAAAAGAGTTGGGCCCAAAACACTTCCCTGCGGCACGCCGTAGTTTATCGACATATCATTACTAATGAATTCACCAACCTTTACCCTTTGTACCCTATCACAAAAATAGCTTTTAAACAGGGCCAGTTGGACCTCTCCGTTGGTGCACCCTGGGCAACGTCGTCGCATTTCCCGCGGCGGCGGCTGATAGTCTGTCATACCGTAACCCTGTACGTAGTGCAGGAACGGGGGCCGCCGTGATCTGTCATGGGGGCCACGGGGAGCGAAACCCCTTCAAAAATGCAAGATCAAACCGTAACCCTGCACGATTTGCAGGAACGGGGGCCGTCGTTGTACTAACACGGGGGCCGCGTGGAGTAAACCACTTTAAACAATCCTCAAAGGTCCGGCGTCGGGGACGTGGGCGTCGGACCGCCTGAAGGTGGCAGGCAGAGGTGTCTGCCAAATACCGAACGAACCTGGGGTACCTCCCGCCCCCCCAGTGTATGTAGGGTTACCCGGGTACTGGGATCTCTGCCCGGGTGGACTGTTGAATTCTCCCGCACTCGTGGGTTCAATTATGAATGTTTCAAATAAAAATTGCAAAGATGTATTAGAGAAGATGGACACTGCCCAGGGTCCGATGCAAAACTGTGGCGAAAATAAACAACAACAGCCGACTACTGACACAACAGTTGACAAAGTGCAGGAAAGTCAGATTGAGTTTATGAAGGTGCATAAATTGCTTGCTGACAGATTTGACGAGCAAGTGGAAAAGACGAGAAAGTGGGGAAGAGTTATGAGGCTTCAGAAGTTAGATCTTGACCGTTGTGATGACATCGCAAGTAGTTTCCGCGCTTTGTGGCAAGATCTCCGCCATGCATACAAAGTGCATGAAGAGATCGTCCATAAAGAACGAATAGACGACTGGGAAGAATACCAGCAGAATTTAACAGAAAATTATGCCCTGAAGAAGGAAGTAGCAGAGTTGAGGAAAGAAGTTGCTGCCCTAAAGATGACCCAAAAGGAAAGTTCGGCGCACAAAATGGAGGCTCTAATGGAGGAGATGAAGAACTCATTTCTCTCCTCCATGAAAAATATGGACGAGCGATTGAAGGGCCTCGAGGCGCAGCTTCCCAGGGCTCCTTCACAGTTAGCGGCTCAAGCCGAAAATATTCCGCCGCCTTCCACTACAGCGATGCCGCCTCCCACCTGGTCGCAGGTTGCTGAGCGGCAGAAGAAGAAAGCGAAGCCTTCCACCCTGAAAACGCTGACCACACAAATCGAGCCGCCAAAACAAACTGAGCCAAGTCAGAAAAAGAAAAAGCCTGCCCGCAAAACCCCGAACTTGAGCCATCCGGGTACCTCAGCGGTTGTGCTGACCCTTCTCCCAGACGCGGAAGCCCAGGGGCTGACGTACGCCAATGTCATGGCTAAGGCGAGGGCTGAGGTCTCACTTGAAGAGGTGGGCGTAGTAGAAGGCGTCCGCATGAAAGAATCGCAGACGGGTGCGCGGGTACTGCAGCTGCAGGACCCGTCTGGCGACAAAGCCGATGCCCTTGCGGGCAGGCTCCGCGTTGTGCTGAAGGGCGTAGCGGACGTGAGGCGTCCGGAGTTGACGGTCGGCGTCCAGATATCCGGTCTGGATGAGACCGTCTCAAAGGACGAAATGCTTGCCGCGGTTGCGGCCAAAACTGGCTGTGCGCTGCACAGAATAAAAGCGGCCGATTTGATGATTGCGAGAGACGGCACTCGGTTTTTACGATTGAGATGCCCCATTGACGTGGCAAAGGGTCTATGCCAAGAAGGCAAAATAAGGGTAGGGTGGAGTGTCGCTCACGTGAAGCTCCTAGCCCCTCCCCCACTGCGCTGCTTCAGGTGCATGGGGGTAGGGCATACAAAGCCGAGGTGCCCGGGCGGGGTTGACAGAGGCAACCTCTGTTTCAGATGTGGAGAATCCGGCCACATGGCAGCCGGGTGCAGGTCCGAACCGAGGTGCCTGGTCTGCGTCGATAGTGGAAGACCAGCTAGGCACGTGATGGGAAGCCGGTGGTGTGACCCGCCGCCGGTAAGGGGCAAACGCCCTGAGGAAAGACCAGCGAAGGGAGAGGGCAGTCAGCCCGAAGGAAGTAAAATCGGTGGAGAAGCTGCACGTCGAGATCGCAGCAGATCGGCGCACAGCAACCCGGAGAGGGGGGCAGCCATGGAGGCAACGCCCCCACCACACCTGGAGGTGCAGCCCTTAAGGGAGCAGCGCCCTGAAGTTCGCCGCTCCGCACGCCTCTCGAGGGAGAGGCAGCGCAAGGATGCGGCGCCATAGGTAGGGGGGTCGGGCGGCGGAGCAGGGAACTTTGTCGTCCACTAGGGCCCCTGTGTTGGAGGAGCGCGCCACGTGTCCCCGGCGCGCCACACCAGAGGTGGGATGCAATGGCGTCCCGGTGCAGAAGGAGCGTCAACCACGGACGCGGACACGGGGCGGAGGGCGCGGCGCTTGACACAACTGTCCCGCAAACTTCGCCCGCGTGTGTAGGGAACACCCCGGGGTTTTTAGTGGGTTCGAGCCCCACATATCCCCCTCGTCTCCCCGGGCGGGGCGGAATGCGTTGGGCATTTCCCCCGGGAAAAAAAAAAAAAAAAAAAAAAGGGCCAGTTGGACCCCTCTGATTCCTATTGCTTCTAGCTTATCAAGTAATTGTGAGATAGAGACCGTGTCAAACGCTTTTGCAATGTCTAAAAATATTGAAATTACTTTTTTCTTCTGCTCTAACTGGTTAACTATATGATCAGTGAGACCATGCACTGCATCATTTGTCGAGGTACCTGATCTGAAGCCAAATTGTGAACTAGACAAGAGATTATTGGTTTCAAGATAGCTAACAAGTCGTTTATTTATAAGCTTCTCAATTATTTTAGACAAAGTGGGCAGTTTAGAGATGGGTCTAAAATTATTTACACAGCCTCCATCACCACTTTTATACACTGGGATTATCTCAGCGAGCTTAAACAGGTCTGGGAATATTCCTGTTGAAAAGACTAAGTTGAAAATATGTGTCAACGGTGGAACTAAAATGTGGTGGTAACGCTTAAGGAAAGCTCCAGAGATATTATCCCTTCCAGTCGTGTTGTCTTTTTTTAGGCCTAAGATACAGGCTCTGACCTCAGATTCATCAGTTGGCATCAACACGAACGAATGTGGGGAAATAAAGGATGGAGTTTTACTATGTGAGCAGGCATGAAGGGCTTTCTCAGCGAGATCTTGGCCGATGGAAACAAAAACTTTGTTGAATCTATATCGATGGACAAAAAGTACTCGGCGCACAGTCCCTCGTCTGATCAGGCCTTTAAACTGAGCAGCGGGTTCAAAACTCTGCGTTGCACCCTAGGGTGTAAAGTATTTTTAAAAAAAGAACTGAATTTGGTTACAGTCTTCGATCATATAAACCCTAGATACAGCGTAAACGCACAGAAAGTGAAGCCGCCAACGAATGCTCCATTCGAAAGGGAGCATTAGATTGCTCTCAGTAGTCATTTGACCGCCCGGCGAAATGACGCCTAAATGTGCTGAGCATATGCGCAAAAACAATTCGAAAAAAGGAAAAAAAAGAGATGAAATATCATATTTTCAGTCAGTATTGAACGTAAGTATAATTTCACAATTAATTTAAAGTCAAACATGTAATGAAACTATCATAATTTCATTATTTATACTAAAATATTGCAATATTCCTTGCCGCGCAACCGTTTCTTCTATTTGCGTTAGTAAGACAGAGATGCATACATGCCGAAATACAATTCGCTGTTCTAGCGTCAACCGAGCTACTGAGCTTTCCATGTAATAAGATCGTAAGTACTACGATGCCGACCGAATTTAAATCCAATTACTGTTGCTTAGGGTCGAATATCAAATGTGGTGACAGCAGTATTCGGAATTTAAATATCTATAAGTATAACTACTAATGACAGCGGTGTTGGGATCACTTTTTCAAGTGCAGTTAGGCGATCCCCACACTGCACCGGACACCGCTCCGGTATGCGGTAGTGCGGTTCTTAACTTTGTATGTAGAATCTTGATTTGCATACAAAAACCGGAGGGTACAACACACTGACACCGCATCTCCGTACGGAGATGCGGCCACGCGGCGGCACCGCGACAGATCCGCACTACCGGACGGAGGTGCGGTGCGGTCCGCAGGGTATGCCACACTGAGCTCCGCAGGACCGTACGGATTTTTGTGTAGAAAGGACCCGAAAGACATGAACCACAAATTAAAAATGCCATGTTTATTATTGAAAATTAAATTTAGAAAAATAATAATTCACGACTCTGTAGCTCAGCGGTTAGAGCATACGCCCGGACAGTGAAAGGTCCCGGGTTCGATTTCTAGCGGTGCTTTTTACAGGATCTGTCGTTATAATATTATACTATTTCATTTTAAATACTTTCTAATAGCTTTTAAATAATAGTGCACATTTTATAGGTTGCAAAAATAAATAAATAAGTTTAACAAGAAAACAGTTTTTAACTTCAACGCAAAGTTAAAAATGATAAAAATCCATGATGGCGGCCAACTTTTTTGTTTGTGGGCCGATCTTGATGAAACTTGGTTTATCGTAATTTTTTGACAAGAAAACACCAACGCATAATGTTATAAATATTGAAAATCCAAGATGGCGGCCAACTTTTTTGTTTGTGGGCCGATCTTGATGAAACTCAGTTTCTGGCACTATTTTAACAAGCAAACAGCAATGCAATGTCAAAAATGGAAAAAAATCCAAGATGGCGCCCAAATTTTATGTTTGCTGGCCGATTTCGATGAAACTCGATTTGTAGTACAATTTTTTTTAATAGAAAACAACAACACAATGTTAAAAATATTAAAAATCCAAGATGGCGGCCAACTTTTTTGTTTGTCGGCCGATTTCGATGAAACTCAGTTTTTGGTACTATTTTGAAAAGAAAACAGCAACGCAATGTTAAAAATATTAAAAATCCAAGATGGCAGCAAATTTTTTTGTTTGGGGTCCGATTCTAATGAAACTCCGTTTTTAGTACTATTTTGACAAGAAAACAGCAACGCAATGTTAAAAATATTAAAAATCCAAGATGGCGGCCAACTTTTTTGTTTGTTGGCCGATCTAGATGAAACTCAGTTTCTAGTACTATTTTGACAAGAAAACAGCAACGCAATCTCAAAAATGTAAAAAAATCCAAGATGGCGCCCAAATTTTTTGTTTGTTGGCCGATTTATATGAAACTCGATTTATAGTACTACTATTTTGAATAGAAAACAGCAACGCAATGTTGAAAATATTTAAAATCCAAGATGGAGCCCACTTTTTAGTTTGTGGGCTGATTTTGATGAAACTCAGTTTCTGGTACTATTTTGACAAGAAAACAGCAACGCAATGTTAAAAATATAAAAAATATAAGATGGCGGCCTACTTTTTTGTTTGTAAGCAGATTTTGATGAAACTTGGTTTTTTGTACTATTTTAACAAGAAAACAGCAACGCAATGTTAAAAGTATTAAAAATCCAAGACGGCAGCCAACTTTTTTTTGCAGGCCGATTTCGATGAAACTCAGTCTCTGGTACTATTTTGACAAGAAAACAGTAACGCAATGTTAAAAATATTAAAAATCCAAGATGGCGGCCAACTTTTTTGTTTGTAGGCCGATCTTGATGAAACTCAGTTTCTGGTACTATTTTGAGAAGAAAACAGCAACGCAATGTCAAAAATTAAAAAAAAACCAAGATGGCGACCAACTTTTTTGTCTGTTGGCTGATTTCGATGAAACTCGATTTCTCGTACTATTTTGAATAGAAAACAACAACACAATGTTAAAAATATTAAAAATCCAAGATGGCGGCCAACTTATTTGTTTGTGGGCCGATTCTGATGAAATTCGGTTTTTGGTACTATTTTGACAAGAAAACAGCAACGCAATGGTAAAAATATTAAAAATCCAAGATGGCGGCCAACTTTTTGTTTGTGAGCCGATCTTGATGAAACTCAGTTTCTGATACTATTTTGACAAGAAAACAGCAACGCAATGTCAAAAATGTAAAAAAATCCTAAGATGGCGCCCTAATTTTTTGTTTGTAGGCCGATTTCGATGAAACTCGATTTCTAGTTTTATTTTGAATAGAAAACAACACCACAATGTTAAAAATATTAAAAGTTCATGATGGCGGCCGACTTTTTTGTTTGGGGGCTGATTCCGATAAAACTCAGTTTCTAGTACTTTTTTGACAAGAAAACAGCAACGCAATGTTAAAAATATAAAAAATTTAAGATGGCAGCAAACTTTTTGTATGGAGGGAGGCCGATGTCGATGGAACTCTGTTTTAGGTACTATTTTGACAAGAAATTAGCAACGCAATGTTAAAAATATTTAAAATCCAAGATGGCGGCCGACTTTTTTGTTTGGGGGCTTATTCCGATAAAACTCAGTTTCTGGTACTTTTTTGACAAGAAACAGCAACGCAATGTTAAAAATATAAAAAATTTAAGATGGCAGCAAACTTTTTTGTATGGAGGCCGATGTCGATGGAACTCGGTTTTAGGTACTATTTTGACAAGTATTCCCGTGGGAATATCGGGATAAAAAGTACATATAAACCTTCCTCTTGAACACTCTATCTATTAAAAAAAAACGCATCAAAATCCGTTGCGTAGTTTCAAAGATTTAAGCATACAAAGGGACATAGGGACAGAGAAAGCGACTTTGTTTTATACTATGTAGTGATAATAGTATCTACACGTATAATTAAATAATAATAATAATAATAAAAAAGCTTTATTGCACACAAAGAAAGAAACAATAACACAAAGAGACATACTTATGAGAAAACAGACAACAGGCGGCCTTATTGCTAAATAGCAATCTCTTCCAGGCAACCTTAAGCGAAAAAAAAAATTAATCAAAAGAACAGAGGGGAGAGGGTGCATAAAAAGGATAGAATACGTCTAGAATGACAAATAGAGAAAAATAAGATAATACATTTAATGAGTAAGGGAGAGGAAATGACTTCTAACTTGATCTCCAAAGGATTTTAGAGTCTGAGCCTTTCTGATACCTTCAGGAAGCGCGTTCCACAAACGGACAGCATGGACAGAGAAAGAGTAGGAAAATAAGTCGGAAGAATGACGTGGAATTTCAAGGGTGAGGTTAGATGAGGAACGCAAAGTACATGACGTAGATGATGAGTGAAAGGAGAAGGCAGTCTTTAAGATAAGGAGGGGAAGTAGGCATGAAAAGGATAGAATCGATAAGTTTAAGTGTGTGTAAGTTCCTGCGCCGGCGAATTGGGAGCCATTGGAGTTTGCTACGGAAGTGAGACACATGGTCATATTTACGAAGATTAAATATAAACCTGATGGCAACGTTCCTCAGACGCTCCAACTTATCAAGTAACCCCTCCGACAGGTCAGTAAAGCAGACATCAGCGTAGTCTAAGATAGACAGCAGAAGCGATTGTGACAGAGTGATTTTAATACTGGTCGGCAAAAAGTTACGAAGCCGGTTAAGTGAGCCATATGCTGCAATTATCTTTTTCCTAGTTTCCTCAATATAAGGTCTCCAAGACATATGCTGATCAAAGATAACACCTAGATTTTTAACAGAACTTGAAAAAGGAATAATAGTACCATCCAAGGAAACTGCCGGAAGCTGGTTAAAATCGATCCTCGAAACAAAATGAGGACTGCCGATGATAATACACTGCGTCTTGGCTGGGTTAACAATCAGACCAAATGACTTGCTCCAAGAGCTTATTTGAGCGAGATCTTTATTAGTAGCTGTAATTGCACGTGAGAGCTCTGATAATGGTGCCTGAGTGTATATCTGAAAATCATCAGCGTAGAGGTGATAAGGACTTGAAAGGAAATGAGTGATTGAATTTATGAAAATTGAAAAAAGAAGTGGAGATAGGACGCCACCCTGAGGGACACCAGCATTGATATCACACCACCAGGAGAAGGTGTCACCAGTGCGGATACGCTGCCGTCGCCCTAGCAGGTAACTTTCGAACCAATCAATTACAGATGGAGATATGTTTAGAGAGCGTAAAACACCGAGAAGGATATCAAAATCAACTGAGTTAAATGCATTACTAAAATCTAGTAAAGTCAGTACTGTCAGTTGTCGATTTTCCATCCCCAAGCGTATATCATCTGTTATCTTCACAAGTGCTGTAGATGTGCTATGGCCTTTGCGGAAACCAGACTGAAGGGGATTAAGGAGATGGCTAATGTTAAGATAGTCAGTAAGCTGGTGGTGAATGAGATTTTCAAGGACTTTGGAAAGGAACGGCAGGATAGAAATAGGACGAAAATCTGAAAACATGGTTGGTTTGGATTTTTTGGGCAACGTTTGCTTCCTTCCAGGAAGTCGGAAACGTTCCAGTGGATATGGATGTGTTGAGGATAAAGGTAATTATAGGAGTGAGGATATCGAGGATGGGAAGGATCATCTTACGGCTAATAGAGTCGGCACCCACAGCACTTGAGTTGATGGACAGGATTGCTCTCTTTACATCACATTCTGAAAATTGAAAAAAGAAAAAGAGGAAACTTGTGTTGGCATTGGCAGGCTAGAAAGATGTTGCAAGGTTAAATGTTTAAGGTTACCATCAATAGGCACCGACGATGTGAAGTAACTATTTAGTTGATTGAAATCGACATTTGTATCCGTGACAGTATTATGAGATTTGCCAACCCCAACAGTTTTTAGAAATTTCCAAACTTTACTTTTAACATTCTGTTGCTGTGTTCTTGTCAAAATAGTACCAGAAACCAAGTTTCATCAAGATCGGCCCACAAACAAAAAAGTTAGCTGCCATCTTGGATTTTTAATATTTTTAACATTACGTTGTTGTTTTCTATTCAAAATAGTACCAAAAACCGAGTTTCATCGCAATCAGCCCGCAATCAAAAAAGTTTGCTACCATCTTAGATTTTTGATACTTTTAACATTGCGTTGCTGTTTTCTTTTTAAAATAGTACCAAAAACCGAGTTTCATCGAAATCAGCCGACAAACAAAAAAGTTGGCCGCAATCTTGGATTTTTAATATTTTTAACATTGTGTTGTTGTTTTCTATTCAAAATAGTACTAGAAATCAAGTTTCATCGAAATCGGCCAACAAACAAAAAATTTAAGCGCCATCTTAGGTTTTTACATTTTTGAGATTGCGTTGCTGTTTTCTTGTCAAAATAGTACTAGAAACTGAGTTTCATCTAGATCGGCCAACAAACAAAAAAGTTTGCCGCCATTTTGGATTTTTAATATTTTTAACATTGCGTTGCTGTTTTCTTTTCAAAATAGTACCAGAAACCGAGTTTCATCGAAATCGGCCTGCAAACAAAAAAGTTGGCCGCCATCTTGTATTTTTTATATTTTTAACATTGTGTTACTGTTTTCTTGTCAAAATAGTACCAGAAACCAAGTTTCATCAAGATCGGTTCACAAACAAAAAAGTTGGCCGCCATCTTGGATTTTTAATATTTTTAACGCTGTGTTGCTGTTTTCTTGTCAAAGTAGTTTTTTGATGTACTGAACCCTGCGTGTGCGAGTCCGACTCGCACTTAGCTGGTTTTTTTTCTAATATTTCATTTTAAATACTTTCAAATTATCATTTTAGTTATAAATATTAATCATTATTAATCAGGTAGGTAATAGGATTTATCAAATCAAAGTTCTAGTAAAAATAAATACTCAGACAAGCACCAACCTCCAACAGCTTTTAACTGTTATGTAGTTTTTTAACCTTCCACCATCTCTTCAAAAATCTTTTCGCATTAACGATATTTTAAAGAATTAGGTGTAACTCCTAACCATTGAGAAATTTGTACTTTCCATCACCAGCTCATCAGCATGAGATAATGACTACCAGATGCTAATACTAAAAAAACTTTAGAAAATCTATTAAACACGAAAACTACCTATAAAACTAACGACGCGACGTCATAAAGTTACAATTTATAATATGTAAATTTGGGTATTACAGGGCCGTAATGAATGCCGGGCGTCGTGCACCGCAGCTCCGGACGGAGATGCGGATTGAACCGTATGGTGGTGCGGATCCGTGCCTCCGCAGCCGCATGCGGAATCCGTACCTCCGTACGCCGGAGCGGGATGCGGCGGCAGTGTGGGATCCGCCTTAGTATGGAATTCTGTATCTATAGTTTATATGATCGAAGGTTACAGTCAACCATAGAGTTACCTCATCGGCAATGAAAAAGTTTTCTACTGATGTTGTATGGGGTGGGGGGGGCCGGAACTGTTTCAAAAATGAATTTTATAAAAATGAGAATATTTCAAAAACGGTGCGTCGAAGCTAAAATCTAACAAAATTTTCAACCCCCTATGGTACGCCGGAGATACATAGGAGGCATCCGATGGACATATAATTTTTTTATTTTTTGTTTAATTAAACTTCAAATTTTTTAAATATAATAGAAAAAATAGAGAGGACGATGCCCCCCGCCACCATTCTTTTATTTTTCTAGGTAGTTTTAGTTGTTTTGTTGCTTTTCTTCTATGGTTGGTCACGGGATGGGTGACCAAAATTTTATTATGAAAGAAAGAAGAAAGAAAACACATTTATTTGCACATCACAAGTTCACATTACAAAAGAATACAGATAACAAAGAACACAATTAACAAACAACTAAGTACATAAAAGAAAATAAAAAATAAAATATATATGTGATGCGCCAATCAGGACCCTGCCTCAGCATATGTTGTTGCTGGGTGTCAAAAATGTCACCCTACAACAACGCTGGTATTCTGGCAGGGCCTGTGCGAGCAACACCAGACGCCACCAAAAAGTCCAAAACAAACATAATAAGTAAAAAACAGTTCCTAACTAAACACATTCAACAAAAAAATAATAAAATAAAAAATAAAGTTACTCAAGAATTGGCAGTATGGCTTAATGTCTTCGCCTGTCCAAAAGGACGAATGGGACGAATTACATGACAGACAATACAATACAATACTTCATTGTTCTGTGGTATAAATAAAAAGAAAAACTATTGTATTGTAATGTAAACAATCAAATACCTTAGAATAATAAAAAAAATCAAACTTCACATAATTTTATGTCAAACAAAATCCACAAAATACATAGCAAGAAAGAAAGTACATACATAAAAACAACAACAACATGCCGTGTAGTGCCGGCACATAAATAGAATAGCACTACCCCCTCTCTTCCCGTGGGTGTCGTAAGAGGCGACTAAGGGAAAACTGCCATCAGGAGATGGGCAGCAGCGTCTCCAGTTACAAAAGGCCAATACTGCGATCGCCAACCCGCCTGCCAAGCGTGGCGATTATGGCACAACCCCCCCTTAAAATGACAACACAACCAACAAATCGGCCCCCAGTCCCCGGCGGCCCCGCTATTCCTAGCTACGGTAGCGGCTATGGTAACGGCGGGGCAGGGGGTGCTAAGAATCTCCGGGTAGGCTCCGGCTACCAACACCGACGACTCGACCTGGCAACCTACAACACGCGCACATTGAGGCTTGACGCGAAGCTCGTAGAGTTGGAAGAGGCAATAAGTAAGTTACATTGGGATATCATTGGGTTATCTGAAGTCCGAAGAGAGGGGGAGGACTCGATAACCCTGCAATCCGGTAACTTACTTTACCACCGGGAGGGCGACCAACAGTCCATTGGTGGTGTCGGGTTCATCGTCCATAAATCCCTTGTCAACAACGTGACCACCATCGGAAGTGTGTCGAGCAGGGTAGCGTACCTGATACTCAGATTATCGAAACGATATTCGCTGAATGTTATCCAGGTCTACGCTCCGACCTCGACACACGACGATGACGAAGTGGAGGCTATGTATGAGGAGATCTCTAAAGCCATGCATAGCTATAAAACCCACTACACGGTTGTGATGGGGGATTTCAATGCAAAGTTGGGGCAACGTTGCGGTGATGAGCTGAGAGTGGGGCAATTTGGATTTGGGCAACGGAACGATAGAGGCCAGATGCTGGCAGACTTTATGGAGAGGGAGAACCTCTATATGATGAACTCCTTCTTTAGGAAGCCCGTAAGCCGCAAATGGACCTGGATCAGTCCGGACGGTAAAGTCAAAAACGAGATCGATTTTATCATGTCGACGAAGAAGCACATATTCAATGATGTCAGTGTGATCAACGCTGTTAAGACAGGAAGCGATCACCGTATGGTAAGAGGCACATTGAATATCGATGCCAAGCTCGAAAGATCGCGACTGATAAAATCCACGCTCCGACCAATACCAGCTCAAATTCAAAACCCCGAGTGCTTTCAGCTCGAGCTTCAAAACCGCTTCGAAGCCCTTGAGAACAGCATAGACGTGGACGATCTATACAACATGGTGGTGGATACTGTCCGCACGGTAGGGTCTAAGTACTATAAAACCCGCCGTCCCAAATTGAAGAAACTCTCCAGTCAGACTCTCCTACTCATGGATCAGAGACACGAAATGAAGCTGCAGAACTCAGCGGATGCCCATCGCTATCGGCAGCTCAATAGACAGATATCTAAGTCCTTGACGCGTGACCTTCGCCAATTTAATACCGAGCGTATTAAAGAAGCCATTGAGCGGAACAAAGGCTCCAAAGTGTTCGCGAGAGATCTGTCTATCGGGCAAAGTCAATTGACGAGGCTGAAAACTGGGGAAGGTAGCATCGTTTCGTCAACACCTGAAATCCTGAGGGAGATTGAGAGTTTCTATGGACAGCTATATTCCACGCAAACACCTGTTGAAAGCAAGGCTAAAGACCCTAGAGCCAAGCTTACCCGACACTATACCGAAGATATCCCGGACGTCAGCCTGTACGAGATTAGAATGGCTCTCAAGCAGCTCAAAAACAACAAGGCGGCGGGTGATGACGGAATCACAACAGAACTTCTAAGAGCGGGCGGTAAGCCGATACTTAAGGTCCTCCAGAAGCTCTTCAACTCTGTCATCCTCGAGGGCAAAACGCCAAAGGCATGGGGCAGAAGCGATGTGATGCTGTTTTTCAAGAAGGGTGATAAAACTCTCTTGAAGAATTATAGACCCATCTCGCTTCTGAGCCATATCTATAAGTTGTTTTCCAGAGTCATTACGAATCGTCTCGCTCGCAGGTTCGACGACTTCCAACCTCCCGAACAAGCCGGGTTCCGGAAAGGCTACAGTATCTCAAGCTCAATTATCTCAAGCTCCTCCGTACTTCTGAGGCACTTTAAGCCGTTAGTCCCGGCTGCGTTTGCCGTCGTTAATACCCATCAATCCGCTTTGGGCCCGCGTGGTGGGTCATGGCCCATTCTCCATATCCATCCATAAGGAAGGTCTTTACTCCATCACTTATTACTTACGGGACTTATAATGGCTGATGATGATTAAAATTCTATTGTTTTTAATCTACCATCTTCAAAAATTTACAACGTGTAAATTGTATTTTACAACTAAAAATATGTAAATACAAATATGTAAATTGTAATCTACAGGCGTTTTCTACAATTGTAGACGTTGGCTAAACAACATTAGACTTTACAAATATGTAAGATTTTTTTTAATGTTGGTTAAACAGCACTTGTATTACAAGCTCTACAAATTTGTAGCTTTCTTACATAATTGTAGACTTGTAAAAATGGTTAAACAGGGCCCTTGCCAGCAAATTTAAAAAAGCAAACCCATGTCTGATGAACGCCATCTGTTGAGTTTTTTGGAACTTTTTTTTTTCTTTTTTAATCATCTGTCAAAAATATTGTAAAATTTAATTTGAAAGAACCTTTTTAAAACTTGTTCGTTCAAAAGTGTCAATGTACGACGTATTGGTCATGGTCGCCGACCATGATCGGCCATCCTGTACTGGGGGCTAAAAGCCCAAATTTACAAGTTGTAAATTTTTGATTGCCTTCGATACTGGGGGCTTTATATTCTCTATGATTCTGGCTAGTGATGGGACTCGAATCAACAAGAAAAAAATCGGTCATTATTCGAATTAACCCTTGATTCGAATAATCGTACTTGAAGATAAAGAATTATGTCATACTTAAATACGTTGAATACTTAGATATAGCTAGGAATGCAACTTTGAGAAAAGAAAAAGAAATATAGCGACAATAACTAACAAAGAAATTTTACAACCACGAAGCTGCTGGGGGGCTACCGGCTAAGCTAAAAAACATGGATATGGGTATAGGCTTCAACTGTCATTTGAATTCCTTATTTTAATAGATTTTTGCTGCTTTGTTCTGTTGAACGTTGCTAGCTAGTTATCGTTATATCCGACGTCACAAAACAAGGAACTGAGAGCGGCTATTTTCTTTATAAAATTGACTTAAAGTTCCCAAAAACGTATGAAGTTCATATCCTTAAAAACTACCTGCTTAAAAATATAGATTTGAGTATGGGCTTCATTTAACATAAAACCACAGAATTGATTGATCATTCATTTAATAACGAACAAAATTATCAGTAGTATTCCACTTATCAAAGATCTTTAATCGTCCTCGTCCAATTTCTTTGATCAAATATTTGAGATAAGTGGAATACCACCCTTATCAGGCTTTTTAAAGCTGCTTGAGACCAACTTTTTAAAAACTGCTAATTTTGACAGTTTGGCAGGCCTGCTGGCGTGCTAAAGTGAGCTCATGGTACGTTTAGCAACGCTGTTTGACCGGTGAACGTCTAGGACTAACAGCGCTGCTATTGTTATGGTTCATGGTACCGATAAGCAGGGCAGTTTTTTTTAAGGCTTAAAAATAACTGCTATAAGAGCTTGTGGTAAGCCCCCTGTACACGATGGTGCATCATGGTCGGCCAACATAATTAAGATTAAAAATTAAGATTATAAATTATTAAGATTCATAATTAATAATATTGTATTATGTAACCTTGCATATCACATGACTGTGTAAACTTCTGTTATATAAAATTTATAAAATCAGCCCGTAAGGCGTACATTAGACGGTCATGCAACCATCAGTCAATTCCATCACTCATGAGTCATCATGACTATCTAACTAATCGGTATAGAATAGAGGAACTTCGGGCAACGTTAAGCTAGAAACACATTTCGCTCGCGCAGCGCAGCGCAGCGCGATCGGTTTCATACATTTAGTATGGCTAGAAACACATTTCTCTGGCGCAGTCCACTTTCTAGCATTGTATCATTGTATCGTCAGATGGCTCGGTAGCGGACTGCGAAGCGGAGCTCTGCATTTTGCTTTTTACTACTTATGTTCTCCGATTTCTCCGTCAATAATGGGCCAATTTAAAAAATATTTTTTTGTTTAGAAGAGTCACCAATTTATTATCATGTAGGGTTGTTAATTATACTGTTAAAACAGTATTAAAGTGTTTTTAGTACACTATACTTTTTAATGGGCGATTTTCTGAAAGCTCATTCACTAGATGGCGCTGTCTCACCTATGCAGTTAGAAGGAACGGAACGTTATAAATTTTACTTTAACGCGACTTTTTTACGTGAAACGGAACGTCAGACAGATGTTATTTATTTACCTTAATCTTTAAATTTACCTATTTCGTTTCTGTTCCTCACAGTAGTACTTATTTAATATATTATTAGTTTCCTTTGGGTTTTTAAAAAGTAAATAATTTAAATATGATTATACCAAAATATACCATAGACATGTACATATTTCGTTCAACGCCATCTAGTGAAGCTTTTGGAAGCTTTCTTTTTTTTAAATGGCCTCTCAGAAAATCGCTCATTTTATAACAAAAATAATGTATAATTCTGTTTTGAAAATAAATTACACTAAATATTTCTAAAATCGGTTCAGTATTTTTTGAGTTTATCTATTACAAACAAACAAAGTGTATTTATAGTATTAGTATAGATATAAATTGCATCTCGTATTCATTCATCATCATCTTATCATCGTAATCATCAACATATTTTTTTTGGATTTAATATGTTCAATTAAGAACAGAAATTGTTTTCAAAATTAGAAGAAAACATAATGCAGATGTTAGCTCGGCAACGACTCGATTGACACTGACCAAAAATTTTGTCAGAACGCGCTGCGCCACACTAGTAAAGTGTGCACACCCGGGTCGACGCTGCGCTGCGCTGCGCTGGACTGCGTTCCGTCGTTTGTGTTGAAAAACAACCGGTTGTTTGGTTGCTGCACTCAGCCACAGAACGGGTGAAACCATAGTGAAACTACACTCTGACAGCTCTCAGAGTAAAATTTCACCTAGCCACGGAACGGCTAGAGCGCGCCCCGGAGTGCGCTCGAGTGCACTCGATCGAAGCGACGACGGAACGCACGCCTGCGCCAGAGAAATGTGTTTCTAGCTTTATGAATGGTTCATTTTGATTGGCTAAAAGAATCGTGACTGAATATAGCAAACTGACAGCAAACCTATCGTCTAATGGGCGCCGGGCGCTTACCAGCAAAAAATATGGTTACAATGGTGGGCTTCAATTGACATTTGAAGCCATATGTTGTCCTTATATGGGAATAATATGTGGGCTTCAAATGTCAAATTAAGCCCATGTCCCTCAGAACAATAACTAAAGCTATAGAAACCGTGCTAAAATAACAACAAAATACATTAGTTCGTACTCTTTTATTTTATGCTGTAGTACATGTGTAAGAAAGAGATAGTATACAGTCTAATGTTTCTTAATTTACAAGGTTGTCACAAGTTCTTTTTACGCCAGTGATGCAACTTCATCGACATTAATATCGATAAATTAAAAATAGATTTTACATACATTACATTTTTAAAATCTCTATGTATGTCAATGACACTAGTAAGTACGGTATGGTAATGTGTCGACGCACACGTACCTACCACAAACAACCACACCACATCGCAGCGACAAAATGTGGTGTCGATGCAGCTTTTAGCAGTTGCGTTGTGGCTGTGCGACAAAATGTCAATGTGATTGCTTTGTCGCCAGTAGTTGTGATGTGGATACGTCGTATGCGGTGTGGGCGGCTGCTAGTTCACAGCGTCGTCGCTGGTGGTGATCGGTATTACTTACGCACGCGGTCGATAATGACGGCAAAATGTGGTACCTACGTGTAAATTGTACTAGGTATTCATTTCCAATACAAAATACACCCCGCCCACATGTATTGTGGTTGTGGTACGTGTGAGTAGACCCAATGAAAGTATAGCACCTGCAATATTATAAATGCAGTAAGTACTTACCACTTTCTTTTATAAAAATTTGCAGTTTTCAGTAGTCTATACTAATGTTATAATAAAGCTGAAGAGTTTGTTTGGTTGAACGTGCTAACCTCAGTAACTACTGCACTGACTTAGAAAATTCTTTCTACTATTAGAAAGTTACATCCTTCCCGAGTGACACAGGCTATCTTTTATCCCGGGGACGGGTACCACGCGGGTAAAACCGCGAGGATCCGCTAGTTGATAATATAATAAGTAAAAAAATTGCACATAGTAATGCTGGTTCCTTCGCCTTCTTTTATTGCAAACATTAGAGTGAATTAAGCTGAAAAGGAAATTAATCAATTAATTAAAATAAAGAAACCATTTTTTCTTTTAAACACATCTTTAATGTTCTCATTTGGCTCAAATGATTGTAGTCCAAAGTGTTACGCATAACGTGACTGTTCACTTTTGCTGTCCAGTTGATTTTTGAAATACGGCGAATACAATCATTTATAATAGTTTCATCTTTGGGAAATCTGAAAGAAGTAAAAATTGTTAATATCGATAAAGAAAAATCACAGCACTATGATAACCTTAACATCTTTAACAGAAATGCAAGAAAATATAAAAAATAGACCAAAACTCACGTACATTTCTAATGGGTGGTAGGAAAATATTGACGATTCATAAGTACATATTTATTATGTCTAAGTGAATAAAGAATATTTTTATCTTTTTTATCTTTTATCTTTATTGATAATATTAATTTATTAAAATTTTCGGATAATACTGATGTTAAAATCTTAAAAATATTTGAATTTTGAAACAAAACTTACCGATGAAATGATTCAATCTCATCCGAATTTTCTTTCCGTGATATATTAGACTAACAGTCTAGAACAACACAAACCATCCTAGACACGGAATGCAAGCTCTCTAGAGAGCCTGTATGCACACTTTCCTGTTGTTTTATCACCGAATTCCTTGTAAACTAATAAATTTTCACTTTAGCTGCCAGCGAAGCTGTTCGACCATTGTAATACGTTCGTATTAAATTGGTCATACCTCAGAAGCTACGTTCTCAACAAAGACGTATTTTTATTTTGGTAGTATTATATTACAATCAATTAGAACCATTTGACATTTGTACTTTACGAGCTTGTGACAATGACAGAAACAATAGAAACTCACAAAGATTGTCTATTTCGCTCTTACTCATGTATGCTGAATTACTTAAAGTGAGTACGATAGCTGATACACAGTTTTTATTTTAGTACGGTTTCTATAGCTTTAGTTATTGTTCTGAGCCATGTCCTTTTATCATTCGAATCAAATGTGGTACGCGTCTCATCACTAATTCTGACGGCAAAATAGTGAAGTGACATAAGTGACATTTTGATTCTAGAAAATTCGGGGACGGCCTAGTGTGATGTGATAAAACCAGCCGGCGTTCGATTATGGTTGATCGAGTGAACGAGTGATTGTCAGTTTAAACCAACGTGTTGTTAACGCTGTTTCGTGAGAATTCTAGTGAAATCAGATTACCGTGTTGAAATTCGAACAATTTGTCATCAGTAATGGCCGCTATGTCTGTGATTGGTATAGATTTTGGAAATGAATCTTGCTACATTGCTGTAGCGAAAGCAGGTGGTATAGAAACTATAGCCAATGATTACAGCCTTCGAGGGACACCGTAAGTACATACAATTATAATAGTAAGTAGTTTCCTATGTAATATATATAAATAATACGACTTTAAAAGATGAGATTTTTATATTAGAAGGTTCTGTGTTCCATTTGACTTACTTCTCATAGATGACTGTTCTAAAATAAGTAGGTAATCATTACACATTTTATGAAAAACATTTCATTTTTACACATGCTTTGAAAATAACCACTAAATACAAGATTAAAATATGAAAACAACATTTTGCCTATGTCATCCTAAATTATTCGTGCAATGCAAGAAAATCGATCGAAAATCATAATGTCATTCAATTATGTGTTATGGTTTCTATATTTCAGATCATGTGTGGCCTTTTCACCCAAAAACCGAATATTAGGTGTAGCTGCCAAAAATCAAATGGTAACAAATATGAAGAACACTGTATTTGGTTTCAAAAGACTACTTGGAAGAAAGTTTACTGACCCTCATGTTCAAAAAGAAATAAAGCATTTCCCATTCAAGTTAGAACAGAGACCAGATGGTGGAATAGGAATAAGAGTAAACTATCTTGGAGAAGAGAATGTTTTTAGTCCAGAACAGGTACCTTTTGGGATATTTATATTTGTAGATTTAGTAGGTATGAGATGACACTCTGACCAATTTATTCACCCTTTGAAGTTTGTCCAATAAGTACTATTTTATTTCTTACTTTAAATTTATTCAATCTGAAACCCTAGTCAGTGAGTAAGTAACTTGTACTGAGACCATTTGCAGCAAGGTTATCAGGGTCTATTTAAGAAACCCATTAACAGCGATGGATCATTAAAAAGATAAAAATATGCATCAATTGCTCCTTCAAGATATCTTCAAGATATGTGGACATTTTTGCATGTTGTTTTTTTGAAATTAATAGTTTCAGTAACAACTGGGTTAAACTAATCTTGTTTAAGTCGTAATGTAGCCTTTACAAGACCACAGCAGCTGTGGAGACTTAATTGAAAGATTTATTATACTAAATGGTCACTATGACCTCAGCGACATAAATTTGATTTTCTGTAGAAATGTAAACGCACACCTCAGAGGTCATACTTTGAAACATGTACCCGTGGCGCTAACAGCAACCCATATAAACATTTTATACGCAATGGTAGTAAAAGAATGGAACAAGCTACTGATTATGTTATCTCAGCCTCCAACACCAACCATTTAAAAAATAGACAATAACTATTTGAAAAACATAAAGTGAACCAATACTTACTGTATGATGATCACGATACAGGCAGTATCAGTTGCATCAATAATGTAACATATTCTTAACAACTGGGTTAAACTAATCTTGTTTAAGTCGTAATGTAACATAATTCTTAACAATTGGGTTAAATTAATTGTGCTAAAGTGCTAATGTAACATTTCTTTATTCTTAACAACTGGGTTAATCTAATCTTGTTTGTCATAATGTAACATTTATTTATTCTTACCAATCAATAGATCACTGCAATGCTGTTTACAAAACTGAAGGACATAGCAGCAACTGCTTTGCAAACGCAGATTAATGATTGTGTTATATCAGTACCAAGTTACTTCACAAATGCTGAGAGAAATGCTCTCCTAAATGCAGCTTCAATTGCTGGTAAGTAAGTCTGACATCTAGTCTAATTAATTACATTCAGGTTCAACACAAATCTCAGTATGATATCAATAAAACTTCTTGAGATAACTTAGAACAAAAAATCAACATATTTTCACTAGTGTATTAAAATCTGATAACCAGTTATAACTAATGTGGTTAATAGATAATATTTCTGAATATCAATAATCTGTAATGAGTCACACCAATGATTTTTGTTATCAGCATATCTAAAAAATATGTTACTTGAGAAAAAAGAATATGCTTTTATTTTTTTCCTATCTTCAAAAATGACTGAGATATTGAACGTTAAAGTACGGCCTCCGTGAAAAATTCGGGTGAGCCAATAGAATTAACGTGTGACGTCACGTCGCGATTGAGAGTTGGCGCTTCCGTATTTCTCCTTTGGCTATAGAGTAGCGCTCTCACGGTTTCGCAATAAATTTATTTATTTTTCTTATAGTCGATCAATGATCAATTTTGTATTGAGCCCATGTGAAAAAACACCTTCAAATACATTAGTTGTATTTTCGTGATTAATAAATTAAATCAACTTTCGAAATGGCGGGCGGTATTCTGTCAATATAAATAGCAACCGTCAAACTTCGATCAACAATAACACGAAGCCGTCAAATGGACAGTTGGTGACAGTTTTAGAGTGCGGCTGCGCGCGGTCGAAATCGAATACTAATCATTTACCATAACCTTAGAACGAAGAAAATGTACTGTAACTAGCGCCAAAAACGCACCAGGTTGCGCGAAGATTGCGCACGGATGAACTCTTTGTAGGCCATTAGGCGCATTTGGCCCAATTCGCAGTTGGTCCAATGTTCAAAAAAATTTCCAATTCGCACTTAGTCCAATTCGCAGTTAGTCCAATTCGCACTTGGTCAAATTCGCAGTTTACCCAATTCGCAGTAAGTCCAATTCGCAGTTTGCCCAATTCGCACTTGGTCAAATTCGCAGTTTGCCCAATTCGCAGTTAGTCCAATTCGCAGTTTGCCCAATTCGCGGTTGGGCCAAAATGGATAATGTTGCCCAAGTTATAGAACGGAATCTATAACGTGGGTCTAAGGTCCCGCCCTACCGCCCTAGGCCGGTCTACGTAATATTTTAGTTTGGAGACTGTTTCTAAAAATCATCTATGATTTCAAATGTCTAACTAGAATTTTTGTAATTACACACTTTTATTTTTATAACGCACACTTCATACTGGTTTTCAGCAGTGTTGGCAAAATGTTTATCTGATATTTTATAAGTACTTATAGACATTTACACTTATATACTTATGTAGGTACTTGTATGCGTATATTCTTATAATTGTGGTAGTCCAAATCAAAAGGGACCTTATTGCGGCCGGCACGTACGTCTTTATTGTCGTTGTTTTGTATTCGAACAACAGCAATAAAGTCGTAAGTGCCGAGCGCCACAAGGTCCCTTTTGATTTGGGCGACCACAATTAGTAATAAACTTATATATTTAGATACTTTTATTTTTGTATACTTGTACACTTATATTATTATACTTTATACTTTCATACTTATGTATCTATGTACTTATATACTGATATGTTTACTTATATATTTGTATACTATGTTTATATACTAATTTACTAAGTTAAATATTCATATATTTTTGCAACTTTTAAGAGTGCATTAAGGGGTTGCGATACCTAATTACAGGTTGGCCATTCTGGAAAACCGGGAAAAGTCAGGGAATTTCGCTAGTCATGGAAAAGTCAGGGAATTGTCAACTTAAACAATATATAAAACACGTAAAATCCTATAAAATTTACGAGTTTTCCTCAATTTCCCCTGGATTCCACCATCAGATCCTAACTTGGTTACAATGGAACCACTAAAGGAGTATACTCTTTCGAATAAAAAAAGAATCATCGAAATTTGTTAATAGTTCACGAAGATATTGAAGCGTAAAGCAGGAACTACCAGACGACAATAATGTTTTTTTTCAGGATTCTGAAGAAACTTCTAAACTGACGACTGTAAATTTTTCATGGGACCAAATAGAAATTTTGGTCTTTCAGATAAAAAAGAATTATAAGATTTTAAACTTTCGCGTTCCATTATGAAAAAAGAATTGTTAAAATCGGTTCACAGTTGGCGGAGATATCGTAGAACATACATAAAAAAAAAACATTCAGATGACTTGAGAACCTCCTCCTTTTGTGAAGTCGGTTAAAAATGTATTCCAATTATATATTTTATATTTATTACATTTAAGATTATGGTCAGGGAAAAACTTAAAAAACCGCCTGGAAAACCGGGAAAAGTCAGGGAATTTTGATTGTAGTAAATAGTGGTCACCCTGTAATTAGTCACGATTACGATTAACGATTAAAAACTAACATAATTAGTCGCGATTATGATTAATATTTCAATCGATTAATAAAAATAACTTCAATCACGATTACATCAATCAAACTAACTAATCGTTTGAAAAGTAATCGATTAATGCCAACACTGGTTTTAAGTTAACACAATGTTTCTCCGGCTTTTTTATAAATTCGTAACATACTTTGGGCGTACTACGATTATAGTACATTTCTTTTTTGTTTAGTTGGGTTGATTTTTTGTGAAAATTCAAAAAAAATCAAAACCAATAATTATTTGTAGGAGCATGAAACACAAGTTATGATTGTAAATAAGTATGAATAAATACAGTTCAATATGTGCATAGATATGTGTAATATGATTGATTATGAATAAATCGGTACAATGTGTACATAAAAATGTGTTATTTTGTATAATTTTGGAAATACCCTTTATATTGGACCAACTGCGAATTGGACCAACCGCGAATTGTACCAACTGCGAATTGGACCAACCGCGAATTTGGCCAACTGAGAATTGGACCAACAGCGAATTGGACCAACTGCGAATTGGACCAACTGCGATTTGTACCAACTGCGAATTGGACAAACTGCGAATTGGACCAACCGCGAATTGAGTGAATTGGGCCAAGTGCGCCTAAAGGAGCGCGCAAGGAAAGCAAATTCACAAAAGCTGGTGAAACTTTACAACGCTGTAACTTTGGAAATCCGGGACAGTTTTCGATGAAACAAAAACTGTTATTACTTGCACGAGTACGCGCATTAAATGCAGTAATTTTTATAGTCATATTTTGATGTGTTGGTGTGACTCATTTAACTTGTGTTTGACCAACTTAGTTTTATATATTTGGACTTCTTTGTTAATACTCTGTGTATTTTACATAAGCTATAAACCTTGACCTTGACTCTGCTTACTTGCGAAGAATCAATATATGAAATGACAAATGTTTATTCTTCATTAATTATATCGATTTCAGCAGAATCTTTTGTATTTGGGTGTGGTACTGCTCAGCACAAAAGTGTGTAACTGAAAAGGTCTTTGTCAGTTAACCTAACCTAACTTATCTATACATATAATAAAACAGAAACGGAAAAAAGTCTGTACATGAAAGATTAAAAAAAAAAATTACTGCTATGTGATGTGTACAGGATATAGACCCCAAAACGATAGATATTAAAATTTTTGTCTGTTTGTCTGTTTGTATGTTCGCTTTTCACGCAAAAACTACTGGACGGATTTTTACCAAATTTTGTGAAGAAATAGCTTATAACCCGGGTCAACATATAGGGTACCTTTTATTGCGGGAAAATTTCTTTATATTTAATAAAAACCCCTTATTCCTACGGGAAAATACAAAGACTGATTCTTACTAAAATAGATGGCGCCACATGATTATGAAAATATGTTATATTTAATCGCTGTCTCAATTAATAATGAATCATGTTATTTTTTTTATTACCTGCTTCAAAACATAATATAAATTGAAACCCATCCAGGCCCATATAAAATCATAAAAATAATTTCATGTTATTTACGTCATTATATCTACTAAGCAATAGATGGCGCAGGTAGTCAGTAAGATATACCTCTCACAAAAGTACATTCGAATGATTATTTTAATTAGGGTGAAAGCCCTCTCTGTTGCCACTTTAAGATGTTTTTCACTTCTTTCGCATCATAACTACTAAGCAATAGATGGCGCAGGAAGTCAGTAAGATTACGATATACCTTTCACAAATGTACATACGAATGATTATATTAAGTAGGATGAAAGCCCCCGCTGTTGCCACTTTAAGATGTTTTTCACTTCTTTCGCCTATGGTCTTAAGTAGGTATCTATAAAATACAAAATTTATATCTAAAATTGTCAAGAATGTATCTTATACTTTTCTTTACATTTTTAAATTCTTACAATACAAAAAAAATACTTTAAAAAATTTTACAGACTCCAAAAAGTATTTGTCAACTGTAAAGGAAAAATATAATATCTATAATTTAGGTACCTTTTTGAGGTCGGTGCCAGTCAGTTTATTTTTTTTAATTACTTTTTTTTCTTAAGTTTTAGTGTACAATAACAATAAGTTTTAGTGAATTGTTCTATAACATACCCACGGAAACTACTAAACTGATTTTGATGAATCTTAGACTGTTGCCAAAGTTAGAATACACCTAATTTAAATCAAATAGAATCATCTCGATATGCCTTAAGATTTCGAAAAATTCGTGGACAAACATAGTAAAAAACATATAACTAAGTATTCATATACTTGACGACCGATTTGGCGCAGGGGTAGGCTACCCACCTTCTGCGCCAGAGGTCTCGGGTTCGATTCCCGAACAAGACAAATATTTGTGTGCATGAACATGTCTATTTGTCTTGGTCTGGGTGTTAACTATGTATATTAAGTATGTATTTACAAACAAAAAGTATTTAAGTATATATTTATCCGTTATCAAGTTTTCCATGATACAGTTTCTTAATGAAATTAACATGGGCTTAGATAATTGGTGTGATTGTGAGAAGTTATTCATTTATTCATATACTTACGAAATTTAGTTTTATTATAGTAAATTAAAAACCTATTTTTTAAACTTAAAATGTGCGAAGGGTGCCGATTGATGTGTTTTTTACCACACTTTTATTAGCTTCACTTGTAACTAAGTCACAATGTAAGAAAATCTTGGAATTCAATTTTAACCTACTTCTAATTGTTGTATTGATTTGAAACTTTGCAAGTCTATATGAATCCGATGACAATACAATAATTTGCTACTTTCGAGCTGATCTGATGATGGAGTCAAGAGGTGGGCAATAGAACTCTTCAATGGCTGCTAGGAAACCCTTCAAGTTTAGGCTCATTTGTTTTGTTCTGATGAGACCTATTCGGTACACTTAATGGTGAGGGTCTGATGATGGAGCAGGGAGGAAGCCAGTGGCAGTTCTTAATGACCACTAGAAAACCCCTCGAGTTTGGGCTCCGTTGTTTCGTTCTGACGAGACTTATTAGCTGCACTTGGTGGTGAGGGTCTGATGATGGAGCAGGGAGGAAGCCAGTGGCACTCCTTAATGACCAATAGGAAACACCTCGAGTTCTAGCTCATTTGTTTTGTTCTGATGAGACCTATTCGCTACACTCAGGTCCTCAGACCCTCAGGTCTAATGATGGAGCAAGGAGGAAGTCAGTGGCACTCCTTAATGACCAATAGGAAACCCCTCGAGTTTGGGCTCATTTGTTCGTTTTTATAAGACCTATTCGTTACACTTGGTAGTGAGGGTCTGATGATGGAGCTGGGAGGACCCAGTGAAACTCCTCAATGACCTCAAGAAAACCCCTCGAGTTTGGGCTCATTTGTTTCCTTCAGACGAGACCTATTCGCTACACTTAGTGGCGAGGGTCTGATGATGTAGCTGGGAGGAAGCCAGTGGCACTCCTTAATGGCCAGTAGGAAACCCTTCGAGTTCTGGCTCATTTGTTTCGTTCTGATGTGACCTATTCGCTACACTTAGTGGTGTGGGTCTGATGATGGAGCAAGGAGGAAGTCAGTGGCACTCCTTAATGACCACTAGGAAACCTCTCGAGATGGGTTCATTTGCTTCGTTCTGATGAGACCTATTCGCTACACTTGGTGGTGAGGGTCTGATGATGGAGCCGGGAGAAATTCAGTGGCACTCCTTAATTGCCACTAGGAAACCCCTCGAGTTTGGGCTCATTTGTTTCGTTCTGATGAGACCTATTCGCTACACTTGGTGATGGGTCTGATGATGGAGCAGGGAGGAATTAAGGGTTCGGCTCGCGCATCTGGTAACTAATAGACTCCACTTGAATTTGTAAAATACATACAATCACGCCTTTGAGTTATAATATTTACGGGGTGGGCAGACACATGAGTGGACTGTGAAATCGATTACCATCCCCATCCATAGCTTGCCATTTGTTAAACTAAAAAGTAAAAAATAAATATGTAGTTTAAAAAACTATAAAAACACACTTTTATAGGAACAGACTAAAGAGTACAAAATAACCGTCTATTCAGTAACTGAAATTAAAAAGCGTGGTGCGCCCTTTGCGAAGCATGCATTCAAGTACTTACTTAATATTGACAACGCGCACCACGCTTTTTAATTTCAGTTACTGAATAGACGGTTATTTTGTACTCTTTAGTCTGTTCCTATAAAAGTGTGTTTTTATAGTTTTTTAAACTACATATTTTTTAATCACATTTTAAAAGATACATCGAGAAATCAATACTTAACTAACTTAGATAAAATAAAAGAAACATCTGAATTATTACTATTGTTATTATGACTTTAAAGTCATAGATAAAAAGTAGGTATATTATCAAGCAAAAGTTATTAACGAAATGTTTTAAGCTAAGTAAGCACTCGGGGCAGTGGCCAAAACTGAAGTTTTCACCCTATTGATGTAATATTTCTATTTCGCATTTCCACTCGACGCTAGATGTCGCTACAGTAAGTATAGTGGTGCCACAAATATATCTGACCCGGTGACAGTGGTCGTGGAGGAGCCACTAGCAATACAAAATTAACTGTCAAAATGGACTGCCGGCAGTCAACAGTATATTTAGTACCAAAAACTAACCACTGTGTGAAATAAGTTTGTCGCAATGTAGACAAAATGTCACCAATGTAATTTTGAAAAATTTGCTCATAAACGCTAAGTGGCCAGTACGTAGATACCGACACCTACCTACCATTTTTTATGTCATTTAACCGGCTCTGGCTACTTAGGCCTTCAGCCGTAGGTACCATCCAATAAAATAAAGGAATATTAAAAATAGTTTTCTATCTAACTTATTTATTCATTTATTTACTAGGAAAGCTTACATAAATGATGTTAAATTAAATAATTAAATGGTATATCATTACATTTTATACCTGTTACTTAAAGAAAGTTAATTACAAGCTCTCACAAATAGGAAATGTCTCCATATCAAAATACTAGCCTTCCGCCCGCGACTTCGCAAGCTCGGACTAAACGACGACGTTATCCCGCGGGAATGTTTTTTTTTTTTTATTTTTTTTTTCTTTTCCTTATCTTGCAATCAGTCGGATAGACTATAAGCAGATGGTTTGTAGTCAATATGGCTTGTAGGGAGCCACTTCCATCGGAGCGCGCCCATTATTGCTTGCAGTCAACTGTCTAGGTGACTGAGTATGGTCTAGTCAAAAATGTCTCGCCTCTTCTTGAGTCGACGAATGCTCTCAGATATGGTTAGCTGTCCTGCAAGCTGATTTGGGTGTTTATGTAGTCGTGACTTATAGTTAGCACCACAGCAGCTAATCACTTCTTTGACCATTGGCAGATTCAGGATGTCATGGATCTCCTCTGTTTTGATAAACCATGGCGCGTTAGATATTTGTTTTAAGATGTAATTCTGCGCCCTTTGAATTATCATGATATTGGAGTCGCAGGCAGAACCCCATAGTTCAATTCCGTAAGTCCAGATTGGTTTTAGCATTGTTGTATATATGAGAATCTTGTTATCAATTGCTAATTTTGAGTTTCTACCAAGTAGCCAGTAGAGACCCCTATATTTTAAGTTGATCTCATCTCTTTTCGTTTGGACGTGCTTCTTCCAGGTGAGCCTGCGGTCTAGGTGCATTCCCAAGTATTTTACTGAGTTTTGATGGGGAAGATGACTACCATTTAGAGTAACTGGGGCACAGTCCTCTTTGCGAATAGTAAACGTTACGTGCACCGATTTGGACACGCTAGCTGCAATCCTCCATTTCGCCAGCCATTTCTCCATTTTATTTAGTCCACTTTGTAAGAGCTCAGAAGCTTGGGTTGGACATGGGCTAGAAGCAAGTAAAGCTGTATCGTCTGCAAAGGTCGCTACTGTGACATTTTGACTTTGTGGTAGGTCTGATGTGTACAGAGTGTACAAGACTGGTCCAAGTACAGACCCTTGTGGGACTCCTGCAGTGATGTTGTGGAAATTGGACGAGCAATTATTTTCCTTGACTTGAAATATTCTATCAGTTAAATATGATTTAAGGATTCCGAAATAGGTGTGTGGTAGTAAGGATTTTATTTTGCATAGCAGCCCTTTGTGCCAAACTCTGTCAAAAGCCTGCAGTATATCCAGGAAAGCCGATGAACAGTACTCCTTTTTTTCAAAAGATTTCCTAATTGCTCTACACACTCTATGAACTTGTTCCGTGGTGGCATGTTCTTTTCGAAAGCCAAATTGATGATCGGGAATGATGGTCTTTTCTTTCAGGACGCTGGTGAGTCTATACAGCAATATTTTCTCAAATAGCTTGGACACGATTGGCAGTAAACTAATGGGTCTGTATGAAGTAACTTCGTGGCTAGGTTTGCCAGGTTTGTGTACCATTATTATTTGTGAGACTTTCCACAGGTCTGGATAGTATCCTATACGCAGAATGGCGTTAAATAAATTGGTGAGATACACAATTGCCTTACGTGGAAGCTCTTCTAGAACTTTTTTATCGATGAGGTCGAACCCTGGAGCTTTATTGTTATCCATTGATTTGATAATTCTAAAGACTTCCTCAGGACTTGTTAGTTTTAGTGGTAGATCGAGCTGAAGGTCCTGGTCAAGAATATTGTTAATTTCAGATTCATCAGTATTTGCTACGGCATCGTTTGATTTGAAAACTTGGGAGAGATGATACGCAAATGCGTCAGCTTTGTCTTGTGCGGTTTTAGCCCAGCTTCCGTCTTGTTTTCGGATTGGAGGCTTGTGCTGTTGTGGTCGATTAAAGTTTTTACATGCTCTCCATAGTGAGTAGTTTGTGTCTTTCGAAGGTGAAAGGCCTTCTAAATATGTCTCTAGTGCCACGTCATTTGCCTCCGAAATAAGCGTTTTCAACTCGCTTGACGCTTTGTTGAGTGCCCTTTTGTCGCATGGGAGTCTGCTAGTGTGCCATACACGCCGGAGTCTTCTTTTTTCCAAGATATTTAATCGTATTGTTTCAGAATATACTTTACTTTGTTGTGGGCGCTCGATAGAATCCGGCGTGCAGATCCAACAGCATTTTTGGATCGTGTTGGTTATTGTCCTGACAGCATCGTCAATGTCGGTCTCAGTTTTAAGAGCTATTTTCAGCTCGAGATTCTCCTCAATCAGCTCACGAAAGTTACTCCAATCTGTGCGTTTGTTGTATAGTTTAGGATTTCTTACAACATTGAGAACTGTGGTACCAATTGTAAGTATTACTGGAACATGGTTTGTGTCGGCATCTAGGCAGGTTTGGATATGGTGGAAAAGTCTAGATAGACCCTTAACGACAAAGAAGTCTATCACGTCAGGTAGTTTGTTTAGGTCAGAAGGCCAGTGCGTAGGCTCTGCTGTAGCGATTGTGGTTAGGTGGTTCTTATCCAAGCTTTTCTTTAATTCTCTACCTCTGGTGGTAGTCAATCTGGAGGCCCAATGCTCGTGCTTTGCATTCCAATCACCCCCGGCTATAAAGCGCGGGCCCAAGATGTTGAAGAACTCATCATATTGCTCCTCTGTTATTTTATGTTTTGGGGGACTGTATATGGCTGAGACATTGAATGCTCCATTTCGGTCTTCAATTGAAATAGTTGTGGCTTGGATATGGTCTTTTTTAAACTGCAGTAGTTCGTAATGCTTAATATTAGATTTGACTATAATAGCCGCTCCAGCATGGGCAGTACCGTCTGGGTGATTCGTTGCGTAGATATTGTAATTTTGTATTCTTATACTACTGCTTTTGGTAAAATGGCGGGAATGTGATATTTTTCAGGGATATAAAGTAGTCTAAGGCAGCCATTACACAGTCCATCCAGATCGCGATCACTGATCGTGATCTTGATCGCGATCGAGATTTACTATGTAGATATTTTGCGATCAAGATCGCGAGCCGTCAATCACCTTCGTACACAGTCAATCTGGATCGCGATCATTGATTTTGATCGCGGATCGCGATCCAGATTGACTGTCTATTGGCTGCCTAAGTATGTCATTTTCAGCTGCCAAACTATTCCCATTCCAAAAGTCACGTCGATCCGTTGCATCAATTTTGACGTGAAAGACAGATAAACAAACAAACCCTCTTTCACATTTATAATATTAGTATGGATACACACAATCTCTTTTTCATTTTATAGTAAAAATATGATTGGCCTGATATTATGCATTACTAAGTATATAATAATCTAAAACTCTAAATATATAACCGCCTATATGTTAAATGTCTGTGATGTTTATTGTGGCGTTTTCATCCCTTCTAGGTTAATTCGCTTAGAATGTAATGAATGACGAACTTCGCAATCGCATCCCAACCGTGTAAAAGCTAACTACGTGACATTGGCGGAATTGTGAACAAACACAAAGCAAGCCATTAAGGAAGAAGAAGAAGAAGAAGAACATAAATTTTAGCTTGATACCTCCCACGCATACTTGAGAAAAAGTTTCTTGATAGGTAGACGGACAGATCTATGAATGAGGGCTCAACTATGTTCATGCAGCATTTGATAACAACATACCATGTTCATACCCTAGCCTGCATATTCGATATTCTTTAGACCCTTTTAGTAGAGAATAGGATTTCAAGAAGAGCGTTATGAAATCTGGGCAACAAACACACATAAACTAAACTAACACAAAAGTCACTACACCGCGCGTACGAAGTCGCGGGCAACAGCTAGTAATAAATAAATACCAATATGTGTACAAAAGTTTCCATGTCAGCAAGTGCATTGTATGTGTGTATTCTGTTAGAGCAGAATGTTCAGTTATTAACAGGGTTCGAGGATATATATCAATGGATATTATATCATCATAAAAATCCGCAAGATTTGCATAAAATTGTATGGAAATCCAGAAACTCTGATTCTCATATCTCCTTAGAACGCTGATCAGATCAGTTGTTTGTGTATAGCGATCTGAATCTCCTCCAATCACTCCCTAGAGTGCAGTCATCTGATCACAGCTAGGTCAATCTCTGGCGGAGAACCAAGGCTTCAAAGTTACCTCGTTTGTATGAAAATCGACTGGTGTCTTTAATTATTTGACGGCCACTGTATTTCCGATATACAGGGCCTCCCAAAACTATGCCACATGGAGGGAAAGTACCTTATATACTGAAGATATAAAATTTTACTGAAAGAAAACTTCATTTTTATTTTAAAAAAGAAAACGAACTGCATTCAAAGAATTTCAAATAATAGCATGTCTGAACTGGGAATTGAACCCGCTGAATGTAAAAATTTTTATTTTTATTATACCAATTTATGTCCGTTCGGGTCAAATCTTGCGAGCTAAATTTGACCCACTTTCCAATGTCCGATTGAGCTGAAATTTGGAATTCACCTTTAGTTCCGATGACAGTGCAATTAAATATATAATCAGTATAGTTATCAATTCAGAATTCTTGCAAATTTTCAAGTTCTATATTCTTGTTTTGTTGTGATGGTTCCTTGACACGTCATTGTCAATGTACCATAAAGTTATAATCAGCGAGCATTCAGCGAGCGCAATCTTCATAGAGTACGTGTCAGATAACTCTGCGACTGGGACGTTTTTGGCGCTAGTTACAGTACATTATTTTGTTCTAAGCTTATGAAAAATATTAGTAATTAGTATTCGATTTTGACCCCACGCAGACTTATCTGGCGAACACTCTAAATTCAACTAGTAATAGAACACACGTCCCAACCCGACAGCCGATTTGAATTGGTTATTTGTGAAAGCTCTTGGAGCGTTCCTGGCTGAGCTGGGCTGGCTGGAGTGATCTGGCCGCGCACCCTCCGGACGCAAAATAGGCGCAATAGACGTCGAGTTGCGGAAACCGCCCGTATTGCTAAGAAGAAGAAGAAGAAAGGTTATTTGAGAAAGAACATGAGTCCAATTGAGTCACACCAACACATCAAAATATGACTATAAAAATTACTGTTTGCGCGTACTAGTGCAAGTAACAACAGTTTTTGTTTCATCGAAATCTGGCCAGGATTTCCAAAGTTACAGCGTTGTAAAGTTTCACCAGCTTTAGTAAATTTGCTTTCCTTGCGCGCTATTGCGATGACGTCATGTCGTAGTGACATCTCCGATTGCGACTGCTGCGGGTGATTTCCGTCCAACTGTACCTACATAGAGTCCGTCCGTGCGCAATCTTCGCGCAACTGGTGCGTTTTTGGAGCTAGTTACAGTACATTTTCTTCGTTCAAAGGTAATGGTAAATGATTAGTATTCGATTTCGACCGCGCGCAGCCGCACTCTTAAACTGTCACCTACTGTCCATTTGACGGCTTCGTGTTATTGTTGATCGAAGTTTGACGGTTGCTATTTATATTTACAGAATACCGCCCGCCATTACGAAAGTTGATTTAATTTATTAATCACGAAAATACAACTTAATTATGTATTTGAAGGTGTTTTTTCACATGGGCTCAACACAAAATTGGTCATTGATCGACTATAAGAAAAATAAATAAATTTATTGCGAAACCGTGAGAGCGCAACTCTAATAGCCAATTACCCCAAGAGCTATCCGATATTTTTGTAAAAAATTCAATAACAGGACAAATTTTTGTAAAAGGCCCTTAAATATAATTTTAAGAGACTATATTTTGGAATCCAACATAATATCGCATTGGAAGGTATAAAAAAAAAGTTATATCCCGAAAATGGTGCAATTCTTTCAGCAAATATGCTATCACCAATTTTATCGTTAACATGTGTTTATGTTCACCATATCTAAGCACCAAAGTCGAAATCCATAAAGATATAAAACGGGAAACTAATACTTTAGGAAGAAGTCGGTTGTTTCTGGTAGCATTTTTAACATAGGTGTAATGCCAATTTGAGTTTACGTAGAGAGTTTTTTTTAAAGTTTATTTGTTTTTCATTTACAAATATAGGGGGATTATATCATTTTACGAAAGATAATAATAAATGTATTCAAATGTAAAGTGAATAACACTTATACCATTTTTGCCTATTTTTTATAGATTTTTTAAAGCTTTGTATTTGTTTTTTTTTAATGTCGCTGTCATAAATATTGGTGGATTACTAATGAATTATTTATTAAACTAGATAATCTAATTTTCAATGTTAAGAAATTACTGATATAGAATTATTGTTGAGTCTCCATAGAGCGAATTAGTTTGGCTCTCGGGCTAAATGGAGAAATACCGAAGCGCCAACTCTCAATCGCGATGTGACGTCACACGTTAATTCCATTGGCTCGCCCGAATTTTTCACGGAGGCCGTACTTTAACGTTTAATATCTCAGTCATTTTTGAAGATAGGAAAAAAATAAAAACATATTCGTATTTGATAAGAAAAAGTGATGTGATACAAGGCCTTGTCCAGTGATGTGATACAACGCCTTGGCCAAGGCCAGATTTGGTGCAGCTTTTTTGATTTGATTTGAATTTGATTTGGTACGAACGTGTGTAGCACGGATTATACCTATTTGCTTTACAGCAAAGTTCGTCCGCACCAAATCGGCGGTTAGGTCAGGTCTGGACATGTGTAGCGGCTATAAGACGCGAGCATAAAACGCGAAGTTGCTATATTCAGACCCTACTTAACTAGGTGTCACTTTGCACATAAATAGTTCACTAAAGTATACGACAGATGGCTCCAAGTTAATACAACCATAGTCTACCTACAGAAAAGAAAAATCCTTTTTTTCTAAGTACTATGTTTATCAACTTCATTGTTATTAAGTATTTATTTTTTAAATACTTAATGAAATGAAGCGACTTACAAACACGTCCAATAATAACTAAAAATACAAAAATAAATTATATTTAAAAAACTTTTATTTAAAATCAAGCTTTTATTCATATGTCCTAAAAAGAATAAAATAAACTTTGTATCAAGACAAATCCAACAAATTTATTACATTAAACAATTTATATGTTTTAAAAGCTTGTCGCGAGATTTTATTGTTACTGGGCTTGCACTAAACACAAATGCTTTCACTTATATTTAACTTATGAAATAAAGCGAAATTAAACTTTTTGACATATTTTGCACTTTCAGGACTCAATGTACTTCGCTTGATGAATGAAACTACTGCTACGGCTTTGACTTATGGAATTTACAAACAGGATTTACCTGCTCTTGAAGAAAAACCAAGAAATGTTGTGTTTGTTGATTTCGGTCATAGCTCACTACAGGTAAGGGATGTTGCTTTAAATATAATGGAAAAATTAAGCACCTGCTTGGATGTTGTTTTTACCTGTATATTTCTGTGATGGAAATTATTAAATACGATATAACTAATTGTAGGTTGCAGCTTGTGCCTTCAACAAGGGAAAACTACGGGTTCTTGCTACTGCAAATGACCCACAGTGCGGGGGACGAGACATTGATGCTGCACTCGCAGAATACTTTTGTCAAGATTTCACCACTAGATTCAAACTTGACCCTAGGAAGAATCAAAGGTACAAAATATGTTTGAGCACATTTTGGCTTTAACTGCTTTTAATTTTTAATAGAAGACATTTTTTTTAATGGGTTTCAATTTTGAATAACTTCCCTTACATTTTTTTCTACATTTGTATTTTAGGGCATACCAGCGATTGTTACAAGAAGTTGAAAAATTAAAAAAGCAAATGTCTGCAAATAGCACTCGCTTGCCTCTGAACATCGAGTGCTTCATGGAAGAACGAGATGTGACTGGAGACATGCAGCGTGGTCAAATGGAGCAATTAAGTGCAGAAACATTCACAAGATTTGAAAGAACTCTCAGGGCTATACTTCATAATGCAAGTATGTATAACACAGATTCTTATTGTCAATTTCATTAAACGAAATGAGTGTTCGATTATTACTTCTTGGCTTTATAAGAATGTGGTGAAAGAAAAAGTTTATGAGAAACAGAGAAAGCTGAAAGAAAAGTGTGACTTCAAACTCTGAAAACATCCGAGACAATATTAAATTGTTCTGATGTCTTCTAAAGTCTGTTCTGTTGTAAAGATGTCTCGAAGTGGGTAAAATAAGTCCGAAATGAATGTGATAAGAGATGAAAAAGGTGAGCTAGTGACAGATGAAGTGGGAGTAGTCAAAGAATGGAAGAAATATTTTGAGAGTTTGTTTGATAGGAATGGCTATATGCCTAAAGCTTCTGAAGAAAGTGTGGAGGATATGGCAGAGTCAGAAGAGAGTGAAAGAGAATTTACATGTGGATGAGATAATGAGTGCGATAAAAGTCATAAAAAAAGGTAAAGAAGCCATTTGGAACGTCTGTAAAGTATAACAAAATATTCATGTTGTCATTTTAATTAGAGCAGGGAGATAATACAGTAATTGTACAAGCATTCGAAGTTTTTATAAATAAAACTCGTATTAAGGTGTTATTGATTCAAGATTAAAATAATCGGCCCAATAACTGAAAAGATCAAGATGGCAGCTACTTTTTCTCATTCTATTAATAGATTCCTTGTTGGGAACCACACAGATCCCCAGCCAGATATCGATTTCAAATCAATAACTGTCTTATTCTATTATCGGACTCATTGTCGAAAACCACAGCTTAATAATTACTCTCGACGGAATCGAATTCACATCAGGATCGAAATGATGTTAAAACAGTACTAACCACAGTATACAGTACTCTGGAAACCATAGCAACCGTTTTCAAAGTACCAAAATAACAGATTTTTTAGGTTGATTCGATTCTAATGTGAACACGACTCGATTCCGTTAAAAGTAAGGGGGCTGATCCCCAGATATCAATTTTCAATAACAATGAAGTTTCGTGGTAGGTATCAATTCTTATTATTTTTCACCTTTATAGAAAACGCGCGCTCAAAAAATATACGGCAAATATCACCTAAACAACCAAACGATTTATTTAAAAGAAAAAGCTTTTTATTTACTAATAATAAATCATTCTTACCTTTCAACATCAGCAGGAAGCTTCGATCAACAATAACAATATTGTTGATCGAAGGCAGGAAGTTTAAAAAATGAAAGCTCCGGTTTTGAAGAAACCGGAGTTCAAGCAGCCGAGCCCTATTATAATACTACGCAATAGAATACAACAAAGAGTAACCACTCGTCTCGACCACAAATTATGTAGACGCAGCAGTCGCGGCACTCGCGACTGACAGCACTTCGATGCACTCTTAGGGGCCTTGTATAGACGTGCGTCTGTGTGCGTGTGTCATTTCGAACGATTTCTACGTAGCTTCCTAACTGCTTTAGCTTATATATAAACTGTGCCAGTGACAAGCAGCCAGTGGACACGCACACATGCGCAGCATGCTTGTAGTAGTGTAATCAGTTCGCACCGTTCTATGAAGTAAACTCTCTGTTATACGTAGTATTTTTTTTTACCCTGCGATATTGCTATTTATTTTCCTCACAATCGAAGTGAAAAGCAGAGTGTATAACTCGTACATAAAACCTATTTTACCCTCGACTTGACTATCCATATATTGCATACTTGGATATATACGTCTCGTGTAAAATTTGGTGTGTAATATATGATATAACAACATTTTGTATAATACTCACAAAATATAACAACACATTACATAAAATCATTTCATATAACGTTCATTTTGTATAATCAACGAATGATATAAATTAAAATATATAATTTTAAATCGTATAATGAACAATTGATATAAAAACGTTTCATATAACAAACATTTATTGTATAATATTTAAAACACATAATGGTTATATAACATAACAACATTTCATATAACGTTCATTTAGTATAATAAACGAAAAACTATTTCTGGCGCTTCGCCGGCCGCTGCCGCGGCATGCTCGCTTCGCTCGCTCGGCTCGCGCTGTTTTGTTCACAGTTCTAACCTAACCTAACCTATTATCAATTGTTTATCACCGTTGTGGCTTTTCATGGCGGGGGGCTTCGCCCCCCGAGCCCCCCTTTCGAGTGCACTGCACCCCCAGTGCCCCCTGCTCCTTTGCCTACCCTATACATTTAATTGACTAATTGATGATTATATAAAACAAAATTATATCAAATGAAATTATTACATATGATGATTATATGAAACAAAATTATATCAAATGACCGTTATAGCAAATGTGTTGTATATAAAATGAGCGTTATGTCAAATGATATTATATAAAATGATGATTATATGAAATAAACATTATGCAAAATGACATTAGTTGAAGTGTTGTTATGACAAACGTTTATTATGTCATATGAACGTTATTGAAATGAAATTATACCAAATGAAATTATATCATTCATTACGCACCCGGTAAAATGATACGTTTTATGCACTTGTTGTACAATCTACTATAAATGGCTAGTAGTAGGTAGTAGGAAAAAGTTGGACGATTCCTAAACAATAATATTATTTCATCTAATTATATGAATAAAATCTTTTTGACTTAAACTTCTTTAAACTTTTATCGACCACTGCACTACACTAGTGTCCCCTAATTTAAAAAAAACTATGCATCTTCTTGTCTCGCTTTAATTCTGCCATCCCTATCAGACATAATATTATTTTGGCCTATGCGAGCGAGACAGGTAATTATGACATCACTGAAAGAAATTAATTTCAAATGCAGTCTTATTTATTGGTACCTAGTTTGATTGTTCCTGCACAGTGTGATTGGTTCATTTTAAATTCCTGCAGCGCCAAGAGAGGTTGATTGTAAGGTTTTATTTGTGTGCGGAATTAATGCTTACAGTAGGAAGGACGAGTAGGAACACACACATTCATAGACGCGGCGGGTCGGGTATGTATCATAATAACTATGGTCATTACGACTATGGTCGAAATAACTACGATCGATTCACATATTTTCATAATGACTATCGAACGACTCAACTACTGTTCATTTCACCTACGGTTGATTGAACTACGGTTGATTCAACTAACGAACGATTGGCCTAATGTTCATTTCATTTACTGGTTGTTTCGACTATGAACGATCAACGACTCGCATACAACAAGCTTATTAATTGGAAAGTTTATTAAATGGATTTGGGCGCGTTGGATTTTTTTTTTTGGTTAGGGTGTCGCAAACATAAAATTTTTGACTGTTTTAGCACAGTCTACTTACTACATACAGTCGTTCATCGGAGGCGTCTAGACAGAGCAATCGTGCGGGGTACGCGGGGCAGGAGGGGAGAGGGTCCTTCCCATATACCATACAAAATTTTGTTAGCTAAAGTCTATTTATTTGAGCATGTCTTGTCTTAAAAGGTAAACAAACATGACATCACAATCAACTATAGTGTTGGGCACAAAATGATCAATTCGTTTTCCATCCGATTTTTTCAATTTTTTTAGATCAGTTCATTAGTTTAACGCTTATTCATAGTTTATCGAATTATTATAGATTATTTTCAATAAAAAATGAGTAAGCTTAGTATCATTGAGATTTTAAATTATTTTTATGCATTCGCAATGTATTTCTGTAAGTATAGGAAAAATGTGATAGTAAAAAACCACGAGCCCTATAAGTGGCTTTCAGGCGGAATTCGAACCCGCGGCTCCGGGAATCGGGCCCGATGCTCTGATCAACTGAGCTACAGAAAGGCTAAAAGTACCTTTACAGCACCTTGTTTTAAAGTATTGATATGATGTCATGAAAAGTGAAGCATTTTTAAAACTACAGTTGTGTATCATATGTGAGACAAAATTTAATCAAGTGTAGTCTTGTTTTATTGCATCTAACTAAATTAAAACAAATAATCCCTTTAAAGAAAAATGCTATAATAATAGCATTTTTGATAACAATCGACACAAGCGTGCGTGCTACATCTCTACGTAAAACATCATGTTATGGATCGTTTTTTTTTAATTTGATGGTTTAGAGAGAGTAAGGTTTGAGGCTAGGAATTGCATTATTCCTGACATTGTACTTACGTCGTTTTAGAATATAGCATTTTCAATTCGCACCCCCCGGCGAATAAAGTGGTACTGTGACATTACAACCTTTTTAATGCTATTCCATTTCTGGATTATACGGGTCCAAATCTATGTATTAGATTTGGACTATATGTAGAATTAATTATAGTTGATGATAGAAACACAGTTGAAAATATTAAGGTAGAAAAAAGGCGAAACCCGCTATTACAACGCAAAACATCAAGTGTCTGAAACGTATACGTGCATTACGATACTATTCTAGAAGATTCACACGGGGGCAGACGCAGTAACGTGATATTACGACTTTACTGGTAAAAAAGCAGTCTCAGAAACTGTAGTAATCGCTAGCGTTAAATAAAATAATAAATAAATAAATCATTTACTCATAAACCAACAATTACATAGGTACATAATTAGTACAAATACACAAATTGAATTACTTAAATCTAGGGTTTTATAGGTTACAACAGACCATACTGCGATCGCCAACCCGCCTGCCAAGCGTGGCGATTATGGCAATAAATAAATAAATTACGGCTATGGTAACGGCGGGGCAGGGGGTGCTAAGAATCCCCGAGTAGGCTCTGGCTACCAACACCGACGACTCGATCTGGCAACCTACAACACGCGCACATTGAGGCTCGACGCGAAGCTCGTAGAGTTGGAAGAGGCAATAAGTAAGTTACATTGGGATATCATTGGGTTATCTGAAGTCCGAAGAGAGGGGGAGGACTCGATAACCCTGCAATCCGGTAACTTACTTTACCACCGGGAGGGCGACCAACAGTCCATTGGTGGTGTCGGGTTCATCGTCCATAAATCCCTTGTCAACAACGTGATCACCATCGGAAGTGTCTCGAGCAGGGTAGCGTACCTGGGGGGCTACCGCGTAACTTTATGGGTATGAACTTCATACGTTTTTGGGAACTTTAAGTCAATTTTATAAAGAAAATAGCCGCTATCAGTTCCTTGTTTTGTGAAGTCGGGTATAACGATAACTAGCTAGCAACGTTCAACAGAACAAAGCAGCAAAAATCTATCAAGATAAGGAATTCAAATGACAGTTGAAGCCCATACCCATATCCAAATTTCTTAGCCGGTAGCCCCCCTGATACTCAGATTATCGAAACGATATTCGCTGAATGTTATCCAGGTCTACGCTCCGACCTCGAAACACGACGATGTCGAAGTCAAATTCAATAGTTAATTATTATTTACTTATGTACATGAGTACATGATAATTATCGATTGAAAAATTGTTTAACTTCAATTGGTTCATTCTTATACCCCATCACTAGTAAAAGTCAGTTGAAAGCTGTCAAAATCGGAAAACAAATTTTTGGTTCGCGTATTATTTTGATTTTTTTGCAGATTTCGACGGGAATTATGTGATATTTACTTGGGAAAGGATGCAGTGTAATATGATTAATGAATGAATCACTTGTAGTGTGAATAAATTTGAGTGATTTCTTTGGAAACACAAGATATGTGTTCAATGTCAGGTTTGTTTATATACGTTATAAGACATGCGTATATAAATAGACTTTAGATGGGAGCTTTGCGACAGGGCTTTCTCATTTGATTTCAAATATTGAATTGGAAAAATAATATTTAGTTTCTTTTATATTGGTTTTCTGTAGGGGTTTTTAAGTGTGTTTATTACGATTTTTGGAATTCAAGATGGCGGCCGCGTTATTTTTTCAATTTTGTGATATTGGTGTTATGGAAGGGGTTTTTAGGGATGCTAAGCTCGATTTTGATGTGAGTTTTGGAATCCAAGATGGCGGCCGCGCTATTTTTTCAGTTTTGTGATATTGGTGTCATGTAAAGGGTTTTAGGGGTGCTAAGCTCGATTTTGATGTGAGTTTTGGAATCCAAGATGGCGGCCGCACTTTTTTTCAGTTTTGTGATATTGGTGTCATGTAAAGGGTTTTTAGGGGTTCTAAGCTCGATTTTGATGTGAGTTTTGGAATCCAAGATGGCGGCTGCGTTTTTTTTCTATTTTGTGATATTGGTGTCATGTAATGGGTTTTTGGGTGTGCTAAGCAATTATTAACTGTCCTAGTTTTAATAGATTTTTCCAGCGCATTTAATGCCGTTTATCACGAAATTCTCCTAGCTCGGTCGGTTAGGTATTTCTTCTATGGCACCTACTTGGTTCTCTTCCTATCTTTGCGATTGCCAGCAAGCCGTGCGAGTAGATCGGACGCTGTCTGACTGGCTCGACTTGGAGGCTGGCGTTCTACAAGGCGGTGTATTCTCCCCTCTTCTCTTTTCCTTGTTTATCAACTCTCTGACCTCTCATTTTTCCTCTTCTTTCCATCTCTATGCCGACGATCTACAACTTTATGCGCAACATAATATCCACAGTTTAAATAATGTTGTCGCGCTAATTAACTGTGATTTGATGATGCAACAAGTTGGCCGCCACCTTGGATTTTTATATTTTTAAAATTGCTTTGCTGTTTTCTTGTCCAAATAGTACCAAAAACCAAATTTCATCCAAATCGGCCCACAATTTTTAAAATTGCTTTGCTGTTTTCTTGTCAAAATAGTACCAGAAACCGAGTTTCATCAAAATCGGCCAACAAACAAAAATTTGGGCGCCATCTTTAATTTTTTTACATTTTTGACATTGCGTTGCTATTTTCTTGTCAAAATAGTACCAAAAACCTAGTTTCATTAAAATCGGCCCACAAACAAAAAAGTTGGCCGCCATCTTGGATTTTTAATATGTTTTACATTGCGTTGCTGTTTTTTTGTCAAAATAGTACCAGAAACCGAGTTTCATCAACATTGGCCCAAAAACTTAAAAGTTGGCCGCCATGTTGGATTTTTAATATTTTTAACATTGCGTTTCTGTTCTCTTGACAAAATAGTACCAGAAACCGAGTTTCATCAGAATCAGCCCACAAATAAAAAAGTTGGCCGCCATCTTGGATTTTTCAAAAATTTTATCATTGCGTTGCAGTTTTCTTGACAAAATAGTACCAAAAACTGAGTTTCATCAAAACCGGCCAACAAACAAAAAAATTGGCCGCCATCTTGGATTTCTAATATTTTTATCATTGCGTTGCTGTTTTCTTGTCAAAATAGTACCAGAAACCGAGTTTCATCGAAATCGGCCAAGAAACAAAAAAGTTGGCCGCCATCTTGGATTTTTTATTATTTTAACATTATGTTGCCGTTTTCTTGTCAAAATAGTACCAAAAACCGAGTTTCATTAAAATCGGCCCACAAACAAAAAAGTTGGCCGCCATGTTGGATTTTTTAATTATTTTAACATTGCGTTGCTGTTCTCTTGTCAAAATAGTACTAAAAACCAAGTTTCATCAAAATCGGCCCACAAACAAAAAAGTTGGCCGCCATCATAAATTATTCCCATTAGGATAACGTCTCGTTCTTGTGTAGTCCACTCGGTCGAAACCGCGGGCGGAAGGCTAGTCACAATATAAACCTGTGAACTTCGCCATATCTATATACCTTTTTAGTAAGTTAGTCAAGATGTATAAAATGTATTCCTTCCACTCTGCACTACCAATCTGCACTACCGGTAGTGCAGATCGGAATTTTTTGTCCTATCTGCACTACTGTATTTCCAGCTGTCAAACCGGTAGTGTCGTTGGGAATTATTTATTCCCTTTTGCACTACCGTGTAGTAGTGCACAATGGAATTTTAAAAAGTATTACTTTTTCATTCCCAACTGCACTACTAAACTTTTGTGTATGCGAACTCTTTGCTTCTACGGCTTTACGTTATTTGGATTTTTTATCCCTTCTTTTTTACTTAGTACTAAGTACTGATAAATAATATAAAAAAAATTAAAAGAAAAACAAAATTAATTTGTCAAAACAAATTTAGACATTATTTGTTTTTAATATTAATAAGTTATATATGTATTAATAACTTATACTTACTGTTACATGTATTATTATATATTATTATCAGGGCTATTCATTTTTATTTTTAAATTTAATTGAGGTTGAGGTAACAACACTTATGAACGTCAAAGAAGCTACAACTAAAAAAAAAAAATATATATAAAAATATTTATAAATTCTACATGACATTTCATAAATAACGTAAAACCGTAGAAGCAAACAGTTCGCATACACAATTGTTTGGTAGTGCGGTTGGGAATGAAAAAGTAATGCTCTTTATAATTCCATTGTGCACTACTACACAGTAGTGCAAAAAGGAAGAAATAATTCCTAACGACACTACCGGTTTGACAGCTGCAAATACAGTAGTGCAGATAGGACAAAAAAATCCAATCTGCACTACCGGTAGTGCAGATTGGTAGTGCAGAGTGGAAGGAATGAAATGTAACTCCTTTTTTTCGGCGGAGTCTTACAACTATACGCGTGTTACAGTTTTACAACTGTCTGGACATCGGCGGCATTTTCGCCAATGTCAAACGCGATGACTGACTGTATGTAGTAAGTATACTGTGGTTTTAGTATGGAGCGGGGACTTGTAAAATTTTCAAGAATAAATTTTATAAAAATGAAAATATCTCGAAAACGGTGCGTCATAGCTGAAATCTAACAAAATTTTCGTTCCCCTTTGGTGCCCCGGAGATACCTAGGAGGCATCCGATGGACATATAAAAAAAAATTTTTGTTACTTATTTCTAATTTTTTATATATTTTGGGAAAAACAGAAGGGGGGACGGGGGGCGAAGCCCCCCGCCACCCAACAAAATGTAACAGACGTTTCAGGTTAGGTTAGGTTAGAACAGTGACCAAAACGCCGCGCGAGCCGAGCGAGCGAAGCGAGCGTGCAGCGGCAGCGGCCGGCGAAGCGCCAGAACTGATTTCATACACCCCCCTTTACCCCCTACTTCAGTTTAATAGGAAATGGGAATATGTCTAAAGTCGCTTCTGGCGCTTTGCCGGCCGCTGCCGCGGCACGCTCGCTTCGCTCGCTCGGCTCGCGCGGTATGTTCATATAGACCTAACATGCTCGTCGCTTCGCTCCTCGCACCTATTAGCAGTACAGTCACGAGCAATAATATGTATACAACATAGGACTATGTCATATTACAATATTGAATGACTTCTGTGACACTGATCGTTTTCTTTTGGAACGCTACAGTGTGACAAAGTTCTATGTTGTATATTGTATACATAATATTATTGCTCGTGTCTGTACATGAGTCACTATTTTTAAACTTAATAAACCGTGTAGGTGAGTTGACCGTAGGTGAAATGACCAGTAGTTCAATCAACCGTAGGTGAAATAACCGTAGGTGAGTTGTTCGTAGGTGAGATGAGCAGTAGTGATTTCGTACATTAGTTATTTTAAAAATAGGTGTAACGACCAATAGTTATTTTGAACAGTAGGTCTTTTGACCGTAGTTATTTCGACCATAGTCGAAACGACCGTAGTTATTATGATACATACCCGGCGGGTCCGGCTGTCGAATGCCTACATTGCAGAAAACCTACGTAGTAAATATAAAATAATCCACATCTCATATTCTCTACTTCGTAATAAGACTTAATCGCATTATGACATAGTAGCAAAATGCCTACTTTTTGAAAATAGGTACTTACAGTTAGATACGGAAATATTTACCTACGAACTGACAACTAAAGAAAATCAACCAACTGTCATGTTGAAGTATGCTTGGTAACAAAATGCCTATTATTTATAGATAATGCATTTTACCTACTATCTATCGATTGTGGTCGATTAAAAGTATTGTTCTATTTATTATAACGATACAATACTAATGGATATATAACGTATATAATATATAACAATATAACGATAATGGATAATAATCTAAAGTTTATAAAAAATCAAAAAGGAAAACCGGCTCTTCTTTATGACGGTCATCAATATAACGTCGCGAAGAACAATAAAAACGGAAGCCTCTGGCGATGTGTCAAGAAACATGAATGTTCAGCAACAGTGAATACACTTTTTACAGAATATGATAAGAATACGGAAGCAAATTATTCACCAACCGTGAATTAATATCTTGATTTAGCTCACGAGATTGTTGACATGTGGGACATTGATTCAGCAATTATTGTTCCGATAGTCATATCTGCCCATGGGCTGATAGCCAAGAGCCTCGATAAACACCTTAAGAGCTTCACAAGCTCTGGGATTTGTGATGAGATCGCCGATCGTCGGCTGATTTTAAGGATATTAAAACAATTAAAATATTATATTGCACTTTTGTTAGAAGTGTTTTGGAATATGGGTCGGAGATCTGGAATCCATGTTACAATAAGTATATCGACCGCATTGAACAATTACAGAGAAAATTTGTAAAATTTTTGTGTTACCGTTTGAAACTGCCTTACAATTCTAGTAACTATTTAAATCTTGGTTCGAAGTTTCACCTTTTACCATTGCAAAAGCGAAGGGAAATATCTGATATTGTTTTATTGCTTAAAATAATAACAAATAAAATTAACTCTCCTGAGCTTCTTTCCAAAGTTTACTTTAATATTTCATCAAGGTCAATAAGGCGCTACACTCCTATTCATCTACCATTGGTTGCAACAAATTATCGACAAAATTCATTTCTATGGTGAGCTAGCAGATATTTAAACGAGTTTTGTAAAAAAATTAATTTGATATATTTTGTTCTAGCATAGCAACAGCAAGGCGGCTATTAAGCCAAGATTTCTTTGTTAATTAATTGTATCAACCAACCTTACAACAATCATTGTTATTATTCATTCGTAAATTATCCTGTTCGTTTTTAACTTGTAAGTCAATATTATGTATTGTTACTTAATTTGTCCACATTTATTGTTTATTGTTTAATAAGTTGAGTTTAAACGTGGAGACCTGTTATTGGCCATATGTTGCCTATTCTTTTTACCTAAGTTTATTATGTGTGCTGTTGGTCTTCCAAAGAAAAATAAATAAAATAAAATAAATAAAATAAGAGGCTTGCGTTAGGTGGATGGATCGGGAGTCAGATGCAGAAGGCAGTACTTCTAGACACGGCCCGTAAAGTGAGAAGGATTTACTTATTTAACCTTTTAACCCATACGGGCCCGTGGACCTACCGATGACCTACTGGTAGGACCACGGTATATATACCGTGGTCCTACCAGTAGGTACCACTACAGTCTATTTAATTCCCTCCCATACCTCTATGTACTCGGGTTCTACTGGACTAGGGCTTTTTAGATTATCGTAGTGTCCTATAGGTATCGATGTAATAAAGAACGATTATTCCGAATCTAACCAGATAAGTAATAAAGAACGATTATTCCGAATCTAACCCGAAATCTCGAAATGTTTTAGTCATTCAAAAGTACCAGGGCAACATAACTTACGAGGAGTTATTTTGATTTCGTACCGCGAAGATATACTCGGGTTCTACTGGCCTAGGGCTTTTTAGATTATCGTAGTGTCCTATAGTTAGGTATCGATAGATAAGTAATAAAGAACGATTATTCCGAATCTAACCAGATAAGTAATAAAGAACGATTATTCCGAATCTAACCCGAAATCTCGAAATGTTTTATTCATTCAAAAGTACCAGGGCAACATAACTTACGAGGAGTTATTTTGATTTCGTACCGCGAAGATATACTCGGGTTCTACTGGACTAGGGCTTTTTAGATTATCGTAGTGTCCTATAGTTAGGTATCGATAGATAAGTAATAAAGAACGATTATTCCGAATCTAACCAGATAAGTAATAAAGAACGATTATTCCGAATCTAACCCGAAATCTCGAAATGTTATATTCATTCAAAAGTACCAGGGCAACATAACTTACGTGGAGTTATTTTGATTTCGTATCGCGAAGATATGTCTTAATTCCTTTTAGCTCTTTAATATTTCAAAAATATTAATTGATATAACTCCTTGCAAGGCCGCGTTTCCACCTGCAAGTAAACTTGCGGAAGTCTTGCGTGAGTTCTTACAAAATCGTTTACATATCATGAGAAATTCCTGCAATTTGTTCATGCAATTACTGTCTCGCGAGAGACTCGCGGATCTTACTGTAGCAACTTATCGCAGAGGTGTTTACACACGAAAACTAATGGATTAACATTTAAATCTAATCTAATCTAAAATATTTTTTTATTTGAAATAATTAAATAGTGTACTAAATTATCGATACTTATAATAAGCCCTAGTCCAGTTAGTAGGTACATAGTGGTATACCGTGGTCCTACCAGAAAGGCAAATCGGTAGGTCCACGGGCCCGAAGTGCTTTTAACGTTAATTCTATAAGTAACATATTTATTATAAAATTTATAAGTATTTACGTGGTTTTCTTCTCAACTGTACTTTTTAAAAAGTAGGCATTTTGCTACTATGCCATTGTGCGATTAAGTCTTATTACGAAGTAGAGAATATGAGATAGATGTGGATTATTTACTACGTAGGTTTTTTGCAATGTAGGTATTGACAGCCGGTCAGGACGCGGCGACATCGGTCCTCGAGCAATCGAGCTGTCATTACACATCTATTTAGTATTATATGATCTTGAGGTACCGACACTGATGTATGGAAGTGAGTCTTGGGTATGGCATAAGAATGAAAGCAGAATAAATGCGGTAGAGATGCGATCGTTGAGGAAAATATGTGGAGTCAAATTGAGTGATTTTATTTTGTGTGTACAACTTCGATCATATTCAAGGATCGTAGCAGATGGCGAAACGTAGTCTCTGCCTACCCCCATGGGAAACGGGCGATAGTTTATGTATGTATGTTTATTATGCAGAACTGAGACCAGAAGACATCTATTCTGTCGAGATCGTCGGTGGATCGACTAGAATCCCAGCTGTCAAAGGTCTCATTGAACAAGTTTTTGGAAAGACCGCATCAACAACCTTAAATCAGGTAAAAACAAAACTTCACATTACAACATTCAAATTCTATTTTGCAGCTATAATCTGTCAGGGTGAATGTTAAAGAAGCTACTTTTGATTTGAACTATCGAGGTTTCTTGCAGACTAACAGTTGTGTTCATAAAAATAACAATTAAGTAAAACTTTTCTTTTAAGACCAATCTATTTTTCTAACAATATGAAAGTTTTGTCAGAAATGTTTTCATGTAAAGTCCATTCGCTTAGATAGTGTCGCCCTTTTATCGCGCTGCCTTGGCACGTGCCGCTTCTTGTCAAAGGATGCCGCCGCATAAACAAAAGAAGCCGCGTGCGGTGTACATCCCGCAAATGAAATTGGATTTTGGGATTTCGGCATTTATTAAATTATATTTTTTAAATATAATTGGCCTATGCCCAGCAGTGGGCGTCGTTCGGCTGACATGATGATGATGATGATGATGATTTTTTAAATAATCTATTATTATAAATACAGGTGGTAACGACGGTTGTGATATGACTTGTGACAATTTGAGCAATGATGAGTAATCATAATAATCATATAAAAAATTAATAATAATAATTATTATTTGTAAATCACTTATTTAAATTCCTTTTATATGAAAATATCCAAATTTTCATTAAAATTGACTTTGGTACCCAACTTGTGTATATTATTTATGTACGGCGGAGCCGGCATATTATAATGCCGTGCGGGACACTGTCTAACCGAATTGGCTATATTATTGACTCGTATGCTTGTTTTATCTGCAGGACGAGGCCGTGGCTCGCGGGTGCGCGCTGCAGTGCGCGATGCTGAGCCCGGCGGTGCGCGTGCGCGAGTTCAGCATCACCGACGTGCAGCCCTACGCCGTGCGCCTCGCCTGGGACGCCGCCCGCGGGGAGGACGGCGACATGGAGGTAACATACAACACCACACATTTGTTTTAGCCAGTCATTTTTGCAAGGTCGGCAATAGGATATGTGACTGTTATTTTTTTATTTATTTAAAATGTTTTTCGAAATATTAGCAACAGAAAACAAGTACTTAATTATTTTGAATTATCTATACTTTTATATCTATACTAATCTATACTAATATTATAAAGAAGGCACATTTGTATGTATGTATGTAATGAATAAACTCAAAAAATACTGGACCGAATTCAAAAATTGTTTCACTTTTAAATGCTACATTATCCCTGATTAACATTGGCTATATTTTACCCCAATATTCCCACGGGAACGGGAACGAAATTAAATAGCTCATAATCACTTATTATTTTTCACATTAGGTACATATTCTTAAATGTTATATTTTTTAACTTCACCATTAAATATCTACATTTCAATAACAGTTAAATAAATACCCTATTGACAATTGAACAAGCTGTAAAACTAATTTATTTCGTCGAATTTGTACTTTAAAATGTTAGGAATTGATTTGTTATACTATTTCATAGCAATGAAATTTTGTGCAAGATCATAATATGGTCTAGCCTGCCTGGGTGATACTCTTTATCAGTAACATAGACAAACTTAAAACAAATAATGATAATATGTTTCATTTTAGGTTTTCCCAGCTTTCCATGCAGCTCCTTTCTCAAAGATGTTAACATTCTATAGGAAGGAACCATTCACAGTTAGCGCTTATTATTCTGACCAAGTACCGTTCCCAGATACATTTATTGGTAAGTCTTAGATAATAGCTGCAATATTTACCTGCTGAAGATTTTGATAATCAAATGAATTTTCTAACATCTGATGTGAATTAACCATACTATTAAACCTAGGTCAGTGGCATATTAGAGATGTGCAACCGACACCAGAAGGAGAGTCCCAAAAAGTCAAACTCAAAGTCCGCGTCAATATTCACGGAATCATAACTGTGGCTTCCGCGTCTCTCGTGGAAAAGAAACAAGATGCCTCACAAGATAATGTCGAAATGGAAAACTCAAATGAGAATGTGAACAACAGTCAAGAGGCTCCAATGGACACAAACGGTGCTTCCCAAGAGCAACAGCAAAATGGTCCCGACAACCAAGAGGTGAGAGAAGATGAAATGAGGGGCGAGCCGCAACAAAAACAGTCGTGGACACAGAGAGTAGGCCAGTGGTTCAGCGGGGTACGTGTCGGTAGCGCGTGTGTCCACATTGAATAGACTTTGAACTCGGTGGTGTTTGTTGCCGCACTCTCATTTTAACCTGTTGTGATAATACTTTCAGTACAATAACAATTCGTTTAATCTGCTTACTGGCAGCAGACATCACAGTTCCTACTTCCCCATCCTCATTTGGAGGTCCCATTTGCACATTTTTGTTGTTTTGGTGAAACTATATGTGCCTTCGACTCCGTGTTTACTTTTTTGAGCAACTTTTCGTTTCAAATTCTATCTCTGTGTCCACGCATGTTTTTTAATCCTGCTGTTCATGATTGGTTATGTAACGGCTATCGAGGGAGGTATTTAGTAGTTTTGTGATTTTGTTTTTAGCTAAAATTAGTGCTAAGAATGTGGTGTCTCATGTAGGTGCAAATGGGTCACCGCATAGCTTGGGAACAAATTAGAAAGAGCTATTTGTTTTTCGTTTATTTTGTTTTATGATTTTTAGATGTTGTTCCAAGCTTTTGTGGTGATGGGGAATTTATTTTATTATTCGTTGTGAACTGTTTGTCTCTATTTCAGGAAAACGCTGATGATAAAAAGGATAAATCTAAGGAAAAGTCTAAAAAAGTGCTAGTTAAAACAGTTGAGTTGCCGATTGATGCACGGACTCATGGATACTCGCAACAGGAACTTAATGGATACCTGGAACAGGAGGTAAGCTGTATTCAATCGTTATAATAGGTATCAACTGATAAATTCGTGTTGATGGATGAATGGTAATACTATGAATGTCGCTGTGGACGAAATAAAGTAATCTAAATGAGAAAACATGGGGGGGACGGGACGGACATGCTTTTAGAGGCTATGTATGTTTTATATAAGCAAAAGAAAAACAATCAACTATTTAAATTTTTACTTTTTTTTTCATTCACAATGCAATTTTTATGGTTGAAAAATGGAAAATGAAGTATTTAGAAAAAATCGACCCATCTCACAACCAGCTCCGATGGGACTCGAACCCACGACCTTTCGCTACCAGCTTAGCGAAAGGTCGTGGGTTCGAGTCCCATCGGAGCTGGTTGTGAGATGGGTCGATTTTTTCTAAATACTTCATTTTCCATTTTTCAACAATCAACTAAACAATCTGTCGATTTAAGTAATTTTTTATGATTATTTTTGAACATAGAAAACTCGAAGTTTTACTAGTGATTTAACGACGATAATTTAATATGGTAACGATAATTGAACTTTCATCGTTCAGGGTAAAATGCAAGCGCAAGATCGTCAAGAAAAGGAGCGTGCGGACGCGCGCAACGCGCTGGAGGAGTACGTGTACGAGTTGCGCGGGAAGCTGACGGAGGGCGAGGCGCTGCACGAGTTCGTGGCCGACGAGCAGCGCCACAAGCTGGTCGCCGCGCTCGACGGGCTCGAGCAGTGGCTCTACGACGAGGGCGAGGACCAGAACCGGCAGGTACGCGCTACATGGACTACATACACTTAGTTACTATACTACACGAGTTCGTGGCCGACGAGCAGCGCCACAAGCTGGTCGCCGCGCTCGACGGGCTCGAGCAGTGGCTCTACGACGAGGGCGAGGACCAGAACCGGCAGGTACGCGCTACATGGACTACATACACTTAGTTACTATACTACACGAGTTCGTGGCCGACGAGCAGCGCCACAAGCTGGTCGCCGCGCTCGACGGGCTCGAGCAGTGGCTCTACGACGAGGGCGAGGACCAGAACCGGCAGGTACGCGCTACATGGACTACATACACTTAGTTACTATACTACACGAGTTCGTGGCCGACGAGCAGCGCCACAAGCTGGTCGCCGCGCTCGACGGGCTCGAGCAGTGGCTCTACGACGAGGGCGAGGACCAGAACCGGCAGGTACGCGCTACATGGACTACATACACTTAGTTACTATACTACACGAGTTCGTGGCCGACGAGCAGCGCCACAAGCTGTAGCCCGATTCTCGTAATAAAAACCGTGACGATATCGTAGCGATTTAGTCGTTGAAACCATTTTCGTATTCACAACTGTCGATAGAACTTGAGCGGCAGCGATTCTATCGAAGTGTCGTCGAAGTGTATTCTGGTACATTAATCGTCCTTCAATCGTTTCAAAACGATGACTCGAAGGTATTCTACTATTTAGATGACCTTTGTTTCGATCGGATTTCAACGGCTAAACGTCAAAATAAGCGATCCAAGTGTCGTTGGACAAAAGTTCAATTAGCTGGACCTTTTGTATGTGAAAAATAAGCTTGGGGCTAGCATATTTGTTATTATTTATTTTTTATTTTATTTAATAAACTTTTGTACATAATACATAGGTAATGTAATATACAAGGCGGACTTAATACTAAAAGTATTCTCTGCCAGTCAACCGTTGGGAAACAGAAAACAATTAAAGCGGTCATCATCATCATCATGTCAGCCGAACGACGCCCACTGCTGGGCATAGGCCTCCCCCAAGGATCTCCACAACGATCGGTCCTGCGCTGCCCGCATCCAGCGGCTTCCCGCGACCTTGACCAGATCGTCGGTCCACCTTGTAGGGGGCCTGCCCACGGAACGTCGTCCGGTACGCGGTCGCCATTCGAGAACCTTTCCGCCCCAACGGCCATCGGTTCTCCGCGCTATGTGTCCCGCCCACTGCCACTTCAATGATGCAATCCTTCGAGCTATGTCGGTTGTTTTAGTTCTCCTGCGGATCTCATCATTTCTGATTCGATCGAGCAGGGAAATACCAAGCATCGCTCTCTCCATTGCTCGCTGGGTGACTTTGAGCCTTCTTATGAGACCCATAGTAAAAGACCACGTCTCACTTCCATAGGTCATTACTGGCAACACACACTGGTCAAAGACTTTCGTCTTGAGACATTGAGGTATTTCGGACGCGAATATATGCCGGAGCTTCCCAAACGCTGCCCATCCGAGCTGGATTCGACGAGAGATCTCTTTCTCAAAGTTGGACTTACCTAACTGGACCGTCTGTCCTAGGTAAACATAGTGGTCAACAACTTCGAGTGTAATGTTCCCAACATTAACTGGAGCGGGTGCAACATGGGCATTGAACATGATTTTCGTCTTGTCCATGTTCATCTTAAGACCCACTCTTTGCGAAGCATTACCGAGATCTTCGAGCATTGTGTTCAGGTCTTCCATTATTTATTATTTATTATTTATTATTTATTATTTATTATTTATTATTTATTATTTATTATTTATTATTTATTATTTATTATTTATTATTTATTATTTACTTATTATATCATATGAAAGAGCGCTGCTTGCACATTCTGAAACATGTTTTTTTTTCCTAAACCACATAGTTTTCGACTTTTGATGAAAAATGTACAAAAAATACCTCTCGATTGAAAAGCCGCTGAGTTTCGATCCTATTGAGTTGAAGTCCTATCGAAACTCGTCCAAGCAACACGAGAATACCGATTTTGGATAGGACTTCGATCGAACGACTTCTGAACTACAACGATATTTAGATTGTTTGTATTTACGAGAATCGGGCTACTGGTCGCCGCGCTCGACGGGCTCGAGCAGTGGCTCTACGACGAGGGCGAGGACCAGAATCGGCAGGTACGCGCTACATTGACTACATACACTTATTAGGGCAGGCCAGGGTAGCCTGGAGAGGAACATAGGCTACTTTTTGTTTCGGAAAATATCACATTCCCGCCGGATAACTTCGTGTAGTCCACGCGGGCGGAGCCGCGGGCGGAAAGCGAGTAGATCATAGATAGATAGATCATAGTCAGAACATACATACTCATTTATTTTTTCACTTTCAGGTGTACAGCGATAAGCTATCGGAGCTGCGGACGGAGGGCGAGCCGATCAAACAACGGCGTCTCGAGTTTGAACTTCGGCCGGGTGCATTAGATGATTTAGCTTTATCCATTCAATTAGTCAATAAAGCAGTGGATCTCTACAAGTAAGTCTTTGAAGTTTCTGAATAGGTTCGTCATCTGTACTATAATATATCTTCTGATATCTTCTCTTCTTCTTCTTCTTCTATATTATAAAGAGGAAAGATTTGATTGTTTGTTTGTTTGTTTGCATCGAATAAGCTCGGAAACTACTGGACATATTTAGAAAATTCTTTCACCATTAGAAAGCTACATTCTTCCCGAGTGAGATAGGCTATATTTTATCCCGATATTCCCACGGGAACGGGTACTACGCGGGTGAAACCGCGAGGATCCGCTAGTGTATGATAATTTAACTCTACACACTAAGCTCACACCTAAGTACTCTAATATAACACCCAGACACAACAAATACAAATCTTTATATTGCATGACTGATTGTCCCGGTGGGAATTTAACACACAATCTCTAAATTAGGTGACATTATTGATACCACTCCACCATTGTGCCTACCAGAATTTTTTAGGTACTACGATAAGCAAGTTACCAGCAATGATTTAAGTCTATAAATATAGTAGATGGGTGCGTCGCACACGGTTAAAGTATTGTGACAATTCGGCTACTGTTGCATGTGGAGCAAGATATCCTTTTACTTTCGCGAGACAGCCTGCCTGCTGGCTGTTGTACAATGTCGGCAACGATTCGTTGTCCGTATTATGTAAGGGAGGCGGGCGCGCTTGTTCAAATGTTCTTGCTCGTGGAAGTGACAATCAAAACCTACAAACCCGCACCTACTTCAAACGCGTTCCTACCTTGTCAATGAATAATGTATTGACCATCAATTGGACTCATTATGCTAATATTACACGGTTCAACCAAATTGATTCACTTTGGTTGAAAGGCGCAGAAATAAAGGCGCACATTGACATTGAATGATTCACTTTTATGTTTACATTGTTCTATTTGGTTGCTTCATCCAAATTGAATGGCAAAAGTGAACCGTGTATTTCCGCTATTACAGGGCGGGCGACGCAAAGTACGCGCACCTGTCGGAGGCCGACATGACGAAGGTATCAGAGGCGGCCAAGAACGCGCTGAGCTGGCTGGAGGGCGCGCGCCAAGCGCTGGCGCACGCGCCGCGCCACCAGCCGCCGCCGCACACCACGCACCAGATACGGCAGGAGCGACAGGTACTGGGCAGCGCCACCTCTATACTAGCTTGATCTCTGGCTGGAGGGCGCGCCACCAGCCGCCGCCGCACACCACGCACCAGATACGGCAGGAGCGACAGGTACTGGGCAGCGCCACCTCTATACTAGCTTGATCTCTGGCTGGAGGGCGCGCCACCAGCCGCCGCCGCACACCACGCACCAGATACGGCAGGAGCGACAGGTACTGGGCAGCGCCACCTCTATACTAGCTTGATCTCTGGCTGGAGGGCGCGCCACCAGCCGCCGCCGCACACCACGCACCAGATACGGCAGGAGCGACAGGTACTGGGCAGCGCCACCTCTATACTAGCTTGATCTCTGGCTGGAGGGCGCGCCACCAGCCGCCGCCGCACACCACGCACCAGATACGGCAGGAGCGACAGGTACTGGGCAGCGCCACCTCTATACTAGCTTGATCTCTGGCTGGAGGGCGCGCCACCAGCCGCCGCCGCACACCACGCACCAGATACGGCAGGAGCGACAGGTACTGGGCAGCGCCACCTCTATACTAGCTTGATCTCTGGCTGGAGGGCGCGCCACCAGCCGCCGCCGCACACCACGCACCAGATACGGCAGGAGCGACAGGTACTGGGCAGCGCCACCTCTATACTAGCTTGATCTCTGGCTGGAGGGCGCGCCACCAGCCGCCGCCGCACACCACGCACCAGATACGGCAGGAGCGACAGGTACTGGGCAGCGCCACCTCTATACTAGCTTGATCTCTGGCTGGAGGGCGCGCCACCAGCCGCCGCCGCACACCACGCACCAGATACGGCAGGAGCGACAGGTACTGGGCAGCGCCACCTCTATACTAGCTTGATCTCTGGCTGGAGGGCGCGCCACCAGCCGCCGCCGCACACCACGCACCAGATACGGCAGGAGCGACAGGTACTGGGCAGCGCCACCTCTATACTAGCTTGATCTCTGGCTGGAGGGCGCGCCACCAGCCGCCGCCGCACACCACGCACCAGATACGGCAGGAGCGACAGGTACTGGGCAGCGCCACCTCTATACTAGCTTGATCTCTGGCTGGAGGGCGCGCCACCAGCCGCCGCCGCACACCACGCACCAGATACGGCAGGAGCGACAGGTACTGCCCAAGTAACACACAAGCAAGATAACCGTACACATTAAGAAAACTTTACAGTTTAAAGATGAATATCGTTTGTACAAGAGCCTTAGAAATAGCTAAATGCTGAATTAAGTTGAGTTTGGGCTCTTAACATTCTTGATGCTTAATAAGTTCTGTATTTTTGTACTTTATTTCTTTAAACTTAATAAACAATATTTGTTAGACTATTATACAAGCTTTATTAAGCATTACGCATTCTAGGTATCTTAACGCTGAAAAAAAGCCCCTATGGAAGCATTTATCTGAATAATCATAATCTGTATTGCTTTTATTCAATAATTACTAAGCTAGTAGCGTTTGAATCAGCTGATTGCTGAATAAAGTATAACAATCTGAATAAGCTATTACATAATGCTCTTATACAGCTTGATACTGAATAAATGTAAAGTGAGATTATTATTTACTGCTTAAATTGGATAAGATGTCATTTTTTACCAGTTATTCAGCTGCTGAATAAAGAAGACTATTAAGGCTTTTATTAAGTTTTCACCGGCATAAAAGTATGTTATAAACTAACTTATTCAAATTAAAGACCACAGGCACGGTCTATCAGCGCAAATAGCTTAATACCAGCTTTGTTTAAATCTCTTTGTAAGCTATATTTTTTATGAAGAGGATTCCGTACATCAAATATATCAAACAGAATTGCAATTCTGATTCCCCCTTGCTACAACTACCCATAGATATGCAAATCGGCAAAAAAAGTTACTTAGGTATCTATTATTATTTTCTGCGCTAGGTACCTACCTAGTGTGTTACCGTGTTGCTGTTAGGAGTTAATAAAACATTATTTTTTATTGTTACAAAGTATATTTAATTCTTAGTGTTCACAAGTTTAACTTAATCAAAATAATTACAACAACATTGTCATACATTATTATTGCAAAACATTACTACGTAAGTAACTGGAAACAATAAAAACTCAAGTTCAATCATGGTCAGCTGCCTTTTTTTTTCAAGCCTTTTTAGTACTTACTTAGATATTTAAATAAAATTACCTAACATCTTAAAAGAAATTAGACTCGTTTGATTTTAATTCGTTACGAAAACTTTTTAAAATTTTCGAAAACGACTTATTTCTATGTTCTTCGTTTGATGCCTGTGAAGTTGTTTGCATTTGTTCCATTGCCTGAATCATATGGCAAATAGCGAGTTGAATATGTAATCTCTTTTTTCTTTTTATTTCCAACGTCGTCTCTTATTACTTTTGTAAACACGATACCTATCGGTTTCACGTGTTTGTGTTCCCTGTTCCAAAAATGTTGGTTTCTGACACAGCAAAGCGCATAATAGGTATACGGGTGATTTCTGATCTCCAACGTTACAAGTAAACAATAATTGGGTCTCGTCTTCCATGCTTAGATGATATTTTAGTTTGATTGCGACCTAAAATAGAAATAAAAATATTTTTGAGTAAAATTAATTTATTCATCAATTCGCGAGTGTAAAACTCATGTGTGCAATGGACCAAAAATTGTAATAACACGTGTAAATAACCATGTGACAAGCAAATATAATTTTTATTATATTATAATCGTCATATCTACAAATCTTGGGTATCGAGCAAGATATCGAATCGAGCGTATCGCAAAAATGCAGCAATATCGTGTTTCAAAAAATATATAGTTTTTACACGCATCGTTATCGGGTATTACAATATTGATCTAATATAAGTTTCAATATCAATATACGATTTGTATCGGCCAACCCACTTTTTCCACATTAGAAAAAAAATCATTCGATTATAGAACCCTAAAAATTCGAAGTAATGTAGAAATGTGGTCTACTATTCAATTGTTATTCAGAAGTTAGTGTAGTGAAATGACTCTATTCAAGTAAAATCTTAATAACTAGACTCTTGTGCACTTTTATTCAGCAATGAAAGCAAAACAAGCGATCGCCATTTAAAGTCTTTGTGAATAATCATAATTACAAAGAATTCACCAAGATTACCTGAATGTTTAATCTTACAACTACAACATTTTCAATTCGATTTATCGTATGTTTAATTGGAATGACTAGAATTAGAAATTTCGCCATAAATATTTTAGTCAGATCGAGCATGCATGTACGAAAATAATATTTACAATCACTTATCTTGATTATTCACGAAGCGCGTCAAAAATAACCGAAAAAATCATAAACTATTTACGACAAAATAATTTGCGCACTAAGATTTAACATGTTAGCAAACCTCTAACTTAATTAATGAAACTTTTGCTTACCATTTTAATGAATTCACCATTTTGTCAATTTTATCTATCACTCACGACATTAAAAATGTCTAAGTAACTGATTGTCAATCTAATTCCACGATTTGTATGAAAAAAATCTGTATTATTGTTAACAAGAAATTAATGTTGAGTAAATTCTGAATACAATAACCAATTCGACATAACTGAATATTTGAGGAATAAGAGCATAATAAAAGCAATATCAGCTGTTATTCAGAAGTTATTAAGGTTATTGTACCATTACTAAGCTCCTACTCAAATGTTACTCAGACGTTATTAAGCTTAAAGCATTTTAATTTGGGGCCTATTTTGTTTGAATAAAATCTGAATAGATGGTACTCAGACGTTATTCAGCTTAGTATTCAGCTTATATTCTAATGATTGCTCTTACTCAACCTTTATTCAGCACGTTTGTGTTACTTGGGTGGGCAGCGCCACCTCTATACTAGCTTGATCTCTGGCTGGAGGGCGCGCCACCAGCCGCCGCCGCACACCACGCACCAGATACGGCAGGAGCGACAGGTACTGGGCAGCGCCACCTCTATACTAGCTTGATCTCTGGCTGGAGGCCGCGCCACCAGCCGCCGCCGCACACCACGCACCAGATACGGCAGGAGCGACAGGTACTGGGCAGCGCCACCTCTATACTAGCTTGATCTCTGGCTGGAGGGCGCGCCACCAGCCGCCGCCGCACACCACGCACCAGATACGGCAGGAGCGACAGGTACTGGGCAGCGCCACCTCTATACTAGCTTGATCTCTGGCTGGAGGGCGCGCCACCAGCCGCCGCCGCACACCACGCACCAGATACGGCAGGAGCGACAGGTACTGGGCAGCGCCACCTCTATACTAGCTTGATCTCTGGCTGGAGGGCGCGCCACCAGCCGCCGCCGCACACCACGCACCAGATACGGCAGGAGCGACAGGTACTGGGCAGCGCCACCTCTATACTAGCTTGATCTCTGGCTGGAGGGCGCGCCACCAGCCGCCGCCGCACACCACGCACCAGATACGGCAGGAGCGACAGGTACTGGGCAGCGCCACCTCTATACTAGCTTGATCTCTGGCTGGAGGGCGCGCCACCAGCCGCCGCCGCACACCACGCACCAGATACGGCAGGAGCGACAGGTACTGGGCAGCGCCACCTCTATACTAGCTTGATCTCTGGCTGGAGGGCGCGCCACCAGCCGCCGCCGCACACCACGCACCAGATACGGCAGGAGCGACAGGTACTGGGCAGCGCCACCTCTATACTAGCTTGATCTCTGGCTGGAGGGCGCGCCACCAGCCGCCGCCGCACACCACGCACCAGATACGGCAGGAGCGACAGGTACTGGGCAGCGCCACCTCTATACTAGCTTGATCTCTGGCTGGAGGGCGCGCCACCAGCCGCCGCCGCACACCACGCACCAGATACGGCAGGAGCGACAGGTACTGGGCAGCGCCACCTCTATACTAGCTTGATCTCTGGCTGGAGGGCGCGCCACCAGCCGCCGCCGCACACCACGCACCAGATACGGCAGGAGCGACAGGTACTGGGCAGCGCCACCTCTATACTAGCTTGATCTCTGGCTGGAGGGCGCGCCACCAGCCGCCGCCGCACACCACGCACCAGATACGGCAGGAGCGACAGGTACTGGGCAGCGCCACCTCTATACTAGCTTGATCTCTGGCTGGAGGGCGCGCCACCAGCCGCCGCCGCACACCACGCACCAGATACGGCAGGAGCGACAGGTACTGGGCAGCGCCACCTCTATACTAGCTTGATCTCTGGCTGGAGGGCGCGCCACCAGCCGCCGCCGCACACCACGCACCTGATACGGCAGGAGCGACAGGTACTGGGCAGCGCCACCTCTATACTAGCTTGATCTCTGGCTGGAGGGCGCGCCACCAGCCGCCGCCGCACACCACGCACCAGATACGGCAGGAGCGACAGGTACTGGGCAGCGCCACCTCTATACTAGCTTGATCTCTGGCTGGAGGGCGCGCCACCAGCCGCCGCCGCACACCACGCACCAGATACGGCAGGAGCGGCAGGTACTGGGCAGCGCCACCTCTATACTAGCTTGATCTCTGGCTGGAGGGCGCGCCACCAGCCGCCGCCGCACACCACGCACCAGATACGGCAGGAGCGACAGGTACTGGGCAGCGCCACCTCTATACTAGCTTGACTTCTTTAAGAGTTAAGCCCACTCTTCATCACTCCTTCATTACAAAATATATTGTTGTGTTCAGACAGTTAGAGATAAGATAGCCGGTCCCTCAGTGTTGAGGATTGCGGGAGTAATGCGCTTCCATCTTCAGCCTTATCTTACTTGACATCAAGTGAGATGAAGGCCAGGTGCTACCCGATTTGTGAATAAAAAAAAACAAAATTAAAGTACTAATTTCAAGTGCAATAAAGCGTTAGTATACTCAACTCACCCGAGTTCGTGAGATAAGTATATATACTATACCCGAGTTCGTGAGATAAGCATATATAGAGAGCCACGCTTGTGTGTGTAAATGTACATGCACACTGTCTTTGCCTGCGTAAGCTCGAGAGCGCTCTTCAGTGTTGGCCGAGTCGCCGGCTGCCGCACACAGGATACACGTCAATACGCATTAAAACTACAAGTACTATAAGTCACCCGCGCTCGTGAGATAAATCATTTATGATATGACGTCAAAAGTGAGTAGCGCTGTCCTTGTCTAATAAAAAAGTTTGATGCTGTCTATCTCCGAAAATATGTAAAGCTAGAGACACAGTTTGTCGCAATTTAAACAGCTCATTACTTGTTATTTAAATTTTTACTTTTTTGCATTCACAATGCAATTTTTATCATAAAAATAGAAAATAAAGTATTTAGAAAAAATCGGAGCTGGTTGTGAGACGGGTCGATTTTTTCTAAATACTTTATTTTCCATTTTTCTAGCTCATTACTTGCTTGTTTAATTAAACAAGGGGCTGGGCTGGCCGCATCGCACGCAACCAAAACCCACGGGGGAATATGTGGCCCGCTGCGCCCCGGTGTAGTGTGCGATAGTTCATATAAAATACATACGAGCGATTTGAACGGATTTTTGCGCTGCGTCCCGACCCGTTGCGCCCCGACATAATGTGCGCGAACCCTCATACTGGAACTGAGAACTATTTTAAGTAGGCACTAAAATGCCCCCATAGAAAAGAGGAGAGTCTCAAATTGCATCACATTTGATTTGTGGTCTGAGTCAGTAAGACGACCATCGGAAGTATGTTATTTATCAATATGAGATATTTCTTTCCCATAGTTGTATTGTACTTGTACAGTAGATTTTCTATGGAATTTGAGCATACTCTTTTGTAATTAGTAAATTAGATTTATAAAAATAATGTTAACATGTGGTTTTACAGAACTTGGAGAGCACGGTGAACCCGATTCTAAATAAGCCGAAGCCCAAGGAGAAGACCCCGCCGCCCCCCGCGCCCACCGGCGACGGCCAGCCGCCGGCCGCGCCGCAGCCCGAGCAGATGGACGTCGAGTGAACACAACCCCAACAGACTAAATAATAACACACCTCACCGTCACAAAATCGAAAGCCAGCCATACACATACAGATTTACTCTTGAGGCACGACTCGGAATTCAGATCCGATCCGTGGTTTTGCTATACACTTCTCCGGGCATCAGTTCAGATTGTGATTCCATCATGTACTGCTATCTGTAAATCTCTGTCAAAACCCAATGCTGGATCAGCGTATCTGGTCGTTTTGAGCACGAGCAATGGGCAGACAATTGCCTATGCCCAGCAGTGGGCGTCGTATGTATGGCTGATGATGAAATGTGCAGACATGAGGCAGGCAATTCTGTGCCTGCTCACACCATACAGCAGCTGTTCCATCCGTCAGAGATAACGGTTAGGCAAATCTGTTGGTCAGATGATCCGTATGTGTATGGCTGGCTGAGCGTGATCCCCGCTATCGAGTACCCCCATAACCACATCTATAAATATCATCAGTTAGTTAACCACTTTTGGTAACTTAATTTGCGCATTTAATCACTTTCTTTTATTTTTGATGTAGAGGTAGACTTGGAAACACGCAATGTCGTCCATTACCCAAAATGAGTTATATAATTATGTAAAAAAGAGTTATTATGGAAACTTGAATTAGATAGTTCTTGTAATGTTATAATGGCGCATTTACATTGCTCGATAGCAGCTTTCGTACTAGCGATTAAATTAGTCGATAAGAACAGTATCCAGCCCGTGCGCGAATAAACTTGTTGCAGATTTTTTTAATGAAGCATCAATATATTTCGTACTCATCCTTGTCATTCACTAACTTCATCATTTGTTCTGCAATAAGGTCAGGTCAATGTAGCTAACGACCAATGTAAGCGCGCCATAAGTATGTATAGAAACTACGTTATTATTTAGTCTTTCGATGTGTCCTTGGCTCTATCGATTGATAAACACTAAATATTAGGTGATATGTATTTTAGTTCCGTTGACAGTATGGCCGGTCGTGTTTCGTGTGTTATTTTTACTTTTTTAACTATCGAGCTGAAATAACTTTATTTAAGTTATAGTCGCGCATTTTTGATTTGACGTAACACTGAATAGTATTAAATTTAACATTATTTATGAATATTATATAATATATGTTATTTAAATCCTGGTTATATATCTCTGAAGAAAGTGTATTCCAGGTTACCCATTAGATGAAATGTGATAAATCGAATGAGTTTAGTCACTGAATAATTAGGAAATTTTAATACTGAGTGAGCAACACTAAATTTTCTCTACTGTTCTGATTTAATTAGAATAAATTGCTAATAGCACTAATGTTTAATTCATAAAAAACGTATATAACGTAAATTTTGTGGTGGTTGTTATACCCAAAAAATATCGGACACTACAAACACTGGAGGAATCTTCACCAACTAACTAAAAGGTATCGTTATAATACCATTCCAATTAATCATTAGGCTTTGTATTCATTAGGTAATAACTGACGCGCGACACGTTACGCCCTACTTCTTGTCAACGTAGCACAGCTGCACTTCTGATAAAGAAACTGTCTGTCTGGGTGAACATGACGCACATCGATGTTGCCTAGTCTAAACACTGCTCAATATTTAGATCAATTGGTTGGATTGATATTTAAGGATTTCATTTATTGTTGAAAGAACCTCGCGTCTCGAAATTTGAACCACGTTGCTCATGGTAATAATTTGTTGAGCAACCGTTAGTAATTCTGTTGATGGACAAAAACAACAAAGTTGTGTATAATATTAATACCGCTATTTTTTTACTAATATCAATTTATAAGCAATATGTCGTATCAATTTTTATTTTAAAATTCACATCCGAGCTAAGGTTGCATAATAGCTACATTTCAACTACACTTATTTCAAAAAATCCAAATATCTCCAAAAGAATCTGTAAAATTTGCTTAGTACATTAAACTATAAGTAACCATACTTTACTCAAACAGAATGTCGCTCGCAACCAACACTTTGTGTCAAAATATACTTTTACAAGACCGCTAGCAAGATCTTCTCTGTTTCAATATAAACAGCTAAACATTTATATTTTTGAAACAGAATTGTAAGAAAAATCTCATAAAAATTATAACTATGGCACAATTACTAATGTGTGATTTCGTGTATTTAATCTGGCACAGCTTTATTATTCGTGGTCATGTCTTATTTTACCATCTGATTGCACAGACAATCTGTCCTGTTATTTCAGTTCATGATCAATGCAATAGGTTCATTTGGCCTATGTTGTAAATTTGTGAACAAATGGTTGAACCATTTCATTTATATATTATTTGCGCATTTTTAAATGATAAAAAGCTTAGTAAATGAAAGTTTTAACTATATTTGAGTTTTTTTTTATTCTTATCCCTCCCACCCTCCTGAATGACGAATGGTAACCACACATAGGTTACAAGAAAAAAACAGTAAGCGCTCCTGCACATGAACGATGTCGCCGCGCGCTTTTTAACCTAAAGCCCCAGTACATGATGGGAATGGGATGGGCCATCGTGTACGATCGGTTGTGCGTCTGCGAGCAACGCAAGCACGCACGCACCTTGAGGCTGAGGCTACACGGGCGGTTCTCCCGCCACGGGAAACCTCTTGAGAAAGCTGCCACAGACCATCAAAACTACGCGGATTGCGATTTAACCTCGTAAGGCCCAAATGCCTTTTAACAGGTATGCAAGTGTATAGTGGTACGGACCCAAGATGTTATCCAATATTATGAGGTAAACACCCAACCACCTTTTGACCGCCATGTCTTCTATAGAAGACAATAGTAGATTGTATTACAAGGGAGCAAAATAACATATTTACAGCGAGGGCGCTATTTGTTATAATTATTGAGAATTAAAGTTATCTAATAGGTTATAAAAGGAATCTAAATTTAATAGAACAGTGTATTGTCTATGGTAGTCAAAGTCCACAATCTGTAGTCGTACTTTTTATTGAAAACTAGCTGACCCAGCGCGACTTCGTTCCCGTGGCCCTACCCCCTACTCCACCCTACCCTACCCGTACTCTACCCCTACCCTACCCCTACCCTACCCCTACCCTACCCCTACCCTACCCCTACCCTACCCCTACCCTACCCCTACCCTACCCTACCCCTACCCTACCCTACCCTACCCTACCCTACCCCTACCCTACCCTACCCCTACCCCTACCCCTACCCCTACCCCTACTCCACCCCTACCCTACCCCTACCCTACTTCTACTCTACCTCCACTTACCCCTCTTCCCCTATTTTCTCACCGTAAGAACCTTCCTTGGACTTCCACGAACATTTCAAGACCAAAATTAGCCAAATCGGTCCAGCCGTTGACGCGTGATGTCGTGACCAAGGGAAAAAGGGATTCATTTTTATATATATAGATTAAACAAATGTTGTTAAAATTAAAATGTTGGCTTTATAAAGTTATAATTGTATTTAATAATTATATTCAAAACTTGCATGATGTTATAACCAAAAATAATAACAGATTGGCCGGAAACAAACTCGGCAGAAGGCCGTTTGGTGGTTTGGTGTTACCGGTCATATTGTTTGGAGCGAGCTTTATAGGAGGTAGGATAAGGCGAAGCGGGCCTCATTCTGCATTGGGAATTCAAAGCAAAGCTAAGTATTCTATTACATCGATGTGAGATTATTGGTGTTGTAAATTGTTAGATATCTAATGCGAAACAAACTTGAATTAGCATCAAATAGTTTCTGTTGGAATTTGTTATTCTTTGTCACAATATTCTATTGTTGTAAATGTATTAAAACTATTATCAGTATGGTTATAATTCAAATACACATTGTGCATTTCACACTTAAAAATGTAATTTGTCTGACGTGTTTTATGAAAATAAAAGTGTTTGATTAAGGGAGAATTGCACCCCTTGGCGAGTTTCTTGCTGGCTCTTCTCGTTACAAGGTCTCCCGCCGTAGGGTTTTCTGAACCAATAGCGTAGCATCCTTGACAATCACAAAGGCTTACTAATAACTTGAATAAATGAAAATGAATATTAATTATTGAGTTATTTATTGTAATACCTGACCCATAATCTTAACAATTTCAGAAGTGGGATCGACAGCTTTAATGTTCCAGTTGGTTGGAGAGCTGAACAACTATCAAAGAAGAGGGCGACCTTGGAAATGCCAGGTTTCTGCTTTTGGTCACTCTACAATGGATAGTGAAGATGAAAGCCTTGAGAGTAAGGGCTTGCAAGGTAGGAATGTTCCTTATTATGTTAAAACGTGACTACTTCGCCTGATGAAGTATTTAGTTAATTTTTGACCTTTAAAATTCCTTGCACCTTTGTTGCATTTTGCTCAACAAAATGGAGCTGTTGGGTTCTGTAAATGGCTAGTCGAGAAGACGAACTCTCAGTTTTAAATGTAAGACAGATCATCAGACAGAACAGAATCAGTATCATTTACAACTGTTAAGCAAGTTGGAAAGAAAGAATATTAATAACATTTTAAGCTTATATGGTCATAATGAGTAAAACTATTATGTATTTAAATACTTCTAATTTAACGTCACTATAACTTTTATTGTTATTTAAACATAGTAAAAACTCCGTTTTCAATAATGGTTTTAAGAACAAATTTAGTATCAACAATTTATTTAACGTTTAAGAATCAATTTAAATTTATATTTAGTCTAAATAACTGACCAACTGACTGATCAAGCTTGATAGTAGTGGGCAAATAATATTACACTTTAATACCATTTTATCAAACCACTGTTCCGGTGTTTATGTTACCCGGTTGAGCACAGAAAACGAACAAGAAAGAGGGTAGACAGATTTGTCCGCTCCTAACATCCAACCCGCATTAACTTTCTTCAGTTACTCCATAGAGTATTTTGAGTTACTCCGTGATCATGGCGTGTGCAACTGCGCCAAAATATCGGGGACTCGACAACCAATCAAAACATAGTAAAAATCCCGTGTTTTCGTAATATTTACTGCTTATATGTTACTGTTTATAGTTGGATCCGTCTGTATCATTTTTATAACTAATAATTATGTTTATTTCCTGATTATGAGATATTCTTACAACATTTTACATATTGAATTGAGGGATTTCTTAATGATCAGCTAGGGATATCTCCATAGTCACCGCTATTATTCGGTTTTATCTTTGCAAGTTTTTTATCAACTCGTCTGTAGCTGCGGGCTTTTAATACATACTATTTTTACAGTTTAAGACAGTTCTGAGGTTTAATGTTCTATTTTTATATTACAAGTTTTAGAAATACTTTCAACTACTTATATGTAACACGTAATCATCGGGATATTTACTGGGGGCCCATTAAATATTTTGTCAGATAGATAATTAGTTAGATTTTCTTATAAAAGTTTTCAAAACCAATGAAACAAGAAAAAGTGTAATGATAAGAATTTCAGATAGTTTTGTTACATTTTAGCAGAAGTAAAATAATTATGGATATGGAAGTATTGAATAAAATTTGATAACATATAAAATAAAGTGATTAAGACAGAAATAAAATCTACGACATCTTGCTTATAGTTTCTTTATTGGCATTGTTTGTGTTTTTATTTTTAATTTTCGGTGAATCAACAGCTTATTAATCCTAAAATAAGTAACAATATGGAAACATGAAAGCCAATCACAGATTTACACACATAGAAACGAGAAACAATACATACACTAGAAATATTAAACAAAAGAAAATAACATTGTTTCATACAACTCAAGACAAAGTATTGAACACAAACAAACTCGAGGCATAACTTATCCATCTAAAAAGGAATTGGTTGATGAGTTATATCATTATTATTCCATAATCTTAGTTAAATGGTTTGGTTGTGGCTTTTGCGTTATCAGTTACGGTGTCATTAACAAAAATATTGTTGATGGTTCATTATAAGTCTTTCACAGAAGTAGTACCTACCTATAGTAAAGTAAAGTAAAGTATAGTAAAATATAGTAAAATATAGTAAAGTATAGTAAAGTATAGTAAAGTATAGTAAAGTATAGTAAAGTATAGTAAAGTATAGTAAAGTCTAGTAAAGTATAGTAAAGTATAGTAAAGTATAGTAAAGTATAGTAAAGTATAGTAAAGTATAGTATTGTATAGTATTGTATAGCAAAGTATAGCAAATTATAGCAAAGTATAGCAAATTGTAGCAAAGTATAGCAAAGAATATCAAAGTATAACAAAGTATAACAAGGTATAACAAGGTATAACAAAGTATAGTAAAGCAAATTCTATTTTATTCTATTCTATTCTAAAGTAAAAGTGTCATTAATTATGTTCTATGCATTAACAATCGAAAATTACAAGAGGTTTCCTCAACCGAGGTGATGAGAAACAACTGAAAGAGGCTGACCCTGCATACAAATACAAATACGAATTGTCTTTATTGTGAAATGTAGCTAGTTACATTGTTAGTGTACAAAAATTGTTAAATAGGTTTTAAGTCTCACTACACTTCCACCTTTTACAAGGTATACAATAATCTAAATTTCAATTGCACAGAATTATAAAAATACTAATTATCATATTAGAACGATGTCAGGAACTAAATTAAGAATAATTACCTAAAATTAAATTGTGTCATAAAGGGTTGACCTAGTTTAGGCTCCAGATCGCACACTCGGGACAGTTAAAGCTCTCTGTAATTATCTAGATCCAACGATTAAGATACTGTACCGTTTTTGTGTGATAAATAAATATATTTTTATTTATTATTATTTATTATTTATAAATATGTCAAACAAAAGATAAAACTAAATTGTGCCATCATAATATGTCAATAAAAACTTAAATTAAGTTGTGCCCTAATATGTCAATCAATGAGTTTATTTAAATATCCATTTCATATAAGGAAGAGTCAGTGAGGAAGTCTACAGTTGTGTAATAAGCTTTATCAGTAGCAGCTTCAATAGCCTTTCTGAAGAGGTTAGTTGTCAAGTTTTGCAATTAGAAGGGATGCTATCATGGATATTAACATGCTCAGCTCGTGTTGCAGCTTGTAGCTACAACGCTAAAGTTCAGTACGGCCTAGTATAGTATTATATTATCTGTGGTACGGCCTATTAAAAAAAAAAACTTAAAGCAACACAATAGAATAATTTGTTGGACCGAACTTATGATAAAGTCTTAACTATTATTTATGGCATAGAATTAAGACAATCTAGTTTTTTTTAATTATAAACAAGAGTAACGGGACTCAACGCGACATTTATTATGAAGTACATATTATTATGTACTTAAAGCTTGACGTTTCGGCTGTGTGGCCAGTCTGCTTGTGACCACGGTTGTTGCAACCAAAGATATTATAATATAACAAGATTGCGCACTCATGAGTTACAGCCGAGCCGAGCGAGATAGGCCTATTATGGTGTGCGTCCCTCTCTAATGAGAGAGACGTGAGTGACTACACGATTTGGTTTTTTCGAGGACAATTTATAGTTAACCAGACTTGGCTCACGTAGGATTCGAACATCACGCTTCCTAGGGAGCTCTTGTAGCTAAAAGAAACATACATTTAAACATCCGAACTCACTTTCTATTTATAATATTAGTTAAGATGAGGACTCCGCGAGGCAAAGCATTTGCACCACTTATGAGGCAATAATGTGACAATCGACACATACACATATGCTTTATAAGCATACTTACTTTTGAACCGACTTCAAAAAAGGAGGTGGTCAGTTTGACCTGTATGTACTTATATGAAATGTATGTCTGTATTTCTGATAGGCGTATTTTGCTAAAATGGATAGAAATAAAAAGTCCACGTACAGTAATAAAAATCTGTTTATTAGTTAGACGATACATTGCTAAACAAAATTTTCTTGCGGATCTTTTGACGCATGGAGGCTTTGTGTCCAATTAATTTTAAAGATTCGTTTTTTGCGTACCTACTTTTTTAACCTTAAATTAAGATACAGATGTTTTAATACATTTAATAAGTTTTGTTTCATGCCTATTTTCTGATAAAGTTCTTCTTCTTTTTCTTCTTCCGCTGAGTATTGTGTAATTTTTTCAGATATGAGGTTAAGCCAACCTTTTTTAATTTCTTCATCTTTAGGAAATCTGAAACAATGAAAATTAATGTATGGGTTAAGTAAGAAAGTAAATTTCCAGTCTATAGACTAAAAACGAAATGGACACCCTACTATACGCAAGAATAAAAGTTTGGCTAAATACTTACCTATGAAAAGATACACCGCTCCGTTTAAATGATTCGCTTTTGCATCCTTTCACACATCAAGTGAGAACCATTTTTATTGATTTAAACGTAATTTTAAAATGATAATTAAGATCCACACACTAACTTTACACACATAAATTAATTTGCCGTCGCCATATTGATGATGTTTTTATTTTTATTAAAATTGTCCAGACGCAAAGTGTTGCATATTTATTATAATTAAAACTACCATAACACCGACTCTTACATTAAAAAAATAGTTTTTCAAGGTTTTAAATAATACAAATGATATGGACTTTATTATTATCAGCTGAACATTCCTTTTAATTAATTAATATTTTGAAAATTCTCGAGAACAGGAAATATGAATTTGAATTAAGTTCTACTACAACCAAAAATATTTAATGGTGGCAGCCCAGTAGACAGGGATGCAATCCTATTTAGGAGCCTCTCGCTCGGCTCGTTTTTCCGTTTATCGAAATGTCATACGAAAATAAACCTTATTGTAACTGCATAGAATCGAATTGACATTGCTTTTATTTTCATAGTGCACAATCTTGTTATATTATAATATCTTTGGTTGCAACACAGCCGAAACGTCAAGCTGTAAGTACATAATAATATGTACTTCATAATAAATGTCGCGTTGAGTCCCGTTACTCTTGTTTATAATTATAATGGAACGCGAAAGTTTAAAATCTAGTTTTTTTTGTAAGTTATTGTTTTACGTCCGTATGGATTGAGGAGCCACGTCAGATTTTTAAGGATAGCTATCACCCTTATTTAGTAGCCATGCAGATAATTTTGTAGGTCAAATTCTGAAATTTGTAGTAAAATACATCAAAAGTTATATCACTGCAAAGGTGGCTCCTCAATCCTGATGTTTAGATTGAGGAGCCACCTAGAACTCGTAATGTATTGAATGTAGGTTGCTGAAACTTATGTATCAATTTGTAGCCATCACGTAGGATATCTACTAGAATTTTGAGCACTTTAGTTCTAAAATTCAAGAAACTACAACACTTTTGTTGTGGCTCCTCAATCCATACACAATAGAGTAAATTTCTATGAATATTTGCAGTCAATTCAGATATTCGACATAATGATAATTTAGAAGGAGGTAAATTCTATTGCCTACAATATGAATGAAATACTAAAACATAGTGATTTCCGTAAACAAACGTATATTATTTGGCTCCTCAATCCTGACGTTTATTTACCTGAGATCACAACGAAATCAAAAGCCAGAGACTCTAACGTTTAGTAGGCGTGCATACTAAACGGCTACATACAATTCATTGCTGTATTCGTTTTAATTGCTGACAAATAAAGCTTTTTGGTATTGCTCAAGGATCCGTTTTGAGAGGTGACCATAATTATGTGAATGAAACTAGGATAAGTAATTTTTATCAACATTTAATAATTTGTTTTTACAAAATTTTAATCATTTCATTTGCCATAATGATCCTTGGTCATAATATTTGTTAACACTATTCTTATTTGTACTTAGGTACTAATAAAGCATGATATAATTATTTAGTAGCAATAACTCTCATTTGCCATAAAATGAGATGCCTTAATAACAAATACTATAATTATAAGTAATTGTAAATATCATTTGAAATAATTTATATTTGACATAATAATACATGTCTCATAAATAATAATTTAATAATAAAATTTGTTTATTTGCTTAAAATACGGTATATACAAGTTGGTACAATAAATTGAACCAGGCGGACTAAGAACAAGTCCTACCACCTTTCTACCACCAACCAAACCGAATACAATATATTCCCCTACTGGGAATCGAACCCGGGACCTCTTGGTCTGAAATCGGTGGTGTGATGTAAACCACTAGCCACTAAACCACAGAGGCGGTCTTGTCAAATGCCATACATAATTCATCAAAATTTCATAAGTACATTATTTATTAGCTACTTTATTTCTATATTAATTTGATCACAAAATATGACAGACCTGGAATTATAACAAGAAAAGGTAAAATAAAAGGTAAAGAAAAGTAAAATTACCTAATTTTACTTAGTGGTTGGGTATCAATATACTCGCAAGAATATTTGCAAAAACAATACATCGTATTGGAAGGGTTGGTATTAGTATCCAACCGCAGGCTTTTTGTAGATTATTTGTATGAAAAATGTAGATTTTGATCTCCCCTTTCCAATGACACCACTTTCAGAGCGCGGAGATTACTAGTTTGTGAGAAATGAGATTGCAAAATATCGTATTTTAGGTTATTTATTTAGTACTAGCCTTCCGCCTGCGGCTTCGCCCGCGTGTACTACACGACGTTATCCCGCGGGAAGGTGATATTTTTCAGAAATAAAAAGTAGCCTATGTCCTTTCTCAGGCTCTAGACTTGACCAAAATTCATTCAAATCGGTTTAGTAGTTTAGGTGTGATTGTGTAACACACAGACAGACAAAGACGCATTTATAATATAAGTAAGGATAAGCGAATTTGCCTCAGAAGTCCTGTAGAACACATGTAGGTTAGAAAAAAGCCTTAATTTTCGTGGTTACTTTTTTGTGAAAAAAAAAACTGATGGATTGTTTCACAAAAAAAAAAAATTGAAATATCCCCAACGGATTCGCTGTCACACCGTTTTGTCACACTGGTGTGACTACGAAACATTTTTTTCTTCGTAGTCACACTGTTTGGTGTGAATATTAGAAAGCTACCAAAACATGAGACTTGTTGTCACACTACTAGTGCGGGGAAATTAAATACCCTGTATGTGCATATTTTATAACATGGATTGCAAACTGACTTATTCGTCAACTCGCGAGTGTGAAACTCGTGAAGCATAGTTTACATTGGTCGAGTAGGCGGCCGAGTCGAGTAGCGATGAACAAAAAGCAGGCTAACTCGACCAATGTAAACGATAGGGCGAGTAAACTGGGCCGAGTACTGAGCGAGTCGAGTGGTCTCGCGCGGAGCATAGTTGCTTGGCCGAGTTGTTTCCTGGGCCAGGGTTGCCAGGTGCGAAAAATCGAGAATCGTACATTAAACATAAAAAAATATGTTTAAGTATTTAATATATATGTATAATAATCGTACTTAATACAAAATCCAAAATTTTCTGAAAATTTGGGATCGAACAATGTTGTAAATAATCGTACAAATACGATTTAAATGTACATCTGGCAACCCTGCTGGGCCCAATTACTTGACCAATGTAAACGGTGGAAGCCGAGTCGAGTAGTACCTCAGTTACTCGGCCCAGTGAACTGGGCCGAGCTGCTCGACTAATGGAAACTATGCTTGAGCGCTCTTTAGATTTTCTATTAAAAACTTTGTGCTTATTAAAATAAAAACAGGTCAAGAGCGAGTCGGACTCGCGCACCGAGGGTTCCGTACCATCACAAATATAAATATTTGAATATGTTACTTTACGTAAATAAATGTGTTACTTTACGTGCCGTGTAGTGCCGGCACATAAATAGAATAGCACTACCCCCTCTCTTCCCGTGGGTGTCGTAAGAGGCGACTAAGGGAAAACTGCCATCAGGAGATGGGCAGCAGCGTCTCCAGTTACAAAAGGCCAATACTGCGATCGCCAACCCGCCTGCCAAGCGTGGCGATTATGGCACAACCCCCCCAATGACAACACAACCAACAAATCGGCCCCCAGTCCCCGGCGGCCCCGCTATTCCTAGCTACGGTAGCGGCTATGGTAACGGCGGGGCAGGGGGTGCTAAGAATCTCCGGGTAGGCTCCGGCTACCAACACCGACGACTCGACCTGGCAACCTACAACACGCGCACATTGAGGCTCGACGCGAAGCTCGTAGAGTTGGAAGAGGCAATAAGTAAGTTACATTGGGATATCATTGGGTTATCTGAAGTCCGAAGAGAGGGGGAGGACTCGATAACCCTGCAATCCGGTAACTTACTTTACCACCGGGAGGGCGACCAACAGTCCATTGGTGGTGTCGGGTTCATCGTCCATAAATCCCTTGTCAACAACGTGATCACCATCGGAAGTGTGTCGAGCAGGGTAGCGTACCTGATACTCAGATTATCGAAACGATATTCGCTGAATGTTATCCAGGTCTACGCTCCGACCTCGACACACGACGATGACGAAGTGGAGGCTATGTATGAGGAGATCTCTAAAGCCATGCATAGCTATAAAACCCACTACACGGTTGTGATGGGGGATTTCAATGCAAAGTTGGGGCAACGTTGCGGTGATGAGCTGAGAGTGGGGCAATTTGGATTTGGGCAACGGAACGATAGAGGCCAGATGCTGGCAGACTTTATGGAGAGGGAGAACCTCTATATGATGAACTCCTTCTTTAGGAAGCCCGTAAGCCGCAAATGGACCTGGATCAGTCCGGACGGTAAAGTCAAAAACGAGATCGATTTTATCATGTCGACGAAGAAGCACATATTCAATGATGTCAGTGTGATCAACGCTGTTAAGACAGGAAGCGATCACCGTATGGTAAGAGGCACATTGAATATCGATGTCAAGCTTGAAAGATCGCGACTGATAAAATCCACGCTCCGACCAATACCAGCTCAAATTCAAAACCCCGAGTGCTTTCAGCTCGAGCTTCAAAACCGCTTCGAAGCCCTTGAGAACAGCATAGACGTGGACGATCTATACAACATGGTGGTGGACACTGTCCGCACGGTAGGGTCTAAGTACTATAAAACCCACCGTCCCAAATTGAAGAAACTCTCCAGTCAGACTCTCCTACTCATGGATCAGAGACACGAAATGAAGCTGCAGAACTCAGCGGATGCCCATCGTTATCGGCAGCTCAATAGACAGATATCTAAGTCCTTGACGCGCGACCTTCGCCAATTTAATACCGAGCGTATTAAAGAAGCCATTGAGCGGAACAAAGGCTCCAAAGTGTTCGCGAGAGATCTGTCTATCGGGCAAAGTCAATTGACGAGGCTGAAAACTGGGGAAGGTAGCATCGTTTCGTCAACACCTGAAATCCTGAGGGAGATTGAGAGTTTCTATGGACAGCTATATTCCACGCAAACACCTGTTGAAAGCAAGGCTAATAAAGACCCTAGAGCCAAGCTTACCCGACACTATACCGAAGATATCCCGGACGTCAGCCTGTACGAGATTAGAATGGCTCTCAAGCAGCTCAAAAACAACAAGGCGGCGGGTGATGACGGAATCACAACAGAACTTCTAAGAGCGGGCGGTAAGCCGATACTTAAGGTCCTCCAGAAGCTCTTCAACTCTGTCATCCTCGAGGGCAAAACGCCAAAGGCATGGGGCAGAAGCGATGTGATGCTGTTTTTCAAGAAGGGTGATAAAACTCTCTTGAAGAATTATAGACCCATCTCGCTTCTGAGCCATATCTATAAGTTGTTTTCGAGAGTCATTACGAATCGTCTCGCTCGCAGGTTCGACGACTTCCAACCTCCCGAACAAGCCGGGTTCCGGAAAGGCTACAGTACCATAGACCACATTCATACGCTGCGGCAAGTTATACAGAAGACCGAAGAGTATAACCTGCCACTTTGCTTGGCGTTCGTGGACTATGAGAAAGCCTTTGATTCGATCGAGACCTGGGCCGTGGTGCAGTCTCTCCAGAGGTGCCAAATAGACTACAGGTATATCGAGGTGCTGAGGTACCTATACCAAAACGCCACCATGTCGGTCCGATTACAGAACCAGAGCTCTAATCCTATCCAACTACAGCGAGGTGTGAGACAGGGAGATGTCATCTCTCCCAAACTGTTCACAGCTGCGTTGGAGGATATTTTTAAGCTGCTGGACTGGAAAGGATGCGGCATCAACATCAATGGCGAGTACCTAACACATCTACGGTTTGCCGATGATGTAGTTCTTATGGCTGAGACCTTGGAAGACCTGAACACAATGCTCGAAGATCTCGGTAATGCTTCGCAAAGAGTGGGTCTTAAGATGAACATGGACAAGACGAAAATCATGTCCAATGCCCATGTTGCACCCGCTCCAGTTAATGTTGGGAACATTACACTCGAAGTTGTTGACCACTATGTTTACCTAGGACAGACGGTCCAGTTAGGTAAGTCCAACTTTGAGAAAGAGATCTCTCGTCGAATCCAGCTCGGATGGGCAGCGTTTGGGAAGCTCCGACATATATTCGCGTCCGAAATACCTCAATGTCTCAAGACGAAAGTCTTTGACCAGTGTGTGTTGCCAGTAATGACCTATGGAAGTGAGACGTGGTCTTTTACTATGGGTCTCATAAGAAGGCTCAAAGTCACCCAGCGAGCAATGGAGAGAGCGATGCTTGGTATTTCCCTGCTCGATCGAATTAGAAATGATAAGATCCGCAGGAGAACTAAAACAACCGACATCGCTCGAAGGATTGCATCATTGAAGTGGCAGTGGGCGGGACACATAGCGCGGAGAACCGATGGCCGTTGGGGCGGAAAGGTTCTTGAATGGCGACCGCGTGCCGGACGACGTTCCGTGGGCAGGCCCCCTACAAGGTGGACCGACGATCTGGTCAAGGTCGCGGGAAGCCGCTGGATGCGGGCAGCGCAGGACCGATCGTTGTGGAGATCCTTGGGGGAGGCCTATGCCCAGCAGTGGGCGTCGTTCGGCTGACATGATGACGTAAATAAAACGTTTAAAATGTTTTCATCAGCGAGGCTATATTTGTATAATATTATTATAATTAATAATAATAAATAATTAATATTATTATATCCCTGCGACATATTATGTCGCAGGGATTTTGTCATAGTCGTGATATTATAATTCCACTAGTTAAATTATGAATAGACAGTATTTTTGTATCAATAAAAAAAAACAACCACGAAATTTAAGGCAATCGCTTCGCTGCGCTTCGCGATCGCCTTAAATTTCTAACCTATCACGTGTTCTACAGGACTTTTGAGTCTCGCAGCCGTGTGCATACTGTCTCGTACTGTCTATTCATAATATCACGTGGAATTATAATATCACGACTTTGACAAAATCCCTGCGACATATATATTGCCACTCTATTTTCACTCGGGCCATTAAGACGAATCTGACGACGTATCATTTATCAAAATCGGTTTATCCGTTTAGCAGTTACGAGGGAACTTAGGAACAGACATACATACATTCAGGTCAAATACATAAACCTTTTTTGGCTTCGCCGCAGACGGATAATTTTTGGCTTCGCTGCAGACGGACAATATTTGGCTTCGCCTCAGACGGGTAAAAAAGTAAAACGATAAAAAAATTGCCCATTTGTGAAGTGTTATATACAGGGCGTCCCAAAACTAAGTCACATGGAGGGAAAGTACCTTAAATACTGAAGATATAAAATTGTATAAAAAGACTTTATTTTTATTTTAAAAAGAAAACGAATTGCATTCAAAGTATTTTAAATAACCACCTGTCTGAACTGGGAATCGAACCCGCTGAATGTAAAAAAATATTTCTCTAAATTTATTTTACTGATCGATAGGCTCGATTATACCTAAGCATTTCTTTTGAATAACATGGCATCCTAAATAAAAGGAAGACTACGAAATTTAACATTTAATGTTGAATAACAAGTTTGTGCAGCGTTATAGATAGCCTTTTCTGTGAATGTCGTGCTCAAAACAACTGACTTTAACATTTCAATATATTACATACTAATGAGTGAAGATTGGAGCAATTATACCTAATTTCCTTATCATAAGTGTTTCATAAACTCATAATGTGATAAGTTACACCACCTCGATAGGTTTAAAAAAGTTTGGATAATTTGCTGCGGGTTCGATTTTCGGTTCGGGCATGCATCATTATTTAAAAATCTTTGAATGCAGTTCGTATAATTGCAAATAAAAATAAAGTCCTATTTTAATAAAATGTTCTATCTACAGTATTTGGTGCGGTCTATGCCACCATGTGACATAGTCATTGGACGCCCTGAGAGCGCCTTGAGGGCGTCCCACGACTATACCACATGGAAAAGACTCTACCAAATTATATTCAAACATTTTTAAAACCAACCGAGGTGATATTACTTAGCACATTATAACTTTATCAAACACTTATGATAGGGAAATTAGGTATAATTGCTCCAATCTTCACTCGTTAGTAATAATATTGAAATGTTAAAGTCAGTTGTTTTGAGCACGCACGACATTCACAGAAAAGGCTATAACGCTACAAAAACTTGTTATTCAACATTAAATGTAAAATTTCATAGTCTTCCTTTAATTTAAGATGCTATGTTACTTAGAAGAAATGCTTAGGTATAATTGAGCCTTTCGATCGGTACAATAAAATTAAAGAATTTTTTTTTACATTCAGCGGGTTCGATTCCCAGTTCAGACAGGCGATTATTTAAAATTCCTTGAATGCAGTTCGTTTTCTTTTTTAAATAAAAATGAAGTCTCCTTTCAGTTAAATTTGATATCTTCAGTATTTAAGGTACTTTCTCTCTATGTGGCATAGTTTTGAGACGCCCTGTATATTCTGTGACAATACATCGTGTTGGAAGGGTTGGTATTAGTATCCAGCCGCAGGCTTTTTGTAGAGTCTTTGTACAGATAATGTAGATTTTTATCTCCCCTTTCCAATTAAACCACTCTCAGAGCGCGGAGATAACTAGTTTGTGAGATATGAGATTGCAAAATGTGTATTTTAGGCTATTTTGAGGTGACAAGTATGAGCAAGTTTGCCTCTGAAGTCCTGTAGAACACATGATAGGTTAGAAAAAGGCCTTACGTGGTTATTTTATTTGTGAAAAAAAAATGATGGATTGTGTCACAAAAAAAAATCTCTGAAATATCAACGCAGCCGTGTGTTTACTGTCGCGAGACTAATATGTTTTCTGTATTTGGCATCAACGGTGAAAGAAGATGCTATTTGTATTGCAGAAGATAAAAACGCATGTAAGACTTGCAACAACCAAACAACAGTAACAGTCTGTTAATAAACACTTTCAAATACGGTTTCGTTCGATTTGAATGATTGCAAAAAAAATTGTTTGAAGGAGATACCAGAATCTATAATAGTTCTAGGCAGCTCATACACATTAATGGGCGCTATAGAATTCTTTCCCAGAGTTAGTATCACTGGCATGGGTCACTACAAATGTCATATTCTAGCAAAGGATGAGGTGTTGTGTTACGATGACTATGAATCCAGAATTCGTAAGAGCACACAAGACCCAATAGGTACTCATCCATTCGCTAACCTATATTTTGTAAAAACAAATTATTAAATTTTGATAAAAATTACTTATCCTAGTTTCATTCACATAATTATGGTCACCCCTCAAAACGGATCCTTGAGCAATACCAAAAAGCTTTATTTGTCAGCAATTAAAACGAATACAGCAATGAATTGTATGTAGCCGTTTAGTATGCACGCCTACTAAACGTTAGAGTCTCTGGCTTTTGATTTCGTTGTGATCTCAGGTAAATAAACGTCAGGATTGAGGAGCCAAATAATATACGTTTGTTTACGGAAATCACTATATTTTAGTATTTCATTCATATTGTAGGCAATAGAATTTACCTCCTTCTAAATTATCATTATGTCGAATATCTGAATTGACTGCAAATATTCATAGAAATTTACTCTATTGTGTATGGATTGAGGAGCCACAACAAAAGTGTTGTAGTTTCTTGAATTTTAGAACTAAAGTGCTCAAAATTCTAGTAGATATCCTACGTGATGGCTACAAATTGATACATAAGTTTCAGCAACCTACATTCAATACATTACGAGTTCTAGGTGACTCCTCAATCTAAACATCAGGATTGAGGAGCCACCTTTGCAGTGATATAACTTTTGATGTATTTTACTACAAATTTCAGAATTTGACCTACAAAATTATCTGCATGGCTACTAAATAAGGGTGATAGCTATCCTTAAAAATCTGACGTGGCTCCTCAATCCATACGGACGTATTGTTTTTACTAATTACATACATATTCCACCCTTTGACTTGATCCGTGATTGGGATGTGAGGCTAAGGAATAACTTGATATCTGTGAAATATCAGCATTGTATTTTAAGAAAAGCCTCTATTAAACAATAACTGATCATATCGCTGGTACTTAAAACAACTTTTATTTCGGTAAGTTTTGATCATCAATTGACATATTGCTGGTAATTGAAATAACTTCTAATTGACTTAGTTTTGAACTAAAAGGTTGAGAATTTTAGTGGCAGAATAATGGGTTATTATTTAACACCACATTATTTTTATGAATATTTTGATACATTCTTATTGAAGTGTTAATAATGTCAACCCTGGGTTATTTTTAATTAAAATAGACTTAGTTTTGATCTATAAGGTTGAGAATTTTAGTGCAGAATAATGGCTTCATTATTTTTATGAATATTTTGATACATTTTTATTGAAGTGTTTATATTATAATGACTTCCCTGGGTTATTTTAAAATTAAAATAAGTTAAATTTTATTGCACAGGGTAATATAACAATAAATACAGGAAAATACAACAAAGAATAACACTCAATATATGCAGCCTTATGCAAGATAGCAGTTTCTTCCAGGCAACTTTGGGCTGGAGAAAACAACTAGGGTAATAGGGAATGGGTGCATTATAAACGGAATTAGAAATTGATATTAAATCAATTTGATTGCGCATGGTAATTAAACAACCAATAGAGGGAAATACAACAAAAATAACACACACTAGTCTAGGTAGCTTTATGCTAGACAACAGTTTCTTTCAAGCAACCTTGGGCCAGAGAAAACAAATAAATAGGGTAATAAATGGGTACATTATAAACAGAGTTAGAAAAAGTATTTAATTACAACTAAATAATTATGGAGGAAGAAAGTAGATAAAATCATAAATTAGGAGAAAGAGCTAAGAGATTACTTTTGACTTGATTACCAAAGGTTTTTGGATCTTTTATATTAATTTACAAAGATAAGGATATTTTATTGATGACAAAAAATCTAACGGAGAGCATAATAATATCAATACTTGTCATTATCATATCATAAAGAAGTAAGGTATCATTGTAGGAAGTAATCTTAGGAACTGCTGAACAAATTTCGAGAATTCTTTTACCATTAGAGAGCACGGAGATATTAATGACTTGCTGGAAGGCAATAAATAGGTGTAAAATCACGGAGAAATTAACGAAATTAATGACTTTTTGGTAGGCAATAAGTAGATGCTAAGTCGGGCCGTCGACTAGACGACGAAATAAGGGCCGTCACTTAGACGATGAAATAACGGCCGTCACTTAGACGATGAAATAAGGGCCGTCACTTAGACGATGAAACAATGGCCGTCACTTAGACGATGAATTTAAGAAACATTTGGAATAAGGCAATCACAGTGTACTTTGCATTATGGTATCACTTTTAGGGTAAAGTGTTACAATTAAAGTAGATGGATATACAAAAACAAGGTGTTCATAGCTTGAGAATGATGCATTTGGGATAAAACAAAATGACCCTAATGCTAAGGCTGATTTGAAACAACTTCTACTTGGCTGACGAATATGCTAAATGCAATACAGTCAAATAAATAGAACATAACTGGTTCAAACTTTGTAATGAATGTAAGCTATTAGAGATTTTCGATGTTGATATGAAATTGGACGGGGGTCAAAGGTGTGTACAATTTTAACGATGAAGTAAAATTTAATATGCAGTTGTCTGCTTGGTGATTAGGCTTCGAAAAGTACTAAGAGAACATAATTTTACTACTATTAATCTGTTTAGCCGTAGTAAACTATGTGAAAATTGTTTAGGTCTGAATTTTGTTATTGTGCTAATAAGGAAAAATAAAATAAATAAATAATCTTAATGAAGGAATGAACTTGTCAACTGAGGAGGGCTATCGGAATATGATCGTACCATGTTTAACGCAAATAATTATCAAATACAACTTATCATTAAATCATGTCTTCGAGTAATGGACAAATAGGTATACGGGTAGATGATGATGAAGGTAATGATAATGGTAATAAAAAAAAACTTTATTCATAAACTTCAGTTTGTACATAATAATGGTTATGATGATGTTAATGATGTTGGTAATGATGATGATGATGTTGGTGGTGATGACGATGATGATGGTGATGATGATGATGGTGATGACGATTAATAATGTAATTTTTCATGCAAATAACAAGGCTTCTGTATATATTTGATGAACTTACTACCAATGGCTAATTATTCATTTTATTACAGTTACCATGGGATGGAGTCGAGAATCGGTATCAGTAGGCCATGGAGCTAATACAATAATAATAGTTTTGTATAAATTACTGGATGTTACCATGGGATTGTGTCGAAATGTCGCTGTTGACTCTTAAGCAATTGCAATCATATTAGTTACGATAAGTTATAATAAGTTGGTTAGTTGATTAAAAGTAAGTAATCAAACATATTTTCATTACCTTATAGCAAATTTGTGTGGTATCAAATTTTGTCAGGATGGACGAATGTTATAATTATAGAGAATTAAAGTTATCTAATAGGTTATAAAAGGAATCTAAATTTAATAGAACAGATTGTGGACTTTGACTATCATAGACAATAATAGTCAAAGTCCACAATCTGTAGTCGTACTTTTTATTGAAAATTAAACAAATGTCGTTGTTAAAATTAAAATGTTGGCCTTATAAAGTTATAATTGTATTTAATAATTATATTCAAAACTTGCATGATGTTATAACCAAAAATAATAACAGATTGGCCGGAAACAAACTCGGCAGAAGGCCGTTTGGTGTTACCGGCCATATTGTTTTGAGCGAGCTATAAAGGAGGTAGGATAAGGGCCTTATCCTACCTCCTTTATCGAAGCGGGCCTCATTCTGCATTGGGAATTCAAAGCAAAGCTAAGTATTCTATTACATCGATGTGAGATTATTGGTGTTGTAAATTGTTAGATATCTAATGCGAAACAAACTTGAATTAGCATTAAATAGTTTCTGTTGGAATTTGTTATTCTTTGTCACAATATTCTATTGTTGTAAATGTATTAAAACTATTATCAGTATGGTTATAATTCAAATACACATTGTGCATTTCACACTTAAAAATTTAATTTGTCTGACGTGTTTTATGAAAATAAAAGTGTTTGATTAAGGGAGAATTGCACCCCTTGGCGAGTTTCTTGCTGGCTCTTCTCGTTACAAGGTCTCCCGCCGTAGGGTTTTCTGAACCAATAGCGTAGCATCCTTGACAATCACAAAGGCTTACTAATAACTTGAATAAATGAAAATGAATATTAATTATTGAGTTATTTATTGTAATACCTGACCCATAATCTTAACACTATTTTGAATGCAGAGCGCAGTGAAGGATTCTAGAGTAGAATCCCGAGCACAGCGAGCAGCGAGGGATTCTAAAGTAGAATCCTGAACGCAGCGAGGGATTCAATATACGTCGCCCGAGATGAAAATAATTTTGCGGCCGAGTAATAAATACACTCTGCTTTTCATCCCCCTCTATAAGAAAAGCAATAAAGACAACTAAAACTATCTAGAAAAATAAAAGAAAGGTGGCGGGGGTTTCGCTTTCTCTGTTTTTTCTATAATAGGTATATAAAAAATCGAAGTTTTGAAATAACAAAAAAAATTTAGAACAAAAAAAGTTTTTTTAAATAAAAAATTTTTTTTTGAACAAATTTTTTTTTATGTCTATCGGATGCCTCCTAACTATCTCCGGAGTACCATAGGTGGTTGAAAATTTTGTTAGATTTTAGCTACGCTACGAGGCGCACCGTTTTTGAGATATTCTTGTTTTTATAAAAAAAAAAAAAAAATATTTTGCAAGTCCCGTCCCCATACAAAATTTGTTGAAAACTTTTTCATTGCCGATGAGGTAACCCTATGGTTGACTGTCAGTTCTATTCTTAAAATTCATTTCCACCCTAGGGTGAAACGGATAGTTTTGGACCCGCTGCTCAGTTAAAATATACATCGCTTTTCGAATCTGAGAGATGAAAACGTTTTTGTGTCCTCCACGCTAAGACTTTAATATGAAGATGATAACTAATAATTTATTTTTTTCTTTTATTTTGTCTTCTATAGGAGACATTGGCGGTCAAAAGGAAGGCATTCGATTTGTATGCGCCATAACTTTTTAAACGACGCGCCAAAAGTGAAAAAAAGTTTCTGAACACCTAAAGATCCCAGTACAGGTTGGCCGACCATGGTCGGCGACCATGACCAATACATCGTACATTGACACTTTTGAAAAAACCTTTTTAAACTTGTTCGTTCAAAAGTGTCAATGTACGATGTATTGGTCATGGTCGGCCAACCTGTACTGGGGGCTTAATGGAAATTATTAGGGTTAAGCTAAGCAGGTGTGCCAATAGAATAAAAAAATCTGACAGTTTTGGCGAAATCTCATTCAAGGTGGCCAGACGTAGTAGACGTGGTATGGTAAGTATAACCATGTTTATTAGCATGATCTTACGGCTTGTTTTTAATGTGTCTTACTCTGTATACTAACAGATATATTATAATTACAATATCATAAAGATTTACACGAAAATAATGAATACGCATTTATAATATCCTTGCAAAATCCGAGTACCTATTAGAAGGTATGCGGGAATTTGCATTAACTTAGATTTTAAAAGGTATGTAAGTAGTTACAAATAATCAATTGGATTTGTTTTAAAAAAACATGAATTTTGGGCGGTTTCTTCTCAAGAGGTAAAAATCATAAATCATAAATCATTTATTGCTATCATTATGTAGTATACGAAGGTCTTATAATAAATGATACTAGTACCATACATGAACCCGGTTTGGGCACAGCAGTTTAACATTTTTCATTTAATATTCATGAATATTAGATGGAATATACATTTCAAAATAACTAATAAATTTTACATTACATTATACATAATTAATTTAAAAAAAAAAAATTTTTAAGACTTGATTGATTGATTTTAAAAGGCATATGGGCTGTTGTCGTGTTTTTAGGTGTTTTTTGGGACTTGATACAAAAACTGGTCTATTTATGCTCTAATTCTCTTTTAAATGTGGAACGAAAAGATTGAACTCATAAAACATGTAACATACGAAGCTTTTAATATAGTTAACACAAACAGCAATGAACATTTTGTATACAAATTGATTTTTCGTGACAAGCTACTTTTGTAGTCATAAAAAATATAGCAAGCATGCCATATTCCAAATATCTATGTTATTTTCTTTCTGTTATATAAATATACCTTAAAGCGTCAACTGTTACTCAATTAGCCTAAAAATACGAATTTTACAAAAATTGGTTTGGGTATACATTAAAGCCCATATGCCTAAATAAAGGATGCTGAATTTGGGCTTTCTTAGTCACGTAAAACGTTTTTTTGCATATAAATGAATACCAAAAAAAACCCCACGTTCTTAGGGAGATCCTAAGACACTTTTTTGAACATCGAAACTTCTGGGTCTGACTCTGAACCATGTGAACCTATAAAAAGTCATCTGGGCTGCAAGCCCTTATTTGGTCAAAATGGCTTGGGCCTTACGAGGTTTAAGTCTTAAGACGTCTAGTAATTATTTATATTGTCAAAACTGAGCATTTAATTTTTTTTAAATAGGCTCCAATACGCCGGAGACGTTAGCGCAAATTTATGTAGGTAAAGTAGCGCTAGCGTTAAGATCATTGGCTTAGCGCAGCTCCTTAAAGAAAGATAAATATGTAAAGAAACTTTACAGAACCCCCCCCCCCCCCTTAAAGTTTCCATACAAAATGAAAAATACGTCTATTTTCCTTATTGCCTTTCTGAAAACTTTGTCATGGTACTTGGTGGACCACGGGTCGGGAACGTTCCTAAGGTGCTTCGCCTTAATAAAAGTGTTGTATTTCCGATCAATTTTTAATTATCAAGCAATAATAAGTATAAGTTAATAACAATTTGATAATTATTATGTTTTTCTTACATTTTCACAAATAAACACTGAAAACTGACGATTTTTTTGGTTTTTTATGAAATTTGAATTCCTGACACAAATGCTTCATTTTCTATGAAAAATCCCTTGATCGACTGTTCCCCATGGGCCGATCTACTGTGCACCACCCCTGGTACACAGTCGATCAAATCCCATTTCTTAAAAAAATATTTTTATTTATTTTTTGGCTACAGATACGTCTTTGAAAGATTATTTTTCTAAAAGTAGAATAAACAACCTCTAAGTCACTTAAGTTTCAAGTCATTGCATGTAATAGTTTCCGAAATACAGCCGTCTAAAATGCAATTTTGCAATTTTGCAATGCAATTTCACGCATTATGACACATTTTGATTACGTAAAATGACACATACGCAAAATGACATATACGCGAAATGACACATACGCAAAATGACATACGCAAAATGACACATACGCGAAATGACAAATACGCGAAATGACAAATACGCGAAATGACAAATACGTGAAATGACATATACGCAAATTGACACATACGCGAAATGACATGAATTAAAGACGTTCAATTTTGTTGCGCGTAGATTTGTAATAAATACCTACGTATTAGTGTCATAAAGGTTGTGGTATGTGGCATGAGAGCCCCTTTTTGCATAATGTCTTTATTCCTAATTTGCTTTGGCAAGCATAACAAATTTTCCATATTTTATTTGTCATATTAATACACTTTGCCATATTTTTTTGGCATACTATTTATATTGGCATAATTATCATTTGGGCTAATTTGATTTTGCATAATGTTATTAGGCATATTGTATATTCGCCTAATATTATTTAGACATAAATAAATATCAAAAACAATGAGAACGAATGATGTCATTATGCGTATGTCATTCTGCGTAGTCACAATATGTCATTTTGCGTCAGAGTCGTAGATATGTCATTATGCGTATGTCATTCTGCGTGGTCACAATATGTCAAGTCCAAGATGTGTCATTATGCGTATGTCATTCTGCGACCTGCGTAGTCCAAGCGTAGTCACAATATGTCATTTTGCGTCAGAGCCAAGGAATTTATATTACAACAGGAAGGTGCACTCCGTATTTCTGTGTATTTAAAAATACACTTTAACTTTGAAAGATAAGGTTTATATTTCAATACAAAATGTCAACGGTCCACCTGAGACCGCAAGAACGAGGTGAGGGTATCCCTTTCTTTCAAATTGCCAGCACTCTTAAATAACAGGTTTAGTAGATTTATGGTACACAACTTTCGTTATGAAAATAAAATTTCGTAAAATTTTCGCTTCGTATTATTTTTAGTCAATAGAAAACATCGTATATTAATTTAGGTATTAGCGTATTATGCATAAAAATGTATCAGGTCGTTCAAGTTTTTTACGGCTTATCCTAGAAAAAAATTGAATGATAGATTTCAGAATTTTAAAGTGGCAACATGAAAAGCTGAATGACATCTTCCGTCTTCGTTGTGTCAAGTTGGTTATGCGTAAATATTTTGCCATAGTATTTTGCCTTGTGGTGGTGTTTTTTGCAATATCGTGAAAAGGTGTTGCGTTAATAATTATGGGCTGTGGAAATGAAACATTTGCTGGTTGCAATATTTCTTTTCACAGGTGAGATAGAATTTATTGAAAATGACACGAGTTCTTACTATGGAACAATTAGGGTGACAACAAATTTCCTTTTTCTTTTCATTTGATTCTATAAAATGTTTATACCTAAAATTATTGTCTGATTCGTATCTTACAATTTTATTCAGTAATGTATAGGTAATCATGTTTTGTTAAACATCTGTGTAACAATAAACTATTATTATGATTTATTTCTTTTATTTACTGGCACCTATTTCCTGGCATCCCTACTAGTTTAAAGTCGGAAAAACACTTCTGTGGTGTGGCGCGACGCCAGAATGTCTGTTTCATGCACTTAGTATGGACACGACAGAGACAGAAAGAGTCGCACCACACTGCATAAGTGTGTTTCTAACCATATACCTTGGTACTATTAAACAGGCTGACGGGGAAACTCGACCTATTTCTTGAAAGGGGTTATACTAGAGGTCATTAGCAACAAATTAAGTCCAGTGAACCAGGGGTCAAAACTAGATGGTTACCGAGCTGTGACGGTTCTTCGATTTCTTTTTTTCTGAATTGTTACCAAAAATCATTGATTGTGAATAAACTACTCTACTCTTAACATGAATCAATACTTTTCTGAAAGCTGAATAATTAGTGATCATTTAAAAAAAAACTTACATAATCTCAGAAATAAAAGATTTTTAGTAACAATAATTTTTATTTTTTGCATTTTTCTCCAACTTCGCCCTTAATTATTGGAAAAAAACTGTATGGAAGTTGGCGTACAAATAAGTAAAATGTCTAACTAGTTTCATAAGCTTTCCAAAAAGGTACAAAAATTATTAGGTTAGGTAACTAGCTGTTTTTTAAAAAATCAACAAAAGAGCGCAGTAGGGCAATTTTCCTTTTAAATTTTAAATTTAATTCAGCCCAAAAAGTGGCGAAGCGATGGCTGGCTTATGCGTCATGCTCGTGAACGAGTGCTGCCAGTGGAAATGGGTCTGCTCTTCTCTGCTTGCCTTAAATGTGTTTTTTTTTGTTTTTATTTCTAATGCGGTGGTGGCGTGTGACCGTGTGAGGCGGGTCGTTACGTTCCCTAAAATATGGTTAAGAGAAGCGATGGCTGGCTCATTCGTCATGCTCGTGAATGAGTGCTGCCAGTGGGAATGGCCAAATGGGGCCGGAGAATTAGGTATATAAGTAGAGAATAATTATTACCGACGTCGGCGTCGGTGGCACTGACTGTTTATCAGAGGTCACCAGTCGCAGGCACGCCGGATGTCGCTGCGAGTCGGTGCGACCGTATACGCTGCATGGGCCCTTACGTGATGCCACGAACATCCAAGTTGTTAGTATTGTTAATCTAGTGTGTTGTTTAATACATCCGTATTACGTAAATTTTCGAATGCTATCGTATTTTTAAAATAAAATATCCTATATTCAATATTCTGACAATTTATTCATGGATCAAATTTCATCAAAATCGGTTCACTACACGAAGCGTGAAAGCACAACCGAAAACCACTTTCGCATTTATAATTTTAACCAATTATAACAAATTGTAAAAAAACAAGTCCTTTCTTTTAAAACTTATGGTCACCCTAACGGCCTAGACACGAACATGCGCGACGGCGGTGGCGACGAGCGAATTGCGCATCAGTTGGTGCGTCTCATTGACTTATTTGATTAGACGTCTGTCGCGAGCGCGCAATGATTCCGCAATTCACTCGTCGCCGCCCGCCGCCCGTCGCGCATGTTCGTGGCCAGGTCATAGATGTATACATCTATGGGCCAGGTCGTAATGGAATAGAGTGAGATAAACTGACCTCGTTCTGACTATCTCATTAGGACCGTTTTTTAGCAGCAGTGCACCTTCCTGTTGTACGTAGTACTTATAAATTCCTTGGTCAGAGCACAGCCGTCTCTATCGTCTGATGGCTGTGGGCTGTGGTAGAAGACAAAGAACCGTAAAACCTTACAAGATTGCCCAACCGATCTGAGTTTGCCCTGTAGGGCATTTATTACAAATGTTGAAAAATGTGGCAACTTTTTTTAGAACTGTGGTATTACGTAATGTACACTAGAAATTTCAATATATTTCTGGCAACACTACGGATGTAACTTTTGCAAATGTCACTTCAGTTGGGTGTCAGTCTAGTTAACTATATTTTAGATCGATAGTAGGAAGCGTATGTAGATTTTCCGTTACTACACACCACAGAACATATATACTCCCTTCGTGAGCTACACACTATCACCGCTATCACCCCGGGCGACGGTTGAGTAGCTAAGTACTGGCCTACCGGCAACTTATTTGTCGCCGTGCGCGCACTTGCATTGAAACCAATAGAGAAGGAGACAGTTGCGTCACATGCTTGTCTTCGAACCCGCGGACAAGAAAGTCTCCTGGGTCATTATTCTGTGCCCGGGTGTCGCGTCGCTACGTGCGTGCACTTTCATACTAACCTGTAGATTTGATGCGAGTGACAAAATAGTTGCGGAGACAAAAACCCTTGGCGTATTCTACGAACTTTGAGTTTGCCTTTGCGATTTGGACAAGACGTTTGAACGGGATTGGCCGTGCCGTGCATCATGGACAAGGACTACGGATCGTGGTCACTCGCTGCTTTGAAAGCAGAGCTGAAGAAAAGAAATGCGAAGCTTACGGGGAAAAAAGCTATTCTTGTGCATAGTTTTTATTTAGTTATCTATGTTGTTTGTATGGTTTTTTATGTTAAACTGCAATCTCAATCTTTATATTTTATTAAATAATAAAATTTATTTGTCTTATTGATAGAACCACAGACTACTTATATACTACCAACACAGTAAATATATATGCTAATATAAACTGTGCTACCAAACTATATCTATGGCTACCAACGACTATAAAATATATAATAGTTTGACAGCTGACTCGAAATAGTGACATCTATTAAAAGATTTGGAACTAATTTTGACGTATTATCTGTCAAAGGAAAACCGCTCATTGAAAACTTCTGAAAAGATTTCACGAATTCTTTACTATATTCGGATTCAAAAATTATTAACCATCAATGCTTAATTACTTTGACAGGTGACAGCAAATTTTTGACAATTGATGAACTGAGGGCCTGACTCATTTGGTCATAGCAGTTTTATTTAATTGACCATTAGAAATTACATGGAGTTTTGCTTAGGAATCAACTATTTTTTAACTAAATCCTCTGATAGGTCTCAAGCTGTTTCAAGATATGGCCCTCCATCCTTAGCGATTAGTCATCGATTACAAGTTGAGATAAGCTAAATCTAAACTGTGCACTAGAGATGGGTCGTCGACGTATTTTTCGTTAACGAAACTAGACCGTCCATTACCGTCCATCGACTAGTCGATCAACTAGTAGAATTCGTCGACTAGTCGACGCGATAATGGAAGGCGTTCAATTCAATCGACTTAAGCGCGGCGTCTAAATCTGGTCTAGTCTACGTCGCGACGCTTCGACGGTGTCTTTAGTTAGTCTAGTTTTACGCATTATTTGACAGTCGAATGAACTGCAGTTACAAAATAAGTTCATCCACTGCATCGTTTAGCCAGTCCATCGACATACTTTTTGCACAATATCAGAATGTTCTTGCCTTTTCACTCTAACAAGTCTAAAAAAGATTACAAATATCAACTCCTACGCCATATTATACTTAAGGTCCAAATTGCATTGTCCGACGATACTCAACGAACGCATACGTTTCGCGTCGTCGCGTTGTCAGTAGTTAAAGAACGCTGTGGACTCTCAGATTAGTCGTCTATGAATTCGTCTAGTTCACGAATGAACTATAGACAGTCGAAGCGTCGATTAAACGTAATAGCCGCTACACACGCTCCTATCCGACCGCCGATTTGGTGCGGGCGAACTTCACTGCAGATCTGCCCCCTGATTCACGAACCGTCAGAAACGGTCCCGGCAGCGGAATGTATGCCCTGTCTCTGTCACTCACTATAGAATAGACAAAGACAAAGCACAGAATTCGAATCCGATTCCGTTTCCGACGGTTCGTGAATCATGGGGCTGATCCGCGCCTACACACGTTCAAACCAAATCTGCCAGACCAAATCGGTCGGCGCTACACACGTTCCGATTTGGTCTGGCCGACCTCTAGCCGTTGTTGCAGTGTTGCCAGCCACTGCTAATCTCCCAATATTATTATTATTTATAAATACTGAAAACATCAATTTGCTTGCAATAAATAAATGAAAAAGAAAAATATTATCGGTTTTTAATGTTTTATTACTATAAAAAAACAATTTCATAATTTTTTTATTTTCTGTTATTTGCATTAAAATACTAAACATGCTAAATATTTACTAAAAGCAGCACTTATTGATAAGGTGTTATGTCCTTTTTATATATATTTAGTTTTACGACAAATTGCTAGTTTTTAAACAAAATATTCTAAAAAAACAAATAGATAAATATAATCTTTTCATAAATGGCCATATTTAAACCTTTCGTTCGTTCAGTCCTACGTAAAACTCATTAACGAGCATTAAATTGAATCCTCTGAAAATCCCTTAAACGTAATTTACCTGCTTTAAATATTTCCGCTTTTACATATTTTCTCCCTAAATCTAGGGGAAAACCTCCAAAATTGTCAACACTGCCAAGTTGGTCCGGTCGGAAGCCTACACACGTTCCGATATGGTAGGAAGTGAAGTTCGTGCGAACCAAATCCGGCCGACCGCGTCAAACACGAATAATAATAATTATGGTCGGACGACTACGCTACACACGTCCAGATTTGGTCTGGAGCAGACCAAATCGGCGGTCGGATCGGAACGTGTGTAGATGCTATAAACCGTCTATTTAAACCGTTCGTAGATTCAACGACCATCGCTACTGTGCACAAATTATATAGAGATTCTGTGCCTAGTATATAGTGATCTGTGATTCTGTGCCTGGTGCCTGCAACACCTGCAACGTGCCTGCAACACACACAACCACAGCCATCTCTATCGTCTTCTACAAGCCATGCGCATAAAGTTGGCAACGTCTTTTTATGCCCCCAGTACACGATGGCCGATCATGGTCGGCGACCATGACCAATACATCGTACATTGACACTTTTGAACGAACAAGTTTAAAAAGGTTCTTTCAAAAGTGTCAATGTACGATGTATTGGTCATGGTCGCCGACCATGGTCGGCCAACCTGTACTGGTGGCTTTTAAGTGAACCGATTTGACACCGTTTGCACCATTTGACAGGTAAACAGCGAGTAAACCTCGAGTAATGACACAGAATAAATAATAGTGCTAAGTAATGAATCCTATAGAGATGGCATATCTTCTATACATCTACCTATACAAATAAATATAATGTAACTTATGTTTGTAACATTAAATAACCGCTTTTTACCACGTGCATATGACTAAATATACGATACATATACCAAAATTACATGTTTTTCAATTTTTGTCTGTCTGTCTGTTTGTTCCGGCTAATCTCTGAAACGGCTGGACCGATTTTGACGAACCGATTAATACGACAATTAGAAGTAGTTTAAAATTGAATTCTAAGATTTTCTTACATTGTGACTTAGTTACAGGTGACGCCAATAAAAGTGTGGTAAAAAGCACTACAACTGAACTACAATTGAAACACTATTGAGACACGATTGTGACTTAACGTTAGCAGACTTGGCCCCCTGTTTTATTGTTCAGACGTCCGCGTCGAATTTATTTTTGATATTTTTATAACATAGCTTAGCGACAGACATCTAGTGACAGAAAAATATAGTGAAACTTGTATTCATAATGCTGCGGCTACATTAGCGGCCGATAATTCGTGCGAGTTGTCGCGCTAAAATTATCGTTGTCGGGCATACGCGATTTTCTTGTCTACATTAGCGGGCGAAGCTTCGTGTTGCGTTGTCGCGCTAAGTATCGCGATAATTAGTTTATTTGGTTTATTGTCGTAAGTAACATTACAATTCAACACAGAACACTACCCCATTATTGATTTATATAGTTATAACAGCCAAATCGACCCGATCGCGATAAAAATCACAAAATAATCGAGTGGACGCTTTTCATCTACGTGATAAAAGACGCTAAATGAATCAAATCGGGTTCTGCTGTCATTTTCTTCCAACTCTTTCTCGCACATAGGTTATGATGTATGGATTTGTTTCTCACTCGCACCATTGTCCGTCTATTACCCCTAGCACCCCTAGTATAAATAAGTTTATGGTGTAGGTATGCCTCACTTTTTCGTAAGTATGCTACCTCCATAGGATTTAGTACTCAGAGGAGTAAACCATGAGTAAACCGGTTCACAGCTTGTTGCCGTTCCGTATCATAGCATGGCTTGTAGAAGACGATAGAGACGGCTGTGACACAACACAAGTGGTTTCACTTCACTCACATTATTTATTAAATATTTCTCAGTTTTTTTAAAGTTTCGCCTGTGGGGAGCTGTGTGTGTAGTGCGTAAGCAAAATCACAAATATTTGTGTGTGACATTATAATACTATAAGTCAAGATATCCTTCAAATAAACTCTGCTAATATTTATTTGTACCTCTACAGCTACAGGAAACTTGTCTCCATAAAATGACATCAATTTGTCTCCCAGCTGGCGATATATTTGTACCCTTAAAAATTGAAGAAAATTATCTTTACGATGGCATTAAAAGATTATTAAAAGTATTGCGACCTAACTGGCCCTCAGAAAATATTAAATTTAAGGTAAACACGGTCTAAGGGCTGCAAATATGAAAGACGTATTAAAATCATTTCTAAACAATCACAAAAATAAATGTCTTTATTCTTCTTTTTCTGTATTAATTAACTGCAAAAAAACTAATTTTATCAATTTGTTCTAAAGTTATTTACAGATGGTATAACAAACAAATTAGTTGGCTGTCAACTGAATGGTGAAAATAATAGTACAAATATGGTTTTAGTTCGTATTTATGGAAACAAGACGGATTTATTAATCGACCGAAATGCAGAGTTACGGTAAGACTTAATTTCATAGTAATATTTAGACTAACAAAACAGTTTATAATTTTTAAGTTGCCACTGCGAAAGGATGATGCCAGGGTTTGTATGAACTGTGGTCCCACCTTCCAATAGCTATGTGTGTTAGGTACATCGTTGAATAGGTATTTTTGAGCTGAATAAAAGTTACTATAGCGCCAAATTGCAAATGTTTGTCCGTTCTAAGTTATCCTTATTATTCTTAATTTATTATACATAGTACCAGATTCAAAACAATGTTAATAATAATAACTAGCTCCGATGGGACTCGAGCCCATGACCTTTTGCTATCCGGGCTGCTGCTAATAGCGAAAGATCGTGGGTTCGAGTCCCATCGGAGCTAGTTGTGAGACGGGTTTATTTTTTCTAAATAACTTCATTTTCCATTTTTCAATAATAAAAAAAGCATTGTGAAGCAAAAAAGTAAAAAAAAGAATAATGTTAAATTGTCAAAAAACATGACAAATGATTTTTTTTTGACAAATAAAACAACGATAACATATTTTAAAATCACACAATTATTTAATTGTTTTTCCGTGTTCGCGAGTGTTAGTAGATACACGTGTTCAAGGGATTTTCAGTGACTTCGGTCTCTTTTCATGATCATTTCATAATAATCGTAACTCTAAGCCTTTTATACTTAGTATTGGTTACAGTGTGTGTATATTTTGTGTTGTACTGTGCTGTCCGGTAAGTGTTTAATATAACCCCTCCTCTGTTTAATCTAATAAATAAATAATGGCGACGATCCCTCCCGACCCCCCCGACCCTCCTGACGGCAACCCTGCGCCAATGGAACTGTCTCCTCCTCTTTTCTCACAATCCGCGACGAAAAGAAGACTTCCTGAGAGTGAAACCCAGGTAATCCCTCCAAAAAAACTGGTTAACGAATCGACCCAACCAGCTCTCACTGGGCAGGCGGTGTACAGACATCCCTCGCTCGATGATGATGCTCAGAAACTTTACTCGGACTCTGATAAACATCCATTTCTTGTACATGTATCAGTAAATGAAACAGATCCCTCTTCTGGAACCACTATTCGCCCCATTATATTCGGCAGATTTCTGTCTAAAAACCATGTCAAAGACATTGCCAAAGATGGCATTAAAAAAGTTGGCCGCAACAGGATTTCTGTAGAGTTTAAAAGCAGTTCAGCTGCAAACAGTTTCTTAAAGAACCCACTCCTGAAATCCCATAAGTACGTTGCAGTAATCCCGACATACAATGTCACCCGCATGGGTATAGTTAGGAATATCCCAACTGATCTAACAATGGAAGAGTTCGTCGAATCCCTCGTCCTGCCAGAAGGCTGTGATACAGTGCTGAAGGCTAGGCGTCTGAACCGTAAACAAAAAATTAATGACCAAATTACTTGGATTCCAACTCAATCAGTTGTTCTGACGTTTAAAAGTCAAGTCCTCCCAAAGAGGATTTTTTCATATTATACGGCTATCCCGGGAGAAAGCTACCAGCTGCCAACCATCCAATGCAACAATTGTTGCAGGTTCGGCCACATTAAGTCCCAATGTCGCTCAAAGCCCAGGTGCTATCGGTGCGCTCAACCCCATGCAGGTGAGGAATGTCAAGTGCCAGAAGAAAACGCAACTTGCCTACACTGCTCCAGCAGACACTTTGCTACAAACAAATCCTGTCCTGAACACTCCCGCCAGAAGTCAATTAAAATAACTATGTCCCAGGACAACATATCATACCAAGAGGCATCGGAGAAATACCCCACCTCAAGAAAGTCGTATGCAGACACAACCAAAACGGTTATTGCTCCCCATCATTCTCCCCACTCCTCCCAAATGTCGCCTAGTCATAGTCCATCAGTGTCCTACCGGAAAACCATCTCCCGCCCTCCTCGCCCACGATCCCCCTTGGGCAAATCTTATGACAAGAAGGCACACCAAGACATTATTCAAAATGTTCGCTCTTCAAATCCCAATGGCTGCGCCTTGGGGAATGGCTCCCAATCCTCAGACGAGTCCCCAAATGATGACACCCTCGACCTCCTTTGGCTGCTTGTAGCCAACATCCTATCAAAATTTAATGATGTCCCTCTACCGCCCAACGTTGCCTCAAAAATAATGCCCCTTCTCACTTCACTCTCTAAAAATGGCGGTGAACAGTATACAATGGAACTGTAAAAGTATTAGAAGTAAATATTCTGAAATTCTATATCTCATCAATAAATTCTCACCGTCTCTCCTCGCCATCTCGGAGACATGGTTGGCCCCGGGAAGTTACTTTGGGGTCCCTGGGTTCACGTGTCTGCGGGATGACAGAGGGGACGGTTGGGCTGGAAGCGCCTTGATTGTCAAGCGCTCCCTAATTTTCGACTCTATTAATCTCCCTCCTCACAATACAAATCTTATCAATGCAGTTGCAATAAGAACCAATGGTGTTTCTTTTGCCTCCATTTATATCCCACATCCCAACTCTAATGTTCTCCAAGAGCTCAAATCCATCATCCAAGCTCTTCCCCCTCCAATGGTATTAATGGGCGACTTCAATGCCCACCATTTATCATGGGGCTCGGCTGAGTCCAGTGCTTTTGGAAATCTCATTGTGGATTTACTGGACTCTGAAAATCTGTGTATTTTAAATGATGGGCGTCCTACGAGAAGGACATCCCCAACCCAGAACCCCAGTGCTGTGGACCTTACCATTAGCTCTCCCAACCTGGCCTCTGAGCTCTCTTGGAATCTTCTTCCAAGCACTTTAGGAAGCGACCACTTTCCCATCTTTATTACCTTCCCACTGGGCCCCCCCACAAGGGCTGACCCCCCTCCTCTGTTACGATACAACCTCCACAAAGCAGATTGGCCTTCTTTCACATCGGAATTGGATAACAATGTAGATTCCCTTCCCACGATTATTTCATCCGAAAATTGCCTCCAGGTATATTCTCAATTTGCTGATACAATTAAAGCATCAGCTGACTCCCATATCCCACTCAAAAAATCCCCTTCTTTAAGAAAATCCCCCCCATGGTGGGACTCAGAGTGCACTGCTATGATACAAAAAAGAAAGGAGGCTGAAAAAGAGTACAGCTCTAGTATGACCATGGAAAATTACATAAATTATCAGCGAATGGATGCTCGTACCAAGAGGTTTCTCTCTGCTAAGAAGAAGGAAGGCTGGAAGAAGTTCTGCGAGTCGATTTCTCCTGGCACCCCACCTAATGTGGTCTGGAACCAGATTAGAAGATTCCGTTGTGCCCTAAATCGTAGGAACCCTACATCTAATAACCCATCCTGCTGGATTGATGCTTTTTCGGATAGGCTGGCTCCACCGTTTGTCCCCAACAGTGACTGCATGCCGGTTAACCCCCACTCTTTTATGCCATCGACTCATGCACTGGATAAGCCTTTTTCATTTGATGAGCTCCAAACGGCGCTCTCAGGTCTCTCTGACTCATCTCCTGGCATCGATGGAATACCATATTCATTCCTGGTTAAAGCCACGGAGAAAACAAAACATATTTTTCTAAATTTACTTAATAACTTTTTTGATTTGGGTATCATCCCAGACTCATGGAATAAGCAAATTATTATCCCCCTTCTTAAACCCGGAAAAGATCCCCAGGACCCAGGCTCTTACAGACCCATTGCTTTATCCTCCACCCTCCTCAAAATTATGGAACATATGATCAGGAACAGATTGGAGTGGTTCCTGGAGAGTCAAAACCTCTTGGGCCCATCCCAGTTTGGCTTCAGAAAAGGATGCAGTACCCTTGACAATCTAAGTGTTCTGACGTCTGACATCCGTATTGCTTTTAAGAGAAAAGAACAAGTGGTAGGCGTATTTCTCGACATAGCCTCTGCTTACGACAACGTCCTTCTTCCAGTGCTCAGGCAAAAATTGCTTCAGCTGAGTGTCCCTGAGAAGTTGGTGCGCTTCATTCTAAATTCAATATCGGGTAGAAGTATAGAGATCAGATACCAGAATTTTAGCTCACCCCCCAGAACAGTGTGGAAGGGTCTGCCTCAGGGATCTGTTATTAGCCCCCTATTATATAACGTATACACAAGTGACCTAGAGTCCGTAGTTAATCCTTTCTGTCAGGTTCTGCAATATGCGGATGATGTTGCCTTGTATGTCAGATCGAGCAACCTCCCTGAAGCAACCTCCAGACTTAACACAGCACTCTCGTACCTTGGTGACTGGCTATCGGACCACGGACTTACGCTCTCTGTCAATAAATGTTCTGTTGTGACTTTCTCCAGGAAACGTTACACCCCAGTTCCGCTTGTGGAGTTCCAGGGTAGCCCCATCCCAACTAGCAATAAGGTCAGGTTCCTGGGTATGATTCTTGACTCACGTCTTTCGGGAATCCCTCACTTTGATAACGTAGTCAGTAAGTGTGAAAAGGGTGTAAACATATTAAGGGCACTCTCGGGTGTCTGGTGGGGAGCTCATCCTTACTCCCAAAAACTTTTGTACAATGCAATTATACGATGCCATTTCGATTACGGATCCTTTTTATTAGACCCTTGCAACAAGCTCCCTTTAGACAGAATTACCAAGATCCAATCAAAATGCCTACGCATCATATTGGGTGCAATGAGGTCATCCCCTATCAACGCCCTTCAGGTCGAATGCTGCGACCCCCCCCTCTTTCTGCGAAGGCAATACCTTAGTGATCGCTTTGTCCTCAAAATTCTCACCATGTCATCTCACCCCCTGCTTCCAATATTAAAAAGAATGGCTGAGTTATTCCAGTCAGACTCTATAGATAAAACTCCCTGCATACTACACAGTTTTAATAAATTTGATAACCCCCAAATTCCTATTAAACAATTCTCACACCAACCACTCTTTGATAACAGTTTTGACTCTCTAATATTCACCCCCCCTGTAATGCTTGATTTTGGGGTTGAAAAAGACTCTCCTCTAGCACCGCAGACTTTCAATAAATTGCTTGCCAAGGATTGGAATGGTTGGATTCCGATATATACTGACGCCTCCAAATTGCAGGAGAATAGCCCCGTGGGGGCCGCAGTCTGGTCCCCTCGTCACAATGTCATCCTTAATTACAAAATTCCTCCCCCCTCCTCCGTCTTCACCGGCGAAGCTATCGCCGTTCTTGAAGCAATACTTTTCATTGAGACCCATAGCCTAAACAAAACCATAATCTTAAGCGATTCACTAAGTTGCCTCCAAGCAATACTGTCAAACCCTTTTCGTTCAAAATCCAGGTTCCCTGTCATTCTGAATATCAGGCAAGCTCTGATGAGATGCCAACTAAAATCAATTGAGGTAGTCTTAGCTTGGATTCCCGGTCACAATGGTATACCCGGCAACGTCACTGCTGACTCCTGTGCCAAAGCCGCCACCACATCTGGATCTCTGGACTACTCGGAGTTATTCCACCAGGACCTCCTCATTCTAACTCAGCAACACCTACTGAAGTCTTGGCAGACCCATTGGTTGCAGACAAAGGACCGTGCTGGAAAATACTTCTTTGATATCCAGCAGGTAATCCCACCGAAGCCCTGGTTTTTTAAAGTAAAGGATCTGAACAAGAAAGTGGTATCCATCATTTGTCGTCTACGCATAGGGCATGCCTGTACACCTACCCACCTGGCGAGACTGAGAATTAAAGATCACTCCCTCTGTGACTGTGAGATGGAGGAAGGTTCCGTGGATCACCTATTCTTTAATTGCCCTAAGTTAAACATTTCCCTATACGACATCCTACCCAACAATATTCCCCGCCCTATAAATATGAAATCCCTGTTGTGTCTTGTTAACACCCGCTTTTTGAAAATACTGTCTAAATTTATTATATATAATAACCTAAAACTCTAAATATATAACCGCCTGCATGTTAAATGTCTGTGATGTTTATTGTGGCGTTTTCATCCCTTCTAGGTTAATTCGCTTAGAATGTAATGAATGACGAACTTCGCAATCGCATCCCAACCGTGTAAAAGCTAACTACGTGACATTGGCGGAATTGTGACAAACACAAAGCAAGCCATTAAGGAAGAAGAAGAAGAAGAATTATTTAATTATCGTTGTCTACAATGACATCATTTATATAAAAAATAAGGCTGGGCCTACAAATTCCTCAAATCCAAATGTGAGACAGACTGATAAAAAGATTTGTTACTAAATGACGCAATTGCTATAACTGTAGATTGGTATTATTATTATTATTATTTATAGGGGGGACGCCAGCGAAGCCGGACGGGTGATCAGTCACCTAGGTCGGGACCATTTCACCCAGTTCCCAAGTCCCCTAAAAGCTGAAAAATCAGGGGGGAGGCGGGTTATCATTTACCCCACCGGCGTCGGACCCTCGAACCTACCTGTGCGCTTACAGTACCTGTTGAGTTGACTTATCGTTAACTTCTTTAGATCCTCTTCCTTAAGCTTGTCCGTTCCAAAGAGCTCCCAGCGCAGTGATGCATACATCGGGCACTCTGCCATGAAATGGTAGCTTGTTTCTTCTCTTTCTTTGCATTGCGGACAGATCGGGTCCTCTGTCCGTTTAATCACTGATAGGTGTCTGTTTAGTGGGCAGTGCCCAGTAAGTACACCTACAATCGTTCTTATATTTCTCCTACTCTGTTTCAGAAGTTCTCTAGTTTTCTTCTTGTCAACCGATTTGATGAAAATCTTAGACTGTCTGCAGTCCTTTCTTCTCATCCATCTTTGGTTGGTTTCTTTGATTGTTCTAAACGGAGACTACCTCAGCCTTGGTAAAAGAATGCAAACAAAGCATTCAGGAGCTTGCTAACTTGGTTGAGGTAGAAGTTGCCTGGGTGCCCGGACATGAGGGTAACGAAGGTAATGAGGAAGCTGACGAATTAGCCAGGGGAGGAGCTGATGCACCCTTCATTGGCCCTGAACCGAGACTACCAATCGCATATAGAATTACTAAGAACATTATCGAGATTAGAACAGTCAAGGAAGCCAACCAAAGATGGATGAGAAGAAAGGACTGCAGACAGTCTAAGATCTTCATCAAATCGGTTGACAAAAAGAAAACTAGAGAACTTCTGAAACAGAGTAGGAGAAATATAAGAACGATTGTAGGTGTACTCACTGGGCACTGCCCACTAAACAGACACCTATCAGTGATTAAACGGACAGAAGACTCTATCTGTCCGCAATGCAAAGAAAGAGAAGAAACAAGCTACCACTTCATGGCAGAGTCACAGAATAAATAATAGTGCTAAGGCACAGAAGACTCACTCTGCAAGCTCATTCATATAAAAATAAATCTATTTGCGTGGAAATAAAGGCCAATTCCGGTTGCTTTGTCATCGCTTGCCTACTGTTATAATAACCTAGAGTTCGCGCATGCAAGCAAAACTGTACCCAATATCTACGCGCGAGCGTTTCTATTTCTATGAATGTCTCAAACAGCTCGCTCGCTGGTTAGGGTTGCGAGCGACTTGCGAGTTCGGTTTTGTTGTTTTTTTTGTTCTTTCTTTTATTTAGACACCCGTAAACGCAACAGTATCTTATATACGGATTATAAGAACGTTTAATAGTCATTGTTCGGTGCACAAAAATCACAGAAATGATCGATCGTTTTACGCGCGAACGTGGAGCGTACGAGCCGAGCGGCATCCTTCTGCCATACGCCTGCCCGGCAGGCGCGCCGGCCGAACGTACCTAAACTGCGGAGTGACACCCCCCTGGCAGAGTGCCCGATGTACGCATCACTGCGCTGGGAGCTCTTTGGAACGGACAAGCTTAAGGAAGAGGATCTAAAGAAGTAAACGATAAGTCAACTCAACAGGTACTGTAAGCGCACAGGTAGGTTCGAGGGTCCGACGCCGGTGGGGTAAATGATAACCCGCCTCCCCCCCTGATTTTTCAGCTTTTAGGGGACTTGGGGAACTGGGTGAAATGGTCCCGACCTAGGTGACTGATCACCCGTCCGGCTTCGCTGGCGTCCCCCCTATAAATAATAATAATAATAATAATAATTGATTGTTCTGATCCCGATAATGTTCTTAGTAATTCTATATGCGATTGGTAGTCTTGGTTCAGGGCCAATGAAGGGTTCATCAGCTCCTCCCCTGGCTAATTCATCGGCTTCCTCATTGCCTACGTTACCTTCGTGTCCAGGTACCCAGGCAACTTCTACCTCAACCAAGTTGGCAAGTGCCTGAATGTTTTGTTTGCATTCTTTCACCAGGGCTGAGGTAGTCTCCGCTTTGTCAAGGGCCTTGATGGCAGCTTGACTGTCGCTATATATTATTATTTTTCCTACGTTATAATTGCCTATCTCACTTTTAATCATGTTCGCACACTCCAGTATCGCGAATACTTCCGCCTGGAACACGCTGGCGTACTTGCCCAGATTAAAAGTAGTTCTTATAGTGTTGGGTTTAGCTATGTATACCCCAGCTCCCGATAGTCCAGTTGATTCCTTTCTTGACCCATCTGTGTAGCATACTGCAGTGTTATCCAGATTGTCATGTTCTATTTTCCAGTCTTTTCTGGATCTGATGCTTATTCTGTACTTTTTGTCGAAGATCCTTTCCTTTTTTATTAGGTCATTATTAACCAGTATCATGGAAAGGTTTTCTTCGTACTTTTTTCCTATTTCAGCGTGACCATGATCATTGTGCCTTCCTATCCACAGGTTAGTGCTTTTCAGCTTAAACCATTGTTCTGTAGCTCTCTTTTCGATTTCAAGATCTATTGGACTAAGGCCTTGTATCATTTCTAAGGCGGCCGTGGGAGTTGTTCTCATGGCTCCCGATACCATGACGCTAGCTAGTCTTTGTACCTTAGTGAGTTCTTTTCTGTTGTATTCTAGTTTTGCCTTATGCCACCATGCTAGTGCTCCGTGAAGGATTCTCGGTAGGATGATTGCCCTATAGATCCATTGGACCACTTCGGGTTTCATGCCCCAGTTCCTGCCAACGGCTCTTCTGCACTGCATGAGAGCTGTCATTGCCTTTTTACTGGTTTCTTTTATGTGTGTCCTATAACTTAGGGTACTGTCTAAGACTATCCCTAGGTATTTAAACTCCTTTACTATCTCGAGTTCTACATTCTCAATGTTAATTGGGATCATGCTATCAATCTTTCTTTTGTTAGTGAACAACATCAGTTTGGTTTTACTAGGGTTGAGGTTCAATCCCTTGTCCCTGCACCATCTCAGTGTTGTCATAATTCCACTTCTCATTATATCTCTGACCAAGCTTAGAACTTTGCCTCTTACAAGTAACAGGCCATCATCCGAGTTAGTGATGTAGTGATGTACGGCAGCGTTGCCGGCAATGTTCCCAAAGTGGGAATTAACTGAGAATTTTGGTTATATTCTTTAAGTTTTTAAGATGTTTTAATTGAATTCGAATTATTTTATGATGAACTAAGTACTAGAAATGTCAGCTGACATTTAAATGTCATAATGACGAAAATTCCCAGTACGTTGGCAAAATTCCCGGCAATATGCCCAGTTCATTCCCAGCAATATTCCCAAGGACCATTTTAAGATGTATATAAAAATTATTTTACCATGCAACACAATTTAAATTAAGATTAAAAGTATTTGATTATATTGAATTACGTAATAAATAGCCATCAACAGCAAAGGTAAGAACATACGGTATGAAAAACAGTTTTAAACAAGATGGTTTATTTTTTATACTTAATCAATAAACAATAAAAACAAAACAAAATAATCTTGCCATGATTATCATCATCATCATCATGTCAGCCAAACGACGCCTACTGCTGGGCATAGGCTTTCCCCAAGGATCTCCACAACGATCGGTCCTGTGCTGCCCGCATCCAGCTGGTTCCCTCGACCTTGACTTGATCGTCGGTCCACCTTTTAGGGGGCCTGCCCACGGAACGTCGTCCGGCACGCGGTCGCCATTCGAGAACCTTTCCGCCCCAAGGGCCATCGCTTCTCCGCACTATGTTTCCTGCCCACTGCCACTTCAATTCAACGATGCAATCCATTGAACGATGTCGGTTGTTTTAGTTCTCCTGCGGATCTCATCATTTCTAATTCGATCGAGCAAGGAAATACCAAGCATCGCTCTCTCCATTGCCCGCTGGGTGACTTTGAGCCTTCTTATGAGACCCATAGTAAAGGGCCATGTCTCGCTTCCATGTGTCATAACTGGCAACACACACTAGTCAAAAACTTTCGTCTTGAGACATTGAGGTATTTCGGACGTAAATATATATGCCGGAGCTTCATCCGCTGTGGATTGGGCGAGAGATCTCTTTCTCGATGTTGTACTTACCTAACAACTGGACCGTCTATCCTAGGTAAACATAGTGTTCAACCATTTCGAGTGTAATATTCCCAACATTTACTGGAGCGAGTGCAACATGGGCATTGGACATGATTTCCGTCTTAACCATGTTCATCTTAAGACCCACTCTTTGAGAAGCATTACTGAGATCTTCGAGCATTGTGTTCAGGTCTTCCAAGGTCTCAGCCATAAGAACTACATCATTGGCAAACCGTAGGTGTGTTAGGTACTCGCCATTGATGTTGATGCATCCTTTCCAGTCCAAAACCTTAAAAATATCTGTTCAGTACACCCCCGCCTAGACCGCGGAATCAGCATGGCGCAGTGGAAATTTATCATGAGTATAGACTCCGGACAAAAACTAGGTTTCAGCCGGGATGTAACTGAACAATTGGACTGCGATACACAGCGACTTAATTTAAATTGTGAAGTAAGGTGAATTTTACATACGGTCTGTGCTGTAGAAAGTCCCTGGGCTGCGGAGAGAGGGGGCGCGCCCCCCTGGTAAATCCTTCTTCTGGTAGACCTTACCAATTCGTCACCTTACTCACAAAACAAATACTACAGCGTTCCCAAGACACTGGGCGCTTCAACAATAGGTACACAATAACACACGACACACGCGGGGCTTGTTTATTAAGATATATTGTCCCGACAACAACGCGTGGTGGTGGAAAAGGTTATCTTTCTTTCAAAACGCCGCGACCGGCCCGATCGTCACGATGGCGTCAAAAACTTGGTCGTACAAAACGGGATCACAAGGATAATTCAGGATTCAATTCAAACTCGATATGCCAGGCATATTCAACGCGAGCGGTTTTTAACAATTCAGCAAAATTAATCCGACATTTTTTTTTTCTAACAAGAATTCCAATCAAGTGTCACTGTCAACTTCAAGTGACAGCTAAATGTCAATTTGACGTGACATTAGAGATGCGTTCAGAAATATCGATCTTTTCCGAACATCCCCCCGCCCCGGACCGTTAAGAACGGTACGTCAATCTACGGGTAATCGGGAGAGCCCACTAACTGCTCTCTTCAAAACCGAATCTCGAACCAAAACCTCAGCAAAACGAGGAACTCCGTCAGTTCCGGGGTAGAGTTTAACAATGCGCCCCCTTCGCCAACATAGGGGCGGCAGGTTAGCATCCTTAATCAACACGAGGTCGCCAGTCTGGGGTGGGGTGGTTTTATCTGTCCACTTCACGCGCTGTTGTAGGATATGCAAATACTCCATCGACCAACGTGCCCAGAAGTTTTGGGACATCTGTTTCAAAAGTTGGTATCGCGACAAACGATGGGATCCTACATCCTGAATCGGATATTCAGGCAACGCCAAAAGGGGCTGTCCGATCAAGAAATGACCTGGGGTCAACGCTTCCAGGTCATTCGGGTCCGAAGACAACGGGCACAAGGGTCGCGAGTTGAGGACGGCCTCAATTTTACAAAATACCGTATCAAGTTCCTCAAACGTGAGAATAGTTTCTCCAATCACGCGACGCAAGTGTGTCTTGGCAGCCTTTACACAAGCTTCAAAAATTCCTCCCCAGGTCGGACAAGCTGGAGGGCTAAACTTCCAGATTATCCCACGCCGGGAGAGGGTGGTTCCAATGTCTATTTTATTATCAACAAAAAACTTAACTACTTCCTTAAGATAACTACACGTTCCCTTATAATTAGTACCACAATCGGAACGTATCAATGTCGGCAGTCCTCTACGGGAAACAAATCTGCTCAAGGCGGCGACAAAGGCTTCGGTAGACAATTCCGAGACAATTTCCAAATGGACAGCCTTGGTGGACAAACACACAAACACGCACAAGTACGCCTTATAGGTTTTAGCATTACGCAGTCTCGAAGCCTTTACAGTAAAGGGACCGGCGAAGTCGGTGGCGACTCCGGCAAAAGCTCTACATTCCGTGACGCGATCAGCAGGCAAATCACCCATCTGGGGCTGCATGGTCGCGGCCTTCAATCGATAACAAGGCAGGCAACGGAAAACCACAGTGCGAATGGCTCGACGAGCAGACAAAATCCAAAATTCACGCTGCAAAATGGCCAACAAAGCATTACAGCCAGCATGTTGTGCATTCACATGGCGATCTGTTATTATCAGTTGAGTCAAATGTCCGGCTTTAGGTAACAAAAGGGGGTGACGAGCTCCATACGGCAGGTTCGCATTTCGAAGTCTTCCGCCGACTCGCAAAAGCCCACTCTCGTCCAGGAAGGGATTCAATCGCGATACCGCGCCCTTCAACTTGCGACGGCCTAAACGCAAAATTTCAATCTCGGACTCAAAACTATCAGCTTGTACTCTCCGGACCCAAAACAAGAGCGCGTCCCTACGCTCGTCCGGAGTGAGAACCGACGAATCACGCCTCGCGCGTGGGTTTCTGCAATTGTACGCAAAACGTCTGATCCAAGCGGTAACACCAAGCAGCTTCTGTAAGGAGCTGTACCGATCCAACAACAAATCCTTTTCCCCGGCGGGGTTAGTCTCCAGGACGCATGCCCGCATATCAGGAACGGCTACGTTCGACAACGCTGGAGAGGGCGGCCACTCCGACTCAGGCCGCATCAACCACTGTGGGCCCCACCAGAGGGGGTGGTTAATTAGGGTTGGGGCTACACAACCCCGAGACGCACAATCCGCGGGATTCATGGTTCCCGGCACGTGTCTCCAAATCAACTCGATGTCGGAATTACAAATCTGCGACACTCGATTGGCCACAAACACGTCCAAGGTGTGCGCCGGAGCCTTCAACCAACAAAGGACGACCTGACTGTCCGTCCAAGCATAAACCTCTTGTATCTTAATAGATCGACCTAATGTGAGCCATACGTGGTTCAACAAACGCATTAGGAGGGCAGCTCCACACAATTCCAACCTCGGGATCGTATGACGAGTCCGAAGGGGAGCGACTTTGCTTTTCGCTATCACCAGATGCACAGCAGCAACTCCGTCAACAGTAACGGTGCGGAGGTACACGGCCGCAGCAAATCCACGTTCGGAGGCATCGGAAAAGCCGTGAAGAGTAACTTTACAATTTTCAGAAGGGAGGAATAGCCTCGGCAAATGCACTTCATTAATCTCGGGGAGGGATGAAACGAAGCTCGACCAATCTCGGAGTAACTCGTCCGAGAGGGGTTCATCCCACGACACACCCGAAGCCCATAACCGTTGCAAGAAACACTTGGCCATAAACAGCACGGGGCAAATCCACCCATTGGGGTCAAAGGTACGTGCGACAGTAGACAATACTAAACGCTTGGTCCAGACTTTCGGTGGTCGTAAATCCACACAATAAGTGAACGTGTCAGAGACCGGTTTGTACTGTACGCCAAGGACGGTCACCACATGGGGATTATCAACATTTTCGAATAGGTGGGGGTCCTGCTGGTGCTCTTCGGGCAAACCTACCAGTACATCAGGCGAGTTGGATATCCATTTCCTCAACTCGTAACCTCCCGACTTCAAAAGGGCGGTGAGTTCGTCTCTCAGGACAATCGCCTCTGAGACAGATGAGGCGCCCGTGCAAATGTCATCCACATAGACGTCACTGGCCAAAATGGCGGAGGCGCGAGGGTATCTCAAGCGCTCCTTCTCGGCCAACTCCAACAAAGAACGAATCGCAACAAACGGGCTCGAAGCCAAACCGTACGTATTCGTATTCAATTCATAAATCAACAAGGGGTCCCTAGGACTCTCTCTCCACAAAATCAATTGGTACCTCCTATCCTCTGGATGGATGACCGTTTGTCTGAATGTCAGTCATAAATACAATTTGGTGCCGCCGGAAGTTGGTCAAAATGTCTGAGATCTCCGTGTGCAGCTTGGGACCTACATGCAGACACTGGTTCAAGGACGCTCCAGTAGAGGTGGGAGCCGAACCGTCAAAGACCACCCGAATCTTTCCGGATTTCAAAACGGCGTGGTGCGGCAAAAAGAAGTGCTCAACGGAGCGCCAATCCAAATCGCTCACGGACATGTGCCCTAACTCCTCATACTCCCGCATGAATTCAACATACTTCTGGCGGAAGACCGGATCCTTGCTCATGCGACGCTCCATCGCCACTAGCCTACGTTCCGCTAGCGGTCGGGATTCGCCCAGAGGAGGTCGGCCGGCACGAAAGGGGAGACGGGTGATCAAACGACCAGAGCGGAGGCGACCAGTGTTATTCTGGTAATACAACTCGCATTCATCCGCTACTGGGTCTACCCGCGGGGCTGGTGGAGGTTCCTCAACCTCCCAAAACTTCTGCACCACTTCGGAGAGAGACACATTAAAAACAAGACCGCGATCCTCATCAAGGGAATCCAAAACGCGGCGAGCAGGGCCCATCACAACTGTACCGAGTGTCGTCTGCAGAGCTACCAAGCCATCTGGCTGCAAAACTCGCTTCCCCGTCAACAAAACTCGCCCCAGGACATCGGCTCCAAGGAGAGCATCAATCGGGCCTGGGCGGAAGAAATTTGGATCGGCGAGTGGGGAATCAGACACCAAAGACAACATACTCGGTCCCAAGTCAACTGAAGGTTGACGGCCAACAACTGTGTCCAACACAATCGCCGAGGTCTCAATGCCTGGCGTGGACTTATTACGTGATGTAAATGTGAAGTCAACATGCCCTAACAACCCGGGGACTTTCACATCGCCAACACCTCTCACGCCTTCCGTGTGGGGGTGCACCTTGAGGCCCAACCGCCTAACTAACCAAGATGACACAACACACCCCTGAGCACCGGAATCCAACAAGGCGCGAACTTCCACAAGGTCGCCATTCAATCCCCTGACAAGCACAGAGGCCGTGGGCAACAAAACGGTCTCTGGAGGGGTGGCTACAATCGACCGTAAACACGTTGATTGCTAGTATGTGGGGTCCCCAGACGTCCCCCCATGGTAAGGGGGTCGCTCATAGCGATCCAGTGGGTCCCAATCTCCCACATACTGCCTACGTCCAATTCGCCCGGTATCAGGCGGGTTATATCTCCCGGCCCCTTGAAGACGGGGCGGGCGCCGCTCCAAACGCGGGTATTCGGCGAGCGGCGGCGAGAATCGGTGCCTAGCATCCACCGTGTACGTCGCCCCATAGTCGCGGGGGCACGGTGACCGATTTTCAGAAGGGGGGTCCCGGGGACCCCCGCCCGTGCGAGGCTCAAAACGTCGCGGGGGGCTTCTACGACCTCCCGCATCGCTCGCAAAATCGAACCCCCTAGTTGGGGACCGATTTCCCATGGGGGGGTCCGTGGGACCCCCGCCCGTGCGAGGCTCAAAACGTCGCGGGGGGCCTCTACGACCTCCGGCAACGCTCGCATTACTCATCCCCATCCTTGGGGATCGGTTTCCCATGGGGGGGTCCCTGGGACCCCCGCCCGTTTGAGGGTCCAAACGTGGCGGAGAGCGTCTGGGGCCACTCTGGTGGCCACTAGAACTGCTGCGGGATGCAAACACCGCGGGGGGTCCGAGACCCCCACCCATATGAGGTGATCCTGCAGCGACACGCTGCGGCGCTCCGCCGCCCTCTGGGCTGTTCATGCAGAGGAGGGGATGGTGGTTGCCCTTACAAAAGCGGCATGGGTGCGCTTGGGTACATTCGCGCTGCATGTGCAGGCCCAAGCACGAGTAGCACCATGTCCGTTGTCGCGCGATCGCTCGACGGCCTTGGACGCGCTGGTCGAGGAACTTATCACAACGGGTCGTGCTGTGACCCGGTTCCCGACAGTACAAGCAGCGGGCGGTCTCCTGGACGGCGGCATAGCGGCCGGGCGCGCGAGGGGCCATACGCCCCCTACGGGGGGGTCCGGTGGGGGATCTACTCTGTGGCACAGGTCGTTCGGGTCCCATAGGACCGGCCAGAGAGGAATTATCTGCCAGTCTACTTTCTCCTTCCAGGAACGTCAAGAGGTCCGAGAAGGGTGGCAGATAAGTCGCACTATCCCCACCATACTGCTGCTCAAAACGGACCTTAACAGAGTCCGGCAACTTTCCCAGGACAATGTGCAGTAACAAAAACGACCACTGCTCCACTGGGAGTTTTAAGTTTTTTAATGCGTTGTATGCAACCAACAGCGGATTCAACAAAGCCACTCTCAAGTGCATCACGCTGGCAACGCGGGGTAAATTCAAAATGGCGGCAACATGGTTGTCCGCCAGACGTCGTACGTTCTGGTACCGACGGGCAATCAAATCCCTAGCAATAGGGTAGTTTTCATCCGAGGGGGCCAAATATTGAACCGATTCAAGGGCCTCCCCTTCCAACACGGATAACAAGTAAGCTAACTTCTGGCCCTGGGTCAAATCGTCCCGGGCATGTACAAGACTATCAAAAATATTAATAAAGCCCTCCCAGTCCTCTAGACGACCAGCAAAGCGCCTTAAGTCTAAGGGGGCCAATCTAGCAAAGAGAGGGGGCATACTCTTAGATGTGACCGGGGACGGGCTCGGATCATTCTCTCTTGCCACTTGCAAAGGTCGAGCCACCTGAGTAATTCTGTCCGCAAAATCATAACACTGGTCCACATCCAAACCGACTTCTTGTCGCATTTCCACATCGGCCTCAACAGTCCTTTCCAAAAATAAGGCATACTGTTCATCAACAACCGCCAAACGTACGGGCAGATCTACGTATCTGTTCAACAAGGCCTCCGTCCTATCCGGTCGATCCAACAATGCGACCGCAGAAGCTAACCACCGTAACTCAGAACGTATTTTGGCTTTAGCCGAGGAGGCCGTCATTGTAACGTCACAAATTTATCAACAAAAACAACAAATTCAAAATATTCACTATAACACAAAATCTCCAATATTACAACAACAAAGTATTTATAATGACACAAACTCTTCAATATTTGGAGGTTATCAGAAAACAACAAAACTCACTGACTATTGAAATTCACTCAAAATCACTGACTATTGAAATTCACTTGGATATCAACACAACAACAAGTTAATTTTAATTATTTCAAAGCACAAGTTTCAATGAGTTTCAATGTGTAAACAATGTCCCAAATCATTTAAGTTTCACTAAGTATTGAGTGCAAACTTATTAGCTAACCTTTTATTAGCTATTATTTAGCAACTTGTCAATATTCACAACTCAAATTTGCTAACAAACTAAATAATAATTATTATGAACAAAGAAAGGTATCTGTTTACATTTTGGAACTTCAATACATGACAATTAATTACAAGACATGGAACCAATAACAAAGGAATGCCCTTTACTTTTCAAATGCAAGTTAATTACCATTTACAAGTACAAATTAATCTAGTCCGGACCAGATGGTCATCAAACGGCACTGATTAATGGACAAAGTTTTGGCGTGGGCCTCTCAGGCCTTCAAACTACGCTCTGCTACCAAGAAATGTTCAGTACACCCCCGCCTAGACCGCGGAATCAGCATGGCGCAGTGGAAATTTATCATGAGTATAGACTCCGGACAAAAACTAGGTTTCAGCCGGGATGTAACTGAACAATTGGACTGCGATACACAGCGACTTAATTTAAATTGTGAAGAAAGGTGAATTTTACATACGGTCTGTGCTGTAGAAAGTCCCTGGGCTGCGGAGAGAGGGGGCGCGCCCCCCTGGTAAATCCTTCTTCTGGTAGACCTTACCAATTCGTCACCTTACTCACAAAACAAATACTACAGCGTTCCCAAGACACTGGGCGCTTCAACAATAGGTACACAATAACACACGACACACGCGGGGCTTGTTTATTAAGATATATTGTCCCGACAACAACGCGTGGTGGTGGAAAAGGTTATCTTTCTTTCAAAACGCCGCGACCGGCCCGATCGTCACGATGGCGTCAAAAACTTGGTCGTACAAAACGGGATCACAAGGATAATTCAGGATTCAATTCAAACTCGATATGCCAGGCATATTCAACGCGAACGGTTTTTAACAATTCAGCAAAATTAATCCGACATTTTTTTTTTCTAACAAGAATTCCAATCAAGTGTCACTGTCAACTTCAAGTGACAGCTAAATGTCAATTTGACGTGACATTAGAGATGCGTTCAGAAATATCGATCTTTTCCGAACAATATCCTTCAACGCATCTGTGAACAGTTTCGAAGAGATGACGTCTCCCTGTCTTACACCTCGCTGTAGTTGGATAGGAGGATTAGAGCTCTGGTTCTGTAATCGGACTGACATGGTGGCGTTTTGGTATGAGTACCTCAGCACCTAAATGTACCTGTAGTCTATTTGGCATCACTGAGAGACTGCAGCACCGCCCAGGTCTCAATCGAATCAAAGGCTTTCTCATAGTCCAGGAACGCCAAGCAAAGTGGCAAGTTGTACTCCTCGGTCTTCTGTATAACTTGCCACAGCATATGAATTTGGTCCATGGTACTATAGCCTTTTTGGAACCTGGCTTGTTCTGGAGGTTGGAAGTCATCAAACCTGCGAGCGATACGATTCGTAATGACTCTCGAAAACAACTTATAGATATGGCTCAGAAGCGAGATGGGTCTGTAGTTCTTCAAGAGAGTCTTATCACCCTTCTTGAAAATCAGCATCACACCGCTGCCTCTGCCTTGCCTTTGGCGTTTTGCCCTTAAGGATGACTGAATTGAAAAGCTTCTGGAGGACCTTAAGTATTGGCTTTCTGCCCGCTCTAAAAAGCTCTTTTGTGATTCCAGCATCGCCCGCCGCCTTGTTGTTTTTAAGCTGCTTAAGAGCCATTTTAATCTCGTACAGGCTGACGTCCGGGATATCTTCTGTATAGTGTCGAGTAAGCTTGGCTCTAGTGTCTGTAGACTTACTTTCAACAGGTGTTTGCGTGGAATATAGTTGTCCATCGAAACTCTCAATCTCCCTCAAGATTTCAGATGTTGACGAAATGACAATACCTTCCTCAGTTTTTAGCCGTGTCAATTGACTTTGCCCGATAGACAAATCTCTCACAAACATTTAGGATCCTTTCTTCCGCTCAATGGCTTCTTTAATACGCTCGGTATTAAATTGGCGAAGGTCGCTAGTCAAAGACTTAGATATCTGTATATTAAGCAGCCGATAGCGATGGGCATCTGCTGAGTTCTGTAGTTTCATTTCTTGTCTCTGATCCATGAGTAGGAGAGTCTGGCTGAAGAGTTTCTTCAATTTGGGACGGCGACTTACTTAGACCTTACCGTGCGGACAGTATCCACCACCATGTTGTGTAGATCGTCCACATCTATGCTATTCTCAAGGGCTTTGAAGCGGTTTTGAAATTCGAGCTGAAAGCACTTGGGGTTTTGAATTTGAGCAGGTATTGTTTCGTGGTTCGTGGATTTTATCAGTCGCAATATTTTATGCTTGATGTTGATATTCAATATGCCTTTGACCATGCGGTGATCGCTTCCTGTCTATTATATGATTATCAACAAATTATAAAATTGTAAGACACAAAAGAAAATCAATATTTTTAGTAGTCTTCAGTCTTCATATAGGTAAATTATTGTAATGAAATCAAATAAAATCACATGTAATTCATTTTCCTTGGCACTAATATAATAAATACTTTAAATTAAGAGGATCATTATCATTATTAATTCCAAAACTTTCAAAAGAGGACTTTCAAAGATTTCCGTGACTGACCTAAATTTAAATTTGGGATCGTGATTGACCTTTTGAATTTGGGATCGCTGCACGACAAGGCAGCGACTTAGTAATTTGCATTATCATCTGTATAAAACGACAAAAACTCTACTGGGAATTTTGGGCAATATTCCCAATGTGCCCGGAAATTTCCCGGGCACATTGGGAGTGGAAAGTTCCCGGCAGTGGCAATATTCCCAGGCGTACATCACTAATCCGAGTACGCTTGGATGTATATATTCATAGCAGTGATTCTAGTTACTAGTTCATCTATTAGGATACACCAAAGCAGTGGAGACAGACAACCTCCCTGGGGAAAGCCTCTCCTGGCTTTGATGGTGTATTTGATATCTGCTAGTTCTGCTTGTATGGATCTGTGTTGTAGCATGTTAGTGATCCAACCTGATATTTGCTTTATTACGCCTTCTCTGTTTAGTGCCTCCACGATGGATTGCGCAGACGCTTTGTCAAAGGCGCCTTCAACATCGAAGAAGCACGCTAGAGCGTATTCCTTGTTTGTGATTGATCTTTCCACTCTGACTGCCATGTTGTGGAGGGCTGTCTCAATGGATTTCCCTTCCATATAGGCATGTTGATTGTCATGTAGTGGTTTTTTACTTTTGCCTATGGTTTCTCTTATGTGTCTATCTAGTATTTTTTCTAGTGTCTTCAGTAGGAACGAGGAAAGGCTGATGCATCTGAAGGACTTCGCCTCTTGATACGTGGCCTTCCCTGGTTTCGGTATGAAGACGGCCCTAACTTTTCTCCAGCAACTAGGTATATAGTTAGTTGCTAGGCTGCTTCGATATAGAACTAGGAGGTCCTCCTTTATAAATCTTAAGGCAGCTTGTAGCATCTTTGGGAAGATGCCATCTGGCCCTGCTGCTTTATATGGTTGAAAGGAAGAAATGCTCCACACTAGCATGTCCTCTGTAATTACTTTTCTGACCTCTGCCTCGCCGTCTGATAGATTTTCTGCCGACAGAGTGTTCATCTCCTCCTCTGTATGCTCTATACAGTCCGGGAAGTGAGAGGCCATCATTTTCGTAAGTATTTCTTTAGGGTCCACTAAAATAGTGTCATCTTTTTTGAGGCTTCCTAGTTTACAGGTGTTATCTTTTGCTAGCATCTTCACCAACCTGGCCGATTCAGGTTGTCCAGAGATGCCTTCACAAAAGGCTTCCCATCCATTTCTGCTTTCTTTTCGGCTTGTGTACTTGAAGTTGTTACGTTCTTCTCTGTACTTGTTCCAGCTCTCGTCGTCGTCCTTTTCTAGGGCAATTCTGAGTGCCTTCTTGGTTCTTTTCCTTAATTTCTTAAGTTCTTTGTTCCACCAGGGTTGTCCCTTCCCTGACTTAACTTGTTTCAGCGGACAGGCCGATAGATAGGCTTTCGTAAGGGCCTTTTCCAGCCTGTCTGCTTCTTTTTCGATTTCTATTGTGTTATTAATTAGCCTACCATTGCCGGGTTTCCATTCATTCATTTCTTGATCGAATTTTTCCCGAGAAGGAGTGTGAGGTGTCAACCCTCCAGTCCTTCATCAGATGGCTTTCTTCTCTGGACATAAGTGTTATGTCCAATACTTCCTTCCTTGTTCTTGTGACGAACGTCGGTGTGTTACCTACATTCATTATTTCTAAGTTAGTACTAAGGATATATTCAAGTAATAAGTTACCCTTATTGTTGCAGTCTGTGCTTCCCCACACCGTGTGGTGAGAGTTTGCGTCACAGCCTGCCACAATTTTTTTTTTTTTTTTTTTGTATCCTGCTACTTAGCGATCTGTTTCCCGGAAACAATAATCTAATATGCTGTCAGATTTTCATCGGTAGATTGTCATCAGCCGAGTAGTGCACCCACTGGTACCATTCTCATCTTCTGTCTGCAAATCTTGTTGCCAGGTCTGGTATACTATTCCTCTTGAGGCGAGAAAATCTCAAACTGCCCACTCCCTGCAGTTCAGAAGTAAGCTGGTTAATGTGATGGCCTAATCTAGTTTGATAATTTTTGCTGTATGACTCTATTTCTTGCTTCACTGTTCGCAGGTTCAAATCTAGGTTCACATATTGGTTGCTTATGTACGGAGGAATGTTAAACATGGCTCTCATTGTTTTGCTTTGAAACCTTTCCAGTATTTCAATGTTACTGTGGCTGGCTGTTCCCCATAGCTGTATGCCATACGTCCATATAGGCTTCAGTATAGTTTTATAGATAGCCATTTTACTAACGTCTGACAACTGTGACTTGCGACCTATAAGCCAGTACATGCTTCGGAGTTTGCAATCCAATTGTTTCCTTTTGGTCCATATGTGCTTTCGCCATGTGAGGCGTCGGTCTAGATGTATACCTAAATATTTTGCTTCTTCTGATTGTGGAATCTCAGTGCCATAGAGTTTCACGGGTGGGCAGGTTTTCCTTTTGAGAGTGAAGGTTACTTGAACCGACTTATCGGTATTGGCTTTAATACGCCACTGCTCGAGCCATGCTTCAATCAGGGTCAGATGTAGTTGGAGCCTTTCGGATGCGGTTTCGTGATTCTCGTGTATCGAAAGGATTGCGGTATCATCTGCGTAGGTCGCTGTAGTGGTAAAAGCATGAGTGGGTAGGGTACGTTGTTCATCAATGAACCAGGTAAATTTTGAATGACTGTATTTGCTTCTGTTTTTGTCTTACATGGTCATTCTTTTTGTTAACAGGTAGAGAATTTATCTGAGTTTCAGATAGCTTTGTCGTATATGTAAAAACTATAACGATTTGGGAGCACTATAGATTTTTTTTAAAAAACGTAATTGGTTCAATGTGTACAACCAGGTGTACTCATTAAGCCAGGGTATTTTTCACAATGAATCACCTAGTTTTGTGTCCTTAATTTGAGTTAATTGTGGTTTCTTAGTGTGTGATAAGTAAAAAAAAAGTTTTCTCATGTTTTATTTTTATTATTGGTAAAAGAACATAAACATCTCTTCTAAAAATATGTTTCTCATTACGCTAATCAGTCACGTTAACAATTTCAATGAATAGTTTGCTTTATTAATAGCTAGAAAAATAGGAATTCACGTTAACAATTATAAATCTATGTAACTTTTTTCAGTCTTCAATAACTAACTAAAGCATCTATTCTAAATATTAATTTAAGTACTCGTATCAAAAATCACAACAATATTTCAGGTAAGGTAACAATAAGCAGCTTTGGCAAAAATAAAAAATACGAACTAATAATAATAAACGGAAATACTGACAACAACTAAAGTTATAACATTAAACATACTTCAACAAAACTTAAAATAACTGCCATTTCTCTTAACGTAAACTTATAGTTGGTGCAACACGAATAGGAAAAATGTACGTTGTATTGCGATTTTTTGAGCCATTAATTTTTGGAGATGGTAAAATTACCTTGATATCGTTAAGTTTAACTTCTGCTAAATCTGGCTCCAATGGCATTTTAAATTTCATTAATTCTTTATTTTTTATTCGCATAAACGATGCTTCGTAAGTGGTATTGTCACAAACTTCAATTATTTCAGCAACGTAATAAACTTTGATTTTGTTCGTATTAAACGCAACAAAAACGAAGTCACCAACCACAGGTTTTCTTGGTAATTTTTGAAAATTTCCACTTATAACGGTGAACATGTCCTCATCTTCGGAGTCGTGATCGTCACTTACTTCTGTGTCACTCAACACGGAGGGCACTTCTATATCCTCCTCCGAACTAGTTTCAGACAAAATTACTTTCTTAACTTTTTTCTTCTTCGGAACATCTTTCAAAACAGCACGTTTTACTGTTTGGATCTTATTTTTTTTATCTTTTGCTTTCTGTCTGTCTTCCGTAATTTCATTTTTTTCGGGTGTATCTGTAGCAATTCTGCTTTTACCTCTCTTCCTATTATTCTTCATATTCTTTCTAGGTCCAGCTTTCAGTGGTGGCATGAATTGCTTTGGGGAAATAAAATCTTTCACCTCTGATTTTTTTTGTATTCGCGAAGATGGTGAATGAATGGTATGTTCAGATTCTATTCCAAGTTTCGGAAGTGCTTGTGCTAAAATATTCTGCTCAGGGCTTTTTTCAAGCGGAGCATTTATAAGTCCGTCTGAAAATTGGGTCATATCAAAATTTGGAACGGAATCCATAATAGTTGGACTAGGTAAATTTCCGATATCTTCACAGTCGGTAGCGTCGGAATCATGTGCTGGCGTATCTGCATTTTTTTGTTGTTCATCGGATTCATGCGGTTGCGGTCTGTCTGTAACATCTGACGGCAAAAAGTCTAAGTCCGTGAAAATATCAGGATTGTAGGGAAAAATACCGCACTTTCTAAAAGCCGCAGTGATGTTAATTGGTGTCATAGCCGTAGCATACGCTTCACCTACACATTCAGCCACGGTGTAAATCGTCATTGAGGAGCCGGGATGTCTTAGCATCCATGAATCAACTGCATTATTATAAAAAACTTTAAAGGGTCCATTAAGTCCTACGTCAAGAGGTTGCAATTTTGATGTAGTGTGTGGATGCAAAGTAAGAACCGTTACTCCAGATGCTTTGGCCAGGTTTAAAGCTTCAATTGACAAATGTGATTCATGGTTGTCAAGAATCAGTAGAGCTGGGTTTTCGGGAGTAGCATTCACATTCTTAATGAAATGTTTCATTACTTCCACAAATAATTCTGAATTCATCCATCCCGACTTATGAGTAAGACCTAGTGTGCCAGGCGGGGCACCATTCAGCATAATATCCTTCAGGTTTTTGCGGGGGAATACCATAGCGGGAGGTAAGTTTTGACCCGAGGCACAGACTATTGCACATGTCGTAACTAGTGTTCCTTTTTCCCCACTAGTAACTTTAGATAGATTGTGTTTGCCTTTGAGAGCGACTACTTTCGGCGGCTTTTGTACAGTAGTCGTAGCAGTTTCATCTAAATTGTATATACGGCAACCATTTCCAAAAGAGGGATGTCGTTCCATTGCAGTCCTCAAATTATTAAAAAAACTTTTAACCGTTTCTCGGTTAAATGCAGTAGCGCGAGCGAGGCTACAAGCCTCAGGCTTTTTTACTGACAAGTCGGAGTGTCGTCTTTTAAAGCATCGAAACCATTCCTTCCCTGCCATTTGGTCCTTTTCCCAACAATCTGGAACTGCTATTCCATTGATCTTGGCCATTTGGTAGGCAACTTTTCGGCAATCTTTAACAGTCAAGCCGTAGAACTTTGAAGCACAATCCAAAATGTAATTTTTCAATTCTACTTCTTGTGTCTGTGTAAATATGGAGCGGTTCTCGTAATTTGGTGTTAGCCTTTCACCTATGAGATTACAAATTGGGACGTGCAAGTTTCGTGCAACGTATCTTCTTAAAGTGGGGTACGCGATTTGTAATTCTTTGGCTACTTTTCGAATACTCACTCCTGTCCGATGTAATTTTAATGCTTTTAACATGGTTTCAGCTGTTTGTTTGCCCTTTTTCCTGACGAGTACTTTCACACGTGGCATCCTGAAAGCATATTGTTTGTAAAAATTTAGGTCTTAATTATTTTACTGTTAACAAATGAAAAATGAAATGAATGAAAACAAAATATTATAATCGACTTCCAAAACACGTGCTCTTAGTAAGAGTTGGATAAAGCTATTCAAGTAGGTACTCCTCAATATTAGAGTCATTATTCATGTTATTTTTTTATCACCCCGGATAATTTATTATTATTCTACTCACGTAAACAAACAATCTCTATAATGGGACTAAAACTAAAATCGCGAAAAAAAAATCAGCTGGTCCATACATTTTGATTAAATATTTTTGCACTTTTGTATGGAACAACTGATTTTTTATTAGCGATTTTAGTTGTGTCCCATAATAAAAGTTGTTCGTTTTCATGAGTAGAATAATCCCTAAAATTATCCGGGATGATAAAAAAATAACCGTGTATTTATTGACCTTCTGACTTACAATACAAAAGAGTATACAATGAACCAGTAGGTAGTACACAATTAACCAGGTTCAATGTGGACCACTTCGCAATGGTTCATTGAGGGACACACAGAATGTTTTATAATAAGTTCAAAATGTTAACGACCAAACCAAAGATTCGGAGACCGCGTATAGTGCAATTTAAAGTTAAATATATACGTAAATACATGCATTATAGAAGAAAACATAATAAGGAACACCAAACCGGTAAAAAATCGAAGAAATGAAAACAAAATACTTACTTTTATAAGGTATTTTCACAAAAACACTTGCCGTTTGTCCACCTCTCGCGGAGTCGCTGCTTAAACTAGTGGGTAGAAAGGGACCCTAAGTATGTCTCTTTCGCCGGTATACGCACGATTTGGCAACGTCGCGTTTAGTAGCAATTGAGATGGTTCATTGTGACTGCCTGGTTCATAGTAGAACTACCTACCCTATATCTACCGCGAATATTTGATATAGAACTGGTCCCAGGATGCTTCCCTGTGGTACTCCTGACTTAATTTCGAGCATTTGAGATGTGTCGGAATTGTATTTTACTTCGTAGCATCTATTTACGAGGTAAGATTTTAATAATGGGAGAAAAGAATGTGGTAGTGATTTTTTAATTTTGAAGAGGAGTCCATCATGCCATACTTTGTCAAATGCTTGGCTAATGTCTAGAAAGGCTGCGCAGCAGTATTGTTTATTTTCTAGCACTCTACCAATGGCGTCAGCCAAGCGATGAACCTGTTCGATGGTGCCGTGTCCTTCTCTAAAGCCAAACTGATGAGGTGGTATTATCTCTGCTAGATGTTCTCGCATTCGATTTAGTATTATCTTTTCCAGAAGCTTTCCGACCACAGGAAGGAGACTTATAGGTCTGTAGGATGCCACATCTTGAGCTGGTTTGCCTGGTTTTAGTATCATTATTACTTGCGCTATTTTCCACTGGCTTGGGTAGAAGGATAGTCTTAAGCATGCGTTGAAGATAGCAAGTACGAGTAGTAGTCCTTTTTTTGGGAGGTGTTTTAAAAGGGTAGCGTCAATAAGGTCGTAACCAGGGCATTTACCTTCTTGAAGTTTTAAAATTTCCTGTCTTAGCTCACGTAGCGTTACATGTTTGAGCGGTAGGCACATTTGATTAGGAGAGCTGAGGTATTTTTCTACTTCGTCTTCGATCTGTTGATTATTACTAGGAAATGGTTCAAAAACTTTGTGTAGGTGGCTGGCGTACGTGTTGGCTTTTTCGCATTTAGAGCGAGCCCAAGTCCCCGTTTGTGTTTTTATTGGTGCATTTTGCTGCTTAGGGCGCTTAAGGTTTTTAGTAACCTTCCACAAAGAATAGTTTGAGTCACTAGTATGTGTTAGTTTTGCGACACGTGCTTGCAGATTCTCATTTTCCCATTCTTTTATCTGTGCTTTTAATTGCTGTGAGGCTTTATTGAAGGCAGTTTTGTCTCTTGGATAGTGGGTGTTGTGCCATACTGTGCGAAGTCTACGTCTTTCGGTTATTCTTTCTTTGATGAACGCTGGGTATATATGTTCTTTTGCGTGTCCCACTTTGTTTTGTGATGTGGACCTGTTTGCCGCGTCATGAATCAATTGGTTTAATCCTTCTATAGCATGTTCTATCTATCTCATCTTTGGTTTTCAGAGATATCTTAAGCTGTGTCTCTGCTGTAATGATATCTTCATATTTATCCCAGTTAGTTTTCTTATTGTAAATTTTGGGTGGTGCTTCAATAAATATTATCTTATTACTTACATAAAGACTAGCTGCAGAGTGGTCGGAGGTGAAATCGAAATCGGATTCTATGCTGGTGTTGTTGACTGCTATGCTTTTTGATATAAAAAAATCTAGAAGGTCAGGAGTCTTTCGAGGGTCAGTCGGCCAGTAAGTAGGCTCACCAGTGGATAAACAATCAAGATTAAGATCTCTCACGGCTTGATACAGATGTCTACCTCTAGTTGTAATCAGCCTCGAGCCCCAGAACGTATGTTTTGCGTTCCAGTCTCCTCCACTTATATAGCGATGTCCGAGCTTAGAAAAGAAGTCTTTATAGTCTTCCCTTGCTATCTGATGTTTAGGAGGACAGTAAACTGCAGCAAGTGTAATGTCCGAGCTATTATCATTGATTTTAACTAGTGTAGCTTGTAACTTCTCAGTTGAGAAAGGTTCAAGCAGGTGGTGTTTGATGTTAGATTTTATGAGTACAGCCGTACCTCCATGCGCATTTCCTGAAGGGTGGTTAGTAGCGTAAATAGTATATCCCTTAATTGAGATAAAGCTTTTGCTCGTAAATCTGGTCTCGGATATTAATGCCACGTCAATTCTTTTCATGTTCAGAAGGATTTCAAGCTCTGGTCTTCGTGCGACTAGTCCGTTCGCGTTCCATGTGATAATTTTGAGATTATGGTTGAATTTTCTTTTGACTGCTTAAGAGCTGGATAAATCGATCCATCATGCTGTCTACCATGTTTACCATCATAGTTTGAATTCTGTTGAACATTTTATCTAAGATGTCACCAAGTTGTTGTATTTGGAGCGGTTGGCCTGGATTGAATATGTTTTCTGTTTTGTTTTTAGTCACGTCAGCGTACGTTGCTGCGGTTTTGTTGTAATTGTTATTGTTAAATGTCTCTTGCTGAGGTTTTTCCATCTCTGGCATCCGAATAACTCGTTTTGTATTAACCTGTGTTTGTTTCGGTTGAATTTTCAGAATATGCTCTTTGTATTGTTTGTATTTTACGCATCCTCTATAGCTAGCCGGATGTTTTTCTTGGCAGTTTGCGCATGTAGCTTCTGTGTCTCTAGTTTTGATACACGAGGTGGTCGGGTGGTCCTCTCCACATTTGACGCATCTGAAAGGTCGATAGCATTGGTTTTTAGAATGACCAAATCTTTGACACCTTTTGCATTGGAGGATTTCTTTTTTCTTATACGGTGGTTCAAATGATACTTTCATATAATTTAGGATTCTTAGTTTGAATATGTCTCTATTGTTCGGTTTTGGTTCCAGGTCTACATAGAATAAGGGTAAAGGTTCTTTTGAGGTTCGGTGGCGTACGTTTGTCAGTTGTCTTACGTCGTGTCCGTGTTCCTTGAGTTCTTCCTTTATTTGAGAGGTATCTTCTGAGCTATGGAGACCTCTCAGAATAACTCTGTAGGGTCTTTCACATTTTAACATGTACGTGTAGTGACTTATATTGTCCGCGATAAATTTTCCTCTTATTAATTTGTATACTTCTATACTTGCTGGCATTATTTTCACTATGTGACCTGATCTGAGCGTTGTCATTGTATAGTTTTCTGCTGTTGTTATTTTTATGAGTTCTTTTTTAAGAGCTTTGATATCTAGGACTCACGTCACAAAAATTGGTTCCGGTTTTTGTGGCTTTTCTGTTTCTTTATCAACTGTTATTTCTTTCTCATTGTTTAATATTTCAAATTGGTTTCGTGTAGGTATTGTATATGTAGTTGTGTTAGTTTTTTTCTTTTCGTTTTCTGCCTGTGGGGATTCGGTTTCCACTCTTTTTCTTTTTGCTTGAGGTATTCGGTCTTGTTGCCAGGCATTTTCGTTTAGATCATTCGCACTAAATATTATTTCCGGGACGTTAATGTCTTGCGGTAAAGTGCCGACAGAGTTGCTACGAGGTTTTGTAAACATGCTCTTTTGGAGAGTTTGTTGAATCATATTTGGGTTTGTTTTGTTTTTTGAGTTTTCATTCATATTGTTCCCACGAAAATTGGACGAAGTAACAGGTCACTTAGGGGTGACGCCATTCCCTAAGAAGGCAGATACAACTACGTTTACTTAGAACTGGTCTCCCACCAGCTACGCAGACTTTTGGCACGTAATCTCACCGTAGTCTTGGGGTGATTTTTTATAGAAGTTGTCTTCTTCATGGCCCAGACAGTAAAGCCAAGGCCACCGATCCTGTCGATGAATACAAGGTTGCGGTTTGTGGAAGTCATTTCCTACTCTCACTGATAGACCAAGCTGTTTAGGCTGGTTTGGTCGGGTTAGTTAACCGCCGCCCGAGACCCGGCGTAGACGTTGTTATTCTTTTAGCACCACCCAGGGGACACGTGTAGGGTTGTGGTTAGGTAGTTCCTACGGACGCGAATAACTTAGCCCCCCAAAAAACAGCCTGCCACAATGGGGATGTCCATACCTCTATATCTCGCTATTGTTTCTTCTAGGCGTGTCCCTGGTGGCTCGTAGTCAGTCTCACTCGGGATGTAGACCGACATGAAGACCATCCTTTTCCTTAGCTGCCGTAAGATCTCTGTAACATTCAACTTCTATTAAGCCTAATGCCCTTGCCCTTTCGCTGACGTATATGCATGTCCTAGGATTCGACTCACCATCACGACAGTAGTTGGTAGTCCCTCCCAGACATCCAATGCCAGCCACACGGCCTACAGTGTTAACATAAGGCTCTTGTAGCAGGGCGATGTCTATGTCATTTGTAACCACGAATCTGCAAAGCTCAGTCATGGCTTCGCGGCAGTGGTGCAAATTTAGCTGAAGTATCTTTATTTTTTTTTGTTTATGTGTTTGTGTTTTGTGTGTGTTGTTGTGCATGTTGAGTGTTACTGTTTGTGTTTAGTGGCTGTGTGAGTCTTCCTGAACCCTAATGATTCGCCCCCGAGGTCGTGCGCCTCTGGGCATCGGGTGATGGGCCAGAAGGTGCCGACCCCAGGATGCTTGTCACAGGGTCCGGGTTTGTGCTTGTAGCATGTGGGTTGGATCCGCCGAAAACCAGGGAACTGGACCGCAGGGGCTGTGCGACGCGTCTTGACGCCACACAGTTGTCCCCGCAGTCTCTGCCCCGATCGCCAGGCGGCCCACATGTTTGAGTATGTGTGCGTGTGTTGGCGCTTGTGGTTGGGTGCTCTGTCCGTGTAGCTGTGTTTGAGGCAGAGCACCCCGTCTGTGGATGGCTACCCCCTTTCCCCGCTCGTAAGACCCTTGCCTGAACTCTAGTGAGCTCGTAATGGAGCCAGGCATGGTCTCTGCTCTCCCCAAAGACCTCGTTTGGGACTCACACAACCAGCCGAGATCCCGTCGCCAACTTCTCCCCGTAGAGGAGGGTCCACTCTTGGATCCTCAGCTCCTCCTGGTGCTCGTTGGCGAGCTTCAGGAGCATTAGGGCATCGGCGTGGTCCTCTTCACAACCGGGCAGCCACACAGCTACTCGGCATCTGTTTAGGGGCTTAATTACGAGCGTAGTGCCCTCATACTCCCCCAGGTCGCAAGTTAAGATCCACTCCCTTGCCTCAGTCGTGTATGGTGTCACAAGGAAAAATCCTTCCGACACCAGACCGGACGTAGCGAAGGCAGTAGATCGTCCCTTGTCCCCCTCTATCCGGGCTAGCAGCCTCTCCCTGATGAGACCCACCAGCTTCTTCCTGATGTGAGCCGCCGCAGCCTCGTCCACCTTGGCCCCATCCCCTCGGCACACAAAGACGGCGAGATCGCTCTGCTCCTTGGCGGAGCCTCGCGGTCCCTTCACCCAGTCACTGCCTCGGTTCTGCCGCTTGGGCGGACGTTGCTGCGACGGTCCGTCATCAGGATTCGTCCCCTGTCTTTTGACTTTAGGTGGCCGTTTACGCTCCTCGGTCCCAGAGCCCGCCGGGTTTGTTGGCGAGACCTGTGATCCAGAAGCCGTTTGGCCCTCCCTTAGTCTCCTCATAAGCTTGCGCTTCTCCCGTCTCCACTTACTTTTGGACACGGTCAACTTCCACTTATCGTCTATGCCAGAACCATTTTCCTCATCCTTTTTAGGGGACGGGGTTGGCGACTCCAGCAAGACGTCCTCTTTCATCTGTTCTTTGTACTCTTCATTTTCTAATCTAAGAGACGCGTCGAAAGCTTTTGGAAGTGACTCCTCACTTTCAGCGCGTCTGTTAGGCTTAATTAAGTTTTCATTTAATTTAAATTCTAAAGGTTCCATATTGGTCCCACGAGTAGCGAGGGAACTACACGGTCCACCCGAGCAGAGCCCCGCTTGCCCGGGTAAGGCCACTTACTGCTCCAGGATTGCCATCTCGCTGGAGAGACACTCGTTTGAGACCAAGCACCCCCTTGGCCACGCATCCTTCGGCACGGTACGTCTAACACCTTGGATTGGGTGCCAGATTATCTGCCACCACTGTAAGCAATTTCCTACTGAAGAGAGAAATTACTTACAGTGGCGCCCGGGGTGCACCGTCCCCTCTACTGTTCTTCCCAGTCGATGCGAACATGAACTGGGACGAACAGCAGGTGAGCACACGTGGAGGTTCTATCTGGCCTTACACCCGTAGATCCCGTAGAACTGTAGATTGGTAACTACACTATGCGTTTAAAACACACAAAGCTACTGCTAAAACTACTATGTTAAATTAAGAATAACTTAGAATGGACTAAGATTTGGAACTTGGTGCCATAGTAACTTTTATTCAGCTCATAAATACCAATCCAACGATGTAATACACATACCTATTGGAAAGTGAGACATAAGTGGAACCAGGATTGGCATATTTGGCATCCTCCTTTGTATGATCAGTTCATTTATTTAAAAATATATGTTTTACTTGATGTTTTTTAACTAGCTACTGCTATAAGGTATCTTATATTGAATTTGTGTATTAATATGTCTTACTCTTACTACAGTACTTAATAATTTTACAGAAACATCAAATTACTGAATAAACTAGGACTTGCTCCAAATGTATATGGAATGTTTGAGAATGGTTTATGTTATCAATATTATCCAGGAGAAACTCTGAATGTGGACTCTGTTACGGATGATAATATATGGCCCCTTGTAGCAAACAAGATGGCAAAGATGCACAAAGTCAAACTAGGGAGAGAAGTATGTATTGAATTTATGAGAAAAGATGAAAAAAATATTATTTAAAAGAATGCAATAAATAAATCATTCAGATTAAAATTTATTATTGTATTCTTATCTCGATGCTTTTTTATATTTTAAAGTGAAGAATATTAAAAAGAAAAGAAAGATTAATTTGTAACTAGTCTTCCTATAATTTATTCTTTGGTAGTATTGTATAGGTACGTCATTAGTTCTCAATTACTCGACTTTCTAATGTGAAAACAGCACTAATAGTACATGGAAATCGTACCAAAAAAGTGGTGTTGCCTTGCATTAAATGAGGTAGTTCTGATTTTTTTATATGTTAGTAGTGATGAGATGGTAATGACAAATCCAAGTTTTCCACCTCGAAAGCCCTTGGGATCATTGTTAAATACTTAAAAATCCATAAATTTTTCGTTTTTTTTCAGTTTTTGTAAATTTTTACCACCAAGGACCTGAGTTACGGCAAATAATAGGTCTTTACATATGAAATTGCCGTTTTTTTCTTTTGTACATATAACTTAACAACTTTTATAATATTAGAAATATATAATTTCTTTAATATTGCATTACATTAAGACCGTATCGAGCAACTTTTGATAATTTATTAACCACGATATTTGATTATTTACATAGAAAAAACTTATTCCGAAAGTTACGACTATTTTTGTTTCCAGAATTTCGTACTTTATTAGTTGTAACTTAGTGAAAAAAAATTTTTTCTCTTAACGAATGTGTCATTTAGTAGTTAAAATGTCCATAAATACGTGTGTAAAATTTTGTAAATTTACATAATATTAGTCGTTAAATAATAACAAAAACGTTAGTATGGAAAAAAAATAATTACAGAAATCTCCATACAAAACGGCAATTTCATAGGTAACCTATTATTACTATGCACTCTTTATAGTAGACAAAATTTACAATAAAAACAAAATAATTTGGTTTTTGTAGGCCAAATAGTTTTTAAGATATGGCTACTTAGCTACCTATTTAAAAATTTGCCAAATTTCAAAAAAAGGAAGTAAGTATTACTGTTTTTTTAATTCTTCGTCAACTTTGACCCCTAGTAGGGTTTTGGCAAAAGATTTTTTATTTATTATAAAAGTCCATTAAATTTTCGACAAAATGAGACTAATTATGTCAGTTTACATCTGATAGTTCCTGAGACACAACTGTTCAAAGTTATAGAGGTAGGTAAATTATGTAGTAGAAGGGTTTGCAAAAGGAAGTACGCCCTAAAGGAAGAAGAATCTGGGATGTGTTCCCGTTCTACCCTGTTAAAGACACGCAAACCAATCACCTTGAAAGCATACCAAAGATGTAAGGTGGTACCAGCAGATTTGGTTGCAGGAACATTTCGAGTCCTGCTACTCAAATGTTCGGCTGTTTGCAGCTACTACATTGGCTGATCATGCGAGAACATACCAGAACTGATGTGTGATGACATTGATGAACCATTGATTGATAACCCACCATCAAAGGACGATATTGACCTTCCTGAGCAATTCGATGAAGAAATTACACCTCAGCAAGCTGCCCCCAAAAGGTGTGCTGTGGATTCAGAGGACGAGCCTGGTCCATCAAAAATATACATCCAATGTACATAATTGATCCCACCAGCCCACCACCTCCCAGATCCTCCTTCCTTTAGGGCGTACTTCATTTTGCAAACCCTTCTATTACATAATTGTTTACTTACCTCAATAACTTCGAACAGCTGTGTCTCAGAAACTATCAAGTGTAAGTTGACATTACTAACTCATCTCATTTTGTTGGAAATTTAATGGACTTTAATAACTAATAATTTAACTTTTGCCATAAACCCACTACTATGAGTCAAAATGTCGAAAACTAAAAAAACTGTAATACTTCCCTTTTTGAAATATTGCAAACTTTAAATTACCGTATCTTAAAAACTATTTGACTTACAAAAACCAAATTATTCTCATTTTATTGCAAATTTAGTCTACTTTAAAGCGTGCATAGTAACTTTTGCCGTAACACAGGTCCTCGGTGGTAAAAATCCTTCCGGCCGCGTGGTTCGATCGCGTTGGAAGGATCAGAAATTCTTTGTGGTTCGACTGTACAAGCGAACTAAGCGGAACGTTAGTATTTAAGTGCTCATGGTTCGAGTGATCGAACCTCCAGGATCAGAAATTCTTTGTGGTTCGATTGTACAAGCGAACTAAGCGGAACGTTAGTATTTAAGTGCTCATGGTTCGATCACTCGAACCACGAGGATCAGAAATTTTTCGTGGTTCGATTGTACAAGCGAATTAAGTGAAGCGTTAGTAGGTATTCGAGTGATTGAACCACATTAATTGTCTAATCGTGTTTTTCTATTTTTTTAAGAAACTTTTTTAAGACTCAATTTGTAATTATGAATAACTAATTTATATAAATAAAAAAATCTTTTCCTTTAGCTTAACATAAAAAAATCTCTACTTAGAGCTGCTTGAAAAAATATTACCTATTGAAATAAAGAACCTTTCCATGCGATGCGTTCCAAGAAAACCCCACTTGCAAACCATCAGTAAGCATCATGTTTGTTCTTATTATAAATTGATGACGTTTTCGTGCTTCGCTTTTTCGTTTTTCTAAGCATCCTCCTTTCATTCTGATTGCATAATATTGTGATTACTCAAATTCATCGAACTACGGAGAATCAAGAATCCTCACTGTTCGATTGATCGAACTATTAGTGTAGGCAATGAACAGATTCTTTGTATGGAGACCCATACATTAATTCCTCAGTCGATGAAACTTTGCTGGATTATAAAATAGCATGAGCCATAAACTTTTAAATGCTTATCCAAAAAAAAACTCAAACGGAAGTTAGGTATTTATACCTAAATATACAAATATGTTTATATTTTGAACCGAGTAATTTCTCAACCCAAATTTATTTTACCAAATGAGTTATTTATACTAGTATGTAATACTTGATAAAAATCCAAAACTTTTTTCAAACATGAGTACTGCTTTTGAATGATAATTCCTTTTTTGACTCTCATTTTCATTGAAAAATTGCTCCGTCGTTTTTTTTTACTTATATGACCTTAGAATGTAATTTGACGTTACGAGTAAGAACATCCAAAAAAAAATTATTACTAATATTGATTTATTTTAAACTATGAATAATTCAATATGGAAAATTGCTCAGCATTATTTATCTTTAAAATTATGTTAAAAAGTCACATATACACACAAATCTAAAATATCCAAAAGAAATATCATCCGGAACACCAACATTTTGAAAGCGAAGATAAATGTATCCCCTGTTACGCAATAATGTACCGTCTTTCGTTACCAGTTGGGTGCAGATTAGCGTCCTCGTGCTAATAGTACGACCTTGAACGCGTGACCCAGTGACTGGGAGCACAACTGGGGGGCCGCGTTCGTGTTGTCGGTCGCTGTGTGATTCTTTCTTTTTTGTTTTCTTTGTACAGTCAGGAACAAATTCGGTGAACCACTTCCTGCTTATTTTTGTGTAGCTAGTGTGACTTCAAAAAAAAGTAGCTCCTCAGTTTGACCATATTATAGTATTCTTTGGTTTGGTTTGACTATGTTTGTATTTATGTTTTTCCGATTATCCCGCGTTTGGCTGAACCGATTTTTATGCGGTTTTAAGAAAAGTATTTTTTACATTTAGGAGAAAGTTTTGGTTTTTTAACCGCCTTCGAAGAAGAAGGTTCTCAGTTTGACTCGTATGTTTGTATGTTTGTCTCCGAGATGCGGTTTTCAGAAAACTATTTGTTACATTTAGAAGGTTTTGGCATTTTAATCGACTTCAAAAAAGGAGGTGTTTAGTTTGACCCGTATGTATGTATGTTTGACTTTGAGATGCGGTTTTCAGAAAAGTATTTGTTACATTTAGGAGAATATTTTCGAATTTTAGCCGACTTCAAAAAAAGAGGTTCTCAGTTTGACCCGTATGTTTGTTTTTGAGATGCGGTTTCGAGAAAAGTATTTGTTACATTTAGAAGGTTTTGGCATTTTAACCGACTTCAAAAAAGGAGGTACTCAGTTTGACCCGTATGTATGTATGTTTGACTTTGAGATGCGGTTTCCAGAAAAGTATTTGTTACATTTAGGAAAATATTTTGGAATTTTAGCGGACTTTAAAAAAGGAGGTTCTTAGTTTGACCCGTTTGTTTGTGTTTGTCTCTAAGATGCGGTTTTCAGAAAAGTGTTTGTTACATATAGAAGGTTTGGGCATTTTAACCGACTTCAAAAAAGGAGGTGCTCAATTTAACCCGCATGTATGTATGTTTGACTTTGAGGTGCAGTTTTCATAAAAGTATTTGTTACATTTAGGAGTATATTTTGGAATTTTGGCCGACTTCAAAAAAGGAGGTTCTCAGTTTGACCCGTATGTTTGTCCTTGAGATGCGGTTTTCAGAAAAGTATTTATTACATTTAGAAGGTATTGGCAATTTAACTTACTTTAAAAAAGGAGGTGCTCAATTCTTTGAGTTGAGATGCAGTTTACATAAAATTATTTCTTTACATTTAGGAGAAGGTTTTGGTATTATAACCGACTTCAAAAAAAAAGGTTTTCAGTTTGATCTGTTTGTATGTATGTTTGTCCGCGATTATGTCATGTTTTCTGAACCGTTTTTGATGCTTTTTTCAATAGGCATGTTTTTTTGATTGATGCGGTTTATGTGTACATCCTACTAACATAGCTATTTAAAATAATGCCACGAAATAGTTAGAAATAATAGCTCTAATGTATTCACACCAAATAACGTAAGTACTTTGAAGTCGGGCGGGATTAAACAAAAACACCAAAACATGTAGGTACACTCGACAGCACATTAGGTTAAACAGTTGAACTGCGATAACAGCTTTTATTGCGTAGGGCATAAAGGCGTTCTCAAGGTCAACATGTATAGTCTGATGTGCCGCCGTGTGTATGTTTCAAACTCGACTTCAAAATACTCGTACTTACATTATTTGGTGTGAATACAGTTATTAGAAGTATTATTTCTAATTTTATTGTGGCATTTTTTTAAAGCGCTTTTACTTTTTTATAAAATATTTTTTTTACTATTTGGTTATTTATTAAACTACAACATTACATAAGCGTTACATAAGCGTTCAACCTAGAACATTACATAAGCGATTAGGGAGAATTGGGCGAGTTGATTTTAACTGTCTACGTTTACAAAAACTAAGGATGAACTGCTCATGTCGGTAAAGTAGTTAAACGACATGAATGGGATTGAGCGATATTTTTCGAATACAGTTTGCCAAACTCATACCAAGTTTTACTGGTTGTACGTGCACACAAAAATACAACGTTCCATAGCGAGCAACAACAACCGTAACGTGTATTATAAACGCAAAACAACCATCGACCAGGAGGCGACCGTCGGTAACCCTACCTGCTCGAGTATCATTATAAATAATAATAAATAAAATAATAAATAACTTCTTACATTCACACCAATTATCTAAGCCCATGTTAATTTCATTAAGAAACTGTATTATGGAAAACTTGATAACGGATAAATATATACTTAAATACTTTTTTGTTTGTAAATACATACTTAATATACATAGTTAACACCCAGACCAAGACAAATAGACATGTTCATGCACACAAATATTTGTCTTGTTCGGGAATCGAACCCGCGACCACTGGCGCAGAAGGTGGGTAGCCTACTCCTGCGCCAAATCGGTCGTCATCATCAATCATGACATGCTCATTGTTAGTAGTAAGACAAAAGGTTACGTTAAAAATAGATTAGGTTGTCTAGTCGCAACCTGGCCCTCTTCTTAGTACAGTCATGAAAAAAGTGCGGCTAAAATGATGAGAAAATATATCATCAGGTACCAGCATGAAACGCTGTTCATACGATCAGGCTTGATAGATAGACTAGAAAAATGTGGTCTGACACGCTCCGTCTTGGCCACTTTGTCAGTTCTAGCGATTTTAGCGGCGGCTTGCGGGGTGGTTTTCATGTCATGGGGTACCAGTATCAAACTAACGTCTTACTGTAACTTAGGCCAACCTACTACCAAAAATACTGGTCTGCCGACCTGCAGCCTGGCTGTCTTTTGTGTCCGAGCAATTTTATGTTTGTAATGTTACTGACATCTATTATATGTGGTCGTCCAAATCAAAAGGGACCGTGTGGCTCTCGACACTTACGCCTTTATTGCTGTTGTTCGAATACAAAACAACAAAAATAAAGACGTATGTGCCGGCCGCAATAAGGTCCCTTTTGATTTGGACTACCACATATATTAATGTAGAGGGTTGCAGGGAAATTCGACCATAATATTAAAGGAGACTAATATTTTATATTAATAGTAATTAACCATTTCAGAAATATTTCATTTTAAATTTGTTTTTTGCGAAACAAAACCTAAACCTTTACTGCCCTTAGTTAATTTATTTTTATTTCTTTTTACTATTGAGTATTTGCTATTTTTGATAAGGGGTGTATCAGTTAACAAAAATAAATAAAGAAACTCGAAATAACTGCTCTCAGTTTTTACATAGTAACCGCAACTTTCAAGCACGTTGGTTGGATAAAATCGTAGAAAGTTAATCTGCAGATGAAATGCAAACACTTCAACTTTTTTTTGGCAATCCAAAAAGGTATAAGAAAGAAGTTCGTTTTTGGGGAAAAGTGTAGCTATATTTAATAAAGTTCCACAGAATTTAGTAGAGCTGCCTTTGAACAAATTCAAAAGTCATGTCAAAAAATCGCTCATGGGCGAAGCATATTATAAAGTAGACGACTATTTGAAAGACCGTAATGCATGGATTTGATGTAACACATAACCTTTGCTGAACTAGTTTTATATTATTATTAAAAAGTTGTAAAAGTTAACGATATAAATCTTTGTAAATATAGTTAAGTACTCCAAATGATTAAAGCTGATAAGTTTATTGCGCCTGTTCTTCTTATCAGTTAAAAAAGTGTTGAACGGGTGGTAGAAAAATATAGACGATTCAAAAGAGCTTATTTATTAAGTCAAGTTGAATACAGATATTTTTTATTATTTATTTTATACCAATTAAGGTCACTTAAGGTCAGAGAGCGGTGATGAGTAGTAAAAGAAATATAGTTTGATGAAAGGAAAAATAAGCATTACGTTAAACACAGTTAAAAATGTCATGTTGCAGTATTTTTATCAATCACAACACATGTTTTACGTGCTCACCCCTACCTATAAGCCTATAACTAACACAAAGGATAATTGGCCTTTTTATATGGCGAATTGACGTAGTACAACTAACAGAAATTACATCCTTTTAATTTGTAGTACTCGATAGTAGGCCTAGTTAGAATAACCTTTACCTAATTTCATCTGCATTATCACCCACATTGAATAAAAGTGAAGTCCAAAAGATGTTTATTAGCTGGAATTAAAAAGTCGAAATACCCTGATGATATCGAATCAAGCGAATAATAACTGAGTGCATCCGCGCGCTTTAGCAGATAGGGATTATGGCAAGATAATGAAAAAATAACTCGAAAAAATTTATATTATTTTCAATTTATAAGCTATCCTGTTAAACTGCTCACCTGGTAGGTAACCTAAAGCACGCGCACATTAAGGGCCGACGCGAAGCTTTCAAGTTGGAATAGGCGATTAGCAAGTTACAATGGGATGTCATTGACATAACTGAGGTCCGAAGAGAGGAAGAGGACTTGATTATCCTACTGATTATCCTACTAGAAATCCAAATAGACTTGTACTGCAAGAAAAACCTCAAACATTACAGTATTCTAAGAGCTGTCTAACTATGTGTGTTAAATTGTTTAATACTCTACCTGATAGTATGAAATGTTTAAATATTTTTAATTTTAAAAATGGTTTGTTTAAATGGCTATTGACGAAAAACTTTTATGACATTAATGATTTTTTGACTAAACGACATAATTAAATAATTTGCAATTTAAATCTGTGACATTTCAAACTTTAATATAATTTTATTTTCTAATGTATGAAATGTAATCTATATAATGTATAAATTTTAATTTTAATTTTCGAACAATAACTGAGAACTGAATATAAATAAAACTGTAAAATTTGCATGCTTAGTAATAGGCGAAACATGTTGTACAAACAAATGTAACCTACCATCATAATTACCATGTTTGTGGCAAATAAATAAATTGATTGATTGATTGATTGATACTATTCAGGTTATACCTTGCTATACCACCGGGTGGGTAACCAGCAGTCCATTGGTGGTGTTGCGTTCATCGTCGACAAATCCCTCGTTAACAACGTCGTCACCATAGGGAGTGTGTCGAGCAAGGTAGTTAGATACGCTACCCACCTACTCAAAATATAGAAACGGTATATGGTGCATATCATACAGGTCTTCGCTCCGACCTCGAAACACAACGATGTTGAAGTTGTGAAGAGGCTATGTATGGGGAGATCTCTAAAGCCATTCAAAGCTATACAAAACCCACAACACGTTTGTGACGGGATTTCAATGCAAAATTGGGGCATCGTTACGGTGATGAGTTGAGAGTGGGGCAATTTGGATTTTGGCAACGAAACGAAAGAGGCCTGATGCTGGCAGACTTTATGGAGCAGGGAAAAACCTCTTCCTACTGATGAACTTCTTTAAAAAGCCCGTAAGCCGCAAATGGACCTGGATTAAGCCGGAGGGTAAAGTTAAAAACAAGATAGATTTTATATGTCGACGAGGAAGCAAATATTTAATGATGTCATTGTATTCAACCTCGTAAAGACAGGAAGCGATCACCGCACAGTTAGAGCACATTGAGTTGAGTAACAACGTCAAGCTGGACAGATCTCGACTAAAAAATCTACGCTTCGACCAAAACCAGCTCAAATTAAAAAACGCGAGTGCTTTTCGCTCGAGATTCAAAACCACTTCTAAGCCCTTCCATCCAAGCGTCGATGTGGACAATCTATATACAACATGGTGGTGGTAACAAATCAAAGAAACTCTCCGGCCTCACGCTCTGACTCATGGATCAGGGAGAATTCACTGTTCAATGTTTAATTAAAACAACCGTCCACTGAACAGTTATTATAACTTAATTTTTGTTGTTCCATTTTTGCACAAGTTCACAGACACGTGTCTCAAGCGGATAGCACTCGCGCTCGTACACGACCGAGACAGACCGAAATATCATGTCCGTGAGCGGTATCTATGTGTGCGTTGCTCGAGCGAACTTTGTATGTAGATTGTCTTCTGTACCTATTTATTTTGTGCCTCTATCATGCTTCGAAAATTAAGCCATTTAATGATCATGAATGAATGAATGTAATTTTTATTATTCTTTGAATGTAATGTATATTTTTTTTCCTTTACATCAAACAATTTTTTTTTTATTTGAACTTCAGATTTTACACAGTAAAACTGAAAACTATACACACAATCGTTTATTGTCTTTCAATTTCAATTTCAATCGCCAAACTGCATGGCAGTTTGTTGGCGAAGAAAAGCACTAATATCCATTATTATTGTGTTTGCTTGACGTACGTCTAGATTATGGGTAAGTATAACAAGTTTATTATTGTAGAAGCAACAAAAGAATCACAATACTTATTATAACATATATAGTCCGTTCGGTTAGATAGTGTCGGTACACCCGCACGGCATTGTTGCAGAGCGACACTATCTAAGCGAATGGACTATACATAACCTGACATAATAATATATTAATACAATAAAAACAATTAAAGGCAAATTTAACATTCTGAGGCTAATTTCTCTAAAAGGGTAATCTTTTAACTTTGTTTTAATAACAGTCTTACACAATTTATCCTCTTCTTTTTACAAACTTATTTCGTTACATATTTATATTTTCTATATGTCACTGCTTTCTCTGTCAAAACGTCTTTAGTTTAGCTACTTACCTACCCGGGTTATACCTATTTGTATTTTTTTTATCCACAACGGGGTAGCACTTAGCCTTCATCACACCTGATGATAAGTGGTGATAAGGCTGGAGGTGGAAGCGCACTGGAATCCTCAATCACTGAGGAACTGGCTATCTTATCTTTAACTGCCGGAACACAATAATGCTGAAAACATCATTGTTATGGCGTCAGACTTAGATAAGATGGTTGTAGCTAGCCAGGCGGACTAAGAACAAGTCCTACCACCAACCAAACCGAATACAATATGTACCCCCACTGGGAATCGAACCCGGGACCTCTGGGTCTCAAAACCGTGGTATGAACCACTAGACCACAGATGAGGTTAAAAAAGGCGGTATTGCCAAAAAGATGTTGAAGTGTTTTCATTAATCTGCAGATTAACTTTCTAAGATTTTTTTAAAGTTGCGATTGCTATGTAAAAACCATAATTTAAATAGTTATTGTATGATAGCACTTATTTCGAGTTTCATAATTTATTTTTGTTAACTGGTACACCCCTCCTCAAAAAATAGCAAAAACTGTAACTTAACGGAGCTAAAAAGAAATAAAAATAAATTAGATAAGAGCAAAACTCAAAAGGTAGTGTAGTGTTTCGATAAAAAAACTAAAAGTAAAATATTTCGGAAATGGTGGTACACCCCTCCTCAAAAAATTGCAAAAACTGTAACTTAACGGAGCGAAAAAGAAATAAAAATAAATTAAATAAGACCAAAACTCAAAAGGTAGTGTAGTGTTTCGATAAAAAACTAAAAGGTAAATATTTCTGAAATGGTTAACTTTTGGATATAGTACATTATTAATAACCTAAATAGTGGTGTCGTTTAATATTAAGGTCGAATTTCCCTGTTACCCTGTATATTCATATTATTGATGTAAGTAACAATACAAACATAAAATTGCTCGGGCACAAAAGACGGCCAGGCTGCGGGTCGGCAGACCAGTATTTTTTCTAGTATGTTGGCCTAAGTTACAGTAAGACGTTAGTTTGATACTGGTACCCTATGACATGAAAACCACCCCGCAAGCCGCCGCTAAAATAGCTCGAACTGACTAAGTGGCAAAGACGGCGCGTGGCAGACCACATTTTTCTAGTCTATCTATCAAGCCTGATCGTATGAACAGCGTATCATGCTGGTACCTGATGACATATTTTCTCATTATTTCCGCCCACTTTTTTTTCATGAATATACTAAGAGGGCCCGGTTGCGGCTTGCCTAGCCGCCAACCTAACCAGCACCAACAACTCAACTTTTTTAACGTAACTTTTTGCCTTCTAACAATGAGTATGTCATTGTGGTATTCTATAGTAGGTAGAATTACCGACGGTCGCCTCTCGGTCTACCATTTATACAACTATTTGGTAAAGACAATGTCAACATAATTATTTTGCCTCGACGATTGATACGTGAAAATAGAATAGATCGCGCGTGCGGACGGCGGTGGCGCGGCGGCAGGGTGGCGGGGCGGCGGGGAACCCGTCCTGTACGGCTCCCGCGCCCCGCTCCTACGCCTCGCTTCGTACTCACAGCTCCCGATTGCTGAATTAAGTTTTTCTATGTAAAATGCTTTTAGGTTTTGGTTTTTGTTTTGGATATTGTTGTAGTTGAAAATAAAGTGAACTGTGTACTTAAATCAATAAATAAAACAGATAGAGAAATTTTCCACTGCGAGTAAAACGGCAATTTTTAAAATAGTTTAATTACATGGTTTATTTTTTAGATTTTCATTTTGTGGTTATAAAACTTCAATAAAATAGCATTTCCGTAAAAAAGTTCGACTGAGAAATTTTACTGTTCGAGTCACACCAAAAACACATATTTCAGTAAAATTTTGTGTTTCTGCTGGGATATTTTTTTGGATATTTCATAAATCATTTTAATACGTTACATGAATATGTATGGTGGAGAAAGTTTCAACGGAGCATTTTTCCTCAAAAAGATATCTATGAAATATGACTTTCATTAAAAAAACCTAACTTCTATTATTATTATTCTTTGGAATTTTATACAATACTTTTAATTTATTGATACTTTATCACGTTGTAAAGTTTTTTCTGACTGACGAATTACTGTGGGGGTCAACTAGCTTCATTTCCTACACTATATCTGGATTTTAAATTCCTTGTGGTTCGATTAATCGAACAACGCAATCAAACCACGCGGCCGCAAGGGTAAAAATTGACAAAAATCAGAAAAAATATTAGATTTTTGAATATTTAACAATGATCCGAAGAGATTTCGAGGTGGAAAACTTGAATTTGTCATTAACATCTCATCACTACTAACATACAAAAAAATCAGAACTCCTCATTTAACGCAAGGCAAAATGTACGATTTCCATGGACTATAAAGAATAATTTATTAGAAGATACTCGCAACAATTTTATTAGAAAACTAGCTGTTGCCCTTGCCGGCTACTTCGTACTCATGGTGTAGTGTCTTGTGTTAGTTTAGTTTGTGGGTCTGTTGCTTTAATTTGCCTAGATTTTAAAAGGAGCTTCTCCTTTTGAAGGCATATCCTCTACTAAAGATTTTTTTATAGTTTTACAGTTATTCAAGAAAAACTACGAAAATTGATCCCCCCCCCCCCCTTATCTACGTAAATAGTTCTTTATTTACTTAAACATACAGGAAAAATAATAAGGAGTCTATATTATTACAATAAAACGGTATTTAAGCGAACAAACTTACATTTACAGTTGGTAAACATATTCTTGTGGGAGGCCTATGCCCAGCAGTGGGCGTCGTTCGGCTGACATGATAAAACATAATATTTTCGCATAGGTATGAAATGTGTGGGTGTCGTAGTCGTTAGTCGTGCGTGACGTCCGTCACAGAATAGTGACGATGACGTGAGAAAGAAAGATTTTACATCTATTTATTTAAATAGGTAATAAGTTTTTATAAAAAAAATGATTTTCATGACAAGTTTTATTGCTGACTGTACTTATATATTGTATTGTCATCTAAACCAAACCTGGGGCCCGATTCTCAGGCATTCGAACATTTTCAGTGTGGTAATTCGTATGTCGAACATTTTGTTTGTGGTTTCTATTGAAAATCTAGAACGTTTCAAAGAAACTCATCTGTCCCACATGTCAACAAATTCATTTTGACAGCTAAGTTCGTATACGAACATCTATTGGTCGTACTCTGGGGGCCGATTCTCAGGCAATCGAGAAAAGTTCACATTTATAGCTCGAAATTCAAATATAACACAGTTTTTGTATTGTCAGAAATTCACAATCGAAAAAGTTCGATCGAAAACCAGTCGAACATAGATGTATTATTCCTGTAGATGGAGCATAAAAATATGAACGATTCCTTCTATAATCGACTCTCGTCTCTCAAATGGCGACATTTCGTGTGTTAAAAAGAGATAACAATAGCCCAACGTGTGCGTCTTAATGAGCCGCGCGCCACTTAAAAGTAAACGTCATATTTGTTTGTTAACCAGCTGGTTACAAATGCTTCAAAAAGAAAATCTTTTTTTGTAGTAAAGTATAGAAAGATTTGTTGGTGTGGTGCGGTAAATCTGTTGTTTGTTAAGAATGGCCTGTACTGCTCCCGGTTATTCAAGCAGAGTGAGTGTTTTGAAAGAGAATAATGAACACATATCATTTCAGAGGTAAGTCACACTCATTGTTTTGTGTTTTTGCAAACACATTTTTATAGCTTACTGGTCCGTATTTGCAAAAACTAAATCGCTGTACGAGTATACACAGTTTAACATTGACTTGGTTGAAGAAAATCGGGTCTTTTTAGGCTAAAAATATATAAATTAAAGCCAATTGGGATTTTTTGACATTTGACCAATCTGATAGTGTTGTAGTCCGATTTTATTATGTAATATCGATAAAAAATTGTAGTGTTAACAATTTTGTATTTAAACTTAATTTTTCTCAATTTTATACAGATTTCATTTTCATCAGATTTATACGAATTACATAAAGTCTCTAGCCGCATTAAAAAGCGCGAAGCGCTCTATTCAATGCGGCTTAGTTTCGATCGGCCGTATTGAATACGGCGTATCTTGAGTCCGCCGCATTACAATGCGGTGCTGTTTTCCAATACAGCTAGTTGCTATGTAATACGGTGAAATATACAGTACGCCTGCGATATATACATATGCATTGTAATTTTATGTATCGCATTGCATTCAAATTATTTTTAAATCTTTTATCGATAACTTGTTATAAAAAAACCACAGCACTATCATTGCATCATCATCATCTAGCATTGCATAGTCAAAATGGAGACATTCACTAATTACGACGCTACAGATTAACATGTATGTCTCTTTCTATCTTATGACAATTTGATAGTGTTAGAAGGGGTAAAGGATGGGTGAGTTGTAGCTTATTTTTGTGATCCATCTACAGGAATAATACATCTATGCAGTCGAACCCTACGAATAGTATAAAACCAATAGATGTTCGTATACGAACTTAGCTGTCAAAATGAATTTGTTGACATGTGAGACAGCTTAGTTTGTTTGAAACGTTCTAACTTTTCAATAGAAACCACAAACAAAATGTTCGACATACGAATTACCACACTGAAAAAGTTCGAATGCCTGAGAATCGGGCCCCTGTACCACTCGTAGCGTTCGACTGGTTTTCGATCGAACTTTTTCGGACACTGGGAAGTGGGTCAAATTAAGCTTGCAAGATTTGTCCCCCACTATCTACCTATAACTAACTAACTAATATGGCAAGTTAATAAAAAGGTTGTAAAAAGCTTGTAATGAATTTTGCTAACACAGACATACATCGATGTATGTCTGTGGTTGCTAACTTCGATCGAAGGTTGCTAAGCGCAAAACTCCGCGGCATTTTTTTTAAATTTCCTTATGTCCCACTCCCACCACACAAGGTTTTTATCGAGAGAAAAACAAAAATTGCGTGGAAAACAGTCAAAACCACACTAACCAGCTATCAAACAATTCCCCTTTTATATTTTTTATTTTATTTTTCTCTTTCACCCAAGGTTGCCTGCTAGAGATTGCTATATAGCAATAAGGCCGCCTTTTGTGTGTTTACTTTTGTTTGTAATCTCTCTGTATTTTGTCCTTTTTATGTGCAATAAAGTTTTTTATTATTATTATTATAAACATTTGAGGTAGGTACTACTTACCTACCTACTTAAATCGTTTATCCGTCTTTCACATCAAAACGGAGCAACGGATCGATGTGATTGATGTGATTTTTAGGGATACCGACCTAGTTTTGGAGCTGGAGCTTTTCATCCCGGAAAAATAGGTTCCCGCGGGATAACGTCGTGTAGTCCACGCGGGCAAAGCCGCGGGCGAAAGGCTAAGTTTAATAAATAAAATAATTTTACGTTTTTTGAAGATGTTCACCGTGTCGTGTGATGTTAGGGTAGGTATTTAATTTAAATTATGAACTCGTACCAAAAGCCGATCAATTCCAGTATAAACTCAGCTACTTACTTACCTTCTACCTATAATATCTTGGAATGGTTACGGCTTTGAATGACTATGAGGTCATAAATATTAATTGTTACGTGTCTGGCAAACATCTTTTATTACCTATTTCAATTTAGTCACGTTCGTGCGCAAGTGCAACTAATAAAAAAACCGGCTAAGTGCGAGTCGGACTCGCGCACGAAAGGTTCCCTACCATTATCTATATTAGAAACTATATTTAGGAACGAGAAAAAAATGGCAAAAATTCACGTTTGTTGTAGCCCCCCTAAATATTAAATTAATTTTAATTTAGTTATTTACTTTTAAAGTGAATATACTTACAACTTAATATTCTGTGAATATTTCAAGCGTCTACCTGTTGCCATTATTAATCTACATATTATACAGCGAAATCTTAGTAATAGCAGTAATAGATAAGGTAAAGAACACGAATGCATTCATTTTGAGGGTCCCGTACCCAAAGGGTAAAAACGGGACCCCATTACCTATTACTGAGACTCCGCTGTCCGTCTGTCTGTCTGTCTATCTGTCTGTCTGTCACCACGCTGTAACAACTTTTGTTATGGGACCAACACTGAAATCCCGTAAAAAAACAGCTGTTCCATAGAAAAGTGCAAAAATATTTTAATCTAAATGTATGGAACAGCTGAATTTCTTTTCGCGATTTCAGTGTTGGACCCATAATAAAAGTTGTTTCCTTTCATGAGTAGAATAATCCCTAAAATTATCCGGGGTGATACAAAAATTACTTACATATAATTTATGGATGACAGGCGCCTACCTTAGGGCGCGTTTTTATGAGATGAATTATTTCACGCACCGCAAAATACTTTTTTCTAGTTGAAAAGAATTTCGTCTAACTGCAGCCTCGTAAATATATAAAACAGTGTAATTCTATATTTAATTATTTACATACCATAGTACCTAACCGTTAACTTTACTCGACTGTTTAACTTTCTATTGATATTCTAATCATTTTTCTTTCAGATCAAAGAGGAACCTATGGTTTGGGATAAGATAGAACAATTTTTGAGCCTACTTCCAGAGCCATTTACCGACGTTAAGAAGAAAACGAGGTCTGACATTATGAGTTATTTGTTACGTTACGAGACGTTTGATAAGAGAGTTGTATTAGGAATAATATTCTCTGATTAGACTCACAAGTAGCTTTTCACTTGCCACACACAACAGAACACAGCACACCCGGAAACAATTTTAAATTTTAGATAAACTAGCGGCTGCCCGCGGTTTCATCCGCGTGGTTCCCGTGGGAATATCAGCATAAAAGTTACCTATGTGTTATTCCAGCCTATAATCCATCTCTGTTGCAAATTTCATCAAGATCTGTTCAGTAATTTTTGCGTGAAAGAGTATCAAACATCCATACATCCATCCATGCTCACAAACTTTCGCATTTATAATATTAGTAGGATTTGCTAATGAATAAATGTATATTGTATATTATAAGTATTATAACATAACACACTTATCATAATATCACTATCCAAATATTAATATTGTAAAAGTCATTGGGCAACTTAGTACTTATAGAACCTACACCCACGACCTGCAGAAAAAAAAATAGAAATAGAAGCTTATGACATTTTTATCGGTTTTTGTAAGCAACTATATTTTATTCATTGCCATTAGTGTCCTACTGCTGGGCAAAAGCCTCCCCCCTCTTTTCTCCATTCTTTTCAGTTCCCTGCAAAGACCCACCAATCAGCTGAGTAGGTGTCTAGTACATCTCGCCATCTTTTGCGGGGTCGGCCCCGAGGTCTCTCTTTATCTCGACTTAAATAGATTGATAATGATTTAGCATCATCTGATGATGAGTGAATGTCTGACAAAGACTGAAAATTTTTTGATGGTGATTGACTGAAGATTGATCGACCAAAATATAATGATGACAGATTGAGCAAAGATTGATGACAATATAATATGTACCTACTACTTACACATTATTAATTTAATCTATACAAATAAATAAAATTGGAGTGTCTGTTTGTAACATTAAAATAACCGCTTTTTACTACATGCATAATATGGTTATATATACGGTACACATACCAAAATGTAATTTTTTACAACTTTTGTCTGTCTGTCTGTCTGTCTGTTTGTTCCGGCTAATCTCTGAAACGGCTCGACCGATTTTGACGGGACTTTCACTGGCAGGTAGCTAATGTAATAAGGAGTAACTTAGGCTACTTTTTATCCCGGAAAAATATCACATTCCCTCGGGAAAGCGTCGTGTAGTTTATTATCAATGCGAAAGTTTGTGGGTATGGATGTATGGATGTTTGTTACTTTTTCACGCAAAAACTACTGAAAGGATCTGGGTCTGGAATAAAACATAGGGTACTTTTTATCCCGCTATTCCCACGGGAACGGGAACCACGCGGGTGAAACCGCGGGCGGCCGCTAGTAATCTATACATATACATATAATAAAACAGAAACGGAAAAAAGTCTGTACATGAAATATTTTTTTTAAATAATTACTGCTATGTGATGGATGTGTACATGATATAGACCCCAAAACAATAGATATTAAATTTTTGACTGTTTATCTGTTTGTCTGTTTGTATGTTCGCTTTTCACGCAAAAACTACTGGACGGATTTTTACCAAATTTTGTGTAGTAATAACTTATAACCCGGGTCAACATATAGGGTACTTTTTATTGCGGGGAAATGTCATTATATTTAAAAAAACGTTGACGAACTTTTATTTGCGGACGTCGTCGGTATGTTTGCTTTTCACGCAAAAACTACTGGACGGATTTTTACCAAATTTTGTGTAGTAATAACTTATAACCCGGGTCAACATATAAGGTAGGTACCTTTTATTGCGAGAAAACTTTCTATACTTATTTAAAAAAACGTTGACAAACTTATGTTTGCGGGCGTCTGTTTGTATGTTTGCTTTCCACGCAAAAACTACTGGACGGATTTTTACCAAATTTTGTGTAGTACCTAACAACTTATAACCTGGGTCAATATATAGGGTACCTTTTATTGCGGAAAGATTTCTTGATATCTTATAAAACGCAGAGAAACTTATATTTGAAGATCTATGTACACATTTTGTATGAAATTAACTACAAATATAAGTTGGAATTCGTTTTTTATTGATTAAACTATAAATTATCATCATTTTTTTAACCTTTATTTTTACTGTAAGATCTGCAGTTTTGCCAAATCTTATGATTCTAGGTCAAAAGTTTGTAAAAGTTTTTTTCTGTCATATTACTTGGACATTTATCCAATTTCAGGATATTTTCCATTACTTGTTTAATTCAATAATGTACCTAATACCATGTTTAAGACAAATAATGAATTAATCTTAATGATGATTTTTTTCTTAGTATATTTTATACCGGTACCTTTTAGACTGCGCACAGACCGGCCCCACGAACGCAAACGAACGACATCAGGCATTGCTCGCTTCACGTTTCTGGCCTTCGAAGATCAATCTAAAGCTAGGTAAAGGATCACTGGGAGCGATTCCAGTTCACATTCGGAGTTTCTGATCATCTGATTGAGAGGGGAAAACAGAACCCCTTGGATGGCGTTCGTTGGCCTTCGTTGGTCCGGTGCGTACGCAGCACTAGGCAAGCGCGATTCATCGTAGATCGCATCAACGCTTAGGGGCGTGTGATAGCGGACAAGCGCTGCTTGATTGATAGGCATGCGGCATGCCTATCAATCAATAAAAAATTATATACTCTAAGTACAGTTTGTATTCACTACAAAGCCACTAACATGATGGCTTCTTTACGTGCTTTTCTGTTCCGGTGATAATCTTTGGAACTAAAACAGTTTTCTTACGACAGTCCATTTTGACAGCTAATTTCGAATTGCAAGTGGCTCCTCTATCTGCCACGGCTGTCACAGGAACAGACAGAAGTGTGGGACTATATTATTATATTGCTTACTATTGACGGCTGACACCCTGAGAAAACTCAGTTATTGTGATAAAAATTATAAATACGATAAATAAAATATACTTGAACTCGATTTCGATTTATTGATTTGTAGTTCAATTTGAATTGTTGGAAAACGGACATTGATTATTGTGATTTGATTACGATTACTGTTATTTGAAATGCCAAAAAAAAAATCGCAAGGTTCTAGGTCAGCTAAGAGGATGAGGTTACTTCGTGCTCTTAAAACCGATGAGGACCGTGAAGTTAGGTTAACAAGCAATCGCGAGCGCAAAACTGAATTCCGCGCTTCCGAGACCTACACCTATACACACACATATAGGTACTTTGCGGTCACTGGAAGGATGTGTAGACTACACATAAAATAAAAATACAAAAGTCACTCTACCGTGCGTACGAAGTCGCGGGCAACAGCTAGTCCTTACTTCCTTACTTTATATTATAAATGCGTCTCTGTCTGTCTGTGTGTTACACAATCACACCTAAACTACTGAACCGATTTGAATGAATTTTGGTACAGAGATAGTCTAGAGCCTGAGAAAGGACATAGGCTACTTTTTATTCCTGAAAAATATCACCTTCCCGCGGGATAACGTCGTGTAGTACACGCGGGCGAAGCCGCGGGCGGAAGGCTAGTACAATATAAAGTAATTAAAAAGAAAAACAAGCATTGAGAAGTTATTTTAATTTTTAGTTTTTTGCATTCACAATGCAATTTTTATTATTGAAAAATGGTTTGAATGGAAAAGTTTTTAAGTTTTATTCAGCATGATCGACGTCTATACGAATAATTGTATAAAAATTCGCCAGGCGCATTTATTTGCTCTTGATATCTGGGTCAGGCCGTAGATTTTGCCACAAATAGCGCAATGGTGACGCAAAATTTTCTACGAGTCGGTCGCACAAAGTGGCGCAAAATGGTAGCACAAAATTATTTAGGAGCACGTACATTAATGTGATTTTATTTAACAAACATGTCCTAACAAGAGGTATTGCATCACACTAGAAAAAGAAACACGATGTTGGTATGTAAGTATGTTTAATTAATAATTAACAATAAATTGTACCTATGAGTAGTACTTTTTTATATATTGCACACAATGAAAAGTTAAACAGGATGTCAAAAACTAGTAAGTATGTATGATTTGTTCAATTAACAAAAAATTAACAAAAAAAAACATTTAATTTGTTATTTGGTATTATTCATTATTAATTATTTTATGTATAAATATAATACAACTTTAAAATTTATTTCAACTCTTTTCAATGTTTGAGAGTCCATTACTTTGACTCTAGCAACAACCTGCTTGAAGTATCACTTTTAAAAAGAACCTGCCAAACATTAAGATGCCAAAAATAATTTAAAAAAATTGATCTGTCAATAAAGAAAAAAGTTAGAAGGTTTAAAAGTATGAAAGTGACGAAATTCCAAAAACTTATAAAATACAAAATAAAAAAAACTTTGGACCTAGGTAAAATCTTTGGGGCTGGTTAGGTAGCAGACCACCGCACCTACCCCTATTTTCGTATGTTTAACGTTCTGCCGAACACCCTGTACTTATAGAATATTAATAAAAGCTAACAAATCAATTAATAGTATTGCTAGTCATGTTTTTTTAGCGGAATTACAGCTAAAAGTAATTTCAAAATAATAAAAACACTTGAAAATCTTGTGTGCATGCACTATTATTCAATAGCGTAAAATAAGTGGCGCAATTTCTACGCAACCGGTATCGCAAAGTGGCATAAAGACAGTTTTGCGGAACCGAGGCGCAAATGAAATCGATTATAACTCTTAAAATATACTATTTTACAAGGCTAATTTAACATATACAGATCACACACATCTAATTTAACCATGCGCAACAACAATTATAAGTTTTAATCAAAAACTTACCTTGAAATCTCAAAAAATGCACTCGGCAAAGCAGACGACACTTTTCACTTTGATCGGAGTTGACACCGAAATGTCGAAAAATATGGTCGTCAACGCTGTATTGACCATACAATACGTTACTTTGGTGATGCCTGCACTCAAACAAAATAAATGTTTTAAAACCATAAAATGGGTGAAAATAGTTGCGCAATATAAGTAGCGCAAAGAAATGGTTTTTCAAAAAAAAAATCTTATTGCCGAAAATTTATCTTTTTTCTTAGGAAATACGCAAAGATATTAAAGGAATCGCAACCTTATTATTATTTTATAACTTCAAATCAAACAGCTCATCAATAAGTTAAAAAATGATAATTTTATCGATGTTTAAGCTGTACACCTACCAATGCGGATTCGCGGTTTTTATAAAAAATCCGTCACTTTTGGGAGGGAAATGTCAAATAGTTTTCCAAATCTATAAACTTATCCAAATATGTATATCTGCCTTGGTTTGCTATTTCTTAGGAAACACGATGATAAGATTGAGAAATTTCTAAGAGTACTATATTTAATATTATATGAGGCGGAGACTTTTGTACCCTCGAATGTGGCAAAATCTACGGCCTGACCCATCTGGCAAGTATCTGGCCCAAGTCAAAAAATATACTATGCTGCTGGCTATATGCGCGCAGCATCTTAGTGCGGTGGCCATGGCATGGATACAAGGGCAGTAGTAATCTTCGATACCCTTTACATTTTATTCCCATGGATTAAAAAGACATTTTAAAACGAATTTGGTTTTGTAGGAAAATTTAGTTAGCCGGGTCAGATTTCGCCCAATGACCTTTCAAAGAAAATCTAAGACCTAAGTCAATTAGTAATACAAATATTGTATTAGTATGACAGCGATCAAGGGTACTTTTAGCGTGTATTAATGAATTTTATTAAATCAACTGATGCAATCGTGTCTAATGAAAAAATATATTTTATTATTTCTGTTGTAGATTTGTCAATAGCTTTGGGTCAATAACAAGACTAAGGATAGAGTCTGAGCGCCTCAAATCACACTTAGTCAAAACTGAGAGCCCCATAGTGTTTGCACACAATGATTTGCTTCTAGGAAACGTGGTCTACAATCAAGATGAGGGGACCGTAGCCTTTATTGACTATGAATATGCTACATATAATTATCAAGGCTTTGACATAGCAAATCATTTCAATGAGTTTGTTGGTGAGTGTTGGTTGTCTATCTTACATTTAAAGACATGAAAAACCCGCTTCGATTATTATCTAAAAATGAGGATTGTGATAACCCAGTCAACTTGCTAGATAGCGTCGAGTCTTTGGACTCGGTTATTGCCGCTGCAAACAAAATTGATAAAAACTGGTTAGATTGTGATCTTTCTATTTGTTAAAGTCACTCAATTGTAGTCTTGACAACAGTGCTTCTACGGAACCGCCAAAATGGCGTTATGTCCTTCGGTTATGACAAAATGGTAACTAAAATACTTTAGACTTTTAAGGAATCAAACAATTGAATAGGGTATTTTACTGTTGTTGAAATGTAGATATTTAATGATGACGTTAAAAAATATTGCAATTAAGAATACCAAATGTTAAAAAATAATTTGAATCTGTTTTATAATAAAAGAATTATAGTCTGTTTGATTTTGACTATAGCCGTCTCTTTCTAAAACGAAATCTTCTATGGCGTGACTATGACGCTACTAACTCACTGACGTCACTAAGATAGCGTCCTGTCCTTGTCTAATTATAAAGTTTGAAGTCCTATCTTTGAAAATATTCAAGATAATTCAAAATGAAAACTTGTTCTGTGTAGCTAATATTTCGAAAAACATTTTTAAAGAAATAAAAAAAAACAGTAAAATACCGTATTGTAAGTACTAAATAATCTCCAATTTTGCTTTTAGGTCTTTCTATTGAGGACATTGATTATAAAAGGTATCCGAGTGAAGAGTTTCAGAAAAAATGGTTGACTACTTATTTATCAGAGTATTTAGAAACGGATTCACCTTCTGCTGAGAGCATAGATAAATTATATAAAGAAGTACAGCAACTGTCTCTCGCATCACATTTCATGTGGGGCATCTGGGCTATAGTGCAGTATGAGTTGTCGGACATTGATTTTGATTTCTTAAGGTAGGTACCTAAGTACATATTTTTTATCGTATTTATTTATGGAAGTCGTCTTCCATAATGCCCGAGCTTCACCTGCGTCTAATGCCATTAATTAGCGCGCTATTTGATATAATACGCAGGTGTAGCAGGGTCTTAGCGCACTAATTTGATACAATTAGAGCGCTAAGACGCGCATGCCGTTATTAACGCCGTTAGGCGTTCACGCAGGTGAAGCCCCAGCATAAAAGCCATAAAAATACGGAGTGTTGTTTATTTCAAATTTTAGCCGGTTAGAATTAAGATTTTTAAACAAATTAGCGATAGCAGTATTGTTTCTTTTCTAAACCTTATTTTATATGTGTATGTAATGTCCTTTAAAATAAGGGAATCCTTTGAGTGAAATTTGCTACCTCCATTATTTCTGATATGAAATAAAATTCACCGTGTTCAAGTTACTACTATCTCTCTTAATACCTACTCGTTATTATGATATACTTATATGCAATAGGTAGTACCTATATAAAAGTAGGTAACCTTGAAACCTTGTACCTACTTACTCAAAAAAAATTATGAACGCAATCTGTCAAAAGTTAATCTAAGTAGCAAACGCGCATTTTATCGTGATAATCTATGCTACTTTTTCACCACTGATATTTAAACGTGATTAACGCTAAACGTGTTTAAATTTAGTTCTGTCTCTGTCGTCTGTTTGAATGTGACAGAGACAAATACGTTTTGAACACGTTTAACGTTAATCGCGTTTAAATATCATTGGTGAAATCGGGCCTTATGTTAACCTCATATAGATTCCTCACGAATAACAATACAGACTAAAATTATATTGTAATCGTTGGTCAAGAGACATTGCTTGATTTTTTTTTTTTAGGTACGCAGAAATACGTTTGAACAGATATTATGTTATTAAAGACAAGATCATGAAAGACCTAAGCTGAAGAATTTATACCTGTGATAAGACACCATCATTTAGTTCACAAATATACTTAAAACGTCGGGATTTATTGGTATTATTATATAAGTGATTTTTTGTTTAAGAATATTAATCATGATTTTAGATACTTAATTGAATTTGAAAGCAGTAAGTACATACTACGTATATTTTTTGTTACCATTTGAATAATTATACTGTTAAATAAATTAATATATTATAGGTACTTATTATTTTTTTTATCATTTCTATTACATAATTGTAGAGGGTGTATTTAGTAGGTGAGGTAGTGACGAAGATGTAAATAAGAACAACACAAATTCGTCGATAAGGTCGTTGGTTTTATTCTGTGACCTGGGGTGCAATTGCGTAAGGTAATCGTAATCATTTGACAGTTCATATCGTATTCAATCGGCTGCAATTTGTATGGAATGACATTTATTATGATACAATATGAACTGTCAAATGAATACGATTGACTTTACGCAATTCCATAGCAGGTCTTTTTCTTATGCACTAAACTTAACAGGTAGGAGGCTTAAATAACTGAGTTATAATCAAGATACTAACGTGAAGTACTTAACTAGCACAGAGAGTTCACTGCACTAATTCTAGTTCTACGTTCTATGTTCTGCATTCGTGTCTTTTCACAGTTCTCACTTGAGCACTACAGTAATCTTTTACACGAGCACTAACACTAACACTATTTTGAGTCCTTTATCGCACTTTAAGCGTCCGTTCGCACTATAAGTGTCCGTAATCGCGGTCACACAACACGCGGACACGAGGTACTGACGATATGCGTTCGACAGTACAGGACACTTCACTGTCACTGGCGAGACGTGGTCGACAGTACTTGATGACGTTCGTCGACTAGACACACGTAGACACGTTCGCGCTGACGATGTACGAGGGGCGCATGATCTTCCGTGCGATCGCGGTTCACAGCGGTATACGAAGGGCGCGGTTCACTGAACTGGGCCTGTAGCCAAAGTAACATCGTTATGTGGCGAAACGACAAATATATTCGCTATCGTCTTTATGCTCCAATCAACTTGCGGCAAGACCACGTGATTTAGCGCAGCTTATACCAATCCGCCAATCCTATACCTTGAATTTCTTTCGAACTTCGTTATCGTTTTTGAATTGTTACTTTGGCTAAGGCCGGTAAAAAAAACTGTGTCGGCACGTCAGCCGAGAGCGTTATTTATACTGCGCTGTGCCGGTGTCTGGAATATTTGCGAGGGCGCGAGCGCGGGTCACGCGCGACTCCTTGAATGTTCGAGCATAGGTAGTGTGAGATAGCTGTCGCAATATCTCGCTCGCGCGCTAGAGACGGTCGCCGTCGCCTTGCTCGCTCGCACACATGAGACGGCTGCCGCCATCTCTTTCACACGTGGAACGGCCGTCTTTACCTTACGTCTTTGAATTTTATACGGGAATATTCTATAGCGGCGCTTTTTAAGGCTGTCGTCAACATCCTCCCCCCGGCGAAGGATCCTGATCCGTAGCCAATCCTGTAAGACAGCCTTCATCTTCATCCTTGTCCCTGACTTGCATCCATAGGGGCCCGCGTCTCCAGGGTCACCAACTTTGATGCTGGTCGACGGAATGTGCCCCCCTTGGTCTTGACCTCCACATTCCGGATCTTCCCGTCTGGGCCTGGGTGCACGTTCATGATCACTCCCCAGGGCCATGTGTTGCGTGGCAGCGTGTGGTCCACGATCAGAACCACATCCCCAGTCTTGATTTCTCTTCCCTGACGTCCGTTGTCGAGGCGGGGTATCAAGGTAGGAAGATACTCCCGCAGCCACCTCTTCCAAATCGAGTCGGCGAGTGCTTGCGCGGCGCGCCAGGTGCGTCGATCTCCGACGTCGCATGGGCCCGTGGTAGGGAGCCCCGATGATGACCCCAACAAGAAGTGGTTTGGTGTCAGGGCCTCAGGATCTTCAGGGTCGACCGATACGTGGGTCAACGGTCTCGAGTTGACGGCGTGCTCTGCCTCTGTGAGCAGAGTGTGGAGAACCTCTTCTTTCGGCTCCCTCTCGTTGAGTGTGGCGGTGAGAGCGTTCTTGACGGAGCGTACCAACCGCTCCCAAGCTCCCCCCTGGTTCGGTGCTCCGGGTGGAATGAACTTCCACTGCGAGTCGTGTAGCATCGCGACCTGCTGTAGCTATTCTTCGTACGCGTTCCGGAGCTCGACATCTGCTCCCCGGAAGTTGGTCCCGTTGTCGGAGTAGATGGTTGCTGGCCACCCCCGTCGTGTGCCATGCGTCTCAGCGCCATGATGGCTGAGTCCGTGGTGAGAGAAGCGGCGAGTTCCAGATGTACTGCCCTTGTGGTTAGGCAGGTGAAGAGGGCCACCCATCTCTTTTCTCGGCGCCGCCCGATCTTCACAACCAATGGTCCAAAGTAGTCGAGACCGCAGTTGGAAAATGGTCTCACAAAGGGCTGGAGTCGTTCCTTGGGCAGTTCCCCGATGGGAGGCTGATGTGGCTTCTTCTTCCGTAGTCTGCAGTGTAGGCAGGCGGCGGCCACTGACTTGACCACTGGCCGGAGTCGAAGAATGTAGTACTTCTGGCGTAGGTCGTTCACCACGCGCTCATTATTTGCGTGGTTCGCTCGGCGATGTTTACGCTCGACGATCAGTCGTGTGAAGGCGTGCTTCCCGTGGAGGACGATTGGTCGTTTCTCAATCTCGTCCTCTGCCTTCCCGATGCGCCCGTTCAGTTTGAGGAGTCCCTTTTCCAGGACTACGTCTATTTTCCATAGTGGGCTGGATCGTGGCATGCTCACTCCTCTCCGCACGGAGTCTAGCTCAGGCCCAAATGCCTCTTTCTGGGCTTGCTTCATCCATAACGTGGCTGCCTGGTCCCGTAGCTCCTTGTCCAGGACCACTGTCTTGTCGCGGCAGCGATTCGTAAACAACAAGACGTATGCTGTTGCGTTGATCAGCTTGTCCAGTGACGAAAATCTGCCGATGTCAGGTAGGGCTTGAGGCTTCTCATCTTCACCGGCTTCGTTCACAACGTATACCTCGTTGAGTTCCGGTTCTTCTTCTGTTGTTGCTTGAGGCCACTCAGACTTCGGCCTTTTCAGGAACTCCGGGCCTTGGAACCACACGTCGCGCTCAGAGTTTGGAGTGTAGCCCCTTCTTGTCGTGTCTCTTCCCCCGTCGTAGCTCCTGAGGATATGAGGCTTCGCAATCTTCTCCTTTCTGTGTGGTGCACTCGCTGTTCGAGGTTCTCCACGGCGTGATGTTCTATGACTGCGCTCTGTGAGTCACCATCTATCCATACATGAAGAACTTGGTGTTTCAGCCTCTTCCTGCCTTTTCGTGGTGCGGTTCCATGCACCACCCAGCCAAGTTCGAAAGTGCGAAGCTCCCTGGTCATGACAAGCTGCCAGTTGTCGGCTCCTATAAGTAAACGTGGCTTCGCGTTCTCGTAGGTGATATGATCACTCAGGCCCTTATGATGCTTATGCCGGAGGTTCTCAGGGCTGATGGTCTGGGGGGCCAAGTTCAGACCCCGCATCGTGCGGGCGGTAAGGGCGTACTCTTGATCCTCGCCCTTGCTCTTGATGCGCATGCGCACGATGTTGCTCTTTATTTCCTTCTCCTTGCTGTCGATGCCCTTGACGTTGAGGCGCGTCGACGGTCCCTTGGCGCCGATCTCGCGTGCTCCTTTAGGCGCGTTTGGTCCAATTCGCAATTGGTCCAATGTTAAAAAAATGACCAATTCGCACTTAGTCCAATTTGCAATTGGTCAAATTCTCAGTTTGTCCAATTCGCAGTTTGTCCAATTCACAGTTCGTCCAATTCGCAGTTTGTCCAATTCACAGTTCGTCCAATTCGCAGTTTGTCCAATTCGCAGTTGGTCCAATTCGCGGTTAGGCCAAGATGGATAATGTTTCCCAAGTTATAAAACGGAATCTATAACGTGGCTAAGATCCCGCCCGGTAGGTAAAAAGGGTATATTTATATAATATTTTATAATACGGTATTTTACTGTTTTTTTTTATTTCTTTAAAATGTTTTTCGAAATATTAGCTAAAGTCCGTTCGGTTAGATAGTGTCGGTACACCCGCACGGCATTGTGGCTCTTGCTATAAAATGCAGATATAAAATAATACACTCAAGTTGAGTACCAAAGTCAATTTTAACGAAAATTTGGATATTTTTATATAAAAGGAAGTTAAATAAGTGATTTACAAACAATAATAATTATTATAATTTTTTTATATGATTATTATGATTACTTATCATCGCTCGAATTGTCACAAGTCATAACCGTCGTTACCACCTGTATTTATAATAAACATAGATAATTTAAGAAAATATAATTTAATAAATGCCGAGTCCCAAAATCCAATTCCATTTTCGGGTGTACGCCGCACGCGGCTTCTTTTGAAAAGCAGCGGCACGTGCCAAGGCGGCGCGATCAAAGGGCGACACTATCTAAGCGAATGGACTTTACACAAAACAAGTTTTCATTTTAAATTATCTTGAATATATTCAAAGATATAGGACTTCAAACTTTATAATTAGACAAGGACAGGACGCTATCTTAGTGACGTCAGTGGGTTAGTAGCGTCATAGTCACGCCATAGAAGATTTCGTTTTAGAAAGAGACAGCTATAGTCAAAATCAAACAGACTATAATTCTTTTATTATAAAACAGATTCAAATTATTTTTTCACATTTGGTATTTTTAATTGCAATATTTTTTAACATCATCATTAAATATCTACATTTCAACAACAGTAAAATACCCTATTATCTATCATACGTTTGATCAAATATGCATGGTTATATTTCTTTCTACCTTATCACAATACACGTTATATTGGACCAATCGCGAATTGGACCAACCGCAAATTGGACCAAACGCGAATTGGACCAACTGCGAATTGGACCAACCGCGAATAATGTGAATTGGACCAATCGCGAATTGGGCCAAATGCGCCTAAAGGCCTTTAACCTACAGGCAACTTCGCACGTCTTTAGAGATTAAAAAAAAAAGTTCACTAATCTGTCATTTACTGTTCTGTGGTCAGTTTGACTCCATTTTCTCATTCCTTTTTCGTGGGAAGCAACGAGCGCACGCGTCTATTTTAAATGCCGAAACGCAGCGCACAGGAAAACGTTGAACGAGTCTGTAATAGATTAAGCTAATCTGTGTACCTACCTAATGTGGAGTCGACTCGACAGTGTAATCTGTGGAACTAAGATGGTGATTCATTGAATACTTACTTTGTTTGTACTGCATTAAAATGTGATTATAATTACCTACTGGTTTATAAAACAAGTTCATAAATAAAGGTGTTTTTATTCAACTATTACATGGCGCAGTCGTGAGTAAACAGCAGGCAGTGGAAAAAGTAAGTCGTAGCTGAAAGAAATGGAAGCATTGAAGCCACCGCCGCCATTAATTCTCCAAGGAGACGCCGGCGAAAATTACAAAAAATGGAAGCAAAGGTACGATATATATTACACAGCCAGTGGGGCAGCTAATAAACTAACCAAAGAAGCTAAAATTGCACTATTCTTACATTGCATGGGAGAAGAATGCCTTGACATTTACAACAACTTCGAATTTCCTGGCGAGAATGATAAAACATACGACAACGTTTTTGAAAGGTTTAACAGTTATTTTATGCCTATGAAGAATGAAATTATTAACCGAAACGTATTCTTCAGCAGAAAAATGAAAGAATGCGAAACATTTGAAGAGTATGTATGTGCTCTCAGAACCCTAAGTTCTAATTGCAACTTCAGTACCTTGAAAGACAGCCTAATTAGAGACCAGATAATAAGAGGCATTAAGAAGAAAAATATAATTGAAAGACTATTAAAAGAACCCGAGTTAGACCTATCCAAATGCATAGCAATAGTAAAATCCTATGAATTATCTGAAAGACAAATTAAAGAATTTGAAGTGGAAGAGTTGGAAGAAAAAGTAAAGGTAAACAGGATTAGAGATAAAAATGAAATCAGAGAGTCTCCTTCGACATCAAAGTATTTTGATTCGGAACAAGGACAACGACCAAATTACAAGGCAAAATACCGAGTTAGTAAGTGTCATCGATGCGGATATGAACATGGATTTAAGTGTCCTGCTTTTAACCAAAAGTGCAAAAAGTGTAACAAGTTTGGCCACTATGCAAAAATGTGTAAAAATAAAATAGTGCAAATGGTCAAATCCAGTGAAAGTGAAACAGATGATGATCAGGTGTTAGGATCAATCACAGTAGGCAGTGTAAGAATTGGAAAGCAGTTGACCGAGGCGCTGCAGGTAAACAATAAAATTATAGATTTTAAAATTGATACTGGGAGTGATTGCGATGTTCTGCCATTACAATATATAGAAAAACTAAAGTTAAAAGATAACATTGTTAAAAATACTAAAAATCTTTATAATTATAATTATGATGGCTCTAAAATTAATTGTGTAGGTACTATCAATTTACAATGTAAACTTGTGAATGGCAAAAGTGTTAAACTGTTATTTCATGTAGTCAATAACCAGGGTACAAATCCAGTGTTGGGTCACAGTATATTATTGACTTTAGGCATAATAGAAAGAAAATACTTGAATGTCATTGGTAAAGAGCAACAAAATAACTATAAAGATATTATAAAGGAATTTGAGCAACTTTTTGTAGAAAATAGAATCGGTATTTTAAAGGGAGTAGAATATGATATAAAATTAAAAGAAAATAGTAAAGGAAAAATTTGTCCACCTAGAAGTGTACCATTAGCTTTGCATAAACCATTGAAAAAAGAGTTAGAAAAGTTGGAACAGCTAGATATCATAGAAAAAGTAACCGAACCTACAGAATTTGTTAGCAATATTGTATTAGTTAAAATCCTAATGGCAAAATCCGCCTTTGTTTAGATCCTAGCACATTAAATGATTTTGTAAAGCGCGAACATTTCAAACTACCCACATTTGAAGAAGTCTCTGCCAAGATGGCCGGTGCCAAAATATTTAGTAAATTAGATGCTTCAACTGCATTTTTTCATGTCAAATTAAGTAAAGAGAGTTCTAGGCTTTGTACTTTCACAACCGCTTTGGGAGATATTCTTTTAAAAGACTTCCATATGGTTTAGCTTCAGCACCTGAAATCTTCCACCGACAATACTCTCAAATCTTTGATTCAATAGAAGGCTGTGAGGTGTTCATCGACGACATTGTCCTGTATGCGGAAGATAGGAAATCACACAATGAAATATTAAGAAAAGTGTTAGAGCGAGCTAAAGAAAATGGTATACAGTTGAACCTTAATAAATGTGAGTTTGGTGTTTCTCAAATAACATATCTGGGTCACATACTTAATTCAGAGGGAATCAAACCAGACCCAAGAAAAATAGAAAGTATATTAAACTTAGAAAAACCAAAAAATGCAAAAGAACTACAAAGAATATTAGGAATTATTACTTATGTTGCTAAGTTTATTCCAGCAATGTCCCAAGTATGTAACCCATTAAGAATGTTAATTAAAAAGGCACAGATTATGTGTGGACAAAAGAACATGATGATGCTTTTTGTGAATTAAAGAAAATATTAATTTCAGAGCCTGTTTTACAATTTTATAATCCTGATAGACCATGTGTAGTCTCAGTAGATGCCTCCAAAGATGCATTAGGAGCTGTGTTGTTACAGGATAAATTGCCAGTAGCGTATGCATCTAAAGCCATGAATGATACTCAAAAAAAGTATGCACAAATCGAAAAAGCAAAGATATTATAATATAACAAGATTGTGCACTATGAAAATAAAAGCAATGTCAATTCGATTCTATGCAGTTACAATAAGGTTTATTTTCGTATGACATTTCGATAAATGGAAAAACGAGCCGAGCGAGAGGCTCCTAAATAGGATTGCATCCCTGTCTACTGGGCTGCCACCATGAAATATTTTTGGTTGTAGTAGAACTTAATTCAAATTCATATTTCCTGTTCTCGAGAATTTTCAAAATATTAATGAATTAAAAGGAATGTTAAACTGATAATAATAAAGTCCATATCAGTTGTATTATTTAAAACCTTGAAAAACTATTTTTTTAATGTAAGAGTCGGTGTTATGGTAGTTTTAATTATAATAAATTTGCAACACTTTGCCTCTGGACAATTTTAATAAAAATAAAAACATCATCAATATGGCGACGGCAAATTAATTTATGTGTGTAAAGTTAGTGTGTGGATCTTAATTATCATTTTAAAATTACGTTTAAATCAATAAAAATGGTTCTCACTTGATGTGTGAAAGGATGCAAAAGCGAATCATTTAAACGGAGCGGTGTATCTTTTCATAGGTAAGTATTTAGCCAAACTTTTATTCTTGCGTATAGTAGGGTGTCCATTTCGTTTTTAGTCTATAGACTGGAATTTACTTTCTTACTTAACCCAAACATTAATTTTCATTGTTTCAGATTTCCTAAAGATGAAGAAATTAAAAAAGGTTGGCTTAACCTCATATCTGAAAAAATTACACAATATTCAGCGGAAGAAGAAAAAGAAGAAGAACTTTATCAGAAAATAGGCATGAAACAAAACTTATTAAATGTATTATAACATCTGTATCTTAATTTAAGGTTAAAAAAGTGGGTACGCAAAAAACGAATCTTTAAAATTAATTGGACACAAAGCCTCCATGCGTCAAAAGATCCGCAAGAAAATTTTGTTTAGCAATGTATAGTCTAACTAATAAACAGATTTTTATAACTGTACGTGGACTTTCTATTTCTATCCATTTTAGCAAAATACGCCTATCAGAAATACAGACATACATTTCATATAAGTACATACAGGTCAAACTGACAACCTCCTTTTTTGAAGTCGGATCAAAAGTAAGTATGCTTATAAAGCATATGCGTCGCGTCGTATGTATCGTCGTATGTAAGTATGTATGTGTCGATTGTCACATTATTGCCTCATAAGTGGTGCAAATGCTTTGCCTCGCAGAGTCCTCATCTTAACTAATATTATAAATAGAAGGTGAGTTCGGATGTTTAAATGTATGTTTCTTTTAGCTACAAGAGCTCCCTATGAAGCGTGATGTTCGAATCCTACGTGAGCCAAGTCTGCTTAACTATAAATTGTCCTCGAAAAAACCAAATCGCGTAGTTACTCACGTCTCTCTCATTAGAGAGGGACGCACACCATAATAGGCCTATCTCGCTCGGCTCGGCTGTAACTCATGAGTGCGCAATCTTGTTATATTATAATATCTTTGCGAAAAAGAGCTTCTGGCTATTGTCTTTGGATGCACACGCTTTCATCAATTTATTTATGGAAAAACCGTACAAGTACAAACTGACCATAGACCATTAGAGTCTATATTCAAAAAACCATTGTGTGAAATACCTTTAAGACTGCAAAGAATGAGAATGCAATTACAGAAATATGATCTAGTAGTAAAATATAAGCCAGGAAAAGAATTACTTGTAGCAGACTCATTATCTAGGGACGTTAATAATTCAAATGATAAAGAAACCTTTATAGAGGATTTGTATGAATGTCAAGTAAGCATGGTGAGATGTAATTTAAGTATATCAGATTATAAATACAATTTATTTAAGGAAGAAGTAAGAAAAGACAAAGATTTGAATTTATTATTAGAATACATAAATAAGGGATGGCCCAATAAGATAGATAATGTCAAAGATAGCTTAAAACCATACTATAAATATCAAGAAATGCTTTATGTGTATGATGACTTAATCTTTAAAAATAACTGTTTAGTTGTTCCTAAATCACTACAGAAGGACATGATTGAAAGAATACACTATAATCATTTAGGTGTAGAGAAGTGTAAGTCACGGGCAAGAGAATGCATATTCTGGCCAAATATGAGTAAGGAAATTAAGGAAAAAGTTCAGAAATGTCAAACATGTGAAAAGTTTAGAAAAAATAATAGTAAAGAACCGATGATGATACGGGAAATGCCAAATAAACCATGGGCTATATTAGGAAGTGACGTTTTTTTTACAAGGGTAACTCCTACATTTTAGTTGTTGACTATTATAGTAAGTACTTCGAAGTTATTAAATTAAAAAATTTAACAGCTGACTGCACTATAAAAGCTATAAAATCCGTTTTTGGTCGATTTGGCATCCCTGATCTGTTATATACAGATAATGGAACTAATTATACAAGCTATCAATTTAAAGAATTTGCAAAAGAATGGAAATTTGAACATAGAACTAGTAGCCCATATCATCATCAGTCAAATGGCCTTGCAGAACGATTTGTACAAACTATAAAAATTATTTAAAAAAAAAACAGACTATGAAGGAAAAGACAAATATTTAGCACTACTTGAATACAGAAATACACCTATTTCTAAAGAGTTAGATTATAAGAATCCTGCAGAGCTATTATTTGGTAGAAATATACAAGGTTTATTGCCCACTATAGATAAGTTTAATATAAAGTACTTATAATGATGTACAAGAAAAACTGTATAAAAATGCTTTTAAACAAAAATCATAAAGTTCCCCTTCCCCTTCCCCTCAAAATTAATCAAAAAGTATTAGTAAGAGATGAAACAGTTAAAAAACCATTAAGTTATGCCAAAGTGTTACAAAGTAATCGTCCAAATTCTTATACAGTTTTTTCAGAAAAGGGACAGATGCTAGAAAGGAATAGAAGATTTCTAATAGATAGTAAAAATAGTGATAACTTCATTATAAAAAAAGAATTAGATATAAATGATAATATAAATGTTAGCGAGGATGATTGTAGTAATGAACCAACTGTAACTAATAACTGTAATAATGGCATGGCTGAAACTGCAACTACTAATGCCAATGAAGTTTTGTATAGAACTAGAGGTGGTAGAAATGTAAGGAAACCTATATACTTGTCAGACTATTGTGAATAGGTATTGTCTAAAAAATACTGTTCATTTCATACATCATTTAGCAAATTGTTATTTTATCTAAAAGAAGGGAGATGTAATAGATTAAGCTAATCTGTGTACCTACCTAATGTGGAGTCGACTCGACAGTGTAATCTGTGGAACTAAGATGGTGATTCATTGAATACTTACTTTGTTTGTACCTACTGCATTAAAATGTGATTATAATTACCTACTGGTTTATAAAACAAGTTCATAAATAAAGGTGTTTTTATTCAACTATTACAGAGTCCAACGTTTATATTCTTTAGAGAATGAAGATAATGCCACAGGTACGTTTATAGTGCTTTATCAATTTCTATTCGAATATTTGTGCATACAAGTTATTAACACGCTACACAATAGTTAACTAAAATTATCAGATATTAAGATACAATTAATACTTTTTTGTTTCTTGTTGTTCACTGGTGAACATGAACAAGTGATTTCACTATAGATTAGTTTATTTAGTTACATAAAATCAAACTTAATCGAGATTGACTGCGAGTCAATTGCGATATCGTAATTAGCTGCGAGCTAATTATGGGTCATATTTATGACATGAAGTAGAATCTACCCGCGTTCTAGGATAGACGCATGTTATCTACACTTTTTTTATTTACATAAAATCAAACTTAATCGAGATTGACTGCGAGTCAATTGCGATATCGTAATTAGCTGCGAGCTAATTATGGGTCATATATCATGACATGAAGTAGAATCTACCTGGGTCCTAGGATACGCACGTTATCTTCAGTTTATTTAGGTAGTTAGTCAAAATCAAACTAAATCGATACTGACTGCGGGTCAATCGCGATATCGTAATTAGCTGCGGGCTAATTATGGGTAGGGCGCGCAAAACCGGTTTCCGGTTTTTCTGAAAACCGGAAAACCGGAGAAAATTTATCGGGTTTTCAAAACCGGGGTTGAGAGACAAAACCGGAGTCAACTACGGTTTTTACGTTATTGAAATACATTTTGATTAAAATCAACTTTTTTCGAATGCACTCAAGAAATGTTTAATTTTGAGTCATCAATGATATCCGAACGCAATCTATATCCCCTTACATTCCTCCCTCCGCTACCCCCTCACCCGCAAACGACATAAACAACAAATATTGATGACATACTACTTCAAGTCAAGCGAATCTATGGAGCTGTGGTCGTTTCCCGAATGATAGCACTGTACGGTCTCAGCACCGTACATTTTTGCTGATTCCGCGATACACTTCGGGTCGCGCGTCATCGCTTAATTCTCTTTATTATTAACATTTATTTTAATTAGTAGTACGCAAAAACGCTCACACCGGTCGAGAAAAGAGTTTACATATAACTTAGTTACGCGTTATTGTTTAAACTAAAAAACATAAAACTATTAACTTCGGGTTTTCTCTCTAACTGTGTACTCCAACTACAACTAATATTATCATCTGCAAAGTGTGCGTAGTCAAACTGGCTCGAACAAGCACCAAATACTATCGCAAAAATAGTCCTGACTCAAGCCGACGAATTAAAAGAAGGGACAAAAAACATCCGATATAATGGTAAAGGTCCGATATGATTGGAGTGTTTTTTAAATAAAAAAACTCAATCCTGAAAGCCCTGATAGATTGATAATCCGAGATATGTTTTTTCGAAGACGAAATTCGAACTCTGTCTGAAATTCACAACAGCTTGAATGTTGTGAAACTCGCTGTTCTCTCCATATGCCGACGTGATGCAACTCTTCACACAGCTGATACAACATTAAAATTCATGATCAAGAAACTTGATGACACGATTGGGAAGACTTCTCACCTCTAATTTGAATTCTTCACCAGCTTCTGCTGTCTCGGTTCTTGAAAAACATGTATCTGAGTGTAGTTCATTATTTAATTTTAAAGAAATTAATTCTAGCGATATAATCAAAACATTTAATTTACTTAAAATGAAAACTACCACTGATTTATGGGGCATATCTGTTACTGTACTTAAAAACATTATTCATGCTATTGCCCCTTATCTTGCTATTATATTTAATCAGTGTATCGCTCAAGGAATTTTTCCTGATTTAATGAAATTTAGCAAAGTCATACCTTTATTTAAATCAGGAAACAAAGAAGACCCAAGCAATTATAGACCAATATCAATATTACCCGCCTTAAGCAAAATATTTGAAAAAATAATACTAGAGCAATTATTGTCTCATTTCTCATTAAACAATCTCATGCATAGCAAACAATTCGGATTTATGAAGGGTCAGTCAACCACGGATGCTGGGGTTGCACTTTTAAAGCATGTGTTTGATGCCTGGGAAAAGTCACAAAATACTCTTGGAATATTTTGCGACTTATCCAAGGCTTTTGATTGTGTTGATCACCGGACGCTGCTGTTGAAGCTAAATCATTACGGTGTAAAAAAAAATGCCCAGAAACTAATACTGTCGTATCTCAGTTCCAGAACTCAGACAGTTGACATTAATGGAGTGAAATCAAACGGCTCTCAGATTAAACTAGGCGTACCTCAAGGCTCTATTTTAGGCCCTTTTCTATTTTTGGTTTATATTAATGATTTGCCTTTCTTTGCCAAAAACTTCTGTGATATTGTGTTGTTTGCAGATGATACTTCTTTAATATTTAACATAGACAGAAACAAAACCAATTTTGACGATGTAAACAAAGCACTGTCACAAGTACTCGGTTGGTTTAATTCTAACAATTTGCAGCTTAATGCAAAGAAAACAAAGTGCGTACTTTTTTCTCTGCCAAATGTACAGACGGTACCTGTAGAAATTGTAATCAACAACGAAAAACTGGATTTAGTACAATCAACGATCTTTCTGGGTGTAACTTTAGACTCGAAACTTCAATGGCATGCGCATATCGCAACATTAGCTGGTAAGCTTAGTTCTGCTTCCTACGCTATTAGAAAAGTACGACAGCTAACAGATGTTGATACTGCTAGAACTGTATACTTTAGTTATTTCCATAGCATCATGTCATATGGCATTCTTTTGTGGGGATTAGCGGCTGGCATTAATGCTATATTCATCTTGCAAAAACGAGCAATCAGGGCCATCTATAAACTAGGCTCCAAAACTTCGCTTAGAGACAAGTTCAAGGAAATAGGTATACTGACAGCTGCATCTCAATTTATATTAAATTGCATTCTTTTTGTACGTCGCAATATTAACTTGTATACCAAACATGGTGATTTACACAATCGTAATACTAGAAATAGAAACAAGCTCGTAATGCCTCGGTACCGTTTAGAAAAGGTGCACGGATCTTTCGTTGGTCAAGGTATACACATATATAACAAAATCCCAAGTGATATCTTGGATTTACCATATCTAGAGTTTAAGAATCATATAAAGAGTGGCCTCCTCAAAAAAGGCTATTACACTGTAAATGATTATTTGAACGACAAAACACCTTGGTCGTAACACTCGTAACGAATGTTCCTAGTATGATATTGTGAGTCGTGTCCTATATTTTATATTATTAGCGTTTATATTAGTTAAGCTTTTAATTCGGTCATTTAAGGTAGGCAGTTTGAGTATGTCATGCTCACTAAAACATTTCTACGGTGGTGGCGTGTGAGGCGGGTCGTTACGTTCCCTAAAATATGGTTGAGCGAAGCGATGGCTGGTTCATGCGTCATGCTCGTGAACGGGTGCTGCCAGTGGGAATGGGTCTGCTCTTATCTGCTTGCTTTAAAATGTGTTTTCTTTTGTTTTTATTCATTTTATTAAGAATTACATTTGAAACATGTATGGCGCAACTTGCAGTATATAGTAGAATTGTCTTTTGTTTTTAACTAATATTAAAGCTTTAAGTAGAGTTCCTAAGTACTTAATTGAAAATTGTTCACCGCTATGATCATTAGTTCGCCTATACTTAACTGTATTTATCATAACCCATTGTGTAATTGTGATGGAAACTGACCTTAGTCATACCATGTTAAGGTCATTTTTCAATTTGACGACTCTGTATGAAATAAAACAGGGAGAAAAAAACAACCCTTGGAGTTTCTTGCCGGTTCTTCTCCAAGGCCTCCCGCTGTAGGGTTTGCGAACCGATGGCGTAGCTTCTATGACGTTCACAAGTATTGTAAATAACAATCTAAATTGAATAAACATATTTGAATCTTGAATCTTGAATCTTCTCCACACAAGATCACGATGATACTTTTCCCAAACCCAATGTTGTTGACATTTCTGATACTATTACGAGCTTACTGCAGCAGCTAAAATATAAGCCTAAGGACTCTGATACCATCCCAGTAGTTCTCTGCGAGCGGTCCGTGTCGTCGTTATCGTCATCATCTGACGCTGAAGTCGTAGTTGATGAGCTAACTCTTCAAGAGCAACTTGATAATGAATTGGATAAGTGCAGGAAAACTCCCAAGACTCGGTCTGATTTCGACCTTGCAGGGTTTGACAAAGTAGAGCAAGCCATGTATGAAAGCGGAGGGCAACGCCAACGCGGTGTGTATCTCACAGAAGCTTACAACTATTTTATGTATGTACTACCTATAATAATACGAGTGCTGGTTACTTCTGTAAGAAGTACGCCGTCTGATGAAATGTTAGATGCACTTCTATTCCTAATAACACATTATCAAGAACAGCGGTATCTTGGAAAAAAATGATTATTGTTTATTTATATAAGTTTAGGTACGATACTCAGTTGGTTTGATCTCGTTTTATAACTAAGCCAAATATGAATCCTTTAATAATGTTGTTAATAGTTCGTAAGTAAGTAATTAAAGATTTCAAGATTCTAGAAATTGAGACGTACAGTAATACGATATTTTACTGATTTTTTTTTATTTCTTTAAAATGTTTTTCGAAATATTAGCTACACAAAACAAGTTTTCATTTTGAATTATCTTGAATATTTTCAAAGATATAGGACTTCAAACTTTATAATTAGACAAGGACAGGACGCTATCTTAGTGACGTCAGTGGGTTAGTAGCGTCATAGTCACGCCATAGAAGATTTCGTTTTAGAAAGAGGCAGCTATAGTCAAAATCAAACAGACTATAATTATTTTATTATAAAACAGATTCAAATTATTTTTTCACATTTGGTATTCTTAATTGCAATATTTTTTAACGTCATCATTAAATATCTACATTTCAACAACAGTAAAATACCCTATTGTGATTGTGTGTTTAGTGTCTTAAGATGATGAATGTGTTTTGTTTTGTATCTGTATGTTTAAAATTTGTTGTTGATTTGATCTCAGTTAGTTAATCTTTATTTGTAGTCGTCCAAATCAAAAGGGACCTTGTGGCGCTCGGCACTTATACGCCTTTATTGTTGTTGTTCGAATACAAAAAAATGACAATAAAGACGTATGTGCCGGCCGCAATAAGGTTCCTTTTGATTTGGACGACCACATTTAATTTTTAGTTCATGTTAACCAAACTATTAATGTGGTCTACTTGGTTGTCATAAATGGTTGATTAAAAACCGGTATATCATACAATTTGTTTTTTTTTTGTAGATTTTGTGGGTATCTCTCTAAGAATATTGTTTTCTTGTTCAACTTCTACTGTATGTAAAAAGATGTGGCCAAAACCGGAGTTAACACCGGTTTCCGGTTTTGGGCCCTCAAAACCGGAATTCAAAACCGGTTTTGAAAACCTTCCGGTTTTGCACGCCCTAATTATGGGACATATATTATGACATGAAGTAGAATCTACCTGCGTTCTAGGATAGGCGCACGTTATCTACAGTTCATTAAGTTACATAAAATCAAACTAAGTCGCAATTGACTGGGGGTCAACCGCGATATCGTAATTAGCTGCGGGCTAATTATGGGTCACATATTATGACATAAAGTAGAATCTACCTGCATTCTAGGATAGATGCACGTTATCTATAGTTTATTGTCTGCGGGACAATATAAATTATTAAGCCATAATAACTTATTAAATTATTCTTTGAAATTTATTTTTTACATTCTACCCTCATGTTGTTTTTTTATGGCAAAAAAGAGTATGTTTGTTTTGGATACAATAAATATCATACAAAACGATGCGGGACTTTATTGAACAATCTTTGGAAATATCCATCCAACAAACCTTGGATGGATGCCGCAGTATCGCAAACGGCTCACTCAAGAAATTACATCGATAACTTTCGATCCACAATAATATTGTCAGCGTTGAGGGCGTCTACGTCCGATACGCCTGATTTTGGAGATGCCATTCAGCTTAGCTAATTTATGGACACCTTTATGAAAAATAGGTCTACCAAAAGATCAGAAAGAGAACTTGACAAAGGTACTTGATACCAAATAATTGTTGAATGTTGCACGCACCTAAATTAAACGCAGCGATTGCTGCCGCAGTTTCTGACGTCGTCGTCGTGAGGGGACGCTACAAAATGTTTCTTGGTTTTCAACAACAACTTGATATGGGTACCTCGGCAATAGGTAAATAGAGCAATGGACACACTGCTCTCCTCAGACGATAAGATACAATCTCTTTAGTATCTAAGCGACGACTGTCGCATTTTGGTATTGATTTACACCATTTCCTAACGAAAGATAGGATTAAACTTATTACATCTAGTTTAGAATATAATTTCCTGCACGTCCTAAAAGACTCCGATAGATATGACTCTTTATTGGGTAATACATCATCCGAAAATATAAAAGCCAGTAAGGCAATCGAACGACAAGGTTCACAGATTTGGAAAACATTCACAATTCAGAAACCTGAACCTTCTGCAGTCCAGTCCACACCCAACTAACAAAATGGTTATAAAATCTCAACATTATATGACTATTTCATCGTAGATACGTCGTAAATAAGCAAGTTTTAAAACGTAACGTTATGTAACTGTCATTTATACAGCATTTTAGTTTAAAAGCAATTTGTTCATAAAACACAGTTGTACACACGTTTGTATGACATAGTACTACAGCAATTTTAATCTTTGTCGTACAAAAGTTTTAGCCGTGACATTTACCCGGTTTTACAACATTAATATGACATTTTACAGCAGATTGTTCATATAAAAGCTTTTAGATTGACTACTGTACGACTAATCATAATTTTAACTTTTTACAACTTTAATACTGTTAAAATGACATATGACAGTCATATACACAGCCGTCTTATGATAAAAAGATAGATCTTACGACTTAAATGTTTCATAACATCTTGACTTATAGTTAAATCGCTAAAATGTTGAAATTAAATTATAAAAAATGGAAGCAATACAAAAGGAGCGGTACCTATAGACGAAAAGTTCGTCACAATTATTCTTCTTTACTTCCTAATACACACATGCCAGCATCAGTTCAGTCAGTTTCACCTGGTATAAGTGCAAAACACCCAAGAGAAATAAACATGCCAGAGAGGGAAGGTTCCGTAGATATTTTTTTTATAGAAAATCGGTGTGACGAGGATCCCCATGAAAGTATTGTAAGCGATGATACTCGTAGTAATGACAATGACAGTAACGAAAACGATAGTCAGAATATTTTCAATCATTCATCGCTTGGATAATGATCATATATTGCGAAAACGTTGCAGTGTCGGCACCAAAAAAATTTATAGTGAAGAAGCATTCTTATCATGTTGTTATTTGTTACGACAAAATGCTTAGGTATAGTTGGTGATGGTGGGAAACCGCAATTAATACATCTTGCTGTTTTGACAATAGTACATTACAGCCGAGGACAGGTAAGTAAGAAATTACATTGTCGAGGATGGTTTGAAGCACGAGCCGCAGGCGAGGGCTTTAATCATTCGAGGCAAGGTAATTTGCTTACCGTACAAGGCTTGTATAGTGCTTTTCTCAAGAAATGCGAGGAAATAAAAAAACTGTTTAACTAAATAATATTTACTAAAATTTATATCACACATGTTCGTTCGGGCAATTGTTAAATGTAAATGTTATTGTTTTCCCGGGCACACTTATGTATAAATCGCCCATAATAATATTATTTTAATGATGTATCATTAAAATACGCCAACAGCAGCGAAAACGTATGCGCCTTTTTTCACTTTTCCAAATCTGATCGTAGGTTTTCATATAAGTATCTTTCTTTTGATTTTGCTGGCAGTAAGTTTTCTGTTATTAATTTTGCTTCTGCTCTCAAATTTGGTGGAGAAGGTACATAAGTACAATGTCTGTATAATGTTTCATTGGCAGAACTCATTTTGATAATTTATTACACAATATAAACTGTATTGATATCAAATCAACCGCTGAAAATCATTCCCGCCGTTTTTTTAATATTGGTTTGTGAGGCCATGTGGAACGGTCATACAGCCTATTGATACTTACTACTTGCTACTAAAATGCGCAACTTCAATACCCGCTTCTGGGCGGTAGATGGCGCTGTACATATTTCCCATACAAAATTACTCGTAAAGGATATTTTGTCTATGATAAATCTCATTTTGTTTTTTCGAATGATGTTCGTGCTAAGGGTACATAGCGCTTGTGGTACAATACGAAGTAATATACTCTGTGCGCACCGTATTTAAAAAAAAGTTACTTAACTAATTATGATAAAATAATTACTTAGATAATAATAATAATAATGTGGCTGTATGGTGCAAATGTCCCTTTGCTTTTTCTGTTTTTATACATAGGAATAACGAAAGAAAAAATAAAGAAAAAAAGTTGGTAGTACCATTGCAGATCACTGCAGTAATGAATTTCAGTACTTACTTACTGCACTAAAATCAGTGCAGTAAGTAAGTACTGAAATCCATTACTGCAGTGATTTTCAAATTTAGAATGTTTACCTCGGAAAAGTGCCACGTACTGCATTCTTTTCTCAAATATAATATTAACATTTCAGAGCATAAGTGTGAAAAATGCGTTACACGCCAGGGCCATCTTAATTCTCTCAGCAATTCGAAATCACCTTTCTTAAGAAAAGTGTCCACATCCAAAAAGGCCATATTTGTATCTTACGATCTACAAAAAAATACGAATTACGTGTTTGAAAATTAAAAGCACAATTTTTTTCAGCAACTAAAATTAATAATAATGTAACTAGTATTTTTAACTATGGGTTTTGATGTAAAATAAAAGAAATTAAAATACAATGAAATATGAAGTTTTATTTATAACATATGTAAATCAGGTTCTTATAAGAAGTACAGGGCGTGGGGATAATTATTCTACTTTGCAGCTCACTTGTTGCACTGTCAGAGGGACTTAAATTACAATATTCTCACTGAGTTGGAAATTACATAAACAGGTAATGAAGTTTAAACTAGACAAATAAGGTTTCAAAAGAAATTTATATGAATAGGAGACCTAGGCTATCGCTATCCTTAAAATAGGTTTACAACGTGTCAGACTGGATATACAAATACAAACACAAATTAAAATATGGTTGTTATTCAATATTAAACGTTTTATAAGTTCACAAGTGTAATTTAAATCAAGTTGGGAGTGTTACAAAATTGAAGGGTAGGTAGGTAATACTTATATGTATGTAGTTAAGTTAAACTTATGAGAGAGGAGAAGATTAGAGACAATTAATGGGCGCCACGTTTATGAATAACTCATAAACGAAGAGAGTATGGAGAGATGTAGTAAGAGATAAAGATATAAGAACGATTACACCTGAGATTTGTATTCCGAGGAGGGGTTGCGAACGCCGGTCTCTCAAGGCCTAAGGTCAGCGAACGAGGGCTCGCCGGGATGGTATCAGCTTCGCAGGTGCTCGCTCCGGACAGGTAGTCCAGTCAAGAATAAGAACCGGACGCTGAAGATCGAGGACCAATCAAGAAAATTGCAGTATACACAATGATGCAGCTTAGGACGGTTAGGTTTATCAGGGATAAACTACGTAGGTAAAAAAATGTCTATGCAATAACAATTCACAGTGACTTTGCTTCACACCTTTTTCACAGTCAGTTAGGTAGAGGTTCAAGAAGAGAGAAAAAAACACTGGTGCGAGATGGGCCCTATTTATATGTTCTGCCACGAATTTTCTAGAATCTTGTTTTTAATTAATTTTGCTTTACCATCAATCTCGAATTTTCCAAAGTCAGTCGCATAGACAATGCTCACTTGTACATTTCTAGAATGATCCGAATATAGTCTATGGTTAAGAAAATTAGCTAAAGATAAATGAAGAATTATATAAAACTCAAATAAAGGAAGATTTGTAGATTATGAATAACTAATTACTTTCATTGTAAACTAGATATTCATAATGTTATTGATAAAAGTTTTTAGGTACCATAGATAATCTGGACTCAATATGTAGAAGTTCAATTATTAAAGCAAGAGAGCTACTCTACGCCAGATGTCAGTTTCGGTGCTGTTGCATGAACGAGATGACAGGATGGCTATGCATTTAGGTGTGAGAGAGATGACAATATATGTGCGACATACTTTGCCACTATTTGACACCAGATGGCGCTAAAGTTTGATGAAGTGTGGACTCTCAACGCAAGGTGTCTTTATAAGGAAAAGAGATGGAAATAGCTGGACATCCATGCAAGAATGAGAAGACTTATATCTCTGGATAATTGCTCGTGGAAATAGTTCTTCTATTCCTTACAAGATTGAGCCAATAGTTCAAAAATTATGATGTTTACTCTGATAAAATTAAATGTCAAACGTCAGACGTGATAGATGTTTGTTGACAAATATAAGTGTACCTAAGATGTAAAAATTAGCAATTATTGCTTGGAATTGAGTTAATGAGAATGTATGTACTTTGCAATAAGGGATGTATAAAAACTGTGTTGTGTAAAGGTACAAAATATAGGATAAAAAACAGAAATGAAGGTTGGTACTATCATAGTTTATTGTGAATGTAACATATTAAAAAATGATATGTTACAATACCTCATTAGTTGAGAAAAAAAAAGAAAAAAAAAAATAAAGAAAGGAACTGGGATGAGGTGAGTGAAGGACAGGTCACTATCCCCACACAGTAAAGAAAAGAAAGCGAAAGCGTGAGGAAGCATGAAGGGAATGGATAAAACAAGAATAGAGCAAGAGGAGAAAAAAAATTGTAGAGAAAGGAAAGTTGTGTAGAAAAAGAAAAGGTTGTGTAGAGAAAGAAGGAATGGATAGCACGGTATAGTAGAGTGGGAAAGTAAAGAAAGTTGTAGGTTGGGAATCAAGTAAGGAAAGGAAAGGGCAAAAGGAAACAAAACAAAAACAAAAAAATAATCTATATACGTATACTACATGCCAGCTGTAAACAAATAAGTTATATAAATAAACGGAATACATAAACGATACAGATAATTGATATCGACGGTGGGTCTTACTTCTGGCCTATGTACCATGCGCCCTTGCCGAAAATTTAAAGTGTGCGTATACTAGATAAATATGGATATACATAAATAAATGGAGTGCCGATGGCCTATTTTAAGAGTCGCAGCCGCTCTGATATATAGATGAGTATAATATACTAGTGTGATAAGAATAATCTGTTGTCGTTAAGGCATATTTATACAGAGTTACAATCCGCTCTGAGTAGTAAGGCTTTTGATTTTTCATTTATGGGATTACCAGCCGTCCCATAGAATAAACTAGATACTATAAAATTAATATATATATAATAAAAACCATACAAAAAAAATAGAGTACATAGAAGAATATATAATAGGGTTTGGGAATGGGTATGAAGATGAGGAAAAATGTGGGATGGGAAACTGGGACTTTTGGTCGGCTCTTACGACACGCAAGGGGAGAGCGATGGTACTATTCTTTCTCCGGCAACCATACGGATAAGGTAAGGGAATGGGTGTCGTGATGAAGGAAAATATGGGATGGGAAAATGGGACTTTTGGTCGGCTCTTACGACGCGCAAGGGGAGAGCGATGGTACTATTCTTTCTCCGGCAACCATACGGATAAGGTAAGGGAATGGGTGTCGTGATGAAGGAAAATATGGGATGGGAAAATGGGACTTTTGGTCGGCTCTTACGACGCGCAAGGGGAGAGCGATGGTACTATTCTTTCTCCGGCAACCATACGGATAAGGTAAGTAGGAGATAGTACCTAGATGCAGAGCAAGAGAGAGAAAAGAGAAAAATACTTATAGATAATCACATACATAAATAAAATGAAATGAGCAAAATATAGGTGTAGTTATATAGGTACAGATTTTAAAATGTCCTTAATGTGCCAAGTGCCTAAATCCTTGGATGTGTGAAAGTCCTTCAGAATGTATGTAAGAGGAGAGATCTTCTTTTTCACAATACATTTAGTGAATTTAGGAGCAAGTTTTGCAGTGAAAAATTTACTAGCATCAGAAAGTGGATATTCTTTCTTCCATACAGTCTGTCCCTCCTGATATTCAATATCACGCCTATTTTTGTTGTAATGAATTTTATATTTGGAGTAGGCTTTGGACATGTTCAAGTTTACTTTAATAAAAATGTCTTTAAGATGAGGTAGAGTAGATGAGTATGAAGTCCTGTCGGTAAACAAAATATCTTCTTCTTTAAGTAGAGAGTTAGGGTACCAGTCACCAGAGAGTACAGCTTCGCGGCCATGATTTAGAAAATATGGGCTAAAACCAGTGGATTCACTAACGGCTGTGTTGATTGCAAACTCAATTTTTGGTAATTCTTCAGCCCATTTTCTGTGGTCTGTACCTACATAAGAAGATATGGCAGTGACAATGACACGATTAGTCCTTTCAGAAGGGTTGTTTTGTGGCAGGAACCTACAGTTATAAAAAGAATTAGGAACTTTATACTTCGCAACTAAATCCTTCATGGCATTAGAGATATACTGGGGACCGTTGTCCATGACAATTGTTTGGGGAATCCCATATTTCATAAATATATTGTTTTCAATAATGGAAACTACTGTCTTGGCAAGTGAGTTCCTCATAGGAAATATGCATGTATATTTAGTGAAAACGTCAGTAACTACTAGAATGAATTTGTAGCCCTGATAAGATCGAGGTAAGGGACCCATTATGTCTGTAGATATCATTTGGAAGGGACGTTGGACCTGTTTGGGATTTCTCATGATGCCTGGGGGACCTTCATTCGTGCTCTTATACGCCAAGCAAACTTGTCAATTTTTGATGTATTTCTTGACATCTCTATGTAGAGATGGCCAATAATAAGATTGAGTAAGACGTTTCAAAGTCTTAAAGATGCCTAAATGGGCTGCACTCGGGTGGTCATGACATTTAGCTATCACGTCATGCCGCGATTCGAAAGGAACCACGAGTTTCCACTCACAGTCAGCAGAGAGAGGGTTGGAATTTTTCATCCTTTTATAGAGACGATCAGAAATTAGTTTCCAATCAGAGAACTTGTGGGGAGAAGATTTGACGTCTTGTACTTTCTTGAGGTACCAAGAGTCTTTGGTAGTAGAAGAAGAAGAAGGGGAGTTTTGAGATGGATCGTCATCAGAAGTGACATTTACGGGAAATGAACGAGAAAGAGCGTCGGCCAAGGCATTATCAGAGCCCCTACGATACTCAATTTTAAGATTAAATTGAGAAAGCCGGACTGCCCATCTCGCCAATCTTCCTGTAGGAGATTTAAGACTGACAAGCCATTTCAGACTACTATGATCTGTATAAACCGTAGTGGGGAAGGGAGAGCCTTCAATATAACCCCTAAATTTTTCTAGAGCAAAGATTAAAGCATTTAGTTCCTTTTCAGTAGTGGCATGGTTTCTTTCTGGTTTAGTAAGAGAACGGCTAGCGAAGGCGACAGGATGTTCTTTACCCTCGTCGTCCTTTTGAGAGAGGACACAACCGAGACCTAAATCAGAGGCATCGGTAGAGATGATAAAAGGCTTATCAAATTTAGGTATAGAAAGAATGGGTGCAGATACCAAACGTTGCTTAATCTCGTTGAAGGCAAGGAGAGCTTCCTGCGGAAAACTAAAAGCTTTGCCCTTGGGCTGTTTTTTAATTAGGTTGTTTATAGGAGCAGTTACTAAAGAAAAGTTTTGGATAAAACGCCTATACCATGACGCCATGCCTAGAAAACGTCTGACTTCTTTTTGGTTAGTAGGGACAGGGTACTCCAAAATGGCCTTAACCTTGTCACTGTCAGTGCGTAGTCCGTGTCGGTCGACGATGAACCCTAGAAACTTAGGGAAGATCTGCAGAAAACTGATTTGTCAAAATTGATGGTGAGACCTACCTCCTTTAAACGTTGATAGACACGCTTCAACAACTCGACGTGTTCGTCATATGAATTACTGACCAGTATTACGTCATCCACGTAGGTAAACAGACGGCCAGCAAACTCTGGTCCAAAGACTTTATCCATAAGTCTCATCATTCTAGCAGATGCATTGACAAGTCCGAAAGGCATGCGGCAAAATTGGAAAGCCCCAACCCCAGGAATGGAGAAACTAGTCTTCTCCCGCGAGTCTGGGTGTAAATTAATTTGAAAAAATGAGCTTTTCAGGTCAATAGAGCTTAGAAATTTAGCATTATTAAGAGAATCAAGTATGTCTTGGATACGTGGCATAGGATATGAATCTATTTTGGTGACACTATTCAGTTTTCTACTGTCTAGGCAGATCCTTAAGTCTCCGTTAGGTTTGGGAACTACTAAGAGAGGGGAATTCCAAGGTGAATTACTTTTTTCAATAATACCCATTCTTAACATATCATTAATTTCAGCCTCGACCCGCTGTTTATAGTGAACTGGTATAGGGTAGTATTTTTGTTTCACTGGGGGATGATCACCAGTGTCAATGACATGTTCTTCAAGATCAGTGAGACCTAAGTTGTTAGAATCAGCAGAAATATTTTTAAAATCAGTGATAATGTTATCAATCTGAGATTTTTGTACAACCGACAGATCCTCATAAGCATGTAAGTGTGTGTTTGTGTCAATTAAAGAGTTGAAAGCAGAAGTACACTGAGAGTCGGTCGTATATTCCAGAATATCCTGACATAGGTTAAATGCCCTAAGAAAATTTACACCTAAAATAAGAGGACTGTTGATATCTGTGCATACATTGAGAGTAATTAGTCTTAGATTGGACTTGTAAGTAATAGGTATCGTAATGGATCCCAAAATATTAAGTTTAGCGTTATTGCCAACTTTAAGAGTTTTAGAAGATGGCTGAAGATGAGTCTGTAGACCTAATTCCCTAAGCGTCCCTAGCGCATCATTGCTGAGTATAGAAGTTGATGCACCAGAATCGGCCAAGGCCAAGCACTCTGTTCCCAAAATGTTGACTTTGATAAACGCACGGTTGTCAGGCAAGTTTGACTCAAAAAGTGGAGCTATCTTCTGAGAGGAGAAAAAGTTTTTTAAGAAAGTTAGATATTCCTGCCATTCCCGGTCAGTAGTATGTTTAGTTAGTTTTGAAGGTTCAGGTTTAAGAGAGAGAGAACATGCTACTGACCGCTTATTCAGTTTTTTGAACAAGTACAGTCGCGAGTAAGCACATTAGGTTTTTTACATTTAAAACATATAGGTGTATTGTATACATTACACTTTGAATAGTGATGTTTGCCACTACACTTTAAACAAGTGACACTATCTTTTTGTAGCATGGCGGAATTATAAGCATTATGGGAGATGGTAGCAACATTTCCCGATAAAGGTTTTTGTTTAATAAACGGTTGATTTACCGATTTAGTAAGATTAGATTTCACTGTGAAACCGGGAACAATAGCAGTATTGCCAGGATTTAAGGCACCTCTATTCTCACATCTGTGCTTTGCTATGTCTAGCCTGGAGCACACTGATTTGAGTTCCGCAGTCGAAGAGAAATCATGGAGAGCTAATTTTGCAATATAAAATGTGTTCATATTTAATAATATTATATCCAACTTCTCAGTTTCAGAGAGTGGTTTAGATAGTTTAGACATCTCATAAAGCATGAGATTGATATAAATTTTTATGTCTTCAGATTTCTCTTGCAATCTGCCTTTTATTTGCAGTAGAAGTCGTCTGTCATAATCAACAGGTATAAATTCCTCTTTTAGATAATCAAAAAGTTGAGACATAGAAGTTATATTGTCCCTGTAACCGCGGAACCACACCAATGCATCACCAGTAAGCAGATGTGAGAAGTTTGAGAGCAGTTCATGGTCTTGGGCAGAGCAGGAGGCAGCTAATTCTTTAATTTTAGTAATAAATTCTAAGACACAGGTGTGTCCGTCAAAAGTTACACCCCACTTCAATATAGGAGAATTTCTGAGAAAAGGAGAGGAGTGAGAGGGATGAGGAGGAGGGACAGGGATAGATGCTCCCTCAGAGTGTACATCCCCATCGACATCGTTCTTCCGAACGTCTGTGATGCGGTTTTCTTCATCACGGGAAGCAGTCGGATGTAGGTGTTGTCTTGACGGGGAAGGACCTCTACTGCGCGGTGGATTATTTGACATCCAAAAGCGGAGTCTGTATAACTCCTCCAGTGACGAAGATTTTATACGCCTTTGCTCCCTGGTCTGCCCGGTCAGTCTGTCTAGTCGGTCTATAACGTGAGTCAACCTTGCCCAGCATTTTTGGAAATGTGTAGTGGTAGAATACTTGGGGACAAGAGCGCTTAGTTCGGCCAACTTCCGTGCACATACCTCTATTTCTATTCCCGTATCAAGGGAACCAATAAATTTGTCCTCGACCTCTGCAGCGGCCGGTTCAGCCTTCTCCAGCAGGGCAGCCAACGTCTCCGCTGTGGCACCACGCTCGTGATCCACTCCCCGCAGGTTGAGCTCATAGCTGACCTCGTCCTTGAGGAGACCGTAGAACGCAGTATGCTCCATCACTGAAATTGATACAGGTACAATTTGAGAGAGAGATACAACAAATAAATATAAAAGAGGTAGAAACCCAGTGAGAAACTGTCAACAAAGAATTGAGTGCAAACTACGTTGGGCGCTAAATGTAACTAGTATTTTTAACTATGGGTTTTGATGTAAAATAAAAGAAATTAAAATACAATGAAATATGAAGTTTTATTTATAACATATGTAAATCAGGTTCTTATAAGAAGTACCTACAGGGCGTGGGGATAATTATTCTACTTTGCAGCTCACTTGTTGCACTGTCAGAGGGACTTAAATTACAATATTCTCACTGAGTTGGAAATTACATAAACAGGTAATGAAGTTTAAACTAGACAAATAAGGTTTCAAAAGAAATTTATATGAATAGGAGACCTAGGCTATCGCTATCCTTAAAATAGGTTTACAACGTGTCAGACTGGATATACAAATACAAACACAAATTAAAATATGGTTGTTATTCAATATTAAACGTTTTATAAGTTCACAAGTGTAATTTAAATCAAGTTGGGAGTGTTACAAAATTGAAGGGTAGGTAGGTAATACTTATATGTATGTAGTTAAGTTAAACTTATGAGAGAGGAGAAGATTAGAGACAATTAATGGGCGCCACGTTTATGAATAACTCATAAACGAAGAGAGTATGGAGAGATGTAGTAAGAGATAAAGATATAAGAACGATTACACCTGAGATTTGTATTCCGAGGAGGGGTTGCGAACGCCGGTCTCTCAAGGCCTAAGGTCAGCGAACGAGGGCTCGCCGGGATGGTATCAGCTTCGCAGGTGCTCGCTCCGGACAGGTAGTCCAGTCAAGAATAAGAACCGGACGCTGAAGATCGAGGACCAATCAAGAAATTTGCTGTATACACAATGATGCAGCTTAGGACGGTTAGGTTTATCAGGGATAAACTACGTAGGTAAAAAAATGTCTATGCAATAACAATTCACAGTGACTTTGCTTCACACCTTTTTCACAGTCAGTTAAGTAGAGGTTCAAGAAGAGAGAAAAAAGCACTGGTGCGAGATGGGCCCTATTTATATGTTCTGCCACGAATTTTCTAGAATCTTGTTTTTAATTAATTTTGCTTTACCATCAATCTCGAATTTTCCAAAGTCAGTCGCATAGACAATGCTCACTTGTACATTTCTAGAATGATCCGAATATAGTCTTTGGTTAAGAAAATTAGCTAAAGATAAATGAAGAATTATATAAAATCAAATAAAAGAAGATTTGTAGATTATGAATAACTAATTACTTTCATTGTAAATTAGATATTCATAATGTTATTGATAAAAGTTTTTAGGTACCATAGATAATCTGGACTCAATATGTAGAAGTTCAATTATTAAAGCAAGAGAGCTACTCTACGCCAGATGTCAGTTTCGGTGCTGTTGCATGAACGAGATGACAGGATGGCTATGCATTTAGGTGTGAGAGAGATGACAATATATGTGCGACATACTTTGCCACTATTTGACACCAGATGGCGCTAAAGTTTGATGAAGTGTGGACTCTCAACGCAAGGTGTCTTTATAAGGAAAAGAGATGGAAATAGCTGGACATCCATGCAAGAATGAGAAGACTTATATCTCTGGATAATTGCTCGTGGAAATAGTTCTTCTATTCCTCACAAGATTGAGCCAATAGTTCAAAAATTATGATGTTTACTCTGATAAAATTAAATGTCAAACGTCAGACGTGATAGATGTTTGTTGACAAATATAAGTGTACCTAAGATGTAAAAATTAGCAATTATTGCTTGGAATTGAGTTAATGAGAATGTATGTACTTTGCAATAAGGGATGTATAAAAACTGTGTTGTGTAAAGGTACAAAATATAGGATAAAAAACAGAAATGAAGGTTGGTACTATCATAGTTTATTGTGAATGTAACATATTAAAAAATGATATGTTACAATAATCTATCTATACTTATAATAAAACTGTAAACGATCCAATTCTGTACATTGAAAAGAAATAGAAAAAAATACCACCAGGGGTCTTCTTAATCGAAACAGATACCAAAAATATAGTTTTTGAATTTTTTGTCTGTCTGTCTGTCTGTTGTCCGCGTTTCACACAAAAACTACTGAATGGATTTTGATGAAACTTTTTTTGTTATACAGCTATTGGCCCTCGCCAACATATAGGCTATAATTTATTTTGAAGATCGTAATATCTGATGTGGAACCATAGCAGTCCAGCCAAACTATGAGAGATATAAAAATACCGTCTTAAGGAAAATTGTTAAACGTGATGGGCACTTTCTATTGACGTACAAAGTTTGAAGGTCTGGTTCACCTGATGTGGAACCCTAGCAGCCAGGATAAACTATATGAGATACAAACATGGCGTCTTAAGAAAAGTTGTTTCACGTAATGAACATTTTCTATTGACGGAAAAATATCGAAGGTCTGGCACACCTGATATGGAACCCTAGCAGCCCAGCTAAACTATAAGAGATACAATCTATCTATCTATTCTATCTATTCTATACTTATAATAAAACTGTAAACGATCCAATTCTGTACATTGAAAAGAAATAGAAAAAAATATCACCAGGGGTCTTCTTAAACGAAACAGATACCAAAAATATAGTTTTTGAATTTTTTGTCTGTCTGTCTGTCTGTTGTCCGCGTTTCACACAAAAACTACAGAACGGATTTTGATGAAACTTTTTTTGTTATACAGCTATTGGCCCTCGCCAACATATAGGCTATAATTTATTTTGAAGATCGTAATATCTGATGTGGAACCATAGCAGTCCAGCCAAACTATGAGAGATATAAAAATACCGTCTTAAGGAAAATTGTTAAACGTGATGGGCACTTTCTATTGACGTACAAAGTTTGAAGGTCTGTTTCAGCTGATGTAGAACCCTAGCAGCCAGGATAAACTATATGAGATACAAACATGGCGTCTTAAGAAAAGTTGTTTCACGTAATGAACATTTTCTATTGACGGAAAAATATCGAAGGTCTGGCTTACCTGATGTGGAACCCAGCTAAACTATAAGAGATACAAATATAGCATCTTAAGAGAAGTTGTTCAGCGTTATAAGTATTTTCTTTTGACATACAGTCTATACTAATATTATAAAAGTGAAAGTATGTTTGTTTGTATGTCCGTCTTTCAAATCAAAACGGAGCAACGAATTGACGTGTTTTTTAGTATGTGCGGGTAGTTTAGGAGCTAGAAAGTAACATAGACTAAAAATATCACTTTACCTCGGGATAACGTAGTGTAGTACATGCGGGCGAAACCGCGGTCGGAAGGCTATGTTATGTAAATTTTTAATGTGCTAATATGTATCATAGCATTCATAGCGCTGTACTAATATATATTAAACTAGCTTTCCGCCCGCGGCTTCGCCCGCGTGGACTTCCCGACCTTATCCCGCGGGAATGTGACATTTTTCCGGGATAAAAGTAGCCTATGTTCCTCTCCAGGCTACAAAGTATCTGTGTCCCATATTTCAGCCAAATCCGTTCAGCCGTTTTGGCATGATTGAGTAACAAACATACAAACATCTAAACTTTCACATTTATAATATTACTAGCTTTCCGCCCGCAGCTTCGCCCGCGTGGACTACACGACCTTATTCCGCAGGAATGTGATGTTTTTCCGGGATAAAAAGTAGCCTATGTTCCTCTCCAGGCTACAAAGTATCTGTGTCCCATATTTCAGCCAAATCCGTTCAGCCGTTTTGGCGTGATTGAGTAACAAACATAAACATCCAAACATCTAAACTTTCACATTTATAATATTAGTAGGAAGTAGGATAAGTAGGATAAATAAATAATAAAAACAAAATAGCTTATTAGCCTTAAAAATTAAAAATGCTGCCGAAAGTCACTATTCCACGCGGACGAAGTCGCGGGCACAGCTAGTGAATAATAAATTATGTCACCACAGAGGTAATTAATATGGCAGCGTCAAAGTCAAAATGTCTTATTACTATTATTCAAGTACATAATATCACAAGTACATGACTGCGTCCCACAAGGTTTAGGCCCCAGCAGTAGGGAACCCTAACTAGGTAGTGATGGCGTCGGCAAAGTGTTATTCTAAGTCATAAGGCAGCGTTTTTAAGTACAATAAGTTTTAACAAGTCATATTTACACAGAGACTAAAACCTAAATTATTTTAATTAACTAAAATATAATGAAATCAACAATATTTAAAGGGGGCTTTTAAAATATACTCAATAACCTTGCAAATTGATCGATAAAGTAATGTTCGCATTTCATTCATACTTGTAGATCTGATGTCGAGTCTGTTACTTAAAACGGTAAAGTAATAGTACATTACAGCCGAGGACAGGTAAGTAAGAAATTACATTGTCGAGGATGGTTTGAAGCACGAGCCGCAGGCGAGGGCTTTAATCATTCGAGGCAAGGTAATTTGCTTACCGTACAAGGCTTGTATAGTGCTTTTCGCAAGAAATGCGAGGAAATAAAAAATCTGTTTAACTAAATAAAATTTATTAAAACTATGACAACACATGTTCGGGCAATTATTAAATGTACCTAAATGTTATTGTTTTTCCGGGCACACTTATGTATAACTAAATCGCCCATAATAATATTATTTTAATGATGTATCATTAAAATACGCCAACAGCACAGATTCCGAAAACGTATGCGCCTTTTTTTCACTTTTCCAAATCAGATCGTAGGTTTTCATATATCTTTCTTTTGATTTTGCTGGCAGTAAGTTTTGTGTTATTAATTTTGCTTCTGCTCTCAAATTTGGTGGAGTAGGTACATACAATGTCTGTATATATGTTTCATTGGCAGAACTCATTTTAATAATTTATTACACAATATAAACTGTATTGATATCAAATCAACCGCTGAAAATCATTCCTGCCATTTTTTTTTATATTGGCTTGTGAGACCATGTGGAACGGTCATACAGCCTATTGATACTTACTACTTGCTACTAAAATGCGCAACTTCAATACCCGCTTCTAAGCGGTAGATGGCGCTGTACATATTTCCCATACAAAATTACTCGTAAAGGATATTTTGTCTATGATAAATCTCATTTTGTTTTTTCGCTTGATGTTCGTGCTAAGGGTACATAGCGCTTGCGGTACAATACGAAGTAATATAATCTATGCGCACCGTATTTAAAAAAAGTTAACCTAATTATGTTATAATAATAATAATGTGACTGTATGGTGCAAATGTCCCTTTGCTTTTTCTGTTTTTATACACAGGAATAACAAAAGAAAAAATAAAGAAATAAAGTTGGTAGTACCCTTAGCACTATTATTTATTCTGTGGTAGTACCATTGCAGATCACTGCAGTAATGAATTTCAGTACTTACTTACTGCACTAAAATCAGTGCAGTAAGTAAGTACTGAAATTCATTACTGCAGTGATTTTCAAATTTAGAATGTTTACCTCGGAAAAGTGCCACGTACTGCATTCTTTTCTCAAATATAATATAAACATTTCATAGCATAAGTGTGAAAATATATTAAAGTGTAATACTTACTGTTTTCAGAAATTATTTGTACGATTATAAATATCACTCACAAACGTTGCATGTTGTTATAATTAAAACCGCTTCGCTGTTGCATTTAACAGACTTATTTGTCATACAAACGTCTGCGTTATGATAACTCTACAACCAATACGGTATTTTACTGATTTTTTTTTATTTCTTTAAAATGTTTTTCGAAATATTAGCTACACAAAACAAGTTTTCATTTTGAATTATCTTGAATATTTTCAAAGATATAGGACTTCAAACTTTATAATTAGACAAGGACAGGATGCTATCTTAGTGACGTCAGTGGGTTAGTAGCGTCATAGAAGATTTCGTTTTAGAAAGAGACAGCTATAGTCAAAATCAAACAGACTATAATTCTTTTATTATAAAACAGATTCAAATTATTTTTTCACATTTGGTATTCTTAATTGCAATATTTTTTAACGTCATCATTAAATATCTACATTTCAACAACAGTAAAATACCCTATTGCTCTTAGGAAGCGAGAACTTACGATACTTTTCTGACGAAATAGTTGTTTAATATCTATTTTATGACAGCCGTGTGACTAAATGTGTTTGCTTATGACCATTGTAGGATCACTGTACGACTATTTTGTCTTAAAAACTGCGCCAAAATCGTATTTTATAAACGTTTATATAGCTTAAATGCATACCATTAAGTTTTATCAAAAACGTTTGTAGAACACTTGTACAACATATTTTTGCTAGTTGGGCAGTCATTCGTCCTGCCTGCCCATCAGGGAAACCGGTCAGGACCTCCTCAGTACCCGTGAAACAGGGGGGCGGCGGGAAGGTCAAACCACAGGACAGGACAGAGGCTAGCGCCGCCACCGCGACGAACCTACCCTCAGCCTGCTTCGTCTCATGCGAAGAACTACAATCAACCCAGGCCCCGTGCACGGCCACAATAACAAAGGTACACGCTGGCAGAATTCAATACTTTTTAACCGACTTCTAAATCAAAAAGGAGGAGGTTCTCTATTCGTCTGTATGTATGTTTTTCTCTTTTTTTTTTTTGTGTATGTCCACCGATTACTCGAAGACGGCTGAACCGATTGAAATGGTTCAAACGTTATTACATCAGGTTGGTTTCCAAGTTGGTCCTATTTTTTGAAATTTTGAAATCGGTTCAGTAGTTTTCAGGAAATCTTGAAAATACTGTCGTTTTCGTTACCACTTTATGTGAATTTAATACGTATCTTTAGGCATAATTCCTTTGTTTATAAACCGATTTAGATGATTCTTGTTTTGTTAAAAAGGGGATACCTCAAGGTATTTTAACCGACTTCGAAAAAGGAGGTTTTGAGTTTGATCACATACCTATTTACCAGAAAACACGCAAATTGCCTGCACGATGCACTAAAAAGAGTGAAATAAAAATTATTTTTATAAAAATATTAAACCGCCTTCTAAAAAACCACATCAAAAATGTAAGAAATAATTCCTCACCAAATAAATAACGTAAGTACTTTGAAGTCGGGCGGGTTTTAACAAAAACAACAAAAAATGTACATGTTTCACGCCCGACTTCAAAGTACTTACGTTATTTATTTGGTGAGGAATTATTTCTTACATTTTTGATGTGGTTTTTTAGAAGGCGGTTTAATTTTTTTATAAAAATAATTTTTTCATGTCTCATATTCTGAAAGTAACTCCTAACTTGCCTAAAATGCGGGTTGAAAGTGGTATGTGGCGGCCCTAGGGCCGTTATGTAATTTAAAAAAGGAATAGGAGGGGTCATGTCAATATCTGTAATAGCATCTACACACGTTCCGATCCGACAGCCGATTTGGTCTGCTCCCAGACCAAATCTACGCTACACACGTTCCGATTTGGTCTGGGAGCAGACCGAATCGGATCGGAGGTCGGATAGGAACGTGTGTAGAGTCTTATCTCTTTGGACATTTATTTAGCAAAAGTATACGGGAAAAGGCACAGAAGCCTATACAGCCATGTTTTGCTATTATATAAAATAATTAATATCGTAGAGTTATTATTTATATCTAAAACATTGTATTTTTTTTAAAGAATGCGTTTTTAGAAACAGATTAAACCAAATAAGTTATTTGTAACATAAAAAATCAGGCTATTAATTTTATGGAATTGCATAGAGTACGGGTCAAACACCAAACAAGACTGTATGGACTTAGTTTCCCTTACCTTCCATAAAACAGAGAAAATGAACAAAAAATTATAGTCTTTCGAAAATTCCGCGGCCATACGAAAAATAATTTTTAGATTATTTCTGTTTATTTTTACTTTCCTCATATTCAAAATGAAAAGTAGAGTGTTTACTTCGGGCGTATGGACCCATAACAGTCTCGAACTATCGGCGCCCTCACTTCGTTCGTGCGCCAAAACTCTCGACTGTTATGGGTGCCATACATCCCTTGCTAAACAATCTACTATTATATGATTGTTGGTTTCATATAACATACAACAAAACTGTAGGTACTATCATGGATCCAAAACGGATATTATATACCCTTTTGTACGGAAGTGACAGTCTGTCGTGCTTTAATCTAAATTTACCCCCGAAGAAAGTCACGAGATGGTCCAAGCTATAAATAAATTAATTAAATTGGAGCAATTTCACAATGTTCTCCGGTAATTGACCAGTTCATATCAAGAACTTTCCTTGCACCCAAGTCTAATGGTGGTAAACGCTTTGTCTTAAATCATTAAATAAATTTATTGAGAAGAAAAACTATTTTAGAATGGAAGACTATAGAACATCTCCTTAAATTATAGGTACCAAAAGGTAGTTTTGTAGCACCGATTGACCTCAAAGAGGCGTATTTATGACTTCCAATATGTAAGGAAGACCTTTGAAGACCGAATAATATTTAAGATTTCATTTTCAAGCTCCAAATTCAAACTTAGCTATCGACGAATTGACTGACTTGCCTTACGGCCTATCCGTAGCATCAGCATCCAGGGTTTTTACCAAAATTATGAGAGAGGTTATATGTCCTATCTTAGAAGCCAAGCTCATAAATCAGTAAATTTATTTCGACGATGCTTAATAAATAAATTCTTTATTTATCAGACAACACTGTGGCCCATAGAAGGTTAGTAAAAAGAATCTTAACATAAGGCATCGGGGACACTTCCGTACGACTACGTACGGTACGACTCTTAAATTGTTACTATGTTTAGGTTTTGTTCAAGGAATTTATAAGTACTACGTACAACAGGAAGGTGCACTCCGTATTTTTGTGTATTTAAAAATACACTTTAATTTTAAGAGATAAGGTTTATATTTCAATACAAAATGTCAACGGTCCAGCTGAGACCGCAAGAACGAGGTGAGGGTGTCCCTCTCTCTGAAATTGCCAGCACTCTTAAATAACAGGTTTAGTAGATTTATCAGAGATTTATGGTTCACAACTTTCGTTATAAAAATCTAATTTCGTAAAATTTCCGCTTCGTATTACTTTTAGTCAATAGAAAACATCGCATATTAATTTAGGTATGACCGTATTAAGCATAAAAATGTATTAGGTCGTATAAATTTTTTATGGCTTGTCCTAGAAAAGAATTTGAATGATAGATTTCAGAATGTTAAAGTGGCAACAGTACAAGCCGAATGACGTTTTCCGTCTTCGTTGTGTCAAGTTCGCAACTCGCTCGTCGTCGCCCGCCGCCCGTCGCGCATGTTCGTGGCCGCCGTAATGGAATGGAGTGAGATAAACTGACCTCGTTCTTGCTATCTCATTAGGACCGTTTTTTAGCAGCAGTGCACCTTCCTGTTGTATTATAAATTCCTTGGTTTTGTTGTAAACCGCGAAAAAAGTGTGTTAACGCCTTCTCAAGTCTGTACTTTCCAAGGCTTTTTATAATTATAATACGCAACATTTCTCGCTGTAAAACGCAGAAACATTGCACAAATGATCAGAAATTATTTAAAATTACCGAAACGTAGAATAAGAATCTTTGCTAATTTTTTTGGTGTTCTAATTTCGGTCTGTCTAGCAGCTAAATACGGATTTAACTTTAAGAACGCCAGAAGTTTTTGGCATTGCAGCGCCATAACGGTAAATGCAAAGCAAAAATTTAATTTTAAGAAGACCAAAACTGGTGGCGCAATAACTTTTTTACAACATTCTGTCCTATGAAAGCTTTTACAAAGGAAGACGATATTGTGCAATATTACTGCGCATGGATAATACTACAGTAGTATGCTACATTAACCGTCAAGGTAGATGGAATAAAATTTCCACGCTTAAAGAAGTTGACACGATGTAGGTAGATTCATCGCCATTTGGCTACACGCGTCATAAGTAAACACAAAAAATAACGGCTCAGATATCAAGTCAAGTAAAAGCAACCCCGATACTGAATGGGAGCTATCTGACGAAGCTTACGTTGATATTAAATCACCGTCCCGCGCCGTACACTGTTCTTAAACCATTAAACAGTAACATCGGCTCACATGAGTGTATTTAACGAGCTCTAAAACTGGGCTGGGCGGGTTGCTATATCTTCGAATGAAACGACTCATATAATAGCGATCGAACTTCACAGTAGTTCGTTTGATCATCTATTATCTATCATACGTTTGATCAAATATGCATGGTTATATTTCTTTCTACCTTATCACAATACACGTTATATTGGACCAATCGCGAATTGGACCAACCGCGAATTGGACCAAACGCGAATTGGACCAACTGCGAATTGGCCCAACTGCGAATTGGACCAAGTGCGAATTAGGCCAACTGCGAATTGGACCAAGTGCGAATTAGGCCAACTGCGAATTGGACCTACTGAGAATTGGACCAATCGCGAATAATGTGAATTGGACCAATCGCGAATTGGGCCAAACGCGCCTAAAGGAATCTATAACAAGATAAAGATAAGATAAAAATATTCTTTATTCACTTAGACATAATATATTATGTACTTATGAATCGTCAATATTTTCCTACCACCCATTCAAGACTTTTTTAACTGACAAGAAGAATGGGCGCAAGAAACTAACGTGGCTAAGGTCCCGCCCGGTAGGTAAAAAGTGTATATTTATATAATATATTATAATTATCAACTATACGTTTGATCAAATATGCATGGTTATATTTCTTTCTGCCTTATCACAATACACATTATATTGGACCAATCGCGAATTGGACCAACCGCGAATTGGACCAAACGCGAATTGGACCAACTGCGAATTGGCCCAACTGTGAATTGGACCAAGTGCGAATTAGGCCAACTGCGAATTGGACTAACTGAGAATTGGACCAACCGCGAATAATGTGAATTGGACCAATCGCGAATTGGGCCAAATGCGCCTAAAGGTCATAAACCTGTAGCCATCTTGTTCTATCTTACCTCCAATACTGCATGTAAAAAGAGACAGCAATATATTTATTCGACCTATTGTTGGCAACATTAAAACGTAACGTCATAGTAATGCATGATTGAGGCCGTTCGCCATTTTTATTTCTCGGTATGTGTAGGTATGCCTCACTTTTTCGTAGGTATGCCATATCCATAGGATTCGTACTCAGAGGAGTAAACCGGTTCACAGCAATGTTGCCGTCCCGATTCATAGCATGGCTTGTAGAAGACGATAGAGAAGGCTGTGACTATATCTATGCTTTGAACCACAGCCATCTCTATCGTCTTCTACAAGCCATGCGCATAAAGTTGGCAACGTAGTTTTGGACTCTGCTTTTAGGTTGAGTGTGAGATACATCGTTTTTGCTGTACAAGTGGTTTTTAGTGCTCCCTTTGTGCTGTTGATCCCTGTTGGCTTACTGATAAGTGTAATAAGGTGTTGGGTGATTATTATATTAATATTGGTAAGTAAATCCGTGCTTGTTTGTGTTGTTTTAAATGTCTGATCCACCTGACCCCGGCGGGGGTGACAACAATGTTTTCCCAAATGGATGTAGATACTAGATCCCAGACCTCTCGGAAACGAGCCCCGACCGATAATGATATACCACAACCGCCAAGAAAGACTAATAATAAATAAATAAATAAATAAATAAACCATTTATTTCAGGCAACACAATGAAATTTTACAAAATCAGGCCCATAGAATAGATACCTTACAGACTAACATACATATTATATTTATATTATACATAATTATTATTTATTTACACGTATAATCGGCGGCGACGTGTTGCGCAATGCAGTGTCCGGTAGCCGACCCCGAAACCGGCGGAACAGGACACCCTTCGGCCAAAAGTCTTCTTTCATAAAGGTCGACAGATGATCGGTCGGCACCCTCACCACAAATGAGTTGAAGTTCACATTGTGGCGGGACTCCAATCGCTCGACCCTCAGATTGAACTTGGTCTTCACTCTCATGTACTCCACAATGTCTTCAGATTTTGTGGAGTAATGCAAGCGGGACACGTACACCAGCGTCGTCGGGATAGCCGGCCGCAGCAGGTGGTTATGTCCAGTCGGGGCAGTGCCGCACAGGTTACGACGAGAGGCCTTCTTCTTCCTTTCCACTTTCTTGAAACCGTCATCATCGCATCCTGCATCCTGTCTCCGCGGCGCTGGTTGCACAGCTTTGGAGACCGATCGTTGTTTATTTCCCTCTTTTGTAGCCCGGTCAAGTTGTTGATGAGCGGGTTTATTGGTAGGGGTAGCGGTGACAGCAGCGTAAGCACGTTGAGGGGTCAAAGGGGGCGTTAATATCCCCGTGTCTTCCCTAAGTACACAATCGACATATGTGAGCCCTGACTTTGCAGGTAACAAATTGAATTATACAGCTCAGGACTCCTCTCCCTTCCTCGTGCATGTCAGTAAACCAGTGACTGATCCCTCCTCTGGTACTGTATTATACTTTCTTTATAGTAATAAAATAACAAATGTGGTAAGGGATGGCATTAAACGTGTTGGCAGAAACAGGATTTCTGTAGAATTTAAAACCTTCTCAGATGCTAATGCCTTCCTTGAACACCCGGCACTTGCAGATAACAACTATGAAGCTATAATTCCCAGTTATAGCATTACTAGAATGGGAATAGTGCGCCAAGTCCCTATAGAGTGGACCCTAGAGGAATTAGTGAACTCAGTGGAGATCCCATCAGGATATGGTTCCATTGTAAAAGCCCGTAGACTTAATAGAAAAACATATAATGACAATACACCTGTCTGGGTACCTACACAGACAGTAGTATTAACCTTTTCTGGGCAGAAACTACCACCTTATGTTTATTGTTTTTTTACTTCTCTCCCGGTTAAAATATATGTTCTCCCCACTATTCAATGCAATAAGTGTTGTAGATTCGGGCATATATAGTCTCAGTGCAGATCGCAAGCACGCTGTTTTAAATGCACTCAACCACATGAAGGCCATACTTGTAGGAAAGACATTCCAACCTGCCTATTCTGCTCTGGAGCACATCAAGCTACTAACCCTTCTTGCCCTGAACATTCAAGGCAGAAGCAGATAAAAATAGTCATGTCCCAAGAAAATGTCTCATATTCGGAAGCATCTGCTAGATTTGCTCAGGTCCGGAAATCATTCGCTGACACGGCTAGAATAGAACCTACCATTTCAACCCTGTCACCCTCCCTATACCCAACTCTTCATCCCACTCCCAGTGCCAACAATAATATGTCCTACCGTAAAACGGTCACTCTGCCCAGGCACCAACGTCTTCCTGCTGCAAGTCCTGGTTACAACCTCCAAGCTCATGCAGCCATAGTTGAAACCCCCCAGTCTCAACTTTCGAATGGTTGTGCTATTCCCGATAGCCCCCCTATACCTAATGATAACCTAATATCATTACTCCTATCCACCATCATTAACCTCCTCGGCCGATTTAGTGATGTCGAGCTACCGAACAACGTCCGAGATCAACTCACTCAGCTTCTCCGTATTGCCGGTTCCAATGGCTCCAATCCTACAATGGAACTGTTGCTGCAGCAGGAATAAGGAACATGAAATCCGTCATCTTATTAATAAATACTCCCCCATTATTTTTGCTGTCCAGGAGATGCGTCGCAAGCCTGGTGATCGAGTTCGATTCCCGGGCTATTCCTGCCTTCGGGACGACAGGAGCGACGGCTATGGAGGTTCCGCCCTCCTGGTTTCCAGAACAGCAACCTTTGCCCAGATTAATCTTCCCCCTCACAGCGGGCATATTAATGCTGTGGCTGTGAAAATTCAGAATATCAGTTTCCTCTCTGTGTACATCCCGCATCCCAACCACGCATGCCTAACTGAGTTTTCAGAAATCCTCTCCTCGCTTTCCCCCCCTCTTTTGATCCTGGGCGATTTTAACATCCACCACACATCCTGGGGATCCTACTACTCCGACCATCTAACTTCCCCGTTCCTGGCCATCTGCGATGACTTTGATCTTTGCGTGCTAAATGATGGTTCCCCCACACGTCGGGTTTACCCGTCGCAAAACGTCAAAAGTGCCGTAGACCTAAGTCTATGCTCTCCCGGTCTCGCTTCGGGACTTACCTGGACAATCCTTCCCACGACTTGTGGTAGCGACCACTATCCAATTGTCATTCTAACATCCGACAATCGTCTTGAACGTGTTGACGCCGGCCCAAACTCTCTTCGCTCCCGCCTTAAATTTAATACCTACAAGGCCGACTGGGCAGTATACAGCCAAAACTTAGAACAGGCTATTCAGCAACTCCCAGAAGTTACGGCAGAAAACTACCTCTCGGTATACAAGGACTTCAAAAATAGCCTACTGCTGTCAGCGGAAAATAGCCTACCAGTCAAAAATATTTTTAAAGGCAAATCTTCTTCTCCCCCTGGTGGGACTCGGAATGCACGGCGTTGTGCAAAGCGCGAAAAGAGGCGGAGAGAGAATACTCTAAACCACAGAACAATATTACTCTAGGGACTCTAAACATATGACTGAGGGTAATTTCATTAAATATAAATCAGTAGCGGCTAAGACTGTAAGAGTTCTCACAGAGAAGAAGCGATTGGGTTGGCGTCGGTTCTGTGAATCCCTGTCACCAGCATCCCAACCTTCCCTAGTGTGGAAGAGTATAAGGAAATTTCGATGCTCAGTTTCGGGTAACAGCAACGTGACATCCAATGACCCTTCAGTTTGGCTGGACTCATTCCAGAATAGACTTGCTCCTCCATCAGTCCCATCCCAACCGAAATTGAGTCGTCACCATGTACGTCGCCAGTATCATCCCCAATATCCGAATTTGATTCTCCTTTCTCTCGGGACGAGCTTAATGCGGCATTGGATGGTCTCAAAGATTCCTCCCCGGGTATCGATGGGATCCCCTATTCTTTTATTGTTAACAGCAGCCCCTTAACTATGGACTTTTTTCTTAGTTTACTTAATAACATATTTTTAAGAGGGGTTCCCCCCGAGGAATGGAAAAATCAAATAATAATCCCTATCCTTAAACCTGGAAAACTCAGTAGCGATCCTAATGGATATAGACCCATAGCTCTCTCATGTACAATGGCCAAAATACTGGAGCACCTTATCAAAAATCGTTTTGAGTAGATTGTAGAAAGTAGGGGGCCTTCTTGCTCAAAGTCAGTATGGGTTCCGCAAAGGCATGAGTACGATGGACAGTCTTACCTAGTATTAGTATATTCTTAACTGATATCTGGATACGCCTGTCCAAGCAAGAGCATGTGTCGGGAGTATTTTTGGATGTGTCATCCGCGTATGATAATGTTCTGCTTCCAATACTCGGGCAGAAAATGCTCAATCTGAGTATCCCCGTGAGGCTTACGAATATGATCTTTAATCTACTCTCGTCCCGATCTATTCAAATTTGCTTGAATAACTCGCTTTATCCAGCAAGATCTGTCTGGAGGGGCCTTCCCCAGGGATCAGTTTTGAGTCCGCTGTTATACAGTCTTTATACCTACGATCTTGAGCTGTCACTGAAACCGTTCTGTAATGTCTTGCAGTATGCGGACGACCTGGCTTTGTACACATCAAGCAGTGACCCCGATTTGACTGCTTCCCGAATGAACTCTGCTTTAAACCACCTACACAATTGGCTATTTGATCATGGCCTCTCACTTTCAGTTGAGAAAAGCAGCATGGTAGTTTTCAGCCGGTCAAGGTATACTCCCATTATACAGGTTAAATATAATAACGAACCCATTCCCCTTAAGAGCCAGGCGAAATTCCTTGGAATGGTCTTGGATAGCAAAATGAAAGGATCTCATCATGCTTCATATGTATCCAAAAAATGCGAAAAAACATCCACATCCTCCGCTCCGTTTCAGGCACCTGGTGGGGTGCACATCCCTTCTGTCAAAAACTTCTGTATAATGCAATAGTTCGGTCTCATTTGGACTACGGATCATTCTTGTTAGAACCATGTTTAAAGTCATCCCTTGCCTCCCTTGACAGAATCCAGTCCAAGTGTCTTCGTATTGTTGTGGGTGCCATGAAATCCTCCCCGATCAATAGCCTGCAGGTGGAGTGCATGGATCCGCCATTGAACATCAGAAGGCAGTACCTGGCCGATAAATACTTTTTTAACTTAATACAAAATTCATCCCACCCTCTGATAGCCAAATTACATCAACTGTCGGAACACATATCCTTTAACAAGTACTGGAAACACAAGATGACACCTTGCTTATTCCGCAGTTTTATTAGATTTATTCGTTTACCATGTCCCGTTTACCAATGTTCTCTTAAACCCTTATTTGAGAACCCATATCGCTCTCTCATATTCCAGCCTGAGATACACCTTGACCTAGGCATTAGTAAAGACTCCCCTGATGCAGAAGCCCAGTTACAAAAGATTATTAACGAAAACTGGAAGGACTGGCTGGAAGTTGTCTGACGCAGAATATGTTGGTGCTGCGGTCTGGATTCCCAAATACAGTATAATCATAAACTCTAAATGTCCCCAGGCCTCGTCCGTGTTCACTGGCGAGGCTACTGCCATCCTCGAAGCGGTCCAATATGTGGAGTCACATAAACTGGACAAGTCCATTAATTATCTTTACAGACTCCAAGAGCTGCCTGCAGGCAATTTTATCGAATCCTTTCCGCTCCAAATCAAACTTCCCATATATCCTTAAAATCAGACAAATTTTATTCAGTTGCTCTACATTAGGATATCGAGTTCAATTGGCTTGGATACCGGGCCATACGGGAATAGTGGGTAATGAGACTGTCGACCTTATTGCTAAAGAAGCTACCACCAACGGATTTTCTATCCACGACAAAGCTTTCGCGCACGACCTTATCCCAATTGCTCCACAAACCATGCGAGCTGTCTGGGAAACCCAATGGCGAGAAATTAGTAGAACAGTCGGTAAACACTATGCTGACGTACAACAATCCCTACCAGTTAAACCATGGTTTTTCAAATATAAAAAGGCATCGAAACCATGTACATCTGTCGTGTGTCGATTGAGGCTAGGCCACGCATGTACCCCTGTCCATCTAGCAAAAATTAGGGTTAGAGACTCGTCGCTTTGCGAGTGCGGTCTAGAGGAGGGAACGACTGATCACATTTTCTTCAATTGCCGCAAAGTCAGTTCGACTTCACTGTATGATGTCCTCCCTCCATGTATCCCTAAACCTACCAACTTTAAAAGTGTCCTCAGTTACGTAAAACCTCCTGGCATCTCTGTTTTGTGTGACTTTATTACTAAAAATAATATACGATTATAATTTATTTATTTATAATCTACTAACACATTTTATATATAAGTATTGTGCGCGTCTTTATTTCAGATAGGTCCACAGCAAGTTCTACAGCCTCAAAATTCTAAAACTTAGACCACCTACGTTGTATTCTTACGAGACGCCTTGAAGAAGCAGAGTCTGTAGGAACAAAAAACTGAGCGAAAAACTGGACATTAGCGAAATCCAAAAGGGAACCGCCACCGCATAAAAAGAAGAAGAAGAACGTAGTTTTAAGTAAGTAAGATCGTAACATTTGTTACCTTTTTTCTCCGTTTAAAAAAAAGTCAGTCTGTGCCATGTAAAGTTTTCATTTAGTTCGTGAGCCTTCATCTAGTGGAAGTGGAGTGGAGTTCTTCTTATGCCGCGTACACACCGCGCCAACGAACGCCAACGAATGGGTTTCGATGCCCTTCGTTGGTCCTGTTTGGACGGTTTGGCGAAGGCCAACGATCGTTCGTTGGCGTGTGCCGGCGATCCGGAGCGTGGCGGTAACATCAAAGGAGTTGAGCCATTTGATCGAACTCGGTGTGGACGGCGGCCGAAGGCCAACGAACGAACGCTCAGTGGAAGCATACTTTCTACCAAAAGCGAGAGCGTTGAGTTTAATCTGTGCGTAATCTCTACCGAAACACCAATCACAGCGGTCAGCGCGTGAGCGTGACCACAAATTATATAGACTAGTACAGATAGGAATCAAGCCTTATAGCGGCCGTTTGTTAGTGAATGACGGACCCCGATTAGATTTTGACAACATAGTGCTGCCAGAACTATCGACCCTTGATTCGTTATCGATAGTTGTGCAAATCATCGACGTTTGGCACAACCCTAGTAATATACTATTTAAATTCTGCTCAAATAAAAAACACATTTGATGAAAGAAGGCATTTATTACTTGACATTATAATTTTATCAAATACAAAGTACATAAGTATAAGTTGAGATTTATACAAGACAAAGAATGAGAGTAATGAAATTACTTACTAAATTGAAATTATAGATAAATTAAGAAATATAAATACTTTATCAGCTACAAGAAAAATTAAACTGCTTGCAAATATTTATTATGCACAAATGCTAATGCTATTTTTCCTAGTAGTTTTATTTAGTATCTGCCATTTCATTATTCACTGTTAATATCACTTTAGTTTCAATGCAAGACGCAATAACCTAATTCTAATAGTTAAACATTTAATGCAGTAAGTAATCAATATAGCAACTAACAGCAGTAATTTGCACCATAATTCTGATTTGATAACTTATAACCGCAAGAATAGGCAGACACGGGCATCTTCGCAGCACTCCACGAACCTCGTTGAGACTCAAGTTATCTGAAAAGATTAGATTTGGTTAGTATAGATTCTACATATTGTTACTATAATCTGCCATAACATTTTATAAACAAATAAGTGATAGTTGAACTGAAAAGTTTGTAAATCAAGAAAGAGTAGTGTGTATATTTCATATTTCATATAAAGCACATTTTATTTGTTGTGCCGCTATGCACAAGTTATAGATAACCAATGTTTATAGTTAATAACTGTTATTAAGTAGATAAGCTTTGTACATAGACTGATGAGAGGTAGTATATATAATTAAGTAAGATCTAAGATAGTAGGTAGCAGTAACAGTTATATCATACCTAGTCATAAGACAATCACAATAAACCATCATTCGTACCGACAACAATCATATATTATCCCACCGGTACATTTGTTATAATTCTGTTCTGTTTGTCAGAATCAGAAATATGAATTTGATGATAAGGCATTTTAAATGTTTTGACAAAGTTATTGAATTACTTACACTGTTATTTTCTCTTGACTTGGTATTAACAACTTCACTAAATTGAAACTTGTTAAATGTGACAACTGATTATTTAAATTTAATCCCAAGTAATCTACTGTGCTTTATCATTATCACCATATGATAACACTTCTAAATGTATATTGAAAATGTATATTTTTTAACAAACCTAATCAATAATTAATTACACATACCTACTTACATTCATATAAAAAGAATAAACAAACATTACCTACCTTTCATTCATAACTTCTTCTTCAACATGTCAATGACAAGTACAAAATCATATGTTGTTGGCCCAAAACTGTGCCACTCTCACCGCATTATCTGCAGCCAACATGAGGTCCTCACGCGTGCAGGTGTCCGGGCATACATGCAGAGCAATCAATGAGGTGGGCCATGGTCTGTGGAGTGTAACCACACCTGCACGCGAGATCCGTGTTACTGGTGAAGCCCCACCTGGACAGGTTGTCTTTACTTCAACCAACTTGGGTACGGAGTCTATTTAAAGATCTCCATAATGATCTGGGAAGTTCAAGGCCAGGAGGGAGCTTTTCCTGGACATATGGGTGTGGAAGGGTAGCAGAGTTTTCCCACAGTTTAACTTTGGTTAAAGAGGCCTCCGTGGTGCCAGGCATGACGCACTTGTAAAAACTATTGCGACTCTTTAGCCTTTGATAAATTTCATAACTTTCTGAGAAACCGAATCTTCTTTACTCCGGTTAAGTTGTGAACTGTATTTTCTTTTATTTTGGTTAGTTTTAAGAAATACAAAGTTGCCTCTTGGAATTACCTAAAACAACTAAACTCAAATTTAGGTTAATGTAATAAATAATTGATACATAAAACTACGTAAATAGATTTACTTACGTGTACCGAAGGCATCTTCGAATAATGTATCCATATTTCTGTAAAGAAATATCTGAGAAAAAGTGGAAAAACATCTAAAGAATATTAGAAAACCGAAATGAGTAAAAAAACACTAAATAAACGTCACCTTGAAATTCTTGAAAAAAGTGACAGCCTTAATTTTAGCCAATGGGGGCACCCCAACAAAATGGCGGTCTTAATTATAGCCAATGAATGGGTATCGGGGCTACCGGCCACTAAGTTTTGACCTATTCTATGGGTGATTCCAACGCCTGAGCGTGACGTCAAATGTGAGGTGATTATTTGTGAATCATTTTTCTGTTCTTCTAGATTTCTAATTGTTTTTCTAGCTTTTGTTTGCAAAACACACACAAACCGTTTCAAGAGTCATCGAAAGTGCCCATTGAATAATACCTACCATGGAACCAGGCACAGCCTTCTCTATTGTGAACCGCTTCACGAAAGCCGATAATCCTATATACTATGCGATTATTATAAGAATAGGATAGGGACGCCGCCATTTTGTGACGTCAAGCTGTCAAAGTGCTGTCAAACTAACTTCACTTCACTTCAGTATGGTGTGCAAAAAAGAAATTTAAATCGTGAATCAGGGGGCTGATCATGTCATAGCTTACGATAAATTAATAATGATGTTCGTGCAAACCAAAACATATGAATAATTTGCAGATAAATACAAATCATTAACTTGAATTTTTCGAAAAGTATAGGACTCATGGAAGTATAAATAAATAAATAAATAAATAAATCAGCCTGAAAAAAAAGTATAAAGTAAAAGCCTGAAAGTATGCTTTTACGAAAATGCATTGCCAGCCTAGGATTAAAATCAGGTAATTTGAATCTCAATCAAATTAAAATTTTGTGATATTTAACTGCTGAAACCATTTTTTCATACTTATTGTTCTGCGGGGTACTTTAATATTATGCTTCAATAACACAGAATAAATTGAATGTTGATTCTATTTACCGGTTTAATATTTAAATTAAACAGGAATTCAAGTTATGAAAACTTTTCCGTGACCACGGCCCCTGGAAAGGTGCCGAAACGTCGGATAAACCAAAATATCTCTAAAAACAACTAAAATTTAACCAAGTTGTTAAATAAATTGCGTGAAAAAATCCGTGAAAGTGTTTTATTTATATGGACAGTTCGCGCAGAAATCTAAGATGTGTTTATTTAATAATCAACTTTACAATAAAATTGGTAAATTGGGGGTCTAGTGAAAAATTGTATTGCTCTGTCATGGTAAAAGGATTGGCCAGCTAGATTATGCACGTTTATTGAAGTTAGATTCGGCAGAATCTAGCTGTTACCAGGGCGTGCGCCGGGTATTGGTATCACGGGGAGCGATTCAATCAAGCCACTCGGGGAGGCGCCTTTCGTGAATCCGCCAATTGTAAATCAAAACACATTATGCTTGCTAATGCTATTCCACCTCGTCTATTCCACTCATTTGAGAATCATCGTCCCGCTGGTCTGAACTGCTACTGCAGCTGCTACTGCTACAAAGACATTGAAGACTTTTCCTTCTGACATTGCAAAGTACTGTAGAAATATGCTCTAGTATTTTATCAAAGCTTTGAACAAATACTCAAATACCCGTGCTACACATGTGTCCAAACATTTATTCAAATGTTTGTGCTATGTCTGGCGCTGGCATAACGAGTAGATAGGTGGATTTAAAAAATAAAAAAAAACTTCGTTTTGAAAGTGGCAATACTCAAACCACGTTCTGCCAAAATAAAAAAAACTATTTTCATTTTGTTTTGTACTTTCTTGCGAACTGTACCTTTTCAGAGTGAAGTTTGTCAACAACCCGTCCTATTCTTATAATAATCGCATAGTAATTTGTGCGATAATCGCAATGTCCGGCCCCAGGCAGGAGTAGACATAATAATGGTCGGCAATTTATTTGCCTCTAAAATAAAATATTAACGTTCCCGGTCTTTTCAGGTCGGCAAGATAATCTTACGGTGATGCTGCCGTTGGATATACTTCGGCGCGATTTGAATGAATGGATTTGAAGGTGTGTACTGGTGTACAGAACATAAATTCCGCTCGAAATCGTATGCAGCGATAGTGGATGAAAAAGAAGGGAAAGTCATCAGCGTCCAAACATGCTGTTGCTCTCCAGATGTGAATACACAGGCGCAGTGAAAAACTATCCAGTACTGACACCACAGACTGACACACAGTGCTACTGGAAGAAATCCAAATTAGCTCATGTTGGAAATAATTTGAAATATATCACGGCTGAAATGATGATGATGATGAAGGAAATATCAGCCGGTATAAGACCATGTTCTTAGCAGACTGCTTCCAAAACATGCTGGCACAATTTCTACAAGCTGCGGCAAACTAAAATGTATAAAACTGTGAATTACTTAAAATACAGCTAAGATTATGAGAAAAGTGAAAAGTGCAAATCGTCGTTCGGCATTCAATACCGCGAATACAACATTAGTCAAATTTTACAGGAGACAAAAAAAACTTCGTAAATTGTACTGTACACCTACTATAAATTTAAAATTATGTTATTTGAACTAAAATTATATCTTATCATTGGGTGCAACACATTTTTTTCGTTTTAAGCTAGTATTTGCAAGTGTAAGTCACATTCGCGGTTTTATTCAATTACTTTTGGTCATATTCCTATCATATTCGCGGTTATGATATATATGATTTATAGAAAACCCAACAGATTTAAATTTTTGTGAACAATTTTGGGAAGTATCTATTTAATTTTAATCATCATCATCATCATGTCAGCCGAACGACGCCCACTGCTGGGCATAGGCCTCCCCCAAGGATCTCCACAACGATCGGTCCTGCGCCGCCCGCATCCAGCGGCTTCCCGCGACCTTGACCAGATCGTCGGTCCACCTTGTAGGGGGCGGCCTGCCCACGGAAAGTCGTCCGGTACGAGGTCGCCATTCGAGAACGGCCATCAGTTCTCCGCGCTATGTGTCCCGCCCACTGCCACTTTAATGATGCAATCCTTCGAGCGATGTCGGTCGTTTTAGTTCTCCTGCGGATCTCATCATTTCTGATTCGATCGAGCAGGGAAATACCAAGCATCGCTCTCTCCATTGCTCGCTGGGTGACTTTGAGCCTTCTTATGAGTGAGTCCCATAGTAAAAGACCACGTCTCACTTCCATAGGTCATTACTGGCAACACACACTGGTCAAAGACTTTCGTCTTGAGACATTGAGGTATTTCGGACGCGAATATATGCCGGAGCTTCCCAAACGCTACCCATCCGAGCTGGATTCGACGAGAGATCTCTTTCTCAAAGTTGGACTTACCTAACTGGACCGTCTGTCTTAGGTAAACATAGTGGTCAAAACTTCGAGTGTAATGTTCCCAACATTAACTGGAGCGGGTGCAACATGGGCATTGAACATGATTTTCGTCTTGTCCATGTTCATCTTAAGACCCACTCTTTGCGAAGCATTACCGAGATCTTCGAGCATTGTGTTCAGGTCTTCCAAGGTCTCAGCCATAAGAACTACATCATCGGCAAACCGTAGGTGTGTTAGGTACTCGCCATTGATGTTGATGCCGCATCCTTTCCAGTCCAGCAGCTTAAAAATATCCTCCAACGCAGCTGTGAACAGTTTGGGAGAGATGACATCTCCCTGTCTCTCACTCGCTGTAGTTGGATAGGATTAGAGCTCTGGTTCTGTAATCGGACCGACATGGTGGCGTTTTGGTATAAGTACCTCAGCACCTCGATGTACCTGTAGTCTATTTGGCACCTCTGGAGAGACTGCAGCAATATCCTTATAGTAAGATCTAATTAAAGCAATCAACAGTCTTGTTATAGGAAAATTATGAAAATCTTACGATATTAATATAATTTGTAGATGGTTTGGTACTAACCAAGTTATTGAAAATGAAGGTATTAGAAAAAAACGACCTGTCTCACAACTAGCTCCGATGGGACACGACCCACGACCTTTCACTGTCCGGGCGAATGCTCTAAACACTGACGACGACGACTCCGTTGCTCAATGGTTAGAGCATTCGCCCGGACAGTGAAAGGTCATGGGTTCGAGCCCATCGGAGCTAGTTGTGAGAGGGGTAGTTTTTTTTAATACGTTTATTATTTTATATATCTTATTATTTTTATATAAGTTAATTAATCTTTATGTAGCAAATTATCATAATATGCAATTGCAAACATTCATGTGAAATACTTGTGTTATATTATAATGCTTCAAACAGGAAAAACTACTGAAGAGTCTTGCACTCGCGATTGCTATGGGGCGGCAATGAGAAACTGGCACATTCGCGGTTTTGTTGGCGGGAAATTAGGTTCGCGGTTTTGACCGACTTAAATATAACAGGATCGGAGCAAAGTTTCAGCCAAAATTTAAATGTAGGATCGCGTATTTGTACGATTAGAATCAAATAAAACAAAAAAAAAATTTTCGTAAAAATGTCACGTTCGCGGTATTGAATGCCGAACGACGAAATGTTATTGTGTAGAATTAGCTCATGTTGGAAATAATTTGAAATATATCACGGCTGAAATGATGGTGATGATGAAGGAAATATCAGCCGGTATAAGACCATGTTCTTAGCAGACTGCTTCCAAAACATGCTGACACAATTTCTACAAGCTGCGGCAAACTAAAATGTATAAAACTGTGAATTACTTAAAATACAGCTAAGATTATGAGAAAAGTGAAAAGTGCAAATGTTTGTGTAGGTAATGAAACTTTAGTTTTTTTTTCCAAAAGTGAATAATTGGAAACAAAAAATTTACCATAGTATGAAAGTACAAAATAAAACAAAATGTAATAAAATAATATTTTTTTTATTCAATTCAATGTAAGCCCTAAAATTTAAATAAGACATAAAAACACGAATAAAAGTTTTGTGTTTATGTTAGAAACACTTTGGTCTTGATAGTTTCGTATGTTCTTCTTTGAAAGGAGATGTTGATATGGTAGACTAGACCGATTAACATTTCAATAAGTACAGTAGCGAGTTTTATGCAAATAAACAATCAATCCATCTATTGATGATTCTTTTGATTGCTGCGATTTTGTGTGTGCGCCCGCTTGTGATTTTTACAAGTGTCATCAAACATATCATTCAATTTATAATATTATAGCAGGCTGAGTAAAATATAAATTGGTATTTATAATGAGTGCATAATTTATTTAAATTCAATATTTAATAGTATACTTAAATATTGTTTATACCCAAGTAATATATTTAAGTATTACTACTAATTATAAATGCGAAAGTACCTCTGTCTGTCAGTCTGCTTCGCTTTCATGCCTAAACTACTAAACTGATTTTGATGAAATTTGGTACCTCCAAAGATAGAGTTGACCTTGCGAAAGGACATAGGCTAATTTTTATTCCGAAAAGCTTGTACTCTGTAATCCATGCGGGCGAAGCCGCTAGTATTAAAATTAAAATAAAGCCAAGCTCACCAAAAGCTCACTGACCTCTATTATTATTATTACACACTGGACAGGCTGTCTCCATACAAATGAAAGCTAATTTTGTGTGGCAATTTGAAGCGCCACTACGAGTGTCCCGAGAACTAATTTTGACATAATCATTACCACAACTGACTGAACATCACTAGTTTTAGTTACATAGACACTCGTACCTATATGCCTACAGCGCCAAAATAGCGATACTCAAATAGGCACTTTTATGACAGCCAGTCCAGTCCAGACTCCAGCATGACTCCAGTGTGTAAATAAATAATAATTTAATAATAGAGGTCAGTTGCCAAGCTGGACAGTGTTGCCAGCGAGGTCTTGTCAAAAGATACACCTAAACCCTGAAATGTACAAAAAAGTAACCTTCTGGCTGGCAACACTGGGCACTGGAGCCGGAATCGAGTGCCAACGATCGTTTGCTCAACGTTTGTTGTGTGTGCTATAACCTTCGATAGCCAACGAACGTGCGGCAGCCAACGCTGAATATCCTTCGTTGGCGTTCGTCGGCATTATGCCGCGTACACACCGCGCCAACGAACGCCAACGAAGGATATTCAGCGTTGGCTGCCGCACGTTCGTTGGCTATCGAAGGTTATAGCACAAACGACAAACGTTGAGCAAACGATCGTTGGCACTCGATTCCGGCTCCAATGCCCAGTGTTGCCAGAAGGTTACTTTTTTGTACATTTCAGGGTTTAGGTGTATCTTTTGACAAGACCTCGCTGGCAACACTGTCCAGCTTGGCAACTGACCTCTATTATTAAATTATTATTTACACACTGGAGTCATGCTGGAGTCTGGACTGGACTGGCTGTCATAAAAGTGCCTATTTGAGTATCGCTATTTTGGCGCTGTAGGCATATAGGTACGAGTGTCTATGTAACTAAAACTAGTGATGTTCAGTCAGTTGTGGTAATGATTATGTCAAAATTAGTTCTCGGGACACTCGTAGTGGCGCTTCAAATTGCCACACAAAATTAGCTTTCATTTGTATGGAGACAGCCTGTCCAGTGTGTAATAATAATAATAGAGGTCAGTGAGCTTTTGGTGAGCTTGGCTTTATTTTAATTTTAATACTAGCCTTCCGCCCGCGGCTTCGCCCGCATGAATTACAGAGTACAAGCTTTTCCGGAATAAAAATTAGCCTATGTCCTTTCGCAAGGTCAACTCTTATCTTTGTAGGTACCAAATTTCATCAAAATCAGTTTAGTAGTTTAGGCATGAAAACGAAGCAGACTGACAGGCAGAGGTACTTTCGCATTTATAATTAATAGTAATACTTAAATATATTACTTGGGTATAAACAATATTTAAGTATACTATTAAAAAAACGAAAAATAAAATATATACAGTATTATTATATTATATATATTATATTATATTATATATATTATATTATATAGTATTATTGTATTATTATATTATATTTATATATAGTATTTTTTTATTTTATTATATATAATAAAATAAAAAAATACTATTAAACAAAACGATATTAGCTCAATCTCTCCTGCTGTCTATTGTTGACTACGCTGATGTCTGTTACACAGATCTTTCTGAGGAATTGCTAAATAAACTTGAGCGACTGCAGAATGTCTGCATTAGATTCATCTTTAACCTTCGTAAATATGACCATGTGTCTCATTTCCGTTCTAAACTTAATTGGCTCCCTATTCGCCGGCGCAGGGACTTACATACTCTTACGCTCCTCTACTCCATCCTTTTCATACCAACCACTCCACCATACCTCAAAACCTGTTTCTCTTTTCATTCCTCTTCTTCGCAGTGCACTTTGCGATCTGCAACTAACCTCTCTCTTGAAGTTCCACGGCACTCGACCGACTTCTTTTCCTATTCCTTTTCGGTTCACGCTGTTCGTTTGTGGAACTCTACCAGAGGATATCAGGAAGGCTCAAACTTTAAGGTCATTTAGAGATAAAGTTCGAAACTATCTCTCTTCCAATACTGCTGATTAATTATTTATACTTACTTGAATCTTTTATTTCTATTACTGCCTTATTATTTATATACTTTTAAATTACGTATATAATATTTTATGAATACATAAATATCTTAAATGCGCACCCACTCCCCTCTGTCCTTATATAAGTAATTATTTATTCTTTCACCCAAGGTTGCCTGGAAGAAATTGCTGTTTAGCAATAAGGCCGCCTTTTGTATACTCTTCTGTTTTGTGATTGTTTCTTTCTGTATTTCTTTTGTGTGGAAATAAAGCATTGATTGATTGATTGATTGAAATATTGAATTTAAATAAATTATGCACTCATTATAAATACCAATTTATATTTTACTCAGCCTGCTATAATATTATAAATTGAATGATATGTTTGATGACGCTTGTAAAAATCAATATTGGGCGCACACAGAAAATCGCAGCAATCAAAAGAATCATCAATAGATGGATTGATTGTTTATTTGCATATAACTCGCTACTGTACTTATTGAAATGTTAATCGGTCTAGTCTACCATATCAACATCTCCTTTCAAAGAAGAAGATACGAAACTATCAAGACCAAAGTGTTTCTAACATAAACACAAAATTTTTATTAGTGTTTTTATGTCTTATTTAATATTTAGGGCTTACATTGAATAAAAAAAAAATATTTTATTACATTTTGTTTTATTTTGTACTTTTATACAGGTAAATTTTTGTTTCCAATTATTCACTTTTGGAAAAAAATAAAACTAAAGTTTCATTACCCAATAACATTTGCACTTTTCACTTTTCTTATAATCTTAGCTGTATTTTAAGTAATTCACAGTTGGATACATTTTAGTTTGCCGCAGCTTGTAGAAATTGTGTCAGCATGTTTTGGAAGCAGTCTGCTAAGAACATGGTCTTATACCGGCTGATATTTCCTTCATCATCATCATCATTTCAGCCGTGATATATTTCAAATTATTGCCAACATGAGCTAATTTGGATTTCTTCCAGTAGAACTGTGTGTCAGTACTGGATGGTTTTTCACTGCGCCTGTGTATTCACATCTGGAGAGCGACAGCATGTTTGGACGCTGATGACTTTTCCTTCTTTTTCATCCACTATCGCTGCATATGATTTCGAGCGGACTTATGTACTGTACACACCTTCAAATCAATTCATTCATATCGCGCCGAAGTATATCCAACGGCAGCATCACCGTAAGATTATCTTGCCGACCTGAAAAGACAGGGAACGTTAAAATTTTATGTTGAACATAACAAAAATAATAAGTAGTTAAAAATATGATGAGTTACACTTTTGAGGTTATGTTATTTTCGCAATGATTTTAAACTTGTAGGTATTTGATTATAAATAATGTAGTGGTTGACAAACTAACACGGATGTTTTCTTCACATTCTTAAATGCAGCAGCACAGTAATCTGAAGCACAGTAAGCGGTTCACAATAGAGAAGGCTGTGCCTGGTTCCATGGTAGGTATTATTCAATGGGCATTTTCGATGACTCTTGAAACGGTTTGTTTGGCTATTATCACAAACTTTTACAGTGTTTTGCAAACAAAAGCTAGAAAAACAATTAGTAATTTAAAAGAACAGAAAAATGATTCACAAATAATCACCTCATCACGCTCACGCGCTGTGATTGGTGTTTCGCTAGAGATTACGCACAGATTAAACTCAACGCTCTCGCTTTTGGTAGAAACTATGCTTCAACTGAGCGTTCGTTCGTTGGCCTTCGGCCGCCGTCCACACCGAGTTCGATCTAATGGCTCAAATCCTTTGATGTTACCGCCACGCTCCGGATCGCCGGCACACGCCAACGAACGATCGTTGGCCTTCGCCAAACCGTCCAAACAGGGCCCGTACTCTGAAACGCTAATCCGAAACTTCGGTTAGCCCCGCCCCTTTCACTCGATTCTGTCCCAACTAGAGAGTAAGAGGGACGGGTATAACGAAGTTTCGGGTTTTGCGTTTCAGAGTAGGCCCTCAGGACCAACGAAGGGCATCGAAACCCATTCGTTGGCGTTCGTTGGCGCGGTGTGTACGCGGCATAACAAGATTGTGCACTATGAAAATAAAAGCAATGTCAATTCGATTCTATGCAGTTCAAAGATATTATAATATAACAAGATTGCGCACTCATGAGTTACAGCCGAGCCGAGCGAGATAGGCCTATTATGGTGTGCGTCCCTCTCTAATGAGAGAGACGTGAGTGACTACACGATTTGGTTTTTACGAGGACAATTTATAGTTAACCAGACTTGGCTCACGTAGGATTCGAACATCACGCTTCCTAGGGAGCTCTTGTAGCTAAAGAAACATACATTTAAACATCCGAACTCACTTTCTATTTATAATATTAGTTAAGATGAGGACTCCGCGAGGCAAAGCATTTGCACCACTTATGATTATGAGGCAATAATGTGACAATCGACACATACATACATACGACGCATACATATGCTTTATAAGCATACTTACTTTTGAACCGACTTCAAAAAAGGAGGTTGTCAGTTTGACCTGTATGTACTAATATGAAATGTATGTCTGTATTTCTGATAGGCGTATTTTGCTAAAATGGATAGAAATAGAAAGTCCACGTACAGTAATAAAAATCTGTTTATTAGTTAGACTATACATTGCTAAACAAAATTTTCTTGCGGATCTTTTGACGCATGGAGGCTTTGTGTCCAATTAATTTTAAAGATTCGTTTTTTGCGTACCTACTTTTTTATCCTTAAATTAAGATACAGATGTTATAATACATTTAATAAGTTTTGTTTCATGCCTATTTTCTGATAAAGTTCTTCTTCTTTTTCTTCTTCCGCTGAGTATTGTGTAATTTTTTCAGATATGAGGTTAAGCCAACCTTTTTTAATTTCTTTATCTTTAGGAAATCTGAAACAATGAAAATTAATGTTTGGGTTAAGTAAGAAAGTAAATTCCAGTCTATAGACTATACGCAAGAATAAAAGTTTGGCTAAATACTTACCTATGAAAAGATACACCGCTCCGTTTAAATGATTCGCTTTTGCATCCTTTCACACATCAAGTGAGAACCATTTTTATTGATTTAAACGTAATTTTAAAATGATAATTAAGATCCACACACTAACTTTACACACATAAATTAATTTGCCGTCGCCATATTGATGATGTTTTTATTTTTATTAAAATTGTCCAGACGCAAAGTGTTGCAAATTTATTATAATTAAAACTACCATAACACCGACTCTTACATTAAAAAAATAGTTTTTCAAGGTTTTAAATAATACAAATGATATGGACTTTATTATTATCAGCTTAACATTCCTTTTAATTAATTAATATTTTGAAAATTCTCGAGAACAGGAAATATGAATTTGAATTAAGTTCTACTACAACCAAAAATATTTCATGGTGGCAGCCCAGTAGACAGGGATGCAATCCTATTTAGGAGCCTCTCGCTCGGCTCGTTTTTCCGTTTATCGAAATGTCATACGAAAATAAACCTTATTGTAACTGCATAGAATCGAATTGACATTGCTTTTATTTTCATAGTGCACAATCTTGTTATATTATAATATCTTTGATGCAGTTACAATAAGGTTTATTTTCGTATGACATTTCGATAAACGGCAAAACGAGCCGAGCGAGAGGCTCCTAAATAGGATTGCATCCCTGTCTACTGGGCTGCCACCATGAAATATTTTTGGTTGTAGTAGAACTTAATTCAAATTCATATTTCCTGTTCTCGAGAATTTTCAAAATATTAATTAATTAAAAGGAATGTTAAGCTGATAATAATAAAGTCCATATCAGTTGTATTATTTAAAACCTTGAAAAACTATTTTTTTAATGTAAGAGTCGGTGTTATGGTAGTTTTAATTATAATAAATTTGCAACACTTTGCGTCTGGACAATTTTAATAAAAGTAAAAACATCATCAATATGGCGACGGCAAATTAATTTATGTGTGTAAAGCAGGGACTTATATCGATATTTGAAAAATATCGATATAAGCATAAAATTTCGATAGTTGGATATCGATACGAAATAGCGATTAAAATATCGATAATTTTATCGATATTTTAATATCGATAATGTACGAAACGTGCGAGTGCGACGTTGCCAAACTTAGCAGGGCGAGAGGATCGGATCGGGGGATTACCGTCGGAGCGACAACGACGCGAAGGCACGACGACAAGCGTTTGATTTTGTTTTGCGTTTTGGCAAGCGGCAGATAGCTGCCAACTAAAATGCGTTCTTTGCGTATTTTAGTAATTTACCCTATTTGTGACTATTACGATACCAATACGAATGACGAATACATCGTAATGACCCAATACGAAAAGAAATTACGATACGAATGCATTACGACTTCTTTTTGATAGCATTTTGTTGAATTTATTTGAAGCTTTGTTTGAATATATGTTTCAACTAGTTTTCCGCCCGCGGCTTCGCCCGCGTGGACTACACGACGTTATCCCGCAGGAATGTGACATTTTTCCGGGATAAAAAGTAGCCTATGTTCCTCTCCAGGCTACAAAGTATCTGTGTTCCAAATTTCAGCCAAATCCGTTCAGCCGTTTTGGCGTGATTGACTAACAAACATCCAAACATCCAAACATCCAAACATCCAAACATCCAAACATCCAAACTTTCACATTTATAATATTAGTAGGATATAAATATTAAGACTAAGTAAAACAAAAACTAAATTGATTAATTAATTTATTTAATTGTATAATAACGTTATTTTTTTACTTTAGCAATTTTGTGATCAAAAATTGTTATTGAGAAAACAAAAAGGTACCACGTTGTTTCACTCGAAACTGAAAAATATGGAAAAGGAATGAATCGTACACATATATTATCGTATCGTGATGTTGACGATAGCTAATGATCGTAAAAATTTACTATACGGTAGGTAAAGGTTTTCTACGGTATCATTATATCCTTAATTTTAACCCTTTTAAAGCCTTGCTCAAATATAAGCGATATCGCTCTCGAGCTCGGTAGCGATACCGAGTCGGTAAGTCGGTACGCGATATCGCTGTCATCCTCGGTAGGACATATCGCCGCTATACCTACTGCAAAAACGTACTAAATGACAATTACCCGAAAAATTGTTAAATACATGCCTGAATGGATTGGTGCTGTAGGACCACTGGGCCACAGTACGGACGCGGCGGTGCTACTCACCATGCAAAAGAAATTGATCCGCATTATAGCTAACATCTAAGAAACTGAAAGCTGCAAACAGTATTTTAAAATATATTTACCTGACGATACCTGACGACCGATTTGGCGCAGGAGTAAACTACCTTCCTTCCGCGCCAGAGGTCTCGGGTTCGATTTCCGAACAAGACAAATATTTGTGTGCATGAACATGACTATTTGTCTTGGTCTGGGTGTTTTCTATGTATAATAAGTATGTATTTACAAACAAAAAATATTTAAGTATATATTTATCCGTCATCAAGTTCACATAGACACAGTTTCTCAAGAAATTTACTATGGGCTTAGATAATTGGTGTGATTGTAAGAAAATATTTATTTATTTATTTAATACTGCCTCTGCCGTGTTTGTATATTTACGAAGTTTGCAAACTTGTACGCAAACAGTAGCGAATTTTACACAAAATGACAAGATATTCCATTGAAATATCCATCACGATACAAAAATAAATTAATGTTGCCAAGTTGCAGATTAAAACTAACATCTAATAGAACATAACATTCATCTATTAAAATATATAACCTACCTAACTAATATAACTAATATGTAACCTACATAATAAATTACCTCCTTCAATAAATAATGAAAATAAATATTCTTTGTTTACTAACCAATTAAAAAAAATCTAATAAATAAATGCTATTACAAGTTAAATGAATACTTCAATGTCACCATTAATACTTAAAACAAAAAATAATTTATTAATAGGCTACTTGACTCATACTTAATTTGGTACATCGAATGAATATTTCCTTTAGTATTTGGCTTAGGAAAACATAATATCTTCTCATATGTCCCAAAGCCTTATAAGGCTTTTTCTTAACAGGCCGCATCTGTCAAAAGCCTTATAAGGCTTCGGGGCGATGGAACATTTTGGTACGTTTGTACTCTACTCTGCTTCTCCTATCTGTGTTTTACTTGTTTATTGTCTGTTATTATCTGTGGGATTTGACACTGAAGCGATAAAACGTCACAGTTTTAACCAATCACCATTCTTTGGGGCTTTTTTATTTGTCTCAAGCTGACCTTATGTCACCCCGCGCCATTCCCGTGACAGATACCCGCCGATTTAAAAAAATGGCCGGACATATCAGAAGATAAAGCGATATCATGAAATAAAAGTACAATACCTATTGATAAGTAAAAAAAATTTAAAAATATATTTTATTATTTTTTATTTGAACTGATGAAAACACTATCATCTATGTTGTGACGTCATTGGATTTCTAAATTTGTAAACAAATAAACGTCACTTTCACTTTTTCTACATATAAGTAAGGGTGTATTGCACTTATCAAAGATGGATGTTGAATGTATAAATTTGAACGTCAAAGTCATCCAATTTCTTTAATCAAATGCATATTGGAGAATGATCTTTGTTAAGTGGTTGTATGGTAAGTAAACAACCACTTGACACTATCAACACTGTCAAGTAGTTGGTTACAAATTTTATGACGTCAGAACATGGCGAAGAGCGTTTTTACCGCTTAATAAAAAGCGAAATTTTAAAATAAAGTTTTGTAGGTTTTTATGTTTTAAAATATTAATTTAAATGCATTTTTTGGTGTAATAGGACAATTATTAATCGTTTAGGACACGAAGTTTAAATGAATACATCCGTGACATTATTAATTAAAATAAAACATATTTTATTTTTAATCTCCCAACCAAAGAATGATGGGCACTTTTGTATAGACCCTGGCCGGCATGCATAGTCAATAAAGTTCTAATGTCTGTTAACTCAACTCAACTCAACGACTGGTTGGGATTGTTTTTCTTTCAAACTTGTCCTAACGAGTCACAGTGTGTTTGGTAGGGATTGCTTTTCTTTCAAACTTGTCCCAACGAATAACAGAGTTACTGGATGGGATTTTTTGTCCTAACCAGTCACAGTGTAACTCGTTTGGTGTGACTGGATGGGAACAAAGGCGGATAGCTATCCGCTTTGCCCATATCCGTCTTGCCCAAAGCACTAGTATTCAAAAGTTGTATTAAACTACCGTAAACGTTCCACCGACGAATGAAAAATTGCAAACACAAATCAAACTTCAAACAACACGCAATCGATTATACAGAGTCTATTCGTTAACACATAATACATAACATAATACAAAAAATCAATACTCAACCCTTGCAAAAAAATCGTAATAAAACAGCAAAAAGCCTTTATTTTTCTTTGACAACTAATTACTGCAACTATTGCGCTTTAGAGTTACTGTTTTACCGACCCGAGCTCGTCCAATGCCGTGCCGTCTATTGTAGGTTTTTAATAAAATTGAGTATTCGTCTTACCCACACTAGGCTTCCCCTACTCATTGTTAGGAATAAGGCAATCATGCAATTAATTCTGTTTTGTACGTTTTTGCTGAACAGTATAGGTACCCTACATTGTGAGGTAAAGTACCTATTTCCTCAACATAACTTCTAAACTATCGTTTTAATTTCGATCATAAAAATTACAATCCATTTTACCAGCCGAAAGAGAAAAAAAATTTAAATTCAGACATTTCAGTAAAATGTCATTTAGTACGTTTTTACAGTATAGCGGTGAGGCTGCCGAGGATGACAGCGATATCGCGTACCGACAACGCGGTATCGCATAAATTCGCGATATGTACTTGTATGTACCTGATTTATGTATAGTAAAGCATTATAATAGGTTTCGTTTACGACTATAGATACAGTTTGCATCACACAGGAGTGAAGGGGACACCGTTATCATAAAATTCAGCTTCACTCCCAATATTATATTATGGTCATCTTCAATCATACTGGGGCTTCACCTGCGTGCATAATAACGGCATGCGCGTCTAGCAGAATGCAGAATCTAGCGCGTTAATTGTATTAAATTAGTGCGCTAAGACCCGGCAACTGCAACTGCGTATTATATCAAATAGCACGCTAATTAATGGCATTAGACGCAGGTGAAGCTCGGCCATAACTGATGCGCTGCCAAAAGTAGCACTAAGTAAAATAAAAAAAATCCGACATCAAAAAAGTAAAAAAAATGGTTGACAATCCGGTAATTTTTTTATTCAGTTTTCGCAATCAGCTTCACTCCCAAGCAGATTCATTCGTTCTAAGGATGATTGGATGGAATATGGTGGATATCATCAATAAAAATCTACCACCAAAGAATCTGGCACGTCATATCATAATATATGGTCATCTTCAATATCTGCGCCGCCAAAAGTAGCACTAAGCAAAATAAAAAAACGACATCAAAAAATTTAAAAAAATTGTTAATTTTTTTATTCAGTTTTAAGGATTCATTTTCTAACGCATTTCAATCACTTATTACAAAATAATATTAACATAATTATTAATCATAACGATAGTGCACTAAAAGAATATAAGTAAAAGATAAATAACAGCAACGGCGCGCCCCATGTGTGTGGCGTGTGAGTGTGTGAGCCACACACACTACACCACACCAGACAATATCCAGACGGACGTAAAGTTGGCAACATGCATACATGATATGACGCAGCAAGGCCTTATCGATTATTAATTATCGATATTTTTTTCGATATAATTATCGATAATAGAAATATCGATAAATTTTATCGATATTTTTTTATATAGATATATTTTTTTATCGATATTTTAGTCCCTGGTGTAAAGTTAGTGTGTGGATCTTAATTATCATTTTAAAATTACGTTTAAATCAATAAAAATGGTTCTCACTTGATGTGTGAAAGGATGCAAAAGCGAATCATTTAAACGGAGCGGTGTATCTTTTCATAGGTAAGTATTTAGCCAAACTTTTATTCTTGCGTATAGTAGGGTGTCCATTTCGTTTTTAGTCTATAGACTGGAATTTACTTTCTTACTTAACCCAAACATTCATTTTCATTGTTTCAGATTTCCTAAAGATGAAGAAATTAAAAAAGGTTGGCTTAACCTCATATCTGAAAAAATTACACAATACTCAGCGGAAGAAGAAAAAGAAGAAGAACTTTATCAGAAAATAGGCATGAAACAAAACTTATTAAATGTATTATAACATCTGTATCTTAATTTAAGGTTAAAAAAGTAGGTACGCAAAAAACGAATCTTTAAAATTAATTGGACACAAAGCCTCCATGCGTCAAAAGATCCGCAAGAAAATTTTGTTTAGCAATGTATAGTCTAACTAATAAACAGATTTTTATAACTGTACGTGGACTTTCTATTTCTATCCATTTTAGCAAAATACGCCTATCAGAAATACAGACATACATTTCATATAAGTACATACAGGTCAAACTGACAACCTCCTTTTTGAAGTCGGTTCAAAAGTAAGTATGCTTATAAAGCACATGTGTTGAGGTGACAGGTTGAGTTCACTATGGTTGTCTGTCGCTTAGCAACATACTGTTGATATGGCAGCTTAACTTGTCTGTTGTTTTTATAGTGTCAATATATATTATTTCGATTCTCTTACAAAACTACTGTTTTTTCTTTTATCTAATATCTACTTCACGTTCACTTTAATATGGTAGCAGAGTAAAACTTAAAGTTTAAGGTAGAGAGTGCTACAAAAGTTTTTCCGAGATGGATAAGGCTATAGCGGAAGCCTCAAAGGTGCAAATAGTGCACCTAAACGGAAACAACTACAAGCACTGGAGATATAGAATTGAAACAGTGTGCAGAGCAATTCCCGGAGCTGAACAAATTTTAGAAGGTAAAATGATCAAGCCCGGAGAACTAGCAGCGACTGCTGATGCAGCTGCAAAAGTTAAGTATGAGAACGATTTACTACAATTTATAAAGATAGATTGTACAGTATTGACTCTGATGACAACGAATATGACCGATGTGTTACTGGAGCAAGTCATGCGTTACAAAAGCGCAAAAGAGGTATGGGATGAACTAGAACGCCTATACAGTGGAAGTAGCGAAGACAAAAGTTATGATCTCTGTCTAAAATTCTTTGATTATATAAAGGATCCTGAACATGACATAAGGAAGCACATATCTGCGTTGAAGAATATTTGGCACGAGCTGAATAGCCAAATCGAAGCAAATCTGCCCGAGATACTACTGATTTGCAAGATACTCGGAACCTTACCACAAGATTATTTTGCTTTCAAGTCGAGTTGGCTTTTAATAACAAAAAAGGATCGGACAGTGGAGAATCTGACATCGCAACTGAGCGCTTATGAAAAAGCTTTGACTGCTAATGTTGAAACAGATAATACCGAAAATGTATTAACCGTCAAGACACTGAGGAAGAAGAAGAATACAGTTTTGAAATGTAATTATTGCGGACAAACTGGACATGTTGTGAGAAAATGCCAAAAATGGATGAACGATGGAAGACCTCCAAAGCCGTCAAACGCTAGTAGAAATCCAAATGTAAACTTGACTGTGTTAGCTATAGAAGATGGATTGCCAATGGATAAAGTTAACTGGTACGTTGACAACGGAGCGACAAGCCATGTTACTAACAGAGGTGACTTCTTCGAGAGCTTCGAGCACTTTAAAGGAACACATACGGTATCTGCGGCGAACGGAGAAACCATTGAAGCCATTGGTATAGGCAACATTAGAGCTGAAGCCATCGTTAATGGAAAAGTTGAGCAAATACTTTTGAAAAACGTTTGGTATGTCCCAAAGATTAGAAGAAACTTATTCTCAGTGCTAGCTGTGCATGATAACTTGATCACAAGTACGTTTGAGTCTACGCCTAAGCAATGTATAGTAAAAGTAAATGGAGAAGCAAAAGTGATTGGAGCTAGAACGATTAAAGGGGGACTATTCAAGCTGGAGTTGAAATCTGTCGCGCCTAAAAATCAAGAAGTCAATCAACTACTGACAAACCCTTTACAAGTCTATCATGAAAGGCTAGTACATCAAAACAAGAGACATGTTCGTCAAGTGATCGAAAAAGAACTAGGATTGAAAATGGATAACATACAATCCGACATTTGTGAAGGCTGTGTTTATGGAAAGGCGCACAGGCATTCATTTGGAACAAGGGTTAGAGCCACTAAACCTGGACAACTAATCCATACAGATTTATGCGGACCATTTCCATATTCGATTTCGAAGTTACGATATTACATTCTGTTCAAGGACGACTTCACACGATATCGCCACATCTATTTTCTTAGGCAAAAGTCTGAAGCAGCTTTAAAGCTAAAGATTTTCTTGAATGAAACTAGAACGGCAGGACATGTCATTAAAGAAATGTTAAGTGACAACGGAGGTGAGTTTGTTAGCGCGGAATTTAAAAATATTCTAACTGAAAACGGAATTAAGCAAAGATTCACTATGCCCCACACCCCAGAGCAAGCAGGCTGCGTAGAGCGTGAAAATCGGACGGTAGTAGAAGCCGCACGCGCCATCATGCATGCGCATGATAAAATTCCTGACGGTTTATGGGCAGAGATAGTAAATGCGACAGTCTACGTGTTGAATCGCACAGGGCCAACGAGTGTACCAAGCAAGTCTCCACATGAGGTGTGGTACGCACAGAAGCCAGCGATCAAACACCTTAGAATCCTTGGTTGTACCTGCTATGCCCATGTTCCTAAAGCTAATCGCAAGAAACTGCACAAGAAAGCTCAAAAAGGGATACTTATTGGTTATGAAGGAGATGAAGGCTATAGGATCTGGGACAAAGAGGCATTCAAATTGATTAGATCCAGAGATGTGACTTTCCAAGAGATACCGCTACTGGGAAAATCAAGAGAGGATGTACCTAGACCGACAGAGCCGACGCCTGTTCTTCAAAAGAACGTCAATCATAATTTCCCAAGTTTTGAAAGTGAACATCAGATGAATGTTAATAGAGAGATTAGAGAACGACGTGCTTCAGAGGATGATATCGAAATAATTTCAAGACCTTCGTCATCAAGGGCATATATTGAAGCCAATGATGAAACGGTAGATGGTATGAATGAAGGAGATTTCGAACCCTTGCCCTTTGAAGAAGATAACGAAAATCTAGAAGAAGGAAACGAAAGCGACAATTCTGACGGAAACGTTGAAACAGAAGTAAATCGTAACGATAATTCTGATGAAAACGTCGAAAGAGAAGAAAATCGCATGGTTCTTAGAGATAGAGCAAATCTAAAGCCTCCTGTAAGGTTTAATGGTTATATTATGGCTCTGGAAGCCAACAATTTATATGAGCCTCAAACCTATAAGCAGGCAATATCATGTAACGACAAAGAGAAATGGACAAAGGCTATCGAGAGCGAAATAAACTCGTTAAGAGATAACGAAACATGGGAACTAGTCGAATTACCAAAAGGTCGAAAAGCCATCCCATGCAAGTGGATTTTCAAAATAAAGACGAATCCCGATGGCTCGATTGATAAATATAAGGCTCGACTAGTCATAAAAGGATATTCGCAGAAGAAAGATATTGATTTCCATGAAACCTTTAGTCCAGTTGCTAGGAGCAGTACGATACGAACCGTCTTAAGTGTAGCTGCAAAGGAGAAACTGAAGCTATCACAATTCGATGTGTCTACAGCCTTCCTATATGGTACATTAGACGAGGAGATTTACATGAAACCGCCTGAGGGTTATGTTGATGAGAGGTATGTCTTCAAATTAAAGAAAAGCTTGTATGGATTAAAGCAAGCTCCTCTCTGTTGGAATAGATGCATCACAGACTACATCGTAAAGACAGGATTCAAGCAAAGTTATTCAGATCCCTGTTTGTTTGTAAGAAGACAAGGAAAAGAAAAACTTATTCTAGCCCTGTATGTTGACGATGGTCTATTGGCATATACCAGTGAGAAAACGGCTAACTGTTTCCTGAATGAACTGAGAGCACATTTCAAGATAACAGTAAAACCCGCAAACTATTTTCTAGGTATGGAGATAAAAAGATACTCTGATGGCTCTATTCTGCTGCATCAAAAAGCATACGTCACTCGCTTGTTGGAGAGGTTTGGTATGGACAAATGCAAGCCAGTGACAACACCAATTTTAAAGGCAAATAATGCTCAGGTTGAGGATGAAATTACGGAAAAATTCACTGGTATATGCCAATAGACCATCGTCAACATACAGGGCTAGAATAAGTTTTTCTTTTCCTTGTCTTCTTACAAACAAACAGGGATCTGAATAACTTTGCTTGAATCCTGTCTTTACGATGTAGTCTGTGATGCATCTGTTCCAACAGAGAGGAGCTTGCTTTAATCCATACAAGCTTTTCTTTAATTTGAAGACATACCTCTCATCAACATAACCCTCAGGCGGTTTCATGTAAATCTCCTCGTCTAATGTACCATATAGGAAGGCTGTAGACACATCGAATTGTGATAGCTTCAGTTTCTCCTTTGCAGCTACACTTAAGACGGTTTGTATCGTACTGCTCCTAGCAACTGGACTAAAGGTTTCATGGAAATCAATATCTTTCTTCTGCGAATATCCTTTTATGACTAGTCGAGCCTTATATTTATCAATCGAGCCATCGGGATTCGTCCCTTACCGTGAAGCCGTTGGTGCCTTGTCTTATCTGATGACAAGCACAAGGCCTGATATTGCCTATGCAATAAGTGTTGCATCACGAAATTTGGAGAAACCAACAAAAGAGAACATCTTGAACGTAAAGAGAATAATGCGATACCTAAAAGGAACTATGGACGAAGGTATACGTTACAGGACAGATAATGTTCATAGTTTGGATTGTTATAGCGATGCAGATCATGGCGGTGATATGGAAACTGCGCGATCTACATCAGGCATTCTCTGTATATACGCTGGAGGTGCTATTTCCTGGTATAGCAAACGACAGAGCACTGTTGCAATATCCTCGACAGAGGCAGAAATAGTAGCAGCTAGTGAAACTGCTAGAGAAACTATATGGCTACAAAGGATATTACAAGATCTAACTGGTGTTCACTGCCCTGCGACCTTAGGTATAGATAATGAAAGTGCAATAAAACTGGCGAAAAATCCTACAGAATTTCATCAGAAGACAAAGCACATCAGAATAAGATCTTTCTTTGTCAGGGAATGTATTCAAGATGGAAGTATGACAATTTGCCATGTGCCAGCAACCAGACAAATAGCTGACATGCTTACAAAACCGCTATATGGGTCCAGACTTGAAATACTAAAGAAGATGGCTGGCATTATCATCATCAACAGGGGTGGATGTTGAGGTGACAGGTTGAGTTCACTATGGTTGTCTGTCGCTTAGCAACATACTGTTGATATGGCAGCTTAACTTGTCTGTTGTTTTTATAGTGTCAATATATATTATTTCGATTCTCTTACAAAACTACTGTTTTTTCCTTTATCTAATATCTACTTCACGTTCACTTTAATAATATGTATGCGTCGTATGTATCGTCGTATGTATGTATGTGTCGATTGTCACATTATTGCCTCATAAGTGGTGCAAATGCTTTGCCTCGCGGAGTCCTCATCTTAACTAATATTATAAATAGAAAGTGAGTTCGGATGTTTAAATGTATGTTTCTTTTAGCTTCAAGAGCTCCCTAGGAAGCGTGATGTTCGAATCCTACGTGAGCCAAGTCTTGTTAACTATAAATTGTCCTCGAAAAAACCAAATCGTGTAGTCACTCACGTCTCTCTCATTAGAGAGGGACGCACACCATAATAGGCCTATCTCGCTCGGCTCGGCTGTAACTCATGAGTGTGCAATCTTGTTATATTATAATATCTTTGGTATTAACACATTGTTTATATAAAAATGAATTTCTGTTAGTTAATCTCGATCGGCATTTCTCTAAAGGATAGAATAGGAAACTAAGTTATCCGACAGAGAACCAAAGTCACCAACATAGCTTGAAGAATAAGCAAGCTGAAGTGGCAGTGGGCTTGTCACATCGCTCAAAGAACTGATGGCCGTTGGGGCAAACAAGTTCTGGAGTGGAGACCGCATTTAGGCAATCAGAGCGTAGGGCACTCTGCTACCACGTAGTGACCTCCTGCGAAAGATGGCAAGCGGGGGCTGGCTGCGAAGAGCTGAAGACCGAGCTCAGTGACGTGAATTAGGAGAGGCCTATGTCCAGCAGTGGATGAAAACGGGCTGATGATGATGAATCTCGCTATAACTCGGAAACGGCTTGACCGATTTGGCTAATTTAGATCTTGAAATATTTTCGGAAGTTCAGGGAAGGTTTAAACAGAGAGAAACATAAATAATAAGTAACAGAAAATACTAAAAACAACACGAGTGATATGAAGTTTACCGGGTCCATTAGTAGCTAAATAATTTCACCTGAAATATAAGGGTCAATAAACTTAAGATAATTACAATATATTTTTTGTAACATTAGTATGCCAAAAATATTTAATACATACTTGTTATTTCTTATATTACATAAAATTCATGGGTAATTTTATTATAGGATAATAAAAATATCAATAAAACATAATACAATTTAGTATTGGTCTATGACATTTCCCTTCAAAGTCATGTAACAACTCATCAATATCATTGTCCAAATCTTCACTTTGAGCCATTTTAGTTACCATGTCACTGATTAAAAATGCACCTATAGTTGCTTCTTCATGGTTATCTTGAATATCAATATTGATGATATGTACTGGTTGGTTATGAACAGATCTTCGAGAGCCAAACCATTCAATGACCTGATCATACACTCTTTCTTCACATGTAATTATTACATCAAACATCTCCATTGAAACTTGAAATTTCTCTGGGCATGGTTTTATTCTACGATTTCTATCAAGCATATGAAGCAAACCGTTTTGGGTATAATATCCTTTGTCTTTTTCCATCAAATCGTTGTAAATGTCATCATAGGGTATACCAAATTCATAGCAATTCGGACGGTCGGCAGACGCCCCAGGCAACTTAACCTTTTCGCCTGTACCAAAAGACTTAACTTTGAACCCTTTCTTTACAAGAAATGCATGTGCTTCCATGCTGCGGTTCATATTTGATGAACATACAACTGCAATGTATAAATCTCCCATCGTTGTGGACAAGTATAGCAGCAAATTTATAAAAAAAACAATTACAAATTACAAGCTAAAGGCGGGCGAGATAGCTCACCAAGATGAAACTGTATTTAGACTTCAGAGTAAAAACATTAACTCGATTTATAGTAAGTAGGGAAATAAACGCGAAGTATTCCGTATTCTGTAGGTTATTAATTAATTTATTTTTGCAAATAAATAAGAACTACGATACGAAGATGACACTAACATAATTATGACAAACAAATAGAGGTTTGCACCGGACGGAGCAGTGATTACCGGAGAATAACCGGTGAAAGTACTCGATTGAATCAATCGGTAATTAACCGATTGATCTCCGGTGATCGGCGCATCTTATTTTTATGATGTAATAACAACAATTATTTAATTATTAACGGACGCGAAGCGACGACGCGGGACGAGGGAAGGAATGATTTTTAACCGACTTCAAAAAAAGGAGGAGGTTCTCAAGTAGACTGTTTTTTTATGTATGTTTTACCATAACTTCGCGAGTTGTTAACCGATTTTAATAATTCTTTTTTTATCTGAAAGAAAATAGTGTATGTGCGGTCCCATAAAAAAATTAAAGTAGTCAGTTCAGTAGTTTTTTCACAATCCTGAAAAAGCACATAGTTTTCGACTGGTAGTTCCTGCTTTACTAGTCAATATCTTCGCGAACTATTGACCAATTTCAATGATTATTTTTTTATTCGAAAGAGTAAACTCCTGTGGTGGTCACAATGTTACCAAGTTAGGATCTGATGGTGGAATCCAGGGTAAATCGAGAAAACCCGCAAATTTTATACGTAGGTTACATGTTTTATGGATTTTCTAAAGTTTTGTTAAGTATTTGCATCTGGTAGTCATCATTTCATGCTGATGAGCTGGTAATGGAAGGTACAACTCCTCAATGGTTAGGATTTAGAGGATAATTCTTTAAATATCGTTGATACGTTAAGATTTTTAGTTGTATTCTTTCAGGTAATTTAGGTGAGCTGATGATGGAAGGTAAAACTCCTTAAGGCTAGGAATCCCGAGCGCAGAAATAATTTGAGGGGGTGAAGAACGTCGCATACGCTCCGCCCATCGGAGGGACACCCCGCGCGTCTCAGTATACTTGCGCGGCCCGCCGGCGGCCGCTATCGTGCCACAGTGTAGCAGCAAGACAGTAGTGACCGATATTCAGTAGAACCACCCAAGTTTCATTTTTAATGTAATATGTTTATTATTTTAAAGCGAAATAGGTAGATTACTGTAGTACAAATAATATTATTACCTACCACTGTATACCATACTATAATATTACATTGAATGTATTACAATATTGTTACGGTGAGGTTGTTATTATGAATTTCAAGCGAAATGATCGATTCTAGAATAGAATTATAGTAAACAAGCTGTTGCCCTCGACTTCGTCCGCTTGTATTTCAGTTAAAACATGAGTTTCAGTTAAAAAGTATCCTATATCATTCTCGATCGTCCTATTTATCTCTATACTAAAATTAATCAAACTTGGTTTATCGGTTTTGGGATGAAACCTAACAGACAGACAGAGTTACTTTCGCATTTATAGTACTAGCTTAATCCGTAGATAAATGCAAATGTCACTTTGCCTGTCTGTTACTTTATCACGCCAAACAAAACGCTGAATCATGATGAATTTTGGAATTTTGAAATACATTGAACCTTGCAGAAGGTCATAGAATATTGTTCATGCGATAACCGAAATCCACGTGGGCGAAGTCGCGGGCTGCATCTAGTAATTTGATATACCAACTGTGGCCCGTAACTTCGTCTGTATGAACTTTGGACATTGCATTTGTATTGGAATTGCGGTTATATCGCGTAAAAAAGTAGCCTATGTCCTTCTCCAAGATTTGTAATCTCTGTACCAAAATACATCAAAATCGGTTCAGCTGTTTTGGCGTAAAAAGTAACATCATCATGGCAGCCGAACGACGCCCACCGCTGGGCATAGGCCCAAAAAGTAACATATGGACGAACAAATAGGCAGATAGAGTTACTTTTTGTAGGTATGGATAGTGCGTGAGAATCGGAAAGGGTATCAGAGTGGGGATTACAGTGTGACTGGAAATGGAAGAGAGGATCGTAGAGGAAATCATAGTGGTGATCGGAGTAAGTGAATAGGAGTAAAATTAAAATAAATAAGTATGTCAATAATAATGGTAAAACATTTATTAAAATTCGCTTAAATCTAGAATCTTGACTCAATGATATCTTGAGCTGAGAACGCACTTGAGTCAAGGCAATAAGGCAATGTGCCATTTTTGATAGTGCCATTCCAAATTCTCTTAAAACGTCCACCGCTGAGGCCGCCGCGGTTGCAACTAGTCGACCTATTATAGCATACCACCGCAAATCATACCGCCCGCCGCGCCTCTTGAGCAGGGTACTCACCGAGCTGTGTAACACGTAACGTAACGTAACTGCTACTGTCAAGTGAGTAAATAGGAGGCACGAGCTCGCTGCAAGCCGCTCGCGCGTGGTTCGAAGCTCGCAGTGACCCGCCGAGTGGCGGTATCGCTGCGAACACAAAGGCGGCTCGCAGTGTGCGCGTCGACTACGACAAGACCTCTTGTGCAGTGAGTACGTAGGCGCGACGCGAACTTCAAACGAACGCAATCATGGAGTGAGCAGAATGTTGTCGGCGTGATTTCGTCACAAGCACTGCGGATCCGGGAGCTCGTAGCTGATGCCGTACTCTGAAACGCAAATCCGAAACTTCGGTTAGCCCCGTCCCTTTCAATCGATTCTGTCACAACTGGGGAGTGAGAGGGACGGGTATAACGAAGTTTCGGGTTTTGCGTTTCATAGTAGGCCTTCTGGTTACGCGGTGACCGTGGACGAGCCGTACTCACTTTCAGGTTGATACAGTAACAGTTAGGTTACGTGCTACAAGCTAGATGAGTACCCTGCTTTGCAGCACCGCACGCCGCACCGCTAGAGACTGTGGCCGACGTTATACCTAAATATACAAATCTGTTTAAATATTTAACCGAGTAATTTCGCAGTACATAAAATGACTTATTTATACCAGTAAGTTTGTAATACTTGATAAAAATCCAAAACATTTTCCAAACATGAGTACCTACTGCTATTGTACTTATGGTAATTCCTTTTTTTGACCCTCATTTTCATTAATAATTGCTCAGTTAAATATGATCTTAGAATGAAATTTGGCGTCACGAGTAAGAAAATCCAAAAAAACGCATACGAATATTAATTTATTTTAAACAACACAAATTCAGTACCTACCTATGGGAAATTTCTCAGCATTATTGCTTTTTAAAATTATGTGTAGTCACATAAAATACCAAAAATACCATAAAATACCAAAGTGATATACCACAAATCTTAAATATCCAAAAGGAATAACATCGAAAGTTCGACATAGAAATTTTCCCTTTCAAGTAACACCAAAATTTCATATTTGATTAAAATTTGGTTTTTCTGTTGGGATATTTTTTTGGATATTGCCTAAATTGTTTTATACGTTATATAAATATGTCCGGTGAAGAAAGTTTAAACGGATAATTTTTCCTTGAAAAAGTAATCAATGAAATAATACTTTATTAAAAATACCTAATTTCTATTAAGTATTATTATTCTTTCGAAAGTTATACAATACTTTTAATTTATTGCTACTATATCACAGTGGCGGTACCTCCATACAAGCCCAAAAGCCGGGCTTGCCCTAACAAAATCTTATTTACACTACTAATGAATCACAATTAATGATAACAACAAAATAATATTCACAAACGTAAATTTTCAATCAAAAATTAAAATTTTCAAACAACTGTTCGATAGACAAGTCATTAACTACATAATATAGCGTATTAATCGAAAAATACAATTCATCTCTCTCGCACTCGTTGGCTTGCAACCGGGCTTTGCGAATTCATATATCCGCACTCTTCTAACATTAACGAAACTGGTACCCCACTACATACATAGGGCGTTTGTGCACTACACTGAATTTTACCGATCCGGCGATCCGGTTTTTTCCGGACCGATATGGCAGCAATGAAAAACATATGGGCGCTTGTGCACCACACTGAATTTTACCGTCCGTCATTTTACTTTTCCCCATTCCGGACCGTTTTTTTCCGTTCCGAGATGACGGCAATGAAAAACATATGTACGCTTGTGCACTACACTGAATTTTACCGTCCGGAAAAAAACGGATGGTTGTATTTTAATCATAAATCACTACATAGTATAAAACAAAGTCGCTTCCCGTCTGTCTGTCCCTATATATGCTTAAATCTTTAAAACTACGAAACAGATTTTCATGCGGTTTTCACTAACAGGTAGCGTGGTTCTTCAGAAAGATTTTAATATATAATTTATGAAAGTTTTGTGTAAATTGGTAGAAATATAACGATAATTGTCGAAAGTGCCGGCAAACGGCAAGCCGCCCGGGAGCTTTCAGCAAAAACGCTGCCTAATCCTTTCAAGGTTTAAAAAAATAATGCATATTGGGATATTTCTCTTCTATAGATCTACAAAAAAGTCCGCGATAGCATATGTCTATCTTTTAAGGATAGCATATTATAGCCATATTATCTCTTAAAAAATGGTTACGAACAATGCGGTAATTTGGAAAGCTATTTAAACGGATACAGTATTAACCCTTATCAATCTAAATACGTTAGTTGCTTTAAGCATTTTATGCACATTATTTTACTCTTTTACACCATATAATTTAAATGAATATCTTAGGAGTTATCGCAAATAAATGAACGCACACCAAAATGAATTTAAGCGCCTTTCTCACCAATAACACGTAATATATCTAGCACCAAAAATATGGTTTTTGAAATTTTTGTTTGTCTGTCTGTCTGTCTGTTGTCCGTGTTTCACGCAAAAACTACTAAGCGGATATTGATGAAACTTTTTTTGTTATATAGCTAGCCGTAGACATTCGATAGTAGTTAAATAATAATTTTTCATCCTGCCTCAATTTATTGTGATTTCGGTAAAATGACCCCGCAGGTACCTTTCACTGATAAGAGGATGAACCCAAAATTCTTTCTGTCTTCTACGTCTTCGTACATAAAGCAATAAAGCAAGTAATTGCCGAGACGTTCCAAGGAACTCATTATTCCTCTCGTTTAAAACGCGTCCGTAGAGTGTAGTTTCAAAGAGATCACTGCGCTGCCCCGGCCAGTAAAAAACCGGACAAGTGCACAAGCTAACCATCCGTGTTTTTCATGCCACGCCGGTCCGTAAAAACACGGACCGCCGGATCGGTAAAATTCAGTGTAGTGCACAAACGCCCATACTGCTGTACCTATCTATAGATTCTATGAGAAATTTCAAAACTGAGCAAAAGCCGGCATGCAAAGGAAGTTAGCCGCAAGTGGGAGCGATGAACCCGCAGAAACAGCTCACGATCGGGCCAATCCCTGCACAGCAGCACACAATCAGGCCAATGGCTGCGTTGCGTAGCGCATACAAACGGGCCAATCAGGAGCAATGCGATCACCTGGGTGAATTAAGTAATAACAGGTTGTTTTGCAGTTTGATTGAGCCAATGTTTCTTTGATAAAGTTTTCTGTTTTGCATTAATTAGTGTTTTTCGTTGTACAAAAAGATGTCAGAATTCAGAACGACGAGTGATGTTGTTTTTTGTGATTGTGAAAGATTAAAATGTGTTAAAAGTTTTGATCGGCGCCGCCCGGCCGGTGAGGCGAGGGAAAGGTAAATTCATTTCACTTTGCCGAAAAAAGCAGCGAGTATTTTCAGACAGACCTACTCCAAATTTGTGTATTTTGCAAACTAGTAAGACTCACAAAAGGCAATTCAATAGAAATGTGTACAAAACTCGTAGAAAACATCCCGTTCATTTAAGATGGTTACGCTTATATATGGCGCGGTCGCTTTTACGTGACCTCTACAATTTGGGCGGCTTATTAAAGAATTGCTGTCTTAATCTTGTTTTTGATATATCTTTCATGATAGCTGGAATTGAAAGCTGAAATTAACAGGAACTAATGTTCATGAATTACTTAAATTCATTTAATATATGTCATGTGTCTTAATGTTATGGAAACTGAGTATTCGATCTCTAAAGTACGACAAGTCTAAAATTTATCACATTTATTTTTATCTTTATATCGTGTAAAGTTACAAGATCTAAAATTCTTGACATAATAAGTGTCTAACACGGGTATTTTTTTCAGCTGTTTGTTTGGTTGTAAATGTAATAGTTTATTTGCAAATCCGTTTTTTCTGATTTTCGAAACCATTTATAATTACGTTGGTTTACGACTACCAAATCAAAAACTATTTTTTAATTAAGCCTTTATTTAAGTACTTTTTTGCATTCACAATGCAATTTTTATTATTGAAAAATGGAAAATGAAGTATTTTGAAAAAATCGACCCATCTCACAAAACTCACAACCAGCTCCGATGGGACACGAACCCACGACCTTTCGCTTTCCGGGCTACTGCTCTAACCACTGAGCTACGGAGTCGTTATAAAAAATTGACGCCTTTTTTGGCTTTAGGTCTTCGGGCTTGCCCTGATCTCAGACCCTAGGCACGCCACTGCTATATCATCATGGTGTAAAGTTTTCCCTGACTAATAGCCGCTACACACGCTCCTATCCGACAACCGATTTGGTGCGGGCGAACTTCACTGCAGATCTGATCCGCGCCTACACACGTTCAAACCAAATCCACACCAAATCTGCCAGACCAAATCGGTCGGCGCTACACACGTTCCGATTTGGTCTGGCCGACCTCTAGCCGTTGTTGAAGTGTTGCCAGCCACTGCTAATCTCCCAATATTATTATTATTTATAAATACTGAAAACATCAATTTGCTTGCAATAAATAAATTAAAAAGAAAAATATTATCGGTTTTTAATGTTTTATTACTACAAAAAAAAACAATTTCATTTTTTTTTAATTTTCTGTTATTTTCATTAAAATACTAAACATGCTAAATATTTACTAAAAGCAGCACTTATTGATGAGGTGTTATGCCCTTTTTATATATATTTAGTTTTACGACAAATTGCTAGTTTTTAAACAAAATATTCTAAAAAAACAATTAGATAAATAGAATCTTTTCATAAATGGCCATATTTAAACCTTTCGTTCGTTCAGTCCTACGTAAAACTCATGAACGAGCATTAAATTGAATCCTCTGAAAATCCCTTAAACGTAATTTACCTGCTTTAAATATTTCCGCTTTTACATATTTTCTCCCTAAATCTAGGGGAAAACCTTCAAAATTGTCAACACTGCCAAGTTGGTCCGGTCGGAAGCCTACACACGTTCCGATTTGGTAGGAAGTGAAGTTCGTGCGAACCAAATCCGGCCGACCGCGTCAAACACGAATATGGTCGGACGACTACGCTACACACGTCCAGATTTGGTCTGGAGCAGACCAAATCGGCGGTCGGATCGGAACGTGTGTAGCGGCTATAAGGAATTACTGTGGGAGTCCACTAGGTAAATTTCGTACACTACCTCACCTGAGATAGGTGAGGTAATACACTGTGACACTACTTACTATTTAGAAATCTATGTAGATTATATCCGATTCGTTCCAAATGAATAAAAAAATTCAAATCACTTAGTTACCTTTTATGTTTGTTTATCCTTCGCGGAGTCTGCGACGAAATCTTCATTTTTTTATTCTTTTTATTGGCCATTTTATCTTAATCACTATAAAATATTTACAGAATTATTCTTGAATGAACCTAGTTAATGCATAAAACAAACAGTAGATACATATTAAATTTAAAATACATATTATCCTACAAACTATTATTATATATTTGTACAAACTATAACTAGGTACATTACACGACACCACAGATAATTATTTGTATCTATATAGCTTACTGAACTCTCTACACAATCAAATAATTGAATTGTTTTTAATTTCGCTCGTCGCAGGTAATTGCGCCGCAAAAATTGGCACGCGTCCGACCTCTAACTCATTCCGCAGGGGACTGATTGATTGAAATTACGACCGTCAACGTAGCAAAATAGGTTTTTTTCGAAAATAAACAATGCCTTAAAAAAAATTTGACTTATGACGGCCGGAATCCCTCGGCTATTCAAAGACAATTATTTTCGTATATTTTTCATTAACTAAAACCAAGTATTTTGCAAATAATACGATATTTGGATTACGATTAGATGGATGTTTGGGATTTTATTTGACACACTTAAATATCACCAATCGAAAAAAAACGGCCGGAAGCACTAGGTAAATAACTGTAAAATAACATATATTTTTTCCAAATTTTAAGTACCTGTGATTTGCGAGTAATCCATAATTTAAGATACCCTACTTTCGGGAATGCCCGCCTTAACGCTTAGGAGTTAAAGCATGTTTTTTAAGTACCATATGCACGAATAGACCTTTAGTTGTATTCTTTTAAATTATTTAGTTTAGCTGATGGTGGAAGGGTAAAAAACTGCATAACAGTTAAAAGTTGGAGGTTGGTGCTTGTCTTAATGTTCTAATTTAGATATGGGCTACAGTTTTAAACGTTGCACATAGTGCGACGCTTGCTTATTAGATTTCTTACACTAAAAATGGAAAAATAAACAAATTAAAAAAAAAACCGCCCTTCAAACAAAAACTGCTGACAAAAACTCACTTCCCAAAAAGACGTAAAAATAAAAAATATATTGTATCATTCCATTCATAGGACTAAATGGTGGGACCTTACTGAACTGATTGAAGTCGGTGTCAAGCCGAAAGTAACAAGAACAAAATATTTAGTGAAACAATAAAACACAATATCTCATGCGCGTAGTGGTGTGAAATACAAAACAATAGGTAGGTAATGGCTTGGCACCGACTTCAATCAGGTCAGTAAGTTCCAAGATTAATAGCCGCTACACACGCTCCTATCCGACCACCGATTTGGTGCGGGCGAACTTCACTACAGATCTGATCCGCGCCTACACACGTTCAAACCAAATCTGCCAGACCAAATCGGTCGGCGCTACACACGTTCCGATTTGGTCTGGCCGACCTCTAGCCGTTGTTGCAGTGTTGCCAGACACTGCTAATCTCCCAATATTATTATTATTTATAAATACTGAAAACATCAATTTGCTTGCAATAAATAAATTAAAAAGAAAAATATTTTCGGTTTTTAATGTTTTATTACTATAACCACTCAATGGTTCCTTGCCTCCCAGAGGCAAGTATTTTTACCCGCCCCAATGGTTCCTTGCCTCCTGGAGGCAAGCTGACAGCTAATTAAAATACTTTAATTAATTATGTCAAATCACTCTCTGTTCCTATCCAACTTATACCAATCTTAATCTAGACACCTTATTTTAATCGTAGAACAAGAAATTAGTTCAATTTAATAAAAATTTGGCGGATTATATTCGATTGAAGTTCGCCGACTTGCTTGCCTCCAGGAGGCAAGGAACCATTGCGTGATTTAGGCAATGTTAGCTAGTATGGAAAAATAAAATATAAAAATATAATTAAATATATTGTACTAAATATGTTGTAATATATTAATATATACTTGTTATGCCCTCAATACCCATAAAAAGTATATATTTAAAATTTCTCTACTTACAAAAAAGAAGTCGATACGAAATCGATCCATACTTTTGTAGCCCGTAAGGGTGATTCTTTTCTTACATTTTTATATCTTTAATTAAACAATATTTTTCTAAAAGAGAGTTATCTTTTTTTTACTTTTATCTAATAACAACATTGTAAACTAATATTTAAACACAAAATAGTCTGTAATAATTGTTTATTTATTAGTATTTATTGCATGTTTTAAAAAGAAATCGGTATAATATTTCCTTTTCTGCAACTTCAACTCGCTGTTTCTAATTAAATCGTAATAAAAATCCATCTACAAATTATAAAATCTTATTGCAAATTTAACTAGCATTATAAATCAATAATTAGTTTTTATTAAATCCTTCTAGTTTTTGAGTAAAACTTAATTTAAAGCCGAGCGAGCGAAGCGGAGCGGAGCGGAGCTGTGCTGAGGAACCATTGCCCCGTAAGCATATTTAAGCGTGCGTAACCATTGAGTGGATAAAAAAACAATTTCATTATTTTTAAATTTTCTGTTATTTTCAAAAACATACTAAAACATGCTAAATATTTACTAAAAGCAGCACTTATTGATGAGGTGTTATGCCCTTTTTATATATATTTCGTTTTACGACAAATTGCGAGTTTTAAATAAAATATTCTAAAAAAAAACTAAAAGATAAAAATAACCTTTTCATAAATGGCCGTATTTAAACCTTTCGTTCGTTCAGTCCTACGTAAAACTCATGAACGAGCATTAAATTGAATCCTCTGAAAATTCCTTAAAGTAATTCTATCTGCTTTAAATATTTCCGCTTTTACATATTTTCTCCCTAAATCTAGGGGAAAACCTCCAAAATTGTCAACACTGCCAAGTTGGTCTGGTCGGAAGCCTACACACGTTCCGATTTGGTAGGAAGTGAAGTTCGTGCGAACCAAATCCGGCCGACCGCGTCAAACACGAATATGGTCGGACGACTACGCTACACACGTCCAGATTTGGTCTGGAGCAGACCAAATCGGCGGTCGGATCGGAACGTGTGTAGCGGCTATAACAAACAAATATGACGTTTACTTTCAAGTGGCGCGCAGCTCGTTAAGACGCACACGTTGGGCTATTGTTATCTCTTTTTAACACACGACAAGTCGCCATTTGAGAGACGAGAGTCGATTATAGAAGGAATTGTTCATTTTCTTATGCTCCATCTACAGGAATAATACATCTATGGAAAATAGACTATTCTGCTTATAATGACTCTATTTAGTTAAAATAATAATATTACAAACGCCCTTGTTCTTTGGATTTTGTTTGAGTATTCATTTGACTCTTGTAATCCGGGCTCTCAGGTGAATTTTACTTTTTCGAGGTGAAGAACAAATATACTGTTTCGATCATCGCTTTATTTTGATAACTGATGGATAGGAAATATATCAATTAGTACATTGTCGTTTACAGAACGATAAAATATGGTTTAATTGTAGAGTACTATGTATTTTTGTAAAAAACGGTATTTGCGCCGCCATTTTGTGGTATTTGCGGCGCCATTTTAACAAAGCTATAAAACTGTCATTTTTTTGCGACCTTTGATTTTTTGGGATTGAGGGGTTAATCCACATAAGTTGCAAGCTTACTATAATCGATTAGTTACTCAGAATCTTAATTGATTAATCGCGGGAATCGATCACAGACTCTTATGGTTACATGCCTAATCATGTCACTTTAGCATGTGTCAAAACGGGAATCTTAATTTGTGACTACAGTCACAAAGTAACTACGCGGGCGGTCGCCCTAGCAGAGAGTCCGCTTAGAACAAAGTGCCATTTTCGTCACGCACACATAGACGTCACATATACAGGCAAAATGGGGCAGTTTGGGACAGTACTCAGTCGCGAGTCGCAAAGAGGTCAGTGATCGCAAGTTCCAAAGAGCATTTCATTGATCACTTCACGTCCGCGCCGCTACGTGTCACTGTGACACTTATATACCTATTTTACCGATAATTAACAAAATAACCAATATTATTACAGTTGCAGTGTATTTGGTTGTCTAAATACGACTAAAAACTGTGCATAGGTACACGTTCTTTAAATTTCCAAACGATATTGAAAGGTAAGTTATGTCAAACTGTTTTCTCTTGTTGGTAGGTGAGTATACCTAGGTACTTTTGGGACTAGCCGCTTTGATAACGACGATGAACCATACACATTCATCTTATAGTTAGCTGGGTGTGGTAAAACGCCAGTATTTGGGTTCTATTGGGTTCTATGGTTTAGTTAAGTAGGTACCTAGATATATTCTTTGTTGGCGCTCGACCGCCGCCCCCCGCCTGCCGGTCACAATCACAACTCGTAGAGTCGTAGCGGGTCACGCATAGGTAATCTAATGAGACCGATAGTTGTGGAGATCCTTGGGGGAGGCCTATTCCCAGCAGTGGGCGTCGTTCGGCTGACATGATGATGACGCTGGTCCTTATTTAGATGTTATAGTATTCTCAAAACTTCTTGGCGGTTCAGCGAACACAGCCACAAGTCATTGTTGACGAATTTTCAAGTAAAAGTTTTCGTTGCATTTTCTTTTATTTTAGCAGTGTTAAGAGATCCTACTTACATTTTAGAGACTTCAGTCATTAAACCCCAAATAACATTTTACTTCCAGTATTTTTTTTTCATCTAAGCGCACATCGTTCAGCGCTCAGCGTTCATTTTAAAAATCAAATGATTTATTTTCAGACGAACCTTATGGTTAAGTTTAATTGATCGAGAAGATGTACGCAACAAATGGTCAACATATCTTCGAGTTTGTGAGGCCCATTTCGAAACCAATTCTATAATCAAGACATCGAACCGAGCTGTCCTGAAAAAGGCACTAATCCCAAACTTTTGCTACATGTAAAAAAAAAAGAATCGCAAGCAACTGTGGAGACTAATGAATCTTGTACACAATATGAAAAAGTTAAATGTGATTGAAATTCACAAATAGCAACTCACGTTTCTGCAAATTCTCCCAGAAAAAGAAAGCTGAAAAAGGATATTCTTGAGTGCAAGAAAAGACTATAAAGAACAGCTGCGCCAGAAACAAATATGAACCTGTTTTCATCTCGCTGTTCTCCCGCTGTAGGGTTTGCGAACCGATAGCGTAGCTTCTATGACGTTCACAAGTATTGTAAAAACCAATCTAAATTGAATAAACAAATTTGACTTTGACTATTAAACTACTTATATTTTTTTATTTACCTATACACGATAAAAACACAACATAGGTATTTAAATACACTTTCTTGTTTTCAAAATAGTTACCACTATTGCTTGATACAGTTCTTGCGTTATAAAGGTTTTTCAATTTTTGAAGATGACGAGTTATAAATTCAACATTTAAGAAAATATTAATAATTTGAAGTTCTTGAACGAAAAAATTTATGGAACTTGTATACCCATTTAGGTTTCAACTATTTTTCGCTGAACTTGGCACCTTTTTTACCTTTATGTTTTCGTCGAACTTACTTAGTGTCTTTTTCACGTTTATGTTTTTAGTGGGATAACTATCACACCATATTTATATCTTGTTCATAGAGTACATTATATTATAACATATAGGAATGGAATACATTACAACATAATAGGTACGGTATAGGTACAATAGGATCTTGTCTTCGTCGTGTGTGGATTAGATGCTCTGTTTACCATCTAAGCAGCATCTAAGGCATGTAAACATGTTTAAGATGTATGTATAAACGAATTTATTTATGTATGATTGTTAACTTATACTACCTACTCCTTTATTCAGAATCAATACAGAAGCAACCCTAGTGAGTCAGACAAGGATAGGTATAGATTTTCAAAAATGGTGGGAGCGGTCCTTCTGTAAACTCTATATTTTGTGCTACAGTCGTCACAAAATAAGATGCCCGTTTTGACACATGCCAAAATGACGTGATTAGGCATGTAACCATACGAGTCTGTGATCGATTCTCGCGATTAATCGATTAAGGTTCTGAGTAACTAATCGATTATAGTAGGTTTGCAACTTATGTGGATTAAGACTAAAGTTATAATTATAAAATGTTAAACTTACTATAAGTATAGGTACTTACTTATACTTTTAATAAACGTATTATTAAAATATAAATTGACCTTTTATGTTATATAAACTTGAATCGAACCCACTTAAATTGCATAATTTATATAAGAGCGAACGCGCACTTGTGATTTTTAATGGGGCGATAGTTTGGTCGTACTCGAATTCAGTATAGAGTTATATGGCAGTGGCAATCGTCAGTGCGCTTAAACTATCGACCGATCAAACTATCGAAAATTACTGGCCGATAGTTGTACGATCAAACTATCGCACAACTATCGGCCGGGCGGTAATGTGCATAAAGGACTATGTGAGCGCGCGCACTGCATTCAACTAAACTATCGCACAACTATCGGTCGACTAAAAATCACAAGTGCTCGCAGGTTCTCCAAACCAAACTATCGGCCGACAGTTTGATCACGATCGTCTTACGATTCCGACTAAACTATCGGTCGACTAAAAATCACAAGTGCGTGTTGGCTCTAAAAGTGCAAGTATTTTAACTACAGCTCACAGCATAGACATGGTCATAGAGTAGCTACATTACTTATTATAGCGGCCTGTAGACGTTGGCCCAACCATTGGCCAATACGTCGTATATTAACACTTTTGAAAGAACCTTTTTAAACGTCTTGTTCGTTCAAAAGTGTCAATGTACGATGTATTGGCCAGTGTTTGGACCAACGTGTTTCTCCTCCTCAGTCGTTCACTCTTGGCAGAGTGGTCGTGGTTGATGACGGTGCTTTTTATTCGGTTCATTCGAAACGTTCTCGCTTGGATAAGTGTGCGTTTGCCTAGAAACCGTTTTATCGAAATCATTGTTGCCAATTCATAATTTCACTAATGCGCCAATCTAGTTTTCACACAAAAAAGATCAATTTTACAAATTAATCTATTAAAGTGGTTATAACGATTATTTCGATAAAATTGAATGAAGCTGGAGAAATCCTGCACACAACGGTTACAACACTAGTATTTAAAAAAATAAAGACTGAGAACGTAACTGTTTTTCGAGACGTTTCGTAGTTAATCGAATCTGAGTTTACTTTAGAATAAACGCAAAAATAATACGCGTAATACACTTTGCCTTATTTTATGACGCGTTAAAAAATGTAACATATTATTTTCATACGCCTTTGATAAGTAATCAGCATATATTTGATTTTTTGGTTTTCGTAACAAGTTACATTCTATTCTAGGGTCATTACCATGTGTCAAAACGGGCATCTTAATTTGTGACGACTGTAGTCTATATAATTTGTGTTTGTGAAGACTGTAGCGTGCCGTGCATTTCTCTAAATTTAATGGAATAATAAGCATATTAGCCACTGCAAAACAATGAATAGTATATTGAAATTAATACCACCGTGCCTGCAATATAATGGCATCAATAGAGTACACACGAGTCTTTCCTTAGCTGCATGGTCAAAATCAGTTCTGCCTAAAAAATTCTTAAATTATAATAAAAAAGTATATCCACCCCAAGAAATAGGTGATGAACGTCGCCCTGCGGTAAGAATATTACAGAATGCTACGAATAATAGAGTGGGCTTAATATAATAAATGTTGATATCAAAGATTGACAATATTTTTATACTTTCAGTATGTGTGTCATCAAAAGACTAATATTAAATACAGCCCAAAAAAGCTTTGGTATATAGCATCATTTGTCAGAGGAATGACTGTAGATGAGGCTGTAAAACAGTTAGATTTTGTAAACAAAAAAGGTGCGGCCTATGTAAAAGAAGCCATAATCGAAGCTCGAGAACTTGCTGTTCAGAATCACAATGTTGAGTTCAGAAGTAATTTGTGGATAGGTATGTTAAATTTGTTTGAATTACTGTTATTCTGATTAATATATTATATTGAAATATTACTTTTGTTTTAGCGGAATCATTTTCAACTAAAGGTTTGGTTATTAAAGGCATAAGGAGACATGCTCGTGGGCGAATGGGTGAAGTACGTTATCAATACAGTCATTACTTTGTACGCTTAGAAGAAGGTAAACCACCAAAAGATTATTACAAACTGGAATCTTTGTCGCCATCACAACAGCTTGACAAATGGATAGAGCAGATGAGAAAACGAAAAATTATAAACTCTTATTAGGTAATAAATACCTGGCAATAATAAAAATATAGTTAGACTATAATTTGTTTTTTATTTATGCTAAATATTAAATTAAAAGAAACTACTAGCTTTTAGGGTGTACCTACGCTGCGTCAGGCGTGATCACGACAGGTAGTCGTGCGCGCTTAGTAAATACAGGAGCACGCCTGGTCAGGGGGGGTCCACTGCTCTATATAGGTACCAAATTCCATGAAAGTCAGATCAGTTGTTTAGGCATGAGAAGGTAACGATGCCTAGACAAACAGACAGGAGCTACTTTTGCATGAATAATATTCGGACATTCTCCTACTCTTGAACTTAGTATGGGTCCTATGACAGCTCGTTCGTGCAAAGCAAAAAGTTTTTTATGCATTGGAATAAAACTCAAGAAAATCAGTATTTACACATTTTTTATGCGGTTTAGGCTAGAAAGTTAGACCTTATTTCTTGTTGAGAAACAACATTTTGCTTTGCACGAAAATGATTTGCATAGGACCCATGCTAAATTGAATAAAGTAAAGTGAGAAAAAAACTGTATCCCACGGGAATCGTACTTTTCCCGAGTTAAAAAAACCGTATGAAATTTTCCAGGCCAGAGCGCAATTTATCGTTTTGTTGTGATTGAGCCACAAACATCCAAACTCCGTATCTTTAAATACCCCTCAATATAAACTTTAACCCTCCTTTCTACCTTATTAGGGGTTTTTTTAACTTTGACTACGCAGATAATTTTTTATCCGGACCATATCAATTTCCATACTCCTTAGCCCAGAAATGAGAAAGTTTCCATATAAACTTCAACCCCCCTTTCTACCTGATTAGGGGAGGATTTTTTAACTTCGCATACGCAGATGATTACAATCCTGGCCAGTATCCAACATACCAATTTTCATACTTCTAATTTCAGAAATGAGAAAGTTCCATATAAGCTTAATCTCCCCATTTTACCCCATTATGTGGGAGATTTTTTTAAACATCGCTCAAAGATAGTTTTCAATTGTGACCAGTACCCTACGTACCAATTTTTATACTTCTAACTCTAAAAATGAGGAAGTTCCATATAAACTTGAAACCCACTTTTTACCCCATTTAGGGGTTATTTTTTTAACTTCTCCTACAGAGATCATTTTCAATCGTGATCAGTATCCAACAAACCAACTTTCATACTTCTAAGTTCAGAAATGAGGAATTTCCATATAAACTTTAACCCCCCATTTTACCCCATTAGGGGGGAGGTTTTTTTAATTCGCTTACGCCAATCATTTTCAATCATACATAACCAATATCCAAGGTATCAATTTTCATGCTTCTAAATTCATAAATGAGGAAGTTCCATATAACGTTAACCCCCCCATTTTACCCCTTCAGGGGGGGAGTTTCCCAAAATCCGTTCTTAGCGGACGTCTCCTATACATAATCTACCTTCCTGCCAAATTGCATCTTAGTTGGTACAGTAGTTTTCGAGATTTCGTGATGAGTGAGTTATGTCCCCTCGATTTTATATATATAGATTAGAAAAAAATGACCCGTCTCACAACTACTTTTTCTAATACTTACTTCATTTTCAATAATAAAAATTGCATTGTGAATGCAAAAAGTAAAAGTAATTATTCATCCTAATTAACAATTACTTATGAATTATAACCATCAAACCATAGTTTTGATATCCCTTATCTTATTTTGTTGTTTGTGTCCCCGAGTGTGCATCAAAGTTAATATTTATTTATTTCTATTTCAGTATATTCATCATCATCATCATCATCATGTCAGCCGAACGACGCCCACTGCTGGGCATAGGCCTCCCCCAAGGATCTCCACAACGATCGGTCCTGCGCTGCCCGCATCCAACGGCTTCCCGCGATCTTGACCAGATCGTCGGTCCACCTTGTAGGGGGCCTGCCCACGGAACGTCGTCCGGTACGCGGTCGCCATTCGAGAACCTTTCCGCCCCAACGGCCATCGGTTCTCCGCGCTATGTGTCCCGCCCACTGCCACTTCAATGATGCAATCCTTCGAGCTATGTCGGTTGTTTTAGTTCTCCTGCGGATCTCATCATTTCTGATTCGATCGAGCAGGGAAATACCAAGCATCGCTCTCTCCATTGCTCGCTGGGTGACTTTGAGCCTTCTTATGAGACCCATAGTAAAAGACCACGTCTCACTTCCATAGGTCATTACTGGCAACACACACTGGTCAAAGACTTTCGTCTTGAGACATTGAGGTATTTCGGACGCGAATATATGTCGGAGCTTCCCAAACGCTGCCCATCCGAGCTGGATTCGACGAGAGATCTCTTTCTCAAAGTTGGACTTACCTAACTGGACCGTCTGTCCTAGGTAAACATAGTGGTCAACAACTTCGAGTGTAATGTTCCCAACATTAACTGGAGCGGGTGCAACATGGGCATTGAACATGATTTTCGTCTTGTCCATGTTCATCTTAAGACCCACTCTTTGCGAAGCATTACCGAGATCTTCGAGCATTGTGTTCAGGTCTTCCAAGGTCTCAGCCATAAGAACTACATCATCGGCAAACCGTAGGTGTGTTAGGTACTCGCCATTGATGTTGATGCCGTATCCTTTCCAGTCCAGCAGCTTAAAAATATCCTCCAACGCAGCTGTGAACAGTTTGGGAGAGATGACATCTCCCTGTCTCACACCTCGCTGTAGTTGGATAGGATTAGAGCTCTGGGGCCCGATTCTACTAAATACATGGTAGTTCAATGACAAATCAATTGGACGCCAAAGTCTCAAACGGTAGTCTACTGTCCAAGAATGTTCAATGATTGATCATTGGTCGGTCATTGGTCGGCCAATGAAATACTATCCAACCAATCGGTAGTCTATTGTTCAATATAAAGTTTAAAATCACTACATAGTACCACTACATAGTTGCACCGCGGGCGGCCGCTAGTAAAATTATAAAAGTGTTTACATCTATACAAAAATCAGTGCAAAGTATCCGTAAAGACACAGGACGCGTGTGATATTGTTATTGCAAAAAATAAACCATGATTTTGCACGGAAAATAACAATTACAATAATTAAAGCTGGTGACAAAAGTGACCCAGCAAATTTTAGACCTATATCCATACTACCAGCAATAAGTAAAATATTTGAGAAATTAATTTATGCTCAACTTTTAGAATATTTTAAATTAAATAGTATATTGCATGAGAAACAGTTTGGTTTTTCAAAAGGTAAAAGTACAACTGATGCTGGGGTTGCATTTCTAAAACATGTACTTGATGCCTGGGAGGACAAGCAGGATGTAATAGCTATTTTTTGTGACCTTTCCAAGGCATTCGATTGTGTTGATCACCAAACACTATTAAGGAAGTTAAAACATTATGGTGTTTCTGAAATGTCAGTAAGCCTTATGCATTCATATCTGTATGAAAGAACTCAGAAGGTAGTTATTAATAAAACTGAGTCTACCGGAGCTCCCATTACTATGGGCGTACCCCAAGGATCAATATTGGGCCCGCTGTTGTTTTTAATATACATAAATGACCTTCCTTACTACGCGAAGAATTTATGTGAGACGGTGCTATTTGCCGATGATACATCTCTAGTCTTTAAAGTAGATAGAGGTGATGACTGTTCTGACGAAGTAAATAGTGCTCTTTCAAAAGTGTCACATTGGTTTAATAGTAATAATTTATCATTAAACTCAAAGAAAACTAAGTGTTTAAAATTTTCGTTACCTAATGTAAGACAAGTTGATTTTCATATTAGACTAGACGGCGATACAGTCGAATTCATTAACAATACAAAATTTCTAGGTATTATATTAGACTCGCGACTACAATGGGATCCTCATATCGAAGCCTTGGCGAGTAGACTCAGTTCGGCTGCATTCGCAGTTAAGAAAATAAGGCTCTTAACCGATATTGAAACGGCTAGAATAGTCTATTTTAGTTATTTTCATAGTGTTATGTCCTACGGCCTTTTGTTGTGGGGCTCAGCCGCTAACATCCAAAGTATATTCGTGCTCCAAAAAAGGGCTATTCGCGCCATTTACAACCTCCGATCGAGAGATTCTTTAAGAGATCTATTTAAAGAAATAAACATTTTAACTGTTGCAGGACATTACATCTATGAAAATATAATTTATGTGAAAAAGTGTTATAATACATTTGTAAAGCAGAGCGATATTCATCGCTTTAACACAAGAAATAAAGATAAACTTGTCGTTCCCAAGTTTAGGCTAGAAAAATCCAGAGCCTCATTTCTGGGGAAAAGCATAGCCTTTTTTAATAAAGTTCCACAGCATATAATCGAACTACCATTGCATAAATTTAAATGTTACATTAAAGAGTCGCTGATGAGCAAAGGATACTATAAAGTAGACGATTATTTGAATGACCGCAATGCATGGTCATGATGTAACACATAACATAATCACTGTTTAATATGATGTATTTTTATACTAAGCAATTGTTGTATTAGTAACGATATGTTTTTTTTTGTAAATGTCGTTACCTAACTAAGAAACGCTGGCAAGTTTCTTGCGCCCATTCTTCTTGTCAGTTAAAAAAGTCTTGAATGGGTGGTAGGAAAATATTGACGATTCATAAGTACATATTTATTATGTCTAAGTGAATAAAGAATATTTTTATCTTATCTTATCTTTATTACCAAACAGTGACTAAAACAAGTGTCATATCAATATTGAAACAATACCTATTGCAAAAGTTATGCAAGTGTAAACGGATGAAACATTTTGGGGATATATTTAAAACACTACAGTGATAAAGTGCATAAATAATTTAAGTGAACAAGTGAAAATTAATTTAAGTGAAAAAAGCAAATTCACTTCCACCGACTTTTGCTTTATAAAATAAATGTTGAAGTCGATTCTGATTGACTTTTTCGTCACCCTCTCTAAGCTTTCGGTAGCCTAAAAGGCAAGTGGTTGGACTTAGACGCTCACGCTAATAGTGCGGAAGAAACGAGTTCAATTCCCAAGAACAATTGAAAATTTTGCTTTTTTATTCCACTTTTTTATGCTTATTTTATAAGACATAAATATAAACAAATAAATAAAATACCTCTATACAATTTTTATACAAATCGATAAACAAAATTTGTAAATAAATTAAATAAGGACTATGTAATATTTAAGTATCGACATTTACGTAAATAATAATATTAATAAATAAACATACGTACATAAAATAACAACAGGACTATATTAATAAAAACCATTATCATAATAGAGATCAGTGTTGGTGTGAAAACGTTTGCAACAAAAAAGAATGCGAATTTACAGCAATATTTTAAATTATTGACATGGTGAAGTAGTAAAAAAGTGATATAACCCGATAATTCTTCATTATAAACCAATATACTGGAAGTGTGTGTCCTACAATTAAAGGGAAAGTGAATATAAAGTGAAAAAAGTGATTAAATAAACAACAAAAATCTATATATGACTCGTATACAACGACAATTACGTCATTCAATTTATTTACACTAATACGGTTCATAATTTCGTCACAACTGCTAGTGCTCCGATGGCTCCGACGGTCGGAAGCTAATCCTTGTTAAATAAACAATTATTATTCAACATTCAACTAAAAAATTCGACTACGAAGCGCCATCTTGAAAGATACTTTCTAAACAACGAATACAAACAATGTCGTCAACAAAGAGAAGTAGAAGAATTAAAAACAGCAGTGAAAAGGCAACACAAGAAATAAATTGTTTCAAATGCAATGCAAAAGTGGACATTAAAACTACTGTACAGTGCTCATTGTGCAAGAACCGATACGAATTTGGTTGCGCAGGCCAATCCGAAAAACTTTATCGACTTATGGATACAGACAGCAGAAATAATTGGAAATGCAAAACTTGTAATCAAAAACAAGTAACTTCAAGACAAAAACAACATATAAAAATAACAGCGAATGACGAGAACCAGACAACTTGTTATAATAATTCCAATGTAACCACAAGGAAGAAACTTCTTTCACCGTCTCGGAATGCACAACACCTGCCAACAAGTAATACGTTGCATTCAACTCCAACTAGTGGCACTTCAAGAATTAATGACTCCCATTTACTTACACCAATAGACGCCTCCAGTGATCAGTCCAGTCTTCAGTCATTTGCGTCGCCCGAACCATTTTCAAAAAGCATGGACTTCGTAAAAAACAACTCATTATCAGTACAAGAAATGCAAGATACAATAAACTATTTAAACATGCAACTCGCAAGTCTACAAATTGAATTTGAAGACACTATAATAAAAAATAACAATTTAGAAAAAGTTATTAATAAGTTGACTTTAGAAAATAATACACTGAAAATGCTTTGCCAATCACCGATGCCGGGAAAAAAAACAAGCAGCTCTCGAAAAAAGAAAATTCTCTCTGAGTCCACTCCTGGTACACCATGCAATCGTTTAATTATGACTCCAACATTTTCCTTAACTACACAAACATCTGATGACAATAGTGATGAATATACAATATCTACATTACAACAAAGAATTGTGGAATTGGAACAAAACTTGAAAAGTGCTGAGGCTGAAATTGTGGATCTGAAACATCATATAAAAATACTAAAAGAGAAAATAAATGAACAGCAACCTGTTTCACAGCAAGTTATAGACTGCTCACCTTTTTGCCAGGATACTACGGAGGATAACATCAACAAAATACTGATACTTGGCACCCAAAGATGTGTCAACCTCGCTTCTGCATTAATTTATTCAAGAGCTAATACAAAATACAACAAATATTCAATCACAGCGGAAACAAAACCGTATGCATTTAGCAATGATCTGTTAAGAAACATTGAAAAAATTGAATTGAAACCAAATGACAAACTAGTAATTTGCACTGGTGAAAATGACTATGACCTTAAAATTCTTACTAGTCAACTAAAAAATTTTGTAAATAAATTTGTTTCTAATCATATTATTATTTTAAATATATCAAATAACAATTATATTAATGTAAATCAAGTAAATTCTGTATTGAAAAATATTAGTCACGAATATAAAAACTGTCATTATATCGATAGTAAAAGTAATAATGTTAATAAAATGTGTAAAGCTATTAATTTTGAAATAGATTATATTGATTATCATGACAAATATTTAAATTTCAGTTCGCTAAAAAGAATTATAGCTGGTAATGGAGCAGATAAATCGGAATGCGCTACACGGAATTATCGTAAGGGGACTATCCCGTATTACTTTAATCGTATACAATGCCAGCCACAAACGATTAACGAAAGCAGCATATTAGAAAGAAAACCATTAAGTGCCAAAAAAGGTACTATTCCGCACTATTTTCCAACCATAAAAAATAACCATTTTCATCAGAATATTGCTAGCGTCCTCGCAAAACAATCTCTTTTGGAAGTGACATTATTAGAATTGCGCGATTCCAGTGAATATCCTGATGTTATATGTCTGACGGAGACTTTTTTTACGGAAAGGGTATGATAATTATGTAGAAATTAACAACTTCAATCTAGCTGCTACGTTTTGCAGAGATAAAAATAGAGGGGGCTCCTGCATTTTAGTAAGAAACAATATACCATACAAAGTACTTTCTTACTTAACTAAATATGGTGAACCACATATATTTGAAATTTGTGGAGTAGAAATTACTGATCATGATTTATTAATTATTGCGTTATACAGAACGCCTTCCTCTGACGCTGTTGCTTTTTTGAATAAGTTGAATGAAATGCTATACGACATTACCAAATACAAAAAAAATACTACCAGGATTATAATTGCGGGGGACATCAACATTGACACACTAAAAAATAATGATGTAACACGTCATCTTAGAGACATATGTCACAATTATAATTTAATAGTACACATTGATGTTCCAACGCGTAAAAAAGCATGTATTGATCACATACTCAGCAATATACGGAATGCTGATCCTTGTGTAAAATCTTTGTATCTGTCAGACCATGATACGGCTCAAATGTTAAGCTTTCCAGTACAGAAAAGTTATTTGAAACCTGACTCATACCACGTTTATAGAAAAGTTTATAGTCAAGAAAACGTTGACAAATTTCGAAACTGCCTAAAGAATATCTCGTGGTCGGATGTTTACAATGAGACAGATATGGATAGAGCCTTTGATAAGTTTCATGAAATTTTTTGTCTGTTTTATAACTTATGCTTCCCTTTTACAAGATCATACGTTCAGAACAGAAATGCGTGTACCAAATGGATAACTAGAGGGCTAAGAAAAAGTTGTAAGACCAAAAGATTACTTCGTTGCCAATACTACAATACAAAATCAAACATAATAAAAGAAAAATATTTATCATATTCAGCAGTTCTCAAAAAATGCATAGTAAGAGCCAAAAAAAGTTGTAACGCAAAGTTCATTAACAAAAGTAAAAATAAATGTAAGGCAACTTGGGTGGTCATAAATAGAGAAGTTAATAAAAAATTGTCAAAAACTGATGAGTTTAAGGCTATCAGAACTAATAACGCTCTTTTAACAGACCCCGTTGATATGGCCAATGCTTTTAATGACTTTTTCTTAGATGTTCAAAATAGCAATTCTTTACCGAAAGCAACAATGTCTACAAAAAATAATGTTACCGGGAAGTCAATGTTTCTTGAGCCCATGTCTGAAGCTGAAGTACAAAGAGAAGTCATGTCTTTAAACAATACGTATTCTGAAGGTTACGATGGAGTTAGTACAGCCATACTAAAGGCCTGCATTACAGATATCATTCAAATACTTGCATATCTCATTAATCTGTCTTTCTCAACCGGAACTTTTCCTAAGGCATTAAAGCTATCAACAGTCAAACCGCTTTTCAAAAAGGGCTCTAAAGAAGACATAAGTAATTATCGACCGATAAGTCTGGTATCTATTTTCTCTAAAATTTTTGAGAAGTGTATGTATAAGCAATTACTAGCCTTTTGTCAAAAATATGGCATTATAAAAACCGAACAGTACGGTTTCCAAAAGGAAAAATCGACTGAATTAGCTATTTTTGACCTATTGAATATAATCTTGACTAATTTAAATAATAACCGTTTGACTACTGGAATGTTCTTTGATCTGACTAAGGCGTTTGACTGTGTATCTCACGATATACTGTTGCAAAAACTGGCATCCCTTGGAATTAGAGGTATCCCACTTCAATGGCTTACTTCTTATTTGGTCAATCGTAGGCAGTACGTGTCCATCAGTAGTGTTAGAGCTAAGGAAATGAAATTATTTGAATCTGACCGTAGAGAAAATGAATGCGGGGTACCACAAGGCAGCATTCTAGGACCCATTTTGTTCCTACTGTATATAAATGATTTGACTGATTCAATTGACCATGAATGTATACTTTACGCGGACGACTTATCAATAATAGTAGCTACGAATAAAGAACACAACTCAATAAGCAATCATGAATTCGAAATCAATAAAACTATCGATGCATTGTGTGAATGGCTTGCTGCAAATAATTTAAAGATAAATCTCAGTAAATCTGTTCTTGTTCAATTCAATAAATCTAAGCATGCTAAATACAATTTTAGGTTAAACAATACAAAAATAGATGAAGTGACCCATATCAAATTGTTGGGTGTCACTATAGATGAAAACTTAAGCTGGAATTTTCACGTAGACAGCCTTTGCAAGCGAATAAACAAGTTTGCATATGCTATACGCCAAGTTAAAAAAGTAACAGATAAAAAAACTGCTATTCTCACCTACTACTCTTATGTTCAATCGATTCTGCGTTACGGCCTTATTATATGGGGAAACTGTACTAACTGGAAAAGGGTGTTCATTGCACAAAAAAAATGTGTTAGGGCCATAGGTGGCATTAGACCTGGGCCCCGATTCTGCTAAATTAGGAAAAATCACCAGACAACTATCATACAGAAGTCATACCAACGAACTACCAGAGTCAATTGGTATTCTACTAAATTTGTTTGGTTTCACGACAGGATGACATCTGGATGACGACAGGACAGGATGACGACAGGATGACATCTGGATGATCATTGCATTAAAGTTATTGTACATGATAGCATGCATGATAGGATAGGTGACATGAAATGTGTCAGTTATTTGCTTCATTATTCTCTTTCGGAAAAGGCAAAGAAATAAATTTTATACAGCCATTGCTTCCTTCAAAATTTACAATTTTTTTTTATCAATAAACGTGCTGGACTTGTTTTTTTAATTGCATTTTTTTTAATCATTTTTACAGGATTTCGAACCAAATCTAAAAGGGTTTTGTGCCTATTTAGGGTTCCGGCGTAGTCAACAAGGAACCATAGTTTCGCCATGTCCGTCTGTCCGTCTGTCCCCAGACTAGCTAGAGTCTTAGTACTAGAACATACTTATAAATCACCCCGACAAAGTGGTGAAGTAAAAATTAATAAATATTTTTTTTTCGGTATTCTCTTCTACACGTTAAGTGGCCGAAGTGGGGATGTATTTTTTTCTTGTCTACCCCATAGTGTGGGGTGTCGTTGGATAGCAATTTTAAAAATATTGCGAGTTTGTGAAAACAGTTTTTTGATTGAAGCATCCGTTCTTCGGGTTATATCCAGCCTTCGTCAGTCTAAATGTGCGCACAAATTTCGCGTCCGGGAGCAAAAATGGGTCAACATTTTGACGTAATGTCGCGCGATCTCGCCGTCGATTTCGTCGCTGTTGATTTCTTTGGTCTTGCCTATCAGCGATTTCTAATAATCGCCGACGTAAAATAAAGTTTGACGGATTCATCTTAACGATAATTCCACCAACAAACGTGAATAAACTAAAGAAACACAATATTTTTAATTTTATTTGTAGTCTTCACCTTTCTACAGACGAACAATTTGATTGACTAGCTTACTTTTGCAAAATGACAAAACAATGACAAATCAATGACAAATCAATGGTCGATCATCGGTATTTGCAAACGTCAAATAAGGACTAGCATACCGATTAAACGACAAGTGATTGACCATTGATTTATCATTGAACAATAGACTACCGATTGGTTGGATAGTATTTCATTGGCCGACCAATGACCGACCAATGATCAATCATTGAACATTCTTGGACAGTAGACTACCGTTTGAGACTTTGGCGTCCAATTGATTTGTCATTGAACTACCATGTATTTAGTAGAATCGGGCCCCTGATGAGTCCTGTGTGCCGCTTTTTGAGGAGTTTGGTTTATTACCACTACCATCACTATATATTTTAGAAGTAAGCATATTTGTCATGAAATTTAAATACTTGTTTAGAAAAGCATGTGACAGTCAAAGTAATAGACAGCGTAGAGATCCGCATAGGCTAGTATATAAGGAAATACCTAAATCTGACAAATATCTGAAGAGTTGTCTCACTTTATGTGTAAAAATCTTTAATAGAATACCAAATGAATTTAAATGTATTAATAACATAGATTTATTTAGGAAAAAATTACACGCGTGGTTGAGTAATTATAATTTTTATAATATAAATGAATTTTTTGACATGAAACTATAAGTTATTAAAATAGATATACCTACTATAATTTTGAATGATTGTACCTAAAATAAACTTGACATAATAATAATATTGGAATTAACGTAATCTAATTAGAAAATTGACATATACCTACCTAATATTTTAAATTTTGACATAAGTAAATGTGTTAAAGTTATTTTAAATTTGCATGCTTTTAGTTAACGGCAAAACATGTGACCACACCTATTTTGTAAGATCATTTGACACCATGTTTTATGCAAATAAAGAATTATGAATGAATATGAATATGAATGATAAATCAATGGTCAATCACTTGTCGTTTAATCGGTATGCTACTCCTTATTTGACGTTTGCTAATACCGATGATCGACCATTGATTTGTCATTATTTGTCATTGTTTTGTCATTTTGCAAAAGTAAGCTAGTCAATCAAATTGTTCGTCTGTAGAAAGGTGAAGACTACAAATAAAATTAAAAATATTGTGTTTCTTTAGTTTATTCACGTTTGTTGGTGGAATTATCGTTAAGATGAATCCATCAAACTTTATTTTACGTCGGCGATTATTAGAAATCGCTGATAGGCAAGACCAAAGAAATCAACAGCGACGAAATCGACGGCGAGATCGCGCGACATTACGTCAAAATGTTGACCCATTTTTGCTCCCGGACGCGGAATTTGTGCGCACATTTAGACTGACGAAGGCTGGAGTCAGGGAGTTGGCGGAGGACCTCACTCCACTTATTCCGAATGAGATGAGGCGTGATGGGATACCCGTGATGTTGAAGGTATCCTACTAATATTATAAATGTGAAAGTTTAGATGTTTGGATGTTTGGATGTTTGGATGTTTGGATGTTTGTTACTCAATCACGCGAAAACGGCTGAACGGATTTGGCTGAAATTTGGAACATAGATACTTTGTAGCCTGGAGAGGAACATAGGCTACTTTTTATCCCGGAAAAACCTCACATTCCCGCGGGATAACGTCATGTAGTCCACGCGGGCGAAGCCGCGGGCGGAAAGCTAGTGTTATAATATTTAGTTAAACTTCAATATAACCCGAAGAACGGATGCTTCAATCAAAAAACTGTTTTCACAAACTCGCAATATTTTTAAAATTGCTATCCAACGACACCCCGCACTATGGGGTAGACAAGAAAAAAAAATACATCCCCACTTCGGCCACTTCACGTGTAGAGGAGAATACCGACAAAAAAAATATTTATAAATTTTTACTTCACCACTTTGTCGGGGTGATTTATAAGTATGTTCTAGTACTAAGACTCTAGCTAGTCTGGGGACAGACGGACAGACGGACAGACGGACATGGCGAAACTATGGTTCCTTGTTGACTACGGAACCCTAAATAGGCACAAAACCCTTTTAGATTTTGTTCGAAATCCGTAAAAATGATTAAAAAAAATGCAATTAAAAAAACAAGTCCAGCACGTTTATTAATAAAAAAAATATTGTAAATCTTGAAGGAAGCAATGGCTGTATAAAATTTATTTCTTGCCGAAAGAGAATAATGAAGCAAATAACTGACACATTTCATGTCACCTATCATGCATCTATCATGCATGCTATCATGTAACTTTAATGCAATGATAATCCAGATGTCATCCTGTCGTCATCCTGTCGTCATCCAGATGTCATCCTGTCGTGAAACCAAACAAATTTAGTAGAATACCAATTGACTCTGGTAGTTCGTTGGTATGACTTCTGTATGATAGTTGTCTGGTGATTTTTCCTAATTTAGCAGAATCGGGGCCCTGGTTCTGTAATCGGACCGACATGGTGGCGTTTTGGTATAAGTACCTCGATGTACCTGTGGTCTATTTGGCACCTCTGGAGAGACTGCAGCACCGCCCAAGTCTCAATCGAATCAAAGGCTTTCTCATAGTCCACGAACGCCAAGCAAAGTGGCAAGTTATACTCTTCGGTCTTCTGTATAACTTGCCGCAGCGTATGAATGTGGTCTATGGTACTGTAGCCTTTCCGGAACCCGGCTTGTTCGGGAGGTTGGAAGTCGTCGAACCTGCGAACGAGACGATTCGTAATGACTCTCGAAAACAACTTATAGATATGGCTCAGAAGCGAGATGGGTCTATAGTTCTTCAAGAGAGTTTTATCACCCTTCTTGAAAAACAGCATCACATCGCTTCTGCCCCATGCCTTTGGCGTTTTGCCCTCAAGGATGACTGAATTGAAAAGCTTCTGGAGGACTTTAAGTCGGATAAAGAAATTGCAAATATATTCGATAATTATTTTGTAAATATTCCGTTGAAAACGACATCAGATTTGGATTCTTCACCAGCGGCTGCTGCCTCCATGCTTAGAAACAACGTAACTGAATGCGGGTCTTTGTTTCATTTTAAAAGTATTGAAGCTGTAGATATTATAAAAGCTTTTAAGTCACTTAAAATGAAAAACACAACTGATCTATGGGGTATATCTGTAAATATTATCAAAAGTATTGTTTACCCAATTGCTCCCTATCTTGCTGACATTTTTAATTTGTGTATTGAGCAAGGAGTTTTTCCTGATCTTATGAAATTCAGTAAAGTTATTCCTTTATTCAAATCAGGAGACAAAGAAGACCCAAGTAACTATAGACCGATATCAATACTGCCCGCCCTTAAGTAAGATAATTGAGAAAATAATACTGGAACAGTTATTAACGTATTTTAATTTAAATCATCTTTTACATAGTAAACAGTTTGGTTTTTCAAAGGGTCGATCTACAACTGCTGCTGGGGTTGCGCTTTTAAGGCATATATTTAAGGCCTGGGAGGGGTCGCAGAATGCTCTTGGCATTTTCTGCGACTTGTCTAAGGCTTTCGATTGCGTGGAGCATCAGACGCTGCTGTTGAAGCTAAATCACTATGGTGTGAAGAATAATGCTCAAAATTTGTTATTGTCGTATCTCAGTTCCAGGACTCAGACCGTTGACATTAATGGCGAAAAATCATCCGGCTGTCATGTTAAGATGGGCGTACCTCAAGGTTCAATTTTAGGGCCGTTCCTCTTTTTGGTTTATATAAATGATTTACCGTTCTTTGCAGAAAAATTTTGTGAGATTGTCTTGTTTGCGGATGATACCTCCCTGATTTTTAATATAGACAGGAATAAAACTCAGTTTGACGATGTAAATGAAGCACTCTCACAGATTCTTACTTGGTTTAATGTAAATAATCTAAAGCTTAATGCAAAGAAAACAAAGTGTGTCCAGTTTGCTTTGCCTAATGTACGTGATCAACCTATTAATATTAAAATTAATGATGAAAAATTGGATTTAGTAGATTCAACCGTTTTCTTGGGTGTTACTCTTGACGGGAAACTTCAATGGACCAAACATATCACGACGCTTGCTGGTAAACTTAGTTCAGCTGCATATGCTATTAGGAAAGTGAGACATTTAACAGATGTCGAAACGGCTAGGATTGTGTATTTCAGTTATTTCCATAGTATCATGTCTTATGGTATTCTGTTATGGCGGACAGCAGCTGATATACAGACTATATTTATTTTACAAAAACGAGCTATCAGGGCGATTTATCAGCTAGGCTCCAAGACATCTCTCAGGGACAAATTCAAAGAGATTGGTATATTAACAGCTGCATCCCAATTTATATTTAATTGCATAGTTTTCGTTCGTTGCAATATAAATGCATATATCAAACATAGTGATTTGCACAACCGTAATACTAGAAATAAAGATAAACTTGTAATGCCTCGGTACAGGCTAGAGAAGGTTCATGGATTTTTCCTGGGTCTTGGAATACGCTTTTACAACAAAATTCCAGATGGTCTATTGGACTTGCCTATTGAAAAGTTTAAGATGCACATAAAAAATGGCCTCGTTAAAAAAGGATATTATACTGTTAACGACTACTTAAAGGACAAAACGGCTTGGTCATATTTTTTTTTTTTTATTGTATTGTGTTACATTCTAGTATTTCGCATTTGTTTTTTTTAAATTCGGCATTTAACACGGGTAGCTTAAGTATGTCATGCTCTCGTTAAACATTCCTGCGGTGGTGTCGTGTGAGTCGGGTCGTTACGTTCCCTAAAATATGGTTGAGCGAAGCGATGGCTGGCTCATGCGTCATGCTCGTGAACGGGTGCTGCCAGTGGGGTGGGTCTGCTCATGTCTACTTGTGTTAAAGGTGTTCGGGATATGGTTTATAATAGTATTATATAGATTTATGAGCGAGCTGGTGTGTCTCATGGTAATTTTGGTACCCGTGTCTAACAGTTACGGCAATTTTTCTAATAATTGTATTATTTATTCAAAAAATCCTTTTATTTGTTAATACTTATAGATTTGAATATGCGGCGCAGCTTGCAGTTTCCTTTTTATTAATCCTATAATATAATGTGAATAAGATTAAGATTAGTGTGTTCATTAAACTATTTGATTCCTTGTTTGGTTGAAAATTGTTTACTGTTTTAGGTAATAAGCAAAATTGTACTTAATTTTAGCGGTATTCTGTTTGTGATGGAAAGTAACCTTACTATTATGTGAAGGTCATTTTTCAAATTTGACGACTCTGTATAAGTTAAAACAGGGAGAAAAAAATAGCCCTTGGCGAGTTTCTTGCCGGTTCTTCTCGCTACAAGGTCTCCTGCCGTAGGATTTGCGAACCGATGGCGTAGCTTCATTGACGTTCATAAGTGTTGTTAAACAAACCTAAATTGAATAAACGATTTTGAATTATTGAATTATTGAATTATCGGCTTACCGCCCGCTCTCAGAAGCTCTGTTGTGATTCCGTCATCGCCCGCCGCCTTGTTGTTTTTAAGCTGCTTGAGAGCCATTCTAATCTCGTACAGGCTGACGTCCGGGATATCTTCGGTATGGTGTCGGGTAAGCTTGGCTCTAGGGTCTGTAGCCTTGCTTTCAACTGTAGCCTTGCTTTCAGTATATTAGTTCCAGTAATCAAGGGAAATCAAAAAACTAGCAAGAATTGTTTAAGAAGTGTAATCTCTTATGTCAAAAGAATATGGAAGTTGCGGAACACTTTAAAACAAGAAGAAACTCGATTTTCATTTTAATGTAAATAATGTAATTTTCGTATGACAGAAGACACTCTACCTACTCTAAAAAATCGCCTGTTCAAGGAAGCGACATCCACGATATTAGGAAAAAATGAATGTAATAAAACATATAAAATTTATATGCACTTGTTTTCCATAACCTTAACTGTTACTATGTTGTTTTTACTAGAGTTTCAAGCGTTTCTTCCATGTTTGAGGTATAAGTTATACCTCAAACGGAAGAATAGTACATGGAAGAAACGCTTGAAACTCTAGTTTTAAGTTGTTGGGTTTCAAATTTCCCGCCTACTAATTTTTGAAATTCCCCGCCATGCTAGTTTCGTTGGGGATTACGACAGATGGCGTAAGTCGAAATGGTCTACCATTTTTTTGTATGGAGTTGACATTCTTCTCCTTGTGAGTAATATTATTCTATGCGCCTGGGGCCCGATTCTCAGGAATTCGAACTTTTTCAGTGTGGTAATTCGTATGTCGAACATTTTGTTTGTGGTTTCTATTGAAAAGTTAGAACGTTGCAAACAAACTAAGCTGTCTCACATGTCAACAAATTCATTTTGACAGCTAAGTTCGTATACGAACATCTATTGGTTTTTACCATTCGTAGCGTTCGACTGGTTTTCGATCGAACTTTTTCGATTGTGAATTTCTGACAATACAAAAACTGTGTTATATTTGAATTTCGAGCTATAAATGTGAGCTTTTCTCGATTGCCTGAGAATCGGCCCCCATGTCTTACGCCGCGCGCAAGCTGCTGTGTGCGTGTCCGTCAAGATGGCGGGATCAAACATGGAATCCAGATAATTTTGATAATTGTATATACTACCTAATTACTACTATTTGCTACCTTCGGTGAAATAATTACTACCTTGATATTTTTAAAGTTATAAGCAAAATGATTTGGTCTCGCCATCTTGATATCAAGATGGCGGGACCAAACTAAACCATTCGCTGTTATTAATTACATTTGATTTTAATATTTACTACCTCTTTGCTACCTACACATAGTCATACCTCAAAGTTACTGTTGCTATAATTTTGAAGTTATGAAATATAAATTGTGGTCTCGCCATTTTGATGATCTCATTTTACTAAAAGAACAATTAGTTAATATATTTTCTAATTGTTATAATTTACTACCTTATTTCTACTTTAACGCACAATAATTGAAATTAATTTATTTCAAGTAATTTTGAATAAAATAAAATAAATACTTGTCACTACTTTTTTATTCTATTGTATATATTCCTATAATGTTTGGCATAGTATGTATCAGTGTTGGCATTAGTTAGTGGCATTTTCAATCGATTAGTTAGTGCGGTTGATTGAATCGTGATTGAAGTTAGTCATGACTAAAATAGTATAATAACCAATTAGCGGCCAACTTTTTTGTTTGACTATGAGTGCAAATCTTCATTTCGCTTAATTTAAAGAAATATGTTAATTTCCAAAATCCAAGATGGCGACCAACTTTTTTATTAGTAGGCCAATTTCGATGAAACTCAGTTTTTTGTACTATTTTGACAAGAAAACAGCAGCGCAATGTTTACAACATCAGCCATTTGATGTCCCCACTGCTGGGGCACTGGCCTTCGTTATCAGTGCTGGCGCAGTGCAGTGCAATGCGCGCTCGGAAACGGTTGCGCTCGCACATAATTGCATAAGAGTCGAATTACTCGTAATTCACGTTAAGCGCGGCTGAAGCCGCTGCGCATTAAACTTCACTATGGGTTCCCAGGGTTCCCGGGTTTGAGGAGCCCGTGGCGCAGTGGATAGTGCGCTTGGCCTGCGATCGTTGAGGTTAAGCAACGTTCGCAATGGTCGGTCACGGGATGGGTGACCAAAAACTTTTCATCTCGAGCTCATCCGTGCTTCGGAAGGCACGTTAAGCCGTTGGTCCCGGCTGCACATGCAGTCGTTAATACCCACCAATCCGCACTGAGCCCGCGTGGTGGGTCATGGCTCATTCTCCTTATTCATCCATAAGGAAGGCCAGTGCCCCAGCAGTGGGGACATTAAATGGCTGATGATGATGATGATGATGGGTTCCCAGCAACTCATAGTGAATGAAGCTTTGGCGTTTATCCAAAATGCCATCTATACCATGGACGAAGTCAGCATCGTGCAGATCTGCAAGTCCAACTTCAACGAAGCTGAGATTTGCAGTGGCAAGGCGCTGCTGTTCAAGAGCATCGGTTAGGCCGACGAAACGCCATCTCACCGGAGAGACGGAGGTGTGAAGAGTCTTCAGGACATAATTTATTTTATTTTATTTAACACACATTACATCTATCATTACAGGAAAGTTCCTAATTCAATAGTGTAGTCAGCGTTTTATAAATACTTATTTACTATAATATTATGTAGTTGCATGCATTCAATTCAATTAATAATCAATTCTTAAATTATATTTTATATCCACCTAGTTTGAAACACTCTGTACAATATTTATTATTCAGGTATTTTTCTTTATATTTAAAATTGATTTATAAGTATTTCATTACATCTTAAAAATTCATTACAAATCATTATAATAATGTTTTTTATAAATTTATAAATTATCTATTTTATTTATTTATTTAAAATATAAAACATTAAAAATATACTTATATATAATCTTAAAACCAAACCATGAAAAAATTGGTACCTTTGATCAAAACTCAATCAAGTATCACGGTTACTAATAACATAACACTTTCAAGGTTACGTTCTCGAACTCGCTCCTTGAACATGTGAATAAATCAATTTTTTCGGCAACTGCATTTAGCATGTGCAAAGTTCGCGTTAAAGGTGATTTGGCCAGCAGGTCGGTCCTGGCGCGGGGAATCGCGAGCAGCCGCGCCCGCCGCCGCCTCCACACACATTTATTTGGCACGCACAAACCCAGCTGCTTCAATAAGTACGAGTTGGAGACAATACCTCTTAGTACCGTAATAACATAAAGAGTGAGAGCCAAATCCCTCCTTGTCTCCAATTTGTTGTATCCAACCATGCACAAAACGAACAACAACGGATAAAAAGGATAAACTCCATAAAGTTTCAGGTACAAGAACCTCGTAAACTTGTTTTGTATGCGCTCCATCATCTGTTTATATTTCGATTCGTGTGGAGCCCATACTGCCGCGTTAAACTCCAGATGACTTCGAATGAGTGCATTATATAGGGCCGATATTGCTTTTAAATTAGTAAATCCCGACGATTGTCTCAGAATAAAACCTAAATGTTTATAAGCCTTTTTGCATAAATCCGTAATGTGAGTTTTAAAATTTAATTCATTACTTAGACGCACGCCCAAATCTTTGACTGTCCCCGTCCTAAGAATTTTCGAGTCATCAATTTCGTAATCGTAGTGAAGTGGCGCTCTCGCTCTGCTAAATGATGTTACGAAGCATTTATTTAGATAGAACTCTAATTTATTTTTCTTACTCCACTCCACCACTCGACCATGTCTTCCTGTAAGCGATCACAATCCTTACTATCTTTGATTGCTAGTAGTAATTTAAGGTCGTCTGCGAAAAGTAAAAACCGAGCTTCCCTGACAACTTCGGGTAGATCATTGATCATAATTATAAAATTTAAAGGCCTGCTGCCTTGACCAACCCCCGTTCTGGTAAAATATGATTTTACTAAATTAATTCGAATCAAAAACAGTCAAAGTTTATCGATCGTCATTAATGGAAATATCGAAAGTGAAGTCTAATCAGAAAATAGCGATCAGTCTCAAAACAACATTTTCAATAATATTTGAAATTTTGAAAGCAAAATGTAAAAATTAGTAATATGAATCATCATAAATTTATTTTTCTTGTCAAAATAGTACCAAATACCGAGTTTCACCAAAATCGCCCCTTAAACAAAAAAGGTTGGTCGCCATCTTAGATTTTTTTATATTTTTAACATTGCGTTGCTGTTTTCTTGTCAAAATAGTTCCAAAAACCGAAAATCATCCAAATCGGCCCTCAAACAAAAAGTTGGTCGCCATCTTGGATTAATAATATTTTTAACATTGCGTTGCTGTTTTCTTGTCCAAATAGTACCAAATACCGAGTTTCATCCAAATCGGCCCTCAAACAAAAAAGTTGGTCGCCATCTTGGATTTTTAATATTTTTAACATTGCGTTGCTGTTTTCTTGTCAAAATAGTTCTAAAAACCGAGCTTCATCCAAATCGGCCCTCAAACAAAAAGTTGGTCGCCATCTTGGATTAATAATATTTTTAACATTGCGTTGCTGTTTTCTTGTCCAAATAGTACCAAATACCGAGTTTCATCCAAATCGGCCCTCAAACAAAAAAGTTGGTCGCCATCTTGGATTTTTAATATTTTTTTACATGGCGTTGCTGTTTTCTTGTCAAAATAGTACCAAATACCGAGTTTCATCCAAATCGGCCCTCAAACAAAAAAGTTGGTCGCCATCTTGGATTTATAATATTTTTAACATTGCGTTGCTGTTTTCTTGTCAAAATAGTTCTAAAAACCGAGCTTCATCGAAATCGGGCCACAAACAAAAAGTTTGCCGCCATCTTGGATTTTTTAATATTTTTGACATAGCGTTGCTGTTTTCTTGTCCAAATAGTACCACATACCGAGTTTCATCCAAATCGGCCCTCAAACAAAAAAGTTGGTCGCCATCTTGGATTTTTAATATTTTTTTACATGGCGTTGCTGTTTTCTTGTCAAAATAGTACCAAATACCGAGTTTCATCCAAATCGGCCCTCAAACGAAAAAGTTGGTCGCCATCTTGGATTTATAATATTTTTAACATTGCGTTGCTGTTTTCTTGTCAAAATAGTTCCGAAAACCGAGTTTCATCGAAATCGGCCCACAAACAAAAAGTATTTTACCAATTTTTTTTCTTTTCGTCAAATTAACGCAGGAGAAACTGCGCAAAACTAGTATCTAAATAAAATTTAAAAAAAAGCTTAAGTAGTTTCTAACAACAAAACAGTAAACAGATTCTATTTCATTGGCATAAAAACTCAATGGCTTCAGGCTATGCTCTCTTACTTTTAGATAATGCATTAAAAATAAACAGCCTCAAGTTTTTCGTATTTCATATGTTTTGATCACCAACTCACTTTTAAAGTTGACAAGTCTACTTTAGGTGCCTTAGTGCCAAAAGATTCTTATCTAAAATATCTTTGTCGTGTTAATTCGTTAAATCAATCATCATGAAGAGAGGAAGAAAAAGTGTAATGCCTTTAGAAGTACAAAAAAAAGTGTTTTTAAATTATAAATCCGTGTTTGAGAATCGGAAATTTCCTTCTCCCTGTGACCCAATTTTTTGTGATATAAGAAAGGACCTTAACTATGCTATGTCGACGAAAGGTTTGTACTGGTCTTTGAAAACAAATTACGATTATTTTTTTCAAAATGATGATTCGAAGGAAAGTGTTGAAGTGGCTGAAGAAATAGACGAGAATAATGAAAGTACTACTGATGTTGATGATATTCAAGAAGATTTATGCGATCAGGAAAATATAACTTTTTTTTTAGATATGCATTCATGGGAAAAAATACAACCAATAGTAAAATATGTAAAAAGAGGTGATTCTACATTAGCTTCAAAATATCGTAAGAAATGGAGCTTGCCTAAACACGAATGGGCAGGTCTTCTTCGTGAAGAACTGTGGAAAGAAACAAAGAAACCATGCTCGTGGCGTTTCAAAACAGTATCTATACAACCTGACCAATCAGTTATATGTCGTGGTGCGTGCAAAGAATGTGAAGCATGTATTCGAGTGGAAATAAATTGGCCTACGGATAAAATAGTAATTTGCAGATGCACAATATCCAAACAAAACCCTGATTTTAAGCCCATGCTTTTACGGAAGCTTAAACTATCACCAATTGAACGACGGGAACTGGCACTTATGGTAAAAAATACATCAGCTATAGCAGTTCGAAACGTAATGGCTAATTTAGCTATGGACGAGCATGATAATGAACCTTCTCATTTGCCTAAGTTAGGAACGCTACGTCAAATTAAACATGAAGATAAAACTTCTTCATTTCTGGACAACAATCCAACTTTAGCATTGTGGCTCATGGCGCAGAATCCTCCATACGATGATTTAATTAAATATATTGCAGTACATCCTCATTGTATAGTTCATTATTGGACTTCGTTCCAAGAAGAGTATTATAAAAACTACAAAAAAGAACACAGAACAATAATTAGTATTGATGCGACTGGCAGTATTTTTAAAAACTTCGGCCCTACCTCTAATATCAAGTCGACCAAGCATTTGTTTTTATATGTGTGTCTTATGCAATCTTTGAAAAGCAGTGTACCTATATTGCAAATGGTGCCAGAAAGTCAAACGTTAGCAACGATTGCTAACTGGCTTTTGGCTTGGTCAAAGACGAATCTTCCTCCAGATGAAATCGTATGTGATGATTCATCAGCACTGATTGGAGCCTCGGTAAAAGCTTTTACCGAATATGATTCTACAAAAGAATACCTAGATAAATCCTTTGACATCCTAAATGGTAAATCTGATGACATACCTCAAACATATATCAGAATAGATACAAGTCATTTTATTAAAATTTTATATAATCTTACTTGTTTTCGTAATGTCGATGAAAGGGTGAAGTTTTTTTACATTGGATGCCTAAAGGAAATCAAAGCCTGTGAAAATTATGAAATCATCAAACAGATAATAAAAGATATGATAACATTATCTATGCACAAATTCTCTGGACATGACCAGCAGGGTAACATTTTGAGAAGTGAGGAAGCTAAATTACGATTAAAACAATTAAATATATTTCGGAAAAATAATGAAATTACCGAGATAATGCAGAAATCTGAAGTTAATGAAATTAATGCAAATCCTGTTATGATAGAAAATGAAGATATTGAAGTAGAAGATGAAAAATATGACGATTCTGAACGAAATAAAATAGAATGGTTGTTACATCATATTGAAGTTGAGAAATTATATATAGATCTTAGTACAGAAAACTTCGACAATACAGAAAATTTGTATTATTTACCATATTTGTCCGATACTTTAAGGAGATTAATAAAACAGTTGCCTCTTTGGTCTAATGCTATGAAAAATAAGTACAAAAGCGATATTGATGTTCCGAGTTCGTCAAATATTGAAAGTTATTTTAAAAATATTAAAACGCTTCTTTGTAACTTAAAAACAAAATCGCACAGACTCAGAATCGACGATTTTATAACGCAACATTATGAATTTCTGTCAGGAGAAACGAAGATAGCACACAGTGACTTAAACTCAAATGTTATACCAAAAACGACAAAAGCTAAAAAACGATCAGCTCCCAAGATTACAAAACTTAAAAAAGACAACAATCTTGATGCAAACTCTGTATTTTCACAAGAACCATCGCAAATTGAAAACTGGAGGGGCAAGGGTGATATTAAAAAACCAACTCTCAAACATAATTTTAAAAAAATACCACTATTAGTTAATGGCACATTGCAGAAATCTTATGGAGGAGTATTGACGGCTAATACGTGTGCATTTGATTCTATATCACAATCACTGGCAATTGTATACTTAGATCACTCAGAAGCTCGTGTTGCAATTAATAAGATCAATCATATTTATTTTGATTTAATAAGAAGAATCGCAAACAATGACAACATTTTAAATATTTATAAATCTAGGACTGAGATTCTAAAGACTTATTTTGATACGGAAACTATTGGAACAAGAATGCAAATTAATTGTCAATGTACTCTAGCTTACATAATAGAGCATAAGTTGCTTGATGTTTTATTTAGTGCAACAACAATTAAAACCTGCACAAATGCCAACTGTCCCATCAACACAGCAAGAAGAAACTGTGCATTTTTGCCCCTCGATATCGATATATTGAAAGAAAAGGGTATTTGTGGCCTTAATGTGTCAGTCACGGCAACAATACAAGATATCATCAAAACTTGTGATTATTTTGGTTGCACAGGTTTTAAGACCATTTCATATTCTTTGTCGCCAATAATATTAATTGAATTGACAGATAATGAAGCAGTCAATATATATGAAATTCCAACCCTTTTGACATTGGATGATGCATCTTATCGAATTGTTTCAGTCATCGAATTTATTCTGCCAGCCGTAGAAGGTGGTATAGGCCATTATAGATCGCATTGTACAAGATTTTTTGGGAATTGGGAATGTTATGACGATTTAAAAAAAAGAGTCACCAGAAGTAGTACTTATGTGATCCCACACTGCATTATATATGTTCGAAATTGACTTGTTAACACTATAAATTAATCATTCCATCATTTGTATCTTAAAAATATTATTAAATGTTACATCAGACTTATTTACGTTTTTATTATTTTCTCTCCGCAAAACGAAGATAACATAGAATATTAGGGTCTACCTTTTATGGCAGAACTTTTTATGGCATAATATTGTTATGCATAACTATGAATGCAGAAACTTCATTTCGCAGAAAATCGTTTGGCATACACTGATCTAGCATACATTCAATACACAGAAAGTTTCTAGTCAGAATCGTTCTTTGGCATAAATTTCGTATCTATAACAATTAAATGGCAGAACCATCATATCGCAGAAACTTCACAGTCAGAATCGTCATTTGGCATAAATTTCATATCTACAATAATTAAAAGCATACATGTTACATAGCAGAAAATTAATTAGAATACAAAAAAAATTGTATTTGCTTACCATAATATTAAAATGTTTAAATGTCAATTTTTATTCCCCGGGAGATACGACGATGATATTTATTGCTACTTATTTCTAATCAGGCGTTAATCAAATAATTTTTATTTTTGCTATATTACCTTACAGCGCTGTGAAGTACGAACGATTGTCAAATCGCGAATACAGTTGTGGGTAATTGAAAAAAAAAATAAAAAAAGCAACTGTATATTGTGATTTAAATTTACTATTTTTTTTCTTATATTAATGTTATCGTAAGAGGGTAACAAACTAATTCTGGTTTTTGTCACACTGTTTCAAGATAGTTTATATTTTTATGTACATAAAATAGTACCTTGTAAATTTGAATATTTTTTTATTCGATGTGATATTCAGTGGTGATATGCTATAATGTGTTTTTTCCCGTATTAGAAATATGCAAACGTGCAAGCAAGCAGCAAGCAAATAAGTATGCACACATGCAGCACGCAAGCAAGCATGCAAACAAGCATGCAGCAGTCAAGCAAGCATGGAGCATGCAAACAAGCATGCAGCATGCAAGCAAGCATACAGCATGCAAGCAAGCATGCAAGCAAGCATGCAGCATGCATCATGCAGCAGGCATGGGTTCTGTCACAGCTCCGGCACTGCGTTAAAACCACCTGCTCCTCAGCTCGCGGGCCGTCTCGCCCCTCCGCACCTACGCGGGCCGTCTCGCCCCTCCGCACCTACGCGGGCTTTAATTACACTCTAAGAGTGTATGCCCTACCCCTAGGGGTATACACTCTGTTATACCACATAATTGTGACACCAAGTAAACTTTATGCTCTTTGATCATATAAACCCTAGATACACAACTCCATACTAAATGCGTTTGAAAAAGTGATTCCAACAGCGCTGTCGTTAGTAGTTATAGTTATAGATATTTTTATTCGGAATACTGCCATCACCACATTTGATATTCGACCCTATGCCACAGTAATTGGTTTTAAATTCGGTCGGCAGTGGTAGAACTTACGATCTTATTACATGGGAATAGCGCAGACAGTCGGGCGCCCTGTCCCATTGTTCTGTTCGGTCTCCAACGCTAGAACATGGAGAGCTATTGGAGTCGCGTATTTATTTTGTCAAGTAGTGTTTATTCCTATTAATTGATATTATCATATGAAGTGAGTGACCCAGCCCGGCTTCGCACGGGTTGCAGAGCATAAATAGATGCCTTATTTTTTACGTATCGTGTAGCCTAGTGTTTCTTAGTAGCCTTATTGAAATATTAAAATTGAAAAGAATATTTTTTTATCAGTTAGTAACAGTGAACGTAATTCTACTTATTTTTTTATATTTTCTAAATAGAAGGGTTTAACGTAAAATTAACTGAGGTGTCAAATCACTACATAGTATAAAACAAAGTCGCTTTCTCTGTCCCTATGTCCCTTTGTATGCTTAAATCTTTGAAACTACGCAACGGATTTTGATGCGTTTTTTTTAATAGATAGAGTGATTCAAGAGGAAGGTTTATATGTACTTTTTACCCCGATATTCCCACGGGAACGGGAACCACGTGGGTGAAACCGCGGGCGGCCGCTAGTGATACATAAACATTAATCAAAAATCATAGCATTTATTCATATAGGTACGAAAATAACACAATAATTAAAACTTAAGTTATTACAATTTTTGTTTTTGGTTATATTTCATTCAGAATACTTTAGTTGTGTAAAATGATAATGATGATATAAATATTGGAAAAATACAGCATAACAAGTGCCCGAACAGGACTCGAAAAAACAGCTTTTCGCTATCCGCAAGTATATTGTACTTTTGCTGCAATGCAAGCCAGCGCCAGCATTATTAAGCGACTTAAAAAAAAGAGCTTCTCAGTTTGACCTGTTTGTATGTATGTTTGTCCGCCTTGTCCCTTGTGAACCTATTTTGATGCAGTTTTCAGAAAAGTATTTTTTTACATTTGGGAAAAGGTTTTGGTATTTTGACTGACTTCAAAAAAGGTCCACTGTACAATATAATAATAATATTTTGTAATCGTTATAGAAATCCTTATGTTATGTATTGCAACAAATAATAAAAAAAAATATGAACGAAGCGTCTCCGTAAACAAAAATGACTTTGTTCTAAATCGGTCATGTGTGCATCTCTGTCTTACTTACGCAAAGAGAAGAAACGGTTGCGAAGCAAGGAATATTGTAATATTTTCGTATAAATAATGAAATTAAGGTATTTTCGGTATATGTTTGACTTTGAATTCATAGTGCAATTATATTTACGCTCAATACTTACTGAAAATATGATATCCCATCTTCTTTTTTCACTTTTTTTGAATTGTTTCTGCACATGGTCAAAGCACATTTAGGCCGCCGCCGGGCGGTCAAATGACTACTGAGGCGATCTAATGCTCCATTTCGAATGGAGCATTCGTTGGCGGCTTCACTTTCTGTGCGTTTACGCTGTATCTAGGGTTTATATGATCGAAGTTTATGCTAAACGAAATTCTGCGAAATTCAAATTATGCCAAAGGTAAATATACCATATGAAATTCTGCCATTTGAATAGTATGCCATTGTAAATTCGGATATACAAACATTCGGCCAATCAATAATTATGCTAAATATGTTTTCTGCCTTACAAATATTCGTCAAAAGAAGATTATGCCAAGTACCTATGTTATGCCAAATCAGTTTCGGAGGATCGAGATTCTGCCAGATAGATGGAACCCAGAATATTTATATATTGTATGCATACCGGACGACGTTCCGTGGGCGGAGGTCGCGGGAAGCCGCTGGATGCAGCCAGCGCAGGACCGATCGTTGTGGAGATCATTGGGGGAGGCCTATGTCCAGCAGTGAGCGTCGTTCGGCTGATATGATGATGATGATGATGCATACATACATACTATGCCAAACATTATAGGAATATATACAATAGAATAAAATCGTAGTGACAAGTATTTTTTTTACTTTATTCAAAATTACTTGAAATAAATTAATTTCAATTACTGTGCGGTAAAGTAGAAATAAGGTAGTAAATTATAACAATCAGAAAATATATAACTAATAGTTCTTTTAATAAAATGAGATCGTCAAAATGGCGAGACCACAATTTATATTTCGTAACTTCAAAATTATAGCAACAGTAACTTTGAGGTATGACTATGTGTAGGTAGCAAAGAGGTAGTAAATATTAAAATCAAATGTAATTAATAACAGCGAATGGTTTAGTTTGGTCCCGCCATCTTGATATCAAGATGGCGAGACCAAATCATTTTGCTTATAACTTTAAAAATATCAAAGTAGCAATTATTTCACCGAAGGTAGCAAATAGTAGTAATTAGGTAGTATATATAATTATCAAAATTATCTGGATTCCATGTTTGATCCCGCCATCTTGACGGACACCTGTGTGCTACATCACGGCGCGGCCCACTCTGAAAACCGCAATAGGGTATTTTACTGTTGTTGAAATGTAGATATTTAATGATGACGTTAAAAAATATTGCAATTAAGAATACCAAATGTGAAATAATAATTTGAATCTGTTTTATAATAAAAGAATTATAGTCTGTTTGATTTTGACTATAGCTCTCTCTTTATAAAACGAAATCTTCTATGGCGTGACTATGACGCTACTAACCCACTGACGTCACTATGATAGCGTCCTGCCCTTGTCTAATTATAAAGTTTGAAGTCCTATATCTTTGAAAATATTCTAGATAATTCAAAATGAAAATTTGTTTTGTGTAGCTAATATTTCGAAAAACATTTTAAAGAAATAAAAAAAAACAGTAAAATACCGTATTCTGACTTCATGGTCATTTGGTCCTATTTCGTCCTATTTCTGTCCCAAATTTTCAGAATTCGTCGTAAAGGGGACGAAAAGATATAAGCGATTTAAATGGTCCATGGCTCCATGCCAAAGCAAACCTTCATTATGGCACGGACAGGCTATATTTATTGAACCATAACACCTAGCCAGGATCTGATTAGTAGGTATAACATTTTGTCCCTTTTTTATAGAACCCGCAATGCCTGGAATCAAAATGAAATGAAGCGCCGTTCAAAAGATATAAAGGAATGATTTGGTCCATGCCATAATTAACCTACATTATGGCGCGGACTTTTTAACCTGGTCACCTAGAGAAAATCTGTTTATTGGAAACGATTCGTGTACATTCGTCCCAATTCGTCCTAAAAGCCACAGAATTCGTCGTCCTTTTAATTCAATAATTCAATAATTCAAAATCGTTTATTCAATTTAGGTTTGTTTAACAACACTTATGAACGTCAATGAAGCTACGCCATCGGTTCGCAAATCCTACGGCAGGAGACCTTGTAGCGAGAAGAACCGGCAAGAAACTCGCCAAGGGCTATTTTTTTCTCCCTGTTTTAACTTATACAGAGTCGTCAAATTTGAAAAATGACCTTCACATAATAGTAAGGTTACTTTCCATCACAAACAGAATAACAATTTTGCTTATTACCTACAACAGTAAACAATTTTCAACCAAACAAGGAATCAAATAGTTTAATGAACGTTTGGTTTAGGAGATATTCAGTTTTTTTATATAAGTAGGTACAGTCACGTACAAAAGCGTACAGTAAAAATTAATTAAAACTATTCCGTTCCGTAAGACGCAGTGTTCCGATTGTAAAACATTAAGCGAGTTATTTAAATTTTTATTGTTTTGCATTTACAATGCAATTTTTATTATTGAAAAATTGAAAATGAAGTACCTATTTAGAAAAAATCGACCCGAACCATCGGAGCTGGTTGTGAGACGGGTAGATTTTTTCTAAATACTTCCTTTTAATTTCTCAAACATTAAGCGTCCTATCTTGCGGCTCTTTGCGAAAGCTACATCCTTTTGCACGAACTTTTCGTAGATTAAGGAATGCACGAACAGTCTCTGTGAACATTAAGTTATACAATCGGAACATGAACAGAATGCGCATTACGGAACGGAATAAAGTTGAGGGCTTGTAAGGGCGTTTACACACGAACAACGCCACGAGACGATTTACTAACAGTGTTGCCAGAACGTACCAAAAAGTACAGTTTTCTGTACCATTTACCATCAAACCGTAAACTGTAGGTGCTATTTTGTTGCATGGCAACTGCAGTTCACAGTTTGCCGTATCTGTCAGCAATTCATCACGTGGCTCGTTTGCTCGTTTGCCCCTTTTTAATATAAAAAAAATATTAAAAAATCGCTGTTAAGTTGGTCGTAATGTCTTTATGTATGCTCAATGCTGTGAACTGAACCGTCTTTTATTGGAAAATAGTGCTGACAACACTGTCGCGCAATTTGTAAATCGTGTCGTGTCGTTGTTCGTGGGAAAAACCCTAAAGCCGCGTTTAAGCCGACACAAAACATGAAGCAAAATGGACAAGGCAGGTAGATGTTGCGAAACATGTGTTTGAAACATGTTGTCTGGTCTAAACGGCTCTTAACCAAGCCATAAACAAACACCCAACCAAAAAAAGAGTGTTCTTGTCATACGTGCAGTGTTGCCGTTCTAGCGGATTTTTAAATAATTTGCAACTTTTTGTAGTCTATTCGCTAAAAAGAATATTATTATAGTAATATACTGGGTAGCGCAAAAGTAGGTACTTACTGGCACTATAAAAATTACATATTTTTTATATGACATCTACTATTAATCTGATATTGAAAACTGTGTAGTAAACAAATGTAAAATTCACTCAAAATGTACAGGGTACCCCTTACTTAACCCCTGACAGAATCGAGTTGATATCAAAATTGAATCAAGATAAAAAAAACACCATTCTAGTAACGACTGTAGGTATAGCGCCAATCGAGTAAGTAGTGATTGAATACCGAACTAAATGAAATCGTTATAGGTCTACTGTTTTATAGATTTAACCTTCGATCACAACCAGCTTTGTTGTGATCGAAGGTGGGATTTTTGACCTTAAATCTATAAAACAGTACGAAATAACTAAAATCTATAAAACGGTTCGATTTTCATCTCAACTCGATTCCGTCAGGGCCTCAGGGGTTAGGGGGCAGTTTGTGTGCATTTGCAACGGCAATCACAAGCAAACTGGCTCTGTACTTGTACACGATCGCCCATCATGGTCGGCCAACGGGATCGGCCATCCTGTACTGGGAGCTTTTCTTGCCGACCATGATCGGGCAACGTGTACAGGGCCGGTTTGTGTGTGATTGCCGTCTGCGAGCAACGCAAACTCGCCCTGTACACGATGGGCCATCATGGTCGGCCAACATAATCGGCCATCCTGTACTGTTAAAGTTTTCCGTTCCGTGGTTTACCATAAATTTATTTACCCTGTTTTTCTTTCTAATAACTCTCGCTTGCGCTTCGCTTCTCGCCACCCAGTGACTTTGAAATAGTTAATTGTTTGTACATTAAAATTCGGTTTTGGTAAAATAAAACCGTACCTTGAAGTTAAAAACCGTACCTTTTCAGAAGCCAACCGTCCTTTTTTGGGAAATCATACTGGCAACACTGGTGAGGTGTGCCGCAATATATTGTGTGTGATATTGTGTGCCGCAATTCATTAACTATATTTCCCAAAATAAAACATTTTTTCAAAGTGATTTTACTGTGATTTTGCAATAAATAAATGTGATTTGGTGACAAGGAGGTATCTATGAATGTACAATTATAATAAAAAAACCTTATCTTATAAAAAAAGTGTCATGTAACCTACCTAATAATATTTTTTTAATTAAAATGATAAAACTTATACGGGCTGAATTTTTATTGGTTTTAAAGCCGAAACCCTGGTGTTCTACCCATCATTCTGAACAACTTTCCACCGCTTTTAACCGCCTCTGTGGTCTAGTGGTTCATACCACGGATTTCAGACTCAGAGGTCCCGGGTTCGATTCCCAGTGGGGGTACTTATTGTATTCGGTTTGGTTGGTGGTAGGACTTGTTCTTAGTCCGCCTGGCTAGCTACCACCATCTTATCTAAGTCTGACGCCATAACAATGATGTTTTCAGCATTATTGTGTTCCGGCAGTTAAAGATAAGATAGCCAGTTCCTCAGTGATTGAGGATTCCGGGAGTAGTGCGCTTCCACCTTCAGCCTTATCATCAGGTGTGATGAAGGCTAAGTGCTACCCCGTTGCGGATAAAAAAAAAAAACTTTCACTATGGGACTAACTCTACGGTGAAAAAAAATCAGCTGTTCCAATCTAATATCTGTCTCATAATGAAAGTTGTTCAGTTTGATGGTCTGATTAACCCCACGAGATGTTTTAAATGAATAACAAATAACCCTGTATATGTACTAAAGGTGTGCGTTATATTCGATAACGCATATAGCATAACGTTATAAAAATATAACTATCGCACCTAATATAAAAATATAACTTATTCTGCTATTGCTATATTAAATTATATCAAGCAGGGCGCCCGCCGCACGCCATCTAGTGTATTCGAAATGAACAAATGAAATGACAGAACTGAACGAATGAACTGTGTTCTCCTTCTCTATCCAGCCGTTATTCCAGCCGCACGCGATGCAAGTATTGCTCTCTCTTTTCTTGGTAATCATTGCCCAATAATTTAATTGCTGTTTCGACTTCGACGAGTCGTGTACAAGCCTTTCGGTAGCATAGTTGGTTGTTAGAGCATCGGGCCGGATTCCCGGAGGCGCGGGTTCGAATCCCGCCTGAAAGTTACTTATGGGGCTCGTGGTTTTTTACTATCACATTTTTTCCTATACTTACAAAATTGCATTGCGAATGCATAAAAATAATATGAAATCTCAATATGGCTGTTTCATCTTAATCGATTGTTAAACATTTGTAAAAATGTTTCTTTCGGATGCGAGGGTTTCCTCACATTGATGAAGCAACGCTGGCCTACAGCGTAACAAGTGATAGCAAAATTCGACGAGTCGTGTTGTCACGTTCTACCCTCCTTCACCCTAAATCTACCGGGATAAGGATAGGAAAAGAAACGCGAACAAATGATGAGTTAAGATATGTTTTTATATTAAAATAAAATACCGATGAGAGGGAGCGGTCATGGGTGAAGCCCAAAGAATTTATAAGGTAGACTTGGCTCGATTTCCTGCTAGTCGGGTACTTCCCGTGTTGAGCGCCTCGGTGAGGGACAGGAGCTCAGCAGGGACGCAACAGGAACGCAACAGGAACGGTGTCGGGCGCAACAGGAGCGCAGCCCAAGGTGACCTTCAGGTAAAGGTAGCAGTGACCTCGGACCCCAATCTGGGGTTTTCCAAACACAATTTCACTATTTGGCCGACTAGGCACGAAATATTATAATATTAATAACTAATTTAAATAGGTTAGGCTGCCAATAATTATATCTTTATTCATTATTTCAATTTGAGGTAAAGAGCAGCTAGCTACGACTGTTGCCGGTCAGGGAATCAGTCGGCCGGTGTGAGTGAGCAACGAGCGAACCGCCGTCGAATGAATGAATGGATGGCTTGCGAACGAACAGGTGATCGGTTCTACAGACGAAACGTCAAACGCGACGGCAAACTAAATGAGCGCTAAAATGAAATATTCCTTTGATTTTCTAAACTATTTATATTTCATGTTATTAATATTTTGTTACTTATAAGCTTTTAGTTTATGGTTTTATTTAATAATTCAAGTAAATATTGTTAGATTAGGTAAGTGTGTTTAGTAAAATTATAAGTTTTATTGTGAAGTTGTAATAAAATCAAAAATTGTAAGTTATCTTTATTATTAGTTTATAGAAATAGGTCTCATAAACTTGATTCAAATTATCATGTACGTTTACAACGTTACATTACCCCCCGCTTCACGGAAAGGTTTTAAACCTAATTTAAAACCGTCTTATATTTCCGGACTATCGTTAACACTGCACATGCAAACTAGTTCAAACAATCATCACCTTCCATAAAACCAATCACAATCTTCTCAACCATAAAAACAACAACAGCGATTTTATACGCTGTTAACGCACTCTTTCATAAAAAAAGTTACCAACAGTGACACATTGATTACTTTTGCCAACGATAAGATATTTTCTAAGCGAGATGTAACTATCCGTGCATTTTAATTTTACCTAATTATTTTTATTACCTACTGTTTTAAAATCTTTAATGTGCCAAGCTCCTATGTTCTTACCAGACAATACGTCTTCCAGTACATAAACTAGAGGAGAACGTTTTTCAATAATACGGCACCTAATAAACTTTGGCGCTAACTTTTTACTGAAGTATTTATCTTTGTCACTCAACATAAAAGTACGCTTATAGACCAAGTCACCGACGTTAAATTCCGAGTGTTTCCTACGCAAATTATAATGACTAGTATTTTTAACATGAGCCTGCCATAACGATGTCTGCACTTCATCGAAAACAACCGAAAGGCAACCCAGGTTCTCAGCGTAAATATCGCGCGGAAGGAATAAGACTTCATCGCCCAAATCGATATCTGTATAATGAGATCCACATCGGACCAATTCCCTACCATAGACCAAAAATGAAGGGGTAAAACCAGTAGCTTCATTCACAGAATTATTTATGGCGAACTGCACCTTGGGAATAAAAGTGTCCCAAGAGCGATGGTCTTTTTCGACAAATGTGGCCAAACAAGTTACTATTGTTTTGTTATAGCGCTCCACCGTATTGATTTGAGGCGTATACCTCGGAGTAAAATAGATGTTAGGGATCTTATAGTTCTCAAATAAAGTATAAGTTACAGAACTAATAAATTGAGTACCATTATCCAAGAAAATTGTTTGGGGTACGCCATGAACTAAGAACACCGAGTCTTCCAAAATTTTAACAACAGAATCTGAAGTAGCGCGACGTAACGGAAAAATCATACAATACTTTGAAAAACAGCAAGTGACGACTAGCATATAACTATTTTGTTTCCGGGTAACTGGAAGTGGGCCGACAAAATCAATTGAGATCATTTGGAAAGGTCTTGAGCACTGCTTTGGACGTCCCATATGACCCAATGTAGTGTGATTTTGGGCTTTATATGATAAGCAGGTGGAACAAGATCCCAAAGCTTTCACGACATCATGGTACATACCAGGCCAGTAATAGCTTAAAGATAAGCGCCTGTAAGTTTTAAAAATACCAAGATGTCCTGCTGTTGGTTCCGAATGATTTTCTATTATTACCTTCTCACGGAACTCCTCGGGAACAACTTCTTTCCACGCAAACTCAGAAGTTAATTGACATTTATTTTTAGATAAGCGATACAATGAATTATTTTTAATAATGAAATTAGGAAATTTAGTTGGCGAGTTCAAACAACCATTATAAATCTTTTTATACCATGAGTCCTCAGTGTTGAGTACGGAATTCGAAAGCGATAAGGCAGCAAGAGGTAAGGCACGAGAGAGAGCATCAGGAATGACATTATCTACTCCCTTCCTATGCTTGATTTCGAAATTAAAAGCAGACAATCTTACACCCCAGCGAGCTAATCTACCTGTAGGGTTTTCTAACGACATGAACCACTTCAACGCAGAGTGATCAGTGTAAATGGTGATCGTCTGCCCATTTTCCACATAGCAACGCCAATGTTCGAGTGCAGTCAACACAGCTAGAGCCTCCCTTTCAGTGATACTGTAATTCTGTTCGGGCTTACTAAGAGACCTACTCATATACGCTATGGGATGCTCCTTACCATCTATATTCTGCGTTAGCATCGCACCAATGCCATAATTGCTTGCGTCCGTGTGGACCTCAAAAGGTAACGAATAATTCGGACAAGCGAGAACAGGCGCAGACACTAAGCACTCTTTAAGGGCATTGAAAGACATATCAGCTTCAGGCGTCCATTCAAAAGCGGGCGAACGCTTGCCATTAGATGTCAATCTATTAAGTGGTGCTGCCACGGTACTGAAATTGGGAACGAAACGCCTGTACCACGTAGCAGTTCCAAGAAAACGCTTCAACTCTTTTTTATTTGTGGGAGTCGGGAAGTTGAGAATGGCCTCCACCTTTTCAGGGTCCGTGCGCAAGCCTTTGGCATCAACCAAATAACCGAGATATTTGAGTTGGCTACGGAAAAAATTACATTTTTCAAAATTTACTGTGAGATTGGCATTCTGCAGCTTATGTAAAACGCGTAATAGAGCTGCAACATGCTCCTGAAAAGAGGAACTAACGATTATAATATCATCGAGGTACGCAAAAGCTTTAGACTCCATGTCAGCAAAGAGAAAATCGACCAATCGCTGTTGTGTAGCCGAAGCATTGGTCAGACCAAAGGCAGTAGTCTTAAAACGGAATGTTCCTCGGCCAGGGACATAAAACGCCGTCTTGTCTCTGTCCTCAGGAGCCAAAGGAATCTGCCAGAACGATTTGGATAAATCAATGCTGGACAAATACTTAGCATCACGAAGATTATCGAGGATTTCTGAAATGTACGGCAAGTTGTAGGCATCCTTCTTCGTAACTGCGTTTAGCTTACGACTGTCCAAACAAAACCTGGGCTGACCATTCTTCTTGTTTACGATAAGCACGGGTGAAGACCAGGCGCTCTCGCACGGCTCTACTACATCTAAAGACAGCATCTCATCTACCTGTTCAATTAAAATTTTCTGTTTTTCGGGAGACATTCTGTAATAACGCTGCCTGATGGGTTGAGCGTTACCGGTGTCAATACGATGTGTTATAAGATGCGTTCTACCCAAGCCCTTAACTTCAGTGGATATAGTTTTAAATTGTGAAATGACATTATCGGCTAATATTTTTTTTGAGTCGGATAAATTATCATAAGAATGAATAAAAGTTTCGCTAGTATTACACTTTACCTCGGCTATCTGGACATCGGATAATGTGATGCTACCTAAATACTTAGGGCATAAATTAAAAATTCGCCAAAAATCTACACCTAATATGATAGAGGTTTCGACCTCAGGCACAACAAAAGCTTTAATTATATGAAACTGGCCTTCAAACGAAATTGGTAAAAACATATAACCAATACTTTGCAAAGACTGGCCACCAGCAGCAATCATATTAGTGTGATTGTCATAGTGCAATAAACAATCATCTTCTAAATTAAGATGGGAGTTATTGCCTAAAATACTAAGCGCAGCGCCAGAATCTAACAAAGCAGTAGCTTCTTTATTATTTATTTTAATATTAACATAAGGCCTGGAATCATTAGCCGGTTTAGAATTCAGAATTGTAGAAACTTTATAAGTTGCAGAAAATTTTCTTAAAAATGCAAGCCAGTCATCCCAATCTTCCTTATCAAAATTACTACAATTCTGCTTAACTAGTTTTTTGAATTTGGTAAATTATTCTTAGAGCACACGGGACAATCAGGCGTTTTCACATCCTTCATACCGCATTTAAAACAAAACACATCACGACTAGCTTGACATTGTCTTATATGATGAGAGTTACTGCGACATCTGGGGCAGTAAGGTTGATATTGGGTAGTATTAATTGAATGTATATAATTTGACGATGATTGTCCGCGATTACGGTATGTACTATAGGTTTGATTTTTGGAATAATTTCCTTTGTAATTGTTATTATTATTATTAGAATAAGTTCTATTTTGATTATGAGGATTGCTATTAGAATTATTCTGAGGAAATGATCTATGTTGATAATTAAAATTACTATTAATATTATAACTACTAGTTCCGCTATTTTGTTTAAATGTATTCCTATTAGTTTCTCTCTTGTATGCGAAATCGGGAGCAAGAGTATCTGAAGTTACTTTAGGCGGTTCCTGAAATTTGGAAAAACGATCCTGTACCACTTCATAATTACGGCATAATAAATGTAGCATTTCTATAGATGTCACCTCACCAGCAGACGCTAAAGTGCTGGCATAACAGGGCCTGACATTGTGAAGCAGTATTTTTAGTTGTTCCTTTTCAGAGAGGGGCTCGTTCAAAGAAGAAAACATTCCGCTCATTATCGAAAGATATATAGTAATGTTCTCACAATCACCTTGAGTGCGAGCACGTATTTCAGGAATAAATTTATAATCAAACTCCCGCGATCCAAACGTTTCCTTTAGCTTTACTACTAGCTCGGGCCAGGAATTAACTTTACTTTTGATTGAGCGATACCAATGCAAGGCATCGTCTTGAGAAATTTCGGAAGCAAAACTTAAAATTTTTGTCAAAGGAATATTTCGAGCCTCAACAAATTCATCTACACGCTGTATAAACGCATTTACGCAAGTCTTTCCATTAAACTTCAATTTGGACAAGTCAGCCGAACTTCGATCGCATGTTACCGAGATCACATTAGACACATCCGTTACAACAGGTCTACTCTCACTACTAGTGCTAGGGTTTACCGACGAAACAGGTAAAGGCTTGTTAACTGAAAGAGCAGTAAGTTTTTGAAGTAAAAGCTTATGACTTTTAACAACGCTGTCGTATTCTTTTTTAATATCGTCGGTGCAAGTTATTCTCGCTATGCGATTATGTAAATGGTTTAATAAATTTTGCGTTCTCAAAAGTACTGGAATACTAGGATCAGCAATGTCAAGATTTAATTTAATTTTAGACACCACGTCCATACAACCAGTAAGATCCTGTTTTATTTCTAAAGGCGACTCCAAAATGTGCTCTGAAGGGAATGCTGGAGCCAATTTGACGATTTGTTTGCGTAATTCATCAACAGAGGTTGCAGGAGTGGCTCCTCTAATGCCCACCTCGTACTCCAGCTCCGACTTTTGCAGAGATAGGTATTTGATTGGCAACATCGTAAAATTTAAAATATAAAAAAAATAGTTAACGCCCGATGGAGTAAGTGGTATTTACCTACTTATATAACAAATTAATCTAAAAATAATTAAAGCACAATCTCCGCACCGTTACAAAATCAATTAAAATACGTTTTTTTTTATTAAACACACAATAATCAACTATAATAATCAACAAAAAAAAATAAAAGCACACAAAAAAAATTTTAATTGCAACTAAAAAACAAAAAAAGCAAAAATCAAAAATTCTCCGTGCTACTGGAATGCACCTTACAAAACGTCAAAAATACTAACAAAACAATTAAATTGACTTCATACTTTTAATGTTAAAAAAAATTATTGTAATATTACATTCACGATTCAATTGTCAATATTATAAAATTAAATAAAATATTGAATTAATATAAATTTCGCGATTCAATGTCAATGTCAATGTAAAAGTCAATATTAATATTAATATCACACGATAATATCAATTTAATAAAAAGTATAAAAAAATAAAATCAATATTAAAGCCATAGAAATTAAAGCGCCATAATAGGGCTCCGGTAACAATGTTAATGATACTATATTAGAATGAAAAGACGAAACAAAACTAACAGTTACGAGACAAAAATGTGCGTCGTATAAAGACCGTTACTTATTTTTAAATTTAGTACACTACAGCAGCACGGGAAAAAAACACAAAAAAAAACGCTTCACAAAAAAAAACAACCACAAACACAAAACTAGCTACGTTGCGACTAAAAACAGGAAAGAGCCAAGCATAAAAAAATTCAACCACGTTAGGCGCCAATGTCACGTTCTACCCTCCTTCACCCTAAATCTACCGGGATAAGGATAGGAAAAGAAACGCGAACAAATGATGAGTTAAGATATGTTTTTATATTAAAATAAAATACCGATGAGAGGGAGCGGTCATGGGTGAAGCCCAAAGAATTTATAAGGTAGACTTGGCTCGATTTCCTGCTAGTCGGGTACTTCCCGTGTTGAGCGCCTCGGTGAGGGACAGGAGCTCAGCAGGGACGCAACAGGAACGCAACAGGAACGGTGTCGGGCGCAACAGGAGCGCAGCCCAAGGTGACCTTCAGGTAAAGGTAGCAGTGACCTCGGACCCCAATCTGGGGTTTTCCAAACACAATTTCACTATTTGGCCGACTAGGCACGAAATATTATAATATTAATAACTAATTTAAATAGGTTAGGCTGCCAATAATTATATCTTTATTCATTATTTCAATTTGAGGTAAAGAGCAGCTAGCTACGACTGTTGCCGGTCAGGGAATCAGTCGGCCGGTGTGAGTGAGCAACGAGCGAACCGCCGTCGAATGAAAGAATGGATGGCTTGCGAACGAACAGGTGATCGGTTCTACAGACGAAACGTCAAACGCGACGGCAAACTAAATGAGCGCTAAAATGAAATATTCCTTTGATTTTCTAAACTATTTATATTTCATGTTATTAATATTTTGTTACTTATAAGCTTTTAGTTTATGGTTTTATTTAATAATTCAAGTAAATATTGTTAGATTAGGTAAGTGTGTTTAGTAAAATTATAAGTTTTATTGTGAAGTTGTAATAAAATCAAAAATTGTAGTGTCCGTTACGCTGGCAAGAAAGTAGCTTCTAGAGGGAAGCGAGTTTGATGAATAGTTAGTGCGTAATTTGCTGTAAATGTGCGCCAAATAAAAAATTTGTGGGCCTAATACTTTTGGAATAAAACGGGAAAAACGAATTCTGCTGGAGTAACGGTGCTCCAGCAGGAAGATTCTAAACTAATGATCGGAGAGAAATAAAAATTATGTGGGCGGGTAGCTTAGATTCTAGCAGGAATGTGCGCCAAATATGAAATTTGTGGGCCTTACAGTTTTGGAGATATTTGATTTTCTGCTGGCGTAACGTTTTGCCGAGTCCCAGATCTCGGGAACTACTGGATGTGCGATCTTACAGTAAAGGCATATAAGTAGCGCCTAATTTGTGCTGTATGCACATACAGAAAACATTTCAAAAATATTCACGGATTTGAAGTAAACAGACATTTTCAGAAATCAAAAAAATAATTCTAGCGCCTAAACTACCACACAAATATAGAAACCAAAAACAGTGTTCTATTCTTCTTGCTATTTCAAATTACCATAAAAAGTTTGAGAATCCCACAGTTACGCGTTTTTGAATAATACCCACATGAAGGTGAGACAGACAATGTCATGACTTTGACGATCAGCAGGATAAAGATATCAGAGATTATTTAGATCCTAGCCCAATAAATAATTAGTGCTGTTACTAAAGTACATGTTCTGAAAATTTCAGCATCAAATTTTTCGTAATAAAGTAAATATTCATTAAAATCCAAAACAACTGCCAGTATTCTGATTAACCGACCAAATTCGATAGACCACGAAAAAGCGACGCGCTCATACATATTAATGACCTTCTTAACTTTTTTGCCGATCAGATTTGTACACGTCACGTTTGTGTACACTTAAGTAAAAAAGTGATTTGACTGAGTACTTTTATTTAATTTTTAATGACAAATGAAGCTATTTCTGTTTTGTTTTTTTACTTGAAGTGAAAGAATTCAAATAATTTTAACATTATTTAAGTATAAAAATAAAATTAAGGTTGTTTTGTAATTTTATTTCGTTTTTTTTTTCAAACATAGGTACCTAATGTGCAATGTGATTAAATTGACAATAGACAGTGATCTCACATGAATAAATATTCCACCAACCAATAACCAAGCTGCTTTAAGGGCTTATTACACTTGGCTAAATTCAGCATCTAATTAAGCATACATTGCTTTCATTGAGCTTATTTGTAGCAAGTGATGCAATCAAAACAAGCAATGTATGATTAATTAGATGCTGAATTTAGCCAAGTGTAATAAGCTCTATAATATGCGGCCCGCTGTCGGTACACCGACACATAGCGCGGCGATGTGTGCGTGACCTCTCACCGACGGGTTCACCGATGCGCCGCCGCCCGCCGGGGCTAGAACTGGTTTGCGCCCCGGCTCAGTTGCGGCACTAGTTGCGAGTTTTTGGCGCCATTTTGGCGGGTTAGGTTAAGTGGATATTTTAATTAATCGCAATTTGTTTCATAGTGGACTTTGTGACTCAAGATAGGTGTGGTTTTGTGCCCCAAGTGTGTACGCAACTGGACGATGTGTGGAATGATTAAAATATGCGCTATCTCGGTAACGTGATGCCGAGTGTTTTATTGTAGTGGTGACTACCTCAGCAAGAATTACCAAGAAGACCGACTCGACGTATTTGACGCCAAATACTCCAAGAAGAATCTTCGTGCCGTGTAGTGCCGGCACATAAATAGAATAGCACTACCCCCTCTCTTCCCGTGGGTGTCGTAAGAGGCGACAAAGGGAAAACTGCCATCAGGAGATGGGCAGCAGCGTCTCCAGGCTTCAACAGGCTATACTGCGATCGCCAACCCGCCTGCCAAGCGTGGCGATTATGGCAAACCCCCCCCCTAAATGCTTACACAAAAAATACATCGGCCCCCAGTCCCCGGCGGCCCCGCTATTCCTAGCTACGGTAGCGGCTATGGTAACGGCGGGGCAGGGGGTGCTAAGAATCCCCGGGTAGGCTCCGGCTACCAACACCGACGACTCGACCTGGCAACCTACAACACGCGCACATTGAGGCTCGACGAGAAGCTCGTAGAGTTGGAAGAGGCAATAAGTAAGTTACATTGGGATATCATTGGGTTATCTGAAGTCCGAAGAGAGGGGGAGGACTCGATAACCCTGCAATCCGGTAACTTGCTTTACCACCGGGAGGGCGACCAAAAGTCCATTGGTGGTGTCGGGTTCATCGTCCATAAATCCCTTGTCAACAACGTGATCACCATCGGAAGTGTCTCGAGCAGGGTAGCGTACCTGATACTCAGATTATCGAAACGATATTCGCTGAATGTAATCCAGGTCTACGCTCCGACCTCGAAACACGACGATGTCGAAGTGGAGGCTATGTATGAGGAGATCGGTAAAGCCATGCATAGCTATAAAACCCACTACACGGTTGTGATGGGGGATTTCAATGCAAAGTTGGGACAACGTTGCGGTGATGAGCTGAGAGTGGGGCAATTTGGATTTGGGCAACGGAACGATAGAGGCCAGATGCTGGCAGACTTCATGGAGAGGGAGAACCTCTATATGATGAACTCCTTCTTTAGGAAGCCCGTAAGCCGAAAATGGACCTGGATCAGTCCGGACGGTAAAGTCAAAAACGAGATCGATTTTATCATGTCGACGAAGAAGCACATATTCAATGATGTCAGTGTGATCAACGCTGTTAAGACAGGAAGCGATCACCGTATGGTGAGAGGCACATTGAATATCGATGTCAAGCTCGAAAGATCGCGACTGATAAAATCCACGCTCCGACCAATACCAGCTCAAATTCAAAACCCCGAGTGCTTTCAGCTCGAGCTTCAAAACCGCTTCGAAGCCCTTGAGAACAGCATAGACGTGGACGATCTATACAACATGGTGGTGGATACTGTCCGCACGGTAGGGTCTAAGTACTATAAAACCCGCCGTCCCAAATTGAAGAAACTCTCCAGTCAGACTCTCCTACTCATGGATCAGAGACACGAAATGAAGCTGCAGAACTCAGCGGATGCCCATCGTTATCGACAGCTCAATAGACAGATATCTAAGTCCTTGACGCGCGACCTTCGCCAATTTAATACCGAGCGTATTAAAGAAGCCATTGAGCGGAACAAAGGCTCCAAAGTGTTCGCGAGAGATCTGTCTATCGGGCAAAGTCAATTGACGAGGCTGAAAACTGAGGAAGGTAGCATCGTTTCGTCAACACCTGAAATCCTGAGGGAGATTGAGAGTTTCTATGGACAGCTATATTCCACGCAAACACCTGTTGAAAGCAAGGCTACAGACCCTAGAGCCAAGCTTACCCGACACCATACCGAAGATATCCCGGACGTCAGCCTGTACGAGATTAGAATGGCTCTCAAGCAGCTTAAAAACAACAAGGCGGCGGGCGATGACGGAATCACAACAGAGCTTCTGAGAGCGGGCGGTAAGCCGATACTTAAGGTCCTCCAGAAGCTTTTCAACTCAGTCATCCTTGAGGGCAAAACGCCAAAGGCATGGGGCAGAAGCGATGTGATGCTGTTTTTCAAGAAGGGTGATAAAACTCTCTTGAAGAACTATAGACCCATCTCGCTTCTGAGCCATATCTATAAGTTGTTTTCGAGAGTCATTACGAATCGTCTCGCTCGCAGGTTCGACGACTTCCAACCTCCCGAACAAGCCGGGTTCCGGAAAGGCTACAGTACCATAGACCACATTCATACGCTGCGGCAAGTTATACAGAAGACCGAAGAGTATAATTTGCCACTTTGCTTGGCGTTCGTGGACTATGAGAAAGCCTTTGATTCGATTGAGACTTGGGCGGTGCTGCAGTCTCTCCAGAGGTGCCAAATAGACTACAGGTACATCGAGGTGCTGAGGTACTTATACCAAAACGCCACCATGTCGGTCCGATTACAGAACCAGAGCTCTAATCCTATCCAACTACAGCGAGGTGTGAGACAGGGAGATGTCATCTCTCCCAAACTGTTCACAGCTGCGTTGGAGGATATTTTTAAGCTGCTGGACTGGAAAGGATGCGGCATCAACATCAATGGCGAGTACCTAACACACCTACGGTTTGCCGATGATGTAGTTCTTATGGCTGAGACCTTGGAAGACCTGAACACAATGCTCGAAGATCTCGGTAATGCTTCGCAAAGAGTGGGTCTTAAGATGAACATGGACAAGACGAAAATCATGTTCAATGTCCATGTTGCACCCGCTCCAGTTAATGTTGGGAACATTACACTCGAAGTTGTTGACCACTATGTTTACCTAGGACAGACGGTCCAGTTAGGTAAGTCCAACTTTGAGAAAGAGATCTCTCGTCGAATCCAACTCGGATGGGCAGCTTTTGGGAAGCTCCGGCATATATTCGCGTCCGAAATACCTCAATGTCTCAAGACGAAAGTCTTTGACCAGTGTGTGTTGCCAGTAATGACCTATGGAAGTGAGACGTGGTCTTTTACTATGGGTCTCATAAGAAGGCTCAAAGTCACCCAACGAGCAATGGAGAGAGCGATGCTTGGTATTTCCCTGCTCGATCGAATCAGAAATGATGAGATCCGCAGGAGAACTAAAACGACCGACATCGCTCGAAGGATTGCATCATTGAAGTGGCAGTGGGCGGGACACATAGCGCGGAGAACTGATGGCCGTTGGGGCGGAAAGGTTCTCGAATGGCGACCGCGTACCGGACGACGTTCCGTGGGCAGGCCCCCTACAAGGTGGACCGACGATCTGGTCAAGGTCGCGGGAAGCCGCTGGATGCGGGCAGCGAAGGACCGATCGTTGTGGAGATCCTTGGGGGAGGCCTATGCCCAGCAGTGGGCGTCGTTCGGCTGATATGATGATGATGACTCCAAGAAGCAATGGAATGTAACACACCTACGGAATCGGTAAGCGAACAACTTTCTCCTAGAAACATAGGTCGAAATATGACAAAAAATTTTTGACTCTTCATACAAATCGGACTGATCACGTGATCAATTTAGTATGGGGAGTCCAAAATTTTTTGTCGTATTTCGACCCATGTTTCTAAGAGAAAGTTGTTCGCTTACCGATTCTGAGTTGATCCTAAAAATTTGTGCACTGGTCAAAAATTTATCCTGTATATAATAGTACTAACGCCTAGAGCACAGCGAGTCATCTTGGTAAAACGAACGTTCTTGAATGTTCGCGACCGGCTGCACTGCGCGCTTGGCGTCTAGCTAGTTGCGCTAGTAGAATGCAAGCCACTAGGCTCTAGGCGCCAAGCTAGCCACCTGCCAGTGCGTACGTAGCCTTAGTTTTCTAGAAATTCGTGGACCGTGGACAAACATATATACACTTACGAAAATTAGCACAGATGCTTGGAAGCATTCTATTTAATAACGCTCTATACTAAAATATAATCCAATTCCAACTAAATCACATATATACAGGGTCGCTACCGCGTAACTTTATGGATATGAACTTTATACGCTTTTTGGAACTTTAATTACTAATTTTATAAAAAAAAATACCTACTACAATTGTTTTGTGACGTCGGTCGTCGGGTATAACGATAGCTAGCTAGCAACGTTCAACAGAACAAAGCAGCAAAAATTAATCAAAATATAAACAAAACGTTCCGTTTTATGAAACAAAAGTCGCGTCGAAGTAAACTTTATTACGTTCCGTTGTTAGTGACTGCATAGGTGGGACAGCGCCATCTATGGAGCTAATCAAAACGAGCAGCACGAATCAGAAAATCGCCCATTCGCCAATCATTAGATTTAATCGCAAAAAAATATGTGTTAGCAAAAGCTGTAAAGCTTGGGCAAATCTTCATCTTGAAGAAAGTTTCTTTGCGCTATAGAGCCTTTTTTTAGTGGGAGAAAGCAACAAATAATTCATTAAGTACCTAACTACTTGAATTTACAAAAAATAATTATTAATTCATCATTTGCTAACAGGACACCGGTTTTCAGAGAACAATGGAATATCAATTGTGTCTCATAACTCGGGGCCTGAGAGGTTAACAAAGTGTTTAAACCATTCATGTTTCATGTTTATATATTATTTGAGATTTCATTAACAAATGTGTTTTGTTGCATTCCTGGGGGGCGATCGCGCTAAATAATTTCAACCAAACCACAACCGAAGCTGGTAACGTCATTCTCGAAGTAGGTTTTTCTCGAAATCTGAAAAAGCAAGATTTTATTTTGTATTTTTTTCGGCCTTTTATCTTGCCAATTTTGAGTTAATATTGTAGATTACAGAGAGAAATAAAGAAAAATAATTTATTTTGTGAACCAGTTGAATACGCATATTAAATCTCCTTATTTTGTGATGAAATAGAATGGCAGTGGCAGGCAACCCTAGTAACAGCTCGCACAAGCGCAACGCCACAGAACAGATTCGTGCTCAACACAACAAACAGTGTGCTGAAGTATGATTGCAACATATTACACAAACAAGATGTTTGCATTATCGCGCATTTACAGAAAATTGGAACACACGCGTAGCATTCTCAGCAATCTAGAATAAGATCGCTTACTAAGATAATGTATCTTTAATTGTACTCAATATTATTATCTCAATATACATCTTGACACAGAACAAGTCACATCTCTTTTATTACCTTAGCCTCGGTAAAGCGTCATACCTCTTCATGGCGACCCTTTGCCAACCGAACTTATAAATTTTTGCGGGAAAATCATTACTACATGGAGCAGCAAAGCAAAATTTTAAACACCATACTAGCAGCAGTCTTCGTTGCGGTGCTATTTGGCTCTACACTTCTGTTCATCGCATTACTTGGGAAGACAAAACAATAATATGGGAGCACCACAAAGTAAAGAAGAAGTTATCATCGCACAAACCGCCAGCGGCGACGCCCAAGCAACGCAGAAAACTTCAAGCCAGCTCACTACAACAGAAATTTTACTATCCGTCATACTGCTTCTCATCGTTATACTCATCATTTACGCCTGCATCCGGAAAATTTGGGACCGAATTGTCAACCGACTCCGTAGAGAATTCAACAGCGCAGTTCTAAGAAACACAATATCTTCCGTGGAACTGGCAACGACGTCGACTCAACCATCAACGTAGACCAGGAGGTGTCCAGGGTAGAAACCCGGCCCATTGTACGAGGGGCAAGGGAAATCCCAGCCCGATCTTCAGTTAGCTGTTTCAAGCGGTCCAGGAACCCATCTTAGAAGTCTGAAGATCCTACACACTCAAGGAGCATGAGAAAACCCCCAGCCCGCAGCCCCAGCCCCCACACGCCACGCCGGTCACCACATACCTACTCATCGTGCAGAGACGTAATTATTTTATTCGCGCGCTATAATGCCACCGTAAGTCGTAAGTTATTTTATACCTAAACGTTTTAAATAATATGTAGGATTACATTTTTTTTCTTATTAGATAATGTCATTTATTATTTCCGATTTAAATGAATTGCATAAGAAACTATTGTATATTAAAGATAATTTAGTAAAACTAGGACCAGATAGACGTCAAAAAGAGTTAGGTTTTACGAAATTTAATGAAGCGAAACTTGAATACGCGAAATTAGAGTATATTTTAGCTCAAGTACATAATTTAGTTGAAAAATCGGAGGTATCAACTAAAGATATAACTTTAATTAATAAAATAGCAAATGACATTCAGATCATTTATGACAAAATTATTTCTTTAGAGACTTTAAGTGTTAGTAGTATTTCAAAAATGGCAGAAAAAGATAAATTTGACTTGAAGACAGCCATTGCACTTTTACCAACGATGACAGGTCAAGAACACGTCACTAAATCTCTAATTGATGGTATACAATTATATAGTTCAATGATCAGCGATGCTACTCATGGGTTACTTATTGATTTTGTGATTAAAACTAGGCTCTCTCCTAGCGCAAAATTACGTTTAAAAAGTAGTTATCCAACTATTAAAGATTTAATTAGAGATATGAATACGCATTTGATTCAGAAAAAATCTGCTGTTGCTATCCAACACAAATTACAAAACTGTCGTCAAGGTCATAGGTCGATCGAGTCATTCGGCTCGGAACTAGAACAACTTTTTGTGAATTTAACCATAGCACAAGCGGATGACGACGCTACTAAGTTTGAAGTATTGCGTCCCATTAATGAAAAGGTTGCAATCAAGCGCTTTTCAGATGGATTAGTGAATCAAAAGCTTAGTACTATCATAGCATCACGTCACTTTGATTCTTTACCAGAGGCTATAAGAACTGCCCTAGACGAGCAGTCAATGTCTACCAGACACGAGGAAGTTATGAACATTAAAAAGTTTCATACTCGTAATTTCTCACGCATACCTATTACATCTTCTACTTTAAAATCATTACATCAAAACACAGTATCAGTTTTAACTAGAGCACAAAGTAAAAAATTAAAAACCCCCACTGATTCTTCTTCAGAGAGCTCCACCAGCACTAGGCCTGATCAACCTATTGCGGTAGAACTTCTCAAGAAACCCGATGACGTAACTGAATTAAGTTTTAATCAATTAAAGTTTGACAATTATTCAAAGTCTAAAGATAGCATTATTTCTAATGCAAGTTGTTACGTTTACGTACCTTCGCAATCAGCGATATATCTGAGTACCCGATCGTCATCTACCCCAGAGGTGTTAGCGAGGGACTTAGAGTCATTATGTCAAAAAATAGGCATACATGAGGTACTTATTATTAAAGAAAAATGTAACGAGAGTAAAATCAAAAGTCTTGTACAAGCAACAAAAAGAATTAACTCTGTTACCCCGCGCTTTCTCATAACAAAAAATATATTAAGAATATATGATAGTGAACAAAAAAGAGTAATACTAAATGATTTCCATCTATTACCTACCAGCGGACACGCAGGAGTTAATAGAATGATGAACAACATTAAGCAATATTATTTTTGGCCAGGTTTGAGTAATGATGTAAAACTTTTTGTTAAAAATTGCCATCAATGTCAATATCATAAGCATAGTAATAAACATATTAAGCAGCCCTTAACCATAACATCAACAGCCCACTCATCATTCGAAAGAATTAGTTTGGATATAATGGGTCCACTCGATGTTGATGACTATAATAATAAATATGTATTGACATTACAATGCGATTTAACCAAATTCGTTGAAGCGTATCCATTACCTAGTAAAGACTCGGTCACAGTTGCTCAATCTTTTACCAATAATTTCATTTTACGTTATGGTATTCCTAGAGAAATATTGACTGACCAGGGAACCGAATTCATGTCATCAGTGATGTCCGAAACATGTTCTCTATTACATATTAAAAAATTAAATTCTACGGCGTACCATCACGAAACTGTAGGCGCTTTAGAAAATACTCATAAAACCCTAGGAGCTTTTCTGAGAATCCAGTGTAATAATTATAAACATAACTGGAGCACCTGGATTCCATATTGGTGTTTTTCTTTTAATACCACAGTGCATAGTGAAACTAAATATACGCCTTTCGAATTAGTTTTTGGAAAAATTTGTAACCTTCCAAATAATTTACAATCAGAAATCGACCCCTTATATAACTATGACAGTTATCCCCGAGAACTTAAGTATCGTTTACAACAAGCGCAATCCGACGCACGACGTAACTTGATACAATCTAAAGAGAAAAGAAAATTATTGTATGATAAAACTAGCAATAATGTTACCTATCAGTTAGGCGATTTGTTATTATTAAAGAACCAAGTAGGAAATAAATTAGATAGTATTTACAATGGCCCTTATAAAGTTTTAAGAGATATGACGTCTAATGTAGAAATTTTAAAAGAAAATAAAGCTATAATTGTGCATAAGAATAATACCAAACCATTCAATAAATAACTATTTTATTTGATACGTAATTATAAGTATAGGTACTTAATTACATACCATGTTACTTAACACTTTGTTATTGTTATGATTAAGTGTAAAATGTGAAGCTTCCGTTTTAATTCAATACCATTTCAATTCGATACCATTTTAATTAGATACAATTTTAATTAGGTATATTGTTTATATTGTAAAACGTTTTTGTATTAGTACGATTTAATAAATGAAATAGTTTTAACTTTGCTATGTTGATAATGTTTAAATTTTGTTTACTTATTTTACTTAAGTAATTAAATTTTGGTTAAGTTCGTAATAACTTTCTATGCTACATATCTTCTCATTGATCTTACACTGGGCACTTCGATCAACAATAACACCTAGACTGGGCACATAGAGAGGGAATTTTTATACGGAATTCCGAAACGGAATCATTCCGAACGCAGCTTATCCATACCAATTTATCAACTTACGGATTTTTAATATTTTAACAATGCGTTGCTGTTTTCTTGTCAAAATAGTACTAGAAACTAAGTTTCATCAAAATCAGCCCACAAACAAAAAAGTTGGCCGACACCTTAAATCCATACTAATATTATATTTTATATTTTTAACATTGCGTTGCTGTTTTCTTGTCAATATAGTATCAAAAACCGAGTTTCATAGAAATCGGCCCACAAACAAAAAAGTTGGCCGCCATCTTTGATTTTAAATATTTTTAACATTGCGTTGCTGTTTTCTTGTCAAAATAGTACTCGAAACACAGTTTCATCGAAATCGGCCCACTAATAAAAAAAATGGCGGCCATCTTGGATTTTTAATATTTTTAACACCGCGTTGCTGTTTTCTTGTCAAAATAGTACTAAAAACCGAGTTTCATCAAAATCGGCCCACAAACAAAAAAGTTGGCCGCCATCTTAGATTTTTAATATTTTTAACACCGCGTTGCTGTTTTGTTGTCAAAATAGTACCAAAAACCGAATTTAATAAGAATAGGCCAACAAAGCAAAAAGTTGGCCGCCATCTTGGATTTTTAATATTTTTATCATAGCGTTGCTGTTTTCTTGTCATTGTACTAAAAACCGAGTTTCGCCAAAATCAGCCCACAAATAAAAAAGTGGGCGGTCATCTTGGATTTTTAAAATTTTTAACATAGCGTTGCTGTTTTCTTGTCCAAATAGTACCAAAAACCGAGTTTCATCGAAATTGGCCAACAAACAAAAAAGTTGGCCGCCATCTTGGATTTTAGAAATTAATACGTCCCAGACAGTAGTTCTATAAAATATGCGATATCAAGATTTGCACGTATGCAAATCGTATGCACTATAATATTAATTAAATAAGAAGTTTGTTTATTTGTTTATTTGTCACGCCCCGCACGATTGACCTGTCTCTCTTGACGTCTCCGTCGGACTACTGTATGGAAAAATGGTTCCTTCTTATACTGTGCTGGTATGAATAAAGGCTCAAACTATCCTTTTGAATGATAGAGCACTATTCACCTACATTTACCAAAAAAAAGTTATGAACGCGACTGTACATTAAATTTTTCTGCATAATACGACACATTAAAGAAGGTCATCAATATGTATGAGCGCGTCGCTTTTTCGTGGTCTATCGAATTTGGTCGGTTAATCAGAATACTGGCAGTTGTTTTGGATTTTAATGAATATTTACTTTATTACGAAAAATTTGATGCTGAAATTTTCAGAACATGTACTTTAGTAACAGCACTAATTATTTATTGGGCTAGGATCTAAATAATCTCTGATATCTTTATCCTGCTGATCGTCAAAGTCATGACATTGTCTGTCTCACCTTCATGTGGGTATTATTCAAAAACGCGTAACTGTGGGATTCTCAAACTTTTTATGGTAATTTGAAATAGCAAGAAGAATAGAACACCGTTTTTGGTTTCTATATTTGTGTGGTAGTTTAGGCGCTAGAATTATTTTTTTGATTTCTGAAAATGTCTGTTTACTTCAAATCCGTGAATATTTTTGAAATGTTTTCTGTATGTGCATACAGCACAAATTAGGCGCTACTTATATGCCTTTACTGTAAGATCGCACATCCAGTAGTTCCCGAGATCTGGGACTCGGCAAAACGTTACGCCAGCAGAAAATCAAATATCTCCAAAACTGTAAGGCCCACAAATTTCATATTTGGCGCACATTCCTGCTAGAACCTAAGCTACCCGCCCACATAATTTTTATTTCTCTCCGATCATTAGTTTAGAATCTTCCTGCTGGAGCACCGTTACTCCAGCAGAATTCGTTTTTCCCGTTTTATTCCAAAAGTATTAGGCCCACAAATTTTTTATTTGGCGCACATTTACAGCAAATTACGCACTAACTATTCATCAAACTCGCTTCCCTCTAGAAGCTACTTTCTTGCCAGCGTAACGGACACAAAATTGTAAGTTATCTTTATTATTAGTTTATAGAAATAGGTCTCATAAACTTGATTCAAATTATCATGTACGTTTACAACGTTACAGTGTAAGCCTTTCGGTAGCTTAGTTGTTTAGAGCATCGGGCTGGATTCCCGGAGGCGCGGGTTCGAATCCCGCCTGAAAGTTACTTATGGGGCTCATGGATTTTTACTATCAATTTTTTCCTATACTTACAAAATTGCATTGCGAATGCATAAAAATAATATAAAATCTCAATATGGCTGTTTCATCTTAATCGATTGTTAAACATTTGTAAAAATGTTTCTTTCGGATGCGAGGGTTTCCTCACATTGATGAAGCAACGCTGGCCTACAGCGTAACAAGTGATAGCAAAATTCGACGAGTCGTGTAAGCCTTTCGGTAGCTTAGTTGGTTAGAGCATCGGGCCGGATTCCCGGAGGCGCGGGTTCGAATCCCGCCTGAAAGTTACTTATGGGGCTCGTGGTTTTTTTACTATCACATTTTTTCCTATACTTACAAAATTGCATTGCGAATGCATAAAAATAATATAAAATCCCACTCGTGTTTTAATACCCCTCCTTATGCGACAGTCACATAAACTACTATTATCGGTATTTATAATGAAACCTAAGCTTGTAAGCAACTTTACGGTATCTTGTAAGTTTTAAGACCCTTATATTAGACAGAGGTCATCCAAATATACCTATTGTTAACAGGTAACCACATAATTTTAAGAATTTCATGACCGGTTTCATGATGACTTTAGTGAAAACCAAAGGAGCTGTGTTTAAGCCAAATAATAAGACATTAAATTCATAATGTATATTGATCAAATTGGTATCTTAGATATTTTCGGTCTTCCTTGTGAATTTTGAACAAAACGTATGCGTCTTTCAGGTCTACTGTACACGGTTACAATCTCTCGATATCAATTTTATAACTGTTCTTAAATCCTCCAGTTTAAAATGACTTGTGTCAATAAATTTATTTAGTGATAAGTTTAAGATGAAGCGCATCTTCCCTTTTGGCTTGGGTACAAAAAAATTGTTGATAGATATTGATCAGATCTGTTATCTCTGAAATTGCATAGACAGCAAATTTTTAATTTCGTGTATGAAAAGAGCCTTTTCCTTTTCACTACATTTTCGGGTTGACGGTGATACAGGTTGCATCGGTTTTCGATTGAAGGGAATCTTATATCCTTTTATATGGAAAAGAACCAGTGGGTCCTTGGTAATCATTAAAAATTCTTTATAGAATATTGAAAAACGACCTGCATGCGTTAACGTATTTAACGTCGGCTGTTGTTCTGTCTCTGCCACGGATACTTCGACTGCTTCGATAAGTTGATGAGCCGTCTACGTGTCGAAGTCGTTGCAGGCTCCTTCGTCCTGGGAGGACCCGGACCCTTCGGGCGTTTGTGCACTACCACTGAATTTTACCGATCCGGAAAAAAACGGATGCTTGTATTTTAATAATTTAATCATTTATAATAGTAAAAAAATATTTATTTCGTGTAGTTTCAATGTTTCGAACCCTAAACTACACGAAATAAATAAATTCTATTATTTATAATAATTAATTATTAAAATACAAGCATCCGGTTTTTTCCGGATCGGTAAAATTCAGTGTAGTGCACAAACGCCCTTCCAGTTTAAATTTCGCGAAGAACTGTATGGATTAGAGCTCCGCTTCTTATTAGGAAACTTTTGTGTCGTTGATTGCTTAGGGTCTGTGCCAGACTTGTTAATAGCTTTAGCTGATTTTATGGTTTCCCTTAAGTTTTCGCCGAACAATTGTTTATCAATTTTAATATTTTGAAGAGAATTCCTTAGATCCATCTTCACGGCATTCAGAAAAAAAATTGTAAATTGAATTAGAATGTTGACAATCACATATAATTTTTGCCAAATCCATAAACAAAACATGGGTTGCAAACATGCGTCTAAACTACTCTCAACTCTCAAGGAACCTAACAACATATAAAAAAATCGTAGATACATGCGCGTTCGTGATGTTCTATGTCGATATTGACTGGACTATAGCATGACAAACCCGAGAAGAGTTTTGTCTACCTCGAAATCGAAAGTCTATAATTCAAACCCAAACAAAGCTTGTCTACCAAATGTCATTTTTGACGTTTCGATATAGACAAAACCTTTCTCGAGTTCATCATGCTACCCGTGGGTCGTTTCTCTTCTCTTCGTTTTTGACTTTCTGTACAGATATTATTGAACTCGACTGTATGTACCTACCGAACGGACGTCAAAAATTAAGTTTAAAAAAAGATAGCAATTAAAAATTAAATGAAAGCACAATTAATAAATACTACATTTATTAGAGCTTAAATTACGCTAATAAATAATATGGGTACTTACATAAATGCCTACCTATCACATTGGACGCTTTTATTACGGACACAGGTAAAATAAACAGCAAAACTTTTTCCCGATGTTCCCCAGTGGAGGACAAACAGTGGGGGACAACGGGAAAAGGAAAAAGACGCAGTGACCAGTATGCATAGGGCACTAATATGATGTGTATTGTGCTGCTATCTACTCGTAGGTATATTTAGCTAAGCGGATCCATGACATGATTAATTGAATGACTAACGAAACGACTCTGATTTTATTAACTTGTTAGGATTTATTATGCTTATATTTTAAACACTTAAAATCAATAAAATATGCAAAAAGTAAGAAATAGCAATATGATATGCATGCACTCTTCTAACATTCAAAAAGAAAACTATTTATTAGCAAACTGATACTTACATCATTCATTTGAATCATTTGATAGGTACAAATACTACTTACATCTACACTACAGTACACTAAAAAAAACTTAATGTACAAATGAATACATTCTACCTAGCTATTAGTAATCAGAGTTTTTATTCATACCAAGATCTTAGATCAGAGATGGTGCCAGCATTTCCAAATGCTACTGAAGTGAAAGGCCTTTTTAGTATTGTGAGTCGATCACAAAGATTCTATTCTAAAGTTTGCTGGATTCGGGGGACCCTTCCGCCTGGGGGCCCGTCTCGTGGCCTTTTGCCGGCTTGCCCTCGTAACTACCCTCCTGTAGATACGCCACTGAATTTTAATATAGGTCGGGGAAAGTCTTTTCGACTAAGTAGGGGAGCCCGGGTAGACTTCGGACACGGGGAGACAATGTAGGTACACGTTTAAATTTGCCGCCTATTTGAATATAGAGGAGTGGTTGTCTATGTGTTATAATGGTAATCTTAAGCCCCCAGTACAGGATGGCCGATCATGGTCGGCGACCATGAACAATACATCGTACATTGACACTTTTGAACGCACAAGTTTAAAAAGATTCTTTCAAAAGTGTCAATGTACGATGTACGAGGTCATGGTCGCCGACCATGATCGGCCATCCTGTACTGGGGGCTTTACGGTCTTTCTTTTGCACCTTCCGTTGACAGTTCGCAGCGCAAAGTTTTGTGATGAAAAATAGTAGATTTCATTACAAGTGCGGAAAGCCTGTCATTGCAAAGAGTTCCGACAAATGTCTACCCGAGCCGAGGCGCAGCCGAAGGTGAGGGTTGACAGTCGGAACAAGTTGCAATGACGGTTCCGCACGTGTACTGAACAACTATTTTTAATACAGTTGCGAAAAAATTAAGCAATTTAATAAAATAATAAAACACAATAAACTCAACTAACTAATCGTAAAAGAATTTATGCAGAGACTTTTTTTTGTTTTCTTCACCCATTCTGGGTTGGCAAAGGAAACTATGATCATACAGCCAAGGCTTCAGTAGAATTTTTTTATTGATATGAAATGAAAATTAAATTAAATGAGATGAAATGAAACCTAACAAAAGCAATCCGAATCCTACAGGAGCGCCTTTCCTTATTTCTCTCTTTTACCACATCGTTTTCCATTAAAGCCACATTATTGCACTAACTCCACCATACTAAGTACCTACCACAATAAAAACCAGAAAAAACTAATTTAGAAAATTAAGAAATGAGGTCCCTCATTTTCTTTTCACTTACTTGCGCAAACTCCTATAAGCAGATACTATGGTAAATAGTGCACGTCATACCATATTTAGTAATCTGTGGTCATACAGCCAATTTTATGTATTTTTTATATTCATAAATTTAATTTGGCCGAGACTAATACTAATTAAAAAATGATTTTTAATACAGTTGCTCAAAAAGTGGCGTATTGCAGGGACGTATAGCGTTCGGGATGTGGGCTATTACACACTCGAGCTTTTTCTTTACCTTTCCCGAACTCGTGCGTTTTCTTTCCCAACTGTCAAAATAATGTCTATTAAAAAGAAAAAACCAACCACGAAGTTTTTACTAAAAAAATATCATAGAAGTTTTTATGGTTCATGCAAATATTTCTAAAAAGAAGCTACTAATTTGTTTCAATATCAGATTTAAAAGTAATTTTAATTAAAATTTAACCATTAAATTAATATAAGTATCGGCCAAATTAAATTTATAAATACAAAAAAGTTGGCTGTATGACGTGCACTGCCATAGTCTCTGCTTATAGGAGTTTGCGCGGGTAATTGAAAAGAAAATGACGGACCTTATTTCTTAATTTTCTAAATTAGTTTGTCCTTGTTTTTATTGTGGTATTTAGTATGGTGAAATTAGTGCAATAATGTGCCTTTAATGGAAAACGATGTAGTAAATGTGAGAAATAAGGAAAGGCGCTCCTGTAGGATTCGGATTGCTTTTGTTAGGTTAGGTTTCATTTCATTTCATTTTCATTTCATATCAATAAAAAAATCTACTGAAGACTTGGCTGTATGGGCATAATTCCCTTTGCCTACCCAGAATGGGTGAAGAAAACAAAAAAAAATCTCTGCTTATTTATATTCTTTTCACTTCTCATGCTCGTAAAGTTCGTGTTTATGTTGGGTATAGGCTGCATAAAATCGCTTTTTATGCTCTAGTGCATAAAGTAAAATCTTCGTCTAAGTCTCAGACTCTAAGACAAAGGTCGTCAGGTAAACATTCACACACGCAATTAAACTTCGTCAAATAAACTTTATTAATAACTAACGTTTTTCATTCTGTTTCTTAAATTTTGTACATAATCCATGTTAAATTATTAAATTAATAAAACTAGGCAAAATTAATGAGTTTTCTGAGAAATAAGTATTACAAGAGCATTAAGGACTACGATCTATGCTAAAGACACTGTGCTGCCAATGCCACGTATAAAAAAAAGAAAAAGAAAGTCTTCCCGCCAATATGGCGGTCTTTATTTTTTCTTTTTTTGCAATATTGCTATTTATTTTAGTCACACTCGAAGTGAAAAGCTGGGTGTATAACTCGTACATAAAACCCATTTTACCCTCGAATTGACTATCCATCCTCGCCTACGGCTCGGGTGGATATGTACGTCTCGGGTAAAATGGTACAGTCGGCCAAATATGTGGTCTACCACCGTAAGGGTAAAGTTCGTTTGTTCGTCAACTAACAACAAGGTTGATTTTCCTTTGCTTGAATTTTATGACACTTCGCGAATTCGTTTTTCGAATTTCGAATCGTCGAATATTGATTCTCATCAATAACATACAAAGGAGATCAGTCAAATTGGACCAAAAAAGTAAAAGTGCCGGCCAACGAAAATAAATTGCAAATTACTATTGTAAACAGTGTAACGATAATTTTTTGTTATGATGTCCACAGTATACGATTAGCGGCCAAGCAGTTATTCAAGTTTGAAAATGACATTTTTTCTTCATTTTCAAACTTGAATATAGCTTGGCCAAAGTGCAGCCAACAAAAAACAATTGCAGATTACTATTGTAAATAGTGTAACGATCATTTTTTTTATGACGTCAACAGTGTACGATTAGTGGCCAAGCAGTTATTCAAGTTTTAAAATGACATTTTTTTCTCTTTATATTCAAACTTGAATACAGCTTGGCCAAAGTGCGGCCAACGTCAAAAAAATGCACATTACTATTGTAAACAGTGTAACGATAATTTTTTGTTATGGCGTCAACAGTGTACGATTAGCGGCCAAGCAGTTACTCAAGTTTGAAAATGACATTTTTTTCTTCATTTTCAAACTTGAATACAGCTTGGCCAAAGTGCGGCCAACGAAAAAAAATTGCATATTACTATTGTAAACAGTGCAACGATCATTTTTTGTTATGGCGTCAACAGTGTACGATTAGCGGCCAAGCAGTTACTCAAGTTTGAAAATGACATTTTTTTCTTCATTTTCAAACTTGAATACAGCTTGGCCAAAGTCACTTTGTGTTGTAGTCAATAACTATTTTAGGGTCAATATATTTATTTTCAATACATATTTCCTTATTCACGTACCCAGCAGGTGGGACGTTCGTGGGTCAGTTATAATGCTGACGAGGAACTGATCTCAATGTAATAACTGATATTCTGATAAACGATTACATTTTACGTGGTGAGTCAATCCGTTTTGCGATCGTATTTATACCAAAAATAATGACATTTTCAAACTTGAATAACTGCTTGGCCGCTAATCGTACACTGTTGTCGCCATAACAAAAAATGATCGTTACACTGTTTACAAAAGTAATGTGCAATTTTTTTTCGTTGGCCGCACTTTGGCCAAGCTGTATTCAAGTTTAAAACTAAAGACAAAAAAAAATAACATTTTCAAACTTGAATAACTGCTTGGCCGCTAATCGTACACTATTGACGCCCTAACAAAAAATGATCGTTACACTTTTTACAATAGTAATGTGCAATTTTTTTTCGTTGGCCGCACTTTGGCCAAGCTGTATTTAACTTTGAAAATAAAGACAAAAAAAAATACATTTTCAAACTTGAATAACTGCTTGGCCGCTAATCGTACACTGTTGTCGCCAGTACAAAAAATGATCGTTACACTTTTTACAATAGTAATGTGCAATTTTTTTTCGTTGGCCGCACTTTGGCCAAGCTGTATTTAACTTTGAAACTAAAGACAAAAAAAAATAACATTTTCAAACTTGAATAACTGCTTGGCCGCTAATCGTACACTATTGACGCCCTAACAAAAAATGATCGTTACACTTTTTACAATAGTAATGTGCAATTTTTTTTCGTTGGCCGCACTTTGGCCAAGCTGTATTTAACTTTGAAACTAAAGACAAAAAAAAATTACATTTTCAAACTTGAATAACTGCTTGGCCGCTAATCGTACACTATTGACGCCCTAACAAAAAATGATCGTTACACTTTTTACAATAGTAATGTGCAATTTTTTTTCGTTGGCCGCACTTTGGCCAAGCTGTATTTAACTTTGAAAATAAAGACAAAAAAAATTACATTTTCAAACTTGAATAACTGCTTGGCCGCTAATCGTACACTGTTGTCGCCAGTACAAAAAATGATCGTTACACTTTTTACAATAGTAATGTGCAATTTTTTTTCGTTGGCCGCACTTTGGCCAAGCTGTATTTAACTTTGAAACTAAAGACAAAAAAAAATAACATTTTCAAACTTGAATAACTGCTTGGCCGCTAATCGTACACTATTGACGCCCTAACAAAAAATGATCGTTACACTTTTTACAATAGTAATGTGCAATTTTTTTTCGTTGGCCGCACTTTGGCCAAGCTGTATTTAACTTTGAAAATAAAGACAAAAAAAATTACATTTTCAAACTTGAATAACTGCTTGGCCGCTAATCGTACACTGTTGTCGCCAGTACAAAAAATGATCGTTACACTGTTTACAATAGTAATATGCAATTTTTTTTCGTTGGCCGCACTTTGGCCAAGTTGTATTTAAGTTTGAAAATAAAGAGAAAAAAAAATACATTTTCAAACTTGAATAACTGCTTGGCCGCTAATCGTACACTGTTGTCGCCATAACAAAAAATGATCGTTACACTGTTTACAATAGTAATGTGCAATTTTTTTTTGTTGGCCGCACTTTGGCCGTGCGGTATTCAAGTTTGAAAATAAAGAGAAAAAAAATGACATTTTCAAACTTGAATAACTGCTTGGCCGCTAATTGTACACTATTGACGCCATAACAAAAAATGATCGCTACACTGTTTACAATAGTAATATGCAATTTTTTTTCGTTGGCCGATACTTTTACTTTTTTGGTCCAAACATGTATGAAGCGTGACTGATCTCCTTTCTTGATTCTAATATTGCGGTATAAGGGTGGTTTCAAACTGGCGTTTTTTTCTGCGCGTATACGGTCGTTTCGGCATACGCGCTTTCACGCGAGCCACAATACGGACTTCAAAAAACTGAACGCGCGCAAACGGGCATATTTCGGCGTGTTCGCTCGAACCTTGCGCTTGATTAGCGTATGGCTCGCGCTTATACAAGCATACAAGCACGTCAACGCTCGTACTACGAGTCGCGCGTGTGGCAAAAGGCGCGCCTATACTATACGCGCCTACATTGCGCTTCCGAAAACGAGCTTATACGCGCGTATAAAACGCTAATCTGAAACCGCCCTAATGTTCCTTGGGAAAGTTGTTCAGTTATCGATAATGAATTACCAATTTCAGTATTTAGGGGTATTTTTGTAAGGATAGTAATTAACCGATCGACTAAAAAACATTTTAGGGTACCAAAATTACTAGGTGAGCGACTTAGTCGCCAATCTAACCTAACCTAAACCTATTTTTCCGCTGCTCACTTAGTATTTTTAGTCGCTCAACCTATTAATTTTTAGTCGCCTAGTTTAACACCTTGCATAAATGGATGTCCACTGCTAAACGTAGGCCTCCCCCAATGATATCCACTTTGCTCGATTAGAAAAGGACGGGACAAGGGTTGTAACAAGAAGCGGTAGTGAAAATGCTAATTATTTGGTTGTTAAAAATATTATTTTTCACATGGAATAAGTCACTTAAAAAAATTAAATGTTTAAATCTTGTGTAGCCGCCATCTGCCTCTATGACTTCTCGGAGTCGGTCCCTCATTGAGCCCACCAGCCGATCGAGCAGATGTAAGACTCACGGGTTTCCTCCCATACCTCATTGCAGTGCCCTTGCAGTGCTTCTGCTGTTCTTTAGTTGCGGTTCCATCATCTCTGAACCATAAGACACATTTAGTTCTCTAGAAATCTCACTAATATCGAATCCATCATTGTGAAGTGCGATTATTTGAGCTCTCTCGGCTATGGATAAATTTCGAGGCATATTGTAGTAAAATAATGAATAAATTTTACTTTAGAGGAGTGAAAATACCTGTGACATTAATTTGTCAGTGATATAGGTATATTCTTTTCCAGTGAAAGAGATTTCTACTTTAAAAAACCCAGATGAAAAAACCTCCTTAGTTCTGAAGTTTATGAAAAACTGTGAGGGTTGTTTGTTGTTGCAAATTATGATCTAACTAGCGGCCGCCCGCGGTTTCACCCGCGTGGTTCCCGTTCCCGTGGGAATATCGGGATAAAAAGTACATATAAACCTTCCTCTTGAATCACTCTATCTATTAAAAAAAATCGCATCAAAATCCGTTGCGTAGTTTCAAAGATTTAAGCATACAAAGGGACATAGGGACAGAGAAAGCGACTTTGTTTTATACTATGTAGTGATACATAGGTCACAAAGGCGAAAATAACATTGTGTGTTTGCTCTATGATTTCATGTCAGTTTTCTCAGTTAACAAACAATGTAAAGAATCGCCTTTAGCGATATTCTGTTGACACGGGAACTATTGTCAAAACTGGTAGACCACTTTCTTGGCCGGCTGTACGTTTTATGCACTTGTTGTACAATCTACTATTTACGGCTGGCGCCATCTTCCAAAATTTTTCTTTTTTTTATTATTTTATTAAATTGCTTCATTTTTTTACAACTGTATTAAAAATAGATGTTCAGTACACGTGCGGAACCGTGATTGTAACTTGTTCCGACTGTCAACCCTTAGAGCGAGCGCACACCATAGTCAAGACTGTTTTAAGCTCTGAGTACTGAATGTTTTAAGACAGTCTTGTCTCACATAGACAAGACTGACTAGCTAGACTGTTTTGTAAGACACGGAAACAAAACAACGTCACAGTTAAAACGACGTCACAGTAAGATATTCCTTACAGTAGCGCAACGCCTTTGTTAACGCGCGATGCCACCGCCCGCCGCCGCCCGCCGGTGCAAACGAAGATTTTAAAAAGTACTTACACAGCACCTTGTTTTAAAGCATTGAGCAAGTTACAAGCTTACAAGTCATGAAAAGTATAGCATTTTTTAAAAGTGTAGCGTTGTTTTATTGCATCTTACTAAATTAAAATAAGTAATCCCTTGAAACAAAAATGCTATTATTATCGACACAAAATACTAGCGTGCGTGCTCTCTACGTAAACATCATGTCAGACAGTTTTTTTTTTATTTGTATGTTAGAAAAAGGAAGGTTTCAGGCTAAGGAATCGCTTATATTATGCCTGATATTTTACTTACGTCCTTTTAGAATATACTATTTTCAATTAATTATTATCTCAATAATGCATGTAAATAAAAAGAAAAGAAAAATACGTGTTTCCTTAAAAACGATAAACTTTCATTATATCAATCTGGGCAGGCATTTGAACATCATCTTGTTTAAATTAACAGGATGTGGTCTAAGATGTTGCATGCTTGCCCAGGAGATGCCTGTTCACTCTTTCCTTGAAGAGACCAAGGCTGTAGTTATCGGGGAACATATAAGCAGGCAACGCATCCCATTCCTTAGTGGTTCGCATTAGAAACGAATCTGCGAAGCGTTTAGTGCGGACAGGTGGAATGTCAACAACGTAAGAATGATAAGCTAGCCTTTTTTATTTACTCGACTGCCAGGAGTGTTGTGTTTAGGGTTATTATTATAGTGAAGGCAAATACCGTCTGTACGTATACCAAATAGCATGTTGGACTCAGTCAGACACAGGTCCTGTCCCTCGCCGCGCCCAGCCCTCCCACCAAGCCTAGTAGGCTTCGCGTTAGGGCTGGGCGGTTCCTGTTCCGGCCCCCTAACGAGCTCTAAAGCTTGAGAGGGGGCCGCACAGAGGGAGGGAGCCTCATCACAATCTTCCCATAAGGTTGCCCACTCAAGGTGGGCTGACCACATGGGGCGATCGAGAGCAGGCACCACTACCAACTAAAACCTTCAATACTTGCTCGCCGCCGTCAGTTTTAGACACAGCGACTGGGGGGGGGGGGATTGTGATTGGAAAGTCGGAGCCAGTTAAAACAGACCCCGTTTTACAGTGAATAAACAAGCCTGCGTTTTAGTAGCATTGAAACTGACAACATTGTCAAGGACTCTGATAAATTTGAATCTGCTGAACCTAAAACGGGTCCTTCTTCAAAAGAAAATCAAGATATGTTACTCCAAAGACTGTTAAAAAAACATTCAAGAAGAGGATTCTTTAAAGAGGACGACCAAGTTGAGCAAGAGTGCTGGAAATATCTATCCACCGCAAGCTCTTCTGATTTAGAATGCGTCATCCTCAACTTCTAGGAAAAAGAAAAAAAAAACATACCCATGGCTGGCTGGATTAGCGCGATAACTACTGGCTATAACGGGCACAAGCACACCAGTAAAAGAGTGGCTGGGCAAGTCTTAACTGCTAAACGATCGCGCTTGAATCCGAGCAAAATTGGTAAAATTGATGGATGTGAAAGAAGCGAAAGAATGCGTCTCTGCCTACCCCCATGGGAAACAGCCAAAGAGGCGTGAGTATATATATGTATGTTAACAAATAAAGGCACTGTCAATCAAAATATAGAATTTTTACATTAACCTTAAAAAAAAAATCTCACGCCGGCGACGCCGCGCCGCGCCGGGTCCGTATATCAGCGCGCCGCCGCCAGCTTTAATGGCCACGGCGCGGATCTCTAGTCAGGTGAGACGGGTCGAATTTATCTAATACTATATTTTCAATATTTTTCAATAATAAAAGTTAAACAGTGAATGCAAAAAAGTAAAAACAAATTATTCTTAATTTTTCTGGCGAAATTTGAGAGGTTTTATTCGTTGCGATTACTTGAATGTAGCTGTCACTCAACTTAATTTACTCAATAAATAATAGTACTAGGTATGCACATGATTACTACATTTAATCATCATTACGCACTATTATAATAAAGTGGCATTGTTCGAAGCGAAACAATTTTCAACAAAAACACGACCGCGTCTATCCTTCGCGCTGCGTCTCACAAACTCGGCCGCTTCCCCGCGAGTTCCCCGCCCGTCGCGCCGTTACGCTCCGCGTAAGTACAGTCGGCAGCACATCAAGTTAAACAGTTGAACTGAGATAACAGCTTTTATTACGTAGGGCATAAAGGCGGTCTCAAGGTCAACATGTGTAGTCTGATGTGCGGCCGTGTGTACATTGGTTGCGCTACTGTAGGGAATATTTTAATACTATGACGACGGCGACGTGATGCACACCGTCTGAGTTAATTCTTTCTCAGTGCATATCAAAATTAATATTTTTAATAAAAATAAAATAAAAATATTTTTAATGCAACCGAAAACCGCGTTATGTATGTATTGTATAAACAAGTTATAAACAAAAACATTAATTAAACATAATTCCGGTATTAGGGTTGTGACTTCCTTCTTTCATTACAAATACTTACAGAAATAGATGGTTCATTGTAAATAATAATAATATTAATATTTTAATTTTGTAATTAAACCAAAACAAAAATGTTGTTGAAAAAAGAACGTTTTTTGCTCGTAACGTCTACATAACGCGGTATTCTGTTGCAAAAACAACAGGTAATTATGGACAACAAAGTTCGACATTTTATTGTAAGTATAAATATTATCAGAAAACACCGCTACACTTTAAAAAAGTCGAAAATTAATAAAACATATATTATTGTCTATACAGTTTGCTTAAGGAAGCCCAAAATTTGTGAAGAGATGTTAAATAAAGAAACTACATAATAAACCTTTAACTAAAACTAAATCAATAAGAATCATATAGGAGCTAAATATTTTCTTTAAATTCCTGTTTTAAAATAGGTAGGTTTTGATTTTTTTTCTCGTCAACTATGAGCCGTTGTAATTTTTCAGTATTTTTCCTGTGTCGGGTCGTTTCGGGTCATCGGGTGTTTTTTAGAGGTGGAAAACTGTAAATTGAATCCACTGTTTTTTGTGACTGCCGATTTGACGTTTTGGGGTGGTGTCATCTGAACCAAACCTGTATACAAAATTTCAGCTCCATCTGACACTGGGAAGTGGGTCAAATTAAGCTTGCAAGATTTGTCCCCCACTAACTAACAAACTTACTAACTAACATGGCAAGTTAATAAAAAGCTTGTAAAAAGGGTACGCCACAAATCGAGGTTCTTAAAACACTGTGCGGGAGTAGATCGCTATAGACTGTTTTGTCTTGACAGCCAATGTGTCTATGAGACTTTTTGTTTCAAGTGTGCGCACCTTCATAGGTTTTGCAAGGCGATAGTCTGTCTTAAGACTGTCTTGACTATGGTGTGCGGTGCGCTCGCTCTTACCTTCGGCTGCGCCTCGGCTCGGGTAGACATTTGTCGGAACTCTTTGCAATGACAAGCTTTCCGCACTCGTAATGAAAATTGAAATAATACTATTTTGCTAGTCCGATGTAAGTTTTTAGATTTCTAATAGATCAGAAATTGCCAGTTAAGTAAGACCATTGTTGAAGTTTTTGCTATAGTACCTACTCTAGAAGTAATGAAATGATTAGGTACTTACGGATATTTGGAAACGCAAGCATTTCTAATCTACAAGTATTTTTCTAATATTTCATTTGTTTTTTTAAGTACTCACCGTATGCGTAGACTTCCGACTGACTGTGATCTTTATATTGCTAGTTCCTTTAGATGGGAAGTGGACTCGTTTTCAGGGCATGATATATTTTAACTGTAATAGACGAATATCAACTAAAATGATTTTTTTAATAAAGGACACTTTATTTGATTAAATGTTTTTGTTTATTTATATGTCCAGAATCACCCCTAGGCATGTCCTATGTTACCCGTGCTGGGAGACTTCGGACAGCCTTCATATTTTTTAAACGATTTTTAAACCCTTTAAGTGTCTACTTTTAATGAAAGTAATAATCATAAAATATAAGTAGGTACTTTATTAGTGGTCATTTCACACAAAAATATATTCTTAAGTAATTAAAACCTAACGATAAAGAAACAAGCCCCCTGATTCACGAACCGACGGAAACGCTCCCGACAGCGGAATGTAGGTATGCCCTGTCAATTTCACTCACTATAGAATAGACAAAGACAAAGCACAGAATTCGAATCCTAGTCCGTTTCCGACGGTTCGTGAATCAGGGGTTTATGTAAAAAATGTCCGAAGTCTACCCGGGCTCCCCTATTATAGTTTGAATAAACTTGTAATAAAATCTTTCATTACAAAAATGAGTGAATCTAATAAAGAAATTCGATATTTTTTTAAAATTTATTACAAAAAAGGAAAAAATGCAACTCAAGCCACGTTTAAAATGTGACGTTTATGGACCTAACTAGCTTTCCGCCCGCTGCTTCGCCCGCGTGGACTACACGACGTTATCCCGCAGGAATGTGATATTTCCCGGGATAAAAATAGCCTATGTTCCTTCCCAGGCTACAAAGTATCTGTGTCCCCAATTTCAGCCAAATCTGTTCAGCCGTTTTGGCGTGATTGAGTAACAAACATACAAACATCCAAACATCTAAACTTTCACATTTATAATATTAGTAGGAGTAGGATAGTACGATACAGTGTCTGTAAGAGTAGCACAAATCCGGGAATTTTGATGTTTGTCGCCCTGTTACGGATAAAATGGATGACATTTTTGTAAAAGTGGAGCAAGATCGGCATATCAGTAGTAACGACATAGCTGAAGAACTGGGAATTGACCACAAAACAGTTTTGATTGACCCATTTGAAAAAAAGCTGGGTACTTACACAAAAAACTCGATATTTGGTGTGTGTGCCCCACGAGCTCACTGAATGAAACCTAATTAACCGTGTACGTACATACTCATTTGCGATTCCTTATTGAGACGTAATGAAACTGAACCGTTTTTGAAGAGATTGATAACTGGTATGAAAAGTGGATCACGTACGAGACCAGAATGTGCGAAAAACGTCGTGGTCAAAGGTCGGTCATGCTTCACAGACTGTGGCAAAACCCAGGTTAACTTTAGGTGATGCTGTGTGTATGGCGGGATTGGAAAGGTATTGTTCATTACGAGCTTTTACATTTTTACTATGCTTTTACCGTCAGGCAGAACCATCGATTTGGATCTCTATTGCTAACAAATTATGAGATTAAAGCAAACAGTTGAATTGATCAATAGAAAGGGTGTGGTCTTTCATCACGATAACGCAATACCACACACATTTTTAGCCAAATGGCAAAAAATAAGAGAGTTTGGCATTATAGCCTTCTGCACCTTTAGATTTCCACCTGTTTCGGTGTCTTTAGAATTCATTAGGCAGTGTCAGGATAACATCAAGAGAGGACTGTCAAATCTATTTGTCGCGTTGTTCGGTGTCCCACTATTTCTATTGCCACTATAGCCAAAAAAAAAAACGATGCAACACCTCTTATGACAGCGGCGTGCACTGCACATAGAAATTATTTATTTCGTTCCTCTATCATCATCATTTCAGCCGTACGACGCCCACTGCTGGGCATAGGCCTCCCCCAAGGATCTCCACGACGATCGGTCCTGCGCTGCCCGCATCCAGCGGCTTCCCGCGACCTTCGACCCGCGACCGCGTCCCTCTATAAATCCGGTAATTTTATTCTCAATCAATGGGAATTAGCGGGACCGAGCTGTTTCTTTCGGGTACTAGCGGTTTTTTTGCCGCAATAGAAATAATGGGATATACTTAATTTGGAAAAAAACGCTTGTCCCACTTTTTCGATTTTGTATTTCCATGGAAATAGTGGGATACACCCGCGTTTTTTTTATCAGACAGAAGTCCCGAAAGTTCTACAACAACGGGATCATGTCACTACCTACAAGATGGCAGAAAGACATCGAACAAAATGGCAAATACTTATACTTGTAGGTAATTACATGTAAAAAAGAAATGTCTTGAGTTTTCATAGAAAATGTGCAGAAACTTTTTCCCCAACCTATTATACCTACTTATGACAGTGTTACATGTAGGTATGTGATTATATTCTTTTTATAAGTAAGCACAAAGAAGTATCAAAATATAGTTTTATTTAGTAAATTATCCAAGTAGATTTTAACTGAGAATTGGCAATCGCGAACTGGACCTAACACGCGAATTGGACACACCACAAACTGGACTTACCGCGATTAAGATGCATTGGATTGGACCAAAAAATGCGAATGGGACATGAATGGGACCAACGAAACGCGCCTAATGGATTTGATAAAACAAATTATTTAGATGGTGCTTGGCGCGGCAAAGTTGTTAAATAACATGAACTTTTTATTTTGGAAAGTTTTCACTGTCAATAAATTTTATCTCAAATAAGGTATTATTTTAATTCTTTTTAATGCGTGGACGCCACTTAACCCCCGCAGTCGCCTTATTTATTGACAGTTGTATACATTTTCTGCGCTTGTTGATAAGCCGGCCTAGCATGAGCGGCTTTTATCACGCGATATGATATAGTACGGCATGCCGTCTTGGTGGGGTGTCACTCCGCAGTTTAGGCACATGAGTACTATCAGAGAGACGACTGTCATACAGCGTATGTCATGTCATTCCACTGGCTGAGCTGTCATAAAACGGTTTTTTCCAGACACGCCGTGTACGTGACACGCCAGTGACAAGCAGCCAGTGGAAACGCACACATGCGCAGCATGCTTGTAGTAGTGTAGCCAAAGCGCACCGTATTACGAAGTAAAGTCTTTGTTATACGTAGTATTTTTTTTTCCTCTGTGGTTGAGGTACCTACGTTCGGCCGGCGCGCCTGACGCGCACGGCAGGCGTATGACAGAAGGATACGCTCCACGTTGCGCGTAAAACGATCGATAATTTCTGAGATTTTTCTGCACCCAACAATGACTACTAAACGTTCTTATAATCCGTATAAAAGATACTGTTGTGTTTACGGGTGTCTAAAGTACGTTTTATAATTCAGTGCAAAAAAAAAAGAAAACAGTATTACCACATCATACTCTATATTCACATTCTGTAGATTTCTTTATTTGTGAACGACATTGCTGTTAATTCAAAACATGCTTTGACTGGATAGATATTTGCTTAACGTAAAAAATGGAAATGACTCTTACGTAAACAACAAAATAATTCAACAAAATAATTTTTCGAAGGGATGTTAGATGGATATTTTTTTCACGTACTGGCAACACGCAGGCACAAAATATTTGTGGTGCAGGGGTGACAAACCTACTTTAACATGTGTGTGATTATTTGATAAATTTTGATTTGTATTTTGTTTACTTTACGTGGGCTCCTATCTGCTTCGCGTACAGTGCTTCTTTTATATTATTTCGTAGATTTCTTGTTGTTTCTGTTATTGTTTTTGTTTATTGTTAAGTTTGAACCGTTGTTACTTGCTACTATTGTGTCTCTACTATTACTATCTAACACATTTTGCATTATCTTATGCGCTTAACCCAAGATATAGTTCTTACAAGTAGATTTTAACAAAATCTGTAAAACCAAAACCAGACAATAACTTTTTTTAAAAGAGACATGAAGAAAAAGGTTTAGGACACCCTGTTGCCAAACTCAAATGTGAAAGTGACATTTTTTTTGCACCGAATTATAAAACGTACTATAAGTAAAAGAAAGAACAAAAGAAACAAAACCGAACTCGCAAGTCGCTCGCAACCCTATCCAGCGAGTGAGCTGTTTGAGACTTTCATAGAAATAGAATCTCTCGCGCGTAGCTGTTGGATACATATTTGCTTGCAAGTGCGAACTTTAGATTATTATAACAGTAGGCAAGCGATGACAAAGCGACCGGAATTGCTCTTAATTTTCATGCAGAAAGATTTATTTTTAAATGAATGAGTTTGCAGAGTGAGCCTTCTGTACCTTAGTACTATTATATATTCTGTGCTTACACCTTAGTGGGGTAAGCAAGACAACTTGCCGTACCATATCATATCGCACGATAAAAGCCGCTCATGCTAGGCCGGAAGGCTTCTGTAGCGAGCGACGCATTAGCGAAGCACTAGACTTGAGATATGCAATCAAAATAAAAAACAAGGTGTTAGTAAAATGTTACTAAAATACTGTTCAAATAATAACTTAAGTATGTAAATAATTGTATAATAACTGGGTAGGTATAATAAGTCAATTTCATACACTTAAATACGATGACAAATTGTATAATACTTATACTTACATCATGTTCTTAAACCTACTTTAAAGATATAATATAATAAATTATATACCTACTTATGTACATCTATGTATTTCATTATGTTTAAAATTATTTGTGGCGCATATTTTGTGGTATTTACAAAGCTATGTTAGTTAAGTACATGTTACTAAATTAAAAGCAACAACTATAGGTAATTATAAAAAAATCATACATTTAATGCGGTCCGGGGGTCGGGCTTCCTCGGCACATACCCATATAGGAATATAGATCCTATTACAAGCATTGTTCCAAGAGCAAACTGTACTGTCAATACGAAATTGAATAAGTACATGGAAACAACACAAGAAATTATTATTGCCACGGACGTTGCAAATCCCTTGAGTATGTTGTCGGCATATTTGACCACGACAGCTACAATCAAACCTCCAGCTGCTTGTAATACTACTAAATACCAAACAAATCCGTCAAATCCTTTTAATAATGTCTTCATGGAGCCTTCATTATTTATTAAATATGTGATTGTACCAAAAGGTAATGAGAGTAGACTCAACTGTACATTTCTCATCCATACCTGAAAAAGAAACGCAATGGTTTAAAGACGATTGCAAAAAAAAAACTATCGCATTATTGATATTTATGTAAAGTCGACAGGAAATAAGGTTCGACAGTTGTACTACGAAAACCGACCCTAAAGCATGCGCGATAAGAGCTCACAGGTACACTTTTTTTGATTTGCAAAGAATAGTAGGTAGTTTATGTGACTGTTGCATAATGGGGGGGTATAATACCGAGTTATGTGCAGTCTCATACACTACTTTATCTTCACTCATTACATTTATTATATATTTTAAAAATAAAGCAAAACATTCATTATAAAATTGGTGCCAAACCCCACTCATAGAAGTCTATTCGGTCTATTTTAAATTCAAAATTCTAATTTAAAAAAAGTTTCTTTTTGTTGCCGGCTAAAGAAGGGCTTGAAAGAGTTGGAAGTCAGGGCCGGTAAATCCAACGGTTGCCATGGAGACTGTAAAATTAAGAAACATAAGTGTACTATAATGAGTAACAGCTGTATCCGGTTGTTTCATAATAATCATTATTAAAATGTTTTATTTTTTAAAGTTGACTATGGCATAAAGTGTATTATACGTATTATACGTTCAGGCATGAGTTCATAATTCGAATATTATAACATGAGAGTAGATAATAGTAGTTTATGTGACTGTCACATAATGAGGGGTTTTAATACCGAGTGATGTGCAGTCTCATACACTACTTTATCTACACTCATTACATTTATTATATATTTCAAAAAAACCACATCAAAAAAGTAAGAAATAATTCCTCACCAAATAAATAACGTAAGTACTTTGAAGTCGGGCCTGAAACATGTTAAATTTTTTGTTGTTTTTGTTAAAACCCGCCCGACTTCAAAGTACTTACGTTATTTATTTGGTGAGGAATTATTTCTTACTTTTTTGATGTGGTTTTTTGAAGGCAGTTTTATTTTTTTATAAAAATAATTTTTATTTCAGTCTTTTTAGTGCATCGTGCAGGCAATTTACGTGTTTTCTGGTAAATAGGTATGTGATCAAACTGAAAACCTCCTTTTTCGAAGTCGGTTAAAATACCTTGAGGTATCCCCTTTTTAACAAAACAAGAATCATCTAAATCGGTTTATAAACAAAGGAGTTATGCCTCAAGATACGTATTAAATTTACATAAAGTGGTAACGAAAACGACAGTATTTTCAAGATTTCCTGAAAAGTACTGAACCGATTTCAAAATTTCAAAACATGGGACCAACTTGGAAACCAACCTGATGTAATAACGTTTGAACCATTTCAATCGGTTCAGCCGTCTTCGAGTAATCGGTGGACATAAACAAAAAAAAAAAAAAAAAAACATACATACAGACGAATAGAGAACCTCCTCCCTTTTGATTTAGAAGTCGGTTAAAAATAAAGCAAGTCAATATTAATTATAAAATGTGAATTGGTGCCAAACCTCACTCATAGGAGTCTATACGGTCTATTCCTTCTAAATTCAAAATTCTAATTTTAAAAACGTTTCTGATTGTTGACTTGAAAGAGTTGGAAGTCAGGGCCGGTAAATCCTACGGTTACCATGGAGACTGTAAATTTAAGAAATATAAGTGTTTTATAATGAGTGACAGCTGTATCCGGGTGTTTCATAATGGTCATAATGAAACACCCGGATACAGCAGCTTTATTTTTTAAAGTTGACTATGGCATAAAGTGTATCAATATACGTTCAGGCATGAGTTCATAATTCGAATATTATAACATGAGTGTAGATAAAGTATATTATGTTACGGCGGTCAAAGGTATTACATATTATAAAAAAAGATTGATTTTAAATAAAATTACAATTTTTACTTCAACTAGGTAGGTAGGTTCTACAAAGACTGATCTTAATTCTAACTTAACAAATAAAGAAAATTAACCTTCAACTGGTGACGTACCGTCAATTTGACGTCACAACGCCAAAGACACTGTTTTTCACAGAAATGGCTTCAAATACAAATTACTTTATTTGCTTTTAAATAGGGTAGGTACACATGAATGTTGGTCTTAAATAATTATATAAATAAACTAGCTTTCCGCCCGCGGCTTCGCCCGCGTGTACTACACGACATTATCCTCAGGGAATGTGATATTTTCCGGGATAAACTACGTCACTTTCCAGCTCCTAATCTACCCCCGTACCAAAAATCACATTGATCCGTTGCTCCGTTTTGACGACAAATAATAAGTACCTACCTACTGGTTTTCCCGTGGGAATATGATACTTTCCTGTGGTAAAAGTAAAAGTAGCCTATTACAATCCTTCTCAGGGTCTCAAATTATTTACTTAAATAGGTACCAATTTCTGGCCGCAAATTAGCCCGCGCTTAAAATGATTTTCGATTGGGAATGAGATTTTTCCTGCGGTAAAAAGTGTTATGTCTTTCCCAGGGCCTTAACCTGTCTCTATTCTAAATATAATCCTTTATCACCTTAAATACCAATTCCATTCCACAGCTATGCCCGTGCTAAAACTTATTTTACCATGAGAATGATCCTTATTCCCGCGGTTAAAAGTCCTTCCTAAGGTCAAAAAATATCTCTATTCCAAATTTCATCTGAATCGGTTCAGCCGTTTTGACGTAAAAACAGAACATACAGACAGACAGACAAACAAACAAACAAATTTTCGCATTTATAATAATATTAGGGATAGTAGAAATATGAATATGATTGGCCGGCCGCGACTACGTCCGTCCGTGAGTAATTTAATTGGGTACATCGCAAAATTTCATGTCAAAAAGTAGGTAGATAGGCGTTCTCTAAGGTCTCATCAGCACCATCATCATTCCATTTTAATGTCCCCGCTGCTGGGGTACAGGCCTTCATATTGATGGATAAGGAGAATGGACCATGACCTTCCCCACGGGCCCATTGCAGTTATGGGGTATCAATCAATCCAAATGCAGCCAGAACCATGGGCTTATCGTGCCTTCCGAAGCACCATATATTTTTGAACAACCATCCCGTGAAAGACCATTGCGAAAGTCACATAACCTCAGCGATCGCAGGCCGAGCACGCTACCTATACTTTATACCAAACATGAAAGTCAGATCAGTGGTTTAGGCATACGATAAGGTTACGATACCTAGACAAACAGTAGCTACTTTCGTATGAATAATATTCGGGCATTCTCCTACTCTTGAACTACCAAAATACTTTGTTAGGGTACTTTTTAATGTGGCATGGGTTCTATGACAGCTCATTCATGCAAAGCGAAGCTTTTTTTCACATAACTACTCTTTGGTGGCAATGAGGTACGTCGCACTGTAAAAACCATGTAAAAACGGATTGAGCTTTCAAACATGTGTCAAAACAAAATGAAATTAAAAAATCAAAAGCATTAAGGAGTATTGATATCAACTTCGATGCAAATCACCCCCAAAATAACTTTCTATCCCTTTTTAACCCTGTTAGGCGATGAGTTTCAATGAAATATGAAACACATATTCGATTAATTCTGTTAAAGAATGTTTATGCAAAATTTTAAGAAGATTGGACAAAGGAATCACCTTGTCCCATACAAACTTTACCCCCGTTTTTCACCCCCTTAGGGGTAGAATTTCGAAAAATCCTTTCTTATCGGATGCCTACATCATACAAGGAACACACCCTCCAAGTTTCAGGTCTCTACGATCAGCGGCTTAGGCTGTGCGTTTATCCGTCAGTGATTCAGGACAAAGGATTTTATATGTATAGATAGTAGCTTTGAACCTATTTAGCCATATAGAACAGCATACAAAAGAACCATAACAGGTAATCATCATAGAGCTAAACATAATTTCACAAACCAAATGAAAAGGGAATGAGCGATTTTCTGAGAGGCCATTTAAAAAAAAAGCTTCCAATTGCTTCACTAGATGGCGTTGAACGAAGTATGTACATGTCTATGGTATATTTTGGTATGAAACATATTTAAATTAATTACTTTTTAAAAACCCAAAGGAAACTAATAATATATTAAACTAGCTGACCCAGCGCGACTTCGTTCCCGTGGCCCTACCCCCTACTCCACCCTACCCTACCCGTACTCTACCCCTACCCTACTCTACCCCTACCCTACCCCTACCCTACCCTACCCTACCCTACCCTACCCCTACCCCTACCCCTACCTAACCCTACCCTACCCCTACCCTACCCTACCCTACCCCTACCCTACCCTACCTATACCCTACCCTACCTTTACCCTACCCTACTCTACCCCTACTTACCCCCTCCTCCCCTATTTTCTCACCGTAAGAACCTTCCTTGGACTTCCACGAACATTTCAAGACCAAAATTAGCCAAATCGGTCCAGCCGTTCACGCGTGATGTCGTGACCAAGGGAAATAGGGATTCATTTTTATATATATATAGATAAGTACTACTGTGAGAAATAGAAACGAAATAGGTAAATTTAAAGATTAAGGTAAATAAATAACATCTGTCTGACGTTCCGTTTTACGTAACAAAGTCGCGTCAAAGTAAAATTTATAACGTTCCGTTCCTTCTAACTGCATAGGTGGGACAGCTAGTGACTCAGCTTTCAGAAAATTGCCCATTATAAATACCAATTCTAACTATAATTCATTGAGATAATGTCATATTTTATTACTACTTATAAATAACAATTTTAATGATAATGAATTGAGATATTGCCATTTATTATTAATATTATTATTATTATGTTATTAAATTAAAGTGTTATTATTCAAATGAATCTAAAACTAATAAATGCATCATTCTCATTAAATTTTATATACCTAATATGATTTTTCAAATCCATGTCATTTGTATTTAAAAAATTCGTCAATAGAATAAAATGCTTTTTCTAGTAACCATTTGCGTAATGATTTATGGAAGATATTGGATGGGAGTTGTTTAATGTCATCTGGTATTTTATTATATATTCTTCGACACGCGGCTAAGCCATTTATTAAGAATCACTTAGTTTTTGGAATAGTCTCAAGGGTAATTTTGTTAGGATGCCAAAGACTTCTTGTTGTCCCTTGCTGAGCTTGCGTAAACAAATGGTTATTACCTTTAACAAATTTACCAATTTCAAATATGTAAAGGCAGGTAACAGTTAAATTTTGAAGAGTTATGAAGTAAGGCTTACATGAAACATCTGGTGCTATGCCACATAAAGCTCTTATGCATCTCTTTTGTGCAACAAACACTTTATGGATGTTTGTTGCGTTCCCCCATATTATCAGACCGTACATGAGAACCGATTCGACATACGCATAGTACGCGGTTGTAGCAGTAGCTTTATTTGCGATCCTTGTTAACTTGTATAATAGCAAATGCAAATCTATTAATTTTGTCACAAACTTTATCCGTGTGTTCCTTCCAGTCAAGTTCAGGATTAATTTCCAGGCCTAAAAATGTTACCTTCTCCGGGCTCGTTCCATCCCATTATAATCAATAGTTATCTTTTTATCTTTAAAATTATTAAAATTAAGTACTTATATTAGTTTTAGTTAGATTAATTGTTAGATTGTTTTTTTCCAGCCACTCTATTATTAGCTTTAGTGTTATTTTAATGTCATTTATATGCTGTTCTACTTTTTCTAGTTTGCTTGTAGTAACTGAAATCGAGACATCATCAGCAAACAGAACAGTATTTTGTTTTTTTTTTTATCCACAACGGGGTAGCACTTAGCCTTCATCACACCTGCCGGCCTAGCATGAGCGGCTTATAACGCACGATATGATATGGTACGGCATGCCGTCTTGCTTACACCTTAGTGGGGTAAGCAAGACAACTTGCCGTACCATATCATATCGCGCGTTATAAGCCGCTCATGCTAGGCCGGCTGATGTTAAGTGGTGATAAGGCTGAAGGTGGAAGCGCACTACTCCCGGAATCCTCAATTACTGAGGAACTGGCTATCTTATCTCTAACTGACGGAACACAATAATGCTGAAAACATCATTGTTATGGCGCCAGACTTAGATAAGATGGTGGTAGCTAGCCAGGCGGACTAAGAACAAGTCCTACTACCAACCAAACCGAATACAATATGTACCCCCACTGGGAATCGAACCCGGGACCTCTTGGTCTGAAATCGGTGATGTGAACCACTAGACCACAGAGGCGGTTAAAAAAAATTGAATCGGGCAGGTCATTTATATAAATCAAAAAAAGCAGTGGACCCAAAACACTGCCTTGTGGTACACCAACATTATTATATTGAAGTTCCGACCGGTGAGCCTGTTTGATATTGTTCAGTTTATCAATATATGCTACTTCTACACTTTGAGCTCGGTTTTGTAAATATGACTTCAGCCAGTTTAGAGCAGGACCTCTTATGCCGTTATTTTCGAGTTTTGAAAGTAATTGTTTGTGTGAGACTAGGTCAAAAGCCCTGGACATATCTAGAAAAATCACAGTAGTGTAGTTTTGTTTGTTTATTTATTTATTTATTCCCCGCGACTGCTCCCTAGTAGCTGCCTCGTGTGTTGTTTGGCGTCGGCCGATATACGGAACGGATGTCGCACGCGCACAGTTTAGGTTATAGATGGTACTCGACGTCATTTTGACATTCATGATTTATGAGCTTTAGTTTTACAATTTCATTCAAAATGAACCAAAATGATCACGATTACAAGCGACGAGTCACTGAACTTTTGGGGGCAAACTGACAGTGCTATCAGTGATCAAGAGAATCACAATCATTGCCTAGAATTCGACCATGACACTTCTATTGAGATTACCGAGTCTGAGGATGAAGAACGAGTTCCAGACGTTGACGGTGACTGCGACGATGTACCTTTGATCAACTGAGCTACAGTCGTCACAATATAAGATGCCCGTTTTGACACATGCTAAAGTGACGTGATTAGGGATGTAACCATACGAGTCTGTGATCGATTCTCGCGATTAATCGATTAAGTTTCCGAGTAATTAATCGATTATAGTAGGTTTGCAGCTTATGTGGATTAAGACTAAGGCCCGATTTCACCAATGATATGTAGACGCGATTAACGCTAAACGTGTTTAAAACGTATTTCTGTCCCTGTCACGTTCAAACAGATGACAGAGACAGAACTATGTTTTAAACACGTTTAGCGTTAATAACGTTTAAATATCAATGGTGAAAGCCACCCATAAGTTATTATTATAAATTGTTAATTTTACTTTATAGGTACTTATACTTTTAATAAATAAATAAATAAATATTTTCTTACAATCATACCAATTATCTAAGCCCATAGTAAATGTCTTAAGAAACTGTGTCTATGTGAACTTGATAACGGATAAATATATACTTAAATACTTTTTTGTTTGTAAATACATACTTAATATACATAGAAAACACCCAGACCAAGACAAATAGACATGTTCATGCACACAAATATTTGTCTTGTTCGGGAATCGAACCCGAGACCTTTGGCGCAGAAGGCAGGTAGTTTACCCCTGCGCCAAATCAGTTGTCAAAAAATTTATATTATTAAAGTATAAATTGACCTTTTATGGTCTAGAAACTTGAATCGAATCCACTTAAATTGCATAATTTATATAAAAGTGCAATTATTTTAACTACAGCTCACAGCATAGACATGCTCGTAGAGTAGGTACATTACTTATTTACCGACCTAAAGCCCTACCACAAGCTCTAATAGCAGTTATTTTTAAGAGTGAGACGCCGCTTTACACTCCGTATAGCGGCGTCTCACTCTCTCAACCTAAAAATAACTGATATTAAAGCTTGTGGTAAGCCTCCTGTACACGTTGGCCCAACCATTCATCGTCGTACATTGACACCTTTGAAAGAACCTTTTTAAATTTGTTCATTCAAAAGTATTAGTATTAAGCCCCCAGTACAGGTTGGCCGACCATGGTCGGCGACCATGACCAATACATCGTACATTGACACTTTGGAACGAACAAGTTTAAAAAGGTTCTTTCAAAAGTGTCAATGTACGATTTATTGGTCATGGTCGCCGACCATGATCGGCCATCCTGTACTGGGGGCTTTATAAGTACGATGTATTGGCCAGTGGTTGGGCCAACGTGTACAGGTGGCCTACCACAAGCTCTTATAGCAGTTATTTTTAAGTTGAGAGAGTGAGACGCCGCTCTACACGCCGTATAACGGCGTCTCACTCTCTCAACTTAAAAATAACTGCTATAAGAGCTTGTGGTAGGCCACCAGGCCGCTTATGGTGAACGCACGCTTGTCCCATGTGAACGCATCGAACGAGCGGAACGAAACGTATTTTAAGAAATCTCTAGAAAGGTGAACGTGACGATTCTACATGGTGAGGTGTGTAAGGTTGTCTAGGTTTTATCTAAACAATTTTTTCATTCGGTTCGTTAGAAACGTTCTCCTTGGATAAGTGTGCGTTTACCTAGAAACCGTTTTATCGAAATCATTGTTGCCAATTCATAATTTCACTAATGTTTTAAGCGCTAATCTAGTTTTCACACACAAAAAGATCAATTTTACAAATTAATCTATTAAAGTGGTTATAACGATTATTTCGATACAATTGAATAAAGCTGGAGAAATCCTGCACACAACACAACGGTTACAACACTAGTATTTAAAAAAATAAAGACTGAGAACGTAACTGTTTTTCGAAACGTTTCGTAGTTAATCGAAAATTAAACACACTTTAGAATAAACGCAAAAATAATACGTTGAATACACTTTGCTTTAATTTATGATGCGTTAAAAAATGTAACTGTATATTATTTTCAAACACCTTTGATAAGTAATCAGCATTTATTAGATTTTTGGTTTTCGTAACAAGTTACATTCTAGGGTCATTACAATGTGTCAAAACAGGCATCTTAATTTGTGACGACGACTGTAGTAGTAGATCATTCTATTTAGGAAAAAAAACGGATAATAACCAACCGTTCAAGTGGTATTTGTGTTCCAAGTAGTTTTGGTGCTACAAAATTTGTGTCACTTGTTACCAGGCATAATTTTGATTTTTTTGTATGAAACCAACACACTATTTTTTTTTATTAATTTCTTAAGTCTTAATAATTGAATAAGGTTGATTAATGTTTTGTTTTAAGTTTTTTTTTATTTTATCTTGATTGATCTCATGCTTACCAAAACACAGACCAAAATTTGATATTAAGTTCATGTGTATAATTAAAGAAAACTTTACATTTAATATGTCAAAAAAGTGTGTTATTTTAAAAACAAACTAGGTAACTTAATTTTACATACCATGACCTATTTTATTTCCGCTATACATAATCTACAGTATTTATGGCTTTCAATTGATACGTCATAACGACGTCACCTCTCCAATACTGTGACTCATATGCACATCACCAATTGAAGGTAAGTAAGCGCATATTGCTTATTGGAGTACAAAGTGCATCAGATGCGAGTCGATGCATTTTGGGCGTCACGCGATTGCTTAACTCGATTCACTACAATTTTTTTCAAACACTTACAGATATGTCAGATTCCTTCAGAACTTTTTCGAAATAGATTCCCGCAAATCCTGATATGAAGCATGCTGCTAATGCAGCTCCAAATCCTAGTATTCTTGATTGACCTTCAGTCGATTTATCTGAATCTTTCTTTTCTGTTGAAGATAACTGGACTAGTGCTACTCCAGCAGCTAGAAGAGCCAATGCACACCACTGCCATTTCTTCAGTTTTCTCTTCAGTACAATGACAGCAAAGAAAGCTGTTGTCAATAGTTTCAGTTGATATGTTACCTGCAAAACAGACCTAGCTTTTATTTTGAGTAACAAGATGACAGGCTAAGGTATTTCATTTCCATAAAACGCTTCGTTCACACGGAATCCGTCATTAACGATTAGTCAAAAACACGAATGTGAAAGTATAGGAAAGATGTATCTATTATTTTTCACAATTCGTGATCGTGTGAACACATATAAAAGCATTTCCATCGACTTTAAAAAAAAACACGATTCGTGAAAAATACGATACTTACTTCAAACGACGTCGTGTGAACTAGCTGTTACTTGGTGCCATCATAGTAAACATTGCATTATTGTAAGCAGCAAAACAACAAAAAAAAAACAGAGTTTGGGATAGAGACATGCAAATGCAGCTTGACTGAAGTTTACCTGATATGTTGCCGCATCCAGATTTGAAGCAGATACATAAAGCAAATTATTCTGGATAATATATAAAAAAGATGGCACACAGACACGCAGAGTGTCCTTAACATTAAGTATCACAGTAGCATACATAGAGTGAAAACCTTTCCTAATGCTACGAGATTCTTGCACCACTAGTCCAATACATATGACTAGTTTAAATACTTCAGCCATTAAAACCGCTGAAAACATTAAAATAAATACTTCAGCCATTAAAACCGCTAAAACATTAACATAAACAATAAATAAAGGCCATAATCATCACTTATGTGATACAATTAGTAACAGATTGTAATGCAAACATATTTAAAGAAAGGTAAGTGCTATTGTTTCATTATTTCTTACCAGCAGCTGAAGAAAACATTTCTACTTTCCTTGTACGTGCATATCGCATACTGAGGCCCAAAGTGGCATTTTGTAATGTTAATATGACCAAGCTTACATATTTAATATAACCTGCAAGGAAATAAAATAGAATTTAATAATTATTGAATGAGTGAATCAATAAGTTTTGATACACTTTTATTTTAGATAGTAAGTACTGTATGTTTATACTAAGGTCGTCCACGGTTTCACCCGCATGGTTCCCGTTCCCGTGGCAATATCGAGATAAAAAGTATCATACCTATATGATAATCTAGCCTATAATCTATCTCTGTTGCAAATTTCATCCAGATACGTTTAATAGTTTTTGCGTGAAAGAGTAACAAACATCCATCCATACTCACAAACTTTCGCATTTTAGTGTAGGCAATGAAGTTAGTGGATTCCCACAGTAATAGGGTATTTTACTGTTGTTGAAATGTAGATATTTAATGATGACGTTAAAAAATATTGCAATTAAGAATACCAAATGTGAAAAAATAATTTGAATCTGTTTTATAATAAAAGAATTATAGTGTGTTTGATTTTGACTATAGCTGTCTCTTTCTAAAACGAAATCTTCTATGGCGCGACTATGACGCTACTAACCCACTGACGTCACTAAGATAGCGTCCTGTCCTTGTCTAATTATAAAGTTTGAAGTCCTATATCTTTGAAAATATTCAAGATAATTCAAAATGAAAACTTGTTTTGTGTAGCTAATATTTCGAAAAACATTTTAAAGAAATAAAAAAAAATCAATAAAATACCGTACCTATTCCTCAGTCATAAAAAACTTTACAGCATGATAAAGTATAAAATGTGATAAACCAAAAAAAAAATAGAAAGTTAGGTATTTTTAATGAAAGTCTTATTTCAATGACATCTTTTTAGGAAAAATGCTCCGTCTAAACTTTCTTCACCGGACATATTCATGTAACGTATAAAAATAATACTTATATGAAATATCCAAAAAAATATCCCAGCAGAAACACTACTACCCACCGGAATACACATCGGAAAATGTCTCTGTCGAACTTTTTTACGAAATTATACCATTTTATTTTATTTTTGTTGCATTGAATAACTGCTTGGCCATTAATCGTACACTGATAGCGTCATTACAAAAAATAATCGTTACACTGTTAACAATAATAATATTTAATTTATTTTCGTTGGCCGCACTTTGGCCAAGTTTATTCAAGTTTGAAAATGAAGAAAAATTACATTTTCAAACTTGAATAACTGCTTGGCCACTAATCGTACACTGTTGAAGTCGTAACAACAAATGATTGTTACACTGTTTACAATAATAATATGCAATTTTGTTCATGTTGTGCATTTTATGCATGTTGGCTGCCATTTGCCAAGCTTTATTCAAGTTTGAAAATGAAGAAAAAAACATTTTCAAACTTGAATAACTGCTTGGCCACTAATCGTATACTGTTGAAGTCATAACAAAAAATGATCTAACACTGTTTACAACAATAATAAGCAATTTATTTTCGTTGGCCGACACTTTTACTTTTTAGTCCAATTTGACTGATCTCCTTTGGAGTCTTTGGACTGAGAAATTACTCGGTTCAATATATACAGATTTGTATATTTAGGATTAAATACCTAACTTTAGTGTGGGTTTTTTTTGGATATTAATATATTAAACGTTTATGGCTCATACTCTTTTAAAACAAAAGGAAAATTACGAAATTTAACATTTGTTGAATCATAAGTTTGTGCAGCGTTATGGATAGCCTTGACTATCGGGCTGAAAACAATTGACTTTAACATTTCAATGTTATTACTAATGAGTGAAGATTGGAGCAATTATACCTAATTTCTCTATCATAAGTGTTTGATAAAGTTATAATGTGTAAAGTAACACCTCCTCGATTGGTTAAAAATGTTTGAATAATTTGGTGCGGTCTATTCCACCATGTGGCAAAGTCGTCCAATGACTATGCCCACATGGTGGAATAAGCCGCACCAAATACTGTAGATAGAAAATTTTAGAGTAGTGTGATCGGTAAAGGTGCAAGTTTTGTGATTATTTGCGGAAGAAAGCTACATATATTCATTTTTCACAATGGTTAGGGACTTCCGCCAAGTGACGCCTGATTCAATGAAATAGGACTTTATTTTAATTTAAATAACAATACGAACTGCATTCAAAGATTTTTTAAATAATAGCAATAGAACCGAGAATCAAACCCGCACTAAATTATTCAAAGTTTTTACACTAATCGTGGTAGTGTTACTTTATTAGCAATGGCACGCAATGGCGACTAATTTCATAAATTTACTTATTACTTATAGATAAATTACTAAATTACGGGCGAACCAAAATGGCTAAAATCGCGTTAAATTACTGTGATAATGATAGTAGTGTAGTGATTCGAAAAATAACAACGGGCATTCAATATATTGTGATATTAACAATATTATTATTTTTTATCTCAAGATAAATGTGTCACATTTGATAAAAATTGTATTTTTTTAAATTATATAAATACTATATAATGTTAATTATGATATATTTTAACACTAATGTAGCTTATTTTTATTAATTGAACATTGGAATACCAGAAATTAAGGGAAAATTTATTTTATTTTTCGATTAAGTTTTTTTGTCATTTAAAAATGGCGTTTTCATATTTCTCCACTTGCATGTCAAAACTACTTATTGTTCGACCTGTAATTATTTAGTGATATCGTTAGGTCGCATTAACTGCAAATAAAGTCAATGTTACCTATGAAAGAAATAATTACTACAAAGTTAATTACTTATTTGGTCAAAATAACCTACATTAGGAGCAAGCAATAGAATCGAAATAAGTCGCACGCTCCCTAAGGCTCCCCGACCGAGCCCACAGACGGTCAGTAGCCCGATTCTCGTAAATACAAACAATCTAAATATCGTTGTAGTTCAGAAGTCGTTCGATCGAAGTCCTATCCAAAATCGGTATTCTCGTGTTGCTTGGACGAGTTTCGATAGGACTTCAACTCAATAGGATCGAAACTCAGCGACTTTTCAATCGAGAGGTATTTTTTGTATATTTTTTATCAAAAGTCGAAAACTATGTGGTTTAGGAAAAAAAACATGTTTCAGGATGTGCAAGCAGCGCTCTTTCATTTATGATACCCCATTTATGCCCTAGTAGCCCACTTCGATTTTTTAAGATCCCCTTTCAGTCTCTGTTGCAAAATAATAATAATAAATAATAAATAATAAATAATAAATAATAAATAATAAATAATAAATAATAAATAATAAGTAATAAATAATAAATAATAAATAATAAATAATAAATAATAATATAATTTGTACCGCTTTAATTGTTTTCTGTTTCCCAACGGTTGACTGGCAGAGAATACTTTTAGTATTAAGTCCGCCTTGTACATTACATGTTCTATGTATTATGTACAAAAGTTTATTAAATAAAATAAAAAATAAATAATAACAAATATGCTAGCCCCAAGCTTATTTTTCACATACAAAAGGTCCAGCTAATTGAACTTTTGTCCAACGACACTTGGATCGCTTATTTTGACGTTTATTCGTTGAAATCCGATCGAAACAAAGGTCATCTAAATAGTAGAATACCTTCGAGTTATCGTTTTGAAACGATTGAAGGACGATTAATGTACCAGAATACACTTCGACGACACTTCGATAGAATCGCTGCCGCTAAGCTTGGGGCTAGCATATTTGTTATTATTTATTTTTTATTTTATTTAATAAACTTTTGTACATAATACATAGGTAATGTTATATACAAGGCGGACTTAATACTAAAAGTATTCTCTGCCAGTCAACCGTTGGGAAACAGAAAACAATTAAAGCGGTACAAATTATATTATTATATTATTATTTATTATTTATTATTTATTATTTATTATTTATTATTTATTATTTATTATTTATTATTTATTATTTATTATTTATTATTTATTATTTATTATTTATTATTTATTATTTATTATTTATTAACATCTCGAGATTCTCGAGAACTAATAATGCTATCAACTTGAAATTCGGAATAGCTTTAGATGTCGTTGCGTTTGCCAAACTATTTTGCAAATAAGAGAGAAATAAAAATACTTACTAATATTTTTTTTTGGAACAGAGACAAAAAGGGGATCTTCAAAAATCGAAGTGGGGCTACTAGGGCATAAATGGGGTATCACTGCCTGCACATTCTGAAACATGTTTTTTTTCCTAAACCACATAGTTTTCGACTTTTGATGAAAAATGTACAAAAAATACCTCTCGATTGAAAAGTCGCTGAGTTTCGATCCTATTGAGTTGAAGTCCTATCGAAACTCGTCCAAGCAACACGAGAATACCGATTTTGGATAGGACTTCGATCGAACGACTTCTGAACTACAACGATATTTAGATTGTTTGTATTTACGAGAATCGGGCTACTGGTCACCTGTCGGCCTAGACCGGATCGGCCATCTGAGTTCTGACGTACGAGACCTCCATCGGCCACACACTAGACCGGTCATTGCCTTTTTTTTTTTTTTTTTTTTTTGTCACCCGGGGAGACGAAGGGGATATGTGGGGACCGGACTCGGACCCACTAAAACCCCCGGGGAGTCCCTACACACGCGGACGAAGTTTGCGGGACAGTTGTGTCAGGCGCCGCGCCCTCCGCCCCGTGTTCGCGTCCGTGGTTGACGCTCCCTCTGCACCGGGACGCCATTGCGTCCCACCTCTGGTGTGGCGCGCCGGGGACACGTGGCGCGCTCCTCCACCACGGGGGCCCTAGTGGACGACGAAGTTCCCTGCTCCGCCGCCCGGCCCCCCTACCTATGGCGCCGCACCTTTGCGCCGCCTCTCCCTTGAGAGGCGTGCGGAGCGGCGAACTTCCGGGCGCTGCTCCCTTAAGGGCTGCACCTCTGGGTGTGGTGGGGGCGTTACCTCCATGGTCGCCCCCCTCTCCGGGTCGCTGTGCGCTGATCTGCTGCGATCTCGTCGTGCAGCTTCTCCACCGATTTCATCTCCTTCGGGCCGACTGCCCTCTCCCTCAGCTGGTCTTTCCTCAGGGCGTTTGCCCCTTACCGGCGGCGGGTCACACCACCGGCTTCCCATCACATGCCTGGCTGGTCTTCCACTCTCATCGCAGACCAGGCACCTCGGTTCGGACTTGCAACCGGCTGCTATGTGGCCAGGTTCGCCACATCTAAAACAGAGCTTGCCTCTGTCAACCCCGCCCGGGCATCTCGGCTTTGTATGCCGTACCCCCATGCACCTGAAGCAGCGCAATGGGGGAGGGGCTAGGAGCTTCACGTGGGCGACACTCCACCCTACCCTTATTTTGCCTTCTTGGCATACACTCTTTGCCACGTCAATGGGGCATCTCAGCCGCAAAAACCGAGTGCCGTCTCTCGCTATCATCAAATCGGCCGCTTTTATTCTGTGCAGCGCACAGCCCGTCTTGGCCGCAACCGCGGCAAGTAATTCCTCTTTTGAGACGGTCTCATCCAGGCCGGATATCTGGACGCCGACCGTCAACTCCGGACGCCTCACGTCCGCTACGCCCTTCAGCACATCGCGGAGCCTGCCCGCAAGGGCATCGGCTTTGTCGCCAGACGGGTCCTGCAGCTGCAGTACCCGCGCACCTGTCTGCGACTCTCTCATGCGGACGCCTTCTACTACGCCCACGTCGTCAAGTGAGACCCCAGCCCTTGCCTTAGCCATGATATTGGCGTACGTCAGCCCCTGGGCTTCCGCGTCTGGGAGAAGGGTCAGCACAACCGCTGAGGTACCCGGATGGCTCAAGTTCGGGGTTTTGCGGGCAGGCTTTTTCTTCTTCTGACTTGGCTCCGTTTGCTTTGACGGCTTGATTTGGGTGGTCGGCTTTATCGGGGCAGAAGGCTGCCCTTTCTGCTTCTGCCGCGCAGCAACCTACGACCAGATGGGAGGCGGCATCCCTGTAGTAGACCGGTCATTGCCTGTCGGCAATAGTCGAAAACCGGCTTTGAGGCCACACACTAGCAGTTGATAGCCGTCAGTTTTAGTATTAATCGGTAGTTTCTGTCCGGCCGATAACTGTCAACATTGGTCATGCCCCCCCGCGGCCACACACTATATCTGCGCATTAGCCGTCAGCAGTACCTTGGTACTATTATATATTCTGTGCCGTCAGTTCTAAACCTTTTATAGCGGAAATACATGGTTCACTTTTGCCTTTCAATTTGGATGAAGCAACCAAATTGAACAATGAAAACGATGTCTTTATGCATCGCTAGTTTTGTTGGGCATGCGCTGTGGTAATACTGTATCAAAGAGACAATGTATTATAAAGACACGGTGTTCAGATCAGACACGCCAAAATGTTACAAGTGTAGACGCATGGTGTCAATCGAACAAGACTGCGTGGCAAGGCACCAGAACTGCCGAGTTCAAAGATGGAATAAAAAATAAAGATTATAAGTATTTAATACCTACTAGCTGTGGCCTGTGCCCCCGACTTCGTCCGCGTAGAATTGTGACTTTCAGCAGCATTTTAAATTTTTAAGGCTAATTCTTTTGCATATACTTTTGACGACCGATTACCTTCTGCGCCAGTGGTCTCGGGTTCGATTCCCGAACAAGACAAATATTTGTGTGCATGAACATGTCTATTTGTCTTGGTCTGGGTGTTTTCTATGTATATTAAGTATGTATTTACAAACAAAAAGTATTTAAGTATATATTTATCCGTTATCAAGTTTTCCATGATACAGTTTCGTAATGAAATTAAAATGGGCTTAGATAATTGGTGTGAATGTAAGAAGTTATTTATTTATTTATTAGTTATTTATATACACTTTAGGCCGTCCGGGTGTCGCAAAGGGGGTGCATAAAAATAACACTAACTTTTTTTTCAAAAAGTGAAAAAAATCATAGCTTTCGAAAAAAGATCTAAGACGAAAAAACAAAAAGTTATCTTTTTATTTGGAAAAAAAAAGTTTTTTCTGCCGCTTCGAATTCAGAACTTATAAAGTAAAAAAAATATTTTTTGATTCAACAGATCCTAAAAAAAATTTTTTGTTTTCGAGATATTGACATTTTTATAAAATAATTATCTTCTGTACTTGTATTTATTCTGTGATGCCAGCACATGTCACCACGTGATCCATTCCTATCCCGTGTCTGTATCTGTGTCATCTGGCGTACTTCGACGCGTGTCATAAACACAAGTGTGGACGTCTCCTTGACACGCGGACAATTGCGAAATCCTTTGATAAAAACCGACTCTCGATGGATCGGCTCGTAACACGTAACTTCGATGCGTAACAGCACACAGACCAGCGTCCACACTGTACCTTAGTAACTCCGTACATTGTCCGTACATTTATCTGTGTCTAGCAGTTTCTTCCAGTGTTCGGTATGGATTTGAAGCTTGTAACATTTACGCGAACTTGTTCGCGTGTCAAAAGACGTCCACATTATCCGTTCTGACACGCGTGTCTGACACGGTACGGGGTAATGTTCGGTGAAATGTTACAAGTCTGGAGTTCTGGACGCAGCTTTTGAACTCAGCAGTTCTGGTGCCTTGCCACGCAGTCTTGTTCGATTGACACCATGCGTCTACACTTGTAACATTTTGGCGTGTCTGAACATCGTGTCTTTATAATACATTGTCTCTTTGATACAGTATTACCACAGCGCATGCCCAACAAAACTAGCGATGCATGATAAAGACACGGTGTTCTGACACGCCAAAATGTTACGAGTGTTTAACATTTCATCGTACATGGTTTGTGACCGTGTCAGCACAACCTAGACCGTCCACATTGAGCGTAACAAGTCTTGTACGATGACACGGAGTCCGGTCCGATGTCATCATGACACAAGTCTGGACGCAGCTTAAGAGTCCCCGGAAACTGCAGACTTTCTAACGGCCGATAGTTTAGTCGGGCTCTTATTCAGAAAGAAGATGTAGGTATGCAAGTGCGCACACTAGAACGATCCGGATTGCCTTCAAACTAACCATAACCAGTGAAACGCTAATTTCAGCCCACCGTGCGACGGAACAAACGCGTCGTCTGATATACTTGGAACGTGCGCACATGTGCGAAAAAAACAATAGAATTCAATTTATTGTATCTTAAGATGCGAGCGTTCTGGCGGAAATACACGGTTCACATTTACCTTTCAATTTGGATGAAGCAACCAAATTGAACATTGTAAATGTAAAAGTGAATCATTGAATGTCAATGAGCGCCTGTATTTCTGTGCCTTTCAACCAAAGTGAATAAATTTGGTTGAATAGTGTAATATTAGCATAAGGATTTTCGTTCGAGGCTAGAGTACCTATGTAAGAAAAGATGTTACAGAAAAGGCGTGGATTGAGATTGGAAAAAAAATTATTTGACAGGGGGCCGATTCTCAGGCAATCGAGAAAAGTTCACATTTATAGCTCGAAATTCAAATATAACACAGTTTTTGTATTGACAGAATTTCACAATCGAAAAAGTTCGATCGAAAACCAGTCGAACGCTACGAGTGGTAAAAACCAATAGATGTTCGTATACGAACTTAGCTGTCAAAATGAATTTGTTGGCATGTGAGACAGCTTAGTTTGTTTGAAACGTTCTAACTTTTCAATAGAAACCACAAACAAAATGTTCGACATATGAATTACCACACTGAAAAAGTTCGAAAACCTGAGAATCGGGCCCCAGGTCAGTAATAATATTTTTTTATTTATATACCTAAATTAAAATTATACACAACTAGCTGACCCAGCGCGACTTCGTTCCCGTGGCCCTACCCCATACTCCACCCTACCCCTACCCCTACCCTACACTACCCCTACCCTTCCCCTAATTTTTTTTGCTATAAACCTCACGGAGCCCGAGACCTTTCCAACGAATGCAAAACCATGGAAATCGGTTCGTGCGTTCTGGAGTTATAGCGTCAGGAAGAAAAACCCGACTTATTTTTATATAGATAACTAGCGGCCGCCCGCGGTTTCACCCGCGTGGTTCCCGTTCCCGTGGGAATATCGGGATAAAAAGTACATATAAACCTTCCTCTTGAATCACTCTATCTATTAAAAAAAAACGCATCAAAATCCGTTGCGTAGTTTCAAAGATTTAAGCATACAAAGGGACATAGGGACAGAGAAAGCGACTTTGTTTTATACTATGTAGTGATAGTGATTAGATTGCCAAGGAAGCGAATCATGTGGGGTTATTAGATAGTTGGCAAGATAATTTTCAGATTTTGTGGTGATGAAAGCGGGGAAATGATAAAAAATAGTCTTATTCGCGTGGCACCCCAGAATACGTAGTATTTTTTTTTACCCTGTGACACAATACTAAATAGTACAAGGTACAGAAAGTTCACTCCGCAACACCATTCGAACAAATAGCTAGTCTTCTACGACGCAATGAAGTGCAATTCACGTCGCACCGCGCTAAATGCCTAGCATTTTATTCACTTACAATTTGCGTCTCTTCCTATCGCACAACTCGTATTCCTTCTGTGCGCCAGAAGGGTTGCCTCTTTGTGATTTATTTATTACTAGCGAGCCGGCCCGGCTTCGTACGGAGTCCTATGAACAATTAGTTGGTGCTTCGATAGTGGTAGTACTTTGAAATCTGTAAAAACTTCTAAAGTATTCATTTAAATGAAATAAGGGAAATGATAATTTTTACCTACATTAAATGGCCAAGGTAACTTAAATACCTACCTACTTATTTGGATAAGGATTCATAGTGATTAGGAGAAATTAGCTTTACAAATAAAGTAATATTTTTAAATTAATTACTTACATAAAGATAAAAATGATTACTGTGAGTCAACCTTGGGAGATAGATATGGTATCGCGTACTTTTTTGTAGGCCTTTTTATCGTCAAAAAAACAAATTTTCGAGCGCTTACATTATATCATATAATGTAAGCGTTCGAAAAGCGCTTGTTTTTTTCGTTTTTTTGAAATATTCCGATCTGTCCCCCTGCTCTGTCCCCATGGGGTGACAGAATGGACAAAAAAGTTTGATCTGTCCCCCTGTTACCGATGAGGGGACAGTTCGAACTTTATTCACCTCCTTAATGTTTTATCTGTCCCCCTATCGGTATTAGGGGGACAGATCAAACTTTTTTATTCCTGTTTGTCCCCCATAGAATTAAATAAGTACTTACTTATATAAAATTATTATTATTTATATTTTATTATTTTTATTTATGTTCTTAAAAGTAATGCTACCTTTTATTAAATAAAAGACAAAATGGTTTCGGTTTATAATCACCTTTATTTATATAAGTTATAAATATTTCTTTTATTTCTCTAATAACCATCAGTTTACAATATTTACTTTTAGTTTATTAGTCCAGGTTTCATTTGTAGTAACTAGGTAAGAAGTCAAATCAGAAGACTGATTTTAATACAATATCTACTGTGATTTATATTTATAGCAAGGTTTTATGTTGATTGATAGATAAATATTCGTGATGTGATCTTTATTTAAACTTACTATTATAACATCACATCACGAATATTTATCTATTTATAAATAAATATTCATTTTGAATTATATTTCGCGAGCTGTGTTCAAGATAACGTGACCTTGAGCACTGCCAGCGGCAGACCTTGAGAACTGAGCCAGATATGGCTTAGTTTTAGTTGCGCGTTTTTCGTGCTTGCAATAGGTTTCTAGTGCCCGTTTGCACTAAACTCGGGTTGAGCTTGTCATAGATAAGATACATCTTATCTTAGAAACAGCCTAAAACAGCCGAGCTAAAATTTTTGTTTGCACTGACAGACTACGTCGTAAATTAGTCATCACCTTGCTAAAAGAATGAATGAATGAATTCAAATAAAGTAGGTCACTGGATATGTTTTTGGTTGAAACTTCTCATTGATTCCTTCGTAAGTTAAAGGAGACAAAAGCTAAGGCGTTGTCTATTTTATTTGGTAGGAGTAATTCACCGAGAAAAGAAAAAGTCAACTGAGCTCAACTGTCAGGAAAAACATAAATACAGTGCGCAACCTTTTTTGTTCCGGTGGCCAAAACTAGAACTAACGAGTTTTGTTTTTAATGTAATTTTGCTAATACTTTCATGTTTTGCTGCTAAACATAAGCGCCGCTGTCATGGGAACAGAAAAGATTGTCGATCTGTAATGTTTTTTTTTTAAATAAATGATGAATGACGATGTCACATGTGTTGTGTCTCTATCTAGCAAACAAGAACACAAAAGCCACAAGCTTTTCTGTTCCGGTGACAGCCGTGACACAGGAGTCACTTGCAATACGAAATTAGCTGTCAAAATGGACTGTCGTATGAAAACTGTTTTAGTTCCAAAGATAATCACCGGAACAGAAAAGCTTGTCGCACTACTCTTTGCTCACAATGGCACAGACAATAATCACTGATATAGGTATTTCTTAAGCCTTAGGCGCTCGATATTGGGCCCGTAAGTTAAGAATAGCCAAAAGTGCATTTAAGAATGTCCTAAGGTTAGTGCAAAGCATTTTTTTGTTAAGAATGTCTTAAGTTAGCTAGGAAAAGACTTAGGCGGTTTTTAAGTTTAGTGCAAACGGGTGTAGGTGTTATTATTCTAAGTTATAACTTATATGATTATAAACCGAAACCATTTTGTCTTTTATTTAATAAAAGGTTGCATTACTTTTAAGAACTTAAATAATAAATATAAATAATAATTCTATGGGGGACAAACAGGAATAAAAAAGTTTGATCTGTCCCCCTAATACCGATAGGGGGACAGATCAAACATTAAGGAGGTGAATAAAGTTCGAACTGTCCCCTCATCGGTAACATGGGGACAGATCAAACTTTTTTGTTCATTCTGTCACCCCATGGGGACAGAGCAGGGGGACAGATCGGAATATTTCGTTTTTTTGACGACTTTATCACAAAACAATTGATTTTTCCAAATTTAAAGGCATAAGTGAACCGTATATTTCCGCCAGAACGCTCGCATCTTAAGACACAACAAATTGAATTCTATTGTTTTTTTCGCACATGTGCGCACATTCCAAGTATATCAGGCGACGCAGAAGCGTATTTACCTAAGGGCCATGGCCTGCCGCGGCAGGCTGCTAGGGGCGGCGCAAGCCACCCCGCTCAGCTTAGCGCGCCCACTTGTCATCAGATATGTCGGAAGAAAATTAAAAAACTTAAGTACTAATAAATTATGGTCAACATCTTAAACTCAAAAATCCAGTAATAATCATTGTTATGATTTTTACCTATGTTTTATTTCTTATTTGTTTCAGACAAATTTTCGGCTTTGTCTGATGAAATTCAAAAAGTTTACCAGTGCGGCTCGGGCCCCGCTCAGCTCTGCACAGCCACCTGTTTTGATCTTTACTTAAGTTTTACTTATTTCTCGTTAATTTTTCTAATGAAATTCAAAAAGTTTACCAGGGCGGTTTGGGCCGCCCCACTCAGCTTTGGGTGCGCTTGTTATGATCTTTACCTATATTTTATTTCTAATCTGTCTGATAAAATTCAAAAAGTTTACCAGGGCGGCTCATGCCGGCCACCCCCGCTCAGCTTTTGGTGCCGATTGTTATGATTTTACGTGTGCTACATCACGGCGCGGCCCTCTCTGAAAACCGCAATTCTGACTACATGGTCATTTTGTCCTATTTCGTCCTATTTGTGTCCCAAATTTTCAGAATTCGTCGTAAAGGGGACGAAAAGATATAAGCGATTTAAATGGTCCATGCCAAAGCAAACCTTCATTATGGCACGGACAGGTTATATTTATTGAACCATAACACCTAGCCAGGATCTGATTAGTATAACATTTTGTCCCTTTTTTATAGAACCCGCAATGCCTGGAATCAAAACGAAATGAAGCGCCGTTCAAAAGATATAAAGGAATGATTTGGTCCATGCCATAATTAACCTACATTATGGCGCGGACTTTTTAACCAGGTCACCTAGAGAAAATCTGCTTATTGGAAACGATTCGTGTACATTCGTCCCAATTCGTCGTAAAAGCCACAGAATTCGTCGTCCTTTGGTTTAAGAGATATTCAGTTTTTTTATATAAGTACAGTCACGTACAAAAGCGTACAGTAAAAATTAATTAAAACTATTCCGTTCCGTAATACGCAGTGTTCCGATTGTAAAACATTAAGCGAGTTATTTAAATTTTTATTGTTTTGCATTTACAATGCAATTTTTATTATTGAAAAATTGAAAATGAAGTACCTATTTAGAAAAAATCGACCCGAACCATCGGAGCTGGTTGTGAGACGGGTAGATTTTTTCTAAATTTCTGTACCATTTACCATCAAACCGTAAACTGTAGGTGCTATTTTGTTGCATGGCAACTGCAGTTTACAGTTTGCCGTATCTGTCAGCAATTCGCTGTTAAGTTGGTCGTACTGTCTTTATGTATGCTCAATGCTGTGAACTGAACCGTCTTTTATTGGAAAATAGTGCTGACAACACTGTCGCGCAATTTGTAAATCGTGTCGTGTCGTTGTTCGTGGGAAAACCCCTAAAGCCGCGTTTAAGCCGACACAAAACATGAAGCAAAATGGACAAGACAGGTAGATGTTGCGAAACATGTGTTTGAAACATGTTGTCTGGTCTAAACGGCTCTTAACCAAGCCATAAACACCCAACCAAAAAAGAGAGTGTTCTTGTCATACGTGCAGTGTTGCCGTTCTAGCGGATTTTTAAATAATTCGCTAAAAAGAATATTATTATAGTAATTTTCAATACGATTTCAATACTTGTCTTATTAAAGATGATGTCCGCGCCAAAAAATTGTGTTCTATAGTCAATTCCTCTAATTTACAAATTCTTCCTTTAACTGAAACTCACCACTTTCCCAACTGTGTCCCTTCTCTTCTTGATCTTATGATTGTCTCCTCCTCTACCGCTATTGTAAAACACGGGCAACATTCTGCAGACGCATTTTCTTTCCATGATTTGGTATATTTATCATACCGGATTCGACCACCTAAGCAAAAACCCACTGTGCAGCTTCAGCGTAGTTTCAACAATATTGACCAAGATCGTTTATTTCAGGATGCTGCTAATATCAATTGGTCAGCAATTTTTGACTCTGTCTGCGTGGACGAACAGATTGAAGCCTTAAATAAGTCGATAACAGCTTTGTACGATGTTCACGCTCCTGTGCGTCCTGTCAAAATGAAGCACCTTCCTGCACCCTGGTTGACGGAAGAGTTACGGGCGCTTATGGCTAAAAGGAACAGAACGAAAGCTAGGTACAAACTCGATCCTTCAGACAGTAATAAATTAAAATATACCCATGCTAGAAACCGATGTAATAGGGTGGTAAGGGACGCTCAAAGGCGCCACATTCATAATTCCATTGAAAATGAAGATCCTGCGAAAGTATGGAAATTTTTAAAAACTCTTGGCGTTGGTAAAGTTTCTAATGATAGTTCCCATTGCAATATTGACTTCAATCTGCTTAACAGAAATTTCACTTCAATAACTCCTATTGATGGCAATCTTAAAGCCAATACCTTAAAATCCCTTTCAAATTTGCCAGCGCAAGATTCAACTCCTTTTGTTTTTCATCAATTTGCAGACTGTGATGTTAAGAGAACAATTCTGTCGATAACATCGACTGCCGTAGGTGCTGATTCCATCAGCCGTAAAATGATCCTTCCCATTCTTGATATCCTAGTTCCTATAATTACCCATATCCTTAATACATCCATTACTACCGGTACCTTTCCTACATCCTGGAAAGACTCAAATGTCATTCCCCTTCCCAAAAAACCTAAACCAAAGTTGTTTACCGACTTCCGTCCAATTTCCATCCTTCCCTTTCTATCCAAAGTCCTGGAAAAATTGATTCACCACCAGCTAACTGATTACCTTAACTCAAACCATCTCCTTAATCCATATCAGTCTGGTTTCCGCAAGGGCCACAGCACTTCAACAGCACTAATTAAGATCTCGGATGATATACGCCAGGGAATGGATAATCAACAACTCACAGTTCTGACATTACTAGATTTTAGTAACGCATTCAGCTCTGTTGATTTCGACATCCTTCTAGGAGTATTACGTTCTCTTAACATATCTCCTACTGCAATTGATTGGTTTCGAAGTTACCTGCTAGGGCGACGGCAGCACATCCGCATTGGAGATTCCTTTTCCGAGTGGAGTGACATCACTGCCGGTGTTCCTCAGGGTGGCGTCTTATCTCCTCTTCTTTTTTCGATTTTCATTAATACAATCACCCAAACTATTTCTAGTTCCTACCACCTCTATGCCGATGATTTACAAATATACACACAGGCGTCTTTACCAGAACTTTCGCAAGCAGTAACGGCTACAAACTCAGATTTAGTATGTATCAGTAGCTGGAGTAAATCCTTTGGTTTAGTTGTCAATCCTGACAAAACGCAGTGTATCATTATCGGAAGTCCTTATTACGTCTCAAGGATCGACTTTGACCAGCTTCCTAAACTGTCTTTTGATGGTACGGTAATTCCTTTCTCCAAAACGGTCAAAAACCTTGGAGTCATTTTCGATCAGTCATTGTCATGGCGACCGCATGTTGATGAAATGAGGAAAAAACTATTTGGTGCCTACAGCTCGCTCAATCGACTCCGAAATTTCTTGCCTATCGGCACCAAAACGATATTAGCTCAATCTCTCCTGTTGTCTATTGTTGACTACGCTGATGTCTGTTACACTGATCTATCTGAGGAATTGCTAAATAAACTTGAGCGACTGCAGAATGTCTGCATTAGATTCATCTTTAACCTTCGTAAATATGACCATGTGTCTCATTTCCGTTCTAAACTTAATTGGCTCCCTATTCGCCGGCGCAGGGACTTACATACTCTTACGCTCCTCTACTCCATCCTTTTCCTACCAACCACTCCACCATACCTCAAAACCTGTTTCTCTTTTCATTCCTCTTCTTCGCAGTGCACTTTGCGATCTGCAACTAACCTCTCTCTTGAAGTTCCACGGCACTCGACCGACTTCTTTTCCTATTCCTTTTCGGTTCACGCTGTTCGTTTGTGGAACTCTCTACCAGAGGATATCAGGAAGGCTCAAACTTTAAGGTCATTTAGAGATAAAGTTCGAAATTATTTCTCTTCCAATACTGCTGATTAATTATTTATACTTACTTGAATCTTTTATTTCTATTACTGCCTTATTATTTATATACTTTTAAATTACGTATATAATATTTTATGAATACATAAATATCTTAAATGCGCACCCACTCCCCTCTGTCCTTATATAAGTAATTATTTATTCTTTCACCCAAGGTTGCCTGGAAGAAATTGCTGTTTAGCAATAAGGCCGCCTTTTGTATACTCTTCTGTTTTGTGATTGTTTCCTTCTGTATTTCTTTTGTGTGCAAATAAAGCATTGATTGATTGATTGATTATACTGGGTAGCGCAAAAGTAGGTACTTACTGCCACTATAAAAATTACATATTTTATATATGACATCTCCTTTTAATCTGATATTGAAAACTGTGTACTAAACAAATGTAAAATTCACTCAAAATGTACAGGGTACCCCTTACTTAACCCCTGACAGAATCGAGTTGAGATCAAAATTGAATCAAGATAAAAAAAACACCATTCCAGTAACGACTGTATAGCGCCAATGGAGTAAGTAGTGATTGAATACCGAACTAAATAAAATCGTTATAGGTCTACTGTTTTATAGATTTAAGGTCTAAAATCACACCTTCGATCACAACCAGCTTTGTTGTGATCGAAGGTGGGATTTTTGACCTTAAATCTATAAAACAGTACGAAATAACTAAAATCTATAAAACGGTTCGATTTTCATCTCAACTCGATTCCGTCAGGGCCTCAGGGGTTAGGGGCAGTTTGTGTGCATTTGCAACGGCAATCACAAGCAAACTGGCTCTGTACTACTGTACAGGGCCGGTTTGTGTGTGATTGCCGTCTGCGAGCAACGCAAACTCGCCCTGTACACGATGGACCATCATGGTCGGCCAACATAATCGGCCATCCTGTACTGTTAAAGTTTTCCGTTCCGTGGTTTACCATAAATTTATTTACCCTGTTTTTCTTTCTAATAACTCTCGCTTGCGCTTCGCTTCTCGCCACCCAGTGACTGAAATAGTTAATTGTTTGTACATTAAAATTCGGTTTTTGTAAAATAAAACCGTACCTTGAAGTTAAAAACCGTACCTTTTCAGAAGCCAACCGTCCTTTTTTGGAAAATCATACTGGCAACACTGGTGAGGTGTGCCGCAATATATTGTGTGCCGCAATTCATCAACTATATTTCCCAAAATAAAACATTTTTTCAAAGTGATTTTACTGTGATTTTGCAATAAATAAATGTGATTTGGTGACAAGGAGGTATCTATGAATGTACAATTATTCTAAAAAAACGTTATCTTATAAAAAAAGTGTCATGTAACCTACCTAATAATATTTTTCTAATTATAATGATAAAACTTATACGGGCTGAATTTTTATTGGCTTTAAAGCCGAAACCCTGGTGTTCTACCCATCATTCTGAACAACTTTCACTATGGGACTAACTCTACGGTGAAAAAAAATCAGCTGTTCCAATCTAATATCTGTCTCATAATGAAAGTTGTTCAGTTTGATGGTCTGATTAACCCCACGAGATGTTTTAAATGAATAACAAATAACCCTGTATATGTACACACGGCGGCACATCAGACTATACATGTTGAACTTGAGACCGCCTTTATGCCCTACGTAATAAAAGCTGTTATAGCAGTTCAACTGTTTAACCTGATATGCTGTCGAGTGTACAATGTTTCAAGTACCGAGCTATTTCATTGAAGGAAGAAAAGTTTCATACAAACAAACCCTTTTTTCCCCCCAATCCCCACTCCACTATTCACTTCACTCCCACGGTGGGAGCCCCACCTCCAAATATTAATAATTTCGAAAGAAGAGCAATATAACATTGAAATGCAACTTCATACATGACCTCTATCAAAATTATTTTGTACGCGACTGTACATGTTTTTGATATAGTCTAGGAGCCCAGGATCAAAATATCTCTTAAGAAAATATTTTTGTTTATGACTTCAAAATTAAGGTTTTGAGTTTCGAAAATGCATAAAAGTTACGTATTACTTTACGTTATACTTTTGTGTTACTAATACACTTAATTATTCTAACACAAATACGCAAAACAAGAACAAGTTACAAACATCGTCACTAAATAGGAAGTCAGCTCCTGTACTATAAAAACAAAATTTTAATTCCGATTATCTCCTAAACCAAAGGACGACGAATTCTGTGGCTTTTACGACGAATTGGGACGAATGTACACGAATCGTTTCCAATAAGCAGATTTTCTCTAGGTGACCTGGTTAAAAAGTCCGCGCCATAATGTAGGTTAATTATGGCATGGACCAAATCATTCCTTTATATCTTTTGAACGGCGCTTCATTTCGTTTTGATTCCAGGCATTGCGGGTTCTATAAAAAAGGGACAAAATGTTATATTAATCAGATCCTGGCTAGGTGTTATGGTTCAATAAATATAGCCTGTCCGTGCCATAATGAAGGTTTGCTTTGGCATGGACCATTTAAATCGCTTATATCTTTTCGTCCCCTTTACGACGAATTCTGAAAATTTGGGACACAAATAGGACGAAATAGGACAAAATGACCATGTAGTCAGAATTGCGGTTTTCAGAGTGGGCCGCGCCGTGATGTAGCACACTGATTTTACCTATATTTTATTTCTTATTTGTCTGATGAAATTCAAAAAGTTTATCAGTGCGGCTCGGGTCGCCCCGCTCAGCTTCTGGTGCCCGCCTGTTATGATATTTACCTTTATTTTATTTTTCATTTGTCTGAAGAAATTAAAAAAGTTTTCTAGGGCGGGCGGCTCTGGCCGCCCCGCTCAGCTCCGGTTGCCCGCCTGTTATGATCTTTACCTTAATTTTATTTCTCATTTGACAGATGATATTCAAAAAGTTTATCAGGGCGTCTCGGGCCACCCCGCTCAGCTCTGGGTGCCCACCTGCTTATGATCTTTACCTTTATTATATTTCTCATTTGTCTGATGAAATTAAAAAAAGTTTTTGGGTGCCGCCTGTTATGATCTTTACCTATATTTTATTTCTCATTTGTCGGACAAAATTCAAAAAGATTACCAGGGCGGTTGGGTGCGCGCTTCCTATGATCTTTAATTATTAACTTATTTCCAGTTGTCTAATAAAATTCAAAGAGTTTACTATGGTGGCTCGGGCCGCCCCGCTCAGCTTTGGGTGCCCGCCTATTATGATCTTTATTTTGTATTTTATTTCTCATTTGTCGGACAAAATTCAAAAAGTTTACCAGGGCGGCTCGGGCCGCCCCGCTCAGCTTTGGGTGCCCGCTTGTTATGTTTTTTACTTTAATTTTATTTCTCATTTGTCTGAAGAAGTTCAAAAGCCTACCTTATTGTCAACAACACCTAAAACTCATATTATAAGTAAACAAAAAAAAAAACAACTACAATGATAAAATGATTTTTTTATTTTTTGTTTCATCTTAGAGCGCGTGCGATGTTTATTCTATTGAGTGTTTTTTTTAGTTATTAAAGTATTTTTTCTTAAATGTATGGGGCGGCCCACGTAACTGGCCCAGGGCGCCAAATATCAAAATACGCCCCTGAGGCGACGCGTTTGTTTCGTCGCACGGTGGGCTGAAATTAGCGTTTCACTGGTCAGTTTGAAGGCAATCGGGATAATTCTAGTGTGCTCACTTGCATACATCTTCATTCTGATCAAGAGTCCGACTAAACTATCGGCCGATAGAAAGTCTGCAGTGACTCTTAAGGTCATAGCCCACTTAGACCGCACCGCTCCCACCCAACCAAAGTATGAACAGCCAAATATGGACTTAATGTCGTTCGCTGTAGATGCATTTTTCAGTAACAATATAAAATAGCGGACAGCGCGCGGTCCGCGAGCTTACCGCCGCGCCCCGTCATACTGCTCGGTAGTTGACGCCTCGCTGACGCTGTCCGCGCGCTGATTGCTAGCGGTCGCCGCGCCGAGACGCCGCCGCGCACCTTTAAGATATGACCTTAAAGGTGCGCGGTGGCCTTCATTTCATTTTCATAATTTATTGAGATAATATTGAATTAAAATGGTATATTCTAAAAGGACGTAAGTACAATACCAGGAATAATATAAGCAATTCCTTAGCCTCAAACCTTCCTCTCTCTAACCTTCAAATAAGAAAACTGTCCATGACATGATGTTTTACGTAGAGAAATATCACTACATAGTATAAAACAAAGTCGCTTTCTCTGTCCCTATGTCCCTTTGTATGCTTAAATCTTTGAAACTACGCAACGGATTTTGATGCGATTTTTTTAATAGATAGAGTGATTCAAGAGGAAGGTTTATATGTACTTTTTATCCCGATATTCCCACGGGAACGGGAACCACGCGGGTGAAACCGCGGGCGGCCGCTAGTATTATATATTTGGTGTTGACACTTTTCCGCATTTAGACTCATATTTGGTCCGTTATGCGTGAACATGGCTAGTCGAGCCATCCTAGCTCCTTCCAGAAGCGCAGAAGCCTCCTGGGGCGTTCACAGGCTTCTAGGAGCAACCTCACCTCTGTGAGGATTTCTGTTCGTTGTGCGGCCAAACCCACGCACTCCAGGATCACGTGGGCGGCTGTTTCCTCTGCGTTCAGGCAACCTCTACATAGAGGACTGTCTGTCGCATTCATAATAAATAGTTGTCGGTTTAAGGTTAGGTGACCTGTAAGTGTACCAACAACTATCCGGAGGTCTGGACGATTAAGGCTGAGCAGCCTACAGGTCAAACGCGGCGAGACTGCAGTCATCGTCATCTTAGACTGTGTACAGCTTGTTAGAGCTACCCAACGAGTATTATGTGCAGCACGAGTTCGTTGCCTTACCCATGAGCGCAGTTGGCTGAATGGGAGTGGCAGAATGGGTGTAGGTCCTGCCACTATTGTGGAGGATCCCATTCTAGCCAGCTCATCGGCGGCGTCATTCCCGTGTGATCCACTATGCCCTTTAATCCATTGTAGGATTACTCCGTTGTTGGATGCTAAACGATCCAAAACTTTGTGGCATTCGTAGACGATACTGGAGTGGATCGTGTTGGCCTCCAGTGCTGTTAGGACGGCCATGCTGTAAGTCAGTATGCGGATGTTTAGTTCCTTCATACCTCTGGACAGGGCCGTGGTAGCGGCGTTTATTATTGCAACACATTCGCATTGAAATATCGAACTGTGTTGGCCCAGCGCTAGTGATATTTTGATATTCAGATCTTGTGAGAATACTCCAGTCCAGTTCCAGTCCCCATCTTGGAGCTGTCCGTATAGATTCGGACTTCATGTATGCCAGAGTGATCTCGGTCATTTTCAAATAACTGTATTTGGTATTTCTTTTCTAAAATGTATTGCTTATGTATCCTATCGCATGGGGCAGCGATTAGTGACTCATGTTTCACTAAATCATTCCACAATGTGGAGTGAGGACCCTCTCGATTGTACCACAGACCCAGGTGTTTAAGCCTTATAGCAGCCATGGAGGCTTCCAGTTGTATAAACAGATCCAAGGGTGTTAAATCCAGGGCTACTTCTAAGGCGGCTGTTGGGGTGGTTCGCATGCAGCCGGTTGTCGCAGAGCATGCCAATCTTTGGAATTTCTGCGGTTTGTTGATGACGATGCTTTGCTCTGTTTTGGACCACCAGGCAACGGCTCCGTATGTGATTATGGGACGTATAACGGTTTTATACAGCCACATCGTTATTTTCGGTGATAGTCCCCAACTTTTGCCGAGTAGTCTTTTACATTGGCAGAAGCTTTTTTTTTTTTCTTTCGTAGATTTCGACGATGATTGTGGATTTGTTTAGTTTACTTTCGAGATGTCTATTCCAGAGGAGTTTGTTGTCTAGTATCACTCCTAGATACTTGATTTCTGTTGACGACAGCCTGAAAAAGCGCCGCTATAGAATATTCCCGCATAAAATTCAAAGACGTATAGTCCCGAATGATCGAGAGCAAGGCGGCGCGGAACGTGCGGGGCAGGTAAAGACGGCGGTCCCACGTGTGAAAGAGATGGCGGCAGCCGTCTCACGTGTGCGAGCAAGGCGACGGCGACCGTCTCAAGCGCGCGAGCGAGATATCGCGACAGCTATCTCACACTGCCTTTGCTCGAACATTCAAGGAGTCGCGACGCGACCCGCGCTTGCGCCCTCGCGAATATTCCAGACACCGGCACAGCGCAGTATAAATAACGCTCTCGGCTGACGTGCCGACACAGTTTCAATTTGGCTCAGTTCTCAAGAAGATTATTATTATTATTATTTATTGCTTTATTGTACAGAATACAAAGTAAGGTACAAAAGGCGGGCTTAACGCTAAAAGCATTCTCTACCAGCCAACCTTCGGGAAAACAGAGAAAGCTCAAAAGCGGTACAAATAAAAATAATTTATACATACATAGAACATAGCAAAGTATAGACATAAATATATAATATACCTACATACATACTTACATATAATATAGTAACTTAAACAGTGAAGATGATCAAAACTACATTCCACATCATGACTGAGAATGAGATCCTTCAAGAAGGAACGCATGAACATTTCTTTTAAATGCGAGCTTGAATGGAGATCTTCTTATGGAATCTGGGAGACTGTTCCAGAGACGGATAGCATGCAGTGTGAAAGAGTCGGCCATATAGCCAGAATGGAAGAGGGGAGTTGAGAGTGCTAAAGAATCGGAAGAGCGAAGGTGACGATCGTTAGACTTACAGAGATATTTAATTTAGTGCAGTGACTTTGTGTGAACTCTCTGTGCTAGTTAAGTACTTCACGCACGTTAGTATCTTGCTCTGTTATTTAAGCCTCCTACCTGTTAAGTTTAATGCATAAGAAAAAGACCTGGTCACAGAATAAAACCAGCGACCTTATCGACGAATTTGTGTTCTTATTTACATCTTCGTCACCACCTCACCTACTAAATACAGTCCACCCTCTACAGTCTTGGTCCTTCGAGCCGGATCTAAGTAAGCACAATGGTGGTGACTAGGTCGCAAGGAAACCAGGAGGAGGTACGTGAAGTACGCGAAGTTCGTGACTTGGACCAACCGCTTCGTTCGCCGTCTACGATCGCTCCTCGGCACAGAGCCCGACCAGAGCCAATGGAACGCGCACCCGAACGGTGGATCGACTGCCCGCGGGATCCGAGTCCGCTCGCCGGCCCGAACACTAGTTCATTCGATCCACAGCGCAGCACAACGGCAGAACCTACGAACACGGATCTTTTGCTGATGCCAGAACCTGTACGATCAGTGACGACTGAAGCTGTCCCGCGCCCCCGAACCGCGCGGTCAACGAAATCTACTGCCAGTGCGATCGCCCGCCTGCAGTATGAAGCGGAACAGAAACTAGCAGCCATCAGGCGGAAGGAGCTGGAAATCGAGGCTAACCTCATTAAGAAGAAACTCGCCGCTGATGTAGCCGCTGCAGAAGAAGAAGATGACAGTGCTCACGAAGATGAACGAGAGCCTATCATCAGGCGCGAAAGAGTGGAAGCCTGGCTCGACAGAACTCAGCCAAACCCAGAACAGGCGCCAGTCACGCTCGCCACGACCCGAACGGCGGCTCCAGGAGGGCACGTGACAATCGCCGCAACGCCCTCACGCCCGTCGCGACACGACTACGAAGAGACGCCCGCGCCCCCGAGAGAACGTAAGCGTTCGGCAACGCCCCGCGGAAGAGGCATTGAACAGTTAGCCGACACGCTCGACCGTATGCTGAGGACAAGACCGCCGCCGCGCCAAGCTACGGACCTACCGGTGTTCACGGGTTCGCCGCTTGAGTGGATGCAATTCTCGGCAGCGATGGAACAAACGACGCAAATGTATGGGTTTTCACCCCTCGAGAACCTCGCACGTCTTCGGAATTGTCTGCGTGGAGCCGCACGCGACGCCGTCGCCCCGTTATTAAGTACCGCCGCTCACCCAGACATCATTATGAAGACACTGGAGCAATGCTTTGGACGACCGGAGATGCTTATGGACATGGCCATGGAAGACCTGAAGAAGCTCCCGAAGGTCGGATCAACGGCAGTGGAACTCAACGCGTTTGCCGTTAGAGTTCAGAACGTCGTGGCCGTACTAGGCAGATTGGAACGAGGTTACCTGTATAACCCACTGCTGGTACGAGAGGTGTATGAAAAGCTAACACCACACCTCAGAACAAGGTGGTGTGACTACGCGGATACCTGCGAACAGGCAGATCCTGACATCTTAAAACTGTCCAAGTTTTTGATGAGGGAAGCGGATCGAGCCCTGCGACATGGCTACAGTGGTTCATCGACCTCAACGACGAACTCACTCCTGGCACCTGCGCCAGCCCGAAGACCTACACCGGCACCAAGGCCTGAACAAAAGAAGAGGGTCTACAACGTCCAATCAAGGGAACCTGCGGACAAGGCCGCGATCAAGACCTGTCCAGCCTGCGACGCCGATCACAAGCTCCACGAGTGCTCTAAGTTCAAGTCTATGAGTTACGACGAACGATGGAAGCTTGTCAAAGATAACGGAATATGCTTTAAGTGCATAGAAAGCAAACATCGCCGGTTCAACTGCAAATTCAAGCGATGCGGCGTAAGTGGATGTAAACACCCGCATCACCGTCTGCTCCACAGCACGAACGCGAGCGGAACGGAGGAACGCAGCAGCCAAGGAAGGTCGACCCCTGCGCCCACCGAAGAAGCGCTGGTGTCAACAACGAAGGCACGTAACCGCGAGGTTAAATTGAAGATATGCCCCGTGACCATTGAAGGAAAGAACGGAAAGCGGGACATATACGCGCTCTTGGACGAAGGCAGCACAGTTACGCTAGTAGATGAAGATCTAGCACGTGAGATCGGCGCCCAGGGACCGTCGACGCGCCTCAACGTCAAGGGCATCGACAGCAAGGAGAAGGAAATAAGGAGCAACATCGTGCGCCTGCGCATCAAGGGCGAGGATCAAGAGTACGCCCTTACCGCTCGCACGATGCGGGGTCTGAACTTGGCCCCCCAGACCATCAGCCCTGAGAACCTCCGGCATGAGCATCTTCAGAGCCTGAGTGATCATATCACCTACGAGAACGCGAAGCCACGTTTACTTATAGGAGCCGACAACTGGCAGCTTGTCGTGACTAGGGAGCTTCGCACAGGCAGATGGAACGAGCCTGCCGCCTCGCGCACCGAACTTGGCTGGGTGGTGCATGGAATCGCACCACGAAAAGGCAGGAAGAGGCGGAAACATCAAGTTCTTCACGTGTGGACGGATGGTGACTCACAGAGCGCTGTCATAGAGCATCACGCCGTGGAGGACCTCGAACATGCAGCGAGTGCACCACACAGAAAGGAGAAGACTGCGAAGCCTCATATTCCCAGGAGCTACGACGGGGGGAGAGACGTGACGAGCAGGAGCTACACTCCAAACTCTGAGCGCGACGTGTGGTTCCAAGGCCCGGAGTTCCTGAAAAGGCCGAAGTCTGAGTGGCCTCAAGCAACAACAGAAGAAGAACCGGAAGTCAACGAGGTATACGTTGTGACCGAAGCCGGTGAAGATGAGAAGCCTCAACCTCAAGCCCTACCTGACATCGGGAGATACTCGTCACTGGACAAGCTGATCAACGCAACAGCATACGTCTTGTTGTTCACGAAGCGCTGCCGCGACAAGACAGTGGTCCTGGACAAGGAGCTACGGGACCAGGCAGCCACGTTATGGATGAAGCAAGCCCAGAAAGAGGCATTTGGGCCTGAGCTAGACTCCGTCCGAAGAGGCGTAAACATGCCACGATCCAGCCCACTATGGAAGATGGACGTAGTCCTGGAAGAGGGACTCCTCAAACTGAACGGGCGCATCGGGAAGGCAGAGGGCGGGATTGATAAACGACCAATCGTCCTCCACGGGAAGCACGCCTTCACACGACTGATCGTCGAACGAGAACATCGCCGAGCGAACCACGCAAATAATGAGCGCGTGGTGAACGACCTACGCCAGAAGAACTATATTCTTCGACTCCGGCCAGTGGTCAAGTCAGTGGCCGCCGCCTGCCTACACTGCAGACTACGGAAGAAGAAGCCGCATCAGCCTCCCATCGGGGACCTGCCCAAGGAACGACTCCAGCCCTTCGTGAGACCATTCTCCAACTGCGGTCTCGACTACTTTGGACCATTGGTTGTGAAGATCGGGCGGCGCCGAGAAAAGAGATGGGTGGCCCTGTTCACCTGTCTAACTACAAGGGCAGTACATCTGGAACTCGCCGCTTCTCTCACCACGGACTCAGCCATCATGGCGCTGAGACGCATGGCAGCACGACGGGGGTGGCCAGCAACCATCTACTCCGACAACGGGACCAACTTCCGGGGTGCAGATGTCGAGCTCCGGAAGGCGTACGAAGAATGGCTGCCGGAGCTACAGCGGGTCGCGATGCTACACGACTCGCAGTGGAAGTTCATTCCACCCGGAGCACCGAACCAGGGGGGAGCTTGGGAGCGGTTGGTACGCTCCGTCAAGAACGCTCTCACCGCCACACTCAACGAGAGGGAGCCGAAAGAAGAGGTTCTCCACACTCTGCTCACAGAGGCAGAGCACGCCGTCAACTCCAGACCGTTGACCCACGTATCGGTCGACCCTGCAGATCCGGAGGCCCTGACACCGAACCACTTCTTGTTGGGGTCATCATCGGGGCTGCCTACCACGGGCCCATGCGACATCGGGGATCGACGCACCTGGCGCGCCGCGCAAGCACTCGCCGACTCGTTTTGGAAGAGGTGGCTGCGGGAGTATCTTCCTACCTTGATACCCCGCCTCGACAACGGACGCCAGGGAAGAGAAATCAAGATTGGGGATGTGGTTCTGATCGTGGACCACACGCTGCCACGCAACACATGGCCCTGGGGAGTGGTCATGAACGTGCACCCAGGCCCAGACGGGAAGATCCGGAATGTGGAGGTCAAGACCAAAGGGGGCACATTCCGTCGACCAGCATCAAAGTTGGTGACCCTGGAGACGCAGGCCCCTATGGATACAAGTCAGGGGCAAGGATGAGGATAAAGGCTGTCTTACAGGATTGGCTACGGATCAGGATCCTTCGCCGGGGGGAGGATGTTGACGACAGCCTGAAAAAGCGCCGCTATAGAATATTCCCGCATAAAATTCAAAGACGTATAGTCCCGAATGATCGAGAGCAAGGCGGCGCGGAACGTGCGGGGCAGGTAAAGACGGCGGTCCCACGTGTGAAAGAGATGGCGGCAGCCGTCTCACGTGTGCGAGCAAGGCGACGGCGACCGTCTCAAGCGCGCGAGCGAGATATCGCGACAGCTATCTCACACTGCCTTTGCTCGAACATTCAAGGAGTCGCGACGCGACCCGCGCTTGCGCCCTCGCGAATATTCCAGACACCGGCACAGCGCAGTATAAATAACGCTCTCGGCTGACGTGCCGACACAGTTTCAATTTGGCTCAGTTCTCAAGAAGATCTCTCCGAAGAAACAAGAAGAGCTCCAGAGCTACAGTACCAGCGCTAGTACCTACACCAGTTCAGTGAACCGCGCCCTTCGTATACCGCTGTGAACCGCGATCGCACGGAAGATCGTGCGCCCCTCGTACATCGTCATCGCGAACGTGTCTACGTGTCTCGTCGACGAACGTCATCAAGTACTGTCGACCACGTCTCGCCAGTGACAGTAAAGTGTCCTGTACTGTCGACCGCATATCGTCAGTACCTCGTGTCCGCGTGTTGTGTGACCGCGATTACGGACGCTGTGTCCTGTACTGTCGATCGCATATCGTCAGTACCTCGTCTCCGCGTGTTGTGTAGCCGCGATTACGGACACTTATAGTGCGAACGGACGCTTAAAGTGCGATAAAGGATGCAAAGTAGTGTTAGTGTTAGTGCTCGTCTAAAAGATCTGTAGTGCTCAAGTGAGAACTGTGAAAAGACACGAACGTAGAACTTAGAACTTAAATTTAGTGCAGTGACTTTGTGTGAACTCTCTGTGCTAGTTAAGTACTTCACGCACGTTAGTATCTTGCTCTGTTATTTAAGCCTCCTACCTGTTAAGTTTAGTGCATAAGAAAAAGACCTGGTCACAGAATAAAACCAGCGACCTTATCGACGAATTTGTGTTCTTATTTACATCTTCGTCACCACCTCACCTACTAAATACAGTCTCTACAACTTCCTTGCTTAGGGACAGAATGGTATTAAAAAGTTTTGGGAGTTTAAAATTTCCTAGACTCCATTTGTTTGTGAACATGATCAATTCTGTCTTTGTTGGGTTCACTGTTAGATTGTGTTTAATGCACCACTGTTCGACGACCTTTAGAGCGGACCTCATTCGGTCACATATCACGCTCTCAACTTGCCCGCTGATGAGTATGGTCAGGTCGTCTGCATAGCCTACTGTGAGAAAGTTGCGGTCGTTGAGCCTATTAATCAGCTCATTGACCACAATATTCCATAAGAGAGGTGAGAGGACACCCCCTTGGGGACATCCTTTGGCTACTACTCCTCTGGTAGTATCATTCACAGTAAATTGTATGGCTCTGTCTCTTAACATGGTGTCAATCCACCCGGCAATAGTAGGATCGACACCATGTCAGGAGAGGGCCTGGCTTATGCTGGTAAAGTTGGTTTTGTCAAAAGCTCCTTCTATGTCAATGAAGGTGCCTAGTGTTGATATTTTGTGTTTGAGATTGTCTTCTATATAAGAAACCACCTTATGTAGGGCGGACTCTGTTGATTTGCCTGCAGAGTAGGCATGTTAGTTTGGATTTAAGGGGTTCCTGACCAATACAGTGCTCCTTATCTCCCTGTCTATTAGTCTCTCCAACACTAATTGGTCTGAATGATTTAGGTTGAGTGTAGTCTCCTTTGCCGGGTTTAGGGATAAAGACTACTTTGACTTCCCTCCATTTCATAGGAATATGGCGGTGTGCTAGGCAGCTTCTGTAAATGGCTATGAGGTGGTCAATGAGACCTCCGTCGCTCCACCTCATCAGCCCTGGAAAGATTCTGTCTAGTCCCGCTGATTTGAATGGAAGGAAGCTGTTGATTGCCCATCTTACTTTCTCTGGGTTGACAACCTTGTGGGCGGTGATTCAGTCGGTTTCAACAGGTGAAATCTCCTCTCTTTCTTCCCATGTGCGAATATATTATATAATTATAATATAATATTTTAAATAATATTTCACGCACTGGCTCCTTAAAACTTTTCCTTTCTTACGGCGGAACGCGCAATGTCAATCTGACAATAATTTTCTTTCTTTGTTGAGTTTTGATGAAAATAAACTGTAACCTAACTCTAATATATTATGTAAAAACAGAATAAATTCGAAAACAAATTAAGAAACTAAGGATGTTTTATTAAAATATAGGGTTTTATTTAAGACTAGCTGACCCGGCAAACGTTGTTTTGCCATATAATAGTGGACCCGGTCTCCAACATCTTGTGTGTGTGTTTATACACCAAAAGTTGCTTATACCAGAAAACAGATAGCGCTAGTTACACGCTACCAATAAATGGGCCCAAGCTTGGTCTCTATTTCTTACATAAAAAATTACTCTGTGAAGTAGAGTGAGTGTCAGATAACTCTGCGCGCATGCGCGACTGGGGCATTTTTAGCGCTAGCTACAGTACATTTTTTTTTCTAAGCTAATGGAAAAGATTAGTATTCGGTTCTGACCGCGCAGACGTCAGTGATTACATACTCTTTGGAAACGGCAATGGAAGAAATGACAGTTTTGTATCGAAGGTGCGATAGTTAAACGATTTTTCATAGAAAATTACAATTTTTACTCACTTTTCCGGAATAATAAGTAGCCTATGTTACTCTCCAGCTCCCCAACTATCCCCATACAAAATATCACGTCGATCCGTTGCTCCGTTTTGTCGTGAAAGAAGGACAAACAAACAAACAAACACACTTTCGCATTTATAATATTAGTATGGATTATACTATGATACATTTTGATTTAAAAACAGCATTTCAAGCAAATATGTTGCGGTAGAGTTTGCCATGGAATGACCCATTTAGTAATTGAGATTATTTACAATGTTATATTTGAATTCCATGTGGTAAAAGGTCACAGGCAGAAAACTAGTCAGTGAACTTTAAACCACAAAGTGGGAGTTATCAACAGTTTGAACATTACAAATGATAGGCTCTACAGGAAACATTAAAAATGATAGGGATTATCAGTGCTAAAATTTGATTATTTCTTTCCGCTGAATTATAGTTAAGTATCTGAAAAACCTGATAACAATCTTTTAAATTATACCTAACTTACCATGTTTTGTTTGTTTATTGGAAAAATATAACTGTGACTTCTTTGAATCATTATCCATGTTGTCAGACTCCAATTGAGTATTTGTATTTACTGGTCCAATACTTTGCAAAGGAATCCCACTTTCATCTATTGTTTCAATATTATCATTATGAGAATCAACAGTCTTCATGGGCAAAATGGCACAGTATCACATCTGAATTTGCAGAACCTTGGGATACCTTTAAAAAGTTAATTAGACAATATTCAAAAATGAAATTTCATTTCTTTGTGATTGCATTATGTAGAATAATTATGTAAGCAAGTTCAAATGAAGATCAGGCTATACTAAACTGACTTAGCCCATTTTTTAGTTAACAGATAATTAAAAAAATATTTTATATGGTTTTAGGTTGGGACCTTATATATTTTACTAGCTTTCCGCCCGCGGCTTCGCCCGCGTGGTATACACGACGTTATCCCGCGGGAATGTCATATTTTTCCGGGATAAAAAGTTGCCTATGTTCCTCTCCAGGCCACAAAGTATCTTTGTCCCAAATTTCAGCCAAATCCGTTTAGCCGTTTTGGCGTGATTGAGTAACAAACATACAAACATCTAAACTTTCACATTTATAATATTATTATAGTAGGATAATCGATCACTAAAATTGTAACTCAAAACTTTTTATAGCTGTATAACTCACACCACATTTTTTAAAAGCCAACAAATAAACGTATTCCTGAGTTGAATACAATAATTATGAAAACAAGATGCACCTACCAAGAGACCCAAAGTGGTTTCTGTTCTGACTTCTGATATATATATATTTACAGGAACTCACTCGCACAAACACGCTCGAAAATGTAGTTTATTTAAAAACAATGTATGTAAACAGTTTATACTTTTAACGGACCGGTCATATCATAATCCATTGTCCAGCAAGGATTTGTCAAGGAAAGAATGTTGACGTTGGCAAGTTTTTTGGAGAAAAAAAACCACAAAAAAAAGCAATGTATACGATTATTTTTTTAATGTGCTTTACGGCACTGTGTTCCTGCCCTTTGTGCCAAACTTAACAAAATGTTTACATTGAATTGAAATGTCACTGTCAAATAGCACTTCACTTTCTTTCATTCACTACAAAGTCAGTCAGTGATATCAAATGATAATAAAATACACTTAAATTCACAAGATGTATAGGAGTATTCTGTTTTGTTATCTAAAATTAAGTAAATAAAAATAAAATGAATAAAACGTTATTAATACATTATTATTATTATACTGGGTTCAATCCCCGCCCAAGAAATATTGATGTAAGTATTTGTTTTTTCTGTGTCTGGGTGTTATGATAAATATGTCTATTATTACTTTAATGCATAATTACATTTATCTAGACATATTATTCAAGATCCAGACTCTATTAATATAGAATAGTTCTCGTAATAAATTAAGAGCGCTGTAAATGTAAATTGCATAAGCCGTCATTGCATACACATCCATCCTCACGGCCAGCGGCCAGTCCAACCATGTCCAACGCAGAATGAAACCGGCGATCGTGTGAACACTGTCACTAAATGATCGCCGGTCATGGTCGTCGACCATGGTCAGCCAACCTTGGGGGTCTACCGGCTAAAAATATGAAGTTCAGATCCATATTACTGATTTCAAGCCCATACCCATAATATGGGCTTCAATTGGAGCTACCGGCTAACTGTTTTTCCGGGGGCCCTATCGCCCTATTTTGCAATAAGAGCGATTTCATTACAACTCGCCCTAACGTTCACAAACGGATGGAAGACGGATTGCGATGGCATTGCGATCGTTTGGATCGGTGAATGAATGATACCAGTGATGTTACTTTTAGGAATGAATATTTTCAAAAATAGAGTGTCAAGTTGTCAATGTCAGTGTCATCCAACTGTCAAATACAAGGGATTTTTGGCGGTTGATTTTAGTGGTGCGTTTTTCTCAAACATGTATTGGTGTTTCTGACGTTTCTGTTGAGGTGCAGGCTCGTTTTGAAATTACAACACAACTTTTACAATATATTTTACTGGCGTTTACTTTGAATTATTTCGTAGTACTTTTCAAGTTTTAGCGCGCTTGGCCTGCGATCGTTGAGGTTAAGCAACTTTCGCAATGGTCGTTCACGGGATGGGTGACCAAAAAACTTTTCATCTCGAGCTCCTCCGTGCTTCGGAAGGCACGTTAAGCCGTTGGTCCCGGCTGCACTTGCAGTCGTTAATACCCACCAATCTGCACTGGGCCCGCGTGGTGGGTCATGGCCCATTCCATTCCCTTTATCCATCCATAAGGAAGGCCAGTGCCTCAGCAGTGGGGACATTAAATGGCTGATGATGATGATGATGATGACTTTTCGGCGAACAGCTCTTAAGTCGGCCAGCACGGGTAGCATGACGAACTCGAGAAAGGTTTTGTCTATATCGAAACGTCAAAAATGACATTTCATCGTAGACAAACCTATTGTTTTGTTTGGCTGTCAACTATAGACTTTCGAGGTAGGTAGACAAAACTCTTCTCGCGTTTGTCATGCTACCTACGCATGCTGGTGGGCTATTTCCACGGCCGCAAATGAGAATAAACTCATCACTGGGGAAGACGGCTTTGCCTTGGTAGGTAGCCTCCTTCATACGGGCTCTTTTCGGGACCTTCTCTCCGCTCTTTCTTGGGGAATGTTGGAAGGCAGTGCCGAGTGTCTTTCTTGAGCCGTTTAGAGTCGAGTAGCACCCGTCACTTTACTTCATCTGATTATCACATTTTTGTGTTTTTTTTTTGACACGGTATTATTGTTTTCCGGCATTAACAACCACTGAGCAAGAGAATAAATACGTTTTAACAACTTGAAACACACAGAATCTTACTAAAATCTGCTAATAATTTCTGAATAATGTTGAAAAAACTGCCTTCGACTAGCTGTTTATTTTGACATAAGCGAACGGTCAGTTATCGGCTGCAATGTAATCATTTTACGTTTAAAAACCTAGCGCGATTCGAAAAATCGTTCCGAAAAGGAATGGTAATGGTATTGTTGTCGTTGAGAAAATAGCGCGATACCAAATTGTCAAATAAGAGCAATGTAAGTGTATTATGTTTCACGGCTTCATTCTCTGCGATTTTGTTAACAAATGTAGTTGCGCCCCCAAGCGACAGCCTTGCACGGTAGTTTAAAGTTTTTTTTTTTTTGTATTGGCAACACTGATTTCCCGCCAATTTATACATTCCTCTACTCTGTGGTCCCTAACTTACCTGTTTGGTTACCTGTCACATTCGAATCATTCAGCGTTTCCGTGCTCAAGCGTTCGCACGTTTACTCTACTCGCTGCGAGATACTTTGAACATTGGGGAAGAAAAGGAAACACCATGAAGACAGTGAAGAAGAAAACGTCGTTGTGCTGTACCAGTGCATTACTGAAGTGATCCCAGGTCAGATACTATTATGTTATTGGGCTACTAAGCCACTGAAATTTGCTTGAGGAGCAAGAAAGATACTCGTTCTAAAAAGAACTACTTATGTATTTCCGGATGGTTGCAATTATTGGTCACTAAGTGATGCGTTACTGTCATACCCAGGACAGATAGGTACTGTCACGTCATTGAGCTACTTAGCCACTTAATTTGCTCACCGAGCAAGAAAATTACTAAAGAACTGTGTTCCCGGGTTGCTGCAATTGCTAAGTGATGCGTTACTGTCATACCCAGGACAGATACCGTCACGTTATTGGGCTACTTAGCCACTGTATTTGCTTGACGAGCAAGCAAAGTACCTACTCGTTCTTAAAAGAACTATGTTGTCCCGGATGGCTGCAATTACTAAGTGATGCGTTACTGTCATACCCAGGACAGATACCGTCACGTTATTGGGCTACTTAGTCACTGTTTGCAACCCAGTTCAGTTGCTATATATTCGTATTCGAGAAGTCGAATCGGCGTCGCAGCTCTCGGGATTGTCACCGGTATCGCCGTACCCACTTCCGGCCGCAGCATCGCCACATCAGGACGAGGCAGCACCAACGGCCACAAAACAAGGGTTAGCATCAGTTGTCTCGACTGTTCACTGCTCTTCAGCCGAGGGAAAAAACCGTATGTAACAATATAAAGCTGAAGGTCAAGGATAGACTTTTTAAAGTTTAAATAGTTACAAACTATTGTGGCCTTTTAGCAGCTCCTACCCTCAATCCCGAAGCAAAAGCCGCTGTTTCAAAGCCGCTTGTCAAAGAGAAACTACAATATTGCTAAAGAAAAGCAGATTAGGATAGCTTTAAAAAAAAAAAAAAAAACCTGGCCATAGCCATGGAATCTATATTTATCTTTATTCTATTTGCCTTCGTGGTCAAGTGGGGTATGCATCAGTTTTCAGGGTGCCACTATGCGTGAAGTACCGGGTTCGATTCCCGGTCGGATAAAGGTCGAAAACTTAATTTCGATAGTGTTGGTTTCCCAATATTTATACTAAATGACGAAACATCCAAAAATAAAAGCCTATTAGGCTATACATATATTGTAAATTGATGTATGTAGCATTTTCTGTGATAGTAATTTCATAAAAACTAAAACGCTATGAAATTTAAGATTAATTTAAAGAATAATTGCCATTCATTGCCACCGTATCGTGACTGCCGCTGACATCACGAGGCTGGGTGAAGTGGAGACCACGACGACTTCAACTTCTGCTGGTCCACAGATCCCAGAAGTCAGTGAGCCTGCGACGAGACCGAAGAGGACTGCCTCTGCAAAGCGGAAGCAATATTAGTTGAGTAAGCCTTTTTATGCTATTTTTGTCTGTCTAAATTCTCTCTCTTCATTCATAGTTATGTGTATGATGTCTACTTACTTCATGTTATGTCAGCTCCATCTATGTTCATAATGTCCACTGTGCCTTTCATTGTTTATCTGCTTGCTAGTTTGTAAATTGTACTCTGTTACGAAAAAATGTATGAATTCATTATTTTCTTTGGTTTGCGGTATATTTAAAATAATTTGTGACAAACATCAATCAAATCAAACTGACTGACATGACAGACAACGACAGGTTATTTTTTTTTTTTTTTTTTTTTCGGGACCGGCGAAGGTCTAATGCCATACTGCCAGTTCTTCACTCTGTTATTGCACACTGGACTGACTGTCATGAAATATTTTTGTGCCTATTTGAGTATCGCCATTTTGGCGCTATAGGCAGAACGAGTGTCCTATGTACCTAAAATTAGTGATGTTCATAAGTTGACTTTGGTTATGATTATTTCAAAATTAGTTCTCGGGACCAACTCGGGACACTCGTAGTGGAGTGGCGCTTCAAACTGCCACACAAAATTAGCTGTCATTTGTATAGAAAGAGCCTGTCCAGTGTGTAAGTCATAGAGGTCAGTAGTGCTGTAGTGCAATTCATACCACAGATTAAGGCGGGGTAGTTGGTCACGCACGGGCCGACAAACTTCATATTATTTTAGTCAGACATAATCGACTGCCGCTCTTTAGTCTGGTTTAGCATAACTTTCTTTGTTTTATTTTTTTTCCAAGCTTTCTCTATTACGCTTTGTGATTGTTTTTTCCTGCTTTTGTGAAATTTGTGTCTTATTATTTGTTTCTATTTGTATCTTATGTGTAAATGTGTTTTTTTTTTCTTTTTGCTTATTTTTAACAGCTGTTTCTTTCAGTCAACCTGTAGGTACTTTTGTATGTAGTTTATTTAGTTTAATTTTACTACTCCCTTATTATATAGATATACTTAATTTATTTAGTCTATGAATTTATCGCTAGATAGTGTCACTGATCTTTTTCTATCCTGCTCTTCCTCTAACTCTTCTGACTCCAGCTTTCACAGTTTAGATCGCCCTTTAAATGAATTACTCAGTGATACCTTCTCGGATGTCTCCAAAAACTTTAATGTCATACATATCAATGCACAGAGTATCCCAGCACACTTTCCGGATATGCTAGCCACGTTCGATAACAAGAACATACATGCTATCCTAGTGTCCGAAACCTTCCTTAATCCCTGTCTTTCTTCGACTTCATATTCCCTGCCTGGTTTCCAATTGATTCGTAATGACCGTGTGAGTTCCTCACATGGAGGTGTGGCAATTTATCTTCGTTCTCACATCTCTTTCTCTATCCTCAGTAGGTCTCCTCAACCGCCACCTCCAAACAGCGCCGAGCATCTTCTTCTTGAAGTATCCCTGTCTCATACTAAACTTCTACTAGGTGTCTTTTATAGCCCTTCACTTCGTGTTGACTATTTTGAGTCACTCGAACACATCCTGGAAAACTATTCTCCGTCTTATCCCCACACTATTATAATGGGTGACTTTAATACTTGTCTCGTAAAAAACGACTTCCGAGCAAAAAAACTACAGTCTGTTGTTAACTCCTCCAACTTACACATCCTTCCACTTCAGGAAACACATCACTTTCCCAACTGCACTCCATCACTACTTGACCTCATTATTGTCTCCTCTTCGACCTTGACTGCTAAGCATGGTCAATATTCTGCAGATGCATTCTCCTACCATGATTTACTCTACGTGTCGTACCGCATTCGTCCTCCGAAATTAAAACCCACCGTCAAGCTTCAGCGTAGTTTTGCTAAAATTGATAATGAGCGTCTTCTCGAAGATGCTGCAAATATTGACTGGGATTCGCTTTTTATTTCGGAAAATGTTGAGGAGCAAGTGGCAATGTTAAACCAGCATCTTACCGAGTTATATGACGTGCATGCTCCTATTCGACCAGTTAAAATCAAGCACCTACCTGCGCCTTGGCTTACAGACGACATTCGAAGGTTGATGAATAAGAGGAACAGGGCTAAAGCCAAGTTTAAGCATAATCCCTCGGAGAGTAATGAATTGAAGTATAACCGTGCCAGAAATCGTTGTAATACTGCGGTAAGGGATGCTCAAAGACGCCACACACATAATTCCCTAGAAAATGAAGATGATCCAGCAAAGGTGTGGAAGTTTCTAAAAACTCTGGGTGTTGGTAAATCTCGCGATGGCACCAGTACTGAAAATATTGATTTGAATCGGCTTAATAGCCACTTCTCCTCATCTGTGCCTATCGATAGTAATAGCAAAAACAGTACACTAGCATATCTTTCAACTCTACCAACTCCTGATTTTTCCTTTACTTTCAATCATTTTGTGGAATGTGATGTTAAGAGATCTGTACTCTCTATCAAATCCAATGCTGTGGGTGCTGATTCTATTAGTCGCAAAATGATCCTTCCTATTATTGATATCCTTACTCCCGTTGTCACCAAAATACTCAACACTTCTATATCAACTGGTGTTTTTCCTGCTTCTTGGAAAAACGCGAATGTCGTTCCAGTACCCAAAAAACGAAATCCCACCATTTATTCCGAATATCGCCCTATTTCCGTCCTCCCTTTCCTATCCAAAGTCCTAGAAAAACTAGTTTTCGGCCAGCTGACTGCCTATCTCCATAGAAATAACCTCCTCAATCCTTTTCAATCTGGTTTCCGCAAGGGCCATAGCACATCCACGGCATTGGTTAAGATAACGGAGGACATACGCCGGGGAATGGAAAAGCGTCAACTTACATTGTTGACGTTACTAGACTTCAGTAATGCCTTCAATTCTGTTGATTTTGACCTACTCCTTGGCGTGTTGCAATCTCTTAACATTTCTCCAGCTGCAACTGATTGGTTTAGAAGTTACCTGATCGGACGACAGCAGCGCATCTGCGTTGGTGATTCTTTATCTGCATGGTGTAACATCGATGCAGGAGTTCCCCAGGGAGGTGTCTTATCTCCTTTGCTTTTCTCTGTATTTATCAACTCCATCACACATTCACTTTCAAGCTCCCACCACCTTTATGCAGACGATTTACAAATTTATACTCAGGCACCTCTCTCTGAACTCCCTAGTGCAATATCGGCTACCAATATCGATCTCGCTGCTATTACCAATTGGAGTAAGTCTTTTGGGCTTACTGTAAACCCTTCTAAGACTCAGGCAATCATTATTGGTAGTCCATATTACGTCTCGAGGATTGATTTTGGGCAGTTACCTCCTATCACTTTCGATGGCACTGTCGTTCCTTTATCTAAATCTGTTCGAAACCTTGGCGTAATTTTTGATGATTGTTTTTCATGGATTCCACAGGTCGATGCTCTTAGAAAAAAAGTATTTGCTGCATACAGCTCATTAAACCGTTTACGAAACTTTCTGCCCACTAAAACCAAAATTACTCTTGCCCAGTCTCTTCTCCTTTCTGTCATAGACTACGCTGATGTCTGTTACACGGATCTTTCGGAGGTTTTGCTCAACAAACTGGAGCGTCTGCAGAATATGTGTATCCGTTTCATCTTTAATCTTCGTAAATTTGACCACGTGTCGCATTTCCGCTCAAAGCTAAATTGGCTTCCAATTCGCCGGCGCAGGGACTTACATGCTCTTACGCTTCTCTATTCCATCCTCTTCCACCCAACCACTCCTCACTACCTTAAAGAGTGTTTCCGATATCACACCTCCTCCACCCAATGTACCTTACGCTCCTCCTCAAATCTTACTCTTGTTTTTCCACCCCATTCCACAGATTTCCTCTCCTATTCTTTCTCTTTGCATGCTGTTCGACTATGGAATGCTCTTCCAGAAGGTATCAGGAAGGCTCCATCTCTTAAATCTTTTAGTGATCAAGTCCGAACGCATCTCCTATCTTATTCTTAATACCTATCTTATTTCCTCTCTTACTCCTACTATCATTAAATTTTCTTTACTTTATTCCTATTTCTTTTTAATTATATCTATATAATATATTATAATGTTCTTCAAATTGCACCCACTCCCCCTTCCCCTTTATGTCCTCAGACGATTATTATTTTTCCACTCAAGGTTGCCTGGAAGAAATTGCTACCTAGCAATAAGGCCGCCTTTTGTGTACTTCTTTTGTAGTGTCTTCTTTTTGTTATGTGTTTTCTTTTTGCAATAAAGTGTTTTATTATTATTATTATTATTATTAATAAATCTAGACCTAAAATACACCTAAATAGATTAGAATCAATCAGGTTTTTGGTGAAAATGTCTCCAAAAACCGAATCCAGTTTTGAGAAATAGGTAGGTACTCCAAAACTGAAATCCTTCATGGAAAGGACACTGTCAACAAGAATCCTTAACAGTTTAAGCCACAGCATTGGAAACCAGCCTATAGGGCGAATACCATCTCCGATGCTGCAAGAGGTCACCCAGCGCCTGACGCACCCGCCAGTCACATCAAGACGTCCACATCACGCGCCGCTATCCAGCATCCAGAACTTACCGGTAGTAGACCACGAGGTAATACGTAAGTCGCCTGCATTATTTTACTAATGCATGGTTGGACATTAGTACATTACCGATGACCCTATAATATCATTGTAGATAAAAAAGGCAGAAAAATACTATGCAAATTTATTGCTCATTGCAATTATAGTTCCAGTGTTTAACCTATGAACTAACTTAACCTTGTATACGAAAATTATGTTCAATCTAGATAAATAAATATAAGTAAAAAAGGAAAACAATATCATTTTAAAATGTCACTTTGGGTTACTTAGTACAGAAACCAAAGTGATAATCGCTTTATACTTAATCTCGGGCAACTAGGACTACCGCGTGACATACTCTAAGTAATTACTAAAAACTGTAACATGACGTCTAGATATAGACCTCAAAGACGCTTACATGTTTATTCCAATACATAACTCGCATTGAATAAGTACCTTTAACTTCGTTAAAAATACAATTCTTTATGAATTTCAAATTCTTCATGAATTCAATCACCTAGTTCCTTTAGTCACTATACAGTTCCGTTTGTCTATACTTAAATAATAAAATAAATTATATAATTTTTGAGATTTCGTGAACTACCACCAGTAATATATTAAAACGACATAAGTATACCTAATTAATCCTTTTGACACTGGTTGCCTTCATGACACGTTTAGTTCACCAAGGATATACTTACTTCTCACTAACTTTTCTACTAAACAAATAGACAAAAGTGGTTTAGTATAACATAGAAAACAGAAAATGTAAATTTCTTGCGATTTATTTTAAAAAGTATTAGGTTTTTTGGGATTATTTTACGTTTATATTTGGGAAGTTCAATAAATGTAAATTGCAAGACTTCACAAAGTTCCTCGGGCTTATAGCGTTTACTCTTGGCCTGCCTGCCACCTATTATTCCTGGCTTGAATATTTTAAATGTTTGTGTATTATTAATTATCCTAATTATGAACAAAACATACTTATCCCAAAGATCGTAGCCGATAAACGTTCCCGTCTTAGACTCTACCGCTCCTCATAGAAGCAACCCCAGCCAGTTAGTCTGGCTAGGATTCATTTTGCAATAACCAGAGTCTTGTCAGAGCCATTTGAAAGAAAATAAAGCTTCATTGCACATTAATTCACTCACGTTAATAACCAAAGTTACGATTGCTATAAGTATTATATTACGCATACCTATGTGTAAAACAAAACAGCTATAAATATTTTATAATAATATTTTTTGGAAATATAATTGTTCGCATCTTACAAACACAAAAGATGAAAGTGAAGCTGTCTTACTTATGAGCGAAAAGTTCGGCAATAGAGAATAACTACTAAATGACAACTTGGACATTTCTGAATAATAAGATTGCAAGCCATTGTAACCAAAATTTTCTACTTAAATAACTTAAACCGGTCCAGAAGCACAGGCAGTCGACGCTTACATATCCATTCTCATGCTCGCGTCATGAATTATAACAATTGAATTTTATTGTTTGCATTACAAATGTGTGCATGTTTCAGAGTTTAAATGTATATTATATAAACAGATTGATATTATATAGGTACTTAAATGTAATAAATAAAAATAAAAATAATCCTATTTTAAGCATTAGTGCCATTTTCTTGAAATTATTATATTATTAGACATTTTCAAATCTTGGAAGACATTGTGATTGTCTCATGTTGGACGACACTGCCGTGGTGCCATTGGTTAGAAAATTATACATTTCTGATAATATACGTATTTTGAACGAAATATTTACTTATTAGAATCTGTATTCACATGAACACACATCTTACAAGTTATCAGGCAAGCATTACTAAAAAAAAAAATAAAAAAAACAAAAAAAAAAAAACTCCAAGAACTATAGATATTATTTAAGCCACTTTGTCACGAAACATGTATAAACAATACGATAGACGTATCAAAGCCTGGCTAGCCTATGACATCAAATATAGTAAATATATGGTCAGAACTCAGAACTAACAAAATATTTATTTTGAACACACAATTTTGTCAATCAATTCAAATATGGTACAATAATTTTAAATCTAATCTAATATTATTATACTCAATTTTAATGTTAAATAATACTTATGATGATCAGATCACTGAATCGAGCTATTTATGAAAGGAATATTCAGATAGACCCACAATGCCTAAGTACCTACAACTTAACTGAGATACTAAATACATTACTTAACTATTTGGCACAAAAGGTTCCAAATGAAGATCTAGATCTTGGAAGTCAAAAAATATAATATTAAACTTTCTGTCAATAAAGGTCGTTAACTCTGATGGCTTTGTTTACTGCTCATTACAAGCAATCATTTCTTTGTGAAAGAATAAATAATCTATACCATAGCACAAACAGAAATTGTAATACAAATCCAGACCTAATTCATTCCAACCATGATAAAAAGACCTTTTTATAACACACTCTGATTTCTGTCAAGCAAAGTGCATTGAGGAATATTTAAATAAAACACCAGTTACACTATTTTTATTCGTTACAAACAATGTTGGAAACGTCCTCATTTATAGGAAAATTCACAAGCAAACAATAGTACCTACCTGACTAAAAAATATTCTTCGTTGTAATAGTCTTCCTGTATTTACTGCACATAGCAAACGCCATGCGGCGACTTCCACTACCAGCAGGGCTGGTGTTAATATTAATTTAAGTGATAGGAATGCCGCTCCATGCTGGATGGAGCGAACCTTCATCCGCTTTTTCGCCTATGTTTACAATAGAGTAATTATCTAAAGCACTGATCAATTTGATAGATCAATATTGTTTTTATTTGATTTGTGAATTATTCTGTAAGAAAAATACAATAATTTAAGATAATAATGTAGTACCCACGTTGATGATTAAAAACCAAAGATCATAAGAAACTTGATGTTATGACAATATTTTCTTAAAACAATGTCATTACATACTTATCTTTTTACAAATTTTTATCACTTTCTCTAAACATCCTACATTTGTTAACAAAATCGCAGAGAATGAAGCCGTGAAACATAATTGAATATCAAACGAACTTACCAAGTGAAGTTCGATCACAATTATGTGAACGGCTTCATTCGACGCGATTTATATACACCCTCCCTATTCTATAATTAATAATATCAAGTATTTATTACTTACCCTTCCCTCTATTTGATAAAAATCTATAAAAAGTGCTTTAAACATAATGATTCGAATGTGACAGGTAACCAAACAGGTAAGTTAGGGACCACAGAGTAGAGGAATGTATAAATTGGCGGGAAATCAGTGTTGCCAATACAAAAAAAAAAAACTTTAAACTACCGTGCAAGGCTGTCGCTTGGGGGCGCAACTACATTTGTTAACAAAATCGCGTCGAATGAAGCCGTTCACATAATTGTGATCGAACTTCACTTGGTAAGTTCGTTTGATATTCAATTGCACTATATAGCATCTGGGTACTGATATGTGGTCCGGCCACAGAGGATCACACGAAGATATGCCATCTCCATAGGATTCAGTCATGAAGCTCGAGTAGTAGTAGTAGTAGTGTTTTCGTCCTTTTCGGGACCGGCGAAGGTCTAAGCCATACTGCCAGTTCTTCAGTGTTGGTTTCTTAAACTTGTTTAATTAAAAGGCAAAAGAAGAAGCTCGACTTAATACTGAGGTAACGAGTATTAATTCAAACTTCATGGATTCAGTACTCGAGGTTTACTCGCTGTTTACCTGTCAAACGATGCAAACGGTGTCAAATCGGTTCACTTAATGCCCCCAGTACAGGTTGGCCGACCATGGTCGGCGACCAAGACCAATACATCGTACATTGACACTTTTGAACGAACAAATTTGTAGTCCATTTATTACAACCAAAATATGTTTGCACTGAACATGGATGGGGGCCCATCCCTGCCGCACACTCACATTGAGCTTCTAATATTATGTGATTGACAACTTTTCGAATGACATTATAATTCATGTTTTTTCGCATTTCTGATGCACATTATACCAGCCATAAAATAAACACCTTCAGTATTATCAGGTTAATCGGCTAGAAATTAAAAACCCCTCTCGATACATATTGGCAGAAGTGTCCACATTTTCTCTTTCAGTCAATACAGAATACCTCATTAGATCTTCTTTAGTAATCGATGGCGCTATTGTATCACACTCGTGTTATCAAAAAAGCTTCTTTGATCCGGGACGCGTGTCTTATACGATGTGTCTGGGTAATTAACAGCCCCTATACCGGCAAAAAAATCTGGGTATGGACATGGGCTTCATTTGACATTTGAAGCCCATATTATGCCCATACAAGGACAAAATATGGGCTTCAAATGTCAAATAAAACCCATGTCCATATCCATATTTTTAGCCGGTACAGGGGCTGATCAAGACGACACGATCCATAGTCTTTCTTTCGATATGATTGAAGTTCGTTCACCAGTGCGGTGATTAGGCAAGTCCAAAACGTTAAGCAATATCGGTGTCAAGTATTTAGTGCCAGGCCAAAATGTAAGCTATCCAATCGGGGTCCAGTATTCAGTACCAGTCCAAGCCTGGGGGGCTACCGGCTAAGAAATATGGATATGGGTATGGGTTTCAACTGTCATTTGATTTCCTTATTTTGATAGCTTTTTGCTGCTTTGTTCTGTTGAACGTTGCTAGCTAGTTATCGTTATACCCGACGTCACAAAAAAAGGAAATGATAGCGGCTATTTTCTTCAAAAAATTGACTTAAAGTTCCCAAAAACGTATGAAGTTCATACCCATAAAGTTACGCAGTAGCCCCCCAGGTTTCAATCAAATTATCAAGAAAAACGAATACGCTCACAAAACACCACCAACACCAACGCATGGAAGCAAAGCAATCCGCAGACCTCTCAGAAGAAAAACTTTACCACAGACAGATTAATTTGTCAGTACCTACAACCGATCGACACTCAAGTCTTTTTAGGCTGAATGAACTAATCCTTTACCATAATATGCTGAAAAAAGTAGGTTGTGTCATGCCCCCAGTACACGATGGCCGATCATGGTCGGCGACCATGACCAATACATCGTACATTGACACTTTTGAAAGAACCTTTTTAAACTTGTTCGTTCAAAAAAGTGTCAATGTACGATGTATTGGTCATGGTCGCCGACCATGATCGGCCATCGTGTACTGGGGGCATAATGCCCCCAGTTCTTTCAAAAGTTCACTTTTGAAAGAACCTTTTTAAACTTGTTCGTTCAAAAGTGTCAATGTACGATGTATTGGTCATGGTCGCCGACCATGGTCGGCCAACTTGTACTGGGGGCTTTAGGGTTACAGCGCCATCTAGTGCATCGAAAAATTACTGCAGGAAACTCTCCCATTACGACGCAACAGATTAACATGTATGTCTCTTTCTATCTTATGACAATTTGATAGTGTTAGAAGGGGTAAAGGATGGGTAAGTTATAGCTTATTTTTGTGATCCATCTACAGGAATAATACATCTATGGTTATAACCGACGTCACAAAACAAGGAACTCTATTTTCTTTATAAAATTGACTTAAAGTTCCCAAAAACGTATGAAGTTCATATCCATAAAGTTACGCGGTAGCCCCCCAGATTATGGGCTTCAAATGTCAAATTAAGCCCATGCCCATATCCAGATTTTTTAGCCGGTAGACCCCCAGGATCCCACCTAAATTCCGTCATCCAATTCCATTCTTTCCTAAATTCCGTTTCCCTAATTTTTACTCGACATTGGCAAATGTACAAAACCACAGCCATCTCTATCGTCTTCTACAAGCCATGCGCATAAAGTTGGCAACGTAGTTTTAAGCTAAGTTTTAAGTGAACCGATTTGACACCGTTTGCACCGTTTGACAGGTAAACAGCGAGTAAACCTCGAGTACTGAAGAACGAACGAGAACATCTAGACAAATAAATAAAATTGAAGTGTCTGTTTGTAACATTAAATAACCGCTTTTTACTACGTGCATATGATTTAATATACGGTACATATACCAAAATGACATGTTTTACAATTTTTGTCTGTCTGTCTGTTTGTTCCGGCTAATCTCTGAAACGGCTGGACCAAATAATACAACAATTAGAAGAAGTTTAAAATTGAATTCCAAGATTTTCTTACATTGTGACTTAGTTACACGGCACCTCAATTTTTCGTAGGTATGCCACCTCCATCGGATTTAGTACTCAGAGGAGTAAACCGGTTCACAGCAATGTTGCCGTTCCGTATCATAGCATGGCTTGTAGAAGACGATAGAGACGGCTGTGACAAAACGTACTAACCATAAAAAAAAAAAAAAAAAAGGCTATATAATTTGTGATTTCAATTTTCAATTTCGTTGTTGCGCTTGCGAAGTTATTACGTAAGTTTTCTACAATTTGAACTGCAGAAATGGGTTTGCATTTTGGAGAGCTTGCTAAAATCCGAGGTTTAATATCGTATAAACTCTCTCCTCATGAGCAACGCGCTTTTGCTGGGGCCATTTCCAATGGTATTCCTAACATATTTCGCAGGTTCCGAGAAAGCGTATTCAAATGGGCACCCCGTAAGTAAACATTTTAGAAAATAGTTTAATTCTAAGATTTCATTCAACTCTGACCCAACATTATACTAAAAAAATAACTTACGTTACTAATAACGTACGTAGGTACCTAAGTAGTTGGATATGGATTGACAATATGACAATGTTATTTTTGTTATCAAAAATTCCTAATAGAAATAGAAATAGAAATATTGATTTGCTAATACTGAGTAGGTACCTACTTTCTATATTGCAGTCTTTATTTAATTACTCTCTTAAAATACCTAAAATTCTTCAATAATATCCATTCAAATAAGTATTGCAATTGTTTCTCCAGAGCATGTGAAAACTGTATAAACCTAGCATGAATAAAATTCATCAACTCATTATACACTTAGGGGCACATCTAATGGTCGGTCTCGGTCCACACGGCGGCGACTGTTGGTCGATAGCGACTCGCTGGCGATGTCAAAATCAATGTGTGGACGTGAATTTAGCAGCGATTTATTGTCACTGGCGACTTCTGCCAATAACAATCATAAAGTCGCCATCGATAAAAGTCGCTTCGTGTGGACCAACCATAACCAGCCACCCCGTTATTTTCATACAAGCATACTGACTTTGCGACTCTTTATATAAAAATGCAATATATTTCTGCAATGATCTGTATGCTTATGTTTAGGTTAACCTAAACATTTGCATACAGATCTTTGCAGAAATTTATTGACACTTATGTATATAGAAGCAAAATGAGCATGTTTGTGTGTGAGTGTAGCAACGATTACATTACTGATTAAGAATTAAGAAAAGACGTATATTGCTAGAGTATTATAATATATGTGGTTAAGCGACGCTGTTGCCCATGGTACTCCCACTGGGATCAAACCCGGGACCTTTGGGTCTGATACTGGTGGGTGGTGTGTACCACCAGACCAGAGGTGTTTAAATTTAGTAAAAATGCATAACATGTGTATAAGTATAAAAGACAGGAAAATATAAAATTTGATTAATAAGCATATTTTATTTTGTTTTGTTTCAGCACTCATAACTGGCTACTTAGTATATGAAGGTGTTGAAAGGGAACACCATAGGCTCAGCCGCAAGAATCCTGCTGACTTCGAAAATGATCAATGAGAAGTATTGTTAAATTTCATCAAATTGTAGTAAAATAAATTAAATGTTCTTTTAAGTTGTATACATAATGTTTTAAATTAACCTTTTACAGTATCATAATATCATGCAGTTGTGCTGTGCTGTGCCTCTTGTGTAGTAAAGTAACAATGAAAGGCATGAAACCTTTCGTCGAATTACCTTTTTTTAGCTGCAGTAATTCAACTGGAAGGGTTTATAAACCTAACAATACTAGCTTTCCGCCGGCGCCGGCGGCTTCGCCCGCGTGGATTACACGATGTTATCCCGCGGGAATGGATATTTTTCCGGGATAAAAAGTAGCCTATGTTCCACTTTAGGCTACAAAGTATCTGTGTCCCAAATTTCAGCCAAATCCATTCAGCCGTTTTGGGCTTTGGCGTGATTGAGTAACAATCATCCAAACTTTCACATTTTTATAATATTAAATAGGTACAGTCAGCATCAAAAGTAACTGATCAAAAACAAGGTGGCAAAAGTAATAGTCACGTGTAAGTGTCTAAACATACTCATCATTTAATATTTCAGAATTATATGACATTTTTTGTGTTCATATTAGATGGTTAAGGCAATAATGCAAAAGTATATTACCTTACATTTTCCAAAATAATCGTAAACAATATAATTTCAAAATTAACGGAAAGTGCAAAAACTCACAAGAGAATGAAAGTATTTGACGCTTTGCATATTATCATTTGTGGCTAGACAGAAACCCATACTTAGATTTTAGGGGGGGCTATCACGAAAATCAAACGACGAAAATACGGCTCGATCTGACGATCATGTCGCCATCTCTGACGCTCAAATACGTATGAACAAAGACGGCGATACGATATCTTTTGAAGACAGCTTTTTCGAAGTTCTATTTTCATGGTAGCCCTCCTCATGGATATATATTTTGGAACTAATGCGTGAATGTCAACTATGTCACCGCAAGAAAATCAAATTGAAAAAAAAACTTTTAATTTTAGAACAATTATTTATTTGGATACATTCCAAAGAGTTTTCACAAATTTATTTCAGTTACTTATGAAACAGTAACATGTCAGATATTTATGAAATGACACACAATCAAATAATTATAACTTCTCTGAAGTTATCTATTTTTGAAATTTAAGTTTTAGTTTATTTAGTAGTTAGTGACGGTCATGTACTTTTGACTCAAAAGCTATGTCAGACAACTCTGATCATTACAACCGTAACAATATTTTGAAAATTTCATATGCTAAGCTACTTTTGATGCTGACTGTACCTAGGTATATAATGTAATTATGGTGCCGTGTAGTGCCGGCACAAGCATAGTTTACATTAGTCGAGCAGTTCGGCATAGTGAACTGGGCCGAATAACTGAGGTACTACTCGACTCGCCTTCTACCGTTTACATTGGTCAAGTAATTGGGCCCAGCAGGGTTGCCAGATGTACGATTTAAATCGTATTTGTACGATTATTTAGAACATTGTTCGATCCCAAATTTTCAGAAAATTTTGGATTTTGTATGAAATACGATTATTATAAGTACATATATTATATACTGAAACAATTTTTTTTTTTTATGTTTAATGCACAATTTGCATGGTTGCAAAACCAGGAAAACCGCCAAATGATCCCGGTTCGTATAGACCAATAAGTCTCCTGCCAATACTGTCCAAAGTATTTGAAAAAATTCTCCTAAAAAGACTAAAACCAGTACTTGAAGAAAGTAAAATCATACCAGATCACCAATTTGGCTTCCGGGAAAGACATTCAACAGTGGAACAAGTACATAGAGTGGTTCACAAAATCAGACAATCGCTGGAGAAAAAACAGTACTGCTCAGCTGTATTTTTAGACATACAACAAGCTTTCGACAAAGTCTGGCATAAAGGGCTGTTATACAAATTAAAGATCCTCCTACCAAACCCATTCTTTATGATATTGAAATCCTACCTGAACCAAAGACAATTTCAAGTTAAATACGGAGAAGAATACTCAAAGCTATATAAGATCAATGCTTCAGTACCACAGGGATCAATACCTGGAGATACCAACTGTTACGGAAGAAGTCAGCAAAAACAGCAAAAGATATATAGATAAACTTAGCTCACATGCGAGTGAATTGGCCAAAGATCTTCTCAATGAAAATCAAAACATAAAACGCCTAAAAAGGTGGCAAATCCTGGACCTAGACCACAGAAGTTAATTCTATATCTATACGGCGCCAACTAATGGGATGGCACTTACAATCTGACTACTTTGGAACCCATCTGATTATGGCTGAGGAGTGTGCTACATCACGGCGCGGCCCACTCAGATAACCGCAAATCTGACTACATGGTCATTTTGTCCTATTTCGTCCTATTTCTGTCCCAAATTTTCAGAATTCGTCGTAAAGGGGACGAAAAGATATAAGCGATTTAAATGGTCCATGCCAAAGCAAACCTTCATTATGGCACGGACAGGCTATATTTATTGAACCATAACACCTAGCCAGGATCCGATTAGTATAACATTTTGTCCCTTTTTTATAGAACCCGCAATGCCTGGAATCAAAACGAAATGAAGCGCCGTTCAAAAGATATAAAGGAATGATTTGGTCCATGCCATAATTAACCTACATTATGGCGCGGACTTTTTAACCAGGTCACCTAGAGAAAATCTGCTTATTGGAAACGATTCGTGTACATTCGTCCCAATTCGTCCTAAAAGCCACAGAATTCGTCGTCCTTTGGTTTAGGAGATAATCGGAATTAAAATTTTGTTTTTATAGTACAGGAGCTGACTTCCTATTTAGTGACGATGTTTGTAACTTGTTCTTGTTTTGCGTGTTTGTGTTAGAATAATTAAGTGTATTAGTAACACAAAAGTATAACGTAAAGTAATACGTAACTTTTATACATTTTCGAAACTCAAAACCTTAATTTTTAAGTCATAAACAAAAATATTTTCTTAAGAGATATTTTGATCCTGGGCTCCTAGACTATATCAAAAACATGTACAGTAGCGTACAAAATAATTTCGATAGAGGCCATGTATGAAGTTGTTTTTCAATGTTATATTGCTCTTCTTTCGAAATTATTAATATTTGGAGGTGGGGCTCCCACCGTGGGAGTGAAGTGAATAGTGGAGTGGGGATTGGGGGGAAAAAGGGTTTGTTTGTATGAAACTTTTCTTCCTTCAATGGAATAGCTAGGTACTTGAAACATTGTACAGTCGACAGCATATCAGGTTAAACAGTTGAACTGCTATAACAGCTTTTATTACGTAGGGCATAAAGGCGGTCTCAAGTTCAACATGTATAGTCTGATGTGCCGCCGTGTGTACATATACAGGGTTATTTGTTATTCATTTAAAACATCTCGTGGGGTTAATCAGACCATCAAACTGAACAACTTTCATTATGAGACAGATATTAGATTGGAACAGCTGATTTTTTTTCACCGTAGAGTTAGTCCCATAGTGAAAGTTGTTCAGAATGATGGGTAGAACACCAGGGTTTCGGCTTTAAAACCAATAAAAATTCAGCCCGTATAAGTTTTATCATTATAATTAGAAAAATATTATTAGGTAGGTTACATGACACTTTTTTTATAAGATAATGTTTTTTTTTTAGAATAATTGTACATTCATAGATACCTCCTTGTCATCAAATCACATTTATTTATTGCAAAATCACAGTAAAATCACTTTGAAAAAATGTTTTATTTTGGGAAATATAGTTGATGAATTGCGGCACCCAATATATTGCGGCACACCTCACCAGTGTTGCCAGTATGATTTTCCAAAAAAGGACGGTTGGCTTCTGAAAAGGTACGGTTTTTAACTTCAAGGTACGGTTTTATTTTACCAAAACCGAATTTTAATGTACAAACAATTAACTATTTCAAAGTCACTGGGTGGCGAGAAGCGAAGCGCAAGCGAGAGTTATTAGAAAGAAAAACAGGGTAAGTAAATTTATGGTAAACCACGGAACGGAAAACTTTAACAGTACAGGATGGCCGATTATGTTGGCCGACCATGATGGCCCATCGTGTACAGGGCGAGTTTGCGTTGCTCGCAGACGGCAATCACAAACAAACCGGCCCTGTACACGTTGCCCGATCATGGTCGGCAAGAAAAGCTCCCAGTACAGGATGGCCGATCCCATTGGCCGACCATGATGGGCGATCGTGTCCTGCCCCCTAACCCCTGAGGCCCTGACGGAATCGAGTTGAGATGAAAATCGAACCGTTTTATAGATTTTAGTTATTTCGTACTGTTTTATAGATTTAAGGTAAAAAATCCCACCTTCGATCACAACAAAGCTGGTTGTGATCGAAGGTGTGATTTTAGACCTTAAATCTATAAAACCGTAGACCTATAACGATTTCATTTAGTTCGGTATTCAATCACTACTTACTCCATTGGCGCTATACAGTCGTTACTAGAATGGTGATTTTTTTTATCTTGATTCAATTTTGATCTCAACTCGATTCTGTCAGGGGTTAAGTAAGGGGTACCCTGTACATTTTGAGTGAACTTTACATTTGTTTACTACACAGTTTTCAATATCAGATTAATAGGAGATGTCATATATAAAATATGTAATTTTTATGGTGGCAGTAAGTACCTACTTTTGCGCTACCCAGTATATTACTATAATAATATTCTTTTTAGCGAATAGACTACAAAAAGTTGCAAATTATTTAAAAATCCGCTAGAACGGCAACACTACACGTATGACAAGATCACTCTTTTTCTGGTTGGGTGTTTATGGCTTGGTTAAGAGCTAAACCAGACAACATGTTTCAAACACATGTTTCGCAACATCTACCTGTCTTGTCCATTTTGCTTCATGTTTTGTGTCGGCTTAAACGCGGCTTTAGGGTTTTTCCCCACGAACAACGACACGACACGATTTACAAATTGCGCGACAGTGTTGTCAGCACTATTTTCCAATAAAAGACGGTTCAGTTCACAGCATTGAGCATACATAAAGACATTACGACCAACTTAACAGCGAATTGCTGACAGATACGGCAAACTGTGAAATGCAGTTGCCATGCAACAAAATAGCACCTACAGTATACGGTTTGATGGTAAATGGTACAGAAAACTGTACTTTTTGGTACGTTCTGGCAACACTGTTAGTAAATCGTCTCGTGTCGTTGTTCGTGTGTAAACGCCCTTACAAGCCCTCAACTTTATTCCGTTCCGTAATGCGCATTCTGTTCATGTTCCGATTGTAAAACTTAATGTTCACAGAGACTGTTCGTGCATTCCTCAATCTACGAAAAGTTCGTGCAAAAGGATGTAGCTTTCGCAAAGAGCCGCAAGATAGGACGCTTAATGTTTGAAAAATTAAAAGGAAGTATTTAGAAAAAAATCTACCCGTCTCACAACCAGCTCCGATGGTTCGGGTCGATTTTTTCTAAGTAGGTACTTCATTTTCAATTTTTCAATAATAAAAATTGCATTGTAAATGCAAAACAATAAAAATTTAAATGACTCGCTTAATGTTTTACAATCGGAACACTGCGTATTACGGAACGGAATAGTTTTAAATAATTTTTACTAGCAGCGTTTTACCTACCAATAAAACGCATATTAAAATACTTACCTTATTCGAAGCTTAATTATATTGAGATAGGCACTTCCTTTTCCGCTTTTATGTCCCTCCTTTTCTACCGGATGTCGCCGTCTCTCTCGCACTTTTCCCGCCACCATCCCCACCAGGCAGTGTCCAGCTGTTAATGCAGCGGACTATCTGGTTCATTGAGTAAGCCAGGCAGAGGTAAACTTTAAGCTTCGAATAAGGTAAGTATTTTAATAAGCGTTTTATTGGTAGGTAAAACGCTGCTATTAAATAACTGTACCGTTATTCGAAGCTTAATTATATTGAGACTTGTTTGTTATCGCCTGGTGGTTGTGGTGGACGCCAATGTGAGTTGAACAATCATGGATAAGTAAATAAATTAATCATATTATGTTGGTAACTGATACATGTTTATTTGTTAATCCTTGCCTTAATATTGCAAATAATACCATTTGGTAAATTTTTATGAAAGAAATAATTATTAACCAATTTAAACAGTAGGTAAGTATATTAACAACACGAAATAAATGTACAATATGTAGTACATTACAAAATAATATAGAAACAATAACAAGTACACATTAAACACTCGTGAATATAGTTATTCTTTGTACTTTTACCTGTAGTAGGTACCTAGTAATATTATTGTAAACATTTTACAATTTATAGAATTTCAGTTATAATGCAAGAGAGACAGTTATTTGACAAATACCATTAATCAAATAGATCAAACAGGATGGAATAAATCGGTTATACTAGATGTCGGAGACGCTGATATAACCTGACGTTTGTAATATTTAGTAAAAGTATTTACAGATTTCCAATTTCCTTTAGCAAGGATCTCTTCCATCGATATATTATTATACCAATTCTTGGAAGCCACTGCTGAGCGGATACTTCCCGGCGATGCTATAATATTGGCATCTTGTAGCATACTTTTAATCCATCCTGCTATAATAGCACGAGACGCAGCTTTAGGTTGGCCTCTAATGGATACAAATAAGTTGTTACATTTAGCTAATTTTCTTCTTTTTTGAAGTAAGGTGATTACACGATTAATCCAGTAGACAGGGTTGAGGTTATGATTATCTTGATTAGAGAGTAACTTTCAACCAGATTGTCTGTATCTTTCAGAATCAGTTTTGGAACCAAAAGTGGGCCAAAAAATAATAAATTCACTTTCTTTAGAACAATGATCAGAGTCAATATTTAGCAACGTAAGATCGTGTATACGTCTCCCTGAACATAGTACAAGCAAAATAGCTGCGTGTCTTGAAACTTGAAAACAGTTATTCTCGTCTATCGTATACTTTTTTAAATAGGATGCCAAGACATCAATGTTCCAAACTGGAGGTTTGTGGGCAATAGGTCTTTTTAACGAAATAGCTTTCAAAACATGTTTCACTAAAGGATGGCAACTAATCCTATCAGAAATGTTTGTATTACACAAAGTTGAAACAACTGACTTGTGTAATAAAATAGAGTTATATGATAGTTTTTCTATAAGGTACAAATCAGCTAAAAATTTTGCAACTTCCGAGACGTCTGGTCTCCTTGAGTTTACATTATTTTGTTTAGTCCATTCCAGCCAGCGACGCCAAGCTACTTGGTAAGTTCTTTGTGTAGAGGGTCGCCAGGAAGACTTCAACAAGTCTAAATGTTCTTGACTCCAGCCTGCTATACTTTCAGACCACCCCCACATAGCCAAATCTCCATAGTCATTTTGTGGCGGTGGGCGGTTCGTGATCGTGTCGATCAATGCTTGCTCGAGGGTTTTCAAAGAGTATGGAGCTGCTATCGCTCTGGACTTGAGGTCTGCCCTCCAAAACACCTTGTCCCAACGAGGTACTACCAGAAGATAGGTGCCCGTTGCACGGTTGAGATGATTCAACACTTTTGGGATCAGATAAGGAGGAGGAAAGACCCAGGCTAAACTGTAGCTCCATGGTTTTGAAAAAGCGTCGTGAAACAGTGCTTGCTTGTCCGACAGATCTATCGACACGTAATTGTCTGTGTCATGTGCCGTCGCCGAGGCGAATAAGTCTATTACCGGAGTACCGAATTTCTTGAAAATTCTCTCGACGCAATGCGCTAGAAGGTGCCATTCCGGTGTGATACGGTTGCGGGACAAGTGGTCGGCATGGTAGTTGTATTTTCCTGGCATATGAAAAGAATTTAACTGAATATTATATTCTTCTAATATTCTAAAAAATTCAAAAGTAATGTTCATAAGTTGGGTGGATCTCGTCCCGCCTTCGTTGCGAATATATGCGACAACAGTTTTATTATCGCACTGTAACAAAACAGTGCTATGTTGTAAAACATGAGAATGTGTTTGTATTACTTTTAAAACGGCAAGCAACTCTTTTTGGTTACAGTGCAATGGTTGTTCTTTATCAGACCATTGTCCTGAAATTCTTATATTGTCCAATTGTGCACCCCAGGCCACATCTGAAGCATCAGTTACCAGGAAATGTGTTGGGGCAGCAACATGAATCGGAGTTGACAGATGACAATGCATATGCCACCAATTTAACTCGCTCACAAGATTTTGTGATAATGAATGAAAATTGAAATCTCTTACTTTCAACAGTGATATGAGACGGACCAATAAATATCTATGATTTAGTCGACCTTTAGGAACAACTAAGCTAGCAAAATTTAACATTCCGATTAAACTTTGCAACTCATGTAAAGAAACACAGTTTTTCTGAAGAATATCGGATGTTATGGATTTAATTTTTTGATTCGGGAGAGCTTTCTCATTGAGCCAAGGGTTCCATAGTAAACCCAAATACTCTAAACATGTTTGAGGAGTTAAAATAGACTTTTCAAAGTTTATTTGCCATCCCATGTAGTGGAGTTGATTTACTAGTAATTGTACGTGGTAAATCAACGAGTCTCTGTCTTGGTGAGCCAAGAGAAATTCATCTAAATACACAATGACACGTATACCTTGATTCCTAATTGTCTGAGCAATCCAATTTGTAAGTGATGCGAATATTTTGGGCGCTGAACTGAGACCAAAGGGTAGGCAAGTCATTTCTAATAATTCATTGTTATATACGAGTCTGAGGAACTTGCGATGACTCTGAGCGACTGGCAAGTGAAAATACGCTTGCGAAAGGTCAATTTTACAGAGCCAGTCTCTGTCTTGGAGAAAGTCTGGCACGCGCTGCACACTCAAAAGTCGAAATTTGCTCTTGTGTACATAACGATTAAGTGCTTTCAAATTAAAAATTGGTCTCTGAGTGCCATCGCTTTTTGGAACCAAGAACATAGTCGAAACAAAACTAGGCGACGGTGTAACCATTTCTAGTATACCCTCGGCTTTCATTTTATTTATAGAAGTAGTCATACTTTCAGAAACGGGTGTGTGACAAATTTTTGATTTTAGATTTGGCATGATCAGTGGAGGTTTTTCTACGAAAGGTATGCGATACCCTCGAATAACTTTTAATAAAGTTTCAGGTGCACCCTTTTCTTTCCATTGACTATAATAATGCTCCAACCTACCCGCTTTGAAGGGATTATGATGTTTAAAATCGTTTCTTTTTGTTACCGGTTTGTCGAACCGGTGAATAGTTTCTCTTTCGATTGGGTTTGTTAGAGTCATCGTACCTGGACTGGTGTCCAGGACGAGATCGAAATGTATTCTTACCTCCATGATTTACAGGCTTATTATTATTAGCTTTTTGTCCTTGCGTAGGACGGTGCTGGTAATGGCAACATCCCTGCGAGGGAGTGCAAGACTGCCAATTGCAGTTATGATTGTGAATATTTCGTCCATGAGCGCTTAAACCCTGCGAGGGTGCGCTTCGTGATGCCAACCCCTGCGAGGGGTGGAAGTTAGGTTTGTTTGCCGCTTGCGAAGCGGGAGCATAGGTAGACCTTTGTGAAGGTAAGAATGTCTTACGAACACCACCTGCTTTTTCCAGAGCCAATGTGAATGATTCCGGCTTAAATAGGTGTTGACAACTCGGAGGTATCTTTTTTAATGCTGATTTAATCAATGGGTCACGAACCGCATTGGTTATACCATCTCTCCTCATTTGTATAGATTCAGCTCTGTGACCACAAATTATCTGTAAAAGATCTGAAGAAACCTTCTGCAAATTACCGTTTTGGAATAACTCGGTGACCTTAGCGTTAAGGTCATCAAATTTAATTTGATCACAAGATTTACCCCATACTAATAGTTCTCGGAGGGTAGTTTCCAAAACCTCTTTTTGTTTTAATATTCCAAAAGTCAAAGCCGCGAAAGCTCTTTCGGTATAGACTAAATGTCGCAAATTATCGTATGACTTAACCTCGTCGTTCACTTCTAATTCGACAAATCCGGGTGCAAAATTGTAGTTCTTTTGCGTTTCGGCATAACGAACTTCAACCCACTCGTCTTTCTCAAAATGTTGAATGTCTTTGAGGGTACTTAAATAATTATCGGGGGCTTTGGGAACAGATGGGTCTTTTAATTTAGTTGATAAATTAAGGTTAAAATGTGGCTTCTCTTCACCATCTGACATAATATCGTTATAAAGTATTCCACTAACATTATCGTCAACCAAAGATGAATGATCGTTTAAATTATCAGCATAAATTTGACTATTAGAACAATGTTGAGAATTTCGTCTAAAGGATAACTGGTCACGTAATTCACTAAAAGCTTTAGATAGCGTGTCTAACCTGTCATCCTTGCGATTACGTTTGCCGCCCCTTTCTTTGCGACGTCGGCGGTGACGACGACGAGATCTTTTCTTGTCTGGAGAACTAGATGTCGAGTCACTCGTTGAAGAAGAACTCGAACTTGAACTGCTCGAACTAGTAGACCGACTTCGTTTCTTATGCGAAGACACATTGTTACCTGAATTATTTTCGGGTACGATTTCGTCGGCCATCTAAAATAAAAAAAATGTACACAGGCACACAAAACGACACAATCACGTTAACAAGCAGAGGCGTATTTACCTAAGGGCCAAGGGGGCCATGGCCCAGGGCGGCAGACTGCTAGGGGCGGCGCAAGCCGCCCCGCTCAGCTTAGCGCACCCGCTTGTCATCGGAAGTCGGAAGAAATTCAAAAAGCTTGCTAATAAATTATTGTCAACAACATCTAAAACTAATAAATCTAATAATAATAAATACCTAATCATTGTCTGGTTATAAATAACAACTAGGGTGATCGATCGCTTCGTATGAGTCGTATGACGAGGAAGGGCGGCTCGGGCCGCCTCGCTTAGCTTTGCGCGTCCGCCTTTTATGATTTTTACCTTTATATTAGTTGTATTTTTATTTTTTTTAATTTTATATTTCATTTTTCTGATGAAATTGAAAATGTTTACCAGGGCGGCTCGAACCGCCCCGCTCAGTTTTGCGAGCCCAGCTGTTAAGATCTTTACTTTTGATGAAACTCAAAAAGTTTACCAGGGCGGCTTGGGCCGCCCCGGTCAGTTTTGCGTGCCCAGCTGTTATGATCTTTACTTCTCTGATGAAACTCAAAATGTTTACCAGGGCGGCCCGGGCCGCCCCGCTCAGTTTTGCGTGCCCAGCTGTTATGATCTTTACTTCTCTGATGAAACTCGAAAAGTTTACCAGGGCGACTCGGGCCACCCCGCTCAATTTGCGTGCCCAGCTTTTATGATCTTCACTTTTCTGATGAAACCTCGGGCCGCCCCACTCAGTTTTGAGTGCCCACCCACCTGTTATGATCTTTACTGATACTTTATTTGTCTGATGAAATTCGAAAAGTTTAGGCCGCCCCGCTTAGTTTTGCGTGCCTGCCCACCTGTTATGACTTTTACTTGAATATTATTTCTTATTTGTCTGATGAAATTCAAAAAGTTTACCGGGGCGGCCGGTCAGCTTTGGGCCATGATATTTTTTATTTATTTTATTTATATGATCTTTATCTTTATTTTATTTCCCATTTGTCTAAGCAAATTCAAAAAGTTTACGTAAATTATTGTCAACAACATCTAGAAGTAATAGTAAAAAAAAATTTTTTATTATTTTTTGTTTCATCAGATCTGTCTTAGTAGTCCGGTCAATTTAGACATCCGAAGACATTGAGTTATAATGTACTAACCGAAGATACATTAATTCGCAAGAAGCTGAAAGTTGGTGAAATTGTTCAAAACATAATTATAAATTAAATTTAAAAAGTCCTTATCGATCCGGTACCTGGAAAAAAAATATTCGAGGTCGAATAAAAAATTCGCGTTTTTTCCGCAAAATGAAGCTTTACCGTAAAATTAGCAAAGACAAAATTGTAAATCATGTTATCCTTACATCCTTACATCCTTATCCTTATCCTTACTTATATTATAAATGCGTCTCTGTCTCTCTGTGTGTTACACAATCACACCTAAACTACTGAACCGATTTGAATGAATTTTGGTACAGAGATAGTCTAGAGCCTGAGAAAGGACATAGGCTACTTTTTATTCCTGAAAAATATCACCTTCCCGCGGGATAACGTCGTGTAGTACACGCGGGCGAAGCCGCGGGCGGAAGGCAAGTTATCTATAAAAAATGGTTCAATACTTTTCTCCCAAGAGCCACCGTTTCTAAGATATATCGATTCAAAAATTTGGAAATGTTGTAATCGTCATTATATGCAAAGCTTAGATGTTTGGACGTTTGTACTCAATCACGCCAAAACGGCTGAATGGATTTGGCTGAAATTTGGGGCACACAAAGTTTGTAACCTGGAGAGGAACATATGCAATTTTTATCCCGGCAAAATATCACATTCCCGCGAGATAACGAAAATGTGAAAGTTTAGATGTTTGGATGCGTGTTACTCAATCACGCCAAAACGACTGAACGGATTTGGCTGAAATTTGGGTCACAGATACTTTGTAGTCTGGAGAGGAACATAGGCTACATTTCATCCCGGAAAAATATCACATTCCCGCGGGATAGCGTCGTGTAGGCCACGCGGGCGAAGCCGCGGGCGGACAGTTAGTCTGCTATAATGCAATCGTTTAGAATCACAACATACCCGTGAAATAGGCCTACCGAGGAAACTACGTTAAAAATACGCGCTACCTCATAGGTAACGTGGAAACGGGCATATGATGCACATGATTGATTACAACTTTTCCAACTTTTTGAATTGTTATATGTCAGAAACGGTGGCTCTTAGGGAAAAAGTATTGATGCACTTTTTGTAGATAATTACATGGTCTAAAATTTTTGTCTGAGCTACTTTTATGATAAAACTTATCGTTTTGCTGGAAATCGCGAAATACCTATTTTTTAACCTTTGACCTCGAGTTTTTTTTTCCCAGGTACCGGATCGATGAGGACTTTTTAAATTTCATTTATAATTATGTTTTGAACAATTTCACCAAATTTCAGCTTCTTGCGAATTAATGAACCTGTAGCGGACTACAGTTTACGTTGATAAATAGGGAAGGGTAACACGTAGAAAAATACCAAACCCAATGAGCGCTGTTTTGACACTGATTTAATGTAGTAAATTAAAGTAGGCAAGTACGTAAAACTAGGTTAAACAACGTTGAACTAGAAATACAACGCAGCCATTTCGCTTAATTAAACAATGTGAACTTTGGCTCGTCCATCCTGCCCACTCAAGAAAGGAAAAATAGATCCATAACAATCCTTTCTACAAATTATGACACATAATAGTCAATTAAGTACAAACAATTTAAATTCATAAAGTAAACAATCTATGTAAACAATTATAATATGAATACAATTATAATATTAATTGCAAAGTAAGAATAGTAATTAGTAATAGGGTTGTACAAAGTATGAAATTAGTAATTATTGTATAGATGTGTAAAAAATAGTAAATTAAAATAGTCTACTGTAAAAATAATGTCACTATCACTCTCATTTTTTGGTCTAATTTGACCGGACTATAGAGCGCGCGCGATGTTTATTCTAATGAGCTTTTTTGTTACTTAATAAAGATATATTTTCTTGAAAGTATGGGGCGGCTTACGTATCTGGCCCAGGGCGCTAAATATCAAAATACGCCTCTGTTAACAAGGTATCACACGACATCGGTAGATTCAATAAATATAGTGAAGGTAGATGAAAAATCATGTACCTACACGATCGTAATGTACGCGAACGGTAACACCGTTAAAAAAGCTTGGGAACTTACCTCGGGTTTGTGCCACGAGATCAATTTATTTTAAAAACTCGTATGTAAAATTTGTATGGTCGTTCTCTTGGACTACGGGAGTACTTTGTTCCGAACGACCTTTTTCTGCGGAAAATTTTACGCCAATGAACCAGATAGTCCGCTGCATTAACAGCTGGACACTGCCTGGTGGGGATGGTGGCGGGAAAAGTGCGAGAGAGACGGCGACATCCGGTAGAAAAGGAGGGACATAAAAGCGGAAAAGGAAGTGCCTATCTCAATATAATTAAGCTTCGAATAACGGTACAGTTATTTAATGTACGCTTTTGTACGTGACTGTACTTAAATAAAAAAACTGAATATCTCCTAAACCAAAGGACGACGAATTCTGTGGCTTTTAGGACGAATTGGGACGAATGTACACGAATCGTTTCCAATAAGCAGATTTTCTCTAGGTGACCTGGTTAAAAAGTCCGCGCCATAATGTAGGTTAATTATGGCATGGACCAAATCATTCCTTTATATCTTTTGAACGGCGCTTCATTTCGTTTTGATTCCAGGCATTGCGGGTTCTATAAAAAAGGGACAAAATGTTATACTAATCAGATCCTGGCTAGGTGTTATGGTTCAATAAATATAGCCTCTCCGTGCCATAATGAAGGTTTGCTTTGGCATGGACCATTTAAATCGCTTATATCTTTTCGTCCCCTTTACGACGAATTCTGAAAATTTGGGACAGAAATAGGATGAAATAGGACAAAATGACCATGTAGTCAGAATTGCGGTTTTCAGAGTGGGCCGCGCTGTGATGTAGCACACGGCTGAGGAGCCGATTGCAGATTAAAACAAAACAAAAAAAATATGTTTAATGTACGATTCTCGATTTTTCGCACCTGGCAACCCTGGCCGTTCTACTAAAACCACCAAGCCGTACAGAGCTCGCAGAGCATTACCAGTTATTATATTGAAATTATTATATCAGTTACTAGCGGCCGCCCGCGGTTTCACCCGCGTGGTTCCCGTTCCCGTGGGAATATCGGGATAAAAAGTACATATAAACCTTCCTCTTGAATCACTCTATCTATTAAAAAAAACGCATCAAAATCCGTTGCGTAGTTTCAAAGATTTAAGCGTACAAAGGGACATAGGGACAGAGAAAGCGACTTTGTTTTATACTATGTAGTGATTATCAGTTTAAATTGGTTGATTATATTAATAATTAAGTGGAACCCTTGACCCTTGGAAAGGGGTAAGTTTTCATAGTCATACCTACTACTACCTACCTACCTACTTTTGTTATTCATGTATTTTTATCTTGTTTGTTACAGTTCCTATTCTTCCTATTCTTCCTTTACTTTCTATTACTACCTTTACAATAAACAAGTCAAGTCCCTATAAACATCTTTTTATTCATATCTATTATCTACAAATTGAATACTGGGCGGTGACTTCCAACGTTCCGGCTAGTGTACCGCTGGCCGACGAGGACGTTTGAGTATTCCACGCAAACACCGGTTGAAAGCAAGTCTAAAGACCCTAGAGCCAAGCTTACTCGACACTATATCGAAGATATCCCGGACGTCAGCCTGTACGAGATTTGAATGGCTCTCAAGCAGCTCAAAAACAACAAGGCGGCGGGTGATGACGGAATCACAACAGAACTTCTGAGAGCGGGCAGTAAGCCGATACTTAAGGTCCTCCAGAAGCTCTTCAACTGTCATCCTCGAGGGCAAAACGCCAAAGGCATGGGGCAGAAGCGATGTGATGCTGTTTTTCAAGAAGGGTGATAAAACTCTCTTGAAGAACTACAGACCCATCTCGCTTCTGAGTCATAGGGCGTTTTCACATTGGACGATAACGGTAACGACACGATATCGGCACGATATCGTCGGACTGGCAGTTTCATACAATCACTACTAAATGCTTTCACACTGTGTCGTTACCGTCAACGATATCGTCTGTCGTGCCGATATCGGTGACGACACAAGTGCGGAAGATGCGAAGCCGGTTATTAACGAAAGTAACCAAGGGTAATTAACAGTTTATCTGTTATTTACTGCATTTTTGAGTTTTTACGCTAAAAGCCACCGCCAGGTAGCGCTTGTTTCTTGATTTGCTAGGAGTGAGTTCCGCGACGATTATGCCTGCTTGTTGATTGGTGGAGAGGAGAGAGGAGGTGGATCTCCTCCCGCCTCACCTCTCCCTTCTATTTCGAGTATGTAATATCGACAATGACCGAACGATAGTAATAATTTTTAAGTGACTTCAAAAAAAAGAAGCTTCTCAGTTTGACCTGTATTTTTTTGTATGTATGTTTGTCCGCGATTATCTCGCTTTTGGCTGAACTGATTTTAATGCGGTTTTCAGGAAAGTATTTGTTACATTTAGGATAAGGTTTTAGTATTTTAACCGACTTCAAAAAAGGAGGTTCTCAGTTTGACCCGTATGTATGTATGAAGGTTTGTCCGCGAGATGCGGTTTTCAGAAAAGTATTTGTTACATTTAGGAGAAGGTTTTAGTATTACAACCGACTTTGAAAAAGGAGGTTCTCAGTTTGACCCTTTATGTACATTATGTATGTTTGTCCGTGAATATCTCACGTTTGGCTGAATCGATTTTGATACGTTTTACAACAGATGAGTATTTGTGATTGATGCGGCTTATGTGTACATTCCTAACATACTATAGGCACAGTTTAAGCAATCTTTCTATACAGTTGGACGACGCCCTTGAAGTTGGGCGATGCCGACGCCTGTAGGTATTTACGTAAGTACGTAAGGGTTGTCACTTTAAAATGTGACCGTGGACCTTTTACGACCCCGGGTGGATACATTGGTATTGCGATATTAAATTAATAATATAATTTAATAATGCAAATGCAATGTCAAAATTATTAAAAAATTCAAGACGGCGGCCGACTTTTTTGTTTGTAGGCTGATTTCGATGAAACTCGATTTATGGTACTATTTTGACAAGAAAACAGCAACGCAATGTTAAAAGTATATAAAAATCCAAGACGGCGGCCGACTTTTTTGTTTGTAGGCTGATTTCGATGAATATTTTGACAAGAAAACAGCAACGCAATGTTAAAAGTATATAAAAATCCAAGATGGCGGCCAACTTTTTTTGTTAGCACGCCGATTTCAATGAAACGCAGTTTCTGGTACTATTTTGACAAGAAAACAGCAACGCAATGTTAAAAATATAAAAATTCAAGATGGCGGCCAACTTTTTTGTTTGCTGGCTGATTTCGGTGAAATTCAGTTTCTGGTACTATTTTGACAAGAAAACAGCAACGAAATGTTAAACATGATAAAAATCCAAGATGGCAACCGACTTTTTTGTTTGTGGGCCGATTTTGATAAAACTCAGTTTCTTGTTCTATTTTGACAAGAAAACAGCAACGCAATGTTAAGAGCATTGACGCGGTCGAACGCCGTTTTGCCTCAAAATAGGCAGTTTTGAACGAGATATTTTCTATGAAAACGTAATCTTAGAAACATGCTAATTTCAAATTATTGTTAACAGTATCTTTGCCTAAAAAGTTAGTAAAAAACATTTTTCTTTTTATAGAGTATTTGTGAATACTGACAATTTTCCCGAACAGTGTTTTATAAACTTCACTTTTAACATCAATTTTGAAGCTCTAATTTTTTAATACCATAGAAAAAAATAGGAAACAAAAATTTCTATGTATATCTACATATCATTACGCAAATAGTTAGTAAAGAAAATTAGTTTAATTTGTGATTATTTTCATACGAAATTAAAATCCAAACAAAGTGAAATTATAAAGAAATCACTGGTGGTAAACATGCAACATTTATCAATAAATTACTTTATTTTACAAAAAGTTATAGTCTAACGTAAAATAAGAACATATTATCTAAAGTTTGAATACAAAAAACCTATATAATGATGCATAATTTATTTTATATATTTTTTTTTAAAGTGCTATAAAACACTCTGCGCAAAACATTTCAAATTAGTCCGCCGCTAGGCTCTTCAGAAGGAGGACGTATCGCTCGGTGCTCTGCCGTCTGCCGTTCGCTGACCTTTGCAGTGTGCTGCGTGGTGTGGTATAGTTTATAGTGCAACCGACACGTCTTAGTACACTCATTAGGTAGGTAATTGAAAATTGTTGACTTCTATGATCATTAGTTCACTCACACACCTAATTGTATTTATCATAATTGAATACGTATTTGTAATAGAAACTGACCCTGAAAATGATCTAACAAATAGTAATTTGTAAGGTCATTTTTTAATTTGACGACTCTGTATGAAGTAAATCAGGAGGAAAAAAATTAACCTTGACGAGTTTCTTGCCGGTACTTCTTCAAGGTCTCCTGTTCTAGGGTTTGCGAACCCATGGCGTAAATGACTGAATTATCCAAATGGGATGTTGACCTTCAAAACGGTGTATAGGCACATGAGTACTATCAGAGTGTTGACTTCATAGAGCGTGCAAAATTTTGGTAGGGTTGTTACAAGAAGTTAAAATTAAAATTAAACCTATTATGAAATATTTATTTACAAATTACTTACTCTAATGTTTCTCTTTATACATTTTATTTTTATAATTATATTTTTTTGGTACTATTTTAATAGAAAACAGCGACGCAATATCAAAAATGTAAAAAAAATCCAAGATAGCGGCCAACTTTTTTGTCTGTTGGCAGATTTCGATGAAACTCGATTTCTAGTACTATTTTGACAAGAAAACTGTACCTAACGCAATGTAAAAAATATAAAAAAATCCAAGATGGCGGCCAACTTTTTTGATTGTGGGCCGATTTCGATGAAACTCGGTTTTTGGTACTATTTTGACAAGAAAATAGCAACGCAATGTCAAAAATGTAAAAAATAGTACTAGAAATCGAGTTTCATCGAAATCGGCCAACAAACCAAAAATTTGGGCGCCATCTTGGATTTTTTTAAGTTTTTGACATTGCGTTGCTATTTTCTTGCCAAAATATTACCACAAACCGAGTTTCATCATTTCATCAAAATCGGCCTACAATTAAAAAAGTTGGCCGCCATCTTGGATTTTTAATAAAGATTGGTTAAATTCAAAATATATTTCTCTTTCGAGAGTTATTGAAAAGGCGTAGCCTGAAAACTGCTCATACGTGCTTTGCGTTGACCCTGAGCTTGTCCACTGGCTGAGCTGTCGTAAACCGGTTTTTCCAGACACGCCGTGTACGGACACGCCAGTGACAAGCAGCCAGTGGACACGCACACATGCCCAGCATGCTTGTAGTAGTGTAATCATTTCCCACCGTTCTATGAAGTCGTTTCTCTGTAATACGTAGTAGCATTTTTTTCCTGTGGTATAGGTCTACATCAGATTGTGATAAAAATGGTATTCTGAAATCGGTATTTTATTTCTAAACTAGCTTTCCGCCCGCGGCTTCGCCCGCGTGGACTACACGACGTTATCCCGCGGGAATGTGATATTTTTCCGGGATAAAAGTAGCTTATGTTCCTCTCCAGGCTATAAAGTATCTGTGTCCTAAATTTCAGCCAAATCCGTTCAGCCGTTTTGGCGTGATTGAGTAACAAACATACAAACATACAAACATACAAACATCTAAACATCCAAACATCTTAACTTTCACATTTATAATATTAGTAGGAAGTAGGATAGGATTACGTATCGAATGGTCGGTCATACATGAATAACATAAGATGAGTAAGCAAGTACTCACATACACATTTGGGAAGGATTACTTTATTAGTATTAGTTGGTAAACTTTTAAAAAATCTACTTCATGTAAACAATAAAATATTGTCTATGTAGTAAACCCATTAGATTACAGCATACACTTATTATGATTATGTAAGGGTAAGTAAGGATATAATATAAAAACTAACAATAAATAATATTTAAACTTGAGTTAAAAGGATCAATGTGATTAGTTTGACTATAGCAGGACACCGCACGTTTGACCTTGAGCGCACGTCTGATGCGAGTGAAAGTTATTCATTTACCTAAACTCGACGCGACGCATTTGGGTTTAACGCTCTTAAAAATATAAAAATCAAGATGGCGGCCAACTTTTTTGTTTGCAGGCCGATTTCAATAAAACTCAGTTTGTGGTTCTATTTTGACAAGAAAACAGCAATGCAATGTTAAAAATATTAAAAATCCAAGATGGCGGCTACCTTTTTTGTTTGTGAGCCGATTTTGATGTAACTTGGTTTTTAGTACAATTTTGACAAGAAAACAACAACACAATGTTAAAAGTATTAAAAAATCCAAGATGGCGGCCAACTTTTTTGTTTGCAGACCGATTTCAATGAAACTCAGTTTCTGGTTCTATTTTGACAAGAAAACAGCAACGCAATGTTAAAAATATAAAAATTCAAGATGGCGGCCAAATTTTTTGTTTAAAATAGTACCAGAAACTGAATTTAATCGAAATCGGCCAGCAAACAAAAAATTTGTCCGCCATCTTGGATTTTATATTTTTAACATTGCGTTGCTGTTTTCTTGTCAAAATAGTACCAGAAACTGAGTTTGAGCCAACTATTTTGGCCGCCATCTTGGATTTTGGAAATTTGCCTTTTTTTAATAAGTGAGATGAAGATTCGCACTCACTCACACTACATGTCGTATGCAACATAATATTAATTTAAAAATAAATTATAACGATAAAGTCGTGATAGCCCTGGAAGACTTGTCCCGAGTTACTATGAACGGCGTTGTATGTAACTCGGGACAACCACTCCCCCGTCTCACCCCGCAAGCCCCGCACGATTGACCTGTCTAGACGTCTCCGTCGGCCTACTGTATGAAAAGTTGCTTATTCTGTGCTATAGGTATAAATAAAACACTATCACGGATTTTTTCACGCAATTTATTTAACAACTTGGTTGTTGTTAAATAAATTGCGTGAAAAAATCCGTGAAAGTGTTTTATTTATATGGACAGTCGCGCAGAAATCTAAGATGTGTTTATACTATAGGTACTATTTACCAAGATAGTAGGTAGGTACACGAAAATTGCCTGCATGATGCACTAAAAAGAATGACAAAAAATATTTTTATAAAAAATAAAAGTGCCTTCAAAAAAATGCCGCCAAAAAGTCAGAAATAATACCTCTAACTCTAATACTGTATTCACAACAAATAACTTAAGTAGGTAAGTACTTTGAAGTGCCCGACGTCTTGAAAGTACTTACTTACGTTATTTTGTGTTAATTCAGTATAGAGGTATTTTTTTTTTTCTTTTTGGTAGCATTTTTTTAAAGGCGCTTTTTATATAGGTAAGTAATATGTGCATGTAAAAAATAATGTGCCTTATTGGTGTGGATCTATAATTGGTTTACTGTAGCTATTAATAGTTTCATAATTGGTATTTTAACTGTTGATCCACCAAATAAATAAAATGTCCTCGAAAGTGTCCTGGCTCATTCGAAAAAATTTATAAAACATTTTACTTCGCGCACACAGTTTATGGAAGAGAAGGTAAAATGTTCCCTCTAAATATCGCACTTGAAGAATAGGATCAACCCAAAATGTTCTTTGACGATATCGTTTTTTTCTCCGTAAATATAAAAGATAAAGCAAACGTAATTTGTTCACTGCTGCCATTATTACCTCGAATACCTATACTAGTATAATAACTAATATAAAACTTGGAGCCGCGCGGTTACTTTAGCTGGCGTAATGCGACTAACCGCATAGCAAGCTGCTGGTTATCGTTTCACACACCGATATCGTTCCGATATCGTGACGATATCGTGACGATATCGTGCCGATATCGGCGGACGATATCGGTGTAATATCGTGTCGTTACCGTTATCGTCCAATGTGAAAACGCCCATAGGTACCGTCAAATCTGGCAACTTTGCCACTTTACAGAAGCGTTGACAAGTTACAGTAAATTTTTAGCCAGAATGCTTATGAAACCATTAAAATATTTATGACGCTACAGACAGTTTATTTATCAGAGTGCAAAAATAAAATGGTTTAAAGATAAAATGATGGATAGATAATAAGATTACCAACGCCTAAAACCAAAACTGGCAAAGATACCAATATCATGTGGCGACATTGCCAATTAGATTTTTACTTTCAAAAAATGAAATTTATATTTTACAATATTAGTAAAGAATACTCAATGGTTATGTTATGATACAATAGTTTAGGAATTTTATCCTTATGACAGATTTATTAAGAAAAAAACTGCAGAAAAAGTTGCAAAGTTGATCACCCATTTATGAAAATTTCATAGAAAGTCAGTGAATGTGGTCAGGGTTGATACAATTGAAAAGATTATTTATTTAAGTATTTATTTATTTTGTTACATAGATAATAGTAATCAGGTAGGTACATAGTTAAGTAATAAGAAGAAACATACAAATACAAAGCTCTTTAATGGACTATATGAACATAACACGTAAAGGTTTCAAAATAAAATTGTCTTAGCAAAAACGTATTTTTATTTGTGTCAACCCTAGGCCGCTACAAAACATGGCAAAGTTGCCCTCTCAAATGGCCGGCATGGTCTGCTGACTTTGCCAACAAAATTATCAGACACAATTCAAACACTACGGCATTTACAAGGTTACCAAAACTGCCTAACTTGTTTCGCATTCTGAGGGGGAGAGGCATTAGAAAGTGCCTGAATTTTAGTTTTAGAGGGCCGGACTTCGCCATTCGATATTACGCGACCTAAGTACTCGATTTGGGTGCACATGAATGAACACTTTTTTAAATTAATAGAAAAGCCGGCCGCAGTTAGGGTAGCTAAAACTTCATCTAACGTCTGTAATCCTTCCTCAACTGAATGATGAATGATTAAGCAGTCGTCGATGTACACCAAAACCTTTCCTTCATCAATAAATTTCCGTAAAGTTTGGCATATAAGTCGCTGGTAAACTATAGGAGCATTGGCCAAACCGTACGGCATTTTAACATATTCAAAATGGCCCTCAGGCGTCACGAAGCCAGTGAGCGGAACAGACTCCTCATCTAATCTTATCTGGTGGAAGCCAGTGGCCATGTCTAAGGTGGTAAAGAACCTGCCGTTGCCCAAGCGATCGATATGGTCATCGATAAGAGGCAGCGGGTATCTATCCTTAACCGTGATCTTATTTAGAGCCCGAAAATCTACACACATACGATCGGAGCCGTCCTTCTTCTTAACCAAAAGCACCGGGCTTGAATAAGGAGACTCCGATTCGCGCACGATCCCCTTTGACATAAGGTCATTTACTATTTCACGGACTTTTAACTTCTCGTCATGAGACATCCTATAAGGGCGGTAATAAATAGGGGCATCGCTGCTGAGTCGAATGTGCATACTGCCAGTGGTAACTGTAGTGGTGGCAGTACCAGAAATCATGTACTGTGAGTACCTATCAAGAATAGATTTTAGTTTCAACAGATCATCACCAACTAATTCTGTGTTAATAACTCGACACTCATTCGACTCCACAGCAGATACAACCTTGGGGGTCGAAACGCGCACGATACGTTGCAAATTCTTTGTACGTATAAAGGTAATACCGTCCCTATTTAGAACATCAGTCCCAATGATAACAGGTGCATTCATGCATTCACTCGGTACTACTAACAAATCCACTTCAAGGGACAAACCATCTAATTCAATGTCTAAAGTGACATAAGATTTAATTTTAATAATCGACTCGCCTACACCCTTAATTTGTGATTTGGATTTGGGCAACGGAACGATAGAGGCCAGGCCATGCTGGCAGACTTCATGGAGAGGGAGAACCTCTATATGATGAACTCCTTCTTTAGGAAGCCCGTAAGCCGCAAATGGACCTGGATCAGTCCGGGCGGTAAAGTCAAAAACGAGATCGATTTTATCATGTCGACGAAGAAGCACATATTCAATGATGTCAGTGTGATCAACGCTGTTAAGACAGGAAGCGATCACCGTATGGTGAGAGGCACATTGAATATCGATCTCAAGCTCGAAAGATCGCGACTGATAAAATCCACGCTCCGACCAATACCAGCTCAAATTCAAAACCCCGAGTGCTTTCAGCTCGAGCTTCAAAACCGCTTCGAAGCCCTTGAGAACAGCATAGACGTGGACGATCTATACAACATGGTGGTGGATACTGTCTGCACGGTAGGGTCTAAGTACTATAAAACCCGCCGTCCCAAATTGAAGAAACTCTCCAGTCAGACTCTCCTACTCATGGATCAGAGACACGAAATGAAGCTGCAGAACTCAGCGGATGCCCATCGTTATCGACAGCTTAATAGACAGATATCTAAGTCTTTGACGCGCGACCTTCGCCAATTTAATACCGAGCGTATTAAAGAAGCCATTGAGCGGAACAAAGGCTCCAAAGTGTTCGCGAGAGATCTGTCTATCGGGCAAAGTCAATTGACGAGGCTGAAAACTGAGGAAGGTAGCATCATTTCGTCAACACCTGAAATCCTGAGGGAGATTGAGAGTTTCTATGGACAGCTATATTCGACACAAACACCTGTTGAAAGCAAGGCTACAGACCCTAGAGCCAAGCTTACCCGACACCATACCGAAGATATCCCGGACATCAGCCTGTACGAGATTAGAATGGCTCTCAAGCAGCTTAAAAACAACAAGGCGGCGGGCGATGACGGAATCACAACAGAGCTTCTGAGAGCGGGCGGTAAGCCGATACTTAAAGTCCTCCAGAAGCTTTTCAATTCAGTCATCCTTGAGGGCAAAACGCCAAAGGCATGGGGCAGGAGCGATGTGATGCTGTTTTTCAAGAAGGGTGATAAAACTCTCTTGAAGAACTATAGACCCATCTCGCTTCTGAGCCATATCTATAAGTTGTTTTCGAGAGTCATTACGAATCGTCTCGTTCGCAGGTTCGACGACTTCCAACCTCCCGAACAAGCCGGGTTACGGAAAGGCTACAGTACCATAGACCACATTCATACGCTGCGGCAAGTTATACAGAAGATCGAAGAGTATAACTTGCCACTTTGCTTGGCGTTCGTGGACTATGAGAAAGCCTTTGATTCGATCGATCGAGACCTGGGCCGTGCTGCAGTCTCTCCAGAGGTGCCAAATAGACTACAGGTACATCGAGGTGCTGAGGTACCTATACCAAAACGCCACCATGTCGGTCCGATTACAGAACCAGAGCTCTAATCCTATCCAACTACAGCGAGGTGTGAGACAGGGAGATGTCATCTCTCCCAAACTGTTCACAGCTGCGTTGGAGGATATTTTTAAGCTGCTGGACTGGAAAGGATACGGCATCAACATCAATGGCGAGTACCTAACACACCTACGGTTTGCCGATGATGTAGTTCTTATGGCTGAGACCTTGGAAGACCTGAACACAATGCTCGAAGATCTCGGTAATGCTTCGCAAAGAGTGGGTCTTAAGATGAACATGGACAAGACGAAAATCATGTTCAATGCCCATGTTGCACCCGCTCCAGTTAATGTTGGGAACATTACACTCGAAGTTGTTGACCACTATGTTTACCTAGGACAGACGGTCCAGTTAGGTAAGTCCAACTTTGAGAAAGAGATCTCTCGTCGAATCCAGCTCGGATGGGCAGTGTTTGGGAAGCTCCAAGCTCCGACATATATTCGCGTCCGAAATACCTCAATGTCTCAAGACGAAAGTCTTTGACCAGTGTGTGTTGCCAGTAATGACCTATGGAAGTGAGACGTGGTCTTTTACTATGGGTCTCATAAGAAGGCTCAAAGTCACCCAGCGAGCAATGGAGAGAGCGATGCTTGGTATTTCCCTGCTCGATCGAATCAGAAATGATGAGATCCGCAGGAGAACTAAAACAACCGACATAGCTCGAAGGATTGCAATATTGAAGTGGCAGTGGGCGGGACACATAGCGCGGAGAACCGATGGCCGTTGGGGCGGAAAGGTTCTCGAATGGCGACCGCTTACCGGACGACGTTCCGTGGGCAGGCCCCCTACAAGGTGGACCGACGATCTGGTTAAGATCGCAGGAAGCCGCTGGATGCGGGCAGCGCAGGACCGATCGTTGTGGAGATCCTTGGGGGAGGCCTATGCCCAGCAGTGGGCGTCGTTCGGCTGACATGATGATGATGATGATTACAAACAAACAAAGTGTACCTATTTATAGTATTAGTATAGATATAAATTGCATTTCGTCTTCATTCATCATCATATTATCATCGTAATCATCAAAATATTTTTTTTTGGATTTAATATGTTCAAGTAAGAACAGAAATTGTTTTCAAAATTAGAAGAAAACATAATGCAGATGTTAGCTCGGCAACGACTCGATTGACACTGATCAAAAATTTCGTCAGGAAACGCTGCGCCACGCTAGTAAAGTGTGCACACCCGGGTCGACGCTGCGCTGCGCTGCGCCAGCGAAATGTGTTTCTAGCTTTAGTCTACCTATAAGGCGCCCATTAGACTGTAGGTTTTGCTGTCAGTTTGCTATCATTCACGATTCTTTTAGCCAATCAAAATGAACCATTCATAACGCTGCCCGAAGTTCCTCTATACCGATTGGTTAGATGGTCATGAGTGATGGTTGTATGACCGTCTAATGTACGCCTTACTACAGACAGACAATTTTCTTTGCTAATTTCTATTAGGTACTTTTTCGTTTACTTCTTCAGAAAAAGTTAGGTCGCTATAGTGGGGTAGCGCCATCTAGTAAAAATTTTTGAACTAACGATGAAACGTCAAAAAAAACTCTATTTAATAAGTTCTGTATCATGCCTATTTTCTGATAAAGTTCTTCTTCTTTTTGTGTAGTTTTTTCAGGTATGACGTTAAGCCAACCTTTTTTAATTTCTTCATCTTTAGGAAATCTGAAACAATGAAAATTAATGTTTGGGTTAAGTAAGAAAGTAAATTCCAGTCTATAGATTACAAACGAAATGGACACCCTACTATACGCAAGAATAAAACTTTGGCTAAATACTTACCTATAAAAAGATACACCGCTACGTTTATATGATTCGCTTTTGCATCCTTTCACACATCAAGTGAGAACCATTTTTATTGATTTAAACGTAATTTTAAAATGATAATTTAGACCCACACACTAACATACTACATCGTTGGGTACTCATAGAGGAAACACTTACTACTTGTTGCTCCTTAGTTTTTTACTCGCAAACAGTGTATAAAGTTTAAATTTTTACTTGAAACTTATACCTAATTGTTCGGCAAACAGTGAAGTTTTGTGTAATACAGTGCGATTTTAGAAAATAAACCATTTAAGCGCTTAAAACACTAAAAGTGTGGGACTTCCGCAGGGTATCTCAATATTTAATAACAAATCGTAAGTCAATACAGCAGCAGTTAACAAAGGATTGGACTTTGCCCTCATAAGTGCGAGCTTGACCAGTGACTGTGTGGCTAGATTGTATTCCATATATTTGTCGATGCTCTCCAAGGCACCGCAGTGCATTGGATAAGACTGCCGCGGTATACGTCGGTGGACTGAGTTCAAATCCTAACGAAGGCAAATTTAGTTTTATTGATTTATTTCAATAGTTTCGTGACCAGAATAGCAAGATCGAGTTTTTGAAAAATAAATAGGTCTTAATAGGTTAATAGAAATAATAAAAAAAAAAAAAAAAAAAAAAAAAAAATGTTAATAGGTTTGAAACCTATCAAGAAAATTATTTTTATTATTATTTGTTTTTTTTTTTTTTTTTGCTTTTTTGCTCTTTCTTAGTTTGCGTATAACATGGCATCGAAAAGGGATGAAAACATTAAATGGGGATGTTGCGGTATGGGTTTAGAAGATTTGAACTATATACAATGTTCGAAATGTGCAGTGGCTTTTCATCTGGAATGCTTGCCCAAAGGGAACACCCATAATGACCCTAACACGTCCGAATGGCTTTGTCCTCTCTGTACAGAGACTCAAAAATTGGGTAACAGCGATAACACCCCTGTCCGGTACAACCCCAATATAACTGTACGACCAGGAAAAAGACAAGCTCTAAACTCGCCACCAAATGACAAACCTGTTACAAGAAATGAAATGCAAGACATTATTCAGGGAGTAATGACCGAATTCCATAAGTCAATGAAAAGTACTATTACGGATATTTTAGGCGCAGAGTTGAAATCATTAAAGGAAGAGATAAGAGAGGTAAAGGAGTCAATGGATTTTATGAATTTAAAATATGAGGAGATATCAAAAGAACATAGCGACTCTAATACTAAAATAATGCGTTTGGAAACGGAGAATATTACAATGCAATCTACAATTCAGGATTTGTCTAACCGCATCAACCAATTGGAACAAAGCTCGCGAATGAATAACATTGAAATCCAGTGCATGCCTGAGAAACGGGACGAAAATTTGCTGAATATAGTGACCAACCTGGGTAAAACCATAACTTGCCTGATTTCTGAAGAACACTTAGCTCATTATACTCGAATAGCAAAATTAAATAAAGATTCCAGTCGTCCGAGGTCTATTATCGTCCAATTCAATTCTCCAAGAATGAGGGATCAGTTTCTGGCGGCAGCAATTAAATACAACAAGTCACAGCCTCTAGACCGATTGAATAGTTCCCATGCTGGCATTACTACCGGCACAAAAACACCGATTTTTATTTGTGAGCATCTCTCCACTGCAAATAAGGCCCTCCATGCTGCAGCTAGACAGGTGGCTAAGGAAAAAGGATATAAATATGTCTGGGTGCGAGGCGGTCGTATCTACATGCGGAAAACTGAAGATGCCGAGTTCAAAATTATTCGAAACATTGAAACTTTGAAAAAACTGCCTTAATTAGTTTTAATTCTTATGGACTTTTTTTTTCTTCTGCTTTTGTTTTGTTTTATTTTTTATTTTGTGATTTTGGTTTATGTTTATAACAGAGCTTCAAATTTATTATCAAAACGTTCGTGGGTTACGTACTAAAACCCACAACTTTTTAAATAAAATAATTTGTAATAATTATGATGTCGTCGTATTAACTGAGACGTGGCTGAATAGTAGCGTGCGAAGTGAAGAGTTATTTGATAACAGATACGTAGTATATAGACGTGATCGTGAAGATACTGGTTATCACAAAGATAAGGAGGGGGGAGGTGTTCTGATTGCCGTTTTAAAATCTATCAAATCTGCTCGTAGATTCGAATGGGAAAGCAAATGCGAAGAGGTTTGGGTGGTTTTGGACTTAATGATAAAAGACTCTGTCCATCAAGTAGCTCTTTGTAGTGTTTATCTCCCACCTCCTGTTAAGAGGGTTACCCTGGAACACTTTGCAGGAAATTGTAATAATATAATACTTGATAATTCTGATATTAATACCTGTCTAATAGGTGATTTTAACTTAGGCAACATAAATTGGAATATGGTAAATAATCAATGTAACAATTATGTGATACCGAATCTTAGTCAACCATTAATAGACATGATTCATCTTAATAAACTGAGCCAAGAAAATTCAGTTTTAAATAAATCAAAGCGTATACTAGACTTGGTGCTCACAAACATCGCGTCGTCACAGTGTACAGTGGAAAAATCTAGTGACATTATCAGTGTTATAGATCCCCTACACCCTCCTCTTCAAATAACTATATCTATGGCAACTGATTCTGCTCTTCCCTATAACGAGAATGCGAATGTTTATAATTTTAGAAAAGCGAATTATTCCAGTATCATTAGTAGTCTAGCGGATATTAATTGGACTGATGTATTCTGTAAATGCGTTGATGTGAATGAAATGACGTATCTGTTTTATAATATCTTGGACGATCTAATTAAAAAGTATGTTCGCAGTAAAAATATAAGGAATAGTTCTTCTCCACCTTGGCTTAATGCCTCCCTGAAAAGAACTATACGTGAAAAAGAAAAAATTAGAAAACGTTACAAAAAATATGGGAATCCATTAGATGAGATCGAACTACAAATATTAAATAAACGATGTAATTTTTTAGCAAACATTTCTGACAAGAAATTTATTGAAGAGGCTGAAAAAAGCATTAAAACAAACCCTAAAATGTTTTGGTCATTTATCAAAAAGAAGAAAGGTGGGAAGAGTAGTTATCCTCACACAATGACAGATGGTGCCGCAACTTCTTCTGATGGTAAAGGTATATGTGATTTGTTTGCCTTGTACTTTGCAACAGTCTATGATCCAAATAATTCTACAGGTAATAGCGGTACAGATCTAAAGGGCAGTCACTGGAACACTATTTACAACCATAGCCTTGAACTTGCGGCACCTTTTTTCAGTAAGGATAAAATATTGAAGGCTTTGAAATCCTTAGACCCCCACAAAGGGGCGGGACCGGATGGTGTACCCCCTATATTCATTATTGCATGTGCTGATGAGCTGGTGACACCTATTTATTTAATTTAGTTAAAATCACTTGAATCAGGAATATTTCCTGATGTCTGGAAAACGGCAAAAGTTGTACCCATTCATAAGGCAGATAACGTTAAATTTGTAAATAATTACAGACCAATTTCGATTTTACCAACCTTAGGTAAGATTTTCGAACTTTTAATTTGCCCCGTCTTACAAAATCATTTAAGTCACTATCTTACCGACTCTCAGCATGGTTTTGTTAAGACTAGGTCTACCTGCACTAATCTTACTTTATTTACTGAAACTATAGTGGAAGCTCTGGATAAAGGCAGTGAAGTTGACGTAATATACACTGACTTCAGTAAGGCGTTCGATAGAGTTCCTCATAATATTCTCCTAACAAAGCTGCGAGCGTATGGTGTCACTGGCTCGTTGTTGGCATGGTTGGAATCATATCTACACAATCGCAGCTTTTATGTCGTCATTAATGGTTTCAGCAGTGTCCCTATACAAATAACATCTGGCGTACCGCAGGGATCACATTTAGGTCCAGTGCTCTTCAATGCCTTTATAAATGACATTCCCACTTGTTTCTTTCATACTATACCTTTCCTCTATGCCGATGACTTAAAGTTGGTTGGCATTTCTGAAACTTTAGAGGATATAAAAAGAATTCAGGAGGATGTTGACCGTATGACTGAATGGTGTCGTGAGAACCAAATGGAATTAAATATAAAAAAATGCTACCACATGAAATTCAGTAGAAAGCTTCACTCGCAAGAAAGTACCTACCTAATACATGGAACACCCATCAATAAAACAAAAGAAATCAGAGATTTGGGGGTTATTTTTGATGAAAAATTTACTTTTGTCCCTCATATAGAGAGTGTTGTAAAAAAAACATACAAAATGTTAGGATTCGTAATACGTAATACGAAGGTTTTCAAGAACAAACAGGTAAAAATCCTTTTGTACTATAGTCTTGTGCGTAGCCTAATAGAATATTGTAGCACTGTATGGAGACCGCATTACGCAACACATTCTTTGAGGTTAGAGCGACTTCAAAAAAGATTGTGTCAAACTTAGCATATAGATGTGGATTGCACAAAAAGATAAGGTCCTACGAACAAAGATTACGTCATTTTAATATGATTACGTTAGAGAAACGCAGAGACTTACTGGATTTATCATTTCTGTATAAATTATTTAAAAGTGAAATTTACTGTCCACCTTTACTTCAAAAGTTTAAACTCCGCGTTCCCATAAGAAATCCTCGCGCTCCCATAACCCCGCTTTGTCCGCCTCTTCGCTTATGGTTAAAGGTCTAAAGGTTATGTAAATTGTATAACGGTTATAGTGACGCAGTTGACATTCATTCGGATTCATTTACCAAAGTTAGGTCAATTATTTTGAATTTGTAAATTAATTTAATTTTATAAGGTTTTACATAAGTACTTCATACTAACTGATAAAACTATAGTTTGTGCATTTTCTAATTATTAGATTTAAGTGTTCTCTTTTTTATTGTGCATGCTGTGTTTACCTTAAAAGTTTGTTACGTTTAGTTTAAGTACCTATTGTGTAGTATTAAGTCAAAATGTTTTAACGTAAGCAAACACTGGTGAACCTAAATAAATAAATAAATAAATAAATAAACATTACATACATAAATTACCGTAGAACCGGGTTAGGCCACGTTCGCACGGACGTAATATTATCGCGCGTTGAAGCGATTTTTTGACGCCTTGAAACAGAACTTATGGAGTTTCTCTAATCCGTTCACACGCGAGCGATTTTTTTACGCGGCGTTATTTTATCGCACATTGCCCGATTGACGGCGCGACGATGGACGCGATGGAAATACAACATACGGGCAGCCCTATTGGCGTTCATACAAGCGTTTTTCTAACGCTACCTACTGTCAGTGGGTAACTATTTTTACGTCATTAGGTTTATTTTCATTTAGGTGATACCTACCTAAATAACCCAAGGACTCATTTGGGAATCTTGTCGCTGTATTTTATTAAGGCCAACAAATAAGCAGTAGTTTATCAAATGAGCTGATTGACATTCTCATATTAATCGAAGAATTTTTGAGGAAATCGTTGAAGCTTGCTGTACTGAGTGTAAAATTGACCAGTAAGATAACTCTTTCTGAATGAAGAGGATGAAACCAGTACTGCCTTCTATTTGCTTATCGTTTCTTAATGTCGTCCGAATTCATGATTGGTACGCCTGCAGTCCGCACCGTGTGAGCACAAAACGCCCAGCGATTTTTTTACGTCTATGCGAACACCTCTGGTTCCTAGGCGTTGACGTTGCGATATCGCCCCGCTAACGCAACGCCTTTCTGCACGCCCGTGCGAACGTGGCCTTACTTTGACCCTAGGGGGTAACTTTGTCTCACATTTGAAAACAGTATAAACATATCGTCCTGTGGTAAAGTGAACTTTTATCTATCAGCTGCAGGCCATTGTAGAAGGATTAAGAGAGGTATTATTGCTCAGTTGATTATTGTATTGCAAAAAAAAGTTTAAAAAATATTCTATTTTGGGTCAAAGTTACCCCTAGGGTCAAAGTAACCCGGTTCTACGGTAATTTGCCGTCGCCATATTGATGATGTTTTTATTTTTATTAAAATTGTCCAGACGCAAAGTGTTGCATATTTATTATAATTAAAACTACTTACCATAACACCGACTCTTACATTCAACAAGTAGTTTTTCAAGGTTTTGTGGCGTCCGAAAGAGGTTACATTCCTTGCGGCTTTCGGCGTCACAATTAAGAGAATAAATATGAGGTGACAAGTTGTCATCCATGTCAACGGTTTTCGTTTATATTGACAGGAACAATTTTCCTATATAGAATTTTACGAGTTACGTTCTAGATAATATTATTTAGCTGTAATCGTTTGTACATAATTGCAATATGCAGGTGTAAATATATATAGTGTAAATACAGTGCGAGTTTGATTCCTGGTTCCGTCCGTCCTGACCTTGAGAGAGTTTGGGGACATTGTCACCCGCACATTGGTGACCCAGATCGAAGAAGCATCCTTCCGGCGGGCGGCGCACACTGGTAGCGGTCAACAGTTGCTCACGGTGTGGCCCGTATCGACGCGACCGACGCCCACGCCGACGGACACGGACGGTAGGATACCACGGCTCGATGTTCAATCGCCGTGGCTGAAATTGTGCCGATTTGCGCATCCAGTTCATCAGTTCCTGAATCGTTTCTCGCTTGAGGCATCGAGTTCGACAGACTTCGTGGTCTCCGTGTCGACATACGTATTTATACTATTGTACATGTCATTATACAGTGTGTAGTAATTTTTTAGATTGTAGCGATGACTTAAGTTTTAATTTAAGAATTTTATGTGGTGTTTCATACTTTTTTCCCCCTTGTTTCGTGTTTGTGTATATTTAAATTAATATATCATGGCTGAGACGGAACAATTACGGGAACAGTTTAGACTGCTTCAGGAGCGTGTTTTAAGCCTGCAGTCTGTGGGTGACCAAGCCCAGGTTAGTGAGGTGAAAATAAAACTTCCCGCTTTTTGGGCAGACAAGCCGAGGTTGTGGTTTGCTCAGGCTGAGGCTCAGTTCGAGATCCACAGGATTAAGGCCGACACCACAAAATTTGGTCACGTGCTGTCCATGCTGGACACAAGACTGGCATCCGAGGTTGAGGATGCCATCACCAATCCTCCGGCTGAGGATAAGTACGACCATTTAAAGAAGGAGTTAATAAGTAAACTCTCAGTTTCGAGGAGCCAGCAGATACGTCAATTGCTTAGTGACGAAGAGCTGGGAGACAGACGCCCGTCAGCTTTCTTGCGCCATCTTCGCTCCCTTGCCGGCACGGAGATGGGTGATGACAGCATCCTTCGTGAGTTATGGATGCGCCGTCTCCCTCGCAAAGTACAGCGCATTCTTATTGCTCAAAAGGACCTGCAGCTGGATAAGGTGGCTGAAATAACTGATGCTATTGTTGAAGCATCGACTCCACCTCCCGCAGCTGTTCATGCCGTGAATTCTCCGGAGTTGTCCGCTATTATGCAACGCCTGGAAGAATTGTCTCAGAAAGTTGAGGCTCTTTCTCTTGAGCGTTCACGTTCTCGTTCTGCATCTCGTTCTTCGTCCAGGACCAGCTCCAGATCCAGGGATCGCCTTTGCTGGTACCATCGCACTTTCGGTACTAAGGCCTCCAAGTGCATTTCATCCTGCTCCTAGAAATCAGACCAGCGGGGAAACGATCCCAGCAATCAGTAGAGGCGGCGGCTGATTGCTCGAAGCCTAGCCGTCGTTTGTTTGTCACTGACTCCAAGTCTGGCCATCGGTTCGTTATTGATACCGGATCAGACATAAGTTGTTTTCCTCGCCATCTACTTACAGATGATTATCCCGCAACTACGTTTGATGTCAGCGCTGCTAATGGCAGCACCATCAGAACGTATGGCCCCGTTTTAATGCGATTAAATTTAGGTCTTCGACGGGAGTTTCGTTGGAATTTTGTTATTGCAGACGTCAGTGTACCCATTATTGGTTCAGATTTTTTAGCTGAATACCACTTAATGCCGGACTGTCATAATCAACGGTTACTTGATGGTCTCACTAAGATTACTGTTGCTGCAATCGCTGCCAATAGTACACAGGCTAGTGTTAAAGCTGTTGTAGCTGATTCACCTGCCGCCGCTCAGATATTGTCAGAATTTCCTGAGATTCTACGTCCACCAGGTCTACCTCGGGTTGTAAAGCACAAGACCCTGCATCACATCATTACCACTGAAGGCCCTCCGGTTTCATGCCGTCCTCGCAGACTTGCGCCGCAGAAACTTCAGGCTGCTAAAAAGGAGTTTGAGCTGATGATCAACTGTGGAACGGCTCGTCCCTCCAGCAGTTCCTGGGCATCTCCGCTGCACATGGCTCGCAAGGGAGAAAACGGCTGGCGTCCTTGTGGCGATTACCGCGCGTTGAACGCCAGAACGGTTCCCGACCGGTATCCTGTTCGCCATATTGCAGACTTTGCACAAAGTTTGGCTGGCGCTACTGTCTTCAGCACTCTTGACTTGGTAAAAGCGTGCCAACAAGTGCCGGTTAACGAGGAGGATATTTGCAAGACAGCCGTTACAACACCATTCGGATTGTTCGAGTTCCCCTTTATGACGTTTGGTTTACGGAACGCTGGACAGACTTTCCAGCGTTTCATTGACGAAGTCGTAAGGGGACTCGACTTCTGTTATCCATATGTTGATGACATTCTGGTGTTCTCGAAGACCCTAGAGGAGCATGTCGAGCACCTTCGCATTTTGTTCCAGCGATTGCGAGACTATGGTGTGGTGATCAACCCCGTCAAGTACGTTTTTGTGGCCGATGACGTGAAATTCCTCGTTTACAGAACTAGCAAAGACGGCTTTAGTCCTCCTCCAGAAAGAATTGAAGCCTTGCGAAGCTTTCCTCTACCGAAAACGGTTGAAGGACTTCGCAGGTTTCTCGGCATGGTGAATTTTTATCGCCGTTTCCTGCCGGGTGCAGCTGAGATGCAGGCACCGCTTATCGATGTGTTAGCATCATCTAAGCTGAAAGGCTCGAAGCCTGTGCCATGGACACCGGATTTGGAGCTCGCTTTCCAGAAGTGTAAAGACCACCGAGTAGTGTTACACTTCTAGCTCATCCAGTTCCTAATGCCCAATTGGGATTATTCACGGACGCGTCCTCCAGCCATGTTGGGGCTTGTTTACAGCAGAAGGTCGAAGGCCATTGGCAACCTTTAGCTTTCTTTAGCAAAAAGCTGCCTGCTAAACAATCCACCTGGCCTACATATTACAGAGAGCTCTTGGCTGTTTATGAAGCAGTTCAGCACTTTCGCCACATCATGGAGGCGCAAAACGTGACTGTTTTCACAGATCATAAGCCGCTGATTTACGCGTTTTCCCAGCGGCGCGAAAAGTTACCCCCTGTGCAGCTCAATCACTTGTCTTTCATTTCTCAGTTTACGACGGATATTGTTCATGTAAGTGGGAAAGACAATTTGGTTGCAGATGCCTTGTCGCGTGTGGAGGCTCTTTCTTTTGAAAGTGATTTCACGGCTCTTGCACAAGATCAGGCGTCAGATCAAGAGTCACAGGAGGTTCTTACCGGTTCTTCGCTGAAATTAGAGAAGATTGTTTTACCCGGAACGGATATTTCAATTTTCTGAGACATTTCAACTGGTAAACATCGGCCATATCTGACCCCCTCTTTCCGTCGCCCTTATTTTGACAAACTGCATTGTCTTAGTCACCCTGGCGTGCGAGCATCTGCTCGCTTAGTTGCCGAGCGATTTGTGTGGCCTGGCATGCAGAGTGACTGTCGTAACTGGGCGCGAGCCTGTACGAGCTGTCAACGGAGCAAGGTGCCCAGACATACTGTGACGCCTTTGGGGCAATTCCCTACTCCATCGGGGCGTTTTCGCCACGTTCATATTGACATCATTGGTCCTATGCCTCACAGCCGAGGATTTCAGTACTGTCTCACAGCTGTGGACAGATTTACCAGGTGGCCCGAAGCATGGCCGATGGTCAATATGACGGCAGAGACGTTCTTCCGGGGATGGGTTTCTCGCTTCGGCGTTCCGTCTGTCGTGACGACGGATCAGGGGCGCCAGTTCGAGTCTGTTCTTTCCGGAGTCTCTTGCAACTTTGTGGCACACAGAGGATACGCACTACGAGCAACCATCCTTGTGCAAATGGTCTGGTAGAGCGTATGCACAGACAGCTTAAGGCGGCTCTCATGTGTCACAATGACACGTGGCACAAAGCTTTGCCAGTGGTCCTCCTTGGGATGCGATCTTGTTTGAAGGAAGATCTTCAAGCGTCCCCGGCCGCTTTAGTATATGGGGAGTCTCTGTGCTTGCCAGGAGAATTTATGTGCCCATCTCCTGTGAACCGCATTGGAGAGGCTAATTTCGCGGATCAACTTCAAAAGCACATGGCGCTTTTAAGTCCAACTCCACCCTCGCGTCACGGCGAACGTCGCCCGTTTGTTTTTAGGGATCTGTAGAAGGCGACCCATGTGTTTTTGCGAGATGACTCTGTATGGACTTCTTTAAAACCACCGTACTCGGGTCCTCACAAGGTGGCATCTCGTGCTCAGGATGGAAAAACGCTGACGATTTTGATGGGTGATAGGCGACTTACTGTAAGCCTTGACCGAGTAAAGCCAGCTTTTGTCTTGAGCGACCCATCTCCTCCGGGTTCTTTGCCAGCCGCTGTTCTTGGGTCTCCTGCACCTGTTACTGATTCCGGACTGCCGTCTCAGCCCGGTGGCTGTATACCGGTGTATATCATACCCGTTCAGGAAGAAAGGTTCGCTTTAGGGTTCCCATTGATGTATAGTTTTGTAAATAGTGTGTACATAAGTTAGTTTTTTTTTTGTTTTTTTTTTTACTCCGTAGGGGGGTGATGTGGCGTCCGAAAGAGGTTACATTCCTTGCGGCTTTCGGCGTCACAATTAAGAGAATAAATATGAGGTGACAAGTTGTCATCCATGTCAACGGTTTTCGTTTATATTGACAGGAACAATTTTCCTATATAGAATTTTACGAGTTACGTTCTAGATAATATTATTTAGCTGTAATCGTTTGTACATAATTGCAATATGCAGGTGTAAATATATATAGTGTAAATACAGTGCGAGTTTGATTCCTGGTTCCGTCCGTCCTGACCTTGAGAGAGTGCGGGACATTGCCACCCGCACAGTTTTAAATAATACAAATGATATGGACTTTATTATTATCAGCATAACATTCCTTTTAATTAATTAATATTTTGAAAATTCTCGAGAACAGGAAATATGAATTTGAATTAAGTTCTACTACAACCAAACCATGAGCTCACTTTAGCACGCGCAGGCCTGCCAAACTGTCATAATGGGCGATTTTCTGAAAGCTCAGTCACTAGATGGCGCTGTCCCACCTATGCAGTTAGAAGGAACGGAACGTTATAAATTTTACCTTGACGCGACTTTTTTACGTAAAACGGAACGTCAGACAGATGTTATTTATTTACCTAAATCTTTAAATTTACCTTTTTCGTTTCTGTTCCTCACAGTAGTACTTATTTAATATATTATTAGTTTCCTTTGGGTTTTTAAAAAGTAATTAATTTAAATTTGTTTCATACCAAAATATACCATAGACATGTACATACTTATTCAACGCCATCTAGTGAAGCAATTGGAAGCTTTTTTTTTTTAAATGGCCTCTCAGAAAATCGCTCATTATAGCAGTTTTTAAAAAGTTGGTCTCAAGCAGCTATAAAAAGCCTGCTAAGGGTGGTATTCCACTTATCTCAAATATTTGATCAAAGAAATGGGCGATTTTCTGAAAGCTCAGTCACTAGATGGCGCTGTCCCACCTATGCAGTTAGAAGGAACGGAACGTTATAAATTTTACCTTGACGCGACTTTTTTACGTAAAACGGAACGTCAGACAGATGTTATTTATTTACCTAAATCTTTAAATTTACCTATTTCGTTTCTGTTCCTCACAGTAGTACTTATTTATTATATTATTAGTTTCCTTTGGGTTTTTAAAAAGTAATTAATTTAAATTTGTTTCATACCAAAATATACCATAGACATGTACATACTTATTCAACGCCATCTAGTGAAGCAATTGGAAGCTTTTTTTTTTTTTAAATGGCCTCTCAGAAAATCGCTCATTGGACGAGGACGATTAAAGATCTTTGATACGTGGAATACCACTAATAATTTTGTTCGTTATTAAATGAATGATCAAGCAATTCTGTGGTTTTTGGAGGACGAAAGCTTTCCGCAATAGAAAGAAAAAAGCGTGGCGTAAAGTAATACGAGATCAAAGCAATCCATTGGAAGTTTACGACAAAATGGATTTTATTCGGAGGTTTTGGTTTCGGGGCCCTTTAGACCTCTGATGCCCCCTGATTCACTAACCATCGGAAACGGAATCTGATTTGCAGTCTGTGCTTTGTCTTTGCCTATTCTATAGTGAGTGACAGAGACAGTGCATACATTCCGCTGTCGGGAGCGTTTCCAACGGTTTGTGAATCCGGAGGCTGATACTGCAGCGGCAACGAAATCTAGAGATTAATCCGTTCAGGCAAGAGTCAGTGAGTTCTACCCATTCAAAAATTAAAACAAGAGTCTTACAAGATTCTTATTTTCTCGACCTTTGTAACATTTAAATTATTTATTTTAGTTATTGTCTGCTTTGTCCTTTTTTGCCACCGGCTTCTCTGAAAAACCTGTGGCTGTGGGGGACATTGGGGGCATTCCATGGCACAACAAACCGTGTCAAGTAGGTTACTGCTGCATTATTGTGAAGCGTTCCGAGCGCTTTTTTCTTTAATAAGAACTTCTCCACGAACGCTGCGTTTGTGGATTAGTCCGTATTAAAGAACGACACTCAAGTGGAGATCTCTTCTATCTATCTCAAGCAGCTTAAAAACAATAAGGCGGCGGGCGATGGCGCAATCACAACAGAGTTTGTGAGTGCGGGTGGTATAAGCCGATACCTACTTAAAGTCCTTCAGAAGCTTTTCAATTCAGTCATCCTTAAGGCCAAATCGCCAAAGGCATGGGGCAAAAGCGATGTGATACAGTTTTTCATGAAGGGTGATAAATCTCTCTTGAAGAACTACAGACCCATCTCGCTTCTGAGTCATATCTAAAAGTTGTTTTCGAAAGTTATTACCTACGAATCGTCTCGCACGCAGGTTCGACAACTTCCAACCTCCAGAACAAGCCGGGTTCCGGAAAGGCTATAGTACCATAGACCACATTCATAAGCTGCAGCAAGTTATACAGAAGACCGAAGAGTACAACTTGCCACTTTGCTTGGCGTTCGTGGACTATGAGAAAGGCTTTGATTCGATCGAGACCTGGGCCGTGCTGCAGTCTCTCCAGAGGTGCCAAATAGACTACAGGTACATCGAGGTGCTGAGGTACCTATACCAAAACGCAAACGCCTTCATGTCAGTCCGATCACAGAACCAGAGCTCTTGGCCTATCCAACTACTGCGAGGGAGGTGTGAGAGAGGGCGAAGTCATCTCTCCGAAACTGTTCACAGCTGCGGAGGAAATTTTTAAGCTTCTGGACTGGAAAGGATGGGGCATCAACATCAATGGCGAGTACCTAACACACCTACGGTTTGCCGATGATGTAGTTCTTATGGCTGCTGAGACCTTGGAAGACCGAACACAATGCTCGAAGATCTCAGTAATGCTCTTCAAAGAGTGGGTCTTAAGATGAACATGGATAAGACGAAAATCATGTGACTCGAGTCGGGTGTAGATCGAGAAACCTATCTCTTGTCTAAGACCTATGTCGATATACCGAGCACAGTTTGACAGCGAGACTCGTTGTTGCCCCCAGTACAGGTTGGCCGACCATGGTCGGCGACCATGACCAATACATCGTACATTGACACTTTTGAACGAACAAGTTTAAAAAGGTTCTTTCAAAAGTGTCAATGTACGATGTATTGGTCATGGTCGCCGACCATGATCGGCCATCGTGTACTGGGCGCATTGGGTGGAGAAAACTATCTCGAGCTCGACAAAAATAATTGCCATTATTAAATAATTACCATTATTGCCATGTTTTATTATTTACCGGTTTTTAGTTACCGGTCATATTTTTATATAGTTTAGGAGCAATGGATAATGTTCTGAATGATTTCTATCCTTTATTTTGATACATTATTTTACTCTGTCCTTTTTTCGGCGCAAAAGACATTTATCCAAGTTTGTATCAAATTGATGTGACAGATGAAAGAAGTGAAAAATTTGGGAGTTTTGCGCGGGAAGCAAAAAGAAAAGGACTGGCTTTATTTCTTAGTTTCTAAATTAGTTCTTTGTGGCTTTTATTGTGTTAGTGTGGTGGAATTAGTGCAATAATGTGCCATTAATGAAGAACAATTAAGTAAAAGTGAGAAATAAAGTAAGGCGATCCGTACGATTAATATTGATATCCCCGCGTAAAACTCCCATGACCATTGAAAGTGTGAACCACCCGCGCATTTTAATGAGTTAGGTTAGGTTAGCAAGAAAAGAAGCAAAAATAATAGGAAAAAAAAATACTAAAGACATAATAGTCAAGACAAGAGTCAAGACTAATGACGCGTGACGAGGCAGTATGATCTCAGATCCTAGCCTGTTCCTTTAGGAAGGAATTAAAAAACAAAAACTTTCCTTTCCTTGACTGCGATGTTGCCAATGAAAATTTGTCAGTTGCCGTGTCGTGTCAGTGAAATTACCTACCTTATACCGGCGGAAAATCAAAAATATCCGTATTTTGATACAATTAATTACTGCTCTCAGAGCTTTCGGAAATGCCGTATTTGTATGAAAACTTTTGGCATAAGCTGTCGTACCACGGTTACCTTTTAACCACTTGTCTGTTGATTGCCGGATTCCGCCATATGCTCGGTCTGTTGAAAGCCGGAATCCGCCAAAAATTTTCAAAATGAAAAGTTTTTTTGAATTTTATTTAATAAATTAAACGTGTGTTTTGTTTTTAACAAAAAAAACAATATGTAAAGTATAATCTAGGCTCAATGTTCAATGATTTTATGAACCGCTTGCCATTTAAAAATAAAATAAAGAGCGCGCCAAAAACTGAGGGATTTTCTGACAGATGATTAAAAAAGAAAAAAGTTAGTTCCAAAAAACTCAACAGATGGTGTTCATCAGACATGGGTTTGCTTTTTTAAATTTGCTGGCAAGGGCCCTGTTTAACCATTTTTACAAGTCTACAATTATGTAAGAAAGCTAGTGAAGTACTTGTATTTTTACTCTAGTAGAACATCAGAATCACAAGTTGGCGGCCATTTTAAAAGAAATCATTCACTATTATTACGAGTGTAATGTCAGTGACATTGACAATAAGATAATAGTAGATTGTATTACAAGGGAGCAAAATAGCATATTTACGGCGAGGGCGCTATTTTTAATCCAGAGGGGAGTGAAGGATTCTATAGTAGAATCCCGAGCGTAGTGAGGGATTCTAAAGTAGAATCCTGAACGCAGCGAGGGATTCAATATACGTCGCCCGAGGTGAAAATAATTTTGCGGCCGAGTAATACACTCTACTTTTATTTCGAATTTATGGAAAGTAAATACACTTTGCTTTTCATAATAAGAAAAGCTTCCAGGCGGTGACATTGGGTGGATATAGATCTGATTATGTATCTATACCATCCGGTGTACCCCAGGGCTCACACTTGGGTCCCTTATTTTACAACGCTTACATATTTGACATTTATACCTGCCTTCAAAGTGCTAACCACTTATTATATGCCGATGATAAAAAAATATACATGTCAATTCAATCGCAAGAAGACTGTCTGGCTCTTCAGCGAGACTTGGACAGTTTATGTAATTACTACAATAAAAATAAAATTTCTGTTAGCTTCAACAAATGTCAATGTATAAGTTTTACCCGTAAACCTAAGCCTTTGCTATATGAATATAGTCTTAATGGCATTGTAATAGAAAGAGTGAAGGAGGTGCGGGACCTTGGAGTCACGCTTGACTCGAAGATGGCTATGACTACCCATATCGACACCATAGTAGATAAGGCTTACCGATCTCTTGGATTTGTAATGCGTACATGCCAACCTTTTAAAAGCTTACTGAGTTTTAAAATTGTTTACTTTGCTTACGTAAGATGCATTTTAGAATACGCAAGTCCCATTTGGTCACCTTATTACGCAGTACACATTAATCGTTTGGAACGCATTCAAAAAAAATTTATAAAACATCTTAATTTTAAATTTAATAAAAGTGCTCTTTCATATTCTGAAAATTGTCGAACTTATAATCTTCTTACTTTAGAAGAAAGGCGGGATATGCTTGAGATGGGTTTGCTTTTTGACGTAGTGCGTGGACGACTCAATTGTCCCGACCTCCTCTCCGCCATATCTCTATGCGCGCCATCTCGACGTACGCGTCACACACCTTTGTTTCGTGTACCCACTCACTCAACTAACTATGGTCAAGGTTCCATTCTCACCCGCTTAGTTAGTAAATATAATGATAAATTTTCTGGGGTCGATCCGTTTATTGGTTCTAAACAATCGTTTAATAAACATATTTACAATATCTTACAAAATATGTAAAGGCCGTTGTACACGTTGGCCCAGCCGTTGGCCGGTGCATCTTGCATTGGCACTCCTGAACGATCATGTGGTTAGGATTCTTTCGGGGGTGTCAGTGTTCGATGTATTGGCCGATGGTTGGGCCGACGTATACAGCCGTCATAAAGGCGGATGCTCTCACCCGCTTAGCTAGTAAATATAACATAAATTTTCTGGTGTCGATTCGTTTTTTGGTTCTAAACAATCGTTTAATAAACATATTTACAATGTCTTACAAAATATGTAAAGGCCGTTGTACACGTTGGCCCAGCCGTTGGCCGGTGCGTCATGCATTGGTACTCCTGAACGATCATGTGGTAGGGTTCTTTCGGGGGTGTCAGTGTTCGATGTATTGGCCGATGGTTGGGCCGGCATAAAGGCGGATGCTCTCACCCGCTTAGTTAGTAAATATAACGATAAATTTTCTGGTGTCGATCCGTTTTTTGGTTCTAAATAGTCGTTTGAAACATATTTACAATCGTCTTACAAATATGTAAAGGCCGCTGTACACGTTGGCCCGGCCGTCGGCCGGTGCGTCGTGCATTGGCACTCTTGAACGAACATGTTTTGGAGGGGTTCTTTCGGGGGTGTCAGTGTGCGATGTGTTGGCCGATGGTTGGGCCGGCGTTTACAGCCGGCATAAAGGCTGATGCCGCAGTTATATTTGCGTCGAACCAGCACCTATAGTACGACGAATAATAATTGGCGAAACATTGGTGTGGCCGCAGCATGGCACTCGCGGAGATCACAGCATTTTTGTATGAACTGTATTTTGCTTTTGTTTTTATTCATATTTTATTGTGCCATTGAGTCATGTCGTAGTGGGCTTTCCCGCAAGGTTTCACACATCCTGGCATCGCGGCGGTCCGGGTATCTCGTGCGGGCCGCCCGCACGGGCGGTTGTGTCAGTGGCGGGGCCGTATCATGACTCCCGTGTTTGCGGGAGATATGTTGCGGCCGGGCTATGGACATCTCGGGCGTGCGGGCGACCCGTGCGGGCCTCCCGGGTGGCCGCGAGTCCAGCTTTTGCATTAGTTGTGCTCGCGTGTAATGGGGTATAATGTGTTCAGATTATACATATACATAATTATATATATTGTATTTATATGATTCAATCTATCATTCTTATTGTAGATATTGCGAGGGGCGGGATTTTTTCCATGTTCTGATTTGTTTTGTGGTCCCCGAAGTTTCGGCACGGTTGCTGGGGTGTCGGGGGATCTGCAGCGGGTCGGGCCATGGTGGGCCGAGTCCCTCTTTTCGTAGTGTTTGCAGTATTAATGACCATGAAAGTTTAAAAATTATTTAAAAATTATTATTGCTATTATTTATATTTAATTACATATATTTTAAAATACACCTAAAGAATTAGGATGTCATTGTTATTATTGGACGAAGTGGTATCTGATTCAGTACTATAGTTTTTATTTTACTGCTCCTAATTCACCACAAATTTATAAGTATTGTAATTTGTTAAAATTAACTCTCAACTAGATTTTGTAATCTTTAATGGTTGCTAAAATAGGTTTTTTTATCTGATTTGTTAATATTACCTATATTGAAGTGTTTTTTAACTCACCACAACATTATCAGTATTGTAGTATTGTAATTTATTGTAAAGTACCCGGTGCTGGTTCGGCGAGTCCGTTGGCCGAGCGCGCTGTCGTGTGCATGGCCGGTTTGCGAAGGATTGCCATTGCTGCGGGCCCTGTATCTGTATACGTTGGGCGATCGTGCTGGGCCGGCGGGTTCGGCGATCCGGTACTGGGTCGCAACAAGCTGCCTAGTTCATGGGGATATTTGTGTTGTGTTTGGCCGAGACATTGTTTTGTCTCTTTTGCTCAAACTGGAAAAGCCATTTGTGTAACGGGGGCAGAGCAGTGTTTGGGTTTGACATGGCTTGGATGCTGCTGTGAATGGGGCAGTAGGTTTGTAAGTAATCTTACTAATAACTTTAATCGGTTTGTATGTTGGGTTATCTGATACTTTACTAGTATTTTTATTGTTCTGTTTATGACTTAAGTACCTAATTACCTTAAATTCATCAAAATTATATTTTTTTAAATTCTAGCTCATACTTAATTTAAGTAATTTTGTGGATAACTATAATTGGCCCTCAACCATGTAAACTTTGCATCTTTGTAATTTTTTTTATTATTGTGCTGTTGTTATCCTGAATAAAGAAATAATAATAATAATAATAAAAGCAACAAAAACAACTAAAACTACCTAGAAAAATAAAAGAATGATGGCGGGGGGCATAGCCTTCTCTATTTTTTTATTATATTTAAAAAATTTGAAGTTCAATTAAACAAAAATTAAAAAAAATTATATGTCCATCGGATGCCTCCTATGTATCTCCGGGGTTTCTAGCTTCGACGCACCGTTTTTGAGATATTCTCATTTTTATAAAATTCATTTTTGAAACAGTTCCGGCCCCTTCACCCCATACAACATCAGTAGAAAACTTTTTCATTGCCGATGAGATAACTCTATGGTTGACTGTAACCAAATTCAGTTCTATTTTTAAAAATACTTTTACACCCTAGGGTGCAATGCAGAGTTTTGAACCCGCTGCTCAGTTTAAAGGCCTGATCAGACGAGGGACTGTCCGCCGAGTACTTTTTTGTCCATCGATATAGATCTCTTATAAATTGTATCGAATAACGCACACAAGGAACTAAAAGTACCGCGGACAAAAAGTCCCCGAAAGTACGGCGGACACCGAGAGACTGCAGGTCTACTCTAATTCAACGAAAAACGAAATTTCTTTCGAAACTTCGCACATTTCCTACCACCGACTTCTTCGTTTCGAAACTTCGTTGAAACGAAAATGCTTTGACGTTTAAATTTTCTAAGCCTACTCTAATTCAATTTAATAACGAACGAAAATTGAAGTTTGGCAGTTTTTAGTTCGCAGTTTTGACGAACTCAAAAGCGTTACCTTTCTATTTTCGTTAGGGTCGATTTTTATTAAAATATTAACTGATATGGCTACGAGGCAGCTTTTAATCGCTGCTGCTTTGCGCGAAGAACGCTTGGAGAGGAGAAAGAACCGGCAGCACCTGCGAAATCAGTTATTTATAGCGAATATTCCCGATCTAGAGTTTATAGGAAATTACAGACTCAGTCGGGAATTATTCGAGGAGCTGTGGACTGAGATAGTGCCTTTATTACCTCCAGGGGCAAGGCGACAAGAGTTCAAGCCAACCCTTAAAGTAAGTTTGTACTATGTAAACACGCATTTCAATGAACTTTTCGATTTTACTTTTCATAAGCCTGGTTATCGCTTTTCAGATATAGATATTGACTTAAACAACAGCACTTAATGCACCGCATACAGGTACTAGCAAAGCACATAAGATTTCTTCAAAATCTCAAAAAAGGAATCATATTAAGCGGAAATAAGTAGTAAATATAGGTACCTAGTGATAACCGATTAACGATTTTTTCATTTACTTCATTTTCAATACTAAAGTTCTATTTTATTTATTTTCAGGTGATTCTGGATATCTTCTAAGGGAGTGATGACACCCGTCGATAATGCTGTTGAGGACTCTCTAGAGGGAAGATACTGCCATCCAAAAACGTCCACGCTGCACCGTTGAACGCACATTTGGTGTATTGAAAGCTCGATGGTAGAGATGTCTTTTGCCTAGCTTGTCCATTACTGCCCAGAAACAGCAGCTAAAATTATAGTAGCCTGCTATGTGTATAGTACATATGTATAAGGGCTGGTATGGAGGTCCGGAGTTTTTTTTTCCCGAGGAGGGAGGTCCCTATTTGACAGAAGAGGATCACCAAACGGACAGAGCCAGGCAGATTCGCAGGGAAATTGAGACAGCCGCATCTTCGACTCGAGCTTTACAGGCAGGTCGAGGGAAAAGCGCTATATTAATACAAACTTTAGAAAGGAACCAGGAAGATACATTCATACCAAACCAATTAATAAAATTGTAATATTGGAATAAAACCCACTTGTGTAACTTTTTTTTTGTCATAGGAGATAATCATCAGTGTCTCAGTTAAATGTACCTACGACAAGACGAGGAAATCGTTATGTATGCCTAACTGCGTGTTTGCTACATATTTGCTTGCTGCATTCTTATAATATCCAAATAAAATGTAGCCTATGTCACCCGGGAAGAATGTAGCTTTCTAATGGTCAAAGAATTGTCTAAATCGGTCTAGTAGTTTCGGAGCCTATTCGATGCAAGCAAACAAACAATCAAATCTTTCCTCTTTATAATATTAGTTTAGAAGACTAGCGGATCATCGCAGTTTTACCCGCTTGCTACCCGTTCCCGTAGGAATATCGGGATAAAAATATATAGCCTATGTCACTCGGGAAGAATGTAGCTGTCTAATGGTCAAAGAACTTTCCAAATCGGTCTAGTAGTTTTGGAGCCTATTCGATGAACAAACAAACAAACAAACAAACAATCAAATCTTTCCTCTTTATAATATTAATATAGATTAAAAAGACAATATCAATGTATTTAATGGTTTTTATTTCTTACTTCAATACATGATATTAGCTTACATTTAACATTTACAAAACAAGAAACATATCGTTACATATTACAACAAATTGGTTATAGGATAAGCACTGATTATACAACATTATAGTACATTATATTATAAACTTTATGAGAAAAAAAATCTCATATAAATATTAGAATATTTTCCTTTTAAACAAATATAAAGTTGTAGGTTCCTACCTAAAACCTATAACTTTATATTTGTTTAGTCCTTTTATCCTTCGCGAGCAGTCGCCCGGATAGCGAAAGGTCGTGGGTTCGAATCCCATCGCAGCTGGTTGTGAGACGGGTCGACTTTTTCTAAATACCTACTTCATTTTTAATTTTTCACTAATAAAAATTGCATAGTGTATGCAAGAAAGTAAAAAATTAAATAACTAAGCAATAAGTTTGAGGTGCGAGGTTGGAGTTGGTTGGTAACAGGAGAAAATCTTTATTATTTAAAGTTGTTCTCGCAATAGCTCACACAGCTGCAAATGGCATGGCAGCCCTGATGCCTGCGAGCTCAGCGTTCCTTACTGTCTCTCTCTCTACGCGCCCATCTTCACACTGGTATTACTGATACAACCTGCTTCTGACGTCTGTAGCAGGCAGGTAAGGCTGCAAAACAACATTCAAATAAGTTCCAAAATTGTATACCTACATACATTGCAGGGAATACTTATTATATTTTTTAGTGATACACAGTAACTTTCTTGTAATTTTAATTGTCTCCGTAGTTTAAAAGTATGTGGATCACAGAGGGCGGCACAGGTAGTTTTTGTATGGATTGTTAGGATGTAAGTATAATTAGGTACCTTTTGCCACTACTGAATCGTCTTTGTGCAACCACCCATGGAATTGAGAGTGTCGCACAACTCCTCCCACAGCCTCTTTGTCTGGACCTTTCCTTCTATACTCCTCAATCTCCCACGAGCATGATCTTTATGTTCATCGAGGAAATCGAGGAGTACAGTGATTTGCTGAGGAGTTGTCGAACAGGAATTTGGAGCCATACTGAAAAGATGTGGTGAAACTAAATAATAGGAACCTATTACGAAAATATTATTTAAATAAGAATTAGGCGTGCAAAACATAAATATTAATACTTACTTTCTTTGGTAACACCGTATAAATAACACCAAATTATGCACCAAATATTTTGAAATTTTGAAGTAACGGCTGACGGCTCAGCTAATGTCATACTGCGGACAAGTTACGTTGTCATACGACGACAAGCTTAAATCTGGGTCGGTGATAATCATTGGTACTAATTTTTCATACGAATGTTCATTTTGACACCTAATTTTGTACTGCAAGTGGCTCCTCTGTCACCGGAACATACAGGAATGTGGGACTATAGAGGTCAGTGGAGACTATAGACATCTTAACTTGGGCGGTTATCAGTCATTGAAAGGGTTCTTTTAGTGTCACTGTGTTTTTCGACATAAACTTGAATTTTAATTGCTCATTTATCAGTTTCTGGGTTATTAAACATAGTAAACCATTACTAATTAAATACATTCTTAAAATTATTAAACCAACGTTTTAATTTTAAAGTTAATTTAAAAACCGGTTATTTACCGTAAATGACATTAAAAGAACCTACGTAATGTTGTTCATTCCATTCGTTCACGAAAATTGTCTATGGATTCGAACTTTTCGTGCGCGTCCGAAAATGTTCAAGAGTAGCGGCAGAAACGAAACTTCGTTTAAATTTCTTTCGTTTCCGAAATTTCGTTTCGGAGAACAAGAGTAGAGCTCCTGGACTGGACAAAAGTTCGCGGTAGTCCCCGAAAAAAATAGAACAAACGTAAATAGGCGTAACAACGCACATAACGAACTTTAGTCTGCATTGAGCGCCCGATAGTGAAGTACGTCTTCGGGCAACAAATGACCGCACTCTATATGCGTTGAGTCCGCGACAAGTACCCGGAGGAAATATTTTGGACGTACAGGGACTTTTTGTCCCACGGGGACAACAGTCCTTCGTCTGATTAGGCCTTAAATATACATCACTTTTCGAATATGAGAAATGAAAAATATTTATCAGCCAATGCATTTATATGTCATTAGGTATTCCAATGACACTCTTTTTTGTAACCGTAAAAAACACTTGTTATTTACTTCGTGAAACAGAATTTACAAGTCCATGTTGCATTTCAAAGCTTGTGAACTTGTAAACTTGTATCTTTCGAGAAGTAGGCCCATCTCTTTGTGGTAATAAACAATAGAGGTGAGTGGATTCATGTCTGGTCAGCGACATCTATCGAGCTAATAAATAAACTTTTTTTTTATTTGCTGGTAGAAAATCTCTCATTGCCGGATGACAGTTCAACAAACAAGTGGTTAACCCCGATTGCCGTATAATCCGGCATTTACCGTACCACATTGGCAACACTGGTAGAGATATCCATAGATGTATTATTACATCTATGGAGATATCTTTCTCGACTACTCAACGGGTAGAAGACAAAGAACTCCGTCTCAACTGTCAAATTAAATGTCAATTGAAGAGAAAAGTGGTCGTCGGCGTCGTGCTCGCGACCGTAGAGTTTTGTCGACTTTTGACATTACACGAAGACTCGACAAGTTTCTCGAGGTGGTCATGCTCGCACCGACAGTTTCTCGATCTTGACCGGACAAAAGTGACATTTCGGGGTAGACAAAGCTTCTCTCGAGGCCGTCATGCTACGCGTGCTAGTTGACGTAAAATATTTTTGTGATCATTTGAGTATCGCATTTTGGCGCTGTAGGCAGATACGATGGTACATGAAACTAACATTAGTGATGTTCTTAGGTCGACTGTGGTAATGATAATATATCGATGATAATAAACATAATAAATATTTTTTTTTACAATCTAAGCCCGTAGTAAATTTCTTAAGAAACTGTCTACATGAACTTGATAACAGATAATATAAACTTAAATACTTTTTTATTTGTAAATACGTGTGTTACGTTCTGGCCTGGCTACGGCGGCGCCGGCGGCGGCGTCAATTAAGGCTGTAAACGGTACGGATACGTACCTCGTAGTACCTCGATGGAAAAAAAGAGTACCACAGTATTTCATCAATGAAACACATTTTTAGTGGCCGGGCTGCAACGCATAGGACCCAACCCGGCCACGCTTCTATCGAAATAAATACTAAGGCCACCAAAAATGTGTTATAACTGTTGAAATACTGTGGTACCTACTCTTTTTTTCCATCGAGGTACTACAAGGTACGTATCCGTACCGTTTACTGACACACACAAATACAGCCTTAATTGACGTTATATTACTTAATTCATGTTATAAAGGGGTAGCTTATACAAAATAAAAAACAGAAATAAGTACTGCTCAAGTAACAAGTTTATTTAAAAAAAAAAAGGTGTTATGTGTGAAGAAACACTAGGTGTCAAAATGTTTTGAAGAAAGTGAATCTGTTTCCTTCGGGGTCCAGTTTAGGGCTTTCATATTTTGTAACCACCTGTTTCTTAGACTCAATTCGGAAGGAAATCTGTAAAAATAATTGATCAAATTTTAATTAAGATCTACAAGTGTAATTTAAAACAAAAAAAGATTTATTACTAAAACCACGACTATTATCTGCATACGTATTATAAGACTCGAATTTCAATTGTCAAATAAATCGACCCCACATGCTATGCAAGGTCGATTTATTATAAAAGTAGGAAGTATGTGTTACTCAATCGTGTTACGCCATAACGGCTGAACAGATTTGGCTGAAATTTGAGACACAGATAGGTATTTTGTTGCTTGGAGAGGAACATAGGCTACTTATTACTTTTTATTCCGCAAAAATATTACATTCCCACAGGATAACGTCGTGTAGTTCACACTGGCGAAGCCGCGGGCGGAGAGCTAGGTACTACCATAATGCCGAAAGACGGGTGTACAACAGCTACTGAATCAGCCTGAGCTCTATCAACTTTTGGTATTGAATATCGACATTTTATCGATAAGAATTTGTCAATCACTAGTGAATTATAAACAAAACATTTTTTACATAATTCTCTCAAAATTCATCATTATAATGCCTAGATATTGATAAGATATCATTGCAAAACAATTTTCAGATAGTAATCAAATGCTTTACACACAATTTTAGGTCAATTTTGACTAAAAACAACAATTTAATACACTCACCTGTGAAATGACGTTTTACTCCCTTTTTCGTACCGAGTTTTACAAACCACACATTTCTTTACGTTTATGAGCTTAACTTTCTCAATAACTTTTATAATTAAATACGAAATCATACCGAAATAACACAAAATAAAGTAAAGACTTAAAAATCTCGCGGCTGTCACAATCGCAAGTCAAAATTAGTTCTCAGCACCACAAATTTTTTTTTTTTTTTTTTTTTTTTTTTTTGTTATGGCTCGTACGATTTGTACATTATATAGTGTCTCAGCCATAACTAGAGTATAATAAGTTTATGGTCTCAGCACCTTCGTAGCTTCGTAGTGACACTAAAATTTGTACAAAAGTAGCTGTCATTTCATTTGTATAGAGACAGCCTATTTTAGGGTATAATAGAGATCAGTGCACAAAGTACCTTTGTATGATCAGTGCTGTGGCCTAAATAATTTGTGTCCGTCGCGTGGATAAAGAAAGACTGTATCTTGCATATTATCCTTTGGTAATTACCTATTTGATTTCTATTGAATAAACTAGATATTTTAGAATGATTCGTAATCTACGTTTTGTGCGCTTGAGACGCATTCCGCATTCTTCATCAATCTATATACAGAAACAAACTTTTCTAACACATGATTACAAGTGCAATGATGCCTGGAAAGAGCAAACTGCCGCACCTTTGATAACTAAAATAAACCTTAATGATTTCTACAACAAAATCGATATAAACCATTCATCAAAAGGAGTTATAAGTGCTATTGATGTTGATATTTTTGCAAATGCCATTAGGGACTCGACACATCTTGAGGAACTTCGAGATCTTCTTCACAAACTGAGACTTTCAGCAGAAACAGGCAACATGTTGGATTCAACACATCATGCTACTGTTAGGAGTTTTCTCCAGTATGGAAACATTGAAGACCTTCTTAGTATTTTAAAAGATCCATTGAATTATGGACTGTTCCTTGATGATTATACTGCGAATATTCTGTTAGATAAATTAATAACATCATCGGAATACGAGTTAGCCGCAAATGTTGCAGCATTAATCATGTTGCAAGAAGACTTTAATAATGAAATCACTTGTGCGTTGTGTTTGTATGCTTGCTTCAAATATGTAATGGGATATACTAAACCTACAGAACCAGAAACGATAGTAAATACAAAGAAGAAAGTTGAAGAAATTAAAATTCGAATTAAGTTTTTAAGGAATCCCTTCTTTGATGATCATTTTGATATTCAGGACACATTCTTATTAGCTGGAAAATCACTAGCCTGGATTTCAGAAAAACATCATGATAACTTGAGTGCCAATTTACAAATTATTGGTTGGCTAGCCTATAAGAAGTTTGATAAAGTGTTAAATGTGTGTGAAGAGCTTGCTGGAAAATCATCCTCTGTTATTTATAATGAAGTAATTGAATTGCTAAATAAGGAGAGAAATAATGTTGAAGAAGATATAAAACTAATATTAGAAAATTCTGTATCTAAACTGACACAAGTGAAGCCTGCAAATGATCCCATGGAGGAATCTATTAAAACCATGATTGAAAATGCTATAAACAAAATCCAAAATAATGATATTAAACAACAACATCAGGTAAGTGAAAAATATATGAAATATAGATTTAATCTTTCAAAGTCCCAAATAAGACAATTGATTTTCCATTGTTCTCTAGCCCTATTCGGCCGGTCAGGTGTCAATGGGTTAAGGTTATGAAAATTTCGAACTGCATTGATGTTGAGATTTTTTTTTTAGGCCCTAATTACATTTATTTATCTCTATTCGCGTTTCGCTGAACAATTTTGGTCACACTTTTACAGCTGAATGTGGCAGAACAGTGCTTAACGCTATCTATTGCATTCAAATGATAAAACACATTTGTCCTCATTTTATGCCCATTTGGCGCGAAAGCTGAATAGATGCAGAAAGCTGAACGGATGTGTACATATCACCATACAAAATCGTTGTTTTCTATGGACAGAAGCTGAATAGAGCTGAATAAATGTAATTAGGCCCTTCGTTTTCTGCTACTACCCAAATCTAAAGTAGAAAATGCTATACTTTTGGTTTTATCATTCATACAAGCATGATCTAGTAGGTACTGTACATCTATTATGTTCAATGGATAACAACCACACCATTCTGTTTAATGAAAAAAGAAAAATCTTGTAGGGATCAGCTTGAGATGCACTGCAACTCTGACCAAAATTTGCATCATATTCGCATAATAGTGCCAAAACTTCGTTTTTTGTTGACTGTACTTAAATATTGTATTGTCATCCAAACCAAACCTGTATGTAAAGTTTCAGCTCAATGGGACACTGGGTAGTGGGTCAAATTTAGCTTGCAAGATTTGACCTGAACGGGCATACATACATAATTATGCTGCAAGTTAAATAAAAGCTTGTATAAATAGCTGTACTATTACGTTAGTCTGGGAGAAAGGATTATGCCCATGGACAGTACTCATTTGTGTCATGCTACAAGATAACAAACATACAATTAATTTATTGAAAATGGAAAATGAAGTATTTTATGAAAAAAATCAACCCGTCTCACAACCAGCTCCAATGGGACTCGAACCTACGACCTTTCGCTATCTGGGCGACTGCTCTAACCACTGAGCTACGGAGTTGTTACGAGAAGCGTCGAATTTATCAAATACTTCTTAAGCGCTGTATAGCCAGCATTAATTTCATCAATGTGAAGTGAATTACTACCCCCACACGAGAATGAAATACCTTTCCAGATATTTGACCAATCACTAAAGATGAAATTACTATTAGTGTAGTCAATAAAGCTAGTTGACCCCCACAGTAATTCCTCAATTACAGCATGAAAAACCTTTACAGCATGATAAAGTATCAATAAATTAAAAGTATGGTATAATTTTCCAAAAAGTAATAATAATAGAAGGTTAGGTATTTTTTAATGAAAGTCTTATTTCATTAATATCTTTTATAGGAAAAATGCACCGTTTAAACTTTCTTCACCGGACATATTCATGTAACGTATAAAAACAATAATATGATATCCAAAAAAAAAACCCAGCGAAACACCAATTTTTAATAAAATAATTGGGGCGACTTGGACTGAAAAATGTTTCTGTCGAACTTTTTATCGGAATTATACCATTTTGCCAAGCGTACTCATGTTTGAAAAAGTTTTGGATTTTTATCAAGTATCACATACTAGTATAAATAACTCATTTGGTAAAATAAATTTGGTCAGAGAAATTACTCAGTTCAATATATAAACAGATTTGTATATTTAGGTATAAATACCTAACTCCCGTGTGAGTTTTTTTTTGGATAATCATTTAAAAGTTTATGGCTCATGCTATTTAATAACCCAGCAAAGTTTGATGGACAGAGGAATTAATGTATGGGTCTCCATACAAAGAATCTGTTCATTGCCTACACTATATTGCAAGTTATTTAATTTTTACTTTTTTGCATTCACAATGTAATTATATACTTTAACTAAGAGGAAATTTAAAAAAATAAAATTTTATATAGATGTATTTTACACTCATTATCATTATTCACACTTAGCAGGTTTTTTTCGGATAAATGATAGTCATTCCAATGTTATGTACCACCTTATTACAAAACGTGGACTGTTTTAGTCCACATTTTGTCCTGGTTTAAATCTGGTACTAAACAGAGGGCCTACTCTGAAACGCATAACCCGAAACTTCGGTATACCCGTCCCTCTCGCTCTCTAGCCGCGACAGAATCGAGTGAAAGGGGCGGGGCTGACCGAAGTTTCGGATTAGCGTTTCAGAGTACGGTCCCTGGTGCTGTCACTTTCATTTAATTAAGTAGCATCAATTTTAAACCAGGTCTAACTTTAGTCCACTTTTTATTTAATAATAATTTGTTTTGTAATAAGGGGGATAAAGCACAAATTATATAGACTAGTACAGATAGGAATCAAGTCTTATAGCGGCCGTTTGTTAGTGAATGACGCGCCCCCATTAGAAATTGACAGCATAGTGCTGTCAAAACTATCGACGCCCTTGATACGTTATCGACAATGGTATCGATATTTAATTACATACATCCCTAGTGATAGATTTTTTAGAATTCTGACAAAATAAAAAAAACTCATTTATTTGATAAAACAGGCATTTATTACATTATAATTTTATAATAAATACAAAGTACTGAAGTGTAAGTTAAGATTTATACAAGGCAAAGAATGAGAGTAATTAAATTATTACTTACTAAATTGACTTTATGAATAAACCAAGAAATATAAACACTTTAACAACCAATAAAAGAAAAATTAAACTGCTTGCAAAAAGTTTTTACGCACAAACGCTATTGCTAATTTTCCTAGTAATTTTAATCAGTATAGCTGCCATTTCATTATTTACTGTTAATAGGTATCACTTTCAATGCAAAACACAATAACTAACTCCTAAAGCCCCCAGTACAGGATGGCCGATCATGTTGACCGACCATGATGGGCCATCGTGTACAGAGCCAGTTTGCATATGATTGCCGTCTGCGAGCAACGCAAACCGCCCCTGTACATGATAGCCCATCATGGTCGGCCAACATGATCGGCCATCCTGTACTGGGGGCTTAATAGTTAAACATTGAATACAGTATGTAATAAATATAACTACTAAGAGCAGTAATTTAAACTATAAGTCTGTTTTGATAATTTATCACCGCAAGAATAGGCAGGCACAGGCATCTTCGCAGCACTCCATTGATGTTGTTGACACTCAACTTATCTGAAAAGATTAGATTTGGTTAGTATAGATTCTACATATTGTTACTATAATCTGCCATAACATTTTATAAACAAATAAGTGATAGCTGATCAGTTTGTAAATCAAGAAAGAGTACTGGTGTGGCTAAAGCACATTGTTTATTGTGCCGGTATGTACCTACACACGGCAGCACATCTGACTATACATGTTGACCTTGAGACCGCCTGTATGCCTTATGTAATAAAAGCTGTTATCGCAGTTAAACTGTTTAACTTGATGTGCTGTTGAATGTACTTATTATTAAGTTATAGATATCAACGTTTCTAGATAATAGTTAATAAGTAAAAAGCTTTGTACACACGGTGGCACATCACTATACATGTTGACCTTGAGACCGCGTTTATGCCCTCCGTAATAAAAGCTGTTATCGCAGTTCAACTGTTTAACCTGATATGCTGTCGAGTGTACATGGACTGAGTGGATGTGTATAGTATAAATTATATACTTAATTAAGATCTAAGAAAGTAGCAGTAATAACATAGTTGTAAGACAATCACAATAAACCGTCATTCGTACCGACAACAATCATTTCTTTTCTTACTGGTTTATTTGTCATAATTCTGTTCTGCTTGTCACAAATATGAATTTGCTGATAAGTCAGTTTTAAATGTTTTGACAAATTTATTGAATCACTGTACCTAATTTTCTCTTGACTTGGTATTAACAACTTCCCTAAATTGAAACTAGTTAAATGTAACAACTGATTATTTGCATTTAATCCCAAGTAATCTACTGTGCTTTATCATTATCACCATATGATATCACTTCTAAATGGATATTGAAATAAGGTATTAGAATAGATTTCAACAAAACTAATCAATATTTAAATTACATAAACACAGGTAAGTAGGTACATTCATTTATAAAAAATAAACAAACATTACCTCTCATTCATAACTTTGAGAATCTTCTTACTCCGGTTAAGTTGTAAACTATATTTTCTTTTGTTTTGGTTTGTTATGAAATAGAAAGTTGCCTCTTGGAATTAACTAAAACAACAAACGAAAATTTAAGTTAATGTAATAAATAATTGATACAAAAAACTATGTAAATAGATTTACTTACGTACCGTGGGCATCTTCGAATAACGTATCCATATTTCTGTACAGAAATATCTGCGAAAAAGTGGAAAAACCATGGGAAAACTATAAAATTAACTAAATAATCATAGAAAACCGAAATGAGTAAAGAAAACACAAAAACTAAACGTCATTTCGAAAAAAAGTAACAGCCATAATTTTAGCCAATGGGGGCACCCCAACAAAATGGCGGTCGTAGTTATAGCCAATGTATGACCATGGGGGCATCCCCACTACTTTAATCACTAAGTGTTGACCTATTCTATGGGTGATTCCAACGCCTGGGATAAAGTTTAATGCCCCCAGTACACGATGGCCGATCATGGTCGGCGACCATGACCAATACATCGTACATTGACACTTTTGAAAGAACCTTTTTAAACTTGTTCGTTCAAAAGTGTCAATGTACGATGTATTGGTCGTGGTCGCCGACCATGATCGGCCATCGTGTACTGGGGGCATGAAGAAATCGAGTGACAAACTGCTTATGTGACGAACTGCGTTTGTGCCAAACCGCGTGTATGACAAACGGCGTTTGTGGCGAACTACGTTCGTGACATAAAGCGATAGTGATTAGTGTCAAATCGCGTATTATGTCGAACTGCGTATGTAACGAATCGCGACCAAAATTATTTAAACGCGATTAACGCTAAAACGTGTTTCTGTCTCTGTCACATTGAAACAGATGACAGAGACAGAACTATGTTTTAAACACGTTTAGCGTTAATCACGTTTAAATATCGGTGGTGAAAGTCCCCCCAAGCAAATTAAGGTTTGGGGTCACATTAATTGCACCTTTAAGAAATTAATTTTTAAATAGTAGGTACAGATCGCGCGGCGAGAGTTTGGCTTTGACCGTTATTGCGCAGAAATCAGAAATTGGGTATCAACGGGCAATGGGCGATTTTCTGAAAGCTCAGTCACTAGATGGCGCTGTCCCACCTATGCAGTTAGAAGGAACGGAACGTTATAAATTTTACTTTGACGCGACTTTTTTACGTAAAACGAAACGTCAGACAGATGTTATTTATTTACCTAAATCTTTAAATTTACCTATTTCGTTTCTGTTCCTCACAGTAGTACTTATTTAATATATTATTAGTTTCCTTTGGGTTGTTAAAAATTAATTAATTAAAATATGTTTCATACCAAAATATACCATAGACATGTACATACTTATTCAACGCCATCTAGTGAAGCAATTCGAAGCTTTTTTTTTTTAAATGGCTTCTCAGAAAATCGCTCAATAATCCCCTCCACCCGAAGGTCAAAGCCAAACTCTCGCCGCGCGATCTGTATTGGCATTATTTTGAGCACTCATCGTGATTTTGTAGGTATGCTGGTGTGTGTTCGTGAGAAATACCTAAATTTGTGTATTGGCCTTTTATAATTATTAAACAAAAAATGCACTTTAGGTGAATACTATAATTTAATCTACGGATATACCATTTCGATTATGATATGCAAGTAATCCCTGACGTAAGAACAATATTCTGCACATTACAACGTTTTTTCTATCACGATTAAATATCACTCGGAGTGCCATTATTCTTATAAAGTTAGAAACGATTTGTTATAGAATATTCGAAATAAATCGACCTTGACAAGGGATTTTCATTCCTCGATGAAAGCATTCCAAAAGACTAACATGAACAAAATCACCAGTTTTCCATTTTGTGTTCACACCCATATTGTATTTTCTTACTTTATTGATTAATTTATCCAACAAGTACGTAGTTAATATCAGGGATTATTCTGATTTCCAGTTTTTCAAGTATTCATTTATGTTATTCTAAATTATCACCCGAAGTGCTTTAATTGAAACCTACTCCATACAAAAACATTTATTTTGACTGGACTATTTGCGTGTAATTCATTAAGATTAAGAAAATCGTTGGTATGGCACTATTATTTATTCTGTGGTATAGACTTTTAAACATTAAATTGTGGTAGGTATTTGTGGATCTCCACAACAATCGGTCGGTCGGTCCGGAGATCCTTGGGGGAGGCCTATGCCCAGCAGTGGGCGTCGTACGGCTGAAATGATGATGATGAGGTATTTGTGAATCGTGATATTTTCTTTAAAAATGTCGAATCATTCGCGTGGTGCATTGTTATTTGGAAGAATGTTAGATCGAAACAATCGCTGTTTATACTTAAGTACTGTTACATTTTATGAAATAATTTCTATAGCCTTGTTTTTACTTTCAATATAATATCAGAGAGAAGTAATTAGATATTTTACCTACATAATAAAACAGGTATGGGTTTGATGCAACATTAGACGGCAGTCCATTGTAACTTGGTCTTTCTCCTTTGTAGTTTAATAAATCTACAAATTATCAGTATAATATTTTATTGCATTTGTTATCTCATCCATCCTGTTAAATAAATAATTGTTTTTTTAGTTGTTTCAGTTATGGACAGATTTAAGAAAACAAAAATTAGATGAACAAACTAAACGCTTAGACAGAGCCAAACGCCTTGAGTTTATTACCAAGAAACAAACGGAGCTTAAAACTGAGGAACAGAAGCTGTGGTTTTTTGAAAATGAAGATAGTATTGATCTTCAAATTGAAGAAAAAGACAAAATTGTTGGAGCAACTTCTACAAAGAAATTGATTGCAAAAAAAGATGATGAAGATTATATCCCTCCAGAGATTTTGCCACAGCGTCGCAGATAAATTGTAAAGTATTTGTTAATAAAACACAAAAAACATTAGAATTTGGTATAAGTATTATATTTTCCTTCTAATGTTACTTATATAAATTTCTATGATAAGTCTTTACTTATCATAGAATTTTATAAGTACTTTTACTTACTCAAGTAAAATACCTGCTACTAGAAATTATAGAAGTAGCTGCTGGTAATTATAAGGTATTATTACTGCTCTAATTATAGAACTTGCTGGTGGTGCTTGCATATCTCCTGATAAAAAATTATATTCTTCATTCCAGGCTTTCAACTTTATATACAACGTGTTAATGGATTAACCCAAAACCAGAAGTAGTTTGCTCAGAATCATGTGGGGGAGCAGGCGGCTTGATGTTGAATTAAAACTATTCCTTCGTTATTGTTTGCTTTATTAAATTCGAGCACACACATTCAATACAAAGTATCACGTTCGTCGTATCGTACAAGGCAGAGAGTGACAAATCGGAAACGGATGTTATTTTATTCGATCGATTGGAATTTGACAAATACAGATAATATTATTTAATAAGTTATGGTAATTCATACTTAGGCAACGTTCCGTTTCACTGTTGATAGGCAAACATTCCTACACTCGGCCGTCCTGATATAATGGCTGTCCTCAGACATGCAAAGTTACACAGATTTACATTATATATATTAAACAAAGTTATAAGTTACATCATCATTATCATAAAATAGCAAAACATCACATTAAGTACAGTTGCCTTCAAACAAAATTTTATGCAAAAACTATATTAAAACTCTTACACATTACATTACTATGTTCAATAAACATAAATGGATACAACTTACATTTTGAAACATATGTAGTTATGAAACACAAATAAAGTACATTATATTTGCCAAAAATATAACAAAAACAATCACTCACCACATTCATACACATCCTTCATATCAAAATGACACAATAAAATAAAAAATACCTTATGCTTCAGCTGGCCACTTCTTCATATTGTCAGCTGAAGTAGAAGTTCTGTTAGGACCTTCAGTATCATAACTTTCTTTTTCTACATCATATCGATCATTTCTCTTGATCTTTACAACTTTGTAGGGACCCAAAAACTTTGGTTTCAGTTTCATCCCACTACCAAACTGAGTGCGTTTAATTGCAACCAAATCACCAACTTGGTATATGGAACTTGGTTTTCGATTCCTATTATAATATTTGGTATTCTCATCTTGAATCTTCAATATGTTTTCTTTAGCTTTAATGCGAAGTTCTTCCCTATCTTCATTAAAACTTTCTCTTTCTTCTTGCTGTAATAGCTCATAAATTTCTGTATCTTTATTCTTCATTTTCACTCCTGTCATCAGTTCAAATGGTGTAGTTTTGACACTTCTATGGAATGTACTATTCAGAGCACGTTGTACACGACTTACATGTCTATACCACTGTGAAGGCGTCTCAATACATAACTTGGTAAGTACAGATATTAAGGTACGATGTATTCTCTCGACTTGGCCGTTTCCACGTGGAACACCTGTCGTAATCTTCACGTGTTCTATGTTTTCACTTGTACAGTACTCGCCAAAATCATTGCTTGTAAAAGCTGAACCACGATCTGTAATAAATCTTGAGGGATTACCAAATGTTTGTTGTAAAAGTAGTATCTTATCTATAGTTTCCTTGGCAGTGACACTCTTCGTAGGGAAAAGCCAAACAGACTTTGTAAAAGCGTCAATACAGGTAAGTATATAATTATATTGCTTTTTCGTTTCAGTCATTGGACCTATGTGATCTAGATGTATAGTATTCAGAGGTATTTCACCTTTCTCAATAACATGTAAAAATCCTTCCTTCTTTCCACTTTTGTTCATAGCCAGTAAACAAGGTATACAAGTTGAAATGTAGTCTTCTACTTTCTTATCTAGATTTTTTATATAGTAGTCTTTATCAATTAATTCCACAGTTTTTTTCTTTGAAAAATGTCCATTAGAGTGGGCTTGTTCTATTATCTTTGTCTCCATGCTCTTTGGTACAACTTAATGTTTTTCAATTCCTTTGTAAAGTAAACCGTTCTGTAGGTAATAATCTTCATAAGGTATGTCTTTCAGGATCATGGAGATTGCTTTCAGTCCTTCATCAAGCTCCTGCGCTTTCCTCAGGTTATCATGAACATGTGTAAGAACTGCCACATAAGGATTACGGCTTAATGCATCTACATGCTTCATTTTGCTTCCTGATCTGTGTTCAATAACAAAGTCAAACTCTTGGAGGAATAACGCCCATCTTGCTACTTTTGCTGAAAGATCTTTCTTCTTCAGGGTTAGTTCGAATGCTTGACAGTCAGTCACAACTTTGAATCTTATACTACGTACAGGTAGTGCCGGAACTTCTTTATGCTTTCTATTACTGCCATCGCTTCAAGCTCATAACTGGAATATTTCTGTTCATGATCTGTAGTTTTCTTGCTGAAGTAGTAAACTGGGTGTTGATTACCATCTTTGTCTACTTGTAGCAATATGGCTCCATAACCAATGCTTGAAGCATCAGTATGTAACTCTGTAAATAATTTTGACTTAAAAATCTGTAAAACTGGACTACTGGATAATATTTGTTTCAAAGTACTAAATGAAATTCTTTCTTTTTCTCCAAACTGAAATTTTGCATCTTTTTTCATTAAATCTGTTAATGGGGCTGATATCTGAGCAAAACTTGGTATGTATCTTCTGAAATATGAAGCTAAACCAACAAAACTTTGTACTTGCTTTAATGTTTGAGGTTCTGGAAACTTCATTACGGCATCAGTTTTCTCCGAGGATGGTCTGATATTACCACTCTCGATAATATGACCCAAATAAGTAACTTTTGTAGTAATCATTTCCACTTTCTTCCAGTTCACTTCAAGTCCATACTCTGAGGCAATAGTTAGCACTTTCTTCAGTCTCCGTAATGCTTCGTACTCGTCTTTGGCTGGAATTATTATATCGTCGATAAATATTTGAACAGAGCCGTCAGCAATCATTTCTCTAAATATTATAGAGACAAATCTCGTGAAATAATTCGGGCATATAGAAAGACCAAAGGGGGCTTTTAAAAACTCAAAATGACCATGGTGTGTCACAAAACCAGTAAATTTAATTGACTCCTCACTTATTCCCAAGTGAAAAAATCCATTTTTTAAATCAAGTACACTGAAAACTCGGGCATCACTTAATTTATCTATGCAATCATCGATTAAGGGTAAAGGGAAATAATCTTTAATAATTTTCTGATTTAACTTTCTATAATCAATACAAACTCTTAATGATCCATCTTTTTTTCGAGCTAAGACAACAGGACTAGCATATTCAGAATGACTTACGCGTATTACTCCTTGTTCCAACCACTGAGCTATTTGCTGTTCTACCTCTGCTTGTTCTGCAAGGGAAATTCTGCGGGGACGCTGCACTACAGGGATGTCATCTTTCATAACTATCTTCATCTTGATTGGAGCTTCGCGTATTCGTTGGGGCTTATAACACTCAATCAACTGTTGTACTTGACTTTTCACAGCTTCGTCCTTGATGTGATCTAAGGAAGGTAAATTGCATGACACGTCAGAAACACACATCAGACTATTCAACCATTCATCATTTCTTGGTCGCAACCACACTGAACTTCCGTTCCCGACCCGTGGTCCACCTGACAAGTTCACCTGGGTGGACTACGGGCACTTGTTCTGACCCTTGGTACACCTGAGTGGATTACGGACACTGACGCAGACCCGTAGTTCACCCGGGTGAGCTACGGATACCGACGTGGACCCGTGGTCCACCTGGATGGACCACGGATACTTACTAAGATCCGTAGTCCACCCTCCACCGGGTCACCTCGTCGTGATGAACTACATATTATGTACCTACTGAAAAGAGTGAAATATTTTTTTTTTTGTTAAATAAAAGAACTGCCTTAAAAAAAATGCCATCAAAAAATACAATATTAGAGGTATTATTTATTACTTTTTGATGCCTTTTTTTGAAGGCCGTTCTATTTTTAAACAAAACATTTTTTTTTATCAAAATTACTCACACAAGCAAGGTGCTAGAACTTTGAACGAAGTTTGCCCCCCCCCCCCCCCTGTACCAAATGTGCAAATTTGCCCAGGGGGGCAAATTTGTTTCGGGGGGGGGGGGATCTTAGCTTATTTCCCGTGGTAAAATGATGAATGCAATAATTTTGTATTATGTAAAATTGTGTGCCAGGAGGGGAGGGGGGGAGGGCAAGCACCCCTATTGCCCCCCCTCTTGTATTTGCCCCTGTTGCTCAGTGGTATACTTTTAGACCAATGGATAATAAAGTTTATAGTAGTGTCCATAGTACACCTTTGAGGTGTACCACGGGTCATACTATTTTCAAAGTAGCAAAAGACCACCTCTCGAGTGAACTACGGATAATAAAATTTATAGCGGTGCCCCTGGTACACCTCTTAGGTGTACCAAGGGTCAGAACAAGTCTCCGTAGTCCACCCAGGTGAACTTGTCAGGTGAACCACGGGTCGGGAAGGTGAACTTCCACTCATAAACAGACTTACATGTTTAAGAAAATCATTTCCAATTATTATTTGGTAAGGCATACAGTCACTAGGAACAATATAGAATTTAACACCGTCGTAATTATGTTCATCTATTGTTATCGTAACGATTACTAGTCCGTTCGATTTCACCTTTGCACTTCCTAAACCCGATAACGTAATGTTACTTTCACTATAAAGCCGCATATTAAGTTCGAAATATAACTTGTCTGAGATAAGGTTGACGTCGCTGCCGGAATCAATCAACGCATTCGCCGTTTTTCCGCATAGCTCGATTGTTTTCACAGGTTTTTTCTGCAATATAGTCATAACAGCCTTTAGGCGCATTTGGTCCAATTCGCAATTGGTCCAATGTTCAAAAAAATTTCCAATTCGCACTTAGTCCAATTCGCAGTTAGTCCAATTCGCAATTGGTCAAATTCTCAGTTTGTCCAATTCGCAGTTTGTCCAATTCTCAGTTCGTCCAATTCGCAGTTTGTCCAATTTGCAGTTGGGCCAATTCGCGGTTAGGCCAAGATGGATAATGTTTCCCAAGTTATAGAACGGAATCTATAACGTGGCTAAGGTCCCGCCCGATAGGTAAAAAGTGTATATTTATATAATACTAGCTGTTGCCCGCGACTTCGTACGCGCGGTGTAGTGACTTTTGTGTTAGTTTAGTTTATGTGTGTTTGTTGCTCAGATTTCATAACGCTCTTCTTGAAGTCCTATTCTCTACTAAAAGGGTCTAAAGAATATCGAATATGCAGGCTAGGGTATGAACATGGTATGTTGTTATCATATGCTGCATGAACATAGTTGAACCCTCATTCAAAGATCTGTCCGTCTGTCAAGAAACTTTTTCTCAAGTATGCGTGGGAGGTATCAAGCAAAAATGTATGTCAAATTAAATACTGAAGTCTGCAATCCCTTAGAGGCGACAAAAAAAAAACTTCTCTTCTCTTCTTCATAACTCAAAAGGGCCACTTGGATCTCGATTTTCTTTTAAATCCCATTTAGCTACTTGTTGTTACCGATCCCGATTTAAATTTAAACCGCTATCTAGGTCGGTTTAGGCTGTCAAATCTCGATTAACCGTAAGTTGTGATAACTTATCTATATTTTCATATGGTTTTTATACGCAAAAATGCATGTATCACACATAACAGTGTATAATGATAACGATTATTTTGAACAGCCGTTCTTCGTTCTTCGACGTTGCTTGCTATTTTCTCGTTCGGCAATAGATCTATTCTACGTGAGGTTCATAAGACTGAACCACACCAAACGATCCATCTTGGATTGGCCAACCACGATCTAAGATTGGGGATCATGGATCTAATTTGTTCTCTTGGTGCTCTTGGATTGCACGAGGCACGTCCACTCCGACCACTACTATGGAGCTCCAGTGGTGAAGCGCACTCTTGCGCATATGCGCGCTTTCACGATTCAAACAGAAGTTCTTACTTAGTAATGCATAATATCAGGCCAATCATATTTTTACTATAAAATGAAAAAGAGATTGTGTGTATCCATACTAATATTATAAATGTGAAAGTGGGTTTGTTTGTTTGTCCGTCTTTCACGTCAAAATTGGTGCAACGGATCGACGTGACTTTTGGAATGGGAATAGTTTGGCATACATACTTAGGCAGCCATTAGACAGTCAATCTGGATCAATGATCAATGATCAATGATCGCGATGCAGATTGAGGGCGTTTGTGCACTACACTGAATTTTACCGATCCGGCGATCCGGTTTTTTACGGACCGATATGGCAGCTATGAAAAACATATGGACGCTTGTGCACCACACTGAATTTTACCGTCCGTCATTTTACTTTTCCCCATTCCGGACCGTTTTTTTCCGTTCCGAGATGACGGCAATGAAAAACATATTAGCGCTTGTGCACTACACTGAATTTTACCGTCCGGAAAAAATCGGATGGTTCTATTTTAATCATAAATCACTACATAGTATAAAACAAAGTCGCTTTCCGTCTGTCTGTCCCTATATATGCTTAAATCTTTAAAACTACGAAACAGATTTTCATGCGGTTCACTAATAGGTAGCGTAGTTCTTCAGGAAGGTTTTAATATATAATTTATTAAAGTTTTGTGTAAATTAGTAGAAATATAACGATAATTGTCGAAAGTGCCGGCAAACGGCAAGCCGCCCGGTAGCTTTCAGCAAAAACGCTACCTAATCCTTTCGAGGTTTAAAAAAATAATGCATGTTGGGATATTCCTCTTCTATAGATCTACAAAAAAGTCCGCGATAGCATATGTCTATCTTTTAAGGATAGCATATTATAGCCATATTATCTCTAAAAAATGGTTATGAACAATGCGGTAATTTGGAAAGCTATTTAAACGGATACAGTATTAACCCTTATCAATCTAAATACGTTAGTCGCTTTAAGCATTTCAAGCACATTATTTTACTCTTTTACACCATATAATTTAAATTAATATCTTAGGAGTTATCGCAAATAATTCAAGCGCCTTTCTCGATTGACGACCGATTTGGCGCAGGAGTAGGCTACCCACCTTCTGCGCCAGTGGTCTCAGGTTCGATTTCCAACAAGACAAATATTTGTGTGCATGAACATGTCTATTTGTCTTGGGTGTTAACTATGTATAATATGTATGTATTTACAAACAAAAAGTACCTATTTAACTATATATTTATCCGTTATCAAGTTTTCCATGATACAGTATGGGCCTAGATAATCGGTGTGAATGTAAGAAGTTATTTATTTATTATCATTATTATTATTTCTCACCAATAACACGTAATATATCTAGCACCAAAAATATGGATTTTGAAATTTTTGTTTGTCTGTCTGTCTGTCTGTTGTCCGTGTTTCACGCAAAAACTACTAAGCGGATTTTGATGAAACTTTTTTTGTTATATAGCTAGCTGTAGACATTCGATAGTAGTTAAAAAATAATTTTTCATCCTGCCTCAATTTTCACTGATAAGAGGATGAACCCAAAATTCTTTCTGTCTTCTACGTCTTCGTACATAAAGCAATAAAGCAAGTAATTGCTGACGTTCCAAGGAACTCATTATTCCTCTCGTTTAAAACGCGTCCGTAGAGTGTAGTTTCAAAGAGATCACTGCGCTGCCCCGGCCAGTAAAAAACCGGACAAGTGCACAAGCCAATCATCCGTGTTTTTCATGCCACGCCGGTCCGTAAAAACACGGACCGCCGGATCGGTAAAATTCAGTTGTAGTGCACAAACGCCCTTTTGGTTCTTTGTTTGCACTTTGAATAGATAACATAATTCGGATTTTTTTCTCATTGTAGGTATTTAGGTATGACCATATTTAAAGCATAAATTTCACATAGGTAACTTTATCATGTCTTTTAGTCCGCCAATCAGTAGGTAACTGAAATACCTACTTTAAAATTTTAAACATATCTGACTTGTAATGTCTAATCAATAACTTTTATGAACTATGCGTCGTGCTTGTGCACGTTGTGTGCACAAAGTGGCCGTTTGTGGTAAATTACTATAAAATTACGATTGCCTCTATAAAAAGATTGTGTCATAAAATTTTCCAGTGGATTTAAATCAAAATCTTTGAATACTTGGGTTGGCAGTGATGGTATTGATACCCAATTTATAGTACCTACCTAGCAACTTTGTGGGGCGGACATCAAAGCCACACATGCCAATGAATTCCAGCAAAGACAGTTGATTTATATGCAAGCTCAGCACCTCCCTGTAATATTTGGCTCTTTGCGTCATTTATATGGCGTTCAGGAAATTTCGTCAAGAAAATACCTATTTAAACTTGAAAACCTTTGGTTACAATAACTGACTTTAAAGATTACGTTCCAGAAACTTCGTTGAGTAAAAGCACAGTTGGTAAAAGTATCGCGTTATTAATTATTTTCAAATAATCATGGGAACCAAACAAAGCAATATAATAATAAATCCAGTTATTGAAGTTTTGTATCCGTTAATTCTTACTTATACATAAACAACGTATGGCACATTAAATAATATACTTACTAAGAACTATAAATAAAAAAGTCGCAGTTTAGCTTTACTTTGTAGTTTATGAATTCGTTGGAATGGTAAAGTTAACATCTTACCTACCTCTTTAACAAGAGGACATTATAATTAGCTAAGCAAGCAGCAGACACCTTATCTAAAAGGATGCTATCAAAAGAATGTAGTGCTATAGCGGTTCTGAATAAGAGATATAATATGGAGATAAAGCACCGTGCGATAAGAACCATTATAGCCCTCTTTATTTCGGCCTGACACGAATCAGACACTGACCTATTAGGTAGGTATACCGTTTAAAGTACATATGAAAAACGCGTTTTCATTACATTTACCTGGTTAGTTGCAAGAAAATAATGTTAATCCCAATAATTTATTGACGCAATTTGATTAGTGGGTACCTAGGGTACCTACTTATACAATAATAAATTAATTTCTAAGTTTCTTTCTTCTTCTTCATAAGTATAACTTTAGTTCCTACCACGATCGAACTAAGTAGGTAGGTATACTTATTATTTTTATAATTGGATTTTTTGATATTAAAGCATTTATGTAGATATTTGTATGAATCCACGTTTACCTACATGCATAAATTTGCACCAAAGTTTTAAACTCAATTTACATACAATTCAATGCATCTTTTCTTCTTTGTCTGAACCTTATTAAATTAATTCACTAAATCTGAATAAAGAAGGTACCTAATACCTAACTACGAACAACGTATAAGAAAAAGAATTTATTGTGCATAGGTACATAAGCGTGTACCGTAAGTACCTACTGTCTTGTTGTTGTTGAGAATCTTAAGCTCTCCACAAATGGTCAGTTCGCCTGTCGGCAACGGCCTGATAGAACCCCTAATATCAGTTGATTTATACTGTCAACGTTAACGAAAACTCGGATGAACTGCTCATGTCGGTAAAGCAGTCAAAGGACATGAAAGAGATAGAGCGATAGTTTTCGATTACGATACAGTTTGCCAAACTCATACTAGAAGCCCACAAACCGCCGATCCGGTCTAGGCCCACAGGCGACCTGACCGTTTGTGGGCTCCTTTACGCTGACAAAGAAAAAACCAACTAGCTAGGTATATTAGATACTAGCGGCCGCCCGCGGTTTCACCCGCGTGGTTACCGTTCCCATGGGAATATCGGGATAAAAAGTACATATAAACCTTGTTCTTGAATCACTCTATCTATTTAAAAAAAATGCATCAAAATCCGTTGCGTAGTTTCAAAGATTTAAGCATACAAAGGGACATAGGGACAGAGAAAGCGACTTTGTTTTATACTATGTAGTGATACTATACAACGTGTTAATGCAATACTTAAGGCGATACTTGGAAAAAATGTGCTGAAGCGAGATAGCAATGAGAAAACGACGCGTTCGGGAGCGAGACCGATTTTGCAGATTAGGCAAAAAAAACACAAAATCACTTCGTATTAAAAAACTACAGCGATTAAAAAAAAATGCTTCTACACGATCCTCAATATTATTGGTGTCCACTAATTAAACCAATTTCCAATAGTGTAAGTAACCCCGTTTAAGAATAATCTTCACTTTTCGTAATTTTTAGAGGTCTTTTCGAAAATAAAAAGTGTCGATGCAAAATCATAAAATCGTGTTTTTGAAACTATACGATTCTAGATAAAGGTATGAAGAAATATATATCTTATTACCAGATTTTTAACAACTGTAACCGTCCTATAGTTTTAAATCAAAAAGTCCATATTTTTCCGAGTAGCGCCTTAACTGAAAAGCCCACACTCCCCAACTAATTTATTTTATATTAAATTGAATTCCATTGAAAAAATCTATTTTTAATTAAACTTCCGAGATATTCGTGCTCATAGGTCTCCGTGACTTTCTGACAAATTGTAAGCTCTACTATGACGTAAGAGAGCACCTGACGGGTCGCGCGCGTATTGAATGAATAGGAAACATTTTTTTTTAATTATACCCTTATGAAAAATGAGTGGAATCGAATCTACTCTCGTTTCTGAACAATCAATTTTCTCAGTTTCGTCAAAAGTATTAACACGTTGTATTAGGGTGCCTTTCCACAGAAGCGGAGCTGAGCTGCGTTTACATAAATTTAACAGTTGAGCTGACACCACTAATTGTTGTGTCAAATGAATGAAAACCATTTTCCACCGAAAACTTGATTGTAACGCTCTGTCGTAATCTTAAATTGATACCTACTTATATCCCACCAAATATATATTTGTGTGTAAGCCAAGTCTCGTCGTGACCTGCCATAAAAATAATTGAGATGTAACGTGGAGCCAAGTCTGGCTGTTTGTATTTGAATCATTATTCTGAAAATTTCACCGTTGCTTTCTTTTAAGATACTATGTGAAACGTAATGTTTCTAATAATAAATATTTAACGCATATTTGTACAGGTATTTTTAATTCATCTCATTTGGGATTCACAATATTTTTCTGACTGCAGTCACGGCGGCGCACAGTCAAACGTTTTGCTACTGAGATAGGGATGTTACTCATTGAAAATTTCCCACATTTCGGGGAGATTTGGGTACTAAAGAACAGAACTGAACATTAAATTACGACAGAATTATCATTCCACTCAAAAAATATTTTTAATAATTTTCTTGGTAACGTTATTGGTAAGTACTTACACCTTTATGCCCCCTGGATCTGACAGGATTTTTGTCACATATTGTATAAAATATTTATTATACTTACATATTATTATTATTAAGTATAGAATATACATACTTACATTTTGCTAAAATATGTAATATTGATTTAAATAAAACACTCACGGATTTTGCACGCATTTATTTAACAACTTGTTTTTTTTAGTTGTTTTTAAAAGGATTTTATGTTTTTATCCGACGTTTCGGCACCTTTCCAGGGGCCGTGGTCAAGGAAATCTAAGATGTGTTAAGTATTGTCTTCTACGTCTTCGTACATAAAGCAATAAAGCAAGTAATTGCTGACGTTCCAAGGAACTCATTATTCCTCTCGTTTAAAACGCGTCCGTAGAGTGTAGTTTCAAAGAGATCACTGCGCTGCCCCGGCCAGTAAAAAACCGGACAAGTGCACAAGCCAATCATCCGTGTTTTTCATGCCACGCCGGTCCGTAAAAACACGGACCGCCGGATCGGTAAAATTCAGTTGTAGTGCACAAACGCCCTGACTGTGTACGAAGGTGATTGACGGCTCGCGATCTTGATCGCAAAATATCTACAAAGTAAATCTCGATCGCGATCAAGATCACGATCAGTGATCGCGATCTGGATGTAATGGCTGCCTTTGGCTACTTTTTATCCCTGAAAAATATCACATTCCCGTGGGATAACGTCGTCGTTTAGTCCGAGCGGGCGAAGTCGCGGGCGGAAGGCTAGTATTTTGATATGGAGACTTTTCTTCTTTAAGTAACAGGTATAAAATGTAATGATATACCATTTAATTATTTAATTTTAATCAATCATCACTTATGTAAGCTTTCCTAGTAAATAAATGAATAAATAAGTTAGATAGAAAACTATTTTTAATATTCCTTTATTTTATTGGATGGTACCTACGGCTGAAGGCCTAAGTAGCCAGAGCCGGTTCAATTAACATAAAAGTGGTAGGTATAGTGCGCCAATCTTTTCTGTTCCGGTGATTATCTTAGGAACTAAAACAGTTTTCATACAACAGTCCATTTTGACAGCTAATTTCGTATTGCAAGTGGCTCCTCTGTCACGACTGTCACCGGAACAGAAAAGCTTGTGGCTGTAGGTAACTACGTACTGGCCACTGAGCAAATTTTTCAAAACTACATTGGTGACATTTTGTCTACATTGCGACAAACTTATTTCATACAGTGGTTTATTTTTTGGTACTAAATATAATGTTGACTGCCGGCAGTCCATTTTGACAGTTCATTTTGTATTGCTAGTGGCTCCTCCAGGACCACTGTCACCGGTTCAGATATATTTGTGGCACTATACTTACTGTAGCGACATCTAGCGTCGAGTGGAAATGCGAAATATAAATTTTACATCAATAGGGTGAGAACTTCAGTTTTGGCCACTGCCCCGAGTGCTTACTTAGCTTAAAACATTTCGTTAATAACTTTTGCTTGATAATATACTTTTTATCTATGACTTTTAAGTCATAATAACAATAGTAATAATTCTTTATGACATAGGAATATTATTCAATAAACGCTTTTCAGTTTACATCAAATTAGATGTTTCTTTTATTTTATCTAAGTTAGATAAGTATTGATTTCGCGATGTATCTTTTAAAATTTGATTGACAAAAAACACATCAATCGGATCACCCTTCGCACATTTTAAGTTTAAAAAATAGGTTTTTAATTGACTAAAATAAAACTAAATTTCGTAAGTATATGAATACTTAGTTATATGTTTTTACTATGTATGTCCACGAATTTCTCGAAATCTAAAGGCATATCGAGATGATTCTATTTGATTTAAATTAGGTGTATTCTAACTTTGGGAACAGACTAAGATTCATCAAAATCGGTTTAGTAGTTTTCGTGGGTATGTTATTGTACAATATACACTAAAACTTAGGAAATAAATAGTAATTTAAAAAAATAAACTGACTGGCACCGACCTCAAAAAGGTACCTTAATTATAATATATATTAACTTACTGTACCGTCATTCGAAGCCTAAATAATGAGAGTGGCAACACTGTTTTTCGGATCTGTGGCAAAATAGTGTGTCATTTTACTAATTTTCATCCCCCCTCGTCGTAGCCGGTTTTAGTTTTGATGCTCTCCGCCTGGTGGCGAAGTGTGCTGTATAGCACACCGCCATTTTTCAAACATTGGTGATTCGTTTTTCGATCTGTGCAGACGCATTGTGCACAATAAGCAATCGCGTGAAAAGTGTGTCGTTGAGGCTAACCAACAAAAACGTGAGTACTCTTATGAATTATTGTACTTTAAGGTTTCTTTAAATTTTTCATGATATAACGGTGTTACCGTTTGGCTTTTTAGTTAAATATGAACTCGAACAGTTCGAGTGGTGACGATGACTGTTCATCATCGTCAAATAGTTCTGAAGAATCCAATCCATCCCAACCTACAACTGCAAATGTGCGCCCGCCTAAGAAAAGAAAGGCTGTGGCCCAAACTGTTCCTAGTAATTCGAAACGGCATAAAAAATCAGATGAGCTTCGCAAGCTCACGGAACAAGTCAATAACATTGAGAATTTATTATCTCGTGGTATGTTGCCCCAATCGGCGTTCTACAGCCAATACCCCATGCACTGTCCAGTAAATAGCGATGATGAGGTTAGTTTAAATGTTAGTAACGAATTATTTTCTGATAAAGATTGCAACAATGAGCCCGAAGCTGCGCAAGCTGATTCTAGGGTTAATTTCTCGATTAACACAGTTTTAAAGGAACCCGCTCTGCCTAAATCATCTAAGGTTCATTTAGAATTGCTAAATAAAGTCCAACATTTAGATACTCCCGAGTGGCGTGATGTACGTTACTCGGAAGTTCAAAAAGTGTATTCTACTACCCCCGGGTTTGTTGAACTAGAATGCAATGAAGAAATTAAACCTTTTGATAGATATACAAATTTCTGTGTAACAGAGCGCAGTTACGCCGCCATAACACAGGCTCTGTTGAATCAAAAAGACGCCGCGCAGGCTGGTTTTGAGACACTGCTTAGTTGGGCCTTGGCTAATTCCAAAGATTTATCCCCATCTACTATTAAAGATAAATTAAATGAAATTTTTATTGAGGGTACTTACAATAAAGTATCAAACCATTTATTGCAACTTGCGTGTGGTCATAGAGCAGATACGATTGAACAAAGGCGAGATGCTATATTAAGATCTGTCAAAGATAAATATTTGCGTTCTAAGTTACGCAATATACCACCGACTACTTCATTTTTATTTAATAAAGAGGCTTTTTCTACTGCCGTTGAAAAAGCCGGCGGTGTAAGTAAAGTTTTCTGGCCTATTCGAAATTCATCTCAAAAATCGAGCTGGACAGCTGCGCAAGCTGGACCATCAAATTCGAAAGCACCCGCGCAGGGTTTACAATTTCAAGGTTCAAAAGGACAATATGGCAGGTTCCCGCAGAGCCACCCAATGCAAAACGTATATCCTATGCAATATGGATACCAGCCCTTCTATGGTCCCCCAGGGGGCCCGGCATTCAATAATTCTTATCCCACGCAGGGAAATAATTATCCAGGTCACTTAAACAGACGGTTTGCGCAAAACCATAAACCAAGACCAGAATATTCTACAAGAAACAACCAACAAAGGTCTAACCTTGATGATAACGCTTTTAAAAATCAATCAAAACATAATATCAAAAATTTTCGTTCCAAGCGAAAGTTCTGACTCGGACACGTTTGTTGCGGGTCGTCTAGCCAGTTATGTACATGTGTGGGAGAATCTTTGCGCCCCAGAGCCAATTTTGAAAATAATTCAGGGTTACAGAATCCCATTCAAGCACAAGCCTGCTCTTTGTACGCCACGGTCCTTGCCCCACAAATGCCAGACCCGCAACTCGCCTCAAATGGAGGACGCTATAAAAGCTTTAATAAAAGCAGGTGTTCTAGAGGATGCACCCGCATCCCCCAGCTTTGTATCCCCGATGTTTTTGACGCCCAAAAGCGATGGAAGCATGAGGCCCATATTCAATCTGCGTATGCTGAACAAATACGTGATCGTATCCAAATTCCGGTTGATAAATATGCAAAGAATACCAAACTTTCTACAACCTTACGATTACCTTGCAAAAATAGATTTGTCCCATGCATACTTTCACGTGCCGGTAGTCCCTGCTCACAGGAGGTTCTTAAGAGTAATTTTCGGTCGCAAATTGCTGCAAATGACATGCCTACCCTTTGGCCTTGCAACAGCGCCACACGTCTTTGCAATGTTAAGCAACTGGGTCGCGCAGATCCTAAGAGAAAAAGGCATAAGAGTAGTGACATATTTGGACGACTATCTATTGGCCAACCAGAACAAGGAAATATTGGAAAACCAACTTCAATACACGGTAAAACTGTTAAAAGATCTGGGCTGGCAACTGAACGTAAAAAAGTCAGTTCTAACCCCGCAAAAGTCGATAGAGTTCCTAGGAATATCCTGGGACCCTTGGTTGGGACTCAAATGGCTCCCTGTCAAAAAGTGTTTGTGCATAGAGACCAAGGCCCAAGCGATCCTGGTCAGGCAAACGGCTCACTTAAAGGAAATTCAAAGCTTGATCGGTCTGCTAAACTTCGCAAGTTTCGTCGTACCTCGCGGTCGATTAAATCGAAGAGAACTTCTTCGCTTTTGCAATCATCTTTTGAAGGCACATTCTTGTCGCCGATTCAGAGTCCCAAACGAGGTCATACTCGAACTAAAATGGTGGATAAAGAACAGGAATGTTCGTTCTCGTCTCCACCAATTACCGGCCAATCACTTTCTGACGACCGATGCATCGGGAATAGCGTGGGGAGCCCGAGTCGACAACCAAGAACTTTGTGGCATTTGGTCTCCCCAAGAAATAAGACTGCATTCGAATGTGAAAGAAATGCTCGCAGTGCTTTACGCTCTAAGAGGTCAATGTCGGTACCTAGCAAACACTTCGGTCATGCTTCAGAGCGACAACAAAACAGTTGTGTCATATCTGAAAAAAGAAGGAGGTTCGAAATCTCAACACTTAATGAAACTGACACGCGACATACTGACGATTCTGGACACATATCATATAAACCTGGTTGTTTATCACCTACCAGGGACATTGAACAGCGAAGCAGATCGCCTGTCCCGAATTCAACTAGCGCCGGAATGGCACTTGTTACCAGAAATAACCAGCATAATCTTCAAGAAGTGGGGCACTCCTCACATAGACTTAATGGCGTCCAAGACAGCGCATGTAGTACCACGTTATGTGAGCTTGGACCAGAACGATATGAATGCCGAATTCTACGACACCTTCAGCCAGAAATGGGACTACCCTCTTGCTTGGGTGTTCCCACCACCATTTCTTGTTCCGAAAGTATTAGCTCACCTAAACGAGGCGAAGGGTATATACTTGATTGTGGTTCCAATATGGGAAAAAGTGTTTTGGAGACCAGATCTCAAGAACCGATCCCTTGCACCTCCTTTTAACGTGTATCGCCTCCACCAAGTACTAGTGGACACGTCGACCGGGCTGCCCCCACCGAAAGCCCACGAGATGACTCTGCAAGTCTGGTAATGTGGGGGTGGACATCTCAGCTGACTGATTGGACTCCCGAACAGAAGCAACTTCTGAAGTCAGGTTGGCGAGACTCCTCACTCAAAACGTACCAACAGGCTTGGCGAAAATGGTTACAATGGTGCTCAGGTAACAATATCAATAGTCCTTATAATCCTAGTGGTTCGCAACTAGCCCGATTTTTAATAAACTTGTTCCAAAAAGAGAAGTTAGCATACAGTACTATTTTAGTCTACAAATCGGCAATATCTACTCTTTGCAATCCTGATTTATCAGAAAGACTGAGTTCCCACATTCTAGTTAAGAAAGTTCTGGCGTCAATAGCAAATCAGAGACCCAAACAAATTACTAAGCCCCCTATCTGGGATGTTGACAAATTAACAGATTGGTTACTAAATACAAATCCTGATTGTGATAATTTATATCAGTGTTCTAAGCGAGCAGCTACTTTACTGTTACTTTGTTCAGGACGCCGAGTCCACGATCTAACACTCCTAGCAGTAGACGATAATCACTGCCTAATTTCAGATAACAGCATTGTCTTTTGGCCTATGTTTGGATCGAAGACTGACAATGTTGACGTTCGGCAGTCAGGCTGGCGACTAACTTGTAACACTGAACAGGCTACAATTGACCCAGTATTTTGGGTAAAGCGCGTTATTCAGTTGTCTGCTGTAAGACGAGCCCAATGCTGTAGCAATAACCTGTTCATTACGGCATGCGGTGAACCGAAACCAGCCTCTCGCACCATCATTGCAGGCTGGGTGAAACGCCTCTTGAATGAAGCTGGCATCAAAGCAAGCGCCGGAAGTATCAGACCCGCAGTCGCATCCAAAAGTTGGATCTCTAACTGTCCACTCGATGACATCTTATCACGAGGTAATTGGCGCTCCAAAGATACCTTTCAGAAATATTATTGTCGTGAAGTCATACCTTACCAGAATCAAACTAATGTGGTATCCGCTATGTTTTCTCCCATAGCGAATTAGACTATTAGACAACAAATTAAATAAGTTAATAACATTTGTACCTTTATATTATTTATTAAGTAGGTAGTACAAAATATTGTTTTTGTATATGATTAATAAAAATCATCCCCTCTTTATTGTAAAGTCTAAGTAAATCATAATACATACATTGAAAATATTTATCTTTCATGTTAAATCAAGGTTAAGAAATGATAACAAAATTGTTACCTATGAAGATATCATTTATAATAATAGTTAAGTTTGTCGTAGCTGATTTTTGTAACATGCATAAAAGGTCAGATTATTTATATAAATTAATGTTATACTTACTTAATTATAAATAAAACAAATGTTGTAAAAGGTATATTGTTTTGTTTCTTATTCTGTTTCTAAAAATGAATAAATAGTTCCTATTTACTCTACTCCTGGTACCTATTTCACTTACATGTTCAATATTCTTATTGCAATCAATGATGTTTTATATGTAGATACGTTATCTGAACTAAAAAGTGGCGACGAAAAAGTAAGGTAATTGCCCGAAGTTTAATCAGTCATACACAGACCCTTGTCGTGTCAACGCGCTGCAACAATTTTTCGATTACGCCTCAAATAATAAACTTAATGCATTCCTGTGTTTAGAGAAGTTGCAAAAACTATGCCGGATCTTTAAAAGACAAGAAAATTGATTCATTTCATACGTAATTATTGAAATTATAAATTTAAATTAAATTGTAAATAGTTAGTGATGACTTTTGCGCTGTTGCCAGTTCGACATGCATGAGCGAGTAAGGTTGTAAAGTTTTGTGAACGCATGAAAGAGACAGAAAACTGGCACATAAGACAGTGCTTGCAATAATTGTTTATCTCTTTTTGACAGAGGGGTTTGTGTATGTCTCCATTATTTTGGTGAAAAAGAGATAGATATGCGGAAATGCCTGTTGTTAGGAAGAGATAAATATATTTTGAAAACTTGTGCTTGTTTTTGGTTTCTTTTAACGTGTAGTACGAAATTCGCCATTTTAAAATGTAATTTATTCGAGTGTAACGTGTCTATTAATAAAACGTCATTGATTGCAATGATGAAGACATAATGCTTAACATAAAGTAAAGTAATAGTACCTATATTTATTTTCTTGCCTTCCAAGCGAAGCTTATAGTAGTATCATTATTCTCATGCTTTTAACACCTTAATGATTACCTTAAGTATAGGCTTACGAGACCTTTGCCATTCTTGTTATAGAGTTATATTATGTGGGTATAAAATTGTGGTAACATTACCCAACCGTCTCCACCAGGCGATATCAAACAGGTCTCATTATTTAGGCTTCGAATGACGGTACAGTAAGTTAATATCAGCGTTTTACCTCACAATAAAACGCTTATTAACTACTTACCTCATTCGAAGCCTACTTTAAAATCTGCCTGGAAAATTCGAACCAATGATTGAAAAATGGCGGTGTGCTATACAGCCTCTGAGTACTTGAATCCTATGGAGATGGCATATTGATCTATATGAACTATCGGTTATACAAATATGAGCTAAATCGACATTGTACTCATAAACCTGTAGCCATCTCGTTCTATCTTACCTCCAATACTTCATGTAAAAAGAGACAGCAATATATTTATTCGACCTATTTTTTGGCAACATTGAAACGTGACGTCATCGTAATGCATGATTGAAGCCGGTCGCCATTTAGGTTTCTCGGTATGTGAGCTGTCAACGCGAGTTGTATTTGCAGTGTTTTGTGATAAAAGTCTTTTAATTTGAGACTATTATGTGAATAAAAGGTATTAATAAGTGAGAGAAAGCAACAAGAAACATGTCTAATTGCAGTGTGGTAGTTTGTGGCATCAAAAAAAGTGAAAATCGTCCAAACATTACATTACACCGGTACGTACTATTTATTTTGCAAAAACACCAAAACAATACAATAAATGCCTTGTGTTTTGGTTTTCCTGTGAATAGTTTACTTAGAATTCATACCAAATGTAGCTTACTACTTATTTTGGTGAGTTTTGTTGGTGTATTTCAAGAAAATATAAATTTGTTTGTTTTGCGCTAGGGTTGCCCTTATAGCATTTTTCTTATCGAATTATCGATGTTTTCAAATTTCAAGTGTAAATTGAGTGTATTAATTTTAAACTGTTTTTATTGTTTTAGGTTGCCTAAAAATAACAAAAAAAGAAAAATATGGCTGGAACAATGCAAAAGGAAAATTTAAAGACTCGTACGGAAACTATTTTTATGTGCTCTTTTCATTTTGAAGAACAGTTTCAAACGTCAACGACAGTTTAAGTTTTGAAAAAGACGTTAATTAGGCCACTGGCAAAATCGAAATTATAGTGCGACAATGTTTTCTGTTCCGGTTGCCAAAAACTGGATACTTATATATAACGTGTTTTTTTAATGTCATTTTGCTGTAAAGTTGTTGTCCAACTTTCATTCATTCTAGCACATTAAAAGTAAGTATATTTTTTACCACTAGATGTCGCTTCGCTATATTCTAGATATATAAAAAATATGATTGTTAGTAAAGATCTCGATTCAAACTGTTTATTATTTTATTACTTAATAATGCTTGTTTGAAATACAAATACAAAATGCAAAATACCTATTTTTATTTTATATTTGAAATACTTATTTGAAAATGTATTTTGTATTTTATTTGAAATACTTTTTCAACATATTTAGTATTTGTAAAATACAAAATAGTTTTGCTACATTTTTTAATTCATTTTTCTTATTTTTCGTTCTTCAATCCAAAGTACTTACTCTGTGTTCGTGCGTTATTTTGTTTTGATTGTGATTTTGCTCAGTTTCCTTCACATGCTGAATGTACATAAATAAATAAAACGTAAGTAGGGTAACATGCCCAGTTTACCGGCCGCCACCAGTTTTCCAGCCGCCTGACACCATTTTATAACAAATAGAACGCTCGTGTAATTTTGAAATTAAAACCTTAAGAACTATGTCTAATTACCTGCAACGTAGACTCCATTCCATCTGGCGTAAGTCAATAATACGGTTTTAGTTTGCATTTGAAATCAAAGCAGTGAGCACGAGATTTGACATCAACGTTCACGAAAAAACAATTAGTCAAGAGGTGATTTTAAGTGTCAAGTTCTTCTATAATTAGCACTGAATTAAAACAGATTTGAGTTTTATGACTAAAGTATATGTCTTATTACATATTTTTTACTTAAATCTGTGTTAAATTATAATATTATATAAAGAATCAGATTGGTGCAAAAATAGGCAACTCCCAGTTGCTCGGCCCCCCGGCTGGTAAACTGGCTCTCATGATTAATCAGATTTATTGTATTTTGTTGCGTAAGAATGCACTGTAAAGTATGACTGTACAGGCAATGTCTCTCATAATGTCGAATTAAACTTATTTCCAGTTTTCGGCCGTCAATGTAATCTGAATAAATTTTACAGATATCAGATTTTCTATTAAAACACGGTGGCAAGACGGATTACTTCTAGAATTACCCAGTAAACCGGGCCCAGAACACTAGATACAGTTCTGGTTATCCAGCCACTATCTACATATAAAAAAGCGCAAAACCACAGTTTGTCTATTTAAGTTACTCAAATGTGGTTTCCTCGACTTTAATGTTCTTAAAGCTTTGATATGAATACGCTATTAGTCGTGTGGTTAAATTAAATATAATGAATGCACTACGTTCATTTCAACACAGATATTATACATTTTGAAGTCTTTTTTTAAATATATATAAAATTGGTTGCATGCATCGTACTTTTGTTTTTGTATTACATAATATTACTCTTTCTTTACAAACTTAACGAGTATAGTCATAGGACACAATAAGTGAAGAAACAGTAGACAGGTACTTTTTAGACGGCCGGATTACTGGACACGACATCAGCGGCCGGGCAACTAAACGAGGGTGGCCGGAAACGCCTGAAAAGCATGTGTTTACAAAAAACAAAAAACATTGTTTTTCTAAAAAATGTTATTTCGAACATATCAAATAAGTTTTTGATATACACTGTGCATTTTTATTCGTCTTACATTCGAACCCTAATTTATATACTTACCCGTCGTAAAAACCTCTTGGTTGTTATTTTATTTAATATCACTTTAAAAAAAAATAACAGCTGTTCCATACATTTTGACCCATTCGGTAGGTATTGCACTTTTGTATGAAACAGCCGTTTTTAATAACATTGCCAAGAGGTTTTTTACTACGGGTATATATCACTACATAGTATAAAACAAAGTCGCTTTCTCTGTCCCTATGTCCCTTTGTATGCTTAAATCTTTGAAACTACGCAACGGATTTTGATGCGATTTTTTCAAATAGATAGAGTGATTCAAGAGGAAGGTTTATATGTACTTTTTATCCCCATATTCCCACGGGAACGGGAACCACGCGGGTGAAACCGCAGGCGGCCGCTAGTTATATAAATTAGGGTTCGGATGTAAGACGAATAATAATGCACAGTGTATGCTTGATTGTATTCACAATATAAGAAAATATACCTGAACCATGTTCCGTCAACAGAGCTTGATTATGACGAAAATAAGTCAGCAGACGCCTTAAGAGGCCGGTAACTGCGCATTTAACCCTAATACATTACTTTTATAAGTTCTTTTTAACAAAGCATATAAGTTAAACATCATAATATTGTTATTTCTAGTAGTCAAACCTAAAATAAAATTCGACCAGCGTTAGTTGGGCAGAATATCGCATTGTTCGTCCCCATTCTATGTTATTGTTTAATTCATGGATTTTACGTTTTTATTGACATTAAAACATTTACTAACTGTAAATCTGCAATTATACATATAGGTACACACGGCCGCACATCAGACTATACATGTTGACCTTGATTGAGACCGCGTTCAAGCCCTACGTAAAAGTAAAAGCTGTTATCGGAGTTCAACTGTTTAACTTGATGTGCTGCCGACTGTACATACAGAGGCCCCATAGACGAAACATGAAATATAAACTCTTTGAAAAAATACTAGTATTAAAATCAAATGAATAAGTAAAAGGTATTTTATTTGGAAAACCTATTTAGAAAATACGTATTTTGCATTTTGTATTTAAGTAAATACTTTTATTTAAAACTATTTTGTATTTCTATTTGAAATAGTAAAGTAACAATGTATTTGCATTTTGTATTTATAGTACATTACAGCCGAGGACAGGTAAGTAAGAAATTACATTGTCGAGGATGGTTTGAAGCACGAGCCGCAGGCGAGGGCTTTAATCATTCGAGGCAAGGTAATTTGCTTACCGTACAAGGCTTGTATAGTGCTTTTCTCAAGAAATGCGAGGAAATAAAAAAAACTGTTTAACTAAATAATATTTATTAAAATTTATATCACACATGTTCGGGCAATTATTAAAATAAAAATAAAAAAAAAAAATAAAATCATTTATTTCAGGCATCAAAATTTTTTTTACAATTTAAGGCCCATATAATAAATACCTTACAAACTAACATACATAATTTATATAAAACTTAATAATAGACTATTTGTTAACACGTATTGTAGGCGGCGTGTTGCGCAAAGCAGTGTCAGGTAGCCGCCCACGAAACCGGCGGAACATGACACCCCTCGGCCAAAAGTCCTCTTTCATGAAGGTCGACAGATGTTCAGTTAAATTAAATTTAAATGTTATTGTTTTCCCGGGCACACTTATGTATAAATCGCCCATCATAATATTATTTTAATGATGTATCAGTAAAATACGCCAACAACACAGATTCCGAAAACGTATGCGCCTTTTTTTCACATTTCCAAATCAGATCGTAGGTTTTCATATATCTTTCTTTTGATTTTGCTGGCAGTAAGTGTTCTGTTATTAATTTTGCTTCTGCTCTTAAATTTGGTGGAGTAGGTACATACAATGTCTGTATACATATGTTTCATTGGCAGAACTCATTTTGATAATTTATTACACAATATAAACTGTATTGATATCTAATCAACCGCTGAAAATCATTCATAAAGAAAAAAGTTGGTAGTACCATAGAAAATCACTGCAGTAATGAATTTCAGTACTTACTTACTGCACTAAAATCAGTGCAGTAAGTAAGTACTGAAATTCATTACTGCAGTGATTTTCTGCAGTAATGAATTTCAGTACTTACTTACTGCACTAAAATCAGTGCAGTAAGTAAGTACTGAAATTCATTACTGCAGTGATTTTCTATGGTACTACCAACTTTTTTCTTTATTTTTTCTTTAGTTATTCCTGTGTATAAAAACAGACAAAGCAAATGGACATTTGCACCATACAGCCACATTATTATTATATCATAATTAGGTTAACTTTTTTTTAAATACCATGCTCACAGAGTATATTACTTCGTATTGTACCACAAGCGCTATGTACCCTTAGCACCATGAAGCTCGACTTAATACTGAGCTAACTGGAGAGTGCAGTAAGAACAATTTTTTGTGACCACAAATTACACAGTGGCTGTCTTCCGTCTCACCTACACTTTTAAAAAATACGTATGGTCATATGAGACAACTGACAGCCACTACATACTAAATTACAATTTTGCTGGTGTTCACTTTTTTATTCAGGGTGAGAACTCCAGTTACCTCAGTATTAAGTCGAGCTTCATGCAGTCATGCTTAGCACGAACATCAATCGAAAAAACAAAATGAGATTTATCATAGACAAAATATCCTTTACGAGTAATTTTGTATGGGAAATATATACAGCGCCATCTACCGCCTAGAAGCAGGTATTGAAGTTGCGCATTTTAGTAGCAAGTAGTAAGTATCACTAGGCTGTATGACCGTTCGACATGGCCTCACAAACCAATATTAAAAAAACGGCGGGAATGATTTTCAGCGGTTGATTAGATATCAATACAGTTTATATTGTGTAATAAATTATCAAAATGAGTTCTGCCAATGAAACATATACAGACATTGTATGTACCTAACCAAATTTGAGAGCAGAAGCAAAATTAATAACAGAAAACTTACTGCCAGCAAAATCAAAAGAAAGACATATGAAAACCTACGATCTGATTTGGCAAAAGTGAAAAAAAGGCGCATACGTTTTCGGAATCTGTGTTGTTGGCGTATTTTAATGATACATCATTAAAATAATATTATTATGGGCGATTTGTACATAAGTGTGCCCGGGAAAACAATAACATTTACATTTAATAATTGCCCGAACATGTGTGATATAAATTTTAATAAATATTATTTAGTTAAACAGTTTTTTTTATTTCCTCGCATTTCTTGAGAAAAGCACTATACAAGCCTTGTACGGTAAGCAAATTACCTTGTCTCGAATGATTAAAGCCCTCGCCTGCGGCTCGTGCTTCAAACCATCCTCGACAATGTAATTTCTTACTTACCTGTCCTCGGCTGTAATGTACTATTACAAAACTATTTTTAACATCTCTGTGCGTAAGCGCTCGACCCGGACGCGGAGCGCCCGCGGGCGCAGTGGAGCGGCTAGACGTAGACTTTGAAATTTCATAGATTGGTCACCACCAAACTGTCATTGAATAACTTTTAAAATAGAAATGTTTTTGACGCAATTTATATTTTAATTATATCATTGCACTTTTTTTTTGGGGTGTATCAGGTTTTGGGTTAATTTATTACGTTGTACTTGTATAATCAAATATCTTGTGTACAATATACCAGAGCCAATTGAGACAAAACTTCGTAAGAACAAGAGCTTGGCATTTCAAAGTCTAAATTGCTGTATAGGACTCTTGTTGCATTTTGGCCAAATCCAAATGAATTTTCATTAAAGTGTCTTCTGTTCTTTTTGCCTTTTCAGATTTAATATGGTCTTCTAAATCCACAATATCTCGGGCCATAGCACCTGTCTCATTTACTAAAGACACAATAGTGCCACATTCTGAATGTAATAATGCTAACAATTTATAAGCTTTTTTTGCTTGATCATCTTTCTTTGCATCCTGTAAAAAAGAAACAAATCAGTGTGCAGTTCCAAATTCCCTATTCTCAGTATGAGATAGGCATAGATTTAAAGTATAGTTGCCTACAATTTTATCAGTCTGAAAAATAACCAATGGTTGCTAGGTAACTTATCCAACATAATATATTCAATAATGTGGAAAAGTTATTGGGAATGGCTGTAAATGATGTGTAATACAATCCAATCAGATATTGTAGCACTCTGCCAGAACTATGTATGTACACCCTTACCCTAAACAGAGTTTCATCTGCAATAGAAAAACATCTATCCAGTTGTCCCTCAAGAGTGTTAATTTCCTTCTGTAGTTGCCTTGTGTCTTCAAGTATCTTCTTTATTTCCATGTTTTGTTTATCAACATTACTAATTATTTCTAATATTCGCTTTGTGTATATCGATCTGAAATTAGGAATGTGGGATTATAATACATAAGACAATTAGACTGGATCACTCTGGTACGTTTGCGCAGTGGTTGGTACGCGATTGTAAATTGCGCTACAGACGTCTGTGAAGTTAGCATCTCAAATGTTAGCATCTCACAAATAAACTCAATATATAATGGCATCCAGCATAGTTCTACAGTTCTTGATAAGTTTTAATAATAGTTCCGTCGATTAAACCATTAAAATCGCTTAATGAAATAAAAAACCACATTAAAAAAGTAAGAAATAATTCCTCACCAAATAAATAACGTAAGTACTTTGAAGTCGGGCGTGAAACATGTACAATTTTTTGTTGTTTTTGTTAAAACCCGCCCGACTTCAAAGTACTTACGTTATTTATTTGGTGAGGAATTATTTCTTACTTTTTTAATGTGGTTTTTTAGAAGGCGGTTTTAATTTTTTTATAAAAATAATTTTTATTTCACTCTATTTAGTGCATCGCGCAGGCAATTTGCGTGTTTTCTGGTAAATAGGTATGTGATCAAAGTTTGATCACATACCTATCAATCAAACTCAAAACCTCCTTTTTCGAAGTCGGTTAAAATACCTTGAGGTATCCCCTTTTTAAAGCGCGTCACAAACGGTGAAGATGCTATAATATTTTATCTTAAGATATCGTAAGATAAAATATTATAGCATCTTAAACTATCACACACGGTTAAGATACGATATATTTTGGAATCTTTTCACTCTCTTGATATCCGTCCTAGGTAGCGGACGAATATTCTGTAAACCATATTATACAGGGTGATCAAAAATGAGCAATTCGGATTTGTTATTAGACTTATTGGACAGTTCATCAGAAGATGATTCTGACCTGGAATTTGATATAAAAATTGCTATAGCTAATTCGAACTCTAGATCAGTTTGGATAGAAAATCATACTATCATCATTAGGTAGGTACCTACTCCTTACGTTTGACGTTTCAAAGCGTCATTATTTCTAAGCAAACTTTTTGGTTAAACTAGGTGTAAACTTACTCTTCGTTTATTATGAATGTGTTACGGGACCCCCTCGTCGGCCAGCGGTACACTAGCCGGAACGTCGGAAGTCACCGCATAGTATTCAATTAGAAGATGTTGTAGAGAATAAAAGATTGTTTCAGCACTTGGAGAGTTGTATTATCAAATATTGTAAATTAGAAATATGAAAGAATATGAAGAATAGGACCTGTTACTATAATTAATTAATTGGCTATTTAATAGTTATTACATTTCACTTATAAATTTTTGGTACGCTAGCTCGCACGCGAGCTCTGTTCAGCTTGATTGTTCTGGTAGGACTGAATCAAAATGCTGAATAGGGCACGTGGAGCGAAGAATTACGAAAGAACAGTGGTACAGCATAAAATTGATGGGCAGTACGTAAAACTATAAAACTTCCCAGCCACTATGGAGTTTCTAACCATTCATAATGACTGGAACGAAACGGCATCGTTACAAATGTTTTGATTTTTTCGTATTTATCCCAAAATGTTTAAAAAATAAATGTCCACCCGTGCGAAGCCGGGGCGGGCCGCTAGTTCTCTCTATTCCCAGCACCGAAAACGGGACAACCTGTATACACATCTTTTCGTATCCAAAATATATATTTCGTATGTTAAGATGGTATCTTAACATGCAAAATATATATTTCCGTATCTTAACATACGAAATATATATTTTGCCGTATCGCCTGGCATCTTAAGATACTTAATATGAAAATATATGTTATCTTCGGCGTGTGTGATGGTCCATTGAATTGTATGGCGAGCGATATTCTATGTTAAGATAAAATATTATAGTATCTTCACCGTCTGTGACGACCTTAACAAAACAAGAATCATCTAAATCGGTTTATAAACAAAGGAATTATGCCTAAAGATACGTATTAAATTCACATAAAGTGGTAACGAAAACGACAGTATTTTCAAGATTTCCTGAAAACTACTGAACCGATTTCAAAATTTCAAAAAATGGGACCAACTTGGGAACCAACCTGATGTAATAACGTTTGAACCATTTCAATCGGTTCAGCCGTCTTCGAGTAATCGGTGGACATACACAAAAAAAAAAAAAAAGAGAAAAAAAAACATACATACAGAATTACAGACGAATTAGAGAACCTCCTCCTTTTTGATTTAGAAGTCGGTTAAAAATGAGATGCTAACTTCGCAAATACATCATAGCATCTCATCGAATTCCAAACATCTAAGTACAAAGAAGTCAAAATCCGTTAAGTTCTATGTTCTAAACAAGTGTCAACAATAGTTCTGTCGATTTTTGTCGATTTATCTATTAAAATCGCGTATTGAAAAAATGAGATGCTAACTTCGCAAATACATCATAGCATCTCATCGAATTCCAAACATCTAAGTACTGTAGTGCGACGGAACGTCCTCGTCGGCCAGCGGTACACTAGCCAGAACGTCGGAAGTCACCGCCCAGTATTTAATTTGTAGATAATTGATGAATAAAAAGATGATGTTTATAGGGACTTGACTTTTATTTATAAAGGTAGTAATAAAGAAACGTATAGGAAGAATAGGAAGATTAGGAAGCATAGGAAGATTAGGAACTGTAACAACAAGATAAAAAATACATGAATAACAAAAAGTAGGTAGGTAAGTAGGTAGTAATGGGTATGATGATGAAAACTTACCCCTTTCCAAGGGTCAAGGGTTCCACTTATTTAAAACTATAATTAAACAACTCAAACTGATATAAAAACTGGTAATGCTCCGAGAGCTCTGTATGGTTTGGTGATTTTAGTAGAACTGAATCAAAAATGATGAACAGGACACGTGAAACGAAGATTTTGAATTTGAATTGAAAGAACAGGATAGGATTCGATAAAATTAATGGCCAGTATGTAGAACTAGATGGAGTTTCCAGTCATCATAGAGTTTTTAACCATCCATAATGACTGGTACGAATCGACATCGTTACAATAGTGTATGTAAACACAGCCGTTAGATGAAATTGTAGGCTGTGGGCAGTTAGCTTTTTAAAAAGGAATAGAAACTGCTTTGCAATTATATTCTCAAATCAATCTTTAAAAATATGAGTTTAAAAATGAAAGAGGGATTTGACGCAGTCATATACTTAGCCGTGATAAAAATAGATGTTCCAAAAAGATAAAATATGCTATAAAAATAGCTAATGTATTAAAGTAATATTGAAATTAGTGAAATAAAAAAGAATTATGAAGCCCTGTGTTTAAATCAACACCAGTAGCTGATAGAAAAAGCTTACAGTACACAGGAGTCAAAATCCGTTGAGTTCTACGTTCTAAACAAGTGTCAACAAATAGTTCTGTTGATTTTTTGTCGATTTATCCATTAAAAAGCGTTTTTAAAAAATGAGATGCTAACTCTTAAAACCACTATTAAAAACTCTTTAATAATGAGATGCTAGCCTAATATTGAGAGTTTTGGCTCCGGAAAAGATTTAAAATGATAACCAGCAACTCTCTCTGTGAAATGCAAAAGAGTTCCGGCCTCTAGGACTGTGCAATATTTTGTAATATTTTATTCGTGTAAAAAACTCTTTAATAGTGAGATGCTAGCCTAATATTGAGAGTTCTGGCTCCGGAAAAAAATTAAAATGATAACCATCAACTCTCTCTGTGAAATGCAAAAGAGTTCCGGTCTCTAGGACGGTGCAATATTTTGTAATATTTTATTCGTGTAAAAACCTATTTAATAGTGAGATGCTAGCCTAATAACGAGAGTTCTGGTTTCGAAAAAGGATTCAAATGATAACCAGCCACTCTCTCTGTGAAATGCAAAAGAGTTCTGGCCTCAAGGACTATCCGATATTTTGTAATATTTTATTTGTGTAAAAAACTCCTTAATAGTGAGATGCTAGCCTAATAACGAGAGTTCTGGTTTCGAAAAAGGATTCAAATGATAACCAGCAAGTCTCTCTGTTAACAGCAAATGAGTTCTGGCCTCTAGGGCTGTGCAATATTTTGTAATATTTTATTCGTGTAAAAAACTCTTTAATAGTGAGATGCTAGCCTAATATTGAGAGTTCTGGCTCCGGAAAAAAATTAAAATGATAACCAGCAAGTCTCTCAGTGAAATGCAAAAGAGTTCCGGCCTCTAGGACTGTGCAATATTTTGTAATATTTTATTCGTGTAAAAAACTCTTTAATAGTGAAATCCTAGCCTAATATCGAGAGTTCTGGTTTCGAAAAAAGATTCAAATGATAACCAGCAACTCTCTCTGTGAAATGCAAAAGAGTTCTGGCCTCTAAGACTATCCGATATTTTGTAATATTTTATTCGTGTAAAAAACTCTTTAATAGTGAGATGCTAGCCTAATATTGAGAGTTCTGGCTTTGGAAAAGATTTAAAATGATAACCAGCAACTCTCTCTGTTAAATGCAAAAGAGTTCTGGCCTCTAGGACTATCCGATATTTTGTAAAAACTTTTTGTTTACAAAAAATCTAAATAATAGTGAGATGCTAGCCTAATATTCAGAGTTCTAGCTTCAAAAAAGGTTTTAAATGATAACCAGCAACTCTCTCTGTGAAATGCAAAAGAGTTCCGGCCTCTAGGACTGTGCAATATTTTGTAATATTTTATTCGTGTAAAAGAACTCTTTAATAGTGAGATGCTAGCCTAATATTGGGAGTTCTTGCTTCGAAAAAGGTATAAAATGATAACCATTATCTCTCTCTGTAAAATGCAAAAGAGTTTCGGTCTCTAGGACTGTACGATATTTTGTAATATTTTATTCGTGTAAAAGAACTCTTTAATAGTGAGATGCTAGCCTAATATTGGGAGTTCTTGCTTCGAAAAAGGTTTAAAATGATAACCATTATCTCTCTCTGTAAAATGCAAAAGAGTTTCGGTCTCTAGGACTGTACGATATTTTGTAATATTTTTTCTGCGAAAAAACCTATTAATTGTGAGATGCTAGCCTAGTATGGAAAGTTCTGGCTTAGAAAAAAGTTTAAAATTATAACTAGCATCTCCCTCTATAAAATGCAGAAGAGTTCTGGCCTCTAAGACTAACAAATATTTTGTAATATTTTTTTGTGCAAAAAATCTATATAATAGTGAGATGCTAGCCTAATATGGAGAGTTCTGGCTTTGAAAATGCTTACCAGCATTTCTCTCTATAAAATGCAGAACGCACGCAAACACCTGTTGAAAGCAAGGCTGACCGCCTGGCCACGGAAAAGCGCGGCGGCGGCGGTGACCAGCGAATTGCACATCAGTTGTAGCCTTTCATTGACTTATTTGATTAGACGTCTGGCACGAGCGCGCAATGATTGATTGCGATTGATTCCCGGACGTCAGCCTGTACGAGATAAGAATGGCTCTCAAGCAGCTTAAAAACAACAAGGCGACGCGGGCGATGACGGAATCTCAACAAAGCTTCTGAGGGCGGGCGGTAAGCCGATACTCAATGTGCTCCAAAAGCTTTTCAATTCAGCCATCCTCGAGGGCAAAACGCAAAAGGCATGGGCCAAAGCGATGTGAAGCTGTTTTTCAAGAAGGGTGATAAGACTCTCTTGAAGAACTACAGACCCATCTCGTTTCTGAGCCATATCTATAAGCTATTCTCAATAGTCATTACGAATCGTCTCGCTCGCAGGTTTGGCGACTTACAACCTCCCGAACAAGCCAGGTTACGGAAAGGCTATAGTACCATAGACCACATTTATACGCACAGTCCTAGAGGCCGGAACTCTTTTGCATTTCACAGAGAGAGTTGCTGATTATCGTTTTAAATCTTTTCCGGAGCCAGAACTCTCAATATTAGGTTAGCATCTCACTATTAAAGACTTTTTTACACGAATAAAATATTACAAAATATTGCACAGTCCTAGAGGCCGGAACTCTTTTGCATTTCACAGAGAGAGTTGCTGGTTATTATTTTAAATCTTTTCCGGAGCCAGAACTCTTAATATTAGGCTAGCATCTCACTATTAAAGAGTTTTTTACACGAATAAAATATTACAAAATATCGGATAGTCCTAGAAGCCAGAGCTCTTTTGCATTTCACAGAGAGAGTTGCTGGTTATCATTTAAAGCCTTTTTTGAAGCCAGAACTCTGAATATTAGGCTAGCATCTCACTATTATTTAGATTTTTTGAAAACAAAAAGTTATTACAAAATATCGGATAGTCCTAGAGGCCAGAACTCTTTTGCATTTAACAGAGAGACTTGCTGGTTATTATTTTAATTTTTTTCCGGAGCCAGAACTCTCAATATTAGGCTAGCAGCTCACTATTAAAGAGTTTTTTACACGAATAAAATATCGGGTAGTCCTAGAGGCCAGAACTCTTTTGCATTTCACAGAGAGAAATGCTGGTTATCACTTAAAACCTTTTTCGAAGCCAGAACTCTGAATATTAGGCTAGCATCTCACTACTATTTAGATTTTTTGTAAACAAAAAGTTTTTACAAAATATCGGATAGTTCTAGAGGCCAGAACTCTTTTGCATTTAACAGAGAGAGTTGCTGGTTATCAATTTAATTTATTTCCGGAGCCAGAACTCTCAATATTAGGCTAGCATCTCACTATTAAAGAGTTGGTTATCATTTTAAATCTTTTCCGGAGCCAGAACTCTCAATATTAGGCTAGCATCTCACTATTAAAGAGATTTTTTACACGAATTAAATATTACAAAATATTGCACAGTCCTAGAGGCCAGAACTCTTTTGCATTTCACAGAGAGAGTTGCTGGTTATCATTTAAAACCTTTTTTGAAACCAGAACTCTGAATATTAGTCTAGCATCTCACTATTATTTAGATTTTTTGTAAACAAAAAGTAATTACAAAATATCGGATAGTCCTAGAGGCCAGAACTCTTTTGCATTTCACAGAGAGAAATGCTGGTTATCACTTAAAACCTTTTTCGAAGCCAGAACTCTGAATATTAGGCTAGCATCTCACTATTATTTAGATTTTTTGTAAACAAAAAGTTTTTACAAAATATCGGATAGTTCTAGAGGCCAGAACTCTTTTGCATTTCACAGAGAGAGTTGCTGGTTATTATTTTAAATCTTTTCCGGAGCCAGAACTCTTAATATTAGGCTAGCATCTCACTATTAAAGAGTTTTTTACACGAATAAAATATTACAAAATATCGGATAGTCCTAGAAGCCAGAGCTCTTTTGCATTTCACAGAGAGAGTTGCTGGTTATCATTTAAAGCCTTTTTTGAAACCAGAACTCTGAATATTAGGCTAGCATCTCACTATTATTTAGATTTTTTGAAAACAAAAAGTTATTACAAAATATCGGATAGTCCTAGAGGCCAGAACTCTTTTGCATTTAACAGAGAGACTTGCTGGTTATTATTTTAATTTTTTTCCGGAGCCAGAACTCTCAATATTAGGCTAGCATCTCGCTATTAAAGAGTTTTTTACACAAATAAAATATTACAAAATATCGGATAGGTAGTCCTAGAGGCCAGAGTTCTTTTGCATTTCACAGAGAGAAATGCTGGTTATCACTTAAAACCTTTTTCGAAGCCAGAACTCTCGTTATTAGGCTAGCATCTTACTATTAAATAGGTTTTTACACAAATAAAATATTACAAAATATTGCACAGTCCTAGAGGCCGGAACTCTTTTGCTTTCACAGAGAGAGTTGCTGGTTATCATTTGAATCCTTTTTCGAAACCAGAACTCTCGATATTAGGCTAGCATCTCACTATTAAAGAGTTTTTTACACGAATAAAATATTACAAAATATCGGATAGTCCTAGAAGCCAGAGCTCTTTTGCATTTCACAGAGAGAGTGGCTGGTTATCATTTTAATTTTTTTCCGGAGCCAGAACTCTCAATATTAGGCTAGAATCTCACTATTAAAGAGTTTTTTACACAAATAAAATATTACAAAATATCGGATAGTCCTAGAGGCCAGAGTTCTTTTGCATTTCAAAGAGAGAGTTGCTGGTTATCATTTGAATCCTTTTTCGAAACCAGAACTCTCGTTATTAGGCTAGCATCTTACTATTAAATAGGTTTTTACACAAATAAAATATTACAAAATATTGCACAGTCCTAGAGGCCGGAACTCTTTTGCATTTCACAGAGAGAGTTGCTGGTTATCATTTGAATCCTTTTTCGAAACCAGAACTCTCGATATTAGGCTAGCATCTCACTATTAAAGAGATTTTTACACGAATAAAATATTACAAAATATCGGATAGTCCTAGAGGCCAGAACTCTTTTGCATTTCACAGAGAGAGTTGCTGGTTATCATTTTAATTTTTTTCCGGAGCCAGAACTCTCAATATTAGGCTAGCATCTCACTATTGATGATGCTATGATGTATTTGCGAAGTTAGCATCTCATTTTTTCAATACGCGATTTTAATAGATAAATCGACAAAAATCGACAGAACTATTGTTGACACTTGTTTAGAACATAGAACTTAACGGATTTTGACTTCTTTGTACTTAGATGTTTGGAATTCGATGAGATGCTATAATGTATTTGCGAAGTTAGCATCTCATTTTTTCAATACGCGATTTTAATGGTTTAATCGACGAAACTATTATTAAAACTTATCAAGAACTGTAGAACTATGCTGGATGCCATTATATATTGAGTTTATTTGTGAGATGCTAACATTTGAGATGCTAACTTCACAGACGTGCGCTACAGACTATAAATAAAACTCGAGCTTCTTTTGTTACGTTAAGGTGCAGTTCCAGGTTGCATTCAGCATATCATCATCAGCCATTTAATATCCCTAATCCTGAGGCAGGCGTGGCTCACTCCGCAATTCCGTCGACTTATTCACCAACTACGCGCGGCGCGGGCGGGCGCCTTCGAAGGATAGAATATCAGGCGGGGTGTCACGCACGTTCCGTCAGTTGTGCATGCGACGCGACGTAGTAGGTACACAGGAAGGAATTTTTGTCTACGATCAGTCCCAGAACTTTGAGTAGGCTTGTTGGAAGGTTCCCCCGTCAGTCAGAAACGCTTCTCTAAACCCTCGATGTCATGGCGCTTGAGGCGTTTGCGGTATGCAAAAGGACAAAATCCGTGGCTGAGTTAGTAAATTACGTGTCAAGTTATTAATCAGAAGGACAAGTTAAAATAATTGTTGATCTTTACTTGCCGCTTTGTTTAAAATATTTAGTGGGCGTTGTAAAAAAGATGAATTAGTTTATTAGGGGCTAATATATTTTCCCGTGGCTTGGTTATATAAAAAGAAATTTAATCACGTGGCCAATTAAAAATTCTGTGGCTGTACTTATTATTTCCCATAATTAATTACCAATTTTCTATGAGTGAACCCAGTTCCCTTTTATTTAAGTTCTTTAATCGCAGGCGTTGCGAAACCGTTTGCGACAGGTTTTGGACAGCCTGCCGTTTTGTGTCCTTGAGCACATTTTACACAGCGGTATAGTCTCATACAGCTGTTGACATCTTTGGCACTGTGTTATTGTTTTTCTCTTTTTCGGATCTTCGATGACGACTGACTGGTGGTACCTAGATGTATTTAATATTTTTAACTGCTTTGTTATTTGGGCCTGGAACCACGTTTACGAAGAAGGTCGATGCAGGTTTTTTGTCTGGTCCGTATTTGGCATAGATAATTTCACCATAGATTTCATTACCGGATTTTACTATTTCATCTTCAATGGCTGTATGTGGATTTGTGTGGTGTAAGTTTTTTATAACTAGGTACTCTATAACATCGTTGGTCCTTCAGATAAAAGGTATGGCCTTAATCCTTTGCTCCGAACAACGGTGATTATGTTTTTGTAGACCTCTACATTATTGCAGGTGATTCTAAATTAGTTCCTGTTCACGATTTTTAGAGTAAAACTTTCTTTGTTTGCAGAGGATTCTAACAGTTCGGTCACTTTTTTGATATCATCGATAGGTATGGAGGTGGTACATTTTCATATACTGACTATTGTCGCATCAGCCGCGCGGGTCTGCGATCGGCCGCGTTGCACGGAAGTCTACCTTTATGGATGGATAAGGAGAATGGGCCATGCATGACCCACCACGCGGGCCCAATGCGGGTTGGTGCGTATTAATTAACGACTGCAAATGCAGCCGGGACCAAAGGCTAAGGTGCCTTCCGAAGCAGGGGGGAGCTCAAGATGAAAAGTTTTTGGTCACCCATCCCGTGACCGACCATTGCGAAAGTTGCTTAACCTAAAAGATCGCAGGCAGAGCGCGGTAACCACTGCGCCACGGGCTCCTCATACTCCACTTGTACAGTCGAATTCAATAATATCTGTGCATTTTTGGACTTTGTCGCATTAAGTTTTATGACATCGCCTTGACTTTCAGTACAAATTGTCACAATTGTGGCGTACCCGTTTAATAGTTAGTTAAAACAATTAGGAAATATTTACATTTACTTATATCTAAGTTAACCTACTTACAACTAGTACTTATAAACTATATAATTATATACAATGAACAATAACACTATACTTACTTAACTATATATATACACATCATTTAAATACTCTAATAATCTATAATACTATTTAAGTAACGAGTATAGTATAGCATCAGCGCCGCGCGATAATAGCTATTGCACTGTACGAACATCTTTATGCGCGCCTATTGTTCGTAAGTTTTTTTGCCGCATTCCTCGATACAGGGACGGCGACCGGCTCGCCAGTCCGAATGCATTACTGACGCGGAGCGCACGTCGCTCGTCCTCCGCACTGCATCTACCTGCGCCCGCGCTAACATCGTAAACTAAAACATAGTGTTTTTCTCCCATCCTCCTTCTGAACGCGAGTCTGGTGGTGACAGCCAGCATCCTACCACCACCACTACCAAACTGGTGACCCCGAACAACACGTATTGGCCATCATGGGAGGCAACGGTGACACCACAGGTGAGGCGCAAGGGCAAGGTTCCAGTGGGAGCGATGCGATAGCGAGCGATATTTGCCATGTCGGGATCCGGAACATACCGTTCTACCCAGACAAGCCGTCGTTATGGTTCTCCATGCTGGAAGGCCAGTTTTCCTTATGTAAAATCACTACTGATTCCACAAAATTTTATCACGTCATCGGCATGCTTGACCATCAATACGCCGTCGAAGTAGCGGACATCATCGAATCTCCACCGGAAACTAATAAGTATTCGAAGTTGAAGTCGGAGCTGATAAAGCGTCTGTCTGCGTCAAAGGAACGCAAGGTCAAGCAGCTTTTAGACCATGAAGAGCTGGGCGATAGGAAGCCGTCGCAATTTCTACGGCACCTGCAACATCTCGCTGGTTCTGGTGTACCGGAAGACTTCGTCCGCACCATTTGGACTAGTAGGTTGCCTAGCAGCATGCAGACGATCATCGCTTCCCAGCTGCAGCTACCGCTTGACAGTTTGGCTGACCTTGCAGACCGCATACACGACATCGTGCCTTCTACACCCGCTGTAGCTTCTACCTCTAGCGCTGCTACTGCTTCTGCTTCAGCGTCGTACCGTAAGCCTGACGATCCAGTTGCACAGATGGCCAAGCAGATTGAGAAGCTGTCTCAGCAGGTACATGCTCTCACAATGAGGAGTGGGAGATCAAGTTCCCGATGGAGTCCGGACAGGAGGTACCGTAGTCACAACCGCAGCCGCAGCCGCAGCCGCTCACAGGCTAATTACCAGAAGCGACCATTATGTTGGTACCATAAGAAGTTTGGCAGCAAGGCGACCAGGTGTCAGAAGCCATGCGATTTCAGGCCGGAAAACCCGCAGGGCGGTCGGTAATGGCGACTGACGATTGCCTTTCCAGCAACGGTCGCCTGTTCGTCACCGACCGGTACTCTAGGACCCAATTCCTCGTGGATACCGGGAGTGATTTGTGCGTATTATATGAGTTGTGCGCGGCCAATGGAACTGTGATAAATACCTATGGCTATGTTAATTTTAAGTTAGATTTAGGCTTGAGACGCGAGTTTATGTGGCGTTTTACTATCGCGGACGTTAACAAACCCATAATTGGAGTGGATTTTTTATCTCATTTTAATCTTGTTGTATGTAGATATTAGAAATAAGAGATTGTTAGATAATTTAACAACATTAAATGTGTCATGTGTGTCAGCAGATAAATGCAGTAGTATTTCATCGGTAAAGATTGCGTCTGGTAATTCGCGATACCATACTATACTCGCTAAGTTTCCGGAAATAACCCGGCCTGCCGGCACACCTCGCGTTGTTTTACATAAAACAGTACACCACATTAATACCACTCCAGGACCGCCCGTAGCTAGCCCTCCTCGTCGTTTAGCCCCGGATAAATTTAGAATAGCTAAGCAAGAGTTTGACGTTATGATCCAGAATGGTACTACTAGACCCTCAGACAGTCCCTGGTCTTCTCCTCTGCATTTAGCCCCCAAAAAAGACGGATGGCGTCCGTGCGGTGATTACCGTATGTTAAACGCCCGTACCATTCCTGGCAGATATCCGGTTAGGCATATCCACGACTTTTCACACAATGTCGCAGGTTGTAAGGTCTTTTCTACCCTAGACCTAGTTACTGCATATAACCAGATACCTGTCAGTAATGATGACATACCCAAAACGGCAATCACGACACCATTCGGCCTCTACGAATTTCCCTTCATGACATTTGGTTTGCGTAATGCAAGCCAAACGTTCCAGAGATTCGTAGATGAGCTGACTCGTGACATGGATTTCGTCTATCCATACTTGGATGACTTTCTGGTCTTTTCAGTAGACCAAAAGACCCACGAAGCGCACTTGCGTCAACTTTTTAAGAGAATGTCCGATTACGGAATTTTAGTTAACACCTCAAAGTGCGTTTTCGGTGTTTCAGAAGTAACTTTTTTAGGTTACAAAATATCTACCGAAGGCATAAAGCCATTAGAAGACAAGGTTCAGGCCATAAAGGAGTTCCCTAAGCCAACGACCGTAAAACAGCTTAGGAGGTTCTTAGGTATGCTAAATTTCTACCGCAGGTTTATTCCTCGCGCAGCAGAAGTTCAAGAACCTCTTAATGCTTTATTAACTGGATCAGTCAAAGGTAACCATCCTGTTGAACTCAAAGGCGAAAGTTTAAAAGCTTTTGAGGACTCAAAAACCAGCCTCTGCAATGCAGCACTTTTAGCTTACCCCGATTGCCGAGCTCGTTTAGCTCTTACGACTGATGCATCGGACGTTGCTGTAGGCGCAGTACTTCAACAGCTTAAGGAAAGTCATTGGCAGCCATTAGCATTTTATTCCTGTAAGTTAAGTCCTTCACAATGTAAGTACTCGCCATATGACCGCGAACTTCTCGCCATTTATCAAGCTATAAAATATTTCCGGCATATGTTAGAAGCTAGGGATTTTACAATCTTTACAGATCACAAGCCAATCAGCTTTGCATTCCATTCTAGGAAGTCAAGTTGTTCTCCACGGCAATATAGGTATCTTGACTTTATTTCTCAATTCTCAACCGACATACAACATCTCTCCGGTAAAGACAACGTTGTCGCGGATGCTTTGTCTCGTGTTGAGGAGTTAGAAGCCAATATCGACCTAGAATCCTTAGCTAAAGCACAGGAATCGGACCAGGAACTTCAAGGTCTCATAGATAGCAATACTTCACTTCGGATAAAGAAAATTAAATTACCAGGTAGTAGGTACGAGCTGTTCTGTGATATCAGCACACCTACCCCTCGTCCATTTGTTCCCCAAGCTTTACGTCGAAATGTTTTTGCCTGCCTGCACTCTCTGAGTCACCCAGGCTGTTCACGCGCGCTTGCGAGCGGGCAGTTGTCATTGTCAAGGTCACGGGACAACGCGCTCGGGCCGGGTGTTTTTTCATTCGTTCAGTTCGCCGTACGCCGCCGTGAGGCTAGGTTGTGTGTTCCTGCAGCGACGTGCCGCGCCAGGAAACCTACAGACTTGTGACCCGTGTGTGTTCGCTTTGAAAAGCGCCGGGAAAGTTTTAGCTGTCTATTAGGGCATTGTGTAGTTATAAGAGTGTTAGCTATAAGAGTTTCCCATCGGGGTTGGGTGAAGACCTACTTGTCAGGCGCGCGCGCCGGCGAGACAGCGATCAGCCCCCCTGGATTATGAACAGTATCTTCTCGTGAAGGTAGGCCTAGCTTTTAAGTAACTTAATTTTGCATGAGAAACATCCGTTTCAATAAACTGTGGAACACAGTAGATGGTCATCACAATTGTGCCTGATCATAATTTTTGGTAGCAGAGCGTAGTTAGTTAGCGTACCTAATTTCATAGTAAAAATAAAATTATTTTTTTTTGTTAAAATCTCGAGGGTATTCCGAGACGATTTGAAGTACTAAGAAATTGTTCTAGTAAATTCTCGAAGCGAATGTTTCTCACTTGGTGGATCCGATAATAGATAGACACTTATATAATTGTTGTCACATACTAGTGATTTGATACGAGTTTACTCGCCTAGATGTGTATATTTTTTTTTGTGTGTCCGGATTATTTTGACGAATAGTTTCGTTCGAAAGTGTTGTTTATTAGTACCACATACTAGTGTTTGTTCCGAGTCCGCTTGCCTAGTTAAAAAAGTGGAACTAGTTTTAATTATTAGTAGTATTAAATTACGAGTATTATTATTAAAAATAGTTTTGTTTTTGTTTGTTGATAACGGTTTAGTAGTTGATTTGCGAGGTTGACCTGGCCGTGCCGTGTATGCCATACCGTTAATCCTATACCGTTTTGTTTATACCGTATATTGTTAGCCCTTGAAATTGGTAAGTTGCTAATAATTTATGAAAATAGTAGGGTCCGTGTATGTCGTCCGAATTTTAATTGTGTTTTATATTATCGTGACGCGACCTATTTCTATTGTTTTTTTTTGTTGATGTTTACCACTTTTATATTTCTTTGTTTGCTTTGTTTATTAAACGGATTATAAATGGCTCCTACGAATCCGCACGCCGTATCCAGGGCTGGCATCCAAGGAGTTTTGCGTTGGCTTGCTTGTGCGGTCACATTAATAGACCGAGCCGACCGGGTAGGCGCGTTGCTAGCTCGGTATGGCGGGCTGGCAGCTCGGCTGCAAGACCTGGAGCGCCACGCCATGGAGTGTCGCGCGTATTATTTGGAAAACCCCCCAGCTGATGATGCCGTGTCGGAACAGCTGGAGCAGGATGTAGCCCAGGCCTATGAGCTGGCTGACCAGTTCACGGAGGCGGCTGAGAGGGCCCTGGCTGTTCGGAAGGGGGAGCCGGTTTTGAGCGGGGAGGTCAAACCTACCCCGACGGCGTTGCTAGGCCGATTGCCTACCTTGGAGATTCCCACTTTTAATGGGGATCTGTCAGCCTGGATGGGCTTCATTAACCTGTTCGACAGCTTAGTGGATTCACGACGGGACTTATCCCCTAGTGAGAAGTTGGCCTATTTGCGCTCCTCCCTGCGAGGAGAGGCCAGCGCGGTAATCCAGCACCTGCTCATCAGCGACGACAACTACCAGGTGGCTCGCCAGCTTCTGGTTAGCAGGTACCAGAATGTCCGGTTACTGGCGGACACCCACGTGGCCACGATTTTGGCCCTCCCGCGAATCACGCGGGTACACCTGTTACGGAGGGAGTTGCTGAACCCGCTACTGTCAGCGGTCAACTCCCTAAGGCGATTGGACCTGCCGGTGGATCAGTGGTCCTTTGTACTGCTGCACATAGTCCTCGCCAAATTGCCCGCTGAAATGAAGGGGCGTTTCGAGCAGAGGTACGGAGGCGACAGCGCCTCGTATCTCCCGCCCTTCGCGGACCTCCTTCGTTTTTTGGAGGACGAATGTAGGGTGACGGACCACCTGGAGCCCGCCCCGGTTCCAGGTGTTGGTCGTATGGTGGCGGCGAGGGAACAGCCCCGTCGCCCGACCAATCGGTATGCTGCCTTCCAGCAGTCCCCTCCCCCCGCACCGAGTGAGCGGTGCAGGTATTGCAGGGGAGATAGGCACGTGGTGCACGAATGTGCCAAATTTAGAGGCCTCCGCCCAGAGGGACGGAGGGCCGTTGCTAGACAGCGCCAATGGTGCTATAGGTGTTTGGGGGGACACATGCAGTCGGCGTGTCCCCAGACAGAGGATTGTCGTCTTTGCGGAGGGGGGAACTATAGGAGAGACGCCCCCGCCACGGGCGGGGGTAGGGGGGTACCACAAGAGTACGCCACGGTGGCGATGGGCACGGGCCCTATTTGCTACTCCCCCCCCCCCTAATGGAGAGGCCTCGATTGGGGTACTATGCACCGAGGCACGCCCCACACGGGTATTACCCTGCACCTAGGAGTGCTGTTGGTCGGGGCCAGTATGTACCCGATTGGGACCCGCTCGCCCGGTACGAGCGTCCCACATTTGGCGCGCCGACTCAGGCGCGAGGGGGACAAGTACCCCCACAAAATTTTTAATGGCGCCCCTGTCGGACCCAACCACCCCTCCGGAGCTTGTGCTGTTGCCAACAGCCTCCGTGAATGTTTGGGGACCTAAGGGCAATGTTGTCACGGTGCGTGCCCTTTTGGACTCAGGTGCCCAGGGGTGCATAATGTCCAGGTGGCTTGTCCGACAGCTGGGTCTTTTGCTTGTGCCGCATCACGAAGCGGTACGGGGGGTGGGAGACTCGCGGATCCCTGATCCGATTGGTCGAGTTGAGTTCTCCTTCTCCCCCCACTTCGCGCCAAGGCCGAAGATCGGTGCTTCGGCGATAGTTTTTGATAAGGTGGTTGGACCACTCCCGCAAGTGCGAGTGCCGCCATCCACGATTGAGCTGACGTCTGGACTGGCTTTGGCTGATCCTTCCTTCCACCGACCGGGCCCAATACACTTGTTGATTGGTGCGGATGTCCTCGGTCGTGTACTGTGTGGAAGCAAGCGAGTTTTGCAGACAGCCGATCTTGTCGCCTTGTCCTCGTCGCTGGGTCATGTGGTGATGGGAAAGGTACCACAGACACCAGAGACCCCGTCGGTAGACCGCCAGACCATTGTCGGTTCTACTTTGTCCGACGTTCTCCAAAAGTTTTGGGAGGTGGAGGAACCTCCCACTGCCAAGCGGTTGGATCCGTTAGCCGAGGAGTGCGAATTGTTCTACCAGAACAACACTGGGCGCCTCCTCTCGGGTCGCTTGATTACCCGCTTGCCCTTCTTGGCGGTTCGCCCTCCTTTAGGGGGCTCCCGACCGATGGCCGAGAAGAGATTGTTGTCTATGGAGCGTAGGATGGCCAGGGATCCCGCATTCAAGGAGAAGTATATAGACTTCATGCGGGAGTATTTGGACCTTGGGCACATGTCCATCTCGCAGTTGGACTGGCGAAATGTGGAACATTACTTCCTGCCACACCACGCTGTTTTGAAGACTTCCAATGGGAAGATCCGCGTGGTCTTTGATGGTTCAGCGCCCACGTCAACCGGAGTGTCGTTGAATCAGTGTCTGCATGCGGGGCCGAAGTTGCATCACGATGTCTGTGATGTTTTGACCAACTTCCGCCGGCACGCTGTCGTCTTTGTGGCCGATATCCGCATGATGTTCAGACAGACCGTGATTCACCCGGAGGATAGACGATACCAGCTCATCCTTTGGCGTGAGGATCCCCAGGATCCGATGTCGGCTTACGAGCTGAACACCAACACTTATGGTTTGCGGTCGAGCCCCTTTGTGGCGATCCGTTCGCTTTTGGAGCTCGCAGAGCGCGAACGGCTACGCTATCCCCGGGCATCTGCTCTTATTGAGGGGGGGGGCCTTATTTGTCGACGATATCTGCACGGGGGCCTCGAGCTTAGATGAGGCTCTCGTCTTACGTGATGAGCTGATTGCGCTCTTGAGGGCTGGTGGCTATGAGTTGCGGAAGTGGCTGTCTAACTCACCGGACCTATTGGCAGATTTGCCTAAGGACCACCAGCAAGAGCCGCTCCTCTTTGAAAATCCGGAGACTCCAGACATGCTGTCTGTTTTGGGAGTCCAGTATCGACCAGTCCCGGATTTGTTCACATATAGATTGGAACTGCCAGACCCAAAGGTCTGGACTAAACGCACGGTGCTGTCTACTGTAGCCCGTACCTTTGATCCGAACGGTTGGCTCAGCCCTGTAGTGTTTTCGATGAAGTGCTTCCTACAGGAGCTCTGGGCTGCGGAATTGTCATGGGATGAGCCCCTCTCTGGTAGCCTCCTACGAGAGTGGGTGAGGTTCGTGTCATCCCTACCCGACGTCAATCGGGTTTGTATACCGAGGCAAATGCTGCCTTCGGGAAAGTTTAAAGCCTCCCTGCACGGCTTTTGTGACGCGTCCGAAAGCGGATACGCGGCAGCCGTTTACATCCGAACGGTGGACGCAGCAGGCGTTGTCGCCGTACACTTAGTTATGGCCAAGAGTAAGGTCGCCCCCCTTCGGACTAGGCTAACCATTCCGAAGTTGGAGTTGTCCGGCGCCACTCTCTTAGGCGCCCCCTCCACTCCTTAGGCCTATGCCCAGCAGTGGGCGTCGTTCGGCTGACATGATGATGATGATGATGATGACTCTCTTAGTACGGCTACTCAATCATGTTGCCGACACCTTGGGAAACGGTGTCGACTTGGAGTCGATATTTGCGTGGTCTGACAGCCAGGTCGTCCTTTGTTGGCTGAAGAGTTCAGTCCACACCCTTGAGGTTTTTGTGGCCAACCGGGTCTCACAAATTCAGACTTCAAAGGCCCCGTTGATTTGGCGCCACGTACCGGGCGAATTGAACCCCGCAGATTGTGCCTCCCGCGGCTGCGAGGCGCCTGAGTTAGTGGACCACCACCTATGGTGGAGTCCATCATGGTTGTTACGGCCTGAGCGCTCATGGCCTGCCACCCCGGCTGTGGCCAGAGTCCCAGACCTAGGCATGCGTGTTCACGCCGTGGAGACGGTGGCGGCTCCGCAGATGGAGTTTTTGTTAGACCGCTACAGTTCTCTTGATAAGTTGCTCGGCGTGACTGCTTGGATGAGGCGCTTTGTGCGAAACTGTCGCCAGCCTCAGGAGAAATCGTTGTCTCCGGTCCTCGCCCCACAAGAGCGGCAAGACGCTCTGTTGCATTGGTTGCGAGTGACGCAACAGCGAGAGTTTGAACCGGAGCTGAAAGCCCTGCGCTCAAGTAAGTACAAGTTGAAGGGACCCTTGGTGCGGTTGAATCCCTTCTTGGACAGTACCGGATTGCTGCGTGTCGGAGGTAGGCTCAGACATGCCAACCTGCCGTACGGATCACGCCACCCTTTGTTGCTCCCCAAGGATGGACCGTTAGTTAGACTGTTGATTACAGACCGACATGTAAAGAATGCTCATGCCGGTTGTAATGCTTTGACCGCGCTCCTCCAACGAGAGTTCTGGATTTTGTCAGCGCGGAGAATAATCCGATCCGTTATTTTTCGTTGTCTCCCGTGTTATCGTTTGCGCGCCGATACGATGCAGCCCCAGATGGGTGATTTGCCTGCCGATCGAGTGAACGAATCGATGCCCTTCTCAGGAGTTGGAACGGATTTTGCGGGGCAATTTACTGTTAAAACATCGCGGCTTCGTAATGCTAGAACGGAAAAGGCTTACTTGTGTGTATTTGTTTGTTTGGCCACTAAAGCGGTCCACCTGGAGGTGGTTAGTGCCCTCACCACAGAAGCCTTTGTAGCCACGTTGAATCGTTTTGTGTCTCGCCGCGGAATGCCGTCGTTAATAAGGTCCGATTGTGGAACCAATTTCAAGGGCACCGATAGGTATTTAAAGGAAGTTTGTGAATTTTTGGATAGGAATAATTTTGAGATCGGATCCACACTCTCTCGCAGAGGGGTACGATGGCAGTACTCCCCGCCATCCTGCCCCCACTGGGGAAGGATTTTTGAAGCAACTGTAAAGGCCGCTAAAACTCACCTTCGTCGCGTTATTGGGGAGACGGTCCTCACGTTTGAGGAACTCGCGACCGTATTTTGTAAGGTTGAGGCGGTCCTCAACTCGCGTCCGTTGTGTCCGTTGTCTTCGGACGCGAATGATTTAGAGGCCCTTACGCCGGGCCATTTTTTGATTGGCAGACCGCTTAACGCCTTGCCGGAATATCCTTATTCCGAAGTGCCCTCCGGACGGCTCTCGCGATTTGAATTGCTCCAGCAGCTTACGCAGAGTTTTTGGCGCCGTTGGCATCTGGAGTATTTGCACATTTTGCAGCAACGCGTTAAGTGGTCGGATAGGACGACCCCACCCAAGACCGGAGACCTCGTGTTGGTAAAGGATCCAAACCTGCCGCCCCTCCGCTGGCGTTTAGGACGCATTGTTCAGCTTCATCCGGGGTCGGATGGTGTGCCCAGGTTTGCCGAGGTCCTGGTGGGGGACTCTGTTTTGAAGCGAGCGATCGCTACCCTCTCTCGCCTACCCTTAGATTGAGTTGGCGGACAGTTTGCTACTGTCCGGGACGGGGGGATGTTCACGCGCGCTTGCGAGCGGGCAGTTGTCATTGTCAAGGTCACGGGACAACGCGCTCGGGCCGGGTGTTTTTTCATTCGTTCAGTTCGCCGTACGCCGCCGTGAGGCTAGGTTGTGTGTTCCTGCAGCGACGTGCCGCGCCAGGAAACCTACAGACTTGTGACCCGTGTGTGTTCGCTTTGAAAAGCGCCGGGAAAGTTTTAGCTGTCTATTAGGGCATTGTGTAGTTATAAGAGTGTTAGCTATAAGAGTTTCCCATCGGGGTTGGGTGAAGACCTACTTGTCAGGCGCGCGCGCCGGCGAGACAGCGATCAGCCCCCCTGGATTATGAACAGTATCTTCTCGTGAAGGTAGGCCTAGCTTTTAAGTAACTTAATTTTGCATGAGAAACATCCGTTTCAATAAACTGTGGAACACAGTAGATGGTCATCACAATTGTGCCTGATCACAGGCACTAACACTTCTGCTAAGCTAAGCTAAGCACAACGGTTTGTTTGGAATGGCGTTAGGAAGGACTGCCGAGAATGGGCACGAGCTTGTTTGAACTGCCAACGTTCTAAAGTAAACCGACATGTCTCTGCACCCATAGGCAATTTCTCTCTTCCTCGTGCAAGATTCAAACACTTGCACATAGATCTCATAGGTCCACTACCAATTTCCAATGGTTTTCGCTATTGCCTCACAGCAGTCGATAGGTTTTCGCGATGGCCTGAGGCAATACCCATCATGGACATGACGGCAGAAACAGTTGCCAAGGCTCTTTTGCGAGACTGGATTTCGCGATTCGGTTGTCCCACCATTTGTATTTTTTTACATTGTGTTAAGAACGGTTTTCTTGTCAAAATAGTATAAATAACCGAGTTTTATCAAAAACGGCCCACAAACAAAAAAGTTGGCCGCCATCTTGGATTTTTTAATACTTTTAACACTGCGTTGCTGTTTTCTTGTCAAAATAGAACCAGAAACTGAGTTTTATCAAAATCGGCCCACAAACAAAAAAGTCGGACGCCATCTTGGATTTTTAATATGTTTAACATTTCGTTGCTGTTTTCTTGTCCAAATAGTACCAGAAACTGAATTTCATCGAAATCGGCCAGCAAATAAAAAATTTGGCCGCCATCTTGAATTTTTATATTTTTAACATTGCGTTGCTGTTTTCTTGTCAAAATAGGTACCAGAAACTAAGTTTCATCAAAATCGGCTTACAAACAAAAAAGTTGGCCACCATCTTGGATTTTTTTCTATTTTTAACATTGCGTGTCTGTTTTCTTGTCAAAATAGAAACAGAAACTGAGTTTCATCGAAATCGGCCTGCAAACAAAAGAGTTGGCCGCCATCTTCGATTTTTTAATATTTTTAACACTGCGTTGCTGTTTTCTTGTCAAAGTAGTACCAGAAAAAAATCGGCTTACAAACAAAAAAGTTGGCCGCCATCTTGGATTTCTTTATATTTTTAACATTGCGTTGCTGTTTTCTTGTCAAAATAGGTACCAGAAACTAAGTTTCATCAAAATCGGCCCACAAACTAAAAAGTTGACCGCCATCTTGGATTTTAATTTTTTTGACATTGCGTTGCTGTTTTCTTGTCAAAATAGGTACCAGAAACTAAGTTTCATCAAAATCGGCCTACAAACAAAAAAGTCGGCCGCCATCTTGAATTTTTTAATATTTTTGACATTGCATTTGCATTATTAAATTATTTTATTAATTTAATATCGCAATACCAATGTACCTACCCGGGGTCGTTAAAGGTCCACCGTCACATTTTAAAGTGACAACCCTTACGTACTTACGTAAATACCTATACAGGCGTCGGCATCGCCCAACTTCAAGGGCGTCGTCCAACTGTATAGAAAGATTGCTTAAACTGTAATATTACTTTGCTTGCATTGCATTATTTGCACCATAATAATGCTGAGCTGCGATCCGCATAGCGATACCGATATTGTGCCCCAATGATGCAATGCAATGCTTGACAAGCCCGGTAAACATGAAGTATGAAGCCCCCAGTACAGGATGGCCGATCATGTTGGCCGACCATGATGGGCCATCGTGTACAGGGGCGGTTTGCGTTGCTCGCAGACGGCAATCACACGCAAACCGCCCCTGTACACGATGGCCCATCATGGTCGGCCAACATGATCGGACAGCCTGTACTGGGGGCTTAAAGCCCCCAAGTTTGTGGCACTAAAAAGAATTTAAGTAAAACTTTTCTACTCGAATGTACCAATTGTATGGCATATTGAATCAAAGGCTTATTTCTCGGAAATTCGCTGTGTTATACTCGTTATCAGATTGTTTTCCGTGTTCGCTATGGTAGTAGTAAATATTGGCATGCTCAGTTTGGTGACAGGTGCCCTGGATCATGCTATATGGGTGTGGCGCTGCTGGAACGATGCCTAAATGTATGAACACAATCTAAACCTAGGATTTCTCTGGAATAGTTAATGCTGCGAGAGTGGTTTATTTTTTTCCCTTTATAGGAAGATAAAAGAATGCGCAAATGCTATTTAATACATCAATTAAAGGCGTTAGAGCAAAAAAAAATTTTTTTGAGGTTATAATTTTTCGATGCCTATAAAATCATTATTCCATGATGAAATGTAGAAATTCAATTTTTTCCGTACCCTATGATGAAGGAACTAAATATACAGGCACACTGTTTTCAGTAAAAAAATCGAATTGCTGAGATTCGGCCGTGGCGCTGCTGGGACGACGTCGTCCCAGCAGCGCCCCAAGTGACCTACGATTACTCCTGAATCTGTCGACATTTACAGGTGGACATTAGCTTATGTGAAATGAAAAAAAAAGGCAAAAATATGTGTCTTATTAGATTTATTATAGCTTTGGTAATTAATGAGAAATAGCGGGGCGCTGCCAGGACGACGTCGTTCCAGCAGCGCCACAGAAATACCCGTATATCCTCGGATCCAGTGGGGAGAAAAAATCAATCGTATTTTTTCCCGACTGGTAAAAAATTGGCCTGCATGGTGTATTTTTTTTTAAGCAAATCGGAGACCGTGGCGCTGCTGGAACGATGGACACCTCTGCCACGGCTGTCACAGGAACAGACAGAAGTATGGGACTACATTTTTATATTGCTTACTATTGACGGCTGACACCCTGAGAAAACTCAGTTATTGTGATTTTAATGAATTAAGTATACGATAAATAAAATAGGTATACTTGAATTAGATTTCGATTTATTGATTTGAATTGTTGGAAAACGGACATTGATTATTGTGATTTGATTACGATTATTGTTATTTGAAATGCCTAGACAAAAAAATAGTAATTTATCGCAAGGCTCGAGGTCAGCTAAGAGGATGAGGTTACTTCGTGCTCTTAAAACCGATAGGTAAGGACCGTGAAGCTCGGTTAACAAGCAATCGCGAGCGCAACACTGAATTCCGCGCTTCCGAGACCTACACCAATACACACACATATACTTTGCGGTCACTGGAAGGATGTGTAGATTACACATAAAATAAACAAATACAAAAGTCACTCTACCGTGCGTACGAAGTCGCGGGCAACAGCTAGTAAATAATAAAGTCGCTCTCCGCCTCTGTCTGTCTGTTTCTAACCTTTCTTCTTTTAAACCACGCAACGGATTTCGATGCAGCTGTCACTGTTATTTAGAAAATGTATTCTCGAAGGTTTATAAATAATCATACAAAACATTCTAATTAGGTACGTATTTATATAGTAGAGAAAAATTACCTACATTGTTTTTTGATGAAGCCGTCAAAAAACGATTTTTCGAGCGCTTACATTGCGAACGCTGCTGGCTAAGGGTGGTGGTATTCCATTTATCAAAGATCTTTGTCCAATACCAAGAAATTGGACGTCGAATGTATGAAATTGGACTTCATACATTCGACGTCCAATTTCTTGGACAAAGTCTTTGATAAGTGGAATACCACCCTAAACCGTATGAGATACCTACATCAAAATAATTTACTACGGAATTGTATATATCATAAAGAGGCCTACGAAAAAGACCCGAAGTCGCCTTATTTCTATAGGTTGAATAACAGTAATTTTTATATTTATTAAGTTATTTAAAAATATTACTTTATTTGCAAAGCTAATTTCTCCTAATCAGTATTAATCCTTATCCATTTGGATAAGTATTAATACTGATTAGGAGTACTGATTTGGTAACTTACATACCTAGGTACTTATTTAAGTACCTAGGTATGTAAGTTACCTTGGCAATTTAATGTAGGTAGATCAAAATTAACCTTTACCGTATTTCATTTAAATGAACACTTTAGAAGTTATCATATCACAGATTTAAAAGTACCTAGGTAGGTACTGTTACTGTCGAAGCACCCACAAATTGTTCAAACGAAGCCGGGCTGGGTCGCTCGCTAGTACCTAAGTGATTGGTAACAAGTGTAAAATTTAATTTTAGTGTTATGCTGTACCTACTTTTGTTGTTAATTTCGCCTTACATAGGTAAGGAATAAAATAAACATTCAAATTTTACTTACGCTAATTACGCTACAATAATAATAACAACCAATTCACCATCAAACCATCACTGAGCAAATAGGTAAGCACTTCGTTTTTTTAAAAACAATGCTCACGTTTATTTTTATCGAAATTTAAATATTTTCTTAGACCGCGAATTATAACGAAACATTATGAATCCTTCTCTGCGGGGAAGGGGAGCGGGCGAATAATTCCCCGGGGGGCATCGCCTCCCACTCCCCGCCCCGCTAATCTCGCCCGCCCGCCCTGCGCGCCGCGCGCGCCGCCGCCCGCCACTAGAATGAATTTGATTTGTTCTGCTGCTGTCAGGTCAGTGACGGGCGCCGCGCCGCGCGCCGCGCGCCGCGCACGAGTTGTTCGTTCGTCCGTCGTCGTCGTCGCCGGCCGGTGCCAGCACGATATTTTCTAGCAAGATTGACCTAAGATAAAAAAATGCAAATATTTTCAAACAAATTTATTTTGAAATATTCTGATGGAAAGAAACTTTATGAGAAGTATTACGTAATTATTCCGAATACTTCAGAAGTTTTGCAACTGTAGTCACGACATGGCACATCCACCTAATCTATCCCAGCAGTAGCGAAATTAAATTATGGCTGATGATGAGATTACCGGAAGAGACCAGCGGAATTTTACATGGCATTGGCACTCATGCCATGGACTTCTGCTAGTGCAGGTTGTGATCTGGCCGCGCCCTTGCTTTGTGCGATTGACTGTCTCGGTCGCCTGTTGCGCAAGTCATAAAAAAGCTAGGTACACTACACTACATGGTAGAACAGGAATATTGATTTATAATGGCGCATTTCCGTTCTTATCCTATTTATAGTTGTTTTACCTTTTGTTACCTCCCTTAGATTTTTCATAAACCTTTTTTAATTGGTTTCTTGTTTCTTCATTTTTGTTATACTCTTCTTTCATACTTTTAGCTTCTTCCCTTAAAGTTTCTAATATCTTTTTGCACTTACTTTTTTCAGACTAAAATAAAAAGAAATAGTTTTTAGAAATTATGAAAGTTAAGTTCAGTACCTTCACTAGCCTCCTAAATGGTGTCATCTTATCATGTAAAGGAGAATCCATTATATTAGAGAAGTGAGAGAACACACTTCTTTATTGGATTCTCCTGTCTTTCTAACCACAGAAATCTAAATACGCAGAACATTAGAGGTTTAATTTATATGACATAGGTACTTAAAGTTTTACATATTAAATATACAAAACTGACATAAATTGGGTTTCTTGGGTGATTAAAATTCCAATATTGTGTAGGTAGGTTGTGTACCTACTATAATATAATAATACCTCTTTGGAATCCATTTTAATTTTGTTCAAATCCAATTTTAAAGACAGGTTTTTGGATGTCAACTCTTCACTTTTTCTATTTAAAAAATTTATATTATTGTGCACTTTCTCCATTATGTCTTCATTGTTGTCAACACTCTCAACATCAGAAATGCCTATAATCTCCAAAATTTGAAGCACATTTTTCATTTCAGCTTCAATCTTTTCACATGACTTCTGCACCTGAATAGCAACATTATAAAAATAATTAAGTAGGTAAGTACTTAATAATTTCTGACAATCAGACTAATGAGTCACACCAATGTTTTTGTTATCAGCATATCTAAAAAATATGTTACTCGAGAAAAAAGAATATGTTTTTATTTTTTTCCTATCTTCAAAAATGACTGAGATATTGAACGTTAAAGTACGGCCTCCGTGAAAAATTCGAGTGAGCCAATGGAATTAACGTGTGACGGACGTCACATCGCGATTGAGAGTTGGCGCTTCCGTATTTCTCCTTTGGCTATTAGAGCTGCGCTCTCACGGTTTCGCAATAAATGTATTTATTTTTCTTATACACGATCAATGATCAATTTTGTATTGAGCCCATGTGAAAAAACTCCTTAAGATAAGATAAGATAAGATAAGATAAGATAAGATAATCATTTATTTGCACTTGAATGAGGTACATTAGTGGTCACATGAGAAATGAAGTTCAGCTCAATCAGCCATTACATTAGCATGCAAATCTTAAAATTAAAATTAAATTTGATAACTATTTGAACATGCAAACATCTTTTTTTTTACAGACACAACTTCAACATTTCTGAGTCTACAGAGTGAAATATATAATTTAGAGTGTCAGCAACATGTCATAAATTAGAAAATTATTTTAAAGTCTATAAGAATGTCAGTAATTAATAGTTATCATCAAATGCAGTAAAAATACAGACAGATACAAACGAACACAAATTATTTAAAAAGTTACAATGTCAAAATTTAGATTTAATGTCAATTTCTAGTTTTATAATAATATGTCAACTGTTTTTTGTCTTAATAATATTTAAAATTAGGTACCTACCAATTTTAACGGTGACAATGGTTAAATAAATTATGTGGGTTTACGTTTACATCATGGCCTCATGGCAACATATGGTAATTTGGATAGTGGTCTCTTTGTTAAATGAACGATTGTTATTGCTTAAAAATGTGATCTAAAAGGTATGTTCATTGAATATGGTTTAGGAATTCATTTACACTGTAGAACAATCTTTCATGTAACCATTTATACAGTGCTGTCTTAAATTGACTAAATGGTAACTGCTTTATATTATCAGGTATCTTATTGAAGACCCTTATACACATCCAGTAGCAGTTCTTTTGGAAGGAGGTGGTCTTAGGAACTACTACAGAAACCAGCCTATCACCATGACGAGTACTACGTATATATACGTCTTTAGCCAATTTGAAAAGACTCATGTTTGCCTTTACAAATTTAGCTATCTCGAATATATAAAGACAAGGTAAAGGTAAAATTTTTAGATTTTTAAATAGTGGTTTGCACGGTTCATCTGGTGCCGTACCACATATAGCCCTTATGCACTTCTTTTGGGAAATAAATGCCCTGTTGACATCTGTGCTATTTCCCCACAAAATGAGTCCATACCTTAGGACTGATTGTACATAAGCGAAATATGCAGTAAGTGCAGTATTTTTTGTGGCTATTTTAGTTAGCTTGCGCACGGCATATGTAAACCTGTTTATTTTGTTACAGACAAATTCTATTTGTTCCTTCCAGTCAAGCCTCTCGTCGATTACTATACCTAGAAATTTTGTGGATTTATCTGTTTTAAGTGTCTGGCCTTGATATAATATATTAAATGTCTGGTGTTTTGAATTGTTAAAGTTTATGAGACTAGTCTTGTTGATATTTATTATTAAATTATTATTTTCAAGCCAATTTATAATGGATCTAATTGTATTGTTTATGTCTTTTTTATGGTCTTCTATTGATTTACTTTTTGTTGTCACTACTACAGAAATATCGTCCGCGAACAAAATGCATTTGTGTTTAGTCACTCTTGGAAGATTATTCACAAAAACTAAGAATAATAGTGGGCCAAGCACGCTTCCTTGGGGAACTCCGGTTATAGTTTCTTTGAATTCGGATTGATATGTCTGGACCTCTTTTTTATCAATTAATTTAGATATTTCTACCATTTGCTTTCTTTTTTGTAAATAGCTTTGTATCCAGCTTAGAGCGACACCTCTAATGCCATAAAATAAATTTTAATGCCTTCAAATACATAATTTGTATTTTTGTGATTAATAAATTAAATCAACTTTCGTAAAGGCGGGCGGTATTCTGTCAATATAAATAGCAACTGTCAAACTTCGATCAGCAATAACACGAAGCCGTCAAATGGACAGTAGGTGACAGTTTTAGAGTGCGGCTGCGCGCGGTCGAAATCGAATACTAATCATCTAGCATAACCTTAGAACGAAGAAAATCTACTGTAACTAGCGCCAAAAACGCACCCGTTGCGCGAAGATTGCGCACGGACAGACTATATGTAGGTACAGTTGGACGGAAATCAACCGCAGCAGCCGCAATCGGAGATGTCAGTGCGACATGACGTCATCGCAATAGCGCGCAAGGAAAGCAAATTTACAAAAGCTGGTGAAACTTTACAACGCTGTAACTTTGGAAATCCTGGACAGATTTCGATGAAACAAAAACTGTTATTACTTGCACGAGTACGCGCATTACATGCAGCATTTTTATAGTCATATTTTGATGTGTTGGTGTGACTCATTGCGGAGTGAGCCCCCCTGGTATGGAAATATTGGCTATACTATCATAGTACGAATTTTTTGATTATTGCTAGCCGACAACCGTGGTCGTTTTTGGTAATGTGAATTGAAATGATGGCGAATCGCGTTTAAGAATCCCTTTCTTTCAAATTGCCAGCACTCTTAAATAACAGGTTTAGTAGATTTATGGTACACATTGGGTACACAACTTTCGTTATGAAAATAAAAATTCGTAAAATTTTCGCTTCGTATTATTTTTAGTCAATAGAAAACATCGTATATTAATTTAGGTATTAGCGTATTATGCATAAAAATGTATCAGGTCGTTCAAGTTTTTTACGGCTTATCCTAGAAAAAAATTGAATGATAGATTTCAGAATTTTAAAGTGGCAACATGACAAGCTGAATGACATCTTCCGTCTTCGTTGTGTCAAGTTGGTTATGCGTAAATATTTTGCCTTGTGGTGGTGTTTTTTGCAATATCGTGAAAAGGTGTTGCGTTAATAATTATGGGCTGTGGAAATGAAACATTTGCTGGTTGCAATATTTCTTTTCACAGGTGAGATAGAATTTATTGAAAATGACACGAGTTCTTACTTTAGAACAATTAGGGTGACAACAAATTTCCTTTTCTTTTCATTTGATTCTATAAAACGTTTATACCTAAAATTATTGTCTGATTCGTATCTTACAATTTTATTCAGTAATGTATAGGTAATCATGTTTTGTTAAACATCTGTGTAACAATAAACTATTATTATGATTTATTTCTTTTATTTACTGGCACCTATTTCCTGGCATCCCTACTAGTTTAAAGTCGGAAACACACTTCTGTGGTGTGGCGCGACGCCAGAATGTCTGTTTCATGTACTTAGTATGGACACGACAGAGACAGAAAGAGTCGCGCCACACTGCATAAGTGTGTTTCTAACCATATACCTTGGTACTATTATACAGGCTGACGGGGAAACTCGACCTATTTCTTGAAAGGGGTTATACTAGAGGTCATTAGCAACAAATTAAGTCCAGTGAACCAGGGGTCAAAACTAGATGGTTACCGAGCTGTGACGGTTCTTCGATTTCTTAAAATTTTTCTGGATTGTTACCAAAAATCATTGATTGTGAATAAACTACTCTACTCTTAACATTGAATCAATACTTTTCTGAAAGCTGAATAATTAGTGATAATTTAAAAAAAAACTTACATAATCTCAGAAATAAAAGATTTTTAGTAACAATAATTTTTATTTTTTGCATTTTTCTCCAACTTTGCCCTAAATTATTGGAAAAAAACTGTATGGAAGTTGGCGTACAAATAAGTAAAATGACTAACTAGTTTCATAAGATTTCCAAAAGGGTACAAAAATTATTAGGTTACCTAGCTGTTTTCAAAAAATCAACAAAAGAGCGCAGTAGGGCAATTTGCCTTTTAAATTTTAAATTTAATTCAGCCCAAAAAGTGGCGAAGCGATGGCTAGCTTATGCGTCATGCTCGTGAACGAGTGCTGCCAGTGGAAATGGGTCTGCTCTTCTCTGCTTGCCTGAAATGTGTTTTTTTTGTTTTTATTTCTAATGCGGTGGTGGCGTGTGACCGTGTGAGGCGGGTCGTTACGTTCCCTAAAATATGGTTAAGCGAAGCGATGGCTGGCTCATTCGTCATGCTCGTGAATGAGTGCTGCCAGTGGGAATGGCCAAATGGGGCCGGAGAATTAGGTTTATATGTAGAGAATAATTATTACCGACGTCGGCGTCGGTGGCACTGACTGTTTATCAGAGGTCACCAGTCGCAGGCACGCCGGATGTCGCTGCGAGTCGGTGCGACCGTATACGCTGCACGGGCCCTTACGTGATGCCACGAACATCCAAGTTGTTAGTATTGTTAATCTAGTGTGTTGTTTAATACATCCGTATTACGTAAATATTCGAATGCTATCGTATTTTAAAAATAAAATATCCTATATTCAATCTTATGACAATTTATTCATGGATCAAACTTCATCAAAATCGGTTCACTACACGAAGCGTGAAAGCACAACCGAAAACCACTTTCGCATTTATAATTTTAACCAATTATAACAAATTGTAAAAAAAACAAGTCTTTTCTTTTAAAACTTATGGTCACCCTAACGGCCTAGACACGAACATGCGCGACGGCGGTGGCGACGAGCGAATTGCGCATCAGTTGGTGCGTCTCATTGACTTATTTGATTAGACGTCTGTCGCGAGCGCGCAATGATTCCGCAATTCGCTCGTCGCCGCCCGCCGCCCGTCGCGCATGTTCGTGGCCAGGTCGTAATGGAATAGAGTGAGATAAACTGACCTCGTTCTGACTATCTCATTAGGACCGTTTTTTAGCAGCAGTGCACCTTCCTGTTGTACGTAGTACTTATAAATTCCTTGGTCAATACATATAGCAACCGTCAAAACAAAATGTACTTACAACCTCAACTGACTTGGTAGTTAAATATGCACCCTAAAAACTGACAGCCATTTCGATAATTTTATACTTCTAGTGGCGCCTCCACCACTGGGTTAGATAAGTTTGTGGGATAAATGTCTTTCGGTATCGACAGTAGATGACAGTTTCAGAGTACGCCTGCGCGCGGTCGAAATTGAATACTAATAATTTACCATAACCTTAGAACGAAGAAAATGTACTGTAACTAGCGTCAAAAACGCACGACTTGCGCGAATATTGCGCACAGACGAACTCTATGTAGGTACAGTTAGACGGAAATCACCCGCAACAGCCGCAAACGGAGATGTCAGTGCGACATGACGTCATCGCAATAGCGCGCAAGAAAAACAAATTTTCAAAAGCTGGTGAATTTTAACAACGCTGTATCTTTGGAAATCCTGGCCAGATTTCGATGAAACAAAAACTATTAGTACTTGCACGAGTACGCGCATTAAATGCAGTAATTTTTATAGTCATATTTTGATGTGTTGGTGTGACTCATTGGTTGACCTGGAAATTTGATACCAACCTGCAATTATCGGTTAATAAGTTGACCGACATTGTTACGGGTGTGGAAAAATATCCATCGTTACCTACAGATGGTGCAACTGAAGCTGTTATTTCAGCATTCAAGCTTGCTTTGAAGCAATATCAAGAACGTGATGCACTTGTTCAGTTCATCATAGGTACAAGTTTTGGTGCTGAGCCCAAGAGAACGTCGTTCTTACGTCGAAATCTGGCAAAGAAATGTGGGATATATTGCACTTCATTTATGAGCAGAAGAACGATCGCAGATTGGATCTTTTATACTGCCAAATGTTTACCTATACTAAAGATGAAACTGATGATATCGCAACTCATGTCTCCAAGCTACAAACGTTGTGGCAGCAACTTAATGAAGAGCTCAAAGATGAAGGTACACTTCCAATGTCTCTACTAATGAATAGAATATTGAATACTCTACCCTCTGATTACCTAGAATTCAAAAATGCCTGGGAATCTGTACCTAAAGATGAAAGAAGTATTTCAATTCTAATGGAGAGGCTTCGTCTTCATGAACAAAGACTTAAAGAAGCTAGACCTTCTTCATCTACTTCATTAAGTACTGTTTTGTTCTCTAAGAACAGGAATATCAAGTGTTCTTTTTGTGGCAAAAGAGCTATGGTATGGCAAATCGGCTTATATCAAACATTTACGAGTTTTTGGAACAGAATGTTTTGTTCATATACCAAGTCCAAAGCGTAAGAAGTTTGATAAGAAAGCTATGAAGGTTATTGTGGAGATAATGATGGATATCGTATTTGGGTACCAGAAAAGAATGACATCATTATGTCAAGAGATGTTCAGTTCAGAACAGAAACCATTTCATCAGATTGTTGTCACCCTTATGTTATTCCTATTAGCGAAGAGGACTCTACTGTATCGGATGTATCGGATGATGCTGTGACAGATGGTGTGACAAATGCAGGAAGCACGTCGAATGAAGCTACTACTTCTGATAACTTTCCTGAATCTAAATCTGAAGAGGTAACTTATAATCTAAGAAATAGAAAGATTGTTTCTCGTCCAAAAGATAATGGTTGTTGTGTCTGTGTGTCAGATGAGATGAGGAACCGCGCAACTATAAAGAAGCTATGAAGTCAAAGAAAAGTAAAGAATGGCATGATGCTATGTTAGAGGAAATGAACCCGCTGAATGAAAACAATACTTGGCATTTAGTTGATTTACCCATTGACAGAGAGCCATTAAGTAATAGGTGGGTTTATAAAGTCAAGAAGAGAGTAGATGGATCTATAGAAAGATATAAGACAAGACTAGTCGTTAAAGGCGATTGTTAGGTAGTGTTGTTAGGACATTCTTAAATGCACTTTTGGCTATTCTTAACTTACGGGCCCAATATCGAGCGCCTAAGGCTTAAGAAATACCTATATCAGTGATTATTGTCTGTGGCATTGTGATTGTGAGCAAAGAGTAGTGCGACAAGCTTTTCTGTTCCGGTGATTATCTTTGGAACTAAAACAGTTTTCATATGACAGTCCATTTTGACAGCTAATTTCGTATTGCAAGTGACTCCTGTGTCATGGCTGTCACCGGAACAGAAAAGCTTGTGGCTTTTGTATTCTTGTTTGCTAGATAGAGACACAACACATGTGACATACGTCATTCCTCATTTATTTAAAAAAACATTACAGATCGACAATCTTTTCTGTTCCCATGACAGCGGCGCTTATGTTTAGCAGCAAAACATGAAAGTATTAGCAAAATGACATTAAAAACAAAACTCGTTAGTTCTAGTTTTGGCCACCGGAACAGAAAAGGTTGCGCACTGTATTTATGTTTTTCCTGACAGTTGAGCTCAGTTGACTTTTTCTTTTCTCGGTGAATTACTCCTACCAAATAAAAAAGACAACGCCTTAGCTTTTGTCTCCTTTTAACTTACGAAGGAATCAATGAGAAGTTTCAACAAAAAAAATATCCAGTGACCTACTTTACCTCGCCAGGTTTAAAATCCATAAACAATTAATATTTGAATTCATTCATTCATTCTTTTAGCAAGGTGATGACTAATTTACGACGTAGTCTGTCAGTGCAAACAAAAATTTTAGCTTGGCTGTTTTAGGCTGTTTCTAAGCTAAGATGTATCTTATCTATGACAAGCTCAACCCGAGTTTAGTGCAAACGGGCATTAGTCCCGTTGTGCATTGGGACACTATGGCCCGTATTCCATACAGAGAAATCGTTGGAAGTTTATTATTTTTATCGATCGTAAGCAGACCGGATATAAGTTTTGCAGTTAACATTTTGTGACAATATTTGGACAAACCTGAAAAGTTATACACTAAAGACATAAGTTTATTGCGAAGCGTGTGTTAAGATATTTGAGGGGCACTGAGAATCATGGAATTCTGTATCAGGCTTCGATACCTCATGATAATTTTGACGCATTGCTGGCGACAAGATTACACGCAAATCTACGTCAGGATTTCTGTCTGGCCGCGGGGGGAGCAGTATCGTGGGCTTCTAAAATACAAAGATGTGTTGCGTTATCAACAACGGAAGCTGAATTTGTGGCGTCCAGCCAAGCTGTCCAAACTATCATCTGGATGAAAAATTTATATAAAGAGGTCAGAGGAGAAGAACTGATGCCTATATTGTATATTGACAACCAGAGCGCGATCAAACTGATCAAGAATTGCCAGTTTCATTTTAAAACGAAACATATCGATACGAGGTACAAGTTTGTTCGTGATTTATATTGGCAGAAATGTTACACTATAGAATATGTACAATCTGCAAAGCAGCTGGCGGATATTTTTACAAAAGCCTTGTCGAAGCAAAACTTTATTAATGCGAGGGATAGTCTAGGGGTCTGGAAATCCTTCACATGAGTTTGGATATATAGGGGGAGTGTTACCCAAACTAATGTCTTTTAAAATTTTAAATAAATGTCACTTGTTCACCGTCCGCTGCCCTTGTGTTTCATTAATCTCTCCTGTTTGTCTAGGTATCGTTACCTTCTTATGCCTAAACCACGGGTAGCGTGCTCGGCCTGCGATGGATGAGGTTATGTTACTTTTGCAATGGTCTATCATGGGATTGCTGTTAAAAAATATATCGTGCTTTGGAAGATACGATAAGCCGATGTTTCTGGCTGCATTTGGATTGGTTTGAGGGGACATAACTCACTCATCACGAAATCTCGAAAACTACTGGACCAACGAAGATGTAATTTGGCAGGAAGGTAGATTATGCCTAGGAGACGTCCGCTAAGAACGGATTTTAGGAAACTCCCCCCCTAAAGGGGTAAAATGGGGGGGTTAAGGTTATATGAAACTTCCTCATTAATGGATTTAGCAGCATGAAAATTGGTACGTTGGATACTGGTTACAACTGAAAATGATCTGAGTAAGCAAAGTAAAAAAAAATTCCCCCTTAATAGGGTAAAATGGGGAGATAAAGTTTATATGGAACTTCTTCATTTCTGAACTTAGAAGTATGAAAATTGGTATGTTGAATACTGATCACGATTGAAAATTATCTGCGTAAGCGAAGTTTAAAAACTCCCCGATAATGGGGTAAAACGGGTGGATTAAGCTTATATGGAACTTCCTCATTTCTAAACTTAGAAGTATGAAAGTTGGTATGTTGGATACTGGTCACGATTGAAAATGATCTGCGTATGCAAAGTTATAAAAAAAACCATAATAGGGTAGAAAGGGGGGATTAAGGCTTATATGAAAACTTCCTCATTTCTGGAGTTAGGAGTATGGAAATTGGTATAAAGAATACTCATCATTAAAAATGATCTGCGCAGGCAAAATAAAAAAAAATACCTAATAGGGTAGAAAGGGGATAATTGAACTCTGGCCGGGAAAATATCATACGGTTTTTTTTCCTCGAAAAAAGTACAGTTCCTTTGGGATACAGTTTTTTTTTTTGTTCACTTTATTCAATGAAGCATGGGTCCCATGACAGCTCATTTTCGTGCAAAGCAAACAATCCTTTATGCATTAGAATGAAATTCAAGAAAATCAGTATTGCACATTTTTTAGCAAAGTATTGACTTGATTTTTTGCATTTTGGTAGTTCAAGAGTAGGAGAATGTCCGAATATTATTCATACGATAGCACAGTCTGTTATTTAGCCTTAGTTGCGGCCATCCTTTTTTTTGAGGCTTTTGGAAAGACATTAACCATACAAAACCTCTATTGAAACTCTCGTGACTTTATGTATCATAGTTTTTGAAATATTTCGAAAATCGAGAAAAATCCATAGAAACCATAGAAACGTGTTTTTGGCTCTTATGATGGACATTTTACAATGAATGTTTTATGGCACGCTTGCCATAGCTTAATGCATCATTATATCTATTTAAATCTAAAAAAAAACTTTCTTCTAGACGTTAATTAGATTTTTTCTATGATTTCGTTATATATTTTTTTCTAGTCATTCTTTACATGGTCGCAATGAATTTGTATGTGTAAAGGTTAAGTACAATACTAAGTATTACCACAAAAAAATGAGAAGCAACGAACACAAGAACTCGGAGATATTCACTTCTAAAGTTTTATTTTAGGGTTGTCAATTAATGTAGGCGCCTTTTAAAAACAAGGAACAATTTTGCTCAGAATCAAATTGGCTTCTTCAATTATTATTATTTCCTATTACCTACTATATCTGAAGCATTATCCTTAGCCTAATCGTGTCTTAACTAACACGCTTTTACTATCTTCACCTGTAAGTAACAAACCATGAAATGAAACAAATCTTGTTTTTTATTCTTGATTTGTTTTATAAGTGCCCAGACACTTACATTAAAATGAATCTTCGATGAAGGATATTATGTGGACTTGGGAAGGGGTCCGCCCTCGTTAGACAGAATGTCAAAACCCAATTCCCATACATAATATCTGGAGAAGCGGGGGTGAGGTGTCATGGAGCCGTCAAAAATAGTCATACCCGAAAAATAGATCGCAAAACAACAGTGCTCGACTTATTTCACCGCGCGCTACAGTCTTCCAACCCATTCCTATCGATGATGTCCATTGGCAGCCCACATAAAAAAAATAAACGTTCCGTTCTTCCCGACAACGTTCTGGCACTTTTAAAACCGACAATGGAGAATGTTCTTACCCATCATGATACCATCCCTAATACTGAATTGGTAACAGACGTTTATATACACTCGTATTATCATCAGAAGAAGTTTTGTTTGACACACTCCGATGATGACTGCTGTTAGCCTCACGTATCGATGTAGTAGTTGTTTTGTGACACCAGAAAGCAGGGGCGTGCATCAGTTTTCCAGCGCAGTAGGCACTGTAGATGTAACTAGTGGTAGTTGCACTTATCATTTTAAAATTCGTAATATTTAGGCCGAGCGACGGCGACGTGACGCGGACAAAGTCGCGAGCGGAAGGCTATGTTGGATATAAATTCGCTTACCATATATTTTCCCGCTTTCTTCAGACTGTAACTAATGTTCTGTATGTTATGTGAACTTACTTCCTAGTGAACTTGCTCTGCTCTTATCCTTTGGCACCTGGCGGTCGTGTGCGGTGGAGCGAATTTTTAACCACCACAGATATCTCAAAAATGCATGAATATAACATGACTCGTAAAGAATCACACATGTCATTTGAGCGATAGCCGTAGTGGCTTTTAGAAAAGCCGTTGTATTTGTTTTATGTCACTTCACATCACTCACGATCACGAATACCGGGTTTAATTAATTAATAAACGAGTAATAACACACACATATTGAGAGGTATTTAAATTTAACTAGATTTAATAAAATTTAGAAATAATGCGAGTAAAAAAGATATTGCTGCAGTTTGTGTCGATCGTACGTACTTTTTCGGTTTGTATTATAATTGTATTTCTAAAAATTATTTATATACAAGATCAACTCGTCTGTCTTTTTGTAAATAAATATCTAACACGTCTTTATGGAAAGTTCCTGATCGTTTCAAACTCGTCAAAAGATTTTTTTCTATAGAAATTTGTGAGAGATCAGTGAGACGATTTTGCCCTTGTGTATTACGCAAATACGTATAATTACGTACGTACGTATTCTTTCACAAGATTTGGAAAGGACTAGATTTAAAACATGAGCCGAGCACCATACATATAACGCGTGAGGGCAGTGCTTGCGCACTAATCCTTGGACTCCGTTCTCCCCGGACATAACATTAGCCCCATCATATGTTTGAGCAACTAATTTAGAAATACAATCATATTCTTTAAGACACTCTATAACAGTCTTGCTAAGAAACTGAGCTGTTCGATCCGAACTGACATCGATAAAACCAACAAATCTGTCTACGATTTCATTATTATCGAAATATCTCAAAATAAGAACTAACTGTTCTTTTCCACTAACATCCGGCGTTTCATCTATCATTACTGCAACGAAATCAGTTTTACTAATTTGAATTTTAATATCACGTAACATATACGTGGCAATTGAAGAAATCAATTCATTTTGTGTTCTATTCGAAAGACCAGTGAAAGCATTCGAATAATTATGAAGATGATTTTCTAAAAGCCCGTCGTATTTAGCCAAAAGTTCAACGGTTTCTATAAAATTACCTTTATTTAAAGAAGATTCTGTTTCGTTATGTGCTCTAAAAGGTAGCTCCTGTTTTGCCAAAAAACAAGTTATATCAATTAAACGAAAAAAAATATTCCTATTGCGGTCGACTTTCGCGTTATGGCGCTCAATGTCGCCTTTTAATTGCGCACTAATACCTAATTCAACGCGATTTTTTCCAAAAGAAAGCATAGACAGACATGCTTGAATATGTTTGTCGGATTGATCGTGTTTCTTAGCAAGATTTGTTAAATTATTCAAATCACCGTAACCAGTATCATTCCACACGGTCTTCGCTGTAGAAAACAAAAGACACGGAAAGCAAAATAATAAATTCGTATGGCGGCAACCAGCTAACCAAGTATAACTGTCGTAATATTTGGTATTAAAATGTCTGAAATTTTTACCTTTCTGTTGAGTTAAACTAATATTTGGCATAGGTCTATTGAATGAAACAATTTTTGTTTTATCTATGAACGAAAACTGTGCGAAAGGATACGTACGTAATTTCTGTAAGCAAATCGAATATCGGACAATCGGCACATTCTAATTTCTCCATTATATTTTAATTATTGATTACCTATATTAAGCACAAACACACACAGCAATTTCTTTTTATCACAGTACAAACACTCGATCACTCAACAGTAATTATCTAATTAGGTCTCGCGCGCGTGTGATGCCAAGAAGACAAAAACGAACTAAAAACAAAATGGCAGGAACTTTCGTTGTTGCAAATTACATCCGTAATTATTAATAATTCTATAACTCAATCACGGGTGCGGGCGGTTAACAATCACTCTTAAAATCAGCGCAATAAGGTTGAAACTCGTTGAACGAACACGCACTGCAGCGCGCGGAACTAGAAAGAGACGGGTCGGAAACCATCGGTTCATTTCGCGACAGTTCGTCTAAGTAAGCTGAACTACCTAACCCGGTTAAATTGAGAACATATGCATGTCCTTAGGACGACGCACATTTTCGGTAAACATTATACGCGGTTGTATTACCTTGACCAGTACTTTTTCTAATTTATGTTGTATGAAAGGCTGCTTGCATCGAATAGGCGATTCGGAGTCTGCCTACCTTAGAGTTAGGTACCTAAGTATTTAGTATTTAGCGAGGAAAAACTTATTGGGTGAGGTGTTGAATAGACGTTTTATTATAGAATATCTGAACCATATTAAACTAAATTAACTTTAAGTATATAATTAAATTAGTGGAAAATTAGTAGCATGTTATTTAGGGTTTTAATGAGGTAGGCACAGCCTAATTGCCTATATGGTATGCACGCCCCTGCCAGAAAGAGTTTACTCAAAGTTAGTTAGATACTTGGGAAATATCTAGCACATTTATTTATTTTTTATTCTGTTTCAATTGCGACAACCCTATTTCCATAGAAATTTCTAAAATATTTAGAAACACTCTAGCTCCCTATTCTTGCTACTGTCTCGTGTCATATTTTAGGGTATGATTTACAAGAATATTATGCATACTTTTAAATGAAAATAAAATGCGACCGTGATAAGACAACACAAAAAAAAATTGTTTTGTGTTAATCGGTAAAAGTAAAAAATCTCTTAATGTATCAAAGGTACAATGCTCCATTTTTTTATCTCAATAGATATTAAGCTGTTACCTTATTTAAAAGACTAACTTAATATGTACAACAACAATTTTTGAAACTAAAAATTAATTTAGGTTTTCTCACTTTTAACTGAAACCTGAATAACTTCTTTATTATACAAAAAAATACTATAGGTTTTTCTGCCAAACCTTTATTGTTACTATATCTATCGAATAAAAACATAAAATTGCCATGGCCGCAACTAAGGCTAAATAACAGACTGTGGATAGTAGCTCCTGTTTGTCTAGGTATCGTTACCTTCTTATGCCTAAACCACGGGTAGCGTGCTCGGCCTGCGATCGATGAGGTTATGTTACTTTTGCAATGGTCTATCATGGGATTGCTGTTAAAAAATATATCGTGCTTTGGAAGACACGATAAGCCGATGTTTCTGGCTGTATTTGGATTGGTTAGTACACCACAACTTCAATGGTGGAAGGTCATGGCCCATTCTCCTTATCCATCTATATGAAGGCCTGTGTGTGCCCCAGCAGCGGGGACATTAAAATAGATTGATGATGGTACTGATGAGACCTTAGAGAATGCATATCTACCTATTTTTTGGCACAAAATTTTGCGATGTAGTACTTACCTACTCGCGGACGTAGTCGCGGCCGCCGGCCATTCATATTCCTATTTCTACTATCCCTACTATTATTATAAATGCGAAATCGTATATGCTCACGTCAAAACGGCTGAACCAATTTTGATGAAATTTGGAATGGAGATAGTTTGAGACAGTGCTTCCGGGTGCTCCTACTAATTACTCCTACTGATAGGAGCACCGGGACACCCATGTCCTGATGCTAGGAAGGACATAGGCATATTGTAACCGCGGGAATAAGGCTCATTCCCATGGTAAAATAAGTTTTAGCTGGGGCAAAGCTGTAGATTGGAATTGGTATTTAAGGCGATAGTTTGCGTTCATGGGAAGGATGATATTTAGAATAGAGACAGTTTAAGACTTAAATCACTAAGTGCGGGCTAATTTGGGGGCAGAAATTGGTATTTAAGTAAATAATTTGAGACCCTGGCAAGGATTATAATATCATATTCCCACGGGAAAATCAATAAGTAGGTATTATTTGTTTGTCCGTCTTTCACGTCCAAACGGAGTAACGGATCAATGTGATTTTTGGTACGGGGGTAGATTGGGAGCTGGAGAATGACATAGTTTATCCCGGAAAATTAACATTCCATCAGGATAATGTTGTGTAGTACACGCGGGCGAAGCCGCGGGCGGAAAGCTAGTCTATACATATAATAAAACAGAAACGGAAAAAAAGTCTGTACATGAAATATTTAAAAAAATAATTACTGCTATGTGATGTGTACAGGATATAGACCCCAAAACGATAGATAATAAAATTTTTGTCTGTTTGTCTGTTTGTATGTTCGCTTTTCACGCAAAAACTACTGGACGGATTTTTACCAAATTTTGTGTACAAACTTATAACCTGGGTCAACATATAGGGTACTTTTTATTGCGGGAAAATTTTCTTTAAATTTAAAAAATCGTTGATAAACTTATATTTGCGCGCGTCTGTTTATATGTTTGCTTTTCACGCAAAAACTACTGGACGCATCTTTACCAAATTTTGTGTAGTAATAACTTATAACCTAGGTCAACATAAAGGGTACCTTTTATTGCGGGAAAATTTCTTCATATTTAAAAAAACGTTGACAAACTTATATTTGCTGGCGCGACTGTTTGTACGTTTGCTTTTCACGCAAAAACTACTGGACGGATTTTTACCAAATTTTGTGTAGTAATAACTTATAACCTGGGTCAACATATAGGGTACCTTTTATTGTGGGAAAATTTCTTGACATTATAAAACGTAGACAAACTGACTCACATTTTGTATGAAATTTACTACAAATGTAAGTTTGTATTAGTTTTTTTTAGTGATTAAACTATAAATTACCATTATTTTTTTAAATTTATTTGTACTGTAAGATCTGAAGTTAAGCGAAGTTTATGTAAAGATTACAGGAAAAATAAAACAATGTCTCTAAATACTAAACTTTTTCAAAAATCTATACTAATATTATAAATGTGAAAGTGTGTATGGTTGTTTGTTTGTTTGTTTCTTTGTTTGTTTGTTTGTTTGTCCGTCTTTCGCGTCAAAACGGAGCAACGGATCGACTCGATTTTTGGTATGGGGATAGTTTGGGAGCTGGAGAGTAATATAGGCTACTTTTTATTCCGGAGAATTATAAAATAAAAATGATTATTTTGTATAGAAAATCGATAAACTGTCGTACTATACAAAACTGTCATTTCTTCCATAGCCGCTTCCAAAGAGGTATGTCAAAGAGTATTGTAATCACTGACGTTTTAGCCGCTTTGGATTACCTAGAGTGCTCGTCAGATAAGTCTGCGCGCGGTAAAAACCGAATACTAATCTTTTCTATAACATTAGAACAAAAAAATGCACTATAACTAGCGCCAAAAACGCGCCAGGCACGTGCAGAGTTATCTGACACACACTCTACTTTTTAATAAGTGTCATTTGTTGCAGGCAGTGTATAAAACTTCTTCGCGATCATTTATTTTCATTTGTCTATCTATAATAGATGTTGGTGATACGAAGTTTACCGGGTCCACTATCTATACCTATAATAAAATCGTAAACCCAAAAAAGTCTGTACATTGAATATATTCGGAAAAAACCAACCAGGGCGACTTAAAATCAGAAACTGAACATTTGAGAACAATTTTTAAATTTTTTGTTTTACTGTCTGTCTGTTTGTTTGTCTGTCTGTACGCTAATCACGCCAAAACCACTGAACGGAATCTGACGAAACTTTGTATAGCAACAGTGTATATCCCGGAATAACATAATATCTAAAGAAAATCTCGAAAAGTGGCCGATAAATAGTAAACCAGCAACCAAAACCTTTGCTACACTCAGGATGATCGAAGGGCATAGTAGAAGATTAGCATTCCTCAGAGATCCACTAAAACCAGTACCTTGATTTGTTGTTTTTTTAATCATAGAGGTCAACAAAGAGTAGTCAGCATAGTGTTAAGTTTTAAAAAAGTTATGTGTTGACAATCTCTGTCATCAATGTCAAATTGTCAATGGAAAAGAAATTTAAAATATTAAAAAACAATTTTCAACGGTTTGCTTAGATACTATAAAAAAAGTTTCCGTGATTTTGTTCATCATACATAACAGAAGGTATGTAAACCATGAAGTGTACCTATCTACAAAATTTATTTCAAAACGGCACTTCACGCTCACCGAGTGAGTCGAGCGATGGCGTTCATTTCTGGTTTTGTAACGGGGATGTATCAAAGAGGTCCTTTTTAAAAGCAGCAACGAACTATACATTTGCCGAGGCTTAGACATAGTAAAGCTTAGACGAGCGTGTGGAGCCGGTGTCATGTACCGTGCCGCGTTATTATTCAGTAACTTTTATACATGTAAAGTAGGTACGTTAGTACAATTCATGCCTCAGTGCATGTGTAACAAGAATATTGTAATAAGTACCTACTTATCTGACATAATTTTCTTTCCAGATTTTGTAAATAGATAAGAAGTTACTGGAACACTGGGTTTATTTGTAACTAGCTGTTGCCCGCGACTTCGTACGCACGGTAAAGAGACTTTTGTATTGGATTGTTTTGTGTGCGGAATGATATGAATGTGAAGGGAGTGTATGAGGAGATGACGAGTGACATGGAAGAATAGAAGAGAAGGTCGCACTGCACCGACCACAAATAAATTGGGATAAGGGTAGTGATAATGATGAACAATTATAACAGACTATTTTCTTTCCAGATTTTGTCGATTATTGCCATAAGTACCTACTTACAATGCCAGGAAGAAAAAGATTAAATCTTTCCCAGATGTCTAGAAGTGCCAAAAGGTTGATGGCGATTAGGTCTCAAGAATCCGATGTCGATCGTGAGAAACGTTTAACTGCCGACAGAGAACGCCATGTTGAGTCTCGCGCCAATGAAACGTTTATGCGACATGAGGACCGTTTAACTGCCGACAGATAACGCCATGCTGAGTCTCGCGCCTCTGAAACGTTTACGCAACGCGAGGAACGTTTAACCGCCGAACGTGAACGTCGTGCTGAGTCTCGCGCCTCTGAAACGTTTACGCAACACGAGGAACGTTTAACCGCCGAACGTGATCGTCGTGCTGAGTCTCGCGCCTCTGAAACGTTTACGCAACGCGAGGAACGTTTAACCGCCGATAGTGAGCGTCACGCTGAGTCTCGCGCTTCTGAAACATTCACGCAACGCGAGGAACGATTAACCGCCGATAGTGAACGTCACGCTGAGTCTCGCGCCTCTGAAACATTCACGCAACGCGAGGAACGTTTAACCGTCGATAGTGAACGTCACGCTGAGACTCGCGCCTCTGAAACATTCACGCAACGCGAGGACCGTTTAACCGCCGAACGTGAACGTCGTGCTGAATCTCAAGCCTCTGAAACCTCCACTGAATATGAGTTGCGATTGCGGTTTCCCAGGGAGAATTATCACCGGACGCAAAACGAACTCACTGCTCAAAGATCGCAGGAACGTGACCGTGTCGATCAAGTACGTCAGTCACAGTCTACTGAACAGCGTGATGAACAACTCGAATAAGATCGCCAGCGCCACGTTGTCTACAGATTGTCGATCAGTGACAACGAATCCATGATTTACGAACCTGAAGATCTGCCCTGGACAAATTAAGAAAAATCAGGGGTTCAGATACAACCCCTGCGTTATATACAACAACGATACACATATTGGCTCCATGACCGAAGTGTGTCGCCATTGCCGGGCGTTGAAGTGGAAGAAAGAGCCCAACGGAATGTGCTGCTCTGCTGGAAAAGTACGCTTGGAACCGTTGACGGAATCGCCCCAACCATTAAAATCTCTATTGTACGGAGACCACCCTCAGTCCAAACAATTTCTAAGTTCTATACGAGCGTACAATAGTGCATTTCAAATGACCTCATTTGGTGCCAAACAGGTACCTACGTGAGCACGGTTTCATGCCAACTTTTAAAATACAAGGCCAAGTGTACCATCTCATCGGATCATTGCTACCTACAGATGCTCCTAAATTCTTACAAATTTATTTTGTAGCTGATTACCAGGAGCAGGCCAATGTCCGGCAGCAGCATATTCCGAACTTAAACCCTGATCTCATTACTGGGCTACAAAATATGCTGCATCACGTGAACACTTACTTCAACAGTTTCAAAGCAGCACTAGAATCTTTGCCGGAAGGTGATCATAGTAACTTTAAGTTCGTTATTAGTGCCGAACGCAGACCAGCTGCAGCGCATGCAGGTCGCTACAATGCCCCTACGACGAATGAAGTGGCGGTCCTCTTGCTGGACCAAGAGTGTGACAGGCGGGACGTTGTATTGCGCACGCGTGATGATCATCTGCAACGTATCAGCGAGACGCACCGCTCTTACGATGCGCTACAGTATCCGCTAATCTACTGTCGCGGAGAAGATGGCTATAACTTTGCAACTTATAACGTGGACCCGCAGACCGGTGCAACGAACTACAATAAAAAAACCTCCGCAATGCAGTTTTATAATTACCGTTTGCAGTTGCGGCAGGACGAACACGTATATTTGCATCGCTTCAAGGAGCTATTTAGTCAGTTTTTAGTAGACATGTATGCCAAAATTGAAACTGAGCGTTTGGTTTTTATCCACACAAACCAGCGTCAACTCAGAGCGGAGAACTATATCACCCTACGTGACGCTATGCAGCATGACTCGGATGTGGAAAACGTGGGCCGCATGGTCATACTCCCCTCCACGTTCACTGGTGGCCCGCGGTACATGCACGAGCGGACGCAGGACGCGTTGTGCTATGTGCGTAAGTACGGAGGAGCCGACCTGTTTATCACGTTTACCACTAACCCGAAGTGGCCCGAAATTACGTCCATGCTCCTACCCGGACAAACACCTTCCGACAGGCATGACTTGGTCGCTCGAGTTTTCCATCTCAAGCAGCAGCGTTTAATCGAGCTTCTCACAAAAGGTAAAGTGTTCGGCAATGTCCGCTGCTTTATGTATACGATTGAGTGGCAAAAGCGTGGTTTGCCACACTCGCATAACCTTTTGTGGTTTAATGATAAGATCAGGCCCAACGATTTTGACCAAGTCATCAGTGCAGAGCTCCCGGATCCAGATGTTGACCCACGCCTGCACAATATTATCAAAGCTCACATGGTTCACGGACCCTGCGGCTCTGTAAATCCAAATTCACCATGCATGAGCAGCGGGCGATGCTCTAAAAGGTTTCCGAAAAGTTTCTTCAGCGAAACCGTGACTGGTGAGAATGGGTACCCAAGTTATCGACGCCGTTCGCCTCAAGAAGGAGGATTCACCACTGAGATAAATTCGCGCGGCCGATCGTTGCAAGTCGATAACAGATGGGTAGTTCCGTATTCACCAGTGCTATCTCGAGCCTTTGAGACTCACATCAACGTCGAATCGTGTGCAAGCATCGCCTCTATTAAATACATATGTAAGTATGTCAACAAGGGAAGTGACCAAGCAACGTTTGGTATACAAAGCGAAAACCGAGACGAGGTAGCAACCTACCAGTCCGGTCGGTATATCAGTACCTCTGGAGCTGTGTGGAGAATTCTGGCTTTCCCTATTCATGAACGGCACCCTACAGTCGTGCATTTAGATGTTCATCTGGAAAATGGGCAAAGGATTTACTTCGACCCGGAAAACGTTAGGCAACGTCTTGAAAACCCCCGACAAACCACACTTCTGGCGTTTTTCAGACTGTGCCAAGAGGATGATTTTGCCAAAACTGTTATGTATGACGAGGTGCCGTCTTTCTACAGATACAACAAGCAAACAGGTGTATTTAATCGTCGGCGGCGGCAGGTAGAGGGGGTACCAGGTGTCTTCAAAGACCATGCTTTAGGCAGGGTGTACACTGTTCATCCCAGTAACAGTAAATGCTACTACTTACGATTGCTACTGCACACTGTCCGCGGTGCTACCTCATTTGGATCCCTCAAAACGGTCGATGGTGTTGAACATCTTACATTCCAGGCGGCCTGCAGCGCAAGGCATCTCCTGGATGACGATCAAAATTGGTATGAAACTCTCGCTGAGGCAACCGTAAGTGATAGCCCAAAACGTCTACGCCATTTGTTTGCTGTGATGCTGGTATTCTGTGGGCTTTCGAACCCTGTGCAACTGTGGGAGAAGTATCGTTTCCATCTTTCCGAAGACGTTCTGCGTGCTCTGAGGAACACTGAACAGGACGTAGACATCTCTGACGAGAGAATAATAAACCGCTGTCTTACTATGCTCCAAAACGTTGTTATTACAATCGGCGGCGATACACTGGACCGTTACGGCTTACCTGTACCGCAGCAACTCCCAGACCAGCCGCGAATAAACCGCGAGTACGCGGCGGAAACAGATTACAGTTTAGCAGTAATGTCCGCGATCGTAAGTGATAACATCCCAAGACTCACAGTTGAGCAAAGAGTTGTTTTTGACAAAGTAGTAAGAAGCGTGGAGCTTCAGCTCGGAGAAACATTTTTCCTTGATGCACCGGGAGGCACTGGAAAAACGTTTCTCACTGGTATACTTCTGGCGGAAATCAGGCGACAAGGAAAGATCGCCCTCGCTGTAGCATCATCAGGGATCGCTGCTACATTAATTCCTGGCGGTAAAACGGCGCATACCACCTTTAAGATTCCCATAGATTTAGACAGCACGGAAACGCCTGTGTGTGGTGTGTCACGTAACAGTGACAAAGCACGGGTGATCCAGGACTGCTGTCTAATCATATGGGATGAGTGTACTATGGCGCACAAGAAAGCTGTAGAAGCTGTTAATAGAATGCTCCAGGGTGTGCTACATCACGGCGCGGCCCAGTCTGAAAACCGCAATTCTGACTACATGGTCATTTTGTCCTATTTCGTCCTATTTCTGTCCCAAATTTTCAGAATTCGTCGTAAAGGGGACGAAAAGATATAAGCGATTTAAATGGTCCACGCCAAAGCAAACCTTCATTATGGCACGGACAGGCTATATTTATTGAACCATAACACCTAGCTAGGATCTGATTAGTATAACATTTTGTCCCTTTTTTATAGAACCCGCAATGCCTGGAATCAAAACGAAATGAAGCGCCGTTCAAAAGATATAAAGGAATGATTTGGTCCATGCCATAATTAACCTACATTATGGCGCGGACTTTTTAACCAGGTCACCTAGAGAAAATCTGCTTATTGAAAACGATTCGTGTACATTCGTCCCAGTTCGTCCCAAAAGCCACAGAATTCGTCGTCCTTTGGTTTAGGAGATATTCAGTTTTTTTATATAAGTACAGTCACGTACAAAAGCGTACAGTAAAAATTAATTAAAACTATTCCGTTCCGTAATACGCAGTGTTCCAATTGTAAAACATTAAGCGAGTTATTTAAATTTTTATTGTTTTGCATTCACAATGCAATTTTTATTATTGAAAAATTGAAAATGAAGTAGGTACCTATTTAGAAAAAATCGACCCGAACCATCGGAGCTGGTTGTGAGACGGGTAGATTTTTTTCTTAATAATTCCTTTTAATTTTTCAAACATTAAGCGTCCTATCTTGCGGCTCTTTGCGAAAGCTACATCCTTTTGCACGAACTTTTCCTAGATTGAGGAATGCACGAACAGTCTCTGTGAACATTAAGTTTTACAATCGGAACATGAACAGAATGCGCATTACGGAACGGAATAAAGTTGAGGGCTTGTAAGGGCGTTTACAGACGAACAACGACACGAGACGATTTACTAAGTGTTGCCAGAACGTACCAAAAAGTACAGTTTTCTGTACCATTTACCATCAAACCGTAAACTGTAGGTGCTATTTTGTTGCATGGCAACTGCAGTTCACAGTTTGCCGTATCTGTCAGCAATTCGCTGTTAAGTTGGTCGTACTGTCTTTATGTATGCTCAATGCTGTGAACTGAACCGTCTTTTATTGGAAAATAGTGCTGACAACACTGTCGCGCAATTTGTAAATCGTGTCGTGTCGTTGTTCGTGGGAAAAACCCTAAAGCCGCGTTTAAGCCGACACAAAACATGAAGCAAAATGGACAAGACAGGTAGATGTTGCGAAACATGTTGTCTGATCTATACGGCTCTTAACCAAGCCATAAACACCCAACCAAAAAAAGAGAGCGTTCTTGTCATACGTGCAGTGTTGCCGTTCTAGCGGATTTTTAAATAATTTGCAACTTTTTGTAGTCTATTCACTAAAAAGAATATTATTATAGTAATATACTGGGTAGCGCAAAAGTAGGTACTTACTGCCACTATAAAAATTACATAAGTATTTTATATATGACATCTCCTATCTCTGATATTGAAAACTGTGTAGTAAACAAATGTAAAATTCACTCAAAATGTACAGGGTACCCCTTACTTAACCCCTGACAGAATCGAGTTGAGATCAAAATTGAATCAAGATAAAAAAAATCACCATTCTAGTAACGACTGTATAGCGCCAATCGAGTAAGTAGTGATTGAATACCGAACTAAATGAAATCGTTATAGGTCTACTGTTTTATAGATTTAAGGTCTAAAATCACACCTTCGATCACAACCAGCTTTGTTGTGATCGAAGGTGGGATTTTTGACCTTAAATCTATAAAACAGTACGAAATAACCAGTCCGTGCACTTGTCTCCCCCGGTGTCTACCCCAGTAGAGACACGTCCACTTTTTTGTGGACTTGTCTCCACTGCCCGGGGGAGACAAGTACACTTCAGAAAAATATTAGTTTTTTATCCACTTGTCTCCACCGACCGGGGGAGACAAGTACACTTTAGAATTTTTTTATTGTTATATCCACTTGTCGCCACTATTAGATCGAAATAAATCAATAGAAAGAAATAATAAAAATAAAATAACTCTGCGCATGGCTGGGGTGTTTTTGGCGCTAGTTTCAGTGCTTTTTACCCAACTGCGACAGAAGGAGCGAGAGTAGGTACAGTCGGGGACAAATTCGGTGAACCACCTCTTACTTCTTTTCGTGTGGCTGGTGCCTCGCCATTTACGCGCAAATCCTTTTACTATTTTGTTATGTATTAAACTAGGGTAGTACAATGTATACGCAATCACGGATAGGGACTGTGTTAGAATATCAAGTTTTGACATTGATTCAATTTAGTATTTATTACACCTAAATCCATTAAAGTAATTTTGTGGATAACATCGTACCTTATTTATCGTGTTTTCATTAAATAGTAGTTTGATTTCTGTCGGTGCCATCCGACAACAAAGCGATATGATATGGAGTTTTGTTATTAGTCTCATATAGTTATTTTTACATCTAAATTCATTATATTTATTATGGAGATAACATTTTACTACATGTATCCTGTTTCTAATAAAAAGTATTTTGATTCGTGGCGGGGCCAACCGTCAACAAAGCATGATCAAGCAATTGTACTTTAATTTGCCTATAAGTACTGAATAATGTGTATAAAATCATGTTATTACTTTTAATATTCATATCACTTAATTTATTACTGAAATGTTAAGTAATATAAAGTATCTAAGTGTACTTTTACGTTAGTAAGTACACGTTACTTCCGGTTGAACAGAAAACAAATAGATAATTATTGTAATTATTGTATTTATAAATAATGTTATGTAAAATCATTCTTTGATTTTAGAATACTTTTTCATAATTGTTATGTTTATATTATGGCGTTTTCTGTATTTTTCTAAAACAAGAATTGGCGGTAGACGCTAACATTTATAAGGCAAGGCAGCCATTTTATTTAGTTAGTCTGGTTCGAGCCGTGAGCGGTGTACAAGTTAAGTAACTATTCCGTTGTTTCATATTTCTCATTCCTTGTTTTTCTTGCTGTTTAATGCTGATGTATTGTCAAGTAAATATTGCTGAAGATTTGCCCTTGTTCGAAGGATATTCAGTAACTTGTTAAACGTAAATGCTTATTTGCTGATAATATTAAATTAAAGTTTTCCTTATCGGTTTCGAATAAATTATGTGAGTACTGAAGTAATATAAAGTAACAGTTTATAGAACATGCTTGATCATATTCGTAAATGTTGTTTAATCTTTTATCATGAAAAGTAATGTTGTTGTAAATGTTGTGAAATGTGTTGTATGTTCAACAACGACATGATTATTTGTAAATGTCGTTGTTTCTGTTAAAGCTGGTGAGTTTTTTTCGCCCGTTTTTCTTGTCAGCTAAAAGATGTCCTTAACGGGTGGTAGGTAAAAAAATAAAAAGACGATTTAAAAGAATAAAATAGTTTATTAGAGATTTGAGATTTTTATTAATCCTGACCTTATTGAAATAGAAGCTTTATAGTTTTGTTTATAGTTATTTGAATAGTTTAATGCTTTTATCAGAATAGTTATATTTAGACTTGAGATTTTTATTAATCCTGACCTTATTGAAATAGAAGCTTTATAGTTAATTGAACAGTTTAATGCTTTTATCAGAATAGTTTTATTTCTATATTATCCGCCCTAAATCTATCATCAGAAGTGGGATGGTCTTGCTCCCATTATTAATACATATATGTTTTATTTTTCATGTTGCTGCGGTTTCGGCTTATCTGCTACATTCAGCGACGCTGCCGTTTCAAACTATGGTCATCCATCGTGGCAAGGTGGCGCTGCCGTTCTTCTATCCAACCTGGCCATGGAGCTGATTCCTGGTGATGTACAGATACCTCGCCAATGGAGATGAAACCGCATCTCCACGGTCGCTAAATCTGGTATAGCCTTTCGGGGCTTCTGTATTTCATTTTGGTTTAATTTTTTCGTACCTTCGAATAGATTACTTAGCTATTAGCTTATGTTGTTTATTCAATGACATTGAAAATTACCTACTAGATGATCATACATACCAAAGATTTTTTTTGTGTAAACTTACAGTAATCATTGTTGTGATAATATGACTCGCTACAGATATTTATTTTAAAATGCTAGAAACTGATAAACCATTTATGCAACACTAGGGTTAATTTCTGAAAATCTTGCCGGGTAGTATAAATATACAATAGGTAATAGTGCGGTGGCTTTCCAGTGTTCCTTGATTAACATTAGTCATTTGCAACTAAAAATAAATAAGAGGCGGTCTTTGGAGCAAAGTGAAAAAATAGTGATATAATTTTACTTAACCTTAGGTTTAGAAAGGTTTAAGTTCGTGAAAGTCAGTGTTATTCTAACAATTAAGTCGTAAAATATAGTGGAATGGAGTCGGGTAGGTACATAAAATTATCATTTTCTTGTCGTCCTATTTTGCTAATTCAAACCGTGATTATACCTCCTTTCTTCTTCTTCTTCTTTTTCTTTAGTGGTTTGTAAAATAAAGGGTTTCTGGTGGTGCAACTTGGTATTTTGAACCGCGTAGTAATTTAATCATTATTAAATCAAAATAATGTAAGATTGAATCTAGTTAGATTTTGCTAATAACAATGACATTTTACATTTTAGTATTCAAATCTTTGCTTTTTGTTATACAACAAATATGGGCAATTGAAAAGTATTGTCAGGGGGGGCTCACTCCGCAATTCAATCGAATACGCGCTGTCTACCGCGAGGTAGAGAAATCACGGGTGTCACGCGCGCTCAGTTGTGCATGCGACGCCACGCGAGAAAGAAGTCACCTAAGTAGTTTACTTTCGGCACACTTTCGCGCCAAAACACAAGTGTGTTACCTTGTGGTTTTACCCATAGCAAAATGCGTAATATTAAACATTATTATTGTGCGGCCTTCGGTTGTCTTAATAACGACTGAAAGAGACCGGATTTAAAATTTCATAATCTTCTTAGAAAACCTGAAAGAAGTTTTTTTGTGTGACTATACTGTCTTATTCTATAAGTATCTATAATACTTAATGATCCGAATATTTGATTTAAGGACCCCGCCCCACCTTAGCATAGGTAATTACGACGCAAATAAAAATCGACAAAGTGATTCTCGTTTTGCAGCGTGACCCTAGCGCTCATCGCCGTGGCAACCGTGCCGTGGCGCACATAGGAACTACGCGGACGCGCGCTGCGCCCGCGCTGTTACTACCTACTTACTTACCTTAGCTTGTTCTCACTTCACGATAGACGTTATCGAATAACTACGCTAACATCAACAATATGTACACTAAACTAAGGTAGGTACCTACCTACTTAATATAGGTACGTAAGTATTTCGTTCGAGTAGCTGTAGCACTTTTAAAATAGGTACCTACCAAATTACAAAATATAGCTACTTTCTGTCTTAGAATAATATAATAATTGTGAATTGTGAATGCTCTAATAACCACTGAGCTACGGAGTCGTTACGGACTTGCCTGGCTGGCCACGTAAATGCGCGGCAGCGACACGGCGACGCGAGCGAATTGCGCAATCATTGCGCGCTCGCAACAGACGCCTAATGAAATAAGTCAATGAGACGCACCGACGGATGCGCAATTCGTTCGATGCCAGGCCGTTAGAGTATTCGCCCGGACAGTGAAAGGTCGTGGGTTCGAGTCCCATCGGGGCTAGTTGTGAGTCGGGTCGACGTTTTAGCGACTCCGTAGCTCAGTGGTTAGAGCATTTGCCCGGACAGTGAAAGGTCGTGTGTTCGAGTCCCATCGGAGCTAGTTGTGAGACGGTCGACTTTTTCTAATACCTACCTACTTCATTAATTCAATTTTTTCAGTAAGTAAGTAACAAAAATTGAACTGTTAATGCATAGAAGTAAAAATAAAAATTCTAAGCTTTCTGTATTTAAAAATCATTTGCGCTATTTGTTACCTATTGCTTTTACTTACTTCGTCGTAACATTGCAGTCGAGTCGACCCTAGTGCGGCAACCAAGACCACCCAAAACCAATTTGGCTTAAGCGTTTCCGAGTAATAGAACCGTATTACGTACAGCTACGGTTCAATTTCGCTTGTAATGAACGGCAAATTAGTTAGGCAGGCGTGCGGGTGCAAATTATTTTAGACCTAATTGTCGCGTGGAAAAGATTGATAATTCATTGTAACTGTTTCGGAAGTGAGCCTTCTGCTACAAATATTATTCTGTGGTATTGTTGCCATATTCATTTTATAAGGCTCTAATTTCTTTTTCAGCATAGCATTACTTAGATTTTCAATTAATAACCTATTACAAGAAATTTTATCAAATCTAGGTAGGTACTAAAGTTATAAAGTTTTTTTATACCTACTACGAATTCTCCATTGGTATACTATCTTACAAGACTTTGATTTTGAAGTGACTTCTAGAAAGTGATAGTTAATTATATAAGTTATAACAGTGTTAATAGGTTTTAACACTACGACAAAGTATACCTCTTGTTAAAAAGCTTACCCATTTAAGTTTAAATAGATTGCTATGGTTCTTTCGTATTACCTAGTTGCCACCACAACCATCTTTAGACTTGTTCCTTGATAGACGGAGTACAGTGAGATTTGATTTATTTTTATCCTTTTTTTTATTTAACTTTAATTTTTTTGGAACGATTTGCTCCACTATAATATTATTGATGTTAAATGGCTTTCTTATGATAAAACGGCCACGTAAGAACGGTAAACAACTTCTGTCTTTTGTCTAACGGTATGTTATTACAGTTTGCTATCAATGTTGATTTTGTTTTACCTGATGAAAAAAAACAAGGTTTCGGTTTGTTGGTTTTAATCAAAAAAATGTACTACCTAGTAGACTAGGAACTGGGGGGCAATTGCGTAAGGTAGTCGTGTTGGTTTGACGGTTCGTATCGTATTCAATCGGCTGCAATTTGTATGGAATGACATTTATTATGATACGATATGAGCTGTCAAATGGATACGATTGACTTTACGCAATTCCATAGCTGATATCTGTCCATAAGTATTTTTCATTTTCCATATGTTTTTCATGGATTTTCCATTGGTTTTCCATAAGTTTCCCATACGTTTTCCATACGTTCTCCATGGGTTTTCTTTGGGTTTTCCATACGTTTTCCAAACGTTTATCATAGGTTTTCCATGGGTTGTTCCATACGTTTTCCATGGGCTTTTCATACGTTTTCAATGGGCTTTCTTATACGTTTTCAAATAGCTTTCCATAGGTTATCCATGTGTTTTCCATGCGTTTTCCATGGGGTTTCCCATACGTTTTTTATTGGTTTTCCGAACGTTTTTCATGGGTTTTCCAAAAGTTTATATGGGTTTTCCATATGTTTTCCACGGGTTTTCTGTTATCCATGGATTTCCATGGGTTTTCATAGTTTGCGATAGTTTTCGATGGCTTTCGATGGTTTTCGATGGTTTTCGATGGTTTTCGATGGCTTTCGATGGCTGTCGATGGTTTTCGATGGTTGTCGATGGTTGTCGATGGTTGTCGATGGTTTTCGATGGTTGTCGATGGTTTTCGACGGTTTTCGATGGTTTTCGACGGTTTTCGACGGTTTTCAATGGTTTTCGATTGTTTTCGGTGGTTTCCGATGGTTTCCGATAGTTTCCGATGGTTTTCGATGGTTTCCGATGGTTACGGATGGTTTTCGATGGTTTCCGATGGTTACGGATGGTTTTCGATGGTTTCCCATGGTTTCCGATGGTTTCCGATGGTTTCCGATGGTTTCCGATGGTTTCCGATGGTTTCCGATGGTTTTCGATGGTTTCCGATGGTTTCCGATGTTTTTTGATGGTTTCCAATGGTTTCAGATGGTTTCCGATGGTTTCCGATGGTTTCCGATGGTTTCAGATGGTTTCAGATGGTTTCCGATGGTTTCCGATGGTTTCCGATGGTTTTTGATAGTTTTCGATAGTTTTCGATAGTTTTCGATAGTTTTCGACAGTTTTCGACAGTTTTCGACAGTTTTCGACAGTTTTCGACAGTTCTCGATAGTCCTTTACAGTTCTTGATAATTCTCGATAGTTCTTCACTGTTCTCGATAGTTCTCGATAATGTCAGATAGTTTTTGATACTTTTCGATAGCTTTTGATAGCTCTCGATAGTCCTTGACAGTTCTTGATAGTCCTCTACAGTTCTCGATAGTTCTCGATAGTTAACGACAGTTCTCGATAGTTCTCGACAGTTCTCGATAGTTCTCGACAGCTCTCAATAGTTTTCGACAGTTCTCGATGGTTCTCGATGGTTCTCGATGGTTCTCGATGGTTCTCGATGGTTCTCGATAGTTCTCGATGGTTCTTGATAGATCTCGAGAGTTCTTGACAGTTCTCGATAGTTCTCGATTGTTCTCGATAGATATTGATTGTTCTCGATGGTTTTCGGTAGTTTTCGATAGTTTTCGGTAGTTCTCGATAGCTTTCCATAGAAGTTTCGATACGTTTCCATAGAAGTTTCCATACCTTTCCATAGAAGTTTCCATACGTTACCATAAGTTTCATAAGATCTGTTAAATTAAGTCCTGTCCTTTTGACGATCATTGTAAGTGGCTAGGGCCAATGTAAATTTCGATCTTTAAATTTTTTTGGGAAATTTATAAAAGTATAAGTGTTACTTACTGGGGCGCTAATTTTGGTTCTCGTGAGATTTGGTAATTGTAAGGTTGAACCAGTTATTATCATGATCCACTTAACAATTAGTTTATAGCGGCAAAACTATAATACTCGGTGTCAATGTCGGTCGACAAGTTAGTATTTTCGGCACACCTTGTAGGAATCATGGTTAAGCTAAGGAGATAATGTTTCGACAGTAAATAGATGGATACAATACATGTATTAAATATTATCAGATTGGCCGAGCGGTTTAAAAAGAAAATTGGTTAACACTGTCATACAAAAGTTTACTTGATTATTTTATAGATAGGCCTTAAGATATCTTTGGTATATATTTGATTCGAAATGTTCATTACGATAGCGAACATTTCAAGATGTCTGGTGGGGTGTTTTCACTGTTTTTGAAATGTAGATGTTTAATGATGGAGTTAAGGAAATATAACCTTTAAGAATACCAAATGTGAAAATTATAATTTGAATCTGTTTTATAACAGCCAAATTATACTGTAGCATATTATTATTATTACGTCATATAAGTAATAGTCCAGGCAATATGATAAAAGTGAAAGTTAAGTTTGTATAAACAGATTTGGATGAAATATTAATTTCATTTTGATTGATGGTTTATGTCTAGATGTTCCCACGGGAACGTAAACCATGCCGGTGCAGATTGCAGTAAATGTTTGTAAAGGTGTAATAAAAGAAAAATTCTAATTAAATAACCGTTTCATTCTAAGATGTAGTGTTTATCTTGAGAATTTAATAGTAGCGAAAAGAAATATTGGATATCGTTCTAATGATTTAGTATAAATCATGAAAAGAATTGTACAATTAATGCAGATCTGTTAATGAAATTTATAGTTCAATGTCGATTGTGACACGGATAACCGTGATAGAATATTATTTACAACTAAAAATGACTGAATATCGTGTCCTTATCCCATTTTGTTAGGGGTTCGGCGCAGCATTACTGTGACTTACTACTGACTGACAAACCCCCCTGCTGCTGTGGGCTTGGTGTCTTCTTGGTCTTCACCGACAGGGGGTGATGCCGTTGACATGTCGAGGTTCACAGTAGGTAAACAAGCTGGTCGATAGTGTGTTTGGTGTCGGTTTGGTCTTCACGGGCAGCGGTGATGGAGCCGTACATGTCGAGGCATACTATTCATACTGACTGACTGACTATATCTACTACTGCTGTGAGTTTGGTGTCTTCTTGGTCTGTGCCGATAGAGGGTAAAGTAGCTGACATGGCGAGGCTCACAGTAAGATCGAAAAATCTACGTTAGATGTGACACATGAGATTAATTAAGTACCTATGCTGATCTAGTACTTCGAGAACGAAGTACTTGTCAGTATGGCCGTGTTAGAATATCAAGTTTTGACATTGATTCAATTTAGTATTTATTACACCTAAATCCATTAAAGTAATTTTGTGGATAACATCGTACCTTATTTATCGTGTTTTCATTAAATAGTAGTTTGATTTCTGTCGGTGCCATCCGACAACAAAGCGATATGATATGGAGTTTTGTTATTAGTCTCATATAGTTATTTTTACATCTAAATTCATTATATTTATTATGGAGATAACATTTTACTACATGTATCCTGTTTCTAATAAAAAGTATTTTGATTCGTGGCGGGGCCAACCGTCAACAAAGCATGATCAAGCAATTGTACTTTAATTTGCCTATAAGTACTGAATAATGTGTATAAAATCATGTTATTACTTTTAATATTCATATCACTTAATTTATTACTGAAATGTTAAGTAATATAAAGTATCTAAGTGTACTTTTACGTTAGTAAGTACACGTTACTTCCGGTTGAACAGAAAACAAATAGATAATTATTGTAATTATTGTATTTATAAATAATGTTATGTAAAATCATTCTTTGATTTTAGAATACTTTTTCATAATTGTTATGTTTATATTATGGCGTTTTCTGTATTTTTCTAAAACAAGAATTGGCGGTAGACGCTAACATTTATAAGGCAAGGCAGCCATTTTATTTAGTTAGTCTGGTTCGAGCCGTGAGCGGTGTACAAGTTAAGTAACTATTCCGTTGTTTCATATTTCTCATTCCTTGTTTTTCTTGCTGTTTAATGCTGATGTATTGTCAAGTAAATATTGCTGAAGATTTGCCCTTGTTCGAAGGATATTCAGTAACTTGTTAAACGTAAATGCTTATTTGCTGATAATATTAAATTAAAGTTTTCCTTATCGGTTTCGAATAAATTATGTGAGTACTGAAGTAATATAAAGTAACAGTTTATAGAACATGCTTGATCATATTCGTAAATGTTGTTTAATCTTTTATCATGAAAAGTAATGTTGTTGTAAATGTTGTGAAATGTGTTGTATGTTCAACAACGACATGATTATTTGTAAATGTCGTTGTTTCTGTTAAAGCTGGTGAGTTTTTTTCGCCCGTTTTTCTTGTCAGCTAAAAGATGTCCTTAACGGGTGGTAGGTAAAAAAATAAAAAGACGATTTAAAAGAATAAAATAGTTTATTAGAGATTTGAGATTTTTATTAATCCTGACCTTATTGAAATAGAAGCTTTATAGTTTTGTTTATAGTTATTTGAATAGTTTAATGCTTTTATCAGAATAGTTATATTTAGACTTGAGATTTTTATTAATCCTGACCTTATTGAAATAGAAGCTTTATAGTTAATTGAACAGTTTAATGCTTTTATCAGAATAGTTTTATTTCTATATTATCCGCCCTAAATCTATCAACTGCAACTGAACGGTGAGACGCCAGCAACACGAAAAGAAGTAAGAGGTGGTTCACCGAATTTGTCCCCGATAGTACGTATGTATGTATGTAGATTTCTATGTTCCCTGATATAGTCTAAACGGTTTGAAGGATTTTAACGTATTAAAATAATTAATAAAAGATTAGTCTTAATTTTCAGCTTCTTTATTTCAGCATTTGAACAAAAATAAAAAAATAACACTAAACATTTTGACCATCGATAAAGATAATAAGCACTGAAACTAGCGCCAAAAACGCTCCAGCCATGCGCAGAGTTATTTTATTTCTATTCTTTCTTTCTATTTATTTATTTCGATCTAATAGTGGCGACAAGTGGATTTAACAATAAAAAAATCTAAAGTGTACTTGTCTCCCCCGGTCGGTGGAGACAAGTCGACAAAAAAGTGGACGTGTCTCTACTGGGGTAGACACCGGGGGAGACAAGTGCACGGACTGGAAATAACTAAAATCTATAAAACGGTTCGATTTTCATCTCAACTCGATTCCGTCAGGGCCTCAGGGGTTAAGGGGCAGTTTGTGTGCATTTGCAACGGCAATCACAAGCAAACTGGCTCTGTACTTGTACACGATCGCCCATCATGGTCGGCCAATGGGATCGGCCATCCTGTACTGGGAGCTTTTCTTGCCGACCATGATCGGCCAACGTGTACAGGGCCGGTTTGTGTGTGATTGCCGTCTGCGAGCAACGCAAACTCGCCCTGTACACGATGGGCCATCATGGTCGGCCAACATAATCGGCCATCCTGTACTGGTAGCCTACTACAATCTCTAATAGCAGTTATTTTTTAGTTGAGAGAGTGAGACGCCGCTATACGGCGTGTAAAGCGGCGTCTCTGTCTCTCAACTTAAAAATAACTGCTATTAGAGCTTGTGGTAGGCCATCTGTTAAAATTTTCCGTTCCGTGGTTTACCATAAATTTATTTACCCTGTTTTTCTTTCTAATAACTCTCGCTTGCGCTTCGTTTCTCGCCACCCAGTGACTTTGAAATAGTTAATTGTTTGTACATTAAAATTCGGTTTTGGTAAAATAAAACCGTACCTTGAAGTTAAAAACCGTACCTTTTCAGAAGCCAACCGTCCTGTTTTGGTAAATCATACTGGCAACACTGGTGAGGTGTGCCGCAATATATTGTGTGCCGCAATTCATCAACTATATTTCCCAAAATAAAACATTTTTTCAAAGTGATTTTACTGTGATTTTGCAATAAATAAATGTGATTTGGTGACAAGGAGGTATCTATGAATGTACAATTATTATAAAAAAACGTTATCTTATAAAAAAAGTGTCATTTAACCTACCATTAATATTTTTCTAATTATAATGATAAAACGGGCTGAATTTTTATTGGTTTTAAAGCCGAAACCCTGGTGTTCTACCCATCATTCTGAACAACTTTCACTATGGGACTAACTCTACGGTAAAAAAAAATCAGCTGTTCCAATCTAATATCTGTCTCATAATGAAAGTTGTTCAGTTTGATGGTCTGATTAACCCCACGAGATGTTTTAAATGAATAAAAAATAACCCTGTATATGTACACACGGCGGCACATCAGACTATACATGTTGACCTTGAGACCGCCTTTATGCCCTACGTAATAAAAGCTGTTATAGCAGTTCAACTGTTTAACCTGATATGCTGTCGAGTGTCCAATGTTTCAAGTACCTAGCTATTCCATTGAAGAAAAGTTTCATACAAACAAACCCTTTTTTGCCCCCAATCCCCACTCCACTATTCACTTCACTCCCACGGTGGGAGCCCCACCTCCAAATATTAATAATTTCGAAAGAAGAGCAATATAACATTGAAATGCAACTTCATACATGACCTCTATCGAAATTATTTTGTACGCGACAGTACATGTTTTTGATATAGTCTAGGAGCCCAGTAAGCCTAGCATGACCACCCAAAACTCGATATGTATCGCATGATAAAGCGATTTATTGACATTCAAACGTCAAAACCCATAGTCTTTTGACAGTTAAACCGGATAACTTATCATATCATATCGCGTTTTGGTTGGTCATGCTAGGGGGGCTGGATCAAAATATCTCTTAAGAAAATATTTTTGTTTATGACTTAAAAATTAAGGTTTTGAGTTTCGAAAATGCATAAAAGTTACGTATTACTTTACGTTATACTTTTGTGTTACTAATAAACTTGATTATTCTAACACAAACACGCAAAACAAGAACAAGTTACAAACATCGTCACTAAATAGGAAGTCAGCTCCTGTACTATAAAAACAAAATTTTAATTCCGATTATCTCGTAAATCAAAGGACGACGAATTCTGTGGCTTTTGGGACGAATTGGGACGAATGTACACGAATCGTTTCCAATAAGCAGATTTTCTCTAGGTGACCTGGTTAAAAAGTCCGCGCCATAATGTAGGTTAATTATGGCATGGACCAAATCATTCCTTTATATCTTTTGAACGGCGCTTCATTTCGTTTTGATTCCAGGCATTGCGGGTTCTATAAAAAAGGGACAAAATGTTATACTAATCAGATCCTGGCTAGGTGTTATGGTTCAATAAATATAGCCTGTCCGTGCCATAATGAAGGTTTGCTTTGGCGTGGACCATTTAAATCCCTTATATCTTTTCGTCCCCTTTAGGACGAATTCTGAAAATTTGGGACAGAAATAGGACGAAATAGGACAAAATGACCATGTAGTCAGAATTGCGGTTTTCAGAGTGGGCCGCGCCGTGATGTAGCACACTGCTCCAGGATATCCGGAGGGATAATCGTACTATGGGTGGGATCACGTTTCTTTTTTGCGGTGATTTTCGCCAGACGTTGCCGGTGGTGACGCGGGGTTCAAGGGCTGATGAAGTGAACGCCTGCCTCAAGCGTTGTGTCCTATGGCCAGAAGTACAGAAATTGCGCCTCACGCAAAATATGCGGGTCCAACTTGGAGGTAATTCTCACGCTCAAGAGTTTTCCGATGTGCTGCTCAAGATTGGAGAAGGACAATTACCGAACACCAATGGTCTGATACACCTTCCAGTCTCTGTGCCAAATCGTATCGTCTGTTGAGGAACTGATTCACAGTGTGTACGGTGGTCTTAATCAAATAACGCACCAGGAAAACTCTTGGATGTGAGCGAGCAATACTCACCCCTAAAAACGAGCAGGCGGCGGCAATAAATGATCGCATACTCAGCGGAATCGAGGGGGACACGGTTGTGTACACGTCAATTGATACCGTAATCGACCAGGGCAGTGTCACAGTATATCCCACAGAATTCCTTAACTCTTTGAGTGCATCCGGGCTCCCAGCACACTCTATCATCCTGAAAGTTGGAGTTCCGATTATACTTTTGCGGAATTTAACCCCTCCAAAACTGTGTAACGGAACTCGGCTGAAGGTAGTGTCGCTACAGAGGAACCTCATTGAAGCAGAAATTCTGACGGGTTGTGGCGCTGGTGAGTCTGTGTTGCTACCGCGAATCCCCCTCATCCCGAAGAACTTTCCGTTCCAGTTCAAGCGCGTGCAGTTTCCTGTGAGCGTCTGTTTTGCAATGACAATTAACAAGTCGCAGGGTCAGACGCTCCAGGCCGCCGGTGTTGATCTGAGGACGGGATGCTTTTCACACGGACAGCTGTACGTCGCCTGCTCACGTGTAACGAGCTCTGAGGGCCTTTATTTACTTGCTCCCGACCATCAGACCATGAATATCGTGTACAGAGAAATTCTGTAAGTAACAGGATTTCTCTTTTTGCCAAAGGTAAACGGTAAACCTCTTTCGGATCATAAGGCTTACAGGCTAATTACATTACTTACCACCGATTCTTGGTAAAATCTTGGAACGTCTAATTATAGTCTGCGCTCCCTGTCTGTACCGACACCATAATCTGATGCACAGCACGGTTTCACCCTGAGCGTTCCACGGTCAGGACGCGGGCGCTGCAGTTTATAAATGCAATAACAGCCAACAGTGCAGTACGTACAGCGGATCCTTCTGGATATCTCGGGTGCGTTTGATAATTCGTAGTAGCCGATGATGTAAGTAAAATGTTAACAATTTTTGCAAAAATCTGTATTCTGTAACTATAACCTGTACATAATGTGTAAATGTAACGTATTTCTGTTAAAGCTGACAAGTTTCTTGCGCCCGTTCTTCTTGTCAGTTAAAAAAGTCTGGAACGGGTGGTAGAAAAATATAGACGATTCAAAAACACTTAATTTAAGTTTATTTGAATAAAGATATTATAACTTTAATTGATCTTTAAATAAATAATGTAAATAACAATTTATTAAGAACATAAATCTTTTCGGAGCATAACAAGTCAGTTAAACGATATAGACCCAATTTAATTACTTACATAAACAGCCGATTAATTTTTAACAAACTGTTTGACATTTTCACCATAGATAAAAACGTCAAAATTGACGGTTAAAACTTAATCACCTGTTAAACTTCTGCCAGTATCACTTATAGTATTGAATAATTGTTTGTAATGTTCATTTATCCACGCGGACGAAGTCGCGGGCAACAGCTAGTAATTAATATGGCAAAACAACGTTTGCCGGGTCAGCTAGTCATGAATAAAAATGATATTAGTTCCACTATCGGTCAAGAGATGGAGCTGACCAAAAACTGCAATATTCTACATCGCGAATTCTCGGGTGAATATGCCTCGCCGATGAAAACATTTTCCGGGTCAGCTAGTCATGAATAAAAATGATATTAGTTCCACTATCGGTCAAGAGATGGAGCTGACCAAAAACTGCAATATTCTACATCGCGAATTCTCGGGTGAATATGCCTCGCCGATGAAAACATTTTTACGTTTAATTCAAAGTCAATGAAGTGCTTTTGCTATTACGGACCTTCTTTTTATCAGCCAAGACCACTGAGCTGACCTAGAGCTGAGCTGCCGGCCTGTAAGATTGTTGACCTAACCTGGTTGATCTTCGTCGCTAGAATCTTCATCAGTTGGGATTGCTGGGTCTGGTGGCTCAAATGTCCTCCTTCCTACCTACTCGCAGGTTGCTTTGGGTGAAGCACAGTTGTAGTTTTTTCTATTTTATAAAAGATGGTATGGAACTCTCGGGGCGCGAGTCCGACTGGCTCTTGACCGGTTTTTTCTTATTATATTTTATACCGGTATCTTTTAGACTGTGTACTGACTGGCGGCCCCACGAACGCCAACAAACGACATCAGGCATTGCTCGCTTCACGTTTCTGGCCTTCGAAGATCAATCTAAAGCTAGGTAAAGGATCACTGGGAGCGATTCCAGTTCACATTCGGAGTTTCTGATCAGATGATCAGAATTGAGACAGAGGGGAAAACAGAACCCCTTGGATGGTGTTCGTTGGCCTTAGTTGGTTCGGTGTGTACGCAGCATTAGGCAAGCGCGATTCATCGTAGATTGCATCAACGCTTAGGGGCGTGATAGCGGACAAGCGCTTGCCTATCAATCAATAAAATTTAAAAAAAAAAATACGTTACAGTTTGTTATCACTACAAAGCCATTAAACATGATGGTTTCTTACGTGCTTTTCTGTTATTAAATAAATGGTGATACTTAATTCAAAAGATATTTGAGTATCTTGGTAATAAGGCTGCTAACTTAACGTCAAGTTAGCAGTCACCTCAAGAAATACAGTTCGTATCAATGTAATTTATATGTCAAAAAATACTGTATAAATAGTGATTCGTTTATGCAAAATTTCAATAGGAGTGCTTTAATACAAGCCGAGATATTAAGGTCTCTAAGTGGGCTGCTAACTTGACGTTTCTTGCTATGGCGATTAAAGGGAAACGGGTACAAGTTTTAAATAAATAAATACTTGAAAAAATAGAGCGTGAAATAGTGACTCTTTGGGTATAAATAAAAGAAGAATTTCTTCTCTGCTATTTTCAAGAAATTTAATGTAAACTTCTACCATACATTCGATTTTAGGTACAGTCAGTATCAATCAGAAAAAAATAGTCATAAAGTGTGACAAAGTGTTTTAATTAAAGTTTCACTATAAATTTAAATACTCGGGGTATGATACAGCTCAAAACAACTTTTAGGGTGTAATGTTACGTTACATTTTAGACAGTAAAAATTTGCACTTTTATGACAAAAGGCACAGCGTAGTCGTTCTTCCCTATATTTCACGAGATGATCATTGTGATCATACTGCAGAGCACTGGGGATATTTTGTGAAGCCCTACCACCTTTTTGTCTTTCAGATTTCGTGTTCATGCTTAGCAGAATATTCACAGCGACATTCCTACGAAAGTTCAAATGATCCATTTGTCCTCCATCCAGCATAAATAGTTGCCAGGCTTTATGAGTGGCCATATCGAGACAGTGACTAATAAGCGAAAAATACATTTTTTTTCCACGAATGCTTGTTTTATACAGACCAATATTTTGGTCAGCACGGTACACCCCCCATATTTTCATTGTAAACCTTTATCATACCAGGCTGATCAACGTGAATATATTTTTTCTCTTTTTGGGAAAACCGTTTTACTTTGCTGATGGGCAAAACTTTTACAGCATTTGATGCCGCGGTGACAACACTGTTATCGTTCCATTTGCACAATATTTTCAGCACTCGCAGATTTATATTGATACGTGCCACGGTCTGATTTTTTCATCTCTTTATTTGCGGTCAACTTTTTTTAAAACTAGTCACATTCGGAATGCCCGTTGAAGTAGATGGTATGGGTTCTTCGGACGAGGCAGAGGCACGGAAAAAGGGAGATGTCCGAGAAACATTTTCATCGAGCAAGTGGATACGACGCCTTTTAGAAAGTTGTTCTAAAGGTAAATCGTCTTCACTGTCGTCAGAATATTCCTCACCGATTTCAGCAGGTGCTCAGAGTTGGGAGCCCGGAAGATTTTGAACAAGCACAATGTTTTCGTCTCCTGAGTCTTCTGCGTTACAATTTTCCGGTGGCATAATCGTAATAAAGTCTGGAACTGGATCCTGATCATTTTGCTCCAATTCCTCAATAATTTCATTGAGAGTTAGTGGTTTTCCTGGATATCTAAAACAAATACAAACATACATTAGATGGTAGTGGATGTTCCTACCGTGTCTTTTACGGAACAGACAAAATAAAAATAAAATGCACTATGAAAATACATTTCAATCTTCATTGTTTTTATGTTTCTGGAAACCTTAGGAACAGAATATTGGAAAACATAACAAAAAATAAAATATATCGTAATAATACATATTGTGAACTTACCTTGAATTACTCATAGCAATTATGACAAAATTTACACTTTTACTCCACAAGCAAAATTATTTGAAACACACTGTTATCACTGTACAATGAAATAATGAGGTCTGGACAATGAGTCAAGACACAAATAAATATGTGAAACTACCGTCGGAAATCGTAATATTTTTTTTAAAGTGGTGTGTCGTATACGACACGGTAGGAGCAAGTGGGTAGCACTCCTATTGAAATTTTGCATAAACGAATCACTATTTATTTATACAGTATTTTTTGACATATAAATCACATTGTTACGAACTGTATTTCTTGAGGTGACTGCTAACTTGACGTTAACTTAGCAGCCTCACCAAGATACTCAAATATCTTTTGAATTAAAGTATCACTATTTATTTAATATACTTCACTATTTAGCACTATTTATACAGTATTTTTTGACATAATCGAAACCATCTAATTCTGTTGTGAGGCTGCTAACTTGACACACATTATTATAAACCTTTTTTACCCCCAGGAATTAATATGAAACAAAGCATAGCTTAATACCGCATCTTTTGAGATTTATAAATTATACGTATAGGTACCACAATTTTTCAAATAAGTAAAGGATGACAATCATGAAAACTATTAACTTTTTACAATACAAGACTTAAAATGTATGGAATATTTGTTGTTTTTTAAGATTTCTAAGTGGGCCCCATACAAAAAGTTGTTCGTTTTTATGACTTAGTACCTACTACGATACCTTATAGTTTTTGTGTGTACTATTAAAAAAAGAATATTTTCGCATTTACAAAATTATCATTTGTTTCAGAACTTCTGATATTGCCATGATAATGCGAAATTACTAAAAGAAAATCAATAAAGGTAATTACGACAAAAATGATTTGCGTGAAGGTATACATTTAGTATACAAGGTGGACCGACGATCTGGTCAAGGTCGAGGGAAGCCGCTGGATGCGGGCAGCGCAGGACCGATCGTTGTGGAGATCCTTGGGGGAGGCCTATGCCCAGCAGTGGGCGTCGTTCGGCTGACATGATGATGATGATACATTAAGTGGATATAAAGCCTCACAGTTGTACAAAATTCGAAGAATATTAAAGTTGAAGTTGTATAGAAATAGCTATAAGTACTTCATTTTGTTATGATGCTTTTTTGTGATTTGTTTCAATTTTATAAAAATACCTACTTGTTTTGTTTAATTTTTGTTCCTAAAATATTATAAGTAAACTATTAAGACTGACGTAGATTCAACCAGGTGTTAATACCTTATTGATTTGCAATAAAGGGTTTGAAATTAAATATAGAGTTGTTTTATTACACTTACTTCGTACATTCGCATAAAATAATCGGAATTAGCCACCCTGACCTTATATGACAAACTGAGTAAATAAGAACGTTGATGTCGAACTGCGTATGTGACAAATCGCGTTGTGACATACAGCGTGTAATCCAGTATTACGTTTTCCTAAGCCAAATACTAAAGGAAATATTCATTCGATGTATCAAATTAAGTATGAGTCAAGTAGCCTATTGGTCATTGGCGCTCATATCTAATACATGACTATTTTAAAAAAAGTTGTCCACTTTTAGTTATTTTTTTTGTCCTCTTATGAAAAGCGTTATTATGAATGAAAATATTGCTTCTAATTAAAAATCGATAACATAGATTGAAGTGCGGGTCAATGCTGTTTCTTTAAAAACGTTCATACTTATATACGTGTTAAAACAAATCTAAAAAAAGAAATTGGTTTCGGCAGGAAAATAGCTCCCATATAAAAAAAAAATGTCCCCACCCTAGCCCAAGGGACAATAAATCTTCGTGAAACTTATATTTTCAACTATTATTAGAAAGGAACTTGATCTTATCTACAGTTTATTATATGAGACACTATTTAAAATCACAGTTGAGCTTATATTATGCCTTTTCTAATATTAAAAAGTCGAAAACATTGAATGTCCAACAATTTTGAATTATTTTCGTGACACATTTCTTGACGCTATTTTCTTCACCAGAACCGTTTCTTATGGTATCAATTTGTATTTTGCGGATGGCAACCCTGTTGGATTCCATAGACAATGAGACAATTGTGCCACCATTTCGTTTTAGCTGTCAGTTTAGCAAAACATTCGGATCGTGTGAAGTGTAAATGTTATAAAAACTATTTCCTGACGTGTTTTCACTCTAAAGGTAAGTAGTATTATGATCAAATTGTATTAAAAACTTTGTGGTAATGGTAATAAAAGGTCAGATACCTCTTGATTGTTGGATCTAATAGATACTTTTGATGTAGTTACAAAAAAACGATGGTGTTCCTGATTTTCCTGACAAGATTTCGTGACATTTTCTGATGTTTCATGCAGAAGGTAGCTAGTGGGTAATAGTGGTTGCATAGTCAAATTATGTGTTATATAATATATGTGTGTATGTGTTTTTCCGTTGTCAGCTCTAGAGCCTAAACGGCTGAATCGAATTTAATGAAATTTAATATTTGTGCTTATTTTGTGATAGGTATATAAGTCCTAGCAGTACGCCAAAAAAAATGCAAATGGTGTTCATCATCATCGTCATTTTAACTGTACGACGCCCACTGCTAGGCATAGGCCTCCCCCAAGGATTTCCACAACGATCGGTCCTGCTGAGCCCGCATCCAGCGGCTTTCCGCTACCTTGACCAGATCGTCGGTCCACCTTGTATGGGGCCTGCCCACGGAACGTCGTCCGATCGAACGGTTCGCAAATGGTGTTAAAAGCATGAAAATTTGTATTTTGCTGATGGCAACCCTGTTGGATTCCCTAGACAATAAGACAATAGGGTATTTTACTGTTGTTGAAATGTAGATATTTAATGATGACGTTAAAAAATATTGCAATTAAGAATACCAAATGTGAAAAAATAATTTGAATCTGTTTTATAATAAAAGAATTATAGTCTGTTTGATTTTGACTATAGCTGTCTCTTTCTAAAACGAAATCTTCTATGGCGTGACTATGACGCTACTAACCCACTGACGTCACTAAGATAGCGTCCTGTCCTTGTCTAATTATAAAGTTTGAAGTCCTATATCTTTGAAAATACTCAAGATAATTCAAAATGAAAACTTGTTTTGTGTAGCTAATATTTCGAAAAACATTTTAAAGAAATAAAAAAAAATCAGTAAAATACCGTATTGTGCCACCATTCGATAATAAAGATATTGTTGAACTTCTTAGCCAACCAAAAAAAGAAGGAATCTGCTACATTTTTCCTACTGACATAAGTGTAAAAGAAATTAAAATTTATTATCCTGCCTCCAGCCAGATATATATTTTTTCTCGTTTGTAGACTCAGCCAGCATCAAGTGAAATTACCTCCTACTTTAATAAAACGCTAGTTTGTCTCCAGTTTTTAGCACTCGATTTAGCTTATAATCATTAAGTTTAGATTATTAAAATACAGTTACCGTCAAATGCCCTAACTTTTCACGGATTTTGAAATTTTAAGACTTTGTCGTAAAATTAAAAATAGAATTTGCACTTTTTACAAATATAATATTTTCATTCTGTTAATGCCGCGTACACACCGCGCCAACGAACGCCAACGAATGGGTTTCGATGCCCTTCGTTGGTCCTGTTTGGACGGTTTGGCGAAGGCCAACGATCGTTCGTTGGCGTGTGCCGGCGATCCGGAGCGTGGCGGTAACATCAAAGGAATTGAGCCATTAAGCTGGCCATTGACGGTCAAATTTTCCTAAAACTGTGGCGTAAAACTCCGGCGTCAATCCAAAATTTGATCGTGAATGTCGAATCGTCACTCCAGAGTTTTAACTGACGAAGCGCCACGCAATCGCGTCAGTTCGATCGCTGCGCCCGTCCGCGGTGGTGCCGTGGTCGAGCGTGCTGCGGTGGTGCTGCGTATAGTTTTTGGTATAAAGGAAGTATAACGGGTAAAAACGGGACCCTATTACTAAGACTCGAGTGCGAAATGCTATCCCAAAATACGAATGATAAAATCACTGAAGGCCAAATGAACGAAATCCCAAATCACATTTTACCAAAAACATTTTAAGCCGAATCACGTTAATCCAAATGCACGAAATCCCAAATCACGTTTTACCAAAAACATCTTTAATCAAATCACGTTAACCCAAATGAACGAAATCCCAAATCACATTACATACAGGTATATCGCAGGTTCAATCTATAAATAAATATCAGAACCTAAAAAAATCCGTACGAAAATCATCATCATCATCCAATGCTGTACATAAGCATTCCCCAAATTATATTTATTTCTTGTTTAAAAGTGTATTTTTTTGTATTTGATATTTTTTATATTATGTAAGGCCAATAACTTCCATTTTTGAATGACTAGCTTCTTATGCCTCGGTCGGTAAAACAGTATTACGGAGCTAGTTCGAACTGAGAATCATAGACGTCGCTAACATCATTAGGTTGAAAGAAATTGGTAGGCCATTTTTTTTCGAGTTTTGTACTTGAAGCTGGAGTGTAACGTCTCTTCAAAAAACTAAAAAAAAAGTAGAAAATCAATGGAGTTCTTGGAGTTTCTTTGATTACGCAAGTCATTTAGTGATCAATATACTTATTTCTGGTGATGAATTCATTTATAGCGCTTGAGTTTCGTAATTATTACCTGCAACAAATTACTAACCACAAAATGTAATAGTTGGTAAGTCCGTCTGGCGTACGTAAGGCAAGTCCGTCATATGACGGTCTTGCCTCAATTGCAGATATTGTCAACCTTTTCAGCTGCACGTATTTTACCTGCATGATAAAGCCGTGATATAGATAAATCCCTAGGGATATAATTATGTACCGTAAGATAGTAATGAATCGCTTTCGTATATCTACCTTATTAAGAATATAAAAATTGAATTAGAAAATAAAAATTTATGTTTTACTAGGAAATTGGCTACATACAATTTTATTAAAAATGTTTGCAACCACTGTCACCAAAGATATGCCGGACTTGCCTTAAAATAAAATAAAATCAATTATCTCTGAAATGTAAACCTTATAGACAAATACATAAATCACACATTTCAACGCTAGTTTAACGTCACTGCTAGAAACGGTTATCATACATATTGCCTCACAAGTTATGGATATAGTGCTAGTAGACGGACTTACCCTAAACTGCACGGGAAGTCCGTCTACACGCCGTGTTTTAAAAAATATCATATAAATCTAAAGATAATTGCAATTCATACTATTTTAAGACCAATATAGGTAAATAAATATATTACCTATAATTTCCGACGCCACAAGTCACTTTAGATATAAGTTCAGTTGAACTTAAATTTTAGAAAAGTATGCCGGACTTCCCCACATTGACCTTATATGAAATAAAGACAAATGTACTTATAATAAACATATAAACATTAAAACAGATAATACATATGTATGTAATCAGATTAATACAGCTGTATGAACAAAACTTTTTTATGTTAATTTAATTGTTGTAAATAAAAATCGTTTATGTTGTTCAAATTGCATTTTAAATTTATATTAGTTGTTCAAAACTACAGTAAGAAATAACCATGAACCCTAATGCCCTGTTAGCTTTGCCCAACTAACTTGCAGGTAATTGCAATAATACGTACCTAGGTATATAGTTTGGGGAATGCTTATATACAGCAGTGGATGATGATGATGATTTTCGTACGGATTTTTTAAGGTTCTGATATTTATTTATAGAATGAACCTGCGATATACCTGTTAAAAATAAGATTACACCCGCGTGGTTCCCGTTCCCGTAGGAATGAAAAGTATCCTATATTTTAATCCAGGCTATCTACTTGGTATACGTGTGCCAAATTTCAACCAAATCCGTTTTGTAGTTATTGCATGAAAGAGTAACAAACATCCATCCATCCAAACATCCTCATAAACTTTTGCATGGATCATTTTTTTGGTTATTTGTGGTTTTTTGGATTATGTACCGTGAAATCAACTATTTCTTTTTTTGGTAAAATGTGATTAGCGATTTCGTTCATTTGGGTTAACGTGATTTGATTAAAGATGTTTTTGTTAAAACGTGACTTGGGATTTCGTGCATTTGGATTAACGTGATTCGGCTTAAAATGTTTTTGGTAAAATGTGATTTGGGATTTCGTTCATTTGGCCTTCAGTGATTTTATCATTCGTATTTTGGGATAGCATTTCGCACTCCTAAGACTCCGTTGTCCGTCTGTCTGTCTGTCACCAGGCTGTATAACATGAACCGTGATAGCTAGACAATTATTGTTTGACAGATGATGTATTTCTATTGCCGCTATAACAACAAATAGGTACTAAAAACAAAACAGAATAAAATTAATATTTAAGGGGCTCCAATAAAGTAAACGTGATTTTTTGCCGTTTTTTGCTCGATATTAATAATGGCAATAGGTAGACGTTTTAAGTATTTTCAGAATATTTAGTTGTACTTATAGGTTCACTTTAAAAATAAATAATTAAAATAAAATGAAGTTCATATTTAAGGAGGGAGATTTTTTCCTGTGTTTTGCTCGATATTAATAACGGCAATAGGTAGACGCTTGGAATATTCTCAGAATATTTAGTTGTATACCCACTTTAAAAATAGATAATTACCTATATTAAAATAAAATTCATATTTAAGGAGGGCTCCCATACAACAAACGTGATTTTTGCCGTTTTTTGCTCGATATTAATAACGGCAACATGTAGATGCTTAAAATATTTAGTTCTATTACTTATTCGGAATCAGAATCCTTTTTTTTCTTGACAAAAATAAGTAGTACACGATGAGTACACGACTTTCAACAGCCCGGGCCGGTCGAAAACTGAAGAGCCGGCGTCACGCCAGTCAGTGGGGAAATCTAGTTGGCTTAAAACCATTTGGAGTGACGATGACGCCACAGTTTTACGCCACAGTTTTAGGACAAAACTGATCGTCAATGTCCAGCTTTAGACCGAACTCGGTGTGGACGGCGGCCGAAGGCCAACGAACGAACGCTCAGTTGAAGCATAGTTTCTACCAAAAGCGAGAGCGTTGAGTTTAATCTGTGCGTAATCTCTAGCGAAACCACAATCACAGCGCGTGAGCGTGACGTCAAATGTGAGATGATTATTTGTGAATCATTTTTCTGTTCTTATAAATTACTAATTGTTTTTCTAGCTTTTGTTTGCAAAACACTGTAAAAGTTTGAGTCATCGAAAGTGCCCATTGAATAATACCTACTATGGAACCAGGCACAGCCTTCTTTATTGTGAACCGCTTCACGAAAGCCGATAATCGCAATGTCCGGCCCCAGGCAGAAGTAGACATAATAATGGTCGGCAATTTATTTGCCTCTAATTCAGATTACTGTGCTGCTGCATTTAAGAATGTGAAGAAAACATCCGTGTAAGTTTGTCAACCACTACATTATTTATGATCAAATACCTACAAGTTTAAAATCATTGCGAAAATAACATAACCTCAAAAGTGTAACTCATCTCATCATATTTTTAACTAGGTACTTATTATTTTTGTTATGTTCAACATAAAATATTAACGTTCCCTGTCTTTTCAGGTCGGCAAGATAATCTTACGGTGATGCTGCCGTTGGATATACTTCGGCGCGATTTGAATGAATTGATTTGAAGGTGTGTACAGAACATAAAGTCCGCTCGAAACAATGATGTTTTATATGGCTCGAAATCGTATGCAGCGATAGTGGATGAAAAAGAAGGAAAAGTCATGCTGTTGCTCTCCAGATGTGAATACACAGGCGCAGTGAAAAACCATCCAGTACTGACACACAGTGCTACTGGAAGAAATCCAAATTAGCTCATGTTGGAAATAATTTGAAATATATCACGGCTGAAATGATGATGATAATGAAGGAAATATCAGCCGGTATAAGACCATGTTCTTAGCAGACTGCTTCCAAAACATGCTGACACATTTTCTACAAGCTGCGGCAAACTAAAATGTATCCAACTGTGAATTACGAGATTACGAGAAAAGGGAAAAGTGCAAATGTTATTGTGTAATGAAACTTTAGTTTTATTTTTTTCCAAAAGTGAATAATTGGAAACAAAAATTTACCATTTAAATAGTATGAAAGTACAAAATAAAACAAAATGTAATAAAATATTATTTTTTAATTCAATTCAATGTAAGCCCTAAATATTAAACAATTCATAAAAACACTAATAAAAATTTTGTGTTTATGTTAGGAACACTTTGGTCTTGATAGTTTCGTATGTTCTTCTTTGAAAACAATTTGAAAGGAGATGTTGATATGGTAGACTTGGGTAGACTAGACCGAAGTACAGTAGCGAGTTATATGCAAATAAACAATCAATCCATCTATTGATGATTCTTTTGATTGCTGCGATTTTGTGTGTGCGCCCAATATTGATTTTTACAAGCGTCATCAAACATATTATTAAATTTATAATATTATAGCAGGCTGAGTAAAATATAAATTGGTATTTATAATGAGTGCATAATTTATTTAAATTCAATATTTAATAGTATACTTAAATATTGTTTATACCCAAGTAATATATTTAAGTATTACTACTAATTATAAATGCGAAAGTACTTTTGTCTGTCAGTCTGCTTCGCTTTCATGCCTAAACTACTAAACTGATTTCGATGAAATTTGGTACCTACAAAGATAGAGTTGACCTTGCGAAAGGACATACCTAGGCTAATTTTTATTCCGGAAAAGCTTGTACTCTGTAATCCATGCGGGCGAAGCCGCGGGCGGAAGGCTAGTATTAAAATTAAAAAACCAAGCTCACCAAAAGCTCACTGACCTCTATTATTATTATTACACACTGGACAGGCTGTCTCCATACAAATGAAAGCTTTTGTGTGGCAATTTGAAGCGCCACTACGAGTGTCCCGAGAACTAATTTTGTCATTATCATTACCACAACTGACTGAACATCACTAGTTTTAGTTACATAGACACTCGTACCTATATGCCTACAGCGCCAAAATAGCGATACTCAAATAGGCACTTTTATGACAGCCAGTCTAGTCCAGACTCCAGCATGACTCCAGTGTGTAAATAATAATTTAATCATAGAGGTCAGTTGCCAAGCTGGACAGTGTTGCCTGCGAGGTCTTGTCAAAAGATACACCTAAACCCTGAAATGTACAAAAAAGTAACTTTCTGGCAACACTGGGCACTGGAGCCGGAATCGAGTGCCAACGATCGTTTGCTCAACGTTTGTTGTTTGTGCTATAACCTTCGATAGCCAACGAACGTGCGGCAGCCAACGCTGAATATCCTTCGTTGGCGTTCGTTGGCGCGGTGTGTACGCGGCATTAGACAATAATTTAATAATAAGTAAAATTTTTGAGGTATTTTAAAAATTAGGCAAAGTTTGGCTCATATTCCTAATACTGCCTAACGTGATTACGCAACAAAATAACAAAAGATTCGATTTCTGTGCTAATTTATAAAACGTTTTTGAAAAAAAATGTAACCGCCTTCAAAACGGATCTTCAAACAAAAATTAACAAACACTAAAAAACGAAAAAAATAATAAGATTTTTTAATTTAAAGGACGATGATACGTGACTTTTTCTAATTTATCTTGGTACTTACTGGACTGTTTGAAGTCGGTGCCATCTTATACGTATTGAGGTAATTACGTCCTACACCTCACGCTTGGGACCGGGTTTTTTTTTATATGTTAGTTATTTCACTCAGTATATTTCGTTCTTATTCTTTTTAGCTTGGCACCGACTTCAAACAGTCCAGTAAGTACCAAGATAAATTAGAAAAAGTCACGTATCATCGTCCTTTAAATTAAAAAATCTTATTATTTTTTTCGTTTTTTAGTGTTTGTTAATTTTTGTTTGAAGATCCGTTTTGAAGGCGGTTACATTTTTTTTCAAAAACGTTTTATTTTTCGATTTTTAGTGAAGTAGCTTAAGAAACTACATGGTGATTATGATAAATTGTTGTAAATATCCTATCCGTTACGGAATTCAGCTTTCCATCTTTAGCTACTTAGATAACTTGAAGGAACACAACTGAAGGTCCATTCGTGCATATGGTATTTATAAAACATCATAATATAACTCCTAACTGTTGAGGAGTTTCACCTCTCATCAGCAGCTCACCCTAATAACCTGAAAGAATATAACTATGGGCCCATACGTACGATTAATACTTAAAGAAATATTCTCCAGCTCCTAACCGTTAAGGAGTTGTAGGTTCCATCACCAGCTCATCACTATGAGATGATGACTACCAGATGCAAATACTTGACTAACTTCAAAAATAAATGGAACGCATAAGACTTGCCTATATTTGAGAATTTCTCTCAATTTTCCTGGAATTTGATCCCTTGGTCCTGACTTGGTGAAAGTAAGATCAGGTCAGAAGTACTTACCAACTTTCGAAAAAAAAAAATATTTTGAAAATGATCCCCAATTTGATGAAACTATGAAATCGTCCATATACCCAAATAAAGTCTGAATACACATTATTCAGGATAACTCCTGAACTTCTGGCCAGTTGTTGATAAAATTTGAATGGGACCACACGAGAAGCATCACCTTTTAAATAAAAAAAGAATTATCTAAATCGGTTCATTAACTAAAAAGTTCTGAGGTAACACACATAAAAAATAAAAAAATAAATAAAAAAAAAAATATACAGTCGAATTGATAACCTCCTCCTTTTTTTGAAGTCGGTTAAAAATGAACCTGATTGACTGTACAATACGAATCAATTTCAGATAGCACGTCATACAGTTATTTTAGTACCTAAATGTATCAAGGCAATATTAGGACACGATTTCTTACAACTTCCATACATTGAGCACGAAAGTGTAGGGTTGTCTCCTAGAGAATTTAAACGAAAGTAAAATTACGTATTTTACTATTAATTATTATATTTTTGAACACACATTTTGGACCGCTTATTTAATCAGACATAGCAACCAGTGTTAGGAATTATAACATTTCTTAAAATTAAGGGAAGTAATCATTTTGAATGAACAACACGACATCAGGTAACGCTGAATTATTTCCAGCTTACATGCATTTCACGAGAAATGCAATAATATCTCGAATAATAACCGAAAGTATAGACGAGAAATTATATTAATTACCTATGTAATAGTAGTAGTAGTAGTAGTAAGTAATAGTAGTAGTAATTATATTAATTACCTAGTAATCCCCGTGTCCTCTTAAAATAACTGTTGTTAACCCTAGCCTCGGCAATAATAGGCATACCTGTTCGAAAAATATGCCTAAGTTTGCCTATATCAACATTTCTCAATAAATAACATGACATTTCCATATCTAACAATTGGTTACCGAAGACTCCATGGGAGTGGCTGTCCAGGCTCCTATGTTAGTAAATGCTACTGGTGATAAACCGAAAGCCAAGCTAGTCCAGCAAGCTTTCCACAAATCAATGTTTTTAAACAGACAGAGGTCCTCCTCTCAAGGAGATCTTACTTTCAACACGGAAACAAGCCAAAATAATCCCTCCCAACAATCCAAAGGCGAAGAGCTTAAAGATGGTAAAGGCGACACAAATGAACCTATCGAAATTGACATACAGAGAATGGACACAATTGAACCTCCACCATGGCAAAGAGTACCGACTGTAAGACAGTCGAAGAAACGTAAAATTGAAACCACACCGGAGGGAGTGAAAGTCACAAATAGATTCGATCAGCTACCTATAGATCTAACCGATGATACTGAAGGGAATCCAAGAGAAAAGAAACAGTTTAGACCACCCCCAATAATTCTTTACGGCATAGAAGATGTTCAAAAACTTACAGAGCTACTTGGTACTGCAGTTGAGGAATCATCATTCACATACAAAATTGTTAACAAAAATCAACTGAGAATTAACACCAGCGATGTAGAGGTGTATAAGAGGCTTATTAGTGTGGTTCGAGAGAATGGCTTGATCGGACACACTTTTAACAGGAAAGACCAGCGGAGCTGCAGAATCGTCATTAAACATCTGCATCACTCGACACCTCGCAATTGAGAGCTCAGGTAACATTGTTCAAGGTGAAATAATCAATGCCAGATATGGACCAGAAAAACTTCCCACATCTACATTCTTTGTAAATATACAACCAGGACCAAATAACAAAGCTGCCAAGGAGATCAAATACATAAACAACCAAGCTGTTATAATGGAAGAACCGAAAAAACGAAAAACGATTGTGCAATGCCAGAGATGCCAGCAATATGGTCACTCTAAAAACTATTGCCTAAAACCATATCGTTGTGTAAAATGTGCTCAGCCGCATAAGACTTCAGAGTATCCAAAGAAAGACCGTAATACCCCTGCCCTATGTGCACTATGCCTTGGTTCCCACCCTGCCAACTACAAGGGCTGCCAGGTCTATAGGGAAATTCTGGCGAGAAAAACTGGTAAGCCACAAATACAGAGGGACAGAAATTCACAACAAACTCCAACACCTCCTAAAAACGTACCTTCTACCGAAAACAACATAGAACATACCAACAAGCGAACGTACGCCGAAGCTACAAAATCTCCAAATCATAACTATGATACATTTTATCCAACCTCAACAGACACTCAGGTGTTGAAAAATATGCTGGCAAAACAATCTGAAAAATTCGATCTCCTCCTCCAACAAATGAGCTCTCTAATGAGCCTCTTGACAACCCTTGTGAATAAACTAGTACAGAGCTCCAACTAAAGATAGCCACCTGGAACATTAATGGGCTAGCTCCAAATAAAGATGAAGCCGAAATCTTAATCAATCTAAATAGACTTGATATACTACTGGTGTCAGAAACACACTGTACAGCTAACAGTCAAGTAAAAGTTAAGAACTACACTACTTATTACACAAACCACCCCGATGGTACAGGTCAAGGTGGAACGGCTATTATAATGAAATCCTCCATAAAACACCACCTTCTACATCAGTTTGCAACAGACCACATACAAGCAACCAGTGTGTTATTAGAAGACAAAAACGGCAACTTCACCGTCTCATCTATTTACTGCCCGCCAAGGCAAAAAAATTCAGAACAACTCTTCACTCAATATTTTTCCACACTTGGGGCGCGCTTTATTGTTGGTGGTGACTGGAACGCGAAACATGTTCAATGGGGAGCAAGACTAACTACAACTCGGGGGAGGGAACTTAAGAAATCCATTGACAACCTACGTCTGAGACCTATCGCCACATCCGAACCGACATACTGGCCTGCAGACCGTAGAAGACTTCCAGACGTTTTGGATTTCTTTATTCTTAAGGGTCTCTCAAGATTGCATCATTCCATCGAAACAAGTCTAGACGAATGCCCTGACCACTCACCCGTTTTTCTTACACTCAGTACTACAATCCTGCACAAAGAAGCTAAGACTATCTTGCACAACAAGTATACTGACTTGGACTCGTTTAAAGATCTAGTTAACGAAAAACTGAATCTAAAAATACCTCTTAAATCCGAAGACGACATAGACACTGCTACTAAAGAGTTCACGTCGATAATACAAAACAGCCTGTGGAAAGTCACTCCCGAAATAAAACCAAGTGGAAGATATAATGCGGTACCGCATGACATAAAAGCCAAAATACTGAAGAAACGGAGACTACGCAGAGTCTGGTACTGTAGTCAACATACAGAAGACAAGAGCGCATATTACAGATCAATTAAGGAACTGAAAGAGAAGATAAAGGAAGAAATGGCAGCTTCTACAGCTACTTATGTAGTATCCTTAACAGCTACAAGCGCCACAAATTACTCATTGTGGAAAGCTTGCAGGAAGACTTATCAACCTGTGATCCCAAAACCACCTATCAGAACTCCTGAAAACACTTGGGCAAAGACAACAGAAGAAAAGGCAAACGCATTTGCTATTCACTTAGCCAAAATATTCAGTCCAAACGATTCTGAAAGTTCTGACAGCACTGACATAGAGGTAGACCAAATTATCAACCAAGACCTACAAATGGACCTTCCAATAAAACCCACATCACCAAGAGAAGTTAGAAAGTTCATCAATCACCTCAGGAACAAAAAAGCTCCTGGGTTTGATTTGATAGACAAAAAGGTATTACAGGAACTTCCCAAAAAAGCAGTAGTCTACATCACAGCTCTTTTTAATGGAATATTGAGGACTGTATACTATCCTACACTGTGGAAAGTATCACAAATTGTTATGTTGCCAAAACCAGGAAAACCGGCTCACGAACTCTCATCATACAGGCCAATTAGCCTACTGCCTACCCTGTCAAAGCTCTTTGAAAAAATACTACTCCAAAGAATCCTTCAAGAACTAAAAGAAAACTCTATAATACCGGACCATCAATTTGGAGGAGAAAAGAACATGCAACAACAGAACAGATACATCGAGTATATCATAAAATCAGACAATCACTTGAAAGAAAAGAGTACTGTTCTGCAGCGTTTCTTGACATTCAACAAGCTTTTGACAAGGTTTGGCACAAAGGACTCCTCTGTAAAATCAAAACGAGTTTATCGCACTCATATTACCGTATTCTACAGTCCTATCTAACTGGGAGGATATTTCAAGTTAAAGAAGGTGAAAGTAAATCACATTTCCAAAATATACAGGCAGGAGTACCACAAGGTTCTATACTCGGACCACTTCTTTATACCATGTTCACAGCAGACCTACCACAAAACTCAAATGTGACAATAGCGACATATGCTGACGATACTGCAATTTTGGCGTCCCATTAAAATCCCGCTGAGGCATCCAAAATACTCCAACAAAGTCTCACGGAGACTCACACATGGCTCACAAAATGGAAAATCAGAGCAAGTGCAACCAAATCGGTCCATGTCACATTTGGTCTTCGAAGGGAGGATTGTCCGCCGGTAAAACTTGGTGAACACCCTTTCCCTCATTGTGATGTGGTAAAATACCTTGGAATTCACTTAGATCGCAAACTAACTTGGAGAAAACACATACAAGCAAAACGAGACGAACTGAATTTAAAGTGCCGGCGCCTTCACTGGCTGCTAGGCAGAAACTCCAGGCTGTCGCTTGATAATAAGCTCTTGATTTATATGACCACCTTGAAGCCAATATGGACCTATGGCATTCAACTATGGGGATCAGCATGCGATTCTAATATACAAATAATACAAAGAGCTGAGGACTCAATATTGAAGCAAATAGCGGACTCCCCATGGTTTATTAGAAACCAGGAACTTCACGACAATTTGGAGATCAAAACTGTGAAGGATGAAATAAAAATATACTCCAAAAAGTACCGAGCTAGGGTTGAGCACCACCCAAATGAACTAGCGGCTAACCTCGCCACTTCCGATTCTGTGAAGGGCTTAAAACGGCGTGATATCTGGGACCTGTTCCTCTAAAATAATTTCTGTCTCACTGGACATGACACGAAAAGGGAAAGTCCTACTGGGGAATCTCCCTCCACATCATAAATACTTCAAATCATCTGCTCATAGTCAAACGACTGATCGCAAGATAAAATAAGGAAAAAAAAATATCTAACAATTGCAAATGATAACACTATCAATGCTCTATAGATTAAGTTTTAAAGAAGTTAGAAAATACTGATTTTTCAATGAAATATCTAGAAAGTTGTTCTTCAATTTTTTTAGCCTTCGTATGCACCGGGCCCCAAGTCTGCTAATTTACAAATGGTTCAATTGAATCTTAATTGGATCTCAATAGCGGTTTTTGACATTTTTGGTATTCTGCTACTAACTTAAGACCAATGGTATACGACTGAACTGCCATTGAACTGCCATCGGAATATTTGCTAGTCTGCTCTTCAATCGTATTACAATCGTATTCTACTCTCATTTGACATTTGTTTGACAGGACTCTCAATGGGGTATGTATCATAATAACTAAGGTCATTACGACTAAGACCCAGGTAATTACAGACCAATATCTATTTTACCCGCCTTGAGCAAGATCTTTGAAAAAATAATACTGGAGCAATTACTAACTCATTATTTTTACTTTAAATAACCTCTTGCATAACAAACAGTTCGGTTTTACGAAGGGTAGGTCTACTACTGATGCCGGGGTTGCACTTCTTAAGCATGTCTTTGGGGCCTGGGAGGGGTCGCAGAATGCTCTTGGCATATTCTGCGACTTGTCCAAAGCTTTTGACTGTGTAGATCATCGGACGCTGCTGTTGAAGCTAAATCATTACGGTGTAAAAAATAATGCCCAAAAACTATTACACTCGTATCTTAGTTCCAGAACTCAGACAGTTGATATAAATGGGGTGAAATCAATGGGTTCTGATGTAAAGCTAGGTGTACCTCAAGGGTTTATCTTGGGCCCTTTCTTGTTTTTGGTTTATATTAACGATTTACCTTTCTTTGCAAATAGCTTATGTGAGATTGTCTTGTTTGCTGAAAATACTTCCTTAATATTTAACATTGACAGAAATCAATCTAATTTTGACGATGTAAACAAAGCACTCTCGGAAATACTCACTTGGTTTAGTTTTAATAATCTACAGCTTAATGCAAAGAAAACGAAATGCATTCTATTCTCTTTACCAAATGTACAATCTCCACCCGTAGAAATTGTAATAAATAATGAAAAATTAGATTTAGTTGAATCAACAGTCTTTCTGGGTGTAACTATAGACAGAAAACTTCAGTGGCATTCGCATATTGCTGCATTAGCTGGTAAGCTCAGCTCTGCAGCTTACGCTATTAGAAAAGTTAGACAGTTAACTGACATAGAAACTGCTAGGACTGTATACTTTAGTTATTTTCATAGCATCATGTCATATGGCATTCTTTTGTGGGGATTAGCAGCTGACATTAATGCTATATTTATTCTGCAAAAACGAGCAATAAGGGCCATTTATCAACTAAGCTCTAAAACTTCTCTTAGGGAGAAGTTCAAAGAAATTGGTATACTGACAGCTGCATCTCAATTTATATTAAATTGTATTATTTTTGTGCGTCGTAATATTAACTTGTATACTAAACATGGCGTTTTGCATGGTTACAATACAAGAAATAGGGATAAACTTTCAATGCCTCGGTACCGATTAGAGAAGGTACATGGGTCTTTCATGGGTCAAGGTATACACATCTTTAACAAGATTCCAAGTGATATCTTGGAGTTACCCTTTGAAGAGTTTAAGAATCATATAAAAAATTGCCTCCTCAAGAAGGGCTACTATACTGTAAGTGATTACTTAAATGACAAAGCAACTTGGTCATAAGCTGAGAAGGATTTTTTCTCTAGTTAATTGTGAGTCGTGTTTTACAAAATTATTAATACTGGGTACATTCTTATATTGGTTTCTGCGTCTTGAGATGAGAAGTTTGAGTATGTCATGCTCTCTGTAAACATTTCTGCGGTGGTGTCGTGTGAGGCGGGTCGTTACGTTCCCTAAAATATGGTTGAGCGAAGCGATGGCTGGTTCATGCGTCATGCTCGTGAACGAGTGCCACCAGTGGGATGGGTCTGCTCCTGGCTTCTTGTCTCAAAATATGCAGATTTTTAATGTTTTATTGTTATTAGTTTTATTTTATCGTGGCTTGTATTGTATGGCACTGTTTATTATTGACTCTTATGTTCTTAAACTATTCAAAGTTTTATTACCCTTGTTTGGCATTTATATTTATTATTTTATTTGCTACGTTTTTGGTTGGTGTGTATTTTAAAGAAACTACCTTTTGGATGTCTATTTCTTAGTTATTGAAAATTATTTACTGCTATGATTACCGGGTTTTTTTATTTTGTTTTTAAACTTAAGATTAATTTGTGATGGAAAGTGACTTTACATATTATATTATGTTAAAGTCACTTTTCAATTTGACGACTCTGTATGAAATATGACAGGGAGAAAAAAATAGCCCTTGGCGAGTTTCTTGCCGGTTCTTCTCGTTACAAGGCCTCCCGCCGTAGGATTTGCGAACCGATAGCGTAGCTTCATTGACGTTCACAAGTGCTGTATAAGCCTAAAATGAATAAATGATTTTTGATTTTGATTTTTGATTTTGATATGGTCGAAATAACTACGATCGATTCACATATTTTCGTAATGACTATTGAACGACTCAACTACTGTTAATTTCACCTACGGTTGATTGAACTACAGTTGATTCAACTAACGGACGATTGGCTTAATGTTCATTTCATCTACTGGTTGTTTCGACTATGAACGACTCGCCTACAACAAGCTTATGAATTGGAAAGTTTATTAAATGGATTTGGGCGCGTTGGATTGTTTTTTTGGTTAGGGTGTCGCAAACATAAAATTTTTGACTGTTTTAGTATGAAGCGGGGAGTTGCAAAATTTTCAAGAATGAATTTTATAAAAATGCAAATATCTCGAAAACGGTGCGTCATAGCTGAAATCTAACAAAATTTTCGATCCCCTACGGTACCCCGGAGATACCTAGGAGGCATCCGATGGACATATAGAAATATTTTTTTTAATTTTTTTGCTCAAAAATTTTTTGTTATTTCAAAATTTTTATATCTTTTGGGAAAAACAAAAGGGGGGACAGGGGGCGAAGCCCCCCGCCAAGGGGGCTCGGGGGTCGAAGCCCCCTGCCACCCAACAAAATGTAACAGACGTTTTAGGTTAGGTTAGGTTAGAACAGTGACCAAAACGCCGCGCGAGCCGAGCGAGCGAAGCGAGCGTGCCGCGGGAGCGGCCGGCGAAGCGCCAGAATCGACTTTATACACCCCTCCTACCCCCTACTTCAGTTTAATAGGAAATGGGAATATATATATAGTCGTTTCTGGCGCTTTGCCGGCCGCTGCCGCGGCACGCTCGCTTCGCTCGCTCGGCTCGCGCGGTATGTTCATGTAAACCGAACATGCTCGTCGCTTCGCTCCTCGCACCTAACAGCAATACAGTCACGACCAATAATATGTATACAACATAGGACTATATCATATTACAATATTGAATGACTTCTGTGACACTGATCGTTTTCTTTTGGAACGCTACAGTGTGACAAAGTTCTATGTTGTATTGTATACATAATATTATTGCTCGTGTCTGTACATGAGTCACTATTTTTAAACTTAATAAACCGTTATTTTAAAAATTAGTTATTTTAAAAATAGGTGTAACGACCAATAGTTATTTTGAACAGTAGGTCTTTTGACCGTAGTTATTTCGACCATAGTCGAAACGACCATAGTTATTATGATACATACCCGAAGGTAACTATCCAACTGAGACTCCATTACGATTCAATTACGATGACGTACAAGTTTTTATAGAATACCCAATTTGTTTTAATCGTAATGGAATCGTAATTGAGTCTCAATTGAATATCAATAGAATCTTATTTAAATTAAAATTAGCAGACTTGGGGCCCAGGTTCAACACACTACTGTCAAAAATTTATACGGTCTACCAACATAACGTCACTAATTCTGTGTTGCCATATAATAATTGTAATTTTCCACAAAAATTTAATTGCCAGCGTATTCATTTGAAAAAGATATTACTTCTTTTGCATAATCGGCAAAGATAGGACGTGAGGCAAAATTAGGGCATTTGACGGTACTAAAAAAATGCATTTTGATTACTATGATAGGTACCTACTAACAAAGTGTTTAATTTTGCGTTACCCGATTCTTGCTTTCTTTGGTATTATGTCATCCTTAGTATTGATAATTTCCTGACGTTTCTTGACAAACTGATTTCTTGATGATTTCATGACTGGACACTTTTTTTGAGAAATACTCACATACAACATACTTACATAATATAATGTACATTACATAATATACATAAGAAACACCCAGACCAAAACAACAAGAAAAACCAAGACAAATCATGCACACTAACTGAGGGGTTTAGAAGCAAAGGCGCCTCAGTCCACATTATCAAAATTTTGGAAAATGCCTAAAGTTTGTAGGGCCCTCTCTTGTTCTTGTTTTTTCTAGATACTATAGTAGTCAGCTTGTGTATGGTTACCAGTTCTCATTTAACTTTAAAAACTAATGATAATTAAAGTAACTTCCAATATTTTAAGTTTTGTTATATGGACAATGGCGAGTTTGCATCTTAGCGGTGGACAATGTCACTTTTGCTAATTAGTTGCAGGACAGTGTCGCATTTGCGCCTCTTATGTCAGCCATTAGAATTTGAGATTAGGGTAAAAAAACCTGACGAGGTACAGTAGCTTGCTACTACAGGTGATCTTGATTAGTAACAACGAAGCTCTAGTCTATACCTAAACATAACCTCAACACCACCCATAACTTTAAAATGAAACGGAATCCTGAAAACAATGACGTAGTTACCTACTGTGTGTACAATAATAGAGGTTTTCTTTTCGTTCGTAGTTTGGAGCCTATACCCCATTTTAATAATGTTACTCTAGTATGGAAAACTACAAATACTTTGACATAGCTTTCTGTCTTTTCTTTGGCTCTTTTCCATTGTTGCAGGTGTCGCCCACGTTTCCTGGCGTCTGTTGATGACACTGCGCCTCCATTTTTACCGAAAAGACGTAAAAACCACGATCACAACACAATCTTGCTTCCAAATGTATCGCAGACTCCATTGACACAATCTTGAATGCGAGGCTGTGATTGGCCGATATGGACAGTGTCACGGCTGCTTCTATGTTGTCAAGGACAGTGGCGTATTTGCATCCAACTCCGACTTTTGATCACGATTTTTGAGGAACTTAAGAGTTTTAGCTACCAAACTTCATTTAAAAACATTTCTACAGACGAATGCGAAACTATTGCCATATTCATCTCAAAAAAGAATTTGAGTGGACTGAGGCGCATTTGCTTCTATACCCCTCAACTGTTGTCTTGTTTGGGATTCGAACCCAGGAACTGTGAATCGAACCCAGTGACTCTGAATCCTACCCCTGCGCCAAATTGGTTGTCAAATATTACTGAACAGCACTACATATTGCTCTGAGAATATCTGATAGATAAATAAAAATAAACTGATGTTATTACGTACCTGAGAAAATTCAACATCCATGACATTCCTTTCACTTTCAAGAGAATCCAATTTTTGACGTAAAATGATTGCTAGTTCCTTGAGTTCTTTCAAGCTTTTATCACTCTCATAGATTTTTTGTTCATCTATCTCATCATTAGTATCATTAATTGTAACTGGCTTATCATTGACATGATGACTCTTTACAGAATTTAGTTTTTCCATCAAATCTTCATAATTTGTCCAAGCAACTTTATTCTTATTTTCTACAAAGTAATAATGATTTAATAGAATAGGTATTCCCAATTTAAATCTACAGGTAGCAGAATAACTTACTTATTATTATGTTGTGAAATGTAATACTAACCTGATTTTGATACAAAATCTCCAATTACAATTTTATTTGTAGGGCTGCAACATGGTGGTATCCAGATATAATTTAAATGTTCTCCTATTTTATTGCTTATTTCTTGTACCAGTATTGATTTATAATTGCTGGTTGAATTGCGAACAGAACTCTGTTTGCCTTCATTTGGCAGATTCTCAATGAGGAACATAAATACATGTCTCAATTCCACTTCATTGTAATAGAGGAATGTTTGGTAGCCCACATCATTTTTATAACCTAAATCCTGAAAAATGTGGAGTTGTTAACCACATAGAAGAAACTCAAGTGTAATATTTTCATACAGTACCAAGAAAGCAAGTCAATAAGTACCTTGCAAATAGAAGCTATTTGAGATGCAAGTTCTATTCTTTGAGAAATTCCAGATGGCATTTCAGTTGGTAGCTTTAGTGAACTATTGATTTCACAAAGGCATTTTGCAGCAGATTCAATAATTACTTCTACAGACAAATCACATATACTCTTTATTTCTGGATTTATTTTACTGAAAATAATAAGAGGTACCTAGATTAGAAAAACAAAATAAATGAAAGGGAAATACAATGACGAAGATAGCCTAGCTCATAAAATAGTCGTAAACTTACACATTCAATTGACGAAGAAAATGAAGAATTATTGAATCGACTTCCTCCATTTGTGAAGTGAAGAGTGAAATTTCGTCAGTTTCTTTCTTTTCTTGTAAGTACAAAGTTGTAATTTCGAGTGTTTCGCACCAAAGCCCCAAAGCCCAAAGCAACTTACCTAACCCACAGACTACTAAAGCCCCCAGTACAAGTTGGCCGACCATGGTCGGCGACCATGACCAATACATCGTACATTGACACTTTTGAACGAACAAGTTTAAAAACGTTTTTTCAAAAGTGTCAATGTACGATGTATTGGTCATGGTCGCCGACCATGATCGGCCATCGTGTACTGGGGGCATAAGAGATACCTACGACCTAACCTACTTTGTGAAATTGTGAACCCAAAGAGCATGTAATCATATTATATAGCCCATATTTTGTCCTTGTATGGGGCATAATATGGTATTCAAATGTCAAATGAAGCCCATGTCCATACCCAGATTTTTAGCCGGTATAGGGGCTGGGGGGCTACCGGCTAAGAAATATGGATATGGGTATGGGCTTCAACTGTCATTTGAATTCCTTATCTTGATATGCCCCCAGTACAGGGGGTCTACCGGCTAAAAATATGAAGTTCAGATCCATATTTCTGATTTCAAGCCCAGACCCATAATATGGGCTTCAATTGGAGCTACCGGCTAACTGTTTTTCCGGATCTGGATTTCGCGAGTGAATGATAGTCGCGTCTTGTTGCATCATTTCAAATAAATACCAATATTTAACAAAATATTATTATTTCTCTGCATTTTTTACTCTTATTATTTATATTTTAAATGACAACGGACAAAGTCGATAAAAACAATTAATTTAGTTCTTCATAGTATTAAAAACAAGTATTCCTAAAATAAATAATGTACGTATCAATTAATAACCAAACGCAAATGACAAGCCTTTCTACAGTATTCCACCTATGTAAGATCTTAGTCCAATATGCATTTGATCAAAGAATTTATCAATGAAACCATTCGAAGTTGTCCTCGTCCAATTTCTTGGATAAATATTTGATAAGTGGAATACCACTCTTAACTTTACTTTTTGAATTATGTAAATAACACAAAATTAATAAAAATAACGAAAAAGGCATATCTTTGAGGGTCAACTATGGTTTCTCTTCGATTTGTGTGCGCTAATTACGTGAACAATTTGACAAATGTTGTGATGACCCCGTCATGGCAAAATTTTGAAGAAGTTATTGTTTGGGGGTCATTTTGTGGTTAATGTTCTTCAATTCCTCTTAAGATACTACCCGTAAGGCTCATTATCAGAGCAAGGTTGCAGATATTTATCAAGATTTAAAGAAAAGCAGACCGAATGTTCCTTATAAGTTTAATATTGACATGATGGAATGGCCGGCTACTCCAAGACAAGAACATTGTTTATAAGATGATAATTACAGAGAAAATCATTCAACAGAACCTTTAAAAGATAAACAGTACAAAGTATACCGTAATAATGTCTTAAAATATGTGTTGTGAACTTGTGACAATAACAACTTGGTTAATAAAGTTCTTTATTTCTGGTTGTTAATTTCTTGTACTTACCTACTTATACCTTTGTGTTAACATAAATTATTAGTATATTGTGACAAATTCAGACTAAACAAAGCCAATATTCTCAATTAAGAAGTGCCACAACACAACCCTTCCAGAATTGAAAATAAGCAATGTTTAGTTTCTTGAATTCATATTTTTAACACTTATTTATGTAACATAGGTAGGTACTTATTTTTATCATTATCTTTATTTAATATAAATTTGCTATGAAAGAGAAATAAAATTACTATCATTCATGAGGATGATTAAATAGTTTTGGGTGAAATGGTCCCGACCTAGGTGACTGATCACCCGTCCGGCTTCGCTGGCGTCCCCCCTATAAATAATAATGATTAAATAGTTAGACCTGTAAATACATAAGTTATTTATTTCTTCAGCGGCCAAATGTTATTTTATTTTCTATGATTTTTCAGTTTAGCACATCTTATGTTTTCAGTTGCTAACTTAAATATAAATAAGTGGGTTTTTGACATTACAATTTAACAGCAATTAAGAAAATTAACAAATTGTCTATCAACTCATAATTTTATTTGGAAAATATGAGCTTTAAGCGCCGTCTCCTAGAGTTGCACACAATAGACAGGTATAGATGTGCATTAAATAAATAAATAAATATTCTCTTACAATCACACCAATTATCTAAGCCCGTAGTTGATTTCTTAAGAAACTGTGTCTACGTGAACTTGATAACGGATAAATAAATACTTAAATACTTTTTTGTTTGTAAATACATACTTAATATACATATACTTAGTAAGTACAACATAGCATAGCATATTATGTAGTTGTACTACTTACTACAAAATACTTTTACAAAATAGCACATAACGTGGATTAGGTACTTTGAATAGGAATTGCTAAATAAATAGGTTAATAATATGGATTATTTATTCAGTAATTCTGAAATAATTGCATCGTCCCGAAACGAAAAACAGACACACTAGAGTTAGTCTGTTAAGTATAGAGTATCTAACAAATGATAACAGATGGGAGCTTTTATTGAAATTTATAACTTAAACTTCTAAAAAGATATTTGTTCGACAGAAATGATTAAAAATAAGCAATGATTAAACTGTTCAAATAAAATAAAATTCCTTTATTTCAGACCATTTCTTTGCTTACTGACTATTTTAGTACAAAATCACAATATTAAAATTAAAATTGAAAAAGTAAATTAAAATAGGCTACTTATGTTAACATAAAGTTTCACCTAGCAAAATATGGAGAGACTAACTTCCCTCCACTCTCCTCAGAATGCCTTTGAAATAAGAAGCCAGATGCACTGCAGAAACGTGGAAGCGCCAACAAGGATTTAAAGATGTTACTGTATAACACACGCAGGGCATTGTAGGAAAGCTGGATAAAGTTTGACCACAGACTACTGGTATAAAAATTTTGACAATAGGCTTTAAATAAAGTAAAATTTACTTCTACTGTACACCAAGCAAATCTGTGTCTCACCATGTTACCACTAACCAACAAAGCCCTGCATCCCTATCCATCTATATCAGAATAAATTGTCATACAGAGTTTCAGTTACTATATGCCCAAGGTATTTAAACTGACTTACACGGCCCAAAGGAATCCTGTTCATAAGTAGGTAACAGGGGCACATTTCAAGTCTCTTAATGTTACCCCTGAAGATCATGAATTCACTCTATTTCTCGTTGTACCTTAGGCCGTGCTTCCATATATAGTCCTCGCAGGAGCTTTTTGGGCCACCCAGTGATAGGCAGAGCAGCACAGCACCATGTCATCAGCATAACAGATATTATTCACACAGACATTATCTATATAACAACCATGTGTGCTGCTCAGCCCAGCGATGAGCTTGTCCATATATACATATATAAGAGCGAAGTCAGCCCATCCTGTCTAACACCACATAAACCCTTTAGAGCATGTATTTCCCCACTTTACCACATTTTTCCGATTACCATACCAATGTACCAGTAGGTACATTTATAACCTCAGCCAACGAGAAACATCTTTAACTTTAAGTTTTGTCCAAAAGTCCAAAGCTTATCAATCATAACTTCATAACACACAAGATCAAATGCTTTGCTGAGGTCTTAAAACATGCATTTATAGGAAGGAGTTAGCTTTATAACATAATAAATAACAGAGAACTTTAACACAGCCCAATATCACTCGTAAAATAATATGTCAATCAATAACACTTTCCGACTCCGTAGACAATATCCACAAAAAAGTGGCTATTGATAATATCACAGAACACCCAGAACACAATTACTCCAAGGAGGATAATAAGTATTATCTAGCACTTCAGCACACTTCAGCCAGAATGGTGGCTAGGCTAGGCTAGTGATTTGGTTTAATTTTTGTGTTTCGGATAAAAATCCTCAAAGCAGTAACAACAAAACGTATAACCGTACCTACATAAAATAAAACTTTCCTATTTTTGATTTACATAGTATCTTCATTACTTTAATTAAATGCCTAATTTTTATCAAAAGTAGGTCAACAATTTATCTTTAAAGTTATGTAAATTCCGATAACGAAACACGAAACGAAAATTTGAATTTCGCGGGTAAAATTCCATTACATGACTTCGAGAGAAAGGAACAGCGAAATAGCAATTTGTGTTTGTCTCTTTCGCTCCATCTTTTCGCTCCGCTTTTAAACTCTCTTCTGCTAAAGTTCAACGTTTTACAAGTGCTAGGGGTAGATTTACTATAAATGAAGTTGATTACACTCAAAAGTAGCAAGTTATTTCACACAAATTGAGAAATTAAACTTTTCCATGAATCTTCCGATACCAAAATACTCGCCTGCTTCATTTGACATAACGATATGAATCTGGGTTTCGAGTTTTTACTTTTTAATTTTTACAAAATACCGATTCTGGGCTTCAACTGTCAAAAATGTATAGAGAATTTTCTTCGTCATTCACTCTTTTTCTGACATATGGGTATGGGAAGAATTATGAAGTCCATGGAATTAGGCGGTACCGCCAAGTTCAGATTATGGGCTTCAAATGTCAAATAAAGCCCATATCCATATCCAGATTTTTTAGGCGGTAGACCCCCCGGATGGCCGATCATGGTCGGCGACCATGTTGGGCCATCGTGTACAGGGCCGGTTTGCGTGTGATTGTTGACTGCGAGCAATGATCGCCGGCGATCCGTCCCGTGTCGGTTTTGCGTGCACGATTAAAAGGGAGTTTGTCGCAGGCCACAAAGAGCGTTCACACGTTGGCCGATCATTCAGTTCATCTGAATATTTCTGCGTTGACTGACGTGTAGGATATTTTAGATTTATTGTTTTTTTTCGCTATCAGGCCATTTTGTGGAGCATATTACATTGTCAAAAATATCCTTGATGATGTATATTTTTGATAAAATATATTTTTTATTCAAATGATAATAAAATACACTTAAATTCACAAGATGTATAGGAGTATTCTGTTTTGTTATCTAAAATTAAGTAAATAAAAATAAAATGAATAAAACGTTATTATTACATTATTATTATTATACTGGGTTCAATCCCCGCCCAAGAAATATTGACATGATGTAAGTATTTGTTTTTTCTGTGTCTGGGTGTTATGATAAATATGTCTATTATTACTTTAATGCATAATTACATTTATCTAGACATATTATACAATATCCAGACTCTATTAATATAGAATAATTCTCGTAATAAATTAAAAGCGCTGTCAATGTAAATTGCATAAGCCGTCATTGCATACACATCCATCCTCACGGCCAGTCCAACGCAGAATGAAACCGGCGATCGTGTGAACACTGTCACTAAATGATCGCCGGTCATGGTCGCCGACCATGATCGGCCATCGTGTACTGGGGGCTATAGATTTTTGCTGCTTTGTTCTGTTGAACGTTGCTAGCTAGTCAGATAACTCTGCACGTGCCTGGCGCGTTTTTGGCGCTAGTTACAGTGCATTTTTTTGTTCTAATGTTATAGAAAAGATTAGTATTCGATTTTTACCGCGCGCAGACTTATCTGACGAGCACTCTACTTAACGTTATACCCGACGTCACAAAACAAGGAACTGATAGCGGCTATTTTCTTTATAAAATTGACTTAAAGTTCCCAAAAACGTATGAAGTTCATACCCATAAAGTTACGCGGTAAGCCCCCTGGTTAATAACCCAGATACATCGTATAAGACACGCGTCCCGGATCATCCCGGATCAAAGAAGCTTTCTTGATATCACGAGTGTTATACAATAGCGCCATCGATTACTGAAGAAGATCTAAAGAGGTATTCTGTATTGGCTGAAAGAGAAAATGTTGACACTTCTGCCAATATGTATCGAGAGGGGTTTTTAATTAGCGTTTTTCTGAAAGGTAGAGATTTTAGTACGTTTTTTCATCAATAGATGTCGCATTTTAACCTCAGCTGTCAAAAATTGTATACAAGGTAATGTTAAAGGCTCTGAGTACAGTTAAAGGCCGTGTTCCGTTTTGAGTCAATAGTACTGTTGGCGCTGTGAGCGCTAAAAGCTGTTCCGATTTGATTATCGCGCTGACAGCACTGTTGACGCGATTTCAATTCGGAACGGCTATTTGCAAGCATCGCGAGCGAGCGTTGTTTTGATTTGAATTTGTAAGTAAATAATCACCGGTTTAGTATGGATATTCGTCAATTAGTAAACGTTTTATTGGACAGCGATGATGATAGTGATCCGTGCTTAAATTTAGAGTAATGTCTCTACCCGTCGTCTCATCTTTAATAAGCACTATCATTTTTCTGGCTTTCTGCTTCGGGATAAACAAATAAAATACCTAAATAAAACTTAAAAACTTACCTTTCAATATCGTTTGGAAATTTAAAAACGTGTATGCACAGTTTTTAGTCGTATTTAGACAACCAAATACACTGCAACTGTAATAATATTGGTTATTAATTTTTGTTAATTAATGGTAAAATAGGTATATAAGTGTCACAGTGACACGTAGCGGCGCGGACGTGAAGTGATCAATTAAATGCTCTTTGGAACTTGCGATCACTGACCTCTTTGCGATACTCGCGACTGAGTACTGTCCCAAACTGTCCCATTTTGCCTGTATATGTGACGTCTATGTGTGCGTGACGAAAATGGCACTTTGTTCTAAGCGGACTCTCTGCTAGGGCGAACGCCCGCCCGCGTAGTTACTTTGTGCCTCAGTATCCATGTCAGAGGTGTTAGAAATAGTAACAAAGTTAGTTGCCTGGGGGATAGTTCCCCCAGGGTCACGGGGCCCGTTGGGCCCGTTCATATGAGAAGTACTATGCGATTATTATAAGAATAGGATAGGGATGCCGCCATGTTGTGACGTCAAGCTGTCAAAGTGCTGTCAAACTAACTTCACTTCACTTCAGTATGGTGTGCAAAAAAATAAATTTATCGTGGCTGATCATGTCATAGCTTACGATAAATAATGATGTTCGTGCAAACCAAAACATATGAAAAATTTGCAGATAATAATTACTTATACAAATCATTAACTTGATTTTTTCGGAAAGTATAGGACTCATGAAAGTATGCTTGTACGAAAATGATCAGGTAATTTGAATCTCAATCAAATTAAATATTTGTGATATTTAACTGAAACCATTTTTTCATACATTGTTCTGATGCTTCAATAACACAGAATAAATTGAATTTTGATTCTATTTACTGGTTTAAGAATTTAAATAAAACAGGATTTCAGGTTATAAAAATAATTTAATAATCAACTTTACAATAAAATTGGTAAATTGGGGGTCTCGTGAAAAATTGTATTGGTCTATCATGGTAAAAGGATTGGCCAGCTAGAGTCTGCACGTTGTTAGATTCGTCAGAATCTAGCTGTTACCAGGGTGCGCCGGGTATCGGTATCACGGGGAACGATTCAATCTAGCCACTCGGGGAGGCGCCTTTCGTGAATCCACCAATTGTAAATCATAACACAACACATTATGCTTGCCAATGCTATTCCACCTCTTCTATTCCACTTATTTGAGAATCATCGTCCCGCTGGTCTGAGCTGCTTCTGCACTGCTACTGCTACAAGGACATTGAAGACTTTTCCTTCTGACATTGCAAAGTAGGTACTGTAGAAATATATTCTAGTATTTTATCAAAGCTTTGAACAAATACCACATGTGTCCAAACATTTGTTCAAATGTTTGTGCTATGTCTGGCGCCGGCGGCATAACGAAGGGCATGAGCAGTAAAGTTGAGTACAAAGAAAAAGGGAAGCAGGTGGATATAAAAAATAAAAAACTTCGTTTTGAAAGTGGCAATACCCAAACCACCTTCTGCCAAAAAAAAACTATTTTCATATTGTTTTGCACTTTCTTGCGAACTGTACCTTTTCAGAGTGAAGTTTGTCAACAACCCGTCCTATTCTTATAATAATCGCATAGTATATTAAAAACTTACCAGATATCCAACTATATACAAAAATTAATAGATATTATACAAAAATACAGTTAAATAAAGAAAATTTACACCCACTATCCAAAATAATTAATTTAAAATCAAAAAGCCAGAAAAAACACGACCGCCTTTCTTGAAGTTTCCCGCGCTTTTTATTAAGTCGAACTTCATGTGCTAGACGCATGTTAATAAGTAGCAAGCTACAGGGGGCTTACCCACAAATTATATAGACTAGGGCTTACCACAAGCTCTTAAAGCAGTTATTTTTAAGCCTAAAGCCCCCAGTACACGATGGCCGATCATGGTCGGCGACCATGACCAATACATCGTACATTGACACTTTTGAAAAAACCTTTTTAAATTTGTTCGTTCAAAAGTGTCAATGTACGATGTATTGGTCATGGTCGCCGACCATGGTCGGCCAACCTGTACTGGTGGCCTACCACAAGCTCTTATAGCAGTTATTTTTAAGTTGAGAGAGTGAGACGCCGCTATACGGCGTGTAGAGCGGCGTCTCACTCTCTCAACTTAAAAATAACTGCTATAAGAGCTTGTGGTAGGCCACCTGGGGGCATTAAAAAAAACTGCCCTGCTTATCGGTATCCATGAACCATAACAATAGCAGCGCTGTTAGTCTAGCAAACAAAGCTCTTAGCAAACAGAACAAATGCAGGGCAGTTTTATTGCAAGGTTTAAAATAAACTTCTTGCTAATCGTACCATTAGCCAAAATTAGCAGTCTTTTAGCAGGCCTGCTGCACTGCTGTTGCTATTAAATGATTGTCTCTGGCCTGTCAAGCCAAAATGTTGTTTGCGTTCGAAAACTAAATATGATTTTTACCGGTAAATACCATTTCGTATTAAGTAACATTTTATAAATAAAATACAATAACAATGCAAAGGAAAACCTAAAACAAGATGTTTTTATGGAAATAAAGTTGAACGGCAGTGTAAAAACATGGTTTTAAATATTATTCTTGACAGAGTTTTATAAACAAGCGTCACTTCTAGTTTCCGAACGTTACTCGCAACTAATGTTTTTTTTTTTTACAAATGTGTTTGAAGCTTTGGTTTCAAGTTGGAAAAGTGACTAATTTCAACAAACAAAGTTAACACAGTTACTTAGACCCGTATTCAAGAACGATACTCAAGTGGAGATCTCTTCTCAAGCTTAGTTAGAAAGGGATGCGAAAACATGCACCGAATACATTCATCCCTTGCTAACTATACTTGAGAAGAGATCTCCACTTGAGTGAGTGTCGTTCTTTAATACGGACTTCTCTCAACCAAAGGTTTTTCAGAGAAGCCGGTGGCAAAAAAGGACAAAGCAGACAATACCTAAAATAAATAATTTAAATGTTACAAAGTTCGAGAAAATAAGAATAAGAATCTTGTAAGACTCTTGTTTTAATTTTTGAATGGGTAGAACTCACTCACTCTTGCCTGAACGGATTAATCTATAGATTTCGTTGCTGCTGCAGTATCAGCCCCCGGATTCACAAACCGTTGGAAACGCTCCCGACAGCGGAATGTATGCACTGTCTCTGTCACTCACTACAGAATAGGCAAAGACAAAGCACAGAATTCAAATCAGATTCCGTTTCCTGTGGTTCGTGAATCAGGGGGCATCAGAGGTCTAAAGGGCCCCGAAACCAAAACCAAAACCTCCGAGTAAAATCCATTTTGTCGTAAACTTCCAATGGATTGCTTTGTTCTCGTATTAGTTTACGCCACGCTTTTTTCTTTCTATTGCGGAAAGCTTTCGTCCTCCAAAAACCACGAATTGCTTGATCATTCATTTAATAACGAACAAAATTATCAGTGATATTCCACTTATCAAAGATCTTTAATCGTCCTCGTCCAATTTCTTTGATCAAATATTTGAGATAAGTGGAATACCACCCTTAGCAGGCTTTTTATAGCTGCTTGAGACCAACTTTTAAAAAACTGCTAATTATGACAGTTTGGCAGGCCTGCTGGCGTGCTAAAGTGAGCTCATGGTACGTTTAGCAACGCTGTTTGACCGGTGAACGTCTAGGACTAACAGCGCTGCTATTGTTATGGTTCATGGTACCGATAAGCAGGGCAGTTTTTTTTAAGGCTTAAAAATAACTGCTATTAGAGCTTGTGGTAAGCCCCCAGTACACGATGGCCGATCATGGTCGGCGACCATGACCAATACATCGTACATTGACACTTTTGAAAGAACCTTTTTAAACTTGTTCGTTCAAAAGTGTCAATGTACGATGTATTGGTCATGGTCACCGACCATGATCGGCCATCGTGTACTGGGGGCTCTAGACGTTCACCGGTCAAACAGCGTTGCTTATCGTACCATGAGCTCACTTTAGCACGCCAGCAGAGCCAGCTAAGGGTGGTATTCCACTTATCTCAAATATTTGATCAAAGAAATTGGACGAGGACGATTAAAGATCTTTGATAAGTGGAATACCACTGATAATTTTGTTCATTATTAAATGAATGATCAAGCAATTCTGTGGTTTTTGGAAGACGAAAGCTTTCCGCAATAGAAAGAAAAAAGCGTGGCGTAAACTAATACGAGAACAAAGCAATCCATTGGAAGTTTACGACAAAATGGATTTTATTCGGAGGTTTTGGTTTTGGTTTCGGGGCCCTTTAGACCTCTGATGCCCCCTGATTCACGAACCACCGGAAACAGAATCTGATTTGAATTCTGTGCTTTGTCTTTGCCTATTCTATAGTGAGTGACAGAGACAGTGCATACATTCCGCTGTCGGCGTTTCCAACGGTTTGTGAATCCGGGGGCTGATACTGCAGCGGCAACGAAATCTATAGATTAATCCGTTCAGGCAAGAGTGAGTGAGTTCTACCCATTCAAAAATTAAAACAAGAGTCTTACAAGATTCTTATTTTCTCGAACTTTGTAACATTTAAATTATTTATTTTAGGTATTGTCTGCTTTGTCCTTTTTTGCCACCGGCTTCTCTGAAAAACCTGTGGCTGTGGGGGACATTAGGGGCATTCCATGGCACAACAAACCGTGTCAAGTAGGTTACTGCTGCATTATAGTGAAGCGTTCCGAGCGCTTTTTTCTTTAATACGAACTCATTATTAGAAGTCCGTATTAAAGAACGACACTCACTCAAGTGGAGATCTCTTCGATCTCTTCTCAAGTATAGTTAGCAAGGGATGAATGTATTCGGTGCATGTTTTCGCATCCCTTTCTAACTGAGCTTGAGAAGAGATCTCCACTTGAGTATCGTTCTAGAATACGGGTCTAAGTAACTGTGTTAACTTTGTTTGTTGAAATTAGTCACTTTTCCAACTTAAAACCAAAGCTTCAAACACATTTGTAAAAAAAAAACATTAGTTGCGAGCATGAAGTTTGACTTAATCAGTATTAAGTCGAGCTTCATGGTTGCGAGTAACGTTCGGAAACTAGAAGTGACGCTTGTTTATAAAACTCTGTCAAGAAGAATATTTAAAACCATTTTTTTACACTGCCGTTCAATTTTATTTCCATAAAAACATCTTGTTTTAGGTTTTCCTTTGCATTGTTATTGTATTTTATTTATAAAATGTTACTTTAATACGAAACGGTATTTACCGGTAAAAATCATATCGTCGTTCGGCATTCAATACCGCGAATACAACATTAGTCAAATTTTACAGGAGACAAAAAAAACTTCGTAAATTGTACTGTACACCTACTATAAATTTAAAATTATGTTATTTGAACTAAAATTATATCTTATCATTGGGTGCAACACATTTTTTTCGTTTTAAGCTAGTATTTGCAAGTGTAAGTCACATTCGCGGTTTTATTCAATTACTTTTGGTCATATTCCTATCATATTCGCGGTTATGTTATATATGATTTATAGAAAACCCAACAGATTTAATTTTTTGTGAACAATTTTGGGAAGTACCTATCTATTTAATTTTAATCATCATCATCATGTCAGCCGAACGACGCCCACTGCTGGGCATAGGCCTCCCCCAAGGATCTCCACAACGATCGGTCCTGCGCCGCCCGCATCCAGCGGCTTCCCGCGACCTTGACCAGATCGTCGGTCCACCTTGTAGGGGGCGGCCTGCCCATGGAACGTCGTCCGGTACGCGGTCGCCATTCGAGAACCTTTCCGCCCCAACGGCCATCAGTTCTCCGCGCTATGTGTCCCGCCCACTGCCACTTTAATGATGCAATCCTTCGAGCGATGTCGGTCGTTTTAGTTCTCCTGCGGATCTCATCATTTCTGATTCGATCGAGCAGGGAAATACCAAGCATCGCTCTCTCCATTGCTCGCTGGGTGACTTTGAGCCATAGAATAATATTACTCACAAGGAGACTTTGAGCCTTCTTATGAGTGAGTCCCATAGTAAAAGACCACGTCTCACTTCCATAGGTCATTACTGGCAACACACACTGGTCAAAGACTTTCGTCTTGAGACATTGAGGTATTTCGGACGCGAATATATGCCGGAGCTTCCCAAACGCTACCCATCCGAGCTGGATTCGACGAGAGATCTCTTTCTCAAAGTTGGACTTACCTAACTGGACCGTCTGTCTTAGGTAAACATAGTGGTCAAAACTTCGAGTGTAATGTTCCCAACATTAACTGGAGCGGGTGCAACATGGGCATTGAACATGATTTTCGTCTTGTCCATGTTCATCTTAAGACCCACTCTTTGCGAAGCATTACCGAGATCTTCGAGCATTGTGTTCAGGTCTTCCAAGGTCTCAGCCATAAGAACTACATAATCGGCAAACCGTAGGTGTGTTAGGTACTCGCGATTGATGTTGATGCCGCATCCTTTCCAGTCCAGCAGCTTAAAAATATCCTCCAACGCAGCTGTGAACAGTTTGGGAGAGATGACATCTCCCTGTCTCTCACTCGCTGTAGTTGGATAGGATTAGAGCTCTGGTTCTGTAATCGGACCGACATGGTGGCGTTTTGGTAAAAGTACCTCAGCACCTCGATGTACCTGTAGTCTATTTGGCACCTCTGGAGAGACTGCTGAATCTTTGAATTGAAAATGAAGGTATTAGAAAAAAACGACCTGTCTCACAACTAGCTCCGATGGGACACGACCCACGACCTTTCACTGTCCGGGCGAATGCTCTAAACACTGACGACGACGACTCCGTAGCTCAATGGTTAGAGCATTCGCCCGGACAGTGAAAGGTCATGGGTTCGAGCCCATCGGAGCTAGTTGTGAGAGGGGTAGTTTTTTTTTATACGTTTATTATTTTATATATCTTATTATTTTTATATAAGTTAATTAATCTTTATGTAGCAAATTATAATAATATGCAATTGCAAACATTCATGTGAAATACTTGTGTTAATTATAATGCTTCAAACAGGAAAAACTACGGAAGAGTCTTGCACTCGCGATTGCTATGGGGCGGCAATGAGAAACTGGCACGTTCGCGGTTTTGTTGGCGGGAAATTAGGTTCGCGGTTTTGACCGACTTAAATATAACAGGATTGGAGTAAGTTTCAGCCAAAATTTAAATGTAGGATCGCGTATTTGTACGAATAGAATCAAATAAAACAAAAAAAAAATTTTCGTAAAAATGTCACGTTCGCGGTATTGAATGCCGAACGACGATATTTAGTTTTCGAATGCAAACAACATTTTGGCTCGACAGGCCACAGACAATCATTCAATAGCAACAGCAGTGCAGCAGGCCTGCTAGAAGACTGCTAATTTTGGCTTATGGTACGATTAGCAAGAAGTTTATTTTAAACTAAACCTTGCAATAAAACTGCCCTGCATTTGTTCTGTTTGCTAAGAGCTTGTGGTAAGCCTCCAGATACGACAAATTAGTCTATGGATAAAAACTAGTTTCATTAGCTTGCCGCGAAGCGGTATGAACTTCAGTGTGTAAAGCCCCCAGTACACGTTGGCCGATCATGGTCGGCGACCATGACCAATACATCGCACATTGACACTTTTGAAAGAACCTTTTTAAACTTGTGCGTTCAAAAGTGTCAATGTACGATGTATTGGTCATGGTCGCTGACCATGGTCGGCCAACCTGTACTGGGGGCATTACGTTCAGGGGGGCTACCGCGTAACTTTATGGATATGAACTTCATACGTTATAAAGAAAATTAAATTAACCAAAGGATGGAGGGCCATAGCTAGAAACAGCTTGAGACCTATCAGAGGATTTAGTTAAAAAATAGTTCATTCCTAAGCAAAACTCCATGTAAAAAACGACGATAAATAAATGCGATATTTCTATAGTTTATCAAATTATTACTGTATTAAAAAACCGTTTATTTAATAGCTAAGATAGCATTTTAATAATTAATTTTGGTCCAATTTATAATAAATAGCCTTCCGCCCGCGGCTTCGCCCGCGTGTACTACACGACGTTATCCCGCGGGAAGGTGATTTTTTCCAGAAATAAAAAGTAGCCTATGTCATTTCTCAGACTCTAGACTATCTCTGTACCAAAATTCATTCAAATCGGTTCAGTAGTTTAGGTGTGATTGTGTAACACACAGACAGACAGAGACGCATTTATAATATAAGTAAGGAAGTAAGGATAAGGATTTCGAGCATGAACAAAAAACCTTAAGCCCCCAGTACACGATGGCCGATCATGGTCGGCGACCATGTTGGGCCATCGTGTACAGGGCCGGTTTGCGTGTGATTGCTGACTGTGAGCAATGATCGCCGGCGATCCGTCCCGTGTCGGTTTTTCGTGCACGATTCAAAGGGAGTTTGTCGCAGGCCACAAACAGCGTTCACACGTTGGCCGATCATTCAGTTCATCTGAATATTTCTGCGTTGACTGACGTGTAGGATATTTTAGATTTATTGATTTTTTCGCAATCAGGCCATTTTGTGGAGCATATTACATTGTCAAAAATATCCTTGATGATGTATATCTTTGATAAAATATTTTTTTTATTCAAATGCTAATAAAATACACTTAAATTCACAAGATGTATAGGAGTATTCTGTTTTGCTATCTAAAATTAAGTAAATAAAAATAAAATGAATAAAACGTTATAAATACGTTATTATTATTATACTGGGTTCAATCCCCGCCCAAGAAATATTGATATGATGTAAGTATTTGTTTTTTCTGTGTTTGTTATGATAAATATGTCTATTATTTATTATGTTAATGCATAATTACATTTATCTAGACATATTATACAAGATCCAGACTCTATTAAATATAGAATAATTCTCGTAATAAATTAAAAGCGCTGTAAATGTAAATTGCATAAGCCGTCATTGCATACACATCCATCCTCACGGCCAGTCCAACGCAGAATGAAACCGGCGATCGTGTGAACACTGTCACTAAATGATCGCCGGTCATGGTCGCCGACCATTGTCGGCCAACCTGTACTGGGGTCATGAAACTGCTTATATCTCGAAATTGTGTTTTTGGCGTTGGTCGTTTTCTGCAAAACACCACTCAGTTGACACTTGCTTGACAGTCGTCTGTGGTGCTGCGATCAATCAGCTATCGAGTTTTGCCACAAATTATATAGACTAGGACAGGGGGGCTACCGGCTAAGAAATATGGATATGGGTATGGGCTTCAACTGTCATTTGAATTCCTTATCTTGATAGATTTTTGCTGCTTTGTTCTGTTGAACGTTGCTAGCTAGTTATCGTTATACCCAACGTCATAAAACAAGGAACTGATAGCGGCTATTTTCTTCATAAAATTGACGTGTACATATCCAGCTCGGTTCCACTCGCCATTTCTTTACCAAAACCACCTGAAAGGAATGTGACGAGGATGTGATTTCTTATTTCAGTAATCATTTTTAATGTACCGGCTTCCCGGCAGAATTATTGACAAAAATTGGTGGGCCCGAGGAAGACATGCTGTTGACGTTACTTTTGAGACAAATAGTCCAATTGCAAGAGCATCTCAGAATGTACCGACGAAATGTATGTCTCAAAGGTGTCACAAATGTTTTGTGACAGCTACAGATTAAATACTTTTGTTATGCGTTTGGAATAGAGAAATAAGCATAAGTTTATTTAAAAGCATGCTTTTATATGTCCAGGGGGGTTACCGCGTAACTTTATGGGTATGAACTTCATACGTTTATGGGAACTTTAAGTCTATTTTATAAAGAAAATAGCCGCTATTAGTTCCTTGTTTTGTGACGTCGGGTATAACGATAACTAGCTAGCAACGTTCAACAGAAAAAAGCAGCAAAAATCTATCAACATAAGGAATTCAAATGACAGTTGAAGCCCATACCCATATCCATATTTCTTAGCCGGTAGCCCCCCAGCTCGGGGCCACTAATCAAAATCGAAAATATTCGTGAAATAGGCATTTTATTACAACTAAAACAAAAATTATAAACCGTTTTAGTCACCTTAATAGCGCATGAATCTGATTCGGTGACTTGTTCCTTAGTTTTAAAGAAAATTTAAAATGATTTTTTCTTTGAAGCTTCGATTCGGGTGACCATTTCGTGTTCAACTTTAGGACACATTATGTATTTATTATACTTCTATATTTAGTTCAGAAGGCATAGTTTCTGCCTAGACGTAGCCATCGCATAAGAATTCGGTTATGTTGTGTACAGTCTGATGTGCCGCCGTGTGTAGCTAACACACGGCGGCACATCAGACAGTACATGTTGACCTTGAGACCGCCTTTATGCCCTACGTAATAAAAGCTGTTATCGCAGTTCAACTGTTTAACCTGATGTGCTGTCGAGTCTACATTGATAGTAGGTATTTAAAGTACTAAAAGGTAGTTAGGTAGATATATCTTGAAATACATTTCATTTATAAATTAATAATACCCAATGTCTCACTTGAGATGTCGCTTGTGTCATCACTGTCAACCAACCGCGTGAAGTTTTATAACCTTGGACAAGCTTATGTGCGGTTTCATATACAGGATGATCCATCGGGATGGATCAGTATGGGAAAATTTTAAACTATAAGAGATAGAGATATTTGTTCTAAGGGACCATGTCGTTGATTTTAGAGTTAAGAATAACTGCATATAAAGATATTCAAAAAACTTATGCATGCCTCGGGAATCGAACCTTGTCAGTTTTTAAAACAAAAAATGCTATGTTATTTTATTCCGAACCAGCGGCCACCCGCGGCTTCGCCCGCGTGGACTACACGACATCATCCTGGGTTATTAAATAAAGGACAATGAACATTTTTGTGTACATGGTAGCTGTCGTTTCTTTTTTTTTTGTGGCCATCGACCAAACATTGAAATATAATTTATTGGCAGCATTACAGATAATATTTGCAAAGAAAGTATACCTGTAAACTCAAGCCGAACAGAGTGAGACTAGCTAGAACTTAACTTTGTTTCTCATAGTGTTTGTATGAAGGACAAAGTTACATTTGCTGTTTTTAAAAATGTGTCTCAAATAGTGCTTACTGCTTATTACTTATATCTCATAAACACATCTTAGATTTCTGCGCGAACTGTCCATATAAAGAAAACAATTTCACGGCTTTTTTCACGCAATTTATTTAACAACTTGGTTAAATTTTAGTTGTTTTTAGAGGTTTTTTGGTTGAAAAATGGAAAATAAAGTATTTAGAAAAAATCGACCCGTCTCACAACCAGCTCCGATGGGAATCGAACCCACGACCTTTCACTATCCGGGTGACTGTTCTAACCACTGAGCTACGGAGTCGTTACGAGAAGCGTCGAATTTATCAAATACTTCTTACACGCTGTATAGCCAGTGTTAATTTTATCAATGTGATGATATTACTACCCCCACACGCGAAATAAATACCTTTCCAGATATTTGACAATCGCTTAAGAAGAAATTACTATTGCAAGTTATTTAAATTTTTACTTTTTTGCATTCACATCACAATGCAATTTTTATCATAGAAAAATGGAAAATAAAGTATTTAGAAAAAATCGACCCGTCTCATAACAGTGGTTAGAGCAGTCGCCCGGATAGCGAAAGGTCGCTATAATGTCAGTATAATGCAGAATTTATGAATATTTTGTGTAAAGAAATAATTTTCGTTTTACACTAGGGCTGCATCTAGTTATCGATATTTCGTGTCCACTGTCTATCACGCGGTAAACGAATATGTATTATGACGATATTACACGGTTAACTTCTGTCTTTCAATTTGGATGAAGCAAATGCCGTGCCGTGTAGTGCCGGCACATAAATAGAATAGCACTACCCCATCTCTTCCCGTGGGTGTCGTAAGAGGCGACTAAGGGAAAACTGCCATCAGGAGATGGGCAGCAGCGTCTCCAGTTACAAAAGGCCAATACTGCGATCGCCAACCCGCCTGCAGCCGAACGACGCCCACTGCTGGGCATAGGTCTCCCCCAAGGATCTCCACAACGATCGGTCCTGCGCTGCCCGCATCCAGCGGCTTCCCGCGACCTTGACCAGATCGTCGGTCCACCTTGTGGGGGGCCTGCCCACGGAACGTCGTCCGGCACGCGGTCGCCATTCAAGAACCTTTCCGCCCCAACGGCCATCGGTTCTCCGCCCTATGTGTCCCGCCCACTGCCACTTCAATGATGCAATCCTTCGAGCGATGTCGGTTGTTTTAGTTCTCCTGCGGATCTCATCATTTCTGATTCGATCGAGCAGGGAAATACCAAGCATCGCTCTCTCCATTGCTCGCTGGGTGACTTTGAGCCTTCTTATGAGACCCATAGTAAAAGACCACGTCTCACTTCCATAGGTCATTACTGGCAACACCCACTGGTCAAAGACTTTTGTCTTGAGACATTGAGGTATTTCGGACGCGAATATATGTCGGAGCTTCCCAAACGCTGCCCATCCGAGCTGGATTCGACGACTGATCTCTTTCTCAAAGTTGGACTTTTCTAACTGGACCGTCTGTCCTAGGTAAACATAGTGGTCAACAACTTCGAGTGTAATGTTCCCAACATTAACTGGAGCGGGTGCAACATGGGCATTGAACATTATTTTTGTCTTGTCCATGTTCATCTTAAGACCCACTCTTTGTGAAGCATTACCAGATCTTCGAGCATTGTGTTCAGGTCTTCCAAGGTCTCAGCCATAAGAACTACATCATCGGCAAACCGTAGATGTGTTAGGTACTCGGCATTGATGTTGATGCCGCATCATTTCCAGTCCAGCAGCTTAAAAATATCCTCCAACGCAGCTGTGAACAGTTTGGGAGAGATGACATCTCCCTGTCTCACACCTCGCTGTAGTTGGATAGGATTAGAGCTCTGGTTCTGTAATTGGACCGACATGGTGGCGTTTTGGTATAGGTACCTCAGCACCTCGATGTACCTGTAGTCTATTTGGCACCTCTGGAGAGACTGCAGCACGGCCCAGGTCTCGATGGAATCAAAGACTTTCTCATAGTCCACGAACGCCAAGCAAAGTGGCAAGTTATACTCTTCGGTCTTCTGTATAACTTGCCACCGCGTATAAATGAGGTCTATGGTACTGTAGCCTTTCCGGAACCCGGCTTGTTCGGGAGGTTGGAAGTCGTCGAACCTGCGAGCGAGACGATTCGTAATGACTCTCGAAAACGACTTATAGATATGGCTCAGAAGCGAAATGGGTCTATAGTTCTTCAAGAGAGTTTTATCACCCTTTTTGAAAAACAGCATCACATCGCTTCTGCCCCATGCCTTTGGCGTTTTGCCCTAGAGGATGACAGAGTTGAAAAGCTTCTGGAGGACCTTAAGTATCGGCTTACCGCCCGCTCTCAGAAGTTCTGTTGTGATTCCGTCATCACCCGCCGCCTTGTTGTTTTTGAGCTGCTTGAGAGCCATTCTAATCTCGTACAGGCTGACGTCCGGGATATCTTCGGTATAGTGTCGAGTAAGCTTGGCTCTAGGGTCTTTAGCCTTGCTTTCAACAGGTGTTTGCGAGGAATATAGCTGTCCATAGAAACTTTCAATCTCCCTCAGAATTCCAGGTGTTGAGGAAACGATGCTACCTTCCTCAGTTTTCAGCCTCGTCAATTGGCTTTGCCCGATAGACAGATCTCTCGCGAACACTTTGGAGCCTTTGTTCCGCTCAATGGCTTCTTTAATACGCTCGGTATTAAATTGGCGAAGGTCGCGCGTCAAGGACTTAGATATCTGTCTATTGAGCTGCCGATAACGATGGGCATCCGCTGAGTTCTGCAGCTTCATTTCGTGTCTCTGATCCATGAGTAGGAGAGTCTGACTGGAGAGTTTCTTCAATTTGGGACGGCGGGTTTTATAGTACTTATTAGACCCTACCGTGCGGACAGTATCCACCACCATGTTGTATAGATCGTCCACGTCTGTGCTGTTCTCAAGGACTTCGAAGCGGTTTTGAAGCTCGAGCTGAAAGCACTCGGGGTTTTGAATTTGAACTGGTATTGGTCGGAGCGTGGATTTTATCAGTCGCGATCTTTCGAGCTTGACATCGATATTCAATGTGCCTCTTACCATACGGTGATCGCTTCCTGTTTAAACAGCGTTGATCACACTGACATCATTGAATATGTGCTTCTTCGTTGACATGATAAAATCGATCTTGTTTTTGGCTTTACCGTCCGGACTGATCCAGGTCCATTTGCGGCTTACGGGCTTCCTAAAGAAGGAGTTCATCATATAGAGGTTCTCCCTCTCTGACCTCTATCGTTCTGTTGCCCAAATCCAAATTGCCCCACTCTCAGCTCATCACCGCAACGTTGCCCCAACTTTGCATTGAAATCCCCCATCACAACCGTGTAGTGGGTTTTATAGCTATGCATGGCTTTAGAGATCTCCTCATACATAGCCTCCACTTCGACATCGTCGTGTGTCGAGGTCGGAGCGTAGACCTGGATAACATTCAGCGAATATCGTTTCGATAATCTGATTATCAGATACGCTACCCTGCTCGACACACTTCCGATGGTGATCACGTTGTTCACAAGGGACTTGTGGGCGATGAACCCGACACCACCAATGGACTGTTGGTCGCCCTCCCGGTGGTAAAGTAAGTTACCGGATTGCAGGGTTATCGAGTCCTCCCCTCTCTTCGGACTTCAGATAACCCAATGATATCCCAATGTAACTTACTTATTGCCTCTTCCAACTCTACGAGCTTCGCGTCGAGCCTCAATGAGCGCGTGTTGTAGGTTGCCAGGTCGAGTCGTCGGTGTTGGTAGCCGGAGCCTACCCGGAGATTCTTAGCACCCCCCTGCCCCGCCGTTACCATAGCCGCTACCGTAGCTAGGAATAGCGAGGCCGCCGGGGACTGGGGGCCGATATGTTGGTTGTGTTGTCATTTTATGGGGGGGTTGTGCCATAATCGCCACGCTTGGCAGGCGGGTTGGCGATCGCAGTATTGGCCTTTTGTAACTGGAGACGCTGCTGCCCATCTCCTGATGGCAGTTTTCCCTTAGTCGCCTCTTACGACACCCACGGGAAGAGATGGGGTAGTGCTATTAAATATCGTGCTTATTAAATATAAAAAGTAATATCGTCATAATACATATTCGTTTACCGCGTGATAGACAGTGGACACGAAATATCGATAACTAGATGCAGCCCTAGTGTAAAACGAAAATTATTTCTTTACACAAAATATTCGTAAATTCTGCATTATACTGACATTATAGCGACCTTTCGCTATCCGGGCGACTGCTCTAACCACTGTTATGAGACGGGTCGATTTTTTCTAAATACTTTATTTTCCATTTTTCTATGATAAAAATTGCATTGTGATGTGAATGCAAAAAAGTAAAAATTTAAATAACTTGCAATAGTAATTTCTTCTTAAGCGATTGTCAAATATCTGGAAAGGTATTTATTTCGCGTGTGGGGGTAGTAATATCATCACATTGATAAAATTAACACTGGCTATACAGCGTGTAAGAAGTATTTGATAAATTCGACGCTTCTCGTAACGACTCCGTAGCTCAGTGGTTAGAACAGTCGCCCGGATAGTGAAAGGTCGTGGGTTCGATTCCCATCGGAGCTGGTTGTGAGACGGGTCGATTTTTTCTAAATACTTTATTTTCCATTTTTCAACCAAAAAACCTAGAGAACTAACTAACCTAAAGAAATTACTATTGCAAGTTATTTAAATTTTTACTTTTTTGCATTCACATCACAATGCAATTTTTATCATAGAAAAATGGAAAATAAAGTATTTAGAAAAAATCGACCCGTCTCATAACAGTGGTTAGAGCAGTCGCCCGGATAGCGAAAGGTCGCTATAATGTCAGTATAATGCAGAATTTACGAATATTTTGTGTAAAGAAATAATTTTCGTTTTACACTAGGGCTGCATCTAGTTATCGATATTTCGTGTCCACTGTCTATCACGCGGTAAACGAATATGTATTATGACGATATTACACGGTTAACTTCTGTCTTTCAATTTGGATGAAGCCAATGCCGTGCCGTGTAGTGCCGGCACATAAATAGAATAGCACTACCCCATCTCTTCCCGTGGGTGTCGTAAGAGGCGACTAAGGGAAAACTGCCATCAGGAGATGGGCAGCAGCGTCTCCAGTTACAAAAGGCCAATACTGCGATCGCCAACCCGCCTGCCAAGCGTGGCGATTATGGCACAACCCCCCCATAAAATGACAACACAACCAACATATCGGCCCCCAGTCCCCGGCGGCCTCGCTATTCCTAGCTACGGTAGCGGCTATGGTAACGGCGGGGCAGGGGGTGCTAAGAATCTCCGGGTAGGCTCCGGCTACCAACACCGACGACTCGACCTGGCAACCTACAACACGCGCTCATTGAGGCTCGACGCGAAGCTCGTAGAGTTGGAAGAGGCAATAAGTAAGTTACATTGGGATATCATTGGGTTATCTGAAGTCCGAAGAGAGGGGGAGGACTCGATAACCCTGCAATCCGGTAACTTACTTTACCACCGGGAGGGCGACCAACAGTCCATTGGTGGTGTCGGGTTCATCGCCCACAAGTCCCTTGTGAACAACGTGATCACCATCGGAAGTGTGTCGAGCAGGGTAGCGTATCTGATAATCAGATTATCGAAACGATATTCGCTGAATGTTATCCAGGTCTACGCTCCGACCTCGACACACGACGATGTCGAAGTGGAGGCTATGTATGAGGAGATCCCTAAAGCCATGCATAGCTATAAAACCCACTACACGGTTGTGATGGGGGATTTCAATGCAAAGTTGGGGCAACGTTGCGGTGATGAGCTGAGAGTGGGGCAATTTGGATTTGGGCAACAGAACGATAGAGGTCAGAGAGGGAGAACCTCTATATGATGAACTCCTTCTTTAGGAAGCCCGTAAGCCGCAAATGGACCTGGATCAGTCCGGACGGTAAAGCCAAAAACAAGATCGATTTTATCATGTCAACGAAGAAGCACATATTCAATGATGTCAGTGTGATCAACGCTGTTAAGACAGGAAGCGATCACCGTATGGTAAGAGGCACATTGAATATCGATGTCAAGCTCGAAAGATCGCGACTGATAAAATCCACGCTCCGACCAATACCAGTTCAAATTCAAAACCCCGAGTGCTTTCAGCTCGAGCTTCAAAACCGCTTCGAAGTCCTTGAGAACAGCACAGACGTGGACGATCTATACAACATGGTGGTGGATACTGTCCGCACGGTAGGGTCTAATAAGTACTATAAAACCCGCCGTCCCAAATTGAAGAAACTCTCCAGTCAGACTCTCCTACTCATGGATCAGAGACACGAAATGAAGCTGCAGAACTCAGCGGATGCCCATCGTTATCGGCAGCTCAATAGACAGATATCTAAGTCCTTGACGCGCGACCTTCGCCAATTTAATACCGAGCGTATTAAAGAAGCCATTGAGCGGAACAAAGGCTCCAAAGTGTTCGCGAGAGATCTGTCTATCGGGCAAAGCCAATTGACGAGGCTGAAAACTGAGGAAGGTAGCATCGTTTCCTCAACACCTGGAATTCTGAGGGAGATTGAAAGTTTCTATGGACAGCTATATTCCTCGCAAACACCTGTTGAAAGCAAGGCTAAAGACCCTAGAGCCAAGCTTACTCGACACTATACCGAAGATATCCCGGACGTCAGCCTGTACGAGATTAGAATGGCTCTCAAGCAGCTCAAAAACAACAAGGCGGCGGGTGATGACGGAATCACAACAGAACTTCTGAGAGCGGGCGGTAAGCCGATACTTAAGGTCCTCCAGAAGCTTTTCAACTCTGTCATCCTCTAGGGCAAAACGCCAAAGGCATGGGGCAGAAGCGATGTGATGCTGTTTTTCAAAAAGGGTGATAAAACTCTCTTGAAGAACTATAGACCCATTTCGCTTCTGAGCCATATCTATAAGTCGTTTTCGAGAGTCATTACGAATCGTCTCGCTCGCAGGTTCGACGACTTCCAACCTCCCGAACAAGCCGGGTTCCGGAAAGGCTACAGTACCATAGACCTCATTTATACGCGGTGGCAAGTTATACAGAAGACCGAAGAGTATAACTTGCCACTTTGCTTGGCGTTCGTGGACTATGAGAAAGTCTTTGATTCCATCGAGACCTGGGCCGTGCTGCAGTCTCTCCAGAGGTGCCAAATAGACTACAGGTACATCGAGGTGCTGAGGTACCTATACCAAAACGCCACCATGTCGGTCCAATTACAGAACCAGAGCTCTAATCCTATCCAACTACAGCGAGGTGTGAGACAGGGAGATGTCATCTCTCCCAAACTGTTCACAGCTGCGTTGGAGGATATTTTTAAGCTGCTGGACTGGAAATGATGCGGCATCAACATCAATGCCGAGTACCTAACACATCTACGGTTTGCCGATGATGTAGTTCTTATGGCTGAGACCTTGGAAGACCTGAACACAATGCTCGAAGATCTGGTAATGCTTCGCAAAGAGTGGGTCTTAAGATGAACATGGACAAGACAAAAATAATGTTCAATGCCCATGTTGCACCCGCTCCAGTTAATGTTGGGAACATTACACTCGAAGTTGTTGACCACTATGTTTACCTAGGACAGACGGTCCAGTTAGAAAAGTCCAACTTTGAGAAAGAGATCAGTCGTCGAATCCAGCTCGGATGGGCAGCGTTTGGGAAGCTCCGACATATATTCGCGTCCGAAATACCTCAATGTCTCAAGACAAAAGTCTTTGACCAGTGGGTGTTGCCAGTAATGACCTATGGAAGTGAGACGTGGTCTTTTACTATGGGTCTCATAAGAAGGCTCAAAGTCACCCAGCGAGCAATGGAGAGAGCGATGCTTGGTATTTCCCTGCTCGATCGAATCAGAAATGATGAGATCCGCAGGAGAACTAAAACAACCGACATCGCTCGAAGGATTGCATCATTGAAGTGGCAGTGGGCGGGACACATAGGGCGGAGAACCGATGGCCGTTGGGGCGGAAAGGTTCTTGAATGGCGACCGCGTGCCGGACGACGTTCCGTGGGCAGGCCCCCCACAAGGTGGACCGACGATCTGGTCAAGGTCGCGGGAAGCCGCTGGATGCGGGCAGCGCAGGACCGATCGTTGTGGAGATCCTTGGGGGAGACCTATGCCCAGCAGTGGGCGTCGTTCGGCTGCAGGCGGGTTGGCGATCGCAGTATTGGCCTTTTGTAACTGGAGACGCTGCTGCCCATCTCCTGATGGCAGTTTTCCCTTAGTCGCCTCTTACGACACCCACGGGAAGAGATGGGGTAGTGCTATTCTATTTATGTGCCGGCACTACACGGCACGGCATTTGCTTCATCCAAATTGAAAGACAGAAGTTAACACAAAACAAAGTACAACTAAATACTATATTTACACATATAATATATATATATATATATATATATATATATATATATATATATATATATATATAAAACAATCAATATTTATTTTTTGTTGGGTGGGTGCATGAAGTTTGACTTAATACTCTGAGTATTAAGTCGAGCTTCATGGGTGGGTGGGTTCCAAACTGTTCCAAACATACAAATGAGAGAGTTTCTTTTGACGTTTCATCGTCCAGTTCAAAAATTTGTACTAGATGGCGCTACCCCACTATAGCGACCTAACTTTTTCTGAAGAAGTAAACGAAGAAGTATTTACCTAATAGAAAATAGCAAAGAAAATAGTCTGTCTGAGTAATACACGAAAAGTCATTGTGTTTATTTATCTTACTCTATGCATTGTGTTGGCTTATGAAAGCTTTGGAGTGTCTCTGTGCAGATGGGTTTTGTTGTTATTTTTTTATGCTTGGTGATTAAGTAGTCCATTTATTACAACCAAACTATGTTTGCACTGACCATGGATGGGGGCCCATCCCTGCCGCACACTCACATTGAGCTTCTAATATTATGTGATTGACAACTTTTCGAATGACATTATATTACTTAATGTTTTTCGCATTTCTGTTGCACATTATACCAGCCACAAAATAAACACCTTCAGTATTATCATAGGTTAATCGGGTAGTAATGAGCGGTTTTCCTTTGACAGATAATACGTCAAAATTAGTTCCAAATCTTTTAATAGATGTCACTATTTCCAGTCAGCTGTCAAACTATTATATATTTTATAGTCGTTGGTAGCCATAGATATAGTTTGGTAGCACAGATTATATTAGCATATATATTTACTGTGTTGGTAGTATATAAGTAGTCTGTGGTTCTATCAATAAGACAAATAAATTTTATTATTTAATAAAGAAAGATTGAGATTGCAGTTTAGCATAAAAAACCATACAAACAACATAGATAACTAAATAAAAACTATGAACCTTTGCACAAGAATAGCTTTTTTCCCCGTAAGCTTCGCATTTCTTTTCTTCAGCTCTGCTTTCAAAGCAGCGAGTGACCACGATCCGTAGTCCTTGTCCATGATGCACGGCACGGCCAATCCCGTTCAAACGTCTTGTCCAAATCGCAAAGGCAAACTCAAAGTTCGTAGAATACGCCAAGGGTTTTTGTCTCCGCAACTATTTTGTCACTCGCATCAAGTCTACAGGTTAGTATGAAAGTGCACGCACGTAGCGACGCGACACCCGGGCACAGAATAATGACCCAGGAGACTTTCTTGTCCGCGGGTTCGAAGACAAGCCCGCGACGCAACTGTCTCCTTCTCTATTGGTTTCAATGCAAGTGCGCGCACGGCGACAAATAAGTTGCCGGTAGGCCAGTACTTAGCTACTCAACCGTCGCCCGGGGTGATAGCGGTGATAGTGTGTAGTAACGGAAAATCTACATACGCTTCCTACTATCGATCTAAAATATAGTTAACTAGTTTTCCGCCCGAGGCTTCGCCCGCTAGGACTACACGACGTTATCCCGCGGGAATGTGATATTTTTTCGGGATAAAAAGTAGCCTATGTTCCTCTCTAGGCTACAAAGTAGGTATCTGTATCCCAAACTTCAGCCAAATCCATTCAGCCGTTTTGGCGGGATTGAGTAACAAACATCCAAACATCTAAACTTTCACATTTATAATATTATAAGTAGGAAGTAAGATATCCTTAATATTATTAAAATACTTTTTAAAATGCCAGTAGTAGAAGAAGATATTGATAACTGTTATACAATAAAAATTTAAAAGAATATTCAGATGTTCATGCTAAATCTTAAGCTTAGGGAGAAGTTTGCCAGCAGCTATTGCAGGTTTCCAGGTTCTTCGGCTTTTTTAGACAAGTGCACAGACCACAACCGCCTCTTCGGAATTCATGTTGATGACTGCGAGCAAAAATTACAAAAAAGTTGTGTTGCTGTCGCTCTCGTGTGCGCATCTTTTCGCGGCGAAGAGACGGCCGGCGACGACAGAGACAATTAAATTGCCGCGTATCTAAGTCACCCGTGCGCGCTAGCCCTTATCTTATCATGCATAGAAGAGTCGTCAGGGCAGGCACCAGTAGGAAAAGCCAATGTCGTCGGATATAATAATCCACGGAAAATACAAACGAAAACAACGAACCACAAACAGAAGCGAACAAAACACACTGACTATACTTTTTTTACCATAGATGTATTATTCCTGTAGATGGATCACAAAAATAAGCTATAACTCACCCATCCTTTACCCCTTCTAACACTATAAAATTGTCATAAGATAGAAAGAGACATACATGTTAATCTGTTGCGTCGTAATTAGTGAATGTCTCCATTTTGACTATGCAATGCTAGATGACATTAGATGATGATGATGCAATGATAGTGCTGTGTTTTTTTTTTGTTACAAGTTATCGATAAAACATTTAAAAATAAGTTAAATGCAATGCAATACATAAAATTACAATGCATATGTATATATCGCAGGCGTATTGTATATTTCACCGTATTACATAGCAAGTAGCTGTATTGGAAAACAGCACCGCATTGTAATGCGGCGGATTCAAGATACGCCGTATTCAATACGGCTGATCGAAACTACGCCGCATTGAATAGAGCTCTTCGCGCTTTTCAATGCGGCTAGAGACTTAATGTAATAGGGCGGTTCATAATCCGCTTTTCTGTCAGTTTTTAGTACTAATCGTGTCCAAAGTGCTCACGGCCTTAGAATTTTGTTTATGCTATGAAACTTCGGCATAGGTCGAAATATGGCAAAAATTTCTTCCCTCCAGCCAGACAAAAGCGCACGCTCAGCTGATCGATCTAGTGTGGCAGTTTTTTTTTATATTTCGACGTATGCTATGCTCCAAAGAGAAAGTTGTTCAGTTTCATGGTCTAAGCAAGCCCTTTAATTTTGAATCAGTGCCAAATATGAAGTAGGTACTATAATTATACTTGAGGAGATCGATGGCTCATTTGTACGCGCATTCTGCATCCGGTGGTTGATGTTAAGCAACAATCGTTGCGGTTGGACATCTGCTATGGAATTGCCTAAAGTCAATCGTATTCATTTGCAATTCATATTGTATCAAAATAAATGTCATTCCATACAAATTGCAGCCGATTGAATTCGATATGAACTGTCAAATTAATACGATTATCTTACGCAATTGCCCCCCTGAATGGTGACCCAAAACTTTATTATCTCGGTCTCCCCTGTGCTTCGGAAGGCACGTTAAGCCGTTGGTCCTGGTTGCATTAGCAGTCGTTGGCACCCTCACCCACCAATCCGCATTGGCTTCGCGTGGTGGGTTATGGCACTTATGGTCCGTTCTACCTATGGTGTTTTCATGCACAGGGAAGGCTATATGGGCTAATTGGGCTATAGCCCAGCAGTGAGGACATTAATATGATAATGATGATACTTATACTATACTATTTATACTAGGAGGTATAGTCGTAACACTGAACGAGATTTCTAATCAATTTATTAAATTAAATAATCTGCTGAATGATATCAACAAATAAAATACATATTTCACGCTAATTTTTATACTCTTAATGTATAATTTTTTTTAAAGTATAAATCCACAATTTGCTTTAATAAGTGCATCGAGCATATTCTTGTTTGTTGCGAAGGTCTCCAATCGTCGCCTTTTCTTACGTTTCTTATTCACGTTTCCTTTACATCGACGGCGGCGCGGCGCGCGGTGGGAAATCTGTTTAAAATTGAGAAAATTTAGTTTAGATACAAAATTGTTAACATTACAATTTTTGTTCGATATTACATAGTAAAATCGGACTACAACACTATCAGGTTGGTCAAATGTCAAAAATTCCCAATTGGCTTTAAATTATATATTTTTAGCCTAAAAACACCCGATTTTCTTCAACCAAGTCAATGTTAAACTGTGTATACACGTACAGCGATTTAGTTTTTGCAAATACGGACCAGTAAGTTATAAAAATGTGTTCGCAAAAACACAAAACAATGAGTGTGACTTACCTCTGAAATGATATGTGTTCATTATTCTCTTTCAAAACAATCACTCTGCTTGAATAACCGGGAACAGTACAGGCCATTCTTAACAAATAACAGATTTACCGCACCACACCATCAAATCTTTCTATATTTTACTACAAAAAAAGATTTTCTTTCTGAAGCATTTGTAACCAGCTGGTTAACAAACAAATATGACGTTCACTTTTAAGTGGCGCGCGGCTCATTAAGACGCACACGTTGGGCTATTGTTATCTCTTTTTAACACACGAAATGTCGCCATTTGAGAGACGAGAGTCGATTATAGAAGGAATCGTTCATATTTTTATGCTCCATCTACAGGAATAATACATCTATGTTTTTTACCCTGTGACACTGACGAGACAAACAAAGACAAAATGACACAGAAAGCATAGATTATTTTTGTTTGAGCGAGTGAGCAATCTTTATGGTCTATAACATGCCTTTGGCTACGTTCCGTTTTGCGTCAACAGCGATAATATCACTGATATCGCGCTCACACATCGTTCCGATTTGTTGTGAGCGCGACAACGAAAGCAGTAATTACGTCACGGATGACGTCACAACCGCCGCCATTTTGCGATCACGGTGATATCGTTCTCAAGCGTTAGCACTGTGAGCGGGCTGTCATATTTGACGTTTTGTTGTCAAACGTCATTGTTTGTTGTGGTTTTGTTTGAGTAATCTCTGCGTCAGTAATCTATGTCAAACTGTTGGTAGGTGAGTGAGTATACCTACTATGCGATTATTATAAGAATAGGACTGTCAAACGGCATTTTTGATCTTTGTTCCTTTTCTTGCACATCCTACACCCTGAAGTGGAAGCGAAACGCAAACAAATATGGCCGTTTTGACAGTCCTATTCTTATAATAATCGCATAGTAGGTACTTTTGGGACTAGCCGCTTTGATAACGACGATGAACCATACACATTCATCTTATAGTTAGCTGGTTGTGGTAAAACGCCAGTAATTGGGTTCTATGGTCCTTATTTAGATGTTATAGTATTCTCAAAACTTCTTGGCGGTTCAGCGAACACAGCCACAAGTCATGTTGACGAATTTTCAAGTAAAAGTTGTCGTTGCATTTTCTTTTATTTTAGCAGTGTTATGAAATCCTACTTACATTTTAGAGACTTCAGTCATTAAACCCCAAATAACATTTTACTTGCAGTATTTTTTTTCATCTAAGCGCACGGCAGTGTGCCAGCCAAGTTCAGGAAAGGACGCCAATCAATAAATCCCAAATAACATTTCACTTGCAGTAAAGTTTTCTTTGACGCACGGCAGTGTGCCAGCCAAGTTCATGAGAAAACGAACCACGCACGATTATGCGTATACCTATTTATTTTAACGTCTTAATCGTAGGAGTGCCATAGGCTATTTTCGTTGCAAAACTAACTAGTTCATTTTAAAAATCAAATGATTTTTTTTCAGACGAACCTTATGGATAAGTTTAATTGATCGAGAAGATGTACGCAACAAATGGTCAACATATCTTCGAGTTTGTGAGGCCCATTTCGAAACCAATTCTATAATCAAGACATCAAAACGAACTGTCCTGAAAAAGGCGTTAGTGCCTTTTTCAGGACAGTTCGGTTCCCAAACTTTTGCTACCTGTCAAAAAAAAATTAAATGAAGAATCGCAAGCAACTGTGGAGACTAATGAATCTTGTACACAATATGAAAAAGTTAAATGTGACTCAAATTCACAAATAGCAACTCACGTTTCTGCAAATTCTCCCAGAAAAAGAAAGCTGAAAAACGATATTCTTGAGTGCAAGAAAGGACTATGAAGAACAGCTGCGCCAGAAACAAATATGAACCTGTTTACATCTCGATAGCGTAGCTTCTATGACGTTCACAAGTATTGTAAAAACCAATCTAAATTGAATAAACAAATTTGACTTTGACTATTAAACTACTTATATTTTTTTATTTACCTATATACGATAAAAACACAACATAGGTATTTAAATACACTTTCTTGTTTTCAAAATAGTTACCACTATTGCTTGATACAGTTCTTGCGTTATAAAGGTTTTTCAATTTTTGAAGATGACAAGTTATAAATTCAACATTTAAGAAAATATAACGGTTTTACAAAACAATAAAACCGATATTATGTGCCGAGAGGGAAAACATACAGCATTGTCTATGAAGAAGCAGTGTGTACTTAGCTTTACGATGGTGTGGTCTGGCCTTTAGCCATAGACAAAGTCGATCTTCCACTATTCGTCCGCTAGGTGTCGCCTGTGTCCCCAGCTAGGGCGGAAGGTGTTTGCCGCCATTCCGAGTCTCATAGTCTTCACCAGGAAGAACTTCCTGCAATGCTGTATGTTTTCCCTCTCGGCACATAATATCGGTTTTATTGTTTTGTAAAACCGTTATATTGATGTGCCTCCGGAAAACATACAGCATTGTCTATGAAGACGTGTTTGTTATCTGCTGGTGAAAATAATTAACACAACGCTATGATGATTAAGACATTTTATATTTATGTCTGATAAAAATAATGTTAAATTGTCATTATAATATAATAAGAAAGTTTTCAGAGTTAAAGAAAACGATCAAAATGGTTTTTACTTATTTCTAGGGAGACTAATCGTTTGCAATAATTGTTACAAAAATTATGTCTTGGACAATTTCCAATTGCCCCTAGAAAGTATTTTTTACCACCTCAAAGAGGCGAACAGATCTGCAGCTTCCTGAAGCTATCAGTAAGCACATTTTATACTTAATTTCATTTACTGCAGTATTAAGCTTTAATTAATTATTTAATTTAGTTACTTTGTCTTTTAGTCATGACCTAAAAGAAGTATTCTCTAATTATCTCGAGAAGTATTACTGGTATTACTGCCGGTATATTTGAAATGGTTTCCAAGCTGGCTATGAACATGTGAGTCAGTTTCAAGCCCAAAATATGGAATAAGAAAACTGTTTTAATGGACTCTGCGTCCAGATGATAAGAATAGTACTTTGCTGATATACTAGCGATATCGAGGAGTTAATAATCTTAGACTTGGTTGGCAGAAAGCCACTTTAGGAATAGACTTGGGTCCCAACCACATTTAAAATTTCGTTTCAAGTTTCAGTTGGAGAATTATAGTTTTTCTCTGTGAAGTCCAAAGATTATAATAATTTTTCTGTTACAATAGATTTATCAAGAATTTATGCGATATTATAAGGCTTAGTCAAGAGATGTTAAGGATCGTCTTGATTATCACCATCTAAAATATCTTCTACTTGCTGGCATATAAGCCGTTTAGGTAGATTTACGTCAGTTTTGTTTTTATTTAATAAATCTTTTCCTTCTTATGACCACTCATATTTGACTACCCCACCCCCAATTTTTTAAATTTTCAGGTGATTTGTAATGCTTGAACCTGTGGAGGTGGCAGTAACAACGTTATACCTATCAGCGTCTTGGACAAGTGCGGGATTTCACGCGTGTGATCCAGAGATCGCGATTTCGGAACTTGTGATCAGAGAAAGAAAGCTCGAGTACACTCTGGCTCGACTATCATGCATGTTCTGTATAGATGAGTGCCCCAACTCTACTCGGAAGCGTCCGTTAGCTAGAAAGTGAGTAACTGGAGGTTCTAGTATTTTTGTCGAGTGGTTTATGGCTCCGCGCCACAACACACACAGCTGTGTGGCTCCGCGCCACATCATCTCTTGGCATACCTTTGTAGGAATCGAGATAGTATGTCGAAGTTACATTTTGTCGAATTAGCGTTACAATATTTGTGAGTAGTAGCGGCAGTGCGGCCGTGCCGTGGCCTACAGAATCTCGCCGGCCGCGCTATTACGCATAACGAAATTGGCAAAGCTCCGCCAGGGTACAGCAGACTCTAAAGTGCACGCAGGCCAGGCAGTACCTCTGTTCTATGAAGCGATCTAGACTCCTGTTGAATTTGTCTACTTGCTACTAAATTATTCGCTATATTTTGAATTTTCTGCTGTATTTCGCCGAATTCGGGAATATTCCCAGTGTTGAGAGGGCGTTAGGGTAGGTTTTTAGTAACTGACTGTACAAACCAGGTTTCTCCAGGTGTCTAACGGCCTCCGCAGTTTCTTGGTCCATCGGTCTATTAGTAGGCAGGTAAGACCTTGACGAACTTCCGGGTCGGGATAGGGTGTCCGCGACCCTGCAGGTAAGACCTTGACAAACTTCCGGGTCGGGATAGGGTGTCCGCGATCCGGCACGTTACTGGGTCTCAGCGACCCAGCACGTTAGTGTTGCAATAATTTTCTACGAACTTTCGCTGGTAGGGTCTACGCGACCCAGCACGTTACTGGGTATCCGCGACCCAGCACGTTGCTGTTGCAATAATTTTCGACGAACTTTCGCTGATAGGGTCTCCGCGACCCAGCACGTTACCGGGTCTCCGCGACCCAGCACGTTGCTGTTGCAATAATTTTCAACGAACTCTCGCTGATAGGGTCTCCGCGACCCAGCACGTTGCCGTTACAATAATTTTCGACGAACTATCGCTGATAGGGTCTCCGCGACCCAGCACGTTACTGGGTCTTTGCGACCCAGCACGTTGCATTTGCAATAATTTTCGACGAACTTTTGCTGATAGGGTCTCCGCGACCCAGCACGTTGCTGTTGCAATAATTTTCGACGAACTCTCGCTGATAGGGTCTCCGCGACCCAGCACGTTATTGGGTCTTTGCGATCCAGCACGTTGCAGTTGCAATAATTTTCGACGAACTCTCGCTGATAGGGTCTCCGCGACCCAGCACGTTACTGGGTCTCTGCGACCCAGCACGTTACTGTTGCAAAAGTGTATCAGCCTCCGCGTCGCAGCCTGTAGGCGCAACTTAGTAGGTGTAGGTCGTCATGACCTGACCTCTCAAACACTAAGCGGTTATATGAGACTGCGCTGCTGTCAGATCCCACAAACGAAAATGCAAACACAAAAACGAACCTTGATAATTGGTCCTTAAAACCACCCGATGCGATTGTGCAGTAGGGATACGAGTGTAGATTCCTTTACTCTAGTTTTATATCTAGTTTTTTTTTTTCCATTCAGTCTCCAAGCTGAAGGAACACCGACTTCACGGAATGTGAAATATGACAGTGACTAGTTCTGACAAGTTATATGTGTTGGTGATGTAATTATAATTAGGTACTGTCTGCGCAAGTAATAATAAATAAAAAAGTGATGAGTTATTTTAATTAACTATTCGTTCAGCTTTCGAAGATTGTATGCATTATTCCATTGCTTTTCTTCCGCAGAAAAGGCTTGGAAATGAGACTGGGAGTCTTGTTTATAACAAACAGACCATAATCCTTCCTTTCAAAAGTGCCCGGATCAATCTGTTGTTACTGGTAATGTCATTGCATGTACATGTACTGGTATTGTCATTGCACTGGTATTGTCATTTAATGTTTCACTGTTACTTGTGAAGGCATTATTTTCTTTAAAAAAATGGTTAATGTGTGGCAAGAGCAAGATACACACATGAGATTCACTATTATTAACCCGCACAGATCAGTTTTGCATATATAGAGGTAACTATATTGTGTTGACAAAACACACAGTTGGTAGTACGACCATAATGAAATACTATATAAACGTGTATAAAACAAACGTTACCTGTAATGTGCAAGATAGTGAAAGCCCAATTTACATGTGGGGTACTAACATTACGTTCTAATAAGATATATGAAGAAAATAATGTCAAATGTACGAAATAGCACATTGCTTTAATTTTTCAGTCTGTTTTATTATATTTTCGTTGCCGATGTGAAAGGAATTTGTTCCGTGAACATTTCTTAAATAATTTCAAAGATGAGGGTAGGTAAAAACCCAAGCTCATTTCTGGGAGCAAACGTAGCCTTTTTAATAAAATTCTACCGCCTTTAAATCAATTCACCTTTGTGTAAGTAAATTCAAAAGTTTATAAAGATTCACCCATGGGCAAAAGGGATAAAGACCCGCAATGCATGGTATTGATGTAACATAAACACTAGGCATTATGTTTTTTTTTCTCTTTTTATTAATAATGTGTAATGAGTAACGATATAAATATCCTTAGCTCAGAAAACGCTAGCAAGTTTATTGTGCCTGCTATTCATGTTGGTTAGAAAAAATCGTAAACATAACTCTTTATTATTTTTAATTTCAATACCGGGTTGGTTAAAACATATCATGCAAAGCTTAAGCTTAAGCTTCCCTACAATTGTAGTGAACGTATTGCCGATTTTAAGAGTAACAAGGTTGAAATTCCATCATAAGTTTGAAAAGTTTCTTGTCAACTGGTTTGATGAACTTTCTATGTACATTTACTTAGTTCTAACAGTTTTGCATAATTATCCAGTTGGTGTCTTGACGTTGATACAAATCGGCTTAGTCAAGTTCTCATCAGTATTGTATTTGTAAAAAGACTGACCTGATATATCACGCATCGATCCGAGGATCGACCGTTACCTCAGCTCTTAGTTTCCTTTTCTCGGTGTTTGATGCTTGTTGATCAGTCTCACTGGAGCTGCTGGTCAAACTTTCCTCTTGTACTGGATCCCTCTCGTCGATGTCGATGTAATGGAGCCCGTTGACCAACGCCATATTTTTCCGCAAATTCCGTAATAACCGAGAAAAAAATAACAAATTTAATATAGATCGTTTATGAAAGACGTTAACAATTAACGTGTGAGTTGAATTTCCGATCTTTATTTGAAGATCATGAAGATTCAGGACGATTTTCGTCCGTACGTGACGAAAGTACACAACGCTATGAGACTCGGAATGGCGGCAAACACCTTCCGCCCTAGCTGGGGACACAGGCGACACCTAGCGGACGAATAGTGGAAGATCGACTTTGTCTATGGCTAAAGGCCAGACCACACCATCGTAAAGCTAAGTACACACTGCTTCTTCATAGACAATGCTGTATGTTTTCCGGAGGCACATCAATATTAATTATTTGAAGTTCTTGAACGAAAAAATTTATGGAACTTGTAACCCATTTAGATTTCAACTATTTTTCGCTGAACTTGGCACCTTTTTTACCTTTATGTTTTCGTCGAACTTACTTACTTAGTGCCTTTTTCACGTTTATGTTTTTAGTGGGATAACCATAGATGTATTATTCCTGTAGATGGATCACAAAAATAAGCTATGACTCACCCATCCTTTACCCCTTTTAACACTATCAAATTGTCATAAGATAGAAAGAGACATACATGTTAATCTGTTGCGTCGACATTAGTGAATGTCTCCATTTTGACTATCCCTCTGAGTACTGAATCCGACTATCCAATGCTAGATGATGATGACGCAATGATAGTGCTGTGGTTTTTTTCATAACAAATTATCGATAAAAGATGTAAAAATAATTTGAATGCAATGCGATACATAAAATTACAATGTATATGTATATATCGCAGGCGTATTGTATATTTCACCGTATTACATAGCAACTAGCTGTATTGGAAAACAGCACCGCATTGTAATGCGGCGGATTCAAGATACGCCGTATTCAATACGGCTGATCGAAAGTACGCCGCATTGAATAGAGCGCTTCGCGGTTTTCAATACGGCTAGACTTAATGTAATTGGGCGGTTCATAATCCGCTTTTCTGTCAGTTTTAGTAGGTATTTTTTTTTTATTTATCCACAACGGGGTAGCACTTAGCCTTCATTACACCTGATGATAAGTGGTGATAAGGCTGAAGGTGGAAGCGCACTACTCCCGGAATCCTCAATCACTGAGGAACTGGAAATGAATGAAATGAAATGAATGAAATGAAATGAATGAATGAAATGAAATGAATGAAATATATTTATTTTTGCGCATGAAAAGGGTTACATTTTGTGATCTTAAATTTTTGTGTTGCCTCTCCTCTTCAGCTAACAAAAGTAGCATGCAAAAGTCAAACATTAATTAGGTACTTATGACAAATTAATTTCAATTTACAATATTTTAGTCATTAATAAAAATAAATAATTTAAACAATCTAATAAATTTCTAGTAGAAAAAAAAAAGAAACATTATTTATCTGTAACGGCTGAAGGCCTTAAATACCAGAGCCAATAAAAGTTCATATTGTCTATGGCAGACCATAAATATAACAGCCATAGACAAGACAACCGAATCAAATGTCATGCATGTCACACACACACACAAACACATTTTATTAAAAAAAGAAAATGTCAATAGTATAGTTTTTCATACGGATAAATAAAATAAACATCATGTCATAAACTAAAACTAACTAAATTAATACAATAAAACAATAATACTGTGAATGTCAGGTGTGATCAGATTTTAAATGTCAAGCATTACAAGTGATCAAAACACAACACAAGCCAATAAGTGTTTTTGCATTTCTCACTTAACATGTTTAGGTACATAATTTACATTTGATATGAGTGAGAAAATCCTGCACTGAATAAAATAAGTGTGCCATAAGCCACCTATGTAGTTCTTTTTCAAATTGATTTACAATAAGCCCTTTAATTGTTTCAGGAATTTTATTGAATATACACAAACTCATCCAAAAACAACTTTTTTGCATACATGCACTTTTTGGAATAATAGATGACACTAACCTATTTCTATTTCTTGTGCTTCGAGGATATACGTCTAAGGTAAGATTTTTAATTTTTTAAATAAAGGTGCACATGGCTCATCTGGTGCAGTGCCACATATTGCCCGTATACATTTCTTCTGAGAAATAAATACTTTATTCACATCTGTGCTGTTGCCCCATATGATTAGACCGTATCGGAGAACAGACTCAACATAAGCAAAGTATGCTGTACATGCTGCACCTTGAGAGGCAACTTTAGTTAGTTTATAGAGTGCATAAGTGAATCTATTTATTTTGTTGCATGTGCTAGTGATATGATGCTTCCAATCCAACTTGTGATCGATCTCTATACCCAGAAACTTTGTTAACTCTGTGCCGTGTAATCCTAGTCCTTTATAGTTTATATTTAATGATTGATGGGGTATCTTGTTAAAATTCATAAAATAAGTTTTGTCAATATTAATGAGTAAATTATTCTCTTTAAGCCAATTTGTTATTATGTTCATAGTATTGTTAATTTCATCAGTGTGGTCATTTAATGTCAAATGTTTGTTTGTAGTCACTATAATGGAGATGTCATCAGCAAATAAGATGCAGCGGTGCTTTGTCAAGTTTGGCAAGTTATTTATATAAATGAGGAATAGAAGAGGGCCTAGAACACTCCCTTGAGGTACTCCGAACTTGTTTTCCTTAAAATCCGAAAGAAATTTTTTGGTTGTATTGTTATTGTCAAGTTTTTCTACTTCAACAGCTTGCATCCTATTGCTCAAGTACGTTTTCAACCAATTTAGTGCCGGACCCCTAATTCCATAGTTTTCTAATTTTTCTAATAGTGCATCATGCCGACAAAAATCAAACGCCCTGGACATGTCCAGGAAAAGGGCTGTCGTGTACTTATTATTATTTAGATTCATTAGGATTTCATTGACTAAGTTAAATATAGCATGGGTTGTAGATTTCTTCTTTTGAAATCCGAATTGATCTTGTTTTAAAACACCATACTTTTCAAGAAACGACATGAGTTTGTCAAGCATGATTTTTTCATAGATCTTAGACATAATTGATATTAAAGTAATAGGTCTATAATTGTCAACAATTGTTTTTTCATTTTTTTTATAAAGAGGTTTTACTATGGAATTTTTCAACTTGTCTGGAAAGGTTCCAGAGGACAAAGACATATTAATCAGATACGTTAGAACAGGGGCTATTTCTTCAGAACATGCCTTTAGAACTTTAGTGTGAATGTTGTCATATCCTACAGAGTTTGTGTTTTTAAGAGACTTTATATTTTTCTTAACACAATATTCATCGACTGGAGTCAGATAAATTGAATTTATTAAATTACCGGTGGAAAAGTCATTATTTGGTTTTGGAAGAGAGTCATTAGTGATATTAATAAAATGGTCATTGAAGATATTAGCAATGTCTGTTGGGTTATAAATATTTTGGTCATTATAGTCAATAGTTTCAATATAGTTGTTACATGTCAGTTTGGTATTTGTTTCTTGATGTATAATTTTCCAAGTCGCTTTGCATGCATTACTTTTTCTATTTTTTAAAATGTATTTATTATTCGATTGTTTTTTTGCCTGTAATATACATTGTTTTAGCGTTTTAGAGTAGGTTAGGTATTTCTTTTTAGTTGTGTATGTTTTCCTTTTGTAGTGGCATAAACGGAGTGCTCTATTTGTTGCACAGCTTTTTCTAATACCTTTGGAAATCCAATGCTGGTTTGAGTTAGTCCTAATAGTAACTTTGCATACTGGAAAACATAGCTTATATAGAAGGCAGAACCAGTCATGGAATTTATTAAATGCTTCATTTGGATTTCCCTCGCTGTATACTTCTGAAAAAGTGAGGCATGACAGGTGTTTTTTAAATTTTGCAATATTTTCCTCTGAGTAACATCTCTTGAAAGTGTGTACTTGTTTAGCTATTGGTGGTTTTATTTTAATGCGAAAACTGAGTAGCTGTGCAGTATCATGGTCAGATAAGCATAGAGGGAGAAGAGAGCTCTTCGCACCTTTGACATTACTAAAAATGTGATCGATACATGATAAGCCTCTTGTTGGCTGGGTTATATGCTGTATTAGATTATAATTACTAAGTAAGGCTTTGATTTGTGTAGTAACATTGTTATCTAGTATGGTGTTTATATTTATGTCCCCAACAATAATTATTCTTTGTTTATGATGTTTTTGTATGTATTTATGTAATAAGTGTTCAAACTTTTCAAAGAATAGCTCATAATGTCGTTTGTTTGTAGCGGTTGAGCTACGGTATAAGCAAACTACTATAATATTGCACAGCGGAATTAAGATAGAGCAGCATTCAAAATGAAAATTGACTGAAAGCTCATCAAATAAGTTAACTTTTTTGAACATAATACCTTTTTTTACCATGATACATGTGCCACCTCTTTTTTTATTCCGTCCATAATGTATTGCAAGTTCATAATTATGCAAACAAATATTTTTTTCCTCGCCATTTTTTACAAAAGTTTCAGAAAAGCACAATACGTCCGGACATAGATTACTGTCAAGCTCTGTTAGTGTAACCTCAATAATCTCTTTTTTAGAAAGAAAACCCTGAATATTTTGATGTAGAATTACAAAGTTATTATTTTTAGGCACGAAAAAATTTTGGGCTAGTCTCTATAGGAGTCACACTATTTTTTGAAATATTAGTCCTAGGAAAATAGTATGGAATAGTGCCTTTTTTAACTAAAGTCGCATTGCAAGTAATATTTTTATTATCAATTACAGGATTTTTCAATGACTTTCTTAATTTTTGGTAGTCTTTTAAATAGTCATTTACATATTTTGGATAGTCTAGTTCTACATTTATCTTAAGGCTAATTTTCTTTTTTAAAGATGACATATTTTGGTATTTAGTCAATATTTGTTGTATGTCAATGTAAATACAATTTTGATAGTTTTTTATTAATTGATTAATTTGTGTGTTTAGTTTAGGGATATTTAAATAATAATTATGTCTAACACTTAGTATTAGTATTCTGCCCTTCTTCAATTTACACAGCGTATTACATAGACCTGACATAATGGTGTAAGGATTTTTATCATTTGATCCTACCGAGAGCACCAGAACGTCATCATTTGTCATAGTTTGAAGTACAGGATCACAGCTCGATAGTACTTGAGAGCTTAATGCATAAGGCTTAACTATACTAGTAACGTTGTACTCGTCGTTCCATCTACCGCATCTCGCCTTCCTTAGTTCTTCAGCTAGACCACATACTTGCTGATCACCGATAATGAATATGTTTTTCTGTTTGTTTATCATACCACTAGTGACCTCTAGTAAATGGTTGGGTAAACTATTCAACACCTGATTTGGCACGTTATCGTTGTCGGGTTCAATCTGGTAGTTACTCTCATGTATTATAGATGGCGTTGTATACTGGTCAGAGTTAATATCATTTTCGTCTTGTTCGAAATTCAAAACCGTCCTGTTCAAGTTCCTTCTGCTTCTTCTTAATGTTACATTTTTCTTTTGACTTGTATTACATATTTCTGTCAGATATTTTGTTTTGTTTTCTATAGTCAGTAACTTATTTTTAAGATTAGTATTTTCCAATAAAATATTTTCAATTTCATTTTCTGCTATAAGTAATTTCTCCTTCAGTTCCATATTTCGTTTTTCTAAGTATTCTAATCTTTCCTCAATATTTATTCGTCGTAAATCTGGGCAACTACTATTTATTCGGCTACTTTGCGAAGTTGACATAATATTGTCTGTGTGTTCGACATCCGACAGAGATTCGAATGAGTTGCTCGTGGATATATTTATTCTATAATTGTCATTTTTTTTCATACAGTTGTCAATTTGATTTTCACATATACATTTGTCACATTTCCATGTCAATTTATTTTCATTTGTCATTAAATTAAATCTTTTGGTCGTAATATTTTCACAATTTAAATGATATTTAAACATACAGTTCATGCATAATATAAATTCGCGATTTAGGATTTTCTTTTTGCATTTATTGCAATTTGGTTCCATCGCTATTATTATGTGAAATTTTCTAGTGTGCTTTGATGTTGACTATACTAAAGTGTTTTTTCATATGATTACGCCAGATGTCGCTAGTAGTCTTTCACGGAGCAATAAACTCGGTCAGCTGATAGGTAATAGCATCTACACACGTTCCGATCCGACCGCCGATTTGGTCTGCTCCAGACCAAATCTAGACGTGTGTAGCGTAGTCGTCCGACCATAATTATTATTATTCGTGTTTGACGCGGTCGGCCGGATTTGGTTCGCACGAACTTCACTTCCTACCAAATCGGAACGTGTGTAGGCTTCCGACCGGACCAACTTGGCAGTGTTGACAATTTTGGAGGTTTTCCCCTAGATTTAGGGAGAAAATATGTAAAAGCGGAAATATTTAAAGCAGATCAGAGTATTCAATTTAATGCTCGTTCATGAGTTTTACGTAGGACTGAACGAACGAAAGGTTTAAATATGGCCATTTATGAAAAGATTCTATTTATCTATTTGTTTTTTTAGAATATTTTGTTTAAAAACTAGCAATTTGTCGTAAAACTAAATATATATAAAAAGGGCATAGCACCATATCAATAAGTGATGCTTTTAGTAAATATTTAGCATGTTTCGTATTTTAATGAAAATAACAGAAAATTAAAAAAGAATGAAATTGTTTTTTTTTATAGTAATAAAACATTAAAAACCGAAAATATTTTTCTTTTTAATTTATTTATTGCAAGCAAATTGATGTTTTCAGTATTTATAAATAATAATAATATTGGGAGATTAGCAGTGGCTGGCAACACTGCAACAACGGCTAGAGGTCGGCCAGACCAAATCGGAACGTGTGTAGCGCCGACCGATTTGGTCTGGCAGATTTGGTTTGAACGTGTGTAGGCGCGGATCAGATCTGCAGTGAAGTTCACCCGCACCAAATCTGCGGTCGGATAGGAGCGTGTGTAGCGGCTATAACAATGAGTCAGCTGTCAATTGTTTACTTTATTTAAATCTGACAAACGATCACTATGCACCTTATTTCACTGTTTTTTTGTATTTGCACTGTTATTTTATTAATTATGACGAAATATTTCCTTTTTTAAAACTTTAACTTTTATTTTTATTTAGATCACGTCACTTTGAGTGTTTATTTCTACACTTACTTTGTAATATTGCTTGGTGGACAGCAACAATATTTTAAGTAGCGTTTAAAACATGTTACACTGTGAGGATTTTCTTAGTAACACTTGTAGCACTGTATACTTGTAACTTAGATGTAATAATAAACTTTAAGCACTATAAAATGGTTTTTTCAATTTTTAATCTTTTTTAAAGTACGGACTCGATCTTTTGCGTGGCTAGTAGCGCCATCTACTGTGCTGGCTATCTTATCTCTAACTGCCGGAACACAATAATGCTGAAAACATCAGTGTTATGGCGTCAGGCTTAGATAAGATGGTGGTAGCTAGCCAGGCGGACTAAGAACAAGTCCTACCACCAACCAAACCGAATACAATATGTACCCCCAATGGGAATCGAACCCGGGACCTCTTGGTCTGAAATCGGTGGTATGAACCACTAGACCACAGAGGCGGTTAAAAGCCGTGAGCACTTTGGACACAATCGTGTCCAAAGTGCTCACGGCCTTAGAATTTTGTTTATGCTATGAAACTTCAGCATAGGTCGAATATGGCAAAAAAAAATTCCCTCCAGACAATAGCGCACGCTCAGCTGATGGATCTAGTGTGGCAGAATATTTTTTTTTATATTTCGACGTATGCTATGGTTCAAAGAGAAAGTTGTTCAGTTTCATGGTCTAAGCAAGCCCTTTAATTTTGAATCAGTGCCAAATATGAAGTAGGTACTATAATTATACTTGAGGAGGTCGATGGCTTATTGGTACGCGCATTCTGCATCCGGTCGTTGATGTTGAGCAACATTCGTTGCGGTTGGACATCTGAATGGTGACCAAAACTTTAATATCTCGGTCTTCTCTGTGCTTCGGATGGCACGTTAAGCCGTTGGTCCCGGTTGCATTAGCAGTCGTTGGCACCCTCACCCACCAATCCGTTGCGTTCGCGTTCGCGTGGTGGGTTATGGCACTTATGGCCCGTTCTACCTGTGGTGTTTTCTTGCACAGGGAAGGCCCAGTAGTGAGGACATTAATATGATAATGATGATAATTGTACTATTTATACTAGGAGGTATAGTCGTAAAACTGAACAAGATTTCTAACCAATTTATTAAATTAAATTATCTGCTGAATGATATCAAGTAAAAACATACAGATTTCACGCTAATTTTTATACTCTTAATGTATTCAATTTTTTAAGTATAAATCCACAATTTGCTTTAATAAGTGCATCGAGCATATTCTTGTTTGTTGCGAAGCTTTCCAATCGTCGCCTTTTCTTACGTTTCTTATTCACGTTTCCTTTACATCGACGGCGGCGCGGCGGTGGGAAATCTGTTAAGAATTGAGAAAAATTTAGTTTAAATACAAAATTGTTAACACTACAATTTTTTATCGATATAACATAATGAAATCGGACTACAACACTATCAGGTTGGTCAAATGTCAAAAAATCCCAATAGGCTTTAATATTTTTAGCCTAAAAACACCCGATTTCCTTCAACCAAGTCAATGTTAAACTGTATATACACGTACAGCGATTTAGTTTTTGCAAATACGGACCAAAAATGTGTTCGCAAAAACACAAAACAATGAGTGTGACTTACCTCTGAAATAATATGTGTTCATTATTCTCTTTCAAAACACTCACTCTGCTTGAATAACTGGGAACAGTACAGGCCATTCTTAACAAACAACAGATTTACCGCACCACACCATCAAATCTTTCTATATTTTTGTACAAAAAAAGCTTTTCTTTCTGAAGCATTTGTTAACCAGCTGGTTAATAAACAAATATGACGTTTACTTTCATGTAGCGCGCAGCTCATTAAGACGCACACGTTGGGCTATTGTTATCTCTTTTTAACACACGACATGTCGCCATTTGAGAGACGAGAGTCGATTATAGAGGGAATTGTTCATTTTCTTATGCTCCATCTACAGGAATAATACATCTATGGGGATAACTATCATACCATATTTATATCTTGTTCATAGAGTTCATTATAACATATAGGAATGGAATACATTACAACATAATAGGTACGGTATAGGTACAATAGGATCTTGTCTTCGTCGTGTCGTGTGTGGCGTCGGGACTTTAAATGGATATTAGATGCTCTGTTTACCATCTAAGCAGCATCTAAGGCATGTAAACTTGTTACGATGTATGTATAAACGAATTTATTTATGTATGATTGTTAACTTTTACTATTTACTCCTTTTTAAATTCAGAATCAATACAGAAGCAACCCTAGTAAGTCAGACAAGGATAGGTATAGATTTTCAAAAATGGTGGGAGCGGTCCTTCTGTAAACTCTTTATTTTGTGACTGAGGTATCTTTATTTGATACAGATTGTTCTGAATCAAATAAAAACCCAAAACGTAAAAGATCTTCTGCGAGAAAAACGTGCAAACACTGCAATAAAAAGAGACGAAAAAGTCAACTGAAACTCTCAGTGTAAATGATCTTACAGAAACTGACTGTCATTGTAATATTCCGACAAATATAGAACAACATTTACCAAACAATTCGGTGATTGAACCTTCACAATCCGTCCAAACTTCCGGTTCCCAAAACCCTCAAATTGCTGATCGTACCCCTGTAGCTAGGTTACTTTACCAAGCTTCAGATGCGTCGCCTTACATAGTTTATATACAACGGGAACTTACATCCCCTGATGAAAATGTTATATTACATCCTGTTGCTTTAGGGCGTTTTTTAAAAAGGCATACATTTAATAACATTGTAAATGGTAGTTTGAAAAAAATTGGAAGAAACAAAGCTTCAATTTCTTTTTCTCACTTTCTAGATGCCAACAATTTCATAAATAGCAGCTTTCTAAAGCAGAACAATTACAAAGCTTTTATCCCCACCCATAATATAACCCGGATGGGTGTAGTAAGAGGTGTCCCCGCAGATTGGTCTGAGGAGGATATCATGAACAATATTTCAGTTCCCATAGGATGTGGTAATATTCTTAGAATCAGACGACTGAAGAAAAAAGTAACTGTTAATGGTAAAATAGATTTTTCTCCAATTGAAACAATAGTTCTGACTTTTGATGGACAGGTTCTTCCAAAAAGAGTGTATTTATGCTATAATGCCTTACCTGTAATTTGTATATATTCCCAACAATTCAATGCTACAAATGCTACGTCTGTGAAGTTAGCATCTCAAATGTTAGCATCTCACAAATAAACTCAATATATAATGGCATCCAGCATAGTTCTACAGTTCTTGATAAGTTTTAATAATAGTTCCGTCGATTAAACCATTAAGAGCATTGACGCGGTCGAACGCCGTTTTGCCTCAAAATAGGCAGTTTTGAACGAGATATTTTCTATGAAAACCTTATCTTAGAAACATGCTAATTTCAAATTATTGTAAACATTATCTTTGTCTAAAAAGTTAGTAAAAAACATTTTTCTTTTTATAGAGTATTTGTGAATACTGACAATTTTCCCGAACAGTGTTTTATAAACTTCACTTTTAACATCAATTTTGAAGCTCTAATTTTTTAATACCATTGAAAAAAATAGTAAACAAAAATTTCTATGTATATCTACATATCATTACGCAAATAGTTAGTAAGGAAATTAGTTTAATTTGTGATTATTTTCATACGAAATTAAAATCCAAACAAAGTGAAATTATAAAGAAATCACTGGTGGTAAACATGCAACATTTATCAATAAATTACTTTATTTTACAAAAACTTATAGTCTAACGTAAAATAAGAACATATTATCTAAAGTTTGAATACAAAAAACCTATATAATGATGCATAATTTATTTTATATAAATTTTTTTAAAGTGCTATAAAACACTCTGCGCAAAACATTTCAAATTAGTCCGCCGCTAGGCTCTTCAGAGGGAGGACGTATCGCTCGGTGCTCTGCCGTCTGCCGTTCGCTGACCTTTGCAGTGTGCTGCTTGGTGTGGTGTAGTTTGTAGTGCAACCGACACGTCTTAGTACTTTCGTCTTAGTACACTCATTAGATAGGTAATTGAAAATTGTTTACTTCTATGATCATTAGTTCACTCACACACCTAATTGTATTTATCATAATTGAATACGTATTTGTAATAGAAACTGACCCTGAAAATGATCTAACAAATAGTAATTTGTAAGGTCATTTTTTAATTTGACGACTCTGTATGAAGTAAATCAGGAGGAAAAAAATTAACCTTGACGAGTTTCTTGCCGGTACTTCTTCAAGGTCTCCTGTTCTAGGGTTTGCGAACCCATGGCGTAAATGACTGAATTATCCAAATGGGATGTTGAACTTCAAAGCGGTGTATAGGCACATGAGTACTATCAGAGTGTTGACTTCATAGATCATGCAAAATTTTGGTAGGGTTGTTACAAGAAGTTAAAATTGTTAGCTTTCTATTAGGTTACCTATTATGATGAAATATTTATTTACAAATTACTTACTCTAATCTTTCTCTTTATACATTTTATTTTTATAATTATATTTCTTTGGTACTATTTTAATAGAAAACAGCGACGCAATATCAAAAATATAAAAAAACCCAAGATAGCGGCCAACTTTTTTGTCTGTTGGCCGATTTCGATGAAACTCGATTTCTAGTACTATTTTGACAAGAAAACAGTAACGCAATGTAAAAAATATAAAAAAATCCAAGATGGCGGCCAACTTTTTTGATTGTGGGCCGATTTCGATGAAACTCGGTTTTTGGTACTATTTTGACAAGAAAATAGCAACGCAATGTCAAAAATGTAAAAAATCTAAGATGGCGCCCAATTTTTTTGTTTGTTGGCCGGTTTCGATGAAACTCGATTTCTAGTACTATTTTGACAAGAAAACAGCAAAGCAGTGTTAAAAATACTAATAAATTCAAGATGGCGGCCAACTTTTTTGTTTATTGGCAGATTTCGATGTAACTTAGTTTTTGGTACTATTTTGACAAGAAAATAACAATGCAATATCAAAAATGTAAAAAAATTCAAGATGGCGCCCAAATTTTTTGTTTGTTGGCTGATTTCGATGAAACTCGATTTCTAGTACTATTTTGACAAGAAAACAGCAACGCAATGTAAAAATATTAAAAAATCCAAAATGTCGGCTAACTTTTTGATTGTGGGCCGATTTCGATGAAACTCGGTTTTTAGTACTATTTTGGCAAGAAAATAGCAACGCAATGTCAAAAATGTAAAAAAATCCAAGATGGCGCCCAATTTTTTTGTTTGTTGGCCGATTTCGATGAAACTCGATTTCTAGTACTATTCTGACAAGAAAATAGCAACGCAATGTCAAAAACTTGAAAAAATCCAAGATGGCGCCCAAATTTTTGGTTTGTTGGCCGATTTCGATGAAACTCGATTTCTAGTACTATTTTGACAAGAAAACAGAACTGCAATGTAAAAAATATTCAGAAAACCAAGATGGCGCCGAAATTTTTTGTTTATTGGCCGATTTTGATGAAACTCGATTTCTAGTACTATTTTGACATGAAAATAGCAACGCAATGTCAAAAATGTAAAAAAATCCAAGATGGCGCCCAATTTTTTGTTTGTTGGCCGATTTCGATGAAACTCGATTTCTAGTACTATTTTGACAAGAAAATAGCAACGCAATGTCGAAAACTTGAAAAAATCCAAGATGGCGCCCAAATTTTTGGTTTGTTGGCCGATTTCGATGAAACTCGATTTCTAGTACTATTTTGACAAGAAAACAGAACTGCAATGTAAAAAAATTCAAAAAAACAAGATGGAGCCGAAATTTTTTGTTTGTTGGCTGGTTTTGATGAAACTCGATTTCTAGTACTATTTTGACATGAAAATAGCAACGCAATGTCAAAAATGTAAAAAAATCCAAGATGGCGCCCAATTTTTTTGTTTGTTGGCCGATTTCGATGAAACTCGATTTCTAGTACTATTTTGACAAGAAAATAGCAACACAATGTCAAAAACTTGAAAAAATCCAAGATGGCGCCCAAATTTTTGGTTTGTTGGCCGATTTCGATGAAACTCGATTTCTAGTACTATTTTGACAAGAAAACGGAACTGCAATGTAAAAAATATTCAAAAAACCAAGAGTGCGCCGAAATTTTTTGTTTGTTGGCCGATTTTGATGAAACTCGATTTCTAGTACTATTTTGACAAGAAAACAGCAACGCTATGTAAAAAATATAAAAAAATCCAAGATGGCGGCCAACTTTTTAGTCTGTGGGCTGATTTTGATGAAGCTTGGTTTTTGATACTATTCTGACAAGGAAATAGCAACGCAATGTTAAAAACATTAAATAATCCAAGATTAAAAACCAAGTTTTATCGAAATCGCCCCACTAACAAAAAAGTAGGCCGCCATTTAGGATTTTTGAATATTTTTAACATTGCGTTGCTGTTTTTTTGTCAAAATAGTACTAGAAATCGAGTTTCATCGAAATCGACCAACAAACAAAAAATTGGGCGCCATCTTAGATTTTTTTACATTTTTGACATTGCGTTGCTATTTTCTTGTCAAAATAGTACTAGAAATCGAGTTTCATAAAAATCGGACAACAAAAAAAAAATTCGGCGCCATCTTGGTTTTTTAATATTTTTTACATTGCAGTTCTATTTTCTTGTCAAAATAGTAATAGAAATCGAGTTTCATCGAAATCGGCCAACAAACCAAAAATTTGGGCGCCATCTTGGATTTTTTTACATTTTTGACATGGCGTTGCTATTTTCTTGTCAAAATAGTACTAGAAATCGAGTTTCATCGAAATCGGCCAACAAACCAAAAATTTGGGTGCCATCTTGGATTTTTTTAAGTTTTTGTCATTGCGTTGCTATTTTCTTGCCAAAATAGTACTAGAAATCGAGTTTCATTGAAATCGGCCAACAAACCAAAAATTTTGGTGCCATCTTGGATTTTTTTAAGTTTTTGACATTGCGTTGCTATTTTCTTGCCAAAATATTACCACAAACCGAGTTTCATCATTTCATCAAAATCGGCCTACAATCAAAAAAGTTGGCCGCCATCTTGGATTTTTAATAAAGATTGGTTAAATTCAAAATATATTTCTCTTTCGAGAGCTATTGAAAAGGCGTAGCCTGAAAACTGCTCATACGTGCTTCGCGTTGACCCTGAGCTTGTCCACTGGCTGAGCTGTCGTAAACCGGTTTTTACAGACACGCCGTGTACGGACACGCCAGTGACAAGCAGCCAGTGGTCACGCACACATGCCCAGCATGCTTGTAGTAGTGTAATCATTTCCCACCGTTCTATGAAGTCGTTTCTCTGTAATACGTAGTAGTATTTTTTTTCCTGTGGTATAGGTCTACATCAGATTGTGGTAAAAATGGTATTCTGAAATCGGTATTTTATTTCTAAACTAGCTTCCCGCCCGCGGCTTCACCCGCGTGGACTACACGACGTTATCCCGCGGGAATGTTATATTTTTCCGGGATAAAAGTAGCTTATGTTCCTCTCCAGGCTACAAAGTATCTGTGTCCTAAATTTCAGTCAAATCCGTTCAGCCGTTTTGGCGTGATTGAGTAACAAACATACAAACATACAAACATCTAAACATCCAAACATCTAAACTTTCACATTTATAATATTAGTAGGAAGTAGGATAGGATTACGTATCGAATGGTCGGTCATACATGAATAACATAAGATGAGTAAGCAAGTACTTACATACACATTTGGGAAGGATTACTTTATTAGTATTAGTTGGTAAACTTTTAAAAAATCTACTTCATATAAACAATAAAATATTGTCTATGTAGTAAACCCATTAGATTACAGCATACACTTATTATGATTATGTAAGGGTAAGTAAGGATTTAATATAAAAACTAACACTAAATAATATTTAAACTTGAGTTAAAAAGATCAATGTGATTAGCTTGACTATAGCAGGACACCGCACGTTTGACCTTGAGCGCACGTCTGATGCGAGTGAAAGTTATTCATTTACCTAAACTCGACGCGACGCATTTGGGTTTAACGCTCTTAAAATCGCGTATTGAAAAAATGAGATGCTAACTTCGCAAATACATCATAGCATCTCATCGAATTCCAAACATCTAAGCACAAAGAAGTAAAAATCCGTTAAGTTCTATGTTCTAAACAAGTGTCAACAATAGTTCTGTCGATTTTTGTCGATTTATCTATTAAAATCGCGTATTGAAAAAATGAGATGCTAACTTCGCAAATACATCATAGCATCTCATCGAATTCCAAACATCTAAGTACACAGGAGTCAAAATCCGTTGAGTTCTACGTTCTAAACAAGTGTCAACAATAGTTCTGTTGATTTTTTGTCGATTTATCCATTAAAAAAGCGTTTTAAAAAAATGAGATGCTAACTCTTAAAATCACTATTAAAAACTCTTTAATAGTGAGATGCTAGCCTAATATTGAGAGTTTTGGCTTTGGAAAAAGTTTAAAATGATAACTAGCAACTCTCTCTGTAAATGCAAAAGAGTTCCGGCCTCTAGGACTGTACGATATTTTGTAATATTTTATTCGTGTAAAAAAACTCTTAAATAGTGAGATGCTAGCCTAATATTGAGAGTTTTGGCTTTGTAAAAGGTTTAAAATGATAACCAGCAACTCTCTCTGTAAATGAAAAAGAGTTCCGGCCTCTAGGACTGTACGATATTTTGGAATATTTTTTGTGTGAAAAAACTCTTTTAATAGTGAGATGCTAGCCTAATATTCAGAGTTCTGGCTTCGAAAAAGGTTTTAAATGATAACCAGCAACTCTCTTTGTGAAATGCAAAAGAGTTCTGGCCTCTAGGACTGTGAAAAATTTTTTAATATTTTATTCGTGTAAAAAACTCTTTAATAGTGAGATGCTAGCCTAATATTGAGAGTTCTGGCTCCGGAAAAGATTTAAAATGATAACCAGCAACTCTCTCTGCTAACAGCAAAAGAGTTCTGGCCTCTAGGGCTAGCCGATATTTTGTAATAACTTTTTGTTTACAAAAAATCTAAATAATAGTGAGATGCTAGCTTAATATTCAGAGTTCTGGCTTCGAAAAAGGTTTTAAATGATAACCAGCAACTCTCTTTGTGAAATGCAAAAGAGTTCTGGCCTCTAGGACTGTGAAATATTTTGTAATATTTTATTCGTGTAAAAAACTCTTTAATAGTGAGATGCTAGACTAATATTGAGAGTACTGGCTCCGGAAAAAAATTAAAATAATAACCAGCAAGTCTCTCTGTTAAATGCAAAAGATTTCTGGCCTCTAGGACTATCCGATATTTTGTAATAACTTTTTGTTTACAAAAAATCTAAATAATAGTGAGATGCTAGCCTAATATTCAGAGTTCTGGCTTCGAAAAAGGTTTTAAATGATAAATAGCAACTCTCTCTGTGAAATGCAAAAGAGTTCCGGCCTCTAGGACTGTGCAATATTTTGTAATATTTTATTCGTGTAAAAAAACGCTTTAATACTGAGATGCTAGTCTAATATTGAGAGTTCTAGCTTCGGAAAAGGTTTAAAATGATAACCAGCAACTCGCTCTATAAAATGCAAAAAAGTTCCGGCCACTAAGACCATCCGATATTTTGTAATATTTTATTCGTGTAAAAAAACTCTTTAATAGTGAGATGCTAGCCTAATATTGAGAGTTCTGGCTCCGGAAAAAAATTAAAATAATAACTAGCAACTCTCTCTGTTAACAGCAAAAGAGTTCTGGCCTCTAGGGCTATTCGATATTTTGTAATATTTTTTTGTTTACAAAAAATATAAATAATAGTGAGATGCTAGCCTAATATTGAGAGTTCTGGCTCCGGAAAAGGTTTAAAATGATAACCAGCAACTCGCTTTATAAAATGCAAAAAAGTTCCGGCCACTAAGACTATCCGATATTTTGTAATATTTTATTCGTGTAAAAAAACGCTTTAATAGTGAGATGCTAGCCTAATATTGAGAGTTCTGGCTCGGGAAAAGGCTTTAAATGATAACCAGCAACTCTCTGTGTAAAATGCAAAAGAGTTCCGGCCTCTAGGACTATCCGATATTTTTAATTAACTTTTTGTTAATAAAAAATCTAAATAATAGTGAGATGCTAGTCTAATATTGAGAGTTCTAGCTTCGGAAAAGGTTTAAAATGATAACCAGCAACTCGCTCTATAAAATGCAAAAAAGTTCCGGCCACTAAGACCATCCGATATTTTGTAATATTTTATTCGTGTAAAAAACTCTTTAATAGTGAGATGCTAGCCTAATATCGAGAGTTCTGGTTTCGAAAAGGGATTAAAATGATAACTAGCAACTCTCTGTGTGAAATGCAAAAGAGTTCTGCCCTCTAGGACTATCCGATATTTTGTAATAACTTTTTGATTACAAAAAATCTAAATAATAGTGAGATGCTAGCCTGATATTGAGAGTTCTGGCTCCGGAAAAAAATTAAAATGATAACTAGCAACTCTCTCTGTGAAATGCAAAAAAGTTTTGGCCTCTAGGACTGTGCAATATTTTGTAATATTTTATTCGTGTAAAAAACTCTTTAATAGTGAGATGCTAGACTCATATCGAGAATTCTGGTTTCGAATAAAATATTACAAAATATCGGATGGTCTTAGTGGCCGGAACTTTTTTGCATTTTATAGAGCGAGTTGCTAGTTATCATTTTAAACCTTTTCCGAAGCTAGAACTCTCAATATTAGACTAGCATCTCACTATTATTTAGATTTTTTATTAACAAAAAGTTAATTAAAAATATCGGATAGTCCTAGAGGCCGGAACTCTTTTGCATTTTACACAGAGAGTTGCTGGTTATCATTTAAAGCCTTTTCCCGAGCCAGAACTCTCAATATTAGGCTAGCATCTCACTATTAAAGCGTTTTTTTACACGAATAAAATATTACAAAATATCGGATAGTCTTAGTGGCCGGAACTTTTTTGCATTTTATAAAGCGAGTTGCTGGTTATCATTTTAAACCTTTTCCGGAGCCAGAACTCTCAATATTAGGCTAGCATCTCACTATTATTTATATTTTTTGTAAACAAAAAAATATTACAAAATATCGAATAGCCCTAGAGGCCAGAACTCTTTTGCTGTTAACAGAGAGAGTTGCTAGTTATTATTTTAATTTTTTTCCGGAGCCAGAACTCTCAATATTAGGCTAGCATCTCACTATTAAAGAGTTTTTTTACACGAATAAAATATTACAAAATATCGGATGGTCTTAGTGGCCGGAACTTTTTTGCATTTTATAGAGCGAGTTGCTGGTTATCATTTTAAACCTTTTCCGAAGCTAGAACTCTCAATATTAGACTAGCATCTCAGTATTAAAGCGTTTTTTTACACGAATAAAATATTACAAAATATTGCACAGTCCTAGAGGCCGGAACTCTTTTGCATTTCACAGAGAGAGTTGCTATTTATCATTTAAAACCTTTTTCGAAGCCAGAACTCTGAATATTAGGCTAGCATCTCACTATTATTTAGATTTTTTGTAAACAAAAAGTTATTACAAAATATCGGATAGTCCTAGAGGCCAGAAATCTTTTGCATTTAACAGAGAGACTTGCTGGTTATTATTTTAACTTTTTTCCGGAGCCAGTACTCTCAATATTAGTCTAGCATCTCACTATTAAAGAGTTTTTTACACGAATAAAATATTACAAAATATTTCACAGTCCTAGAGGCCAGAACTCTTTTGCATTTCACAAAGAGAGTTGTGTTTGTAGGTCCAGTAGTCGGAGCGTGCAGAGGGTGGTTTTGGCTTGGAAATGAAATCTCGCACAACGGTTAATATACTCAATATATTAAACATAAAAATGTCGTCTGATTATAAAGATTCATGCGGATAAAATTATACAGGAAAAACACAGGTGACGGCCATGAGGCCATGACCAGAAGATGTCAGATCAATGACAGCGCGATTGACTTATCTAACTTTTCTCATAAAAGTTATGCAAAGGCAACCACGACATACTGCCTAGTATTCACAGTATATAGTGTACTTAAAGCTAATTTAACACTTCCCCTTACACTATACACTACAGGCATCAAACATATACCTATGACTCTACATTACAAGTACAAGAGCATATACACTAAGTTAAGAAAAATTGTAAAAACATTTTACAAACTTCTAACCAGTAACTTAAAACTCAGTACCACTTACATAGGCATCACATTCAAACCCTTCATGAAACCATGATGTTTTGTTGAAGACAAAGCCTTGGTTAAGATATCAGCTATCATACAATCAGTCTGCAAGTAAGTCACAGTAATTAAACCTCTACTTATCAAATCTTTTACAAAATGATGCCGAATATCTATGTGCTTTGTCCTCTTATGACACTCTTTTGAATCTAAAAGCCTAATAGCACTCATATTATCATTTCTTAATTTACATTGAAGCCGGCATCCTGTCAATTCCTTCCAAAAATTACACATAAACAGGATGTCTTTACAACAGTCACTGATAGCCAGATATTCCGCCTCAGTGCTGGATAAAGCGACGCAGCGTTGTTTTCTACATTCCCAGTTAATAGTATTGCTGCCTAGTCTCAACACAAAACCACTAAAAGATTTCCTGTCAACAGGGTCATTCGCCCAGTCTGCGTCTGCAAAAGCTTCTAAACAAAAAATATTCTTTTCAGACCTTTTGAAAACTAATCCATAGTGCATTGTTTTCTTCAAATAGCGAAGTACCCTTTTGGCAGCTACCCAATGACATTTATTAAAATTATTATTAAATTGACTCAACAAACTACAACTATAAGCAATGTCAGGTCGTGTACACACACATAAATACATTAATAAGCCAATTAATTCTCTATATTGAAACTCTGTCAAACAAGTATCATTTCTATTTTCATTATTAAATTTTTCATTCACAACCATAGGTGTAGATACCTCTTTAGCATCTAACATATCAAATCTAGTCAATAACCTTTTAATATACTCGGTCTGTTTCAAAATTAAAACACCCTTTGACCTATCTCTTTGAACATTCATTCCTAAGCAGTTCTTTATTTCACCTAAGTTTTTAACACAATAGTTTTTGGACAATAGATCAATTAAACATTCTTTTTCTTTCAAATTGTTTGTGAAAATAAAAAAAAATCATCGACATAGACCGCTAAGATTGTTAAGTTATTATTATTATTACCTTTCTTAACATATACACAGGGTTCACATTTTGTTTGAGAGTAACCATGCTTGACCAACAAATTATTAATTGTCATGTTCCAAACTCTACTCGCTTGTTTTAAACCATAAATACTTTTTCACAATAAGCAAACTTTGTTTCTGTCAACAACAAAACCAGGAGGCTGCTCCATATTTATCTCTTCCTCTAAAGTACCATTTAAGAAAGCTGTTGTAATATCTACATGATTAATATCCATATTTAATTCATTAGCTAGGTTGAAAAGAACACGCATTGTGGAATGCCGTACAACGGGGGCAAAAGTTTTGTCATAATCCACCCCAGGTTCCTGACTAAACCCGCGAGCTTCTAAACGAGCCTTAAATTTATCAAAGCATCCTGAAGTGTCTTGTTTGACTTTATACACCCACTTACACTTAATGATATTCCTATCAACTGGCCTGTCCACCAATGTCCATACACCATTCTTAGTAAGAGATTGATACTCTATGTTCATAGCATCCTTCCATTTTAACTTATTAGTACTAGCCAATGCATCTTCATAGGATTGAGGTTCATAAAAAAGGTAAGCTTGAGAAAAAAGTGACAATGATAATCATCAAACTTTTTGGGTACAGTACCTCTTGTAGATCTCACGGGACGCAGCGAACACCGTGGCTCCGGCGCCGTCATCGTGATGTCAACCTCCGTGTCCTCAGAATCACTACATGACATAAATTCGATTGGACTCTCAAAATGCAAACTTGTGTCACCAATAGTGTCGCATGACGTTTCACTATGTGAACTGTCACACAACGCTTGTGTTGGCTGCTCACACACAGATGGCTGCTCACACACAGGTGGCTGCTCATGCTCATACAGAGGTGGCTGCTCACACACAGGAGGAGACTCTCTCTCGCTGGGGGCCTTAGTTCCAGAAGAGGGCTCCGTCACTGGAATTGCAGAAAAATATTCACAATTATTATTTAATTCACTAGAATAATTATTAGAAACATTGTTCAATTTATTCGAAATTAATTCATTATTATGCAAATTATTATTTAATTTATTTTCATTGCTATCATAGATTTTATCAATTTTATTTATGTCACTGTCAAATTCAATAAAATGCACATTTCTCGAATTCAAAACCCTTTTAGGATTACTAGGATCTATTAATCTATAACCTTTTGAATGTTCACAGTATCCTACAAATATGTACTCCTTAGACTTTGCATCTAGCTTGCGACGGTGACAATCTGGCACAAGAGCAAAAGCTCGGCACCCAAAGACCCTGAAGTGACTAAGGTCCACTTTGTGACCCGTCCATAATTCCTCCGGAGTGACATCAGGCACTGCAGCTGTAGGGGACCTGTTTTTCAAATATATCGCCGTCATAACGGCCTCGCCCCAATAGCGCCTGCCCAGCTTAGCGTCAACAAGCATACATCTTGCTTTTTCTATTAGAGTCCTATTCAACCGTTCCGCAACGCCATTTTGTTGTGGACTGTAGGGCATAGTTACCTGATGGATAATACCTTGACTAGACAAATAATTGGTGAATTGAGCACTGCAATATTCACCCCCTCCATCAGACCTTAAACATTTCACTGATAAACCCAACTGCTTTTCAACTAGATCCTTAAACTTGATAAACATAAACATAACCTCACTTTTATTCTGAATAAGATAACCAAAAGATTTTCGAGTAAAATCATCTGTAAATGTCACTAAATATCTAGCTCCACCCAAACTAGGCTCTGGCATGGGACCACAAACGTCAGAATGTATCAGTTCAAGAGGTTTCCGAGCACGCTTCGCTTCGCCCTTGGGAAAACATTTTACTGTTTGCTTCCCCTGAATGCAAGCCTCACAATCTGCTAATTTATTAGTTTTACTAATTTTTAAACCCTCAGACATATCTAATAACTTGCACATACCTGCACTACTCAGATGTCCCAATCTCCTGTGCCATGTATCCGTAGAACTAGCAGCATGAGCTCTTTGCTGCTCCTCCACAGTTGCCTTGCCGCAGTTGCTGGTGTTTTTCTGTTGGACAGAACTTGTGACACAATCTAACCTATAAACTCCTTTTACCCTAGATGCTCTAGCTATGACTTTATTTTTATTATTATAAATATTGCAAAATTCTTCCTGAAAAGTAACTTTATAACCCTTCCTTACTAACTGACTAACTGACAGTAAATTGGTGAACAAGTCAGGCACAAACATAACATTTTCAATTGTTTTAATATTACTATTCATAATGTTAATTTTCACAGTACCAATGCCTTTACACAACAATTTGTCCCCATTTGCAATGCAAATGTCACTTGAAAAGTTACTGTTAAGGGAAATAAATAAACCTTTATCATTACACATGTGGGTAGTACAACCTGAGTCTATAATCCAATCTTCAGAGGCACATGCCGAAAAAGCAGACACGAATAAAGCTTCTTCAGACTTGTCCTGTGGCTTCTCCAATTTCTTGTTGCGTCTCAACTTAAAGCACTTTGCTTTGATGTGGCCTGGTTTTCTGCAATAGTGGCATATAACTTTCCTACTCCGGCCAACAAAAGCGACCTCATTCGATGAAACCTGGTTGCCATTTGACTTCGTGTTTCTACGATACTCCTCTTGAAGAAGTCTAGCTCTAACAGTCTCACTGCATAAGTTATCCTGAAAATTTGCAGCTTCCAAACTAGATACCAAGACGTCGTAGTCTTTAGGTAGACCACTCAGCAGGATCTCCGCGACTTCCTTGTCATCGATGACCTTCCCGATGTCACACAATTGTTGGACTATGGTTGTTACTCCATCGATGTATGCACTCATGTTCTCATAGTCATTAAAGTCAGCTCGGTGCAGCTGTCGCAGCAGTACAACTCGTCTGTACAGACCCTTATCTTCATATGCGTCTCTTAGTTTAGTCCAAGCTTCTTTAGCCGTTTTAGCCAAACGTACATGCTGAAAACAACATGGTTTCACTGCCAAGCAAATCCTTGCCAACGCCTTCTGGTCTTTAGCTGTGTCGACAGTAGACGTCCCCTCAATGCACTCCCATAGGTTTTCTAAAATCAAAGCCATGCGAGCCTGGAACTTCCATACATGATAATTTCTCACGCCGTCAAGTTTTTCCAAATGAAACGTAGCAGGGGGCCCAAGCTGCCCGTTTCCATTAGTCTCACCAGGCATTGCTGATCGATTCTTGATCCGAATCCGACCGTGTGCCAAAACCAAACCAATACTTTGTCAAAAAACCAACCCTCTAATCCTGGGCTCATTACCTGTTTGTAGGTCCAGTAGTCGGAGCGTGCAGAGGGTGGTTTTGGCTTGGAAATGAAATCTCGCACAACGGTTAATATACTCAATATATTAAACATAAAAATGTCGTCTGATTATAAAGATTCATGCGGATAAAATTATACAGGAAAAACACAGGTGACGGCCATGAGGCCATGACCAGAAGATGTCAGATCAATGACAGCGCGATTGACTTATCTAACTTTTCTCATAAAAGTTATGCAAAGGCAACCACGACATACTGCCTAGTATTCACAGTATATAGTGTACTTAAAGCTAATTTAACAAGTTGCTGGTTATCATTTAAAACCTTTTTCGAAGCCAGAACTCTGAATATTAGGCTAGCATCTCACTATTAAAAGAGTTTTTTCACACAAAAAATATTCCAAAATATCGTACAGTCCTAGAGGCCGGAACTCTTTTTCATTTACAGAGAGAGTTGCTGGTTATCATTTTAAACCTTTTACAAAGCCAAAACTCTCAATATTAGGCTAGCATCTCACTATTTAAGAGTTTTTTTACACGAAAAAAATATTACAAAATATCGTACAGTCCTAGAGGCCGGAACTCTTTTGCATTTACAGAGAGAGTTGCTAGTTATCATTTTAAACTTTTTCCAAAGCCAAAACTCTCAATATTAGGCTAGCATCCACTATTAAAGAGTTTTTAATAGTGATTTTAAGAGTTAGCATCTCATTTTTTTAAAACGCTTTTTTAATGGATAAATCGACAAAAAATCAACAGAACTATTTTTGACACTTGTTTAGAACGTAGAACTCAACGGATTTTGACTCCTGTGTACTTAGATGTTTGGAATTCGATGAGATGCTATGATGTATTTGCGAAGTTAGCATCTCATTTTTTCAATACGCGATTTTAATAGATAAATCGACAAAAATCGACAGAACTATTGTTGACACTTGTTTAGAACATAGAACTTAACGGATTTTGACTTCTTTGTGCTTAGATGTTTGGAATTCGATGAGATGCTATGATGTATTTGCGAAGTTAGCATCTCATTTTTTCAATACGCGATTTTAATGGTTTAATCGACGGAACTATTATTAAAACTTATCAAGAACTGTAGAACTATGCTGGATGCCATTATATATTGAGTTTTTTTGTGAGATGCTAACATTTGAGATGCTAACTTCACAGACGTACAAATGCTGCCGTTATGGCCACATTAAAGCTCAATGTAGATCTGTTTCTAGATGTTTTAAGTGTGGATCAGGACATTCTGGAGATAATTGCACAGTCGATGAAGAGGAAATAAGATGCTGCTTATGTACTGGTTTACATACAGCCATCAGCAAGAACTGCCCTGAATTTTTTAGGCAGAAGGCTATCAAAGAAAGTATGGCAAAAAATTGAATTTCTTATGCGGAGGCATTAAAGCTTCATCCTGCCTCTTACAAGTCATATGCAGATGTTCTTGCTTCCTCTCCTCTTTCACCACCTATCTCCAATTTCGTATACCCCTCTAATAATACTGGTAGCAAATTAAATGAAACAAGAAATTCTTACAAAAAAACAGTTTTTATTAAACCAAAATCTCCTCGAAACATCAGTAAAGGATATGACAAAACTGCTCATGAAGAAATATTAAATGACTTTAGAATGGGAATGCTTTGAATAATAACAATACAGACAACTCACTTTCTAACTTACCCATTAGAGACCTTATAATTGCTCTCATTCAAACATTGTCTAATAGTAATATTATTTCCTCACCGTCCAACGCTGCACAATCTGATAAAAACTATGTTAATTTAAATAAACTGAATGAACTCTGTAGTTCAATGGAGTTGCAGAAGTGTAATCAGTAAAAAATCTGACTTAATTCATATAATTAATAAGTATAAACCCTTTGTAGTTGCTCTCCAAGGAACCTGGCTTAAACCAGGTTTAAATTTTAAATTATCCGGCTTTTCATGTGTACGTGAAGACCGGCTTGGGCTAGACCCTACTGTTGGTTGTGGTGTAGCTTTGCTCATAAAACATCCATTGTTTTTTAAACACATTCCAATTCCTCATCATAGTAATGATTTTTCAATAATTGCTGCTGTTGTAAATAATATCTGTTTTGTTTCAATCTACATTCCTCATCCTGTGTCACACATTTATGATGAAATTGAAAATATTATAAAATCACTACCAAAACCCATTGTGGTTATGGGAGATTTTAATGTTCAACACTGCTCATGGGGTAGCTCTACGTCTAATCACTATGGCAGTAAAATGTTAGATATGTTACTTACATGCTAATAATTTATGTCTACTTAATACTGGCAAAATCACTCGTAGAACCAAACCAGAGGAGGGTAGAAGTGTTCCCGACTTATCCATTGTCTCCCCTAGCCTTGCTTCTTCCTTAACATGGACTACACTTAGTTCCACACATGGCAGTGATCATTATCCAATTATAATTACTTTCTTAAATAGTCCACTAAAACAACCAAATATGAATCCTCCAAGATTGAAACATATATTGGTTAAGGAGAAATGGAATACTTTTAAGTTACAAGTTGAACAAGATTTACAAGAACTTCCAAACATTGATAAAAATAACCTTTCAACTTGTGCAAATGCTTTAACATCTTTATTAAACACTGCTAATAAAGTATTTCCCACTAAAACTGGTCATCCAAGTAAAATTCCATCTCCTCCCTGGTGGGATCAGGAGTGTACCATAGCAGTTACCAAAAGGAAGGAGGCTGAAATAAAATATAAGCTAAATTCTACAACTGAAAACTTTAGTACCTTGTCATATCATATCAATAGTACTCGGGGGTTGGATCTTAAAACAAGTCGCCTTCTTTGAGGTTAATTGAGGCTGTGGAGGTGTTTTTGGGCTTCGCCTAAAATGCTTTAAAGCAAATTTAGCTGCCGGAAATGAGTCATTTTTTTTATTAATTTTTATATAATTATTCTATTTTTTACGTAAAATGAAACGTTAATGGGCGATTTTCTGAAACCTCAGCCACTAGATGGCGCTGTCCCACCTATGTAGTTAGAAGGAACGGAACGTTATAAATTTTACTGTGACGCGACTTTTTTTTTACGTAAAACGGAACGTCAGACAGATGTTATTTATTTACCTAAATCTTTAAATTTACCTATTTCGTTTCCGTTCCCCACAGCAGTACTTATTTAATATATTATTAGTTTCCTTTGGGTTTTTAAAAAGTAATTAATTTAAATATGTTTCATACCAAAATATACCATAGACATGTACATACTTATTCAACGCCATCTAGTGAAGCAATTGGAAGCTTTTTTTTTTAAATGGCCTCTCAGAAAATCGCTCATTAGGAACTGCATTTTATGAATTATGTTTTTAAGTTGAATTTTGTTACCGTAGGTCACGTGATAGGTGCGAGGAGCGCAGGACGAGCGTGTTAGGTTGACATGAACCCAGCGCGCGAGCCGAGCGAGCGCAGCGAGCGTGCCGCGGCAGCGACCGGCGAAGCGCCAGAAACGACTATAGGCTATAGGCGTACTCTCGCTCGAGCGAAGTTTGAAAGTTTATTATCTCGGAAACTAATAGGCGGCAGAGATTTTCATACTAAACTTCTATCGCTCATAAGTCGAATACTACGCAACCCCGGTAGGTGGAGTTTGAGGAGGAGGGTCACTTGCCCCTCCCCTTCCCCCTTCCCCCAAAAAAAACCCCTATTGAGGCGACTTGTAACGATTTTCATACTAACTTCTATCGCTTATATCTCGAAAACTACGCATTTCCGGCAGGTGAAACTTGAAGAGGGGGGGTCCCCTGACCCTCCCCTCCCCCTCCCACCTCTTAAAAAAACCCTAGCGAGGCGACTTATTTTAAGATTTTTACCGTACTCGGAAATTATTTAAACAAAAGAAATGGGAAAGTTAAAAAAGTTTTTGCACTTCAATATCACCTAATACTCCAGTATCTCTTGTTTGGTCCCATATTCGCCGGTTTCGCTCAGCATTCAAAGAATCCACACCCAAACATATTCCGGAACAATTAACTGAAGAATTTCTAGAAAGATTAGCCCCTCCTTACGTACCATGTGGTAGTACACTTCTGCCAACCCCCTCCTCAACGGAACTGACAGGTCTTAGTTCTCCTTTCTCATTAGCCGAACTCAAAGGGGTTTTCGGGGTTTTGTCCTATGTCAAGGACTCTGCTCCTGGCTGTGACAATATCCCATATTCTTTTATCAGTCACTTGGGGGATAGTAGTTTAATATACCTTTTAAATCTAATCAACTCTATGATGTTACATGGTGACATCCCTTGTACATGGAAGATACAAGAGATAATACCTATTTTAAAACCGCATAAACCCAGTGATAATGTTTCTTCTTATCGACCTATCGCTTTATCTTCAGTTCTTCTCAGTGTTGCCAGTGGTGATTGGAGATTTCGAACGCCAAGGTGTCTGAAAAGGAACGAAATTCGAGGGGAAGGAACGAAAAAAAAAATACCGGCCAAGTGCGAGTCGTGCTTGCGCACGAAGGGTCCGTACCATTACCTACCACCAAAAAAAAAACACGTTTGTTGTATGGGAGCCACCTTGATTTATTATATTTTGTTTTTAATTTTGTTGTTATAGTGGCAACAGAAATAAATAACCTATGAAAATTTCAACTGTCTAGCCATCACGGTTCATGAGATACTGCCTGGTGACAGACAGACAGACGGACAGCAAAGTCTTAGTAATTAGAGTCTCGTTTTTACCTTTGGGTACGGAACTTTAAAAAAAATATTTTATGTAGAGTGTAGAGTGCGCGCCTGATAAGTCTGCGCGCGGTCAAAATCGAAAACTAATCCATAATCTTTACCATATCCTTATCCTTATAACAAAAAAAAGGAAAGAAAATCCTTACTTCCTTACTTCCTTACTTTCCTTACTTCCTTATCCTTACTTTATATTATAAATGCGTCTCTGTCTGTCTGTGTGTTACACAATCACACCTAAACTACTGTACCGATTTGAATGAATTTTGGTACAGAGATAATCTAGAGCCTGAGAAAGGACATAGGCTACTTTTTATTTCTGAAAAATATCACCTTCCCGCGGGATAACGTCGTGTAGTACACGCCGCGGGCGGAAGGCTTGTATACTTATAGGGTACTCTTTTTATATAGCCAAAAAACCTGTTACTGACTACACCGAGGTACGCACGAAATTATACACACGAACGTTTTTAGAAAAAAGTGTATTGAGAAAAGCACACAGAAAACACAAACACATAGATATAAAATCACAGAAGTAAAACCGAAAAGACAAACTATTTACAAAAGCGACGTGGATCGTCGCCGGAGGTTGATCGCGGACTAAAGCGCGCCAACGGGCACTTCTAAACTCTAATTTTCAAAGATTTTGGCGCCAACCGCCGCGCTTTACGCGGGCACGGTACTTTTGTTCCATATTCAAAATGGACACAGACTAACTAGAATTACAAATATTCTAGACACTATAAACACACATGACACAGACTACATATATTTACAAAATAAGACTGTTCGGAAAAGATCGACGTTTCTGAACGCAACTCTAATGTCACGTCAAATTGACATTAGCTGTCACTTGAAGTTGACAGGGACACTTGATTGAAATTCTGGTAGAAAATGTCGGATTAATTTTGCTGAGTTTGTTAAAAATCGCTCGCGTTGAATGTGCCTGGCATATCGAGTTTGAATACATCTTAAATTATCTATGTGATCCCGTTTTGTACGACCAAGGTTTTGATGCCATCTCTGGAGTGGCCGGTCGCGGATGCTTTGAAAGATAACCTTTTCTACCGCACGCGCTTGTTGTCGGGACAATATATCGTAATAAAAAAAAAGCTCCCACGTGTGTGTCTTTGTGTATCTATTGTTGAAACGCCCAGTGTCTTGTGAACGCTGTTATTTGTGTTGTGAGTGAGGTGACTAATTGGTAAGGTCTGCAGAAGAAGACGGAGCCACAGGGGGGGGCCCCCCTCTCCCCACGCTGCCCAGGGACTTTCTACAGCACAGACCACAGTATGTAAAATCACCTTACTTCACAAATTCTATCCGCTGTGTATCGCAGTCCAATTGTTCAGTTACATCCCGGCTGAAACCTAGTTCTTGTCCGGAGTCTACTCATGATAAATCTTCCACTGCGCCATGCCGGCTCCGCGGTATAGGCAGGGGTGTACTGAACATTTTTTGGTAGCAAGAGCGTAGCTTGAAGGCCTGAGAGGCCCACGCCAAAAGTTTGTCTATTAATCAGTGCCGTTTGATGACCATCTGGTCCGGACTAGATTAATTTGTACTTGTAAATGGTAATTAACTTGCATTTGAAAAGTAAAGAGCATTCCTTTGTTATTGGTTCCATGTCTTGTAATTAATTGTCATGTATTGAGGTTCCAAAATGTAAACAGATGCCTTTCTTTGCTCATAATAATTATTATTCAGTTTTGTTAGCAAATTTGAGTTGTGAATATTGACAAGTTTGTTGCTAAAATAATAGCTAATAAAAGGTTAGCTAATAAGTTTGCACTCAATACTTAGTGAAACTTAGATGATTTAAGACATTGTTTACACATTGAAACTCATTGAAACTTGTGCTTTGAAATAATTAAAATTAATTTGTTGTATGTTGATATCCAAGTGAGTTTCAATAGTCAGTGAGTTTTGTTGTTTTCTGATAACCTCCAAATATTTAAGAGTTTGTGTCATTATAAATACTTTGTTGTTGTAATATTGGAATCTTGTGGTTAGTAATAACCTCCAAATATTGGAGATTTTGTGTTATAGTGAATATTTTGAATTTGTTGGTTTTGTTGATAAATTTGTGACGTTACAATGACGGCCTCCTCTGCTAAAGCCAAAATACGTTCTGAGTTACGGTGGTTAGCGTCTGCAGTCGCATTGTTGGATCGACCTGATAGGACGGAGGCCTTGTTGAACAGATACGTAGATCTGCCCGTACGTTTGGCTGTTGTTGATGAACAGTATGCCTTATTTTTGGAAAGGACTGTTGAGGCCGATGTGGAAATGCGACAAGAAGTCGATTTGGATGTGGACCAGTGTTATGATTTTGCGGACAGAATTACCCAGGTAGCTCGACCTTTGCAAGTGGCAAGAGAGAATGAACCGAGCCCGTCCCCGGTCACATCTAAGAGTATGCCCCCTCTCTTTGCTAGATTGGCCCCCTTAGACTTAAGGCGTTTTGCTGGTCGTCTAGAGGACTGGGAGGGCTTTATTAATATTTTTGATAGTCTGGTACATGCCCGGGATGATTTGACCCAGGGCCAGAAGTTGGCCTACCTGTTATCCGTGTTGGAAGGGGAGGCCCTTGAATCGGTTCAACATTTGGCCCCCTCGGATGAAAACTACCCTATTGCTAGGGATTTGATTGCCCGTCGGTACCAGAACGTACGACGTCTGGCGGACAACCATGTTGCCGCCATTTTGAATTTACCCCGCGTTGCCAGCGTGATGCACTTGAGAGTGGCTTTGTTGAATCCGCTGTTGGTTGCCTACAACGCATTGAAAAACTTAAAACTCCCAGTGGAGCAGTGGTCGTTTTTGTTACTGCACATTGTCCTGGGAAAGTTGCCGGACTCTGTTAAGGTCCGTTTTGAGCAGCAGTATGGTGGGGATAGTGCGACTTATCTGCCACCCTTCTCGGACCTCTTGACGTTCCTGGAAGGAGAAAGTAGACTGGCAGATAATTCCTCTCTGGCCGGTCCTATGGGACCCGAACGACCTGTGCCACAGAGTAGATCCCCCACCGGACCCCCCCGTAGGGGGCGGATGGCCCCTCGCGCGCCCGGCCGCTATGCCGCCGTCCAGGAGACCGCCCGCTGCTTGTACTGTCGGGAACCGGGTCACAGCACGACCCGTTGTGATAAGTTCCTCGACCAGCGCGTCCAAGGCCGTCGAGCGATCGCGCGACAACGGACATGGTGCTACTCGTGCTTGGGCCTGCACATGCAGCGCGAATGTACCCAAGCGCACCCATGCCGCTTTTGTAAGGGCAACCACCATCCCCTCCTCTGCATGAACAGCCCAGAGGGCGGCGGAGCGCCGCAGCGCGTCGCTGCAGGATCACCTCGTATGGGTGGGGGGCTCGGACCCCCCGCGGTGTTTGCATCCCGCAGCAGTTCTAGTGGCCACCAGAGTGGCCCCAGACGCTCTCCGCCACGTTTGGAGCCTCAAACGGGCGGGGGTCCCAGGGACCCCCCAATGGGAAACCGATCCCCAAGGATGGGGATGAGTTATGCGGGCGTTGCCGGAGGTCGTAGAGGCCCCCCGCGACGTTTTGAGCCTCGCACGGGCGGGGGTCCCACGGACCCCCCAATGGGAAATCGGTCCCCAACTAGGGGGTTCGATTTTGCGAGCGTTGCGGGAGGTCGTAGAAGCCCCCCGCAACGTGTTGAGCCTCGCACAGCCGGGGGTCCCCGGGACCCCCCCTCTGAAAATCGGTCACCGTGCCCCCGCGACTATGGGGCGACGTACACGGTGGATGATAGGCACCGATTCTCGCCGCCGCTCGCCGAATACCCGCGTTTGGAGCGGCGCCCGCCCCGTCTTCAAGGGGCCGGGAGATATAACCCGCCTGATACCGGGCGAATTGGACGTAGGCAGTATGTGGGAGATTGGGACCCACTGGATCGCTATGAGCGACCCCCTTACCATGGGGGGACGTCTGGGGACCCCACATACTAGCAATCAACGTGTTTACGGTCGATTGTAGCCACCCCTCCAGAGACCGTTTTGTTGCCCACGGCCTCTGTGCTTGTCAGGGGATTGAATGGCGACCTTGTGGAAGTTCGCGCCTTGTTGGATTCCGGTGCTCAGGGGTGTGTTGTGTCATCTTGGTTAGTTAGGCGGTTGGGCCTCAAGGTGCACCCCCACACGGAAGGCGTGAGAGGTGTTGGCGATGTGAAAGTCCCCGGGTTGTTAGGGCATGTTGACTTCACATTTACATCACGTAATAAGTCCACGCCAGGCATTAAGACCTCGGCGATTGTGTTGGACACAGTTGTTGGCCGTCAACCTTCAGTTGACTTGGGACCGAGTATGTTGTCTTTGGTGTCTGATTCCCCACTCGCCGATCCAAATTTCTTCCGCCCAGGCCCGATTGATGCTCTCCTTGGAGCCGATGTCCTGGGGCGAGTTTTGTTGACGGGAAAGCGAGTTTTGCAGCCAGATGGCTTGGTAGCTCTGCAGACGACACTCGGTACAGTTGTGATGGGCCCTGCTCGCCGCGTTTTGGATTCCCTTGATGAGGATCGCGGCCTTGTTTTTAATGTGTCTCTCTCCGAAGTGGTGCAGAAGTTTTGGGAGGTTGAGGAACCTCCACCAGCCCCGCGGGTAGACCCAGTAGCGGATGAATGCGAGTTGTATTACCAGAATAACACTGGTCGCCTCCGCTCTGGTCGTTTGATCACCCGTCTCCCCTTTCGTGCCGGCCGACCTCCTCTGGGCGAATCCCGACCGCTAGCGGAACGTAGGCTAGTGGCGATGGAGCGTCGCATGAGCAAGGATCCGGTCTTCCGCCAGAAGTATGTTGAATTCATGCGGGAGTATGAGGAGTTAGGGCACATGTCCGTGAGCGATTTGGATTGGCGCTCCGTTGAGCACTTCTTTCTGCCGCACCACGCCGTTTTGAAGTCCGGAAAGATTCGGGTGGTCTTTGACGGTTCGGCTCCCACCTCTACTGGAGCGTCCTTGAACCAGTGTCTGCATGTAGGTCCCAAGCTGCACACGGAGATCTCAGACATTTTGACCAACTTCCGGCGGCATCAAATTGTATTTATGACTGACATCCGGATGATGTTCAGACAAACGGTCATCCATCCAGAGGATAGGAGGTACCAATTGATTTTGTGGAGAGAGAGTCCTAGGGACCCCTTGTTGATTTATGAATTGAATACGAATACGTACGGTTTGGCTTCGAGCCCGTTTGTTGCGATTCGTTCTTTGTTGGATGGAGTTGGCCGAGAAGGAGCGCTTGAGATACCCTCGCGCCTCCGCCATTTTGGCCAGTGACGTCTATGTGGATGACATTTGCACGGGCGCCTCATCTGTCTCAGAGGCGATTGTCCTGAGAGACGAACTCACCGCCCTTTTGAAGTCGGGAGGTTACGAGTTGAGGAAATGGATATCCAACTCGCCTGATGTACTGGTAGGTTTGCCCGAAGAGCACCAGCAGGACCCCCACCTATTCGAAAATGTTGATAATCCCCATGTGGTGACCGTCCTTGGCGTACAGTACAAACCGGTCTCTGACACGTTCACTTATTGTGTGGATTTACGACCACCGAAAGTCTGGACCAAGCGTTTAGTATTGTCTACTGTCGCACGTACCTTTGACCCCAATGGGTGGATTTGCCCCGTGCTGTTTATGGCCAAGTGTTTCTTGCAACGGTTATGGGCTTCGGGTGTGTCGTGGGATGAACCCCTCTCGGACGAGTTACTCCGAGATTGGTCGAGCTTCGTTTCATCCCTCCCCGAGATTAATGAAGTGCATTTGCCGAGGCTATTCCTCCCTTCTGAAAATTGTAAAGTTACTCTTCACGGCTTTTCCGATGCCTCCGAACGTGGATTTGCTGCGGCCGTGTACCTCCGCACCGTTACTGTTGACGGAGTTGTTGCTGTGCATCTGGTGATAGCGAAAAGCAAAGTCGCTCCCCTTCGGACTCGTCATACGATCCCGAGGTTGGAATTGTGTGGAGCTGCCCTCCTAATGCGTTTGTTGAACCACGTATGGCTCACATTAGGTCGATCTATTAAGATACAAGAGGTTTATGCTTGGACGGACAGTCAGGTCGTCCTTTGTTGGTTGAAGGCTCCGGCGCACACCTTGGACGTGTTTGTGGCCAATCGAGTGTCGCAGATTTGTAATTCCGACATCGAGTTGATTTGGAGACACGTGCCGGGAACCATGAATCCCGCGGATTGTGCGTCTCGGGGTTGTGTAGCCCCAACCCTAATTAACCACCCCCTCTGGTGGGGCCCACAGTGGTTGATGCGGCCTGAGTCGGAGTGGCCGTCCTCTCCAGCGTTGTCGAACGTAGCCGTTCCTGATATGCGGGCATGCGTCCTGGAGACTAACCCCGCCGGGGAAAAGGATTTGTTGTTGGATCGGTACAGCTCCTTACAGAAGCTGCTTGGTGTTACTGCTTGGATCAGACGTTTTGCGTACAATTGCAGAAACCCACGCGCGAGGCGTGATTCGTCGGTTCTCACTCCGGACGAGCGTAGGGACGCGCTCTTGTTTTGGGTCCGGAGAGTACAAGCTGATAGTTTTGAGTCCGAGATTGAAATTTTGCGTTTAGGCCGTCGCAAGTTGAAGGGCGCGGTATCGCGATTAAATCCCTTCCTGGACGAGAGTGGGCTTCTGCGAGTCGGCGGAAGACTTCGAAATGCGAACCTGCCGTATGGAGCTCGTCACCCCCTTTTGTTACCTAAAGCCGGACATTTGACTCAACTGATAATAACAGATCGCCATGTGAATGCACAACATGCTGGCTGTAATGCTTTGTTGGCCATTTTGCAGCGTGAATTTTGGATTTTGTCTGCTCGTCGAGCCATTCGCACTGTGGTTTTCCGTTGCCTGCCTTGTTATCGATTGAAGGCCGCGACCATGCAGCCCCAGATGGGTGATTTGCCTGCTGATCGCGTCACGGAATGTAGAGCTTTTGCCGGAGTCGCCACCGACTTCGCCGGTCCCTTTACTGTAAAGGCTTCGAGACTGCGTAATGCTAAAACCTATAAGGCGTACTTGTGCGTGTTTGTGTGTTTGTCCACCAAGGCTGTCCACTTGGAAATTGTCTCGGAATTGTCTACCGAAGCCTTTGTCGCCGCCTTGAGCAGATTTGTTTCCCGTAGAGGACTGCCGTCATTGATACGTTCCGATTGTGGTACTAATTATAAGGGAACGTGTAATTATCTTAAGGAAGTAGTTAAGTTTTTTGTTGATAATAAAATAGACATTGGAACCACCCTCTCCCGGCGTGGGATAATCTGGAAGTTTAGCCCTCCAGCTTGTCCGACCTGGGGAGGAATTTTTGAAGCTTGTGTAAAGGCTGCCAAGACACACTTGCGTCGCGTGATTGGAGAAACTATTCTCACGTTTGAGGAACTTGATACGGTATTTTGTAAAATTGAGGCCGTCCTCAACTCGCGACCCTTGTGCCCGTTGTCTTCGGACCCGAATGACCTGGAAGCGTTGACGCCAGGTCATTTCTTGATCGGACAGCCCCTTTTGGCGTTGCCTGAATATCCGATTCAGGATGTAGGATCCCATCGTTTGTCGCGATACCAACTTTTGAAACAGATGTCCCAAAACTTCTGGGCACGTTGGTCGATGGAGTATTTGCATATCCTGCAACAGCGCGTGAAGTGGACAGATAAAACCACCCCACCCCAGACTGGCGACCTCGTGTTGATTAAGGATGCTAACCTGCCGCCCCTATGTTGGCGAAGGGGGCGCATTGTTAAACTCTACCCCGGAACTGACGGAGTTCCTCGTTTTGCTGAGGTTTTGGTTCGAGATTCGGTTTTGAAGAGAGCAGTTAGTGGGCTCTCCCGATTACCCGTAGATTGACGTACCGTTCTTAACGGTCCGGGGCGGGGGGATGTTCGGAAAAGATCGACGTTTCTGAACGCAACTCTAATGTCACGTCAAATTGACATTAGCTGTCACTTGAAGTTGACAGGGACACTTGATTGAAATTCTGGTAGAAAATGTCGGATTAATTTTGCTGAGTTTGTTAAAAATCGCTCGCGTTGAATGTGCCTGGCATATCGAGTTTGAATACATCTTAAATTATCTATGTGATCCCGTTTTGTACGACCAAGGTTTTGATGCCATCTCTGGAGTGGCCGGTCGCGGATGCTTTGAAAGATAACCTTTTCTACCGCACGCGCTTGTTGTCGGGACAATATATCGTAATAAAAAAAAAGCTCCCACGTGTGTGTCTTTGTGTATCTATTGTTGAAACGCCCAGTGTCTTGTGAACGCTGTTATTTGTGTTGTGAGTGAGGTGACTAATTGGTAAGGTCTGCAGAAGAAGACGGAGCCACAGGGGGGGGCCCCCCTCTCCCCACGCTGCCCAGGGACTTTCTACAGCACAGACCACAGTATGTAAAATCACCTTACTTCACAAATTCTATCCGCTGTGTATCGCAGTCCAATTGTTCAGTTACATCCCGGCTGAAACCTAGTTCTTGTCCGGAGTCTACTCATGATAAATCTTCCACTGCGCCATGCCGGCTCCGCGGTATAGGCAGGGGTGTACTGAACAAAGACCATAGATTAAAAATAATACGTTGCCGTCGCTAACACTCTCCCCCCTAGTGCTGGTTCAGCACTCACCATTTCTAAGGAAAAGTGCAACACGTGTGGCAGACCGGCGTAACACACCTGCCGCTGTTCTAATGTCGACCAGTCTAACTCTTTCATCGCTACCAGGGTACACGGCTTCAATCACGCCCTTTGGCCAAACATTCCGCGGAGAATTAGGATCTACTATTAGAACGCAATCACCAACCTGCAGGGGCGGCTGCCCCTGTGTCCACCTCTTTCGCGGCAACAAGTCAGGTAGAACTTCTTTTACCCAACGTTTCCAGAACATATCAGCGAGTCTCCGTGCCTTACGCCATTGTTTTCTTAAGAGTAGGTCTTTTTCGTTAAAGGTGCTGACTACTGGTAAACACGATGTTGTTCCTTGCAGGAAGTGATTAGGGGTTAAAGATTCTTCGCTACCCGGTTCAACGGAAACATACGATAGTGGCCGACTATTCACTATATTCTCCACTTCAGCTAATAGAGTAACTAAAGATTTTTAACGAAGTCTTTACAGATCTAATAAGCCTTTCCCAAGCTCCCCCCCAGTGCGGACTAGCGGGTGGAATAAAGTGCCATTCCATATTATTGTTTACACCTTCACTCGCGAGCGCCACTCTGTCTAATTCACTTATCGATTTCTGCAACTCTCGGTCAGCGCCCCTCATATTGGTGCCGTTGTCAGAATACAGATGTTTCGGCCAACCTCGTCGAGCTGCCATCCTTCGTATAGCCATGATAAGGGAATCTGTGGAAAGTGAAGTGACTAATTCTATATGAACGGCGCGAACAGTCATACACGTGAAGAGAACACCGTACCTTTTCTCTCTACGCCTCCCCATTGCCTACCTCAATCGGTCCAAATAGGTCAAGGCCACAATGTGAGAAGGATTTCTCATGATGGGATACACGAGCTGAGGGTAAGTCTCCCATTCTGGGCACGCGAGGCATAGACTTACGTATTCTACACAATAAACACTTCGATGCAACAAATTTCACGGTAGGTCTCAAACGTAGAATCCAGTACTTCTGTTTTATTTCGTTAACCGCCGTTTCTTGGTTTCCGTGGGCAGCCTTAACGTGGTAACTATGAACAATAAGTTGTGCTACCGGATGACACCCATCTAATATTACAGGTCTTTTTGTTTCCACTTTCCAGGTCTACGTTTATCGCTGCATCTGCCCGACCGCCAACACGGAGAAGCCCATAATCGTCAAGAAACGGAGACAAAACAAGTAATTTGCTTGTGCGAAGTAATGGTTTACCTTTTTTTATCAAAGCAATTTCGTCGGCAAAGGACGCTGTCTGAGCGTATCTGATTATCATACGCTCTGCCTGTTCCATCATACTGCAGTCCACGGCCGCGCTGCGCTTCCTAAAGATATTTACAGCTTTAAGTACAGCGGCTGTAGCCCGCTGCAGCCTCAACCATGAAGAAAAACGGTTAGAGTCAGGTACGGGTATATCAGTATGAACAACATCCTGAGTAGTCACTGCAACAATCGCCGACTCAACTTCGCTCATGACAGGTTGAATGATGTCAATTGGCCAGTGTTCTTCAGCGGCATACAAAAAATTAGGACCTGAAAACCAATTACTATGAAATAAGTTTTGATCGAAAGTCTCTCGCGTGCCTAAGTCGGCAATATTCATTTTAGTTGGGACGTACCTCCACTCTTGTAAGCGCGTCAAATCATCTATTTCGCCTAATCGATTAGCTTCAAACACTTTATAAGTTTTGGTATTGTTTCTAAGCCAATGTAGCACAGTAGTTGAGTCTGTCCATAGAAAGCGACGATCGACTAATAACTTATGTTCTTTTTTGATTGAATCTATAAGCTTAGCGGCCAATAATGCAGCCTGTAACTCGGCTCGCGGCATCGTCAAGGGCTTTACAGGCATCACACGGCATTTACTCCCAATAAGTGCTACCCTTATTCCGCCATTATCGAACCAACGCCAATAAGCTACGGCACACATTGCTTTGGCAGAAGCGTCGCAGAAAACATGCAATTGAACCATATCGTAACAATCACCCGTCGTCGTAGCAACAGGAATTGTCGTAGCATGTTCGTAGCGTAGCGGTCTGTCGTAGCGCGTGTCGTAGTCGCGGATTCTTTGATAGCTACGGGGGTTATGACCTTAGCGGAGTTAGTAGTGACGGCGGGGTCATCGTCCTGGTTCGTTATATCTGTCTTAGAGTGTGTTAAGCAGACTGTTGAAAGGCAAGCAGTGTGTTTCGCCCCCTGTAGCACGGGCACGGGCACAATACCGTGAATGCACCAGCCTAAGGTAGTTAGCGTAGCAGACGGCTCATTTTTTTTTCCTAACTTAACATGTAAAGGTAATAACAAATGGTAATTATCCTGCCCTATTAACAGTTCCGGCTTAGAATCAGACAAACAAATCTTATCCTTAATATCTAACAAATGACTAAACTTATTGCAATCGATAGCTGAACATTTGTGAGGTGGTAAATTAAGTTCATCAACACTGCGCATTCTAATATTAGTTAAATTACTGTCCATACCTGATAAAGTCACATTCATCACCGTAGTGTTGCATACCAGTTCGTTCCCGGTCCACGCGCCGCTCACTCGCATTGACTGCGGGCGGCCGCGCAAACCTGCGCGCGCAGCCAAGTCACCGCTTATCAGTGATACCGTTGACCCATCGTCGAGTAGGGCGGACGCGGTAAACACTCCGTTTGGTCCGTGTATGCGCACAGGAACGACCTTTAGTAACACTTTGTACTCACTCGCGTGTATGTGCGTTACCGTTTCACTACCACTTTGGTCATTGTTTGCACTATCGAGACTAGGCTCGCGCACTATCGCACTATTACACTCGCGACTTGCAGGTACAGTATAATGCAAAAGTTTATGATGAGCTTGATTGCAACCGTCTTTGTCGCAGACGGGTGCCGGGCAGGTGTCTCGGTCGTGGCGGGCGTTGAGACACTTAAAACAAATTCCATTTCGTTTCACGTATTGCCATCTTACTTTTCGTAACGCTCGTTTGAACTTCTTACAATCGGTTAGTTTATGAGCGGAATGTTTGCAATAATTACACTCATTAGTACTGCTGCGCTCTGACTGTACTAACACTGTCTGATTGTAAGAGTGAGGCTTCGGTCTTCGGTCTTCAGTGTTATTATGTCTCCAGTATATGTTAGCTGTTGTGGATACCTTTATGGCTTCTTCACTCAAAAAGGTTGATAATAACATGAGGCGAGAATTCTTGTTTTGAGTGATCAATTGGTAACTATAATCGGTCCATTTCGCTAGTAGTACAGACGGCAGCTTACTCAGTATACTGGATACAATACTCATTCCATATAAATATTCTTCACGTCCGACTGCTCGTACTGCTTCTACAAAGTTTTGTATTTTGCATGAAAATCTAACGATATCCTTCTGATATTCGTTCGACATGGGCGGTAACCTTTTCACATCTTGTATTATTCTTGATAATAAATATTCTGGGTTACCGAATCGTAGCTCCAAGGAAGCTATTATCTTGGCGGGAGAGGTCCCACTTATAAGAAGAGCAGATACTGCTTCTTTTGCGGCGCCCCTAAGGCACTTTCGTAATCGCCACAGGTTTTCCTTATCGCTGAAGTTACATACTTCCGTCGACTCGTCGTACGCCTGTTTGAACTGAAGCCATTCCAAAGGTTCACCCGAAAACTCAGGTAAGTCGCGTGGTGTGCATAAGCGGCTCAGTAAGTTGGCATTACCTCCAGTGGCTGAGTTAGATGTGACGTTTTTAAGCGCGCTAGCTAGCATTTCAATCGTGGCCCCCGACGTACTTGCGTAGTTTTCCAATGGCCGTGCCGGTACGGATGGCGGGAAAACTTCCGGTGCAACCAGTGCACTACGTGGCTGCTGAGGGCTGCTTGTTCTCAGCTCGGGGTCCCAGACCTGCTGCTCCGACAGTGGTTGTGTCGCCGTAGGTGCCACCCTATGGGGCTGCGGCGACGATATCAGAGTGTACCATGGCGTACGTGCTGATACTGGGCGAGGCTGTAGCGGTTCGTCGGCTGCCGTCGTCACCCGTCGCTGTGCGGGCGCGTTTGGCAGCACCGACGGTGCCGAGGCGCGACTCTCAACATGCTCAAGCTCAGGCTCATTTTTGATCCCGTCTAACCACTCATTGACGCACACTGTAGGAACATCGCTAGTAGGAACTTCTTCGTCTTGTGAACAGTATTCATTTTCTTCGTCGAGACCCGCGATATTCAGCTCTAATTGTTTGTCTATCAGCTCCATTCGTATTTTAGCTTTCTCTTGTGCAGCTTGTAATTCCATTTCAAGTCGTTTTCGCCTCACTTGGGAGGAAGATGTTGACGACTTCCTGGACCTGATGCTATTGGTAGACGTCCGCCTCTCCAGGCTCTTTTTCTCGTTGCTCAGAGCAGGTGCAGGATGCGAGACTGGCCCAGGAGTAACTTTCTCGGAGGTTGGCTGCGATTCCTCACGTTCGCGGCGCGTTGAACTTCGCGTGCGTACATTTTCGGTCGGTGTTCGGATCATCATATCAGGCTCGAAGTACCACTTTGTTACTGACTACACCGAGGTACGCGCGAAATTATACACACGAACGTTTTTAGAAAAAAGTGTATTGAGAAAAGCACACAGAAAACACAAACACATAGATATAAAATCACAGAAGTAAAACCGAAAAGACAAACTATTTACAAAAGCGACGTGGATCGTCGCCGGAGGTTGATCGCGGACTAAAGCGCGCCAACGGGCACTTCTAAACTCTAATTTTCAAAGATTTTGGCGCCAACCGCCGCGCTTTACGCGGGCACGGTACTTTTGTTCCATATTCAAAATGGACACAGACTAACTAGAATTACAAATATTCTAGACACTATAAACACACATGACACAGACTACATATATTTACAAAATAAGACCATAGATTAAAAATAATACGTTGCCGTCGCTAACAAAACCTTTGAAGCATAGATGTATTATTCCTGTAGATGGAGCATAAAAATTTGAACGATTCCTTCTATAATCGACTCTCGTCTCTCAAATGGCGACATTTCGTGTGTTAAAAAGAGATAACAATAGCCCAACGTGTGCGTCTTAATGAGCCGCGCGCCACTTAAAAGTCAACGTCATATTTGTTTGTTAACCAGCTGGTTACAAATGCTTCAGAAAGAAAATCTTTTTTTGTAGTAAATTATAGAAAGATTTGATGGTGTGGTGCGGTAAATCTGTTGTTTGTTAAGAATGGCCTGTACTGTTCCCGGTTATTCAAGCAGAGTGAGTGTTTTGAAAGAGAATAATGAACACATATCATTTCAGAGGTAAGTCACACTCATTGTTTTGTGTTTTTGCGAACACATTTTTATAGCTTACTGGTCCGTATTTGCAAAAACTAAATTGCTGTACGTGAATACACAGTTTAACATTGACTTGGTTGAAGAAAATCGGGTGTTTTTAGGCTAAAAATATATAATTTAAATCCAATTGGAATTTTTTGACATTTGACCAACCTGATAGTGTTGTAGTCCGATTTTATTATGTAATATCGATAAAAAATTGTAGTGTTAACAATTTTGTATTTAAACTTAATTTTCTCAATTTTAAACAGATTTCCCACCGCCGCGCCGCCGTCGATGTAAAGGAAACGTGAATAAGAAACGTAAGAAAAGGCGACGATTGGAGACCTTCGCAACAATCAAGAATATGCTCGATGCACTTATTAAAGCAAATTGTTTAAGAGTATAAAAATTAGCGTGAAATCTGTATTTTTTACTTGATATCATTCAGCAGATTATTTAATTTAATAAATTTATTAGAAATCTCGTTCAGTTTTACGACTATACCTCCTAGTATAAATAGTATAATTATCATCATTATCATATTAATGTCCTCACTGCTGGGCTATAGGCCTCCCCTGTGCATGAAAACACCACAGGTAGAACGGGCCATAAGTGCAATAACCCACCACGCGAAGCCAATGCGGATTGGTGGGTGAGGGTGCCAACGACTGCTAATGCAACCGGGACCAACGGCTTAACGTGCTTTCCGAAGCACAGAGGAGACCGAGATAATAAAGTTTTGGGTCACCATTCAGATGTCCACGAATGTTGCTTAACATCAACCACCGGATGCAGAATGCGCGTACCAATAAGCCATCGATCTCCTCAAGTATAATTATAGTACCTACTTCATATTTGGCACTGATTCAAAATTAAAGGGCTTGCATAGACCAAGAAACTGAACAACTTTCTCTTTGGAGCATAGCATACGTCGAATTATAAAAAAAAAATTCTGCCACACTAGATCGATCAGCTGAGCGTGCGCTTTTGTCTGGAGAAAGACATTTTTGCCATATTTCGACCTATGCCGAAGTTTCATAGCATAAACAAAATTCTAAGGCCGTGAGCACTTTGGACACGATTAGTACTAAAAACTGTCAGAAAAGCGGATTATGAACCGCCCAATTACATTAAGTCTAGCTGCATTGAAAAGCGCGAAGCGCTCTATCACAATGCGGTGCTGTTTTCCAATACAGCTAGTTGCTATGTAACACGGTGAAATATACAATACGCCTGCGATATATACATATGCATTGTAATTTTATGTATCGCATTGCATTTAACTTATTTTTAAATGTTTTATCGATAACTTCTAATACAAAAAAAACCACAGCACTATCATTGCATCATCATCATCTAATGTCATCTAGCATTGCATAGTCAAAATGGAGACATTCACTAATTACGACGCAACAGATTAACATGTATGTCTCTTTCTATCTTATGACAATTTGAAAGTGTTAGAAGGGGTAAAGGATGGGTGAGTTATAGCTTATTTTTGTGATCCATCTACAGGAATAATACATCTATGCTTTGAAGGAACGGACAAAGCGGGAAACGGGAACGAGGAAATGGTTGCACAGATAAGAAGTGGATACCTAACAATCAAACAAGCAGTCAGACCATGGAGCTCGACTTAATTCTGAGGTAACTGGAGAGTGCAGTACTAACACTTTTTTGTGACCAAAAATTACACAGTGGCTGTCTTCCGTCTCACCTACACTTTAGAAAAATACGTATGGTCATATGAGACAACTGACAGCCACTACATACATAAATGTCAAATTTGCTGGTTATACTTTTTTATTCAGGGTGAGAACTCTAGTTACCTCAGAAGTATGTCGAGCTCCATGAGCTCTGAGTACTGAATCATGAGTCAGTCACTCACTTCAATGGTCACAAATGTCACATAAATGTCAATTATTGTTTTAAAGCAAAGGCATTGAAACATTTACAGCCTTGACTTCGGTAAGTAATATAATGTCAAACAAAACTGCACTACTCACAACTTCTATGTACCAGCTAAATACGAAGATCCAAAATAGAACGAAAAGAACGCACAAAAAATAGGAACGACAAGGGAACGCATCACTGTAAAATAGAACGCAAAATGTTCCAAAAGGAACGATCTGGCAACGCTGGTTCTTCTTAAAATTGCCGAACATCTTATCAAAATTCGTTTAGAATGGTTTATTGAAAGTAGAGGTTTACCATGTTTACTGAGAGACAGCCAGTTTGGTTTTCGAAAAAATAAAAGTACAATGGGCGATTTTCTGAAAGCTCAGTCACTAGATGGCGCTGTCCCACCTATGCAGTTAGAAGGAACGGAACGTTATAAATTTTACTTTGACGCGACTTTTTTACGTAAAACGGAACGTCAGACAGATGTTATTTATTTACCTAAATCTTTAAATTTACCTATTTCGTTTCTGTTCCTTACAGTAGTACTTATTTAATATATTATTAGTTTCCTTTGGGTTTTTAAAAAGTAATTAATTTAAATATGTTTCATACCAAAATATACCATAGACATGTACATACTTATTCAACGCCATCTAGTGAAGCAATTGGAAGCTTTTTTTTTTTAAATTGCCTCTCAGAAAATTGCTCATTGACAGCATTGGCATCTTTACAACTGACATCCGAATAGCTTTCTCTTTGAATCAATCGCTTTTGGCTGCGTTTTTGGATATAAAATCAGCGATAATGTTGTTCTTACAGTCGTCACAAAATAAGATGCCCGTTTTGACACATGCTAAAGTGACGTGATTAGGCATGTAACCATACGAGTCTGTGATCGATTCTCACGATTAATCGATTAAGGTTCTGAGTAACTAATCGATTAAAGTAAGTTTGCTACTTATGTGGATTAAGACTAAAGTTATTATTATAAAATGTTAAACTTACTATAGAGGTACTTATACTTTTAATAAACATTAATAAAGTATAAATTGACCTTTTATGTTATATAAACTTGAATCGAATCCATTTAAATTGCATCACTACATAGTATAAAACAAAGTCGCTTTCTCTTTCCCTATGTCCCTTTGTATGCTTAAATCTTTGAAACTACGCAACGGATTTTGATGCGTTTTTTTAATAGATAGAGTGATTCAAGAGGAAGGTTTATATGTACTTTTTTTATCCCGATATTCCCACGGGAACGGGAACCACGCGGGTGAAACCGCGGGCGGCCGCTAGTAATTTATAAGAGCGAACGCGCACTTGTGATTTTTAATCGGTCGATAGTTTGGTCGTTTTCGGATTCAGTATAGATAGAGTTATATGGCAGTGGCAATCGTCAGTGCACTAAAACTATCGACCGATCAAACTATCGAAAATGAGTGGCCGATAGTTGTACAATCAAACTATCGCACAACTATCGGCCGGGCGCGGCGGTAATGTGCATGAAGGACTATGTGAGCGCGCGCACTGCATTCAACTAAACTATCGATAGACTGCGCATTCAGTATCGAACTATCGAAAATGACTGGCCAATAGTTACTACAACTAAAGTTATAGTTACAGTTATACAACTATCGGACAACTAATCGGCCTGTGCATGAAGGACTATGTGAGCGCGCGCCTGGATTCAAGTAAACTATCGACCAACTATCGGTCGACTAAAAATCACAAGTGCTCGCAGGTTCTCAAAACCAAACTATCGGCCGACAGTTTGATCACGATCGTCTTACGATTCCGACTAAACTATCGGTCGACTAAAAATCACAAGTGCGCGTTGGCTCTAAAAGTGCAAATATTTTAACTACAGCTCACAGCATAGACATGGTCATTGAGTAGCTAGGTACATTATTTATTATAGCGGCCTGTACACGTTGGCCCAACCATTGGCCAATACGTCGTATATTGACACATTTGAAAGAACCTTTTTAAAACCAACGTGTACAGGCGGCTTATGGTGAACGCACGCTTGTCCGATGCGAACGCTTCGAACAAGCCAAACGAAACGTGTTTTAAGAAATCTCTAGAAAGGTGAACGTGACGATTCGACATGGTGAGGTGTGCAAGGTTGTCTAGGTTTTATTTAAAGAATATAATTTTTTTTTCATTCGGTTCATTCGAAACGTTCTCCTTGGATAAGTGTGCGATTGCCTAGAAACCGTTTTATCGAAATCATTGTTGCCAATTCATAATTTCACTAACGCTTTAAGCGCCAATCTAGTTTTCACACAAAAAATATCAATTTTACAAATTAATCTATTAAAGTGGTTATGACGATTATTTCGATATAATTGAATGAAGCTGGAGAAATCCTGCACACAACGGTTACAACACTAGTATTTAAAAAAATAAAGACTGAGAACGTAACTGTTTTTCGAGACGATTCGTAGTTAATCGAATCTGCGTTTACTTGAGAATAAAGGCAAAAATAATACGCGGAATACACTTTGCCTTAATTTATGATGCGTTAAAAAATGTAACATATTATTTTTATACACCTTTGATAAGTAATCAGCATATATTTGATTTTTTGGTTTTCGTAACAAGTTACATTCTAGGGTCATTACCATGTGTCAAAACGGGCATCTTAATTTGTGACGACTGTAGCATCCTTCAGACTAAACTTATTAAATTACAAGTTCCACCATTATTAGTTAACTTCATCATAAATATTTTATCAGATAGAACAATCCGTATTTCTCAAGGTACCGAGAATACGAAGTCACGGTTAGTATGGAATGGACTTCCACAAGGCTCTGTGCTAAGCCCACTGTTGTACAATATTTATATTATACATATGATTTAGATAGCTCCCTTCCTAATTGAATATCAAACGAACTTACCAAGTGAAGTTCGATCACAATTATGTGAACGGCTTCATTCGACGCGATTTTGTTAACAAATGTAGTTGCGCCCCCAAGCGACAGCCTTGCACGGTAGTTTAAAGTTTTTTTTTTTATTGGCAACACTGATTTACGCCAATTTATACATTCCTCTACTCTGTGGTCCCTAACTTACCTGTTTGGTTACCTGTCACATTCGAATCATTATGTTTAAAGCACTTTTTATAGATTTTTATCAAATAGAGGGAAGGGTAAGTAATAAGTACTTGATATTATTAATTATAGAATAGGGAGGGTGTATATAAATCGCGTCGAATGAAGCCGTTCACATAATTGTGATCGAACTTCACTTGGTAAGTTCGTTTGATATTCAATTATGTTTCACGGCTTCATTCTCTGCGATTTTGTTAACAAATGTAGGATGTTTAGAGAAAGTGATAAAAATTTGTAAAAAGATAAGTATGTAATGACATTGTTTTAAGAAAATATTGTCATAACATCAAGTTTCTTATGATCTTTGGTTTTTAATCATCAACGTGGGTACTACATTATTATCTTAAATTATTGTATTTTTCTTACAGAATAATTCACAAATCAAATAAAAACAATACTGATCTACCAAATTGATCAGTGCTTTAGATAATTACTCTATTGTAAACATAGGCGAAAAAGCGGATGAAGGTTCGCTCCATCCAGCATGGAGCGGCATTCCTATCACTTAAATTAATATTAACACCAGCCCTGCTGGTAGTGGAAGTCGCCGCATGGCGTTTGCTATGTGCAGTGCAGATGTGCAGTAAATACAGGAAGACTATTACAACGAAGAATATTTTTTAGTCAGGTAGGTACTATTGTTTGCTTGTGAATTTTCCTATAAATGAGGACGTTTCCAACATTGTTTGTAACGAATAAAAATAGTGTAACTGGTGTTTTATTTAAATATTCCTCAATGCACTTTGCTTGACAGAAATCAGAGTGTGTTATAAAAAGGTCTTTTTATCATGGTTGGAATGAATTAGGTCTGGATTTGTATTACAATTTCTGTTTGTGCTATGGTATAGATTATTTATTCTTTCACAAAGAAATGATTGCTTGTAATGAGCAGTAAACAAAGCCATCAGAGTTAACGACCTTTATTGACAGAAAGTTTAATATTATATTTTTTGACTTCCAAGATCTAGATCTTCATTTGGAACCTTTTGTGCCAAATAGTTAAGTAATGTATTTAGTATCTCAGTTAAGTTGTAGGTACTTAGGCCTTGTGGGTCTATCTGAATATTCCTTTCATAAATAGCTCGATTCAGTGATCTGATCATCATAAGTATTATTTAACATTAAAATTGAGTATAATAATATTAGATTAGATTCAAAATTATTGTACCATATTTGAATTGATTGACAAAATTGTGTGTTCAAAATAAATATTTTGTTAGTTCTGACCATATATTTACTATATTTGATGTCATAGGCTAACCAGGCTTTGATACGTCTATCGTATTGTTTATACATGTTTCGTGACAAAGTGGCTAAAATAATATCTATAGTTCTTGGTTTTTTTTTTCTTCTTTTTAGTAATGCTTGCCTGATAACTTGTAAGATGTGTGTTCATGTGAAAAGAGATTCTAATAAGTAAATATTTCGTTCAAAATACGTATATTATCAGAAATGTATAATTTTCTAACCAATGGCACCACGGCAGTGTCGTCCAACATGAGACAATCACAATGTCTTCCAAGATTTGAAAATGTCTAATAATATAATAATTTCATGAAAATGGCACTAATGCTTAAAATAGGATTATTTTTATTTTTATTTATTACATTTAAGTATATAATATCAATATGTTTATATAATATACATTTAAACTCTGAAACATGCACACACTTGTAATGCAAACAATAAAATTCAATTGTTATAATTCATGACGCGAGCATGAGAATGGAACTAGTATTTTTACAGGATATTATGTAAGCGTCGACTGCCTGTGCTTCTGGACCGGTTTTCAAGTTATTTAAGTAGAAAATTTTGGTTACAATGGCTTGCAATCTTATTATTCAGAAATGTCCAAGTTGTCATTTAGTAGTTATTCTCTATTGCCGAACTTTTCGCTCATAAGTAAGACAGCTTCACTTTCATCTTTTGTGTTTGTAAGATGCGAACAATTATATTTCCAAAAAATATTATTATAAAATATTTATAGCTGTTTTGTTTTACACATAGGTATGCGTAATATAATACTTATAGCAATCGTAACTTTGGTTATTAACGTGAGTGAATTAATGTGCAATGAATTTATTTAACTTTATTTTCTTTCAAATGGCTCTGACAAGACTGGTTATTGCAAAATGAATCCTAGCCAGACTAACTGGCTGGGGTTGCTTCTACTGAGGAGCGGTAGAGTCTAAGACGGGAACGTTTATCGGCTACGATCTTTGGGATAAGTATGTTTTGTTCATAATTAGGATAATTAATAATACACAAACATTTAAAATATTCAAGCCAGGAATAATAGGTGGCAGGCAGGCCAAGAGTAAACGCTATAAGCCCGAAGAACTTTGTGAAGTCTTGCAATTTACATTTATTGAACTTCCCAAAAATAAACGTAAAATAATCCCAAAAAACCTAATACTTTTTAAAATAAATCGCAAGAAATTTACATTTTCTTTTTTCTATGTTATACTAAACCACTTTTGTCTATTTGTTTAGTAGAAAAGTTAGTGAGAAGTTAGTATATCCTTGGTGAACTAAACGTGTCATGAAGGCAACCAGTGTCAAAAGGATTAATTAGGTATACTTATGTCGTTTTAATATATTACTGTTGGTAGTTCACGAAATCTCAAAAATTATATAATTTATTTTAATATTTAAGTATATACAAACGGAACTGTATAGTGACTAAAGGAACTAGGTGATTGAACTCATGAAGAATTTGAAATTCATAAAGAATTGTATTTTTAACGAAGTTAAAGGTACTTATTCAATGCGAGTTATGTATTGGAATAAACATGTAAGCGTCTTTGAGGTCTATATCTAGACGTCATGTTACAGTTTTTAGTAATTACTTAGAGTATGTCACGCGGTAGTCCTGGTTGCCCGAGATTAAGTATAAAGCGATTATCACTATTTGGTTTCTGTACTAAGTAACCCAAAGTGACATTTTAAAATGATATTGTTTTCCTTTTTTACTTATATTTATTTATCTAGATTGAACATAATTTTCGTATACAAGGTTAAGTTAGTTCATAGGTTAAACACTGGAACTATAATTGCAATGAGCAATAAATTTGCATAGTATTTTTCTGCCTTTTTTATCTACAATGATATTATAGGGTCATCGGTAATATACTAATGTCCAACCATGCATTAGTAAAATAATGCAGGCGACTTACGTATTACCTCGTGGTCTACTACCGGTAAGTTCTAGATGCTGGATAGCAGCGCGTGATGTCGACGTCTTGATGTGACTGGCGGGTGCGTCAGGCGCTGGGTGACCTCTTGCAGCATCGGAGATGGTATTCGCCCTATAGGCTGGTTTCCAATGCTGTGGCTTAAACTGTTAAGGATTCTTGTTGACAGTGTCCTTTCCATGAAGGATTTCAGTTTTGGAGTACCTACCTATTTCTCAAAACTGGATTCGGTTTTTGGAGACATTTTCACCAAAAACCTGATTGATTCTAATCATATCTATTTAGGTGTATTTTAGGTCTAGATTTATTCTTTAAATTAATCTCAAATTTCATAGCGTTTTAGTTTTTATGAAATTACTATCACAGAAAATGCTACATACATCAATTTACAATATATGTATAGCCTAATAGGCTTTTATTTTTGGATGCTTCGTCATTTAGTATAAATATTGGGAAACCAACACGATCGAAATTAAGTTTTCGACCTTTATCCAACCGGGAATCGAACCCGGTACTTCACGCATAGTGGCACCCTGAAAACTGATGCATACCCCACTTGACCACGAAGGCAAATAGAATAAAGATAAATATAGATTCCATGGCTACGGCCAGGTTTTTTTTTTTAAAGCTATCCCAATCTGCTTTTCTTTAGGCAATATTGTAGTTTCTCTTTGACAAGCGGCTTTGAAACAGCGGCTTTTGCTTCGGGATTGAGGGTAGGAGCTGCTAAAATGTCACAATAGTTTGGAACTATTTAATCTTTAAAAAGTCTATCCTTGACCTTCAGCTTTATATTGTTACATACGGTTTTTCCCCTCGGCTGAAGAGCAGTGAACAGTCGAGACAACTGATGCTAACCCTTGTTTTGTGGCCGTTGGTGCTGCCTCGTCCTGATGTGGCGATGCTGCGGCCGGAAGTGGGTACGGCGATACCGGTGACAATCCCGAGAGCTGCGACGCCGATTCGACTTCTCGAATACGAATATATAGCAACTGAACTGGGTTGCAAACAGTGACTAAGTAGCCCAATAACGTGACGGTACCTGTCCTGGGTATGACAGTAACGCATCACTTAGTAATTGCAGCCATCCGGGACAACATAGTTCTTTTAAGAACGAGTACTTTGCTTGCTCGTCAAGCAAATACAGTGGCTAAGTAGCCCAATAACGTGACGGTATCTGTCCTGGGTATGACAGTAACGCAACACTTAGCAATTGCAGCAACCCGGGAACACATAGTTCTTTAGTAATTTTCTTGCTCGGTGAGCAAATTAAGTGGCTAAGTAGCTCAATGACGTGACAGTACCTATCTGTCCTGGGTATGACAGTAACTCATCACTTAGTGACCAATAATTGCAACCATCCGGAAATACATAAGTAGTTCTTTTTAGAACGAGTATCTTTCTTGCTCCTCAAGCAAATTTCAGTGGCTTAGTAGCCCAATAACATAATAGTATCTGACCTGGGATCACTTCAGTAATGCACTGGTACAGCACAACGACGTTTTCTTCTTCACTGTCTTCATGGTGTTTCCTTTTCTTCCCCAATGTTCAAAGTATCTCGCAGCGAGTAGAGTAGACGTGCGAAGGCTTGAGCACGGAAACGCTGAATGATTCGAATGTGACAGGTAACCAAACAGGTAAGTTAGGGACCACAGAGTAGAGGAATGTATAAATTGGCGTAAATCAGTGTTGCCAATAAAAAAAAAAAAAACTTTAAACTACCGTGCAAGGCTGTCGCTTGGGGGCGCAACTACATTTGTTAACAAAATCGCAGAGAATGAAGCCGTGAAACATAATAGTATTCATACATTACAATACGCTGATGACCTGCTGTTATACTGTACAGGGAAATCAATCGAAAACCTATGTTCCATCCTTTCGTCTTGTTTAGATTCACTAAGAACCTGGCTTGAAACTAACGGCCTTGAGCTATCAAGTTCCAAGAGCAGTGTGGTCCTTTTTTCTAGGATGCGATGTCCACCACCCATCACTGTTTATTATGGAAATTCAATAATTCCAACTAGTGACGAAGCCAAGTTTTTAGGCATAACACTGGACAATAAATTAACAGGTCTAACACATTGTTATCAGGTTGTTGCCAAATGTGAAAGGACGCCCCGGCAAACGTTGTTTTGCCATATAATAGTGGACCCGGTCACCAACATCTTGTGTGTGTGTTTATACACCAAAAGTTGCCTACACCAGACAACAGATAGCGCTAGTTACACACTACCAATAAAGGGGCCCATGCTTGGTCTCTATTTCCTACATATAAAAAATTACTCTGTGAAGTAGAGTGTCAGATAACTCTGCGTGACTGGGGCATTTTTGGCGCTAGTTACAGTACATTTTTTATTCTAAGCTTATAGAAAAGATTAGTATTCGATTTTGACCGCGCAGACGTCAGTGATTACATACTCTTTGGAAACGGCAATGGCAGAAATGACAGTTTTGTATCGAAGGTACGACAGTTAAACGATTTTCCATAGAAAATTAAAATTTTTACTCAATTTTCCGGAATAATAAGTAGCCTATGTTACTCTCCAGCTCCCAAACTATTCCCATACCAAGTATCACGTCGATCCGTTGCTCCTTTTTGGCGTGAAAGAAGGACAAACAAACAAACAAACAAACAAATAAATAAACAAACAAACACACTTTCACAATTATAATATTAGTATGGAAAGTATGGAATATGGATGTTTATCTGGTGTCTGGTGGGGATCTCATCCTTCCTCCTTGAAACAGCTTTACAACTCCATTGTTAGAAGCATTTTAGATTACGGGACATTCCTATTAGAACCCTGCAGCGCGCTCGGCATGAAAAAACTTGATATTATTCAGTCGAAAGCCCTCCGCATTGTTACTGGCGTTATGAAATCAAGTCCCACAAATGCTCTTCAAGTAGAGTGTTCTGATCCCCCTTTGAAACTTAGACGGCAGTACCTATGTGACAGATACCTTTTTCGAGCGTTTCAATTTTATAATCACCCACTGTATAATAAACTTTCCAAACTTTTAGAACTCGTGGAATCCTCCTCATACTGGTCACACAAACAAGTACCTTGTCTTGTTGTAAGTTTCAGTAAGTTTTGCTCCTTTCAAACTCCAATTCACAGGTCATCATATCTTCCAATTTTTTCACAAAACTACGAATGTTTAATCTTATTTCCAAATATCCATTTCAACATAGATTTCCATAAAAATGACATCAACACTAAATACCACTTTAAATTTTTACTGTCAGAAGTATGGCGGGATTATCATCATATTTATTGCGATGCTTCCAAGTTATCCTCTGATAGTAATGTTGGTGTTGGAATATTCCATAAACAGTACCAAGTTATTCAAATGGTTAAACTTCCGCCCGAGTCTTCGGTGTTTACTGGTGAATGCCTTGGCCTTTTAAAATCGTTAGAATATGTGTTATTATATAAATTAAAGAAAGTAATTATCTTCTCAGACTCAAGAAGCGCTCTAGAAGCTCTGCAAAAATTTCCTTTTAAAGGCAATTTAAGCTACCAAATAATTATAGAATGCCGAAATTTACCTCAAAAATGCTCAATAGCAGGTTATGAGATAAACTTTGTATGGGTGCCTAGTCATAGTAATATTCAAGGTAACGAAAAAGCTGACCAACTAGCAAAGGAAGCAATAGTTTCTGGGGATTTATTCCCTTACAAAAATTATTGCTATGATTTGTGCGCATATTTATTTATTTATTTATTTTCTTAAAGGAAGACCAACAGCCAATCTTACAAACTAGCATCAATTACAATAGGCACCAGAAGGCCACTTACAGGTCCTCACTGATTGCTACAAAATAACCTAACTACAACTAAAATATATGAATAAGACAATATAGATACCTAGAATATAAATAAAACATCGCAACTACTCGCATATGCAGTGCGCTTAAACTATCGACCGATTAACTATCGAAAATGACTGGCCGATAGTTAATCGGTCGATAGTTTAAGCGCACTGACGATTGCCACTGCCATATAACTCTATACTGAATCCGAAAACGACCAAGCTATCGCCCGATTAAAAATCACAAGTGCGCCTTCGCTCTTATATAAATTATGCAATTTAAGTGGATTCGATTCAAGTTTATATAACATAAAAGGTCAATTTATACTTTAATAATATGTTTATTAAAAGTATAAATACCTATATAGTAAGTTTTAACATTTTATAATAATAACTTTAGTCTTAATCCACATAAGTTGCAAACCTACTAAATCGATTAGTTACTCGGAACCTTAATCGATTTATCACGAGAATCGATCACAGACTCGTATGGTAACATGCCTAATCACGTCACTTTAGCATGTGTCAAAACGGGCATCTTATTTTGTGACGACTGTAAGTGTCTGTTTTTGGAATTTTTGAAACGAAAATAGGAAATTGTTATTCCCGTCCGACACTAGTCTATATAATTTGTGCGTCCGACGAGATATCAGATCGATCTACGAGAGTAATATTTTTTGTAAACGTAAGTACTACGTATCTACTTTCAAATACCTTTAGCGGTATTCAGCTTTCTTTGTGTACTCTACACCGAAACAAAAAGGTACTATTTCACAAAATTAATTGACAACAAACTAAATTAATTAGAAACATGAGCAGTTGCCAACCGGTGACTTCGTCGAAATTCGTTACACTTTCCTCGGGGCCTGGGCTGTTTATGTATGACTATGTGTGCTGGCCAGTGGGGCTCGCAGCTAAAAAATTGAGTATGAGCATGGCCTTCATTTGATGTCTATAATAGGACCAAAAATGGAGATGGGCTTATTATGGTGTTCAAATATCAAATGAAGCTCATGCTCATACTCAATTTTTTAGCTGCTAGCCCCAGTGGCCAGCACACATAATCATACATAAACTTTACTGTATTCTAACTGATAACGGAAGAATTTGTTTAACTATAGCCACAGAGTATATAATAGTACTAACGTATATGCGGGCAGCGCAGGACCGATCGTTGTGGAGATCCTTGGGGAGGCCTATGCCCAGCAGTGGGCGTTGTACGGCTGAAATGATGAACGTTTATAGCGTATGGTGCCTGTTTCATTGAGATAAGCCCTGCAATTTTTGACTTATCGAGGTATGGCACCCCTGCGAGATGTATGCTTAGGCTTTGTGTAATTATTAGTAGTAGACTGTTCTGAAATTTTAGCAAGTAGATAATTTACCATAAGCTAATTTGGCCTAAGAATTACAACTTTGAATTATAAAAAAATCTAGAAAAAAATAATTGTGTTTCAAACAATTTTCAAAAGTAACTAAATTATTGTGTTAAAAATGCCTTTTTTTTTTCATAGTAATAAATAACTGATTAAAGTAAGATTTATAAGTTTATATCCCAACCTTAAACTTCCACTAAATAATAGTTCTGAAATAGGTATATTTTTGCACACATACTGTTATTTATATGTGTATGCCTCTGAGATGTATATTATGGCTTTGTGTACCTCTAAAATAGATTAGACTTCTAGGGTTAAATACTATTTAAAGCTGTAATGATGCAGATTTTTTTTTGCATGATAATAAAAAAAATTACATTTGGCGGCGTTGCGAATAAAATTCGCAAACTTCAGTCCTGTATAAAAATAGGTATGTAAGAGCTATCATAAGGGCAATTGTTTCAATAAAATGGACCTTACGGCTTACGGTTAGAAATTGTGATGATTTCTTTAAATCAAAGATTGGTTTATGCTGTGAAATGTAGTGTTAATGTTAGCAGTCGGTGAAGGAAAAGACTTTGTAAACTATCTTTATACTTATCTATATTACATACATTATCCATTTTATAATAAGAAAAAAAATGGAGTTACTTTGAATAAATAAATTTCATATTTTTATTATTGCATCAGACACAATTGTTTTGGTAAAATCTTTTGCTCCACTGAATAGAATTCAGTTTGTCAGAATAGCAGAATAGTACCTACCTATTTCATGCTTAATCTAAAATCAGTAAAAAGATTTTCATTGCTAAAATTATTATTTGTGATGAATGCAATGAATTCTCATTGTAGTTTATTCTTTAAAACTAAAGTAACAAAGGAGACGGTCCCAGCCCATACAAAATTTACCTAGGCCCGGCGCAAAAGAAAAGTATCTCAAATAATTGACTATTATGAGTAAAATCCTATAATTATATTTATTTTGTTTAATGTCAGTGGCTATCTTAAAGATATATCAAATTGAAAAAAATGATTTTGATTTTTATTTATATCAGTATTTTTCTTCTTTTTGAACACTAAATAGGGGTTTTATTCTATGTTTGACAAATTTTACTATTTTTTCCAATTAAGTAAGTATAGGAATATTCCTATGATAGCCAATACACAATATATTATAATATGATTAGCAATATTATCGTTTATCACAAAACACCTATTTATTTACTTTTGCGCCAGGCCTGGGTGTCATTTGACCAGTCTCCTTTGCTTTCAAATTTCCTGAAATTTGATTCAATCGTTGTTTCTTAGCAACTTAATAATTTGATAAAAATGATTTTAGATTCCACCATGGCAAATCAATGGGGTCAGAAAGCTGAAGAATTGGAAATCTCTAATAAAGTTGCAGGATTGGGTTTGAAGAAATCTCATGACCAAACAACAGATTCTGATGACTCTCCTGATGCTGCTAATCCAGCTGAAGCATCACTCTTGATGAAAATTATTCGTCAGGGCTTGGTAGAATCAAAGTTAGATATAGAAGTTCAAAGAAAGGACCCAAATTCTCCACTGTATTCTGTGAAAACATTTGAGGCTTTGCATTTGAAGTCCAATTTATTGAAAGGAGTTTATGACATGGGCTTTAATGCACCTTCCAAAATTCAAGAAACTGCCTTGCCTACTTTATTAGCTGATCCTCCACAAAACATGATTGCTCAATCTCAATCTGGAACTGGTAAAACAGCTGCATTTGTTTTAGCTATGTTAAGTAGGGTGGATCCCACAAAAAATTATCCTCAAGTACTGTGTCTAAGCCCCACATATGAACTTGCTATCCAAACAGGAGAGGTTGCTGCAAAGATGGCAAAATTTTGTCCTGAGATAAAATTGAAGTATGCTGTTAGAGGCGAAGAAGTGCCAAGAGGTACAAAAATAATAGATCATATTATAATTGGAACTCCAGGAAAAATGCTTGATTGGGGAGTAAAATTTGGGATGTTTGATTTAAGTAAAATAAAGGTGTTTGTTCTTGATGAAGCTGATGTAATGATTGATAGACAGGGACATCAAGATCAATGCATTCGTATTCATAAGTGCTTACCACCAACTTGCCAAATGATGTTTTTCTCTGCAACATATGATAGTGCGGTAATGGAATTTGCTGAAATTATTGTTCCCAATCCCATTATAATAAGATTACTCCGTGAGGAAGAATCACTAGATAACATCAAACAATATTATGTGAAATGTAAGAATGCTGAAGAAAAGTATCGGGCTATATGTAATATTTATGGAGTTATTACAATTGGTCAAGCCATTATTTTCTGTCATACTAGAAAGACTGCAAGTTGGCTCTCAGAGAAAATGTCTAAAGATGGTCACTCTGTTGCCGTATTGTCAGGTGAATTGACTGTAGAACAGAGAATAGCAGTGCTAGATCGTTTTAGAGCTGGCCTTGAAAAAGTATTGATAACTACCAATGTTTTGTCTAGAGGTATTGATGTGGAGCAAGTTACTCTAGTTGTTAATTTTGATATGCCAATGGACATGGAGAAGAAAGCTGACTGTGAGACATATTTACACAGAATTGGGCGTACAGGAAGGTTTGGTAAAGCTGGAATTGCCATTAATCTGATTGATTCACCACAAGCTATGGAAATATGTAAAGAAATTGAGAGTCACTTTGGAAAAAAAATACATCTTCTTGATATTGAAGATGCAGAAGAAATTGAAAAAATTGGTGCCTAGTACAGTTGTTTTAATTTCATTAAAGAGTACTTTTTATACTTTTGCTTTGTTTTCATAAAATACTCTACTACAAGTAGGTACATACTTATGTGGAATTGAATTAAAAATCTTGTTACTGATTAAAATGGGTGTTTTATTAAAAAAAAGGCATGTACAGGGTCTATTGCACTATATTTAAATAATATATTACTTACTTATTAAAATTTTTACTTTTTTGCATTCACAATGCAATTTTTATGGTTGAAAAATGGAAAATGAAGTATTTAGAAAAAATCTACCCGAACGACTCCGTAGCTCAGTGGTTAGAGCAGTCGCCCGGATACCGGATAGCGAAAGGTCGTGGGTTCGAGTCCCATCGGAGCTGGTTGTGAGACAGGTCGATTTTTTCTAAATACTTCATTTTCCATTTTTCAATATATTACTTATGTTATAATTTAACTGTTAGTTTCTTTGGACTAGCGTGCAGCTTGGGCTGGCTCTGGGTTAGTTGCTCCTGATATCATCACAAAGATTGCAACTGGAACTATGTACATCCACTGAAACAATATATATAGGTATCAGACAGTGTGAAGTCAAAAGGGTTAAAGTACATTTAGTTCACTATTTAAGTTTAATTCACTTCCACTACTTGGCAATTATACTGGTCACTTCTAACTTCTTAAAGAATTCGTTGAAAATCAAGTGTTCTATAATTTTTTCATAGCACTGTACTGTGTGACTTAAACCTGCACTTAGGTAATGCTTATCTGTGACCTAGGTGGCTCTTTATTACACTGTGTGTAGTATACATAAAATACACAAAGTAAAGTCTTATTCCACGGTTTTCACGTAAATTATCAGAGAATTACTCAAAACAACGATCAGCCATTTGCAATTTTAGTACCAGAGATTCTCGAGTAGGGCGCTTTGAATCGGCACAAAAAACATCTGTCATTTCATATTAACATTCAGAGCTGGTACACACTGGGCGCTCGGCGTTGCGTTTGGCGAGCGTTGATAGCTAGCGTACACACTCAGCGCTTTGCATGGCGTTCGACGAGCGTTACTAGGGCGAGTATACTTCTGGATTAGTGCGGATATGGGTTTCGAAGTAAATTGCTTTGAGTGTAGATCCTCTACAATCGCTTCAAAAGACGACGACGACGAAGAAAAAAAGAACATTGGGTGCACATAATACTAATAGTAGATTGTACAACAAGTGCATAAAACGTGGTTTTATGTACGAGTTAAACACTCTACTTTTCACTTCGAATGTGAGTTAAATAAATAGCAATATTGCAAAAAAGAAAAATAAAGACTTCGCCATATTGGCGGGAAGACTTTCTTTTTCTTTTTTTTATACGTGGCAGTGGCAGCACAGTGACTTTAGCATAGATCGTAGTCCATAACGCTCTTGAAATACTTATTTCTTAGAAAACTCATTACTTTTGCCTAGTTTTATTGATTTAGTAATTTAATATGGATTATATGTACAAAATTGAAGAAACAGAATGAAATAACAAGTTTATTTTACGAAGTTTAATTGCGTGTGTGACTGTTTACCTGACGACCTTTGTCTTAGAGTCTGAGACTTAGACGAAGGTTTTATTTTATGCACTAGAGCATAAAAAGCGATTTTATGCAGCCTATACCCAACATAAACACGAACTTTACAAGCATGAGAAGTGAAAAAGATATAATAAACGCTTGGAATGTATTTTACATTGTATCAAAACATTGACCTGAAAAACTTAGGTGTTTTAGAATTTTTATAAAATCATTTGATGAATTTCTGCATATTTTATAACTGACATTACGGATGATTCATAAAAATTTATAGGCTCACTTTCCTAAAATTTTTTCCCAACGTGTGTCCACTCTACACGAAAGCGCGCGATCACATGTACAGTCCCAAGGCAGCCCCTGTATCTGAGAGCGCGCGGCTAACGCCAAAACTGACAGCTCGTGTCTGACGCGCGTCAGTCAAAAAGCGCGCGGTCACTGTGTACGAAATGTCAAAAATGTATGAGATGGCAGGTTCTCAGAGCGCGCGCTTTGGTAACGCGCATAGATGTATTATTCCTGTAGATGGAGCATAAGAAAATGAACAATCCCTTCTATAATCGACTCTCGTCTCTCAAATGGGGACATATCGTGTGTTAAAAAGAGATAACAATAGCCCAACGTGTGCGTCTTAATGAGCTGCGCGCCACTTGAAAGTAAACGTCATATTTGTTTGTTAACCAGCTGGTTAACAAATGCTTCAGAAAGAAAAGCTTTTTTTGTACAAAAATATAGAAAGATTTGATGGTGTGGTGCGGTAAATCTGTTGTTTGTTATGAATGGCCTGTACTGTTCGCAGTTATTCAAGCATAGAGAGTGTTTTGAAAGAGAATAATGAACACATATCATTTCAGAGGTAAGTCACACTCATTGTTTTGTGTTTTTGCGAACACAGTTTTATAGCTTACTGGTCCGAATTTGCAAAAACTAAATCGCTGTACGTGTATATACAGTTTAACATCGTTGAAGAAAATCGGGTGTTTTTAGGCTAAAAATTTATAATTTAAAGCCAATTGGGATTTTTTGACATTTGACCAACCTGATAGTGTTGTAGACCGATTTTATTATGTAATATCGATAAAAAATTGTAGTGTTAACAATTTTGTATTTAAACTTAATTTTTCTCAATTCTAAACAGATTTTCCACCGCCGCACCGCCGTCGATGTAAAGGAAACGTGAATAAGAAACGTAAGAAAAGGCGACGATTGGAGACCTTCGCAACAATCAAGAATATGCTCGATGCACTTATTAAAGCAAATTGTGGATGTATACTTAAAAAATTGAATACATTAAAAGTAAAAACAATTTGTGTGAAATCTTTATTTTTTTTACTTGATATTATTCCGCAGATTATTTAATTTAATAAATTGATTAGAAATCTCGTTCAGTTTTACGACTATACCTCCTAGTATAAATAGTACAATCATCATCATTATCATATTAATGTCCTCACTGCTGGGCCTTCCCTGCATGAAGTAACTGGAGTTCTCACCCTGAATAAAAAAGTGTACCCAGCAAATTTGACATTTATGTATGTAGTGGCTGTCAGTTGTCTCATATGACCAAACGTATTTTTTTAAAGTGTAGGTGAGACGGAAGACAGCCACTGTGTAACTTTTGGTGACAAAAAAGTGTTAGTACTGCACTCTCCAGTTACCTCAGTATTAAGTCGAGCTTCATGCTTCCCTGTGCAAGAAAACACCACAGGTAGAACGGGGGCCCTATCGCCCTATGCTAAATGCGCTTATATTACACTTACATTGCTCTTATTTGACAATTTGGTATCGCGCTATTTTCTCAACGACAACAATACCATTACCATTCCTTTTCGGAACGATTTTTCGAATCGCGCTAGGTTTTTAAACGTAAAATGATTACATTGCAGTCGATAACTGACCGTTCGCTTATGTCAAAATAAACAGCTAGTCGGAGGCAGTTTTTTCAACATTATTCAGAAATTATTAGCAGATTTTAGTAAGATTCTGTGTGTTTCAAGTTGTTAAAACGTATTTATTCTCTTGCTCAGTGGTTGTTAATGCCGGAAAACAATAATACCGTGTCAAAAAAAACCACAAAAATGTGATAATCAGATGAAGTAAAGTGACGGGTGCTACTGAGTGCACTACTTGAGTGCGACAAACGAATGTGCGATTAACGTTTGTGCGAAATAACTTTACGTCGATTACCTATAACTCGAAATCACGCTAGTGCGAAACACTGATCTTCGACATCACCCTCGTGCGATACACCATTTTCCGACAGTAGTGCGACACTACGGTAGTGCGACACTACGGTAGTGCGACAAACGGCTGTGAAATAAGCTCATTGTTATAAATAACACATATTACCTACCTACATCTACATCAACATAGTCAATCACAGACATTGTTTTGAATTAAGTAAGTGGTAACAAAAAATAAATGTTGATATTTGTTTTCTAATATTTCAATACAAAAGTAACAAGTTATTCAAAAATAAAATAATCAGACTTCCGAGATGGTATTACTAATATTAAAGTATAGGTAGGTACTTGTAAATGCGAAAGTTCGGATTTCTGTTTAGACGTTTGTTACTCAAGTCATGGAGAAACAGCTGAATGAACGAGATAAATTATGGTCTAGAACAGCAATTTGTATAGGGCTACCTTTTTCCTCAGTTTTAAATTACGTATATATACGACAAAACATGAAAATCACGTTTGATTTGAAAAAAATATAATTATACATTTATTGTTTTTTTCAATAACATACCTAACCTTCATAAGACAGACCACATAAATATTTTCTAAATCCATTGTTACTTTTTTTGTAAATGGCTTTTAATTTTTTAAATTTAAATTTTTATAATTATATAAATTGAAATTTATTTAATGAAGTAGGTATATATTTAGGAAAAGTCGACCCGTCTCCCACAACTAGCTCCCATTGAAGCTAGTTCATTGTCGATTTTTCATCTTTAGATATATATTTTTAATACAGAAAACGACTGCACAGTATTGTATCAAATAGTTTTAAAAAACCTTCCAGTCGAATAACCTACCCTTAAAACGTTATAGATGAGGTCAAGACCAATAGTTTTAGTAACGTTGTGGCCTAAACTTAATGATTTTTGAGTTATTTGAGAATTACATTTCGAGAATCGTAAAAAAAAATTAAGCAAATTCTGAATGATCTATCTTAACTAGGATATTGTATAAATTATAATTATAATAAAACTGTACACTATCCAATTCTGTATATTGAAAAGAAATAGAAAAAAATACCTGCAGGGGTCTTCTTACACGAAACAGATACCAAAAATATAATTTTTGAATTTTTTGTCTTTCTGTCTGCCTGTTGTCCGCATTTTACGCAAAAACTACTGAACGGATTTTGATGAAACTTTTTTGTTATGCAGCTATTGGTTCTCGCCAACATATAGGCTATAATTTATTTTGAAGATCGCAATTTCTGATGTGGAACCATAGCAGTCCAGCCAAACTATGAGAGATATAAAAATACCGTCTTAAGGAAAATTGTTAAACGTGATGAGCATTTGACGTACAAAGTTTGATTGAAGGTCTGGTACAACCCTATGGTGGAACCCTAGCAGCCAGGTTAAACTATATGAGATACAAACATAGCTTCATAAAAGAAAAGTAGTTTAACGTAATGAACATTTTCTATTGACGGAAAAATGTTGAAGCTGATGTGGAACCCTAGCAGCCCAGCTAAACTATAAGAGATACAAATATAGCATCTTAAGAGAAGTTGTTCAGCGTGATAAGTATTTTCTTTTGCCATACAATCTATAGGTACTAACTAACTAATATTATAAATATGAAAATGTGTTTGTATGTCCGTCTTTCACGTCAAAAGTGAGCAACGGATCGACGTGTTTTTGAGTATGTGGGTATGGGTAGTGTAGGAGCTAGAGAGTGATATACCTAGGCAAATTTTTATCTCGGAAACTTATCACTTTCCTTTGGGACAACGTCGTGTAGTACCTATACACGGGCGAAACCGCCAATGTGATATAAATTTTAATGTGTTAATATGTAAAATAGCGCTGTACTAATATATTTTAAATAAATAAATAAAAAAAGCTTATTAGCCAAAAAAAATAAAAATGCTGCTGAAAGTCACTATTCTACGCGGACGAAGTCGCGGGCACAGCTAGTCATTAATATACATATTATCTCGAGCCCCTCCCTGTTTTGAAAGACACGTTATGTCGCTGGTCTCAGCTGCACCCACAGTCGCTACCACACTGGGCCCGCATTGTGGATTGGTTAAGGAAAAGAAGAGAAGTTTCGCACAAGGGTGATGTCGAAGATCAGTGTTTCGCACTAGCGTGATTTCGAGTTATAGGTAATCGACGTACAGTTATTTCGCACAAACGTTAATCGCACATTCGTTTGTCGCACTCAAGTAGTGCACTCGGTGCTACTTGACTCTAAGAAAGACACTCGGCACTGCCTTCCAACATCCCCCAAGAGCGGAGAGGAGGTCCCGAAAAGAGCTCGTATGAAGGAGGCTACCTACCAAGGCAAAGCCGTCTTCCCCAGTGATGAGTTTATTCTCATTTGCGGCCATGGAAATAGCCCACCAGCATGCGTAGGTAGCATGACAAACGCGAGAAGAGTTTTGTCTACCTACCTCGAAAGTCTATAGTTGACAGCCAAACAAAACAATAGGTTTGTCTACGATGAAATGTCATTTTTGACGTTTCGATATAGACAAAACCTTTCTCGAGTTCGTCATGCTACCCGTGCTGGCCGACTTAAGAGCTGTTCGCCTGAAAAATCTGGACTAGACTTGAAAAGTCATCATCATCATCATCATCATCAGCCATTTAATGTCCCCACTGCTGAGGCACTGGCCTTCCTTATGGATGGATAAAGGGAATGGAATGGGCATTGGGAATTGGTGGGTATTAACGACTGCAAGTGCAGCCGGGACCAACGGCTTAACGTGCCTTCCGAAGCACGGAGGAGCTCGAGATGATAAGTTTTTTGGTCACCCATCCCGTGAACGACCATTGCGAAAGTTGCTTAACCTCAACGATCGCAGGCCAAGCGCGCTAAAACTTGAAAAGTACTACGAAATAATTCAAAGTAAACGGCAGTAAAATATATTGTAAAAGTTGTAATTTCAAAACGAGCCTGCACCTCATCAGAAACGTCAGAAACACCAATACATGTTTGAGAAAAACGCACCACTAAAATCAACCGCCATAAATCCCCTTGTATTTGACAGTTGGATGACACTGACATTGACAACTTGACACTCTATTTTTGAAAAGATTCATTCATAAAAGTAACATCACTGGTATCATTCATTCACCGATCCAAACGATCGCAATGCCATCGCAATCCGTCTTCCATCCGTTTGTGAACGTTAGGGCGATACCTTTTTATGTCACGATCGTAAACTGATTGAAATGGAGTTGTAATGAAATCGCTCTTATTGCAAAATAGGGCGATAGGGCCCCGGGCCATTAGTGTCATAACCCACCACGCGAAGCCAATGCGGATTGGTGGGTGAGGGTGCCAACGACTGCTAATGCAACCAGGACCAACGGCTTAACGTGCCTTCCGAAGCACAGAGGAGACCGAGATAATAAAGTTTTGGTCACCATTCAGATGTCCAACCGCAACGAATGTTGCTTATCATCAACGACCGGATGCAGAATGCGCGTACCAATGAGCCATCGATCTCTTCAAGTATAATTATAGTACCTACTTCATATTTGGCACTGATTCAAAATTAAAGGGCTTGCTTAGACCATGAAACTGAACAACTTTCTCTTTTAGCATAGCATACTATTACGTCGAAATATAAAAAAAATATATTCTGCCACACTAGATCGATCAGCTGAGCGTGCGCTTTTGTCTGGAGGGAAGAAATTTTTGCCATATTTCGACCTATGCTGAAGTTTCATTGCATAAACAAAATTCTAAGGCCGTGAGCACTTTGGACACGATTAGTACTAAAAATTGACAGAAAAGCGGATTATGAACCGCCCAATTACATTAAGTCTAGCCGCATTGAAAATCGCGAAGCGCTCTATTCAATGCGGCGTACTTTCGATCAGCCGTATTGAATACGGCGTATCTTGAATCCGCCGCATTACAATGCGGTGCTGTTTTCCAATACAGCTAGTTGCTATGTAATACAGTGAAATATACAATACGCCTGCGAAATATACATATACATTGTAATTTTATGTTTCGCATTGCATTCAAATTATTTTTACATCTTTTATCGATAACTTGTTATAAAAAAAACCACAGCACTATCATTGCATCATCATCATCTAGCTTGCATAGTCAAAATGGAGACATTCTCTAATGTCGACGCAACGCAACAGATTAACATGTATGTCTCTTTCTATCTTATGACGATTTGATAGTGTTAGAAGGGGTAAAGGATGGGTGAGTTATAGCTTATTTTTGTGATCCATCTACAGGAATAATACATCTATGGTAACGCGCGCTCTGAGAACCTCGAAAGCGCCCAGTGTGTACCAGCTCTCAGTCCAGCATACTTGTATTATAGAGGTCCGTGCGGCCCATGAAAAACTATGTTTCTAGCGCCATCTGTTTTTGATTCTTACACCAGAACCGTAATCAACGTTACACCACTTTTGCGCTGTCTGTCTGTTTATTAACTTTTCACGCCAAAACCATTTCATTTTAGCAAGATTTGGCAGACATCAATTTGATGTAAATTTTGAGCACAGTGCCTATAATGCAAGATGCCACTGCTGCAAAAATGCCTAACACAGCAATAAGACTAAGAAGCAGATGTCTAAAATGAAAGATGCCACTACTGCTTTAATGTCTAAAACGCTAATTGACTGAGAAGCAGATTGCCTACAATGTACCGTGACTATAATGTTTGCTGCCAACCGTCAATTTGAAATCTTTAAATATTAATAAATTTAAAAAAACCGTTTTACCAAAATACTCATTTATTTTATGACCTAAAACAAATCTTCTGTTGGAAACTGGCTGGTTGGTGAATAGAGATTAGATTATGGCTTAGAAACGAGACGTCGCGTACGTCAGTGTGTTTGACTTGAGCATTTGGGAAAGAAAGCTATCTGTAACCGACTTATTATATTATTCGTATTATTACATATTGTTATCAAGTTTTTAAGGTGTTATCCATTCAGTCCACGCCCAGTAGTTATCATCTTCAATTTCTTAAAAAATACCCTTAATTAAAACACATATCACGATCAGACCTTAACGACTAGAGACCTTCTGATCGTGAGAGTAAAACACTCCTTACATAAAATAAAAACAAAATTGACGTATTATTTAACACAAAATAAAAAGAAGCTTACTAATGTAAACAAACAAACAATAACTCCATTTAATAGACTACATTTTCAAGTGCCAGTATCGTATTACAACTCTTTACAACAAAACAGTTTCCAAACAAACTTGCGCATTAGGCATTGAAGAGACATAGCGCTGTTTAGGCATTTCGATTTGTAGACGAAGTAACATTTAGGCAATTACAATGTCTAGGCATTCACGGTTAGGCAATTTGCTTCTTAGTCAATTGCCGTGTTAGGCATTTTTGCAGCAGTGGCATCCTGCATTTTAGGCACTGTGCTCATAACCCCATTTAATAAGTGTGACTCAAAACACCAACCAAAAATAAACATTTTTTATTATGACACCTTTACAAAATATCCCAGAGGTCATGAGATAAAACTGTTAAGTAAGTAAAAACCAAATAAGATGGCCAAAATACACCCAGCTCCACCAGACATTTTAATAAGTGTGACTCAAAACACCAACCAAAAATGAACATTTTATATTATCACACCTTTACAAAATATCCCAGAGGTCATGAGATAATAATAACTTATAAGCTCTAGCAGAAGTGGGTGTGCCGTCCATATATTTTTGCCCACCACCCTTTGAAATGGTCTGGTTGCTCTGGTTTGTACAAGTAGTTTCCTTTTTTGCCTATTGTTCCTCTCCAAAAATAAAGACATTTATGTTAAACATCTAAATTGGTTTTGTGTTTTAGGTGTGTAAAGGTAACACAAAGAGTCACTTTTGCATTTTTAATATTTGTATGAATATGCTTTATGTCATTTGTAAATTAGGTACTTTGGACCAATTAATTATTGGGATTACTTACATATTTTGCTAAAAACGATCGATTATCTTTAACTTCCCCTTTTTCTCTAGCTTCTCTTTCTCTTTCCAGTTTTTGTATATATGATGCGGTATCAGGTCTAAAATGAGTAAGTATTAAATTAACTATAATAAGTAATAAGTATTAAATATACTTGTTCAAAATAATAAGTCATGAAAAATTTACAAATGATTTCTTACACAGGAGCCTGTTCCACATAACGTAGATAGAATTTAGAGTTTACTTCGAGACTGTTACTGCCTGGTAGTACAGATTGTGAAGAGTTGTCTACTTGAAAATTGATTGCCATTACAGCACCATTCGGTAGCACCCAAGCATTTATGACATCTGATAGTCCACTATAAAGAAAAGCTTGAGCTTTCATTGAAGAAAGGTATTCGGTTTCTTTATTGTCTGGTGAAGTACATAATAATCTAAGAGAGTAAAATCCTTCCATTTCAGCTAATTCCTGAAATGTTTTAAAGAGCATGGGTAAAGTTGATGGTACCTAACTTAATAATTATTGTTGCTTGGGTCTACTTTATAACAAACTATCAAACTTACTTTCAGCTCTTCAATATGTTGTTTATTAAAGGTTATCTGGTCAATTACAGAGGTTCCAGAACGGATGCTTTTCAAAGAAATATTACCACGGTTACAGAATTTTTCTGTGTTGCAATTTAAAGAATGATCAATTTTGATATTCAACCAGCCATCATAATCTATAGCAACCTGTAAAAAAATGATTATTCGCAGTAAAAATAATTGTGGGCAAAAAAAAATAAAAAAACTGTGTCAGTCGTTGTCAAAAGTCAACGATCAGTATTGAACTTACACTGTAATGAACTAACGGCATTAAAAGGGCGACAAAGTATTTCATATTTAATAATAATTAATTTCTAATTTAGTAAATACGGTGGGTGTGAAGAAAATGTAAAAGTAAAAATATTGATTTCGTTCGTTCGCCGTGCGTTCGCCCCACAAATTATATAGACTAGTACAGATAGGAATCAAGCCTTATAGCGGCCGTTTGTTAGTGAATGACGGACCCCGATTAGATTTTGACAACATAGTGCTGCCAGAACTATCGACACCCTTGATTCTTTATCGATAGTTGTGCAAATCATCGACGTTTGGTACAACCCTAGTAATATACTATTTTAAATTCTGCTTAAATAAAAAACACATTTGATGAAAGAAGGCATTTATTACTTGCTATTATAATTTTATCAAATACAAAGTACATAATTAGTTGAGATTTATACAAGACAAAGAATGAGAGTAATGAAATTACTTACTAAATTGACTTAATAGATAAACTAAGATATATAAATACTTTATCAGCCACAAGAAAAATTAAACTGCTTGCAAATATTTTTACACACAAATGCTAATGCTATTTTCCTTGTAGTATTATTTAGTATCTGCCATTTCATTATTTACTGTTAATATCACTTTCAATGCAAGACGCAATAACCTAACTCTAATAGTTAAACATTTAATGCAGTAAGTAATCAATATAGCATCTAACAACAGTAATTTGCACCATAATTCTGATTTGATAACTTATTACTGCAAGAATAGGCAGACACGGGCATCTTCGCAGCACTCCACAAACCTCGTTGAGACTCAAGTTATCTGAAAAGATTAGATTTGGTTAGTATAGATTCTACATATTGTTACTATAATCTGCCATAACATTTTATAAACAAATAAGTGATAGTTGAACTGAAAAGTTTGTAAATCAAGAAAGAGTAGTGTGTATAAAGCACATTTTGTTTGTTGTGCCGCTATGCACAAGTTATAGATAATCAATGTTTATAGTTAATAACTGTTATTAAGTAGATAAGCTTTGTACATAGACTGATGAGAGGTAGTATATATAATTAAGTAAGATCTAAGATAGTAGGTAGCAGTAACAGTTATAACAGTCATAAGACAATCACAATAAACCATCATTCGTACCGACAACAATAATATATTATCCAACCGGTACATTTGTTATAATTCTGTTCTGTTTGTCAGAATCAGAAATATGAATTTGATGATAAGGCATTTTAAATGTTTTGACAAAGTTATTGAATTACTTACACTGTTATTTTCTCTTGACTTGGTATTAACAACTTCACTAAATTGAAACTTGTTAAATGTGACAACTGATTATTAAAATTTAATCCCAAGTAATCTACTGTCCTTTATCATTAGTACCATATGATATCACTTCTAAATGTATATTGAAATAAGGTATTAGGAAGGTTTTTTTTAACAAAACTAATCAATAATTAATTACACATACCTACTTACATTCATATAAAAAGAATAAACAATCATTACCTACCTTTCATTCATAACTTCTTCTTCAACATGTCAATGACAAGTACAAAATCATTTATGTTGTTGCCCCAAAACTGTGCCACTCTCACCGCGTTATCTGCAGGCAACATGAGGTCCTCACACTTGCAGGTGTCTGGGCATGCAGAGCAATCAATGAGGTGGGCCATGGTCTGTGGAGTGTAACCACAACTGCACGCGAGATTCGTGTTACTGGTGAAGCCTCACCTGGACAGGTTGTCTTTACTTCGACCAACTTGGGTACGGAGTCTATTTAAAGATCTCCATAATGATCTGGGAAGTCCAAGGTCAGGAGGGAGCTTTTCCTGGATGAGTACATATGGGTGTGGAAGGGTAGCAGAGATTTCCCACAGTTTAACTTTGGTTAAAGAGGCCTCCGTGGTGCCAGGCATGACGCACTTTTAATAACTATTGCGACTCTTTAGCCTTTGATAAATTTCATAACTTTCTGAGAAACCGAATCTTCTTTACTCCGGTTAAGTTGTGAACTGTATTTTCTTTTGTTTTGGTTAGTTTTAAGAAATAGGTACAAAGTTGCCTCTTGGAATTACCTAAAACAACAAAACTCAAATTTAGGTTAATGTAATAAATAATTGATACATAAAACTACGTAAATAGATTTACTTACGTGTACCGAAGGCATCTTCGACTAATGTATCCATATTTCTGTAAAGAAATATCTGAGAAATGTGGAAAAACATCTAAAGAATACTAGAAAACCGAAATGAGTAAAAAAACACAAACTAAATAAACGTCATCTTCAAATTCTTGAAAAAGTGACAGTCCTTAATTTTAGCCAATGGGGGCACCCCAACAAAATGGCGGTCTTAATTATAGCTAATGAATGGGTATCGGGGCTACCGGCCACTAAGTTTTGACCTATTCTATGGGTGATTCCAACGCCTGGTTCGCCCCACAACCACAAATTATATAGACTAGTAACAACACACACAACACCATAGATGTATTATTCCTGCACAACACTATCTCAACCTCTGAAGCCCCCAGTACACGTTGGCCGATCATGGTCGGCGACCATGACCAATACATCGTACATTGACACTTTTGAAAGAACCTTTTTAAACTTGTTCGTTCAAAAGTGTCAATGTACAATGTATTGGTCATGGTCGCCGATCATGGTCGGCCAACCTGTACTGGGGGCTTAAGCAACCTCTAAGTACCACAAACAGTGTTGCCAACTCGGATTTTCAAAGAGAGCTAGATCATATCTGAAAAAGCAAAGATGTAGTATTAAACATAGATGGATACTAAAAAGTTGAACAACGAAACGATATATCTTTCCTATCCTCCTAAATGACAGTTCAGCGTGCATTGAAAAGAGATAGCAATATAGGCAACGCTCCGTATTGAAACCTAGCGCGCCACCAGCCGAGTTTCTGTAGGCCAGAGTGGACTACATCAGTGTTGATCAGTGTTCGTGGTTTTTAATTAATTGTAGTTAATTTATGCAAGATTAGTGAAAAAAATATTTCTGTGTGTATTGCCAAAACACCATGGCTTGTGCTGTAAAGAGCTGCAAAAGTTCCTACAGTAATTTAAAGGACAAACTCGGAATAATATCCTTTCATCGGTGAGTGAACCTCCGTTTTTTCCAATTATTCAAATAACTAGGCCATTTTTGGTAAGCCTTTCTTTGCAAAAATACTGTGAAAACTCTTATCTTTTATTTTCATACACGTAACTATACCTGATGATAAAACAAATAAATGAAAATCTTTTGTTAGATATCGATCGACATTTTGTTTGACATTATACTTCATGCTTCGTGCTCAAGATTAGCTTGATTTAACACTTGTAGTACGCCCTAGTAATCGCCAATTTCACACTATATTGAGAATATACCTACTTATAAATTAATAAAGTAATAAAAGAAAAATATTATTTTTTAAATTTCAAAAGTGGGTAGTCAACACCGATCTGGCTCAAGCGCCCATCATAGCTGTCATTCGCTTTCTAGTGCGTCGCCGATTCACATCTAGTTTTTTAAATTGTGTTAAAAAAGTTGTTAGTTGTTGTTAAAAGTGATTATTTAGGATGCCCAAACGCAAAAAAGATAACTGTGAACACATTAAACGAAAAATTATAAGATTGGAGAGAAAGTTGGAGCGAAAAAAGAAGCACCACCACCGGTGAGATTTATCTTGTTCTGAGTTATCGGAACAATTCTATCGCTCGTCGTCCTTATCTTAAGGTACGTTATGTATTTTTATACATTTATAAGTCACTGGCCTTGACATATTATATTGCATATTGAAGTTCAGTGACCTGGTTTTCTAACGTTTCGCAAAAAATGCAAACGATAATTACGTTCAACGATAAAACGGTTTGACTATTTTACTACCTACTTATTACTAAGTTTGTAAAATAAATACTTTCAATAAAGTGTAACAAAATTATTAATTATGTTTCACGGCTTCATTCTCTGCGATTTTGTTAACAAATGTAGTTGCGCCCCCAAGCGACAGCCTTGCACGGTAGTTTAAAGTTTTTTTTTTATTGGCAACACTGATTTCCCGCCAATTTATACATTCCTCTACTCTGTGGTCCCTAACTTACCTGTTTGGTTACCTGTCACATTCGAATCATTCAGCGTTTCCGTGCTCAAGCCTTCGCACGTCTACTCTACTCGCTGCGAGATACTTTGAACATTGGGGAAGAAAAGGAAACACCATGAAGACAGTGAAGAAGAAAACGTCGTTGTGCTGTACCAGTGCATTACTGAAGTGATCCCAGGTCAGATACTATTATGTTATTGGGCTACTAAGCCACTGAAATTTGCTTGAGGAGCAAGAAAGATACTCGTTCTAAAAAGAACTACTTATGTATTTCCGGATGGTTGCAATTATTGGTCACTAAGTGATGAGTTACTGTCATACCCAGGACAGATAGGTACTGTCACGTCATTGAGCTACTTAGCCACTTAATTTGCTCACCGAGCAAGAAAATTACTAAAGAACTATGTGTTCCCGGGTTGCTGCAATTGCTAAGTGTTGCGTTACTGTCATACCCAGGACAGATACCGTCACGTTATTGGGCTACTTAGCCACTGTATTTGCTTGACGAGCAAGCAAAGTACTCGTTCTTAAAAGAACTATGTTGTCCCGGATGGCTGCAATTACTAAGTGATGCGTTACTGTCATACCCAGGACAGGTACCGTCACGTTATTGGGCTACTTAGTCACTGTTTGCAACCCAGTTCAGTTGCTATATATTCGTATTCGAGAAGTCGAATCGGCGTCGCAGCTCTCGGGATTGTCACCGGTATCGCCGTACCCACTTCCGGCCGCAGCATCGCCACATCAGGACGAGGCAGCACCAACGGCCACAAAACAAGGGTTAGCATCAGTTGTCTCGACTGTTCACTGCTCTTCAGCCGAGGGGAAAAACCGTATGTAACAATATAAAGCTGAAGGTCAAGGATAGACTTTTTAAAGATTAAATAGTTCCAAACTATTGTGACATTTTAGCAGCTCCTACCCTCAATCCCGAAGCAAAAGCCGCTGTTTCAAAGCCGCTTGTCAAAGAGAAACTACAATATTGCCTAAAGAAAAGCAGATTGGGATAGCTTTAAAAAAAAAAACCTGGCCGTAGCCATGGAATCTATATTTATCTTTATTCTATTTGCCTTCGTGGTCAAGTGGGGTATGCATCAGTTTTCAGGGTGCCACTATGCGTGAAGTACCGGGTTCGATTCCCGGTTGGATAAAGGTCGAAAACTTAATTTCGATCGTGTTGGTTTCCCAATATTTATACTAAATGACGAAGCATCCAAAAATAAAAGCCTATTAGGCTATACATATATTGTAAATTGATGTATGTAGCATTTTCTGTGATAGTAATTTCATAAAAACTAAAACGCTATGAAATTTGAGATTAATTTAAAGAATAAATCTAGACCTAAAATACACCTAAATAGATATGATTAGAATCAATCAGGTTTTTGGTGAAAATGTCTCCAAAAACCGAATCCAGTTTTGAGAAATAGGTAGGTACTCCAAAACTGAAATCCTTCATGGAAAGGACACTGTCAACAAGAATCCTTAACAGTTTAAGCCACAGCATTGGAAACCAGCCTATAGGGCGAATACCATCTCCGATGCTGCAAGAGGTCACCCAGCGCCTGACGCACCCGCCAGTCACATCAAGACGTCGACATCACGCGCTGCTATCCAGCATCTAGAACTTACCGGTAGTAGACCACGAGGTAATACGTAAGTCGCCTGCATTATTTTACTAATGCATGGTTGGACATTAGTATATTACCGATGACCCTATAATATCATTGTAGATAAAAAAGGCAGAAAAATACTATGCAAATTTATTGCTCATTGCAATTATAGTTCCAGTGTTTAACCTATGAACTAACTTAACCTTGTATACGAAAATTATGTTCAATCTAGATAAATAAATATAAGTAAAAAAGGAAAACAATATCATTTTAAAATGTCACTTTGGGTTACTTAGTACAGAAACCAAATAGTGATAATCGCTTTATACTTAATCTCGGGCAACCAGGACTACCGCGTGACATACTCTAAGTAATTACTAAAAACTGTAACATGACGTCTAGATATAGACCTCAAAGACGCTTACATGTTTATTCCAATACATAACTCGCATTGAATAAGTACCTTTAACTTCGTTAAAAATACAATTCTTTATGAATTTCAAATTCTTCATGAGTTCAATCACCTAGTTCCTTTAGTCACTATACAGTTCCGTTTGTATATACTTAAATATTAAAATAAATTATATAATTTTTGAGATTTCGTGAACTACCAACAGTAATATATTAAAACGACATAAGTATACCTAATTAATCCTTTTGACACTGGTTGCCTTCATGACACGTTTAGTTCACCAAGGATATACTAACTTCTCACTAACTTTTCTACTAAACAAATAGACAAAAGTGGTTTAGTATAACATAGAAAAAAGAAAATGTAAATTTCTTGCGATTTATTTTAAAAAGTATTAGGTTTTTTGGGATTATTTTACGTTTATTTTTGGGAAGTTCAATAAATGTAAATTGCAAGACTTCACAAAGTTCTTCGGGCTTATAGCGTTTACTCTTGGCCTGCCTGCCACCTATTATTCCTGGCTTGAATATTTTAAATGTTTGTGTATTATTAATTATCCTAATTATGAACAAAACATACTTATCCCAAAGATCGTAGCCGATAAACGTTCCCGTCTTAGACTCTACCGCTCCTCAGTAGAAGCAACCCCAGCCAGTTAGTCTGGCTAGGATTCATTTTGCAATAACCAGTCTTGTCAGAGCCATTTGAAAGAAAATAAAGTTAAATAAATTCATTGCACATTAATTCACTCACGTTAATAACCAAAGTTACGATTGCTATAAGTATTATATTACGCATACCTATGTGTAAAACAAAACAGCTATAAATATTTTATAATAATATTTTTTGGAAATATAATTGTTCGCATCTTACAAACACAAAAGATGAAAGTGAAGCTGTCTTACTTATGAGCGAAAAGTTCGGCAATAGAGAATAACTACTAAATGACAACTTGGACATTTCTGAATAATAAGATTGCAAGCCATTGTAACCAAAATTTTCTACTTAAATAACTTGAAAACCGGTCCAGAAGCACAGGCAGTCGACGCTTACATAATATCCTGTAAAAATACTAGTTCCATTCTCATGCTCGCGTCATGAATTATAACAATTGAATTTTATTGTTTGCATTACAAATGTGTGCATGTTTCAGAGTTTAAATGTATATTATATAAACATATTGATATTATATACTTAAATGTAATAAATAAAAATAAAAATAATCCTATTTTAAGCATTAGTGCCATTTTCATGAAATTATTATATTATTAGACATTTTCAAATCTTGGAAGACATTGTGATTGTCTCATGTTGGACGACACTGCCGTGGTGCCATTGGTTAGAAAATTATACATTTCTGATAATATACGTATTTTGAACGAAATATTTACTTATTAGAATCTCTTTTCACATGAACACACATCTTACAAGTTATCAGGCAAGCATTACTAAAAAGAAGAAAAAAAAAACCAAGAACTATAGATATTATTTTAGCCACTTTGTCACGAAACATGTATAAACAATACGATAGACGTATCAAAGCCTGGTTAGCCTATGACATCAAATATAGTAAATATATGGTCAGAACTAACAAAATATTTATTTTGAACACACAATTTTGTCAATCAATTCAAATATGGTACAATAATTTTGAATCTAATCTAATATTATTATACTCAATTTTAATGTTAAATAATACTTATGATGATCAGATCACTGAATCGAGCTATTTATGAAAGGAATATTCAGATAGACCCACAAGGCCTAAGTACCTACAACTTAACTGAGATACTAAATACATTACTTAACTATTTGGCACAAAAGGTTCCAAATGAAGATCTAGATCTTGGAAGTCAAAAAATATAATATTAAACTTTCTGTCAATAAAGGTCGTTAACTCTGATGGCTTTGTTTACTGCTCATTACAAGCAATCATTTCTTTGTGAAAGAATAAATAATCTATACCATAGCACAAACAGAAATTGTAATACAAATCCAGACCTAATTCATTCCAACCATGATAAAAAGACCTTTTTATAACACACTCTGATTTCTGTCAAGCAAAGTGCATTGAGGAATATTTAAATAAAACACCAGTTACACTATTTTTATTCGTTACAAACAATGTTGGAAACGTCCTCATTTATAGGAAAATTCACAAGCAAACAATAGTACCTACCTGACTAAAAAATATTCTTCGTTGTAATAGTCTTCCTGTATTTACTGCACATCTGCACTGCACATAGCAAACGCCATGCGGCGACTTCCACTACCAGCAGGGCTGGTGTTAATATTAATTTAAGTGATAGGAATGCCACTCCATGCTGGATGGAGCGAACCTTCATCCGCTTTTTCGCCTATGTTTACAATAGAGTAATTATCTAAAGCACTGATCAATTTGGTAGATCAGTATTGTTTTTATTTGATTTGTGAATTATTCTGTAAGAAAAATACAATAATTTAAGATAATAATGTAGTACCCACGTTGATGATTAAAAACCAAAGATCATAAGAAACTTGATGTTATGACAATATTTTCTTAAAACAATGTCATTACATACTTATCTTTTTACAAATTTTTATCACTTTCTCTAAACATCCTACATTTGTTAACAAAATCGCAGAGAATGAAGCCGTGAAACATAATTGAATATCAAACGAACTTACCAAGTGAAGTTCGATCACAATTATGTGAACGGCTTCATTCGACGCGATTTATATACACCCTCCCTATTCTATAATTAATAATATCAAGTACTTATTACTTACCCTTCCCTCTATTTGATAAAAATCTATAAAAAGTGCTTTAAACATAATAATTCGAATGTGACAGGTAACCAAACAGGTAAGTTAGGGACCACAGAGTAGAGGAATGTATAAATTGGCGTAAATCAGTGTTGCCAATAAAAAAAAAAACTTTAAACTACCGTGCAAGGCTGTCGCTTGGGGGCGCAACTACATTTGTTAACAAAATCGCGTCGAATGAAGCCGTTCACATAATTGTGATCGAACTTCACTTGGTAAGTTCGTTTGATATTCAATTAATTTTAAAGTTATAATTGAACATAAATGCATTAGTTCGTCACAGACTTTTACAAGTTCTCGTATAAGTAGATTTCAAACAGTTTGCGGGCAGTACTTTCTATGAACTGGGACTGCTTCTTACTGAAAATAATTCACATAAGTGACTAAGCTAAAAAAGAGCTTTGTACTCTAAAGTATTATGCTTATTATGATGTGTCGATTTTCAATAGTTTGCGGACAGTACTTTTCTTTTGAACTGGTACTGTTAAACAGTTTGCGGGCAGTACTTTCTTTGAACTGGGACTGCTTCTTACTGAAAACAATTTACATAAGTGACTAAGCTAAAAAACAGCTATGTACTCTAAAGTATTATGCTTATTATGATATGTCGATTTTCAATAGTTTGCGGACAGTACTTTTTTTTTCGAACTGGGACTGTCTCTTACGAAATTTAATTGCATACCTAAGGTTAAGCAATACATAATCTCAAATAATGATAACATAATCATCATTATATACACTGCAGTCACTGGGTCCTACAAACAGTACAACGGGACTGTTATAAGGTACTACTAAGTGTAGTTTGCGGACAGTACGTGTTGTTATAACTGGGGACTGTCTCTTACAATATTATACTGACATGCTAAAATTGTATGAACATGAGGCTTACTCTGTCCCTTACATACGACCAAGAGGTCATAGTTGACCTCGACGCACCATGTTCTAAGGGTTAACCTGAAGGACAATTAGAACAAGTACTTGGAACCAATCCCCAGTACATCCCAGTCTGAAAACATTACAAATATACAGGATGGTCATTCGTCGACTGAGGCTCCGAAGCGTGATCTACCTTCAGATCAAACGTCTCCTCTTGAAACAGAAAACATACACTTAGATAGTGAAGTATTAGAAATATTAGGTACTGACCCTACTTCAGTCAGGAGTGCTGGAGTTTTCCAGCACTGGGTCACAACAGGTATTAACAAAGAATTGCGTAAAGAACTCGTAAGTACATGACCCCAGAAAATTGCAAATTGATTGACCCACCTGAGCTTGATCCTAAGATTAAAGCAGCTGTTTCAGATATTATTGCTAAACACAATAAGGCCATTCAACTGAAACAGAAGGAATCGACTGCTGGAAACACTTGTCTGGTAAAATCTATACTATTATATTGTCTGCAAATGAGAAAAATACATCCTTGCTAAAACACTTATGGATTTGGCAAAAATTATGTGTGATTGTCAACATTCTATTTCAATTTACAATTTTTTTTCTGAATGCCGTGAAGATGGATCTAAGGGATTCTCTTCAAAAAATCAAAATTGATAAACAATTATTCGGCGAAAACTTAAGGGAAAACAAAAAATCTGCTAAAGCTATTAACAAGTCTAGCACAGACCCAAAGCAATCAACGACACAAAAGTTTCCTAATAAGTAAGTTATACAGTTCTTCGCGAAATTTAAACTGAAAGGGTCCGGGTCCTAGTCGCAGGCCGACGGGCCCTCCCAGGACGAAGGAGCCTGCAACGACTTCGACGCGTAGACGGCTCATCAACTTATCGAAGCAGTCGCAGTATCCGTGGCAGACACAGAACAACAGCCGACGCTAAAGACGTTAACGCATGCAGGTCGTTTATCATTATTCTATAAAGAATTTTTAATGATTACCAAGGACCCACTGGTTCTTTTTCATAAAAAGGATGTAAGATTCCCTTCAATCGAAAGCCGATGCAACCTGTATCACCGTCAACCCAAAAATGTAGTGAAAAGGAAAAGGCTCTTTTCATACACGAAATAAAAAATTTGCTGTCTCTGCAATTTCAGAGATCTCTGAATCTGATTAATATCTATCAACTATTTTTTAGTACCCAAGCCAAATGGGAAAATGCGCTTCATCTTAAACTTATCACTAAATAAATTTATTGACTCAAGACATTTTAAACTCGAGGATTTAAGAACAGTTATAAAATTGATACCGAGAGATTGTAACCGTGCACAGTAGACCTGTGCCCGTAGTGTAAGTTTTTATGTCAAAAAACGCAAACTATTTCGAATGCGTTTTAATGTCAATTTGTATGAAAACTGTATAAGCGCCTCTAGCGGCGAGTAGCGCGCTTATATAGTTTTCATACAAATTGACATTAATACGCATTCGAAATAGTTTGCGTTTGCTTGACATAAAAACTTACACTAGGGGTACTGTACCCCGAGTGTAAGTTTTTATGTCAAGCAAACGCAAACTATTTCGAGTACGTATTTATGTCAATTTGTATGAAAACTGCATAAGCGCGCTACTCGCCGCTAGAGGCGCTGATACAGTTTTCATACAAAGTGACATAAATACGCACTCACGATAGTTTGCGTTTTTTGACATAAAAACTTACACTCGGGGTACTGAAAGACATACTTTTTGTTAAAAATTCACAAGGAAGACCGAAAATATCTAAGATACCAATTTGATCAAAAAGCATATGAATTTAATGTCTTATTATTTGGTTTAAACACAGCTCCTTTTTTCACTAAAGTCATCATGAAACCGGTCATGAAATACTCATGATTATATGGTTACCTGTTAACAATATATTTGGATGACCTCTGTCTAATATAAGGGTCTTAAAACTTACAAGATACCGTAAAGTTGCTTACAAGCTTAGGTTTCATTATAAATACCGATAAAAGTAATTTTATACCTTCTCAGTCTTGTAAGTTCTTAGAATATAGTTTAAACTAAAAGAAATTCTAGGTCACTTTGCCAAAATTAAATTTGCAATACAAAAGTTTTCTAACTTAAGAGCATTGACGCGGTCGAACGCCGTTTTGCCTCAAAATAGGCAGTTTTGAACGAGATATTTTCTATGAAAACGTAATCTTAGAAACATGCTAATTTCAAATTATTGTAAACAGTATCTTTGTCTAAAAAGTTAGTAAAAAACTTTTTATAGAGTATTTGTGAATACTGACAATTTTCCCGAACAGTGTTTTATAAACTTCACTTTTAACATCAATTTTGAAGCTCTAATTTTTTAATACCATTGAAAAAAATAGAAAACAAAAACTTCTATGTATATCTACATATCATTACGCAAATAGTTAGTAAGGAAATTAGTTTAATTTGTGATTATTTTCATACGAAATTAAAATCCAAACAAAGTGAAATTATAAAGAAATCACTGGTGGTAAACATGCAACATTTATCAATAAATTACTTTATTTTACAAAAAGTTATAGTCTAACGTAAAATAAGAACATATTATCTAAAGTTTGAATACAAAAAACCTATAGAATGATGCATAATTTATTTTATATATATTTTTTTAAAGTGCTATAAAACACTCTGCGCAAAACATTTCAAATTAGTCCGCCGCTAGGCTCTTCAGAGGGAGGACGTATCGCTCGGTGCTCTGCCGTCTGCCGTTCGCTGACCTTTGCTGTGTGCTGCGTGGTGTGGTATAGTTTATAGTGCAACCGACACGTCTTAGTACTTTCGTCTTAGTACACTCATTAGATAGGTAATTGAAAATTGTTTACTTCTATGATCATTAGTTCACTCACACACCTAATTGTATTTATCATAATTGAATACGTATTTGTAATAGAAACTGACCATGAAAATGATCTAACAAATAGTAATTTGTAAGGTCATTTTTTAATTTGACTCTGTATGAAGTAAATCAGGAGGAAAGAAAATAACCTTGACGAGTTTCTTGCCGGTACTTCTTCAAGGTCTCCTATTCTAGGGTTTGCGAACCCATGGGGTAAATGACTGAATTATCTAAATGGGATGTTGACCTTCAAAACGGTGTATAGGCACATGAGTACTATCAGAGTGTTGACTTCATAGAGCGTGCAAAATTTTGGTAGGGTTGTTACAAGAAGTTAAAATTGTTAGCTTTCTATTAGGTACCTATTATGAAATATTTATTTACAAATTACTTACTCTAATGTTTCTCTTTATACATTTTATTTTTATAATTATATTTTTTGGTACTATTTTAATAGACGCAATATCAAAAATGTAAAAAAAATCCAAGATAGCGGCCAACTTTTTTGTCTGTTGGCCGATTTCGATGAAACTCGATTTCTAGTACTATTTTGACAAGAAAACAGTAACGAAATGTAAAAAATATAAAAAAATCCTAGATGGCGGCTAACTTTTTTGATTGTGGGCCGATTTCGATGAAACTCGGTTTTTGGTACTATTTTGACAAGAAAATCGCAAAGCAATGTCAAAAGTGTAAAAAATCTAAGATGGCGCCCAATTTTTTTGTTTGTTGGCCGATTTCGATGAAACTCGATTTCTAGTACTATTTTGACAAGAAAACAGCAAAGCAATGTTAATAATACTAATAAATTCAAGATGGCGGCCAACTTTTTTGTTTATTGGCCGATTTCGATGTAACTTAGTTTCTGGTACTATTTTGACAAGAAAATAGCAATGCAATATCAAAAATGTAAAAAAATTCAAGATGGCGCCCAAATTTTTTGTTTGTTGGCTGATTTCGATGAAACTCGATTTCTAGTACTATTTTGACAAGAAAACAGCAACGCAATGTAAAAAATATTAAAAAACCAAGATGGTACCGAAATTTTTTTTTTGTTGGCCGATTTTGATGAAACTCGTTTTCTAGTACTATTTTGACAAGAAAATAGCAAAGCAATGTCAAAAATGTCAAAAATAGTACTAGAAATCGAGTTTCATCAAAATCGGCCAACAAACAAAAAATTTCGGCACCATCTTGGTTTTTTGAATATTTTTTACATTGCAGTTCTGTTTTCTTGTCAAAATAGTACTAGAAATCGAGTTTCATCGAAATCGGCCAACAAACCAAAAATTTGGGCGCCATCTTGGATTTTTTTACATTTTTGACATGGCGTTGCTATTTTCTTGTCAAAATAGTACTAGAAATCGAGTTTCATCGAAATCGGCCAACAAACCAAAAATTTGGGCGCCATCTTGGATTTTTTTAAGTTTTTGACATTGCGTTGCTATTTTCTTGCCAAAATATTACCACAAACCGAGTTTCATCATTTCATCAAAATCGGCCTACAATCAAAAAAGTTAGCCGCCATCTTGGATTTTTAATAAAGATTGGTTAAATTCAAAATATATTTCTCTTTCGAGAGTTATTGAAAAGGCGTAGCCCGAAAACTGCTCATACGTGCTTTGCGTTGACCCTGAGCTTGTCCACTGGCTGAGCCGTCGTAAACCGGTTTTTCCAGACACGCCGTGTACGGACACGCCAGTGACAAGCAGCCAGTGGACACGCACACATGCCCAGCATGCTTGTAGTAGTGTAATCATTTCCCACCGTTCTATGAAGTCGTTTCTCTGTAATACGTAGTAGTATTTTTTTCCTGTGGTATAGGTCTACATCGATTGTGATAAAAATGGTATTCTGAAATCGGTATTTTATTTCTAAACTAGCTTTCCGCCCGCGGCTTCGCCCGCGTGGACTACACGACGTTATCCCGCGGGAATGTGATATTTTTCCGGGATAAAAGTAGCTTATGTTTCTCTCCAGGCTACAAAGTATCTGTGTCCTAAATTTCAGCCAAATCCGTTCAGCCGTTTTGGCGTGATTGAGTAACAAACATACAAACATCTAAACATCCAAACATCTAAACTTTCACATTTATAATATTAGTAGGAAGTAGGATAGGATTACGTATCGAATGGTCGGTCATACATGAATAACATAAGATGAGTAAGCAAGTACTTACATACACATTTGGGAAGTATTACTTTATTAGTATTAGTTGGTAAACTTTTAAAAAATCGACTTCATGTAAACAATAAAATATTGTCTATGTAGTAAACCCATTAGATTACAGCATACACTTATTATGATTATGTAAGGGTAAGTAAGGATATAATATAAAAACTAACACTAAATAACATTAAACTTGAGTTAAAAGGATCAATGTGATTAGTTTGACTATAGCAGGACACCGCACGTTTGACCTTGAGCGCACGTCTGATGCGAGTGAAAGTTATTCATTTACCTAAACTCGACGCGACGCATTTGGGTTTAACGCTCTTAAAAAGGTGTAAAATTAGAGAATTTGTTAGTTTTATTGGACTGTTAATATCCGCCTGTCCCGCCGTGAAATGCAGCTGGTTGTATACTAAATTATTTGAAATATGTATAATTAGTACATGGATAATATACCTTGTTACTTGGAACAGGATTTCTATTGGTGGAGCCGCACCAAAATAAAAATAGACAAGTATGACCTGGAAGTTTTTCAGGTGCCTCAACTACGGGGTGGGGAATTGCATGTGGAGACGACAGAGCTAGTGGTTTATGGAGTGTAAAAGAAAGTAGCAGACAATAAATTATTTAGGAATTCTTGCTGCGTTTATTGGTTAAGATACTAACTGTCAAGTACTTCTACGAACTGACAATACCACGGTAATTTCCTACGTAAACCGTATGGGTGATATACACTCCCCACACCTGACAGAGATCGCAAAAGACCTCTGGCAATGGCCTCATATTCGATCTTCAGATAATACTATGCAGGCAGACCAAGAATGGCAGCTAGCTGATTATGCCTTTCAACAAATTGTTGAAAAGTTTCATAGATATTTTCATTGATACGCTAGTCGTTAAAAATAATAAAATGTCCAAGATATATATCCATGGCATAAGGATCCGGATGCATAAGCCGTAAATGTTTTTTTTCAGTGTCGTGGTCGAAATTAAATTTTAATGTTTTTTCCTCCTTTCACAATGATGCCTAAATGTTTAAGAAAGATTATCTCTGACAATGCCACAGATATAATAGTTGTTCCATTTTGGTCCACATAAACGTGGTATCCACTATTTAAGAGTCTTTTAATAAGTAAACAATTCGTTTTCAAAGCAGATTCAAACCTAATTTTGTCTACAAATTCCAGCCGCAAACAAATGCGCAACTCCATTGCCCTGGTGATGGTGATGATACGAAGAGGCGTCAAATAATTTTCTCTGGACGTCATGCTTAACCCCTTTTTTGGATAACTCGTATAAACAATACGAAGTTTGCTATTAAAAGTGGTTTATTTATTGTCAACAAAATAAACTAAACTTATACGAAAGTATCAATTCCCGATATACACATTTTTTTGCATCTGCTTTAAACAGTGGCGCTCAGTATGGCACAATTAACTGTTATCATTCTGCTTTGGCTTTAATAACTAAAATTGATATATCACTAAATCAAGAAATAAAAAGATTTATTAAAGGAGTTTTTCGTACCAGACCTCCATCCCCTAAATTTAATGAAGTCTGGAATATAGCACAGATTTTAAATTGTCTAGTAAAGTGGTTTGCTAACGAAAGTTAGAATCTGGAAAATATATATATATATATATAAAAAAAAAAAAAAACACATTGCTCGTTATACCATTCTATAACGAAAAGCCAAGTATTTGTCCTGCAAGAGTTTTGATTACTTACCTTGAAATGAAAATGTTTCTCTGTCCTGATTCCGACAATTTATTTATTAGTTACCGAAAGCCATATAAGCCTGTTACGTCACAAACCTTATTCAAATGGATAAAAAATACGTTACATTTAAGTGGAATTGATATTTCTACGTTCACTGCGCATAATACCCGGTATGCTGCTACGTCAGCTGCGCAAAATTTAGGTTTTAGCATAGACCAGATTATAAAACTGCAGGTTGGTTTTCAAAATCACATACGTTTGCCAAATTTTATAACAGGCCAGTAAACAGCAATTGTGATAAAAAATTTGGCACCACTGTTTTGAGTGCTTAATCAAAATATTTTTTTCGTTTATTTCATAAGCGATGTTGATTTTTTATGTAACAAATAATACTTTTTTATTGCTTTTTGTTTCTATGTTGAGAAAATAAAGAAGCAAGATAGTATAAGTTAAGTTATAATTTCAATCTATATTATTCAGTAGCCTATATACTACAATTTTTGCATATTTTTCGAACACTTAGTCTCTAAACGTCTACAAGTGTTAAATCAAGCTAATCTTGAGGACGAAGCATGAAGTATAATTAGAGATTAAACGAACTTACCTGAAGTGAAGTTCTATCTTAATTATACGAAGGCTTCGTCCGAAGAGATTAGCTTCCCTCCCTCCCAAAAGTTATTAACTACTCCCCTATATGATTCGAAAAATATAATACTCTAAACTAAATGACAGCTATGATGGGCGCTTGAGCCAGATCGGTGTTGACTACCCACTTTTGAAATTTAAAAAATAATATTTTTCTTTTATTACTTTATTAATTTATAAGTAGGTATATTCTCAATATAGTGTGAAATTGGCGATTACTAGGGCGTACTACAAGTGTTAAATCAAGCTAATCTTGAGGACGAAGCCTTCGTATAATTAAGATAGAACTTCACTTCAGGTAAGTTCGTTTAATCTCTAATTTCATTTACTCGCCATTGGTCTTGTAGTGTTGGTACTTTGCAGATAAGATATCGATAATCGAATCAATATTTTTTCGTTCTCAGTATTCAATCATAGTACTTTTATTTTATGTCTGTAAGTACCTATTTTTTCGTTCGTATGGCAAATTTAATTTAACAACAATATGTTTAATTTTCAGCTTTCCGTCAGACTCCGATTTAAAATTGAGGTGGTTGAAAATATAGGAAGAGCAGACTGGCTTCCCCCAAAAAAATGCAAGAGTACCTATGCAGTTAGCATTATGAAAAAAAACGAGTGCTACATACAATATGCACGGATTTATGCTGATACGGATTTTTAAAAATCAACCAGCAAACGTTCAGCAGGTAATTTTTGTATTCTGAATTTATGTTATCTATAAAATTTCATTCTGTACCTAAGCTATTCATTTTAGAAGTGTACCTAAGTATATGATGTAGGTACATAGGTATGTATAGATAATGTATGATTATTTTATAAACAAGATTTTACAAAAAATACCCGTATTTTGTTTTAAAAAATAATAGTTATTTTTAGTAAAAAAAATGATAGTGTAATTGCTAAAGCGCCTACTGACATAGCCCGGAGGACCCATTAGTTTGCACAACTTTGCTACTTTGCATGGACCGCCGATCTTTTAGTATCCTTTATAAAAAGTGCCTTCGTCTGACATAGTAAGGAACCTGCTCACATAATAGAACTAGAAAGGTTACATTTTTATACCTAAAATAAGGATTTTAGGTATAAAAATGTAACTTTTTCCAATCCGGCACTTAAATATTTTAAAAAATCTTTCTGTTTTAACTAAGATCGGTTCTATTATCTTATGGCCCTCTTGTATTGGGCTCACTCACGTCAGGTTGACTGATCGTCACTAGAGTTGCAGTGTAGGTAAATGCAATTTTTTAGATTTTTGGTTAATTTTGTAACATGTTTTATACATACTTATGTCTAACTTTTTTCTGTTAACAGGAAACATAATGACACACGATCACGAGTACCACGATCAATGAGAACATTGACATCGACCATTTCGGAACCTACCAGATTTTCTTCACATAGTCAAGCAAGCCCCAGAAAGATTCTAATTCGTTTCTTATGAATAAAATTTTGTTAATGTTTGCTCACATACTCATTTTAATTTTATGTATTTTACTATTTATATTACAAACCTAAAAAGCGGACCCATTCAGAGACAATTTCATATAATGTATATGTCGCAGGCGGATGGTTGAATCCGCCGGATGGTTAAGTATAGCAGCATGTGCCTCTCAAAAGTCCTGTAGAACACGTGATAGGTTAGAAATCTTAGGCGATCGCTTCGCTGCGCTTCGCGATCGCCTAAGATTATAATTTTTTATTTCTTTTCTTTTTCCTCTACATCTCCTATAATAAACAGATACACAAATTCACCTTTGCATAGTTATTTTTATCCAAAAAAAGGTTTTAGATTGTAGAAAACTAGCTGCCCTTCCGCTTGTAATTCCCGAGGAAACTCTTGAAATTTCCGGGATAAAAGACAGTCTAATGGCCCCAGTACAGGTTGGCCGACCATGGTCGGCGACCATGATCGGCGATCATTTAGTGAGAGTGTTCACACGATCGCCGGTTTCATTCTGCGTTGGACTGGCCGTGAGGATGGATGTGTATGCAATGACGGCTTATGCAATTTACATTTACAGCGCTTTTAATTTATTACGAGAATTTTTCTATATTAATAGAGTCTGGATCTTGTATAATATGTCTATGTTCAGTACACCCCTGCCTATACCGCGGAATCAGCTAGCGCAGTGGAAGCTGGTATTACTAATATAGACTCCGGACAAAAAACTAGGTTTCAGCGGGGATGTAAACTGAACAATTGAACTGCGATACACAGCGGAGAGAATGTTAAGTAAGGTGAGGTTACATACGGGTCTGTGTGTCGAACGTCTCCAAGGCAGAAGTGGTGTAAGGGAGCGCGCGCGCCCCTGGGGTCCTTTCTTCTGCAGACCTTACCAATTAGTCACCTTACTCACAACACAAATAACAGCGTTCCCAAGGCACTGGGCGCTTCAGCAATAGATACAACGACACACACGGGGGAGCCTCTTTTATTACGATTTACAGTCCCGACAAAAAGCGCGTGGTGGACAATTATCTTTCTTTCAAAACTCCGCGACCAGCCCGATGGATGGCGTCAAAACCTTGGTCGTACAAAACGGGATCACATAGATAATTTAAGATTTTATTCAAACTCGATATGCCAGGCACATTCAACGCGAGCGATTTTTAACAAATTCAGCAAAATTAATCCGACATCTTTCTAACAAGAATTTCAATCAAGTGTCACTGTCAACTTCAAGTGACAGCCAAATGTCAATTTGACGTGACATTAGAGACGCGTTCAGAAACGTCGATCTTTTCCGAACATCCCCCCGCCCCGGACCGTTAAGAACGGTACGTCAATCTACGGGTAATCGGGAGAGCCCACTAACTGCTCTCTTCAAAACCGAATCTCGAACCAAAACCTCAGCAAAACGAGGAACTCCGTTAGTTCCGGGGTAGAGTTTAACAATGCGCCCCCTTCGCCAACATAGGGGCGGCAGGTTAGCATCCTTAATCAACACGAGGTCGCCAGTCTGGGGTGGGGTGGTTTTATCTGTCCACTTCACGCGCTGTTGTAGGATATGCAAATACTCCATCGACCAACGTGCCCAGAAGTTTTGGGACATCTGTTTCAAAAGTTGGTATCGCGACAAACGATGGGATCCTACATCCTGAATCGGATATTCAGGCAACGCCAAAAGGGGCTGTCCGATCAAGAAATGACCTGGGGTCAACGCTTCCAGGTCATTCGGGTCCGAAGACAACGGGCACAAGGGTCGCGAGTTGAGGACGGCCTCAATTTTACAAAATACCGTATCAAGTTCCTCAAACGTGAGAATAGTTTCTCCAATCACGCGACGCAAGTGTGTCTTGGCAGCCTTTACACAAGCTTCAAAAATCCCTCCCCAGGTCGGACAAGCTGGAGGGCTAAACTTCCAGATTATCCCACGCCGGGAGAGGGTGGTTCCAATGTCTATTTTATTATCAACAAAAAACTTAACTACTTCCTTAAGATAGTTACACGTTCCCTTATAATTAGTACCACAATCGGAACGTATCAATGACGGCAGTCCTCTACGGGAAACAAATCTGCTCAAGGCGGCGACAAAGGCTTCGGTAGACAATTCCGAGACAATTTCCAAATGGACAGCCTTGGTGGACAAACACACAAACACGCACAAGTACGCCTTATAGGTTTTAGCATTACGCAGTCTCGAAGCCTTTACAGTAAAGGGACCGGCGAAGTCGGTGGCGACTCCGGCAAACGCTCTACATTCCGTGACGCGATCAGCAGGCAAATCACCCATCTGGGGCTGCATGGTCGCGGCCTTCAATCGATAACAAGGCAGGTAACGGAAAACCACAGTGCGAATGGCTCGACGAGCAGACAAAATCCAAAATTCACGCTGCAAAATGGCCAACAAAGCATTACAGCCAGCATGTTGTGCATTCACATGGCGATCTGTTATTATCAGTTGAGTCAAATGTCCGGCTTTAGGTAACAAAAGGGGGTGACGAGCTCCATACGGCAGGTTCGCATTTCGAAGTCTTCCGCCGACTCGCAAAAGCCCACTCTCGTCCAGGAAGGGATTCAATCGCGATACCGCGCCCTTCAACTTGCGACGGCCTAAACGCAAAATTTCAATCTCGGACTCAAAACTATCAGCTTGTACTCTCCGGACCCAAAACAAGAGCGCGTCCCTACGCTCGTCCGGAGTGAGAACCGACGAATCACGCCTCGCGCGTGGGTTTCTGCAATTGTACGCAAAACGTCTGATCCAAGCGGTAACACCAAGCAGCTTCTGTAAGGAGCTGTACCGATCCAACAACAAATCCTTTTCCCCGGCGGGGTTAGTCTCCAGGACGCATGCCCGCATATCAGGAACGGCTACGTTCGACAACGCTGGAGAGGGCGGCCACTCCGACTCAGGCCGCATCAACCACTGTGGGCCCCACCAGAGGGGGTGGTTAATTAGGGTTGGGGCTACACAACCCCGAGACGCACAATCCGCGGGATTCATGGTTCCCGGCACGTGTCTCCAAATCAACTCGATGTCGGAATTACAAATCTGCGACACTCGATTGGCCACAAACACGTCCAAGGTGTGCGCCGGAGCCTTCAACCAACAAAGGACGACCTGACTGTCCGTCCAAGCATAAACCTCTTGTATCTTAATAGATCGACCTAATGTGAGCCATACGTGGTTCAACAAACGCATTAGGAGGGCAGCTCCACACAATTCCAACCTCGGGATCGTATGACGAGTCCGAAGGGGAGCGACTTTGCTTTTCGCTATCACCAGATGCACAGCAACAACTCCGTCAACAGTAACGGTGCGGAGGTACACGGCCGCAGCAAATCCACGTTCGGAGGCATCGGAGAAGCCGTGAAGAGAAACTTTACAATTTTCAGAAGGGAGGAATAGCCTCGGCAAATGCACTTCATTAATCTCGGGGAGGGATGAAACGAAGCTCGACCAATCTCGGAGTAACTCGTCCGAGAGGGGTTCATCCCACGACACACCCGAAGCCCATAACCGTTGCAAGAAACACTTGGCCATAAACAACACGGGGCAAATCCACCCATTGGGGTCAAAGGTACGTGCGACAGTAGACAATACTAAACGCTTGGTCCAGACTTTCGGTGGTCGTAAATCCACACAATACGTGAAAGTGTCAGAGACCGGTTTGTACTGTACGCCAAGGACGGTCACCACATGGGGATTATCAACATTTTCGAATAGGTGGGGGTCCTGCTGGTGCTCTTCGGGCAAACCTACCAGTACATCAGGCGAGTTGGATATCTATTTCCTCAACTCGTAACCTCCCGACTTCAAAAGGGCGGTGAGTTCGTCTCGCAGGACAATCGCCTCTGAGACAGATGAGGCGCCCGTGCAAATGTCATCCACATAGACGTCACTGGCCAAAATGGCGGAGGCGCGAGGGTATCTCAAGCGCTCCTTCTCGGCCAACTCCAACAAAGAACGAATCGCAACAAACGGGCTCGAAGCCAAACCGTACGTATTCGTATTCAATTCATAAATCAACAAGGGGTCCCTAGGACTCTCTCTCCACAAAATCAATTGGTACCTCCTATCCTCTGGATGGATGACCGTTTGTCTGAACATCATCCGGATGTCAGTCATAAATACAATTTGGTGCCGCCGGAAGTTGGTCAAAATGTCTGAGATCTCCGTGTGCAGCTTGGGACCTACATGCAGACACTGGTTCAAGGACGCTCCAGTAGAGGTGGGAGCCGAACCGTCAAAGACCACCCGAATCTTTCCGGATTTCAAAACGGCGTGGTGCGGCAAAAAGAAGTGCTCAACGGAGCGCCAATCCAAATCGCTCACGGACATGTGCCCTAACTCCTCATACTCCCGCATGAATTCAACATACTTCTGGCGGAAGACCGGATCCTTGCTCATGCGACGCTCCATCGCCACTAGCCTACGTTCCGCTAGCGGTCGGGATTCGCCCAGAGGAGGTCGGCCGGCACGAAAGGGGAGACGGGTGATCAAACGACCAGAGCGGAGGCGACCAGTGTTATTCTGGTAATACAACTCGCATTCATCCGCTACTGGGTCTACCCGCGGGGCTGGTGGAGGTTCCTCAACCTCCCAAAACTTCTGCACCACTTCGGAGAGAGACACATTAAAAACAAGACCGCGATCCTCATCAAGGGAATCCAAAACGCGGCGAGCAGGGCCCATCACAACTGTACCGAGTGTCGTCTGCAGAGCTACCAAGCCATCTGGCTGCAAAACTCGCTTCCCCGTCAACAAAACTCGCCCCAGGACATCGGCTCCAAGGAGAGCATCAATCGGGTCTGGGCGGAAGAAATTTGGATCGGCGAGTGGGGAATCAGACACCAAAGACAACATACTCGGTCCCAAGTCAACTGAAGGTTGACGGCCAACAACTTTGTCCAACACAATCGCCGAGGTCTTAATGCCTGGCGTGGACTTATTACGTGATGTAAATGTGAAGTCAACATGCCCTAACAACCCGGGGACTTTCACATCGCCAACACCTCTCACGCCTTCCGTGTGGGGGTGCACCTTGAGGCCCAACCGCCTAACTAACCAAGATGACACAACACACCCCTGAGCACCGGAATCCAACAAGGCGCGAACTTCCACAAGGTCGCCATTCAATCCCCTGACAAGCACAGAGGCCGTGGGCAACAAAACGGTCTCTGGAGGGGTGGCTACAATCGACCGTAAACACGTTGATTGCTAGTATGTGGGGTCCCCAGACGTCCCCCCATGGTAAGGGGGTCGCTCATAGCGATCCAGTGGGTCCCAATCTCCCACATACTGCCTACGTCCAATTCGCCCGGTATCAGGCGGGTTATATCTCCCGGCCCCTTGAAGACGGGGCGGGCGCCGCTCCAAACGCGGGTATTCGGCGAGCGGCGGCGAGAATCGGTGCCTAGCATCCACCATGTACGTCGCCCCATAGTCGCGGGGGCACGGTGACCGATTTTCAGAAGGGGGGTCCCGGGGACCCCCGCCCGTGCGAGGCTCAAAACGTCGCGGGGGGCTTCTACGACCTCCCGCATCGCTCGCAAAATCGAACCCCCTAGTTGGGGACCGATTTCCCATGGGGGGGTCCGTGGGACCCCCGCCCGTGCGAGGCTCAAAACGTCGCGGGGGGCCTCTACGACCTCCGGCAACGCTCGCATTACTCATCCCCATCCTTGGGGATCGGTTTCCCATGGGGGGGTCCCTGGGACCCCCGCCCGTTTGAGGGTCCAAACGTGGCGGAGAGCGTCTGGGGCCACTCTGGTGGCCACTAGAACTGCTGCGGGATGCAAACACCGCGGGGGGTCCGAGACCCCCACCCATACGCGGTGATCCTGCAGCGACGCGCTGCGGCGCTCCGCCGCCTTCTGGGCTGTTCATGCAGAGGAGGGGATGGTAGTTGCCCTTACAAAATCGGCATGGGTGCGCTTGGGTACATTCGCGCTGCATGTGCAGGCCCAAGCACGAGTAGCACCATGTCCGTTGTCGCGCGATCGCTCGACGGCCTTGGACGCGCTGGTCGAGGAACTTATCACAACGGGTCGTGCTGTGACCCGGTTCCCGACAGTACAAGCAGCGGGCGGTCTCCTGGACGGCGGCATAGCGGCCGGGCGCGCGAGGGGCCATACGCCCCCTACGGGGGGGTCCGGTGGGGGATCTGCTCTGTGGCACAGGTCGTTCGGGTCCCATAGGACCGGCCAGAGAGGAATTATCTGCCAGTCTACTTTCTCCTTCCAGGAACGTCAAGAGGTCCGAGATGGGTGGCAGATAAGTCGCACTATCCCCACCATACTGCTGCTCAAAACGGACCTTAACAGAGTCCGGCAACTTTCCCAGGACAAGGTGCAGTAACAAAAACGACCACTGCTCCACTGGGAGTTTTAAGTTTTTTAATGCGTTGTATGCCACCAACAGCGGATTCAACAAAGCCACTCTCAAGTGCATCACGCTGGCAACGCGGGGTAAATTCAAAATGGCGGCAACATGGTTGTCCGCCAGACGTCGTACGTTCTGGTACCGACGGGCAATCAAATCCCTAGCAATAGGGTAGTTTTCATCCGAGGGGGCCAAATGTTGAACCGATTCAAGGGCCTCCCCTTCCAACACGGATAATAAATAAGCTAACTTCTGGCCCTGGGTCAAATCATCCCGGGCATGTACCAGACTATCAAAAATATTAATAAAGCCCTCCCAGTCCTCTAGACGACCAGCAAAACGCCTTAGATCTAAGGGGGCCAATCTAGCAAATAGAGGGGGCATACTCTTAGATGTGACCGGGGACGGGCTCGGATCATTCTCTCTTGCCACTTGCAAAGGTCGAGCCACCTGTGTAATTCTGTCCGCAAAATCATAACACTGGTCCACATCCAAACCGACTTCTTGTCGCATTTCCACCTCGGCCTCAACAGTCCTTTCCAAAAATAAGGCATACTGCTCATCAACAACAGCCAAACGTATGGGCAGATCTACGTATCTGTTCAACAAGGCCTCCGTTCTATCCGGTCGATCCAACAACGCAACCGCAGAAGCTAACCACCGTAACTCAGAACGTATTTTGGCTTTAGCAGAGGAGGCCGTCATTGTAACGTCACAAATTTATCAACAAAAACAACAAATTCAAAATATTCACTATAACACAAAATCTCCAATATTTGGAGGTTACTAATAACCACAAGATTCCAATATTACAACAACAAAGTATTTATAATGACACAAACTCTTAAATATCTGGAGGTTATCAGAAAACAACAAAACTCACTGACTATTGAAATTCACTCCAAATCACTGACTATTGAAATTCACTTGGATATCAACACAACAACAAGTCAATTTCAATTATTTCAAAGCACAAGTTTCAATGAGTTTCAATGTGTAAACAATGTCCCAAATCATTTAAGTTTCACTAAGTATTGAGTGCAAACTCATTAGCTAACCTTTTATTAGCTATTATTTTAGCAACAAACTTGTCAATATTCACAACTCAAATTTGCTAACAAAACTGAATAATAATTATTATGAGCAAAGAAAGGCATCTGTTTACACTTTGGAACTTCAATACATGACAATTAATTACAAGACATGGAACCAATAACAAAGGAATGCCCTTTACTTTTCAAATGCAAGTTAATTACCATTTACAAGTACAAATTAATCTAGTCCGGACCAGACTGGGTCATCAAAACGGCACTGATTAATACAAAGTTTTGGCGTGAGCCTCTCAGGCCTTCAAGCTACGCTCTTGGCTACCAAGAAATGTTCAGTACACCCCTGCCTATACCGCGGAATCAGCTAGCGCAGTGGAAGCTGGTATTACTAATATAGACTCCGGACAAAAAACTAGGTTTCAGCGGGGATGTAAACTGAACAATTGAACTGCGATACACAGCGGAGAGAATGTTAAGTAAGGTGAGGTTACATACGGGTCTGTGTGTCGAACGTCTCCAAGGCAGAAGTGGTGTAAGGGAGCGCGCGCGCCCCTGTGGTCCTTTCTTCTGCAGACCTTACCAATTAGTCACCTTACTCACAACACAAATAACAGCGTTCCCAAGGCACTGGGCGCTTCAGCAATAGATACAATGACACACACGGGGGAGCCTCTTTTATTACGATTTACAGTCCCGACAAAAAGCGCGTGGTGGACAATTATCTTTCTTTCAAAACTCCGCGACCAGCCCGATGGATGGCGTCAAAACCTTGGTCGTACAAAACGGGATCACATAGATAATTTAAGATTTTATTCAAACTCTATATGCCAGGCACATTCAACGCGAGCGATTTTTAACAAATTCAGCAAAATTAATCCGACATCTTTCTAACAAGAATTTCAATCAAGTGTCACTGTCAACTTCAAGTGACAGCCAAATGTCAATTTGACGTGACATTAGAGACGCGTTCAGAAACGTCGATCTTTTCCGAACAGTCTAGATAAATGTAATTATGCATTAAAGTAATAATAGACATATTTATCATAACACCCAGACACAGAAAAAACAAATACTTACAACATATCAATATTTCTTGGGCGGGGATTGAACCCAGTATAATAATAATAATGTATTAATAACGTTTTATTCATTTTATTTTTATTTACTTAATTTTAGATAACGAAACAGAATACTCATACAACTTGTGAATTTAAGTGTATTTTATTATCAATTGAATAAAAAATATATTTTATCAAAGATATACAACATCCAGACTCCCAGAACCTCTCAAGGTTCTTACATATTTCATGAGTAGAAACGTCGGGTTCTGGATGTGAGCTTATAATGTGAGCTGAGTTCGACTGGTTTGCCGGTGTTCACATAGGTCCTGAATGGGGCCTATCAATGTGAAGTCAAAAATCGTGCCGAAGGCTATGGGCTTCCCCCGGCCTAACGAGACCTTAGTCCCGTCCAGAACTTGGCCGAGAACATCACAACCCAACAAAAGATCAACCCCAACCTCAAACACAAATCAGCCCATTACAAGAACAGTGCGAAGAGATTTTCCGCACCACAACCACTCGTGATCCTTCATGTCGTTATATGGTAACTTTGCCCTTTCTCCCAGATGCGCCGACCTTAGGCAGCACTCATGCTATTGCGTTACGTAGGTTCCTCAACCTTGAAAGGAAGCTACAGGCAAATCCGCCCCTCCGCTAAAAATATGTAGATTTCATGACTGAGTACGTGAACATGGGACACATGGCACCATGTCACCCAAGTACTTTCGCGAATAAGCCTCATTACTACATCCCCCATCATGGCATTTTCAAGACGGGATCAGATAAGCTACGTACTGTATTTGACGGTAGTAGTAAAAGCTCAAATGGCGTCAGCCTAAATGATTGCCTTCATACAGGTCCAGCTCTCCAACAAGATATTGTTGACATTATTATGTCTTTTAGGACACATCCCGTAGTCTTCAGTACTGACATCAGAATGATGTTCAGAAACATACTCATCCACCCAGACCAAAGACATTATCAGCTCATTCTCTGGCGGTCGTCACCTGACCGGCCCCTGCTCACATACTCGCTCAATACCGTCACATACGGGTTACGGTCTAGCCCGTACCACGCCATCCGCACCCTGCTGCAGTTGGCTGATGATGAAGGTCATCGCTACCCCCATGCTGCTCACATCATACGACGATCAATTTTCGTCGACGATATCCTCACTGGTCATGACTCTGTGGAGTCAGCTCAGGCACTTCAAACAGAGCTGATTAATTTACTGGCTCTGGGTGGCTTTCAGCTCAGTAAATGGACCTCAAACTCTCCTCAGCTGCTTCAACGGTTCCCAGATGACCAATGCGACATGCCTAAAGATTTTGACCTCAGCCCAGAATCGAATACCATCAAGGTCTTAGGCATACAATGGATTCCTCAATCGGATGAGTTCACGTATCGCATCTCTCTCCCCTCACTCACTCAGGTTACCAAACGCTCCATTCTCAGCACAGTCGCATCCCTTTATGACCCTAATGGCTGGGTTACCCCAGTCATCTTCCGCGCAAAGCTTCTCTTACAGAAGTTATGGCTCATGAAACTGGGATGGGACGAGCCCACCCCAGATGAAGTCCACACAGAGTGGCAACACATCTCAGAGGATCTTCCTCAGCTCTCAGCTCTTCGATTACCTCGGCACATTTGTAAATACAAGTCCACGTCCACTTACTCGCTTCACGGGTTCGCGGACGCGTCAGAAGCCGGCTTTGGCGCTGTCGTGTATCTCCATGAGCTCGATGCCAATGGACTGGTTAATGTACACCTGGTCATTGCCAAGTCAAAGGTGGCTCCAATTAAGAATAAGCTCACGATTCCCAAGCTGGAGCTATCAGCTGCAGCTCTTTTGTCACAGCTCATGACACGAGTGTCAGCTGAATTGTCGGCTCACCTCACTATAAGCCAACATACCTGTTGGTCAGACAGCACGATAGTGCTGGCGTGGCTCAACACGCCCCCTCATCGGCTCCAGACTTTCGAAGCCAATCGAGTGGCTAAGATAAAGTCCTGCCCGACCAGCTCCACGTGGAAACACGTTCCCACGGGCCTGAACCCTGCAGATTGTGCAAGCAGGGGAATGTCTGCTCACGCTCTTTCTGCTCATGATCTCTGGTGGTCCCCCAGCTGGCTCAAAGAACCTCCTCACACTTGGCCCAAGATGCCAGTGGCTTTGGGACATCATGCTTTGCCCGGTCTCAAGCCACAAAAGGTGACTGCTCATATAGCGGTTCCTGATCTGAATCTTGAGCTGCTCACGCGCTTCAGCTCTCTTAACAAGCTCGTCGGAGTGACGGCTTGCATCCAGCGCTTTCTATTTAACTCTAAACACAAACCAGGCGAACGGCGCTCTGGTCCATTGACAGCTGGTGAGCGTAAGGCCGCTCTGTTATTTTGGGTGCGCTCCGTTCAGCAGAACGAGTTTGCGGATGATATTCATCGTCTGCAAACCAACAGACTTTGTACCAACCGACTACAGCGTCTCTCACCATTTTTGAAAGACGGTCTCTTGAGAGTCGGTGGTCGTCTCTCTCATGCGTCAATTAGATATGAGGCTCAACACCCACTCATTCTGCCCAGCTCAAGCCCACTCGTAGACCTTATCATAGACCACTATCACAAAATACATTGCCATCCTGGCGCTGATACTTTGCATGCCATTCTACGCCAGCAATTCTGGATACTATCCGCTCGCCGTGTGGTCCGACACCGTGTGTATAAATGTATTAGATGTTTCCGATCCCGCGCTCAACCTACAGCCCCGTTCATGGGTGACCTGCCAGCGGACAGGGTTAACCCTCAACCGGTATTTAGCCAAGTCACGACTGACTTCGCCGGCCCGTTTCACGTAAAGTCTAGCGCGTTACGGAACGCTAAACTTCTAAAGGCGTACTTTTGCATATTTGTTTGTCTCTCGACAAAGGCCGTTCATTTGGAGGCCGTTTCAGCTCTTACAACTGAAGCCTTTTTAGCGGCGTTACAACGATTTGTCTCGCGACGCGGTGCTCCAGTCCTGATTAGATCAGACTGCGGCACAAATTATGTAGGTGCTAGGAACCATCTCATTGAAGTTCAGAACTTCCTAACTGCAAATAATGATGCAATCACACACAGACTTGCCACTCAGCACATAACTTGGTTACTGAACCCCCCTAAGGGGCCCTGATTCGGTGCTTTACACGAAATTAATGTCAAGTCTACGAAACAATTACTTTATCGCGTGGTTGGTGAACAGCACTTCACTTTTGAAGAATTCAGCACACTTCTGGCACGAATCGAAGCCGTACTCAACTCTAGGCCCCTCTGCCCACTTTCGTCCGACCCCTCGGACTTTGAACCCTTAACTGCCGGTCATTTCATTATTGGCCGTCCGCTCACAGCTTTGCCTGAGCCGTCCTTTGATGATAGGCCATTAAATAAATAAATAAATAAATAAAGAAATATTTTCTTACAATCACACCAATTATCCTCTCATAGACGATTTCAGCTCATACAAGCTCTTTCCCAACGCTTTTGGACGCTGTGGACCCAGTCCTACCTCCATACTCTCCAAACCCGCTCCAAATGGCTCTCCCCTTCCTCACCTCCTCAAGTCGGCGAACTCGTACTCATCAAGGAGGATGACCTGCCACCGCTACAGTGGAGGCTAGGTCGAATTACGCGCACAATACCAGGCAAAGATGGAATGATCCGAGTTGTGGATCTGGACACAGCCCAAGGACATCTACGCAGACCTGTGTTCAAGATAGCCAGACTGCCGTTGGATTCAGCTCAAGAAGAGGGTCTTCCCCGGGCCCCCCAGGATGTACGCGCCATTCATGACGCGACGGACTGACTCATTCGCTCATTGACACACTCACTCACTCTCGAAGATTCGCCGCCGCGAGCGCCGCTCGCCGGCTCAGTGCAAGTTGAGAGTCTTACGAATTACCTTGAACTGCGCGCGCGCGTGACGTAGCCACGAACGACTTACTCATTCTAGAACATTCTAGAAATATTATCGGCTCATTGTTCATCCCGGCCGGTGAAAGTGCATTTAATTAAGACAATAAGTGCGTGATTAACTATTCCCAGTGCGTGAATTGTCGGCTCAAGAATAGGTCACTCAAGGTCGGTCTGAAGAACCGATCTTCCATCCGCTCATACTCATCTCAGCACATTGACGTACCAGCACATTGACGAGTTCTCCGTTCCATCATATCACGTAAGTCACCAATCCTCACTACTCCTCACTCATACCCTCAGCCCACAGCCGCATGTGTCTGCACCCCGCAGATACAAGCAATAAGTAAAATATTTGAGAAATTAATTTATGCTCAACTTTTAGAATATTTTAAACTAGCTGTGCCCGCGACTTCGTCCGCGTGGAATAGTGACTTTCGGCAGCATTTTTAATTTTTAAGGCTAATAAACTATTTTGTTTTTTTATTTATTTATCCTACTTCCTACTAATATTATAAATGTGAAAGTTTAGATGTTTGGATGTTTGGATGTTTGTATGTTTGTTACTCAATCACGCCAAAACGGCTGAACGGATATGGCTGAAATTTAGGACACAGATACATTGTAGCCTGGAGAGGAACAAAGGCTACTTTTTATCCCGGAAAAATGTCACATTCCCGCGGCATAAGGTCGTGAAGTCCACGGTATTTTTATATCTCTCATAGATTGGCTGGACTGCTATGGTTCCACATCAGATATGACGATCGCGCCAGGAAACCTACCTGTATTGTGACCGAGATTTCGAGTTTTTTTGCACCTACGAGTGCGCCGGTCGGGGTACAGACTTGTGACCCGTGTGTGTTCGCTTTGAAAAGCGCCGGGAAAGTTTTAGCTGTCTATTAGGGCATTGTGTAGTTATAAGTCGTCACGTCGCTACAGGAACACACAACCTCGCCTCCCGACGGCTTACGGCGAACTCAGCGCGATGTTGCGCGGACGGCGGTTGGCGGCGAACTAACGAATGAATCCTACAACTGACCGCTCGCGCGCGGCGTGAACAGAATGTTTATGCAAAATTTGAAGAAGATTGGACAAAGGATCAAGTTGTCCCATACAAACTTTACCCCCGTTTTTCACCCCCTTAGGGGTAGAATTTCGAAAAATCCTTTCTTATCGGATGCCTACATCATACAAGGAACACACCCTCCAAGTTTCAGGTCTCTACGATCAGCGGTTTAGGCTGTGCGTTTATCCGTCAGTGATTCAGGACAAAGGATTTTATATGTATAGATTTTAAAGTATTTTCCATAATAGTCCCACGAACATGGTGACAAAAATTCGGTCGACCCGGGCAGAGGACCCATACCCGGGTAAGCGTAGGGTTCACGAAGCAGGGGGTCCGCTGGTCCCCTGCTCCGGAGGCCACGTTGGGACTGGTCTCCCACCAGCCATCCATCCCATAGCCCATGGCAAGCGTAGGATTAGGGTTTTTTAGAGAGGTTTTCTCCTCACGGGGACACCCAACTAAGGGCAGCCCCACCGGCCCCCAAAACATGACTGCAGGGTTACGGTTCGGCCGACGGTTGACATAGAAGTGCCCGTCCGCCGATTGCGACAACCGCAATCGGACGGACCCGTCGGCCACGCTCGCCCCAACACCACAAGTGCGGACAGAACCGCAAGGCTCACCAGCACTCCGACCCGAAGCGGTCCCTCCTGTCAGACTATCTGCCGCCGCCGCTGGAAATGCGACGACGTTGCCCAGGGTGCACGACGGGGACGTTGTCTGACTTCACACCCCAAAGATGGCAGGACCTGACCAAGTGAGTTGAATTGGTCGATGGTCTGCACATTTTGGTGCAGGGGCAAGATAAAAACATTCTTAAAGTGACCTACAAAGGGGCTGGACGATGAGGCGGATGTAGGGCCCGCAAGGGCCGCTTTTCTGTATCGAATTTGCCGCGTTTAACATCGATTCATCCGTCTACATCAATTGAATTTGTGCTATATCGATTGTGATTGAAGAATAATAAGACGTTTGTTATTGAAGAAGAGACTATTATTTTGAGGATCCCTCGTCACAATCATCCTGACAACTAGACCATACCAGGCAAACCAACCCAGCGACGTCATGCATATGTCGCAGTAAGATAGATAAAGCCGTGATAATTATAGTTAATAATTACTAAAGCTAGAAACACATTTCGCTGGCGCAGCGCAGCGCAGCGCGATCGGTTTCATACATTTAGTATGGCTAGAAACACATTTCCCTGGCGCAGCGTTTCCGCCCGGCTCCGATTGCGCCAGGCCCCCCACCACAATCTAGCATTGTATCGTCAGATGGCTCGGTAGCGGACTGCGCAGCGGAGCTCTGCATTTTGCTTTTTACTACTTATGTTCTCCGATTTCTCCGTCAATAATGGGCCAATTTAAAAAATATTATTTTTTGTTTAGAAGAGTCACCAATTCATTATCATGTAGGGTTGTTAATTATACTGTTAAAACAGTATTAAAGTGTTTTTAGTACACTATACTTTTTAATTTTATAACAAAAATAATGTATAATTCTGATTTGAAAATAAATTACACTAAATATTTCTAAAATCGGTTCAGTATTTTTTGAGTTTATCTATTACAAACAAACAAAGTGTATTTATAGTATTAGTATAGATATAAATTGCATCTCGTCTTCATTCATCATCATATTATCATCGTAATCATCAACATATTTTTTTTTGGATTTAATATGTTCAAGTAAGAACAGAAATTGTTTTCAAAATTAGAAGAAAACATAATGCAGATGTTAGCTCGGCAACGACTCGATTGACACTGATCAAAAATTTCGTCAGGAAACGCTGCGCCACGCTAGAAAAGTGTGCACACCCGGGTCGACGCTGCGCTGCGCTGCGCTGCGCTGCGCTGCGCTGCGCTGCGCTGCGCCAGCGAAATGTGTTTCTAGCTTTACTATCGTAAGATAGTTGTATGAAAACAACAAAAATTCTGTAGTGTGAAAAAAAAATAATCACGAAATTTAAGGCGATCACTTCGCAATTTCTAACCTATCACGTGTTCTACAGGGCTACACTCCTACAATTAGTTCATGAAATAAATCTAGTAACAAGTACAGGTTTCATTTATTTGTACATATTATATTTTTTCTGGATGAGGCTGTTTAGGGTAACGATTTTTTTGGTGGTCATTAAATTTTTTCCCATAGAAATACGTCACATTTTTCTGAATACAGGTAATCCGGCAGCGTAGACCCATTTCCACTGGCGTTCGCTGGCGGATCCGTTCACGAACTTGAAGGTTACGATACGACATCACGTTGACTAAAAAAAAACTTTAAAGTCGGGATGTCGGGATACAGTGAGGAAAATTGTGAAAAAGATGTGAAATTATTGTTGTTTCTCACCAGCTCACCCATATCCGAAACGTGGAGAGCTATACTATAACAGTTTAATGAAATTGACCAGTTTCAAAATCAATGCACATACTTATACGATTGTTTATCTTGAAAGCATTTCGGTAGAACCATCGCCGGTCAGTTATCTTGTCTATTTATCAGTAACGTCCATACATAGTATCGGCGGTGACCAGGCGGCCGCTATCAAACTATTCGATAATTGGACATGCCGCACGTTAATGAAATTTTCTCCCAATGAAGGGCAGTGTCAAAGCACGGCCTACCAACGGTCTTCGCTATGTTATTAATGTTCCAAAAATAAATTAAGATTGCCCATCCTCAGGGGACATGGGATAACTCACTAGAGTTGAAATTCAGTCAAGTTTTCGATATTTTGTATGGTTTTCGAGGTGTCCGCTCTTGAAAGTCTGTAATTTTGGAAAAAATAGTTTTAAATAAATAAATAAATAAAATTTTATTTTCAGACCAGATATCGTTTTGCAAGTTTTGCTTCACATTTCACCTTTTGACTGAATACTTTCTAACGATGCACCGAAAAACTAAATGCTGGCCACAGAATTGTAGAGCATTAAATTCTCTTCAATAATATATTACTTTACTACTAGCGCTATCCCCGCGACTTCGTCCATGTGGAATTGAGTTCACAAAGTTTCATACAAACTTTGAACCCCTTTTTTACCTCCTTAGAAGGGGAATTTCCAAAAATTCTCTTTTAGCGCTATTACCACAGTTTATAAATGAAGTAGCATATATATTTACTGTGCCTACACTCCCCAAGTAAAATTTCAGCTTCTTGCGCCCAGTAGGTTTGGCTCTGCGATGTCTGTCAGTCAGTAACGCAAAAGTTTTATATTATTTACTAGCTTTCCGCTAGCGGCTTCGCCTGCCTGAACTACACGACGTTATCCCGCAGGAATGTGATATTTTTCCGGGATAAAAAGGGATAAAGCCTATGTTCCTCTCCAGGCTGCAAAGTATGTGTACCAAATTTCAGCCAAATCCGTTTAGCCGTTTTGGCCTGATTGAGTAACAAACATTCAAACATCCAAACATCTAAACTTACACATTTATAATATTAGTAGGATTGTAGGATTAGTAGGAAGTAGGATGTCACCGGAAAATAATATTTAAGAACCGCAATAAATTTTCTAGGAAATTTATAAATTTGCGGAAGTCCTGTAAAACACGTGATAGGAAAAATTAAACGTGGTTATTTTTTTATGAAATTTATAAATTTGCGGTTCTTGTTATTTTCCGGTGACATAGGGTAAAGTACCCAGTCCCCGGCCTCTTAAGGCATTTTCTGACTTTCTTCGCTCATAACTCATAACCAAGCTCTGTCAATGGCTTAAGGTAGAGGTAATATGTTTTTTGTGATCTGAATATATATTTAACTATTTATTTAAAATGTATTTATACTAATACTAGCTGTGCCCGCGACTTCGTTCGCGTGGAATAGTGACTTTCGGCAGCATTTTTCATTTTTTAGCTAATAAGGTTCTTCGTTTTTTTGTGTATTTATTTTATATATATTAGTTTAGCGCTATGATACATATTAACACATTAAAAAATTATTTCACATAGCCTTCCGCCCGCGGTTTCGCCCGCCTGTACTACACGACGTTATCTCGAGGGAAAGTTATATTTTCCCGGGATATCAATTAGTCTTTGTAGACTCTCTAGCTCCTAAAATATCCACATACTTACTAAAAAAACACGCCGATCCGTTGCTCCGTTTTGACGTGAAAGACGGATATACAAACAATACAAACAGTATGTCAAAAGAAAGAACTTATCACGCTGAACAACTTCTCTTAAGATGCTATCTCATATAGTTTAACCTGGCTGCTAGGGTTCCACATCAGCTGGTCTAGCATGAACGGCTTTTATCATGCGATATGATATAGCACGTCATGCTGTCTTGCTTACCTACCCCACTAAGGTGGAAGCAAGACAGCAAGACGTGCTATATCATATCGCGTGATATAATGATGGTAATGCTAGCCAGGCAGGTGTACCAAGACCTTCAAACTTTGTACGTCAATAGAAAATGCTCATCACATTTAACAATTTTCCATAAGACGGTATTTTTATATCTCTTATAGTTTGGCTGGACTGCTATGGTTCCACATTGGACATTTCGATCTTCTAAATAAATTATAGCCTACCTATAAGTTGGCGACAACTAATAGCTATATAACAAAAAAAGTTTAATTAAAATCCGTTCAGTAGTTTTTGCCTGAAACGTGGACAACAGACAGACAGACAAAAAATTCAAAAACTATATTTTTGGTATCTGTTCCATTTAAGAAGACCCTTGGTGTTATTTTTTTCTATTTCTTTTCAATGTATACAGCCCCTGTACCGGCAAAAAAATATGGATATGGACATGGGCTTCATTTGACATTTGATGCCCATATTTTGTGCTTTTAAGGGCATAATATGGGCTTCAAATGTCAAATGAAGCCCATGTCCATACCCATAATTTTTAGCCGGTAGCCCCCTGAATAGAATCGCATACAGTTTTATAATAAGTATGAATTATTTTATTTATTTACTTTTGATGAAAGTTTTTTTGTTATACGCTGAACAACTTCTCTTAAGATGCTGTATTTGTATCTCATATAGTTTAATCTGGCTGCTAGGGTTCCACATCAGCTGTACCAGACCTTCAAACTTTGTACGTCAATAGAAAGTGCTCATCACGTTTAACAATTTTCCTTAAAACGGCATTTTTATATCTCTCATAGTTTGGCTGGACTGCTATGGTTCCACATCAGAAATTGCGATCTTCAAAATAAATTATAGCTATATGTTGGCAAGGACCAAAAAAACTTTCATCAAAATCCGTTCCGTAAACTTTTTTGCCGACGTCATCACACGAAAAAATTCATCCCCTGTTTTCACCCTCTTTAGGGTAGTTTTTTTACAAACTTTGAATGTCGTATTTATTTATCTAATCAAAAGCCTATAAAACAATTTTGAGGCTTCTAGCCTTTAAAAATGACGTAATTTCCATACAAACTTTCATCCCCTATTTCAACCCCTTACAGCCCTTTGTTCACATAAAAAAGTAGCCTATGTCCTTTCTCAGGCTCTATACTATCTCTGTACCAAATTTTATTCAAATCGGTTACGTAGTTTAGGCGTGATTGTGTAACACACAGACAGACAGATTCGCATTTTCGCATTTATAATATAAAAAGTAAGGATAAAGTAAGGATTATAAAGAGGAAAAGATTTGCTTGTTTGTTTGCATCGAATCGGCTCTGAAACTACTGGACCGATTTAAAAAAACCTTTGACCATTAGAAAGCTACATTCTTCCCGAGTGACTTAGGCTATATTTTATCCCGAAATTCCTAGTTTTAAATATTACGGCAGCCATTTGTTGTAAAAACAATTTATTTTCATAAAAACATGGTTTTCCCCAGTCTCCGGCCCCCTTGATCCAGTGAATTGAAAAACGTATGAAGTTCATACCCATAAAGTTACGCGGTAGCCCCCCTGGTTGTGAGACGGGTCGATTTTTTCTAAATTATTATTATTATTAAATGTTTATTGCAGATATAAAATCCATACAAGCTAGTTAGTAATAGTAGATTGTTTAGCAAGGGCTGTATGGCACCCATAACAGTCGAGTGTTTTGGCGCACGAACGAAGTGAGGGCGCCGATAGTTCGAGACTGTTATGGGTCCATACACCCGAAGTAAACACTCTACTTTTCATTTCGAATATGAGGATAGTAAAAATAAACATAAATAATCTTAAAAATATTTTTCCTATGGCCGCGGAATTTTCGAAAGACTAAGTATAACTTTTTTGTTCATTTTCTCTATTTTAGGGAAGGCAAGGCAAACTAAGTCCATACGGTCTTGTTTGGTGTTTGACCCATACTCTATGCAATTCCATGAAATGAATAGCCTGATTTTTTATGTTACAAATACCTTATTTGGTTTAATCTATGTTATATATATCAAAATAATAATTCTACGATATTAATTATTTTATATAATAGCAAAACATGGCTGTATGTATAGGCTTCTGTGCCTTTGCCTGCATACCTTTGGTAAATAAATGTCCAAAGAGATACTTAAAGACTCTACACACGTTCCTATCCGACCTCCGATTCGGTCTGCTCCCAGACCAAATCGGAACGTGTGTAGCGCAGATTTGGTCTGGGAGCAGACCAAATCGGCTGTCGGATCGGAACGTGTAAAGATGCAATTACAGATTGACATGACCCCTCCTATTCCTTTTTTAAATTTCATAACGGCCCTAGGGCCGCCACATACCACTTTCAACCCGCATTTTAGGCAAGTTAGCACTTACTTTCAGAATATGAGACATGAAAAATTAATTATCTTATATTAGTAGAGAACAATTATTATAAAACTTTGTCGTGAGACCATTAGTTAAGAAACTTGAAAGTCCCACCCACATGCATTCGCGGCCAATGTCTCTGAATGGGACAGTCAGGCCTGTCTTTTACTACTCACTACTCTACTCCTTAGTCTGCATAACATTGAAGCAGTTTGCTTCCTTAAGATTCCGTAAAAATCATCAAAACCTGCTTCGGCAAACATACTTGAAGCACTACAGTATCTGGGGAGACCCATTAGCATCCTGAAGGCATTATTATATTGAATGCGAATAGCATTATAGGTCTTCTGAGTATAGTCACACCACAGGCTGCAGGTGTAAAAAGTTTGGCAATAGGCCTTGAATAAATCGATTTTGACCTCCTTTGTACACCTAGCAAACCTGCGGGCAAGCATATTACATCGGACCGTCAATGCCCTTCGTTCCCTCTCTATATCATTACTGTCTGTCAGATCTTCAATAACAATGTGACCCAAATATTTAAATTGAGACACTCTATTTAATGGCACACCAAGGAGCATCACTGGCGGCACAAACAAGGGCTTCTTACTATTTGCTCGAAACACTAGAAACTCACTCTTTTTGGTGTTATAGAGGAGCCTATGATCAGCCGCGTAAGCTTCACAAACAGATAACAGTCTACGAAACGCAATCACCGATGGACTCAGCAACACCATGTCGTCGGCATAACTTATATTATCCTTACTTCCTTACTTATTTATTTATATTATAAATGCGTCTCTGTCTGTCTGTGTGTTACACAATCACACCTAAACTACAGAACCGATTTGAATGAACTTTGGTACAGAGTTAGTCTAGAGCCTGAGAAAGGACATAGGATACTTTTTATTCCTGAAAAATATCAGCTTCCCGCGGGATAACGTCGTGTAGTACACGCGGGCGAAGCCGCGGGCGAAAGGCTAGTTGACCATATGTCCGTCAATAGATAGAACAGCCTACCATGGTGTCACTGAGTGCATCCACGAGCCCGTTTATGTACAGACTGAACAGCACAGATGAGGACAGCCCCCCCTGCCTCACCCCGCATTTCAACAAATATCCATCAGTAAGCGTGCCAGATCATCTGACCTGGTTAACTTGATTACTGTACCAATATTTAAACGTGGCGATAATATCTGCTGGAATGGAGATTTCATGTAACTTATTCCACAGCATGTCATAGTCGACCAGGTCAAATGCCTTGGAGAGGTCCAGAAAAGTAGCATACACAGGCATCTGCCTCTGGGTGTAATAATACTTGACAATATGCTTCAACGACAGTACAGCACTCTCTGTCGACAGGCCAGGTCGAAAACCAAATTGAGCATCGTTTAGCTGTATGTAGTTACTGAGCCGTCGCTCAAGCAGACCGTACTTTTGCTAAAACAGTAGCTAAGGATATAGGTCTGTAATTATTCTTGCCAGTTATATCCCCAGTCTTATTTTTTACAATAGGAACAATAATTGTTCTTATAAGTTCGTCAGGTAAAAATAAGAGTGCCTGATACAAAATGTATATAGCATTGCCAGGACCCTTGGAAGATGCGGCCCTGCATTCTGAAGATGTTCAACGCTGAGGCAATCGTGCCCTGGTGATTTACCTCATCTGCTTCAGAACCAACCTAACATCCCCAGCTGTAATACGGATAGGATCACCAACCACGGCTACCCCACCATCGCCTACGCCCAAGCCCACTTCAGTGTGTTACCGGTTCAACTTTGAAGTGACTTTTAAATAGGTTTGCTATCTCCCTCGGCTCACTGATCCCGCTCACGCTCACGGAGACGGCTGGCTTAGGAGTTAGGACTCAGTCTTTTTGTAAATTTCCTAAATTTCGAGTTTTTGGATTTGTATTGTGATGCCAAAATGTCCATTTTTATTTGTTCTTGGTTTTTTTGACATGTTTTTAATTTAGACTTGAACACTTTTCGCGATTCACACATATCCTGGCATATATAAATGTCCAAGTCTTGGCCTACCGTGCCATACCCAATTGAGGAACGCCTGTCTCGCTCTCTCGTGAGCATCTTTCACAAACTTATTCCAACCTGCAATGTAACGTCCTCTTATTTTACCTTTATGTTCAACACAACTAAGCTAAATACTTCATTTTTCATCTTTGTACTAATTAAAATTTAGAGGTGTACATTTTATATAAAATTTTGCATTAAAAGTACTTGACCGTAATTCGAAGCTTATAATTGAGATAGGCACTTCCGTTTCCCGTAGTTTTTATCAGTTTTAGTACTCTTTTTGCCTCTTTGATGACGTATTTCCGTTGACTCGACAGGCTCTGGCGCCATCCTAAGTTTCTTGTGTAACAATGGCGCCGACCTTAGTCATTGGCGTTTTATTCCCCGTAGCATAAAGACGTGCTTAAAAAGCACTTTGCATAATACTATTAAATTAAATAATTTAACGAATTATCGGGAAAAGTAAAAGCAATTTTTCTTAAAATCTGTAGTGAAAACTAATAAACAGTTTTCTAAATAAAGTGATTTCATCGTTGATTTCGGAGAAACGTAAGTACCCACATTACGGTTTTATAGGAAAAGTTCTATTTAAACATGGAAAAAAGTGTTAATTACTCATACTGAGTACTAGTTATAGAATCACTAAATTCTACCTTTTAACTTTAATATTCCAAATGTTTAAAGGTTTTCTCTTCGAAAACGAAACTTTGAATTTGTTTTATTCGTGTTAATACTGAACATAAAACTATGAACCTTTAATTTAATTTGTTTTTAACGGAATTTCCGTTCGATATTTGTATTAAGTTTAAAAATATATTCAGTTTTTGCCTCACGTAAAACTCGACGGGAGTTAATTTATATGAGAAATTGTTCGACAAAACTACAATTTGGTTTGCTACAAAATATTTATTTACGATAACTACAGAATGAACAGTAGTAATGTGCCTCCTGTGGAACAAGTGCCTGAAGCTGGACCTAGCTCGGAGCACCGCCGCAAGCGGACACGTAGCAGTAGCACCAGCAGTAGCAGCTCTTCTAGCAGCTCCAGCTCGAGTTCGACATCGGGCTCGAAGCGTAAAAGGTCGCATCGCCGCCGTCATAAGAAAAATAAGATAAGTCGTCATTCTAAAATACGACAATTATCAAAAGAAATCGGTGAGTTGCGTGGCCTTCTTACTCAACCCTCTCATTGTTTTAATAATATGGATACTGATCGAATTTCAATGTGTTCAGCTGTAAGTGGAGAGCTTTTCAATGATATTACTTCTAATGATAACTTGCTAGATGTTTCGAGTAACGCTAATAATTCTCAATTTACCTTCGACATTGAGACAAAGTTAAAGGAACCATCCGTTCCCAAGACACCTGAAAACTTTATAAAGATGTTAAACGAGGTTCAACGTTTTGGTAATGTGTCATGGTCTGAGATTAGGTATGCCGACACTCAAAAATTATATAATCATGGACCTGGATTTGTAGATCTTGAATGTAACCCAGAAATAAAGCCTTATGATATTACAACGCAATCGGCTAAAGCTGACAAAGCATATGCAGCCATATCTTTTTGTATTCTTAAACAAAAAGAAGCTTTACAAGAAAGTTTACGTAAGTTACTGACATGGGCTAATTCTGATACTGGTAGTTTGGATAAATTGGGTGATAAAATCAAGGAGTTATTTGTAAACGGTGAATTTCATAAAGTTTCTAGCGATTTGTTGCAAATGGTCTGTGGTCATAGATCCGAAGCCATAGAAGTTAGAAGGGACGCTATAATTAAACATGTTAAAGACCCCGCGGTAAAATCATCTCTTGGTAAAATACCTCCCTCGATTACTCATCTTTTTGAATCCACTGCCTTTTCAACTGCTTTAGAAAAAACTGGCGGCGTTCGTAAAACGTTTTGGCCTCTTAAACCCGAAAATATTCATAAAAGTTCTCGTAAGGCCCATCTTCAGCCTATAAGAGGGTTAAACAAAAAGACGTTTAATACACCACCGAGTGGTGCTCGTTATCCTCATCACGCATCAGGCTCTTCGAGACCTCCCAGATAACATTTATAACTGTATAAACGCTGTACTACGAAAATTTTAAAGACTTTAGGCTGTTCCACTTTGCTGTATTTGGGCTGTATATCCGGATATTCAGACGTTGTAACTCAAAAAGAGGCCCCAAATTATACAGCTCTAAGTGTAGATCTAGCTGTCTAACAGCTGTGCAATAGCTGTACAAGCCGAAGCATTTAGCTGAGTTAGAGATTAATTATAAACCATTATACAGATATTGTTCTCAAATTTTGCGTGTTTTATTCTTTTGTACAGTTTTAGGCTACAAAGCGTCTGAATATAAGAATAATATTTCGAATGAATCTCTGACATAGTTATTTTCTAACATTTTATTTATCGGATATGTCGGACACACGGCGGCGGCCATAATATAATTTGTGAAGTGAACAAATATTTATTTTGCTATTGGTAAGTACCGATTATTAGTTTTTGGTTGTTATTTTGCTTGCGGCTGCAACTTTTTCGTGAATATGTATACTAATAGTGAGCCAATATTCATGCGCCCTCGAAATAATAGATATTATCGAAAATATATATGTAATGAAAACCGTTTAACCCAACTTGAGACTAATTTTATGAGGTCCCAGTACTTTTCTATTTAAAATAAATTAATTGTGTATAGTGTTCTGATAAAATGCTCTGTATATTTCACAAAAAAAAAACAAAAACTAACATTAAAATATCTTATGAAATATGAAACCATGTTTATAGGTTATGATTTAATGGCGTCCCAATTTAAACAGCTCTTGCTCTTTTAGTACTCGATAATGAAGCTTTTTGCGTAACTAAGTCGTAATTTAAGAATATACTACAGCCTATAAAGTAAAAATGTCTGTACGTTAGAATTTAATTACTCTAATAGCTTCTTAAAAGGGTAAATTAAGTATGTAAATATTACAGCAATTTAGGGTTCAAATTAAAACAAAGAAGAAACCAATTCACTGGAGATCACATCAACCCAGATTAGACCTTCACCGCGATCACTGATCAAGCGTTAGAATAGTACCTACTGTTTGTGTGTGATTGGGTTTATTATATAATTATAAAAGATACAACTAAGAATCTCCAAGAGAAATGCTGAAGTAGAGTAGACATCTATTTTATTATAATATAAAAATGAATCCCTATTTCCCTTGGTCACGGCATCACACGTGAACGGCTGGACCGATTTGGCTAATTTTGGTCTTGAAATGTTCGTGGAAGTCCAAGGAAGGATATAGGGGTAGGGTAGGGGTAGTGTAGGGGTAGGGTAGGGGTAGGGTAGGGTAGGGGTAGGGTAGGGGTAGGGTAGGGGTAGGGTAGGGGTAGGGTAGGGGTAGGGTAGGGTAGGGGTAGGGTAGGGTAGGGGTAGGGTAGGGGTAGGGTAGGGTAGGGTAGGGTAGGGGTAGGGTAGGGGTAGGGTAGGGGTAGGGTAGGGTAGGGGTAGGGTAGGGGTAGGGTAGGGGTAGGGTAGGGGTAGTGTAGAGGTATGGTAGGGGTAGGTTAAGGGTAGCGTAGGGGGTAGGGCCACGGGAACGAAGTCGCGCTGGGTCAGCTAGTATACAATAAACAGAAATATTAGATAACCCAACAAACCAACCAAGGGAAAGGGATAATTGTAAGGCGCCAAATCACAAATATAGTTTTAACCGTAGAATATGCATTATAGCGCAGACCACTGCTATTCGGACTATATTTCAAATTGTATTCTTTAGTTCGTTTCAGGTACTTCATCCAAATAATGACCCACAAGAGACGACTTCATCTACATCAAAAACTGTTTCCGGTCAGGCTTCTAACAAGGAATGCAGCGATACGGCTATTACGATACCAATACGAATGACGAATACATCGTAATGACCCAATATGATAACGAATTACGATACGAATGCATTACGATTTATTTTTGATAGCATTTTGTTAAATTTATTTGAAGCTCTGTTTGAATTTACTTATATCAATATTAAGACTGAGTAAAACAAAAATAAATGAAACATTTTTGATTTATTTATTTATAATAACGTAATTTTCTTTTTAAAAAGGCTCATTTTGCATTGTTACTGTTATTGTATGGAGAAATTACTATGGATGGGATACTATGGAGAAATGTTCTTGGATCCTGCCTTCGATCAACAATAGTACTAGATGAAGGCTCACGAAGTAAATGAAAACATTATATGGCCAGACTGACATTTTTTTAAACGGAGAAAAAAGGTTACGAATGTTACGATCTTACATTATAAATGACAAGAAGCGTTCTAAGTATGAAATACCTTAGTATTATTGACACTGTCAAAATAATCTACTTATTATACTCTCAAGTGGACTTATGAGGCTTGGACATATCTGTCACTCCAAGTATGTATCTAGAGCTAGGTGTTATTGTTGATCGAAGAATAAAAAATCCTGCGGTAAAAAATCTTGAAATCTATCGATTACAATTTCAATTAAATTCTTTATTGCAGCTTGAGAAATATTCTTGTCTATAGCCTATTTTTTTAATCTTACTGCGAAATAATAAATGGCGATCAGGCGATCTGCTTCGTCTTCATCTGATGAACTTTCAGATTCAGGAATTTCGAGTCAATTTTTGTAAGTAGTCACTATTCGTCACTATCCAACCCAATTGTGATTGTACGGGACCCTCTTTGCTTGTTACTGATCCAAAATTCAGCAGTACGTATGGCTATATTATCATTGTCCAATAATTTTGGTTGTTTGTACGGAACCCTCCTGGCATGATGACAATGCTAACTTTTGAATTGGCTGACCTTGTACAATTATACTTTGTACCGTATAAAGTTCTATTGTTTCACGTTGTGAATATGCTTTTATTAGTTTCATTTTTATTCCTCCGGTCACAATGAACAATAAATATAATCACCCTTAACAGTATGCAATTAGCCAAAACTGACATTAAGCGATAGGTACATAAGTTTTACTTAGGCATTAAAATAATCGATAAGCTGAATAATTCTCAATTTATGCACTACCAAAATTATAATAATCTGTTGTAACACCGGGGGCTGTACTATAGAGAAAAATTTACGCTAATCGCGTCAGCTTTAGAATAGGGTAAGACTGAACTTTTATAAAGCAGACGGCATTGTATTACACTCTTGTAAAGAGATTTGCTTTCTAAGGGTGTCCTAGATAACCATTGAACAGTTGTTATCAAGCCTATTAACACGACTTTATAATAGAGTACTTCTACACCAATATGCAGATGATAGCAATATTCAATGCTCTTAAACAGAATAAGGCAATACAGAAGTAGAATTCAAGAGCAGTATCCAGTCGATATGCTGCTCTAGTCTTCTAACCTTGCTTGTAGTAGTTTTTTACACTACATACTGTATTTCAGTGTTTTTACGTCCTATTTAAAAGCCATAAGTAATAATTTCGACTATATACAGCCATAAACCAGCTTTACTGTATAACACTACACAATTAATGCTATAGTACAGCCCTAAGTATATTTTTACGCTTTTATTCATCGTTTATAAAGCTTATAGCTGATAATTAACTGGTAAAAAGAAATTTTGTCAGCCTAAATGTTTATTGGGCTATGCATAACAGTGCAGCACCCTCGAGGGGTGGATGCCATTTTGTTAACCCAGACTATCACTATGATAACACGGGTTATAATTGCAATTCATTTCAATACCGAGGCTCGAGGCCTCGAGGCTCTCATAGAGGGGGAAGAGGCCAAAGGCCCTCTTCCAGAGGTCAACCTAAACAACAATTTGAACAATGACTCGAGGTCATTCCAGGCGGGGCAGTTGACTCATCACTTAACAAAGTGGCGGGAATTGGGGGCACCAAACATAGTACTAGAAATAGTGAAAGGGTATCGCATACCATTTTTCCAGAAACCTCCCTTATACATGCCAAAAGCAGACAGTCACTTTTGCACTCCCTTGTCGAAAGAAATGACGGCAATCATAGAGAAAATGAAAGCACAGGAAATTTTAAAAGTGGTACAGTTATCCCCCAGTTTTATCTCACCGCTCTTCCTTGTGCCAAAAAACGACGGCTCTCTCCGTCCAATTTTCAATCTAAAAGCATTAAACGAGTTTGTGAAAGCCGAAGAATTTCACCTTGTGAACATTCATCGCGTTCCCGATTTTCTGCAACCAAAAGATTGGATGTGCAAAATAGATTTAAGTCAGGCCTATTTCCATGTAAGTGTTGCAAAATCACACCGCCGCTTTCTCCGCTTAATTTACGACAAGCAACTGCTCGAAATGACTTGCCTACCATTCGGTTTGAGCACGGCTCCCAAAACATTCTCAATTCTCACCAATTGGGTGGCACAAATACTGCGGCAACGCAATGTACGCATTCTTGTATATCTGGACGATTATCTAATCGTTCATCAAAACCCTATCACTCTGCAAAGTCACGTACAAATGACCATAAGCATTCTTCACACTCTAGGCTGGTGTGTAAACCTCGAGAAGTCGATAACTGCCCCGCAAAGGAGTCTTTCCTACTTGGGAGTTCTGTGGCGACCGTGGGACAACTTAAAGTCACTGCCAAAAGAAAAAGTCGCCAATGTCATAGAAAAGGTACGTCAGGTACTAGGTCAGAAACATGTGGCGCTCAAAGAGGTTCAGAGTCTCGTAGGTCTCTTAAATTTTGCCAGCTTTGTGGTTCCTCGCGGAAGACTACATCATCGATACCTATTGAGATTTATGAACGCCCTGCTGCTTCATCCAAAGAAGAAGGTATTACTCCCCGAATCGGTACAAGCAGAACTGAAATGGTGGCTCCAAAATTGTCATTCGTCAACGATGTTGCACACACCCCCACCGTCTCACTTTCTAACAACCGATGCTTCGGATCTCGCATGGGGGGCTCAGTTAGACAACCTTCCTGTGAGCGGATTGTGGTCGCCTCAGGAACAAAATCTCCATTGCAATCAAAAGGAGATGCTAGCCATTCTACATGTTATTCAAAGGCATGTTCACATGATAGGTCACAGCTCGATTTTAATTCAGTGCGACAACAAAACGGTAGTATCCCATCTCCGAAAGGAGGGGGGGACCAAATCTCTAGCATTGATGGAGATAACCCACCAACTGTTGACACTGTTAGACCAACATCGAATATTATTTACAATACACTACATTCCGGGCAGGTACAACAACCATGCCGACCACCTTTCACGCCACCGGCTACCACCGGAATGGCATCTATTACCAGAGAAAGTGGAAACAATATTCAGAAAATGGGGAACCCCGGTGATCGACTTGTTTGCCTCGAAGACGGCCCACGTAATTTGCAATTATGCAACGTTAGACCTGAAAGATCCCAAGGCTCTCTTTTACGATGCTTTCAGTATTCCATGGAATTATCCCCTGGCGTGGGTGTTTCCCCCGCCATTCCTGATACCCAAGGTCCTGGCTCACCTCAACCAGTCGTCGGGTGTGTTTCTCATAATCGCCCCTCGGTGGCAGAAAGTTTTTTGGCGAGCAGACCTCAGAGCGCGAGCTCTCGAAGCTCCATTTGTGCTGAGGAACCTCAACACGAATCTAGTAGACACGTCGACAGGTCTGCCACCACCGAATGTCAACGACCTGACCCTCGAAGTTTGGAGATGTGGGGGTGGACTGAGGAAGTAAAAGACTGGAATAGTAGTCAAATATCTTTATTAAAAAGTTCCTGGCGACCCTCAACCACTAAAACTTACTCGTTAGCTTGGAAACGTTGGTTATCGTGGGCAGCAAGCCACAATGTCAATTTACGAAGGCCTTCTGGATCTCAGTTAGCGCGGTTTTTAGCCGATTTACACTTAATTGACGGATTGTCATATAATACTATCCTTTTACATAAAGCTGTTGTTTCCTCGTTATGTTGTGCAGATATGTCTAGCCAACTAAGTTCTCATGCCATGGTCAAACATATTTTGAAATCTATTTCTCTTAAATATCCCAAGAATACAAAACCACCAATTTGGGATATAGACGATCTTTCAAATTTTTTAAATACATATACAATAGATACAAGTAATGTCTATCAAGCTTGTCGACATACAGCTATGCTTTTACTACTGTGTTCAGGGCGCCGTATCCATGATTTAACATTACTAAGAGTTGATCCTGATCGCTGTAAGATATCAGAAAATTGTATAGTGTTTTGGCCAGAATTTGGTTCAAAAACTGATAATAGTAATTATACACAGTCTGGTTGGAAACTCATAGCAAATAATGATAATATACGATTGAACCCTGTATTCTGGATCAATACTACAGTATCATTATTAAAGGATAGACGAGAGTCGGCAAAAACTCATAATTTGTTTGTGACTATTAGAGGTCCTGCTAAACCAGCTTCCAGGACTGTTATAGCGGGATGGATAAAGAACCTGCTTAAAGAGGCTAATATACAGTTTAGTCCGGGTAGTGTGAGGTCAGCTGTGGCCTCAAAGAACTGGTATTCGTATCCTTTAGACGAAATTCTGGCTCGCGGTAATTGGCGCTCGGCAAATACCTTTGAAAAATTTTATAGACGTGAAGTTCGATCAGCATGTGATTCCAATAGTGTAACTCGTTTATTCACACCTATTGCTTAAGAAAAAGCAATGTAAAATAACCAATCAATAATTTGCCAAATACTATTAGGTGAAACAATACTTAATTGTTTATTGTTATATTTTACACCTTTAATTATTGAAGAAACTCAAACATACCTAATTTGATTTTTTGTTATTTCCATACCATATTTAAATTAAGTAAATATGTTAAATAAATAATTATCAAATGGAGAAATAATAAATTATAGTGTATTAAAATTATAGTAATTATACGTTGTTTAATAAAGTTACTTATTTAATCACATTGGCGTTATACTTTTAATTATGTACATCCCTTGACTCACCAGGCGATAACAAACACGTCTCAATTATAAGCTTCGAATTACGGTCAAGTACTTTTAATAGCAGCGTTTTACCTGAAATAAAGCGCATATTAAAATACTTACCTAATTCGAAGCTTACTTTTTAATTCTGCCTGGTGAATATAGAGCCAATGACTAAGGTCGGCGCCATTGTTACACAAGAAACTTAGGATGGCGCCAGAGCCTGTCGAGTCAACGGAAATACGTCATCAAAGAGGCAAAAAGAGTACTAAAACTGATAAAAACTACGGGAAACGGAAGTGCCTATCTCAATTATAAGCTTCGAATTAGGTAAGTATTTTAATATGCGTTTTATTTCAGGTAAAACGCTGCTATTACTGACTGACTGAAAGACATCGCACAGCCGAAACTACTGGGCGCAAGGAGCTGAAATTTGACATGTATGTTCCTTGGGAAGTGTAGGGTAGCAGTAAGAGAGGATTTTTGGAAATTCTCCCTCTAAGGGGTTAAAAAGGAGTTCAAAGTTTGTATGAAATTTCCAAATTTCAGACAAATCCTTTCAGCCGTTCTGGCGTGATACGGTTTACGGTTTAAGAACTTTATTTCTCAAAAAGAATTACAAAAAAATTCACTTACTGAGAAACACAATTAGTAACTTAGAAATATTCGAAGAGTGTGCACTATAAAGTAGAATTTAAATTATTTACAATCCAAAATAATAATTAACGACGGGTATTCGTAAAAAGCGTTCGAAGTAAACTTGTGACTAACATACTTGACCGAGCAACCACGGATGTAAGCGTACTTGCAATCTGGATGCGGCATATTGGTATTGGTACCTACCAGAATGTGTATTAAGTTTGTACCTGTTTTTTTTTAAATATTTATCTACATTGTTGTTACTGTTTATGTTTGTAATATTTTAAATACATATTAATATAAGTACCTGTTCTATATATTATTTTACTGAATTTTAACTGCGTGCTTTCTTAATTGATTACATTTTTTACCACACTTTTATTAGCTTCACTTGTAACTAGGGCATGCAACCGGGTTTTCCCGATTCTCGAAAACCCGGGATAACCCGGGTATTTGGAAGTTCGGCTAGAACCGGTTCTCAGGAATGGGAACCGGGTTTAACCGGGTTTTATCCGATAAGAAATGGGACGTGATAATATTTCAGTTCCATATAAAACATGACTAATTAATCATAATATTTAGTCATTTAAAAACCTTAATACATATTTTAGAGGAAGCATAGCATAATAGCTAGCACTATATTAACTTTCACTAATAATAAAACCAGTTAATGTTATAGTTACAGTGCGATACTCACTCCAACCAAACCACATATTTGATAATAAAATGACTACCTATTGATAAAAACATTGGTAGCCTTTGCAGTTGAGATATATCTTATAGTTATGTATGGATGGTGGTGTCATCTGCATACTCGAAAGTATTGTTCACCAGCAGGTCATTAATAGGCAGAAGGAACAGTGTCGCAGACAAGACAGATCTTTGCGGAACACCTTCATCAATGGCTTTTGGGTCGGATAATTGACCGTCCACCACACCTCGGATTAGGCGATTATGGAGGGAGTCAGCAATCCAAGTGCAAAGGCTATCAGCGATACCGTATGAGGGAAGCTTACTTATAAGGCTGCCAGACCTTACCAAAGGTTGACGTGACGTGGTCTATACTGATTTTGAGAAGGCTTTTGATCGTGTGGATCACGTGATCCTGCTCAACAAGCTAAGGGTGCTAGGCATCCATGGGGATTTGCTCCGGTGGGTTCAATCATACCTATCCAACCGCTCGCAAATAGTAGTGATGGGTGGTTATCGCTCTAATAACGTTACTATACCTACGGGGGTACCACAAGGGTCCCATTTGGGTCCCCTTTTCTACAACGCCTACCTGTACGATATAGGTTCATGCCTAAAAAGTTCTGATTTTCTCATGTATGCGGATGACAAGAAGATCTTTTTTAAAATCAACACTGTTAATGACTGTCTGTTAATGCAAAGGGACTTGGACCGTTTATCTGAATATTATAATAGGAATAATATAACAGCCAATGCAGGTAAATGTGAGTGTATTTCGTTCACGCGGAAACCAAGCCCTATTATCCATAATTACCATCTTAACGGAATACTAATCAATAGAAAACAAAGTGTTATAGACTTAGGTGTCCAGTTTGACCAGAAAATGACACTGTCAGATCACATAGGAAATGTAAACACAAAAGCATACAAAAATTTGGGGTTTGTGCTTCGCATCTGTAAACCATTCTCAGAGATACCTGTTATAAAACTTGTTTATGCCGCATACGTGAGAAGTATCTTAGAATATGTCAGTCCTATATGGTCTCCCAACTACATAATTTATAAAAATCAGTTGGAGAGAATTCAGAAACGTTTTATCAACCACCTAAACTATCGATCGCGTAAAGCTTTCGAGACATACGAGGATGGTTGCACTGAACACGATCTTCTAACCTTAGAGCAGAGGCGCGTTGTGTTGGATATGGGCCTCCTACACGATATCGCAAACAGTAAGGTCGACTGCCCGCATCTAATATCAAAATTAAAATTTTGCACTCCGAAATACCGCACCCGTCACACACCTCTATTACACATTCCCCCTCACCACACTAATTATCTTCAAAATTCAGTTTTACATCGAATGGTTAGGACATATAACCAACGATTTAAAAGTATTGATCTTTATGCAAATAGTAAACGCAAATTTAAATATGAAGTAGTAAAGGCGCTGAAGCAATCATAATGATGTGATAATTAATTATTACTTATTACTTACCTATAAAATAATAATGTCTAGTCTAGTCTAAATTAATGTTATAAGTATTTGATTTTACTATAACGAACGTGTAGTAGCTACATACCTCTCCTTACTTATTCTAATTACTCGTCTTGTGTGCGAGTAAGTATTTTTTGTAATTTTTCTTCTGTGTAATTTATTTATAACTAAAACATGTACCTAAACTAACATACTCACCTATAACTTCTTAATTAGTGCTTGGGCAAACTAAGGGTCCGTCTTACAAATCCGATTAAGTTTAAATTAAATTAAGTAAAATTGTTTAAACGTACGGCTGAAAGTAATATAATTTCAAAAAAATCTGTTCCATTTATAGAACCATAAGTTAATGTCTCATCATGGATTGTGAAACAGGCACCTATTATTAACATTTTAAAAACAGCTTATGATTGTAAGAAAGGATATTTAAAAGGGAAATCTGTTATTGGCCTTACGTATTATTATAAGTACATCTAAGATATATAGTCTTTATAGCGCTGTTGATTTTCTTAATAAATAAATAAAATAAAATAAAATAAAATAAAATAAAATAAAATAAAATAAAATAAAATAAAATAAAATAAAATAAAATAAAATAAAATAAAATAAAATAAAAATAAAATAAAATAAAATAAAATAAATAAATAAAAAGGCTTTGGATATGTCGAGCGATACGGCAAGGGATACGCCGTGTTTCTCCATCGCTTCACTCCAAAGATGGGTGGCATACACAAGAAGATCTCCAGTCGACCGACCACGTCGAAAACCAAAATTTGCGGTCTTTGAGGAGGTCGTTTTCTTCGAGGAGACGAGAGACACGGCCCACAGAGCACGGTTGTGACTGCAATTGACCTGTATTTGAAAGGGTCGGCACAGCTGCCCTTTTTGGGCACATGCAAGCTTCCACGTTTTGCAAGTTTCCACGATTGGGGTACTAGTCCAGTCTCAAGTTAGAGGCGGTACAGGCGAGATAACACAGGAGCCAGTTCAGGTGCACAATTGCGCAGAAAAATTGCTGGAATACCATCGGGACCACTATAGCTTTGTTCGCATCTAGAGTACCGAGAGCTTTGAGTACCTCTTTGTTGCGTATCTGTATATCTCCTCTATGGACGAGGACTCATAGGTGAAACTTTGTTACCGACATCAAGGTGCCAATGTTCTACAAAGAGAGACACAAGTTTGTTTTCTCAGTCGCAGTATGAGCAAGCGATCTATCAGGTTTCAGCAGAGGTGGAAAAGAAGGGCGACAGAATCTAATTCGGCAGCGTTGGCTAGAAACCAAAAACTCTCTACTTCCAGATGGGTGGGAAGTAAGTTTATTAGCTTCAATGCGGCTGATGTGGTCAAAACTTGCCCTGCGACACATTCGTTTACTAGACTTGGCGACTTGATTATAATTATAAGCTTTCTTCAGAGTGTGAGTTTCCGGCGATTTGCGCGCTCGAGCATCAGCCCAAGCTAAAAAGCTAAATCCTTCTGCACTTCGGCGCTATGAGAGTCAGCATTGAACCAGGGGCTAGCGTTACCACTCGAGGAAACATCGGAGTATGGGATTTAATATTTCATACCCCAAAGTATGATCTCGGTGACAGCGTCCGCGCATTTCGATGGTTCCTCTGAAGAAAAGCAGCATTGCCACCAAGAAAAAGATGCAAATACTGACGCAACATCACGTATTCACGTCATTCCAATCTGCCGAATTCCCTCTAATGTATTTTAATTTGAGAAGTAAATAAATTTATATAATAAAAAAAAACTTCTTACAACTGAAAAAACCCGGGTACCCGGTTCTGACTCGGCTAAAACCCGGGTTTTAAAAATAAGGAACCAGAACCGGTTTTGCATGCCCTACTTGTAACTAAGTCACAATGTAAGAAAATCTTGGAAATCAATTTTAGCCTACTTCTAATTGTCGTATTGATTTTAAACTTTGCAAGTCTATATGAATCCGATGACAATACAATAATTTGCTACCATCGAGATGATCTGATGATGGAGTCAAGAGGTGGGCAATAGAACTCTTCAATGGCTGCTAGGAAACCCCTCGAGTTTAGGCTCATTTCTTTTGTTCTGATAAGACCTGTTCGTTACACTTGATGGTAAGGGTCTGATGATGGAGCAGCGAGGAAGCCAGTGGCACTTCTTAATGACCACTAGGAAACCCCTCGAGTTTGGTCTCCGTTGTTTCGTTCTGATGAGACTTTTTAGTCGCACTTGGTGGTTAGGGTCTGATGATGGAGCAGGGAGGAAGTCAGTGGCACTTCTTAATTACCAATAGGAAACACCTCGAGTTCTGGCTCATTTGTTTCGTTCTGATCAGACCTATTCGCTACACTTGATGGTAAGGGTCTGATGATGGAGTAGGAAGGAAGCCAGTGATACTCCTTAATGACCAATAGGAAACCACTCGAGTTTGGGCTCATTTGTTTCGTGTTGATAAGACCTATTCGTTACTCTTGGTGGTGAGGGTCTGATGATGGAGCTGGGAGAAAGCCAGTGAAACTCTTTAATGGCCTCAAGAAAACCCCTCGAGTTTGGGCTCATTTGTTTCGTTCTGATGAGACCTATTCGCTTCACTTGGTGGTAAGAGTCTGATGATGGAGCAGGGAGGAAGCCAGTGGCACTTCTTAATGACCACTAGGAAACCTCTCGAGTTTGGGCTCATTTGTTTCGTTCAGACGAGACCTATTTGCTACACTTGGTGGCGAGGGTCTGATGATGTGAAGATAGAGCTGGGAGAAAGCCAGTGGCACCCTTAATGACAACAAAGAAACCTTTTGAGTTTGGGCTCATTTGTTTCGTTCTGATGAGACCTATTTGCTACACTTGGTAGCAAGGGACTGATGATGGAACAGGGAGAAAGCCAGTGGCACTCCTTAATGGCAAATAGGAAACCCTTTGAGATCTGCCTCATTTGTTTCGTTCTGATGTGACCTATCCGCTACACTTGGTGGTAAGGGTCTGATGATGGAGCAGGGAGGAAGTTAGTGGCACTCCTTAGTGACCACTAAGAAAGCCCTCGAGTTTGGGCTCATTTGTTTCATTCTGATGAGACCTACTCGCTACACTTGGTGGTGAGGGTCTGATGATGGAGTTCTTCACAGACTTCCGTCAGTGGCACTCCTTAATGACCACTAGGAAATCCCTTGAGTTTGGGCTCATTTGTTTCGTTCTGATGAGACCTGTTTGCTACACTTGGTGGTAAGGGCCTGATGATGGAGCAGAGAGGAAGTCAGTGGCACTCCTTAATGACCACTACGAAACCCCTCGAGTTTGGGCTCATTTGTTTCGTTCTGATGAGACCTAGTCGCTACACTTGGTGGTGAGGGTCTGATGATGGAGTAAGGAGAAAGTAAGGGTTCGGCTCGCGCATCTGGTAACTAATAGACTCCACTTGAATTTGTAAAACTAAATATATACAATCACGCCTTTGAGTTATATCGTTTACGGGGTGAGCAGACACATGAATGGACTGTGAAATCGATTATCAATCACCCATAGCTTGCTATTTATTAAACTAAAAAGTAAAAAATAAATATGTAGTTTAAAAAACTAAAGAAACACACTTTTATTGGAACAGTCTAAAAAGTACAAAATAACCGTCTATTCAGTAACTGAAATTAAAAAGCGTGGTGCGCCCTTTACAAAGCATGCATTCAAGTACTTAATATTGACAACGCGCACCACGCTTTTTAATTTCAGTTACTGAATAGACGGTTATTTTGTACTTTTTAGACTGTTCCAATAAAAGTGTGTTTCTTTCGTTTTTTAAACTACATATTAGTAGGTGGTTATTGGGAATTCTACCCCACTCCATTCGTTTGGGCTAACGCCCTCACTCACTACGGTGTGGTAGAACGCCCAATAACCACCATATTAGTGGTATTTAATGTTCGTTTGTTTGCTGTTCCTATTCGGCTATAAACCCCATGAAAAGTAACCTAACCTAACCTAACCTAACCACCATATTGATGGTATTTAACGTTAATTTGTTGTTTGCTGTTCGGCTGGAAACCCCGTAACCTAACCTAACCTAACCTTACCACCATATTGATGGTATATAACATAAGTTTGTTGTTTGCTGTTCGGCTGGAAGCCCCATGATAAGTAACTTCCTGCAAGCCCATGGTAAGATCATGCACCGAACAGACTCCTAACCGGCGTCGGCTGAGAGAACCATGGTAAGTATCTCTCTGCGAGCCCGTGGTAAGATCACGCACCGAGCACCACCTAGCTGTTCGGTTGGAAGCCCCATGATAAGTAACTTCCTGCAAGCCCATGGTAAGATCATGCACCGAACGGACTCCTAACCGGTGTCGGCTGAGAGAACCATGGTAAGTATCTCTCTGCGAGCCCGTGGTAAGATCACGCACCGAGCACCACCTAGCTGTTCGGTTGGAAGCCCCATGATAAGTAACTTCCTGCAAGCCCATGGTAAGATCATGCACCGAACAGACTCCTAACCGGTGTCGGCTGAGAGAACCATGGTAAGTATCTCTCTGCGAGCCCGTGGTAAGATCACGCACCGAGCACCACCTAGCTGTTCGGTTGGAAGCCCCATGATAAGTAACTTCCTGCAAGCCCATGGTAAGATCATGCACCGAACAGACTCCTAACCGGTGTCGGCTGAGAGAACCATGGTAAGTATCTCTCTGCGAGCCCGTGGTAAGATCACGCACCGAGCACCACCTAGCTGTTCGGTTGGAAGCCCCATGATAAGTAACTTCCTGCAAGCCCATGGTAAGATCATGCACCGAACAGACTCCTAACCGGTGTCGGCTGAGAGAACCATGGTTAGTATCTCTCTGCGAGCCCGTGGTAAGATCACGCACCGAGCACCACCTAGCTGCTCGGTTGGAAGCCCCATGATAAGTAACTTCCTGCAAGCCCATGGTAAGATCATGCACCGAACAGACTCCTAACCGGTGTCGGCTGAGAGAACCATGGTTAGTATCTCTCTGCGAGCCCGTGGTAAGATCACGCACCGAGCACCACCTAGCTGTTCGGTTGGAAGCCCCATGATAAGTAACTTCCTGCAAGCCCATGGTAAGATCATGCACCGAACAGACTCCTAACCGGTGTCGGCTGAGAGAACCATGGTAAGTATCTCTCTGCGAGCCCGTGGTAAGATCACGCACCGAGCACCACCTAGCTGTTCGGTTGGAAGCCCCATGATAAGTAACTTCCTGCAAGCTCATGGTAAGATCATGCACCGAACAGACTCCTAACCGGTGTCGGCTGAGAGAACCATGGTTAGTATCTCTCTGCGAGCCCGTGGTAAGATCACGCACCGAGCACCACCTAGCTGTTCGGTTGGAAGCCCCATGATAAGTAACTTCCTGCAAGCCCATGGTAAGATCATGCACCGAACAGACTCCTAACCGGTGTCGGCTGAGAGAACCATGGTAAGTACCTCTCTGCGAGCCCGTGGTAAGATCACGCACCGAGCACCACCTAGCTGTTCGGTTGGAAGCCCCATGATAAGTAACTTCCTGCAAGCCCATGGTAAGATCATGCACCGAACAGACTCCTAACCGGTGTCGGCTGAGAGAACCATGGTAAGTATCTCTCTGCGAGCCCGTGGTAAGATCACGCACCGAGCACCACCTAGCTGTTCCGTTGGAAGCCCCATGATAAGTAACTTCCTGCAAGCCCATGGTAAGATCATGCACCGAACAGACTCCTAACCGGTGTCGGCTGAGAGAACCATGGTAAGTATCTCTCTGCGAGCCCGTGGTAAGATCACGCACCGAGCACCACCTAGCTGTTCGGTTGGAAGCCCCATGATAAGTAACTTCCTGCAAGCCCATGGTAAGATCATGCACCGAACAGACTCCTAACCGGTGTCGGCTGAGAGAACCATGGTAAGTATCTCTCTGCGAGCCCGTGGTAAGATCACGCACCGAGCACCACCTAGCTGTTCGGTTGGAAGCCCCATGATAAGTAACTTCCTGCAAGCCCGTGGTAAGATCATGCACCGAACAGACTCCTAACCGGTGTCGGCTGAGAGAACCATGGTAAGTATCTCTCTGCGAGCCCATGGTAAGATCACGCACCGACCTACCTATTCAAACTAAGCTAAGCTAACTATTGAAATATCTACTAAGTGTTACCTTTTGCATAACCTTATTTACCTTAGCTATCACAAACTTATAAGTGAATAAATTTGTGGTAGCTGTACCTTACCGATAAAAACAGATACCTCAGCCATCACTTATAGTGATAGCTTACAAAATTACCTCGGCCACCACATACTCGTACGTATTTGGTAGCCTACATTTTTAAGATAGGATGGATGGGTGGGTGGGTGGTAATGCTGGTATTTATTAATAAACTAGCTGACCCAGCGCGACTTCGTTCCCGTGGCCCTACCCCCTACTCCAGCCTATCCTACCCCACCCCTACCCTACCCTACCTCTACCTACCCCTACCCTACCATACCCTACCCTACCCTACCCCTACCCCTACCCTACCCTACCCCTACCCTACCCCTAACCTACCCCTACCCTACCCCTACCCTACCCCTACCCTACCCCTACCCTACCCCTACCCCTACCCCTACCTTACCCCTACCCTACCCCTACCCTACCCCTACCCTACCCCTACCCTACCCCTACCCCTACCCTACCCCTACCCTACCCCTACCCTACCCCTACCCTACCCCTACCCTACCCCTACCCTACCCCTACCCTACCCCTACCCTACCCCTACCCTACCCCTACCCTACCCCTACCCTACCCCTACCCTACCCCTACCCTACCCCTACCCTACCCCTACCCTACCCCTACCCTACCCCTACCCTACCCCTACCCTACCCCTACCCTACCCCTACCCTACCCCTACCCTACCCCTACCCTACCCCTACCCTACCCCTACCCTACCCCTACCCTACCCCTACCCTACCCCTACCCTACCCCTACCCTACCCCTACCCTACCCCTACCCTACCCCTACCCTACCCCTACCCTACCCCTACCCTACCCCTACCCTACCCCTACCCTACCCCTACCCTACCCCTACCCTACCCCTACCCTACCCCTACCCTACCCCTACCCTACCCCTACCCTACCCCTACCCTACCCCTACCCTACCCCTACCCTACCCCTACCCTACCCCTACCCTACCCCTACCCTACCCCTACCCTACCCCTACCCTACCCCTACCCTACCCTACCCCTATCCTACCCCTACCCTACCCCTACCCCTACTCTACCCCTACCCTACTTCTACTCTACCCCTACTTACCCCTCCTTCCCCTATTTTCTCACCGCTAAAACCTTCCTTGGACTTCCACGAACAATTCAAGACCAAAATTAGCCAAGCCAATTCACGGTCCAGCCGTTCACGCGTGATGCCGTGACCAAGGGAAATAGGGATTCATTTTTATATATATAGATTATACATTTTTGATACAAATAAATGAAGTGGTTTCTTCGTTATGTTCATTTCGACAGAGTTGACCAGTGGAAAGTTTTTCATGTCCTGAAAAATAGATAACATTGTGTGAAAATTCAAGTTATAAAGAAAAAACACTCTCATAGCTCCATTTTACATGAGTTTTTACTTACATAAAAAACTTCCATTTTTATCTTCAGACATAGGTAGCTGATAATGTTTTTTATGAACCTGGAAATTAGAAAAAACCTTATTAAGTATGTTAAATTACTTTATTCTTGAAATGAAATATTAGAAGAAAACGACTTTGTAGCTAAGTGGTTAGAGCAGTCACCCAGACAGCGAAAGGTCGTGGGTTCGAGTCTCATCAGAGCTACTTAGTTGTGTGGCGGGTCGTTTTTTCTCAATACTTTATTTTAATACTTATTATTTTTTCAATTTTAGGTAGGTATATAATATTTTTATCAATAACTCAGTACATTGTAAACTTAAATGAATAGATTGCTTTTAAAAAGTTAGTTTGAAAACATTTCTTATTTTTAAGCAGCATTTTAATTACTGAAAAAATATAACTTTAGATTTTCAAAGAATGTAAAGTTACAAAAATCTACATTGCGATAATACACTGACCTTCAAAACTTTGTACCTCACACTTTTAACATTGCAAAAGCTTTTAAAATAGGTACTTGGGTCAATCAACTTTTTCTTGTTCGAAGGCTGTCCCATGACAATGTGAGTGTTTACTCAAGAGCAAAATATTATTTTAACGGTTTTAACTATTCAAACTATTAATACGATAAACAAGCATTACATATACATATTCGTAAAGCTCAATAAATGTACTTTTCATAAAAAAATTATGGTTACCCAGGGGATGAGACAGTGCCGCCCATACAAATCGGAAATGTCCCTTTCACAAATCAAAAACTTTCACGCACTGCGCTTTAAATATTGTCTATGAAAACCTCTAAATCAATAGTAGATAAAGTATTAGAATATTATCGAGTAACTAATAATGCTAATCATCTATTTATTATTTGTTTACAACATTTTCAAATTTACAAAATATGAAACGCCTGACTGTGTCCTCAATAGTTTTAATTATTAGTGTTCCCCAGGCAAACTATACCTAATGTGTGCGATTGTAAATGAGATAGCTATATTAGTAGCCTTGACCAATCAGGAAACAGTCTGAGGATCATACGATCGCGTTCAAGGCCGATGTTTCTTTGTATTCGCTCGGCCATTTCGCCTGCGGCTGGATTGGTGTAAACGTGTGTTTATTGTGTGTCCGCTGGGAGCCCCACCAAAAACTCGTACGTATATTTAATAATATGGTAATTTATACCTTAATACAAGGTTATTTGTTCTAAGATAATAGCATGATGTATTTTTATGCGAATTTCCTCAATTTCTTTCTTTATTTGATTATTTTATTGCCAAATGTCCCCTGGGTAACTCATCCCTTGAGTCACTCTAGCGGTGACCCAAGAGACTGTTCGGTTACCCAAGAGACTACATTGATTTTGTTTCTTGCATTAACGGATAAATATGGAGATGCCTAATAATTTATTGATAATAAATAATGTCCAGACCTTTTTTTTTTGTTAATCAGGTTATAAACATTATTTTGCTAAGAAAGAGACGAACTCTTACACACTTTAATAATAATCTTAAACTCATTTGTTTTAGGTGTAATGCCTTTAAGCAACGAAGAGAAACAAAAACGGTATAAATATAAATAAAAACAAGATCCAGACAAGTATGAGGAGTATAAAATAATAATAATATTAAGACTTTTTGATTTCCAAAACTTTGTTGATTTTTTTCATTTGTGATAAAGATGACATTGATTCATCATCATAATCATCATTTCATCATAATCATACGAGCCTCCTCCAAGGATCTCCATAATGATCGGTTCTTCGCTGCCCGCATCCAGCGGCTTCCCGCGACCTAGATCAGATCGACGGTCCACCTTGTAGGGGACCTGCCCCCGGAACGTCGTCTGATTCGCGGTCGCCATTCGAGAACCTTTCCACCCCAACGGCCATCGGTTCTCCGCGCTATGTGTCCCGCCCACTGCCACTTCAACTGAGCAATCCTTCAAGCGATGACGGTCGTTTTAGTTCTCCTGCGTATCTCATCATTTCTGATTCGATCGAGCAGGGAAATACCAAGCATCGCTCTCTCCATTGCTCGCTGGGTGACCTTGAGCTTTCTTATGAGACCCATAGTAAAAGACCACGTCTTGCTTCCATAAGTCATAACTGACAACACACACTGGACAAAGACTTTCGTCTTGAGACATTGAGGTATTTCGGACGCAAATATATGCCGGAGTTTCCCATACGCTGCCCATCCGAGCTGGATTCGACGAGAGATCTCTTTCTCGAAGTTGGACTTACCTAATGTGATTGTCTGTCCCAGGTAGACATAGTGGTCAACAACTTCGAGTGCAATGTTCCCAACATTAACTGGAGCGGATGCAACATGGGCATTGGACATGATTTTCGTCTTATCCATGTTCATCTTCAGACCCACTCTTTGAGAAGCATTGCTGAGATCTCCGAGCATTGTGTTCAGGTCTTCCAAGGTCTCAGCCATGAGAACTACATCATCGGCAAACCGCAGGTGTGTTAGGTACTCGCCATTGATATTGATGCCGAATCCTTTCCAGTCCAGTAGCTTAAAAATATCCTCCAACGCAGCTGTGAACAGTTTCGAAGAAATGACGTCTCCCTGTCTCACACCTCGCTGTAGTTGGATAGGATTAGAGCTCTGGTTCTGTAATCGGACCGACTTGGTGGCGTTTTGGTATAAGTACCTCAGCACTTCGAACTCGATGTACCTGTAGTCTATTTGGCACCTCTGGAGAAACTGCAGCACCGCCGAAGTCTGAATCGAATCAAAGGCTTTCTCATAGTCCACGAACGCCAAGCATAGTGGCAAGTTATATTCTTCGGTCTTCTGTATAACTTGCCGCAGCGTATGAATGTGGTCTATGGTACTATAACCTTTTCGGAACCCGGCTTGTTCGGGAGGTTGGAAGTCGTCAAACCTGCGAGCGAGACGATTCGTAATGACCCTCGAAAACAGCTTGTAGATATGGCTCAGAAGCTAGATGGGTCGGTAGTTCTTCAAGAGAGTCTTATCACCCTTCTTGAAGAACAGCATCACATCGCTTCTGCTCCATGCCTTTGGCAAATTGCCCTCGAGGATGACAGAGATGAAGAGCTTCTGGAGGACCTTAAGTATCGGCTTACCGCCCGCATTCAGAAGTTCTGTTGTGATTCCGTCATCACCCGCCGCCTTGTTGTTTTTGAGCTGCTTGAGAGCCATTCTTATCTCGTACAGGCTGACGTTCGGGATATCTTCGGTATAGTGTCGGGTAAGCTTGGCTCCAGGTTCTCTGTCGGTCTGTGTTCTTATTTTCAACAGATGTTTGCGTGGAGTGCAAATGACATTGATGATGTGAATTATGTGATCTCAATTAATAATTAAGATATGTTTTTTCTTTAGATTTTGTTTATGTCTCATGTTCACATTTTGTGATATTGTAGTGTAGAGAATCGTAGCTTACTACCTCATTACGTTGGTAAATATTAAGACTGTTTGATTTCCAACACTGAATGTTATATAATAATAGGTAGTACTAATGATTAACTCAGTTCTATGCAGCATTTTTTGATACTTAGTTTACTAATTTAATAAAGCAAATATTTATTAAATATGTATCAAATTACTTTTTCTTTCATTTATCCATCTGCTTCTTCATATTCTCTGCTATTTATTGTACAAAGTCTACAATTCTCAATAATAATTGCCTTAATACTGTCTCTTGAGTCACTCCATTTGTCTCTTGGGTCACTTAGTGTCCCTCATTTTCAGAAAAGATGTTTACAAGGTTTTCTTTGTTTTAAAACTATTATCAAATTACTTTTTATATACAGAAATTACTTTAACTTAGACTTTTAAGAGCTAAGTAAAACATTTTGAGTTTAACAGCATGAACTGCAAATAACTGATAAAACATAAAAAAAAATTGATAGTGGTTACCCAAGAGACTGAACATTGGTTAATTTCTAAAAAAGTACACTAGCTTTTTGTATTATTTTTTAGTATAAGTAGTTTTAGAGGCTTATTGTTACAATAAAAACAAAATACATAACAAAAGACCACTAATACAAAGAAAAATTGTTGTTTTAAAACTGGTTAGTAAATGGACAATGCTCGAGGAAAATCTTTGACTTTTAAGTGAAAACAATATTTATTCAAGTTTTACTTTACGCCTCATCATATTATCGAAATATTTAATAACTTTTTAATTAGGTAATGGAAAAAAAATATAATAAATACAAACTCCATATTTTTTTGTTTTTTGAACGTTTGATACAAGAAAAAGTTGATTGACCCACTTACATAATATATATTTAGAAAATAAAAAGGATTAAAACGTAATCTTATTTTTTAACTTGCTATTAATTAAGTAAAGAGAAGTATTAATTTTATAAGTTTGGTACTAATAAGTTTTGAAAGACAGTGTTAGTTTTCATGTTTCTAGAGCAAAATAATAATGGTGGAAAGAAAAAAATTAAGAATATTTCAATTACTTACATCAATTTCTGCTTTTCACTTTCGAAATAGTTAAAAATATATTCACAAATAACACTTTTTAAAACAATTTACTGCAAAGAGTGGTATGTAAGGGGTGGTGAGTGAACGCTCACCGGCCGTGCCTCGTGAGAAATGGTTCCGAACGTGGGAACAGGAATATGAGCCCACACCTGTATGACGCGCTTAGGATAGTCCAAGAGCACTACATACACTTATTTTACATTACAGTACAATATTCATGTTAAAGAAAAGATAGTACCTACCCAAGTATAAGAAAAAATAGTTTTAAAAAATATTTATTTAGATCGAGTTATTTTCTAATGATATTTGGTGTTTTTATTGTTGTACTTATATCTTTTTTGTAACGGTCAACAATTAGAGAAAATAATTTTGAAAATATTACTATCAATGGCATCCGATTTTAAAAATAAATACTTATTAGAAATTAATGTTCTTGTACAAGAACTTTTAGTCTAAGTCAATATATCATAAATACTTTTCATCCCGATCTAGGACTATACTAGTGATGTTTAAAATGCATCGATTAGATGGGAATGTCATCGCTTCACCAATAATAATCGATCGCTTGTATTGTTATTTAGATTTTTATCCTAATATTTACATAGAACATAATGTTTTATATCACTGGATTAATTAAAAACAACATTTCACACGTTTCAACTATTTTTCTTAATAAAAATACTTTGTACTAGCAACAAATTCCTAAATATTCGTTCAACGGTTATACATGAAAACATAATTTTAACTTTTTATTAGTTGTTAATGTTACTTAGTAAATAAATTTCTCACACATTTATTAATATCTTCATAACACTTATATTTTTCACGGTTACGATTATTATTCGCATCGTAGTTTTGTTTTAACTGGAACGTCTCTACAGATACAATAAGCTTAGTCGTCAATTTTGCAAGCAGTGGTTCGGATTTAATTACAAAGCGGTTGCAACAAACAAATATGTGTACAAATACAAAATGTCGTATGAAACAATAAACATCAAGCGATTAATTTATTATTATCATATTATTTTCTTGTTGCTAAGGTTGAAAAGTCTAAACCATTGAAGAATATATTTTTATTTGTAACATACCGCTGTGCTTACAGGAAAAATATAGGAAATAACCCCGAATATGTCTTGGTTCTTATTATTAAAACTATGTTTTAAAATATCAGAAATAACTTTTATTAATATTTTCAATTGTAATTCTGGTTCTTAATCGAAAGAATCAAACCCAAATTCTCGCGAAAATATTTTGTCGAAATCAAGCTTATTTGCTGGTCCATTTCGGCCGCTCCGGCGTCCAAGAGTTTTAAAAAATAATCTATCATTATAGCAGGTAAGTACCTACTTATTTCTATTAAAGTACTACCTGTGTAAACCACGACAACTTATTATGTAAGTTAGTAATTTATAGTATTAAATATATAATAAAAACCTTCGCTCCCGTGGGATTTCGGGAAAAAAGGATAACAATCTATTCGCAGACCTACCGAATAAACATATGAAATTTCATCAATATTGATTAAGCCGTGTAGAGTAGAGCAACTAACACTGTGACGCAAGAATTTTTTATTATTAGATGTGTTGTGCAAAAATGGATTCACGCTTGACCACTTTTGTGTATTTTTGATGACACTAGCCCTTTTTTTCACATAAAAACACCGACACTGAAGAAATTTCCATCATTTTCGTGAATTTATTCAGTTTGCCTTTACAGTGCAGTGCCTCAGCTCAGTGCTCCAGTTTATTGTGTAAAATAAAGTGTGTGACGTCACAAGAAAATAAAATGTACGTAAGTAAATAATTTTTTTACAAGTGCACAGATTCGTCTCCAACGTTCTGTGTGCATGTTTATAATTATATTTAATTCCACAGGTCTGATTCCGAGTTCGAAGCCCCGTCCATCATCGCTGAAGCGAAGAAAAAAAAGAAAACTGCAGCCGCTAGCGCCAAGCGCAAGGGCACAGCTGCTGCCGCCGGCCCCATTGAACAACGTAGTCAAAGACGGACCACTTCACCGGCACCATACGATTTTCCACCGCTTCGCAAGTATGTTATACATTTTATTACTGATTATTTCTACATCTCGTAATATTATCATGATCAATGATCATTTAAGTAACTATAGCTCCAGGCAAATATCTTAACCAAAACCATAGACAATAAAAAATGTGCAGAAGGTTAATTTGTACTAAATATAGCAATGAGTCACACCAATGATTTTTGTTATCAGCATATCTAAAAATTATGTAACTCGAGAAAAAAGAATCTGTTTTTATTTTTTTCCTATCTTCAAAAATGACTGAGATATTAAACATTAAAGTACGGCCTCCGAGGAAAATTTGGGTGAACCAATGGCATTAACGTGTGACGTCACGTCGCGAGTTGGCCCTTCATATTCTCCTTTGGCTATACAGTTGCGCTCTCACGGTTTCGCAAAAAAATTATTTATTTTTCTTATAGTCGATCAATGATCAATTTTGTATTGAGCCCATGTGAAAAAAACACCTTCAAATATATATGTTGTATTTTCGTGATTAATAAATTAAATCAACTTTCGTAATGGCGGACGGTATTCTGTCAATATAAATGGCAACCGTCAAACTTCGATCAACAATAACACGAAGCCGTCAAATGAACAGTAGGTGACAGTTTTCGAGTGCGGCTGCGCGCGGTCGAAATCAAATACTAATAATCGTTCTAAGGTTATGGTAAACCTTAGAACGAAGAAAATGTACTGTAACTAGCGCCAAAAACGCACCAGTTGCGCGAAAATTGCGCACGGGCGGACTCTATGTAGGTACAGTTGGACGGAAATCACCCGCAGCAGCCGTAATCGGAGATGTCACTGCCTGCGAGGTATTCCAGTTACGGCACCACTTTGAACCGCACCATTTGAACGGCACCAAAAGCATTCCCATTACGGCACCATTTGGTGCCGTTCGAAAAATGAATTTAAAATATAATTAAAGCATTCCCGTTACGGCACCAATGGTTTAAAGTAGAGGTGTTAACTAAAAACATCGATAAATCAGTACTGTACCCCGAGTGTAAGTTTTTATGTCAAGCAAACGCAAACTATTTCGAATGCGTATTAATGTCAATTTGTATGAAAACTATATAAGCGCGCTACTCGCCGCTAGAGGCGCTAATACAGTTTTCATACAAATTGACATTAATACGCATTCGAAATAGTTTGCGTTTTTTGACATAAAAACTTACACTACGGGCACAGTTCTTTATTATTTTTGAAGACATTATTTGAAGTAGTTATTCTAGTAACAACAGAATAATACATTATTAAGTATAAAGTACAATGTAGCTGTCCAGATTATTGTTTCGATTCTAAAGTACCAGGATAACATAGCTATAGAAGAGGTAGTTATAGTACATTGGATTTTTTCTAACCAGTCGTAACAATAAATTATTATATTAGAAAAACATTGAAAAAACCTCGTTAGTTTAGTAAATACAAGGATTAAATTTCCGATTAAATTAGGATATAATTTTTCGGTTAAAAATAAAAAATAAGATTTTAACTAGGTATTTATGCAGACATAAATAGTTAAAATCTTGTTTTTGATAGTATATGTTTCATATGTTTGGCTCTACTATCTATGAAATCAGTCTTTAGCAGCCTAGTTAAGACACAGTTACTAAACATACGACCAGTTTGATAGTTACCTACTTTTAATTTGATTTATTTCACCACACAGCGATTGGGTTTATGAACACAATAATTAACTCTTAAAGATAAATACTTATTCAAAATATATTAACTATTTATGCAGACATAAAAAGTTACTTGTTTTCTGACTTTTTTTGAAAACTTTTTTTGTCAAATTTTATTTTTATTTCAGCCTTTTTAAATGACACATAAAATTAAAATAAACCGCATTGAAATCGCTAATTTTAGCCAATATTTGAACAACATTTATTCAATAATTATTAGTTTTACAACATTCCGCCATTTTTCGTGTCCAAAACATCATCTGCCGCTTTTTCCTTTTTCTTTTTTAATTTCCTCTAAGGCAGCAGCGGCACCAAAGAGGTTTAAAGAAAAACGTACCTATTTACAATTTGGCTTTAACAAAACGATATGTGAAAAGTTTTAAAACAAGAGTAACGGGACTCAACGCGACATTTATTATGAAGTACATATTATTATGTACTTACAGCTTGACGTTTCGGCTGTGTTGCTACAGCCGTGGTCACAAGCACTGTGAACGGTCTGCTTGTGACCACGGTTGTAGCAACACAGCCGAAACGTCAAGCTGTAAGTACATAATAATATGTACTTCATAAAAAATGTCGCGTTGAGTCCCGTTACTCTTGTTTATAACTATAATGGAACGCGAAAGTTTAAAAGATATGTGAAAATATTTAAAATAATCGAATACCGCACCTTAACCATAATTAGTAATTTTAACACAACTTAGAGTTCATGTTACAACAACTATACAACCAAAATATTAGTTATATCCTTTAACAATCGACGTTATTGTACGTGTACCTAACAGCTCGGCGTTCCTGCTAGACGCGAGTCCCTTCGCGTTTTATGCAAAGCAAAGAAAAACATTATACTTTCAGCGAATACAAAATCAAAGAACAAATTATTTACACAAAGTACTAGGTACTTACTCAAAATATTCTTATACGAACAGCAAAAATATGAAAAATATATATATAGGCCAGCTCATTTAATTATTATTACAATTTTCAATTCACCGTAAATAGGGTACAATACAATGCAGTTGGTCGTATTTTTTTTAAACTTATACCTACCTATTTTTAGCCATTTGTTACACGGGTCGGGAGGCTTTGTGGACCGGGAGACCAACGGTCCACAAAGCCTAATTTTATTTAAAATTAAATTTTCAGGAGGCTTTGTGGACCGGGGCTTTGGTCCACAAATCAATTTATTTTTTAATGGAGGCTTTGGGGACCACCGCCGCCAGAGAGCACAAATGACATTCTGAATGATTTTGAGAACGTCAACAAAAAGGGGTGGTTTTTTCTGGAGTTGCTTTTGTAGTATTAGTACATAATGGTATAAAACAAGAACGACATTTAAAAAAATGATTATCACTTTGTGAATTCAATTTCATGGGGACGAAGTCGCGGGGGTATTGCTAGTAGTAAAGTAATATATTATTGAAGAGAATTGAATGCTCTACGATTCTATGCCTAACATTTAGTTTTTGGGTGCATCGTTAGAAAGTTATCCGGTCAAAAACTTTACAACATATCGAAAAACTTGACTGAATAGAACTTGTAGCAAATTGATTTTTTTTTCTTCTAATAACTCTTCATTGACTGGGCTAATAGCTAATCGGAATTAACTAACAAATCGTTTTTCAACAATAAATTTTCGATATTGTTAGTTCACGTGTAAAAGCCGTAAACACTGTTCTGTTGGAATAGCTTTAACATTATATGACGCCACAACTATCTATGGTGACCAATCGTGGCGCGTTCATGTCACGTGATTTTTGTTCAAATTTTATCAATTTTGAACTGTTTATAATTAACTGATAATAATACGATAAGTATAACTAGCTATCCGCCCGCAGCTTCGCCCGCGTGGACTACATGACGTTATCCCGCGGGAGTGTGATATTTTTCCGGGATAAAAAGTAGCCTATGTTCCTCTTCAGACTTCAAAGTATCTGTGTCTCAAATTTCAGCCAAATCCGTTCAGCCGTTTTAGCGTGATTGAGTAACAAACATACAAACATCCAAACATCTAAACTTTCACATTTATAATATTAGTAGGATAGTAGGATTATAATATTCTTCTTATGGCTGAGACCTTAGAAGACCTGAACACAATGCTCGAAGATCTCGGTAATGCTTCGCAAAGAGCGGGTCTTAAGATGAACATGGACAAGACGAAAATCATGTTCAATGCCCATGTTGCACCCGCTCCAGTTAATGTTGGGAACATTACACTCGAAGTTGTTGACCACTATGTTTACCTAGGACAGACGGTCCAGTTAGGTAAGTCCAACTTTGAGAAAGAGATCTCTCGTCGAATCCAGCTCGGATGGGCAGCGTTTGGGAAGCTCCGACATATATTCGCGTCCGAAATACCTCAATGTCTCAAGACGAAAGTCTTTGACCAGTGTGTGTTGCCAGTAATGAGACGTGGTCTTTTACTATGGGTCTCATAAGAAGGCTCAAAGTCACCCAGCGAGCAATGGAGAGAGCGATGCTTGGTATTTCCCTGCTCGATCGAGTCAGAAATGATGAGATCCGCAGCAGAACTAAAACGACCGACATCGCTCGAAGGATTGCATCATTGAAGTGGCAGTGGGCGGGACACATAGCGCGGATAACTGATGGCCGTTGGGGCGGAAAGGTTCTCGAATGGCGACCGCGTACCGGACGATGTTCCGTGGGCAGGCCCCCTACAAGGTGGACCGACGACTGGTCAAGGTCGCGGGAAGCCACTGGATGCGGGCAGCGCAGGACCGATCGTTGTGGAGATCATTGGGGGAGGCATATGCCCAGCAGTGGGCGTCGTTCGGCTGACATGATGATGATGATTATAATATTATTATTGATAATGAAGTTTTAAAATAAATAAGAAAAGTTACATAATAACTTTTTTATTCAAAATCCCAATTATTACATCGTACTCTATTGTCAATTTATCTGGAAAATTATTTCATTCGAGTGTCGTGTTGAGGGTAGTAATATCTTCACATTGATAAAATAAACGCTGGCTAACAGCAAAAAAAGTTTTAGAAAAATTTGACGCATCTTCTAACGACTCTGTAGCTTGGCGGTCAGCGGGTTCGCCCGGTCAGTGAAAGGTCCCAGGTTGGATTGTCGGTCGAGAGACTTGGGAGATGGCTTCGTTTATTTTAAAAAATCATTGTATTTTTTATTTTTTAAGTTTGTTTTATATTTTAATAGCGCTCCGCTCGCGAAGTCGTCTACGTAGATCCCTTTTTTACCCCCTTCGAGGGGAATTTCCAAAAATCTTCTCTTAGTGCTCCCTTACGGAGTGGAAGGGAGCACTAAGAGAAGGTTTTTGGAACATACATGCCAATGTTTTTCATACTAACCCACCCCTTTTTTTGTTGACCGTTCTCAAAATCATTCAGTATGTCATTTGTACTCTCTGGCGGCGGCGGTCCCCAAAGCCTCCATTAAAACACGTAAATAAAATAAATTGATTTGTGGACCACAGCCGCGGTCCACTAGGCCTCCTGAAAATTTGAATTTAAATAAAATTAGGCTTTGTGGACCATTGGTCCCGGTCCCCATAGCCTCCCGACCCTGTTACACTTAGTACTTACCTGACTTTTCACAATTAATACCTACCTGCCATGCTCCTCAACCATTATTATGATTACAATCATTAACATCATCATTTACACAATTAAAATATGTTTATTTATAACTAGGTGCACATATTTATCAGTCACCCAATAAAATGTCTTATGCCTTGGTACCTACATTTACAAGATCACAATGTCAAAAGCAGTCGGTGCATAGACTACCACAGAACTATTCCGTAAAATATAAGTAAAATGTGCATCCCATGCACCACACATTTTGGTAGGTACTATTGCCCTGAAACGCTAATAAAATACATCGTTCGATTAACCAGAACATTTTTTTTATATCTGAAACTTACATTGTATCAGTACCAAATAGTCTATCTAGATCATCTTCAAAATTATTGTCATAATCATCATCATCATCACCAGAACTTCTATCAATGTCCTGATCTTAACTCATCTAAGGTTGAGTTTTATCCATAGCTATCATTCTCTCATATATTCGCCCGTCTTTGCCGACAATAGTGCATCCATAATGGCGTTTTTCTCTTTACAAGAACAACCGCGTAAAGCGATGCTGACTCCCTAACTACTACAACAATCAATAAATAATTCATCTATTTCCAATAAATTCTATTAACATAGGCACGCCGCCCGCGACCGCTTCCTGGACCATAACTACAGATCAATAATTTTATACAAAATAATTATTACAAATGCCAACATTTTAGTTTAATAAAATAAGTAACACCTTTGATTTGAATAGTACAATAATGTTTAACAAATTTAGAAACGAATTCGATAAACAAACACAGTAGGCGATATATTTTACAACTTTTAACGTTGCATACAAACGTCGAAATAGTGGCGATATTATATCTTGGGACGTTTTCAAGCTACCGTTATAATTCTGTACCCCGAGTGTAAGTTTTTATGTCAAGCAAACGCAAACTATTTCGAGTACGTATTTATGTCAATTTGTATGAAAACTGCATAAGCGCGCTACTCGCCGCTAGAGGCGCTGATACAGTTTTCATACAAATTGACATAAATACGCACTCACGATAGTTTGCGTTTTTTGACATAAAAACTTACACTAGGGGTACTGATACCAATGTTTCTATTTTCATTTATCTAGTTATCTCGCGCCTATTGGGACATGAGACAATGTCAATTTTATCTAAGAGAATCCAAACTATAGGATGTTTGTAAATACACCACACCACCGAAGCTTTGCGCAAAAGCCCTCGCAAGAGCCTTATCTGATTTTAACACAATGTAAATCAAGTCCTTGTCTTCTTCATCTCGGGTGACTATTTCTTGGCGCGAGCCTCTTTATAGCGCATCGGCTCATCGGTGCGCTCACGCACGGTTGACTCGGTCATCGGACCTACCCCAGTCAGTACTCTTCACCGTCGTCGCGCGGTCTGCCCCGCCAGGTGAGACCCGTTTGGGAGGCCCAGCGGAGGCGACCAGTGGACGAACGACGGGCTTATGTGCGGGGCGTGATTAAACCATGTTAACGGGCAATTCAGCAAGCCAATAATGCCATTTATTTATTGTAGTAAATGACTATTCTCCATTCTTCATCCTACTTTGTTAATAAAACAATAGTAATTGGCTGTTATCATGAGCTATAAACAAAACCTTATAAAGCCATTAAATCCATTTTACCATAACGCCAGCGCCAACGCCAACCAACTACAGCTCCAACGTAGCTCCAGCTCCGATGCCAGCTCCAGCTCCAACTCAGGCTCCAGCTTCGTCTCCGGCTCCAGCTCCAGCTCCAGTGCCAGCTCTAGCTCCAGTGCCAGCTCCAACTCAAGCTCCGGCTCCAGCTCCAGCTCCAACGCCAGCCCTAGCTCCAGTGCCAGCTCTAGCTCCAGTGCCAGCTCTAGCTCCAGCTCAAGCTCTAACGCCAGCTCTAGCTCCAGTGCCAGATCCAGGCCCAGCTCCAATTCCAATTCAAATCTCAATCCTAAATTAGGATTCCTAATACAATGCAACATAATGCAATCCAATGCAATCTAATTCCAAACATTTCCAAATCTAATTTCCATTCCCATTCTAATTCCAATTTCCATTCCAATTCCAAATCCAATCCCAATCCCAATCCCAAATCCAATCACAAATCCAATCATAAATCCAATCTAAAATCCAATTCCAATCCCAAATCCAATCCTATATCCCATCCTAAATCCAATCCCAAATCAAATCATAAATTTATTCCCAAATCCAATCATAAATCCAATCCAAAATCTAAGCCCAAATCCAATCCCATATCCAATCCCATATATAATCCCAAATCCAATCCCAAATCCCAAGTTAAATCTCGAATCCAATCCCGAATCATTTCCCGAATGGTGGACAGCAGCTGATATAGGTACAGACTATATTTATTTTACAAAAACGAGCTATAAGGGCGATTTATCAGCTAGGCTCCAGGACATCTCTCAGGGACAAATTCAAACAGCTGCATCCCAATTTATATTTAATTGCATAGTTTTCGTTCGTTGCAATATAAATGAATATATCAAACATAGTGATTTGCACAACCGAAATACTAGAAATAAAAATAAACTTGTAATGCCTCGGTACAGGCTAGAGAAGGTTCATGGATCTTTCCTGGGTCTTGGAATACGCTTTTACAACAAAATTCCAGATGGTCTATTGAACTTGCCTTTTGAAAAGTTTAAGATGCACATAAAAAATGGCCTCGTTAAAAAAGGATATTATACTGTTAACGATTACTTAAAGGACAAAACGGCTTGGTCATAATTTTTTTTTTTTTTTTATTGTATTGTCTTACATTCTAGTATTTCGCATTTGTTTTTGTTTATTTTTTTTAAATTCGCCATTTAACACGGGTAGCTTAAGTATGTCATGCTCTCGTTAAACATTCCTGCGGTGGTGTCGTGTGAGTCGGGTCGTTACGTTCCCTAAAATATGGTTGAGCGAAGCGATGGCTGGCTCATGCGTCATGCTCGTGAACGGGTGCTGCCAGTGGGGTGGGTCTGCTCATGTCTACTTGTGTTAAAGGTGTTCGGGATATGGTTTATAATAGTATTACCTATATAGATTTATGAGCGAGCTGGTGTGTCTCATAGTAATTTTGGTATCCGTGTCTTACAGTAACAGGAATTTTTCTAATAATTGTTTTATTTATTCAAAAAATCCTTTTATTTGTTAATACTTATAAATTTGAATATACAGCGCAGCTTGCAGTTTCCTTTTCATTAATCCTATAATATAATTTGAATAAGATTAAGATTAGTGTGTCCATTAACTATTTGATTCCTTGTTTAGTTGAAAATTGTTTACTGTTTTAGGTAATAAGCAAAATTGTACTTAATTTAAGCGGTATTCTGTTTTGTGATGGAAAGTAACCTTACTATTATGTGAAGGTCATTTTTCAAATTTGACGACTCTGTATAAGTTAAAACAGGGAGAAAAAAATAGCCCTTGGCGAGTTTCTTGCCGGTTCTTCCCGCTACAAGGTCTCCTGCCGTAGGATTTGCGAACCGATGGCGTAGCTTCATTGACGTTCATAAGTGTTGTTAAACAAACCTAAATTGAATAAACGATATTGAATTTTGAATCCAATCCTGGACCAAACCTCAGATCCGATCACAGTTCCAATCCAGGATCTAAATCTCGAATCCAATTCCGAATCCCATCCCGAATCCAATCCCAAATGCAATCCCAAATGCAATGCCAAATCCAAATCTAATCTCAATCTTAACCTCAATCTCAATCTCACTCGCAAACGCAATCTCAACCTCAATTCTTAATCTAAATCTCAGTCTCAATATCAATCCCAATCTCAATCTTAGTCACACACGCAATCGCAATCTCAGTCTCAATCGCAATCTCAATCTCAATCTCAGTCGCAATCTCAATCTCAATCCCAATCTCAATCTGAATCTCAATCTCAATCTCAATCTTAACCTGAAACTCAGTCGCACACACAATCGCAATCTCAATTCTCCATTTCAATCTCAATTTCTCAATCTCAATTTAAACTTCAATCTCAATCTCAGTCGCACACGCAATCGCAATCTCAATCTCAGTCACACACGCAATCGCAATCTCAATCTCAGTCGCAATCTCAATCTCAATCTGAATCTCAATGTCAATCTTAATCTCAATCTCAATCTCAATCTCAATCTCAATTCTCAATCTCAATCTCAATCTCAATCTCAATTCTCAATCTCAATTTTCAATAACAATTCTCCCTCTCAAATCTCAATATCAATTCTCAATCTAAATTCACAATCTCAATCTCAATCGCACATGCAATCTCAATTCTCAATCTCCATCTCAATCTCATGCATTTGTTTACCACCACTGTAGTCCCACTGAAGCCCTTTGTATGGGTCTATCCTGTTTTTAACGCCCTTACCGTTGCACAAACTTGCGTCTTATCCGACCCCCGAGGATCTCGACGATATAGCACGCTATAAGTTCTTGCTATTGCTCAAACTTCACAATACATAACGGAAAGAACTTGTTAGCGCTTTATATTATATTTCTTATATTGTTACATAGTTGGGTATGGAATAAGTATCGTTAAAGTTATTCAAACAGACTTTCACCGCAGCCTTCTCAAGAAGTTTAAACTAATTCACACTGAAAATACCTAATGTTAATGGCTAGTGACGGTAGTACTGCCTACTCCATCAATTTCATAATGACCTGGAGAAAAAGGTCATACTGTCCCATTAGCCCATTAGCCTCCTGCGCTGCCCGCATCCAGCGGCTTTGCGCGACCTTGACCAGATCGTCGGTCCACCTTGTAGGGGGCCTACCCACAGAACGTCGTCCGGTACACGACACCAGCCCTTCACCTCGGGCAGCATCACATACCAGCTCTTAACCTCGAACATCATCACATATTAGCCCTTGTCCTCGGGCATCCCAATAAACCAGCTCTTAACCTCGAGCATCATCACATATTAACCCTTATCCTCGCGCATCCTAATAAACCAGCTCTTAACCTCGAGCATCATCACATATTAACCCTTATCCTCGGGCATCCTAATAAACCAGCTCTTAACCTCGAGCATCATCACAAATTAACCCTTATCCTCGAGCATCCTAATAACCCATCTCTTAACCTCGAGCATCATCACATATTAACCCTTATCCTCGGGCATCCTAATAACCCAGCTCTTAACCTCGAGCATCATCACATATTATTAGCCCTTGTCCTCGGGCATCCTAATAAACCAGCTCTTAACCTCGAGCATCATCACAATTAGCCCTTGTCCTCAGGCATCATCATATACCAGCTCTTAACCTCGAGCATCATTACATATTAGCCCTTGTCCTCAGGCATCATCATATACCAACTCTTAACCTCGAGCATCATCACATTTTAGCCCTTGATTTCGGGTGTGTCGTTGCCATCATTGTCTCTGGAATTTTGAGAAACGCATAGATCAAAATGTTATAATTAAAAACCTTTACAAAAGAAAAACGGCTTTATGTAAGAAGAACCCGGAATGAAACTCCGTCAAAAACTCTTTATCACTCTTAAATCCAATAAATAAACTGCTTATTTCTTGAGACAATGCTGTCTAAAGCTTCATACTAACCACTCAACACCCGCCATCTACATAATCTTTTTTTCATCCGCGCACGGCTCATTATCAAAGGCAAATTCCTTTTTGGACGGTTACAATTTTATTCTGTATTATCAATTGCCGAATTTTATCTAAATGTTTTTTTTTACTTGCATGAATTTTACATAAATCTTACATTTATTAAAAGCAAGATTATAGAATCCTTAACTTGTACCTAAACAGGATACTTAACCTAAACCATAACGCATTGATTTGCTGCATAACTTTATATTTACATTTAGAATAGCTTTGAATCATAAAAGAAAACAATAAAATTAGTATGTACCTATTTCGTTATATTTGATCAACATCTTTGCATTGCCAACAATATTAAATAAAAGGTTTTTTTGTTTTAAACTATCAGGATCCTTAGGTTCATTTATTACTTTTATTACAATAAAAAAAATACTATCACAAGTTGTAGCAGCTTGACAATAACTTAATTAGCAACTGTTGGAAGTTTGTAATCTGCTTGAACGGAACATAATGACAGCTGTTATTCCGAACGGGAATCGAGATCTATGATATGGTTAGATATACAGCGCTCAGCTGCAGCTGCTTTTTAGGGTTCCAAATCAAAATGGTAAATAGGAACCCTTATGGTGCGATTCAGTCTGTCTGTCACAGCTGGACATCTCGAGAACCACTAATGCCATCAACTTGAAATCTTGTTTAATAAGACGTTTGCCAAACCATTCCGAAAATAAGAGAGAATTAAAAATATTTCATTGTTTTTTGCAACAGGTTCTGAAGAACAGAAGAAACAGACAGAAGTTTATGTAATAATTACAAGAAAAAAAAACGATGTCTCCAAACAGCAAACCTTTTCAGAAATAATCAACAAAAACCACATTAGTTCCACTATCGGGCAAGAGATGGCGCCGACCCAAAACTGCAATAATTCTACACCGCAAATTTTTTGACGAATATAGCCTCGCCGATGAAAACATCCTCACGTTTTACCACAGCCATCTCTATCGTCTTCTACAAGCCATGCGCATAAAGTTGGTAACGTTGTTTTAAGTGAACCGATTTGACACCGTTTGCACCGTTTGACAGGTAAACAGCGAGTAAACCTCGAGTACTGAATCCTATGGAGATGGCAATCTATACAAATAAATAAAATTGGAGTGTCTGTTTGTAACATTAAATAACCGCTTTTTACTACGTGCATATGATTAAATATACGGTACATATACCAAAATGACATGTTTTACAATTTTTGTCTGTCTGTCTGTTTGTTCCGGTTAATCTCTGAAACGGCTGGACCGATTTTGACGGACCGATTAATACGACAATTAAAAGTAGTTTAAAATTGAATTCCAAGATTTTCTTACATTGTGACTTAAATACACCTCACTTTTTCGTAGGTATGCCACATCCAAAGGATTTAGTACTCAGAGGAGTAAACCGGTTCACAGCAATGTTGCCGTTCCGTATCATAGCATGGCTTGTAGAAGACGATAGAGACGGCTGTGGTTTTACCCATTCACATGATTGTACGGAACCCTCGACGCGCGAGTCCGACTCGCTCTTGACCGTTTTTTTTTGTCATTGATTCCATCAAAATACTATAACACAGATTTTATTATTTATCATTAAAATCTTGTAGGCTTAGGTACAGAAAAAAAAAACAATGCAATTCCAATTTCAAATCACACTAAGTACAACAATTTTGTCTTGTCAATTTTCACAATTCATTCCAATCAAATAACACCAAATGAGCATAAATATTGTCAAATACATAAATCATGCGATCTCAATACTTTTTCAACATAAATTGCCTTGAAACTTTACGCTAAAGTTTTATTTTGCAAAAAAAACTATCTTCTTTAGCTATATAATAACATGCAACAAGTTCACTTAACTTTGGTTTTGCAGGCGTGGAAGGAAATTTTGTATATCCTTAACATGTCCCACTTCTGAACTTCTGAGCTTCAGGCCAAAGTTCTATATATTTAAGTCGCAGATAGAAATGGATTTTGTTGTAAAATCACATCTCCATCCGCCATTTTGCTCGTGGTTAAATGAATCAGTGCGCACGTCCGACGCGGTCGAGCTCCAAGAATAGAACGATAGCTTTTCACCAGATTAACACTCACTGTCTCACTGACAGACTGACAGATCGCATAGACACGCTACCACAGACTACTCACTCGAACTACTGACTCAGGGAAAGTTCACTAACAGCCACAACAGATGGCGTTACTAATCTTATTAGATTATTCAAACTGGCAACTTCAACACCTTATCAAACCACCGAAAGGTGGCGCTGCTTGTATTACCCACGGAATAGCTCCGATAATTCATAATTGCATCGATAGATGGCGCGACTAGTCTTTCCATTGAAATATCTCCGACACGGCCATTCTGACAAAGCGCGCGTTCTCGAGCGCAACTGTCAACGAGCTCTTACTTGAGAACACCCACGCAAAAGTTTCCATTACAGGCATGAATCTTCATATCGTAGCACGTGAAGCGCGGAGCTCCTGATACAAAAGCGTAGTTGCCCGAAGCGCGAAGATTCCATTACAAAACCGTACCTGCACGAAGCGCGAAGCTTCCAATACAAAAGCGTAGATGCACGAAGCGCGGAGCTTCCGATACAAAACCGTAGCTACACGAAGCGCGAAGCTTCCAATACAAAAGCGTAGATGCACGAAGCGCGAAGCTTCCAATACAAAAGCGTAGATGCACGAAGCGCGTAGCTTCCGAAACAAAAGCGTAGCTGCACAAAGCGCGGAGCTTCCAATGCAATACCGTTACTGCACAAAGTGCGGAGCTTCCAATGCAATACCGTTACTGCACAAAGTGCGGAGCTTTCAATGCAAAAGCGTTACTACACAAAGCGCGGAGCTTTCAATGTAAAACCATTACTGCACAAAGCGCGGAGCTTTCAATGCAAAACCGTTACTACACAAAGCGCGGAGCTTTCAATGTAAAACCATTACTACACAAAGCGCGGAGCCTTCAATGTAAAACCATTACTGCACAAAGCGCGGAGCTTTCAATGCAAAACCGTTACATACTCGGTACAGGGTGGCAACATAAACACCGGGTACATTACAGTACAACAGCTTGAATTCGTTATTCATTAAACGAAACAACAAAACAAGCCAATTCGCTGTTAAGAAATAAATCAAAACCAATACAAAACGTCCATCATTATTCTGTTTGCCTCGAACAGACCATACAAAATCAAATCTTTCTCAATTTAATTTTTTTTTTATAAAATAAAGCAACTGGTTACATAACTAAACCAATGACACACCTTAGAGTGCGGCAACGTTCTCCGTTTCGGCGGAAACTGGGACTAACGTGTCCTCTTTTATGTCATTTTGCTGTCAAGTTGTCTTCTTTCTTCTTCTTTAAGACTTCAATCTTTAAGACCTGGGTGCTTACCATCAACTCTTATTACGGTTTTGTTTAGGAACCTAAACTGATCTGCTTCGCTTATTCGTACCACGACAGCTTAATATCAATGACAGCGATTCAGTGATCGATCAATGACATTTCACAGCCGCTAAGCTGTCAGAAACTCTTATTTGACTTATAACCCGGTCGATTTAACATGTCACCTGCAGGCTATACCCGTCCCTCTCACTCTCCGGGCATGACAGAATCGAGTGAAAGAGACGGGTAGAAGAAAAAGGACACAAATCGTTCGGTCATTAACATTTAGCAATTCATTTGCGATCCAGTTTTTAGAAGGTCAGAGTACGAAAGAAAGCGATTCATTTTAGGAACCTATTCTGAATCGCGCTATTTTTGAATCGCTGTCATAAAGTTGATGGTAGGCACCCTGATGTCAGCACCAGCGAGTAAATATGTCGATGAAATTTTAATGATGTACAGGATTATTAAGTAAAAGTCGATATCGTTGAAAAGAATTTACTTAAATGTGTGTACAAACTACTAACAAAACGTATGTTAAAATTAATAGTTTTGGGGTCAATATTATTGCAAGCAGGTTTGATAATGGTGTTTTCTAATATTTGGATATTTTGATGAAGAATTTTGTTGGATGGTGTATGAGCGACTGTTTGAAGAACTTGCAACGTGTTTCCTGTTGAGGGGCTAGTGTAAAAATTTGGTAGACTTTGGATATTCTTACTTGGTTTATTGAGAGAGCCTTTTCCCGTTTCTGGCACCCTTTTTGTCTCTTTCATTTCACTTTCCCTTCCTTCTTCTTCACTTAACAACAAAAGCTTTCTTTTCGACCTCTTCATATTTTTTATTTACAGATTGCAAGGGAGATCCTCAATTTGTAATACGTCTATTATCACTTCCGTACGTCACTTCACCAGAAAAATCAATGAAAATCGAGTGCGTTTATCGGGTCATCGGTCATCGGGTCTTTAAGACCCGATAAACGCACTAGATAAATAATTTTTACCCGTGGTGCGGTATAGGGTCGAAACGACCCTATACGTTTTTTAAGAGATGTTTATAGTATTTGATGAGATAATTGCAAAACAGTATTTATCTTTTTTCTACCACTGGAAAGACCGAAGATATCCATCCCGCACCAACGGGTTGGCGGGGATTTTGCATGCCGCACCGAGTGCTGGATATGCATCAGGTCTATTCGACCCGATATAGCAGTGAACGGGTTAAAATACCTTATTTTAATTGCCTTTATCAAAAATGGCTAAAAGTTGTTTAGAAAACTTTTAGAGCAAAAAGTGGCCAAAACCGGTACAGTGGCCAAAACCGGTACGCCTGCTCTATATTATATTGATGGCAAATTGGTTGAGTCTCGCGGCTTTATAAGAAGCCCAGCCTTTAGTAAACATTTTACGGTAGTATCGGTAAACCTTTAGAACTTCATTTATATATTTTGGGTAAACAATGATTTTTGTTAGTATATTAATTTACTTTATTAGGATAAAATTGTGTAACATATTTGGATGAAATTTTTAAATAAAATGCGAGTACATATTTGGTGCTTGCGTGGCCTTTTTGGGTAGCTCAGCAATAATTCTGAAGATACTTGCCTTTTTAGGTTAGCAGACGTTACGTTTATTGGTGATAATTTCATTTTTTTTTTATATAGTATGGGCTAGCTCTTGACTTCATACTGAACCTTAGGGTTGAGAAGAAGCCTAAGATGGGGCGAGCTTACCCAGAAGCAGCCTATTCACTCTAGCTTTAAAAATAACAAATATTAAAATGGGGATTAAATTCTGGTAAGTACTTACGATTTTTTGGGCGTTATATTTAATTATATCTGGTGATTGCTTAAACCTAAGCCTTAAAAAACTACAGCGATTTAAAAAAAATGCTTCTATACGATCCTAAATATAAATATTATTGGTGTCCACTAATTAAACCAATTTCCAATAGTGTAAGTAACCCCATTTAAGAATAATCTTGATCGTCAAGCATTTTTTCTTTTTGTTTTAGGTTGCATAGTTTTCGACTTATGATGAATGAAAAATTTAAAAAAATACACTCACTCTACAAGAACCAATATCATAGAGTATTATTACCTATAGTAATAATAATAATATCATAGAGTATTATTACCTAAAAAAATATTAAAAATAAAAGTATGTACGAATATAGTCTCATCTTTCGTTAGCCAAACTCTAGTTCAGTCCAGTTATCTTTAACATTTAGCAAATTTTTACATTAGTCTCTGTGAATTCTGAACCAAGACCAAGATCAATTATAAAATGCTTGGGTTGTTATCAGGTAGATCAAAGTTGACAATAAGCACCCATCTCATTCCACTGATATTATAATCGGGCAGAGCGGTGTGAGGTGACTCCAATTTAGTATACTACTCTTTCCCTTCCCGTTTCCGTTTAGCCTATGGGCGTTTGTGCACTACCACTGAATTTTACCGATCCTGAAAAAACGGATGCTTGTATTTAATTAATTACTAATATAAATGATTAATTATTAAAATACAAGCATCCGTTTTTTTCCGGATCGGTAAAATTCAGTGTAGTGCACAAACGCCCTATCTGCGCGAGATTGAACATTTTCTTGACGTTGTGCAACGTGAGTATTTGCTTAAGTTAACATAGATCTTAATTTGCTTATTTAATTATTTATTTTCACAACAAAATGTAACCCGCGATCGTGGGCTTTTTATGTAAAATTCATTGCAACTCTACTGTTACTTAAATGCTCCGATAAAAATGCATATTATAGTAGGTTGTATTACAAGGGAGCAAAATAATATATTTACGGCGAGGGCGTTATTTTGAATCCAGAGCGCAGTGAAGGATTCTAAAGTAGAATCTCGAGCGCACCAAGGGATTCTAAAGTAGAATCCTGAACGCAGCGAGGGATTCAATATACGCCGCCCGAGGTGAAAATAATTTTGCGGCCGAGTAATACACTCTGCTTTTCATCCCCCTCTATAAGAAAAGCAGTAAAGACAACTCAAACTACCTACCTTTCTTTGTCGTTCGGATACATCATAGCGCTAGTTGGGGAAGAAAAAAATTTGATTTTTGAAATAAAATAAAAATTAATTTTAAAAATATATGTCCATCAGATTCTTTATAAGTATCTCCGGGGATGCCGTAGGGGGGCTACGACTCACCGTTTACGAGATATTCTCAATTTTATAAAATTCCGTTTTTTTTTAATTTCTCGGTCCCGAAAAAAGTCCCGGCCCCATACAAAATCAGTTTTTTTTAAGTACTGCACACCCTTTGCTACACTCCAACCAACTCCAACCAATGCTTCTTAATTATGTTCTAAATTCAAATCTCATCGTTTTGAACCCTGTTAAGAAGCTGTTCAAAATTCAAATCTCATTTATTGAAAATTAGTTGAAAATATACTTTTCATCCCATCGATTCGAAAAGCGATGATTGTTTATCTAATAACAGGGCCCAAAACGATTCATCGTTTACAATGACATGACGTATGACAAGAGGGTAAAAATGAGATTTGAAATTTTTTTTCTTGCCCGACTAGCGCTATAATGTATCCGAACGCCAAAGAAAGGTAGGTAGTAATTTGAGTTGTCTTTATTGCTTTTCTTATAGAGGGGGATGAAAAGCAGAGTGTATTACTCGGCCGCAAAATTATTTTTACCTCGGGCGGCGTATATTGAATCCCTCGCTGCGTTCAGGATTCTACTTTAGAATCCCTCGCTGCGCTCGAGATTCTACTCTAGAATCCTTCACTGCGCTCTGGATTCAAAATAGCACCCTCGATTATTTTGCTCCCTTGTAATACAATCTACTATAGAGTAGTTGTATTTTGGTATTATAGATTCTATTAGTACCTGTCAATAGTGCTTAAACCTGAATATCAAAAGCATTCACCGGATCGTTTTCTGTGTTGACTCTGTACATTTTCAAGTAAGAAACTTTTGCTAGTTGGAGTGTGCTTGCTTATAGAAGTACGGTTTTGGTTATAGACGGGACCTCCCAAGATGTGACCAGCTGGCAGACACTGGCCGTGAGCAAGATCGCGCGCGACAGCCGTGGAAGAGAGCGCTCGCACTGGCAATTCGGTTGACATCGGTTTTGACGACCGATTTGGCGCAGGGGTAAACTACCTGCCTTCTGCGCCAGAGGTCTCGGGTTCGATTCCCGAACAAGACAAATATTTGTGTGCATGAACATGTCTATTTGTCTTGGTCTGGGTGTTTTCTATGTATATTATGTATGTATTTACAAACAAAAAGTATTTAGAAAAATGGAAAATAAAGTATTTAGAAAAAATCGACCCGTCTCACAATCCATCGGAGCTGGTTGTGAGACGGGTCGATTTTTTCTAAATACTTTATTTTCCATTTTTCTATGATAAAAATTGCATTGTGAATGCAAAAAAGTAAAAAATTAAATAAAAAGTATTTATGTAAGTATTTAGTATGTGTATTAGTTTTATATTTATCCGTTATCAAGTTCACGTAGACACAGTTTCTTAAGAAATTTACTATGGGCTTAGATACCTAATTGGTGTGATTGTAAGAAAATATTTATTATTATTATTTATCGACTGGACCAAAGACAATATTCCCTCAGTTTATTCTTAAAATTAAATTGAAATAAAGGCACATATAAAAAAAAATGTTTATTGTGGCGGTGTCCGTTACAATTGCGAAAGTTTATACTTACTTAGTTACTACGCTGGCTCAGCGACCCGAAGTGGATCTATACCTCCGACTTTTTTACATATGTACTGCTGAGAGTAATGTGAAAGTTTATAGTTGGCACCTAAATATTTTTATAACTATAGTTTGGTATAGTAGTCCTACGATACGGCGAGACTTGCATTCGTTACACAGATAGTGTTGAAGAAACAATAGGGCTGAGGTGCGACGCATGCATCCCTTCATACAGATTATTCAGCCTGAGCCCGACCGCTAGCAGCAATAAACCTAGTTTTTTTAAATTTAATTTTGAATAAGCATAATAGCAGTGGGCGTCTCGTTCGTCTGACATGATGATGATGATGATATTCTTATTTTAGTAATTTTTAGGGATCCGTACTCAAAGGGTAATAACGGGACCCTATTACTAAAACTACACTGTCCGTCTGCCTGTCTGTCTGTCTGTCTGTCTGTCTGTCACCACGTCACCAGGCTGTATCTCATGAACCGTGATAGCTAGACAGTTGTTTTTTTTTACAGAGTATGTATTTCTTTTGCCTTTATAACAACAAATACTAACAACAGAATAAAATAAATATCTAAGGGGGGCCCATATAACAAACATGTTTTTTTTGCCGTTTTTTGCTCGATATTAATAACGTCAACAGGTAGACGCTTGAAATATTCACAGATTATTTAGTTGTATATTCAGATTAAAAATAAATAGATAATTAAATTAAGATAAAATAAATATTTAATGGGGGGCTCCCATACTACAAACGTGTTTTTTTAATGGTACGGAACCCTTCGTGCGCGAGACTCCCACTTATTATTAACATTTTGATGGAATTGATCTCTGATTATAATTTTGATTTATTTTAATTTCAAACTTTTAATCTGTGTTATGTACATACCTATCTACATTTTTCTTTTCTTGAATTGTGATTTGAAATTATTACTACATATATTGCCATTTTACTACTAGGTATAATTTGAAATAATTCAATCTTGTCGACCAAATCCATTGTTTTTTTCTAAGATGCGATGGCCGGGGTAGCAGATTTGTTATTATTATATTATTTATATTTGAGTATATTTTTTAAATTATCGACTAAAATTAAAACTTTTTGTTTCAATACTTTTTTGGGCCTGGCTACTTTTCGCGGTCACTCATACTTAATGCATTTAGTTATAATGCATTATAGCAGAAATCTTGTTTTGGCAAAAAGATCTTTAGACTATGATTATTACCTACATCTACAAGTTCAAAGCAGTACATAGTAGCACGTATTCGTATAGTAGACGAGCCGGAATTTGTCCTCAGCATTTTTACATCTTATACTTAGTGTTTCAAATAATTTTGTGCCTTTAGAGACCTGGTGGCCTACCACAAGCTCTTATAGCAGTTATTTTTAAGTTGAGAGAGTGAGACGCCGCTCTACACGCCGTATAGCGGCGTCTCACTCTCTCAACTTAAAAATAACTGCTATAAGAGCTTGTGGTAGGCCACTTGATCTTAGATTTCATTTCAAACTTGTATGTAACCCCTTGACACATACACTACACAGTACACTAGTAGAAGCTAACAAGTTATGCTTTTATGTGTTTTTCTATACTGTAACAGTTAAGTGTTAAGTACCAATATTTAAAAAAAAAATTATTATCAGTTAATAGCATTCAGTTAAGTACTCGTTTTTGTTTTTATGAATCATTGACTGTGAATAGGGATTGCAATCCCACGTCCCAATTCCGATGCCGCAGTTCCACGAGACTGCTGTCATTCTTAGACCCGCGGATCCCGCGGGATCCCGCTGGAGTGAAGAAAACTATCCGTTTAAAGCATCATAAAGTTAGTTATGATTATAAATGACGCTTTTCCTTAAAATTTTACAAAAAGAGTGTATCACAAGCAACACAATTAGTAAAATTTAAAAAAAAATGATTTTTTTTTCCGTAATTTTTTTTTCGTATTAACTTACTCAAAAAAAATAGAGGCCACTGGGCTTTTTTCATACAAACGTGCTCACTTTAGCGTCTCATAAATGAGTAATGTTTTGCATCTCTGCAATGATTTTTACGTCAATGGCGAGACCAAAAGCCCAATTGTCAAATCTCGTTTTCAAAAATGGCCATAAAAATTCAGAAGACTCGAGAACCTCCTCCTGTTTTTGAAGTCGCTTAAATATACTTTCATGCTGGTTGGTTTCAGATAGGATATCAATTAAAAACCATCCCTTAACCTTATAAATACCGTAAGTTTTTTTCTATCGGCCAAGAATTTTCGGCATCCCGGTCTCATATAGGTAAGAATTTTTTACAGGCCCCTTATATCGGATGAAATTAAACATGAATAGGTACTTGCTTTTACCTCTAACGCGAACATTCCGGCTGGATAGGTCCACTTTGAACACAAGGGAAACTCCAGGAGGGTAATCGGGCTTAGTAGCATATATCTCAAAGTCAGCCGCAATGAGATAAATTACTAAAATCATTTTGACTTTATTGAATTCCTTTGCTCCGTCTTGAGGAAACTTTTTTAAGGATTCACGACCTATAAATTATAGCAAATGAGATAGGGTTGCTCGTTATTGTAATGGTAATTTTAGGAGCTGTGTAAAGCTGTACCTCTTCGGAAACTTTAGCCACTTCAGCCAGATTAAAAATACTTTTTTTTCTTTTTAGAGTCTGAGGTATTGAAAATCTAATTACCGACTTCAAAAAAGGGAGGATATCAGTTTGACCTGTATGTATGTGATATTGATGGAATTGGATTATATTTGAGTATACTAGCGTTCTATCTATTTACACTTCCAAGCATGTGTGCTAAGTTCGTAAGTGTACCTAGGTATGTATGTTTGTATGTTTGTCCACGAATTTCTAAAAGTCATAATATACAGATGATTATTCAGTCCCAAGTTTAACCAAAATCGGTTCAGTAGCTTTTGAGTACAATCTACGCAAAAAAAGAAATAAAGTAGGTAATTTGAAAATTAAACTGACTTCAAAAAGTAGGTAGGTACTTACCTGTGAACCTGTTTTTGAGGCCCTGTTTTCTCGTGGTCCCATGATTTTGTCCTATTAAAATTGTGCTCCCAGGATTTTGACCAAATAATGGGACCACGAGGGATTTAATATTTCTCGTAGTCCCATTATTATTTTTGGTTGTGGTAATTCTTTCTTGTCTGTCTACAATGTATAACGGAATGAATAGCAAAACCAAAATATGATAGATAGGGACCATCAAACTAAACAACTTTTACTACAGGACCAACTGTGAAATCGCGGAAAAAAAATTAGTTGTTTCACACAAAAATTAATAATGAAAATAGAAAAATGTATGAAACAGCAGATTTTTGATGTAAATTGTTACTCGGCGTTAAACGACAACCGCACGCGTCATGACGCCCGCGCCACTACTGGTTTCTATGTATTTGTATGAAATACACATAGATTAATAAGTCTTCGCTTTGCTTACTACATTATAACATTTTCATTTATTTATAATCGACTTCACTACAAACTCCAAAAAGTTTGTCTATGCAGGGAATATATACAGGAGGGATCCACAAATGTAGATGATAATGGGACTACGAAAAACTGTACTCCCTCGTGGTCCCATTAATGGGATACAATCATGGGACCACGAGAAAACAGGATTTTGATTGAGGTCGGTCCCAGCCTGGAACATGCATGATGAAAAAGGGAACCGACCCTCAAAAAGGAAGATAGGTACCTAGGTACCTATTTTAAAGATTTTATTTTTCCTCTTCAGTTCACAGGTACTTTTTGAATTCGGTATTTTGTTTTAGATTGACTTTTTTTGTTTATTTTAAAATATGTAAAATATGCTTCTTATAGTACTTTGCAGTTAAAGAAAATAGTTTCACTACATACCGACATATTAACAGAAAATAGAAAAAAATTAAATGTTAACGAAACAAAAAAGTGTAAGTACGACACAAAGAGTAGGTACTATCAATACAAAGTTTCAGTTCAGTGTTGGATAGATAAAAAGGAGCATTAGTTGTGCAACGGCAGCCAGGACAAACTTAATTTAGTAGTAGTTGAAGTAGATAAGCGCGAATAGAATTATTTATCCAGTGGCGGCGACGACAGTGACGGAGTTGCGGAGGTGGCACGCTCGCTGCCCGGCCCGCGCCCGCTGCTCGCTGCACTCTCTCCGACAAGCGGAAGCGGTTTTGCCACTAGGTATACGAATGTAAATAATTATTTATACATATCTATAACATTGAAAACTAAAAATAAAATAATTTAAGCAACGCCTGACAAAAATAATCTTTGAAAAGTAATAAAATAAAACTTCTCTCTCGGTCGGGGGACCCCTTTTTAGGGTTCCGTAGCCAAATGGCAAAAAACGGAACCCTTATAGATTCGTCATGTCTGTCTGTCTGTCTGTCTGTCTGTCTGTCTGTCTGTCCGTCCGTCCGTATGTCACAGCCACTTTATTCCAAAACTATTACGACTACAGACTTGAAACTTGGTGGGTAGATATATTCTGTGAACCGCTTTAGGGTTTTTATAGAAAAATAAAAAAAATAAGGGGTGCTCCCCATACATGGAACTGAAACTGAAAAAATATATTTTCATAAAACATATTAGTGTAGGGTGTCTTTGGATAGGTATTTAAAAATGATATTTAGGTTTCCTTTATCATTTTTTATCAAAGCCAATATTTTAAAAGATATACACTTCCAAAGTGGTATAACGTGTGTGTCCCCCCCCCCCCCCCCCCGCCCCTCTAACTTTTAAAATAAGAGAGTGAAAAATCTAGAAAAAATATATGTTGTACATCTTAATAAAAACTTTCATCGAAAATTGGTTTGAACAAGATATAGAAAGCAGTTTTTGAAATATAATACATTTTCAAAAACGCAAATGTAAGTTTGTCGTTCATACAAACACTATGGAAAACAAAGTTATTTTTGCTGACGAAAAATGATAGTGGTATTTTGGCTAGGTACAGGCAATCGGTACGGTAAGTTGGTACGGAACCCTTCATGGGAGAGTCCAACTCGCACTTGGCCGATTTAAATTTTTTATTATAGTGAGGGCTCTAACATACCCCTACACCCATCTTTTAGCGATCCGAGCAAGACGGAAGTTTTAATATTTTTACATTTTAGAGATAATCTTTACGGGTTCTTCTTAGTAAGTAAAATATTAACTTAGTGCTTTTGAAGGTTTCTTTGCTCGAATACCGTTAGAAACTACTAGCAGACTTAATTCTTGCCCCAACACCGCTGTCTCTCTTATGGAATCTAGTGTGAACAAGTGCCAGGAAACATTTAGTTTTAGCTATGTCACTACACTACCGAAGATATTATTAAAGCATTCAAAGCAATAAATATTAAGAAAACAGAAGATCTCTGGGGCATATCTACAAGTATCATCAAATCAATAATTGATGTGATAGCTCCATCATTAGCAATAATTTTTAACCAATGTATAAGTGAAGGGGTCTTTCCTAATTTAATGAAGAATAGTAAAATTAGTACTTTTGTCATCAGCTTTAAACAGAGGTTTAAAGCTGATGACAAAAGTGACCCAGCAAATTTTAGACCTATATCCATACTACCAGCAATAAGTAAAATATTTGAGAAATTAATTTATGCTCAACTTTTAGAATATTTTAAATTAAATAGTATACTGCATGAGAAACAGTTTGGTTTTTCAAAAGGTAAAAGTACAACTGATGCTGGGGTTGCATTTCTAAAACATGTACTTGATGCCTGGGAGGACAAGCAGGATGTAATCGCTATTTTTTGTGACCTTTCCAAGGCATTCGATTGTGTTGATCACCAAACACTATTAAGGAAGTTAAAACATTATGGTGTTTCTGAAATGTCAGTAAGCCTTATGCATTCATATCTGTATAAAAGAACTCAGAAGGTAGTTATTAATAAAACTGAGTCTACCGGAGCTCCCATTACTATGGGCGTACCCCAAGGATCAATATTGGGCCCGCTGTTGTTTTTAATATACATAAATGAGCTTCCTTACTACGCGAAGAATTTATGTGAGACGGTGCTATTTGCCGATGATACATCTCTAGTCTTTAAAGTAGATAGAGGTGATGACTGTTCTGACGAAGTAAATAGTGCTCTTTCAAAAGTGTCACATTGGTTTAATAGTAATAATTTATCATTAAACTCAAAGAAAACTAAGTGTTTAAAATTTTCGTTACCTAATGTAAGACAAGTTGATTTTCATATTAGACTAGACGGCGATACGGTCGAATTCATTAACAATACAAAATTTCTAGGTATTATATTAGACTCGCGACTACAATGGGATTCTCATATCGAAGCCTTGGCGAGTAGACTCAGTTCGGCTGCATTCGCAGTTAAGAAAATAAGGCTCTTAACCGATATTGAAACGGCTAGAATAGTCTATTTTAGTTATTTTCATAGTGTTATGTCCTACGGCCTTTTGTTGTGGGGCTCAGCCGCTAACATCCAAAGTATATTCGTGCTCCAAAAAAGGGCTATTCGCGCCATTTACAACCTCCGATCGAGAGATTCTTTAAGAGATCTATTTAAAGAAATAAACATTTTAACTGTTGCAGGACATTACATCTATGAAAATATAATTTATGTGAAAAAGTATTATAATACATTTGTAAAGCAGAGCGATATTCATCGCTTTAACACAAGAAATAAAGATAAACTTGTCGTTCCCAAGTTTAGGCTAGAAAAATCCAGAGCCTCATTTCTGGGGAAAAGCATAGCCTTTTTTAATAAAGTTCCACAGCATATAATTGAACTACCATTGCATAAATTTAAATGTTACATTAAAGAGTCGCTGATGAGCAAAGGATACTATAAAGTAGACGATTATTTGAATGACCGCAATGCATAGTCATGATGTAACACATAACATAATCACTGTTTAATATGATGTATTTTTATACTAAGCAATTGTTGTATTAGTAACGATATGTTTTTTTTTTTTTTTGTAAATGTCGTTACCTAACTAAGAAACGCTGGCAAGTTTCTTGCGCCCATTCTTCTTGTCAGTTAAAAAAGTCTTGAATGGGTGGTAGGAAAATATTGACGATTCATAAGTACATATTTATTATGTCTAAGTGAATAAAGAATATTTTTATCTTTTATCTTATCTTATCTTATCTAAGTAGTTTTTTTATTTCAGTTTTATTTCGTGCTTTTTAATAACACATTATGTTTGTAAGAAAATATCCAGTAAGTATGCGTGTAAATCTCTACTGCAGCTAACAAAAGATGGCCTTGAAGCGTCTGACATCTTTACAAATAATTGTAGTTATGAACATCTCGATCGCCCCCCTGATTCACGAACCGTCGGAAATGGATTCAGATGGGAATTCTATGTTTTGTCTTTATCTATTCTTTAGTGAGTGAAAAAAACAAAAAAAAAATTATGACACTCCTCTTTTTTTGCAGTCAGGGGTTAAAAAAAGCGGTGGTAAAACTCCCTTCGTATTATCGTACGATCCCCTAAAAACTTCTTTGTTTATCTTCGTATAGGTAGGTACCTAAATTGCATCACAAACTTAGATCAACAATAACACCTATTGTTGATCGAAGATCACAAAGCTGTTATTCATTTATATGTAGTGATAATGATATAGGTACCTAGTTTTAAAAATTGACAGAAATTTTAAATAGTGTCAGAAGAGGAGGTAATCCTCTGTTAGTTGCTTATTGCACCTGCAAAATACGACCGGCTACTGACAAAAAATATGGATATGAGCATGGGGTTCATCTGTCATTTGAAGACTATTATTATCTATCTATATTTATAAAATTCAAAGTCCTGACTGACTGACTGACTGAGATATCAACGCACAGCCCAAACCGCTGAACCTAGAGACTTAAAATTTTGCACATAGATACGTTACACAGTGTAGACATCCACTAAGAAAGGATTTTTGGAAATTCCACCCCTAAGGGGGTGAAATAGGGGATGAATGTTTGTATGAAAGTCCGTCAGTTTTGAAGTAAGGATCTTCAAATTTTGTATTTAGGCTGGCAATTGAAAATTAATATTTACTTGTGTCAGCGTTTTTGACAATTCCACCCCCGAAGAGGTGAAAAGGGGGATGAAATTTTGTATCTGGAAAGTCCTTCATTTAATTTATTATTTAGGCTTATGGTCGGAAAGTAAAACAAATAAGCAAACACATATTTCGTATTTTTTCGAAAATCAACCCCTTAGAGGTTAAATGGGATTAATAAAATTAAAAATCGATATGGATGTCGTTATTGAGATTTTATGGGATGACGATTGCAAAAATGGCATTTATTTTGATGTTTAACACGGTGAACATGATTGAAATAGGGGTGAAATTTTGAATGAAAAATCAGGGGGTATAAAAGACATTTCAACTTGAAACTTTGTAGGTTTACTTCTTAAAACAAATAAGCAACCCATTTCGTAGTTTTCCGAAAATCAAACCCAGGGGGTAAATAGGGTATAGAAACCTAAATCATCTTACCCTAAAAGTTCTTGGAACCTAACAAGTTCTTGGTACCTAAGCTACTCAGAACTAACTTTTTAATTGTGAAACAGACACTTATTATTTACTAGCTTCCGCCCGCGACTTCGTCCGCGTGGACATTCGAGAAAATACTTAGGGGACAAACAACCAGGATAAAAAGTATTCTATGTTTTAATTTCATAAAAATCCGATGAGCCGTTTTTACGACATTAGGCGGGCCCTCCCTCGCCAAGTGAGCGGCCTCATGCGAGGCCCGCCGCACGTGGCAAACGTTCTGCCTCGCGCGAGGCTGCTCGCTTGGTGAGGGAGGACCCGCCTAATCACTTAAAAACGGCTGATCGGACTTTTATGAAATTAGAACAGATAATACTTTTTATCCTGGTTATTGGTCCCCTAAGTATTTTCTCGAATGTCCACGCGGACGAAGTCGCGGGCGGAAGCTAGTGCCCATATAAGGATATAAATTATTATGGTCTTCAAATGTCAAATCTTATCCACACTAGAAGCCACCCACTATTTCTTATGAGTAATTAATTTTCCGAACATTTTCACGTTTAAGATGACAATACACGATGCAAAAGGTAACTAATGGACAAATAAAGTTACTAATTTTATAGGCATTGCATTTACGGTTAATATTTAACATTTTAAGAATACCTTTACCTTTACCTTTACGTAGGTATTCTTAGAAAGTAGGTAGGTATTCTGTTCAAGAAAAACTGATTGACTATTTTATGTACTTAACATAATTTAAAAATGGGGAAAAAATCCTTTTCATCGTTTGTTTTTAGATATTTTTCGATTAATTTACTTTAATTTCTAAATATAAATCGCCATCCGTCGTACTATGGGACGCCGCCGTTGTCTTTGTTACGGTCCAACCGCCCCGCCCCGGCGCGCCGCCGACCGACGAACGGACGGCTTTAATTGAAAAATACAGTTAGTGCTTGAGCTTTAATTCCTAATATACGAGCCCCAACTAGGAATTCTAAGTTGCAAACTCTGCCACTCTTTGAATCACTTGAGAAAAAATCTTCTTTTTTAATATAAGTATGGTCGTAGAAGTTCCGGTAGCATTCATAATCTTATTTTGTTAGTTGTTTGTTAACGCAAGATTAACACCTATAAAGTGACTCTATACGTATAGAACTTTCTTACAATTTCTAAAGTTTTCTTACAAGGTTTTCTATTTGAAACAAATATTAGGTAGGTACCTACCTATGTTCAAACTCTCAAGTTTTATAAAATTAAAGGTAATAATAATAATAACAAATTTCTTACAACCACACCAATTATCTAGCTCATATGTAGTTATCATTAAGAAACTGTGGTAAGGAAAACTAGAAAAGCAACGGATAATTAGATAGGTACTTATATACTTTTTTTTGTAAATACATACTTAATCATACATACATAACACCCAGACCAAAACAAATACATGTTCATGCACACAAATATTTGTCTTGTTCGAGAATCGAACCCGAGACCTCCGGCGCGGAAGGCAGGTATCCTACCCCTGCGCCAAATCGGTCGTCAAAATTCTGTGGTCAAAGGTTATAGATGAATATTTTTTGTTATTTGCACTGATAAACAAAGTCGAAGATAATTTATTTAACAAAGAGTGTCGTATTCCATAAACATTGGACCAGGGTGCCTACCATCAAATTTAAGACAGCGATTCAAAAATAGCGCGATGCAGAATAGGTTCCTAAAATGAATTGCTTTCTTTCGTACTCTGACCTTCTAAAACTGGATCGCAAATGAATTGCTAAATGTGAATGACCGAACGATTTGTGTCCTTATTTCTTTCACCCGTCTCTTTCACTCGATGCTGTCATGCCCGGAGAGTGAGAGGGACGGGTATAACCTGCAGGTGTCATGTTAGCTTAGCCGAGTTATAAGTCAAATAAGCCTACATGACAGCTTAGCGGCTGTGAAATGTCATTGAATGATCACTGAATCGCTGTCATTGATATTAAGCTGTCGTGGTACGAATAAGCGAAGCAGATCAGTTTAGGTCCTAAACAAAACCGCAATAAGAGTTGATGGTACGCACCCAGAAACCGTAATTGAACAACATTTTAATTTTATTTTAATAAGCTCAAAGTGTAGGTATTTACGTAAACTTATTGGTGGATGGACTGGGCGCAGCGAGGGACAGGCCTGACTGAGTCCAACCTGCCGTTTGGTATACGTAAAGACTGTATTTGCCCTCACTATAAAAAATATGAGGGTCAAAATGGCTGGTGTACCACTGCGAGTCCAATTGTACCTATATATATCAGTAAAATGTACCTAAAATGTACTATTCAACACCTACAATTAAAATATTTGTACCTCCACAAGCATGGAATTATTTAACATTTAAATATACACCCGCCATATTAACATCAAGATGGCGGGTGTACCAAAAAACACCAATGTAGAAACATTTTTTATAAAATGTGAATACATCAAAAATATGTACGTACCTTACAATACCTTCAAATTTAAAAACACTTGCTTTGATCAGTTCGGTAGTTCATGAGAAATAACAATACATGTTTTTATGCATGTAAAATGTTACAGTCAAAACTCGTAACCGGGCAAACTCACTTTTGACTTGAATATTAGTCTAAATAGTACAAAGGTACATGCTATAGAAAATTCCCACAATTTGGTTCTGGCACTTCTAGTGGGTGTTCTAAGGGACATATCAACGTTGAATAGGGTTTTTATATGGTTGTTGTAAAGTATTAAAAAAACCCTTACGGCATTTAGATGTCACCATATTACAGAAATAACTATCGAGCAAGTATCTCAAGCAACAGGAAAGGAACGCAGTACGATGGCCAGCGACAAACAAGGTCTCGCTGCACGCGTGTGGCAGTGACGGTTACGCGCTCCATCCTACTAAAATATATCAAAAAGCGTGTAAATTTTTTATCGACTGGAGTGCGCATCGCTTCTACAGAAGCGGATTTTTCTCGGGCCACTTGAGCGCAACGCTTCGCGATTTTTATTTTTGTCTTTTATTCTGTTGCACTCTTGGCTGTATGGCTTATTATATTGGTAGCTAGCAACATAACGGAGTGTACTGCATTTTAAAAAAATCATTGATAGTCTGTGATGTTTTTATGTAAAAAAAAATCTCAAGTGGTGTCAAGTTTCATCCGTGAGTGTGTGTGTTACAATAATTTGTTTTTATGGGTTTTGTTAAAGGAATATAGCGTGTTTAGTCTTATTGGAACCAGAATTAAGTCTATTTATTTGTCAACGAAAGAAAAAGGTAGGTCATAGATTTCGTTTTTATGTTAAACATGTTTATCGAAAATTTTACGACTTTTGTTTTTGTATGCGTAAATCGCATTTTTCAAAATTTTTACAAAAACTTTCTTAGTATCGCAAATATTTTAAAATGTTGCTACAGTTATCCAGCTATCTAAAACAGTTTTCCGTTTTTCGTAGAAGTACTTCAATAGAACGTAAAGAGTGTTTTTGTAAACGTTGCGTCATGCACCCGCGGGGGGGCGCGGGGTGATAAAAAACCCTGCTCTCCTTCGTTTGTAAAATCCGAGACGGGCCGCGCCTTCAGGTCGTTATCGTTGTTGTTGATGAAATGAAGAATGGAATCAGATTTGGTCCAGATGGAGTACCAGTTAAGTAGAAGTATGTTTGATTTTGGCGGCGAGACGGTGCGCCATGCTTTAAAAGTACTGGTGGTGTGTGTAACTGTGTATGTGTATTGTGTATGTATATGGTGTATTTTATAAGCGCCCAACGACTTATTCGACCCGACAAATTTTTTTCTTTAAATAAAACAAAAACTTAACTAGCCAAAAACGCAACAGGCGCGGGTAAAGTTATCTGACATGCACTCTAAACTTCATTTCTACAGTGCCACAATCTTTTCTGTTCCGGTGGCCAAAATGTGGAACTAACGTGTTTTTTTTTAATGTCACTTGCTGTCAAGTTGATGTCCAACCATAGCGCTGCCAGCGGCTGAAGTCCTTAGAAGTCAGGGCCGGTTAAATTGCTACAAAAAAAGATAAACGTACGTAGCGCCGCTGTCACCGGAACAGAAAAGATTGTGGCACTGTATCTAAAAAAACTTCGTAATATCTATGTCGCAGCCAACTGGTTAAATCCGCCATTCAATTAAACGCCTAGGCCGATCATTTTTTCCGTAAGCTATTTTATCTTCCCATCAGGTTGACGGAGTCACAAAAAAAAAAACCACGAAATTTAAGACGATCGCATCGCTGCGCTGCACCCTTGAATCTCTAACCTATCACGTGTTCTACAGGACTTCCGAGGGGTACATGCTGCCATACTTAACCATCCGCCTGATTTAACCATCCGCCTGCGACATCTATACATCGACAATCTTTTCTGTCCCGGTGACAGCGTCGCTAATGTCGCTATGTATTTTTTTTTCAACTTTTTGTAACAATTTAACCGGCCCTGACTTCTTCAGCTGATCTTCAGCCGGCAGCAGCGCTATGGTGTTACAACAACTTGACAGTAAAATGAAATTAAAAAACAGAAAACTTTGTCGCACTTCTTCTGAGAAATGATTATTGTCTTTTTTTATTTGGCCTTAAAATGTGTTTTCTTTTGTTTTTATTCATTTTATTAAGAATTACATTTGAAACATGTATGGCGCAACTTGCAGTATGGCAGGCGTACCGGTTTTGGCCACTAAGGATTTTTTCACTTTTAACCGCTTAGTGCTTAATGATCTTAAGTGTTTTAGAGAAAATTTATAATGTAGAGTTATAGATAATTTATCGACCTTTAAGGGTACAATCTACGAAGTAAAAAAAATCAATAGTTTTTTTTATTTAGAACAAATTCTGCGGAGGGGGCCAAATACACCGTTTGCTTTGGTTTTGGCCACTTTCATAAAATTACTATATTTATAAGTTGAGTTTATGCTTAATTGATGTCTTATTAGAGTTCTGGACTAAAACACTACATGAAATAGTATTTCAATCACAGCTAGCTCCTTACTACAATTTTATAAGTATAACTTTATCACTTGATTAAAAGAAAATTAGCGGATTGAGGCTAGTGTAGGCTAGTGCCTACACTAGCCTCAATCCGCAAATTTTCTAGTATGTTAGCTAAGAAAAGAGAGTTGTGAGTCTTTTAAAATAAATGAACTTTATGATAGGTTGAAAACTTTCTACTAATGCCAAAGTGGCCAAAGGTGGCACAATGCTAAAATTTCTAGCCCCATTTTTGGCCACTTATTGTTTCCCAACTTTTTGTAAGAACAGTGAAAAAACAACACTTAATCCATCTAGAAGAAACATATTCCAATATGATATAAAATATTAAATAACCATAAAATAATTTTATTGTAGAAAAAAAATGATTTTACAAACTTAACATTTTGATTAAGAATTTTACAAAATGTTAACTTTGAAACATAACACGTGTTTATTTCTAAAATATCGTACTACATAAAAAAAGCTAAGTGCTGTAATTATTAACTAAAAGTCCAATCTTTTATTCGCCATTAATAAATATAAGCAATAATTATTTAATTCCTATTTATATAACTTTAAAGTGAAAAGTGACCAAAACCGGTACAGTGGCCAAAACCGGTACGCCTGCCCTATATAGTAGAATTGTCTTTTGTTTTAAACTAATATTAAAGCTTTAAGTAGAGTTCCTAAGTAACTGAAAATTGTTCACCGCTATGATCATTAGTTCGCCTATACTTAACTGTATTTATCATAACCCATTGTGTAATTGTGATGGAAACTGACCTTAGTCATACCATGTTAAGGTCATTTTTCAATTTGACGACTCTGTATGAAATAAGACAGGGAGAAAAAAACAACCCCTGGAGTTTCTTGCCGGTTCTTCTCCAAGGCCTCCCGCTGTAGGGTTTGCGAACCGATGGCTTAGCTTCTATGACGTTCACAAGTATTGTAAATAACAATCTAAATTGAATAAACAAATTTGAATCTTGAATCTTGAATCTTATAGTTCAGCCTTCAGCCAGACATTGAACCAGAGTGCCAGTGCACTGAAAATCATTATTCAAAACATATAATTCAATTGACACGAATAATCCAATAACTTATAAAAGGTACTAATTTATTCGAGATTTTCACTGCCAATATATTTTTGGACCACCTAAATATAAAATTTATTATGATTTACCCTTATAATAGTAAAAAAAAAAATTAGTCTAAAAGACCGCCGCGCGTCATCTCCGGTTCAAAAGTCCCCATAATAGTGGCTACGTTGCCGCGCAGTATTGCCAAGGAAAGTCTTTGAACCAGTCCCCTGATTCACGAACCGTCGGGAACGCTCCCGACAGCGGAATGTATGCACTGTCCCAGACACTCACTATAGAAAAGACAAAGACAACGCACAGAATTCGAATCCGATTCCGTTTCCGACGGTTTATGAATCAGAGGGTCAGATATGTATGACCCGCTGCGGCGATCGTGTCCACGTTAAACTAGTTGTTGAGTTTGATTATTATTATTGAGTTTTATAACACTTAGGACATGTGACTTTATAGCAAGAAAAATTAGGATATCTAATTATTATAGCACCCGATACTATGACACAAAAGCATTAGAATTAAAGACGATTAGGTAAAACAAAATTTCGTATACGCGAACATTATGGATAGTGATGATTATAGCAAACGCGTTGAGGATTTTGATTTCCGGACGATTGATATTCGGAGAAGAAAGGGACTCCTCATTTTTACCCCTCCGAAAGGGATGAAAATAGGATCCAAAGTTTGTATTTAAAAGTAATTAAGACGATTGTTTAATAGAAGTTCTCTGTATGTATAGAGTAAGCTACGCTACCCAGAATTTAGAAACTGCGAACAAAAAAGAAGTTTATAAAACATGTAATAAGTCAATTATTAGTGCAGTAATTCAAATATTATGCCACTATTTTATTTTTGGTAAATATCGTTACCTAAGCACCGCTAGCAAGTTGTTTTTTTGTCAGTTAAAAAAGTCTTGAGCCCCCAGTACAGGATGGCCGATCATGTTGGCCGACCATGATGGGCCATCGTGTACAGGGCCGGTTTGCGTGTGATTGCCGTCTGCGAGCAACGCAAACTGCTCCTGTACACGATGGCCCATCATGGTCGGCCAACATGATCGGCCATCCTGTACTGGGGGCTTTGAATGTGCGGTAGGTAGGAAAATGTCGACGATTCACAAGTGCATACTTTATGTAATATGTTTATGTGAGTAATTTTTTTATCTTGTCTTACTATTCATATTATTTAAATTAATGACAATAAAAAACATCATATTTGAACACATTTTTTATTAATTCTTTCCCATTGATAATGTTTTTGTTATCTTGAGATACATTTTTATGATATGAATAATTAAATATATATTAATATTTATTTATACTTTTCTTACAATCACACCAATTATCTAAGCCCATAGTAAATTTCAAGAAACTGTGTCTACGTGAACTTGATAACGGATAAATATATATTTAAATACTTTTTTTTTGTAAATACATACTTAATATACATAGATAACACCCAGACCAAGACAAATAGACATGTTCATGCACACAAATATTTGTCTTGTTCGGGAATCGAACCCGAGACCTCTGGCGCAGAAGGCAGGTAGTTGACCTCATCGCCAAATCGGTCGTCAATAATTACATAAATAGTAGTTCAACATTGAAGCGATTTAAAAAACTGGCCACAAGTTTACCTCAATTGCGGAATCATTTCGTTCTTGTATAATCCTACTGCTATGCTGAAGCTTAATTATGAAATATGCTAAAACTAATGCTAATTTACGGACAGGTAATGCTATAAAAAAAATAATGGGTTATAGAATTTTGGTCCAGGTACAAAAGAGTAAGTACCTACATTTCAGGATTTTTCTGTTATTGGTTTAAATCAATTCACTGTGGCACATCAACGATTTCTAACAGTTGGCGAAGTGCCAGAACCAAATTATGGGAATTTTCTATAGCTTGTACCTTTGTACTATTTAGACTAATATTCCAGTCAAAAGTGAGTTTGCCCGGTTACGAGTTTTGACTGTAACATTTTATATGCATTAAAAACTGTAGTGTTATTTCTCAGGAACTACCGAACCGATCTAGAGCAAGTGTTTTTAAAATAATGTTTTTTATTTTTCTGATAATAGGTACAATTGGATTCGCTGTGGTACACCCGCCATTTTGACTCGCATATAAAAAAGGTAGAAAGATAAAAAGATCTATGACGTGTGATATCAAAATTGCGCCCAACTCAGGTACAAATAAAAGCGGGGGGTTTTATTCTGTTTTATTTTCTGGCTTTATTCTGGGCTGATATTCTGTTGAGCGCAGTAAGTAGTACCTAGGTACCTAACATCAGTGACGATAAAAAAAAATAGGATTTCGTTTTATATCGCGATAAGATGCAAAGGTCGGCACCAGGAACGCTAGAAATACCTCGTTCTCCTTATTCTTGTGATCAATGGTTGCATTTGACGGTTGGTGTAAGGTCACAGGTGTATTTTTGGTTCCCGTGGGATGTCGACTGATTACGAACATTGTGTCGCCACAATGAGCGCTGATGAATACTCGTTCGTATTGTGCTTGCGACGCACGTCTTCACCTCCGCACGAACTAAGAATAGGTAAAGGTTTTTCTAAGCTTGCCTACCTTGTGTACCTAACTTACTTCTCACCTATTTTTGGCAATCTAGTCGATAAATTCTAAATGCGGTATGTATTTTTGAGGTTTTTTAGTAATGACCAACGCTTGAACGATGAAATATTAAGAAGTCAACGGGTACAGTTTTAGATGTGAACTCTTGCAGCAGCGAAATGGTTATAAGAATCCATTTCGCTTCAGTTGAAGACAATCCCATTCCATACACTCATCTATATATATAAAATTCAAAGTCCTGACTGACTGACTGACTGACTGACTGACTGACTGAGATATCAACGCACAGCCTAAACCGCTGAACCTAGAGACTTCAAATTTTGCGCATAGATACGTTATATAGTGTAGGCATCCACTAAGAAAGGATTTTTGGAAATCCCAACCCTAAGGAGGTGAAATAGGGGATGAATATTTGTATGAAAGTCCGTCAGTTTTGAAGTTAGGATCTTCAAATTTTGTATTTAGGCTGGCAATTGAAAATTAATATTTACCTGTGTCAGCGTTTTTGACAATTCCACCCCCGAAGGGGTGAAAAGGGGAATGAAATGTTGTATCTGAAAAGTCCTTCATTTAATTTATTATTTAGGCTTATGACCGGAAAGTAAAACAAATAAGCAAAAACATGTTTCGTATTTTTTCGAAAATCAACCCCTTAGAGGTTAAATGAGATAAATAAACCTAAAAATCGATATGGATGTCGTTATTGAGGTTTTATGGGATGACGATTGCAAAAATGGCATTTATTTTGATGTTTAACACGCTGAACATGATTCAACCCCTAAAAGGTTGAAATAGGGCTGAAGCTTTGAATGAAAAATCAGGGGGTAAAATAGACATTTCAACTTGAAACTTTGTAGGCTTACTTTTTAAAACAAATAGGCAACCTATTTCGTAGTTTTCCGAAAATCAAACCCAGGGAGTAAATAAATAGGGTATAGAAACCTAAATCATCTTAAGTATCCTAAAAGTTCTTGGTATCTAAGCTACTCAGATCTAACTTTTTGATTGTGAAACAGACACTTATTATTTACTAGCTTCCGCCCGCGACTTCGTCCGCGTGGACATTCGAGAAAAAACTTAGGGAACCAATAACCAGGATAAAAAGTATTCTATGTTTTTATTTCATAATAATCCGATCAGCCGTTTTTACGTGTTTAGGCGGGTCCTCCCTCACCAAGTGAGCAGCCTCGTGCGAGGCCCGCCGCACGTGGCAAACGTTCTGCCTCGCGCGAGGCTGCTTGCTTGGTGAGGGAGGACCCGCCTAATCACGTAAAAACGGCTGATCGGATTATTATGAAATTAAAACATAGAATACTTTTTATCCTGTTTATTGGTTCCCTAAGTATTTTCTCGAATGTCCACGCGGACGAAGTCGCGGGCGGAAGCTAGTGTTATTATAATATTCGAATTATGAAATGTTTAATGACACACTTTATGACATAGGAAATTAAAAAAAAAAAACTACCTTTACTACCTACCTACCCTTAATAAAAAAGTAACAAATATTATGATTTAAATCCGTTCCTCATTTTTAGACCACTAGTGTTGTATATACGATTATGCTTTTATTTGTTTTATTAATTAAATAAAATTCTAACATAAATGCACTTACTTAACTAAAAAGATTAACTTAAAAAAGTAAAACTGTTTACTTCTTATGAACTTAAAATAAATTGGGATATGAACACTTACTGCTTTCTTCCACTAAAAATATTTCGATGCACCGAGACGTAAGACTGGATACAATGGGACATGAGTTCTATTTCTTGGGAATAAACTTAAAAGTTTATTTATTTATTTATTTGTTTACACTTAATTGTACACACAGACAATACAGATAGACAAAAAAAATATACAAAGGAGACATACAATTGGCGGCCTTATCGCTAAAAGCGATTTCTTCCAGAATATGTTTTATTATTGGCTTGCTTTTTTTGTTTTAGTTCTTCGAAACTAAAACAACCGACATCGCTCGAAGGATTGCTCAGTTGAAGTGGCAGTGGGCGGGACACATAGCGCGGAGAACCGATGGCCATTGGTGAGGAAAGGTTCTCGAATGGCGACCGCGAACCAGACGACGTTCCGTGGGTAGGCCCCCTACAAGGTGGACCGACGATCTGGTCAAGGTCGCGGGAAGCCGCTGGATGCGGGCAGCGCAGGATCGATTGTTGTGGAGATCCTTGGGGGAGGTCTATGCCCAGCAATGGGCGTCGTACGGCTGAAATGATGATGATAATGAAATGTGATTCTAATCTTGATTACCATTATCTATATATATAAAATTGAGGGGACATAACTCACTCATCACGAAATCTCGAAAACTGCTGGACCAACGAAGAAGTAATTTGGCAGGAAGGTAGATTATGCCTAGGAGACGTCCGCTAAGAACGGATTTTAGGAAACTCCCCCCCTAAAGGGGTAAAATGGGGGGGGTTAAGGTTATATGGAACTTCCTCATTAATGGATTTAGAAGCATGAAAATTGGTACTTTGGATACTGGTTACAACTAAAAATGATTTGAGTTAGCAAAGTAAAAAAAACTCCCCCTTAATAGGGTAAAATGGGGAGATAAAGTTTATATGGAACTTCTTCATTTCTGAACTTAGAAGTATGAAAAATGGTATGTTGAATACTGATCATGATTGAAAATTATCTGCGTAAGCGAAGTTAAAAAAACTCCCCGATAATGGGGTAAAACGGGCGGAATAAGCTTATATGGAACTTCCTTATTTCTAAACTTAGAAGTATGAAAATTCGTATGTTGGATACTGGTCACGATTGAAAATGATCTGCGTATGCGAAGTTCCACCGGGGTGTTCGGGGACAGGCGCCAGAAACGACTTTATGCGTACTCTCGAGCGATTTTTGAAAGTCGATTATCTCGGAAACTAATAAGCGGCAGCGATTTTCATACTAAACTTCTATCGCTCATAACTCTAAAACTACGCAACTCTGGTAGGTGGGGTTAGAAGAGGAGGGTCACCTCCCCTTCCCCCTCCTCTTCCCTCTCTCTCGTCTGTCCCGAGGCCTTAATAAGGCGTTTTTGAAAATGGCCGCATCTGTCAAAACCTTATAAGGCTTCGGGGCGATGGAACAATTTGGTACGTTTGTACTCTATTCTGCTACTCCTATCTGTGTTTTACTTGTTTATTGTCTGTGGGATTTGACACTGAAGCGATAAAACGTGACAGTATTAACCAATCACCATTCTTTGTGCCTTTTCTTAACGTCAGTTGACCTTGTAACATATCATTTTTTTAATATGTTACATTCACAATAAACTATGATAGTACCAACCTTCATTTCTGTTTTTTTATCCTATATTTTGTACCTTTACACAACACAGTTTTTATACATCCCTTATTGCAAAGTACATACATTCTCATTAACTCAATTCCAAGCAATAATTGCTAATTTTTACATCTTAGGTACACTTAAATTTGTCAACAAACATCTATCACGTCTGACGTTTGACATTTAATTTTATCAGAGTAAACATCATAATTTTTGAACCATTGGCTCAATCTTGTGAGGAATAGAAGAACTATTTCCACGAGCAATTATCCAGAGATATAAGTCTTCTCATTCTTGCATGGATGTCCAGCTATTTCCATCTCTTTTTCTTATAAAGACACCTTGCGTTGAGAGTCAACACTTCATCAAACTTTAGCGCCATCTGGTGTCAAATAGTGGCAAAGTATGTCGCACATATATTGTCATCTCTCTCACACCTAAATGCATAGCCATCCTGTCATCTCGTTCATGCAACAGCACCAGAACTGACATCTGGCGTAGAGTAGCTCTCTTGCTTTAATAATTGAACTTCTACATATTGAGTCCAGATTATCTATGGTACCTAAAAACTTTTATCAATAACTTTATGAATATCTAATCTACAATGAAAGTAATTAGTTATTTATAATCTACAAATCTTCCTTTATTTGATTTTATATAATTCTTCATTTATCTTTAGCAAATTTTCTTAACCATAGACTATATTCGGATCATTCTAGAAATGTACAAGTGAGCATTGTCTATGCTACTGACTTTGGAAAATTCGAGATTGATGGTAAAGCAAAATGAGTTAAAAACATGATTCTAGAAAAATCGTGGCAGAACATATAAATAGGGCCCATCTCGCCCCAGTGTTTTTTTTGCTCTCTCTGAACCTCTACTTAACTGACTGTGAAAAAGACTGTGAAGCAAAGTCACTGTGAACTGTTATTGCATAGACATTTTTTTTACCTACGTAGTTTATCCCTGATAAACCTCGCTAATTGCGTCCTAAGCTGCATCATTGTGTACACTGCAATTTTCTTGATTGGTCCTCGATCTTCAGCGTCCGGGTAAGTCGATCTGCTAAATGGCAAACAAATTACCAACATCTCTTTATGTCACCGCTTTGGCATAACGCTGTGTTTTCTTCTTCCTCGACAGTTCTTATTCTTGACTGGACTACCTGTCCGGAGCGAGCACCTGCGAAGCTGATACCATACCGGCGAGCCCTCGTTCGCTGACCTTAGGCCTTGAGAGACCGGCGTTCGCAAGCCCTCCTCGGAATATAAATCTCAGGTGTAATCGTTCTTATATCTTTATCTCTTACTACATCTCTCCCTACTCTCTTCGTTTATGAGTTGTCCATAAGCGTGGCGCCCATTAATCGTCTCTAATCTTCTCTTCTCTCATAAGTTTAACTTAACTACATACATATAAGTATTACCTATCTTCCTTTCAATTTTGTAACCCTCCCAACTTGATTTAAACTGCACTTGTGAATTTGTAAAATGTTTAATATTGAATAACAACCCATATTTTAATTTGTGTTTGTATTTGTGTATCCAGTCTGACACGTTGTAAACCTACTTTAAGGATAGCGATAGCCTAGGACTCTTATTCATATAAATTTCTTTTGAAACCTTATTTGTCTAGTTTAAACTTCATTACCTGTCTATCTAATTTTCAACTCAGTGAGAATATTGTAATTTAAGTCCCTCTGACTGTGCGACAAGTGAGCTGCAAAGTAGAATAGTTATCCCCACGCCCTGTATTTCTTGTAAGGACCTAATTTTACATGTAATATAAATAAAACTTCATATTTCATTGTATTTTAATTTCTTTTATTTCACATCAATCCTATAGTTAAAAATCTTAGTTACATTTAGCGCCCAACGTAGTTTGCACTCAATTCTTTGTTGACAGTTTCTCACTGGGTTTCTACCTCTTTTATATTTATTTGTTGTATCTCTCTCTCAAATTGTACCTGTATCAATTTCAGTGATGGAGCATACTGCGTTCTACGGTCTCCTCAAGGACGAGGTCAGCTACGAGCTCAACCTGCGGGGAGTGGAACACGAGCGTGGTGCCACAGCGGAGACGTTGGCTGCCCTGCTGGAGAAGGCTGAACCGGCCGCTGCAGAGGTCGAGGACAAATTTATTGGTTCCCTTAATACGGCAACAGAAATGGAGGTATGTGCACGGAAGTTGGCCGAACTAAGCGCTCTTGTCCCCAACTATTCCACCACTTACACATTTCCATAAATGCTGGGCAAGGTTGACTCACCTCATAGACCGCTTAAACAGACTGACCGGGCAGACCAGGGAGCAAAGACATACTAAATCTTCCTCACTGGAGGAGTTATATAGACTCCGCTTTTGGATGTCGAATAATCCACCGCGCAGTAGAGGTCCCTCCCCGTCAAAACAACACCTATATCCGACTGCTTCCCGTGATGAAGAAAACCGCATCACAGACGTTCGGAAGAACGGTGTCGATGGGGATGTACACTCTGAGGGAGCATCTATCCCTGTCCCTCCTCCTCATCCCTCTCACTCCTCTCCTTTTCTCAGAAATTCTCCTATATTGAAGTGGGGTGTAACTTTTGACGGACACACCTGTGTCTTAGAATTTATTACTAAAATTAAAGAATTAGCTGCCTCCTGCGCTGCCCAAGACCATGAACTGCTCTCAAACTTCTCACATCTGCTTACTGGTGATGCATTGGTGTGGTTCCGCGGTTACAGGGACAATATAACTTCTATGTCTCATTTTTTTGATTATCTAAAAGAGGAATTTATACCTGTTGATTATGACAGACGACTTCTACTGCAAATAAAAGGCAGATTGCAAGATAAATCTGAAGACATAAAAATTTATATCAATCTCATGCTTTATGAGATGTCTAAACTATCTAAACCACTCTCTGAAACTGAGAAGTTGGAAATAATATTATCAAATATGAACACTTTTTATATTGCAAAATTAGCTCTCCATGATTTCTCTTCGACTGCGGAACTCAAATCAGTGTGCTCCAGGCTAGACATAGCAAAGCACAGATGTGAGAATAGAGGTGCCTTTAATTCTGGCAATACTGCTATTGTTCCCGGTTTCACAGTGAAATCTAATCTTACTAAATCGGTAAATCAACCGTTTATTAAACAAAAACCTTTATCGGGAAATGTTGCTACCATCTCCCATAATGCTTATAATTCCGCCATGCTACAAAAAGATAGTGTCACTTGTTTAAAGTGTAGTGGCAAACATCACTATTCAAAGTGTAATGTATACAATACACCTATATGTTTTAAATGTAAAAAACCTAATGTGCTTACTCGCGACTGTACTTGTTCAAAAAACTGAATGAGCGGTCAGTAGCATGTTCTCTCTCTCTTAAAACTAAACTTTCTGAACTAACTAAACATACTACTGACCAGGAATGGCAGGAATATCTAATTTTCTTAAAAAACTTTTTCTCCTCTCAGAAGATAGCTCCACTTTTTGAGTCAAACTTGCCTGACAACCGTGCGTTTATCAAAGTCAACATTTTGGGAACAGAGTGCTTGGCCTTGGCCGATTCTGGTGCATCAACTTCTATACTCAGCAATGATGCGCTAGGGACGCTTAGGGAATTAGGTCTACAGACTCATCTTCAGCCATCTTCTAAAACTCTTAAAGTTGGCAATAACGCTAAACTTAATATTTTGGGATCCATTACGATACCTATTACTTACAAGTCGAATCTAAGACTAATTACTCTCAATGTGTGCACAGATATCAACAGTCCTCTTATTTTAGGTGTAAATTTTCTTAGGGCATTAAACCTATGTCAGGATATTCTGGAATATACGACCGACTCTCAGTGTACTTCTGCTTTCAACTCTTTAATTGACACAAACACACACTTACATGCTTATGAGGATCTGTCGGTTGTACAAAAATCTCAGATTGATAACATTATCACTGATTTTAAAAATATTTCTGCTGATTCTAACAACTTAGGTCTCACTGATCTTGAAGAACATGTCATTGACACTGGTGATCATCCTCCAGTGAAACAAAAATACTACCCTATACCAGTTCACTATAAACAGCGGGTCGAGGCTGAAATTAATGATATGTTAAGAATGGGTATTATTGAAAAAAGTAATTCACCTTGGAATTCCCCTCTCTTAGTAGTTCCCAAACCTAACGGAGACTTAAGGATCTGCCTAGACAGTAGAAAACTGAATAGTGTCACCAACATAGATTCATATCCTATGCCACGTATCCAAGACATACTTGATTCTCTTAATAATGCTAAATTTTTAAGCTCTATTGACCTGAAAAGCTCATTTTTTCAAATTAATTTACACCCAGACTCGCGGGAGAAGACTAGTTTCTCCATTCCTGGGGTTGGGGCTTTCCAGTTTTGCCGCATGCCTTTCGGACTTGTCAATGCATCTGCTAGAATGATGAGACTTATGGATAAAGTCTTTGGACCAGAGTTTGCTGGCCGTCTGTTTACCTACGTTGATGACGTAATACTGGTCAGTAATTCATATGACGAACACGTCGAGTTATTGAAGCGTGTCTATCAACGTTTAAAAGAAGTAGGTCTCACCATCAATTTTGACAAATCAGTTTTCTGCAGATCTTCCCTTAAGTTTCTAGGGTTCATCGTCGACCGACACGGACTACGCACTGACAGTGACAAGGTTAAGGCCATTTTGGAATACCCTGTCCCTACTAACCAAAAAGAAGTCAGACGTTTTCTAGGCATGGCGTCATGGTATAGGCGTTTTATCCAAAACTTTTCTTTAGTAACTGCTCCTATAAACAACCTAATTAAAAAACAGCCCAAGGGCAAAGCTTTTAGTTTTCCGCAGGAAGCTCTCCTTGCCTTCAACGAGATTAAGCAACGTTTGGTATCTGCACCCATTCTTTCTATACCTAAATTTGATAAGCCTTTTATCATCTCTACCGATGCCTCTGATTTAGGTCTCGGTTGTGTCCTCTCTCAAAAGGACGACGAGGGTAAAGAACATCCTGTCGCTTTCGCTAGCCGTTCTCTTACTAAACCAGAAAGAAACCATGCCACTACTGAAAAGGAACTAAATGCTTTAATCTTTGCTCTAGAAAAATTTAGGGGTTATATTGAAGGCTCTCCCTTCCCCACTACGGTTTATACAGATCATAGTAGTCTGAAATGGCTTGTCAGTCTTAAATCTCCTACAGGAAGATTGGCGAGATGGGCAGTCCGGCTTTCTCAATTTAATCTTAAAATTGAGTATCGTAGGGGCTCTGATAATGCCTTGGCCGACGCTCTTTCTCGTTCATTTCCCGTAAATGTCACTTCTGATGACGATCCATCTCAAAACTCCCCTTCTTCTTCTTCTACTACCAAAGACTCTTGGTACCTCAAGAAAGTACAAGACGTCAAATCTTCTCCCCACAAGTTCTCTGATTGGAAACTAATTTCTGATCGTCTCTATAAAAAGATGAAAAATTCCAACCCTCTCTCTGCTGACTGTGAGTGGAAACTCGTGGTTCCTTTCGAATCGCGGCATGACGTCATAGCTAAATGTCATGACCACCCGAGTGCAGCCCATTTAGGCATCTTTAAGACTTTGAAACGTCTCACTCAATCTTATTATTGGCCATCTCTACACAGAGATGTCAAGAAATACATCAAAAATTGTCAAGTTTGCTTGGCGTATAAGAGCACGAATGAAGGTCCCCCAGGCATCATGAAAAATCCCAAACAGGTCCAACGTCCCTTCCAAATGATATCTACAGACATAATGGGTCCCTTACCTCGATCTTATCAGGGCTACAAATTCATTCTAGTAGTTACTGACGTTTTCACTAAGTATACATGCATATTTCCTATGAGGAACTCACTTGCCAAGACAGTAGTTTCCATTATTGAAAACAATATATTTATGAAATATGGAATTCCCCAAACAATTGTCATGGACAACGGTCCCCAGTATATCTCTAATGCCATGAAGGATTTAGTTGCGAAGTATAAAGTTCCTAATTCTTTTTATAACTGTAGGTTCCTGCCACAAAACAACCCTTCTGAAAGGACTAATCGTGTCATTGTCACTGCCATATCTTCCTATGTAGGTACAGACCACAGAAAATGGGCTGAAGAATTACCAAAAATTGAGTTTGCAATCAACACAGCCGTTAGTGAATCCACTGGTTTTAGCCCATATTTTCTAAATCATGGCCGCGAAGCTGTACTCTCTGGTGACTGGTACCCTAACTCTCCACTTAAAGAAGAAGATATTTTGTTTACCGACAGGACTTCATACTCATCTACTCTACCTCATCTTAAAGACATTTTTATTAAAGTAAACTTGAACATGTCCAAAGCCTACTCCAAATATAAAATTCATTACAACAAAAATAGGCGTGATATTGAATATCAGGAGGGCCAGACTGTATGGAAGAAAGAATATCCACTTTCTGATGCTAGTAAATTTTTCACTGCAAAACTTGCTCCTAAATTCACTAAATGTATTGTGAAAAAGAAGATCTCTCCTCTTACATACATTCTGAAGGACTTTCACACATCCAAGGATTTAGGCACTTGGCACATTAAGGACATTTTAAAATCTGTACCTATATAACTACACCTCATCATGTCAGCCGAACGACGCCCACTGCTGGGCATAGGCCTCCCCCAAGGATCTCCACAGCGATCGGTCCTGCGCTGCCCGCATCCAGCGGCTTCCCGCGACCTTGACCAGATCGTCGGTCCACCTTGTAGGGGGCCTGCCCACGGAACGTCGTCCGGTACGCGGTCGCCATTCGACTACACCTATATTTTGCTTATTTCATTTTATTTATGTATGTGATTATCTATAAGTATTTTTCTCTTTTCTCTCTCTTGCTCTGCATCTAGGTACTATCTCCTACTTACCTTATCCGTATGGTTGCCGGAGAAAGAATAGTACCATCGCTCTCCCCTTGCGCGTCGTAAGAGCCGACCAAAAGTCCCATTTTCCCATCCCATATTTTCCTTCATCATGACACCCATTCCCTTACCTTATCCGTATGGTTGCCGGAGAAAGAATAGTACCATCGCTCTCCCCTTGCGCGTCGTAAGAGCCGACCAAAAGTCCCATTTTCCCATCCCATATTTTCCTTCATCATGACACCCATTCCCTTACCTTATCCGTATGGTTGCCGGAGAAAGAATAGTACCATCGCTCTCCCCTTGCGCGTCGTAAGAGCCGACCAAAAGTCCCAGTTTCCCATCCCACATTTTTCCTCATCTTCATACCCATTCCCAAACCCTATTATATATTCTTTTATGTACTCTATTTTTTTTGTATGGTTTTTATTATAAATATATTAATTTTATAGTATCTAGTTTATTCTATGGGACGGCTGGTAATCCCATAAATGAAAAATCAAAAGCCTTACTACTCAGAGCGGATTGTAACTCTGTATAAATATGCCTTAACGACAACAGATTATTCTTATCACACTAGTATATTATACTCATCTATATATCAGAGCGGCTGCGACTCTTAAAATAGGCCATCGGCACTCCATTTATTTATGTATATCCATATTTATCTAGTATACGCACACCTTAAATTTTCGGCAAGGGCGCATGGTACATAGGCCAGAAGTAAGACCCACCGTCGATATCAATTATCTGTATCGTTTATGTATTCCGTTTATTTATATAACTTATTTGTTTACAGCTGGCATGTAGTATACGTATATAGATTATTTTTTTGTTTTTGTTTTGTTTCCTTTTGCCCTTTCCTTTCCTTACTTGATTCCCAACCTACAACTTTCTTTACTTTCCCACTCTACTGTACCGTGCTATCCATTCCTTCTTTCTCTACACAACCTTTTCTTTTTCTACACAACTTTCCTTTCTCTACAATTTTTTTCTCCTCTTGCTCTATTCTTGTTTTATCCATTCCCTTCATGCTTCCTCACGCTTTCGCTTTCTTTTCTTTACTGTGTGGGGATAGTGACCTGTCCTTCACTCACCTCATCCCAGTTCCTTTCTTTATTTTCAATCAATCCTCAATGGCTACCTTGCTGAAAAAGTGTATTATGACATAAGCTTATTTTTAAATGATAAAATAGACATCTAGTTATATGTAGTTCTACGCCTATTAGTAATTATAAGGGTATTGACATTTCATATATTGACATTTTCATATATTGACATTTTCATATATTGACATTTTCATATTGAGATTTTATTTAAGTAAAATTTTATATTAATCATTTAATTGCGGTTCTAGTGTGTACAAAATAATAATGTTCATATACCTTTAAGGTGAATCATGGCTGTACCAATTTTTTTTTCTGTATTTCACTGACATCATTGTAAATACCCATGTTTATGAATGAATAAATAATATGAATATGAATATGAATATGAACGCAATATTAAAAATATTAAAAAATCCAAGATGGCGGCCAACTTTTTTGTTTATAGGCCGATTTTGATGAAACGCGGTTTACGGTACTATTTTGATAAGAAAACAGCAACGCAATATTAAAAATATAAAAAAATCCAAGATGGTGGCCAACTTTTTTGTTTATGGGCCGATTTTGATGAAACGCGGTTTACGGTACTATTTTGATAAGAAAACAGCAACGCAATATTAAAAATATTGAAAAATCCAAGATGGCGGCCAACTTTTTTGTTTATGGGCCGATTTTGATGAAATGCGGTTTACGGTACTATTTTATATCAGAAAACAGCAACGCAATATTAAAAATATTGAAAAATCCAAGATGGCGGCCAACTTTTTTGTTTATGGGCCGATTTTGATGAAACGCGGTTTACGGTACTATTTTGATAAGAAAACAGCAACGCAATATTAAAAATATTAAAAAATCCAAGATGGCGGCCAACTTTTTTGTTGGTTTATGGGCCGATTTTGATGAAACGCGGTTTACGGTACTATTTTGATAAGAAAACAGCAACGCAATATTAAAAATATTAAAAAATCCAAGATGGCGGCCAACTTTTTTGTTTGTGGGCCGATTTCGATGATACTCGGGTTTTGATACTATTTTGTCAAGAAAACAGCAACGCAATATTAAAAATATTAAAAAAATCCAAGATGGCTGCCAACTTTTTTGTTTATGGGCCGATTTTGATGAAACGCAGTTAACGGTACTATTTTGATAAGAAAACAGCAACGCAATATTAAAAATATTAAAAAATCCAAGATGGCAGCCAACTTTTTTGTTTATAGGCCGATTTTGATGAAACGCGGTTTACGGTACTATTTTGATAAGAAAACAGCAACGCAAAAAATATAAAAAAATCCAAGATGTTGGCCAACTTTTTTGTTTATGGGCCGATTTTGATGAAACGCGGTTTACGGTACTATTTTGATAAGAAAACAGCAACGCAATATTAAAAATATTGAAAAATCCAAGATGGCGGCCAACTTTTTTGTTTATGGGCCGATTTTGATGAAACGCGGTTTACGGTACTATTTTGATAAGAAAACAGCAACGCAATATTAAAAATATTGAAAAATCCAAGATGGCGGCCAACTTTTTTGTTTATGGGCCGATTTTGATGAAACGCGGTTTACGGTACTATTTTGATAAGAAAACAGCAACGCAATATTAAAAATATTGAAAAATCCAAGATGGCGGCCAACTTTTTTGTTTATGGGCCGATTTTGATGAAACGCGGTTTACGGTACTATTTTGATAAGAAAACAGCAACGCAATGTTAAAAATATAAAAAAATCCAAGATGGCGGCCAACTTTTTTGTTGGTTTATGGGCCGATTTTGATAAAAGTTAATTTTTGGAACTACTTTAACATGAAAACAGTAAAATTGACTCCAGATGAGAAAACTCTTCAACAGTCATCAGCACTGACACGAAATTTTATATATGCATTCAATAATGGTGGGTGATCCTGCACCTAAGGTTGGCTCCGGAAGCGAGACCTCTGCAACGGTCAATAGCAATGCCATGAAATTTTGTATAAGCAATCCTTTATGATGGCCTGTTAAGTTCCTGATGGTTTAATTTAGTTCAACAGTAAAAATTAAATAATTATAACTAAAAAAAATTTAATTAATCAAAAAATATACAAGCTTTTATGAGTTTAAACTAAAAAGTTTAATAAATATTTTATTCAGATTGGAATTATGCCGTTTTATATTTCTTAGCTTCCAAAGCTCCTTCGTCTATATCAAAATAATCCCATATCACAATTAGGTACATATTTTATAACCCTGAAACTTTATATCATTTACTTACTGTGCCCGCGACTTCGGCCGCGTGGTATGGTGACTTTCGGCATCATTTTTTATTTTTCGGCTTATTATTTTGCAAATACACTTAAGGCATAATCAAACGAGGGACTTTTGTCCCCGGCGGACAAAAAGTCCCTGTACGTCCAAAATATGTCCTCCGAGGACTTGTCGCGGACTCAACGCAAGCGGTGTGCGGTCATTTGTTGCACGGAAACGTACTTCACTATCGAGCGCTCAATGCAGACTAAAGTTCGTTGTGTGCGTTGTTGCGCCTAGTTACGTTCGTTCTATTTTTTTCGCGGACTACCGCAAACTTTTGTCCAGTCCAGTCTCTCAGTGTCCGCGGTAATTTCGCGGACTTTTTGTCCGCGGTACTTTTAGTTCCTCGTGTGCGTTATCCGACACAATTTGTAAGAGATCTATATCGATGGACAAAAAAGTACCCGGAGGACTGTCCGTCGTCTGATTAGGCCTATAGGCATATTCCCCGTTCCCCCACATACGCTGCGCTACGCCGCCGCCGCTCATTGTGTATGGTGCGCGGCGTTTGGCAAGTTTCTTACTTCCGTTAATTTCAGTTTCACATTTTGTAATGACTCCGTAAATCTCTGTATTTCTATTATCATTGTATTTTGTGGGCCGTAAGCTTTTTGTCGACGTCATTACACAAAAACTTTCATTCCCTATTTTTACCACCTGCTTAGTTTTCAATACTTACAGTGATTTTGCTCCACCAATTTTAAATCAAAAGTTAGAATCGCACCGTCCTTTTTTTAATGCTCTTCTCTGTGCCAACTCTAGAAGCTACCGTGTAAATGCAATCTGTGACAGGTTCGAATAAAAATGGAGATTTTTAGTGGCAGTGAAAATATTATAATATTATAGTTTTATTTATTCGAACGCATCGAATTAGTGGACACAACCTTTAGAGTAAAATTTATACAAACATTGAATGTCGTATTTATTTGTATCTAATCTAAAGCCTAAATAATAAGTTTCAAGTTTCTAGCTTTAAAATTAACGTAATTTTCATACAAATTTTCATCTCCTATTTCAACCCCTTACAAACCTTTTTTCGCATTAAAAAGCAGCCTATGTTTTTTCTCAGGCTCTACAAATACAAATACAAATTCTTTATTTGCTAAAAAATAGGGTGGTAAAGCTTTGATGTTACTTTGTTTCAATTTGTTCTTATCCTATTTATCCATTTATATAGCATGCAAATGTCCTTGTTACAATTATTTAAAATGAAAGTAATAAAAGAACAATAATCCACAATGTCAAAGTCACAAATTACAAATAATTAAATCACACATTACAAAATCATTAAAATATTACAATTTTATATTAATTTTTTATCAAAAAATAAAATCTAAATGTCAGGATCACACAAGTATTCATTTATAGTGTAATAGGCTTTTTCTAACAAAAATTTCTTAAGGTGCATTTTAAATTTCATTACATCATTTATATCTCGTATGTCCTTTGGTATTTTATTAAAAAAAATTGCAGCAATACCATAAATATTATTATGAAAAAGAGCAGTTTTTGTGCGGTATTTGACGCAGTTTGTCTTTGCGTCTTGACGATGAAAATTTTTCAAATAAACACAAGTTAGACTACACAGAAAAACCTACTTCATGTCACTGCACGGCACTGTCATAATTTTTAAACCAAATTTCATTGAAATCGGTTCAGTAGTTTAGGTGTGATTGCGTAACACACAGACAGACAGAGTTACTTTTGCATTTAAAACATTTGGGTACGTAGTATGTACTATATTTCAATTTATATTAATTGTGTACTAGTCACTGTTTCAAGCTTTCAAATAAAAGCGTGTTACGTTTTAATAACGGCAAAAGAGAGAGAAAAAACTAAAGTTTTTTACATTACGTTCATGTTTTCTTGTCAAAATAGTACCAAAAACCGAGTTTCATCGAAACCGGCTTATAAACAAAATTTTGGCCGCTATCTTGGACTTTTTATATTTTTAACATAACGTTCCAGTTTTCTTGTCAAAATAGTACCAAAAACCAAGTTTTATCGAAATCGGCCCACAAACAAAAAAGTTGACCGCCATCTTGGATTGTTAATATTTTTAACATTGCGTTGCTGTTTTCTCATCAAAATAGTACCAAAAACCGTGCTTCATCAAAATCGGCCCACAAACAAAAAAGTTAGCCGCCATCTTGGATTTTTTAATATTTTTAACCATCTTGGATTTTTTTATATTTTTAATATAGCATTGCTGGTTTTTTTTACAAAATAGTACCATACAAAACCCGAGTGCTGTCAAAATCAGCCCACAAACAAAAAAGTTGGCCGCCATCTTGGATTTTTTTATATTTTGAACATTGCGTTGCTGTTTTCTTGTCAAGAGCTCTCATGAAGACAATTCAAACGAGCCCAAAAATGAACTGGTTACGTTAAATCGTTGAAGAGTTTCATCAGCCACTTCCTGGCTCCAGCAATAGCGCTTGGAAACTACTTGGCAAAAGAGTTCTCATCAAGACAATTCAAACGAGCCCAAATTCAAAGTGGTTACGTTGATTTGTTCAGGAGTTCCATCAAACACTTCCTGACTCGAGCATCAGATCTTGGAAACTACTTGGTACAAGAGTTCTTATCAAGACAATTCAAACGAGCCTAAACTCGAAGTGTTTATGTTGAATTGGTGAAGAGTTCCATCAACCACTTCCTGACTCCAGCATCAGACCTTCGAAACTACTTGGCACAAGACTTTAATCAAGACTATTCAAACAAGCCCAAACTCGAAGTATTTACGTTGAATTGATGAAGAGTTCCATCAGCCACTTACTGGCTCCAGAACTGGACCTTGGAAACTACTTGGCACCAAAGTTTTGATCAAGATCATTCAAATGAGCCCAAGCTCGAAGTGGTTACGTTGAATTGATGAAGAGTTCTATCAACCACTTCCTGATTCCAGCATCAGACCTTCGAAACATTTTGGCACTAAACTTATCATCAAGACGATTCAAACGAGCCCAAAATCGAAATGGTACGTTGAATTGTTGAAGAGTTCCATCAACCACCTCCTGACTCCAGCATCAGACGTAAGAAGTTACTTGGCACAAGAGTTCTCATCAAGACTATTCAAATGAGCCCAAACTCCAACTGGTTACGTTGAAATGTTGAGGAGTTCCTTCGACTGTCTGTAAGATGCTGTATCAGCCCCCAGATGGCAAACATGGCAAATCAAACGCATCAAATACGTAAAGTTACTTTCTGACAAAAAAAAAGTTATTAATTTTTTTAATTTTCTGTATTATAGTGTTTGTTTGTTTGTGTGTGTTTGTGTGCGTGAAGGCACACATATACAGATTAGCTTCGTCAATACCTACGCGCTGGCTTACAGCCGACCCTTAACATCAAATTTAATAAAGGAAAGAATGCAGTAAACTTACTTATACTAGCAAAAATGTTCAATATTACAAGTTCATTACTGATTTAATTGAACATACTTTTTAAAACATAAATAATTTTGTTGTAAATTCTAGCATAAGTTTTGATACTCAGAATCCTATATTATTAGTACATTATAAAAAAAGCATAATAATTTGTTTTTATAATTCCTAATAAACTAGAAACATTAGCACTACCTTAAAAACAACGCGCAGTGTAATATTTTTTTCTCCTTTTTTGGTATAAGAATGGTACTTCTAGGACTAGAAATAAAGTAAATATTTCCAAAAAATCTGTTTTTTGGCCGTACTGAAAAATCAACATTTCCGACTTATGCTTTTTTTCCACTGAGGGTGCGCTGTATGCTGTCTATTGTCTTCATTGTCTTTTAGGACCATATTTTTTGTTTCAAAGTGTAGGTGAGACGGAAGACAGAAACAGTCTACAAAAAAGTGCTAATACTACTATGTCCAGTTTCCTTGGTTGAAATCTTGGTCATTTTGCAGTTTCCATGGCAACAGTAGGATTCACTTGGATTCACCAGCCCTGACTTCCAACTCTTCCAAGCCGTTCATTACCCGGCAACAATAAGAAACTTTTTTTAAATTAGAATTTTGAATTTAGAAGACCGTATACGGTAGTCGACCGTATAAACTCCCATGAGTAGGGTTTGGCGCCAATCCACATTTTATAGCTAATATTTTTTTATTTTTTTTTAAATAAATCATAAATGTTCATGAGTGTAGATAAAGTAGTGTATGAGACTGCACATCACTCGGTATTAAAACACTCGTGGGATACCTACTTATTATTAAAAAACTCGCCTATGCAACCGTCACACTACTATTACAAAACATTTCGTGACTAGATATTTTGTTATTAACCAGTTTGGATAAAATAGGAAGGAGTAATTTCAGCATAATTATAGATAGGTACTGAGAAGCCCACGTATGGGAATCAATTAATAAAAAAATGGAATCCGAGAGAGACAAATCTTTATTGCGGCACCATGGCCGATATGCTCTATCTACTACAACACGCAAGCGCGGAATCGTTCTGGACTAAAACAAATTACTCGCGTAATGACAATGCATTCGATATTTTGAATACTATAAAAAACATAAATCGACCATAGACAAGAATATCTTAATAATATAATACCACAGTACCTACTTAGGTATGTATGTATCTAGTTTTATCTACACTCATGTTATAATATTCGAATTATGAACTCATGCCTGCACGTATACTGATACACTTTATGCCATAGTCAACTTTAAAAAATGAAGCTTATGTATCCGGGTGTTTCATAATGACCATTATGCAACACCCGGATACAGCTGTCACTCATTATAAAACACTTATATTTCTTAAATTTAGAGTCTCCATGGCAACCGTAGGATTTACCGGCCCTGACTTCCAACTCTTTCAAGCTCTTCTTTAGCCGGCAACAATCAGAAACGTTTTTAAAATTAGAATTTTGAATTTAGAAGGAATAGACCGTATAGACTCCTATGAGTGGGGTTTGGCACCAATTCACATTTTGTATTTAATATTGATTTGCTTTATTTTTGAAATATATAATAAATGTAATGAGTGTAGATAAAGTAGTGTATGAGACTGCACATAACTCGGTATTAAAACACTCGTGGAATACTATTAAAAAACTCGCCAAGGCTCGTTTTTTAAACTCCCACTCGTGTTTTAATACCCCTCATTATGCGACAGTCACATAAACTACTATTATAGGTATAACCGTATACCGCACTCTAAATGTTGATAAAGGTCGTACGGGCAAAAAAGTGATTGGATTGTAGTTGTGTAGCGGACTAAATTTGTTTAAAAAGGGTAAGCTTGAATAAAAACGTAAATTTTGCAAACGAGCCAAAGAACAGTTCATTAACCGCATGATTTGACAAGAACCCCGCGATAAAGCAGTATTCATCAAAAACAAATTAAGTTCTGCCCTCTCCAGAGGATTTCACAGGACAATTTGGGATTTATAACAACATTGTTAATAAACGTTTAGCGTCGGTCGGTACACAAAATTATTAAAAGGACAATTATATCTGAAGCTTTTATTTTTGTCGTCATCGATGAGCTAACATTTTATTATTGCTAATGCAGAAAATGAAGTTTAAAGTACCTTTGACCTACCTATAGGGTAAAGTCCATCTATCTTTTGTAAACAAATATCACAGCTTTTATCAATAGGTGTTTAATTCAGAATGGTCGGCTAACATTAAAAGGTTAATCGTTCACATAAAACACGGCATAAAGAACATTTTACCATTCACGAGGCCCGAGTCAGACATCTCGCGTTATTATACTCGTAAAGTTCGCCCTTTCCTTGCATAATGACATGACGAATTGCGTTCGCGATATTTTTACTTCTTTATACGATGAGGTCATTACGCGCCAGTTATGACGTTCATGCCAGGAAGGAGCGTGCTTCCGAATATATTGTTACCGAACATTTTGAGAAATTTGGATGGCGGCAACAGACAGCGGGTAACGTTTTTACGAACATTTGACTCTGAAGTGCAAACTATAGCTCGCGAAAGTTTCTGCTGCAGTCTGCAACAATACACGTTCGCAACTCGATGTGTGTATTTTTTTATTCAGCGTGGAAATTTTTAATAAATTCAGTCAGAGAGATAATGGAGATCGCGAGTTTCGAGTAATAGGGGACGTGTTGGTGGCAAGCCGGTTGAAAAAGTACAAAAGTTGTGGTCCACTCCACTCCAACCAAACAAACTCAGCCGGCTACGGGCATACAGAAATTTATTGCGTGATACATCATGTTCGCCGTTTACCCGTCACGGCACCCCTGAAGTTGAAATCAAACCAGCAATCGTGGTAAACATTTATTAAGCATTTGAATGTAGATGATGTCCAGTTTTATATTTTCTTGCTTTTTCATTAATTGCACGTTTTTTACTTTTAACTTTCAATAGTGATGTAGCTTTAATAATATTATCTAAGAAAAAACAATTTTAAAATAAAGTAGGTATATTCTGTTAATTGAACAGAACGAAAAAGTGGAGCAATACAATATTTAGCTGCATTTTGGCAGGATTGATCATTACCATACCAATATATAGGGCAGGCGTACCGGTATTGGCCACTGTACCGGTTTTGGTCACTTTTCACTTTAAAGTTATTTATATAGGAATTAAAAAACTATTGCTTATATTTATTAATGGCGAATAAAAGATTGGACTTTTAGTTAATAATTACAGAACTTAGCTTTTTTTACGTAGTACGATATTTTAGAAATAAACACCATGTTATGTTTCAAAGTTAACATTTTGTAAAATTCTTAAGCAAAATGTTAAGAGTAAAGGTTTTGAAAAATCATTTTTTTTCTACAATAAAATTATTTTATGGTTTTTTAATATTTTATATCACATTAGAATATGTTTCTTTTAGATAGATTAAGTGTTGTTTTCTCACTGTTCTCACAAAAAGTTGGAAAACAATAAGTGGCCAAAAGTGGGGCTGGAAATTTTAGCATTGTGCCACCTTTGGCCACTTTGGCATTAGTAGGAAGTATCCAACTTTTCAAGCTCATTTATTATAAAAGACTCACAACTCACTAAACTTTTAAGTTAATAATGTTTAGGTTGTCCGCTGTCGCGGTAGTGGAGCGGAGTGGGTCAGCAATGCAGAGCGGAGTCGCACACTGTTTCTGCTTCGGAATCATTAGTATTTGTTAGGGCCACTTTTCACTTAAAAAGTGATATAAATCTCCGTGCTTTATAGTGACACGGTAGAGGAAGTGGAGCGAGCGTGTCGAGTGGATAAGTGGAGTCAGGATGCTTGCCCCGCTTGGCTCTCTCTCTCCGCTACTCTGCTAGGTTTCCTCACTCCGCTTCTTTTTAGGGTTCCGTACCCAAAGGGTAAAAACGGACCCAATTACTAAAACTTCGCTGTCCGTCTGTCTGTCTGTCTGTCACCAGGCTGTATTTCATGAACCGTGACAGCTAGACAGACGACAGTTGAAATTTTTACTCGTGGTCGAGTGCCAATTAAGGCTGGGTATCCCTTAAAATTAAGTAACACTCAACTGAACGTGAAATCGGCGTGTTTTGATTTCAAAGATGGAATCCACCATAGTAGTTAAATGCCCCTTAAAATTAAGTGCCCTTTAAAGTTAAGTGACACTCATATTAACGTGAAATCGGCGTGTTTTGATGTCAAATATAGAAACCACCATCGTAGTTAAGTGCCCCTTAAAGTTAAGTGACACTCATATTAACGTGAATTCGGCGTGTTTTGATGTCAAATATAGAAACTACCATCGTAGTTAAGTGCCCCTTAAAGTTAAGTGCCTCTTAAAGTTAAGTGACACTCATATTAACGTGAAATCGGCGTGTTTTGATGTCAAATATAGAAACTACCATCGTAGTTAAGTGCCCCTTAAAGTTAAGTGCCTCTTAAAGTTAAGTGACACTCATATTAACGTGAAATCGGCGTGTTTTGATGTCAAATATAGAAACCACCATCGTAGTTAAGTGCCCCTTAAAGTTAAGTGACACTCATATTAACGTGAAATCGGCATGTTTTGATGTCAAAGATCGAAACCACCATCGTAGTTAAGTGCCCCTTTAAGTTAAGTGACACTCATATTAACGTGAAATCGGCGTGTTTTGATGTCAAAGATGGAAACTACCATAGTAGTTAAGTGTCCCATAAAGTTAAGTGACACTGATATTAACAACAGCGATACAAACCACCATAGTGGTTAAGTGCTTCTTAAAGTTAAGTGTCCTTCAAAGAAAGATAACTCTTATCTTAAACGTGACGTTGACGTGTTGCTGATGTCAAAAAAGGTAGAAGACGCCGTCATGGATAAGTGCCCCTCACTGAACGTGACATCGACTGATTTTAGCGGTAGAAGACAACATCAAATTCAAGTGTCCCTTAAAGTTAAGTGACACTTATCTCATCCAAACATGACATCGACGTGTTTCTGATGTCAAAGGTAAGAGGCACTATTTGTTTTATTGCCCCAAATACCTAAATTAGCGAATTGACGCTATTGCCTACACAACACTAGCCTAAATCCGCTAATTTTCTTCTAATCAAGTGATAAAGGTATACTTATAAAATTGTAGTAAGGAGCTAGCTGGGATTGAAAAACTATTTCATGAAGTGTTTTAGTCCAGAACTCTAATAAGACATCTATTAAGCATAAACTCAACTTCTAAATATAGTAATTTTATGAAAGTGGCCAAAACCAATGCAAACGATGTGGCCAAAACCAATGCAAAATGGCCAAAACCGGTACATTTGGCCCTCCCTGCAGATTTTGTTTTATATAAAAAAAACTATTGATTTCTTTTTACTTTGTAAATTGTACCCTTAAAGGTCGATAAATTCTCTATAATTCTAGATATAATTTTTTTCTTAAAGACTTAAGATCATTAAGCACTAAGCGTTTGAAAGTGAAAAAATCCTTAAAGTGGCCAAAACCGGTACGCCTGCCCTACTTACGAAAAATTTATACTCGCGCTACATACTTACAAAAAAAGTAATAGAAACTAAGTTTCATTAGTTGTAATTAGTAACATAACAGTAATAAGTAACTTAAAGAAAGATGTACCCTACGCCAGTGCCCCTTTAACCCGGCGTCATGGGGGTGGAAATGAGTAACATGGATATCGGGGTGGGTCTCACAGACCCGTTAATTAGATATCAGTAATTCAATGCTTTTTATATAAAAGTGGTGATATTTCTTTGTATTTAGTTTTTTAAGGTATTCATGTAAATAAATAAAAGAAAAATAATATATATTAATTATGTTTATCATATTTATTAGAGCATTTAAAAACAAACGACAAATATTTATAAAAAAAATATCTGCTACTTAAATGTAATTCTACTATGAATTAACAATCAGTCTTAACATTTTAATGGCACTTTTTTGTAGGTTACTAAATTATGTATGAAAAAAAAACGAAAATTGATTACTCTGAATCATTGTCATTGGTACAGTCAGCACAGAAAGTTACAACATGTTCTAAGCAAATATTTTTGTTGCAACTCTTGCAGGTGTAATTTGTTTTCCGGTCTTTCTTTGCTGGACACACTGGAGGTTCCCCTGAAGATTCGCCAACAAAATTTCCTATTTTTTTTCATTAGTATGCATAAGTATGCATTGCAGCATATCCTCCGTAATAAAAAGGTTCCAACATTCCACTTCAGACATCGCCGATTTTGCTGCTGGCACTACACCTGGCAATTGATGGATTATATTTTCAGATCTGGTTCTGACATTTTGTCTAAAGGCTCCTTATACCAAATCGTACCATCTTTGCCACTATAAAATCTCGAAGAACACTCACGGTTTACATTTGAAGAACTAGTAGATCCAGATGCAGAATGCTCCTCCGACTGTGGCAAACGATTTCTATCCGACAGCGTAGATAGCGGAATATTATCGTCGTCAGACTCTGAGATTTCTTGCTCTGTGTCACTGGGATGACTACGCGCATGCAAATTATCATCTTCCACCTCATACTCCTGGTCTGAGAACACAGAATCTGAGTCAGAGTCTTCTAAAATCGATAGTATTCGCTGTATTTCTTTCTCTTCCCAGTCCATTTTTCTTAAGTACCTACAAAATACACAAATAAAATAGATTTAACTGTATTATAGCAACTTACATTATTAACAACATAAAGAAACTAAAATAAAAGCATCAACACACTGGAAACATTAAAAATAATATGTATACAAAATGGCGCGAAATTGTTACACCAACTGCGGGGATGGGTCTCACATACCTTTTTTAACTTCGTGCACATGTAGCTCCCACTGTGACCGTGACACGACTAATGTGTTACCTGCGACGCATATAACAACTCAACGGCTCCAGCTACTGAGAAGAACGGCAACGCTGCACGCATAGTAACTGAACTATAGGCTAAATAAAATGTGACGGGTCTCACAGACCCAACCCCCATGACGCCGGGTTAAAGGCTGATAATTTTTCTGTAATTCGAGATATAATTTTTGTCTTAAACACCTAAAACACTATGGGCTTCATAGTGAAAAAAATACCGGTCACGAGCAAGTCGGACACGCGCACCGAGGGTTCCGTACCATCATTATATTATGATGAATAGAATAAACTACAACTGTGCTTATGCAACCTGCGAGTAGCTAGGAAGAAGCACATTTTGGTTGTAAATAAAACGTAAAATGTTTTCATCGGCGAGACATATTCGTCCGAGAATTTGCGAATGAGAATATTGCAGTTTTAGGTCAGCGGCATCTCTTGACCGATAGTGGAACTAATGTAATTTTTGTTGAAAAAGTATTTAAACGTAGTCTAAATAGTAAACTGAAAAGTTTACTTTTTAGAGACATCGTTTTATTTTTCCTGTAAGTAATCTATAATGTAATGTATTTTTTTTTACATTTTTCGCCATACGTCGAAAACTTTGCGGCCTAAAAGAAAAAGAAAAAAAAAATTACAATGTGTAAGCAGCGCTCTTTCATGTGATACCACATATGCCCTAGTAGCCCCAATTCGAATTTTTAAGTCCCCCTTTCAGACCCTATTGCAGAAAATACACATATAAGTATTTTTATTTCCCCTTTTATTTGCGAAAAAGTTGGGCAAACGTCATCTAAAACTATTCCAAATTTCAAGTTGATAGCATTAGTAGTTCTCGAGATATCCAGCTCGGACAGACAGACAGACTGAGTCGCACCATAAGGATTCCTTTTTACCATTTGGTACGGAACCCTAAAAATCCTTAAGCTGGCCATTGACGGTCAAATTTTCCTAAAACTGTGGCGTAAAACTCCGGCGTCAATCCAAAATTTGATCGTGAATGTCGAATCGTCACTCCAGAGTTCGCCACGCAATCGCGTCAGTTCGATCGCTTTCGCTGCGCCCGCCCGCGGTGGTGCGGTGGTCGATCGTGCTGCGGTGGTGCTGCGTATGGTTTTTGGTATAAAGGATAAAAACGGGACCCTATTACTAAGACTCCGTTGTCCGTCTGTCTGTCTGTCACCAGGCTGTATAACATGAACCGTGATAGCTAGACAATTATTGTTTAACAGATGATGTATTTCTATTGCCGCTATAACAACAAATAGGTACTAAAAACAAAACAGAATAAAATTAATATTTAAGGGGGGCTCCAATAAAGTAAACGTGATTTTTTGCCGTTTTTTGCTCGATATTAATAACGGCAATAGGTAGACGCTTGAAATATTCTCAGAATATTTAGTTGTATACTCACTTTAAAAATAGATAATTACCTATATTAAAATAAAATTCATATTTAAGGGGGGCTCCCATACAACAAACGTGATTTTTGTCGTTTTTTGCTCGATATTAATAACGGCAACATGTAGATGCTTAAAATATTTAGTTCTATTTCTTATTCGGAATCAGAATCCTTTTTTTTCTTGACAAAAATAAGTAGTACACGATGAGTACACGTCTTTCAACAGCCCGGCCGGTCGAAAACTGAAGAGCCGGTGTCACGCCAGTCAGTGGGGAAATCTAGTTGGCTTAAAACCATTTGGAGTGACGCCACAGTTTTAGGACAAAACTGATCGTCAATGTCCAGCTTTAAAGTGAAACAAAGGGGTCTCCTTGTCCTTACATTCTTAAAATGGCACTTTAAAATCTGAATCCATTAAAATATTTTTTTTGGTAGAAAGTTACTCGAATATGTCTATTCCATTTCAGCTTTTAACTACATCCCAAACTTCTGAATATAGTTACGTAACGCGGAGCGCCTACATCTATCTCGGCGCCGTGAAACAGTGTTTCTTCAATAATTTCATAAAAATAAACGAGCAAATCTCCTCCTCAGCGGAGTGGGAGAGCAGTTCGTGCTTGGAATAAATATCTTCAAAGGGATCGTTTTCAATTTCATGGCTCAATCTTCGGGATCTCAGTGAGAATATGTAAAGGGGCATTTGTCGGTGTCAACACAATGTAATGAGCCCCTTTCGCATTATCTACGTGCTTGAGGATATCGCCATCCACCTCAAGGCTATTTGCACGTGATTTTCTTACCTAAATGTTATCGTATTAACTGTTTAAACTTCGTTTAATAACATTTCCGCCTTTTAATATTACGGCAGTAGTAGACGTTCTTAATTAGAAATGCTATAAAAATACTTGGGTAAAGTAATCCGACGAGTTTAATAAAGTGCCTTTTATGATAAAAACAATTTACTAATATTATTCATTTACTTGTGTAAAATTGTTAATTCCTAATTAAATATTCATAGATTATATAAGTACCTAAGCTACGGACACTGATCAAATATTAATTTCACATAAGTTTTATTTATTTAATTTCACCTTAATTTTTTCCAGTTTTAATAAATTGAATACCTACTATAATTTGCGCAAGTAGTTTTATTTTACATCTAGCTGATTAGATAGAACCTAACTCGAAACTTAAAGAGAGCATAAAATTTTATAAGCATCTGTATTTGATCATGATATAGCAGACAAGCTTTTTGAAGTCTTTAATTGCAGCCTGCGGCTTCATTACACCTTTCCCGGAACTGAATATCTACTTCTAATTTGCTTTATTACGGTTTTATGGAGTACAGTAGAGGAGTTATAATTAACTTTACCAATTTAACGGTTTGGATTAAGTCAACTATCTACTTTCAGATTTAAGTCTCGCTGGCATCTTCAAAGTTGGTGTTTTGTTTAACTTTTGAATAGTTTATTTCGCTTTTGAATGTACCATTAAGTTCCAAATACACAACGTGTCCATGAAATAATAATAGTAGTTTATGTGACTGTCACATAATAGGGGTTATTAAAACACGAGTGGGCGGTAAAAAATCGGCTAAGTGCGAGTTGGACTCGCCCATGAAGGGTTCCGCACACCTACTTAACGTACCGATAGCCTGTACCTAGCCAAAATTCCACTATAATTTTTCGTCAGCAAAAAATAAGTTTGTTTTTCATAATGTTTGTATGAATGACAAAGTTACATTTGCGGTTCTTAAAAATGCGTTATACCTCAAAAAGTGCTTACTATATCTAGTTCAAACTAATTTTCGTTGAAAGTTTTTATTAAGATCTACAGCATAATTTTTTTCTAGTTTTTTCACTCTTTTATTTCAAAAGCTATTTACCACTTTGGAAGTGTATATCTTTCAATATTGACTTTGATAAAAAATGACAACAGAAACCTAATCATCATTTTTATATGTTTTATGACAATATTTTTTTTCAGTTCCATGGGGAGCCCTCCTTAATATTTTTATTTTTTTATTTTTGTTACAAAATCCTAAAGCGGTTCACAGAATACATCTAACTACCAAGTTTCAAGTGTGTAGTCTTAATAGTTTTGGAATAAAGTGGCTGTGACATACAGACGGACGGACAGACAGACAGACAGACAGACTTGACGAAACTATAAGGGTTCCGTTTTTTTGCCATTTAGCTACGGAACCCTAAAAACTACCCTTGGCGAGTTTTTTAATAGTATCCCACGAGTATTTTGATATTTTTGATACTGAGATATGTGCAGTCTCTGACCTAATATAGCTACTATTTTATAGCTTTATTTCAAAAACTAGCGGCCGCCCGCAGTTTCACCCACGTGGTTCTCGTTCCCGTGGGAATATCGGGATAAAAAGTAGTCTAAGTTACTCCTTATTGCATCAGCTACCTGCCAGTGAAAGTCCCGTCAAAATCAGTCCAGCCGTTTCAGAGATTAGCCGCAACAAACAGACAGACAGACCGACAGACAGACAGACCGACAGACAGACAGACAGATAGACAGACAGATAAAAATTGTAAAAAATATTATTTTAGTATATGTACCGTATATACAAGGTGACAGTGAAACTCGACCTATTCCTTGAAAGGGGTTATACTAGAGGTCATTAGCAACAAATTAAGGCGCTACTCGGAAAAATATGGACTTTTTGAATTAAAACTATAGGACGGTTACAGTTGTTACAGATCTGGTAATAAGATATATATTTCTTCATACCTTTATCTAGAATCGTATAGTTTCAAAAACACGATTTTATGATTTTGCCTCGACACTTTTTTATTTCGAAAAGACCTCTAAAAAATACGAAAAGTGAAGATTATTCTTAAATGGGGTTACTTACACTATTGGAAATTGGTTTAATTAGTGGACACCAATAATATTGAGGATCGTATAGAAGCAATTTTTTAAAAATCGCTGTAGTTTTTTAATACGAAGTGATTTTGTGTTTTTTTTGCCTAATCTGCAAAAACGGTCTCGCTCCCGCGCGCGTCGATTTGTCGTTGCTATCTCGCTTCAGCACATTTTTTCCGAGTATCGCCTTAAGTACAGTGAACCAGGGTGCTTACCATCAACTCTTATTGCGGTTTTGTTTAGGACCTAAACTGATCTGCTTCGCTTATTCGTACCACGACAGCTTAATATCAATGACAGCGATTCAGTGATCGATCAAATGACATTTCACAGCCGCTAAGATGTCAGGAACTCTTATTTGACTTATAACCCGGTCGATTTAACATGTCACCTGCAGGTTATACCCGTCCCTCTCACTCTCCGGGCATGACAGAATCGAGTGAAAGAGACGGGTAGAAGAAAAAGGACACAAATCGTTCGGTCATTAACATTTAGCAATTCATTTGCGATCCAGTTTTTAGAAGGTCAGAGTACGAAAGAAAGCAATTCATTTTAGGAACCTATTCTGCATCGCGCTATTTTTGAATCGCTGTCTTAAAGTTGATGGTAGGCACCCTGGGGTTAAAACTGGATGGTTACCGAGTGGTGTCGGTTCTTTGATTTTTTTGAAATTTTCTGAATTGTTACCAAAAGACATAAATTGTGATTAATCTACTCCACCTTAAACATTGAATTGGTATTTTTCTGAAAGCTGAATAATTTGGGATTATTCTAAAAATACCGCATGCGCAAAACTTACATAATCTCAGAAATAACAGGTCCTTAGTAACAATAATTTTTATTTTATGTATTTTTCTCCAACTTCGCCGTAAATTATTGTAAAAAAAGCTGTATGAAAGTTAGCGTACAAATGATCAAATCAAATCAAATCAAATCATTTATTTGCATTAAATAGGGTTACATATCACAGTAATGTAGGTGTTATTTTAATTAAAGTTCTTATACCTATTTAGCTACAATTTTACATATCATGCAAAATTTAATATATAATCCAACTAAGTAGTACATTGACATTTATGTTTTATAATCAAAGAAATCTTTCATAGAATAAAAACTCTGGTCAACTAGCCATTTTCTTAATCTATACTTATAATAAAACTGTAAACGATCCAATTCTGTACATTGAAAAGAAATAGAAAAAAATACCACCTGTACCCCGAGTGTAAGTTTTTATGTCAAGCAAACGCAAACTATTTCGAGTACGTATTTATGTCAATTTGTATGAAAACTGCATAAGCGCGCTACTCGCCGCTAGAGGCGCTGATACAGTTTTCATACAAATTGACATAAATACGCACTCACGATAGTTTGCGTTTTTTGACATAAAAACTTACACTCGGGGTACTGGGGTCTTCTTAAACGAAACAGATACCAAAAATATAGTTTTTGAATTTTTTGTCTGTCTGTCTGTCTGTTGTCCGCGTTTCACACAAAAACTACTGAACGGATTTTGATGAAACTTTTTTGTTATACAGCTATTGGCCCTCGCCAACATATAGGCTATAATTTATTTTGAAGATCGTAATATCTGATGTGGAACCATATTAGCAGTCCAGCCAAACTATGAGATATATAAAAATACCGTCTTAAGGAAAATTGTTAAACGTGATGGGCACTTTCTATTGACGTACAAAGTTTGAAGGTCTGGTCCACCTGATGTGGAACCCTAGCAGCCAGGATAAACTATATGAGATACATACATGGCGTCTTAAGAAAAGTTGTTTCACGTAATGAACATTTTCTATTGACGGAAAAATATCGAAGGTCTGGCACACCTGATGTGGAACACTAGCAGCCCAGCTAAACTATAAGAGATACAATCTATCTATCTTCTATCTATACTTATAATAAAACTGTAAACGATCCAATTCTGTACATTGATAATAATAAAACTGTAAACGATCCAATTCTGTACATTGAAAAGAAATAGAAAAAAATTACCACCAGGGGTCTTCTTAAACGAAACATATACCAAAAATATAGTTTTTGAATTTTTTGTCTGTCTGTCTGTCTGTTGTCCGCGTTTCACACAAAAACTACTGAACGGATTTTGATGAAACTTTTTTGTTATACAGCTACTGGCCCTCGCCAACATATAGGCTATAATTTATTTTGAAGATCGTAATATCTGATGTGGAACCATAGCAGTCTAGCCAAATTATGAAATATATAAAAATACCGTCTTAAGGAAAATTGTTAAACGTGATGGGCACTTTCTATTGACGTACAAAGTTTAAAGGTCTGGTTCACCTGATGTGGAACCCTAGCAGCCAGGATAAACTATATGAGAAACAAACATGGCGTCTTAAGAAAAGTTGTTTCACGTAATGAACATTTTCTATTGACGGAAAAATATCGAAGGTCTGGCACACCTGATGTGGAACCCTAGCAGCCCAGCTAAACTATAAGAGATACAAATATAGCATCTTAAGAGAAGTTGTTCAGCGTTATAAGTATTTTCTTTTGACATACAGTGTATACTAATATTATCAATGTAAAAGTATGTTTGTTTGTATGTCCGTCTTTCACGTCAAAACGGAGCAACGAATTGGCGTGTTTTTTAGTATTTGCGGGAAGTTTAGGAGCTAGAGAGTGACTTAAGTAAGCTTGAAATAAGTTTTTATCCCGGAAAAATATCACTTTCCCTAGGGATAACGTCGTGTAGTACACGCGGGCAAACCGCGGGCGGAAGGCTATGTGATATTTTTTTTTATGTGCTAATATATTGTATCATACCACTGTACTAATATATATTAAAAAATAAATAAAATAATCTATACTTATAATAAAACTGTAAACGATCCAATTCTGTACATTTAAAAGAAATAGAAAATAATACCTCCAGGGGTCTAAAGGAAAAGATACCAAAAATTTAGTTTTGAATTTTTTGTCTGTTTATCTGTCTGTTGTCCGCGTTTGAGGCAAAAACTACGAAACGGATTTTGATGAAACTTTTTTTGTTGTATAGGCTATTGGTCCTCGTCAACATATAGGCTTTAATTTATTTTGACGATCGTAATATCTGATTTGGAACCATAGCAGTCCAGCCAATCTATGAGAGATATAAAAATACCGGCTTAAGGAAAATTATGAAACGTGATGAGCATTTTCTACTGTCATACAAAGTTTGAAGGTCTGGTTCATTCACCTGATGTGGAACCCTAGCAGCCCAGCCAAACTATAAGAGATAGAAATATAGCATCATAAGAGAAGTTGTTCAGCGTAATAAGTATTTTGTTTTGACATACTATCTCGAATATTATTAATATGAAAGTAATCCGGTGCCCCAGAGACTTAAAAGTCGGCACAGTTTTGTCAAGCATGCTACTCCTCTAACGGGCGATGCTTGCCTAGCCTTGCCTAGCTCGATGCATGCTTTGGGAAGCGAAACATCCGACAGCAACACCGACTGCTATAAAGGAAAGACTGCCCCCCGGTCATTGGTTACCGTGGCCAACCTGGAAGTCTCTAAATAGACTTAGAACCCAGGTAGGCCGATGCAAATTTAATCTTTGCCGGTGGGGTTATTCCTCAGATGAAGGATGTGAATGTGGTGCCTCTTCCCAAACTATGTCACACCTTTTGTCCTGTTCAGCGTGCCCTTCATCTTGCACACGCGAGGACCTCTATAACGCCACTGAAAACGCTATACGTGTGGCGCAATTTTGGTCTAACAAGATCTAAAGCCGAACGATCGACACGCTAAGAAGAAGAATATGAAAGTGTGTTTGTTTGTATGTCCGTCTTTCACGTCAAAACGGAGCAACGGATCGACGTTACTTTTAGTATGTAGGTAGTTTAGGAGCTAGAAAGTGACATAGGCTAAAAATATCACTTTACCTCGGGATAACGTAGTGTAGTACATGCGGGCGAAACCGCGGTCGGAAGGCTATGTTATGTAAATTTTTAATGTGCTAATATGTATCATAGCATTCATAGCGCTGTACTAATATATATTAAACTAGCTTTCCGCCTGCGGCTTCGCCCGCGTGCACTTCCCGACCTTATCCCGCTGGAATGTGACATTTTTCCGGGATAAAAGTAGCCTATGTTCCTCTCCAGGCTACAATGTATCTGTGTCCTAAATTTCAGCCATATCCGTTCAGCCGTTTTGGCGTGATTGAGTAACAAACATACAAACATCTAAACTCTCACATTTATAATATTACTAGCTATCCGCCCGCGGCTCCGCCCGCGTGGACTACACGACGTTATCCCGCTGAAATGTGATGTTTTTCCGGGATAAAAAGTAGCCTATGTTCCTCTCCAGGCTACAAAGTATCTGTGTCCCAAATTTCAGCCAAATCCGTTCAGCCGTTTTGGCGTGATTGAGTAACAGACATACAAACATCTAAACATCCAAACATCTAAACTTTCACATTTATAATATTAGTAGGATAAGTAGGATAAATAAATAAAAAAAAACAAAATAGCTTATTTATTAGCCTTAAAAATTAAAAATTATACCGAAAGTCACTATTCCACGCGGACGAAGTCGCGGGCACAGCTAGTACTATTATAAACTTATTATATGGCAATTGCTTAATATCATTAGGTATTTTGTTATATATTTTAATTGCCATCGCATAACCATTATTAAGGAAGCGGGATGTCTTGGGAACAGTATTTAAAATAAGTTTGTTTACGTTTCTTAAATTTTTATTGGTTTTGTCTTTTGTTTGCTGATAGATGTGAGCATTTTGTTTTACAAATTTTCCCATTTCTAAAATATATATACAAGGCAGTGGTAATATATTTAGCGTCTTGAAAAAAGGCCTACAAGAAACATCTGGTGCAATGTTGCAAATGGCTCGAATGCATCTCTTTTGAGCGACGAATGCTTTCTGTATATCTGTGCTATTTCCCCAGATTATCAGCCCATACCTAAGTGTTGATTCTATATATGCAAAGTAGGCTAATATTGCCGTCTTTTTATTTGATATATTTCTAAGGTTATATAAAGCATATACAAATCTATTAATTTTTCCGGCTACTTTCTCTATTTGACCTTTCCAGGTTAGTTTAGTGTCTATATTTAGGCCCAAAAACTTGGTTTCTGTATTCCATTTTATGTGCTCTCCCATTATGTCAATATTAGTCAATATATTATTTTTGAAATTATTAAAATTTATTACATTTGTTTTTTTTACATTAATTATAAGATTGTTATTATTAAGCCAATTTATTATATATGTCAGAGTATTTATAATGTCATCTTTATGTTGTTCTATAGTGCTATCCTTATTAGTAGAGACTAGTACTGAAATATCGTCAGCAAATAAGGTGAACCGATTGTTTGAATCATCCATTATGTCATTTATGTAAAGGAGAAATAACAACGGTCCGATAATGCTTCCTTGCGGAACTCCAGTTTCGTTATGTTCAGTGTTAGATCTATATGTCTGTTTATTGTGTTTAGCATCTATTTGATCTATTTCAACAAATTGAACTCTATTTTCTAAGTAAGATCTTAACCAATTTTGCGCAGGCCCTCTTATTCCGTTAGATTCTAATTTGTCAAGTAGTTTCTTGTGAGATACGCGATCAAATGCTTTGGACATGTCGATAAAAACTACTGAAGTAAAGTTCTTGTCATTAAGGTTTTGTAGAATTTCATTAATTAAGTTATAAACTGCTTGTGTAGTAGACTTTTTTTTTGAAAGCCATACTGTCCTTCACTGAGAATATTAAATTTATTGAAAAATGATGAAAGTTGGTCATACATAACCCTTTCAAAGATTTTTGAGAAAACAGAGTTTAACGTAACTGGTCTATAATTATCAATTTCAAAAGTGTCACCTTTCTTGTACAAAGGTCTTACAATAGATATTTTTAGTTTTTCTGGAAAGGATCCTGTTTCCATTGATAGATTTACTAGGTAAGTCAGTATTGGAATTAACTCTGATTTGCATGATTTTATTATTTTGGTGCTAATATAATCATAACCCTCCGATGGAGTGTTGTTCAAAGTTATAATTATCTTATTTATGTCATTTTCAGTAACTGGGGTCAAAAAAATAGAATGAGAAATTTTATGTCGAGTACATGTGTTTCCTGCTGTAATCTTGTTATTTTTGTTTATGTCAATGAAATATCTATTAAACTTTGAAGCTATTTCTGTTGGTGATTTTATCTCATTACCGTCCGTATGAGTAAAATAATAACATACAGTTTCATAAGCTTTAAAAAAAGATACAAGAGTTATTTACTTTCCCAGCCGTTATTAAAAAATCAGCAAAAGAGCGCTGTAGGTAGGTCAGACATTTCATTACGATTTGTAAATTGAATTTGGCTCGAAAAGGCAACAGTAACGTAGTAAAACCATGTTTGTTTTCAGTACCTACATTTAAAACACTGCCATATTGACTGTCCTACTACTTAGGAAAGACACTTAGTTTTCCTTTTTTATTTGTATATTTAATTCAGATCAAAAAGTCAACAGTGTTATTCAACGAAAATTCCATTTTCAACACTGTGAATAAAATTAAATTATATTAAAAAAACAATACCTAAACAAAAATTACCTGACCTTATCAAGACCAAGTTGTAGTACTGTGGGCCGATCGCCGTAATTCTATGCAGCGCGTCTTGATCACGTTTGCGTCTTGACGTTTGACTCGTATTGCCGTAATGACATAACGACGCACACGTCACGCAAACCTATAGTGCCTTTTCCCACAATCCTGGCTGTTCCGGTGACATTCGTGACAGAGGAGCCACTTGCAATACGAAATTAGCAGTCAGCTGTAATTAGACTATCTGAAATTAGACTGTCATAACTGTTTTAGTTCCAAAGATTATCACCGGAACAGAAAACGTTGTCGCACTGTCAACGCCGCGCGTTATCAAAAACGGGTTTTGCACGTCGACTGCACGTCAACTGCACGTACCTACACCTGACTAATGCGTCATAGAATTACCGCGATTGGGGCGCAGGTAATTCTATGACTCAAATAAAAAAAATGTATCGCGATAGTTTTAAATTTTAAATTGTAGTAACTGAGTGTCTTTATTAAGTAGTGGGAGAGTCATTATGACAGTGTTTCAAATGTACTGAAAACAGATATGGTTTTACTACGTTACTGTTGACTTTTCGAGCCAAATTCAATTTACAAATCGTAATGAAATGTCTGACCTACAGCGCCCTTTTGCTGATTTTTTAAAGATAGATAAGAAAGTTAATAACTTTTGTATTGTACCTTTTTGTAAAGCTTTTGAAACTAGTATGTTGTTTTACTAATTTGTAAGCTAACTTTCATACAGTTCTTTTAATAATTTTGGAGAAAAATACATAAAACAAAAAATACTTTTACTAAAGACCTTTTATTTCTGAGATTATGTAATTATTGGGCAAGCGCTTTTAAAAATGATTAGGAATTATTCAGCTTTCAGAAAAGTATCAATTCAATGTTCAAAGTGGAGTACTGTAATCACAATTTATGTTTTTTGGTAACAATTCAGAAAATTTCAAAAAAATCAAAGAACCGTCACAACTCGGTAACCATCCAGTTTTGACCCCTGGTTCAATGGACTTAATTTGTTGCTAATGACCTCTAGTATTTCATTCGTTCTAGTACCCCTTTCAAGGAATAGGTCGAATTTCACTGTCACCCTGTATAATCATGTGCATGTAGTAAAAAGCGGTTATTTTAATATTACAAACAGACACTCCAATTTTATTTTAGTTGTATAGATAGAAGATAATGGCACAAACTGACAAGATGAAAGAAAAGGTAAAAAAGGCGCTTACTTTGACATTGACCATATAGCTATGGCGGCACTTGATATGTGTTGCCACCTCAAAGATCGCTACTGGGTGTTGCCGTCGCGACAATAACGTGGAATGTAAAAACGTAAAAACTCGCTATTTTGAGAAGAAATAATTTCCTATTCAGTTTAAGTTCGAGTTTTTCAATATACCTACTTACTAAAAACAAAAATTAGGTAAACTCGACGAACAAATTGCTTTATCACATTTAGTTTTAAAATTCTTTGTAAGTCCATTCGCTTAGATAGTGTCGCCCTTTTACGGCACCGGCTTGACACGTGCCGCTTCTTTTCAAAGGATGCCGCCGCATAAACAAAAGAAACCGCGTGCGGCGTACACCCCGCAAATGGAATTGGATTTTGGGCTTCGGCATTTATTAAATTATATTTTCTTAAATAATCTATGTTTATTATAAATACAGGTGGTAACGACGGTTGTGACTTGTGACAATTCGAGCAATGATGAGTAATCATAATAATCATATAAAAAATAATAATAATTATTATAATTTTTTGTAAATCACGTATTTAACTTACTTTTATATAAAAATATCAAAATTTTCCCGAAAAAAGTTCCGGCCCCATACAAAATCAGTTGAATTTTTTTTAAGTACTGCACACCCTTTGCTACACTCCAACCAATGCTTCTTTAATTATGTTCTAAATTCAAATCTCATTATAGGAAAAATTATCACATTTTTCCTCAAGTGATAGCAAAATTCGACGAGTCGTGTAGGCCTTTCGGTAGCTTAGTTGGTCAGAGCATTGGGCCGGATTCCCGGAGGCGCGGGTTCGAATCCCGCCTGAAAGCTACTTATGGGGCTCGTGGTTTTTTACTATCACATTTTTCCTATACTTACAAAATTGCATTGTGAATGCATAAAAATAATATAAAATCTCAATATGGCTGTTTCATCTTAATCGATTGTTAAACATTTGTAAAAATGTTTCTTTCGGATGCGAGGGTTTCCTTACATTGATGAAGCAACGCTGGCCTACAGCGTAACAAGTGATAGCAAAATTCGACGAGTCGTGTAGGCCTTTCGGTAGCTTAGTTGGTCAGAGCATCGGGCCGGATTCCCGGAGGCGCGGGTTCGAATCCCGCCTGAAAGCTACTTATGGGGCTCGTGGTTTTTTACTATCACATTTTTCCTAAACTTACAAAATTGCATTGTGAATGCATAAAAATAATATAAAATCTCAAATCTCATTGTTTTGGACCCTGTTATGAAGCTGTTCAAAATTTAAATCTCATTTATTCCCTCTTGTCATAACAGGTAAAAAATGAATCGTTTTGGACCCTGTTATTAGATAAAAAATCATCGCTTTTCGAATCGATGGGATGAAAAGGTATTTACTGTAACAATCTACAATTTATTGACTGTTAAAATTCATGGACTCGTGCCCTTTATGCAAAAAACTGCACACATGAGCCCTTTTTACACTTAACTCAGTAAATTCAAACAATTTATTTATGAAAGAAATAATAATATTTATTAGAATAATATTTTTAATATTTAAATATTATTAATATTTTAATATTAACCTCCTTAGGACCGGGGTTTTTTTATATGGCCCATTTTTTTATGTAAACAAAGCACTTAAGAGCGCGCTATCGCACTCCCGAACATCTGGTTATACTTAAGAGGTCTTTGGTTACATTTTATGAGTAGCTGATTAGCAAAAGCAATAAAATTAAGCTAATGGACAGTTTTACGACATGTTTTGTTTTTATAATCGTCGTTCAAACTCCACCTTTGTGTAAACAAATGACATTAGTGCGGTCCATTCGAAATAAAAAATTTTCATATACTTATCGATGAAATAACATATAAAAAGTATATATATTTAGAATCTACATGAAAAAACCTATCGAATAAGAATATAATAAAAGGAAAAATAATGTTTTAGTTTTTTTTTGAAATTTTCAAAAATTTAACTAAGTACTTTAATTTTTGAAAAAAATTCAAAATTCAAATTTTTTTATTTATTTTTTCTTCCGGATCACATATTATAGTTTATTTTTACAGTACGACGAGTTTATCTCTCTTTTAAACATCGAAAACCGCATTCAAAAAATAAAAAAACTGCAATAGTTAGAAAAAAAAAGAGTCCCCTACTCTTTTTTTTCTTCAGATCCGCGGCATAAGCCGTCATGGGTCCAATATTTTTAACCATGAAAAAAGCGGTAAATAAACGTCCTACTGACGTAATTTAGACATTGACAGAACTAAGATATTACCATAGACAAGATGTTATACTTTTTTATCTTTTGAGACATAAACCGACCGGCCATACACACCCGTAATAAAGCAGCTAGTTTAGTATGGCAAACTTACAAATTTGAGCAAAAAGGGCACGTGAGAATGCTTGCATGCCCTTTTTGCGATAAACAGTGAAGATGGCACCCACATAACTCGGAAAATATACAGAGTAAATGTGCCGTTTTTGCAGAGAACGAAGATAAAACCTTGGAGAAGTTAATAACGTCAAAAAATCATTTTTGACCGAAAGTATGAAATGTGCCCTTTTTGCAATTAGTGATTCATATATGTTGTAGATCGATAAGGTTTGATATACTTTGAAAGTTCAAATTGTATGAAAATTTAAAAAAAATTGTTTCCGATGAAATACTTATAAACCTTTGTTTTTTATTAAATTGCTGTTTTGCAATTGATTTGTTTCTAGCGCATTTGAATATACCTATATTGATTTAACCTGGTTATGGTTTTGATTTTTCGCTATATTTACAAAAGTTTAACTATGAATAAGTGGCCAAAACCGGCACATTTGGCACCTCTCACACATTTGGTGTTATATACAAAAAATCATTTCACTTTTTTAAATTTTAAAAACGCTTACTTTAGTAGGTAATAAACAAATTCTATCCATCAATATTGACTCTACTTCAAGTATACCTACTGCACTAAAACCCTGAATAACAGTTTAACATGGCTCCTTGGGCCAGCAACAGTTGTTAAAGTAAACTCGTAACGAAGTAGTCAGCCCTCATCATTAGGACATGTCATAAATAACGAGAGGGAATCGCTACGGTTGTCTGTCAAGTCGCGCCACAGAAATATGTATCTGTTTATCGCTCCACATCGCGGCGTGTATCAAACACGCGCGCACAAACGAGAGATCACAGGTAAACATTCACGCCGTTGTATTTCTACAAGATTATTCGTTCGATCGAGTGTTTGTGCAAATTCCTTGATGGAAGGCGCGACACAATATTGCAGGAGACGTTTATGCCACAACGCTCTCTCCTCAAGGAGCGCCGCAATAGTTTCACGTTTGAATTTCTTGAACAAACGTTATTACTGCTCCAATGGCGAAATGTTCCGCTGAAACAATTCACAATAGGGGAACTCCGTCAAAGGGAAAGAAGATTGCCACATTTCAGTAGGTATACGAATTCAAATGCATCCAACCCACGTCGAAGTCATGTTGGCATATGAATAAAATTATTTAACTCGTAAATTTTCGTCGCCTGTCTTTTTTAGGGTTCCGTAGCCAAATGGCAAAAAAACGGAACCCTTATAGATTCGTCATGTCTGTATGTCTGTCTGTCCGTCCGTCCGTTTTCCGTCCGTTCGTCCGTATGTCACAGCCACTTTAATCCAAAACTATCTTAATAGTATCTATCTATCTTATATACATACTTGAAACTTGGTAGGTGGATATATTCTGTGAACCGCTTTAGAATTTGTATCCCCATACATGGACCTGAAACGGAAACAAAATATTTTTACAAAACAAATTCGTGTGGGGTGTCTTTAGATAGGTAAGTATTTAAAAATGATGATTAGGTTTCTGTTGTAATTTTTTATCAAAATCAATATTTTGAAAGAATATACACTTCCAAAGTGGTAAAGTGTGTGTCCCCCCCCCCCTCTAACTTATAAAATAAGAGAGTGAAAAATCTAGAAAAAAATATACCTATGCTGTGGATCTTAAAAAAAATTTAAAATAGCTGTCTTCGATCTAAGATAAGCGTGCAATTAATTCAAATTCAAATTGTTTTATTGCACTCATGTGGTATACATATAGATGACATTACCAAAAAAACAGAACCAAACATGAACCCTGTTAGGGTATAGCAACTTATTAAAATAAATAATAGAAACATTTAAAACAATAACTGGAATATTAATAATTGACAATTAAATATTAGAAATAAAAACTCATTTATAAATTAGGAATGTCGTAAAATAATAGAATAAATAATAGAAACTTAAAAAAATAACAAGGGTATCAACTAAAATAGGTACTAATGATTGATAATTAAATATTAGAAATAATAACATAACTCATTTTTAAATTAGGAACGTAATTTCGGATTTAACTAAAATAATGAAATAATTTAACATTCATTTAAATATCAGAGGAAAAAAAAACCCATTTATTTATCGGAAAAAAACTCTTGCAATGAATAATAACACTTTTCAATCAATATTGTTTTTAATACTTTTTTAAATTTATTTAAATTATTTTCAGTTTTTATTGCTTCAGGGATTTTATTATAAATTTTTACAGCCATTGCATAGGGGCCTGTATGAATAAAATTAAGTTTTGATTTAGGAGGAGCTAATCTTTTGTGTGGCCTTAGTTTTTGGAGACGTTCTTGTTGGGGGAAGAGATGGGAATGATTTTTTACAAAGATACATAACTCTAATATATACATACATGTGATGTTTAGGATTCCTTCATTAGTAAATAATGAACGGCAACTTGTTCTTTCATCTATGTTATAAATAATTCTTAGGCACCGTTTCTGAAGCCTAAATAGTTTTATTGAGTCTACGCTATTCCCCCACAAAATGATGCCATATTGTAACCAAGAGTGTGCATAAGCGTAATATGCGTTTAACGCGGTTTGTTTGTCACTGCATTTTTTGAGTTCGTATAACGCATATGTGAACCTCGACAGTTTAGTGGCAATTTTATTAATATGATGTTTCCAATTGATATGTGTATCGATGTTTATACCCAACAGTGAATAGGTGTCAACTGATTCTAATTTAAAATTTTGGAATGTGCAATCTATTTCTATTTTTGCCCTTTGATATGGCCCGAACTGCATGAGTTTAGTTTTTGAAAAGTTTATTTTGAGATTATGATCGGTCAGCCAGTTGTTTATTTGTAAGAGTATTTGATTTATTTGATTATGTGCTCCAGTGGCGTTTTGACAGGGGATCAATACAGAGACATCATCAGCGAATACTGTGCAAAATGACTGTCTATTACAATAGGGAGGTCATTAATGTAAAGAAGAAATAGAATACAACCGAGTACGCTCCCTTGCGGTATTGATTTCGTGACTTGTAACTTCTGCGATTTGACTTTGTAAATTTCCCCTGTTGAATGGTCATGATGCTCGATTTCTACGTACTGGCTTCTATTTCGAAGGTAAGATTCAAACCAAACATAAGCTGGCCCCCTCACTCCTATACCACACATTTTTTTTAATAATATAGGGTATAAAACCCGGTCGTATGCCTTACTCATGTCTAGCAAAATTCCTACGGCATGTTTTTTATTATCAATTATGTTAAGTGTGTATTGTATATGTTTGAATACAGCTAAAGATGTTGACCTATTTTTCCGAAATCCGTTTTGACTGTCGTTAAATACATTAAACTTTTCACAAAATGAGTACAAGCGAGACGCCATTGCTATTTCGTATATTTTAGAGAAGGTAGACAAAAGTGCTACTGGGCGATAGTTATTGCGATCTTTCCTGTCACCCTTTTTGTAAAGCGGTTTTATTACAGCTAGCTTGAGGTTGTCTGGAACTACACCCTCGGCGAAAGATTGATTAATAAGGTAAGTTAACGGAGGTGCCAACGTTTCAGTACATCTTTTAATCAACATTGGCGGAAGCTCATCATAGCCAAAACTTCTTTTATTTTTTAATTTTTGTATGATTTTTTCGACTTCATTTGTAGTAACTTCACTAAGGTACATTGAGTTTTCGGATTTATTTAACACGGATCGGCCCGGTGGTGGTGAATAAATTAGTGGTTGCATTTTCGGCGTCTCCTATAGAGGTGAAAAATTGGTTAAAGTAATCGGCTATACTTATAGGGTCTTCAACAATATGTTTATTAACGTTAAGTTTGTAGTTTCTAAAGTCTTTTACAGGGAGTTTATTCGTGTTTTCTTTAGTTATTTGCCACATTGTTTTTACTTTGTTATTTGAATTTTTCATTCTTTTTATATTATTTAATTTTTTTGATGACAGTACTGCTTTTTTTAATATTTTTTCATATTCCTTATAGTTTTTATTAAGTATAGGATTGTTAATTTTTATATTTAATACTTTTGGGAGTCTTTTATTTTTACAGGATTTTTTTATTCCTCTAGTTAACCACGTTTTATTTCTTTTGTTTCTTATTTTAATCTTTTCTTTAGGTATTGTTTTATCCAAGACTACTTGTATACATTTAGAAAATGTGTTGAAGTTTTCGTTAGCATTTTTATCAATACAAATAATTTTGCTGAAATCAATTTTTTTTAATTCATTTGAAAATTTTGTCATATTAACCTCATTAAATATTCTTTTATGTGTAGAAAATGTTTTATTTTGTTGATTATTAGTTGTAGGGATATTCACAAACACACTTTTGTGGTCAGAAAGGCCTAACTCTTTTACGCTGACAAGGTCAAGCTTACATTGGAAATTTGTAAATACGAGATCTATGCAAGTTTCACTATGGCTAGTGACCCTGGTAGGCTCTTTCACATGTTGATAAAAATTGAAACTTGACATTAGTTCTAAAAGCTTGTGTTGATGTTACCATCATATCTTTATTAAAATCTCCCGTAATTACTATATTTCTTTTATTATGTTTATTGCGACTTAAAATTTGCAAGAGTTTTTTTAATGATTCAAAAAACAAATCTGGATTTCTTTTTTTATCTGGAAAATAAATAGTGACTATTAATAAATTCAATACTGAAATTTCAACGGCACAGGTTTCGAAAATAGGTTCTATTGACATATTTGAAATTTCACATAGTTCGTTCCACTCTAAGTTATCTTTTAGTAGAATGCAGACCCCCCCACCATCATAGTTAGTCCGGTTGAAGGATGCTGCTAGCTTAAAACCGTCTAGATAGAGGAGATCAAGCTTTGCTGGGGTAATCCATGTTTCAGAGAGGCAGATTACTTGGATGCTTCTTTCTTCTTCAGTTAATGAATCTAGTAAGTGTCGTTTTTTGTTAAAGCTGCAGATATTTTGAGATAGGATAGTAAATTTTCTACTTTCTTCGAAAAAACCGGTCTTGTCTGCGCCGTTCTGGTTGACTGCTACTAGTTCCTTTCTGTATGTTGGACGACGCATTAAAGTTTAGTGAAACACTAGTTTCATCTTTTTCTTTCTCTATATGCTGAGATTGCTGAGAGCTAATATCTGAATCGGGTATTATATCATCAGGTGTCGGTTTGTATTCCTTTCCCTCTATTATTAGCTTGTTGTTACTGATAAAAGCTCGATAACCATTTTTCCTCGCAGATATAAGGTTTTCTATAAGTTTATTTCTGTATTTTAATTGTTCCCCTTCTAGCAACTCGGAGACAGCAATACCTGTATTTTTGAAGGCGCGGCGATTTTGAAGTATAAAGTTCGTTTGGTTCTTGCTTAACAGTTCTACTAGTAAGGGTCTTCGGCGTCCTTTATTGTTGCCTAATCTTTTTATATCCTCCAGGTAACCTGACACGTTAATATTAAGGATGTCTTGGAAAAGGTAAGTAACCCTGTCGTATAATTCCAATTCAGTTTCCCATGAGCTTTCGTCTAACCCATAGATTACAATCTTTTTGTTGGTATTTTGTTCTGTATCGTTTGTAAGTTTTACTTGTTGCTGAGTATTTAGTCCATTCAAGCGATTCTGAATTTTTTCCATTTCTTTTTGTAATTTGCAATTTTCACTCTGTAATTCTGATATTTTATTATTTAAACAAGCAACACTTTCTTGGAATGTTTTTTGTTCCGAAATCAAATTATCCGTTGTTTGTGATATTTCCTTTCTTAAGATAGTCATGTCTCTTGAGATTAATGAATTGATATTCTCCATCAAGTCACTAAGTAGAGACTGCTTATACGCATTTAATTTTTGGTCCAAAAGAGTTTCGAGTTGGTGTAATGTTATAGCTTGGTTTGGAGATTCTTGAATCAGTTCACTGTTCGAAATTGTTGTATTATTGTCCATATTAAGTGTGTTATCCAAAATACTTAGGTCTTCCATGGTGCTTTGTTAATTAAAGTTAAATTGTTGAAATTCTTTCATGGATATGGGAATGAAAGTTTTCCTGGTAGTTTTAATTGATATTCTTTGAGATTTTATATTATTTTAATGCATTCACAATGCAATTTTGTAAGTATAGGAAAAATGTGATAGTAAAAAACCACGAGCCCTATAAGTAGTAGTTTTTCCTATACTTACAAAATTGCATTGTGAATGCATAAAAATAATATAAAATCTCAATATGGCTGTTTCATCTTAATCGATTGTTAAACATTTGTAAAAATGTTTCTTTCGGATGCGAGGGTTTCCTCACATTGATGAAGCAACGCTGGCCTACAGCGTAACAAGTGATAGCAAAATTCGACGAGTCGTGTAAGCCTTTCGGTAGCTTAGTTGGTCAGAGCATCGGGCCGGATTCCCGGAGGCGCGGGTTCGAACCCCGCCTGAAAGCTACTTATAGGGCTCGTGGTTTTTTTACTATCACATTTTTCCTATACTTACAAAATTGCACTGTGAATGCATAAAAATAATATAAAATCTCAATATGGCTGTTTCATCTTAATCGATTGTTAAACATTTGTAAAAATGTTTCTTTCGGATGCGAGGGTTTCCTCACATTGATGAAGCAACGCTGGCCTACAGCGTAACAAGTGATAGCAAAATTCGACGAGTCGTGTATAGTCCATTCGCTTAGATAGTGCCGCTCTGCCACAATGCCGTGCGGGTGTACCGACACTATCTAACCGAACAGACTATAAGCCTTTCGGTAGCTTAGTTGGTCAGAGCATCGGGCCGGATTCCCGGAGGCGCGGGTTCGAACCCCGCCTGAAAGCTACTTATAGGGCTCGTGATATTCTTTGATTGATATAATTGAACATTTGAAACTCGTTTTGATCTCACCAAGATAATGTTTTGAGGTCATACTTCGACAACTTTTGTAAATTCAACATTCGGGGTATAACGATCCCCTTTAGTGGGTATAAAACGATCCCAGGAAGAATTTCACCAAACTTGAAAAACAATTTAAAATTAGTCATGTTTTTTTTTGTATTCCTATCTTTTTGCACTTTTTACAGATCATGCCACGCACATATCAAAGAAAAACCTACCGACAAAACTGGAAGTGAGTTTTCTGTAAGACAAGACAGTTTTCTGTACATGTAGGTAATGGTGCTAAAAACAAAAACGCAGTTAGTGCAGTTAAGACTTTGGGCAGTAAACAAACGGTGTTTACACCTAAGCATGAGAGAACTCGTTGAGAACATAAAATATATTGAACCAAAAATGTATAGGTTAAACAAACAAGATAGTATGGGATCGTTTTAGACACCCAGGTGTACAAAATGATCCTTTAGTAGAGGTTTGGAAAATCTCTAATAAATCTAAAGATATAAATCAAACTGCAATAATGGCATGCCAGTATAACAACACTTAAATGACCTACCCAAAACTCTTTCAATGTTTGCTCTTACTATAATATTTTGGATTCAGTAACCGATTTCCCTTAGGGGGATCATTTTGAACACCTTTCCCCTACTTAGCACTTTTCGACTTTACCTATCACATAAATTTGATATCACTTGTGCCGTTTCTGTCCTATCATGAAGAAGTTTGTAGTGACAACACAGAGTAAATAAAACTAGTGGTGACAATTCCTTTTTTATGAAATCCTACTCATCCTTACTTAAATTTATTATTTCTATACATATAAAATCCTTTGTCCTGAATCACTGACGGATAAACGCACAGCCTAAGCCGCTGATCGTAGAGACCTGAAACTTGGAGGGTGTGTTCCTTGTTTGATGTAGGCATCCGATAAGAAAGGATTTTTCGAAATTCTACCCTTAAGGGGGTGAAAAACGGGGGTAAAGTTTGTATGGGACAAGGTGATTCCTTTGTCCAATCTTCTTAAAATTTTGCATAAACATTCTTTAACAGAATTAATCGAATATGTGTTTCATATTTCATTGAAACTCATCGCTTAACAGGGTTAAAAAGGGATAGAAAGTTATTTTGGGGGTGATTTGCATCGAAGTTGATATCAATACTCCTTAATGCTTTTGATTTTTAATTTCATTTTGTTTTGACACATATTTAAAAACTCAATCCGTTTTTACATGGTTTTTACAGTGCGACGTACCTCATTGCCACCAAAGAGTAGTTATGTGAAAAAAAGCTTCGCTTTGCACGAATGAGCTGTCATAGAACCCATGCCACATTAAAAAGTACCCTAACAAAGTATTTTGGTAGTTCAAGAGTAGGAGAATGTCCGAATATTATTCATACGAAAGTAGCTACTGTTTGTCTAGGTATCGTAACCTTATCGTATGCCTAAACCACTGATCTGACTTTCATGTTTGGTATAAAGTATAGGTAGCGTGCTCGGCCTGCGATCGCTGAGGTTATGTGACTTTCGCAATGGTCTTTCACGGGATGGTTGTTCAAAAATATATGGTGCTTCGGAACTTCGGAAGGCACGATAAGCCCATGGTTCTGGCTGCATTTGAATTGATTGATACCCCATAACTGCAATGGGCCCGTGGGGAAGGTCATGGTCCATTCTCCTTATCCATCAATATGATGGCCTGTACCCCAGCAGCGGGGACATTAAAATGGAATGATGATGGTGCTGATGAGACCTTAGCGAACGCCTATCTACCTACTTTTTGACATGAAATTTTGCGATGTACCCAATTAAATTACTCACGGACGGACGTAGTCGCGGCCGGCCAATCATATTCATATTTCTACTATCCCTAATATTATTATAAATGCGAAAATTTGTTTGTTTGTTTGTCTGTCTGTCTGTATGTTCTGTTTTTACGTCAAAACGGCTGAACCGATTCAGATGAAATTTGGAATGGAGATATTTTGTGACCTTAGGAAGGACTTTTAACCGCGGGAATAAGGATCATTCTCATGGTAAAATAAGTTTTAGCACGGGCATAGCTGTGGAATGGAATTGGTATTTAAGGTGATAGTTTAAGTTAATGGAAAGGATTATATTTAGAATAGGTGATAGGTGATAGGGACTTTTAACCGCGGGAATAAGGATCATTCTCATGGTAAAATAAGTTTTAGCACGGGCATAGCTGTGGAATGGAATTGGTATTTAAGGTGATAGTTTAAGTTAATGGAAAGGATTATATTTAGAATAGGTGATAGGTGATAGTTTAAGTTAATGGAAAGGATTATATTTACAGGTTAAGGCCCTGGGAAAGACATAACACTTTTTACCGCGGGAAAAATCTCATTCCCAATCGAAAATCATTTTAAGCGCGGGCTAATTTGCGGCCAGAAATTGGTACCTATTTAAGTAAATAATTTGAGACCCTGAGAAGGATTATAATAGGCTACTTTTACTTTTACCACAGGAAAGTATCATATTCCCACGGGAAAACCAGTAGGTAGGTACTTATTATTTGTTTGTCCGTCTTGCACGTCAAAACGGAGCAACGGATCAATGTGATTTTTGGTAAGGGGGTAGATTAGGAGCTGGAAAGTGACGTAGTTTATCCCGGAAAATATCACATTCCCTGAGGATAATGTCGTGTAGTACACGCGGGCGAAGCCGCGGGCGGAAAGCTAGTCTATATATATAAAAATGAATCCCTATTTCCCTTGGTCACGCCATCACGCGTGAACGGCTGGACCGATTTGGCTAATTTTGGTCTTGATATGTTCGTGGAAGACCAAGGAAGGTTTTAACGGTGAGAAAATAGGGGAAGGAGGGGCAAGTAGGGGTAGAGTACAAGTAGGGTAGGGTAGGGGTAGGGTAGTGGTAATGTAGGGGTAGGCGTAGGGGTAGAGTAGGGGTAGGGTAGGGGTAGAGTAGTTGTAGGGTACGGTAGGGGTAGCGGTAGGGTAGGGTAGGGGTAGAGTACGGGTAGGGTAGGGTGAAGTAGGGGGTAGGGCCACGGGAACGAAGTCGCGCTCGGTCAGCTAGTAATATTATAAATGCGAAAGTAACTCTGTCTGTGTGTACGCAATCACGCCTTAACTACTGAACCGATTTAAATGAATTCTGGTACAGTGATAATCTAGAGCCTGAGAAAGGACATAGGCTACTTTTTATCCCGGAAAAATATTACATTACCATGGGATAACGTCGTGTAATGGACCGCGTGGACGCGGGTGAAGACGCGGGCGGAAAGCTAGTCTACAATATTTTTGTTTCCGTATTCAGAACGTACTCGCGTCTTCACATATCGCGTTTCAAAGCCGATGTTGATTTGGAGTAACGAAATGACACAATGAGTAGAAAGAGCCCTTGTTGATGAAGCAGTGTTCGACACTGGCGAGGGGATGAGGTGAGATTGCGACCCTTTTGATTACACAATGTTGGCTTTCATCCCTTGTGCAAGTCGCGCTCCGGAAATCTTTTGTGATTCGACTTCGGTTATTGTGGCAAGGAATACTAATACGGGGTAGGTGACGCCGCTGAAATATGTGACGAGCTCAGCTACCACACAAATCATTACTTAAATTCGAACGTTTGAGGGAAAGAAAGAAACTTATTACCAAATACGTTGGTTTTTCTATAAGTATTGAAAATTAAATTATTTAAGCCGTTTTAAAAAATATTCTCATCTGATATTCATCCCCCGTACCTGCCAAAACCTTGTATCAATTCTGTGAAACTTTATTTCGATGTAGGTATAAATTTGATTAATTTAAGGTTTTGAATCTATTTAGTGGTTGCGGTCATGTAACGTAATCACGTTGTTTAGTGCATTATATCCGAGTGCAGTGCATCTCGACTTATCCGGCGGTGGACCGGTCAGAGGCTAAATTAAATTTGTGCCGCCCGTCGGCTCCATGATCTACTGGACACCGCTCACACTTGACCTGCTTCCTACTAACTGAACTGGTTAAACTGATACAGTAGGTACTAAGGTTTAACATCGCAAAGCTTTCTTGGAAATATTCAAAGAAATTGCAAAGCTTATATTCGATCTACTTACATTCTTGGGCAAAGGATTTAAGTTAGTATGTCAAAAGCTCCACGAGAGTGTTTCTCTTCTGATAAGAATTCGTAAGAGCATAAAAATAAAAGTTCACATCGAAGGAACAGGGAAAGTGTCGCGGGATAATATTTGGGATTCCTGTTTTATTTGAGTGCAGACCCTCTGCGAATGGAGACAGAGATTTCCCGAGATGGCCCTATCAAACATTTATGGAGTACCTATATAAAAGGACAACACTTAAGAGCAGTTTCAATAAGTGTTCGGCGTAACAAGAGCGTGACGGATTCGAATACTTACACGAAATCTTGATCCGTTTACCCTTTTCAATCTTTTCCAAACGACTTTCGACATGGAAATAAAATTTTATTTTGTTCAAGAGATCAATATGATATGGAAATAGGGAGTTGTGTATAGTAATGTAAAAATTAACATGATGACACATTTTCAAGATCTTTACTGGTTTCTCGCAAAGATGATGCCCAGTAGGTATATGAAATAATCAGATTTTTTATTTAGTTCCCGAACACTGGTTAACTTTTAGAGACATTATATTGTAGCTAAAACGACTAATTGTATTTATTAAAAACATAGATGTAAAAAATACTAACACATAATACACTTACTGCCGTACTCACAGACGCCAATTAACTTTAATTGACGATTAAGTAAGTCTCTTTCTGTCTCTTTTTTATAACCAGTATTGAATAAAGTAGGAATATATTTAATGCACAATTAAATTTAACTGGCGTCTCTGAGTGCGGCAGTTAGTGTATAATACTAAAATAATTATCATTCAACTACTTTCTCGTGTACATTACATAGTAACAGATCTAATCTCGCTTGTAATATAGCTATTGTGCATTATCTTACTCGCCTTGCAGATAAATGGAATTAATGAGATCACGTTGGGTATGGTGTGCAGTTTGGTTCAGGAATCTTTATATATTGGCCAGCAAGACAAACCGTTTAGATATTGATGCGGTTTGGCCGAGCCAGCAGCGCGAGCGACTCGTATAAATGCAAATGAGCCGATTGTACTCCCGCCCTTGATTAATTTGAAACATTCACCAGTTTCCACCCGTATTTAATAGTTTCATTTTAGTTTCATAAGTGAAGTAATTTATTTGTTGAATAGCTGAAACATTGTGTTTACAATGATTTTATACACAAAGACTAGGTATATTTGGCTTGTCGTTTATAAAATATTTATCGTCACCCAACAAAGAAATTCCATTTTGGGGCGAATATGAAATAGTTCGACTTTGAATTTCCCCGGAGTAAATGTTATTATGGGGCGTTTCGAGTGGTGCAAGTATGAGATGGATGGAAACGGCAATGACTAAGTAGGTATTTGACACAAAAAGTAAGAAAATAAACAAGTACTTACAATAAAAATGAAATGAAAATCAAATATTAGGAAAGAAGTATCAATCCTCAAAGTAGATCCCGGGACTGTTTCTTTTCTAATATTTAATTGTCACTAAACGACAATTAATCAAAAAGAACAAGTAAAATGACATAGGAAAAAGAAAATAAGATTTATTTAATAACGTTTCTGCCTCGATTTCGTGTATGGTAGGTACATTTTAAAACAAGATTTCATGTGACGTGACAAACAACGAATTTTTTTTAATCTTTGAAAATACCTAGATATCAGGAAATTATAACATGATTTGCATTCGTCCATTCGCATTACATTTCGTGGAACATTCTACAATAACAAGTGAGTTATCGTGTCAGATAAACTCGCCGTATATGCCGACAAAGGAAACGTCTCCTTCTGACTAGCGGAAATCATGTTTAATAATATAAACTTACTTTTTGCTGTTTGTACGCTTTGGCATACAAAACTACTTATTATGTTTCCAAATTACGTAGGTACACCTTAAGTTAAATCAACATTTAGAGAATTAAAATAGTACTTATGTTCTTTTCAGCCTAACTACAGATTACTATAGTTACTACGTGTCTAACTAAACCAAACTGAATTACTTACGGTGCAAGAGGAACTAAACCAACAATATACTGGATTTAAATTAGATATCTTTTCAAAATCCAGCCAGTATCCATTAATTACGTGTCAATCAAATCTTATTTTTTCCCTTGTTCAAGACCGAGTCTATCAGTCTTACTTAACGAAGTTATTTCGCAAATTGCGTTGGACAATACAGGTGACACAACAGACTTTGATAAATTCACCAGAAAATTTGGTCAGTGCAAATTTTGTAAAGTGACTTATAATAGATTGAAAAATTCCAGCTTCCTCATAAAGTTCCAGCAAGCATGATTGATAAAGATAATATAATAAAATGCATGTTTAGTGAAGCAATTGATTCATTGATAGTAAATTAAAATGGACGATTTCTTATTTTCTGGATTTGCAGATAGTATTTTTTTTATCTTAATCTGTGCTGTTCTTAATTGATTTCTAATAGGTTGTGTAATGTTCAAATACAGGTTCATAAAAACGTGAGCTAAGTTTTGTAAAATATAGACTTAACTTTCGATGTGCTTTACGTACCTAAAGCAACCTAAAGTCACAAAGTAACTACGCGGGCGGTCGCCCTAGCAGAGAGTCCGCTTAGAACAAGGTGCCATTTTCGTCACGCACACATAGACGTCACATATACAGGCAAAATGGGGCAGTTTGGGACAGTACTCAGTCGCGATCGCGAGTATCGCAAAGAGGTCAGTGATCGCAAGTTCCAAAGAGCATTTAATTGATCACTTCACGTCCGCGCCGCTACGTGTCACTGTGACATTTATATACCTACAAGCTGACCCGGCAAACGTTGTTTTACCATATAATAGTGGACCCGGTCACCAACATCTTGTGTGTGTTTATACACCAAAAGTTGCCTACACCAGACAACAGATAGCGCTAGTTACACACTACCAATAAAGGGGCCCAAGCTTGGTCTCTATTTCCTACATATAAAAAATTACTCTGTGAAGTCGAGTCATTGTCAGATAACTCTGCGCGACAGGGGCATTTTTGGCGCTAGTTACAGTACATTTTTTTATTCTAAGCTTATAGAAAAGATTAGTATTCGATTTTGACCGCGCAGACGTCAGTGATTACATACTCTTTGGAAACGGCAATGGAAGAAAATGACAGTTTTGTATCGAAGTTACGACAGTTAAACGATTTTTCATAGAAAATTACAATTTTTACTCAATTTTCCTGAATAATAAGTAGCCTATATTACTCTCCAGCTCCCAAACTATCCCCATACCAAATATCACGTCGATCCGTTCCTCCGTTTTGGCGTGAAAGAAGGACAAACAAACAAACAAACAAACAAATAAACAAACAAACAAACACACTTTCACAATTATAATATTAGTATGGATATGGATTTTACCAATAATTAACAAAATTTATAACCAATATTATTACAGTTACCTACAGTGTATTTGGTTGTCTAAATACGACTAAAAACTGTGCATACACGTTCATTAAATTTCCAAACGATATTGAAAGGTAAGTTATGTCAAACTGTTTTCTCTTGTTGGTAGGTGAGTATTCCTAGGTACCTACTTTTGGAACTAGCCGCTTTGATAACGACGATCAACCATACACATTCATCTTATCGTTCGCTGGTAAAACGCCAGTATTTGGGTTCTATGGTTTAGTTAAGTAGGTACCTAGATATATTCTTTGTTGGCGCTCGACCGCCGCCCGCCGCCGCTCGGTCACAATCACAACTCGTAGCGGGTCACGCATAGGTACCTAATCTAATTAGACCGATAGTTGTGGAGATCCTTGGGGGAGGCCTATTCCCAGCAGTGGGCGTCGTTCGGCTGACATGATGATGACGCTGGTCCTTATTTAGATGTTATAGTATTCTCAAAACTTCTTGGCGGTTCAGCGAGCACAGCCACAAGTCATGTTGACGAACTTTCAAGTAAAAGTTGTCGTTGAATTTTCTTTTATTTTAGCAGTGTTAAGAGATCCTACTTACATTTTAGAGACTTCAGTCATTGTAAAATGTTTGTAACATTTTACTTGCAGTTATTTTTTTCATCTAAGCGAACGGCAGTGTGCCAGCCAAGTTCAGGAAAGGACGCCAATCATTAAATCCCAAATAAGATTTCACTTGCAGTAAAGTTTTCTTTATCTAGGCGCACGGCCTGTGCCTGCCAAGTTTGGGAGAGAACGCCAGTCATTATACTTACCCCAAATGACATTTTTCTTGCAGTAAAGTTTATTTTGACGCACGGCAGTGTGCCAGCCAAGTTCAGGAGAAAACGGAACACGCACGATTATGCGTTTACCTATTTATTTTAACGTCTTAATCGTAGAAGTGCCATAGGCTATTTTCGTTGCAAAAATAACTAGTTCATTTTAAAAATCAAATGATTTCTTTTCAGACGAACCTTATGTTTAAGAATAATTGATCGAGAAGATGTACACAACATATGGTCAACATATCTCCGAGTTTGTGAGGCCCATTATGAAACCAATTCTATAATCAAGACATCGAACCGAACTGTCCTGAAAAAGGCACTAATCCCAAACTGTAGCTACCTGTAAAAAAAAAAGAATATAAAGAATCGCAAGCAACTGTGGAGACTAATGAATCTTGTACACAATATGAAAACTTAAATGTGACTCAAATTCACAAAAAGCAGCTCACCTTTCTGCAAATTCTCCCAGAAAAAGAAAGCTGAAAAACGATATTCTTGAGTGCAAGAAAAGAGTAAAAAGAACAGCTGCGCCAGAAACAAATATGAACCTGTTTTCATTTCGCTGTTCTCCCGCTGTAGGGTTTGCGAACCGATAGCGTAGCTTCTATGACGTCCACAAGTATTGTAAAAACCAATCTAAATTGAATAAACAAATTTGACTTTGACTATTAAACTATATTTTTTTATTTACCTATATACGATAAAAACACTCAACATAGGTATTTAAATACACTTTCTTGTTTTGAAAATAATAACCACTATTGCTTGATATAGTTCTTGCGTTATAAAGGTTTTTCAATTTTTGAAGATGACAAGTTATAAATTCAACATTTAAGAAAATTAATTATTTGAAGTTCATGAACGAAAAAATTTATGGAACATGTAACCCATTTAGATTTCAACTATTTTTCGCTGAACTTGGCACCCTTTTTACATTTATGTTTTCGTCGAACTTAGTGCCTTTTTCACGTTTATGTTTTTAGTGAGATAACTATTACACCATATTTATATATTGTTCATAGAGTACATTATAACATATAGGATTGGATTGGAATACATTACAACATAATATAGGATCTTGTCTTCGTCGTGTGTGGCGTCGGGACTTTAAATGGATATTAGACCACCATTTAGTTTACCATCTAAGCAGCCTTTAAGGCATGTAAACATGTTTAAGATGTATGTATAAACGAATTGATGTATGTATGATTGTTAACTTATACTACCTACTTCTTTTTAAATTCAGAATCAATACAGAAGCAACCCTAGTGAGTCAGACAAGGATAGGTATAGATTTTCAAAAACGGTGAGAGCGGTCCTTCTGTAAACTCTTTATTTTGTGCTAAAGTGTAGTTGCAGATAGGGGCAGCAGGTAGATACTATCGCAAGCAGGTGGCTTTAACAACCGTATTTGTCATACGAGTACACCAAAATGTTCCAATTTATCACAAAACTGATATTTGTTGTTGTATTCACTGCTTTGTTAAAATTTACGACATCACTTTCTAGTTTTAATTTATCGTTTAGTTAGACTGTGTGTAGTTAGTTGTTCATTAAAAGCGCACGTAAACATTTCCATTCTGTCCCTCGTTATTTGTTTTATGGAAAGAGTCAGCGAAATTTGTCTTGATACGAGTTTCTGACCGTTATTACCTGTGAATCAGCAACTAAATATTCTAGAAACATCTTTAACGTATGCCATACAAATATAGAGATTATTACGAACTTTGTTGTATATATACTCAGGTACTCATATTTTACAACAAAGTTTGTAATAATAACCTATCTCAGATGTAACTCAAAATTTTACAACAAAGCAAAGTTAAACATATAGGTACACAGATGTTTCATTAATTGGAACACTCAAGACATTAGATCCAAGATGTCCCTGAATGCCAATATAATTGTCTGTCGTCACAGGGTAAACAACTCAAGGAGTTCACCTAGAAATAGTGAGGGTCGTTTGGTCCGCGAAGTTTTTATACGGTGCGGCGGGCGGGTCGCATAACGGCCACCTGCGCCCTAATCTGCATAATGTGGACGAGTCGAACACCGGACGCCGACGAGACTCAAAATCAAAAACCGTTGATACCTCTATGACATAAGCAATAGAAGCTTTTAATAACCTGGTGTTGTTTTTTTTCTTTCACTGTTAAATGATGCTGCAGAACGCAACTCGTGTAAGAGTTATTTCATATTTATCAAGTAAATACCATCGACTGTACAAGATCATCACCACCAGATCATCACACATTCAGTACTGAAAATTTATACATTTATTATAATGGAGTTTTAATGTACCTACGCGCTATATGAAAAAAAAGGTTGTGATTCTACCACTGTTGATTTTTCTGACTCTTCGTCGTGGGCCACACTCTGGAGCGGCTCGTCTTGCGTCCGCGTTGAGCGGGAAAAACTAATATATTGAGACGGACGGGAGGGGCCACACTGGCGCGTCCGGCGGTCGCCGCGACCGGCGGCGGAGGGAATAGTACGTGTTCGCGCGTCCTGCGGATCCGCAGGTCGCCTCCGCGCCCCGCGGTCGCTCCAGTGTGGCCCACGACTAAGGGCGTTTGTGCACTACACTGAATTTTACCGATCCGGAAAAAAACGGATGCTTGTATTTTAATAATTAATCATTTATAATAGCAAGAATTTATTTATTTCGTGTAGTTTAGGGTTTAAAACATTGAAACTACACGAAATAAATAAATTCTTACTATTATAAATGATTAATTATTAAAATACAAGCATCCGTTTTTTTCCGGATCGGTAAAATTCAGTGTAGTGCACAAACGGCCTAAGTCTGAATCCGCAAAAACAATATGACAGCTAAACAGTTACAGAAGACATGGTGGGTAATCAAATAATACAGTCTGACGGGGTTTGTAAAGCAGAGCCCTACAAAGGGATATCAAACCCGAAAGTAGATCTAATTTTGAACAAAATGGTGTTAAATTAAAAGTATTGCCACGATTCAATCACTTTTTTATTCTTTTTGTAAAACTTACTATAAATAGTCAGCTAAACAGGGACCGTACTCTGAAACGCAAATCCGAAACTTCGGTTAGCCCCGCCCCTATCACTCGATTCCGTTATGACTCGAGAGTGAGAGGGACAGGGCTAACCGAAGTTTCGGATTAGCGTTTCAGAGTAGGCCCTCTGTTACAGAAGATATTGCGTGTAGTCAAAATAATATCGGCTGACCGCGGCCAGATATCGAAGCGGGAGTGGCGCGCCGGGGCTTGTAAAGCAGAGCCCCACAAGGGGATGTCAAACCCGAAAGTAATTAGATCTAATTTTCAACATACTGCTGCTAAATCAAAAGTATCAATTGCGATTCCATCACTCATGTTTTTATCTGTCTCTTTTGGTAAAATTTACAAAAAAATTGTGACCGGTCGCTCAACAGTTACAGAAAATATGGTGGGTAATCTAAAAATGCCGGCTGACCGCGGCTCGAGGGCGAGGCGGGATTGGCCCGGGGTGCGTCAGGGCAGGACACACGGTGCCTACCGTGATTTTGTTGAGGGAGGTCCAACGAATAAATTTTAAAATTGTTCTATCAAAAGTGTCATGTATTGGCCAATGGTTGGGCATTTGCAGTTTTGCTGCGTTGCCACCATTGCTGCTTCTTTTGATAAAAACTGATGGGGAGAAGTGACGATATGTCAGTTAAACAGTTACAGAAGATTTGGTGGGTAATCAAATAATACAGGCTGACCACGGCGCGAGGGCGAGGCGGGAGTAGCGCCCCGGGGCTCGTAAAGCGAAACCCAACACGGGGATGTCAGGGCCAAGAGTCAACGCATCCACTCCCCTATACTCCACTTTTAAGAAGGAAGAGCTTTTTATTTAAGGCTTGGTGGTGATGTTTATGAAAAATAACTTTTGTTTTCTTATTATTTTCATCATGTAAGTGAATTATGTAACTCTTTGTTGAAAATAAAGTCTTTAAACCTAAACCTAAGAGGAAACACTCTCCAGTGGAAGAGATTGCTGTTATGCAATAAGGCCGACTTTTGTATACTTTTCTTTGTTGTGATTGTTTTTTCTACCTATATGCATTTATTTTTGTGTGCAAACATATTTTATTACTAGCTGACCCGGCAAACGTTGTTTTGCCATATAAATTTTATTGGACACGAACTTCGTATCACATGCCTGACACAATGTCTTAGGTAATACTGAGGTAGGTAGCTCTAAGTCGAGCTTCATGATTAAGTCGAGCTTCATGGGCAAAAATGTCAGTGATTACATACTCTTTGACATACCTTCTCTTTGGAAGCGGCTAAGAAATGACAGTTGTGTGAAGTATGACAGTTTAACGGTATTCTATACAAAATTACCATTTTTATTTTATAATTTTCCTGGATAAAAAGTAGCCTATGTTACTCTCCAGCTCTCAAATTATCTCCATACCGAAAATCTCGTCGATCCGTTGCTCCGTTTTGACGTGAAAGACGGACAAACAAACAAACAAACAAATAAACAAACACACTTTCACAATACGGTATTTTACTGATTTTTTTTTATTTCTTTAAAATGTTTTTCGAAATATTAGCTACACAAAACAAGTTTTCATTTTGAATTATCTTTAATATTTTCAAAGATATAGGACTTCAAATTTTATAATTAGACAAGGACAGGACGCTATCTTAGTGACGTCAGTGGGTTAGTAGCGTCATAGTCACGCCATAGAAGATTTCGTTTTAGAAAGAGACAGCTATAGTCAAAATCAAACAGACTATAATTCTTTTATTACAAAACAGATTCAAATTATTTTTTCACATCTGGTATTCTTAATTGCAATATTTTTTAACGTCATCATTAAATATCTACATTTCAACAACAGTAAAATACCCTATTATAATATTAGTATGGACTAGTATGGATTATTATTCTGCTGTTAAAATTATTGCTGAATTTCCACCACTTCGACTTTCTGTTTAGGTAAAAGCTGATGATTTAATGGTTTATTGACGATATGTCAACTAAACGGGCGTAGAAGTTACTATGAGGTGGGTGATCAAATAATACGTTTGACCGCTCGAAGGCGAGTCAGGAGTGGCGCCTTGGGGCTCGTAAAGCGGAGCCCTACGCGGGGATGTCAGGCCCGAGAGTCGATGTAATTTGGTACATTCTGATGTTAAAAATATGCTGCTGTAGGAATTACGTACACGTGGTTTTTCAACATTAATCATCCGAGGTGAAACATATTTTTGATATAAAGTATTTCACAATTCATGAATATTTTGTATAAATGCATGAAAATCATAATCCATCTTTGAATGCATAAAATAACTTACCAATAGTTTTTACGATACCTATTCAGAAACATTTTAAATCAAATCAAACAAGTACCTATGGTGTGTTCAATATTGAAAAAGAGTTTGCTTTCTCAAATCAATTTGCATAAAATAGGATTGTCAGCGTAACTAAAACAGAATTCGTTTGCAAACTAAAGGCCTCAAATATTTGCCCCTTGATTGTCTTTGTTTACACACTCGTAACTAAAAAAGTGTACTGAAATAACTGTAACACTTGACGGCTTCCTTTGTGCGAGGAGGAAATGCAAACAAATAAAATTCAGTTCCTATGGCGGATACTCGCTTGTTGCCATTTCTGAGGCGCGGCGAATTGTCTTTATTCGACGGGAATGCTTTTCATAAAAACTTAAGGTTAGACAGGGATCTAGGAAAAATGGGAATTGTAGCTCATATTATACAAACCATACTTATTCTTCATCAATGACTTCTGCAACCTCGTGGTCCTGAATGCCATGATGATACTGCCTTGGCGTTTACATCAACTTGCCGCTGCTCAGAAGGGATTTGGTCACCAAATGGCATACTTCGAACTTCCTTACATTTTATTGTCACTAAAACTAAGTATTTGACTTTCTATATACTTAACCTCCCAGGGTGCCTTCCATCAACTCTTAATGCGGGTTTGTTTAGGACCTAAACTGAACTGCTTCGCTTATTCGTACCATGACAGCTTAATTTGCGATCGAGATTCTATTGCGTCAATGGCAAGCGATTCAGCGACATGTCACATAGCTGTCATGAACTCGTAATTGACTTATAACTCGGTCGAGCTAACTTGACACCCACAGGTTATACCCGTCCCTCTCACTCTCCGGGCATGACAGAATCGAGTGAAAGAGATGGGTAGAAGAAATAAGGACACAAATCGTTCGTTCATTGACATTCAGCAGTTCACTTCCGACTTGTGATTCAGTTTTTAGAAGGTCATGGTATGCACGAAATAAAGCAATTCATTTTAGGAACCTATTCTGAATCGCACCAGTTTTGAATCGCTTTCTTATAGTTGATGGTATGCACCCTGTGCATACCATCAAATCAACTTTAAGAAACAACGAAACTACATAAATCAACGCAACAAGGCAACGAAACTACATAAATCAATCAATTCTGATTTTCTCAGATAGCCAGATAGCTCTTAACGCCTTAAACTCGAATATTATAAATTCGAAATTGGTAAAAGACTGCGTAAATAAACTAAATGATCTGGCCAAAGGAATAAAGTTATTCTGAAATGGGTACCAGGTCATTCGGGAATCATTGGCAACGAACTTGAAAGCCAAAGAACTTGCAAGGACTGGAGCTCAAGACCATTAGATAGGACCAGAACCTTTCTGTGGTATCTCAAAGAACCAGGCTATTCAACTTCTAAAAGGCAACCTATTTGGCGAATCAAAAAAGCATTGGTTGATACAACCAGGACTGCTACACGCTAAATCCCTTAGGTATGGAAAGCTACTCGCAAAGCCGAACTGCAGAACTCCTGGAGCTTAGCAGGAAGAACATCTGTGCGATAGTCTGCCCCTTAACCGGCCACTGCAATTAAACAAACACCAATTTCACATGAAATTGAGTGACACTGTAAACAGGAGAGGGAAACACCCAGGCACGTTTTGTGTGACTGCGGGCCCCTTATCCAGAAACGCACACAAAACTTTGTTAGAGTCAAGTGCCAATGTCATTCATACCAATACTATGAAAGACAAAGTTATTTTTTTCTGGCAAAAAAATGACAGTGGTATTTTTGCTAAGTGTACGTAATCGGTACGTTAAGTGGGTACGGAACCCTTCATGAGCGAGTCCGACTCGCACTTGGCCGATTTTTAACGGAGCAATAGTGGCAATAGTAAGAACACAGAATTTTAGATTTAAAGGAGACCCGGCGAGAATAATATTAGCCTGAGCTTAATATTTTACGAAGTCGTACACTTTCAGAAACATGAAAATTAAATTAATTTAAGCTCCTACAATTAACTTTTATGGACACCCGATTTATAAAAGAATGGAATAAAAAGATAAATAAATTTTCAAATGACTGAACAAGGCAAAATAAGTAAACGATTGAAACACTTCATAATTAAATCCGTTTCATTTTACGCAGTAGTCATGTAAAACGAGGTCATTTATTATTTACTTATTATTATATACCCACATCAAAGAAGGTACTTAACATTAATTAAAAACTAGTGAAGATCCGCATGCAAAGCTTAACGTAGATGGCGCCAGCAGCGGCGCGATGACCGCTGTCTAAGTTGTCGGCAATTTGTTTACTGAAGGATTTTCGAGATTTTCTTAAAAAAATTGGGGTGTGTAATATATGATATAACAACATTTCGTATAATACTCACAAATTATAACAACACATTACATAAAATCATTTCATATAACGTTCATTTTGTATAATCAACAAATTATATAAATTCAAAATATATAATTTTAAACCGTATAATGAACATTTGATATAAAAACGTTTCATATAATAAACATTTACTATAACACTTACATTGTATAATATTTAAAACACATAATGGTAATATAACATAACATCATTTCATATAACGTTCATTTAGTATAATCAACGAATAACTATTACTGGCGCTTCGCCGGCCGCTGCCGCGGCACGCTCGCTTCGCTCGCTCGCCTCGCACTTTGTTTTGTTCACAGTTCTAACCTAACCTAACCTATTATAAATTGTTTTGTCACGGTTGTGGCTTTTTATGGCGGGGGGCTTCGCCCCCCGAGCCCCCCTTTCAAGCGCGCTGTAGCCCCGTGCCCCCTTCTCCTTTGCCTACACTATACATTTAATTGACTAAATTGATGATTATATAAAACAAAATTATATCAAATGAAATTATTACATATGATGATTATATGAAATAAAATTATATCAAATGACCGTTATAGCAAATGAGTTCAATATAAAATATTTTTATATAAAATGAGCGTTATGTTAAATGGTATTATATAAAATGATGATTATATGAAATAAACATTATGTAAAATAAAATTAGTTGAAGTGTTGTTATGACAAACGTTAATTTGTCATATGAACGTTATTGAAATGAAATTGTACCAAATGAAATTATATCATTCATTACGCACCCAAAAAATTGATTTGTAGAATTTGTGGTTAGTTTTGACATGTTTTGATGATATGCCTGATGTTGATGTTATTTTAACCCTCTTAAGTCTCCGAGTAGGTAGATACTTACCTACGTCTCTGATAAAATAGTGGTTACTTTCTTTATTTGTCTTTGTTATTACTTACCCATTAATCTATTTTATCATTCATTTATTATTTGTAAATAATTATTTGCGTTGTTTTTAAATAAAAAGTTGTTAAATAAATGGTTTTTACCCTAACTTCTATATTTTTAGGTTATTATACATAATATTATCTACTAGCTGTGCCCGCGACTTCGTCCGCGTGGAATAGTGACTTTCGGCAGCATTTTTAATTTTTAAGGCTAATAAGCTATTTTGTTTTTTTTATTTATTTATCCTACTTATCCTACTAATATTATAAATGTGAAAGTTTAGATGTTTGGATGTTTAGATGTTTAGATGTTTAGATGTTTAGATGTTTAGATGTTTGGATGTTTGTATGTTTGTTACTCAATCACGCCAAAACGGCTGAACGGATTTGGCTGAAATTTGGGACACAGATACTTTGTTGCCTGGAGAGGAACATAGGCTACTTTTTATCCCGGAAAAACATCACATTCCTGCGGGATAACGTCGTGTAGTCCACGCGGGCGAAGCCGCGGGCGGAAAGCTAGTTTAATATATATTAGTACAGCGCTATGAATGCTATGATACATATTAGCAAATTAAAAATTTACATAACATAGCCTTCCGACCGCGGTTTCGCCCGCATGTACTACACTACGTTATCCCGAGGTAAAGTGATACTTTTAGTCTATGTCACTTTCTAGCTCCTTAACTACCTACATACTAAAAATCACCTCGATCCATTGCTCCGTTTTGACGTGAAAGACGGACATACAAACAAACACACTTTCATATTAATAATATTCGAGATAGTATGTCAAAAGAAAATACTTATTACGCTGAACAACTTCTCTTATTATGATGCTATATTTGTATCTCTTATAGTTTGGCTAGGCTGCTAGGGTTCCACATCAGGTGAACCAGACCTTCAAACTTTGTATGACAGTAGAAAATGCTCATCACGTTTAATAATTTTCCTTAAGCCGGTATTTTTATATCTCTCATAGATTGGCTGGAATGCTATGGTTCCATATCAGATATTACGATCGTCAAAATAAATTATAGCCTATATGTTGGCGAGGACCAATAGCCTATACAACAAAAAAAGTTTCATCAAAATCCGTTTCGTAGTTTATGCCTCAAACGCGGACAACATACAGATAAACAGACAAAAAATTCAAAACTATATTTTTGGTATCTGTTCCTTAAAACCCCTGGAGGTATTATTTTCTATTTCTTTTAAATGTACAGAATTGGATCGTTTACAGTTTTATTATAAATATAGATTATTTTATTTATTTATTTAATATATATTAGTACAGTGGTATGATACAATACATTAACACATAAAAAAATTATATCACATAGCCTTCCGCCCGCGGTTTGCCCGCGTGTACTACACGACGTAATCCAGAGGGAAAGTGATATTTTTCCGGGATAAAAACTTATTTTAAGCTTAGTTAAGTCACTCTCTAGCTCCTAAACTACCCGCACATACTAAAAAACACGTCAATTCGTTGCTCCGTTTTGACGTGAAAGACGGACATACAAACAAACATACTTTCACATTTATAATATTAGTATAGACTGTATGTCAAAAGAAAGTACTTATAACGCTGAACAACTTCTCTTAAGGTGCTATATTTGTATCTCTTATAGTTTAGCTGGGCTGCTAGGGTTCCACATCAGGTGTGCCAGACCTTCGATATTTTTCCGTCAATAGAAAATGTTCATCACGTGAAACAACTTTTCTTAAGACGCCATGTTTGTATCTCATATAGTTTATCCTGGCTGCTAGGGTTCCACATCAGGTGAACCAGACCTTCAAATTTTTGTACGTCAATAGAAAGTGCCCATCACGTTTAACAATTTTTCTTAAGACGGTATTTTTATATCTCTCATAGTTTGGCTGGACTGCTATGGTTCCACATCAGATATTACGATCTTCAAAATAAATTATAGCCTATATGTTGGCGAGGGCCATCCAGGATCGTTTACAGTTTTATTATAAGTATAGATACTGTAACGGCTGCCATTTTTACTTACTTCTTGCATTGTTTTATCCATAATAATCGCACAAACTATTAATGTTATGAAAAAATCATTACAATTATAAACAAATATGGTCTATTCAGTTCTATTGTATTTATGTGATAGGAGCTGTCAATGTCAGATACCACTCAGCTGTCGGTTTGTTTGCGAGGTTCCGAAGTAACAGCTATAAACAGCCGCGCGGTCCGTGGCAGCCTGTGATCTGTATGCGGAATACTTTGATTGTAGTTTCGTGCATATTTATATTGCATTTCTTAACGTAACAACATAAATAGTCTATTGGAAGCAATTTTGTCTTACGCGCGCCATAGATTTTTACTAAATTAATCTTCCAGATAATTCTGAAGTCTTCGCGACGTAATTAGTTTGTGCCTTGGCTGTATGATTAAAATCCAATGACAAGTTGAATCTATCTATGCAAAAAAATTATAAACCTACTTACAGCCGGAATGTTCTGGAAGATTTTTAGTATATATATGAGAGAACCCGCTAAAGATTTCTCTTTTTTCTGGTTTTCGCCCCAACATAATTGGGTGAGTGTTTTGTGCGCGTTTTATTTTCGTGATAAATAAATTATATTCTCGGTGCTATAACCTCAAACAGCCGTTCATCAATTCTATTCTTTTACATATTGTTTTCGATGAGATGTTTATTTCGTCATCCAATTTATACTCATATTAACGTACAATTGCCCACACGGTGAACAGAATACTAAATATTCCGGGATCCAAAAGCAATTTACAGCCTAATATTTCCTTGTAACCTTGTCGTGACCGGTACCTGGTAAGAGTGGATTGTATCTTTATTCAAATACATTTTAACTTACACCTTTAAATTGTCCCTCTTGTGCTGTAACTTTTAATTAGTATAACAATAGCCGCTGGCATAAAAGTTAATGTGCTCGGTAGAATCTTTACTTACTAGTAACCTACTTTAAATGACAATATTCCTATCTCAATTGTAGCCCAGGGTCATACCCACTCATACACAGCGGTCGGATTTAGTGAACGCACGTTCATACCTGTTATCGTAACATTTCAGGGTCGTATCTCCGGGCAACATCTCCCCGAGTCTCACCGGTACCTACCTGCTGTACCTGCACCAGTACCTGCCTACTTCGTGCCGCTCTCCACCTGTTCCTGCGCGCCTAACCGCCAGGAACCTGCTCTGCTCCGGCCTACCCCGGACCAGACCCCGCTGCCTCTAGGCTACAGCGACTTCTCCCCTCTTTAGGAAGTCCCTGAGTTAAGTCCTCCCAACTTGTTCTTTGCACTGATCCCCGAGCGACAGAACCCACGGTCTAATTGTGGAAAATAAAATACACTTAATTTCATATACCTACCCTCTTTTATTTCTGACTCGTGCTCTCCGGCTCCTCCAGCCAGGAGCGTTTCAATACTTATAATAATCTATATCTATATATCTATATCTATATACTTATAATAAAACTGTAAACGAGCCGATTCTGTACAATGAAAAGAAATAGAAAAAAATATGTCCAGGGGTCTTCTTAAACGAAACCGATACCAAAAATATGGTTTTTGAATTTTTTGTCTGTCTGTCTGTCTGTCTGTTGTCCGCGTTTCACGTAAAAACTACTGAACGGATTTTGATGATATTTTTTTGTTATATAGCTATTAGTCCTCGCCAACATATATGAGGCTATAATTTATTTTGAAGATCGGTATACCTGATGTGGAACCATAGCAGTCCAGCCAAAATATGAGAGATATAAAAATACCGTCTTAAGATAAATTGTTAAACGTGATAAGCATTTTCTATTGACGTAAAAGTTTTGAAGGACTGGTGCACCTGATGTGGAACTCTAGCAGCCAGGTTAAACTATAAGAGATACAAACATAGCGTCTTAAGAAAAGTTGTTTCACGTGATGAACATTTTCTATTGACGTAAAAATATCGAAGGTCTGGCACACCTGATGTGGAACCCTAGCAGCCCAGCTAAACTATAAGAGTTACAAATAAAGCGTCTTAAGAGAAGTTGTTCAGCGTGACCGGTATTTTTTATTGGCATACAATAATCTAAAGTCTGGTACATCTGATTTCCCCCAAGAGTCCAGATAAAGTTTAAGATATACGAATGCGCCTTAAGGAAGGTTGTTCAGCAAAAGAGCACTATCTGTTTACGTATTACACAGCGTGATATCACAACTGTTACTTTTTACAAACTTCTTATAATATCATAAGCATTCAAATAAAATATTTTCTTAAGAATTGATTGAAGCACAATTGATTGAAAAACAAAAAATCGTAAATAACATAGTTAGGAGTACCTCCACGTGGTGAAGGCGGAAACAGTATAAGTAGGTACTGGCTAAAACTCCCTTTTTAATACTACCTATCTATATAAATGCCTTCGGACTTATGTTATTGTCATGGTTTACGTATACGTTAAATTTGGCACGGTAGCCTTCCTGGTAACGCAGGGGAGCAGCCATCAAATTTTCCGTATATTTTAGAGCTTTAGTTAACATTAACTGGGTTTTGCATTGTTTTGCTTTTGTTAAATTTGGTTGTTGCGACATTCACTGAAATGCCTAGACGAAAAAAAAAACAAGTCTTTCTCAGTATTCAAGAGACTCCAAACGAAAAAGACGAGATAGATCTCAAGAAACTGAGGAAGAACATGAGACACGCTTAGAAGCAAGACGAGATCGTTACTCTGAATCTTTGTTTTTGGAAACAGATATGCAAAGAGAAAACAGATTAGCTGCTGATCGGGAAAGAATCGCTTCTTCTCGTGCCTCAGAGACGTTAATGCAGCGTGAAGCGCGACTTACTGTCACGTTACATCTCGCGAAACTGAGACATTCACTCAGCGTGAAATGAGTCTTATATCTGACCGTGAACGTCACATTTTATCTCGCGAGTCCGAGACACAACTACTTAACGGGTTTTAGTGAAACTTTTTTTATATAGATCTTGGTCATCGGCAACATAATCGGCTGTAAATTATTTTAGAAATCGAAATAACTGTTTTTTATCTTGCAAATTTATTTAATTCCCCGGGATGACGTCGTGTAATCCACAAAGCCGAAGGCGAAGCCTCGGGTGGCCGCTATGCATAATAAGCCTTAAAAATAAAAATGTCGAAAGTCACTATTCCACGCGGACGAAGTCGCGGGCACAGCTAGTACATAATATCTCTGTTGTCCCAGCTTTAAAAGCATAGAAACAATTAACTTTTTTGTTAGTCTAGCATGGTTCTTTATTTATTCGATTTTTTTCATGAACGAGACCTGTAAGTCGAGGTCTGAAAATACATAGAAGTTCGCCAGTCTCCTTTGCACTTCCCTTCCATTACTCAACACTTATCGATTTGTACGGAAGTTAAATTAGTAATAAACATGTATCTATTTTTACAACAACTCTTCTACTTTATGTGCAGTCTATTAAGTTTTTGTGTTTGTTTGTTTTTTACATTTATATATCGAAAGAAGTCCCGGTAGCGGTTTCAATTAGCTTCGGTACTTTGTGTGGTCACAGTAGCCTTGACGACAGTAAACTTCGTTTAAAACCCATAATGTTCGTTATACGACGCTAAAAAAAACAATGAATTTTTTTTCTTCATATATTACCAAATTCAGATTTACAATATTACATTTCGAGCTCCCACACTAGGCTCAGCCTGTCCTGTGGGGGTAGTACACGATTTACAAGAAGCAAAGTAAACACAGCGTCTTCTTACATAACCAAATAATAAAAAATAAATAAGTAAATAAAAAACAAAAAATAAAACATAAGAAGAAATAAAATAATTAACAGTATCTAATATTTACCTAATATTAACCTTAAGATTATTCTGGGATGATGGGATGTGTGTGTGTATGTATGTGTGTGCGCGTGTGTGTGTGTGTGTGTGTGTCATCCGATGATTAACACATTTTCTGTTTTCATGTAATTCCACCTCATTACAGTGTTGGTGACAACCCTTTTTGTTTCTCGAACACTTATACATTTAAAATGGCAAATATCTGCAAGTCTGTTGTATATCAATGGAAAAAGAAAGGTTCCGAAACGATGTGCAAAAGTGGAGGCTGTGAGAATGGTAGGCAGCTTAAAAGTCCGTCTTTGCAATATATTCTCGTATTCATCTGAATTTAACACTGGTTTATGAACAGCTGAAAGAACTCTAACAATGAACAGTCTCCGGACGCTAAGAACCTCAGCCTCCTCGTAGAGAGTATCAGTTGAATACCGAAAGGGTTTTTTGAGTGCTACTTTCAGTACTCCTCTTTGTGCTCTTTCAAGAGGAAGAGTATAGTATCGAGGAAGATGAGCTTCCCCATGCCAGAATACAGTAGTTTAATAGAGATTGACAAAGGGCCAGATAAACGATTTTTAAGGTTTTGCCATCAACTGCGTCCCGTAGGTTTTTCATCACGTAGATTAACTTTCTCACTCTTTTGTATGTTTCAGCTACGTGTGCTCTAAACGTTAGCTTTTCGTCAAGAACCACGCCAAGATATTTTAAGGAGTCTGAACGATTAATTTGCTCGCAAATACACGAGTTGCTTAGAGTTTTAGAACCACAGTCTAACGAATGGATCTTCAAGACTTTTAGTGACAATGGAGCTGATGCAGCGGTCTTGTGAAAAGTCAGGAATTTTGTTTTTGAAATGTTGAGAGACAGTAAGTTTTTATTTAACCAGCTTGAGACCAGCGACATACCCTGCTCTGCTTTCTGTGAGATACCGGGCCAGGTGTTGTCATAAAATATTATAGCGGTGTCATTTGCATAACAAAATATTTCTGCGTTTTTTGGTCTAAAAAATGGTCTGTCTGTTACGATAATACCTATGTCCTGCTTTTTATACTAAAACGAAAATCTTATAAAAATTCACTTTAGTGGAATAAAACACTTTTTTACGGAAATATAACGCGTTTTATTACACATTGGGTTATTTATCTTAATTGATTGCGTTGGACGGTGCAGGGATCGTGCGAGGTGTCCATTGCAATTATTGGTCTGCTTCATAGAAAAACGTTTTTAAAAAAATGTAACCGCCTTCAAAACGGATCTTCAAACAAAAATTAACAAACACTAAAAAACAAAAAAAAATATTAAGATTTTTTAATTTAAAGGACGATGATACGTGACTTTTTCTAATTTATCTTGGTACTTACTGAACTGTTTGAAGTCGGTACTGTGGTTAGTATTGTTAGGATATGATACCTCCTTGCATTGTCTATGGTTGATTTATGTTTAAATCAGTATTCAAAAATATCGAATGCATTGTCATTACGCGAGTAGTTTGTTTTAGTCCAGACGATTCCGCGGGCGCGTGTTGTAGTATATAGAATATAACGGCCATGGTGCCGAAACAAAGATATTATATCGAAATTACATATTTAATTAACTGATTCCCTGTGTAGGGCTTCTCACATGGTGGAGGCGCCAAATTAGAATCACGCAAAACTACACATTCCGTATGTTGCAGATTCCCAAGAAAAACTAGGAAGACCATGGAGGTCTTATTGTTCGACGGCATCCACGGAGATGTCGAAGCTTTTTTTCGGAGCTACGAAATAATGACGGCTCTGCAAGGCTACGAAGGCGAGGCCAAGAAAATCGTCGTCGGAGCTTTCTGCACGGGCGCAGCCCGATATTTCTACGATAAGATCGTCGATATGGTGAAAGACTACGACGAAATGAAGAAGGAGTTTATCAGGGAGTTTGGTTTTGTATCGGACCCACTTGAGTGCTTCGAGGAATGTGCCCCTAATATGTGTGATTCTAGCAGTGGTGATAAATCTAATCAATGTGTTTATTTTGTGCCGGAGTTAGAGAATGTGCCAACTCCCAATCAATGTGCCTCTCGCACGCCAAACGAAAAACCCCATGATTTGTATGATGCAAGTGAATTGAATGATTTTAGAGCTCAAGCCCCGATGATGCCCATCACGACATCATCTTGGAGGACGACTGAGACCTCCCCACAATCTAATAATAATATTGTTGTAAGTAGAGAAGAGGATTGTATGCAGCTGACGTTGGTGCAGGACAATCACAACACAAGTAAGCGTACGCCGTTTTTACCTATTGAGTGTCGTGGTCAGAAAATAGACGCCTTGGTGGACACCGGTGCGAGTGTGTCGGTCATATCACAGACGGTAGTAGACAGTCTAGGTCTCAGTGTGGACATGGTGAACGCTGAACTACGAAATGTGAGTGGTGGAAAACTTTCAATAGTAGGGAAAACTAATGTATGTTTCTTGATAGATAACGTGTTGTTTACACAGCGATTCGTTGTTGTGAGGGACATTGTACCAAACATAGTGTTGGGTTGTGATTTTATTAGCGGGAATAGCATAATTGTGAATTTTGAAAGCTTTTATATAAATTACAAAGACTTTCGTTTTCTATTTAATGTTGACATGAATTTTATGTTGACATCGATTGACATTGATGACAATGAGTCACAACAGTCACAAGTGATAGATGTCTCGAATGACGGATGTCAAAGTAATTTTCGAAAAAGTAATATGTCAGAAAAAAGTTCGCATGTCATTCCTAGATTAAAAAGTTTTTTTATGAATAAAAATAGGAATGACAGTAAAATGAAGAAAGGCGCGAAAAAGTTAAAAATTCGAATATGAATAGGATTTCGAAATCCAATATAAGTTCGTTATGTAATATTAGTTCTTTACGAAATAAGAAACGAATGAAATTTGTAACATATAAAATTAAACGTAAAAACAAATTTTCTTTTATAGATTCATTTTATAATAGGGATAGAAATAGGATAGGATTTTAGGATGTTTTATAATAGTGATTGTTAGATAGTTGAAATGTATAATTGTGTGATTTGTATTAATATGTGTTTCTTTTTCATGTACGGAAATACTGCACCTGAAGCCCACGAAGTGTCCTGTGGTCCACTTATAAAATATGTTTAATTAAAAAAAAATTGTTGTCTTTATTGTGTAATAAATAATTTTTTTTGGTGTTTTTACTAATTAGTAGACATCGTGTCGTGTCTCTTTAATTTCATGGGATAAGGCAGGAGGATGACCTATTATCTAATTAGGAGTGAGAATCCCCTGACCTTAACTTATGTTGATATTGACATCACGTTTCGTTAATGATCTGGACCACAAAAGTAACACTTCTGTGTTTCATTTTATTTCCGTTTTAGTTAGTTTGTAAGTTGTTTCGATGTCACTTAAGGAACGAGGTGACGTCAACATTTGTTGGTGAGGGGGGAGGAAACCCTGATGGTCCAATAAGGACCAGGGTCATATCCTGTTTGTTGCAGGATCCCTCTAACCCTGACTGGCAATGTTGTCGACACCACGCTACATAAACTGTGGTAGCCCCTAGTAGACAGTCTGCATGAGGTTACCACAGGTTTATGAAGTTCCAAGCTTGTTGTCGGGCACCTTTTGAGATGAGGGGTTATTTTTGGGTAATTTCGTAGTCAATATATTATTGGTGCTTGTCTGACATGTTTGATCTTGGAATTTCGACTTAGTTAAAGCTTAAATGAGCTAGGGTTAGCTTTGATTGTAACTACATATGATGTATTAAGGTTAGGTTGAAGGCTGGGCAGACCTTTTCCCTTGGTTTTGGTATGTCAAGCCAATGCAATGGTTGGTTTGTGTTGATTACAGGAAATTAATAATTATATCGACCATTGTCCTGGCTGTCCGTTAGTGAAGACCAGTCTTATTGATGTGATATCGTTCCAAGGTAGGCAGGGCCTTCGCTTTAGGGTAATCCATGTAGGAAAAAACATTTCTTTAGTAAGTAAGGTTTTTTTGTTGCGGCGGCGGCATGTGGTATCATATTGTTAGGATATGATACCTCCTTGCATTGTCTATGGTTGATTTATGTTTAAATCAGTATTCAAAAATATCGAATGCATTGTCATTACGCGATTTTTTTTTTTTAGTCCAGACGATTCCGCGGGCGCGTGTTGTAGTATATAGAATATAACGGCCATGGTGCCGAAACAAAGATATTATATCGAAATTACATTTATCATTCAATAGAATCCCAGTGTAGGGCTTCTCACAGTACCGTCTTATACGTATTGAGGTACTTACACGCTTGGGACCGGGTTTTTTTATATGTTAGTTATTTCACTCAGTATATTTCGTTCTTATTCTTTTTGGCTTGGCACCGACTTCAAACAGTTCAGTAAGTACCAAGATAAATTAGAAAAAGTCACGTATCATCGTCCTTTAAATTAAAAAATCTTATTATTTTTTTCGTTTTTTAGTGTTTATTAATTTTTGTTTGAAGATCCGTTTTGAAGGCGGTTACATTTTTTTTAAAAACGTTTTATTTTTAGATTTTTAGTGAAGTAGCTTAAGAAACTACATGGTGATTATGATAAATTGTTGTAAATATCCTATCCGTTACGGAATTCAGCTTTCCATCTTTAGTTACTTAGATAACTTGAAGGAATACAACTGAAGGTCCATTCGTGCATATGGCATTTATAAAACATCATAATATACCTAACTGTTGAGGAGTTTCACCTCTCATCAGCAGCTCACCCTAATAACCTGAAAGAATATAACTATTGGCCCATACGTACAATTAATACTGAAAGAAATATTCTCCAGCTCCTAACCGATAAGGAGTTGTAGCTTCCATCACCAGCTCATCACTATGAGATGATGACTACCAGATGCAAATACTTGACTAACTTCAAAAATAAATGGAACGCATAAGGCTTGCCTATATTTGAGAATTTCTCTCAATTTTCCTGGGATTTGATCCCCTGGTCCTGACTTGGTGAAAGTAAGATCAGGTCAGAAGTACCAACTTTCGAAAAAAAAAAATTTGAAAATGATCCCCAATTTGATGAAACTATGAAATCGTCCATATACCCAAATAAAGTCTGAATACACATTATTCAGGATAACTCCTGAACTTCTTGCCAGTTCTTGATAAAATTTTAATGGGACCACACGAGAAGCGTCACCTTTTAAATAAAAAAAGAATTATCCAAATCGGTTCATTAACTAAAAAGTTCTAAGGTAACACACATAAAAAAAAAAAATATATACAGTCGAATTGATAACCTCCTCCTTTTTTTGAAGTCGGTTAAAAAAGTCGTTTTTCTTCTTCTTAGAAGATGTAAGTAAAAGTGTCAGCTCCAAAGTTATTTGTTTCTTAGTTAAAGTTCTCATGCTGAGTGTACTTTAAGGTGGTCCCTGGGCGCAGAGTCCCGGGGCCGGCCTCTGTCGGGTCGCAATCGCAAGGAAGATTGATTGCGCTGGACGGTGCAAGGATCGCGGTGCGCCAACATGAGGTGTTTTGTTCTCCATTGCAATTGCCCTGCTATAAAATCTATTCTTTTTTTATTAGTACATGCGTAAGAACTGGTTAAATGTACTATATGTTTTTCTTTTTTATATTTAAACTTAAATGATTGATTACCTACTTATTCAGCAGCAGTGCCAGAAGTGGCGTGTCCTAAGGCTTCAAGCCCTAACTTCAGACAATCCTTACTCCTTACTTATATTATAAATGCGTCTCTGTCTGTCTGTGTGTTACACAATCACACCTAAACTACTGAACCGATTTGAATGAATTTTGGTACAGAGATAGTCTAGAGCCTGAGAAAGGACATAGGCTACTTTTTATTCCTGAAAAATATCACCTTCCCGCGGGATAACGTCGTGTAGTACACGCGGGCGAAGCCGCGGGCGGAAGGCTAGTGGACGTATAAGTCCGAAGCTCCAAATATTAGTAACTTATTCACTTATTTCAACGTTGGTAGAAATAATGTTCGTAAGTACATAGGTAATTAGGTACCTATCAGTAATCAAAGCTGCCATTGAAAATAACGTGGAAATATCACTTTTGAATTTCTGGAAAAGATCAGAAAATTGACATGTCTAATTTTGAATTATTAAATAAAACACCAAAAAGTAATTTTATGTTATAATTTTGTACTAAAATATAGTTGTGCAATGTGCTTAGTGCAATAACACTCGAACATTAGTTTGGCACTTTTATCAGTTCAAATGTGCTGGCTACATTTTTGGAATCACGATTCATTTATTGCTACGTTTATTTTATAATTTAAATTGTAATTTTTAATTTTATTTAATTAGAATTAGGTATTCTATGTATTCGAAAAATATGCAAACTATGTATTTTAAGTACAATTAATGCAAAAACAATAATCGCTATCACTTTACCAATTCTCTTAACCATTTAAACCCCTAAGTTTATATATTTATAAATTTAATATTTTAAAAACATATTTTACTGTAAGTAAACACTCTCATTCTAATTTGCAAAATGCAAAGTTTCAACCTATGGCTGAAAGATGATATTTATCTGCTTGATGTTTAAGTATGTCAGTTCTCATTTTTCTGTTGTTTGAAAACTTTCCTTAAGTAGGTTATTTCATACGATAAAGATTGTAGTGTAACGTATCATCGGCATAATTCGTCATCATTGGACGCGCACACTCCGTCCGGGGCGGCTAGAAATAGTTTTCCCGAAGCGCATGCACAAACTTGGTATACTTTCATAGTTCTTACGTTCCTTGTTGATTTTTCCGTCACGTTCGCTTCTTTTAAGTTTTTGATTATTATATTTTGAGCTTCGATCCTGATCTGAAAAGGAAGCAAATTAAAGATATTTCTCCCTCAAAAGAGACTTAGGTACTATTTTACCCTTTAAACTGTATATGGTGTATGTAGTTTTAAAGGTAAGTACATTTTACTTACAGCTCCAACATCGGAATCGAATTTGATATCTCCGTGAGAGGTGACGTCGATACTGCCTGCTCTGCTTTCGAAATATATGGATTTCGGAGCTCTTAGACTAAGGCGTCTTGTCAATGACTCTAACCTGCGAAAATAATATTAATTACTAAAACTGGAGTCTGCATTATCTCTTTCTGTACAGTAACTTTAGCCAATTGGATTTATATTATATTCTCCTCGCGGTTTCACCCGCGTGGTACCCGTTCCCGTGGGAATATCGGGATAAAATATAGCCTATGTCACTCGGGAGGAAAGTAGCTTTCTAATGGTGAAAGAATTTTCTAAATCGGTCCAGAAGTTTCGGAGCCTATTTGATGCAATCAAACAAATAAACAAACAATCAAATCTTTTCTCTTTATAATATTAGTATAGAAGTATAGATTTGTGGATTCATTAAGGCGACAAATAAGTGGGCCAGACAAATGTGAAAAAAAAAAGAATATAGCTTGGGAATTGCTCATACTTTCTATTTAGTACATCATCATACAATAATGGAAACTTAGGCACTTCAGATCAATTGCTGGGGGTACTGTAACAGAAGGCATCTGTATGGCATTCCTCACGATCACAACGCGCCCGCAGGGTCTGTCAACAGCAGTTAGTGCGTCCGCCGTTACCTACTAGCGCCACGTCGCGCGACCCGATTTACGTATACGCGCCGCTGCCATTGAATTCTCTCTTTTCCAGAGAATTTAGTGTTCACCAAATAATCTTATAATACGTACTCTAGATCGGACCCCGGCGGTGCTCTAACTGAGGGCGCTTGTATGGCATTCCGCACGGTGACCCCGCCAGGTCCGTCGACGGCAAGCGCGTCCGCAGCCACGCGGACCTCGTCGTGCGACGCGCGGAACACCCCACCGCCGCGCTGGTCACGCACCTCGAACACGTGACCGCTGCACTCCAACCTGCCGCGCTCTGTGAGTATAAACTTAAGTTAAGTCTTGGTTTGGCTGGCCGATGCCAGAAAGTGCTAGCTAGCACTTTGACTACTGTTGGTCCTCACAACATATTTGTTATTACCACACTTTTATTAGCTTCACTTGTAACTAAGTCACAATGTAAGAAAATCTTGGAAATCAATTTTAACCTACTTCTAATTGTCGTATTGATTTGAAACTTTGCAAGTCTATATGAATCCGATGACAATACAATAATTTGCTACCATCGAGCTGATCTGATGATGGAGTCAAGAGGTGGGCAATAGAACTCTTCAATGGCTGCTAGGAAACCCCTCGAGTTTAGGCTCATTTCTTTTGTTCTGATAAGACCTGTTCGTTACACTTGATGGTGAGGATCTGATGATGGAGCAGGGAGGAAGCCAGTGGCACTTCTTAATGACCAATAGGAAACCCCTCGAGTTTGGCCTCCGCTGTTTCGTTCTGATAAGACTTTTTAGTCGCACTTGGTGGTTAGGGTCTGATGATGGAGCAGGGAGGAAGTCAGTGATACTTCTTAATTACCAATAGGAAACACCTCGAGTTCTGGCTCATTTGTTTCGTTCTGATGATACCTATTCGCTACACTTGGTGGTAAGGGTCTGATGATGGAGCAGGAAGGAAGCCAGTGACACTCCTTAATGACCAATAGGAAACCACTCGAGTTTGGGCTCATTTGTTTCGTGTTGATAAGACCTATTCGTTACACTTGGTGGTGAGGATCTGATGATGGAGCTGGGAGAAAGCCAGTGAAACTCCTTAATGGCCTCAAGAAAACCCCTCGAGTTTGGGCTCATTTGTTTCGTTCTGATGAGACCTATTCGCTTCACTTGGCGGTGAGAGTCTGATGATGGAGCAGGGAGGAAGCCAGTGGCACTTCTTAATGACCACTAGTAAACCTCTCGAATTTGGGCTCATTTGTTTCGTTCTGATAAGACTTTTTAGTCGCACTTGGTGGTTAGGGTCTGATGATGGAGCAGGGAGGAAGTCAGTGGTACTTCTTAATTACCAATAGGAAACACCTCGAGTTCTGGCTCATTTGTTTCGTTCTGATGATACCTATTCGCTACACTTGGTGGTAAGGGTCTGATGATGGAGCAGGAAGGAAGCCAGTGACACTCCTTAATGACCAATAGGAAACCACTCGAGTTTGGGCTCATTTGTTTTGTGTTGATAAGACCTATTCGTTACACTTGGTGGTGAGGGTCTGATGATGGAGCTGGGAGAAAGCCAGTGAAACTCCTTAATGGCCTCAAGAAAACCCCTCGAGTTTGGGCTCATTTGTTTCGTTCTGATGAGACCTATTCGCTTCACTTGGCGGTGAGAGTCTGATGATGGAGCAGGGAGGAAGCCAGTGGCACTTCTTAATGACCACTAGGAAACCTCTCGAATTTGGGCTCATTTGTTTCGTTCAGACGAGACCTATTCGCTACACTTGGTGGCGAGGGTCTGATGATGTGAAGATAGAGCTGGGAGGAAGCCAGTGGGACCCTTAATGACCACTACGAAACCTTTTGAGTTTGGGCTCATTTGTTTCGTTCTGATGAGACCTATTTGCTACACTTGGTGGCAAGGGACTGATTATGGAACTGGGAGAAAGCCAGTGGCACTCCTTAATGGCAAATAGGAAACCCTTTGAGTTCTGCCTCATTTGTTTCGTTCTGATGTGACCTATCCGCTACACTTGGTGGTAAGGGTCTGATGATGGAGCAGGGAGGAAGTCAGTGGCACTCCTTAGTGACCACTAAGAAACCCCTCGAGGTAGGCTCATTTGTTTCATTCTGATGAGACCTACTCGCTACACTTGGTGGTAAGGGTCTGATGATGGAGCAGGAAGGAAGCCAGTGACACTCCTTAATGACCAATAGGAAACCACTCGAGTTTGGGCTCATTTGTTTTGTGTTGATAAGACCTATTCGTTACACTTGGTGGTGAGGGTCTGATGATGGAGCTGGGAGAAAGCCAGTGAAACTCCTTAATGGCCTCAAGAAAACCCCTCGAGTTTGGGCTCATTTGTTTCGTTCTGATGAGACCTATTCGCTACACTTGGTGGTGAGGGTCTGATGATGGAGTAAGGAGAAAGTAAGGGTTCTGCTCGCGCATCTGGTAACTAATAGACTCCACTTAAATTTGTAAAACTAAATACATACAATCACGCCTTTGAGTTATTATGTTTACGGGGTGAGCAGACACATGAATGGACTGTGAAATCGATTATCAACCACCCATAGCTTGCCATTTATTAAATTAAAAAGTAAAAAATAAATATGTAGTTTAAAAAACTAAAAAAACACACTTTTATAGGAACAGACCAAAAGGTTCAAAATAACCGTCTATTCAGTAACTGAAATTAAAAAGCGTGGTGCGATTTGTCTATATTAAGTACTTGAAATGCATGCTTTGCAAAGGGCGCACCACGCTTTTTAATTTCAGTTACTGAATAGACGGTTATTTTGAACCTTTTGGTCTGTTCCTATAAAAGTGTGTTTTTTTAGTTTTTTAAACTACATATTTATTTTTTTAAATAGGTTACTTTAAACCGAGTAATGTACATACTATCTAGTAAACGAACTTAAAAAGTGAAATTATTTTTTTTGACGACCGATTTGGCGCAGGGGTAGGCTACCTGCCTTCTGCGCCAGAGGTCTCGGGTTCGATTCCCGAACAAGACAAATATTTGTGTGCATGAACATGTCTATTTGTCTTGGTCTGGGTGTTTTCTATGTATATTAAGTATGTAATTTACAAACAAAAAAGTATTGAAGTACCTATAAGGCCAGTGCCCCAGCAGTGGGGACATTAAATGGCTGATGATGATGATGATGATGATGATGTATCCGTTATCAAGTTTTCCATGACACAGTTTCTTAATGAAATTTACATGGGCTTAGATAATTGGTGTGATTGTAAAAAGTTATTTATTTATAACTAGCTATCCGCTCGCGGCTTCGCCCGCGTGGACTACACGACGTCATCCCGCGGGAATTCGATATTTTTCCGGAATAAAAAGTAGCCTATGTTCCTCTCCAGGCTCCAAAGTATCTATGTCCTAAATTTCAGCCAAATCCGTTCAGCCGTTTTGGCGTGATTGAGTAACAAACATCCAAACATCCAAACATCTAAACTTTCACATTTATAATATTAGTAGGATTTTTCTTGTATCGGGATCTGGTTTAAGGGTTTCTTTAATTATTTTTTTTACTCGTTGTTGAATTTCATAAGAAGGAATTAAATAATCAAAAATTGCGCAAGCACTGTTAGATTAGTGAATAATGATGTAGTTAAAGTAGTAAAGTATGTTTCAAGATTTTCACGCTCTGTTTCTAACAATAAGATTTTCCAGAACTTAGTAAAAGCTCATTATACAAGTTCTATTATACCTCACTCTACTGAAAAACTTTCTTTATTCAAAACAAGTTCTTTGTTGGTACTAACTGATTAATAGCTTAGCAAGTTCCAATTGTTGTAAGCTCTTGTTGTTTCCAAATGTGGGCTCGGAAACTAGCACGGTGAAATTGCGATTCGAGTTTATGGTGATGGGCTGAGCGGGTGAAGAGGTTATTGTGGAGGCGACCAACCGGTCGGTAAACCACGCTTCGCTGTCAAGCTGGATTCCATTTCGAACTATTTTTATTGGACCAATTCCATCCTGAAAAATAATCATATTATGAAAAACTATATTTTTTTTAATTCTCATTGGTAACTTCCTAGTAACTCTTACCGTAGTTAATCGAAGAGCACTAATAATCCACAATGTGAGGGCAATGTTCAAAAAGACTAGAATCATCAAAAGCAGTATTATAAGGTAAAGGCAAGTTCTTCGCCAGCCCCTGACTAAGACAACAGGCAGGCACGTCGTTTGTGGCGGGTCGTCACTAGGCACCGCCGAAGGGGGCGGTTCGCCTGTTGGCGTGCAACCCCAGCCTCTTAAAATGCCCGTACTCGTACTGGCGCTTCTATCCTCCACGCTCATGATGTGACCGCTACCTTACTTATTTATTAGTATTTGATGTTAACCTGTAACAAAGGATTACCACTAATACAGCTAATACCAATTTGTGAAATGAAGAGTAAGTGATACTGTAACATTAATATTACAACCCGCGGTCATTTTATAGTGTATTTTAAGATATGTTCTGTAGAAATTTATTTTAAGGAATTTCGTAGGTAGGTACTTATTGTATGTCGGCATATTGACTAAATACCTATTTCTATATTTTTATTTTCGATTATTTAGCTATAAGTAGAGCCTCTACTTTACTTATAGCAAAATAATCGAGTGTGTGTGTGTGTGTGTGAGTGTGTAAGTTTTTTGTGCGCGCTATTCTTTGATTTTCTCAAACCTGACATTTTGTTGCATCTAAACTAGGTAAGCAACAAAGATTTTACTGTTGACCGTGTAAGCCGACGTCACTATATTATTTGTGCCGGGCCTTAAAAAGTCAAACGTAAAAGATTTTCGATGAGATCTTTTGTTCGTGACCGCAGCGGTATAAACGTCAGATGGAGACTTATGTAAAACCGATATCTGTGATATATCCGAGTGCTACAGGCAGCGGCCCGGTGCCGGTGTCTGGGGGCGCCGACTCAAGCATTTCCTGTCTCATAAGTTTAGTTATAAAATTAGAAATACTTGATATTATAATGTTAAGTCTATTTATTAATATCTTTTAAATATCTCATGTTCGCATGGTAGGGCTTGCAAAGATAACTTTTGTTGTTTTTTGTTGCAGGAATCCTATTACTTTTTAAGTTTTTAGGAACGTTTAGGTTTTAGTTATCTTTGGAGGTCTTAGTAAAATTTTAATACAGGTGTGGTCCGAAGTTTCCAAGGTCAATTCAAACAAATCGAAATAAATTCGTTGTAAAAATTCATGAAGACAAATCAAGTTCCATCGCTATGGACACCAGTGGCTGCGCTGACTTAAAATGCGGAACAGACTTTAAAAGCTCTAACAATTAATAGGGGTTTATTGAAAACCAATGACAACTTGAACTTTAAATAACTAACAACTACAAGTATAACAGAAGTTACAAAGGAGTTAAAAATACTTAATTGAGTATTATTAGACCTAAAACTGTAACTAAAATATCCTAACAACCTTTTCACAGCCAGTTACAAACACAGTAGGAACGGTACAAAACACAAGACAAAACTTGGGCATAAAGCTCAGTGTGGCGCTAATGAACGGCACTCTCTTAATGAATATATCGCAGAGGCTTTCAAAAATACTAGCTTAGGCGGAATGCACGTTTAATAACTCTGTAATGAGCTGCAAACTGGCATTGGTGTTGATAAAGTAACATAGAATATACCTACTGTATTTTATTAAAATTTATTTAAATTTTAGAACATGTTTGTGTCAATGATTAAAGGAAACAAAAGGTTAAATTAAATAAATTAATCAGTTAACGCTTATAATCCCATCTATCTCGAGACTTTTGAAAATATTAGAATTATGATTGTATTGCGGTTAAAATAGTAGATTGTACAACAAGTGCATAAAACATATCATTTTAGGCGAGGGTGGATAGTCAAGTCTAGGGTAAAATGGGTTTTTCGTACCACTTGCTCAAAAAAGTGACATTCTATGCCACAAAAAGCGAACATAACAATAGTCATTTTTAATCTGTTAAAAACAGGGAAAGAAAATTGTACTGAATTTCATTCATCCTCTAGGGAGAGAATATGATTTATTTGGAATACTTACCGAAATTTATACTGAACTACATCTGTGTTTACATCATTGAGTTTGTATAATATAAAGCATTACACATCTTTTTGAAAAAGGAATACGCATTTATTATGCAGTTATGATTATTAAATAAAATTACGAAAACCGACGAGGCCGTATGAGCTTGAAGCCTTTGCTTTTCCGACAAAAAAATATTAGTCTAGGAATTTGCGTTTTTGTATTCTTCAAATAGGTACATAAACGTTAAGTTTATTTTAATTCATTTTTATAAATAAGTTAATGTTCTAAAAATACGTTACAATGTTAAATCAAAGCGAAAGTGACAGTGAATTGTCGGATTCCATCAGTGCAAATGCTGCCGCAATTATAAATACTCAAATCAACTCATCAAGAATAAATGTACCAAACAAAAATGTAACTCTCTCTATCAATAATTGGACCAATGTTTCGAATGTTAACTTTTACTTTTAATTGTCATTATTTTTAATAAATGCTTATCTCATATTATTATTGTGTTAATTTTTTCGCAAATGGTACGAAAAGTAGAGTATTTTCCTAGGTGATAAAGCTGTCTTAGTCTTGGGTGAACTTAAAACCCTCGCTACGCTCAGGACTCGTCTTTAACACCCTCGCTACGCTCGGGAGTAAACCTAGAGTCCTTTCGTTACGCTCGCGATTTAAATCGTCACCCGCGACAGAAGGCACTGCTTTATCCCCTTGGTTAATAATCTACTATTACGTACGAGTTATACACTCTGCTTTTCACTTCAATTGTGAGAAAAATAAATAGCAATATTGCAAAAAGTAAAAAATAAAGACTTCGTCATAGTGGCGGGAAGACATACTTTTTCTTTTTTTTATACGTGGCATTGGCAGCACAGTGACTTTAGCATAAGAGATCGTTGTCCATAATGCTCTTGAAATACTTACTTATTTATTTAAAACTCATTAATTTTGCTTAGTTTTATTAATTTAGTAATGACATGCATGAGATAACATGGATTATGTACAAAATTGAAATTGAAAAATGGAAAAAGTGATTTTATGCAGCCTATACCCAACATAAACACGAACTTTACGAGCATGAGAAGTGAAAAGAATATTTAAACATTACATTGACGTCTTTGTTTATGATATTTTGGCATTATGACGTTAGAGTGTTGGTTGAAAATTAACTAAATAGCCTAATAGAAAGCTAACTTAGAGTTATAGTGTTGAACTGTTAGTTTAGCTATTTTAGAGGGATACAACAGTACTACTATTTATGATCATAATGTAATTTTTTTTTACAGAAACAAAAACTTTTTAGCATCTGCTCGTTTATAAGCTTATAAGAGCCCAAAATTAACTTCTATTATGCCCAAACAACGAAATAGACTTAGGTAGTAAAAATAACATAAAGCATGTGACGTTGCATTTATAAATTAAGTATGCAGTCAGGCTAAAACAGAGAGTAGCCATCGTGTTGATTAAGCAGCTGGAGCAACGAACTGCATTTTGACCTGTTACGTGCTATTTTCTCGTTGCAGCCGGTTATTTCGGTTGATTGCATACGTTTTAGGATTTCAGCAGCAATGTCTGTGTCCCTCTCTGTCGCGTCGGCCGATTTCAAGGTATTGTACCCACGAATAACGGTGTTATTGTCAATCGGGTAACGAAACCAGTTGACTGTGTTAAAAAGAGGATTATTGTCTCCGTTTACATCCACTCTAAAAGTAGACACCATACAAAAATTGTGTCTGTCAGAAAATTCAGCGTCTATAAATAATATGACGTTGTTAGATGATGCACTAAGGGGCTTTGTCATGACGCTTTTCATGTCAAATACAATAGGGTCGCGTGCTACAAAGTAAGACACGAATAGCGATCGAACGCCTATAGCGATTTTTAGATCCATATTTCAGTACTACTACTAGTACTAGATAGGTTGAATTACTAAAATATACTGTTTAGGTATATACTTACTGTTTTTTCTTGATGTACCTATCCTACCAAACTTTATACTTACTTATCCTTAAAATATAATATTAAACTATTATTAAAACATAACCCTCCTTCTGTCACAGTCGGGTAAAAAGTATACGTAACCGGGGTATAAAAGCACAAAATAGCTTTCCTTAGACAATAAACCAACAGACAGGCACCAGATTAGACAAACCTTAACTCAAACTATGTGCACCCATTGGGAATCAGAACTCGAACGCTGCTACAGTGGAAATTATACTGCATTCAGTTTTTTCTCTTTTATTTTGTAATATTAATCCAGGGGTCACCAATTAGTTTCATTGCGGGTCCGTTTGTAACAAAAATAACTCTATCGCGATCCGTTTGGTTTATGATAATAACTAGCAACAAAGACTTAAAAATGTCAATCCTACTAATTTTCTAAATGGGTAAGTTTGTCAGTTTGTTCGTTTGTTTCTTACTCTTTCACAAAAAACTACGGCACCGATTTAGATGAAATTTGGCTCACAGAAAACATTAAGGCTAACGTTTTATCTCGATGTTCCTACTCTTTCACACAAAAACTACTGAAAAGATTTGGATGAAAATTTGGCTCACAGAAAACATACGCTACTTTTTATCCCGATATTCCCACCGGAATGGGTACCAAGTGAGTGAAACCACGGGCAGCCGCTAATGGAATAAATAAAAGCGAATGAAATCAAAAAACTTTGTTTATTATTAATGTAATGATTCATCAAATTAAAAAATAAAGTAAGAACAATATTAATGAGAAAAACGACATTTTTTACTCGGAACAATCTGTATGAAGTATGGTGTTATGTTGGTGCAAGCTATTGCCATTAAATCCTGGAGATAGTCATCGGTAAGAAGAGATCGATATTTATCTTTAATGAAGTCCATCTTAGAACACGCAACTTAATTTTTTATTTGATACTGATATTCGCAAATTCTTCTGGGTCCGCACAAAATAGGTCGCGGCGGTCCGGATACGGACCATGGTCCGCCATTTGGTGACCCCTGTCTAATCTTATATCTTATTCTAAGATAGAATTATGTTTGCTTGTGCAAAAATAACCGCACCAATCTCACCAATGTTAATAGCATATGACCAGAAAAGAGATTGTAAAAAAAGAAATCATATTATTGAAGCCAGTGCTAGTATTTGATCAATGGAATTCCAATGATCAAATACATCTAGTGGTTTCCCGCGGTTTTACCCGCGTGGTACCCGTTCCCGTGAAATTATCGGGATAAAATCTGTGGTGTCAAGGAAAAAGGAGATGAGTACATACACATGTGTTTTATTAGAAATTTAAATTTATTATTAACGGCAATTTTAGAACACTCATCTCCTTTTTCCTTGACACCACAGTGAATGTGATGTCAAGGAAAAAGGAGATGAGTGTTCTAAAATTGATTATTAATAAAATAAAATTGTTCTAATAAAACACATGTGTATGTACTCATCTCCTTTTTCCTTGACACCACAGAATATACTTTATGTGACTTATGAAGAATGTAGTTTTCTAATGGTTATTTTTTTTTAAATCAGTCCAGAAGTTTTTGATTTTACCCATTACACACAAACAAAAACATAACAAATCAAAATTTTAATCTTTTGATATACTTATTGGGCTACCAATTTCAAAAGCTCTGAATCTGAAATTTCTATAAAAGTGGCTGAAGCTACCAGCTACTACCTACCGACAGATGCTTTGTGTATATGCAGTGTGCATGTGTATGGCCTATTATCATATCATTTAACATACTTCATTTAAAAAAATTACCTACATTCCAAAATATTTCAAGTTCTATATAAGTATCAAGATTGTTTTAATCATAAGAATGGTCTCTTTCATGTTTTCAATGGATAATTTACGAAATAACGAATAGTTTTGATTGCTTATGAATTTCGATCAACAGTAACACAGCTTATGAAAGCATTAATCAAACATAACGGTGTGTCAGAGTAGCATTAGCTATGTTATTTTATAGACATAAACATATTTATTTTAATTTTTAATTTTTACTTTTTTGCATTCACAATGCAATTTTTATTACAGAAAAATGGAAAATGAAGTATTTAGAAAAAAATCGACCCGTCTCACAACTAGCTCCGATGGGACTCGAACCCACGACCTTTCGCTTTCCGGGCGACTGCTCTAACCACTGAGCTACGGAGCTCAGTGGTCGAAAGCGAAAGGTCGTGGGTTCGAGTCCCATCGGAGCTAGTTGTAAGACGGGTCGATTTTTTTCTAAATACTTCATTTTCCATTTTTCTATAAACATATTTATTATTCAATTAATACTTATGTCTATATTACTTTCACTCAACATTCCATTCTGACAGTTGAAACACGCACTGATTCGAAACATAACCGTGAATGAAATGTCAAGGTGGCACCGATATTTACTTCGTAACACGTCGCTCACGTGTGAGTGTGACCCGGTCGTGAAGCACGCAACCACCGTTTACCCGAGAAACGCAAGCGATAACTTCGCAAGAAGGTTTATTAAGCGATGCGGGCGGCTGCACCGGCCGTATTGTGTGACTGAGACTAGGTAAATTCATAGGTGGTAGAAGCAACACTCGAAATATCTAGCGCGAGCCGAGGCGCCGTGCTCCAGAATAAAATATCAGGCAGTAGAGTGGCCTACGCGACGCGCGACCACGTCGCTACTCGGCCCTCGTAATAAACGATATAGTGCGAAAATAGAACCGGAACGGGTATCACCGTTCCCCACACGTAAATAAAATACTGACGTTTGTAGCGTTGTTGCCGTCTCCCGCTGCTAGCGATTCGTGCTTATGAATTCCAGTCGGTACCGCGATCGATGTGATCCCGATTTAAAAATAAAGAGCGCGCTTTCCCGTGTTAACGTCCCAATTTGTGAACTTACTAGAGTTGGTTTTTCCATTTGCTCTTTTTAAGTGTGTAATGGCAACAAGCCAGCGTTTATTGGCATACTCACCGAATCCAATTAGGATATTAATTTATTTTGGAGTTGTGAGATTCTGTTTTAGTTCAATTTCTTGTGTTTTCTTCGGTTTCTTTCACGTATCACAGTCGGGCACACTACACCGTTAATAGACGATGTGAACTTTTGAGTGTGTACAGGAAGCGACCACCCTGTGTTAGGGAGTTGGCGGCACTGGCGGGTGCGCCAGCGTCGCCGTGGCGAATCCTCCTCGTTTTGAAGTGCTGCATTTTTAATCGAGCGCCTGTCTCGCGCGGGACATAACTCGGGAACGCTCCGGTACAGCTGTGCTCCCCTTTATTACAAATTCTAGTTAACGTTAACGTGTCATTAACTGACACCTTCATACAAAGTTTGTTAATATTTAACGATGTTACGGCGTTGTTATCGCGCAGCTTTCTAGATTACGAACGGACGACGTATTTATATTTGATTGCCTACAGTCGGGATGGTCAAACTTTGATTTTAAATTTAATTATTTATCGTTACATTTTTAGTCTGTAAGTGTATTTTATTATACAACTTTAAATTTTGTACAGTTTTCCGGATAGTTTGGTTGGTAATGTTGTATTATAGGTGTATCATAAAACTGCTTAATTTCAATTTGAAAGGCATACGAATATCTAAAGATAATATAAAAAAAACTACTAGGTACTACTACTTAATTTATGAGTTAGCTATTTCTGGAATAATTATGAATAAAGTGCACCTGCAATTGAGAAGAACTGAATAATGTATCATTTGGTATAGGTATATCGAGTACAACGTAAGCTTTATCCATATTGAGCGTTATATTTTGGTCAATCGGTCGCTCCATAGTGCAGCGCCGCTCGCACCGAAATATTGCAAACTCTATTATGTCCGAATGTTCTTGTTCACGGTGAAAAATCAAGGCTCTATCTCGCTTAGGTTTTATTTTAGATATACATGGTGACATCGAAGTCGTTAGCGTCCTTTTAAAATAAGGACATACTCATGATAGAGAGTCTTTTTCCCAATTATGAGGCAAATCCAAGATGTAAATGATTTTTTTTTAAATCTGAAGAATCATGTAAAATACTCTATCACGATCACTATAGCGAATAAAAATTAAAATAACTATAAATAAGAATTTGATAAAAACATCATTGATTAATTAATATTTAAATATTGGCCTCTCGACAAACGCGGGCTCTACTATAACGTGAATTTATTCAAGTTCGCGCACGGAATTCACCGAGACAAACAATGTCACCCATGTTTCATGTCCGCTTTGCTCGCGTCCCTGCTCCCGCGCTGACGCTGGGCACCACCCCATTTCACATAAAAACAAAGCTTCATATGAGTACATTAATGGGCCGAATGACTGCAAAAACACCCTGTAGATATCAATTTTTTGACGACTAATATCGACGAAAGGGTTATTCGGTGACGTAGAAAAAAGAAGATACATATACCTAGGCACTATAACAGTCGATCATTAAAAATTGGCTTCCCAAAAGTCAATCAAAAGTCAAAGTTCAAAATTGATTAACATTAATAAGATTCTTTAATGTATAGGATTCTCCTTAACCATCTTTACCTAAGGATGTCGGATGCTTGGCTGTCGAAAGGTTTGACAATAATATGGAAACGTAGGTAATCGTCCAACGCGCAAGGACGGATAATAAAACATTTACGTCAAGACCATCCGAATTTTGTTTTAATACTTCTCACAATAAACCCGCTGTACATAAGTAATATGCCATTCAGCTCTGAAGAATGGCACCCTGGAGGTTGGTTGCGACGATGTTAGCTGTAGTATCAGTATCAAATTAACAATAAGGCCGGTAGCATTGACAAATAACGCCATCTGTATTACTGATCGGAAATACTCTATTGCCGAAACACGAGATACTATCGCTGATGAGCGATCCTTTTTGCCAATGTGTAGTAGTTATGAAAATTCAATGGGAGTTTTATTTTTATTTTAAATTAATTTGATGCATTCACAAAGCAATTCAATAAGTATAGGAAAAATTGTATTGAAAAAAAAAACCACACAGCGCTATAGTAGATTTTCGAACAGGATTCAAAGCCGCATTTCTGGATATGTCCGATACTCTGATTTGATAGGACTGTGTAGTATAATGTAATATGCACAGCCCTCCAATAATATTTCCTACGGAGTTTTATTGTAAGATAAGCCACAAGCTCGTATTTTGTTTTGAGTTGGTCATGAAAAAATCGTTTTGTGAAATCATCGCTCTTTGTAGTAAATAAATTAATATTTTATGGTCAAGGAACTGAGTTTAGTAAAATGTGTTTATAGGAGGCAAATGAAGAAGGCTTTTACTCTAAAATTTATATAAATATAAACTTTTATAAATATTCATTAAATAAATATAAACTTTTATAAATATACACTTTCCCCCTTATTACAAAACGGGGACTAAATTTAGACCTGGGGGGTAATTGTCTAACTCAACATCAATCGCAATCGTTTTCAGTTTGACATCCATTTGACATCCATCACTTGTTGTCGAAGAAAGTTGACAAAATGATTTATATTAATGCAGCAATGGCCGTACAATATCTTTCAATCTGAATGCGATTGCGATTGATGTTGAGTTAGACAATTACCCCCCTGGTTTAAAAATGATGCTAATTCTGTCTTTAATTTGGAAAATGAAAGTGACAGCAACAGTTTAGTACCAGTTTTAAACCAAGACTATTTTAGTCTACGTTTTGTAATAAGGGGGCTAGAGTTTCAAAAATAGTATGGATTGTGTTAATCTACTCTGAAAAGAAAAAAACTTCGTTTCAGTGTACGACAAAATCCAACGGGCTGTTATGTCCGTCAACTACATTTGAAATGTTTTCAGGTCAATGTAGGAACTAATAAATCATTCAATCTCTGTGAAAGATCGCCAAAAAACAGGCGGATGCTTCGGATACGCAAATAGCATCAATAAAGTGGGACACTTTTAATAAGTCTCTCGATAAGACTTTTGATTTTGAATCATAAACACTTAAGTGAACTTAAAATTAATTTCATCATGAATGGTCATAGCCCATAACAATGGGCAAAATAGGAGCGAAGATGAATCATGACTTACCGTATGAAAATAAACGCGAACATTTTCTAAAAACCTTATGTGGGTAACAAAAAGTTAAGATGAACTTATCAGATCGTATAAGATTGTCGATTCAAACAACATGTCGGAATGGGTAGAGCGTAACATAAAACTTTACATGCGAGCTCAAAGAAGAGGGCGCGTAATAATCCAGAATATTTCATGTGACCCGTCTTAGAGGACTCTTTGGAGCAGCGATGAAATCGTATTGGATGTCACCGAATGTTTTCATGGAAGTTTTATTGGCCTGATAAATGTGACCCCTCGGGGACAAGCACTTTCTAGATAAGTAAAAGAGAAAAAGCCTCGCTTGTAAACTCTCTCGATGTTTTGATCCACTGTTTTGCAGATATTATTTTGGTGCCAGAATTTCGAATAAATATGAAGAACTGAGTTATCTGTCATTGTTATTCCGCTGCAGTTTGAAATTAATAAAACATTACAGATCGTTTAATTTTAAAGTATTTTAAAGGTAAAGTAGTTTCATTATTCAGACTAACAACGGCATACTACGAGTAGTAGAGCATGTGGAAAATAGCGTGGATTTACCGCAATGAATGCAAAAGTTGGGAAAATTCGACAGCAAACGACACGCGTTCCGATTCTTTGAACTTCGCTTAGAAATGCATTTGCTTTGTAATAACTGACTGTTTAGTAGAAATTACATTTATGCGACTTTGTTAAATATTAATTTCTTGGATTGTATAACTTTATAGGTACAGATTTTTATTATGCTAATTTTATCTGGCAGTTTTTGGTTTTCCAACTTTTTCCCTTATACCAAATGTAATTCATAATTTATTCATTTGCAGAACATACTCGTAAGTTTCCATTTAACAGGTGACTTGATTTTCAAAAGCATGCAAAAATACAAACATTGAGAGTTTATCGAGCAGCTTTAACTTCTTTGTAAGAGCCAAAGAATTAAGGCTTGAAGTCTTGTTTGTCACATCTTAATTTCATTATGCAAAAAATCGTTTTATATCTCCGTCTCTTACCTATAGGTACACCATTAGGAAATTGTACACCACTTAAATTAATTAGTACAAATATTACAGGGGATGAATGATTCCATCAATTCTACAAGCCAAACCACGAAAACGCATAAAAACATGGAACTGTTTCATAGTAACGTACAATACAAAATCAACCAAAATGTATATTTCCATGAAACATTGAAACCTGGTGGTGGCAGAGTGTGGGCAGATCTCGGATCGTGTCCCCGTTTAACCAGGGCGGGCGCGATCCTGTTTTAGGAAACAATCCCATGATCCCCGCGTGATGCTGCATAATGGCGCACGCCGGGCGCACTTATCGATTTAAATAAAAGGTTGCGGAGAGACAAAAATTAAAATGCATTAGTCTCTTCGCTAACACAAGTATCTTGGGTGTAACACTAAAGTGGTAACCGAAAAAAGGAGGTTTTTTTTCTTTTTTTATACTAGCCAAGTTATAATAAAGTTAATAATGGTAGCAGCGTATAATAGGAGTCAACAAAAAATATCTCAAATGTAAAATTAGTTTTAAATATACACTTGAGCTACCGGTACCAGTATTGCAATAATTTCAAATGTATATTTGAATAATCGTATGGTCATGTGTTTAATTAGGAAAAGCGTTTTCTTTTTCTCAGTATAACTTTTTAATTTCAAAATTTTATACGTATAAAAGCTGCGCCCCAGTGCTTCGATCCTGTTGAATTTTTGAATAAAAAATAGTTTAAGACCTATTCTCAGAACTACCGAACATACACAAGAGATTTAATAAAAATCGGTTAAGCCGTTTCGGAAGAGATACAAACACTGAGAATTTTATTTATTAGATTTTTCCAATAAGTTAATCAACAAACATTCGACAACCTCGAAGAAGTTACCACGCCCGGAAATCTTTATTCCTAGCCTCTACACTTCTATGAATTCCAACAATGTCAGTCATGTGGCGTGGTCCGAAGCCAAAGTTCTTCTGATACCTGCGTCACTTGAAAATTGAAAAACTTTCGCAATGCCTTTCTTGGAAATAGTTCACGTTTACATTTGAGTGAGTTGTCATTGTGAGGATTCAGCGTTGCACTCTTATTCCATCCAAGCAAATTGTTGTTGAATGTCAAACGTTTCAAAATAATAAGCTTAGGTATATTTTTGCATAAAAAGTAAATTTTAATTTTAGTAATAGTTGAGGTTAGAATACTCGTCTTAGTTGGTTGGATTTTAAAAATATTAATTTAAATGGGATCGTAAAAGATCTATTATTTTGTAAAGTAACAATTTCATTGCTAACAGAGATGTTTTAAGAATAGACTTCACTTTTTAAGGTTTTCTATTAGGAATCAAGAATCACTTCTCTACATTGGGATTCCCTCAGCTCCATCTTTGCTCACATACGTTCCTATGTTGTTTTTACCAAGAGGCGTGATGTGATACTTTGCAAGTCAGATAGGTAGATGGAGCTAGTATATTATTTCTTGAAAACCGCCGTTGTTTTCGGATCACCAAGGCCAGTGTGGGATGAAGAATTCGCCTGCGTTAATATGAAAATAATTGTTGAATGAAATATTTAGATTTAAAAGAAATATGCCTACAGTTAAAGTAAACTTTGTTTTACAGTGTTGCGTGAGTTAATAATTCAACGCCTGGTAAGCGCAAAATGCAGCATCGATATTTTTATGCGATAGGCAACACTGAGCACTGAGCGTGCGATAGCTCGTGTAAATCCGCATGAAATATTGATACATTTTCGTGTAAACGTGTAACAAATGCGGTAATTTAAGCCACCTGCCGACGCCGCGGCTCAGGCCACGCGCGCGCTGCACCACTTTTGAGCGGCTTACTTTATGTTGCGATTTGATTCAGTTTTTATTAGGTATACGTTGTTTAATTTAACCGGTCTAGGATATTTGGTTCACCGGCCACGCCATTTTTATAGAAATGCTCGATAGGATCAATGTCAAGTGGTCCTTGTAATTTGACACCTATTGAAATTCGAAGCCTAGACCGGTTAAATATTCTATTCATTTCCTAATACTTTCATGATTTAGTAGTCCAAGATCGAAGGTAAACTGCTGTGCACGCAATATCTAGGAATATTTAAGGCTGGGATTCCCCAAAATAGGGTAGGTATTTTAAATTATGGATACTCGCAAATCACAATAGGTACTTAAAATTTAAAAAAAAACATATGTTATTTTACAGTTATTTATCTAGTGCTTCCGGCCGTTTTTTTTCGATTGGTGATATTTTACTGTGTCAAATAAAATCCCAAACATCCATCTAATCCACGTTTTTAACCTAACATAGGCTTTAAGATACTTACTAACAAACACTGTACCTTTATTTTTTAGCAAATAAATTATTCAATAAATCAATCGTAATCCAAATATCCTATTACTTTGCAGTGTACTTGGTTTTAGTTAATGAAAAATATACGAAAATAATTGTCTTTGAATAGCTGAGGGATTCCGGCCGTCATAAGTAAAATTTTTATTATTTATCTTTAATTTATTTTCGATTCGCGGGGCGCTCGCGAGTTCACAGTTCACTGCCGGCTGCCGCCGCTGCGTCCGCGTGAAGTGTATCGCGCGCGGCCGAGCAAGCGTTAGCGTGCCTATTTCGGTCGGGAATCATCGCCTTAAGAAACCAGCAGTGGGTATTTTCTATGGTGCTAGTCAAGTTTTTTTGGTTTCAGGTTTAATAAGACTTGCTTAGAAATTTGGAAATTAAACAATTAATCATTATTTAGTTATTATATGTTTATTTCGCACATACTCGACTGACAAATTGCCATCATCTTCGCTCATCAAAGGCACCCAAATCGCTGTTGACATTACTATTATCAACGTATTCATACGGCCGAGTTAACCAACTCTGTGCAAATTGTAAGTATCTAGTTTGACAGCAGCGTTACACTAGCTTGAGAACGCTAGCTAGGGTTATCAACGCTAAGAAGTAAGAAGGTTTAACTTATTTAGATTTAAGATTCAATACTCAATACTCAATATCTTTATTGCATTCCATAATAGTGTTTTAAAGGTTACATAAAATGTATTGTAAGTACAATTATGGGCCCTGTTAGGCTCAACAATTGAAAGAGGGAAGACCTTTCTTATTTATGTTTTGTCTTAATTATTATTAATTATTAACTTACTATTTTCTAATTGTTATTATTAAATATTAAATTAATTCTTATTACATTTATTGCGTCCGTGTTTTTTGTTAATTGTGTGCATTTTTATGGTGACGTTATTAAGTATTTGTAGATTTTCTATTTCAACAATTTAAAGACCTTAAACACAACTAATTTAGCATGACAATACAATTTTAGGTTCGTCACTACTATCAAACTTAACCGTTCATATTAATTTTGTGAAGTTATGATCTATCAACCAAGGTGGTCAGGAATGTGCATGAGGTGGTAATCTAGAGTAAAACTTTCGTAGTGAGGGTCTCAGCTTTATTCTGTCATAATGTATTGAATTGAATTGTAGTTATACAATTCATTCGCTTCTTTTTATAATGTGTACCTGCGTCTATTACGTTTTTAATCAAATTAAGCTGATAAAGCGTATAAATCGCAATGAAACCTAAAACTATTATGATAGTTGGAAAACATGAAATCACTGTACAACTTACCTTAACAAATAATGATAATCACCAAATTCTTTTTTCGTACAACAATACAACAAAAGCGCTGTTAGTAATAATTGATTCCTTATAAAAAAAAATGGTTACTTTTTTTATTATTTTACATAGATTATACCTCAAAACTATGTTTGAAATGTCAAGTAAAATAAAAGTTTATATACCTAATAGTATCTTGCATAAACTTCAAATATCATATTTATGTTATGTGAAGAGCAGAGGCTCTCTGATACAGGTATTTTTATGTACTTAAAAGGGGCATCTGGCCACTGGCTATTGTTAAGTGGAATTTGATAGTAAATAAAAATTTTTATACCGTATTTTGATACCGCTGAAAGAAACTTGATAGTACCTCTCGACGATCAGGGGTATCAAATTACAGGCTCATTTTTTGCGTAAACAATGCATCTTAGCGCGCGTTTGGGCTCTCCCAAACATCTGTTTGTGCGCACGACGACGGAAGTTACATTTATGGGCAGCATATGAGTCATAGCGGCGGATAAAACTTATCCGACACTTTAACGAGATGTTTTGTTTTTATAATCGACGTTCGAACTCAACTTTTGTGTAAACAAAATACAATATAGAAATAATTTTTTTTCACATAGTTATCGATGAAATAACATATAAAAAGTATATATATTTAGAATGTACATGAAAAAACCTATCGCATAAAATTATAATATATGGAAAACCTATATTTTTCGAAAAAAAAAATAATTTTTTTTTTCGTTGCAAATTTTCAAGATTTTTTTTTTGTTACGGATCATATATTATATTGTATTTTTATAGTAAATAGAATTTATTTTTCTTATAAACACCGAAAACCGCGTTCAAAACACATAAAAATTGAAATAATTACAAAATAAAGTGCCACTTGAGCATCGGTGGGAGCCACGTGGCTCCCACCGATCTCTACGAGGTTGTACATGCTAATATCATAATTAATGCTAAAGTACATCAGAGATTCATAAAGGCTACTGAAACTGAAAAAAAAACTGAAAGAAGTGGACAGCCCTGAGCGTAGGGTGGCCCATCTGTACTGGGCCGGTATTTGCTCTGCGTTTACAAGAACATCCCGACTATTCCTCCGTGTTGGTTTAGGACCGATATCATTAGCTAACTGAACGCCTCAACAACACCTTTCTTATTTATTTACCTTGTTTGGATTAGCGTCTCAATTTCTCATAGAAATAACAATGATATTATTTGCTTTACCTACAGGTATTTTTCTATATCTTTTTACCTACGTATTAATAATAATTATAAATAGTATGAATTAGAAAATAAAATATGATTACTTTAGGATTAGGTACTGGATGTAGGCACCAAATTCATGGGTTTACACTTTTACAGTTATAAGGAAACTCTATACTATGGCTATACAATTCTATCTCTCATTCATATGAAAAAATTGCATATCAAAAAATATCGCTACGACCCCATGATCCCAGTCAAAGTAGACAAAAGATTTTAAAATAAGTACACAGCTGACAAATATTAAGAGTATTCTTAAATTTCTGTTTTCTCAAATAAATACCCAACAGGGTGGAGTCACTCGGAAAAGAGTCCACTAGTAATGGCGCAATCATCTAATGAATGCTTCCGGGCAGATAAGCTTCGATTAAATGGTCGCTTTATTGCCAAAGGAAAGGCGCGCTGCCTTTATGTGCACATTGAGATATCTATTATGGATACAAAGATATCTTGAAACATTCTTTATACTAAACCACTTTTATTTATTTTCACAAATTAGTTAACATCGTTTTACCCTTTTTAAAATGAAGTAGGTAAGTACCATTTTTGAACGAAAACTAATTTATTTAACCACTAGCTTTCCGCCCGCGGCTTCGCCCGCGTGGACTTCACGACGTCATCCCGCGGGAATGTGATATTTTTCCGGGATAAAAAGTAGCCTATGTTCCTCTCCAGGGTACAAAGTATCTGTGTTCCAAATTTCAGCCAAATCCGTTCAGCCGTTTTGGCGTGATTGAGTAACAAACATCCAAACATCCAAACATCCAAACATCTAAACTTTCACATTTATAATATTAGTAGGATTTGTTAAACAACTAAGTATGCGAAACCGAATACAAAGAAATTATTTTTATAGGTCTAAAGATCACGGGAGGAGGAAAGCAGGTTTATAATTACAGCAAAATATCAATTACAGTTTAATAAATTATTTCCGCCATAAAGCCGTCGGGTTGCGGCTAGATTTAAGATAAGTGCCTATCGTAGGTGTGTAGGTAACGCTGTACAATTTATCGCCTGCATATCCTTTCAGCGGGTAGATAATGACCGCAGTAAAACGTTTAAGCACGGAATAACTGCTGCTTGGAGCCGTTATTACAATATTATGAATGGCTTCCCCGCGGCCGCGCCTCACGCGCCATCACGTCGCGGCTTCATTCCATGCGAGCGTGTTTCAAAAACATTGCCAAATACTTTATTTATGTGGTAATGTATGATTGAACTTATTACCTTCATCATGTTTTGGTTGTAAGCCTCGTTTTTTGCACCCATTCTATGTCATTCAAAAGATTTCTGGAAAAGGGTTTTATGAAAAAATATACTGTCTTAAAATTTTTGTATTTTTTATTTGATTGGATTGCTTTTTTATTAATTTGTAGTAAGTAGGTTAATCTTATACTCATCTAAGTATGGCTGGATATCAACGGATGCCATTTTACGACGACAGTTAATGTTTTAATGTGCTATGAAGGGGTGTTGAATAATTATATTGGGTCACCCATCTGGGGTGCGAAGATTGCGCCCAACAAGCTTAGTAATAAATACCAATAAGAAAAAATCTTTAGTACAATTCAATCGACTATGTAATTAATTTTATTTCAAATAAAAAAAGGAATAAGTAGTTTAATATTTGAATTGCTAATTATTATTATGTAAAATGAGTAGGTATACCCATATTAATTATTATTGGCAGCGTGTGTCTGACGAAGTCGAAATACCTACTCTAGGAACGTTTTATTTTAGCGTCTCGCCGCACACGGCCCACTGAGAAAAGCCGCCACCCCGACCCATAGATTAATAACAGCTTCGCTTCGCTTACGCCGACCAATGTCCTACAGTTTTCATACATTTTATATGAACGCCGAACGCCGGTAGTCGTCACTTGTTTCTCCTTCTAGCCTCAAGTGGCGGCGTTTGTGGCTCGTGTGCGTGGATGGTAAGATATCGCCAAACAAATGCCTCGAGTGTTTCAGAGCTTTGCAGGCTACAAGAGGCAAAGCTTGAGACATATTGCGGACTTTTAAACAGGTATATAAATGTCACCGATGCTTTCAGCCATTTACCTGTAGTACAAAATAACATTGAGAATTATGTTGACCACTTTCTCTCAGACAATTAGACAACCTGTTTGCACCGGGGTATGGACGGTGCCCATATTGGACACAAACACAATGCGCCTTCTGCCTAGAGGTCGTGGGTTCGATCGATCCTGGCACAAGACATACATTTGCATGAACGTGTTTTTGTTTAAGTAGTATCTATAACTATACTACTTAATAAATATACTATTTTTATTTATATATTATTATTTCTTACTATTATTTTTAAGTATAAAAATAAAACTTAATTTAGGCTAGCTAGATAATAATTAAAAGGAAGTTTGATTTGGTGGATATAAACAATTCTTCCATTTGTTCTACGGCCGTTTACCACCTGTAGATGTTGTAAAGAAGAACATGATGTTAATGTACGAAAATTTCATTCGGTTGATGAGAACAATAATAACTCTTCTTTTGTACTGCGATCACTTATCAGCTGTCTGTAGTGGTAGCAGCTGATAACATGAATACAAATAAAGATTGGTATTAGTGTTAAATCGTTAATGTATGATAACTGACACTAACTACTGACAACAACAATGTTAGGGCAACAGAGGGCCTAGACAAGTGGCTTTCTGTATCGTTAACGCCCCAGTAGATTAGAAAGACAAATGTATGGGATTGACATTAACGATTGAAATAACACGTGACCTAGCGTAGCGAAATTAAAGTTCGTAGACAAGTGTATTTTATGCTTCTGTTAAAAAAAAACGGGTCGTTAATCGACTATCTGAGGCAAGTGGCGCTTACAGGAGACTAACTTGACAGGAGATAACGTTTTAAAGATAACGAACTGTTTAAAAAAGCTAGTGATTGCTTAAACTCTAGACAACGTAGATCATACATTAAAATATTCAAAATCCTCATAAGTTAGTTCTAAGTGTTATTCCCAAATCTGACCGCTATAGTAAACATTGTATAGCTATGTGTGTTAGAATTTTCAATAAAATTCCTACTGAACTCAAAGCAGTGAGACCAGAATTATTTAAGAGAGAGTAAAGTAAGTAATTATTTAAGGCTTTTGAAGAAAAACTTTTATAGTGTTCAAGAGATTTTGACCAACGATGTTTTTGACTATAAATTAGTGTGGCATTATTTCTAATAATTTTATAAAGAATAATGATATTAATAACATAATATTAATATGTAATTTAAATATTTTAATTTATGATTTCTCAAACTTTAACTTTTTGTTCAATGTGATTGGCTTGCCATATTTATATGGTAAAACATGAGATCTTTTTGTGCAACATACTTACACCTTTATACCATGTTATGTTTTGCGCAATTATAGATTTCTTATTCTTATTCATGGGGTTTAAAGTTAAGTAGGGGAGATCGGGGATGGTTGGCTATAGGGGCAGGTAGACTAACCACCTTCACGTGTTTTTCATCAACCAATCACGAGTGACGATGCCTCCTCGTGACCTTTTAACTTGTGCAAAGTGAGCCACCGAAGTCGCGCGGCGTTCGAGAGTGGCATCACATTTTGTATTTTTGGTCTCCGTAAGTTATTTTTTGTTATTGTGCCTATGGATCTGTTAGAAACAATGTTGTTGTTATGTCAAATGTAAGATAGTTTTATTATAGAATAATATATTACACAATATTGCTTCCATGTTAGTGCCAAAGTTTGCATATTATGATATGCAGGTAAAAATGGCGTCAGGGGTTGGTTGAGAAATTTTGTACGGGGTAGGTAGACTGATGAGCTAATTAGTCAATTAATGATAATCACTATTTCAAAGATGATAATATAGCTATCATCAACTTAAGTTACAATTAAGGTTGAAACAGAAAGTACAACAATTAATTTTATCTATTGCTATTTAAAGTTTTTATAATAATTTAAAAAGAGACTGTTGCCTTTATTAACCGAGAATGGATCTCAAATTTAGCTTTGTTTATAATTCAATAATTTTCTATCATTTAGTGAGTCTCTTTATTTACACTAATTACTGCCTAGGTCAACCTACCCCCTGCTTATGACCAACTAACCAACAATATGGGGTAGGTAGATCAAGCGTCAGGGGCTTAAAAATCGAGTACTTAAGTAAGTATTATAATGATTAATATAAAGGTTATAGATTAATATTTTAGGTACCTGAATAGTTTTTCTATGTGTATTAACTGTTGTTTTTGTTATATTAAGTTAAACGTACGAGCTTAAGTCAAAAGTTAGTCAACCATCCCCGGTCTACCCTAAACCAGTTACTCTGTTAATTACCTTAGTTTAATTGGGAAGCTAGATTCGGTTGATGACAACAATGGCACTGATGAGATTGCGGAGTCACTCAGATTGATCATAAGTGATGTAGATTGTTAATTTATTGGTCTTGTTTATTAGCATATTACGAAAACGATAATCGTATAAGTACCTTTAAGTTCATGAATACATTGTTGCCTAAAATAATAAAAAAAATTGATATAAGTTCTAAGTATCAAACATTGTGAATAATTAAGTTAAAATGCGGACATCATTGTATTCTTTTATTATTATCCTCTTAGATTTTATAGGACAAATTTTGCTTCGAGATGGGTATCTTACAGTAGCTGTTTTCAGAGAAAAAGGATTACTTACCTAGGTACCGTTATAAAACTATTAGTAACATCGACGGCGATGTCTTTGTGTATTGTATTGTGTAATTTTGTAAAAGGAAAATTGAAAGCACAAAATGATTTTGTAATAAATTGTTTTTCTAACTGTGGAATTACTCGTACGTTGGAATTGAATTGAGCAAACAAAAAGCGATTTAACATCAATTTGTGCGAATCCAATCGTCTCACCTACTCGGGAAAACACACAAAGCCGTATATATTTTTTAGATTTTTATTTCCTTAATTTTACTAAAATCGATAATTCATAATTTACTTCAGTACCTAATATTGACTGTACAACATTTATGGTACTTTAACATTTAATAGGTATAATAATATGTAAACAAGATAGGACTATGTCCCATCGGAGGTGGTTGTGAGACGGGTCGATTTTTTTAAAATACTTCATTTTCCATTTTACAACCACAAAAATTGCATCGTGAATGCAAAAAAAAAAAAAAATAACAGGACTATGTCATATTACAATATTGAAATGACTTTTGCGGTACTTACATATAGGTAGTTTTGTTTCGAAGCGATTCAATGTGACAAAGTTCTAATATTATTGCTCGTGACATGATGGAGATGGAAAATGTCAAAATCATTTGGGGACCCGTAGCCGTAGCTAGCACGAAAACTTTTAATAGGTATAGGCATGGCCCGCTATTATTTCTCGGCTGCTTGCGCTCCTACAGGCCATGCTGCTCGGATTGGCAACGTCATAAATGTCAATGTCGTCTACTAATCCTAATTTCTTGTATGCATGAGATGAGATGAATTCCTGATTATAGCGCCTTAAAATCAAATAATACGCGTACATAACTAAGGGTTGTTTTATTTTAACTATATCACAGTCACGAAAATGTTTATTAAACACTCCTACTGATGTTGTAAGCTCCCAGTCGGCTCGAGGTATCGCACGAATCCATCGCTGACGCAGTGTTCCTCCTTCGGGAATCCAAATCTTTCGAGATCCAAGGTTTCATAAGTAATTTCCAACAATGATCACGTATTTATATGCACTAATTATACAATAGATATTGTATTAAAACACCCAAACAGCAATCAAGAAAATCAAACAGCAACGTTTCTTGACATGACCAAAGAGTATTCCGACTTGCCACATCCAGATAAAAAAATTATCCAAAATGTGCAAAAATAATAGATTTTCTTTTTATTTTGTAACAAGCAAATTTAACCAAGTTGTTAAATAAATGCGTGCAAAATCCAAGAAAGTGTTTTATTTAAATGAACAGTTCGCGCAGAAATCTAAGATGTGAATTGAATTACGGCGAAAGTTATTTTTTTTTATTATATTATATCAAGTTTAGCCTAGTCAACGAAGAAATATAGAGGGAAATGTTTGGAACACAATTTTTGACTTTGGAACTTTGTTTGGGCTAAAAGTTTTGTAAAATACTGTATATATTTTACCGGCCAAACCCGATTTCAGGACAAACTAGTTTTTCCTAGGCCAAAATATTTCATCGCCTTGACATTTCAGAGAGCGAGTTTGCCTCGGAAGTCCTGTAGAACAAGTGATTGGTTAAAATGGTGGTTATTTTTTTTGTGTCATGTTCTACATCTACAGGTCTTCCGAGGCAAAGTCGCTCTCTGAAATGTTAACGCGATGAACTAGTTTGGCCTAGGAAAAACTAGTTTGTCCTAAAATATGGTTGAAAAAAAAAAAATGAGACCTTCAAACCGCCCCCTCCCCCCCGGATGAAAGGGCTACGGGCGGGGACTTTTGCTATGTTTACCTCCTTATTTAAACATTTCCTTCTATATCTCTTCGTTGACTAGGCTAAACTTGATATAATATAATAAAAAAAAATAACTTTCGCCGTAATTCAATTCACATCTTAGATTTCTGCGCGAACTGTTCATTTAAATAAAACACTTTCTCGGATTTTGCACGCATTTATTTAACAACTTGGTTAAATTTGCTTGTTACAAAATAAAAAGAAAATCTATTATTTTTGCACATTTTGGATAATTTTTTTATCTGGATGTGGCAAGTCGGAATACTCTTTGGTCATGTCAAGAAACGTTGCTGTTTGATTTTCTTGATTGCTGTTTGGGTGTTTTAATACAATATCTATTGTATAATCTATATATATAAAATTCAAAGTCCTGACTGACTGACTGACTGACTGACTGACTGACTGAGATATCAACGCACAGCCCAAACCGCTGAACCTAGAGACTTCAAACTTTGCACATAGATACGTTATACAGTGTAGGCATCCACTAAGAAAGGATTTTTAGAAATTGCACCCCTAAGGGGGTGAAATAGAGGATGAATGTTTGTATGAAAGTCCGTCAGTTTTGAAGTTAGGATCTTCAAACATTGTATTTAGGCTGGCAATTAAAAATTAATATTTACCTGTGTCAGCGTTTTTGACAATTGCACCCCCGAAGGCGTTGAAAAGGGGGATGAAATGTTGTATCTGGAAAGTCCTTCATTTAATTTTTTATTTAGGCTTATGGTCGGAAAGTAAAACAAATAAGCAAAAACATGTTTCGTATTTTTTCGAAAATCAACCCCTTAGAGGTTAAATGGGATAAATAAACCTAAAAATCGATATGGATGTCGTTATTGAGGTTTTATGGGATGACGATTGCAAAAATGGCATTTATTTTGATGTTTAACACGCTGAACATGATTCAACCCCTAAAAGGTTGCAATAGGGGTGAAATTTTAAATGAAAAATCAGGGGTAAAATAGACATTTCAACTTGAAACTTTGTAGGCTTATTTCTTAAAACAAAGAGGCAACCCATTTCGTAATTTTCCCAAAATCAAACCCAGGGGGTAAAATAGGGGATGAATATGTGTATAAAAGTCCGTCAGTTTTGAAGTTAGGATCTTCAAATTTTGTGTTTAGGCTGGCAATTGAAATTTTATATTTTCCTGTCTCAGTGTTTTTGACAACTCTACCCCCGAAGGGGTTGAAAAGGGGGATGAAATGTTGTATCTGGAAAGTCCTTCATTAAATTTATTATTTAGGCTTATGGTCGGAAATTAAAACAAATAAGCAAACACATATTTCGTATTTTTTCGAAAATCTACCCCTTAGAAGTTAAATGAGTTAAATAAACCTAAAAATCGATATGGATGTCGTTATTGAGGTTTTATGGGATGACGATTGCAAAAATGGCATTAATTTTGATGATTTAACACGCTAAACATGATTCAACCCCTAAAAGCTTGAAATAGGGGTGGGGTTTTGAATGAAAAATCAGGGGGTAAAATGGACATTTCAACTTGAAACTTTGTAGGCTTACTTCTTAAAACAAATAGACAACTCATCTCGTAGTTTTCCGAAAATCAAACCCAGGGGGTAAATAGGGTATAGAAACCTAAATCATCTTAAGTACCCTAAAAGTTCTTGGTAGGTTAAGCTACTCAAAACTAACTTTTTGATTGTGAAACAGACAGTTATTATATACTAGCTTCCGCCCGCGACTTCGTCCGGGTGGACATTCGAGAAAATACTTAGGGGACCAATAACCAGGATAAAAAGTATTCTATGTTTTAATTTCATTAAAATCCGATCAGCCGTTTTTACGTGATTAGGCGGGTCCTCCCTCACCAAGCGAGTAGCCTCGTGCGAGGCCCGCCGCACGTGGCAAATGTTCTGCCTCGCGCGAGGCTGCTCGCTTGGTGAGGGAGGACCCGCCTAATCACGTAAAAACGGCTGATCGGATTCTTATGAAATTAAAACATAGAATACTTTTTATCCTGGTTATTGGTCCCCTAAGTATTTTCTCGAATGTCCACGCGGACGAAGTCGCGGGCGGAAGCTAGTTAGTGCATATAAATACGTGATCATTGTTGGAAATTACTTATGAAACCTTGGATCTCGAAAGATTTGGATTCCCGAAGGAGGAACACTGCGTCAGCGATGGATTCGTGCGATACCTCGAGCCGACTGGGAGCTTACAACATCAGTAGGAGTGTTTAATAAACATTTTCGTGACTGTAATATAGTTAAAATAAAACAACCCTTAGTTATGTACGCGTATTATTTGATTTTAAGGCGCTATAATCAGGAATTCATCTCATCTCATGCATACAAGAAATTAGGATTAGTGGTACGGCATTGACATTTATGACGTTGCCAATCCGAGCAGCATGGCCTGTAGGAGCGCAAGCAGCCGAGAAATAATAGCGGGCCATGGTATAGGCAAAGCCATCTTCTATCTCACTCGTTGCACTTGTAACAAGCCATGCTCCTTGGAAAAGCGGCAACGTTGCAGTCGATTACGTCAACGTGTTCTGTTCCGGTGGCCAAAACTGGAACTAACGTGTTTTGTTCATAATGTCATTTTACTGTCAAATTGCACTGTCCAACCAGCGCTGCTGTCACCGGAACAGAAAAGATTGTTGATCTATACACTTTACTCTTTGTTCTATATAAATAAACAATCGTGTAGTGTTGCCAGGTTAGGCGATAACTCTCAAATTATGTGGAAGTAAAAATCAACGAACACTCGAAAAACAGTATAGAGGTAAATGCTTGGAACACAATTTTTGACTTCGTCACTTTGTTTGGGCTAACGGGGGGGGCGGTTTGAAGGTCTCATTTTTTTTTAACCCGATTTTAGGACAAACTAGTTTTTCAAAGGCCAAACTAGTTCATCGCGTTGCCATTTCAGAGAGCGACTTTGCCTCGGAAGACCTGTAGAACACGTGATTGGTTAAACTACCCGTTTAGGAGCTACAAAGTAAGCTTAAAATAAGTTTTTATTCCGGAAAAATATCACTTTCCCTCGGGATTACGTCGTGTAGTACACGCGGGCAAACCGCGGGCGGAAGGCTATGTGATATAATTTTTTTATGTGTTAATATATTGTATCATACCACTGTACTAATATATAAATAAATAAATAAAATAATCTATACTTATAATAAAACTGTAAACGATCCAATTCTGTACATTTAAAAGAAATATAAAATAATACCTCCAGGGGTCTAAAGGAACAGGTACCAAAAATATAGTTTTGAATTTTTTGTCTGTTTATCTGTCTGTTGTCCGCGTTTGAGGCAAAAACTACGAAACGGATTTTGATGAAACTTTTTTTGTTGTATAGGCTATTGGTCCTCGCCAACGAATAGGCTATAATTTATTTTGACGATCGTAATATCTGATATGGAACCATAGCAGTCGAGCCAATCTATGAGAGATATAAAAATACCGGCTTTAGGAAAATTATTAAACGTGATGAGCATTTTCTACTGTCATACAAAGTTTGAAGGTCTGGTTCACCTGATGTGGAACCCTAGCAGCCCAGCCAAACTATAAGAGATACAAATATAGCATCATAAGAGAAGTTGTTCAGCGTAATAAGTATTTTCTTTTGACATACTATCTCGAATATTATTAACTAGCTGTGCCCGCGACTTCGTCCGCGTGGAATAGTGACTTTCGGTATCATTTTTAATTTTTAAGGCTAATAAATAAGCTATTTTGTTTTTTTTTTATTTATTTATCCTACTTATCCTACTAATATTATAAATGTGAAAGTTTAGATGTTTGGATGTTTAGATGTTTGTATGTCTGTTACTCAATCACGCCAAAACGGCTGAACGGATTTGGCTGAAATTTGGGACACAGATACTTTGTAGCCTGGAGAGGAACATAGGCTACTTTTTATCCCGGAAAAACATCACATTTCAGCGGGATAACGTCGTGTAGTCCACGCGGGCGGAGCCGCGGGCGGAAAGCTAGTAATATTATAAATGTGAGAGTTTAGATGTTTGTATGTTTGTTACTCAATCACGCCAAAACGGCTGAACGGATATGGCTGAAATTTAGGACACAGATACATTGTAGCCTGGAGAGGAACATAGGCTACTTTTATCCCGGAAAAATGTCACATTCCAGCGGGATAAGGTCGGGAAGTGCACGCGGGCGAAGCCGCAGGCGGAAAGCTAGTTTAATATATATTAGTACAGCGCTATGAATGCTATGATACATATTAGCACATTAAAAATTTACATAACATAGCCTTCCGACCGCGGTTTCGCCCGCATGTACTACACTACGTTATCCCGAGGTAAAGTGATATTTTTAGCCTATGTCACTTTCTAGCTCCTAAACTACCTACATACTAAAAGTAACGTCGATCCGTTGCTCCGTTTTGACGTGAAAGACGGACATACAAACAAACACACTTTCATATTCTTCTTCTTAGCGTGTCGATCGTTCGGCTTTAGATCTTGTTAGACCAAAATTGCGCCACACGTATAGCGTTTTCAGTGGCGTTATAGAGGTCCTCGCGTGTGCAAGATGAAGGGCACGCTGAACAGGACAAAAGGTGTGTGACATAGTTTGGGAAGAGGCACCACATTCACATCCTTCATCTGAGGAATAACCCCACCGGCAAAGATTAAATTTGCATCGGCCTACCTGGGTTCTAAGTCTATTTAGAGACTTCCAGGTTGGCCACGGTAACCAATGACCGGGGGGCAGTCTTTCCTTTATAGCAGTCGGTGTTGCTGTCGGATGTTTCTCTTCCCAAAGCATGCATCGAGCTAGGCAAGGCTAGGCAAGCATCGCCCGTTAGAGGAGTAGCATGCTTGACAAAACTGTGCCGACTTTTAAGTCTCTGGGGCACCGGATTACTTTCATATTAATAATATTCGAGATAGTATGTCAAAACAAAATACTTATTACGCTGAACAACTTCTCTTATGATGCTATATTTCTATCTCTTATAGTTTGGCTGGGCTGCTAGGGTTCCACATCAGGTGAATGAACCAGACCTTCAAACTTTGTATGACAGTAGAAAATGCTCATCACGTTTAATAATTTTCCTTAAGCCGGTATTTTTATATCTCTCATAGATTGGCTGGACTGCTATGGTTCCAAATCAGATATTACGATCGTCAAAATAAATTAAAGCCTATATGTTGGCGAGGACCAATAGCCTATACAACAAAAAAAGTTTCATCAAAATCCGTTTCGTAGTTTTTGCCTCAAACGCGGACAACAGACAGATAAACAGACAAAAAATTCAAAACTAAATTTTTGGTATCTTTTCCTTTAGACCCCTGGAGGTATTATTTTCTATTTCTTTTAAATGTACAGAATTGGATCGTTTACAAATTTATTATAAGTATAGATTATTTTATTTATTTTTTAATATATATTAGTACAGTGGTATGATACAATATATTAGCACATAAAAAAAAATATCACATAGCCTTCCGCCCGCGGTTTGCCCGCATGTACTACACGACGTTATCCCTAGGGAAAGTGATATTTTTCCGGGATAAAAACTTATTTCAAGCTTACTTAAGTCACTCTCTAGCTCCTAAACTTCCCGCAAATACTAAAAAACACGCCAATTCGTTGCTCCGTTTTGACGTGAAAGACGGACATACAAACAAACATACTTTCACATTGATAATATTAGTATACACTGTATGTCAAAAGAAAATACTTATAACGCTGAACAACTTCTCTTAAGATGCTATATTTGTATCTCTTATAGTTTAGCTGGGCTGCTAGGGTTCCACATCAGGTGTGCCAGACCTTCGATATTTTTCCGTCAATAGAAAATGTTCATTACGTGAAACAACTTTTCTTAAGACGCCATGTATGTATCTCATATAGTTTATCCTGGCTGCTAGGGTTCCACATCAGGTGGACCAGACCTTCAAACTTTGTACGTCAATAGAAAGTGCCCATCACGTTTAACAATTTTCCTTAAGACGGTGTTTTTATATATCTCATAGTTTGGCTGGACTGCTAATATGGTTCCACATCAGATATTACGATCTTCAAAATAAATTATAGCCTATATGTTGGCGAGGGCCAATAGCTGTATAACAAAAAAGTTTCATCAAAATCCGTTCAGTAGTTTTTGTGTGAAACGCGGACAACAGACAGACAGACAGACAAAAAATTCAAAAACTATATTTTTGGTATCTGTTTCGTTTAAGAAGACCCCTGGTGGTATTTTTTTTCTATTTCTTTTCAATGTACAGAATTGGATCGTTTACAGTTTTATTATAAGTATATAGAGTATAGACAATGTACAGAATTGGATCGTTTACAGTTTTATTATAAGTATAGATAGAAGATAGATAGATTGTATCTCTTATAGTTTAGCTGGGCTGCTAGTGTTCCACATCAGGTGTGCCAGACCTTCGATATTTTTCCGTCAATAGAAAATGTTCATTACGTGAAACAACTTTTCTTAAGACGCCATGTATGTATCTTATATAGTTTATCCTGGCTGCTAGGGTTCCACATCAGGTGGACCAGACCTTCAAACTTTGTACGTCAATAGAAAGTGCCCATCACGTTTAACAATTTTCCTTAAGACGGTATTTTTATATATCTCATAGTTTGGCTGGACTGCTAATATGGTTCCACATCAGATATTACGATCTTCAAAATAAATTATAGCCTATATGTTGGCGAGAGCCAATAGCTGTATAACAAAAAAGTTTCATCAAAATCCGTTCAGTAGTTTTTGTGTGAAACGCGGACAACAGACAGACAGACAGACAAAAAATTCAAAACTAAATTTTTGGTATCTTTTCCTTTAGACCCCTGGAGGTATTATTTTCTATTTCTTTTAAATGTACAGAATTGGATCGTTTACAGTTTTATTATAAGTATAGATTATTTTATTTATTTTTTAATATATATTAGTACAGTGGTATGATACAATATATTAGCACATAAAAAAAAAAAACCCATAGCCTTCCGCCCGCGGTTTGCCCGCGTGTACTACACGACGTTATCCCTAGGGAAAGTGATATTTTTCCGGGATAAAAACTTATTTCAAGCTTACTTAAGTCACTCTCTAGCTCCTAAACTTCCCGCAAATACTAAAAAACACGCCAATTCGTTGCTCCGTTTTGACGTGAAAGACGGACATACAAACAAACATACTTTCACATTGATAATATTAGTATACACTGTATGTCAAAAGAAAATACTTATAACGCTGAACAACTTCTCTTAAGATGCTATATTTGTATCTCTTATAGTTTAGCTGGGCTGCTAGGGTTCCACATCAGGTGTGCCAGACCTTCGATATTTTTCCGTCAATAGAAAATGTTCATTACGTGAAACAACTTTTCTTAAGACGCCATGTTTGTTTCTCATATAGTTTATCCTGGCTGCTAGGGTTCCACATCAGGTGAACCAGACCTTTAAACTTTGTACGTCAATAGAAAGTGCCCATCACGTTTAACAATTTTCCTTAAGACGGTATTTTTATATATTTCATAATTTGGCTAGACTGCTATGGTTCCACATCAGATATTACGATCTTCAAAATAAATTATAGCCTATATGTTGGCGAGGGCCAGTAGCTGTATAACAAAAAAGTTTCATCAAAATCCGTTCAGTAGTTTTTGTGTGAAACGCGGACAACAGACAGACAGACAGACAAAAAATTCAAAAACTATATTTTTGGTATATGTTTCGTTTAAGAAGACCCCTGGTGGTAATTTTTTTCTATTTTTTTTCAATGTACAGAATTGGATCGTTTACAGTTTTATTATTATCAATGTACAGAATTGGATCGTTTACAGTTTTATTATAAGTATAGATAGAAGATAGATAGATTGTATCTCTTATAGTTTAGCTGGGCTGCTAGTGTTCCACATCAGGTGTGCCAGACCTTCGATATTTTTCCGTCAATAGAAAATGTTCATTACGTGAAACAACTTTTCTTAAGACGCCATGTATGTATCTCATATAGTTTATCCTGGCTGCTAGGGTTCCACATCAGGTGGACCAGACCTTCAAACTTTGTACGTCAATAGAAAGTGCCCATCACGTTTAACAATTTTCCTTAAGACGGTATTTTTATATATCTCATAGTTTGGCTGGACTGCTAATATGGTTCCACATCAGATATTACGATCTTCAAAATAAATTATAGCCTATATGTTGGCGAGGGCCAATAGCTGTATAACAAAAAAGTTTCATCAAAATCCGTTCAGTAGTTTTTGTGTGAAACGCGGACAACAGACAGACAGACAGACAAAAAATTCAAAGACTATATTTTTGGTATCTGTTTCGTTTAAGAAGACCCCTGGTGGTATTTTTTTTCTATTTTTTTTTCAATGTACAGAATTGGATCGTTTACAGTTTTATTATAAGTAATAGATAATAGATAATAGATAATAGATATAGATAGATGTTCAGTACACCCCTGCCTAGACCGCGGAGTCAGCATTGGCGCAGTGGAAGGCTATCATGAGTATAGACTCCGGACAAATCTTGGTTTCAGCCGGGATGTAACTGAACAATAGGACTGCGATACACAGCGGAGAGACTTTTAAGTAAGGTAAGGTTACATACGGGTCTGTGGGTCGACCGTCTCCAAGGCAGAAGTGGTGTAAGGGGGCGCGCGCGCCCCTGGGGTCCTTTCTTCGTCTTCTTCTGCAGACCTTACCCATTAGTCACATTACTCACAACACAAATAACAGCGTTCACAAGCCACTGGGCGTTTCAACAATAGATACACAAAGACACACACGTGGGAGCCTTTTTTATTACGATATAGTGTCTCGACAACAAGCGCGTGTGGTAGAAAAGGTTATCTTTCAAAGCATCCGCGACCGGCCACTCCAGAGATGGCATCAAAACCTTGGTCGTACAAAACGGGATCACATAGATAATTTAAGATGTATTCAAACTCGATATGCCAGGCACATTCAACGCGAGCGATTTTTAACAAATTCAGCAAAATTATTCCGACATTTTTCCAAGAAGAATTCCAATCAAGTGTCACTGTCAACTTCAAGTGACAGCTAATGTCAATTTGACGTGACATTAGAGTTGCGTTCAGAAACGTCGATCTTTTCCGAACATCCCCCCGCCCCGGACCGTTAAGAACGGTACGTCAATCTACGGGTAATCGGGAGAGCCCACTAACTGCTCTCTTCAAAACCGAATCTCGAACCAAAACCTCAGCAAAACGAGGAACTCCGTCAGTTCCGGGGTAGAGTTTAACAATGCGCCCCCTTCGCCAACATAGGGGCGGCAGGTTAGCATCCTTAATCAACACGAGGTCGCCAGTCTGGGGTGGGGTGGTTTTATCTGTCCACTTCACGCGCTGTTGCAGGATATGCAAATACTCCATCGACCAACGTGCCCAGAAGTTTTGGGACATCTGTTTCAAAAGTTGGTATCGCGACAAACGATGGGATCCTACATCCTGAATCGGATATTCAGGCAACGCCAAAAGGGGCTGTCCGATCAAGAAATGACCTGGCGTCAACGCTTCCAGGTCATTCGGGTCCGAAGACAACGGGCACAAGGGTCGCGAGTTGAGGACGGCCTCAATTTTACAAAATACCGTATCAAGTTCCTCAAACGTGAGAATAGTTTCTCCAATCACGCGACGCAAGTGTGTCTTGGCAGCCTTTACACAAGCTTCAAAAATTCCTCCCCAGGTCGGACAAGCTGGAGGGCTAAACTTCCAGATTATCCCACGCCGGGAGAGGGTGGTTCCAATGTCTATTTTATTATCAACAAAAAACTTAACTACTTCCTTAAGATAATTACACGTTCCCTTATAATTAGTACCACAATCGGAACGTATCAATGACGGCAGTCCTCTACGGGAAACAAATCTGCTCAAGGCGGCGACAAAGGCTTCGGTAGACAATTCCGAGACAATTTCCAAATGGACAGCCTTGGTGGACAAACACACAAACACGCACAAGTACGCCTTATAGGTTTTAGCATTACGCAGTCTCGAAGCCTTTACAGTAAAGGGACCGGCGAAGTCGGTGGCGACTCCGGCAAAAGCTCTACATTCCGTGACGCGATCAGCAGGCAAATCACCCATCTGGGGCTGCATGGTCGCGGCCTTCAATCGATAACAAGGCAGGCAACGGAAAACCACAGTGCGAATGGCTCGACGAGCAGACAAAATCCAAAATTCACGCTGCAAAATGGCCAACAAAGCATTACAGCCAGCATGTTGTGCATTCACATGGCGATCTGTTATTATCAGTTGAGTCAAATGTCCGGCTTTAGGTAACAAGAGGGGGTGACGAGCTCCATACGGCAGGTTCGCATTTCGAAGTCTTCCGCCGACTCGCAAAAGCCCACTCTCGTCCAGGAAGGGATTCAATCGCGATACCGCGCCCTTCAACTTGCGACGGCCTAAACGCAAAATTTCAATCTCGGACTCAAAACTATCAGCTTGTACTCTCCGGACCCAAAACAAGAGCGCGTCCCTACGCTCGTCCGGAGTGAGAACCGACGAATCACGCCTCGCGCGTGGGTTTCTGCAATTGTACACAAAACGTCTGATCCAAGCGGTAACACCAAGCAGCTTCTGTAAGGAGCTGTACCGATCCAACAACAAATCCTTTTCCCCGGCGGGGTTAGTCTCCAGGACGCATGCCCGCATATCAGGAACGGCTACGTTCGACAACGCTGGAGAGGGCGGCCACTCCGACTCAGGCCGCATCAACCACTGTGGGCCCCACCAGAGGGGGTGGTTAATTAGGGTTGGGGCTACACAACCCCGAGACGCACAATCCGCGGGATTCATGGTTCCCGGCACGTGTCTCCAAATCAACTCGATGTCGGAATTACAAATCTGCGACACTCGATTGGCCACAAACACGTCCAAGGTGTGCGCCGGAGCCTTCAACCAACAAAGGACGACCTGACTGTCCGTCCAAGCATAAACCTCTTGTATCGCAATAGATCGACCTAATGTGAGCCATACGTGGTTCAACAAACGCATTAGGAGGGCAGCTCCACACAATTCCAACCTCGGGATCGTATGACGAGTCCGAAGGGGAGCGACTTTGCTTTTCGCTATCACCAGATGCACAGCAACAACTCCGTCAACAGTAACGGTGCGGAGGTACACGGCCGCAGCAAATCCACGTTCGGAGGCATCGGAAAAGCCGTGAAGAGTAACTTTACAATTTTCCGAAGGGAGGAATAGCCTCGGCAAATGCACTTCATTAATCTCGGGGAGGGATGAAACGAAGCTCGACCAATCTCGGAGTAACTCGTCCGAGAGGGGTTCATCCCACGACACACCCGAAGCCCATAACCGTTGCAAGAAACACTTGGCCATAAACAGCACGGGGCAAATCCACCCATTGGGGTCAAAGGTACGTGCGACAGTAGACAATACTAAACGCTTGGTCCAGACTTTCGGTGGTCGTAAATCCACACAATACGTGAAAGTGTCAGAGACCGGTTTGTACTGTACGCCAAGGACGGTCACCACATGGGGATTATCAACATTTTCGAATAGGTGGGGGTCCTGCTGGTGCTCTTCGGGCAAACCTACCAGTACATCAGGCGAGTTGGATATCCATTTCCTCAACTCGTAACCTCCCGACTTCAAAAGGGCGGTGAGTTCGTCTCTCAGGACAATCGCCTCTGAGACAGATGAGGCGCCCGTGCAAATGTCATCCACATAGACGTCACTGGCCAAAATGGCGGAGGCGCGAGGGTATCTCAAGCGCTCCTTCTCGGCCAACTCCAACAAAGAACGAATCGCAACAAACGGGCTCGAAGCCAAACCGTACGTATTCGTATTCAATTCATAAATCAACAAGGGGTCCCTAGGACTCTCTCTCCACAAAATCAATTGGTACCTCCTATCCTCTGGATGGATGACCGTTTGTCTGAACATCATCCGGATGTCAGTCATAAATACAATTTGGTGCCGCCGGAAGTTGGTCAAAATGTCTGAGATCTCCGTGTGCAGCTTGGGACCTACATGCAGACACTGGTTCAAGGACGCTCCAGTAGAGGTGGGAGCCGAACCGTCAAAGACCACCCGAATCTTTCCGGATTTCAAAACGGCGTGGTGCGGCAAAAAGAAGTGCTCAACGGAGCGCCAATCCAAATCGCTCACGGACATGTGCCCTAACTCCTCATACTCCCGCATGAATTCAACATACTTCTGGCGGAAGACCGGATCCTTGCTCATGCGACGCTCCATCGCCACTAGCCTACGTTCCGCTAGCGGTCGGGATTCGCCCAGAGGAGGTCGGCCGGCACGAAAGGGGAGACGGGTGATCAAACGACCAGAGCGGAGGCGACCAGTGTTATTCTGGTAATACAACTCGCATTCATCCGCTACTGGGTCAACCCGCGGGGCTGGTGGAGGTTCCTCAACCTCCCAAAACTTCTGCACCACTTCGGAGGGAGACACATTAAAAACAAGACCGCGATCCTCATCAAGGGAATCCAAAACGCGGCGAGCAGGGCCCATCACAACTGTACCGAGTGTCGTCTGCAGAGCTACCAAGCCATCTGGCTGCAAAACTCGCTTCCCCGTCAACAAAACTCGCCCCAGGACATCGGCTCCAAGGAGAGCATCAATCGGGCCTGGGCGGAAGAAATTTGGATCGGCGAGTGGGGAATCAGACACCAAAGACAACATACTCGGTCCCAAGTCAACTGAAGGTTGACGGCCAACAACTGTGTCCAACACAATCGCCGAGGTCTTAATGCCTGGCGTGGACTTATTACGTGATGTAAATGTGAAGTCAACATGCCCTAACAACCCGGGGACTTTCACATCGCCAACACCTCTCACGCCTTCCGTGTGGGGGTGCACCTTGAGGCCCAACCGCCTAACTAACCAAGATGACACAACACACCCCTGAGCACCGGAATCCAACAAGGCGCGAACTTCCACAAGGTCGCCATTCAATCCCCTGACAAGCACAGAGGCCGTGGGCAACAAAACGGTCTCTGGAGGGGTGGCTACAATCGACCGTAAACACGTTGATTGCTAGTATGTGGGGTCCCCAGACGTCCCCCCATGGTAAGGGGGTCGCTCATAGCGATCCAGTGGGTCCCAATCTCCCACATACTGCCTACGTCCAATTCGCCCGGTATCAGGCGGGTTATATCTCCCGGCCCCTTGAAGACGGGGCGGGCGCCGCTCCAAACGCGGGTATTCGGCGAGCGGCGGCGAGAATCGGTGCCTATCATCCACCGTGTACGTCGCCCCATAGTCGCGGGGGCACGGTGACCGATTTTCAGAGGGGGGGTCCCGGGGACCCCCGGCTGTGCGAGGCTCAACACGTTGCGGGGGGCTTCTACGACCTCCCGCAACGCTCGCAAAATCGAACCCCCTAGTTGGGGACCGATTTCCCATTGGGGGGTCCGTGGGACCCCCGCCCGTGCGAGGCTCAAAACGTCGCGGGGGGCCTCTACGACCTCCGGCAACGCCCGCATAACTCATCCCCATCCTTGGGGATCGGTTTCCCATTGGGGGGTCCCTGGGACCCCCGCCCGTTTGAGGCTCAAAACGTGGCGGAGAGCGTCTGGGGCCACTCTGGTGGCCACTAGAACTGCTGCGGGATGCAAACACCGCGGGGGGTCCGAGCCCCCCACCCATACGAGGTGATCCTGCAGCGACGCGCTGCGGCGCTCCGCCGCCCTCTGGGCTGTTCATGCAGAGGAGGGGATGGTGGTTGCCCTTACAAAAGCGGCATGGGTGCGCTTGGGTACATTCGCGCTGCATGTGCAGGCCCAAGCACGAGTAGCACCATGTCCGTTGTCGCGCGATCGCTCGACGGCCTTGGACGCGCTGGTCGAGGAACTTATCACAACGGGTCGTGCTGTGACCCGGTTCCCGACAGTACAAGCAGCGGGCGGTCTCCTGGACGGCGGCATAGCGGCCGGGCGCGCGAGGGGCCATCCGCCCCCTACGGGGGGGTCCGGTGGGGGATCTACTCTGTGGCACAGGTCGTTCGGGTCCCATAGGACCGGCCAGAGAGGAATTATCTGCCAATCTACTTTCTCCTTCCAGGAACGTCAAGAGGTCCGAGAAGGGTGGCAGATAAGTCGCACTATCCCCACCATACTGCTGCTCAAAACGGACCTTAACAGAGTCCGGCAACTTTCCCAGGACAATGTGCAGTAACAAAAACGACCACTGCTCCACTGGGAGTTTTAAGTTTTTCAATGCGTTGTAGGCAACCAACAGCGGATTCAACAAAGCCACTCTCAAGTGCATCACGCTGGCAACGCGGGGTAAATTCAAAATGGCGGCAACATGGTTGTCCGCCAGACGTCGTACGTTCTGGTACCGACGGGCAATCAAATCCCTAGCAATAGGGTAGTTTTCATCCGAGGGGGCCAAATGTTGAACCGATTCAAGGGCCTCCCCTTCCAACACGGATAATAAATAAGCCAACTTTTGGCCCTGGGTCAAATCATCCCGGGCATGTACGAGACTATCAAAAATATTTATAAAGCCCTCCCAGTCCTCTAGACGACCAGCAAAACGCCTTAAGTCTAAGGGGGCCAATCTAGCAAAGAGAGGGGGCATACTTTTAGATGTGACCGGGGACGGGCTCGGTTCATTCTCTCTTGCCACTTGCAAAGGCCGAGCCACCTGGGTAATTCTGTCCGCAAAATCATAACACTGGTCCACATCCAAATCGACTTCTTGTCGCATTTCCACCTCGGCCTCAACAGTCCTTTCCAAAAATAAGGCATACTGCTCATCAACAACAGCCAAACGTATGGGCAGATCTCCGTATCTGTTCAACAAGGCCTCCGTTCTATCCGGTCGATCCAACAACGCGACCGCAGAAGCCAACCACCGTAACTCAGAACGTATTTTGGCTTTAGCAGAGGAGGCCGTCATTGTAACGTCACAAATTTATCAACAAAAACAACAAATTCAAAATATTCACTATAACACAAAATCTCCAATATTTGGAGGTTATTACTAACCACAAAATTCCAATATTACAACAACAAAGTATTTATAATGACACAAACTCTTAAATATCTGGAGGTTATCAGAAAACAACAAAACTCACTGACTATTGAAATTCACTTGGATATCAACACAACATACTGTTACACAACAACAAGTTAATTTCAATTATTTCAAAGCACAAGTTTCAATGAGTTTCAATGTGTAAACAATGTCCCAAATCATTTAAGTTTCACTAAGTATTGAGTGCAAACTTATTAGCTGACCTTTTATTAGCTATTATTTTAGCAACAAACTTGTCAATATTCATAACTCAAGTTTGCTGACAAAACTAAATAATAATTATTATGAACAAAGAAAGGTATCTGTTTACATTTTGGAACTTCAATACATGACAATTAATTACAAGACATGGAACCAATAACAAAGGAATGCCCTTTACTTTTCAAATGCAAGTTAATTACCATTTACAAGTACAAATTAATCTAGTCCGGACCAGACTGGGTCATCAAACGGCACTGATTAATAGACAAAATTTTGGCGTGGGCCTCTCAGGCCTTCAAGCTACGCTCTTGCTACCAAAAAATGTTCAGTACACCCCTGCCTAGACCGCGGAGTCAGCATTGGCGCAGTGGAAGGCTATCATGAGTATAGACTCCGGACAAATCTTGGTTTCAGCCGGGATGTAACTGAACAATAGGACTGCGATACACAGCGGAGAGACTTTTAAGTAAGGTAAGGTTACATACGGGTCTGTGGGTCGACCGTCTCCAAGGCAGAAGTGGTGTAAGGGGGCGCGCGCGCCCCTGGGGTCCTTTCTTCGTCTTCTTCTGCAGACCTTACCCATTAGTCACATTACTCACAACACAAATAACAGCGTTCACAAGCCACTGGGCGTTTCAACAATAGATACACAAAGACACACACGTGGGAGCCTTTTTTATTACGATATAGTGTCTCGACAACAAGCGCGTGTGGTAGAAAAGGTTATCTTTCAAAGCATCCGCGACCGGCCACTCCAGAGATGGCATCAAAACCTTGGTCGTACAAAACGGGATCACATAGATAATTTAAGATGTATTCAAACTCGATATGCCAGGCACATTCAACGCGAGCGATTTTTAACAAATTCAGCAAAATTATTCCGACATTTTTCCAAGAAGAATTCCAATCAAGTGTCACTGTCAACTTCAAGTGACAGCTAATGTCAATTTGACGTGACATTAGAGTTGCGTTCAGAAACGTCGATCTTTTCCGAACAATAGAAGATAGATAGATTGTATCTCTTATAGTTTAGCTGGGCTGCTAGTGTTCCACATCAGGTGTGCCAGACCTTCGATATTTTTCCGTCAATAGAAAATGTTCATTACGTGAAACAACTTTTCTTAAGACGCCATGTATGTATCTCATATAGTTTATCCTGGCTGCTAGGGTTCCACATCAGGTGGACCAGACCTTCAAACTTTGTACGTCAATAGAAAGTGCCCATCACGTTTAACAATTTTCCTTAAGACGGTATTTTTATATATCTCATAGTTTGGCTGGACTGCTAATATGGTTCCACATCAGATATTACGATCTTCAAAATAAATTATAGCCTATATGTTGGCGAGAGCCAATAGCTGTATAACAAAAAAGTTTCATCAAAATCCGTTCAGTGATTTTGTGTGAAACGCGGACAACAGACAGACAGACAGACAAAAAATTCAAAAACTATATTTTTCGTATCTGTTTTGTTTAAGAAGACCCCTGGTGGTATTTTTTTCTATTTCTTTTCAATGTACAGAATTGGATCGTTTACAGTTTTATTATAAGTATATAGAGTATAGACAATGTACAGAATTGGATCGTTTACAGTTTTATTATAAGTATAGATAGAAGATAGATAGATTGTATCTCTTATAGTTTAGCTGGGCTGCTAGTGTTCCACATCAGGTGTGCCAGACCTTCGATATTTTTCCGTCAATAGAAAATGTTCATTACGTGAAACAACTTTTCTTAAGACGCCATGTATGTATCTCATATAGTTTATCCTGGCTGCTAGGGTTCCACATCAGGTGGACCAGACCTTCAAACTTTGTACGTCAATAGAAAGTGCCCATCACGTTTAACAATTTTCCTTAAGACGGTATTTTTATATATCTCATAGTTTGGCTGGACTGCTAATATGGTTCCACATCAGATATTACGATCTTCAAAATAAATTATAGCCTATATGTTGGCGAGAGCCAATAGCTGTATAACAAAAAAGTTTCATCAAAATCCGTTGAGTAGTTTTTGTGTGAAACGCGGACAACAGACAGACAGACAGACAAAAAATTCAAAAACTATATTTTTGGTATCTGTTTCGTTTAAGAAGACCCCTGGTGGTATTTTTTTCTATTTCTTTTCAATGTACAGAATTGGATCGTTTACAATTTTATTATAAGTATAGATATGAAAGTGTGTTTGTTTGTATGTCCGTCTTTCACGTCAAGACGGAGCAACGGATCAACGTGATTTTTAGTATGTAGGTAGTTTAGGAGCTAGAAAGTGACATAGACTAAAAATATCACTTTACCTCGGGATAACGTAGTGTAGTACCTACATGCGGGCGAAACCGCGGTCGGAAGGCTATGTTATGTAAATTTTTAATGTGCTAATATGTATCATAGCATTCATAGCGCTGTACTAATATATATTAAACCAGCTTTCCGCCCGCGGCTTCGCCCGCGGGAATGTGACATTTTTCCGGGATAAAAAGTAGCCTATGTTCCTCTCCAGGCTACAATGTATCTGTGTCCTAAATTTCAGCCATATCCGTTCAGCCGTTTTGGCGTGATTGAGTAACAAACATACAAACATCTAAACGGACATCAACTATCTGATAGGCATTCCTATGAGGTTTTACATACTTGTAGTAAATGCCTACGGCTGAGCGTGTTGGAAAACTTAGAAATTATCAAACACAATGTTGATGGAGCCATTCTTAACGATCAAATTAACGTCTCTTCCTCGCCATTGTTGCGTATTTTTTCAAATGGACATAATAATTCTTAAAAATAAGTGATTAATAAAGCACATTATTTAATGAATATTAATTTATTTGTACATATTAAATAAACATCATTATTTTCTTTTTCTTTTTCTCCAATCTTTTTTATTTTAAGCTGGCAACATTCTTCAAAGGTTGTCACTGTCAGTCACTCGACGCAAAGTGGGGAGTAAGAGACGATAAATACGGTGTTGGTAGGCGCCGGAGCTCATTTGGTGTTGGTTCTTCGCACGAACTAGCACGAACTATCTCCTGAGGATGCCCCGGGTTGGGGCGAAACACGTGTAGAGTAGTCTAATTGGTGACGGTGCAAGGTGTATTGCTGTCTTGCTAGATGCTGGTATTGTGCACTGGTATTTTCGTGGTGTGCATGTGCAATTTTTTGCGGGCGGGCGGGCGGTGCATCTTGCATATAGTGTTTTTTTGCGGAAGTAAGCTACATATATTTCGTTTTTCACAAACATCTAAACTTTCACATTTATAATATTATACTAGCTTTCCGCACGCGGCTTCGCCCGCGTGGACTACACGACGTTATCCCGCAGGAATGTGATGTTTTTCCGGGATAAAAAGTAGCCTATGTTCCTCTCCAGGCTACAAAGTATCTGTGTCCCAAATTTCAGCCAAATCCGTTCAGCCGTTTTGGCGTGATTGAGTAACATACAAACATACAAACATCCAAACATCTAAACTTTCACATTTATAATATTAGTAGGATAAGTAGGATAAATAAATAAAAAAAAACAAAATAGCTTATTAGCCTTAAAAATTAAAAATGCTGCCGAAAGTCATTATTCCACGCGGACGAAGTCGCAGGCACAGCTAGTACTTAAATAAAATGGTAACGACATTTATTAACAAGTATCTAAAGTAGAAATTTTTTAAATAAAGTACTTAGAAAAAAACGACCCGTCACACAACACAATACCATTAGAGCTGGTTGTAAGACGGGTCGATTTTTTCTTAATACGTACTTCGTTTTAATTTTTCTATAATAAAAATTGCACTGTGAATGGATAAAAGTAAAAATTTAAATAAAAAGTATCTAATGTAAATCCCGTCTACTTGACGAAGTGGCTATCTAAATCAGTCTTAATTTAAATTATCGGAATTATTTTGATATAAATAGTTTTATTACTACTTTACTTAAAAAAGTGGAATTAGTTAACGCTATGTACCTACATAGAATTGCTAATTATTACAGGTCTCATAGGGAAATAGAGTACTTTTTACATTCACCGAACACTTTTTCCGAACACATCTTCTACATTCGAATCGAAGTAATAACGCAACGCACAGCATTAGAACGGGTGCGTAATGAATGATATAATTTCATTTGGAATAATTTCATTTCAATAACGTTCATATGACATAATAAACGTTTTTCATAACAACACTTCAACTAATTTCATTTTACATAATGTTTATTTCATAAAAGTATCATTTTATATAATATCGTTTAACATAACGCTCATTTTATTCAAAAATATTTTATATAAAACACATTTGCTATAACGGTCATATGATATAATTTTGTTTCATATAATCATCATATTATGTAATAACTTTATTTGATATAATTTTGTTTTATATATAATCATCAATTAGTTAATTAAATGTATAGGGAAGGCAAAGGAGCAGGGGCACGGGGGGTTTAGTGCCCTCGAAGGTTGGGCTCGGGGGGGGGGAAGCCCCCGCCAGAAAAAGCCACAATGGTGACAAAGCAATTGATGAAAGGTTGGTTGGTTAGAACTGTGAACAAAACAAATAGTGTAGGCAATGAACAGATTCTTTGTATGGAGACCCATACATTAATTCCTCAGTCGATGAAACTTTGCTGGGTTATAAAATAGCATGAGCCATAAACTTTTAAATGCTTATCCAAAAAAAAACTCACTCGGAAGTTAGGTATTTATACCTAAATTTACAAATATGTTTATATATTCAACCGAGTAATTTCTCAACCCAAATTTATTTTACCAAATGAGTTATTTATACTAGTATGTGATACTTGATAAAAATCCAAAACTTTTTTCAAACATGAGTACTGCTTTTGAATGATAATTCCTTTTTTGACTCTCATTTTCATCGAAAAATTGCTCCGTCGTTTTTTTTTACTTTTATGACCTTAGAATGTAATTTGACGTTACGAGTAAGAACATCCAAAAAAAAAATATTACCAATATTGATTTATTTTAAATTATGAATAATTCAAATTCGAAAATTGCTCAGCATTATTTATCTTTAAAATTATGTTAAAAAGTCACATATACACACAAATCTAAAATATCCAAAAGAAATATCATCCGGAACACCAAAATTTTGAAAGTGAAGATAAATTTATCCCCTGTTACGCAATAATGTACCGTCTTTCGTTACCAGTTGGGTGCAGATTAGCGTCCTCGTGCTAATAGTACGACCTTGAACGCGTGACCCTGTGACTGGGGGCACAACTGGGGGGCCGCGTTCGTGTCGTCGGTCGCTGTGTGATTCTTTCTTTTTTGTTTTCTTTGTACAATCAGGGACAAATTCGGTGAACCACTTCCTGCTTATTTTTGTGTAGCTAGTGTGACTTCAAAAAAAAGTAGCTCCTCAGTTTGACCATATTACAGTATTCTTTGGTTTGGGTTGACTAGGTATGTTTGTATGTATGTTTGGCTCGCGATTATCTCGCGTTTGGCTGAACCGATTTTATGCGGTTTTAAGAAAAGTATTTTTTACATTTAGGAGAAAGTTTTGGTATTTCAATCGCCTTCGAAGAAGAAGGTTCTCAGTTTGACTCATATGTTTGTATGTTTGTCTCTGAGATGCGGTTTTCAGAAAAGTGTTTGTTACATTTAGGAGAAAGTTTCGGAGTTTTAACCGCCTTCGAAGAAGAAGGTTCTCAGTTTGACTCGTATGTTTGTATGTTTGTCTCTGAGATGCGGTTTTCAGAAAAGTGTTTGTTACATTTAGGAGAAAGTTTCGGAGTTTTAACCGCCTTCGAAGAAGAAGGTTCTCAGTTTGACTCGTATGTTTGTATGTTTGTCTCCGAGATGCGGTTTTCAGAAAACTATTTGTTACCTTTAGAAGATTTTGGCATTTTAACCGACTTCAAAAAAGGAAGTGTTCAGTTTGACCCGTATGTATGTGATGCGGTTTTCAGAAAAGTATTTGTTACATTTAGGAGAATATTTTCGAATTTTAGCCAACTTCAAAAAAAGAGGTTCTCAGTTTGACCCGTATGTTTGTCTTTGAGATGCGGTTTCCAGAAAAGTATTTGTTACATTTAGAAGGTTTTTGCATTTTAACCGACTTCAAAAAAGGAGGTACTCAGTTTGATCCGTATGTATGTATGTTTGACTTTGAGATGCGGTTTTCAGAAAAGTATTTGTTACATTTAGAAGGTTTTTGCATTTTAACCGACTTCAAAAAAGGAGGTACTCAGTTTGATCCGTATGTATGTATGTTTGACTTTGAGATGCGGTTTTCAGAAAAGTATTTGTTACCTTTAGGAAAATATTTTGGAATTTTAGCCGACTTTAAAAAAGGAGGTTCTTAGTTTGAGCCGTTTGTTTGTGTTTGTCTCTGAGATGCGGTTTTCAGAAAAGTATTAGTTACATATAGAAGGTTTGGGCATTTTAACCGACTTCAAAAAGTAGGTGCTCAGTTTAACCCGCATGTAATGTATGTTTGACTTTGAGGTGCAGTTTTCAGAAAAGTATTTGTTACATTTAGGAGAATATTTTGGAATTTTGGCCGACTTCAAAAAAGGGGGTTCTCAGTTTGACCCGTATGTTTGTCCTTGAGATGCGGTTTTCAGAAAAGTATTGATTACATTTAGAAGGTTTTGGCATTTTAACTAACTTTAAAAAAGGAGGTGCTCAATTTGACCCGTATGTATGTAATATGTATGTTGGTCTTTGAGTTGAGATGCGGTTTACATAAAATTATTTCTTTACATTTAGGAGAAGGTTTTGGTATTATAACCGACTTAAAAAAAAAGGTTTTCAGTTTGATCCGTTTGTATGTATGTTTGTCCGCGATTATGCCATGTTTTCTGAACCGTTTTTGATGCTTTTTTCAACAGGCAAGTATTTTTGATTGATGCGGTCTATGTGTACACCCTACTAACATAGCTATTTAAAATAATGCCACGAAAAAGTTAGAAATAATAGCAATAATAGGTACTGTATTCACACCAAATAACGTAAGTACTTTGAAATCGGGCGGGATTAAACAAAAACACCAAAACATGTAGGTACACTCGACAGCACATCAAGTTAAACAGTTGAACTGCGATAACAGCTTTTATTACGTAGGGCATAAAGGCGTTCTCAAGGTCAACATGTATAGTCTGATGTGCCGCCGTGTGTACATGTTTCACACCCGACTTCAAAATACTCGTACTTACATTATTTGGTGTGAATACAGTTATTAGAAGTATTATTTCTAATTTTATTGTGGCATTTTTTTAAAGCGCTTTTACTTTTTTATAAAATATTTTTTTTACTCTTTGGTTATTTATTAAACTAGGATACCTAGAACAATACATAAGCGATTAGGGAGAGTTGGGCGAGTTGATTTTAACTGTCTACGTTTACAAAACTATTGTATGAACTGCTCATGTCGGTAAAGTAGTTAAACGACATGAATGGGATAGAGCGATAGTTTTCGATTACGAATACAGTTTGCCAAACTCATACTAAGTTTTACTGGTTGTACGTGCACACAAAAATACAACGTTCCATAGCGAGCAACAACAACCGTAACGTGTATTATAAACGCAAAACAACCATCGACCGGGAGGCGACCGTCGGTAACCCTACCTGCTCGAGTATCATCATAAATAATAATAAATAAAATAATAAATAACTTCTTACATTCACACCAATTATCTAAGCCCATGTTAATTTCATTAAAAAACTGTATTATGGAAAACTTGTTTGTAAATACATACTTAATATACATAGTTAACACCCAGACCAAGACAAATAGACATGTTCATGCACACAAATATTTGTCTTGTTCGGGAATCGAACCCGAGACCACTGGCGCAGAATGTGGGTAGCCTTTTTTTGTTTGTAAATACATACTTAATATACATAGTTAACACCCAGACCAAGACAAATAGACATGTTCATGCACACAAATATTTGTCTTGTTCGGGAATCGAACCCGAGACCACTGGCGCAGAATGTGGGTAGCCTACCCCTGCGCCAAATCGGTCGTCATCAACAATCATGACATGCTCATTGTTAGTAGTAAGACAAAAAGTTACGTTAAAAATAGATTAGGTTGTCTAGTCGCAACCTGGCCCTCTTAGTACAGTCATGAAAAAAGTGCAGCTAAAATGATGAGAAAATATATCATCAGGTACCAGCATGAAACGCTGTTCATACGATCAGGCTTGATAGATAGACTAGAAAAATGTGGTCTGCCACGCTCCGTCTTGGCCACTTTGTCAGTTCGAGCGATTTTAGCGGCGGCTTGCGGGGTGGTTTTCATGTCATGGGGTACCAGTATCAAACTAACGTCTTATTGTAACTTAGGCCAACCTACTACCAAAAATACTGGTCTGCCGACCCGCAGCCTGGCTGTCTTTTGTGTCCGAGCAATTTTATGTTTGTAATGTTACTTACATTTATTATATGTGGTCGTCCAAATCAAAAGGGACCTTGTGGCTCACGGCACTTACGCCTTTATTGCTGTTGTTCGAATACAAAACAACAAAAATAAAGACGTATGTGCCGGCCGCAATAAGGTCCCTTTTGATTTGGACGACCACATATATTAATGTATAGGGTTGCAGGGAAATTCGACTATAATATTAAAGAAGACTAATATTTTATATTGATAGTAATTAACCATTTCAGAAGTATTTCACTTTAAATTTGTTTTTTGCGAAACACTACCGACCTTTACTGTTAATTTATTTTTATTTCTATTTCGCACTATTGAGTATTTGCTATTTTTGAGAAGGGGTGTATCAGTTAACAAAAATAAATAATGAAACTCGAAATAACTGCTCTCAGTTTTTACATAGTAACCGCAACTTTCAAGCACGTTGGTTGGATAAAATCGTAGAAAGTTAATCTGCAGATGAAATGCAAACACTTCAACATCTTTTTGGCAATCCAAAAAGGTATAAGAAAGAAGTTCGTTTTTGGGGAAAAGTGTAGCTATATTTAATAAAGTTCCACAGAATTTAGTAGAGCTGCCTTTGAACTAATTCAAAAGTCATGTCAAAAATCGCTCATGGGCGAAGCATATTATAAAGTAGACGACTATTTGAAAGACCGTAATGCATGGATTTGATGTAACACACAACCTTAGCTAAACTAGTGTAATATAATTATATTATTATTACAAAGTTGTAAAAGTTAACGATATAAATCTTTGTAAATATAGTTACTCCAAATGATCAAAGCTGATAAGTTTATGATCAAAGCTGATAAGTTTATAGTGCCTGTTCTTCTTATCAGTTAAGCTAGAAACACATTTCTCTGGCGCAGCGCAGCGCAGCGCGATCGGTTTCATACATTTAGTATGGCTAGAAACACATTTCCCTGGCGCAGCGCAGCGTTTCCGCCCGGCTCCGATTGCGCCAGGCCCCCCACCACTTTCTAGCATTGTATCGTCAGATGGCTCGGTAGCGGACTGCGCAGCGGAGCTCTGCATTTTGCTTTTTACTACTTATGTTCTCCGATTTCTCCGTCAATAATGGGCCAATTTAAATTTTTTTTTTGTTTAGAAGAGTCACCAATTCATTATCATGTAGGGTTGTTAATTATACTGTTAAAACAGTATTAAAGTGTTTTTAGTACACTATACTTTTTAATTTTATAACAAAAATAATGTATAATTCTGATTTGAAAATAAATTACACTAAATATTTCTAAAATCGGTTCAGTATTTTTTGAGTTTATCTATTACAAACAAACAAAGTGTATTTATAGTATTAGTATAGATATAAATTGCATCTCGTCTTCATTCATCATCATATTATCATCGTAATCATCAACATATTTTTTTTTGGATTTAATATGTTCAAGTAAGAACAGAAATTGTTTTCAAAATTAGAAGAAAACATAATGCAGATGTTAGCTCGGCAACGACTCGATTGACACTGATCAAAAATTTCGTCAGGAAACGCTGCGCCACGCTAGTAAAGTGTGCACACCCGGGTCGACGCTGCGCTGCGCCGGCGAAATATGTTTCTAGCTTTAAAAAGGTGTTGAACGGTAGGTAGAAAAATATAGATGATTCAAAAGAGCTTATTTATTAAGTCAAGTTGAATACAGATATTTTTTATTATTTATTTTATACCAATTAAGGTCACTTAAGGTCAGAGAGCAGTGACGAGTAGTAAAAAAAATATTGTTTGATGAAAGGAAAAAATAAGCATTACGTTAAACACAGTTAAAAATGACATGTTGCAGTATTTTTATCAATCACAACAAATGTTTTACGTGCTCACCCCTACCTATAAGCCTATAATTTTTTGTAATAAATGTAATTTTAAGTTAGATTTTATCAATAATTAATGGTTTAAGTCAATGTTTTAAATTAACTTTAAAATTACTTGTATGTACCATTTGCATGCTATTCATGGCAGGATGTACTGGGCCTATAACTTTATTTTGTCAACATTTACGTACCTACATTCATGGCAAATAAAATGATTATGATTATGATTATGATTATGATTATAACTAACACAAAGGATAATGGGTCTTTTTATATGGCGAATTGACGTAGTACAACTAACAGAAATTACATCCTTTTAATTTGTAGTACTCGATAGTAGGCCTAGTTAGAATAACCTTTACCTAATTTCATCTGCATTATCACCCACATTGAAGAAAAGTGAAGTCCAAAAGGTGTATAATAGCTGGAATTAAAAAGTCGAAATACCCTGATGATATCGAATAAAGCGAACAATAACTGAGTGCATCCGCGTGCTTTAGCGGATAGGGATTATGGCAAGATAATGAAAAAATAACTCATTTTTTTAAATATTATTTTCAATTTATAAGCTATCCTGTTAAATTGCTCACCTGGTAACCTAAAGCACGCGCACATTAAGGGCCGACGCGAAGCTTTCAAGTTGGAAGAGGCGATTAGTAAGTTACAATGGGATGTCATTGACATAACTGAGGTCCGAAGTGAGGAAGAGGACTTGATTATCCTACTATTCAGCTTATACCTTGCTATACCACCGGGTGGGTAACCAGCAGTCCATTGTTGGTGTTGCGTTCATCGTCCACAAATCCCTCGTTAACAACGTCGTCACCATAGGGAGTGTGTCAAGCAAGGTAGTTAGATACGCTACCCACCTACTCAAAATATAGAAACGGTATATGGTGCATATCATACAGCTCTTCGCTCCGACCTCGAAACACAACGATGTTGAAGTGGAGGCTATGTATGGGGAGATCTCTAAAGCATTCAAAGCTATACAAAACCCACTACACGTTTGTGACAGGGGATTTCAATGCAAAATTGGGGCATCGTTACGGTGATGAGTTGAAAGTGGGGCAATTTGGATTTTGGCAACGAAACGAAAGAGGCCTGATGCTGGCAGACTTTATGGAGCGGGGGAAAACCTCTTCCTACTGATGAACTCTTTTAAAAAGCCCGTAAGCCGCAAATGAACCTGGATTAAGCCGAAGGGTAAAGTTAAAAACAAGATAGATTTTATATGTCGACGAGGAAGCAAATATTTAATGATGTCATTGTATTCAACCTCGTAAAGATAGGAAGCGATCACCGCACAGTTAGAGCACATTGAGTTGAGTAACAACGTCAAGCTGGAAAGATCTCGACTAAAAAAATCTACGCTCCGACCAAAACCAGCACAAATTAAAAACGCGAGTGCTTTCCGCTCAAGAAACCGCTTCTAAGCCCTTCCATCCAAGCATTGATGTGGACAATCTATATACAACATGGTGGTGGATACTGCCCGCACGGAAATGTCCAGTTATTATAAAACTCGCCGTAACAAATCAAAGAATCTCTCCGGCCACACGCTCTGACTCATGGATCAGGGAGAATTCACTGTTCAATGTTTAATTAACACAACCGTCCACTGAACAGTTATTATAACTTATTTTTTGTTGTTCCATTTTTGCACAAGTTCACAGACACGTGTCTCAAGCGGATAGCACTCGCGCTCGTACACGACCGAGACAGACCGAGATATCATGTCCGTGAGCGGTATCTATGTGTGCGTTGCTCGAGCGAACTTTGTATGTAGATTGTCTTCTGTACCTATTTATTTTGTGCCTCTATCATGCTTCGAAAATTAAGAATGAATGAATGTAATTTTTATTATTCTTTGAATGTAATGTATAATTTTTTTCCTTTACATCAAACAATATTTTTTTATTTTATTTGAACTTCAGATTGTACACAGTAAAACTGAAAACTATACACACAATCGTTAATTGTCTTTCAATTTCAATTTCAATCGCCAAACTGCATGGCAGTTTGTTGGCGAAGAAAAGCACTAATATCCATTATTATTGTGTTTGCTACACGTACGTCTACATTATGGGTATAACAATTTTATTATTGTAGAAGCAACAAAAGAATCACAATACTTATTATAACATATACATAACCTGACATAATAATATATTAATACAATAAAAACAATTAAAGGCAAATTTAACATTCTGAGGCTAATTTCTCTAAAAGGGTAATCTTTTAACTTTGTTTTAATAACAGTCTTACACAATGTATCCTCTTCTTTTTACAAACTTATTTCGTTACATATTTATTTTTTCTATATGTCACTGCTTTCTCTGTCAATACGTCTTTAGTTTAGCTACTTTACCTAGAGTGTTATACCTATTTGTATTGCCAAAAAGTTGTTGAAGTGTTTTTATTAATCTGCAGATTAACTTACTAAGATTTTTTTAAAGTTGCGATTGCTATGTAATAAACCATAATTTAAATAGTTATTGTATGATAGCACTTATTTCGAGTTTCATATTTTATTTTTGTTAACTGGTACACCCCTCCTCAAAAAATAGCATACTCTGTAACTTAACGGAGCTAAAAAAAATAAAAATAAATTAAATAAGAGCAAAACTCAAAAGGTAGTGTAGTGTTTCGATAAAAAAACTAAAAGTAATTTTTTTCTGAAATGGTGGTACACCCCTCCTCAAAAAATAGCAAAAACTGTAACTTAACGGAGCGAAAAAGAAATAAAAATAAATTAAATAAGAGCAAAACTCAAAAGGTAGTGTAGTGTTTCGATAAAAAAACTAAAAGTTAAATATTTCTGAAATGGTTAACTTTTGGATATAGTACATTATTAATAACCTAAATAGTGGCGTCGTTTAATATTAAGGTCGAATTTCCCTGTTACTCTGTACATTCATATTATTGATGTAAGTAACAATACAAACATAAAATTGCTTGGGCACAAAAGACGGCCAGGCTGCGGGTCGGCAGACCAGTATTTTTTGTAGTAGGTTGGCCTAAGTTACAGTAAGACGTTAGTTTGATACTGGTACCCCATGACATGAAAACCGCTCGAACTGACAAAGTGGCTAAGACGGCGCGTGGCAGACCACATTTTTCTAGTCTATCTATCAAGCCTGATCGTATGAACAGCGTATCATGCTGGTACCTGATGACATATTTTCTCATCATTTTAGCCACACTTTTTTCATGAATATACTAAGAGGGCCAGGTTGCGGCTTGCCTAGCCGCCAATCTAAACAGCACCAACAACTTAACTTTTTTAACGTAATTTTTTGCCTTCTAACAATGAGTATGTCATTGTTGTACTCTATAGTAGGTAGAATTACCGACGGTCGCCTCTCGGTCTACCATTTATACAACTATTTGGTAAAGACAATGTCAACATAATTATTTTGCCTCGACGATTGATACGTGAAAATAGAATCTGTAGATCGCGCGAGCGGACGGCGGCGGCGCGGTGGCGGGTCGGCGGGGAACCCGTCCTGTACGGCTCCCGCGCCCCGCTCCTACGCCTCGCTTCGTACTCACAGCTCCCGATTGCTGAATTAAGTTTTTCTATGTAAAATGCTTTTAGGTTTTGGTTTTTTTTTTGGATATTGTTGTAGTTGAAAATAAAGTGAACTGTGTACTTAAATCAATAAATAAAACAGATAGAGAAGTTTTCCACTGCGAGTAAAACGGCAACTTTTTAAATAGTTTAATTACATGGTTTATTTTTTAGATTTTCATTTTGTGGTTATAAAACTTCAATAAAATAGCATTTCCGTAAAAAAGTTCGACGGAGAAATTTTACGGTTCGAGTCACACCAAAAATACATATTTTAGTAAAATTTAGTGTTTCTGCTGGGATATGTTTTTGGATATTTCATAAATCATTTTAATACGTTACATGAATATGGATGGTGAAGAAAGTTTCAACAGAGCATTTTTCCTCAAAAAGATATTTATGAAATATGACTTTTATTAAAAAAACCTAACTTCTATTATTATTATTCTTTGGAATTTTATACAATACTTTTAATTTATTGATACTTTATCACGTTGTAAAGTTTTTTCTGACTGACGAATTACTGTGGGGGTCAACTAGCTTCATTTCCTACACTAAAAGCGCGAGCCGAGCGAGCGAAGCGAGCGTGCCGCGGCAGCGATCGGCGAAGCGCCAGAAATAGTTATTCGTTGATTATACTAAATGAACGTTACATGAAATGATTTTATGTTATATAACCATTATGTGTTTTAAATATTATACAATGTAAGTGTTATAGTAAATGTTTATTATATGAAACGTTTTTATATCAAATGTTCGTTATACGATTTAAAATTATATATTTTGAATTTATATCATTCGTTGATTATACAAAATGAACGTTAATATGAAATTAATTTATGTAATGTGTTGTTATATTCTGTGAGTATTATACAAAATGTTGTTATATCATATATTACACACCCCATTAGAAGTGTATCCTATATTTTTTATGATTTTTATTTATTTTTGATGCATTCTAATGCATTTTAATATTTTAATAAATATTAAAAAATAATAAATATTCAGTCAGAGTGCAATCTTGTAAGTAGGGCAGAAGTTTGGCCCCAGTTTTGGCATCTGCCCCGGTTTTGGCCACTTTTGCTCTTAAGGTTTCTTTTTATAACTTTTCTTATTTTTTGCCAATGGTAAAATTTGAAATAATGTATTTTAAGGTAATAACAACAATCGTAGAAAACCTTATGTCATATGTTTTTTTTTCAATAAACGTCATTTTCTGTTTGTAAAGTTTTTTGTATGAAAGTTTTAAGAAATTTGGTAAGGATGAACTATAAACCTTTGTTTTTGGGTAAGTACAATTAAATTATTGTTTTGCATTTTTCCTTTTTAGGGTTTCCGTACCAAATTGGTAAAAAGAAACCCCTCAGTCTATCTGTCACAACTGGTCTTCTCGAGAATTACTAATGCTATCAACTTGAAATCCTACTATATTAATATTATAAATGTGAAAGTTTAAATGTTTGGATGTTTAGATGTTTGGATGTTTGTTACTCAATCACACCAAAACGACTGAACGGATTTGGCTGAAATTTGACACATAGATACTTTGTAGCCTGGAGAGGAACATAGGCTACTTTATATCCCGGAAAAATTTCACATTCCCGCGGGATAACGTCGTGTAGTCCGTCCACGCGGGCGAAGCCGCGGGCGGAAAGCTAGTTTATAATAGTTTTAGATGACGTTTGCCCAACTACTTTGCAAATCTCTTATTTGCAAGAGAGAAGTAAACATTTTTTTCAACAGAGACTGAAAGGGGGTCTTAAAAATTCGAAGTGAGGATACTACAGCATATGGGGTATCATATGAAAGAACGCTGCTTGCACATTCTCATTTTTTTTTTCTTTTTTTCTTAAGCCGCATAAATTTGGCCTTTTGATGAAAAATGTAAAAAAAATAATGTCCCCCCCCCTATCTCCGAAGTTTGCATAGAGAAAAATCTGACATTATTTTATGTGATAGAAGTTTATGTAAAGATTACAGGAAAAATAAAACGATATCTCTAAATAGTAACTTTTTTTTAGAAATCATCAACAATAATTATTACATCCACTATCAGTCAAACGCTGGCGTTGACCTAAAACTGCAATATTTTAGATTAAATCTAGGTTTGCTTTTGATTTTTCGCTATACTTACAGTAGTTTGGCTATCAATAAGTGGCCACTACAGGGGCATTCGGCGCCTTTCGCACATTTTGTGTTATGTACAAAAACAATATACCATTTTTTTTAATTCTCTATAATTTAAGATATACTTTTTGTCTTAAATACTTAAGACCATTAAGCAATTAGTGCTTCAAAGTGAAAAAATCTTTAAAGTGGTCACAAAGGGGTCTCCCGCTCTATATAAAACAGCAATGCTGGGCTACAGCATTAAAACTGATAGAGAGATTCGACGAGTCTCGTAAACCTTTCGGTAGCTTAGTTGGTCAGAGCATTGGGCCGGATTCCCAAGGGCGCGGGTTCGAATGCCGTCCGAAAATCTACTTACAGGTGAGGAATGCTGAATTTTTTCTTTCACAAATATCACATTATCGTATATTTTTTTAGCCAACTCGAAATATCTTTTTATGAAATGCGTGGTTCATAAAACACAGCTCATTTTCCCACATGGCAGCGGCGCAGCAGCGAGACTTCCCGTGCTGCGCTGCTCGGGGCGGCGAGTAATTAGCGCGCCTTCCTTCCGCCCGCCCTCGCGCCCCGCCGCCGTCTTGTGTCCTTGCATAATCCCGCAACCTCTTTTAAAAGCATATTTGTACATATCTGCGTTAACGAAATGCTTAATTATACTGCAACATTAAGTTTTTCTTTTAACCTATTTATGTGTGCAATGTAGGTCCTCTCATATGTCTGAGTAAGCGCGAAATTAAATGTAGTAAAATTATTACAGGTCTCAATAGCATAAATTATTTCAATTGGCACCCAGAACTTGCAATCGAGACAACAAAGAAATTGAAATCAGACCAATTCCACATATAATAAAGAAAGATATGTGATGCTCAGTTAACAAAAGCGAGTATATTCTACGACACAAAAGAGAAAATTTCTTCTAATTTAAAAAAATACTTTTCTTTTTCATATTCAAATTGTCATCGCTTTTTAAATTCCTCATAATCCGTCCAATTCTGAACCGTCGGGCGTCGCTCGGGTCGCAGTAATCAAGACGGCTTCAGATGGATTTCATTCATCCCTACACTAGATACGGGGACAATTCTTATGGTATTTTTCAAAGACATTAGAACTCGGAGAAAATCCCCTTATTTCAGTGGTGATGTAAAGTACATTCCCCTTCGATATCAATTAAGTAAGAGAGTTCCACGTTAAACGGGGTCTGCACAAGTCGCACTTGCTGCACATTAAGCCCAGTGGAAGCCGGCGGGGTGTGTGAATGTGTTGCGCATTTAAAAAAACTCATTACAGGCGGCAACTGCGCCGCGGACGAGTGGCGTCTTTGAAGGCCTGTGTCGCTGTACTGCGGTATTATTCCAGATTATTCCCGCTTCCACACAAATGAAATCTCGCTTAAATCCACTGCAATTTCGGAATGAGAAAATAAGGCTCAAAAGTTGTTTAATGCACTCTCTCTACAGGCGAAATTCCTTGAAACACCAGGATAGGTCATTTAGGACTCTCTGGCAAGGACGAAAAGGAAACAAGTAATTTCATGAACGTGGGATATTTTATATAAGGAAGTTGATACTAACATTAGTTTCCACAAATTCAAAGCGTTACACATTATCGGACTGGTGCTCACAACGCGGAACCACTTAAGCTTGGTAGATCCTCCATGGTAATTTGGAACTTTATCTGGTCAGCCAGCGGGTCTAAGTGTAGCAAGGCCGCTCCGAATAACCATTACATATTTAGTTAGTATGTCCCCGGAGACTGCGCTTGCGGTTCTTGCCATTAGTGCGATTGAGCACTAGCCGGCCGACCGAATGTTTCAGAAACCTATATGTGTAATCGCTTTACGATCTCGGAGCCTGCTAAAATATTTTTCATTTAAACAAACGCTTCTATTTACATATTAACACCTTACCGATACAATGGTATTGAGTAAATGGCGCGTTCTTATACATATATGGAGAAGTTTAAGGTAAAATATCGAGGCTCCGTTGTTTGCGGCAAGTCAGACTCGTATAGATGCAGATGAGCAAACTATTTGTCTTGCCTGATAGCTGGGGCTTGATTAAACCGTGAAACATTTAGCGGTGTTTACCTGCTGAGGGAACCGCCGCTTATCTGTTAACGGCGAGCACGTTACACGGTTGCGCTTTCACTCAATGTTGTTTAAATTTTATTAACTTGCTGGTGTACTGTAAAGTGAGGAAGCAAATTGATTAAGTGAAATTCCGTGTTTATTTATATTATGATCAAAATAGTTGCTCTACCATTAATTATTCATTAGTTAAGATATGACGTACTTGGATACCGGAAGTAATCGACAACCAATTGTTGTGTTGTTAAGTTATTTATCGACTTGAAGTTGATACTTTTTCGAGCGATCACGTGGGCACAAACGGGCCTTCACATAGTGATTAGGACAGATAAATGACGGACATTACTTGTAATGAATGTTTAGGTGGTCGTAATCGCATCGCGTAAAGTGGCGGCGCCATTACTCCGCAGCTGGTGTTGCCGAGATATTGCCTTAAGCACCGTTTACCGCTTGCCGTGGATTTATCCTTTCCGAAGCGGAGAAACTTGATTTTTGTTTCGATTGTATGATGGGTTTAAAGTTACCGGTGTTTTGTGGCTTAAAGTTTAACTTGCATACATTTCTTAGCTCTGAGCATTATTCTCTAAGTCCTCATGCCGCTGCTAGGATTAAAACGGTCAGCCAACTTACAGAGTTGACGACATACGGTTTTATTAAATTATTAGATCTATTAATGCTAGTAAATTATTTTGCACAATACAACTAAGAGCTTTATGGTTTTAAAATGATAAGCTAATTTTATATTGCCTATATCTTCAAAAGTTCATCACATTTAGGTACATTTGTATTTTTTTTTTATTATAATATAATAGGAACTTATAAACTGTTCAACTGTCAACATTATCGATCATTCTGTTTCACCTACCAAGCGTAAAATGTCACTTAGCTATAATGAGTAGGTATGTAGATTAGAAAGCAGTTAGCATTTGGAAGGTGTGTCGGTGGAGGAGTCACAATTTCCTGCACTTAACAACGCAGGAAGCAATTTTGACGAGTCATCAAACGACGGACCCGATCGACGACTTCGTCAGCCAGATGCCTGTTAGTCACCTTTTAACGAGAAATTAGTGGATGTTTTACGGCGCACTAAACGTTTGTCTATTCGGCAATCAAAGTAGGTACTTGCCACCGTAAAAGGAATTAAAAGCCTTTATTATATTCTTTAGGCCATTAATTTCAAATGATTAGTAACGGCTAGGTATTGCAGTGCAATTACTGTACATTTTGGGTATGGAGTGTAGTTTGACATGAGCTTCACCGAATCTTTCCCATTTCATTTAGTATCTACTTTAAGGTAATTTTTAATTTCAATACAGATTTGCGAATAAAATCTGTACAGAAACTCATATAATATTATTTCGTAGTGATAGTCAGAATCACAAACAAGTTTAGCGAGCGCCCCGCAACAATAGTTTGAAGAACAAAGCGTCTAGTGTTCAGATCAGACAGCGCCAAAGTTCCTGAATTAAAAGACGTCCAAAGAGCTCCCTTCAAGTGTGAATAGTCTGCAACAAAAGTCTACAAATCGTTGGTTGGGATGCGCCGTTCGTCCGTCATCAAAGTTGGGGAATTGTGGCCATCTGCCGCGCGCCGCGTCGCTCTCAGATTACCGCGAGAGCTTCGTTTAATCGTTTTATTAATACGCCGACAAATCGTTTAACTGCACCCCCGTTTCTCGGCGTTGTTTTTCTATAAAGTTATACCTAGTACTTAGGGATGAGAGCTTTTGAGTGTCATTTAAGAACAGGGATGTCTTGAAACTTTCTGAAGGAAAATTAATGCCAAAAAAAAATTAAAACTATATGACTACGAAGAACAAGTGTGCATTTAAATGTACCTACTACTAGAATTGCATAAAGGTTTTTTAGTTATTTTTTTTCCTGTAAATGAATAAACGTCATCATATTTATCAAAGTTCGCATGTGTTTGGCGCATAGTTTATGCAAAGTTATTGGGGCGGCAGCGTTAAATATTCCAGACGAGTCCATGGCTTGCCGGTCTGCTCCAGGTAGTGCAGTCGATCCCGCCAGTTATTAGGGATCGTAAATAATAAGTATTAAACGCTTCTTTGGCCCATTTTATTTACAGATACTACGTGTACGGCTTACCGTGCCCACATAAATAATTGGCCAGGAAAACGCTGCTCCTACGTAAATATAAATACACGTAATGTCTCGTTAACTGCTTTGGGTTGAGTTAGTTTGTTCGTGGTTAAATTTAATATAGAGGCAATGTCACTGTAAAAATGCAGTTAAGTAGTTTAACTTTCGATGTCACGACGTTATGTAGATGGTTCATAAAAAAAGGCTTTATTAATTTTGAAAAGCTTCAACAGGATGTTTGAGTAATTACACGTCACACAGTGACAGAAGTGTGGGGAGACGGGAATGGTCATGAAGCTCGACTTAATACTGAGGTAACTGGAGAGTGCAGTACGAACAATTTTTTGAATACCACAAATAACACAGTGGCTGTCTTCCGTCTCACCTACACTTTAAAAAAATACGTATGGTCATATGAGACAACTGACAGCCACTACCTGCCACTACATACATAAATGTCAAATTTGCTGGCGACACTTTTTTATTCAGGGTGAGAGCTCCAGTTACCTCAGAGTATTAAGTCAAACTTCATGGGAATGGTGATGGCGGTTCGATGTGCGAAATTGACACCCGTGTCCACCGCCATCGCCTCTGATTGGATTAGCTCGAGCGCTGTCGTTGCACCGACACGCGACGGGCTCAAATGTAAAATTTTACGTGACTACTTTTAAAGCGGCGACTTTTGACACGACTGCATACTTGCCAGTGCTCGCTCGGTTTCTACTCTTACTCGTACGATCGCAGTGCGACGCGTATTATGTAAATTTGGCAAAGCTGCGATGGAAGTGCGGTTATTTCGTAACTGTGGAAGTTTCTAATCTTAAGAGTTGCATTTGTGGTTTTCTTGCATTTTCTTTTATTAAGTAGTTATATAGTTAAACCTGAATGAGTGCTTTGAGTAATGATTAACATACTTCTTTTTGGAGCCTAAAGAGTTGTAATCAAAATTATTACAGTAACTAGGTGAATACTTAAAATATGTGTTTAAAAGAGAAGAATATTTATATACGTTTTCTAAACAACTTTATTCATAAGTAATAGAACTTTTTGACACAGCACAGCTGCCACATAATGACTATAAGCGACACACATATAAGTGTGATGTATATTTTCTTAATGTTCTGGACTTATTCTCGAAGGAAAATTTATGCGCCATTTGCCGCACCATTCCTCTTTCCTTTGAACCAAGAGCGGGCTTAAAGTATTTTTAAACATATTTTTTTTTAATTCGCATGCGTTCGCGAGGGTCGGCTGTGTTCCCTTCATGCACTTTGAAGGTCTAAAGGTTCCCCTAACGAGTTACATTATTCTAACTTTTTAATGCACGCCATAACCTGAGTTCGAGCACCTAAATCTTAGAAGAATGCTGTTATATTCACATCTCATTACACGTAACTTTGAAGAATTATGACTTGGCAAAGTCCTTTATTGGAAATACCTTCACGAGCCTGAAATATTGCTATGTCGTGAAGAGCTAAAATTTCTAATTAGAAATTCTTTAGAACAACTTTATTAAGTTTTTACTTGCTGCAACGAACCTAATGAAAATGCCGCCATGTCAGTCCCTTTTGAAGCCTTTGTGAGAATAATTAAATTAAATAAAAGTTACATTTTCTTGAATTTTCCTTAGTCCATTGTAGTGCAGTGTGTAAATATATTTTTTATTAAAATTTCGCATGCACTTTATTTGACTACTTAATTAAGTATCAGTGTTCCTACTTGTATTAACAGACTAAAGTTGCTTTAGGATAATCTTAATTTTATTATTATACAACTAGAGAACATGATTTTAGCATAATAACTACTATTATTAGTAGGCCCGCACTTTTGGCGCCAAAATGCTTGTACATGCGTAGACGCAGGGTTGACGCAGCGTGTTGAGGTTGTCACAAATATACCAGACGAGGCTTTCCTGAAATCGCTAGTTCCTAACGTGCTAAACTAAAAAGTTATTGCAAAAATTTACCCTGGTCTACTATAGTAGGCCACGCGTGCACTGTAGTGTTAAAGCGAAGGCGAAGCAATAGTTTGATAGGAAACTGCACTCTCTTGAATTCGAAGGGGTAATTAATTTGATCCTAAACCTGTATTACCTATACACTTGTTGGAAACATTAAATTTAATCTATGATTTTAGCTATATCTACATTGTCTATGAAAGATGTCATGTTGCTCTCTCTCTCAACATAAATCATCGACCGAATGCGCGTATTTTCATTTCTCCGGACCAAACCTTTTCAACACTAACAAATCAAACTCAAAGAATCTTATTTAATTATTATAACAACAAATGCAAAAGAAATTAAATTAACTACACTCAAAATATTCTAATGAAATATTGAAAATGAACTTCCAAACAAATTACACAGCAATCGCAAATATTCGCTAAAGAGTTTTCTGGAACTTTTGTAAGAAAATTAAGGTAGGTAGGTAGGTAGGTATATGTTAAGGTTTTCATTCAAATATTAAAGAAAAAATCAATTCTAATCCGAAAGAATTCTAATCCGATATTTCTTTATTCTTTTTTATTTGACATTCCAATTTTAAAGCAATAGTTGATACATAGCTACTCTTTGGTGGCAAATTGGCAATGAGGTACGTCGCACCTATGCGTCGCACTGTAAAAACCATGTTAGGGTAAAAAACGGATTGAGTTTTCAAATATACTGTATCAAAACAAAATGAAATTAAAAATCAAAATCGCTAAGGAGTACTGATATCAACTTCGATGCAAATCACCCCCAAACTAACTTTCTATCCCTTTTTAACCCTGTTAGGCGATGAGTTTCAATGAAATATGAAACACATCTTCTATTAATTCTGATAAAGAATATTTATGCAAAATTTGAAGAAGATAGGACAAAGAAATCACGATGTCCCATACAAACTTTACCCCCGTTTTTCACCCTTTATGGGTAGAATTTCGAAAAATCCTTTCTTATCGGATGCCGACATCATACAAGGAACACACCCTCCAAGTTTCAGGTCTCTACGATCAGCGGCTTAGGCTATGCGTTTATCCGTCAGTCATTCAGGACAAAGGATTTTATATGTATAGATAATGATGATGTGCCACAGTTGTAGACAAAATAACTTATCAATGCAATTTGATTGATGGTTACAGACTGAAAACAAAGTTATTTTGACTGTAGGCTTCGTTCGACCTTTCCTTGTTATACTTAGTTGGAGTTTTCCCTTAGATAAGTTAATAACAATATTATTTTTTGTAATTAAATAAGTTCCGAGTCCTATTCGAAATTCTACTTCCTACTTCCTACTAATTTGAGTTACTTCTTTGAGTCAAAATAAGTAATGATCTGATAAGAAATGGCTTTTGAGTACACATTTGTAAGTTTTCAAGTAGATGCTTGATCCTAGGTTAGATCTTAGAACGGGCAAACCCGTTGTGTTTGCCCGCTTAAGTTCAATTTTATGACCCGTGGTTATGGCGTTTTACATAAAATTAGTTAATTTAGTTTGATCTTCAATCGCCAGTACTTCTTCAAATCAAAAAAGTAATGATCGCAAATAACTTTTGAATACATATCTATGAGTTTCCGGTCCATGAAGCCAGTTGTTTGCCCGCCGCCGTGTTTGCCCCGCACTCGTTAATTTTTATGACCCGTGGTTAAGGCGTTTTACATACTATAAATTTATTTAGTTTAGATCTTCAATCGTCAGTACTTCTTCAAATCAAAATAAGTAATGACCGGAAATAACTTTTGAATACACATCTATAAGTTTCCGGTCCTTGAACCCAGTTGTTTGCCTGCCGCCGCCGTGTTTTCCCGCTCTCGTTCATTTTTATGAGCCGTGGTTAAGGCATTTTACATGAAATAAATTTGTTTAGTTTAGATCTTCAACCGTCAGTACTTCTTCAAATCAAAATAAGTAATGACCGGAAATAACTTTTGAATACACATCTATAAGTTTCCGGTCCTTGACCCCGTTTTTTTGCACGCCGCCGCCGTGTTTTCCCGCTCTCGTTCATTTTTATGAGCCGTGGTTAAGGCGTTTTACATGAAATAAATTTATTTAGTTCACATCTTCAATCGTCAGTACTTCTTCAAATCAAAATAAGTAATGACCGGAAATAACTTTTGAATACACATCTATAAGTTTCCGGTCCTTGACCCCGTTTTTTTGCACGCCGCCGCCGTGTTTTCCCGCTCTCGTTCATTTTTATGAGCCGTGGTTAAGGCGTTTTACATGAAATAAATTTATTTAGTTCACATCTTCAATCGTCAGTACTTCTTCAAATCAAAATAAGTAATGACCGGAAATAACTTTTGAATACACATCTATAAGTTTCCGGTCCTTGAACCCAGTTGTTTGCCTGCCGCCGCCGTGTTTTCCCGCTCTCGTTCATTTTTATGAGCCGTGGTTAAGGCATTTTACATGAAATAAATTTGTTTAGTTTAGATCTTCAACCGTCAGTACTTCTTCAAATCAAAATAAGTAATGACCGGAAATAACTTTTGAATACACATCTATAAGTTTCCGGTCCTTGACCCCGTTTTTTTGCACGCCGCCGCCGTGTTTTCCCGCTCTCGTTCATTTTTATGAGCCGTGGTTAAGGCGTTTTACATGAAATAAATTTATTTAGTTCAGATCTTCCCAATCGTCAGTACTTCTTCAAATCAAAAAAGTAATGATCGCAAATAACTTTTGAATACACATCTATGAGTTTCCGGTCCATGAAGCCAGTTGTTTGCCCGCCGCCGTGTTTTCCCGCTCTCGTTCATTGTGCCGTGGTTAAGGCGTTATACATGAAATAAATTTATTTAGTTTAGATCTTCAATCGTCAGTACTTCTTCAAATCAAATTAGTAAAGATCGCAAATAACTTTTGAATACACATCTATAAGTTTCCGGTCCTTGACCCCGTTTTTTTGCACGCCGCCCCGCCGTGTTTTCCCGCTCTCGTTAATTTTTATGAGCCGTGGTTAAGGCGTTTTACATAAAATAAATTTATTTAGTTTAGATCTTCAATCGTCAGTACTTCTTCAAATCAAAATAAGTAATGACCGGAAATAACTTTTGAATACACATCTATAAGTTTCCGGTCCTTGAACCCAGTTGTTTGCCTGCCGCCGCCGTGTTTTCCCGCTCTCGTTCATTTTTATGAGCCGTGGTTAAGGCATTTTACATGAAATAAATTTGTTTAGTTTAGATCTTCAACCGTCAGTACTTCTTCAAATCAAAATAAGTAATGACCGGAAATAACTTTTGAATACACATCTATAAGTTTCCGGTCCTTGACCCCGTTTTTTTGCACGCCGCCGCCGTGTTTTCCCGCTCTCGTTCATTTTTATGAGCCGTGGTTAAGGCGTTTTACATGAAATAAATTTATTTAGTTCAGATCTTCCCAATCGTCAGTACTTCTTCAAATCAAAAAAGTAATGATCGCAAATAACTTTTGAATACACATCTATGAGTTTCCGGTCCATGAAGCCAGTTGTTTGCCCGCCGCCGTGTTTTCCCGCTCTCGTTCATTGTGCCGTGGTTAAGGCGTTATACATGAAATAAATTTATTTAGTTTAGATCTTCAATCGTCAGTACTTCTTCAAATCAAATTAGTAAAGATCGCAAATAACTTTTGAATACACATCTATAAGTTTCCGGTCCTTGACCCCGTTTTTTTGCACGCCGCCCCGCCGTGTTTTCCCGCTCTCGTTAATTTTTATGAGCCGTGGTTAAGGCGTTTTACATGAAATAAATTTATTTAGTTTAGATCTTCTCAATCGTCAGTACTTCTTCAAATCAAAATAAGTAATGATCGGAAATAACTTTTGAATACACATCTATAAGTTTTCGGTCCTTGAACCCAGTTGTTTGCCCGCCGCCGTGTTTGCCCGCACTCGTTCATTTTTATGAGCCGTGGTTAAGGCGGGCCAGCACTATGTTTGCTGTTTTCGTCCGACTGTTTGCCTCTGTGATGTTATTCAGATCAATATGTCAAGGAATTTATGTGATATGTACCACTGTTTAAATTTTTCGTTTTGTTATTGAATTTTAGGGTATTAGCGAATTGCATGCTGGTTTCATTGCAATGAAAATTTTGAAAAGTTTTCTACTTTGATCTTAATGTATTTTGTTTATTTTACTTCTTAGGGCAGTGTGTGGGAATATTTTATTGCTACTGTTTGTTATTACCTACTATGTAGGTGCGACAGAATACTATGAATATTCTAGCAAGAATGTACAAAGTAAAAATCTTTTATGTAAACTATTGTAACCCTTGAAAGCATACTATTTTTCATATACTTTTAAACATTATTTTAATTTAACTATTTGTTTCGATCTATTTATTAAAAAATATCTGTTTGGGAAAAAAACATTGATTTTAACTTTTGAAAGATATTGTACACTTGTGTTTTTTCTCTTAATCAAACATTTTTACAAAGGTTATCTTCTGTGAATACTATGATAAATAACTATGTTACTAAAATTTCATGAGTTATGATCATGGAGAAGTGAATAAATGGATTAAGTACTTAATTTGAAAGAAACTTTGTAATACTCAAATGACTGCTGTATATCGCGATCTTAAAACCTTACATTAAGTTACATTAGTGCATTTTGACACGCATGTTGCCGAAGTAGCACATTAATTCGATCACGAACAACCGACGAGTAAACTTAAAACGTGTCATTAACTAATGCATTTAATACTCCTCAAAATAGTTTGCATGGACTTTGAGACGACATTTTCTTACGGGAATAAGAGACAGTAAAAGTGAAAAGCATTCTTAATGACCCTGATATTAACTAATTTATACCATTACAATTCCCAAAATTTCGTACAGATACATTTAATACCTTATGAGAGAAAACTGAACAGACTATATTAAAAGTAGTCTCTATATCATGCCAATAGGTTACAATCTAAACGCACATGACGCCATGAACTGCTGCTAGTGTAAAATATATTGGTCTGTTCCAAGAAACCGTTGAGATGCTTTCGTCGTTAACAGTGAATTAGACATTGCAAACAATTACATTACATTACCTCTGCGCTGTTTGGCGTGGGACCAACGCGAACCTCCCGACCGTTGCATTGCAACCATTATTGTATGCTAAACTTTAAGTCAGTATAGCATATATATTTACTGTGGTAGCGCTGATGAGATTCACGGCAACGTTGCAAAGATTCTAAATGTAAATATCCTAAACTAGCTTTTGATGTCTGCTATATAGACGCCGGTCTTGATTATGTTCTCTTCTTTTTAAGATGTAGGTTATATTGTATTATAGCATTTTTTTTTTAATTATGTATTATGTTAAGCACAGAACGCATACTGTGTGGTTTGACTCTTCCGTTGAGATTGAGACTTTGTAACAAGAATTAAGAGAAATTATAGTAGTAAAAACAAAGTGCAAGATTAGATAACAAAAAAAAATAGCGTCCATGTTTTAGCTAATTGTTTAATCTTTCGATAAATGCGACTACTGCGCAAATCAATGCAAATTGTGCAATATATTTAGAATTAAAATCTCAAGATAGATTTTTTAAAATGTCGTGAAATAAAGATTTTATAATAATAATAATGTACTTATAGCTTTTGCCTTTTTTATACAGTTAAACAGTGGCTACATCATGATATCTGCACGGTTTGGCGCCAGACCAACACTCCACAACATTCGTTCGGCACCGCCCGCTATTTTCAGCTGTTATTGTATGTTGCATTTGAGTTTATGCTTCGACTTAGGAAACCGCGAATCGATACTGCCATAACAACGTGGGTACTTTAAAATTGATACCCTTAAGTCAAGAAGATTTTCTACTATTGCACTAGAAAGGAAAGGCTTAAGATCAGAGGTCATTGGTAAAAAAGAGACTCTGTCCATTAAGTCTTATCAATAAATGGATTGTCTCTGGAATTGTTCCATATTTTTCAAGAAATCAAATGTCTCATTAAAATTTATTTCCATTCCACCATTAGTTGTGCAATCTTTGTGTTACTACTACTACCTTACGCAAATGAATAGTCGCTCACCTTTATTGGACGGAACGAAAGGGGGAGCCAACTTGTATCTAAAACAAAGAGATGTTGAAGAAGCGAAGGAAATAATTTAGTTCTTTGTCCTCGCAATATCGAGCAGACTTACTTCGGGCCGGCGGGCATGATGATATTAATCGACGCAAAGCTGATTATGCAGTTGTTTCTATGGCTGTCTTTTGAGAGTTTCAATTTCAGTTCCAGCCGTGTTCAATTTTGTGCCTTATTGCAGGCGGTTTGTTCGACCCTGTCTACTCATATTACATTTATGCATCACTGGTAAACCTGTCTGGTAACAGTCTTAGTGTAAATTAGTTCCTATTAATTATTAGGTTCCTTCAAGATTTCGTTCCTTCATATATATTGCACGTAAAATAATGTTTATTAGGATGCCATTAGTCTTAGTCGAATGCCGTAGCAGATTTGGTAGTGATTCCAAGCAAACGTGCGGCATGTAGGCCTACTCACACGCGGCTTAAGGCCGTCGCGCCGGACCCATCCGCGGCGATTTGCAAGATCCGCTCTATCGCAGCCGTACACGCCCAAACAATTTCCAACGCCCGCCGTCCTACTGAATGTACGCCGCTTTCGTAGATTGCCGTACTTACCTCACTCGTTATAATGTACGTCAGAATAGAGTTAAGGGTGGATTGCTATTACAGTTATATTTTACTACTGTGAAAAATTTTGCTTAGAAGAAAATTCTATTGTATATAAATAACATTGGTTAAAATTTAGTATACATTGGCAGGTGGAGGGGGGGGGGGGGGAAAGGGGGGTGGGAGGGTGGAGGGGGGGACCCCCTCTCCCCTGGTACCACTCCCATTACAAGGTAATGCACCGTTTTCGAGATATGAATTTTTAAAGTTTTATAGGTTATGTTAGATTTTGACACATAAAACAAGGTTTAGGGGGAGCAAGGTTTGGTGGAAGGGGGGGAAAGTTACCCCCCAATGGCAAGCTCCCCCTGGGCCCCCTCATCGCCGAGCCTTCAGGCTCTGGGCCCAATTCGTAATGTATGTATCAGTTACTCGCTACTTACAACACCTCATTTCGACATAGTATCTCGGTTGGTTGTTTTTACGTTCCGTTTCATCGATTATATTTTTTTTTATGTTCACAAAAAAAAAATAACCACGAAATTTAAGGCGATCGCTTCGCTGCGCTTCGCGATCGCCTTAAATTTCTAACCTATCACGTGTTCTACAGGACTTCCGCAGCAAACTCGCTCATACTTGTCACCTCTGAAATCAACGCAGCCATGTGTTACTTACTGTCGCAAAACGCTCGTGTCATGGGCTGTCAAATTCCCATTAAAACGTTCTGTTTTCGTATTTTTAGTGTCAAAAACTGTGAATAACCTGACTTAACCTATAAAACTTTAAAAATTCATAACTCGAAAACGGTGCATTACCTTGTAATGGGAGTGGTACCAGGGTAGAGAGGGCACCCCCTTCTTCCACACCAGCATCCTCGCTCCCCCCAACTCCTGCCAATGGATACTAAATCCAACCCATAACATTTTTCTAGTTTTAGTTTAGGCATCTGGTTAAAGGAGAATGCCGGATTCCGGGCCATGATGCGTCTTAACTATTTTATACTACAAAAAAGGTAATAAAAAATGCTTTCATATGAAACAAGAAATAATTAAAATAAATGTAGCGTTAAAAAGTTATAGAGAAAATAGTTTCACTGAATTTACCTATTTTGTATTTTTTCTTAACATTCCTCCATTATCAGAAAGGCAAAGGGATCTAAGTCCGTACAGCCAATATATTAGGAAACATGTTTTATTTTCATTGTTTGACGAAAAAATGCAGATAAATAACATTACCTATTAAAAAAAAACACTAAAAATATGTAACAATAGAAGCTGAAACTTGATAAAATCATGTTATAAACTTGAAAATGCTGTTCAAGTTGTCAAAGCCCTACGTGCCCTAAAGAAGCCCACAGACGGTCAGTTCTAAACCTTTTACGAAACTGTGAGTGTGTGCCGATTGCGGCCAACTGACAGGCCGTTGCCGACAGGCGAACTGACCATTTGTGGGGCGCTTAAGTAAGGTAAGTAACCCGCTTGATACACATGCCTAGCATGCCAGTTACTAAGTAGTGCTAATGTGACAGTGACGTGCGAGTAAAGAAGCTGGGATGCGAGTCTGTCCTGTCTACCCGATTTCCCTGCAAGGGAAAAAATCAACACTGAGGGCAATAGTTGGTTACTGCTGCAATTGCCTTGTAGGCAAACGAACAGTAGGATGTTGCGCACACGTCATGACGATACTTTGGTATCTCAGTTGGGGACGATTTAACGATGTAAATCCAGCTTCATTTCTCGACGATATTTTTGATGAAAATATTTAAAATAAAAGAAAAAGAAAAACCCATTGTTTTATTTCCAATACACCTTTAAGCTGCGAACGCACTGACTGTAGCTTGCTAAGCGCTTAGCGCCTAGATATGTATCGAAGTAAAAAAAAAAACGTTTACGAATGTTCGCAACCGGCTGCACTGCGCGCTTGGCGCCTCGCTAGGCTAGTCTAGTCGCCCTATTATTTACATATTTAATTATCTAAGTGCTTGGCGCTAAGCAATCCACCTATCGGTGCGTACGTGCGTACGAGGCCTAATAATACTTACAAATCTCGTCACGTAAAAAGAGCGCTAAACAACAAGCAAATGATGGAGGAATCTATATTGATTTCAAAAGACAAGGTACCTATATTTTTGCGACAAAAGAGGAAAATAACAAAACGTCATTTAGGTAAGTAATACGAAAATGTCAAAAAATTATAACCTCAAAACGGCTCCTTGAGATTGAGATTTCTCTTTTCTCCCGTATTACATTTTAATGATATTTTTCCCACATAATCTCGAGAAAATTACTATATATTAACGGTAATTTCATCAAAGCGCAAACATGGCCTAGCTTGTATGGAAAAATCGGCATTCTCCTTTAGCACTAATTATATTGTTGCAATCGCCATTGTTACAATTAAGGATGTACGCGTGCGGTGTCTGTAGGAATTATCGCAAACGCGATTGCGACGTAAATGCCAATTGTCGAATTGTGATCCGTGTGTCGGCATTTATTGCATAGCACGTCTGTAATTTGCATACGTTTGAATACTAAGTAGGTACCAGCGACGTCATGGTTTGGAGCCACTTTAATTGAATAGTTCGATTAATGCTTATTGGTACGACTTTGTACTTCATTATAAAATTAAATTTTATTTAGTTTTAATGCGTATAGCCAAATAAATCGAATTCATAAAATGATATTCAGTTAGACAATCGCGATCGAATGCTACTGTTGTGTGCTTATGTAAATCTTAATCGGGTTGCTCGGTTTTAATGTATCAATTTCATAGTTCACTTTCAAAGTATTTTTATTTATTATTGTATTACCCCGTAAAAGCTATTGAGGCCGCTTTTATTTCATTACCTGAATATGAAACTGAATCCAAAACTTTGCAACCGATTATGATTTATGTAAAATCGTATTATTTTAGTACGATGACGACGGCGAGAAGGGTTAATGTCTATGTGCGACAGTACCACGTCCTGATACTCGTAATTTATTTATAAGAAGTCGTCTACAAGCGAGTTTCGCATCACGATTCGCTACGTGCACAGAACAAACTGCGAAATGTGTCTCTGAACCAAGTGCATGTTTATGATCCAAACTTTATAGAACTGAAATAGAGGCAGAGTTTTCTTTCCCAGCAATACAAAATTAAGTATCTCCTCAAGGCGAAGTAAAATTGAAACTGGTACCATCACTTAGTATGCATTGGGCGGCGCGATGTGTCGCGATCGGCCGCGGCGCTATCGAGGCTCCGGTCACGTTTTTCCAATTGTTTTCTGACGACATGTATCATTCTTTTAAACCGGATTTCATGATTTTTTGTCGCATTGTACGGGTGCCGCGTCAGACGTCGCGAGCCGTAATGACTTTCCTTGGAGTGCGGTGATATATTGGTATCATTTGGGTTAGAAATGTGAAACTCAATTTTTCTTATGCGAATGATCCTCAAATAGCATCTTTAGTATTCATAGGGCTGGTGGGTACATTGCATGACATTTGCAATTTTTGTTTCATTAAGAATTCAGATGTAAGGGTTTGTGAGAATAATTCGGGAGGTGAGAGGCGCGGGCGGAGGGAGGGCATGGCTTGTCATATCTCCTATCAATCTCAGGGCAGCCAGCCGCGTGGGTCTTGTACACGTATGAAAACGATTTGTCAAAATTCTGTTTAACAACACTTTTACACCCTAGTAATACATGCCTGCCCATGTTCAAAGGTTACGTCAAGGTCTTCTGAATATTTGATAACCAGAATGAAGGTTTAAATGTTTGAGTACAATAGCTTTTTGTAAACTATACTTTATTAACATGAATTATTGTCTTAAAACGATAGTCTACAATTTAACTCACAAATGTCGTCATTAATAAAAATATAAATATAGTTTTCACGCGCTATCCATCACTTGAAGTGTCAATAATTTTGTATGAGCACCAGTGGAAAGTTAGCGGGTATCAATCATTCTAACTTAATTGTTTAGTTTGGAAAATAGGCGCTTTCAAAGTACGGGTACCTACAAACTATTTTATGGAAAGTTTGTGTTGTGACGTTTTATGTCAAGTAGGTATAACTTTAATTCATGTCTCAGCGAAAAATAATTTGAATTGCGCGCCATGGGTCAGCTTCCCAAAATATGATATGATGCTGAAAATATACAAATCATATGTATTGCCTATCTTGGAATATGGTTTTCAAATCTGGAGCCCATATTTTAAAAAAGACATAAATGCACTCGAAAAGGGTTCAGCGAAGATTTACTAAGGTCCCAAAAATATTAAAAAGTAAAACTTATGAAGAAAGGCTAGCATTATTAAGACTTACAACCTTGGAGGAACGCAGAGAACGCGGAGACCTTATCGAAGTTTACAAAATTTTGCATGGCCACTATGATCTTATTAATTTCGATCAAGAATTGTTCCAGTACTCCCGAAACACACACCTAAGGGGACACCATCTCAAACTGTCAAAGGCCCGCTCATTTAACAACTTTCACAAGCACTTTTTCAGCAACAAAGTGGTTGATGAACAGATGGAACAGATTGCCAACGGATGTGATTTCAGCACAAACTACTAACCAATTTAAGAACAGATTAGATAAATACTTACTGGAAACGAAAACCTAACGATTGGATAACAGGATGCAGACTATCACCAGTTGTTTCAACTGCCTGCCTGCTAATTAATAAGAATAATAATAATAATTTTCGACTGTCAATTGTTGAGTCAGCCCTATTTTACGAAAATGGTACGTTACAGCTTGGAAGAACGTTTGTTAATAGGGAAACAATGACTTTGTTACAAACCATGTTTTTAGGTCGTGTCATTTCTCGCTTTGGAGACCAAAACTGGCCGCCAAGAAGTTGCGATTTAACTTGTTTAGACAATTTTCTTTGGAGTTTTTTTTTATTAAGGTCTATGCGAACCACCCTGAGACAACTGAGGAACTCAAAAAAGAAATTGCACGTCAAATTCGTCAAATCCAGCAGCCCTTACTGCAAACAAATTTCGTTGAAAGATTGCATACCTGCCAACAGAGCAACACGGTAATGTTATCACTACCTCCATACATATGTAGAAAAATATGTTAATAAAATACTAAATACATATTTTTTTTTTAATTTTTATAATTCATGTACTTAATGAGGCACCCTTTACATAAATAGGTGCAAGGTGGTTAAACTTAAAGCGCCCCGAACTGTAAACGATCAAATTGTTTGCCAAACTTTACCCCCCTTATTACAAAACGTGGACTAAAGTTCATCTGGTTTAAAATTCATGCTTATTCTGTCTTTCATTTGGAAAATGAAAGTGACAGCATCAGTTTAGTACCAGTTTTAAACCAGGACTATATTAGTCCACGTTTTGTAATAAGGGGGTATGTGTTTGTCAAATTATTTTGTGGTGTGCAGCTGTGTTTAAAACGTTTGTCAAACGTTCTACGTGTTTGACGTGTTTGATGAAATTCTTGATTGATGCCGTATTTGACGAACAAGTTTGAAGGTGTGCGGCGGTGTGTTTTACTATGACGTTGACAGGATGATCAAACAATTTTGTCAAACTTGTTTGACGATTTGTTTGACCGTTTGCGTTAATGTTTGATGAAAACGTGAAGTGACAAACAAATTTATAGGGCGATTAATAATTTATAGTGCAGTTTTAAGTAAAATGTAACTTATAGTTACAACAGTTATTGGTTTCTCTAAATAAATAAAATTCATTTATATCAAGCACATCTTCGATTTCTGAAAAATGGAAAATTAAGTATTTAGAAAAAATCGACCCGTCTCACAATCAACACATCTTCGATTTGTTTGTGTTTGTTAGTTTTTGTTTGAAGATTCTTTTTGAAGGCGGTTTATTTTTTTTAAACTTTTAATTTTTTCACACAAAGTCCGTATTCATTTAAATTTACATTAAAATAGAAATTTAAGTTATAAAATCATAACAAGCAAAATATAATAACGAAAATACTTACATTAAAATTACTACAATTAATGCCTACATTATTTACCTACCTTTTAATGACGCTTAATTAGAATTTACTTAAAATGTTTTTATACGTATATTGTCGTATATAATCGAATTGTTGATCGAAGCGTATATGATAAAACTTAAGCAAAAAAAATAATAGGTTGCACTCCGGGAGTGCAGGCAGAAGTGAAAAGGGCTCCCTAGACTTTTCACAAAAAAAAAATACGGACTGGATTTGAACAGAGGTCTTCGGGCTTCAATGCCGCGCGATTTCTAAGCTATGAGCTATCACAACTTTGGAAACGGTGGCGAAATTTGCCTTCGTATTCTTCGTATTCGAAAAACTGTTACAATCAGTGTCCGTCTTCCGAATTTTCGATTAAACGGTCATTTAACGGTCACGGTCAAAAAAGTGCACAACGCCGGCGCCGCTAAAGAAGTTTTCACTTCAAAAATGAATATTAACTACTAACGTCATTTATTTTACTTACGCATTTTAAAATTTCGTGTAGCAGTGTATTAAACACAGTCACGATTCATGACCACTGTAACAAAACATTGTTATCATCATTATTTGACCACGCCACGTATAGCTCACACGTTCTGAATGGGACCTCACTATTATAGATGAGTAAAAGCCATTCCTAGAGGTTAATCCAGAGTGTGGTTTGTCCAACTTTGCCGCTGTTGTGTTTTAGTTATAATGGCTCTCTTTGGGGTCAGGGAATTGCGCTAATGCAGTCTGTCTCTAGACAGGCCCACTTGTTTATCAGCTTAATGTTTTTATAACTTCCCACTTTAACATATACACTTTACGACTGAAACCGTAACTCAGTATCGCAATTCTGTGAGTTAGTGAACGTTTTGTTTCGATTTCGAGTTTAAAGTGAAATATAGTATGATTGGAACCATTGTTTTTTTAAACCCTAGCTATTATTTATCGTGTTTTAATCTTCTTTGCCATTTCATAATTTCTTTTTATTAATTTTAATGACCAAAAGGTTTAAGCACTAAAAATATTAAATTTAAGGAAAAAATTTTTGCTTGTAAAATAGATACTTTCAAATATCGTTCCACAACGGATTGTCGTCGCTGTTGCTAACAAAGAGATAAAAAGAAAAATGAGGTTCTCGTTTCTATCCAAAGGACATAAAATGTTTGAAAATGCACAAAATAATTTTAATTAATGTAACCCAGAAATGTATGAGTAATGTTAACTTTTGCCAGCGTATTTAATTTGCAATTAGGTTTCAGTAGTAAATCGTGGAAGGTCTGTGTAAAGCATATGCAGAGAGTTATTCTAGTCATAAAGATAACATTGCTATTATTATTGATTAATTTTTTATTAGGGTAGTTAGGGAAAGAATACAAAACTCCATGACTCTTAGTTATGTTATCATTAATTTGTAGTACCGTAGTAGCTACAATATGCTTAGTGATGTACGTCTGGGAATATTGCCACTGCCGGCTATTTTCCACTCCCAATGTGCCCGGGAAATTTCCGGGCACATTGGGAATATTGCCCAAAATTCCCAGTAGACTTTTTGTCGTTTTGTTAAATTATATAAATAAATAATGTATCTTTCTTCTGTGTCTTACAATTTTATAATTTGTTGATAATTAGGGCAAGATTATTTTGTTTTGTTTTCTTTGTTGAATAAAAAAATAAACCATTTTCTATCAAACTGTTTTTCATTTCATATGTGGCTATTTATTACGAAATTCAATATAATCAAACAGTTTTAAAGTCTTATTTTAAATTGTCTTGAATGGTAAAATATTCATCTACAAAATGCTGCTTGGGAATATTGCTGGGAACTTTGGGACATTGCCGGCAACGCTGCCGGCAAAATTTCCAGTCCTTGGGAACGTGCCCGGGCACGGTACATCACTAAATATGCTACGAAAAATTAGATGAAAAATGCAACACGTACAAAAAAAATAAGTTATAGACGATATTGTTTGTTAAAACTTTTTATTAGCCTTATGGTGCATTAAAGCAGTGGGGACATATTAAATGGCTGATGATGATGATGATGATGATGGTGCATTTTACTGTTTTTGGCTTGTGCTGAGAAATAAATAATTTGTATATATTTTTTTCTAATTTTATGGTAAAAGATTAGTATTCGATACCGCGCGCAGACATATCTGGCGCGCACTCTAGGCAAGATTTCGCAATTTGTCCGCGTAAAATAGATAAACGCGCTACTAGAGGTAGAGCAGCGAAGCACTAGTTCATACCATGTCAATAATCATACTTCGTATACATAATATTATTGATATATATTTAGGGTATTTAGGGAAAGACTACAAGACAATGACTCTTGTTATGTTATCTTTACTGTGTAGTACCGTAGTCGCTACGACATGCTACGACATATTTGATGAAAATCGTAGTAGCTACGACATGCTACGAAATATTTGATGACAATCGTAGTAGCTACGACATGCTACGAAATATTTGATGAAAATTGTAGTAGCTATGATATGCTACGAAATATTTGATGAAAATTGTAGTAGCTACGACATGCTACGAAACATTTGATGACAATCGTAGTAACTACGACATGCTACGAAATATTTGATGAAAAAGGCAGGACGTACAATTTTTTTGTTATAAACCTTTGTTCGTCAAAACCTTTTATTAGCTTGGGCGCAGTTGTTTTGCCAATTTTAATCCGAAACCGCCATTGAACCGTCAAAGCTGAGTAGCAAGGTAGGTAATATCTCGCCATTTGTCCACGTAAAACAGATAAACGCGTTTTCATATTTCGCAGGCGGCGCGCGGACCGGTTACAAATGAGAGCAGCGCAGCACTAGCTAATCCCGTGTCAACACTCATACTTCGTCCGCGCTAATATTTGCAGTTTGCGCGTGTGTGCAAACAGCCACTGATGAGTGTAGGTGGTCGGATTTTGTTTTCATCAAAACATTTCATTTTAAGTTAGCAGCGAGAGAGCAGTGGTTGATTTTTTCCGCTTGTCCGTAATGTTGGTCTAATGTTACGTTTTCATGCAACAATTATCTTGGAAATTGTTAATATTTTCGAGTACCTAGTCCTTTTGTTTGTCAAAGTTAGGGGAATGTCATAACACTTACCCCTTCCACGCACAGTGTGGGCGGTAGTTTTATGGGACTCGCCTGGCCGCTTCCTGATCTCCCATCCTGCAACAAGGACTTGATGGGGGGTCAGTAAGAGGGAATACCCACTCAACCCCTCACTACTTGCTCTTTGATCGCCGGTTAGTCACGGGGCTTGCTGTGACAGTCGCCCCTAAACCTCGGCATCCGGGTCGGCATTCCGAGCCTTCTCGCGGCTGGAAGATAGCTGAGCAAGCGTGGTTAAGTACCTAGTCCTGACCTCCGAGGATATTTAAACACATACGAGTATGAAGGATATTGGATACGCCTTGTTATTTCTTAAATCAAACTATTTTAGTTACTAAAGCATATAAAAAAACCAACCTATAGGCCAAACTCTATACGGGATGTTTTTCGTACCATATCATAGATAGCAAAGTTTACTGTTATACTTATAATAAGTAACCCATTTTTTTAAAGAAACATAACTGATCAAATATTTTTGAAAAAAAAGCATGATTAACCATATTTCTGCCTTCATTGCCAGAATGTATGCTAAAGCATTAACTTAACTAAGTCTTGATACTTCAATTGAAGTCAGTGGCTACCTATTTTGTATATAAGCATTCTGCTTTGAGAGGCAAAGCGAATCCGCCACAAAAGGAGGCTGCAAGCCGGAAGGTAGCGTTCTGTAGTCGGCGGTAACAACTCTTGTCTTTTGCTATAGCAATCGTCTTTCTTAGTTATCTCTTGTTGCTACAATACGTTACAAATGAATTGTAATAATAGTATGATAATATCTCTAAAGGTTTTTTATGGTGATTGAAACCAAAATAAATAAAAGTAAAAATTTACCGAGAAATAAAATCAAATAAAAAACAATAACGAATAAAGATAAATAATTTAATTACGAGTCTTGTAGGCGTCGGTAGCTTAGTTGGTCAAAACATTGGGCCGGATTACCAGTAGCGCGGGTTAGAATCCCGCCTGAAAGCTACCTACAGAGCTGGTGGTATTTTTCTATCGCTATTTTTCCTATCAAGGAACATTTAATACTTATGGACAAAAAAATCCTATCTCATATTCGTGCTCTAACAAAATATTTTAATTACGCATGACAGTATCAAATAGTTACACTAGTTCCACATGTTCGTTTACACTGTAACCCTAGCACGAATAACTGTTGATAATATAACCGTTATCGTGATCGTATTATTTTGTATCAAAACCAGAGCAGCGCCTCTTTCGGTCGTAAAAAGAACTGAATTTCAATACATGAAGATTACTATTCGATAACGTAACGCATATCGTTAGTAGCATAACGATAGTTTTTCATGCTACGGCTATAGCACGTCGAGTAGTTACAGTTGTCACCATAGATTTAGAATGCGAAAAATTCTACATCTATGGTTGTCACAGTCGTTGTAGCTATATAAATTTCAGGTCTTCAATCGAATGCTGACGCAAGGCCCGATTTCACCAATGATATTTAAACGCGATTAACGCTAAACGTGTTTAAAACGTATTTCTGTCCCTGTCACATTCAAACAGATGACAGAGACAGAACTATGTATTAAACACGTTTAGCGTTAATCACGTTTAAATATCAGTGATGAAAGTCGCCCTATGTCAGTCAGGAATTTTAGTATGCATAGATAAAAAATATCTCATCTACTATTCATGATTCGAATCCCTTTAGCTGTTTACGCGTGACTGAATATAAAAAGTTACACTGGTTCCAAGTATTTATCGTTAAAGTACAGTTGAATGGTACGTAGTTCCAGATGTAGCTAAATAAATGTCATTGTTTCAAACATGTGGGACGGGCGGTCTTCAATCGAATGCTGACGCGGCGCCACGCCGCCGCCCGCCCCGGCTCAAAACGGCTGGTAGGCGAAAGCAAAATATGTTGTTTTCGTGTTCCGGATTCCTTCGAATTCATTACGGGCCTTGCTTGCTCGGTGCATTTTGGAACTATCGCTCAATACTTCTTCTAGTGTCCATAATTACTTATCCATAAAAAGAGTAATGCTTGAAATAAAATAACGGGAAAAGTTATTGATTTTTGTCTTCTAAAATATTTTATTGGCTTATGACCAACTCTTAAAAACAGTCAGTCATTAAATAAAATTAATAAAAAAAAATTAAAGTTTTGGCATAAACGTTTACCATAAGTAGATTATTTAAAGTTGACTTTTTACTTTTTCGTGATTCTTTTCTTTACTGCACCCCAGCCAGTATTTTACTATTACTCCCGTGTTTGTACATACGAGAACAAAAAAAACTTTTATTTTTTATTTTATGAACATACTTGAATTTTATTAATGTAAAAGACAAACAATGTAGCTATCCTAGATTAACAACACAATATTTTCCGATAAATACCTTTAAAAAAATTAATTGAATACCAATGCATAACCTGTAAGCAATGAATAGTATTTGGGGTCATACCACATTTTGACATTTGGCTACTCTTTGTAGTTGGTTACGATAAGAGTATGTGATAAGAAATGGCAATTTATGTTGTTTATTGAAAGAGATCAATTACTGTTCGAACATCGTAATTTTTTTTACTTTGCATTGCATCATAATAAACCAAAAAAGCTACTTAAATAAAAAGAGGATTAAAGTTAGAGGATCAGAACAGTATAATTGAATGTTGAAAAGCATAGGTACACTCGTGGAATGTTATTATATTAAAAATTGAAATAATTACAAAATAAAGTGCCACTTGAGCATCGGTGGGTCGCCAAGGCAAATTTTTAAACTCCCACTTGGTTTTAATACCCCTCATGATGTGACAGTCACATAAACTACTATATTATTTATTTATTTCATCATCATCATCATCATCATGTCAGCCGAACGACGCCCACTGCAGGGCATAGACCTCCCCCAAGGATCTCTTATTTATTTATTTAAGGCGAGGATTCCTGAAAATAGGGTATTTTAAATTATGGATTACTCGCAAATCACAAGTACTTAAAATTTAGAAAACTTATCCCCTTTTACAGTCTTTTATCTAGTGATTCCGGCCATTCAATACTCTATTTGTGAAACATCCGTCTAATCGTTATTCAAATAATTATCCGATTATTTGCATTATACTTGGTTTAAGCTAATGAAAAGTATACGAAAATACTTATTTTAATTTTTAGTTTTTTGCATTCACAATGCAATTTTTATTACAGAAAAATGGAAAATGAAGTATTTAGAAAAAATCGACCCGTCTCACAACTAGCTCCGATGGGACGACGACGACGATGGTCGCATCGGAGCTAGTTGTGAGACGGGTCGATTTTTTCTAAATACTTCATTTTCCATTTTTCTATACGAAAATAATTGTCTTTGAATAGGCGAGGGATTCCAGCCGTTCGAAGTTTAAAATTTTTAAAAGGTTCTTCATTTTCAAAATTATCTATTTAGCTAAGTATACTGAGATGCCTGGGGGGTCCTACCGATATGCGATGTTTTTCAACTGTTTCTGCGGTCGGAAATTCTAGCCTTAATCTGAAAAAAAAATCTGTATAACATTGTGAAGAAACAATGCATATTTACGTGAGTCAAAAAGACACATGTACCTCTGTACTTGATAAAGCAACTGTTCTTTTTTATTCGGCTTTCCCATGAAACTATAGATTTGCCAACCTGAAACACATTACTAGTAGGTATAGGATCTTCTGTCTGCTTCGCATTTACCCCGGTCAGCATCTTGATAGCGTATTACACGCTATCAAGATGCTGACCGGGGTAATGCGAGTGATTTCGCCGATCTTCGTTTTGACAAAAATAAAAAGTTTAACAAGTGCGAGTCGGACTCGCCCATGAAGGGTTCCGTACCCACTCGTACCGATTACATACACCTAGCAAAAATACCACTAACATTTTTCGCCAGAAAAAAATAAGTATGTTTTTAATATAGTGTTCGTATGAATGACAAAGTTATATTTGCGGTTTTCGAAAATGTGTTATATCTCGAAAACTTGTCAAGCCTACTTAGCTGTGATCGTTTTCCTTTTAACTTCGTCATTTATACAACTGTCGTGAGTTTTTTCACGTATCCAAAACAACCATTTGGATGGCAGGGTGGGATACTTGGACTTGGACAAAAAACGGATGTCTCAATATCAAAAAAACTGTTTTCACAAACCCACAATATTTTTGAAATTGCTATCCATCGACATTGACACACTATGAGGTAGACAAGAAAAAACAACGGGTTGCACTCCGGGAGTGTCGGCAGAAGTGAAAAGGGCTCCCTAGACTTTTTCACAAAAAAAAAAGGAACTTGACAAAAAAAAGAAAAATACGGACTAGATTTGAACCGAGGTCGTCTGGCTTCAATGCCGCCCGTTTTCTAACCTGAGCTATCACTACTTTGGAAACGGTGGCGAAATTTGCCTTCGTATTCTAATGACATTGTAACAGTTTTTCGATCAGGTCAGGTGTGTCCGTCCTAGGAATTTTCGATCTGACGGTCACGTGATCCTGACGCTAGTTTAAAATTTTTACCCATCACAAATAGTGCAAAACGCCGCTAAAGAAGTTTTTACTTCAAAAAAATACATCCCCACTACACGTAGAGGTAACCGATTTTTTTTTTTAATTTTACTTCACCACTTTCTCGGCGTGATTATATGTTAGCTAGGCTGGGGACAGATGGACAGACGGACATGGCGAAAATATAAGGGTTCCTTTTGACTACGGAACCCTAAAAATTAATTATATATTTTATTGTTTCGACGCTCTGGGCCCATAACTTGTTGGGTTATCTATACTAATATTATAAGGAGGAAAGGTTTGATTGTTTGTTTGCATCGAATAGGCTCCGAAACTACTGGACCGATTTAGAAAATTCTTTGACCATTAGAAAGCTACATTCTTCCCGAGTGACATAGGCTATATTTTATCCCCATATTCTCACGGGTACGAGTACCACGCGGGTGAAACCGCGAGGATCCGCTAGTGCTTTTATAAAAGGAAACCAATATTCGTAAGGACGGAGATTTATTCAGATTACAATAGACTAAACCTAGAAAGAGAACAGAAAACAGGCGACCTTATTGCTTTATAGCAATCTCTTTCAGGCAACCTTGTAAAATGTAATAAATGTTATAAAGAGGCCTCCTGGCATAAAGAAAAGAGATTTTTATTTCTGTAAAGAATATATTCTAACATAACGTAACTAAAAAATATAACTTTCGTTGCTTTTCCAAACTCTATGAAAAGCTACACAAATCGGTTGTTATCGTTTCATTTAGCCGTACAGAGGCGGAGTCACCTTCGCGCCAGACTCGAAGTGTTGCGCTGATGGATTTTATGCAATTTTCAGTATCTATCACAGCCAGGCGGCCCTTAGGGATTACTTCTATCTTTTCTCAATACTTGATGTATACAGATTGCTTTTTCTGCCAATAACTATAAGTGAATTTAAGTTGCAATACGTACGTTCATGGGGATAAATAAAAAGTCAGAAACAGTTTTCTAATTTTGTTATACTGCAAAGTTTTAATATGAAAAATAAGGGAAATGTAAAGGGAAACTGTACTTTTAAGTGATTTAGCGTAATTTAAATTTGAAAATTACTTATCCAGTTCCACTTTAAGTACTTACTACAATGACTTGTATTCCGGTGAGAGAGTTCTTGAGAAATGAGTTTTTTAATACACCGCTGTCAGTCAAGCTTTGTGTTCAAAATTAGACTAAATTCAGAAAGAGATTTTAAAATTGCCTGCACATCTGATGCCGTTTTTTTCTAGAAACTTCATAAATGGTTCTGGTAAGGTATAATTTGCCCTTAATTATTCTTACATTTAATAATTCTTTTCCAAAATATGAAAACTAATTTACTATGATTCCTTTTAAGTGAGGCGCAAGGAAAGTAGTAAATTTGAAGTTACTGTTAAAAGCATCTTAATTTTACATCATACTATAGGTAGGTAGAGTGCAAATTCTTCTTTTTAAAGAAGAAGAATGGATAATTATATCCAAGTCTACTGATACTAATTTTAATGACCTCATTTATTTTGGATTTTACGGGGAAGATCGTAAAACACATGTTAGTTATACACGTAACGAATAGATCCATGTAGTGACGATATGCGGTGAACGTGCACGGAATAAATTTTTGTTCATAGAAACCATTTTCAATTTCACGGCTCAATCTTTGTGTGCTCGGGGTGAATATGTAAAAGGGCATTCGTTGGTGTCAACAAAGTGTAATGGTTTCGTGCGCTAGCAAGCTTGATCTATGAGTTACAATTGAGGCTGGGACCAAATTGAAAAAATATTACTCTGATATTTTTACAATGCTAACTCATTTTTAGGCCTATACTCCACATGCCATTAGTAGGGAAGGGAAATATATAGACTATGCCATTAGGTCAAATATGCATGCGAAATATAAGGTGTTAGGTGTTCGAAGTAAGCGCAAATATTTTAGGGAGTGTTTCTAGCCTTGAAACTGCAAAACTTTCCCGTAGAAACAGAGGTCAAAATATAAAATATATTGGCATTCCGTACATAATGGATCAGGTTTATGGGCAGTATAGTAAGGGTCGACGAAAAATGTTTTTATGTTATGACCGATGTTTTTAGTTTTGAAGTTTCATGGGTAGAATCGCTCCCTAAATATTGTCGCTTATTTTGAATACACCTTATATTGTTAGGTAGAACATTACTATTCGTCATGGTTTATTAATTTAATTGCAAAATTATATGGTTTAATTTCCTAATTTCTCAATATCAAATTGTTTTTTTTCAATATCTCCAATTGTGATGGACTTATCTACTGAAGATGAACTATTAAGCGCAGGTGATCACTACTTGCCATTGCATCGAGCTAGAAATACTGACAGTTATGAAGACAGGTCATGGGTCAAAGTCAACCGAAGTCACTAGTTTTACTAAAAAAATAGGTTTTTTTCCAAGAATATAATAATTTTAACACATATCTTTAAGTTTACAAAAATCGTTTATAGCCACCGTTAGTTAATTTTAAAATTAAATACTGACGTTGATGTTTATAGTGTCATTTGAATGAAAAGTGGCCAACACAAGTGCCGAGAAAAATGGAATAACTACTAGGAAACGTCCCCGGTTCGAGCGGGGAACGAGTTTTGACAAATTATTTAGGAACGTGTGTTAGGGGACGTGGCCTATTATGCGCATGATTGATAGTGCTGATAGCAAACGATGCCTTTTTAATATTTCCCGACTTAGTGGCGTTTGTGAAAACGGCGATTACCCATTTTACCACTCCATTCTTTGTGTTGGGTTTGTAACGAAATGCAAACACAAAAAAGTAAGTGGTATAATTTTTTCTGTAATTTATTTTGAACATTTCTAACCGCCCGCACCGAAAGTATTTTCATGTAATTTTATTTAAATATATGAGAGAAAAAATCCTCTTACTTTTTGTTAGAGTAATTTATTTGCGAATATTATAATTTACGATCATCACTAAGATGTAGATATTAATCTCTCATTAGAGCTTTCAGATGTAAATTTTACGTGATTTAAATAAGTATTAGTTTTAGTATAAGTACGTAGTAGTAGTAAGTAGATACATCAGCACTTTTAAATAATTATGGGAATGTAAAGAACGCACGGGCTATAGGTCATCATCATCATCATCATTTCAACCGTAAGACGCCCACTGCTGGGCATAGGCCTCCCCCAAGGATTTCCACAACGATCGGTCCTGCGCTGCCCGCATCCAGCGGCTTCCCGCGACCTTGACCAGATCGTCGGTCCACCTTGTAGGGGGCCTGCCCACGGAACGTCGTCCGGTTCGCGGTCGCCATTCGAGAACCTTTCCACCCCAACGGCCATCGGTTCTCCGCGCTATGTGTCCCGCCCACTGCCACTTCAACTGAGCAATCCTTCGAGCGATGTCGGTCGTTTTAGTTCTCCTGCGGATCTCATCATTTCTGATTCGATCGAGCAGAGAAATACCAAGCATCGTTCTCTCCATTGCTCGCTGGGTAACCTTGAGCCTTCTTATGAGACCCATAGTAAAAGACCACGTCTCGCTTCCATAAGTCATAACTGGCAACACACACTGGTCAAAGACCTTAGTCTTGAGACATTGAGGAATTTTGGACGCAAATATATGCCGGAGCTTCCCAAACGCTGCCCATCCGAGCTGGATTCGACGAGAGATCTCTTTCTTGAAGTTGGACTTACCTAATTGGATTGCCTGTCCTAGGTAGACATAGTGGTCAACAACTTCGAGTGTAATGTTCCCAACATTAACTGGAGCGGATGCAACATGGGCATTGGACATGATTTTCGTCTTATCCATGTTCATCTTCAGACCCACTCTTTGGGAAGCATTGCTGAGATCTTCGAGCATTGTGTTCAGGTCTTCTATATACTATATAGGGCTATAGGTACTTGTTGAAAATTAAATAGCTTTAGCTCCTGTAAAAGGTAAATACAGCTCTTTGTGCAGCTCGAGCGCGTGTACGCACTCACACAGCTTATTTCATTTTATACGAGGGTATCCATCATCTCGATACCGGACCGTGTTATGACAGCCGCGTAAAGGTTGTTATGGATATTAGCCGGAATTAACAGCAGTTCGCGTCAATTTTGACGGCGAATAATGTGTTTATGAAGTGTTTAGCCGAACCAGCCGGTATCAGGATATCTTGCTGCGAGGATCATTTGATCGCTTTAGAGTTTGGTTTTGTTGTTATAGTCTGTTTTTTTAACAAACGAATAGCGAATATGTCTCTCGCATATTCAGCATATTGACAGAGTGAGATGGGTTATCTAATCTTATAAACCCATCTCACTCTGTCAATATGGGAAATGAGCAAGAGACATATAAGTAGGTACTCAGTACTCGTTTGTTAAAAAAACCAGACTATAGTTTTATGTAGGTACTTACTGTTTAAAAATACGAAATCAAATAGAGAATTATGTAACTTTTAATTTTAATGGACGTTTTTTACTCAATGCGGTAATGGGTAATTGTCAAATGCAGAAAAAATATCCTATTATAATATTTAGCCAGATATTTTAAGCAATTATGTAAAATTTGGATTGGTTATTTTATATTAATAGAAATAAGTCGAAATAGATGTCGGATTTCATGAGTAGAACCATTTTCTCGTACAGGCACGAAACCACGAACTTCGCGAAATCAATCCACAGGTACTTAAAAGTTTTAAACTGTCAAGAGCACGAAACCACTTTTGCAGAAATGTAAATGCGATATAAGGTATTTTATGAATCATTGTTTAGATCGAACCCGGGCAATACGGCTAGTCCGGAAGGCGGCCGGGAAACTTGCGTCTCCCTCGGGAAATCAGCACAACAATTACATCTCAAATGCTACTTCCAATAGCACCCGGCAAACCTTTAAAAACACCTTTTACGACGTATTTCCGATTACAGTTCTGTATCGATAGTTATTTTTTAATACAGTTGCTCAAAAAGTGGCGTATTGCAGGGACGTATAGCGTTCGGGATGTGGGCTATTACACACTCGAACTTTTTCTTTACCTTTCCCGAACTCGTGCGTTTTCTTTCCCAACTGTCAAAATATTGTCTATTAAAAAGAAAAAACCAACCACGAAGTTTTTACTAAAAAAAAATCTTAGAAGTTTTTTATGATTCATGCAAATATTTCTAAAAAGAAGCTACTAATTTGTTTCAATATCAGATTTAAAAGTAATTTTAATTATACATTAAATTAATATTAGTATCGGCCAAATTAAATTTATGAATATAAAAAATACATAAAATTGGCTGTATGACCACAGATTACTAAATATGGTATGACGTGCACTATTTACCATAGTATCTGCTTATAGGAGTTTGCGCAAGTAAGTGAAAAGAAAATGAGGGAACTTATTTCTTAATTTTCTAAATTAGTTTTTTCTGGTTTTTATTGTGGTAGGTACTTAGTATGGTGGAATTAGTGCAATAATGTGGCTTTAATGGAAAACGATGTGGTAAAAGAGAGAAATAAGGGAAGGCGCTCCTGTAGGATTCGGATTGCTTTTGTTAGGTTTCATTTCATTTCATCTCATTTAATTTAATTTTCATTTCACATCAATAAAAAAATTCTACTGAAGCCTTGGCTGTATGATCATAGTTTCCTTTGCCAACCCAGAATGGGTGAAGAAAACAAAAAAAAGTCTGCTTTTTCTAAAGTTTCTTTTACGATTAGTTAGTCGAGTTTATTGTGTTTTATTATTTTATTAAATTGCTTAATTTTTTCGCAACTGTATTAAAAATAGTTGTTCAGTACACGTGAGGAACCGTCATTGCAACTTGTTCCGACTGTCAACCCTCACCTTCGGCTGCGCCTCGGCTCGGGTAGACATTTGTCGGAACTCTTTGCAATGACAGGCTTTCCGCACTTGTAATGAAATCTACTATATTTGCTAACATGAACAAAGCCACAATAACGAACCGTACTTATCTGCAGTATCGAGGTATTATGTATTTACGACGATGCTCAGTTCTGTAAGTCAGTTTGTGGTAATACTATGAATATTCAGCGGCTCTTTCCTCAGGGACAAGGATGGAACCCTTTCGAGCATAAGAGAGGAAGCGCGGATGGTGGGATTCAAAACAATATGATATTATCGCGGCGTTTAAGCGGTCCTAATAAGATTTACCTCAATATTAATGCGCTTGGCGGCGTCCATTATTTGAAGGTATTGTCTAAATACTGACGGAACACTCCGTCGATTCCGTTCCCAAGTGCCGTCGTAAGTATGTAAACTTAACGGCGGTAAACGGCTGAAGGGCAACGATATGGAAACTATTGTCGTGTTCAGCTTTGTACAAAACGATCATAATAACACTGTTTTTTATAACAAAAGAACAACCCTACTGTTACAGAACAATCGTGTCCTCCAACCTTTAGCCGTATAAAAGAACGAAATGATTAATTGTTTTCCCGACCTCTTCAAAACACCGTCTTATTCTTTTAAATACTTCCGTTATTTTCCAACTCGATGACGGCGAGAGGGTGATTTTCGACTATAAATTAATATTAAATTACGGATTAATGTTAAAAACATATTTTTGCTCTTATTTTTTGACCAAGCGGTTTTCTCTAACAGCGGATTTATAATACTTATTCATAATAAAACACTTCTTGCTATCTTATTTCAGAACTAGGTACCTATTTCTAACTTGAGATTCAACTTTTTGCAGGTGTTCAGTGTATTGCTCTGTTACCGATTACCATAGGTATTGACGTTACTTTGACTTGCTGCCCCGCCCGAGCCGGGAGCATTTTATAGAAATTATAATTTTAATTGTTTAGTGCATTATCAATTACCGTCGCGATCGGGTGCATTCATCATTAAAAATCATTATCACCCTTTCTAAGATTTTGATAATAAAATGGTTTATCATTTATCGAGCATTTATTATTATGTTCGTCACCGGAACAGCGGGTTTGGTAGGTACCTACATGCAAAATGTACCCTAATTAGGATGTTCTCTCTTTTGTTATAATTACCTTTATTTGAAATACTAGCTTTCCGCCCGCGGCTTCGCCCGCGTGGACTACACGACGTTTTTCTGCGGGAATGTGACTTTTTCCGGGATAAAAAGTAGCCTATGTTCCTCTCCAGGCTACAAAGTATCTATGTCCCAAATTTCAGCCAAATCTGTTCAGCCGTTTTGGCGTGATTGAGTAACAAACATCCAAACATCTAAACATCCAAACATCCAAACATCTAAACTTTCACATTTATAATATTAGTAGGATAATAGCGTTATATTATTCTTATAGTGTGTTACGTGTGCATTGCCATTATGTGAGTAAAGAGAACAAGCGTCCTCGTAGCCTCGAGCATGCGGCGCGAGGATCGCATTGCGGGCTGCGCGCTCGGCTGGCTCCAACAGGACCACTAAAAGCGAATCGTCGTAAACAAGAATTAACGCAAAACCTGCATTGACCGCGCACTCTACTTTATATCACATGATAAAGGCTTCCATTCTCAAGTGCATGCATATTTAGGCTTCATAGCTAAAAGGTAGAAGTTACGTTCCTCTCATACTTAAGATGAAGTGTGCATATAATAAGACTAGGGAGTACATTAATTTTGTATGTACCGCTATGCAATGGATTCAGGTAGTGTTTATGTGGCAAAAGAGAAATGTCGTAGCTATTTGCATGCCGCGCGAGGATCGCACTGCAGGCTGCGTGCTAGGCTGGTTCTAACAGGGCCACTAAAAGCGAATCGTCGTAAACAAGAATTAACGCCAAACCTGCATTGACCGCGCTACTTTATGTCACATGATAAAGGCTGCCATTCTCAAGTGCTTGCATATGTAGACTTTTGTAGCTAAAGAAGTAAGTTTGAGGTTTCTAGTTTACATGCCCGAATATGCGTGATATAGCTGTAAAATGTAGGTATGACTGTGAAATTAACTATATGGTGATAAAGGCTTGAGAACATAGAAATGAACAAACGTGAAAATAATCAAATAATGCAAAAACTTATACCTACACTGTTATTATAGGAAAAATTGTGATAGGAAAAACCAACAGCTCTGTAAATAGCTTTCAGGCGGGATTCGAACCCGCGCCCCTGGGAATCCGGCTCAGTGTTCTGACCAACTAAGCTACCGAAAGGCTTACAAGACTCGTCGAATTTATCTTTGACTTTTGACCCTGTAGGCCATCGTTACTTCATCAAAGCGAGGAAAACCTCGCAACCGAAAGAAAGAAACTACATACGTTTAACAATCGATTAAGCTGAAATTAAGATTTTAAATTATATTTAAACATTTACAGTCACAATTAAATTCTGAAATAATAGGAAATATTGTGATTGCAAAAAACCACCAGCCCTGTAGGTAAGTAGCTTCCAGGCGGGATTCGAACCTGTGCCCCTGAGAATCCGGCCCAGTACTCTGACTAACTTAAGCTACCGAAAGGCGAGCAAGAGTCGTCTATATTTATCTACATATAACTTTTGACGCTGCAGACCACGTAACTTTATGAATATAAACTTCATACGTTTTTTGAACTTTAGTCAATATTATAAAAAAAATATACTTAGCTGCTATGTATGTATTGTTATACCCTGTTTAGTGACGACGGGTATAACAATAGTTAGCTAGCTATGTTCAACAGAACAAAGCAGCAAAAATCTATTAAAATAAGGAATTCAAATGACAGATTAACGGCCAGAATTAATAACCTATCAACAGATAGGGATAGGTGCGGTCCAGATTAGTTGCCGTTGATCATTATTTTGATCATTATTTTGTCAAAAACAAAATAATGATCAAAAGGAATTTAACCTGAATCGTATGGTGGTTCTATCAGGAGGTCCCATCGATGCCATAAAGAAGACTTATCGTGCAGCGTGGACACGACGCACCAAATCCATTATGTGACCGATATGCCACCACACAAGCGATTGCAGTGACCAATAAAAAAGGTTGTGCTGGCTGGCTATCTAGGTGCAGTGCAACAGCTTGTGGTTTTGGTATGTATTTACGTAACTATTGAAGTTTCATTGACCTTAGCGCCCAATAGGCTTATTATATTTTTTCACGCTTCTTTAAATTGTATTATTTGGAAATAATTTTTACTTTTTTGCATTCACAAAACAATTGTTATGATTAAGAGTTATATTAGAAAAATTCGACCCGTCTCACAACTAGCACAGACGGAACTCGAACCCTCGACCTTTCACCGGATGAATGCTCTAACCTCTGAACTACGGAGTCGTTAAGGGATGCGTCGAATTTATCCAATACTTCTTAGGTATGCAATGTTATCTAGCGATTTCATCAATGTGAAAGATATGGGATAAGGGAATGAGATATTTTCCTAGACGATAATCTATCTCCGTGCCAAACTTCATCCAGTGACCGTAGTGTAAGTTTTTATGTCAAGCAAACGCAAACTATTTCGATTCCGTATTTATGTCAATTTGTATGAAAACTGTATAAGCGCGCTACTCGCCGCTAGAGGCGCTGGTACAGTTTTCATACAAATTGACATAAATACGGAATCGAAATAGTTTGCGTTTGCTTGACATAAAAACTTACACTAGGGGTACTGTACCCCGAGTGTAAGTTTTTATGTCAAGCAAACGCAAACTATTTCGAATGCGTATTAATGTCAATTTGTATGAAAACTATATAAGCGCGCTACTCGCCGCTAGAGGCGCTAATACAGTTTTCATACAAATTGACATTAATACGCATTCGAAATAGTTTGCGTTTCTTGACATAAAAACTTACACTACGGGCACTGATTCGTTCAGGCGTTTCGCCGTGATTGAGTACCCAACTCAGATCATAAGTATTATAAGATCTGAGGTACCCAACATCCAAACGTTCACATTTATAGTAAGTATTAAGTAAAATTGAGCAATCTCTAGAACAACTATGGTTTAAAGACAGTTTAGTAAACTCCTCGTTGTTAAAGATTTCAAAACAAAAATTTTGAAAGTATCAGTTATTTGTATAAATAGTTGACAACGAAGTAGATCATTAGAACGGAGAAACCTACAAAACTTAAAATGACAGAGTATAAAAACTAATTCAAAAGCACATTTATTTATTTAAACCATTTTTTTTGTTCAAACAAGTCCCTATAGATCAAGCCGTGTTCGGCTTGACGTGGGTTCCTTACCTAACAAGTGGTCTTGCGAATGTTAAACAGCCTCCCTCATTAACTGACTTTAGGGGTCGGTCACGCCCTCATTAAACGAACACGTTTGGGCCCCTGTGTATATCAATTAACACCTATCATTATGACTTACCAGTGTACTGTTGGAGTACCTAATACCTCTATAGTTATGATTTAATTATAAACAATATATATTAATATATATGCCATCTTTCTTCCAAATAGGAACTAAAATAAAGGTAAGTATTTTTTGTTGTTTTAAAGTGACGGAGACGAGTGGTTTTTGATTCTATAAAAATATATTTTACTTAGGTATTACCATAGTCATTTTTAGACAATAATGGTTATTAGAGACTATTTAAAGTCATAAAAATAAATTGCTCATTCTATTTTTTTATTTTTAAAGCAAGATCTCTGACTGTCTATTTGTATATCAAATTTTTCTGCATGTTTACTTCACTTCACTTTTAAATTTTTTCTGTAATTTCATCAAACCAAAAAGAATGCAACCACCAGCCTATTCTTTAATGACTCATGAAAGATTTCATACGCATTTAGCACCAATACACATCTAAACTCCACACAACTCGTCAACAGCGACAGCGTTCACCATCGACAGCCATCACAGCAGCGCCTTTATCCACGTTAACTCGTGACTCCTTGGAGCCAGGAGCCAAAACGTTGCTCAAATATTTTATTTCATTTTCCATGTAAAAATAAAAAAAGTAATTTATAAGAATGCGACCTCAAAAAGGTAGTTATATAAAATATTCTTTTTTCCTTTTCAGTTGACAGGTATTTTCTGAAGTCGGTTTAATTTTTACAGATGACTTTTTTATTTCTTCGTTTTTTTAGTATAGAGTTTATCATTAGATATCCATATCACAAAAACGACTGAACCGATTAGGATGAAACAATTGAAATATACTTAATTGAAATAAAAAATAATGAACTCGATACGGCTTTTACTTACTTTCCGAGAAATTCGTGGACTAACATACAAACACTTACGAAATTTAGCACACGTGCTTGGAAGCATAAATAGATCGCTATCATCATAATCATGGCCAGGCCTCCCCCAAGGATCTCCACAACAATCTCTATACTCCAATAATATTTTTTTTTTTGAAGACTTGATAAACCTACTCTTCTGAAAATGCGGCAACCATAAGCGGCTCAATTGAATCAGCTCTTAGTACTTTTAAGATTTAACTAAAAACTGTCTTTAGGGAAATTTTGATAGGAAATAATTAAGTAGCCCAATTAACTTTCTCTACGTTCTATCGAAAGCGATTTATTACTTAAAGTTGAGGCACAGCGAATCGCAACCGTTCTGAGTGAAAGCTTAAAGTTTCAGTGAGGCAGTTACGCTCCCCTTCCGGGCGATCAACGTAAATTATTCCCCCAGAAGAAATCTCCAAGGGCTGAATGACGGATAAGGGACGAACAGTTTTATTGCCTGCACCGGCCCGCGTTTGTAACCGCCTTAAAAATCGACCCCAGAATGTTAATTGAGGGATAATGTAATTCAATACTAGGTACTCCCTTGATTTAATTACTGACTAAAAAGAGGCAGATGTCAATAAACGTGACGGGACGGTAACAAAGGGCGGTCCAATATTTCGTTATAAACTTAATGAATCTTCGGAAACGTGTACCCGGCAGGAATTCGGCGGCAAATTTCTAATAATTCGGTATCTTAAACCGTTTAGCTATTCTGTTCTAAATGGTTTATGAGAGCAATTTCCCGCGGCTGAAAGGCGTTGTAAGTGATAATTAAAAGCCAGTTACTGCAGCTGTTGCTAGAGTCATTCCTGAGTTTTAATATTATGCTACTACAATAATACAATGAAAAAGCAATCAGCTGCGGAGGATGTGGAGTAACGACCATAAAAATGTCATTTGGCGAATTAGAATGTGCGGCGGTGTAAAATACGTGTGAGCACATTACCCGCCCGGGTAGATTTTTTTTTTAGTGTGAGCCAATATTTTTTAAATATTTACTGTAAACAAAACTTTGCCGGACACAGGACAACCACCCTATATACAACGAATTACAATTGCCTCTTAGTGCATTGTATCAAAAGTGAAGTTTAAGTCATTACTTTAATTATTAACTAGTACAATAACATTTGATATTTTTATATTATAAAAGATTAGTAAGATAACATTTTAATGCGTGGTAAATCTTCTTCACGCAATTTTACGAACTAACTACATATTTCAGACTCAGTGCAACGCGAAGAATACATGCAAGAATGCACTGCTCGGTTTGGGTCTGAGGTACAGGGATTAAAACATAGCATTATAACTCTAATATTTCTAAGTGGCCGTAAGACTAAGGATTGGCAAAGGTAAAATTCATATACTATAAACCTATCTCTAACCAGACACACTATACCTACGAACAGGCACGTACGTACAGGAGTCGCGAGTGGCACGGAATAAATACTGTGCGGGGAGTACCCGGCGAAGGATCTCTCTCGCAGTCTGTCGCTTCCTGTCGCATGCCTTCTCACGTGCTAGCAGCCTTAATTTAACGCCTCTGAATAAAAAATCCTTACACAGTAATTCAAACATATAATCTTTGAGAGACGTATATAATCCGCTTACTAAAAGGGATTCAAAAACTCGTTCGCCCGACATAATCGACACGAATTTTTCACGTATATTTCTTTTACTCACAAATCCAATTTAATTAAGGCGAGGAACTCGCGGTTAAAATCCTATTTAAGCCGTTTTTATTACCGCCCGTCAGGCAAAGACGGTTCGCCACAGCGCCCCAGGAATTTGAGAGGTTGTGGATATACTCCGCTTTATTTCACAAGTAAAATTTAGTGATATCGACACTTCTTCTACACCGATATTTGATTCAGTCATCATTATAGAAGTCCGACCACGTACAATGCAGTTTATTGCAACGCAGCGCGTTTCATCCAATAGTGGAGCTAAAATAGGTGATATTTTTTCTTACTTTTTGGATCTAATGATGCAAGTAGTTTTTATTATAGGTATAATTTTTATGATTGAGATTATCCATTATTTAGTGTAACTTTTAAAACATAGCTGTAAATGGAAACAATAAACGAATATTGATAGTTTTGATAGCTTCAAATCATGATTGAGAGTGGAGACTTATGCAAACATAAAAAACAATAATTGAAAATGAAGTATTAAAAAAAAATAGACCCGTCTCACAACCAGCTCCGATGGGACTTGAACCCACGACCTTTCGCTATCCGGGTGACTGCTCTAACCTCTGAGCTACGGAGTCGTTACGAGAAGCGGCGAATTTATCCAATACTACTTACGCGCTGTTAGGGGTCACAAATTCGAAAGTATATTTGAAAACCGGGTTTACGGTTTTGAATTCGTGACAAAACCGGTTTTCCGGTTTTTTCGGTGATTTCGATTCTACTATTTAATGTTAATAAAAATCGAATGTCAAGGAATATTCTTAATTAATCAGCCTTAATAATCATTTCTTACAATAATATTACCAATAAGTGCCTCTTGGAACATCCCTTAAAGTCAAATTAAAATTATATTCATCATCATCATGTTAACCAAACGACGCCCAATGCTGGGCATAGGCGGAGGCCTATGCCCAGCATTGGGCTCCCCCAAGGATCTCCACAACGATCGGTCCTGCGCTATCCGCATCCAGCGGCAAAGTGGCAAGTTGTACTTACTCTTCGGTCTTCTGTATAACTTGCCGCAGCGTATGAATGTGGTCTTTGGTACTTTAAGTACCTAGTAGGCACATGAGAAGGCTTTTTCTACTCTTCTACTTAGTCTGCAGTTATGGATTGGGATGATCTAATATTGTTTTTAATTGGCTCAGGCTCAGGATTCTAGAACTGTTTAAGCGCTGCGTGAAACCAGTGTTGCGAGTTAGATCATATTTCCAGAAATCTGGTAGAGTGGGAATTTTTGGCCAAAAATATCGACCAAAGTTAAAAACCGTAAAATCGAAATAACCGGTTTTGTCAAATCTTAAACCCGGTTTTAAAAATTAGCTGCAAACCCGGTTTACTCGGTTTTTTTGATTTCGGTGAAACCGGTTTTGTGACCCCTACGCGCTGTATAGCCAGCGTTAATTTCATCAATGTGAAGATATTATGTACTACCCTCACAATTACTCAAATATTATTAATACTTGTTGTTTAAACAGAAAGAAAAAAAATTGATTGATAATATGGCACACATGAACTAGGTAGGTACTTGCAGCGCCTCTACCGGCAATAAATAAAACTATTTTACGATGTGATCATAAATAATCTTGGCCATTTCATGAAGTAGCCGCGCGTTCATTTGTCTATATCGAGAAACGATTTCTTATCTCTGCCCAAGCCACATCATGATTTGGCCAATAGAATGAAATTCTCTAGCATTTCATGAAGTGAGCAAACTACGATATGGCCACGACATATACATTGTTGCCATCTCCAACCATTGTTGCCATCCAATCGGAAGTTAATTTATGCCTTTGCGATAGATCTCTGGGGATCTAGATTCGACAAACTGTGTGAAAGCATTTCATACTACCTCTTGTGAAGAGTTTTTTTACTACCACGTAGAAAATTGTCCAAATCACGAAAAAATGGTAGTTCGTTGGGCAAGTTCTGGCGAGTACGGAGGATGACATAATGGTTTCTGACTGCAGGGAGCTCCTGTAGAGTTACAACGGTTTCTCGTGCAGTCTTGTGTTATCATGGAGCAATAATGGCGAAGATCGATTCTTAAGTCGGGGCTGTTTCACTGCTAGGTCTTCCATCATTGTTCGAAGTTCGGCACTGTAAACATCTGTTGTTATTGCTTGACCATACCCGAGAAAGTTATAGTGAATAACACGATGAATAGACCACCAAACAGTTACCATACCTTTTAATTGGTAAGATTTGGTTTAAGGCACTATTGTGGCGTTCGACCTGGGGTCAGCCATTGCATTTTTCGCTTTCAGTAAGGATCCAGTTTTCGTCACATGTCACAATTCAATCCAATGTTACTTTATTTCTGTACCGATTCAACAAGGCAAGTTTCAACACGCGTTTCTTTCTGCCGATCAGTCTAATCATGGTGCAGTATATATCCGATCAGGCTGAGAGGCCAAAGAAAGTATGTGTACACATCCGGTGCTGGTACATACTTGTATGTGTGCACTTGAGTCTTTCCGAGTCCATAACGATTTGTAAATTTTTATGTTAACACTAATAATAAAACTATAGTTGAGTATTAAATAATGACATGTTTAAGTGCAGGTACATTGCTCGCGTCGCGATCTATTCAGTTTATGTATCTATTCATCAATCGGACCTTATCAGTTGGTCGTCTTGGCGACAAAGTAGCTTGAGTACTAGTATTATAATTATGTAAACTGGAAACAACGACGAGTATTACACTGACCACATACTCCCAGAACCAAGGAAATATTGAAAAGTTCATTTTCCATATTTATCCGACCGGGAATCGAAAGTGGACGGAGGGCACGGACCGGAGCGTACACCACTCGGCCATGGAGGTCGTCAAATACGTCGACTGTGAGGTTTTTTCCAATTACAATTTTTCTTAAACCATACCCATGTCGTTATCCTAAATATAAAATTTACAACAACTCCTCTACTTCGGACATCGCATCCACATCATCTTCATCTTCACTTCCATCTGGTTTTTACTTATTGTGGAGTTGGCTCAAATGTGTTTCTAGTTTACTATGAATGTTCTGAAGCTGTTAAAAAGGTTCATGGTTTTAAGTTAGTACAGGGCCTATAGGTACAAGATGCAATTAAAGAAATAAAAGGACTAAAATATGTATGGAACTGGCTAAGTCAAGAAGTATCGGAGAAAGATCTTATAAACCGCTGACAAAATTTTGTCAGAATATATATATACTAGTATGTCGGCGCCTGGCCTATATCAATAATAAGGTTCATAAAAACGTACAAGTTATTTTTATTTATTGCCTAAAATCTTTGAGTGCGACTAAAAATAGCTCTTGTTGGGTTTTAACAGTCAAGTGTTAAAATATTGATTTGACGTTCTGGGAACAAATGTTGTTATTACACACTGAACGAAGTCGTGGACCCGCAATTAATAGTGATTTATGAGACATTTATTAAATAACTATGGGATGCAAACTTGATGCATCGGAGCCATGAAGCTTGGCATTTGGCTCGTTGGTCGTTTCCTAAAACCTAGTCTTAGAAAGAATAGATCATCACTTAAAGTCAGTGTTAATCGCAGTTACATTAGATTTGATTATTATCAACCCTCTTATTAAGCATTCGCTAACGTTTCCCTTTGCCCTAAATCATAAGCTCGTAATAAATAATATGTAGTAACCCATCCTGATGCTGTCCTAGGGCCTCACGCCACGATATATATATTATGTTTTAAGCCCAAATTCCTAAAAATATAATCGTATTAAACCGAAACTAGTTTGATTCGTTCGAGCTGTCGGTTGTAGCATTGCCGGTTGCGATTAAGAAGTAATAGGATTGCAGGTAACAAGCAGTCACCCGGGGGAACTCACTTCAGATGTTGCCCGATCCAGTTGCTCACTCGCGCAAATGTATTTGTTACTTATAACGGAATAAGCTCAAAATGTGTTCTGAAGCTGATAAAAAGGTTCATGGTTTTAAATTACCAGAAGGCCTAGCCTAGAAAAATATGTATGAAACTAACTAAGTCAAGAAGTATCTGAGAAAGAACTATTAAGAACGTTCTGAAGCTGTTGAAAAAGTTGATAGGTTTTAATTAGCAGAGAGCATAAACAAGATGCATTTGATGAAATAAAAGGACTAAATTATGCATGTAACTGACTCAAAGTCTCGGAAAAAGAACTTCAATATGACTGAAAGCATTCTAGTAAAATTTTGTTAGAATATTTTTTTTAAGCTTAAATTCCTAAAAAAATATGAGATATCAAAAGTAGAATACTAATAAACCGAAACTGATTCTTTGATTCGTTCGAGCTGTCGGTGGTAGCATGCCGATCGCAAGTTGGTTTCTGCTCAAAGTCCTGAAAATGTGTTTGGTTTCAAAAGTAGTATCGTATTAAACTTAGTTGATTCGTTCGCGCTGTCGGTTGTAGCATTGCCGGTCGCGATTAAGAAGTAATAGGATTGCAGGTAACAAGAAGTCTCCCGGGGGAGCTCCCTTCAGATGTTGCCTGATCCGGCTGCTCACTCGCGGCAATGTATTTGTTACTTATTATAGAGTTAGCTCAAATGGTTTGCTTTATAATGTTTAAAGTAAACGTTACTTGTGAGGATATAAATATACTGAATCGAAGTTTCAGACTTGAGAAAATATTCTCTCATATTGCACTAATGACAACTTTGAAAATTTTCATCAAACATAATTAGTTAAATTTAAAATTGAACAAATTGTAAGCAGATTATAAAAAAAAGCAGTGTGACTGCATAAAATAATTTAAAATTTTATCAGATTACTTTGGTTTTTTTTAATTAGCTATTGCTATTTATTCTAGCTGCTCCCCGTGCTTTTACCCACGTGGTTGCACCCCGTTGTGGTGGCGTATTGCCCGTTTTCGTGGTAATCCTACTATCCTACTACCTAATATTATAAATGTGAAAGTTTAGATGTTTGGATGTTTGTTGCTCAATCACGCCAAACCGGCTGAACGGATTTGGCTGAAATATGGGACACAGATACTTTGTAGCCTGGAGAGGAACATAGGCTACTTTTTATCCCGGAAAAATATCACATTCCCGCGGGATAACATCGTGTAGTCCACGCGGGCGAAGCTGCGGGCGGAAAGCTAGTATCAGGATAAGTAAAGCATTTTAGCTTTCTATTGATGAGATTTTGAGTTTATGTATTACAAACGAACAAACAAAATATCATATCTTCTCTCTTTACAAAACCTATTAGGGTAAATTACGATGCTTGCAAAATGTATTTTTTTATATCGCAAAATGGTTAATTAATGGTTACCTGTTTTTCGTTGTAACTTGTATATCACTACAGCGGAATTAGGTTCTTGCAAATAATTACTGATTCAATTCGTTGCCTTCCAAAGAATTTGAACGGGGGCCAGCTAGGTAATGATCCGAGAGTGCATGCATAATTTACCCACAAACAGCTTGTTTCATAATGTTATTAGTTGGTAATCTCGCCGGAAAACAGCCAACAACATTATTTCGTGCCGGCTTAAATATTAAAATAATTTATTTTCTACGCGAGCTTATGAAGGGACCCGCTAGAATTCAAATACAAATTAAAACCTGAAACGTATTCGTTTTGGTGCAGCACATTGTTGTGCTTTTGGATTTACAATTATTACTTAACAAAAGTGCTAGTGTATATTTTACCTGTTAATTTAAACTAACAAAAAAGTATTAAGGATATGGTCTTCTTTAATTTAAGAAATTAAAATCCGACACAGAATAGGAACCTAGTGAAAGATTATGCCGGTTTTTATTGCATACTAACTAAAATTAATAAAATCTGTATAAAACTTACATTTGGATAGAATATTTAACATGAAAATTTTAGACGTACTAAAAGTAATAGCGTAATAAAATGTTCTAGGTAATTTCAAAGGCAGGATGAGGGAAGTAAGTGCGCTGCAGTCGTCAGACTTTGCAATGATAATTTAATCGCGATATCACCGTTATTATAAGGTGTAGATTATAAGGAGAGTGGATCCGCTCTTTAAAGTACAGTAGTCTTTATCCGCCAAAGCATAATCCTGTAATAAAATTGTCGCAAATGGATTGTTGTATTGCCTGCTAATTGTTATTCAAACAACGACACCCCTTTGCTGACTAATGGAAGTAATGCCCGAATTTACTGTGATAAAATATCGGTATTGTTGACACTTATTTTGTTTGATTAATAATGTAAAGCGGAGGTAGCATACCACCATTTATGGTTTCAATGGAAAATTATAGTTTAGAAGAATGGATTCTCATTACAAACTTTTTATTAACTTGCCATGTTAGTTAGTTAATGGGGGACAAATCTTGCAAGCTTAATTTGACCTACTTTCCAGTGTCCAGTGGAGTTAAAATTATGTATATAGATTTGGTTTAAATGACAATACAATAGCTTGTCATGAAAATGATTTTTTTACTATAAACTTATTTTCTTTTAAAAATGTGTAAGAAATAGTTGTACCGTGGAGTTTCTTTCTATGTAGAATAATTGTTTCAACACTTTCAAATAGCAGAAGTTCTGTAATTAGACCAATTATTATTGAATGAGACGTGAATTAATTGATTTTCGAAAAAAAATATCCTTATAAGTAATATAAACATGTCGTGGTCAGATCATTGAATTGACCATTTCATGAAATGGTTGGTCATTTCATGAAATAAGTTAGTAAGTATAGTTGTCGTCATGTCAGCCGAACGACGCGCCCACTGCTGGACATTGGTCTCCCCAAAGGATCTCCACCAAGATCGGTACTGCGCTGCCCGCATCCAGCGGCTTCCGGCGACCTTGACTAGATCGTCGGTCCACCTTGTAGGGGGATTTTGGAGGGTTTGCGATAATCGCCACGCTTGGCAGGCGGGTTGGCGATCGCAGTAGGTATGGCCTGCTGGTACAGGGAGACGCTGCTGCCCGTCTCCTGATAGCAGTTTTCCCTCTGTATAGTATAGTATAGTTGTACTTCATGAAATAAAAAAAAATCTGCGACATTGTCAATTTAAACTGGTCATTTTATGAAAAACGACAAATTCATAATATGATATGACCAACAATATTATTAAATAAATTAAATAAATAAATTAAATTATGAAATTACTTAGTGATCTGACCACAGTATATACGGGCGTCCCACCACTATGCCACATGAGGGGAAAGTACCTTAAAAACTGAAGATAAGTATTAAATTTTACTGAAAAGAGACTTCATTTTTATTTTAAAACAAAACGAACTGCATTTATAGAATTTTAAATAATCGTCTGTCTGAACCTAGACAAGTGGCTTTCTGTTATCGATATTGCCAGTAGAATAGAAAGAAAATGTATGGGATTGACATTAGCGATCGAAATGTCACGTGACTCAGGGAATCGAACTAGCTAAAAAAATATTTCTTTAATTTTATTGTACTTACCGATCGAAATGTTCAATTACACTCATTTATATTTTCTTCTAAGTAACATAGCATGTTGAATAAAAGGAAGACTAGGATATTTAACATTCAATGTTGAATAACAAGTTTATGGATAGCCTTTTCTGTGACTGTAGGGGTCAAAACAATTGACTTTACCATTTCAATGTTATTTATTACTAATGAGTGAAGATCGAAGCAAAATTATGCCTAATTTCTCTATCATAACTGTTTGATAAAGTTATGATGTGATAAACTTAACACCACCTCGATGATGCCAGCTACAGTCATGTGTATTCCCGCCTTAAAAGTCAGTTGTTTTGAGCGCGACAGTCACAGAAAAGGCTATCTTATCAAAAACATAAAATATGTGAAGTGAGAGCCAACTTCAATATTAGGAAATATGCCTTGGTTGTTGACTTCAACGACAAAAGATGTGAGATCTAAATGGGTGCCAAGTTTAACGGTCAGTCCTGAAAATTTAGTACTTACATAAAATGTTTCATAACAACTTAAAATATAATTTCTTCTTATAACTTAGGATAATATATTGAAGCCTAAGGTCTGACTTGGCTAGTTCTCGTATACGAATTATTCTTAGGTACTTACTGAAACAGTCATGGAAGAGCCCTATGTTCATCTCTAGTTTCTAGTCTACCAGCAAGCCAAATTTTCGGAAGAATACAATAAGAACTTCGGCTTTAGAGCTGGCGAAGGCTATAATATATATATAATTCGTATATGAAAACTAGCCAAGTCAGACCTTAGGCTTCAATATATTATCCTAAGTTATAAGAAGAAATTATATTTTAAGTTGTTATGAAACATTTTATGTAAGTACTAAATTTTCAGGACTGACCGTTAAACTTGGCACCCATTTAGATCTCACATCTTTTGTCGTTGAAGTCAACAACCAAGGCATATTTCCTAATATTGAAGTTGGCTCTCACTTCACATATTTTATGTTTTTGATAAGATATCATTACTTTTTGTAGAGAAATTATTAGTAGGTACCTACTTATTCATAATAAATTAATACCAAATGTTTCAGTATATTTTATTTGGCCAGTTATATTACTTTGCCCTTTTGTATCAGCTACTGACAATGAAACTAATTTTATGCTCGTGTTTGGTGTGGACGTAGAAATATCATTTTTAACAGATTTTCTTATTTCCAACAGTTTCTTTTTCCTAGTCGTAATAGTGTATGGTGTTTTGCTCGACGAAGTTGCAGTAGGTATTTAATGTTCCTGAGCAGATATTGCATTTCCATTTGCGTTTTGATTCTGGTTTCATTAAGCGATAAAGCTTTCCGGACAAACTCGTATCTTTTGCCGCACAATGCACTAATATAGAATCCTTGGCAGTATCAAAGAATACTATATAATTATTACTACGTAGCCACTGACCTCTATTATTTATACACTGGACAATCTGTCTCCATACAAATTACAGCTAATTTTATGTGGCAATTTAAAGCGCCGCCACTACGAGTGTCCCGAGAACTAATTTTGACACAATCATTACCGCAGTCGACAATATTTATGTCAGCCAGTCCAGTGTGTAAATAATAGAGGTCAGTGTATATAGCAGTAGTTTGTCTTTTACATTTATCATTTAGCGCCATGTCTTGACAATTTATGAATGTAGCCGTTTTTGTTGACATCTAATCTTGCTTATTGATTCTTTATTTGCTAACTAGCTTAAGCTGACCCGGTAAACGTTGTTTTGTCATATAAATTATAGTGGACTAAAGTAGAATAAATAATAAGAAGACTATGTCCAGTGTGTGTGTTTATACACCAAAAGTTGCCTACACCAGACGATAGATAGCGCTAGTTAGGTATACACTACCAATGAAAGGGCCAAGATTGGTCTCTACTTCCTACATATATAAATTACTCTGTAAAGTAGAGTGCGCGTCAGATAACTCTGCGCGCATGCGCGACTGGTGCATTTTTGGCGCTAGTTACAGTATTTATGCTAAGCTTATGGAAAAAGTTAGTATTCGATTTTGACCGCGCGCAGACGTCAATGATTACATACTCTTTGGAAGCGGCCACGGAAGAGATGACAGTTTTGCAGTTTTGTATCGAAGTTATAGTCTCACAGTTCACACTCCATTTGGTGTATAAACACACACATATGCAAATTACAAAGGCATATAAACACAGACACACACATAGGCACAGTATACATATTATTTATTTATAAGGAAACTCAGTGTAAATGAAACATAGGTTAACACTGCACCCTTTATTAACAATAAAACAACAAATATGCATCACTAAAGGCATTAAAAATGTTCAAAGAAGTCTTTTTTCAAACACAGCACATCACCAAAGAATTCTATATAACACTCAACACAAACGAGTCTTTTTCTCAAAAAAACGGTAGGTACTCCGAGCAACGAAACTATATAATTGCTAACGGAATTACGGATCTTTACGAAACAGAACATAGCAAATAACAAATTTAACAAACAAAAGTAGAATTTAGATTATTTGACATTATTTTCCATAAGTACACTTTAATTAATCTCTTTAAAGTTAATACCCTTCCATCAACTTTCAACAATATAGTATAGAAAAAAAGGATTTTTCTCTTCTTTTCTATACTGTGGGTGGGTGTATTAACTTGGAGCCATCTATTGTTGACTTTAGTGAATTATTTATGTGCAAAGTGTGCACCTACAGGGAGAACATAGCAACTTTCGCATTTTTTGGCTTCTCGTTTGAATGTATGAAGATTGCGCCCCCTGGTGGTCGGGTTAAAGTACTATGCTCCGTTTTGACGTGAAAGAAGGACAAACAAACAAACAAACACATTTTCACATTTATCATTACGACTCCGTAGCTCAGTGGTTAGAGCAGCCGCCCGGAAAGCGAAAGGTCGTGGGTTCGAGTCCCATCGGAGATGGTTGTGAGATGATGGTAGATTTTTCTAAATACTTCATTTTCCATATTTCAATAATAAAAATTGGACTGTGAATGCAAAAAAGTAAAAATTTAAATAACTTTATAATTTATATTAATATTCATAATTAATTTAAGTGAAAGGTCGTGGGTTCGAGTCCCATCGGAGCTGGTTGTGAGATGAAGGTCGGTTTTTTCTAAATTCTTCATTTTCCATTTTTCAATAATAAAAATTGGATTGTGAATGCTAAAAAGTAAATATTTCAATAACTTTATAATTTATATTAATATTAATAATTAATAAATAATAATATTATGGATATCGTGCGAGACGGCGCAAGTTTGTAATTAAATTAACGCGAGGACAAAAAAGTATTTGGGTAATCTGGGGTTCGAACTTGGTTCTCTCGAGTCCTCAATATTGAATGGCCACTACGCCGTTGGCGCTAGCCGAACTTCAAGAGGTATGACGAATTATTGGTATATAACAGAATAAAAACTATTACAAACTTATATTTGTACTTCATCTAATACAAGATCTTATACAGGATAAGTGCATAGGGAACGCAAATATAAGTTTGTCAACGTTTTATTTAAAAAAAATACTAGTTTCGGATTTTTTCCTTTGTATTCACCAGATTACCTGTCTGCATGCCAAATTTCAGCTTTCTAGGTCATCTGGAAGTGGGTTATAGTTTTGATTATAGGTGAGTCAGTGATAAAAATAACGATTTTTGGACGTAAATATCTAAATAACTGTTTGAGGTGTGTATATAAAATTTGGAGCACATATTTATCTCGCTAGTCTCAATACATAAGCCAAATTTGACATGTTTCTGTGTAATAGTTTTTGAGTTATGAGGGAGTCAAAAGTGGCTCCAAATGGTTCGTGTTAAGATACACACGGTGCTGCTCGCCAGTTCTGTTTTCTTTTGAACTTGGCTGATACGCTGCCGCGTATCCAGATCCATAACTTTAACGCTGCACAAACTTGTTATTCAACATTATATGTTTAATTTCGTAGTCTTCCTTTTATTTAAGATGCTATGTTAGTTAGAAGAAATAAATACTTATAATTGAGCCTTTTGATGGGTACAATATTATTAAAGACATACTTCTTTTTACAGTCAGCTGGTTTCTTTCTTTCAATTCTTTGAAACTTCGTTTTAAAAGTTTTAACTAGTGAAAACGCGTTCTAACTAAAAACTAGTTTTAAATGATGACATATACAGGGTGTTAGGGGCACCGTTGCAAAAATTGCAAAAACTTTAACCATAGCTTCAGACCATCATGCTGACCAACGTACAGTAAGAATTGTCGGAAAAGAAAAATATTTCGACTTTCCATACAAAATGTTCGGATTAGTTATTTTAATTTTTAGTTTTTTGCATTCACAATGCAATTTTTATTACAGAAAAATGGAAAATGAAGTATTTAGAAAAAATCGACCCGTCTCACAACTAGCTCCGATGGGACTCGAACCCACGACCTTTCGCTTTCCGGGCGACTGCTCTAACCACTGAGCTACGGAGTCGTTACGAGAAGCGTCGAATTTATCCAATACTTCTTACACGCTGTATAGTCAGCGTTAATTTCATCAATGTGGAGATATTACTACCCTCACACGCGAAAGAAATACCTTTCCAGGTATTTGGCAATCGCTAAAGATGAAATTACTATTGCAACTTATTTTAATTTTTAGTTTTTTGCATTCACAATGCAATTTTTATTACAGAAAAATGGAAAATGAAGTATTTAGAAAAAATCGACCCGTCTCACAACTAGCTCCGATGGGACTCGAACCCACGACCTTTTGCTTTCCGGGCGACTGCTCTAACCACTGAGCTACGGAGTCGTTACGAGAAGCGTCGAATTTATCCAATACTTCTTACACGCTGTATAGTCAGCGTTAATTTCATCAATGTGGAGATATTATTGGAGTGGTGAGGGTAGTAATATCTCCACATTGATGAAATTAACGCTGACTATACAGCGTGTAAGAAGTATTGGATAATTCGACGCTTCTCGTAACGACTCCGTAGCTCAGTGGTTAGAGCAGTCGCCCGGAAAGCGAAAGGTCGTGGGTTCGAGTCCCATCGGAGCTAGTTGTGAGACGGGTCGATTATTTCTAAATACTTCATTTTCCATTTTTCGGATTAGTTGCTAAATTTGTATGAAAAGTCGATTATTTTTTTCATTTCCGACAAAAATTTCTTGCTGTACGTTGTTCAGCATGATGGTCTGAAGCCATGGTTGAAGTTTTTGCAACGGTGCCCCTAACACCCTGTATAATCTAGAAATGGCTACCGAGTGACTATGAAGTAATTTAAAATAGAATAACATTTTAAACTTGAATGGTCATTACCACTATAACTATTATGAAAGACGGGATTTTTACCATGTTTACATTTGTTTTGGAGTTCCCGATATTTCGGCGTAGTTGCACACGCCATGATCACGGAGTAACTGTAATTTAAAATAGATGCCGATGTTGAATGGAAATTCCAAGATTTCTAGTTCACGAGATGACATTCCGAGTTTTACTTTCCAAAATAATCCCACTGATCACCCTATGATTGATCCAACAAGGATATGATGATTAGCCTAGCCAAACACTACAGAATCCACAAAGCGAGTCAATACTGTGCCGTTGAAACCCAACGGGCACGGTACGGCGCGCGGCGTGCAACTGTCGCCGTTGACATTGGGTATGCGAAACCTTACGGCTAATCGTTGGAACTGGTAACTCAATCATAGCGCTTGACTTTGTAAGTGGGATAGGCATCTTGTTCTGTCAACAGCAGTAGTTCGGTTGTTAGTCCGGTTGACCGAACTAATGCAACTTTTTAGTGGTAGGTTGATTTAAATCACCGAACTGTTGCTACTATTAGATCGGCTGTTTGTCCGGTTGCCCGAACTAATGCAATTTCTAAATAGAAGTACCTACTCCGGTTGATTCAAATCACTAAATTGTTAAGGGATGACATACGACTGCCTCTAAGCGGAAACGTCTGACAGTTAGAAAGAGAGAGAAGATAGCATTATCTTATTTGTCTCTACTAACTTCTAATCGTCCAATTATTTGATCTGCGCGGAACGGGAGTATAGCAGAACGATTACACAATTGGACGACTAGGCGTCAGTAGAGAGAGACAGATAGGGTACCGCGATCTTCTGTCTTTCTCTCTAACCGTCGGACGTTTCCGCTTAGAGGCAGTCGCATGCTATCCCTTAACAGTTTAGTGATCTGAATCAACCGGAGTAGGTACTACTATTCAGGAATTGCATTAGTTCGGTCAACCGGACAAACAGCCGATCTAATAGTAGCAACAGTTCGGTGATTTAAATCAACCGGACTTCTACTACTAAAAAGTTGCACTAGTTCAGTCAACCGGTCTAACAATCGGTTGTTGTCGGTCTAACACCTTTAGTAGCAGTAGTTCGGACTACTGCTACTAAAGGTGAATTTTTCTCAATAGTCTAGATTTGAGTAAAATAAAAATATCATCGATGAGCTCAGTGGCGTCGCCAATGTAAATAAATCAATTGTATTTTATTAAAGGCTTGGATTAAAAGTTTCGGTTTCGCGCAAATAGAAGAGCAAAATGCAATTTTTAATTGTTTTTTCATGGCCTCAAATATGAGCACCAAGTTATGGATCTCGATATTGCCAAATGTGGCCACTTTTGGCACTATTGAGATTCACGATTTATTGCGTAAGTTTGAGTTCTCAAAAGTATATTTATAAAATGCATTCCACTCTTTCACCTGCGCGAAATAATCGAAACTTTTAATCCAAGCCTTTAATAAAATGCAATTGATATATTGCCATTGGCGGCGCCACTGAGCTCATCGATACACCTTAAGTTCTTACTAACATAAAAAAAATTGTAAGACAGATCAAAAACGCAGACAGTAGCTGAAGTGATTCATTTATTTTGGTTTTGCAACACAGAATTGTCTATGGATAATAAAATAACTTGTGGGAAAATAATTATTTAAATTATACAATTTATATTATAATTATATGTCTAATTCAAATAATTGACAACACTAGCAAGTAGGTAGTCAGATTGATTCCTCAATTGCCGTGCACCAGAGCAGCAAATACGGAGAGCGGTTGTCCTCCGCTGCGCAGCGGCAAACAACCACTGCCACTGTTTATATGCGAGCGAACTTGTGGAACTTATCAGCTTATTTTAGAACCATAAAGGGGTACATTGAAGGGGAAGCATTTACAATTAGGAGAATTTCAAATACCTGCAAAGGTTTTTAGTGCGTGTGATAGTAATAGAAATTCATCCTCAAATATTTTTAGGAATCTCGTCGGGATTTGTAGATAATAACTGTTGGACAAGGGATGTGCTTATAACTTCAGCTGCAAATTTAAATCTCAAATAGTCTACTGAGTCGAAATTAAAAGCATATTTATTGAATTTGACTGCACGGTGCAGCAAAGGAAAGATTTACTCGTAAATCAGTTTATGTTTGTTTCGTCCAGGGGCATAGGTAATTAGAGTTAGACAAGCAGTCGCAAAGGGAATGATTAACTCGCGCTGGTAATGACGCACCTAAACGCAGGCGTCGCACAATGTGTCCGACTGGCCTGGCATTCAGCCCATTGTGCTGTGCGTCGGGCCCACTGTGCAGGACTGCTCTTTCACATGACGCATCACACAGCCGGTAAATAACTAAACGCAATGCTTTATTTTTCAATAGTTAAGAGCTTATTACACTTTACTCAATTAAGGGCTGATTCGACTAAACGAGAATAAACTTTATTCATAGATTTAATGGCCACTTACTCGAGAGTAAATTGAAATTACGTTTTACCACGCACTATTCGCAGAGTATCGTGCCTAATCGAGAAAAATCATTATACCACTCGCTGAAGACGAACAACAATCCGAAGTGTTACTAACCTTAGAATTGCATGGTAGAACGACTCTTACTTTGCTCGAGAATAAAATGGTGGATTACAGAAATTATCAGTATAGCTATTCTCATTTATTTTGAAGTTTGGTCGAACCCAGCCTAAGATGCCTTAGGCTGGGTTCGAGTAGCGAGTGAACTGCGAATGAACGTATTAACCGGCCAATGTTCCTTGTTCTACAAACGTACTATTTAAAAGGCAAAGTCATGTCAACTCTACTTTGTCGCCTAGTGTGCAGTCCCACAAACATATGTAACCGGTGGTTTAGGCCTTACTAAAAATACAAAGTTACCGAAATATCTGTCATCTGTAAGTCTCATTTTTGTGAGACATGAAGAGCTTCAAGTATTGCTAAGTGTTTATAAAAATATGGATGACAAAGCTACCATAAAACATTAAAAAAGCCGCCGCTTTTTGCAATGCAAATTGCTTTCTTTCCTAAATTCAGATACTGAATTTAAATAGGCCTAATCAAAACCTTTTAAATATAGCTTTCTTTCCTAATTTCTAAATTCAGATGCTGAATTTAGATAAGTGTCCCATAAGATAAAATTATACTCAAGGAAAATCTTAAGGAACTACAACCGTAAGAACTTTCATGGAGAAAAATAAGTATTTAAAAAGGTAAAGACATTATGCTGCTGGCGGCTGCAGGTAAAAGTTTACTTGAGTAATTGTTTAGTATTGTGTCCAATCCTAAATATTTCATTTATTAAAAAAATAATATCGCTCTCTCGCGCTTTTCCGTCAGGCTGTAAACCAGTGAAAGCACGCTCGCAGTTTATCATTTTATTAAATAATATTAGAATACTTTTAGTTACGTAAAACCTGATTTAAAGTGTTGTGTAACAGTGTTGTTTCCTGAACAATATAGTGTGGTGGTGTAAAAACGGTGTTTCATTCCTAGCAATCCTGAACAGTAATGATATTTTGGGTTTGTCCACTAATCAAACATGTTTACGCTTAACTACTGATGAGCAGCATAAAATGAAAGGCTTTATACCTTACATATCAAACCTTTTCCACAAACTACAAGGAAAGTAATTAACATAGCAACGAATTTAGTTAATTTCCTCGTTTCCTGTTCTTTTATTACTGTAAAGTCTAACTCCAAGGAATTAGGTGAACATGAAACAAGAGTGCTTAATGCGTTGTGAAAAGATAAAGTGATTAGGTGCCGCAGGGTTAAGATTCCTCGGGGAGTGCATTAGATACGGGACAATCAAATTACGGGCGCGATACTTCCTAGCCACACTAATTAACTATCACTACCGCTACAACATTAAACATCGGGTTCCTTACCAATGGTTTTATTCATAGCCTATTAAGATATTCATTGCCTTAAACTATGGTCAGCAGACAATAGGGTTCGCTTAACTAAGTTAGCTGTGACCGGGTCATTTAAACGAACAAGGGACAGATTAAATTTGAGTGGAGGTCTTTTGGTCAGCGGGTAAGGTCAAATCTAATGGCTTATCGTTGACATTTGAATTTGGAAATAAAGGAACTCGCCCGTTGGACTGGAATTGCTTATTATGAAGCTGTCAGAGAGCGCAATCCTTTTGTTCTGTGAGAACTTTTTTATAAAGCGCTAGCAAACTGCGCTACAAATCATAATCACAAGGATGTTACCAAGTACGTGCTCTATCTATTCGGACAGCTGATTCACTACATTATTACAACGTGGATTTACACGTTTGTTTTCATTCCAGTGGTCGTGACAGGCTTTAGAAAGGAAGCGGGGCTCGTGGGGCCGTCGTGTGCAGGTGATAAATCGCATACACATGTCACTTTTTACTAACGAGACGTGTGTCTTGCGCCTGTTTGTAAACATATTCAAGCTACGACTGTTTCGCCGCACCAACTTTTGTCACGAAATATCTTGTAGTCGACCCTTGACGGTTTTTTTTATTTATTCACACATTATTATATGCGCTTCGTCGCATGTCAGATAAAGAAATAGAGAATATCAAACTCAAATTGTACAAAGGAGTTCAAATAAGGTGGAAAATTTTAGTGTTTCATGAGCTTATAGTAATATCTCCGGAGGGATCTAGACTAAACTTAGAAAAAGGATGTGAATACAAAGATCACGTATGCAACTAAATGTTCATGTTGCAAATTTTTGACAAGGAAAAAACTTTACTCGCAGGGTAAAACTGAACGCTTACAACGGGCGTCAGTGGCGATCCGAATGTTTTCCCGCGTCGAGAGAAACTTTTTTCAGCAAAAGTTGACGCTCGATCCCGGGGACAGTGGGAATGTTTTCGTCCGATTTCGGGAATAGAGATTTTTGAGCGCGGTTCAGTAAGCGCCGCCGTGTCGTACAACTGCACCGATGACAATAAATATCGGAGGCGGCGAGCCGTGAAATCGAATAGGCTCCGTCTGTGAGCGCTTTACAATCAGCCGTCGCACGCACCCCCGCCTGCCCTGACTTACTACTCTTACAACGCATAAAAATTTGCTTCAAGTTTATAGCTACTGATAATTTGTTTTAAATGTTGAAATTAGGATTTATTGAGAATAGAGTATTAAAATTAGTAATAGAATTGATTAAAGAGCTCACAATTAAAAAAAAAATTACGTAATACCTACTTAAGTGATTAATGGAAATGCAATTTGGTTTTGAGGTTGAAAGCTTAACTAAATTACTCAACTACAAGTATCAATTAAATAACCGATCCTTAGTTATCGATTAATTTAATATGTGAATAATTAAAACTCCGTACCCATTATTCGGGACACATTAAGAATGTATCTCAATAATACATTTTAAACATTCGCACGCAGAGTGCCGGAGTAATTTGCGGTTGTGACACACCCCCGCTCCGCGTCCCCTGACGCGTGTTCGATTAGAGTACAAGTAATTCCGGAAAGGAAATTGAAATCTTAAGGCAATGCCCCACGGACTTTATGCTCGTACAAATGTTCAGAATGAAAAACAAACTTGGTCCCGGATGGTGGCACTGCTAGCATTCACTCTGCTGCACGTAAACTTCTACATTATGTTGCCGCTTTTGTGATGTACTTCTGCCTGACGCATCTAGCTGCCTGAATCTTGAGTAAATAATGAATGTGGCTATTTGTATTTTCCGATACAGAGTAAGGTTTCGTTACTTACAAAAAAAATGGGACCAACTTGGAAACCAACCTGATGTAATGACGTTTGAATCATTTCAATCGGTCCATCCGTCTTCGAGTAATCGGCGGATATACACAAAAAAAACATACATACAGACGGATAGAGAACCTCCTCCTTTTTGATTTTGAAGTCGGTTAATAAGGCCAGAAAACTCCACGATGTTCTTTATATTTTAAACATGCTTTCACTGTGTCTTCATCCACATGAAAATCCAACGTCCACGAGAATTGTGGGAATTTCACTCTACAATGAGGTAAGAGCTGCTTTCCGTACCATCAAGTTTTCATAACCACTGGTGTATTAAACGGAACAAACCACCAAATAAACTACGTTTGCATATTTTATAGATAACAAATTAAATTTATCAATCTAATTAATTCAGTTAATAAACTTAAGGCTCTCAATTCAAAATCTGGATCACAATCAGGACACTAATTAGCACAGTTTCTAATTCCTGCGATTGCATCGTACGCAGCTTTCATCCAGCAGTTATTTTAACGCTGCATTCACAAATGGTGTGGAGTAATCGGGTGTGGAGTAATGAACACAAGCCTCGGGCCCAGAGGTTTAATTTTCCTCTTCCGCGCGGTCCCGGCCGGCCGCCCGGCGCCGCCTCATTAATGGACGACAATACTTCGGCATCATTTGCGATGGTGGTGCCACCACGGCCTCCCCGAGATATCACATCGACGACTAAACAAAAGCGAAACTGCATAATTGTCATCGCTCCTAAACGGTAGGGATTTATTTATATACTTATAAAGAAGCAAATGACTGTGGAGGCATCATTGTTATCGTTGTGTATAGTTTAAACTAATAGTATTACTGTTTTAATTTGTTTACTGTTGTTTCAAATTTTAATTAAACTATAAGGCTCAGACTCTGGTGTCCTTTGGTAATCAAATTAAAAGTCATTTCCTCTATCTTTCAGTTAATTTACAATATTATCTAAGTATTTATCTCCTTTAGTAATTAATATTTTAAGTATATACTTTTACTTCATAATTTTATATTCTTTTGCAGCACCCACACCCTATTATATTTTTTTTTATTTCTTTCACCCAAGGTTGCCTGGAAGAAATTGCTATGCAGCAATAAGGCCGCCTATTGTGTATTTTTTGTTTTTTTTTGTACTTTTTCGTGTATTTATTGGTGCAATAAAGTTTATTTGATTGATTGATTGATTAAGACCACCAAGAGTTTGCCAGCTGTCAAATCCATACAAATTATACAGTTTCATTCAAAATTATACTTTAGTCCAACGCAATAACTAAACGTTAAATGGGAATTCTTTGAGTGGCCTTAGTATAAAGTTTTAAAACACGTAGAAAGAGATTTACAAGACAATGTAAAATTGTTGAATTGAATGATCGTGTAGTTTGTAAGTCAAACAAGAATAAGTTTTTAGTGAAAATTCATTTTTATGACAAGCTTTTTTGCTGACTGGGTAAGCTTACTAATATTGTATTGTCACCTAAAGGGCTTATTACACTTATCCTAGTTAAGATCCTAAATAAGCATACATTGCTTTCTTTGAGCTCATTTTTAGCAAGTGATGCAGTCAAAACAAGCAATGTATGCTTAATTAGGATCCTAACTAGGATAAGTGTAATATGCCCTTAAGCCAAACTTGCATACAAAATTTCAGCTCAATCGGACACTAAGTGGGTTAAATTAAGTTAGCAAGATTTGACCCGAACGGACATACATGCATACAGACATACACAGCAACTTAAATTAAGCATACATTGCTTTCTTTGAGCTTATTCTTAGCAAGTGATGCAGTCAAAACAAGCAATGTATGCTTAATTAGGATCCTAACTAGGATAAGTGTAATAAGCCCTTAAGCCAAATTTGCATACAAAATTTCTGCTCAATCGAACACAGGTAAGTGGGTCAAATTAAGTTTGCAAGATTTGACCCGAACGGACATACATGCACTGCAAGTTTAATAAAAGCTTGTAACAAAATGGCAAAATAACATAAATTAATAAAGTTATTTTATAACATCCGCCTTATATAATGGGCGAGAGAGTCAGCATCATTTTCAATGGTTGCGCCATCACCCTGAAGTATCACATCGACGACAAAAACTGCAGTGTCGGGATAGGGATTTATTTATGAGTAAAGAAACAAATGACTGCGGAGGCATAATTGTTTGTTTTACATGTTTTTATGTGCATTCGTATTTTTTTCACTACTGTTTTGAATAAAAATAAACCGATTCGTTGACCACACGGAGTCGGAGATTTATAAAATACTTATTGGAATACTGTGGTATCAGAGCGATTGTGCAGTTTGTAACCCAAATACGAATAAAACGTGAAATTAGATTATAATACATTAAACAGAGTCCGATCTCCTTTATTCCTACCGTCTTATCGAGAACAATAACGTCTAGTGGCTCAATTGGAGTGTACCGTAGTCTCATGAATGAATCATTGCAATCGTGTCCCCGGATCCCGACGGTCGTATTCGATTAGCACGAATAATTCCGAAAGGGAAATTGAAAAGCTAAGCGATGCCCTGAGGACTTGCTCTTTCTGTTATTTGCGGCCGCCAGATGCGGTGGGCGCGGGCTGAATACACAACTAGCGCACCACTAGTGCCAGGTACGCACAGTAACACAAGTTTTGGGAGGAGAGGAATTTGGGAAGTGCGGTGCGTATGTACCTATGCGTTTCTGCTCTTGAAGTATGAACTTCATAAAATCCTAAAGAATTGGTCGCACCGTAAGTTACTACTGATATACTTACTAAATTCTTATGTTTTGGTGTATTATTAACACTAGTGGATCCTCGCGGTTTTAACCGCGTGGTACCCGTTCCCGTGGGAAGATCGGGATAAAATATAGCCTATGTCACTCGGGAAGAATGTAGCTTTATAATGGTCAAATAATTTTTTTAATCGGTGCAGTTGTTCCGGAGCCTATTCGATGCAAACAAACAAACAAACAATCAAATCTTTCCTTTTTTATAATATTAGTATAGATGAATCAATATTTCAAGTTACTAAAATCTAAAGTACCTAAGTACCTAATCTTTTACGAAGTTAGTTGATTCTTTAACATTCGATCACCAACTCGCATTTGTCTTAACTACTGTTTGGCTCTACTTGTTCGCTTAAGTTTCACTTGTTAGCCATGAACTTCATATAAAAATTCGTGTTCGAATCTATACAGTATAATTTTTTGTCAGTGCACAACTGATCACGTGATTGATTTAATATGGGAAGTCCATAAATTTTTGTCGTATTTCGACATATTTCTAGAAGAAAGTTGTTCACTTACCGATTCTGAGTCGGTCTTAAAAGTTTGTGCACTGATAAAAAAAATAACCTGTATATCAAGTGTGTATGTGAAGTGACGGCGGAATATCCTTACAGAATCACACCCCAGTTAAATACAGTAATAAAAAAATCCTTTCTAAATCATAACAAAACTGCGTTAGGTAGGTATTCTAAAAATATACACAGCAGATTTTTTTTTACGTTACGGGCTTGTCGAAATGCCGCCCCGTCTGGCTAAACTTGATTTTATAAAAGACATACTGCGCAACTATTAACTGTAGAGCTATAGAGATGTTATCGAAGTGTTATTTGATGAACTCTTGGTATAACATAATTTAATCATAAGGTTACCAATATCAAAAGTTATATTTACGAAAAAGTCCTTGGCAATACAATGCCATATCTAGGTATATTGGTTATCGTTAAACTAACATCAAATCATGTTTAAATTTAGATGTGATTCATAGATAAAATTGGTAAAAAGAGCTTTTTTGTTTTTCTTCCTACCAAAACGTACCTACGTTAATACGTAGGCCGAACGTCCAGTAAATTAGTTAGTGTGAAATTGTAATTACAATGTGCCCGATGCCCAATCCTAAAACTGAAAACCCAACGACTATCCTTATTAAGAGTTAATGGAAGGCATTGGTCGCGTATTTGCTCTGTCTTGGCGGTGTAAACAGTAAGTAGCGGCGGACGGGTCGGTTTGGTAATCCAGCGTTAATTAGCAGTTGGTAGAGCGTGCCTCTGACACACGGCGCATACGGACATCGAGCTTTCTGCACCTTGTTGAAGAAATCCGAAATGATTTATTTAAGTTAGGTATTATACTCAAGTCTGCTTATTTAATGTCAGTGTAAGTAGTAGGATTATTGTGATACTTTGCGCCACACAGCAGAATTTTATTTTGGTTATGTGCATGGATGGTTACAATAATTAAATAGACTAGTAGCTAATAACTTGTAGTTTATTTATATAATATTGTGTCTATATAATTTGTGGTCTCACCACAGACCAAAGATAATCAGTTGTTTTTTTTTGTTGTTCGTTTTGTACTGTGTAAAGGCAAGTGAATTTGGTCATACAGCCTACTGTCATTGTCTTATCTTTTTATTTTTTATTTTACTTTTTTGTTTTTATTTTGTGTACTTTTAATTACTTTAATTTTTTTGTTACTTTGTCATGTCCAAAGTCGTCCACCAAATAGGTCCCTCCAGAATACCAGCGTTGCAGTGCCATCCTCTTGTCGCTGCAACATTATGCTGAGGATGGGGCCTAGTTGGCGACATGCTGTTTTTTTCTCTTATCATTTTTTTTGTACATATAACCGTTTTGTGTCGTCAATAAAATGTTTTTCTTTCTTTCTTTCTTTCTTACTCAGTATTGATTTATCAGATATAAGATAAATATAGGTAATCGTTGCAATAATTTGGTTAATAATTTGGATAACCTTGCTTGTGAGAATAAATTTGCATATTTAATTACCTACAAGTACTAAACCCTCGTGGGTTTAGTAATTAAATTTAAGTGATTAAATAAATTCACGTGATTCAAAAATGAGTAGCAGATTTATGACTGCAAATTATAAATTTAACTAATATGTTTATTTTTCTACATGTGTAAACTGTTAATAGTTTTTAAGTTGTTAAATTGTCAGCTACTGTGTACGCTGATGTTTACCGAATAAAATAAATAAATAAAGATACGTAAAACTCTTGCAATACTGTCTGACAGACAACGCACAACTGAATTGTAGGCGCAAGAAGCTGATTCAGATTGTATAGGCAAGCACTAGGGTGTAAAAAAGGGGACAATAGTTTTTTTTACTTTTTTTCAATTGAAACTTTATAGGGTATAGGTTCCTCAAGTGACGTAAGTGAGCATGAAAGAATTTTTGAAATTTCTACTACTGGGTGCAAAAAGCTGAAATTTGGCATGTATGTTCCTTGGGGAGTGTAGGGGGTCTCCCAAAGAGGGTAAAAAGGGGATACGAGTTTGTATGAAACTTTTTATTTCTTCAATGAATTCACATATTTTTTTTTTACATAACTTAGGTTCTTCAATGACGTAAGTGAGCACTATAAAGGGTTTCTGGAATTTAAGTCCCCCATTTCATAAGGGGGTATAAAATGGGATAACTAATAAACTCAAAAATGACGCCTTTAAAAATTCTTTCACTTAAATAAAGCTACATTATTCCTGAGTGATATAGGCTACATTTTATCCAGATATTCTTACGGGAACAGGTACCGTGAGGCTAAAACCGCGTGTAGAAACCACGGGATCGATTTCGTAAATTAAGCTACATTATTCCTTAATTACATAGGCTACATTATATCCCGATATTCTGACGGGAGTGGGTATCATGCAGGTAAAACTGCGCGGAGCCAATATAACGAATAAACTCAAAAACTACTGGACCGATTTTGAAAATACTTACCCAATTAATTTAATCACCTTTTAAAATATTGAAAATGAAGTATTAGAAAAAAATCGACCCGTCTCAAAACTAGCTTCGATAAGGCTTGAACCCACGACCTTTCACTGTCCAGATGAATGCTTTTGTAATACTTCATTTTCAATAATAAAATTGCATTGTAAATGCAAAAAAGTTAAAATTGTTTTAACTCATTACATATTTTCAATTATGATGACTTGATGTCAATGTAAGTTTGAACCTCTAACCTTTAAATTGTCTAGACTAGAACAAATAATCAGTATGAACTGTAGGTAGGTATACGGACGGACTGAACTGTCAGTTGGCTGACCCTGGGCGGCCGTAACATTTAGTCCAGCTCTGTAATGTAACTGGTCAACGTGTGCCGCATACGCGCCGGCTTTTGCCGCCCGCTGCCGGCCACGAATTCATAATCACCTGTGAATTATACTGGTGTGTTAATGCACCGACAAAAACCTCTATACAAAGAAAAACCCTGACTTTTTAGTATTTTCTCTTTGTTATTGTTTTAACCATCTCTGTGGTAGTGGTATATACCACCGGTATCAGACTTAGAGGTCTCGGGTTCGAGTCCCATTCCCAGTGGGGGTACCCTAATGTATCCGGTTTAGTTGTTGGTAAGGCTATCACTATCTTATCTAAGTCTGACGACGCCACAGCAACGATGTTTTCAGCATTTTTCGTGTTCCGCAGTTAGAGATAAGATAACCAGTTCCTCGGTAATTGAGGATTCTGGGAGTAGTGCGCTTCCACTTTCAGCCTTATCATCACATAATATCAGGTGTGATGAAGGCTAAGTGCTACCCTGTTGTGGATAAAAAGTAGAAAAGAAAAGCAAAAACGGATCCTCTGCTCTCCTAATTGACCTACCGGACTTGTGAGAACGTGTCGATATTTTTAAATATTTTTTTGGAATTTTCTACGATTTTTGACTTATGCTTGTTTATAACATGAGAGGAAAACTCGCATGCGGAAGAATTATTCTTAGAATTTTTTTGAGATTTGATTATTTTTTAACCGACTTCAAAAAAAGGAGGAGGTTATCAATTCGACTGTATATTTTTTTTAAATTTTTTATGTGTGTTACCTCAGAACTTTTTAGTTAATGAACCGATTTTGATAATTCTTTTTTTATTTAAAAGGTGACGCTTCTCGTGTGGTCCCATTCAAATTTATCAAGAACTGGCAAGAAGTTCAGGAGTTATCCTGAATAATGTGTATTCAGACTTTATTTGGGTACTAGCGTTGGGGTACCCGGCAAACGTTGTTTTGCTATATAAATTTTATTGGACATGAACTTCGTATCACCAAAATCTGCCTGCCATAAATGTCACTTATTAAAAATAGGTAAGTAATCCAAAGCGACAAAAACGTCACTGATTACATACTCTTTGACATACCTACTCTTTGGAAGCGGCTATGTCATGAAGTTTGACTTAATACTCTGAACAGTATTAAGTCGAGCTTCATGGGCTATGTAGGAAATGACAGTTGTGTAAAGTACGACAAAACGTAGTGATTACATGCTCTTTGGTACGACTGTTTAAAAAATTACCATATTTATTTTAAAATTTTCCTGAATATAAAGTAGCCTATGTTACTCTCCAGCTCTCAAATTATCCCCATACCGAAAATCTCGTCGATCCGCTGCTCCGTTTTGACGTGAAAGACGGACAAACAAACAAACAAACAAACAAATAAACAAACAAACAAACACACTTTCACATTTATAATATTAGTATGGATATGGATAACATTTTATTGACGATTCATAAGTACATGCTTATTATGTCTATGTGAATAAATAAATATTTTTTTTTAATAGTAAATATTTTTTCAATAGTTATGTTTACAAATATGGGGTATTTATTTTCGTTAATTATTGATTCTGGCAATTTAATAGGTCTTTACCTATGAAATTGCCGTTTTGTATGGAGATTTCTGTAATTATTTTTTTTCCATACTAACGTTTTTGTTATTATTTAACGACTAATATTATGTAAATTTACAAAATTTTACACACGTATTTATGGACATTTTAACTACTAAATGACACATTCGTTAAGAGAAAAAAATTTTTTTTCACTAAGTTACAACTAATAAAGTACGAAATTCTGGAAACAAAAATAGTCGTAACTTTCGGAATAAGTTTTTTCTGTGTAAATAATCAAATATCGTGGTTATTAAATTATCAAAAGTTGCTCGATACGGTCTTAATGTAACGCAATATTAAAGAAATTATATATTTCTAATATTATAAAAGTTATTAAGTTATATGTACAAAAGAAAAAAACGGCAATTTCATATGTAAAGACCTATTATTATACGGGGCGTCCCAAAATTAGCTCACATGGAGGGAAAGTACCTTAAATACTGAAGATATAAAATTTTACTGAAAGGAGACTTCATTTTTATTTTAAAAAGAAAACGAACTGCATTCAAAGAATTTTAAGTATTCAACTGTCTGAACTGGGAATCGAACCCGCCGAATGTAAAAAAAAAATATCTCTAATTTAATTGTACCGATCGAAAGGCTCGATCATACCTTATCATTTTTCTTAATAACATAGCATCTTAAATAAAAGGAAGACTACGAAATTTTACATTTAATGTTGAATAACAAGTTTGTGCAGCGTTATGAATAGCCTTTTCTGTGACTGTCGTGCTCAATACAGACTTTAACATTTCAATGTAGGTATTACTAATGAGTGAAGATTGGAGCAATTATACCTAATTCCCTATCATAAGTGTTTGATAATGTGATAAGTAACACCACCTCGATTGGTTTTAAAAAGTTTGAATAATTTCGTGCGGGTTCGATTCTCGGTTTGGACATGCTATTATTAAAAAAAAATTTGAATGCAGTTCTATTGTTATTTAAATAAAAATTAAGTCCTATTTCAATAAAACTTTCTATCTACAGTATTTGGTGTGGTCTATGCCACCATGTGACATAGTCATTGGAAGCCCTGGGGGCGTCCCACGACTATGCCATATGTTGGAATAGACCGCACCAAAGTAACTATTCAAACATTTTTAAACCAATCGAGCTGGTGTTACTTAACACATTATAACTTTATCAAACACTTTATGATAATTGCTCCAATCTTCACTCATTAGTAATACATTGAAATGTTAAAGTTTTGAGCACGACAGTCACAGGAAAGGCTATCCATAACGCTGCACAAACTTGTTATTCAACATTAAATGTTAAATTTCGTAGTCTTCCTTTTATTTAAGATGCTATGTTATTAAGAAAAAATGATAAGGTATGATCGAGCCTTTCGATCGGTACAATTAAATTAGAGAAATATTTTTTTTTACATTCGGCGGGTTCGATTCCCAGTTCAGACAGTTGATTACTTAAAATTCTATGAATGCAGTTCGTTTTGTTTTTAAAATAAAAATGAAGTCTCCTTTCAGTAAAATTTTATATCTTATATATTATTATTATTTATTAAAAATCTTCAGTATTTAAGGTACTTTCCCTCCATGTGAGTTAATTTTGGGACGCCCTGTATATGTTTATTGAAGAGTGAAAAGTACTATTAGATGTTAGTTTAAGCCTAGAACTGGGAATTATTAATTTGTTTTTGTACCGTGTTGGATACTTAGAAGGTATGTCTTGACGTTTAATATAAATGTCCATATGTTTGCGTACAAATTTGCAAACTTCCAAAATATATAAGCATGGCAGGGGAAGTATCTGATATTTTTGAAAATAGGGTTTACAGCTCTCCGTCTCTTCAATGTTGGCTATGAAAGATATTATTTTTTCCTTTTCAGGTGAAAAATACTTTTGGAGGCCTTGTTTTTTAGTTTTTTTTTATTGTAAGAATTTAAACATTTAAAGAAAAGTATAAGATACATTCTTGACAATTTTAGATATAAATTTTGTATTTTATAGATACCTACTTAAGACTGTAGGCGAAAGAAGAGAAAAACATCTTAAAATGGCAACAGAGGGGGCTTTCACCCTACCTCATATGTATAATCTATTATATTATAATCATTCGAATGTACTTTTGTGAGAGGTATATCGTAATCTTACTGACTTCCTGCGCCATCTATTGCTTAGTAGTTACAATGACGTAAATAACATGAAATTATTTTTATGATTTTATATGGGCCTGGATGGGTTTCAATTTATATTATGTTTTGAAGCAGGTAAAAAAAATAACATGATTGAATATTAATTGAGACAGCGATCAAATATAACGTATTTTCATAATCATGTGGCGCCATCTATTTTAGTAAGAATCAGTTTTTGTATTTTCCCGTAGGAATAAGGGGTTTTTACGCGACACAAAGTATCCTATACTTTTTTAAGAGTAACCAGTTGGCTTCGTACAGAATTTCATAAAGATCCGTTCAGTGGTTTTTGCGTGATTCCGGCACAAACAAACAGACAAACAGGACAACAGACAAACCGACAAACAGACACAAAATTAAAAAAAGATATTTATACGCTCTTTTGCTTATTTCTAACATGTTCTGGTATTTTTTTTGCTAAAATCTTCAATGTACAGACACGGAAAGTCTACGATTTTATTATATGTATAGATATGGAGGATTTCATAGTTTCATCAAATTGGGGATCATTTTCAAAATATTTTTTTTTTCGAACGTTGGTACTTCTGACCTGATCTTACTTTCACCAAGTCAGGACCAAGGGATCAAATCCCAGGAAAATTGAGAGAAATTCTCAAATATAGGCAAGCCTTATGCGTTCCATTTATTTTTGAAGTTAGTCAAGTATTTTGCATCTGGTAGTCATCATCTCATAGTGATGAGCTGGTGATGGAAGCTACAACTCCTTAACGGTTACGAGCTGGAGAATATATCTTTAAGTATTAATCGTACGTATGGGCCAATAGTTATATTCTTTCAGGTTATTAGGGTGAGCTGCTGATGAGAGGTGAAACTCCTCAACAGTTAAGAGTTATATTATGATGTTTTATAAATACCATATGCACGAATGGAGCTTCAGTTGTACTCCTTCAAGTTATCTAAGTAGCTAAAGATGGAAAGCTGAATTCCGTAACGGATAGGATATTTACAACAATTTATCATAATCACCATGTAGTTTCTTAAGCTACTTCACTAACTTAGCCGATAACAAAATTAAGGCTACATGGAACATCATTAACCAAGAAACTGGAAAAACAAAAAATCATATAAATTCCTTCTCTCTCAAAGTTGGTAATAAAACATTTGATTGTGACGTTGAGGTTGCCGGTGTTTTTGAAGATTTCTTTTCCCACGTTCCCTTAGAAACTACCAGTAATTTAAATTCCTGTCCAAACGTTGCAGTTGCCCTCTTAGTATCTGGTGTTGATAAGTGTAATGAAGAGTTCAATTTTAAATACATTAATACTGAGGATATCCTTAAAGCTTTTAATATGATTAATATGAAAAAATCTGAAGATTTATGGGGCATATCAACATGTGTTATTAAATCAATAATTGATGCAATAGCTCCTTACTTAGCTTTTATTTTTAATGAAGGCATTGACGGAGGTATTTTCCCAGACCTAATGAAAAATAGTAAATTAATTCCGCTTTTTAAATCAGGGGACAAAAGTGACCCCAATAACTTTAGGCCAATATCAATTTTACCGGCACTTAGTAAAATTTTTGAAAAAATTATATACTTGCAACTTTTAGATTTTTTGACAAAAAACAAAATCCTACATCCGAATCAGTTTGGATTTTCTAGAGGTAAAAATACTACTGATGCTGGAATTGCACTTCTCAAACACATATTTGACGCTTGGGAGGGCAAGCAAGATGTTATTGGTGTGTTCTGTGACCTGTCTAAAGCTTTTGATTGCGTTGATCATCAAACACTTTTAAAAAAGTTAGAACATTATGGTGTCTCTAATAAATCAGTTAGCCTTTTGCAATCATATTTGTGTAAAAGGAATCAGAAAGTAGTTGTTAATAATACTGCATCTGCTGGAGCCCCCATTATAATGGGCGTACCCCAAGGGTCAATATTGGGCCCTTTACTATTTTTGATTTACATAAATGACCTACCTTGCTACGTGAATAATTTGTGTGAGACAGTGCTGTTTGCAGATGATACCTCATTAATTTTCAAAGTTGATAGAGGTTGATAATTGTTCTGACGACGTAAATAGTGCTCTTTCTAAAGTTGCTCATTGGTTCAACATTAATAATATGGCTTTAAATTCTAAGAAAACGAAATGTGTTAAGTTTTCCCTACCTAATGTAAGGGAGGTTGATTTGGATATTAAGTTAAACGCAGATGTAGTCGAGTTAATTGAAAGCACTAAATTTCTTGGTGTTACATTAGACTCACGACTTCAATGGGATCCACATATTGGAGCCTTGTCGAGTAGACTCAGTTCTGCAGCTTTTGCAGTAAAAAAAATAAGGCAATTAACTGATATTGAAACGGCAAGACTAGTATACTTTAGCTATTTTCATAGTGTAATGTCCTATGGCCTTTTGTTGTGGGGTTCAGCAGCTAATGCTGGAAATATCTTTGTACTCCAAAAAAGAGCTGTTCGCGCCATATACAATCTTCGGCGAAGAGATTCTTTAAGAGACTTGTTTAAGGAAATTGATATATTAACCTTGGCAGGACAGTACATTTATGAAAACTTAGTGTATGTAAGAAAGCATTCTAATTCATTTGTAAAGAAAAGTAATGTTCATAACTTAAATACAAGAAATAAGAATAAACTTGCCGTTCCAAGATTTAGACTAGAAAAAACTAGAGGCTCGTTTTTGGGGAAAGGCATAGCCTTTTTGAATAAAGTTCCACAAGATGTAATTGAATTGCCTTTGCATGAATTTAAAGAACATGTTAAAAAGACTCTCACGAGCAAAGGTTATTATGACGTCAAAGACTATCTGAACGATCACAATGCTTGGTTATGAAATGTATATATACTTTTATATTTGTTTAAAAGGAAAATATTCTAATGAGAAATTTTTCCTTTTAAATGTTATAATAATATTGTATAATATGTGCTCTATGCTTGTTCAAATATTGTAATAAGTAACGATATGTATTTTTGTAAATGTCGTTACCTGAGATACGCGCTGGCAAGTTTCTTGCGCCCATTCTTCTTGTCAGTTAAAAAAGTCTTGAATGCGGTAGGAAAATATTGACGATTCATAAGTACATACTTATTATGTCTATGTGAATAAATAAATATTTTGATTTGATTTGATTGATTTGACTAAAAATCGAAAAATAAAATGTTTTTGAAAAAAAATGTAACCGCCTTTAAAACGGATCTTCAAACAAAAATTAACAAACACTAAAAAACGAAAAAAATAATAAGATTTTTCTAATTTAAAGGACGATGATACGCGACTTTTTCTAATTTATCTTGGTACTTACTGAACTGTTTGAAGTCGGTGCCAAGCCAAAAAGAATAAGAACGAAATATACTGAGTCAAATAACTAACATATAAAAAAAAACCCGGTCCCAAGCGTGAGGTGTAGGACGTAAAGACGGCACCGACTTCAAACAGTTCAGTAAGTACCAAGATAAATTAGAAAAAGTCACGTATCATCGTCATTTAAATTAAAAAAATTTTTTTTTTTTCGTTTTTTAGTGTTTGTTAATTTTTGTTTTGAAGATCCGTTTTGAAGGCGGTTACATTTTTTTTCAAACACATTTTTTTGAGAGTTGATTAGGATAAAGCAGCCATTTTTTCAGTTGATTCAGATAAAACAGTCCTTTTATAATTTTTATTGTAACAATAACAATAATTTAAAACCATCAACTTTGATGATATTTATATTTTTATATCTCATTTCGATCTGATCAGTAAATAATCATAACGTATTACCTAGAAATTAGATCAAATATCATTTAAACAGTTTATTAAAGCGAAATAAAAAACTAAGTAAGTGGTTAAATAAGCTACAAACTAACTTACCTTCAATATAAATAAATTTAGAGCTTTCTAATTAGAGCCACATTATTTTAAAACTGATGGTTATCAGTAATTAAATTCCACAGCCGGATGTAATAAATAAACTACTTCATTTCTGAGTCCAATAAGCTAACACTAAAATATTCTAATCAGTTTCCGGCTAACACGGAACTGAAATTAACTTTGAAATAATTAACAAGCAATCTCAAGAGTATATTACACTAGCTGATTCGGCGGACGCTGGCGAGTCGCTAATCCTCCCTAATTACTGACCAGAAGATTATAGGACTCGAAACGGGAAAGCCAATGCAATTATCTCGAGAATTCATCCCACCAACATTATTGAACGACCAAACTAAAATTAAATGCGATCAAACATTTCATCTCGGTATTGAAAATATCGCAAATATCTCAGTCTTCAAAGTTACGGTTATTAGAAACCGAAGCCTGACTTTAGATTACGGGACACAATGTAATCTGAGGTAAAGTCATCTTTGAGATGAAAGAAACACATTGAAATTCTTAAGAGGAAATATTACTTTGCAATCACGAAATTCTTCGCAGAAACAACTCGCGGGGAGGTAACGTTCATTTCGACAAAAGACGAGCAATATGCGGCGCACAAAGGAAAGCACCCGATATATTCAATGCAGTGACACAAGAAATGCCGGTGGAAGACGGTAACAAAGCTCATATTGAGAGTTACATCGCCGCGCCGCCCGCCGCCGCGCCGGCCGCCGCCGACTCGCGGCCCGATCGGGGACAACTATTTTTCGTAAGCCCCGTGTACTTTGAAACTATTAAAACTGGTTCAATTAACTATTTCATAAATTTTTTCTCTTGCTTGAATTTACACGTCACAAGCCGGAGTGTTGTAATGTTACTTTTAAAATGTGTAATATGCTAAAAGCTTATTTTCGGTAATCATTCGCTACTTCTTCGTATCATCAAATTTCGTATAATAAAAGGCTTAAAATAATTTATTTTAACTGTTATAAAAACCCTGAGTGGGAAGCAAAAAAAGGAATAGTGTGAAGTGGGTCTGATACGAGTGAGACCGTTAGCACTATTAATAATTCGGTGTTGTTACGAAGTTTCCTGTCCATTCTCTCAGATATGACTATTCTTTTAAATATTGTTTGCACAAAAACATGCTGCTGCGGCATTTTTCACCTATTCGTTGCATTAACGCAGTATGCAAATTATACAAAAATAATGTATAAAATTGATTTTGATTGTTTGCGTATTAATAACACGATTAATGATAAATACATAACACCAACGCTCCTCATATTCTCATGCAGGCGGAGAACATAATTGCAATACGGCCCATATTATAAATTTCACACTATTTGAAACAAATGGCTTTGTACAAAATTCGTTAGGTTATTGACGTCCCGTGCAGCGCGTGATTTGCATGCTAATAAAACAAAATTATCGACGGCCGTGTCCAATAATGACATAAAATGTCGATGCGTTGCACTCGCGCTACTCGATGACATTGCCCCTAGCGCTTTACGAGCTGTTTTCAATACTTTCCCATTTTCATACTTCTTTCTTAAGGCACGCGTACACGGGCAATTTTTTGGCAATAATTGCCTAGCAACTGTAAGATGTTGCTCCGTTTTTCAGCAACAGGTTGCTGCATTTTGACATTTTGCCATCGCCCTTAATTGTTTGAGGTGGTTGTCGTGGTCAGATCCTTGAATTGATCATTTCATGAAACAGTCGTATTTCATGAAATTATCAATATTCACTGGTTATATCACTTAATGCTCAGCGTTTAACGATATGAACAGCTAGACGCATTTCATTTCATGAAATGGTTCATCGTTATCGATCATATCGTAAAATAAGTACATTGTGCCCTTGCTAGAGGCGCTGATGTCGTTTTATTATTGCCTGTTGTTCATGCCGGACATATTTTTTGTTACAAAAGTTATCAATAATGCGCTAATTGCTGGAGATACAAGTGTAGTCAAATACGCGTTAGAGTGTAACAAGGGGGTGCAGTACTTAGAAAACTCAAAACCCTATAAAATAAAGGGGTAACGTTTGGTTAGATTAGGTTAAAACTGTGACAAAAAACAGTGCGAGCCGAGCGAGCGAAGCGAGCGTGCCGCTGTAGTGGCTGGCGAAGCGCCAGGAAACAAATTAAAAAAGACAAACTTTGATATTATGGAAACCTTACATTAAAGTCCTGAAATTAAAATGATCATTATTAATGATACGGTTGGTAATTTCATGAAATAGTAAATATTTGATGATATTTGGTCATATCATCAAATATTTACTATTTCATGAAATTACCAACCGTATCATTAATAATGATCATTTTAATTTTGAAAATATCATTAAACGTTGAACTTTCAACGATATTGTCAATTTAAAGTGGTCATTTCATAAAATATGTCTATTTCATTTAATATCATGAAATTACCAAATCTATGATCTGACCTCGACATGGTCGTGACGTCATATTTGGCGGGGGTTGACAGGAATTGTGCAATTTTAGTTGCCAGTGTAAGCGCGCCTTTAATATTTTCTAGAAGAAGCAAAAATTGAAAGGACTTTACTCAAAAGTACTGTGAAAAATAGATGTAGGTAATTATTTATCATTTTAATACGGGACTTATTAATTTGGACTTATGCCACCACAGATGCTGCACTAACGCAGTAATTTGAAATTATAGGCAAATATTGTGCTTAAAAATGAAAAACAATCCAACAGCAGACAAAGAGCCTGCCAATTTTTTTTCTATGATGTTGCATATTCTTGTGGGATCTTTTGTTTTATTTTATTTTACAATTGTTTGAACTCAATTACAACAATATTAATTTTTAAATAAAACTTTTTGTTTATGTTCTGTACGATTGTTCCATAGCGATATTTGAATATTTCTGTAACGAACATTTCACTCCATGCTAATCAGTCCAGCATCGGACTAGTTCAGGAGTTTGTGAAATTATTTAAGAGATGTACGCATGCGTCCGTTTTACGCGCCACCCCCTAAACCTTACGACCGCCTCCCTAAGGGAGACATTACCTGAAATTTGAACTCTCAGCCCTAAGCATAGGGATCTTCACTTTGGAGATTCATCATTCGGAGAAAATTTTGAGGCTCTCGTCATCCTCAGCTCTAAAGCCGTCATTATGTTCGAGTAAGAAGAATTAGATTTTCGTAACGTATTCCTGAATTTCTCACTTCGTTCATCGTAGCGAGGTTTCGTAACTGAAATAAGCGAAAATAGACTGAATTGCTTGAATGTTAAGGTCGAATTTTGTTGAATGGTGTTTTACTGAGCAGGATAATTTCTGAACAACGTACAAACTCCACAGTCGGCTACGAGCCCCGTAGGCGTGCGGAGGTGCCCTCTAGTCGGATCGCGTAGCGTGTTAGAACTTATTTCGTAGCAACTCTCGTAGCGTTATAACGGCTTTCATAGAAACTTTATAGTGACAGTTTAATGTATGAAGTTTCTAGTCTTTGTGTTAGTTCCACTGAGAATATGACTTATTAAATTGTTTGAATTTGTAATGGAAAATGAATAAATTATAAATCACTGAGCAAAAAGTTGATTACTAATAAAGTAGAACACACGTAGAAAAGTAAGTAATGACTTATAATGGCATCACATAAAAATAATTTACTGACATTTTTATTTGCATTACTTATTCATAATTTTCCCATAATATTTCAATTTCTTGAAAGAGTCGTTAAGGTGAAATTAATTTCGTGTTGTTAGCGAATGAAATTAAATTTTGTTGCTGAATCTGGTAAATAAATAACGAATGTAAATCGTAGTTAGCGCGGCGAGGTGCGGGGGGCGGCGGGCGATCCTGGCATATTTGCCGTTTCGCCGACATTCCCCAGTTAATTAAAGCCCATTTGTACACTGTCTTGCAAAATATAATTTACGTAATGAGAGAACGTTGTGAATATTTGTTCGAAATAATTCAAATCACAGGGAGATTTGATTGTTCATTATTCGTGACCTTTTAGGTCATTTCAGAATAAAATCTATACTTAAACTTTATACAATTTACGTATAAAATGATGGCAATGAGCAGGTATTGATAAACAAGTGCCACCGCTCCTCCTTGTCGATTCCAAATAAGCCCGCCTCGGGCCAAGCCCCGCCTACCGAAGGTACATTCTTATGTAAACACTCTTATATACTCAGCGTTACACAGACCTTTTCACCTCGGTACTACATATATCAGTAAAACGCTGAACCTTCACTGAGGTATACAATGTGATTTTACATTGTAGATGAGTAAGACTATTTTTGTAGGAAAAACAAACCCCTATATTTTAATTATCAAAGTGTTTTGTTTTGTTTAAGCTTAATTTTAATTATAAGGCAATTTGTCATTTTAAATCTAATTATAAATAAGACATTCAGAAATTCGTCACTTTAAATTAGAATCAGAAACACATCGACAAGAAAACGAACATTTTATAAATCAGTCTGAATTTGGTTCCAGAAACAATGGCGGTGAAATAGTTTACAAAAACAGTAGATATATTTAACAAATTTAAAGTGGCCGCAGCTGTGTGCCAAACACTGGCTGAAACTTGGAAACGAATGGACAAAAGGGTTTCGGCTCTAACAGGACAATGTTAACAAACAAAATCAACAGAGCTAGAGAAACTTTCTGCTGCTAAGAAGTCTGAACTGTGTGTACAATGTTGCCGCGAGCACTAACAAGCCGGCTATCTAAAGTTGGAGGCAGCCGGCGAATTATTCTAACGGTCACTCACTGAGTTTGCAAGAAGCTGGCAGTTTTGTAGAAAGCAGGTGCCATAATTTAAAAAAAAAAACTATCATGATCTCGATCAAGAAATTTGTATGTTGTGATGATCTCGATACAAAAAAGTAAACCATAACCATAGACTTCGAAAAAGGAACGATAGTCAGATGTTTTTAAATTGAAAGGGAGCAATACCGAATGGTGGCAGCGCGACTGGCATCGGGATGATCGACTCGCACTCCCTGACCAGGAGTCAGACTCCCGCCGCTAGGAACCACATTGTGTACACAGACCATAAAGGAAGGAAGTAAGTACACTTTAAACATTATTTCTTTTAAAATTACGTTGCAATATCATAAATAATATGTTGATTTTTGTTTATCCATCCCTTGCGAAACTATTCTTCAGCATTTGAAGATATTTAACGAAATCTAATGACGACGGTTAATAAAATCGCAGAAACTAAACTAAATAAAATTCATTCTTATTTTAATAGACAACTCCAGTAAATAAATTAACATCACAAAAATAACGAAACTGTCTAAAAATAGTAAATGCATTTTAAACATATTATTATAATAACACATTTTTTATAATAAGAAAACTCAGAAATTGGCATTCTAAACCAAATTATAAAGTTGCAACAACAGTTGAAAACTAATTATTCTGCAAACGTTTTGATTGCAGAGTATTATATCCGTCGGGTGACTTCAGAACCTTTAAACCAAACAAATGAGTCCTATTATTACTCTCAATTTAGTCTAACAAGCTACTTAGAGTCAAAGGTTCGACGAAGCGGGGAGCTCAATGGCCCTGAATTTTGTAATCTCCATTAATTTTCAACGGAAAGTTCACTTCGAGTATCTTTACTAACTTCTGTTTCTATTAATGTGACTCTTACAAATGACGTGGCTTATGTTCTTGAAAACTAGAGGAAAGAACTTGCCAAGTCCATATGAAAGTGACTTGTTTGTAGGTCAAAGTATAGCTTGTAATATTGACCGAGTTACAAAACATTTTAAGTTAAAGTTGGTGTGTAGTTTAAAACAAAAACTTGTTCCAACTCCATTTGTAAGTAAAGGACAATATGACGTGATAATTTCTTAACAAAACAAAGAAACCTGGCAGTTTTGTCACAAAATAATCATTTTGTGCTAGATACATATCTATACAATATTGATTTAATATCCATAGAACAAATCCAGAGATTTAAACCACATTTTCAATTTTTCCGTTAATTTACTTAGTTTTAAATATTTCTTACTAAGTGCAATAAAAATATCGGTTTGGTGTAACTGTTGGAAGCAATATTATTTATAGCAAAAATAATATTTTATGTATGAAAATTAATATTTTGACTTGGGTAAATTAATAATAATGCGTAGTTTATTTGTAGTTAGAAATGTTAATATAATTTTAGTGTTAGTTAGCTTTTCCACTTACTAACTTACTATTATCTCCAATATTGGAAGAAAGTTGTTAATTTAGAGCGGGTTAGTTAAAAGTAACGGTTCTGAGTGGTGGTTGAAACATGATCTGAAAGTTATTTTTTGTTGCCGGTAAAATATTCGACATCACGGCAGCAACTCTTTTCTTAAATTATGATTTCACGTAAAACTACTTTGCAGAAATGTAAAAATTAATGTAGAACAAACGTGTAGTAAATTCAGTCCTCACATTTCTCCTGTAAAAAGTGTCTTTAAATTTAAAAATGGTATTAGAGTCCCAGCTAAAGACATTATCATATTAGAAATACGGTAAAAAGTTTTTTCCTACGTCGCGTCGCGTCGGAATGAAAGCATTAGAACTTTGTAGAAGTATTTAACGGGCTAAAATAATGGTTTTATGTCCTTAGATGACACTTACTTTTTTGTACATGCCTACAAAAAGTGAAAAATACTATAAACTTATAAGAAACATTAAAAACTAAGAGGTGAATATAACTCACAGCAGACTTGGTGTTCATCGTTGTTTGTACTTATAATAAGAATCTACTTACACAACAATTTAATGAAAGCTGTTTGAATAAACTAATTAAATCCTACGATCTTGTAGTTATTTCAATTAAGCATTTTTGAAAGCTGTAGAAGTACGAAATGACAATTTGGGACCAAACCCTCGACGTTTGGTGAGCCAGTTGACTCTTTTTTCAAACACAGTTAATTTTTGTGAAGTTCATTCATGAAAAAATATAAAAAAGTATTTTATACATGACAATGTGTGTTATTAAAAGTTATTGGTAAAATATTTATTTGACTAAAAAGTAAAAGAATCTTGTGCTTAAATCATATCTACCTTACGTAAAAAAATCTCATAGATGAATTTTTAGTCCCTAAAATATACCATGAAAGTTTTAAAATTATCAATACACTACTACCAACCGTTTAATGTAATATTCTGAAACATGTTTTCGATGAACTGGGGCCTTACTGCGAGCTGTCAAACAATGTTAGAGTAATGTTGTACGACGGAGCTTTACACTGCGTATAGCGCCATCTCGTTTACAATATTACTATAACATTGTTTGACAGCTCGCAGTTAGGCCCCTAGAGCAAAGAATACTGTAAATATAAATAATAATAAGCCCCTTGAGTGCGTTACTGTGTTAAACAACTGACGTCAATTATTTATTTAGAATATTGGACTAAACTAGAATGTTTAATACTATAACATTTGACTATAATATGAAAGTAGGTACTGTACCGGTAATCAATACTGATTGACATGCTGCTTGATACTCAAATGATGATTATATTATTTTATTTATCTGTAAAAATATGTACCTAATTCTGTCATAAAACTCACAGGGCGTTGGTATGACATCAAAAATTATCGAAAAGTAAAAAAACACTCAATCATTGGTCGCTACAAATTGGCGCAAACAACAAATAAGACTAATAACAATAGATTTCAAAATTTATATTGAATATCATAAATAGAATTGGCAATCTCATATCAATACTTTCCTCTAAACCATCAACTTTCCTGACTACAAATGAGCAAATGCACAAAGTTTTATTTAGACAGCTGTAATGCTGTGGAAAATGGGGTGATACATTCGAGACACTACGAAAGTTTCGAATAAATTCGCTCACATTGTAAAAGAAAAGTAAGCGGACAGTTATAATAAAGAAATTTGAATAGAAATAGTCCCGGGGCAGTAGGCGGGTCGAGAGCGAATGTGCGGAAGGACTGTGGAGTTACTTGTACAGTTTCCGTTAGTCACATTTTCGCAACAAGGTATTCACATTTCGAGGACTGGAAAGTTGGCGTTATCGCATTTAAAATAGAACGACAAACACATCTAGCTTTGTGATGCAAAATGGACACGTAGAGCCAGACAAACTGTTTCGTCTACTCATTTTATTTCGGCCGCGGCCGAAACGACTAACTCGGTTAAGTGTTTTCAAAGGGATGATGCATCATAATTGTTGTTTGAATTTTGTTTGGAGGAAAATGTAATTTTCCACGAAAAGATAATTTTACGGTTGGTCCTTATTATGGCTCCAGCCCATCTTTGTATGAGGCTAATTGATTTATTTTAAAGTTTGTATCAAATTATGTTAAGCAGAATACAGAAGCGGTTTTTATCTATACCGAGAAAAGATATTCGCATTTAGAGGTTCAAGATTATTGTAATGTACCACAAAATATAGGTCTAAGTGACATTTCATGGATTAGTAGGGTCAGTATTGAGGTTCGGTGTAATTTTCTGGGGAAACTGTAGTGAGCGTGAACACATATTCAGAGCACAAAAACGATGCATTAGGGCAATTTGCGGGCTTGGCACTAGGGATAGTTGCGAACCATACTTTAAATCACTAAAAATATTAACACTGCCTTGCTTGTATATTTTGGAAATGGCGTTATTTGTTCAAAGTAATGGACATTTATATTCTAATTTTCGTATGTGTAGGAACACCACACGCGCACAATATGCAAATAAATTAAGAATACCACCTTGTAAAACAGCACTTTTCGAAAAGGGCGTACTGCACCTAGCACCTCGCATTTATAATAAGATTCCTGAAGCACTAAAGCACTTACCAGAGCCAATTTTCAGGAAAAAAATGAAACATATACTTATTGAGAAATGCTATTATTCTATACAGGATTTTCTTTGTGACAATTTATTAATGTGATTGGTAATTTGCCTAGATATATTTTTTTTTGACATTATATAACATTAGGTACTTACTTTTAATTTTTGACATTATAAAATTTACATCTTAATTTTTGACATTATATAATTTTAATTTTCTTTTCTGACATTTTTTTTAATTTCATTTGTAATTTGCCTAATTCTTCAAAAATGTTTTTTGACATTATATAACATTAGTTTTAATTTTTGACATACATAATTGACTTTAATTTTCTTTTCTGACATTTTATAATATTAATTGATTTGCTGACATACTATTTGATTAGATTTTTTTTAAAATATTTTATTACTATTGTTTTGCACACCCATTTATGGGTAAAATATGACGGATGCAATATTGTACCTCTTACGACCTTTTATGTACTCATATTTATGCAAATAAATGAATTGAATTGAATTGAATTGAATTAAAAAATCATAGAGATATACTTAATCAAAAATAACGATAAAAGAATACGATTATTTTATTTTATTATATTATAAAAATAATCTAAACTTCACTAACAACATTACCTGAGCACTCTTTGTAACAAACAAGTGTATAAATCGGAACATACTCCTAATTCGCGTAACATTGGTATCACGTGCGGAAGTGCGCTCGGCAAGAACATTATAAGTACGGGTAAATGTACAAATTGATTTATTGAAGTTGAGCGTACCGGGTTAGTCTGAGTATTTGCAGTCCTTTGCGTTACACAGATAAAGTGGAAATAAAAAAGAAACTTCACAAACAGAAATCCCCTTGTCGCTAGATTTACGAGCAGACGTACCTCCGCTCTGGCGCAAATAAGTTATATGTAAATTTTATGTGCCTCGGAGATACAGGCCCTTAATGCATGTGTAAACTTCTGGCCAGCTAGTTTGATTAGACGATATTTGATCTTCTTAATCCTTGTAATAGCTTTGCAAAATGTAACTTAAGTGCTTTTGAGATAATTCCGGATACCTACCTAGAAAGCAAACTGTAGAATTAAAGTACTTTTACAGGGTTACAAAGTGTCATCAAGTTTTATCAAAAATGTAGGTTTACGATAGGTCGATCCCTTTCCGAGTTGATGTATGTGCTGTACATACATCAACTCGGAAAGGGATCGTCAACGTATCAACTCGAGCGGTTCAGTATTCTTTGTATGAAAAGCACACTAATCGGAATCGTAACGTAATCGCCTCGCCTCGGGACCAGCTCACGAACCGCTTTGCGGGTCGCTCAACTTGCTATCCCCGCGCTTACCGCTAGTCGTCCACGCGCTCACGTCTCTCCGTACCCGAGCTTACGGCTCTACGCACAGTGGTCTGAAAATGAAAATGAACATCAATTTTTTTTTATATTTTTTTTCTCATTTTTTTGACATTTTTTTTTATTTTTTTTTTGTCTTTTTTTATTTATTTTTTTATTATTTTTTATTTTTTTATCATTTTTTTCTCTCATTCTTTTTTTATATATATGGAACCACTGTGCGGCGAACCATAAGCGCGGCGTCGCCTAGCCGTAAGCGCGGCGTCGCCTAGCCGTAGCCGAGCCGACGTACCGACGCTGATCCGGTTTGGTTACGTGCTTGCGTTAGGTTGACGCCTGGTTGACGGCGAGGCGAAGGCGATACGGTGTCGATCCCTTTCCGAGTTGATGTAATGTGCTGTGTCCTTGAATGTTTACGTTTTCGTCAGCTAGTGACAGGACCATGGTCCCATAATGACAAAAATTAAAGTTAATGTTAAATATTGTTGTAATAAACGATTCTCGTTTAATAAATGAGTTGCTATAAAACGCTGCGATCTTTAGTCTGTACTGTAGTAATCTTTAGGCGTCCATTCCACTGCTGCGATTTCCGCTCCGGTGGACGGAGATGCAGCGGCAGCGTGAGTTTGTTATGCACTGCGGGTTTTGTATGCACATCAAGATTCTACAGCCATACTTAAGAAGCGCACTACCACAAACCGGAGCGGTGTGCGATGCAGTGTGAGATCCGCCTTCTTCTTCAATCGATACGGGCGTTTTCCGCAACTCGACGTCTTATTGCGCCTATTTTGCGTGTGGAGGGTGTGCAGCCGGATTACTCCAGCCAACCCAGCTCTGCCAGGAAAGCACCCAGCGCCCTCACGTCGGAGACCGCTTCGTGAACGCTTCCCGGCGAGCCGAGGTACGTCGCCCGGTAAAACCGCCTTACATTCGTACTTAATAACGTATTTCACCACATATTACGTACGAATCGCTACATGAACAAAGCGTCATGTTGTTTACCGAACACGGTTCCATTACAACCATCTAGTAGACCACAAAATAGGTTAATGATGAAAAAGTTCGAACTACATTAGCGATCAATTTTGAACTGATACAAATTGAATGAAACTTTTAGTTAAACTGACAATTTGCTTTATGAAATCTGAATGAACCAAATCCTAGTGAAGGTGAGCTTCCTTTCATTATAATTATGAGTAGTCACGCGAACTGAGTTTTAGACGCACTGAATTCGACCGACAAAGAACTTGGTCGAACAAAAAATAGTGTGTCTGTGTGTATTAAAACCTACAATGTGACCAGTGTAATTAAAAAAAGAAAAAAACGAAGTTAAGTTACCATCGCGAACCGCGATTGTTGAGCCACTTGCCAACATTCTTAATCTAGCCATGTAATGCAAACGTTTATCAACCTTTATCAACCTTATGCCCGTATTAAGTATACAAATTTGCATTGCACGTGAGATTAAGAATGTTGGCAAGTGGCTCAACAATCGCGGTTCGCGATGGAACATGAAAACGAGAAAAAAATATTTTTAGATATTAAATACTTACTTATCTGTTAAGTGGAAGACATAAATAAGCGATTAACCAAATACAGCTGATAGAAAAAGTATGAATTAATCTATTGACGGATTAAAATTAATTAATTCGTTTATTAAATAAAGTTTGATAAATTATTATCAAACCCAACGTTATTTAAAACACTTTATGCTATGAATCACCCTACAGAGCTACAAGAAAACAACATTATCAACATAATTTATGTAAATGTATATAAGTGTGTATGTCAATGAATATTGAATAACACAAGATGAATTTGGTACCGAACTTACTGAAATATGGAAACTTTTTATAGACAGCGTTAAAAAAATAATAAGTTGTTTAATTTTGTTTACAATCTCAACCATGAAGTTTGACTTAATACTCTGAGGTAACTGGAGCTCTCACCCTGAACAAAAAAGTGTCGCCAGCAAATTTGACATTTATGTATGTAGTGGCTGTCAGCTGTCTCATATGACCATACGTATTTTTTTAAAGTGTAGGTGAGACGGAAGACAGCCACTGTGTTATTTGTGGTATTCAAAAAATTGTTCGTACTGCACTCTCCAGTTACCTCAGTATTAAGTCGAGCTTCATGATCTCAACAGTGATGTGACAGTGACTACAACTTAAATGTCATTATGTAAGTTAGGTGTGACACTCACGTATTAAATGCGATGTAGTTCGATAGGTATGTCTTCAGATAAACACAAGTTATCACTGCACCTTACTTTATTAGCAAGAAAACAATGAATAAAGTAATGCTTGTCCAAAGGCTTTTTCAAATTTTAAACAAATCTTTTCTAAAACAACAAATCATACTCAACACTAACGATTCCTATCTCGGGAGTCCGAGCAACGACAGTATTTAACAATCCGGAGGAACGTACTTAAACTGAACACAGAATAACACATAATTAACGCATAAAAATAGGTGAAACAGGTCTGAAACATTTAGAAAAACTCTTTACTTGTACCATGTACTCTCTTTTTAGTTTTACTACTCTTCAAACACTTCAGTTGTAAATACAGAACAGAAAAAAGGATATTCCTCTTTTTGCTGTTCTGTAAAAAAAGTACATTTTGACAAAATTGTCAGAGATGATTATCCTGTTATGGTAGAGATGATTTATTGTCAATGAGAGATTTTCTGCCAGCAAATTTAAAAAAAAAGTTTATTTATTAGCTCGATAGATGGCGCTGACCTGACATGAATCCACTCACCTCTATTGTTTATTACCACACAGAGATGGACCTATTTCTCGAAAGATACAAGTTTACAAGTTCACAAGCTTCGAAATGTAACATGGACTTGTAAATTCTGTTTCACGAAGTAAATAACAAGTGTTTTTTACGGTAACAAAAAAGAGTGTCATTGGAATACCTAATGCTATTTGCATATAAATGCATTGGCTGATAAATATTTTTCATCTCTCATATTCGAAAAGTGATGTATATTTAAGGCCTAATCAGACGAAGGACTATTGTCCCCGTGGGACAAAAAGTCCCTGTACGTCCAAAATATTTCCTCCGGGTACTTGTCGCGGACTCAACGCATATAGTGTGAGGTCATTTGTTACCCGAAGACGTACTTCACTATTGGGCGCTCAATGCAGACTAAAGTTCGTTGTGTGCGTTGTTACGCCTATTTACGTTTGTTCGTTGTTAGTTTTTTCCCGCTGGCAACACCGGCCGATACAGATGTCAAAGTGTATCAGCTGTTTTTAAATTTAATTTTATTATTTAATTCATAGTATTTGTATAGTGTTTTATTGTAAAAGTGATTCTAACATTATAAATACCTAGTACAAGTGTTTTCCAAAAAATCTACTTAATATATTTTGAAAAACATCGACGACAAAATTGTAACGGCGAAACGTCAATGTAACGGACATCAAGATTTAGCAAGACGATAATTACCTATTGAAGAAGGACGATTAAATCGATAATAAGCGGCAAATAAAACCGGGGAAGTATTTGTTTCGTAACTTTATTGTTAATTAATAATACTTAGACACTTTGTTGTTCTCACTGAACTGTTCAGAGACAAGTACAATTGTATGTCTAACTTGTTTCACACTTACTGTACACTAATTTAACATTACTGGTACAGAGTTCACTTCCAGTGAACAACGTCACAAACAATTACGATTTGGCATTGATAATACCTCTCTTCACTTGACATACTGTGGAAGTGAAGCTGATGGTGACCGCTACCTGTCACAGACATTCACCTATTCTGCTACTCTTTCCATGCACTACATCTATACAAAGAAACCCAAATCATCTCGAACAAATATTGTGAAACTAGTTTGCAACAACAATTAGTAATAATAAGTCTGTTAATTTATTAGTGAATGGAGTTAAATTTCCTTAATAAGTATAGGTACCTACTGTTTGAACCGACGCGAATTACGCCAACATCGGCTACTTGCTTAGATAACATCTTTTCCAACTGTAACTTAATTGAGAAATCGGTAATTAATATTATTAAATCCGACCACAGTGGACAACTAGCTTCTTTTGAGCACTATAATGTTATTCCTAAACGCGAAGTAATTTGCAGGCCAATACCGAAACGTGGTATTAATAAATTTAGAAATAATGTACAAGATAAAATTCAATGTTTGCCAGCTTCTGCTGACGCTAATAACTCTTATCAATCATTATTTGATATTGTTGAAAAAGAATTTAGTAACAATTTTAAACAAAAAGTTATAAAGTGTAATGATCGTAAGAAGTTTAGTGACTGGGCCACACCTGGTATTTATAATAGCAGAAGAAAGTTATTTGAACTCTATGCACAAAAAACGACTTCCTGTGATCCTAGCTTCATTGAATATGTCAAGAAATATTCAATAACATTTAGGAAAGTATGTGCTTTGGCAAAATCTAGGTATATTTCAAATAAAATTAAATCATCTGAAAAAAAAATAAAAGCTACCTGGAGTATTATAAACCAAGAAACTGGCAAAACAAAAAGCAAAACTAATTCATTTAACTTAAAAATTAGTGATCAGACTTTTGAATCAGATATTGAGGTGGCTAGTGCTTTTGAAGGTTTCTTTGCTCGAATACCGTTAGAAACTACTAGCAGACTTAATTCTTGCCCCAACACCGCTGTCTCTCTTATGGAATCTAGTGTGAACAAGTGCCAGGAAACATTTAGTTTTAGCTATGTCACTACCGAAGATATTATTAAAGCATTCAAAGCAATAAATATTAAGAAAACAGAAGATCTCTGGGGCATATCTACAAGTATCATCAAATCAATAATTGATGTGATAGCTCCATCATTAGCAATAATTTTTAACCAATGTATAAGTGAAGGGGTCTTTCCTAATTTAATGAAGAATAGTAAAATTATTCCTCTGTTTAAAGCTGGTGACAAAAGTGACCCAGCAAATTTTAGACCTATATCCATACTACCAGCAATAAGTAAAATATTTGAGAAATTAATTTATGCTCAACTTTTAGAATATTTTAAATTAAATAGTATACTGCATGAGAAACAGTTTGGTTTTTCAAAAGGTAAAAGTACAACTGATGCTGGGGTTGCATTTCTAAAACATGTACTTGATGCCTGGGAGGACAAGCAGGATGTAATCGCTATTTTTTGTGACCTTTCCAAGGCATTCGATTGTGTTGATCACCAAACACTATTAAGGAAGTTAAAACATTATGGTGTTTCTGAATTGTCAGTAAGCCTTATGCATTCATATCTGTATGAAAGAACTCAGAAGGTAGTTATTAATAAAACTGAGTCTACCGGAGCTCCCATTACTATGGGCGTACCCCAAGGATCAATATTGGGCCCGCTGTTGTTTTTAATATACATAAATGACCTTCCTTACTACGCTAAGAATTTATGTGAGACGGTGCTATTTGCCGATGATACATCTCTAGTCTTTAAAGTAGATAGAGGTGATGACTGTTCTGACGAAGTAAATAGTGCTCTTTCAAAAGTGTCACATTGGTTTAATAGTAATAATTTATCATTAAACTCAAAGAAAACTAAGTGTTTAAAATTTTCGTTACCTAATGTAAGACAAGTTGATTTTCATATTAGACTAGACGGCGATACGGTCGAATTCATTAACAATACAAAATTTCTAGGTATTATATTAGACTCGCGACTACAATGGGATCCTCATATCGAAGCCTTGGCGAGTAGACTCAGTTCGGCTGCATTCGCAGTTAAGAAAATAAGGCTCTTAACCGATATTGAAACGGCTAGAATAGTCTATTTTAGTTATTTTCATAGTGTTATGTCCTACGGCCTTTTGTTGTGGGGCTCAGCCGCTAACATCCAAAGTATATTCGTGCTCCAAAAAAGGGCTATTCGCGCCATTTACAACCTCCGATCGAGAGATTCTTTAAGAGATCTATTTAAAGAAATAAACATTTTAACTGTTGCAGGACATTACATCTATGAAAATATAATTTATGTGAAAAAGTATTATAATACATTTGTAAAGCAGCGCGATATTCATCGCTTTAACACAAGAAATAAAGATAAACTTGTCGTTCCCAAGTTTAGGCTAGAAAAATCCAGAGCCTCATTTCTGGGGAAAAGCATAGCCTTTTTTAATAAAGTTCCACAGCATATAATTGAACTACCATTGCATAAATTTAAATGTTACATTAAAGAGTCGCTGATGAGCAAAGGATACTATAAAGTAGACGATTATTTGAATGACCGCAATGCATGGTCATGATGTAACACATAACATAATCACTGTTTAATATGATGTATTTTTATACTAAGCAATTGTTGTATTAGTAACGATATGTTTTTTTTTTTTTTTTGTAAATGTCGTTACCTAACTAAGAAACGCTGGCAAGTTTCTTGCGCCCATTCTTCTTGTCAGTTAAAAAAGTCTTGAATGGGTGGTAGGAAAATATTGACGATTCATAAGTACATATTTATTATGTCTAAGTGAATAAAGAATATTTTTATCTTATCTTATCTTTATCTTTATCTTTTTCGGGGACTACCGCGAACTTTTGTCCAGTCCAGTCTCTCGGTGTCCGCCGTACTTTCGGGGACTTTTTGTCCGCGGTACTTTTAGTTCCTTGTGTGCGTTATTCGATACAATTTATAAGAGATCTATATCGATGGACAAAAAAGTACTCGGCGGACAGTCCCTCGTCTGATCAGGCCTTTAAACTGAGCAGCGGGTTCAAAACTCTGCGTTGCACCCTAGGGTGTAAAAGTATTTTTTAAAATAGAACTGAATTTGGTTACAGTCAACCATAGAGTTATCTCATCGGCAATGAAAAAGTTTTCTACTGATGTTGTATGGGGTGGGGGGGCCGGAAATGTTTCAAAAATGAGTTTTATAAAAATGAGAATATCTCAAAAACGGTGCGTCGAAGCTAAAATCTAACAAAATTTTCATCCTCCTATGGTACCCCGGAGATACATAGGAGGCATCCGATGGACATATAATTTTTTCATTTTTTGTTTAATTGAACTTCAAATTTTTTAAATATAATAGAAAAAATAGAGAAGGCGATGCCCCCGCCACCATTCTTTTATTTTTCTAGGTAGTTTTAGTTGTTTTTGTTGCTTTTCCTATATAGGGGGATGAAAAGCAAAGTGTATTTACTTTCCATAAATTCGAAATGAAAGTACAGTGTATTATTACTCGGCCGCAAAATTATTTTCACCTCGGGCGACGTATATTGAATCCCTCGCTGCGTTCAGGATTCTACATAAGAATACCTCACTACGCTCGGGGTTCTACTATAGAATCCTTCACTGCGCTCTGGATAAAAAATAGCGCCCTCGCCGTAAATATGCTATTTTGCTCCCTTGTAATACAATCTACTATTATCTTAATGTCAATGTCACTGACATTTCACTCGTAATTATAGTGAATGATTTCTTCTAAAATGGCCGCCAACTTGTGATTCTGATGTTCTACTAGAGTAAAAATACAAGTACTTCACTAGCTTTCTTACATAATTGTAGACTTGTAAAAATGGGTAAACAGGGCCCTTGCCAGCAAATTTAAAAAAATCAAACCCATGTCTGATGAACGCCATCTGTTGAGTTTTTTGGAACTAACTTTTTTCTTTTTTAATCATCTGTCAGAAAATCCCTCATTGATGTTTGTACTTTTGAAATTTCCTAACAAGTGATTACATGCTCTTTGTCTCTTGTAATTTATTTACACTTAATGCACACACAATTTTTTTTTTTCTATGAAAGACTCGTCTCTATAACGTAGTGATTACATGCTTTTTGTCTCTTGTAATTTATTTTCACATTTGATGCACACACAATGGGGTTAAGAGTTCAAAGAGTGCATTCTAAGGTAAAAGTGATTTGATAATGTGGTCATAGTTGAAACAGTGAAAGCTTAATGTGCAAATTAATGATTTTTAGATTGTGTACGTTCAGAAAGTGATGACAAACTTGCATCACATGATGTTACTAAAATAATTAACCGACTGTAAATATTACGAAAAACGGGTTTTTTACCATGTTTTGATTTGTTGTTGAGTCCCCGATATTTCGGCGCAGTTGCACATGCCATGATCACGGAGTAACTGAAATGAAAGTTAAAAAAAATAACTGACTGATGATAAAGACTTAAATTATATCATTTTAATCAAATTTAGAAGTAAAACTAATAAACTTGTATAAAAATGGGTGTAATTGTATTATACTCGTTTTCTACAACCACCAGTTTTAAGGTTTGCCTTTCGATCGTTGACAATCTGTATAAACAGTTAGAAATAATTTGTTCCAATCTAACGTTCATTTTGTTTTGATCATTATTAAACATGAATCTTTTTATTTAATTCAGGCATATAATTATTATTGTTATGTCAATATCTTACTGAAAACGTTAGCCTGAGATACGAGTAGGAATCGACTTTCGCTCATCAGATCTGCATAATGGATCAATCAATCAATCAATCAAAAATTTATTTATTCACATAGACATAATTCCTAATTCAAGAGTTTTTTAACTGACAAGAAGGATGGGCGCATAAACTTGCGAGCGCGTTTCTCAGGTAACGACATTTACAAAAAAAAACATATCGTTACTTATTACAATAATTGAACAAGCATAGAGCACTTATTATACAATATTATTAAATAACATTTAATAGGAAAGTTTTCTCATTAGAATATTTTCCCTTTAAACAGATATTGCCGTGTAGTGCCGGCACATAAATAGAATAGCACTACCCCCTCTCTTCCCGTGGGTGTCGTAAGAGGCGACAAAGGGAAAACTGCCGTCAGGAGATGGGCAGCAGCGTCTCCAGGTTGATGTTTGTACAGGCCATACTGCGATCGCCAACCCGCCTGCCAAGCGTGGCGATTATGGCAAACCCCCCCGAAAAATGGATACACAACCAAAAAATCGGCCCCCAGTCCCCGGCGGCCCCGCTATTCCTAGCTACGGTAGCGGCTATGGTAACGGCGGGGCAGGGGGTGCTAAGAATCCCCGGCTAGGCTCCGGCTACCAACACCGACGACTCGACCTGGCAACCTACAACACGCGCACATTGAGGCTCGACGAAAAGCTCGTAGAGTTGGAAGAGGCAATAAGTAAGTTACATTGGGATATCATTGGGTTATCTGAAGTCCGAAGAGAGGGGGAGGACTCGATAACCCTGCAATCCGGTAACTTACTTTACCACCGGGAGGGCGACCAACAGTCCATTGGTGGTGTCGGGTTCATCGTCCATAAATCCCTTGTCAACAACGTGATCACCATCGGAAGTGTCTCGAGCAGGGTAGCGTACCTGATACTCAGATTATCGAAACGATATTCGCTGAATGTTATCCAGGTCTACGCTCCGACCTCGAAACACGATGATGTCGAAGTGGAGGCTATGTATGAGGAGATCTCTAAAGCCATGCATAGCTATAAAACCCACTACACGGTTGTGATGGGGGATTTCAATGCAAAGTTGGGGCAACGTTGCGGTGATGAGCTGAGAGTGGGGCAATTTGGATTTGGGCAACGGAACGATAGAGGCCAGATGCTGGCAGACTTCATGGAGAGGGAGAACCTCTATATGATGAACTCCTTCTTTAGGAAGCCCGTAAGCCGCAAATGGACCTGGATCAGTCCGGACGGTAAAGTCAAAAACGAGATCGATTTTATCATGTCGACGAAGAAGCACATATTCAATGATGTCAGTGTGATCAACGCTGTTAAGACAGGAAGCGATCACCGTATGGTGAGAGGCACATTGAATATCGATCTCAAGCTCGAAAGATCGCGACTGATAAAATCCACGCTCCGACCAATACCAGCTCAAATTCAAAACCCCGAGTGCTTTCAGCTCGAGCTTCAAAACCGCTTCGAAGCCCTTGAGAACAGCATAGACGTGGACGATCTATACAACATGGTGGTGGATACTGTCTGCACGGTAGGGTCTAAGTACTATAAAACCCGCCGTCCCAAATTGAAGAAACTCTCCCGTCAGACTCTCCTACTCATGGATCAGAGACACGAAATGAAGCTACAGAACTCAGCGGATGCCCATCGTTATCGACAGCTTAATAGACAGATATCTAAGTCTTTGACGCGCGACCTTCGCCAATTTAATACCGAGCGTATTAAAGAAGCCATTGAGCGGAACAAAGGCTCCAAAGTGTTCGCGAGGGATCTGTCTATCGGGCAAAGTCAATTGACGAGGCTGAAAACTGAGGAAGGTAGCATCATTTCGTCAACACCTGAAATCCTGAGGGAGATTGAGAGTTTCTATGGACAGCTATATTCCACACAAACACCTGTTGAAAGCAAGGCTACAGACCCTAGAGCCAAGCTTACCCGACACCATACCGAAGATATCCCGGACGTCAGCCTGTACGAGATTAGAATGGCTCTCAAGCAGCTTAAAAACAACAAGGCGGCGGGCGATGACGGAATCACAACAGAGCTTCTGAGAGCGGGCGGTAAGCCGATACTTAAAGTCCTCCAGAAGCTTTTCAATTCAGTCATCCTTGAGGGCAAAACGCCAAAGGCATGGGGCAGAAGCGATGTGATGCTGTTTTTCAAGAAGGGTGATAAAACTCTCTTGAAGAACTATAGACCCATCTCGCTTCTGAGCCATATCTATAAGTTGTTTTAGAGAGTCATTACGAATCGTCTCGTTCGCAGGTTCGACGACTTCCAACCTCCCGAACAAGCCGGGTTCCGGAAAGGCTACAGTACCATAGACCACATTCATACGCTGCGGCAAGTTATACAGAAGACCGAAGAGTATAACTTGCCACTTTGCTTGGCGTTCGTGGACTATGAGAAAGCCTTTGATTCGATTGAGACTTGGGCGGTGCTGCAGTCTCTCCAGAGGTGCCAAATAGACTACAGGTACATCGAGGTGCTGAGGTACTTATACCAAAACGCCACCATGTCGGTCCGATTACAGAACCAGAGCTCTAATCCTATCCAACTACAGCGAGGTGTGAGACAGGGAGACGTTATTTCTCCCAAACTGTTCACAGCTGCGTTGGAGGATATTTTTAAGCTGCTGGACTGGAAAGGATACGGCATCAACATCAATGGCGAGTACCTAACACACCTACGGTTTGCCGATGATGTAGTTCTTATGGCTGAGACCTTGGAAGACCTGAACACAATGCTCGAAGATCTCGGTAATGCTTCTCAAAGAGTGGGTCTTAAGATGAACATGGACAAGACGAAAATCATGCTCAATGCCCATGTTGCACCCGCTCCAGTTAATGTTGGGAACATTACACTTGAAGTTGTTGACTACTATGTTTACCTAGGACAGACGGTCCAGTTAGGTAAGTCCAACTTTGAGAAAGAGATCTCTCGTCGAATCCAGCTCGGATGGGCAGCGTTTGGGAAGCTCCGACATATATTCGCGTCCGAAATACCTCAATGTCTCAAGACGAAAGTCTTTGACCAGTGTGTGTTGCCAGTAATGACCTATGGAAGTGAGACGTGGTCTTTTACTATGGGTCTCATAAGAAGGCTCAAAGTCACCCAGCGAGCAATGGAGAGAGCGATGCTTGGTATTTCCCTGCTCGATCGAATCAGAAATGATGAGATCCGCAGGAGAACTAAAACAACCGACATAGCTCGAAGGATTGCATCATTGAAGTGGCAGTGGGCGGGACACATAGCGCGGAGAACCGATGGCCGTTGGGGCGGAAAGGTTCTCGAATGGCGACCGCGTACCGGACGACGTTCCGTGGGCAGGCCCCCTACAAGGTGGACCGACGATCTGGTCAAGATCGCGGGAAGCCGCTGGATGCGGGCAGCGCAGGACCGATCGTTGTGGAGATCCTTGGGGGAGGCCTATGCCCAGCAGTGGGCGTCGTTCGGCTGACATGATGAAACAGATATAAAGGTATACCTAGGGACATTTTATGGTTATAAAATGTCCCTAGGTATACCTAAGCATTGTGGTCTTTCAGATAATCTTTGACTTCATAATAACCTTTGCTCATGAGAGTCTTTCTAACATGTTTTTTAAATTCATGCAATGGCAATTCAATTACATCTTTTTTATTTATTTTCTTAAAGAAGGATCAACAGCCAATCTTACAAATTAACATCAATTACAATAGGCACCAGAAGGCCACTTACAGGTCCTCACTGATTGGTACAAAATAACCTAACTACAACTAAAAACATGAATAAGACAATACCTATAGATAGAATATAAATAAAACATTGCAATTACTCTTTTAACTAATATTAATAAATTAACAGTCAATTATTCAAAACTTTATTCAAAAAAATTATTTTTATAAAAAAATAAAACCGCCTTCTAAAAAACCACATCAAAAAAGTAAGAAATAATTCCTCACCAAATAAATAACGTAAGTACTTTGAAGTCGGGCGTGAAACATGTACAATTTTTTATTGTTTTTGTTAAAACCCGCCCGACTTCAAAGTACTTACGTTATTTATTTGGTGAGGTATTATTTCTTACTTTTTTGATGTGGTTTTTTAGAAGGCGGTTTAATTTTTTTATAAAAATAATTTTTATTTCACTCTTTTTAGTGCATCGTGCAGGCAATTTGCGTGTTTTCTGGTAAATAGGTATGTGATCAAACTCAAAACCTCCTTTTTCGAAGTCGGTTAAATACCTTGAGGTATCCCCTTTTTAACAAAACTAGAATCATCTAAATTGGTTTATAAACAAAGGAGTTATGCCTAAAGATAAGTATTAAATTCACTATAAAGTGGTAACGAAAACGACAGTATTTTCAAGATTTCCTGAAAACTACTGAACCGATTTCAAAAATTCAAAAAATTGGACCAACTTGGAAACCAACCTGGGGGGTAATTGTCTAACTCAACATCAATCGCAATCGCTTTCAGATTGACATCAGTTTGACATCCATCACTTGTTGATGAAGAAAGTTGACAAAATTATTTATATTAATGCAGCAATGGCCGTACAATATCTTTCAAACTGAATGCGATTGCGATTGATGTTGAGTTAGACAATTACCCCCCTGATGTAATAACGTTTGAACCATTTCAATCGGTTCAGCCGTCTTCGAGTAATCGGTGGACATACACAAAAAAAAAAAAAAAACATACATACAGACGAATAGAGAACCTCCTCCTTTTTGATTTAGAAGTCGGTTAAAAAGGCTATGCCTTTTCCCAAAAACGAGCCTCTAGTTGTTTCTAATCTAAATCTTGGAACAGCAAGTTTATTCTTATTTCTTGTATTTAAATTATGAACATAACTTTTCTTTATAAATGAATTGAAATGCTTTCTTACATACACTAAGTTTTCATAAATGTACTGTCCTGCCAAGGATAATATATCAATTTCCTTCAACAAGTCTCTTAAAGAATCTCTTCGCCGAAGATTGTATATGGCGCGAACAGCTCTTTTTTGGAGTATAAAGATATTTCCAGCATTAGTTGCTGAACCCCACAACATAAGGCTATAGGACATTATTATGATCAAAGTAGGATCAGTAGTATCTTACATCAAATTAAGTAGGCTAAATAATTGTTGCCAGTGAGTTGGCTGAAATTTTTCTGTCAAGGCTATGTTTAATCGACGATTGCAATCAAATTAAATCGATATCGAATTGCAACCATCTGTTTAATTAACAAATTTCGACCATTTTTTAGTATGGAGTCAACAGAATGTAAAGTTCGTTCGGTTAGATAGTGTCGGTACACCCGCACGGCATTGTGTCTCTTGCTATAAAATGCAGATATAAAATAATACACTCAAGTTGGGTACCAAAGTCAATTTTAATGAAAATTTGGATATTTTTATATAAAAGGAAGTTAAATAAGTGATTTACAAATAATAATAATTATTATTAATTTTTTATATGATAATTATGATTACTCATCATCGCTCGAATTGTCACAAGTCACAACCGTCGCTACCACTTGTATTTATAATAAACATAGATTATTTAAGAAAATATAATTTAATAAAATGCCGAATCCCAAAATCCAATTCCATTTGCGAGTGTACGCCACACGCGGCTTCTTTTGTTTATGCGGCGGCATACTTTGAAAAGAAGCGGCACGTGCCAAGGCGGCGAGATAAAAGGGCGACACTATCTAAGCGAATGGACTTAAACACGTTGGGTTGGCTACGTTAATCCTGGCAGAACATAAAGTTGGCAGCGGTTAAAAATGAATAAAAAATCGGCCAAGTGCGAGTCGGACTCGCTCATCTGTACGGAACCCTTCATGAACGTACCGATTACATACCATACAGACCATACTCTTAGCCAAAATACCACTACCATTTTTCGCCAGCAAAAAATGACTTGTAGTGTTAGTATGAATTACAAAGTTACATTTGCGGTTTTTTGAAATAACTTAACTACTGACTGTATCTTGTTCAAACTAATTTATTTTTTAAGTGTTTATTGAGGTCTACAACATATATTTATTTTAGATTTTTCACTTTCTTACTTTAAAAGTTAGAGGGGGGGGGACACATTTTACCACTTTGGAAGTGTCTACATTCAAAATATTTACTATGAGAAAAAAAAATTGAGAAATCTTTATGTTTTTAAAGACTTATCTATAGACACACCACGCGAATATATTTGAAGGAAAAAAAAGTTTTGATTAAAACCTAATTAAGTATACTTAAAATTTAAATTAAAACCCCCCCTTAATTTTTCATTTTTTTATTTTCGTATTAAAATCGTAAAGCGGTTTACAATATAAATTTACCTACCTATCATGTTTCCACTCTCAATTGTTAATAGTTTTGGAATAAAGTGGCTGTGAGATACGGACCGGCGACCGCGTGCCGGACGACGTTCCGTGGGCAGGCCCCCTACAAGGTGGACCGACGATCTGGTCAAGGTCGCGGGAAGCCGCTGGATGCGGGCAGCGCAGGACCGATAGTTGTGGAGATCCTTGGGGGAGGCCTATGCCGTCGTTCGGCTGACATGATGATGATGATGATGATGAGATACGGACGGACGGACAGACAGATTTATGACCAATCTATAAGTGTTCCGTTTATTGCCATTCGGTTACGGAACCCTTTTTTTTTGTTAGGGGAATGCGTTTACGCATACCCCGCCCGCGTTCGGTGTGTGCGGGCGGTGGTTATGTGGGACTCACCTATCCGCCTCCTGACCCCCCATCCAGCGACATAGACTCAATGGGGGGTCAGAAAGGGGGAATACCCACTAAACCCCTTCACTACTTGCTCTCACCACCGTCAGTAGGAGCCGCACTGTAGAGGGTCCGATGTGGCAATCTCCTCCTGCGACCCGACGGCTGGCCCGGCATCCCGAACCCCTACGTGACGGGAGGAGGCCGAGCAAGCGGGGCCATCGCCCCAGACTACACCCGCACGGCTGGACGGTGCAGTGCGGGCGACAGGCCGTCACCCGCACTGCACCGTCCAACACCCACTAAAGTGGAATGAGGTGCGCATAGCGCCGCATCCTCCGTCCCACCCGCCTTCGTCGGAGCCGATCCGCATGAGCATCCTGCTCGCGGATCCGCTGCGATCCTCGCAAAAGGAGACGGCCGCATCCCAGGACCTGTCGCTACCAAGCATGGCACGAACCATGCTTGGCAGCGAGAGGGCTCTCCCTACCACAGCGCGGCTACGGAACCCTAAAAATGAGTAATTTGCTACAATTTGTGTGTTAAATCATTCATTCGCTATTCATACTATCGATTGGTATAAAAATGATTTAAAAAGTATGTAGATGCAATTTTACGAAAAAAAAGCTAAAGCTTAACAGACAGCTTAGGCTGTCTAAAATAATTGAATTACCCAAACTAGTTCCACGTTATCGAATGTAAGGGAGTTTTTACATGAAAAGTGAAACTGCAAAAGCGTTAAATTCAATATTTTTTAACAGTTTTCTATTTTTATAGAAGTTTATTTTTCAATAACTTTAAAATACAAAACGACGTTAGTTGCCATGTGTTAATCATAAAAGTATACGAGACAGTGACCGAGCAAAGAAAAGCTTACTATATAACCGGTAATAGCAAAACATCTGTGGGCCGGCCGGCCACATATGTTTTGCTATTAAGTATTGAGTGGATTTTGATGTTCCTCCGACGTGATATTTATTCATTGCATTAACATCCCGCAAACGCAAGCACAATTTAAGCGCTGTTTTCCGCCCAAAATTTCTGTTTGTCAATTAAAATATTTTGAATCACCGAAATGTTTTCAGTGGCGGCTAATTTGATTACAGGGGGAATTGCACAAGAGATAGCGGAATATTGGAGCAATGTGTATTGCTATTTGGTATTATTATTATGGAAGTCATTAAATAGGACTTCTTGGTTGTGTCTTATTGAAATACTCAAGAATTTATTATAGAAGCTTTACCTACTTAAAATATTTTTTATATGTATATTGCTCTCTAGTCTAATAATCCAAAACTACTGTTTTTATAAGACAAAAAATATAGTCACATGAATTTGAATTGAAGTTTTTGAATAATTTTAATATACACCCTAATTGATGTTATTTTAAAGAAAAGCTTGACCAATTAGCATTTAAAGCTACTCTAAACAAATTGATATTTTCTTCAAAATTGAATACCACTGTTTGCATTAATAATTCTTAATCATGATTCATGACATGTTATTTTTATTCGCCACCAAATTACATCAGAGAACCTAGTGCACTAATATCAGATCGAACCTATGTGGAGCGCGGCTGCGCCGGGGCGCCACTTGCGTTGCCCGTCACGTCGGCCGCGTTGTTTGTGCAGCACAATGCTAACATTGCCACAGATTATTTTCGCCTTCACTTGTCGTTGCACGTTTTACCATCGATGTTCGAAATGTTCATGTGTCACTTTTTAAACCCTATCTAGCGTTATGAAGTTTATAAGTTTTTGTTAAATGATTAAATGATTAAGAAGAAGAGTTCAGTAAATTATATTTGTAACAATAATGTTCAAATAGGCAGTCTTTTTTTATTTATTTAAAAACTAGCTTTCCGCTCGCGGCTTCGCCCGCGTGGACTACTCGACGTTATCCTGCGGCAATGTTATATTTTTCCGGGATAAACAGTAGCCTATGTTGCTCTCCAGGCTATAAAGTATCTATATCCCAAATTTCAGCCAAATCCGTTCAGCCGTTTTTAGTCTAGTTCAGCGTAGTACTAAGGGTAAAAAATTTAATTGCCACTCCTCTAAATACCAACGACGAGTATCGTTGGATTCGTCATGGTCTCCAGATTACGAAACTGTGAGTCGTAATGTAAATTTTTGGTGGAGGGGGGAGGTAGGGGGGTTAAAGATGGCGGATCTGTACTTCAGTTAAAACGCTCTAGTCTGAGAAATACTGTACCGATTTCTTTGTTTTTGGTCTCATTTGAAAGAGGATAATATAAACCAAAACTCGTTTATAGACATCAAATACTGTACTGCACTGGTTGAGGCGCAATAAAGGAAAACATATATTTTTTACTTAATTACATTTTTTTTATTCAGAATAATTCAAAAAATAGTAAGTTTTCGTGAAAATTATGTTACTTAAAAATGATAGGAAATTTAGTAACCTATTCAAAAAGGTAATTATCTTTACTCTAAACATATATACGACCATTAAATAGGCTTTATAAAGTATCACGGCGCTGCATATCCGAGCCACCGCGACCGGGAAGCCGCGAGTCTATGCCATAATTAAAACGCTCTATTCTGAGAAATACTAAACCGATTTCTTTGTTTTTAGTCTCATTTGAAAGAGAATAATATAAGCTAAAACTCGTTTATAGACATCAAATACTGTACTGCATTGGTTGAGGCACAATAAAGGATTTTTTTTTTTTTTATTTGATTACATTTCTTTTATTGCGAATAATTAAAAAATTAGCAAGTTTTTGTGAAAACTATGGTGTATAAAAATTTATAAAATTTAAAAACCTATTCGAAAAGGTAAGTATCTCTACTCTTACATTATATACCACCATTTAATAGATTTTATAAAGTAACACGGCGCAGCATATACGAGCCTCAGGCGACAGTGAAGCTGCGGGTCGTTGCTTTAATTTAAACGCTCCATTTCAGAATACAGCATTTAAATACTTATTAAATAATATAATTTACTTAAGAAATTTTTTTTCGACAAATATCTTAACTAGGTACTTAAGTAGGTACCTACTTATTTAACTAACCAATGAATTGTCATAATTATATTGATTGAAACATACGTCTTGATTAAAGTGACAAACACCTTTCATACAAATTTTGCTTATTTTTTACACAGCCATATCTAGCTGTTCGGCATCTACTTTTGCACTGGCATGCCACCAACTCTAGTCCTTTAATAGATATTGGAGACTGGAGGCTAGTTACTGTTATCAAATTACCCTCTCTAAATGCCAACCCCAAAGTTCTGGTGAAGGCAACATTTGTAATGCTTTATCGACAGTTTTCCAAATGAATGTTTGATAGTTTGCTCTTTGTAGATGATGGCCAAGTGCTTCAGATCTGGGTGGCAACTTTTCTATGCTAATTTATGTTTGGAAATATTGCAGCTCCAAGTTGATCGATTTTATTTATTTCACTATTAATTTATGGAGTGTACATTTTTAAAACAAACTTCTCAGCACTCTCTATTTCATCATCATAGACGTGTGTATTATTGCCGAATGTTTTTAAAAGCTCATAGTGTTCCAATAGGACAGGCTAACAAGTTTTTTTGACAACCCAGCAAAAGAACTCGTTGTATCACAGCCCGTGATGGCGTGGTAAGCAAGCAGAGACTGCTTTTCAGCACCAAGACTCCTTCGACTTGTACTATTTTAGTATTCTGTGCTCCTGCTGATATCGTGCACAGGAACATAATATTTAGGTATTGTGCCACATTGAACCCATACTTTGTTTGGTAACTTATCGATTTGATGAATCAGCAAAAGCAGAATCAGTATTACGACTGTGAATCACTACTGTTTCAAATCTTCGCTGGGCAGCGTCTATACTATAGACGATAGATAGATATTTTTTGAATGATGAATGAAGCGATCCCATTTCTTAGGTCATATCTGAATTAGCGATACTTTTGAATGCAGGCAGGTGGTGTCAAAGACATACCTATTAACAGTTTCCACGGACACTGAAAAATAAAGTTTTCATTTCACTACATGCTGCTACATGAACCATTACAGACTCTTAGGCTTGGAGTCTAGACGTTACTTGTTGATGGGCATGATGCTGCATGGCATATGTAATGGTAAATTTGATTGTAACAGCCTTACAAATAAATTGTGCTACGTAGTACCTAGAACGGCATTGTACAGACAGGTCCGCGCAGTCCGACTGTTCTATACTGCTAAGTGTAGAACTAATGCCGGATTGCGAGCACCTGTCCGCCGCCTACTGTTAGCCTGTCTTATTGGAACACTATGAGCTTTTAAAAACATTCGGCAATAATACACACCTCTAAGATGATGAAATAGAGAACGCTGCGAAGTTTGTTTTAAAAATGTACACTCATACGAACCAAATTATAGAGAAAATATATAGGTAAAGAAAATACGGTGTCACCCAAAATAATGATAAAATTTTACTTATTTATTAAGTACTAGCAGATCCTCGCGATTTTACCCGCGTGGTACCCGTTCCCGTGGGAAAATCGGGATAAAATATAGCCTATGTCTAATGGTCAAAGAACTTTCTGAATCGGTCCAGTAGTTTCGGAGCCTAATCGAAGCAAACAAACAAACAAACAATCAAATCTTTCCTCTGTGTAATATTAGTAGAGATAAATAAAATCGATCAACTTAGAGCTGCAATGTTTGTAAACATAAATAGCTTACAATAGTTGCCAACCAGATCCAAAGCACTTGGCCATCATCTACAAAGAGCAAACTATCAAACATTCATTTGGAAAATTGCTGATAATGCATTACAAATGTTGCCTTCACCAGAACTTTAGGGTTAGCATTTAAGAGAGGGTAATTTGATAACAGTAACTAGCCTCCAGTCTCCAATATCTATTAAAGGACTAGAGTTGGTGGCATGCCAGTGCAAAAGTGGATGCCGAACAGCTAGATATGGCTGTGTAAAAAATAAGAAAAAAATTGTATGAAAGGTGTTTGTCACGTCGATCAAGACGTATGTATCAGTCAATATAATAATTATGACAATACATTGGACAGTAAATAAGTAAGTACCTAGTTAAGATATTTGTCTACAAAAATATTTCATTAGTAAGTTATTATATTTAATAAATAGAGCGTTTAAATTAAAGCAACGACCCGCGGCTTTCCGGTCGCCTGAGGCTCGTATATGCTGCGCCGCGTTACTTTATAAAATATATTAAATGGTCGTATATAATGTAAGAGTAGAGATACTTGCCTTCTTAAATAGGTTATTAAATTTAAAAAAAAATAAACGGCATAATTGTCACGAAAACTTACGATTTTTTTAATTATTCGCAATAAAAGAAATGTAATCAAGTAAAATAAAAATGTTTTCCTTTATTGTGCCTCAACCAGTGCAGTACAGTATTTAATGTCTATTAACGAGTTTTAGTTTATATTATTCTCTTTCAAATGAGACCAAAAACAAAGAAATCGGTACAGTATTTCTCAGACTAGAGCGTTTTAACTGAAGTACTGATCCGCCATCCTTAACCCCCCTACCTCCCCCCTCCACCAAAAATTTACATTACGACTCACAGTTTCGTAATCTGGAGACCACGACGAATCCAACGATACCAGTCGTTGGTATTTAGAGGAGTGGCAATTAAAACTCACGATTTAGACGACTTTTTCACAAAACTGCACTAGACTATTTGGCGTGATTGAGTAACAAACATCCAAACATCTAAACTTTAACATTTATAATATTAGTAGGATAGTAGGATTATTTAAAATCAAACGAGAAAGCACTGTTGACATCTCCCTCCTACATAACCGCTAAAATACAAACAGCTGACGCCTCAGTTTAACGCAAATAAATATCGAATTTTTGAACTGAGTGCACCTACTTACATTTGCAAACAATCCAAAGATATATTAATCCAAACACCTATTCATCTCAAAATATACAGAGCACCTCTCAAGGTAGGGACTTACCGAGCGCAATCACAGATCAGATGTTGGTATTCCTGGCAAAGCCCGGGAGAGCAGGCTCTGTATCGACTGAATTATTTACATGCACGTTACTCTTACGAGTGCCGATGCCAAGTCGACGGAAAGCGGAAAACATAATTCCTATATCCTTCAACGGGCTTGGAGGGTCGATGGAATTGAAATATTTTATAGCGCCTCGTTGACGCCGCGAAAGAGTGCCGAATCGCTTATGCGAACAGCTTGTCTCTTTCTTGATACAGTTACCTGGGGGGTTAAATCAATTGGCTGAAAATTGTTGTTCATACCTAATAAGTAAGCCGTGGTATAAATGATTACTATTTGGTACGATATGTATTTAAGTCCTAGAACCAGAAAGTATGTTGACAAACTATTTAGTACAGATGTTGTTTTAGAAAAAAGTGCATAATTTAGCTAGTAAATGATTTTTTAAATAAAATGAAAAATGATTGTTATATTGTGAGTCGATAGGTAACTTTTGAGAGTTTAAGTAATAAACGTGCAACTATAATAATTACTTATCGTGCGGAAGAATTTGCATGTATAGTATTTAAATTCCACTTCATAACCGAATGTTAAGCTGTGAGTGAGCTAAAGTGAGTAAGTTGAGTATGTATGAAGGGGCCGGGACGAGCAAGTTCCTAAAACTAACTTCAAGAGCTGTAAGCGTCTGCGGCGGCTCGCTTTCGCGAATTACTTCCAAGCGATTTCGCGATCTCTGAATAATCAGTTAAACTCGGCCATACAACTCCGACGATAGCTATGGTGATTTAATACAAATCTCAGTTATACCACCAAAATCAGTCAATATATTTTTGCTCGTTGTTCTATAACACAATTCATAACAAACTTATCCATGCCGATACGAATTTGTCATATAAAATGCAAATTTCAGTAAAAAAAAATCTTTTCCAGTAACACGTAGGTATTTGAAATCCGACTAACATCGGTATGTAAAATGGATGCAATTGGAGTCCCTATGACTATATCTATACAACTTAATTGTTGAATATCTTTTGTAAACTATTATTTGACACAATCCATGTTTGAATTTTTACAATAGATTTAATTCGAAATTGGTAGCATTTTAAATCAACATTCGGTTCGAATATCTAGAATCAGTCTGTTGTAAAATTATGTGGTAATTAATTTGACTGATTGTGTGTTTGTGTGAAATGTTAGTGCATTTGGAATTTTAGAATTCACCTATCGAACTTGGAACTCTATTGTCCATATCAATGTCACCTCCTTTTTATGGTTCCGTAGCCGAATGGCAAAAACGGAACCCTTATGGTGGCCACTCACCATCATGCCGCTTGATCCAGTGGCTTGATATCCAGTGGCATGACAGAGACCACTCACGTTCAAGCGGCAGAAAGCGGCGTCAGTTCACGGAAAGAAGCAACCAGGTCAACATGTCTTGCACAGACGACGACATTGCGTTGGTCGGTCTGATAATTGCTCTATATATCTCAAAAAAGAAAAAGGCGTTTTTTTTGCAAACCCTGGCTAAAAAAATTAAGCACTTTTTCGCACATCAGTTTGTTGCAAGAATTATTTAAATATATAAGCCCACAAGTAAGGCATAAATAATATTGTTCTCGTATGAACGAAGAAATTTATTTAAAGCTCTCTTTCATAACTCCAATTATTACAAAGAAAGAACACTGTTATGCGTTGTGCCATATCGCCACATGAATACCGCAACTCTGCGATTTATTGCCACTAGAAGATCTTACGAAGAACTAAAGTTTTCTACAATAATTTCCCCACAAGCTTTGGGTTGAATCATGCCAGAAATTTTGTGACATTTTTTTACATCCAATCCCTAGAAAATTTAGAAAGCACTGATGGTGTAGCAGTATTGCGCGCACTCACGTTCAAGCGGCTTGTTGGCATGTCAGTCGGCAGATGGAAAAACGATCCTTCCGTCAAGTGGCATGTCCTTCCAAAATTGCTCCCCACAGATGGATGTTTAGCTTGATCAAGCCTATTTGATCAAGCTACTGGATCAAGTGGCATAATCGTAAGTGGCCAGCATTATAGATTGATCATGTCTGTCTGTCCGTCTGTCCGTATGTCACAGCCACTTTGTTCCAAAACTATTAAGATTACACATTTGAAACTTGGTAGGTACCTAGATGTACTCTGTAAACGGCTTTGCAATATTCATACGAAAATAAAAATAAAATTAAGAGGGCTCTTCCCTCATACAAGCTGATTTTTTTTTCATCAAACCTATTCGTGTGGTTTGTCTATATATAGGTATTTAAAAATTATATACTTACGTAAAGATTTCTTAAATCATTTTTTTCTCATAGTCAATATTTAAAAAAATAGACACTTCCAAAGTGGTTAAATATGTCCTCCCCTCTAACTTTTAAAGTAAGAGAGTGAAAAAATCTATTCAAATAAAAATGAATGTTGCTAAGCGCAAAACTCAAGAAAGGCTGGACCGATTCGGCAAATTTTTCTTCATGTTCCATAGCTCCCACGGGAGGTTTTTAGGCAGTGAAAAAACATAAAAATTGCATGTAAAATGGTAAAAACCACATTTTTCTTATCCCATACAAACCAGCTATCAAACATTTGTCGTAAATCGTTATCCGTCTTTCACATCAAAACGGAGCAACGGATCGACGTGAATTTTGGTATGGGGATAGTTTGGGAGCTGGAGAGTGACAAAAGTTACTTTTTATCCCGGAAAAATATTAGGTTCCCGCGGGATAACGTCGTGTAGCCCACGCGAGCAAAGTCACGGGCGGAAGGTTAGTCTAAAATAATTAAATGCGGTAGACCTCAATTCACCTCAAAACACTTATAACAAAAATTTAAAGGGTGGTAGGGCAAAACTGACGATTCAAAAATACTTTTAAAAATGTTTATTTGAATAAAGAATATTTCTATTCTATTCTGTTCTATGCATGGGGCAGAAGCGATGTGATGCTGTTCTTCAAGAAGGGTGATAAGACTCTCTTGAAAAACTACCGACCCATCTCGCTTCTGAGCCATATCTACAAGTTGTTTTCGAGAGTCATTACGAATCGTCTCGCTCGCAGGTTCGACGACTTCCAACCTCCCGAACAAGCCGGGTTCCGAAAAGGTTATAGTACCATAGACCACATTCATACGCTGCGGCAAGTTATACAGAAGACCGAAGAGTATAACTTGCCACTATGCTTGGCGTTCGTGGACTATGAGAAAGCCTTTGATTCGATCGAGACCTGGGCAGTGCTGCAGTCTCTCCAGAGGTGCCAAATAGACTACAGGTACATCGAGGTGCTGAGGTACTTATACCAAAACGCCACCATGTCAGTCCGACTACAGAACCAGAGCTCTAATCCTATCCAACTACAGCGAGGTGTGAGACAGGGAGACGTCATTTCTCCGAAACTATTCACAGCTGCGTTGGAGGATATTTTCAAGCTACTGGACTGGAAAGGATTCGGTATTAACATCAATGGCGAGTACCTAACACACCTGCGGTTTGCCGATGATGTAGTTCTCATGGCTGAGACCTTGGAAGACCTGAACACAATGCTCGAAGATCTCAGCAATGCTTCCCAAAGAGTGGGTCTGAAGATGAACATGGATAAGACGAAAATCATGTCCAATGCCCATGTTGCATCCGCTCCAGTTAATGTTGGGAACATAACACTCGAAGTTGTTGACCACTATGTCTACCTAGGACAGGCAATCCAATTAGGTAAGTCCAACTTCGAGAAAGAGATCTCTCGTCGAATCCAGCTCGGATGGGCAGCATTTGGGAAGCTCCGGCATATATTTGCGTCCAAAATTCCTCAATGTCTCAAGACTAAGGTCTTTGACCAGTGTGTGTTGCCAGTTATGACTTATGGAAGCGAGACGTGGTCTTTTACTATGGGTCTCATAAGAAGGCTCAAGGTTACCCAGCGAGCAATGGAGAGAACGATGCTTGGTATTTCCCTGCTCGATCGAATCAGAAATGATGAGATCCGCAGGAGAACTAAAACGACCGACATCGCTCGAAGGATTGCTCAGTTGAAGTGGCAGTGGGCGGGACACATAGCGCGGAGAACCGATGGCCGTTGGGGCGGAAAGGTTCTCGAATGGCGACCGCGAACCGGACGACGTTCCGTGGGCAGGCCCCCAACAAGGTGGACCGACGATCTGGTCAAGGTCGCGGGAAGCCGCTGGATGCGGGCAGCGCAGGACCGATCGTTGTGGAGATCCTTGGGGGAGGCCTATGCCCAGCAGTGGGCGTCTTACGGTTGAAATGATGATGATTCTGTTCTATTCTATTGGTTTGAACGAGATTTAGTTAGCAGTTTTTGAGATATAACACATTTTCAAAAACCTCAAATATAACTTTATCATTCATACAAACACTATTATAAAAACAAAGTTATTTCAAAAACTGCAAATGTAACTTTGTAATTTATACAAACACTATGAAAAATAAAGTTATTATTTGCTGGCGATAAATGGTAGAGGTATTTTGACTAGGTTTATATGTAATCGGTAGGTAGGTACGTTAAGTGGGACGGAACCCTTCATGGGCGAGTTCGACTCGAACATGGCCGATTTTTAAATTCTTCAATTATGATCACATCACATTAGCACAGTCTACTAACTTAACGTGTTTAAACCTTCAGAACATTTCATCCGTACCTGCTTTATGAAATTGTAATTAAATAAGCAATGCATCATAATTTCAAGCATAAGCGGGCGCAGTTAATACGCGTCATTGTCTAAATTGAAAGAGCGAGCGCGACATCGTACCCGCGACGTAAGCGCTGTTTTATGGTCGCCGTGCCGCCAACAAACTTCGCAACTGCTTTATGATCCTAATTTATAAGTGAGCGTCGGGGGTATTTACGACTCTTTCTGCCAGTCCCCCGCGAGTGCGTTCACTTACAAGCCGCTGAGGCCGAAATACGCTGCTTGTAATCGTTTTCTAGAGTGACGCTACTGTAATTGTGTCTAGTCAGAGTTTCGTTATTTTGTAAGGACGTACGTAGAAAGCATTAGTAAAAACTTTCTTTTTTTCATTTACTTACATTTGATTCAACGATCAGTGGCCCTTGCACGAAGAACTGTCGTTATGGTATATAATCAATATCGTGATCGTATTATTTTGTATGAAAACCAGAGCAGTGCCTCTTTTGGTCGTATCATCATCATCATCATCATCATGTCAGCCGAACGACGCCCACTGCTGGGCATAGGCCTCCCCCAAGGATCTCCACAACGATCGGTCCTGCGTATTGGTCGTTTATTTGACAGCACCACTTTGACAGCTTTTAAAGGACGGTATAGTTTACTATTACGATTACCATAACGACAATTTTCGTGCTAGGGCTACACCATCATCATCATGTCAGCCGAACGACGCCCACTGCTGGGCATAGGCCTACCCCAAGGATCTCCACAACGATCGGTCCCGCGCTGCCCGCATTCAGCGGCTTCTCGCGACCTTGACTAGATCGTCGGTCCACCTAGGGCTACATACCTCTAATTATTTGTATGGTGTAAAAGTTCAATCGTAACCATCGAAAAGAAGATGTTTTAAACTACATAATATTATTTGTTATCTTTCAAAAGTAATCATGTGAACCGCAGGCGTTGGCTTGGCAGGTATCTTGCCAGCGTTGAGCAATCTCTAAGAGCTCAGTGTATGAAATTTAGGACCATAAATTAATTTTCAATTTCCCTTTGACATTCCGCTGAGCCGGCCGACATGTCTCTCAGGCGAGGTATTAACCCGAACATGACAACCTGTGCCTATTTGATGCATCTGTACGTAGCAAACTTAACAAGTAGTAAATACTTTAAATTCATAGCCCAATGTTTAAGCACTGAATATCGGTGCACATGGAGAGGAATAAGATAAGAAAAACACCGGACTATAGGTATGACTTTACCTACATAATTATATAAAAAAATACTAGGTAGGTACTACTGTTGTAATTAAGAAATCAAATTGAACTATTTTTGAAACATGGGTCTTTTGTTGAAAAATGGAAATTAAGTATTTAGAAAAAATCGACTCGTCTCACATCACAACCAGCTCTGATGGGACTCGAACCCCCGTCGTGGGTAGCGGTAAAAAGCGGTAATAAAAATTGCATTGTGAATGCAAAAAAGTAAAAATTTAAATAAAATGGGTCTTTTGTTCCTGCAATAAATGCATTTTGTTTTATTACTTATTTATAAAACAATATTTACAATAATACCCTGAGACTGATCGGGTAATAATATATAACAACGATTTAGCTTGTGACGGAAGTTCATCAAAACATAATATTTTAATAATTTGGTGAAACAGTAAAATCTGGGAAGTACAATAAAGTGGGCAAAGTGCTTTTTAATGAGTAAATTAGGGATCATTTTTTACCAGATATTCGAGTAGGTCCCTAAGTCCCATTATGAAGCGAACCTTTTAAACCTTGATTAGAAAAATATAGTATTCTACTAAATTCTTAGAAGATTTCAACGATATTTTGCAGTAAGAACTATTAAGGATCGAACAAGTTCGAATGTTTCCAAGTAGAGAATGCAACATGCAAAAGCCATTCAGCAACATAGAGTGAATGGATGTACTTCGAGCTCGCCGTTCATTGTGTTCTCCCGAACATGAATATGACATCGCTTCGACACCGCCCATACACCGCTTATAAGTTGAATTGGTGTAGACGGAATATTCAAATAATTAGTTTTCTCCGAAATAATGTGTATTGTGCAAAATACGAGAGCCCATTTTCGGCCACAGGAACCATTTCCACTATTAATTTAACAAAATTTAACTGTTTTTACTATTTTCATGGGTTTTTTAATAAATAAATATAATTTACGGGACAATAATCCAATTAACAATATTCATTCATCTATATTATTACATATTATTATTATTACAAATAAATAAAGTTGGAGTGTCTGTTTGTAACATTAAAATAACCGCTTTTTACTACATGCATATGATTATATATACGGTACATATACCAAAATTACATGTTTTACAATTTTTGTCTGTCTGTCTGTCTGTATGTCTGTTTGTTCCGGCTAATCTCTGAAACGGCGGGACCGATTTTGACGGGACTTTCACTGGCAGGTAACTGATGTACTAAGAAGTAACTTAGGCTACTTTTTATCCCGGAAAAATATCACATTCCTTCGGGATAACGTCGTGTAGTTAATTATAAATGCGAAAGTTTGTGAGTATGGATGTTTGTTACGCAAAAACGACTGAAAAGATCTGGGTGAAATTTGCAACAGAAATAGATTGTAGCCTGGAATAACACATAGGGTACTTTTTATCCCGATATTCCCACGGGAACGGGAACCACGCGGGTGAAACCGCGGGCGGCCGCTAGTTTTAAATAAATTGAAAGTGGTCAACATTAATTAGGTACTGTGAAACTAATTATTATCATTTTAATTTATTTCATCACCCATTGATAATATCACGGATACGTTCTTACTCGCAAAAACTCATTTATATTCTAATAATTAGTGGAAACTAACTGTCGACTTTTATTATATTATGCTCTTCATACTAGGCTCCCATAAATTAAATTGAACTGCACGACACATCCTTGTTAAAACATTATATGCACACATGCACACCACCCTGCCTTCGTACGAACATGGCGTATGAGTATGTTAATCCGGTGACTTTCCAACGTGTAGGAGTATTAAAATAAACGAAATGATGTTCGGCGTCGCTTCTGCGGTTGCATGCCAGCCACGCTCCATTACGGTCCCCATAAATCAGGCGCATTGAAATCTCCTTCCTCCTTCGTGCCGGTGAAACATCGCCGCCAGCGACGGATATTTGAACCAATGCACCGCCGAACTCCGACCTGCCTCCTGATACCGTGGATTGTGTTAGAATCTTACATAAATGACACTTTGTCGTCAAAGTCCTCGAAAAAGATACAGCTGTAATTAAGTACTAAATTTTATCTGCAAGTAACCGTAGTTACGCAACTATTCAAACTGCAATGCTTGACAGTCACTGATTAAATATATCACTTTTGGTTTATGTACGTCTAGGTTTTTATTTTTCAATACGTAAAAAATAAATTTTAGGCCTATTTTAGATTCAAAGATGTGATATGGAATTTGATATAAACTTAGTTTTAAGTTTATGATGCGTTTAGAACGTGAGACCCGCCTTAGAACGTTTGTCTTTGGTAAAGCGCTGCAGTTTGTGGCATACAACCCAACAACGTAGCGGCAAAAATGTGCCTGTGTGGGATTCTGCGGGCAAATGGAATGCATTCGTGGATCCAACCGACACCGCTGTGACATGCGTCAACCTTATTGGTAGCCTTTACTTGTTTAACTCTCGTTCTAAAGAATTCGGTGCTTTGTTATACACGTACAAGGAACAGAGGGTTTAGACATGTTGCATTTAGTAAAATGCCTGCCAATTGTATGGAACGACGAATGAAAGATGAACGTGACGAAAAGTTACGCGGGCCAAACGAATAAAATTGAAAGTCTGAAGCAGTCGCCCGGAAAGCGAAAGGTCGTCGGTTCGAGTCCCATCGGAGCTAGTTGTGAGACGAGTCGATTTTTTCTAAAATACTTAATTTTCCATTTTTCTATTGAAAGTCTGATTTAAAATTGTTTATGTTAAGACATACACGCAATGAAAAGTAAGGTTACTTCAAAGATTTCGAAGGCTTCTGCTCTGATAAGAAATATTATTTTATACTGTTCATGTCATATCTCTAATAGGTTTCATAAACTTGTACAATTAAATTTGAATAGGTGCTTGAGGTGAAATCGTTGGCAAACGTACAGAAACCGCTACTCGTTAAACAGTTAATATTAGCCGTTTATTAAAACGGACTTATGTTACTAAAATACTGTTTTTTTTTTTGTTTTGTTCTTCATAGACCAAAATATTTTGGGAAAAATAATCAAGATATTTTTGTCATCATAAAAACATGTCCGTTTTTTTAATTTAATTAGAAATGCTATATACTTAGCATAAATTTTGTATTTAAAGCGGACATTTGCTAACAATAATTATTGACTCCTCGAGGGAATGTTCAGAGTCTTAGAGATGCGTCATTGGCAAATTGAAAAGTTAATTTATGGCGCTTCCTCCCATGAGCTTACGCAGCTTACCCGAGCTGACACCCGAAATACTCGGAGGGATTTTCTTATTCTTACCCCAATGTCTACAAAATCAAGTTTTACATTTTCAAAGGGGTTTGATCGACTCGTTTTGAGCTACAGCGTGGGTCGTTATAAACTGTTAATGATTAATTAAACCATAGAGAAGTTTTTAACCTATGAGTGGTTACTGATTGATCTTGATTTAAAAAATGGGGAAGAATTTATTTATATTCTCATTGATATATGGTAAAAAGTAAATATCTAACACGATGGACCTAAATCCGTACTAATAAAAAGAGAAAAGATTTGTATTTTGTTTTTCTTGTTTGTAACGAACAAACTCAAAAACTACAGGACCGATTATGAAAATTCTTTCATCAGTAGAAACTTCATTCTTCCCGGGTGACATAGGCTATATTTTATCCCGATATTCCCACGGGAACGGATACCACGAGGGTAACATCGCGAGGAGTCACTAGTTATTTACAACGCTGAGTTACGATTTCGTTATAACATTCAAAAGTGTAAAATTTAACCAGGTCTAGCTTTTTTTAGAAAAGTCTAGCATTATAATTTGGTGTCTTGAAAATAATATGCTGACTAGCATATAAACAAACTAAACCATGGCCATCCGTTTTGACATGTTGCTACTGATGTGTCCACCAGGCGCAAGCTTCCACTTTTTATAAAAAAATAAGCTGCTTATGAGTCATGTGTCAGTGGGACTACTGTATGCAAAGCGTAAAGTGCTACGTTATTCAACTTAATAGCCATTAGTTTGGTTCGTTAGTGGAATATTGCTAACGAATGTGCGGCGGCGCGCATTCCAGCCGGCGTGCGGTGAAACGCTCAATTAGCACACACATTGGACTACCTACCGTTTCATATAAAATGCGAGTAATTCAACAATATATGAATGATGTAAGTACTCGTATGTGCGGCGCAGCGCTGCGTTTGCACGCGCGATGCATTGCTTGCGGCGAATCTGCCAATGTACTGCCTGATATAATAGGATTTTTTAATTTCATACGGTTTTACCCACGTGGTACCCGTCGTCCCCGTGGAAATATTGGGATGTAATATAGCCTACTGGCGGACCCGGTGAACTTCGTAACACCAACGTCTAATAAAGATTGACAGATAATCATAAATAATCCGCGAAGCGCATCTAAATTCACCAAAGAACTTTTATATACTGACTGCCACAAAATCCAAAGCTACAATATACTTCTTGTATGCGGCCATGGAAGAAATGAGAGGTTATAGTAGTTATAGTAGTAGTTATAGTTTATAGGGTATAGTACGTACGACGGTTTAACGATTTTCCATACAAAATTACCATTTTAAGTTTATATTTTTCGGAAATAAAAAATAGTCTTTGTCACTCTCCAGCTCTCAAATTATACCAAAAATCACGTCGATCCGTTGCTACGTTTTGACGTGAAAGACGGACAAACAAACAAACACACACGTGTGTTTCACATTTAAAATATCAGTATGAATGTCACTCAAGAAGAATCTAGCTTTATAATAGCTAAATAATTTTTAAATCGTTTTTGAGTTTATCCATTACATACAAACATACTTACAAACAAAAAATTAAATCTTCGCTTTATAATAATTTAGTATATATTTATAGTACCTTAGATCCCATGTGACAAATGCTGTGCAAGATCATAAAGTCTAGCAGATATTATTTTTACCCTTTTCTTGTTTTTTAGATTTGTTTGTTTACAAGAAACACTAAATATAATGTTGGTTATAATGAATGTTTTGGTCATAATATTATTATGTTAATTTTTTAGGGTTCCGAACCAAAATGGTAAAAAGGAACCCTTATGTTGCGACTTTGTCTGCCTCTAGAACTACTTATGCGTGCTAATGCTATCAATTTGAAATTTGCAACACTTTTAGATGACATTTGCCCAACTATTTTGCAAAAAAGAGAGAAATTAAAATATTTATATTTTTTTCCAACAGAGACTTAAAGGGGGTCTTAAAAATTCGAAGTGGCGCTACTAGGGCATATTATTATGGGGTATCATATGAAAGAGCGCTGCCTGCACATTCCCAAACTTTTTTTTTACTTAGGACACATTGTTTTCTACTTAATATGAAAAATGTAAAAAAAAAATACCGTAATCTTCGAAGTTTGCATAGAGAAAAATCTGAAAATAATTTTGTGTTAGAAGTTTATGTAAGGATTACAGGATAAATAAAACGATGTCGCTAATTAGTAAACTTTTGCAGAAATCGTCAACAAATATTATATTAGTTCCACTATTTGGCCAAAAGATGGCGCTGACCGAAAACTGCAATATTCTACACTGCAAATATTTTAACGAATATAGCCTCGCCGGTGAAAGTATTTTCACGTTTCATTTATATTTATGATTACGGAACCCTCGGTGCGCGAGTCCGACTCGCTCTTGACCGGTTTTTTAACGAGGTCTAGGTATAAGTCCGTTTCGTGAGACCTTGTCCCATAAATAGAGAAATGGTTTAGTCGACTAATGACCAATCCGCGAAATGACTACATAGTCGACAATTGACCGATTCTAAAAATTTACTTTTCTATAAACGACTGATCCGACAAATGACCGATTCTACTACCGACCAATTCGCGAAATGACTGATTTTTTATTTGTAGGTAGTATTATTTTTGTTAGGAAATTTAGGAATATGGCAAATAAAATGCAATGTAAGGAATAACGAATCATTTATTTCAAACAGTTTTCATTATAATCACAGATAATATAATAAAGAAAGGCGTAAACATCTCATGCGTCATGCTCGTGAACGGGTGCTGCCAGTGGGGTGGGTCTGCTCATGTCTACTTGTGTTAAAGGTGTTCGGGATATGGTTTATAATAGTATTATATAGTTTTATGAGCGAGCTGGTGTGTCTCATGGTAATTTTGGTACCCGTGTCTTACAGTTACAGCAATTTTTGTAATAATTGTATTATTTATTCAAAAATTCATTTTATTTGTTAATACTTATAGATTTGAATATGCGGCGCAGCTTGCAGTTTCCTTTTTATTAATCCTATAATATAATGTGAATAAGATTAAGATTTGTGTGTTCATTAAACTATTTGATTCCTTGTTTCGAAAATTGTTTACTGTTTTAGGTAATAAGCAAAATTGTACTTAATTTAAGCGGTATTCTGTATTGTACCTTACTATTATATGAAGGTCATTTTTCAAATTTGACGTCCCTGTATAAGTTAAAACAGGGAGAAAAAAATAGCCCTTGGCGAGTTTCTTGCCGGTTCTTCTCGCTACAAGGTCTCCTGCCGTAGGATTTGCGAACCGATGGCGTAGCTTCATTGACGTTCATAAGTGTTGTTAAACAAACCTAAATTGAATAAACGATTTTGAATTTTGAATTTTTTTTTGAATTATGTACGTACACACAAATAAGGATGATATGTTTCCATGTTGCAAAATCTCTTAGTACAGTGCCACAATCTTTTCTGTTCCGGTTGTCAAAATGTGAAACTAACGTGTTTTTATAATGTCATTTTGCTGTCAAGTTGATGTCTAACCATAACGCTGCTGGCGGCTGAAGGTCTTAGAAGTCAGGGCCGGGTAAATTGTAACAAAAAAAAGAAAAACGTACATAGCGCCGCTGTCACCGGAACAGCAAAGTTTGTGGCACTGTACACTTTGTAACTATAATATATCACGTCAAAAAATCAGTCATTTCCCGAATTGGACATTAGTAGAATCGGTCCTTTGTCTAATCGGTCGTTTATAGAATTGTACATTTCGAGAATTAGTCAATTGCCGACTATGTAGTCATTTCGCGAATTGGTCATTAGTCGACTAAACGGTAGAAATAAACAGCACCAGAACTTATACTTTTTCAGGCGTTCTAAAACTAAGTTTGTGATTTCTTTTCTTAAATTATGCGAAACGAGCAACCGGCCCTTAAATCAAAATTAAGTTGGTGCTAAGTTTTCAAAATATCGTCCCTCATGATGTTATTTTCGTTGTTTTTGTGGGAACAAGGTTCTATTAAGAAGAATCTGGGAAGGGAGGCTTAGAAGTCGAGTTTCCGTGATGGAGATGATTAATATGGCTCATTTGCGCGCCAACCTCTGCTGTAGTCCTGGGGACCGTGTGCCCGCAACTGGACCATATAGGGTGCATGGATTTCTGTATCATTACTATATTTTTAAAAAGATTCATTCAAATTAATAAAAGTTTCAAAATTTCCTAGACAACTAAGAAGGATATATTATTATATAAAAGGGGATAAAAAATACCATAAGTAGGTTGGAATTTTCGTTTTCCTCAAATACTTAGATCCGCAAGAAAATATTACACGCAATAGATTAGGTAGGTAGCTACGTTTTATTTTTTAGGCTTAAAGTTTTGCCCGGTGTTTCGAAAACCTATTAGCTTTTAACAGAAAGTAACTAAAATAATCAAACTTCCGTAGCGTGGCCTATGAGCTACGAGACTACGGCGTAGTAGCTACGTGCTCGTCTCGTACGTCGTTTACGCTTCCGCGGTCAGAATTTATTAGATTCCACCCCATTTATACCTTTTATCACTCGGTGTTTAATATAATAAGACAATTTCTTACGTCGTTTGCATTCATTTGTCTTCCGAGATGACTTTATGCATTCGAAAATTCAGAAATGAATATATATTTAGGGTAGTCTATTATACTGTGTCTATACTATCTTACAGAAAGTGGAAAGACTGGACTAAAACTACTAGACCGATTTTAAAAATTCTTTCAGCTATTGAAAGCTACATTATTCCCAAGTAACATAAGCCATAGTATATACCATTTATTTATAGGAATACTTTATCCCGATTTTCCCACAGAACGAGAACCACGCTGGTAAAACCGTGGGAAACCTTTAGTAAGTAAGTAAGAAAATAAAGTGTCGCTTATTCTTGAAATAACAAATTTGTGTTAAAACGTCTTCAGAAGCACTAGTTGGTCTAGTCTACGTATCAAATTTAAATAGAAAGTACGTGAACGGCTGGTATAACTACTGTAATTGGTTTTAAATGCCACTTCAGATTTTCCTAACAGCAACCCCTAGTACTAGGAGCTATCTTAAATATAGCTAGCTTAAATATGATAAATTATAAACTTGTTGTAATGAAAGCTAGCTTAAATATGATAAATTATAAACTTTTATTTATTTATTTATTTAATCTTTATTGCAAGACACAGCAAATGGCGGACTTAATGCTAATATGCATTCTCTTCCAGTCAACCGGAAAGGGTGTCAGGGAGAAAATGAACAGTGAAACTTGTTGTAATGAAAAGAAAATACCAACATCTTCTCATTTTATCGTCTCATATATTATGGTGAACAAGTATTACGTACCACTCAAATTGGTTTCTAATGCTAACATAAATTCCCAAACCAAAAGCGCAAGTGGCTCAACATACTAAATTCACTTCTTAGTATGAAAAAAGATTTTAAAATGTTATTGAAATTGAAAACTTGCCAAAACAAAAACCACGTCGTGCAAGTATTTTCGTGGAGCTGTCATCGTGTTATCGTGGATGGCAAGTATTACTTACCACTGTAATTGGTTTTAATGCCACGTCAAATTTCCACACCAAAAACGACTACCTTATGTGACTCCATCCAAAAATAGCCATACCTTAATAAGATAAATACGTGATAAAATATAAACTTGTCGAAACAAAAACCACCTCGTACAAGTATTTCGTCAAGTTTTCGCCGCCCGATCTATCTTAAAACAGGAGGTTCGTGGACGGCCAGTATTACCACTGTAATTGGTTTCTAATGCCACGTAAAACCCCCAAACGTGTTGGGCGAGTGGACTGGGAGATAAAGTGTACGGAGCCTCGCACAGATTTCACTCCAATTTTATATTTTTCTTTTTTAGAAGCTGACCTCATTTTAGAAGCTTTCTGCCCTTATCCTGTTTGTAATAAGCACTTTCGTTTTTCGTTGCAATTAAACTTTAACGATTTGTATACTACATTTTATTTTTATCTAAACATAGTAATGCTCGTTTTACCTCTTTTTAACAGCGTTCGTATATTTAATGTGAATATTAAGATATTTGTTTTTCAAATAATTTTTACTTCTTTGCATTCACAATGCAATTTTTATTATTAATATTGAAAATGTAGTACCTATTAGTAAAAATCGACCCGCCTCACAACTAGCTCCGATAGGACTCGAATCCACGACCTTTCACTGTCCGGGCGAATGCTCTAAGCACTGAGCTACGGAGTCGCTGGGAGAAGCGTCGTAAAACAGGTTTAAACATTTTGGATACTGCTGTTTTTAAATAGGGGATGGAAAAAATATATACAATATTTTTCTGCAAGTTAAGTCACAAAGGAGTTTGTAACTTGCATTCCCCAAATGTTCTTAATGACATACATTTAAAATAACACTATACCACTATAATTTGTGTGTTGTTCAAACGGGGGTTAGTATGGGTCTCGAGGGCTGAGTGTAGTAGAATTGGGCTGTTGGTTCCTCTTTATTGTTTCGGGATTAGACTAAATCCTGCGTGCGACATTCAGTCGAGCGGGCGCCCTCCGCCTTTGCATTTTAAAAGGCATTCCGACTGGAAAACAGAATCTTAAAAGACAACGGAGATATTTCTCTCGGCTAGTGGGAGTCAATTTGTAGCTAAACATTACAATAAAGTACTGATAATATTTCAAAAATGCTTCAAAGAAAAAGATTTAGTTACCATAATAGTTTTCATAATGGTGTTGAGTCAATAATTTGATAAATAGATAAATTTCAGTGGTAAATTTAGGTACATGTTGTTTTATGACGTTCCAAAGTTTTGGTACATCTTCCGTCAGTACGCACATTTAATTTATAACACTTTGTGCCATACAAGCTTCAGAGCGATTATGCTAACCTAATGTACATCCTGGTTATTCTAAGAGCGTCATGGTAATATAGGATGATACATGCGACACCGCGGCGGTGTGATGCAAGCGGTCCGACGCGGTAAAGACGCCGGCGGAGGATTTTTCACTGCGAAATGCCTGTCCGCCGCGAATCCTTGTAAATTTATGGCCCTCAGTGACAGTGGCCAGTCTCGCAAATACAGGGTTAGAATGTCCTTGTACACGTCTACAGAGGAGACTTGGTTAGGGGTTGTTTTTTATGTTTATTTTGCAGTATTAGCAATGTGTTTTTAAGATTTATCGCTACATAGAATAAGTAGGTGAAGCAAAGTCGCTTTCCACCGTCATTCATTACCTTTCAAACTACGAAGGAGTTTTCTTCAATAAACAACGTAATTCAAGAGAAAGGTTTATAATGTACTAGCTGTTGCCCGCGACTTCGTACGCGCGGTGTAGTCACTTTTGTGTTAGTTTAGTTTATGTGTGTTTGTTGCCCAGATTTCATAACGCTCTTCTTGAAATCCTATTCTCTACTAAAAGGGTCTAAAGAATATCGAATATGCAGGCTAGGGTATGAACATGGTATGTTGTTATCAAATGCTGCATGAACATAAGTAGTTGAGCCCTCATTCATAGATCTGTCCGTCTACCTATCAAGAAACTTTTTCTCAAGTATGCGTGGGAGGTATCAAGCTAAAATTTATGTTCTTACTTAGTAATGCATAATATCAGGCCAATCATATTTTTACTATAAAATGAAAAAGAGATTGTGTGTATCCATACTAATATTATAAATGTGAAAGAGGGTTTGTTTGTTTATCCGTCTTTCACGTCAAAATTGATGCAACGGATCGACGTGACTTTTGGAATGGGAATAGTTTGGCAGCTGAAAAGTGACATACTTAGGCAGCCATTAGACAGTCAATCTGGATCGCGATCCGCGATCAAAATCAATGATCGCGATCCAGATTGACTGTGTACGAAGGTGATTGACGGTTTGCGATCTTGATCGCAAAATATCTACATCGTAAATCTCGATCGCGATCAAGATCACGATCAGTGATCGCGATCTGGATGGACTGTGTAATGGCTGCCTTAGAGCTGGTACACACTGGGCGTTAGCGTTAGCGTTGGCGTTGCATTTTGTATGCAAATCTGTACAGCGCCTCTAGCGGGCAGTAGCAGAACTACAGATTCTCATACAAAATATCTCGCCAAGCGCCCAGTGTGTACAGGGGGTCAGACTACTTTTTATCCCTGAAAAATATCACATTCCCGCGGGATACCGTCGTCGTTTAGTCCGAGCTTGCGAAGTCGCGGGCGGAAGGCTAGTATTTTGATATGGAGACATTTCCTATTTGTGAGAGCTTGTAATTAACTTTCTTTAAGTAACAGGTATAAAATGTAATGATATACCTACCATTTAATTATTTAATTTAACATCATTTATGTAAGCTTTCCTAGTAAATAAATGAATAAATAAGTTAGATAGAAAACTATTTTTAATATTCCTTTATTTTATTGGATGGTACCTACGGCTGAAGGCCTAAGTAGCCAGAGCCGGTTAAATGACATAAAAAATGGTAGGTAGGTGTCGGTATCTACGTAGGTACTGGCCACTTAGCGTTTATGAGCAAATTTTTCAAAATTACATTGGTGACATTTTGTCTACATTGCGACAAACTTATTTCACACAGTGGTTAGTTTTTGGTACTAAATATACTGTTGACTGCCGGCAGTCCATTTTGACAGTTAATTTTGTATTGCTAGTGGCTCCTCCACGACCACTGTCACCGGGTCAGATATATTTGTGGCACCACTATACTTACTGTAGCGACATCTAGCGTCGAGTGGAAATGTGAAATAGAAATATTACATCAATAGGGTGAAAACTTCAGTTTTGGCCACTGCCCCGAGTGCTTACTTAGCTTAAAACATTTCGTTAATAACTTTTGCTTGATAGTATACTTTTTATCTATGACTTTTAAGTCATAATAACAATAGTAATAATTCAGTTTACATCGAATTAGATGTTTCTTTTATTTTATCTAAGTTAGTTAAGTATTGATTTCTCGATGTATCTTTTAAAATTTGATTAACAAAAACACATCAATCGGCACCCTTCGCACATTTTAAGTTTAAGAAATAGGTTTTTAATTTACTCAAATAAAACTAAATTTCGTAAGTAAGTATATGAATACTTAGTTATATGTTTTTTACTATGTTTGTCCACGAATTTCTCGAAATCTTAAGGCATATCGAGATGGTTCTATTTGATTTAAATTAGGTGTATTCTAACTTTAGCAACAGTCTAAGATTCATCAAAATCAGTTTAGTAGTTTCCGTGGGTATGTTATAGTACAATTCACTAAAACTTATTGTTATTGTACACTAAAACTTAAGAAATAAAAAGTAATTAAAAAAAATAAACTTACTGGCACCGACCTCAAAAAGGTACCTAAATTATAGATATTATATTTTTCCTTTTCAGTTGACAAATACTTTTTGGAGTCTGTAAAATTTTTTTAAGTAGTTTTTTTGTATTGTAAGAATTTAAAAATGTAAAGAAAAGTATAAGATACATTCTTGACAATTTTAGATATAAATTTTGTATTTTATAGATACCTACTTAAGACCATAGGCGAAAGAAGTGAAAAACATCTTAAAGTGGCAACAGCGGGGGCTTTCATCCTACTTAATATAATCATTCGAATGTACATTTGTGAAAGGTATATCGTAATCTTACTGACTTCCTGCGCCATCTATTGCTTAGTAGTTATGATGCGAAAGAAGTGAAAAACATCTTAAAGTGGCAACAGAAAGGGCTTTCACCCTAATTAAAATAATCATTCGAATGTACTTTTGTGAGAGGTATATCTTACTGACTACCTGCGCCATCTATTGCTTAGTAGATATAATGACGTAAATAACATGAAATTATTTTTATGATTTTATATGTGCCTGGATGGGTTTCAATTTATATTATGTTTTGAAGCAGGTAAAAAAAAATAATTAATTGAGACAGCGATTAAATATAACGTATTTTCATAATCATGTGGCGCCATCTATTTTAGTAAGAATCAGTCTTTGTATTTTCCCGTAGGAATAAGGGGTTTTTATTAAATATAAAGTACCCTATATGTTGACCCGGGTTATAAGCTATTACTTCACAAAATTTGGTAAAAATCCGTCCAGTAGTTTTTGCGTGAAAAGCGAACATACAAACAGACAAACAGACAAACAGACAAACAGACAAACAGACAAACAGACAAACAGACAAAATTTTTAATAAATATCGTTTTGGGGTCTATATCCTGTACACATCACATAGCAGTAATTATTTTTTTTTAATCTTTCATGTACAGACTTTTTTTCCGTTTCTGTTTTATTATATGTATAGATGATACATCTTTATTTCACCCGTCCGAAAAAGGCAGGGGAGTTCGTTTATTTAAAATAAAAATATATTATATTTACTACATAGTTTAAATTATGTACAGTCACGGACAACATCGATGGACCACTTCTTAATTCTTTTCGTGTGATTGGTGCCTCTTCATTCACGCGCAGAGATTTTTACTATTTGGTTATATATTAAACTACGGTAGTACAATGCATAAACAATTAGGGATAGGGACTGCAAGTGAACGGTAAGACACCCGCCAGCCACACGAAAAGAAGTAAATAAATCCTACTAATATTATAAATGTGAAAGTTTAGATGTTTGGATGTTTGAATGTTTGTTACTCAATCACGCCAAAATGGCTGAACGGATTTAGCTGACATTTGGGACACAGATACTTTGTAGCCTGGAGAGGAACCTAGGCTACTTTTTATCCCGAAAAAACATCACATTCCCGCGGGATAACGTCGTGTAGTCCACGCGGGCGAAGCCGCGGACGGAAAGCTAGTAAATAATAAATAACTTCTTACATTCACACCAATTATCTAAGCCCATTTTAATTTCATTACGAAACTGTATCATGGAAAACTTGATAACGTATAAATATATACTTAAATACTTTTTGTTTGTAAATACATACTTAATACCTCCTGATGACGACCTGCAGTAGGTATCCTTTGTTGTTTTTTGCTTCTCATTTGGCTCACTTTTTTATTTATCAATTTGAAAGTACTTGTGCATAAATTTTATAGTTTAGAAACATGTTTGCTTGCAGTGTTTTGCGAATTCCGATTGTAATTGTAAGTGTTTATTAACATGTTAGTTTACAATCATGGTGTATTTATTCCACATTTAATCACTACCGATAAAGGAGACGGACTTTAAATACACTTTCACAAGTTTTCCACAAGTTTTCACAACTTTTTATATTGCAAAAAGTTTGGCTTGGCTTGGCCATAGAGTATAGAGTCACAAGCAGTGTTGTAAAAAAAGTTCGTCCTTTTGAACAGGCGAAGACATTAAGCCATACTGCCAATTTTTGTTTGTAGTTTAGTTTGTAGTTTGTATTGTAGTTTTCTTATGTTTTCATTAATTTATTATAATATTGTATTGTACCAATGTAAACTAATTAATTAGGTAATTATTGTAGGTATTATCCATAAATTGTAAGTCCAGATGTCACTACTGTGTTCAGCAGAATACCAGTGCAGCCAAGCCTCGTCGCTTGCTGCTTATACTGAGCTGAGCACAGTTTTGGCATCACACAACAACACATAGAAGTATTTTTTTGTTTATTGTTGTTTTTGTTTGTTCTTATTTGGTTTTCTGTGTGTATATTTTGTTGTGTGTTGCTGAAATAAATAATTTTCTTTCTTTCTTTCTTTCTTTCTTTATATACATAGTAAACACCCAGACCAAGACAAATAGACATGTGCACACAAATATTTGTCTTGTTCGGGAATCGAACCCGAGACCACTGGCGCAGAAGGTGGGTAGCCTGCCTACCCCTGCGCCAAATCAGTCGTCAAAACGTAAGAGGTGGTTCACCGAATTTGTCCTTGGCTGTACCGAAGTATTCGATGAAAGTATGTGGAAAGAACGTTGACTATACAACAACATCTATTAAAATTTAACGATCCACAGAATATGGGCCTACATAAAAGATATGAAAGTTATACAATAATTTTTAAACCATTAAAACGATTTTAATAAAGTAGTAAAATGGATTTGCGATCTTAAAAAGAGCATTTAAGCTTATGCGACATAAAACGTGAATTTAATGGTCAGGTACTCATAAAATATGTACGGGTTGAGCGAGGTTTACTTATAAATTTGTCATGTACTTATAAACTTTTATCTAAATATTTTCACGTTATTCCTCACCTTTCTATCAATCAGTTCAAAACTAAGTTTTCAGTTTTAATTTAAGTGGCCAGGACTGTTATGTACCTAACTTGTAAAATAATTTATAGAAACATGATAAATTGTAGTTTTTTAAAGGCGTTTCGTAGCTACTATCCAATCAATCTCATCTATAGTAGGCGAGTTTTAAATATTCCAAAATATAACCCAAGATCTACATTCTAAAATCTTTTGTCTAACAACCGCAGTCTTTTACAACGTTATTCTACCTCGTATGTTCGCGTTCTAAAACAGCTCTTGTGTTCTCGGAAATGCGATGCAATAAAGCATTGCTCAAGTTTTAAGGACACGATCCCAAGATCCCCCAGCACGACGCGCGACGGCGCGATTGCGCTCTCGCCGATCTTGCACAGGAAATAAAGTTATGATTTATGCAAAGGATATGGGTTTAAAACTGAACAGCGGTATTCTGGTCCTACTTTAATGACAAATTCACCCGCCTAACAATGAAATTCTGTTTGATTGATGCGAAATACAGAATAGATCAACCACTGGTGCCGTCGTCTTGTGAAAGCACTTGTTGGCAACTACTCTTGTATTTAATCAATCACAGGATGTGAATAACGACTATTACTTTTTAAATTACTATTTTGAAACTCAATAAAAAATATGGAATGTAATAATCTCAATAGTATATTAAATGCGAAAGATTGGATATTCGGGTGTTTAACAGCAAGACGGCCGAGTGGAACTGTATAAAAATTGGCACAGAGAATAGTTATGGTAAAGAATAGCATGTAGACTACTTTTTACCCGGAAAATATCTCATTCCACGAGAAAATATCTCATTCCGCGGGAAAATATCGTCTAGCTCACGCAGGCAAAGACGCGAGAGGTAAGCTAGTCTTTTATAATATAAGAACTTAATAAGTAAGTGACGTATAAAAGAGCTTAGTTGCTTTTTAAGTTTAAGGACAAGGTCCTCGTGAGCCATCTGGGTGCGGCGGAGACCCAAGAAAGAAATAAACTTATGATTTATGCAAGTGAAATGTGTTGGAAACAATTCCATTCTGACGCTACGGCCGCAAAATCATATTTTTGAACAAGAACATTTGTTGAAAAAGCTCTTGCGGTCTTTTTAATCCAGATTACAGTTTTTGCTTTAATTGTGACGTTGGGCAAGGTTGATTTCTACATAATTATCAGCTTAAGGATTTGCTAATATAATCATATAAATATGGCATGCAATATTCGTGCTACGTGCTTTAAACAGCATATCATGCCGATTGAAACTATTTTTTCATTGATTTTGAATGTTAACGTAACTTATACAATATTATGTAAGTAATTTTGTGATAGCTATATTATTATGATGACGCGAAATCATGAACTTAGAAGAAATAAATGCTTTTAATTGAGACTTTCGGTTGATACAGTAAAATTAGAGAAGTATTAAGTATTCTTTTATCACATTTAGCGGGTTCGATCCCAGTTCAGACCGTTGATTATTTGAAATCCTATGAATGCAGTTAATTTTGTTTAAAAAAAACCGGTCAAGAGCAAGTCGCACTCGCGCACGTAGGTTTCCGTACCATCATAAATTTAAATAAATATAACGTGAAAATGTTTTTATCGGCGAGGCTCGATTCGTCAAAGCATTTGCTGCGTAGAATATTGCAGTTTTAAGTCAACGCCAGCAGCTCTTGACCGATAGTGGAACTAATATAATTTTTGTTGATGATTTCTGAAAAAGTTTACTATTTAGAGACGATGTCTCTATTTAGTAAGTACTTTTATTTTTCCTGTTATCTTTACATAAACTTCTATCACATAAAATAATTTCAGATTTTTCTCTATGCAATCTTCGAAGATAAGGGAGGGGAAATGGTATTTTTTTTTTCATTTTTCATCAAAAGTCGTAAACTATGCGGCTTAGGAAAAAAAATAAAAATTGTTTGAGAATGTGCAAGTAGCGTCTTTTCATATGATACCCCATATGCTCTAGTAGCCCCACTTCGAATTTTAAAGACCCCCTTTCAGTGTCTGTTGCAAAAAAGTTATTTATTTTAGTTATTTGAAAAATAGTTGGGCAAACGTCATCTAATATTCCAAATTTCAAGTTGATAGCATTAGTAATTAGTAGTTCTCGAGATGTCCAATTGTGACAGACAAACAAAGTCGCACCATAAGGGTTCCTTCTTACCATTTTGGTTCGGAACCCTAATGATGTCTTTTATCAGTAAAACTTTATATCTACAGTATTTAAGGCACTTTTCCTCCATGTGGCATAGTCGTGAGACGCCCTGTATAGGTGGGATAGATTGGAGGGGCGCCGCTGCCCGCTGCTGCGGCGCAATTCTGACAAATTTCTTTCAAGACTTTTTAACGCGTGTTCTTTAGACATGAAACAAGGTTGTAAGGAAAAAAATCTTTCCATGATCTGTAGTTGTAAGCATATTTACTTCAGTTAGACGGTAACTCGTCCCACTAATAAATAAGTTAATACCACGGGGTAAGACAATTAATTAGCGACTTTTGAAGTAAAATCCGCAGGACCCGTTAGTGAAACTAGGCATAACTCCTGTGAATTTAGTCACTAATAATTAAAACGGATTTAATCACGCGTACATTGCACACATAATTTGGTAATGTAAAATTGTCGTTTTACAACATTTTTAGTTTTTTTCCGACGTTTTGGCACCTTTCCAGGGGCCGTGGAAATCTAAGATGTGTTCACTATATGAAATCTAAAAAGCGTAAAAAGTCGATTGTCAAGTTTTACTCCTATCAAAATTCTAAATTTTGTTCAAAGCCCCGTAGAAATAGTGATATACCACTAGCTTTATAAAACTTGAAAAAAAACCGATAAAACTTTTCCAGGCCTATTGGCATTGTTTCAAAGAAATATATTTGTTCCAGGATACCATACGCTGACAAGATCACCCCGGAGCCAATCCTCAACAACAATGCAGACCGGGACACAAAGGCCGACTCGATCAGGAACAGTTATAATAGCCAATTCAAAGTTGGCATCTACGGTTGGCGGAAGAAATGCCTTTACATTCTTGTCATGGCGCTCATGTTTATGATGATCATTAATCTGGCGCTCACGCTGTGGGTATTGAAAGTCTTGGATTTCAATTCGGTAAGTTTTGTTTGCGACTGTCGTTGCAGTTTAATGTCCGCTCAGATTGCTATTTGTACGATTGTTTGTGATATTGTTTTGATGATGCTCCGAGTGGAGTTAGAAGTTTCAACTTACAGTCGAGACATTTTGTTAGGTGGATTAATTTTTCTTTTCAATATGAAATGTAGCTTTTGTAAGTCTTTGTATTGTACATTTTCTCATGTTTCATTAACCTATGTGAATGCGATTTAAATATTACTTTATTCAACTTTTGCTTTTGATGTAGTCAAATAGGTTTACTACAATTAAAAATGCTATGGCATTGGTTTTAGTTTAAATTATACGTTCATTTACGAGTATTTAATTTTTAGTTTATTTATAATCGGATCGTTTCTAATCTAATTATCGTTTATTTAAAAAACTACGTGATGCCTGCTATTCAGTTGATAATTTTAGCTATATCGTTTGTTCGTGGTCTTTGAAGGCTGTCCTGTTATTGGCATGAAGATTGCCAAAATAGTTTCGTAAGTAGAGAGATAACGTTTGTTTGTTTGTTTGTTCTAACCCAGGAAGGAATGGGCCAGCTGCGCATAGTCCCGGGCGGGCTGCAGCTGCTCGGTCAGGCTCTGGTGCTGGACTCGCTGTTCGCAACGAGTATTAAGTCGCGCCGCGGGCAGCCTATCACAGTCGAGTCCTCTAGGAACTTTAGCGTATCTACTAGAGACTCACACGGATTGTTACAAAGCAGGTTATTTTTAGGTGAGTAAATTTAATTATGTTGGAACCTTCGATTTATATGATCGAAGGTTGGAACCCAGCAAGGATCTGGCTATCTGCGCATAGTTCCGGGCGCGGGCGGGCTGCAGCTGCTCCTAACGATAGTTTTCAATAATACCTTGCTTGATTGGTCAAACTAGAAAATAAAAATTTACTTAAAAGATTGCGCCAAAAAGTAATTGAAAATGCGTTTCGGTATTAATATACCGAAACGCATACTTTACAGATAAAATACTACTTAACCTAAGTTTTCTTCTTAAAATAAAATTGGCTCACAATTAGTTGTCATCTCCCTAAGACTCGAAATTATTTGAAAAAATAATTTAAAAATAATTCTTAGCTTTTCTACTCAGGTCACGATCGTCTTGAAGTAAATGTAGCGCGACTAGAAGTGCGCGACTCGCGGGGCGCGTTACTCCTAGGAGCGGGGCAAGACTCGGTGACGGTTGGCGCTGACACTCTGACTGTCACTAGCCCCGCCGGCGTCAACTTGAACACGGCGGTGCAGACGCCGCTGGTGCGGGCGCCGCCCTCGAAACAACTCGTGTAAGTGGTGGTGCAGTGGTAAGGACTATACCTTGTGAGCTGTAGTAAATGTAGCGTGACTAGAAGTGCGCGACTCGCGGGGCGCGTTACTCTTAGTCGTGGGCCACACTGGAGCGACCGCGGGGAGCGGAGGCGACCTGCGGATCCGCAGGACGCGCGAACACGTACTATTCTCTCCGCTGGTCGCGGCAACCGCCGGACGCGCCAGTGTGGCCCCTCCCGTTCGTCTCAATACATTTGTTTTTCCCGCTCAACGCGGACGCAAGACGCGCCGCTCTAATGTGGCCCACGACTTAGTAAATGTAGCGCATCTAGAAAGCAGGACTAGCAGGGTGCGCTACCTCCTAGGAACGGGGCAAGACTCGGTGACGGTTGGTGATGCCACACTGACCGACACTACACTACACTGACTGACGTATAGTCGCACATTACTGTCTGTTCCGGTGACAGCCGTAACAGAGGAGCCACTTGCAATATCAAATTATCTGTCTAAATATGGTCTAAATAAATGGACTGTCGTGTAAAAAGATGACTACGGAACAGAAATGCTTGTCGCACTATATTGATGTTTACACTGCTGGCACTGGTGCGGGCGCCTCCCTCCAAACAATTAGTGATGGTGATGTTATTGCTCATACATTCTGAGCTGTAGTAAATGCAGCGCGTCTATAAGTGCGCGACTGGCGGGATGCCCTGCTCCTCGGAGCGTGGCAAGACTTGATAATGGTTGGCGATGATGCACTGAGCGTAACCAGCCGCCCTGCGTCAGACGTAAGCTCTGTTAGTTGGTAAATTCTGTAAGAATAGAAAAACAAAGACAGAATTCCTACGTTCGATCTTATTCTTGTTTAAAGTGAAATATAATGTTTCAGTAAGGTTTAACTTTATTAATACGTTAGAAACCTTCGAATTACAATAACGATTGTTGATCGAAGGTTAAAACACCGTTAATAAAAATATTAAATTATTGTTATTTATTATATTTTTCTTTGACAGGCTAGAGTCACCGACGCGCTCCCTGGAAATGCACGCCGCGCAGAGCATAGCGATAGAATCACGCGCAGGTGATATCAGTGCGAGCTGCCTCACCACATTCCGGCTCAAGTCTATCGCCGGGTCGGTAAGTATAATAATAAACAATCATCTTTTATTACTTATTTCTATTTTATAAAGAACTAACTTTTTTTCGCGTGAACTACTCGTTTTCCCCCCGTGGAAATGAATTATTTTCGTGGAAATGACATATTTCTTTCATAAGAAGACTGTCATACGGCTATTCTATATTATTATTTCCTGTGCCAAATTTCATCCAGTTCGCAGTTCCGTTCAGGTGTTTCGCCGTGATTGAGTATCAAACATCAAAACTGTCGCATTTTTAATATGAGTAAGATGAGGATCTTAACCACCTCTTAACACATAACTAGAGCTTGCAGTTGCACTCTAGCAGCCTGGTTGTTAGAACTACGTATGTTTTTTCTTTCTACTTTATATGAAATTGGTAAAATTTCATCTAACTTAAAATCTTTTCAGATAAAACTGGACGCGCCTAGCATATACATGCCGAAGCTAAAATCTGCTTTGCCACTGCCGGCGTCGGCGCCTCACGCGCACGACCCCCACCACCAGAACATTTACCAGTTGTGCGCGTGCGCAAACGGCAAGTTGTTCCTCGCGCCGCCGCATGGCGCCTGCGCAGCCAGGGAAGAAAGCCTGATCTGCCGATGATGTTGGTGATGTTGACACTGGCCGTTTTATAAGTGTTAACTTATTTGTTTGAAAAAGGAAATGCTATAGAGTATTTGATTGTATAGTGCACAGGTTTTTGCTTGTGTAAATCGAAGATAAGTATATAAAACAACAGACATATCTCCCTCTTTTCTTCTAGATTGCTGAAATTTTTAACTTGAGATGTATAACAACAATAATTGTTTTATTATTTGTGAAAAAATTGGAATACTACTAAAAAACTGTACTATATTTTTGTTGTTACTATTTTTGGATTATCAATACCGACTTAACTCATATACCTATCTAAAATTATATTTATCTACATATTAGAGATGCAAAAGTGAAAGTTTTTGGGCTGTTATTCAGAGTGGGATGATAAGCATTTCCTTTGTTGATACCATAACCACGCGAGTGTACGAAAAGAAAACTAAAGTGTTGTTAAACTTTTGCAGTTCTTTAACAAAAATTAGTTTTAATCAGTATTTAATATACTACAGCATATTTTTTGGATGGCAAATCGGTTGTTATTGTGTAATTACAACGATAAATCGTAACAAATTATGACCTACTCTAAATAAAACAGCAGTGCCTTTTGGAAACACGTTTAGAATAACGATTGGCGGTAAAATTAATATGATAATTTCAAGGTTTCATAATAAACGAAATTCATTATTTCTGTTGCCTTGCTTCGTTCTACGAGATTTTTCAATTTACATTGTGCTGTAGATTTATTTTGTGTCAGAGTTTTGTATAGGATTATGTATACGTGCTTATTGCAGTAAGGTATGTTTAAGTGCATTGAGCAATTTTTATTATTCAATGGGAATTTAATATAGAAAAATTAAATTGTTTCCTTTTATAGGAAACTATCAAGTTAATAACAAGGTTTATTGAATTTCTTTTGAATAAAAAATGTATAAGTAGTATTATATGATCTGAGAAAAAATAGAACACAATGTAAACTTAACACTGAAATGCTGAATACATTTTTATAAGTAAATTTTAGTACTTACGTATAAATATTTTTATTTCCATTATAAATATCAAATATAATATATAAAAGAATATAAGGCAGTTGAACTTTTTTATTAATAATTTAGGGATCAGCGTCATATTTTTTTTTTTGCAATACATACCTACTTACCAATTAGAATTTTTTTGTGAATACTTAGTGGTTTAGGATGTGTATTATAGAATTTAATGTTACTCATTTTAAGAAAATGAATGTATATGGGATATAGTAAATATTGATTGCTGTTATTGTACATATAATGTATAGAAATGTTGTAAGTACATAAATGACAATGCGTATAGAGATGGCAGTTTTATTACGCCAGATTTGAAATCCTTGAGTCTTTTTGACAAACTTGTGTATCTATCGACTTATTCTGATTTGGAGTTTACTATCTTAATTGTTCTTTATGATCGTCGAAAACTTAAATGTTAACTAAAACAAGAAAAAAATACCTAGTAGATCATTAAATCATAAACTTTTCCCACATAACCCAAAAGCTGATATTCCTCCCTAGGAAGAGGTATAAAACATTGAAGAAGTTTTTAATTGAATCCAACCGGCAAACTGACACAAGTACTTAATTTTGTTATAAACGAACTCGGAATAACTTTGAAAGTTTTATCATTTGATTTGGTTCTAAAGAGTTACGTTTGCTCAGTGGAGAAACACGCGTAGCATACCTAAAACATTTCATCATAATGAATTATAGAACAATTCACAGAACTTGAATTAAACTAACTTTATTTTAAAGAATGTATTATTTTTTGAAGTGAAAACTTCGTTGTGCACTTTTTGTGATGGGTAAAAAGTGTTAAACTCGCGTCAGGATCACGTGACCTGGGACCTTAGTATGAGTTTGGCAAACTGTATTCGTAATCGAAAACTATCGCTCTATCTCTTTCATGTCCTTTGACTGCTTTACCGACATGAGCAGTTCATCCGATAGTTTTCGTAAACGTTGACAGATCGTTGAACGTTGAAATCAACTCACACTAAGGGCACTGATCGATAAACTTTTACAATGTTAGAAAAATGGAAAATGAAGTATTTAGAAAAAATCCACCCGTCTCACAACTAGCTCCGATGGGACTCGACCCACGACCTTTCGCTTTCCGGGCGACTGCTCTAACCACTGAGCTACGGAGTCGTTACGAGAAGCGTCGAATTTATCCAATACTTCTTACTCGCTGTATAGTCAGCGTTTATTTCATCAATGTGGAGATATTACTACCCTCTCAGTATTGGATAAATTCGACGCTTCTCGTAACGACTCCGTAGCTCAGTGGTTAGAGCAGTCGCCCGGAAAGCGAAAGGTCGTGGGTTCGAGTCCCATCGGAGCTAGTTGTGAGACGGGTGGATTTTTTCTAAATACTTCATTTTCCATTTTTCTATTATAAAAATTGCATTGTGAATGCAAAAAACTAAAAATTAAAATAATTTTACAATGTTATTAGAATACGAAGGCAAATTTCGCCACCGTTTCCAAAGTTGTGATAGCTCAGGTTAGTTAGAAAACGGGCGGCATTGAAGTCAGACGTCCTCGGTTCAAATCTAGTCCATATTTTTTCTTTTTTTTGTCAAATTCCTTTTTTTTTGTGAAAAAGTCGGGAGCCCTTTTCACTTCTGCCGGCACTCCCGGAGTGCAACCCGTGGTTTTTTTTTGTAATAATAACCATTCCAACTCTCTTGGTTTTGGTAGTTTTACTAATTTGATTGTATTTGTCTCCTCGTATTATAAGATTTGTAGTGACTACCTTGTAGGACTTTAAAATACCTCTGAGTAATAAAAACGAAGATAATATTTACTAACCATCAGTGTAAATAGCAAGGGATCGATTAAAAGGACTTATTGCTAGACACAATGAGCACCGCAACAGTCACCGCTGAAGTTTAATTAAAGATTCATGATAAATTGTCGCAGGAAGCTGCATTCTGCGCACGTGAATAACGCCGTCCCGCGTACACTTAAATAACTTAAGCCAGTAACGTAACAATAAATTCATGAGCCTTCCTTGCCTTTGTTTGGTTCACGTCGGTTTTCACGGCGCTAATTGGCAGGAAATACTGCTAAAACGATCTCAAATGAGCAGGCGTTTATTTCATGCTGAACAATAATTTATGTTTAGATTTTATGAAGCATTGTTACTGCATTGTGTCTTTTTACTCTTAAATTTTTTCACCATGTATTTTTTATTATCGCTTTCAAGTCAAACTTTGTGGGAGAGCTAAAACTTTTGTGTGTATCTTTTGATTTAGAAAAACAGACTAAATTATAATGTATGACCGACCGACATATCAAAATTGCTTCATTGGTTTGTTTTGTTTTTTTTCTTGGGATTTGATATATGAAATAAGGGTATAAAAAAGCAACATGCCTACCTATTGCTTGCAACATTTTCCCCTTTTTACTTTAAAAACCAACAATGTAAAAACATGTAAGGTGGGTAAGCGTTTATTTACATATGCAGTAAAACGCCTCTGTGAGAAATATACGTAAAAATGTTCAGAGGTAAAACACTTCCTGCCAACCTCAACTAAATTATAAGGGCGGGCGGCGTCCATAAATATAACCTTACTAGTGTTGTATAGCATAACAGCTTTGGTTATATAAATCTTACAAACTTTAGTTTGAATGCTAGACTGAATTTTCATGGATTCATGCAATCGAATCATAGTTGAATGTACGTAATTTTTTTTTCTATCACCATTATAACAATCCATATTTAAATTACAAAATTAAAAACTACTAAAGTACGTTTTATAATTCGGTGCAAAAAAAATGTTACTTTCACTTTTGAGTATGGCAACAGGGTGCCGTATACCTTTTTCTTCATGTCTATTTTAAACCAAATTTATTGTGAGGTTTTGGTATTACAGATTTTGTTAAAATCTACTTATAAGAACTATATCTTGGGTTAAAGCGCATAAGATAATGCAATATGGGTTAGATAGTAATAGTAGAGACAGAATAGTAACAAGTGACAACGGTTCAAACTTAACATTAAACAAAAACAATAACAGAAACAACAAGAAATCTACGAAATAATGTAAAAGAAGCACTGTACGCGAAGCGGATTCCTCTTCTTCGAGGAATCCGCTTCTTCGCACTCTTTACGTGGGCTCCTGCCCACGTAAAGTAAACAAAATACAAATCAAAATCAATCAAATAATCACACACATGTTAAAGTAGGTTTGTCACCCCTGCGTCACAAATATTTTGTGCCTGCGTGTTAGCCAGTTCGTGAAAAAAATATCCATCTAACATCCCTTCGAAAAGTTATTTTGTTGTTTACGTAAGAGTAATTTCCATTTTTTTACTATTATTAGTAATGTTAAACAAATATCTATCCAGTCAACGCATATTTTGGATTAACAGCAATGTCTTTCACAAATAAAGAAATCTACAGAATGTGAATATAGAGTTTTAATATGGTAATATTGTTTTCTTTTTTTTTTACCGAATTATAAAACGTACTTTACAAAGTTATTGCTACAACACAAAACATATTTTCCATACCTACTTGGATTGTTAATACCAACAGCTAAACAACCACAAGCTTCACTATTACTTCTATTACCTACACGAAGGCGACTACACTACCCGCTTTTCTAAAGTATCTACCTACCATTTGAGCGGTGTCAATATGTTGGGGTTACAAAGTACGTTAAAGTAATATAAAGTAAATTAAATAATAATACTTACCATGCATAAAATGTCGAATTTAATTTTAATTGTAATTATAATTTTATACATTTTAATGATTATGTTATGTTGTGTGCTATAAAATGTACCTATTACCTATGGACTCCTTGGTCTGAAAATAAATGATTTTTATTTTTTTTTATTTTTTTATTTTTTAAAGACCATGACATCGTTTAATTATGAAAAAACTATCTTCTCTATGTGACTTGTTAATAACATCAGCTTACAAGCTGTAGTCGCTTCACTATTACTACTATTACGCGAAGGCGGGCGGGACGCATAAATATGACAACACTACCCGCTTTAAAGTACCTACCTACCACGCGAATGGTATTGTGGTTTTGCTGTGGTTACAAATTATGATATAGACACGACAAAATTTTATTGGCAATAATTAATAATTGTTTTCTGTAAAAGATTAATGGCGCTTAGTTCAGAAATCAAGAAAATATATAGATACTCACATTCGATAATATATAGAAACGGCTTGACTGATTTGAATACTGTTTTATTTGTTTTGTTCGCTATAGTTCAGAGGTAGCTTATATAAAAGATAATGGCGAAAATCCTAAAGAAAAGCTTAAAATATTGTAAAATAAAAATGGTGCACATAAATTTGAAATCTGAAATTGCATATTTAGAAATAATATTAACGTCTATCATACCTAGTCTAATTGGATTTGGGTCCTTTGTTGTGGTGCAGCGGGTCTCTTAAAGCTATTTCAAAGACACCTCATTCACGGAACCGGCATCCAGAGAGAGAGGAAATAAAGTTATGATTTATGCAGTGAAATATGTAGCAGTAGGAACGGAGACGCTCGCGCCTCTTGTCGTTGACAATATAAATCCTGGCTAAGCGAGGAAACAATTGATTGTAAATTTTGTTCTGTTTTGTAATATTGTTCGTGTTCAGTGATTATGTTTAGTCCAATTTAATTTGTTTTTGTAGCGTTTTTGTTTAAGGAAATTCATGGAAGTGCAGGCCAAACCCGAACTCAATTTATATGTATGTAAATGCTTATTCAATAAAGCAATTAACGAAATAAGAAAGAATAAACGCGATGTTTTCATCCATAATGATATATGTTTATGTAAAGCTAGTCTTCCGCCCGCGACTTCGCCCGCGTGATGAACACGGCGTTATACCGCAGGAATGTGTTCTTTTTCCGGAATAAAAAGTAGCCTATGTCTCTCTCCATCTTCCAAAATTGCCCCACACCAAAAATCACGTCGATCCGTTGCTCCGTTTTGACGTGAAAGACCATTGATTTAAATTTACGTCAAAAGTTTGACAGCTGGTTTGTATGGGAAAAGAAAAGAGTTGTTTTCACTATTTTCTCGCAATTTTTTTTATGTTATTTTTCTACATAAAAACCTTCAGTGTGCCTTAGGGCACTCATAAAAAAAATTGCCAAATTGGTCCGGCCAGTTCAATTAGAATTCTATTTAAAGTAAGTAGGTACCTATTCTTTAGTTAACAGTTTAAATTCTGACGTTAAAACAAGGTTTAAGTCACAAAAGAAGGTAAAGTAGCTGCAACGAATGTGAAGTTACACGCTATAACTTACACCCTTAATGCGAAATGAAAAGCAAAGCTCGGAAACTGGCTGTTAGATAAAACATACGACTGCACAGTTCTCAAGTTCATTGTTGAGTTGGTTCACGTTGCGGCCCAGAAAGTTTTCAAACACGGCCTTATGATCCTAACGATCAATTTATTTAATTACGCCACTTGCTTGCCGCTAATGAAAAGCTTGCAGTTTCAAAGAGCCATGGGCGGCATGTGAATACGTTCCTTTGTTTTCAATTGTTTTAAAAATAAATTGTACTTAGTTCAAATTGAAAATTCAAACCCAAAGTTTCTAAAATCAGGGGGCCGATTCTCAGGCAATCGAGAAAAGTTCACTTTTATATGCTCGAAATTCAAATATTGTGTATTGTCAGAATTTTAAAATCGTAAAAGTTCGATCGAAAAGCAGTCGAACGCTACGAGTGGCACAGACCAATCGATGTTCGTATACGAACTTAGCTGTCAAAATGAATTTATTGACATGTGGAACAGTTTAGTTTATTTGAAACGTTCTAACTTTTCAAACAAACTACTCTGTCCCACATGTCAACAAATTCATTTTGACAGCTAAGTGCGTATACGAACATCTATTGGTTTCACCCATGAAGCTCGACTTAATACTGAGGTAACTGGAGAGTGCAGTACGAACAATTTTTTGAATACCACAAATAACACAGTGGCTGTCTTCCGTCTCACCTACACTTTAAAAAAATACGTATGGTCATATGAGACAGCTGACAGCCACTACATACATAAATGTCAAATTTGCTGGCGACACTTTTTTATTCAGGGTGAGAGCTCCAGTTACCTCAGAGTATTAAGTCAAACTTCATGGTTTCACCACTCGTAGCGTTCGACTGGTTTTCGATCGAACTTTTTCGATTGTGAAATTCTGACAATACAAAAACATGACAAAAACTGTGTTAAATTTGAATTTCGAGCTTATAAAAGTGAACTTTTCTCGATTGCCTGAGATTCGGCCCCCTGGTACACATTTGAAGTTCGTAAAAGTAGCTTTAGCTAGTTATCTGATTTCGGGGAAATCGTGCTGAATAGGTCGGCATAGGTAAATTAATGTTGATGACAAATGATAATAAAAATCTCTATTGCTCCTTACCGAATTAAAATTTTTATTTTAATTTTTAATTACTAGAGTATTTTAATGGAATCAACTATGAATAGATCCGTTGTTTTAATAGTGAGTGTAATCTGTTTCTTATCTATTTATAATTACACATCTAATAATGTATCTAACTACGTCAGTAGATAAAATATAGACTTTAAACCGTAGGATATCAAAAACTATACATCATATAAAATGTACTTTTGACCGTAGTGTAGGTATCTAAATGTACATATCGCCGAAACTGTTTTTATCAATAGCTCGGTAACTTTTGACGCAACTATCCTTGGTCGAGTTTGGGGCGGATTACCGTCCGTTGCGGCCGAGTGGGCCTCCAGTTATCTCGGCCCGTGACACCGGCCTGTTCCTTAGCTCGATTTGACGGAGGTCAAGCGTGGCCCACCTCGATTAGAACTCAGCTGGATTTGATTACGACACCCGGAAGCTACGGATTATGCCACCCCCGTCCGAATATTATGTGCAATACCCAGATTCACACGCGACACGTCAGAGTCGCATCAATATTCAAAGGTGCTTATATTATTATGATGTCCACTTCGTATTGAGATTTATTGATTGTTTTGGATTGCATATTATTATTATAACATTTTGTTTATTTATTTTTATTTTTTATTTATGTTAAGGAAAACTTACAGCTAGTTAACAGTGTAAATGTAACTATATTACTGAGGGCCATTTAAAAGTTTCCACAGATATGTTAGTTATATTAGTTAGAGTTTATTTTAAGAAATTTAAGGACACTTATGTTTGCCGTTACTGTAAACAGGAGAGTAGGGAAAGGTCCAGGCTTCTTCTGTGTAAGTGCGAGCGCCTAATCTACAAACGCAGTATCCATCTGGGTCTATCTATTATACATTATACATAGTAGTGTCGACTAGACTCTCCTTTGTGGTACCAGATAGTAACAAAACTAAATTTTAATAGATATTTTTCCATACACAATCAGTTTGCTGTTACATTGTGACGTAAAACTGACGCTAATCTACCATAGCAGAAGTAAACAATCATCAGTAAGTCCTCTACGTGCTAACCGGCAGGCCAGCAGGGTGAGTGCACAGAGCCGAGGCAGGGTGGGCCGCGGGCCGTTGTGTGTCACGTGACCTTTTATGATTCAATTGTCTTTGGCCGCCGGTTTTGACCGTCTTCAACTGGCTGACAGGCGGCATCACGCGGCGCGGGACGTCAGGACCCCAATAAAATTAACACGTACACAATCTGACGGGCAGCGGTTAAAACGTTTATCTGCTTTGATCATTAACATACACGTTGGAGCACGTAGCCCTTTATGCCAGTACTTTACATGACATTTTGGGGACTCTTGTACATTGTTTTGTAGTGAAATGTGTGTGACATAAATTGTCAACATTAAAAAGATTATGTTTAGGGCATAAACTTATTTATACTAAACATTGAAACATAAAAAAAGTAATTTTATTAAATTAAACTATAACTTTACAAACATTTTAGTTTATAGTAAGTATTTATGCAATCTTAAATATTTATAAATAGCAACGCCACAGAAACGCTCTCTAGAGAAACTAGAAAGAAAGGATAAATAAATTAAGAAAATATTATTTAAGTCCTACAATTCTCACAAACTAGCTGTTCTTGAGAAATATGTTGCAAAAAAGGCTATCAGTGATAATTTGAATAGCTCCAATCAAACGGGCCAAGCGGTCGGTATGCAAGCGGTGTCTAATGTAATGCAACTAAACTGCAAGCGAGCAATGGCCCAGAACCGGATTCCGGACGGGCATTTAGCGTCGATCTCCAGACGTTCGTGTTCGGCTGTTATGTATCTGCACACTTACCGATACTAGCGTGCCTTGGGTGCTGGTTTACATAATTCAACGGCCTAGGTATACTTATCAACTAATGTAATAGTTGCAACAAAATGTTTTGAAGTAGCGCAAGCCCCTTTTGAAAGAAAAACCTTAAGTAGTTATTAAATAAAAATAAATAAACAACTTTTTACAATCACACCAATTATCTAAGCCCATGGAAATTTAATAAAGTAACTGTGTCATGGAAAACTTGATAACGGATAAATATATACTTACTTAAATACTTCATTTTTGTTTGTAAATCTTCTATCAACAATAACAAACACTTAGTTGTAAATACATGCGTAATAAACATAGAAGACACCCAGACCTAGACAAATAGACATGTTCATGCACACAAATATTTGTCTTGTTGGGGCGGGGATCGAACCCGAGACCTCTAGCGCAGGAGGCAAGTATCCTACCCCTGCGCTAAATCGGTCGATTGTGGATCTAGATGTGGATGACATCCGTAGCTTATACCCAGGTGGACCACGGGAAATATATTTTTTCCGTAGCTTACCCAGGTGGACCACGGGAAATATATTTCCCATGGTCCACCCAGGTGGACAACGCAGATGGAACACGGGCAATAAACGGCGCAAGCATATGGAACCTGGAGTATTAACCAATTTAATTTTGTGCTAACTTAGTTTTTATAACTAAGCAAGTCTTTTTTTCATCTTCAATGATTGTGGTGAGAGTGAGACAATTAACAATCTGATTCAACTTTAACTGAGACAACGGATGAACGTACTGCCACACGAGTAAATACCCTGCTAAAGATCAGTGTTGATATATATAAGGTAACATACTTCAACTATTAAAATTACAAGTTATGGATAGATACCGTACAATAATTCTCGGTTACATAGCATACAGCTTTCGCTGTGATGTGAAACAGAGAACTACAGTTGAGACTTGCCTTTTATTTTGTTACAGCTACCCGTAATTTTCGACAAATGGATAGATAGATTATTTTAGATAGTTTATAAGCTGATACATTTCAATTTTGTCATCGTAGCATTCTTAAATAATATTTAGCTAGTATAGTATGTAGGTACTGTTGAAGCATAAAATACCCTCAAACGGATCAGATAAGGCTTTACTAGTAGGTAGTTACTTTTACTAAGTGGTCATATATTATACATGTATGACCGCTTAGAAAAGCCAAAGAATACAAGTAAGTATGTGCGAGTATTATGTGGTGGTACCTAAGTAGGCTCACAAAGGTCATTTTTGGACTTTGCAGATGCAATCTGTCAAAAGTGTGTTTTATCATTAGTGATCATTAGTTCGCCTATACTTAACTGTATTTATCATAACCCATTGTGTACTTGTGATGGAAACTGACCTTAGTCATACCATGTTAAGGTCATTTTTCAATTTGACGACTCTGTATGAAATAAAACATGGAGAAAAAAACAACCCTTGGAGTTTCTTGCCGGTTCTTCTCCAAGGCCTCCCGCTGTACGGGTTTGCGAACCGATGGCGTAGCTTCTATGACGTTCACAAGTATTGTAAATAACAATCTAAATTGAATAAACAAATTTGAATCTTGAATCTTGAATCTTGAATCTTATCTGTTAAGTAATAAAGGCGTACATACACAGTCAACTTACTTAAACTTAAAATTGCACATTTCCTGTAAATCAAGCCAAATGTGACGTCACGACCACATCAAGCAATTTTATTAGGGGCGGTGGCAAAATGTCAAAATGTAAGAATCTGTTACTTAGATACGGCCAAACAATACCACGAAATATGGAGCAACATTGCTTCACTTAATCGCTCCAGATTGGTGAATTACAGTTGCCAGGTAATTATTGCCAAAAAAATTGCCGTGTTCGCGCGCCTTCAGTTTAAGATCGCGTATGCAGTTAAAACAAATTGTCGATCCCACTAGTGGAATGTAATCTAAACTACAAAGTGTTAATGACACACATTAAGCTCACGGGACTACGACACGTTTTATGAGGCCCTTCGTTACAATCGCCCGGTATTAAGGACGTGCCAGAAAAGAATTCATTATTAAATACTTCAGACTCCGGCTGTCTCAGTTAATGTGGGCCAAGATTTAAAGCAAACGTGCTTACTCGCTGAAACGGAAAATATCGCTTAAACTCAGTTAGGGTTCACTGTACCTGGATTTTCTTAGTTAGATGCCTAATAAATTTTACTAAGCGGAAAGTTAAAATAACTTCGTTTTACTTGTAGCTGTAGTTACTATAATACTATGAAAAGTCAAAATGCAAATTAAGTCCGAATCTAAGATAAGCGGCATAGTGCAAGGAAACTACAAATAACAGTAGTATCACAATTGAATACCTACTTCATTAAATATAAGTATTTTTAATGGAAACCTCCAGCAAAGAATACTTTAATATTATAGACCGGGCGGAAACGACAATTTTGACTGTCTATCTTGCCATGGTATTTACTTTAATAGACACTGGTAGGTAATAAATGGTAACATAAGTAAATGATAATAACCATATGTTTGTGAAAATCTAAAGAAAAAGAAATCTCATCAAAGACTTTAAGTATGAACATAAACTAACAAAGTCTAGTTCTACAAACAATCTTCTATAGAAATGATTATGAAGCGTAAGAAGCCCGCTATAATTTCAAACTTAGGAAAAATATGTTTTATATTCCTTGAAGAGTAGAACAAACTCGAGCTTTAGCTCGCAAGCGCCGGCCGCCGCCATAAAACATGCACATGGCTGCGGTGGACTGCAACTGCAACACTTGACTACAACCGGTATTTTCCTCCGGCACTCTTTTGAATTTTATGACAAGTCAACAAGAGCGGATTCGAGTATGTAGTGTGTCATGGTTTTTTGCATCAAATTATGTCGCCTGTCGGAAAAAAAGAGTTAGAAATGCAATTATGAGTAAACATTCTATTCTACAAATATAATATATGAGAAAGTAATGAGAATGTTTTTTACTTTTCACGCCTTTTTACTGAATGAGTCTAGATCAATTTAGCGAGCGGCGCCACTATTAAACATGAATTTGGCTGTGGTCGACTGCGACCATAGTATTTTACTCCAGTACTCTTTTGAATTTTATTACAAGTCAACAAGAGCGGAGTTTGTAGTCAGACCCGTTTTTTGCATCAAATTACTTATGTCAGCTGTCGGAAAAAAAGAGTTAGAAATGCAATTATGAGTAAACATTATATTCTACAAATATTATAAATGAGAAAGTAATGAGAATGTCTATTATTTTTCACGCCTTTTTACTGAACGAGTCTAGATGAATTTAGCGAGCGGCGCCACTATTAAACATGAATTTGGCTGTGGTCGACTGCAACCGTAGTATTTTACTCCAGTACTCTTTTGAATTTTATTACAAGTCAACAAAAGCGGAGTTTGTAGTCGGACACGTTATTTGCATCAAATTATGCTGGTTATCTGAAAAATTATTACTTCGCATATTCACTTTATTAAAATTCTTTTTCAAGGCTATTCTACTAATATACCTCCATGAGAAAATAATGAGGATTTCACCGGTATTGATGAATTTTCGCTAAGATTTAAATAGGTAGCAAATAAAAAATACGTCTTCGACATACAATTTATTCTCGTGAATACTAATCTTAAGAAAAGACCAAAGCCAGAGATTTTTGTCAGTAATACGCCTGCTGTAAGATAAGAACCCAACTATTAAATCCTCGTTAACTTTCAAAAACATATTCATGAAGCTTACTTATCTTCTTTGATTAAACTAAGCGTTTAAACAAGCCTTTATTTTCATAAAACACCTACTTATCTACTCACAATAACAACAGTTGAGACAATGTTTCCAGCAAACAATCCTAATTCGCTCTCCAATAGCCACTGAATCTCAAGGCGCGCTTTAGTTATGAATGTCATACGTAAGTAAATTAGTTTATTTCCTCTAGGCGACAATTTAGCTCGCGTCTCGTCACAAATTGTCGGCGGGGGTAAATGTAGACTATTAAGGAAATACAGCAATTCAGGGGGCCCTTAGCCGGCATTACGGCGCAATCTTACGCCGGCGAAATTATAAGCAACACCTTCTCATGTCGTGTCTACTGGCAATAACACGTACCGCGCAGGCAATAAGTGAGCGGACATACTCGGAAATTTTATACAATCTTGGCTGTCGCAGAAAACTATTAAGCATGTTCGATGGAAATTCATCCAGCGTTTTATATGGGTTTGTTACTATTTTTGTGAATTAAAAATAAATTCAAATGCAAAGCCAAACAATCCTCTCTTTTTGCTAAAAAGAGAGGATTGTTTTGCTTTGCATTTATACCAGTACACTGGGAAAAATACACGGCTTTCGAACACGGCTACGTTTTGTGGTGCCGTGTAAACGGCTCTGCTAGCCGAGTTTGCCAGCCGTGTGAAGAGCCGTGTACACGGCTAGAGATTTTACACGGCTGCCTGTACCGTGTAAACGGTTAACATAGCCGGTACAGACGGCTACTGGCACCGTGTTCATTAATTTTTTTGCCGTGTTGAAACCGTAGCCATGCAAAACTACACGGCTACCTTTTGACTCGGTTGTCGGAGCCGTGGGCACACAACAAACACGGCATCGGTAACGTTGTTGACACGGTACAGCAGACCGTGTGCATAATATAACTCGGCTACGTTAGTGGTGTCATAAATTAAACTCGCAAACATGGTTGTCGGCGCCGTTAAGACACGGTACAGCGGGTCGTGTGCTTATCAAATCTTGGCTGCGTTAGCCGTGTCATAAATTAAACTTTCAAACATGGCTGTCAGAGCCGTTGTATAAACGGTATAGCGGACCGTGTGCTTGATAAAACTTGGCTACGTTGGCCGTGTCATAAATTAATCTCGCCCACATGGCTGTCGGGGCCGTTTAGGCACGGTACAGCGGACCGTGTCCTTAACAAAACTTGGCTACGTTAGCCGTGTCATACATTAAACTCTCGAACATGGCTGTCAGAGCCGTTTTATAAACGGCAGAGTGTACCGTGTGCAAACCAAAACTTGGCTACGTTAGCCGTGTCATACATTAAACTCTCGAACATGGCTGTCAGAGCCGTTTTATAAACGGCAGAGTGTACCGTGTGCTAACCAAAACTTGGCTACGTTAGCCGTGTCATAAATTAATCTCGCAAACATGGCTATCACAGCCGTTTCATAAACGACATAGCGGACCGTGTGCTTAACAAAACTTGGCTACGTTAGCCGTGTCATATATTAAACTCTCGAACATGGCTGTCTAAGCCGTTTTATAAACGGCAGAGTAGACCGTGTCCTTAACAAAACTTGGCTACGTTAGCCGTGTCATACATTAAACTCTCGAACATGGCTGTCAGAGCCGTTTTATAAACGGCAGAGTGTACCGTGTGCTTAACAAAACTTGGCTACGTCAGCCGTGTCATAAATTTATCTCGCAAACATGACTATCACAGCCGTTTCATACACGGCATAGCGGACCGTGTGCCTAACAAAACTTGGCTACGTCAGCCGTGTCATATATTTATCTCGCAAACATGACTATCACAGCCGTTTCATACACGGCATAGCGGACCGTGTGCCTAACAAAACTTGGCTACGTCAGCCGTGTCATAAATTACAATTCTCAAACATGGCTGTCACAGCCGTTTTATAAACGGCATAGCGGACCGTATGCTTAACAAAATTTGGCTACGCTAGCCGTGTTATAAATTAAACTCTCAAACATGGCTGTCGAAGCCGTTAAACTTGGCTACGCTAGGCATGTTATAAATCAATCTAAGTAAACATGGCTGACTACCTATTATGTATAATTTGACTAAAGAGACAACAATCATGTTAATACTTGGATATTTATTGCTCTAACAGCAATTTTTTTCTCTCTTATTTATTCCGACCGAACCCGTTCGGACCAGATAAATAAAAGAAGAGGGCGTTTCTGTAAAGCTAGTTTTATATATATATATATATGTATACCAAAGACTTTTATAATACTTTTTACTACTATTATATTAAAAGTATTGGATCTCGGTCCTTTTTTTCCGTTGGTAGAGGAAATTGCGGAGAAAGATAAAGAAATGGGTCATTTATTGGGTGGAAAAGAAGAGAAATGAAATTCGCCATTTTGAATCATCGGGGTATCGAAGGTGGCGCCATCTGACAGTACTTAGCGAGACTGTCTACGTCTCACGCTTTCGAACCGTGATGAGAGTAGTATCAAAATCAAAGTCAAATTTGTTTAATATTCAATTCAGATAATTATTTACAATACTTGTGAACGTCATAGAATTGGTTCGCAAACTCTACGGCGGGAGACCTTGGAGAAGAACCGGCAAGAAACTCCAAGGGTTGTTTTTTTCTCCCTGTTTTATTTTATAAAAAGTCATCAGATTGAAAAATGACATTAACAACCGTATAATAAAGGTCAGTTTCCATTACAAATTACATAATGGGTTATGATAATTACAGTTAAGTGTCATCAGTATAGTAGTAATGTACATCGGAATACTATTCGTATTAATATTGGGATATCAACTGTAGGTGGCGTCACCTGTGGCAAAAGTCTTTTCTGATAATACAAAAAGGCGGCCTTCCATGGAAAGGCTGTGAAGTAGGTATAGGCATACAGTATATAATTAGTGATATTTGTTTAAATACTTATCGGTACAGGTAGATAGTTTAAGAATATTCCATTTGATGTCGCAATTTATTGTTGCTATCAATGGCATAGTATATTGTAGCGCCGTCAATCTGATTTGATTCAAAGCTACCAGCACAGATGGCGCTGCATCAAATTATAATAGTAGCTTGTGTTGTGGTAAATGTGCTATTTAATATTTACACTTGTTTTATTTGACTCAAACTAACTTAGCATGGCCATATACCTACATAAAAATAGTTATTACATACTACATGGTTCAACTAAATTGATTCACTTTGGTTAACAGACGCAGAAGTGAAAGACATTGCTCTTTACACGTATATTAAAAAATCAGCTAAGTGCGAGTTGGACTTGCCCACGGGTTCCGTACCCACTTAACGTACCGATTGCCTATAACTAGCCAAAATTCCACTATCATTTTTCGTCAGCACAGTAGAACTTTGTTTTTCATTGTGTTTGTATGAATGACAAAGTTACATTTGGGGTTTTTTAAAATGTGTTATACCTCAAAAAGTAATACCTCAATAATTTTTCAAATCGGTCATGCCGTCTTTGAGATATCGAGTAACATACTTACATAAAAAAAAGCTTGTAAAAAAAAGTCTCCGACGAACTGAGAACCTCCTCCTTTTTTAAGTCGGTTAATAAAAATAAATCTTTCTCCATGAAAATAAAGTCCAATTCCGGTTGCTTGTCTACTGTTAATAACCTAGAGTTCGCGCATACAAGCAAAACTGTATCCAATAGCTACGCGCGAGAGTTTCTAATTTTTTTTTTTATCCACAACTGGGTAGCACTCAGCCTTCATCACACCTAATGATAAGTGGTGATAAGGCTGAAGGCGAAGCGCACTACTCCCGGAATCCTCAGTCACTGAGGAACTGGCTATCTTATCTCTAACTGCCGGAACACAATAATGCTGAAAACATCATTGTTATGGCGTCAGACTTAGATAAGATGGTGGTACCTAGCCAGGCGGACTACGAACAAGTCCTACCACCAACCAAACCGAATACAATATGTAAAAACGGGACCCTATTACTGTCCGTCTGTCTGTCTGTCACTAAGCTGTATCTTGCTGTAGGTATCTCATGAACCGTAATAGCTAGACAATTGAAATTTTCACAGATGATGTAAGTATTTCTTTTGCCGCTATAACAATAAATACTAAAAACAGAATAAAATAAATATTTAAGGGGGCATACAACAAACGTGATGTATTTTGCCTTTTTTTGCTCGATACTAATAACGGCAACAGGTAGGGTGGATGCTCCAAAAGTCGGCACTTTAAGGGTTGGGTCACCTTTGATAAATTCGTAGACGCGTCTTATGGAGCAGTTTCAGAACGATAAACAATATTTTAAAAAGCTTATGTTTTTCTTTTTTATGTTCACAATTAAAAAGTGCTTTTGTTTATAGAAGTATTTATTTTACAATAATAAAAAAGTGCTATTTTTCCTAAGCTCGGTATTTGTGTTCGCAATGTCGGCCCTCCCTTTTTTAAATGATGCCTCAAGGAAAACATGTATTATGGCCCGACTTTGTCTGCGAATTTTATTATTTTATTAAGATAAATATTATTAAAGCTAAAGTTAGGATCTTTCATGGGCATGAAGAACATTGAGAGTTCGCTTAGAACAAAGTGCCATTTCCGTCACGCACACATAGACGTCAAATTTACAGGCATTCTTGGGCAGTCTGAGGCAGAGCTTAGTCGCGAGCATGAAGTTTGACTTAATACTCTGAGGTAACTGGAGCTCTCACCCTGAATAAAAAAGTGTCGCCAGCAAATTTGACATTTATGTTTGTAGTGGCTGTCAGCTGTCTCATATGACCATACGTATTTTTTTAAAGTGTAGGTGAGACGGAAGACAGCCACTGGTATTCAAAAAATTGTTAGTACTGCACTCTCCAGTTACCTCAGTATTAAGTCTAAGCTTTTTGGTCGCGAGTATCACAAAGAGGTCAGTGATCGCAAGTGCTAGCAAAGAGCATTTAATTAACACGTTTACAGATTGACAAACTTTTCTTTTCTGGTGACAGACTTGACATTAAAAACCAAACACGTGAGCACAGAATAAATAATAGTTACTAGTCTGGTACCTGCACTCTGCGAGACCATTTAAACAAATAGCAACTCTAACTACAACACGATAAAGTAGAATTCAGCTTGTACGGCTCTAATTACGAACGGCTAGACGTTGCATCTCTTTCTATTGCATATATTCTATCGCACTCGGGCGGGCGGCCCGCTGTAAATTGTATTGAATTGGTATCCCGAGAGATACCCGAAGAGGTAGGCACTTATCTCGGGTTCTTGAGCGAGTGACGGACGCCTGACCTTAGTTCCAGTTTTGGCCACCGGAATAGAAAATGTTGTTGCACTGTAGCCCGCGTTGATGTTACTTCATCTTTCTCTATGGATGTGATACTGTCACGTACCTATTATCAAAATGAATAACCGATATTATTACAGTTGCAGTGTATTTGGTTGTTTAAATACTACTAACAACTGTGCCTACACGTTCTTCAAATTTCCAAACGATATTGAAAGGAAAATATGTACAACTGTTTTCTCTTGTTGGTAGGTATAACCGCCTCTGTGGTCTAGTGGTTCACACCACCGATTTCAGACCAAGAGGTCCCGGGTTCGATTCCCAGCGGGGGTACATATTGTATTCGGTTTGGTTGGTGGTAGGACTTGTTCTTAGTCCGCCTGGCTAGCTACCACCATCTTATCTAAGTCTGACGCCATAACAATGATGTTGTGTTCCAACATTATTGTGTTCCGGCAGTTAGAGATAAGATAGCCAGTTCCTCCGTGATTGAGGATTCCGGGAGTAGTGCGCTGCCACCTTCAGCCTTATCACCACTTAACATCAGGTGTGATGAAGGCTAAGTGCTACCCCGTTGTAGATAAAAAAAAAATACCGAACCGAGATACTATTTGGAAGTAATCGCTTTGATAACGACGATCAACCATTACACATTCATTATCCTCGTAAGGCCCAAGCCATTTTGACCAAATAAGGGCTTGCAGCCCAGATGCTTTTTTATAGGTTCACAAGGTTCAGTTAGACCCAGAAGTTTCGATGTTCAAAAAAGTGTCTTAGGATCTCCCTAAGAACGTTGGATTTTTTTAGCATATAAATGAATACCAGTAGAAGGTTTTACGTGACTAAAAAAGCCCAAATTCAGCATCCTTTATTTAAGCATATGGGCTTTAATGTATACCCAAACCAATTTTTGTAAAATTCGTATTTTTAGGCTAACCCTAGTAGCAAAAATTGCCTTATAAAGGTTATGAAAGCCAAAAATATTACCCTTATAAAAGCCATATTATCGATTATAAGACTGCATTTGGGCACAAATTATAACTCTTGTAGAAGTTTTATAATTACCATATAACTAACTAATCCTTCTCATAATCACCTTATACAAGCAATGGTTTTGCTAATTTGTCTTGTTAAAGCAATAAATTTGCTTTTATACGGTCAATCATCCTTATAATCGTTAATTAAATGCTGCTATAAGCGATTTTTCGTTTATAGCAGCATGTGTTATGCAAGTGTAAAGGTTCTGACGACTTGATTCAAATCAAGAAGAAAGTTATGACGAAACGTGGACGAATCGTGAAGTGACCTAATGAAGGATAGCATAAACTACCTAAGTAAAAATATTGATATACCACTTTAAAAGGCTTATCATGGCTAATACGTTAAAATCTATGTGGCAAATTATTTTCATTGCAAATATAAGTGAGATTTATATAATTTTTTTGATGCGCTCTTTAAATTGTTTATTTTTATGATTTAGAAATAAGGTTTATTTTCGATAATTCTAATTCATATCCACTATAAGACAAATTAGCATGTGAACTGCGTTTATAAAACTCATATATGGCGAACGCCCTTATAAAAGCATTTAGAATTCTAAGCGCTCCACCATATTTAAAGATTTAGGGTTCAATAATTTGAATAAAAACTCTTTTTATTTATAGTTCATTATAGGTACCTACGTTTTTGTTCTTGCTTTCTGGCCAGATGCGTAGTTATGCATGTAGGTAGACCGCTTCTTGACAAAAGATGATTTTGAAGTAGTGAGATGGCCATGGAAATTTACTCATCTATACTCTATACTCTATCATTATGAACAAAACACGTTCGTTCCAGTTTTCTAAGCATCATGTCGCTTAAATCAAATAGCCTGCAGCAAAAACAAACAAAGTATGTCGTTTGAATTATTTGGCTTCGTTCTATTTTAGTTAAGAGCAGTGACTTAAAGTAATTAGACCTTTCGAAAATTTAAGAAAGCAGGTTATTTGAGTTAATTATAACGTTTAATTTCTACAAAAAGCGGTCGCTTCATTCAAAAGTTATAAGAAGCTTTTGTACTTGAATCAGTTTTCCTTTCCAACAAAACAAAGTACAAAATAACCGTTCAGTAACTGAAATTAAAAAGCGTGGTGCGCGTTGTCAATATTAAGTACTTACTTGAAATGCATGCTTTGCAAAGGGCGCACCACGCTTTTTAATTTCAGTTACTGAACGGTTATTTTGTACTTTTTAATCTGTTCCTATAAAAGTGTGTTGTTTTAGTTTTTTAAACTACATATTTATTTTTTTTACTTTTTAGTTTAGTAAATGGCAAGCCATGGATAGATTTCACAGTCGATTCATGTGTCTGCCCACCACGTAAACATTATAACTCAAAGGCGTGATTGTATGTATTTAGTTTTACAAATTCAAGTGGAGTCTATAAGTTACCGGATGCGCGAGCCGAACCCTTACTTCCTCCCTGCTCCATCATCAGACACTCGCCACCAAGTGTAGCGAATAGGTCTCATCAGAACAAAACAAATGAGCCCAAACTGGAGGAGTTTTCTTGTGATCATTAAGGAATTTCACTGGCTTCCTCCTAGCTCCATCATCAGACCCTCACCACCAAGTGTAACGAATAGGTCTTATCAAAACGAAACAAATGAGCCCAAACTCGAGGGGTTTCCTATTTGTCATTAAGGAGTGTCACTGGCTTCCTTCCTGCTCCATCATCAGACCCTCACCACCCATTGTAGCGAAGAGGTCTCATCAGAACGAAACAAATGAGCCAGACCTCGAGGTGTTTCCTGTTGGTTATTAAGGAGTGCCACTGGCTTCCTCCCTGCTTATCCATCATCAGTCCATCACCACCAAGTGTAGCGAATAAGTTTAATCAGAACGAAACAACGGAGCCCATACTCGAGGGGTTTCCTAGTGGTCATTAAAAAGTGCCACTGGCTTCCTCCCTGCTCCATCATCAGATCCTCACCATCAAGTGTAGCGAATAGGTCTCATCAAAACAAAAAAAAGTGGGTTAAAGTCGAGGGGTTTCCTAGCAGCCATTGATGACTTCTATTGCCCACCTCTTGACTCCATCATCAGATCAGCTTGATGGTAGCAAATTATTGTATTGTCAACGGATTCATATAGACTTGTAAAGTTTCAAATCAATGCGACAGTGAGAAGTAGGTTAAAATTGAATTCCAAGATTTTCTTACATTGTGACTTAGTTACAAGTGAAGCTAATAAAAGTGTGGTAAAAATGTAAATCGAAATACGTTATACCTACTAACCTATACTTTGAAGGAATTCCAATTGAAGATGGCGATGGCGGTTAGATGTGTTTTCACTGGCAAACAATATGTGATCTGAACGACTTATTAAATTAATAAATATGTTGTTTAAAAAACTAAAACAACACACTTTTATAGGAACAGACTAAAAAGTACAAAATAACCGTCTATTCAGTAACTGAAATTAAAAAGCGTGGTGCGCGTTGTCAATATTAAGTACTTAGGTACTTGTAATTAGTGATGTACCGTGCCCGGGCACGTTCCCAAGGACTGGAAATTTTGCCGGCAGCGTTGCCGGCAGTGTCCCAAAGTTCCCAGCAATATTCCCAAGCACCATTTTTAGATGAATATTTTTACCATGCAAGACAATTTAAAATAAGACTTTAAAACTGTTTGATTATATTGAATTACGTAATAAATGGCCACCAACATCAGAGGTAAGCAAATATGAAATGAAAAACAGTTTAATATAAGATGGTTTATTTTTTTATTCAACAAATTAAGAAAACAAAACAAAATAATCTTGCCATAATTATCAACAAATTATAAAATTGTAAGACACAAAAGATAAATTCAATATTTATTTATATTATTTAACAAAACAACAAAAAGTTTACTGGGAACTTTGGGCAATATTCCCAATGTGCCCGGGAAATTTCCGGGCACATTGGGAGTGGAAAATTGCCGGCAGTGGCAATATTCCCAGGCGTACATCACTACTTGTAATGCATGCTTTGCAAAGGGCGCACCACGCTTTTTAATTTCAGTTACTGAATAGACGGTTATTTTGTACTTTTTAGTCTGTTCCTATACAAGTGTGTTGTTTTAGTTTTTTAAACTACACATTTATTTTTTACTTTTTAGTTTAATAAATGGCAAGCCATGAATGGATGGTAATGCATTTCACAGTCCATTCATGTGTCTGCCCACCATGTAAACATTATAACTCAAAGGCGTGATTGTATGTATTTAGTTTTACAAATTCAAGTGGAGTCTATAAGTTACCGGATGCGCGAGCCGAACCCTTACTTCCTCCCTGCTCCATCATCAGACACTCGCCACCAAGTATAGCGAATAGGTCTCATCAGAACAAAACAAATGAGCCCAAACTCGAGGGCTTTCCTAGTGGTCATGAAGAAGTGCCACTGGCTTCCTCCCTGCTCCATCATCAGATCCTCACCATCAAGTGTAGCGAATAGGTCTCATCAAAACAAAACAAATGAGCCTAAAGTCGAGGGGTTTCCTAGCAGCTATTGATGAGTTCTATTGCCCACCTCTTGACTCTATCATCAGATCAGCTCGATGGTAGCAAATTATTGTATTGTCATCGGATTCATATAGACTTGCAAAGTTTCAAATCAATGCGACAATGAGAAGTAGGTTAAAATTGAGTTCCAAGATTTTCTTACATTGTGACTTAGTTACAAGTGAAGCTAATAAAAGTGTGGTAAAAATGATTTAATTACTCAGAAAGAAACATTTTTGTGAAGAAATCGCAGATTCTTTCTCGAAGAAGAGAAGAAGACTGGAGGAAAGTTCACGAACAGTTTTGAGAGAAACTATGCCTAAACAGTACCTACTACTAAGGTACTGTAATCGACAGAAATAGAACACAGTGCCGACTTTTGGTTGGGGGCCGGACTTAGGAGCATCCACCCTAGATGCTTGAAATATTCACAGAATATTTAGTTGTTTATTCACTTTGCTACGGAACTCTTCGTGCGCGAGTCCGACTCGCACTTGGCCAATTTTTTCTTTATCTCATCGTCCGTTGCTTTTAAGGGCAGTAAGGCTATAATACGACGCCAAGCGTCATTTTGAGCCTCACGATTATTGTATAATTTGTTTCTGGAGTCCCACGATCATGACTCTGTTTGTAGCATTTCTAAAAACGTAGGTAGGTAGGTAATAAATTTTTCTTTTATCCACTCCATCATAATCTCAAAATGCGTATTTGTATCTCATAGTTTATCCTGGCTGCTAGGGTTCCACATCAGGTGGTACCGTGTACCAGACCTTCAAATTTTGTACGTCAATAGAAAATGCTCATCACGTTTAGTACATTATAAGTATTATAACTCAATGATCACGTTTAACAGACGGTATTTTTATATCTCTCATAGTTTGGCTGGACTGCTATAGTTCCACAGTAGGTATTTCGATCATCAAAATTAATTATAACCTATGTGTTGGCCAGGGCCCAGGACCAATAGCTATATCACAAATAAGTTTCATCAAAATCCGTTTAGTAGGTACCTAGTTTTTGCGTGAAACGCGGACAACACACAGACAGACAGACAAAAAATTTAGGAGGTATATTTTTCTATTTCTTTTTAATGTATAGAATTGGCTCGTTTACAATTTTATTATAAGTACTTAGAGATAAAAACACTAGAAGTATATCCTAGTTTATTTGAATTAATAAATATGTACCTAGTTTAAAAAACTAAAAAATCACACTTTTATAGGAACAGACTAAAAAGTACAAAATACCCGTCTATTCAGTAGGTAACTGAAATTAAAAAGCGTGGTGCGCGTTGTCAATATTAAGTACCTACTTGAATGCATGCTTTGCAAAGGTCGCACCACGCATTTTAATTTCAGTTACTGAATAGACGGTTATTTTGTACTTTTTAGTCTGTTCCTATAAAAGTGTGATTTTTTAGTTTTTTAAACTACATATTTATTTTTTACTTTTTAGTTTAATAAATGGCAAGCTATGGGTGGTTGATAATCGATTTCACAGTCCATTCATGTGTCTGCTGATCTGCTCACCCCGTAAATATTATAATTCAAAGGCGTGATTGTATGTACCTATTTAGTTTTACAAATTCAAGTGGAGATCCACTATTAGTTACCAGATGCGCGAGCCGAACCCTTACTTTCTCCTTACTCCATCATCAGACCCTCACCACCAAGTGTAGCGAATAGGTCTCATCAGAACGAAACAAATGAGCCCAAACTCGCGGGGTTTCGTAGTGGTTATTAAGGAGTGCCACTGACTTCATCCCTGCTCCATCATCAGACCCTAATCACCAAGTGCGACTAAAAAGTCTCATCAGAACGAAACAACGAAGGCCAAACTCGAGTGGTTTCCTAGTGGTCATTAAGAAGTGCCACTGGCTTTCTCCCTGCTCCATCATCAGACCCTCACCATCAAGTGTAACGAACAGGTCTTCTCAGAACAAAAGAAATGAGCCTAAACTCGAGGGGTTTCCTAGCAGCCATTGAAGAGTTCTATTGCCCACTTCTTGACTCCATCATCAGATCAGCTCGATGGTAGCAAATTATTGTATTGTCATCGGATTCATATAGACTCGCAAAGTTTCAAATCAATACGACAATTAGAAGTAGGTTAAAATTGATTTCCAAGATTTTCTTACATTGTGACTTAGTTACAAGTGAAGCTAATAAAAGTGTGGTAAAAACAAGGTTTGTAAATACAAAAAATCCCACTTTAAGTAGGTACATCTGAGGTCCGCGGGTCCGCTGGCCAGCAATTCGAGCTTTGACGCGAGTTTGCTTTGATGGCGGCGCGCGCGCTCGCGATGTTGCCACTTTTTAAACTGTGATAACTTCTTAAGTATTTATTTAATTAAATAAGGTAAAGGACAATTTTTATCTACATTAAATGGCCACGGTAACTATTATACTTATTTAGATAAGGATTAATACTGATTACGCGATATTAGCTATGCAAATAAAGTAATATTTTAAATTAACTCATTAAAGATAAAAATTATTACTGTGAGTCAATCGTACGCTATTGCGGACTTCTTTATAGGCCTTTTTTATGCTATCAATACAATTCCTTAATACAAAAATTTTATGTATCTGACACGATTTTGCCAGCGTTCACAATGTAAACGCTAGAAAAATGTTTGATGGCTTCATCATAAAACATGGAATTTTCTCTATTTTACAAATAAGTCCTAAATTAGAATGTTTTGTATGTATAAACCTTCGGAAATAAATTTTCTAAATAACAGTGAAAACTGCATCAAAATCCTTTGCGTGGTATAAAAGAAGAAAGCTTAGAAACAGACAGACAGAGGCGGAGAGCGACTTTGTTTAATAGGTACTATGTAGTGATATATCTGAGTCCCATTTAAGGGCAAACTCTGTTCAACTGTACCAGGGTTGGTACAGTTTTACAGTAATTTTATTGTCGTAGGTAAAAGATTGATAATTTAATGTAACTGTTTCAGAAGTTAGCTCTCTGTACCATTACCTAGGCCAGCCTAGGCGGAATGTGACTATTGCGTCATGCTAAGTAGTTTATGTATAAGTACATTAAAATTTAATAAAGAAAGAATTGTAAAACAGAATTGTGAAAAGTGACATTTTTGTTTTTTACTTGCAAATCCCCTTGCCTTTGTGTAAAAAACAATTGTTAAAGCACACGAATCGAGAGAGAAAAATCTATGTAGGTAAATGTTAAAGAAGAAAATCCACTTTTTTGTTGAAAATCCACGTTTTTTAAGCACAGCTACCGCAATTTCATTTTGCTCATCTGGCAACACTCGTCGAGCGTCCACGACGCGACGCCGTCCATTTTGTTTTATTAGTTTAGTGTTCAAACGTGAACACGCTTGAAAGTGATTAAGTAAATGGAAAGAGATCTAACTGAAAAATGGTTTCAAAAATGTTAAAAGAATGGAACCTGTCTGAAGACGCAGTAAAAGTTATTATTGGTAAGTGAACAGTCCTTGTTTTTATAGTTTTTAAGTACCTACCTATTTTGATCTCACTCATGATTAACATGGCGTCATGGTATTTGTCATATTCATACAAATCCAGGTGCATATTTGGAATCATGAATTATAAATAGGTAGGTAGGTACCTAGATTCTTGAAATTTTACTACTTTACGTACATATGTACTAGTTTAGAGCCGCAAACGCATGACAGCCATAGAGGGGCGGGGCGCGCACAGTTCGCAGCGCAATAAACCGCTCAAATCGCTCGTAGGTACTTATCTATTTTATATGAACTATCGCACACTTAAGCCGGGGTGCAGCGGGCCGCATAATCCGCCGTAGATTTTGGTTTGGTTGCGTGCGATGCGGCAAACTTAAGTATTGTACGCATTTTGCTGCGCTGCGGCCTTCTGTGCCCCGGCATAAAAGCAGAGAAAAGTTTTACTTAGGTACGAATAGTTATTGCTACCGTTTTCAGATAAAGGGTACACTTCAATAGAGCTTTTAAAGTCGCTGGTACCATCTGTTGATAACTTCACATTATTAAACTTTTCGCATATGCCAGATCGGACTATGTACGCACAGAAATGGACTGAATGGATGAATGAATCTAGACAGGTCAGTTCTTTATAAGCTACTTTTTGTTTTTAATAAATAAAATAAATAAGTGAATTTCGTCTGTCGAAAACTATAAATTACATTGTGATTTTCAGAATATTCAACCACTCATCTCTCATTGTACAAGTAAGACTGTATAATATGTAGTAAGATCTTTCAAATAACAGCATGTTATTCATTGTCAAATACATACTTACTAAAATAAATGTGATAAATTACTAATATCATGATGACCTGCATATACCTACTATACTATTTATCAAGTCTGACTGCATGGGTGGGTCAATCAACTTGTAGACCCTGCATTAGTTTTGACATAATAAAATAATGTATGTATACATTATAAAGTTAATATACCTATAGGTATATTAACTTTATGGTATACACATGGCAGTTTTATAACTTGCTTTACTGGCTTGCCTTACAGTGTCGGTCTAAAAGTTTTTGACCCCTGGCTTAATATATTGGGATGTTTGATAGAAAAAAATCACTCTTTTACTTACAAAAAATCAGAAATTGTAATTAATTACTAAAATTATAATCTGCACATACTTACCAAAATATTTCTCTTGGTCTAGCTGCATGGGTGGGCAAATGGGCAATACTTAATAAATTTCTTTATTTCAGAACAAAATGATCCATAGCATGTTAGTGTATAAGTAAAGCTTACATAATTGTATTTTTCAATCGCAGGCTGAAAAAATATCAAATTCTTTGACAACTCCGATTCCTCCATCCGGGTACAACGGATGTGATCTAATTGGGCCATGCAGCAACTCTGTCAGTGAAGTTAATTTGTTCACAAGGTATGAGCTATTGAATTGTGTAACTATTTTGACACTCGTTTAACCACATTTAACCACAGAACATTTTAGAACAGTAGTTACTTAGACGTACATATTTTTTAAAGGCAAATTGTAATTTTAATTGTTACCTAAGTAGGTATATTTTCTACTTCAATTGTTATTGTTAATAGCAGTACAGAGTATTTTAGAATAAAAAACATTTAAAAATAATATTACAGATTTTTTTCCAGATATTTGCATATTTGCATGCATATTTTGGACCTTTATGTTGCATATAATCCGGTCCTTAGTTATGACAGTTTTTGTATGATAGTGAGTTTTTATTGTTCCTTTGCTTAGCCTCGCACTTTGACCAATCATTTGACACTTTACACTATAACCTACAATTGGCAAAAATAAAAATTAAATACAAACTATACAAAATTATAATTTATTATCATTTTAATTGGCAGTCCTTCCAACAAACGGCCAGCTGAATCTCATCCTCAAGCTCATGAGTCAGTACTCCCAGTATACGCACCGGGCAACTGCAATCCACTTATAAATTTGCTAGAGAAATCCTGTGCAACGAGGCAGCTGCTTAAGACTGGACTGCAAAGAGAATTCCGACGAAGCGAGCAAAGTGAGCTCTGTGACATCATTCTTGACCACCTCCTGAAGGACAGGAGCGATCAGAAACCAAAACTTGCATATAGTGTTTTCATTCAATGGGCAAAGCACGTCCATGATTTGTTCACAAAGGAACCAGAGGCTATTTGGTTTAGCGTCACCCCTCCCTTCAAACAAGAGTTGACCCAACTTTCGCCAGGAGCAAAAGCACCTCCATCTGCCTCTGCGCGCCCTCATGGAAAGTTATATGACAGGTACTTATAACAAATAAATTTATTTATTCTTGCATGTGATTTTTATATATTATATGTATTTCAATAAAATGTGTTCCTGCACGGTTTCTAAATAAGCTAGTCGGTAGAAATCAAGTTCTATGGACACCCCCGGTACTGACTAAATACCTGACTTGGTTTAACATTGCATCTCAAAACTTTTTTGCAGTATTTAATTTAGATTTTAATTTACCCTAAGGTTGACTGGTATTGAATTCAATTACTTTGAGTACTTACTCTTATTTCATGTGCGGATGAAGATACGGCAAAAGGCAGGCTATTTGGCGGGAGAGTAGAGGTTTAGTAAACAAGACCATTAAGATCTCATCCATCGCAACAGCAAGCACGTCGGAAGATTCAGAGGAAATCGGTACAGAGCCACGTGGCCGTAAAAGGAAAAAATCACAGCTGCCATTACGGGACAAGGAACTTGATCAGGACCATAATTTAGAAGGTAGGTACACATATACCTGCTGTTTATTTTCTTCGTTTTAGAGCATTTAAGTAAAAGCTTGTTAGGGTTTCCGTACCAAAATGGTAAAAAGAAACCCTTATGGTGAGACTCTGTCTGTCACAGCTGGACATCTCGAGAACAACTAATGCTATCAACTTGAAGTTTGGAATAGTTTTAGATGACGTTTGTCCAACTATTTTGCAAATAAGACGGAAATAAAAATATTTTCACTTCTCATGCTCTAAAAGTACGCCGCCAATATAGCCCTACGAAGCGGGACTAAATATCCACTTTAGTCCCTAGGAAGTAACAAGTAATAACTTTTTTAATTTCCTTCATATGACATTAGACAAACTCAAACAGCCAGCGAATATACTATTATTTGTGAAATGTGGACCATCTTCATTGCGAAAATGTTAAGATGTTTTTGTTTCATGGTTTTTCCGCAAGGAAGGTGGCGCCATATGTTTTAAATTGTTAATTGTGACTTGAAGAAAAAACTGACCGCGAGGTTTTGGCGCCATTTTGGCGGGTTAGGTTAAGTGGATATTTTAATGAATCGCAATTGGTTTCATAGTGGGCTTTGTGACTCAGGATAGGTGTGGTTTTGTGCCCCAAGTGTCTACGCAACTGGACGATATGTGGAATGATTAAAATAGGTGCTATCTCGGTAAAGTGATGCCTAATATTTTATTATAGTGGTGACTACCTCAGCAAGAATTATCGAGAAGGCTGGCTTGACACACTTGACGCCAAATACTCCAAGGAGCATTGGAATGTAACACACCTACATTTGACGACCGATTTGGCGCAGGGGTAGGCTACCTACCTTCTGCGCCAGTGGCTCGGGTTCGATTCCCGAACAAGACAAATATGTGTGTGCATGAACATGTCTATTTGTCTTGGTCTGGGTGTTAACTATGTATTATATGTATGTATTTACAAACAAAAAGTATTTAAGTATATATTTATCCGTTATCAAGTTTTCCATGATACAGTTTCTTAATGAAATTAACATGGGCTTAGATAATTGGTGTGAATGTAAGAAATTATTATTTATTTATTTATTTACATTCTTATGAAAACATAAGACACTATAATAATTTAATAATACTCAAGAATTGGCAGTATGGCTAAATGTCTTGGCCTGTCCTACAAAAGAGCGAATATTTTTACTACTACTACTACTGACCGCGAAAATTACAGAATTTGTTAAATGTTTTTGTACTAAATTGACTATTTTTCTCGCACTCAAAGTAAAAAGTACAGTTTGCACCTCGAGACTAAACGCCAACTTAATAAATAATAAATAAAATAAATATTTTCTCACAATCACACCAATTATCTAAGCCCATAGTAAATTTCTTATGAAACTGTGTCTATGTGAACTTGACAACGGATAAATATATACGTTCACTAGATCATGCAGACAGATTCGCTGGCGCCTGGTAATATACAATACAACATTCATGTGAAATATATTACATGCAAACCATTTTTGGCTCAACTTAAATACTTTTTGTTTGTAAATACATACTTAATATAGGGCAGGCGTACCGGTTTTGACCACTGTACCGGTTGTGGTCACTTTTCACTTTAAAGTTATATAAATAGGAATTAAATAATTATTGCTTATATTTATTAATGGCGAATAAAAGATTGGACTTTTAGTTAATAATTACAGCACTTAGCTTTTTTTATGTAGTACGATATTTTAGAAATAAACACGTGTTATGTTTCAAAGTTAACGTTTTGTAAAATTCTTAATCAAAATGTTAAGGGTAAAGGTTTTGTAAAGTCATTTTTTTTCTACAATAAAATTATTTTATGGTTATTTAATATTTTATATCATGTTGGAATATGTTTCTTCTAGATGGATTAAGTGTTGTTTTTTCACTGTTCTTACAAAAAGTTGGAAAACAATAAGTGGCCAAAAGTGGGGCTAGAAATTTTAGCATTGTGCCACCTTTGGCCACTTTGGCATTAGTAGAAAGTTTCCAACCTATCATAAAGTTCATTTATTTTAAAAGACTCACAACTCACTTTTGTTAGCTAACGTACTAGAAAATTAGCGGATTGAGGCTAGTGTAGGCACTAGCCTACACTAGCCTCAATCCGCTAATTTTCTTTTAATCAAGTGATAAAGGTATACTTATAAAATCGTAGTAAGGAGCTAGCTGTGATTGAAATACTATTTCATGTAGTGTTTTAGTCTAGAACTCTGATAAGACATCAATTAAGCATAAACTCAACTTATAAATATAGTAATTTCATGAATGTGGCCAAAACCAATGCAAACGGTGTATTTGGCCCCCTCCGCAGAATTTGTTCTAAATAAAAAAAACTATTGATTTTTCTTTACTTTGTAGATTGTACCCTTAAAGGTCGATAAATTATCTATAACTCTACATTATAAATTTTCTCTAAAATACTTAAGATCATTAAGCACTAAGCGGCTAAAAGTGAAAAAATCCTTAAAGTGGCCAAAACCGGTACGCCTGCCCTACATATTATAGAAAACACCCAGACCAAGACAAATACATATGTTCATGCACAGTTGCACACAAATATTTGTCTTGTTCGGGAATCGAACCCGAGACCTCTGGCGCAGAAGGTAGGTAGCTTACCCTTGCGCCAAATCGGTCGTCGGTTTCATTGACTCCCTCGCACGCTCGGGAGCAAAACCACCTCTGGTATATAATGGCTTCGTTTAGTCCCTCGTTATAAAATATACTATTATATTTTTATTTGCAACAGAGACTGAAAGGTGTTCTAAAAATTCGAAGTGGGACTACTAGTGCATATGGGGTATCATAATGAAAGAGCGCTGCTTGCACATTCTCAAATATTTTTTCTTTTTTTCTTAAGCCGCATCATTTTCGACTTTCGTGTAGAATATTGCAGTTGACCTAAAACTGCAATATTCTACACCGCAAATGCTATGACGAATCTAGCCTCGCCGATGAAAACATTTTAACGTTATATTTATTTAAAATTTATGATGGTACGAAACCCCCGGTGCGCGAGTCCGACTAGCTTTTGACCGCTTTTTTTTATTTAATTATGATTTTATTTGTTTTGTTTTGACATAGAATTCTTGGCTTCACTTTTATATTATATCTCAACTTTTTCCACAGAGGAGCTGAAAATTAATGGCGACATTATCACAATAACCAAGTACCAGGGATTAGAATCTTCATCTATACTAGAAACAGCTTGGAAAGCCACATGGTCACTGCGCAAGCGGTACTTAATGACTGTAACAGCGGCACAGTATTTGAAAAAGTTTCCTTTGCTTTGTTTGACGAGCGTTGGTCCACACCTGGTAAGTGATTTGCACATTTGTGATTCGTTAAATTATAACTATACTAATATTATAAAGAGGAAAGATTTGATTGTTTGTTTGTTTGTTTGCATTATTCAATGCAAAAGGCTCCGAAACTACTGGACCGATTTAGAAAATTCTTTGACCATTAGAAAGTTACATTCTTCCCGAGTAATATAGGCTATATTTTATCTCGATATATCCACGGGAACGGGTACCACGCGGGTAAAACCGCAAGTATCCGCTTGTCTTATCTAATTATCTTTTCTGAAACTTTACCTGCATTAACTCTTTGTATTTTTGCTTCACAGATAAACATTGACTTTACAAATCTCAATTCAAATGTTAGCTCCTCAGCACTGTACACTGGGTTAAGAAAAAATTCAGATTTGATTGAAAATAGGGCTTCTTTAAAGCTGCGAACATTATCGAAGCCCTTACGGGCTCAGCAACAAAGAATTCACGATCTACCAAAAGGTAAGATAAGATTTATAGAAACTCGTTCATTTATGTTCTAGTATTATAAATGAAAAAAAAAAAAACAAATATATTTACTATGTATACTAAAAACTGGTTTATTATACTAAATACTGTTTTTTGGACATTTGCTTGATTAATTACTTAATTATTTTTTTCAGACACTGAGTTACAGAAGCTAACTGCAGTACTTCTTTTACTGCCATTTGCAATCGTCGGAGGAAAGACCGGTGTTCGAACTAAAGCCTCGCTGGTGTCTGAGGATATGTTTGCCCCTTTGTTAATGTCAGTTACTAACATTTATTACGAAAGCGGAGTGGGTAAGGCTTACGCATTAGGCCACCTCTTCGAAACACTGTACTTCGACGGTCATTTTCATGCTTATAAAGTGACAAAAACCCATGAGGTGAAATATATTGCTTTGGACCAGTTGCAATTTCCCTTCCCCAATACACTAACGCCCTCTTTGATCGATGATGCTTTTTTTGTAACCATTCGTAATGCCATAGACTAACTCGTTTGGTGCTCGTATATTTTCTTGTTAACGGCCAAAATTGATAATCAATCCACAGATAGAGATAGGCATGATCCAGATTAGTTGCTAGGCAACACCTAGCAACACCCTGGCAACTGTTGTTAATTCTATGTTAATATCAAGCGTTGCGTAGCAACTAATCTGGATCATGCCTATCTCTATCTGTGGATTGATAATTAATTCTGGCCGATAAATAGCCCTCTTGGTAATATTCAAAGTGTATTTCATATTATTGTTAAGTAGCCAAGGTATTTGATGTCAACTTCAACTAAGGTTTACAGTTAGTTACAAAAAAAATATATGCGTATGGTAATTCCATTCACAGTCCATTCAGATGTGTACTTGCTGTTGCGATGGATGAGGTCACGGTCTTGGAAAGGAGAGACACATAACTTTACTTTACATACATACTTTGCTGCCTAAATTGTGAAATTTGGTACAATTACATCAGCATACGAATTGCGTATCTTTTGCGATACGCTGGTTGTGCTCGTGCGTCCACGACGCGACGCCGTCCATTTTGTTTTATTAGTTTAGTGTTCAAACGTGAACACGCTTGAAAGTGATTAAGTAAATGCAAAGAGATCTAACTGAAAAATGGTTTCCAACATGTTAAAAGTATCCCTGAAGTATATCCCATCTTTAAACAAACACCCTGTATAATAGTACGTAGTGGCAGCAAAAGGTTTGTTGGTAGGGTACCTTATTTCACAATTTAGGCAGCAAAGTACGTATGTAAAGTAAGGTTATGTGTCTCTCGGTTCAGCTTTTGTATGGCGTTGTCACACGGAGGTCCTCACGAGGGCGGTAAATTATCTATAGCAGGTGACAGCTACCCTTAACGCAAATGTTTGTATGTATCTCACTTCATGAGATATTTTTAAAGACGGCCCTTGAAAAATAGGTGACCGCAAATTATTCACTGACGAAATGTTTGGATTATATCTGCCATCCTTACCAGATCCATGCTATTTCTTGCCAGATCCGGCAGATCTCATTCCACGAGATATTTTTAAAGACGGGGGCCACTTGACAAACCGTTTTGACAAACCACTTGCGTGTTACACCACTTCACTTTATTTGTTGCAACTAATTATTGTAAAATTGTAACACGAATAGTAAATGCATTAATGACCAGGATGGTGATGTTATTTAAAAGTGTCAGTCTGTACAGTCACCGGCATTAATATAATAATATGATGGAACAAGGCACTCAAAAATATGTGACGCAACTCTATTCGTATGGCCGTTAGAGCGTATCAGATATCTTTGAGTGCTTTGTCCCATGTGATATTATTGCCGGTGACTGTACAAAAATGAGTTTTTCTATCAGATTTACGAGAATGTTTATTTTCGAGTTGTTAAAATTTTATGTAATTGTTGACTGTATACTCACAAACCTAACATAATCTAGTTTATAAATGCTTACACTACTTACACTTGATAAGTAGATTATTAAGTATTTGATCTCATCACATGAATGAAAATTTCATTTTAGAAAACTTTTTTTAGCCATGAAGGTGGTTTTTTTATGTTGATTTTTTAATGTAAGGTAGTGGTAAAGTAGATAGGTACTTTACCACTTTTTGGGCACTTAAAAGTGCCCAAAACGTTGATACTTACCTGTAAGTGAATTTTATGAGTCTAAAAATAAGGTCGAAGTCTAGCTTCCTGTATAACCGTTTTGATGTTCCTAATCCGAAATCTTGTGATATTATACATATAAGTTATATTATTATGACTCGTGTTAAGTCAAATATTTCTATTGTCTGTACAATTAAACTAAACTAAGTAATTGAGTTGTGTCGTACAACAGGGTGTAAAATGCTTTTCCGCATTAATGTGCGTTTTTCGGAAATATCTTAATTTACTAGTTAAGCTACTCAGTAAGTTTAAACCAAAATGATTATTTGTTTAAAATTGTATAATTGTAAGAAGCAGATAAGTAGATATTAATTTTTACATCAAAAGTAATGTTAGTAGATTATAGTGGCCTAAGAGAATAATGCCCGAATATTCGTATGCTACTTATCTTTGGGAGCGTCTCAAACATCGCCCTGTCACTTTAAATGGCAAAAAGAGATGCCATGATGTGTGAGACGCTCCCAAAGATGATTTGCGTTCGAGAATTCGGGCGTAGGACTTGAAAGAGCTTAGAAATACCTAACTATCTTTAAATACTTTTGAATTATTAATAATTTGTTGAGCAGTGTCCATGCAACAGGGTAGGTATAAGATGATTTTCCGTGTTATGCTCCGCAGCGGCGCCACCATAATGAAAATTAATTAATTCTATTTTAAAATGTTGTACAATCAGCTGCATAGATAGGTAACCCCCCTGCGGTCATTCGTTATGTCGTAGAGGGGGTTATCTTTCTCTGCAGCTGACTGTACGTTGAACATAAATCATGTACGTATTATGTTTATAGGTGTACCTTTACCGGTAAACGAAATAATGGACATTAATTGTGGCGCCGCTGGGTAGCATACCTACTCTGCAGCGGCGCGCAGCACTCATAGATAGAAATGATATTTGCTACTTTTTTCTTATGGAAATTGATGATCGAATTCTGTTTATTGTGTACGTATTGGAAAAAAGTAATTATTACTTAATGATTTCATATATAATATCATGATTGAAAATCAGAGCAGTATGCGGGGGTGTGGGAAGAATTTATATCTCCTTCTCGCTCACCCGCGTCACTCTGACGTACAGCTCATACCGTTCAGCTGAATTAATTAAAATATATGAAATCAAGAAATAATAATGATTTTTTTCAATACGTACACAATAAACAGCATTCGTTCGTACATCAATTTCCATAAGAAAAAAATGGCAAATATCATTTCTATATATGAGTACTGTGTGGCGCCGCTGCAGAGTATGCTCCCCAGCCGCGCCACAATTAATGTACATTATTTCGTTAAACGGTAAAGGTAAACCTATAAACATATTACGTACATAATGTACGTTTGTACGGTGTACGGTGATTCAAATCAAATAGACCACGAGATCCTCTACCGCCCAGTTTCGTTTGATACACGCATGCTCACTAAATCTTCTCGTGTAGGGAATATAATTATAATAATTTGAAATTGTCAACAATTTGTGTAAACCATTTAATTTTGAAAAATAAAATGTCAGTTTCTTAAAACTAATGTTTTTTAATTATATATTTACAAATATCAATCTTCACCATACCCTAATGGAAATAAGTTATTTTAAGAGATTTATTGTACTTATTCTTTTAGTAATTATCTTGTATAATTCAACTGCAGCTTTCTTTCGCAGGTGTTCAAGTATATCTGACACTTCTACCTTTGTGCTATACAGCTGGTGTGAACCTGAGAAATTCCTGTCAGTATTCCAGCCGTTTCCCTACGTCCCTATGCAGCTGACAGAGCCGTGTGATGCCGTCTGAAGAGGCTGTATAAAACGGATACCACGGCCACGTCAACATGGCGATCCCAGCCGTCTCCCTACGTTCCTACGCAGCTGGCGGAGCCGTGTAACGCGGTGTACAGTAGCCGTACAAGACGGCTGCCACAACCGCGTCACACAGATAGCCGTGTTGACGTGGCTGAGGTAGCCGTTTTACACGGCCACTTCAGACCGCGTCACACGGCTCCGCCAGCTGCGTAGGGACGTAGGGAGACGGCTGAGATAGCCGTGTTGACGTGGCTGAGGTAGCCGTTTTACACGGCCACTTCAGACCGCGTCACACGGCTCCGCCAGCTGCGTAGGGACGTAGGGAGACGGCTGAGATAGCCGTGTTGACGTGGCTGAGGTAGCCGTTTTACACGGCCACTTCAGACCGCGTCACACGGCTCCGCCAGCTGCGTAGGGACGTAGGGAGACGGCTGAGATAGCCGTGTTGACGTGGCTGAGGTAGCCGTTTTACACGGCCACTTCAGACCGCGTCACACGGCTCCGCCAGCTGCGAAGGGACGTAGGGAGACGGCTGAGATAGCCGTGTTGACGTGGCTGAGGTAGCCGTTTTACACGGCCACTTCAGACCGCGTCACACGGCTCCGCCAGCTGCGTAGGGACATAGGGAGACGGCTGAGATAGCCGTGTTGACGTGGCTGAGGTAGCCGTTTTACACGGCCACTTCAGACCGCGTCACACGGCTCCGCCAGCTGCGTAGGGACGTAGGGAGACGGCTGAGATAGCCGTGTTGACGTGGCTGAGGTAGCCGTTTTACACGGCCACTTCAGACCGCGTCACACGGCTCCGCCAGCTGCGTAGGGACGTAGGGAGACGGCTGAGATAGCCGTGTTGACGTGGCTGAGGTAGCCGTTTTACACGGCCACTTCAGACCGCGTCACACGGCTCCGCCAGCTGCGTAGGGATGTAGGGAGACGGCTGAGATAGCCGTGTTGACATGGCTGAGGTAGCCGTTTTACACGGCCACTTCAGACCGCGTCACACGGCTCCGCTAGCTGCGTAGGGACGTAGAGAGACGGCTGAGATAGCCGCGTTGACGTGGCTGAGGCAACCGTTTTACACGGCCACTTCAGACCGCGTCACACGGTTCCGCCAGCTGCGTAGGGACGTAGGGAGACGGCTGAGATAGCCGTATTGACGTGGCTGAGGTAACCGTTTTACTCGGCTACTTCAGACCGCGTCACACGGCTCCGCCAGCTGCGTAGAAACGTAAGGAGACGGCTGAGATAGCCGTGTTGACGTGGCCGAGGCAACCGTTTTACACGGCTATTTCATACCGCGTCACACGGCTCTGCCAGCTGCGTAGGAATGTAAAGAGATGGCTGAGATAGCCGTGTTGACCCGGCTGAGGCAACCGTTTTACACGGCCACATCAAACCGCGTCACACGGCTCAACCAATCGTGTCATTTGCCGTTTCACACGGCCACTCCAGCCATGTTGGCCATAACCGTGTCGAACTATTGACACGGCTGCGTCTGATCTAGCCGTGTCTGATCATTGGCCGTGTTCATAATTTGACACGGCTGCAACTGCAGTACCGTGTGCAAATCTAGCCGTGTATGGTTATAGCCGTGTTAAGAAGTTGACACCGCTGCAACTGCAGTACCGTGTGCAAATCTAGCCGTGTATGATTATAGCCGTGTTAAGAAGTTGACACGGCTGCAACTGCAGTACCGTGTGCAAATCTAGCCGTGTCTGATTATAGCCGTGTTGAAAAATTGAAATTACTGCAGTACCGTGTGCAAATTTAACCGTGTGTCCAACGGAGCCGTGTCAGCGGCACACGGCAAACTTTACCGTGTTGACACGGCTGCAACTGCAGTACCGGGTTTAAACGGCTCTGCAGAGCCGATAAATCGACCCTTTTTTTTCCCAGTGTACCCCTAGCATAATAGTACATTATTGCAAAGGCCGTGAAATAGGCAATTGCAGGTCGAGTATGAGTTTGAAGGCCGAGCTGTAGGCGAAGACTTCACTAATACGAGACAAGCAATTGCCGTTTCCGCCGAGGCATATACAGGGTAATTTTTTTATCAGTGCACTATTTTTTAGGATCGACTCAGAATCGATAAGTAAACAACTTTCTCCTAGAAACATGGGTCGAAATACGACAAAAATTTTTGGACTTCCCATACTAATTATACTTCATGCTTCGTCCTCAAGATTAGCTTGATTTAACACTTGTAGTACGCCCTAGTAATCGCCAATTTCACACTATATTGAGAATATACCTACTTATAAATTAAAAAAGTAATAAAAGAAAATTATTATTTTTTAAATTTCAAAAGTGGGTAGTCAACACCGATCTGGCTCAAGCGCCCATCATTGCTGTCATTCGCTTTCTAGTGCGTCGCCGATTCACATCTAGTTTTTAAATTGTGTTAAAAAAGTTGTTAGTTGTTGTTAAAAGTGATTATTTAGGATGCCCAAACGCAAAAAAGATAACTGTGAACACATTAAACGAAAAATTATAAGATTGGAGAGAAAGTTGGAGCGAAAAAAGAAGCACCACCACCGGTGAGATTTATCTTGTTCTGAGTTATCGGTACAATTCTATCGCTCGTCGTCCTTATCTTAAGGTACGTTATGTATTTTTATACATTTATAAGTCACTGGCCTTGACATATTATATTGCATATTGAAGTTCAGTGACCTGGTTTTCTAACGTTTCGCAAAAAATGCAAACGATAATTACGTTCAACGATAAAACGGTTTGACTATTTAACTACCTACTTATTACTAAGTTTGTAAAATAAATACTTTTAATAAAGTGTAACAAAATTATTAATTAATTTTAAAGTTATAATTGAACATAAATGCATTAGTTCGTCACAGACTTTTACAAGTTCTCGTATAAGTAGATTTCAAACAGTTTGCGGGCAGTACTTTCTATGAACTGGGACTGCTTCTTACTGAAAATAATTCACATAAGTGACTAAGCTAAAAAAGAGCTTTGTACTCTAAAGTATTATGCTTATTATGATGTGTCGATTTTCAATAGTTTGCGGACAGTACTTTTCTTTTGAACTGGTACTGTTAAACAGTTTGCGGGCAGTACATTCTTTGAACTGGGACTGCTTCTTACTGAAAATAATTTACATAAGTGACTAAGCTAAAAAACAGCTATGTACTCTAAAGTATTATGCTTATTATGATGTGTCGATTTTCAATAGTTTGCGGACAGTACTTTTTTTTCGAACTGGGACTGTCTCTTACGAAATTTAATTGCATACCTAAGATTAAGCAATACATAATCTCAAAAAATGATAACATAATCATCATTATATACACTGCAGTCACTGGGTCCTACAAACAGTACAACGGGACTGTTATAAGGTACTACTAAGTGTAGTTTGCGGACAGTACGTGTTGTTATAACTGGGGACTGTCTCTTACAATATTATACTGACATGCTAAAATTGTATGAACATGAGGCTTACTCTGTCTCTTACATACGACCAAGAGGTCATAGTTGACCTAGACGCACCATGTTCTAAGGGTTAACCTGAAGGACAATTAGAACAAGTACTTGGAACCAATCCCCAGTACATCCCAGTCTGAAAACATTACAAATATACAGGATGGTCATTCGTCGACTGAGGCTCCGAAGCGTGATCTACCTTCAGATCAAACGTCTGCTCTTGAAACAGAAAACATACACTCAGATAGTGAAGTATTAGAAATATTAGGTACTGACCCTACTTCAGTCAGGAGTGCTGGAGTTTTCCAGCACTGGGTCACAACAGGTATTAACAAAGAATTGCGTAAAGAACTCGTAAGTACATGACCCCAGAAAATTGCAAATTGATTGACCCACCTGAGCTTGATCCTAAGATTAAAGCAGCTGTTTCAGATATTATTGCTAAACACAATAAGGCCATTCAACTGAAACAGAAGGAATCGACTGCTGGAAACACTTGTCTGGTAAAATCTATACTATTATATTGTCTGCAAATGAGAAAAATACAGCCTTGCTAAAACACTTATGGATTTGGCAAAAATTATGTGTGATTATCAACATTCTAATTGAATTTACAATTTTTTTCAATAAAGGGATTCTCTTCAAGAAATTAAAATTGATAAACAATTATTCGGCGAAAACTTAAGGGAAAACAAAAAATCAGCTAAAGCTATTAACAAGTCTAGCACAGACCCAAAGCAATCAACGACACAAAAGTTTCCTAATAAGTAAGTTATACAGTTCTTCGCGAAATTTAAACTGGAAGGGTCCGGGTCCTAGTCGCAGGCCGACGGGCCCTCCCAGGACGATGGAGCCTGCAACGACTTCGACGCGTAGACGGCTCATCAACTTATCGAAGCAGTCGCAGTATCCGTGGCAGAGACAGAACAACAGCCGACGCTAAATACGTTAACGCATGCAGGTCGTTTATCATTATTCTATAAAGAATTTTTAATGATTACCAAGGACCCACTGGTTCTTTTTCATAAAAAGGATATAAGATTCCCTTCAATCGAAAGCCGATGCAACCTGTATTACCGTCAACCCAAAAATGTAGTGAAAAGGAAAAGGCTCTTTTCATACACGAAATAAAAAATTTGCTGTCTCTGCAATTTCAGAGATCTCTGAATCTGATCAATATCTATCAACTATTTTTTAGTACCCAAGCCAAATGGGAAAATGCGCTTCATCTTAAACTTATCACTAAATAAATTTATTGACTCAAGACATTTTAAACTCGAGGATTTAAGAACAGTTATAAAATTGATACCGAGAGATTGTAACCGTGCACAGTAGACCTGAAAGACATACTTTTTGTTAAAAATTCACAAGGAAGACCGAAAATATCTAAGATACCAATTTGATCAAAAAGCATATGAATTTAATGTCTTATTATTTGGCTTAAACACAGCTCCTTTGGTTTTCACTAAAGTCATCATGAAACCGGTCATGAAATACTCATGATTATATGGTTACCTATTAACAATATATTTGGATGACCTCTGTCTAATATAAGGGTCTTAAAACTTACAAGATACCGTAAAGTTGCTTACAAGCTTAGGTTTCATTATAAATACCGATAAAAGTAATTTTATACCTTCTCAGTCTTGTAAGTTCTTAGAATATAGTTTAAACTAAAAGAAATTCTAGGTCACTTTGCCAAAATTAAATTTGCAATACAAAAGTTTTCTAACTTAAAAAGGTGTAAAATTAGAGAATTTGTTAGTTTTATTGGACTGTTAATATCCGCCTGTCCCGCCGTGAAATGCAGCTGGGTGTATACTAAATTATTTGAAATATGTATAATTAGTACATGGATATACCTTGTTACTTGGAACAGGATTTCTATTGGTGGAGCCGCACCAAAATAAAAATAGACAAGTATGACCTGGAAGTTTTTCAGGTGCCTCAACTACGGGGTGGGGAATTGCATGTGGAGACGACAGAGCTAGTGGTTTATGGAGTGTAAAAGAAAGTAGCAGACAATAAATTATTTAGGAATTCTTGCTGCGTTTATTGGTTAAGATACTAACTGTCAAGTACTTCTACGAACTGACAATACCACGGTAATTTCCTACGTAAACCGTATGGGTGATATACACTCCCCACACCTGACAGAGATCGCAAAAGACCTCTGGCAATGGCGTAAACGTAAAAATCTTTACGTTTTTGCATTTCATATTCGATCTTCAGATAATACTATGCAGGCAGACCACGAATGGTAGCTAGCTGATTATGCCTTTCAACAAATTGTTGAAAAGTTTCATAGATATTTTCATTGATACGCTAGTCGTTGAAATAATAAATGTCCAAGATATATATCATGGCATAAGGATCCGGATGCATACGCCGTAAATGTTTTTTTTTTTCAGTGTCGTGGTCGAAATTAAATTTTAATGTTTTTCTTCCTTTCACAATGATGCCTAAATGTTTAAGAAAGATTATCTCTGACAATGCCACAGATATAATAGTTGTTCCATTTTGGTCCACATAAACGTGGTATCCACTATTTAAGAGTCTTTTAATAAGTAAACAATTCGTTTTCAAAGCAGATTCAAACCTAATTTTATCTACAAATTCCAGCCGCAAACAAATGCGCAACTCCATTACCCTAGTGATGGTGATGATACGAAGAGGCGTCAAACAATTTTCTCTGGACGTCATGCTTAACCCCTTTTTTGGATAACTCGTATAAACAATACGAAGTTTGCTATTAAAAGTGGTTTATTTATTGTCAACAAAATAAACTAAACTTATACAAAAGTATCAGTTCCCGATGTACAAATTTTTTTGCATCTGCTTTAAACAGTGGCGCTCAGTATGGCACAATTAACTGTTATCATTCTGCTTTGGCTTTAATAACTAAAATTGATATCTCACTAAATCAAGAAATAAAAAGATTTATTAAAGGAGTTTTTCGTACCAAACCTCCATCCCCTAAATTTAATGAAGCCTGGAATATAGCACAGATTTTAAATTGTCTTGAAAAGTGGTTTGCTAACGAAAGTTAGAATCTGGAAAATATATATAAATAAAAAAAAAATACATTGCTCGTTATACGTAAGTATTTGTCCTGCAAGAGTTTTGATTACTTACCTTGAAATGAAAATGTTTCTCTGTCCTGATTCCGACAATTTATATAATAGTTACCGAAAGCCATACCTATAAGCCTGTTACGTCACAAACCTTATTCAAATGGATAAAAAATACGTTACTTACATTTGAGTGGAATTGATATTTCTACGTTCACTGCGCATAATACCCGGTATGCTGCTACGTCAGCTGCGCAAAATTTAGGTTTTAGCATAGACCAGATTATAAAACTGCAGGTTGGTTTTCAGAATCACATACGTTTGCCAAATTTTATAACAGGCCAGTAAACAGCAATTGTGATAAAAAAATTGGCACCACTGTTTTGAGTGCTTAATCAAAATATTTTTCGTTTATTTCATAAGCGATGTTGATTTTTTATGTAACAAATAATACTTTTTTATTGCTTTTTGTTTCTATGTTGAGAAAATAAAGAAGCAAGATAGTATAAGTTAAGTTATAATTTCAATCTATATTATTCAGTAGCCTATATATTACAATTTTTGCATATTTTTCGAACACTTAGTCTCTAAACGTCTACAAGTGTTAAATCAAGCTAATCTTGAGGACGAAGCATGAAGTATAATTAGAGATTAAACGAACTTACCTGAAGTGAAGTTCTATCTTAATTATACGAAGGCTTCGTCCGAAGAGATTAGCTTCCCTCCCTCCCAAAAGTTATTAACTACTCCCCTATATGACTCGAAAAATATAATACTCTAAACTAAATGACAGCTATGATGGGCGCTTGAGCCAGATCGGTGTTGACTACGCACTTTTGAAATTTAAAAAATAATAATTTTCTTTTATTACTTTTTTAATTTATAAGTAGGTATATTCTCAATATAGTGTGAAATTGGCGATTACTAGGGCGTACTACAAGTGTTAAATCAAGCTAATCTCTTCGGACGAAGCCTTCGTATAATTAAGATAGAACTTCACTTCTGGTAAGTTCGTTTAATCTCTAATTCGATCACGGTGATCAGTCCGATTTGTATGGAAGGTCAAAAAATTTTTGTCATATTTCGACCTATGTTTCTAGGAGAAAGTTGTTCACTTACCGATTCTGAGTCGATCCTAAAAATTTGTGCACTGATAAAAAAATTATCCTGTATAGTGTTTTTTTTTTTCAAAATAATACAGGGAAATAAAACATACTTTTTATATAACTCATTTAATTTAATTAATATTAAAAGTTACATTAGCCATATTGGGGCAAATTACTAAAAAAGTGTTATGCACGCCGTTTCATACAACAGTGCTGTGGAACGTTGTAATGTTCCAAATTCAAAAAACACTCCTGCAATGGATTTGATTTTTGTCCGTAAATTCGATACTAATTCGTGTGTTCTTTTTCGAAAATAATGACAATATTTCCATATTTGTTTGAGAAAAAAATTTATGTTATCGATAACGTAGGGTTAAGTAAAGCCTAAACCGTTTAAATAAGACTAAAGCTTGAAAGATAAACTTTTTTTTCAAGTTCAACAGGTATTTCTAGGTGGGTATCAAAGCTGAGATTATTGTATAAATCTTATTATTATTTAATCTTATTGTATTAATTTGGGAAATACAGAGCAGCGCCTCGGTCTTTTAAGGAACTAAAATGCAATAAGTACTTGACAACAGAACTTTAACAGCTTTTGGCTGATAAGTATACGATTACCCTTATCGACTGTTTTCGTGCTACAGCTAGACTCTCTAAAATTCGACTAACAACTCGCATATGAATTTACTATTTTTTTCAGGCTTAGGTACGTGTTCGAATGCGAAGTGAAGGTGAAGTGGCGGCGGAATGTTGTTACAGAAACTTTCCCCTCAGAAGTACATGATGAGGCCTGCCCTTTTTTATTTTCAATTTTTTAGAAAGTTTACGTAAAAATTCAGGTGATTTCGATAATTTTGTATTTACCTCACGCTGCTGTATGTATGTGACACTGGTGTGACATCGTTACCGTTGGCATTGTCGGAAGACGTTACTTAGTTTTTTTGTGGGGAGAAAATGTGTGTAAGTATTCCAATATTATGAATTGAAGAAAAGTTAAAGGATTTCATGCACGTATAAGATGCATACTATTGCTATAATTCTAACTTTATTTTGAAATGCATTAAAAATTTTGAAGTGATGTTAGCTAAGAGTCTATCGATCCTGCTAAGGAACCTTCGAATAAATTTGCCATTCCGTGTGTGAGTTCAGCGGCACCGGACAAATGCTAAAACTCTTTCGAGTTGCTGCACTGAATTTAAATGCAGTAAACAAACAGCGAACGTCGACAACTAGACGCGTTGCTCCATACCGAGGGTCACGTTAAACCTCTGTTAAACACACTACAAACACATGTTTTTTATTTTTTCAGAAAAAGGGTGAAAAACTTAAAAAAATATCTTTGACAAGTTCAAACAAGACATGACTTATAATTTAAAGTCTTACTATCAGATCTCAAATATGTTACAAAATGTTTGCATGAGAAATTGCACAGAACACGGAAAGTTTTTTTCTTGTTATTTGGATTAAATATGTTGTGATGTGGTGATGAAATTACGTTCGCCGCAACTTCGACGGTCAACTTCTTGATTGTGCATAAGTACCTGTAATGAAAATTACATGTTACATGGGACGAAAATACGCGACTTTTTCTAACTAATCTTGGAACTTACTGATCTGTTTGAAGTCGGTGTCAAGCCGAAAGTAACAAGAAAAACACTTTTGTAAAACAATATACACAATAATAATGTGAGTGTAACCTATCAAATTAGGTATAAGTCTTGACACCGACTTCAAACAGATCGGTAAGTTCCATGACTAGTTAGAAAAAGTCGCGCATTTTCGTCCTATGAATTGAATGATTCAGTTTGTTTTTCATTTTTACGTGTTTTGGGAAGTAAGTTTTTGTTTGCAGTTTTTTATTTTGAAGGCGGTTTAATTTTTTTTTTTTAGTTTGACTTTGGCAGTCGTGTTTTTAAATTTTTACGGTTAAAAGTGTATGCATTATTATACATACAAATATTTTAGTTTTATTTGTTTTTTTTTATTATTGTCTAATATTTTATTGTATTTGCTGTAGCCAATTAAATCATTAATTCATTAATTCAAATATCTTGTGTAAAATAAACTGGCAATCTACAAATCAAAATACAAATATGGATATTATATACATCATCATCATGTCAGCCGAACGTCGCCCACTGCAGCAGTGGGTAGTGTAATCACTGAGCATTGGCCTCCCCCAAGGATCTCCACAATGATCGGTCCTGTGCTGCCCGCATCCAGCGGCTTCCCGCGACCTTGACCAGATCGTCGGTCCACCTTCAGGGGGCCTGCCCACGGAACGTCGTCGTCCGGTACGCGGTCGCTATTCGAGAACCTTTCCGCCCAACGGCCATCGGTTCTCCGCGCTATGTGTCCCGCAAACTGCCACTTCAACGATGCAATCCTTCGAAAGATGTCGGTTGTTTTAATTCTCCTGCGGATCTCATCATTTCTAATTCAATCGAGCAGGGAAAATCAAGCATAGCTCTTTCCAATGCTCATCGCTCTGTCCATTGTTCACTAGGTGAATTTGAGCCTTCTTATGAGACCCATAGTAAAACACCACGTCCCAATTGTGATAGTATTTTATCGGAATCCTGAAATCTGGAATTACTCGTACCTATTAAAATCGGAACCGTTACCATAGACCGATTACAACTTTGTGAAATATTTTACTCAGTTTCTTAGTGAGAAGTTCAAAGCTTTATTTAACAAGCTTGATAATACTTACCACAAAAGTTTTGCATTAAGACTGCCAGAGTAGAATTTTTAAATTACCGAAACCTTTTGGGTAGACTGAAATGAGTATCTGGACGGCAAAGTAACCACATAAAGAATATTATTATTAATATAATAACAATTATTCTGTATTTCAGACACAGGATCCGTATACAATATATAAAAAACAATAAAAACTAAGTTAGCACAAAATTAAATTGGTTAACAACACTAATAATATAAATTTGATTTAATATTTAAGGTAACGGAACATTTTGTTAATCAATTTCAAGTGGTCTATGCTACAATTTAAAAACTTCTCATAAACAAATGCGTCGAGTTTTGATCTACAAGTATTTAAATTTTGGTATCGAATATCAATACCTTTTACCTGCCATCAAGCCTGCCATACAATATGAAGCCTTTGTAAATAAACTAACAGCCAGGCTTGTCAATCGACTTACTTTGTACCAAAGGTGTCAAAACTTTGACTTCCACTTTTGTAAAAAACCGGGCGTTTCAAAAAAATGTAACGATACGCTTGTAGCAAAGGCCAGGGAAAATTTGAAAATTATACTATATACCATTTTCCACGTCCTTTACATAGAAGTGGCGGGGATGCGAATAACCATGAGCTCCAACTTATACTTACACCAACTTTTACTTTTGAAATTATAAACTAAAGAACAGATTTAAGTAATTAAATTTTGTGTAGATAGTGATAATTTTGATAGTATAAGATATTTTGGTTTTTGTCAAACAACGGTCACGATTTTAAACGAAGTCGTTTTCAGTCCATCGATGATCATGAATATCCGAGTGATAACTGCTTTCGCCGCCTCAAACAGTTCAAAAGTATCACATAAACTGTCTGAGTTCCGACCGGCATAAGACGCACGTCAGTTTTAGAGGGCTTGTAGCGTCCAGAAAGTTTCCTCTCTCCTCTCACGGCATCGACTCGATGAATTATGCATAGGAATTAACTTTGACGTCAGATAAGCGGCCGAAAGATTTATTTGCCGATATGATGTGTGGAAAACAATCCAACTTGTTGCCAGTTTCTGAATTATTATTGTTGTTTTTAACGGGAGCCCGTCAAACGTTGGAACTTTGGGATAAATGACTTTTTTAGCAACGTGACTTTTAGGTTTATATTTATTTTAACTCAGTCAGTCTGTGATTAATACTGTCGTTATAAGTGATTGGTTTTCATGTTGAAAATAATGGAATATTGCTGTTGCCGGAGAAAAATGTTAACGTTTGTGTTTCTGAAGACTTGTGTAGGTATTGATTGTAGTAAATTATTGATGAGTCTTTCTTTTAGTTTGTAGCTTTGTATCTCCAATTTAAATGTACCAACTACTCGAATAAAAAATATAGATATTTCATCTTGATTAAAATGTCCGTGTTTTAAAATTTGTAGTATTTTTCACAAGTTTATCATCATCATCATTAAAATCGAGAATATGTTTGGATATATAATTTTTCACTGGTTTAGTTGTACCTACACGTGATGTAAAGATATAGAAAGTTAAAAGAACTGTTCTATAATACTTCAAGTCACAGAAAATACATTTTCAAGATTGTATGTATGTGTTCATTGCAGCCAGTTCAAAATGCTAGCCAAACACAAAATCGGTATTGTAGCGAGGTAGCCTTTTATCAGAGTTACGCACGCTCTTACAGGGCCTTCCCGGAAATTTAACTTCGTTAAGAATGAAATATGTCCCGTCGTTATTCCAAGGCTTGTTGCGCGAATACTTACATTTCGAGTTCTCCACCTCTAGTTTTCTCATCAGACCCAACGGAAATAATTTCAACCGAGACTGAGTTATGACAAAACTCCGACGGACATTGCCGCATCCGTAATGAGAATGGAGTCGAGATATGTCCGTAATTTATTATCACATGCTCCCGTTCGGGCGCACCCAACTATGGGATCGACTGTTTTTGCCGCAAATATTGCAAAATGGACGCCTCACTGTGGTAATGCGGGTGCAATAATCTCAGTATGCCCGACGTGAAAAATGTTTACGGGCTGCTTTCGCTTCGGAGTGAGATAAGGTGAGGTACATGAGGTGAAATAGTAGGTGGGTGGTGCAAGGAAGTATTTAATTAAATCTAGCGGCGCCCGGCGAGGCGCTCGCTTTACATCACCGCGCTAATCACAGGTAGGCCGTCGACACGTCTGCTCGTTTGAATACCAAACTACCAAATTGTTATTTTGCTAGTGCCAGAAAGTCATTAGCCAACGGCTTAGTACAGCTTATTATACATATTTTGTAGTGAAATTTAACTATAACTGGGTAATTTGCTACTACTTTGAGGCCATACATCACTAAATCACTGAATATGCCCGAAAGTGACGAATATGAATTGGTAAGTCAGAGAATACGAGAAATATCAGTTCCCAATACTTAGTATTATTTGTATGAGATGTTACGCATATTACTCAAATATATGTATTTTTGTTACAAAAAATTGAGAAGCAGCATTCCGACTTTATCTCTCAGCGAAGACTATAGCAAACAACTCTATTTTAATGCACGGTATTTTTTTATCACCCTGTATAACTTTAGGGATTATTCTACTCATGAAAACAAGCAACTTTTATTAATCTTTAAAAAAAATCAGCTGTTCCATACTGCAAACATATTTAATCAAAATGTATGGAACAGCTGATTTTTTTCGCGATATCAGTTTTGGTCCCATAATAAAAATTGTTTGTTTTCATGAGTAGAATAATCCCTAAAATTATCCTGGGCCTGGGTGATAAAAAATTACGGTGTAAGTATATGCTAAACTTATATAAGTAATAACAAACAAGGGGCTCCGCGTGGTACCTGTTTCAAAATGTAGCCAATGTAGTAATTATATATTTTGTGCCAATGTGCTTTCTAATGGAGAAAGTGTTTATCCATTACCAACAAACAAAAAATATCTACATGTCTTTATTATATTGATGTATTTTTGTTATACTAAATATTAAGAAGCAGCATTTTGTTTCTACAGGCTACAATACTGACTTTGTCTCTCAGCGAAGACTATAGCAAACAACTCTATTTTAATATTTTATATGCTAAACTTATATAAAACAAACAAGGGGCTCCGCGTGGTACGTGTTCCAAAATGTAGCCAATGTGCTTTCTAATGGAGAAAATGTTTATCCATTACAAACAAATAAATATCTCTAAATCTCTCCAAAAATCTAGTAACCATAGATTAATAACTCTTCGCTTCTAGTAACATAATAAAGAGAAGACTCTTTATTAAACTACTAGGGGCTCCGTGTGGTTTTTCCCGCGTGGTACCCGTTCCCGCAGGAAGATCGGGATAAAATAATATAGACAGTCACTCAGGCAGGAGATGTAGTTTTATAATTACAAACAAACAAAAAACAGAAGTTTTTTCTTTATTATATTAGTTGACTACTTTTCCGCTCGCTGCTTCGCCCGCGTGAGCTAGATGATGGTTTCACGTGGAAATGAGATACTTTCCTGGGGCAAAAGGTAGGTAGGGCAGAGGTACCCTTTGTGGCCACTTTAAGGATTTTTTGACTTTTAAGCACTAAGTACTAAATGGTCTTAGGTATTTAAGAAACAAATTATATCTTAAATTACAGATAATTTATCTACCTTTAAAGGTTTCAAATTTATAAAAGTAACATAGTTTTTTTTATATTACACACAATGTGTGAGAGGTGCCAAATGTACCGGTTTTGGCCACTTACTGATAGTTAAACTTTTGTAAGTATTGCGAAAAATCAAAACCAAACCCAGCTAAAATCAATATATTCTAATGCGCTAGAAACCAGTCAATTGTAAAAAACAAAGGTTTATAATGTATTTCATCCAAAACAAATTTCTTAAAATTTTCATACAAAACATTTTTTCAAACAGAAAATGGAATTTATTGAAAAAAAAACTTATGACATAAGGAATTCTAACGGTTGTTATTATTACCTTAAAATACCTTATTTGAATTGCCTTTATCAAAAATTGCTAAAAGTTATTTAGAAAACTTTTAGAGCAAAAAGTGGCCAGAACCGGTACAGTGGCCAAAACCGGTACGCCTGCCCTACTTACTATTTTCACCATAATCTATCTCTGTAGCAATTCCATTTAGATCCGTAAAGCTGTTATGGAGTAACAAATATCTAAACTTTCCGATTTATAATATTAGTAACAAACGAGTAAAAAGGTTAGTTAGAGAGTTATTTTGTTCTATGATTGATAATAAAATTCGTTATGTCATGTGTTATGTCATTACCAAACATGTCAAGAATATTTCAAATGAAAATAAAGTTTGTTTTTATTTGATTTACTTTATTATTTATTGAATAACAATGCAAGACAAATCTAAAGATAATAACCATAAAGAAAGAGTAACAAGTACTTATGCGGAAATTTATTTCGATGATGACTATTGCGATCATAGCAAAGAAAGTGAACTAAAATTTGAAAATGGTTCAGAAACAGACAGTGAAGATATTGGAGGTGTGTGGACTTCACCAAGCGACTTACTTATTGGTATAATAGATTTGAAACCGCCCTTCACATCTAAAATTACAAGAGGTAAAACACATGAAGGCATTTTAGCTATCGGTAATGAGATTTTGGAAAAAAATCGTGAGAGGTTTCTTAAAAAATTGGCACATTTAATTAATGATAATGAAAATGGTTGGATGGACATACTTGAAACAGAAAAAAAGTTGGTTGATGCGAAAGTAAAAAAAATGTATGATGAAATTTTGAAACGTAAGAACAAAATTATGAGTGAGGAAATGTCTAAATTTTATGAAAAATCGTTGCAAGAATTGGAAAATAACATCAAAGATGAATTAGAAATGGTTCTTACAAACATCCATGCCAATATTGTTAGTAACTTGAATTTTGAAATCAAACAGAGATTGAAGAAGGAAAGAATTATTTTAGAAGATGTGCTGCATAAGAAATACTTGAGTGAAGTTAATAAAATTGAAGAATATTACAAACTTCTTTTAAACAACGAATTGCAAAGAAATAACCAGCTAGTAAATAAAGCATTACATGAGAGAAATGACGCATTGCTTGCTTTTTATAAACAGATTGAAGCAGATAATGTTACAGGAACAATGTATGTTATGTGTGCAGAAAGGAAGAAATGTAAGATAAAACAGTTTCTATTAGAGAACTATCACACAACTGATATTTCTGAAAAGATGAAAAATATCCAAGAAAGAGAGAAAATCTTATTGGAATTTAAAAACAGGGATGAAAAAATTAGTAGCATAAACCAAGCTTGGGAAAACAAAATAAAAAAAGTTATACAGCTATTTCTAAAATTTATTACATTTAGTTTGAAATTATTGCCAGAACAAACCACATTTCTGCTCGATTTAGAAAAAATGCTATTTCTTCAAATGAATGAACTACAGAAGAAACCTCTGAATAAATCATCTATATTAGTGGAAGAAAACGATATCGACAATATATTTCAATTTGAAGAACCAGAAATTAAACCTGAAATCTGTGACAAAGACCCTATTGTAATCGTAGGTGATTTAAATGACCCAACGCCACCAAAATATGGAAGCAACGAAACTTTAGCTACTGATGTTGACTTGCCTTATATACGAGTTCAAAGACAATTTGTATACGCTAAATGCCATAAATATGAAGAAATCAAAGCTTTTCTTGAGTCACAACGATGCAAATGCCAAGACATACCAACTAGACCACAATCTAACACGGAAGTCAGAAGCTCAACTCCACCATCAGTTCCAGAAAACACGCCACCTAAAAGTCTATCTTCAGACGAGCAACTATTAGTTGATGACATTCAACGTTTTAATTATTGTCCAGGAAAGAGATGCCAAGATTGGATCAAAAAACATTCATTTCCATACCTCAATGCTTATTTAGATTTCACAGAAGAAAATTATAAAAGAGTAAAAACTATTCTTGGTTCACCTATTGCAACAGAAGGTCCACCTAAACTTATAGATCCAGTACAATTAGTCGGTAGTGATTTACCATTTTCTGCAACTAAGCAACGTTATCATTCAGTAGAAACCCAATATTCTAGTGAAGAAAACATAAATATGACGGATATACCCTGTTCCTGTCGTCCCGGTTATCGTGAAAAGGCATCTTCGAGTGAAACTCCAAGTGTGGACTTATGTGAATTGCTTCGCAGGCGTAAACAGTCACTACGGCACTTAATTCAGAACAATCCTAACCTTCTTAAAATGTTCACCGATGAAAGTTTTGACTTCATTCTTTGATATTATTTTTGCCTTACCATATTTTTATGATAATAAAAACTTCTTTTAAAATTGTCGTTTATATTTTATTCAAAGAAGTCTCTATAACAGAATTCTGCAAAGACTAAATATTTTTAATTTTTTGCATGCACCGTTAGCCAGCGTTTATTTAATCAATGTACCTACAGATTTGAGATTTTAAATTATTTTTATGCATTCACAATACAAATTTGTAAGTGTAGGAAAAATGTGATAGTAAAAAATCACGAGCGCTGTAAGTAGCTTTCAGGCGGGATTCGAACCCGCGAGTCTCCGGGAATCCGGCCCGATGCTCTGACCAACGAAGCTACCGAAAGGCTTACACGCTCGTCGAATTTTGCTATCACTTGTTACGCTGTATGCCAGCGTTGTTTCATCAATGTGAGGAAACCCTCGCATCCGAAAGAAACATTTTTACAAATGTTTAACAATCGATTAAGATGAAACAGCCATTAAATTGAGATTTTAAATTATTTTTATGCATTCACAATGCAATTTTGTAAGTATATGAAAAATGTGTTCCTATTATGTACCTACAGAGATTTACTATTCTCGAAACTCGAAAGAAATACCTTTCCAGATTATTTGACAATCGATTGAGATGAAATAATTGCTATTCCAAATTATTTTTACTTTTTTCATTTACAATGCATTTTTTTTAGTCTCACAACTTGCTCCGATGGAACTGGAACCCACGACCTTTCACTGTCCGGGCGAATGCTCTAACTATAGGAAAAATGTGATAGTAAAAAAAACCACGAGCCCTATAAGTAGCTTTCAGGCGGAAGCTACTTATAGGGCTCGTGGTTTTTTACTATCACATTTTTCCTATACTTACAAAATTGCATTGTGAATGCATAAAAATAATATAAAATGCTTTAACTACTCACGGAGTCGCGTCGAATTTATTAATGCGTTGATAGCCAGCGTTAATTTCATCATATTACTAACCCTTCCCTTTTTACACGACTGCCAAAGGAGTGTATTGTGTTTTTATTATTATTACACGACTGCCCAGGAGTGTATTGTGTTTAGGTTTGTATGTGTGTGTGTATGTGAGTTTGTTTATTCCACTACCTATAACTTTTGAATGCCTTAACGGATTTTAAGGCGATGAATTCCGACCGAAATAGGCACGCTAAGGCCGTTTGTGCACTACACTGAATTTTACCGATCCGGAAAAAAACGGATGCTTGTATTTTAATAATTTACTATTATAAATAATAGAATTTATTTATTTTGTGTAGTTTAGGGTTCGAAACATTGAAACTACACGAAATGAATAAATTCTTACAATTATAAATGATTAAATTATTAAAATACAAGCATCCGTTTTTTTCCGGATCGGTAAAATTCAGTGTAGTGCACAAACGCCCTAACGCTTGCTCGGCCGCGCGCGATACACTTCACGATGCAGCTGCAGTCGGCAGTGAACTGTGAACTCGCGAGCACCCCGCGAATCGAAAATCACTTAAAATTCAATTAAAAATTAAATAAAAAAAAATAACTTATGACGGCCGGAATAAAGAATTATTAAAGACAATTATTTTCGTATATTTTTCATTAACTAAAACCAAGTATACTGCATGTAATACGATATTTGGATTACGATTATACGGATGTTTGGGATTTTATTTGATACAGTAAAATATCACCACACGAAAAAAAACGGCCGGAAGCACTAGATAAATAACTGTAAAATTACATTTATTTTTTCCAAATTTTGAGTACTTGTGTAAAGTTAAATACCCTTTTTTCGGGAATCAGCGCCTTAATGTGTGAGGTATCATTCGAAACGTTAACCCCGAGTAACACTAGGTATATAGTTATTCAATATGGCGGACGTGTGGCGCGATTTAATGTTTTTTTATTATAGCGATATGGGTATCAAATGAAAGGTCTTGCAGTAGGTAAGACAGGTAAGTACAAGTAAATTTCAAAAATATAATATTAATAAATAACTTCTTACAATCACACCAATTATTTAAGCCCAATGTTAATTTCATTAAGAAATTGTAACTGAAATATTTAATTTACAAACTAAAAAATGACTGCCAAAATCGAACTAAATAAAAAGTAAACTAAACACATAACACTCCTTGGGCAGTCATGTAAAAACAAACTCTCATTGCAGTCGAGTGACCTTTTTCATAAATTTAAGTACTCCACAGCATGGTACCCCGACTGCAATGAGAACTTGTTTTTTTATTTACTTTTTAGTTCGGTTTTGGCAGTCGTGTTTTTTAAAGTAGTTTAGTTATGTAGGATTAAGTTTGTATATAACCTATAAACAAACTATAAACCTACATAGCCTGCGTTTTTGAAGTCGGTTAATAAATGTACGGTCGCCAGCACGTCGGGTTACTACAAAATGTCAAAATTTATTAATTGAAACTGAACTCTATCTATTGGATATAAGGTTGAATTTTAGTTAAAGAAATTTGACAGTTTGTAGTAACCTGACGTGGTGGCGACTGTACAAGAATGACACAAAAAGTTTTGAAACTTGAATTCACACCTGAAGATGAGTCAACACCTTATTAATTAAATAATCAGCTCCTTTTCATTTATTTCCTACATTTCTTGTTATGAGAAATGCTGCACCTACAATACAATCATAGTCTTCACTGTCTCTACGATCGTCCTTGATCTAATTTCATGCACAGCAAAAGTAGGTAATTAAAATCTTCTTGTTGCTTTCAAGTTTAAAACACAATCATATAAATTACACCGTTACCCAAGAATAATGTTGGGATGGTGAGGATACAACCAGGCGTTGAGGTAAATTTACACAGTCCCGTAACAAGTTAACTTATTAATCGTCAGCGTCTCCGTTAGACGCGACTTATGACATTCCTGCACCGTCTCGTGTTAATCGACGAGCATTTATTGTTACATCCTGTGTAATGACTCGAATGCCGCTCGTAAGCCCTCATATACCTGGAGTAATCACTCCCAGTCTCATTACTTCTGACATTTTGTAACACAAGTTAAGGAAATGTCAGTGTGTAAATAATTAATTAAACAGGGTTAATTAACGGCCTTTGTGGTCTAGTGGTTCACATCACCGATTTCAGACCCAGAGGTCCCGGGTTCGATTCCCAGTGGGGGTACATATTGTATTTGGTTTGGTTGGTGGTAGGACTTGTTCATAGTCCGCCTGGCTAGCTACCACCATCTTATCTAAGTCTGATGCCATAACAATGATGTTTCAGCATTATTGTTTTTTTTTTTTATTGTGTTCCGGCAGTTGGAGATAAGATTGCCAGTACCTCAGTGATTGAGGATTCCGGGAGTAGTGCGCTTCTACTTTCAGTCTTATCACCACTTAACATGAGGAGTGATGAAGGCAAAGTGCTAACCCGTAGTGGATAAAAAAAAAGTTAAGTCCTTGTAATCCACCGTTAGACAACAGTGTTAAAATAGGATAAAGAGTCTTTACATGTTAAATGGTGAATTGAGTTAGTTTAAAATTCATCTACTTACTTACTCTGAAGTAAAATCAATGTGATATTCACAGAACACGGAAAAAAAATTGTCTTTCCATGTTCTGTGGTGATATTATTTAACGAGATGGACAAACTTCCATCATAATATGACTTAGTTTAGGATTTATAAGGTAACTAGCTTTCCGTCCGCGGCTTCACACGCGTGGACTACACACGACGTTATCCCGCGGGAATGTGATATTTTTCCGGGATAAAAAGTAGACTATGTTCCTCTCCAGGCTACAAAATATCTGTGTCCCAAATTTCAGCCAAATCCATTCCGCCGTTTTAGCGTGATTGAGTAACAAACATCCAAACATCCAAACATCCAAACATCTAAACATCCAAACATCTAAACATCCAAACATCTAAACTTTCACATTTATAATATTAGTAGAATCACACGGTGCTGTATAGAATTTCATTCTTATATCTACACCGCTGCATGTTATTAATTTGAATCATGTTTTTTCAATCATCATTTGTTATGAACTCAAAATAGCCTCCTGATAATTACTAAAATATTCATAACTAAACCGCTCTGAATTTCCCCTGGAAGAGATAAAGCATAAAGAAGACACCGGCCGGATGTTATGGAGGAAAAGAACAATGCTATCTGTGAAATTATGAATTACTGTTGACAATTAACAGTGTCTGTTATAAGATTCAGTGGTTATGATTTCACGATATAAATGGAGTGCGAATTGAGTGAATGAATAAATTATTTCGTATTAAACCTAACACCTACTTATTTTACGTCGATAATGCCAGGAAATTCTGTATTATGTATGACTAATATATTTTTTTTATTTCGAGTGAGACAGAGATTTCGAGTCTTGACAATTTAATTATTTATTTAATGACATCAAGTTCATTGATTGCCAATTTTAATTTATTTAAACCCTATAATTATTGTCTTTATTGCAGCCACTTTTATTATATTGTCTGCATCAATATCAACCACCTAAATATAGGCAAAGGAGTAACCGCTCATTCCACTTTATATAGCAGGCAAAGTTAAACAGTGTTATGCCAACTTGACGTTCCACTCCGGCATAATATTGTGTTAAGCGCGGTTCCCGTGAAATCTGACACAACTGCGATGTCTGAATAAACTCGCCCACTACTCTGCGAATGCACTATTTGTGTTTTCTTTGCTATTAAAATTTTTAACTTTGTTGTATCACTTTTAGGAACTGCATTAGCGTTATTATTAGGGTTTTGGTTTGTGACTTTGATTGATCAGGTCCTCAGATCATAGAACACTAACGCCCGAATTCTCGAACGCTAATCATCTTTGGGAGCGTCTAAAACATCATGGCATCTCTTTCATACGTTTGACATTTTAAAGTGACAGGGCGATGTGTGAGACGCTCCCAAAGATAAGTAGCATACGAGTATTCGGGCATTAGTATACAGGGCGTCCCAAAACTATGCCACATGGAGGGAAAGTACCTTATATACTGAAGATATAAAATTTTGCTGAAAGGAAACTTCATTTTTATTTTAAAAATAAAACGATTATTTGAAATTTTAAGAATTTCAAATAATCGCATGTCTGAACTGGGAATCGTACCCGCTAAAAGTCAAATTTTTATTTTTCTAAATTTTATTATACCGATCGAAAGGCTCAATTTATAAGCATTTATTTATTGTAAGTAACATAGCATCTTAAAATTAAATAAAAGGGAGACTACGAAATTTAACATTTAATGTTGAATAACAAGTTTATGCAACGTTATGGATAGCCTTTTCTGTGACTGTCGTGCTCAAAACAACTGACTTTAACATTCCAATGTATACTCCGTCAAATTGAGCGTTTATTTATTAAGCACGGAACCCTGAAGTAAATTTTCACCTGAAATGCTGTGAAGAGTTTGAAGTAAGTATTGATCTAACGGTGTGCCTTGCAACTGTTATCTGTCCTTAGTGACGACGAAACGGCAGTGAAATGAGCTATGTATAATAAACAAAATGGATGTAGACTGTAGCCCAGTATAGTCAGCAACTAAAGTATTTAAACATAGTGGCATTGTACCGCTATTTAATAAGCTAAACTATTTATTTTGTCAGACACTTATGTGTGCGTGCAACATGTACAATTTTTTGTTGTTTTTGTTAAAACCCGCCCGACTTTAAAGTACTTACGTTATTTGGTAAGGGATTATTTCTTACTTTTTTATGTCATTTTTTGAAGGCGGTTTAATTTTTTTATAAAAATAATTTTTATTTCACTCTTTTTAGTGCATCATGCAAGCAATTTACGTGTATTCTGGTAAATAGGTATGTGATCAAACTCAAAACCTCCTTTTTTGAAGTCGGTTAAAAGACCTTGAGGTATCCCCTTTCCAACAAAACAAGAATCATCTAAATCGGTTTATAAACAAAGGAGTTATGCCTAAAGATACGTAATAAATTCAGATGAAGTGTTAACGAAAACGACAGTATTTTCAAGATTTCTTGAAAACTACTAAACTGATTTCAAAATTTCAAAAAATGGGACCAACTTGGGAATTAACCTGATGTAACGTTTGAATCATTTTAATCGGTTCAGCCGTCTTCGAGTAATCGGTGTATATCATATTAAAAAAAACGCGACGAATATATAACCTCCTCCTTTTCAATTTTCCTCGGTCTTACCCGCGTGGTACCCGTTCTCGTGAAAATATCGGAATAAAATATAACCTATGTTACTCAGGTAGAATGTAGCTTTCTAATGGTGAACGAATTTTTTTTTAATTGGTCCAGGAGTTTTTGAGTTTATCCATTGCAAATACAATACAAACAAGCAAAAAAAATCTAATCTTTCCTTTTTATAATTTAAGTATAGATCTACTTATATGTATTTAAGTCCCTTTCCAGATCTTAAAAACTCCATTATCTATTACGAGTAGAGCAGATGAGATTACTTTGCAGAATGACTAGGTACTTTCGAAAATTTTAGGCTACTTGATGTTTACCAACCTTATGAAACTTTGAATGGACCTTACCAAATTTTGAATGGACTGGGTTAGTTAAAAATGTTTAAAGTTTCAACAGTACTGCTTTTCATTTTGGTTGACTGTACAGCATGTGTTCCATAGCAACGCTGGCGTCGCTAGTACTTGACAATCCATAGACCTGAGAATGAAATAGAACGCGAGTGAAATTATGTATGATCTAAAATGTTTATATTCTATCTCTAACAGTAGATATTGTTTAATGCTAACCCTAAGGTTTTATTTCGGATAAGAAATTGCTATATACCTAAGTTGCCGTTGCCTAGTGAGCCTGTATTGGAAAATATAAATTCGTAATATTTGATAAGTCTAACCACTTAAACTTATACATTGTGGGTACCTACATAGGTACAGTTTGTTAAAATATTATTCCTTAGTAATATGAGTGTCGAATATTTCAAGTAGGTTTAATTTCACTATTCTAAATGTTTCTTGATCTATGCGATCGTAGCACGCTGGTTTTTATGCCAAAACAGTTTCAATCCTCGCAGTTGTAGCCCGCGCAGTGCAAACAACACAATATTTGTTAACCTCCTTATCTTCCATCAATATTAATGGAGCAAGATGACGAGGTGGATAAAGGAAGGAAAACCAGGAAGCCGCGCAAAATAATGAAGGTTAATCCATCCAAGTACGAAGCAGCAGAGGCTATACACGCAAATCGAAGGTATTGGAAGAATTTATTTAATGAAATAGAAGCAAATGCTGCGGAAGCTGTAAGTTAAGAAACAAATATTATCCATAAAGTTTTTTATAACTTTTAAAGCTACATACTTACTCGTGTTCTTAGTTCCTAAAAATGAAAAAAACCGCTTCTGGCATTGAAAATGCGTACGTAAACGTGTTGGTATATCTCTAGTAGGTACACTTGAGTACTAAATAGACATCATCGTCGTGAATATTATTAATGCTACAAAATGGATTATTATAGAGCCGATAGCGATGCATTTTTGATACAGAAGTGCACGAAAAAAATAATATTTAATTGAACTTTTTCACCAAATATTGTTTTTATACAAAACTGAAATTGTTTCAGATTGAGGAAAGTAAGCGTATTTCACAAGTTCTCCCAAGTAATCTGTATGAAAAAGTTTGCACCACTCTCAACATGCCTAAAACTTATGGCAGTCAAGATGATGACTCAATGGGAACTAAAAGTATGTATTGAACTTTATTATTATAAAAGGACAATGGGTAATTTTGTGTGGACTCTGTACCGTACCCAAAAAAAAATATTTGTCTTTAGCATCATTCATGATACTATGTCGCTTTTTGGTGCCCTCATGGAGTAGTTTAATCACACTAAGAAGCAGGGTGCCTACCATCAACTTAAAGACAGCGATTCAAAAATAGCGCGATGTAGAATAGGTTCCTAAAATGAATTGATTTCTTTCGTACTATGACCTTCTAAAAACTGAATCGCTAATGAATTGCTAAATGTGAATGACCGAACGATTTGTGCCCTTATTTCTTAGACTTAGGGCGTTTGTGCACTACCACTGCATTTTACCGATCCGGAAAAAAACGGATGCTTGTATCTAAGTAATTACTAATATAAATGATTAATTATTAAAATACAAGCATCCGTTTTTTTCCGGATCGGTAAAATTCAGTGGTAGTGCACAAACGCCCTAAGACTCGATTCTGTCATGCCCGGAGAGTGAGAGGGACGGGTATAACCTGCAGGTGTTATGTTAGCTTGGCCGAGTTATAAGTCAAATAACAGTTCATGATAGCCAAGGAATTTATAATACAACAGGAAGGTGCACTGCTGCTAAAAAACGGTCCTAATGAGATAGTAAGAACGAGGTCAGTTTATCTCACTCCATCCCATTACGGCGGCCACGAACATGCGCGACGGGCGGCGGGCGGCGACGAGCGAATTGCGAACTTGACACAACGAAGACGGAAAACGTCAGAAAACGTCATTCGGCTTGTAATGTTGCTACTTTAACATTCTGAAATCTATCATTCAAATTCTTTTCTAGGATAAGCCATAAAAAACTTAAACGACCTGATACATTTTTATGCTTAATACGGTAAAACCTAAATTAATATGCGATGTTTTCTATTGACTAAAAGTAATACGAAGCGAAAATTTTACGAAATTTAATTTTTATAACGAAAGTTGTGAACCATAAATCTACTAAACCTGTTATTTAGGAGTGCTGGCAATTTCAGAGAAAGGGACACCCTCACCTCGTTCTTGCGGTCTCAGCTGGACCGTTGACATTTTGTATTGAAATATAAACCTTATCTCTTAATATTAAAGTGTATTTTTAAATACACAAAATTACGGAGTGCACCTTCCTGTTGTACGTAGTACTTATAAATTCCTTGATGATAGCTTAGCGGCTGTGAAATGTCATTGAATGATCACTGAATCGCTGTCATGATATTAAGCTGTCGTGGCTCGTGGTACGAATAAGCGAAGCAGATCAGTTCAACCGCAATAAGAGTTGATGGTAGGCACCCTGGTCTAAATATAATTCGAGAAAAACGATAAGTATGAATTTTGAAAATTCAACATAATGCATAAGTAATGTTTTTTTATAAAACTTTCAATTATTATTCCTTTTTTCCCCAAGTGCATACAGCCTTACTTTTTTTTATTTATTAATGTACTTTATGAGGGCAACAAAACCCAATATAACTCACAATGCTACAACTAATTACATGTTTGGGTACATTACCCATTGTCCTTTAATGATATTAGTCTAACACTTTTTCATTTTTCCAAGTAAAAAATGGCTTTTCACTAAAATGTCACTGAAAATAATGTGTAATTTTTTCACATGATACTATCACAGTCTATATATTTCCCTTCCCTATGTTATGACTACAATTAAATTGACAGGAAAACCTGTCAGGAGGCAAATTAAAGAACCAATGGTGTCTAGTAGGAAATGTCTTTACATAGACCGAGAGCTTGACTCAGACACGGACGTTGAGTTTGTACCCAGGTAAAATATTTTTTATGTATTATTCAGAAGTATTAAAAGCCCTTAGTAATTAATATGTTCCAGGTATGCTACATATGCTATTTTCCTATGTAAAAGACTAGGAGACAAGTCAAATATTTCTATTACATAAAAAAAATCGAAGTGTCTTGTAGGCCTTTCATTAGCTTAATTAGACAGAGTATTATACCAGACTTCCAGAAGTGTGGGTTCAAATCCCGTCCGACAATCTACTATGAGGCTGTATGCTTTATATTCCTATAACATTTTTTCTTATACCCACTTATACATAGTAACATTGTAAATGTATAAATAATTTAAAATCACAATAAAATTATGTTCAGTGACGAGGACGAAGATAGCGATGGAGATTCTAACATCCACATGAAATTGTTGAGCAAACCAGAGAGGGAGCAAGTGACGTGGGCATCACATTATTTGCAACCTGAGAAAGAAGAAGACAAAACCCTCATTAGGAAGGCTGATGACCTCACTGACAAAGTCAGAGTGTTACAACTTGTTTAAAATTATAATAGAAAAATTGAAAATGAAGTACCTACCTATTTAAGAAAAAATCGACCCGTCTCACAACCAGCTACGGTGGGACAATAGGATCCGATGGGATGCAAAATACTTCATTTTCAATTTTTCAATAATAAGAATTGCATTGTGAATGCAAAAAAGTAAAAATTTAAATAAGTAATATTGTAATAGTCAAACAATTTAACAAATTAAAGCTTCTAAGCACTTTTTCTAACAACATTTCTAAGCAAAAGACACTAATCAAAATTTAAATTTTAGATTTAGATTTGTGTCATCTTTAATGCTTTCAGAAAAAAAAAATCTAATGACGTGTGTAATAAGCAGGGCGCGTTGTATGAAATACGCTAACGTTGTTTCATTTCAAGATTGAAGATGTACTTACTTGTTATTCAAATATTTTTAAATCTCAATTTAAATAAACTATTAAAATAATTTCAGATTGCAACCGAGTTCTGTAAGTACATGAAAGAGCTGGGCGGGAACCAGCAGTCGCAGCTGTTTACGCCGAAAGCTATCAAGGAACTATTCCAAGTATGTTCGAAAAGATTTATGAAGGCGCAATCCTAACTTTTGGTTTCAATTTTAAGACATAGTCTGTTTTCTATCAAAAACAAAGTGGCAAATACTACTGGATTACGGGTTGTATTATGAAATACTAGCTGCCGCCCGCGGTTTTACCCACATGGTTCATTCCTGTGGGAATATCGGAGTAAAAAGTATCCTATGTGTTATTCCAGCCTATATCTTTCTCTGTTGGAAATTTTATCCAGATCTGGGTGCCTACCATCAACTCTTATTGCGGTTTTGTTTAGAAACCTAAACTGATCTGCTTCGCTTATTCGTACCACGACAGCTTAATATCAATGACAGCGATTCAGTGATCATTCAATGACATTTCACAGCCGCTGAGCTGTCATAAACTCTTATTTGACTTATAACTCGGCCAAGTTAACACGACAGCTGCAGGTGCAGGTTATACCCGTCCCTTTCACTCTCCGGGCATGACAGAATCGAGTGAAAGAGACGGGTAGAAGAAATAAGGACACAAATCGTTTGGTCATTCACATTTAGCGATTCATTTGCGATCCAGTTTTTAGAACAGAGTAGAGTAGAAGGTCAGAGTACGAAAGAAAGCAATTCATTTTAGGAACCTATTCTGCATCGCGCTATTTTTGAATCGCTGTCTTAAAGTTGATGGTAGGCACCCAGCTATGGAATTGCGTAAAGTCAATCGTATTCATTTGACAGTTCATATCGTATCATAATAAATGTCATTCCATACAAATTGCATTAACCAAAGGATGGAGGGCCATAGCTAGAAACAGCTTGAGACCTATCAGAGGATTTAGTTAAAAAATAGTTGATTTCTAAGCAAAGCTCCATTCCTTCCATTCTGCACTACCAATCTGCACTACCGGTAGTGCAGATTGTAATTTTTTGTCCTATCTGCACTACTGTACTACCACGTACAACGTTACACGTACTACGTTCAACAGAACAAAGCAGCAAAAATCTATCAGAACAAGGAATTCAAATGACAGTTGAAGCCCATACCCATATCCAGATGTCTTAGCCGGTAGCCCCCCTGTATAATATGTTGGCCCAATCATTGGCCAATACGTCGTACATTGACACTTTTGAAAGAACCTTTTCAAATTTGTTCTAGCATCTACACACGTTCCGATCCGACCGCCGATTTGGTCTGCTCCAGACCAAATCTGGACGTGTGTAGCGTCGTCGTCCGACCATAATTATTATTATTCGTGTTTGACGCGGTCGGCCGGATTTGGTTCGCACGAACTTCACTTCCTACCAAATCGGAACGTGTGTAGGCTTCCGACCGGACCAACTTGGCAGTGTTGACAATTTTAGAGGCTTTCCCCTAGATTTAGGGAGAAAATATGTAAAAGCGGAAATATTTAAAGCAGATCAGAGTATTCAATTTAATGCTCGTTCATGAGTTTTACGTAGGACTGAACAAACGAAAGGTTTAATTATGGCAATTTGTGTAAAGATTCTTTTATCTATTACCACAGATAATATAATACTATACTAGTACAGATGCCTCATCCCATACAAGAAATGTGACCGTCCCTAGCGGGCAAAAACTTGCGGGCAGTTTAGTTTCCTCTTTTATTTCGCTAGAGGTCGCTATTGAAGGGAGCTGTGCTTTGTAAACCGAGCCCGTTTTTCGCTTCCCGTCAACAGATAGCGTTAGTCATGTAACGAACTGTTTTAAGCCCCTGGACAAAAGGTGGCGCTAGTAACCGCGTATATATGCGAATTCAAACTTTAAAAATAGTATACGTAAGACTTATTTTTTATTGAGTGCTACTTTACTGAGTTGCGTAGCGTACATGAACATGAACACGCACGCGTTGCATTGCAATGCAACTTGCCGATGCCGATGATGTGATATTAGTTGATAAGGTAGGTACAGTCGAACCAATTGAATCATGGCATGACCCATTTTGCTAATGATTTGTTTGCAAGCGTCAATACTATAAAAGTCAGTGTCAATGTCAACAAATTTAAATCGCAACCTTACAGAATTTTAAAATCTGTTAGGCTGGTTACACAGCTCTTTCACACACCGGATTCGGTAGAATAGGTACCAATAGTCGGGCCGTACGGAGTACGGACCGACCCGCGTTGCTGTGATGTGAAACGATGTTCTAGCGCCTCCCGTTTCTCCGTTCCGGATAGTATTATATTATCTGTGGTTCCGGGCTCCCGTGTGCGGGCGGTTGCGAGCGACCGCGCGGGCCGCACGGAGAACTTATGGTAGGTCACGCCACGAACGAATCACGATTCAAGATTTAAGTAGTTTGACTGTTGTACCCTACCTACCCAATATACCTTTGCCCGAACAAACCTTTTATAGTTTTTTTCACACTTATGCTCTGAAATGTTAATATTATATTTGAGAAAAGAATGCAGTACGTGGAACTTTTCCGAGGTAAACATTCTAAATTTGAAAATCACTGCAGTAATGAATTTCAGTACTTACTTACTGCACTGATTTTAGTGCAGTAAGTAAGTACTGAAATTCATTACTGTAGTGATTTTCAAATTTAGAATGTTTACCTCGGAAAAGGTACTACCCAAAGATATTATTACCAACTTTTTTTCTTTATTTTTTCTTTTGTTATTCTTGTGAATAAAAACAGAAGAAGCAAAGGGACATTTGCACCATACAGCCACATTATTATTATTATTATATAGGTAATCATTATATCATAATTAGGTTAACTTTTTTTTTAATACGGTGCGCACAGAGTATATTACTTCGTATTGTACCACAAGCGCTATGTACCCTTAACACGAACATCAATCGAAAAAACAAAATGAGATTTATCATAGACAAAATATCCTTTACGAGCATGGAAGTATTACCTAAATAATACTTCCATGTTTACGAGTAATTTTGTATGGGAAATATGTACAGCGCCATCTACCGCCCAGAAGCGGGTATTGAAGTTGCGCATTTTAGTAGCAAGTAGTAAGTATCAATAGGCTGTATGACCGTTCAACATGGTCTCACAAGCCAATATAAAAAAACGGCGGGAATGATTTTCAGCGGTTGATTTGATATCAATACAGTTTTTATTGTGTAATAAATTATCAAAATAAGTTCTGCCAATGAAACATATACAGACATTGTATGTACCTACTCCACCAAATAAGAGAGCAGAAGCAAAATTAATAACAGAAAACTTACTGCCAGCAAAATCAAAAGAAAGATATATGAAAACCTACGATCTGATTTGGAAAAGTGAAAAAAGGCCCATACGTTATCGGAATCTGTGTTGTTGGCGTATTTTAATGATACATCATTAAAATAATATTATTATGGGCGATTTATACATAAGTGTGCCAGGGAAAACAATAAAATTTACATTTAATAATTGCCCGAACATGTGTGATATAAATTTTCATAAATATTATTTCGTTAAACAGTTTTTTTTTATTTCCTCGCATTTCTTGAGAAAAGCACTATACAAGCCTTGTACGGTAAGCAAATTACCTTGCCTCGAATGATTAAAGCCCTCGCCTGCGGCTCGTGCTTCAAACCATCCTCGACAATGTAATTTCTTACTTACCTGTCCTCGGCTGTAATGTACTATTAATTAAAGTACAGTAAGTTACAGTTGAACTAATCGATTAGGTAGTTTACCCACCGAAAGTTCATTTTCTAAAACAGATAATTATTGAAACTCAAACTAATTGACATTGACATTTACCTTTATAGTTTTGCGTTTTCAAACAAATTAGCAAAATGGGTTGCGATTCAATTGGTTCGACCGTACATAAGTAGAAAATAATACCTATTTTATTAAACATTGAAAATGAAGTATCAGAAAAAACAATGACTCCGTAGCTCAGTGGTTAGAGCATTCGCCCGGACAGTGAAAGGTCGTGGATTCGAGTCTCATCGGAGATAGTTGAGAGACGAGTCGATTTTAGTAGGTACCTACCTACCTAAGTAAGTAGGTACTTTATTTTCAAGCTATAGTAAATAAAGTAGGTAGGTAGGTAGTTTGTCCGCGATTATCTCGCATTCCTTCCACTCTGCACTACCAATCTGCACTACCGGTAGTGCAGATTGGAATTTTTTGTCCTATCTGCACTACTGTACTACCAGCTGTCAAACCGGTAGTGTCCTTAGGAATTATTTCTTCCCTTTTGCACTACTGTGTAGTAGTGCACAATGGAATTATAAAGAGCATTACTTTTTCATTCCCAAATCCCAACCGCACTACCAAACAATTGTGAATGCGAACTCTTAGCTTCTACGGTTTTACATTATTTATGAAATGTCATGAAGAATTTATGAATTAAAATTGTATTTAGTTATCATTAATTAATATGTGTATTAATTTATTTTACTTTCAAAACTATCATATCAATTTGTCGACGATTATTATTCCTCGTTGTTCTGTGTCGAATAATGTGCAGGATGCTTTGGGCGGAGAGTCGAATAATGTAATAATATTAATACATGTAACAGTACAACTTATTAATACATTATGTAACTTGCTAATATCAAAAACAAATAAATGATTCAATGTGTTTTGAGAATATAATTTATTTATTATTATAATTATATACATCAGAACTTAGTGCAGAAGGGATAAACAATTCAAATAACGTAAAACCGTAGAAGCTAAGAGTTTGCATACACAATTGTTTGGTAGTGCGGTTGGAAATGAAAAAGTAATGCTCTTTATAATTCCATTGTGCACTACTACACAGTAGTGCAAAAGGGAAGAAATAATTCCTAACGACACTACCGGTTTGACAGCTGGTAGTACAGTAGTGCAGATAGAACAAAAAATTCCCGTCTGCACTACCGGTAGTGCAGATTGGTAGTGCAGAATGGAAGGAATGTTATCTCGCGTTTGGCTGAACCGATTTTGATGCGGTTTTCAGGAAAGTATTTGTTACATTTACGAGGTTTTAGTATTTTAACCGACTTCAAAAAAGGAGGTTTTCAGTTTGACCTGTATGTATGTATGTTTGTACGCGAGATGCGGTTTTCAGAAAAGTACCTATTTGTTACATTTAGAAGGTTTTGGTATTTTAACCGACTCTAAAAGAGGAGGTTCTCAGTTTGACCCGCATGTATCTAATGTTTGTCTGCGAGATGCGGTTTTCAGAAAAGTATTTGTTACATATAAGAGGTTTTGGTATTTTAACCGACTTCAAAAAAGGATGTTCTCAGTTTGATCAGCATGTATGAATGTTTGTCCGTGAGATGCGGTTTTCAGAAAACTACCTTTTTAATACATTTCCAAGAAGGTTTTAGTATTTTAACCGACTTCAAAAAAGGAGGTTCTCAGTTTGACCCGTATGTAAGTACCTACTTATGTATGTTTATCCGCGAGATGCAGTTTTCAGAAAAGTACCCATTTGTTACATTTAGAAGGTTTTGGTATTTTAACCGACTTCAAAAGAGGAGGTTCTCAGTTTGACCCGCATGTACTTATCTAATGTTTGTCTGCGAGATGCGGTTTCAGAAAAGTATTTGTTACATATAAGAGAAGGTTTTGGTATTTTAACTGACTTCAAAAAAGGAGGTTCTCAGTTTGACCAGCATGTATGAATGTTTGTCCGTGAGATGCGGTTTTCAGAAAACTACCTAAGTATTTAATACATTTACGAGAAGGTTTTAGTATTTTAACCGACTTCAAAAAAGGAGGTTCTCAGTTTGACCCGCATGTACACACGGCGGCACATCAGACTATACATGTTGACCTTGAGACCGCCTTAATGCCCTACGTAATAAAAGCTGTTATCGCAGTTCAACTGTATAACTTGATGTGCTGTCGTGTGTACATTCATGTTCCTATGTTATTGTGCGTAATTATCTCACGTTTGGCTGAACCGATTTTGATATGGTTTTCATCAGACGAGTGTTTTTATTGATGCGGTTTATGTGTATGTACATCCTATCCTGTTTAGGTAAGTACCTATTTACCAGCAGACTACACGAAAATTGCCTGCATGGTGCACTTAAAAATATTACCATTATTACCTCGTATATTCTGTCAAACTTTTGCTATCGCAATTCGACTAACCGCATAGCAAGCTGCTGGTTATCGTGTCACATACCGATATATCGTTCCGATATCGGGCGTTTTCACATTGGACGATAACAGTACCGACAGCATATCGGCACGATATCGTCGGAATGGCAGTTTGATACAATCACTACTAAATGCTTTCACACTGTGTCGTTACAGTCAACGATATCGTCGTCGACAGATTCACTTCGGACCCGTGGTTACACTGTTTTGTTACACTAGTGTAATTGTTGAGTGTCGTGCCGATATCGGTGGGCAACACAAGTGCGGGAGATGCGAAGCCGGTTAGTAACGAAAATAACCAAGCGTTATTTACAGTAATAACTGTTATTTACTGCATTTTTGGGTTTTTACGCTAGAAACCACCGCTAGGTAGCGTAGCGCCAGTGGCTTGGTTTGCTAGGTGTGAGTTCCGCGACGATGCCTGCTTGTTGATCGGTGGACTAGAGTACTAGAGACTTAGTATTTTCTAAAGTCTGGTACATCTGATGTCCCTCAAGAGCCCAGATAAAGTTTAAGATATACAAATATAGCGGCCTAAGGAAGGTTGTTCAGCGAATGAGCACTATTTGTTTAAGTATTCCAGATATTGAGAAAGATAAATTGAATTAGAACCATTCTTAACCACACCACAAAGTGTGATATCATACTTTTTACAAACTTTTTATAGGTAGGTAAGTACTGAATATCTTGAGAATTCAAAAAAAATATTTTCTTTAGAATTTATTTAAATATCCATGTAAGTACCTACACCTACTTTAATCAATTCTTTTAAAAATCTTGATAAAAATTGAAATGAAAATGCAAATTCGTAAATAACATAAATTACGAGTACCTACCTCTACGTGGTCAAGGCGGAAACAGTATAAGTACTGGTCAAAACTACTATTTTATTTAATACAATCTATTTAAATGCCTTCGGGCTCATTGAAGAGAAATACAAATAAATTACGTCCAGGGGTCTTCCTAAAGGTACCTAATAATAGATGCCAAAATATCGGTCGATTTTTTCTAAATACTTACTTCATTTTCCATTTTTCACACTAATGAGTGCTAATGACTTTATAATCACTTTGTAATCGTAACTCACATAAACTAACGCTGCAAAAAGCACAATGAGAGTGACTCTTTGCTTCTTATATAAACATTTGCATTTTTTTTAAATATGCCGTCGTGAAAACAGAAAAAATATGCCGTCGTATTAAGTAGTTCATAAAGAAAAACATTTAAAAACCCCCGACATAAAACAAACTTAAATAAGTAAAAAAAAAAAAAAACTCTCAATCGGGGGACCGACCACAACATAGAAGTACCTAGGTAGGTACTAAAAGGGTACCTATAATTATACGTTGAGGGTCCCCCGACAAAGAGAGAAATTTTATCTTTTTTAATCGACTGTTAAACATTTGTAAAAATGTTTCTTTCGGATGCGAGGGTTTCCTCACATTGATGAAACGACGCTGGCCTACAGCGTAACAAGTAATAGCAAAATTCGACGAGTCGTGTAAGCCTTTGGGCGTTTGTGCACTACACTGAATTTTACTGATCCGGCGGTCCGTTTTTTTACGGACCGGCGTGGCATGAAAAACACGGATGAGTGGCTTGTGCACTTGTCCGGTTTTTTACTGGCCGGGGCAGCGCAGTGATCTCCTTGAAACTACACTCTACGGACGCGTTTTAAACGAGAGGAATAATGAGTTCCTTGGAACGTCGGCAATTACTTGCTTTATTGCTTTATGTACGAAGACGTAGAAGACAGAAAGAATTTTGGGTTCATCCTCTTATCAGTGAAAGGTACCTGACAGGGTCATTTTACCGAAATCACAATTAATTGAGGCAGGATGAAAAATTATTTTTTAACTACTATCGAATGTCTACAGCTAGCTATATAACAAAAAAAAGTTTCATCAAAATCCGCTTAGTAGTTTTTGCGTGAAACACGGACAACAGACAGACAGACAGACAAACAAAAATTTCAAAAACCATATTTTTGGTGCTAGATATATTACGTGTTATTGGTGAGAAATAATATTAATAATAATAAATAAATAACTTCTTACATTTACCTACACCAATTATCTAAGCCCATTTTAATTTCATTACGAAACTGTATCATGGAAAACTTGATAACGGATAAATATATACTTAAATACTTTTTGTTTGTAAATACATACATATTATACAAAGTTACACCCAGACCAAGACAAATAGACATGTTCATGCACACAAATATTTGTCAAATATTTGTCTTGTTCGGGAATCGAACCCGAGACCACTGGGGCAGAAGGTGGGTAGCCTACTCCTACGCCAAATCGGTCGTCAATCGAGAAAGGCGCTTGAATTTATTTTGGCGTGCGTTCATTTATTTGCGATAACTCCTAAGATATTCATTTAAATTATATGGTGTAAAAGAGTAAAATAATGTGCATGAAATGCTTAAAGCAACTAACGTATTTAGATTGATAAGGGTTAATACTGTATCCGTTTAAATAGCTTTCCAAATTACCGCATTGTTCGTAACCATTTTTTTAAGAGATAATATGGCTATAATATGCTATCCTTAAAAGATAGACATATGCTATCGCGGACTTTTTGTAGATCTATAGAAGAGGAATATCCCAACAATCAACATGCATTATTTTTTTAAACCTCGAAAGGATTAGGCAGCGTTTTTGCAGAAAGCTCCCGGCTTGCCGTTTGCCGGCACTTTCGACAATTATCGTTATATTTCTACCAATTTACACAAAACTTTCATAAATTATGTATTAAAACCTTCCTGAACAACCACGCTACCTATTAGTGAAAACCGCATGAAAATCATATATAGGGATATAGATTTAAGCATATATAGGGACAGACAGACGGGAAGCGACTTTGTTTTATACTATGTAGTGATATATGATTAAAATACAACCATCCGTTTTTTTCCGGACGGTAAAATTCAGTGTAGTGCACAAGCGCACATAAGTTTTTCATTGCCGTCATCTCGGAACGGAAAAAAACGGTCCGGAATGGGGAAAAGTAAAATGACGGACAGTAAAATTCAGTGTGGTGCACAAGCGCCCATATGTTTTTCATAGCTGCCATATCGGTCCGTGCACCACACTGAATTTTACCGTCCGTCATTTTACTTTTCCCCATTCCGGACCGTTTTTTTCCGTTCCGAGATGACGGCAATGAAAAACATATGTACGCTTGTGCACTACACTGAATTTTACCGTCCGGAAAAAAACGGATGGTTGTATTTTAATCATAAATCACTACATAGTATAAAACAAAGTCGCTTCCCGTCTGTCTGTCCCTATATATGCTTAAATCTTTAAAACTACGAAACAGATTTTCATGCGGTTTTCACTAACAGGTAGCGTGGTTCTTCAGAAAGATTTTAATATATAATTTATGAAAGTTTTGTGTAAATTGGTAGAAATATAACGATAATTGTCGAAAGTGCCGGCAAACGGCAAGCCGGGAGCTTTCTGCAAAAACGCTGCCTAATCCTTTCGAGGTTTAAAAAAATAATGCATGTTGATTGTTGGGATATTCCTCTTCTATAGATCTACAAAAAGTCCGCGATAGCATATGTCTATCTTTTAAGGATAGCATATTATAGCCATATTATCTCTTAAAAAAATGGTTACGAACAATGCGGTAATTTGGAAAGCTATTTAAACGGATACAGTATTAACCCTTATCAATCTAAATACGTTAGTTGCTTTAAGCATTTCATGCACATTATTTTACTCTTTTACACCATATAATTTAAATGAATATCTTAGGAGTTATCGCAAATAAATGAACGCACGCCAAAATAAATTCAAGCGCCTTTCTCGATTGACGACCGATTTGGCGTAGGAGTAGGCTACCCACCTTCTGCCCCAGTGGTCTCGGGTTCGATTCCCGAACAAGACAAATATTTGACAAATATTTGTGTGCATGAACATGTCTATTTGTCTTGGTCTGGGTGTAACTTTGTATAATATGTATGTATTTACAAACAAAAAGTATTTAAGTATATATTTATCCGTTATCAAGTTTTCCATGATACAGTTTCTTAATGAAATTAAAATGGGCTTAGATAATTGGTGTGAATGTAAGAATTTATTTATTTATTATTATTATTATTATTTTTCACCAATAACACGTAATATATCTAGCACCAAAAATATGGATTTTGAAATTTTTGTTTGTCTGTCTGTCTGTCTGTTGTCCGTGTTTCACGCAAAAACTACTAAGCGGATTTTGATGAAACTTTTTTTGTTATATAGCTAGCTGTAGACATTCGATAGTAGTTAAAAAATAATTTTTCATCAAGCCTCAATTAATTGTGATTTCGGTAAAATGACCCTGTCAGGTACCTTTCACTGATAAGAGGATGAACCCAAAATTCTTTCTGTCTTCTACGTCTTCGTACATAAAGCAATAAAGCAAGTAATTGCTGACGTTCCAAGGAACTCATTATTCCTCTCGTTTAAAACGCGTCCGTAGAGTGTAGTTTCAAAGAGATCACTGCGCTGCCCCGGCCAGTAAAAAACCGGACAAGTGCACAAGCCTATCATCCGTGTTTTTCATGCCACGCCGGTCCGTAAAAACACGGACCGCCGGATCGGTAAAATTCAGTTGTAGTGCACAAACGCCCTTTCGGTAGCTTAGTTGGTCAGAGCATCGGGCCGGATTCCCGGAGGCGCGGGTTCGAATCCCGCCTGAAAACAACTTATAGGGCTCGTGGTTTTTTACTATCACATTTTTCCTATACTTACAAAAATTGCACTGTGAATACATAAAAATAATTTTAAATCTTATTTCTTAAATTTTCTTCAAATTTTCGTTGAAAGTTTTTATTAAAATCTACAGCATATATTTTTTCTAGATTTTTCATTCTTTTATTTCAAAAGTTAGAGGGGGGGGGACACACATTTTACCACTTTGGAAGGCTCTATCTTTCAAAATATTGAGTTTGAGAAAAAATGATTTAAGAAACCTCCATGTTATTTTCAAAGACCTATCTATAGACCTACACGAATATATTTGATTAAAAAAATATCTTTCCGTTTCAGTTCTATGTATGGGGAGCCCCCCTTAATTTGTTTTTATTTTTTATTATTGTATTAAAATCGTAAAGCGGTTCACGGAATACATCTATCTAACAAGTATCAACTGTGTAGTTTTTATAGTTTTGGAATAAAGTGGCTGTGACATACGGACGGACGGACAGACAGACAGACAGACAGACAGACATGACGAATCTATAAGGGTTCCGTTTTTTGCCATTGGGCTACGGAACCCTAAAAACTGCATTAAAATCGCTTGATCCGTTTAGGCACTACGAATAATGAAAGTTTAGTACATGTATAGGTAGGTACCTAGATACATACAGACAGACAGAATTTTTTTGCTAGGTAAGTACCAATTTTTTTATTGCACCTAAATTTGCCCAGGGTGTAGGTACATCTTCGATTAATATAAATCGAAGAGGTAGGTACATTATTTTATGGAAGTGTCTAGTCTGCCACCAGTATCTGTTTAGAAAAAAGAAATATCTTGCCACTATTGGTAGGTAATTTAACAGGTAAAAATATTCTCACAGTTTCGCAAAAAGCTTCTGTGATATTGTGTTCTTTGCAGATGATACCTACTTCTATAATATTTAACATAGACAGAAACAAAACCAATTTCGACATTGTAAACAAAGCACTGTCACAAGTAGGTACCTACCTACTCGGTTAGTTTAATTCTAATAATTCGCAGCTTAATGCAAAGAAAACAAAGTGCATTCTTTTTCATAGCCGAATGTACCTACAGACAGACTACTTAGGTAGGTAGGTACCTGTGAAAATTCTAATTAACAACGAAAAACTAGATTCAGTAGAATCAACACTTTGTTTAATTTATTAGAATTAAACCAACCGAGTACCTTTTACCGTTTCGGCAGGCAGTTGACCATCTCCATAAATGGTCAGATAGGTAGATTTCCATCAAACGTGGCTAAGAACCATCTTGATTAATTTAGCTTTCAATTTAAAAAAACCGCATCACAATCGTTCCAGTCGTTTAGGAGCTACGTTGCCCCAGACAGACAGACAGACAGATACAAACACACGTCAAACTTATAACACCCCTCCTTATGCGTCGGCGGGGGTTAAAAACTTCTAGTATAACACCCCTTTTTTGCTTCGGGGGTTAATAAATGCACACCAATAAATTAATAGATCTTTAGGACAATATTTTGAACTAAATCCCGCTAGATTACGAAATTGTGTTGTGCTTGTGCGACAACGACGACGACGACCGACCGCGACGTTGCCAATTCGCGTCGCACGCGTTGTCGGCATGCGCCCACACTCGAACAAACCGCGCGGAGACAGAGGTGCTGGGCTGGCAACGCCGCCGCCTAAAGGCCAGTACACACATTCCGATCCGACCGCCCCGCGCCGCGCCGCCAATTTGCGCTCCGAACCAAATCTGGGGGGCTACCGCATAACTTTATGGATATGAAATTCATAAGTTTTTCCGAACTTTAGGTCAATTTTATAAAAAAAATGCCGCTATCTGTTCCCTCTTTAGTGACGTCGGGTCGGGTATAATAATTGCTAGCTAGCAACGTTCAATAGAACAAAGCAGCAAAAATCTACCAAAAGAGGGAATTCAAATTACAGTTGAAGCCCATGCCCATATCCATAATATTTCTTAGCCGATAGCCCTCCTGGACGAGTGTAGCGTAGTCGTCCGAGGTTTAAGGGATTTTCAGAGGATTCAATTTAATTGCTCTTTCATTACTTTTGCGTAGGACTGAACGAACAAAAGGTTTTAATATGTCCATTTATGCAAATATTATTATATCTATTTTTCTGTTTATTTTATTTAATAAGTCGCATTTTGTCGTAAAACTTAATTAAGTAATATAAAAAGGCATAACACCACATCAATAAGTTCGGATCGGATCCATCGGATTTGACGACCGATTTGGCGCAGGTGTAGGCTACCCACCTTCTGCGCCAGCGGTCTCGGGTTCGATTCCCAAACAAGACAAATGTTTGTGTGCATGAACATGTCTATTTGTCTTGGTCTGGGTGTTTACAATGTATATTAAGTATGTATTTACAAACAAAAAGTATTTAAGTATATATTTATTCGTTATCAAGTTTTCCATGATACAGTTTCTTAATGAAATTAAAATGGGCTTAGATAATTGGTGTGAATGTAAGAAGTTATTTATTTATTTATTTATAATAAGTGCTGGTTTAAGTTAATAAATATTTAGCAAGTTTTAGTATCTTAATGAAAATAACAGAAAATTAAAAAATAATGAAATAGAATTATTATAATAATTTAAACAATAAAAAACCGGACATATTTTTGTTTGTAATCTATTTATTGGAGGCAAATCTATGTTTTAAGTATTCAAAAATAATATTAATTTTGGGAGATTAGCAGTGGCTGGCAACACGTCATGCAACTACAGCTTGGTGCGGCCTGGGGCCTGACCAAATCGGAACGCGTGTAGCGCCGACTAGATTTGGTGAAGCAGACATTGCTTGAACGTGTGTACCGGCCTTAATACTTCGCCATCACAAAAACGCCTTCTAGCGGCGAGTAGCGCTTTAAGGCAAATAAAATAATATGATAACATTCTATCGTAATCTGTGGATTATTTAATATCCTATCTTATCTGCGATAGTTAAAAAAATATTTTTCAAAAGCTTCTTTACGAATTACAATTCCCAGGGTTTATTCCGACCTTTAAACTTTATACGAGCGCCACGAGAGCCATCTAGTGTTGAATAGCAGGTATCACACAACTAAGCGAGCGTAAAGCATAACCTAAGTGCTTTCGGGCATGCTTGCGGGCAAGAAAGGTATTGATATTATTGAATTTCTAAAATGCTCCAAATAGTATTGTAAATACGAACATTTTGTAAATCGATTCTTTTTTAAATATGACAGTAAATTTATGACACTTTCCAGTGGCTTTTATTGTGGTTTTTCGTTTGATTTGATATTATAAAACCGTAAGCGAAACACGTATCGCCATCTATTGAGACAATTTTGAACTTATTTTTTTTGTTCGCGATGAGACCCCTCTGCTATTACCTAGTTTTTTTTCGTTTATTTTATTTAAAAACTCGCAATTTGTCGTAAATCTAAATATTTATAATAAAGGCATATCACCTCATCAATAAGTGCTGCTTTTAGTAAATATTTAGCATGTTAGTATTTTAATGACATTAACAGAAAATAAAAAAATAATGAAATTGAATTCTTTTAAATAATAAAACATTAAAAACCGAAAATCATTTTCTTTTTATCTATCTATTGCAAGCAAATCAATGTTTTCAGTATTTATAAATAATATTAATATTGGGAGATTAGCAGTGGCTAGCAACACTGCAACAACGACTAGAGGTCGGCCAGACCAAATCGGAACGTGTGTAGCGCCGACCGATTTGGTGCGGCAGATTTGGTTTGAACGTGTGTAGGCGCGGATCAGATCTGCAGTGAAGTTCGCCCGCACCAAATCGGCGGTCGGATAGGAGCGTGTGTAGCGGCTATTCGTTGTCACGATGTATTGGCCAGTGGTTGGGCCAACGTGTACAGCACGCGTAGCATGACAAACCCGAGAAGAGTTTTGTCTACCTCAAAAGTCTATAATTGACAGACGAACAATAGCCTTGTCTACAAATTGCAGCCGATTTAATACGATATGAACTGTCAAATTAATACGATTACCTAACGCAATTGCCCCCCATCATTCAGTAGTTTCAGTAGTTTTTGCGTGAAAGAGTGACAAACACTGTACATCCATACATCCATACTCACAACTTTCACATTTATAATATTAGTAAGAAGTAGGATATAAAACACGAGTTTTTGTTAACAACGTTAACCTATCTTGGGTGACAGGATAAATTAGTCCCTAAATTGTTGGGTATTTTAGTATTTTTTATGATAATTTCTACTTTTAGATCGAATTTGATACGCACGTGGCAAGAGGTGTGAGCGTGGTGCCAAAAGAACTACCATGTATTGAAGACAAGATTGCTGACGCATCTGGTTTCCCTGAGGTATGTTTAATTTTATGATAATTTCTTTGTTTTAAAGCCAAATTCAATAGATTTATTGAACTCAAAATAACCTTAGAGCAAGCACAATATATCATTGGTAGTGTTATAACAATATCACCCCTTGCAATAATTTTATTTTTTCTTACATTAAAATGCAAATATTTTCTTATCGCCTCACCCTTAGAAAGCAAGATTAAAAGCGTTAGAGCGGGAAATAACCCGGGACATCATAGCTGAGAAGCGTCCCGAGAAATTCATGGCGTTTGGCACGAGACTTGAGCACGATGACCGATGGCGCGCGCCCAGGAACGACACGAAGAACCTGTGGCGTTCGGCGCGGCATGTTCCTAGGGAACTCGTCACCTTGAAGACCGTGTGGGAAGGAATCACTAACTTACGGTAATTTCTTTGCCTTCCATACCTATCAATAATATGAGTTAAGAGGCTCGCTCACGAGGATCGGCGCCATGCTCCCAGGAACGACACAAAGAACGTGTGGTGCTTCGCACAGCATGTCCCCAGGTACCTCATAACCTTGAAGAACTTGCGAAAAGGAATCAATAATCTACGATAACTTCGAGGTGGGTAGTTATGTCTTAAATATCAATAATATGGTGATTTTTGGCACGAAGCTGATTCGCGAAGTCCATAACGCGCGTCCAGAAATGACACGAAGAACCTGTGGCGTTCGGCGCGGCATGTCCCCAGGGAACTCGTCACCTAGAAGACCGTGTGGGAAGGAATCACTAACCTACGGTAACTATTATGTCTTTGATTGAATCAGGCGTCACTTGGCGGAAGTCCCTAACCATTGTGAAAAACGAAATATATGTAGCTTACTTCCGCAAAAAACACAATATGCAAGATGCACCGCCCGCCTGCCCGCAAAAAATTGCACATGCACACCACGAAAACACCAGTGCACAATACCTGCATCCAGCAAGACAGCAATACACCTTGCACTGTCACCGATTAGACTACTCTACACGTGATTCGCCCCAACCCGGGGCATCCTTAGGAGATAGTTCGTGCTAGTTCGTGCGAAAAACCAACACCAAATGAGCTCCGGCGCCTACCAACACCGTATTTATCGCCTCTTACTCCCCACTTTGCGTCGAGTGACTGACAGTGACAACCTTTGAAGAATGTTGCCAGCTTAAAATAAAAAAGATTGGAGAAAAAGAAAAAGAAAATAATGATTTTTATTTAATATGTACAAATAAATTAATATACATTAATTAATGTGTTTTATTAACCACTTATTTTTAAGAATTATTATGTCCATTTGAAAAAATACGCAACAATGGCGAGGAAGAGACGTTAATTTGATCGTTAAGAATGGCTCCATCAACATTGTGTTTGATAATTTCTAAGTTTTCCAACACGCTCAGCCGTAGGCCTTTACTACAAGTATGTAAAACCTCATAGGAATGCCTATCAGATAGTTGATGTCCGGTATTTAGTAAATGTTCCGCGAAATGAGATCGTTCCGGTCGGCCATTCCTATAGGCAGAAATGTGTTCTTTATAACGTATATTGAATTAACGTATTAATTCAGTATACGTTGGTCAAACTGGCCGTAGTTTCAATATACGTTATAAAGAACACATTTCTGCCTATAGGAATGGCCGACCGGAACGATCTCATTTCGCGGAACATTTACTAAATACCGGACATCAACTATCTGATAGGCATTCCTATGACGTTTTACATACTTGTAGTAAAGGCCTACGGCTGAGCGTGTTGGAAAACTTAGAAATTATCAAACACAATGTTGATGGAGCCATTCTTAACTAGCACGAACTATCTCCTGAGGATGCCCCGGGTTGGGGCGAAACACGTGTAGAGTAGTCTAATCGGTGACGGTGCAAGGTGTATTGCTGTCTTGCTAGATGCAGGTATTGTGCACTGGTGTTTTCGTGGTGTGCATGTGCAATTTTTTGCGGGCGGGCGGGCGGTGCATCTTGCATATTGTGTTTTTTGCGGAAGTAAGCTACATATATTTCGTTTTTCACAACTATTATGTCTTTAAGATCAACACTATAGTACTCCTGACAAACTCATGGCGTGCGGCACGGCACGAGACATGCACACGAGGACCTATGTCCGCGCCCAGAATAATTCGAAAAATATGTGGAGTGGCGGTCTTCGCGGCATGTCCCGAGAGAACTCGTTACCTTGAAGACCGTCTGGGAAAGTATCAATCGTATCGTAATCGTATCGTACAAATCTACGGTCACATTTCAATTATATCAGCAAGTTTATGTCGGTTAGCACAGGGCTCGCGCATCGAATCAATCACCCAGGTAATATCAAATTAAACAACAACTTTAATTCGATAACATTTTCGATCAATCCGTACATTAACATAATATGATTAAGAACACATTTTAAGTGGACACATGTACACACAATAAATACTATCAATTGCCTCTTTTCTTTGCCAGGAGCGTGAAAGAATACTGTCGCTGGATGATAGAGCACCCCGAGTACAAACGAGCCCCGTACCTGAGCAGCCTGGGCATGTTCGACCCCGCGGTGCTCGAGGCGCGCCTCACCTTCGAGGCATCCTCGCCACTCGCCTCGCCCAACGTGGCGCCGGCGCCGATAGACGACATACGCCGACGTCTTTCCGAGCTGGCTGACATTAACTAGTGTTAATGATGAAGCTAGTTACTGCCATCTGTCTATAGAAATCAGTTTTTTATTACTGCCGCTGTATGATAGAGCACCCTGAGTATAAACACGCCCCGTACCTGTGAAGCCTGGGCATTGAGATTTTAAATTATTTTTATGCATGCACTATGCAATTTTGTAAGTATAGGAAAAATGTGATAATAAAAAACCACGAGCCCTATAAGTAGCAGTATCCCGCCTGAAAGCTACTGATAGGGCTCGTGGTTTTTTTACTTTCACATTTTTCCTATAAGCCTGGGCATGTTCGACCCCGCAGTGCTCGAAGCGCGCCTTACCTTTGAGGCATCCTCGCCGCTCTCCTCGCCAAACGTGGCGCCGGCCGGCGCCCATCGACGACATACGCCGACGACTGACTGAGCTGGCTGACTTTAAGGCGCTACTCGGAAAAATATGGACTTTTTGATTTAAAACTATAGGACGGTTACAGTTGTTAAAAATCTGGTAATAAGATATATATTTCTTCATACCTTTATCTAGAATCGTATAGTTTCAAAAACACGATTTTATGATTTTGCCTCGACACTTTTTATTTTCGAAAAGACCTCTAAAAAATACGAAAAGTGAAGATTATTCTTAAATGGGGTTACTTACACTATTGGAAATTGGTTTAATTAGTGGACACCAATAATATTAAGGATCGTATAGAAGCATTTTTTTTAAATCGCTGTAGTTTTTTAATACGAAGTGATTTTGTGTTTTTTTTGCCTAATCTGCAAAATCGGTCTCGCTCCCGGGCGCGTCGTTTTCTCATTGCTATCTCGCTTCAGCACATTTTTTCCGAGTATCGCCTTAAGGCGATGATTCCCGGGTAGGCCGCGCGCGATACACTTTACGCGGACGCAGCGGTAGCTGGCAGTGAACTGTGAACTCGCGAGCGCCCCGCGAATCGAAAATCACTTAAAATTTAATTAAAAATTAAATAAAAACAAATTTAAACTTATAACGGCCGAAATCCCTCGGCTATTCAAAGACAATTATTTTCGTATATTTTTCATTAACTAAAACCAAGTAGGGCAGAGGTACCCTTGACTTTTTGACTTTTAAGCACTAAGTACTAAATGGTCTTAGGTATTTAGGAGACAAATTATATCTTAAATTATAGATAGTTTAAAGGTTTATTTTTCAAATTAAAAAATGTAAAACAGTTTTTTGAATATATCACAAAATGTGTGAGTGGTGCCAAATGTACCGGTTTTGGCCACTTTTTGATAGTTAAGCTTTTGTAAATAAGCGAAAAATCAAAACCAAACCCAAGTTAAATCAATATATTCTAATGCTCTAGAGACCAATCAATTGCAAAATAACAATTTAATTGTAAAAAAAACAAGGTTTATAAATTATTTCAACCAAAACAAATTTCTTAAAATTTTCATACAAAACATTTTTTAAAACACGAAATGGGATTTATTGAAAAAAATCGTATCACTTATGGAATTCCAACCTTATTTTAATTGCCTTTAGCAAAAATAGCGAAAAGTTGTTTAGAAAACTTTTAGAGCAAAAAGTGGCCAAAACCGGTACAGTGGCCAAAACCGGGGCTTCTGCCCTATACTGCAAGTAATAGGATATTTGGATTACGATTAGACGGATGTTTGGGATTTTATTTGACACAGTAAAATATGACCAATCGGAATAAAACCGGCCGGAAGCACTAGATAAATAATTGTAAAATAACATAAAGGAGATCAGTCAAGCTTCATACATGTTTGGACCAAAAAAGTAAAATGTTCGGCCAACAAAAATAAATTACACATTACTATTGTAAACACTGTAACGATCATTATTTGTTATGACGTCAACAGCGTACGACTAGTGGCCAAGCAGTTATTCAAGTTAAAAATGACATTTATTCATCATTTTCAAACTTTAATACAGCTTCGCCACAGTGCGGCCGCAGAAAAAAAATTGCACATTACTATTGCTAACAGTGTAACGATCATTTTTTGTTATGACGTCAACAGTGTACGATTAGTGGCCAAGCAGTTATTCAAGTTTGAAAAGGTCAATTTTTTTCTTTTTTTTCAAACTTGTATACAGCTTGGCCAAAGTGCGGCCAACTAAAATAAATTGCACATTACTATTGTAAATAGTGTAAAGATCGTTTTTTGTTATGACGTCAATAGTGTACGATTAGTGGCCAAGCAGTTATTCAAGTTTCAAAATAACATTTTTTTTTCATTTTCAAACTTGAATACAGCTTGGCCAAAGTGCGGCCAACAAAAATAAATTGCACATTACTATTGTAAATAGTGTAACAATCATTTTTTATTATGACATCTTTGTTGGCCGCACTTTGGCCAAGCTGTATTCAAGTTTGAAAATGAAGAGAAAAAAATGACCTTTTCAAACTTGAATAACTGCTTGGCCACTAATCGTACACTGTTGACATCATAACAATTTGACGTCCAATTTGACTGATCTCCTTTTTTCCAAATCTTGAGTACTTGTCGTTTGCGAGTAATCCATTAATTTAATTTAATTATAGAGCACTCCAAGTACAAGAGAGCCCCGTACCGTACCTGAGGAACCGGGCATATTCCACCTCGCGTTCGACGACATCAAGTGATGACTGTCGGACCTGATTTTCATTATTAAAGACGCTCTTTTATAATGAATAAATTATATTTGCTGCATAATTTTGTTAAATATAAATTTTGCCTTATACTTAGTCTTTTAAATACTTATTCGTAAGGTATTTATATCCTTCAAAAGTAGGTAGGGCAGGCGTACCGGTTTTGGCCACTGTACCGGTTTTGGCCACTTTTTGCTCTAAAAGTTTTCTAAACAACTTTTAGCCATTTTTGATAAAGGCAATTAAAATAAAGTAGTTTAAGGTAATAATAACAACCGTTAGAATTCCTTAATGTCATAAGATTTTTTTTCTGTTTTAATAAATGTTTTTTATGAAGATTTTAAGAAATTTGTTTTGGATGAAATACTTTATAAACCTTTGTTTTTTACAATTAAATTTTTGTTTTGCAATTGACTGGTTTCTAGCGCATTAGAATATACTGATTTTACCTGGGTTTGGTTTTGATTTTTCGCTATACTTACAAAAGTTGAACTATCAATAAGTTGCCAAAACCGGTACATTTGGCACCTCTCACACATTTTGTGTTGTATACAAAAAACTATTTTGCTTTTTTATATTTGAAAAATGTACTTTTAAAGGTAGATAGATTATCTACAATTTAAGATATAATTTGTCTTTTAAATATTTAAAATCATTTAGTAATTAGTGCTTAAAAGTCAAAAAATCCTTAAAGTGGCCACAAAGGGTACCTCTGCCCTACTTGTAATACCCATGTTTTGTACTAAATAAATGTACGTGGGATACGCACAAAATTTTAAGAAACTAAAAAACTAACTTCTTTCGATACAATATTTTAAATATATCTTTTCAAAGAACTCTACTATAGGCCACATTTAAAATAATCGCATGAAAATGTTCTCGATTCAGAGTGATTCAGATACATTTTTAAATAAGACACGATAGTTATATTATTTGGCTCTCGAAAATGTGGAGGGAATTTCAAAATTCTAACAATGGTTATATTTTCAAAATAATTAGAAGTGGCCAGTACCTTACAGAAAATTGTTTTGAGTGGCCTAAAGTACGTTTTTTAATTCGGTGCAAAAAAAAAGAAAACAGTATTACCATATTAAAACTCTAATATTCACATTGTGTAGAATTCTTTATTTGTGAACGACATTGCCGTTAATTCAAATTCATGCTTTGACTGGATAGATATTTGATTAACATCTATATACTTATAATAAAACTGTAAACGATCCAATTCTGTACATTGAAAAGAAATAGAAAAAAATACCACCAGGGGTCTTCTTAAACGAAACAGATACCAAAAATATAGTTTTTGAATTTTTTGTCTGTCTGTCTGTCTGTTGTCCGCGTTTCACACAAAAACTACTGAACGGATTTTGATGAAACTTTTTTTGTTATACAGCTATTGGCCCTCGCCAACATATAGGCTATAATTTATTTTGAAGATCGTAATATCTGATGTGGAACCATAGCAGTCCAGCCAAACTATGAGAGATATAAAAATACCGTCTTAAGGAAAATTGTTAAACGTGATGGGCACTTTCTATTGACGTACAAAGTTTGAAGGTCTGGTTCACCTGATGTGGAACCCTAGCAGCCAGGATAAACTATATGAGATACAAACATGGCGTCTTAAGAAAAGTTGTTTCACGTAATGAACATTTTCTATTGACGGAAAAATATCGAAGGTCTGGCACACCTGATGTGGAACCCTAGCAGCCCAGCTAAACTTTAAGAGATACAATCTATCTATCTATTCTATCTATTCTATATCTTCTATATCTATCTATACTTATAATAAAACTGTAAACGATCCAATTCTGTACATTGAAAAGAAATAGAAAAAAATACCACCAGGGGTCTTCTTAAACGAAACAGATACCAAAAATATAGTTTTTGAATTTTTTGTCTGTCTGTCTGTCTGTTGTCCGCGTTTCACACAAAAACTACTGAACGGATTTTGATGAAACTTTTTTTGTTATACAGCTATTGGCCCTCGCCAACATATAGGCTATAATTTATTTTGAAGATCGTAATATCTGATGTGGAACCATAGCAGTCCAGCCAAACTATGAGAGATATAAAAATACCGTCTTAAGGAAAATTGTTAAACGTGATGGGCACTTTCTATTGACGTACAAAGTTTGACGGTCTGGTTCACCTGATGTGGAACCCTAGCAGCCAGGATAAACTATATGAGATACAAACATGGCGTCTTAAGAAAAGTTGTTTCACGTAATGAACATTTTCTATTGACGGAAAAATATCGAAGGTCTGGCACACCTGATGTGGAACCCTAGCAGCCCAGCTAAACTTTAAGAGATACAATCTATCTATCTATTCTATCTATTCTATATATCTATCTATCTATATATATAAAATTCAAAGTCCTGACTGACTGACTGAGATATCAACGCACAGCCCAAACCGCTGAACCTAGAGACTTCAAATTTTGCACATAGATACGTTATACAGTGTAGGCATCCACTAAGAAAGGATTTTTGGAAATTCCACCCCTAAGGGGGTGAAATAGGAGATGAATGTTTGTATGAAAGTCCGTCAGTTTTGAAGTTAGAATCTTCAAATTTTGTATTAAGGCTGGCAATTAAAAATTAATATTTACCTGTGTCAGCGTTTTTGACAATTCCACCCCCGAAGGGGTGAAAAGAGGGGTGAAATGTTGTATCTGGAAAGTCCTTAAATAAATTTATTATTAAGGCTTATGGTCGGAAAGTAAAACAAATAAGCTAACACAAATTTCGTATTTTTTCGAAAATCAACCCCTTAGAGGTCAAATGGGATAAATAAACCTAAAAATCGATATGGATGTCGTTATTGAGGTTTTATGGGATGATGATTGCAAAAATGGCATTTATTTTGATGTTTAACACGCTGAACATGATTCAACCCCTAAAAGGTTGAAATAGGGGTGAAATTTTGAATGAAAAATCGGGATAAAATAGAAATTTGAACTTGAAACTTTTTAGGCTTACTTCTTAAAACAAATAGGCAACCCATTTCGTAATTTTCCCAAAATCAAACCCAGGAGGTAAAATAGGGGATGAATATGTGTATGAGAGTCCGTCAGTTTGTAACGGTTCAGAATCGCACCTGAACTATCTCGAATATTTCTTAAAGAGTTAAAAGTCGAAATGTATTAATGTTACTTACCTCAATAACTTTTAATAGTATAAATAGATCCTGGTGTGGGAATAAATCACAAAGTCAAATTGGGTTGTGTCAACTGGGTTGTATTGAACACAATTAGCCATTTACCATGTTGTTGCGCTGGGAATTTGCTTCATACTTTGTCAACACAGTGTATATGGGAGGGAGATTCTGTCTATAAGGCTTGGGGCTTGTTTAGTGGTTTCAGATTGCTTGAGGTAAACACTGAAAAAGAAACGGGTTAATGGTAGCGGAGCAGTTGTGGTCATTTGCATTTAATTTGGAAGTTTTATGATTAATCTGAGGAAGTTAGATACAGTAAATTTGTTTGAATTAGCGAGAAAATATAGTTAATAAATACCTGAGATTCAGGGATTGAAACAATGATGTTTCACAACAGTTGGACTCTGTGACAAATTATTTCATATAAGAAGATGCACTTTGTTGAGGGTTTTGTCAATCGAATTTGCTTCACGGGAGTGTGGACAATACTTGTATTTCGATATTGGTTCACGAAATAATCGACACGAACTGTTATTAGTTAGTAAAATTATAAATCTTGTTGTAAACAAATGTCATGTCAAAATGGAATAATCCTGTCCAAGTGCAGCGACAACTAGCGGCAGAGTTGAGAACTAAGACAAGTCAAATGACATCACATAAATATAGCGAGAAGGTTTTTACTCACAGAATGTTAAATTAACATTATGTAAAACTTAAATAAAAATATGGGTTAAATAATCAACAGTACAGAATATTGGTTTCTATCTTAGATAAGGTTCAAAGTTTCAAATATGTTTCTTTGGCTAGAGGTGATACGTTCGGAAATTATGTTCGAACAATTACCATTTTGATAATAGTTTTCATTCGTAAATAAAAAGAGGAATCATACAAAATAATGTGTTTATATTATGTGAGAAGGTAGTATTTTGAATAGTTTAGTAAATTTTATAACTTAATATTAGAAGTTTTGTAACTATCAAAGGTTTCTGAACGAAGGCCAGGCGGGGCGTTCGGGATGGTTGAAATGGGTTGGCGTTAAACGCTAGAGGGCGCTATGACGATAGAGTAGGAATGTGGGACGCCGCTTTTGGGCGCGTTTTTGAGGAGGTCGATATAAGCAAAAACGACGCGACGCCCGCTCTTTTTTCTCCGGGATGGACTTCGAGGCAACACGTATGGAAGACGAAACACTTTTTGAAGAAGTTTCCATTTTAAATCAAGCGAGAAGTAGTCTTCAAGCAAGTGTACAGTGAGTCCTTGCACCATAGGGCGTTTATTGGGTTCGCGATCTTTTAAACGTTTTAATTTTGGAATTCTGACTGGTAAATTGGATCCGAAATTAAAAGGTCTAGTTTGTTTACAGAAAGCATTTCAATTAAAGTAAATTATTCCCAAGTAAAATCCTAGAAAATGGGCTTAATTTGAGTCAGAGAGGGTTGGAAGCATAGAGTTTGTTTCTTCAGGAGTACATTTTTATGTCTCCGGGCTCCAGGCAAGGCTCACGGGAGGTCGCTAGGTAAAGAAAGTCTGGCATTGTGGAGTGTCAGATGAGTGTTCATTGGATAACGCTTAGTAATTTCCACATGGTTTGATCAGGCGGGCTGTTTTCATTGACAGTTTTTCAGTTAACACGTCTGATGGCGCGGGGCGTATGCCCCAGATTTGGAGGCAGTTGCGGCCTGATTGAACCATACCTACCTGTAGGGTGTCTATCTGTTCCCTTCCCAAGCAGATGGACCACGGCATGAGCGATAGGATTTTAGGGGGCCCACTCACCCAAACTTGACAGAATTGGGGCGTCAGAACTGGCGATACAGGCGCCAGGTTTGTGTTTGTTAGGAAAGTCGCATTTAGTCGGAAATTAAGCAGGTAGGTACCTACTTAGAATCACGAGCTAGGTAACTCGAAGACCTTTGTTCTGGCAGAAAGGGGGAGGTCTGCTGGGGCAAGGCTACGAGGGGAGTCTGGTATACAGAGTAGGTAGAAAGAGTAGGTTCGCTGTAGGTCTATAAGTAGCATTATGTGTTATCACCAATATATCTACGATCAAATCCGAATTTTGTTGACATCCCTAGCCATAGATTCTTGTGACAGACGAACAAACCCGGGCAATTTGACAGAATGATTATAGATAGTGGGGAAAAGTCCGATTGACAGTTTCCAGCAAAATGGCTGTCTTTTATCTAACAAAATAATGTTATATCTTAAGAAGAGCGATTAGGTAAATGGTTAGTGCGTTGTAGCAATGTAGTCTACAAGTTGTATGATTTTCAGTGAGGTTTGTAAGAAATTAATAGATTTGAAAAGGAAAAGGTGACCAATGGATACCTAGTGCTTTCAGTATTTGGGAAATGATTTGTGAAGTAACAGTGCTAGTGGAACAGTCCAAAGAGCTTGATTAGAGTAATCTTTATAGGTTCACGCATTGCAAAGATATGAAGGTTGAAATAATCTATCAAACATAAGTGGAGAATCTAAATTTACCTATATATTTGGCTTGACAACAGGTAATATATTCCTATGATGCAAAAGGCACCTATAATAATCTATAAATTGAGCTGGTTGCGGAAGAGTTCTCTGGATCAGACTACTGCTATATTAATGTATGAAAAGGATTTTGTTCAGTGGCGGGAGAAGATGTTTAAACTCGAAGGAACTCGGTGTAATGTTGACCAGTGTCTTATGGAAGCTGATGTGGATTCAAGGTTTTCCAGATACTAACCTATTGAGTTGGAACATGGTTCTATTTTAGCCATAAATTATGTAAAACTATTGGGTGAGGCGAAAGCTTCTGTTCAATTTGGTTGGATTCTTAAGTTATTTCCAAGACCAGTCCAATGATGAGATTAAGGATATATTACCATGAGTGAGATTCTTTAGAGACAAATTTTAACCAACAAGTTGCAAAAGTTCAATAAGATCCGAGTCAGACACGTAGACATAACTAGGGAATTTAGTCCTACGGGGAAACTTGGTCATAGAAAAGGTTAGGAGAGTCTATATTTATATGTACTTACTATGAATTAGATTTGAGTTCTCTCATCTCAGGAGTCAGACTTGTTAGTGCTCCTAATTTAAGCACTCAGCCTGTTGGATTCATCCCAATAAGGATTATTCAACAAAAGGAAAAGGATATATCAATTAACGTTAACTTTAACTGCTGCTGCCATGAAGGAGAAAGATCTCTTCATGTAGACTAACAAGTCGCTTTGAAGCATTTAGCTTGGTCCTCTTATATATATATATACATAAAGAATTGACGAACATGACAGCTTGACTTTATATGTTGAAGTTTGTTTTTATATGAAAATGTAATAAAGCAGCGCCGGAGGAGGGATGTCCAAGTCTGGTGACGAGTTCCACTGTTATGGGCGGCGGAGGTGCCCTGACTTTACCGGTTAAATAATATTGCTGGAGCATTTGTATTAGGCCAAGATGGTGATTAAGATCAATAGACTCTCTTCACCCTAATGATTATACCAATTCCCATCTCTGACTTTGCAAGCAAAACCATATGCTGAAGCTAATAGGTACTATTATAGATGTAGTGTTTCCATCTTCTAATAGATATAACAAATTTTCATCTCTAACTTTGCAAGCAAGGCCATATGCCTAAGCTAGTAGGTATGGTTATAGATCTGATATAGTGACTCCGTCTTCCAATAGATATAACAAATTTTCATTTCTAATTTGCAAGCAAAGCCATATATGCTAAAGCTAATAGGTACTATTATAACAATGGAGTCTCCATCTTCATATAGGTATATCAAATTTCATTTCAAACCACACATGCCAATTTCACCTTAGTCCTTGCAAGCAAATCCGGATGCTGTGACTAGTTTCAGTTCCATTGTAACCTAAATTATTAAATTCCACCAGTTTTAATAGACAGTTAACCTTGGGTCAGTAACCAGAGAATTAGCATGGTGGACTCAGCAAAATAACTCACCAGGTTTTCAAAGTATATTAGACCTAGGAATCGGTTAGGACCTAACTGTTAAATGTCCAAGCAATGTAGGGGTAAACTAATGTTAGATTTATACAAGAGTATTAACTTATTTTGAGTGTCTTTGTCGCTATAAATGAGGTTAGAAAATTAGAAGCAACGGCCATGTAATATGAACAGCTGTTAAGTTGATGTAGGCATATAGGCAGTTCAAAGTATGAGTTAGTTAGTAGTAAGGTTAGTCTCTGTCGCTTCATTTAAAAGATCATGGGTCTACGCTTTACAACCAGGGTTCTCCATTACGACATCACAGGCCACTTCAGATTTGATTCAGAGCATCCATAGTAGTTATCTATATATTAATCGGACAACAGTTAGGTATTACAGCGTTCAAGCTAGCTAGGTATTTTAGTAACTAATAGAATTCTTGACAGAGGTTCAGTATTAGCTTAGAGTAAATACTAGAATGGTTTGTTAGTATATTTAGGTCATCTATTATTATTTAGGCTAAGCGATTAGAAAGCATAGGTAGGTGTTACAATCTAGTAGTGCCGTTACCAGGATTAAAAATTAACACATATTATAGCAAATCTTGTATAGGAATAAGAAAATAAGACAATATTTACAAACCTTTTTAATGAGTTTAGCATATAAATTACATTGGAGCTCTGAGTATTTCTGAAGGTAAGTGGCTAGTTTACATTGAGTTGGAATAGCCACAATTTGTTGTTTAGTGCAGAAGGAAAACTGAAGCGACGGGGTTAATATTAATTATTTAATCAAACTTCTGTTAAGCGTCCCCGGGTAGGATGTTTCTTAATAAGGGTCTTTTGAGAACTGTTCATAGGTCTTGATCAGGTTTAGTTAAGTATAGCAACTTGTTTTCTGAAATGGAAGAAATAATTCATTATTGTAATATGCTAGCAAATTCAAAAATAAGAAAATGTTTATCTTTTCAGAGATTTCATAGGTAGTAATGTTGAATTTTAGTTAGATGAAATGCTAAGTTGGATTGCATTCTGTTAGAGAATAAATAATTAATCACATAATTAAACAAGTACTTACTATTAATTGTCTTTTTATTAAAAAGAACAATAGTTATAATTCTTGAGTAACATCATATTGTGGTTTCATAGATTACCAATATTATCTCTGTTGAAATTCGTCAATAATTAGGTAATTTAATTGTCGAAAGCCGGGCAGGTGAATTCACAAACTTGTATAGCACAATTGTATAGTTGAAAGACTTTTGAGTAGAGGTTATATGGAGCTAATCAAAGAGCATGTATGGGGAACACATGGAGAATGACATTTGTCATTGACAAGGTTGTTTCTCTCCTTAGTGTTAGCTCTGGGTAGGCGAACGGAAAAATTATGGGAAACTGTATGGACCTTGTTAAGTACAAACTTTGTATGGGCTTGCATATTTGTATACAAATAAATTATAGAGACACGTTATATGACAAGTAGTACGGTTTTGATGTTTAGTAAAGACTGGGAGCTACCGCGTTACTTTATGGGTATGAACTTCATACGGTTCTTGGAACTTTGAGTCAATTTTATAAAGAAAATAGTCGCTATCGGTTCCTTGTTTTGTGACGTCGGGTATAACGATAACTAGCTAGCAACGTTCAACAGAACAAAGCAACAAAAATCTATCAGAATAGGGAATTCAAATGACAGTTGAAGCCCATACCCATATCCAGATTTCTTAGCCGGTAGCCCTCTATTCACAAAATTAGATTTTGAGGTTGTTTCTTGGAAAGGTCGATATTTAAGAACATGAGTGACAGGATAGATTTTCTAGCTTCCAAAAGCTTCGCTAGATGGCGTTGAACGAAGTGTGTAGCGGCTAGTATATTTTGGTATGAATCATATTTAAATTAAAAACCCAAAGGAAACTAATAATAAATTAAATAAGTACTACTGTAACAGAAACGAAATAGTTAAATTTTAAAGATTAAGGTAAATAAATAACTTCTGTCTGACGTTCCGTTTTACAAAAAAAAAAAAGGTCAAAGTAAAATTTCATGTTTCGTACCTTCAAACTGCATAGATAGGTGGGACAGCGCCATCTAGTGATCGAGCTTTCAGAAAATCGCCCATTAGCACGGCATCACAAGAAAGTTAGGGCGATAGTTACATTTTTAATCAACGGGGGTCGCCACGGGTATTTTCGAACGAGTGGAATTTGGTTAGTAACTTTAATGATAATAATAATTATGGCAGAATGTTATTGATAAATGAGTTCTAGCAAAAACTTGTTTTGTTTTAAAAGGGGCAAATTCTTTTAGCTAACAGGGTAATTACGCTACTGCGTGATAGATGTCGCTACCGGTAGGTTACGAAAAATTGTGGTTCTTATTAATTAATTAAAATGGGTTATGTTATGTGTCAGAATCAGGTAAATTAATAGACTATGTGATGTGCGGTCCGAGATTGTAGTTTAAAGGCGTGTTTGAAAATGTTATAAAAAAAAATTTAGGATAGATAATGACATACATTAGGTGAAATATTACATACATATATTAGTTGGGGAGGGGGGCGATCACGTTGTTCTGTGGTGCGCTATTTTTATTGTTGTTAGGATATAAATCCAGACATGGCTTAAAGAACTCGCATCCAAGCCAAAAACATTGGGAAAAAAAAAAAAAAAAAAAAAAAAAAAAAAAAAAAAAAAATTGTTGTTAGGAATGTTTTTGTTTTCATCAAAAAAATTTATGAATTATTAAAGGTTGAGTGTCATCTAAGTTTGTGATAGTGTTGAAAATGCTGAAAATGTCTGAATCAATTTTTTTATTTAATTAATTCTATAGAAAGGATAGATCTGTGGCTGTGTTTATCATTATTGTGAAAATATAACCTAACATTTAAAAGTTATGCAAAGGTTTTAGTGTAAATCATTGTAAGAGTTATGAATTTGAAGTAAGAGAATAGTATTTTAGTTGATATTAAGTTGGGGGGTTTGTACAAGGTATTTCAAAGGGGTAAATAATTAAAGAAGTTTGGCTTGGTTGAAAAATGTGTCTTGATGAGAGTGATTTCTCATGGAAATAAGTAATGAATGAAAACTGTGAAGAAGTATTATGAGGTCTGGCTTTTCATGGTGTACATAAGAGAGGGGAGACCCTTTTTGACTTATAGATTGGATAACAACCACTTTGGTAAGTTAATCAGAGATTTAGTTTTAATTAAATTGTTGAAAATTTTTAGAATTAGACACAATTAGTACCTAATTGTATATGGACAGCTTAGACTCAAAGAGGGTAATTTTGTTTGAAAGGAACGGTATTTGCAATGCTAAATAAGTCAACGGATAACTTAGTAGGGACGGTTTGGTTTTTCAAACGCTCGGTTAACCTAAAAGTTGAAAATAGTTCAGAATTAAAGAGAAATCTTGTCTCGATGAATGATAGAACTATTATTTTGTATTTTGGGGTCGGTGATAAAGTTTTAAAGAACAAAATTAGATATGTCAGTGGGTAATGATTAGACTCCTAACTTAGTGGAAGAAAATTATATTGCTACAAACTAAAACAATGTTAGCTAATTTGTTAAATGTAGTTATGGATATATTTAAAAAGGTAAGGTTTAGTGGTTTTTGTATTAGGTCAGTAAAATGAGGTAACATTATTTCTTACTTCTTAAAACTTAAAAAAATAGCTATTTGGATAAAAGAATGGGTTCTTTTACTAATAGTTAGGTATTAGAATTCATGAAATATGAACCAAAAGGAATTTGTTAGTGAAGATTTTGTATTGGCTAGATTAGAAACATTAGATTCAATGGTTTTTAATTTGAACAGAAAGTAGAGAGAATTTCATCTAAAATGGTTCAATGAGTTTGGAAAAACCATAATAGGATAATTTCATAATTATTAAACAATCTAATATATGAACAAGAAGGGAAAAATTACTTGGTTTAGGTAAGTAATCAAAATTTTCATCCGGGAACATAAAAGAAACTTAGATGTTGGTTATAAGACTTGCAGAAATTTTATTATAATTACAGTGGTTTTGATTTCAAGTAGGAGTTGTTGTTTGGATGGATAAGTAGTGTAGACTAGGGTGGGGTGGTGTGTTAGTCCGGAACATTATAGATAAATAGGTACTTAACAAGAATAAAATAGGGTTAAATAATTCTTTACCTTTCGTTGAAATTTGAGTTAGAAAATTCAACGACGGTTTAAGAAGGAATACAACAATGTTATAAAATAAATCAAGTAATTATTCTTATGTCAATGAGAATTATAGGAGATTGCTTGCCTAACTAATATTGCTTCTCTTAGGTATCCAGTTAAGTTTTATAGGTTGCAATGTCTAAAAGTAGGTAGTAAATATTACAAATTAGCTTAAATAGGTAAATAATGTAAGAACCAAGTGTGTCTGACAGTTTGGGGTCGCTGGCGTGATGTAGTGAACAACTGTTGACTATTTATAACTAGTTATGGGTATCACAGGTATGCCGGGAATATTCATAGACTAATTGTATATTCTCTATATAGAAAAAAAAAAACAGATGGATTTAATTGAAACATAGTATGCCAGCAGTGGTCCTCGTTCACTTGACATGATGATGTTGAATAGGGGGTGGTGAATGGAGAAGGAAAAGAACTTTCATACAGGCGACGTGATTGGTTTGTTGTTCTTTTTATCAATCTTGGTTCTATATTAGTAATTAAATATACATTCTTAGTTGAACCATTGGTTAATCTTAATAAATTACTTTGTGATAGGACTATAGGTACGTTATGTTTGAAAAGAAATAACATATGGTCGAGGTTTGGGCGTTATTAGGGATTATTATTATTATTCTTATTTATTCGGACATGCAGTGAGACAACTGATAGTTGCTGGTAGAAGAAATAAGGAAATTGTTGCTATGCTAAAAGTACCATTGTGGGGAATATTTTATTAGGATGTTAGTCATACATAAAATTATTAAATTAAAAATTTACTAGTTGCATTGAGAGAACATCATTCTCGACTATCATCCATAGGGTAGAGATTGGTACTTGCAATTATAGGGAGAAAAAAATATATGATGGCTCCAGTTTAGGCAAACAATGAGACATTTGAATTGATGTAACGAATTAAATATTATAATCTTTTTTGTAATTTATAAGTGTATGATTTTTAATACAAAATGATTATAGCTAGAGGATTGTTACGGGTTCCGCTAGTGTCGTGTTGGGGCTGTTCCAGTGGGGTTTGGGAGGTAATTTATGTCACTTAATGGTCAAGGAGAGTTTTGTTGGTTCGGCCTAGCTGGGGGGGTTGCGGACATGGTTATCGTAGACGAACGAACTAGTGGGCAAACAACTTTGTCTTTTTATAATATCAGTATAGATAGTGCAGCTAAATTTTATAGTATGTTGGATTGGGGGTCGTGGAAAAGTGTAACTACAGTTACAGGTTAATCAATTAGTAGGGTTTAGAATTAATGTAATTAAAGTTACTAGGAATTCTATTTAGGTTAGTATTAAGACCTTAGAATTAAATTAGCTATAGAAAATGATATTAAGTGGGACGTCCATATGATAGGTTAACGACCACTGGGGTCGAATGGTTTGGAAGTCACTATATGTAGAGGTCTCGGGTTCGATTCCTGCCCAGGTGATTGTCGTAGACAAACTGTTCAGTGTTACTTTGGGGCTTGGAAGTGTGATGATACCCGTCGATGTTTGGTATTTATGATATAGGTACCTACTTATTTTGTAACATAGAAGGATATGAGCGGGATAAGTGAAATAAACGTTATTAGTTAATTTCATTATTAGTAACCAAAGTTAGAGATGGATAATGGGGTTTATAATGGGGAAAATTATTTACTAATTTTGAAATATGGTGTATTTTTCAATTAGTTAAATAAGTTAAGAATATGTTTTACGGGATAAAGACAGGTTATAGTTATAGGAATCTTAAAGGAACCAATATAGGTTGTACTATAGTGTAAAGGTTGGTTGCGAATTTGAAGTAGAAGGAATTTAATTGTTAAACGAATGCGCTTTTTAGTGGAAGTAAATTCTCATACTCTATACTTTCAAAATTAGGGCATAAGGTCAGGTACTACTTAAAAGTGGGGGGGTCGAAAGGTTAAAGTTGAATTCCATGAATAAACTTTGACCCTAAATTAAATTAGACGTTAACACCAAACGTGAATTGGAGTTAAAACCAAAATTAGGATAAGCCAAAACCAAATATGTCATTTGAGGGAATAAGGGTTTTTATAGTTTTTTTATAGACATAGTTAAGGAAGACACTTAGTAGAACTTTTGAAAAAAAAAAAACTTAATATTACTTATCAGGATTAAAATGTCAAAGTTATGTTAATAATGTGAATTTTACAATTAATATTTAAAAGAGTTATATAGGGATGTTAGTTGATTAATAATTTATTTTTTATGTACCTAACATGAATTGAGCTCTGACACGTAATGGACTTAATAGATGGTAGCAAGAAGGTGATAAGTGTTGATAGGTTAGCAAAATTCGCTGATAGTATTCGGATAGAGAGTAGTGGGAATAGACTTTTAGTAGTTTGGCTAGGTTAGGGAAATTGTTAGATGGGAAAAAAAAAGGTAAGCGTTGATAGGTTGGTCGGTACTGCGGTATATACCTATATTAATATATATTGGGGGTATTTATATATTTACTTAGGTCGGTTTTATAGTTCGATGCAACAGTGATGGTAGTGATGTGTTTCAAGGTTGAAATTGTTATTACGAAAGGGGTTTTACGTTCTTAATTATGGTAAATGTTAGGATTGGGTTGTTAAATTTTGTTACAGAGTTTTAATTCAATTGGTGTAATATTGTCATGTTTTAGGTGGATAATTGAAATTTGCTAACGGGTAGGAAATGTTGGTCGAACATGTACAATTTTGGCTTTGGGTCATTATTAGCAAAGGAAAGGGATAGTATTCGGTTATGGTAGATAGTCCAATCATGTGTTGGAGTCAATTCATGCATTTTTAATGAACCGATTAACTATAAAAAAAAAAAAAAAAATATATATTAATTTCGAACAAATCTGAGCGAAAAGTTTTGTTAATAAATTAAACAAAAGAGGAGTTCTTATATTTATAGGGAGGGGAAAGGAAAATAGAAGAGGTGACAGTATTATGAGGATCGGTAGTATTAATTTTACAAATTAATGTTAATAGCTTTCTAGGGCAATATACTACAAGTAATCAGGTGAAACGTTGGTTATGTTCATGGTGGCGCGGATGTGAGTTTGAGGAAGGACGGAATTGTTAAAAAGTGACGAAGAGTGGAATCTGTATATATAAAAAAAAAAAATGTAAGTGTATATATATATATATATCTATTTTATATATGAAAAAAAAAAAGATTCAAAATATGAGGCCATGAGTGTAAACAAATTGGGAAGCCTGATTACAACCATTATTATTAACCCAAAAGATAAGATCCGCACACAACAGCACGTGATAGGGATAGGCGTAGAGCACGTGTTAACAGACTTGAATTTTGTACAGTGGGACTTTGGTGTTAGGATAAATAAAAAAAAAAAAAATATATATATACAAACAGTGTTTATGTTTGTATCTTGTCCCGGTGTAAACGCCTGTACAAAATTTACACTTCCCGTGGGTCAGGACGGGCCATGTTTAACTCGACAACTATACATTCTCCAAAGTGGTATCGAAGGCTATTCCAGAGTTTTGAGTAAGCTTTTTGACAAAAAGGTCTTTGTATATGCTTCATTTAGAAGGGGGCGTACAGAGATATGCAGGGGCACTTTGGGGGTATAAATTGCTGCGCTAGAACGCCATGTAATCGTAAGGTTGGATTACTCTTTATACACCAAGGCGAGTTTATTCTAAACTACGGATTCACAACCCGTACCTTTCACCATGCTTTGTACGTCTCTGGTGTCGGATATACATACGATGAATTTGGATAAAGCAATAAAAAAAAAACACTTAAAAACTCGCTTGATAGCTTTTGATATTATTTTGGTCTAAATACACTCTACACTCTTAATTACATAATCACTAGGGCTCACTAAAAATTGATTCGATAGGGGTCGGAGGCCGCAATGTCCTTTGGTAGGACAAAGAGCATTGTGTTTTTCTTGGTCCAAATTGATTCAATTCTTTGATTTTGGGAAAATAATAAGAGAAAGGGATATATATATATATATAAAAAAAAAAAAATATATATATATATATATATATAGATTGATATAAAAATAATAATAATATATATATATAGATATAAAAAAAAAAAAAACATGTCTATATATATATATAAATATATGTGTAAAAAAAGAAATATTAGAGATTTGGATAGAAAGAAAAATTCTACTCCGGATCCAATACTTGGTACTGTCACCTTTGAAGAATTTTGGGGTCGGCTGTAACGGTTCAGAATCGCACCTGAACTATCTCGAATATTTCTTAAAGAGTTAAAAGTCGAAATGTATTAATGTTACTTACCTCAATAACTTTTAATAGTATAAATAGATCCTGGTGTGGGAATAAATCACAAAGTCAAATTGGGATGTGTCAACTGGGTTGTATTGAACACAATTAGCCATTTACCATGTTGTTGCGCTGGGAATTTGCTTCATACTTTGTCAACACAGTGTATATGGGAGGGAGATTCTGTCTATAAGGCTTGGGGCTTGTTTAGTGGTTTCAGATTGCTTGAGGTAAACACTGAAAAAGAAACGGGTTAATGGTAGCGGAGCAGTTGTGGTCATTTGCATTTAATTTGGAAGTTTTATGATTAATCTGAGGAAGTTAGATACAGTAAATTTGTTTGAATTAGCGAGAAAATATAGTTAATAAATACCTGAGATTCAGGGATTGAAACAATGATGTTTCACAACAGTTGGACTCTGTGACAAATTATTTCATATAAGAAGATGCACTTTGTTGAGGGTTTTGTCAATCGAATTTGCTTCACGGGAGTGTGGACAATACTTGTATTTCGATATTGGTTCACGAAATAATCGACACGAACTGTTATTAGTTAGTAAAATTATAAATCTTGTTGTAAACAAATGTCATGTCAAAATGGAATAATCCTGTCCAAGTGCAGCGACAACTAGCGGCAGAGTTGAGAACTAAGACAAGTCAAATGACATCACATAAATATAGCGAGAAGGTTTTTACTCACAGAATGTTAAATTAACATTATGTAAAACTTAAATAAAAATATGGGTTAAATAATCAACAGTACAGAATATTGGTTTCTATCTTAGATAAGGTTCAAAGTTTCAAATATGTTTCTTTGGCTAGAGGTGATACGTTCGGAAATTATGTTCGAACAATTACCATTTTGATAATAGTTTTCATTCGTAAATAAAAAGAGGAATCATACAAAATAATGTGTTTATATTATGTGAGAAGGTAGTATTTTGAATAGTTTAGTAAATTTTATAACTTAATATTAGAAGTTTTGTAACTATCAAAGGTTTCTGAACGAAGGCCAGGCGGGGCGTTCGGGATGGTTGAAATGGGTTGGCGTTAAACGCTAGAGGGCGCTATGACGATAGAGTAGGAATGTGGGACGCCGCTTTTGGGCGCGTTTTTGAGGAGGTCGATATAAGCAAAAACGACGCGACGCCCGCTCTTTTTTCTCCGGGATGGACTTCGAGGCAACACGTATGGAAGACGAAACACTTTTTGAAGAAGTTTCCATTTTAAATCAAGCGAGAAGTAGTCTTCAAGCAAGTGTACAGTGAGTCCTTGCACCATAGGGCGTTTATTGGGTTCGCGATCTTTTAAACGTTTTAATTTTGGAATTCTGACTGGTAAATTGGATCCGAAATTAAAAGGTCTAGTTTGTTTACAGAAAGCATTTCAATTAAAGTAAATTATTCCCAAGTAAAATCCTAGAAAATGGGCTTAATTTGAGTCAGAGAGGGTTGGAAGCATAGAGTTTGTTTCTTCAGGAGTACATTTTTATGTCTCCGGGCTCCAGGCAAGGCTCACGGGAGGTCGCTAGGTAAAGAAAGTCTGGCATTGTGGAGTGTCAGATGAGTGTTCATTGGATAACGCTTAGTAATTTCCACATGGTTTGATCAGGCGGGCTGTTTTCATTGACAGTTTTTCAGTTAACACGTCTGATGGCGCGGGGCGTATGCCCCAGATTTGGAGGCAGTTGCGGCCTGATTGAACCATACCTACCTGTAGGGTGTCTATCTGTTCCCTTCCCAAGCAGATGGACCACGGCATGAGCGATAGGATTTTAGGGGGCCCACTCACCCAAACTTGACAGAATTGGGGCGTCAGAACTGGCGATACAGGCGCCAGGTTTGTGTTTGTTAGGAAAGTCGCATTTAGTCGGAAATTAAGCAGGTAGGTACCTACTTAGAATCACGAGCTAGGTAACTCGAAGACCTTTGTTCTGGCAGAAAGGGGGAGGTCTGCTGGGGCAAGGCTACGAGGGGAGTCTGGTATACAGAGTAGGTAGAAAGAGTAGGTTCGCTGTAGGTCTATAAGTAGCATTATGTGTTATCACCAATATATCTACGATCAAATCCGAATTTTGTTGACATCCCTAGCCATAGATTCTTGTGACAGACGAACAAACCCGGGCAATTTGACAGAATGATTATAGATAGTGGGGAAAAGTCCGATTGACAGTTTCCAGCAAAATGGCTGTCTTTTATCTAACAAAATAATGTTATATCTTAAGAAGAGCGATTAGGTAAATGGTTAGTGCGTTGTAGCAATGTAGTCTACAAGTTGTATGATTTTCAGTGAGGTTTGTAAGAAATTAATAGATTTGAAAAGGAAAAGGTGACCAATGGATACCTAGTGCTTTCAGTATTTGGGAAATGATTTGTGAAGTAACAGTGCTAGTGGAACAGTCCAAAGAGCTTGATTAGAGTAATCTTTATAGGTTCACGCATTGCAAAGATATGAAGGTTGAAATAATCTATCAAACATAAGTGGAGAATCTAAATTTACCTATATATTTGGCTTGACAACAGGTAATATATTCCTATGATGCAAAAGGCACCTATAATAATCTATAAATTGAGCTGGTTGCGGAAGAGTTCTCTGGATCAGACTACTGCTATATTAATGTATGAAAAGGATTTTGTTCAGTGGCGGGAGAAGATGTTTAAACTCGAAGGAACTCGGTGTAATGTTGACCAGTGTCTTATGGAAGCTGATGTGGATTCAAGGTTTTCCAGATACTAACCTATTGAGTTGGAACATGGTTCTATTTTAGCCATAAATTATGTAAAACTATTGGGTGAGGCGAAAGCTTCTGTTCAATTTGGTTGGATTCTTAAGTTATTTCCAAGACCAGTCCAATGATGAGATTAAGGATATATTACCATGAGTGAGATTCTTTAGAGACAAATTTTAACCAACAAGTTGCAAAAGTTCAATAAGATCCGAGTCAGACACGTAGACATAACTAGGGAATTTAGTCCTACGGGGAAACTTGGTCATAGAAAAGGTTAGGAGAGTCTATATTTATATGTACTTACTATGAATTAGATTTGAGTTCTCTCATCTCAGGAGTCAGACTTGTTAGTGCTCCTAATTTAAGCACTCAGCCTGTTGGATTCATCCCAATAAGGATTATTCAACAAAAGGAAAAGGATATATCAATTAACGTTAACTTTAACTGCTGCTGCCATGAAGGAGAAAGATCTCTTCATGTAGACTAACAAGTCGCTTTGAAGCATTTAGCTTGGTCCTCTTATATATATATATACATAAAGAATTGACGAACATGACAGCTTGACTTTATATGTTGAAGTTTGTTTTTATATGAAAATGTAATAAAGCAGCGCCGGAGGAGGGATGTCCAAGTCTGGTGACGAGTTCCACTGTTATGGGCGGCGGAGGTGCCCTGACTTTACCGGTTAAATAATATTGCTGGAGCATTTGTATTAGGCCAAGATGGTGATTAAGATCAATAGACTCTCTTCACCCTAATGATTATACCAATTCCCATCTCTGACTTTGCAAGCAAAACCATATGCTGAAGCTAATAGGTACTATTATAGATGTAGTGTTTCCATCTTCTAATAGATATAACAAATTTTCATCTCTAACTTTGCAAGCAAGGCCATATGCCTAAGCTAGTAGGTATGGTTATAGATCTGATATAGTGACTCCGTCTTCCAATAGATATAACAAATTTTCATTTCTAATTTGCAAGCAAAGCCATATATGCTAAAGCTAATAGGTACTATTATAACAATGGAGTCTCCATCTTCATATAGGTATATCAAATTTCATTTCAAACCACACATGCCAATTTCACCTTAGTCCTTGCAAGCAAATCCGGATGCTGTGACTAGTTTCAGTTCCATTGTAACCTAAATTATTAAATTCCACCAGTTTTAATAGACAGTTAACCTTGGGTCAGTAACCAGAGAATTAGCATGGTGGACTCAGCAAAATAACTCACCAGGTTTTCAAAGTATATTAGACCTAGGAATCGGTTAGGACCTAACTGTTAAATGTCCAAGCAATGTAGGGGTAAACTAATGTTAGATTTATACAAGAGTATTAACTTATTTTGAGTGTCTTTGTCGCTATAAATGAGGTTAGAAAATTAGAAGCAACGGCCATGTAATATGAACAGCTGTTAAGTTGATGTAGGCATATAGGCAGTTCAAAGTATGAGTTAGTTAGTAGTAAGGTTAGTCTCTGTCGCTTCATTTAAAAGATCATGGGTCTACGCTTTACAACCAGGGTTCTCCATTACGACATCACAGGCCACTTCAGATTTGATTCAGAGCATCCATAGTAGTTATCTATATATAATCTAGGCCAGCCGCACGTGGCAAGGTTCTGCCTCGCGCGAGGCTGCTCACTTGGTGACGGAGGACCCGCCTAATCACGTAAAAACGGCTGATCGGATTTTTATGCAATTAAAACATAGAATACTTTTTATCCTGGTTATTGGTCCCCTAAGTATTTTCTCGAATGTCCACGCGGACGAAGTCGCGGGCGGAAGCTAGTTATTAATAAAAGTAAAAAAAAATGGAAATTACTCTTACGTAAACAACAAAATAATTTTTCGAAGGGATGTTAGATGGATATTTTTTTCACGTACTGGCAACACGCAGGTACAAAATATTTGTGACGCAGGGGTGACCAACCTACTTTAACATGTGTGTGATTATTTGATTGATTTTGATTTGTATTTCGTTTACTTTACGTGGGCTCCTATCTGCTTCGCGTACATTGCTTCTTTTTCATTATTTTGTAGATTTCTTCTTGTTTCTGTTATTGTTTTTGTTTATTGTTAAGTTTGAACCGTTGTTACTTGTTACTAGTGTCTGTACTATTACTATCTAACCCATTTTGCATTATTTTATGCGCTTTACCCCAGGATATAGTTTTTATAAGAAGATTTTAACAAAATTTGTAAAACCAAAACCACACAGTAAATTTAGTTTAAAAGAGACATGAAGAAAAAGGTTTACGACACCCTGTTGCCAAAGTCAAATGTGAAAGTGACATTATTATTTTTTTGCACCGAATTAATAAACGTACTTTAGTATTGTCTTCTTTCATCCCAAAGATCCCAATCAAATGTACATACTGTAACTACAAGGAAACGTACTTCACTTTAGTAGTCCCGTTATCAGACCTCACATCATTACATATTAAATTCAACTCGTCATCATTTATGATTGAGATAAGATAACACTATATTTCTATATTCGCCTTGGCCTCATCTTTTCCAGAATACAAATAGTCATTGTAAGAAATATTTTGAAAATGTTTTCATTATGAGATTATGACGAGTAGATTTGAGAATTTTACAATATTCTAGAACTAAAAACTGCAATGTGGTATAATGGTTGAATTTTGAGAAAAGAAGTTGTGAATGAATATTCCGATTTAACAATGTAACAATACACAACACTGACCTTTAAAAAAAATCTGGTTAATGCCATTATTTTTAATAAGTTCTTAAAATATCTGCTAAGTCACCAATGATATTATCTATTATCTATTATTAGTATTATCACATAATAAACAAATACCACCTACATATTTTCACATATTTCCTGTCCAAAGTCCGTGCAAAGTCCATTACGTTGCACAAACTGTATGTCAGATAAGCAGAATGACGCGGGCGCCAGCGTTTGCTTTGATATTATTAGACATGGCTAGCTACCAACTTTTAATAGTGAGTAGCAGCAAGTAGTCATAGTCACATATCAGTTTAAGAGAACAGCTAAAACAAAACGAGAATAACATTGATTTGCATTTATATTTGAATAAACTGCTGTGTCAGATCAACATATTTTATTCATTTAGTTTCTTATACGTTATCACTAGACGCAATAAAACTTCAGATAAGCTGCTGTCGCCTCTAAAGAAACTGTCCAAATACTTAGATTGTTCTTAGACCTACTGCCAATTACAGGTGTAAGAAATATTATTTTATAAAGAAATTACAAAATGAGTCTTCAAAGTGAAAGTGATGCTAAAGTAGAGTTCGAAAGTATTTTGTATGGTGAAATAGGAGCATTTGGGAAATATCAAATCTTCAATTTATTGTTATTAGCTCTACCTGCAGTTGTGTCCGGCTTTATGGCAGGAGAATACATTTTTTCGGCTTCACGACTGCCACATCGATGTGCAATACCGGAATGTGATGCAGACTCGCCAGAATTTGCACCTACTTGGATATATGATGCTGTGCCGCCAACTGCCACTGGTTTTGACGAATGCAAACGCTTTGCTCCAAATGTGACTAATTATGAAGTGTTTGTTATAGACAGACAATGTTCCAAAGATATATTCAATCGTGATGAGATAATTCCATGTGAGAACTATGTTTATATTAGAAAAAATTCCGTCGTTTATGACTTTAATTTAGAGTGTGATGAGTGGCTGAATGCTCTTGCAGGTACACTTAACAGCATGGGTGCTATGATTGCATTGCCCCTTGCAGGTTTCATCTCTGATCATTTTGGAAGAAGGGCCTCGATTGTATTTTTCTCATTCAATTTGGCACTGGTCGGTTTCGTACGATCATTTTCTGTAAACTACGCCATGTACGCAGCTCTACAATTTTTACAAACAGCAATTGGTGGAGGAACGTTCAGTGCCGCTTATATATTAGCGACGGAAATAGTAGGACCGAAATGCCGAGTAATAACGAGTGCAATTATGTCATCGATGTTTGCTCTGGGACAGGTTTTACTGGGTGTCATAGCATCTCAAATATATGAATGGCGTCATCTCAGCTTAGTTTTATTCACACCAGTGTTTCTTCTAGTCTCATTTCAATGGATTGTAACTGAAAGCCCACGCTGGCTTCTCAGTAAAAATAAACAAGAGCGGGCAAAGGCAACTGTCGAAAAAGCAGCAAGATTGAATGGTAAAACGGTATCTGATAAATCTATGGATTATTTATTAAAAGCCATTCCTGATCAACTCATGGCGAGTAGAAAGAGTGTTAATGAAGAAAATCTATTGCTTAAAGTGCTTAAATCACCTACTATGCTACGTAGATGCTGCACGACTCCTGTTTTGTGGATCACAACTACGTTTATTTACTACGGTCTGTCTATCAACTCTGTTAGCTTGTCGGGTGACATGTACTGGAATTACATAGCTATTGCTGCTATAGAAATTCCAGGATTCTGGACTGCAGTTTTAGTATTAGACAGACTTGGTCGCAAAACAACTTTATTTACTGGGTACGCGGCTTGTGGGCTCTGCTGCATAGGCTTTGCTTTCACACCAAAAAGCATGTATGCGTTATCTTTGGTTTTGTTTTTAGCCGGTAAATATTTTATTGGGTTAGTGATGACTTCAGTGTATTTGTATACTGCTGAGTTGTACCCAACAAGACATCGTCACTCTTTTCTGGGATTCTCTTCAATGTTGGGCCGTATTGGGTCAGTGGTGTCGCCTCTAACACCGCCCTTGATGGTTTACTGGAGTGGTATACCGTCCGTAATGTTCGGAGGTATGGCGGTTATGTCGGCTTTATTGGTTCTTACACAGCCAGAAACATTAAATTTGAAAGTTCCTGACACCTTTGAAGACGCAGAAAGATTAGGAAAAATTTAACGACATGATTAATAAATGGTTAATAAAATTGTATAAAATAAATAAGGCATTTTTATTTAAAACCATTCATTGTTTGTTTTGATAGAAGGAAAGCCAATCTCTACATCTTAAAAAGTTTGAAAATAATAGGTAGTTTGTTTAGTTGCAATATGTAGGTAAGTATCGAAATAAAAATTATTTAGCGGAATACACGTAACTAGTACGCATTTTATGGTTAAAAATAAATAATCATCTTATTGTATGCTATTTACCGCTTCATGATACCTAATCAGATAAAAAAACTGTTTATAGTTTTATTATAAAAGTAACAAAATACAAATAACCGCCATCTAGAAAAATATTTTCGAACCATGTTACGAGAGGGTGAGAATGTAGAGCTACTAGTCGGTATACACGTCCCGATCCGATTGCCACGATTTGGTGCGGACGAACTTCGTTGCAAATCTGATCCGCGCTGCATACGTTCAAACCATGTCTGCCGCACCAAATCTGGACGGCGCTACACACGTTCCAATCCACGGCGCACGAGCTGTAGTAGATAGTTGCAGGTGTTGCCAGCCACTGCTAATCTCCCAATATTAATATTATTGTAGTATATGTTACCGGCCAAACCCGATTTAACGACAAACTAGTAACTAGAGAGCGAGTTTGCCTCGGAAGTCCAGTAGAATACGTGATAGGTTAGAGAAATAGGTTAATTTAGTGTTTTTTTTTTGTGAAACAATCCCGGTTTTTCCTATCGCCTAAAAGATGATGAACTGATTTGACCTAGAAAAAACTAGTTTGTACTAAAATCGGGTTTGGCCGGTAACATATATATACAGAAAACATCGATTTGCTTGCAATAGAATAATAAAAAGAATAATACTTTCGGTTTTTTATGTATTATTTATTATTGTAAAGAATTCAATTTCATTATAAGATTTTTATATTATTTTTATGCATTTACAATGCAATTTTGTAAGTATACGAAAAATGTGATAGTAAAAAACCACGAGCCCTATAAGTAGCTTTCAGGCGGGATTCGAACCCGCGCCTCCGGGAATCCGGCCCGATGCTCTGACCAACTAAGCTACCGAAAGGCCTACACGACTCGTCGAATTTTGCTATCACTTGTTACGCTGTATGCCAGCGTTGCTTCATCAATGTGAGGAAACCCTCGCATCCGAAAGAAACATTTTTACAAATGTTTAACAATCGATTAAGATGAAACAGCCATATTGAGATTTTTATATTATTTTTATGCATTTACAATGCAATTTTGTAATAGATAGTGTCGGTACACCCGCACGGCATTGTGGCAGAGCGACACTATCTAAGCGAATGGACTATGTGATAGTAAAAAACCACGAGCCCTATAAGTAGCTTTCAGGCGGGATTCGAACCCGCGTCTCCGGGAATCCGGCCCGATGCTCTGACCAACTAAGCTACCGAAAGGCCTACACGACTCGTCGAATTTTGCTATCACTTGTTACGCTGTAGGCCAGCGTTGCTTCATCAATGTGAGGAAACCCTCGCATCCGAAAGAAACATTTTTACAAATGTTTAACAATCGATTAAGATGAAACAGCCATATTGAGATTTTTATATTATTTTTATGCATTTACAATGCAATTTTGTAAGTATACGAAAAATGTTATAGTAAAAAACCACATACAATTGCATACTTATTGAATTGAATTATTATCACTGAATTATCATTTTTTTGCTAGTTACCTACTATTACATTTTTTAGTCTAAGTTTATAAGGCAAAGATTAGTTTTCTTAGACTTAAGGCCGTTTTCACCAAAACTTATGAATCGCCTAAGTCTTAACTACGCTACACACACGTCCAGGGGGCCAAGTCTGCTAACGTTTAAGTCACAATCGTGTCTCAATCGTGTTTCAATTGTAGTTCAGTTGTAGTGCTCTTTAAAACAGTAGTTACAAGAATTATGACAGTATGATGTGATGTGAATGTAGTGTGTGGTGTGATGTGACCATCAGTAGTATTGTGAAAGAAGTACACATTTCTTGTAACTAGTGTGTAAAAAAACACTACAACTGAACTACAATTGAAACACGATTGAGACACGATTGTGACTTAACGTTAGCAGACTTGGCCCACTGATTTGGTTCGGAGCAGACGAAATCGGGCCGGTCGGATCGGAACGTGTGTAGACAATATAATGCGTTTTAGGACGATGCTTGAAGCAAATGTAATGCTTTTACACTGAGTATTACTTTTCATGTCGAGTTGTAGATGGCGTCTTTATTTGTTTTATCATGCAAGTAATTTAATATAAAAATTACTGCTATCAAAAAAGGGGAACAACTATGCCAACAGCTTTCAAAATACTAATGATACACAATACTATTTCGAACTAAACCCAAGCAATTTATGTATACAGAGTATTCTTAGAGACTGATCCTGGATTTTATATACTGTGATAAGTACCTACTTATCACGATCTGTAAAAGTCTACTTTGAATACCTATTCAAAGTAGACTTTTACAGATCGACAATCTTTTTTGTTCCGGCGCTATCATGGAGCTCGACCTAATACTGAGGTAACGTATTAAGTCGAGCTCCATGGGCGCTATGGTTGGACAGCAACTCGACAGCAAAATGACATTAAAAAGAAAACACGTTAGGTCCAGTTTTGGGCACCGGAACAGAAAACGTTGTCGCACTGTACATGCTCTTTGCTGACACGTAGTGATTACATGCTCTTTGTTGCTGACCACACACTTGCCACACACAGCCTTCTCTATTGTCCAGGGGGGGCACACTTAGAACATAATTTTTTGACAGCTTTGTGTACCAACCGTTTTTTGACAGATTGGTGGTGGTGTACCAAGAGGTGTCGTTTTGCCGCGATAGATGGCTATTGTGTTTCTTTTTTTTATTCTGTGGAAAAGTAGTAAAGTTTAGAGAGTATTCTAGTTTAGAGTTTATAAACACAAATAGAAAAAAACGTACAAATCTATCGTATTGTATCTATGAAGGGTTTACATAATATTATTGCAAAATGATTTAATAATCAAATTTAAAAAAACCATAATAATTCCTATAGAGAATATATTTTTTGTGAAGCACTGGCTGAAAACAGAAATAATAATATTAAGAAGAAAAGACAATAATCTCAATATTATGTCAAATTAATGTCACTTGTCAATCTCGAATTTTATGCAAAAGTTAGCTGCTAAAATAATATATTTTTGTAAAAGCAGTGCTTATGTTGAAAACATTGTGAGGAAAGTGTTTGTTGGTAAATCCATATTATTATTGTTGATCGAAGGTTGCAAAGAAGATATCAAAAGACAAGCTGCCCTAACCTAACCAGATCGGCCTTTGAAAAGCTAACGAAGATAATTATATGGAAAGATCGCCGCATAAACACCAAGGTTCGATTCACGAAAAGCTTACTATTCCCTATCTTCTTATTTGGAGCTGAAACAGGGACGCTCCAACAAAAGTACCACAAGAAGATTGATACCCTTGAGATGTGGTGCACGATGATCTAACGGACTGCGCGTCGCACAAATGTTTCCACTAAAAAGGAGCTTCAGATCAAACAAAGACTTTCAACGATTGTGCTAGTGCGAATGTTTGAACTTATCATCCCTTAGAATGACGAATCCTCTAGCTATCCAAGATAAAGTATTTCTCTCTGTTTTACACTAGTGTGGTAATAGATCAGATTTTCGGAAATCGTACTTCCCATAACCTGTGAGAACTTTCACTTGCTCACGATAACTAATTACTTCAATTTCGATTGAAGAAACAAGGAAGAGTCAACGTTTTCGCGGCCGATCACCCACAACATGATCAAGTCAAGTGTGTGTGCCTTTACAGAATGCACATGCAGTGGCACAAATAGAGAGATATGGAAGAGCATCGCAAAAGCCGCTACCAATTTAGGGGACCATGACCACAACCACTCTGTAAACCTTTGTCTTAGAATGAAGATGTAAATATAATAAATACAGACATACATAATTATACAATAGGTACCTAATAAAAATCCAAATCAAAACTGGGTGTTTTATTTTTATCGCTAACTCCTTAAAACCGCTAGAACTACGATGGCTGTCCTTTCGCTAACTCAAATGGAAGTGGAAATTACATCCACTTTTCATTTGAGCTAGCGAATAGGGCCATAGGGCCAGCTGGGTAGCTTTAGTGCAGGCTATTATGAGTGACACCAATTTACAGAGAGCAGCACTGGCGACAAGATGGCGGACGTTCAAAATGAGGTGACAAAAATATGTGTCGAGTGGGCTCTCTAATGGCTCTCTATTACTATATATATTTATCTTTCTCTATGCTATTGTCTTGCCTGACTGTTTCTGTCTCACGAGATTTTTGTATGCTGATTTTTAATAATGATAAAAACTTTTATTTAATTACTAAAGAACTTTCTTACCTCAATCAAGCCATTAAATCAGCAACATGTCCTGTGGAAAACGTCCCCTTGTTAAGAAATGGGATAAGCCCAAGAAACTTCAGATCATAACTCCATCCCGGTACGAGCAGAACGAGGCCTCCGTCAAACAACACTGGAAGAAAGTAATCCGGGACTTGGAGTTATCATACAAGGATGATCAGGTAGTAAAAATACTGAAAATCTTAGGACAAAAGACTAGGTTCTACAGACTATGTAACAATGTTACAAATTAGTACCTATGTATATGACGTATCTATTTTAATACACATTATATTTTAAATTAGCTGTGGTTCCTGTTACCGGGGGAATATGTAAGAATATTTGGATAAAATGTATAGTCCATTCGCTTAGATAGTGTCGCTCTGCCATAATGCCGTGCGGGTGTACCGACACTATCTAACCGAACGGACTATATCTTATGTGCTACTCCAACCTATAAATCCATATCTGTTCCTAAGAATGATGGGTAAAATTGTATGGAACCTGGTCTTTATGGCCAACAGCGATAATTGTAGTGTCGTTGGTTGGAAAGGTCTTTTCAAGTGAAACATTATTTACTATGATGACATTCATCAATTCACTGTACTTTTTGGAAATTTTGAATCTTGTTTTCATAATCGGTCATGTTAATGCCGCGCTAACTCCGAATGTACAGTAAATTCGTAAAAGTCGTTATAGTACCTAGATGATGATCCTTTTGAAAGACCTTTATAACATCTGGGGTAGTGTCCTTGGCCCCACCTTATTTATTATCCACGTAAGTAAATGATATGTCTTCTTAACTTGCCTAACTGTAAAATAATTGTGTATCCTTAACCTACAAAAAACCAAATTTATCACCTTTACTCCAAAACTTGCCTCGCAGCCAAATCAGACTTTTACCCTGACAGCCCATCTTCATAACAGCAATACTTAAACATGCTCATGTGTAACGGTTTCTCGTACCAATAGTATAAAATATCTAGGTCTAATAATCGATAGCCATATGCAATGGACTGAGCACATACAAGGGGTTACAGCAAGAATCCGCAAGCTAATATTTCTGTTCAGTAAACTAAGAGCCTGTGATGGCCCGAAGCTGCAGACCTATTGTCCTTTCTGCTATTCTCGTAAACTAAAGCCTAAGTCCTTTGTTATAATAGCCATAACTATGTGATCGTCTATTTTTAGTTGTATCCCAAAATATAATTCAGCTTATTTTATTGTGATTTGAAATAAGTTTCAATTAAGCTGACTTCAAACCGATTGTCTGAAGCTATCAATTTTGTCTCCAATCAAAATTTAGAATCCAATCGAAAGATTCTTAATGACATTGTACTTTATCTATAACCATTAACAGATCAAATATTCAAATGCCGTCGAAGGCATTATGTCAGATTCAAGAAAAGGAAAGGTTAGTTTCTATAGTATTATCCTCCAGAAAAGTTTGTTACTATTCGAATGGGGTTGGATCTTAAAACAAGTCGCCTTCTTTGAGGTTAATTGAGGCTGTGGAGGTGTTTTTGGGCTTCGCATAAAATGCTTTAAAGCAAATTTAGCTGCCGGAAATGGGTCATGTTTTTTATTAATTTTATAAAAAAAATTAAGCACGTGAAATGAAACGTTAATTGTGTACTGCATTTTGTGAAATATGTTTTTTTAACTTGAATTTTGCGTGAAACGAAACGTAAAACAAAAACCACTGACTGACATAACATTAGACAGATTGCGTCATTCATTCCGTTGCTTTTTCGTGTGAATGTGCTAAGTACTCAAACTCGTGTTATTTTCATCGTGGTAATTTTCATTCTTGACCGAAGGGGGCACTATGGCACAGTGTAATAAAACAACTACAGTGAGTGGTAATACTAAGGCTGTGACTATGGGGCTGGGACTTAGAAACCGTAGACCGTAGGTCACGTGATAGGTGCGAGGAGCGTAGCGACGAGCGTGTTAGGTTGACATGAACCCAGCGCGCGAGCCGAGCGAGCGAAGCGCCGGAAACGACTTTATGCGTACTCTCGAGCGAATTTTGAAAGTCGATTATCTCGGAAACTAATAGGCGGCAGCGATTTTCATACTAAACTTCTATCGCTCATAACTCGAAAACTACGCAACTCCGGTAGGTGGGGTTTGAAAAGGAGGGTCACATCCCCCTCCCCCTCCTCCTCCCTCCCAAAAAAACCCCTATTGAGGCGACTTGTAACGATTTTCATACTAACTTCTATCGCTCATATCTCGAAAACTACGCATTTCCGGCAGGTGGATCTTGAAGAGGGGGGGTCCCCTGAACCTCCTCTCCCCCTCTCTTATTTTAAGATTTTTACCTTCGAATGTTACTCAATTATTAAAATTCAATAATATCTACTTCAACTCTAAAAAAATAATTAATAAAATTAATTATGAATTCATTGAAAAGAGGTTCCTATAATGGAAAATAAATATGAATACAGAATATGATGTTATATTAATTTTATTACTTCAAATTGAATTTAATTTGAAACTCTGGACTATTTTAACCAATATTCTCTCGTTAGAAGGAAATTTGCTCTTTGCTTCTGTTCCTACGGCTGATAAATCTGTGGAATTGGGAAAACAAAGCAAAGTAATAAAAAACCCAATTCCTACCGATTAATCTAATTATTCTAAAAAAAGAAATGTGAACACAAAGAAAATTGCAAAATACGATTGTGTACTTCTTTTGACTTTATAAGGTGTGAGAACGTTGTTCATTAAGTTTGTTAAATATTTATTATCATCATCAGTTTTATTACAATATAAGTTTAAAGTCAAATAAGTTCACGTCAAAAGGATTCACAATGTACTTAGCTTTATAACACCTTGCTGATTCGCCACACTGATTCTATTACTTCACAAGCAATGGTGATTTACAAAGTTTTATACAATGAATATTAACAATCTAAATTCACCCGAAATTTTTCCTCCCGTAAGATTAAAAATTACCACTCTAACAGGCCGCGCGACCCTGAATAAACCATGTTTCTTACGCCAGCTTACAATAATAACCTTCTCTAACTACGCTAAATCTATGTACCTATCCTAAATTAGGTCTTAACTATTTGTCTTCACGGACCAATCTTCTTTAAATCTGCGCCAGCGCATTTTAAAAAAACACCCCGCCTCCTTGTGACCTGATTTGCTAATCAACTCGCTAGGTGCCGCCGCTCCAACCTTCCACTCACTAGATGGCGCCATGTGTTGAGTGGAAGGTTGGAGCGGCGGGTACATCGGAAAAACATAATTATGTCTTCATAGTTTTAACTAATCAAGACACAAGGTTCCTTTTTGCATATCAGTCGTTGCTCAGATAATTCGTTACGTTTAACTGTGATTTTTTTATATGTATACACAGGCGTCAGCTAGCCGGTTCGCACTCTCGAGTGACAAATTTATGATTACAAAAACCCTGCTCTTTTGATTTCAAAGATTTAAAAAATCATAGTTCCTTACTGTGAAATAATTCTCATATCGTTAGAAAGCTACACTCTTCTACTTTGCATACTTCAAAAATAATGTGATTGGGACTAATATATAAGGAATAATGAGCTATTATTAGGACACCGTTTGGAGTTAATACTGTATTGCCTATTATTTAAATAGACCCTTTAGCTAGTTCAAAAATATACTTTTGTGTTTTTTAATTTTTTTAAATAAAACTATGTTACATAATCATATTTTTATTTATCCACGTTTTGACAACAATATTAAGTCTAAAATAGTTTCAAAAATATGTGACTACCTTCTTGGAATTATTATTTTGGCTCGGATTTTAACTAATTCTAACATTAGGCAGTCTTAGAATAGTGGTTTTAGTGCAGTAAGTAAGTACTGAAATTCATTACTGCAGTGATTTTCAAATTTAGAATGTTTACCTCGGAAAAGGTACTACCCAAAGATATTATTACCAAAATTTTTTGTTTATTTTTTCTTTCGTTATTCCTGTGTATAAAAACAGAAAAAGCAAAGGGACATTAGAATAGAATAGAATAGAATATACTTTATTTGCTTCAAACACGGTATTTAAGGTCATTACAAAGTTTAGTAGGTACAACGTGTTTCGCTACAAAATAGCATGCAAATACATATGAAACATTACATTATTATAAAGAAAATCTAGTAAGTCTTGATAAATTAGTTTACATAAATTTCACATATTATTATTATTGCATAGTCATTAGGTCATTACATTGTTATTTCATTGCATTACCATTAAATTTGAATTTCATTATTATTATTATTACATTACATGTCCAAAAACTCCTTCACGCTATAAAAATTGTATTCATTTAACCATATATATAATTTTGTCTTAAACAATTTTAAATTTAACAATTTAAGTTCGTTTGGCAATTTATTATACAATTTCACGCACATACAGAGACAACTCCTGTTATACTTTTCTGATTTGGGTATTTCATCTAAAACAAGTATGTCGACATTTCGATGAGTGCGTGTATATAATTCGGATGCTTTAGTAAACATGTGTGGATTTTGTTTCACAAAAACACAGACTTCGTACACATATAGACATGGCAACGGTAACAAACCAAGCTCTTTAAATAATGGTTTGCAAGAGTCACGTGGGAATTTGCCTGTTATTGCTCTTATGCACTTTTTCTGTGCAATAAAAGCTCTTTTAACCGTTGAACTATTACCCCACACAATGAGACCATATCGAAGGACAGATACTACGTAGGCATGATATGTGGACAACACTGTACCCCGATCAGTTATATTTCTGAGACGCTTAAGGGCATATACAAATTTATTAATTCTTTGGCAAACATTTTCGATATGTGTGTTCCAATTTAAATCTTTGTCAATTGTTAAACCAAGGAATTTTGTTTTAGAGATTTCGTCAATACTTCTATTCTTATATTTAATATTTAATGTCATTGATGCATTATAATTAAAATTAATAAAATTAGTCTTAGTCAGATTTATTTGGAGGTTATTGTTTTCTAGCCATTTTCCTATAGCTTGTATAATTTTGTTAATATCCGACTCGTGAGCTTTAAAATCGACATTCTTTATTTTATTTTCCGAGCTAATTACTACAGAGATATCATCAGCGAATAAGATACAATTGTGCCTTGTTACCTCGGGGATAGTGTTGACGTAAATTAAAAACAGAAAGGGTCCTAATACGCTTCCCTGAGGTACACCGCATTCATTATGTCTGTATTCTGAAGCAAATGTGGCGACTTCGTTTCTACTATTAATCTTTGAGATTATGACACTCTGCTGTCTGTTGCTGAGGTAAGAGCGAATCCAATCTAACGGAGGACCCCTAATTCCTACAGATTCCAGTTTAATCAAAAGATTCTCATGATTTACAAAATCAAATGCTTTGCTAAGATCAAAGAATAACGTAGTTGTTGCATATTTTTTATTCAAACTTTTAAGTACTAATTTTATGAGTGAGAAAATGCCATTTGTAGTTGATTTCTTTTTTTGAAAACCGTATTGTTCCGGTATAATTATATTGAATTTCTCACAAAACTCTAATAATCGCTTTAGCATACACTTTTCAAAAATTTTTGACAAAATTGAAACCAATGTTATTGGGCGGTAGTTCGCAATATCGCTTTTTTCACCTTTTTTATGCAGAGGCTTGACAATAGAGAGTTTCAAGATATCTGGATATTTGCCTGATGAAAATGACAAATTAATCAAGAAAGTGAGTACTTTAACAATATTATCTATGCTAGCCTTTACTATTTTTGTACATAATTCGTCATGACCTACAGCATTACTATTATTGAGTGACATTACTTGTTTTTTCACTTCATCTTCTGATATTGGCATCAGAAACATAGAATGTGAACTTATTTTAGCTAGTTTGTTCACATGATTACTTACGTTTTTGGTGGTCATGTCAATAAAAAAATTATTAAATGTCGTGGCAATTTCCAAGGGGTCTGTAATTACCTTGTCGTCATTGTGTATGCATTCTACGCTATCAATATTATTTTTAGTAATGCCAATTTCACTATTAATAACTGCCCAAGATGCTTTGCACTTATTTTTACTTCTGTTTATAAAATTCATATTACAATTCTTCTTCATGTTATTTACACATTTTTTTAACATATTTGAATATTTTATATATTTATGTTTATTGTCAATATTTTTATGTTTGTAATAATTGTATCTTAGAGACCTTTTAGTTTTACAACTTACTTTTAAACCTTTAGTAGCCCATTGTTGCTTTTTATTGTTGTTAGTAATTTTTACTTTTTTCATAGGGAAACAAAGTTTATAAAAAAGGCATAATGTGTTATGAAAATTACAAAATGCTTTGTTTAGATCACATTCTGTAAAAACATCAGTGAACGAAAGACTTGCTAAGCACTCATTAAATTTCTTTATGTTTTCATTACAATAGTCTCTTCTAAATATAAAGTAGGGTTTAATTTCCTTATTTGATTTACTTGGCAATTTTTCGCAAATGTTTCGTGATCTGAGAGATGTAATGGTAGAATCAAACCTACGGCATTTTTCACATTGCTAAGAATGTGATCCAAGCATGAATTTTTTCGAGTGGGTTCATTAATATGAAATGTCAAATTAAAGTTCAGCGCAAGATCTTTAAAGTGACTAGTAACTGTACCTGGCTTTAGTGTGTTTATGTTCATGTCACCCACTAGAACTATCTTTCTGGTTTTATTATATTTCCTATGAATTGTATCAAGCACACATTCTAACTTATCCAGAAACAATAGAGGGTCACTTTTAGGAGTTCTATAGACGCAAAGTACTGTTACATTTTGTGACGGTATATCAACACCACAGCACTCAAATATTTTTGGCAGGGTAAAACTTTTTATAAAAGGTAAATCCTTGAAATCTAAATTATTTTTTACCAAAACGCAAGTGCCACCTCGTTTCTTATCATCTCTACAATAATATGAAGCAGCAACATAATTATGAACTTTCAAATAATGTTCATACCCCGTCTTAACAAAAGTTTCAGAGAGACAGATGATATCCGGTTCGTTACCTTTTTCTTTTAGTTCTAAAAGTGTTAGCTCTAAGATTTCAATTTTAGATAATATACTAGCGATGTTTTGATGGAAAATAGTTAAATAATTTTTGCTTTTTTTAATTATCGGGTTTTCGAAAAAAATAAAAGGGGATAGTTCCTTTTTTGGGCGGGGTACACATGTTCAGTGGTGTAGAGCAATATTTCTCGGCTTTCAATTTTGATTGTAGATCAAAATAGTACGGTATTGTACCTTTTTTATATATTTTTTCATAGCCGTTAGAAATAGAACTTGGTTTGCCACGTGTTATAAACTTTTTAATCTCTTTACAATCTAAATATTTCGTTTCATAATCCAGACAATCAATGATATGATTTACCTTATTACTTATTTCAGATAGAGAACTTTTATATGACAAATTTATGAAGAAGGTGTTTGAGTACTTTTTACAAACACTTTTAATTCTAGAATTTAAATTTGAAACATTAATGTTATCGGTCTTTATTACTTGTAAAACTAAAACACTAACGTTGTTTAATGTTTTTAAAACTCGTTCAAATTCCATCAGCACATTATTCACGTTGTGATCGTGTTCTCCTAGGCACACTATAATCTTGTCATTAGTTTGCAACTGATGTTTTTGTATGTCACATAGAATATCTCTTGTCATAGCATTTGGCCTTACCTGAGCGAATATTTGATAATTCTCATATTTTGTATTAACCCTTGCGTTTGTTAAAACTGAAGCAAGACCAATGCATTGATGGGATGCCAATGAAACATATACAGACATTGTATGTACCTTCTCCACCAAATTTGAGAGCAGAAGCAAAATGAATAACAGAAAACTCACTGCCAGCAAAATCAAAAGAAAGATATATGAAAACCTACGATCTGATTTGGAAAAGTGAAAAAAGGCGCATACGTTTTCGGAATCTGTGATATTGTATTTTAATGTTATTACTGTATTTTAATGATACCTACATCATTAAAATAATATTATTATGGGCGATTTATACATGTGTGCCCGGAAAAACAATAACATTTACATTTAATAATTGCCCGAACATGTGTGATATAAATTTTAATAAATACTAGCCTTCCGCCCGCGGCTTCGCCCGCGTGTACTACACGACGTTATCCCGCGGGAAGGTGATATTTTTCAGGAATAAAAAGTAGCCTATGTCCTTTCTCAGGCTCTAGACTATCTCTGTACCAAAATTCATTCAAATCGGTTTAGTAGTTTAGGTGTGATTGTGTAACACACAGACAGACAGAGACGCATTTATAATATAAGTAAGGATTAAGTTTAGTTAAACAGTTTTTTTTTTATTTCCTCACATTTCTTGAGAAAAGCACTATACAAGCCTTGTACGGTAAGCAAATTACCTTGCCTCGAATGATTAAAGCCCTCGCCTGCGGCTCGTGCTTCAAACCATCCTCGACAATGTAATTTCTTACTTACCTGTCCTCGGCTGTAATGTACTATTAATAACTAATACAAAAACTTTTGCCTTAAAGTGCCTTAAACACACTACTAAGTCAAAGTTGACGAAAATAAAAAAAACTGTAATACTTCCTCCTTTGGAAATTTTTAATTTTTTTAAATAGCCGTATCTTAAAAACTGTTTGGCTTACAAAATCCAATTTATTTACTTTTTATTGCAAATTTAGTCTACTTTAAAGCGTGCATAGTAACTTTTCCCGTAACACAGGTCCTCCAGGTGGTAAAAATTGTCAAAAACTGAAAAAAATCTGAAAATTTATTGGATTTTTAAATATTTAACAATGATCCGAAGGGCTTTCGAGGTGGAAAACTTGGATTTGTCATTACTATCTCATCACTACTAACATACAAAAAAATCAGAACTAAACCTCATTTAACGCAAGGCAAAATGTACGATTTCCATTGACTATTAGGAATATGCCTCTTTCAATAAGTTTTATAATGTCTTGTTTATTATTTTCACTTATTTTTTTTGATACGCTTTATCTATATTTCCAGGCAAGTTAATCATTTTATTTCTTGTCTGTTTTATCAATTCAATTCTTTCGAACAAAGATTCATAGAAAGCTGGTGAATCATCTTTTCGAACCTGTATTCTTCATATCCGAGTTTTGTTTTCTGTAGTCTTTCTTGTAGTTTTTCAAAAGAAAGTTCTTCTACTGTATAACGCGGTGGACTATTTTTCTTAGCTGTTCTTATGAGGGTAACGTATTCTTGAGGACTATAAATGGACCCAGAAGCTGGTGGATGATTCTCATCAGTCTCAAATGTAGGATCAGCGACGCTATTATCCGATGCATGATATGGATAAATTTTTTCACAACTACTTTTTCCGGAAATACTATCTTCTGAATCATTTCTATTATAATTAACAGCGTTTAGCATCTTTGGTATTCTTCTTAATCGTTCCATGATGTCAGAATTATCAGGTAACACTAGAACAAACTAAAAAATATATTTATAATGCAACAGTATAAAGGGTAGTATATTGAAATAAATTTACTCAAAGTGGCAACAATAAACTGCAATAGAGTACTATGTCAAACAAATTTGCTGCTATAGAGTATCAAATATAAATAATACATTGCCAGCCACAAGATAGGCGTTAAAAACAATTAAGCTTAACTGTAATAACTCAAAATAAAATTATATTTTTGTGATAACTGTCAGGCAATACAGTATCAAGTCAAAGATAATACGCTATTGAGTACTCACATTTGGTTATATTTTTCCGATTCGGCGTGTTAACTCCAGATGTGACACAAACCGACGTGCGTTACTGAGTGGACACTGAATCAACTGAGATACAATTATATTACCCAGAGGCGGGGAAGGGCGTGGCAACAGGCAAAAGCGCCATCTCTTGAGGAGGCAACCGACTTACGGCCAGAATTAATAACCTATCCACAGATAGGGATAGGTGCGATCCAGATTAGTTGCTATGCAACGCTTGATATTAACATAGAATTAACGACAGTTGCCAGGGTGTTGCTAGGTGTTGCCTAGCAACTAATCTGGATCTCACCTATCCCTATCTGTAGATAGGTTATTAATTCTGGCCGTTAGAAATATGACTCTTTGACCAGTTTGTAGAGAAAAAAATGCTGATTCCGAATATATAAATCACTCAAAAATCTCAAAAAGTTGGTACTATGTTGAATATCATGTGCGGTTTCTCTTTCAGCATAATCAGTCATGTTCGTGCCGAGATAACTCCGAAAGTACTGCGAATTGGTGAATGACGTCATAGAAAAATAATGTTTCCTTTGAAAAGACCTTTCCTACGACACTACAATTAGTGCTATTGGACATGAGGACCAAAACGCCCATCATCATTTCTTCCAGTTCCTGAGTGATTGAATAACAAACATCCATAAACTTTCTCATTTTCTTAGGTATAATATTAGTACTTAGGTATATTGAAACTCGTTGAATTATTATAACAATTATATTTTGAGTTTGTTTCAGTTTTGGGAGACGCAATGTGATACAGTGCGTGAACTGGTGGGACCTCCTATCTTCCATCGTATCGCCAAGATTTTCAACTTACCCGTTGATGCCACGCAATACGAACCTCACTCGGATACCTCTATAACACCTTCCGAAGTTTTTTATAGAAACGCAGCAACTTCTCATGTGCGTGTTTAACTTTAATAATTAAAATATAAGTAAGACAACAAGCTTTGAAGTATAAATGTTAGATAGGTAGCATTTTTTCAATTGTGTATTATTCTTAACTTCTTAACTTTCAGACTCAAATACAGCCGACGTATTCTATTAGCGACTACGAATTATCAGTGGAAGAAGAAAGTTTGAAGGCGGAACAATCTGAAATGTGGAGTGTATCGTCAATGCCTTCAGAGACCATGGAAATGAAGAAAAGTAAGCTGCGGTGCAAACGGGCGTCCAATGGCCAGCGACAAATACTTTACAAGATAATTAATAAATTTTGTTAGGGGCCCCACGTGTGGACGGTGGCGGCCGAGCGCTTCACCCTACTAATGTAGTGGTGGAAAAGCTTGTGGTCTTCATCCTGGCATCCATGGCTTTAATAATATTTTTTTCGAGACACTGCTTAAGCCTGTCTTGACAATTCATCCTATTCTTCATCCAATCTTTTTTATTCGTTTTAGGTTCACATTCCAAGTCGGCGATCAAATCTAAGTCTTTTACATTGTCCAAGTCCATATCTAAAATTTCTAAATACTCATCGAAATCGTTGTCAAAATACACAATGCCGAGATCAATGAGGTCGATGGTTTCGAGTAAGTATAAAGCAACGGAGATGGAGACAATATCAGAAGACGAATCAACAGATTCTAATGATGACGTTAAAGTCCACCCCACGAGTAGGAAAGCTAGACGGTAGGTATTACCTATTATGATTAATGTTATGTTATAAAAGAACTATCTAAACAAAAATAAATTTAAATACAAATGATAAACAGTTAATGAGTAACAGTGACACTCCTTGCAACTTAAGCGCCTGTTTCGCCCCCACACGGTACTCAAGTCAACTTGGGTCACTTGACTCATTTGCTTGCATCTTGCGTGTTTATTGAGGAAGTAAGCTAGATAATTTTGATTTTAAAGTTAGATACATGAGTATTGAGACTTCTGCTACTGACGCTTGATACCACCAAACAGAAGAAAATTTTTATGTCAAAGTATGATCTTTATACGTATTTTTAATTTTAATTTAATTCAGTAAATGGAAGTCGCTGCACAATCCGCACTTTGAAATGCTTTATTGTAATGAGTCTGAAACGGATATGATAAAATGGAAATCTAATTATAAGCAGAAGACGTTTGAAGTATCAGCTTCTGATGAGTTCAGCAAGAAAGCTGAGATAATGACTAAACAGGTAATTTTAAGTAAGGCTCAACTAGAAAAACGAACGAACGGACGTTTTACGCGGGCACGCAGTGTGAATTTGGCCGCATATATGATTTGTGATGCATATTAATATTTTTAATGGAAAACTTATCACCCTGCCTGATATAAGGAATTAATACATTAATTTTACGAAGCACGCAGCGTGAAGATAATTTAAGTTTTCATTGTATAATGAAAGTAAATGCAGTACTTAATGTTTTATGCAGTGTTATGGTCGGTTCACACGGCAGCGAATTTGGTCGATAGCGACTCGTTGGTGATGTCAAAATCAGTGTGTGGACGTGAAATTAGCAGCGATTTATTGTCGCTGTCATCATCATCATGTCAGCCGAACGACCCCCACTGCTGGGCATAGGCCTCCCCCAAGGATCTCCACAACGATCGGTCCTGCGCTGCCCGCATCCAGGGGCTTCCCGCGACCTTGACCAGATCGTCAGTCCACCTTGTAGGGGGCTGCCCACGGAACGTCGTCCAGTACGCGGTCGCCATTCGAGAACCTTTTCGCACCAACGGCGCCTTGTGTCCCGCCCACTGCCACTTCAATGCCATGTCGCTGTCAATATCGCTGTAAATCTGAAAAGTCGCATGATAGTCGCCAGCGAAATCGTTGCTGTGCGGACGTGTACGCCACGCGTGCGCGATTTTAAAATGGCGGACTTTGAACAACAATATCCCTATATACTCATGTCATGATGTGCTTGTGAGTAGTCTCGCAATCGCAACAAAGGTAATCGATACCGGTATCGTACTCGCATCAAAAGTATCGAGTTACTCGGATATCGAGTACTTTTTGTTTGAGAGCATTTCAGATTTTTTGCTGTATTATGGTTGGTTGGGGGAATACAGCTCAGTACATAGTCGAGTGAGTCCATAGACTGGGATAGATACGACGAAAAAAGTATAGAGTATGGTGATGGTGAAAAGTATCGATTCTTACTCAGTATCGTAATAAAAAGTATCGAGTACTAAATTACTCGGTACCTACTTTTTATTACGCAAAGTATCGAGAATACTCAGGTATCGATACTTTTTGCGAAACTCTAGTCATAAGCACAGAATAATAAGTCTCCAGCGAGTCGCTATCGATCAAAGTCGCTACATCGGGACTGAAAGTCTATAATAATGTAGACACAAAAGTCATAAGTCGCCAGCGGGTTCTTTATGAAATGTAATTGTTTGGCATTGTATGATGATGATGACTGTATTGCGTGGACACACTAACAAAATTGACAACTACCATCATTGTAATACTAACACGTCTACATTTCACAAATAAATCATTCTATTCTATTCTATCGATCAAAGTCACTGCGAGAGGACTTTTAGTTGTTTTTATGAAGTTTAAAAATACAAATAATATAATGCAATAAATGATTTCAACCAATGTTCTTACTTTTGTATTTTAGATTTCCAGAGACTTTTATGAGTGGTGGGTCTCTCTCGGCAATGTGGAATTTAAAAGCGAAATCAAGCGTCCAGAAGATATTGAAGATCTATTCCAGGTACAGACGATGTCATTTCCGTAAAGCAAATATGAATGTCTTAAACGATATAACAATGTCTTGTTGAGTCTTGTTGAGAAATCAATGAGTTGTTTCTTTCTAGGTTTGGTTTGATGAACATGCATCGCGAGGTCTTGTGTTGCACCCGAAGATACTTCCATGTGTGCTACAAAGCATAGCCCTTTCTGTTGGCGTGCCAGAGGTAAATTTAACTAAAGTAAAGATAGTAAAATAAATGTTTTGAGATTGGCCTGCATCTGTCTCAATGGCGCAGTGGGTTAAGCTACAGCGGCAGTAATTCATAATGACAATCAGAGCCCCTATTGTAATGTCCTCACTTCACATTACAAATGACTAGATTCAAGTTCTATAAAGTGGAGAGTTAATGACAAGTCTTTTCCTTTTCATCTACAGGCTTCGTGTCCTCGCGTCCTGAAGCGGCAAATTGCTTACGACATCTACGCTGAGACCAGCCCGGCTCACACCACAGCTTTCAACACATGTCTCCCGCAAAAGATGAAGCACATGCCACCAAGAAACAATACCAAGGAGATGTGGCACAGCCTGAAAATCCCAGAGGATCTTCGTTCCATGGCTTGTGTCTGGGATGAAATTCAGCATCTCACGTAAGATTTTTGAATTTAAAACTGCAATTCTTATGAACGCTGAGTCTTAAGTGCTGCCGCACATAGAGCAACTACTAGTGGTTCGAGTGGCCGCCTACAAGGAGTGGCAGCACTAATTCTACATTATTATGTACTAATTCTGTTAAAGTTTAGGCATTTTCTGCACAGAAGGAAGAGACCCCTGTTTTAGTCCATGCAAATGTATCTTACATGGTGGAAATATTCCAAAAGACCTTCAAGTTTGTTAGTTTTGCAATTAAATCGATGTATTGCTATTTACAGGTCAACGAAAACATTCCAGGCCTGGCTGCAGCAACGACCATTTTTGTCGATGCCTCCTTGCTTGCGCCTGGATGATGCAGCTGGAGATAAGAAACAGTTGTTTGTCGTACCATCCGACTACGTCCTGAAAGACAGAAGCGACTCAGAGTCCACACAGGAACTGGCCCTCCCTGTATCCCAGTTCTCGATGGAACTGAAGGAAGTATTGAGCAAACTTATGAATCAGTGAACTTACGTTACTCACTGATATGACGTTATGATGCCGTATAATTTTATCTGTATGATTAGTTTACATTTTTTGCAATAAATGTTGTACTGCAGTTTTAAAATATGAGTGTTGTTTCAGTTTGTGCCTGTTTCCGTATCCATAACTATGTATAATTATTTCATCAACTCTTAGTAAAATCTCATATAAATAGTTCATGAAGTTTTCAAAAGTTGGTAAAGAAATGTCACGGCCCTACGATTATATGATGCTGACTGAGCGGTCGGTAAGTACCAAATCTGCACTATATTATTAACTTAAACATGCCACAATTTTTTTATAAGCTTGTGCCTACATAATTTGTGGGTTTTTGCTACTGGAAGTAATACATCAGTGTTCTGTATAAATACCAAATACGTACTTCACACTTCAACAAGGATTACTGCAATTATATGGGTATTAAGGTATGTATTACTGAATACTTATCAACAAGTACCCTAAATATGTAGGTATTATAAAACCTACTTACTGTGATTTTAATTTCTCTAGAGGCCATTTGTATTTGGATTTGTTAATTGAAATTTGATTAGTTTAGAATAGAAAAATGGAAAATGAAGTATTTAGAAAAAAACGACCCGTCTCACAACTAGCTCCGATGGGCTAGTTGTGAGACGGGTCGATTTTTTCTAAATACTTCATTTTCCATTTTTCTATTAAGTATAAAAATTGCATTGTGAATGCAAAAAACTAAAAATTAAAATAACTAGTTTAAAATAGTAATCAATATCAAGACAGAAAAACTGCGCGTGCTTGATAAAACACGCGCAATGATCGCACAGAAGTCATAACTACTAAGTACGTTTAAAATAACAATAAATCGTCTACGTTAAGATGGGTCGTCCTTTACTATTCACCATCAAAGCGCCATCGTTTTAGCCTATCATTTACCAGTCAATTAAAATGGATGATAGATATAACATAAGAATTAGTTTTAGCCAACTAGTTTATCAATAGTTCGACGGATATAGGGAAATTAAAATTATTTTTAATAGACTTATCTTTTAGTTACAACAATCAAACAATATAAGTATTAATTATCCGGTGTAATTCATATTTTTAAGCAGGCACTCTATCAATCTTAGCCCTTATCATAACTTGACATGACAATTTACCAAATGTTGTGAAGTGAATATTCGAAATTTTGACTCGTGAACAAAACTGTTTACAATATCAATTAGTGGGTAATCAAATATGCCGTCTCTTGAATTTTGTTTCGATAACAATGCAGTTATCATTAATTAAAAAATTAATAAGATTTTATACGCATCTTATCGAAATATTCCGACTACTGTTTATCATATACTTATTTGATGTACCACCGTACATCAAATAAGTATATGATAAACAGAGACAGCCTAGACAACCTAGACTCATAAGAAAAACGCACTGAATGAATTAATTAAATTAAGCACAAGTAGAAGTAGGTACGCGCCAGATAAGTCTGCGCGCGGTCGAAATCGAATACTAATCTTTAACATAACCTTAGAACAAAAATATACTGTAACTAGTGCCAAAATCGCCCCAGTCGTGTTCAGAACTATCTGGCTTGGACTCTACCTCTACCACCCTCTACTGTCCTAGGAGAACAGTTACTATAACATCGTTGACGTCAGTTGCTTCCACTGGTGATAAAATATTTAAAATCAGTTCAGTAGTTATAAGTTATCCATTACAAACAAACAAAAATAAAATCTTTACTCTTTATAATATTAGTATCTAATATCTATAGATCCTCACCATCTTTTCAATGAAACTCTATTGTTAAATTTTAAATGAAAGAAGAGAATCTTTTTGTTAAAATTAGGTATATCACTTCATCACACCTGCCCCCTGATTGACAAATAGACAAAAACAAAGCACAGAATTCGAATCCGATTCCGTTTCCGATTTTTTGTTCTCTGTTTGTAACAAATAAACTCAAAAACTACTGGACCGATTTTAAAAATTATTTCACTATTAGAAAGCTACTTTCTTCCTGAGTAATATAGGCTATATTTGATCCCAAAACTCCCACGGGAACGGGTACTACGCGGGTAAAACCGCGAAGAGCCACTAGTGTTAAATAAAGATATGGCTGAAGATGGCAGCACACTACTCCCGGAATCGTCAATCACTGAGAAACTAATTCAAACACGACTCATATTAATTTCACAGAACTTGTTGTTGCATTAGAAGGGGGAGCCCATACCAGTTTTATCAACTGCCTTTATCTATTTATCGAGAAACTTTTATTGTGGATCGTTTTACCATTACCTCATGAAGTCATAGTCCTATAATTTATTGCAACATGTTGGTACCTATTACATTACAGATGGTAAAAACATAAAAATTACCCTGAAAGGGTATAGCAATTCAAACATTTAAAAGTATAAAATCTGAAACATAAACATTATTAATTGTTGGCAAATTGAATAAAGTATAATTGAGTTAGTAAAAATAACTACAATAGATACCTATAACATCATCATTTACGTATCAATCATTCGCTTCATGATTTCCTAATTATTTTATTGAAGTTAAAACTAACAATAATCAACACTAGTGATTAATTTTATGGATACAATAGTCATAACAGCCTATGGCGATCCTGCTTTGATACAGATTTTATGTTGTTTATTTTTCTTAAAAATTTGATTTGATTTAAATAATTCTACTTCATGTGATTTAGTAAATATCTGTTAAGATTAGTGATGGGATTTTATCCGGATAAATACTTAAAATGGATAAATACTCATAAATATCCATTTTTAACCGACTTCTAAATCAAAAAGGAGGAGGTTCTCTATTCGTCTGTATGTATGTTTTTTCTCTTTTTTTTTTTTTTTTTTTTTGTGTATTTCCACCGATTACTCGAAGACGGCTAAACCGATTGAAATGGTTCAAACGTTATTACATCAGGTTGGTTTCCAAGTTGGTCCCATTTTTTGAAATTTTGAAATCGGTTCAGTAGTTTTCAGGAAATCTTGAAAATACTGTCGTTTTCGTTACCACTTCATGTAAATTTAATACGTATCTTTAGGCATAACTCCTTTGTTTATAAACCGATTTAGATGATTCTTGTTTTGTTAAAAAGGGGATACCTCAAGGTATTTTAACCAACTTCAAAAAAGGAGGTTTTCAGTTTGATCACATACCTATTTACCAGAAAACATGTAAATTGCCTGCACGATGCACTAAAAAGAGTGAAATAAAAATTATTTTTATAAAAAAATTAAACCGCCTTCAAAAAAACCACATCAAAAAAGTAAGAAATAATTCCTCACCAAATAAATAACGTAAGTACTTTGAAGTCGGGCGGGTTTTAACAAAAACAACAAAAAATTGTACTTACATGTTTCACGCCCGACTTCAATCAAAGTACTTACGTTATTTATTTGGTGAGGAATTATTTCTTACTTTTTTGATGTGGTTTTTTTGAAGGCGGTTTAATTACTCGAGTATTTATCCAAAAAGGCGGATAAGTACTCTTTGAACATTTTTATTTCTATTTAACGTAAATTTTGAAATTAGAATGTAGGTAATTAGTATTTTTAAGATAAAAATATGTGTTTCTGCGTTTTTAAATTACAAATAATGAATAATAGCAAAAGAACTATCTAATATTTCAAGCTATTTATATTTTTTTCTTCTTGCATTCACAATGCAATTTTTATTATTGAAAAATCGAAAATAAAGGACAATATGAAAAACAAAGTTATTTTTTGCTGGTTAAAAAAAATTGGTATATCCGACTCTATTACGACAAGATTTTGGTACCTACTTTGGTTTTGGATTTTGGTACTATTTTGACAAGAAAACAGCAACGCAATCTCAAAAATATTAAAAAATCCAGGATGGCAGCCAAATTCTGTGTTTGTGGGCTGATTTTGATGAAACTCGACTTTTTGTCATTTTTGACATTGCTTTGCTGTTTTCTTGTCAAAATAGTACCTAAAACCGAGTTTCATCAAAATCAGCCCACTAACAAAAAAGTTGGCCGCACTCTTGGATTATTTAATATTTTTAACATTGTGTTGCTGTTTTCTTGTCAAAATAGTTCCAAAAACCGAGTTCCATAAAAAGCAGCCCACATTCGTCAAATCTAGTCAAGCAAAACAAAAGTTGTGCGTGGATACAGGTAAAAAGATATTTATCCGTGATTTTGAGTAAATATCAGATAAAAACGGATAAAAACGAGTATTTATCCATTTTCGATAAATATCCGAGTATTTACTCTTTGAGTATTTATCAACTGCCCATCACTAGTTAAGATGTCCAAAACTCCCACATAAAAAAATAACATTACAATTATATAATAACCTAAAGGAGTAGGTAACCTAGTAATTTCCGTGTTTTTGGTAGTTGGCGCCCAATTATATGATAAAAGATAAGATAAAAATATTCTTTATTCACTTAGACATAATAAATATGTACTTATGAATCGTCAATATTTTCCTACCACCCATTCAAGACTTTTTTAACTGACAAGAAGAATGGGCGCAAGAAACTTGCCAGCGTTTCTTAGTTAGGTAACGACATTTACAAAAAAAAAAAACATATCGTTACTAATACAACAATTGCTTAGTATAAAAATACATCATATTAAACAGTGATTATGTTATGTGTTACATCATGACCATGCATTGCGGTCATTCAAATAATCGTCTACTTTATAGTATCCTTTGCTCATCAGCGACTCTTTAATGTAACATTTAAATTTATGCAATGGTAGTTCAATTATATGCTGTGGAACTTTATTAAAAAAGGCTATGCTTTTCCCCAGAAATGAGGCTCTGGATTTTTCTAGCCTAAACTTGGGAACGACAAGTTTATCTTTATTTCTTGTGTTAAAGCGATGAATATCGCTCTGCTTTACAAATGTATTATAATGCTTTTTCACATAAATTATATTTTCATAGATGTAATGTCCTGCAACAGTTAAAATGTTTATTTCTTTAAATAGATCTCTTAAAGAATCTCTCGATCGGAGGTTGTAAATGGCGCGAATAGCCCTTTTTTGGAGCACGAATATACTTTGGATGTTAGCGGCTGAGCCCCACAACAAAAGGCCGTAGGACATAACACTATGAAAGTAACTAAAATAGACTATTCTAGCCGTTTCAATATCGGTTAAGAGCCTTATTTTCTTAACTGCGAATGCAGCCGAACTGAGTCTACTCGCCAAGGCTTCGATATGAGGATCCCATTGTAGTCGCGAGTCTAATATAATACCTAGAAATTTTGTATTGTTAATGAATTCGACCGTATCGCCGTCTAGTCTAATATGAAAATCAACTTGTCTTACATTAGGTAACGAAAATTTTAAACACTTAGTTTTCTTTGAGTTTAATGATAAATTATTACTATTAAACCAATGTGACACTTTTGAAAGAGCACTATTTACTTCGTCAGAACAGTCATCACCTCTATCTACTTTAAAGACTAGAGATGTATCATCGGCAAATAGCACCGTCTCACATAAATTCTTCGCGTAGTAAGGAAGGTCATTTATGTATATTAAAAACAACAGCGGGCCCAATATTGATCCTTGGGGTACGCCCATAGTAATGGGAGCTCCGGTAGACTCAGTTTTATTAATAACTACCTTCTGAGTTCTTTCATACAGATATGAATGCATAAGGCTTACTGACATTTCAGAAACACCATAATGTTTTAACTTCCTTAATAGTGTTTGGTGATCAACACAATCGAATGCCTTGGAAAGGTCACAAAAAATAGCGATTACATCCTGCTTGTCCTCCCAGGCATCAAGTACATGTTTTAGAAATGCAACCCCAGCATCAGTTGTACTTTTACCTTTTGAAAAACCAAACTGTTTCTCATGCAGTATACTATTTAATTTAAAATATTCTAAAAGTTGAGCATAAATTAATTTCTCAAATATTTTACTTATTGCTGGTAGTATGGATATAGGTCTAAAATTTGCTGGGTCACTTTTGTCACCAGCTTTAAACAGAGGAATAATTTTACTATTCTTCATTAAATTAGGAAAGACCCCTTCACTTATACATTGGTTAAAAATTATTGCTAATGATGGAGCTATCACATCAATTATTGATTTGATGATACTTGTAGATATGCCCCAGAGATCTTCTGTTTTCTTAATATTTATTGCTTTGAATGCTTTAATAATATCTTCGGTAGTGACATAGCTAAAACTAAATGTTTCCTGGCACTTGTTCACACTAGATTCCATAAGAGAGACAGCGGTGTTGGGGCAAGAATTAAGTCTGCTAGTAGTTTCTAACGGTATTCGAGCAAAGAAACCTTCAAAAGCACTAGCCACCTCAATATCTGATTCAAAAGTCTGATCACTAATTTTTAAGTTAAATGAATTAATTTTGCTTTTTGTTTTGCCAGTTTCTTGGTTTATAATACTCCAGGTAGCTTTTATTTTATTTTCAGATGATTTAATTTTATTTGAAATATACCTAGATTTTGCCAAAGCACATACTTTCCTAAATGTTATTGAATATTTCTTGACATATTCAATGAAGCTAGGATCACAGGAAGTCGTTTTTTGTGCATAGAGTTCAAATAACTTTCTTCTGCTATTATAAATACCAGGTGTGGCCCAGTCACTAAACTTCGCTATACCGAGATAGCGCTTGTTTTTTTTCTTTTAACACCCCAAAACATTAAATAAATAAATTGCCCTCTCCTAATTCAATTTGGGGTTTCATACTGAATCTCAACAGTCATATTATCAACAATTAAAACATCAACACCGTAAGACCAACGATTCAAAATCTCAACACTTCAGAATCTCAACAGCTTAGTAAGTCAACAGTTCACAAGACCAAAGTTTAAAATCTCAACATGGTGATACTGACATACATATTTTACTGTAAGTAAACATTATTTGACGAGGGGTGCTTAACTTTTATTTTTAACCGACTTCAAAAAAAGGAGAAGGTTTTCAAGTCGACGGTACTTTTTAAATTATTTTTTTATATATGTTTTACCATAACTTCACCAGTTGTTTGACGATTTTCATAATTCTTTTTTTATCTGAAATAAAATTGTTTATGTGTGGTCCCATGAAAAATTTACAGTTTTACCTCAGTGGTTTATTCTTGCGAATAAAAAAAGAATCATTGAAATTGGTCAATACTTCGCGAATATATTGACGTGTAAAGAAAGAACTACCAGTCGACAACTTAGTGTTTTTCAGAATTGTGAAAAAACTACTGAACTGACTACTGTAAATGTTTCATGGGACCATACATAAACAATTTTATTTCAGACAAAAAAAGAATTATGAAAATCGGCTAACAACTGGTAAAGTTATGGTAAAACATATATAAAAAAATAATTTAAAAAGTTTCGTCGACTTGAGAACCTCCTCCTTTTTTTGAAGTCGGTTAAAAATAAAAGGTAAGCACCCCTCGTCAAATAATGTTTACTTACAGTAAAATATGTATGTCAGTATCACCATGTTGAGATTTTAAACTTTGGTCTTGTGAACTGTTGACTTACTAAGCTGTTGAGATTCTGAAGTGTTGAGATTTTGAATCGTTTGTCTTACGGTGTTGATGTTTTAATTGTTGATATTATGACTGTTGAGATTCAGTATGAAACCCCCTAATTTGATATGTCCTAAAGGCCTGCGCAGACGAGGGACTTTTTTCCCATTGTTCGCTGGATACCTGGGGCCTTAGCCAAAGTAACAATTCAAAAACGATAACGCAGTTCGAAAGAAAATCAAGGTATAGGATTGGCGGATTGGTATAAGCTGCGCTAAATCACGTGGTCTTGCCGCAAGTTGATTGGAGCATAAAGACGATAGCGAATATATTTGTCGTTTCGCCACATAACGATGTTACTTTGGCTACAGGCCCAGATTCGCAAAATTTCAGATTCGCCCGCCGACATAACCTAAAAGTCGCTGCGAATTCAACGAAAACTAAGGTTATTCTGCTTTATTTATTTTCTATTAATTTAGCTTAGCGATAAAACTATTAAGCTTATAGATACATAACTAATTTTGCTAAGCCTATTTTGTGGACGTTTGATATATTGGTGGAGAAAGTAGTCCTTTGTGTTGATTCATTGAAGTTTTTCAAAGAAATGCTGACTCAGAACAAAGAATAGGTACCTAATTTCGTAGATCATCTTATGGCCTAAGATACGAGATTGACCTTCAGCCAGGGAAGTTGTGCTTGATAAAAGAAGATTGCATGTGTCTGCCATGGATTTTTAGAGACAATGTTAGTGCTAAAAATCCACTTAGCAGAAAATCCTGGATCAAGGATTAAAGTGGAAAAAAGAGTGCGAAAAGATCCATCAATGGATCCATCAAGATCCATCAAATTAATTTAATACATGTTTATAATATATATTATGGTACACTTATCAGTTTTTATGTGTCAAAGGTGTTTTACCGATGGATAAGGTAAACAAAGTGAGAAACTCTAATCTAAATATTTATTACCAGAACGTTAGGGGATTGCGTTCTAAAACCTTAGCGTTCTATCGTAGCTTATGCCGTAATTCGTATGACGTAATAATCTTAACGGAGACATGGTTGCTGGACAGTGTAAGTGATTCTGAACTATTCAATAGTAGGTATATTGTTTGGCGTCGTGACAGAAATTATCATTTAACTAGACAAACTCTCGGTGGTGGAGTACTTATTGCAATTCGGAAAGAATTACCGTCTACCCCCCAGTTCCAATTTAATTCTACCGCGGAAGATCTTTGGTTATCACTACTAATTATACAAAATAACGGTACTAAAACTGTTAATTTGAATTTATGCGTTATTTATTTATGCAAACAAAACATGGGCCTGTCTTTCTCTGACCAATCAAATAACCATTTATCAAGTCTTAGCGAATTTATATTACGCAGTACCGATGATATATATCTCATTGTCGGCGACTATAATATGAGTGGAATATCTTGGATATATAACAGTGATGGTTCGTATTCGGCAATTAATATGTCTGGCATTGATGAACAATTACTAATAGATGAATTACATACAAATAATTTAACTCAGTACAACGGGGTGTTAAATAATTATGGTAGATTATTAGACCTTGTATTATCTAACTCTGCTGTCACCGTTACTGAGTGCTGCGACCCGTTAGTTCCACTCGACCCTCACCATAAGGCTATTTTAATTAACTTTAGTTCCCTTAGTTATGAATACTTAGATCATGCAACGAGATCCAAATGCGTTTTTAGTAAGGGTAACTATACTGAAATTAACTCAAAAATTGAAATGATTGATTGGCAAACTGAGTTTCTAAACAAAGATATTGAGCAAGCCGTTAGTTTATTTTACTCCATAATTAATAATTTAATTGCAAATCATGTACCCTCAAAAATTTGTCGCGAAAATAAATACCCGTCTTGGTACTCGTCACCATTACGGAAGTTAATTAAAGAGAAACATAAATATTATACTAAATTCAAAAACTACGGTAACCATTCAGACTTGTGTACATATAAATTATTAAGAGAACGAGTAAAGATTTTAGAATCAGAATGTTATAAAAAATATATATCGTCGGTTGAAATATCGATTAAAGAAAATCCAAAATATTTTTGGTCGTTTATTAAATCACGGTATAAAACATCGAACATACCGAATACTATGAAATATGAAGGCCAAATAGCGAATGATGGTTGTTCTATTGCCAACGTTTTTTCTAACTACTTTTACTCGACTTTCTTACAACCGTCTCCTTCATCTGGACCATCCCACTTTACGGCCAATGTTAATACGGTACCGATAACTTATATTTCTAATATTGAAATAAATATTGAGGAGGTGGCTAAGTTACTCTCGTCATTAGACGTCACCAAGTCGGCTGGACCTGATGGTTTACCTCCGATCTTTCTCACCAATTGCGCTAAATCTATTGCTACACCCTTATATCTACTGTTTTTAAAATCAATTAGGGAAAATAATGTACCATCTATTTGGAAGTAGGCTTTTATAACGCCAGTTCATAAAAAAGGTGTTAAAACTGATGCAAATAATTATAGGCCCGTTTCAAAGCTGTGCATCGTAGCTAAGGTACTCGAAAGAATAGTTTATAATCAACTATATTATTCTCTGAAGAACTCTTTCTCTGAATCTCAACACGGTTTTCTCCAGGGACGATCCACTGTGTCGAATCTCGTATTATTAAATGATTTTATCACTGATAGTATGCATAATGGCAAGCAGGTCGATGTCATTTACACGGATTATAGCAAATGTTTCGAAAGAATCCACCACACTTTACTCATCAGTAAGTTGGAACACATTGGAATTAACGGTGATCTATTGAGATGGTTCAAGTCATATATTTCCAACAGATCCCAAGCTGTAGTTATAAACAATTATATTTCTAGTTGGGTTGTTGTGCCTAGTGGAGTACCCCAAGGTTCTCTTCTAGGCCTACTTTTGTTTTTGATCTTTGTAAATGACATCGGCTCTTGTTTTCATCACTCCAGGTTGCTTTGCTTCGCAGACGATATGAAAATTTTTAAATCAATCTCATGTCCATCCGATATAGCAGATCTTCAGTCGGACCTGACGCGTCTAGACAGATACTGCGAGGCAAATAAACTAGATCTTAATCCGTCTAAATGTTCCGTTGTAACCTTTAGTCGAAAAACGGCCAACATTTTGTCTGATTATAAACTAAAAGACACTAATTTGCAAAGATTATCCGAAATAAGAGACCTTGGAGTATACCATGACTCTAAACTTCTATTCGATAAACACATTGAAAGGACCGTTAAAAAGGCTTCACAAGCTCTGGGATTTGTGATGAGATCGTGGGCTGATATTAAGGATATTAAAACAATTAGAATATTATATTGCACTTTTGTTAGAAGTGTTTTGGAATATGGGTCAGAGATCTGGAATCCATGTTACAATAAGTATATCGACCGCATTGAACAATTACAGAGAAAATTTGTAAAATTTTTGTGTTACCGTTTGAAACTGCCTTACAATTAACTATTTAAATCTTTGTTCGAAGTTTCACCTTTTACCATTGCAAAAGCGAAGGGAAATATCTGATATTGTTTTTTTGCTTAAAATAATAACAAATAAAATTAACTCTCCTGAGCTTCTTTCCAAAGTTTACTTTAATATTTCATCAAGGTCAATAAGGAGTTACACTCCTATTCACCTACCATTGGTTGCAACAAATTATCGACAAAATTCATTTCTATGGCGAGCTAGCAGATATTTAAACGAGTTTTGTAAAACAAATGAATTTGATATATTTTGTTCTAGCATAGCAACAGCAAGGCGGCTATTAAGCCAAGATTTCTTTGTTAATTAATTGTATCAACCAACCTTACAACAATCATTGTTATTATTCATTCGTAAATTATCCTGTTCGTTTTTAACTTGTAAGTCAATATTATGTATTGTTACTTAATTTGTCCACATTTATTGTTTACTAGCTGTGCCCGCAACTTCGTCCGCGTGGAATAGTGACTTTCGGCAGCATTTTTAATTTTTAAGGCTAATAAGCTTTTTTGTTTTTTTTATTTATTTATCCTACTTATCCTACTTCCTACTAATATTATTAATGTGAAAGTTTAGATGTTTGGATGTTTAGATGTTTGGATTTTTGTATGTTTGTTACTCAATCACGCCAAAACGGCTGAACGGATTTGGCTGAAATTTGGGACACAGATACTTTGTAGCCTGGAGAGGAACATAGGCTACTTTTTATCCCGGAAAAACATCACATTCCTGTGGGATAACGTCGTGTAGTCCACGCGGGCGAAGCTGCGGGCGGAAAGCTAGTAATATTATAAATGTGAAAGTTTAGATGTTTGTATGTTTGTTACTCAATCATATCAAAACGGCTGAACGGATATGGCTGAAATTTAGGACACAGATACATTGTAGCCTGGAGAGGAACATAGGCTACATTTTATCCCGGAAAAACGTCACATTCCCGCGGGATAAGGTCGGGAAGTCCACGCGGGCGAAGCCGCGGGCGGAAAGCTAGTTTAATATATATTTTTATTTATCCTACTTATCCTACTTCCTACTAATATTATAAATGTGAAAGTTTAGATGTTTGGATGTTTAGATGTTTGGATTTTTGTATGTTTGTTACTCAATCACACCAAAACGGCTGAACGGATTTGGCTGAAATTTGGGACACAGATACTTTGTAGCCTGGAGAGGAACATAGGCTACTTTTTATCCCGGAAAAACATCACATTCCTGCGGGATAACGTCGTGTAGTCCACGCGGGCGAAGCTGCGGGCGGAAAGCTAGTAATATTATAAATGTGAAAGTTTAGATGTTTGTATGTTTGTTACTCAATCATACCAAAACGGCTGAACGGATATGGCTGAAATTTAGGACACAGATACATTGTAGCCTGTAGAGGAACATAGGCTACATTTTATCCCGGAAAAATGTCACATTCCCGCGGGATAAGGTCGGGAAGTCCACGCGGGCGAAGCCGCGGGCGGAAAGCTAGTTTAATATATATTAGTACAGCGCTATGAATGCTATGATACATATTAGCACATTAAAAATTTACATAACATAGCCTTCCGACAGCGGTTTCGCCCGCATGTACAGTCGCCAGCACGTCGGGTTACTACAAAATGTCAAAATTTATTATTTTATAAATATATTATTATACAAAGAAAAATAAATAAATAAATAAATAAATAAATGGATCATTGCAATGAACAATGTTAGTGCTAAAAATCCACTTTGCAAAAAAAATTAATCATGGATTAAAGTGGACATAAGAGTACCAAAAGATCCATCAATGGATCTTTGCAATGGATTTAAGTGGATCGAGGGGCGGTGAGCTCTGTTTAATTTGATGAAATCTGTTTTATATCAAATTAAGTAAGTATGCTAAATAATATATCGTGAGAGGTTTGACTAAGATTTTCCTGTCCAGACAGTATTTTTTGTCCAGACAGTTCTTTTTTTTTATTTTCGTAATTTTTTTCGACGTGAATTGCATCTACCTGTTTTTTTATCATTTTTATACCAATCGATAGTATAAGGCCTGCAGAATTAATTATTTAACATTAATTAATAATTATTTTTTTGTAAAACTTTCAATTTCAAATCAACTATACTGCTATACTATAGTTGGGTTGGGTTGGGTTGGTTGAGTTTGGGTCGGCTACGTTATTCTGCCAGGAATTGCCAACCCAAGGTTTTTACCCGATTGCGACAGAAGGAGGGTAATGTTTTTCGAGAGTATGTATTTGTGTAGGTATGTAGATTTATAATTTTCGCATAGAAAAAGCAAGTTAAGTTTAAGCAACAATAAAGATAAAACTCAATATTATAGTTTCTATTTATTTATTGCTAGCTCTTCCCCTTTTCAAATTAGGTATAATTGATGCTCATAATTTGCTGTACATTAATATCAGTTTATTGTTTTTTTTTATTGATTGATTTATTTGATTCAAGTAGTGCTATATTCTCGCTAGATTCATAGCCTGGCCTTGATAAGTTTATCTTCTGGAGTTTTTAAAGTGAGTACAAAAAAAAACTTTTTGGGAAGCTTACAGCTAGGTTACAGAAAAATACAAACTTAAATAAATATCCATGGCCAAATACAAGCTTCCACATATGTGATTCACTTATGTGAATTGTTACCACCAACCAACTAGATAAGAAAGTTTTAAAATGATCCCTGGTCTGTGGATTCCATGCAGGCGGTTCTAAATAATAATTTAAAAAAATTATAAAAAACGATTCGTATATTCACTGTCATCATAAAATTATTTAGCCTTTCCTTTGGCTGTTACCTAATAATTCAAAAGCAAAAGAATCTATACACTAAAGCGAATCTGTGAACTAAGACTATCTACATTGCTATGCAAAAGTATTTTCCCAATTGTAGTTTTATATATCGTTAAATTAAAATTCCAAGAATGACGTACACCTCCGTTGTGTTTATTTTATTCGGAAATAATAACAGGTGATAATTAAACCTTTATTATAGATACGTTCGGTTTGATAAGTGATAACAATGTGATTTTTATTCATTTGCAATCTGAAACGCGCAAATACCTACATGTCCCTAATAAGCATAAACTGCTTCTTGTGAAAAAAAAATTAAGCGCGATGTATAAAATAATTTTGAAGTGAATACAAAATTCCAGTTTGTCGTGTGATACGAAAATCTCAAAATGACTGATCCAAATTTTGATAGAAAGGAAATGCTGGATGAAATCATTACCAGAAAAAAGATGGGTGACAAGAAGTTTCACTCGGAGACCTCTTTACAGAATCTGGAGGAAGAGGCCACTACTCCAGAAATTGCCATTGCCGATCCAGGGGTGAGTTACTTACCTATATTATTTCTTAAACACACTTTATGGCATGCATGTAATGGACAACAAGAACACACATAACATTAAGGTAGGTAATAGGGATTATTCTTATTAGCGTTTTTTTTTAAATTACATGAAAATCAGTTTAACCCCTTATATTAATTCTTTATTGCACATACAGCAAATGGCGGACTTAATGACCTTAGACATTCTCTACCAGTCAACAATTAATATAAGTATTTGGTTTTCCATTAGGATTCGACTTACCTACATGAAGTAATTTTCATTTGTCACATTTTGCTATCATGTTTCAGCAGTACCTCTATGATAACAAAAAAAAATTATATTTCGTAATAAACGGAAATTGCAATTCACAATATCACGTCATTTCATTTCCCCTAACTAATTTATATGAATCAAACAGTACCAAGCACTAACTATTAAGTACCTACCTACTTCAAATTAGTGGTAATCTAGAGAGACTTCAGATAAGACTCTTACTTGAGTTCGGAAGTCGAATCCGATTTTCTATTTTACTATCGCTCCTGGACAACGAATTATACCTAATAGAAATATAAGTACTTAGTGAAAAGTTAAATAAAATTGTAACAAAATTAAAACAATAAGTGTTATAATGCGTAAATAAGTGTGTGAATATTATAATGATGATACAAACGGTATGGACTTTTCAAGTATAATAAACGGGTGTCCCAAAAGGAAATATAAGTACTTAGTGAAAAGTTAAATAAAATTGTAGCAAAATTAAAACAATAAGTGTTATAATGCGTAAATAAGTGTGTGAATATTATAATGATGATACAAACGGTATGGACTTTTCAAGTATAATAAACGGGTGTCCCAAAAGTAGGTATAGGATGATTTGTCTCAATAAAACGCGAATGGATTGGAATTTCTTCGTAGTTTTTGTTTTATTTTAAAGAAGAGACTTGTATAATTTTATCTGAATAGAATATCTGCTAAATGGCCGCTACGGGCATTTTTGCTGTGTGCAAGTTTTTCATGACACTTTCACATATTTCGCTGCTAATTTCACACATTTCGCTACTTATTTCACCAATAACTCGAATATTTTGTCTATAATTGTCTATGTTTTGTGGATCGTTGGTGTAGACTTTATCTTTGACGTAGCCCCAAAGAAAGAAATCCAGTGGCATCAGATGGCAAGATCTCGGTGGCCATTTGACATCATCTCTTCTTGAAATTATAAGATTTTTCGACCTTTCGACGAGTGTTTGTAATTGATCTTGAATTGTCGTTAAATATTTGTGTAACTTCTATGCGCTGTTTTATTGTGAAACGCTCCACGATTAATTTTACGTGTCATGATGACGTATGTCAAATTTCAACCCGCCATCTTGAATATTTCGGAAATAGCGCGAAATTCAAATCCTATACGTACTTTTAAGACACCCTTTATTAAGACTGTTGTTAAAAGTAGTAGAAACGCTATAATAGCATTATCACCTTTCTCCTTTTTTGTTCAATTTTGCTTTTGTTGGTCCTCTTGTCGTTTACTGACGCTACCATCCAAATACTATAATGTATTTAATTTTATACTTGTTTACAAACATTTTTTTTTATGTGTCAAATATGTCACCGCCAATTTCTAACCTAAAACATTTCTAATACCTACAGATGTGAAAGCCTAACTAGGCCAGTCAACTTATATTTTTTTTAATTTGAACGATCTTCCCAGCATTTATATTCTTCTTATTGTTACATTGTCGGTATTCAGAGACGTCAATTAAATTTAATTGACATTAAATAATTATTATTCCTACTTTATTCAATACTGGACATAAAAGAGAGACAGATAGAGATTTAATTATCAATTATTATAGTTAATTGGCGTCTCTTGAGTGCGGCAGGTGGGTAATATTTAATAAGAGCTAAAAGTTCCTGTTTAGTATAGTAGTACTTATGGGTACTAAAATGTTGATTTGGATTAAAATTAAATATAATATGGACAATCTGTTCTGACTCTATCTACTCCATCACTTATGTAGACTGTGTTTATTCTCTTATACTTTTACTTTCTAATAGGTAACTTAGCTAGTGTGTGCCCAGGTAGGCCGATGTAAATATAATCTTTATCGGTGGGGTTAATCCTCAAATGAAGGATGTGTATGTGGTACCTCTTCTCAATCCATGTCACATCTTATGTCCTGCTCAGCGTGCCCTTCATCTTGCACATGCGAGGACCTCTATAACGCAACTGAAAACGCCATACCTACATGTGGCGCAATTTTGGTCTAACAAGATCTAAAGCCGAACGATCGACACGCTAAGAAGAAGAAGCTAGTATATGAAACTTAGAAGTATGATGTTTTTCATGATGTTAACTTTCAAGTAGTGGGCATTAATTAGATGAATAATACACAATACAAAATTACATGGAAAAACAAAAATGGACTGTAATTTTGTACCTACATTGTCAACAAGTTACAAATCAAACAAGTCAGACGATTTGTCAGTGTTAAAGTCATATTAAAATCAATACTGACAATGGGCATGTCAAGATAACCAAATACATAATATTGATGTGCTTAATCAACGATAAAATAGGTACTATCCATGACATTAGGTATAATTTATGAATTTAGAATAAGTGTACGGAACAACTTATCACAAAGCCATTAGCAGTTCTCTTATTACTGAAATTTTAATAATTAATTAGGATTATACAGTTTATTCCGAAAACGTCTTTTAACCATCATAATATTATTTAGTAAAATATAATACCTACTTTAGTTTTACAATACTTTTGTTTATTTTGGCGTACCGACTGATTTATTTTTGTTCTGATTCGACTAGGTGTTAAACCGAGCTGTAAATGGAGCGAATCCAACAGAAGAGTACTCAGAGCGGCGGAGGACCATGTCCCAGCCGGGACCCGTGTCGGGGGGCCTGGTGACCGCCACCGCAGCCCGGGCCGCCAGGAAACGGCCGCTGAGGAACGTGGCCTATGCGGACGAAAACGTAAGTTTTCTTTGACAGGCTGTTATTCAAACTGGCTGGGTCATTGGAGCGACTCCTAAAGAGGAGTCGTCTGAGCGGCGGAAACCAAGTCCCAGCCGGGGCCTGCGTCGGGTGGCCTGGTGACCGACACCGCAACCCGGGCCGCCAGGAAACGGCCGCTGAGGAACGTGGCCTATGCCGACGAAAACGTAAGTTTTGTTTGACAGTTTGTTATTCAAACTCTCCGGGTCATTGGACCGGGAAAGTGGAGTCGTCTGAGCGGCGGAAACCATGTCCCAGCCAGAGCCTGCGTCGTCGGGTGGCCTGGGAACTGCTACCGCAACCCGGGCCGCCAGGAAATGGCCGCCGAGTAACGTGGCCTATACTGACGAAAATGTAAGTTTTATCTGACAAGCTTACCTATATATCAGACTTAGTGGATAGAACGACTCCTACAGAAAAGTGCTCGGAGCGGCGGCGGGCGGACCATGTCCCAGCCGAAGTCCTTGTCAAGAGGCCTAACCAGGAAACGGCTGCCGCCGAAAAACGAATATTTGTTTTATAGTCCTAAAGAAAGATCACTTAATTTTTTACCTCAAACCATATAATACTAAAGAACTGCGTTTTCAACTGACCCAACGGCGCAGTTAGTAATTATCTTGCCTTGCTTTGATATAAACATTTGCGTGTTTGTTATGTATCCTTACCTATGTTCTATTTTTTAGTTTTAGTTTTTATCCCGGACTACTGGATTATTGGTTTTCGTGCGTATTCATATAAATAATGTTCTGATATCTGTAGCATAAGTGCTTAAAGATTCGGAATCAAACTAATAAATGTAGAACATAAACTTAACATAAACAAAATACTAACTAACCTGGATTCAGACTGTGCTAAAATTAAAATATTACTTCAATAAAAATGCTCAATATAGCCTAGATTTATTTGAAGAAAGATAATATCAAAATGCTCACAATAAACCTAATTTAGTGGTTAACCTTCTTACTTATCAGGCTTGGTCACCTCAGTAAATGCGCGTTGTTGATACATATTAAAATAACTGATGAATCATTCCACAAGGCAGGGAAAGTACCTCTACGGATAGAATGTTTATTTATAACATTATCCTGAAAAAAAAACATATACAAAACATCACATATTGCTTACCTATAAGTATGTAGGTATGTACATATAACAAAAGTTTAATATTGAATATTAACGCAAGGTTCTCAAGGTGCTGTTTCTCATACTTTCAATATAAGAACTGGCCACTTACCAAAAAACAATGCCTCTGACTTTACTTTCATAATTTCATAAAAAAAAATTTTTTTTACAAATTCTATTAAGCAAAGCATATTTAAACTTGCAAATTGCTTAAATATTTGTAAAAAGCAATTATGACGCAAACCAGCTCATATGTATCCAGTCTGTTTTCTTTGTTTGTTAACATGATATTAGTGATTAATGCTATAATCAAATTTGATTTCTAATCAAATCGTCATAAGCTCGATATTGATTTGTTTCACGTGATACTGTGACGTCACATCAAGTGGCGCTAACGCAATTGACTGATTTTTGCTAAACTATAGGAAGCTTTATAATTTGCAAAACAACGATTTCGGAAAATCGACGGTATACGTACATTGTAGTATTAAAGTTGCCTCAAAAAGTGTAACACAATTTATACATAAGTATAGGACAATAGATAGATAATAAGTATCCCAAATAAAGATAGACAGTTTGCGTACATTTCAGTATTTTAGGTGCTTACTTAGTAATTTTTTGAGGCTCAATGAATTATTTCTCAAATAAAACCACTTTTACGGTGGACAAACGCGTGTTTTATTGGCACTTTTGTATTAATTTACGTGAAGAGCTAAAATGGCATGTAGATGTTTGTTAAGCATATCCTGTATTTTTTTTACATTGTGAGGCTTGAACCACGTTATGTCACAGTCCTAGTAAGTTAATAAAACTTTGTCAGATGTACCTACCTACAATGAGTGCGTTCAAAATATATTATGAATACTTGAATCAGTTAAATTCATGTAATTTATGTCATTATAAAAATTATGAATATAAATAAATTTCCCCAAACTAAATACTTAATCATTTTCAATATGTTTCAGATATTGAAACAGTCAGTAATTGACATACCCGAATTAACATATTTAGCGCCACACAAAGCGGCTATAATTGAACTTATGTCAACGCTGCGGTTACTACGTAACTACAATATACTAATGCAAATCTAATCAACTCGACCTAAAGCTACTTCAATGTAATGAAACTGTTGTATACATTTTTACATATCTTAAACAATTGCTTAAAATCAATAGACAAAAATTTGTAAAAATGTCTTCTTCAAATTGTGCGAAGCCCAATTTTTATCGAATTCTGGCATGGAAAATTGTGTTTGTTCAGAACTTTGGAATCCAGGCAGGTATGAATCAAAGCATCAAAATTACCTCATTACCTATTTAAAATAATAATTTAGAAATGTTTATAAGTAAACCAGTTTTAATTAATTTTTAACCGACTTCTAAATCAAAAAGGAGGAGGTTCTCTATTCGTCTGTGTATGTTTTTTTTTTGTGTATGTCCACCGATTACTCGAAGACGGATGGACCGATTGAAATTATTGAAACGTTATTACATGAGGTTGGTTGCTAAGTTGGTCCCATTTTTTGAAATTTTGAAATCGGTTCAGTAGTTTTCAGGAAATCTTGAAAATACTGTCGTTTTCGTTACCACTTTATGTGAATTTAATACGTATCTTTAGGCATAACTCCTTTGTTTATAAACCGATTTAGATGATTCTTGTTTTGTTAAAAAGGGGATACCTCAAGGTATTTTAACCGACTTCAAAAAAGGAGGTTTTCAATTTGATTACATACCTATTTACCAGCATACAAGTAAATTGCCTGCACGATGCACTAAAACGAGTGCAATAAAAATTATTTTTATAAAAAAATAAAACCGCCTTCTAAAAAATCACATCAAAAAGTAAGAAATAATTCCTCATCAAATGAATAACGTAAGTACTTTGAAGTCGGGCGGGTTTTAACAAAAACAACAAAAAATCGTACATGTTTCACGCCCGACTTCAAAGTACTAACGTTATTTATTTGGCGAGGAGTTATTTCTTACTTTTTGATGTGATTTTTTGAAGGCGGTTTTACATTTGAGATTTTGGTGTCTTTACCAATAGTATATTAAAGTATATCGGAACTATCACCTATCTAATATGTATTTATGATCATGATATCAAATCCATTGAAAGACTTTTTATCGTTTCATTTGATAAAAATCAATCTTGATTAGAATAAAATTGCTACAACACTAACGGGTCTTTCGGTGTCAATAGGTACATATAAACAATACAGATGACTATCGTCATGAATCAACAATATAAGACATTTATATATAATTACTAACTATTTATTATTATATTTTTGAAATACCTCTTACAGGCAAGTATTCAAAATTTCAAAGTATCGAAACTAGAATATAAAATCTTTTGCAAATAGAAAAAGATAGAACTATCTTCAATTTTTTGAAATCATAATAATGTAACGTTTGGCCACTTCCAAAGTTATCTTCAAACCAAATTAGATAATTATCGTAGTGTTTCAAGTCGTTTTCTCTAATATGACATATACTTACCTAAGTTAATAAATAAACGTTTCAATTTTCATCAGCTAAGAAGCAAGTGGTTTTTCTACCAATAGTAGGTGGAAAATGTATTTTATTTTTACAAATCCCATTCTTAATGTTTAGAACCGTGTATTTCAACATTATATCAAGCACATACCAGTTATCCATAACATATTTTAATAGGTAACTAGAGAATAATCCTCCTAGTAATTCTAGTTAGTCAAACATTGTTGAAGGTACGTTTTTGAGAAATATATAACATTTCCTTCTACTTCCCAATCACTGCAACGTCACCGCTATTAATTATAATCAATTTAATTTATAGATACTAATTATCACGAGTGTCGTGATAACGAACTGAGAATAAAAGGTAGGTACTTACTACAGTTTTCACGTACTTTTTCGAACTGAAAGTTAGTAAGCAGAGATTATTGAAATCCAGCTATGTTGATATGAAAGGATTAATAAAAAATCAAGTTGAAAAGTATTTTTGCGATTTTAATGCTTAAGATAATTACTTGTTTGCCTTTTCTTAAGATTGAATCGCTGAAAATATTTATGAACTCCGCTTCGATCAACAATGTGTTATTGTTGATCGAAGGTACTCCGTTTTCTAATTTAAGTTTTGCATAAGAATAAGTATTTCCCAAGGAGGTACCTACCCCGGATCTACGATTCTCACCTTTTTGTTTTTCTCGGTAGATGTAACGAGTTAAGTTTACAGTGCCTCCTAATTTAATATTAGTTTTGTACGCAGTATTGTAAATTTGCATCTGTAATAATGAATATGCAATCAATTAAAAAAAGTATATTTAACAGTACCGGTTCGCATGGTTTACAGCTGAGGTTCACAGTGATCTAAAACTTTGAAATTGATTTATTTAAGCGTTGTCGTCCAAAGTTTGAACGTCGAACTCATATGTATGGACGCAATGGGTCATAATGATATTTTTTCCATAAGCTTAGTATGGATGCGCCACATGTGACACTAAAATAAGTATCTCAAATTAATAAAAAACTCGTATTTCCACTCCTCATTCTTATATCATTGATGCTAAATAGTTAAATTATCTCTTAATATTGGTTAGTCCAATTTGTAAGTAATAATTTAAATAATAATAATTTTAATTTATAACACGCACTAATAGAAAAACATACGCTCAACATTTTAACCTTAGTAATCGTTTCATTATTGTGCCTTTTAACAAACCTCTTTTGACTGCATAATTAAAAAAAAATGGAAAATAAAGTTATTAGAAAAATAGTTAGTTCATTTTCCATTTTTCAATATTAAAAATTGCATTGTGAATGCAAAAAAGTAAAAATTTAAACAACTTCCATAATTTTAATTAAAGAAAACCTTAAAAAACACTACATTATTACGTGGAAATGAAATTGTTAGTTAAACCTTTTTCACGAATAAATTTTGATTACCAAACAAAATAAGCAAGAAGCTAACACTGTCGGCAATATCCTCGATTGTCAATGCTTGTTAGTCGTTGCAAAATAAATAATCGAGCCGATTAAAGGCGCCGAGCTCTCGGGGAAAAAAAATGATAAAAGATACAGTTCCATAGCGTCGAGCGCTCGCTAGCTGTTTGTGAGGCGGGTCACTCTCGCGCAGCCAACTGTAAACCTTTTGAGTCCATCGAGCCGCGAGTCCCCCGCCCGGCCCTCGCTGTAAATACCTGCTGCGGACAAACCGTGCCGCACCAGCGCCCAACCTAATGAAAATTCGATCTCTTTATTTTATTTTTTTCATCCCGACAGTCAACTCGCTACTCCGTAAATGGAATACCAATTATCAACAACAACGCAAGCTCACACGAGTGCTGAGTGATTATGATAAATAATTACATTACTTATATCTTTGTTTTAATCGGCTGATGGGAAATGCCATTTGATTAAAAAGTTATAAAACTTCAGAAAAGAATAATATAAACTCTCTATCAAATTATTTCTGAAGTCATAAAATAGGTAATTTAGAAACGGCTGTTGTCTTTCCTTATTGGGGATATATTAATGTTTAGGAAATATTTCTGATTCACGTTTTATCCAAATGTAGGTATTGGCCGATATAGTTTATTCGTTTATATGTATGAATGAAATCATTACCAATATTATAAAGGCAATAAAACCTTGTCACATGATTTTTATTAATAAAGCAACAAACTTATCTCGTTAATCAATGCTTCTGCACCTGATAAAAATTTAATCTAGTAAGTCCAGACTACCATTTATACCTACAGTTTTTGTCAACGAATCCACACGATTCCAGACGAGGTTCATTTACGTTAATTTTTAAAGATTAAATCTAAATAACGATAACAAAAAACTTTGTAAATTCAATTAAACATGACCTAAGGAGTCCAACGTGTGGAATTCTTGACGGCATTAAATTTCAGTAAAAATATTAAAAATAAATTTAAGTAATTAAATATCAAAACAAGTAACAGGCTTTGGTAACTCCTGTAAGCATTAGAAATAAAAGTCACTGATCAGCCATATATCATCAAATCTGCACAGGCTTTATCCCGCGATATTTCCATCTGCATTTTTCCATTGGAACAGTTTTCCAAAACTCGTCGCAGAGAAGCGCGGACTACCGTAATGGGATTATAGTGAAATACAGGGTGGTGTCGATCGAGACAAACGAGCGGCTAATGAAGTTATTAATCCGATTTTGTATGGCTTTCGATATTCACATCGACTATTACCTTTTTGGTTCGTTCGAAATGGAAATATGAGAGTGCAGGTATGGTGTAGCGACATGAACATTTTGCTTTATTTACAGGAACAGTCGCCGAGGCTTGCACTATCGAACAGAGGAGATGATTCTGGGGCAGCGACTCCGATTGGTATGGTCTTTCATAAGCACACATTTACATTTTCATACTTTTTTGTTACCTAATCTGAAAGAGTCAAAATTTGTTTAATAAAGGTTCGTTTCAAGTGTAAAACAGTCCAAGCCAGAAACGAGTTGCACTTTTCTCGTTTTACATTGATCTATACAAGATTTTATTTTTTTGTTTGTAGCGACTAAACCGATTTTAAAAATTCTTTCACTATATAGTAAGCTACATTATTCACGATTGTCATCATCACTACATAGTATAAAACAAAGTCGCTTTCTCTGTCCCTATGTCCCTTTGTATGCTTAAATCTTTGAAACTACGCAACGGATTTTGATGAGTTTTTTTTTAATAGATAGAGTGATTCAAGAGGAAGGTTTATATGTACTTTTTATCCCGATATTCCCACGGGAACGGGAACCACGCGGGTGAAACCGCGGGCGGCCGCTAGTCTATATATATAAAAATCAATGCCACTTTTCGTTGTAACTGAACTCCTCCTAAACGGCTGGACCGATTTTAATGAAATTTTTTATGCGTCTTCAGGTGGATTCGAGAATGGTTTAGATTTACATTTGGACCCGGTAGGTGGCGTGCTTGGCGTTCTGTCGATAAGGCGGTTCGAAGTTCGTAGGGGTAGCGGTAGGGTAGGGATTGAGTAGTGATAGAGTAGTGATAGGGTATGGGTAGCGTGGAGTAGGGGGTAGGGCCACGCGAACGAAGTCGCACCAGGTCAGCTAGTAGGTTATATATGGTCCCTACATTCTTACGGGAAAGGGTACCACAAGGTTAAATCGCGGGAAGCCACTAGTCACCATATTATAATTGCGATGCAAATGCAAAATATAAATCTATTTCGAGGTCCCTCTTTCTTACCAGGTGACGAACCAGCACCTTACCTCAATGGAACTCTACGTAATGGAGACGCCAAATCTCTTAGTAAGTTTTGAGAGCTTAATTTTTGAAAAAGATATTATAGGGCTACTCAAAATTACGCTACGATTTGTTCAAGTTTTTAAAATATTATGAAACCACTACCACCGTACAAGTTTACTAATGAGCATTTGTTTTGTAGAGGCCATTTTAAACTGACAAATCACGTTAAAGTACCTAATATTATCTTCACACTTTCATTTCAAAAAACAACAACTCTTAAAAAATAATTTAATTGGCAAGACAGTCTACAGATATAAACAATAATGATTTCACCTACAGATAGTTACCGAATGTTCACATCGGTAAATGACCTCCGCGGGCTGGGCACGCCGCGCAAGCGGTCCGTGGCCACCATGGACGCACAGTCACTGCGCTCTATTGAGACGCACGCGCCGCCACCCACCAACCCTGAAGACAACAAGAAGTTGACCAAGTAAGACACATGTTTTTTTTATGCATTCATAATGCAATTCTGTGAGTATAAGAAAAGTTGTGATAGGAAGAAATCTCACCAAATTTTTTCACCAGCAGCAGATCCCGTCCGAAAGTGTTAGTTGCAGGGTTGGTAGTGTTTTCTACCACCATTTCTTCTATACAAGCAAGACATATGTAGTTATTATATGAACCTAACGTTCACATTGGTGTATAACTTCCGCGGGGTGGGGGGGGGGGGCACGCTCCGTAAGCGTACAAGAAGTTAAAGAAGTGTGATAGGTATACCATTCAAATTTTAACAAGAGAGTGCTAGCAGCGGCAGCGGTGTGTTAGGGCTAAACTAAAGCTCCAAGAGCAAGATCATATCATTTAAAAATGAAGACAGTTGGTACAAAATTACAAAAGATCGCTTTTGGAATGTTGATTTTATAAGTCAAGGTCAGCCTGGCTCATAACTTATAATAAGTACCTACTTTTTCCCACCTGGACCACTGTGCTTTAATTCATGATCTAGTAATCAGAATATAGCCCTTGGAAGTTTTGGCCTATCACTTACCACAAACACAGAATAACTTAAAGGCAAATCGACGTGCCCTTAATTGTCTTACAGTTTTTATTTCAGGTTTCGGAGGAAAATAAATATAATACCTACACTACAAATGATGATTGTTTGTTGCAGGAAATATCTCACATTAGTCATAAGCTGCATATATGCGACAGTATTAGTCACTTTGGGTTTCATAGTTTATATCTCCAGCCCCATTGTCAATTCTGAAATAAGCATAGTAAGTATAAGTTTTGAGTCCTATATAACACATTACTTAGTATGACTTTAGTTATGGGGTAAAATAACTAATTACTTTATACAATCGACCATTCCATACGACCCTGGTCTAAGATTGCAATAAAAATATTTTTTGGCCTACTTCAATACTTAAAATTTCAGTTATACCTAGTCAAAACATTACAGGTCTTATAGCCCACGTATATCTTTGGTCGAATGTAATGTTATGAGGTTTAGAAGTATTGAGTGCTTCATAAGAATAAGATCATCTAATCGGAAAAACATTAATACGTAGATAAGCATCTAATCTAGTCAGCAATCTTATAAACTTATCAGCTTTCCGGCAGTCTTATAAGATTGGAAAACCCGAGCTTAGTCAATGTAGTTCTTACCAAAATTTATGGTGCTTTAGAGTATTTCCGATCATAGATTAATAACCCGCAGAATCCTGTTGGTCTCTTGATTCATTTAGGTGTATTCCTTAGGAAGGACGAATACTATGACTAGATTACATGGTGTGATAAACTTTGTGTTTTTTTTTTCAGTACTTCTCCATCGTACTTTTAAGTATCGGAATGGCGTATCATTTGTACCTAATATTTGACATTGGCCGGTATAAATCGATTGCACTGAAAAATCAGAAAATAAAAGCTCTTCACGAAGAAAAGATAGCGGAATACTTTAGAAAACAGGAAGTAAGTTAGCCAAGAGTTTATGGCAACTCGTGAAATAAAAAGTTAACGTTTCACAATTTTAAAAGTATTGACCAGTTTTGTTTTAGACCAAGCTTTAACGCTTGTTTTGTTATTTGACAAATACATACCTGACTGATTGCTATTATTATTATTAGTGATACACTATAAAAATTTAATCCACATAGCATCATTTATACAGCTGACGACGGCTTTTGTCTTGTAATCCAAGTGTCGGATAGTGTTTTATTTTTATATTTTGAGTTTGTTGTTAATTCAATTTTCGTGAGTAAGTAAGCATCTACACAAAATAAGCTCTAAATGCTTGAAGGAGTTGTATTGCACAATCCTTGTGTTAATGTCAAGCATCAAAAGTAAGGAATTTAAGTGCCTGGCGATAAGATTCACTGACTGTTTGACATTAGCGCAAGGATGGTCCATTGTAATTGCGTTCAAGAGGAACCCACCAGATCGTGTTATGTCTTAAATATTGATTACTTTATCCCCACAGGCACAGGACGATTACAACATGACGACGTCAATGAATGGCGACCGGACGCCGGACGGCCGGGTCGGGCAGATGCCGCAGCCGGTGCTCATGCCCATCTCCCATGACTACTGCTTCAACTTTGGAAGGCATTCCGGCAGCTTCTTCCTCAAGCTGGGAGCTGCAGGTATGACTATGACATATAATAAAGAAAATTCTTTTCAAAACAAATATTAACCGACTAGGCAAAGTATGACCTTACAATGATAATAGTTTTCAAGCCGCCTAAACTTAAAAAGACAACTGGAAGATGACAAGTGAATAGGCAGGCTCTAACTAAATGGTATTTAATAATCAAATACTATTTAGTAGGGTCTATTGAAGAAAGACAAATAATACATTTGCATCGGACGATTTTGTAAAACAGACCGAGGATTTTATTTATGTACCTAGCTTTTTAGAGAAAAGGTTTTTAATTGTGTTCGTAATAGAAATGAAATGAACATTCTTAAAAGTTGAATTTAAACATTAAGACGCTATTATTAAATATTGCTATGTGCATTTTTAGATAAGGACCTAAACAACAAATTGTTGTACTCACATTTATTTTTATTTACAGCTTTTGCGTTAGGGCATTTGATCCACTCGGTCCTGCTGATTGCCGTGCAGGTTGCTCAACTCTTAGACGATACAGTCGAGAATGACGATTGCGTAGTTATATCGCAAGTCGTCTTAGATGTTCTTTCACCCAGCTACAGTTTCCTGCAACTGTATTTTATTTTTAAATACTCAAACGTCATCATTTTGAAACTACCGGTATGTTTTGCTATTTATATTTTAAGTAGGTACATTTTGTATCAATAAGGCTATCTAAACATATAAAATGCTTTGTCCTGAATGACTGACGGATACACGCACAGCCCAAACCGCTGATCGTCGAGACTTGAAACTTGGAGAGTATGTTCTTTGTATGAGGTAGGGTATAAGAAAGGATTTTTCTAAATTGTATCCCTAAGGGGGTGAAAAACGGGGGCAAAGTTTGTATGGGCCAACGTGATGCCTTGGTCCAATCTACTTCAAATTTTGCTTAAACATTCTTTAACTGAATCAATGAAAGACGTGTTTCGTAAGTATTTTGTTGAAACTCATCGCCTTCCGGGGTTAAAAATGGGTAGAAAGCTGTTTTGGAGGCGATTTGCATCGAAGTTGATATCAATACTCCTTATTCCTTTTTAATTAAATTAGGTTTTATTTCGATTCGCATCGATCGAATCAGAAATGATGAGATCCGCAGGAGAACTAAAACGACCGACATCGCTCGAAGGATTGCTCAGTTGAAGTGGCAGTGGGCGGGACACATAGCGCGGAGAACCGATGGCCGTTGGGGCGGAAAGGTTCTCGAATGGCGACCGCGAACCGGACGACGTTCCGTGGGCAGGCCCCCTACAAGGTGGACCGACGATCTGGTCAAGGTCGCGGGAAGCCGCTGGATGCGGGCAGCGCAGGACCGATCGTTGTGGAGATCCTTGGGGGAGGCCTATGCCCAGCAGTGGGCGTCGTACGGCTGAAATGATGAGGTTTTATTTTGACACATGTACATTTGAAAACTCAATCCGATTTTTAACCCCCGACCTTCGATCAACTATCCTAGTCCCCGACGACGCAAAAAGAGGGGTGTTATAAGTTTGACGTGTGTGTGTATCTATCTGTCTGTCTGAGGCAACGTAGCTCCTAAACGACTGAATCGATTTTGATGCGGTTTTTTTAATTGAAAGCTAAATTAATTGAAATGGTTCTTAGCCACGTTTAATGAAAATCCATCCGGCCATTTATGGAGTTGGTCAACTGCCTGCCTAAACGGTAAAAGGTACAGAGGTGTTGCTTTGACTAAAATAATGTACACCGTAGGCAAATTTAGGTGCAATAAAAAAGTACCAATTAGCGGCATAAAAAATGTCTGTCGGTACTTATATTCGTAGTGCCTTAATGGATCAAACGATTTCAATGAGGTTTTTTTATTTTTTGTCTAATTTAAAAAGGAAGAAATAAAAATAAAATTAAAAAACAATTACAAAGCAAAGGGTTAAAAGTTAGGGTGCTCGGCCTACGATCGCTGTGATTAAATGGCTCACGCATCGGTCGGTCACGGGATGGCTGTTCAGAAATATATTATCTCGAGCATAAAGTACCTCCGTACCTACCCGATACCGAATAAGCCGATGGTCCATGATGTATTTTCATTGGTACCCCTTGCTCCACGTGGTGTGTCATGGCCCATTATCCTTATCCATCTATAATGAAGCCCTGTGCCCCAGGCAGCTAACGGGGAAAAGTAAATGAATTGATGATGATGATGATGAAACTTAGGAGAACGCCTACTTTTCATCGCCCGAAGTCGCGGGTGGCCACTAGTTAATAATGTATAAACAATACACTTCTTGGGAAGTCGTGTAAATAGGATTTAATAATGAACGTGGATTGGACATTCAAAAAGCAGTCAAAAAGAACATGAACGGTGTCATTAATCTTTGCTATCGCTGCCATTGCAGGTCCTTAATTGAAAGTCATACAGATTATCATATGTCGGGACTGTTCGATTCAGCTAAGGATAACGAGCATGGCTAAAATTAATATTCTTTTTTGTTTTTAATTACACACAGGATAATCAAATATTAATCGATGTAGAATACTACATCGTAAGCTAATAATCGTGTTTATTGACGATAATATTCTTTCAGGGTCTAGCACATTTGACTATTATGCACGTAATCGGCAGCAGTCTATGTTTCTGGCTATCAGCAATCGTCAGGGAAACTATACTAGCGCTTACACTTTACGCTAACTCGATTTATGGAAACAACACGGGTTACACAACAGGTAAGGGCAATTCTGTTGATAAAAATGTAGAAACTTACAATAAACTTGTGATGTGATGTGCCAAATAAAAAATAAAAAAACATAGCCTTTACATCCAAAGGACTGTGTTGGTATATTATTTTTTTACCCGCAAAATCTATAAATTAATTATTTTCCATTATAATCAGACTTTGCAGACCCTGAGTCCCGTTTCATTGACATCGGCAATCTTTACAATTCGCACTGCTCGGGGAGCACTTCATTGATGGACATCATTCAAAACATATCGCCCTACTTATATCCATTTAGCGTGGAATTCAATATTCTCATAGGTAAGTACCAACTACAATAGAATGTCTAAGAAATCGGAAGCGTTCCTGAGTCAGATGTAATGGTATAATTATGTTGTTGTTACTACAATATTTTTGTTTTCATATTACAGTTGCAATATACTACATCATTTGGAATAACGTCGGACATTGTTCAAACGAAGACAGCACTCAATCTGAGACTTCAAGCCTAGAGGACAATACCACTATTTGCAGGTAGGTACTCTTACTATCTAGTTTTATCTTGAAGATCCAATACTATTATATTTTCATCTTAATTAATTCTGCTGGTGGTCGTACCATAAACTAATAAAGAAATAGGGGACTTCCTAAACCAAATATTTTATTGCTTTAACAATTTAAAAAACAATAAACTATGAAAATCGCGCATACCCCGTCAGCAAAGGCCAATACCAATATATAGCCTGGTATCCTGTCAAACTTCTATTACTAAATATTGGACTTCATGTTTACCCAGTATTAATACCTAACCTGCCCTTTTTTTAGAATCCCCACCGCTCATGAAGACAATGACTACACCAGCAACATCGTGATCCACGCGGACTGCCATGCGTCCAACCGCGGCCTGTTCCTCGGACTCATGCTCACTGTCATCATCTCTGGCATGCTCATCATCGGATACGTGTTCAGCAGCGTTGGCGGGTAAGTGCAAAGACCTTTCATTATTACCATTATCAACATCGTGATCTATCCAACGTGGCTTCCAACTGTGGCTTGTACCTCGGGCTCATGCTCACCGCCATTACCGCGGGCACGCTCATCATCGGATACGTGTTCAGTAGCGCCACGTCGGCGGGTGAGTGCAACGGCCTTTCATCATTACCATTATCGACCACACTAGCAACATCAGGACTCACGTGAACTGCTAGGAGTCCAACAGCGGCTTGTTCCTGGTACACATGCTTAATGTCATCATCGCAGGCATGCTCAACATCGGATACGTATTCAGCAGCGTCAGCGGGTGAGTGCAATGATATTTCATCATTACTATTTAACCACTATACGAGCAACATCGTGATTCACGCGGACTGTCACGCGTCCAACCGGAGCCTGTTCCTCGAGCTCATGCTCACTGTCATCATTAAGGGCATGCTCATGCAATGATGCTTAAATAGAAGCTTTATCATCATTATCATCATCATTAAAAGCATTGTAATGAGAGTGCTAATGTGAAGTTCGTGCAAAATGCGGCACAGAAGCCTTCGATCAACAATAACACCTAGTTGGAGTGACAAACACGGCTGAGAAAATATGCGCCCACTGAGCCACTTGAGCATATATTTATAGGTAGTTTCTGTCATTGATGACATAAGATCGTACATTATTAACGTTTTTTCTCAGCCATAAAAAGTTTTGGTTTAGTTCGTGACCTTTCTACTAGTACTATTGTGGGTCGAAGGCAGAAACAATTTATTTGCGCGAGTTGAATAATGATGGGGTGTAGAGAAGGGGTGACGAAAGCAATTAATCAAAACCAATCCCACCGACTTATATAAATCCTACTCAACTAACTTTTAACACAGTAATTTTGCCGTTAAACCTGTTAAAATTCTTTTTACCATCATCATCAACATCGAATGCTACGTCTCTCCCTACTGTCACTGATCAGTTTGGTTTGAGAATACTAGCTCATTAAGATTTTTTTTATCTATCATTTGTTAAGCGCATGTCATACGCGAGGCGAATTCGTGTTTTGTGCATTTTATAACGATGTTTTATTTTAAATATTTATTGCAGTATTAACAGCTGTAGTATCTTATCGATCTTGGGATGAATAAATAATAACTAGTCGAAAGATAATAACATAGTATTATTCTAAACTTTCCACTGTTTCCAAATTAGTGTAACTGTGGCCTGCAATTCTTTTGGCAAATATATTGTTCAATTTTTTTATGCTCAGGATCATTATTATTTACTTCTGTATTGTATATTAGCTTTATCAGTTGAAATCAAAATCAAATTGAATATTTATTGTAATTAACTCAGTCAGTCAGTTTAGCGATGGTAAAAGGTCAAACGGTCAAACATTATTTTATAGATCTTATTTACAAATTAAGTAGAAATATCAGCTCTTTCAAAATACAAACTGCTTTAACCTCTAAAAATAAAATTTATTTATTACAAATAAACAATTTGAACTTTTCCTTTTTTATTGCAGGGACTTCCTAGAAATAGGCAGTCTCGTAGGTGACTGCACTATGCTGGGCTTGCATGCCGTGCTGCTATTCGCCGTGGTCATCGCCTTCAACCAGCTGAGAAAGCTGGACATCAACGAACACCCCATATCCTTGCTCGATGACGTGCTCCTCTTTATATGCATACCAGCATTTGTGCTTGAAACTACATTCTCACTCGCGGCAACTATTAGCCTTACTAATGCTATCAGCATCGCGAATTATACTATCATGGTATGTATTAGCAAATGTAAATGTATGTAATGTACTGTAATGCAATGCGTAATACTTCATTTTTTATCCTACTAATATTATAAATGTGAAAGTTTAGATGTTTGGATGTTTGGATGTTTGTTCCTCAATCACGCCAAAACGGCTGAACGGATTTGGCTGAAATTTGGGACACAGATACTATGAAGCCTGGAGAGGAACATAGGCTACTTTTTATCCCGGAAAAACATCACATTCTCGCGGGATAACGTCGTGTAGTCCACGCGGGCGAAGCCGCGGGCGGAAAGCTAGTTTAGTTATAAAATTTAATTTATTCTTTAAGCGTTTTGATATACATTTTTAAAATTTACGAAAATCTGTTATTACCGTAATTCTTAGATCAAATTTAAAATTTGACTTCAATCGTCACCACATACTTTGTTACAAGGCACTTACATAAGCAGCAAAATTATTGAATGTATTACCTAATTCATTGCCTTTTTTATCATTCCAGGCTATCCAAGTGCTCATACAAACACCTCTCATTATGGACGGCTTACGTCGATGCAGTAACGCCAAGAAACTCCGTCGAACTAAACCAGGGAGAGAAGTACTAATGTTTTTGATTATCGCCAACGTGGCCATGTGGCTGTTCTATACCTTCTCCTACAAGTCACCTGACAGCCTCGACGACCGTTACACCTTCTACGGCAAAGTCGTCTGGTCCATTCTCGGTCACATCAGCCTTCCCCTCATTATGTTCTACAGGTTCCACTGCAGCGTCTGCTTCGCCGACATCTGGGACTCCGCTTACAAACCCGGCTCTGAACATTAAAGATAATATGAGTAATTTTACGCCATACACGTAGCTTTAAAAAAAATCATATCACAATGATGTTTATTATTTTACATAATATTTATGTAGTAGGAGTGTAGTCAATAATATTTATAAATATGATAGGATTATTGTTTTATGTAAATTTTTGTGTGGAAGCAACTGTGGTTTCCGTAGCTAATTAGGTTCGTATGCATGCATTGTAAGTAAATAACTGGCAAGTAAACTTTCAATCTAGATAAATAATTAATATAGGTAAGCTAGAAACAAAATGAAAATCTAATAAACTATATTAAAAATTTCAATTTTTTTTATTTTTAACAATCCCAATCTGTTATTAAATTTAATGAAAAGCTATATTGTAGACGAAATGGTCTATGATTCTGTCAACCTTGTTTACATGTTCCTGTCTTACCTTCTGTCTTGTCAAATCGTAAGGAAGTCAATGCAAAATTTATAAGTGTAAGGGCCTTCTACGTTACTATTTTTTTAATATAAGATAGTAACTCAAGGGAAGCCAAATCAATTACGAACAATGCAGGCTACAGACATTACGGAAGACCAATCGAACAAAGAGGAAAGGAACGAAATACAAGAGGAAACTCAGAACACAGACCGTTTACCAAGCACTAGCCCCCAGCAGAACTGGAGTAATACTAAGTACGGTTCCATAAGGCAAAATAATATCAAATAACATTGGTCATCACTAGGAACATACTTCTATAGTGTGTTTGTTGTGTTGTGAAGCGCTAGAAACTTTTTGATTTCATACATTTAGTCGGTCATTCTCAGCAGGCCCGGTTTTTGAGCGTCCATACATATATCTGACTAGTTTGTAATATTTTCGAGCTGTATTTTTTTTGGGACTACGTCTAGTAATTGCCTTTTATGAATTGGTATTATATACACATAATTTGGTAAAAGAACACTCAAAATATTTTTTTCTTAGTTGTTCTCCTAAGCTCCGTTCCCTGTCCGGTACCCAGAATCAAGCTTTCTAGCTTCAACAGTCGCGAAGATAGCTACGATTGGTACATTTCTGTGACACAATTGGGAAGTTAATAAATATATTTTATTATTTACAAAAAATAATCTGTTTAAATATTATATTTTCTGAGATACAACTAAATATATGTTTGTCTTTTCATTATACATAATTTCCGTCACCAGTCAAAAAGTAGCGAATATCTCACTAGCAGAGTAAGTAATTCCCATCTCTACCGCAACGTCGTCTTTTTTTAGTTAGTGCTGAGGCAGGCAACCGACACCGTCCTGTGTCACCTGTTCCGCTGGCGAGCTACGACTGTAAATACCTAATTTCTGTTTGCATGGTTTACTTCTATTCTAATTTCCGATCGCTCTTTTGATTAATGTTTTGAAATGCATACAAATTAAGCTAGTTAGATTATTATATCGCACATCCAGTGCAATACGGCCACAAGTCCAAAAATTCATTCATTTTCAATAATAAGTAGGTAAGTAGGTACTTCTGATTCTAAATCTAAACATTATGGATATAACTAATATTCTAAATCTAATTTCATCAAACAGATTCAGGTAAAAAACGCCGATAGAGTAGTAACTTTTATCTCTTTTATATCAATGATGTTTTATTATTTTATATCATGATTCTGGATTTATGATCGTCATGTAAGACCGCGTTCAGACCGGCCGCCAACGAACGACATTAGGCGTTGCCCGCTTCACGTTTCTGGCCTTCGAAGATCAATCTAAAGTTATGTAAAAGATCACTGGGAGCGATTCCAGCTCACATTCGGATTTTCAGATCATCTGATAGAGACAGAGGGGAAAACAGAACCCCTTGGATGGCGTTCGTTGGCCTTCGTTGGTCCGGTGTGTACGCAGCATAACAGTTCAGTTAATAGAGCGCATTTGCCTTTATTCGCATTTTAGTTACGTTCCTATAACTTTTAGTTAATGTATTTCAAATTTATCCGTTTCTATATTTTCAGGGACTATCTCATAACAGTAGCAAGTTGTATGTATTGCACAATAATAGTCACTTTTGGATTAGCACTGCAAATTTCCATTCCTTTCATCGGCATGAGACCATCGGTAGTAAGTTATTATCATAAAAAAACTACCTAGTGTTTATGAAATTACGAAAAGATGATTTGGCAATTGAAAGATAGACATCTATATCTGTACTATCTATACTAATATTATAAAGAGGAAAGATTTTATTGTTTGTTTGTTTGGATCGAATAGGCTCCTAAACTACTGGACTGATTTAGAAAATTCTCTGGCCATTAGAAAGCTACATTCTTCCCGAGTGAAATAGGCTATATTTTATCCCGATATTCCCACGGGAACGGGTACCACGCGGGTAAAACCGCGAGGATCCGCTAGTCTATACTAATATTATAAAGAGGAAAGATTTGATTGTTTGTTTGTTTGCATCGAATAGGCTCCGAAACTACTGGACCGACAATAAAAAAAGACGTTATACTAGTGAAAAGTAAGGTCGACCTATTATTTCCACACATGAGATTTATCAAAACGATTGTAATGCATTGTTTTTTTTTTCAGTATTATTGTATTATAATTTGTTGCATTGGAATGGCTTACCATATATACTTACTAAGTGACATAGGTCGGTATGTATCAATTTTAATAAAAAATGAACGAGCTGAAGGAAGAGAAATAGTAAGAATGGAGGTAGATACGATTTTGTATGATACAAGTACTTACTTATTTGTGATTTATCATTTGTGATTTTACAAATAAGTAACTCGCTTTTTTTAACGAAATAAAAACTCTAAACCTAGTTACAGTGACTAGTTCCCTGTAGGTTTGGCATGCGCGCCACGTGAAAAAAAATTGACTTTATCTGGCTGTCAAAGTGCTTATGTCCGATGTCCCGTGCCCCGTGCACATAAAGGTACTAAATAAATAAGGAGGTAAAGTTTCTGAGGTTGTAAGGGCTAATTTTCGGAATTACTGAACCGATTCCAAAAATTCTTTCAACATTAGAATGCTACGTTATCTCTGAGTGGTATACTTTTTATCCCACTGCTGGGCATGAGTCTTACTCCACGCGGGTAAAACCGCGTACGGGAAGCTAGTCATGAATATAAGCAAAACAGCAATACGCGCTGTAGACGTTGTCGTGGTGCGCATGTGTTGACGTAAATATGGTAAGTATCGCGGTGCGCATGCTACGCCTACTCATAGATCCATACTTATATTATAAATGTGAAAGTGTTATTTAAATGTTTACTTTTTTGCATTCACAATGCAGTTTTTATTATTGAAAAATTGAAAATCGTCCCGTTTCACAACCAGCTCTGATGGGACTCGATCGAACCTACGACCTTTCGCTATCCGGGCGACTGCTCTAACCTCTGAGCTACGGAGTTGCTCAGAGGTTACAGCAGTGACGGGTCGATTTTTTCTAAAATACTTCATTTTCAATCATGTGAAAGTGTGTTTGTTTGTTTGTCCATCTTTCACGTCAAAACGGAGCAACTGGTCGACTTGGTTTTTGGTATGGGGATAGTTTGGAAGCTTGAGAGTAAAATAGGCTACTTTAAATCCGGAAAATTATGAAATAAAAATGATAATTTTTTATGGAAAATACTTTGACTTTCGTACGATAAAAAACTGTCATTTCTTCCATGGCCGCTTCCGTGTCTGCACGTGGTCAAAACTCGCCAAGGCTCGTTCTTTAAACTCCCACTCGTGTTTTAATACCCCTCATTATGCGACAGTCACATAAACTACTATTCTAGCACAGTAAAGTTGTCAAATCCATAAAAATCATCTGCATTTAAAATCATATCATATTTTATTTATAACATAATAAATATATATTTTAAATATGTATATAATTATAATTTAATGTATGTTTATTTTATTTGTATTATATATGTAGGTACCTATATTGTTGTATGATATTATATGAATTTTGGATTTTTGTATTTGCCTTTTTTTGCATTTTGCACTTTCCTTGCATCTCTACTTTCATTCTCTCACACGTCCTGGGTTGACTGGAAGAGATCTCTTTTAGAGATAAGCCCACCCTTGCATACTTAATTTCAAATGTTGTTTTTCTTTACTGTGTTTAGGAGTCCAATAAAGAGTATAATACTCTTTATTGCATAGGTATATATGTAAATAGGTATGTATATAGATTTTCATCTGTCTAACATTGGTGATACGAAGTACTATATTAAAGTAGGTATACTATAATTCATATGGCAAAACAACGTTTGCCAGCTCAGCTAGTAAGTTAATAAAGCACACGTGACCTAGCTATATGTGTTCGGCCGTAATCGAAACAAACGCAGCGTGCGGGGTTGCAGAGAGAAAATAATGAACAGTAAATAATTGACCACTGTTTATTAGTAGATACTATATTATTTAACACACTTATTTCACACGGAAATTAGATTCAAAAAGATTTCCTTATAAGACCCGGAGTGCGACACAACCTGCCTGATGGACGGCCATTAGAGCGAGAGAGAGCGATAGTGCAAGGGAGACAAGAAACCTGTCAAATAAAAAAGTATAAAATTTTATGGCATTAGCATCTAGGCTTTTTGCCTCTCCAACACTTCCCCTTGACATAAAATTGCAAAGATGTCTTATGCATAAGTAAAACTCCGAAACATGTACTTCCATACAACTCTACATGTCCAAAAATAAAACTCTACTACACACAGTAACTCTACATCAAAGTTGCATGGACTCTACATGTCCCAATTACATAAATTCTATCTCTAAACCATATTCATTTCATTTACAAATTTTATATGCCTTACACAACCTAATGGCTTTGTAAGAACATCGGCAAGCATATTCTCAGTACATAGATATTTTGCTTTTACAATATTATCTCTTACTAGGTCTTTTATGTAATGGTGCCTAATATCTATATGTTTCGTTCGTTTATGACAAAACTCTTTTATTTCTAACAAACGTAATGCACTTTGATTATCATTGTACAATATTACAGGTGCTACATCCTTATTAAGAACTTCTAATAGCAAATTTCGAACGAAACATATATCCTTACAGACATCAGAAATCGCTAAGTACTCTGCTTCTGTTGATGAGAGGGCTACACAACGCTGTTTACGACTTTCCCAATTTATGACATTTTTACCTAATTTTACTATGAAGCCTGTATAAGATTTTCGATCTGTAACGTCGTTTGCCCAGTCAGCATCGGTAAAAGCAGATAAATTCAAATTTAAGTTACTATTTGACACAAATAATAATCCCAAATCTATTGTTCCTGCTAAGTAACGCAAGATTCGCTTGGCAGCTTGCCAATGAGTTACATCAAAACCGTTATTAAATTGACTGAGCTGGCTACATGCAAATGCGACATCCGGCCTCGTACAGACCGCTAAATACATGAGACTACCAATTAACTGCCTATAATTATACCTATTATCATCAAGATAATTTTTCTCTGGTTTTAACAATTTACAATTTAAAGACATAGGAGTCTTAACTGGCTTGCAATCTGTCATGCCAAAGCGAAGTAGTAGCCTCTTGACATACTCAGACTGATCAAGTTTTAAAGTACCTTTCAGTCTATCCCTTGTAACTCTCATTCCTAAGCAGTTCTCAATCGAACCTAAGTCTTTTACATTAAATTGACTTTCTAATAAAGACATTAGATTATTTTTATCAACATTTCCTTTATGATAAAACAAATAAAAATCATCGACATATAATGAAATTATTATCATATTTCTAAAAGTACCCTTTACATATACACAAGGCTCACACTGAGTTTGCTTAAAACCATTACTTATTAACAAACAATGAACTTTTTCGTTCCACATTTTGCTTGCCTGTTTAAGGCCATAAATGCTCTTTAATAGTAAACAGACTTTTCCATTATTACTATTAAAACCAATAGGTTGCTCCATGTATATAGTTTCATTCAAGTTTCCATTTAAAAATGCAGTGGTCACATCTACATGGTCAATCTCTAAATTTAAATCAACAGCTAACGAAAATAAAATTCTTAATGATGAATGGCGAACTACTGGTGAAAATGTTTCATTATAATCTAGACCAAACCTTTGTGTAAACCCCCTGGCCACAAGTCTAGCTTTAAATTTCTCAAAATTACCAGAGGGATCATATTTTAGTTTAAAGACCCATTTACACTGTACTACATTTACATTTGATGGTCTGTCAACCAGTTTAAAAACATCATTTGCAATCAGAGAATCATATTCTCTCTGCATTGCATTACGCCATTCTGCAGAGTTAGGACTAGTGATAGCTTCATCATAACTCTGAGGTTCTACCAAATTATTAGCTAAAAAATTTAGTTCCAGGTCATAATCATTATACCTCTGTGGCTTAACAATATTACGCCTATTACGTAACACACGCGATCCAGACAAAGAGCCTTCGCTCACCAAACCTGGTTGCAGGCCCTCGCCCGCCAAACCTGGTTGCAGGCCTTCGCCCGCCAAAGTAGAGTGCAGGCCTTCCTCCCCCAAGTCAGGTTGCAGGCCCTCGCCCGCCGAACCTGACTGCAGGCCTTCGCCCGCCAAGCGCTGCTGCGGGACACCACCCGCCGAACAGCGACGCGAGGACTTGCCCGCCGCACCTGGACCGCTCGCCGACACATCAGCCTCTGCCACGGCTTTTGACCCGGACTGAGTACCGCGCGGACACCCCCGCGCACCTCGCTCAGCGCAGCTTGACTCATCTTCGCTGCCTGTGCAGTACTCACCTGAAATTTGAGAACACTCATTAAGACTAATATCACAGTTGTTGCTATCACCAATATTATTACCAGCACTAATTATATTACTCTGCACATTAATAATTCCTGGATCATAGAATAATTCATAAAAATTCAATTTATAATTATCAATGTCACTATTATAAAACTTCTCCTCTAAAAATGCTACATTCCTTGCTATAATAACCTCCTTAGGTTTCAGGGGGTCCACCAGCCTATACCCTTTGCTGGTCTCACTATAGCCCACAAACACATACTTTTTACATTTGGCATCCAACTTTTGCCTTTTTACTGAAGGTAACAATGCATATGCTACGCACCCAAACACACGGAGGTGACCAAGGCTAACTTTATTCCCGGTCCACACCTCCTCAGGAATCTGACCACACAATGTTGAACTAGGGGACCTATTATACAAATACATTGCCGTGCCCACGGCCTCTCCCCAATATTCCTTTCCAAGTCCAGATCCCTGTAACAAGCACCTCGCTTTCTCAATGAGCGTCCTATTCAACCGCTCTGAGACCCCATTCTGTTGAGGACAGTATGGTACGCTAGTTTGGTGCAGTATGCCTTCCTTTCTCAAATAAGTATCTAAACGGCTATTTACATATTCACCCCCATTATCTGAACGTAGACATTTTACTACTTTGCCCGTCTGCTTCTCCGCCATCACTTTAAAATCAATAAATTTAGACATTACCTCGGCTTTTTCTTTAATGAAATATCCAAACGCCTTCCTAGAATGGTCATCGGTAAATGTGACCAAGTATCTTGCACCTCCCAAACTGCTAGTCTGCATCGGGCCACAGACATCTGAATGCACGAGTTCTAGAAGATCCTTGGCTCGCTTGCCCTCTCCTGTAGGGTATGGCTTACCACAAAGCTTCCCCTCAAGGCAGGGTATGCAGCCGCTTGCAGTGTCAACATTATCCTGAAATGATACACCAATGTTAGACTTCTTCAGAACACACATGCTCTTATAATTCAAGTGACCTAATCTTTTATGCCACAAAGCCTGCCCAGCAAAAGCACTAGCACAAATAGGACTCTGCTGTGTCCCTTGGCATCCACTATCCAAGGATTGAAGAGAGTACCCCCCATCACGGTGCAATTTATCATCACATGTGATACCTTTCAACTTATACAGACCATTTTCACAAAAACCTTTTGCAATAGACTCGCCAGAGGTTTTACACAAAATTAGACAGCCCCTATTGTCAAATTTCACATCATATCCACTATCTACTAACCGACTCACCGAAAGCAGATTTGCAGCAAGCTCTGGCACAAACAAAACATTTAATAACCTTACCTCGTTTCCTTCACACATTAACTTAATGTCACCAACTGCATTACAATTCAATTTTACATTATTAGCTACTGTGACATAATTTTTCAGGTTATTTTTCTTAATATTCACTAAACAGTCTCTATTCCATGTCATGTGTGACGTGCATCCACTGTCGATGATCCAATCCTTACAACCTCGAACCAGAAACGCTGCAGCTAAGTTTCCATTCTCGTTGGTCTTCTTCCCCTCATCAGCTTTCTTCTTATAACATTTTGCTTGTACATGCCCTTTCTTCTGACAATAATGACACACAATTGATTTACTCAACTTGTTTTTCTTGAAATTGGACTTTGACCTTGACACTAGTGCTGTGCCACCGTTCAATTCATTTTTGCGGTGTTCTTCCTGTAACAATCTGGCTTGTACGACGTCACTGTTCAGCTGTTTTGTCATCCACAACGTTTCAAGGTTGGACACAAGTGAGTCATACTCTTGAGGAAGTCCACTTAAAAGGATCTCGGTGATTTCTTCATCTTCAATTGTCTTTCCTATATTACTGAGTTGTTGTACAAGAGTTGATACCTTTTCTATGTACTCGGACATGGAGGAAAAATTATCAAATTGGATCTGATGCAATTGTTTCAATAATGAAACGCGACGAAAGAGACCTTTATCTTCAAAGGTTTGCGCAAGCTTGTCCCATGCTTCCTTTGCTGATTTGCACGTTCGTACATACTGAAATAACGTTGGCCTAAGGGATATACAAATGCGTGCAAACGCACGTTTGTCCTTTATTTCATCCACTTCGTTTCCCTCGACGACGTTCCATAAATTTTCCACAGTTAAAATCATTTTTGTTATAAATTGCCAATTCAGATAGTTGGAGGCCCCTTCTAACCTCTCAAAATGTGATGGCGGCAGCATCGGCATGCCAGTCCCCGGCGTGGTCACTCCATTTCCACCACTTACAGTTTCACTATCTACCGTATCTCCTGCCATGCTTTATATATATTCCCACGCACTTTATTTTTTGGTTTTACTTATGCAATCTTTGCTTTTTGGCTGCAAAAGCTGGGCCACTTAACCTGTTCGGCCGTAATCGAAACAAACGCAGCGTGCGGGGTTGCAGAGAGAAAATAATGAACAGTAAATAATTGACCACTGTTTATTAGTAGATACTATATTATTTAACACACTTATTTCACACGGAAATTAGATTCAAAAAGATTTCCTTATAAGACCCGGAGTGCGACACAACCTGCCTGATGGACGGCCATTAGAGCGAGAGAGAGCGATAGTGCAAGGGAGACAAGAAACCTGTCAAATAAAAAAGTATAAAATTTTATGGCATTAGCATCTAGGCTTTTTGCCTCTCCAACAATATGAAGTAAATCAAAGGTTTTGTAAAGCTTTAATAAATGTTTGTCGACAGGGTGGAACACATGATTGCACGCCAGTTATAGGCGAACATTCACGTAAAGACCAATCCACAATGATTTCGTATCCTCGCGACTACTGCTTTAAATATGGAAGACATTCTGGTAGTCTTTTCCTCAAAACGGGAGCAGCAGGTAACAAAAAAAGCCATCTGAAACGTTAATTATTATGCCACCCTTTGTATTTCCAAAATAAAACATAAGAAACTGAATCAAGATTAATTATTTGTTTGAAAACGTCAAAACTGTAAAGGTCAGACAGGTCAAATTCAATGTCAAGAAGATCGACTTTCTACTTCTTCTTCTCGTGTCGACCGTTTGGCTTGAAATAACGTAGTAACTTTTATCTAATCTGTGCTTGAGATGTTTATATTTTTCCAACCAGTACTGCGCCACTTGTATGGCTTTATCGGTACCCTTATGAATTTAAATCTCTATTAGAGAATAGCATAGTGGGTTACGATTCAATTGGTTCGACTGTACCTTAGAGCATTTTATCTTATTAATTATAATTCGAAAGCAATGTATTTTAGCTTTGGCATGTGGACACATTATCCACTCGGTTCTCCTAATCACAGTCCAAATCGCTCAGTATTTCGACAGTTCAGTAAATAACTCAGAATGCGTGATAATAGAACAAATTGTGCTGGATGTATTAGCGCCTGCCAGCATTATACTACAAGTTTACTTCATCTTCAAGTACTCTAAGATCGTCATTATGAAGAGAAAGGTACCTTTGTTATACTTATGCAAAATATTATTATTTAGTTATCAGTATTATAACTTAATTTATTTGAAACAAAATTTCCAGACAGTAAATAAGTAGTCTGTTTAATGTCCTATTTTTAAAGTTTTTTTAAAGTCGACGACCGATTTGGCGCAGGGGTAGGCTACCCACCTTCTGCGCCAGAGGTCTCGGGTTCGATTCCCGAACAAGACAAATATTTGTGTGCATGAACATGTTTATTTGTCTTGGTCTGGGTGTTTACTATGTATATTAAGTATGTATTTACAAACAAAAAGTATTTAAGTATATATTTATTCGTTATCAAGTTTTCCATGATACAGTTTCTTAATGAAATTAACATGAGCTTCGATAATTGGTGTGATTGTAAGAATTTATTTATTTATTTATTTATAACTATTACTAAATCTTGTAAGAACCACCTAAAATGTTTGACAATTTGAGGATAACTATATCTCAAAATCTAATCATAAGCCAAGTTCCGACGTAGAATTTGGCGCTAGGTTTAATGAAAATGAAAATTGCTCAATTTTATGTATTTCCTTTCAGGACTTGGCACACTGGGCAATAATGCATATAATCGGTACATGCCTTTGTTTTTGGTTGGCATCAATAATCAGGGAAACTATTCTAGCGCTGATAGTTTACGCTAACTCTGTACATGACAAGACAGAGCTTCTTACTACGAGATCAATTATATATTTATCATACTTATCTGATAGAGACAAATTACTAAATCCTCGTAAGTACTAAGATTTACTTGATTTTCTATTTACTTTTGGAATAAGGTATTAAAAATCTAATAATAACCATGCACGCTGGGCATTGATTTAAATCGCTCGATTAGATTGTTAACTGAATCATATGAATCAGTCTTTGTTTATTGAGTTGAATAGACTTCAAAAAATATGTATTTGTTACAGTACCTGAACCACGTGCCTTCAACGTAAGTATATTTAACAACGCACACTGTGCAGGCGATACCTTAATGATGTTTGTCCAACATGTGTCGCCATACCTATATCCTTTTTGCATCGAATCCAACGTTGTGTTAGGTGAGAAATCAATTTGATTTACTTGTAAGATAAGTCATTATCATACTGATCTCTTAATTGTCATAATTATAAACTAGCTTATTAAATTTTTCACAAAATCTCAAAAATTCATAATCCTGTTCATCAAAAATTAGGCCTACCAGCACTGTGTCTACTAGTAAGTAGTTAATACCTCCGAAAAATAACATTGCGCTTTATCAAATTACAGTAGCAATATACTTTATTATGTGGAAAAACATAAACCTTTGTCCAAATTATGCTCGCAGTGAGATCGTCCCAGGTATGAAGAAATATATACCAGTCTGCAGGTATTTAACACTTTTTTTTTCAAGCAATACGTGTGTAGTATTTGCTATTTTATAAATGCCACATGAGTATCCAATGAAATAATCATCTCCTTCAGTTTTTTTCCTTGTACGCCGTTATACACCACAAATTTTTTATTAATACAAAGATTTTAGGGAATGATTGTGTTCATCAATCAATATGATCAACTTTTATTCAAAAATTCAGCTGTTCCATACATTTTGGTCTTATTTTTATATCCACAACGGGGTAGCACTTAGCCTTCATCACAGCTGACGTTTAGTGAGGATAAGGCTGAAGGTGGAAGCGCACTACTCCCGGAATACTCAATTACTGAGGAACTCTAACTGCCGGAACACAACAATGCTAAAAACAGCGTCAGACTTAAATAAGATGGTGGTAGCTAGCCAGGCGGACTTTGAACAAGCCCTACTACCAACCAAATACGATATAAACAATATGTACCCCTATTGGGAATCGAACCCGGGACCTCTGGGTCTGTTACCGGTGGTGTGTACCACTAGACCACAGATACAGTTAAAGTTGAGTCGATGTTGTACCTTTCTATGGAACAGCTGATTTCTTTTCGCGATTCCGTGTTTGTTTAAACTAATTAAAATTTAGTGGTGTATATGTCGCAGGCGGATAGTTGAATCCGCCGAATAGTTAAGTAAGGCGGCAACAATTTGAAAAATTGGGTTTATATTCGTCTTACGCAGAAAATTAGGTTTAAATTTTAGTAAGGCCTTGGACAAAGTTAATCACTCTTTGCTATGTGTAACTTTGTCCACTAAGGTATTCACGGGTGTTTGCTGAGATGGATAGAGTTCTATCTTATTAACCAATCACACTAGTCACAGTCAAGGGTCATTCTTCTTTACCTATAACGGTCTCTTCAGGGGTTCGCCAGAGGTCACATCTTGGACCATTGCTGTTCATCTCAGATCATATAATAATAAATAGATGTATATAAGTAGCGGCACGTAAGTTTAACGCTGACCGTGATGTGGAGGGGATAGCTGCGCATGTTTATGATATGGTGCAAGGTCCAAAATACCTTATTTTTTTACTTCTGTGCAATAACGGTCAGCACTAGAGATTCGTGCCGCTACTTGTAATGACAGCTTGATTGATCGATGACCGATGTCGCCCCGTCTATACATGTGTAAGGTTAGGTTAGTGTTATCAAGCGCTCGCGGGGCTCCGTTAACTTATAGAAATATAAAATAGCTTGTGGAAAAAAATGATTGGACTAGGCGTTTAATTAAATGGTGAATTCAAATATTTGGCTTCGAAATAAAAACCAAACATACCGACCGACCGTTTTTTTTTAATTGTAATAAAGCGACATTACAATCCCCACTGGTGGGGATTTGACGGTGGGGATTAATGGAATAATTCATTATTAGCGAGTAACATGGGCTATCGTTTATTCTGATTTTCCTTCGGCGGCAACGGTACCACGCGGACAAAACCGCGGAAACCAGGGGACTTACTGCGAGCTGTCAAACAATGATATAATAATATTGTAAGCGAGATGGCGCTATACGCAGTGTATAGTTCTGACCTGTAATCAACACTACAATAACATTGTTTGACAGATCGCACTAAGGCTACATGAGTAAATAATCTGCGTAAAGGTCCCAGCTATCTATGTATAATAATCGTATGGTATTTATTAGTTTTTAAAATATCGATTGACTACAGCTGTTATTACTCGCCCCAGGATACCGCCACAAGATACGCTGGAAGCCCTCAAGACGACGTTTCGTAACATTTATAAGGCTGCCAGCCAAACCTCTACAATCATTGCGCTGGTTATTATGGTCGTCATTGCTGGAACGCTCATACTTGGCTATATATTCAATAAGGTTGGTGGGTGAGTGCTGGGGATTTTTTTTGGCAGGGATTGCAGACTCAGGATATTTCTTATTCTGAAATTACAAGTTTGATCGATTTATTACTTCGATATTTTCTTTGTCTATTTTTCTAGTTCTCTTTTCTCAAAGTGATACTGAATGAAATAATATAAATTTAAATTCCTAATAAAATAACTGGTAATCCATAATTTCATAAACGATACTTTGCAAAAAGAAATCGATTAATAGGTATATTCTTATAACTCTCTCTTATAATATAAATGTCTTACTAACTTAAATCCTTATCTCCTTATCCATACATAAGGATTGTGCTCCAGCAGTGAGTACTGAATGATGATGAAATACAAATGTGTGTTCGCACTTCGCATTTCAGAGAATTCATAATGGTAGGCCACTTGCTCCGCGAATCAACAATGTTGGGCTTACATCTGATTCTGCTGGTAGCAAATTTGATGGCATTCAATAATTTAAGACAGCTAGACATAAATGAACATCCCATTTCCATGCTGGATGACGTGCTGCTGTTCGTATGCATCCCAGCCTTTACTTTGGAGCTTACACTCTCGCTAGTGGCCACTTCTAACCAAATAAGCTCCATGAATTACGTGATAATGGTATGACATTCTTAACTATACAGTAATATAATTCTTATTGAGTCATTGAAAATGCGAAATTATTGAAGGGTCAAACAAATGTCTGCCTAAATGGTTACTACAGTTATATTTTGCTACATAAGTACCTATCAAATTTTCATGTTAGAAATGGGTAAAAAATGTTAATTTTGTAATGATCGGTGTCGGTCTTAATTATATTTAATTAATTGTTATTATAAACGAGTTCTTCTTTTTCTATATTTCTTGGCGTGCCTTGATAGTGGAATTCAATAATTAATTTACCATGTTTGATAGTTTTGAAAACTGTGTCAGAAATCGTTAGACTAATGTCCGACATATTGAACTCGAATAATGTCAACTAGTGTGTGATAATAATGTATATCATATTTAAAAAAAAATACTGTTCACAATTTTCTAAACATTACAGGGTATCGAAATGTTTGTTCAGACGCTTACAATAATGGATGGCCTTCGTCGCTGTAGCAACACCATCGAGATGCAGCAAGCCCAGCCGGGGCGGGACATAGTAGCATTTCTCGTCGTCATCAACATCTGCATGTGGGTCCACTACACCTTCTCTCACACCTCGGAGGTCGTGGATGAAAGGAACATGTTCTACGGCCAGGTCACTTGGACCATTCTGGGCCATGTCAGCCTACCTTTGATTATGTTCTACAGATTCCACAGCAGTGTGTGCTTCGCCGATATTTGGAAATCTGCATATAAACCAGGCGCGCGACACTGAGGATTGTATTTGAATAGAAAAAAAGTGCATAAAAAGAGTGCAGTTTCTTAACATTTAAGTGCTGAAAGTGTAAATGTAAAAAGTGAGCTTTAAGTAATATTTATTTATTTATCTCGTCTAGTCATGCAAATCAAGATCAATTTTATACATTTAATATTTTAAACATTACAAAAAAAAATGTTAGCACCTTCTTTTTAATTAAAATGCTTTGTAACGGTGTTCGAAATCTTTTGTTCTTATTACCTAGTTGTAAGTACCTAAACACAGAACACGAACAAGTCGATAGAAGTAGTAGTCTACTACTACCCTACTGTAGAATTACACGCCGATGTCACAAACGCATTTCGTCACATACGCAGCTCGACATCAACGTTCTGATTTACTCAGTTTGTCACATACGCGATTTGTCATGAACGCGATTTGTCATCAACGCAGTTCGTCTTATACGCCTTTTGTCATAATCGCAATTCGTCATAAACGCGATTTGTCATCATTGCAATCCACGGTTGTCGGCTAGCAATATTCAAAAATCATACCATTATTTAGATTTTGAAAATATATATATTTTTTTTTATTTTTTATTTTCAATAATAAAAAATGCAACATTTAAATAACTAAAGATTTGATTGTTGTTTGAATTGAATAGGCTCAGAAACTACTAAACGGATTTCGAAAATTCTTTGACCATTAGAAAGCTACATTCTTCCCGAGTGACATGGATATATTTTATCCCGATATTCAAACGGGAACGGGTACCTATATTTTATTTCGACATTCCAACAGGAACAGGTACCACGCGGGTAAAACCGCGATGATCCGCTAGTTATATATAATTTGGTCAAGTATTACTTGTCAACTTTTAAGCTAAGTAGGTATATGAATTATGTAGGTACCTACAACATATTTAGGGTCCTGTTGTCAACAATATAATTATGTATTTAATTAATACATATATTGTACACACACATACACATACACATAGTTCTTTACTTAACTAGGAAATATGACAAAATAAAATTTTATATAAGTAGATATATTTTACACTACTTACACGCACTTAGCAGATTTTTTCGGAAAAGTGATAGTCATTCCAATGATTAAAAAGTTTGAAGAAATCGAGTGGCAAACTGCTTATGTGACGAACTGCGTGTGTGTCAAACCGCGTGTATGACAAACGGCGTTTGTGGCGAACTACGTTCATGACATATAGCGATAGTGTCAAATCGCGTATTATGTCGAACTGCGTAAGTGACGAATCGCGTTTGTGACATACAGCGTGTAATCCACTGAGTGCAGTACTAAGTAACACTTTTTTGTGGCACTGTGGCTGTCTTCCGTCTCACCTGCGCTTTGAAAAAATACGTATGGTCATATGAGACAACTGACAGCCACTACGTACTAAATGTCAAATTTGCTGGGCACACTTTTTTTCAGGGTGAAAACTCCAGTTACCTCAGTATTTAGTCTAAACTTTTTGGCCGTGACATGTGTTCTGTCCCTAAAACGTTCAATGTTTTACGCATAGTCGTTTCATACAATACGAACATCGAACAATCGCGCTGCGCATCAGGGCAGCATCTCGAGCATCGATATAAAGCAAAATACACGTAGCTATACAGGCACGCCGGACCACAAAGCACGTATCAATGGGACGATGCGAGGCTGACCAACTCGGAGAGGCTAATTATTATTGCTGCCACCTAACACAATTATAGAATATTAGGTTAAGTAGTACGCCGGAGCGCACCGCACTTAACTCGCTGCCCCAGACACAAACTAGTTACTTGACAGACGATATTAGTGAGTAAACGTTTGCTCGGTCTCGTCTTCGGGACTATATTGGCCAATATGCCGTGCACGTAAGAATATTCTTAAAATATATGAAATAAATTGTAGACCTTATCGAACTAAAATTGGCTGTGACTAAAGTAAAGTGAAATAAAGGGATCCACAGTCATTCTGGTGTTACAAGTTGGTATGTCTACCTAAAATCCCTTGTGATGTGCTTCTGCACATACTGCCTATTTTAATAGGTACCAAGTACTTTTAGCTTAGACATCGGGAAACATGTCTTGTTTTGTTCTAATATTGATATATCAAACTTCACTGGAAAGTTATTATAACCAACTTACATTATTCTAAATTAAATTTCTACAAGTATTTTTATAAATTAGTGCATTTGTAAAAGCTATTAAGCGAGTAAGTATTTAAAAAAAATCAAACCATTTTGTATTCCCATCATCAGAGCATTTGAGCATGTAGGTACTGCTCAATTACATTAGTATTTAAATTCAGCAGTGGCCCTAAATGCTAATAGTTATTGAAACAAAAAATGGTATCGAAACGTTTTACTCTGACGCAAAGTTTCAAGACATCTCGGAATGAAAAATGTAACCTTAAAATTAGCGGTAAGAGGTTGAAAGTTGTTTAGAGTAGGTATTTACCCGTTCATATTTCCGTGTCCAAATGATAAATGCCTATTATCCATAAGTAAAGCAGTAGGACAGACGTACGGATATGCGCTCTGCTGGCCAATGCCACAGTAGTCTAATTGTTTCCGATCTTTTCTGAATAGCCTGTGCGTTGTATTGACAAAATTTGAACAGTTGAACGACATTTATAATGCCTCGGCAAGCTTTAACGAAAATTTCGTTATTAAATTGCAGCCAAACCTTCTTTATTTCATATTTATCATTACTGGAATATTGGGTTACCCTACAGTAATAAATTATGGTAGTAATGATGACTACATTTAAAAAAATAGATACCTCTGTACTGCAGCGTCTACAGCCTTAAATTGTGTATACATTTTAAACACTTTATTCTTCAGCAAATTGGCTTGAGGCAGTAAAACAAAAATTTTCCAACAGTAAAATTACTAACCTTACTAAAGAGTGCACTAAAACACATTACATCTCCTTTAGAGCTGTAATGGTGTGACCAGATCATTATAACTCAATGGACCAGATTGAAGAATTTAGCGTCCAAATCTCATAGTTTGGACGTCTTGCGCGCGCGAAATGAGCATTTCACGCGCACGCACGCTGCGAGCATTACAAATCGCGCTCGGATTTGTCGGTTTTTCGACGAACAAAAAGGGTAAGTAAATGCGAGGGGCGGAACGTGCGCGCTACGCGTTCACGCGCTTGCAACGCAGAATGTATAAGTTTTTAGTAAAAATTTCATTTTGATGACAAGCTTTTTTGCTGACTGTACTTAAATATTGTATTGTCATCTAAACCAAACCTGTATACAAAATTTCAGCTCCATCGGACACTGGGAAGTGGGTCGAATTAAGCTTGCAAGATTTGTCCCCCACTAACTAACTAACTAACATGGCAGGTTAAGAAAAAGCTTGTAAAAAAGAAAGGCAGAATGGTACATCACAGTTACATTTCACGATTCTGGACGCACCATCCTAATGGGGACGTAATAAAAAGAGAAGATTTAAAATAGAAAGAATTTCTCAGAAACAATATAAATTCACATGTAAAACTTATACCGCTACCAAATGTTCGGGAATGCTGCGTAGGTTTCTCTTCAATAAAGCTCAGGTTTGCGTAGATTAAATGTATAATAAATAAAATGGCGAATTACAATAAAATAGTTGAAATTATGCGAAAATAATGGACAGAAGTAAAATTTAGTGCGTATAGGAAGATGCGAAACCATCCTAGACACGTGGTGAATAGTTTGTGGCTAGCTGCGAACGCTTTTGCGCGCACCGCATCGATTTTGTGAGAAAATCAATATCTACGTAAGGAATACATTTTTTTGCTTAGTTAACTATCGGCACAATTCAAGTTATTACAAACGACACACGCTACATGTGTATCATAAGTTTATTACAGATTGAATTAATGATACTAAAACAAACGATAAATGGCATGTTATTTTTTAAATTAATTTATTGTACTGTAATGTACCCTATTTTACGCAAATAAATATTTGATTGATTGATTAGCAGATTTAAGATTTTACTGACATTCTGTTTTTTTTTGTTAATTGTATTAATAAATATTAGTTTTGAAAGAAATCATACCACTACCAACCCTGCAAGTAGATTTCCTTATATTAGGGATAGTCGGGTTCAAAAATCTGCTTGCAATTCTAGTGGATTTTTTCTTTTACATTTTTTTCTATATTTTACTGAAACATAATATTTGTAATAGTAGATTGTTTAGCAAGGGATGTATGGCACCCATAACAGTCGAGTGTTTTGGCGCACGAACGAAGTGAGGGCGCCGATAGTTCAAGACTGTTATGGGTCCATACGCCCGAAGTAAACACTCTACTTTTCATTTTGAATATGAGGAAAGTAAAAATAAACAGAAATAATCTAAAATAGTAGATTGTATTACAAGGGAGCAAAATAACATATTTACGGCGAGGGCGCTATTTTGAATCCAGAGCGCAGTGAAGGATTCTAGAGTAGAATCTCGAGCGTAGTGAGGGATTCTAAAGTAGAATCCTGAACGCAGCGAGGGATTCAATATACGTCGCCCGAGATGAAAATAATTTTGCGGCCGAGTAATACACTCTACTTTTCATTTCGAATATAAGGAAAGTAAATACACTCTGCTTTTCTTCCCCCTCTATAAGAAAAGCAATAAGTATGGGCAACTAAAACTATCTAGAAAAATAAAAGAAAGGTGGCGGGGGGCTTCGCTTTCTCTGTTTTTTTTATAATAGGAATATTAAAAAATTGAAGTTTTGAAATAACAAAAAAAATTTTGGAACAAAAAAAATTTATTTTAATACAAAAAAATTTTTGAACAAAAAATTTTTTTTTTATATATCTATCGGACGGACGCCTCCTAACTATCTCCAGAGTACCACAGGGGGTTGAAAATTTTGTTAGATTTTAGCTACGCTACTCGTAGCGTAGCTAAAATCTCAAAAACGGTGCGTCAAGACGCACTGTTTTTGATATATTTTTTTTTTATAAAATTCATTTATTTTTTTAATTTTGCAAGTCCCGTCCCCATACAAAATTAGTTGAAAACTTTTTCATTGCCGATGAGGTACTCTATGGTTGACTGTAACCAAATTCAGTTCTATTCTTAAAATTCATTTCCACCCTAGGGTGAAACGGATACTTTTGGACCCGCTGCTCAGTTTAAATATACATAACTTTCCGAATCTGAGAGATGAAAAATAGTTTTCATGTCTCATATTCTGAAAGTAACTCCTAACTTGCCTAAAATGCGGGTTGAAAGTGGTATGTGGCGGCCCTAGGGCCGTTATGAAATTTAAAAAAGGAATAGGAGGGGTCATGTCAAAATCTGTAATAGCATCTACACACGTTCCGATCCGACAGCCGATTTGGTCTGCTCCCAGACCAAATCTGCGCTACACACGTTCCGATTTGGTCTGGGAGCAGACCGAATCGGAGGTCGGATAGGAACGTGTGTAGAGTCTTATCTCTGTGGACATTTATTTAGCAAAAGTATACAGGCAAAGGTACAGAAGCCTATACAGCCATGTTTTGCTATTATATAAAATAATTAATATCGTAGAATTATTATTAATATCTAAAACATTGTTTTTTTTACAGAATGCGTTTTTAGAAACAGATTAAACCAAATAAGTTATTTGTAACATAAAAAATCAGGCTATTAATTTTATGGAATTGCATAAAGTACGGGTCAAACACCAAACAAGACTGTATGGACTTAGTTTCCCTTGCCTTCCTTAAAACAGAGAAAATGAACAAAAAAGTTATAGTCTTTCGAAAATTCCGCGGCCATAGGAAAAATATTTTTTAGATTATTTCTGTTTATTTTTACTTTCCTCATATTCAAAATGAAAAGTAGAGTGTTTACTTCGGGCGTATGGACCCATAACAGTCTCGAACTCTCGACTGTTATGGGTGCCATACATCCCTTGCTAAGCAATCTACTATTTCCTATGGCCGCGGAATTTTCGAAAGACTATAACTTTTTTGTTCATTTTCTCTGTTTTTAAGTAAGGCAAGGGAAACTAAGTCCATTCAGTCTTGTTTGGTTTTGACCCGTACTCTATGCAATTCCATGAAATTAATAGCCTGATTTTTTATGTTACAAATAACTTATTTGGTTTAATCTGTTTCTAAAAACGCATTCTTAAAAAAAACAATGTTTTAGATATTAAAATAATAATTTTACGAAATTAATTATTTTATATAATAGCAAAACATGGCTGTATAGTCTTCTGTACCTTTGCCTGTATACCTTTGGTATATAAATGTCCAAAGAGATAAGACTCTACACACGTTCCTATCCGACCTCCGATCCGATTCGGTCTGCTCCCAGACCAAATCGGAACGTGTGTAGCGTAGATTTGGTCTGGGAGCAGACCAAATCGGCTGTCGGATCGGAACGTGTGTAGATGCTAATACAGATTTTGACATGACCCCTCCATTCCTTTTTTAAATTTCATAACGACCCTAGGGCCGCCACATACCACTTTCAACCCGCATTTTAGGCAAGTTAGGAGTTACTTTCAGAATATGAGACATGAAAAAAATTATACAAAACGTAGCAGTTCATCAATTAGCAACAGTGAATTTGCAAATCGTTTCAGGGATACTCATACTTCACTCTTTCATAGGTTGTGCGTCCAAAGGCTTTTTGTGTGTGCTCTCATCGGAGCAACAATCGCTTTAAGGTTTTTTACCACACTTTTATTAGCTTCACTTGTAACTAAGTCACAATGTAAGAAAATCTTGGAAATCAATTTTAACCTACTTCTAATCGTCGTATTGATTTGAAACTTTGCAAGTCTATATGAATCCGATGACAATACAATAATTTGCTACCATCGAGCTGATCTGATGATGGAGTCAAGAGGTGGGCAATAGAACTCTTCAATGGCTGCTAGGAAACCCCTCGAGTTTAGGCTCATTTCTTTTGTTCTGATAAGACCTGTTCGTTACACTTGATGGTGAGGGTCTGATGATGGAGCAGGGAGGAAGCCAGTGGCACTTCTTAATGACCACTAGGAAACCCCTCGAGTTTGGTCTCCGTTGTTTCGTTCTGATGAGACTTTTTAGTCGCACTTGGTGGTTAGGGTCTGATAATGGAGCAGGGAGGAGTCAGAAAGTCAGTGGCACTTCTTAATTACCAATAGGAAACACCTCGAGTTCTGGCTCATTTGTTTCGTTCTGATGAGACCTATTCGCTACACTTGGTAGTAAGGGTCTGATGATGGAGCAGGGAGGAAGCCAGTGACACTCCTTAATGACCAATTGGAAACCACTCGAGTTTGGGCTCATTTGTTTCGTGTTGATAAGACCTATTCGTTACACTTGGTGGTGAGGGTCTGATGATGGAGCTGGGAGAAAGCCAGTGAAACTCCTTAATGACCTCAAGAAAACCCCTCGAGTTTGGGCTCATTTGTTTCGTTCTGATGAGACCTATTCGCTACACTTGGTGGTAAGGGTCTGATGATGGAGCAGGAAGGAAGCCAGTGACACTCCTTAATGACCAATAGGAAACCACTCGAGTTTGGGCTCATTTGTTTCGTGTTGATAAGACCTATTCGTTACACTTGGTAGTGAGGGTCTGATGATGGAGTAAGGAGAAAGTAAGGGTTCAGCTCGCGCATCTGGTAGGTAACTAATAGACTCTATTTGAGTTCGTAAAACTAAATACATACAATCACGCCTTTGAGTTATAATGTTTACGGGGTGAGCAGACACATGAATGGACTGTGAAATCGATTATCAACCACCCATAGCTTGCCATTTATTAAACTAAAAAGTAAAAAATAAATATGTAGTTTAAAAAACTAAAAAAACACACTTTTATAGGAACAGACCAAAAAGTACAAAATAACCGTCTATTCAGTAACTGAAATTAAAAAGCGTGGTGCGCCCTTTGCAAAGCATGCATTCAAGTACTTAATATTGTCAACGCGCACCACGCTTTTTAATTTCAGTTACTGAATAGACGGTTATTTTGTACTTTTTGGTCTGTTCCTATAAAAGTGTGTTTTTTTAGTTTTTTAAACTACATATTTTTATTCTTATTTCCGCTGTGCTCCAATAAAGATGAACGGTTCAACAACTTTTTTGCTGCCCATTTCTCATTACATTCCAATTTATCTGTTTTGCTGTCCTAACTACCTAGTTAGGTAGTTCGCAGTGTATATTTAAAGAGACTCGACAAAATAGTGATGATTATAGAGGTATAGATCGACAATCTTTTCTGTTCCGGTGACAGGCGGCGGGCGCTATGTATATTTTTTTCTTCTTGTAGCAATGAACAGTTTTCAGGCTAATATAAGCTTTTGCTAACTCTGTGTAAAAAACTTAGTACCTTTTCACATGTACACGGTCACGGCACGACCGCGGTCGCCGTGTTAAGTAGAAATGTATGAGCCACATAGACAGCTTTCACATGTGCACGGGCGACCGTGCTGTCACCTGCCCATACATTTTCGCAAGGCGACCGGGCCGGATCCGTGTACATGTGAAAACGCAGTAAAACTGACATAATATGGCACTGGGCTGTGCTGACACGTGCTGAGCTGTGATACAAATAACATCCTTTAAAAATCGGCCAAGTGTGAGTTGGACTCGCCCATGAAGGGTTCCGTACGCACTTAACGCACCGATGGCCTATACCTAGCCTTTTAGCTACCCTACTACCTATCATTTTTTGTCATCAAAATATAACTTTGTTTTTCATAGTGTTTATATGAATGACCAAGTTACATTTGCGGTTTTTGAAAATGTGTTATATCTCAAAAATGCTCACTAATCTCGTTCAAACTAATTTTTATTGGAAGTTTTTATTAAGATCTACAGCATATATTTTTGCTAGATTCTTTACTCTTTTATTTCAAAAGTTAGAGGGGGGACACACATTTTACTACTTTGGAAGGCTCTATTTTTAACCGACTTCTAAATCAAAAAGGAGGAGGTTCTCTATTCGTCTGTATGTATGTTTTTTCTCTTTTTTTTTTGTATATGTCCACCGATTACTCGAAGACGGCTGAACCGATTGAAATGGTTCAAACGTTATTACATCAGGTTGGTTTTCAAGTTGGTCCCATTTTTCGAAATTTTGAAATCGGTTCAGTAGTTTTTAGGAAATCTTGAAAATACTGTCGTTTTCGTTACCACTTTATGTGAATTTAATACGTATCTTTAGGCATAACTCCTTTGTTTATAAACCGATTTAGTTCAAAAAGTTGACTTTGAGATAAAAAAAATTATAAAAAAAATAAACCGCCTTCAAAAAAACTGCAAACAAATTTCGCTTCCCAAAAACACGTAAAAATGAAAAATAAATTAAATCATTCAATTCAAAGGACGAAAGTCCGGGAATTTTTCTAATTAATCTTGGAACTTACTGATCTGATTGAAGTCGGTGCCAAGCCATGTAATATTATGTATTTGATAGGTTACAATTCACACCACTCCGTGCATGAGTAGGTTTTGTGTGTTATTCTTTCACTAAGTATTTATTCTTGTTACTTTGGGCTTGTCACCGACTTCAATCAGATCAGTAAGTTCCAAGATTAATTAGAAAATTTCCCGGACTTTCGTCCTTTGAATTGAATGATTTAATTTATTTTTAATTTTTACGTGTTTTTGGGAAGCGAAATTTGTTTGCAGTTTTTTTGAAGGCGGTTTATTTTTTTTATAAAAATTTTTATTTTTCCATTTTTAGTATAAGAACGCTACCAAAAGAAACCGCAAAGTGAGCAAGCGTAGCGCAATGAGCAGCTACTAAAACCCATCAAGAACCCATCTCGGACAAGAATCACCATAGAACACGGAAACATTTTCTCTCTACTATGTTCTGTGAGAATCACCAATCTCTTACTCTGTTATAACTGTTATACACACAGAACACAAAATTATTTTTTCTTTTAATGTTCTGTTGTTTGTTATGCACCATCCACCATCTGCTAACCTAAAAAACTTGAAAGAATATACTTAAGGTCTCGGTGGTACGTAACCAAACATGCTTTAACTCCTAAGGAGTTTTACCTTCCATCATCAGCTCACCTAAATAACCTGAAAGATTACAACTATATTTTTTTACGTATCAACAATAATTCAAGAATTATCCTCCAACTCCTAACCATTGAGGAGTTGTATCTTCCATCACCAGCTCATGATTATGAGCTGATGGCTATCATATGCAAATGCTTGAAAATTTTTAGAAAATACATAAAACACCTAATCTATCTTCGGGTTTACCTCGTTCCCCTGGATTCTACCATCAGATCCTGACTTGGTTATAATGAGACCAAAACAAGAGTATACTCTTTTAAATAAAAAAAATATTGAAATTGGTAAATAGTATAGATAGTAATTTTTTATTTAATCCTACGACCAGCCCTTGCAAACGTTGCTTAACCGCAACGATCGCAAAACGCGGTGACACATCACCAATCGAGGTCCTGGAAGTGAAACCCATATACCCATTATACTATGCTATAATTAGTATATAATTAGTTTCCGCGTGTGACTTTATTGACGCTATTTTGAAGAACAAACTATTCAGCCCGAACAAAAACCTAACGTTTACTTACATGGATGACATTATACTTTCTGCTAATAATTCATGACTCCCATGACATCAGGCCCCATATCTCCGAAGATTGTTATCGGATCTCAATGAAACTTATATGGGACCAAATCGAAAGTATACCCAATCGAACAAAAAACAACTATTAAAATCGGATCACTAACGCCAGAGTAATCGGTATACATACATCAAACAAAAAAAAAAAACGGGTTGAATTGAGTACCTCCCTCCTTTTTTTAAACCCTGTATGTCATTTTTAAGACCTGTCTATAGACACCACACACGAATGTTTGATTAAAAATTTCAGTTTCAGTTCCATGTATATGGAGCCCCCTTAAATTTTGTTATTTTTACAAGCTTTTATTTAACTTGCAGTGTATGTATGTATGCATGTCCGTTCGTCAAATCTTGCGAGCTAAATTTGACCCACTTTCCAATGTCCGATTGAGCTGAAATTTGGAATTTACCTTTAGTTCCGATGACAATGCAATTAAATATATAATCAGTATAGTTATCAATTCAGAATTCTTGCAAATTTTCAAGTACTATATTCTTGTTTTGTTGTGATGGTTACTTGACACGTGCTTGACCAAAGCCATCTTCTATCTCACTCGTTGCACTTGTAACAAGCCATGCTCCTTGGAAAAGCGGCAACGTTGCAGTCGATTACGTCAACGTGTTCTGTTCCGGTGGCCAAAACTGGAACTAACGTGTTTTGTTCATAATGTTATTTTACTGTCAAGTAGCACTGTCCAACCAGCGCTGCTGTCACCGGAACAGAAAAGATTGTTGATCTATACACTTTACTCTTTGTTCTATATAAACAAACAATCGTGTAGTGTTGCCAGGTTAGGCGATAACTCTCAAATTATGTGGAAGTAAAAATCAACGAACACTCAAAAAACAGTATAGAGGTAAATGCTTGGAACACAATCTTTGTCTTTGTAACTTTGTTTGGGCTAATAAGGAGGTAAACATAGCAAAAGTCCCCGCCCGTAGCCCTTAATCCGGGGGGGGGGGGGGGGGGGGGGGGGGGCGGTTTGAAGGTCTCATTTTTTTTTCAACCCGATTTTAGGACAAACTAGTTTTTCCTAGGCCAAAAAGTTCATCGCGTTGACATTTCAGAGAGCGACTTTGCCTCGGAAGACCTGTAGATGTAGAACATGACACAAAAAAAAATAACCACCATTTTAACCAATCACGTGTTCTACAGGACTTCCGAGGCAAACTCGCTCTCTGAAATGTCAACGCGATGAACTAGTTTGGCCTAGGAAAAACTAGTTTGTCCTGAAATCTGGTTTGGCCGGTAAAATATATACAGTATTTTAAAAAACTTTTAGCCCAAACAAAGTTCCAAAGTCAAAAATTGTGTTCCAAACATTTCCCTCTATATCTCTTCGTTGATTAGGCTTAACTTGATATAATATATTAAAAAAAAATAACTTTCGCCGTAATTCAATTCACATCTTAGATTTCTGCGCGAACTGTTCATTTAAATAAAACACTTTCTCGGATTTTGCACGCATTTATTTAACAACTTGTTTAAATTTGCTTGTTACAAAATAAAAAGAAAAATTATTATTTTTGCACATTTTGGATATATTTTTTATCTGGATGTGGCAAGTCGGAATACTCTTTGGTCATGTCAAGAAACGTTGCTGTTTGATTTTCTTGATTGCTGTTTGGGTGTTTTAATACAATATCTATTGTATAATTAGTGCATATAAATACGTGATCATTGTTGGAAATTACTTATGAAACCTTGGATCTCGAAAGATTTGGATTCCCGAAGGAGGAACACTGCGTCAGCGATGGATTCGTGCGATACCTCGAGGCGACTGGGAGCTTACAACATCGTGACTGTGATATAGTTAAAATAAAACAACCCTTAGTTATGTACGCGTATTATTTGATTTTAAGGCGCTATAATCAGGAATTCATCTCATCTCATGCATACAAGAAATTAGGATTACATTTTACTCCCTAAGGACTAAAGTGGTTATTTAGTCCCGCTTCGTAGGGCTATATTTGCATACTTTTAGAGCATGAGAATTGAAAATTATTATTATTTCTATTAAAACATTAATTTAAAGTCCCTATACTTAGGCTTTTTCTCAATTACTTACTTAAAAAATTTACATTTAATTAAAAGTTTCCCTGTCAGTTACAGGCCACTCGAAATGGTTTTGAAGAATTTTTCGTCATTCTTTTGTGACAGGTACCTACCGTTAAATTTTTTTCAAATCCAAGACCTTTTTTTTGTTTATAGGTCTTTTTCTTTACAAGCCCGTTGCATTGGCAAATCCAGGTGATTTCTGTGGGTATTTGATAAGAAAAAGTGATGTGATACAAGGCCTTGTCCAGTGATGTGATACAAAGCCTTCGCCAAGGCCAGATTTGGTGTAGCTTTTTTGATTTTTTGATTTGATTTGATTTTGATTTGGTACGAACGTGTGTAGCACGGATTACCTATATTTGCTTTACAGCAAAGTTCGTCCGCACCAAATCGGCGGTTAGGTCTGGTCTGGACGTGTGTAGCGGCTATAAGAACTAACGAACGAACTTTAAAAAGAAGCAAAAAACGCGAAGTTGCTTTAATCAGACCCTACTAGGTGTCACTTCACTACATAGTATATCACTATCACTACATAGTATAAAACAAAGTCGCTTTCTCTGTCCCTATGTCCCTTTGTATGCTTAAATCTTTGAAACTACGCAACGGATTTTGATGCGTTTTTTTTAATAGATAGAGTGATTCAAGAGGAAGGTTTATATGTACTTTTTATCCCGATATTCCCACGGGAACGGGAACCACGCGGGTGAAACCGCGGGCGGCCGCTAGTTGCACATAAATAGTTCACTAAAGTCAACGACAGATGGCTCCAAGTTAATACAACCATAGTCTACCTACAGAAAAGAAATATCCTTTTTTTCTTTATGTAAGTACTATGTTTATCAACTTTGATAGAAACTTAAATGTGTCTTGTTCTTTAGTATTTATTTTTTAAATACTTACTAAAATTTACAACTGAAAATCAGCGTTTGCTTGCGTTGCAAGACAAGTAATATGACGCTGAGCTGCGACCATTGAGTAGGTACTGCTGCGGCACGGCACACACACATTTTTATTTGGAACTTTTTGTCTTATTGAGTCTAATTTGTGTTTTCTATTCTTGTTCGTAATACAGTGCTACCTTCTCTTATACCTATGTGAATATGCCTTGTATTTAATGAATACTTATGTGTGTGTCTATAGTAAGAATCTACAATCTCTATTTGGTGGTAAAATATATATAAGGTCCTTCCTAAATAGTGCACATAATTTTAAGGGGTCAATGTACTCACGCATACAAAGAGTTATTACTATGGTACCAACATTGGAAACGCGAAAAAAAAAATCAGCTGTTCCATAGAAAACTTTAAATCGAATAGATCAAAATGTATAGAACAGCTGATTTTTTTTCTGAAAAACTGAAACATGTCCAATAACTAAAAATACAAAAATAAATTATATTTAAAAAAACCTTTTATTTAAAATCAAGCTTTTATTCAAATGTCCTAAAAATAATAAAATAAACTGTGTATCAAGTCAAATCCAACAAACTTATTACATTAAACAATTTATATGTTTTAAAAGCTTGTCGCGAGATTTTATTGTTACTGGGCTTGCACTAAACACAAATGCTTTAACTTATATTTGACATATGAAATTAAAGCGACAAGCTTTTAAAACATATAAATTGTTTAATGTAATAAGTTTGTTGGATTTGACTTGATACACAGTTTATTTTATTATTTTTAGGACATTTGAATAAAAGCTTGATTTTAAATAAAAGGTTTTTTTAAATATAATTTTTTATTTATGTATTAAAATCGTAAAGCGGTTCACAGAATACATCTACCTACCAAGTTTTAACTGTGTAGTTTTTATAGTTTTGGAATAAAGTGGCTGTGTGTGACATACGGACGGACGGACATGGCGAATCTATAAGGGTTCCGTCTTTTGCCATTGGGCTACGGAACCCTAAAAAGCACAGTCAAGTATCAATGTGCATATCGATCGGTCCGGGGCCTTATTGCGAGCTTTCACACAATGATAAAGTAATGTTAATTACTTACAACACGGAGCTATACACTGCGTCCTATACAGGATTATTTTAAAAACCATTAGAATCGGTAATTGAACAATTTTCTCCTAGAAACATGGGTCGGAATACGTCAAAATTTTTTGGACTTCCCATACTACATCGATGACGTGATCAGTATGATTTGTATAAAAAATTAAAAAAAATGCCTTTGACCTTTTCTAGGAGAAAGTTGTTCGCTTACCGATTCTGAGGGGCTACTCTGAAACGCAAAACCCGAAACTTCGTTATACCCGTTATACCAGTCATGATGACAGAGTCGAGTGAAAGGGACGGGGCTAACCGAAGTTTCGGATGTGCGTTTCGGAGTACGGTCCCTGAGTCGAACTTAAAAATTTGGCTAGGTAGTTTCAAAATAACCCTGTATAAAAAATAAAAATAAAATGGTAAGTACTTAGGTACCTACTTACTTTATTATCGTTTGAGAGCTCGCAGTAAGGTCCTTGTGTGATGTTGCATATTGTCCTATAAACTAGAAAACTTGAATCGGAAGCCATTTCGAGGCTTTTTATATTGCAGTTGTTTTGAATTACTTAGTTACGAGGAAATTCTTCTAGATTCAATATGGACTCATAAAAGGTAATTTTATTCGATGGGTGTCTGGACTAAAGCTGCATTGGACAAATCGCAATTTTACAGGAAAAAAGATTTAGTGAAAAACTTAAATAATTACTAAACTACCAAGCGTATCAATCGCCAGTTGACGATAACTCTTGAGGGGAGGATTTGAAGGGACTTTGAGGGGACTACTAGATTTGAGGAATTAACGGTTTGTATATCAAACGGTGCGTTATTTTTTCTGGAGTTACTTATGATGTGTTACACATGCTTATAGATAGTGCTCAGGGAATACCAAAAAAAAAGTAAAAAAACTAGATTTCCGTTTCATACTTTTGAAGATCGTTACCATCAGAGGCCTTTGCTATTTTATTCCGGTAAAATGTTCAAATCCCTCCAACAGCAATAGTCTATTGCAACGCTGTGTGCGCTGTTCTGAAGGTTGTATGGCAATTACAGTAATTGGGCTTTGCAATTAATCGACTTGGAAAATGTACTGGTGAATGCTGTGTTCATTTTGTAAATATAGTTGTATCAGAATGAGTACAAATTTAATAATTTGTCGTTTTATTATCATTTATGAATGTGTTTTACTGTATTATTTACTTTTTAAACTATTCTGCATTGCCAAGGTTGAGTGGTAGAGAAAATAATCTAGCTAGTTCCTGACTATACTAGTATGCAGTTATAAGAAATTAAACTAAAAATAAATAATATGTATTTATCTAGAATCCGTAAAAACTAAATCAATGCAATCATAAGTTTAATTTATATAAGTTGCACAGCAACACCAATATACCGTTTATCAAAACAATAACAATATTCTTTAGGATACTGAAACGTTTACAATCTAAAATGTATGCTATTTGTATGAATCTCACCCTTTTTCTTAAATTATCAAAGTAGTTACAAACAAAAAAATATTTTAAAATCTTGCTACGTATACTACGCTACATAATATTTTAAAAACTATCAACATTCTTCAGAAAGAAATGGTGTGTTTTCTTGGGATTGATGTTCTATTCTACTACTGTTAGGAAAGGCTTAATTTTTTATTATTTTTTCCGGATTGGCATTTAAATTTTAGATGAATCCGAAAGACTATGGAAAACCCTGTTATTGGCATGGAAGTCCCTAATATTGGCATCTACTTGCCCAATACGGTATTTTACTGATTTTTTTTTATTTCTTTAAAATGTTTTTCGAAATATTAGCTACACAAAACAAGTTTTCATTTTGAATTATCTTGAATATTTTCAAAGATATAGGACTTCAAACTTTATAATTAGACAAGGACAGGACGCTATCTTAGTGACGTCAGTGGGTTAGTAGCGTCATAGTCACGCCATAGAAGATTTCGTTTTAGAAAGAGACAGCTATAGTCAATATCAAACAGACTATAATTCTTTTATTATAAAACAGATTCAAATTATTTTTTCACATTTGGTATTCTTAATTGCAATATTTTTTAACGTCATCATTAAATATCTACATTTCAACAACAGTAAAATACCCTATTATTGGCATACGTATACCTATTTATAGTAGCAGATAGGCACATGGGTTTTAGTCTGTCTTAGCTACACTTCTTTAATAAGGTTTGATAAGATTAGAAAAAAATATATTATTGGCACTAGTGCCAGTAATGGAATTTTGATTGAATTCCATTTATTGGCACCTTATAGTAATTAAAACATGATAAAAATACTCAGGAAATAATGTTAGATAACTAAGTATTTCTAGACGTAAAGCTGCGATATACTTAGGTACTATGATTAACAAAACACTCACCTGTATGTAATGTAAACTGTTGTATCTAAATCTTAATATTGGTTGTCAGTAGTTTTTCCAGTTTAAGAAGTAAAATAATACACAATTTTAATGCATGACAAACTTGAGTAAGTTATGGTTTTCTTGTTCTTTCGAGTTAAACTCTGAAGTGCCAATAAATGGGAGGGTGCCCTACCCTAATCTGACTGGGTGCGTAATAAATGATATAATTTCATTTCAATAACGTCCATATGACATAATAAACGTTAGTCATAACAACACTTCAACAAATTTTATTCTACATAATGTTCATTTCATATAATCATCATTCTATATAATACTAGCTGTGCCCGCGACTTCGTCCGCGTGGAATAGTGACTTTCGGCAGCATTTTTAATTTTTAAGGCTAATAAGCTATTTTGTTTTTTTTATTTATTTATCCTACTTATCCTACTTCCTACTAATATTATAAATGTGAAAGTTTAGATGTTTGGATGTTTAGATGTTTGGATGTTTGTATGTTTGTTACTCAATCACGCCAAAACCATTGAACGGATTTGGCTGAAATATGGGACACAGATACTTTGTAGCCTGGAGAGGAACATAGGCTACTTTTTATCCCGGAAAAACATCACATTCCTGCGGAATAAGGTCGTGTAGTCCACGCGGGCGAAGCTGCGGGCGGAAAGCTAGTAATATTATAAATCTGAAAGTTTAGATGTTTGTATGTTTGTTACTCAATCATGCCAAAACGGCTGAACGGATTTGGCTGAAATAAGGGACACAGATACATTGTAGCCTGGAGAGGAACATAGGCTACTTTTATCCCGGAAAAATGTCACATTCCCGCGGGATAAGGTCGGGAAGTCCACGCGGGCGAAGCCGCGGGCGGAAAGCTAGTTTAATATATATTAGTACAGCGCTATGAATGCTATGATACATATTAGCACATTAAAAATTTACATAACATAGCCTTCCGACCGCGGTTTCGCCCGCACGTACTACACTACGTTATCCCGAGGTAAAGTGATATTTTTAGTCTATGTTACTTTCTAGCTCCTAAACTACCCGCACATACTAAAAAACACGTCAATTCGTTGCTCCGTTTTGATTTGAAAGACGGACATACAAACAAACATACTTTCACATTTATAATATTAGTATAGACTGTATGTCAAAAGAAAATACTTATAACGCTGAATAACTTCTCTTAAGATGATATTTGTATCTCTTATAGTTTAGCTGGGTTCCACATCAGGTAAGCCAGACCTTCGATATTTTTCCGTCAATAGAAAATGTTCATTACGTGAAACAACTTTTCTTAAGACGCCATGTTTGTATCTCATATAGTTTATCCTGGCTGCTAGGGTTCTACATCAGGTGAACCAGACCTTCAAACTTTGTACGTCAATAGAAAGTGCCCATCACGTTTAACAATTTTCCTTAAGACGGTATTTTTATATCTCTCATAGTTTGGCTGGACTGCTATGGTTCCACATCAGATATTACGATCTTCAAAATAAATTATAGCCTATATGTTGGCGAGGGCCAATAGCTGTATAACAAAAAAAGTTTCATCAAAATCCAATCAGTAGTTTTTGTGTGAAACGCGGACAACAGACAGACAGACAGACAAAAAATTCAAAAACTATATTTTTGGTATCTGTTTCGTTTAAGAAGACCCCTGGTGGTATTTTTTCTATTTCTTTTCAATGTACAGAATTGGATCGTTTACAGTTTTATTATAAGTATAGATATATAGAATATAGAATAGATAGATAGATTGTATCTCTTATAGTTTAGCTGGGCTGCTAGGGTTCCACATCAGGTGTGCCAGACCTTCGATATTTTTCCGTCAATAGAAAATGTTCATTACGTGAAACAACTTTTCTTAAGACGCCATATTTGTATCTCATATAGTTTATCCTGGCTGCTAGGGTTCCACATCAGGTGAACCAGACCTTCAAACTTTGTACGTCAATAGAAAGTGCCCATCACGTTTAACAATTTTCCTTAAGACGGTATTTTTATATCTCTCATAGTTTGGCTGGACTGCTATGGTTCCACATCAGATATTACGATCTTCAAAATAAATTATAGCCTATATGTTGGCGAGGGTCAATAGCTGTATAACAAAAAAAGTTTCATCAAAATCCGTTCAGTAGTTTTTGTGTGAAACGCGGACAACAGACAGACAGACAGACAAAAAATTAAAAAACCATATTTTTGGTATCTGTTTCGTTTAAGAAGACCCCTGGTGGTATTTTTTTCTATTTCTTTTCAATGTACAGAATTGGATCGATTACAGTTTTATTATAAGTATAGATCATTTAATATAACGCTCATTTTATATAAACATATTTTATATAAAACTTACTTGCTATAACGGTCATTTGATATAATTTTGTTTCTTAAAATCATCAATTGTAATAATTTCATTTGATATAACTTTGTTTCATATAATCATCAATTAGTCAATTAAATTTATAGGGAAGGCAAAGGAGCAGGGGAACGGGGCGTACAGTGCCCCCGAAAGGGGGGCTCGGGGAGCGCAGCCCCCCGCCATAAAAAGCCGCAAGAATAGAATAGAATAGAATAGTCTTTTATTTGCAGGCAAACACGGTACAGTAAAAGCTGTTACAAAATGTCATGCAGATCACGTGTTGCACCAGGTACTGGCACGCAAACATAAATTAATTGAATTTAAATGCATTCATATTTAACAATAATCAGAATAAATAAAAAAAAATCAAGTCAAATTATTAATAATCAATGTCAGGACTTAAGTAATAATAAAAAGCAATACTAAAGAAGCAATTTAGCAATGTCAACATAATTAAAATAAAAGTCAAGTTATCACAATTTATCAAATTAGATTACAAATGTCATTTTTTATGTCAAAATTAAATTTACATACATATTACAAATGATTATTTATTTTATTAACATTATTAAAAAATTCATCGACACTATAAGGGCACAGACTACACAGCACATCAAAACAGTTTGTTTTTAAATTTATTTAGCGGCAAATCTGTAATAGCCTCGGGCAAAGCGTTGTACAATTTTATGGCCATATAGAAGCTATTTCTGGAAAAGCGAGCGGTTCTATGTGAGGGGTAGGCTAAGCGATTTCGATGTCTAGTTCTAAAGGAACAAACCTCGTATTTTTTTGTAAAATGGCTGAGGTTATTTTTGACGTATAAGCAAATTTCAAACACGTACATAGCAGGAGGAGTTAAAATCCTTAGTTTTTTAAATAATGGGCGACATAACTCCAAAGGGTTGACTCTACATAAAGCCCTAATGACCTTTTTCTGAATAACATATACATGCTTTATTTCCACAGAATTTCCCCAAACAACAAGTCCATAACGTAAATTAGAATTTACAAATCCATGGTAAGCCATCAAAGCAATTTTTTGGTCACATAGGTGCGTAAGGCGGTGCATAACAAAAACATATCGATATACCTTATTACACACCGACTCCACTTGAGGCTTCCATGACAAATGAGAGTCCAATATTAAACCTAGAAAATTGCTTGACGAACATTCTATTAGTTGGTTTCCATTGTGATTAATCATTAAATTCTGAGGTTTTCCATTATAGTTATAAAATTGTATTGATTTAGTGTTCCCCATATTAATTTTTAGGTTATTTTGATCCAACCAGTCAATAATTTTACGTATAGTGTCAGTTATCTCGATTTCATAGTCGACATCTGGTGATTTATGAATTATTATTGATAAGTCATCTGCAAAGAGAGTGCAAGGATACTTTGTTACTTCTGGAAGGTCATTAATGTAAATTAAAAAAAGCAATGGTCCCAAAATACTGCCTTGCGGTACCCCGAACTCATTTATTTCAGATTCAGATCTGCATGTCTTTATTTCATTATTTTCATTTAGTTTTAAAATTTCTACACATTGAGTTCTATTACATAAATAATTTTTCAACCAGTTAAGTGCCTGTCCGCGTATTCCATATTTTTCTAATTTGAATAGTAGAGTCTTGTGACACACGCAATCAAACGCTCTTTTCATGTCAAACAAGATAGAGCATACAGGGATTTTTTTATCCATAAAAGATGAAATTGTTTTAACTAGTCTAAAACACGCTTGTGTAGTAGATTTTCCCTTTTGGAAACCAAATTGCTTTGTCCTAATGATATCAAACTTTTGTATCAAACAAAAAACTTTTTCCCACAACTTGGAGAATATAGAGATAAGTGCAATAGGTCTATAGTTCGCAAGATTGTCCTTTGGTCCTTTTTTGAAAAGAGGTTTAATTATTGCAACTTTGAGAGCTGTTGGAAACGACCCCTCCTCAAAGGATAAATTCAATAAGTAGGCGAGTAAAGGCGCCAGTTCCTCGGCACATGCTTTTATGACTGTGGTACAAACGCCATCGCAACGGTGACAAAACAATTGATGATAGGTTAGGTTAGGTTAGAACTGTGAACAAAACAAAGCGCGAGCCGAGCGAGCGAAGCGAGCGTGTCGCGGCAGCGGCCGGCGAAGCGCCAGAAATATTTATTCGTTGATTATACTAAATGCACGTTATATATAATATCAGATATGCAGATGACACTGCCCTTATTTCGGGTAGTATGCAGTCATTACAAGAACTGTTGTACAGTGTAAATACTGCCAGTAACATCATGGGCCTTAAAATAAACGTATCGAAAACTAAATACTTAGTGATATCTAAGAGGCATGCAGTGGATCGAAGCTTAAACTTATTGATCGATAACCAGCATGTGGAGAGAGTCACCAGGTTCAAGTAATTGGGCAGTTGGATGAATGAAGATGGGGGTCACTTGCAAGATATTAGAATTCGCATTGAGATGGCTAGAAGTGCATTTTTCAGAATGACTAAGGTTCTTTGCAACAGGAATCTAAGCCTCGGGCTCAGGGTGCGTATAGTTCGATGTTACGTTTTCTCGGTACTGTTGTATGGAGCTGAGTCCTGGACATTGACGCAGAATGCAATGAACAAAATAGAGGCCTTTGAAATGTGGGTGTACCGCCGCATTCTGAAAATCTCGTGGCGTGACAGAGTGAGCAACGTAACGGTACTTCAAAGGATGGGCAAAGATCTTGAACTCATCAACACCATCAAGTGCTGCAAATTGACATATTTTGGTCATGTGATGAGGAACACCAAATATAAAATTCACCAACTGATAATTCAGGGAAAAATTATAGGAAAACGTAGTGTTGGAAGAAGAAGACATTCTTGGCTTAAAAACCTTAGGGAAAGGTTTGGCCATAGTAATACATCCCTGTTTCGGGCAGTGGCTTTAAAAGTCAAGATAGCTATGATGTTGTCCAACCTCCGATAGGAGTGGCACGTAAAGAAGAAGAAGAACGTTATATGAAATGATTTTATGTTATATAACCAGTATGTGTTTTAAATATTATACAATGTAAGTGTTATAGTAAATGTTTATTATATGAAACGTTTTTATATCAAGTGTTCATTATACGGTTTAAAATTATACATTTTGAATTTATATCATTCGTTGATTATATGAAATGAACGTTATATGAAATGATTTTATGTAATGTGTTGTTATATTTTGTGAGTATTATACGAAATGTTGTGTTAACATATATTACACACCCAGTCTGACTCTGTGATCCTATCATAATGTTAATAATATAATTCCAACATAACCCATTTTATTTCATGGCATTTCTACTCATAGACATACATTTTATTATTTTGCTATTTACAAATTTTAATACTTCTGCAAAAAAAGATAGGTAGGTTACCTACCTCATTACAGCAATGTTTATTGTAAATCGGTATACACAGTTTTTTTCGGGGAACAAGGCAACAATGGCTGTTACTTGTAGAAGTTCTAAAAAGCTTTTATCATTGGACAAAGTACGATTATTCCGGTAAAAAAAATATATGAACGGGAAATAACGAAATAGGTAATATCCATTATGATTTTACTAAATCAGCCAGTTTTTATTCTAAAATTATTTTATAAATCCTCAACGTATATTCGGGTGCGTTAACTACGAAAAAGGCTCGACCGAAAAACTGCTGCAATGGCTATTGCCGTTTTATTCCAGGCACCCATCGAATCATATGTTTCTCGCTGCCTTTTGTATATTTTACAGCGAATTCTAATGTCATGATACCAAACATTTACTTAAATTATAAAAACTAAATAAAAATAATTTTAGTTGAAAGCATACAAAGCGTTGGTTACTTTAAACATGTACCTATTAACGGGATACCCACATCAATAAATTTCAGCGAAAATTTTAAATCGTTTCAAAATACTCTGCTCAGGTGGCCGTACTCCATTATCGTGTCACTATAAAATTAATACCCTTTTGTTTTTAACGACACTTAACTGCATGCATTAATTGCATCAAAAAAGCCTTTCCCTGCTAATTGGTTTACTATGTGGGCCTTGTAATAAACAGAATTTAATGTACATTTTATTTGTGCCAATGAGGCATGAGCCAATATTGCGTTTCGTCACATGGAAACGATAAAATATATTATCCATCCTCTACATCTCAAGGCACTCAGGAATTTGAATTCAATTATGCTTGTATGAGGAAAAATCTGAGTTTATTAATGTGTCCCCAAAAAAATAACATAGTACCTACCAAGTATGAGTACATTGTGTTATATTATCCAATAATTTGCAATTACTTAAAGCTATGTTTATTAAAAACAAAATTACATTGCTATCCTATTTTCATTTTCTTAAAAATATATTCTATAACCGAACACAAGCTTAAGAGCCATTTCGCAATTACAGCCATTTGAGTACTCATTCAATTGAGTATTGGTTAGAATTAGGAAGTCAATTTTCGAAAACTTTATGCTCGTAGATCTAGTATTATTACAGTATTGACAATGTTGAAATATGTTTAATAATGTATAACTAACTGCGTTGTAGGGACATAATAACACACTTTTCTAAAAAAACAATGTGTTTTAAACAATCTTTAAAAATGTTGATTGTGCGAGAGAGACAATTGCAAAGTGCGAAATGGCTCTTAACACTTCAGTTTTATTGTTTTAAATGTATTTATACTCAGTTAAAACTTTATAACAATGAGACGTCGACCATGTGCCGCATACTCGCAAAGCATTACCAGCGTATGATGCTGCAGTCATACCTGAATACTTTTGTGACCGTGTGCACCCATAAAACAGACAGTAACATAATGTTTGTTTCCATTGATTGGATCACAATGGTTACAGCGTATACTAGGCCGTCACGCGCGGGTTGCGCAGGCGCACCGGAAGGGCGCGTCGCGCGGAAACGTCCCCACGGCCCGTGACCTGTGCGCGCACACGCGCTTTGTTGCCCGCATATGGCACACGCTAGATTCTAAATTTGAAACTTTAAATTCGAAAACGGTTATACATGTCAGTCGGAGTGTTCGTTTGTTTTAAAACTCAAATACATCACCAATCAGTTACAGACAATGAGATCTGTCAAATATAAACTTTTTATGCAACTTAAATGTCAGTTTGTGTCTCGACGAGGTCTCTACAATTAACTACTATCCATTCCTATAAAAACCAATATTCACCAAACCACTCTCAAGTCTAGGTATACAGGGGCAATAAAACAAGCACATTGGCAGATCGGCACAAGGGCCCTAGATCAGCCGGATTAGCGTTGAATTGCGAGTGCTCTCATCGAGTGACGTCTAGGGCCAATCGCCGCTCTCCACTTGTGTCAAAGGTAAGTGTTTGCAGTTTTGCTAATAAATAACGTGTATCGAGTTATTTGTTTGCTAAGAGTTATTTGTTAATGAATCTTTTAAGCTGCGTTAACAAAGTTTTTAAAACTTTGTCCGAATTTTAATATAAAGTATGATCCCATACCTATATAAAAAATATGTAGTTTGAAAAACTAAAAAATCCCACTTTTATAGGAACAGACTAAAAAGTACAAAATAACCGTCTATTCAGTAACTGAAATTAAAAAGCGTGGTGCGCGTTGTCAATATTAAGTAGGTACTTGAAATGCATGCTTTGCAAAGGCCGCACCACGCTTTTTAATTTCAGTTACTGAATAGACGGTTATTTTGTACTTTTTAGTCTGTTCCTATAAAAGTGGGATTTTTTAGTTTTTTAAACTACATATTTATTTTTTACTTTTTAGTTAAATGAATAGCGGATGGTAATGGATTTCACAGTCCATTCATGTGTCTGCCCACCCCGTAAACATTAACATAACTCAAAGCTGTGATTGTACGTAGGTATCTAGTTTTACAAATTCAAGTGGAGTCTATTAGTTACCGAACCCTTACTTCCTAGTGGTCATTAAGAAGTGCCACTGGCTTCCTTCCTGCTCCATCATCAGACCCTCACCACCAAATGTAACGAATAGGTCTCATTAGAACGAAACAAATGAGCCAGGACTCGAAGGGTTTCCTATTGGCCATTAAGGACTGCCACTGGCTTTCTCCCTGCTCCATCATCAGACCCTCACCACCAAGTGTAGCGAATAGGTCTCATCAGAACGAAACAAATGAGCCAGAACTCGAGGAGTTTCCTAGTGGTCATTAAGAAGTGCCACTGGCTTCCTCCCAGCTCCATCATCAGAGCCTCACCACCAAGTGTAGCGAATAGGTCTCATCAAAACGTAACAAATGAGCTCAAACTCGAGGAGTTTCCTAGTGGTCATTAAGAAGTGCAACTGGCTTCCTCCCAGCTCTATCATCAGACCCTCACCACCAAGTGTAGCGAATAGGTCTCATCAGAACGTAACAAATGAGCCCAAACTCGAAGGGTTTTCTTGGGGTCATTAAGGAGTGTCACTGGCTTCCTCCCTGCTCCATCATCAGACCCTCACCAATCATTAAGTGTAGCGAATAGGTCTCATCAGAACAGAACTAATGAGCCTGAACTCGAGGGGTTTCCTAGCAGCTATCGAAGAGTTCTATTGCCCACCTCTTGACTCCATCATCACATCAGCTCGATGGTAGCAAATTATTGTATTGTCATCGAATTCATATAGACTTGCAAAGTTTCAAATCAATACGACAATTAGAAGTAGGTTAAAATTGAACTCCAAGATTTTCTTACATTGTGACTTAGTTACAAGTGAAGCTAATAAAAGTGTGGTAAAAATAGAGATATAGAGTAAACAATATTTATGATTTTCCAATTGGACAGCGTTATGAAAGAACAGATTAAAGGACACTAGAGCAAAGAATAGGTATATATACTACCGGCCAAACCCGATTTCAGGACAAACTAGTTTTTCCTAGGCCTAACTAGTTCATCGCGTTGATATTTCAGAGAGCGAGTTTTCCTCGGAAGTCCTGTAGAACACGTGATAGGTTAGAAGTTTAAGGCGGCGGCGCAGCGAAGCGATCGCCTTTGACTTCGTGTTTTTTTTTTGTGTCGTGTTCTACAGGACTTCCGAGGCAAACTCGCTCTCTGAAATGTCAACGCGATGAACTAGTTTGGCCTAGGAAAAACTAGTTTGTCCTAAAATCGGGTTTGGCCGGTAACTAGAGACAAGTTGAGAAAATGAGCTTTATAGATGTTATAGTTAAAATTGTCGCTTCTTGGTTTTTAATATAGATTTAAAAACAAACTTATAATATTATTATCTCTCAATCATCAACTTCATAAAAATACTTCATTTTTTATGTTATCTGTATGATATTAGTAAGATGTGTATGTAGTTAAGATTAATTAAGAATTTATTACGGTGCAGAATATACTCTAAAAGATATAGCCATTTTTCCGCTTAGTTCGTTAATGTATTTTAGCTATATTTAGACTTATTAAATTTATCAATAACGTACTGTACGACATTATTGTCGTTTGATTCTTTAATACGATTGGTTACGGGTGAAATAAAGTGCAGTATAAGATTAAATCCAAATATTTTAATGCATTGTTCTCAATTTAAACAAAAATTTAACCATTTCTCTAAGGTAACTTGTATACATGTCATTGCTGATTACAAGATACACTATATTTAAAAAAATTGTAATTAAATACCAAAAAAATACAACATTTTTGCTTATTCGCTATCATTTATTAAATTAAAATACATTGGTTTTTAATATAGATTTAAAAACAAACTTATAATATTATTATCTCTCAATCATCAACTTCATAAAAATACCGTTCAAAATAAACATCTTGTAGTAAACTAAAAACACACCTTCTCTAATTATCTACTTCTATATCAAAATCAATAGATCCATTTAAAACTTTAACATCTTTTAAATCATGAGATCCTGTTAAATTTTCATGATATTGTCTAGCATCATATGGAATAAGGTGAAGTAGAGATTTTAAATCATGGACTGTTAAATTAGTTTTCAGGCCAAAGTTGGTCATAAATACCTGAAAAATGTAACTGCCATTTTATGCGGTTAGTTCGATACTGCGTTTTTAATGAATAAATTAGACGGATTATCTACAATATTTTGTGGAAATAATTCGTTTATGCATTTTGAAAATCCTGTTTTTGTATTTTGTAACAGCAACTTAGGCGCATAAGTAATTCTTTATTACGTAACGAATGTGTGCACAAACTCTAACAAATGTTGACATGTCGCTTGATTCACCCCTTATTATAAAGCACTATGAGTGACTTTTGAACACAAGAATAGCTGAATACATAGTTTATCATGCCTGTAATCGATTCAAAACACATTTTTTTCAATTTTGTCGCTTTATTCGTTCTTACATAACCCAGTCCAATTTATCCTCCGTGTAAAAATAAAAACGTTAATATTCCGTTACGTCTTTTGTTAGCGTCCGAAAAGTTGTGATACTTCTGTACAAATTCAATATAACAACACCCTTTCTGAAAGTACACTCCTTAAGGGCTGGCTCTGACCACCCTGTCGGAAAATATAGGTGACTGCCCGTCACATTGCGTTACTGATTTTCGCTACTACGAAAGAGGTAGGTACTGGAAAAAAAACAAAACATTATTACATTCGGTACCGACGCGGAAACTATTTCTGATAGGTTTCCGTGTTGATAAATAACATGATAAGAAATATAAAAAGTAAGTTGTGGGGACAAAATCACATTTTTGTGAAAAAATAAACTTCGTTTTGGATATCTGTATTTTTTTGTGCTGCACATTAATTTTGAAAACATGTTATACTTGCGTTTTATACACCTAATCGTATTTTTATTCATTTAACATATCGCACAACACAGTAAAGGCTCATTTACGCCGAAGCAACACTGTGCGACATTGCGGTATGCCACAAGGCCGCATGCTACAAAATTTAAAATGCCGCACATTGTGGCAAGAGTCGTGTGGCATGGCAACACCTTGCGTCATGTGGTAGACTGTCGCAGCTTGTATCCAAACACTTTGGATTCCATGCTATATTTTTGACATAGGCTGCCGCATGACGCATGCCGCAAATGAAGGATATGTAGTATACCACAAGATGACGTAAGTCACAATATGAAGCATACCTCTGGTGTCGATTCGGCTAGCACCAGTTAGACTAATGTCGCACAGTGTTGCTTCGGCGTAAATGAGCCGAAAACGGCGTAATTTTGAATTTAAATCAGCACAATCTCTTCAAAAGGATTTCCCACTGCTCCTTAGGCTCGTATGTGCACGGAACCATGATTCACTCGAACAGATTGTCATAATTATTGTGATCAGTGTGGTATGCCTAATTACCCATACACACGGTGGAAATAATGCTTAAAAGGCATAACGGAAACTCGAAGACGCAACCCTTGCCCTTTCAAAGGAATCGCTATATCCTCTCGATACAGTAGACAGACAAACAGATTGTAAACCTACACGTGTCACTGACTTATTTGAGTGTAAAATTGAATTAGCCTCTTGAAAATGTGTTCTGAAACTGTTTCACGAACCATCATATGTGTAGCCAATTTCATTACAATATGGCAAATGTATTTTATGATCGAATTTACCCCAGATTTCTACAAATTTCAAAGGGAACATTTTTGCTTTAATTTGTATGCAGTAATTATATAAGTCGATCGATAAGAGAAACAAAAAGAGAACTCTAAAAATTCAGTTTAATTATTTCAATAATATACTTTAAGTTAACTAGTAGGTATATTAAAATTGTTAGCCAAAGTTCTCACATTATTCAAATGCTATTTACAAACATTGGAATAACAGAATCCTTAAAAAAACTCGACGCAAAAATTGACTCGTGCAATTTAATAAGAACGATATCCAAAGGAACGCATGCCCAACTTTTCCCTAATTAGGTAACTTGAGTAAAAATATTTCAATAGTATACCGAGCGCTGTGCGTTGTTGTGAGTAGTTAAACTATAGTTACTTACTTCGTCAATTTGACTAGTATCGGACCAGGTCTGATCAAAGACGCGTCGCCGCTCGCCCGGAAAATTGCCCGGGCCCAATGAATATTATTAAACTCTTCAATAGTTCCATGTAGTTTATTCTCGTTAGGCAAATCTTGCTGCTGCGATATCTACGTGGATAAATACGGCTTAAGATAACGCTACGATTAGATACAACAGTCAAAAATACGACGTTTAACTTTGATTTTGTGTGTAATTATTTATTTCGAGGCTTATTTTATTAATGTATTTAGATTGATTGAATTTATCGAATGAGGTGATTAATTATGATTTTAAATTTGTCTTTATGCATTCACAGTGCAATTATGTAGAAAAAAGTCGGCCAAGTGCGAGTCAGACTCGCCCATGAAGGGTTCCGTACCAACTTAACGCACCGATTTCATACACCTAGCAAAAATACCACTATCACTTTAAATAGAAAAAAATAACTTTGTTTTTCATAGTGTTCGTATGAATGACAAAGTTATATTTGCGGTTTTCGAAAATGTGTTATATCTCAAAAACTTGTAAAGTCTACTTAGCTGTGATAGTTTTCCTTTTAACTTACACCCAGTTGCAGGAAGCTCCATTAAAGTTAATGCTTCATTAAATCTATTGCTGTCACTTTTTATTTCTTGACAACGAAAAGTGACAGCAATAGACTTAATGAAGCTTTAACTTTAATGGAGCTTCCTGCAAGTGGGTGTTAGTCATATATAAAAGTATCATGTTTTTTTTCACGTATCCAAAAACAACCATTTGGCTGGCAGTGGAGGGGGCACTTGACTCTAACAAAATGTTGCACTTTGAAGCTTAATAATTTACAAACGGATGCCTCAATCAAAAAACTGTTTTCACAAACCTGCCATATTTTTGAAATTGCTATTCAACGACACCACACAATATGGGCTATAGGCAGGGTAGACAAGAAAAAAAAATTCATCCTTCACGTGTAAGGAAGGTAACATATTTTTTATTTTATTTTTTTATTTTTCTTCACCACTTTGTCGGCGTGATTAATGTGTACTCTATTACCAAATAGGATTACCAAATTACAGCTTTTTTTTGTACTAAGAGTTTATAAGCTAGGCTGGGGACGGACAGACGGACTGAAAAACTATAAGGGTTCCTTGTTGACTACGGAACCCGAAAAATGAAAAATTGTAGTTGAATAAGAACACCATCCCTATAGAAAATCCACTATGGTGGATGGTGTTTTTTTTCAATTATAATCTTCCCTTTACGAGAATATCGATTAATTAAAAATATTCTGCTGTTATAACACACTTATAAATATTTATTATTATGTATGATGATTATGTGTGATACAAACAAGTTTATATCGCAACATATCCAGTAATACGATTGAAAATGACCGCATTAAAGGATCGTTTGTTCCAAACACCCAGCTAATAGACTCAAGCGGGCGTTCACACGAAACATGAAAGAGGCATTGTGGATAATTTGCTTTTAATCATCGGAAGCAGCATGGTTAATCTGCGAGAGTCCCGTCCCACCACCGCGCCGCCGTATTTAGAGATATGTGACGGCCCAGCGGATGCCCACTGAACCGCAAGCGAGTTATTAAGTACCACAGGTGATCGTCGAGTGAGAGGATCCCACCCTCGATGTTGTGAACTACGAAACTTAAATTAATAAACGATTGAAGCTGTTGTTTGATACCTAAAGATACGAGAAGATGGCTTCTGTAGCATTCCCCTATTGGAAAATGAAAAAAAATCCTTATTACGAAATAAGGAAGTAAAATGTCAGATAGTTCATCTAAAATGGCGTCCAATTAATATAAAAAGGCTGAATTAAAACGCTCTGCATTCACGCCCGCCCGTCATAAAGTACAGAGTAACTATTTAGTAATCTGTGGTACAGATATATGCGACTATGCGACTCTGATCTGCGGCCCACCCGTTGGAGCGGCGGCGGCGGCGCGCGGCGCCTCTGATATTATTATACATCGTATCAACCATTTGCGCAGAAATGGTGATTCAAAATGCTTGGATTTGCCACATACATTTGAACGCTGCTGGTGATTCTGTTAGGGACCGGTACAGATTCGATGATAACCCGATATACATATATAGTAAGTATTTATAAAGAAATCATAGTTTTTTTCCTTATCCATACACTAGGAAGGCCAGTGCCCCAGCAGTGGGGACATTAAATGGCTGATGATGATGATAGTTTTTAAACGATCAGATATCATTAAATGACGAATTAAAACGCCGCATCCATATCTGAGCCATCATAAAGTACACATGTGACACTGATTCTCGGCCCACCCGTTGGAGCGGCGGCGGCGTCTCTGATGTTATTCATACCGCATCAACCATTTGCGCAGAATTACGGTGATTCCGAATGCTTGGATTTGCCTCTCACATTTGAACGCTGCTGATGATTCTGTTAGGGTTCGATGCAGATTCGATGAATACCTTTATGGACATATTGATATACGCATTCACGAAACATACTGCTAAGAAACTAAGGGGAAAAATTAATTTAAACATTTTCACATTATGTCTTTTGAATAAACTGTTTATTATCGTTAATTAGCATACGAATTTATGGTGGAAAATTAATAGATAACTCAGATTAAAACATAAAAGATCAAAAATCTGTAGGTACATATGTGAAATACTAGCTTTTGCCCGCGGCTTCGCCCGCGTACGATTCGGGAAACGCATACCTACGTCTCGTCACCTTATAGGTTGATTTTACAAAATCCTTTTATAGCGGATACCTACGTCATAAAAATTATCGGCGTGCTAAATTTCAGCTGGATACATCCAGTAGATTAGGCTGTGCATTGATAGATCAGTCAGCCACCTTTCGTTTTTATATATTTAGTTTTTTTGTAAAACAATAGGGGATCGGACTGCTATTGATATGTAAATATTTTAATAGTAACATTCAAAAATATAACATTGAAGAATAACAAAAGTGAAAAAGAAATACTCAAAATGTTGATTATTATAAGCAAGCAAAACTGTGTCTCTAGCTATATAACGAAATTTTGTATGGCGGGAGTATGGCGCTAAGCACATCTGACGTCAGATGTATCTAGCGCGTCCTTGTCTATTAGGGAAGTTTGATGAGCTATATCTCCGAAAATATAGAAAATATTTGAATATAAATACCTGTGTCGTGTTTCTGATATTATTAAAAACTTTTTAAACAAACAAAAAAAATCAATCCGATCTCCTATTATTATGCTTTCTATTATGGACAGGATGTAGACACGAGACTTAATGCAAAAAACTTTGTCGTGTTACGTGCGAAAGCAATTAAACAGATTTAAACGAAATTGTATGTAGAGATAACTTTTGACTTTAGTCAGTAAGTATCTATAACAGTTTAATCTCATATTCATATGGATATAATAAATATGTCCTGCCTGACAGACAAAAAAAACTATTAGATTTGCTTCCACTATGCTATTAGTCCTCGAGAGCCAAACTAATTCGCTCTATGGAGACTCAACAATAATTCTATATCACTAACTTCTTAACATTGAAAATTAGATTATCTAGTTTAATAAATAATTCATTAGTAATCCACCAATATTTATGACAGCGACATTAAAAAAAAACAAATACAAAGCTATAAAAAATAGGCAATAATGGTATAACTGTTATTCACTTTACATTTGAATACATTTATTATTATCTTTCGTAAAAGTATATAATCCCCCTATTTTTGTAAATGAAAAACAAATAAACTTTAAAAAAAACGCTCTATGTAAACTCAAATTGGCATTACACCTATGTTAAAAATGCTATCAGAAACAACCGACTTCTTCCTAAAGTATTAGTTTCCCGTTTTATATCTTTATAGATTTCGACTTTGGTGCTTAGATATGGTGAACATAAACACATGTTAACGATAAAATTGGTGATAGCATATTTGCTGAAAGAATTGCACCATTTTTGGGGTATAACTTTTTTTTATACCTTCCAATGCGATATTATGTTGGATTCCAAAATATAGTCTCTTAAAATTGTATTTAAGGGCCGTTTACAAAAATTTGGCCTGTTATTGAATTTTTTACAAAAATATCGGATTGTTCTTGGGGTATAAAGCCACGAGCTACTGTTGGATGTGGGAATATTATTTCTATGAATTTTAATTGATATTGATACATTATGTTTTAGAGTCCCTTCAAGAATGCCAAAAGCTCAAGTAGTCCCCCTGTTGCCTCCAATGCGTTCAACGGTACTCGGTTCAAGTTCTCCTGTCCCTAGATTGAGTAGACTGTTAAACTGTTTTGGCAAATCCAGCGATATCCACTCGGTAAACTTAAACACGTTTCGCAAACATTTAGAAGACTCCATAAGTGATAGCTTTTAGATAGGTGTGTGTGCGTGTGTGTGCACGTGTGTGTGTGTGTGTGTGTGTGTGTGAAAGAGATAGAGCATAAATTATTATACGTATTATTTGTATTTGCTCGTAATAGTTTAAAAACGCATGTGGTGTTTACCTGTAATTAATTGTACACTTGCCTAATCACCTAATTTTAAGTCATAAAATTAAGAATGAATTAATGTAACAATTGTTGGTAAACCAATAAAAAAAAATAAAAACAAAATAAAAAAAAAATTAAAAAATAAAAAAAAATGTCTTATAAAATCTAATAGTTAAACCCAATAACGCTTTAATAATATATTTATAGCCCCTTCAAACGATATACTTAAACACCTTTATCCGTTAGAAAATTACATATTAAATTTTCATACCTATTTCATATTCACAATTTACAGGCCGGTGCCCTTCATGTAACTCGACGACCTGTAAGGGCGGCCCCAATACACCACTGTGAACTAATGAACTGCACTAAATGGTTACTTTGTTGGAAATATATCCGTTTTTGTGCTACGTTATAATGTATCTTATTTAGATATTATTAACAGAGATTTTAATCTCTCAAAATAAAATATATTTTTAGGGTTTCGCCAAAAAAACATAAGATGTGAAACCCTTGTAGGATCACACGTGCGTTTTTTTTTTAAATCCACAACGAGGTAGCATTTACCGTCGCCGCACATGAGCCACAATACCAAAGAATACTATAATTTATCACCTTGAAGCTAGAATAAGAAACAAGTGACGACTATGTATGAAAAGTGGTTAATTTGATAAAGATCTAGCTGCAAAGCCTTTTTATTATTACCACATTTTATTAGCTTCACTTGTAACTAAGTCACAATGTTAGTCACATTTCATTTCATTTCATACAATAATTTGCAACCATCGAGCTGATCTGATGATGGAGTCAAGAGGTGGGTAATAGAACTCTTCAATGGCTGCTAGGAAACCCCTCGAGTTTAGGCTCATTTGTTTTGTACTGATGAGACCTATTCGTTTCACTTGATGGTTAGGGTCTGATGATGGAGCAGGGAGAAAGCCAGTGGCACTCCTTAATGAACAATAGGAAACACCTCGAGTTCTGGCTCATTTGTTTCGTTCTGATGTGACCTATTCGCTACACTTGGTGGTGAGGGTCTGATGATAGAGCAGGAAGGAAGCCAGTGACACTCCTTGATGACCAATAGGAAACCTCTCGAGTTTTGGCTCATTTATTTCGTTTTGATAGGACCTATTCGTTACAATTGGTGGTGAGGGTCTGATGATGGAGCTGGGAGGAAGCCAGTGAAACTCCTTAATGGCCTTAAGAAAACCCCACGAGTTTGGGCTCATTTGTTTCGTTCTGATGAGACCTATTCGTTATACTTGGTGGTGAGGGTCTGATGATGGAGCAGAGAGGAAGCCAGTGGCACTTCTTAATGACCACTAGGAAACCCCTCGAGTTTGGGCTCATTTATTTTGTTCAGACGAGACCTATTCGCCACACTTGGTGGCGAGGGTCTGATGATAGAGCTGGGAGGAAGCCAGTGAAATTCCTTAATGACCACTACGAAACCTTTTGAGTTTGGGCTCATTTGTTTCGTGCTGATAAGACCTATTCGCTACACTTCGTGATGAGAGTCTGATGATGGACCAGGGAGGAAGTAAGGGTTCGGCTCGCGCATCTGGTAACTAATAGACTCTACTTGAATTTGTAAAACTAAAATACATACAGTCACGCCTTTGAGTTATAATGTTTACGGGGTGGGCAGACACTTGAATGGACTGTAAAATCGATTACCATCCATCCATAGCTTGCCATTTATTAAACTAAAAAGTAAAAAATAAATATGTAGTTTAAAAAACTAAAAAAACACACTTTTATAGGAACAGACTAAAAAGTACAAAATAACCGTCTATTCAGTAACTGAAATTAAAAATCTTGGTGCGCCCTTTGCAAAGCATGCATTCAATTAACTTATTATTGACAACGCGCACCACGCTTTTTAATTTCAGTTACTGAATAGACGGTTATTTTGTACTTTTCAGTCTGTTCCTATAAAAGTGTGTATTTTTAGTTTTTTAAACTACATATTTATATATGTTTGAACATCTCATCTAGTCTCTGCAATTTTTTGTCATTATGCGATAAATTTCTGAAATAGATAAAGTTAGTAGTCTGCAGCAAATCTTTAAATCTACCGTTACTTGATTAAACAGAGTTTAAAAGTTTGCAAAATGTTTACGCAAACTCAATTTCGCAACATTGGATCCAAAAATCAATCTTAAAAATCTTATAATCATCAATGTGCGACACAAGAAAAATCATTTTTCATAACAGAATACCTACTATTAAAATCGAAACAATATTTAACGTTTTTATATTTTTTATTCGGCGTATATGGCATGGGAGCAAATTAATTAGCCGCAGTATGGGCACACAAAGCCCGCGTGTCCGGAACTGTGCACCATTGGCCGACGTAAATCAATATCCGGTGGGCGCGACCGGCCACAGCCAGCTCAAACGGTTTGGTCGCAATCGCAACACTCAAACGGTTTGGTCGCAATCGCAACACTCAGACGCATCGCGCCATCCTTCTGCGGTGGTCACACATGTATTGGTTATTTTAAAAAGAACATGAGTCCATGTCACAATTGTTCAGGAGACAATAAAACTGTGCACTGAAACTAAAGTACTTACTCAAAATAGTAATTTATGTAAATAGTCTATTATAACATACTTTCGAAACTGCATGAAATATTTTGACTGTACACCAAACTGTACACCAAAGTACTTTATTTTCAGTAGACAATTTTTTTGTCTCCTGAACAATTAAGTGACACGGACTCGTTCTCAAATAGGTAACCAATTCACATCACATATTTCTATAGGTATATTTAAATTTGTAACAGCGATCGGTTTCCACCAGCATGTAAGATTTGATTTAAACCGCTAGTAAGGTCTAAACTAGCTGACTGTACAAAAAACTGATAGATTGAACTTTGAATTAGCGGTATTCAATCAAAACAGAACGTATCTCGATGTTTGTGGAAACTTACTTCCAGTTTAACAATCGATTAAGATGAAACAGCCATTAATTGAGACTTTAAATTATTTTTATGCATTCACAATGCAATTCTGTAAGTATAGAAAAATGTGATATTAAGGAACCACGAGCCCTGCAAGTAGCTTTCGGGCGGGATTCGAACCCGCGTCTCCGGGAATCGGGCGCCCATAAAACATTGGATTGAGTGAAGGTTGAATCTACTAATTCGAAAAACAATTCAAAACTAGGAATATTTGACAAAAAAATGTTTCTAATAACAGTTTGTCATTCAGCAATTAGCCCATCGATCACACTAATATACTTACCCATAGTAAGACTAATGTAATCCCTTATAATCCATAAATGTAATCTGTATAAGTATTTACATTTATTTAAATAATCTGATACGCTATTTTTTTTATCGAAATTCTGATAATGGAATTTCCATAGCTAATATTATGATTTTAAGATTTTTTACTTCCTGCTAACATTATCGCATACGTATTATATATCACAATATCTTTTACTTATTTTAATTTTAGTTCTTTAATGAATTCACAATAATGAATTCAACAACAGTCTATGTGGAGAGCACTACGTTGTTTCATTAAAAGTTTGTTATCGGTACAAAGTTTTCTTTGCACAATACCTAAGTAGCCACGTAGAGTCGGTAATGTTATCTGAAAATTACTTGCCATATTTACTATTACTAAAGTAAACTACTATTTAAGAATTAATCATTAAGCTTTTCTAAACTTAACTTAGCTTTCATGACCTCCGTGGCCGAGTGGGGTACCCACCGGTTTTCAAGGTGCCGCTATCTCTGGAGGTACCGGGTTCGATTCTCGGTCGGGTAAATATTGAAAACAACTTTCATAAGAAGCTACTACAGTTTGGTATTGGAGCAAAATATGTGGTGGTGTCCATGTCCAATATTTATATTTATTTAAAATCTGTGATGTGATGAAAGCAGTGGATACAGATGCTATTTTGTCATGTGAAGATGTCAAGATATCTTCATGCGGGCCCAGGGGCAAGGGACAAACTGATTAAAGTCTCCTCTGTAACAAGACCAGTCGAGACTACAAACTTCCTTGTTCACCTAACTCTAACCTTGACTTTGTACTTTTCCTTAAAAACTGTCTAGTAGAGTAAAAATGTTACAGATTATGAAAATTTTAAAGTCTTATTGATGTAACGTTTCCTTTTTAGTTCATAGTTTAAAATTATAAAGAAAGTCTTAATATTTCAATGACATACAAACATACATACATTGCCTTTACACTCTCAACTTTTAATTTTCCGTCTAGTGTAGACAAAATGATATCTTAGAGCATCGTGAGAGCATACGTCGGTGTAATGAAGATTTGAGGATAATCGAAAGAGCGTCCGCTCGGCGGAGCAGACGATTTATTTGCGGCGCGACCGGCCGGATAATAATGCCTTTAACGCCGCTTCCGACCGTGAACGCGCTGCAACCTTCCACTAGACTCGCTTGCAATCAACTTATTGTTTAGATGCTTCTACTAGAAAGATTAAGTAGGGCAGGCGTACCGGTTTTGGCCACTGTACCGATTTTGGCCACTTTTTGCTCTTAAAGTTTTCTAAGCAACTTTTAGCCATTTTTGATAAAGGCAATTAAAATAAGGTAATTTAAGGTAAAATTAACAACCGTTAGAATTCCTTATGTCATACGATTTTTTTTCAATAAATTCCATTTTCTGTTTGAAAAAATGTTTTGTATAAAAATTTTAATAAATTTGTTTTGGATGAAATACTTTATAAGCCTTTGTTTTTTACAATTCAATTGTTGTTTTGCAATTGACTGGTTTCTAGCGCATTAGAATATATTGATTTTACCTGGGTTTGGTTTTGATTTTTCGCAATACTTACAAAAGTTTAACTATCAGTAAGTGGCCAAAACCGGTACATTTGGCACCTCTCACACATTGTGTGTAATAAAAAAAACTACTTTAATTTTATACATTTGAAAAATGTACCTTTAAAGGTATATAAATTATCTATAATTTAAGATATAATTTGTGTCTTAAATACTTAAGACCATTTAGTACTTAGTGCTTAAAAGTCAAAAAATCCTTAAAGTGGCCGCAAAGGGTACATCTGCCCTACTTACAGTATTATTTATTTGCGGTGCGACCGGCATTTGCTTGCGATCTGCTTATTGTTCTGCTTTTACTAGAAAGACTCTTTCTACCTACATTATTAAGATTTGTTTGCGGCGCTACCAGGATAATAACGCTTCTAGAGACGCTTCTGACCAGCAACGCGCTTCAACCCACCCACCATTTCACGATTCAAGATTTTTTTATTCAATTTAGATTGTTATTTACAATACTTGTGAACGTCATAGAAGCTACGCCATCGGTTCGCAAACCCTACAGCGGGAGGCCTTGAAGAAGAACCGGCAAGAAACTCCAAGGGTTGTTTTTTTCTCCCTGTTTTATTTCATACAGAGTCGTCAAATTGAAAAATGACCTAACATGGTATGACTAAGGTCAGTTTCCTTGACAATTACACAATGGGTTATGATAAATACAGTTAAGTATAGGCGAACTAATGATCATAGCGGTGAACAATTTTCAATAACTTAGGAACTCTAACTTAAAGCTTTAATATTAGTTAAAAACAAAAGACAATTCTACTATATACTGCAAGTTGCGCCATACATGTTTCAAATGTAATTCTTAATAAAATGAATAAAAACAAAAGAAAACACATTTTAAGGCAAGCAGATAAGAGCAGACCCATTCCCACTGGCAGCATCCGTTCACGAGCATGACGCATGAACCAGCCATCGCTTCGCTCAACCATATTTTAGGGAACGTAACGACCCGCCTCACACGCCACCACCGTAGAAATAAGGTATCGGTTTGAACCGGGCGTCGGACGACAACTGCACGCGGCATGACGTCACGCCATAGGCGCCCATAAGTACTAGTTTCCATGATATTTGTATGAAATCGAGCTTCGACGCTTGCAGTTGCGGTTCGACGCCCAGTTCGAACAGCTACCTTTATTCTTTACTTTGACTCGAAAGACCAAGTATCGCATTAATTAGACGATTTGTATTAAGCACGTTCAAATATATCGATTATATTGGTGTTATTACTGTTTAAATCCGCGTCTTATTAAAATAAATGTGTGCATAATTCAGAACACTTATGCATGATTAACGTTTTATTTTTATAAATTAGAACGTTATTTTTGTTTGTTACAAATCATTTTTCTTACGAGTGGAATACTTATTAAAATAATAAATAATAATAAATAACTTTTTACAATCACACCAATTATTTAAGCCCATGTAAATTTCACTGAGAAACTGTGTCATGGAAAACTTGATAACGGATAAATATATAAGTAGTTAAATACTTTTTGATTGTAAATACATACTTAATATACATAGAAAACACCCAGACCAAGACAAATAGACATGTGCATGAACATGAAAAAAAATCTTATGACATAAGGAATTCTAACGGTTGTTAATTTTACCTTATTTTAATTGCCTTTATCAAAAATGGCTAAAAGTTGTTTAGAAAACTTTTAGAGCAAAAAGTGGCCAAAACCGGTACAGTGGCCAAAACCGGTACGCTTGCCCTACTTAATCTTTCTAGTAGAAGCATCTAAACAATAAGTTACGAGTGGAATACTTATTAAAATAATAAATAATAATAAATAACTTTTTACAATCACACCAATTATTTAAGCCCATGTAAATTTCACTGAGAAACTGTGTCATGGAAAACTTGATAACGGATAAATATATAAGTAGTTAAATACTTTTTGATTGTAAATACATACTTAATATACATAGAAAACACCCAGACCAAGACAAATAGACATGTTCATGCACACAAATATTTGTCTTGTTCGGGAATCGTACCCGAGAACTCTGGCGCAGAAGGCAGGTATCCTACCCCTGCGCCAAATCGGTCGTCATGTATTTAATGTAGTTATTAGTTTGAATATTGTTGTTATTTAAATAATTTCTAGTTCGTAGCAAGTGCAAGGGGTTAGTGTGAACGAAACACGAGGCGTGACGCTCCTTGTCGATAGACTTCCTATATTGTTTACTTACTCCGCTTTTCATAAACAATGAATGTTTTGTTCCTAAAATAAAATATTAGACCACTTATTTACGGATTTCTAGGTTTCTCTCCAGAAAAAGTAAATAAATGATTATGAGACCTGGAAAATATCCTAAATGTTGTGAGTAAAATATTTCTTTAATATACTTACTTAAACAAATAAGATTAAAATTTTTAGATATCACATTTTACATTATGCCTACTTCTTCTTTGTCATGTCAATGGCAATTAGATCCATCAAGATGACGTTGGCCCAAAACTGTGCCACTCTTACGGCGTTATCCGTAGCCAACATGAGGTCCTCTCGCGTGCAGGTGTCCGGGCATGCAGAGCAATCAATCAGGTGGGCCATGGTCTGTGGAGTGGAACCACACCTGCACGCGAGGTCTGTGTTACTGGAGAAGCCCCACCTGAACCGGTTGTCGTTACTTCGACCAACTATTATGAATACCTACTAGAAAATGTAAAATAAAATTAACCATGAAAGTAATTTTTCAGTCAACAATTTCTTGTCTAATCTTTTAAGTTTACGTTCATCGAATACTTATTCATTGAAAAGTGATTACACTAAGCGTTCTATAAGTAAAAAGTTCAATCATTTTAGTCGTGAAGTCACCTAATAACATAGTTACGTCCCCTCAGCCATGTCAATAAACATGACAAAATAGGCTCATAATAAATATGGAATAGGGTTTCCAATCAAGTCTACTTCGCGCCCCCCTGTCCGCGCCCGCCGCACCAAAATACCACAGACTACCTAATAATATAGACAGGTTTCTTCTAAAACACTACTATAAATCTCAGAAAAAAATATTTTATTCAAAATACTATGTTTAAATTTGCTGTCGATACCCCGATATTTCGGCACTTTTTACCATCATTACAGTTTAATGAAAGTGACCATAAAAGTTTAAATTTTTATCATTTATGTTACACTTGCTTTCCGCCCGCGGCTTCGCCCGCGTGGACTTCACGACGTTATCCCGCGGGAATGTGATATTTTTCAGGGATAAATGTCACGTATCTAATTAAACCAACTAATACACAAGATCCGTAGCAGTTCTCGTAGCGCCGTAGCAGGCGGGCAGGCTACATACCGCTCGCATAATATACACAACTAGGCGAATTTTTTTAATTGTCTTGTAGCCCTACAGGTTTCGTCCTCACTGAGCCCCGATTAAAGTCAAGCCTATGTAGATTTCGGATACGAAACAGTTTTGATATCGTTTAAAAACAATTTGGCAGTTTTTCAACGTTACGTAAAATCTACATTTAGTATTCTTAAGCTGAGTTGTACGCAGTTTGTTATAAAACGCTATGCCTAATTACGCGTAGCTAAAACACTGCGTCAATTCTATGCATAACAAGATTCGTAGCAGTTCTCGTAGCGCCGTAGCGGGCGGGCGGTCTGCATACCGCCCGCATAATATACACAACTAGGCGACCGACGCCTTGGGGACAAATTTTTAAATTGCCTTGTAGCCCTACAGGCTGCGTGCTCACTGAGCCCCGATTAAAGCCCGAGCCTGGATTTGGGATAAATAAACAACGCGAATGTGTCATTGATGTTGTTTAAGAAAACGTCGATTAGTTCGGTATGACTTATTTCTTATTTTATACTAGCGGATCCTCGCGGTTTCACTCGCGTGGTACCCGTTCCCGTGGGAATATCGGGATGAAATATAGCATATGTCACTCGGGAAGAATGTAGCTTCCTAAAGAATAGTGAAAGAATTTTTGGAATCGGTCCAGTAGTAGTTTCGGAGCTTATTCGATGCAAACAAACAAACAATCAATATTAGTATAGATTTTTAATTTATATCGTTCGTTGAGTATATGAAATTAACGTTATATGAAATGATTTTATGGAATGTGTTGTTATACTTTGTGAGTATTATACGATATGTTATTATATCATATATTATACAACCATATAAAACATAATCTTTTGTTACTCGTATTTGCAGTGGGAACGGTAAGGTTTTTTTTCCTCGTCTTATCTATGCTAAATCGTATAATAATTATCAAGTTTTACTTATCATGAGTATCCTTTCGTGCCACCAAAGCTTTAGGCACTACACATTATCGATTCCGAATTCCAATTATGAAACATCGCAGTCCAAACAACTATTTCCACATCAACTTCTAAGTAATTCGTCTTACAGTTGCAATACCAATATGAACATCGGACGCAGACAGTTGTCGAGAAGTTGCGGAGGTAATGGAAACAATTCTGGCCCAAGATAAGCCAACTACATCAGATACGTACAGCCTACTTCGGAAGTTACGCCGGCGCTACTGCGACTACATAATGTCAGCCCGTAACTTATGAATGAATAAAGCGTACTCCTGTTATATCAAATAGGTTAAGGTAAATTCAAAATTAAATAGAATTTTCTAAATTAATTTGAAATTTTCATAGTTATAAATTTTTAGTATTTACAAATGCCTCTGTGAACTGTGAAGTTTTGGATATTAGCCAATTTAATGCAGATTTTTTTTGTTAATTATTAGTCGTTTATGAAATATTGTGGTATTTGATAGCCATAGGTTTTGACCTTGAAGCTGATTTTACACGCTCGTTATGCTGTAGTTACTAGAGACTAGAGTCTAGTATAATGTATACCTACTAGGACTTAGTTTCGGTCCGAAAATATGTGTACATTCATCACTAATAATTTCTTATGCTACTAAATAAAGAAGGTACAAAAACTGTGCATAAAAGATTTAAGAGTACGCAGTCTGCACAATATCGCCGCCGTTGAAAAAAAAATCATAGTGTTTAAATAAAGACGAAATTGTGAATTATCTCTCTGTAGTGTATTCAGAAGAAGCTTTGTGGTACTTTTTATCGCTTTAAATATATTTGTTAGCCTTTCGTTTAGTTTAATTCAGTTTTTTTGCGAAAAGTGGCCACTTTAAGCAATAATACTCCATTAAATTAAACGACAGGCTAGAAAATGTATATAATGCAATAAAAAGTACCACGAAGCTTCTTCGGAGTGCACTACAGAGAGAAAATTCGCAATATGATCTTTATTTAAGCGCTATGATTTTTTTCCAATGGCGGCGCTAGTGTGCAGACTATGCGCCCTTAAGACGTTGACGTTGGCAGATGTACTAAAGTGCGCGCCAGATAAGCCTGCGCGCGTTCAAAGTCGAATACTAATCTAAAAAAAATACTGTAGCTAGCGCCAAAATGCCCCACTCGTGCGCAGAATAAGGTATCTGACACGCACCCTAGTATGACCATATCTGTTCCGGTGATAATCTTCCCTCCGGACCAGCTGACCACTAAACCTCACCACTTGGAGTTAAAACATTTTGATACTGTAGCAAGTATTTTTTTTACCCTCTGACTGTAGTCCATTTCGACAGCTAATTTTGTATTGCAAGTGGCTCCTCTGTCACGACCGTCACCGGAACAGACGGGAATGTGGGACTTTAATATTGGTATCTACTCATTAAATAAGAGATTAAATATGTAAATAAAAGTTAATTATTTTTAAATAATATAAATCAATATTATAGAAATAATACGATTACAGAAAAAGAGATAAAAATTTAAAATTAATATCACAATCTAACTGTATAATACTATCATAACTACAAACAGTTTAAGGTGTATTTGGGTGTGTATTTGTGTAGGAGTGTGTGTGTGTGAGTGCGTGCGAGAGTATATAACAAAGAGTATGTAATCACTACGTTTAGTGTAAAGTAAGTAAGATAACCAGCTTTATCTTCGAAAATTTTCTTCTGTTTCCGTATATAATTAAGAGTTTATATCAAACCCTAGAGTTTTTCTTTGCATTTCTATTACAAAATTTGTTGACTTTATTTTACAACTGACAAAAGTAAAAAAGGAGAGTGCTCTACTTTCGAGGTTTCCCAAGCATGACCTTTAAATTGGGCTCCTTCAAGAGGTAGAAGGGTAGTTATTCCAATGCCGCCCCAAACTACAATGTAATATTGGATAATGCTCTGGGCAAGCGCAATGTAAACGCACTAATCTGCTAAATTGGCAGAGCATCTAAGTTTCCTGGATGAACTAATGAGCTTTCTTACTCGACAGGCTACACACTTTCACATTTATAATATTAAGTATGGATACAAATTGCACCAGCGCAGTACGTAACTGACGCCAAAATACCGAAATATAATTAAATAAATGTTAGCAAAATAGACGCTTCTATTACATTGATGGGTGTAATTGGTAGTTCTAAAACGTACCTATAACAGAGCTATAAAGCCTACACAATCATCCAAAGCGATTATAATCCCCATTAAACTAAAACGACGGACAGGCCGATACAAATAATGTAATAACTTCCTCTGTCCGAATGAACTAACAAAATTAATATAAACAGAACAATGAAATAGCAGTATGAAATGCAAGCATTATTTTTTTCCCCCTTATTAGAGTTTTTTCTTTCCTCTACTAAAGTTCAAAGTGTTTCAGCTCCAAGAATTATTTAATAGAGTTTCTAGTGAAACACTCGTTTACAACCATTACCTACATTTTAATTAACGCAAATCAAGATGAAAATGAATATTCGCTAACTCAGTATTCGAAGCGGCACTCGCACAAATATGTATTTGAATACATATTTACATAATTCAGGCGGAATGATTCCGCACTAGCTCTGTAATACACAAAATGAACGTATCCCAAGATCCCACTTACAAATTGAACACCGTTGCCGCCTTATTCTGGTACTCCTTCTGCGATCATTCAATTTGAATTAATATCCAAGCGTCAACGTTTATTGTATAATAACAAATTGATAATTGAAATATTAATGACTAGTAATTGCAACGCTATATGTAGTCAAATAATTGATCAGATTTTTTACGCCTATCCTGTAGCACATTTTTTTCTTTTCTGTCATCTTTTCTGACGCATGACATGCGTGGAAACACCTTCCGTCGTAAATTAGAATTATTTTTCAACTTACCTACAACTTCCTGATTGGATGGATCTAATAAATTATACCTTGTGTGCATTCATTATTTAATATAATAACTTTAAAAAAATATTGATTATAAATTAGTTTTTAACAAGTTATGCATTAACCAACATTTAATCATAACATTACTTTTAAAAATGACATTGAGTTATAGTAGTATTAGCCAATTTAGTCATTGCATTAAACTAAAATAACTTTTTGTGAATGCGAATTATCACACTTGGTTCCCGTGGGAACATCAGGATAAAATCTTTTCAAATGTGTCTACTAAAAATACATTAACTGTGTTGTTTCCTGAATAAAGTAAAATAAATAAAATAAAACCGCTCAGGATTAATGTAGCTTTCTATTGATGAAAGAGTTTTTAAAGTCGATCCAGTGGGTAGTTTTTGAGTTTATCCATTACAAACAACCAAACAAAAAATCAAACTTTCCTCTTCATAATATTAGTACCTACCTATAGATAGTACTGAAGTAATAGATGTCACGATGTTATTATGCCAAAATAAGTAAGTACCTATATTCTTCACAAATTAGTACTTCAAATTGTCTATGCAAAATGAGATTCGGAGATGAAACAATAACAGTTTACTCTCAGATTGTGCAGAATAGGGCGTTGCGGGCCGGTGGGACCGCGGGCCGAATGGAGCGCGCATACTAATTCGTGGTGGTTGAGGCGCGTTCAAACACCGGAGCACCCGGCTTACGCGGATATGTGTCCCCAAGATTCGCCCCATCCAGGGCCGGAGCAAGAAAACTTGGCGCCGGATGGAAAACTCTAGAAAAGCGTTCTAAATGAAACTAGACATATGCCCTAGGTGAAAAAGTAAAATGGCGCCCTTTTAATAAATTTACTTAAATAAAATGATTGAATGGTTTAAGATCCAAAAGCGAGTGTGCCTGTCCACTAGTTCACTTACAAGGACGGGCCGGCCCTGCCCCCATCGCTCCACAACTTAGATTATGCCTGGTCAAGAATTAAACAAGTAACGGACCGCACGGTACGTGACGATACATTCTGGCTTCCAATTAAGCCCGCAGTATACACGTTTCGGGGATTTGATGCTTATCTACCTATTTGATGTAATTGATTTGTCTGCAGACGACATATGAAGACTTGATCTCCATCCGTGACCTGTTATTAACTCGATCTAACTACATACTTTATAGTTTAAGTATAACATGTAGGTTTGCATAACGTTACACAATTTCAAGTTCGTAATATTAGATGATAAATTAATTATGTATATTGTGCGATAACTCTTTCTTCGGAAAGGCAACCGTTACTGACTGATGATATACCAGTCAAAGAGCAACACAAAGCTAATCACTTAACAGATTGAGCTAAAATTTGGCACGCAGATAATTATTATATTGTATGCACCAAAGGAAAATTTATATTGTTATTTACATTAAAAAGCTATACAGTGAACTACGTTACCCCGAGCCAGAGATTAACGCGGCTGTACAAAAGCTAAATATTTAGAAAAAATCGACCCGTCTCACAACCAGCTCCGATGGGACACGAACCCACGACCTTTCGCTTTCCGGCCGACTGTTCTAACCACTGAGCTACGGAGTCGTTACGAGAAGCGTCGAATTTATCCAATACTTCTTACGCGCTGTAGTCAGCGTTAATTTCATCAATGTGGTGATATACCCTCACACGCGATAGAAATACCTTTCTAGGTATTTGGCAATCGCTAAAGATGAAATTGAAATATTTAGAAAAAATCGACCCGTCTCACAACCAGCTCCGATGGGAAAATATTAATATAAATATTTCATTTTCCATTTTTCAATAATAAATATTGCATTGTGAATGCAAAAAACTAAAAATTAAAATAATAAGCTAAGTAGTTTTGTCAAAAAAAAAGAACATTTTATAGTTCAAAAAGAATATCGTAGTCTCAACTTATTAAATGAGTTTATACGATACGTGTTATGTAAAAGCAATTGCCATTTTTGCGAATATTTCATTAAGTACTTTAATAATTATTGACTCGGGCCTGTTTCACAATCACTGAGTGAAGTTCTAAGTAAGCTTCTTCGAACTTATCTGCTCAGTAAACAATTGTTTGAGTTTCACAATCTTTCAGTAGGGTTAATTACCACTAATCTACTCATGAAGTTAACCATAGGATGCACTGCCAAGTAACCGTTCACTTTACTACAAGTAAATTGATGAAATTTTGGAAGTGCTTGGACCGCCCACCCTCTTTACGGTACATTTCTGCCTGAATTGCCGCGGATTTCTTCCTCGTATCCCGCTTTACATTCTATCATATTTTTTAAATGTTCTCGGATTACGAAATCGAGCACTGTAAAATGTTGTTTTTATTCCTTTTCATCATTTTTCCTTTGCCGCCCAAGTAACGGCATCGCTTTTTTTGTTTTCCAGTACGTGTTTATTTATATTAACAACTTGACCAGCTCCCTAGATGGATTAGAAGGGTCCTTCTCCTGTACTGTGCCTAGTCTACCCTTGTAATTGACGACTGTGATAGTTGTGATAGTGCAATATATGGTTGTACCATATTGCCTCAGAGATTCTCTTTCTCTCCAACCCAGACCACGAAACCCAGTACCTACAATTGGCGTGTCACTTTCTTCTCGCGTGAAGATACTACGTTTTTCCCGTTTTAAAAACAAAAAAAAGGTCACACTATTCGTAAAAAAAACAACATCACCACACATAACGAACGTAGAGTCCGTGGCAGATAACTCTGGGCGTGACTGGGGCGTTTTTGGCACTAGTTACAGTTTACTGTTAGTATGGAATAGATTAATATTTGAATTTGACCGCGCGCATACTAATGTGACGCGCAAAAACGCCCGCAATTTTTGATTTTTTTTACATTTACTCGTTACGTTCCATTTAGTTCCATTCCTATTTGCATTTAAGAAAATGTGCAATCATTCAATTAGATTACAATGTACTATTTTATTGTAAGAATTTATCTTATACTTATGATAAATTGTAACGAAAATATTTCTAAATCTACGATTTCTCTACTTAATGATTGTGAAACAGACCAACAATTTATAATACCTATCAACAGAAATAAAAATATTAACTTTCTGGCAATTAGTAAAAATCCGATGTAAGAAGAATTTCACAAATTAACTGAGCCTACAACGGGCTGTAAACAAAAATTTGAATTGTAAATTAACCAACTTGTAAGTTTACCAAAGTCATGGAGTGTTTGTTTTAAATACTTAGTTCGTGTCTGAGTTCACTTTTTTTTTAATTACAACGTCTTTGTTCGCTTCTAGTTTTTGAAAATAACTTTTTTTATTTGTCATAAATTCTCAAAAAAGTTCAAAATTACTATTCTACTCTTCTCATTTTAACATTTCAACCTAAATACAGTAAAATACTGATAGAGTTGATATTAGAAGCAATATCAAGAATTCAAGATCACATATCTCATGTAAGTTGCTGTAACGTAACTTATGCATGTTATTATTGTGTTCCATCAGTTAGAGATGAGATAGCCAGTTCCTCAGTGATTGGGGATTCCGGGAGTAGTGCGCTTCCACCTTCAGCCCTATTACCTCTTTAACATCAGATGTAATGAAGGCTAAGTGCTACCCCGTGTTGGATAAAAAAAAAGATCTTGACGAAACTGATTCGGGTACGTGGAAAAATGTACCGAAAGCCTCAACGTTGACTCTAAAAAGCTTTACCTGTTGCACGGATTCTCGCGTCATGCTACATCCCGTTCACGGAAGCTTACAGCCGCTCGGATTCTTTTTGTATGCATTTACGTTTCAGATTAAAAGATCCAATCGCCACCCCCGGTCGGGCGTTGTCGGGAAGGCTCGGCGGCGGGACGGGCCCTCATTGGCTGCACCTGAAGTGGGGTGAGTGATGACGCGTTCGAGGGAAGTTTTCGCGCTGGAAAATCAGTTGTGGTTGAGGAGCAGGCCGTAGCAGCCGCGTGCCGCTCCAGCTCCCGGTTTCAATAGAATCGCCGCGCCAGGTAAGTTCATTCAATTAAAAAGCAATCTTTGCAGCCGAGACATCAATCGTGGGAGGCGGCTACTCTACGCGTTTTATGTTGTTTACTCACTCACCTGTGACCTTACGAGTACATTGGTGAATTTTCTATTATCTTTTTACTCAGTTCATTACTTATAAATTCTATAAGTTGTAAATACGCAAAAGTGTTCGAGAGTTTTATTAACTTGTGTTCGCGAAATTATCTCTCACCCTAAGTTTGCGCGTTTTTTTATTGTGTCCATGAGCTTGACCCGGTAACCGACTGTGATATAACGCCATCGGAATTACTAATTCCTAACAAAATACTGATTCTAGTGTTTTGTTATTAGGTATCTAACTACCTTATTATGCGAGTTCTGAAATAGTTCGCGGTAGCGGCCTGAAAACCACAACAAACTATTTAATTATTTACAAAAAGTACAGCGCACTTCTATAGAAGTTTGTAAATATTTATCAAAAATTCTGTATGTTTTGCAAACTCCCACAATTAAGCGTATATTAACGGATTAGTTTGCGTTTGCAAACTTTTAGAGCCCTTGTTAATTTGTATTTTTTTTATTTCATTATATTTCTTAATATCAGAAACAACTTTTCAAATTTGGGCAACTTTATTTGCTTCCACGTTAATAAGTATAACTGTTTAATAAACATAGCTTTCATGATGACATACTAAATAAAGAAAAATAAAAAGTTTCTAGTTTACCGCACGTGTAAATCACTGAACTGAATAAATAAAGCAATCCATTTTAAAATTTTATTGCTTCCACGTTAATAAGTATAACTGTTTAATAAACAAAGCTTTCATGATGACATACTAAATAAAGAAAAATAAAAAAGTTTATAGTTTACCGCGCGTGTAAATCACTGAACTGAATAAATAAAGCAATCCATTTTAATATTTTAAACTGATTGTTAACAGGTCAATCTCTGCTTCCGACAGGTTCATTTTAAATTCCAGTTATTAAACACTACCTATAAAAAATAACACAGAGTGCTGTTCCATTTTTTTAAATAAACGAGAAGTGCATAAATGTATGAAAAGGTTAAATATAATAAACATTAGCTTCATCAAATAACGTCAAGTCATTTCATGTACGCATGATTGAATAATTATTATTCGCGTATAGAATTTGTTGATATTTTTCTCAATATCCACCCCTCTGCCGGATAGAAAATTAATCTTCAAAGGATTGTAAATTGCCGATTCATTTATAAAGCCGTCCTCTTTTACCTTTATAACTTTCGTAATCAATCTCATATCCATATTTCAGATACGCAATCACACCATTCATCTATGTATACCTTACCTATATTACCTATAGACAAAATAATAAATGATTAATAAAACCGCTACTTTATTTTTAAAATAGTTATAGCAAAAAGACATAAGAAGTTTTGAAGAAATATTAAGTTTTTCAATTTTATAATCAACGTCTGACAACCTGAGATAAGGAACCGCACTTAAACCCTTCTTAATCATATTCGTCATAGACGTTCATTAATTCACTTACATAATATTCGTTGTTGGAAAATTAGTTTTGATTAAGCCAAAAGAGGTTCTAATACTTATCTCTGTTTTGAGGGATCGATTAAACGCGTGTCCAACATTGATGCGTCCTTTCTTCGATGAATAGTGTCATTTCACAATCTCCGATTAGTCAATGTTAGAGATTGCCTAGCTAGCGGGCTAGTACATTGCCGGACGCAGCATTCAAACCGCACAATTTCAGACGGCACATGTCATGTTCGTTAAAGGATTTGTAAATTAGTTTTATTGAAGCCAAAACGTGTTGTGATACTTACCTCTTAGCCTATTTAGATGAATCAATTAAAACGCCTGTCAAAATTAATGCGTCCTTTCTTTCATGAATATCTCCATCGGCCAGCGCTAGAGATCGCCTAGCTAGCACAATGGCCGCCGCCGCAGCATTCAAACCGCATAATTTCGGACGGCGAGAATCACCCAGATTATACCATCAGATCCCAAGCACCTGTTACCTCGCATGTATTGTTATAGGTTTGACGCTGATAAAGTCTTTAACGTATCCTAATAATATAGAGAATTAAAATGTATGTTATAGAAAGAGGCATAAGCATACGGATATCTTGAAAGCTTATGAAAACAAAACAAGATGTGAAAACCGAACAAATGCTAGTTCATAAGGTATTAAAAAAATATCTTTGTTTAAGAAATTGTTTTAATAAGTTAAGGTATTTAATCTTGAATGCAAAACAATTACTATGATAATATCTTAGATTTCTGCGCGCACTGTTCATTGAAATAAAATAAAAACAATATTAAATACCCGTGTACGTCCGTATTCGTCGTTTCACTGTTTATGTTCTCTATCTATTAGTTTTTTTTAATAAATTAATTATTAAAAATTATTTTTCTAATCCGGTGTACACAGTATATTCAACGATTTTATTCAGTGATATTTTAATAAAACAACAAAAAATTCAATAGACCTACTTAATTTATCAATCGTAGGTACTTTTTTGTTAATAAAATTGTGCTGTAGTTTTGACAAGTCACTGTCTTGTTACAAAAGCGAAGTCGAATAAAATGCTTTCTCTTATATAAATCGTTGACGGTATTAAACCCAGAAGCTTGTTCGCCAAAATAAAATGGGAAATAATTTTTCCAACTGTTATTTAAACATTTAGTATGTTATTATTATCGGCAACTGTAACAGTTGCCGGTATTCAGTTTACTGCTGAGCTTTTGTATTTTTAAACTTACCTATTCTACAATAAAAAAATTGCCGCTTTAAATCAATGCCAAATAAAATTACATAATATTTACAATTTATAAGTCAAAATAAATAATTTGTAAAATTGAAAATAAATATTCTAGTGTATTTTAATTGAAATTAATTATTTTGATAACATTAAATATTATTCAAAACTCAAAATTCAATTTTGTATTCAATTTAGGTTTGTTTAACAACATTTATGAACGTCAATGAAGCTACGCCATCGGTTCGCAAATCCTACGGCAGGAGACCTTGTAACGAGAAGACCCGACAAAACACTCGCCAAGAGCTATATTTTTCTCCCTGTTCTAAATTATGAGTCGTCAAATTTTAAAAATGACCTTCACATAATAGCAATGTTACTTTCCATCACAATACAGGATACCGCTTAAATTTAGTACAATTTTGCTTGAACAGTAAACAATTTTCAACTAAACAAGGAACCAAATAGTTTAATGGACACACTAATCTTAATGTTATTTACATTATTATATAGGATTAATTAATTAATTATTAAAAAGGAAACTGCAAGCTGCGCCGTATATTCATATCTATAAGTATTAACAAATAAAAGGAATTTTTGAATAAATAATAAGTAAAACCATAATTAGAAAAATTGCTGTAACTGTAAGACACGAGTACCAAAATTACTATGAGACACACCAGCTCGTTCACAAAACTATATAATACTATAATAAACCATATCCCAAACACCTTTAACACAAGTAGACATGAGCAGACCCACCCCACTGGGAGCACCCGTTCACGAGCATGACGCATGATCATTTATGTACAACATCAATATAATTTGAGTTTAAGAAATTTAAAAAAATATATAAGTCTCCAAATTTTAATATACTAATATGATAAATAATTACTTTCAACAACACAAATGAGTTATGAATATTTAAAAAAAAATTAACTGGTCACCACAATTTACCAAACTTGTTGAAAAATTGAAAAAAAAGTATTTAGAAAAAATCGACCCGTCTCACGTCCCGTACCAAACTTGTATAAATATCACCAAATATTGCGGCAAACATCAATATTCCAATGACCTATTTATTATAGCAAATACAAATAACCCTTTAACGTCCGTGTCAGTTAATGAGCGCAACAACGGCTCTCCTCGTTGGTTTCACCACTCAATGGAACTGTAACAGAGTGCTCGACAACAAAGGGAATCGCATCTTTTCACCCGCGCGTGCAGCCACCCCCTAATGAAACCGCCCTACGCACTCACACGTGATATTCTCTGAAACAAAACACGATGTGATGTGAAGTTCTTTTAAAATGATTACTAGGAAATGACCACTACAAAATTATAGGTATGGTAACTTTAAGCAGTTTTCTGTCATGTTATTTATACTACTAAAGTGAAGAACTTTTAAAATTAATTACTAGAAAAAATGAGTTCTTAGAACTGCAGTTTCCATTTGTTTTATTTGTAAACGGTAATATTCCTGTGATTTCCTTCATGCATAAGAACCAAATAAAAATTTTGTAACAATTTAACGTCCGTATCAGTTTATGAGTGAGATAACGGCTCTCGTTGTTAGTTTCACCACTCAATGGAACTGTAACAGAGTACTCGACAACAAAGGGAATCGCATCTTTTCTCATTCATACAGTCATATCCTAATGAAACCGCCCAACGCACTCAACGTGACATTCTCTGATACAAAATTTTAACTTTTTTAATTATAACTAGGAAATGTTCTCTATAAAAAAGCATTTTAAGTAGTTTTTGGTTTTGGCCAGAAAAAGGAAACAACGAAAGAAACCTAAAATTCCTATGAAATCGCCCAACGCACTCAACGTAACATTCTCTGATACAAAATTTTAACCTTTTTAATTATAACTACGAAATGTCCTCTACAAAAAAGCATTTTAAGTAGTTTTTCTTTTTGGCCAGAAAAAGAAAACAACGAAAGAAACCTGAAATTCCTAAAAAATCTAAAATATATGTTTGTTTAGTTATGATGAGGAAAGAAAATATATTTTAAGCAATTAACTTCTATCTACCGATTTAATTAGAGTCAAATATTGAATTTTTGTTGTGACTTACTTTAAAGGCACGCTTACACGGGCAACTAAAATTGCGCAATTCCTGTCAATCCCCGCCAAATATAACGTCACGACCACAACAAGCAATTAAGGGCGATGGCAAAATGTAGCAACCTGTTGCTGAGATACGGCCAAACAATAAGTACCTACCACGAAATATGGAGTAGCATCGCTCCACTTAATTGCTCCAGATTGATCCATTACAGTTGCCAGTGTGCGCACGCCTTAACACAACCCACCCTACGTACTCACTCGTGACATCTAAAACAATACCTACTATCTTACAAAGTGACTTAAAGTTTTTTTTTAATTATTTCTAAGAAAATTACCAGTTACAAAAAAGCATAGTTTTAAGTAATTTTCCTTTGTTTTGTGGTTTTACCAATGAAATTTAAGTAAACGAACTCTTCTTCTTAGTTCAAAAAAGCCTGAAAGAGAAGAGATCCCTCATTACTATGCCAAGTTTTTCTAAACCAAGTTATAATAAAATTTTGACTACTTTCACGCATACACACGTACACCACACACATACACACACACCACACACATACACACACCCCACACCACATACACACACCACACCACACACACACACACCACACCACACACACACATACACACACACACCAGACACAAATGCACACACACATTCATACATCTGTCAAATAAATTATTTAAGTATATTGTAATGATGTACTTGACAAATATCTCAAACTGTAACGGAAGGCGTTGATAGCTTTAACACCCCATCTATTTTTGTACTCTATAATTTTCTATGTTTTCGTATGATTGTGCAGTTTTGTTTCTTGTCAAAAATATAGTAATTATTCATTTTAGTGAAATTTTCTATCTTCATTATTTTCTCCAGGTCTATCATAAAATACTTCCACCCTGTATCACACCTACTCTTCTACCTCTTTCAACACATATTTGACCGATGTTTGAGGTTAAAAGACAATAAATTGCTTAATAAAAATCAATGGTGTAAATAAAACGTAAATATATGCTATTTTTAAAAAGTAATCGCCTAAAGTCGAGATAATGAATATATATCCCAAAACTTATATATTGCACACATGTGTTCCGCGGATTATATCATGAAATCATAAATCATACAGAATTCCTTATTTGATCATCTGAATTGCGACATTTCTATTTACTTTTAATGAGTTTTGACGATTCCACAACTTGGTGATTTGAAACCAATCAAACTTCTTCTTGTTAGCCGGTAACTGGATAAAATTTCAACATAATAAACATCGGATTTGAAAGTAAATATCCCGGGACGTTATCAAATTAATACAAATCGTGATAACCTACAACTTATTATGGCGTAGGTGAAGAAACTTGATATGTCTAAGTTATAAAAAAAATGTTGTTTAATAAATTAAATATTCACAGATTCAGACTCTTGTAGTTACTTAAACTTGGTGACAGTTACAAAATAATTAACAATTCCAAAAAGTTGTTGCTCTAAATGTTAAGTGTATTAGATATATTAAAGAAAAGCTCTCGACTTTTTATACACATTCACTGCCTTCTCTATTGTGACATATTACCTACGTAAGTCTCCATTATGACATACTCCATACCACTACAAGAGCGTCACAAAAGAGATCTTAACCGTTCAAATCAATGGGGAATATAGAACATTGGTAATAGCAACAGTGATTGATCGAATTCTGCATGAATCTACCACTGCATTACCGCTTTGTCGCTGTGACGACGTCGATGGGACGGGACGGGCACAGAGCGGGCACCGACACGTCGCCGTCGCGTCGTCGTGCCGAGAACGACCACAACGAACGTTGCCTGTCAACATATGTCATGCGTGCACTCAAATGTATGCCATTCGATAACTTCGCTATTGCCTATTGCGAAGCTCCCTCCAATGACATTTGAACAGTTAACTGCCAGACACAATACGGAGCTATTCAGGTTGCGCTGAAAGACTGAGTCTATTACAGCTGCGATCAATGTACCGCATTTCCGTTTAGATGTTTGGATGTTTAGATGTTTGGATGTTTGAATGATTATTACTCAATCACGCAAAAACGGCTGAACGGATTTGGCTGAAATTTGGGACAAAGTTACTTTGTAGCGTGGAAAGGAACATAGGCTACTTTTTATCCCGAAGAATTTCACATTCCCGCGGGATAAAGTCGTGTAATCCACGCTGGCGAAGCCGCGGGCGGGTAGCTAGTTGTCTATAAAAGGACACCTTTCAAGGAACTTACTACAAGACCTTTCTCAGAACCATAACAAATTAGCATGAAGAAACGAACATACAGTCGAACGTATACGTTTGAGTCGGTTAAAAAACAATGGCTAAACACAAAGACACTTTTGTTTTAATGAAAACCTTATTTTATTTGTTGGGTTGGGTTGGGGAATATTATGTTTTTTCGTGATCTAAATTAACTCGAAATAAATCTAAGAGTACGGAAATCCTCGGGCTTCTCGGCTCCCTCAGGAATCAGGAATATGACGTCACAGGCTCACGTCGCGCCGCCCGCCGCGTCGCTGAACAAACCTAACGCAAACGGACAGCAGTGATACAACATACGATTGCATATTGATCGATAAATAAGCAAACTCAACCAGATTCTTGTTTATATTCAGCATCGATATTGACAATTTAAAAGAGTAAGGAAAAGCTAAACACTCACAAAATTAAAAGCTGTTTCCTAAAATAATTTCTTACCAACTTTGTTGTATTCATATAGTTTTAATTTTGACAAGTCGTTAAAAATTTATCAAGCTTATAAACAATCTAAGCATAGGTATTGAAGTATTCGTCGATAAACTGAAGCAGAATATACATTACATTCCTATAATAAACATTTTCAGATAAAAACAAAACTAGACAAAAGAAGACATATTCATTATCTTTTTTTTGTTTACTTATACTGAGATCGAATCGAATTGCTTACTTTCTAAAAATAGAACTTAAGATTCTTTCTAAAAATAGAAGACTTAGGTATGTGTGTCCCCATTTATAGTAGGAAGACAGACATCACAATCGCACGTTATCCCTAGCAAGGCTGTTATTATAATGTTACATTAGTAAAGTCCGCAGACGAAATAACGGTTATGAGCTTTCACGGGCGAGCGAGCGGCTTACCGCCCGACCGCTTAACTTTGTAAGTCTGCCACAATTACTTCTAGACCTTAATAAGCCTACCTGGAGAATCATCCCTGGGATTTTTAAGATTTCAACCTATCCCCGCAGCTATATGAACTCCGCTGCACGTATGCGCCCTATTAATCCGGACTATAAACGGCAATCGTGCGTTCCGTTATTGGTGCGGCTTAAACAAAAATACTGTTACTGAGTTCGGTATGTGTCCATTGGTAATACAAGCAAATTTTAACGCGCGCTCTGTTTACCTTTACTATTTGCTTTTTAATAAACAACTAGCGGATCCTCGCGGTTTCACCCGCGTGGTACCCGTTCCCGTGGGAATATCGGGATAAAATATAGCATATGTCACTCGGGAAGAATGTAGCTTTTTAATGGTCAAAGAATTTTCGAAATCGGTCCAGTAGTTTCGGAGCCTATTCGATGCAAACAAACAAACAATAAAATATTTCCTCTTTAGTACATTACATATAGATAATGAAAGGGTAGTTCGAAATATTGCTTCTCTGTTTTTTAATTCTAAACTATTTACGTAGTGTATTTCTGGATCAATTTTAAACTTCTTCAGTTTCACTAGAGAATTCTGTTCGTAATTGGTCGGGTATAATGTTTCAGTTTGGTTATTTGAACCCAAGGCTGGACACAATTCAATACGGAGTTTGTCGAAATCTTGTCCGGCGGTAAGGATTGTTAGTGCCCTAAGACGGCTAACGAGCCGAGTGCCCTTTGTGCTACCCACTACGGCGACATTGCAGATATTGATGATTTCGCTTTGAATTAATAAACTGCTTTAAATTTTACCTGTACCTTAGGGTGTCTCTGAAATTTGAGGTTACTAAATACCTGTCCTTTTATTACTTAACCGAACTGTATTCAGTTTCCAAATATAGCAACACAGTAAGTTAAAAAATTACACGCATTAAAAAACAATTTTCTCCTTTAAAATATCAGACAAAAACGAGCATTTTCAACAACAGTTGTTTCGTTTCATGGTGAAATAACATATTACTTTAATCCTCATGTGTGTCCCCGACAAAGATGCAGCGGACCAAAATAAAACCAACTGCAGGACAAGTGCAGTTTTCATTGTCGTAGGAAATCGCCGCTTTATTGCCGGCGAAACCAAATAACCTCCTTTAAATAGCAGTTTATATCAACCTTTATAATATCGAAGCGGTTCTCCTACACCGATATAGTTGGTAGTTTATGAGTCATGATACAGCTAAAAGGAAATATTTACTTTATGTCGTTCATAATTATATGATAAACAGATGAATAGCTACAATACATACAATGGCAAATATGTACTAAGAGATCAAAAAAAGCTTAAAAATTATTTTATGTAATAATGTTTTCTGTTAACATGAATTTTATTGAGTTGATTGATTGATTGTGATTTTTTGTGCAGATTTTTTATATTGATTAATTAATCTTATTTTATGTAGTTATGGGTGAAATATGCCTGAAATAAATCACTTATTTTAATTTTTAATTAGATTTTTACCGAGATATACAAAGATTGTTCAATATCTTCATATAGGAATGTTAATATTCATGTTGAATTATTTTAAGTATATTTAATTGATACAATATGTTTCTGATCAATTCCCTGCCTTGAGATGCGGCAGATTTTACTAGCCAGAAATGTTTCTTAGTATTTATTTTATGTGGTGGTTATGGCAAGAACTTTATTATAGCTCCATTCTGTGTAGAGTTATGATATGAGGCAGTATCTATTCCGATGATATCCTTGTTACGGAATATCCGATTCTCTCGCGCAATTTGTTCGGAAGACAGAAACAATGTATTCTTAAGAATGTTTTCTTAATTCTTAATCATTACTTATTCATCCATAAGGAAGGCCAGTGCCCCAGCAGTGGGGACATTAAATGGCTGATGATGATGATGATGATGAATCATTACTTCTAACTACAACTTCAACTTTATATAGGTATATCAATCTGCTAACATTTCGTGATTTATTTGAAAAGTAAGTTGTATGAAAATATTTTCGAGATATTTAAATTTAATGGGACTGAATTAAAGTTCCTAGATCAAAGAATTCTTCGATTCCATTAATCCTGAATCGTCTTCGTACACTGTTGATGAAATGTGCTCTTTTGATATCTCGCATTATTTGTCTTTGTCGATGCAATGTTTTTCTTAGTTTCATTAATATAATTAAAACTTAAACAAGAAACAGTCTCAATAACGTCATGAAAACTCAAATCAAACTACCAAATAAAAATGTCTATGACTCGGCTACCTAATCCAGTACTACACGAAGTAAAAAGAACTCTCAACTTTGGTATATTACATGCAACATATTTATCCCACTGCACCTTACCTATGCCTTAAGGCTGCGCTCAACTAGTATGTAAATACAAAGCAGTTTGCATTTGTAAGTGCACGCATCGGTGTCCCGAAGATGGACCAAATGAGGCGTGGTGGGGAGTGCGGCGCAACTACCGGAAATAATGTCAAAGCCTTCATTGTTTCCGATCGCCGCCAACAAAATGAACATTCTTTCCGTGCATTGTGCACCGATTTTAATTGAACGGAACTAATGGACCACGGACAATAAGCTGTCCTTTTAACGTTGAAATTGAAAACAATACTAGTCCAGTTTGTTATAGTTGCGTTGAATGTGCGTGCGCGTCAGTTCACTGGCTGTGTTCGAATGTGACAGCCGTAGCCAGGGAAGTTCTATTTCAGGCTGCCGTTTCTCCACAAAGTATTGCTATTGCAGCACACTAGACATAGATCAAAACATTGGCTTTCACATACAATAATAAACAACTATAAAATAACATCCCATACTTGCATGTGACATTTTCAGCACTAGCGATCAGTGGGGGCTAACGGGTATTCAAAATTTGGCGGTAACTGTAAATCCATTTGTACGTGCCTTTGATGAAGGTATGTCTGCAGTGTAAAGTATTATCTATTTACTGTGGAGTCGACCCAATTTAGCCTCGAACTCCGCCATTACCCGGACCCTTCGACAGCACAATAAAAATGATTTATAGAGCCGAGAGATCGCCCGCTCAAGAATATAATACGACTTTATTTATTGCGAGCGAAACTGATAATAAACCAACCGGGTGGCACACATTTTTAAGAAACTGTTTATTTGAGAAGATTCTGACGCGGCTCCTCATTTTGCCATTATTATAATGGTCAAGTCCTGTTAAGCCCGTCAAAGTTAATTTGATTTTTCTAAATTAGATTAAAGAGCAACATTACAAGAGTAATAAAGCCAGTTATTTTTAAATAAATACTTGTAAAGATATTGTATGTATTTTGTTGTATTTTGATACCAAAAACTGCATGAGTCGATAAACAATTTACTGTAATTAACCAAAAATATCCTAAGTTTCTTGATACTTTTGCTTGATACAACAAATAGAAGGTTCAAGTACCTTCTCAAAAAAGAAAATATATTTTTAGAAAAACATTACTACCTATGTTTGATATTTATATTCTATAGTTAAAAAACATTATATATGAAGTATTGAATATCGAAAATGTTAAAATAATGGCTGTCCAGAACCGAAACTATGTAAAAGAATTTGACGAAGTGTGCAGGCAGGACGCGGCCGGGTATTATTGGCCACATATTTGCGGCTGCTGCCCGCTTACTGAACAAACTAATCTGAAAATTACACGCTCCCCCTCTCCCCCATACGGTTTATGAAGCGACGGTAAACTGGACAAAACATTGACAAACTACCTCATTCACGAGCTATTGTGCAACCATAATACACTCACGTACCCATCAAACAGGCTCTAGCAAATGCACTCATCTGTTTCAACAGTGAATAGTCCAAAACCAGCATCAAGCACTGTAATGACATGTCGATCAACGCTTGGCAAAGATTAAAGAAAACTTTAAAAGAAGATTGCAATAAAATAATTGTTCCGAAGATTAAGTCGTTAATAACAGAATGCCAAATAGTTTTTCTCGTAAAATATTTACGTAATAAAATCCGATAAACGTTTCCACAAAGTAGAAAATCCTTAGCCTTGAGGTCGAGATATTAATTTGAGGCAAGCAATAAAGGGGCAGCGGTATGTCTCCGCGCGGGGGTGCGTTGCGGTGTCGCTCTCAAACGCTGCTCTATAAATTTCTCAATAAAAACTTTGCGCGAAAGCGTTTCACCGCAAAAGAAGCCTTCCGAGCTTCATCTAAAACACAATCTCCCCCTTCATCTCTCGACAGAGTTGTGCACTTTCATAGACGACAATAAACAAGGAAATAATTTACTTTGATATGATTCTCCTTCCGTGCACACAGGTCATACGAAAATAAAACTTAACCCGCCTTCTCAAGGTACGGAGTCAAAGTCGCTAATACCGGAGCAAATACAATTTTTGGCAATTGATTTTACCTAGGAGATTAACGCCGCGGCTTTAGCCGTCGCCTCGCCCGCCGTGTCGTAAAATGTAAGCGAGCCTTGTTCAATTAAATTTGGCGACATTATAACGATCTCAGAAAGCTCATTTAAAGCGAGTACAGCGCAGACAGCCCTATGAACGAGCTACGTTCATTGTCCTCATTTGATTGGCTTATTTTTAGCGTTAGCAGCTTAAATTTCGTCTTTTATTTATTTTCTATCTGGAATTTGATATCTTATGTTTATGACCTCTAACAATTTGAAAAAGCAATGATGATAGATTTATCCTAGCTTGTTAATTTTATTTCTCTCATACATTTAAAGGTACAAAACTACAAAACTAAAATTTTCAGCGTTAATCATAAAGTACAAGGTAAAATAATATTTTAGAAAAGAAAAGATTAGTAGGTACCTAAGTAAGTACCTAAGTAAGTACCTATTTATGTGTCAATAATGAAAAAAATATTTATCATAAACGCCTACCTATGTTTTTAACAAGTGAAAATACTAACCTACTCTAAGTCCACGTGAAAGTAAAACATTAAGAGTAGCTAATGTTCAGACAAACAGCGACTGCAACATAGAGGTGCTTACCGAAAATCACTGTGGACATTAAGGTCCCTTCGTTCGGCCATAAGGTAAGAGAACCGAAGAGCATCCGGCCAACCAACACCTTGAAATAACAGGCCGCCATTAGACGAGCCGACTTTATTCCCCGCGAAAGGGGCATGTTGATTTAAAAGCCTTAAGGCCCAGAAACTTAATGCGCCATACGGTTCGTACGTTTTTCCCCATTTTATTCTTGTACAAATATAATAGGTGGGCATTTGGCTTCATCGGATACTGTTTTGTGTGGCACTGAACGCGTCGCGTCGAACAATTGTTGTAATTTGCGGATAGCCGGACGGCGGACAGGCTATTTCTAATCGATTGCAATTGTGAGCGGCTTGCCCGGTGCAATCTACTGTAGTTCCATAAAAGTTGCACGCCACCGATACCCGTAGGCTGCTGCGATACGAATTTCTCCTGTAGCCCCGTAATAGCCCATCGCTGAGCTTATTACCCGACGCCATCTATTGAGAACGGCTTTGCAGGGAAATCCCGAATAGCTTGTAGTCGACTCCAAAGTTAATAATGCCTGAAGCGTATTTTCTACCTTTGTATCTAACAACGTTATCAGGCAGTTTTTGTAAAGTTGGTTGTAAGTTAAAATGAGTTAAGGGTACTATTAATTATAAGAGACCGCATTTAATTTATTATTCAAAAGAGATTATTAATTATTTAATTAGCTGAGTGAACTTCGGAGTAGGTATGAGACGATAATTTCTTTCGAACAACTCTGATACTTCGTTATTATCAGAGCGAATTGTTAAAATTCTTAACATGCTTTTGTCGAAGTTTGTTTTATTAAAAAAATGTGAAGCATTCAATTTAAGTTACTCCGAGGGTCTGTTTGGGCTTACGAACCAATCAAGTTGTGACTTAATAAGCATAGTAAAAGGCAACTAAATAAGTACTAATTAAAGTGTCTCCAAGTTCGGCATTTGTTGTGGCGCGGTCAGGCCACGCGCCAGCCACGCCATCTCGCTACAAACTTTTATCCCAGCCGGGCCCAAGTTGCGAACTAAGGAGCTGCTCGCTCGAGCCGACGACCACTTAACTTGACGTATGCTCTAATAGATCGCAAGGCTTCTGGGGGTTGAATTAAAACCAAATTATAGCCCCAGGCTTCAATTTGCAGTCTGCCCTTAAAGGTGACGCGGAGTCAAATACTGTTATTTGTATGAGTTGCGAAAGCTTCAGCCCGGATACAATTACAGGCGGCAATCGTCGCTGACCGTTATATGGAAATATGAGCTCTTATCTGTAAAGCTGGCGCTCTCTCATTACTGTGGTCAGACGACAATGGGCCGTGCGGAGCCACCGCCACCTACCATTGAATATCGACTCGCAATAGAGATAACACCCGCTCAACTTATCCCACTGAAACTTTAATAAGAAAGAGTTTAACTTTTATTGGCGATAAACATTTTATGCGACGTATATTATTACGAGCTTAATATTCCTTCCTAGGTTGGCTATCTTATTTTACTTCATAACTTTCAATTTACTGCCCCTCTAGTAACAAGAAGACCATAAGGGCATAATGAATCTCTCTGGCTCTATTACTGATAATATTCTACCTACTTGAATCAATATTGGTATATGAGGTAGAAAGTACTCCAGCGACCTTTTTTAAATTAAACTTCAATTTACTAATTGCTACATAAAAAATTATAACATAAAACTTTCATACACAAAACACATTAGTCTCCTTGGGCAGTCGTGTAAAAAACAGTAAGAAATATAGTTTTCACTTCTCATGCTCGTAAAGTTCGTGTTTATGTTGGGTATAGGCGGCATAAAATCGCTTTTTATGCTCTAGTGCATAAAGTAAAATCTTCGTCTAAGTCTCAGACTTAAGACAAAGGTCGTCAGGTAAACAGTCACACACGCAATTAAATTTCGTTAAATAAACTTTATTAATACGTAACGTATTTCATTCTGTTTCTAAAATTTTGTACATAATCCCATGTTAAATTATTAAATTATTAAAACTAGGCAAAATTAATGAGTTTTCTAAGGAATAAGTATTTCAAGAGTATTATGGACTACGATCTATGCTAAAGTCACTGTGCTGCCAATGCCCGTATAAAAAAAAGAAAAAGAAAGTCTTCCCGCCAATATGGCGAAGTCTTCATTTTTTCTTTTTTGCAATAATGTTATTTATTTTCCTCACACTCAAAGTGAAAAGCAGAGTGTATAACTCGTACATAAAACCCATTTTACCCTCGAATTGACTGTATATATCCACCCTCGCCTACGGCTCGGATGGATATATACGTCTCGGGTAAAATGGTACGTTTTATGCACTTGTTGTACAATCTACTATTTATTTATGACAATATGACGTCTCCATCAAACAATCCTCGCATCTTCTGTTCGATCACGTTAAAAGCTTTTCACAAAAGGAAATGCTTCCGGAGAGACAGTTAAACCGGTGGGTTTAACATTTTTATTCTAGCGCACGATCCACTATCCTAGTTTTATTGTAGTAGCCCTCGCGGAAGCCAATACACTGCGTGGAGTGGTTAATGCACCGACTGTGATAACCGTATTGTAGGTATTAAATAAACAAATAAATAAGTTTATTGTAAAAATTTCATTTTCATGACAAGCTTTTTTGCTGACTGTACTTAAATATTGTATTGTCATCTAAACCAAACCTGTACCTATACAAAATTTCAGCTCCATCGGACACTGGGAAGTGGGCCAAATTAAGCTTGCAAGATTTGTCCCCCACTAACTAACAAACTAACTAACTAACATAGCAAGTTAATAAAAAGCTTGTAAAAAATGGCCAGTATCATGGTCGAGCAATAAGTTTTTCCCAAATCTAAAGACTTTAATAATAAGTTATTTTAATTTTTAGATTTTTGCACTCACAATGCAATTTTTAATATAGAAAAATGGAAAATGAAGTATTTAGAAAAAATCGACCCGTCTCACAACTATCTCCGATGGGACTCGAACCCACGACCTTTCGCTTTCCGGGCGACTGCTCTAACCACTGCGCTACGGAGTCGTTACGAGAAGCGTCGAATTTATCCAATACTTCTTACTTCGCTGTATAGTCAGCGTTAATTTCATCAATGTGAGACGGGTCGATTTTTTCTAAATACTTCGATTTCGGCTTTAATAATGTAAAAGCATATAAAATTCAAAAAATTCAAAATCGTTTATTCAATTTAGGTTTGTTTAACAACACTTATGAATATCAATGAAGCTACGCCATCGGTTCGCAAATCCTACGGCAGAGACCTTGTAGCGAGAAGAACCGGCAAGAATATAATAAAAAGACTGTTAATTACTACCTAATATGATTCTTTATACGCAATACCATAAACGTCTACTCCACATTGGGATTATTTGTCCTAGTAATGTTAAAAACTAATTAATACTGCTCAACGATGACCTAGAAAACACTGTCAGTCTATGGATGGTGATAGATTATATAAACGAACTAGAAGATACTTACTTTGCAGATAATACGTACCGTGTCATGGACGGTCTGGGATAGCCCCCTTTTGTAACAAAGGGTCATAGCCTGAAGAAGACGGGCAGCAAAGTCTTCTTAATTCGTGATGACTGAAACCCGCAACCCATAAATGGGACTGATTGTGGAAAACGCTTAACGAATTCAAAACCAACAACATCACTTATTACAAATTGGAGTGATGTGCCTTTTACCAACTTTAACTAAACGTTTTTAAGAGACTGCTATCTCAAAAATCGGCCAAGTGTGAGTTGGACTTGCCTGTGAGGGGCTCCGTCCGTACTTAACGTACCAATTGCCTATACCTAGCCAAATTCCACTTTCATTTTTGTCAGCAAATATAACTTTGTTGTTCATAGTGAAAACAAACTTACATTTGCGGTATTTGAAAATCCTACTAATATTATAAATGTGAAAGTTTAGATGTTTGGATGTTTAGATGTTTGGATGTTTGTTACTCAATCACGCCGAAAAGGCTGAACAGATTTGACTGAAATTTGGAACATAGATACTTTGTAGCCTGGAGAGGAACATAGGCTACTTTTTATCCCGGAAAATATCACATTCCCGCGGGATAACGTTCGTGTAGTACATGCGGGCGAAGCCGCGGGCGGAAAGCTAGTGTGTTATATCTCAAAAACTGCTTTCTATGTCTTGTTCAAACCAATTTTGGTTGAAAGTTATTATTAAGATCTACAACATATATTTTTTGTAGATTTTTCAATTTCTTATTTTTAAAGTTAGAGGGGAGGGACACACATATTACCACTTTGAGAGTGGTAAAATATCTTTAAAAATATTGACTTGGATAAAAAATGATAAAAGAAACCTAAATATCATTTTTAAATACCTATCTAAAGACACCCCACACTAATATGTTTTATGTTGTTTTTTTTTCAGTTTCAGTTCCATGTAAGTAAGTGTATGGGGAGGCCGCTTAATTTTTTTTCTATAATAATCCTAAAGCGGTTCACAGAATATATCTACCTACCAAGTTTCAAGTCTGTAGTCGTAATAGTTTTGGAATAAAGTGGCTGTGACATAGGTACGGACGGACGGATGGACAGATGGACAGACAGACAGACAGACAGACAATGAAAATGCCTATCAATAAGTTAGTTATCAACTTGTGATGATAATGGTACAACTCCTAAGTGGAATGCTGGTAAAAATACTTAAAATCAGATTCGACATTCCCTGGAACTCAATTATTATGGAATCCTTATAATCAAAAGAGTCGCCGTGAAAGTCTTGGAAATTGAAAGGTGGTTCTGCGTAAGACTCGAGCGTTATCCCTTTACCAGCTGGAGGGTGTTCTCCTGCCGCCCAGCTGTCCGTGTCGACTTTCCCGATACTTAAAATATGGCGTGTCATTTTCCTCGACTCCCGTTACTCGTTTGTTGAAGATTTGTTCGACGGTTGTTTAGTGGAAATCATTTTTGTAACCCGATGCTTCTTTATTACGGAAATACGGATACGGCTCGATGAAAAAGCAGCCTTCAAATTTTATTCACAGATTGATTGATGTATGATAGCCATACAAATTGGAAACACAAAAGTACTTGTATAAAACTAGAGCGTAAATTAGGAAAATGTGTTTTATCGTCGGAATTTAGCTTTTTATTAGTTTTGGATTTTGACCTATGCTGTAATAAATAAGAAAAACCTGGATTTTCATAACTATGATTTTTAAAGATTCAACAAGACCAACCAGAGTTTAGAAAAGGGAAAGTTTAAGCTTAAAGCTAAGTTAAGTAAATGCTATTTTTCTTTCCCTATTTCTGTTTGTTCTCTCTGCTATTGTTTGCCTATTTAAATATGTGTCAGAGATTTCTCCTCCCCTATAAAGAGGATGATAAAAGCCTGCAATGTCAACACGGTATACAAAGTAATCCCTCAGTTTTATTCTTTTTACTTTACCCGCTTTTTTCGGAGACGGAAAAATTCGGCAATAATAGAAGTTAGGAGTTTTCAAAATTTTACTGACTTATATTCTAAAACTTTGTATCAATTCTTTTACTCTTTCGGTATCACGATATAGTCAGCAGTTATATATATATACATATATATATATGTATAATATAGATAATGTAAGAACAAAGTTAGCTTTTTTGCTGTCTAAATTAGTTATAGTTAACGAAATAACAAACAGCAGCTTGGAAAGTTTTCTTAACGATATAAGCAAACTGTATTTTTTTTACTATTTCATAAAAAAAAAATATTGCATTGCACCGATACCCTCTTTATTGGTAATTGGTAATTTAGTTGTCAATGTAGGTATCACCACCAATCACCAGTCTTAAGAAAAATTAAATTAAAATCTACGTGTTTGGAACATAATGTAATAATTTAACGAACCCAAATAAGATGAAGTAATCCAAATCTATTTCATGCATATTTGCCTTCATAAGTAAGAGGAAACGAGAATATTTCGCCGGCCCATTAAATTACCATCAAATTTATCGCGCCGTAATTAATCACTAAATGCAAATGCTTTTAAAAATAACTCGGCAATATCCAATTTAAGTTTAATTTTCATACCATAAATTTGGTTTGGCTCAGGGGAGCCGGATGGAGCTACAGCGACTCAGTAAAATTGCACTGGACATTTTTATCCCTTTGTATTGTAGTTGGAAAATTTAAGAGGATCCTTTCAGTCTTTGTAATTTTGTAACTCGTTGTGATTGTCGGCCGCTCGCTGCGGTCGGCGGAGCCCCCTCGTAAGCCACTTATAAGTATCATAAACGGCTGTTATAAACGGGGCCCGTAACAGCAGGTTGATTCTCTAAAATTCGATCACCAATCTTCATATGATTCCGATGTTCTTTTTCTCTTGCCTTTGTAGAATTTTTTAATATTATTTTTATGCATTCACAATGCAATTTTTGTAAGTGTAGGAAAAGTAGTAGTCGTGTAAGCCTTTCGGTAGCTTAGTTGGTCAGAGCATCGGGCCGGATCCCCGGAGGCGCGGGTTCTAATCTCGCGTGAAAGCTACTTATAGGGCTCGTGGTTTTTTACCTCAGATCATATAAAACTATACTAGTTTTCTTACTATCACATTTTTCCTATGTCTTTGACTTGTGTTTTTTTTATGAAGTTGACATAAAGACTCATATTATTTTTACTTTTTTGCAATTTTTATTATTGTAAACCCTCGACGTTTCACTGTTCGGGCAAATGTTCTGTGGGTTCGAGTCCCATCGGAGCTAGTTATGAGACGGGTCGATTTTTCTAATACTTCATTTTCAATAATAAAGACTCATCTTTGATTGCAAAGTGAAGTTGGAGTGACTGTGGAATTTACGTACAGAATCGCAAACCAGAATCGATTCAAACGTTTGAATGTTGAAGTATTTATAGATTTTAAATAAGTGCAAAGAGAGCATTGAACTGGACTGACTATTAATTCACTTTTCTCGGGAATGTATTAATTCCAATCACTCTACGATCCTCTCTTGAACTGTAATCGTTCCAGTTTCTAGCTGATAATCTTACACAATTGTCCATTTGCGATACAGACACGCAATTTTATACACTTTACACTCTAGTACTGTTTTGCTTCAGGGATTTTAGAAAATAAACATAAACCGCCCCTTCCAACCCCTCGTGAAAATTAAGTTTCGGCAAACAATTTTTGCTCCGGGAACAAACTTTACATCTTCGCTCTCCTGCGCCAGATTTACTGTTTTTTTTTGGTTTTATTAAGGTTTTGACAGAAAACAAAAGACGAATCCCTTTAAAGATCACTCTTGCGTCTGTCCGTCCGTCCTGGTGGTACAGCCAATTTGCTCCAAAAGTACTGGACCAAATGAGTTGAGGTACTCTTCTGAAGCTATAATAAAAAAAATACAGTAAATAGTTCTTAACTTAAATATAACATGAAAACGTATAAGAAATCTCTGGTATTACAAGGAAACGGTAAAGCACTCGATATTCCAAATGAACTTACTTTTACAGGTGGTAAATATATTTTCCCATACATTTAGTATGGCAGAATATATTTTTCAATTACAGTTTTAAATTTGTAGACTTAAAATACTCTTTAAAACATTCGGGTCTCTTTTGAAGCGCAAATTAGAATACAAAATATTTTTTTACAAACTGTGTGTACCGAACTTACGTTTACCTTTAATTTTTTCTTTTAAACACGTACCAAATAATGTTTCTGACGGAACCCTGGCAACCACTTGTCCGATTATTTAAACATGTCTTAAAAATATAATTTGATTAGCCAGATCTTACAAAATAATAATATGTTATCTAATAAAGAATAAAGTATTTTTCAATATTTCTATTTATTGAAAGCAATCTGGGTAAACTCTCCGGTTTTATCAACTTGTACAAGTCATTTCCTTTATAATAAACTTTGTTTTTGAAGCTTCTTGGATTGTTAACAATACAACGTTCACTATTATGTAATTTCAGTAACTATTTTCACATTTTGACTAATATTGTATGAAGATATACGATAGTAATCTTGCTTCTACGATTGCTTCTAGGTAATTTTATCTTTATTAAGAGAACTGCCAGACAACACAACAATCCATGATTCAAACTTCGATTCAGCGTTTTACCAATGCAAACTTACATCTTTACCATTTTTACAGATGTAACCATAAATCCCAATTTTAAAGTGAAAAGTGAACATTACAATATAACTTCCACCGGGATTTACGTACGAGAAATATTTTGAAAAGTTTAATAAACCGTCGCATCGTTACGGCACACGTGACTTAGCTGCTGCATTCAAATTTAAATATGAATAAGTCGGCATCGCATCGCTCCGGGCTAATAATGTGCGATTTTTCCGCGCACCTGCTCCCGCGCTAACGACGCCCGCGCTAGATCCGATGCACCGATGTGAACTAACTAATTAACATCACGTTACACGCGTCTTGCACGATCTACGGATCTAAATAACGAAAATACAGAATAAGTTAAATCTTGCTGTCATTTGTTTACGTATTGACAAGCTAACGTAACGGCTCGTTGGCACGACGACGTTTGACAAATCGCGTTTTTCACGAATCGTGTTTATTTTACGGCGGTAATGCTTTTTACGATCACGAATTGTGAAAATTTACAGATACCTACGTCTTTTCTATATTTTAGAGTTTCGTGTTTTATGACGAATAGTAGCCTAGCCGTAATAGTGAAACGGATAGGAAACGGTAGGCGAAAAGTAAGGCGTTATACCTAATTTTACTAGCTGAACTTATCACCATATTACTTATGACCTTAGATCATATAATATATTATATGTTCTAGCTTATGACCCATTAAATTGGTGCCAAGGTATGGATTATTATGGATAATAGACACGAGGATAAATGAACTTAGAAGATGTAATGACAAAGTGACAAAGGCAACTAATAAAACCTGAAAATAGTTATTATCATTGTATAAGAAAATTGAAACTTCTTGTTTAGTTGAAATTTGTTTCCGGTTATATTAAATAATATATAAGAGTAAATGTAACTAATTAAATTAAGTATTCTCTATTGTGATGGAAAAGGACCTTACTAATGTGTAAAGTTTATTTTTCAATTTGACGACTCTGTTTAAAATTAACATGGAGAAAAAGATTGCCCTTGACGAGTTGCTTGTTTCTTGCCGGTTCTTCTCGCGAGGTCTCCCGCCGGCGCTGTAGGATATGCGAACCGAAGGCGTAGCTTCTTTGACGTTCTTAAGTGTTGTAACCATAACCTACATTTAATAAAAAAATGTTTTTTTTTAAATGGACTTCCTAGTAAATGTAGTATCCAACTATCCGTTCTATAATACACTCGAGAGCAATGAATCCGGGTCACTTAAAGAAACTTATAAATCTCGGAAACTAAGAATGCTAGTTTACTTAAATAAATTGTAAATACTCCTTATATGGAAGTAACAAAATTTATTTGTAACTACATTTTATTTACAAAAAATTACATATTAAAGAAAAAAAGCTGCTAATCTCGCCTTAAAACAAATAATCTCTTCTTTTATTTTAAAACCACGTTTTTAAAACAGATTAGAAATATTTTTCAATAGAGTACTCGTCAAGACGATTCAAACGAGCCCAAACTCGATGGGGTTGCATGGTTTTAATATTGAGTTCCTATAGCATGGCCTTCGGCTTCATCATCAGACCCTGAACTTTGTCTCCCGTCAAAGTACGTGCCATGACAATTCTAACGAGCCCAAAGACGATGGGGTAGCACGGTTGCATCAATGAGTTCCTGTGGCGTTTTTCCGGCTCCATCATTAGATCAGCTCAATGACACAGTAATATTACATTGTCATCCAGTTCTGACCTATGTTCAAAGTTTTAATTCTCTAGCTCATCGGGAAGCTAGTATAAAATCGTAAAAATAAGTTTTTAGTAAAATAGTAGATTGTATTACAAGGGAGCAAAATAATATATTTACGGCGAGGGTGCTATTTTGAATCCAGACCGCAGTGAAGGATTCTAGAGTAGAATCTCGAGCGCAGCGAGGGATTCTAAAGTAGAATCCTGAACGCAGCGAGGGATTCAATACACGCCGCCCGAGGTGAAAATAATTTTGCGGCCGAGTAATACACTCTGCTTTTCATCCCCCTCTATAAGAAAAGCAGTAAAGACAACTCAAACTACCTACCTTTCTTTGTCGTTCGGATACATCATAGCGCTAGTCGGGCAAGAAAAAAATAATAATTTTGAAATAAACAAAAATAAAATAAAAAAATATATGTCCATCAGATTTCTTATAAGTATCTCCGGGGATGCCGTAGGGAGGGTTGAAAATTTTGTTAGATTTTAGCTACGACTCACCGTTTACGAGATATTCTCAATTTTATAAAATTCCGTTTTTGAAAATTTCTCGGTCCCGAAAAAAGTCCCGGCCCCATACAAAATCAGTTGAATTTTTTTTAAGTACTGCACACCCTTTGCTACACTCCAACCAATGCTTCTTTAATTATGTTCTAAATTCAAATCTCATCGTTTTGGACTCTGTTATGAAGCTGTTCAAAATTCAAATCTCATTTTCATCCCATCGATTCGAAAAGCGATGGTTGTTTATCTAATAACAGGGTCCAAAACGATTCATTTTTTACCTGTTATGACAAGAGGGTATAAATGAGATTTGAATTTTGAACAGCTTCATAACAGGGTCCAAAACGATGAGATTTGAATTTAGAACATAATTAAAGAAGCATTAGTTGGAGTGTAGCAAAGGGTGTGCAGTACTTAAAAAAAAAATCAACTGATTTTGTATGGGGCCGGGACTTTTTTCGGGACCGAGAAATTTTCAAAAACGGAATTTTATAAAATTGAGAATATCTCGTAAACGGTGAGTCGTAGCTAAAATCTAACAAAATTTTCAACCCCCCTACGTCATCCCCGGAGATACTTATAAGGAATCTGATGGACATATTTTTTTTTATTTAATTTTTTTTTTATTTCAAAACTCATTTTTTTTTCTTGCCCGACTAGCGTAATGATGTATCCGAACGACAAAGAAAGGTAGGTAGTTTGAGTTGTCTTTACTGCTTTTCTTATAGAGGGGGATGAAAAGCAGAGTGTATTACTCGGCCGCAATAGTTATTTGTTATACAAGAGAGCAAAATCAGTTTTCGCTGCGAGTGCTGAATTTAAATCACGAACTAGCGAAGTAGTCTAAAATTGAATCACGAGCGTAGAGAGTGATTCAAATATAGACTACTGAGCACAGTGAGTGATTTAAAGGCACGAGACATCAGAAAATTTTGCTCTCGTGTTAAACATACAACTTTTCACCTCTACCAGCGAGAAAAGTGTTACAGGTCAGAAAAACAACATTGAAGGCAACATTTAACAATAAAGAAAACATCAAAATTAATCATTAAGAGTGAAATTGGTGCAATTATGCAAGTTGAAGGTAACGTTTGCATTGCGTTCAAAAACTGCACTGCATGTAATTTTTATGAAAACCAAACATGATATTAGTAAGCGATATAATGTTCACTTCATATTATTTATTTTAAATATTGCGTGTTTAATAAAAAGCAGTAGTAGTACAATCGTATTTATATAATTTGTTATTAGAATTCATTAATTTTTCTTATTTTATATTTATATCATGCATGCGACCTCATTTCGTCCATACTCTTTATTTCGAACCTTTGGTATCCGTGTATTTCTTTTTTAAGCTTTATATTTCATGTCCATCGACATAAAGCTATCTATCTATCCTTTTTGCTCATATTAATTTTAAAAGTCTTTTCCTTGTCACTCTATTTCTTTTTTCTTAATTATTTCAAAAGTTGGTGTAAGAAATTAAAAAAGCACTTTGCCTCACGCTCGCAGCAAAAATCGATTTTGCTGCGAGTTTTTAGGCGCCAAAAGCGCCCTTTTAGAGTTGGAGTGGTGAAAAATTATTTTCATCCCATCGATTCGAAAAGCGATGATTGTTTATCTAATAACAGGGTCCAAAACGATTCATTTTTTACCTGTTATGACAAGAGGGTATAAATGAGATTTGAATTTTGAACAGCTTCATAACAGGGTCCAAAACGATGAGATTTGAATTTAGAACATAATTAAAGAAGCATTGGTTGGAGTGTAGCAAAGGGTGTGCAGTACTTAAAAAAAAATTCAACTGATTTTGTATGAAAAATTTTCAAAAACGGAATTTTATAAAATTATCTCTTAAACGGTGAGTTTTTTTTTATTTCAAAACTGCTTTTCTTATAGAGGGGGATGAAAAGCAGAGTGTATTACTCGGCCGCAAAATTATTTTCATCTCGGGCGGCGTATATTGAATCCCTCGCTGCGTTCAGGATTCTACTTTAGAATCCCTCGCTGCGCTCGAGATTCTACTCTAGAATCCTTCACTGCGCTCTGGATTCAAAATAGCGCCCTCGCCGTAAATATATTATTTTGCTCCCTTGTAATACAATCTACTATTTCACCTCGGGCGGCGTATATTGAATCCGTCGCTGCGTTCAGGATTCTACTTTAGAATCCCTCTCTAGAATCCTTCACTGCGCTCTGGATTCAAAATAGCGCCCTCGCCGTAAATATATTATTTTGCTCCCTTGTAATACAATCTACTATTATACCCTCTTGTCATAACAGGTAAAAAATGAATCGTTTTGGACCCTGTTATTAGATAAACAATCATCGCTTTTCGAATCGATGGGATGAAAATTTCTTTTTATTGTCATATTGTATTGTCATCTAAACCAAACGTGTATACAAAATTTCAGCTCCATCGGACACTGGAACGTGGGTCAAATATAGCTTGCAAGATTTGACCCGAACGGACGTAGAACATACACTGCAAGTTAAAGAAAAGCTTATAAAATAGGAACATTTTAGAACAACATTAATTTTTGAATTTTAATACTTCGTATTGCCTCCTCGTGCTTCCATTACTGCGTTTACGCGGTTTGGCATGCTGTACACCAAGTTCCTTATACGATTTTGGGGAGTATTCTCCCATTCCTCAGTGAGAGCAAGTTTGAGCTCACGAAGCGTGATCGGGGGAGGGTTTCGTTGTTTTACGCATCTCCCTAGCTCGTCCCAAGCATGCTCGATCGGGTTGATATCCGGGCTGCGTGCTGGCCACTCTATAAGAGTAATGTTCATCTCTTGAAGTCATTCACAATCCAACCTGTATGAGGTCGGGTATTGTCATGCATAAAAATAGCATCCTCACCCAAATTGACCATAAATGGACAAACGTGTTTTTTAAGGATTTCTTCCACATATCTCACGCTAGTTAAAGAGCCGTTTTCTATGAACACCAGTTCTGTGCGACTCTCAGAAGAAATTCCGGCACACACAATTACCGACCCACCACCGTAGGCTACTTTTTCTTCGATGCATACTTGCTCGAATCTTTCCCCTGGTCTTCTATACATTCTGTGTCTTCCATCGTGCTTGTAGAGCATAAATTTTGATTCGTCGGAGAACATCTTTTGACCAATCTTCAATAGACCAATCTGTGAGTCCAATTTAAGTGGTTGGGCATACCTTAGTCTTGAAATACGATGCCCGCCCACGGTCCAGTTTAGGGCCGTTTTCTGGTCTAAGTGGTTTCAAGTTAGCTTTAACAAGTCGTCGTCTTACTGTCCATGCGCTTGGGTTACTTCCTCCAAGGCGTCGAAACTGATTTGTAAGTTCAGTTCCTGTGAGAAAGCGATTACGAAGCATTGTGTTCACCAAGTATCGATCTTCTCGTTCTGTGGTACACCTGGTTCTGCCTGTTCCTGGTCTACGTAGGCTAGAGCCAGTTTCCTCGTAACGTCGGAGAACTCTTTGTGTCCTGTAGTCCTGGCTGTATCGTGCTGTCTCCGGCCGGTTTCCAGCATTGTGAGAACTCTGGTGCATTCTTTAGGTGTAAGGGACATAATTACAGCTTGAATAATAATTATTGAACACTATCAACATGGTTTATACACTAATAAATGTCAGATTAGAAACAATAGCAAAAACAAATGCAGATAGTTAAATCTTCCAAAGTCTCCATTCTTCAAATTTTATTTGTTTATGACATAACTTTACAATAACTAAAAATTTTATTTAAATTTTTACTTTTTTGCATTCACAATGCAATTTTTATTATTGAAAAATGGAAAATAAAGTATTTAGAAAAAATCTACCCGTCTCACAACCAGCACCGATGGGACTCGAACCCACGACGTGGGTTTTCAATAACTTAGAAGTTTTAACACCTTCATTTAAGGAGTAAGTATTTAGCTGTCTATTAAACACAATTTGATTCAATAAGCTAGCATTCTTTATAGGTTTCTTTAAGTGACCCGGATTCATTGCTCTCGAGTGTAGTTTCTTGACTGCTGACCTAGGTGTTATTGTTGATCGAAGCTGCTGCAGCTTACAAGGGATTGATATGTCAAAGTAGGAAAACTTAGTCAGCTTGCATAAAAAATTTACTTGAAAAATGAATGTTAATAGTATGTTTTTTATGTGTATATCCCTGTGTTGTGTTGTTAATGTGTATACCCAGTGTTGTTTTGTTTATGCACCAAATAAACGATTTCTATTATATTCTATTGTAAAAACATTTTAAAAAGATGAAATATCAATTTCCTTAATAATAAATAAATAAAGTCAATTTCTAACGGAAATACGAGTATAGTTTGAAACTGTGACGGCCCATCAACTTCAACAGATAACAAGTGTTGCTTAGCCCCGACTTACGTTAACGAAACGAACATTTGTTTTCGGGTAATTCGACTCGCAGACTCGCACAAATTGACGTCACTCCGCCCGCCCCTTGTAAAAACTTTTGATTCATATCGTTTGCGAAGAGCTTCTTCTTTACCCATTTGTAGTTCGTCACTTTCCTTTCTCTACAAAACTTTCGGGAAAGTTATCTAAATTCGCGTAATATCCCAGTTTTTTATCAATAAGCAAACTTTATTCTTTCTACCCTTTGAAAATAATGTAGGTATAAGCAAATTGACATTTAATGGAGTTCCCATTAGGGATGGTTCTCTCGAAAATTGTACATAATAATGCGAAAGTGGAAAATGAAAATAATAAATCAAATAGGTCCCACCTCGCAACATCAATAAAGTAATTCCAGCCAAAGGAAGCAAGAAGATAACCTACTTACTGATCCGCCGTATTCTATTTGCCTGTAATAATCGCGATGACAATCTTATATTACATAAAAGATTTGCCCTCTTTCGATCGAAATGCGATTTTCTCCCTTCAAAGTTATTGCCGGGTCGTCTCGAATTTTTTCGCCATTGAAGAAGGAACGACACTACTATACGAAATTTTGAATGTATTCGACTGAATAAGAAATTTTGGCACCACGGAGAATGCATAATGCTGAGGTTGGGGTGGCGGGCGAGGGCGGGCGGGCGCCGCGCGCCGCGTAATGGAGCGGGGCCTATCGAAACCGCCGATTAATAGATAACACTCATAAAATTGTTTGTTCAAATAACCGACCCCTTCCATTTACTACTTAACAAACCCTTCAGATTTTTCTTTATTGGAAATAATTCCTGTAATAGACCGACCTTCAACTCAATTCCGAATGGAGTGCTGTCCTATGAAATTTTGTATAATCAATTAACAAAAGTTTAATCGATTAGTAGATCAAATACCAAAACGTTAGGTGTGTTAACATAGAAATACAAACAACGTATTTCAAGACATTATCTTATCATGATCCTAATTCACCAAAACAAACGTGACATCAATTACCTATCTCAAACTTTATTCAAATAGAAATTCGGTCCTTCGTCACCCTCGCACCAAATTGTGCTAATGTGAGTACACATCGAACAATTCGCTAACACTATTCAAACAAAACTGGGCCGATAGGTTCGTACTATTATGAGGCAGTCGCGATGTGCGTATAAACTGTAATGTATGAAGGCGCGGGTGGCGTGACAATTGAGGAGATAACGCTAAAGTGTGCGAATTTGGCAGTCGGCGGGCGGCGCGTTTGTAGCATTAGCGTGGGGAATAAGTTTGTTCATTACGAGAGCGAACAATGCGGTAGGCTCGACGGCAGCGGAGGAAACGTGCGCCGACGCCGGTACAATGGGCCCGCCGCCTTATCACGCCGGAACGCGTCGGCCCGCCGGCACCCGCCGCCGCCCGCCCGCGCCCGCCGCCGCCCGCCGCGCTGCGCCTTGACGTATGAGCGCTGAATAAATGGGAAAACTTTTAGCGGCTCCCGTTATGGGAGAACGAACAATTGGTCATCTGTTGAGCGGGATGCTTAAACATGTGTTAATCTAGTGGTACACTGACAGGAGGGAAGCGAACTCTTTAGCTAATTGTACTGCCCTACTTTCCTTGATATTGCGATGTTGTTTCACTGAGGGCTCAGTCAGGCGGCGGAAAGTTTGAAGAAAATGTATTTCTTGATTTACCTTACCACTCAATCTCCTACTCATTCTCAATAGTGAATAGTTTATGTTGGTAAAAGTTCATTGCATTGTCAAAACTATAGTTATCATAGAACATTTAAGCATAATTCCCCTAAAAACAATATAATTAGGTAGGTACGAAACTGTTTTTGCTGTCATTGACGAAGAATCGTTGACGTGCTGTTTACAAAACGAGGACACCCTAATTAATTAATTGCTCATCCATTTCTTAATTAAGTAATTTGTGGTACTTTTCCTCAAAGTCTCGAAGTTTGTTTTTCCGAAAAAAGTTTGTTTTTACCTGCCATAATTACCAAATTTTATTTTGTCAACTGACGCTTTTTTATGACACAAATTAATATACTTGTATTAAAAAGGAATTTACGAGTATAAAGATTTATTTTGTATTATCGTTTCAAACAATATACTGATTTAAAAATATCATTGTAGTCTATGTATATAACTGAAATAAAAAGAATTATGTAGGTACCTGAGTGAATATTATTTAAACTCAATGTTTTAGTCAAATTATTATGTAATGCATTATGTAAATAAGATTTTAAACTTTACCATGTTTCTTTTTGATTTCCCGATTTTTTGGCGCAGTAATCATGGTGATCATGGCGTGTGCAACTGCCCGTAACTGTATAAATAAACCCCGTTTTCTTAATAATAGTAAATTATTATGTATTTTAGAACTAAGCATCAGTCTTTAACTGTCTTGAACAACGGACGAAACGGCCGCGAAGAAAGAAGATGAAAAATTGTAAAATTAAGAAGAATCCGCACATGATTCGGGTTTCGGGACGATGGAACCGTGCAGTCTGGTTCGTTGTCGACGAAACCTGCAAAATGTGCGGAGCCCCTCCGAGACACCTGGGATTATCGACCTCTACCACCTGAAGATTTAAATTGTATGGCATTAAGTTCTTTTGTCTTGTTGTGTTATGTACTTATGTATAATGTATAACCATCTGACGCTACTCGTATGTGAAAACTTTGGCGTCCTAATATTCAAAATTTCTGATTTTAACTGTACAAAGATTTTGCTTTCAAAGTGAATCTTGCAACTGTGACTGAAATTCCGTCGATCGGATAGTCGGATTACTTAATTCTAGCACTATAACAATAGTTTAAGGAAAACTCATGGTTAATTTAAAAATTAAATTTTGGTATAATATTTTTTTATTGTTCAAAAGAGCATCGTCTCATGATTCCGATATTTACTATTTCGTATTACTTATTGGTTTAACTGAGTGCTAAATAAGTGGATCTCCCCAACCAAGCGAACTATAAGTACTACAAATAAATAAATTGGAGTGTCTGTTTGTAATATTAGAATAACCGCTTTTACTACTTTCATATGATTAAATATACGGCACAAATTTTTTTGTCTGTCTGTCTGTCAGTCTGTTTGTTCCGGCTAATCTCTGAAACGGCTGGACCGATTTTGACGGGACTTTCACTGGCAGGTAGCTGATGTAATAAAGAGTAACTTAGGCTACTTTTTATCCCGATATTCCCACGGGAACAAGAACCACGCGGGTGAAGCCGCAGGCGGCCGCTAGTTTTAATATAAAAACGTTAATTATTACGAACCTCAATTAAAACCTGTAAAGTTTGGTTGTAATGGTATTGTCATCGTTCACTTTAAAAGCCATCCTTTACATTCAGCCAAACTCAATATAGGCAACAGCGAAAATCCCATCGAACCAATTAAACGAATCGAGGAAAGAAATTCAATTAAGATCAACCAGAGTGGTCGTAAATTAGCTCATCCCTCGCAGCTCGCATACAACACATGTCAATTCTGCGCGAACCATTTAGTTTATTTTGAATATGCAAGTGCTTTTTTTTAATTTGACAGGTGAACGAGCACGCCTTACTCCGGCCCATTGTGTTGGGAAAGTATCGAAATTGAACGGACGGCATCGGCAGTCCATTTGGCGGTGAATATGAGAGTCGACAATAGCCTTCCCCATTCGAATCTCTTGCAGAATATCCAAATCATTTTTCCGTGATTCCATTGCGTTTCGACCGACGCTGTACCAGATGATTTTTGAAATATGATAGGTGGTACGGTCATGTAAAGTAGGCATTGTTTTTAAAATATGTTATTTCTTCCGTTTTGGCGTATTCTTTTTAGTTTTGGGAAGGAAACAGCGATTCATATCTTTGATATACCTAAATAAGATTCAGTATAATTTTGTATAATTTCAAATGCTTTCAAATGATTGTACCAACGCGAACTTTAATGGACATATGATGGCTACGAACAGGTGATGAACAGAATAATATAGGTACAGGGCGTCACAGAGTTATAAACATGAAGGGAAAGTGCTCAAAAAATGGAGACAGCAAATATCACTGAAAATAACCATTCCTTTATTCAAGAAACAAAACTGCATCCAAACATATTTTTTTATTCGCTTCCCACAGTCAGGATTCGAACCAAATAACATCCTGTACTTTTATGACATCAATCGATGGGATACCTCATAAGAATTAAATCTCACTAGGAAACACGATAAATTACTTGAAGGAGATAATGAAAGACATCATGGATTCGATGTCAAGTCAAGTCGATGTGTAGGCGCAGATAACCACCAATAGATACCGCATTAGTTTTAGTATCACAGTAGAACGTTAAAACAAGTTAATACAACAAAATAAATCAAAAAAAAATTTACCTTTGAATTATAGTTTTTAAATTTAAGTATAATAGCGTTAAACTTATTTCGTATTAAATCCTTTATGTCATCATTTAAAAAAACTTAGTACTTTAGAAAAGAAACTAACAATAAACTTGGAGGCACTAATAAATTTACATTTTTCACAAAATCGAGTGAACAAAAAAACGAATCTCAATTGGTCTGGACCATCCCGCGGCTGCCTCCTCATCCGACTCCATCATCTCCCGGCGCCCAGCTCATCACTTTAGTCACTTTGCACTTGGTCAACATCTCCAACTCGATAGGTACAGCCGTAGAATGTTCAATAATTTTGAGGAACAGCGACGTTTTATAAGTTTTTTATTTAATGAACGTATAGAGTCTTATTTTAAGACTAATAATAATATTGTAAACTAATGTATGTAAGATAAGTCCAGGTCGTCACAGCGCGGTAGCATTGCAGCCCTTGATGGACACGCTGGAATAAAGGCCGAGACTGGAGGTCGAGGCATTCGATTGTGTTGATCACCAAACACTATTAAGGAAGTTAAAACATTATGGTGTTTCTGAAATGTCAGTTACCCTTATGCATTCATATCTGTATGAAAGAACTCAGAAGGTAGTTATTAATAAAACTGAGTCTACCGGAGCTCCCATTACTATGGGCGTACCCCAAGGATCAATATTGGGCCCGCTGTTGTTTTTAATATACATAAATGGCCTTCCTTACTACGCGAAGAATTTATGTGAGACAGTGCTATTTGCCGATGATACATCTCTAGTCTTTAAAGTAGATAGAGATGATGACTGTTCTGACGAAGTAAATAGTGCTCTTTCAAAAGTGTCACATTGGTTTAATAGTAATAATTTATCATAAAACTCAAAGAAAACTAAGTGTTTAAAATTTTCGTTACCTAATCTAAGACAAGTTGATTTTCATATTAGATTAGACGGCGATATGGACGAATTCATTAACAATACAAAGTTTCTAGGTATTATATTAGACTCGCGACTACAATGGGATCCTCATATCGAAACCTTGGCGAGTAGACTCAGTTCGGCCGCATTCGCAGTTAAGAAAATAAGGCTCTTAACCGATATTGAAACGGCTAGAATAGTCTATTTTAGTTGTTTTCATAGTGTTATGTCCTACGGCCTTTTGTTGTGGGGCTCAGCCGCTAACATCCAAAGTATATTCGTGCTCCAAAAAAGGGCTATTCGCGCCATGTACAACCTCCGATCGAGAGATTCTTTAAGAGATCTATTTAAAGAAATAAACATTTTAACTGTTGCAGGACAATACATCTATGAAAATATAATTTATGTGAGAAAGTATTATAATACATTTGTAAAGCAGAGCGATATTCATCGCTTTAACACAAGAAATAAAGATAAACTTGTCGTTCCCAAGTTTAGGCTAGAAAAATCCAGAGCCTCATTTCTGGGGAAAAGCATAGCCTTTTTTAATATTTTTTTAATATATTTTAATATGATGTTTAATTATAATAGTTTAATATGATGTATTTTTATACTAAGCAATTGTTGTATTAGTAACGATATGTATTTTTTTTTTGTAAATGTCGTTACCTAACTAAGAAACGCTGGCAAGTTTCTTGCGCCCATTCTTCTTGTCAGTTAAAAAAGTCTTTAATGGGTGGCAGGAAAATATTGACGATTCATAAGTACATATTTATTATGTCTAAGTGAATAAAGAATATTTTTATCTTATCTTTATAGTGCGGACAGCAAGGGCTCAATGATGACCAAGCTTGAAGGCCGTGAGCGTAGTTAAGCTCAGCTTGAGGCCATGGTTCCGTTCCCACTTTATATCACATTCCCGGGGGATAAAATCGTGTAGTCCACGCGGGTGAAGCCGCGGGTGAAAGTTCAAATAGTAGATTGTTTAGCAAGGGCTGTATGGCACCCATAACAGTCGAGTGTTTTGGCGCACGAACGAAGTAAGGTCTCAAACTATCGGCGCCCTCACTTCGTTCGTACGCTGTTACGGGTCCATACTCCCGAAGTAAACACTCTACTTTTCATCCTACTATATCCTACTTAATCTATACATCTATATCTATACTACAAATAAATAAAATTGGAGTGTCTGTTTGTAACAAAACCGCTTTTTACTACATGCATATGATTATATATACGGTACACATACCAAAATGACATTTTTTACAATTTTTGTTTGTCTGTCTGTCTGTTTGTTCCGGCTAATCTCTGAAACGGCTGGACCGATTTTGACGGGACTTTCACTGGCAGGTAGCTAATGTAATAAAGAGTAACTTAGGCTAACTTTTTATCTCGGAAAAATATCACATTCCTTCGGGATAGCGTCGTGTAGTTTATTATCAATGCGAAAGTTTGTGGGTATGGATGTATGGATGTTTAATACTTTTTCACGCAAAAACTGCTGAAAGGATCTGGGTCTGGAATAACACATAGGGTACTTTTTATCCCGATATTTCCACGGGAACGGGAACCACGCGGGTGAAACCGCGGGCGGCCGCTAGGAATAATATAATAATCATCATCATCATCATCATCATGTCAGCCGAACGACGCCCACTGCTGGGCATAGGCCTCCCCCAAGGATCTCCACAACGATCGGTCCTGCGCTGCCCGCATCCAGCGGCTTCCCGCGACCTTGACCAGATCGTCGGTCCACCTTGTAGGGGGCCTGCCCACGGAACGTCGTCCGGCACGCGGTCGCCATTCGAGAACCTTTCCGCCCCAACGGCCATCGGTTCTCCGCGCTATGTGTCCCGCCCACTGCCACTTCAATGATGCAATCCTTCGAGCGATGTCGGTCGTTTTAGTTTTCCTGCGGATCTCATCATTTCTGATTCGATCGAGCAGGGAAATACCAAGCATCGCTCTCTCCATTGCTCGCTGGGTGACTTTGAGCCTTCTTATGAGACCCATAGTAAAAGACCACGTCTCACTTCCATAGGTCATCACTGGCAACACACACTGGTCAAAGACTTTTGTCTTGAGACATTGAGGTATTTCGGACGCGAATATATGCCGGAGCTTCCCAAACGCTGCCCATCCGAGCTGGATTCGACGAGAGATCTCTTTCTCAAAGTTGGACTTACCTAATTGGATTGTCTGTCCCAGGTAGACATAGTGGTCAACAACTTCGAGTGTAATGTTCCCAACATTAACTGGAGCGGGTGCAACATGGGCATTGAACATGATTTTCGTCTTGTCCATGTTCATCTTAAGACCCACTCTTTGCGAAGCAATACCGAGATCTTCGAGCATTGTGTTCAGGTCTTCCAAGGTCTCAGCCATAAGAACTACATCATCGGCAAACCGTAGGTGTGTTAGGTACTCGCCATTAATGTTGATGCCGCATCCTTTCCAATCCAGCAGCTTAAAAATATCCTCCAACGCAGCTGTGAACAGTTTGGGAGAGATGACATCTCCCTGTCTCACACCTCGCTGTAGCTGGATAGGATTAGAGCTTTGGTTCTGTAATCGGACCGACATGGTGGCGTTTTGGTATAAGTACCTCAGCACCTCGATGTACCTGTAGTCTATTTGGCACCTCTGGAGAGACTGCAGCACCGCCCAAGTCTCAATCGAATCAAAGGCTTTCTCATAGTCCACGAACGCCAAGCAAAGTGGCAAGTTATACTCTTCGGTCTTCTGTATAACTTGCCGCAGCGTATGAATGTGGTCTATGGTACTGTAGCCTTTTCGGAACCCGGCTTGTTCGGGAGGTTGGAAGTCGTCGAACCTGCGAGTAATATAATAATAATAATTAATAATTAATTAATAATATTTATAAATGTGAAAGTTTAGATGTTTGGATGTTTGGATGTTTGGATGTTTAGATGTTTGGATGTTTGTATGTTTGTTACTCTACTACTCAATCACGCCAAAACGGCTGAACGGATTTGGCTGAAATTTGGGACACAGATACTTTGTAGCCTGGAGAAGAACATAGGCTACTTTTTATCCCGGAAAAACGTCACATTCCCGCGGGATAATGTTGTGTAGTCCACGCGGGCGAAGCCGCGGGCGGAAAGCTAGTTTTGAATATGAGGAAAGTAAAAATAAACACAAATATGTAATCTAAAAAATATTTTTCCTATGGCCGCGGAATTTTGGATGGACTCATAGAATACTTAACGTTATTGTAATTTTTTTCTATTTTAGGGAAGGCAAGGGAAACTAAGTCTATACAGCCTTATTTGGTGTTTGTCCCGTACTCTATGCAATTCCATGGTTTTTTATGTTACAAATAACTTATTTGGTTTATTCTGTTTCTAAAACGCATTCTTTAAAAAACAATGGTTTATATAATATAATAATAATTTCTCTTTTTGTATGGTGTCTACGATTTTAATAATTTCATATAAAGTAGCAAAACAGGCTGTATAGACTTCTGTGCCTTTGCCCACATACCTTTGGTAAATAAATGTCCAAAGACTCTTTATTTACAGATTTTGACACGGCCCCTCGTTCCTTTTTTAATTTTATTACAGCCCTAGGGCCGCAACATACCACTTTCAACCCGCATTTTAGGCAAGTTATGAGTTACTTTCAGAATATGAGACATGAAAAAACTATTTCAATTCCAAAGCATATTTGGTTCCAGTATGAGCAGAATGCTACTAAACTTCTGACATTTACAACAAAGAAATGTAAATTTTCTAAACTACTCCTCCAATTGAGTAACCATACCGTATCAATTACAGGCAGTATTGACCTACGATTACGTCTTGATGCGACAGCGGCACAGAGCCTGGCGAGGGGGTAATAATAGTCCATATCAATCCAGATCAGTATGAATGGGCTCATTAGGCCGCGGACGATCACCATTTGCATGACGGACAATCGCCACAGAGTGCGTTAGCTAATGCGACCATTTGTTGCGGTACATTGTCCGAAAACTATGAACGATCACAACTGTGATATTTCAAATAGTAGGTACCTACTCGTATTCGAAACTGTTTTTTTTTATGAAAAATATTAGATTTTCCCGCAATCAAACTTTCAGAATTTACTTCACATGCGCTTGAGCAATGATGAATGATGATCATCAGAAAAAGACTTTTGTGGTAAGTGACAAGAAACTTTTGTTGGCAAGCGTGAAGCTGTGCAGGCTGTGATTTTCTCTAAGCTAAAAGTAATAAGAAGCAATGAGCACTGGTACGGAATCGCGGACAATAATAATATAATGTAAACAATTACTTTAGGTGTGGCGATGAAATCAGCACTCCAGTTTTTTTACTACCAAGTACAGAGACATAAGTGGAGAACAGAACAGTGTTGATGTGACCACAGCTTTATGTAACTACTGCATGTGGTTGCGCCGTCATCGCTTATAAATTACGAAATGGTAACTGTACTTTCGGTAAGCTGCTGTGATAAGAGTTTAAAAACAAACAGGATAATGTGCCCGTAGTATAAGTTTTTATGTCAAAAAATGCAAACTATTTCGTTTCCGTATTTACGTCAATTTGTATGAAAACTGTATTAGCGCCTCTAGCGGCGAGTAGCGCGCTTATATAGTTTTCATACAAATTGACATAAATACGCAATCGAAAAAGTTTGCGTTTGCTTGACATAAAAACTTACACTAGGGGTACTGAGCACTAAAAGTGACTACTAGTTGTTGCATTTGGTCGAGACTAGGATTTGATTTGATCGAATCATTCGCACATTTAAGTTAGGGAATTAAAAAGACATTGATTTAAAGCGGCAGTTGTATATTGTAGAATTGGTAAGTTTAAAATTACAAAATGCATGTTTAAGAACAAGTTCAGCAGTAAAATCTGAGCAGTAAATTAAATAGAAATAATTAGTAAGACATACTGAAATAGGCAGTTAAATAAATATTGAGCAGTAATATGACTGAATGGGCAGTTGAGAAATCGAAATTAGTCAATAAGAAATCTCATTCTAAACAGTCCTTAAAAAATAAGACGGTAAAATGTACACCTTGTTTATTTGTATGCCCGTCCGTCCGTCCGTATGTCACATCCACTTTATTCCGAATCTTATAAGACTACACTGTTGAAACTTGGTAGGAGATGGATTCTGCAAACCGCATTACGATTTTTATACCAAATAAAAAAATTATGGGGCAGGGGCTCCCCATAAATGGAACTTAAACAAAAAAAGTTATTCGTCAAACGTATACGATTAGGGTGTTTATAGCTGATAGGACTTGTATAATTAAAATTGTATTAAGTTTTCTCAAACCATTTTTTCACAAAATTATTATTTTGAAAGATAGTCACTTCCGTTCCGTTCAGTGGTACAATGTGAGACCACTCCCCTTCTTACTTTTAAAATAGAAAAGTGAAAAATCTAGAAATAATAATATGCTTACCGTGAACTGCCAAACTATGTAGGTACCTATCTAACTGCCGAACTATGTATCTAACTGCCCATTCCATCATTTTACTGGCTATTCATTTATTACACTGCTTGAATAATTTTTGAGCCTTCATTGTAGGATGAATTAACCGCTAAATTTTCTTTTTATTAAGTACTATTCATGTTTTACTGCTGTATTAAATTTACAACCACCCGAAAATTAAATAACTGTTCAAATATTTTTTCAACTGATCATAATAACATGCCAAATGTTTCAATAACAGTTGGAAAAATTATTTCCCAATTTAAAATGATAGGTATTTGGATTCCATCTACAAAAGGTTTTCATAATTTATCTACCTTTAAAGGTACATTTTTCAAATTTATAAAAGTTAAATAGTTTTTTTTATATTACACACAATGTGTGAGAGGTGCCAAATGTACCGGTTTTGTCCACTTACTGATAGTTAAACTTTTGTAAGTATTGCGAAAAATCAAAACAAAACCCAGGTAAAATAAATATTCTAATGCGCTAGAAACCAGTCAATTGCAAACAACAATTTAATTGTAAAAAAACAAAGGTTTATAAAGTATTTCATCCAAAACAAATTTCTTAAAATTTTCATACAAAACATTTTTTCAAACAGAAAATGGAATTTATTGAAAAAAGATCATATGACATAAGGAATTCTAACGGTTGTTATTATTACCTTAAAATACCTTATTTTAATTGCCTTTATCAAAAATGGCTAAAAGTTGTTTAGAAAACTTTTAGAGCAAAAAGTGGCCAAAACCGGTACAGTGGCCTAACCAGTACGCCTGCCCTATATTATGTCACCGGAAAATAGCAATAATTCTTGTTATTTTCCGGTGACATATATAATATATGCCTTTATCAAAAATGGCTAAAAGTTGTTTAGAAAACTTTTAGAGCAAAAAGTGGCCAAAACCGGTACAGTGGCCTAACCAGTACGCCTGCCCTATATTATGTCACCGGAAAATAGCAATAATTCTTGTTATTTTCCGGTGACATATCCTACTAATATTATAAATGTGAAAGTTTAGATGTTTGGATGTTTAGATGTTTGGATGTTTGTTACTCAATCACGCCAAAACGGCTGAACGGATTTGGCTGAAATTTGGGAAACAGATACTTTGTAGCCTGGAGAGGAACATAGGCTACTTTTTATCCCGAAAAAACGTCACATTCCCGCGGGATAACGTCGTGTAGTCCACGCGGGCGAAGCCGCGGGCGGAAAGCTAGTATAATATAATAATATTATAGTCTATAAGATATTTACTGTATGAGCCATTACTTGTCTGTCTCTGTCTCTGTCTGTCTTACAATAAAACGAACAAATAAAAAAAATGAGAGTTTTAGTCAAAACATGAAGACATTTTTAATAACTATCTCATGTTGTATTTAAATTACAAATAGGAATGTTGTATGTTAAGTTTCAATGTTATTGAACCCAATTATCAGTAGTGATTCTACATCCATCTTCGCAACATACTTCAGGGGTTTATGTACTACAGGCAATCACTAAATGAAAAAAGCACCTACTCACTTGATCGATTTAATAATAATCGGTTATTACCTTCAAAGTGCAAACAACTTATACCATAGAGTGGCTACCATTAGTGATACGCTTCAAACAAAAGAGTGCGTTATGATTTAAGTAGTATATTATTATACTAGCCTTTCGCCCGCGTGGACTACACGACGTTATCTTGCGGGAATATTATATTTTTCCGGGATAAAAATTAGCCTAAGTAGTGACTTACAACTAACATTGGTATGGAGTGATTGGTATGAGGAGCTGGAGAGTGCTCCAGCTCCCCATACCAATCACGTCGACCCGCTGCCTCCGTTTTGACGTCAAAGTCGGACAATCACACAATCTAAAATGCTGAAAACATCATTGTTATGGCGTCTGACTTAGATATTTATCTTTCTAATTATCCAAAAAAGCCGCAGCTTAATGCTTCAGACAAAAAGTTATGATTTATTGAATACCTAGTACCTTAATAAACTAAAATTTGTAAAAGTCCATCTTAGTTTAGTACAACCGCTAGTTCTTACATTTCTTTTATTTTTATTTTATTTTTATTTATTGAGCACTGCCACATGGTACATATTATGACTTATACTACTTATAACAAAATACAAAAAAAATCTGATATGCACCACAATATCGGCGTGCATAGCACTTAAAATATTATAAGTGAGCACTACGGTTTAGATTCTGGATTACAGAGACTAAAATTAAAAGTAATTACCGACTTACTTAAAATAAATAAACAATTTCTTTTAAATCTATTAAAACTATCATTAAAAATGTCTAGATCTTCGATCTTACTATTTAGACTGTTATATTCCTCGCAAATTCGTGCCAATGGAGATTGATGACCAAGGTTAGTTCGCGAAAATGGTAGAGCAAAGAGTTTTCGAATACGGTTTCTAGGATACCTACCAGGCACTTGCAGAGAGATGTTGGACAGCAGATTACCGCAGCGAATACCACTATTAATAATCTTATGGAAGAAAAGTAAGACTAATTACGAAACTTACTATTGACTAGTATCCGACTCTAGTCACTGAAACCCACAGATCACCTGTACATATGTACTACATATGTACAGGTGATCTGTGGGTTTCGCTTCATGGCTACATATTATGTAGCCATGAAGCTCGACTTAATACTGAGGTAACTGGAGAGTGCAGTACGAACAATTTTTTGTGACCACAAATTACACAGTGGCTGTCTTCCGTCTCACCTACACTTTAAAAAATTACGTATGGTCATATCATATGAGACAACTGACAGCCACTACATACTAAATGTCAAATTTGCTGGTGTTCACTTTTTTATTCAGGGTGAGAACTCCAGTTACCTCAGTATTAAGTCGAGCTTCATGTATGTAGCAGTCCTAAAACCTGTCATTTGTATTGAGTGACAGGTTTAACGTTTAGTTATTTCGTTGGAGTAAAGTTCAATTTTGATTCATCATCATCATCATCATTTCAGCCGAACGAATGAAAAGCTTTGAATGAAACCCTTAGTATGTAGTCTAGCTCCATGAATGAAACGGTATATTTTCTTTGAATTTGATAGCTGTCATAGTTGAAAATATTGACACTTTTTTGTTTTATATGAAACCACTTAAGTGGAAATGTTTCAAAATCTATGATAAATATTTTTTCGTAATGACTCTCGAAAACAACTTGTAGATATGGCTCAAAAGCGAGATGGGTCGGTAGTTCTTCAAGAGAGTCTTATCACCCTTCTTGAAGAACAGCATCACATCGCTTCTGCCCCATGCCTTTGGGTTTTGCCCTCGAGGATGACAGAGTTGAAGAGCTTCTGGAGGACCTTAAGTATCGGCTTACCGCCCGCTCTCAGAAGTTCTGTTGTGATTCCGTCATCGCCCGCCGCCTTGTTGTTTTTGAGCTGCTTGAGAGCCATTCTAATCTCGTACAGGCTGACGTCCGGGATATCTTCGGTACCTATAGTGTCGGGTAAGCTTGGCTCTAGGTTCTGGGTCGAATCATATCGCTCGCAGATTCGACGACTTCCAACCTCCCGAACAAGCCGGGTTCCGAAAAGGTTATAGTACCATAGATCACATTCATACGCTGCGGCAAGTTATACAGAAGACCGAAGAGTATAACTTGCCACTATGCTTGGCGTTCGTGGACTATGAGAAAGCCTTTGATTCGATAGAGACCTGGGCCGTGCTGCAGTCTCTCCAGAGGTGCCAAATAGACTACAAGTACATCGAGGTGCTGAGGTACTTATACCAAAACGCCACCATGTCGGTCCGATTACAGAACCAGAGCTCTAATCCTATCCAACTACAGCTAGGTGTGAGACAGGGAGACGTCATTTCTCCGAAACTGTTCACGTCTGCGTTGGAGGATATTTTTAAGCTACTGGACTGGAAAGGATTCGGCATTAACATCAATGGCGAGTACCTAACACACCTGCGATTTGCCGATGATGTAGTTCTCATGTCTGAGACCTTGGAAGACCTGAACACAATGCTCGAAGATCTCAGCAATGCTTCCCAAAGAGTGGGTCTGAAGATGAACATGGATAAGACGAAAATCATGTCCAATGCCTATGTTGCATCCGCTCCAGTTAATGTTGGGAACATTACACTCGAAATGGTTGACCACTATGTCTACCTAGGACAGACAATCCAATTAGGTAAGTCCAACTTCGAGAAAGAGATCTCTCGTCGAATCCAGCTCGGATGGGCAGCGTTTGGGAAGCTCCGGCATATATTTGCGTCCAAAATTCCTCAATGTCTCAAGACTAAGGTCTTTGACCAGTGTGTGTTGCCAGTTATGACTTATGGAAGCGAGACGTGGTCTTTTACTATGGGTCTCATAAGAAGGCTCAAGGTCACCCAGCGAGCAATGGAGAGAGCGATGCTTGGTATTTCCCTGCTCGATCGAATCAGAAATGATGAGATCCGCAGGAGAACTAAAACGACCGACATCGCTCGAAGGATTGCTCAGTTGAAGTGGCAGTGGGCGGGACACATAGCGCGGAGAACCGATGGCCGTTGGGGCGGAAAGGTTTTCGAATGGCGACCGCGAACCGGACGACGTTCCGTGGGCAGGCCCCCTACAAGGTGGACCGACGATCTGGTCAAGGTCGCGGGAAGCCGCTGGATGCGGGCAGCGCAGGACCGATCGTTGCGGAGATCCTTGGGGGAGGCCTATGCCCAGCAGTGGGCGTCGTACGGCTGAAATGATGATGATGATGATAAATATTTAAGAAATCAAAACGCACAGCCTAGTTCTTATGCATTTCAACAACATACCGAAACTTCAAGGGTGGAAAACGTTATCGTAACGTAAGTACTTTGAAGTCGGGCGGGTTTTAACAAAAACATCAAAAACTGTACATGTTTCACGCCCGACTTCAAACTAAGTTATTTGGTGAGGGATTATTTCTTACTTTTTTAACCGACTTCAAAAAAGGAGGAGGTTATCAATTCGACTGTATATTTTTTTTTTTTTTTTTTATGTGTGTTACCTCAGAACTTTTTAGTTAATGAACCGATTTGGATAATTCTTTTTTTATTTAAAAGGTGACGCTTCTCGTGTGGCCCCTTAAAAATTTTATCAAGAACTGGCAAGAAGTTCAGGAGTTATCCTGAATAATGTGTATTCAGACTTTATTTGGGTATATGGACGATTTCATAGTTTCATCAAATTGGGGATAATTTTCAAAAAAAAATGTTTTTCGAATGTTGGTACTTCTGACCTGATCTTACTTTCACCAAGTCAGGACCAGATCAAGTCCCAGGAAAATTGAGAGAAATTCTCAAATATAGGCAAGCCTTATGCGTTCCATTTATTTTTGAATTTCAAAATGAAAATGAAAAATGGAAGCTACAACTCCTTAACGGTTAGGAGCTGGAGAATATTTCTTTAAGTATTAATCGTACGTATGGGCCAATAGTTATATTCTTTCAGGTTATGAGGGTGAGCTGCTGATGAGAGGTGAAACTCCTCAACAGTTAGGAGTTATATTATGATGTTTTATAAATACCATATGCACGAATGGACCTTCAGTTGTATTCCTTCAAGTTATCTAAGTAGCTAAAGATGGAAAGCTGAATTCCGTAACGGATAGGATATTTACAACAATTTATCATAATCACCATGTAGTTTTTTAAGCTACTTCACTAAAAATCGAAAAATAAAACGTTTTTGAAAAAAATTGTAATCGCCTTCAAAACACGGATCTTCAAACAAAAATTAACAAACACTAAAAAACAAAAAAATAATAAGATTTTTTTGATTTAAAGGACGATGATACGTGACTTTTTCTAATTTATCTTGGTACTTACTGAACTGTTTGAAGTCGGTGCCAAGCCAAAAAGAATAAGAACGAAATATACTGAGTGAAATAACTAACATATAAAAAACAACCCGGTCCCAAGCGTGAGGTGTAGGACGTAATTACCTCAATACGTATTAGACGGCACTGACTTCAAACAGTTCAGTAAGTACCAAGATAAATTAGAAAAAGTCACGTATCATCGTCCTTTAAATTAAAAAATCTTATTATTTTTTTTGTTTTTAGTGTTTGTTAATTTTTGTTTGAAGATCCGTTTTGAAGGCGGTTACAATTGTTTTCAAAAACGTTTTATTATGTAATTTTTTGAAGGTGGTTTTATATTTTTATAAAAAATAATTAAAAAACATTTTCTTGTTTTTTTTTCGTTACGTGCGACAAAAATGTAGCCCAAAATTGAAGAATTATCGTGGATTTAACAAATAAATAGTAACATGCGTTCAAACTTTCATATGCCAAAGTACTTATGTTGATATACTTACCATTTCCTATAAGCTATCTTTGATCCTTCTTCCTTTCATATTTTTTGTAAAAATCACAAATCACCATTATGTAGTGGTAAAAATATACCTACGGTTAAGGCGATGATTCCCGAAAATAGGGTATTTTAAATTATGGATTACTCGCAAACCACAAGTACTCAGGAAAAAACATATGTTATTTTACAGTTTTTTATCTAGTGCTTCCGGTCGTTATATTTTCCATTTGTGATATTTTACTATCAAATAAAATTCCAAACATCCGTTTAATAACAATTCAAGTATCATATTACTTGCAGTATACGTGGTTTAAGTTAATGAAAAACATATGAAAATAATTGTCTTTGAATAGCCGAGGGATTCCGGACGTCATAATTTTTTTCATGCCTCATATTCTGAAAGTAACTCATAACTTGCCTGAAATGCGGGTTGAAAGTGGTATGTTGCGGCCCTAGGGCCGTAATGAAATTTAAAAAAGGAATAGGAGGGGGCATGTCCAAATCTGTAAGTATCTCTTTGGACATTTATTTACCAAAGGTATGCAAGCAAAGGCACAGAAGCCTATACAGTCTGTTTTGCTATTATATAAAATAATTTAATATCGTAGAATTATTAATTTAATATCTAAAACATTGTTTATAAACAATGCGTTTTTAGAAACAGATTAAACAAGTTATATGTTACCAAATAAGTTATTTGTAACATACAAAATCAGGCTATTCGTTTCATGGAATTGTATAGAGTACGGTTCAAGCACCAAACAAAGCTGTATGGACTTAGTTTCCCTTGCCTTCCCTAAAATAGAGAAAATGAACAAAAAAATTATAGTCTTTCGAAAATTCCGCGGCCATAGGAAAAATAATTTTTAGATTAATTCTGTTTATTTTTACTTTCCTCATATTCAAAATGAAAAGTAGAGTGTTTACTTCGGGTGTATAGAACTATGGACCCATAACAGTGTCGAACTATCAAAACACTCGACTGTTATGGGTGCCATACATCCCTTGCTAAACAATCTATTATTTGTGCTCGCTCTAAAGTGATGGACCTGTCAACAGTAATGATATACTACAAACAAAACCTTTTTTTGAATTGCTCTTTACCGCTTTATTTAACTTTGGTTCTGCACGCATACAGTGACCGAGCTCGGAATATATCTTTGCAGTGAGAAATATCCAATAAGTTTATAACCTCATTACAGCTTAGAATGTAGTAATTATAAATCTTTTCTTTCACTATAATTGCTAGCATGTTGAATAAAATAGAAATGTTCATTTATGATTGCTTGTAAAAGCTGAAATTTAATACATATTTTCAATACGGCTTGTCTATTTATTTGAAAAAGGAAAAGGCTTAGCCTCCATCATATCTGACGTTAAGTGATGATAAGGCTGAAGGTGGTATCGCACTTCACTCAAACAATGAGGGTCGATGGTCGTTGACAAGATGCAAACGCTTTCGACGCGACTTTATTTTTCGTTTCGTTAGTGTAAGCCATTCGTTTTTCAATAAATTACGGAACTAATTCCGTGTAATAGGTAGGTATTATAGTCGTTTAATTTCATCTATTGCAGCTTGCGTACGACTACTGACTATTTTATCTCCAGCTGCCGGAAGACGTCAATTTCGAAAAATCTTGTCATAGCAATAAACTTAGATAAGATGGTGGTTGTGTAGCAAGCAGACCAACCAAACACAGTTTGTACCTACATTAAGAAACAAACCTGGACAAAATATCTACCGGTGTTTACTGTTTGGTCACGTAGATGGCAAAAAGGCAGTTCCTCTGAAGAAGTGCCCATAACCTGACTTCCATTAAATTTCCACAATAACTTCATGATCCCATATTTCAGCTGCCGGACAATCTCAGTAAGTTCATCTTTTAAAAAATCTTTTCGCAGTCGCTTCCACAAAATTATTTAGACTGAGCACAATTTTCCGCACTTAACTTTTTAAATTGAATAAAAATGCAATTTCGTGCAGATCGCCGGGTGGCGTGGCACAAAACGGCACGGCGGATTATTATTCAGTGAGGACAACTCATTCGCGGGTCGGGCTGTGGGTCGTGTGTGGATGGGGCGGGCCAAGTGCGTGCTCACCGGTCCACCTGCATCGGCTGAATGGCGAGCATGCTCGTCCAATTTCGCCCGCTAAATTGTTCATAACGGAAGTTCATATCCGGACGTCAGGCCGCCCTGCGCTCGGGGCAAGATTAGGCGGTAATTACCATTTCCTGTCGCAGAGGACGCAGACAGACAACGTTCGAGAAGAAGCGGTTCCTCTTGGAATCGCAGCGTTCGTCGGAGGAAGGAAAAATTATACTGCATCCTCAGTCTACGGCGTTCTGTCTTATTAATTTGTGTTTACATGAATGGAAACTTAATGATTGGATATAATATTGTTTATGGACCTAATTATTTAAGATAAGCAGCGTTTTGTTTTAAACAAGCGTTTTTGTGTAATATTCAACATATAAATAAAAAAGCAGCATCAGTATATTAGAATTTAAAAGAGTTCAACATAACCAGTTTTATGACCAACTTAATAACCCTGTACCTGTCGTAGGTACGGGCGTAAATACTGAGGGTAAAGTGTACTTTTAATTCGATATTAGTCAGAAGTATTTTTTGTAACATTGGGGCGTAGGTATTGTGTTAAAATATGCCGATTTTTTTATAGGACTAAGCATATCTTCATTTATACCTTTATTTTTACTTAATTTTCTCATTACGTTCAAGGACAGACAATACAACCCGGACCAATATTGAATAATAAAATGCTGATATCTGTAAGATATCAGAAGATATCAAAGTAAGACGCATGTCTCATTTTCGGAACTAAGTAAATGTAAAGTAAACGTTTTAGGAAATATTCGTACGGCCATAAATTGAGTGTGTACCATTATTGAGATGGAAAAACTGATTATGCAAGAATTGAGTAAGGCACTGTGAGGTAGTGGGAAGGCTGTGTGCGCGGGCGCTCGCTGCCGTGTGATTGAATAAGCGAGCACGGGACTCCCTAATGAAACATATTGAACGTGTATCGAATCACTTAGGCGCGCCGGTGCGCTCTTGCACTCGCTTTTTAGGGCATGTCAACAAGCCGTAGGTGAACCCTATAAATAACATTACGCCGGAGTCTCGTTTTAAGAGAGACAATAAATTGAATTAACTCCGCCCACTTTGATCGTCAAAGGAGACTAAAAAATGTTCAACTTCATTTTACGGGGCATAATTTCACGCGGCATCAGCCGCCTTCCTTTGTGTCGCATTAGAAAATATTTACGAAAATCTCTGGCTTGGATACCCGCAAAAGGGGAATCTTAAATTAATTCATTAATGTCGTTATAATTACGACATTTATGGCGTTAAGACGTGCATTACTTACAATCTAGTCTTTGTTGTGGTGAAATTTTTAACGGATTGTAACTCACATAAATCGCTGTGTTGTTTATATGTAGTGACATTATTTTTATTTATGTGTTAATAAATTGCCTTCTATTAGCCTGTGATAAAGGGAGATGTAAAAATATTCATGTCGAGCGTTTCGTTCAACTTAAATTGTTTTTTTACTTTCCATGAAAGCTCTTTGAAATATTTAACAGATAGAAACGCTATAAATAGGAATGTTACTTGTTTAAAATATTATGTGAACTTTCCAACGAGCGCCGCGCCTTCGCACATCATATGATATTTCGTTTACCAGTATCAACAATATTAATAAATTACCAAACCTTCTTCAAGATACAGTATGTTTACTTACAAACAGAATAAGGGACCAGACTGTTTTTTTTTAATGTATTTAAAATATTATTTGTTATAATGTTAATTGTATCAGCAACAAAAACAGGTGGTAGGTATTTATCTTCAAATGTTTTACATATTTTCAGTGATATATTATCGAGCATCAAACTTTCTTATCAGATAAGGACAGCGCTACCTACGTGTGACGTCAGTCACACTTGCTTATCGCCACAGCCTTCTATATCGAATAGAGAAGGCTGTGTTATCGCCATACGTGGGCATACTACCGCCATCTAAAATTTGTGAAAGAGATGGCTAGAGTCACAGTTGGTCACAATCACAGTTCAGCAGCTCACTACTTGCTTGATATTAAACAGATTTAACTTTTTTTTGTATTTTTGTAATTCTTCGATGTTATAAGTATTTTTGAACGTCACTATTAAATATTGACATATCAATAACAGTCCGGTATAGTTGTGGTTTTTTCCAAGAAACTTTTAAATTTTCATCGCCCATTTCACTCCAAGATTTATTTTCTCAACTATGGATAACCATTAGCATTTTTTGATCAAAATATGCAGTTGTATCAATATATCGTTTCGTATGTGTTGTTTCCAACTCCACCTTTAACTGGGATAGGAAGATTAAGGAGAAGATAATATTGAATAAACAAAAGAATTTCGTTATTTAAACATCTTCAAAAGTATTTCATTTTGTAAATCTATTTGAAAAAGCTTTTTGAGTTTTAGTCCTCTTCGCTCCACTTCGGTGGACAGGCAGACGTAACGGGTCAATTAAAGCAATCCATAATTAATTATCCTTTATCCTCCCTTTGTTTGTTGTTTATGAGTATAGTATAGTGCACAAGGTGAGTGGGCCGTCAAAGCGTGACCGGCGCGTGTTTTCAATCCGGCAAACGCTGCAGTGGACAGCAAAGCTTTGTCGCCAGCCGCTATCATGCGCCGAAAGAGTGCAAGCTTCAGGAAATGGCAGAACTAATCGCAATTTTAGGGATCAGTAGTATTATTTTTACATAGTAAAACTAGCAACCTACCCCGTCTTCGCTCGGGTGTAATTGTTAAAGTTTGTGTGTACACACCTCACATTGTTACCATAGATAATGTCTCTTGTCTATATTATATGTTCAATGTTTCTGGTTTCTTTATTCTTATTCCCCTGCAACTTGTACCACAGATTACTAAATAGTTACCTTGTACGTTATGTTTCGTATCGTAATAGTACATTACAGCCGAGGACAGGTAAGTAAGAAATTACATTGTCGAGGATGGTTTAATCATTCGAGGCAAGGTAATTTGCTTACCGTACAAGGCTTGTATAGTGCTTTTCTCAAGAAATGCGAGGAAATAAAAAAACTGTTTAACTAAATAATATTTACTAAAATTTATATCACACATGTTCGTTCGGGCAATTGTTAAATGTAAATGTTATTGTTTTCCCGGGCAAACTTATGTATAAATCGCCCTTATTAATATTATTTTTCACAATTTATGCTCTGAAATGTTAATATTATATTTGAGAAAAGAATGCAGTACGTGGCACTTTTCCGAGGTAAACATTCTAAATTTGAAAATCACTGCAGTAATGAATTTCAGTACTTACTTACTGCACTGATTTTAGTATCAGTAAAATCAGTGCAGTAAGTAAGTACTGAAATTCATTACTGCAGTGATTTTCAAATTTAGAATGTTTACCTCGGAAAAGGTACTACCCAAAGATATTATTACCAACTTTTTTTCTTTATTTTTTCTTTCGTTATTCCTGTGTATAATTTTTTTTTAAATAAGGTGCGCACAGAGTATATTACTTCGTATTGTACCACAAGCGCCATGTACCCTTAGCACGAACATCAATCGAAAAAACAAAATGAGATTTATCATAGACAAAATATCCTTTACGAGCATGGAAGTATTACCTAAATAATACTTCCATGTTTACGAGTAATTTTGTATGGGAAATATATAAAGCGCCATCTACCGCCCAGAAGCGGGTATTGAAGTTGCGCATTTTAGTAGCAAGTAGTAAGTATCAATAGGCTGTATGACCGTTCCACATGGCCTCACAAACCAATATTAAAAAAACGGCGGGAATGATTTTCAGCGGTTGATTTGATATCAATACAGTTTTGTGTAATAAATTATCAAAATGAGTTCTGCCAATGAAACATTATACAGACATTGTATGTACCTACGCCACCAAATTTGAAAGCAGAAGCAAAATTAATAACAGAAAACTTACAGACAGCAAAATCAAAAGAAAGATACTTATTTAAAACCTACGATCTGATTTGGAAAAGTGAAAAAAAGGCGCATACGTTTTCGGAATCTGTGCTGTTGGCGTATTTTAATGATACATCATTAATAGTACATACCTCGCCTGCGGCTCGTGCTTCAAACCATCCTCGACAATGTAATTTCTTACTTACCTGTCCTCGGCTGTAATGTACTATTACACACCGTCAGCAAAAATGTATGTAATGTGATAAAAACGTATCTTATTTTACAAGTTCTTGTATTAGGCAAAGTTGACCTACGTGATTGCATTTTTAAAATACTACATCAGCCATTCTCAACCCTTTTTAAGGTTAAAATATTTTAGCCATTGATGGCCCGCGGGCTAAAACATTTCTTATAGTTTTGATAAAAAAATAAAGTGATTTACACCTTGACTACTATGTCAAGCAGACCACTCACAAAGCGGGGTGAAGGTTTTTTATTTTTGAAAAAAAATGTGAAAATATTTTTTCTATATTCTACATGCATAAATGAACTTTCGTTTAATTTTTGCCGTTTCCGATCCACAAATGAATCCTCAAATACTTAACAGAAAAACAATTGAGCTCAAAACATTTACACAAAAATCTTTTATGTATCTGTCATCAGTTTACCGGAAAATGTCACCGAGCTAGGCAGGAAATTCAATAATAATGCAGTTTTCCACATATATGCTCCGGCCCTGGCTTGTAAACTAATAACCTGAACACAGGATGCAACATGGAGGCTCTTCGAAAGAGGAAACTGGTTATTAGCATAGTTATAATGTTGCAAGTGTGACCGTAAAGTATATAAACGCATTAACTACCTGCGCCATAGAAAACAAATCTGCATGAAAATTGGCGTTTACCATACATTTTGGCGGGTAACTGATTGAAACAAGAATAACTTTCGTATAAAATCAATTTGAGTGTCTTTTGTTTCGATTATAATGGAACGCGTTTGTGTTGTTTGTGTTTAGTAATAAAAGTCAATTGATGAGAGAATTCAGAAAATAGGTCTAATTATTTACTGGAGTCAGTAATATACCTATAGATTGCACGACGTTTAATTGACTATTTATTAACATGTAACGCACTTTTAGGGCCTGTTTCACAATGTCTAAGTTAGTTCTTATTACCTGTTACTTGACAGATAGTCCATACAAAGCTGTCAATTAACTGGAAAGTCTCTCCTAATCGCACATTCTGAAACAGGCTTATGTAAATGTTATGCTGCAGCATTGGATTCAATGATTCATCCCTTTTCTCTTAACGAATAAGATCAAAACTGTCACGTATAAAAACATTTCTGTCAGTAAACATGAACAAAACCATAAAGTATAAAATAACATGACACATTCGTAGGTACATACTTCACACCCGGACGCAGTACGCTTTAACAAAATCACGACACTATCTCATTTTTGCAACACACAGGGCGTTTGTGCACTACACTGAATTTTACCGATCCGGAAAAAAACGGATGCTTGTATTTTAATAATTAATTATTATAAATAATAAGTAGAATTTATTTATTTCGTGTAGTTTAGGGTTCGAAACATTGAAACTACATGATATAAATAAATTCTTACTATTATAAATGATTAAATTATTAAAATACAAGCATTCATTTTTTTCCGGATCGGTAAAATTCAGTGTAGTGCACAAACGCCCATAGTATGTGTACGTCTGAAAGTCGTGAGAGACAAATTGATGGCATAATTATCATATGGACGATGCGAATAATATTGGTGTCCAAATTCAGTGAACACGCGACAATGGTGTAAAGGTGGCACTGACAAGGATTTGTTTTTACATTTTTGTTTTTTTTTTGCGTGTGGAAAGTTTCAAGCCTTGAAGCAGCAAGCAGCAGCAGCCAAAGGGTTAATTTAACGTGAGTATAAATATTTTATATAATTTTTTTAAGGTTAGTGTTCATCAATATAATCAACAGTATATTTTGTTAGTAAGTTTTACTACAAATAAATGACTTTTCTTTTGCTGTGTCCTGCTACGTGTCGAACCTTCTGTTTCTTATATTACATTTAAAATGTTAACGTTAACACTCAGATTTTCCTGTTAGTGAAAAACAATCTATCAATCTTACAATTATTGTGGATAAAAAAAACTTTTTGTGTGTGACTCAAACAATACTTAGGTACCCTACCCCTTGTAAGACATTCAAATAACGTAATAAAAACCGCAAGTCATCATATTTTGTATTTGTGCAAATAAAAATATAACTGCATATTCATAAAATATACACATATAAGATTTAAACAAAATACTGATCTAAATTCATAAGAATTTAAATTAATAATTCTTTAGGCGTTTTATTATAGGTACCAATTTAACAGCCACAGTTAAAACTGAATTTTCAACACACTTGCTCATAAAGTGAGCCTTATTACATCGATCTTAGGGCCATAAACCGAACTATAACCCACGCATGCATAATAATATTAAAGTACTAGTTGCGTAATAGAATTATCCCTACAAAGTTAAGTAAATACCTAACTGCAAATTATATGCGAGCAAACAGAGACTTTTCAATTTAACCGGGTAATATAGTATCCCTACAAAGTTAAGTTAGTACCTAACTGCAATTTATATGCGAGTCAACAGAGCATTTTCAATTTCAGCGGGTAATAGATACAGTTCTTTTTTTGTAACAACAAAGAGGTTTTATACGGCTGAAAATCCATTTACGTTTTTAGAATAAATAAATGTGTCCCTAATTAAGACAAAAAACATAATTATGTATATTATTATCAAATTATTTATAATTCACAATAATTTGTTATAAAACATTTGCATTTTATCACTATTATTATACTTAATTATTTTGAAGTAGGCTGTATGGCTGTATGTAATCAATCACCTCACATTTGGCGCGTGCAAAAAAAAAAAACTTGCGCGCTTTTTCCCTTAGTTAATATTAGGTTAATACAATATGTATGCAATAAATGTATGTTTTTCCTCGCAAGTGTGTTGAAAAAGTGGGTATGAAACTCGTGAGCAACTTACTCACTAGACACTCGGCTGATTTACGCCCTCGCCTGCGGCTCGGGCTGCAACCCACAGCCTCGTGTATAATGAGCAACCTAAGCTCACTTGTATCATAATATATATATATTATTACATTATTACTGATACCTATTTACTTATTTAAAATACATAAATAAGCATATATATATCACCATAACAGCCACTTGATGCCTCAATTGTTTATTGTATTTTCAAAATAGTGTGTAAATCAATGTTTAAAATATTATTACCTCCGATGAAAACATACGGTGATTTATTCCAATCAAATTATTATAACTTTAGAATGGTAGATGAAAACTGAATCAATTTAGTGCATTATTTCACACATGAATGTGTATAAGCATTTATTAGATTGTTGCGGCGTAACAGATGCAAATTGAGACAGATCACGACGCGCTAACAACTGCAGAGTGCTATAGATTTAAAAAATTTACGCCTCTTGACAATATGATTAATGTGAAAACGTGAAATTCAAATCCAAAGCCTTGTGTTTACGGAAGTTTTTCACTATCACATGTTTTCTAAGTAAATATTTATCACTTTTAATAAAATAAAAACATCGGTCAAGAGCGAGTCGGACTCGCCCACCAAGGGTTCCGTACGATCATATATAACTATAAATAAATAAAACGTGAAAAGGTTTTCATCGGCGGCGAAGCTGTATTCGTGAAAGCGGTGTAGAATATTGCAGTTTTAGCACAGAATAATATTTGTAAGGTCAGCGTCATCTGTTTAACGATAGTGGAACTAATATAGTTTTTGTTGACGATTTCTGAAAAAGTTTATTATTTAGAGATATCGTTTTTCATGTAATCCTTATATAAACTTCCATCTCGTAAAATAATTTCAGATTTTTCGCTATGCTTTTTCTTACATTTTTCATCCAAAGTCAAAAAACTATGCGGTCTAAGAAAAAAGTTTGAGAATGTGCAAGCAGCGCTCTTTCATATGATACTCCATATGCCCTAGTAGCCCACTTCGAATTTGTAAGACCCTCTTTCAGTCCCTGTTGCAAAAAAATATAAATATTTTTATTTCTCTTTTATTTGCAAAATAGTTAGTAAGGCAAACGTCATCTAAAACTATTCCAAATTTCAAGTTGATAGCATTAGTAGTTCTCGAGATATCCAGCTGTAACAGACAGACAGAGACCGCACCATAAGGGTTCTTTTTTAACAATCTTTTTATTAACTTGCCGTGTTAGTTAGTTTGTTAGTTAGTCCAGTGTCCGATGGAGCTGAAATTTTGTATACAGGTTTGGTTTAGATGACAATACAATATTAAAATTAAGTCAGCAAAAAAAGGTTGTCATAAAAATATTTTTTTTACTAAAAACTTATTACCATTTTGGTTCGGAACCCTAAAAACAAACAATTAAACAAATATCTTTACCAGACTTTTTACTAAATCAAATTCTGTTCATAAATCCGCCTTTTATTCGCTCCACAATATTTAGGTACTCTATATAAGAGCTTCTAATAATATAGATCGCTGCGCTGCTAATGTAAACTAAATGTTACTGGCTTCCAAATAATGACAGCTTAAAGAATAGTTAAAAGTTAGAAACCTATTACTTAATTAACATGTTATACAAAGGTATTTGTGAATACCTTCTACTCATACATGTTGGGTTCCCATTCCCATAGCATATAAAATTCAGAAATTACCAGCACCCTTAGGTAGTATGTCATTTTCCTCCCAGGTATTTTAGTCCCTATACCTACTGATAACTAAAGTGTCTCATGAACCAACTAAGGTTACTTGATCAAGAAAAGCTCTCACGCGAACACTTGCCGGCGCGGGCGCTTTGTTATCGTCCGTCGCCGCACGAGCGCAAGCCACACGCGACAGGCACAAACGTCGCCGACGTCGGTCGGCACTTGAAATGAAGCTAGAAAGAAGAAACAAGTGACGACTAGCGGCGGGCGGCGCGCGTCAACTGTGTGCGGCGAATTCATATAAAATGTATGAAACACAGACTACAGGAAATAGGTCGGTGGCTGCGTTTTGTGATTGTGGTCGGTGGCCTGTGTGCGGCCAGCCTTAGCGTTATTCACAGGAACTTTAAAACTGTCTGAACGAATCGCTGACTTACGGACCATCAGTTTACAATATTAGAACAAAATGTAGCCTTATCCTTCTGATGAGATCAAATCTCTATCCCATATTTCATCGTAATTGATTTAATGTTTTAGGCATGGAAATGTAACTTACAGTCAGAGTGACTTTCGAGCTATCAATATAAGTACTTACGTACCTACGAAATGGTTTTTTTTTTCAAAATATTTAGTTAAGGAAGTTGCAATGTCAAAAGGCTAATTGGTCATGAAAAGTGCATTTTAATGTAGCTCCTGCGAACACTTGCCGCCCCGCTTTGTTTACGTAAATCACAGAAAGTTAGTGCAGCGAATCGCACAGCCTCAGGTGCGATACATTCGCGCAAATATTTTATGAAAATACCAAGGATGTTATCAGTAAGGATGTGCGACGCGGTGTCGACGATAAATAATATAAAAGCCGTTTTGTTGTAGATTGCTGTGACATGAAATCTGATGAGTATTATAATGATAAATCGGTCAGTTAATAAAATATTAAAGAAATCGAGTTAGACATTATCATAGAGTAGATTAAAATAATAACTTGAACCAATTTTGTTGGTAAGATAATTTATAATATCGCCGTAGGAAAGCTAATTTTAAGTAACATTCCTAGATTCTTCGGTTTCTGTGAAGTTCCAAACACCTTGATTAGGTTACTCGAAAATCATTTCGTAGAAAATTCTGATGGATTCATTAAATATAACTTGAAGTCGAACAGTACCCCTAGTGTAAGTTTTTATGTCAAGAAAACGCAAACTATTTCGATTCCGTATTTATGTCAATTTGTATGAAAACTATATAAGCGCGCTACTCGCCGCTAGAGGCGCTAATACAGTTTTCATACAAATTGACATAAATACGGAATCGAAATACTTTGCGTTTTTTGACATAAAAACATACACTACGGGCACAGCGGTGACACTCCGTGTCCGTGAGAGTTCGAGCGCCAGTGACGTTTAGCCGACGCTAGGGTTGATACCGAAATTGAATATAGACTTATGCCAAAGAAGGTTACGTGTAGGATGTTATATAATTTGTGTAAGAATATTTAGGTAATGAAAGACACGTTAAATTTTCAATCAACTTTTATAGATATTTTTATTAAATATCTTTACAAAGGGGAAATAATAAAATTTCCGACAAAATAAAATATGAACGACATCGAATAAAATAATCAAATAAGAAACCGAGCAGCGTTATATTTTGGTTGCGAAAAATTAACTAAGCGAGCGACAATTTACGAATGACTAATTTCGAGTCGAAAATACTTTATTAGAATACTAGCGGCCGCCCGCGGTTTCACCCGCGTGGTTCCGTTCCCGTGGGAATATCGGGATAAAAAGTACATATAAACCTTCCTCTTAAATCACTCTATCTATTAAAAAAACGCATCAAAATCCGTTGCGTAGTTTCAAAGATTTAAGCATACAAAGGGACATAGGGACAGAGAAAGTGACTTTGTTTTATACTATGTAGTGATGATGTTCAGGAATACGTAGGTATATCTCGGTAAACAGGTATCTTTTTGGTGAAACCGCAGGTTTTGTCTGTGCAGTTATGGATAAGGTTGTGATGAGATGACGAATAACTACCGAAAGTATATCCTAAGGGATAGCACAGTGGATATATTTTGCCTAGCGTGCCATCGTCCGGGTGAATCCCATAGACATATAATCTCCGGTTGTTCTCGTCTCGCAAACGGCGAGTATTTGCATAGACAACACCGACAACTTGCTCTGAAACATAATCTTGCGGCATCCGAGGTGCCGTACTACAAGTATGCACCAGAACAGGTTCTTGAAAATAGCCATGATACATTGTATTGGGATCGATCTATCATAACATAACAGACAGGCAGGACTATTGTAGCATTAGCTACAATACAACAATATCAGGCTTATTAAAAGCCTGATATTGTATTGATAGATCGACATGCACGCCACGCAATAATTGTTTATGTCGCTGTTCCCCATGACATGACAAGTTGACGACAACCTTGGGAAAGCTGAAAAAGATAAAGAAAACAAATATCTTGATTTAGCTCACGAGATTGTTGACATGTGGCACATTGATTCAGCAATTGTTGTTCCGATAGTCATATCTGCCCATGGTCTGATAGCCAAGAGCCTCGATAAACACCTTAAGAGGCTTGCGTTAGGTGGATGGATCGGGAGTCAGATGCAGAAGGCAGTACCTACTTCTGTACACGGCCCGTGTCTGTCTCTGGATCCTTAACCATCGGTAGCCGGGACCCTGATCTTGCTACCGTTGGGGAACTGCATTTTTGTATTTTTAAATGTTATATTTTTTAATGTTTTATAATGTAAAAAAAATATGTTTAGAAATATAATTTTGTAAGTATTTTAAATGTAATAAAGGGAATAATAATAATAATATATGTACGTAAAATAAGCTTCTAACAGTGGGACACAGTTAATGTGTCCGAATAAAATACTAAATCGTCTAAATAAAATACTAAGTTACTAAAAATACTGAGTGAGTGAATCAATAATTGCCCAAATAAAAATTAGTCCTCTCAATAATTATTTATTATCGACTGAATTTTAACAACTTTCGCATTTTTTGGCTTCCTAGTAGTTCCTATTTGAATGTATGAAGATTGCGCCAGCCCTCGGCCAAGGCATTCACCCGACTGCCCGTTCCCCGCCCCGCGCGCCTCTCATAGCCGCTACACACGTTCCGATCCGACCGCCGATTTGGTCTGCTCCAGACCAAATCTGGACGTGTGTAGCGTAGTCGTCCGACCATATTCGTGTTTGACGCGGTCGGCCGGATTTGGTTCGCACGAACTTCACTTCCTACCAAATCGGAACGTGTGTAGGCTTATAGCCGCTACCTCCAAAATTGTCAATACTGCCAAGTTGGTCCGGTCGGAAGCCTACACACGTTCCGATTTGGTAGGAAGTGAAGTTCGTGCGAACCAAATCCGGCCGACCGCGTCAAACACGAATATGGTCGGACGACTACGCTACACACGTCCAGATTTGGTCTGGAGCAGACCAAATCGGCGGTCGGATCGGAACGTGTGTAGCGGCTATTCCGACCGGACCAACTTGGCAGTGTTGACAATTTTGGAGGTTTTCCCCTAGATTTAGGGAGAAAATATGTAAAAGCGGAAATATTTAAAGCAGGTAAATTACGTTTAAGGGATTTTCAGAGGATTCAATTTAATGCTCGTTCATGAGTTTTACGTAGGACTGAACGAACGAAAGGTTTAAATATGGCCATTTATGAAAAGATTATATTGATCTAATTGTTTTTTTAGAATATTTTGTTTAAAAACTAGCAATTTGTCGTAAAACTAAATATATATAAAAAGGGCATAACACCTCATCAATAAGTGCTGCTTTTAGTAAATATTTAGCATGTTTAGTATTTTAATGAAAATAACAGAAAATTAAAAAATAATGAAATTGTTTTTTTTGTAGTAATAAAACATTAAAAACCGATAGTATTTTTCTTTTTAATTTATTTATTGCAAGCAAATTGATGTTTTCAGTATTTATAAATAATAATAATATTGGGAGATTAGCAGTGGCTGGCAACACTGCAACAACGGCTAGAGGTCGGCCAGACCAAATCGAAACGTGTGTAGCGCCGACCGATTTGGTCTGGCAGATTTGGTTTGAACGTGTGTAGGCGCGGATCAGATCTGCAGTGAAGTTCGCCCGCACCAAATCGGTGGTCGGATAGGAGCGTGTGTAGCGGCTATCACGGCCCCCGCTCACATCCAGACACCCACACATAGCCGCAAGCGATTTTACGTGCACACATGCTTAAGTGTCGTTTCTTTTCGCGTAAGTGTATATATTCTTTGCTACGGGCACTGAAAACAAATGAAGTTTAGAGTAATAACTTCTTTGTTATTATTATCTTTAAAACAACAAAACTCTTTCGTTCCAAATTGCTTTGTCTAAAGTAATTAAAAAAGTAAATTAGCCGTTATCGAGTGGTATGTCGCACTAGCGGCGGCGGCGGCGCGACGCGGCCACATCTACAGCCGAACGGTAAACACTTTGCTGTAATCTCGAGATGAGAAAACTTTCAGTTCTCTTAATTCAGAAACTTATTCAAGAACCTAACAACCTTAGAACGGTCCACGCCGGCGGACGCAAGACAAACAAACTTACCTACTCTTTAATCTCGTCTTGTGGATAGGTACTACGTTAAAATACTTAGATTTGCCTAATATTTTAAAGTTCGATTTGCTTTTGAACATATTTGATGTACTATTGGTAAGATAATATTTGGTTTACAATTACAAAAAGTTGATATTCTGAGAATCATTACTGTTTGAATTACTGTTTATTTTTAAGTGTCTCTTCATAAAACACCCTTTATCTTAAATAAATTTACATCTACTTATATCATAGATAAATTCAATAATAATTTAATGACGATGATAATTTGCTTTATAACGGAACAGATAACAAATTTGATTTTACTGAAGAACCTATGTTTTCCAAAATTGATCAATGTTAGCCTGTACAAAATTTCTAAATTGCCTCGAGTGGCATTCATTTTATTTATCATTCAGCGTATCAACATCGTAGGATCGTGAAATAGCTCAAGTGCTTAAGCCGTTCGTGTAAACGGCTGCAGACATTTCAAGATTAGATGACATCACCAGCTCGAGAGGTGCATTACGTTGTAAACAAATCCTTATCACTTAGTGAGCCCGCCTCAACTAGGAACGAAGGTTTACAGTGCGTCCCGAGAAAAGGGAATAATAAAAAAAACAAATTCACTAAAAGCAATTTGAATGTGCCGTGTCGATTGAATTGCGTGGAACGCTCGAGTGCCGTAGCAGAGATTAGAGCAATGAAAAAATATTCCAAAAAGAAATTGTATACACTTAGAGACAAAAGGTTTGGCTTTTCATTATCTATATAGAATGCTATTTATTGAATACTAATGAAACACAAAAAAGTGTAACGTAAAAGTGTTTTCCAAATAATTTTCTTTCAACACTATTATGTCATCACGTGAATATTTTAAAGTATGAATGGCACGAAAACGAGTAGCCAGGGCATTAAGTAAATGGGGATATGTGGTGATAATGTGGTGATTTGTTTAGATGAGCCCCGGCAAGCGCGCGATCGACGCAGACCAGCGGCCCAGCGTCGTAGTCACGGACATGGACACTGTGCACGAGGAGAATGACAACGACAACGACAGGTCAGATTATTTGCCTAATACCTGGTTTATATTTATGTTAATTTTGTGTAACCATCTTAGCGCGTTTGTGCACTACCACTGAATTTTACCGATCCGGAAAAAAACGGATGCTTGTATTTTAATAATTAATCATTTATATTAGTAATTAATTAAATACAAGCATCCGGTTTTTTCCGGATCGGTAAAATTCAGTGGTAGTGCACAAACGCCCTTACTCTATGATAAAAGAATCGATTCAGCGTAGTCAGATAATTTGCTTAATACCTGTCAAATAAATTTTAACTGTGTGTCAGCATCTTATTTCATGCTAAAAGAATCGACAGGTCATATAATTTGATTAATACCTGGTTTATATTTAACTATACATTTTATTCTGGTATCTTACTTCAGTTAGGAATTTTGGAATTAAGTATGGATTTAAACTTGTGTTGTGGTTTTAAAAATGGCTGTAAAAAAATTGTATTGTATTATATATTTTTTTAGGATTGGGTTTCTGAAATAATGAATCTAATCATCTTTAACTATATGCACAAAGTTAAATTATAACAATAACAAGATAAAAAATATTAAAAAGACTTTCAGTCAAGTATGTTTACTATTTTCATCACTTTCAGTTCGTTAAATCTTTCTAATATTTCCGCATTTTGCATTTAGGGCGTTTGCATGCTATCACATTGTTTGACATCAAGGTAATATTGACAGTATTCAAGGACTTTACAATTTTATCACATCACGTGATTATCTTTTGTCATACCAAATTGTGATGTAAATAAGCAACAATTCATTTTTTTTATTTTATGTCTTATCAATTCTTTGGACTTGTGAGGACTTGGCAGTTAAGAAACTTCCTTGAATTTATCAAGCAACTGATTTCGTACGATTAAGTAAAAACCGGTCAAGAGCGACTCGGACTCGCGCATCGAGGGTTCCGTACAATCTATATCTATACTTATAATAAAACTGTAAACGATCCAATTCTGTACATTGAAAAGAAATAGAAAAAATACTTATAATAAAACTGTAAACGATCCAATTCTGTACATTGAAAAGAAATAGAAAAAAATACCACCAGGGGTCTTCTTAAACGAAACAGATACCAAAAATATAGTTTTTGAATTTTTTGTCTGTCTGTCTGTTGTCCGCGTTTCACACAAAAACTACTGAACGGATTTTGATGAAACTTTTTTTGTTATACAGCTATTGGCCCTCGCCAACATATAGGCTATAATTTATTTTGAAGATCGTAATATCTGATGTGGAACCATAGCAGTCCAGCCAAACTATGAGAGATATAAAAATACCGTCTTAAGGAAAATTGTTAAACGTGATGGGCACTTTCTATTGACGTACAAAAATTTGAAGGTCTGGTTCACCTGATGTGGAACCCTAGCAGCCAGGATAAACTATATGAGATACAAACATGGCGTCTATATAGGTACTCACGTGCAGGGTTCTCACGGCGTAACGGGTCGGAGACTGCGTTCCGGCACCTGCGAGGCGGTCAGTCAACACATACACAAAGGTACTTTGTGGTCAACACTCCAGAACATCCATTTGTTATGTATTGTGTAGGTATTCTTCATGTTACTATTAAAATATGTATGTTCCTGGTAATTCTGTATTTAACTTTTTATTTGCTTTTTATGTTATGTCTGGCGCCGGCTTTAAGTTTTTTTTTTGTGCCACGGAACACATGACATAATTTATTTATATAATCAACCACAAGGTTTTGTAATGGTTTTGTGCGTATTTGTTTGTGGCAAAGATGTTTGGTTTGTGCTACATTTGTTTTTTTTTTTATTTTATTTTATCGCTTAGTGAAGTGGCAAAGGATATTGGTCGTACAGCCAGTTTTTATTTTATTTTTTTTCTTACTTTTGTTTTACTTTTTTATGTGTACTTTTAATTATAATTGTGTTTTTGTCACGTCCGAAGTTGTCCACCAAATAGGTCCCTCCAGAATATCAGCGTTGCAGTGTCAGCCTCTTGCCGCTGCAACATTATGCTGAGGATGGGGCCTATACTCAATACTCAATACTCAATACTCAATACTTTATTGCTTCAACCATATTAGTTACAAAGGTGTTAACAAAATATGAACAGTTAAATATGGACCCTGTCGGGCACAGCAACTAGAAGGGTGAGGGGGGAAGACCTTTCCTTTGGCTAATAACATTAATTGATGATGTTATAGTTTACATTTAATTTTATTATAATTGAAGTATGCATTCATTGAGAAAAAAAAAAAATTTTAGTTAATTGTAGCTTTTTGTATAATTTATGATATTCATTGTAAAAATTAATTATTGTTGATTATTTATTGAAGTCTTTTGTATAATTTATGTTCACAAAATTTTATCATTTAAATATTCTTGTATAGTGTAATATTGTTTTTTTATCAATAGAGCTTTTATTTGTTTAATGAAGTCTTTTTCTTTTGGTAAATCCTTTATTTTATTTGGCAGGTTATTGAATATTTTTATGGACATCACTAGAGGCCCGGAAGAGTGCATTTTTATACGAGATGTTGGTAACGTTAGATTATTCCGGTGTCGTAGTTTATATCTTGTTATAGTTTCATCTCGCCGTTTGTAGAATTCTGGATATTTTCTGACGAACTTGCATGCTTCTAAAATATAAATACAGGGTAATGTAAGGATTTGAAAATTTATAAAAAATGTTTTACAGCTATCCATGTTTTCCAGGTTAAAAATTATGCGGATTAATTTTTTCTGTATAGTAAATAATGAGGAAGCGTCCGTGCTGTTACCCCACGTAATTATGCCATACGATAGCCATGCATATGCGTAGGCGTAGTAAGTACTGAGTGCTGTATTTTTGTCTGTAGTAACTTTAATTTCACGCAACGCATATGCAAAACTAGCCAATTTAGATTTTAGTTTTTGAACATGGGACTTCCAGTTGATTTGTGTATCTATTATAAGACCGAGTAATGTAACTTCATTTACTGTTTCAATTTTGTGGTTATCATATGCAAAGTTTATATCTATTGGAATTTTTTGACGTGGGTGAAAAGTTATTAATTTAGTTTTTGAAACATTTATTTCTAAGTTGTGGTCTACCATCCAGTTATTAATGTTGTTGAATATAAGTTGTAATTTATTGTTTATATCTATATCATTATCCCAAGAAGTAAGGAGCGAAATGTCATCGGCAAATAATACGCATGGTTCTTGTATGACCTTTGGGAGATCGTTAATATAGATAAGGAATAGTAGACTTCCGATAACACTTCCTTGTGGAATCGAGGCGTTTATAATTTTACTATTTGATTGGATCTTTTCAATTTCGTTGTTGTAAGTATTTATATGTTCTATTTCTACAATTTGTTCACGGTCTTTTAGGAAAGATTTAAACCAGTCATAAGATTTCCCTCGAATACCCACCCCGTATAACTTTTTAGCAATATTTTAAATTGAACTTTATCGTCGCCTAGTTGGCGACATGCTGTTTTCCTGTCTCTATTCTTAATTTTTTTACTTAAAACGGTTTTTTTGTGTATGTCGTCAATAAAAATGTTTTCTTTCTTTCTTCTTTCTGTCTTAAGAAAAGTTGTTTCACGTAATGAACATTTTCTATTGACGGAAAAATATCGAAGGTCTGGCACACCTGATGTGGAACCCTAGCAGCCCAGCTAAACTATAAGAGATACAAATATAGCATCTTAAGAAAAGTTGTTCAGCGTTATAAGTATTTTCTTTTGACATACAGTCTATACTAATATTATAAACTAGCTGTGCCCGCGACTTCGTCCGCGTGGAATAGTGACTTTCGGTATCATTTTTAATTTTTAAGGCTAATAAATAAGCTATTTTGTTTTTTTTTATTTATTTATCCTACTTATCCTACTAATATTATAAATGTGACAGTTTAGATGTTTGGATGTTTAGATGTTTGTATGTTTGTTACTCAATCACGCCAAAACGGCTGAACGGATTTGGCTGAAATTTGGGACACAGATACTTTGTAGCCTGGAGAGGAACATAGGCTACTTTTTATCCCGGAAAAACATCACATTCCAGCGGGATAACGTCGTGTAGTCCACGCGGGCGGAGCCGCGGGCGGAAAGCTAGTCCTACTAATATTATAAATGCGAAAGTTTAGATGTTTGGATGTTTGGATGTTTGTTACTCAATCACGCCATAACGGCTGAACGGATTTGGCTGAAATTTGGAACACAGATACTTTGTAGCCTGGAGAGGAACATAGGCTACTTTTTATCCCGGAAGAAATCACATTCCCGCGGGATAACGTCATGTAGTTCACGCGGGCGAAGCCGCGGGCGGAAAGCTAGTTTAATATATATTAGTTCAGCGCTATGAATGCTATGATACATATTAGCACATTAAAAATTTACATAACATAGCCTTCCGACCGCGGTTTCGCCCGCATGTACTACACTACGTTATCCTGAGGTAAAGTGATATTTTTAGTCTATGTCACTTTCTAGCTCCTAAACTACCTACATACTAAAAATAACGTCGATCCGTTGCTCCGTTTTGACGTGAAAGACGGACATACAAACAAACACACTTTCATATTCTTCTTCTTAGCGTGTCGATCGTTCGGCTTTAGATCTTGTTAGACCAAAATTGCGCCACACGTATAGCGTTTTCAGTGGCGTTATAGAGGTCCTCGCGTGTGCAAGATGAAGGGCACGCTGAGCAGGACAAAAGGTGTGACATAGTTTGGGAAGAGGCACCACATTCACATCCTTCATCTGAGGAATAACCCCACCGGCAAAGATTAAATTTGCATCGGCCTACCTGGGTTCTAAGTCTATTTAGAGACTTCCAGGTTGGCCACGGTAACCAATGACCGGGGGGCAGTCTTTCCTTTATAGCAGTCGGTGTTGCTGTCGGATGTTTCTCTTCCCAAAGCATGCATCGAGCTAGGCAAGGCTAGGCAAGCATCGCCCGTTAGAGGAGTAGCATGCTTGACAAAACTGTGCCGACTTTTAAGTCTCTGGGGCACCGGATTACTTTCATATTAATAATATTCGAGATAGTATGTCAAAAGAAAATACTTATTACGCTGAACAACTTCTCTTATGATGCTATATTTCTATCTCTTATAGTTTGGCTGGGCTGCTAGGGTTCCACATCAGGTGAATGAACCAGACCTTCAAACTTTGTATGACAGTAGAAAATGCTCATCACGTTTAATAATTTTCCTTAAGCCGGTATTTTTATATCTCTCATAGATTGGCTGGACTGCTATGGTTCCATATCAGATATTACGATCGTCAAAATAAATTAAAGCCTATATGTTGGCGAGGACCAATAGCCTATACAACAAAAAATGTTTCATCAAAATCCGTTTCGTAGTTTTTGCCTCAAACGCGGACAACAGACAGATAAACAGACAAAAAATTCAAAACTAAATTTTTGGTATCTTTTCCTTTAGACCCCTGGAGGTATTATTTTCTATTTCTTTTAAATGTACAGAATTGGATCGTTTACAGTTTTATTATAAGTATAGATTATTTTATTTATTTTTTAAAATATATTAGTACAGTGGTATGATACAATATATTAGCACATAAAAAAATATATCACATAGCCTTCCGCCCGCGGTTTGCCCGCGTGTACTACACGACGTTATCCCTAGGGAAAGTGATATTTTTCCGGGATAAAAACTTATTTCAAGCTTACTTAAGTCACTCTCTAGCTCCTAAACTTCCCGCAAATACTAAAAAACACGCCAATTCGTTGCTCCGTTTTGACGTGAAAGACGGACATACAAACAAACATACTTTCACATTGATAATATTAGTATGCACTGTATGTCAAAAGAAAATACTTATAACGCTGAACAATTTCTCTTAAGATGCTATATTTGTATCTCTTATAGTTTAGCTGGGCTGCTAGGGTTCCACATCAGGTGTGCCAGACCTTCGATATTTTTCCGTCAATAGAAAATGTTCATTACGTGAAACAACTTTTCTTAAGACGCCATGTTTGTTTCTCATATAGTTTATCCTGGCTGCTAGGGTTCCACATCAGGTGAACCAGACCTTTAAACTTTGTACGTCAATAGAAAGTGCCCATCACGTTTAACAATTTTCCTTAAGACGGTATTTTTATATATTTCATAATTTGGCTGGACTGCTATGGTTCCACATCAGATATTACGATCTTCAAAATAAATTATAGCCTATATGTTGGCGAGGGCCAATAGCTGTATAACAAAAAAGTTTCATCAAAACCCGTTCAGTAGTTTTTGTGTGAAACGCGGACAACAGACAGACAGACAGACAAAAAATTCAAAAACTATATTTTTGGTATCTGTTTCGTTTAAGAAGACCCCTGGTGGTAATTTTTTTCTATTTCTTTTCAATGTACAGAATTGGATCGTTTACAGTTTTATTATTATCAATGTACAGAATTGGATCGTTTACAGTTTTATTATAAGTATAGATAGATATTGATAGATAGATTGTATCTCTTATAGTTTAGCTGGGCTGCTAGTGTTCCACATCAGGTGTGCCAGACCTTCGATATTTTTCCGTCAATAGAAAATGTTCATTACGTGAAACAACTTTTCTTAAGACGCCATGTATGTATCTCATATAGTTTATCCTGGCTGCTAGGGTTCCACATCAGGTGGACCAGACCTTCAAACTTTGTACGTCAATAGAAAGTGCCCATCACGTTTAACAATTTTCCTTAAGACGGTAGATAGATAGATAGATAGATAGGCGTTTATTTGCATCAGCATGCACATATACATTACAATAAAAATTTTTTTTTTTTTAAATAAAGCCAACCACAAACTATTACATACAAAAAAATTAAAATAAAGGAAGTGGACTGATTGTGTGCAGAAGCGATGCAAACAGGTGAAAACTCAGCGATACCTTTACTCTAGGAGTAAAGCGCTGATTTTCAGTTTCCACCCCAGAGGCATGAGAGCGCAAAATTATAGAGTTTAGTATTATATAATAATAGACACTGAGTAAAACTATGTTAAAAATAAAATAAAACATTGTGTGTTGTAATTAAAGGAATATTTGAATTAAATTGAATTAAAATAAAAATAGTATAATATAAAGATAAAATCAGATAAAATCACTAAATGTATTAAAATATTGCAATAAAAATTAAATAATAAAAACAAATACCACTAAATTGAATAGAATTATTAATTAATCATATAATAATTTTCGATTAGGCGACTATTTGCTGGGATTCCTTAGCTTTTGTGATTCCAGTATAAACTCTTTTAATTGTTTTTTAAAACTATGTCTGGAAGGTAGAAGCCTTAAGGGTGGAGGTATATCGTTCCAGCATTTAGTCGCCTGATATCGGAAACTGCCAGTAAAGTTTGCAGTCCTGTGCTTATGGTTTGCCAACGGTGCTCGTGCTGACCTAAAAACACCCGGACCATAATGTTCGTGTAAAGTTGGGTGTTGAAGTTTTTTATATAAATATAATGGGTTTTTTGATTTCATTAGGTCAAACATAAGCAATGCAAGGTGTAAACGTCTACGTGATTCCATATTTAGCATAGAAGCATTATTTAAATACGGTGAAATATGAGTGCGTGGGGGTATGCTAAAACAGAAACGGGCGCAAGCATTTTGCACGCGCTGCAACATCTTTTGCATTCTATAAGATAGACGAGGTCCATACAGCAGATCACCATAATTGAGCTTAGAGAGTATCGAAGACTCACAAAGAGTTATTCGTGATTTTTCCGAAAGATAATTTCTAATCTTGTAGAGAACTTTGAGCCGGTAAAAGCAATTTCTAACGATATTCAGCACATGACTCTCAAAGCTCAGAAAACTGTCAAATATTATCCCTAGGTTTTTAGCCTCATTAACACGCTCAATTTTGTCACCTAGCACTTCTAGAACTGGGGGATCGGATAAAACTTTTGTTAAGTTTGATTTTGAGCCTAAAACCATAAATTTGGACTTGGACGGATTTAGGACAAGACCATTACTTTTTGACCACTGACATATAGCATTTAAGTCTTCATTAAGTTTATTTACAGCTTCCCGAATCCTACATGGTTTCTCTGAAATGTACAATTGTACATCATCCGCATAACAATGATGTTTACTGTTCTTTATTTGGAACGGGAGATCTGCGCTGTATATAATAAACAGAAGCGGTCCAAGTATAGATCCTTGAGGGACACCGCGATCAACCGGCTTTGAGTGCGAGGTTAATATGTATTTTTGCGGTATTTTTATATATCTCATAGTTTGGCTGGACTGCTAATATGGTTCCACATCAGATATTACGATCTTCAAAATAAATTATAGCCTATATGTTGGCGAGAGCCAATAGCTGTATAACAAAAAAGTTTCATCAAAATCCGTTCAGTAGTTTTTGTGTGAAACGCGGACAACAGACAGACAGACAGACAAAAAATTCAAAAACTATATTTTTGGTATCTGTTTCGTTTAAGAAGACCCCTGGTGGTATTTTTTTCTATTTCTTTTCAATGTACAGAATTGGATCGTTTACAGTTTTTTATTATAAGTATAGATGTGAAAGTATGTTTGTTTGTATGTCCGTCTTTCACGTCAAAACGGAGCAACGAATTGACGTGTTTTTTAGTATGTGTGGGTAGTTTAGGAGCTAGAGAGTGACTTAAGTAAGCTTAAAATAAGTTTTTATCCCGGAAAAATATCACTTTCCCTCGGGATTACGTCGTGTAGTACACGCGGGCAAACCGCGGGCGGAAGGCTATGTGATATAATTTTTTTATGTGTTAATGTATTGTATCATACCACTGTACTAATATATATTAAATAAATAAATAAAATAATCTATACTTATAATAAAACTGTAAACGATCCAATTCTGTACATTTAAAAGAAATAGAAAATAATACCTCCAGGGGTCTAAAGGAACAGATACCAAAAATATAGTTTTGAATTTTTTGTCTGTTTATCTGTCTGTTGTCCGCGTTTGAGGCATAAATTACGAAACTGATTTTGATGAAACTTTTTTTGTTGTATAGGCTATTGGTCCTCGCCAACATATAGGCTATAATTTATTTTGACGATCGTAATATCTGATATGATATGGAACCATAGCAGTCCAGCCAATCTATGAGAGATATAAAAATACCGGCTTAAGGAAAATTATTAAACGTGATGAGCATTTTCTACTGTCATACAAAGTTTGAAGGTCTGGTTCACCTGATGTGGAACCCTAGCAGCCCAGCCAAACTATAAGAGATACAAATATAGCATCATAATAAGAGAAGTTGTTCAGCGTAATAAGTATTTTCTTTTGACATACTATCTCGAATATTATTAATATGAAAGTGTGTTTGTTTGTATGTCCGTCTTTCACGTCAAAACGGAGCAACGGATCGACGTGATTTTTAGTATGTAGGTAGTTTAGGAGCTAGAAAGTGACAAAGACTAAAAATATCACTTTACCTCGGGATAACGTAGTGTAGTACATGCGGGCGAAACCGCGGTCGCCCGCGGCTTCGCCCGCGTGGGCTTCCCGACCTTATCCAGCGGGAATGTGACATTTTTCCGGGATAAAAAGTAGCCTATGTTCCTCTCCAGGCTACAATGTATCTGTGTCCTAAATTTCAGCCATATCCGTTCAGCCGTTTTGGCGTGATTGAGTAACAAACATACAAACATCTAAACTTTCACATTTATAATATTACTAGCTTTCCGCCCGCGGCTTCGCCCGCGTGGACTACACGACGTTATCCCGCAGGAATGTGATGTTTTTCCGGGATAAAAAGTAGCCTATGTTCCTCTCCAGGCTACAATGTATCTGTGTCCTAAATTTCAGCCATATCCGTTCAGCCGTTTTGGCGTGATTGAGTAACAAACATACAAACATCTAAACTTTCACATTTATAATATTATACTAGCTGTGCCCGCGACTTCGTTCGCGTGGTATAGTGACTTTCGGCAGCATTTTTCATTTTTTTAGCTAATAAGGTTTTTCGTTTTTTGTGTATTTATTTTATATAAGTATACTAGCGACCGCCCGCGGTTTCACCCGCGTGTTTCCCGTTCCCGTGGGAATATCGGGATAAAAAGTACATATAAACCTTCCTCTTGAATCACTCTATCTATTAAAAAAAAACGCATCAAAATCCGTTGCGTAGTTTCAAAGATTTAAGCATACAAAGGGACATAGGGAAAGAGAAAGCGACTTTGTTTTATACTATGTAGTGATTAGTTTAGCGCTATCCATACTAATATTATAAATGCGAAAGTGTGTTTGTTTGTTTGTTTATTTGTTTGTTTGTTTGTTTGTTTGTCCTTCTTTCACGTCAAAACGGAGCAACGGATCGACGTGATATTTGGTTTGGGGATAGTTTGGGAGCTGGAGAGTAACATAGGCTACTTATTATTCCGGAAAATTGAGTAAAAATTGTAATTTTCTATGAAAAAAACGTTTAACTATCGTACCTTCGATACAAAACTGTCATTTCTTCCATTGCCGTTTCCAAAGAGTATGTAATCACTGACGTCTGCGCGGTCAAAACCGAATACTAATCTTTTCTATAAGCTTAGAATAAAAAAATGTACTTTAGATAGCGCTAAAAATGCCCCAGTCGCGCATGCGCGCAGAGTTATCTGACACTCACTCTACTTCACAGAGTAATTTTTTATATGTAAGAAATAGAGACCAAGCTTGGGCCCTTTTATTGGTAGTGTGTAACTAACGCTATCTGTTGTCTGGTGTAGGCAACTTTTGATGTATAAACACACACACACAAGATGTTGGTGACCGGGTCCACTAATATATGGCAAAACAACGTTTGCCGGGTCAGCTAGTGATACATATTAACACATTAAAAAATTATTTCACATAGCCTTCCGCCCGCGGTTTCGCTCGCCTGTACTACACGACGTTATCTCGAGGGAAAGTTATATTTTCCCGGGATATCAATTAGTCTTTGTCACTCTCTAGCTCCTAAAATATCCACATCCTAAAAAAACACGCCGATCCGTTGCTCCGTTTTGACGTGAAAAACGGATATACAAACAATACAAACAGTATGTCAAAAGAAAGAACTTATCACGCTGAACAACCTCTCTTAAGATGCTATCTCATATAGTTTAACCTGGCTCCTAGGGTTCCACATCAGCTGGCTTAGCATGAACGGCTTTTATCATGCGATATGATATAGCACGTCATGCTGTCTTGCTTACCTACCCCACTAAGGTGGAAGCAAGACAGCAAGACGTGCTATATCATATCGCGTGATATAATGATGGTAATGCTCGCCAGGCAGGTGTACCAAGACCTTCAAACTTTGTACGTAAATAGAAAATGCTCATCACATTTAACAATTTTCCATAAGACGGTATTTATATATCTCTCATAGTTTGGCTGGGCTGCTATGGTTCCACATCGGCCATTTCGATGTTCTAAATAAATTATAGCCTACCTATAAGTTGGCGACAACTAATAGCTATATGACAAAAAAAGTTCAGTAGTTTTTGCCTGAAACGTGGACAACAGACAGACAGACAAAAAATTCAAAAACTATATTTTTGGTATCTGTTCCGTTTAAGAAGAGCCTTGGTGGTATTTTTTTTTATTTCTTTTCAATGTATACAGCCCCTGTACCGGCAAACCCCTGGACATGGGCTTCATTTGACATTTGATGCCCATATTTTGTGCTTTTAAGGGCTTCAAATGTCAAATGAAGCCCATGTCCATACCCATAATTTTTAGCCGGTAGCCCCCTGAATAGAATCGCATACAGTTTAATAATAAGTATGAATTATTTTATTTATTTACTTAATATACCTACACGGTAATTTTTTTATCGCCCCGGATAAAATTAAAAGGATTATTAATAAGGACCAACACTAAAATCGCAAAAAAAACAGCTATTCCATACAAAAGTGCAAAAATATTTAGTCAAAATGTATGGAACAGCTGATACTTTTTCGCGATTTCAGTGTTGGTCCTAGATAATAAAAGTTGTTTGTTTTCATGAGTAAAATAATCCCTAAAAATATCCGGGGTGATAAAAAAATACCTTGTATATTACATAAACAGTACCTACGTATTAACACATTAAAAATTTATATCACATAGCCTTCCGCCCGGGGTTTTGCCGCGTGTACTACACGACGTTTTTCCAAGGGAATGTGATATTTTTCCGCGATAAAATTAGCCTATGGGACTCTCTAGCTCCTAAACTATCCACATACTAAAAAAAACAGGTCGATCCGTTGCTCCGTTTTGACGTGAAAGACGGACATACAAACAAACACACTTTCACATTTATAATATTAGTATATATTGTATGTCAAAAGAAAATACTTATCACGCTGAACAACTTCTCTTAAGGTGCTGTATTTGTATCTCTTATAGTTAAGCTGGGCTGCAAGGGGGGTTATGAGCACAGTGACTAAAATGAAGGATGCCACTGCTGCAAAAATGCCTAACACGGCAATTGACTAAGAAGCAGATTGCCTAACCGTTAATGCCTAGACATTGTAATTGCCTAAATGTTATTTCGTCTACAAATCAAAATGCCTAAACTGCGCTATGTCTCTTCAATGCCTAATGCGCAAGTTTGTTTGGAAACTCTTTTGTTGTTAAAGGCTATAATTCTATACTGGCACTTAAATGTAGTTTAGTAAAATGGAGTTATTGTTTGTTTGTTTTAAATTAGTAAGCTCCTTATATTTAGCGTTAAATAATACGTCAATTTTGTTTTTTATTTTATGGATTTTAAGGAGTGTTAAACTCTTACGATCAGAAGGTCTCTTTGTCGTTATAATCTGATCGTGATATGTGTTTCTATCGTGATAGTTAGGGTATTTTTTATATTTTAAGAAATTGAAGATTTGTTTATTTGTTTATTTATTTGTTTTTTTATTTGTTATTTTGATAATACGGTTTTTTTATTATTTTCTTTTATACAAATCTTGTCCTGCCCCCTGATTCGCAAACCATCGGAAGCGGAATCGGATTCGAATTCTGTGCTTTGTCTTTGTCTATTCTATTACCTATAAGTGACAGAGACAGGGCATGCATTCCGCTGTCGGGAGCGTTTCCGATAGTTCGTGAATCAGGGGGCTGATAATACGAAATACAACAAAAAATAATTATCTATGCGGTTTTTTTATATAGGTATATTAACTAATAGTTGGTAGCAAACATTATAGTCACGGTAAATTTTAGGCAATTTGCTTCTTAGTCAATTAGCATTTTAGGCATTATAACAGTAGTGGCATCTTTCATTTTAGGCAATCTGCTTCTTAGTCTTATTGCTGTGTTAGGCATTTTTGCAGCAGTGGCATCTTGCATTATAGGCACTGTGCTCAAAATTGTGCAAGGGTTCCAAATCAGGAGTACCAGACCTTCGATATTTTTCCGTCAATAGAAAATGTCCATGACGTTAAACAACTTTTTTAAGACGCTATGTTTGTATCTCATATAGTTTAATCTGGCTGCTAGGGTTCCACATCAGGTGTACAAGACCTTCAAACTTTGTACGTCAATAGAAAGTGCTAATCACGTTTAACAATTTTCCTTAAAACGGTATTTTTATATCTCTCATAGTTTGGCTGGCCTGCTATGGTTCCACATCAGAAATTGCGATCTTCAAAATAAATTATAGCTATATGTTGGCAAGGACCAATAGCTGTATAACAAAAAAACTTTCATCAAAATCCGTTCCGTAAACTTTTTTGCCGACGCACGTCATCACACGAAAAAATTCATCCCCTGTTTTCACCCTCTTTAGGGTAGTTTTTTTACAAACTTTGAATGTCGTATTTATTTATCTAATCAAAAGCCTATAAAACAATTTTGAAGCTTCTAGCTTTAAAAATGACGTAATTTCCATACAAACTTTCATCCCCTATTTCAACCCCTTACAGCCCTTTGTTCACATAAAAAAGTATTTAACCTTTCTCAGGCTCTAGACTATCTCTGTACCAATTTTTATTCAAATCGGTTCAGTAGTTTAGGCGTGATTGTGTAACACACAGACAGACATTTTCGCATTTATAATATAAAGTAAGGACTAGCTTTCCGCCCGCGGCTTCGCCCGCGTGGACTACACGACGTTATCCCGCAGGAATGTGATGTTTTTCCGGAATAAAAAGTAGCCTATGTTCCTCTCCAGGCTACAAAGTATCTGTGTCCCAAATTTCAGCCAAATCCGTTCAGCCGTTTTGGCGTGATTGAGTAACAAACATACAAACATCCAAACATCTAAACATCTAAACAACCAAACATCTAAACTTTCACATTTATAATATTAGTAGGATAAGTAGGATAAATAAATAAAAAAAATAGCTTATTAGCCTTAAAAATTAAAAATGCTGCCGAAAGTCACTATTCCACGCGGACGAAGTCGCGGGCACAGCTAGTCATAAATATAAATAAATAAAACGTGAAAATGTTTTCATCGGCGAGGCTATATTCGTCAAAAAATTTGCGGTTTAGAATATTGCAGTCTTTGGTCAGCGCCATCTCTTGGCCGATAGTGGATTTTTGTTGACGTTTTCTGAATAAGTTTCAGATTTTTCTCTATGCAAACTTCAGAGATAGGGGGAGGGGGGGGCGAAAGTCGAACGAGAGTGAACGGGAAGTCGACCCCATATGCCCTAGTAGCCTTACTTCGAATTTTTAAGACCCCTTACAGTCCCTGTTGCAAAAAAATAAAAATATTTTTATTTCTCTCCCATTTGCATAATAGTTGGGCAAACGTCATCTGAAACTATTCCAAATATCAAGTTGATAGCATTAGTAGTCCTCGAGATGTCCAGCTATGACAGACAGATTGAGATTTCCCTTTTTTTCATTTTGGTTCGGAACCCTAAAAATGAATTTCGTTAATCTCACTACTTATAACTCAGAAACGGCTAGACCGATTTGGCTAGTTTTCATCTTAAAATGATTGTGGAAGTTCAGGAAGGGTTTAATTATTATTCTCTTTATAAACGGTGAGAAACATAAATAATAAGTAACTAAAAATAAAACGACTGAGGTGATACTGAGTTTACCGGGTCAACTAGTAAATGAATAAAAATGGCTTTTGAGATTAAAGTGATCCTTAATATTCTCTACAAAATATCAAATCAAATATGTATTGAATATTTATAAAAAATTTACAAACAATATAAACGTTAATAACTGCAATAGTCAGACTGTGTCGCAGCTATTAGCGCCCACCCAAAGCACAATACATAAGCGTTAGCACAATAAAAAAAAACAGATACCAAATAAAAATAATTAAGTAACTAATCAAATAAAATTACAAAACAAGGACTAGGTCGTGTGTGAATGTATGTACATACCTTTAAGGAAACATAAGTTTTAGAACAAAGTCGCTTAGATCTTTCCAACTTTGCAACGGATTTTAATGCGGTTTTCAGCAATAGGCTGAGTAATTCAAGACAATAATTTATGTGTATAAATACATCGTGGGTCGTAAGTTTATTTTATTTCATTAAAATAGCACACCTACAGGAAAAATGTGTTCAACAAAACATGGCAAAATCGAACACATGGAAATAATCTCCACTTGCATTATTTGAAAGCATAGGAAATGAATAACATCGTCCCGCAGACGGCCGGGCGCTCGTCATAAACAATGCGCCACTCCAGATATTTACCGTTTAATTAAAGTTTCTTTTAGAAGCCTTCTTTTCTCTATTGTACGTACCAGTTTTTCACTTTATCTCTTATCTTAATACGGAATCGCTGTTTATGATTTTTCTGCGCTACATTTTATTACTTTACTGATTATTGTTAAAAACGAACTGTCTACTAATATGTTGGAATTATGTTGTTTTTTTTGTAAATTGATTTTAATTTGTTTCTAAACTAGCGACCCGTTTCGGGTTCACATGGTCGCAATGTTGCTTTGAAAATCTCGGTTTTCTCTGCTATAATATGCATGTATAGTATACATACATGTTGTGCTCGGTTTGGTTGGTGGTAGGACTTGTTATAAGTCCACCTGGCTAACTACCACCATCTTATGTAAGGCTGACGCCATAGCAACGATGTTTTCAGCATTGTTGTGTTCCGGCAGTTAGAGGTAAGATAGCCAGTTCCTCAGTGTATGCGGATTTCGGAAGTAGTGCGCTTCCACCTTCAGCCTTTTTTTCACTTAACATCAGGTGTTTTCACATAACGTCTAAGTGTAGGAAACCCCGTTTTAAATTAAAAAAATATCAAACTATTATTTTGAATCACTTTGTCTATTGATCAAACCTGCAATCTAAATCTGTTGCATAGTTCGAGGTCTAAGCTTACAGACGGCACTGCGACTTTGTTTTATTTATACTATGTAGAAATCATTATACCTACACTACAACTCTTGCCTAAGTAAATTTTCCCATAGGCAAAGGAAGACTGCCCAAGATTTATGTCTCTGAATAAACAAAAGAATACGTTATGAAGTGACTACACATAAAATGGTTTCGAAGCGAGAGTATTGTCATATGTTGATATTCATAACAGTAGCATGGGATAAACCTGAGCTTAGGAAGACATTGCACGGAAACGGATGCACATTTTGGATATCTTCCTTGAAAGCCATGTAGTCCAAATAGTTCAATACAGTGGAGACGTTTCTTTAAATATTACACATACAGTACGAATCATGTTCGAGCGGATGTTAAAAAAATATAAGTGGGATGGTAGTAGCTAATGTAGCAAATAAATGTCAATCATATATTTTGTTCAGACGACTGAAGGTCTGTTTGCCGTTCAGTGCCTTTTGACTTTCCTTATAGCGTCGGTTTTCGTAAAGCAATTTTTAAGTCTGGAAGGCAGAGCACTTCATGATAAGTATCTTCAGCACAACGTTAATATAGGACGTATGCTTGACGTTAGATCCGTAGAAAATATTTGTTATACATAATTATAATAATCATGTATAGAAAACTTCCGTCTATGAATGAAGACTGGAATAAAAAGTCAAGTATTCAAGAAGGTGTAAATTGCAACCGCTTCTAGCCGTATCTTGAATTCAAACTGCCGTTTTTAATCGCTAAGTAACAAGTTACCTAGAACTTGCAGTTAATAATTAAAATGTTATTGATAATTTTTTTTAAAAAAAACCACTCATCTGCAGATAAACACTTAAAAAATTTAAGATATGAGAAAAAGAAAAAGATTTAAATGTTACTTCGCAACACGCTGTAGTTCACCGGAGACACGAAAAGCATACACAAAGAAGGATTTCGGTACAGTGCATGCTTCGAAAATATTTATGACGTTTGATAGACTGCTTTGTGTTGCGCTCGCTCCGCTCGCTTCGCCCGCTGTAGAGCGACGCCGTTAGATTTATTCTAAACTACACGGGACTTGGCGTTATTGACTTTTAGTGAGTAAGAGATATTCCCATAAAGAAATAACAATACAAAAACTATATAAATGATGCCGATCACACGTTCACATTAGTATTTCTGTAGTAATTTACAAAATTTTACTAACATTATAAGGGAATTAGAAGGCACAGTATACCTGGCCTGCGACTGTGGCTAATAAGCAATTGTCGCTAGGTTCATTAAACTAATAATAAAAGTGTCATAAACAAAATTTTATAAAATCGCACTCCTCCGTATCGCAGAGACCGACTGTTTTTGGAAGTTGTTGATAACTTCAATTCATACTACACCCACGTGAAGTGTTAACCATCAATCATCTGTATCCTGAAGGGAAGCCTGTAAATCAGCTCTTACTAGTATTATCGTCTTATGAATAAAATCACAGTTCACACAAACGTGTGACTTCCAAATCTTTACGATCTTCCAAAGTCATTGATGTGCTTTCCTGTTAAACCCTTTACAATATTTTTACCCCCAGTGATGAGTCGTCGTACTCGGACGTGGTGAGGTTGCGCGAGCGCACCCGGGCGATGCTGGAGACGCCCGCCGAGCCCCTGCCCGCGCACTCCCAGCCCAGCAGCCGCCGCATGTCCAACGACATTGAGTCAAAGCTCGCCGCCAACCTTAACACCAGGTACCTACCAGATATTTAGTCTATCTACCAACGATGAGTCGTCGTACTCGGACGTGGTAAGGCCGCGCGAGCGACATGAGGCAAAGCTTGCCGCCATACTGGTACTTAGTCTATATTAAAGATCGAGTGATGGCAGCAGTCTTACTCCGATTATAGTTAGTGTAATTGCTCTTAAAGGAAGTCAGTCATTTTAGCCTGTCAGTGCAAGGAAGTGAGTAGTATGCGCCTTATGCGCTACCCCTTTTCCAGCGTTTAATACTATTATGTATTCTGTGGCAGCGTACCGCGAATAATCGCATATGTTAAACGTAGTAAAGACAACCAAATACCATGTTAAACAAATAGAGCTGCTGTAAAATTAATAAAAATTCAGACTAATAATATTATAAACGTGAAAGAATGTTTGTTTGTTTGTCCGTCATTCACGTCATTTTAGTTTGGGAACTGAAGACAGACATAAGCTACTTTTTATCCCGGGAAAATATCAGTCTCCCGCGGGATAACGTCGTGTAGTTCACGCGGGTTAAAAGTTAGGTACCTACTTAAATAACGAGATAAACATCAGTTCCATGAGCATACTACTTAAAAGTCTAGTCGAGTAGTAAAATATCAACTATTTTCGAAGCTCCATACTCATTTTGTTTTTCGTTTGTCAGACGACCTTCAGCCATAATAGCAGCGTTCCGTCGTCCGTCACAGGCACTGGCCCTCTGCGCTGCAACCCAGCGACGCTTCTTGTCGGAACTATCGCCACATTCACGCGCTTCAGTCGCGTCGACGACGCACGAACATCCGCCGTCCGCAGCTGAAATATCGGGACAGTAAGTATGAATACCTACATTCATTCTCTCTAGATTGCATGTGGCCCGAAAATTGAGTCCAATCATCATCATCAGCCATTTATGGATGGAAAAGGTGAATGGTTCATCATGACCCACCACGCTGACTCAATTCGGATTGGTAGGTATTAACGGCTGCAAGAATAGCCGGGACCATCAGCAACGTGACTGAAGAACTGAGGAGCTCGAGACACAATTAATTCAGTAAATTAATGGTCACTCAACCTTAAAGTTGCTTATCCTCGAAGATCGCAGGCCAAGCGCGCTAATCACCGCGCCACGGGTCTTCAGTTCAAGTTCAGAGTCAGTCTCTTAAAGTCCATTATATGTATAGGTAGATCACCTACAATTCTACACTGTATGCCAATAAACCTCAACTTTACCGACATACAACGTAACTTGGTATAAAAAATACACAGAACAACCATAAGATCGGTGTAATATCTTGTTTTTCAAAAGTTTCTTAATAATACTTAGTAAATTTTACATCCTACTATAATGTTGGAGAAAGATTCCAAGGACCCCGATCGCTGTATGCCCTAAAAATTACACTATCAGCATCTCGATTAAGAGGTTTCTAAATTGACAATATTACAGAAACCGTTTTCTTTGGCGAGGCGATATAATTTTATGGCATATTTAAGTCACCTTCAAAGTTTGCACGCACCGCCCGCTCGCTCCGGCAGACGGGCGAGGGCTGCGCGCGACAGCTCGCATCTTTGGCAGACCACAATGCGTATTCGTAATGCTGCAAATAAATAGTATACTTAGTATAAGCATATAAGCCCCGATGACGCAGTGGTGCTGGTCATGGCTACTACTAGCTAGAGGTTGTAGGTTCGATCCCCATAATGTGATGAACATTTGTGTTTTTTTCCGTGCCTGAATGTTATTGTCCATACCTTAATCTTACTAATGCGAAAGTTTGGATGTTTGTTACTCAATCACAGCGAAACGGCTAAACGGATCTGTATGAAATTTGGAACAGATAAAGTTATGGTCTAGAATAGCAAATAGGCTAAGCCCCGGGAATATATCTTATTCCCACGGAAAAACATCGTATAGCCCACCCGGTCAAAGCCGCGTGCGCAAAGCTAGTCCAAGCTATAATACGAGTATCTAATATTTATATTAATATTTTAAAGTGGAAGAGTTTGTTTGTTTGAACGCGCTAATCTCAGAAACTACTGGACCGAAATGTTTTTTTTTAATCTGAAGGCTGAAGGTGGAAGCGCAGTACTCCCGGAATCCTCAATCACTGAGGAACTGGCTATCTTATCTCTAACTGCCGGAATACAATAATGCTGAAAACATCATTGTTATGGCGTCAGACTTAGATAAGATGGTGGTAGCTAGCCAGACGGACTAAAAACAAGTCCTACCACCAACCAAACCGAATACAATATGTACCCCCAATGGGAATCGAACCCGGGACCTCTGGGTCTGAAATCGGTGGTGTAAACCACTAGACCACAAAGACGGTTAAATCTCTCTTTAAGTTATCTTTGTGTTGGATAGTCCATTTATCGAGGAAGGCTTTATAACATCACTCTACGGCTAACTAAAGCGGAGCATTAATGAAAAATGTTGCATAAACGGGAAAAATATTCCTTTTTTTAGTAGATTTTTTCCTTTTCTTCAAATTAACGCAGGTGAAACTTGCGCAGCACAGCTAGTCTTTATATATAAAAAATAATTGCTGTTCGTTAATCTGGCTGAAACGCAGAGACGACCTGACCGATTTAGCTAATTTTGATCTTGAAATATTTGTGGAAGTTCAGGGAAGGTTTAAAAAACAGAGAATACTTAAAACGACAAAGGTGATACGAAGTTTACCAAGTTCACAAGTAATATTGTAATTATTAAAGAGTGTTTGTTTTTGTGTTTTTCCGTCTTTCAAGGCCAAACAGGGCAACGGATCGACGTGATTTTTGGTATGGGTATAGTTTGGGAGCTGGAGAGTGACAGAGGTTACTTTTTATCCCAGAAAAATATCAATCAAAATCAATCAATCAATCAAAACATTTATTTAATACAGTCGAAGGACAAATTATAACTTAAGTATACGACAAATTACTTAAATGAAGACAACACAGAAAAAAAAAGACAATTTATATACCTATATATAAAAAAAGAAAGATAGTCCCACGACTGTACCAAAAGGGATCTAGTTCAGCATATGTCAGTTTTTGAAAACTGACGCTGGTTTTCAACTTGACATCTGAATGCCAAGACAGCCCTAATAGCTAAATTAAAAAAGAAACAAACAAAAACAATGGCACTGACAACAAGGCGCCATTGTGCCGGCCAGCGGTGTTCGCGGGCTGGCTAGTCTGCTGCGATCACATTCCCGTGGTATAGCGACGTGTAGTCCACGCGGGCAAAGCACTTCATATGTTGATATATGCAATTGGTCACACACGCATTTGCAAATATCAATCGTTATACAAATATTAAGTATTACACTTAAACACATCTTAGATTTCTGCGCGAACTGTCCATATAAATAAAACACTTTCACGGATTTTTTCACGCAATTTATTCAACAACTTAGTTAAATTTTAGTTGTTTTTTTGAGATTTTTTGGTTTATCCGACGTTTCAGCACCTTTCCAGGGGCCGTGGTCACGGAAAACTACCCACTATTTTTTGATTTTAATAAAAGAATATACCCACTCTAATTGTCTTTGTTTTTCGTTCGGACATCAAAACTGACCATGATTTCATCATCTGCGAGATGTAGATGTTGTATCTCACTGATGAAATGGTAGGAATCCTTCACAAAGGCTGTTGTGTTACCTCTTAGTGGCGAGAGGGTTTGCGCTACGTGTCGGGCTAGTTTGTAAGTTGGTGAATCAATTTGGCTGACTATAGGACGCAGCGGAGCATCAGGTTTGTGTATCTTCGGCAATCCATACAGTTTTGGCGGTTTAGGGCAGGCAGGAATGAGTAAGTTGATGTCGAGATTCAACCATTCTGAATGTTCTTTGATGAGGTCACTAGTCTTTTTAAGGATCTTGGTGGTTTGATCGCTTTTGACATGTTTGTATGTATTCTCATCTGATAAAAGATGTAGTATTTTTTCGTTATAATCTGACGTATCCATTACTACCGTCGCGTTACCCTTATCTGCACGGAGAATAGAATATAACATGTAATAGAACATGTAGCTGACATCAAACATAGGCGCGATAATAAGTCTGCAGTGTGTGAACATTCATTTGAGGGAACCAACCATTATATAAGGTTTGACAAACCGCAGATCCTCGCTAGAGAACCAAGATACTTTCCCAGATTGATGCGCGAGGCTATTGAAATTAGCAAATACCCAAATTTCAATAGAGAAGATGGTTGGAAGATACCACCAGCTTGGGACCCTATAATCCATCAAGTAAAGTCACAACCTAAACCACACACTGCAAGAACTAAAGATACGGTTAGTTCTTTTTGCAAATAATTTTAATAAACGGAGATCGTCCCCCTTCGTGTAGTTTTCTTGCCAGTTCTTTCTCCGAAGGGCTCCAACTTTTGTGAACTGGTGGTCGAGTCAGTAACTTTTTGCTTTGCTATAAATAATTATTATCCTAATTACTTAAACAAATCAAAATATTAAATTAATACATCATTTTGTTATAATTAAATATAATTTTAAAATAATCAACACCTAACCGTATCCTGTTTCCGAACGAAAAACAAAGACAATTAGAGTGGGTATATTCTTTTATTAAAATCAAAAAATAGTGGGTAGTTTTCCGTGACCACGGCCCCTGGAAAGGTGCCGAAACGTCGGATAAACCAAAAAATCTCAAAAAACAACTAAAATTTAACTAAGTTGTTGAATAAATTGCGTGAAAAAATCCGTGAAAGTGTTTTATTTATATTACACTTAAATACAACATTCCTTTCAAGGAATTTTCACATCTTATTTAACTCATGTAATAAAAAAATTAAATTTTCATCCCATCGATTCGAAAAGCGATGATTGTTTATCTAATAACAGGGTCCAAAACGATCCATTTTTTACCTGTTATGACAAGAGGGTATAAATGAGATTTGAATTTTGAACAGCTTCATAACAGGGTCCAAAACGATGAGATTTGAATTTAGAACATAATTAAAGAAGCATTGGTTGGAGTGTAGCAAAGGGTGTGCAGTACTTTAAAAAAAATCTACTGATTTTGTATGGGGCCGGGACTTTTTTCGGGATCGAGAAATTTTCAAAAACGGAATTTTATAAAATTGAGAATAGGTATCTCGTAAACGGTGAGTCGTAGTTAAAATCTAACAAAATTTTCAACCCCCCTACGGCATCCCCGGCGATACTTATAAGGAATCTGATGGACATATTTTTTTTTTTTTCAAAACTCATTTTTTTTTCTTGTCCGACTAGCGCTATGATGTATCCGAACGACAAAGAAAGGTAGGTAGTTTGAGTTGTCTTTACTGCTTTTCTTATAGAGGGGGATGAAAAGCAGAGTGTATTACTCGGCCGCAAAATTATTTTCACCTCGGGCGGCGTATATTGAATCCCTCGCTGCGTTCAGGATTCGGGTTATTCCACTTATCCCCATCGACTTCCCCCATCAATGGGGGATTGTGAACTTTTCTTCCACAAATCCCCATTCAGTACTAAACAAATTGACAATGGGGATTTGTGGACAAAAACAGTTCACACAACCCCATCAGTTAAAAATAATAAACTATTTATTATAATAATCAGATAAACAATAATGTTAATTACTTATATTGATGTTTGCTGCTGTGTATGCATTTAAAAAACATTTTAAATAATAAAATGAATAAATATATTTTGACACTCACATCAATTAGGCATCCAAATTTATTTCATGTGTAATTTACACGTGTTGTCTGGAAATTGTGCTTTAAATAAAAAATAAAATAAAATCATGGATACTAGACAACGGACGTTTTTAATTATAAAAGAAGTATAAATATTTGAAAATATACTTAACTCGGCGTCATGGGGGTGGAAAATTGTAACATGGACGTGGGGGTTGGCTCATTATTACCCATGTAGATACTGTTATAAGTCAGTATATATTTAAGAATATAGTAAATGTTTGTTTTGGGCCTCATTTTAATTTTATTAAGGCAATAAAACACAGAAAAAATAAAATGAAAACACTTTATACTATAGGAAACAAGGCTTTGAAACAAATACTCTAAAAATCAATAGAGTTAGCTTCATCTAGCTAACTCCAAGTTATTTCTTTGTATAAACTTCCATGACTCGTTCACACAAAATAATAATCTGTAATAATAACAGGTAAAAATACCGGCCCACCCGTAACAATATGTCATAAATAAAGTAGCGACACTTTGAAATACTGATCGACAATAAGTAAGTACCACAATTTATGTACGAAACAGTTACTCCATGTAACAGCTCAGTGGTTAGAGCAGTCGCCCGGAAAGCGAAAGGTCGAGGGTTCGAGTCCCATCGAAACTGGTTGTGAGACGGGTCGATTTCTTCTAAATACTTCATTTTCCATTTTTCAATAATAAAAATTGCATTGTGAATGCAAAAAACTAAAAATTAAAATAACTTGCAATAGTAATTTCATCTTTAGCGATTGCCAAATACCTGGATAGGTATTTCTTTCGCGTGTGTGTAGTAATATCTCCACATTGATGAAAATAACGCTGACTATACAGCGCGTAAGAAGTAGGTATTGGATAAATTCGACGCTTTCCGTCCGTAACGACTCCGTAGCTCAGTGGTTAGAGCAGTCGCCCGGAAAGCGAAAGGTCGTGGGTTCGAGTCCCGTCAGAGCTGGTTGTAAAATAATTTGATGTATACTGATATGTATGTGTGCATTGTATGATAAAATAAAAGAATACCTTTATTACTATTTATATAACATTATTTAATGTATTTCATATAAGAATATAATATAAAAGTAACACTTAAAAAATTCAAAGACTGGTTATTATAGAAATAACTTGGATTTTGCTAGATGAAGCAAACTTTATTGATTTTTAGAGTATTTGTTTGAAAGCCTTGTTTCCTATAGTTTAGTGTCTTCATTTTATTTTTTCTGTGTTTTATTGCCTTAATAAAATTAAAATGGGGCCTAAAACAAATATTTACTATATTCTTAAATATATACTGACTCATAACTGTATCTACATGGGTAATAATGACCCAACCCCCACGTCCATGTTACAATTGTCCACCCCCATGACGCCGGGTTAAGTATATTTTCAAATATTTATACTTCTATTATAATTAAAAACGTCCGTTGTCTAGTACCCATGATTTTATTTTATTTTATCTTTTATTTAAAGCACAATTTCCAGACAACGTGTAAATTACACATGAAATAAATTTGTATATAATTTATGTGAATGTCAAAATATTATTTATTCATTTTATTATTTAAAATGTTTTTAAATGCATACACAGCAGCAAACATCAATTTAAGTAATTAACATTATTGTTTATCTAATTATTATAATAAACAGTTTTTTATTTTCAACTGATGGGGTTGTGTGAACTGTTTTTGTCCACAAATCCCCATTGTCAATTTGTTTAGTACTGAATGGGGATTTGTGGAAGAAAAGTTCACAATCCCCCATTGATGGGGCAAGTCGATGGGGATAAGTGGAATAACCCCAGGATTCTACTTTAGAATCCCTCGCTGCGCTCGAGATTCTACTCTAGAATCCTTCACTGCGCTCTAGATTCAAAATAGCGCCCTCGCCGTAAATATATTATTTTGCTCCCTTGTAATACAATCTACTATTGTTGGAGGCTGGTGCCTAATAGTAGATTGTATTACGAGGGAGCAAAATAGCATATTTACGGTGAGGGCGCTATTTAGAATCCAGAGCGCAGTAAAAAAGTAGAATCCTGAACGCAGCGAGGGATTCAATATACGTCGCCCGAGGTGAAAATAATTTTGCGGCCGAGTAATACACTCTACTTTGCATTTCGAATATAAGGAAAGTAAATACACTCTGCTTTTCATCCCCTTATATAAGAAAAGCAATAAAAACAACTAAAACTACCTAGAAAAATAAAAGAATGGTGGCGGGCGGCTTCGCCTTCTCTGTTTTTCAATTGTATTAAAAAAAATAAGTTTAGATTAAACAAAAAAAAATTTTTGAACAAAAAAAAATAAAAAAATTATATGTCCATCGGATGCCTCCTAAGGTTCTCCGGCGTACCGTAGGGGGTTGAAAATTTTGTTAGATTTTAGCTACGACGCACCGTTTTTGAGATATTCAAATTTTTATTAAAATTCATTTTTGAAAAACTTTTTCATTGCCGATAAGGTAACTATATGGTTGACTGTAACCAAATTCAGTTCTATTTTTAAAAATACCTTTCCACCCTAGGGTGGAACGCAGAGTTTTGAACCCGCTGCTCAGTTTAAATATACATCACTTTCCGAATATGAGAGATGAAAAATATATTTGTTGTAAAACCTATTGGCCATCAGGTCTTCCCTTCGAGATGATGATGATGAAGATGAAATGATCCTTACAATAAATAGTAACAAGTGTTTGATACCATCAATACAAATCGAAGTATCCACATAAACGTAATACGAGAAATTGAATTTCATAGACTAGAGAGAGATATATATATTTAATTTTAAAATACTAACAAATTAGAGCCAATGGGAATGTTACAAAGAGGATTTACTTACAAGCGGCCGAACCATTATGTCAATGAGATCGTCAGGCACTTAGCAGTGAATAAGGGAGCAGGGACCCATTTAGAGGTGAATAATATTCAGTTGGATAACGTCATGCCGTCAGTATTATACAGGCGACAATGCGAGCTCCGCGTCAACACCATTCAAAAGCACACCCTTTATTTGTTAATAGACAGACAGCCCAACAATGCCTCTCTGAGCATTCACTACATATGCCGCCCGATAAACGTAATTAAAATGGGAAAATGTTTATTTCACTGTCATATCGGGAGTTCGCATACAAAGTTGTCTAGTTACATTCGAAAAGAGAAAACAATATTCCCGTGAAAATGTATTAAGTTGTTTGAACGTAACAATTTCCTGAGGGCTTTTCAGGCATTGTGAACCAATTTACGGGAATATTTCCATTCGTAAAAGTCGAAAGTGAAATTGAGCAACACGCAACAGGGATTTCTTGGTTGCTAATTAAAATATGCATTTAAATTTTTATTCGAAACCTGGCAGTTAAAAGTCATAGAATAAAAATTCTAAGAAATATAATAATAACTACTTAAAATTTACAGTACCGGTTCCTCGGGTTGGTAACTTATCTCCATTTTAATTTATACTATCTCTTACCAGTAAATATTTGTGATTCCTTTGCGCTCTCTGATATTTCTAAGTCCGACTTCCTGAAACTTTTCTCATCGTAATTAGTTGTAGAAGCTCATAACTGTCGTGCTACTCTATCTATCTGTGAGTATGACATATTTGTATGGAAATAAAACTTAAACTTATGAAACGCTTAACTAAGTAGTTTTGAAAAGAACAATTATTGGTTCGTCTAAGTTATTAATATAAAATGTATCATCATTTCTAGCGAGGCATTGAGCAAGGCTTTATCGGCTTTGTATGCCAAACTTCTAGTGGTATTAGGATTAGCGTTTCCCGTAACTGAAGTGATTGCCAACGTACCTGCAGCTTATTATCAGGTAAAATTGAATTATAATGGCTTTTAATTAATATTCAGTATTCAGCATTGCATAACTAACCTTATTCTTGTTTCAGGGATTCTATTTATACCTTTATTTAGTATCAGTGTTATTTGTGATCTTCCAATATGCAAACATAATGAGGCAGAAGGCGGTAAACTTGATTATTCATACGTACGGTAAGCTTTTTAATGTAACTAAACATAAAAAGTATATACACTTGGTGATTAGCCACATTTGCCTAACAAAATACGACATTAAAATCACATCTTATTTGCATAATTACGTCTACAAAAGAATATTACCTTCTTTAGTTTCCATTCAGTGAACGTTTTCAGCCATTCTTTTAAATATAGCAACTAGAAAATTTTCATTGTAGGAAACAAAATACACACATTATTAGAGGTTGAACTATGATTGCAGTAAAAATTTACGTTGAACGTCAATATGATAAGCTACTTTTGTAATAATTAGAAATTAATTACAATAACCAAGTTTTAAAAAAGAGTAAAAAAAATCAATCCATAGAAAACTCTAAAAATTTTGTTAAAATAAAAAATCTAATTATAAATATAGATTATTGATTGCACTGTTCACTAAATGCTGAGTGCTAATTATTTGCTATTTATTTGAGCTAAACTATAATTTGTAATCTTTCAGAAGACCCGGAAAAGGAGGAGAAAAACGGCAAGACAACTCCCAGTGAGAAAAATAAACCTAAAGAACCTAATTTATCTCGTTACGGAAGTTTTTATCTGCGACTTGGAGCAATCGGTAGTATTCCATACGATTTTTGTCTTTTAATCTCTTTCGCAAGTTATGTCGTAATGATCAGCAAGCCAGCATGGATCCTGTGAAAAGTTAATAAAATCGAATCCTGTTACAATATTTTTATTTTAAAGATAACTTTCTTTCAACGAATCGATGACGAATTTGATAGTATTCCTGTCTTCTTTGGGTTCAATTCCTATCTAGCACATACATTCAATTATTATTAATAAATGTATATACTTTGTTGTGGAGATCCTTGGGGGGGGCCTATGCCCAGCAGTGGGCGTCGTACGGCTGAAATGATGATGATGATGATGAAATGTATATACTTTGTGTATGTACATTAGCTACTTAATTCGAACTCACATGTATTTGTGATGAATGTGATGATGTGTAATTATTATTATTCATGTCATACTACTTGATGCAGCTCGTTTTGTTAACCGACATCAAAAAAAGGAGGAGGTTATCAATTCGACTGTATATTTGTTTATAATTTATTTTTTATTTTTTATGTGTGTTACCTCAGAACTTTTAGTTAATGAACCGATTTGGATAATTCTTTTTTTATTTGAAAGGTGACACTGACCTAATTAGTTCTATTAAACTTAATAGCTATATAATTTTAAATATTATATAATATTGGAAGTAAAATTGGAGTATAGGGATACTGTATATTTATGAAATTGTAAATTTCAGCGTTTGGTATCGGGTCAATGGTGCACAGTGGTCTGGAATTCGGGGAATATTTCGAAATGACTGCCCAATGTCGTTCGGTGATGTCCGCCGCGACACCAGCCCTACGAATGGCGCTCACGCTAGCTCAGATGCAGTTCATATTCTTGACCAACAAGGACATTGAAACAGGCGCATACAAACTTATACAACGATTTGGGTTCATGCACATGATCGCAACGAACCTCTGCGAGTGGTTGTACGTCCTAGTTGAAGAGACTAAGCATGAAATACATCATCTGGAGCATTCCATAGTGGTGGCAAATACCACGCACGTAAACATTACTAGTGTCGAGCAATGCAGAAGAGCTAATATAATGGGTACTCTGCTACAGAACGCATCGCCATTTCTTTTCCCTTGCACCATTGAATATTCATTGATCTGCGCTGTGATACTCTATGAAATGTGGAAAGAGGTACAGTTGTATGTTTAATATATTTTACTTTTTTAAAGGAGACCGGCGAGAATCGCCCTAATATTTAACGAAGTCGTACACTTTGAGAAACATGCAAATTAAATTAATTTAAACTCCTACAATTAACTTTTACGAACGCCTGATTTATTAAAGAATGGAATAAAAAGATAAATAATTTTCAAATCGCAAATAATTGACTGAAAGGGGCAAAATAATATTGAAACACTTCATAAATCAGTTTCATTTGACGCAGTAGTCATGTAAAACAAGGTCATTTATTATTAACATATTATAAGATACTCGTACCTACATCAAAGAAGGTATATACCTACATAAAATAAATTAAAAACTAATGAAGATCCGCACGCAAAGCTTAGCGTAGATGGCGCCAGCGGTGCGATACTTACCTATGTCTTTATTAAATTAATAATTCCTTTCATTATTTGTCTTTGTTATTACCTACCCATTCATCTATTTTATCATTCATTAATTAGTAAATCATTATTTGCGTTGTTTTTAAATAAAATGTATAAATGATTTTTACCCTAACCTCTATATTTTTAGGTTATTGACCACATCTCTGTTGTCCCAACTTTAAAAGCTTTCTATTAACTTTTTTGTTAGTCTAGCATAGTTCTTTAAGTACCATTCGATTTTTTCCGTGAACGAGACCTATAAATCGAGGTCTGAAAATACATAGAAGTTCGCCAGTCTCCTTTATGTTTGATGACCTCAGTGGCCGAATGGTGTACGCGCCGGTTTTCAAGGTGCCGCTATCTCTAGAGGTTCCGAGTTCGATCCCCGGTCGGGTAAATAATGAAAACGAACTTTTCAATATTTCCTCGGGTCTGGGTGTAATACCCATCGTTGTTTCCAATTTCCATAATACTAGTGCGTAAGCTACTATACTTTGGTATTGGAACAATGTATGTGTTGGTGTCCAATATTTATTTATTTATTTTTTGACCCACTGCCATGCATGCCGTTCACTTTGCACGACTTAACAGCTTTAGCAGCTTATGTTTCAAATGTATTTTTGAGCTAATTATAATTGCAAACGTTAAATAAAAGTATACTTATGTAACTGTTCTTAGATTACAAAAATGGTGACTGTACCGAAACCGTAGTCGCCGTAGCTGTTCGTAGCTACTACGAAATGTAGCATCAAAATGTACACTTTAGAAACTTATAAAAAATCAACAGTATTTTTTTATTTCAAGTATAATTAGATAAAATCTTTATTTATTTAACAGGTTAAATGTACTGCAGAAGACTTTGAAAAGAAATTCCATTATGCGAAAAACAAATCCCGCAATAACTCCGTCACCCCTGAGAAAATCCTGCAACAGTTCGGTAAAATCTAATTCCCTTGGAACCAGTTAATAGAAAATACCAAGAAGATTTGTTTTATTGTGTTTTGTTTTTTTTTAGCTGGCATGCTTGGCGTCAAGACTAATCAAGACAGCCGTGCGGCTTTACACCACTTTTCGGTGGATTGTTCTCACGCGCATCGAGGACTTTTTGGTGGAATTCTAGTCATAGTTCTCACTATTATATCGCTCATTATGTTTTTTGTCTTAGCCACCAGTCCCAATACTATTAACGTAAGTAACTGTCTATTGTAGTTTTTCATTGGTACCCAGCCAAGTAACCGGTAGCAACGTTCTACTGTTTAGTCAGTTATAACAAAAACGCGAAAATTTGTGAATGCACTTTAGAGCTTATTTAAATTGTGTTGTTCATTTAATTTCTGCGTATTATCTTTATAGTCTTAAAGTCTTACAAACACAACTGATGCTATCAGAATCCAAAAATAAAGCTGAAAATGCGAAGATGGACTGAAAATTGCACTTTTACAGTCAAATGAAATGTCCATCACTTTAAGAGCTTATGATGAGACCACCATAGGTATACATAATATCCTTAACCTAGGTCGTCCGTCTCTTTACAGTACCCACGCAAAATATGGATCAATAGCACCTATTCATTCGAAGCTCTCCACAACATACCATATTCTAAGTATAGTATTCATATAAACCGCGCTTTAAGTAAGACTAATGGAAGCCATACACGTTACGATAAATTTGCGCAAACCTAGGCTTGCGCAAATTTATCGTAATGGAAGCCACACACGTTACGATTTATTTGCGCAAACCTAGGCTTGCGCAAATATCGTTGTTCCCTAGTGACCACAGACGGCTCAAGTAAGTTTGAACGATTCCATTTCTATGAAAGTCAGCAGAGCATCCGGGTGTGTCGATGGACGACCCTTTGGCAATAGTTGGCTTAATATTTGCTACAATAAAACTGAAAAGACTGAACAGAACCCAAAATGTATGGTGTAAAGACTGTTTTTAGGGTTCCGTACCCAAAGGGTAAAAACGAGGCCCTATTACTAAAGACTTTGCTGTCCGTATGTCTGTCTGTCTGTCACCAGGCAGGCTGTATCTCATGAACCGTGAAAGCTAGACAGTTGAAATTTTCACAGATGATGTATTTCTGTTGCCGCTATAACAACAAATAAGTACTAAAAACAGAATAAAATAAATATAAAAGGGCGGCTCCCATACAACAAACGTGATTTTTTTGCCGTTTTTTCTCAATCTTAATCAATCTTAAATATAGTATCTAATGTTGTATAGATGGTACGGAACCCTTCGTGCGCGAGTCCGACTCGCACTTGGCGGGTTTTTTTTATCCACAACAGGCAGCACTTAGCTTTCATCACACCTGATGAAGTTGAACTTAAGGCTGAAGTTGGAAGTGCACTACTCCCGGAATCCTCAATAACTGAGGAACAGGCTATCTTATCTTTAACTGTCGGAACACAATAATGCTGAAAAAATCATTGTTATGGTGTCAGACTTCGATAAGATGGTGGTAGCTAGCCAGGTGGACTAAGAACAAGTCCTACCACCAACCAAACCGAATACAATAAGTATGTATTCCCACTGGGAATCGAACCCGGGACCTCTTGGTCTAAAATCGGGTGACTGTGAACCACTAGACCACAGAGGCGGTTAAATATTTTTTAAATTCTTCCAAATTTTTGCGAACTCCGCTCGTCATTTTGGCGCGTTTTTTAACCGACCCAGGGAGTCCCAGCACGCGCGGAGGCGGTAGTTTACTATTTAAATATCGAACGCGGCATGCCCACACACGTTACGATATACTTGCGCAAATCAAAATTTACGCAAATTCGGAATTGAAAATTGAAACTTTTTAAAATTTGCGCAAGCCAAGAAATTTGCGCAAATATTCTCCAACACACGTTACGATAAATTTGCGCAAGCCAGGTTTGCGCAAATTTATCGTAACGTGTGTGGCTTCCATAACGTGTGATGGAGAATATTTGCGCAAATTTCTCCCACACACGTTACGATAAATTTGCGCAAGCCGAGGTTTGCGCAAATTTATCGTAATGTGTGTGGCTGCCATAAGTTTACAACTGATACTGCCTCCTTTTTCTTAAAAGGAAGACAAAGACAGCAACAGTTTTAAAATCTTTACTAATATTATAAAGAGGAAAGATTTGTATGTATGCAATGAATAAACGCAAAAACTACAGGACCGATTTAAAAAAAAAATTCTCTTTTATAATGCTACATTATCCATGATTAACATAGGCTATCTTTTATTCCCACGGGTACCGCGCGGGTAAACCCGCGAGGATCCGCTAGTAAGTTATATGTGTAAGTAATTTAATAAATGTGTAACTCTTTTTTAGGACGCAATATTTGAAGTAAACGTCTGCGAAATCATTTTATACTCAATAACGATCTTGGCATGCACAATCGCAATAAAACAAATGAAAATATTGCCTTATAAAAGGAAAGCACAAGGTAAGGCACCTGTTATACTTAAGTAGCTGAGCCGTACCCACACAGAATTCTAGAGTCGCAGTCAATAATAAAATCATTATCAGTTTTTTAAATAGAGACTCATTTTAAGTGTATAATACTAGAACTAAATGTTTACGTATCATAATAAAGTTCATCATGTTATATTCTGTAATATTATGTACGTACTTACTTTTTAATAATTTATCGGGCTTCGACAATCATTTTTAAAATGATTATTATTTAAAACATATTAGATTAATCAATAAACTTACCAAACCGACACCAAAATTTTAACACCTTTGAAATCATCTTTTAGCACAAGTTATACATATAGGTACTAATTATTTTACCTCCTACAGCTGTGCTCGTCCTGGACACCTCTCTCTTAATCCTGGCTCAGACGGGCATGTTCGTGTACTGCATGTTCAGCCTGATAGGCAGCCACCACACGCTCAATAAGGGAAACAGTGGCGGCCTCACTGGCTTCTTTGCAGAGTTCTTGTCCTTGAATCAGGTAAAGACACCTCTCTGAGGAATTGAGTTTAATTTATTGTAGATATAGCTGCCCAGGAAGCAATAAAATTTGTTTAATAACATAGTCTTTAGGTAGTATTAAAATCTTTCTACAGTAATATATAAAACTAGCTGTGCCCGCGACTTCGTCCGCGTGGAATAGTGACTTTCGGCAGCATTTTTAATTTTTAAGGCTAATAAGCTATTTTGTTTTTTTTATTTATTTATTCTACTTATCGTACTTCCTACTAATATTATAAATGTGAAAGTTTAGATGTTTGGATGTTTAGATGTTTAGATGTTTGGATGTTTGTATGTTTGTTATTCAATCACGCCAAAACGGTTGAACGGATTTGGCTGAAATATGGGACACAGATACTTTGTAGCCTGGAGAGGAACATAGGCTACTTTTTATCCCGGAAAAACATCACATTCCTGCGGGATAACGTCGTGTAGTCCACGCGGGCGAAGCTGCGGGCGGAAAGCTAGTAATATTATAAATGTGAAAGTTTAGATGTTTGAATGTTTGTTACTCAATCATACCAAAACGGCTGAACGGATATGGCTGAAATTTAGGACACAGATACATTGTAGCCTGGAGAGGAACATAGGCTACTTTTTATCCCGGAAAAATGTCACATTCCCGCGGGATAAGGTCGGGAAGTCCACGCGGGCGAAGCCGCGGGCGGAAAGCTAGTTTAATATATATTAGTACAGCGCTATGAATGCTATGATACATATTAGCACATTAAAAATTTACATAACATAGCCTTCCGACCGCGGTTTCGCCCGCATGTACAGTCGCCAGCACGTCGGGTTACTAAAAAATGTCAAAATTTATTATTTGAAACTGAACTCTATCTGTTAGACATAAGGTTGAATTTTATTTAAAGAAATTTGACAATTTGTGAATTTCTGACGTGCTGGCGACTGTACTACACTACGTTATCCCGAGGTAAAGTGATATTTTTAGTCTATGTCACTTTCTAGCTCCTAAACTACCCGCACATACTAAAAAACACGTAAATTCGTTGCTCCGTTTTGATTTGAAAGACGGACATAAAAACAAACATACTTTCACATTTATAATATTAGTATAGACTGTATGTCAAAAGAAAATACTAATAATGCTGAACAACTTCTCTTAAGATGCTATATTTGTATCTCTTATAGTTTAGCTGGGTTCCACATCAGGTAAGCCAGACCTTCGATATTTTTCCGTCAATAGAAAATGTTCATTACGTGAAACAACTTTTCTTAAGACGCCATGTTTGTATCTCATATAGTTTATCCTGGCTGCTAGGGTTCCACATCAGGTGAACCAGACCTTTAAACTTTGTACGTCAATAGAAAGTGCCCATCACGTTTAACAATTTTCCTTAAGACGGTATTTTTATATCTCTCATAGTTTGGCTGGACTGCTATGGTTCCACATCAGATATTACGATCTTCAAAATAAATTATAGCCTATATGTTGGCGAGGGCCAATAGCTGTATAACAAAAAAAGTTTCATCAAAATCCGTTCAGTAGTTTTTGTGTGAAACGCGGACAACAGACAGACAGACAGACAAAAAATTCAAAAATTCTATTTTTGGTATCTGTTTCGTTTAAGAAGACGCCTGGTGGTATTTTTTTCTATTTCTTTTCAATGTACAGAATTGGATCGTTTACAGTTTTATTATAAGTAATATAATATAATATAGATATAGATAGATTGTAACTAATTTCTAACTCTTTTTTACAGACAATACTACAATCGTTGTTCATAATCGACGCGTGGTGGCGCCGCTGCAACACCTCTGACCATCGGCGAGAGAAACCGGGTCGCCAACTAGTCACCTTCCTGCTTGTTGCCAACATGGCCATGTGGGCCATCAACACCCTTGAAAAGGTAACTATAACTTGTTACCATTCCACATACGGACAATACTACAGTCGTTATTCATAAATCGATGGAAGGTGGTGTCACTGAAACACGTCTAACCATCGTCGCGTCGGTAGAAGCCGGATCTTCATGCTTTCGCCAACATGGCCATGTGGGCCATCAACACCCTTAATAAGTAAGCTCCCTTTATAGACGTGAGATGAATATGCACTGTAGAACTAAATACTTTCTGGCCAGAGGTCAACTTCAATCCACATATTATTTGTATGTATGAGCAATGAGCATGTGCGTTGGTATTGGTCAAGATGATTCTATGTACCTACCTATGTATGTGTAATGGCCGTTACCTAGTTAACATTTGTTCTTAATGGAACTAACCTCAGTTTGGGTAATAAGTGGTATTTAAAGAATGCTCTTTATCTATTAATAGTTTTTTTTTTCAAACAATAACAATAGGCTCGCCCGAAATCTAAACATGGCAAAGCCTACTAGAATAGAATTATCTTTTATTGGGATCAGGCATTCATTAGTAGGTACTGTTTCTGCTCGTTAATTCGTAATCTGGGACAGTAATGATGTTAAAATTCAATGAATCAATGAATTTAATAAACGAATTTAATTAAAAGCTAAAGTTGTCGATTAAGTAAGACATTTTGGTTTTGTTTTTTTATATTGAACCCGATCAACCCAAATTAAGTATCAGTCAGTACCTGTGTTATGGTAATTCAAAACAACGACTGATATTACCATTACCACATACACCCAGACACGAGAAAATATAGAAAAGTTCGTTTATCAAAAAAATTACACAACCGGGGGAAAACGAACTCTGTATCTCAAAGACAGTCAAGTGGCACCTTGAATTTCAAGGCGTACGTAGGCAACGGGTTTTCAATGAAAATGAATTGTATGCTATACAATACAATAGGTTGCCGGCTGCTATTGAATAGTAGGCCAGCGGCGAGCACCGCTTCGTTTTAGTGGTTTTAATATATTGCGCGCCGCTCGCAAAGCATTTTTGTGGTCCCCGCACCCACATGCCAATAAACTACAAACCTAATTACAGTTACGCTGTATGAAGCTGGTTTAAAAAGCTGTCGATTAAGTATAAATAAAATTAATGTACCCAGGAATCATCTGATGTCAGAAAATCACTGTTAAACCAAAGTGAATTCGGCTGCTAATGAATAGTAGGCCTGCGGCGAGCACCGCTTCGTTTTAGTGGTCACAAATATCTGGACCGAGTTGTTGTGGTCCACGTGCCCGCATGCCAATAAACTGGAAACCTTATTACAGTTACACTTTATGAAGCTGGTTTAAAAAGCCGTCGATTAAGTATAAATTAATGTAGCCAGGAATCATCTCTTCGTTTTACTGGTCACAAATCTATTGCGCGTCGCCCTGTCCCGTGTTTTTGTGGTCCGCGCGCCCGCATGCCAATAAACTGCAAACCTAATTACAGTTACGCTGTATGAAGCTGGTCTAAATTAGATGGGACTAGCTGGTCTAGATTTAATTTAAACTTAATTATGACGAGACTGAGAATTTGCTATTAATAACTCAATGAATTAAGTTAAATGTATTAAGTATAATTATATTTTTTTTTGATAATTGTTTTTTTTTTTTATTTTCTGTATTGAGATATTTGTATAAGTATCAAGAGTAGCATCATATATAGCAATAACTTATCTTAGACTTCTTTTTTTTGTGATTTGTCTTTCATTCTAACCAGTGCAAAAGGAAGGTTGCTGGTACGTGCTGGTACTTATAGCACGGGCTTTTCCAGTTTAAGTACTAGTTATAAATTTTATAGAATCTAGAATAAGTAGGATAATCATGATGTGCCACAAAAATGCAAAATGGAGGAAAAAAATAAAGAATTTATTTATTATTATTATCTTAGAGGAGAAGTTGAGACGCGAGCAAGTCTGTAACTTGTCCATTAGAAAAACTTCATACATAAGCCGAACCCCCTTTTTCCATCCTTTATCAATCTGGCCTTACTGCGAACTATGTTATTAGTAATATTGTACCGTCCTGCAATCAACATTACTATAATATCATTGTTTGACTGCCCCCCTGGACATATCATTATTTATTATTTATTATTTATTATTTATTATTTATTATTTATTATTTATTATTTATTATTTATTATTTATTATTTATTATTTATTATTTATTATTTATTATTTATTATTTATTATTTATTATTTATTATTTATTATTTATTATTTATTATTTATTATTTATTATTTATTATTTATTATTTATTATTTATTATTTATTATTTATTATTTATTATTTATTATTTATTATTTATTATTTATTATTTATTATTTATTATTTATTATTTATTATTTATTATTTATTATTTATTATTTATTATTTATTATTTATTATTTATTATTTATTATTTATTATTTATTATTTATTATTTATTATTTATTATTTATTATTTATTATTTATTACATGTCACAAGTAAATAGATGGTAAAAGATACAGATCGTGTGTTACCCTGCAAGAGCGTAGCAATATGAGAGAGTGCTTATAATTAAAATCTATTTTGCAAAATACAGTATAGTTCGGTATAATAATTAAAAATAATCAAAGGATTATTTAAAAAAAAAATTGATGTCAAAGTCGCTTTAAATAACGATTAGAATAATATTTTAAGATTATTTTTTAAATATTAATTGGTCTTGATTGTGCTTATAGAATCGTGCGGAGTTCCGACCTGCCCACTTGGACTTCTACGGGCCGTGGGCGTGGACCATCATCACGCACGTGTCCATGCCGCTGGCCATATTCTACCGGTTCCACTCCACCATCTGCCTCTTCGAGATCTGGAAGAACAGCTTCAAAAACAAACCCATTTATCTTAATGTGTAGATATAGATCTAAGTTTAATTGGTTAAATTGTTGTTAAGAGTTAAGAGACTATTAAAGCTATTAAATAGCTTTTTTAATACTTTAAATTTGTGTATGTGTTTTATTTGAATCTAAGGTAAATATTAAATTATTGCGAGTTTCAGTGGTTAATAAAATAATTCTTACAATCGAACATGTGAAATCTATTTCTAAAATTAAGTATACCAATAAAAGATTTTATGTTTGTATAAAAATGAACTATTTATTCAAATTCTTCGTAATCCAATATTTACAATCACCGCTATCATACAAGATCTTATCGTTGACACAAAACCTATCGCCTGCAAAATGTACAATCAGGGACGAATTCGGTGAATCACTTCTTACTTCTTTTCGTGTGGCTGGTGTTTCAAAATTCACTCGCAGACTCGTTTTCTATTTTTTTATATATGTATTTAACTAGGTTAGAACAATGCATAAAAAGTTATAGATAGGGACTAAGGCTCAATTCACACTGAGATGGCAGCGAATGGCAGCGACCTCGGGCATGCACGAACGAGCAACCGCTAGCGCCGCATGCCCCGTCCCGATTTCCCGAACCTATGCGCCTTGTATCGGCAGTGGCGACTAAGCACCGCCTGGTGCCGCGAGAAGACGTTCGACTACATACTCTCGCTCGACGACGGGCGGCGACGTGCCCCTCTTTCAGTCTTTTCTCTTTTACGTCGTAAAAACAGAAGTATTCTTTTTATGTTATGTTGTTGTATGTTAATTTGTTTGTAAAAGACTTTATATAGACTTTATATAGACTTTATTAGGGCGTCCCAAAACTATGCCACATGGAGGGAAAGTACCTTAAATACTGAAGATATAAAATTTTACTGAAAGGAGACTTCATTTTTATTTTGGTAAGAATATGAACTGCATTCAAAGAATTTTGAATAATCACCTGTCTGAACTGGGAATCGAACCGAGACGACTGGGATGCGAAAGTTGTAAATTATTTAACACTGCAAGTGCTCGCCGCATCGCGGCCGTTCGCTGCCACCTCGGTATGAATTGGGCCTAAAAGTGAACGGCGAGACGCCCCGCGCCAGCCACACGAAAAAAAGTAAGAAGTGGTTCGCCGAATTTGTCCCTGACTGTACGCCGCTAACGAGATTAGCGCTCCTCATGCTACTGTTAACACGTCCTTTGTCACCGGCCAATATAGCGTGACAATGCCGTCTTAATTACCTACATTAGCTAAACAACTATAATAATTATTTCATAACGTGCTCACTATTGTAGTAGGTGTATATTGTTGCACGTAAACCGACTGACTAGTCTTTTTTAATTATCAACAAACATCTTCTAAGAAAATTTCTGAATTTCTGATGCAATAACTCTTAGAAGTTTCCTTTAAATCGTTAACTGAAAGCGGTTTCTTCTTATCCTTTGTTTTGAATTCAATAGTACTAATAGCGATTTTAAGTAGCTACTTCTGTTTTCTTAAAATAAAACCTATTATATCAGAATAAGATATTAAGTACTATGTATTTGGTAATTGTCATATTATAACTGTGTTTTTTATGAATATCGTTAATTTGGACCCCTCTATTAATATGAATTTACTATGGATTAAAGAGATAAGATAGTGAGGAAAGCTTTACTCAGAGATTAATAGGTAATAATAAATAATTTATTTATTTATTTTATTTTCATACACTTAAATCTATTTTTACAGGTAATAACCTAATGCAATAGATTAAGCTATACATAACATTATAATATAAATTAACGACATTATACATCACAACGATAACATAATACAAACAAAGCTGTCTTTGTGAATTCATTCAAAGAACAGTAGAACAAGTCAATTTCGTTAACGAATGGTCACTCAGGTGAAGACATAAGAGGACACTAGGGAATTTTTAATTCTGGACCTATCAGACCTAGTTCCACATTATAGTAAAAATTCAATACTTGCATTTGATCCTATCTATACCGAAAACTATTTTTCTTGAGATAAAGTCAGTCAGTCAGTCCAAATATTATGGTGACGTCAGATGTCCTGCAGTCTAATGTGGCATGAGATAAGCCTTATCTACGATGCTTGAGAGCCTAACACCTTTTGTAAGTAGCGGCATATGTCGGAGAATCAAAAACACCTGATAAAGAGCTAAAGTGACTATAACTACAGATAAATTACTTATACTGCCAGTTTAGGCGAACTACAATGGAAGACGAAGAAGATATTATTGAGCAGTAAGTCTTTTCTTTGTGAATGCAAAATTTTAACTATGTTAAGTAACTAGGTAACTTTTGTAAAGTATTTACTATTTTAAGTTAGTGGAGTGTAGTGTAATTAAGAAAAAATCTGATTTGGTTCTACCACAATTAATTTTAAGTAAGAAATAATTTCGAAGTGTAGATCTATTGGGCGCTGCGCTATCATAGTAAGTAGGCCTAATGGTGCAGGTTCGTCGAGCATAGACCACACATGCCAGGCCACCACCACCACGAACTTAACGAACATGGGACAAATCACTACGTCGAGCACAGATCACACAAGCCAGGCCATCACCACAACGAGCACTACGAACATGGCACGCATCACTACCATCCAGTACGGCAGATCAGCACCAGTCTGGAGAGGAAAATACGGCACAGTCGGTATGACACTCATGTTTCTTCTAAATTCTGGTAATGCAACTATACCTACAGTCCTTTGAAATTCTCTGAATTGAAGAACCTACGATTAAACTCTCTCCCTTTCAACACTGCATTTCAAATTGGAGATAGTTTACAGTGTATTAAACCAACTTGGTATCAATTGACATAGAACATACAATCTAATAGCTTTCTCTAATAGTTATACCGCAATCCCGCAGTAAACTTTAACAGTTACTACTTATGAATGAATGAAAAATTTATTTGCAAAAGACATGGTTTTACATGTTGATAGATTAAAATTAGGTTGCTTAACATATCTTGCTTTACAGCATGCAAAAAGTCACATAAAGTAGGTAAGTATATAAAATCACAATTAATCATTAAAAGAAATTAGTTAATAAATTAGTTCTAATTAGATATTAACTTATAAGGTTAAACATGTAGCTGATCAATACTGATCATTTTGAACGAAGCACCGAATTTATGTCATTGTCCTTGAGATAGTCATTTACGGAATAGTAGCATTTATCAATCAGCCATATCATTAGTTTAAATTTAAAACTTTTAAATGGACATCGTTTGAATTCATTAGGCAATTTATTGAATATTTTTATAATCATTGGATAGCAATTTCGAGAATATAAAGCTGTATTCGTCCTAGGATAGACCAGTCTGTCTTAAATTTGTCTTTGTGTTAAATTTGCAGTGTTCGGACCACTTAGTAAATAAGTTCGGGTGTTTTTTGACGAACATGCAACATTCGAGTATATATAAGCAGTGTATCGTTAGAATATGGAATTTGCGAAAATAAGGTCTACATGAAGTCCTCGAGTCAACATCGGCTAATCCGCGTACGCATTGTTTTTGTGATACAAATAACCTGGTGATTTCGGTGGAGTTTCCCCAAATAATAATGCTGTATCTCAAATTAGATGCCACGTAGCCATGATAAGCTTGGAGAGCTGTATTAATGTGACTTACTTTTGCTAGACGCCAGAGTGCATAAGCGAATCTATTGATCTTCTTACAGATTTTATCTACGTGAAATTTCCAGGAGCACTGATTGTCAATAGTGATGCCTAAGAAATTTGCTACATTACATTCTTTTATTGTTACGCCTTTGCATTTAATAGTTATGTCATTGTTATTTTTCTTTCTATTATAAAATGTCATGTAATTGGTTTTTTCTAAATTAACTGTGAGATTATTTGATTCTAACCATAATATAATGTCATTTACTGATTTGTTAATTTTTGTTTCATAGTTTTCTGTTTTATTATCTGTAATTACTACTGATATGTCATCAGCAAATAAGGTACAATGTTCACGAGTAGCATTAGGTAAATCATTTATGTAGATAATAAATAACAGGGGTCCAAGGATCGTTCCTTGTGGTATACCTACCTTATTCTCTAGTGTGCTTGACATAAATGTGCGTTCTTCATTATTTATCAATTGTTTTATTTCCACATATTGCGATCTGTTACTTAAATAAGACTTTAACCAACGTTACGTAGTTTACTTTACGTTACGTAGAGTTACGTAGTTTACTTTTCCATAATCTGAGGTAATTACAAATCAATGCACGATTATTCATTCTTGATGCCTGCCCTGCGTCATCAAAGCGTGCTGACTCAAAAGAGCTTATCTATCTAACTAAACAATCATAATAATATATTATTACAGACATAATTTCTATACCCCGTAGACTTATCTAAGAGGTAAATAACCTCTCAGGTGGACCAATGAGGAAAAACTAAATGCGTTTAAAAAGATTGCGGGTGGAATAGCCGGATCATTTTGAGCTAGACATCTAATTAATCGCAATATTGAGGATAAGAAGTGGGGGTTGATGCACGGTAGTTTACCTAAAGGGGGTGCATGTGGCTCGTTAGCCGGGCTGTCTGAAAGTGACACCCGCCGCTAATTACCCGGGAGGACAACATCTCCGGCTCGGCGATACCAATTAAATAAACACGTCGTCTCCACTAAACAATTCCCTATTCATTTTGAAAGCGCTCTAATTATTTTTCTCAATGACCTACAGACTTCAAGCCAGCTTCAAGCTATTTCCTGCATCCCGTCCTATAATATGTCCAATTTGAATAGGAATTTTCACAACTATTAACATGCTGAATATCAGTACCTACAAACATAATATGATGTGTAATCTTATTTTTAACGAACCTCTTTAGAAAATGGCCTCCTTCGTACGAGTGGCGTCAGATTTTGCATTAACCTTGATAATGAATATTTTTTTAGCACTTGTACCAGCAATAACACCAGTGAAATAATATTTTTCCAAATGTTTTGTAGGTAAAAGTATATAATAATGGTACTCTCATTAGCCCAGTCACGAATCACCGCTAATTATTTAAATACACGTCTCTTTGCGAGCAGACTTCAGACATTAGCACTTACTGAAGGATCACCACGTTACACAGCCGCATTTAAATGTAACACTGTAAATAAATCTTTGAAGATAATCACTAATCTATCAAACTTGCTATAAGAGATAACTAAATTTGTTTATTTAGTTGAAAATGATGTTAATTTTAAAGTGTAGTGATGAGAAATAAAGATAAATCGAGCATGAATCCGGGGAAAGAGTGGCGGGAAAGATCGGAGCCGTTGCTAGCAGTGCCTGAGGATGAAAGGTGAGTCGCAGCAGGCGCTTCATTAAAACCCACTATTAGTAGATGGCGATCAAACAAAACAACTCCGCCGTAACGTTATATCGACACCAGCTCGATCGCTGAATTATCGGCAGTTTAGGTGAACCGAATTATCTGAGTTGCTAATGAATGCATCAAGAGCACGTTGGTTTTTTTACGCTGTTATTTAAATTCTAATATTTGCGAAGATTTTTTGAGTTCGATCAGATATAAGTATTGGTATCTTAGTGCAAAATAAAAAAATATGAATAAAAGACCCTTTTTTTAAACATTGTGAAAAATAAATATAGTTATGTAGCTCTCTTCCGCAAATAATCACAAAACGTGCACCTTCCCCGATCACACTACTCTACACGTGTTTCGCCCCAACCCGGGGCATCCTCAGGAGATGTTTGACCGTATGCAATCCAGCACCGAAATTCGGTACTACTATAAATTCGAAGACATATTTTTTGTAGTTTAAATACTTCTTCTGTTTCTATTACGAAAAACTGGATTTTTACCATGCTTTGATTGGTTGTCGAGTCCCCGATATTTCGGCGCAGTTGCACACGCCACCGTGTTACTCCGTGATCATGGCGTGTGCAACTGCGCCGAAATATCGGAAATATATAAAAATGTAATATTTACAGTGTTAATGACCATGAAAGTTTAAAAAGTTATTTCTTCTGTTTCGCTACTTATTATTTCCCCAAAGGATGATGCCGTAATGTAGCATGTGGTAGCATGCAGATACTTATGTACTTATCTGAAAGGATACGAATTTATAATACCAAATACTTTATAACTTAGGTCCAAAATATGCAGTCGCTTCTTCTAAAACTCACTTCTAAAAGTTCTTACTTCTTCTTTGCTCGTTTTTTTAGCCAGTCAGAAGAAATAGAACGAACCAATAGTAGATTGTACAACAAGTGCATAAAACGTACCATTTTACCCGAGACGTATATATCCACCCGAGCCGTAGACAAGGGTGGATAGTCAATTCGAGGGTATAATGGGTTTTATGTACGAGTATATACACTCTGCTTTTCACTTCGAGTGTGAGTTTTGTGTGAAAATAAAAAACAATATTGCAAAAAAGAAAAAATAAAGACTTCGCCATATTGGCGCATATTGGCGGGAAGACTTTCTTTTTTATTTTTTATACGTGGCATTGGCAGCACAGTGACTTTAGCATAGATCGTAATCTATAATGCTCTAGAAATACTTATTTCTTAGAAAACTTATTAATTTTGCCTAGTTTCATTAATTTAGTAATTTAACATGGATTATGTACAAAATTTAAGAAACAGAATGATATACGTTAGGTACCTACTTTTTAATAAAATTTATTTAACGAAGTTTAATTGCGTGTGTGACTGTTTACCTGACGACCTTTGTCTTAGAGTGTGAGACTTAGACGAAGATTTTACTTTCTTTTTACGAACTTTACGAGCATGAGAAGTGAAAAAGTACTAACTACTGTTTATTTGAAAAGTTTATTTCGACTCTAACTTTTCCGTTTTACAGTGAGCACCCACCGCACTCGCTGCCTCGCCTGAGCGTGGTGATGCCGCCCAGTACTGGTTCCAGCACTGACAACCTTCCACCGCCGTCCAAACGAAAGCCACTTTCTCATGGAGAGTAAGTTCCTTTTTTTATATCTCCGTGGTCGAGTGATGTAAGTACGTGGTCGAGTGGTTTGATTCCCGCTTGAGAAAATGTCGAAAAGTAACTTTTCGATATTTATTTTCTCGTGTCTGGGTTGGTCGCGCTGAATTTTCCAATAAGACAATTGGGATTGGAACAATTTATGTAATTTATTATTATTATAACATTTATTTGGGGAAGCTCCGGCATATATTCGCGTCCGAAATACCTCAATGTCTCAAGACGAAAGTCTTTGACCAGTGTGTGTTGCCAGTAATGACTTATGGAAGTGAGACGTGGTCTTTTACTATGGGTCTCATAAGAAGGCTCAAAGTCACCCAGCGAGCAATGGAGAGAGCGATGCTTGGTATTTCCCTGCTCGATCGAATCAGAAATGATGAGATCCGCAGGAGAACTAAAACGACCGACATCGCTCGAAGGATTGCATCATTGAAGTGGCATTGGGCGGGACACATAGCGCGGAGAACTGATGGCCGTTGGGGCGGAAAGGTTCTCGAATGGCGACCGCGTACCGGACGACGTTCCGTGGGCAGGCCCCCTACAAGGTGGACCGACGATCTGGTCAAGGTCGCGGGAAGCCGCTGGATGCGGGCAGCGCAGGACCGATCGTTGTGGAGATCCTTGGGGGAGGCCTATGCCCAGCAGTGGGCGTCGTTCGGCTGACGTGATGATGATGATGATAACATTTATTTCATTTAAACCCATACACGATTCAAACAGAAAGATAAAAAGATTACATATAGAGAAATATTTTAATAGTATATTATGATACAAGTGAGCTTAGGTTGCTCATTATACACGAGGCTGTGGGTTGCAGCCCGAGCCGCAGGCGAGGGCGTAAATCAGCCGAGTGTCTAGTGAGTAAGTTGCTCACGAGTTTCATACGCACTTTTTCAACACACTTGCGAGGAAAAACAAACATTTATTGCATACATATTGTATTAACCTAATATTAACTAAGGGAAAAAGCGCGCAAGTTTTTTTTTTGCACGCGCCAAATGTGAGGTGATTGATTACATACAGCCATACAGCCTACGTCAAAATAATTAAGTATAATAATAGTGATAAAATGCAAATGTTTTATAACAAATTATTGTGACTTATAAATAATTTTGGAAAATGAAGTATTTAGAAAAAATCGACCCGTCTCACAACCAGCTCCGATGGGACTCGAACCCACGACCTTTCGCTTTCCGGGCGACTGCTCTAACCACTGAGCTACGGAGTCGTTACGAGAAGCGTCGAATTTATTCAATACTTCTTACTCGCTGTATAGTCAGCGTTAATTTCATCAATGTGGAGATATTACTACCCTCACACGCGAAAGAAATACCTTTCCAGGTATTTGGCAATCGCTACTGATGAAATTACTATTGCAAGTTCGAGTAAGAAGTATTGAATAAATTCGACGCTTCTCGTAACGACTCCGTAGCTCAGTGGTTAGAGCAGTCGCCCGGAAAGCGAAAGGTCGTGGGTTCGAGTCCCATCGGAGCTGGTTGTGAGACGGGTCGATTTTTTCTAAATACTTCATTTTCCATTTTTATATAATAAAAATTGCATTGAGAATGCAAAAAAAAAAACTAAAAATTAAAATAACTATAAATAATTTGATAATAATATACTTAATAGGGAACTTGCATTATTTTATAAATGTAGTCTATCTGAAAGATTTAAGGATTGTATGAAGATATCACAAGCGAAAAAGTTGAAATATGCTTAAATTATTTATTAAATGCAAATCAAAAATTAACATTTCAAAGTCCGCGCGTAAACGCTCAATGGCCGGACGTGACGTCATTTCTTAGGACGTCAAACTTTTCAATGTGCATCTGAAAGGAGTGACCAAGAAATTTTGACAACTAACGACAAACGCTAAAAGTGAGTGACCAAAGATTTCAGTTTTACTGACTAGGCTTCGCCAGATAGGTAAATGAAAGAAAACTTATGTTTTTTAGCGAAATCTTTACTAGAACTTGGTTTATCATCCGTTTCTCTAAGTACTTACCATACTTTTAGGGGTTGAATTTTTAATTTTTGTGAAAACGAAATTGACAGAATATGGCTACCATCATTTTTTACTGTTTTTTAAGGTAATTAAAAATTAAGTAAGCTTTACGTAAAACGCACTAACATATAAGTATTGAAAATATGCCTATTTTGCATTAGTCTAAAATATTGTGAACTCTAACATTGACAAAGGCAAAAATACTTGTTGTTGCTTGATTGATTATATTAATACTTGATTTATTTCTGCTGCACACTGGAGTAAAGATACTGTTACATTGTTATAAATATAATTATTGTTTAAATGAGGATGTTAATGTTGGTAGAAAATATAAGTACTGAGGTATATTTACTACATATGTATATGTATCAGTCAGCAGGCAGGCCGCCTACAGTCCTTAGTCGAACAGGCCACCTGATATTCGGTTTTTAAGTGCGCGCACTAGGCCACTTGCAAAAGTAATAACTGCAACGGCGAACTGCAAAGTAAATGCTGCCTTATTTCTATATAATTCTCCGGCACTATTCGGCCGGTCCGGAATAAAGAAATAAAGGAATTTTTTTTTTTAAAGGATATTCAAAGGTCATTTACAAAAATATATAAGGTCCTTCTTAAATAGTGCACATAATTTTAAGGGGTCAATGTACTCACGCATACAAATAACTTTTACCATAGTACCAACATTGAAAACGTGAAAAAGAAATCAGCTGTTTCAAAGAAAATATTAAATCGAATAGATTAAAATGTATGGAACAGCTGATATTTTTTTTGCGATTTCAATGTTGGTACCATAGTAAAAGTTGCTTGTATGCATGAGTACATATAACATAAGCCCTGCCTTATCTATATAGTGTAATTATACTAAAAAGTTTCAAGCTTTATTTAAATGTATTATTAATACTAGCTGTTTATCGTGTTAATTATAGCGATTTGGAGGCAACTTCGCAATTTCTTTCTATTGACAAAATTTTATGTAATCGTGATTTTGAGTAACATAGTCACTAGTGTTAGTCCTGAAGTTTGCTGCATCTTAATTTGAAATTCAGTTTTTCATTAATATTGATATTACAGACGATCATGTAAAGCAATCTAATTTTCGTTGGCATATAGCGAGCTCTTAATGTAAAACTGTGGGTGTGTGGGCGAATGTGGCCAATGACAGGCCATTGCCTGCAGGTGGACTGATGGACTGTGGATAGTCGGTTGCATTGCATTGCATCCTTTATACTTGCGACCGCATTCGCATTGCCTTGAACTTTCTCGTAAATATTTTCATAGTGTCCACACACTTGTGCACTCGCGACGTTTACCGCTGTGCTTCACATTCCAATATTTGTCGCATGACAGGATGGACAACAACGTTATAGCGGCATTTAAAATCCTTAAAAAAAAGTAATAAATGAGGGTAACCAACTGTCAATTTTGTTTCAACAAAAAATAAAAATTCAATCTCTAAAAGTATGGCACCCTCAGAGAAACGGATGATATGCCAACTTCTAGTAAAGATTTCGTAGGTAAAACTAAAAAACCCGAGAAGTAAAGAGCTGGTTTTTTCATTTTTAATGGTAAATTTTTGCAGTCGTGTTTTTAGTTTTTTAAATAAGTATTACCTACGTTTTTTATTTTAGACTTTTTAGTTCATTGTCAATAAATCATCTTTTTAAGTAAGAACTTACTAATTTAAAAATTCGTAAATTCTTTTCTTTTTTAGATAAATTAATACGGAGAGATTTACAAAACTGCAAGTTGTAGATGTTTATGGAATCGCTATTTAAAACTCTTCATTTAATACCTACCCCACTCGATGAGATTTAAAAATATTTCTTTTACAATGCACAGAATAATATGCCGCCTAAAAGCCGCCATTTTGTTTTTTGTTAATATTGATGTTCTATTTTCACTCGGGCTATTAAGACGAATCTGATGACGTATCAATTAACAAAATCAGTTTATCCGTTTAGTAGTTACGAGGGAACATAGGAACAGAAACACATACATTTAGGTCAAAAACGTAACACTTTTTAGACTTCGCCCGCCGCAGTCAGGTAATTTTTGACTTCGCCCGCCGCAGTCGAGTAAAAAAACTTAAGCTTACTTTCACTTATCTATGTGGCGAAGCCTAGTCATTAAAACCGAAAACGTTGGTAACTCAGTTCAAACGTTCAAAAAAAAAAAAAAAAATAGATAAGTCAAAATTGTCAAAATAGATAAATTCCATTTATTATTAAACTATTAACGTTTGTACCATTGTTTCTTCATAAGGTGCTAAACAATTAGATATTTAAAGTAATTTTATGTATTTCTTTAGTTTACTTGCAAAATTTGAGAGATTCGATAATGCACAAATTGTATGAACTCAGTGACCAAGCTAAATTCTTTACTAGATTCGAATTTAAAAATAATTAACACACAATGCTTAATTACTTTGACAGGTGACAGTAAATTTTTAACAGTTGCTGAACTGAGTGTCCAACTCAGAATTAATACGAATTATTTAAAGTTTTGCTTAGGAATCAACAATTTTTTTACTAGATTCTCTGACAGGGTCTCAAGCTATTTCTCTTTTGGTGGGCACTCCTTTCAGATGCACATAACTTTTCATGTCGCGTAAAGATTCTCTGATAGGCTCTCAACCTGTTTCTTTTTTCGTGGTCAGTGGTCACTCCTTTCAGATGCACATAACTTTTCATGGCGCGTAAATATTATTTTTGTAAGACAGAATTAATTTATTGCAGTTTTATTTGACATACAAAAAAGTCAGGAAACGATACTTTATTACTACTACAATGGATAATTCTTTTACAAGTAAAGCTAAATCTCACAAAATAGAGTGTGCAGTTTTAACTGTGCCTCAAGAGCCTAAACTTAGAGAAAAGTGGATGAAAGGAGCTATATAAGACAACATTCACCGTCTTCAAAATCTGCCTTGCAATGTTGTGAAGATCATTTTGATGTAAGTACCTTGTAATCGTAAAAATCATAACCTCGTTAGATCTTGCATCAACAGTGTATAAAGTAAACAGCAATCTCTACACTTGAAAAATTTGAATTTTCCATAAATAACCACCGCACTATGTCCATATAAACCTTAAGCAAATCTCGCGAGTCGAATTTAGTCAAGCCTTTTGCCATTTTGTAGATATTTTTAATGTTTTATGACATGATTTGAATGTATGATTACCTATATGTTTTTGAACTCAGCTTAAGTGACTAATGGAATGACGTCACTGCGCGCTGATTGGTGTTTCAAATCACGTTTCAATTTACGTAACTTTACATTAAAATATTTTGCAAAATAATAATAATTTTGGGATAAATCTTCCACGAATGCACTTTTAATGGCTATCATCATTGGATTATTAATATAATTTCTCAAAATAATTTTAATGCAAGTTCCCCATTAATTAGGGACACATTTATTTATTCTAAAAACGTAAATGGATTTTCAGCCGTATAAAACCTCTTTGTTGTTACAAAAAAAGAACTGTATCTATTACCCGCTGAAATTGAAAATGCTCTGTTGACTCGCATATAACTTGCAGTTAGGTACTAACTTACTTTGTAGGGATACTGTATTACCCGGTTAAATTGAAAAGTCTCTGTTTACTCGCTTATAATTTGCAGTTAGGTACTTACTTAACTTTGTAGGGATAATTCTATTACGCAACTAGTACTGTAATATTATTATGCACGCGTGGGTTATAGTTCGGTTTATGGCCCTAAGATCGATGTAATAAGGCTCACTTTATGAGCAAGTGTGTTGAAAAAAATATTAATGGTCTCCATTCTAACATTTATTAAACTTTTTGTTTGGAAGCAACTGAAGCAACATTTTTCAATGAAGATATAATTTTGTTCGAAAGCATGAAACACCTATTATTTCTGCGATTTCAGGCTTAATACCGAATTATAAGTAATAGTAATAGTAGTAGTAGTACAATAAGTTGAAAATATTGAAAATGAAGTATTAGAAAAAATCTACCCGTCTCACAACCAGCTCCGTTGGGATTCGAACTTCCGACCTTTCACTGCCCGGACAAATGCTCTAACCACTGAGCTACGGAATTGTTTTTTTTTCTGATACTTCATTTTCGATATTTTCAATAATAAAAATTGCATTAAGAAAACAAAACAGCAAAAATAATCTATACATATAATAAAACAGAAACGGAAAAAAAGTCTGTACATGAAAGATTAAAAAAAAAAAAATACTGCTATGTGATGAGTACAGGATATAGACCCCAAAACGATATTTATTAAAATTTTTGTCTGTTTGTCTGTTTGTCTGTTTGTCTGTTTGTCTGTTTGTATGTTCGCTTTTCACGCAAAAACTACTGGACGGATTTTTACCAAATTTTGTGAAGTAATAGCTTATAACCCGGGTCAACATATAGGGTACTTTATATTTAATAAAAACCCCTTATTCCTACGGGAAAATACAAAGACTGATTCTTACTAAAATAGATGGCGCCACATGATTATGAAAATACGTTATATTTAATCGCTGTCTCAATTAATAATGAATCATGTTATTTTTTTTTACCTGCTTCAAAACATAATATAAATTGAAACCCATCCAGGCACATATAAAATCATAAAAATAATTTCATGTTATTTACGTCATTATATCTACTAAGCAATAGATGGCGCAGGTAGTCAGTAAGATATACCTCTCACAAAAGTACATTCGAATGATTATTTTAATTAGGGTGAAAGCCCTTTCTGTTGCCACTTTAAGATGTTTTTCACTTCTTTCGCATCATAACTACTAAGCAATAGATGGCGCAGGAAGTCAGTAAGATTACGATATACCTTTCACAAATGTACATTCGAATGATTATATTAAGTAGGATGAAAGCCCCCGCTGTTGCCACTTTAAGATGTTTTTCACTTCTTTCGCCTATGGTCTTAAGTAGGTATCTATAAAATACAAAATTTATATCTAAAATTGTCAAGAATGTATCTTATACTTTTCTTTACATTTTTAAATTCTTACAATACAAAAAAACTACTTAAAAAAATTTTACAGACTCCAAAAAGTATTTGTCAACTGAAAAGGAAAAATATAATATCTATAATTTAGGTACCTTTTTGAGGTCGGTGCCAGTAAGTTTATTTTTTTTAATTACTTTTTATTTCTTAAGTTTTAGTGTACAATAACAATAAGTTTTAGTGAATTGTACTATAACATACCCACGGAAACTACTAAACTGATTTTGATGAATCTTAGACTGTTGCTAAAGTTAGAATACACCTAATTTAAATCGAATAGAACCATCTCGATATGCCTTAAGATTTCGAGAAATTCGTGGACAAACATAGTAAAAAACATATAACTAAGTATTCATATACTTACGAAATTTAGTTTTATTTGAGTAAATTAAAAACCTATTTCTTAAACTTAAAATGTGCGAAGGGTGCCGATTGATGTGTTTTTGTTAATCAAATTTTAAAAGATACATCGAGAAATCAATACTTAACTAACTTAGATAAAATAAAAGAAACATCTAATTCGATGTAAACTGAATTATTACTATTGTTATTATGACTTAAAAGTCATAGATAAAAAGTATACTATCAAGCAAAAGTTATTAACGAAATGTTTTAAGCTAAGTAAGCACTCGGGGCAGTGGCCAAAACTGAAGTTTTCACCCTATTGATGTAATATTTCTATTTCACATTTCCACTCGACGCTAGATGTCGCTACAGTAAGTATAGTGGTGCCACAAATATATCTGACCCGGTGACAGTGGTCGTGGAGGAGCCACTAGCAATACAAAATTAACTGTCAAAATGGACTGCCGGCAGTCAACAGTATATTTAGTACCAAAAACTAACCACTGTGTGAAATAAGTTTGTCGCAATGTAGACAAAATGTCACCAATGTAATTTTGAAAAATTTGCTCATAAACGCTAAGTGGCCAGTACCTACGTAGATACCGACACCTACCTACCATTTTTTATGTCATTTAACCGGCTCTGGCTACTTAGGCCTTCAGCCGTAGGTACCATCCAATAAAATAAAGGAATATTAAAAATAGTTTTCTATCTAACTTATTTATTCATTTATTTACTAGGAAAGCTTACATAAATGATGTTAAATTAAATAATTAAATGGTAGGTATATCATTACATTTTATACCTGTTACTTAAAGAAAGTTAATTACAAGCTCTCACAAATAGGAAATGTCTCCATATCAAAATACTAGCCTTCCGCCCGCGACTTCGCAAGCTCGGACTAAACGACGACGGTATCCCGCGGGAATGTGATATTTTTCAGGGATAAAAAGTAGTCTGACCCCCTGTACACACTGGGCGCTTGGCGAGATATTTTGTATGAGAATCTGTAGTTCTGCTACTGCCCGCTAGAGGCGCTGTACAGATTTGCATACAAAATGCAACGCCAACGCTAACGCTAACGCCCAGTGTGTACCAGCTCTAAGGCAGCCATTACACAGTCCATCCAGATCGCGATCACTGATCTTGATCTTGATCGCGATCGAGATTTACTATGTAGATATTTTGCGATCAAGATCGCAAACCGTCAATCACCTTCGTACACAGTCAATCTGGATCGCGATCATTGATTTTGATCGCGGATCGCGATCCAGATTGACTGTCTAATGGCTGCCTAAGTATGTCACTTTTCAGCTGCCAAACTATTCCCATTCCAAAAGTCACGTCGATCCGTTGCATCAATTTTGACGTGAAAGACGGATAAACAAACAAACCCTCTTTCACATTTATAATATTAGTATGGATACACACAATCTCTTTTTCATTTTATAGTAAAAATATGATTGGCCTGATATTATGCATTACTAAGTAAGAACATAAATTTTAGCTTGATACCTCCCACGCATACTTGAGAAAAAGTTTCTTGATAGGTAGACGGACAGATCTATGAATGAGGGCTCAACTACTTATGTTCATGCAGCATTTGATAACAACATACCATGTTCATACCCTAGCCTGCATATTCGATATTCTTTAGACCCTTTTAGTAGAGAATAGGATTTCAAGAAGAGCGTTATGAAATCTGGGCAACAAACACACATAAACTAAACTAACACAAAAGTGACTACACCGCGCGTACGAAGTCGCGGGCAACAGCTAGTCTACAATAATATGTTGTTCGGTCGTAATCTATACACCACTAAATTTTAATTAGCATAAATATTTTAGGGGATGTTAGTGCCCATCAATATGAACAACTTTCATTATGGGGCCAACCATGGAATCGCGAAAAAAAAATCAGCTGTTCCATACAAAAGTACAACACCGAGTCGACTGAAATGTATGGAACAGCTGATTTTTTTTCGCGATTCCATGGTTGGCCCCATAGTGAAAGTTGTTCATATTGATGGGCACTAACATCCCCTAAAATATTTATGCTAATTAAAATTTAGTGGTGTATATATAAAAATGAATCGCTGTTCGTTAGTCTTGCTAAAACTCGAGAACGGCTGAACCGATTTGGCTAATTTTGGTCTTGAAATATTCGTGGAAGTCCAGGGAAGGTTTAAAAGGTGAGAAAAGAGGGTAAGATAGGGATAGACTAGGGGTAGGGCCACGCGAACGAAGTCGCGCCGGGTCAACTAGTGATGAATAAAATTTTACAACAGATTTTGAGGTTTGTAGGAACGTCGTAGATCTGTATAAAGAGGATTTAACATTAGCTAATAACAGACAAATTATTGCTTATTCAATACTAGCTTTCCGCCCGCGGTTTCACCCGCGTGGACTACACGACGTTATCCCGCGGGAAAGTGATATTTCTCCGGGATAAAAAGTAGCCTAGGTCACTCTCACTCTCTAGCTCCCAAACTATCCCCATGCCAAAAATCACGTCGATCCGTTACTCCGTTTTGACGTGAAAGGCGGACAAACAAACACACTTTCACATTTATAATATTAAGTAGGTACCTATCAATTAGAAAAGCTGTTTAATAGAAAAGACAGAGAAAGGATATATAGAAACTTTTTTAAAACATGTTTAATTTCGAAATCGAATTTAATATTAGAACCTTTCTCGAAGATAAATATAACTGGTGCTTAATTTTGAACTGACTGATATTAATTATTAGATACGTATTTAATATTTAATTTAACCAGTTTATAATATAGTTTGGTGAACACAAGATCATTGTTACCTTCCCCGGTATATCTTCATTTAGTGATCGCCCTAAGTTGATTAAGGATTACGATGGAGTATCCATTAGGGTACCGGGATAGTATTAATTTAGGGGTATTAGTAAGGACCTCATAATCTACCTATCTATGTAGTATCCATCCTACTACTCATAAGGATACCCACCAACTTTTTAAATTCCATGTTGATGTTACCGACTTGTTGTTGTTATTGATAGAAACCTCTTATTACATATTTTACAATGGCGAGGTTGATAGAACAAATCAATAACGGACAAAAATGAAGTGCTCTTGTATAAAAATACCTACTTACCTACATTATTATCGAAAACTACTGAATAATATAATGTGAATGTATGTAATGACGTCTAATCAACCTTTAAAACTTGTAGAGAAAACGTACGGAGGAGAGGAGACCCAACTTAGCATTGTCGATCAAAAGAGGAGACCCAACTTTTACCTACTGTTTTAAAACTCAACTCGCCAAATGCGTCTGACTGATTTTAACCCTACCAAGGGTCATTTAATTAATAGTTATCATAGCATAGGAATTACGAGTAATAAGGGTTTAAGTATGAAATTGCCATTTATTTTTTAGAAAGAAAGAAAGAAAGAAAAAAAAACACGTGTGGCACTCGGGGACTGCCGCGGTAAAGCTATTGCATAAGTAAATAGTGTAATTACACACCAAAACAATTATTCATTTAAAAAAAATGAACAAAAAGAACGATATTAAGAGCTTGATCATCGAATTTCGCGCGATGAACATTTATATAGATATAATGTGTATTACCTATACTATTATATTATGTGCCTATACACAAAAAACAAAGGTACCTACCTACTTCGATCAACAATAGTACTAGATGAAGGCTCACGAACTAAATGAAAACTTTATATGGCCAGACTGACATTTTTTTAAACGGGGAAAAAAGGTTACGAATGTTACGATCTTACATTATAAATGACAAGAAGCGTTCCAAGTTTGAAATACCTTAGTATTATTGACACTGTCAAAATAATCTACTTATAATTATACTCTCAAGTGAGCGTTCGACGCTTGGCCATGTCTGTCACTCCAACCATGTATCTAGAACTAGGTGTTATTGTTGATCGAAGGGTACACTAAATAGTACACGTGCTTGGTTTAATGGTTTCTATTATATATACATAACTAGCGGATCCTCGCGGTTTCACCCGCGTGGCACCCGTTCCCGTGGGAATATCGGGATAAAATATAGCCTATGTCACTCAGGAAGAATGTAGCTTTCTAATGGTGAAAGAATTTTCTAAATCGGTCTAGTAGTTTCGATGCAAACAAACAAACAAACAATCAAATCTTTCCTCTTAGTATAGATGAAGAATCCATCCTAATATTACAAATGTGATAGTGTGTTTGTTTGTTTATTTGTTTGTTTGTTTGTCCATCTTTCACGCCAAAACGGAGCAACTGATCGACGTGATTTTTGGTATGGGGATAGTTTGGAAGCTGAAGAGTAACAGAGGCTACTTTTTATTACGGAAAATTATAAAATAAAAATGGTAATTTTGTATTTATTATTTATTTATTTATTTAATTAAGTACACGAAAAATTACAACAAATGGTACTAACTTAACAGTGTCATATAAACCAGGGTAGGTTTTACCCATAAACTTATTTATACTTACTAGAGTATAATAAGTTTATGGTTTTACCAGACACTGACATTCGTCTGCAAATACTCATATTATGTAATATTAATAATAGTAATAGTTTTGACTGTCGTACGATACCAAAATGTCATTTATTCCATGACCGCCTCCGCGTCTGCGCGCGGTCAAAATCGAATAGGTACTAATCTTTTCCATAAGATTAGAACAAAAAAATGTACTGTAACTAGCGCCAAAAATGCCCCAGACGCACATGCGCGCAGACTTATCTGTCACGTAAGTCTATGTATTTTACTCACTTCGTGATTATTTATTTTCATCTGTCTAATAATGGTGATACGCAGTACTCTGTCCTACTAACATTATAAATGTGAAAGTTTAGATGTTTGGATGTTTAGATGTTTGGATGTTTGTTACTCAATCACGCAAAAACGGTTGAAAGGATTTGGCTGAAACTTGGGACACATATACTTTATAGCTTGGAGAGGATCAAGGGTTCTTTTTATCCCGGCAAATTATATCATTCCCGCGGGATAACGTGTAGTCCACGCGGGCGAAGCCGCGGGCGGAAAGCTAGTAATTTATATGGCAAAGCAACGTTTGCCGGGTCAGCTAGTGAATATTAGGTATACAAGGTGTTAGGGGCACCGTTGCAAACACTTTAAACATGGCTTCAGGCAAATGAAAAAAATATTTCGACTCTCCATACAAAATGTCCCGATTATAGTTGCTAAATTTTTATGAAAAGGCGAATTTTTGAATGTCCGCCATCTTGTCGACAGTGCTGCTCTCTGTAAATTGGTGTCATCATAATAGCCTGTACTAAAGCCACCCAGCTGCCAGCTGGCTCTATGGCCCTATTCGCTAGCTCAAATGAAAAGTGGATGTAATTTCCACTTTCATTTGAGTTAGCGAAAAGACAGTCATCGTAGTTCTACTGATTTTAAGAAGTCTCTATCGCCAATAAAAATAAAACACCCAGTTTTGATTTGGATTTTTATTACCTATTGTACCTATATATAATTATATATGTTTGTATTTATTATACACATCTTCTTTCTAAGACTAAGGTTGACGAAGTGGTTGTGGTCATGGTCCGCTAAGTTAGTAGCGGCTTTAGCGGCGATGCTCCTCTATATCTCTCTATTTGTGGCACTGCGTGTCTAATCTGTAAGGGCACACTTGGTTGTGGACTTGATAAGGACTTGATCATCTTGTGGGTGATCAGCCGCGAAAACATTGACTCTTCCTTGTTTCTTCAATCGAATCGTTCCAAAGAGCTTGCATTATGGATGATAAGTCCAAACATTCTTAGAATTCGCACTTGCACAATCGTCGAAAGCCTTTGTTTGATCCGATGCTCCTTTTTAGTGGAAACATTTGTGTGACGAGCAGTCCGTTTGATCATCATACACCACATCTCAATCTTCTTGTGGTACTCTTGTTGGAGCGTCCATGTTTCAGCTCCATATAAGAAGATAGGAAATAGTAAGCTTTTCGTGTATCGAACCTTGGTGTTATTGATTGTGCGGCGATCTTTCCATATTATTATCTTCGTTAGCTTTTCAAAGGCTGATCTGGTTAAGTTAGGCCAGCTCGTCTTTTGAGATCAACAATAACACCTAGGTCTGTGCAACTTCCAGATATTGTGATTGAAATCACAAATTCTGGAAGTTGAATCATCGTCATCAGTTAATATATGTCACTATTTGTAGGTACTTAATTATTACACGGATTCACCAACACACTCTTGCCTTAACAATGTTTTCAACATATTATCGCACTGCTTTTACAAATAGTAGATTGTTTAGTAAGGGCTGTATGGCACCCATAACAGTCGAGTGTTTTGGCGCACGAACGAAGTGAGGGCGCCGATAGTTCGAGACTGTTATGGGTCCATACGCCCGAAGTAAACACTCTACTTTTCATTTTGAATATGAGGAAAGTAAAAATAAACAGAAATAATGTAAAAAATATTTTTCCTATGGCCGCGGAAAGACTAGGTATAACTTTTTTGTTCATTTTCTCTGTTTTAAGGAAGGCAAGGGAAACTAAGTCCATGCAGTCTTGTTTGGTGTTTGACCCGTACTCTATGCAATTCCATAAAATTAATAGCCTGATTTTTTATGTTACAAATAATTTATTTGGTTTAATCTGTTTCTAAAAACACATTCTTTAAAAAAAAAAATGTTTTAGATATTAATAATAATTCTACGATATTAATTATTTTATATGATAGCAAAACATGGCTGTATAGGCTTCTGTACCTTTGCCTGTATACTTTTGCTAAATAAAATGTCCAAAGAGATAAGACTCTACACACGTTCCTATCCGACCTCCGATCCGATTCGGTCTGCTCCCAGACCAAATCGGAACGTGTGTAGCGTAGATTTGGTCTGGGAGCAGACCAAATCGGCTGTCGGATCGGAACGTGTGTAGATGCTATTACAGATTTTGACATAACCCCTCCTATTCCTTTTTTAAATTTCATAACGGCCCTAGGGCCGCCACATACCACTTTCAACCCGCATTTTAGGCAAGTTAGGAGTTACTTTCAGAATATGAGACATGAAAAATATATTATTTTAGCAGCTAACTTTTTCCATACTTTTTCATAAAAATCCGAGATTGACAAGTGACATTAATTTGACATAATTTTGAGATTACTGCTTTTTCTTCTTTTTATTATTATTTCTGTTTCAGCCAGTGCTTCACGTTTTAGGCGCTAGTTACAGTACATTTTTTGTTCAAAAACTTATGGAAAAGATTAGTATTCGAATTTGACCTATATAAAAATAAACACATGTAATCAAAAAGAGAAAAATACGTTTATCTCTTTTTAACAACAGGTTTTTTGTATATTTATCTCTTTTTACCAATACAATGTTAGTAAGAGACAAAATATATGTAAACCCCTATTGTCAAAAAGAGATAAACAATGTTTTGTTAACCTCCTAGGGTGTTAGGTTTTTTCGTTACGGAATTTCTTAGTTCGGTCGCCGCGCTCAAAGCCCGCGATAAAAGCTATGCAATAGCTTAAAAATATTTATTTTAAGTTTTTTTACGTCTTTTTTTAGTTAACTTAATATCTTTTATAATATTAGAAATATATAATTTCTTTGATATTGCGTTACATTAAAACCGTATCGCGCAACTAAACCACGATGTTTGATAGATCAGATAGATTATATAGATTTACGTAAAAAAAACTTATCTCGAAAGTTACCACTACTTTTGTATCTAGAGTTTTGTACGTTATTAGTTGTGAAACAGGCACTGTACCTGTTTAACAATGTCCGATTAGGAGATATCTACTTTCCAGTTTATTTGACAGTTTTGTATGGACTATCTGTCAAGTAACAGCTATTGAGAACTTATTAGGACATAGTGAAACAGGCCCGTGAAATTTATTTTATTGCTCTTATCGAATGTTTCATTTAGTAGTAAAAATATCAATAAATAGGTACGTGTGTAAATTTTTTGTAAATTTACTTAGATAATATTAGTCGTAAATAAATTAGAAAAACGTTAGTGAGGGTAAAAATTGTACGAAAATCTTCATACAAAACAGCAATTTCATGTTAACTTTTAGCTTTAAATTCATAGTCGTTGTTTGTGTGTGGAGATAAATAACAATGTAACAGCTATATTTCGTTTTAGCTCATTAGTATACCGAACAGACATAATCTATTTGGTAAGGTAGATTTACTACGAATTGGCAAAATTGTTACTATCAAACACCGTATTAATTAAAATAAGTGGTTATTTCACACTAATTAAATAACAGCCAGCTCAGCGAAATGTAGGTAGTCAAAACCAAACGCGACTAGAAATGAATTTGATTTTCATTAGTTACTATTTAGTTAATTGGTGGTGTAATTCATATTGTTTCAGTGAATCAATGACAGTCGTGTTGTCAGCATTTTACGCAAAGTTAATCATAGTATTAGGAGTAGCGCTACCTGTCACTAGCACCATACAAAATGAACTCTACACGAACATTGCTACTGATGTGAGTACCTATTGATAATGAAAAATAATGAAAAAGAAGTCTGTTTTCATATTTTTTCGTAAAAATATGCATTGTTCGTTTCAGGTATTCACCATGTATTTATACGTAGTCGGCATGATTTTTTTAGCTTACACATTCTATCATCTTCGAATAGCTAAAATGGAAAAGGAAAAAGGTATGTAACCCAAGCTATTAAATTAAATACTTTTGTGATTAGTATTTTCAATATTATCAGTCCACATTTTATATGATTTATTTTTGTAAATGTAACAGACCAACTTACTGTCACTGTCAGAACATACGTAACTAATCAACCCCATATTTTCAAGAGAATGTGAAGCGCACTCGCTATGGCAGCTTCTACCTCCACATGGGAGTGGCGGGGTTCAGTGTGGGCTCCATCATCTACTCCTGCCTGCAGTTCGGGGGCTACTTCGACCTCTCCGGGGACTGCCAGATGGCTATCGTGGCACTCAAGCCGGCCCTCAGAATACTTTTCATGGTGGCGCAGACGGTCTTCATCTTCTCATATACCGATGTAAGTTACGCATAGCATTAGGAAATAAACTCTTCACTTCAGTGTGAGCTTCATCATCTACCTGCCTTCATTCGACCTTCCCGGAGATTGCCATCGTGGACCTGAAGCTACTCCTCATGATGGCGCAGACGGTCTATCATGGTGCTATCATATATCATTATGGTGATAACATAATAATATCTGCTCTGCATTTGTTTTGGTAAACACGTCCTTTTCATTGAGAATCTGGATTTTAATATGTACGGAGGTATAACAAAAAAAACGTATTGGGTATTTGACTGAATTTTTTTTATTGACTTAAAATGTTTACTCAAAGATTTAATTAGTAGCAACACAACATAGGTACTTATTTTCAAATATCTTGCATATTTTCAGCAATATAGAGCATCAAACTTTCTAATTAGACAAGGAGAGCGCTATAGAAACGTGACGTCACATTTCTATAGCGCCATACTCTCGCTATAGAATATTTCGGTTCAGAAAGAGATAGCTAGAGTCATTATTAAGTAGCTCATAATTTGCTTGTTATAATACAGATTTAATTTCTTTTTTCACATTTGTTATTCAATAATGTTATATGGGTCAGGCCGTAGATTTTGCCACAAATAGCGCAATGGTGACGCAAAATTTTCTACGAGTCGGTCGCACAAAGTGGTGCAAAATGGTAGCGCAAAATTATTAAGGAGCACGTACATTAATGTGATTTTATTTAACAAACATGTACTAACAAGAGGTATTGCATCAAACTAGAAAAAGAAACACGATGTTGGTATGTAAGTATGTTTAATTAATAATTAACAATAATGTACCTATGAGTAATTCTTTTTTATATATTGCGCACAATGAAAAGTTAAACAGGATGACAAAAACTAGTAAGTACCTATGTCTGATTTGTTCAATTTACAAAAAAAAATACATTTAATTTGTTAGATGGAGGTATTTGGTATTATTCATTATTAATTATATAAAGGAGATCAGTCAAGCTTCATACATGTTTGGACCAAAAAATTAAAATGGTCGGCCAACAAAAATAAATTACACGTTACTATTGTAAACACGGTAACGATCATTATTTGTTATGACGTCAACAGCGTACGACTAGTGGCCAAGCAGTTATTCAAGTTTAAAAATGTCATTTATTCTTCATTTTCAAACTTGAATACAGCTTGGCCAAAGTGCGGCCAACGAAAATAAATTGCACATTACTATTGTAAACAGTGTAACGATCGTTTTTTGTTATGACGTCAACAGTGTACGATTAGTGGCCAAGCAGTTATTCAAGTTTGAAAAGGTCAATTTTTTTCTTTTTTTTCAAACTTCTATTCAGCTTGGCCAAAGTGCGGCCAACTAAAATAAATTGCACATTACTATTGTAAACAGTGTAATGATCGGTTTTTGTTATGACGTCAACAGTGTACGATTAGTGGCCAAGCAGTTATTCAAGTTTCAAAATGACATTTTTTCTTCATTTTCAAACTTGAATACAGCTTGGCCAAAGTGCGGCCAACAAAAATAAATTGCACATTACTATTGTAAATAGTGTAACGATCATTTTTGATTATGACATCTTTGTTGGCCGCACTTTGGCCAAGCTGTATTCAAGTTTGAAAATGAAGAGAAAAAAATGACCTTTTCAAACTTGAATAACTGCTTGGCCACTAATCGTACACTGTTGACATCATAACAAAAAGTGATTGTTACACTATTTACAATAGTAATGTGGAATTTATTTTTGTTGGCCGCACTTTGACCAAGCTGTATTCAATTTTGAAAATGAAGAAAAAATGTCACTTTCAAACTTGAATAACTGCTTGGCCGCTAATCGTACACTATTGACGTCATGACAAAAAATGATCGTTACACTGTTTACAATAGTAATGTGCAATTTATTTTCGTTGGCCGACACTTTTACTTTTTTGGTCCAATTTGACTGATCTCCTTTAATACAACTTTAAAATTTATTTCAACTCTTTTCAATGTTTGAGAGTCCATTACTTTAACTCTACCAACAACCTGCTTGAAGTATCACTTTTAAAAGGACCTGCCAACCATTAGGATGCCAAAAATAAAAAAATAAAAAAAAAGTTACATGGGTTTAAAGTTAGTATGAAAGTGACGAAATTCCAAAACTTATAAAATACAAAATAAAAAAAAACTTTGGACCTAGGTAAAATCTTTGAGGCTGGTTAGGTAGCAGACCACCGCACCTACCCCTATTTTCGTATGTTTAACGTTCTGCCGAACACCCTGTACTTATAGAATATTAATAAAAGCTAACAAATCAATTAATAGTAATGCTAGTCATGTTTTTAGCGGAATTACAGCTAAAAGTAATTTCAAAATAATAAAAAACTTGAAAACCTTGTGTGCATGCACTATTATTCAATAGCGTAAAATAAGTGGCGCAATTTCTACGCAACCGGTATCGCAAAGTGACATAAAGACAGTTTTGCGGAACCGAGGCGCAAATGAAATCGATTATAACTCTTAAAATATACTATTTTACAAGGCTAGTTTAACATATACAGATCACACACATCTAATTAAACCATGCGCAACAAAAATTATAAGTTTTAATCAAAAACTTACCTTGAAATCTCAAAAAATGCACTCTGCAAAGTAGGCGACACTTTTCACTTTGATCGGAGTTGACACCGAAATGTCAAAAAATATGGTCGTCAACGCTGCATTGACCATAGAATACGATACTTTGGTGATGCCAGCACTCAAACAAAATCTTAATAAATGTTTTAAAACCATAAAATGGGTGAAAATGGTTACGCAATATAAGTAGCGCAAAAAAATGGTTTTTCAAAAAAAAAATCTTATTGCCGAAAACTTATCTTTTTTCTTAGGAAAGACGCAAAGATATTAAAGGAATGGCAACCTTATTATTATTTTATAACGTCAAATCAAACAGCTCATCAATAAGTTAAAAAATGATAATTTTATCGATGTTTAAGCTGTACACCTACCAATGCGGATTCGCGGTTTTTATAAAAAATCCGTCACTTTTGGGAGGGAAATGTCAAATAGTTTTCCAAATATATAAACTTATCCAAATATCTATATCTGCCTTGGTTTGCTATTTCTTAGGAAACACGATGATAAAATTGAGACATTTCTAAGAGTACTATATTTAAAATTATATGAGGCGGAGACTTTTGTACCCTCGAATGTGGCAAAATCTACGGCCTGACCCATATTTCTGAATGTCATAATTAAATATCTACATTTCAACAACAGTCAAATACCCAATTCAATATTTTAAAAAAATGTCCCATTATTATTATGTACTTAATTATTATTGTGTAAAATTGCCATTGCTATTAACACTTTTTAATCTAAAATCGTCAGGAGAAGGCATTAAATTAATTTCACTAAAGACTAGTGAAGATTGTTACTTTACTTTGTAATTTTCAACTGAGGTGTTTACAAGCGATAGAAGTATAATATAAAATAATCCTTCAACATTTTGTAAACGTCTTGAACATTTATTGTATATGGGGTGGTTATCTGGTGTTGTCTTATTGGTCTGACGTCACCCCCAGCCAGCGGAAGCAAGACTGATTGAATTCCCTCGTCGCCTGAAACTACGGTAAATCGTTTGGGTGCGACACGATTAAATTTACAACCCCGATTGCTATTTTAATAAACGCTTCAATTTGTGAAGCCGAAAAAGGTAACTGAGAAGTACCTACGCAAACATTTCATCAAAGTTTGTCCGGGAATAGCTTGCCGTAGTAATAGCTCGGTACTTTGTCGAGGAAAAGGACAAAATCCTTGATAAAATCATGGTGATTTTGTAATGAGAAAGCGGCAGTGTAACGTGCAGTAGTAATAGTAATTTATCTCTAAAAGTGAAAAAATTAAATCGTACATAGTAAGGTAGGTATACTTTTCAGAGGAAAAGTTTTTCTTTTTAATACTTAGCACCTCATTTCCAAACGGTAGGTTTGGTGTTAATGTCATGGCGTGGATGACCAAAAAAGAGTTGTAAGGTTTTTTTTAAATTGAAAGCACCTGACGTTGTGAATCGTTAAGTTGACAATAGGTGACTTAATAGGCAGGCAGGAACATGCCACATTGCAAATATTATTTCCGTGCGTTTGATAATTGAGTAATCACGAAGACATCATTTTAAATATTTTATGTAAACTTTAACCAGGTGACTACTATACTAACTCATATTTACAAGTCGTACAGATTACCGAACTATTCCAGATTGATTTCAAAATATTCAGTTTCAGAGATATAGGTTCCTAATAATGTTTACATAAATGTAGGTCAAAATATAGGTAGTCTATCTTATGATCTCTATAGGTAGGTCATAAGATTTCTGTAACTATAGCGGAAAATCTATCACAACATTCACAACCGCACAGTGTTTCCTTAGCCCAAAATAAGTGACATCCGCCTTTTCTTGAATATTTCTACTATATAGTAAACTCCCAAGAGTAAATTTCCCATACTTTTTTTTTAAATATTAAGGTTTTTCGTGTCCTTAACACAGAAATTACTAAAAATAATTCATAAAAAAAATCTAAACATAATCTTGTTTTTTGTATTGCAGGTTTATAAATATTTATTTTTTATTTTTATAAAGAATTTCTTGGTGCATATTATCCAGTTTTTATTTATTTAAAATCAAAACCCGCACAAAAATGTTTTATCGAAATCAGTATTTATTTTTGTACTTGTAATTTTTCTACACGAAGTAGATTCTCTGTCTAGAACAAATAGATTCCTTATACTAAGGTTTATCATCGACAAAAACTTACTTTTATACTGGTTTCGATAAAACATTTTTTTTGAGGCTTTTGACAACATTTTTAAATAAATAAAAACTGAATAATATGCACTAAGAAATTCTTTATAAACCTGTGATACAAAAAAAAGATTTTTTATGTTTAGTTTTTTTAATTAATTATTTTTAATAATTGCAGGGTTAAGGTCACGAAAACTTTTTTAAAATAAAGTATGGGACATCGACTCCAGAGAGTTCTGCTCTTGCATTTGTAATTACATATTTAGTAGAAATATTCAATAAAAGGCGGATGCCACTATTTTTGGACTAAAGAAACACCGTGAACCGCTTTTAACATGACTATACAAGACGTCCCACGACTATGCCTCATGGAGAGAAAGAACTTACCTACCTTAGATACCTACTGAAGATAGAACATTTTATTGTCAAAAAATCCCTTTATTTAGTCGTGGGACGTCGTATGGTTTTTATATTCAGGACCCATAGTGGATCAATTTTATGTATGAATAACAATCCGTCAACGACACATTATTATTATGCTTTTATTAGGCTGTGATTAAGTAGGTACCTAGCTAACTAATTTCATGGTAACCGTAACTGAAGGTTTTTTTTTAACTTAACAATGTTTTGTAATAAGTAGGTAGATACCTATGCTTACCACAAAGAAACTTACCTTTTCTTCTTCCAGATACTGGACCCAATGCGAGGCGTGGTCCTCGATAGATTTGGGCTAATGCATCTTATCGCCACCAATGTATGCGAATGGCTGAACGTCGTTATACAAGAAACTAGGGATGATATCGTGGCCGTCGCCTACGACAGGCCAGCCCTTCTTCGCTACGCTAATTTAAGTGGACCTATGCAAACATTGACAGTCTCTACAGCTGACGTAGAAACGACCAATGGAACCTTTTCTCAGATACACCTCGGGAATAGTACTGAAACTATTCATGGTGATGTCAACAATACAGTGAATACCACTATTCTAACTCGTGGTTGGACGTGTAACGTTTCAGATATGATATCTCCTTTGATCAGAAGTGCGAACCCGTACCTAAGGCCGTGCGGAGTGGAGTACAGTCTGTTATGCTCCGTAATTATCCTAGTCATTTGGAATGACTTATGCACAGTACCCGGATCGGTAAGTTTCTCTAGAATTCTGTAGAGTAAGATCTAGTGCCTACCACCACTTTTACCACAAAGTTTATCACGTCTTGCCCACGAGATCTATTATCTAGTTATTTTATCTGGAATAATAATAAAATGAATGGGACGGTCGGTGTCACGAGTCACGAAGTGTGCTTACAATTTGATAGACTTGGTGCCATTTAAAATAGGTCTGCTAGATTAAGTCCATCCATAACATTGATCTTCAACAAAAAAGTGGGACAGGTTGGCGGCCGTCGGAATTCGAAGCGCGTCTGCGCTCGTGGGCGGACGTACAATAAAAATCCTATATCCTTACTTTATATTATAAATGCGTCTCTGTCTGTCTGTGTGTTACACAATCACACCAACCAATTTGAATGAATTTTGGTACAGAGATAGTCTAGAGCCTAAGAAAGGACATAGGCTACTTTTTATTCCTGAAAAATATCACCTTCCCGCGGGATAACGTCGTGAAGTCCTCGCGGGCGAAGCCGCGGGCGAAGCCGCGGGCGGAAAGCTAGTACCAAATATTTTAAAGAAATAGTGAAATTAGTAAATATATTTTCTTCTCCAGTGCAATATTTAAAATAAAATTCTATAAGTTGTGACGACTTACAAGGCCTGGGTTTAAAAACAAAAAGTCAAAGTAGTTTGGTATTGGAACTATGTATGTGATGGTGTGGACACCATTTATAATATTTATTTATTTATACAAGTAAGGACTCACTATGTCTGTTCGTACATTAAATTACAGAAATTTCTAAAGAATCCCGCATCGAACAACCCAACATTCGGCAAGGAGTTTCGCCAGTGCTGCGCTCGGCCCAAGTCCAACACCCACTTCTCTGTTGACTGTGGCAGTGCGCACAAGGGCTTGTTCATGGGCATTGCCGTGCTCGCCGGCACCATCGTCAGCCTGATGCTGTTCAACGGGCTATTCCACAATGAGAACTATGTCGAACTTGCGCTACTACAGGTAAAATTAAAAATATCTACCTACTTACCTAAAAAAGACATCTGATATTTTAAACTTTCGCGTTCCATTATAATTATGAATTTTTGAATTCATTGAATTTTTGTCATGAATTTTGAGGTTATGTGAAAAAAGTGTCCATACTAAAGTTGTAGATCTTTATATTATTACCAACAACTTTGCTAATTAACTTTTTTCCATAGGACTTATAGTTTAGCCGGAAATTGAGATAAACCGTTTTTTACCCTTAAAAACTCGCCCCTACCACTTCCCGACCTCAGATCGCCCTTAATTTATTTTTCCTTCCATTTTTGTTGTATTCTCTTCCTTTTCCAATGGGTTTCATTCTACTATAATTTTTTTGGTTTCAAAAATTTATCGACCCTGGTCTATGTGGCTAATTTCACAAAATAACATACCTATCAATAACTCTCTACTTTCAGGTTAACGTGTGGGAGACAATATTATTCTTGCTGATGACGCTGGGCTCCGCAGCATGCCTCCAGCGGATGCGAACCCTCCCCATTAGGAAGACCGTATACTCTTTGCCACTGGAACACTCACTGTTACTGGTCACGCAGTGCGGCGTCTACCTGTACTACCTGTTCCAGATTATCGGAGCTGGTTTCATAATACAGAAGTATCCAGAAGGACGGAGAGCGACAAGGTTCTTCTTTTGTTTAAAAAAAAAGAAACATAGTTACAATTTAATACTTCCTCTGCTTGGACTCAAAAACTACTTTGCTACTAGCCCTTCTTTTAACCCATCCCATGTCAATGTTACGTTAAGATCTGTTACGTTACGCTACTTATTTTCAACATTTACGCGGTTCTCACACTCACTGCCCCGCGCCCGCGCTCCGCCGCGCTTCAACGCGCGCGTTAACACGCGTCGACGCGCGACCTCGTGCGCTTTTATATTTATGTAACACAAAATTGTACTTTAAAAATGGCAGAATAGAGATAACAATTAATGAAAAAATATGACGCGTTGCGTCGGTCGCTTCGACTCTGCGCTAATGTGAGTTGAGCCTGTTGAAGTCAAAGTCAAAGTCAATAAATTTTTATTCATATAGATTAAATAAAATTAATGCTTATGAATCGTCCAACATTTTTTTACCTACCACCTGTTATGGACATCTTTTAACTGACAAGAAAAACAGGCGAAAAAAACTCATCAGCTTTAACAGAAGCAACGCATTTACAAAATAATTATGTCGTTGCTAGACAAAATGGTACAATAATAAAATTTATACAAAAAGCTAATGCTGAAGGAAAGTTTTCACATACTTAAGTATAGGAATATTTTCCTTTTATACATTGTTAGTGTTACTTACTATAATTATTACAACCATGCGTTATGATCATTTAAATAATCTTCTACTTTGTAATAGCCTTTGCTTAAGAGCGTCTTTTTAACATGTTTTTTAAATTTATTCAAAGGCAGCTCGATTACTTCTTGTGGAACTTTATTAAAGAATGCTATGCCTTTTCCCAAAAAAGAGCCTCTACTTTTTTCAAGTCTAAATCTTGGAACGGCAAGCTTATTTTTATTTCTTGTGTTAAAATTATGAATATCACTATTCTTAGTGAATGAGTCAAGATGTTTCCTAACATATAATATATTCTCGTAGATGTATTGCCCTGCTAAGGTTAGTATATTAATTTCTTTAAACAAAACCTTTAATGAATCGCGGCGGCGGAGGCTGTAAATGGCGCGTACCGCTCTTTTTTGAAGTACAAAAATATTTCCAATATTGGCTGCTGAGCCCCACAACAACACGCCATAGGACATTACACTATGAAAGTAACTAAAGTAAACAAGTCTTGCCGTTTCAATATCAGTTAATAGCCTTATCTTTTTTACTGCAAAAGCAGCTGAACTGAGTCTACTCGACAAGGCCTCAATATGTGGATCCCATTGTAGTCGTGAATCTAAGGTAATACCAAGAAATTTCGTGCTGTCAACTAATTCGACTGCATCTGCATTCAAACTAATACTTAAATCAACCTTCCTTACATTTGGTAGTGAGAATTTGACACAATTTGTTTTTTTAGGGTTTAAAGACAAGTTATTAATGTTAAACCAATGTGCGACCTTTGAGAGAGCACTATTTACTTCGTGAGAGCAATTATTCCCTCGCTCAATTTTAAAAATTAGAGAAGTATCATCTGCAAATAGTACTGTCTCACATAAATTATGCACGTAGTAAGGTAGATCGTTAATGTAGATTAAAAATAGTAAAGGACCCAATATTGAGCCTTGGGGCACGCCCATTATAATGGGGGCTCCAGAGGACGCAGTATTATTAACAATCACTTTTTGATTTCTATTACTCAAATATGAACGCAAAAGGTTAACTGATTTTTTCGAGACACCATAATGTTCTAACTTCATTAAAAGAGTTTGGTGATCAACGCAATCGAAAGCTTTGGAAAGGTCACAGAATACACCAATTACGTCCTGCCTACCCTCCCAAGCGTCAAGGATATGTTTAAGAAGTGCAATTCCAGCATCTGTGGTATTTTTACCTTTAGAGAATCCGAACTGATTCTTATGAAAGATTTGATTTAATACCAAATAATCTACTAATTGAGCGTATATTATCTTTTCAAAAATTTTACTAAGTGCTGGTAAAATTGATATCGGCCTAAAGTTAGTGGGGTCACTCTTGTCTCCAGATTTAAAAAGCGGAATTAACTTACTATATTTCATTAAATCGGGGAAGACTCCTTCGTCAATACACTTATTAAAAATAAAAGCTAAATATGGAGCTATTGGATCAATTATTGATTTAATAAGTTGAGCCCCTTGTGTTTTTCTTCTTGACATGGCAATTTCTGTCTTCCCTCAGGATATTATCACCGCTATGTGCTGTAATCCAGAGTTCGTGCCAGACTCTGTTGGTGCTAGACTCGTGGTCGCGCAGGAGCGCCGAGGTCTCGGGGGGCAAGCGGCCGGGCCGTCAGCTGATCACCTTCCTGCTGGTGGGCAACTTTGCTCTATGGCTTCTGAACCGGGTCAAAAATGCAAGAGCGGAATTTCATCCACTTCAAGTGCGTCGACTTTAAAACTTATTTTTAAATATACTATAAGGTGGCGTGCTGTTAGTTCACTCCTGGCTTTATTTTATTGGCTGGGTAGAATAGGAGGAGTGGCATGATATTTTCAGACACTTAATATTTATGACGGAATCCGCTCTATTTAGGGAGAGGACGGTGAATTTATTGTATTCTAGCCACTAATAATTTATACTAATATTACAAAGCTGAAGAGTTTGTTTTTTGTTTGTTTGTTTGAACGCACTAATCTCAGAAACTACTGGACCCAATTGAAAAATATTGGGTTGGATAGTCCATTTATCGAGGAAGGCTATAGGAAATGATCGAGGGTTAAAGGCTATATTTTATCCCGATATTCCCACAGGAACGGGTACCACGCGGACAAAACCGCAAGGGTTCGCTAGTTAATTAATTAATAAATACTCTCTTTGTAACATTTTTCGAATAAATATAACTAATGTAAGTAGGTATATAGGTATAATATTGCTATGTTATATATAGTTAAAAGAACAGAAAATATACCAAACTAATAAATATATTTCCCTATAATTTCTATGGAAACTTACTTTTTACATTTCTTTATTTTATATTTCATTTTTTTCCTTTTAATTGTAACGGAATTGTAAGATTGTAAGATACATTACATTTACTAAAAATTGAGACTGTAATTTGTTCATTACTTTCAGATGGAATTCTTTGGCGTTTGGGCATGGACACTCATCACGCATGTTTCAGTGCCACTTTTAGTCTGCTACAGGTTCCAGGCTACTGTTTGCTTCTATGAAATATGGAAAAATTCGTACAAAAGAAATAAAGATACTAGTGATTTGGATTTAAATGAATTTGAATTAAAAAACCATCATATTGCCTAATTTATTTTTATGATTTTATGAACCCTTAGAACCGCGTGGAAACTTTTCAGCAGCACAAAAATTTAGGTACCTATTACCTACCCAATTTTTACCATCTATAATATACAAAATAGCTTTTCTACTAAGTACATACAGAGGCCAGCTACTTCTGGCGAAGTGCTGTTCAACTGATTGAACTTGATCATGGTTTGTCTTTTTTTCTCACTCATGCTCTGAAATGTTAACATTCCATGTTAACAAAAAATTGTATTTTCTCGCATTTCGTGAGAAATGTTTTATACAAGCCTTGTTCTGGAAGCTATTTGCATTGCTAGCTTCCCGTACTCGGCTGTAATGTACAATTTTATATTATTTCTATTTATTTTTACTTTCCTCATATTCAAAATGAAAATTTAGCGTGCTTACTTCGGGTGTATGGACCCACAACAGTCTCGAACTATCGGCGCCCTCACTTCGTTCGTGCGCCAAAAAGGCCAAAACACTCGACTTTTATGGGTGCCATACATCCCTTGCTAAACAATCTATACATATAAAACTCTAAATTGATTGACTGATTCATTGTTGGCATAGGCGTAGAGCCCTAACGGCTGAAGGTAGAGGCACCATTTTTAGAGAGTATATACCTTCCATGATGTAGATGAGCACTAAGAAAGGATTTTAGAAAATTCTCAAGTTTGTATGGGAATTTGTATAGGGTAGAAGATAGAGACACCATTTTTTTGGTGGGTAGATACCTTTCATGGTGTAGATGAGCATTAAGAAAGGGTTTTGAAAAAATCTCGTTATACAGGGTGCTACAGGGTGTTCCAGTTTCTATGGGAATTTGTATAGGGCTAAAGATAGATACACCATTTTTGGAGGGTAGATTTCTTTTATAATGTATATGAGCACTAAGAAAGGGTTTTGAAAAATTCCCGTTATACAGGCTGCTACAGGGTGTTGCAGTTTGTATGGGGATTTGTATAGGGCTGAAGGTAGAAACACCATCACTGCTGGGCAACACAACATTCCACAAATGTCGGTGAGCACTAAGAAAGGACTTTGGAAAATTCCCGTTATACAAGGTGCTACAGGGTGTTCCACTTTGTATGGGGATTTGTATAGGGCTGACGGTAGAGAGAGACACCATTTTTGGAGGGTATCCCTTCCATGGGATAGGTGAGCACTAAGAAAGCATTTTGGAAAATTCCCATTACACAGGGTGCTACAGGGTGTTTCAGTTTGTATGGGAATTTGTATAGGGCTGAAGGTAGATACTCCATTTTTGGAGAAAAGATACCTTTTATGGTGTAGGTGAGCATTAAAAAAGGGTTTTGGAAAATTCCTATTATACAAGGTGCTACAAGGTGTTTCAGTTTGAAAAGGAATTTCCATTTAGGTTGAAGGTAGAGACACCATTTTTGGAGGGTAGATAGCTTTCATTCATAGTGCATGTTAGTTAATAGTAAAAGCCAAGCGAACAAAGACTCTGACCCACTATGTCAAAATATAAGTGAGCATGGAACAAAAAAATAAGGTCTACTGACAAATAATTACCTTGATACTTATATTGGTAATCCGTGACTTTCAAAATAAACGCACAACTATCTTAATCACGCGAACGAAGTCGCGGGCAAAAGCTAGTCTACTATAATTATGTTGTCTGTGTCGTACGACAGAGGACTGTGGACAGCACTTCAAGTTTAACAGTTTTAATACGAAAAGTCATGGAAAAATCCGATCTCGTTTTGTATCGATATATCAGCTAACTTTCTAGCATCATAGTATGATGTATTAAGTTGTAGTATGTTGTGTATGTAGTAAGTTGGAAGTATTACTTCCAATCTAACATACTTGGTGTACACACATAGTAAAAAAAATCTAAAATAAACAATGATAATGGGAAGGAAAACTAAGGGCTCCAACAAACTGAGCTTTGGACGGATGGTCGTTTTTGGACGTGTTATAAAATAAGTGTGCATACCTACATCTAATTTACTACAAACGTCATTGATTTACTATGAAAACCGATGTCTTCTGACGGACGTAACATCACATACGTGGCATCACATAAGCTCAGTTTGTTTGAGTCTTAACTCTTTTTAACTGACTTAAAAAAACGGAGGAGGCTCCCAAGACGTCTGCCGGCCTAGCATGAGCGGCTTATAAAGTTATAACGCGCGATATGATATGGTACAGCATGCCGTCTTGCTTACACCTTAGTGGGGTCAGCAAGACAACTTGCCGTACCATATCATATCGCGCGTTATAAGCCGGTCATGCTAGGCCGGCTGATTTTTTTATGCATGTTCCACGATAGCTCCGCCAATTGTGGTAGTACTTACCTAACTCATATAAGTATTGTTATACTGGCATGCCATTATTTCAGTTTGATTTATATCTTTAGATTTAGGAGAGATTTTCCAAATCTCTACTAAAGGATCATTTTGTACCTACACCCTGGGTGTCTGGTTACTTGGTTCCATATATTTTATGTGCTCAACAAGTTCTCTTTCATTCTTAGGTGTAAACTTACACAGATTGCATTGTTAAAAGTTAACATTATGACGTCATACGCGCTCGTGTTTTTTTCGGCGTGTCTTCGGTTCGGGATTCAAAAACTATTTTTTGTATTGACATCGTAAGCGAAGCGAAGAGTTATTAATCTATGGGTATTGCTATATTGTTATTAACAATCAAAATAAAAATACTTTTGTCATAAAACTTATACTTATATGATCTTTCCATTAATCACAAAAAAATCACATCCCTAATTATTGTCCTCCTGCCCCCTGATTCATAAACCGTTGGAAACGGAATCGGATTCGCCGTCTGTGCTTTGTCTTTGTCTATTATATAGTGAGTGACAGAGACAGTGCATACATTCCGCTGTCGGGAGTGCTTCCGATTCCGACGTTTTGTGAATCAGAGGGCTGATCCAGCAGCGGTAATCCAGAGAACTTATGTATTCTTTGTTTGCGTGGATGGAGGCGGAGAGTTTTTGTTTGAAGGAGCACGTTGGCATTGTGGTGGTGGCTGTACTGGAATCTCTGATGTCGTTTGCAGTACATCTGTTACCATAGTTTCAATGGGTTAAGGACTAAGGAGTGGTGTTTTTGGGTTCCATTGATTCGGTTCCGGGTACTAAAGCCCCCAGTACAGGATGGCCGATCATGTTGGCCGACCATGATGGGCCATCGTGTAAAGGGGCAGTTTGCGTTGCTCGCAGACGGCAATCACACGCAAACTGGCCTTGTACACGATGGCCCATCTTGTTCCGCCAACATGATCGGCCATCCTGTACCGGGGACTTAACACTATTAAAGTGATCGTAATTTTTTGGATTTTGGTACACTTCTTTTTTATCAATTTCGCTGACAGAGGCTGAACGTTGCCTTCTATGAAAACTAAATAGTGAAGGGTGAAAGAGTTGTTGCGTTAAGATCTTCTTGTTTCTTCCTTCATTTGCGATTTTGAATTTAAATTAGTGCAATAAAAATACTACTACTACTATTTACTATTTTTATACGAAGTAGATACCTTTCGTATACACAGATTACTCGTTCTCCATACTAGCTTTGGACCCCGTTTCACCCCCTTAAGATGTGAATTTTGGAAAATCCTTTTACTACAGAAGGATGTTACGATGGCTAAGTTGTAATTGATGTCTGCGTTTCAAATTTTAGCGTATTTTGTTCAGTTGTTTCAGCTTTGTGTGAGAGGTCGGGTAAACATTTTACCTCCTTTTCATCCCGCTATGCCTGAGTTCAGCAACAATCGGTTAAGTACCTATGTTAACCGTCTACCTATGTCAACATCTTTGGATGCATAAACTTTACCATAGGTATTATTACCTATTTTATTTAAAAATACACCAAAAGCAAAAGATTGGATATCCCCTTTCAAAAAATATCCCTATCCCTACAGTCGACCACAGAGTACATTGTTATCCCACAGACTTAGAAAGTTGACCTTACTTCACAAAAGCGCCATCTACAAAAAGCTTGGCCTGTTTCTCCCCATGAAGGTTGCTTTTTTTTTTATTAAACAGACACAGATATCAGCTGTCAAAATGTATGTGATTTTATAATAAACCAAAAAGCTTAGACTAAATACTGAGGTAACTGGAGAGTGCAGTACGAACAATTTTTTGAATACCACAAATAACACAGTGGCTGTCTTCCGTCTCACCTACACTTTAAAAAAATACGTATGGTCATATGAGACAGCTGACAGCCACTACATACATAAATGTCAAATTTGCTGGCGACACTTTTTTATTCAGGGTGAGAGCTCCAGTTACCTCAGAGTATTAAGTCAAACTTCATGTAATAAACTAACTAAAGTGGAATCTATTCTAAAACTTTTGAAATACTTACCGCATATCTATCAGTCATTATCAATATTCGTTATTATAAACATCCTAAACACCTTAGTTCACAAAAGCGCCATCTTCAGAAGCTTATTTGCCTTTTTCTCCTCATTATATCTGTAGGAATAGATTCCATAACCTAGAAAAAGTATCATTTAAAAAAGCAAATGTCACATTCACTTCACATTGAAATGTCAAAAAGAAAACTGTCTGTCTGTCTTCCTTCCTTCTGCGTCTTCTGTCATGTCAAACCAAAAAAACTAATAAAGCCAAACCTCCAATAATTTCTTTAATTTATATCAAATTTATAATTGAAGGTACTTTCTGAATATGGCTTCTGTTATGGATGTTGATGAAGAGGAGGTAGAGATGGCCTCCTCAAGCAGTGGCAAAGGTGATAAGAAAAGATTTGAAGTAAAAAAGGTAAGCTCATTATTCGCCTAATCATTGTGTTAAACACATCATATTACTTATTTTTGTTTAAAATTTATACATTTGTCTACTTCTACTTCTTACAGTGGAATGCTGTTGCGCTTTGGGCCTGGGGTAAGTTTTTAATTTTTATGTTTTTGGTCATAATTTTTTTACTTAACCTATAAGTTAGTCGCAAACAAAGGATAGTATTTGCAGTTTCTAGTTTTGTTTTTATAATATCTTATTTATTTTAGAGATCTTATTTATGTTACAGATATTGTGGTGGATAATTGCGCTATTTGCCGCAATCACATAATGGATCTCTGCATTGAATGCCAAGCAAACCAAGCATCTGCAACAAGCGAAGAGTGCACAGTGGCCTGGGGTGTATGCAATGTAAGCATTTAAAGCGATAAATAAATTATAATAAAGGAAAAAATCTCAGACATTGGTCTTAGCCAAATGTGTCTAGAGGCCTCATGAACCATTCCATTATTGAGGAAGGACAATGATACCACAAATAATTTAGATATAAATAGAATGGTGTTGGCAATTACTGTTATTGTGGCGCTGCAATTGTTTATTCCAAAAGTCACAGTAAATAGATAGAAAATAAGAAATAGTCACAGCCGAAAACGCCGAAAACACAAACCAGTTTAAGAACAAACTAGATGCTTACTTCTTAAATTCAAAATAGGAAATTTCAACTGTAATAGAATTGGATACAGGCATCTATCAGTTGTCTCAACTGCCTGCCTGAATAATAGATAATAATAATAAAGTACTGTTTTGACAGTTCTTGGTGGTGGTTATTGGTGGCACTGTCTTCAGACAACTACTGTAGTTTGTCTTATGTGCTAAACAATTATTACTGTTTCTCATTGCAGCATGCATTCCACTTCCACTGCATTTCACGTTGGCTTAAAACTCGGCAAGTCTGCCCGTTAGACAACAGAGAATGGGAATTCCAGAAGTATGTATTTGAATATTGAGATACTCCTAATTACTTTTAAGGAAATTTTAATTCATTTACAAAGGCTAGCTTAAACATTACTTTAAGAGTTTAATCAAGGAAACCAAGTGTACAGTAGGTACCTATTGACTAGAAGGTATCGCTTTTGACCAAAAGATGCTTTTCGAATTCTTAATAGTTAAGAACACACCATAAAGATATGCGTTGGATCTAGGCTTCACGTCGCGATTTCACGTCGCGGCGTCATGATTTCTAACTCTACTGCAGCAGCAAGTAGCAGTAACAATTCCCCTATGGATACCTGAACCAATGGAAGAGGTCAAATTATACTGGATGGTGCACCATTTTGTATGAAATCATCAGTTTCCAGCAAATTAACAAGACCTGTAGACTTTCCCACAATGTGGATCTACTTAGAGTGGACAGAAAGCTATGTTGTTTGGAATCTAAAAATATTTCATTATGTCATAAAATAATCATGCATGGTTTACATAAACATCACCAATTGAAGTTATACTGTGTATATAGACAGCGATGTACATAATTTTGGACAGATAAGTCATCAAAATGTCACGGATTTATGATTGTGTATAGTAAATCAATGCTTAAAAATACTATCCTACTTACTGCCTTATTTAATGTGCGACACAGAAATAACGATAGATTGTTCGATTTGATTAAATCATTTGTTCCTATATCTGTTGCAGCAGTAACTGCATGTGCCATCTGTATTTGTATCTTATTTATTTATTTGTTTCCAGGTACGGGCATTGATAGAAACATCAACATAGGCACAGCAAGAATACACCTTTTAAGTAATTAATGGGCTGAATGATGTCAACATTACCTTAATTTCTTAATAAAATTTAACTCATATTTCTAATATATTCGTTCTTAATTTCGCGTTATTCATGTGAAATTATTGTATAAAAATTGTAATATCATAATGAAAACACAAAAAAGTAAACTGTACCATCATAACGCAAAATGTTTGTTTATTAGACAAAGTTACCTTATAAGTAATAATTATATTAGAACACAAAACCACATGAAAATATAATGTCAAGCACAGTCTTTCTCGCGTCTCGACAGCTGTACGGACACCGTTTACCGTGACGGAATGCATCTTCCTTCCTCCATCTATTTTCCATTCGCCAGCCTATTATGTAGCATGTTCTGCTTAAACACCTCTGCTGTAAACGTGCGTCCACACATGTAATGTAATGTAACATATTGGCGTTGTAACGTAATGTAACATCCGGCTCGACGCCTGTTGGCCCAGAGCCGATCGCGCCCATCCCGACGAGCTGGTATGCAAATAAGATCCGTGAACGCACTACAGAATTACACCAACAGAACTGGCTGGATTCGTGCAGACAGGCGAAGCTCGCACTACCGCGCGTGGACGCGCGTCTATCCAGGGCCCTGATACAACTGTGCAGACCGCAACTTCGCCTGGTAACAGGTGCCATTACTGGTCATGGACAATTTAACAGACATCTTTTTAATTTAGGTGTCACCGACAGTCCCCTATGCAGAGGATGCATGGAGGAAGAAGAAACAGCTGCCCACGTACTGCTGGAATGCAGGGGGGTGGCCCCCTACCGGGCGAGGCACCTCGGCTCGCCGGGCAGCGTCCAGGAAGCGATCTCTAATGTGAAAGCTCTTGGAGCGTTCCTGGCTGAGCTGGGCTGGCTGGAGTGATCTGGCCGCGCACCCTCCGGACGCAAAATAGGCGCAATAGACGTAGAGTTGCGGAAACCGCCCGTATTGTTAAGAAGAAGAAGAAGAAGAACAACATATTGGCGTGCCCGAACACCGTCTTACCACAAAACTAGCGATGCATGATATAAAGACACGGTATTCGGACACGCCAATGTTACAATTTTGGACGCACCTTGACGGCCTGATCAGACGAGAGACTTTTTTGTCCCTAAACGTCTAAAAAATGTCCACCGAGTACTCGATGCATACGGTGTGCGGTCATCGGGTCGGTGTTACTACTGGATCGCTTGGTAGTACCTACGACGCGATTTTTTTTTACCCGTGTTACTACCTCTTTTTTGATCTTTTTTTTTATATTTTTCGATCTTTTTTATTGAATTTTTTTCCGTTTTTTTAATTTTTTTTGTTTTTTTTTTATTCTTTTACTTTTTATTTTTTTTTATTTTAGATCATTTTTTTTCCTTTTTTTTCTTGGTCTTTTATTTCTTTTTTTCTTTTGTTTTGATTTTTTTTATCTCTTTTTTCTTTTTTTTAAATGTTTTTTATTTTTTTAATCTTTCTTTTACACTTATTCTTTTTTTATATTTTTATTTATCTTTTTGAGCAATTTTTTAATTATCCGTGTCGGTGGATGGCGGGCTTATGTCACTCGTGCTACAATAGTATATTATGATACAAGTGAGCTAAGGTTGCTCATTATACACGAGGCTGTGGGTTGCAGCCCGAGCCGCAGGCGAGGGCGTAAATCAGCCGAGTGTCTAGTGAGTAAGTTGCTCACGAGTTTCATACGCACTTTTTCAACACACTTGCGAGGAAAAACAAACATTTATTGAATACATAACATAATTAGAATAACTTAATATTAGCTAAGGGAAAAAGCGCGCAAGTTTTTTTTTCTCACGCGCCAAATGTAAGGTGATTGATTACATACAGCCATACAGCCTACTTCAAAATAATTATAATAATAGTGATAAAATGCAAATGTTTTATAACAAATTATTGTGAATTATAAATAATTTGATAACAATACACTTAATTATGTTTTTTTTGTCTTAATTAGGGACACATTTATTTATTCTAAAAACGTAAATTGATTTTCAGCCGTATAAAACCTCTTTGTTGTTACAAAAAAAGAACTGTACCTATTACCCGGTGAAATTGAAAATGCTCTGTTTACTCGCATATAACTTGCAGTTAGGTACTAACTTAACTTTCTAGGGATACTGTATTAACCGGTTAAATTGAAAAGTCTCTGTTTACTCGCATATAATTTGCAGTTAGGTAACTTACTTAACTTTGTAGGGATAATTCTATTACGCAACTAGTACTGTAATATTATTATGCACGCGTGTGTTATAGTTCGGTTTATGCCCCTAAGATCGATGTAATAAGGCTCACTTTATGAGGAAGTGTGTTGAAAAATAGTATACGATACCAGTGACCTAAGTGGCACATAATTGCACGGCGCGTAGTAAGCGCCCGAGCGGAGCGAGGGTGATAAAGTCGCGCCGTGCAATAATGTACTATTTAGTACTTAGTGCTTAAAAGTCAAAAAATCCTTAAAGTGGCCACAAAGGGTACCTCTGCCCTACTTAAGTATCCTTAGGTGCAACACCCCCCCCCCCCCCCCCCGGTACACTTTTTTGTCCATCGATATGGATCTCTTATAATTGTATCGAATAACTACTATTATGTGAAGGTCATTTTTCAAATTTGACGACTCTGTATAAGTTAAAACAGGAAGAAATATAGCCCTTGGCGAGTTTCTTGCCGGTTCATCTCGCTACAAGGTCTCCTGCCGTAGGATTTGCGAACCGATGGCGTAGCTTCATTGACGTTCATAAGTGTTGTTAAACGAACCTAAATTGAATAAACGATTTTGAATTAAGTATGAATTAACGCACACAAGTAAATAAAAAGTTCCCCATACAATAAGCCTCCGAAATTACCGTGGACACCGAGAGATGGACAATGTGTGCTACATCACGGCAAGGACCACTTTGAAAACCGCAATTCTCACTACATGGTAATTTTTTCCTATTTCGTCCTATACTTGTCCACACACTTTACGGTGGGGTCCCCGAAAAAAATAGAACTATTATATGTAGGCGCAACAAATGCACACAACGAACTTTAGTCTTTAGTCTTCATTGAGCGCTCGATAGTGACGCACATTTCCGGGCAACAAATCCCCGTTTATTGCCCGTGGTACTACCAGTATCAAAAGATGTACTACATCTTTGACCAGTAGTAACACGGGTTAAAAAAATCCCGTCGTAGGTACTACCAAGCGATCCAGTAGTAACACCGACCCGATGACCGCACACCGTATGCATCGAGTACTCGGTGGACATTTTTTAGACGTTTAGGGACTTTTTGTCCGGGGACAAAAAAGTCCCTCGTCTGATCAGGCCTTCAAGGTGCGTCCAAAATTGTAACATTGGCGTGTCCGAATACCGTGTCTTTATATCATGCATCGCTAGTTTTGTTGGGCATGCGCTGTGGTAAGACGGTGTTCGGGCACGCCAATATGTTACATTACAAGTGTGGACGCACATTTACAGCAGAGGTGTTTAAGCAGAACATGCTACATAATAGGCTGGCGATTGGAAAATAGATGGAGGAAGGAAGATGCATTCCGTCACGGTAAACGGTGTCCGTACAGCTGTCGCGGATGCCGTCCGCGTCCACACGGCTGCCGCGAATGCCGTCCGCGTCTGTACCGCTGCCGCGGAGGCCGTCTGCATTCGTACGGCTGCCGGCTGCCGCGGTAGCCGTAGGTACGGAGGGCGAGCGGAGCTGACGCCGCCGCGCCGGCCGTCGCGGAATGCAAACAGAGTTGAGCGCGTTGTAATTCATTGGGCATTAAACATTGGATTGGGCGTGCCGCGGAAGTCGTACGGTGCCGAACACATTGTTTGTTTATAGCTCGCTCTCATGCTCTCCGAAAGGCTTACACGACTCGTCGAATTTTGCTATCACTTGTTACGCTGTAGGCCAGCGATGCTTCATCAATGTGAGGAAACCCTCGCATCCGAAAGAAACATTTTTACAAATGTTTAACAATCGATTAAGATGAAACAGCCATATTGAGATTTTATATTATTTTTATGCATTTACAATGCAATTTTGTAAGTATAGGAAAAATGTGATACTAAAAAACCACGAGCCCTATAAGTAGCTTTCAGGCGGGATTCGAACCCGCGCCTCCGGGAATCCGGCCCGCCCGATGCTCTGACCAACTAAGCTACCGAAAGGCTTACACGACTCGTCGAATTTTGCTATCACTTGTTACGCTGTAGGCCAGCAATGCTTTATCAATGTGAGGAATTCCTTTTAATTCGTCTGCTCATGAAAACAAACAATTTTTATTATGGGACCAACACTAAAATCGCAAAAAATCCATACAAAAGTGCAAAAATATTTAATCAAAATGTATGGAACACCTGATATTTTTTCCCGATTTCAGTGTTGGTCCTATAGTAAAAGTTGGTTGTTTTCATGAGTAAAATAATCCCTAAAAATATCCGGGGTGATAAAAAAATACCGTGTATATTACATAAACAGTACCTACGTATTAACACATTATAAATTTATATCACATAGCCTTCCGCCCGCGGTTTTGCCGCGTGTACAACACGACGTTTTTTCGAGGGAATGTGATATTATTCCGGGATAAAATTAGCCTATGGGACTCTAGCTCCTAAACTATCCACATACTAAAAAAAACCAGGTCGATCCGTTGCTCCGTTTTGACGTGTGAAAGACGGACATACAAACAAACACTCTTTCACATTTATAATATTAGTATATATTGTATGTCAAAAGAAAATAAAAATTGGCCTGCATGGTGTATTTTTTTCAAGCAAATCGGAGACCGTGGCGCTGCTGGAACGATGGACACCAGTCTTGACTATGGTGTGCGCTCGCTCCTAAAGGTATTTAAGACACAAATTAGGTATATCTTAAATTATAGATAGTTTATCTACCTTTAAAAGTAGGTACTTACATTTTTCAAATTTATAAAAGTAAAATAGTTTTTTTTTATATTACTCACAATGTGTGAGAGGTACCAAATGTACCGGTTTTGACCACTTACCTACTGATAGTTAAACTTTTGTAAGTATTGCGAAAAATCAAAACCAAACCCAGGTAAAATCAATATATTCTAATGCGCTAGAAACTAGTCAATTGCAAAACAACAATTTAATTGTAAAAAACAAAGGTATATAAAGTATTTCATCCAAAACAAATTTCTTAAAATTTTCATACAAAACATTTTTTAAAACAGAAAATAGAGTTTATTGAAAAAAAATCTTATGACAAGGAATTCTAACGGTTGTTATTATTACCTTAAAATACCTTATTTTAATTGCCTTTATCAAAAATGGCTAAAAGTTGTTAAGAAAACTTTTAGAGCAAAAAGTGGCCAAAACCGGTACAGTGGTTAAAACCGGTAGGTACGCCTACCCTATATTAAATGAAGATTTCTCATTTAATTTATGTTAGTATCCTTACTTTGAAGAAAAATCCCAACTAGTTACATTACACGATGTTAGATGTTAATAATTCATCATCATCATCATCATGTCAGCCGAACGACGCCCACTGCTGGGCATAGGCCTCCCCCAAGGATCTCTACAACGATCGGTCCTGCGAAAAAATTAATAATTATTATTAATAATTTCGCAGGTAATAATAATTATTATTATTACCTGCGAATAATAATTATTATAATTAAGTAATTAACATTAAGTCATTCTTTGGTCGCCTCCTAACATGGTCAACTTTGTTTATAAATTGTCTCCGCAAAATAAATAGTTAAAGTGTTATTATCGCTATAAATTCTTCTTATCTAATTTAAATAGTGTATTTTAGTGTTCTATCCATCAAATAATCAAAAGAGTGACATCGAATACAGTGCAAATATCAAGATTTCGATCATAAAAACTTATAACCTGAGTAGAAGCCGGCATCGTTCGCCATTACGTTCATCGCGCAGAGAACCACACCCGCCCAGGCGAATCTCACGGTTACGCGCTGCACGTAAGTACCAAAATCGTGCGCGCTCCCCGACACGTGACGTCTGTCCTGTCCCACCCAGCGCATGCGCAGATTACGCAGTGCAAAACAACAAAGATTAAATAACGCAGATACGCAACTCGCTCATAACACCGCTGAAAGGGTACGGTGTACAATTTCTGAAGTACAATTTTAAACTACTATAATAATGAAGTGCTACGGTTGCCTAAAACACACAAACGAGCTAAAATCTATTAAATGCTCTTCGGATGTGTGTAAAAAAACTTTCTGCGATTTATGTATCAAGCTTGATTGCATCCCTAAGGAGCGACATAATATTTGGAAATGTCCTGACTGTTGTGCAATGGCTAGAAAAGGTGGAAATAATAGCTCGACTCCAGTTCGGCTCACTGATGACTCCCAAAACATTACTCTGAGGAAAAAGTCTGGGCCTTCGTCATCTACCGATACCGCTAGCTCGGAAATAAAAGAGCTCACAGACGAACTCCGCCTTCTCACCAAGGAAATTTCCTCGTTAAAACAACGATTGGAGGTAGCCACTGATTCTCTTACGCGATGCCACGAGCGCCTAGATGAACTGGGTATTATCGTTGCTACAAACGAGTCTCGACTTCAAGCTGTGGAGGAGAGTACTAAAGAAGTTCTGGTTCTAAGATCAACGGTCTCTCAACTGCAAAAGGAGTTAAATTCTCAAGCTCAAGCACATCTTAAAAACGAGATTGAAATTTCTGGGATCCCTGTAACTCAAAACGAAAACCTGCATCACTGTTTTCTTTTAGTATCTCGCAAATTGGGTGTTAATCTAGAGGACGTGGACATAGATTGGGTCTCCCGTGTCGGCCCGCGCAAACCGGCAACAACCAGCAGTGACAGTGCTCCGCGACCTATTGTGGCACGTCTCCTGCGTAAATCGACACGTGATCATATTCTTCAAGCATCGAAAGCCAGGAGAACCTTGACCAGTGCCGATTTTGAGATCCCTGGCCCTGCCTGTAAAGTCTATTTTAACGAACGATTGACTAAGGAAAACCGATTGTTATTTCGAGATGCTCGTGCAAAAGCTAAGTCAAATGGATATGCTTTTTGTTGGTGCACGCAGGGCACAATTTATGTGCGCCAGAGAGAAGGCAAAAAAGCAATGCAGATTTCCTCCCGCGAAGACCTCAATAATATTCTTGGAAGAATCCAAGATGAAGTTACAAGAACCGAAGCCCAACAGAATATATAGGACAGCGTTCTGTAAGCTTGCTTACCATAATTTAATTTTAACTTTTCTATTATTGTCCTGCAAAGCTATAATTGTTGTTAAATTAATGCTATGCTTTAGAACAACCGGTTGTTTAGTTTTTGTTATTTTAATATTTTTATTAATTTTAATTGTCTTTTTAACTCACATAATATGGTATATTATTTCATTTATATTTATTTTATTTTATCTTAATATGTATATAATACTAAAGATACGACAGCTCATAAAGTCAATATTCATACAAAAAGCATATTTTTACGAAATCCGGGCTAAACTATCAGTTGCATTCACTTCTTTTCTAAACGAGAGACACACACTCACCTTATTAATTAATTGCTGCACTTTTAATTCATATACATAATACTGACTATCGAAAATTTAATTACTGACTTAGATTCTCTGGATATAGTGTGTCTCGACGTAGATGAACCGGAGAAGTGTGCAACTTTTTTATCGGACAAGAAATTCAAAATAATAACTTTGAACATCAGGAGCCTTAATAAAAACTTAGATACCTTTTTGACTACGATAGCTCGACTCAATCTGGAATTCGATGTCATTGTTGTAACGGAATGCTGGATTACAGAATCTACCATTATTTCGAAGATTCCGCACTACTCGGAATACGCAACAAGTAAAATTATTAACCACAGTGGCGGAGTAGTAATCTACGTCAGGGATATCTGGAGCGCTACAGTATCAGAACCCAACATGGATGATGCAAATTGCTTGCAGGTTGACATACCACAAGTTGCTTCGATTCTAGGCATTTATCGATCACCTTCATTCACTAATACTGATAAGTTCTTGTCGTCACTTGATTGTATACTGTCAAAATGCAAATACGAGCACAACCTTTTCCTAGTCGGGGATATAAATATCGACATAATTTCAACCTCTGATACTGGGTCTGGTCTAGATTATCTCTGCCTATTAGCTGAACATGACTTGAAACCGGCAATAACTCTCCCTACTAGGAAAAAGGCTTGTCTCGATCACATATTTGTTAAATCTTCGCTACCCCTGATCGGTTTAGTCTGTTCCTCGGACATAACTGACCATGATATAGCGATGGCAGGAATGTCTCTTGCCCAGTCAAAATTATATAAGCTTTGTGTAAATTCTACAAAAAGGGATATAGAGGCTATTACAAAAGAACTTAAATCTATAAATTGGCAAGACCTTTTCAAAGGTAACAACGTGAACGTTTTAGTAGACATTTTCACCTCAACTATTAACAAAATTTTGACCAAGCATTCACAAACCTCGCTAAAGAAACGGTCTCAACGTATATTGAAACCCTGGATTACACCGGGTTTAATCAGATGCATGCGACATAGAGACCGTCTTCACATGTTATCCAGACGTGACCCAGGAAATCAGCTGACTCGACTAGTGTACACACGTTACCGAAACTTCTGCAACCGTCTTTTGCGAAACCTAAAACAGCAGTATCAATCTAAAGAACTGGACGAAAATAAAAATAATCCAAAGAAGTTGTGGAAATCCATCAAAAATATCTGTTATCTTTCATCCGATAAAAAAGAACCCCGGGAACTCCTTAGTATTGACGATTCAGTTAACGCAACACGATCTTTAAATATTTGTAACTCCCACTTCTCAACAGTAGGAAAAAAACTTGCTGATAGTATACTTACTGGTCTCAATGCTACCCAAGAAAGCTTAGCCGCAAATACCAAGTGTAAAAAACATCTCCTCAACTCTTTCTTTATGGAACCTACCGACGTTTCCGAAGTTAACGCTCTTATAAATGACCTACACATTGACAAAGCCGCGGGCATAGACGGCATAACCAATCTTTTGCTAAAACACATTAAAGAATATGTTGTTGAACCGCTAACCTTAATTTTTAACACAAGTTTAACCACGGGAGTTTTTCCAGACGACTGGAAAATTGCTTCTGTTATTCCCATTCACAAAGCAGGCTCCCGTGACTCACCTGACAATTATCGCCCCATATCACTTTTGAATATATTCGCTAAACTCCTTGAAAAGATTGTCAACAGGCGCCTTATTAAATACATTGAGTCTCATGGCCTCTTATCAGATAATCAATTCGGTTTCCGTCAAAAGAAATCGACTGATGGGGCAGTTTCTCTTGTGGTTAATACAACGGCTAAACATCTTGACCGTAATAATAAATGCATTGGGGTATTTTTAGATCTTGCCAAGGCGTTCGATACTGTTTCCGCCCCGATACTTCTAAAGAAACTGGAACACTTGGGTATCCGCGGCATCTGCCTTGCATGGTTCGAAAGCTATCTGCAGGGACGTAAACAATGTGTTAGCGTTGGCGGCTTTTCCAGTATTCTTGATTCTGTTGACTATGGCGTACCCCAAGGAAGTATTCTCGGCCCAACGCTTTTTATTGTTTATATGAATGGCATCCATGATCTTAGTCTCAGAAATGCTGACATAATATGTTATGCTGATGATACGTCAATTTTGTTCCATGGTGCTACTTGGGAAGAAACTCTTGCATGCGCTGAACAAGGAATAACAATAGTAACTCAATGGCTTCAAAGGAATCTTTTAACAATAAACCCGAATAAATCTAAATTCATCTGCTTTCATAAAACATTAGCCTCGGCACCTTCCAACTCTTTAGTATCCCTTCGAATCCACATCTGCCAGGATGCCACTTCTTGTAACTGTCATGATATTCAAAGGTGTGATCAAATAAGATACCTTGGTGTTATTCTGGACGAGAATCTGAATTTCAAGGCCCATGTTAGTAGTTTGGCAGGGAAGGTTCGCAAAACCATTCATGTAATGAGAAGACTCCGTAACGTAGCCAACTTCAAACTGCTCAGATCTGTCTACCTGACTTTATGTGAATCTCTCATTTCTTACTGCATAATGAGCTGGGGTGGATGCTCAAAAAGTACAATGATTGTAATTGAAAGAGCTCAAAGATCAGTCTTAAAAACAATGATGTATAAGCCTTACAGGTATCCAACAGTAGATTTGTATAAGGACAGCTCAGTCCTAACCGTTCGACAGTTGTTTGTCCTAAAATCAACTATTTTTACCCATAAAATAACTATTCAATCAGAAAACTACAACCAATTGCTATTGCGGAGAGTATTCAAAATTCCAGTCCACCCAGTTAATACCTCTTTTGCCCAACGTTTCCCTCCTTTTATAAATAGCATGATTTACAACAAAGCTGTTTCTTTTTGTGATCTGAAATCTGCTACAATATATGAAGCTAAAAAAGTCGTAGCAAAATGGCTCTCAACCCTTACTTACGATACTACAGAAAACATTTTTCAAATGCTGTCATAATTCCAAATTACCGTATATTTATTTTATATAAATTTAATTATCTATTATTTCTTTTAACATATATTATTATTATTAATATATAATTTACATACCCACTACTGTCCATACATTCTGATAAAATCCGTGTTATGCCAATTCACTCTTTTACTTTATTATATTTTAGGTACTTATATTAGCTAGAAATGTTTCAGAAACAGTCAGAGTAAAAAACAAAATTTACTACAATTATTAACTTATTTTATGTTACTCTAGGATAAGATGAGGCTATTTTTTCTTGTTAATCGTACTGGCATCAACGATACAAAAAATTTTGGTGTTGATGTCACAGGTAAACTTTAATGTTGATATATCACTACAACAAAATAGGATACATATATTGTTGCTGGTATGTACACTGTATAATCTAATCTATTTTTGTTGAAATAAACATTTTTTCATTTTTTTTTTCATTTTTCATTATACACCATGTACATTATTATGGTGTAAGTATAATATAAATTGTGTATATATTATACACCATATTGCACATCTGTGTATAATGTGCAATATGGTGTTGTACATTATACACAGATGTTTTGATAGCTTTTTTTGCTTAAATAAATTTGAACACTCTGACTGCTCATATAAATATGAAACAATGAGTGCCTAGATATTTTGAACACCTTGCGCGCTTACAACAATATGATGATTCGAACTGCTTAGATCAAATTGCGTTTATGTTTTTTCAGATCTTTTTGCCTACTCTAGACGTTTATATATCAATTTGACGCTGACTGTACGAAGTTGAAAGTTCATATCCTGGACACGGTCTTCATTTGACACTTGAAGCCTACACATATTTTGATCTATATGGGCATAGCCCTGTTCATCTTCAGCAAGTGCTATGCTTGATGGATGTCGATTTGTTTGATGGGCGAGAAAAAGTATTCTGTTGCTAGTCTCCTTGTAAAACTAGAACATAGTAAAAGCAAATAACTAGCAGTTCATAATAGTGGCGGATATAAACAGAAATAAATAATACGAGTTTAGATTTAAACCACTGTAGCCTTACTAAGGCCATTTTTATAATTCTTTATTTATCAGAACTTTATCATACCATGATCTATCGATACTTGAATACAATCAAATTAATCACTTTAGATACAGTATTTATACAGTAAATACATTATTTATACAACTGAAACGTCTCCGTTCTCTACATTATGTCCATTGTTAAGGTGATAAATAATACATTAAATGATGGCGTGCAACAAATCAAATTCATATAAAACGTCGTATGCTCGCCCAAGTAATAAAAAATCGTTTACTTTTACATAATTCCTAAAACTTTATACACTAATTAATTCTACTACTTACAATAAGTCGAATAGTCTTTATTATAATCAATTGAACTAATAAATATTGTACATAATAAACAACAATAACATACGAAGGGCAGTTTCAGCTGACGTCATAATATGCTATTTACTCTAATTTGATCGTTAATCAGCAAAATACCGACTACTTTCTGTGTTTCTGTAGACTGCACAAAGTGGTTACATGAGTCAAATAAAAGTAGGAACCCGCCCAGTGTCTTACGGAGCCCTATACAGTACTACGCCCTTTATCCTGTATTGCGAAATAAAACCGTGGAGAAGTCAAACAAAGTTTATTTTAATTGCCTGCTAAAAATACCAACTGTCCATAGTTATTTAAAGTAACCAAACTTGTCCGAAAATTATTTCGATATGGTAGCCCAGTTGCAAATCAAGCTGGACTGCTGGCTAATTGTATTTCAAAGGTATTGATATAGTTTAAAAGTGTATGAACGCCTGAAAAGGAAGCATGCCGTTGGGCACTAAATAACCGATGTTATATAAATAAGTAGTAAAAGTAATTAAGCGCAAAAACAAAAATACTTTGCTCATATACTTTAAATTTATAGATTCGAGCTTATACAATATAAACAAAATAAGTGTGTGAAGTGAACTCGTCTACATTTACGTTAAATAATAATTATGTATAATTTTAAGTATTAAAGTCAACAGGTTTCGTGGGCAATTATGTCCCAATTTTATCTAGTCTTAATCCTAATCACAAGCCGCAGAAAATATTTATAAACTTGCAAATTTGAAGTCATTTAATTAAAGCATTAAGTAAAGCCGAGATTACACGATTCAACCAAATTGACAGCAATTTCATTGAAAAGCATTTCAATGAAAGTTAACAGTAGATCTTAAACTTTTAATGCTGTTGTTGAGATGTATCAATGGAATTGAAAGAAATATTGAACCGAAATTGAACCGTGTAATATCGCCTTAATAATAAAATTTGAATGCAATGTTTGTAGCCGACGACGTCAATAGCAGTGCGCGTCACGTAAGGCATGTTGTGTCATTTCGATAAAAAAAAGAATAATTTGATATTAAAGTGCACACTTTCAAATTAAAAACTGTAACTAAAATAAATAGTTTTCAATGATTAACTCTATGAGATTAATGTGACGATAAAGTTAATATGATTACTCTTAACTGATCTTTTTCAATTCTAAATACATTTACGAGCTTTACTTAAGCAAACCAAGATCAGTGGTCAGCAGAAATAATGCTAATTTAAATGAGAAAAAATTTCATCTTGTAGAAGCATTTAAAAGGTTATCCAAAACAGTCGGATTTCCTCAATTTAACTCTCAAATTAGATTAAAGTATAATAGGGAAATCTGACTTATTACAGTGGTTACAGTCAGCACGTGTCTGTACGTACAGTCATCGTCAAAATGATATCAGCGTCTTAGAGTAGTCAAACATAAAAACAGTTTGATATACGCAGTAACGCAGTTCGAATCATCATGTTGTAAGCACTTAAGGTGTTTAAAATATCTTACTACTCAAGCTCAACTCTACAAAGCTCTCAAAGTTACCTGTGCATAATGTTGTACAGTGCGACAACGTTTTCTGTTCCGGTGGCCAAAACTCGAACTAACGTGTTTAGTTTTTAATTTCATTTTGCTGTCAACCATAAGCGCCGCTGTCACCGGAACAGAAAAGATTGTCGGTCTGTACATCAGATAACTTTGAGAGCTTTGTTGTCTAAGATAATTTTGAAAGCCCTGACTGCTCATATAAATACGAAACAATGATCAGTATATTTTGAACACCAGTGTGCTTACAACAATATGATGATTCGAACCGCTTATATCAAATTGCTGTTATGGTTTTTAGATCAGTTTGACTACTCTAGACGCTCGTATCAATTTGATGCTGACTGTACGCCAATGAAAAGGTCTAATTAAAAGTATAATCAGCATCGCAATCTTATATTTACGGAGCAAAACACAAAACTGAACTACGCGATGCGAATTCTGCAACAGAAAACTGCGACGCGGCTACTTCACAAGCTACATACTTTCGGCTACATGGTCGGCCAACATGATCGGCCATCCTGTACTGGGGGCTTTTAAGGGACCTGTGAGTGTGTGGTCGATTGCGGCCAACTGACAGACCGGTTGCCAACATTGCCAACAGGCGGACTGATTGTCTGTGGGGCCCTTTAGGACCGTGTAGAGCAGTGGTGACTGGTGGGCAAAGTACGGTCCACGGGCTAGCTCCGGCCCACGAAAGCATTTAATCAATTTAAATCTGGCCCGAATGGTTCTTCGAATGAATAGTTGAACGCTTAAGTTTCAACAAAAAATGCGTTTTTCCTACAATTCTAGCCCTGTTCTGAAATTGTTTAAGTATCCGGCCCCCTATCAAATAGTTTGCAAACCACTGGTTTAGAGTTTGTAGGACAACGAGTCTTTCAGTTGATCAGTCCATCTTGTAGGTGTGAATCATTTGCCTTTGGTGCTGTTATTGGTAAGATATTATAGTGAAAACCCGAATATATCGAAAACCAGCTTTAAGGCCACACACAAGCAGTTGATAGTCGTCAGTTTTAGTTTTAGACGGTTGTTTCTGTCCGGCCGATAACTGTCAACATTGGTCCGCGCCCGCGCCACCCAGCGGCCACACACTATGCCTGTGCATTAGCCGTCAGTCTTAAATCTTAAAGGGAACTGGGAGTATGTGGTCTATTGCGGCCAACTGACAGAACGTTGCCAGCAGGCGGACTGATAGTCTGTGTGGCCCTTAAGTTGCAGGAACACGGGATGAGTACCTACATATTATATAAATTCGGATGTTCTTGCGTAGCATCGTCGATGGGTCTTGCCATCACAGTTTTGTGTTTTTAACCATAATCAAGCTAAGGATAACTAGGGAGCTACCGCCTACCGCGTAACTTTATGGATATGAACTTCATAAGTTTTTTGGAAACTTTAAGTCAATTTTATAAAAAAAAATAGCCACTATCAGTTCCCTGTTTAATGACATCGGGTATAACGATAGCTAGCTAGCAACGTTCAACAGAAAAAAAGCAGAAAAATCTATCAAATTATGGAATTCAAATGATAGTTGAAGCCCATGTCTATCCATATTTTTTAGCCGGTAGCCCCCCAGTATAGAACATTATGCAGTTATGATAAACAAACATCGATCAATTATTTACAAATCTAAATACATATTTAACTTTTCTCAATTTATAACATCTTTGGGTACACTTGATTTAGATGCTGATTATACATGCTATACTTAATCATTTTTTTACAGTCAAATTATGTCTAGGTATATTGATTTACATAAAAAATACGACATATTCTCATTATTTTAATCAAATAAGTAAAAACGAAATGTCAACGATACATGCTTTTGAATTGTCCGTATACCTAAAACGGAAGATCATTGTACCAGTCACAAGTTTTGTAGCATTAATTGACACTTAAGTATGATACTCAACAAACGGAACATAACCAGAATAATAAATTATTTCAGACAAAATTGTCTGTAAAAATTCATTAAGTAAGTACAGATGTTTGTATTATTTTTAATTTATTTTATCCAAAACTGAAAACAGCCATGAAGTTTAAAAATTACAGCTATCACTCCTACCTACTCGTAACTTGTGCGACTGCTTCTGTTCCGGATTTTCCAGATTGTCGCTTCCGGATTTTCTGGAATGTTACCGACATTAAAATATTAACCATTGGTTGGCTTATACATTATTTACATTATCAGCTATGTAATGTTTTAATATTTGTTGCTGTTAATCCATATCTGATTTTTTATCAAAAATATTCTACTACATAGTACATAATACAAAGTTAAATACAACAGTACATCTTGTACATGTAGTATATTCAGGAACTCATATCCAAGTACTAGATGTTGTTTGCAATTCCAAAAATGTCTTCTAGATTTGAAAAACTACATGCTCCATTTGTTGAGAAACACAAGTGCTATGAATCAATCCATAGATTTACCAGTAGGCTGAGTAGGCTATAGATTTGAAGAGGGGGGTAACATAATGCATTCATTTATACAAGTATATCCGCCTCTGTCCATATCCATACTAATATAATAAAATGTGAAAGTGTGTTTCTTAGAGTGACATAAGCTACTTTTTATCACGGAAAAATATCAAATTCCCGTGGGATAACGTCATGTAGTACACGCGGGCGAAGCCGCGGGCAGAAGGCTAGTACTTTAATATTTTTTCTTGGTATCATCAAATAAAACTTGACATTAAATTTTACTCAAAGTATTGCATCACAAAATAAATACTAGTTTAAATCATATCCTAATCAGTGACAATTATACTAATAATTGAATAGCGGTGGAAAAATAACCATAAGGTAATTGAGGCTGTCAGTCAGCAGAAAGTGCAGTTGGCAAATCAATAGTACGACTCTCATTACCAAAAATAAGCCTTAAGCGTTTCATAGGAGGCAAGGGACGGATAGGACTGTGCTTGCGATGTCGTTCTTTAGACCGGCGCCTTTTTTTGAAACGGCGCACGGTCTCCGGGTCCACTCCTTCCAACCGTAAGACTTCATACTCTGGCACCTCTGCTGGACCACCACAATCCATTACCTCTTCCACAACGGGACTTCTTTTCACACGCAAAGTTAATTTCAAACCCCTCCGAGGAGGAGTACACGGACATTCACTGCTACTCTTATTAGAATTATCAGCTAACCAAGGAGGCCCAGCGTCCAATTCTTTGCTTGGCTCTTCATTATGATTAGTTGAATCTACTTTACAAGTTTTGTTCATTTTACTATCTTTTGTTGATTCACTAGGATTAATATTTTCTCTAAAGTCATAAATCTCACTTTTCGTACATACATTATCACTAACACATTCATTCTCCAATTGTTTTTTCTTGGGTTCTGCAGAACTTTCAGTAACTTTCTGATTTATTTCAGCATTTGACTGCATAGACTGATGCAGAGATTCTTTAGTATCACAATCAGCATTATGTCCCAAATCTGTTTCTGTAAAAGTACCTTCTGATAAATTAGTCTTTTGGTAAATACTAGCAGGTTCTGTTTTTATATTCAATACATTTATTTCAGAAGAAATATTTTCATCAGGTTCTTCTACAGGAGTAACAAGGTTATGTTCTTCTTTAGGTTCAACAACTTCTTTTGCATTGCTTTTAGTCTTAGGACAAGTAGTTTGTAATCCTGTATCTAAAAGACGTTTATGACTTCTTAGAACAATACCTGAATGTGAATCCCGACTACTTCGAGAACTGTTAGTGCTACAACATCGTGAAGGTGGTGCTCTACGTTTTGAATTTGTAGGAGTTGCTACTAGTCCATTGGAGACTCTATTGCTGTCAGTTCTTCTTCTCAAGCGATCCCCACGGCTTGAAGCAGAAGACTCTCTACTGCCTTGTGACTCTTTATTTCCAGACGCATCTACAACATCTGCAATACACCCTTGAGCTATAAGTAATTCAGCATCATATTTAGTCAAACCTTTCTGTTTCATTTCTTTCATACTGAGTGGAGACACAATATTTGGGTTCTGTCTGCTAGAAATTCTAGACTTTTCATTATTTTTACCATTTTCACTTTTCTGGCTTTGTTTAGCCTTTGTCCTGTTAATCCTATTATCCGTTTCTCTAAATCTATACCTAGTTGCTTGCTCTTCATTATGTTCACTTTTTACTGAAAATGCACCTTTTCCTCGTCTTTCACATGTTTCACATTCACAATAGCAATTGCCATTTCCAAAGAAATCCTCTCCATAGAAACAAGTAATTTCTTCTCCAGCATCAATGTCCCTTAAAACACGAACAAATGCTTTACCACGATCAGTGGCCTCAAATGTACAATTAGGTCTGCAATCATGGTTTATGTAGGCCGCAGGACCAAGCCAGAGCTGTGCACAATTTTTTCTACAACTGTACATTACAGAAAAATCATTTTTCCCAGGATGAAGCAGCTGCTTTTCTTCATCTTCAGTCATCTCAGCTATGCAACCAACCAAAAAGTCTATTCTTTCATGCTTAAAAAACTTTTTAGTTGTAGAAATTTTTGCCCCAACTTGACCCTCTAGGGAATATCTATAACATGGTTCAATGACAAAGCCAGCTTTCTTATCAAAAACTCTGAGGTAACGGTATATCTGGAATAAAAAATCAATTGTTAAGCTTCTGTGAAACTATGCTAAAGTTTAAGAAATTATTATCATGAAATAGTAAATACTAACATGTTCTCTTAGCTTGGTTTGCTGATGTTTATTTTTGCTAAAGTGTCTTGGCATCCATTCTCCTTTAGCTAATTTAGAATAGGCTTTGCTGTAATCTTGGGATTGAATGAACTCTTTTACAATATTTTTCAATTCTTCTTTATTAGTTTTTAGAGGTCTGTATCGAATATTCATTTTATGAGTGGTGATACCAAGGTAAGGATCCACTATCAGTGCAGTCGCCAAGTCATCGTACTCCGAAAGCTCACGAGGGGTCATACCCATTGGCTGCATTTTGTGGAGCACTTGCCTCCCTGGATAAGACGCTGATCCAACAACCATTCTGAAATAACCCTGGACAACAAAGGACGCGAATAATTTGTCAATGACATTCCACAAACAAAACTCACTACATATTTTACCCATTCAATAATCACAAATAAATAAAAACAATCGCAAGATCAGAGTACTGAGTAAGTTAAACACAAAACCGAGCCTCGTAAATACTTGGAAAAGAAATCAAATTATAAAAGGCCAAACATGGCGGCCATACACGAAAACCAAAACGACACGTCAAAACTTTGACAGTGATTATTATCTTTATAAGCTATTTAATTATTAAATGTAAAAACTGAATAAGATTAAATAAATAATCAAGTAATAAAAGAACTTACTTTGGTCATAGGAAAAAGCCCACAATCATGTTTAATACCAGTATCAATATTTTACTATCTAGAAGCACTCCAAGACGCTTTCATAGAGGTTATTACTTAAATTATGTAAATATGATAATATTTTGATTCAAATATCTTCTACCGACTTCATCTTATAAGAATACAAAATTAAAATTCAACGTTGAAAATAATCTCTGAGAAAGCAAGCTGAAAAACAACCATGTTTTCTTCTCTTTCTTCTTTCTTTCTCGGCTTTCTCGTTCGTTCTTGTTTTTTTTTAATCGATAGATGTGTTTGAATTCTTTGTTTACAGCATGTTTACAGTTTTTTTTATAAAAAAGGTCAAAATCGCTTTTGGTAAAAACAACGTCATAAAAAACTATAATTTAAGGCCCGATATCACCAAATCACCAATGATATTTAAACGCGATTAACGCTAAACGTGTTTAAAACGTATTTCTGTCCCTGTCACATCACATTCAAACAGGGGGGCTACCGGCTAAGAAATCTGGATATGGGTATGGGCTTCAACTGTCATTTGAATTCCTTATTCTGATAGATTTTTGCTGCTTTGTTCTGTTGAACGTTGCTAGCTAGAAATACCCGACGTCACAAAACAAGGAACTGATAGCGGCTATTTTTTGACTTAAAGTTCCCAAAAACGTATGAAGTTCATATCCATAAAGTTACGCGGTAGTCACCCAGGGGGGCTACCGGCTAACCGGCCCTGTACACGATGGCCGATCATGGTCGGCGACCATGACCAATACATCGTACATTGACACTTTTGAACGAACAAGTTTAAAAAGGTTCTTTCAAAAGTGTCAATGTACGATGTATTGGTCATGGTCGCCGACCATGATCGGCCATCGTGTATTGGGGGCTTTAGACATCTGGATATGGGTATGGGCTTCAACTGTCATTTGAATGAGCTATTTTCTGAGAGGCCATTTAAAAAAAAGCTTCCAATTGCTTCACTAGATGGCGTTGAATAAGTATGTACATGTCTATGGTATATTTTCGTATGAAACATATTATTACTTTTTAACTTTGAGTATTCAAAACGGGAGTTGCCAAGAGCACTTTCCTACATTAGATTTTTTCCGCCAATTTTGGGGGGAGACGAGGTACACACGCACAGCACACAACTTTAAATTCACGCACACTCTTGTAGAAAAAGTCCTATTGTTACACACGCACACGAAAACAAAATGACCACAAGTTATATTTGCGAGTGGCCAAAATTTGGAACACATTCTGACAGCTCACTCAGACGGCAGCGCCAAACCAAAGATATTATAATATAACAAGATTGCGCACTCATGAGTTACATCCGAGCCGAGCGAGATAGCCCTATTATGGTGTGCGTCCCTCTCTAATGAGAGCGACGTGAGTGACTACACGATTTGGTTTTTTCGAGGACAATTTATAGTTAACCAGACTTGGCTCACGTAGGATTCAAACACCACGCTTCCTAGGGAGCTCTTGTAGCTAAAACAAACATACATCTAAATATCCGAACTCACTTTCTATTTATAATATTAGTTAAGATGAGGACTCCGCGAGGCAAAGCATAGAGGGTACTTTGCATCACTTATGAGGCAATAATGTGATAATCGACACATACACATATGCTTTATAAGCATACTTACTTTTGAACCGACTCCAAAAAAGGAGGTTGTCAGTTTGACCTGTATGTACTTATATGAAATGTATGTCTGTATTTCTGATAGGCGTATTTTGCTAAAATGGATAGAAATAAAAAGTCCACGTACAGTAATGAAAATCTGTTTATTAGTTAGACTATACATTGCTAAACAAAATTGTCTTGCGGATCTTTTGACGCATGGAGGCTTTGTGTCCAATTAATTTTAAAGATTCGTTTTTTGCGTACCTACTTTTTTAACCTTAAATTGAAATACAGATTTTATAATACATTTAATAAGTTCTGTTTCATGCATATTTTCTGATAAAGTTCTTCTTCTTTTTCTTCTTCTGCTGAGTATTGTGTAATTTTTTCAGGTATGACGTTAAGCCAACCTTTTTTAATTTCTTCATCTTTAGGAAATCTGAAACAATGACAATTTATGTTTGGGTTAAGTAAGAAAGTAAATTCCAGTCTATAGATTACAAACGAAATGGACACCCTACCATACGCAAGAATAAAACTTTGGCTAAATACTTACCTATGAAAAGATACACCGCTACGTTTATATGATGCGCTTTTGCATCCTTTCACACATCAAGTGAGAACCATTTTTATTGATTTAAAAGTAATTTTAATGATAATTAAGATCCACACACTAACTTTACACACATAAATTAATTTGCCGTCGCCATATTGATGATGTCTTTATTTTTATTAAAATTGTCCAGGCGCAAAGTGTTGCAAATTTATTATAAGTAATTAAAACTACCATAACACCGACTCTTACATTAAACAAGTAGTTTTTCAAGGTTTTAAATAATACAAATGATATGGACTTTATTATTATCAGCTTAACATTCCTTTTAATTAATTAATATTTTGAAAATTCTCGAGAACAGGAAATATGAATTTGAATTAAGTTCTACTACAACCAAAAATATTTCATGGTGGCAGCCCAGTAGACAGGGATGCAATCCTATTTAGGAGCCTCTCGCTCGGCTCGTTTTTCCGTTTATCGTAATGTCATACGAAAATAAACCTTATTGTAACTGCATAGAATCGAATTGACATTGCTTTTATTTTCATAGTGCACAATCTTGTTATATTATAATATCTTTGCGCCAAACAAACCGAAAAAATAAGTCAGCTCTTGCGTCAAGGTTAGTGATGGGGCGTAAAGAGACCGATGAAATGAGCGATTTTCTGAGAGGCCATTTAAAAAAAAAAAAGCTTCCAATTGCTTCACTAGATGGCGTTGAATAAGTATGTACATGTCTATGGTATATTTTGGTATGAAACATATTTAAATTAATTACTTTTTAAAAACCCAAAGGAAACTAATAATATATTAAATAAGTACTACTGTGAGGAACGGAAACGAAATAGGTAAATTTAAAGATTTAGGTAAATAAATAACATCTGTCTGACGTTCCGTTTTACGTAAAAAAGTCGCGTCAAAGTAAAATTTATAACGTTCCGTTCCTTCTAACTGCATAGGTGGGACAGCGCCATCTAGTGGCTGAGCTTTCAGAAAATCGCCCATTGAATGATTGGAAGATTTATGATTCCGAAAAAAGATTTTTTAATACGGTCTTCATTTGATTTTATTATTTGCACCAACAAAATTACTAAAAGCAGCTTATAAATAAATGTTTAAAGGGTCCCACAGACGATCCATGAAACCCGAAATCCATGATATTCGGTTTTTGTATGAAAAACTGGAAGTGTGTGGTCGATTGCGGCCAACTGACAGGCCGTTGCCTGCTGGCGGACTGATCGTCTGTAGGCCCTCAACATACATAAAACATAGTTCTGCCCTTATATCTTCAAATAATTTAGAGAAATGAAATTCCGCTCGTGTTAGTTGGCGCAAGTAGGTAGCATTTTTATTAGATAAGATATTATTTTATTTTTTAAATTTTTATAAACAGTAACTTATCTACCCGAACCACAAGTTTGAATAATCTACACTTTATTATCTTATCTTAATTTCCAGTCCAAAAGCTTAAAAAGCTGAAACAGGGCATATCTTTGCGGATAATTTGTGTGTGGATTGCTTCGACCGAAATGACAAAAAAACTGTTGAATAGGTAAAGTACCCAAAAGCTGTAGTTACATAGATTTTTAGTTTACATAGGTACAGTTCCATAATGTTTTATATTTCTATTGATTTTAAAAATGAATTAATTTGTTATATTACTTATATAATTTTGTAATTATATAACAAAATAATTCATTTTAAAAATCAATAAAAATATAAAACATTATGTAACTGTAACTATGTAAACTCACAATCTATGTAACTACATGGGTAACATATATAAGTTATATCTGTGACGTATTCATTTCTGCGGAACTGTTTTCTCATCAGATAAGACAGTCGGGTATCTGTGTACTTTTGCTTCACTAGATGCAAAAGTACTCAGATCATCATTTTCTTTTCCTAGGCGTATCACTCGGTTGAGTTTGAGATGATGACTGCATAGGATTTGACAGCGTGTTACTTGGGCTAGAATTTGATAAGGATTCCAGTTGAGTTTGAGATGATGACTGCATAGGATTTGACAGCGTGTCACTTGTGCTGGAATTTGATATGGATTTCCTACAAAAACAATTAAACTTCGATGGTTTCGCGCCCTCAATCAACTTTCTTCTACTAGATACTGATTCAAAACATGAAGAATCAAAATGCTCTGGGGGCCAAGTCTGCTAACGTTGTCACAATCGTGTCTCAATCGTGTTTCAATTGTAGTTCAGTTGTAGTGCTTTTTTCCACACTAGTTACAAGAAATATCTATGTACTTTTTTCACAATACTATTGATGGAAACACCACACACTACATTCACATCATAATACCACAGAATAAGCAACTTTTCATACAGTAGGCCGACGGAGACGTCTAGACAGGTCAATCGTGCGGGGCTTGCGGGGTGAGACGGGGGAGTGGTTGTCCCGAGTTACATACAACGCCGTTCATAGTAACTCGGGACAAGTCTTCCAGGGCTATCACGTCTTTATCGTTATAATTTATTTTTAAATTAATATTATGGTGCATACGACATGTAGTGTGAGTGAGTGCAAATCTTCATCTCGCTTATTAAAAAAAAGGCAATTTCCAAAGTCCAAGATGGCGGCCAACTTTTTTGTTTGTTCAACTTTGATGAAACTTGGTTTTTGGTACAATTTTGACAAGAAAACAACAACAAAATGTCAAAAATAAAAATAAACCAAGATGGCGGCCAACTTTTTTTTGTAAGCCGATTTTGATGAAATTTAGTTTCTGGTACTATTTTGACACGAAAACAACAACGCAATGTTAAAAGTATAAAAAAATCCAAGATGGCGGGCAACTTTTTTTTTGTAAGCTGATTTTGATGAAATTTAGTTTCTGGTACTATTTTGACACGAAAACAACAACGCAATGTTAAAAATATTAAAAATCCAAGATGGTGGCCAACTTTTTTGTTTGTGAGCCGATTTTGATGAAACTTGGTTTTTAGTACAATTTTGACAAGAAAACAACAACGCAATGTCAAAAATAAAAATAAACCAAGATGGCGGCCAACTTATTTTTTGTAAGCCGATTTTGATGAAACTTAGTTTCTGGTACTATTTTGACAAGAAAACAACAACGCAATGTTAAAAGTATAAAAAATCCAAGATGGCGGCCAACTTTTTGTTTGCAGGCTGATTTCGATGAAACTCAGTTTCTGGTACTATTTTGACAAGAAAACAGCAACGCAATGTTAAAAATATTAAAAATCCAAGATGGCGGCCAACTTTTTGTTTGTGAGCCGATTTTGATAAAACTTGGTTTTTAGTACAATTTTGACAAGAAAATAACAACACAATGTTAAAAGTATTAAAAAATCCAAGATGGCGGCCAACTTTTTTGTTTGCAGGCCGATTTCAATGAAACTCAGTTTCTGGTTGTATTTTGACAAGAAAACAGCAACGCAATGTTAAAAATATAAAAATTCAAGATGGCGGCCAAATTTTTTGTTTGCTGGCCGATTTCGATGAAATTTAGTTTCTGGTACTATTTTAACAAGAAAACAGCAACGAAATGTTAAATATTTTAAAAATCCAAGATGGCGGCCGACTTTTTTGTTTGTAGGCCAATTTCAATGAAACTCAGTTTGTGGCTCTATTTTGACCAGAAAACAGCAACGCAATGTTAAAAATATAAAAATCCAAGATGGCGGACAATTTTTTTGTTAGCAGGCCGATTTCGATGAAACTCAGTTTCTGGTACTATTTTGACAAGAAAACAGCAACGCAATGTTAAAAATATTAAAAATCCAAGATGGCGGCCAACTTTTTTGTTTGTGAGCCGATTTTGATGAAACTTGGTTTTTAGTACAATTTTGACATGAAAACAACAACACAATGTTAAAAGTATTAAAAAATCCAAGATGGCGGCCAACTTTTTTGTTTGCAGGCCGATTTCGATGAAACTCAGTTTCTGGTACTATTTTGACAAGAAAACAGCAACGCATTGTTAAAAATAAAAAATCCAAGATGGCGGACAATTTTTTTGTTTGCTGGCCAATTTCGATTAAATTCAGTTTCTGGTACTATTTTAAACAAAAAATTTGGCCGTCATCTTGAATTTTTATATTTTTAACATTGCGTTGCTGTTTTCTTGTCAAAATAGAACCAGAAACTGAGTTTCATTGAAATCGGCCTGCAAACAAAAAAGTTGGCCGCCATCTTGGATTTTTTGATACTTTTAACATTGTGTTGTTGTTTTCTTGTCAAAATTGTACTAAAAACCAAGTTTCATCAAAATCGGCTCACAAACAAAAAAGGTGGCCGCCATCTTGGATTTTTAATATTTTTACCATTGCATTGCTGTTTTCCTCAATGTCTCAAGACTAAGGTCTTTGACCAGTGTGTGTTGCCAGTTATGACTTATGGAAGCGAGACGTGGTCTTTTACTATGGGTCTCATAAGAAGGCTCAAGGTTACCCAGCGAGCAATGGAGAGAGCGATGCTTGGTATTTCCCTGTTCGATCGAATCAGAAATGATGAGATCCGCAGGAGAACTAAAACGACCGACATCGCTCGAAGGATTGCTCAGTTGAAGTGGCAGTGGGCGGGACACATAGCGCGGAGAACCGATGGCCGTTGGGGCGGAAAGGTTCTCGAATGGCGACCGCGAACCGGACGACGTTCCGTGGGCAGGCCCCCTACAAGGTGGACCGACGATCTGGTCAAGGTCGCGGGAAGCCGCTGGATGCGGGCAGCGCAGGACCGATCGTTGTGGAGATCCTTGGGGGAGGCCTATGCCCAGCAGTGGGCGTCTTACGGTTGAGATGATGATTGCTGTTTTCTTGTCAAAATAGTACCAGAAACTGAGTTTCATCGAAATCGGCCAGCAAACAAAAAATTTGGTCGCCATCTTGGATTTTTATATTTTTAACATTGCGTTGCTGTTTTCTTGTCAAAATAGAACCACAAACTGAGTTTTATTGAAATCGGCCTGCTATCAAAAAAGTTGGCCGCCATCTTGATTTATAAATTTTTACATTGCGTTGCTGTTTTCTTGTCAAAATAGAACCAGAAACTGAGTTTTATCAAAATCGACCCACAAACAAAAAAGTCGGCCGCCATCTTGGATTTTTATCATGTTTAACATTTCGTTGTTGTTTTCTTGTCAAAATAGTACCTACCAGAAACCGAATTTCACCGAAATCAGCCAGCAAACAAAAAAGTCGGCCGCCGTCTTGAATTTTTTAATAATTTTGACATTGCATTTGCATTATTAAATTATATTATTAATTTAATATCGCAATACCAATGTACCCACCCGGGGTCGTAAAAGGTCCACGGTCACATTTTAAAGGGACAACCCTTACGTACTTACGTAAATACCTATACAGGCGTCGGCATCGCCCAACTTCAAGGGCGTCGTCCAACTGTATAGAAAGATTGCTTAAACTGTGATAATACTGTCATAAATTCTTGTAACTAGTGTTTAAAAAAACACTACAATTGAACTACAATTGAAACACGATTGAGACACGATTGTGACTTAACGTTAGCAGACTTGGCCCCCTGAACAAGTGACGCTTGTTCTTTTCGGTACCTACCCAACAGTTTATAATTCTGCAAAACTCTATCCATTGGTTTATATATATTTTATTGAATTAAAAAACTAATTTATGTGCTTTATCAGAACGCATCAAAATAATAGTTCATAGAGCATACATTCGTTCTTCTTGTAACAGCACTATGACTTGTACCACGGTGTTTGGTATCATTTTGCTATCGCAATGTCTGTCGTTAGCATACACAAACTACGTTTTCTTCGTGATTGTATTATAGTTTGATAATAAAATTATACTTAAGTGTGATAGGAAATTCCGTCCTTTGTGAAATTTGAACTTTCTGATCGTCTTTTGCAGAAATACACTGCACAATACACCATTTTAGCGGAGCTGCGTTCGGCGATATGTGTTCTTACAAAATGACGGATGGTCGTGACCAACTACAGTCGTCACAAAATAAGATGCCCGTTTTGACACATGCTAAAGTGACGTGATTAGGTATGTAACCATACGAGTCTGTGATCGGTTCTTGCGATTAATCGATTAAGGTTCTGAGTAACTAATCGATTATAGTAGGTTTTCAACTTATGTGGATTAAAAATAAAATTATTATTATAAAATGTTAAACTTACTATTTAAGTACTTATACTTTTAATAAACATATTATTAAAGTATAAATTGACCTTTTATGTTATATCAACTTGAATCGAATTCACTTAAATTGCATAATTTATATGAGAGCGAACGCGCACTTGTGATTTTTAATCGGGCGATAGTTTGGTCGTTCTCGGATTCAGTATAGAGTTATATGGCAGTGGCAAGGTAATCGTTAGTGCGCTTAAACTATCGACCGATCAAACTATCGAAAATGACTGGCCGATAGTTGTACGATCAAACTATCGCACAACTATCGACCTGTGCATGAAGGACTAAGTGAGCGCGCGCCTGGATTCAACTAAACTATCGACCAACTATCGGTCGACTAAAAATCACAAGTGCTCGCAGATTCTCACAACCAAACTATCGGCTGACAGTTTGATCACGATCGTCTTACGATTCCGACTAAACTATCGGTCGACTAAAAAATCACAAGTGCGCGTTGGCTCTAAAAGTGCAAGTATTTTAACTACAGCTCACAGCATAGACATGGTCATAGAGTAGCTACATTACTTATTATAGCGGCATGTACACGTTGGCCCAACCATTGGCAAATTCGTCGTATATTAACACTTTGAAAGAACCTTTTTAAACGTCTTGTTCGTTCAAAAGTGTCAATGTACGATGTATTGGCCAGTGGTTGGACCAACGTGTACAAGTGGCCTACCAGAAGCTCTAATAGCAGTTATTTTTAAGTTGAGAGAGTGAGACGCTGCTATACGGCGTGTAAAGCGGCGTCTCTGTCTCTCAACTTAAAAATAACTGCTATTAGAGCTTGTGGTAGGCCACCAGGGGCCCTATCGCCCTATTTTGCAATAAGAGCGATTTCATTACAACTCCATTTCAATCAGTTTACGATCGTGACATAAAAAGGTATCGCCCTAACGTTAACAAACGGATGGAAGACGGATTGCGATGGCATTGCGATCGTTTGGATCGGTGAATGAATGATACCAGTGATGTTACTTTTATGAATGAATCTTTTCAAAAATAGAGTGTCAAGTTGTCAATGTCAGTGTCATCCAACTGTCAAATACAAGGGATTTTTGGCGGTTGATTTTAGTGGTGCGTTTTTCTCAAACATGTATTGGTTTTTCTGTTGAGGTGCAGGCTAGTTCTGAAATTCCAACTTTTACAATATTTTTTATTGGCGTTTACTTTGAATTATTTCGTAGTACTTTTCAAGTTTTAGCGCGCTTGGCTTGCGATCGTTGAGGTTAAGCAACTTTCGCAATGATCGGTCACGGGATGGGTGACCAAAAAACTTTTCATCTCGAGCTCCTCCGTGCTTCGGAAGGCACGTTAAGCCGTTGGTCCCGGCTGCACTTGCAGTCGTTAATACCCACCAATCCGCACTGGGCCCGCGTGGTGGGTCATGGCCCATTCCCCTTATCCATCCATAAGGAAGGCCAGTGCCCAAGCAGTGGGGACATTAAATGGCTGATGATGATGATGATGATGACTTTTCAAGTCTAGTCCAGATTTTTCAGGCGAGCAGCTCTTAAGTCGGCCTGGTGGGCTATTTCCAGTTTCCACGGCCGCAAATGAGAATAAACTCATCACTGGGGAAGACGGCCTTGTCTTGGTAGGTAGCCTCCTTCATACGGGCTCTTTTCGGGACCTCCTCCCTCTCCGCTCTTGGGGGATGTTGCAAGGTGCCGAGTGTCTTTCTTGAGCCGTTTAGAGTCAAGTAGCACCCGTCACTTTACTTCATCTGATTTTCACTTTTTTGTGTATTTTCGACACGGTATTATTGTTTTCCGGAATTAACAACCACTGAGCAAGAGAATAAATACGTTTTAACAACTTGAAACACACAGAATCTTACTAAAATCCGCTAATAATTTCTGAATAATGTTGAAAAAACTGCCTCCGACTAGCTGTTTATTTTGACATAAGCGAACGGTCAGTTATCGGCTGCAATGTAATCATTTTACGTTTAAAAACCTAGCGCGATTCGAAAAAAGGAATGGTAATTGAATGGTAATGGTATTGTTGTCGTTGAGAAAATAGCGCGATACCAAATTGTCAAATAAGAGCAATGTAAGTGTAATATAAGCGCATTTAGCATAGGGCGATAGGGCCCCAGGTCGCTTATGGTGAACGTATGCTTGTCCGATGGGAACGCTTCGAACAAGCCGAACAAAACGTGTTTTTAGAAATCTCTGGAAAGGTGAACGTGACGATTCGACATGGTGAGGTGTGCAAGGTTGTCTAAAATTCTTTACATAAAATTAAAGTTTTTTTTTTTTATTCGGTTCATTCGAAACGTTCTTCTTGGATAAGTTTTGCCTAGAAACCGTTTTATCGAAATCATTGTTGCCAATTCATAATTTCACTAATGCTTTAAGCGCCAATCTAGTTTTCACACAAAAAAGATCAATTTTACAAATTAATCTATTAAAGTGGTTATAATGATTATTTCGATAAAATTGAATGAAGCTGGAGAAACCCTGCACACAACGGTTACAACACTAGTATTTAAAAAAATAAAGACTGAGAACGTAACTGTTTTATGCCCCCAGTACACGATGGCCGATCATGGTCGGCGACCATGACCAATACATCGTACATTGACACTTTTGAACGAACAAGTTTAAAAAGGTTCTTTCAAAAGTGTCAATGTACGATGTATTGGTCAAGGTCGCCGACCATGATCGGCCATCGTGTACTGGGGGCTTTACGAGACGTTTCGTAGTGAATCGAATCTGCGTGAATAAACGCAAAAATAATACGTGGAATACACTTTGCCTTAATTTATGATGCTTTCAAAAATGTAACATATTATTTTCATACACCTTTGATAAGTAATCAGCATATATTTGATTTTTTGGTTTTCGTAACAAGTTACATTCTAGGGTCATTACCATGTGTCAAAACGGGCATCTTAATTTGTGACGACTTGTAGTTTTTATAAAGTGACACGAACTAATTGGACATGTACTTTGGTGAAAGGGGGTGCGTGTATATGTCAACTCCCGTTTTGAATACTCAAAGCTTTTTAACAACCCAAAGGAAACTAATAATATATTAAATAAGTACTACTGTGAGGAACAGAAACGAAATAGGTAAATTTAAAGATTTAGGTAAATAAATAACATCTGTCTGACGTTCCGTTTTACGTAAAAAAGTCGCGTCAAAGTAAAATTTATAACGTTCCGTTCCTTTTAACTGCATAGGTGGGACAGCGCCATCTAGTGACTAAGCTTTCAGAAAATCGCCCATTCTTTATCTTGATAGATTTTTGCTGCTTTTTTCTGTTGAACGTTGCTAGCTAGTTATCGTTATACCCGACGTCACAAAACAAGGAAGTGATAGCGGCTATTTACTTTATAAAATTGACTTAAAGTTCCCAAAAACGTATGAAGTTCATATCCATAAAGTTACGCGGTAGCCCCCCAGATGACAGAGACAGTACTATGTATTAAACACGTTTAGCGTTAATCACGTTAAAAATATCAGTGATGAAAGTCGCCCTAAATCAGCTGCCAAATAATAATTTCTAAACTGCCGGTAAATATATATTAAATATATATAATACTAAATGTATGTAGGTATGTATGTATGTATGTAGATTGTAGGTATATTATATATTTATGTCTATATTTTTGGTATGTTCTATGCATGTATAAATTATTTTTATTTGTACCGCTTTTGAGCTTTCTCTGTTTTCCCGAAGGTTGGCTGGTAGAGAATGCTTTTAGCGTTAAGCCCGCCTTTTGTACCTTACTTTGTATTCTGTACAATAAATCAATAAAATAAATTAACACAAATTTCACAACAGTTTCTTAAGAAATTTACTATGGGCTTAGATAATTGGTGTGATTGTAAGAAAATATTTATTTATTTATTTATTTATAAACACAGTGTAAATGAGCGATTTTCTGAGAGTCCATTTAAAAAAAAAGCTTCCAAAAGCTTCACTAGATGGCGTTGAACGAAGTATGTACATGTCTATGGTATATTTTGGTATGAATCATATTTAAATTATTTACTTTCAAAAACCCAAAGGAACTTAAAATAAATTAAATAAGTACTGATAGGTACTACTGTGAGGAACAGAAACGAAATAGGTAAATTTAAAGATTAAGGTAAATAAATAACATCTGTCTGACGTTCCGTTTTACGTAACAAAAGTCGCGTCAAAGTAAAATTTATAACGTTCCGTTCCTTTTAACTGCATAGGTGGGACAGCGCCATCTAGTGAGCGAGCTTTCAGAAAAGCACCCATTAATTTGGTGAACAGTTGAGAGGTCAACGTAAAGTAAATGACGGTTTTGACCTTACTGGCATACCGACACGCAAACCTTTCCGTAGGTATATAGGTACAAAGGTACTTTGTGGGCAAAACCTAGCGTGTATGGGGACAAAACGGGTCTGTAGCCACGGATCCCGGTATCAGATTGAATTGGCCACTGATCTCGGCAAGTTGTATCCAGCAATACCGTGACGTGATCCGTTCCCAACACAAAATTATATTAATATTTTTACCCACTGATCACGGTATCCGTAGCTACAAAAAATAAATTATATTAGTTTTGGAAACTGATCACAGTGCACAGAGACAAAGAGAGATTAAAGTACCTATTATGTTTTTCCAAACTGATATTATTATTATTTTTTTTACTATCACATTTTTCCTATACTTACAAAAATTGCATTGTGAATGCATAAAAATAATTTAAAATCTTAAAAAAACACAGTTTAATAAACAATAACACAAAATGTGTATAAAAAGGTGGGCTTATCTCTAAAAGAGATCTCTTTCAGCCATCCAGGATGTGAGATGCCTCTCCCACACCTGCGTCTATCGTCACGAAGCCTTGCCTAAAGACGCGATAAACGCAGGTGTGGGAATTCATTATTGTCATGCGTCACGAAATATCGGACTGCACGACGATAGACGCAACACGATAGCTGGACTGGCGGTTTTTCAACACACATCAAAGGATTTTAGCGGGACGACAAATCGAATTAGCTCGTACATCTGCGCGTTGTAGTGTTTTATAGGTTGTCGTACGAAACGGACGTTCGTATTTTTGACATTATGGATTGGACTAATGAAATGGTGTTAGAGTTTTTACAATATTACGAAGATGAACCATACCTACCATACTACCTAACTAACATGGCAAGTTAATAAAAAGCTTGTAATAATATCAGTTTTTTTTAATATAATACTTTATTACTTGTTTCTGTACACTGTGATCTGTTTCCAAAACTAATAATGTTTATATTTGTAGCTACGGATACCGTGATCAGTGGGTAAAAATATTAACAAACGTTTTATTATTCAATCACAATCGATATGGCACTAATAAAACAACGATTCAAGTGATGTAGACGGATGAATCGTGTACCCAGCAGGTGGGACGTTCGTGGGTCAGTTATAATGCTGACGAGGAACTGATCTCAATGTAATAACTGATATTCTGATAAACAATTACATTTTACGTGGTGAGTCAATCCGTTTTGCGATCGTATTTATACTAAAAATAATTACATTTTCAAACTTGAATAACTGCTTGGCCACTAATCGTACACTGTTGACGTCATAACAAAAAATGATCGTTACACTGTTTACAATAGTAATATGCAATTTTTTTTTGCTGGCCGCACTTTGGCCAAGCTGTATTCAAGTTTGAAAATGAAGAAAAAATGTCATTTTCAAACTTCAATAACTGCTTGGCCGCTAATCGTACACTGTTGACGTCATAACAAAAAATGATTGTTACACTGTTTACAATAGTAATATGCAATTTGTTTTTGTTGGCTGCACTTTGGCCAAGCTGTATTCAAGTTTGAAAATGAAGAAAAAAATGTAATTTTCAAACTTGAGTAACTGCTTGGCCGCTAATCGTACAATGTTGACGCCATAACAAAAAAATATCGTTACACTGTTTACAATAGTAATGTGCAATTTGTTTTCGTTGGTCACACTTTGGCCAAGCTGTATTCAAGTTTGAACATAAGGAGAAAAAAATGTCATTTTAAAACTTGAATAACTGCTTGGCCACTAATCGTACACTGTTGACGTCATAACAAAAACTGATCGTTACACTATTTACAATAGTAATCTGCAATTTTTTTTGTTGGCTGCACTTTGGCCAAGCTATATTCAAGTTTGAAAATGAAGAAAAAATGTCATTTTCAAACTTGAATAACTGCTTGGCCGCTAATCGTACACTGTTGACGTCATAATAACAAAAAATGATCGTTACACTGTTTACAATAGTAATTTGCAATTAATTTTCGTTGGCCGGCACTTTTACTTTTTTGGTCCAATTTGACTGATCTCCTTTAGTGCTTTACTAGCACTCTTCAACTACAACTTAATCAGCAATAGAAAAACTCAATGCACAGTACTCTTTATCTCACTCTTGACGTTTTGACAAGCCGTAGCAAAACTCAGTGCTTAAGGTTTAAGTCCAACAAAACTCACGTAGCAGTACAAACAAGACAATAAAAGCAGTATGCAACACTCTACAATACAACACAGGTAACCTCCATCCGGTACTCACACAAAAACACCATCGCCTCCATATAACGATTACAAATGCCTCCATCCGGCACACCAAACGATCGCCTACATCTCCATGCTAAACGCACGCCACTCAAAATCGTGGCCGCACTGCAACGGCTAGAATCAGAATGTTGCCCGTATTTTACGCCTTCGACTACGAATGCACTGGAGATGCATGCAATCTAAGTGGCTTACATTCTGCAATTACTAAAATAAAGCCAATAGTTACTCGTACGCTAATGAGTTTGGTTTGACTTAATGAGAAAGCTGCTGCACTGCAGCTGATAACTGCTTGTAAATAATGTTATTACTTAAAGCTTTTTTGAAAAATAAAGCTCTCAACTACTTCTAAATTACTGAACATAACCATAAGATCACAACGCGTTTTAGATTGACAGCTTGGAACAACAACAAAACATAATCTTTCTTTGTAGATACTACAGTGCTTCCCATGAAGCTCGACTTAATACTGAGGTAACTGGAGAGTGCAGTACGAACAATTTTTTGTGACCACAAATTTCACAGTGGCTGTCTTCCGTCTCACCTACACTTAAAAAAAATACGTATGGTCATATGAGACAACTGACAGCCACTACCTGCCACTACATACTAAATGTCAAATTTCCTTGTGTTCACTTTTTTATTCAGGGTGAGAGCTCCAGTTACCTCAGAGTATTAAGTCAAACGTCATGGTGCTTCCGCTCTACCCTCTTTACCATCATGGTACCACAACCACGTGCTGTCTCACTTAGCCATGCAGTAACACAAACACAACATCTTCAGCACTTCGTTACTAATAATGTGGTAAAACACCAACTAAATATTTAGTCCTCTGAACCAAATCACAATCATGTTCCCATCTGTTTGTTTTTTACTATCACTTTTTTTGTCTGTTTTTTACTATCACATTTTTCCTATACTTACAAAATTGCATTGTAAATGCATAAAAATAATATAAAATCTCAATATGGCTGTTTCATCTTAATCGATTGTTAAACATTTGTAGTGGTGACTACCTCGGCAAGAATTACCGAGAAGACCGACTCAACATACTTGACGCCAAATACTCCAAGAAGCATTGAAATGTAACACACCTACATTCTAATGAAAACTTAATTAAAACATAAGAAACTTACATAATACTCAAGAATTGGCAGTATGGCTTAATGTCTTCGCCTGTTCAAAAGGACGAACTTTACTACTACTTTAGGTTACATCAGCTGTCAATTGGTGGTCACCGGCTCCTTGTGAGTATATTTATTTATTCTATGGTCACCGGTGTGGTCACCGGCAAAGAGCATGTAATCACTACGTTTAAGAGACGGGTCTCTCATAGAAAAAAAGTAAATTATAGTTTTGTATGGAAGTTATACTAAAACGGAATACCAACCACATAGCTGAAATTATGACGTACATGACGTACAGGGTTCCCAACATAATAACCGAAATAGTGATGTACCAGTCCTGGGATTTTTTATCGATGGCGATATTAAAAAATATCAGGATTCCATTTCTATCATTTTGCAAACTTTAGGGTCTAATTGATGCCTTACTTACGCTAACGTTAATTCTCGGTTTAAATTAAACAAGAGTTATGTGACAATAAAATTTTCATTCAAAAAGTTAAACCAAGTTTAACAAGAATTTCACGTTGGCGCAAATGGGGCTAAAAGTAAACTCCATTATTAAAGTCAAAGTCAAATTTAATCGAACTTATAATATATATACATGCATTTGGCAATAAAGATACTATAAAAAAACCTGTTTTCTTTCCCGAGGGGCTGCAGGTGCTATTTTTGCAGTTGTAGTTGAAGGTTCTGAAATATTCACAAGAAACATGTTAATATAGCATAGCATGTAAATAATGTAAATCATACAAACCGCCTTAAAAATTCACGTAGGTCCGTAATTAATACGTATTTAAGTATACGTACTTAAGTAAGTACTTTGAAGTCAGGCGTGAAACATGTATTTACAATTTTTTGTGTTTTTGTTTAGACCCGCCCGACTGCATGCACGAATGCACTAAAAAAGAGCCACAATGCCGTGCGGGTGTACCGACACTATCTAACCGAACGGACTTTACTTCATTATGCAATAGGCATTTCAAAATTGGACCAACTTGGAAAAAACCTGATGTTATAACGTTTGAATCATTTAAATCGGTTCAGTCGACTTCGAGTAATTATTGTACATACTTAAAAAAAACGCGACGAATAGATAACCTCCTCCTTTTCAGTTCTTGAAGTCGGTTTAAAAATTATCGATTGTCGATAAAAAAATGTCAAGCACTATTTATCAGGTTATCTTCTCAATTTTTTAAATTTTAATAGAAAACTTTTAAATCACGTAATCCTTAATGTAATGGCTATAACAAAATGTGAATGTATGCTTACCTTTCTTCATTAAAATGTTAAATGGAAATTTGGCCATGAATATTCGCTTTTGGCCTTCTGACCGGCCGGCTCGTAAACCACATAATATATTTCACAAGTTTTGTAATACATCTCTCAACAGATCACACGGGACCACGAAAACGTACAAATAAGGCGAAATTTTGCGAGTAATTCACAAAATGCACAAATTCACACAATTAATACTAAAATCAAGCTTCGTTTACAAACAGTCAACAAGACAAGAATGTCAAATTTGGCGGCTGGCGGCTGACTGTCAGTCAGAGTGAGTGAGAGTCAAATAGGTGAAAGCAAGACAGCGATATTTCTGGTACAAACTTCATACAACACTTTTTTGTATGGAAGTTGCGCCTAGACAGTATTATAGTGATCTGTGGTTGCGCCAGACTGGTCAGGCGTTGGAATCACCCATAGAATAGGTCAAAACTTAGTGGCCGGTAGCCCCGATACCCATTCATTGGCTATAATTAAGACCGCCATTTTGTTGGGGTGCCCCCATTGGCTAAAATTAAGGCTGTCACTTTTTTCAAGAATTTCAAGATGACGTTTATTTAGTTTGTGTTTTTTTACTCATTTCGGTTTTCTAGTATTCTTTAGATGTTTTTCCACTTTTTCTCAGATATTTCTTTACAGAAATATGGATACATTATTCGAAGATGCCTTCGGTACACGTAAGTAAATCTATTTACGTAGTTTTATGTATCAATTATTTATTACATTAACCTAAATTTGAGCTTTGTTGTTTTAGGTAATTCCAAGAGGCAACTTTGTATTTCTTAAAACTAACCAAAACAAAAGAAAATACAGTTCACAACTTAACCGGAGTAAAGAAGATTCGGTTTCTCAGAAAGTTATGAAATTAATCAAAGGCTAAAGAGTTGCAATAGTTTTTACAAGTGCGTCATGCCTGGCACCACGGAGGCCTCTTTAACCAAAGTTAAACTGTGGGAAAACTCTGCTACCCTTCACACCCATATGTGCTCATCCAGGAAAAGCTCCCTCCTGGCCTTGAACTTCCCAGATCATTATGGAGATCTTTAAATAGACTCCGTACCCAAGTTGGTCGAAGTAAAGACAACCTGTCCAGGTGGGGCTTCACCAGTAACACGGATCTCGCGTGCAGGTGTGGTTACACTCCACAGACCATGGCCCACCTCATTGATTGCTCTGCATGCATGCCCGGACACCTGCACGCGTGAGGACCTCATGTTGGCTGCAGATAATGTGGTGAGAGTGGCACAGTTTTGGGCCAACAACATATGATTTTGTACTTGTCATTGACATGTTGAAGAAGAAGTTATGAATGAAAGGTAGGTAATGTTTGTTTATTCTTTTTATATGAATGTAAGTAGGTATGTGTAATTAATTATTGATTAGTTTTGTTAAAAAATATACATTTTCAATATACATTTAGAAGTGATATCATATGGTGATAATGATAAAGCACAGTAGATAACTTGGGATTAAATTTAAATAATCAGTTGTCACATTTAACAAGTTTCAATTTAGTGAAGTTGTTAATACCAAGTCAAGAGAAAATAACAGTGTAAGTAATTCAATAACTTTGTCAAAACATTTCAAATGCCTTATCATCAAATTCATATTTCTGATTCTGACAAACAGAACAGAATTATAACAAATGTACCGGTGGGATAATATATGATTGTTGTCGGTACGAATGATGGTTTATTGTGATTGTCTTATGACTAGGTATGTTATAACTGTTACTGCTGCCTACTATCTTAGATCTTACTTAATTATATATACTACCTCTCATCAGTCTATGTACAAAGCTTATCTACTTAATAACAGTTATTAACTATAAACATTGATTATCTATAACTTGTGCATAGCGGCACAACAAACAAAATGTGCTTTATATGAAATATGAAATATACACACTACTCTTTCTTGATTTACAAATTTTTCAGTTCAACTATCACTTATTTGTTTATAAAATGTTATGGCAGATTATAGTTACAATATGTAGAATCTATACTAACCAAATCTAATCTTTTCAGATAACTTGAGTCTCAACGAGGTTCGTGGTGCTGCGAAGATGCCCGTGTCTGCCTATTCTTGTGGTTATAAGTTATCAAATCAGAATTATGGTGCAAATTACTGCTGTTAGTTGCTATATTGATTACTTACTGCATTAAATGTTTAACTATTAGAATTAGGTTATTGCGTCTTGCATTGAAACTAAAGTGATATTAACTGTGAATAATGAAATGGCAGATACTAAATAAAACTACTAGGAAAAATAGCATTAGCATTTGTGCATAATAAGTATTTGCAAGCAGTTTAATCTTTCTTGTAGCTGATAAAGTATTTATATTTCTTAGTTTATCTATAAAGTCAATTTAGTAAGTAATTTCATTACTCTCATTCTTTGTCTTGTATAAATCTCAACTTATACTTATGTACTTTGTATTTGATAAAATTATAATGTCAAGTAATAAATGCCTTCTTTCATCAAATATGTTTTTTATTTGAGCACAATTTAAAATAGTATATTACTAGGGTTGTACCAAACGTCGATGATTTGCACAAGTATCGATAACGAATCAAGGGTCGATAGTTCTGGCAGCACTATGTTGTCAAAATCTAATCGGGGTCCGTCATTCACTAACAAACGGCCGCTATAAGGCTTGATTCCTATCTGTACTAGTCTATATAATTTGTGAGACTGGTCACCGGCCCCGCACGCACGCACGCACGAGTTGCTCGTTTGCTCGTTGCTCGAATCGAAGAGAAGAGAAGAACAAGAACTCTGTTTCGTAATAAAATAGTGTGCAAAATTGCAAATCGCTAAATGAACGTTGGTTTAGTGTCATTGCAACCGGGAAAAAGTTAAAAATTAGGGTTTAAAATTTTTAAATTACATTAAAATTTCACTACAAAGATAGAAAGCAAGACAAGTGAGATAAAGTTTCCAATACTTACTATTTGTTAAAAATTGTCAATAAGTACCTATTTCGTAAAATTTAGAAACTATACAACTATTATCATTTAAATCTGATACTTAATCAAAATTATTAATGATAAGACAAGTGTATGAATAATTGAAATATCATCTACCTACATAATACTTCATTTTAATTTTACTACAAAAACAAATAAGTACTTTTGATTTGATAATTAAAAATATTAATACTTAATGATGATTCCTGAATGCAAATTCAACCATTTAATTCATTTATATAATTTGGTCTAAATCTGTTGTTTTAGTTTAAAGCAAGGCAATGTCACACTCTTCAGGGTCTTCAGGAAATCTTAAAAATGGTATTATTGATTTTACAGCAGGATCGCTTGGTGAGTATTCATAAATTTTCACAATGTTTGTTACATAAGTAATAATAATTGTTAACATACTACAATTATTCAATAATGTATGTTACATAGAATATTCTTAGAATCCTTTACATAACACATGCCAGCCTGGCATGAGCGGCTTTTATCACGCGATATGCGATACGCGATATATATAAAAGCCGCTCATGCTAGGCCGGCTGAGTTTACACTAAAAGCTGATATTTTATTTGATATATTTTTTCTCACTTTATTCTATGTTAAATCCCATTTGATACTGATTCAATAGGTGGAGTAGCAGTGGTATATGTGGGGCAGCCCTTGGACACTGTCAAAGTAAAAATGCAAACATTCCCTCATTTGTACAAAGGGATGTATGACTGTTTGAAACAAACACTAAGAAATGATGGTATAATAAGGGGTCTGTATGCTGGCACAACCCCTGCGATCATGGCTAACGTTGCTGAAAACAGTGTACTGTTTGCAGCTTATGGATACTGTCAGAAATTTGTTTGTAATGTAACAGGGACAGAGGTAATAATGAGGAACTTCAGTCATCATGCAGTATTTAAGCCGTTTTCAACTACTTGCTTAAATTTTTATTTTATACTATTTCTACTATTGGCAATAATGCCTAACTACAATGTGATTACCTTTACAGGACATAAAAAGCTTCATACATTTTGTATTTAGAACAAAAATTGCATCTCACTGAAATATATAGTTTTTAGGATATTAGGCAATTATCAGTGGCAGAAAATTGTGGTTTTTTGTAATGATTACGGTATTACTAGGACAGTGTGAAGCGAAAATTTATATTCCGCTATTTTTTGCAGTTTCGCAGTATTGCAAATGGTAGATCAGCGCTTTTGCAGTATCATTGACGATATGTATAAAATGAAATTATATCAATTCTGTAACTTGTCTGCTAACAATATCATGATACTATAAGACTATTATTTACATTCAAATTTATTATTTCTTCTGTATAATTAATTAAAATATTATTTTTCAGAGTGTAGAAAAACTATCTGCTTTAGGAAATGCATCTGCAGGTTTCTTAGCTGCATTCTTCTCATCGTTTACACTGTGCCCGACCGAACTTATCAAATGTCAGTTACAAGCCATGAGGGAAGTCAGTGTACAAAACTCTCAAACAGCTGTATGGTGATTTGTTTTGATATCTAGAATTAAAAAGATCTCAATTATTGTTCATTCATGCCATAATCACTCAGTATACCTACCTATACTTACTTAATTTTTCCTTGTATTGAAGAGACTTAGGTTAGTCTCTTGAGTCTTATATCTAGTGAGTAGGTATATACCTACTCACTAGATATAAGACTCAAGAGAACTGAACTCCATGCTACTAAACTTCATTTCAAATATTGTGAATGGTATGATATCATTCCCAATATGTGTAAAAAAGTTTATAAACAAAATTATCTAATGTATTTGCAACAATCCTTACTTCCTTACTTATATTATAAATGCGTCTCTGTCTGTCTGTGTGTTACACAATCACACCTAAACTACTGAACCAATTTGAATGAATTTTGGTACAGAGATAGTCTAGAGCCTGAGAAAGGACATAGGCTACTTTTTATTCCTGAAAAATATCACCTTCCCGCGGGATAACGTCGTGTAGTACACGCGGGCGAAGCCGCGGGCGGAAGGCTAGTCATCAATAAGACCGTAGTTATTGGCTTATCACTCTTGTTATCTAACTACGCCTACTTGTATAGTAACTTATCTCTATTATTGTGGATTGCAGGTCAAAGTAACGCCTCTGCAACTGACGCAACAGATATTCAGACAATATGGCATTCAAGGCTTGTTCCGGGGTTTGGTTCCGACTATTATGCGCGAAATGCCTGGATATTTCTTCTTTTTTGGTGGATATGAAGGTATTAAATAATGAATATTTGGCAAGATATTTACGCACAATCATCTAATATTTTTATAACATTGCTCTTCGGTATTTTAATAATAGGAACATTCAATTCAGGATCATCAAATAAAGAACCACCTCACCTCCGATGGGGCTCGAACTCGAACCTAGATTTTTTCTAATACTTTCAAAATTTTCAATATTTTCTATAATTAAAATTGTACTGTGAATAATCCAAAAAAAGTTGAATTGTAAAAATAATCCAAAAAAAGAACTATCAAAGTGATTGAAATAAAACCACTTTTTACGGATCCCTTCACGCATTATTTTTTGTTTTGTTTTTAAAGAATTTTTAGTTTTATAAAACAGCAAATATTTTAATATTAATTATTTAACAAATATAACGTGTTCAATAAACGCGTGATTGAATACGTAAAAGTGGTTTTATTTCAACAAACAGTAACGCGCTGAAATATAAGATGTGCTCTTCTAAAGTGTGAAGTAAGAGAACCAACAAATGGTATGGTAGAACTTTTCAAATTAACTAATATCCGAATGTAAGTGTTGAGGATAGGGAAGAATGTTGAGGATAGGGCGCGAACCACTAAAAACGATCTTCCCAGTAGAACAGTTTATTGTCAACTAACTAACTATTTACATTTTGACATATAAAAAGATGTCACTGAAATTTGGAATTTGGAAGGTAGACCAAAGAGAAATCCAAAGAGGCTGTAGCGCTGCTGGTCGGTAACATGGCCCCCGACGGTGTGAAGCACCCAAAATTAGTGGCCACTGACAAGCAGCGCTAATTTGCGAGTGGGTCTGCGCAGCACACCCCCCTTCGTCTTAATGTCAACCACGCGGACGATCCCGTCTTTGCCCGGATAGGTGGCTTGGATGCGACCACGCGGCCAGCAGCTTCTGGGCAGCGTTCCGTCGGCGATAAGCACCAGATCACCCACGTTTAGACAAGGATTATTAGACGCCGCAGGCCCTCTCCGAGGCACTAATGTAGGCAGGTACTCTTTAACGAAGCGCTGCCAAAAATGATCGGCGAGCCGCTGAGCCTTCCTCCAGTCAGTTCTTCGTGATAGGTCGGCGTCATCGAATTTTGCGAGGGGTAAGTCATTGCTGGACGTGCCCAACAGGAACGAGAAAGGTGTTAACGCTTGGTCTGAGTCTGCCTCTACTGATACATGTGTGAGGGGTCTTGAATTGACTATGCACTCGGCTTCCAACAACAAGGTGTGCAATACTTCCTCCTTCGGCGAGCGTTCCTTGAGTGTCACTTTGATGGTATTCTTCACCGACCGGACCAGTCGCTCCCAGCAGCCCCCCATGAACGGCGCAGAGGGTGGGATAAAATGCCACTCTATCTTCCTGTTGGAGCAAAAATCGTAAAGATCTGGCAACATTTTGGCTGCCCCGACGAAAGAGGTCCCGTTGTCGGAGTATATTCGTGCTGGGCACCCCCGTCTTGCAACAAAGCGCCGAAGAGCCATCATAGCGGAGTCCGAGGAAAGGCTTTCGACTACCTCGAGGTGAACTGCTCGAACGGTGAGGCATGTAAACAAGGCGATCCATCTCTTCACCGTGCGCCTGCAGATGGTCACAGTTAGAGGACCGAAGTAGTCCAGTCCGACGTGAGTGAAGGGCCGCTGAGAGTGCGCTAATCTAGCGTCTGGCAAGTCACCTAGCGGTGGACACACAGGCTTGGTCTTCCGGTTGCGACAAACTTGACATCTCTGCGCCTCGCTTCTGACTGCCGGTCTTAAGCCAAGGATGTGAAACCTCCGGCGAAGCTCGTTCACCACCAGCTCGTTGTTACCATGAGCATATTTCACGTGATGGGAACGAATGATCAGTCTGGTGATAGGGTGTTTACCATCTAAAACTATCGGGTGTGATTCGACGTCTTCAGAGGCAGCAGTACGGCCGGACAGATGCAGCAGGTGGTCTTCTCCAATAAAGAGAGCGAGGTTCTTTAGCCTACTATCGGATAGGACGGGGCGTGCTGCTTGGACGCGAATCAGATCCTCGGAAAATGAGTCTAGTTGGGTTTTGAGAAGGAGATGTAATTCGGCAAATTTCAAGTCCTCGGCGGAGAGTAAGAGGAATTTATTGCAATCTCTAAGTGAGATTAAATTTTGGCGTAAAGTTGGCCGAAATATTTTCGCGCATTGATGAGCTCGGGCTGTCGCGCGTAGGAGACGCATCCACCTACTGAAACGTTGGTGGTCAGCAACTACCGGTGAAGGTAAGTTTCGCCGCTGATCTAGGGTTATATGTCCCACCGATTCGAATTTCGTTTTAAGCTCTTCGGTAACCGGAGGGACATTGATAAGTGGTTCATGGGGCCAGTCCGACTGTGGAAGTAATAAGAATGGAGGGCCACTGAACCACCGGGATGATGACGTTAATGGTGTCTCTCGAGTAGCGTCGTCTGCGACGTTTAAAGCTGTGGGGACGTACTTCCAATCTTGTATGTTCGTCGTTTCGGCGATTTCCCCCACACGAAAAGATACGAAAGCTTTAAACGTACAGGCGTCACTCTGAATCCACCTTAAGACAGTTAGGGAGTCCGACCAATAGAAAGTTTGGTCGGGCTTCCGTCTGTGAGCGTCAATTATGTATGCGCTAAAACGTGAAGCGATTAAGGCTGCCTGTAATTCCAATCTGGGAATCGAGACAGGCTTAAGCGGAGCTAGACGTCCTTTACCCCCGATTAAAGACAGGTGTACGCTTTGGTCAGTGAGAGTAAATCGCCAGTAGGCCCCACATGCGTATGCTCGTTCGCTCGCGTCTGCGAAAACATGAAGCTGCAAATTTACGATATTTCGCGTTTCGGGCATATAGCAACGAGGGATAGAAATAGCGTTCAACGACTTTATTTCGTGAAACCAGGTTTTCCATTGCTCAATTAGTGCACTTGGCAACTCATCGTCCCAGTTAATGCCCATTCTCCACGTCCTCTGAAATAAAACACGACCTTTCATAATGACCGGAAGTAAGAAACCAAACGGATCATAAATAGAAATCAACAGAGACAAAACAGAGCGTTTGCAAAATTTAACAGGTAGTTTAGGAAGAGATTTCACGAAATAAAGCTTATCTTCCTTGACGTTCCAAGTTAAGCCAAGAACACGGATTTGAGATGGGGATGACGGTCCTAAACCTACCTCAGTAGCATCACTTGCGTGCCGCTCGGAGGAGATCAGCGCCAGCGCTTCCTTTTGATTGGATACCCACGAGCGCATTTCAAAGTGAGCTGCCTTATGAATCAAAACTATCTCTAAAGCTCGTTGAGCAGCTTCGCTGGTACTGTCAAAACTTCCCAGGTAGTCGTCCATGTAATGGTCTTCGATGATAGCCCTGACGGCCTCAGGGTGTTGCGCTTGGAAGCGAAGGGCGTTGTGGTTTTTTACCCATAACGCGGTGCACGGACTTGATGCGGCGCCAAATATCATCGAAGACATTCGGTACTCTAATACTGGTGATCCTGGGTTATCCCTCCAAAGGAAGCGCTGGGCATCTCTATCCTCGGGTCTGATCTTAACTTGCGGAAACATTTCTCTGATGTCCCCGGTTAATGCAATCGGCCCCTCCCTGAAGCGCATGGCTATGGCCAGCAAGGGTCGAAGAAGATCTGGCCCCGTCAAGAGTAAGGAGTTGAGGCTTACGCCCGCGCATTTTGCTGCCGCGTCATGGACGACGCGCAGTTTCTTCTTATGGGGATGGATAACACCAAAATGCGGAAGATACCACAAGACATTGCCTACCTGTTTCGACTCGGGACAAAGTTCGGCATACCCCTTGTCGATGACACCTCGCACATTTGCCTTATAGGCTTCAGCGTATGAGCTGTCCTTGACCATCTTGCGTTCTAGGCTGATGAAGCGGGACAAGGCCAGCTCACGGCTGTTTGGAATGTGCGAGATGTCATCGCGCCATAGGAGTCCCGTTTCAAACATGCCAGAGGCTCCTTGACTTGTGGTGGCCTCTAAAATTTGAATGGCGCGCTTGTCGTTTAAGTTTCGATGCGGCACTTGCACTATTCCAATTGAGTCCATCTTGAAATAATTTTTCAATATGGAGTCAAGTTCACTTATTTCAGAGTCTGTATGATATGTTTCGATATTGGTGATAAGGTTGCAGGTGTGATGCGAGTGAGGCAGATGACCGAACAAAACCCAGCCCAACGACGTCAAAACTGCGGCTGGTTGACAACGGGAACCTTGACGGACAGCTTGCGGCAACATCAGGTGCCAGTTGTCTGTTCCAATGAGACAAGTTGGTTTCGCGTCATTGTAAGCCAGTACTTCAGCTAAATCGGAAAGGTGCCCGTCACGTTTGAGGTCACTTATATTAGCGGACTGAGTTCGAAGACCTAAATTAGAAATAGAGCGAACCCGGATATCGTAGTCATTCGAACTATGCCGGCCTCTCACTTTGATGTTGATGAAACTAACGTCTGTGAATTTAGTGAGCCCCCCGATACAATTAATCTGTAATGGGACTCTCGATGTCTCATCATTATCAGCGAGTACGTCAGTCACCGACTTATCTACAAGAGTAGCAGAGCTGCCGTCATCTAATAGAGCGTACGTGTCCACGCTCCCTTTTGGTCCAGTTAACGTGACTGGAATGACCTTAAGAAGGGGCTTGGAAACGTCACTTGGTGCGGCGCTGTGTGCTACGATAGCAGACTGACTTGCAGTGGGGTGGACGGCCTGTGAGGCAGCGAGTTCACCAACTTGATCAGATATGGCTTGAACTTCAACCAGCGCTTCCGGTCGCGGTCTATGTAAAAGCGTATGATGCCGCCGATCGGAGGCACAGGTTGCAGCCTCACACCTTTTTTTGCAGTTCTTATACTGATGCGAGCCTTTCTTTAAACATCTACGACATACTTTATTGTCCAACACCCATTGCCAACGATCGTCCAAAGAGAGCGATTGAAAGTCGCCACAGTCGCATAATTCATGTTCATACTTCGAACAGTACTTACATGATAAAATTGTACTCTTTGGTTTGACAGGTGAGTCGGACAATAAATACGGAAAAACTTTGTCTTTGAAAGGCGTGACAGGTTGACATTGCATTTTGACCGGTGACGGCTGACTTTTGATAGGTGTTGGCTCTGACATAATAACTCCAAACTGAATTTGTAAACATGCTTCATTTTCGAGAAAATCGGCCAAAATTTCTAATTTATATTTGCCAGAGCCAATCCTTACGGATGCAAAGTCAGCCCATCTGGACCTTAAAAGAGGAGTCAACTTGCCTATGATGGAGTTAGCAAGCTCGGGAGATGCAAGATATTCCGGCTGGTTCAGAAGACGAATGACTTCCACGCAGTTACGGATGCGGCAAGCGAAGATGTTCAGCTCACGGGTCGCTTCGTGTGCACCTAATTTAGGAAGAGCCCTTACGAGCGAAAGTTGGTGCAACACGATGACCTCCGGCTGAGCGAACCTATTCTCCAAGGCCTGCACGATCTGCTCCGGGTCGTCAGCTGCCACCAGTCTGATGGAGACTGCCTCACGAGCGGTGCCATGTAACGCTGCGCTAAGTCTAGCTATATTATCGCTAGCAGAGAAGTGCGCTTTGGATTGGTCATACGATTTTCTGAAGAGAAGCCAATCCGTGGCGCGTCCATCAAACTTAGAAATGTCACAAACCTTTGTAGTTTTCTTACCCAGGCTTGTGATGGCGTTGGCCAGCTGAATAAATGGTGTACCTACATCTTCACTATGGCTTTTATTATTGTAGCAACAACAATCTTTATCTTTACGTGTGCCTAAGCCTATTTCTTGTGCGTGTGGTGTATATTCAGCTGGGGGAAGCGCACCCGTAGGAAGCTGGCTCGTAGTACGTGCAGGGGCCGGGCGCACGCGCGACCCTGCTGCGTCGCCGTCGCCGTTTTGAATCGCCGCCGTGGCGGGCGCCGACCGCGGCACCTCATGGTTATGCCACGGTTGATTTTTCTCCCTATTAACCAACGAAAAAGATTTATTGTTTTGTTTAGAGCGAGTGGGTATATTATTTGAATGTGCTAACCATTTTTCCACGCGCTGAGATCCTGAGCTGCTGTGCCTAGATCCAGCTTCTATGGCGGCTAACTCCGCCTCAAGCTCCAGGTCAGCCACAGCACGCTCTCGCTCCGCCGCAGCACGCTCTCGTTCGGCTGCTATACGGTCGCACTCAGCCTGAGCTTCTGCGAGGCGGCGAGCATGCTCAACTTTGGCCGCGAGTATCTGAGCTTTAATTGTTTCGCAAGATCGCGATGAGCGAGCACTTTTTGGTGCGGTGCTCATGGAAGCCACACTCTCAGGGGCAGGAAACCACTCTTTATCATTTAGGGCGCTGTACGGAGCCGACGCTGGCGCGTCGTATGTAGTGGCACCGTCTTCGGAAGCACCAAGGGTTTGAGGATCTTGCCTAGCTGACACTAAAGCTGCAGCTGACTTACTGTGCGATCTTGTGAGGGGCATCTTGTGGCATGGATTATTTTACCCTATTTTCCTATTATTTAATTTTTTTACTTCTGACACCAATGTTGAGGATAGGGAAGAATGTTGAGGATAGGGCGCGAACCACTAAAAACGATCTTCCCAGTAGAACAGTTTATTGTCAACTAACTAACTATTTACATTTTGACATATAAAAAGATGTCACTGAAATTTGGAATTTGGAAGGTAGACCAAAGAGAAATCCAAAGAAGCTGTAGCGCTGCTGGTCGGTAACAGTAAGTATAATCGCAACAGTTAATCTGTTAAACATTGACATTTTTCACAGGTACAAGGGAATTGTTAAAAAAACCTGGTCAATCTAAAGAAGATATAGGTTTTATTAGGACAATGATAGCTGGAGCCGTTGGAGGATTGGTGCTCTGGACAGTCATATTCCCTTCAGATGTTATAAAATCACGAGTACAAATTTCGAACTCTAGAGAAAAACAGAAATTCTTAACAGTTGGCTACGAAATTATAAAAAAAGAGGGTAAGTGTGAGTAATAAATAAAGAAAAGTTTGTACCTAGAACGTAATTTTACTATCACAATTTCACGAATGTTGACTAGTGTTCGTACAAATACCTACCTATAATTTTAATGCGCTTTCTGGTCATCAAAGAATATAGTTGATTGATATATAGTTGAGCGATGATTGTTTATAATCTACCATACTTTACCTACATTACATACCTACGCATAAATCAAGCTAATATTGCCACCTCGTATTGACTATTTGATTTGATAACTAACATCAAATTCAAAAAAATAAATACTAAACATTAACGGCGTTAGTGTATAATAATAATTATAGTAAATATTATCTTCCGTATCAATACAATATTTATTAACTAGCTGTGCCCGCGACTTCGTCCGCGTGGAATAGTGACTTTCGGCAGCATTTTTAATTTTTAAGGCTAATAAGCTATTTTGTTTTTTTATTTATTTATCCTACTTATCCTACTTCCTACTTAAGATTATAAATGTGAAAGTTTAGATGTTTGGATGTTTAGATGTTTGGATTTTTGTATGTTTGTTACTCAATCACGCCAAAACGGCTGAACGGATTTGGCTGAAATTTGGGACACAGATACTTTGTAGCCTGGAGAGGAACATAGGCTACTTTTTATCCCGGAAAAACATCACATTCCTGCGGGATAACGTCGTGTAGTCCACGCGGGCGAAACTGCGGGCGGAAAGCTAGTAATATTATAAATGTGAAAGTTTAGATGTTTGTATGTTTGTTACTCAATCATACCAAAACGGCTGAACGGATATGGCTGAAATTTAGGACACAGATACATTGTAGCCTGGAGAGGAACATAGGCTACTTTTTATCCCGGAAAAATGTCACATTCCCGCGGGATAAGGTCGGGAAGTCCACGCGGGCGAAGCCGCGGGCGGAAAGCTAGTTTAATATATATAAGTACAGCGCTATGAATGCTATGATACATATAAGCACATTAAAAATTTACATAACATAGCCTTCCGACCGCGGTTTCGCCCGCATGTACAGTCGCCAGCACGTCGGGTTACTACAAAATGTCAAAATTTATTATTTGAAACTGAACTCTATCTGTTCGACATAAGGTTGAATTTTATTTAAAGAAATTTGACAATTTGTAGTAACCTGACGTGCTGGCGACTGTACTACACTACGTTATCCCGAGGTAAAGTGATATTTTTAGTCTATGTCACTTTCTAGCTCCTAAACTACCCGCACATACAAAAAAACACGTCAATTCGTTGCTCCGTTTTGATTTGAAAGACGGACATAAAAACAAACATACTTTCACATTTATAATATTAGTATAGACTGTATGTCAAAAGAAAATACTTATAACGCTGGACAACTTCTCTTAAGATGCTATATTTGTATCTCTTATAGTTTAGCTGGGTTCCACATCAGGTAAGCCAGACCTTCGATATTTTTCCGTCAATAGAAAATGTTCATTACGTGAAACAACTTTTCTTAAGACGCCATGTTTGTATCTCATATAGTTTATCCTGGCTGCTAGGGTTCTACATCAGGTGAAACAGACCTTCAAACTTTGTACGTCAATAGAAAGTGCCCATCACGTTTAACAATTTTCCTTAAGACGGTATTTTTATATCTCTCATAGTTTGGCTGGACTGCTATGGTTCCACATCAGATATTACGATCTTCAAAATAAATTATAGCCTATATGTTGGCGAGGGCCAATAGCTGTATAACAAAAAAAGATTCATCAAAATCCGTTCAGTAGTTTTTGTGTGAAACGCGGACAACAGACAGACAGACAGACAAAAAATTCAAAAACTATATTTTTGGTATCTGTTTCGTTTAAGAAGACGCCTGGTGGTATTTTTTTTCTATTTCTTTTCAATGTACAGAATTGGATCGTTTACAGTTTTATTATAAGTATATATAGATAGATATAGATATAGATAGATAGATTATATCTCTTATAGTTTAGCTGGGCTGCTAGGGTTCCACATCAGGTGTGCCAGACCTTCGATATTTTTCCGTCAATAGAAAATGTTCATTACGTGAAACAACTTTTCTTAAGACGCCATGTTTGTATCTCATATAGTTTATCCTGGCTGCTAGGGTTCCACATCAGGTGAACCAGACCTTCAAACTTTGTACGTCAATAGAAAGTGCCCATCACGTTTAACAATTTTCCTTAAGACGGTATTTTTATATCTCTCATAGTTTGGCTGGACTGCTATGGTTCCACATCAGATATTACGATCTTCAAAATAAATTATAGCCTATATGTTGGCGAGGGCCAATAGCTGTATAACAAAAAAAGATTCATCAAAATCCGTTCAGTAGTTTTTGTGTGAAACGCGGACAACAGACAGACAGACAGACAAAAAATTCAAAAACTATATTTTTGGTATCTGTTTCGTTTAAGAAGACGCCTGGTGGTATTTTTTTCTATTTCTTTTCAATGTACAGAATTGGATCGTTTACAGTTTTATTATAAGTATAGATTAGAGCCGATAAGTATGAATATTCTACGGTCAATAGAAGGTCAGGCGTGGACTTCAATCAGGCCGTAGGTACCTACAGTAGTTTTCATTTTAGTACTAGGGAATTCCTTAGCCGTAATCGTCCGGACCACATACCACATCGTATATCATTAGGGATAGGCGTAGACTTTTTGTTTGTTCTATTATAGCACGTAAAATATGATTATCGTTTCAAATTCAAATATCTTAATTTCTATATTATAATATCCCTACATCTGCGGACAGTTTTTCTTATGGATGGAAAAGGCAAATGAGCCATGAACCACCACGCTGGCGGATTGGTTACAGACTGCTTGTGCTATGCAGTTGGGCGGGATCATCGGCGCTGCTCGGAAAAAGTATATGGACTTTTTGATATAAAACTATAGGACGGTTAGAGTTGTTACAAATCTGGTAGGTAATAAGATATATATTTCTTCATACCTTTAACTAGATTAGTATAGTTTCAGAAACACGATTTTATGATTTTGCCTCGACACTTTTTGTTTTCGAAAAGACCTCTAAAAATACGAAAATTCAAGATTATTCTTAAATGGGGTTACATATACTATTGGAAATTGGTTTATTAGTAGACACCAATAATATTTAGGTTATTGTAGAAGCATTTTTTAAAAATCGCTATAATTTTTTTATACGAAGTGATTTTGTGTATTTTTGCCTAATCTGTAAAATCGGTCTCACTCCCGCGCGCGTCGTTTTCTCATTGCTATCTCGCTTCAGCATATTTTTTCCGAGTATCGCTTTAACGTGCCTTCCGAAAGTTCCGAAACACAGGCAAACACAGGTCCAGGCACAATAGTCCAGGGGGCCAAGTCTGCTAACGTTAAGTCGTAATCGTGTCTCAATCGTGTTTCAATTGTAGTTCAATGGTAGAGCTTTTTTACACACTAATTACAAGAAATGTGTACTTTTTCACAATACTACTGATGGTCAGTCCACACACTACATTCACATCACATTATACTGTCATAATTCTTGTAACTAAGTAGTGTGTAAAAAAGCACTACCATTGAACTGCAATTGAAACACGATTGAGGCACGATTATGACTTAACGTTAGCAGACTTGGCCCCCAGGTAATACCTACATTCTTTATCATCAGCCCACCAATGGCAATAATTCGCGTAGTAAGTTATTTACTTTATATTAAAATAAAATTTCTTTATATTTCAGGTGCATTGGCTTTATACAATGGATTGAAACCGACTCTAGTGAGAACGATACCTGCCACAGCTGTTTTATTTGTAGTCTACGAATACTCTAAGAAATTCATGCATCAATCATTTGGAGATTGATAAATAACCAAAGAATAAAAATAATGTAAATTATTTCGGTGAATTAATATAAGTCGGTGCATTTTTAAAGTTTAATAACTAGTTTGTAAATAATTTATTAATAGTGTTCAAAATGTGATATGATTACAGCGTTATTGCGTTGACCTCTGTGAGAAATGTCTGTATTTATTTCCTTTACCGATACACTATATTTGTTTGATTATGACCTGATATTATGTAAACACCTTGTATTCCTGAAATTTTGATGAAATCTAAAACTTCCTGTTACTTACTATTGTAAAAAACATGTCTACCCTGTAGACTACGTAATGGATTACACAATTATTACGTGTGGTGACGATAACATGGGCCCAAGGTGAATTGGCGGCGGTTTACGACCTCAAAGTGCAGACGCAAGCGAGACCCACCGCTTAACAATATCACCACTGCCGCTAATTCTGGAAGTAAACTTGTTTGTCGCCGATCTACATTATTATGTATTCTATTAATCCGCTAGGTGGGTCAGGCCGCGGCATCGGCAGGTCTGAACAAGAATGATTGCGCACACCTCTTTTTTTATCCACAACGGAGTAGCACTTAGCCTTCATCACACCTGGGGGCCAATTCTGCTAACGTTAAGTCATAATCGTGTCTCAATCGTGTTTCAATTGTAGTTCAATTGTAGTGCTTTTTTAAACACTATAGTTACAAGAAATGTGTACTTTATTCACCATACTACTGATGGTCACACCACACACTATATTTACATCACATCATATTGTCATAATTCTTGGTAACTAGTGTGTAAAAAAGCACTATATTGAAACACGATTAAGACACGATTATGAGTTAACGTTAGCAGGCTTGGCCCGCTGATGATGATAAGGCTGAAGGTGGAAGCGCATTACTCCCGGAACCTTCAATGACTGGAGAACTGGCTATCTTATCTCTAACTGTCGGAACACAACAATCAATGCTGAAAACATCGTTGTTATGGCGTCAGACTTAGATAAGATGGTGGGAGCTAGCCAGGCGGACTTTGAACAGAGTCCTACCACCAACCAAACCGAATACAATATGTACCCCCATCGGTAATCGAACCCGGGACCTCTGGGTCTGATACCGGTGGTGTGTACCAGTAGACCACAGAGGCGGTTAGGACGTGTCCATCGTTCCAGCAGCGCCACGGTCTCCGATTTGCTTGAAAAAAATACACCATGCAGGCCAATTTTTTACCAGTCGGGAAAAAATACGATTGATTTTTTCCCCCCACTGGATCCGAGGATATACGGGGATTTCTGTGGCGCTGCTGGAACGACGTCGTCCTGGCAGCGCCCCGCTATTTCTCATTAATTACAAAAGCTATAATAAATCTAATAAGACACATATTTTTTCCTTTTTTTTCCATTTCACATAAGCTAATGTCCACCTGTAAATGTCGACAGATTCAGGAGTAATCGTAGGTCACTTGGGGCGCTGCTGGGACGACGTCGTCCCAGCAGCGCCACGGCCGAATCTCAGCAATTCGATTTTTTTACTGAAAACAGTGTGCCTGTATATTTAGTTCCTTCATCATAGGGTACGGAAAAAATTGAATTTCTACATTTCATCATGGAATAATGATTTTATAGGCATCGAAAAATTATAACCTCAAAAAAAATTTTTTTTGCTCTAACGCCTTTAATTGATGTATTAAATAGCATTTGCGCATTCTTTTATCTTCCTATAAAGGGAAAAAAATAAACCACTCTCGCAGCATTAACTATTCCAGAGAAATCCTAGGTTTAGATTGTGTTCATACATTTAGGCATCGTTCCAGCAGCGCCACACCCAGTACAGCATGATCCAGGGCACCTGTCACCAAACTGAGCATGCCAATATTTACTACTACCATAGCGAACACGGGAAAAAATCTGATAACGAGTATAACACAGCGAATTTCCGAGAAATAAGCCTTTGATTCAATATGCCATACAATTGGTACATTCGAGTAGAAAAGTTTTATTTAAATTCTTTTTAGTGCCACAAACTTGGGGGCTTTAAGCCCCCAGTACAGGCTGTCCGATCATGTTGGCCGACCATGATGGGCCATCGTGTACAGGGGCGGTTTGCGTGTGATTGCCGTCTGCGAGCAACGCAAACCGCCCCTGTACACGATGGCCCATCATGGTCGGCCAACATGATCGGCCATCCTGTACTGGGGGCTTCATACTTCATGTTTACCGGGCTTGTCAAGCATTGCATTGCATCATTGGGGCACAATATCGGTATCGCTATGCGGATCGCAGCTCAGCATTATTATGGTGCAAATAATGCAATGCAAGCAAAGTAATATCACAGTTTAAGCAATCTTTCTATACAGTTGGACGACGCCCTTGAAGTTGGGCGATGCCGACGCCTGTATAGGTATTTACGTAAGTACGTAAGGGTTGTCACTTTAAAATGTGACGGTGGACCTTTAACGACCCCGGGTAGGTACATTGGTATTGCGATATTAAATTAATAAAATAATTTAATAATGCAAATGCAATGTCAAAAATATTAAAAAATTCAAGATGGCGGCCGACTTTTTTGTTTGTAGGCTGATTTCGATGAAACTCGGTTTTTGGTACTATTCTGACAAGAAAACAGCAACGCAATGTCAAAAAAATTAAAATCCAAGATGGCGGTCAACTTTTTAGTTTGCGGGCCGATTTCGATAAAACTCGATTTCTGCCCCCCTAGCATGACCAACAAAATGGGATATGATATGATAAGTTATCCGGTTTAACTGTCAAAAGACTATGGGTTTTGACGTTTGGATGTCGATAAGTCGCTTTATCATTCGATACATATCGCGTTTTGGGTGGTCATGCTAGGCTTAATGGTACTATTTTGACAAGAAAACAGCAACGCAATGTTAAAAATATAAAGAAATCCAAGATGGCGGCCAACTTTTTTGTTTGTAAGCCGATTTGTTTCTGGTACTATTTTGACAAGAAAACAGCAACGCAGTGTTAAAAATATTAAAAAATCGAAGATGGCGGCCAACTTTTTTGTTTGCAGGCCGATTTCGATGAAACTCAGTTTCTGTTTCTATTTTGACAAGAAAACAGACACGCAATGTTAAAAATAGAAAGAAATCCAAGATGGTGGCCAACTTTTTTGTTTGTAAGCCGATTTTGATGAAACTTAGTTTCTGGTACCTATTTTGACAAGAAAACAGCAACGCAATGTTAAAAATATAAAAATTCAAGATGGCGGCCAAATTTTTTATTTGCTGGCCGATTTCGATGAAATTCAGTTTCTGGTACTATTTTGACAAGAAAACAGCAACGAAATGTTAAACATATTAAAAATCCAAGATGGCGTCAGACTTTTTTGTTTGTGGGCCGATTTTGATAAAACTCAGTTTCTGGTTCTATTTTGACAAGAAAACAGCAACGCAATGTTAAAAGTATTAAAAAATCCAAGATGGCGGCCAACTTTTTTGTTTGTGGGCCGTTTTTGATAAAACTCGGTTATTTATACTATTTTGACAAGAAAACCGTTCTTAACACAATGTAAAAAAATACAAATGGTCAAGATGGTGGCCGTTTTTTTGTTTTTGTTTCTCTCTTTTCGCTTATTAAAATGTAACAGGTTTTTATTTGAAAGCTTGAGACAGAGTCAAGTATCATCATCACCATGTCAAGTAAAAGATTTAACTAATTATTAATTTGCTTTAACACAAGCACAGTAAATTACGACGTAACATCCTTCGTAATTTACTGTGTTTTTGACAGCTGTAAACCCTATTAAAAAAAAATAAAAAATAAGTACTTAAATAAAATAATAATTTATATTAAGTTACAGAGTTTTAAAAAAATAATGATTGTGACATGGGATGATTTTGATATATAGACGAAGGCGCTTCAAAGGTTAAGAAATATGAATCGGCTTATTTCCAACTAGCTTTCCGCCCGCGGCTTCGCCCGCGTGAACTACACGACGTTATCCCGCGGGAATGTGATATTTTTCCGGGATAAAAAGTAGCCTATGTTCCTCTCCAGGCTACAAAGTATCTATGTTCCAAATTTCAGCCAAATCCGTTCAGCCGTTTTCGCGTGATTGAGTAACAAACATCCAAACATCCAAACATCCAAACATCTAAACTTTCACATTTATAATATTAGTAGGATCTGAATATTTTTTTTAACAAAACTTCAACCCATTCAAACGTCAGGAGTAGATCAAATTTACCTTGCAAAATTTCATGGCAGACAGACAGACAGATACAATTATAGGTGAAACTAAATAAAACATATAATATATTTTATTTTGATACTTCTAAAATGCTTACCATAATTATTTATTTTATTTTATTTCGCAATACACCAAAATGTACCTGCCGCATTTTAATTTTGTTACAACCCTTCCGTAGTTACGGAAATACCTATACAGACGTCGGTATCGCCTAACTTCAAGGGCGTTGGCCTAAACAAAACATTGGTTATACTGTGGTAATTGTAACATTTATGTATATATAATTTAGCGTTGCTGTTGCCTTGTCAAAATAGTACCAAAAATCGAGTTTGATCTAAATCGGCTTACAAATTAAAAAGTTGGCTGTCAGTTTGATTTTTTTTATTTTTTTGACATTGCGTTGCTGTTTTCTTGTCAAAATAGAACCAGAAACTAAGTTTGATCAAAATCGGCTTACAAACAAAAAGTTGGCCGCCATCTTGGATTTCTAATATTGCGTTGCTGTTTTCTTGTCAAAATAGAACCAGAAACTGAGTTTCATCGAAATCAGCCTGCAAACAAAAAAGTTGGCCGCCATCTTGGATTTTTTATACTTTTAACATTGCGTTGTTGTTTTCTTGTCAAAATAGTACCAGAAACTAAGTTTCATCAAAATCGGCTTACAAAAAAAAAGTTGGCCGCCATCTTGGTTTATTTTTATTTTTGACATTGCTTTGTTATTTTCTTGTCAAAATTGTACTAAAAACCAAGTTTCATCAAAATCGGCTCACAAACAAAAAAGTTGGCCGCCATCTTGGATTTTTAATATTTTTAACATTGCGTTGCTGTTTTCTTGTCAAAATAGTACCAGAAACTGAGTTTCATCGAATTCAGCCTGCAAACAAAAAAGTTGGCCGCCATTTTGGATTTTTAATATTTTTAACATTGCGTTGTTGTTTTCGTTTCAAAATAGTACTAGAAACTAAATTTCATCAAAAAAGTTTGCCGCCATCTTGTTTTTTTTTTATTTTTGACATTGTGTTGTTGTTTTCTTGTCAAAATTGTACTAAAAACCAAGTTTCATCAAAGTCCGCAAACAAAAATGTTGGCCGCCATCTTGGATTTTGGAAATTGCCTTTTTTTAATAAGCGAGATGAAGATTTGCACGCACTCACACTACATGTCGTATGCACCATAATAATAATTTAAAAAAAATTATAACGATAAAGACGTGATAGCCCTGGAAGACTTGTCCCGAGTTACTATGAACGGCGTTGTATGTAACTCGGGACAACCACTCCCCCGTCTCACCCCGCAAGCCCCGCACGATTGACCTGTCTAGACGTCTCCGTCGGCCTACTGTATGAAAAGTTAACTGTGGTAATATTAACGTAATAAAGACCGTACGAGCCAAAAAAAACGTTGGCCATTTGTTTCCACATGCCATAGAGAAAGGTTAACCTATGGAGTGTAGGATAGAAGCATGATAGAAGTGGATAAACCACATCATCCATCATAGCCTGATTACACCTACCGAGTAGAGTGGGGAGACAAGTACTCTCGGCTCGGCCGAATACTAGGTACATGTAAACACAGTACTCGGCCGAGCTCGGTACAACATTAACTCGGTCCCGTCAGATACTTTTGATTGGGTAATCGATACTTAGATTATTTGAGCCCCAAAAATAATCTACAATACAATGGGTGATTTTCTGAAAGCTCGCTCACTAGATGGCGCTGTCCCACCTATGCAGTTAGAAGGAACGGAACGTTATAAATTTTACTTTGACGCGACTTTTGTTACGTAAAACGGAACGTCAGACAGATGTTATTTATTTACCTTAATCTTTAAATTTACCTATTTCGTTTCTGTTCCTCACAGTAGTACCTATCAGTACTTATTTAATTTATTTACGGTTTCCTTTGGGTTTTTTAAAGTAAATAAATTAAATATGATTCATACCAAAGTATACCATGTACATACTTCGTTCAACGCCATCTAGTGAAGCATTTGGAAGCTTTTTTTTAAATAGCCTCAGAAAATTGCTCATTAATCGATTCGGAATCGATTATCCGGCAACAATCACTATATACCTACGTCGAATAATAAGAGCGATAAAAATTTAATTAACGGATTTATTTGAAAATTAAATTGTCTTAATTTTATGAGGACACAGAATCCTAAACTTATACTAGGCTCCTCATAGTTATCTGATATGCAGTGTAGTCTCTTTAAATGATCTCGAAGATTTGTTAGGTACCTATGTTTCCACAAAGCTTTATTTTCTTTTTACAAGTTTTATTTTTCTTTTACAAGTTTTGCACGTGGCCCCCAGTTCCCCCTCTCTTCTCAAAATGCGTCCAAATACGAAATTTACTTTTTAACAACGACAGATAAATAAATAAACGGCCCTAAATTACCGCCCAAATAACTCTACAATTCAAAGGTAACTGTACTGTCATTGTCATGTCACTATATGACACTACAGTCTGTAAAATTTGGCATGGTTGGAATAGCAGCTCATTTGTGCAAAGCAAAAAGATGTTTATGCTATTGGAATAAAGCTCAAGAAAAACCGCATCAGATATTTTTTATGACAATGTAGCTTACGCTAGAAAATTAGACTCTATTCCTTGTCAGGCTATGATGGATGATGTGGTTTACCCACTTCTATCATGCTTCTATCCTACACTCCATAGGTTAACCTTTCTCTATGGCATGTGGAAACAAATGGCCAACGTTTTTTTTTGGCTCGTACGGTCTTTATTACGTTAATATTACTTTGCTTGCATTGCATTATTTGCACCATAATAATGCTGAGCTGCGATCCGCATAGCGATACCGATATTGTGCCCCAATGATGCAATGCAATGCTTGACAAGCCCGGTAAACATGAAGTATGAAGCCCCCAGTACAGGATGGCCGATCATGTTGGCCGACCATGATGGGCCATCGTGTACAGGGGCGGTTTGCGTTGCTCGCAGACGGCAATCACACGCAAACCGCCCCTGTACACGATGGCCCATCATGGTCGGCCAACATGATCGGACAGCCTGTACTGGGGGCTTAAAGCCCCCAAGTTTGTGGCACTAAAAAGAATTTAAATCAATGACGTTTTATTAATAGACACGTTATACTCGAATAAATTGCATTTTAAAATCTCTGAGTACTGAATCCTATGGAGATGGCATACCTACGAAAAATTGAAGCATACACACACACACACAAGCACACATACCGAGAAACCAAAATGGCGTCTTTCCGTAGTGCTGCCCTATTTGTACATCGATATATTTATTGATGAAGTTATAGATCAAGTATTTTTGTGACTACCTACCTATATTACCCTATATTTTATAAAAGCAGTTTCGTAATCACCTCGATAATTTAAAACGGAATTATAGTGAATAATTATATACCTAGTTTTTTTGAAAAATAAAACTTAATAATGTGCTTAAATTATACCTACATTTGCACATAATTAAGTTCTTTATGACAATGACACAATGTGTATGTGTTTGTGCATGTACACTCGAGGACAAATTCGGTGAACCACATCTTACTTCTTTTCACGTGGCCGGTGCCTCGCCATTCACGCGCAGACCCTTTTACTATGTTTTATGTATTAAACTAGGGTAGGTACAATGCATAAGCAATTACGGATAGAGACTGCAACTGAACGGTGAGACGCCAGCCACACGAAAAGAAGTAAGATGTGGTTCACCGAATTTGTCCTCGAGTGTACATGCACAAACACATACACATTGTGTCATTGTCATAAAGAACTTAATTATGTGCAAATGTAGGTATAATTTAAGCACATTATTAAGTTTTATTTTTCAAAAAAACTAGGTATATAATTATTCACTATAATTCCGTTTTAAATTATCGAGGTGATTACGAAACTGCTTTTATAAAATATAGGGTAATATAGGTAGGTAGTCACAAAAATACTTGATCTATAACTTCATCAATAAATATATCGATGTACAAATAGGGCAGCACTACGGAAAGACGCCATTTTGGTTTCTCGGTATGTGTGCTTGTGTGTGTGTGTGTATGCTTCAATTTTTCGTAGGTATGCCATCTCCATAGGATTCAGTACTCAGAGATTTTAAAATGCAATTTATTCGAGTATAACGTGTCTATTAATAAAACGTCATTGATTTAAATTCTTTTTAGTGCCACAAACTTGGGGGCTTTAAGCCCCCAGTACAGGCTGTCCGATCATGTTGGCCGACCATGATGGGCCATCGTGTACAGGGGCGGTTTGCGTGTGATTGCCGTCTGCGAGCAACGCAAACCGCCCCTGTACACGATGGCCCATCATGGTCGGCCAACATGATCGGCCATCCTGTACTGGGGGCTTCATACTTCATGTTTACCGGGCTTGTCAAGCATTGCATTGCATCATTGGGGCACAATATCGGTATCGCTATGCGGATCGCAGCTCAGCATTATTATGGTGCAAATAATGCAATGCAAGCAAAGTAATATTAACGTAATAAAGACCGTACGAGCCAAAAAAAAACGTTGGCCATTTGTTTCCACATGCCATAGAGAAAGGTTAACCTATGGAGTGTAGGATAGAAGCATGATAGAAGTGGGTAAACCACATCATCCATCATAGCCTGACAAGGAATAGAGTCTAATTTTCTAGCGTAAGCTACATTGTCATAAAAAATATCTGATGCGGTTTTTCTTGAGCTTTATTCCAATAGCATAAACATCTTTTTGCTTTGCACAAATGAGCTGCTATTCCAACCATGCCAAATTTTACAGACTGTAGTGTCATATAGTGACATGACAATGACAGTACAGTTACCTTTGAATTGTAGAGTTATTTGGGCGGTAATTTAGGGCCGTTTATTTATTTATCTGTCGTTGTTAAAAAGTAAATTTCGTATTTGGACGCATTTTGAGAAGAGAGGGGGAACTGGGGGCCACGTGCAAAACTTGTAAAAGAAAAATAAAACTTGTAAAAAGAAAATAAAGCTTTGTGGAAACATAGGTACCTAACAAATCTTCGAGATCATTTAAAGAGACTACACTGCATATCAGATAACTATGAGGAGCCTAGTATAAGTTTAGGATTCTGTGTCCTCATAAAATTAAGACAATTTAATTTTCAAATAAATCCGTTAATTAAATTTTTATCGCTCTTATTATTCGACGTAGGTATATAGTGATTGTTGCCGGATAATCGATTCCGAATCGATTAATGAGCAATTTTCTGAGGCTATTTAAAAAAAAGCTTCCAAATGCTTCACTAGATGGCGTTGAACGAAGTATGTACATGGTATACTTTGGTATGAATCATATTTAATTTATTTACTTTAAAAAACCCAAAGGAAACCTAAAATAAATTAAATAAGTACTGATAGGTACTACTGTGAGGAACAGAAACGAAATAGGTAAATTTAAAGATTAAGGTAAATAAATAACATCTGTCACCGAATTTGTTCCCGACTGTACGCACACAACATTGGCCCGACCGAGCGCGTGAGACGCAACAACTGTAAAGCCCCCAGTACAGGATGGCCGATCATGTTGGCCGACCATGATGGGCCATCGTGTACAGGGCCGGTTTGCGTGTGATTGCCGTCTGCGAGCAACGCAAACCGGCCCTGTACACGATGGCCAACATGGTCGGCCAACTTGATCGGCCATCCTGTACTGGGGGCTTAAAGCCCCCGGTGTGGGAGTTTGCGTGTGATTGCCGCCTGCGAGCAACGCAAACCGCCCCTGTACATGATGGCCCATCATGGTCGACGAACATGAGTAGCCATCCTGTACTGGGGGCTTCAAGGCGAGAAGAGCCGCCAAGTGCTTCCTCATCTATAGTTATATCGTAAACAGGAAAGATTTGATTGGTTGTTGTTTGAATTTAATAGGTTCCAAAACTACTAGACTAATTTAGAAATTTCTTTGACCATTAGAAAGCTACATTCTTTCCGAGTGACATAAGCTATATTTTATCGTGATATTCCCATGGGAACGAGTACCATGCGGGTAAAACCGCGAGAATCCGCATGTTATTATTAAATTTATTGCTTGTTAAGTACATAATGTATCAAAAATTCAAACGCAGATACAGATTAAAAATAAGGTCCTGTAGTTTATTTACAAACTAACCTTAGTAAAATATAGTTCCTGTTGCAGTAGTAGTAGATAAAAGACCAACCTACTATATTTTACTGAGGTTATAGTTTGTAAATAAACTACACGACCTTAGCTTCAATCTGTACGATTGTAGATACATTAATACTTAGCGAGCAATAAATTTGATTGAGGGCGCCCCACTTGTCGGCTCTACTCGCCTTTACTTAGAAACTGTAATTTTATGATCAAATTTTTTATGTTTTCCGAGTCACACGTCTATACACATGCGAGACCTTCATAGAATTCCAGATCAAAGGTCGCGAGAACCAGTGTAAGTAAAAAAAGGTAATGAAATAAAACAAAAAGCTCCATATTGTAAAAACTTATTATGTTTATGCAACAAGAATTGTTTTTTTTTACATAACACACATTACAATATAAATCACAAAGGAGAATGCCTACTAGGTATATAATACCTACCTACCATAGAAAAAGGAAATGTCTCAAAAAAAAAAACATTATTAAGTAATAAAATAATAAACAGTTTGAATCGAGATCTTTACTGGCAAGCATATTTTTTATATATTTAGAATATAGCGAAGCGACATCTAGTGGTAAAAAAATATACTTACTTTTAAAGTGCTAGAATGAATGTAAGTTCGACAACAACTTTACAGCAAAATGACATTAAAAAAACACGTTATATATAAGTATCCAGTTTTTGGCAACCGGAACAGAAAAAGTTGTCGCACTATAATTTCGATTTTGCCAGTGGCCTAATTAACGTCTTTTTCAAAACTTAAACTGTCGTTGACGTTTGAAACTGTTCTTCAAAATAAAAAGAGCACATAAAAATAGTTTTCGTACGAGTCTTTAAATTTTCCTTTCGCATTGTTCCAGCCATATTTTTCTTTTTTTGTTATTTTTAGGCAACCTAAAACAAGAAAAACAGTTTAAAATTAATACACTCAATTTACACTTGAAATTTGAAAACATCGATAATTCGATAAGAAAAATGCTATAAGGGCAACTCTAGCGCAAAACAAACAGATTTATATTTTCTTGAAATACACCAACAAAACTCACTAAAATAAGTATTAAGCTACATTTGGTATGAATTCTAAGTAATCTATTCACAGGAAAACCAAAACACAAGGCATTTATTGTATTGTTTTGGTGTTTTTGCAAAATAAATAGTACGTACCGGTGTAATGTAATGTTTGGACGATTTTCACTTTTTTTGATGCCACAAACTACCACACTGCAATTAGACATGTTCCTTGTTGATTTCTCTCACTTATTAATACCTTTTATTCACATGAAAGTCTCAAATTAAAAGACTTTTATCACAAAACACTGCAAATACAACTCGCGTTGACAGCTCACATACCGAGAAACCTAAATGGCGACCGGCTTCAATCATGCATTACGATGACGTCACGTTTCAATGTTGCCAAAAAATAGGTCGAATAAATATATTGCTGTCTCTTTTTACATGAAGTATTGGAGGTAAGATAGAACGAGATGGCTACAGGTTTATGAGTACAATGTCGATTTAGCTCATATTTGTATAACCGATAGTTCATATAGATCAATATGCCATCTCCATAGGATTCAGTACTCAGAGTTTAAAATAGCGAATTTGTTTTTCATGACGTACAAAAAACAAAAAACAAGCACAAGTAGTCAAAATATATTTATCTCTTCCTAACAACAGGCATTTCCGCATATCTATCTCTTTTTCACCAAAAATAATGTTAGTCAGAGACATATATACACAAACCCTCACTGTCAAAAAGAGATAACAATTATTGCAAGCACTGTCTTATGTGTAAGTTTTCTGTCTCTTTCATGCGTTCACAAAACTTTACAAGCTTACTCGCTCATGCATGTCGAACTGGCAACAGCGCAAAAGTCATCACTAATTATTTAATTTTTAATTTAAATTCATAATTTCAATAATTACGTATGAAATGAATCAATTTTCTTGTCTTTTAAAGATCCGACATAGATTTTGCAACTTCTCTTAACACAGGAAGGCATTAAGTTTATTATTTGAGGCGAATCGAAAAATTGTTACAGCGCGTTGCCACGACAAGGGTCTGTGTGTGACTGAGTAAACTTCGGGCAATTACCTTACTTTTTCGTCGCCACTTTTTAGTTCAGATAACGTATCTACATATAAAATATCATTGATTTAAATAAAACTTTTCTACTCGAATGTACCAATTGTATGGCATATTGAATCAAAGGCTTATTTCTCGGAAATTCGCTGTGTTATACTCGTTATCAGATTTTTTCCCGTGTTCGCTATGGTAGTAGTAAATATTGGCATGCTCAGTTTGGTGACAGGTGCCCTGGATCATGCTGTACTGGGTGTGGCGCTGCTGGAACGATGCCTAAATGTATGAACACAATCTAAACCTAGGATTTCTCTGGAATAGTTAATGCTGCGAGAGTGGTTTATTTTTTTCCCTTTATAGGAAGATAAAAGAATGCGCAAATGCTATTTAATACATCAATTAAAGGCGTTAGAGCAAAAAAAATTTTTTTTGAGGTTATAATTTTTCGATGCCTATAAAATCATTATTCCATGATGAAATGTAGAAATTCAATTTTTTCCGTACCCTATGATGAAGGAACTAAATATACAGGCACACTGTTTTCAGTAAAAAAATCGAATTGCTGAGATTCGGCCGTGGCGCTGCTGGGACGACGTCGTCCCAGCAGCGCCCCAAGTGACCTACGATTACTCCTGAATCTGTCGACATTTACAGGTGGACATTAGCTTATGTGAAATGGAAAAAAAGGAAAAAATATGTGTCTTATTAGATTTATTATAGCTTTTGTAATTAATGAGAAATAGCGGGGCGCTGCCAGGACGACGTCGTTCCAGCAGCGCCACAGAAATCCCCGTATATCCTCGGATCCAGTGGGGGGAAAAAATCAATCGTATTTTTTCCCGACTGGTAAAAAATTGGCCTGCATGGTGTATTTTTTTCAAGCAAATCGGAGACCGTGGCGCTGCTGGAACGATGGACACGGTTAGGACCTCCCACTTAATGTAATAATGCGTTTAAAAAGTAGATGTATGGTTTCAATATTTATTCGGGTCATCTGCATATAGAGACACACACATTGACACCCTAAAGTTGAGCTCGAAAGACAAGGAAAAATTAGATTACTCAATTTCAGTATGCATTTAAATGTGATACTTATAGTATTTATCATATTGTACAAAATTGTATCTTAGATTTCCCGTTTGAGATTAACTCTAGCTAGGGTGCCAATAGTAGTATTGGTGCCAACAATAAGCGCAGCTTACCCTATATCGCTTATACTAGCGGATCCTCGCGGTTTCACTCGCGTGGTACCCCTTCTCGTGGGGATAAAAATAGCCTATGTCTCGGGAAGAATGTAGCTTTCTAATGGTGAATGAATTTTCTAAATCGGTCCAGTAGTTTCGGAGCCTATTCGATGCAAACAAACAAAAAATCAATCCTCAATTTTCCTCTTTATAATATTATAGTATAGATAAATTAAAAACAATATGTTTCCAAATGTGAACCTTGAGGTACGCCTGTCCGGCCCTTCACAGTTTCACTTATAAATGCCAACGGGAGTTCGCGTCGCTCGCTTCACATCGCTTTTAGCATACGAAAGTTTATGATCGTTAAATGGTTGGAATAGTGGAAATTCTGCGCCAAATCAGGCGTACCTCAAGGATAACATTTGGAAACATTTTGTTATTAATTTTTGTAAACGATGTTTTCTTTCGTAAGTTTTCGAATGTATGTGTCCCTTATTGCAGACGCCTTGAAAAATATCGAACAATCTACAATAGCAAGGATTCAAAACTGCAAGCTCAAATTTTGATATACTGACTCTATCTCCTTCCTCAACGACTTTGTGATTTAGGTATGAGTGAGTTGGACAGTCAATGGCAGCCATACACGCTACGGTCCACTGGAGAGGTCTACCTGTGCAGGTAGACCACAATGCGCGTGGGAAAATACCTGTGCAGTTTTTCGAACCTGGTTAACCCCAAGCCCCCGTTGGCTCGGGCGCTTTTTGGACGATATAACGCGCTTTTTTTAACACTAAGGCGTCCATCACACTGCCTCCGGTTTCCGCACTACACCGGACGGAGTTGCGCGGCGTAATTTGCCATACACTGCGGGTTTTGTATGCCATAGTTAAGAAGCGCACTACCACAAACCGGAGCGGTGAGCGGTGCAGTGTGGGAACCGCCCATTAATAGAATTCCTGACGCAAAAAAGCGCCCGCGTGTAAACAGTCAGGCGGAAAGTCTTCGGTCAACAATAACACCTAGTTTGTTGATCGAAGCGGAAGGTCATAAATGTTCTATTTCAAAGCGTTAGAAAAAACGCGCGTTAAAGCGTTCATAAAGCGCCCTTGACGCGCTTGTTGACGCTTCCAAGTGCGCCGGGGTAGCTTACCCACCACCATTATAGATGTATTATGCCCATATAAAGACAAAATATGGGCTTCAAATGTTAAATGAAGCCCATGTCCACACACAACCATATTTTTAGGCGGTACAGGGGCTGGGGGTAGTTGTAAAACAACCGTTTAAAACTGTAAACAACCGTTTAAAACTCGAAAACAACCGTTTTAATCGTATAATACCCGACTGCGCCGAAAAAAGGAGTTGTTTTAAACGGTTGAATACCCGACTGCGCCGAAAAAAGGAGTTGTTTTATACGGTTGTATACGTAAACGTATGAAGTTCATATCATACCTATAAAGTTACGCGGTAGCCCCCCTGGAGACTGTACGTACAGTCGCCAGCACGTCAGGTTACTACAAACTGTCAAATTTCTTTAATTTAAATTCAACCTTATATCCAATAGATAGAGTTCAGTTTCAATTAATAAATTTTGACATTTTGTAGTAACCCGACGTGCTGGCGACCGTACATGGCCAGTTTCACACAGAGCGCGAAGAGCATGTGTATTTGGCTCCACTGACCTCTATTAAAATAGAGATCAGGTGGCCTACCACAAGCTCTTATAGCAGTTATTTTTAAGTTGAGAGAGTGAGACGCCGCTCTACACGCCGTATAGCGGCGTCTCACTCTCAACTTAAAAATAACTGCTATAAGAGCTTGTGGTAGGCACCCAGGGGGCTACCGCGTAACTTTATGGGTATGAACTTCATACGTTTTTGGGTACTTTAAGTCAATTTTATAATGACAGTTGAAGCCCATACTCACTCACACTTGATTGAGGTAGAGAGAGCGCAGCGTGCAATTCTCAAGACCGCCGCCTGCCTTCCGTTCCGGTTCCCAACAACAGAAGTCTATGACATTTGGGACGTCCTCTCAGTAAGGAAATTATTTATACTGAGACTCTTGCTCCGAAAACATCTGGAGCTGCCATATGTTTTGGAACTTGCTGACAAAAGGAGGAAATATAAGGTTTGCACAATGTCGACAGTGTCCACAAGTCTAGCACAGAGACAGTACTACTTCTTGGGTGATTACATGTATAATAAAGCCAACGCTCTTTTAGGCTTTTATCACCTACCCCTTTCAAAATGTAAAACTACATTAACTAGCTGGCTGAAGTCACTTACTTACGCAGAACTAGAAACCATGATTATACCGGTTTCCTGAACGAAAGTGTAGGTATAGAGAGCTGAAACTCAAAACTGGGACTGGGTTAAATTAAATTAGAATAAACTATTACAAAAACTATCTTTAGTTTCAGTTGATTGATAAGTACTTAAATATTATTTTTATTTTTTAAATTAAGATTGAGGTTTACATAATTTTATTTATTGCAAAACCATATAAGTATGTATTGTATTTTAATTGTGCACATAATATATACATGTAATGTAGGTACCTATAAAAAAATAAAATTGTTTTCTTAATTTTATTCATAATGCCTGTCTTTAAAACTTCTTTAACTATATTTTATCTACTGTTTTTTTTATGTGTTATCGTTAAAATATTACGTTTAAAAAGACCAATAACAAAATGTAATTTTCACTGATCCCTGGGGTGGGACCGGTGGCCTAATAGCTCAGGTAGTGATACCTATGTTAGGCACCAATTCCTCACATAAATCAGGTATTTTATGTGGGTCTATTTTTAGTTAAGGCTTGAAATATTGTAAATTACCTGTCTTGTAGAGGAAAAATAAAGAACTTTTTTATTATTATATTATTATTTTTATTATACCAATATCCATATTTCTTAGCCGGTAGCCCGGCTCTTCCTTGTTTTGTGACGTCGCTCGGGTATAACGATAACTAGCTAGCAACGTTCAACAGAACAAAGCAGCAAAAATCTATCAAGATAAGGAATTCAAATGACAGTTGAAGCCCATACCCTTATCCATATTTCTAAGCCGGCCCCAGTGATTTGTGGCTCTGTGATTCTGTGTTGTCTAGCTTTAGTTATTGTTCTGAGGTGTTGTCTGTCATTGGCCGTGTTCCGTTTTGAGTCAATAGTACTGGGGGCTTACCACAAGCTCTTATAGCAGTTATTTTTAAGCCTTAAAAAAAACTGCCCTGCTTATCGGTACCATGAACCATAACAATAGCAGCGCTGTTAGTCCTAGACGTTCACCGGTCAAACAGCGTTGCTAAACGTACCATGAGCTCACTTTAGCACGCCAGCAGGCCTGCCAAACTGTCATAATTAGCAGTTTTTAAAAAGTTGGTCTCAAGCAGCTTTATAAAGCCTGCTAAGGGTGGTATTCCACTTATCTCAAATATTTGATCAAAGAAATTGGACGAGGATGATTAAAGATCTTTGATAAGTGGAATACCACTGATAATTTTGTTCGTTATTAAATGAATGATCAAGCAATTCTGTGGTTTTTGGAAGACGAAAGCTTTCCGCAATAGAAAGAAAAAAGCGTGGCGTAAACTAATACGAGAACAAAGCAATCCATTGGAAGTTTACGACAAAATGGATTTTATTCGGAGGTTTTGGTTTTGGTTTCGGGGCCCTTTAGACCTCTGATGCCCCCTGATTCACGAACCACCGGAAACAGCATCTGATTTGAATTCTGTGTTTTGTCTTTGCCTATTCTATAGTGAGTGACAGAGACAGTGCATACATTCCGCTGTCGGCGTTTCCAACGGTTTGTGAATCCGGGGGCTGATACTGCAGCGGCAACGAAATCTATAGATTAATCCGTTCAGGCAAGAGTGAGTGAGTTCTACCCATTCAAAAATTAAAACAAGAGTCTTACAAGATTCTTATTTTCTCGAACTTTGTAACATTTAAATTATTTATTTTAGGTATTGTCTGCTTTGTCCTTTTTTGCCACCGGCTTCTCTGAAAAACCTTTGGCTGTGGGGGACATTGGGGGCATTCCATGACACAACAAACCGTGTCAAGTAGGTTACTGCTGCATTATTGTGAAGCGTTCCGAGCGCTTTTTTCTTTAATACGAACTTGTTAGCAATGGATGAATGTATTCGGTGCATGTTTTCGCATCCCTTTCTAACTAAGCTTGAGAAGAGATCTCCACTTGAGTATCGTTCTAGAATACGGGTCTAAGTAACTGTGTTAACTTTGTTTGTTGAAATAAGCACTTTTCCAACTTGAAACCAAAGCTTCAAACACATTTGTAAAAAAAAAAAAATTGTTGCGAGTAACGTTCGGAAACTAGAAGTGAGGCTTGATTATAAAACTCTGTCAAGAATAATATTTAAAACCATTTTTTTACACTGCCGTTCAATTTTATTTCCATAAAAACATCTTGTTTTAGGTTTTCCTTTGCGTTGTTATTGTATTTTATTTATAAAATGTTACTTTAATACGAAACGGTATTTACCGGTAAAAATCATATTTAGTTTTCGAACGCAAACAACATATTGGCTCGACAGGCCAGAGACAATCATTCAATAGCAACAGCAGTGCAGCAGGCCTGCTAAAAGACTGCTAATTTTGGCTTATGGTACGATTAGCAAGAAGTTTATTTTAAACCTTGCAATAAAACTGCCCTGCATTTGTTCTGTTTGCTAAGAGCTTGTGGTAGGCCACCTGGGGGCTTACCACAAGCTCTTATAGCAGTTATTTTTAAGCCTTAAAAAAAACTGCCCTGCTTATCGGTACCATGAACCATAACAATAGCAGCGCTGTTAGTCCTAGACGTTCACCGGTCAAACAGCGTTGCTAAACGTACCATGAGCTCACTTTAGCACGCCAGCAGGCCTGCCAAACTGTCATAATTAGCAGTTTTTAAAAAGTTGGTCTCAAGCAGCTTTATAAAGCCTGCTAAGGGTGGTATTCCACTTATCTCAAATATTTGATCAAAGAAATTGGACGAGGACGATTAAAGATCTTTGATAAGTGGAATACCACTGATAATTTTGTTCGTTATTAAATGAATGATCAAGCAATTCTGTGGTTTTTGGAAGACGAAAGCTTTCCGCAATAGAAAGAAAAAAGCGTGGCGTAAACTAATACGAGAACAAAGCAATCCATTGGAAGTTTACGACAAAATGGATTTTATTCGGAGGTTTTGGTTTTGGTTTCGGGGCCCTTTAGACCTCTGATGCCCCCTGATTCACGAACCACCGGAAACAGCATCTGATTTGAATTCTGTGTTTTGTCTTTGCCTATTCTATAGTGAGTGACAGAGACAGTGCATACATTCCGCTGTCGGCGTTTCCAACGGTTTGTGAATCCGGGGGCTGATACTGCAGCGGCAACGAAATCTATAGATTAATCCGTTCAGGCAAGAGTGAGTGAGTTCTACCCATTCAAAAATTAAAACAAGAGTCTTACAAGATTCTTATTTTCTCGAACTTTGTAACATTTAAATTATTTATTTTAGGTATTGTCTGCTTTGTCCTTTTTTGCCACCGGCTTCTCTGAAAAACCTTTGGCTGTGGGGGACATTGGGGGCATTCCATGACACAACAAACCGTGTCAAGTAGGTTACTGCTGCATTATTGTGAAGCGTTCCGAGCGCTTTTTTCTTTAATACGAACTTGTTAGCAATGGATGAATGTATTCGGTGCATGTTTTCGCATCCCTTTCTAACTAAGCTTGAGAAGAGATCTCCACTTGAGTATCGTTCTAGAATACGGGTCTAAGTAACTGTGTTAACTTTGTTTGTTGAAATAAGCACTTTTCCAACTTGAAACCAAAGCTTCAAACACATTTGTAAAAAAAAAAAATTTGTTGCGAGTAACGTTCGGAAACTAGAAGTGAGGCTTGATTATAAAACTCTGTCAAGAATAATATTTAAAACCATTTTTTTACACTGCCGTTCAATTTTATTTCCATAAAAACATCTTGTTTTAGGTTTTCCTTTGCGTTGTTATTGTATTTTATTTATAAAATGTTACTTTAATACGAAACGGTATTTACCGGTAAAAATCATATTTAGTTTTCGAACGCAAACAACATTTTGGCTCGACAGGCCAGAGACAATCATTCAATAGCAACAGCAGTGCAGCAGGCCTGCTAAAAGACTGCTAATTTTGGCTTATGGTACGATTAGCAAGAAGTTTATTTTAAACCTTGCAATAAAACTGCCCTGCATTTGTTCTGTTTGCTAAGAGCTTGTGGTAGGCCACCTGTTGGCGCTGTGAGCGCTAAAAGCTGTTCCGATTTGATTATCGCGCTATTTGCAAGCATCGCGAGCGAGCGTTGTTTTGATTTGAATTTGTAAGTAAATAATCACCGGTTTAGTATGGATATTCGTCAATTAGTAAACGTTTTATTGGACAGCGATGATGATAGTGATCCGTGCTTAAATTTGGAGTAATGTCTCTACCCGTCGTCTCATCTTTAATAAGCACTATCATTTTTCTGGCTTTCTGCTTCGGGATAAACAAATAAAATACCTAAATAAAACCTAAAACGCAGAGATTACTCAAACAAAACCACAACAAACAATGACGTTTGACAACAAAGCGTCAAATATGACAGCCCGCTCACAGTGCTAACGCTTGAGAACGATATCACCGTGATCGCAAAATGGCGGCGGTAGTGACGTCATCCGTGACGTAATTACTGCTTTCGTTGTCGCCAGCGATGCCAACCGTACGGTAATTACCGTATTTGTACGGTATTTTTAAGGCTTGTACGGTAATCTATCGTGGTACGAAAACCGTACGGTAATTTCAAAAGCATTGGGAAATTTCGACAAAACGTACGGTAATTTTATAAAGTGGCTTAATTTAAAGTAATCCCTGCAAAAAATATCGATACCTGAGTACATAATTTAGTACTCGATACTTACTTTTGAGCCTGCACTCGAAATACTACAACAAAAAATTTCGAAAACAAAGAATCGAATCCTAGGGGGGGGGGGGGTGCAAAGCGACTTTTCATACAACCATCCTGTACGGTAATTGTACGGTAATTTAGGGGTGCATTTTACGGTAATTCTGACAACACAGGTTAGCAACGCTGGTTGTCGCGCTCACAACAAATCGGAACGATGTGTGAGCGCGATATCAGTGATATTATCGCTGTTGGCCCAAAACGGAACGTAGCCATTGCTTGCACTTGTCACTTGTTTTGTGCTTGTTTGTCAGCCGAGTTGTTTGTCTTTGTCTGTCATTTTTTTTGTGGTCGTCGCGTGCTGTCGAAAAATTTATAATATCAAAAATTTGTTACAGTTATTAAAATTTGGAGTGAATCGATAAATCCGTGGTGAAATAAACAGATTTCTTTTTGTCAAATAACGTCTATCGTAACAAAGTTTAAGGTAAGTTGTTTGAAGAAAAGAAAAGTCATTGAAAAATGGCGTCTCGAGTTTCTCTAATCGTTTATTCTTTGTAGATGCCGAATATAAAGCTCCAATCTTCTGACAATGAAGTATTCGCAGTGGATATCGAAATTGCCAAATGTTCAGTTACCATCAAAACTATGCTAGAAGATCTTGGGGTTGACGATGAAGAAGAAGAAGTAGTCCCGCTTCCTAACGTCAACTCTGCGATCCTCAAAAAAGTTATTCAGTGGGCGACGTATCACAAGGACGATCCACCATTGCCAGAAGACGATGAAAATAAAGAAAAAAGAACGGATGATATTTCATCATGGGATGCCGATTTTCTGAAAGTAGACCAAGGAACTCTATTTGAACTCATATTAGCTGCTAATTACTTAGACATCAAGGGTCTGTTGGATGTAACCTGTAAGACAGTAGCCAACATGATCAAAGGTAAGACTCCAGACGAGATCCGCAAAACTTTCAACATTAAAAATGACTTCACAGCAGCTGAAGAAGACCAAGTTCGCAAAGAAAATGAATGGTGTGAGGAAAAGTAAAGAGATGTATTTTAAAATAAGAGCTAATCTTACAAATTGTATAGCAAGTGATTCTTTCAGTTCTACACATTTGTTAGCAACCATTGTTTGTAAGGAATTAGAATAAAACAATGAATACAATGATTTAAAGTTGTAATCTAGTTGTAAATCTAATATTTAAGTTTTTCTGCAAGCTGTCCACAACTGCATACCTAGTTAAAATATAATCTTGTGTATGTGTTAACAGGCAATAATATTATTCCCCAGATATCTTACATACTTTGTAATTTTTACACCTCTCTGCATGTGTAGCATGGTTTACTCAAGAAGAGTTTTATCTACCCCGTAATATCATTAACAGTCGAACAATAGATTTGTATATGATGAAATGTTTCGATATAGACAAACCCTTTCTCCAGTTCATCATGCTACCTATTACACTCGCTGATACTTGTCACATAAATAATGGTGCAGATTTGTGATAGTAAATTTAATATTCCGACAACAACAACATTACAGAATCAACACAAGTTGATACAGAGACTCGAGTTACCTAATTGAGTTGTAACATATCTGGCCATTTTTGTATTTATATCATGCGGTTACATTACAGGAGTGTTATTTAATTTCTCATAATAAGTGTTTGTGTTAAGAATGACTGTGTTACTAAATTTTTGTGTGAATCCATCCAATTCTTTTAGATACTGTGGAGTTGTCAAATATTATCACATAACCCAATGTAGGCTTTGCTTGAATACCTACTGAAATTTATTAAATTAATCTTCATAAGAAGTTGTATTTTATTATAATTGAAACCAAGTTTACTGATTGTAACAGAGTTTATGATAGTGATGGGCCAACTCGGATAAAAGTGACTCAGATTAAAATACACATCACATGACTCAAGTTGACTACATGGAATGTAATGAAAATATAGTTTATGAAATAAGTATTATTTTACAAAGTCCACCACTTTACATGTACAGTCGCGAGCACGTCAGGTTACTACAAACTATCAAATTTCTTTAAATATCGACCTTATATCCAACAGATAGAGTTCAGTTTCAATTGATAAAGGAGAGTGGGCAAAAAACTGGAGCTTGGACCAAGAAAAAAAACTGGCGGCCACTTCTAGAAGTAGCCTTTATTTAATGGTAGTGATATGTGCTTACATTTTTTAAAAACCTTACTTCGCTGCCATGGATAGTTTCAGAGTTACGACTTTTTTAAATATTTTAAGTTTCACTAAAAATACGTTAAAAATGATAGAAATACATTGTTTTAACACATTTTTTTGTGTTTATATGTGGACTTATGTAACTCAAGGTGCGATCACATTCGTCTGACGTCACGTGTTCGGTTTTCATAGTAAGTGTATGCACCAGAAGCACACTTATATACGTCCATATAGATATGGCGTGTTATCACGTGGCATTAGACAGATGTGACCGCACCCTTAAGATTTCTTATAAGTTCACTCATCCAAGTTCACATAATACAGGCTTCTGCCATTTTTTTGTTGTTTGAATTAGATACGGCCATCGGTTCTCCGCGCTATGTGTCCCGACCACTGCCACTTCAACTGAGCAATCCTTCGAGCGATGTCGGTCGTTTTAGTTCTCCTGCGGATCTCATCATTTCTGATTCGATCGAGCAGAGAAATACCAAGCATCGCTCTCTCCATTGCTCGCTGGGTGACCTTGAGCCTTCTTATGAGACCCATAGTAAAAGACCACGTCTCGCTTCCAAAGTCATAACTGGCAACACACACTGGTCAAAGACCTTAGTCTTGAGACATTGAGGTATTTTGGACGCGAATATATGCTGGAGCTTCCCATACGCTGCCCATCCGAGCTGGATTCGACGAGAGATCTCTTTCTCAAAGTTGGACTTACCTAATTGGATTGTCTGTCCCCGGTCGATATAGTGGTCAACAACTTCGAGTGTAATGTTCTCAAAATTAACTGGAGCGGATGCAACATGGGCATTGGACATGATTTTCGTCTTATCCATGTTCATCTTCAGACCCACGCTTTGGGAAGCATTGCTGAGATCTTCGAGCATTGTGTTCAGGTCTTCCAAGGTCTCAGCCATGAGAACTAAATCATCGGCAAACCGCAGGTATGTTAAGTACTCGCCATTGATGTTGATGCCGAATCCTTTCCAGTCCAGTAGTTTAAAAATATCCTCCAACGCAGCTGTGAAAAGTTTAAGAGAAATGACGTCTCCCTGTCTCACACCTCGCTGTAGTTGGATAGTATTAGAGCTCTGGTTCTATAATCGGACCGACACATGGTGGGGTTTTGGTATAAGTACCTCGGCACCTCGATGTACCTGTAGTCTATTTGGCACCTCTGGAGAGGCTGCAGCACGGTCTAGGTCTCGTTCGAATCAAAGGCTTTCTCATAGTCCACGAATGCCACACAATGTGGCAAGTTATATTCTTCGGTCTTCTGTATAACTTGTAGCAGCGTATGAATGTGGTCTATGGTACTATAGCCTTTTCGGAACCCGGCTTGTTCGGGAGGTTGGAAGTCGTCGCACCTGCGAGCGAGACGATTCGTAATGACTCTCGAAAACAGCTTGTAGATATGGCTCAGAAGCGAGATGGGTCGGTAGTTCTTCAAGAGAGTCTTATCACCCTTCTTGAAGAACAGCATCACATCGCTTCTGCCCCATGCCTTTTGCGTTTTGCCCTCGAAGATGACAGAGTTGAAGAGCTTCTGGAGGACCTTAAGTATCGGCTTACCGCCCGCTCTCAGAAGTTCTGTTGTGATTCCGTCATCACCCGGCGCCTTGTTGTTTTTGAGCTGCTTGAGAGCCATTCTAATCTCGTACAGGCTGACGTCCGGGTTATCTTCGTTATAGTGTCGGGTAAGCTTGGCTCTAGGTTCTGTAGCCTTACTTTCAACAGGTGTTTGCGTGGAGTACAACTGTCCATAGAAACTCTCAATCTCCCTCAGGATTTTATATCATGAACAAAATAAAAATATTTTTAATAAAAAAAACTTTACATTATCTTCTTTACTATCCATATCGGAGAGTTATACCCATAAGAAAAAATGAAGCACATATTCATAACTTTCATTTAGAATTAGATTCTTTAGTGGCCGCACACTTTTATTTTTCAACCTTTGGTCTAGAGGTGCCCAGTCTTCTTTGACATTTTGTAGTAGTAGTCGTCTTAACTGTAGTAGGTGAAAAAGCAACTGCCTAATGGTCGTATAAAGCCCCCAGTACAGGATGGCGGATCATGTTGGCCGACCATGATGGGCCATCGTGTACCTACAGGGCCGGTTTGCGTGTGATTGCCGTCTGCGAGCAACGCAAACCGGCCTACACGATGGCCCAGCATGATCGGCCATCGGCTGTACTAGGGGCTTTACACGATTCACTTCTGCCTTTCAATTTGGATGAAGCAACCAAATTGAACAATGTAAACGTAAAAGTGAATCATTCAATGGCAATGTTCAACCACATTCAAGCGCGTTGAAAGAATTTCGATAGTTCACACTTTTAGAGCCTGCGCGCACTTGTGATTTTTAATGGACCGATAGTTTAGTTGGAATCATAAGACGATAGGACGATCGTGATCAAACTGTCGGCCGATAGTTGTATTGAGAGCCTGCGCGCACTTGTGATTTTTAGTCGACCGATAGGATAGTTTGGCGATAGTTTAGTTGAATGCAGTGCGTGCTCATTACCGACCGGCCGGTTTGATCATACAAGTATCGGAAGTGCGCACACTCACGTACAGTGCCATACTGAATGCGCAGTCGACCGATAGTTGGGCGATAGTTTAGTTGAATGCAGTGCGCGCGCTAACAGTCCTTCATACACATTAAGTATATGCGTTATTTTGAAAGTTGTAGGTTTTCAAGATAACGCACTGAGACGTCCTGCAGTAGGTACGTGATTGATTTGTTATAGCGAAGCGATGCAAACGTTATAAAACTAAGAAGGGGTTTGGGATTAGGATATTTCTTGTAGTATACATAATTAAAGTTATTTTAGGGAGTTCACTGAAATCAAAGCAGGAATAAAACAGTATGAATATAATTAGGTAGCGTAAACTTTTAATTATAAATCAAGTAATACTTAGATACGTATCTTTTACAGTAGTATAAGAATCCGGTATAAATAAATTATCTATGCAAGTGAGAATAGGGCTGTTGAACCTTCCTAGATAGGAACCGCAACTGGCGGCGCCAACTATCAGACCGGTCATGAATACCACAGCGACGAGAGCAATCAGTGCGCAGTGGCATTTCTTCTGCTTCATTAATATATCCTTACAAATACATAAGAAGTCGTACACCGACCTGCAAGCAGAGATGTATTTTCTCTTCAAGACGGACCACTTAAAAGGGCGAACATGTGACATCATCCCCGTCACGATTTACGTACAGCGGACAATGCCAGCGGGCATGTTATTCTAACGAATTTTCCGCGCTACCACGGTACAGCGCGCTGTACCACCGAGGCGTGGTAGCGGTACCTAGCTACACCTTTACCTACTAGAAACCGGTCGAATAAGGAATTAACATGACACCTGCCTGCCCCCTGATTCACAAGTAGGTAATAATAAATTTTGTATAGGTTCTATCTTCAAAACCATGCTTTTTCCGTAATTAAGTGAATAATCAAAGTTGTGGGAAATTTAAAGCTTTACATGCTTCTTCTTAGAAGTAATGTTGCTATTGTCGCTAAAGGAGCCCACAGAAGGTCAGGTCGCCTGTCTGCCTAGACCGGATCGGCCGTCTGACGTAGCGGTACGACTCGTACCTACGACGTACGACGACGATGGAGGTCTCGTCGTACGAGACCTCCATCGGCCACACACTAGACCGGCATTGCCTGTCGGCAATATAATTTTACGAAACTGTGAGTGTGTGGCCGATTGCGGCCAACTGACAGGCTGTTGCCGACAGGCGAACTGACCATCTGTGGGGCGCTTAAGACTCACCGTTTACGAGTTTCGAGCGAGAAACTGAAAACTTTAACCCCCCTACCCTACCTACAGGGGGGTCCTTGCAGCGCGTGCAATCGAATGGAATTTATTTGACTTTGCTCAGGAGACCTACCCCTACACAATCTTAAAACTATTGGAACACTTAGGTACTTACATACAGGTTAGTTTAGTTCCCCTATTTGCCGTTTTTTGATATTGGTATGTTGGATACTGGTCACAATTGAAAATGATCAGCGAAAGCAAAGTTAAAAAACCCCATAATGGGGGGATTATTTATGCTTATTATATGGAACTTCCTCATTTCTGAACTTAGAAGTATGAAAAATGCCGTAGGTATGATGGATACAGTCACGATTGAAAATGATCTGCGTAGCGAAGTATCTAAGTTAACAAATGTTTGTCCAAGAAGACTGATGGTGCTAATTGCACAAGCAAAAATAAGCTAGCTACAATAGTTTTCTTTCAGCACTGTTTACCTGCAACACCTTGTGTTGTCACATAACAATTTATCAGTCTCATCTAAAAGTCTTTGAAGTTGTTGTTGAGCCAACGTGATTACTGGACATTTCTTGTGCAAAATATTTGCTATTGCTCCATCGGGATCAATCTCACAACTGCATCCTGCTGCGCTGTTCATATTATTATATACCTCGTTTCTATCACCACTCCTAGGTGATATCTCCGATACTTCTATATTTGTTTCTATTCGAGGACTCTCAGCTTCCGTGGCTTGTGAATCTCTACAACTTTTCTTGTAACTTTTCCTTGAATAACGATAAATGTCTTGAATCTGGTAATCATCCGTTGACATAGTTAAATAGATACTAAAATACAATGAAAACTGTGGACAGGACAAACTTGTTTGGTAAAAGTAGGTATTGTACCAATTTAATAAACTATTATTTGGTAAAAGTTGAGTGAAGTTGATTGATAGTAAAAATGACATAATTTTCAAAATACTCTCGATGGAACTTCACCAAGCAAAGAATATATATAGTACCGGAAACTAGCACCCCAAGTGAAAGGGAATTTTCTGTAACTAAAATAGTACCTACTCCCTGAAAAGCGATCTAGGTTGAGGTCATTCCTATCTAGCCGAAAAAGAAGTCCACTACTGGCAAAGGTCGTCTTCCTCACAAGGATTTCAACTTTTGTCGGTTTTCCACGACCTTAGGTAATCTGATCTGTCCAACTTGCCTATATTTCAGTCTCCGAGAGCATAGCCACCACAATTTTATTGGTATTTGTGTCTCGGCTCCTTATGCATTTTTTTTTTTTTTTTTTTTTTTTTTTTTTTTTTATATTAAAAAGGGGCAAACGAGCAGACGAGCCACGTGATGGGACTCTGATAAGACTGATATTGAGCGCCCACGTTTCAGTTCTATATTTGTTTGTCATAACTGGACCGTGTATCGTAAGTGCACTTACGAATTGGTACAACACGACATGATTTTTTGCTTCTCACTTCACTGCACTGCTGAGATAACACTTTTACTCTAGACCTCCATTTAGCCAGGTGGCAAAGAAAAAGTTTTAGATGGAGCGATTTTATCCAAAAAGAGCCTATTCACTGAGCTGGATTCAAAATTGCACCTTGAAGAGATTCGGTTGGGTTCCGAAATACTGTATGCCGTCAGGATATTCCACTTCTTTGTTGAGCGCAAGATGAAGGAGAACTTAAAGCGATATCGGCTCCGTGGGTAGGTATGTTTGGAATGTCAACCAAGTAGGGATGGTAACTTGCGATACGTCTAGTGACCCGATGGTAGAAAAGAGACGGTTGTATGAGGTTATGCAGCTCAAAGGTAGACTCACCAAAGTAGAGTATGTAGAATACCGACAGACAAGCGACTTCACGATATGGTGACTCGAGCTATGTAGGTTTTTACCCAACTTATGGTCGCCGATTAGTCGACTGGCTCTGCGTTTCAGAGTAGAGAGCAGGGAATATATATTTGACTGAGCCATCGCAGAGATGACTTCAATACTCCATGCATGATCGGACTTCAGCGTTTTAGAGTGCAAGAAGCTGTCCAAGCGTGAAGTATCGTTTCAAAACTGTTCAGGATGCCCTAGCTTTTTTGCTGCAATTCGCGTCTTCGACTCGAATGCTAGCCCGAGCGCTGTAATAAATTGATGTACACGCTGTTAGTGGCTGATGCCTAGTCCTTTTAGGTCCAGAAACTTTAAGACTTTCAGTGACAGTCGTCAAAGGGTTAAGTTGATGGTGAAATAGGTTTTCTGTTTGCTAAACAAGCGATTTTTTGCGTTTTTGTATAAAATTAGATTTATTAAAAAAACTGAAATAAGTCACGCCGCCGGCGTGACGCGCCGCCGGCGTGACGCGCCGCCGCCGGGCTATATTCCCTGGCACGCCCGCCGCCGCCGGGAAATTGAGGGGCGGGCGGCCGGCGCCCATGTCTAAGGGGGATGAAAAGCAGAGTGTATTACTCGGCCGCAAAATTATTTTCACCTCGGGCGGCGTATATTGGTGTGAGTCAGAATGACGGGTGAGTCCCTCGCTGCGTTCAGGATTCTACTTTAGAATCCTTCACTGCGCTCTGGATTAAAAATAGCGCCCTCGCCGTAAATATATTATTTTGCTCACTTGTAATATTATCTACTATTACATGTGAATTGTTTTAATAATGAATTCCTATCTCCATACAAAATCAGTTGAAATTTTTCTAACTGCTGCACCCCCTTTGCGACACCCTAACCAAGCGGGCCACTCAAAAGCAAAAGATAACTGGGTTCTGAGGTTCAAAAATAATAAATTTACATTTTTATCATTCACAGGTATATATTTCTTTCATTTATGTAGGTATATAATTCTCTAATAAAATATTTTAATTATATTTTATAGTGAATATGTGACGCATTACAATTAGCTAAATAGATATACTTAGCATGCATAAAAATCTAAATGTACGTATTTATCGAGCAAAAAAATTCTTATATTAAGTTTAGCATTTTACGTAAGATGTTCTTATACTAATCTTTACAATCCCTGCATTTAATTATTGAGTAAGTAGATAAACTTTATATTGATTTGATATACGTTCTTGCCAAGCTTGACACACACATCACCCACGTACATGGGCTAACCAAATCACCAAGGGGCGTCGTGGTCTAAATAAACAACTTTTTATTTCGATGCTCGAGCCGGCTCGAGGCATGAAGCCAGATTAAAGTTTTCAATAGGTCAATGAATAATCAGAAAGCATGCAGGGAATGTGGAAATAAAAAATAACACATTACGGAAGACACTAAGCTATAGTATAACAGACAAATATCTATACTTAAGTACTAATAATTATAAAGCTAAAGAGTTTGTTTGGTTGAACCTTCAATCAACAATAACAATTTGTTGATTGAAGGGTTGAACGCGCTTATCTCGGGAACTACTGGACCAATTTTTAGACTCTTTGACCATTAGAAAGCTACAGTCTTCCCGAGTGACATAGGCTATACTTTCTCCAGATATTCCCACGGGAACAGGTACCACACGGGCAAAACCGCGAGGATCCACTAGTATTCTGATATAAATAGGCAATGTAAATAATTTTACGAGCGTGCGCAGACAGAGAGCAGTCCCGAGTTCCGCGTTCAGAGTTCAGAGTACTAAGCTGCGTTCTAACGAATATACTGAGTTTGGTACGATAACGCACACAGCAGGCTGTCAGAAAAGGAAAGGCAGTAGGAAAATATTGACGATTCATAAGTACATGCTTATTATGTCTATGTGAATAAATAAATATTTGATTGATAGATTGATTGATCAGACCGCGGCGTTCAAAGTGGAACTCGGCGTTCTAAGAGTTCATTTGCCACCGAGATAGAGAACGCCGCGTTCACCGCGATGTCTGAAATTGCAAATACAGAAAAACTTATTGAATTGGTTAGAGAAAGGAGATTATAGTATGATTTAAGTCATGTACGTCATGTAAAATACAGCCAGCCTTTCTTTTGCTGAAATAGACTTCCTCCAGTTGCATTTTGCTTTTCGATATAACATTTTTTCTGGCCAACGAAAGCTGTCCACGAGAAAAGGCGGCAATTTTAAAAACCCTGTAAATGGTAGCCCTAAATATACTCTGGAAAACTATTTTGATACTTGATGTTTATTTTATTGGGTTATTAGAAAATAACGAAATAAATTAACTACATAATAACATGGTAATATACAAAAGCAATGCTTCTTTTTCGGAAGATGAACTTTCTAGCGACATGTTTTAGGTACAAAGACACGGACGAAAATAGAACGCAAGAAGTTTAACGCCACTTGTGTGCGTTGGAACTCTCGAGCGGTCAAAACGCAGAACTCTGAACACGGAACTCTGAACTTAAATCTTATCAATCTTATCATATAACACAGTATAAATTTTTTATAAAAACTCAAAATATACCAATAAGGTATTTAAGTAAATTACACGTTTCTAAAAAATATTACTTATAATATAAGACTTTTGGCATAAGTAGTGTATAAGAATAAGAAAAAGTTTATCAATTCCAAAAAATAATAGGTTAAGTTTGTATGTAAGTAGTAGGTGACATTTATCATATTAGTAGGGTAGGTGACATTTATCATGTAGTAATAGGTGACATTTATCATATAAACACATCTTACATTTCTGCGCGAAATGTTGATTTAATTAAATAATACACTTTTTTACGGAAATATTACGCGCTTTATTACACTTTCGGTTATTTGTGTTTTTAAAGGATTTCTAGATTTTCCGACGTTTCGGCACCTTTCCAGCCTTTAGGCGCATTTGTTCCAATTCGCGATTGGTCCAATTCACATTATTCTCAGTTGGTCCAATTAGCAGTTGACCTAATTCGCAGTTGGCCTAATTCGCAGTCGGTCCAATGGGCGATTTTCTGAAAGCTCAGTCACTAGATGGCGCTGTCCCACCTATGCAGTAAGAAGGAACGGAACGTTATAAATTTTACTTTGACGCGACTTTTTTACGTAAAACGGAACGTCAGACAGATGTTATTTATTTACCTAAATCTTTAAATTTACCTATTTCGTTTCTGTTCCTCACAGTAGTACTTATTTAATATATTATTGGTTTCCTTTGGGTTTTTAAAAAGTAATTAATTTAAATATGTTTCATACCAAAATATACCATAGACATGTACATACTTAATCAACGCCATCTAGTGAAGCAATTGGAAGCTTTTTTTTTTTAAATGGCCTCTCAGAAAATCGCTCATTCGCAGTTGGCCTAATTCGCAGTAGGTACAATTCGCCTTTGGGTCAATTCGCAGTTGGTTCAATTCGCGTTTGGTCCAATTCGCGGTTGGCCCAATATAAAGTGTATTGTGATAAGGTAGAAAGAAATATAACCATGCATATTTGATCAAACGTATGATAGATAATTATAATAAATTATATAAATATACACTTTTTGCCTACCGGGCGGGACCTAAGCCACGTTATAGATTCCGTTCTATAACTTGGGAAACATTATCCATCTTGGCCTAGCCGCGAATTGGACCAACTGCGAATTGTACAAACTGCGAATTGGACGAACTGCGAATTGGACAAACTGAGAATTTGACCAATTGCGAATTGGACTAAGTGCGAATTGGTAATTTTTTTGAACATTGGACCAATTGCGAATTGGACCAAATGCGCCTAAAGGCTTTCCAGGGGCCGTGGTTTCCGTGTCCACCAAAATAGTGTTTTATTTAAATATCCTAAGAGCCAAGAATATTTTAGATTTCATAATCTCATTATAATTATTATGCACCATGTATTTATTGTGAATATAAGTAGAGTTTGGCACAGCATGTTGGCTTAATCATCCAAATATATTATAGTGGTGCTTGTCCTGCCCCCTGCCCCTGATTCACGAACCGTCGGAAACGCTCCCGACAGCGGAATGCATGCCCTGTCTCTGTCACTCACTATAGAATAGACCAAGACAAAGCACAGAATTCGAATCCGATTCCGTTTTCGATGGTTTGTGAATCAGGGGGCTGATCTTTATTATCCAGTACCTAACATGTAAAAAGGTAAACAATATACACTTCATTTCAGCTAGGATACGAATATATAAGCAGCACTTTCATGGAGAATCACACAATAAACATACTAGGTATATCACTATAATATTGAGAAAAATCAACCAAAAACGAATCTTACAATCCATACCTACTTTGTGCTATTACATGATGCATTTCCAAAGGTAACAACTACAAACTGCAACTTGATATTATACTTGTCACTAGTTGTCACATAATTATATATGTAACAGAAAGGTTTTGAATTTGGTAAGCTAAAAGAACTATAAAATTCTGGTCTTGATAAACAATTTAATTAGGAATCAATAGGCCTAAACATTATATTTTCTATCACATTTAGTTTGGTGCTTTAGGGACTTATAGACCCTAGCTATATAATTTAACTTAGTAACTTGTACAGTACAGGTAGATATGCTGTATTATGATTGTATTAAAATCTTACCCTGTTAAATAAAAATTCATCACATAAGCACTAAACATTGATCCTTGGGATCTTAAGATCCATGCAATAATTTACTTTGTTGTTGAATTTATTAAGTAAATAATTAAAGAGAATTGTTTTAGTTTTTGTATGCTAGATAAGAACATAATCACTGATTAGCAGTTAAACTTATATCAACCTGAGATCAAATAAATCCTTTATAATTAAAATTTTTCAAACTGTGCTTTCAGTCAATGTAGTAACGAAACACTGTACTTACTTCATATTAAAAACTTAAATCATGCTATTTTGGTAAAATTTACAACAAGTATTTACTTCATTTATGTAGTGTAAATAAAGAACATTGCACATCCAAACAGTGGACTGCTCTGTAAATAAAACTATTTGCAACTAAATAATGAAAAACACATAAGTTATAAATCATTTAAGTCTATAGGTAGGTAATTGAAAAAACCATTTCAACAACATAAATAATAATATAAAATGTAAAATACAAAATAAAAATATGTATGCTTCAACAATGAAATTATCACAATGAAAATTACAACAAAGTCACATTAGTTTAGATGTATAATAATATATTCATACACAGATGCACATTGACTAACATGAATTATTTTTAAGTCAGTTTTATAATGATTAATTAGAATTGTCCATTCTTTCTTTGAGACGAAAATATATTTTCAGAGTTGGTCTTAATATTGTAAAAAGCATTACTAATAATACCAATACTAGAGATGTGTATCTCAGAATTTCATCACCAACAGTAGAAAACCACTGTGAAAATAATCCCAGGCATATGGTGATAATACCTAGTGTGAAAGTCATAAGTCCAACTGAAGCATGCAATAGTTTTGTATAGATGGGTGCAAGGTAGTATTTTAATTTTAAACTGTATAATGCACCTAATCCTCCCGACATGGTTATCATCGCAAATATTAAAGATGCCAAGCCAAATTTGGCATGAAGAGTTTGAAAATGGGATTTTTGATTTACTATCTTATGTATCAAAATTACCAAAAACCCTATCAGTATTACTGTACCACCAAGAAGCTGCAGGAGCCAATGCCGAGCACTCCTCAGACGAATAGGCATCCACTCTGTGGCCATATCCCCTGGGGTAATAGAATTGATGGCTGTAGTCATTATGAAGATCCACTGAAAAATAAGACGGTAGCAATATCATGTATTGTGTACAAATTACAATCAGAGTATACAAATTAATGTCTCTTAAACAATTTTTCTCTCTTTAGTACCTACTGGATTAGTGAAATTTATTTTCCTTAGGTAGTTAAAAGTAAGTATTTATTGGAAAGTATGCAATTAAAACGAAATACTTAATATAAGTTAAAAAGTATTGCCACCTTGCAAAGAAAAATATAGGCCTTACCCCAAGAGCCATTAAAGTCGGATGAAATGCAAACAGTGACGCTTCATTTTTAAAACAACAGTAGATGATTATCCCGATAAATATAAGAGCGCAAAAGTTGCTGGTAATATTAAGATAACTCGGATTTGAGTTACTATTGGTGGACACGAGTCGCGAGGTTTCATTGTCTCCATCTTTTTGAGGCATCTCTGCTAAATTAGTAGAATTATCTCCGTCAGACTCCATATATTAACTTGCAAAACAAGTTTATAGATGTGATTTTCTATATTTTATGCTCCTACTATGTCACTAAACAAACTAAAAATAAAATCGATAGATAGAAGAGAAACCAGAGAAACGCTGTACACAACACAAATTCTCTGACACTCACCTGACACCACAGAACACTTTACTCCTAGCGGAGCCTGACACTGACAGACTGACAGTGACAGACTGACCTGACAGCTGACTGCCAGTGACAGTAAAACAAAGATTGTGACAAAGAGTAAAATAATCAAGTGTGCGTTCCGTCCACAAATTATATAGACTAGTGTTCCGTCGCTTCAATCGAGTGCACTCGAGCGCACTTCGGGGCGCGCTCTAGCCATAAAGCTCGACTTAATACTGAGGTAACTGGAGAGTGCAGGTGGCCTACCACAAGCTCTTATAGCAGTTATTTTTAAGTTGAGAGAGTGAGACGCCGCTATACGGCGTGTAGAGCGGCGTCTCACTATCTCAAATTAAAAATAACTGCTATAAGAGCTTGTGGTAGGCCACCAGTACGAACAATTTTTTGTCCACCACAAATTACACAGTGGTTGTCTTCCGTCTCACCAACACTTTAAAAAAATACGTATGGTCATATGAGACAACTGACAGCCACTACATACATAAATGTAAAATTTGCTGTAGACACTTTTTTATTCAGGGTGAGAGCTAACAATTTTTTGTCCACCACAAATTACACAGTGGCAGTCTTCCGTCTCACCTACACTTTAAAAAAATACGTATGGTCATATGAGACAACTGACAGCCACTACATACATAAATGTAAAATTTGCTGGAGACACTTTTTTATTCAGGGTGAGAGCTCCAGTTACCTCGGTATTAAGTCGAGCTTCATGGCTCTAGCCGTTCCGTGGCTCGGTGAAATTTTACTCTGACAGCTGTCAGAGTGTAGTTTCACCCGTTCTGTGGCTCGACTGCGTTCCGTCGTTTTGGTTGAAAAACAACCGGTTGTTTGGTTGCTGCACTCTGAGCCACAGAACGGGTGAAACCATAGTGAAACTACACTCTGACAGCTGTCAGAGTAAAATTTCACCGAGCCACGGAACGGCTATAGCGCGCCCCGGAGTGCGCTCGAGTGCACTCGATCGAAGTGACGGAACGCACGCCAGAGTGCAGCAACCAAACAACCGGTTGTTTTTCACTCTGACAGCTATTTGACGTTTGAACAATGAAAAGTGTCAAAGTTTGAATGACGTCTCGAAAAATTTTTACTTTATCGCCGTAATTACTACAGGAGGATTAAAGTCAAAATGTTGCAGAAATAGCTATAAAACTCGAGAAAAAGTAATACATTTTCATTGAAATTACTGTCAAAGGCGTGAAGGTGGTTCTTGCGGTGGTGTATTGTCCTCCCACTGTTGATTACTTTTCTGACCTTGAGTCTGTTCTTGAACCTCTATGCTCAGAGTACGGACATCATATAATTATGGGTGACTTCAACACTGATTTGTCGTGTACCTCCCCTCAGTCCATAAAACTTTCCAACATTGTCAAGTCTGTCAATCTCTCTGTCCTACCTCTAGAGCCCACGCATCACAATCCCTCTTCTCGCGACACTTGGCTTGACTTAATCATAGCATCTCCTGATAAAGTTCTTGACCATGGACAATTGCCTGCACCTGCCTTTTCTAAACATGACCTCATCTTTATTAAATACCGTCTAAAACCCCCTAAGCTCAAACCGCCAACTGTGTGGATGCGCAATTTTGCGCGGCTTAACCTCGACAACTTAAGAGAGGATGCCAGCATGCTCGATTTTGACGCCATCTATGAGACCCCGTCTATTGACGATAAAGTGGATATGCTGAACCAGTATTTAATGCGTTTTTAAACAGGGTTTTTGACACCCACGCACCATTAAAAGCTGTCCGAGTGAAACGACCTCCCGCTCCCTAGATTAGCCACGGTGTTCGCAAGGCTATGACCCGTCGAGACCGTGCCTTTCGTAAATATAAGAAGGATAGATCAGAGGCTAACTGGTCATTATACAATACTGCACGCAACAGGTGCAACAGAATGGTAAGAGCATCTAAGCGCAAATACTTTCTTGAAAACATCACAGATTGTTCTCTTGCCAATACTTGGAAATTTCCTCACTCTCTCGGCATTGGCAAATCTCCTACGTGCTCTAAATCCTTTCCCTTTTCTCCAGATGAGTTTAATGATCATTTCTCTTCCACTCCCTCTCTTGACACTTCCATTAAATCCTATACCATATCTCAAATCACTTCGAACGTTATTCAGCATTCACAATCCTTTTCATTTACTCCAGTGACGGCTGACGATATCAATAGGATAATTTCATCTGTCAAATCCAAAGCCGTTGGGTGCGATGGAATTAGCAGAAGAATGATTGTCTGTGTCCTGGAACAAATCCTTCCTATTTTAGTCCACATTATTAACTATTCCTTCCAGACTGGGCAATTTCCTCTTCTCTGGCGCCCAGCCCCTAAAGCCCAGGTTACTCCCTTACCCAAAAATTCCTCCCCTCAACTTTTAAGTAGGTAATTTCAGACCTATTTCCATCCTCCCTTTCCATTCCAAAATCCTTGAAGGTGCAGCGCATAGACAACTTTCTTCCTTCGTCTTTCCAATCTCTTCTTGTGACAAGACAGTCTTTTCCAACTGTCTTGTCACATCCCTTCAATCAGGTTTCCGTCCTGGACACAGCACCACTACAGCGCTTCTTAACGTCGTTGAGGACGTAAGACTGGGAATGGAGAGTCAGCTGGTCACGATCTTATTTCTCATTGACTTTTCAAACGCTTTCAACATGGTCGATCATGACATCTTGCTAGCCATTCTCAAATCTTCGAATTTCTCCTCATTGTCGCTGGAGTGGTTCTCTTATTATCTTTGTGGTCGCCAGCAGGTGGTCCGTGTGAGCTCCAACGTATCTCGCTGGACCAGTCTCTCTGCCGGTGTACCTCAAGGGGGCATTCTCTCCCCTCTTCTATTTTCCCTTTTTATCAACTCCCTCTCCTAGGCTGCTCTTATCATTTTTACGCTGACGACCTACAAATTTATGTGCAAGCACCAGCTGATGATGTTGACTCCGTTATCTCTCACTTAAATGATGTCTTAAAAACTATTAGCACCTCAGGTCCACGGAGTTCGGCATCGCCGTGAACCCGGCGAAATGCCAAGCGATAGTTGTCGGCGGCTCTAAACAGCTGATTAAAATTGACACCGATTTAATCCAGCCTGTTTTGCTGGACAACAAAGTTATACCTTTTTGCTCCAGTGTTAAAAATCTCGGCCTTCACATAGACCCTTTGCTTAGATGGACAACGCAAGTTGCCGAGGTGAGTCGTGCAGTTACATATTCTCTGCGCTTCTTAAGCCGCTTCAAAAATTTCCTTCCTATTAAAATTAAGATAACTCTTGTCACATCTCTTATTTTTCCTCTCATTGATTATGCTGATGTCTGTTACTCTAACCTAAATGAGGATCTTCTCAACAAGCTAGACCGGCTCATAAATTATGCTATCCGTTTTATTTTCTGTCTTCGCAAGTTCGATCACGTCTCTTCCTACCGGTCGCAGCTTAAATGGCTTCCCATCCCATTCGTCAGCGTAGACAGCTAAGGTTGTTCGTAACTATTTTTTAAGAGATAAATAAGGCTATAATATGTTATCCTTAAAAGATAGACATATGCCATCGCGGACTTTTTTGTAGATCTATAGAAGAGGAATATCCCAACATGCATTATTTTTTTAAACTTCGAAAGGATTAGGCAGCGTTTTTGCTGAAAGCTCCCGGGCGGCTTGCCGTTTGCCGGTACTTTCGACAATTATCGTTATATTTCTACCAATTTACACAAAACTTTCATAAATTAAATATTAAACCCTTCCTGAAGAACCACGCTACCTATTAGTGAAAACCGCATGAAAATCTGTTTCGTAGTTTTAAAGATTTAAGCATATATAGGGACAGACAGACGGGAAGCGACTTTGTTTTATACTATGTAAAGTACGTTTTTTAATTCGGTGCAAAAAAAAAAGAAAACAGTATTACCATATTAAAACTCTATATTCACATTCTGTAGAATTCTTTATTTGTGAACGACATTGCCGTTAATTCAAAGCATGCTTTGACTGGATAGATATTTGTTTAACATCACTACATAGTATAAAACAAAGTCGCTTTCTCTGTCCCTATGTCCCTTTGTATGCTTAAATCTTTGAAACTACGCAACGGATTTGGATGCGTTTTTTTTTAATAAATAGAGTGATTCAAGAGGAAGGTTTATATGTACTTTTTATCCCGATATTCCCACGGGAACGGGAACCACGCGGGTGAAACCGCGGGCGGCCGCTAGTTATTAATAAAAGTAAAAAAATGGAAATTACTCTTACGTACACAACAAAATAATTTTTCGAAGGGATGTTAGATGGATATTTTTTTCACGTACTGGCAACACGCAGGCACAAAATATTTGTGACGCAGGGGTGACAAACACAGAACTCTGTTCAGCCGGCCTAGCATGAGCGGCTTATAACGCGCGATATGATATGGTACGGAATGTCGTCTTGCTTACACCTTATAGCCGCTACACACGCTCCTATCCGACCGCCGATTTGGTCTGCTCCAGACCAAATCTGGACGTGTGTAGCGTTGTCGTCCGACCATAATTATTATTATTCGTGTTTGACGCGGTCGGCCGGATTTGGTTCGCACGAACTTCACTTCCTTCCAAATCGGAACGTGTGTAGGCTTCCGACCGGACCACCTTGGCAGTGTTGACAATTTTGGAGGTTTCCCCTAGATTTAGGGAGAAAATATGTAAAAGCGGAAATATTTAAAGCAGGTAAATTACGTTTAAGGGATTTTCAGAGGATTCAATTTAATGCTCGTTCATGAGTTTTACGTAGGACTGAACGAACGAAAGGTTTAAATATGGCCATTTATGAAAAGATTCTATTTATCTATTTGTTTTTTAGAATATTTTGTTTAAAAACTAGCAATTTATCGTAAAACTAAATATATATAAAAAGGGCATAACACCTTATCAATAAGTGCTGCTTTTAGTAAATATTTAGCATGTTTAGTATTATAATGAAAATAACAGAAAATTAAAAAATTATGAAATTGTTTTTTTATAGTAATAAAACATTAAAAACCGATAATATTTTTCTTTTTAATTTATTTATTGCAAGCAAATTGATGTTTTCAGTATTTATAAATAATAATAATATTGGGAGATTAGCAGTGGCTGGCAACACTGCAACAACGGCTAGAGGTCGGCCAGACCAAATCGGAATGTGTGTAGCGCCGACCGACTTGGTCTGGCAGATTTGGTTTGAACGTGTGTAGGCGCGGATCAGATCTGCAGTGAAGTTCGCTCGCACCAAATCGGCGGTCGGATAGGAGCGTGTGTAGCGGCTATCAGTGGGATAAGCAAGACAACTTGCCGTACCATATCATATCGCGCGTTATAAGCCGCTCATGCTAGGCCGGCTGTGGTGACAAACCTACTTTAACATATGTGTGATTATTTGATTGATTTTGATTTGTATTTTGTTTATTTTACGTGGGCTCCTATCTGCTTCGCGTACAGTGCTTCTTTTACATTATTTTGTAGATTTCTTCTTGTTTCTGTTATTGATTTTGTTTATTGTTAAGTTTGAACCGTTGTTACTTGTTACTATTGTGTCTGTACTATTACTATCTAACCCATTTTGCATTATTTTATGCGCTTTACCCCAGTATATAGTTTTTTTAAGAAGATTTTAACAAAATCTGTAAAACCAAAACCTCAAAATAAATTTGGTTTAAAAGAGACATGAAGAAAAAGGTTTACGACACCCTGTTGCCAAAGTCAAATGTGAAAGTGACATTTTTTTTTGCACCGAATTATTAAACGTACTTTAGTGACTTAGGATTAAAATACACAACCATATGTTTTTCATTGCCGTCATCTCGGAACGGAAAAAAACGGTCCGGAATGGGGAAAAGTAAAATGACAGACGGTAAAATTCAGTGTGGTGCACAAGCGCCCATATGTTTTTCATAGCTGCCATATCGGTCCGTAAAAAACCGGACCGCCGGATCAGTAAAATTCAGTGTAGTGCACAAATGCCCTAAAGGTTCGCGCACATTATGTCGGGGCGCAGCGGGCCGGGCCGCAGCGCAAAAATCCGTCCAAATCGCTCGTATGTATTTTATATGAACTATCGCACACTATGCCGGGCGCAGCGGGTCGCATAATCCGCCGCGGATTTTGTTGCGTGCGTGCGATGCGATGCGGCCCGCCCCGCCCCGCTGCGCCCCGACACAGTTTGCTATAGCAAGCGGATTTTTCTCGTACTACTCGGTCAGATAACATGACACCTACAAATTATACCCGTCTCTTTCACTCGATTCTGTCATGCCCGGAGAGTGAGAGGGACGGGTATAACCGGCAGTAGTAGAAGAAATTGGATGTTTGAATTTGGTTGTACTCAAAATCCGTCAATGCGCTGTGGCCCAGCCCGTCACTAATGTGCTATACTCAAATCCGTCAATGCGATGCGCTGCGGCCCGCTCCGCTGCGCCCCGGCATAATGTGGGCGCTCCTTAAGGGCATTTGTGCACTACCACTGAATTTTACCGATCCGGAAAAAAACGGATGCTTGTATTTAATTAATAACTATTATAAATGATTAATTATTAAAATACAAGCATCCGTTTTTTACCGGATCGGTAAAATTCAGTGTAGTGCACTAAGGCCGTTTGTGCACTACCACTGAATTTTACCGATCCGGAAAAAAACGGATGCTTGTATTTAATTAATTACTAATATAAATGATTAATTATTAAAATACAAGCATCCGTTTTTTTCCGGATCGGTAAAATTCAGTGGTAGTGCACAAACGCCCTAAGTGCACAAGCCAATCATCCGTGTTTTTCATGCCACGCCGGTCCGTAAAAAAAAAACGGACCGCCGGATCGGTAAAATTCAGTGTAGTGCACAATTGCCCTAACATGTTCGGACTTGTTTTGTTTATAGAAAAATTAATAGTCGTCGTTGATTGGTTATTTCTTTGAATCAGCTGAATGAAAATTCAACCAATTAGATTGTGGTGTTCGAAGTGCAATTAGATCCTGCCATTGGCTGTTATAATTATTTTATACTTATCTTGATACTGATTGGGTAAGAACTGCACGGCAATCTGCAGCATGCAGCATCTGCTTTGTCTTTGTTTGTCTTGACCATGAAGTTTGACTTAATACTCTGAGGTAACTGGAGCTCTCACCCTGAATAAAAAAGTGTCGCCAGCAAATTTGACATTTATGTATGTAGTGGCTGTCAGCTGTCTCATATGACCATACGTATTTTTTTAAAGTGTAGGTGAGACGGAAGACAGCCACTGTGTTATTTGTGGTATTCAAAAAATTTTTCGTACTGCACTCTCCAGTTACCTCAGTATTAAGTCGAGCTTCATGGTCTTGACCATAGATCTATGGTCTTGACCAAGTCTTGACAAGTTGTCTGTCCTGTCATTGTCAAATACAATAAAATTTCTTCATTCATTCAATATCAAATCAAATCGCAACGCAAATCACATTTCGTTTTGATTGTGGTGCACTGCGCTAGTCTCTATATAATTAATTTGTGATTGTGATTTGTGACTGCGCGGTCGCGGCGGAACGGCGAACGCGCAATAAAAATATCTTGTGGATTGTCTTAAATCTGGTATTACCGTATTAAAGTAGTGTTGTTTGTGTGTGATTACAAAGTGTTTTGTCTTAGTGCGAATAAATTGCTAATCCCACGAAGAAGTGAGTTGAGAGCTCATGAGATGATTCGATGTGCGAAATGGTAAATATTATGTGCAAGTTCTTTTTTGAGATAGATAATTTATTTATTTATGTAGGTAATAACAATAACTTAAATTCCAATTTTCTACCAGGCGTTATTGTTTGGTAATAGTTGAATCTTATTTGAAATCTCACGTTTATTTGTTTGGTTTGAAATTGTTCATTAATTTTTTTTCATTGATCATTATCCTTTGAATAGGTACGACTTTGGGTCGAAGTTGTTAATGTAATTTACAGGGTTCGAAAATATCGGATATTTATAGTAAATATCAAAATATCGGATATTTTGGATATATATCCGATATATATAAAAAATGTGATAATATCCGTTTTGTATGACAGACATATTTCTGATTTTATATTATTTTTATGCATTCACAATGCAATTTTGTAAGTATAGGAAAAATGTGATAGTAAAAAACCACGAACCCTATAAGTAGCTTTCACACTAGTTTTTTACTATCACATTTTTCCTATACTTAAAAAATTGCATTGTGAATGCATAAAAATACTATAAAATCTCAATATGGCTGTTTCATCTTAATCGATTGTCAAACATTTGTAAAAATGTTTCTTTTGGATGCGAGGATTTCCTCACATTGATGAAGCAACGCTGGCCTACAGCGTAACAAGTGATAGCAAAATTCGACAAGTCATGAAAGCCTTTCCGTAGCTTAGTTGGTCAGAGCATGGGGCCGGATTCTCGGAGGCGCGGGTTCGAATCCCGCCTGAAAGCTACTTATAGGGTTCGTGTTTTTTTACTATCACATTTTTCCTAGACATATTTCTATTTGGGTAGTAATTAAACCGCCTTCTTTTTAATAGCAGTATGTGCCTTAAAAAATCTGCATTGCATTCTAAATTACTAAGTCAGCCGCTACTAATGCGCGTCTGAATAATACTGTCTTGGCCACTAGTTATCTTCTATGTGAGCCACTATAAATCTAACTCATCATGGTGGTTATTATTTAGCATCTAAATTTGTAACACACATTCAAATAGTAAACTTCTAAAATATTAATTATATGACACTAAAATAATAACTCTATTAGCTTCTAATTTTGTCTTCATATATCCTGTCAAATGTCATGAGATGCGAAAGTGCTCTTGAAGTTTAAATAAATATTACGTAAAATCAGTGAAAGTGTTGTGTAAAAATATGTGCATAGTGAAGAAAACCCTATTATAACTATGTAGCAGTGTTATTAACATAAAAAACAATTGTTTTATAGTGATATTTATGTAAAACTTTAAATAAGTGACATTTGCCAACTAGGAATTATTCTACTACCCCCCATAAAATTAGTCCTTAAACACAGACTAGATAATTTTGTTGGTCATAGACAATTAGTGTGACCATCTCAAAATTTCTAAATCACCCAAAAAATGCACCTTACCGGAAATGGCCCTCCAGGATTCCCGTAAAGAGACTACTACTGGGAATAATTCAGTTAACCCAACATCAAATAAAAATAATCACCAACCAAGGAGTCTATTTATTATTATTATTATTTGAATATAAGGGGCTATGCATCTCCCGTAAGAGATGTAGTCACTGCGACCTAAAAGATCTATTGTGACTCGCCACCTGGTTAAAGTAACTCTTTTAGCCTGGAGGCTTCTAGGAAGTCTAGAATACTCCTAGCTTTGAGAGTTTTAATCTCCTCCGGGCGCATAATGTGTCGACCCAGATGGATACTGCGTTTGTGGATAAGGGGCCCGCAGTCACACAGAAGGTGCCTGGGTGTCTCCCTCTCCTGTTTACAGTAGCGGCAAACATCAGTGTCACTCAATTTCATGTGAAATTGGTGCCTGTTTAGTTTGCAGTGGCCGGTTAAGGCGCGGACTATCGCACAGATGTTCGTCCTGCTAAGCTCCAGGAGTTCGGCAGTTCGGCTTTGCGTTGTATCAACCAGTACTTTTTTGATTGGCCAAATAGGTTGCCCTTGAGAAGTTGCATGGCATGGTTCTTTGAGATACCACAGAAGGGTTCTGGTCCTATCTGATGGCCTTGAGCTCCAGTCCTTGCAAGTTCATCGGCTTTTTCGTTGCCGATGATTCCCGAATGACCTGGTACCCATTTCAGAATAACTTTATTCCTTTGGCCCAGGTCATTCAGTTTGTTTACGCAGTCTTTTACCAATTTCGAATTAATGACATTCGAGTTTAAGGCGTTAAGAGCTGCCTGGCTATCTGAGAAAATCAGAATTGATTGGTTTATGTAGTTTCGTTGACGGTTGGCTTCCGCACATTCTACGTGGCATATTTTCCTAAATTCATGCTCTTGCTGAATTTCGGACTGACGCCAAATATCCCACATCCTACATTGTCACCCATTTTGGAGCCATCTGTAAACCAGATCAGGCTACCAGCCTTGCAGGAAATGAGGTTGTCTGACCAATCCTCTCTGCTTGGCAGCTCCACTGAGTAGTTCCTTGTGAAATTACATTGTGGAAGCATGACATCTGTAGTCATTGCAAGTTGGTCGTGTTCAAGCACTGATTCATGTAGAGATCTCAGTGCTTGAGAGTGCCAGTTTACTTTTCCAGTGCTGTTTGTTCTATACATGCCAGCTTTCGCCTCCTTCATAATAAATAAGTGAAGTGGCGGTAGGTTCAGCAGGGCATTTAGAGCAGCTCCTGGGGTAGTAGACATGGCCCCTGTAGCTATAAGGCATGCTAGTCTTTGCAAACTATTAAGTTTGTTGATGATTGTCACTTGGGTTGTTTTCCTCCACCATACTACGCAGGCATACGTTATTATCGGCCTGACTATAGCGGTATACATCCACAGGGCTATTTTAGGGTTTAGGCCCCATTTCGTCCCTGCTAAGCGACAACATATTCCTAAAGCTATTTTAGCCTTTTGGATCACATTGTTAATGTGAGCATTCCAAGTCAGTTTCTGGTCGATAATTACGCCCAAGTATTTGACTTCATTGGAAAATGGTATGGGAGTCCCCTTTATGATGGGCGTTGCAAGTTTATCCAACTTTCGCCTTCTTGTAAAGGGGACTATTGTAGTCTTGCTCGGGTTGACCGATAAGTTGTTCTCTGTGCACCATTTGTTAATGGTGTTTAGAGATCTTTGTAGTATAGATGATACCGTGCTTTGACAGGGGCCGATAACACAAGCCACCACATCATCAGCATAGCTCTGTACATCTAAATCTCTATTAGAGGCTTCAACCAGCAATTGGTCAACAACAAGCAGCCATAGAAGTGGCGATAAAACGCCTCCTTGTGGGCAGCCTTTAGTTGTTTTGAAGCTCTTTGTGGTTCCGTGTAAAGTTACACTGATAGTTCTATTAAGAAGCATAGATTCGATCCAACGGGTAGTTGTTTCGTCAATCCCTTTCGCCCTCATTCCTTTGGAGAGGGCGTCTATGGTGACGTTATCGAATGCTCCTTCAATATCAAGGAAAGCACATAGGGCTATCTGTTTGTCTTCCAAAGCCCTTTCGATCCTGTCTGTTAGTTCTAGCAGAGCAGTTTCTGTGGATTTTCCTTTTTGGTAAGCGTGTTGCTTCGGATGCAGGGGATTTTCCCGTAGAGGTCCATCCCTGATGCATTCGTCAATAACCTTTTCCATGCTCTTGAGTAGGAAGGAGGTGAGGCTTATTGGTCTGAAGGACTTGCCTGCGGATAGTCCTTCTTACCAGCCTTTGGGATAAAACAGACTTTAACCATAGTCCATTTCTCTGGTATATATCCCCAGGCAAAGCTTGCTCTGAAGATTTTGATTAAGATGGGGATGAGAGTACTCTTCCCTTGCTGTAAGAGAGCTGGGAAGATATCATCCTCACCTGCGGATTTAATCGGTTTGAATGAGTCTATTGCCCATTCCACCTTGTTCGGCCTGAAGTACCTCGCTGCTCTTCTCCGGTCTTCATTGGTAGGCCTAGAGAGGCAGGTGTGAGGAGCATTCTGTCCGATGGTATTTGGTGCCATCACCGAGCCAGGGAAGTGTGTAGACGCCAAGAGTTTCAGGGTCTCTTCCGCTGTTGCGGTGAAGGTTCCATCTGGTTTCTTTAATAGTCCCAGTTGATTCGTAGGCGATTTGGATAAGACTTTGTGAATTCTGGCTCCTTGAGGGACTTTAGTAATCTCCTCGCAGAACTTCCTCCATGAAAGTCTTTTCGTCTTTCGCAGTTCTTTATTGTAGGTAGTTAAGGCTTTGCGATACCGACTCCAGTCATCCGTCGATTTAGCCTTATTAAACAACCTGCGTGATTCTTCTCTTAAAACATCGAGCTTTTTGTTCCACCATGTTACTCTTCTATCCCTAACAGTTCTTAAAGGGCAGCTCTCCTCGTAAGAGGCTGTAATGGCTTCAGTAACTTGAGCGACAGCATATTCCAATGTTTCGGGAGAACGTATGGTTTTAGGGGCATTCTGAAGCTTTTCTTGGAGCTTCTTTCTGTATAACTCCCAGTCCGTGGCTTTTGCATCCCTAAAAGTAACGGTTTCACACATGTTCGATGTGTTCAGTGCGAATTTAATAAGTCGATGATCAGACATAGATGGTTCATCACTAACATGCCAGTCGGTTATCAACCTGGCAGTATTGTTAGTAGCGAGAGTTATATCTAGAACTTCCTTCCTCGATTTAGTGACAAAGGTCGGTTTACATCCCTTATTAACTATCTGGAGGCGGTTAGTTAGTATAAAATCGTGAAGCAACTCACCTCTGTCGTTGATGTCAGTGCTGCCCCAGTTGGTGTGGTGGGCGTTGGCGTCACAACCGATAAGGAGCTCAGCGTTGTGGGCGTCGGCATATTCGACCACCTTTGCTAGCTCCTCAGATGGATCGGTTTTCGCCCCGTCCAAGTATGCAGAGCAAACGATGAGGCGTCCATTTCCGCTCTTGACATTGACGAAAGCTGCAATCAGGTCATCGTTGCAAAGGCCTGGTATGCATAAGAAATCAATATTGTTATTGAATAGTATACATGCTCTTGGCTTGACTCCGCCGATATGGTGTACGACCTTACCTGCAGAGCTCAGCCCAGACACCGTGTTGGTATTGGCCAGCCACGGTTCCTGGATAAGAGCGATGTGAAGGTTGTTTTGTGTGAAGTGATTTTCCAAAACTGCCGTAGCAGCTCTGGCGTGGTGCAGGTTTATCTGCACCACATGTGTGTTGGTGTTGCGGTGTGTTTGTGTAATGGTGTGTATGTGTTGAGTGAGTGTGTTGCGTAACTGTGGAGTGTAGGTTAAGCGGCGTTATTCGACCCGCCTTGCTTCGGGACTACAGGGCAGTCCCGAGGTTTGGAAGGTCGGCTCGCCACTTCCGACCGATTGGGACCTGTTGCCCCTTTCGGCGGTGGTGCTCCTGTGGGACGGTTCCTAGAGCCCTGGTCCCTGGGTTTAGGCGTAGCGTTTTGGCGCCTTGCCGTATTTCCAGAGACCTGGACTTTTGGCCCCGCCTTAGGAGCATGTTGAGCAGTTGGCAGAATCTTTGCGCCGGGTTGGCTAGTTTCTGCCACCTGTTTCGAATTCGCTGGCGTGTTTTCGCCGCGAATGCGGATAAAGGCTTTATGAAAGCCTAATTGCGGCCTGCAGTCTAGCTTGCGCAGGGCTACTATGGAGACATCATCGATAGCAAAGGCGGTAGTGATTCCGTCCTTTTCTTTCTTGATGCTCAGCACCTTCCACAAGCCAGTCTGCAGATCGTTTTGTTTTTCCAAGAGATTTAACGCATCCCTTGGAGTTTTAAGAACCTCATTGGTCTTAAAGTGGAGGATCCCAATCTTAGCTTTTGGTAGGTCCTTCTCGTTTATCGGCGAGAGTTCCGCCTCTGGCCAGGGCTTTAGGGTCCCCACTTTGTCTTCAAGCCACTTCAGGCTGTAGTCGTTTTTCAAGACGACTTGCAACCATCCTGGCTTGAATGTGCAGCCCTCAATTCTAATTTTGAATTGAGGTGCTTTAGGCATAGGGGCGTTAAGGATCGCCCTGAGTATGTCATTTTGAAGAAGCCCCAATTGTGCATCCGACATGGGCTCCTTGTTACGGATTCCCACGCGGATGTTGGTTAGGGCATCTTTAAATGACATTGTGCTTGTCCCAGGCGGTGGTCCAGCCTGTGCTATGGACGGCTCTACGGGGGACGTCGGGACTGACCCTGACGGTAATCCTTCGTCCACACGTGTAGCCTTTTTGGCATGGTCCTTTGGCGATTCATCCTCGGATCGAGATCGTTTTACCGGCCTCTTATCCGGGGATGAACCGGTCATTGGACCAGGACCAGTCAACGGAGCGCGCGCAGTCGCCAAGTACTCCATGACCTGCTTATAGGCCTCAATTGAGTCCATGCCGCTGGCCTTGAGACGCCTTAGACGCTTACGCGCAGCTCCCGACAGTTTACGCTTCCTAGGGCTGGTGCTAGTCTCCGGCGGCATATCCGAGTCCAGCTCATTAGGCCTCGTGCCATCGTTGGTCAGCACCAGCTCAGGAATGTTTGAATCGGTATCCAAGGTGACTTGGGAGTCGCCCTCAGATTCGAGTAAAAGAGTAGTAAGGTCGGGTATTGACCCTGTCAGACTACTCGATAGTTCTAGACGATTATCGTCATCCAGAGAAAGAAAGTTTTGGTTTTTTGTGTCCTTATCCATGCAAGTCCCACGAAAAGCAAGGGAATTAACAAGTCCACTCAAGCAGAGCTCCGCTTGCTTGAGTAAGGCAAAATTACTACCCCAGGATTGCCATCTCCCTGGGGAGACACCGTTTGGAACCAAGTACAACCCCCTTGGCCACGCATCCCTCGGCTACGGTTCGTCTCACACCTTGGATTGGGTTTTGCTAGATTATCTGCCACCACTGTAAGCAATTACTAACACTAAGGAGAGAAAATTACTTACAGTGGCGCCCAGGGTGCACCGGCCCACTCACTGTTCTTCCCAGTGCATGCGAACATGTCCTGGGACGAACAGTAGGTGAGCACGCGTGGAGGTTATCTAGCTCGCACCCCACCACCAAGGAGTCTAACACCTTCAAGAATTGAAAGAGTGAATCTGGACCCAGAGCGCCAGGATTATGATGATGCTGATGATTGGCAAACTATCCCAATCACACGCCAACACAGAGCTATTAAGGAGCCACTGGTTTTAAACAACTCAAGTCCTCAACCCCCAGCATGGCAACGTATGCCATCTAGATCTGGCAAACGTAGGAGAACGAGCGACTCTCCCCCCCGCCATGTCATCCCAACATCCAACAGATACGATTCACTGCCAACAGAGTCCACCGATGCTCAAGCGGAGCCAGTTGTCAAAAAGTACAAGCCCCCACCAATAGTTTTGTATGGGATAGAAGACGTCAATGAGCTCACCAAACTAATACAATCAGTTTGTGACCCGAAACTATTCAAAATAAGATTTGTAAACAAAAACTTGCTTCGACTACTTGTGGAATGCCCAGATACCTATACGAGCGTTATCACATTAATTAGGAATAAAGGTCTAATTGGCCACACATTCACTCAGAAAACCCAGAAGCCATATCGTGTAGTTATAAGGAAACTGCACTACAGCACACCGCACTGTGATATAGTTGAAGCTATAGAAGCTACAGGAAACAAAGTTCGGGGAGAAATTGTTAATGCCCGCTACGGCCCAGATAAAACCCCATCCTTCACATTCTTTGTTAACCTTGAACCAAACCCTAACAACATTAAGGTCAAAGATATAAAATCTATCTCTCACCAACTAGTTATAATAGAAGACCCTCATAAATCGACATCAATAGTACAATGCCAACGTTGTCAACAATACGGCCATTCTAAGAACAACTGTATGAGACCCTACCGGTGTGTGAAATGCGGGGAAGGACATAGAACTACAGATTGTCCAAAAAAGGACCGAAATACTCCTGCGAAATGCGCATTATGCACATGTGATCACCCAGCAAACTACAAAGGATGCCAAGTCTACAAGGAAATTCTTGCTAGAAAAAGTAACAAGGTTAAGCCAGCTACTCGTCCATCCAACCGAAACAACCCTAATGACATAGTCGCTAATAGTGCCTTTCCTGATCTTAATGGAGCCGCCTCATCTTTACCACAGATAACACGAGATAAGAAGACATACTCAGACGTCACCGCAAATCGGCACCTGCCAAATTCTGTCGCCGAGACCGCATATAACCCTCAACAAAGTTCCACCATAGAACAAATTCTAATAAATCAGTCTGAAAAAATAGACCAACTCATACAACAAATAGGAGTTCTATTGAACCTATTGACAGTAGTCGTCTCGAAGCTACATTCGTAGTTCCGTTGCGCATTGCGACGTGGAACATTAATGGACTCTCACCCAACCTACCAGAACTCGCAGAAATTATAAAAAACAACAAACTTGATATAGTTTTAATCTCCGAGTCTCATGCCACTAAAAACAGTAGCTACCGAATGAAGGGTTTCAAGATCTACTTTACTTCTCATCCCAATGGTAAAGCTCACGGTGGCACAGCGATAGTCATCAGATCCAATCACTCTCTTTTAGAAAAATATGCCACAGAACATATTCAGTCAACTACAATCAGATTAGAGGATCGTGCTGGGCCAATTACGATATCTGCTGTCTATTGTCCACCCAAACACAAAATCACACAATTGATGTTTAATGATTACTTCTCTCGGCTCTGAAATAAATTCATATCGGGTGGGGACTGGAATGCAAAGCACAGCTTCTGGGGCTCACGTGTCACGCTTCCAAGAGGTCGAAACTTAAAGAACTGCGCAGATACGCGCCACTTAATACCCATTTCCACAGGTCAACCTACTTACTGGCCCACTGACCCGAATAAACTACCAGACCTGGTGGACTTCTTTGTTACCAAGGGTACTAACCATCTGTATACAAACATAGAATCTAGTCTCGATGGAACATCCGATCATACTCCAGTAATCCTCACCCTGAGCACCACAGTTCTAAACGAAGTACCACAGGAATCCTTAGTAAATCGAAGAACTGACTGGGAAAGCTTTCGATCTTACCTGGATGAGAACGTTAACTTGCATATCCCTCTCAAGACCCACGATGACGTTGATGATGCCTGTGAATACATAACTAACTTGATTCAAGTATCGGCTTGGCGCAGCTCTCCATACATATGTCGATCTCGGTAATTAACACCGCAATCTGGGGAAATAAAATCAAAACTTGAGGAGAAACGAAGGCTGCGCAGGATATGGCACCAATCTCATCACCCCTTAGATAAAGCAGCGTTCAATACATCTGCAAAACAATTGAAAAAACTTCTAAGGAACTCTATAAATACCGGGCTTCGAAAAACACTTGAAAACATGTCTCCATGGGGAAAGGGTGAAAGCTCTTTATGGAAAGCGACAAAAATCACAGGCGAACCTCAGGAACACCGTCCTCCTTTAAAGGTCAGAGATTCATGGGCGAGAACGGACGCTGAGAAGGCAGAGGTGTTTGCAAATCACTTGGCAAACGTATTCAAGCCAAATGATAACGGCGTTGAAGAACAAGACATCGATAGGATTCTTCTTCAAGATCTTCAGATGTGCCTGCCGGTTAAACCCACTTCACCAAGAGAGGTCGCTGCAGAAATAAGAAAGCTTGACCGAAACAAGGCTCCAGGGTTTGATCTTATAACTGCAAATGTCTTGAAAGAAAAAGAATTACCCAAAAAGTGCATAACATTTCTTGCTACACTTTTCAATGCTATTCTCAGAACATCATATTTCCCAAAGCTATGGAAAGTGTCTCAAATTATCATGATTCACAAATTTGGAAAACCATGCCATGATGCTTCGTCTTATCGTCCGATCAGTCTCACTCCCATCATCTCAAAATTATGGTAAAAATTTTTCGTAATCCGCTTAAAAGATCATATTGACCAATGTGAAGTTATTCCTCAGCATCAGTTCGGATTTCGAAAATCTCACTCGACCATAGAGCAAATGCACAGAGTACATCATGAAATTAGTAACTGCTTTGAAAGGAAACAGTACTGTTCAGCGGCGTTTTTGGACGTACAACAGGCTTTTGACCGAGTTTGGCATAAGGGGTTATTGTGCAAAGTGAAAGAAATACTTCCACACTCTCTTTACCTAATAATAAAGTCTTACTTATCAGATCGACGATTCCAGGTTAAACAGGGAGATGCAAGATCTACTCTTCACAAAATTGAGGCGGGCGTACCTCAGGGCTCGGTCCTCGGCCCGGTACTGTACAACGTTTTTACATCAGACCTCCCAACATCCGAGGATGTGACCGTTGCGACATATGCCGACGATGTAGCATATCTCTCTAGCGACAAATCTCCAGTCGAGGCTAGCAACAAACTTCAACGCCTGCTAGATGAGACGGCAGCATGGCTACAAAAGTGGCGCATCCGAGCAAGTGCCCAAAAGTCGAACCATATCACTTTTACAATGAGAAAAGAAAATTGTCCAGCTGTCAAACTTGGCTTTGACTACCTACCCGAAACAGATTGTGTAAAATATTTAGGTTTTCATCTTGACCGAAGGCTCATGTGGAAAATCCATATTAAAAAGAAGAGAGATGAGATACATTTAAAATTTAGAAATCTTCTCTGGCTAATGGGGAGGAATGCTGTTCTTTCTGTTGACAACAAACTTATAATATACAATGCTGTTATAAAACCAATTTGGACCTATGGCCAGGGGGGTGTCACTCCGCAGTTTAGGTACGTTCGGCCGGCGCGCCTGCCGGGCAGGCGTATGGCAGAAGGATGCCGCTCGGCTCGTACGCTCCACGTTCGCGCGTAGAACGATCGATCATTTCTGTAATTTTTGTGCACCGAACAATGACTTATAAATGTTCCTATAATCCGTATATAAGATACTGTTGTGTTTACGGGTGTCTAAATAAAAGAAATAACAAAAGAAACAACAAAACCGAACCCGCAAGTCGCTCGCAACCCTAACCAGCGAGCGAGCTGTTTGAGACATTCATAGAAATAAAAACGCTCGCGCGTAGATATTGGGTACAGTTTTGCTTGCATGCGCGAACTCTAGGTTATTATAACAATAGGTAAGCGATGACAAAGCAACCGGAATTGGACTTTATTTCCACGCAGAAAGATTTATTTTTATTTGAATGAGCTTGCAGAGTGAGTCTTCTGTGCCTTAGCACTATTATTTATTCTGTGCTATGGCATTCCGCTATGGGGTACTGCCAGCAAAAGCAATATCATGTGCCTACAACGAGTACAAAATAGCATCCTACGTACTATAACAAATAGTCCCTGGTTCACTAGAAACGACGAGATTCATGAATATCTAAATGTACCCACCATACAAGCTGAAATAGAGAGGCATAGAAAGGAATATGCTAAACGTCTGATCTCGCATCCAAATTCCTTAGCTACCCAACTCCTCAAGCCTTCCAAAGCAAAGAGACTGAAAAGGAAGAATGTATTGTGAAAGGATTATAGAGGCACTGGCTTCTTTACCTTCAAGACAGTTAGTCACTCAACACATCAGCTTATAGTCTTGCGACTGATTGCCGATTAAATTTAAAAAAAAAAAAAAAAAATCTTCTAATTTTATAACTCTGTGCATTTAAAATATAACTCGTCATACATTAATTAAACGTCATATTGGTAAAAATCTTAAAATAAGTCGCCATGCTAGGGAAGGTGGGAGGGGGAGGGGAGGGTCAAGGGACTCCCCCTCTTCAAGTTCCACCTGCCCAAATGCGTAGTTTTCGAGATATGAGCGATAGAAGTTAGTATGAAGATCGTTACAAATCGCCTCAATAGGGGATTTTTGGGAGGGAGGAGGAGGGAGAAGGGGAGGTGAACCTCCTCTTCTAACCCCACCTACCAGAGTTGCGTAGTTTTAGAGTTATGAGCGATAGAAGTTTAGTATGAAAATCGCTGCCGCTTATTAGTTTCCGAGATAATCGACTTTCAAAATTCGCTTGAGAGTACGCATAAAGTCGTTTCTGGCGCTTCGCTCGCTCGGCTCGCCCGCTGGTTTCATGTCAACCTAACACGCTCGTCGCTACGCTCCTCGCACCTATCACGTGACCTACGGTCTATGGTTTCTGAGTCCCAGCCCCATAGGTGCAGAATGAAAATTACCACAATGAAAATAATAGTCTCTACACACGTTCCGATCCAACAGCCAATTTGGTCTGCTCCCAACGCAAAAAATCGAAAATATCTGCTATTGCGGAACACCTTATCCACTCGGGGCCAAATCACTGGATTGAGTTTTAGCTGAGCTGGTCAGGTTGGTAACTCGTCGGTTCATGAACCGAATGACGATCTCTGATTGGTGCAAATGGCCCGTCGCTGTCATATCGCGCACTCGCCAAATTTAAAAGAGGCTATTTTCACGATATTAGAATTATGATGTATCATTTTACGTGCTAAGTTATAATATATGATGTTGCTTATTAAAGCTTTAAATTACAGTATTTGAGGAACTTGTGTCGATGCTGTAAAACTTAAAATAATGTTAAGTTACAAAATCCGTGCCTGAGTTAGTAAATTACGTGTCAAGTTATTAATCAGAAGGACAAGTTAAAAAATTGTTGATCTTTACTTGCCGCTTTGTTTAAAATATTTAGTGGGCGTTGTAAAAAAGGTGAATTAGTTTATTAGGGGCTAATATATTTCCCCGTAGCTTGGTTATAAATAAAGAAATTTAATCATGTGGCCAATTAAAAATTCTGTGGCTGTACTTATTATTTCCCTTTCTATTTTGCATTGCATTATTTATGTAAACTGTTTGTATGAATTATACTGTTTGTATAAACAGAATAAATTATTTAAACACAAAATAATTAAAAACCAACTTTGAAACACAAAATAGAATCAATTTATATAAACTTAAATCTACCGTTGACATTCCAAATTCAATCTTTATGGGTCCTACGACAGCTTTTGACATTATTAAGGTAATAAAATCTTTGAAGAACACTAACAGTTCAGGACTTGATGGTTACACGACGTTAATTATAAAAGATGTCACACAAATAATTGCACCTGTACATTCATTTAATAAATTTGTGTATTGTGGAAGGTATCTTCCCAGAAAAGTTAAAGCAATCAATAATCAAACCTTTATATAAAAAAGGAGACCACTTTAACTTGGATGCATATAGACCAATAGCATTATTGTCTGTCTTCTCTAAAATATTTGAAAAGATTTTATACAAGTATATATATTCTTTTCTTGAAAGCAATAATATTCTTGCACCAGAGCAATACGGGTTTAGGAAGAAAAAGTCCATTAACTTAGCTATTTATAATTTCTTGCTTAAAGTTACGAATAATGTTGATAAAAGAGTTCCCACAGTCGCGCTTTATATGGTCATGACAAAGGCATTCGACTATGTAGATTTTAATATACTCTTGCAAAAGTTAAAGCAACGAAAATTGAAGTAGCTCATCATTCTCATATGAGATTGGTAAAGTTTGGGGTACCTCAAGGTAGCATATTGGGCCCTTTACTTTTCTTAGTCTACATTAATGATTTACCAGCAGCTACTGATAATCACGTTACTCTTTTTGCAGATGATAGTACGATTCTGTTTAGTGGCAACACCTTGCAAACATTAGAAACAAACATTAATACTAGTCTGTTGAATATTATAAAGTGGCTTGAATCTAATAATCTGATGGTCAATTTAGATAAAACTAAAGTAATGATTTTTCAACGTAAAGCAAATTGTGTACAACTAAACATAACATACTCTGGGAAACGAATAAATGACACAAAAACAGCAAATTTTTAGGTTTACATATTGACAATGATCTTAAATGGAATTCACATATAGAACATGTTTGTAATAAATTAAGTCAGTATTCCTACGCCCTTTATAACTTAAGTAAAATCGTGAGCACAAATGCACTGCTGACTGCGTATCACGGTTATGTCTCTTCGACTCTAAGATTCGCTGTTATATTTTGGGGTAATGCAACAAATAAACAAAAAGTTTTTAGGGCTCAAAAGCGCTGCATCAGGGCAATGCACCATTTGAAACAAACGGACTCCTGTAAACCATACTTTAAAAAACATGGACTCTTGACTTTTCCATGTCTCTATCTATTAGAATGCGCTATTTTTACTAGAGAAAACATACATATGTTTGAAACTTTCTCTCGAATTCGAAATAAAGATAAACTTCAATGAACATAAATTATAATGATAGTTTTTTTTTTGACATTTTTAAAGTTTTTGACAAATAATGTAGAATACCTAATAGATTGTATGTACTTATGTTAAAATTTATAAATTGACATTGATAAAATGTATGCAAATGTATTGAATGAAATTATTGTTATCCGAAAATTTAAATGAAAATGAATTGTAACTAGTGTTTAGTAAAATACCTGTTATAAATTTGTATTTTGTAAAGCCTACTCAACTAATTGTATGCCATAATGGCGGAAACCAGCTGAACAATGTAATTAATTTATAACAACCCCATACCTGTGTTTCACAATAAATTATTTGGAATTTGGAATTTGGAAAACCTCTTGCGTTACCGACTAACTGACAGACAACGCACAGCCAAAACTACTAGGCGCAAAAAACTGAAATTAAGCTTGTTCCTTGGGGAGTGTAGGGGGCAGTAATAGTGGATTGTACAACAAGTGCATAAAACATACCATTTTACCCGAGACGTATATATCCACCCGAGCCGTAGGCGAGGTTGGATAGTCAATTCGAGGGTAAAATGGGTTTTATGTACGAGTTATACACTCTGCTTTTCACTTCGAGTGTGAGGAAAATAAATAACAATATTGCAAAAAAGAAAAAATAAAGACTTCGCCATATTGACGTGAAGACTTTCTTTTTTCTTTTTTTTATACGTGGCATTGGCAGCACAGTGACTTTAGCATAGATCGTAGTCCATAATGCTCTTGAAATACTTATATCTTAGAAAACTCATTAATTTTGCCTAGTTTTATTAATTTAGTAATTTAACATGGATTATGTACAAATTTAAGAAACAGAATGAAATACGTTAGGTATTAATCAATTTTATTTAATGAAATTTAATTGCGTGTGTGACTGTTTACCTGACGACCTTTGTCTTAGAGTCTGAGACTTAGACGAAGATTTTACTTTATGCACTAGAGCATAAAAAGCGATTTTATGCAGCCTATACCCAACATAAACACGTACTTTATTAAACTTTTTTTTGGAAATTCCTCTCTAAAGGGAGTAAAAAAGAAGCTCCAGGCAGACGGAGTCTCGAGCGGAGCGCTAGTTTTCTTATAAATCAAATAAGTCATGGTCTACATTCGTAAACAATTAAACATTAATTATTATTATCATTTCAGCTTTTTTTATTAATAAACAAAATAACTAAAAATCAACTCGGAATTATAAAATAAAATCCTGTCCGTGCACTTGTCTCCCCCATTGTCTAGTCTACCCTAGGAGAGACACGTCCACTTTTTTGTCCACTTCAAAAAAAATATTTATACATCTACTTGAGAAATTTTTTATTGTTACTTCCACTTGTCGCCACTATTAGATCGAAATAAATATTTTGTTTTATTTTTCCGTCTTTTTATTTTTATACCTACTTAAGTAATTATATTTTTTTAATATATTTTTATTTTATTTTTATTTTTATTATATTTAAGTATTTTTTCCTGCATACTCTCATTCCTGCTGTCGTAGTTGGGTAAAAAGCACTGAAACTAGCGCCAAAAACGCCCCAGCCATACGCAGAGCTATTTTATTTCTATTCTTTCTTTCTACATATTTATTTACTAGCTGTGCCCACGACTTCGTTCGCGTGGAATAGTGACTTTCGGCAGCATATTTTATTTTTTAGGCTAAGTAATATTTTGCAAATGAAACTACATTAAAATGAGCTATTTACAGTATTTTACTGTAAATATCCTATTTAAGTACATTTTTATACACGACTATTTAAGTTTTTCCTATTCATAATTAAATTCATAATTGAAAATTCATAGTTTAACAAAAAAACTTCTACTTACCTATGCATGCATACCTAATGTAAAAGAATCAAAATATGTACCTCTTGGTTTGAAAGGTATTTTTATGAAAACAAACTAACTAAATCACTAACTTTACACTTTGATTTATATTTGACTGTAAAACACAAAAAAAATCCTAATAACGAAAGTAACTTAATTTTCATTTACACGTTTTTATAAGAACCTCAGTTAAATAGGAACCTAAATAAATTATTAGTAAATAATCAACTTCATTAATTCACCAAAATAAACAAATTTGTAAACAAAATTGTAGACACACACTTACACTTAATTTACACTTAATTTAACTTATGAACATAAGCAAAGAAAAATATTAAAATTACTTTGGATGGCGAAAAAATCTTTTTTTAAGAACATAAATAACGCAAAGCTTATGAAAACACTCAAATCATCAACTACAAAATTAACGAATATAAAATAATTCTAAACAAATCTAAAAGAATTCTAATCTAATGCTATACAAAAATTAAAGAAAGAAAGGTTATTAAAAGATATTAATTACTAACCTAACCAATTTTTTTTTCGTTTCACGAAGAGCATTAATTAAGTAAACAATAAATCGTTTACCTATACAACTTGAATTATTGTAATTTGAAGCGCGAGAGTGAAGAGACGGCGCTTGTCGCCGCTCGCTATTTTGTCGGTATTTTGGCGTAGATCTAAGCGGCGAGTGGCGAGCGCGAGTGAGAGCGCGCCCTTTACACGCTCGTGCCGTGCACGCTCAGTGTGCTGAGTTAATTATGCCGGCACTTCCCAAGTGGACGCGAGTGCCGGCGAGCGCGAGAGTGAAGAGACGACGGCGTCGTCACGAAGCTCGTCTCGTGTCGATCTCGTGTCGACTCGTGCGGCCTCGCCTCACCTCGTCGCCGCTCGCTATTTTGTCGGTGTTTTGGTGTAGATCAAAGCGGCGAGTGGCGAGCGCGAGCGCGCCCTCTACCACCCTCTACACGCTCATGCCGTGCACGCTCAGTGTGCTGAGTTAACTAACATTAATTGTAATCGAAATCCACATTAAATACACTGTTCCATTTTTGTGTATAGTATATATCTATACATAATATTGGTCTACATTTGAAGCCCATATTTTGTCCTTATATGGGCTTCAAATGTCAAATGAAGCTCATGTCCATATTATTTAGCCGGTAGCCCCCCATCTTTGTAAATTAGGTAAGTACGTCATCATCATCATCATTTCAGCCGTACGACGCCCACTGCTGGGCATAGGCCTCCCCCAACGATCTCAACAACGATCGGTTCTGCGATGCCCGCATCCAGCGGCTTCCCGCGACCTTGACCAGATCGTCGGTCCACCTTGTAGGGGGCCAGGGGGACTACCGCGTAACTTTATGAGTATGAACTTCATACGTTTTTGGGAACTTTATGTCAATTTTATAAAGAAAATAGCGGCTATCAGTTCCTTGTTTCGTGACGTCGGGTATAACGATAACTAGCTAGCAACGTTCAACAGAACAAAGTAGCAAAAATCTATCAAAATAAGGAATTCAAATGACAGTTGAAGCCCATACCCATATCCATATTTTTTAGCCGGTAGCCCCCCTGCTCACGGAACGTCGTCCGGCTCGCGGTCGCCATTCGTGAACCTTTCCACTCCAACGGCCATCGTTTCTCCGCGCTATTTGTGCCGCCCACTGCCACTTCAACTGAGCAATCCTTCGAGCGATGTCGGTCGTTTTAGTTCTCCTGCGGATCTCATCATTTCTGATTCGATCGAGCAGGGAAATACCAAGCATCGCTCTCTCCATTGCTCGCTGGGTGACCTTGAGCCTTCTTATGAGACCCATAGTAAAAGACCACGTTTCGCTTAACCATTTTGGGGGGGTTTTGCCATAATCACCACGCTTGGCAGGCGGGTTGGCGATCGCAGTATGGCCTGCTGTTAAATGGAGACGCTGCTGCCCATCTCCTTTGGCAGTTTTCCCTCTGTCGGCTCTTACGACACCCACGGGAAGAGAGGGGGTAGTGCTATTCTTTTTATGTGCCGGCACTACACGGCACGGTAAGTACGTACGTAATCCTACTATTATTATTTATTAGTATTATAATATTATAAATGTGAAAGTTTAGATGTTTGGATGTTTGGATGTTTGTTACTCAATCACGCCAAAACGGCTGAACGGATTTGGCTGAAATTTGGGACACAGATACTATGAAGCCTGGAGAGGAACATAGGCTACTTTTTATCCCGTAAAAATATCACATTCCCACGGGATAAAGTCGTGTAGTCCACGCGGGCGAAGCCGCGGGCGGAAAACTAGTTATAAATAAATAAAATAAATCCTACTAATATTATAAATGTGAAAGTTTAGATGTTTGGATGTTTGTTACTCAATCACGCCATAACGGCTAAACGGATTTGGCTGAAATTTGGGACACAGATACTTTGTAGCCTAGAGAGGAACATAGGCTACTTTTTATCCCGAAAAAACATCAAATTCCCGCGGGATAACATCGTGTAGTCTACGCGGGCGAAGCCGCGGGCGGAAAGCTAGTAAATAATAATTTATTTGCATCAACAAACATGTTTACACTGTAGTTGACATTGTGGTATATATAATAACAGTCTTAAATAAAGCGTAAGAGTTCGGGTTACTAACACCCTAACTGAGTTGATAGTACAACTCGTATCAAAGGTGCTAGGCTCACCCTTAAACTTAATATCAATTCACTAGAGAAAAACGTGATTCTTAATTAGCTAACGCGCACAGAGCTGTTGCAGCAGCGATTTCCATCACGTCCTCCGTCTTTGAAGTTTCGGCGGCAGCTGAGCTAACCAAGCGTGAAGAGGGGTACCACTCGCCTCGGCATCACTCGCCGAGCGCCTCGTCCGAGCGTAAACTCTCGCGCTCGCCACCACTCGCGTCCACTCGGCGAGCGTGAAGTAGCATATTCCCCCACCTACGCCGCGCTGCGCCGCCGCCGGCGCCGCTTATTGGGCATGAATGAAGCGCGGTGCTTGGCAATTTCTAACTTGTGTCAATTTCTCTGTATTTCTTCTATATTTTTATTTTCTGGGCCGTAACGTAAACTTTTTTGCCGACGTCATCACACGAAAAAATTCATCCCCTGTTTTTACCCTCTTAAGGGTAGTTTTTTTTTACAAACTTTGAATGTCGTTTTTATTTCCATCTAATCAAAAGCATATTATAAAATAAGTTTTTCAACACACTTGCTCATAAAGTGAGCCTTATTACATCGATCTTAGGGCCATAATCCGAACTATAACCCACGCGTGCATAATAATATTACAGTACTAGTTGCGTAATAGAATTATCCCTACAAAGTTAAGTAAGTACCTAACTGCAAATTATATGCGAGTAAACAGAGACTTTTCAATTTAACCGGGTAATACAGTATCCCTACAAAGTTAAGTTAGTACCTAACTGTAAGTTATATGCGAGTCAACAGAGCATTTTCAATTTCAGCGGGTAATAGATACAGTTCTTTTTTTGTAACAACAAAGAGGTTTTATACGGCTGAAAATCCATTTACGTTTTTAGAATAAATAAATGTGTCCCTAATTAAGACAAAAAACATAATTAAGTATATTATTATCAAATTATTTATAAATCACAATAATTTGTTATAAAACATTTGCATTTTATAACTATTATTGTACTTAATTATTTTGAAGTAGGCTGTATGGCTGTATGTAATCAATCACCTCACATTTGGCGCGTGCAAAAAAATATCTTGCGCGCTTTTTCCCTTATTTAATATTAGGTTAATACAATATGTATTCAATAAATGTTTGTTTTTCCTCGCAAGTGTGTTGAAAAAGTGCGTATGAAACTCGTGAGCAACTTACTCACTAGACACTCGGCTGATTTACGCCCTCGCCTGCGGCTCGGGCTGCAACCCACAGCCTCGTGTATAATGAGCAACCTAAGCTCACTTGTATCATAATATACTATTAAGCTTCTAGCTTTAAAAATTACGTAATTTCCATACAAACTTTCATCCCCTATTTTTTACCCCTTACAGCACTTTTTTCGCATTAAAAAGTAGCCTATGTCCTTTCTCAGGCTCTAGACTATGTCTGTACCAAAATTCATTCAAATCGGTTCCGTAGTTTAGGCGTGATTGTGTAACACACAGACAGACAGAGACGCATTTATAACGGCCGCCCGCGGTTTTACCCGCGTAGTTCTCGTTCCCGTAAGAATATCGGGATAAAAAGTAGCCTAAGTTACTCCTTATTACATCAGCTACCTGCCAGTGAAAGTCCCGTCAAAATCGGTCCAGCCGTTTCAAAGATTAGCTGGAACAAACAGACAGACAGACAGACAGACAAAAATTGTTAAAAATGTTATTTTGGTATATGTACCGTATATACAGGGCGTCCCAAAATTAACTCACATGGAGGGAAAGTACCTTAAATACTGAAGATATAAAATTTTACTGAAAGGAGACTTCATTTTTATTTTAAAAAGAAAACGAACTGCATTCAAAGAATTTTAAGTAATCAACTGTCTGAAGTGGGAATCGAACCCGCCGAATGTAAAAAAAAATACTTCTCTAATTTAATTGTACCGATCGAAAGGCTCGATCATACCTTATCATTTTTTCTTAATAACATAGCATCTTAAATAAAAGGAAGACTACAAAATTTAACATTTAATGTTGAATAACAAGTTTGTGCAGCGTTATGGATAGCCTTTCCTGTGACTGTCGTGCTCAAAACTTTAACATTTCAATGTATTACTAATGAGTGAAGATTGGAGCAATTATCATAAAGTGTTTGATAAAGTTATAATGTGTTAAGTAACACCAGCTCGATTGGTTTAAAAATGTTTGAATAGTTACTTTGGTGCGGTCTATTCCATCATATGGCATAGTCGTGGGACGCCCCCAGGGCTTCCAATGACTATGTCACATGGTGGCATAGACTACACCAAATACTGTAGATAGAAAGTTTTATTGAAATAGGACTTTATTTTTATTTAAATAACAATAGAACTGCATTCAATTTTTTTTAATAATAGCATGTCCAAACCGAGAATCGAACCCGCACGAAATTATTCAAACTTTTTAAAACCAATCGAGGTGGTGTTACTTATCACATTATCAAACACTTATGATAGGGAATTAGGTATAATTGCTCCAATCTTCACTCATTAGTAATACCTACATTGAAATGTTAAAGTCTGTATTGAGCACGACAGTCACAGAAAAGGCTATTCATAACGCTGCACAAACTTGTTATTCAACATTAAATGTTAAATTTCGTAGTCTTCCTTTTATTTAAGATGCTATGTTATTTAGAAGAAATGCTTAGGTATAATCGAGTCTTTCGATCGGTACAATTAAATTAGAGAAATATTTTTTTTACATTCAGCGGGTTCGATTCCCAGTTCAGACAAGTGATTATTCAAAATTCGGTGAATGCAGTTCGTTTTCTTTTTAAAATAAAAATGAAGTCTTCTTTCAGTAAAATTTTATATCTTCAGTATTTAAGGTACTTTCCCTCCATGTGAGTTAATTTTGGGACGCCCTGTATAATCATATGCATGTAGTAAAAAGCGGCTATTTTAATATTACAAACAGGCACTCCAATTTTATTTATTTGTATATAGATAAGTATGGAAGTATGGATTTCGATCTAATAGTGGCGACAAGTGGATATAACAATAACATTTTTCTAAAGTGTACTTGTCTCCACCGACCGATGGAGACAAGTGGATGTAAAAGTAATATTTTTCTGAAGTGTACTTGTCTCCCCCGGTCGGTGGAGACAAGTCGACAAAAAGTGGACGTGTCTCTACTGGGGTAGACAACGGGGGAGACAAGTGCATGGATAGATCCTACTAATAGAAGTGAAATTTTAGATGTTTGTTACTGAATAAATGTTTGTTACTGAATACATGTAGTAAAAAGCGGCTATTTTAATATTACAAACAGGCACTCCAATTTTATTTATTTGTATATAGATAAGTATGGAAGTATGGATTTCGATCTAATAGTGGCGACAAGTGGATATAACAATAACATTTTTCTAAAGTGTACTTGTCTCCACTGACCGATGGAGACAAGTGGATGTAAAAATAATATTTTTCTGAAGTGTACTTGTCTCCCCCGGTCGGTGGAGACAAGTCGACAAAAAGTGGACGTGTCTCTACTGGGGTAGACAACTGGGGAGACAAGTGCATGGATAGATCCTACTAATTGAAGTGAAATTTTAGATGTTTGTTACTGAATCACGCCAAAACGGCTGAACGGATTCGGCTAAAATTTGGGATACAGATACTTTGTAGCCTGGAAAGGAACATCTAGGCTACTTTTTAGCTCAGAAAAATGCTTATTTTACAATAATTAGTAATACCAGCATTAGAGGGATGAAGTAAAAATACAATGCGATAGATATAATCTACTTCGTAATACAAAATTTTGAAAACATTTTTGTATTGATATATATCACAAAAAAGCATTGGATATAATATATCCGATATATATCGGATATATATCGTAATATATATCCATTGATATATATCCTTGAACGTTAAACTGCGGCATGATGTTGTAAATTCAACTCTCGCATTAATATTTTATCATATTTATAAAAAACTAGCTTTCCGCCCGCGGCTTCGCCCGCGTAGACTACACGATGTTATCCCGCGGGAATTTGATGTTTTTTCGGGATAAAAAGTAGCCTATGTTCCTCTCTAGGCTACAAAGTATCTGTGTCCCAAATTTCAGCCAAATCCGTTTAGCCGTTATGGCGTGATTGAGTAACAAACATCCAAACATCTAAACTTTCACATTTATAATATTAGTAGGATAGTAGGAAGTAGGATATAGGTTGTAGGCTTCGATCAACAATAACACCTAGTTCTATTGATCGATGGTTGTAGGTTGATTAGTTGATTATCTAGTCTTTATTTTTAGAAATATCCATAAGTCCTGCTAAGTCTGGTCAGAATGGACATAAGAGATGTTGTGTGACCTGTCTCAATCAAATATTCATTATTACTAATATTCTGGTGCATAATTTGGCCAGTTCGTGCTTAACATGCATTGGGAAGTATACCTTTGAAGGTATGCCAGTGATATTGAGCAGCTTAAAACTGTTTTTGCCTTTTAATTAAACTTTATGTAGGATGGTACTAAGCATGTTTTTTTTCTGATTTTTCCCCGGTAAGTATGTACCTACAATCATGTCAGTTGTTGTTCACCTTTAGTTGCAACATTATTTTTTGTAGATAGTTTGATGATAAGAAAACTAATACGTAACAATAAAAAGTTAAGAAAATACTTGGTTTTTTTTAAATAAATTATTAAGAATTGAAATGTTTCATACATGGAACTTACTTATGTATGGGCGGATTTTGATTGACACCCAAGGATTTTGACATGACTGTAATACTCTCCCCTCCACACAAAAAATGTTGTCCTGAGCCCCCTCCCCATCCCTCCGCTTACAATTAATTAATGGCTTTCTGACTAAATGTCACATTCCTTGGGTGGCTATATGAACATTTATTCAGGTTTTAATTACTTATAAAAAAAAAGTATTTTATAGACTTTTTTCTTAGCTATTTTAGTTTTTTTTGTTACTACCTAATTATTAGTTTTCTTATCATCTAACTGATCTACAAATATTCTCTGTTCCAATCAAAGGTACCTAATGACGGTACATAATACTAGCCTGTTCCCCTGTATATAATATACATAGTAGCAGATTAAATTCTTAAGCTTTAAAAGAAATAGTAATGTATTACTATAATCTATATCTATACAGATAAATAAAATTGGAGTGTCTGTTTGTAATATTAAAATAACCGCTTTTTACTACATGCATATGATTATATATACGGTACATATACCAAAATATCATTTTTGTCATTTTTTGTTTGTCTGTCTGTTTGTTCCGGCTAATCTCTAAAACGGCTGGACCGATTTTGACGGGACTTTCACTGGCAGGTAGCTGATGTAATAAGGAGTAACTTAGGCAATTTTTTTATCCCGATATTCTCACGGGAACGAGAACCACGCGGGTGAAACCGCGGGCGGCTGCTAGTCTATATATATAAAAATGAAACCCGTTTTCCGTTGTCACGACATAATATGAAAACGGCTTGACCGATTTGGCTAATTTTGGCCTTTAAATGTTCGTGGAAGTCCAAGGAAGGATTTAGGGGTAGGGTAGGGGTAGGGTAAGCGTAGGGGTAGGGTAGGGTAGGGGTAGCGTAGGGGTAGGGGTAGGGTAGGGTAGGGGTAGGGTAGGGTGGTGTGGTGGCCACAGGAACGAAGTCGCGCTGGGTCAGCTAGTCTATTTATATAAAAATGAATCCCTATTTCCCTTGGTCACGCCATCACGCGTGAACGGCTGGACCGATTTGGCTAATTTTGGTCTTAAAATGTTCGTGGAAGTCCAAGGAAGGTTTTAACGGTGAGAAAATAGGGGAAGGAGGGATAAGTAGGGGTAGAGTAGAAGTAGGGTAGGGTAAAGGTAGGGTAGGGTAGGGGTAGAGTACATGTAGGGTAGGGTGGAGTAGGGGGTAGGGCCACGGGAACGAAGTCGCGCTGGGTCAGCTAGTTATTAATATAATATAAAATTAGTATTGTAATCTTATGCCTGCTTCGGAAATCAATGGCTGAAAATCTTATCTCGAGATTTTTGCTATTTATTTAGGAGAAAAAATACAATAGGTTTTCTCATAATATCTTTTGTTATTCTTTAAATGCAAGGTAAATCGGTCTGCCTGCCTGTAACTTTTTCATGCCTAAGCCACTAAACCAATATTTGGCTTGGCTTAGAAATATATTAGTCCTTGGAAAAGTACATTGGCTGTTATATATTCCAAAAATTTGAACAATTTCATAACAAGAAGAGTGATGCAATGGGGAGTGCAATAAAATATATAATGAAGAACAAAGTGAGTGTTACAGGTAGTCACTTGTAGTTTACAATAGTGTTACCAAACTATCAATAGAATTTCTATCGATTTTTTAATCTGAAAAACAATATGCTATCAATAGGCCTATCAATACTATCCATAACATTGATACTATAGATAGAATGTGCCAATACTATTGAAAAAGTGCAATACTATTGATACTATTAATAGTATTGTTGCTCATAAATAACAAACTAATCGATTATATTGATACTACAATCGATAGTCCTGCTATCTCCTGCTTATCAACAGACTATCAATTAAATATCGATAGTACACTATTGAGCCGCAACCAAAGAATATATACACTTTGCCGCAACACTAGTTTACAATCTAATCTAAATTCAGTTGCACCACTAGTCTGGCTATATTTATTAACTAGCGGCCGCCCGCGGTTTCACCCGCGTGGCTGTCGTTCTCGTGGGAATATCGGGATAAAAAGTAGCCTAAGTTACTCCTTATTACATCAGCTACCTGCCAGTGAAAGTCCCGTCAAAATCGGTCAAGCCGTTTCAGAGATTAGCCGGAACAAACAGACAGACAGACAGATAGACAGACAGACAGACAAAAATTTTAAAAAGTGTTATTTTGGTATATGTACCGTGCGTTCGTGCGTGAAAATCGCTTCCAATTTCTTTGAGAATGGATCCTTAGTTTCATTACTTTCTGTATGCGTACCTATTACTAGGTAGAATAAGTTAATATAGTTAGAAAATAAAATTTCTTGGTAGAAGTGGAGATTTTGACCTAAATGTGAAAACATAAAATTGCTTCTAATTTCTCCGTTAATGTTTCCTTGGCCTCAAGTACCATCTGTATACGTACATATTACGAGTTAGAATGAGTATATGCAGGAATCCAATAACATTTCTTACCAGAACTTGAGATTTTTACCTAAACGTGAAAACGTTAAATCGCTTCTAATTTCTCTGTTTATGGTTCCTCAGCCACATTACTTTCTGTATGCGTACCTATTACTAGGTAGAATCACTTTTGAAAGGTATTAAAAAACATTTCTTGCTAGAAGTTGAGATTATAACGCAAACGTGAAAACATAAAATTGCTTCTTATTTCTCCGTTTTTGTTTCCATAGCCTCAAATACTTTCTGCATAACGTATAACGAGTAAGAATGAGTATATGAAGGAATCGAAAAACATTTCTTACTAGAACTTGATATTACCTAAACGCGAAAACGTTAATTCGCTTCTAAAATCACTGTTAATGTTTCCTCAACCTCAAATACTGTGTATACGTATGTATTTATAATAAGAATGAGTACATGAAGGAATTCAGAAACATTTCATAATAGAAGTTGAGAGTTTTACGTGAGTTTGAGTTTAAACGTGAAACCGTAAAAACGCTTATAATTTCTCTGTGAATGTTTTCTAAACCTAAATTAGTTTCTGTATAGGAACGTACGTATTTCTAGTTAAAATAAGTATGTAAAGAAATTTAAAAACTTTTCTCACTTGAAGTTGGATTTTTACCTAAACGTAAAAATGTAAAATCGCTTCTTATTTCTGTGCGAATGTTTGTATTATTATGTTGTACTAGCTGTGCCCGCGACTTCGTCCGCGTGGAATAGTGACTTTCGGCAGCATTTTTAATTTTTAAGGCTAATAAGCTATTTTGTTTTTTTTATTTATTTATCCTACTTATCCTACTTCCTACTAATATTATAAATGTGAAAGTTTAGATGTTTGGATGTTTGTATGTTTGTTACTCAATCACGCCAAAACGGTTGAACGGATTTGGCTGAAATATGGGACACAGATACTTTGTAGCCTGGAGAGGAACATAGGCTACTTTTTATCCCGGAAAAACATCACATTCCTGCGGAATAAGGTCGTGTAGTCCACGCGGGCGAAGCTGCGGGCGGAAAGCTAGTAATATTATAAATGTGAAAGTTTAGATGTTTGTATGTTTGTTACTCAATCATGCCAAAACGGCTGAACGGATTTGGCTGAAATATGGGACACAGATACTTTGTAGCCTGGAGAGGAACAAAGGCTACTTTTTATCCCGGAAAAATGTCACATTCCCGCGGGATAAGGTCGGGAAGTCCACGCGGGCGAAGCCGCGGGCGGAAAGCTAGTACCGAAGATATCCCGGACGTCAGCCTGTACGAGATTAGAATGGCTCTCAAGCAGCTCAAAAACAACAAGGCGGCGGGTGATGACGGAATTACAACAGAACTTCTGAGAGCGGGCGGTAAGCCGATACTTAAGGTCCTCCAGAAGCTCTTCAACTCTGTCATCCTCGAGGGCAAAACGCCAAAGGCATGGGGCAGAAGCGATGTGATGCTGTTTTTCAAGAAGGGTGATAAAACTCTCTTGAAGAACTATAGACCCATCTCGCTTCTGAGCCATATCTATAAGTTGTTTTCGAGAGTCATTACGAATCGTCTCGCTCGCAGGTTCGACGACTTCCAACCTCCCGAACAAGCCGGGTTCCGGAAAGGCTACAGTACCATAGACCACATTCATACGCTGCGGCAAGTTATACAGAAGACCGAAGAGTATAACTTGCCACTTTGCTTGGCGTTCGTGGACTATGAGAAAGCCTTTGATTCGATCGAGACCTGGGCCGTGCTGCAGTCTCTCCAGAGGTGCCAAATAGACTACAGGTACATCGAGGTGCTGAGGTACCTATACCAAAACGCCACCATGTCGGTCCGATTACAGAACCAGAGCTCTAATCCTATCCAACTACAGCGAGGTGTGAGACAGGGAGATGTCATCTCTCCCAAACTGTTCACAGCTGCGTTGGAGGATATTTTTAAGCTGCTGGATTGGAAAGGATGCGGCATCAACATCAATGGCGAGTACCTAACACATCTACGGTTTGCCGATGATGTAGTTCTTATGGCTGAGACCTTGGAAGACCTAAACACAATGCTCGAAGATCTCGGTAATGCTTCGCAAAGAGTGGGTCTTAAGATGAACATGGACAAGACGAAAATCATGTTCAATGCCCATGTTGCACCCGCTCCAGTTAATGTTGGGAACATTACACTCGAAGTTGTTGACCACTATGTTTACCTAGGACAGACGGTCCAGTTAGGTAAGTCCAACTTTGAGAAAGAGATCTCTCGTCGAATCCAGCTCGGATGGGCAGCGTTTGGGAAGCTCCGACATATATTCGCGTCCGAAATACCTCAATGTCTCAAGACGAAAGTCTTTGACCAGTGTGTGTTGCCAGTAATGACCTATGGAAGTGAGACGTGGTCTTTTACTATGGGTCTCATAAGAAGGCTCAAAGTCACCCAGCGAGCAATGGAGAGAGCGATGCTTGGTATTTCCCTGCTCGATCGAATCAGAAATGATGAAATCCGCAGGAGAACTAAAACAACCGACGTCGCTCGAAGGATTGCATCATTGAAGTGGCAGTGGGCGGGACACATAGCGCGGAGAACCGATGGCCGTTGGGGCGGAAAGGTTCTTGAATGGCGACCGCGTGCCGGACGACGTTCCGTGGGCAGGCCCCCTACAAGGTGGACCGACGATCTGGTCAAGGTCGCGGGAAGCCGCTGGATGCGGGCAGCGCAGGACCGATCGTTGTGGAGATCCTTGGGGGAGGCCTATGCCCAGCAGTGGTCGTCGTTCGGCTGACATGATGATGATGATGATGTTACTTTCTAGCTCCTAAACTACCCGCACATACTAAAAAACACGTCAATTCGTTGCTCCGTTTTGATTTGAAAGACGGACATACAAACAAACATACTTTCACATTTATAATATTAGTATAGACTATGTCAAAAGAAAATACTTATAACGCTGAACAACTTCTCTTAAGATGCTATATTTGTATCTCTTATAGTTTAGCTGGGTTCCACATCAGGTGTGCCAGACCTTCGATATTTTTCCGTCAATAGAAAATGTTCATTACGTGAAACAACTTTTCTTAAGACGCCATGTTTGTATCTCATATAGTTTATCCTGGCTGCTAGGGTTCCACATCAGGTGAACCAGACCTTCAAACTTTGTACGTCAATAGAAAGTGCCCATCACGTTTAACAATTTTCCTTAAGACGGTATTTTTATATCTCTCATAGTTTGGCTGGACTGCTATGGTTCCACATCAGATATTACGATCTTCAAAATAAATTATAGCCTATATGTTGGCGAGGGTCAATAGCTGTATAACAAAAAAAGTTTCATCAAAATCCGTTCAGTAGTTTTTGTGTGAAACGCTGACAACAGACAGACAGACAGACAAAAAATTCAAAAACTATATTTTTGGTATCTGTTTCGTTTAAGAAGACCCCTGGTGGTATTTTTTTCTATTTCTTTTCAATGTACAGAATTGGATCGTTTACAGTTTTATTATAAGTATAGATTACTAGTAAAATAAAAAAAAACAAAAGTAGTCCTTAAAAGTTGAGATTTTTACCTAACCGTGAAAACATAAAATTGCCTCAAACTCTATGGAAATGATTCCTTAGACTGAAATATTGTCAGGTTTTGTATATAAATATACTAGTTAGATTATGTGATGAATATTGTTTTTTATTATTTCAGAGGTTTACATATACAGGGCGTCCCAAAACTATGCCACATGGAGGGAAAGTATCTTTTATACAGAAGATATCAAATTTTACTGAAAGGAGACTTCATTTTTGTTTTAAAAAGAAAACGAACTGCATTCAAAGAAATTGAATAATTGCCTGTTTGAACTGGGAATCGAACCCACTGAATGTGAAAAAAAGTATTTCTTTATTTTTATTGTACCAATCGAAAGGCTCGATTATACCTAAGCATTTCTTCTAACATAGCATCTTAAATAAAAGAAAGACTACGAAATTTTACATTTACTGTTAAATAACTTGTTATTCAATTCAAGGATATAATGGATAATTTGGCGCGGGTTAGATTCTCGGTTGGACATGCTATTATTTAAAAATCTTTGAATGCAGTTCGTATTGTTATTTAAATAAAAATAAAGTCCTATTTCAATAAAATTTTCTATCTACAGTAATTGGTGCGGTCTATGCTATGTACCTTGTGGCATAGTCATTGGACGCCCTGAGAGCAGCGCCCGGAAATATTCAAACCTTTTTAAAATAATCGAGGTGGTGTTACTAATCACATTATAACTTTATCAAATACTTATGATAGGGAAATTAGGTATAATTGCTCCAATCTTCGCTCATTAGTAATACATTTATTTATGCATTGAAATGCAATCTAATAATTTGTAAGTACTTAACTCGTATTTACTAAATGAAGAAGCATCGGTAAAAAGAATTATAAACAGAGAGTTTCAAAGCGATTTTACGTTTTCACGTTTAGGTAAAACTCTCAGCTTCTATTATGAAATGTTTTTGAATTCCTTCATATTCTTGTTCTTAATACGTACGTATACACACAGTATTTGAGGCTGAGGAAAGTAACAGAGATTTTAGAAGCGATTTAAAGTTTTCACGTTTAGGTAAAAATATCAAGTTCTAGTAAGAAATGTGTGTCGATTCCTTCATATACTCATTCTAACTCGTAATACGTTATGCAGAAAGTATTTGAGGGTAAGGAAACATTATCAGAGAAATTAGAAGCAATTTTATGTTTTCGCGTGTAGGTAAAAATCTCAACTTCTAGCAAGAAATGTTTTTTAATTCATTTATAAACTTATTCTACTTAGTAATAGGTACGCATCCAGAAAGTAATGAGGCTAGGGAACCATTAACAGAGAAATTAGAAGCGATTTAACGTTTTCATGTTTAGGTTAAAATCTCAAGTTCTAGTAAGAAATGTTATTGGATTCCTGCATATACTCATTCTAACTCGTAATACGTACGTATGCAGTTGGTATTTGAGGCTAAAAATACATTAACAGATAAATTAGAAGCAGTTTTATGTTTTCACATTTAGGTTAAAATCTCACCTTCTAGCAACAAATGATTTTTTCTAACTTTATAAACTTATTCTACCTAGTAATAGGTACGCATACAGAAATAAATGAGGCTGAGGAACAATTCTCAAAGAAATTAGAAGCGATTTTCACGCGCTCACGGCACGTCAAAAATGACTAACTTGCCGTTGGAAATATTCTTGGATTCTTGCACATCCTGAATCAGCATTACTTACTCTACAATCGTGCCAAATTTGAATGACGTGGGAATTTTCCGGACCTCTCCATACAACGAATATCCTCGTAGATCGGACTACTTATACTAAAAGCAGCGAATGCTGTCGCGCGGCTCTCAAACGCGCATTTGTATCGATGCAAAAAGTCGCTATGTAAAAGGGCCCTACAGACGTATCGTATTTTGTGGTTCAAGCTCTTCAGAAGATTCTTCCCTAAACTTCATTAAAATTTAATCTATCAAATCTTAAGCAAGTGTTATCAAAACATATGTTCCATAAAACAATTCGTCTTTAATATAATAAATCCAATATATAATTAATTCATCTAATAATGAGTTTGATCCATTTGACACTTTTATCAAACCTGATTTCATTAAAATTTTGCTATTTATAACAATAAAAAAAAGGATAAAAAGAATTGGTGCAACGCGGTGCTAGGCACTCGGTAACCACCGACGACGCCGCCAGTGACTCATGCCGCCATCTCCCCATCCATGAGACCTAAACCGGATTGAGAATGCGCCGCTGGTGCCGGACCTTTCGCTAAAACAACACGATTTATTTTTAGTCTTAGAAAAATGACGCAATCTTGTTGTCCCTTTGCGCAATAATTATCAGCTTCGATTATCAAATAATATAGAGCTTTAATGCGACCGAATAAAAATTAAATTGCTCTGCGGCAAATGAAGCCTGACTTTGTAACTTATCAGGATTTGTACAAGTAATAATTTGAACGCTAATTTGTTTTTAGTGCCTATGCTATGCAAGAGATTTAATAAAAGCTTTTACATTATGGCGTATTAATTACTTATCTTTCCTTGGCGTGCGTCGGCCGTTATCAATTTACACCATTTATCCGGTAAAAATCCTTTGTATAATAAACATTATACATAGGTACTACTTTGTACTAGAAGTCGTTGACTCATTACCACATAATACGTCATTATTATGTGATATGCGCTTAATCAACTAACAAAGATCGGGGAAAGGCTTGTATTGTATCTAGGTATCTACTTGCATTAAAATTAATCTAATCTTTTTATGCTCGATAGCTTCTTACTAAAAAAATCTCACAGAAATTATTAAGAACTGAAAAATGGAAAATAAAATATTTTGAAAAAATCGACCCGTCTCACAACGACTCCGTAGCTCAGTGGTTAGAGCAGTCGCCCGGATAGCGAAAGGTCGTGGGTTCGAGTCCCATCGGAGCTGGTTGTGATGTGAGACGGGTCGATTTTTTCAAAATACTTACTTTATTTTCCATTTTTCAATAATAAAAATTGCATTGTGAATGCAAAAAAGTAAAAATTTAAATAACTTATTTTATAAAACGTACAAATTGTAAAGTTAACGTGAAAAAGATCATTGTACCTACCTATGCAGCTCTCCCGCGTAGACGTGGTCATTTCTTATACATAATTAGGCAAAGCGAGCTACAGGTTATTATTATCCGTTTACGTAGGTATGTATGTATCTCCGTTTCAAGGCCGTAGGTATTATCTTGCTACCGGCCATTATTCGTTAAGAGGCACAAAATAGTTAAGAGGATTGTGTAGCAAACGGTCTCCATTCAAACGGGGCGATAAAGTTTTCTATCCTCTTAACCTTAACATACAGCCATGAAGTTTGACTTAATACTCTGAGGTAACTGGAGCTCTCACCCTGAATAAAAAAGTGTCGCCAGCAAATTTGACATTTATGTATGTAGTGGCTGTCAGCTGTCTCATATGACCATACGTATTTTTTTAAAGTGTAGGTGAGACGGAAGACAGCCACTGTGTTATTTGTGGTATTCAAAAAATTGTTCGTACTGCACTCTCCAGTTACCTCAGTATTAAGTCGAGCTTCATGCATACAGCAATCACGGTATCTTGTATGTTGTTGAAATGCGAGCTAGGGCTGGGCTTTGACTTGACGTTTTGTTTTATTTTTATATTTATCATAAAATTTGAAATATTGACACTTTTTTGTTTTTTATGAAATCACTAAAGTGCATATATTTCAAAATCTATGATAATAAATTAAAAGAACGTACACTTCGATCAACAATAGTACTAGATGAAGGCTCATGAACTAAATGAAAACTTTATATGGCCAGACTGACTTTTTTTTAAACGGAGAAAAAAGGTTACGAATGTTACGATCTTACATTATAAATGACAAGAAGCGTTCCAAGTTTAAAATACCTTAGTATTATTGACACTGTCAAAAATAATCTACTTATAATTATACTCTCAAGTGGGCTTATGAGGCTTGGACATATCTGTCACTCCAAGTATGTATCTAGAACTAGGTGTTATTGTTGATCGAAGAGCGTACATCCATAGTTCTTATGCATTTCAACAACATACCGAAAATTCATTGCTTTCACTCAATGGCTGTATGGTAAGGTTTAGAGGGTGGTAAACGTTAACCGTTTGTATGGAGACCGGTTTACTACACAATCCTCCAATCACAGACTTTCGTCACCATAGCTTTGTGTATAGTGTTATAAGATATTATCTTAGCACGTAATTCTCATGTAAAGTAAATCAATATAGTTGTGGAATTACGTGTAAAAAGTGCGTAGTAAACTCATTCACTTCGCTCCGCTCCTGTGCTATATTATATTTAAGATACATAACGTTCGACGTTATTCAAGTAAGGCTAGCCTTCTCCATCCTTTTCTGCCTCTTCTGGACTAATAAATAGACGAATTTCTACTAAATCGATAATAGCTATAGTACCACTATACACTGTGTTCGGGGAAGTAGTAATCTAACTTTATGATCGCTGAAATTGTCTAGATATGTAGTTTCATTTCACTAAACTAAATCTAGTGAAATGAAGAATTACTGAAGCAAGACAGTAAGCTCACGGTTGCAGGTGACGGTATAAGCGAGTTTGTATCGGAAGTCCTGTAGAACACGTGATAGGTTAGAAATTTAATTAAATAAATAAACGTGGTTATTTTTTTTTTGTGAAACAACTTATGGATTGTTTTCACAAAAAAAATAACCACGAAATTTAAGACGATCGCTTCGCTGCGCTTCGCGATCGCCTTCAATTTCTAACCTATCACGTGTTCTACAGGACTTCCGAGACAAATTCTCACCTCTGAAACCCACTTTTCTGACATTTCACTAGATTAGTTTAGTGAAATGACATATCACTGAACTTGTTTATGAAGAAGACGTCATAAATAAGAATATTCCACATCTTCCGTGATTTCGTGGTATCCCTAGGGATTTCGTGAAATCTCTGATTTCCTCATATCCCTGCGACATATACACTATGTCCGGAAACGTGTAATCAAACAATTTCATCGATTTAAATACCTCAAATCAGGAATCTAACCCATCCCTCGCCAAACTACAAAAAATGAAACTTTATTTTTTCCTTTTCCTTCAAAAATAAGCGACAGCAGACAGCAGCTGGGCCTATCTTTCAAAATATTGACCTTGGGCAGTAGAAGGAACTAAGTAACTAAACTAACTTCGAAGTGTCACAGATGACTTCGGAACCCTTCATGGGCGAGTTTGACTTTTGATCTAGTTGTTCGCCGTGCAGTGCAGTATGGTGTTTAGCTACCTAGGTGATTTATTTATATTATAAGATCTATTTACTATTCTAACGGTGGTGTTGCGTGTGTTTTTTATACCATTTGTGACGATTGCATCAACGCCACATTTGTAGTAGGCGCAAGAGTTCGCGTTAAGAACACGTGCGCATTTAGAATAAATTAAAATAGTTCAGTGATTCAGCAGATTGGCCGGTGCACCGACTCCTTGCTCCTCGCGCTCAGAACGTTGCCGTATGGTTCGCTCTCTCGACTAGTCAACATTGTTTTTTTGCAACCGCGCATGCAAACCTAACGCCAAACCACATGACTGTATGCATGTTTTATGTATCCAAATGGATTCAATATACCTTACATATGATCAGCGTGTTTTCATCATTTCACTGCTAACTAACTCAATTTAGTAAGTTTTAAACACATCTCGTTTCGTATCGAAGCCCCACGCACTAATCAGTATTAGAGTTTATTATTATAAGTCGGCAACAAAGGTTATTTTTTGTCAATGAATAATATTACTCATTTAATTTCGTGGTGTGGGTGGTGACTGGTGTTGTGCTTATGGTCGTACACAGCCGGAGAGACAAGTCAGGCAGACAATATAACCTACCGAAAGTACCGAATAATAAAAACGCTGGTTCGATCATCAAGTGGTTTCGTTCTTTGTTGCTATTCCTAATAACTTCGAGAGTTCGAATGAAAATAACACTCATCCAGACACAGCATAGACATTCACGGGAATCGAAATCACGATCCCTGGGTCAATAGGATCTCAATTATTCACAATCAACCAAATGTACCACCAGACCAGAAAGTTGCTATGATGGAATCATTTTAAAAATCATCCTTTCTTATCGTTTTCTATGAAGTTAAATATAAATCTACTGTGTCGTCATGTTTATATCAAATTCATTGTTTCGTTTTTTGTCCTTGCAGCAATACGCATATTACAGATATTACGAATCATGACGCGATGCAGTGTCGTCGTGAACTGTGACGACATTCGGAATATGACGCATAAATTAGGAAGTGAAAACGGTCCTTACCATAAACCTGTCTTTGTGTTACAGTTCTAAAGCAATATATTAAAGAATTATATTGCTAATATACAATTGTTAAAGTTGAACAGTATGAACTTGTTTTATTCTGGAATTACCAGTCGTATCCTGATTAATGTTCTCTAAAGAGATTGCCAGATTAGACATGATATAACATTCGAATTATATAAATAGTTAATAGCAAAATATTTTGTTAATTTTTTTTATTTATATTGTTTGTTTTTGCGAATAAATGACTATGAGTATAATGTCACGTGAATATATCGTATATGATGGGCTCTGGCGCCCCCTCCCTGGGCGGTCATTCCCGCTCGTCAAGTTTGTCCCCACCCCGGTGACGATTGTAATAAACACTTTTAGAGCCCTTTTCCCACCTTTACTACTACCTAATACTTACGCGCTTTTTTATAATCGTCCAACAAAAGACATCAACGCGACATGAGGCTAAGTACTGTTTTTACAACGTCGATGAACAAACAGCACATACGTAAATTCGGTTTTTCTCTGAAGGTATACACATTTTTTGACTTAGAAATCAGAATATTTGCTCGATACCGATACGTGCCAGTAGATCGTAAGGAGTTATTGACATGTTAATAACTCAAAATCGCGAACTGATGTAAATTAGTTCAGTATAACAAGAGTAAATTTTTGGTATTGTGCTAATGTCCGTACAAAGATAGATGATATGATATGAATGATACAGCGCGCGCGGCGTGCAGTGCAGGGCATATCTATGCGACTTAGGTTCCATCCTCAAAATACTCGGTATTTCATATTAAAAGTAGTTTCATTAAATAAAGTATTTGATCTAGGTCACTTTACTTTCTCGTCTGCGTTTGTATGTTGCATAAAAAAAGTTTTATTCTGGTAGTTTGTGAAATGTCTGAACTGGTTACTTAATGTGTTGATTAAAATAGTTGCAACATGTCATATTCATCATAAATATTATGTACTGTTGTGTGTATGTAATTCACTTAAAAATTCTAAAATGAGCGCATGACAAAAGTATTTCTTATCAAAAAAGATTAGCTTTCAATGCGAATGCCAAAATAAAATGTGTAGGTACTGTTGTATGCTTATTTCTATATATTCTATTTTTTATATAAGTAATTCTAGATAAAAATGTCTGTGTTCGATATAAAACTCATAGCTTGTATAGTCAGTAATATAGTCAGTAAAATAGTGGTGCAATAGCTATTGTTATTAGCGCCCATATTCTCCCTCGCAACACATTATTTTGTGTTTTGTGGGTGAGGAGGGGATCGAATCCAACCCACGAATGTCTATGACTGATACTTGAACAACTTGATCATAATAAACGGTCGTCAAATTATATACCAAATGGTAAAAAATGGGAATATTATGATAATAATACGAAAAAAATACTAAAAAGTAATCTTTAATTTTTATTGTTTCAGGGCTCTTGCCCTGGGCGTTGTACTGGTCAGTGTGAGCTGGTTCGTGGTGTCGCAGCCCACGGCCTGCTCCGAGGACTCGCAGTGCTCCAGCGGCTACTACTGCGAAGAAACCACACACTTGTGTGTGGAGTGCCTGCGCTGCGAGGACCTAAAGCGCGAGCCGCTGCTGCCGCGCGACGTCTGCGTGAAGTCCGTCACTGAGTGTGGCCATTGTTTGAAGGGGTAAGGAGATAACATAGGCATAAATAATGCGATGTAAACTTATGCCGGTAGTACACCTGCGCTGCGAAACTGTACTATAAGCTACTGAGTGGCCAGCCCGAGTGGTCGTTTGTATTTACTTGCCTGTTCTAACGCAGAGAATAGGGTATTTTACTGTTGTTGAAATGAAGATATTTAATGATGACGATAAAAAATATTGCAATTAAGAATACCAAATGTGAAAAAATAATTTGAATCTGTTTTATAATAAAAGAATTATAGTCTGTTTGATTTTGACTGTAGCTGTCTCTTTCTAAAACGAAATCTTCTATGGCGTGACTATGACGCTACTAACTCACTGACGTCACTAAGATAGCTTCCTGTCCTTGTCTAATTATAAAGTTTAAAGTCCTATATCTTTGAAAGTTTCAACTCAAGATAATTCAAAATTAAAACTTGTTTTGTGTAGCTAATATTTCGAAAAACATTTTAAAGAAATAAAAAAAAATCTGTAAAATACCGTATTAACTGTGGTGTTGTCTCTGTCGCGTGCTGATCGCCCGATCTGCTCGAGCACCGGTAGCACACCTCCGCTCCGCCAGGAAACTAACAAACGAAACGGGGCGCGACAAGTGTCATCTCGGGCGGTAAGTACTTAATTACGGACTGGTAACTATAGTACGTACGTTACAGGTATGTAAGTAGTAACTGGGCCGCCGAGCGGCCAGTTACTCGCCTTAGTCCCGTTTTCGGCGGTGGTGTGCTAATAGCGCTTTATGAAGTTAACTGCTGGGCTGTTGAGGTAAACCTCGCAAACTTACCACTCCCACCAGCATACGCATAATCGTGACTGCACAGCGACTGGCTTCTGATTTCACCGTCATCGTCACGGCCGCTATAAAGTTTGCATCTCACATAAACTAAACCGAAATGAAGTTTCGCAGCTCTCTAGCGGATCTGCTATGAAAAAATTGTCCGCTTAGGATTTTATCAAGCACAGTGTTATGCCCTAGTTCATTTTAAATCTAATAAATTTTGCAAATGAGATTTGATTTTCTACCATAGGTAGTTATCTAGAGTTGCGACTTTGCAAATTCTAATATTTTGATAGTAGGTATTACACAACGTCGTGACTTGGTGATCTTGACGGTTTGTCCGCTTCTTATCTTTTTGTTTATTCTGTGTCCTTATTTCCAGATTGGTTGAAGATCTTCGCCTAGACCGCGCGTGCTTCCTACTCAGCCAGAGGTCGGACAGCGCCGACTCGCAGCTACCCACTTACGCCTGGATCTCCATCGGAGTGCTATTTATAGCTTTCCTCTTCACCATCGGCTATGTTCTCTGGAGGAAAGACTCTTGGACCTACATCTTGGGCGTACGAACTTGTAAGTACTTAGTTACAGTTTTTGGTAGACAGGCTGATTCATGAGCCATATATCAGCTTGGATTCACGCTATTCCTAATCTAATCGCGCGCTACGCTAATCCTTATGTTAATTTCACTTGCCATCAAGAAAGTCGACACGTTTTCATACAAATATGCTATCTTAGTCTCATTATTAGAAAAATATCTTTGTAAGTAAAGATTTTTATGTTAATACATGAGTAAAATGCTTGCCAAACGAATACAAACGACAGAAAACCTCCTAATGTTGAACGAATATTTTGTCGTCACTGTTTGTCGTAAGTAGATAATGCTGAGCAGTGCTTCTTTTTCTTTTATCGTTGGTAACAATGTTGAACTTGTTTGCAGCGGCGTGCGCGTCGGTCCACCAGCACGTGAGCAACGGCAACGGCGGCGACGGCGGCGTGGCGCCGACCGCGCCCGAGTCGCCGCCCCCGTACAGCTTCACCTACGAGCCCGTGCGCCCGCAGTCGCCCAGCGAAATTGGCGATCAAGCCATTCCAGAGGGTAAGTGTAATCACTCTTTTACTCCAGTGCGTCTGGCTACCTCGAGTTTTTTTTTACTTTTATCCGACAGTCAACGTGATTAAAAAAAAAAGTGCTGAGGCCTTTCTGCGAGCCGTCAAATAATGTTATAGTAATGTTGATTGCAGGACGGAGCTATACACTGCATATAGCGCCAGCTCGTTTACAATATTACTATAACACTGGTTGGCAGTTCGCAGTACCTAAGGCCCCTGATGTCTGTTATGTCTGTTTTAACCGCCTCTGTGGTCTAGTGGTTCACACCACCGATTTCAGACCCAGAGGTCCCGGGTTCGATTCCCAGTGGGGGTACTTATAGTATTCGGTTTGGTTGGTGGTAGGACTTGTTCTTAGTCCGCCTGGCTAGCTACCACCGTCTTATCTAAGTCTGACGCCATAACAATGATGTTTTCAGCGTTATTGTGTTCCGGCAGTTAGAGATAAGATAGCTAGTTCCTCAGTGATTGAGGATTCCGGGAGTAGTGCGCTTCCACCTTCAGCCTTATCACCACTTAACATCAGGTGTGATGAAGGCTAAGTGCTACACCGTTGTGAATAAAAAAAAAAAAAAAAAAAAAAATGTATCTTCGTAAGGTCGTTAGAGATGGTTCTTCAGATTGGTCGTGTTTCCTTTTGTTTTAACCGTTTGTTTACACAGTTTTTACAATTCCCAATCCAACTGTTTCGCATTTGATGAAAGCACTTTTGATTTAGGTAGTTGGTGGAGTTATAAGCAAAAATAATTATGTCGATTTGAAGATAGAACGCCGAGATCACATCAAAATGTAGGCAACTGAAGAAAATGTACGACTATTTTCGCAACAAGATAAACATATTAATTTAATTTATCCATTCACCAGTCTTACAAAGCATACCGCTGAATTCGTTGTTTAGCTTCATATAGGTAACTAATGTAGGCAATTAGAATCGGGTTTCATAAGGCCCGGCGGCGGCGGCGGCGGGCGGCGCCCTATGTCGGTTATGTCGGCATCGGCGGCACGGCAAAAGCTTTTATAGTGACGAATAAAATGTGCCGACACCGGGCGCGCCAGGCAGGCCCTTTATGTTTCCTTTGACTCGACCAATAATGCTTACGTTTGTATTTTTTATCAGAGCAGAGTAAAATCTTAATAATCATCCGATTTTTAACTGTCAGTAACACAGTTAAAATTATCATTTTTACATTTTTGACAACTCTTGTGGATTTGCATTATTCGTAGTTTATTGTAATTTAAATGTATGTTATTTATTATAAACTGAAGGTATATTTTCCACAAATGTTTAGATCATTATGATCACCCTGACTGCGTCGAATCTTTGAAGATCTGTGATTAATTGAATAGTCGCTGCTCTTATATTTAAGGCAAATTGTGTGTTCTGATTTTATTAACCTTATCTATTGGAACGAATTAATTGAAATTAAATGCTGCTCCGAAATATTTGAGGACGTCTCGCCCGCTACGATATATCTGATGATGGCGAGTTCCTTCTTCAAACTCCGACTTCAAGTAAATGACCACAAAGGTTGTGCTATATATTAACGTGATGATTCCCGAAAATAGGGTATTTTAAATTATGGATTACTCGCAAACCACAAGTACCTACTCAAAATTTGAAAAAATATATGTTATTAAACTAGTCTTTTATCTAGTGCTTCCGGCCGTTATATTTTCCATTAGTGATACTTTACTGTATCAAATAAAATTCCAAACATCCGACTAATAATAATTCAAATATCATATTACTTGCAGTGTACTTACTTGGTATTAGTTAATGAAAAACATATGAAATAATTGTCTTTGAATAGCCGAGGGATTCCGGCCGTCATATTTTTTTTTTATTATTTCATTTTTAATTGAATTTTAAGTGATTCTCGATTCGCGCGGGTAGCGCGGCCGAGCAAGCGTTAGCGTGCCTATTTCGGTCGGGAATCCTCGGCTTAAGGCGGGCATTCCCCAAAATAGGGTATTTTAAATTATGGATTACTCGCAAATCACAAGTACTTAAAACTTGGAAAAAATATATGTTATTTTACAGTTATTTATCTAGTGCTTCCGGCCGTATTTTTTTGATTGGTCATATTTTACTGTGTCAAATAAAATCCCAAACATCAAGATTCAAGATTCAAGATTCAAATTTGTTTATTCAATTTAGATTGTTATTTACAATACTTGTGAACGTCATAGAAGCTACGCCATCCGTCTAATCGTAATCCAAATATCGTATTACTTGCAGTATACTTGGTTTTAGCTAATGAAAAATATACGAAAATAATTGTCTTTGATTAGCCGAGGGATTCCGGCCGTCATAAGTGTAATTTTTTTATTATTTAATTTGTAATTGAATTTTAAGTGATTTTCGATTCGCGGGGCGCTCGCGAGTTCACAGTTCACTGCCGGCTGCCGCTGCGTCCGCGTGAAGTGTATCGCGCGCGGCCGAGCAAGCGTTAGCGTGCCTATTTCGGTCGGGATTCATCGCCTTAAATCGTTAATTTGGTTTGTTGTAGAAACTGTAGTGCCGTTCATAAAGCGCGCGGGGCAGGCGCCCTCGCAGGGCCCGCGGGAGTCGGCGGGCAGCCAGGCCGCGCGCCCCTTCCACAACCCGGCCTACGTGCGCGGACCTACGGCTGGGTAAGTTTATTTCTTTTAAATTACATCATTTTAAAACAGATTTACGACAATAGAAACTTCTAAATTAATTGGTGTTTGCCGATACTGCAAAGTGCAGGAGGGAGAAGCATTTAACCATCTCATGTGAGACTGCGAACCTATTAGAGCGGTTCACAAACGTAGTATTCACCTGGGTCGGATGAGATATAAACTTTTAAGCTAGGAGTATTCTGGACTTTCTAGAAGTATCCTGGCTATTAATTAAACTTGGTTTGTTATTGTATTATACGTTTTATGTGTGGTTTTATGTTATGGACAATATTAAAATTGTTGATTGTACAGTCAACACCTAAGAAGTGACCTAATACATTTTCGAATACAAAGATTAATATATATCTTACATAATTGTGACCTAATATAGTCACTTAGCTGTTGACTAACCCAAAACCTTACCATGCCATGTTAAGGCGATACTCGAAAAAATTGTGCTGAAGCGAGATAGCAATAAGAAAACGACGCGCACGGGAGCGAGACCGATTTTGCAGATTAGGCAAAAAAAACACAAAATCACTTCGTATTAAAAAACTACAGCGATTAAAAAAAATGCTTAAATATTATTGGTGTCCACTAATTAAACTAATTTCCAATACTGTAAGTAACCCCATTTAAGAATAATCTTAAATTTTCGTATTTTTTAGAGGTCTTTTCGAAAAGAAAAAGTGTCGAGGCAAAATCATAAAATCGTGTTTTTGAAACTATACGATTCTAGATAAAGGTACCTATGAAGAAACATATACTTATCTTATTACCAGATTTGTAACAACTGTAACCGTCCTATAGTTTTAAATCAAAAAGTCCATACTTTTTCCGAGGAGTATTTATTTCCATTGGTGGCGCTACTGAGCTCATCGAACCACCTTAAGGTCAAAATATCATACGATAAAATATTCACCAGTTTTGAAAAGCCCAATGAACCATTGACTAACGCTGCATTCGAACCGGGTGTTGGTGTAGTTAGCTGTGCGGGAAATACCAAAGTTGTTTTGATGCATACAGACTGACAATGAATCAGAATGATAGGCTCCCGCTACTTGTTGATTATAATGAATTTATTATCAGTGGCAACTATAAAAGATTACAAACACAAGGTAATTTACACTGTTACTAAGCACGGTACGAAAGCTGGTTTGTATTTCAAAAGCGAGCATTTGATTTGTTTCTTTTGCCTTTGCCCCAATTCATCATTAAATAATAGGTCTTTACATATGAAATTGCCGTTTTTTTCTTTTGTACATATAACTTAACAACTTTTATAATATTAGAAATATATAATTTCTTTAATATTGCGTTACATTAAGACCGTATCGAGCAACTTTTGATAATTTAATAACCACGATATTTGATTATTTACATAGAAAAAACTTATTCCGAAAGTTACGACTATTTTTGTTTCCAGAATTTCGTACTTTATTAGTTGTAACTTAGTGAAAAAAATTTTTTTTTCTCTTAACGAATGTGTCATTTAGTAGTTAAAATGTCCATAAATACGTGTGTAAAATTTTGTAAATTAACATAATATTAGTCGTTAAATAATAACAAAAACGTTAGTATGGAAAAAAAAAATTTACAGAAATCTCCATACAAAACGGCAATTTCATAGGTAAAGACCTATTATAAACTGCCTTAAATAAAATAGGGCCCACCCCGTTTCTTTGCTTTCATTTCAAAATACTTTTACCAGACTTTTACGTCTATTGAATTTTCTTGAATAAGTAGTTATTTTTAAACTAGTGGCTCAGAAATAAGGCTAGGTAGCCATTAGCATGGCCTTTTTTTTACGTCTATTGAATTTTCTTGAATAAGTAGTTATTTTTAAACTAGTGGCTCAGAAATAAGGCTAGGTAGCCATTAGCATGGCCTTTTTTTTTACGATAATTATCAATGAATCATGGAGTGGGCCCATTTTTGTTTTGAGCATTGTACAATAGGTTTATTTAAATAGGTATGGTACATTTTTTTATTAGATTATGGGCCCTTTCCTGTATTGCAATTTTGCAATCAAATTATAAATCGGCAATATCAATGTTATCCTCGCCAATCTTTATTATTTATGGTATTGTGTCATAAATAAGTTTCGGTGCAAAGCGCAAGCGAAACCTCTTCTCATTACTCACTCACTCATACTTTTGTTTCAATGTCCAGTTTCATGATGATGATGTCACCAGCGTAATTAGTTTCAAGGCCTTACAGGTAAAGCGCAATAAACAACTACTGTGGTACCAATGTCTCCACCTTATCTTATGTTTAATTTCTTTGAATTTTGAAAATCACCAGATGGCCTATTTGCGATAACTTATCACGTTCGACTCGCATTTATCAGCGATTAGACATGAGGCCATTAAGCATTATGAGTATTAGCGATGACAGTACTTATTTATTAATTAATAAATAATGTTTTTGTATGACAGGTTTGGCAACGAAGTAGAGGAGTCGAACCCCGCTTCGCCTTTTACCCCTCACGATGAAGACACTATGGAGAGTTTTTGGACACCCGACGAACATACAAACACTTATAATGGCAATTTAAGGTTAGTTATAAAATAATGCCAGCCAATTAAAGCATAAATGCACTTTGGTCGGCCTTTAGTTATTGGATGTTACAATTTACTGATGAATAATTTATTATTCCATGCAAAAGTTGCTGGGAAATAACAGGTAATTATTTAATCATTATGAAATTACTATTATTATGCTACTATTTTTTTAAGTTTTGTAGTTTTGTTAGTCATGTTGTTTATAATATGATCTCCCGTTATTTAAATAGCCTATAAGCTACAAGATATACCGATTCTACCGACATTAGTATTAACATATTAATTATGAATATAACATGTTATAATTACGATAGTATGAAATAACAATAAATAATGAACATTGATTTTAATGAACTCGGGCTTTACTCGATAGAAATTTTTAGTTTATAGTATAACTAGCGGATCCTCGCGGTTTCACCCGCGTGGTATACGTTCCCGTGGGAATATCGGGATAAAATATAGCCCAAGAATGTAGCTTTCTAATGGCGAAAGAATTTTCTAAATCGGTCCAGTAGTTTCGGAGCCTATTCGATGCAAACAAACAAACAAACAATCAAATCTTTCCTCTTTATAATATTATAGTACCTTCTTATAGATAAAACTAATTATTAAAAACTAAATATTCGTCTATTTTAAATTATATATATTTATATTATCGTACGGCTGAAATGATGATGATGATGATGATATTTATATTATAGACTTATAATAGCCAAAAGGAGATGTTTTATGCCAAAACCCTGTACACATACGTAAAAAAAAGTATAAAATACAAGTATTTCGTTAAAATAGGTTACACCTCAATATGATTTTATCGTTTAAAGTGTACAAATAAAATAATGAAACTCGCAACCTTAAACGTTGTACTTACAGGTAATTTATGAATCATAAGGGTTCTTTGAAACTTTGGCGTAGTAGATTCTGACGTTATTAATAAAAGCTATAATGTAGGTCATAAAATTAACATCAAGGATCTCTACAACGATCGGTCCTGCGCTGCCTGCATCCAGCGGCTTCCCGCGACCTTCACCAGATCGTCGGTCCACCTTGTAGGGGGCTTGTCCACAAACCGTCGTTCGCTACGCGGTCAGGCGTCCGTCACTCGCTCAAGAACCCGAGATAAGTGCCTACCGCTTCGGGTATATCTCGGGATACCAATTCAATACAATTTACAGCGGGCCGCCCGCCCGAGCGCGATTGAATATATGCGATAGAAAGAGATGCAACGTGTAACCTGTTCGTAATTAGAGCCGTACAAGCTGAATTCTACTTTATCGTGTTGAAGTTAGAGTTGCTATAAGTTTAAATGGTCTCGCAGAGTGCAGGTTCTGTTACTAGAACTATTATTTATTCTGTGACGCGGTCGCCATTCGACAACCTCTCTGCCCCAACGGCCATCGGCTCTCCGCTCTATGTGTGCCACCCACTGCCACTTCAACTATGCAATCCTTCGAGGGATGTCGGTTGTTTTAGTTCTTCTGCGGATCTCATAATTTATGATTCGATCGAGCAGGGAAATATCAAACATCGCTCTCTCCATTGCTCGCTGAGTGACCTTTAACCTTAAGGCTCGTGCAGCGTGCCGGCGCGATGTCGCGCGATTTCAGTCGCGCCGACTAGCATCTGGTCTATCGAGCGCTGGTCGTCTGTCGCGGGCACGCTGCACTAAGCCGTTCAGTTATACACGTTCAATCAAGTCAGTGCGACCCCCCAAGTCACGCGACATCACCGGCACGCTGCACGAGCCCGTGTCACACCCACAATCGTACTAAATGCCTTATATATTCCAGTGAGATCGCGAGTGATAACGGCGTGTCTGGGGCGGCGGCGGCGGAGGGCGCGGGCGCGGCGCGGGCCGGCGTGCTGCGCCGCGCGCCGCCCGACCCCGGCCCGCCCGCCAAGGCCTCCCGGTTGAGAGAGGTCAGTAACTGGCTGCTGTGGCATAATCATGCCTCTTCTTGCTAATACAGTGCCACAATCTTTTCTGTTCCGGTGACAGCGGCGCTACGTACGTTTTTCTTTTTTTTTGTAGCAATTTAACCGGCCCTGACTTCTAAGAACTTCAACCGCCAGCAGCGCTACATAATATGGTTGTACATCAACTTGACGGCAAAATAACATAAAAAAAACCCGTTAGTTTCACATTTTGGCCACCGGAACAGAAAAGATTGTGGCACTTTAATGGGGGATTTTTCTGACAGCTAGAAAGAAAAAAAAGTTGATTTAAAGGGGCGACAGATGGCGCTCGCAAATAACGAAATGATCAAAAGTAATCTAAAAGACTAGAAGTTAGGTCAAAAACACGCACGCACGACGATGTTGCCAGGCTATGCTTGTCATGTCATGTCAGTCGAGCGCGGGGAATTAACACACTTTTTGATTGCTTAAGCTTCAACTAGTAGATTTACGTTGCGTTCTCAATGATATTTTTGTTACTTCGTTGTTATTTTACTGTTTAAATATTAGACAGTGCTACCTATGAATTTGAAAACAAATCAAAATGTTATCAACTCGTCATTTTAGTTTATTTCTGGTCACACCGACTTCGCTATTTGTCAGCGCCATCTCGTTTCATTATTAGAACTAACTTTTTTCTTTTTTTTTCTGTCCCTCAAAAATCTCTCATTGGTTTGAAAACGTCAAAAATATATAGATCAGTCAATGTCAACATGTTTGACTTTCGACCTTACTTTAAATCTCTATTAGAAAATAGCTTTACGCTGGGTTACGATTCAATTGGCGAGTGTACATATACTTGTCACTTCCAAATATTCACTCTATGAATTGGTTTACTCCATAGGATACGAACAACAACCGCGGTCGCGAGTCGGGCAGCGGCAGCGGGCGCGAGTCGCCGCGCGCCGCGTCGCCCGCGCCCGCGCCCGCGCCCGCGCCCGCGCCCGCCCACTCGCTCGTCATCAACGTGGTCACCAACATCAACAACCTGGAGCAACGGAACAGCGTCAACCTGCCCAAACACTGAACTATGCCAAGTTACCTAACACTGCAGTGCAATAACACTACTACTTTATTTATTAAATCTTACAATGCAAAATATTCATTATACAAGCTTAAAGGCTTGCCCACACGAGGGTCTTTTTGTTCGTCGCTGTGGCCTTAAAGTAACGTTCGCTGCAAACTCAAAACCATACGACACGGTTGTACTAATATTGAATATACAGGACGATATAACCTTAAATTTGTATTTTTTTGCTTTAATGCACACGAAGGTTATTCTCGCCAGGTTATTCTGTCAGAAAGTGTTACGTGAGTTTCATCCAGTAACTCTTCTTGACACCGCACTATACAATACAGGCTGTTTGTTTAATGATGAAACATACTTCAGGGGGTGAAAGTACCCATCAATACAAACAACTCTTACTAAGGGACCAAGTGCGATATCGCGAAAAAAAATTTGCTGTTTACAAAAGTGCAATACCGAATAGACCAAAATGTATGAAATAAGTAGCTGTTTTTTTTTGCAATGTGACACTTTTTCCCATAATTACTAAAAGTTGTTTGTATTTATGGGTACTTTCACTCCCTGAAATATGTCACATCTTTAAACAAACACCCTGTATAGTGCGGCGTCAAGAAGAGTTAGTGGATGGAACTCACGTAACACTTTCTGACAGAATAACCTGGGCAGAATAACCTTTCAGCAAAAAATACCACTTTTAGGTTATGTCGATGGACTAAAAGTCCCTCGTCTGCGCAGGCCTTAAATAAGACAAGCATGTAGCAGAAAATATATTGCCATTTTCACGTTACGGTTTATTGTACTGTAGTTTGATAATTAATTAATAATTATGATAATAAATACCTATTGAGTACTTGCTCAATTTTACGTAGACAATTTTAAGCATTTGAGAACTATTTAATTAGTTCATATATTGTAAATACTCCTTGTGTGCTATATTTAATTAGTTTTATCGTTTACGTTCGTAAGATATTACCGTAGCCATATTTTGCATTTTAAACAAATATCCTTCGCAGCGAGCCGGAATATCTATCTAATATTGATAAAGGTCTTTTCAAAAGGAAACAAAGAGAATAATAAATGAAAAATTAAATAGAAATGATTGCTTTGAAAATAAAATTATCCTTGTAATAGTACTATAAAAACCTTTTGTCACATATTATTATAGTGTAGGTTGGTGCTCAATGTTTGAACAGATATTAGGATATTTGTAAATTCTGGTGCTAGTGAAGCATGGTGATATTAATCATTTACTTAGCAAAAGATGCAGCTGCATTACACTATTAATATATAGATATTACATTTTAAATGTAACTTTTAACCTATGAGATTATTAAGGTAGTTCGAAAACGGCAGTATTTATAAAAAAAACCCGAGATCCGGTATAGGTAAATAAATCTACCCTCACCTGTATTTAATTCAAATAAAGATTAATTTAGATATTGCCTACATTGGTTATTAAAGGTACATTAATTTACGCTTACTTGCATGTTTTTATCTGGAAAAATTACAATTAGTTATCAATTTCGCTGTTACCCCTATGCATTGTTTAATCACAAAAGTTTATATAGGATGTCTCAGTAAGAGTGGACTTTTTAATGTTTGCCTTAAGGTTTCTTATTGAACATTCTCCTTTGACTCAACATTTTATAATTGAACATCATAGGCACAGGATTTAGCCAGGCAAACCTAGCATCTATACTCTAATGAAGTATAGATGCTAGACATTATCTTCATTAGAGTAAAATAACAGATGAGGGTAGAAATAATTCCTTTTCGTATCTTAGATTATCTAATATTAGTTCATCTATTTCATCATACTTCAAATTAGATTTTAGTGTAGTACTAAAAATGTTAATTCAAATTATTACATAAATATATTTCGCAGCAAGCACGTATAAACTGAAAATATGTTGTTTATTGGTATAAACGGTGATAAAAAGATGTAAGGAAATTTTTTTAAGGTTTAAGAATAACACTCCTTGGGCAGTCGTTTAAAAATAAAACTGCAGACTTGTTTGTAAACTATACTTGTTAAATGTCTATCTTTCCCGTAGCACTTAAAGATTAGGTCCCTTCTTTTTAAACTGTATGTATGTAATGAATTATTGTTAGTAGGTTTTTTAATATAAATACTGCCTTGATTTAAATCTACTTATGAACCAGTTTGACCATGTTAAAGGAATAAGTAACCGAGTCTCAGTTTATCTCAATTAACTTTTATAAAATTCATCACATGTAACCTTCGATATTACAATAGATGAGGTAGTTAGTTGAAGCGGAAACGAAAGAAGAGATTGTATTGTTATTTTGTGATTGTCCTTCATATTTCTATGGTACCTATTATAACGATTTTCATGGAATTAAATACGACAGCAATATCAAACATCAACTTTGCTAGAAAATCAGAGGCTGACAACTTTGAGAAACTTATTTGTATCTAAACGAAATTCTTCGCGCATGAACTGAATATGAATTTTTTTACTGAACCAATCCTTAATGTCGTTGTTGTTTTATGTTGAGATCCTAAAGTTATGAAAAATTTGACAGTCCTATTTAATATGCAAAGCAAATTATGATATTGGTAATAATTACTTGAATGTCTATGTCTTGTTAATCAACTTTGTTTTGTTTGAATTGAACGTAGTAAGTCTTAGGCACGGGTTATTAGTACCTACATAAACGATGCCCATAGCGATCCCACATGCCTACATATTTTAAAATTAGTATCTTCATCACATTAAACTGTTAATAATTTAAGTTATTAGTAATTACATAAGTTACTCAATGCAGAGGGTGCGAAAACTGTTCATGATCTAGTTGCTTGCATAATGTTACTATATTATGGATGGAGAAAATAAGAGAGTTGACCTCATTAGTTAATTACGTAAATCACAATACTATTTTAATGTTGTGAACAAGAAAGAAGGCGCTGAGGGTAATAAATAAATAAGAGCCTAATAGCAGACTCACATTAAATTTATGCAAAATTATTGATCGATAAAGCGGTTTGTAAAGTTCAAAATCATTGCAATCGGTTGCTATTTTATATATTGTACTTACTTATTGTATTAGACCAAATATTACTTGTTTTTAAGAATATTCTTATGGTATTGCATAATTTATCAATTGCTCTATTTTATTATTTTATATATATATTTTTAAACATTGTGACAGAAAATTATCGCCTGCGTTTTTGTTGGACCGTAACTCAAAGCTCAACAAGTAATGCTATATATAATATTATCAGATTTAGGAAACATGTTGTTAATTGCGTTTTTTTCATAGGTATCTCATGACCGCATTTCGAAAATCTTCTTACATAATGTGTGTGTGTATATTTTTTAGTTTACAACTTCTTATATGTGAAATTGTAAATGTGTCTAAATAATCTGAATTTTATTTATTTAAATAAACAAACACTATTATGTTAGTTATTATTATGTTGTTAGCCTTAAATATTATGTAAAAATCTGAAAATATCGGTTTAAAATTACAAGAGAAAATATACTTAAAAAAACTAGTTTTAAAACTGGCATTCGTATATTTTCTCTTGTAAAAATTGCACTGTGAATGTAAAAATTTAAATAATTTAATCAATATTTTTTATTTACTAATCCATCTAAACTAAAGAATCCCCTTTAGATGGATTAGATTTATTTAAACATCCGTTTGGACACAACTCTTTGTTATTATACAATGAACTTCACAAGGTAGTCACAAATAGTTTTCGGTGGATAGCAGAGGCCTTACTATGAGCTGTTAGACCAATGTTAAAGTAAGATTGTGAAAGAAATGGCGCTATACCCAGTGTTTAGCCTAGCAGTATGTGATCAGCCTTACTTTAATATTGCGATAACGCGCGGTAGTATAGAGCCTGATAGTTATAACTTTTTATGCACAACGAACCGAGGTTTAATGAATGTTAACAACTTTAGGCTCGCATAGTAGTTTATGAACGAATTGTTGGTGTTGATCTGAATAAATTGATCTCTGTTTGAGGTGTTTATCGAGATGAGAAACGCCCCACAAACTGTATATGTGTAAGGTTTTGAGTCGCAGCTGTTGTATTCGTGTTGGAAGTTTAGAAGATTTGCTATTGGTCGCCAGTGTACTTGTGTCAAGCAAGAGTATGGGCGTTTGTGCACTACACTGAATTTTACCGATCCGGAAAAAAAGCCACGGATGCTTGTATTTTAATAATTTAATCATTTATAATAGTAAGTATTTATTTATTTCGTGTAGTTTCAATGTTTCGAACCCTAAACTACACGAAATAAATAAATTCTATTATTTAAAATAATCAATTATTAAAATACAAGCATCCGTTTTTTTCCGGATCGGGAAAATTCAGTGTAGTGCACAAACGCCCTATGACGTATTAAAGTTATACGGAACTTACAAATTGTCTGTAGTTAGTGTGAAAAAATGTCTTCCATAAAATACATTATATTTACTTAAATCAAAATTTCTCGAAATTTTTACACGTTGTATTCTTAACTGGGATTGTGTTTGATGTATTGTTGTGATCAATTTAATATAAAATTAGCCGAAGGTGATATTTATGCCCGAGTGACCCATTGACCGACCGATTGGGCGCAGGGGTAAACTACCTGCCTTCTGCGTCTCTTGTTCGATTCCCGAACAAGACAAATATTTGTGTGCAAGAATTAACAATGTTCATGCACACATATATTTGTCTTAGTTAATATTTGTGTGCATGAATTAACTATGTTCATGCACACATATATTTGTCTTAGGTCTATTTGTCTTGGTCTGGGTGTTTTCTATGTATAATAAGTATGTATTTACGAACAAAAAGTATTTAAGTATATGTTTATCCGTTATCAAGTTCACGTAAACACAGTTTTTTAAGAAATTTACGATGGGCTTAGCTTATAACTGGTGTGATTGTAAGAAAATATTTATTTTATTTTTAATAACGTGCGTTAACCAACCAACCAACCGACGTTTAACGTTTAACGTTTAACCCGTTGGGGTTACGTAACTGACTGTTGGTGAACTTGGGCTTAGTCTATGATTATGCAAAAAATACTTATGGTCAAAGAAATAAACAATTAACTTTACATAACTAATACTTATTTATAAACGGCAGCTTTTATTAAAAAGAGTTATATTCAATGAAGTGTACAATTTTGTGTTTGCTCATAATCAGATTATAATTTCGATATCAATTACGGTTATTGATTTAACTATTCTAATTTCCGTAATTTTCAATGTTTGTTTTTTAACATTAAAATAATTTGTTGTCTGAAGCAGCATGTTTTTTATAATTTAATTATTTTTATCGTCATATTCTTACCTTAGTAAAGCGGTTATGTACAGACCAGTGTGTTATTATGTAATTTTATTTTATCTCAATGGAATAGAACTGCCAGATATATCTTTTTCGAATGTTACCTATTTTTTAGCTATTTAAAGTCCTTTAAGCGCAGAACGTTCAGATCGCATAATGTTAAGCGCGCGCAAAACAATAAAGCAAAATGTTAAAATATCAAAATGATAAAATCGCAGAATGTTAAAGCGCAAAATGTTAATATATATATTAATTATAATATTATAATATTATAATATCTTAACATTTTGCGACTTTAACATTCTGCGATTTTATCATTTTGCGACTCGTTTTGCGCCCGCTTTTTGCGATTTGAACGTTCTGCGCCTAAACGATTTAAAGTATTAGCTACTAGTAAAAAATGCTCAAGAGAAATTAGAGTATTTGCGGAAAATATTAGCTCAGATAATCATGTGCCTGGCGGCTCTAGAACATAAGGCCGGCACCACATCATGCGGAATTTAAAAATTACTTATAATAAACATTGCTATCAAACGAATAAAAATCTTCCATGTAATGTGGACTTGGACTTGCTTTAAAAAAGTACCAATAATATTGTTTCTTTAAATGAAGTGCCTCAGAAGGGGCTGTGAATGCTGTGATGCACTTTTTAAAATTCACTATTGTTGAAAGAGTTCCTCCAAAGATATCCATTGCCTAGAGTCATTGCAGTTCAAATAAGGTATCATCACCAAGATAAAGATGAAAAAAAAAGATCTAATAAATTGCCATATTTTTTTTGCTTGGATCATCTTGAGAACTGCCAGAGTACCTTTATGGACTATTGAACTGAAATGACTTTTTAATTAAGTTTGTCTAGTCGTAAGTCAATGTGATTGATTTTGCAATATTCTTAGAGGAACCTTTTATTATGGAAATAAAAGTTATATATTTATTAAGTAGTTTAATTTTTATCCTAACTTACTTTCAAGTACTTAAACACAAAGAAAAACATTGTTACAACATATTTAAAAATTTAAATAAAAAAAAAGACGAGAAGGAACAGCCGTATTTTACTAATGAATATAACATCAATAATTAAGCTGTACCATCGCGAACCGAGTTTATTCAGCCACTTGTTCTACTAATTTAATTTAGCCGTGCAATGCAAATTGGGCGTACATCGGACACACGGTTTAGGGTGGTATTCCATTTATCAAAGATCTTTGTCCAATATTGCATTTGATCAAAGGAATGCTACCCTAATTACCATAGTACTAGGGGTGGATCCAATTTCTTGGATCCGAGAGGATCAAGCAATATTGGACAAAGATCTTAGATAAATGGAATACCACCCTTATAGATTTGAATCTTGAATCTTGAATCTTAGTCTTGCGGAAACTGCACTGTCACAGAATCATATGTACTATGACAATATATAATATTACTATTTAGGTACCTACCTACTGTACGCAAGATCCAAACTCTGAAACGCAAAATCCGCGACACTTCGTTATACCCGTCCCTCCTACCTCCAGTCAAGACGTCAAGACAGCTAGTAAAAGGGGCGGGGCTAACGAATTTTCGGATTTTACGTTTCGGAGTACGGTACTTCATGAACTTCATAACTTTTTCGAACTAAGTAGCAAATAAAAATATAAAATAATATGCAAGGAAGTATCAAAAGTAAACAACACAGCCGGCCTAGCATGAGCAGCTAATAACACGCGATATGATATAGTACGGCATGCCGTCTTGCTTACACCTAAGTGGGGTAAGCAAGACATGGGGTAAGCAAGACAACTTGCCGTACCATATCATATCGCGCGATAAAAGCCGCTCATGCTAGGCCGGCTGGTATTATTTATTTAAAAGTATTTTCAAATATTTTACATAATTTCGGAGTTATAGAGCATCAAACTTCCTTATTAAACAAGGACAGCGGTACTCACGTGACTCATGTGACGTCACAAATAAGTGGCGCCATACGCTCGCCATATTTATTTTATCATTTCTCTTGAATTTTAATTTTCCATATTGCAAGTACCGAATACCGATCTAGTAGGTAATAAACTAATTTCATTTCAATTCGCGAACTAAAATAGCTTCACCTGCGTCTATTGCCATTAATTAGTGCGCTATTTGATATAACACGCAGGTGTAGCCGGGTCTTAGCGCACTAATTTGATACAATTAGCGCGCTAAGACGCGCATGCCGTTATTAACGCCGTTAGGCGTCACGCAGGTGAAGCCCCAGCAGCATATGAATGAGGCAAAGGCTATAAAACAACGAAGGTAATTAATTACCTACCAACATAAAAAAATAAACAAAATGCTAATAACTAGCTATGGTAACCTATTTTAATCATAACTAAACTACCATAAAAATCAGTAAAAAGAATGTTATCAAGAACAATGAAATACATTTTAACAAAAGATAGTCTGCACAAATTGTACGGTAACCACCGAGCAGCATCCGTAGTGTTTTGTTTTTTTATTACGTTTCTTGAAAGGTCCTTCGACAAGTTCAGACATGTTCGTAGTGGGTCAAGTTTGTATTGTTTTCGTGCAAGTTTTCACCTGTTTTGTTGAATTATTCGCTAGTTTGTTGTATGCAGCCCATGAGAAGCTACGCTTTCAGATTCTTTAGATAAATATCGATTGTCGTAACGTGTTTATTTTAATAAACTAGTGTCGTGACGTGAGTGCGTGTCGAGTGTATTCAGTTCAGTGAGCACAAATTATATAGACTTCAGTGAGTGACCTCGAAAGTGATAAGAAGTTCACCAACTACAAAATGATTTGGTAAGATTTTCTAATTATTTTTGGTTTTTCATAGATAACTCTTCTCTTCAGTAGGTACCTAAGGTGCACTCTAATTAATAGTACCTTCGTACGTTTATTGAGTCCAAAAATTTAAAGGGCACAAAGGTGGGTTTCAAACTTTCGTATTAAATTAAAGTCTGACTAAATAAAGTTGTGATTATTACCTAGGTACTTTTATTTCTGTCACTAAAATATAGTAAACTATTGTTTATCTAAGTATACAAATAAATAAAATTGGTGTCTGTTTGTAACATTAAAATAACCGCTTTTTACTACATGCATATAGGGTTACCATTTTACCTGACAAAAAGCCGGACAGTTCAAAAAAAGTCCGGACATTTTATTCACAAAATGCAAACATTAGGTACTTACCCACCCACTTAGTAACAGTGATAAAGTACAGTGATATACTCGCTCGGGGCTATTTTAAGATGAGCATTTTGCTACATGAGCGAGGATTTAATAAAGATGAAAGACTGATTTGTTTCGATATGATTTTACTCATATTCCATCTAAAGCAAAAAAATCCGGAAAAATCAAAAATCCGGACAAAGTCCGGACAAACGTCTATGAATCCGGACATGTCCGGACTAATCCGGACGTATGGTAACCCTACATGCATATGATTATATATACGGAACATATACCAAAAAGACATGTTTTACAATTTTGTCTGTCTGTTTGTTCCGGCTAATCTTTGAAACGGCTGGACCGATTTTGACGGGACTTTCACTGGCAGGTAGCTGATGTTATAAGGAGTAACTTAGGCTACTTTTTATCCCGGAAAAGTATCACATTCCCTCGGGATAATTTATTATGAATGCGAAAGTTTGGTGTCCGTTACGCTGGCAAGAAAGTAGCTTCTAGAGGGAAGCGAGTTTGATGAATAGTTAGTGCGTAATTTGCTGTAAATGTGCGCCAAATAAAAAATTTGTGGGCCTAATACTTTTGGAATAAAACGGGAAAAACGAATTCTGCTGGAGTAACGGTGCTCCAGCAGGAAGATTCTAAACTAATGATCGGAGAGAAATAAAAATTATGTGGGCGGGTAGCTTAGATTCTAGCAGGAATGTGCGCCAAATATGAAATTTGTGGGCCTTACAGTTTTGGAGATATTTGATTTTCTGCTGGCGTAACGTTTTGCCGAGTCCCAGATCTCGGGAACTACTGGATGTGCGATCTTACAGTAAAGGCATATGAGTAGCGCCTAATTTGTGCTGTATGCACATACAGAAAACATTTCAAAAATATTCACGGATTTGAAGTAAACAGACATTTTCAGAAATAAAAAAAATAATTCTAGCGCCTAAACTACCACACAAATATAGAAACCAAAAACGGTGTTCTATTCTTCTTGCTATTTCTAATTACCATAAAAAGTTTGAGAATCCCACAGTTACGCGTTTTTGAATAATACCCACATGAAGGTGAGACAGACAATGTCATGACTTTGACGATCAGCAGGATAAAGATATAAGAGATTATTTAGATCCTAGCCCAATAAATAATTAGTGCTGTTACTAAAGTACATGTTCTGAAAATTTCAGCATCAAATTTTTCGTAATAAAGTAAATATTCATTAAAATCCAAAACAACTGCCAGTATTCTGATTAACCGACCAAATTCGATAGACCACGAAAAAGCGACGCGCTCATACATATTGATGACCTTCTTTAATGTGTCGTATTATGCAGAAAAATTTAATGTACAGTCGCGTTCATAACTTTTTTTTGGTAAATGTAGGTGAATAGTGCTCTATCATTCAAAAGGATAGTTTGAGCCTTTATTCATACCAGCACAGTATAAGAAGGAACCATTTTTCCATACAGTAGTCCGACGGAGACGTCAAGAGAGACAGGTCAATCGTGCGGGGCGTGACAAATAAACAAATAAACAAACTTCTTATTTAATTAATATTATAGTGCATACGATTTGCATACGTGCAAATCTTGATCTCGCATATTTTATAGAACTACTGTCTGGGACGTATTAATTTCTAAAATCCAAGATGGCGGCCAACTTTTTTGTTTGTTTGCCAATTTCGATGAAACTCGGTTTTTGGTACTATTTGGACAAGAAAACAGCAACGCTATGTTAAAAAATTTAAAAATCCAAGATGGCCGCCCACTTTTTTATTTGTGGGCTGATTTTGGCGAAACTCGGTTTTTAGTACTATGACAAGAAAACAGCAACGCTATGTTAAAAATATAAAAAATCCAAGATGGCGGCCAACTTTTTTCTTTGTTGGCCTATTTTTTTTTTTTTTTTTATAAACTACGGTGTAGCACTTTGCCTTTATCACACCTGATGATAAGTGGTGATAAGGCTGAAGGTGGAAGCGCACTACTCCCGGAATCCTAAATCATTGAGGAGCTGGCTATCTTATCTTAACTTATTTTTATTAAATTCGGTTTTTGGTACTATTTTGACAACAAAACAGCAACGCGGTGTTAAAAATATTAAAAATCTAAGATGGCGGCCAACTTTTTTGTTTGTGGGCCGATTTTGATGAAACTCGGTTTTTAGTACTATTTTGACAAGAAAACAGCAACGCGGTGTTAAAAATATTAAAAATCCAAGATGGCCGCCATTTTTTTATTAGTGGACCGATTTCGATGAAACTCTGTTTCGAGTACTATTTTGACAAGAAAACAGCAACGCAATGTTAAAAATATTTAAAATCAAAGATGGCGGCCAACTTTTTTGTTTGTGGGCCGATTTCTATGAAACTCGGTTTTTTATACTATATTGACAAGAAAACAGCAACGCAATGTTAAAAATATAAAATATTCAAGGTGTCGGCCAACTTTTTTGTTTGTGGGCTGATTTTGATGAAACTTGGTTTCTAGTACTATTTTGACAAGAAAACAGCAACGCATTGTTAAAATATTAAAAATCCGTAAGTTGATAAATTGGTATGGATATGCTGCGTTCGGAATGATTCCGTTTCGGAATTCCGTATAAAAATTCCCTCTCTATGTGCCCAGTCTAGGTGTTATTGTTGATCGAAGTGCCCAGTCTAAGATCAATGAGAAGATATGTAGCATAGAAAGTTATTGCACACTGTTTGTTGTGTTGAGCACGAATCTGTTCTGTGGCGTTGCGCTTGCGCGAGCTGTTACTAGGGTTGCCTGCCACTGCCATTCTATTTCATTACAAAATAAGGAGATTTAATATGCGTATTCAACTGGTTCACAAAATAAATTATTTTTCTTTCTTTCTCTCTGTAATCTACAATATTAACTCAAAATTGGCAAGATAAAAGGCCTAAAAAAATACAAAATAAAATCTTGCTTTTTCAGTTTTCGAGAAAAACCTACTTCGAGAATGACGTTACCAGCTTCGGTTGTGGTTTGGTTGAAATTATTTAGCGCGATCGCCCCCCAGGAATGCAACAAAACACATTTGTTAATGAAATCTCAAATAATATATAAACATGAAACATGAATGGTTTAAACACTTTGTTAATAATTATTTTTTGTAAATTCAAGTAGTTAGGTACTTAATGAATTATTTGTTGCTTTCTCCCACTAAAAAAAGGCTCTATAGCGCAAAGAAACTTTCTTCAAGATAAAGATTTGCCCAAGCTTTACAGCTTTTGCTAACACATATTTTTTTGCGATTAAATCTAATGATTGGCGAATGGGCGATTTTCTGAAAGCTCGTTTTGATTAGCTCAATAGATGGCGCTGTCCCACCTATGCAGTCACAAACAACGGAATGTAATAAAGTTTACTTCGACGCGACTTTTGTTTCATAAAACGGAACGCTTTGTTTATATTTTGATTGATTTTTGCTGCTTTGTTCTGTTGAACGTTGCTAGCTAGCTATCGTTATACCCGACGACCGACGTCACAAAACAATTGTAGTAGGTATTTTTTTTATAAAATTAGTAATTAAAGTTCCAAAAAGCGTATAAAGTTCATATCCATAAAGTTACGCGGTAGCGACCATGTATGTATGTGATTTAGTTGGAATTGGATTATATTTTAGTATAGCGTTATTAAATAGAATGCTTCCAAGCATCTGTGCTAATTTTCGTAAGTGTATGTATGTTTGTCCACGGTCCACGAATTTCTAGAAAACTAAGGCTACGTACGCACTGGCAGGTGGCTATCTTGGCGCCTAGAGCCTAGTGGCTTGCATTCTACTAGCGCAACTAGCTAGGCGCCAAGCGCGCAGTGCAGCCGGTCGCGAACATTCTAGAACGTTCGTTTTACCAAGGTGACTCGCTAGGCTCTAGGCGTTAGTACTGTAACGATGTCGATTCATACCAGTCATTATGGATGGTTAAAAACTCTATTATGACTGGAAACTCCATCTAGTTCTACATACTGGCCATTAATTTTATTAAATCCTATCCTGTTCTTTCAATTCAAATTCAAAATCTTCGTTTCACGTGTCCTGTTCATCATTTTTGATTCAGTTCTACTAAAATCACCAAGCCGTACAGAGCTCTCGGAGCATTACCAGTTTTTTATACCAGTTTGAGTTGTTTGTTATAGTTTTAAATAAGTGGAACCCTTGACCCTTGGAAAGGGGTAAGTTTTCATCATCATACCCACTACTACCTACTTACCTACCTACTTTTTGTTATTCATGTATTTTTTATCTTGTTGTTACAGTTCCTAATCTTCCTAATCTTCCTATGCTTTATATATTTTTTTTATTACTACCTTTACAATAAAAAGTCAAGTCCCTATTAAACATCATCTTTTTATTCATCTATTATCTACAAATTAAATACTGGGCGGTGACTTCCGACGTTCCGGCTAGTGTACCACTGGCCGACGAGGACGTCCCGTCACAGTACTATTATATATTCTGTGCTCTTGGCGCCAAGCAAGCCGCCTGCCTGTGCGTTCGTAATCTAAAAGTCATATCTAGACGATTTATTTTTGATTGCAATAAAGGTCATTCAGATACAAAACTATAGAGATCGTAAATACTTCGTTCAACGCCATCTAGTGAAGCTTTTTTTTTAAATGGCCTGTCGGAAAATCGCTCATTATTTACTACCCTTTGTCGTGCTGGGAACCGGCGGCGATCGAATATCTTCAATCGATGGTATGAGAAAAAAAGTTTTTGATGTAGGTACTAACAGAAGTGGGAGATTGAAATTGAAGTATTTAAAAAAAATCGACCAGTCTCACAACCAACTCCGATGGGACTCGAACCCACGACCTTTCGCTTTCCGGGCGACTGCTCAGTCGCGAATCATATTAAAAACAACTTTTAATATGGGACCAACACTGAAATCACGAAAAAAAATAAGCTGTTCCATACAAAAGTGCAAAAATATTTAATCAAAATCTTCGAGCAACGCGGGTCTCGTTGCTCGAAGATCAAAATGTATGGAACAGCTGTTTTTTTTTTTGCGAATTCACTGTTGATCCCATAATAAAAGTTGTTTTTTTCATGAGTAGAATAATCCCTAAAATTATCCGGGCTGATAAAAAAAAACCCCCAATTCGTCGACAAAATCACTCTATTAACTTCCTCAATCTCGCTCGTCTAAAGACCCCAGTACAGGTTTGCCGACCATGGTCGGCGACCATGACCAATACATCGTACATTGACACTTTTGAAAAAACCTTTTTAAACTTGTTCGTTCAAAAGTGTCAATGTACGATGTATTGGTCATGGTCGCCGACCATGGTCGGCCAACCTGTACTGGGGGCTTTATGCGCGCGACGTGCGGTGCAGCCCTGTCACTTATACCGCAACAACTGAGGTATTGTATTGTATTGTAAAAAAGTTCGTCCTTTTGGACAGGCGAAGACATCAAGCCATACTGCCAATTCTTGAGTATTATGTGTGTTATTATAGTTTCTTATGTTTTCATTAGAATGTAGGTGTGTTACATTCCATTGCTTCTTGGAGTATTTGGCGTCAAATATGTCGAGTCGGTCTTCTTGGTAATTCTTGCTGAGGTAGTCACCACTACAATAAAACACTCGGCATCACGTTACCGAGATATCGCATATTTTAATCATTCCACACATCGTCCAGTTGCGTACACACTTGGGGCACAAAACCACACCTATCTTGAGTCACAAAGTCCACTATGAAACAAATTGCGATTAATTAAAATATCCACTTAACCTAACCCGCCAAAATGGCGCCAAAAACTCGCAACTAGTGCCGCAACTGAGCCGGGGCGCAAACCAGTTCTAGCCCCGGCGGGCGGCGGCGCATCGGTGAACCCGTCGGTGAGAGGTCACGCACACATCGCCGCGCTATGTATCGGTGTACCGACAGCGGGCCGCATATTATAAAGCTTATTACACTTGGCTAAATTCAGCATTTAATTAATCATACATTGCTTGTTTTGATTGCATCACTTGCTACAAATAAGCTCAATGAAAGCAATGTATGCTTAATTAGATGCTGAATTTAGCCAAGTGTAATAAGCCCTTAAGGCAGCTTGGTTATTGGTTGGTGGAATATTTATTCATGTGAGATCACTGTCTATTGTCAATTTAATCACATTGCACATTAGGTACCTATGTTTGAAAAAAAAACGAAATAAAATTACAAAACAACCTTAATTTTATTTTTATACTTAAATAATGTTAAAAATATTTGAATTCTTTCACTTCAAGTAAAAAAACAAAACAGAAATAGCTTCATTCGTCATTAAAAATTAAATAAAAGTACTCAGTCAAATCACTTTTTTACTTAAGTGTACACAAACGTGACGTGTACAAATCTGATCGGCAAAAAAGTTAAGAAGGTCATTAATATGTATGAGCGCGTCGCTTTTTCGTGGTCTATCGAATTTGGTCGGTTAATCAGAATACTGGCAGTTGTTTTGGATTTTATTGAATATTTACTTTATTACGAAAAATTTGATGCTGAAATTTTCAGAACATGTACTTTAGTAGCAGCACTAATTATTTATTGGGCTAGGATCTAAATAATCTCTGATATCTTTATCCTGCTGATCGTAAAAGTCATGACATTGTCTGTCTCACCTTCATGTGGGTATTATTCAAAAACGCGTAACTGTGGGATTCTCAAACTTTTTATGGTAATTAGAAATAGCAAGAAGAATAGAACACCGTTTTTGGTTTCTATATTTGTGTGGTAGTATAGGCGCTAGAATTATTTTTTTGATTTCTGAAAATGTCTGTTTACTTCAAATCCGTGAATATTTTTGAAATGTTTTCTGTATGTGCATACAGCACAAATTAGGCGCTACTTATATGCCTTCACTGTAAGATCGCACATCCAGTAGTTCCCGAGATCTGGGACTCGGCAAAACGTTACGCCAGCAGAAAATCAAATATCTCCAAAACTGTAAGGCCCACAAATTTCATATTTGGCGCACATTCCTGCTAGAATCTAAGCTACCCGCCCACATAATTTTTATTTCTCTCCGATCATTAGTTTAGAATCTTCCTGCTGGAGCACCGTTACTCCAGCAGAATTCGTTTTTCCCGTTTTATTCCAAAAGTATTAGGCCCACAAATTTTTTATTTGGCGCACATTTACAGCAAATTACGCACTAACTATTCATCAAACTCGCTTCCCTCTAGAAGCTACTTTCTTGCCAGCGTAACGGACACGAAAGTTTGTGAGTATGGATGCCATAGCCATACATACCTGTTTGTTACTCGCTTTCACGCAAAAACTAGGTACAGAACGGATCTGGATCAAATTTGCAACAGAGATAGATTAAAGGCTGAAATAGCACATAGGGTACTTTTTATCCCGATATTCACACGGGAACGGGAACCACGCGGGTGAAACCGCAGGCGGCCGCTAGTATTGAATAAGTTCTGTACACTGATTGTAGTTAGGTATCTTTTGGAAAGCTTCAATGTGACAAATGTTCTATGTTGTATAGGTACCTACTAACCTACTATTGCTCGTGACTGTACATGAATTAGAAACCGCGGGCGGCCGCTAGTATTGAATAAGTTCTGTGACACTGATTAGTTAGGTATCTTTTGGAAAGCTTCAATGTGACAAATGTTCTATGTTGTATACCTACTTACATGTTATTGCTCGTGACTGTACATGAATTAGAAATATACAAATAAAGCAAATAAATAAAATTGGAGTGTCTGTTTGTAATATTAAAATAACCGCTTTTTACTACATGCATATGATTATATATACGGTACATACTTACCTATACCAAAATATTTTTTTTTACAATTTTTATCTGTCTATCTGTCTGTCTGTCTGTTCCGGCTAATCTCTGAAACGGTTGGACCGATTTTGACGGGACTTTCACTGGCAGGTACCTAGCTGATGTAATAAGGAGTAACTTAGGCTACTTTTTTATCCCGGAAAAATATCACATTCCCGCGGGATAACGTCGTGTAGTCCACGCGGGCGGAAAGCTAGTCGAATAATAAAAGTCCTTGGACAACCGTAGCTAATCAAAATTGCGTTAACATTAACGCGTTAATAAAAGTCGCCCTTCGTCTTTTTCTTGTTCGCAGGACACTTTTGATGTTAACATGTTTCTCCTTCGTGAGGCCACATCCAACGTCCTGTGCCGAGGACTCGCAGTGCTCCAGCGGGTTCTACTGCCAGGCGAGCTCTCACGTGTGCGTCGAGTGTCTCCGCTGCGAACTGCTAAAGCGCGAGGCGCGACTGCCGAGCGAAGTCTGCGTGCAATCAGTCGCCGAGTGCGGCGTCTGCTTCAAAGGGTAATTATTCACCATCCGGGTATGTCCGAAGATATGTAGTAGCGAGTTTCTCTTAGAGGAGCTGAGTCTATAAAAATATTGTCGGTTTACAACGCCACACTATCGAAAGTACCTATACTTACCCTACTATACGTAGGTATAATTTGTGATCGAAAGATTGATTGATGGTTTGGTAGCTATTTGGTAGCCAGCGCCATGTGACAAAAAAATGGAATTCGAGCGATTTGGTAGTTAGCGCCATGTGACAAAAAAAATTGAACTTATTTGAATGTTTCGCTAGGAGTAGTCGTAACAGAATTTAATTGATCGATTAACATCAATCAGAATCCAAATAGAACTGCTCCGTTTAGTAGATGTCTAGGCTAGGATTAATGTTGTTAGCTGATACATGGGTATTTTGATTGTCCTTCAGGTTGGTGCAGGTAAACGACGGCGACGGTTACGCGCAGTGTATACCTGCTGCCCCGGAGAGCTCAGGAGCGGTTCTGCCACCATACGGCTGGGCCTCCATTGCTGTCAGCCTGGTGCTCATGGTCGTCATTCTCTGCTTATTCGCCAAAATGAAGACTTTCAAGGTTGCTTACGGTAAGTTTATTAACAAGACGACCGATTTGGCGCAGGGGTAGGCTACCCACCTTTTGCGCCAGTGGTCTCGGGTTCGATTCCCGAACAAGACAAATATTTGTGTGCATGAACATGTCTATTTGTCTTGGTCTGGGTGTTTACTATGTATATTAAGTATGTATTTACAAACAAAAAGTATTTAGTATATATTTATCCGTTATCAAGTTTTCCATGATACAGTTTCATAATGAAATTAAAATGGGCTTAGATAATTGGTGTGAATGTAAGAAGTTATTTATTTATTTAAGACGCGGAAAGCATACTGGTTTTCCAAAAAAATAAAATTATCTTTTAATTCTAATTCTATGTTATTTTTGTATTGCAGCAGCCCGCACTTCGGTTCAGTCGCTGCACACAGTACCGTTGGCCGACATTCCTTGCGCGCCTCCACCGCCATACAACGACCACCAGAATTCATCGCCATCATCGCAACCCGATTCTTTAGAAATGCGAAAACTTATGGGTAGGTACCTAATTATTGTTTTAATGACCAAAGTTACTGACTCGGAAATTAAATGACTGAAATGGGAGTGTTGTATTATTCTTTATTTTGTTACAACTTGTTTCAGAGACCCATCCTCGTGAATCGCCGTCGCCAGAGATGAGGCCGCGTGAAAACTCCAACAGTCAAAATGCTCGAGTTTTTAATAACCCAGTCTACGTGCGCTCGCCGCAGAATGGAACAAGGTACCTACCTTTTAGAAAGAAAGAAAAAACATTTATTTGGAACATTCACAAAGAAAAATCAGTACATCTATTAAGTACATTGTTGTGCATTAAAAAAATGTCCCAAAACAGTCCCGACTCAGCATAATGAACGCAAGTACCAAGCGCTGGTCTTCCGTCGTCGGGACCGTAGTGGTAGTGTTGCGAGTCAAATTAACCCGCGGCGCGGTAGCATTTTACCAATGTAATTGCCCCTATTATCCCCAATAAGAGTATTAACCGTTGCTTATGTATACAGGAAAAATTTTTGACCAGTGCACAAATTTTTAGGATCAACTCAGAATCGGTAAGTGAACAACTTTCTCCTAGAAACATGGGTCGAAATACGACAAAAATTTTTGGACTTCCCATACTAAATCGATCACCTGATCAGTCCGATTTGTATGAAGAGTCAAAAAATTTTTGTCATATTTCGACCTATGTTTCTAGGAGAAAGTTGTTCACTTACCGATTCTGAGTCGATCTTAAAAATTTGTGCACTGATTAAAAATTTACCCTGTATATGGTCAATAGCAGGTCAAAACTATTTATCCTGATGATAGCTGTTGATAATAATAATTTTATAATAATATAATAAATCATTTATTTCAGGCGACTTATGGCCCATACAATAAATACCTTACAGACTAACATACATATATTTATATAAGACAATTTTATTATAAAACTTTAATTGACTTTCGGCGTCGTATCGGTGGCGTTTATAGTTACTGATGTCGCATTACGCATCATCAACTCAAATGGAATATATTTCACAGACACAGTTCACCAGAATCGGCCGTCCCTGGACCGAGAAGTGACGTTCTCAGTGCTGCTGCCATTGCTGCAGAGCCAACATGTACTCTCGATGCTATTCCGAACAATAACGCCAACACTACGTAAGTAAATATTTAGGTAAACAGTTATGTGGGAGCACCATAATCCCATACTGTTGTTAGAAAATGTGTAACATTTACTAACAATAAAACATTTAGTATCAAACGTTAGCAAATTGTTACATTCTGAAAAATTGACAGATGTTTTAAGTTTTAAGTCCCGCACTTCTTGTAGAACTTCTTACTAAATTTACTAAACATTGAAAACATTTTCTTAACATTGTGATCAAATGTTTATCAACAATTTCTAACAGCAGCGAAATTAGCGGCGCGTATAAGCTAGGATATCCGTCTGTCAAATACTATACAATACAAGATAGCCCCTGCCGATTGTAGCACCACTAGGATGTATTTTCGCTCTTATAGACCGATAGCGCTAAGTTTTGAGGTTTCAAAAATACTAAAGTTGATGGTTTTTCGCATATAGTTTCCGGACCATTTACCAAACCTTATACTTTATTTTGTGTCACTTTGGGTATTGTACATGCTTAAGTGTAAATTAAGGTATTTGTCTTTTCGATCAGTATTGGACGTAAAAGAAAATTCAAGATGAAAATTTTACATTCATGATACTATCGAAGTAGGAACTGATGTACATAGGCATTTTGTGTCATCTCTGTCCACGAGAATCCTGATATTTAACCAAAAACTACCACTTCGCTCTACTAGCTCTAAAAGATTATTACAATAGGTTAAATAGGTGTTACGTGTTTAAGAGTACTGATATCTTTTGTTCAAAATATTTTGTGTCAAATTCATCCACGACTTTTATAGATTTTATTACTACACCCTGTAAAAGCCACAATAGAAAATGCTAGTTATTAGAGTTTACGTGTTTTTGATTATGATGGTGTAACAAAACACTTGTGTCGTTCACACTCACAATTTGTGTCGTTTTTATACACGAAATCTTGTAATTTGGAAAAAAAACAGACTTCTTCGCACGAAGGGCACTGTTTTCTCATACTGACTCTATGTCAGTTTGCACTGGCCGAAGATGGCACAAATTCGGTTTGCACACTCCTCAGGCTAACTATTACCATAATTATTTTGAACTTATTTATTTTGCCAGTTTTGACTGTAATAAAAACAATCAACCACAAATCAACGATTTGCTGAAAATGCAAGTGGCAGATGTGACACAAAACGCAATAATAAGCTTCATAGGTACGACTGTACCCACAGTTAAGAAATTAGCAACTTTAGAATTTTTGAAACTTATGACCTCAAAATAGACCAGCGCTATCGGTCTATTACTCGAATCTCATTTTGCTGCATGCCAATAAAATTTATGTACTTAATCGAGTATACTATGTTGTTCTAATATTCTGTGCCATTATAAATTTTATTACAATATTTTGTTATAGAAACAAGGCTGTTGATAGTAAAGTGCATGGCAAGGTTAGCTCCTCACCGAGAAAAACCAGAGAAGAACAAGAGGTGAATATTGACTTTAACTTATAATAATTAGGGAAATGAAAGTATTACATTTAACACTATTGGCTCCTCGCGGTTATACCCGCGTGGTGGGACCATGGGAATATCGGGATAAAATATAGCCTAAGTCTCTCGGAAAGAATGTAGCTTTCTACTGCTGCATTTTCAAATTCGGCCCAATAGTTTTTGAGTTTATTCGTTACAACCTAAAATACAAGTATTTTCTTTGAGTATGGATTAATCTCCGAGTGGTTAATACAATCGTATCTAGTTTCAGGACACAAATAATAACTTCTCCGCAAGGCAAGAAGCTTCAGCAAGCCAGGGTTCGAACAGCAACGCCGCATACTGCAACGGCGTGGTGGCGGGGCCCTCCTTCATCATCAATGTCGTCGAACACATCAATAATGCGACAGTGACGCATGCCGAGTACCATACGTGAAGTGAACAATTTTAGGACCATTTGATGTTCAATATGTTTTTAGATTTACCATTTGCTCACTGGCTGGACTTATGATGGTGTGATTAAGAAATTTAATTACAAATAACCTGCTCCGGGATATTTTACTTGTCGAGTTCCAAGCAGTAAACTGTGATCTAAAGGGCAGAAACTCCCATGAAATTAGTCGAATCGGATAATTACGCTAAATTTAAAGTGAGTTGGCAAAAAATATTGTTATGTAAGGCCTACCTGATTGAAGTTATTGATATTAATTGTAATTAGCATGATTAAACCATTATTCTGATTTAAATCTAACCAATAATTTGTATAATAAGTATTGATGTGCTAAAATACGTTAAATTGGGTGCCATCATTAGTTCACTATCATAATAGTTACATGATTACGAGTTGGTAAACTTTCTTTTGGTAACATAATTACGTTATTAATTATTTTCTGAATCTCAATTTTTGACAGTAAGATAAGATAAAAATATTTATTTACATAAACATAAAACATAATATGTACTTGTGAATCGTCAACTTTTTCCTACAGCCCGCGCGCCATTTTTAGCTGACACGAAGGCCAGGAACAATAATTTTGCTAGCATTTCTTAGGTACCTAACTAACGACATTTACAAAAAAACATATATCGTTACTTATAGCATAATATGCAGAGATTATTGATACAATATTATTAAATAACATTTCAAAGATAAATGTTCTCATAATTAAAATATTTTCCTTTTAAACAAATATAAATGTATAGTTAAAGATACCTACCATATCATAGCCAGGCATTGCGGTCCTTCAGATTATCTTTGACTTCATAATATCCTTTGCTCATGAGCGTCTTTTTAACATGTTTTTAAAATTCATGCAAGGTCAACTGTAACTAGTAACTGATCTCAAGTTTTATCAATATCTAGAACGAGTATTATGAATGTTTTGTATTTTATAGGCTGTGTTCAGAATAAACAAAGACAAATAGTTTAAGTTTTAATAGTAATATAGTTTTAGTTGCTAGTTTTAGAAAATGATACCTAGCGCATGTTTTATACAAGTAAGTCAATGTGGGTAATTAAGATTAACTAATTTTGATCCAAAGTATTTGTCCAATGTATTATAAATAAAACGGTGATAATAATAAATGTTCTTCTTTAAAAAAGTCGTTTTCATTAAGCTTTTGTTTCTGTTAAAAATAAAAGATTATATTTTAGACACACATTTTATTATTAGACATTACGAGGTGCTAATAAATTAATTCAAACATATAATCAACATCACTTGCATTATTCTAGAGTGCTTACATAACTAAATAAATTACAGCAAATCTAAATGTTACACTATCACTGCGTGACATTTCTATTTTAAATAGACGATATTATAAGGCGATAAGGCCACATTCCATAATAAGTAATAAGTATTTAATAATGGTATTTATTGGATATATAGGATGCACTATTATCCTAGATTGACTAGTTGAGACTGTGTCCTTAAAGTCACAGAACACAAGAAAAAGATTTAGAAGGAGCATGTCATGTATTTTGTACTGAACGAGTGTGAATCGAGGAGCCCGTGGCGCAGTGGTAAACGCGCTGGGCTTGCAACAACTTTCGCAGTGGTCGGTCATGGGATGGGTGATCGAAAATTTAGTGTCTCGATCGAACTCTTCCTTGCTTCGGAAGGCATGTAAAACCGATGGTCTCTGCTGCGTTTGCAGTCGTTAAATTAATGTCCACCAATCCGCATTGGGCCCGCCATGTAGGTCATGGCAAATTCTCCTTATCCATCCACAAGGGAGGTCTGTGCCCCAGCAGTGGGAACTTACAATGGCTGATGAGTGTGAATCAAAAAAACATGCCTAAAGTACGTTTTATAATTCGGTGCAAAAAAAAATATTTCACTTTCACATTTGAGTTTGGCAACAGGGTGTCGTAAACCTTTTTCTTCATTTCTCTTTTAAACCAAATTTATTGTGAGGTTTTGGTTTTACAGATTTTGTTAAAATCTTCTTATACAAACTATATTTTGGGTTAAAGCGCATAAGATAATGCAAAATGGGTTAGATAGTAATAGTACAGACACAATAGTAACAAGTAACAACGGTTCAAACTTAACAATAAACAGAAACAATAACAGAAACAATAAGAAAGCTACGAAATAATGTAAAAGAAGCACTGTACGCGAAGCAGATAGGAGCCCACGTAAAGTAAACAAAATACAAATCAAAATCAACCAAATAATCACACACATGTTAAAGTAGGTTTGTCACCCCTGCGTCACAAATATTTTGTGCCTGCGTGTTGCCAGTACGTGAAAAAAATATCCATCTAACATCCCTTCAAAAAATTATTTAGTTGTTTACGTAAGAGCAATTTCCATTTTTTTACTTTTATTAATAATGTTAAACAAATATCTATGCAGTCAAAGCATGTTTTGAATTAACGGCAATGTCGTTCACAAATAAAGAATTCTACAGAATGTGAATATAGAGTTTTAATATGGTAATACTATTTTCTTTTTTTTTTGCACCGAATTATAAAACGTACTTTAGACATCTTGAAGGAATAAAAAATCGTACACACAGGTAAAGTGTATGGAGGATTTTATAATACACGCCCCGCCCACTAACATCTTTCTTTCGTTCTGTGGAAAAATTTACAGTGTAAACTCAGTGGCAGCTCGCGTTGCACTCAAAAGCTATAACAATTACTGTAGAGGTGCTATAATGAGTGCGACGGCGTGCATCTCGGCGGTGTCCCGGTCGAAGGGGCGGGCGAGCGGCGCGCGCGCTGCGAACAGCTCCGCGTCGCGCGCCTCGCCGCCGAACACGGGCACGTCCACCGTGCCCTCGGGGCTCAGCGGGGACGACTGATTCTGAAATACGGGGGAATAGGCTTAGGCTTACGCCACACTTGACGGAAATTCCGGCGCGGATCTTCAACGACGGAACGCCAATACGTCATGTTATTACATATCAAAATCAAAATCATTTATTCATTTTAGGCTGATACAGCACAGCACTTGTGAACGTCAATAAAGCTAGGGAGGCCTTGTAACGAGAAGAACCGGCAAGAATAAATGACTAATAACGGGCACACTATGCGGAAGATCGGTCGTTCCGTCGCGGACCGCTTGCCCTCTTCCGTCGACGTCAGATCGGCAACGTCGCATTCCAGGGCCCTATTTCACAACATCGACAATTGTCAGAGACATTGTCGAGTGACAATTGTAAAGCGACAGGTGACATGTGACAATTTTTTTGAAAATTATTTTCTATATGCTTATAAAACGTGACAGGTATTTTGTTACAATTGTTCATGACAATTATATTGTGAAACAAGAATTATTTTTCATAGTCGACATATTTGTAGATTTGTCAATAAATCTTGACACGAGATAAATGCTGCAGGTATTTATATGTATCGCGCCACACTCTCGGCGGATAACTCGCGACGACGACCACACCGTAAACATTGGCAGTCGACTGATAATCTGCCACGGAATATTCAATGTGGCTGCAATGTTAAATAACGGATTTACCGGCGTCGAAACTTCCGTCAAGTGTGGCATAGGCCTTATTTTTTAGTTTTAGTTGAGCAATATTTGTCCAAGTTAGTTGTATACATTAAAACCGCTTTGGTCGCGGCGCAAAGTAAATGTAATGCGACCTCTTTTAAGTTTCTGTTTAGTTTATTCTTTTTTGTATATAACGTTTTTCTTTTGTTTGTGAATTGTCAAATTTTTTCACTCTAAATACAATGTAAATACGTTCCGGATTTTTTGGTTTTATTATCGAAATTCCTGGCTTAGTATAGCTTTAAACAAGATCCTTACGAGTCGGAGCGTTAAAAATTGAAAAACACATATTTGTTATAATTAATCAGTTGCTAATAGTTATCGAAGAAGTAGTACAACAAGATATTAATGTTCAATTGATATTGTGTCGAATTCAACTTCTCTATGGTCGAATTCTATGAGAATTGTGTCGACGGCGGATAGTTGGAAGTACCTACATATGCAACATCCAGCTAGCTAGACGAATACATCGACAACTCGTTGAAGCCTTGCGAAGTGTGGGAAGTTCAAATAGTGGTAAATAGCAAGTTAAACTGTGAGTACAATTTTCAATCATAAAAGCTAGTGCGGAAAGGCGAAGTGCTTGTGTTTTTTTGAAATTTAGTACAAACAATACAAAATGGAAGCTGATTCGAGAGTTATGGATGACTTATACAAACAAATAGAGAAAGGTAGAACCAATTTCAAAAAGTCGCCAAAAGATAGAATAACGGAGTCATACATTATGGCGCGATTAGAAGGCTTGGAAAACTTAATCAAGAACTTTTGCGGAAGACATGAGAAGATCGTTTCTTCTTATGCTGTCGACGTTTTGCAAGCAAGCTCTTATGTGAAAAATGATGTTTATGACAACGGTTATGAACTTTATTTAGTTTATAAGGCCGAGCTTAATGATATTTTAATGGAATATAAGTCACCTAAAATTAATGTTTCTAATTCGCATAATATTAAAAACGAATCCGTTGTTAGGTTGCCTAAAATTTCCCTACCTGTTTTCACAGGGCAATACGCTGAATGGCCATCTTTTAAAGATTTGTTTAGTTCTTTAATAATTAATAACCCGTCACTGGACGAGGTTCAACGACTGCATTATTTAAAAACTCAAGTTAAAGGCGAAGCTGAACAATTGATAAAACATATACCCATTACACAGAAAAACTTTAGTAAATGCTGGGAAATGTTGCAAAATAGATATAATAATAAACGCTATGTTTCTAATTGTGTACTGAAACGATTGTTTAATCAACGTTCTATGAATTGTGAATCATCACAAGCCTTAAAAGATCTCCTTGATACTACATCAGATTGCATTCATGAATTATCCAATTTAGGTGTAGAGGTTAAACATTGGGATATAATTATTATATACATTGTCAGTTCAAAATTGGATGCTGAGACGCGAAAGCAATGGGAACTGCAGGTTAACTATTCGTGTGACGATTTACCTTCATATACTCAGTTTAAAGAATTTATAGAGGCCAGATTTCGTGCATTAGAATTCGTAGAACCGAATAAGATGAAGTTAAATAAGTCCAATATTTACTCTCCTAATACAAAAGTCATGCATGTCACTTCCGAAGTCACCTGCCCTCACTGCAACGACAATCATAAACTGTATTACTGTAGTAAATTTTCTCAGGAAGATGTAGCTAACCGCCATGAAATAGTTAAATCGCTCTCGCTATGTTTTAATTGTTTAGGCAAGAACCATTCTGGGAAAGTTTGCCGAGTACCTACCAATTGTCGTATATGCAAGGGTAGGCATCATACTCTCCTACATGGAAAACCTAGTGATCTTACGGTAGCTTTAGCAACTGAAACGCCAGAGAATATGATAGACCAACCGGACACGTCTTTCACAACGGACGAAACTGATATTAAGAGCCATTTAATGACAGGTAAGGTGTTGAATCAAACCCTATTAGCCACAGCTTTAATAAAGGCTGAGTCAAGAAATGGTCATCCTCAGATAATAAGGGCCTTGCTAGATCAAGGATCGCAAGCATCCTTCATATCTGAAGCGTCCGTGCAGTTACTACAACTGAAAAAGGTAGCAACTAAATGCAGTATTTCCGGTTTAGGTGGAAAGAAGAGTGACTTAACCTCAAAATATGTGGTTATGGTGGACATTCAGTCGCTCTACGACCCGTCTTTTAAAGTACAAGTAACGGCACATGTGTTAAATACAGTTACCTCTATTTTACCGGAAAATAAATTTATTTTACCAAACTGGACCGAATTGGGCCGCTTACAACTAGCTGATCCTCAGTACAATTCACCGAATAAAATAGATATTTTACTAGGTTCCGAAGTGTATTGTAAAATCCTGAAAGAGGGCTTAATTAAAAGTCCTTCGGGCTCTACAATTGCCCAGGATACATACTTTGGATGGGTATTGTCGGGTCAAGTTTGCGGAAATTATGAAGGTAAGGCTCATGGGTACCATAACGTGGTTTTAAACTTACATATATTGAGTACAGAAGAAAATGAACTGCTAAAGAAGTTTTGGAAGCTCGAATCGGAACCAAATACATTTGCAAAAGGAAACTTAACTCCTGAAGAACAAGCTTGCGAAAATCATTTTAATGCCACAACATATAGAAACGCTGAAGGGCGATATGTTGTAGAGTTACCCTTTCGTCAAAATATATTGCGCGATTACGGTGATACCCAAAGTATTGCTGTCAAACGACTACTTAGCCTTGAAAAACGATGGTCAAAAAATATAGACTTAAAACAAGACTATACTCAAGTGATTAAAGAATATGTGCAATTAAATCATATGGAACTGGTTAAAAATGAATCGGATGATGTTGATAGTAAGGTATGGTTACCACATCACGCTGTTATAAGAAAGGATAAAAGTACTACAAAAACTAGAGTTGTATTCAATGCGTCTGATAGAAGTGCGAACGGATTGTCACTAAATGACACTTTAATGGTAGGCCCTAAACTACAGCCTGAATTGCGACATACCATAATGAGATGGCGATTACAACCTATATGCTTAATAGCTGACATTGTTAAAATGTACAGGCAAGTGAAGGTTGCGGATAAACATATAGATTATCAACGAATAGTATGGAGATCAGATATCAAGTCGCAAATTGAAAACTACAGACTATTGACTGTCACCTTTGGAACTTCTTGCGCACCATATTTGGCAGTTAAATGTTTGCAACAAGTTGCTATAGATGAAGGGCATGACTGTCCTCTCGCAGCTTCTAGAGTGAAAACCGACTTCTATATGGACGACTTGATGACAGGCTGTGATACGGAACAAGAAGCAGTCATGATTTATAAAGAAATGAATGAATTATTGTCAAAGTGTGGGTTTACATTACAAAAGTGGGCATGTAATAAAATGGGATTATTGGAATCATTGGAAGAGAACTCTGAAGCTAAAAGAGAATTCAATGAAGATGACGTCACCAAGGTGGTAGGGCTTACTTGGAATCGTTGTACGGACGAATTCGACTACAGTGTTAATTTAGCATCTAAATCATCTCCTTCAGACACCAAGCGAACAGTACTTGCGGAAATCTGTCGTTTATATGACCCTCTCGGCTGGATATCTCCTTGTATAGTGACTGCAAAGATTTTTATTCAAAAACTTTGGCTTACTGGACTTGGTTGGGATGATAAGCTACCGGAAGCACTTTTGAGAGAATGGCAATTGTATCGAGACCAATTAGTAGAGTTAAAACAATTTTGTATACCACGTTGGGTAAACAAGAAAGCTGCGGATGTAAAGGTCGAGTTACATGGATTCAGTGATGCCTCTAGTTTTGCATATGCCGCTGTTATATATATAAGATGCATTTCTAAAACTGGACACATTAGTACCCACCTAGTAACTGCTAAAACAAAAGTAGCGCCTATCAAGCAAGTATCAATTCCTCGACTGGAACTTTGTGGTGCTGTTTTAGTTTCCAAATTACTTGACGAGGTAGCTGCAATTTTAAATATACCTAAAAGTGACTTACATGCATGGACTGATTCCACTGTCGTGCTAGCCTGGCTCAGCGATCACCCCTCTCGATGGAAAACTTTTGTAGCAAATCGAGTGTCCGAAATTCTAGGTATATTGGATTCATCACAATGGTCTTACGTGAAGTCTAAAGAAAACCCTGCAGACTGTGCTTCTCGAGGGCTAAAGCCATCGGAATTGATTAATAACCTCCTTTGGAAACAGGGTCCTTCTTGGTTGAAAGATGATTGTGTGGTGTATGAAAAACCTCGTTCTATTTACAACAAGACTGATTTAGAAATGAAATCAGTTAAGGTTCATACTGTGACACAAAACGACAATGAGAAGTTTGACATTTGTTCCCAATATTCGTCTCTTAGAAAGTTGATACGAATTATTGCGTTTTGTCGTCGTTATATTAAAGTTAAATTATTGAAAAAGCAATACTCTTCTTATTTAACCGTGACCGAATATCAGGAAGCCACCATGTGTTGTGTACGACTTCATCAAAGTACTTATTTCCAAGAGGAAATAACAAAACTCCGTAATAACCAAAATCTCAAGGTAAAATGTAAATTGTCTACCCTCAATCCGTTCCTTGATCAAAACGGAGTATTAAGGGTGGGCGGTCGTCTAAATAATTCTAATTTGCCGTTCAATATTAAACATCCTATAATAATTTTCGGAGATTCTCATCTGGCAAATCTTTTAATAGACGATGCCCATGAAAAAACTATGCACGGTGGTCAACTATTAACTTGTAACTACGTGCGCTCCAAATATTGGATTACAAATTTAAAAAAGAAAGTTCGTTTATATATTCATCATTGCCACCCTTGCTTTCGTAATGCAGCCAAAACAAAAACTCAACTTATGGGGCAGTTACCGGATTGTCGAGTAATACCCCAAAAGCCATTTTTAGTATCGGGTGTAGATTACGCAGGTCCAATTAATATAAGAGTCTCAAAAGGCCGAGGTAACCGATCATATAAAGGATACATTTGTCTATTTATATGTATGGTTACGAAGGCAGTCCACATAGAGGCAGTCTCTGATCTAACATCAGAAGGGTTCCTTTCGGCCTTTAAACGGTTTGTGGCAAGACGCGGACGTTGTGCTCATCTTTGGAGTGACAATGGTTCTAATTTCGTAGGAGCTTCGAAAGAACTAAAAATCTTATTTGCCAGCGAACGTTCCTCTTTCTCAGTTGACGTTGCAGAAGCCCTAGCCAATAATGGAACCGAATGGCACTTTATCCCTCCTTACGCTCCAAACTTTGGTGGACTTTGGGAGGCAGGGATAAAAAGCACCAAACACCATTTACGTAGAGTCATCGGAGAGTCGACACTCACTTATGAGGAATTAGCTACGGTGCTTATCCAAATTGAAGCGTGTCTCAATTCGCGACCGTTAACACAACCTAGCGCTGATCCTGATGATCCTGTCCCTCTGACGCCGGGTCATTTCTTAATAGGAGAACCTCTGATGATAGCTCCAGACCACGATTTTTGTAACAGTAAAACGCATATTTTACGTCGTTGGCAGATTACTCAAAGAATGGTTCAGAATTTTTGGAAGCGATGGTCTCAAGAATACTTAACCACTCTTTTCCAGAGATATAAATGGAGAAACAAAGCACCCGAGCTGAGGGTAGGTGACGTCGTTTTAGTGAAAGACGATAATTTGCCACCGGCCAAGTGGGTCTTCGGGCGAGTAGTTCAACTTCACCCGGGAAAAGATAACGTCACACGAGTAGTTACCTTACGATATAAAAATTCACAAATTCAGCGAGCAGCATCTAAACTTTGTCCACTACCTGTAAATACCCAGTAAAAAATTATCTGTTTATTGTTATTCTTATTGATAATATTATACAGTCCACTTAAGATAAGTTTATAACAATAATAAGTACTATTTTAGTTTCGTTATGTTATAGGTAATATAGACTATTTTTTTTACTTCATGTTAAAGTTTGTTGTTGTTTCAGTTATTTTTGTATGTTTTAAGGACTATTCGTCCTTGGTGGGCGGTATGTCCAAGTTAGTTGTATACATTAAAACCGCTTTGGTCGCGGCGCAAAGTAAATGTAATGCGACCTCTTTTAAGTTTCTGTTTAGTTTATTCTTTTTTGTATATAACGTTTTTCTTTTGTTTGTGAATTGTCAAATTTTTTCACTCTAAATACAATGTAAATACGTTCCGGATTTTTTGGTTTTATTATCGAAATTCCTGGCTTAGTATAGCTTTAAACAATATTTTGTAACAAGTGATAACATTTGGGGCCTGCGCAGACTAGGGACATTTTTCACCGCCGACATAACCTAAAAGTCGCTGCCAATTCAACGCAAACTAAGGTTATTCTGTCCATGGAGTTCTCTAGCGACTCCTCCTGATTACTCGCTAGACCTTGGCATGATTTTCGTATGCGCGGCGAAAGTTACCACATTTAGGTTATGTTGGCGGGCAAAGAGTCCTTCATCTGAGCAGGCCTTAGATTTTATAATAATATGAATGTTAGTCAATAGTTTCATGTTACAAAATATTGCATAAAAAAAGTAACTGCGATGTGGTTGCACTTTAGAATCGGCGGTTTAGTTTAACATCCTAACTACTGGGTGTCAGTCCATTTATTCTGAATTTATAAGTGAGTACCTACCTATTGCCACGGGATCATATTTATTTTTATTTTATTTTTTTATAAAATAAAATAAAAATAATATTTAATTAATAAATTTAGCTTTAAATGATCAGCCGCTACCGCTCGCTGCAGCAGCGCACCTTATAGACTTAACAAACTAAGCTATCAAATATCTGCAATTGATTTAGAACTCTGTCGTGAACACCCTAAAGTTCCAAATCGATTGGGAAAATTGGACAATTTATAAAGCCCTGCTTGCTGAACTTCTGACACGTGGTATATGATTAGAACCTGCAGCACGTATCACAGTAGCAGCGGCGCACAGTTACCTGCAGACTCACCACTATCACGACGACCGCACCACACACTTCTGTACAACGCTAAATTTACTACAACTATCACATATTATAAGTAAAGTATCTGCAGCATGTATCGCGACATTCGCGACAGCAGCGGAGGGGCGCGGGGCGGGGCAGCGCCCAGTCCCAGCTGCAGACTTAATACATAATTATTATCACGTGATATAATACCTGCAGCACGTATCGCAGCAGCAGCGGCGGCGCGGGCGCGCGCGGCGGGGCGCGGGGCGGGGCGGCGCCCAGCCCGCCGCCCGCCCACACGCCGCCCGCCAGCTGCAGGCCCGCCACCACCACGTCGTCCGCGCCGCACTCTGTACGACGCTACATGTAGTGCACTATCCCGTGGTATAATACCTGCAGCACGTATCGCAGCAGCAGCGGCGGCGCGGGCGCGCGCGGCGGGGCGCGGGGCGGGGCGGCGCCCAGCCCGCCGCCCGCCCACACGCCGCCCGCCAGCTGCAGGCCCGCCACCACCACGTCGTCCGCGCCGCACTCTGTACGACGCTACATGTAGTGCACTATCCCGTGGTATAGTACCTGCAGCACGTATCGCAGCAGCAGCGGCGGCGCGGGCGCGCGCGGCGGGGCGCGGGGCGGGGCGGCGCCCAGCCCGCCGCCCGCCCACACGCCGCCCGCCAGCTGCAGGCCCGCCACCACCACGTCGTCCGCGCCGCACTCTTCTGCAAATACCAGAAATTAAGTGTTAGTTGAGTCGAGTTGTAATCAAATTGTGATTATGTTCTAATAGTACATTACAGCCGAGGACAGGTAAGTAAGAAATTACATTGTCGAGGATGGTTTGAAGCACGAGCCGCAGGCGAGGGCTTTAATCATTCGAGGCAAGGTAATTTGCTTACCGTACAAGGCTTGTATAGTGCTTTTCTCAAGAAATGCGAGGAAATAAAAAAACTGTTTAACTAAATAATATTTATTAAAATTTATATCACACATGTTCGGGCAATTATTAAATGTAAATGTTATTGTTTTCCCGGGCACACTTATGTATAAATCGCCCATAATAATATTATTTTAATGATGTATCATTAAAATACGCCAACAACACAGATTCCGAAAACGTATGCGCCTTTTTTTCTCTTTTCCAAATCAGATCGTAGGTTTTCATATATCTTTCTTGTGATTTTGCTGGCAGTACCTAAGTTTTCTGTAATTAATTTTGCTTCTGCTCTCATATTTGGTGGAGTAGGTACATACGATGTCTGTATGTTTCATTGGCAGAACTCATTTTGATAATTTATTACACAATATGAAAACTGTATTGATATCAAATCAACCGCTGAAAATCATTCCCGCCGTTTTTTTAATATTGGTTTGTGAGGCCATGTGGAACGGTCATACAGCCTATTGATACTTACTACTTGCTACTAAAATGCGCAACTTCAATACCCGCTTCTGGGCGGTAGATGGCGCTGTACATATTTCCCATACAAAATTACTCGTAAACATGGAAGTATTATTTAGGTAATACTTTCATGCTCGTAAAGGATATTTTGTCTATGATAAATCTCATTTTGTTTTTTCGATTGATGTTCGTGCTAAGCGTACATAGCGCTTGTGGTACAATACGAAGTAATATACTCTGTGCGCACCGTATTTAAAAAAAAGTTAACCTAATTATGTTATAATAATTACCTATATAATAATAATAATAATGTGGCTGTATGGTGCAAATGTCCCTTTGCTTTTTCTGTTTTTATACACAGGAATAACGAAAGAAAAAATAAAGAAAAATTGTTGGTAATAATATCTTTGGGTAGTACCTTTTCCGAGGTAAACATTCTAAATTTGAAAATCACTGCAGTAATGAATTTCAGTACTTACTTACTGCACTGATTTTAGTGCAGTAAGTAAGTACTGAAATTCATTACTGCAGTGATTTTCAAATTTAGAATGTTTACCTCGGAAAAGTGCCACGTACTGCATTCTTTTCTCTAATATAATATTAACATTTCAGAGCATAAGTGTGAAAAATTTATTAATCACTATTTATGTTGCTAAACATGAGAATTGGTACACATAAAGGCGGGTCCAAATATATGTCACTTGCCCAATTCGATCAAAGTATACGAGTTTGACGACTTTGCCGACGCGTATAATAATCGCGCATCATTTTCCGTCCAAAGCTATCATAATACCTACACGTCGGAGATGCAGGAGCCGTACTCTGATACACAAAATCCGAGACTTCGGTAGCCCCGCCCCTTGCACTCGATTCTGTCATGACTAGAGATCGGATAATCGGATGCATATTTACCTAAAGTTGAGGTGTTGGCTGTTATGGAATGCACTTTTGTATCGAAAAATCCCGGGATTTCGAAATTGACAAATATAGTGTTTTGGTTATATAGAATCAAATCTGGTATTTACATATATTCAGATTTTGATAGAATCAGGCGTCACTTGGCGGAAGTCCCTAACCATTGTGAAAAACGAAATATATTGCGGAAGTAAGCTACATATATTTCGTTTTTCACAATAATATATTCAGATGTTGGCTAAAATGGAATGCACTTTTGTATCAAAAATATATCTAAAAATAATAACTCTTTTATAATCTTACATTTCTTCACATACTTTTTCAAGTTTCGAAACATATCTCAAACGAATAATAAATAAGAAATTATAAAGAAAAACCATTCAAGTTCTTGATTATTAAAGTAAAACAGCATCACCAATAAAATCCCGCGATCAACTAACAGTAGTACCTGTACCTACCTATCGTATTAAAAGACTAAGTAAGTTGAATGTTTAGGATACACAGTATCTATGTAACTTCACTGCCTCCTACCACGAACGTAACTCATTGGCATACTTAAAGCTGCAAGTACGTATGTACCTAAACGTCATATTCTAGTGTACACCTATGAAACATACACCAATCAACAGAGAAAACTTTTTTAAACAACAAATAATCTTTGACAAAAAGTCGTAAAGATGTACTTTTTGAAATATTTCACTTTGAATGTGTATAATAAAACTTAGTATATTAAAACTTGTCATTTTTAGGTAGGTAAGGTACTTGGAACTTTAGGTACCTATGCCAGGCTCCATATAAAAAGTTGGAATCTTTTCAGTGGCTGTCAGGCATTGGTAAGTATTGAAGGCTTTCTCTTGTTTTTAAATTTGTCGTATTGTCATTGGCGTTGTCCATAGAAATGGTCAATTCACGTGCAACATTGCTAGATTTCCATAGCTCGGCTTGTACAGTACGTGCAAAATAACTTGGCGGTCCTGAAGTTCGCGCGGAATGCTGCGCAGTAGACGAATACAGGTGTGCCCGGGGTAAGATTAGAAAATAGTTACTACGTAACAGATAAATCCTATCTATACAAACGCTAAAATACCTACGCTATATTAGCCTACAAAAACCGCTGCAAGAAGAAACATATTCTACGGACGCGCTCCAAGAGTCGAGATTCCCGCGTACTTCGCGAGAGTACGTCATCGAGCGAAATCGTCAAGGTTGTACAAAGAACATAAACTAAACAAAATGGCTGAAGTGAAATAAACTTTACTATTTATGAATAATGCAATGGAGTGAATTAAATGTGCTTTAATTTTATAAAATGATCTATATTTTTTATTCCATCTTCGAACTCACGGTTATTAAATTTTACTAGCGAAAATATTCTGAATCCTGTGAACAATTTACAATAATTAACCATCGTATCGTTAGTCAAGATTTTATCTTTAATAATTATATAGGTACGTAATAAAATTGTATCGCTGCGTTTTGTGCGAGAAAAGCGTGCGACAGCCCACTGCTGATCGGCGGTTACGAGCCACTTAGCGGTAAGCACATAGCGCGTGACCTATTATAAAAGATTAATTATTAAAATACAAGCATCCGTTTTTTTCCGGATCGGTAAAATTCAGTGTAGTGCACAAACGCCCTGACTGGGGCCTGCCCGGGGTTGGTGTGCGGGCGGGAGCACGGCGTGTTTCGTGTCTCACTCTGACGCGTACGGATACGTCTGTGCAAACAATAGAGAAGGCTATGGTATTTCTTAATGAATGCGAGTGAGAGCGAGTGCAAGTAGCGACCCGAAAAGGGTATATCACTACATAGAATAAAACAAAGTCGCTTTCTCTGTCCCTATGTCCCTTTGTATGCTTAAATCTTTGAAACTACGCAACGGATTTTGATGCGTTTTTTTTAATAGATAGAGTGATTCAAGAGGAAGGTTTATATGTACTTTTTATCCCGATATTCCCACGGGAACGGGAACCACGCGGGTGAAACCGCGGGCGGCCGCTAGTAGACCCATAAAGTATTATTGTAAGTACTTATTGTTTTATTTAAACTAACACTCACTACTCTTCCTCTAACACTCTACATACTCATAAATCGCATTGGGAACTTAACTAAACTTCAAGTAAATACGTATGAATAGTTGTGTAAGTCAACCCGGAATCCCTGAAATTTATAAAAATAAATACCTACCACATGCTTCGTTTTTACACCATGTTACCGACTAGCTTTGCATTCCCGAATTTTCTGGAATCCCGGGATTTATATTTAAAAAACATATTTTAAGAAGCCGCTTCCATAGTTAGTTAGCCAAATATTAACTTTAGGTAAATATGCATCCGATTATCCGATCACTAGTCATGACTGAAGAACGAGAGAGACGGGTACAACGAAGTTTCGGATTTTTGTTGACTGACTGTACTTTAATATTGTATTGTATTGTCATCCAAACCAAACCTGTTGACACTAACATAGCAAGTTAAATGAAAGCTTGTAATTAGTAAAGTAGATCAACGACACTGGCTGGTTTGATAGTGTCCCTGTCCATCCTAACCTGGAGTCGGGCCCCAGCGCGTGATGGGCGCCAGTTGGTGCACCCCGCAGCCCAACCGTTGCGCCGCGCGCGCCCGCGCCGCCCACACCACGCGCCCCGGCGACAGGAACGAGCGCAAGTCCAGCTCTGACAACCATTGGAATACCACACGTTACTAGATCACATTGTGACAAGAATATTTAAATTAAATTAAATAAAAATTACATAAAGAATGAGAGGATAATTATGAAGTTATTCTTTAACCAGTAAAAAGCTACAGTATTCCTGAGTGACATTGGCTATATTGTATCCCAATATATTTTTATCGAGTGTCAATAAAAACGCCAGCGCCGGACTGGTTGCCACTAGACTACGAAGCAAAAGTGTTGTGGGACACAGCTCCATACCGAACCTATTGTCGGCGCGCGTAAACAAACATGAAGTAAAGGCTAAAGACTAATAATGATGTGACAATCGAAAATGGAGTTAAAGACATTACTTGAAAATATTTTGAATAAAACTTGAAAAACGAGTTCACCTTTAGGCATGTCCGCGGCGAGCGTGCGCACGCGCGTTTCAGCCGCGAGCGCACGGTGACAGAACTCGCGCACGTACGCCGAGCTGTCCTCGGGGCCCGCCCACCACGACTGCCACTCTTCAGGCGTCTGTCGAACAAGAATGTGTAACACAGATCACATGTATGTAGCAGCAAGATACACAGATGCTCTATGACAAATATTTTGTTAATGACACAATTTTTGGCGGTGGGAAAGGGGGGCGAGAGATGCAACACCGGATACGTGATTGGCTACTTTAATGACAATAACTTTTACGACTACTTCATGGGTCAGCACTGAAACGACGTTGACGTGAGCAGTCACTTATCAGTGATAAATCATAGATGCCTGGCGAAGGTCGGATGCCCTAAACACAGAATATGTACCTAATAGTACTAAGGTACAGAAGGCGCACTCTGCAAACTCATTCAAATAAAAATAAATGTTTCTGCATGAAAATAAAGTCCAATTCCGGTCGCTTTGTCATCGTTTGCCTACTGTTTTAATAATCTAAAGTTCGCGCATGCAAGCAAAACTGTATCCAACAGCTACGCGCGAGAGTTTATATTTCTATGAAAGTCTCAAACAGCTCGCTCGCTGGTTAGGGTTGCGTGCGAGAGACTTGCGAGTTCGGTTTTGTTGTTTCTTTTGTTCTTTCTTTTATTTAGATACCCGTGAACACAACAGTATCTTTTATACGGATTATAAGAACGTTTAGTAGTCCTTGTTCGGTGCACAAAAATCACTGAAATGATCGATCGTTTTACGCGCAACGTGGAGCGTAGGAGCGGCATCCTTTTGCCATACGCCTGCCCGGCAGGCGCGCCGGCCGAACGTACCTAAACTGCGGAGTGACACCTCCTGCCCTAAATGCGATATCTATTGGTGTTTATCTGTGCTGTGTAATGACCAGGGCTTGGGAACTGTTTACAAAATACCGCTTAATTAAGATCATAACCAGGTTTTATAAAAATGGCTCGCGCGGAGCGGAATCGATTCGCGAGCGTTATAGCCCCTGTGATTAACCTGGTTAATCGAAATGTGCGGGGTTTCGGGGTGCCCTGACGTCTGCTGTCTCTGTTATACTGTCATACGGCTAGCGTCTGATTGGCCAACCGAAATCAGCGAACGAAATTAACCGGTATATCGAACAAGAACCGTTTTGTTTTAATCTTTGATTAGAATCGAAATAATATCGATTCTGAAAGAAGGAAACCGATATGCAAATGCTCTTTTGATAATGTATAATGTTTCTTGCGAACCTTTCCCGGAATTTTAACCAGGTTTCTGAGCCCTGGTAATGACGAAAAGACGAATAACCGCTCCACCAAATTGTGGTTCGAAAATGAATTTATCTGGTTGAACGAGATGCGATGTGAAGTCGCCGACCACAAGTCGGTCACTCACGTCGGCGGCGGCGGGCCGGTTTGGAGTGTAAACTCCATTTAATACAAACGATTATGATTATGAAAATTTCACCTAAAGGTGAAATTCTAGATTAATTAAGTTGGAGCGCTGAGACATGCTTGAGTAAAATGGTGGTTTGACGTGCGAAACGTTCTTAGACACTCATAAACAAGAATAGAGAAGGTCAACTTACTTGGTGCAGGGGCGCAGGAGGCGAACTGCGAGCGCGCAGGGCGAGCGCCCGGTGCAACCGTCGAGCGGTAAGCGCCGCTGCCGCCGCCTCGCACGCACACACACTCGCCCACCACCCGTCTTTACCCTGGTCAATACATAATACTTATACAGAGCTATACACAATGTGCTAAATGATACACAAATAATAATAATTTTCTTTATTTTCTTGCTTCTTGTACAAAAATCATACGTAAACAATTACAATAGTGATTAAAAGAACAAAGGAAGACTGATGCTTAACCCTTTCAAGCCTGATGATATATACATATAATATGTCCCGTACCACGTAAGACCGATGGGAATATACATGCCGTCAAACTTTGATTCAAGTCTGAAGCTTAGTTTTTACTTAGCAATTGGGACCCTTCGTCCCAAACGGTTCTCACACTACATATAATAATTTCGTATTGATATTTTAGTCCGGCAATTTGAATTTGATAATTTGAAATGATAAATTTCAGATAATTTGAAAAATTAGGTAGACCCTGTGCTTAGAGCCACTAGGGCTCCACCCTGGCAAATAACATTTTTGAATCTTATTTTAACGCAAATAAAATACCATAATTAGAAACAAGAATATAAATCTATTACTTAACGAGTTCCAGGTGGCTCTTCAATTCAAATGTTGATTGAGGAATCACCTTTAGATTGATAGGTTTATTTTTCTGTTAAACCTAGAATTTGCTGCAGAATCAGGTTGCTGACAAATAAGGGTGTGACCACGCTTTAAAATTTGGATTGAATCTATCCATACGGACATGAGAATATTTTAATATCTGATCTAAATTATGGCATGTTCAAGTTGAGATAAGAGAGATTTTGACTTGAGATTAGTACTGACCTTTTCGACTTGATAATCTGCTTTAATTAGTGCACTTCCTGACATATACTTTTTCCACATCGCAAGAATCATTTTAAGAGGCGTCACATTATTTTTATCTTGATTAGTTGTCACTGCAGTAGTGTCTAATTCTGTGAGAAAATAAATTAACAATTAAGACGTAATTTTCTTATCAACCTAGATCTTAAATTTCATTAAAGACACCATTTTTTACCTTTTAGACCAATAATGATGTCTCGTGCGGCGTTTTTCTCCCATGCTATGCGACAGTTATCAGGCAGGCCCAATAGTTGAGGCGGGTCGATGTTAGGGAAGGCATCAATTGCCGACAAGTAAGCCTGAGTAACAAACATTTTATTAGGGTAAAAATATTTACGCGGGCATGAAAGCATAAACTGGTAAAGTTGCGCTCTCCAATTATCTGTGAAGGTGCTCAAAAGTGGCGTAGCGTGGGTAGATTGCACTCAATATTTTATTATGAAATATATCTGCTGCGTGGCAGCATCATGAAGAGGAAATGATCCATACTTTGCATAGCAATAGCATTTAAAACGAAGTCAAAAGGGTAGTTACTTTAATTTTATTGTCATAAAAGTGTACGCCAACATTACTTATACGCTCGCGACGCAGTCGTGATCCATTAGCATGCGAACGTAAAGGTGCGTCCACAATTGTAACATTTTGGCGTGCCCGAACACCGTGTCTTTATAACACATTGTCTCTTTGATACAGCTACCACAGCGCAAGCGATCTATCTAGCGATGCATGATAAAGACACGGTGTTCGGACACGCCAAAATGTTACAAGTGTGGACGCACCTTAAGAAACATTGAATGTCTGAAGGCGGATATTACCTGTATGCGAGGAGTAGTGGGCGCAGGTAGAGGTAGCTTCAGGCCGAAGGGGCGCCAGCAGTGCGCGAGCGCGTGTTCGCCGAGCGTGGCGCGGTGCAGCGCGGCGAGCGGGCGGCGGTCGGCGGCGCCCGCTCGCGAGCCGTACAGCGCGAGCACGAGCGCTCGCCCGCCGCCACCGCCCGTGTAGTATTACCTGTATGCGAGGAGTAGTGGGCGCAGGTAGAGGTAGCTTCAGGCCGAAGGGGCGCCAGCAGTGCGCGAGCGCGTGTTCGCCGAGCGTGGCGCGGTGCAGCGCGGCGAGCGGGCGGCGGTCGGCGGCGCCCGCTCGCGAGCCGTACAGCGCGAGCACGAGCGCTCGCCCGCCGCCACCGCCCGTGTAGTATTACCTGTATGCGAGGAGTAGTGGGCGCAGGTAGAGGTAGCTTCAGGCCGAAGGGGCGCCAGCAGTGCGCGAGCGCGTGTTCGCCGAGCGTGGCGCGGTGCAGCGCGGCGAGCGGGCGGCGGTCGGCGGCGCCCGCTCGCGAGCCGTACAGCGCGAGCACGAGCGCTCGCCCGCCGCCACCGCCCGTGTAGTATTACCTGTATGCGAGGAGTAGTGGGCGCAGGTAGAGGTAGCTTCAGGCCGAAGGGGCGCCAGCAGTGCGCGAGCGCGTGTTCGCCGAGCGTGGCGCGGTGCAGCGCGGCGAGCGGGCGGCGGTCGGCGGCGCCCGCTCGCGAGCCGTACAGCGCGAGCACGAGCGCTCGCCCGCCGCCACCGCCCGTGTAGTATTACCTGTATGCGAGGAGTAGTGGGCGCAGGTAGAGGTAGCTTCAGGCCGAAGGGGCGCCAGCAGTGCGCGAGCGCGTGTTCGCCGAGCGTGGCGCGGTGCAGCGCGGCGAGCGGGCGGCGGTCGGCGGCGCCCGCTCGCGAGCCGTACAGCGCGAGCACGAGCGCTCGCCCGCCGCCACCGCCCGTGTAGTATTACCTGTATGCGAGGAGTAGTGGGCGCAGGTAGAGGTAGCTTCAGGCCGAAGGGGCGCCAGCAGTGCGCGAGCGCGTGTTCGCCGAGCGTGGCGCGGTGCAGCGCGGCGAGCGGGCGGCGGTCGGCGGCGCCCGCTCGCGAGCCGTACAGCGCGAGCACGAGCGCTCGCCCGCCGCCACCGCCCGTGTAGTATTACCTGTATGCGAGGAGTAGTGGGCGCAGGTAGAGGTAGCTTCAGGCCGAAGGGGCGCCAGCAGTGCGCGAGCGCGTGTTCGCCGAGCGTGGCGCGGTGCAGCGCGGCGAGCGGGCGGCGGTCGGCGGCGCCCGCTCGCGAGCCGTACAGCGCGAGCACGAGCGCTCGCCCGCCGCTGCCGCCGCCCGTGAGTGCGCCCGCGCACGCCGACACCTCGCCCCACTCCCACGCGTACCAGCGACTCCAGCCTTCGCAAATCAAAGTTGTCTTGGAATAGCTCAAAATCTTCTTCTAATATATAAAATTCTCGTATCACAGTGTTAGTTACCATACTCCTCCGAAACGGCTTGACTGATTTTTATGAAATTTTATATGCATATTCAGTAGGTCTGAGAATCGGCTACTATCTATTTTTTATCCCAAAATTCCACGGGAGCGAAGCCCCGGGGCGCAGCTAGTATAATATTATAAATGTGAAAGTTTAGATATTTGTTACTCAATCACGCCTAATCGGCTGAACGGATTTGGTTGAAATTTGGGACAAAGATATTTTGTAGCCTGGAGAGGAACATACTAGGCTGCTTTTTTACCCCGGAAAAATATCACGTTCCCGCGGGATAACGTCGTGTAGTCCACGCGGGCGAACACATTTTTGATCAAGTCAGACTGTATAGCAACATTGTTCCACCGACAGTAAATTTATGCTTGAAGGCCTGTGCTGACAAGGGACTTTTGTCCGCCGACTTAACATAAAAGTGGAAACTCGCCGCGTAATCACTGAATACGACGACGGTGATTCCATTCGTAAAGATCTGGCGAGGAGACTAAAGTAACTTATGAATTTGTACGCGTAGGTTCACACCAACAGTATCGCAGCTGCATTGCGTTGCGTTTGGCTGTGAGCCGCACGGCAGTCCGCGAGATACAAAGCCGCGCAACAGCGGAACGGCAACGCCGCACACGCGCTCCGGCATAGTGACGTTGTATTCTATTCGATAGGATTTCTCAATTGAGGACACAGCGCGGTGACGTTTTACGTCTGCGTGCAGCTGCGACGCTGACTGCGGCATGTCAGTTGTCAATATTTACAAATTGTCATCATGGATTTTGAAATACGCGAAAAATTAATTAATATAGTATGCAGATACATGTATATACGATTCACAAGATAAAAACTCTCTTTTGTGGGATAGAATAAGAAGGGAATTACGAATTGAAAGAAAATGACAACCGCGATCCGAAAGCAGCACACGGCGGCCCTGACGCACGGGTGCCGGGTCCACGGGTGCCCACCGTGGTGCCGGTGTGAATTGCTTTAAGTCGCAGCGTGCTGCAGATGCAACGCATCGTGTTGCTCACGCATCTGGTGTGTGGAAGCCTTAAACATAACTGTGCTGATGACAACATCGCATGAGCCCTATGGAGCAACAAATGAAGAAGAGGGCTGAAGAAACAAAGGTGGTGCGTATGTACGACACACTTATATGATAGCACTATTACCTTGCGGTATGTATGCGCGGCGCTCCTGCACGATGGCGTGGAATAGAGCGAGACAAACGCGAGCTCGCACGGTGCCGCCGTCCGCTTCTAGCTCACCCCACGCGGATAAAGTGCTCGCCACGTTGTGTTTTACACCCTCCGGAGCCTAATAACACCACGTTTTATTGATAAAAATATTATTAGTAAAACTTAGGGTAGATAATGAAGACAGTACAATTTATTATCAGCCATTTTAATGTCTCTACTACTGGAAACTGTCAAGGATACAAAAGAAAGAGAGACAGAGATAGAGAGCGAGAGAGTATAATCTTACAAAATCAAACCAGACTAAAATTATGTGAATGACTTTAGAAGCCTCCAGTGACTCGGTTAGCAGAATCTCTGGTACATTTATCAACTTAAAATATTTTTAAACTTTAAATTATTTATACAACTCCGAATAATAGCTAATAGCTTATGGTTATACTTACTTCCAAAATAACATTGACGCACACATTAGCCACAATTGGAGGTATTTCACGATCCTCTGATACAATCCACAGGCGAAATTCGTCACTAAAATCGTCGATCTGAAAGATTTTTGATTATGAATTTAAGACAACAATTTTTGCAGCGATGAAACTTTATTAAATATTTGATTGAATCAGGTGTCGCTTGGCGGAAGTCCCTAACCATTGTGAAAAATGAAATATATGTAGCTTACTTCCGCAAAAAACACAACATGCAAGATCCACAGCCCGCCCGCAAAAAAATGCACATGCACAGGTGTAAGAGTAGTTTCTTACAAGTAGTAGTTAAGATGATAAAGTTAGATGTTAAGTTCAGATAAAGTTCACGTAAGATGAGTTCGATTGTTGCACGGGAGCGGGATGTTAAGTAAAGCGACCGTCACCGTTAATATCGTTTATTGAACTGGTTATAAAATATAATAATTAATTAACAATGAAGTAAAATGCCGCGTCAGGAAAATATAGAATTACAATGTCGAGCGTGCTCGTACTAAAATACCAGTGCACAATATCTGCATTTAGCAAGACAGCAATACACCTTGCACCTTCACCGATTATAGACTACACGTGTTTCGCCCCAACCCGGGGCATCCTCAGGAGATAGTTCGTGCGAAAACCAACACCAAATCAGCTCCGACGTGCTCCACGACGAGCTCCACCAAATCAGCTACGAGCAACACCGTATTTATCGCCTCTTAAAAAACGAAACACGTGCAGAGTAGTCTAATCGGTGAAGGTGCAAGGTGTATTGCTGTATTGTGCACTGGTATTTTCGTGGTGTGCATGTGCATTTTTTTTGCGGGCGGGCGGGCGGTGCATCTTGCATGTTGTGTTTTTTGCGGAAGTAAACTACATATATTTAGTTTTTCACAATGACACTTTATTAATTTTATAATTTTTTGTGATATAGTTACCGGCCGCTGCACAAAGTCTATGATGAAGTTGCGCATTTCCTGCGTGAAGGGCGACGCGCCCACAACAAGCGCCACCCACCCGCCGCTCCGTGCCGCGCTCACGGCAGCCTCCCATGCCGAACGACCTTCTTCTACGCCCACCTAAATTGAAACATTGAAAGAAATATGAGGTGTCATAAAATCAATCAGATACCATATAGGGTATTTGACTGATATGTTTTTATTGAATTGATTTTTTTTTTAAATTAGCAACACAACCTATTTATTTTCAAATAACTTATAGAGCATTCAAGTTTCTAATTACACAAGGAGAGCGCCACAAGTCAGTGATGCCACAGGCTTGTAACGCCATACTCTCGCCATAGAAAATTTCGTTTTAGAAAGAGATAGCTAGAGTCACAATTAAGTAGCTCACAATTAAATATTGTTTTATAACTTTATTCTTGAGAGCTCTGTTTTTGGTCTCTGCTCTCTTTTCTTACTGTCTTGTCGTGTTTTGGTTTGTATTATCTTTATTATATTTTCTTATCATACTAAAACCCCTCAGGAAAACCCTCTTAGAGCTCAGGGCCGGACAATAAAAAGCAAAAATACATATAGTGCCGCTGTCACCGGAACAGAAAAGATTGTCGATCTGTAATATCTGTTAGAAAATAAACTTCCGAGTGGATTATAGTTTTTTACTTTCTATAATACTGCGTACACACCGGACCAACGAAGGCCAACGAACGCCAGCCAAGGGGTTCTGTCTTCCCCTCTGTCTCAATCAGATGATCTGAAAAACCTGAACGTGAACTTGAATCACTCTTAATGATCCTTTACTTAGCTTCAGATTGATCTTCGAAGGCCAGGAACGTGCAGCGGGCAACGTCTGATGTCATTCGTTGGCGTGCGTTGGCCCGGTCTGTACGCGGCATTACACAAATACAAATAACACATACTATGCGATTAATATAAGAATAGGATAGAGACGCCGCCATGTTGTGACGTCAAGCTGTCAAAATGCTGTCAAACTAACTTCACTTCACTTCAGTATGGTGTGCAAAAAAAGAAATTTATCGTGACTGATCATGTCATACCTTTACGATAAATAATGATGTTCGTGCAAACCAAAACATATGTATAATTTGCAGATAAGAATTATACAAATCATTAACTTGATTTTTTCGGAAAGTATAGGACTCATGAAAGTATGCTTTTACGAAAATGATCAGGTAATTTGAATCTCAATCAAATTAAAATTTTGTGATATTTAACTGAAACCATTTTTTCATACATTGTTCTGATGCTTCAATAACACAGAATAAATTGAATTTTGATTCTATTTACTGGTTTAAGAATTTAAATAAAACAGGATTTCAAGTTATGAAAATAATTTAATAATCGACTTTACAATAAAATTGGTAAATTGGGGGTCTCGTGAAAAATTGAATTGGTCTATCATGGTAAAAGGATTGACCAGCTAGAGTCTGCACGTTGATTGAAGTTAGATTCGTCAGAATCTAGCTGTTACCAGGGTGCGCCGGGTATCGGTATCACGGGGAACGATTCAATCTAGCCACTCGGGGAGGCGCCTTTCGTGAATCCGCTAATGAGCCGTTTTCAGGGCATGGTACAAAAAAATATCACTAGATGGCATTTCATAATTTGGAATCGACTTGTCAAAAACTCCATGCTTTGTTTTTATAAAGGCAGACAAAAGTCATGGCCATTTCTTTTTTTTTTTACAACCACACACAATCAGTATTATGATTATTATATTATTATACGCATGAAAATTTGCGTAAATGCCATCCAATTTTTCTATGTACACAATATCTATTCTAATCGCCTTAATCCACAGTCATTTCAAATTTTCGTCAATGGGGAATGCATTAACACCTTTATTTTGACACGAAACAACGGCACAGGCTCGCATTATTATTACATTATTAAAGGTAGGTACGTAGATTTTAAATAAACTTTCTTCTCTAAATAAATAATGTTATTTAATAACGGTTAGCTTACTGTGACATATACAAAGGTACTTTGTGCTGTGACAGGATTTTTTTTCTATGATGGAAGTGGAAAACCAACCAAACTCATGTGCATCCCAGAGAGAGGATAATCACTAGAGTGAGTGTCAGTCAGCAATTTTTGGTGATTAGTACGCCATCTAGCGCGTGATTACAGTACCTTTTTTTTTCTAGAAAACGGCTCATTGTAAATCAAAACACAACACATTATGCTTGCTAATGTTATTCCACCTCTTCTATTCCACACATTTGAGAATCATTGTCCCGCTGGTTTGAGCTGCTACTGCTACAAGGACATTGAAGACTTTTCCTTCTGACATTGCAAAGTACTGTAGAAATATGTTCTAGTATTTTATCAAAGCTTTGAACAAATACTCTAATACCACATGTATCCAAACATTTGTTCAAATGTTTGTGCTATGTCTGGCGCCGGCGGCATAACGAAGGGCATGAGCAGTAAAGTTGTGTACGAAGAAAAAGGGAAGTAGGTGGATTTAAAAAATAAAAAACTTCGTTTTGAAAGTGGCAATACCCAAACCACCTTCTGCCAAAATAAAAAATAAACTATTTTCATATTGTTTTGCACTTTCTTGCGAACTGTACCTTTTCAGAGTGAAGTTTGTCAACAACCCGTCCTATTCTTATAATAATCGCATAGTAAGGATACGTACGAGCGCGAGCGACCGCGCGTGGTGAGCGAGCACGTCGAGCGCATGCGCGGCGAGAAGTAGCGCCGGTCTGCGGCCGCGAGCGCCCGCCCACCGCGCCGCCAGCGCCACGCCCGCCGCGCCCGCGCCGCCCGACATCACGCCCGCCCCTGCACAAACATGTGTCAGTGACAGTGTTGGACAAGGAGCCATAGTGCCCAACTCACTGACCTCTGTATTACAAGTACGCTAGACTAAATGTTGTTTACGAAATGACAGTTGTTTTTTGTGCCGATTCACAGCGCCCCGCTCGAGCGTCTCGGGTACTAAAATTGCAAATGGCTGATCGTTGTTTTGAGTAATTCTCTGATAATTTACGTGAAAACCGTGGAATAAGACTTTACTTTGTGTATTTTATGTATACTACGTGATCTGAACATATTTATCATGAGAGTATGAGTATTTTGTAGAACTGGCTATCAAAAAAGCAGCGGGATAACCTTCTACAAGTAAGTGAATTTCATAGTTTAAAATGTTTCAAAAGCTTGTCTGAAGCTTATAAATACTATTTTATATTTATAATAAACGTTTTTATTCATACCTTATTATATTTAAGTGTAATTTGAGCTATGTTTTTATCTCTATTATTTAAGTGTCAAGCGTCCAGCTCACGCTGCTATCAGCGCCAAAATGGCGAAAATCAAATGGCTTCCTTTTGAAATTAATAGTATGAAGTCCAGCGTACGTGTATTATAGAGGTCAGTGGCCCAACTACATCAAAACTGGCACAGCACTGTCTCCGTACAAAGGCACGGCGCGTGGTGCGTCATGTACCGTGGGTATTCACGTCAAGATGCCACGTCGGGCATCTATTGGAATTGGAACAAGCGTCGTAAGTGTATGTGTAAGGTAAAATTAAGTATCACAATCGCAACAATAAGTAGCCTACGCCCATTTCCGGTCCAATCATTCTCAGCACCAAAACATGTGCAGGTTTAAAATTATCAATTTATCAAAGTAAATATGGCAATGACAGCTAATGGTAAGGGAACTAGAGTCACACATACCCAATACATAATCAACTAAGTTTGCAACAGCTCTATAGGTAGAATCCGGCCGGAGTATTGACACTGCAACTACAAGTTTGCAAGGCGTCAACGACAGCGGAGAGAGCAGATTGAGATCTCCTGAATCGAGGAACTCCTTCCACATGTCAGCATTCTGGAGTTTCAATTTGTTGAAAAACTCTTCATTGATCACCTGATGAAAAAGACCATTCATTTATTTACTTATATCACTGTACAAACAAGGCAAAATAATAATAGTTAGTCACTTTTTCACATAAAACTATTAAAAGATCAAACCTTTAGATCGGCAACTTTTTTCACAAGGTCATCCGTTATCCAAGTAAAACTGTTCTTGACTTCTTTTATCGCTTTTTGGTCTTCGTTACTTATATAATTTCCCAGGAATATTTGCCATAACTAGAAGGAATAAGTAAATTAGTATTTAATTTTATTAATTTATTTACAGATATTTCATAAAATAGTGTAATTATTACCTTATCCGGTATGATGTCGTCGTATACTTGCTTTAGAATGTGCAAAACTATTTGGTATTTGTCTTTCTTATGCAACGATAGCAACACTCGTTCGATGACTCTCCTTGTTACATATTTGATAACTTCGTCATTGTTAATGTTGCTTGCATCCTGAAATTTATAGAATAACTAGCGGCCGCCCGCGGTTTCACCCGCGTGGTTCCCGTTCCCGTGGGAATATCGGGGATAAAAAGTACCTAATAAACCTTCCTCTTGAATCACTCTATCTATTAAAAAAAATCGCATCAAAATCCGTTGCGTAGTTTCAAAGATTTAAGCATACAAAGGGACATAGGGACAGAGAAAGCGACTTTGTTTTATACTATGTAGTGAAGTGATAAGCAGCGATAGGATATAGATAGTTTCATAATTTAAATGAAATTTAAAACTAAGTTTTTTTCATCTGTTGATTCTATTATCTCTGTGATTGTTATTTTATTTTATGTTGGTACTTCACGTGGCAACACCAGGTTTTGTATGTTTGATATATTTATCTACATGTTTTAATTTATTTGACTGACGACTCTCCTTCCTTTATTTTTGTGTCCATATGGACTCCACTAACTAACTCCACCTGGCTTTTAGTCACTGAACTATTTAGGACAACTCAATTTAGATAGATGAAATAAACCCTTCAACAAATCAACTTACCGATTTACGCAAAGCGTCAACAAATATTTCCAGCACGACGTCTATAGGCAGGGCAATCAACGGTCTATGTGCGGACAAACTTTTGACCGCTAACGCCAAAAGCGCTGTGCGCGCAGCGCTAGGACGATAAGCTTCAGACGCCGCAGAGGTTTCACGTTCTATAGCGAATGCTGCTTCAAGCGCTTCAGAGATTGTAGCACTGGTTTCTCTCGTTTTGTTTAGGGATGCGAGAAGGTTTGCATCGTGAAGTATATCGTTGTTAGTAGATAGAACGCTTAGGAGGTTTTCCTATAACACAATATTTTCAGTAAGTCTATTTCTCTACTGAATTTAAATTATATACTGAGAAGCAAACTGTAAAAGACAGTTACCTGCAATTCGTGTTGCTGTTTCTGTAAAGTAGCCTTCTTGAGTTTCATCTCCTTGGATTTTTCATTTACTTCCGGTTTTAATTGTTGTAAAGCGTAATGAACTAGTTGATCTGCATAAAACAAAAATCTTAGTATATAACTAAAATATATCACCACCATGCGAAACAGTTTAATTCTACCTCCCTATTAACAATAAGGCTAATGCTGCCCTCCAATCGGTATAATCTTGAATGATAAAACCCAAACAGAAATGGTTTAACATACACTTTGCTTCTTATTCTTGAATTTTTGCAAAGACAAAGCTATTTTTATAGCATAGGGACAGAACGCCCTTCTTTCGAACACTTCCTTACAGATCCAATGCAAGCTAATATTGGTAGCAGACACGGATATCAAAGTGCTTTTACCCGTGAGAGCGTCGAGCATGGTAGCCCCGCAGCAATCCTGACACAGGGGCAAAGCGACCCACTAAAATGAGGCGCGCCCGTCCCTAAAGCAGTATCACAAGCTTCAGAGCAAGCTGTTAATAGTTCTAACCCGCATAGCAAAGTGCTTTACCAGTTAGAGCGTCGAGCGTAGCCGCAGCGTATACAGGAGCGAGTCTCGCATCGGCGGCGGGAGGCAAGTCTGGCATAAGGGCAGAGCGACCCACTAGAATAAGACGGACTCGCCCTTCGAACAGTCTCGCCCATCTCCAATGCAAGCCAGCATTGGCAGTGACACGGATAACAAAGTAATTTACCAGTGAGAGCGTCGAGCGTAGCTGCAACATATACAGGAACGAGTCTCCCATCAGCCAGCGGCTGGCATAAGGGCAGAGCAACCTAATAGAATGAGGCGCGCTCGCCCTTCTAACAGTCCCGCCCAACTCCAATGCAAGCCAGCATTGGCAGGGACACGGATAACAAAGTAATTTATAGGAAAAATGTGATAGTAAAAAACCACGAGCCCTGAAAGCTACTTATTAGCTACTTATAGGGCTCGTGGTTTTTTACTATCACATTTTTCCTATACTTACAAAATTGCATTGTGAATGCATAAAAATAATATAAAATCACAACAAAGTAATTTACCAGTGATAGCGTCAAGCGTGGCTGCGGCGTACACGGAAGCGAGTCTCCCATCGGCGCCGTGAGGCAAGTCTGGCATAAGGACAGAGCGACCCACTAGAATGAAGCGCACTCGCCCTTCGAACAGCCCCGCCCAACTCCAATGCAAGCTAGCATTGGCAGGGACACGGATAACACAGTAATTTACCAGTGAGAGCGTCAAGCGTGGCTGCGGCGTATACGGGAGCGAGTCGCGCGGCGGCGGCAGGAGGCAACCCCGGCATAGGGGCAGAGCGACCCACTAGAATGAGGCGAGCCCGCCCTTCGAGTAATCCCGCCCAGCTCCAGTGCACGCCCTCCACTTCTGTGATCACTAGATTTCGGTTCAACCTGTGATATAAAAATACATAGAACTCTGATCAGGGGGGCTACCGGCTAAAAAATATCGGTATGGGTATGGGCTTCAACTGTCAATTGAGTTCCTTATTTTGATAGATTTTTGATGCTTTGTTCAGTAAAACGTTGTTAGCTAGCTATCGTTATACCCGACGCCACAAAATTAAAAACTGATAGTTGCTATTTTTTCTATAAAATTGACTAAGGTTCCAAAAAACGTATGAAGTTCATATCCATAAAGTTACGCGGTAGCCCCCTTGGGGGGCTACCGGCTAAGAAATATGAATATGGGTATGGGTTTCAACTGTCATTTGAATTCCTTATTTTGATCGATTTTTGCTGCTTTGTTCTGTTGAACGTTGCAAGCTAGTTATCATTATACGTCAGACGTCACAAAACAAGGAACTGATAGCGGCTACTTTCTTTAAAAAAAATTGACTTAAACTTCCCAAAAACGTATGAAGTTCATACCCATAAAGTTACGCGGTAGCCCCCCTGCATGGTTAAAATATTATGTAATAAAGATGGTCGTGTGTTGAAAACGAAGTAGGTATTCGAAAATGGTCGTTTATATTTTATAAGTACGCCCCCGATTCAATTCTTCTATCAGTTATCTATAGTAGGTACAAGCTGGTAAGTTACTTTAGAAAAAATACTGGTTTATACTGTGGAAACAGTGTGCGAGATATTTCCCTATTGATTTGTGTGTGCACCTGTACCATTTTCGGTTTTTTGACAATCTGTCCTATTGAGAATCTGTCTTTTTGAGAATCTGACCTTATGATAATCTGTCCTTATGAGATATCAGGTTAATTTTGGCTTCAGACAACATTGCGAAGTTCAAAATTTTGATGTTTGTGGGTGGGAGCGGCGTGGTGGTGGGATATTTTACTGCGCATAGCGGCTAAGTTCACGACCACCATTAAGATTCTTCTGTTCATATAATATTACTAGAATTAATATAAATCGGGCAAACCATGCTACTTATTTTAGTCTTTTCAGGTTAAATATCAGACTGTGTGGATCGCCCTCAAATCTCCACCTACCTCACAGCGTACTGAACAGCAGTGAGCAACTTGTCGCTGTGTTGCGACACGAAGTCGCACTGCGCCACAGCTAACGTGGACTTGAGCCACGCAGTTGTTTCGCCGTCGGGGTCGATCACTAACGGTGTGAAACCGCATCTTTCGGATTCTAAAGCCTGTAACGTTATTCATTCATTTTTTTAAACGGTAATCTCTACATAGCGTAATATTAAACAAAATTGCTTGCGGCTGTCTGTACACTTTGAACTCTCAAACTACGCAACGGATTTTATAATGCGGCTTTCATCAATAGACAGATTGTTTCAAGAGGAAGGTTTATATGTATAAATCTTCGATCAACAATAGTACTAGATGAAGGCTCACGAACTAAATGAAAACTTTTGACTTTTTTTAAACGGAGAAAAAAGGTTACGAATGTTACGATCTTACATTATAAATGACAAGAAGCGTTCCAAGTTTGAAATACCCTAGCATTATTGACACTGTCAAAATAATCTACTTATAATTATACTCTCAAGTGGGCTTATGAGGCTTGGACATATCTGTCACTCCAAGTATGTATCTATAACTATGTGTTATTGTTGATCGAAGGTATAAATACATCTATATTGCACTCGTGCAAAGCCGGGGTGGGTTAAAAGACTTTCTTTTTTTTTAACAAAGGACTACAGAGGTAGTTTTGCTTTAGTAAAGACAATTCAATCCAGCCTTTTGAAGGTTGGAGAATCTAGTACCGACCTGATCAATGACGACAGCATTTTTAACGGCGGAAGTATCTGAAGGCAATCCTTCCGCGTGCCACTTCAATTGCTTTTCAGTGCTCACGAGGAAGTTTGGCACCGAAAACGTTGGGTCATCAAACCCTATGAGTTCACTCCACTTCTTTAAATATTCCCTAGAACAACAGCAGCATTTATAATATAAAAGTGTTTTGACGTGTAATTACATGGATACGACAATCATTTTTTACTTACCTTGCCTGTGGTTCAGTGACGTCTGGCAAATAAACAATATAAGTAGCCGCCAATAACGATCGGTGATTCAGTTGCAATATTTCTTTTGAAATATTCTCCAACTGCAAATTATATATTTTAAGTAACATAATAATATAGTAAGGGTGAACGCATCGAACGCGCCGAACGAAACAAATTTTAGAATTCTTAATATGAAATCCTATGAGACCTCGCCACATGCCGGTGTCGAATCGTCCGAATCTACGATGCGGTTTTTCATACAGAATTCTAATCTGCGCCTTTGCCACGGATTGGTTTACGTTCACCTTTGAAACAACTACCCTCAAATTAAGAAAGTAAAAACTAGCGCCACAAATGGTTTTTCATACATTATGCCGGCAGTTCTCAATAATACCTTAGTACATAAACAGTGACGAAATGTAAAGTCACTAATTGCAAATGGACCGTTCGCAGCTCCTAGCAGTAAATATCAATAGCTCATTAGAGCTATTTTTATCTCTCGCATGGTTTAGTTTCAAGTATGAGATAGATATCTCAAGAGCGATATCCACAAAATATTTTCTGCAACGCTGAAAGAAGAATTCATCTAGCGTTAAGTATTACATCAGCCTCCCAAGCGTCATACCCCGCAGCAAGCATGTTAACAAGTTCGCTGGCGGCGGCTCTCCTTAGCAACAGTACGTCTGCTGTCCTAGGATTTGTTTTGAAATAGGCCGCTTGATAGAGAGAGCGTTTAGTTGCTGTCAAGTTTTTGCCGAGTACTCACGTCAGCTTCCCAGGCCTCGTACTCAGCAGCAAGCGTGTCGATGAGTCCGCTAGCGGCAGCTATGGTCTTCTTAGCAATAGCACGTCTGCTGTCCCAGGATTTGTTTGAAGCTAAGACGCTTGATAGGGCGTTTAGTTGCTTTCAAGTTATTGCCGAGGACTTACGTCAGCTTCCCAGGCCTCGTACTCAGCAGCGAGCATGTCGATGAGTCCGCTAGCGGCAGCTATGGTCTTCTTAGCAACAGCACGTCTGCTGTCAGGATTTGTTTGAAGCTAGGCTGCTTGATAAGGCGTTTGGTTACTGTCAAGTTATTGCCGAGTACTCACATCAGCTTCCCAAGCCTCGTACTCAGCAGCGAGCGTGTCGATGAGTCCGCTGGCGGCAGCTATGGTCTCCTTGGCAGCGTTTAGTTTTAGCTCCAGAGTGGCGGCGTCGCGCGTGTGCTGACCCAGCTGTTGTTGTAAAGACGCCACTCGTTCGTCTACCGAAGCTAGGCCGCTAGATAGGGCGTTTAGTTGCTCCTTTGCCGCTTCTAGGTTGCTGTTAAACATTGAACTTGAATACAATTGCTGCAAGCGGTTTCAAAACTTGGATTTTGTCTAAAAACATAACTGATCCCGTTATGGCGCCTTAATAGTCAGTCAGTCGCCATTTGGCGGGAAGACTTTCTTTTTCTTTTTTTTATACGTGGCAGTGGCAGCACACGCACAGTGACTTTAGCATGGATCGTAGTCCATAATGCTCTTGAAATACTAATTTCTTAGAAACTCATTTATTTTGCCTAGTTTTATTAATTTAGTAATTTAACATGGATTATGTACAAAATTGAAAAAACAGAATTAAATACGTAACAAGTTTATATAACGAAGTTTAATTGCGTGTGTGACTGTTTACCTGACGACCTTTGTCTTAGGTCCGGTTGCTCGTACATTTAACTTTTGTCAAAATTGACAAAAGTTAAAAGGAGAGTGGGCAAAAAACTATGGAGCTTGGACCAAGAAAAAAAACTGGCGGCCACTTCTAGAAGTAGCCTCTATTTAATGGTAGTGATATGTGCTTACATTTTTTAAAAACCTTACTTCGCTGCCATGGATAGTTTCAGAGTTACGACTTTTTTTTAAATATTTTAAGTTTCACTAAAAATACGTTGAAAATGATAGAAATACATTGTTTTAACAATTTTTTTGAGTTTTTATGTGGACTTATGTAACTCTTAAGGTGCGATCACATTTGTCTGACGTCACGTGTTCGGTTTTCATTGTAAATGTATGCACCAGAAGCACACTTATCTTATAACACGTCCATATAGAAACAGCGTGTTATCACGTGGCATTAGACAGATGTGACCGCACCCTTAAGATTTCTTATAAGTTCACTCATCCAAGTTCACATAATACAGGCTTCTGCCATTTTTTAGTTCTTTGTATTAGATCACGGTTTTCCTGTTTTTAAGCGTTTGTACACATTCACCTTATCAATTTTATCATCATCATCATCATTTTAGCCGTACGATGCCCAGCAGTGGGCGGAAGATTTCCACAACGATCCCCAAGGATTTCCACAACGATCGGCCCTGACGAGATCGTCGGTCCACCTTGTAGGGGGCCTGCCCACGGAACATCGTCCAGTTCGCGGTTGCCATTCGAGAAGCTTTCCACCCCAACGGCCATCGGTTCTCCGCGCTATGTGTCCCGCCCACTGCCACTTCAACTGAGCAATCCTTCGAGCGATGTCGGTCGTTTTAGTTCTCCTGCGGATCTCATAATTCCCGATTCGATCGAGCAGAGAAATACCAAGCATCGCTCTCTCCATTGCTCGCTGGGTGACCTTGAGCCTTCTTATGAGACCCATAGTAAAAGACCACGTCTCGCTTCCAAAGTCATAACTGGCAACACACACTGGTCAAAGTGAAAATATATTTTTCACTTCTCATGCTCGTAAAGTTCGTGTTTATGTTGGGTATAGGCTGCATAAAATCGCTTTTTATGCTCTAGTGCATAACGTAAAATCTTCGTCTAAGTTTCAGACTTTAAGACAAAGGTCGTCAGGTAAACAGTCACACACGCAATTAAACTTCGTTAAATAAACTTTATTAATAAGTAACGTATTTCATTCTGTTTCTTAAATTTTGTACATAATCCATGTTAAATTTTTAAATTAATAAAACTAGGCAAAATTAATGAGTTTTCTAAGGAATAAGTATTTCAAGAGTATTATGGACTACGATCTATGCTAAAATCACTGTGCTGCCAATGCCCGTATAAAAAAAAAGAAAAAGAAAGTCTTCCCGCCAATATGGCGAAGTCTTTATTTATTCGTTTTTGCAATATTGTTATTTATTTTCCTCACACTCGAAGTGAAAAGCAGAGTGTATAACTCGTACATAAAACCCATTTTACCCTCGAATTGACTATCCACCCTCGCCTACGGCTCGGATGGATATATACGTCTCGGGTAAAATGGTACCTTTTATGCACTTGTTGTACAATCTACTATTTCACTTCTCATGCTCGTAAAGTTCGTGTTTATGTTGGGTATAGGCGGCATAAAATCGCTTTTTATGCTCTAGTGCATAAAGTAAAATCTTCGTCTAAGTCTCAGACTTTAAGACAAAGGTCGTCAGGTAAACAGTCACACACGCAATTAAATTTCGTTAAATAAACTTTATTAATACCTAACGTATTTCATTCTGTTTCTTAAATTTTGTACATAATCCATGTTAAATTATTAAATTAATAAAACTAGGCAAAATTAATGAGTTTTCTAAGGAATAAGTATTTCAAGAGTATTATGGACTACGATCTATGCTAAAGTCACTGTGCTGCCAATGCCCGTATAAAAAAAAAGAAAAAGAAAGTCTTCCCGCCAATATGGCGAAGTCTTTATTTTTTCTTTTTTGCAATATTGTTATTTATTTTCCTCACACTCGAAGTGAAAAGCAGAGTGTATAACTCGTACATAAAACCCATTTTACCTTCGAATTGACTATCCACCCTCGCCTACGGCTCGGATGGATATATACGTCTCGGGTAAAATGGTACCTTTTATGCACTTGTTGTACAATCTACTATTTAGCTCCACTAATATGCGGTGTGAAATCTACAATATTCGTTATGAAATAAAACACATATTACAGGTAGTCCGTCGTCTCGTCATTCCGTAGGTTTTAGATATACCACTTACCGGTGCAGAGTGGCCTGGTGCTGCTGCAGCGGCTGAACCCGAGCGAGCGCGTTCGCGTACGCTAGGTTCGCGCGAACCCACGCGGCGAGCGGCGCGCACGCAGCGCTCGCGCGTTTCGCCGTCGCCTGCTCGAATGACGCGCCGCGCGTTGAGAGTAAGCGTTGCACTGATTCTACAGCTTCTGGGCGAATTTGGCTCGCATCCATGCATCTACGATCACATCTTCATTTATAGAAAGAGCTAAATAGAGGATCTAGTACAAGCCACAGGTATATGAGGAGCTACGCATAATATTAGGGCACCAACTTAAGGGCACGATCTTCGAAATTATCGAAACCAACCTATTTATTTTGAGTAGATATAAAAATATATGTTGAAGTTTGATAAACGATCTTGATAATTTTGTGGCTAGAATCACGATATTCGTATCTTCACTCGATTATATAAAAAAAACCAAAATAAATAAAACTTTCATTATTTATATTTTTTTTTGGTTTTATACTTAGATTATTAATCTGCAATTTACAAATGATATACCTATAGAAAAATAGGTAATGACATATAGTAGATTATTACTTTACTGATTATTACTCAGGCTACTTTTTCAAAAAAGTGGATTTATGCTCAAAATAACAACAAAAACATTGAAAAAATGAAAAGTGAGGTTATTTGCATTACTCTTCACACATACAGAAAAAGACAAAGACAAGAGTTTTGGAAGATCCTGCCCTTAATTTGCTAAAAGCATTAAGTTCTACCTTATATCTTCTTTGACACCCCTTTTCGACAAGAAGTTCTTCATGGAATGCCAGGACGTATCAGCGATGCCCATTAAACGAAGGACGCCTTCGAGCACGTCTCGCACTACGTCTGGTGGCGCCCTCAGTGAGCGAATCTGTTACATTATTCAAACTATTGTAACACTGATTGACGACCGATTTGGCGCAGGGGTAGGCTACCCACCTTCTGCGCCAGTGGTCTCGGGTTCGATTCCCGAACAAGACAAATATTTGTGTGCATGAACATGTCTATTTGTCTTGGTCTGGGTGTTTTCTATGTATATTAAGTATGTATTTACAAACAAAAAGTATTTAAGTATATATTTATCCGTTATCAAGTTTTCCATGATACAGTTTCGTAATGAAATTAAAATTGGCTTAGATAATTGGTGTGAGTGTAAGAAGTTATTTATTAGTTATTTATTTAGTTACTGATACCTAATTTATCGTATCATAGAATCTCAGTACCCCAAGCACGAAAATCCTTCATTCCATCAAAATGCTACCGAAGCCGTCAAAGTACTGCTGTCAAATATCTATTCAATGTACTAACATGGAACTATCATTAAACGACCAAAAGAGGCGTTATGGTTCTGGTTTTCAAACAAAATGATCATAATGAGGGCGAGAGTCTTCCGTGCTTGGGCTACAGTTGTCAAACATACTTCGCTCAAAGACTCCGGGCGAATATCACCGACTGCAGCTCGAGCGGCAGCTATAACTGGTTCTACTGAAGCTAACTCCACTTCTATTTCTTTTTTTCTGTAAAAGAAACAGATATTATTATTTGGCATATTAACAAATAAAATGTACGCAAACAAAACAACGATTTGATTTTTTTGAGTCAACTTAGTATATAATGCTACTAGCTGACCCGGCGCGACTTCGTTCGCGTGGCCCTACCCCCTACTCCACGCTACCCCTACCCTATCACTACTCTATCCCTACCCTACCCTACCCCGACCCTACCCCTACCCTACCCTAGTTTCAATTTGAAAGCAAAATCCCCATTAACAAAATGATCCGCCATTTATTGAATTCATTTGTTACAAAAAATGTGATAAATGAAGAACCACTCGACCGATTTTGTGCTAACTTCACATAAACCATCCACTAAATAGTCCGAACAAAGCCTAAACATTTGGTTTGGATAGGTGAGCCCGTTCTTGAGTTATAAAATTACAACGAAAAGTGGCATTGATTTTTATAATATAGACAATGCTCAACTTTCTGGTGGTGGTTGGCTGCGGCTTGCTAATTGCTCAGGGCTGCCTACTCATTTTTTTAAATCCACAAAGGGGAAGCACGTTTTGATAAGGCTGAAGGTGGAATATGATAAGGCTAAAGGTGGAAGCGCACTACTCCCGGAATCCTCAATTACTGAGGAACTGGCTATCTTATATCTAACTGCCGGAACACAAACATGCTGAAAACATCGTTGTTATGCGTCAAACTTAGATAACATGGTGGTGTTACTCATCTCAATACTTTCCTTATTGAAGTGAAAACTTCTTTAGCGGCGTTGTGCACTTTTTGTGATGGTTAATAGTACATTACAGCCGAGGACAGGTAAGTAAGAAATTACATTGTCGAGGATGGTTTGAAGCACGAGCCGCAGGCGAGGGCTTTAATCATTCGAGGCAAGGTAATTTGCTTACCGTACAAGGCTTGTATAGTGCTTTTCTCAAGAAATGCGAGGAAATAAAAAAAAACTGTTTAACTAAATAATATTTATTAAAATTTATATCACACATGTTCGGGCAATTATTAATGTAAATGTTATTGTTTTCCCGGGCACACTTATGTATAAATCGCCCATAATAATATTATTTTAATGATGTAGGTATCATTAAAATACGCCAAGAACACAGATTCCGAAAACGTATGCGCCTTTTTTCACTTTTCCAAAACAGATCTTAGGTTTTCATATATCTTTCTTTTGATTTTGCTGGCAGTAAGTTTTCTGTTATTAATTTTGCTTCTGCTCTCATATTTGGTGGAGTAGGTACATACGATGTCTGTATATGTTTCATTGGCAGAACTCATTTTGATAATTTATTACACAATTTAAATAAACTGTATTGATATCAAATCAACCGCTGAAAATCATTCCCGCCGTTTTTTAATATTGGTTTGTGAAGCCAAGTGGAACGGTCATACAGCCTATTGATACTTACTACTTGCTACTAAAATGCGCAACTTCAATACCCGCTTCTGGGTGGTAGATGGCGCTGTACATATTTCCCATACAAAATTACTCGTAAAGGATATTTTGTCTATGATAAATCTCATTTTGTTTTTTCGATTGATGTTCGAGCTAAGGGTACATAGCGCTTGTGGTACAATACGAAGTAATATACTCAGTGCGCACCGTATTTAAAAAAAGTTAACCTAATTATGATATAATAATTACCTATATAATAATAATAATAATGTGGCTGTATGGTGCAAATGTCCCTTTGCTTTTTCTGTTTTTATCTCTGAGTACTGAATCCTATGGAGATGGCATATTGTTCTGTATGAACTATCGGTTATACAAATATGAGCTAAATCGACATTGTACTCATAAACCTGCAGCCATCTTGTTCTATCTTACCTCCAATAATTCATGTAAAAAGAGACAACAATATATTTATTCGACCTATTTTTTGGCAACATTGAAACGTGACGTCATCGTAATGCATGATTGAAGCCGGTCGCCATTTAGGTTTCTCGGTATGTGAGCTGTCAACGCGAGTTGTATTTGCAGTGTTTCGTGATAAAAGTCTTTTAATTTGAGACTTTCATTTGAATAAAAGGTATTAATACGTGAGAGAAAGCAACAAGGAACATGTCTAATTGCAGTGTGGTAGTTTGTGGCATCAAAAAAAGTGAAAAGCGTCCAAACATTACATTACACCGGTACGTACTATTTATTTTGCAAAAACACCAAAACAATACAAGAAATGCCTTGTGTTTTGGTTTTCCTGTGAATAGTTTACTTAGAATTCATACCAAATGTAGCTTACTACTTATTTTGGTGAGTTTTGTTGGTGTATTTCAAGAAAATATAAATCTGTTTGTTTTGCGCTAGAGTTGCCCTTATAGCATTTTTCTTATCGAATTATCGATGTTTTCAAATTTCAAGTGTAAATTGAGTGTATTAATTTTAAACTGTTTTTATTGTTTTAGGTTGCCTAAAAATAACAAAAAAAGAAAAATATGGCTGGATACAATGCGAAAGGAAAATTTAAAGACTAGTACGAAAACTATTTTTATGTGCTCTTTTCATCTTGAAGAACACGGGGGCTACCGCGTACTTTTATGGGTATGAACTTCATACGTTTTTAGGAACTTTAAGTCAATTTTATAAAGAAATTAGCCGCTATCAGTTCCTTGTTTTGTGACGTCGGGTATAACGATAGCTAGCTCACAACGTTTAACAGAACAAAGCATCAAAAATCTATTAAAATAAGGAATTCAAATGACACTTGAAGCCCATACCCATATCCAGATTTTTTAGCCGGTAGCCCCCCAGTTTCTAACGTCAACGACAGTTTAAGTTTTGAAAAAGACGTAAATTAGGCCACTGGCAAAATCGAAATTATAGTGTGACAACGTTTTCTGTTCCGGTTGCCAAAAACTGGATACTTACATATAACGTGTTTTTTAATGTCATTTTGCTGTAAAGTTGTTGTCCAACTTACATTCATTCTAGCACATTAAAAGTTAGTATATTTTTTTACCACTAGATGTCGCTTCGCTATATTATTATTCTAAAATATAAAAAAAATATGCTTGCTAGTAAAGATCTCGATTCAAACTGTTTATTATTTTATTACTAATGCTTTTTTACTTACTTTTTTTTTACTTTTAATGCTTGTTTTTTTTTTGAGATTTTTCTTTTTTTCTATGGCAGGTAGGTACCTAGTAGGCATTCTGTGATTTATATGGTAATGTGTGTTATGTAAAAAAAAAACCTTGTTGTATAAACATAATAGGTTTTTACAATATGGAGCTTTTTGTTTTATTTCATTACCTTTTTTTACTTAAACTGGTTCTCGCGACCTTTGATCTGGAATTCTATGGAGGTCTCGCATGTGTATAGACGCGTGACTCGGAAAACATAAAAATTGATCATAAAATTGCAGTTTCTAAGTAAAGGCGAGTAGAGCCGACAAGTGGGGCGCCCTCAATTAAATTTATTGCTCGCTAAGTATTAATGTATCTACAATAGTAGTTTATTTACGAACTATAACCTCAGTAAAATATAGTAGGTTGGTCTTTTATCTACTACTACTGCAACATGAACTATATTTTACTAAGGTTAGTTTGTAAATAAACTACAAGACCTTATTTTTAATCTGTATCTGCGTTTGAATTTTAGATACATTATGTACTTAACAAGCAATAAATTTAATAATAACATGCGGATCCTCGCGGTTTTACCCGCATGGTACTCGTTCCCGTGGGAATATCACGATAAAATATAGCTTATGTCACTCGGAAAGAATGTAGCTTTCTAATGGTCAAAGAAATTTCTAAATTAGTCCAGTAGTTTTAGAACCTATTAAATTCAAACAACAACCAATCAAATCTTTCCTGTTTACGATATTACTATAGATGAGGAAGCACTTGGCGGCTCTTCTCGCCTTGAAGCCCCCAGTACAGGATGGCCACTCATGTTCGTCGATCATGATGGGCCATCGTGTACAGGGCCAGTTTGCGTTACTCGCAGACGGCAATCACACGCAAACTGCCCCTGTACACGATGGCCCATCATGGTCGGCCAACATGATCGGCCATCCTGTACTGGGGGCTTTACAGTTGTTGCGTCTCACGCGCGCGGTCGGGCCAATGATTGTGTGCGTACATGCACAAACACATGCCTACACATTGTGTCATTGTCATAAAGAACTTAATTATGTGCAAATATAGGTATAATTTAAGCACAGTATAAAGTTTTATTATTCTAAAAAACTAGGTATATAATTATACACTATAATTTCGTTTTAAATTATCGAGGTGATTACGAAACTACTTTTATAAAATATAGGGTGATATAGGTAGGTAGTCACAAAAATACTTGTATCTATAACTTCATCAATAAATATATCGATGTACAAATAGGGCAGTACTACGGAAAGGCGCCATTTTGGTTTCTCGGTATGTGTGCTTGTGTGTGTGTGTATGCTTCAATTTTTCGTAGGTATGCCATCTCCATAGGATTCAGTACTCAGAGGTTTTTATACACAGGAATAACGGAAGAAAAAATAAAGAAAAAAATTTGGTAATAATATCTTTGGGTAGTACTTTTTCCGAGGTAAACATTCTGAGTTTGAAAATCACTGCAGTAATGAATTTCAGTACTTACTTACTGCACTGATTTTAGTGCAGTAAGTAAGTACTGAAATTCATTACTGCAGTGATTTTCAAATTTAGAATGTTTACCTCGGAAAAGTGCCATGTACTGCATTCTTTTCTCAAATATAATATTAACATTTCAGAGCATAAGTGTGAAATAGTACATTACAGCCGAGGACAGGTAAGTAAGAAATTACATTGTCGAGGATGGTTTGAAGCACGAGCCGCAGGCGAGGGCTTTAATCATTCGAGGCAAGGTAATTTGCTTACCGTACAAGGCTTGTATAGTGCTTTTCTCAAGAAATGCGAGGAAATACAAAAAAAACTGTTTAACTAAATAATATTTATTAAAATTTATATCACATATGTTCGGGCAATTATTAAATGTAAATGTTATTGTTTTCCCGGGCACACTTATGTATAAATCGCCCATAATAATATTATGTAGGTATCATTAAAATACGCCAACAACACAGATTCCGAAAACGTATGCGCCTTTTTTCACTTTTCCAAATCAGATCGTAGGTTTTCGTACCTATATCTTTCTTTTGATTTTGCTGGCAGTAAGTTTTCTGTTATTCATTTTGCTTCTGCTCTTGAATTTGGTGGAGTAGGTACATACAATGTCTGTATATGTTTCATTGGCAGAACTCATTTTGATAATTTATTACACAATATAAATAAACTGTATTGATATCAAATCAACCGCTGAAAATCATTCCCGCCGTTTTTTTAATATTGGTTTGTGAGGCCAAGTGGAACGGTCATACAGCCTATTGATACTTACTACTTGCTACTAAAATGCGCAACTTCAATACCCGCTTCTGGGTGGTAGATGGCGCTGTACATATTTCCCATACAAAATTACTCCTAAAGGATATTTTGTCTATGATAAATCTCATTTTGTTTTTTCGATTGATGTTCGTGCTAAGGGTACATAACGCTTGTGGTACAATACGAAGTAATATACTCTGTGCGCACCGTATTTAAAAAAAAGTTAACCTAATTATGATATAATAATAATAATAATGTGGCTGTATGGTACAAATGTCCCTTTGCTTTTTTCTGTTTTTATACACAGGAATAACGAAAGAAAAAATAAAGAAAAAAATTTGGTAATAATATCTTTGGGTAGTACCTTTTCCGAGGTAAACATTCTAAATTTGAAAATCACTGCAGTAATGAATTTCAGTACTTACTTACTGCACTGATTTTAGTGCAGTAAGTAAGTACTGAAATTCATTACTGCAGTGATTTTCAAATTTAGAATGTTTACCTCGGAAAAGTGCCACGTACTGCATTCTTTTCTCAAATATAATATTAACATTTCAGAGCATAAGTGTGAAAAAAAATTTAAACTCACGTCAGATCGAAAATTCATAAGACGGACACGTGACCCGCCCCCCTAGACAAGTGGCATTCCATTATCGAATTCGCCAGTCGCATAGAAAGAAAATGTATGGGATTGACATTAGCGATCGAAATGTCACGTGACCGCTAATGTCAATCCCATACATTTTCTTTCTATTCGACTGGCGAATTAGATAATAGAATGCCACTTGTCTAGGGGGGCTGATCGAAAAACTGTTACAATGTCATTAGAATACGAAGGCAAATTTCGCCACCGTTTCCAAAGTCGTGATAGCTCAAGTTAGAAAATTGGCGGCATTAAAGTTAGAAGACCTCGGTTCAAATCTAGTCCGTATTTTTTTCTTTTTTTGTTTGTCTTTTTTGTGAAAAAGTCTAGGGAGCCCTTTTCACTTCTGCCGGCACTCCCGGAGTGCAACCCGTGTTTTTTTTATAGTACTGACCGTATCTGCAGCTTCTCATTCTCAGCTTCAATCCCGGCTTTTAGCGCGTGCATCTCTTCGCGTTGGTCTGTGTTGGCGTGCACGGTGGCGGAGATCTGAGCCAGCGCTCGGTTGGCTGCCTCTTGCTTTCCTTATTTTATAATACTGACCGTATCTGCAGCTTCCCGTTCTCAGCTTCAATCCCGGCTTTTAGGGCGTGCATCTCTTATCGTTGATCTGTGTTGGCGCGCACGGTGGCGGAGATCTGAGCCAGCGCTCGGTTGGCTGCGTCTTGCTTTCCTTATTTTAAAATACTGACCGTATCTGCAGCTTCTCGTTCTCAGCTTCAATGCCGGCTTTTAGCGCGTGCACCTCTTCGCGTTGGTCTGTGTTGGCGCGCACGGTGGCGGAGATCTGAGCCAGCGCTCGGTTGGCTGCCACTTGGTTTTCTTTTTTTATAATACTGACCGTATCTTCAGCTTCTCGTTCCCAGTTTCAATCCCTGCTTTTAGCGCGTGCATCTCTTCGCAGTGATCTGTGTTGGCCCGCACGGTGGCGGAGATCTGAGCGAGCGCTCGGTTGGCTGCATCTTGCTTTTCTTATTTTATAATACTGACCGTATCTGCAGCTTCTCATTCTCAGCTTCAATCCCGGCTTTTAGCGCGTGCATCTCTTCGCGTTGGTCTGTGTTGGCGCGCACGGTGGCGGAGATCTGAGCGAGCGCTAGGTTGGCTGCATCTTGCTTTTCTTATTTTATAATACTGACCGTATCTGCAGCTTCTCATTCTCAGCTTCAATCCCGGCTTTTAGGGCGTGCCGCGTGCATCTCTTTGCGTTGATCTGTGTTTGCGCGCACGGTGGCGGAGATCTGAGCCAGCGCACGGTGGCGGAGATCTGAGCCAGCGCGCGGTTGGCTGCCTCTTGCTTTCCTTATTTTATAATACTGACCGTATCTGCAGCTTCTCATTCTCAGCTTCAATCCCGGCTTTTAGCGCGTGCATCTCTTCGCGTTGGTCTGTGTTGGCGCGCACGGTGGCGGAGATCTGAGCGAGCGCTCGGTTGGCCGCCTCTTGCTTTTCGCTCAGGGCTGCCTCTTGCACCGCCGCTTGTGCTTTGAGGGTCGCCACCTCGCCGCGCGCCCGACGTAGAGCTTCTACTCCAGACTGAGTCAGAATTTGGGGAAAAATAGGGTGAGATTTTAAAAGAGTAAGTCGTATTTAATACATTTTTATTTATGAGAAATTGAGATACAATTAAACATGAAAGATCGGGAATAAATTATTTGAAATAAAATAATTAAATCAAGAGTGTGGCGATTTCAAACATTGACCATTATACAAACCGGAAACGATTGAAATAAGAATAATATAATATGCTGATAGTTTGTACAAAAATTATATTAAATATTTTAAATTCAAACTTGCCAACGGATTATTATTTTTGGAATCATACCGATAACATATTCCTCCTCTGCGCTAGAGTCTGTTTTTTCCGATTCACAATATGGAAGTAAGTCTTGATGAACTGTATGTATCTGCAAGGCGCGCGCAGCCACTCCGCTTCGAGGCTCTCGTATATCTGAACAAAGCCCTCCGCGGGTACTGTTTGATGCTCTTCTTTCGATGACTCAATGACATTTTCTTTCATCATTCTGAAATTAGTTTGATTCGATGAAATATTAATCAAAATTGATATTAAAACAAATACGAATAAATAAAATACGGTTAAATTTAGTGATGATTTTTTAAGAGTGCTTTATCATTGCAAGATATCCATACATAAATAACTACATAATATAGTATATTTCATTACAAGTGCGGAAAGCCTGTCATTGCAAAGAGTTCCGACAAATGTCTACCCGAGCCGAGGCGCAGCCGAAGGTGAGGGTTGACAGTCGGAACAAGTTGCAATGACGATTCCGCACGTGTACTGAACAACTATTTTTAATACAGTTGCGAAAAAATGAAGCAATTTAATAAAATAATAAAAACAAAACACAATAAACTCAACTAACTAATCATTTGAAAAATGGCGCCAACCGTAAAAGAATATAAGCAGAGATTTTTTGTTTTCTTCACCCATTCTGGGTAGGCAAAGGGAACTATGCCCATACTGCCAAGTTTTCAGTAGAATTTTTTATTGATATGAAATGAAAATGAAATTAAATGAGTTGAAATGAAATGAAACCTAACCTAACAAAAGCAATCCGACAGGAGCGCCTTTCCTTATTTCTCACTTTTACTACATCGTTTTTCATTAAAGGCACATTATTGCACAAATTCCACCATACTAAGTACCACAATTAAAACCAGGAAAAACTAATTTAGAAAATTAAGAAATAAGGTCCGTCATTTTCTTTTCACTTACCCGCGCAAACTCCTATAAGCAGAGACTATGGCAGTGCACGTCATACAGCCAACTTTTTTATATTTAAAAATTTAATTTGGCCGATACTAATATTAATTTAATGTTTAAATTTTAATTAAAATTACTTTTAAATCTGATATTGAAACAAATTAGTAGCTTCTTTTTAGAAATATTTGCATGAATCATAAAAACTTCTATGATTTTTTTTTTTGTAAAAACTTCGTGGGTGGTTACTTATTTATTTTTAATAGACATTATTTTGACAGTTGGGAAAGAAAACGCACGAGTTCGGGAAAAGTAAAGAAAAAGCTCGAGTGTGTAATAGCCCACATCCCGAACGCTAGGTATACGTCCCTGCAATACGCCACTTTTTGAGCAACTGTATTAAAAAATATTATAAATTAAAATTTAAATGACAACAAGGAATACGCACGTGTGGAAAAACCTTTGCTCAGATCAGCAAAACCTTACATAAATTTTACCATTATCCGATTTTGAAGTGTCTTGGCAATATTGCTCAAGATTGTTTTCGATATCACGCATCATACAGTACAAAATGTGGTGTAACGTACAAACATAGAACTTTGTTACACTGAAGCGTTCCGAAAGAAAACTATCAGTGTCACAGAAGTCATATAATATTGTAATATGAGATAGTCCTGTGTTGTTTACATATTATTGCTCGTGACTGTAGTATACATGTACAGTCACAAGCAATAATATGTATACAACATAGAACTTTGTCACATTGAAGCTTTCCGAAAGAAAACGATCAGTGTCACAGAAGTCATTCAATATCGTAATACGACATAGTCCTATATTGTACATAATAGGTCTTTACATATGAAATTGCCGTTTTTTTCTTTTGTACATATAACTTAACAACTTTTATAATATTAGAAATATATAATTTCTTTAATATTGCGTTACATTAAGACCGTATCGAGCAACTTTTGATAATTTAATAACCACGATATTTGATTATTTACATAGAAAAAACTTATTCCGAAAGTTACGACTATTTTTGTTTCCAGAATTTCGTACTTTATTAGTTGTAACTTAGTGAAAAAAAAAAAAATCTCTTAACGAATGTGTCATTTAGTAGTTAAAATGTCCATAAATACGTGTGTAAAATTTTGTAAATTTACATAATATTAGTCGTTAAATAATAACAAAAACGTTAGTATGGAAAAAAAATAATTACAGAAATCTCCATACAAAACGGCAATTTCATAGGTAAAGACCTATTATATTATTGCTCGTGACTGTACATGTGCCTGTTTACCTCTTTCTTATGTGCTGTGTTTCAAACAACTTATATAAAGAGGCTTTGACAGTGACTTAAAAACTTTTAATGTAAACCTACTTCAAAAGAATGAATGATGAATAAAAAACCATGTGCTAGTGCTCTACCTACCTGTGAACACTCGGGTGCGTGAGTCACTAAGTGCATAACTGCATACTCGGTACCTCTGTACGACCTTCGGAGGCATTTCCCGCAGAGTGTCGCCCGACCACCGGTCTACCCACACTAAGTGCTCGGCATTGTGGAGCAGAGGGTAGTTCGATATCAACTCCCAGAGGTCCTTTTGGTTTTTGTCTAAGCATATCACGATTCCTAAGTATTGTTTTATATCTGGAATTTAGAAAATAAAAAAAATTTATCACTTGTGACTAAAACTTTTTGCTTGTTTGTACTTAACCTTTATGTATGGTCTAACTAAGATATTGATACTTTAGATTTGCAGGCAAAGCTATTGGTTGGGTTGACAATGACAGGCAGTCTACGGGAACATTTATAATCCAAATTACAAAAAGAAAGGAATAGTCTCACTTCATATAGGTAAAATTAATGGAAACTGTTCACGCCGCGATAGCCGGGCCGGGCGACACGCAAGCGCTTCGGGCCGCGGCCACCAGTGCGCCGCCAACAGCCGTCCGCGCAACATCGCGCCAGTTACCTACCCGTATTGTGACCGTGATTTCGTTTTGCACCTACTAGGGCTCCGGTCGGGGTACGGACTTGTGACCCGTGTGTGTTCGCTTTGAAAAGCGCCGGGAAGTTTTAGCTGTCTATTAGGGCATTGTGTAGTTATAGGAGTGTTAGCTGTAAGAGTTTCCCATCGGGGGTTGTGTGGAGATCGTTTTGCCAGGCGCGCGCCGGCGAGACAGCGTTCAGCCCCCCTGGATTAAGGACAGTATCTCCTACCATAAGGTAGGACTAGTTTTAATTTACTTAATTTTGCATGAGAAACCTCCGTTTCAATAAACTGTGGAACACAGTCGATGATCACCACAATTGTGCGTGATCATATTTTTGGTAGCAGAGCGTACCTAGTTAGCGTACCTAGAAATACCTAAAAAGCGTACCTAAAAATAAAATTATTTTTTTTTGTTGAAATCTCGAGGGTATTCTGAGACGATTTGAAGTACTAAGAAATTGTTCTAGTAAATTCTCGAAGCGAATGTTTCTCACTTGGTGGATCCGATAATAGATAGACACTTATATAATTGTTGTCACATACTAGTGATTTGATACGAGTTTACTCGCCTAGATGTGTATATTTTTTTTTGTGTGTCCGGATTTATTTGACGAATAGTTTCGTTCGAAAGTGTGTTTATTAGTACCACATACTAGTGATTTGATACGAGTTTACTCGCCTAGATGTGTATATTTTTTTTTGTGTGTCCGGATTTATTTGACGAATAGTTTCGTTCGAAAGTGTTGTTTATTAGTACCACATACTAGTGTTTGTTCCGAGTCCGCTTGCCTAGTTAAAAAAGTGGAACTAGTTTTAATTATTAGTAGTATTAAATTACGAGTATTATTATTAAAAATAGTTTTGTTTTCGTTTGTTGATAACGGTTTAGTAGTTGATTTGCGAGGTATGCCATACCGTTAATCCTATACGTTTTGTTTATACCGTTATATTGTTAGCCCTTGAAATTGGTAAGTTGCTAATAATTTATGAAAATAGTAGGGTCCGTGTATGTCGTCCGAATTTTAATTGTGTTTTATATTATCGTGACGCGACCTATTTCTATTGTTTTTTTTGTTGATGTTTACCACTTTTAAATTTCTTTGTTTGCTTTGTTATTAAACGGATTATAAATGGCTCCTACGAATCCGCTCGCCGTATCCAGGGCTGGCATCCAAGGAGTTTTGCGTTGGCTTGCTTGTGCGGTCACATTAATAGACCGAGCCGACCGGGTAGGCGCGTTGCTAGCTCGGTATGGCGGGCTGGCAGCTCGGCTGCAAGACCTGGAGCGCCACGCCATGGAGTGTCGCGCGTATTATATGGAAAACCCCCCAGCTGATGATGCCGTGTCGGAACAGCTGGAGCAGGATGTAGCCCAGGCCTATGATCTGGCTGACCAGTTCACGGAGGCGGCTGAGAGGGCCCTGGCTGTTCGGAAGGGGGAGCCGGTTTTGAGCGGGGAGGTCAAACCTACCCCGACGGCGTTGCTAGGCCGATTGCCTACTTTGGAGATTCCCACTTTTAATGGGGATCTGTCAGCCTGGATGGGCTTCATTAATTTGTTTGACAGTTTGGTGGATTCACGACGGGACTTATCCCCTAGTGAGAAGTTGGCCTATTTGCGCTCCTCCCTGCGAGGAGAGGCCAGCTCGGTAATCCAGCACCTGCTCATCAGCGACGACAACTACCAGGTGGCTCGCCAGCTTCTGGTTAGCAGGTACCAGAATGTCCGGTTACTGGCGGACACCCACGTGGCCACGATTTTGGCCCTCCCGCGAATCACGCGGGTACACCTGTTACGGAGGGAGTTGCTGAACCCGCTACTGTCAGCGGTCAACTCCCTAAGGCGATTGGACCTGCCGGTGGATCAGTGGTCCTTTGTACTGCTGCACATAGTCCTCGCCAAATTGCCCGCTGAAATGAAGGGGCGTTTCGAGCAGAGGTACGGAGGCGACAGCGCCTCGTATCTCCCGCCCTTCGCGGACCTCCTTCGTTTTTTGGAGGACGAATGTAGGGTGACGGACCACCTGGAGCCCGCCCCGGTTCCAGGTGTTGGTCGTATGGTGGCGGCGAGGGAACAGCCCCGTCGCCCGACCAATCGCTATGCTGCCTTCCAGCAGTCCCCTCCCCCCGCACCGAGTGAGCGGTGCAGGTATTGCAGGGGAGATAGGCACATGGTGCACGAATGTGCCAAATTTAGAGGCCTCCGCCCAGAGGGACGGAGGGCCGTTGCGAAACAGCGCCAATGGTGCTATAGGTGTTTGGGGGGACACATGCAGTCGGCGTGTCCCCAGACCGAGGATTGTCGTCTTTGCGGAGGGAGGCATCACCCCCTCCTTTGTTTGGACCGCAAGGACGCCGGGAGCGACCGGGGTTCGAATTCCTCGCGCACGGGCGGGGGCCCGGCAGCCCGGAACCGGTCCCCTAGAGATTCGGCGGGGCTTAGCCCCCCCGTTCAGTCCCTCCCGGAGAGGGGGAACTATAGGAGAGACGCCCCCGCCACGGGCGGGGGTAGGGGGGTACCACAAGAGTACGCCACGGTGGCGATGGGCACGGGCCCTATTTGCTACTCCCCCCCCCTAATGGAGAGGCCTCGATTGGGGTACTATGTACCGAGGCACGCCCCACACGGGTATTACCCTGCACCTAGGAGTGCTGTTGGTCGGGGCCAGTATGTACCCGATTGGGACCCGCTCGCCCGGTACGAGCGTCCCACATTTGGCGCGCCGACTCAGGCGCGAGGGGGACAAGTACCCCCCCAAAATTTTTAATGGCGCCCCTGTCGGACCCAACCACCCCTCCGGAGCTTGTGCTGTTGCCAACAGCCTCCGTGAATGTTTGGGGACCTAAGGGCAATGTTGTCACGGTGCGTGCCCTTTTGGACTCAGGTGCCCAGGGGTGCATAATGTCCAGGTGGCTTGTCCGACAGCTGGGTCTTTTGCTTGTGCCGCATCACGAAGCGGTACGGGGGGTGGGAGACTCGCGGATCCCTGATCCGATTGGTCGAGTTGAGTTCTCCTTCTCCCCCCACTTCGCGCCAAGGCCGAAGATCGGTGCTTCGGCGATAGTCTTTGATAAGGTGGTTGGACCACTCCCGGAAGTGCGAGTGCCGCCATCCACGATTGAGCTGACGTCTGGACTGGCTTTGGCTGATCCTTCCTTCCACCGACCGGGCCCAATACACTTGTTGATTGGTGCGGATGTCCTCGGTCGTGTACTGTGTGGAAGCAAGCGAGTTTTGCAGACAGCCGATCTTGTCGCCTTGTCCTCGTCGCTGGGTCATGTGGTGATGGGAAAGGTACCACAGACACCAGAGACCCCGTCGGTAGACCGCCAGACCATTGTCGGTTCTACTTTGTCCGACCTTCTCCAAAAGTTTTGGGAGGTGGAGGAACCTCCCACTGCCAAGCGGTTGGATCCGTTAGCCGAGGAGTGCGAATTGTTCTACCAGAACAACACTGGGCGCCTCCTCTCGGGTCGCTTGATTACCCGCTTGCCCTTCTTGGCGGTTCGCCCTCCCTTAGGGAGCTCCCGACCGATGGCCGAGAAGAGATTGTTGTCCATGGAGCGTAGGATGGCCAGGGATCCCGCATTCAAGGAGAAGTATATAGACTTCATGCGGGAGTATTTGGACCTTGGGCACATGTCCATCTCGCAGTTGGACTGGCGTAATGTGGAACATTACTTCCTGCCACACCACGCTGTTTTGAAGACTTCCAATGGGAAGATCCGCGTGGTCTTTGATGGTTCAGCGCCCACGTCAACCGGAGTGTCGTTGAATCAGTGTCTGCATGCGGGGCCGAAGTTGCATCACGATGTCTGTGATGTTTTGACCAACTTCCGCCGGCACGCTGTCGTCTTTGTGGCCGATATCCGCATGATGTTCAGACAGACCGTGATTCACCCGGAGGATAGACGATACCAGCTCATCCTTTGGCGTGAGGATCCCCAGGATCCGATGTTGGCTTACGAGCTGAACACCAACACTTATGGTTTGCGGTCGAGCCCCTTTGTGGCGATCCGTTCGCTTTTGGAGCTCGCAGAGCGCGAACGGCTACGCTATCCCCGGGCATCTGCTCTTATTGAGGGGGGGGCCTTATTTGTCGACGATATCTGCACGGGGGCCTCGAGCTTAGATGAGTCTCTCGTCTTACGTGATGAGCTGATTGCGCTCTTGAGGGCTGGTGGCTATGAGTTGCGGAAGTGGCTGTCTAACTCACCGGACCTATTGGCAGATTTGCCTAAGGACCACCAGCAAGAGCCGCTCCTCTTTGAAAATCCGGAGACTCCAGACATGCTGTCTGTTTTGGGAGTCCAGTATCGACCAGTCCCGGATTTGTTCACATATAGATTGGAACTGCCAGACCCAAAGGTCTGGACTAAACGCACGGTGCTGTCCACTGTAGCCCGTACCTTTGATCCGAACGGTTGGCTCAGCCCTGTAGTGTTTTCGATGAAGTGCTTCCTACAGGAGCTCTGGGCTGCGGAATTGTCATGGGATGAGCCCCTCTCTGGTAGCCTCCTACGAGAGTGGGTGAGGTTCGTGTCATCCCTACCCGACGTCAATCGGGTTTGTATACCGAGGCAAATGCTGCCTTCGGGAAAGTTTAAAGCCTCCCTGCACGGCTTTTGTGACGCGTCCGAAAGCGGATATGCGGCAGCCGTTTACATCCGAACGGTGGATGCAGCAGGCGTTGTCGCCGTACACTTAGTTATGGCCAAGAGTAAGGTCGCCCCCCTTCGGACTAGGCTAACCATTCCGAAGTTGGAGTTGTCCGGCGCCACTCTCTTAGTACGGCTACTCAATCATGTTGCCGACACCTTGGGAAACGGTGTCGACTTGGAGTCGATATTTGCGTGGTCTGACAGCCAGGTCGTCCTTTGTTGGCTGAAGAGTTCAGTCCACACCCTTGAGGTTTTTGTGGCCAACCGGGTCTCACAAATTCAGACTTCAAAGGCCCCGTTGATTTGGCGCCACGTACCGGGCGAATTGAACCCCGCAGATTGTGCCTCCCGCGGCTGCGAGGCGCCTGAGTTAGTGGACCACCACCTATGGTGGAGTCCATCATGGTTGTTACGGCCTGAGCGCTCATGGCCTGCCACCCCGGCTGTGGCCAGAGTCCCAGACCTAGGCATGCGTGTTCACGCCGTGGAGACGGTGGCGGCTCCGCAGATGGAGTTTTTGTTAGACCGCTACAGTTCTCTTGATAAGTTGCTCGGCGTGACTGCTTGGATGAGGCGCTTTGTGCGAAATTGTCGCCAGCCTCAGGAGAAATCGTTGTCTCCGGTCCTCGCCCCACAAGAGCGGCAAGACGCTCTGTTGCATTGGTTGCGAGTGACGCAACAGCGAGAGTTTGAACCGGAGCTGAAAGCCCTGCGCTCAAGTAAGTCCAAGTTGAAGGGACCCTTGGTGCGGTTGAATCCCTTCTTGGACAGTACCGGATTGCTGCGTGTCGGAGGTAGGCTCAGACATGCCAACCTGCCGTACGGATCACGCCACCCTTTGTTGCTCCCCAAGGATGGACCGTTAGTTAGACTGTTGATTACAGACCGACATGTAAAGAATGCTCATGCCGGTTGTAATGCTTTGACCGCGCTCCTCCAACGAGAGTTCTGGATTTTGTCAGCGCGGAGAATAATCCGATCCGTTATTTTTCGTTGTCTCCCGTGTTATCGTTTGCGCGCCGATACGATGCAGCCCCAGATGGGTGATTTGCCTGCCGATCGAGTGAACGAATCGATGCCCTTCTCAGGAGTTGGAACGGATTTTGCGGGGCCATTTACCGTTAAGACATCGCGGCTTCGTAATGCTAGAACGGAAAAGGCTTACTTGTGTGTATTTGTTTGTTTGGCCACTAAAGCGGTCCACCTGGAGGTGGTTAGTGCCCTCACCACAGAAGCCTTTGTAGCCACGTTGAATCGTTTTGTGTCTCGCCGCGGAATGCCGTCGTTAATAAAGTCCGATTGTGGAACCAATTTCAAGGGCACCGATAGGTATTTAAAGGAAGTTTGTGAATTTTTGGATAGGAATAATTCTGAGATCGGATCCACACTCTCTCGCAGAGGGGTACGATGGCAGTACTCCCCGCCATCCTGCCCCCACTGGGGAGGGATTTTTGAAGCAACTGTAAAGGCCGCTAAAACTCACCTTCGTCGCGTTATTGGGGAGACGGTCCTCACGTTTGAGGAACTCGCGACCGTATTTTGTAAGGTTGAGGCGGTCCTCAACTCGCGTCCGTTGTGTCCGTTGTCTTCGGACGCGAATGATTTAGAGGCCCTTACGCCGGGCCATTTTTTGATTGGCAGACCGCTTAACGCCTTGCCGGAATATCCTTATTCCGAAGTGCCCTCCGGACGGCTCTCGCGATTTGAATTGCTCCAGCAGCTTACGCAGAGTTTTTGGCGCCGTTGGCATCTGGAGTATTTGCACATTTTGCAGCAACGCGTTAAGTGGTCGGATAGGACGACCCCACCCAAGACCGGAGACCTCGTGTTGGTAAAGGATCCAAACCTGCCGCCCCTCCGCTGGCGTTTAGGACGCATTGTTCAGCTTCATCCGGGGTCGGATGGTGTGCCCAGGTTTGCCGAGGTCCTGGTGGGGGACTCTGTTTTGAAGCGAGCGATCGCTACCCTCTCTCGCCTGCCCTTAGATTGAGTTGGCGGACAGTTTGCTACTGTCCGGGACGGGGGGATGTTCACGCCGCGATAGCCGGGCCGGGCGACACGCAAGCGCTTCGGGCCGCGGCCACCAGTGCGCCGCCAACAGCCGTCCGCGCAACATCGCGCCAGTTACCTACCCGTATTGTGACCGTGATTTCGTTTTGCACCTACTAGGGCTCCGGTCGGGGTACGGACTTGTGACCCGTGTGTGTTCGCTTTGAAAAGCGCCGGGAAGTTTTAGCTGTCTATTAGGGCATTGTGTAGTTATAGGAGTGTTAGCTGTAAGAGTTTCCCATCGGGGGTTGTGTGGAGATCGTTTTGCCAGGCGCGCGCCGGCGAGACAGCGTTCAGCCCCCCTGGATTAAGGACAGTATCTCCTACCATAAGGTAGGACTAGTTTTAATTTACTTAATTTTGCATGAGAAACCTCCGTTTCAATAAACTGTGGAACACAGTCGATGATCACCACAATTGTGCGTGATCAGAAACTTCAAATGGTATTGTTGAAATTACTGACTTTGTAGCAACTGCGGCGACTGGTTTGAAGGCAGCAGATGTGAAGGTATGGCGTGTATGGAGTTAGCGGCATGAAGGGCTTCAACGGCCGCTAATTCAGTGGCTGTCACCGCTAGATCACACACCACTAGCAGCGAGCGGGTTCCTTCTCCCGCTGACGTCACAGCCTACGATAGAAAGTCAGTTCTTTTTTATTCATAAAGTGAGTGGGTGACCAAAAAGGGACCTGGAGGGTTTTTTTTATGAGCCGAGACAGTTTCGAAACTTGTTTCTACACGAAACTTCAAACGCGATTTACTCGAAATCAATTATTTTCCCTTGAGGTCCCTTTTTGGTCAACCACTCACAAATTATGTTGTTGGTTCTGTTAGGTCAGCAATAAAAGAATGGGCACCATTTACTGCTATTGTAATAAGATTTGTGAAAATAAGTGCCACATCAAATTAAATGTTGTTTATCGCTTAATGATATGACTATGACTATTATTCTTGTTTATCGATAATATGGTATTAAGGCTAGTTTCAAAGCTGTCCCGGAGACCCGTACGAGCCGCCCGAACACGGGAGATATACATATACCGTAAGGACCAATCCGCGTCACTATCAAACTCTGCGCTGTTCAAACACTTGTGCTCCCGGACAGCTACGAAATCAGTCTTTATTTAATACGATTACAATAAAATATGACACATAATTTTGGACATACATTCTTAGCCACATTAGCGAAGTGGTGTGAATGTTGTGCGATGAACAAAGCCGCAGGTAGAGCCGATGCGACCAAGATGGCGGCTGCTTGCCTCCCCACCCCGCTTGCCCCCACGCATACTACTGCACCGCCTTCGCCACTCCCCTCTCCTTTGCCACACTGTATACATGTTAAATTGGTAAAAAAAATTAAAACAGTTTTAATTCTCGATACTACTTCCAAATACTTGTAGAATATGTATAGTTAAAAGTTGCTCCCTGCGGTTTTAATCGCGTGGTACTTATCCGTTCCCGTTGGAATATCTAGATAAAATATCGCCTATTAACTCAAGAAAAATCGAGCTTTCTTCCGGTGAAAGAATTTTCAACCTCATTATAATATTTGTGTAGATAATGAGTAAACAAAAAAACAAGTAAAAAAACTCACAGCTCTTGCTATTGTTGTGTATAAAATCGACAATTCTTTAGACACTTCTATGCCAGTATCACCAAAGACATTTTCGTTTTCCGACACTGCAAACATAAAATTAACTCTTTAGAGAAAACTTAGGCGGTTCTCACACTGCGCCGCGTCCCGTCACGGAGCGGGTGATAGGGCGGTTGTGCACTACCACTGAATTTTACCGATCCGGAAAAAAACGGATGCTTGTATTTAATTAATTACTAATATAAATGATTAATTATTAAAATACAAGCATCCGATTTTTTCCGGATCGGTAAAATTCAGTGGTAGTGCACAAACGCCCATAGGGCGAGATTGCAGAGTATACGCGTATGTATGTACATTTAGTTTAGTAAACACGCGTAGTCCAACACAACGAACACGCGACGACGCGACGCGGCGTGGCAGCGCAATATGGAGATCTGCGCTCCGCGACAGGACGCGTCGCAAGGGTGAGAACTGCCTTAGTCACGAATTCACGCTACAAAGTGATTAAGACAATATAAGAACAAAAAGTAACAATGTTACACTTACAGCACTGATTGATCAATTTCTGTGTTCTCTGACACCACTCACTATATTCTACAGCCTCCAAATAAACTCCACCTCCTTTTAATTTGGGTGCAAAGCAAATGTTATCACTCATGTTAGATTTAAGGTAATTCTTGGAAATAGCGTTGAATCTGTCTTTTTCATCGTCCGTCACAAGTCTGTCTTTGAAAATGGCATTTGCTTCAGCAGATATTGCCTGCGACAAAAAGTGAAAATAATGTAGTATAGTAATAATATCAGTCAAATAAACCAAAAAGCTGCATAATTTTGCTTTGTTGCTAAAATTTTCATATAAAACTACATAACTATTTATTTGAATGTAAAGCTTTGAATTATTAGATACCATGATTAGTTCCGTAGCATTGGATGGGGAATACCACTTTATGTTTTGGCACCATTTCTTTAAATGGTCGGCGTTCCATTTATAATGCATTCGAGCGTAAAAGGTTTCAACTACCTGTTGAAATAAAAACAAATACAAGATAAAATAACTGCAGCATTACTTGCAATCGTATAATGTTTTATATCACGCTATTTACCTCTTTGTACATGGCAAGCATATTTGCGGAGAAATGGGACAAGTCTTTCTCAGAGAAGTTTTTAAACACACTTTCTTTCAAGAAGTTGTTTGTTATTTCCAATAACTCATCTTCGTCAGGCTCTCTGTAAATGTTGAGTATGTTTCAATATTTGATAGTAATTTGTGCCCCAGTAAGAGTCTTGTTTCATTAACAGTAAAATTATGTATAATAGACATTAGTTCATTAGTGCATTTACCTTCCAGAGGATTACCCATTTTGATAACAACGAAAGATATTGAAGCAGAGTAAAGTAAAGGCACGGCATAACATAGCTCCATTCCAAGACCTCCTCTAGGAAGGAAATTTGGGACTACAGCGAGTAATCCACAGAATACAAGAAAGAAGTAAACAAGTGGGCAAGGCGCGAGTAGAAAACGCTTCGCTTAAAACAGTAAAACCTCCTTAAATTTTTGCGGAGAAATGGGTCAAGATTGGGATGTCCCATTTCTCCGCAATGGGGATGGGACGATTTTGAATTTTTCAGGTCGACATGGCAACTTGCCTGTTTTCAATTCCACGTTTCATTTCGAGCTAAATGCGTGTCATGTTCCTTAAAACTTTAAGTGTGTTCTGTCAGGCGTCCGTCACTCGCTCAAGAACCCGAGATAAGTGCATACCGCTTCGGGTATATCTCGGGATACAATCCAATACAATTTACAGCGGGCCGCCCTTCCGAGCGCGATAGAATATATGCGACAGAAATAGATGCAACGTCTAGCCGTTCGTAATTAGAGCCGTACAAGCTGAATTCTACTTTATCGTGTTGAAGTTAGAGTTGCTATTTGTTTAAATGGTCTCGCAGAGTGCAGCTTCTGTTACTAGTAACTATTATTTATTCTGTGGTTCTGCGTAGTAATCCTTTCAACACAGTGGTTCAGCCAACCGGTAGTTGATGAGAGTCACAGTACTGTAATGCGCCTATTCCTGGCTGCGATCTACAGGAGCTGACTGAAAGAGGTGGCTGCACTAAAACACTTTATTTCGATATATTTCTTATTATTTTTATTACACTTGCTAGCATAGCTGGCTTATCGATAGGGATAGTTCCTCTTTCCACGAGAGCCTACCCAGGAATGTGTCAGACCCGATATTTTTTTATAAATATGTTCTACTCACTGGTTTGGGATCATACATTTACCAAAGAGATATAACCTACCCAATAGTGCCACAGCCTACAATGTTATCTTTTGGCTGTGCATAGAGTACAAACCTTATGCAACGTTTAGATACTCGGCCGAATAATCCGGCGAATTTCTCGCCGAACAATTCGTGCACGAATAGCACCACGAACGACCCGTTTAGATAATCGTCTATATTCAGTAACCATAGAACTTTTCAACATGGGCGACGTGCGACTTGCTGCTACGGCGTTGTGTCTAATTAATTTGTATAGACTTACAAAAGAAAAAAAGGAAAAAATCCCATATTACGGGTTCTCCTTGATAAAGTTCTAAAAATTTTAAAATATTTTCGTTTGTCCAATCCATTGCTAATTGCTTGAAACGACCGCCGCCTGCGACAAAGATCACTAGTCAACTGAACACTAAAACGAACGAGTATTCGTGGCGATTACCGAACATACGCGAATAAGTTGTTTACATACTCGTATTCGTGCCTATTCGTCTGTACTCGGCGAGTATCTAAACGGGGCATTACAGTACGTTACCTGAGCAGCACGTGCGCGAATGCAGCGGCGAGTCGCGGCGAGGGCGGCGGCGTTGTAGCGGTGGCCACCACTCTATGCGCGCCCGCACGCCACCACCCCGCGGCCCTTCCTCGCCGCCGCCCCAGTTACCGCCCCACAGTACGTTACCTGAGCAGCACGTGCGCGAAGGCAGCGGCGAGTCGCGGCGAGGGCGGCGGCGTTGTAGCGGTGGCCACCACTCTATGCGCGCCCGCACGCCACCACCCCGCGGCCCTTCCTCGCCGCCGCCCCAGTTACCGCCCCACAGTACGTTACCTGAGCAGCACGTGCGCGAAGGCAGCGGCGAGTCGCGGCGAGGGCGGCGGCGTTGTAGCGGTGGCCACCACTCTATGCGCGCCCGCACGCCACCACCCCGCGGCCCTTCCTCGCCGCCGCCCCAGTTACCGCCCCACAGTACGTTACCTGAGCAGCACGTGCGCGAAGGCAGCGGCGAGTCGCGGCGAGGGCGGCGGCGTTGTAGCGGTGGCCACCACTCTATGCGCGCCCGCACGCCACCACCCCGCGGCCCTTCCTCGCCGCCGCCCCAGTTACCGCCCCACAGTACGTTACCTGAGCAGCACGTGCGCGAAGGCAGCGGCGAGTCGCGGCGAGGGCGGCGGCGTTGTAGCGGTGGCCACCACTCGCAGCGCGCCCGCCCGCCACCACCCCGCGGCGCCTTCCTCGCCACCGCCCCAGAACCCGTGGTGTTGGATCAGCTGCGCACGCACATACGAATTACGTTAGAGATGTTTTATCTCACGAGCGCGGGTAGGCCACGCTTGTGCGGGTGAGCCACGCTTATGAGTATAAGAGCCAATGCGCACTTGTGATTTTTTATCGAGCGACAGTTTGATCGTTTTCGGATTCAATATAGAGTTAAATGACAGTGCGCGCACTGACGATTAAAATCGACCGATCAAACTATCGGCCGATAGTTGTTCGATCAAACTAACGCACAGCACAACTATCGGCCGGTCGGTAATGTGCATGAAGCACTATGTGAGCGCGCGCACTGCATTCAACTAAACTATCGCCCAACTATCGGCCGACAGTTTGATCACGATCGTCTTACGATTCCGACTAAACTATTGGTCGACTAAAAATCAAAAGTGCGCGTTGTCTCTAAATGTACATGAACACCATAGAGTAACTTTTTTATAGAAAGATTAAATTAAAGGTTAATAGAGACCAATCTTTATTGGAAGTGCATCAGTAGCGCTATCTGTTGTCTGGTGCAGGACAACAGATAGCGCTATTTCGTACTTTCTTCGTACGTTTTTCGTACTGTTGTTCATAAGATAGAAGCAAACAACTCAATTATTATTACATCAGCTGCAGTAAGAACAGGGGCCCGTTACTCAAAAGTTTGTAACTTGTAATACAAGCAGATGTCACTTTTTGACAGCTTTTGTTAGAAAGGGACTTCCACTTGTATTACAAGCTACAAACTTTTGAGAAACGAGCCCCTGGTCAGGCGTCTGTCACTCGATGTACTTGGGCGCAAATCTCGCCCTCACCGCCGGCGGTGAAAATCCATAGAAATTAGGTCCGCAAAAGAGCTAGAATGTATGCGATAGAAAGAGATGCAACGAGCGGCCGTTCGTAATTTGCGCCGTACAAGCTGAATTCTACTTTATTGCGTTATAGTTAGATTTGCTATTTATTTAAACGGCTTAGCGGAGTGCAGTATCTCTTACTAGTAACTATTTAGTCATCTGTGCCCTGGTGTATAATTAGTATAGGCGAGCATTTTCAAGCGTCTTGAGCAGCGCGGTGTAAGCCTCGCATTACCAACCTTACTTCCCCCTCCCGCACCCCCGCCACCTCCAGAACGTACTGCGTTGTTCTGTTCATAAGATTGAAGCAAACAACTCTATTATTATAACATCACCTGTAGTAAGAACTGGTGTATAGGCGAGCATTTCCAAGCATCTTGAGCGGCGCGGTGTAAGCCTCGCACTACCAGCGTCACCTCGCCCCCTCCCGCACCCCCGCCCCCGCCGCCTCCTCCAGCACGTACCGCATTGTTCTGATCAGAAGGTTGAAACAAACAACTTAGTAATTACTAGCAGATCCTCGCGGTTTTACCCGCGTGGTACACGTTCCCGTGGGAATATCGGGATAAAATATAGCCTATGTCCCTCTGGAAGAATGTAGCTTTCTAATGATCATAGAATTTTTTAAATCAGTCCAGTAATTCCAGAGCCTATTCGATGCAAACAAACAAACAAACAATCAAATCTTTCCTCTTTATAATATTAGAATTTTTTTAATCAGTCCAGTAGTTCCAGAGCCTCTTCGATGCAAACAAACAAACAAACAATCAAATCTTTCCTCTTTATAATATTAGTATAGATTACCTGTAGTAAGAACCTTATCACTATTTTATTAAAATTGCTCACCCTCTTTAACTCTTCGATTATATCAGTTGGCTCCAAGATGGGTGTGCAGTTAATTGTAATCAAGGTACTGTTACTTTCTTTCAGCACATGCTCGATCAACAAACTGAAAATAAACAAAAGGAATTGAAAAAGTAAAGTAACGTTTTTTATGAGAAGGAGACACTATTTAAGAATTTATTTTTGCATCAAAAATACAATTCATCAGTTCTGAAAATAAGTTTTGACGTTTGCGAAAAGATTCATCATTTTCTACCAATAAATTGGTACCAATAAGTGGTTTTTGTTACAGTTTTCGTCGTGGTAATAGTTTCTGTAAAAAATGGCAAAAAGCCTGGAAGAAGGTAAATAGCCGAAATCTTAAAAAATATTAAGGCACCGATTCCCGAAAATAGGGTATTTTTCATTATGGATTACTCGCAAACCACAAGTACTTAAAATTTTGAAAAAATATATGTTATTTTACAGTTATTTATCTAGTGCTTCCGGCCGTTTTTTTCGATTGGTGATATTTTATTTCCGGAAATTTTAAAGGTTTCAGTAGTAAAACCCTTGTTTAAAAAAGGAGATAGACGTGATGCTAGTAATTACAGACCCATTTCTTTAATATCAATATGGGCAAAGATAATGGAAAAAGCAATGCAGGCTAGATTGGCATGCTTTATCGAGAAACACAATCTAATAAAATGCGAACAAAATGGTTTCCAAAAAAGTAAATCAACTACCTTAGCTGCTTTTTCACTGATAAGAAAAGTTGTAGAACATATCGATAAACGTACTCCTGTAACAGCAATCTTTTTCGACATGAGCAAGGCCTTCGATTTTGTTGCACATGACTTGCTCCTCCTTAAGTGTGAAAGATATGGTATCAGGGGGAAGGCTCTTGATTGGCTGAAGTCCTACCTTATAAACAGGCAACAGTACGTTGAGGTCTCAAACATAGATGATGATAAAATACTGAGGACTTTTCATTCGAATGTCAAAATAAACAGCTTTGGTGTACCTCAGGGGAGTATTCTGGGACCTTTACTTTTTCTAATTTATATCAACGATCTCCCAGAAATAACAAATTATCCTTGTGTACTATTTGCGGATGATGTGTCAGTAGTGGTACCGTGCCTAAAGGTAGACAACTATAATCAAGAACTAAACAAGACGGTAGAACTCGTAATAAATTGGCTTAAACAAAATAATCTTAGAGTAAATTTAAATAAAACAAAAAGTATTCAATTTATTAATAAAAATGGAAATAAGAAAGACTTAAAAATAACTTATAACGGTAACCAAATCAAAGAAACAAAAGAAGTAATGTTCCTCGGCATAATACTAGATGATAAATGCACTTGGGAAGAACATATAAATAATTTGTGTAAAAAAATTAACTCTTACGTTTATGCCTTATGGAAACTGGGTAAAACCGCAACCAAACAAACCGCTCTTCAGGCGTATTACGGCCATGTTTGCTCAATTTTAAGATACGGCATAGTTCTATGGGGCAACTCTTGCTACACGAAAGGGATTTTCATTGCTCAAAAAGCATGCATTCGTGCCATATATGACGTGAACAGTTTAGTTTCATGTAGACCTTTATTCAAGGAACTAAATATTTTAACTGTTCCCAGCTCATACATTTATGAGATGTGTATGTTTGTCAAAAACCATCCAGAGCTGTTTCCACGTTTGTGTGATGTTCCTCGGACGCATAGCTGTAGACGTCCAAATAATTTAATAATTCCGTCGAGACAAACAGCACTGGCCTCTAGGAACAGTCATTCTATGGCTGTTGTAATATTTAATAGACTGCCAAATGACTTTAAGATGCTAACAAAGAATCAATTCAGACATAAAATTAAAAAGTGGCTAATTCAAAATTGTTTCTATAGTATGAATGAGTACTTTGACTATAAAATGTTACATTTTTATTGTATTGTATAAATTGAATTAACTGATTTTGACATGAATAATTTTAGCTTGACATTAATTTTAATTCTAATATATTTTCATTTTTTTCTTTTGCATGCCCAGGCTGGGTGAATGTGTCCTGCACTTTTATTTGTTTTAAGATCTTGATGTACCAACCACATTCTTGCGAAATAAAGTATATTCTATTCTATTCTATTCTATTCTATTCTTTTACTGCGTCAAATAAAATCCCAAACATCCGTCTAATCGTAATCCAAATATCCTATTACATGCAATTGCATTAAATATACGAAAATAATTGTCTTTGAATAGCCGAGGTATTCCGGCCGTCATAAGTTATTTTTTTTTATTATTTAATTTTTAATTAAATTTTAAGTGATTTTCGATTCGCGGGGCGCTCGCGAGTTCACAGTTCACTTCCGGCTGCAGCTGCGTGCGCGTGAAGTGTATCGCGCGAGGCCGAGCAAGCGATAGCATGCCTATTTCGGTAGGGAATCCTCGCCTTAAGGATTCTCACCCCTTAGCGCCAGCGTGAGGCCCCAGGAGCAACAAATGCGTGCGCGCTCGCAGGGCTGGCTCGCACGCCGATAGCCGCCTCGATAAAAGCAGTCCTTCCGAAACCCACTCGCGCGGCCCCGATTCCAGCGCCGGTGGCGGCCCTAGTGTATCTGAAAACTAAAACCATACAGATATCAGGCATGTGTGCAAGTGTTACAAACGGGTTGATTAGCCAGCCGGCCAAGCATGAGCGGCTTTTATCACGCGATATGATATGGTACGGCATGCCGAAGACGGCATGCCACAACCTCAATGTAAGTGTAAGCAAGGGCTTACACCTTAGTGAGGTAAGAAAGACAACTTACCGAACCATAGGCCGCCATTACTAGACCGGCAGGAGTGATTCAAGTAAAAAAAACTTAAGTGACGAACTTAATTCGCGATTTAGTCAAAGAGTCTAACACAAACCTCTTCATGAAAACTATCCACTGAATTTTCTTTAAGTAATCCCAAAATACTTCTTTCTATTGCCAAATACACCATTTCTTCAGGTGTACTGTAAGTAGTGCTCATAGCCATATTTTGGATTATGTACTCAAATTGGGATATGATTTGTTTCACCTGCAGAAATAAAATGAATCATAACAAATGTTAATAGAAAAAAATATTATTATTTACAGATCCAGGAACTATTTTTACCAGAGATACATCATGAACATTGAGAACGACGTTCGACTTGTTGTTATTAAACCATTTCAAGCATTTCTTCATCGCCTGTTGGATTATGAGCACGGCTGCTCTGGCAGTCTCGTTTTCAAGATCTACCTTTCGTAGCCAATTGTTCATCACATCTTCGGCACAGCTGATTTCTTCACTGTCACAATAGGTAATCATATAATTAATATAAAAGCTTCGATCAACAATTAAACTAGATGACACCTAACGAACTAAAATAGAACGCAAATATGGCACCGAATGACTTTTTTAAACGAAGAAAAAGGTTACGAATTTTACGATCTTACGTCAAAAATGACAGGAATCGATAAGAAATAAGAGCGCACCTTTGACGGTCTCTCTCTATTAGCTCGCCCATTTTTAACTAGTTATCCAGTGGTATTGTTGATCGAAGTATATTAGACACAAAAGTCAAGTAGAAAAATCATTTTTTGTTCGTCGAAAAAATTTACGCATCAGTAATCATGATTTCAACAAGTTATGTAATATAAGCGGTGCGCCGATTAAGAAAATTGTATGGATGTACGTTATGAAAGTACAAACTAGCGTTTTTTTATTAGCTAGCTATTCATACAGCGGCCGCATCAACTTCATGCGGTCTGCCGTTACCGTCGGTTGCAGTCGACACTTAGCGTCGCCGCACATGGGCCACTGAAAAACGCCGCCACCGACCTCTTTGTTTTTTATTTAGCTGGTTCGATTCTTGAGTGTGGCAAGCTTATTTTAAAAAATCTTTGAATGCAGTTTTATTTCATTATAAAAATAAAGAAATGTTTGCTTTGAGTGAAATTTATTTTGCTATTTCCATTATTTCGAGTGCTTTCCCTCCAGGTATCATGAAATAATTCATACTGTATGTAGTATGAGCAGTATGTATGACGTCCAAGCGCGCGACGGTTCGATCTCGAACAGGAAAATAAAGAAAGAAATAAAGAAAGAAAGAAGTTGACGTGTTGGGCCCGAACTGTATGCGCCCTGGTGACGTCAGAAGCCGACTGTATGCGGCACTGAGTTAGTGGCTCCACCCACTACATAGTCACCTGAGCAGTATGACGTCCATGCGCGTGACGGTGGCGGGCGAAGCGTGCTCCAGCGCGTGCGTCTCGAACAGGAAGTTGACGATGGGTCCGAACTGTATGCGCCAGCCCTGGTGACGTCAGCAGCCGACTGTATGCAGCACTGACTTAGAGGCTCCACCCGCTGCATAGTCACCTGAGCAGTATGACGCCCATGCGCGTGACGGTTTGATCACGAACAGGAAGTTGACGTTGGGCCCGAACTGTATGCGCCAGCCCGACGGTGACGTCAGCAGCCGGTTGTATGCGGCATTGAGTTAGTGGCTCCACCCACTACATAGTCACCTGAGCAGTATGACGCCCATGCGCGTGACGGTTTGATCTCGAACAGGCAGTTGACGTTGGGCCCGAACTGTATGCGCCAGCCCGACGGTGACGTCAGCAGCCGGTTGTATGCGGCATTGAGTTAGTGGCTCCACCCACTACATAGTCACCTGAGCAGTATGACGCCCATGCGCGTGACGGTGGCGGGCGAGGCGTGCTCCAGCGCGTGCGTCTCGAACAGGAAGTTGACGTTCGGCCCGAACTGTATGCGCCAACCCGACGGCAACGTCAGCAGCCGGTTGTCGTCTAGAACTGAGTTGAGAGCTTCCACCCACTCTGGATCGATGTCGCCGTCGCAAACGACCCAGCACCACACATCTGCAAAAACAAGATCGTACACATTGAGCCGTATTCATAAAAAAAAGGATATGCTTATACTTGCCAAATGTCGAGGAAATCCTTCTGTTTGTATTCATAATAATTTCGAGCATAACCTTATACTTTAGAGTAAAAGCATATGCTAATAATCACATAGAAGTGAAGGAGTATTCATAAACTTGACTTTTTACTCTATAAGGAAAACATATCCTTCAAAAAAGTTGAGTGTGGTCATGAGTCTACACTCATGCACAAAATAAGCCAGTAAAATCAAATTACTTTGTTGCTTGGGTTTGACATTTCGGCATTTTGTGACGTCTTACTTCATATTTGGCTCTTAAATTAATCTCTTCGCTTACATTTGGCTATTTTGGGTTGATTTTATTAGTGGAAGCGCACTACTCCCGGAATCCTTAATCACTGAGGAACTGGCTTAACTGCCGGAACACAATAATGCTGAAAACATCATTGTTATAGCGTCAGACTTAGATAAGATGGTGGTAGCTAGCCAGGCGGACTAAGAACAAGTCCTACCACCAACCAAATGTACCCCCACTGGGAATCGAACCCGGGACCTCTGGGTCTGAAATTGGTGGTGTGAACCACTAGACCACAGAGCCGGTTAAAACTTACTTAGGTTAGGTTAGTGAAGTGAACTCGATCTCGTTATTTCCCGTCGAGAGTGGGTGGGATCCCAATTTTTGCTACAGAGCCATCACTTGATCATACAAGAACTACTGAACTGGACTAAAACTGCTCCTTAAATACACTGCACTACCGTATTACGAAATTGCACTGAAAGCCATTTACTTGTTCTTGAAGGATATCCTCGTGAGTATAAGGTAATCATTGTGAATACAGAAAGAAGCAAAATGCTTATACTCCTACCTTTTACTTTTAAGCAAAACCTTATACTTCTACCTTATCCTTTAGAGGATATCCTTCGTTTTTATGAATACGGCCCATTATCACAAAACGTCAAAAATAGGCTAGTTTCCTAATAACAGTTCCCATGAATTTAACTATGGATCGGTTACTACGAGTACTCGGCATCTTTTAGATTGGAATAGAGACAAGCGTGAGGCGCTAGATCATCGTTTCACTCACAGCCGACTTTTGACGTCCGATTTGGCGCAGAGGTAGGCTACCCACCTTCTGCGCCAGTGGTCTCTGGTTCGATTCCCGAACATGACAAATATTTGTGTGCATGAACATGTTTATTTGTCTTGGTCTGGGTGTTTACTAAAATTAAGTATGTATTTACAAAAAAAAAGTATTTCAGTATATATTTATACGTTATCAAGTTTTCGATGATACAGTTTCTTAATGAAATTAAAATGGGCTTAGATAATTGGTGTGATTGTAAGAAGTTATTTATTATTTATTATTATTTACAGCGACACGGATCGTTCTGTACGACTCAACTGTTGATATCACCCGCATGCCTTACGGGCCGCCCGCCCGTACTAGAAACCCGGGCAGATGTGAAACTAGCCTTATATTGCACAAAAACAAATAAAATCGCGATAGTTACAAAGCGTCCTTACTGTTAGTTTGGTTTTTTGTATATTTTGTTATCCTTGCGTTTCTATTTCATGGGAGGTTTAAGTTATAAATGTTGTTTGTTGTTAATAAATAAATATAATATAACTAGCTTTCCGCCCGCGGCTTCACCCGCATGTACTACACGACATTATCCAAATGGAATGTGATATTTTCCGGGATAAACTATGTCACTCTCCAGCTCCCAATCTACCCCCGTACCAAAAATCACTTTGATCCGTTACTCCGTTTGGACGTGAAAGATGGACAAACAAATAATACAAATTAATTGATTTTCCCGTGGGAATATGGGATATGATACTATCCTGTGGTAAAAAGTAAAAGTAGCCTAATATAATCTTTGCCAGGGTCTCAAATTATTTACTTAAATACCAATTTCTGCCCCCAAATTAGCCCGCGCTTAGAGTGATTTTTTTCCATGGCAGTGAGATTTCCCACGGTAAAAAATAAAATATGTCCTTTCCAGGGCCTTTAACTGTCTCTATCCTAAATATAATCCTTCCCATGAACTCAAACTATCACCTTAAATATCAATTCCATTCCACAGTTTTGCCTGAGCTAAAACTTATTTTACCATGGGAATTTATTACCGCCTTATTCCCGCATTTATAATAATAGTAGGGATAGTAGAAATAGGAATATGAATGGCCGGCCGCGACTACGTCCGCGAGTACTACATCGCAAAATTTTGTGTCAAAAGTAGGTAGATAGGCATTCTATAAGGTCTCATCAGTACCATCATCAATCTATTTTAATGTCCCCGCTGCTGGGGCACAGGCCTTCATATAGATGAATAAGGAGAATTGGAAATAAGTTATGGTGTATTAACCAATCCAAATGCAGCCAGAAACATCGGCTTATCGTGTCTTCTGAAGCAAGATATATTTTTTAACAGCAATCCCGTGATAGACCATTGTAAAAGTCACATAACCTCAGCGATCGCAGGCCGAGCATGCTACCCACTGCTCTATATACCAAATTTCATGAAAGCCAGATCGGTGGTTTAGGCATAAGAAGGTAACGATACCTAGACAAACAGGAGCTACTTTAGTGTGAATAATATTTGGACATTCTCCTACTCTTGAACTACCAAAATGCAAAAAGTCAAGTCAATACTTTCCTAAAAAATGTGTAATACTGATTTTCTTGAGTTTTATTCCAATGCATTAAGAACTTTTTGCTTTGCACGAAAATGAGCTGTCATGGGATCCATGCTTCATTGAATAAAGTGAATAAAAAAAATTGTATCCCACGGGAACTGTACTTTTTCCCGAGTTAAAAAAACCATATGAAATTTTCCAGGCCAGAGTTCAATTATCTCGATCGATTTAGCCGTTTAGTTGCGATTGAGCCATAAACATCCAAACTCCGTATCTTAAAATACTCCACCCACCCTATATAAAATATACCCCCCTTTCTACCCTATTAGGGGTTTTTTTATTTTGCCTACGCAGATCATGTTTAATGATGGCCAGTATACTTCATACCAATTTCCATACTCCTAGGTCCAGAAATGAGGAAATTTTCATATAACCCTTAATCCCCCATTTCTACCCTATTAGGGATTTTTTTATAACTTCGCATATGCAGATCATTTTCAATCGTGACCAGTATCCAACATACCAATTTTCATACTTCCAAGTTTAGAAATGAGGAAGTTCCATATAAACTCCATTCCCCCATTTTACCCCATTCTGGGGATTTTTTTAACTTTGCTTACGCAGATCCTTTTCAATAGGGTATTACACGCTTTTTTGAAAACTGTCTAAAATCAATCCTGAGGTCGTAATGAACCAGTAAAATTTTTATTTCAATGCTATGATACCAAAAAATGCCCTAATATCTATTTTCATTTTTGATTTTTAGTTTTCGAGCTAAAAAGCTATCTGCCATATTGTATCGGCTCGTGACGTCACTCGGATAGTAGATTTGTAAACAATAGGACTCTGCGTTAAGCCCAAGTAAAACATTGTTGAAAATAATGAGTTTTAATGTAATATCCATCGGTGTCTTGTGCCCGGGTGCAAGAATACGAGTATAAAAACTCACAAAATTTATGGATTCAAGTGCCAAGTGATATTAAAATGAGAAAAACTTGGTTGAAATTGGCAAGAAGAGATCCAAAAGCAGTTTTCACAAAAACTAGACTGTATTTCTGTGAAGATCATTTTGATGTGTATGCGATATATATATAATATAATGGTTAATAGAGAATAATAATACACAAAAGAAAACTTGGTGTTCTTCAAGAAAGTTGTAAGTTGTTGTAATAATACTTACCTACATACAAAACAAACGTCATATTTATAGGTTATGTTTTGAACCTAACTATATAAAACCTACATAATTATATTAAATTCCATATCTTAGCTGGAAAATGATATGGAGATTTATACACAGTATAAGATAGTGGGTTCTGTGAAACGAATTCGGATGAGGCCAAACTGCAAACTATCCAGATTTGATTGCCAAGACTGAAAACACAAATCCACTCCAAGTGAACCTCAGCAGGCCTTTATTAAAAGGCAAAAAAAGAATGTCTACAATTAAGGAGATTGAAGAGGCCATAAGAGAGGAGAATGATGTATCAGTCAGTACCATCTTGTAGTCAAGGTAATTTATTTTAGTTTTTGTGAGTACCTAATTTAAGCAGATGTTATAAATTATTAACATTATCATTAAGACAAATATTATACTAACCATATTTTACTGTTAGTTCCAGATTATATTTTGACATCTGACAAGAATAATAAGTGTCATGACATGACAAAGAAGTCCAAGTAGTATAAGCCCAGGAACATAAAAGCAGTTCAACATTGTCGGATGACACACTATAGAAGTAGAAATGTGCAAACTTGTATAAAAAACAAAGACAGTATGACATCACCTTTGAAGACAACTACACAGTTGTCTCGTTGACTTGCATTGCAACATCACCCTTTATAGTCTACCGGCCACCTGAGAAAATTCCTTCTCCAACCTGAATCTTGTCGGTATCTCTTCTGTATACCTACAACAGGTATGGATGTGTTCAGGGCGTTGTGTAAATCACGAAACTGCTTGTTCCACCACAAAAAAACATTACAACAAGCAGGTAGGTATACAGAAGAGATACCGACAAGATTTTTCAAAATCTGGTCGTGGTTGACCTACTATTTATTGTATCTCAGGAAAGCATGAGCAAGCAACTTGCAGTTATCTTATTAGTAATCTTAAAATGAATGAGATAGTATGCCCATCATTCGATTTCATTTGATTTCTTGTTTAGTTGAAAATTGGTTTACTGTCAAGTATATTATATGTAAGAGCAAATGTAACTAACTTCTTAAGTTAAGTGTGAAGGTCATTTTTATCAATCTGTTGACTGTATGAAAACAGGCAGAAAAAGATTGCCCTTGATGCGTTTCTTGCCAGTTCTTGCAAGGTCTCTCGCTGAACGATTTGCGAACCGATGCTGTAGTGTAGCTTCTTTGACATTCATAAGTGTTGTAATCAAAACCTAGAGAATAAAGAAATTTTGTTTGTTTTAATGCCGTTGGTATGTCTTTTATTTAATTTAAGTGGTTTCAAAGGATTAAATTAATACCTAAACAGACAACTCTGGTTTTATACAAGGTATAATTTTTATTATTATGTAATAAAAACTATAACCAAGATAAAGTAAAAGTCTTATTTCTTCCTGAAAATAAATTCAATAAAACAATAATTTTATTACATAATGGATGTATTGTAAAAATCAACTAAATAGGTTACAACATAATAAACAGAGTCCTACTTAATTTATTTTTATTTTATTTATTTAGTGGATCAACAGTTAAAACTACAAAATATGAAACTATAAATAGCTACAGGAAACCAATTATAGATCCACACCAATATGTAACAGCGTTGCATAGCCACCAGAGTACCATCCAGTTTTACAACGGCTCACTTCATAGCATTTCGAGGCTGTGATACTTCCATATCTTAGTTAGTTCATGCCACAAGCCACTTTTATGTTGATCTCTTGTTTCACTTTCTATCATGATTTTAGTTAAAAACCTCTCCGTTTTCTTCATCATATTTAATTATTAGACGATGCAGCGAAAGAGTTTACTTTCTGTCAACATCAGGTTCATGCTTCAAAAATGGCATTTGTGTTGATTTTTCTTTTTTTTACATTGCAAAACAAATTCATTTAACACACTGCTGTCTGGAACTATCTCTTTAGGTTTTAGAGATTTCTTTTGTACTTACATAACATTTTTATTAATGAGCCAACCTTAGCCAGATTCGATTTACTCCAAGAACATTCAATCGAAGTATAGGACGGGGCTTCGGTTCGGCGGTGTAAGTGTAACCACATCAAAAATGCAACACCGTGTTTGTAGCCACCTTCTGATGAGGGGCAATCGTGGCACTGGACACTAGTAACAGTCTCTTCCTGTTCATTCACAAAAAGTGTCACTGCACTAGGACCGCACTTTGTGTTCCGGGCATACCGTACAGTTTGAGTTGCACGTAGCCTATAGCGTCGTCGTCCCCGTATGATTCTCTTCCGGACCTGATGACAAGAAAATAGGTTAAGTTGGATTGTAATAGTCAACACAGGGCATTATCACGCATTATCGTGTTGTGTATTGATTTTGTATTTATTATTAGGCCAAACTTGATAACATTAATACTTACATTGCTATTTTAACATTTCTCAACTCGGCTGATCAGAAATCGGGTTGGATGCAAAAAAAATTGCCACCATCAACGTATTTATCCTTGGTAGATTCGTGCTTTCTGCTTTCACGAATCCGTCATCCATGATGCGACGTTAATAAAGTATAGGAAAAAAGTCCTTTTACGTGATAGTAACTATTAGATTACGAAAATATCATGAAATAACACAGAGCTCGACGTCGTTAGTACCAAAGAGCATATAATCACTACGTATAATATATATACATATAAATATATATATATATATATAATATCAGTACTAGTTTGTATGACAGAAATACCTCGCCTATGTTTATGCTAACGGATTGACGTCACATCCTAATCCAATATGGCGTATGGCGTTTCAGACATTTGAAGAACAGATTAAAAAAGACGATTTTTAAAATTGAATTATAAATTTAAAAATCCCTTTTTATTAATAAATATACACGTTTCTCGTTTACTTTTTACGTTATCTATCATAAAAATGCATTTTTATATTTTTTCTTTCTAGGTGTAAAATACCCTATTGTGAACAGTATCTAACATACCAATTTTCATACTTCTAAGTTCAGAAATGAGGAAGTTCCATATAACCTTAATTCCCCCATTTTACCCCTTCAGGGGGGGAGTTTCCCAAAATCCGTTCTTAGCGGACGTCTCCTAGTCATAATCTACCTTCCTGCCAAATTACATCTTCGTTGGTCCAGTAGTTTTTGAGATTTCGTGATGAGTGAGTTATGTCCACTCGATTTTATATATATAGATAATAAATTAGTAAGAAATACAAAACCAAATATATGTATGACACTGACAAATAAATAGAACATAACTAATTCAAACTTCGTAATGAATTATAGTCTACAAAAAGTAATAGTACATTACAGCCGAGGACAGATAAGTAAGAAATTACATTGTTAATCATTCGAGGCAAGGTAATTTGCTTACCGTACAAGGCTTGTATAGTGCTTTTCGCAAGAAATGCGAGGAAATAAAAAAACTGTTTAACTTAATAAAATTTATTAAAATTATATGACACATGTTCGGGCAATTTTTAAATGTAAATGTTACTTTTTCCCGGGCACACTTTGTATAAATCGCCCATAATAATATTATTTTAATGATGTATCATTAAAATAGCCAACAACACAGATTCCGAAAACGTATGCGCCTTTTTTTCACTTTTCCAAATCAGATCGTAGGTTTTCATATAATTATCTTTCTTTTGATTTTGCTGGCAGTAAGTTTTCTGTTATTAATTTTGCTTCTGCTCTCAAATTTGGTGGAGTAGGTACATACAATGTCTGTATCTGTTTCATTGTCAGAACTCATTTTGATAATTTATTACACAATATAAACTGTATTGATATCAAATCAACCGCTGAAAATCATTCCCGCCGTTTTTTTTATGTTGGCTTGTGAGGCCTTGTGTAACGGTCATACAGCCTATTGATACTACTTGCTACTAAAATGCGCAACTTCAGTACCCGCTTCTGGGCGGTAGATGGCGCTGTACATATTTCCCATACAAAATTACTCGTAGAGGATATTTTGTCTATGATAAATCTCATTTTGTTTTTTCGACAGATGTTCGTGCTAAAGGTACATAGCGCTTGTGGTACAATGCGATGTAATATACTCTGTGCGCACCGTATTAAAAAAAAAACCTAATTATGATATATAATTTACCTATATAATAATAATAATAATGTGGCTGTATGGTGCAAATGTCCCTTTGCTTTTTCTGTTTTTATACACAGGAATAACGAAAGAAAAAAGTTGGTAATGAATTTTAGTACTTACTTACTGCACTGATTTTAGTGCAGTAAGTAAGTACTGAAATTCATTACTGCAGTGATTTTCAAATTTAGAATGTTCACCTCGGAAAAGTGTCACGTACTGCATTCTTTTCTCAAATATAATATTAACATTTCAGAGGATAAGTGTGAAAATACAGTAACATTCAAAAATATAAAATTGAAGAATAACAAAGATGAAAAAAAAACAATCTTGCTATGAAGCAAGCAAGTAATCAGTTGCTGAACCGTACCTTGAGGCTGGTTAGCAATTTCCAAAGCAGTGGCAGAAATAACGCCGTCAGTCCACTGCCTCGTGTCGTGGTCTATGTGGCCCAACAGGCATCTTCGACTCATCGCCTTGGGGCAAATTACGTATTCCACTATGCTCTTCCCTTGACTTATAAGCGCCTGGGAATATAAAAAAAAAAATCAAGCAATTTATATAGAACATATTTTTTTGAATCACAATCGATTTATTAATTCTGTAAACTATAAAACAAAAAACTTCAATGAAGCCGCAAGAAATAAAGTCATATTAAATATCAGTTACGCACATCACAATTGACGAGATAATGTCGTTTGTAGAAAGAAGAATAAATAATAGGTATTTACATATGAAATTGCCGTCTTTTTCTCACATGTTTATTAGTCTCTAATTTTTTAATTAATATCAATATATCAAAATTAATAGTCAGTTTCGAAAATAGAGTATGTCGTAATGTTAAACATCTAAGAAAAGAATAATTAAACACGCGTCCAAATTTTTTATAACTGCTTCAAAGTACCGCTCTTTGGTTGTCGTCAAGTTGACAGCTTTGAACAGTTTTTTTTTATTCTAAGACAGTCCAAAGTGATTATAGGCAATAACTAGTTAGAATAATTTTTTCTGATCATATCTCGATAGTTTCGTTGAATTCGGAGTTCACATGTCCAAGAAACCCCCAAATATCTTTGTATGCCGATTCCAACTTCCTACAATTTCCCCATAGAAAACGGCAATTTCATAGGTAAAGACCTATTATCTACATACATATTACGTTGCTTAATATTAGGGGTTAAAGTATCAAATTGCCGTTTTGTAGGGAGATTTTTGTACATTTTTTTTTCCTATACTAACGTTTTTGTAATTATTCAACGACTAATATTATGTAACTTTACAAGATTTTACACACGTATTTATGGACATTTTAACTACTAAATGAAATATAAATATTCGTTAAGAGTAGGTAAAAAAAATATTTTCACTAAGTTACAAGTAATAAAGTACGAAATTCTGGAAACAAAAATAGTCGTTACTTTCGAGATAAGTTTTTTCTATGTAAATAATCAAATATCGTGGTTATTAAATTATCAAAAGCTGCTCGATACGGTCTTAATGTAACGCAATATTAAAGAAATTATGTATTTCTAATATCATAAAAGTTGTTAAGTTATATGTACAAAAGAAAAAAACGGCAATTTCATTCTTTAACCCCTATTATTAATAAAGTATTTGCATTGACAAAAAAGAAAGATAAAGCACAAAAGCGTACGCTTTTAAGTAGTTGCCGAATAGTAGTCTTCCCAGAACCCGGCGGTCCAACAACGACCACGCCCATCCTTTGTTGCAATTGTTCGTACAGCTCTGTACATTTTTGTATCTGAAAGAAACAAAAGATGTATAAAACAATACTACTAGATATTCCATAGTAAAATAATAAATAAATAATAACATCACCGTTGTTAGAGTGTGAACCTACTGAGTTTTTTAATTAGGGATGAAACGGATAGCTGTTAGGCCAGATAACGGATATCCGGCCAACCTTCGGCAGGATGGCCGAATATCCGGCAGATAAACTGACATTTGGTGTGGTAAAGCGAGCGATCGTGCGTACTCGGGCAGCTTCGAGCTTGTTCTGTAGCATGGTTCATAGTTTCCTGGTATTTAATCATTTGACATTAATTGATTGATTGCGCACGCCCGCGTTATTGTTAGAAGGTAATTAAAGTTTACAAAAATAAATCTTCTGCACAATGTCGTGTTTTTATGAAACTCCGGTATCCGGCCTAATATTGGCCGGATAGGCCGGATACCGGATAGTTGCTGGATATCCGTTTCATCTCTAGTTTGAATCCTTTAGAAAATGAATGAAAAATTGTGAGGATAATTCTACAGTTGCCAAAAAGAACTATTGTTTTACCTGAGACTTATTATGGACAAGTCCGAGAGTATCAAACGCTGCAGAGATAGAGTTGTTGATAGTATCAACATTGCGTTCTTCTTTGGGGACATCCGCAAACACAAGAGACAATATATTTTCAAACCTGCAAGAGACATATTTAAGTGAAGGCATTAGAAGTATTTGTATTGAAATAAGAACTAACGTCGATAAGTAAGCCTTGTCCGGATTACCCTAGTATTTCATTAGAGTAGCAATGAACTTCTACTAACTCTTTAACTACCCAATTTGTCTAGTGGGAACAAGGCATAACTATAGGCCCTTGAGAAAAATATAGCAAAAATGTAGGGAAAAATGGCTTACTACGCAATATCTCTATCTACACGAATATTATAAAAAAGTAAAGTTTGTTTATAAGCGGAAATCTCTTTGAACCTTTTGAAACTTTTTCGAAAATTCTTTTACCAGTAGCAAGCTTCCTACATTATCGTCGAGTGTGTTATCACCGTGAACCGGGTACGACGCGGGAAAACCCAGGTTGAGCAGCAATATATAAAATAATAAGTTTTAGTAGAAATTTCATTTTTATGACAAGCTTTTTTGATGACTGATTACAAAATTTCAGCTCCATCGGACACTGGGAGGTGGGTCAAATTAAGCTTGTAAGATTTGTCCCCCACTAACTAACTAACCCTTTATAGGGCATACCAAAATTAGTACAGCGGCTGTAACCACATCACATGTCGATTTTATTGAAACTACTTGCTTATTATGATAGTTTTTATAAATTTTTTGATTAGTCCCTGAACGGGCGTAATGCACAAACGTAACCAACAGGACTGAAGTTTGTGAGTTTAATTTGCAATGGCGCCAAATGTATTTTTATACCATACCTACTCTAAAAAGCTTATTTTATTCACGCAAAACAGTGAATAAAAAGGCCTTTATTCACTGTTTTGTTTTTATTCACTATTTTGGTGTTTGAATTTGGAACACAAAAATATATCCGGTCTCTATTTCAATGCTTACACAAACTCCTTGCGCTAAGATTCGAAATTCAAAACTCTTTGGTGCAAATAAATTCTCGAGATTTGATTGGTCGATATTTGCGACAAGGAGTTTGGCATTAGATTAAAAACTGTTTTGTGTTCTTTGCTGCCTTTATAGAAAAAAAATTGTGAATTGGCGCCATTTCAAATACTTACTGTGAATTGTACGGACACAAAGTTTAGTGTTACTTTATAATAAATAAATATTCTCGCTCGCGTCGTTCAGGATTCTAACAGTTGAATCATTAGAATCCTTCACTTGCTCGTGACTCATCTACGGCCCTCGCTTTAAATCCGTCCTTTATTCACTAGTTGCATAATATACTATTTTATTATGATGCAATAAAAATCTGCCCGTTAAAGGGCTAACTAACATGGCAAGTTAATAAAAAGCGTGAGAAGACTCAAATCAGCGCTTACCTCTCCGCGTCATGGTGTGTGAGTTTAGACATGTTGTTGAGCGTAAGTACACGCCTGGCGACTTGCCGCTGCGCTAGCAAGTCCGTGTGCGCGCGCGCCGCCAGCGCCGAGCCGCAGCTGCCCACGGCCGCCTTCAGCGCGCGCAGGCCCCAGTCGTAGTGACGCTGGCTGCTTAGCAAGTGGCTGCAACAGAAATTATGCTACACTTCGGAAAAGGGTGGTATATACGTCGCAGCCAAATGGTTGAATCCGCCATTCAATTAAACGCCTAGGCCGATCATTTTTTCCGTAAGCTATTTTATCTTTCAATAAGTTGACGGAGTCACAAAAAAAACCACGATATTTAATAATTAAGTAATTTAAATTTCTAACCTATCACGTGTTCTACAGGACTTCCGAGGGGTACATGCTGCCATACCTACTTAACCATCCGGCGGATTCAGCATCCGCCTGCGACATATACATATAGTACAATACAATTTATGTGATCATCATCATCATCATCAGCTCGTTTTGGTCCACTCCTGGACATAGGCCTCTCCTAGTTTACGCCACTGAGCACGGTCTTCAGCTCTTCGCAGCCAGCCCCCGCCTGCCATCTTTCGCAGGTCGTCGCTCCACCTGGTAGCAGGGCGCCCTACGCTACGTTTGCCTAAACACGGTCTCCACTCCAGAACTCGTTTGCCCCAACGGCCGTCGGTTCTTCGAGCGATGTGGCCAGCCCACTGCCACTTTAGCTTGCTTATTCTTAGAGCTATGTCGGTGACTTTGGTTCTCTACCGGATAACTTCGTTTCTTATTCTATCCTTCAGAGAAACGCCGAGCAAAGCCCTCTCCATAGCTCGCTGTGCGACTTTAAATTGGCGGACTAGTCCCACCGTGAGTGTCCACGTTTCGGCTCCGTAAGTCATGACGGGTAGGACGCACTGGTCAAAGACCAATCATGACTGATCATTTATGTGATGGTGTTCAATATTTAATGAAAAAATGATTTAATCCGTCTACAAATTTCATTTTTCAAAAGTGTTTGAGACCAGCCTATTGAGTTTAAGTTAATTACACTTGTAACAAGCGTTCCTGCTCTTCATAACTTATCGACAATATCTTATTTTCTTTATTAACTAATATAAAATTTTAACATTAAATAGTTTTTATTCCTATATAAAAATAAAAAAAGGCAAATTATAACATGGTAAAAGAAAAAAACTATGTGTGGCATGTGCGGGTGTAATATTATTTGTATTTATTTATTATTTACAACGGGCAAACAATTTTATCATTATAAAGCAATATCCATTGAAAGCAAGGCTTAATTTGTAACCACATAAGTGTACCTACTATAATGTTATTTAGCTAAATTAACGTAGATATATGGCGAAGAACCGTGGGATTGGTTGCAGTACTTGTAGGCCGCGGGGGTACAACATGGCTATGGGACGATCAAACATAAATCTAGAAGTTATTCTTACTTCGCGAGAGTGAATACGTCACACAAATCGGCGGCTATTTCGTCCGCGTTGGGTATGGCCAGCGCGGCGAGCAGCCGGGACACCAGCTGCAGGCCGCGGGGCTGCGCATCATACCTCAACATTAAGGTAAAGGTCACTCTATCTATACCATACTTACTTCGCGAGAGTGAACACGTCGCACAAATCAGCCGCTATTTCCCCCGCGTTGGGTATGGCCCGCTCGGCGAGCAGGCGGGACACCAGCTGCAGGCCGAGGGGCTGCGCATCATACCTCAACATTAAGGTAAAGGTCACTCTATCTATACCATACTTACTTCGCGAGAGTGAACACGTCGCAGAAATCAGCCGCTATTTCCCCGCGTTGGGTATGGCCCGCTCGGCGAGCAGGCGGGACACCAGCTGCAGGCCGAGGGGCTGCGCATCATACCTCAACATTAAGGTAAAGGTCACTCTATCTATACCATACTTACTTCGCGAGAGTGAACACGTCGCACAAATCAGCCGCTATTTCCCCGCGTTGGGTATGGCCCGCTCGGCGAGCAGGCGGGACACCAGCTGCAGGCCGAGGGGCTGCGCATCATACCTCAACATTAAGGTAAAGGTCACTCTATCTATACCATACTTACTTCGCGAGAGTGAACACGTCGCACAAATCAGCCGCTATTTCCCCGCGTTGGGTATGGCCCGCTCGGCGAGCAGGCGGGACACCAGCTGCAGGCCGAGGGGCTGCGCATCATACCTCAACATTAAGGTAAAGGTCACTCTATCTATACCATACTTACTTCGCGAGAGTGAACACGTCGCACAAATCAGCCGCTATTTCCCCGCGTTGGGTATGGCCCGCTCGGCGAGCAGGCGGGACACCAGCTGCAGGCCAAGGGGCTGCGCATCATACTCGCTAGAGTTTCTATAGTATTTGATCATACCTCTAAATTCAAGCAAAGGTCACTCTACATAATTACTTATGTGGCGACATCTGGACTACGCGCACATAACTAGAGGGTACAGCCATTACGGTCCCAGTCCATGTTGCCGCCGGCCATTTCGCTCCCACATAGATCGCGCTTGCGAAGTTTATCAAGCAACTTGGGTACCTTCCGACAAACAACCATTGTTGTCCAGTTGTTGTTGTTGTTGGCTAACAACACCTAGCCCGGAAGGAAGACATACCATACCATACCATGCCACCTTAGTGGCATCATTCCCTACACTTACGTAGCGAGAGTGAACACGTCGCACAAATCAGCCGCAATTTCACCCGCATTGGGTATGGCCCGCGCGGCGAGCAGCCTCGACACCAGCTGCAGGCCGCGGGGCTGCGCCATGGCGACGGGGCGGAACACCCGCTCCAGGGCCGCGGGCAATTCGCGCCGCCCGCCGTACCCCCGCCCGGTGGGGTTCATAGTGGCTGCGACGCCGCACCATTGCGATACTTTTATCTGCGATTATAAATATATAATTCAGAAAACCTTAAGTCAGTATCTCTTAAACACATCTTAGATTTCTGCGCGAACTGTTCATTAAAATAAAACACTTTTACGGATTTTGCACGCATTTATTGAACAACTTGGTTAAATCAATCAGTCTAAATCAGTATCTCTTGATTAGTGGAAAAGGACTTTCGTGATTAGTTATAAGTATTCTTGAAGCCCGCGTGGTGGGTCATGGCTCATTCTCCTTATTCACCCATAAGGAAGGCCAGTGCCCCAGCAGTGGGGACATTAATAATGGCTGATGATGATGATGATTCTTGATGACTTGAAAGGGGAGCGGCATTATTTCAATGTAAATAGCTTTATACATTTATTTATCACTGCGACACAGTTTTATTTAAACTAATGCGGCTATTATCGATCACTACTTGCTTATGTCTATAACGTCGTCGTCAATAAAAAGTTTCACTGTTAGGAAGTTACGAAATAATTAAAATATGCGTAATATTTTAGGATTACTTAGATTGCGATTAAACAAATTGATTGTTTTTAAAATAACGAGTTAAAGATTGGTTTTTTTTATATATTAAAAATGGGCAAACGAGCAGACGAGCCACGTGATGGAAAGTAGTCATCGTCGCCCATGGACATCTACAACACCAGAAGAGTTGCATATGCATTGAAGATTGTGATCTCCCAAAAAACATTGAAACTTCACTCACCTGTTTTCCGTTTAAAGTTGCGACTCTCTCTGTAGCTGAAGGCTTCATGGCAGGGAGTAAGGACTCCAGCTGGTGGGAGACGGCCGCTAGAGTGTCGGCCGACAGCCTGTTGAACTCGTCGAAGCAGCCCCATGCGCCGCAGAGGGCGAGCCCGCTTAGAAGGCGACCCATGCACTCGGCGTCCATAGCCTGTACCACAAAACATTACCCTCTTTGAAGATATTCTAATTTATCACCGGTACAATAGGGGATTGGACTGTTATGGATATGTAAATATTTAATAGTAGGTAACATTCAAAAATATAACATCGAATAATAACAAAAGTGAAAAAAAACCATTCAAAATGTTGATTCATAAGCAAGTAATGAGCTGCTGAATTGTGAAAAAACTGTGTCTTTAGCTATCTATTTCTAAAACGAAATTTTATATGGCGGGAGTATGGCGCTAAGCAAATCTGACGTCATCTTGTGTCTAGCGCTGTCCTTGTCTTATAAGGAAGTTTGATAAGCTATATCTCCGAAAATATACCTGTGTCGTGTTTCTGATATTAATAAAAACATTGTAAACAAATAAAAAAACAAAAAATAACATTCCGATCCCCTATAGTGTAGGCAATGAACAGATTCTTTGTATGGAGACCCCAACACTAATTCCTCAGTCGATGAAACTTTGCTGAGTTATTAAATAGCATGAGCCATAAACTTTTAAATGATTATCCAAAAAAAAACTCACACGGAAGTTAGGTATTTATACAAGTACATATATAAATCTGTTTATATATTGAACCGAGTAATTTCTCAGTCCAAATTTATTTTACCAAATGAGTTATTTATACTAGTATGTGATACTTGATGAAAATCCAAAACTTTTTTCAAACATGAATATGCTTGGCAAAATGGTATAATTCCGTTAAAAAGTTCGACAGAGACATTTTTCAGTCCAAGTCACCCCATTTTGTTTTATTAAAATTTGGTGTTTCTGCTGGTATATTTTTTTGGATATTTCATATTATTGTTTTTATACGTTACATGAATATGTCCGGTTAAGAAAGTTTAGACGGAGCATTTTTCCTAAAAATGATATCAATGAAATAAGACTTTCATTAAAAAAGACCTAATCTTCTATTATTATTATTTTTTGGAAATTTATACCATACTTTTAATTTATTGATACTTTATCATGATGTAAAGTTTTTTCTGACTGAGGAATTACTGTGGGGGTCAACTAGCTTCATTGACTACACTACTATTCTACTCAGAAATAGCTGAATAATTTTGTACATATTGACACAATTACTAATAACCTATGTTTATTAACTTTAGTTTTAGTTTCATCACAAAATATTTATTTTAATGTGCCACTGCTCAGACCGTCTTGATGGGTACCTAAATGAGGAAGATAAGACAGGCGCAATATGGATTTTTGGGTAAGTTGAGTTGTTACAAAGGCAAACGCAGTCGGGACAACAAGTTAAAGTGACTTCCGAAGCGAAGTGTATAAACAGATAATAAAGTAAAATAACTATCATCTACCGATTCTAAAAAGCTCTCAAAGAAAAAACTATAGAAAACGGAGTGTTATCTATCTCCCAGTCTAGACATCATTTTTGTGCGTGCTATGTTAATCACCTCAATATGTTTACTTATTTATTTCTATAATTACCTCATCGCAGTTGAATACTAGAACTAAGCGTCCCACCAATCCTCCTAATGCTTTGACTGACTCCGTTTTACCCGTTCCGGCGGGACCAAACGGATTGCCCACCAGGCCAAGATGTAAAGACTGCAAAGATAACATGACACTAATAAATACAAAGAAAAAAAAGATTCACTCAGTAACATATTATAAACGAATCGTTTTGTTACTGAGTGAATCTTAAACGATTTGGCAATAGTACTGTGGCAATAATATTGTAGTAGTTGTCGAATAATAAAAATAAGTACCTGAGTCAATATCAAGAAACACTCGTCGGCTAAATCAGTCCGCACGAATTGTCCAGTATTGACGCCGAGGTACTCATACGAATAAGAAATAGTAGCCAAACCCATTTTGGCTACAACCTCTTTGTTGGTAAGAAAATAAAATCTGCAAAATCCATGACAAGTTGGTTAGAACTTCTACATTATTATAACAATATTAAATATTTAACTTCAATAATGACGACACAATTAGTCATCAATTAAACATATTCACCCACATTTATTTAGAACTACATTCATAGATTACTTCTCTGTTTATGTTAGAAGGGCTTACCTCAGCTGCTTTTGCCAATGCCAGTCATTCGCTGACACAACATTGTTTTCAATCAAAGTTTTAATGACGGACAAGTAATGAGCGCATTGTAATATGAGAGCTTGTCTTTTATAGCGTTCACTTTCATCTTCTATTTCGGTGGAGCCGTAATAAGAATTCTCCTTTTCGATGTTTGCTTTTAACTTGTGAAGATCTTTCGCTGCTATAGCTTTTTCAACTTGGTCCGTGAAACGAATGTTTTGTGCTAAGCAAAGTATTTGTGTTGGTAATGTGAAAGGATCTTGGTCTTGCAAAGAAGTGGTTACGACGCATTTTAGGGCCATGCTTTGAAGGGAAGAGCGCATTTCACTTTCCAGATTTTTCAACCATATCTGAAAGCGAATATAGCACTTAGATTATTTCACACATTTAAAGCTGCAAACAGCGTAATTTGACGATAAACAATGGAACCAAATAATTTGTCGTAATGAACAGAGAGCAAAGTCGTCAGGAATGTTGTTATCAACACATCAGAATAACAACTAAGTCATAGATCATTATGTATGTACCAAACATATATAATAGATAATGTAGTCAATTGTAATAGATATGTACCTTACTCTTTTTTAATAAATGTTCATCCTGTTCCGCGCCATACAAGAGTAAAAATTTTATTATAGGTATTGGGCAGGAAAGGCCACATCTTCGTCTGGCTATGAGATCATGACTTTTTACTTTACCAAGAAAGACCTTGAAATTATATTAATATTTCATTCAGAACAGGAATGAGCTATAACTTATAATGCTCCATAGATATATGGAACTAACCTCAACAGGGCAGTCGATATCAACTGGGTGGTCCAGTTGAAGCGTATCGTTGCCGTGACTGTACAGCGCAGTGACGGACAAACCCTCAGGACCAAGTTTAACACTCGATATACCCGGAAATAGCTTCTTGAGGTGTGTTTGCATAACCAGCTCCCTTCCTTCTGCACCAGCCCGGGCTTGCCCCAGAAGCTCCAGTAAATCATCATCGCTCAAGAAATATAGTCTAGGAAATATTTGGCGTTTCTCCTGTAACATAAAATAATAATCTAAACTTATACAATGACTGTACGAATAACTAGAACTAAAACTGAGGTAACTGGGGATACATTATGCTAATACTACAAGTATTTTTATCAGAAAATACTCCTGTAAAAAATGAAAGGTAATCATTTTGAGGTGTTAGTGTTTAAGCTGCAATCGTTGATTGAAAAAAAATTGCTTCTAAAATAAATAACTGACAAATATTGCTTACGTTGACAAAACGACTACTATTTCGTATATTAATCGAATGAGTGGGCAACTTAACCTAATTAAAGCTAAATAGGTCCAATAATAACTAAATAGCAGACCCGAAACCAGATGGATTCACCCTAATGCAGTCAGGCTCTCAAAGTTATAACCGTCGATTAATACAGCAATTACTAAGATATTAAAAAAAGCAGCTCTTATAGACTCCTCTGAGCATGCAGTTAGAAATTTGTTATTTTTACCAGTATCCAATTTACTGATAAACTAAATCTCTTTTCCATTTGAAATTCTTTTTAGAGTAAGCACCATCACACTTTATTTGCACATACTCACTCACATCAATATACTGATTCAATGCCGACTGGCAAGCTTGCAGCTGTTCCGATATGGAGTCCAGCATCGGCTGCAGCCTGGTGGACTGCTGGAGAGCTGACAGCCTCGGGTCCGACTCGAGCATCCGCGTCACTTGCCGGAACCCTTGATCGACTTTGCGGAACTTGACCCCAAGCTCACCATCGTCGTTGCATAAGATTGGCTCCAAGTAAAGCCACCTGGTAAAAACATATTATCAAATCCTACGAAGCCTCTCAACTACGGAATTGGCAATTACCAACGACATCCTAGAGGAACAACTGCAATGTTGGCGACCGCGACAGGTTCGCGCGACCGAACCGGGTCACCCCCACGCGACCCGCTTAGGCACAGAATATATAATAGTACCAAGGTTTAGGGTTTCATATAATAATAATTATGTGAATTCCTGCAGTGACGTGGTGCAATACGGTTCGCTCGCGGGACCAGAATGTCACCAACACCGGAAATATTGAAATTGTACCTTAATAACCAATATAGTTATGAAATTGTACCTTAATAACCAACCAGTAACGGAAAGTCGCACATGGGAAGGAAAAGAGGAGATTACACCTGTTGAAACCGACTGGATCACCGCCCACAAAGTTGTAAACCCAGAGAAAGTAAGATGGGCAATCAACAGCTTCCTTCCATTCAAATCAGCGGGACTAGACGGAATCTTCCCAGGGCTGATGAGGTGGAGCGACGGAGGTCTCGTTGACCACCTCGTAGCCATTTACAGAAGCTGCCTAGCACACCGCCATATTCCTATGAAATGGAGGGAAGTCAAAGTAGTCTTTATCCCTAAACCCGGCAAAGGAGACTACACTCAACCTAAATCATTCAGACCAATTAGCCTCACATCATTCCTTTTAAAGGTGTTGGAGAGACTAATAGACAGGGAGATAAGGAGCACTGTATTGGTCAGGAACCCCTTAAATCCAAACCAACACGCCTACTCTGCAGGCAAATCAACAGAGTCCGCCCTACATAAGGTGGTTTCTTATATAGAAGACAATCTCAAACACAAAATATCAACACTAGGCACCTTCATCGACATAGAAGGAGCTTTTGACAAAACCAACTTTACCAGCATAAGCCAGGCCCTCTCCAGACATGGTGTCGATCCTACTATTGCCGGGTGGATTGACAGCATGTTAAGAGACAGAGCCATACAAATTACTGTGAATGATACTACCAGAGGAGTAGTAGCCAAAGGATGTCCCCAAGGGGGTGTCCTCTCACCTCTCTTATGGAACATCGTGGTAAATGAGCTGATTAGTAGGCTCAACGACCACAACTTTCTCACAGTAGGCTATGCAGACGACTTGACCATACTCATCAGCGGGCGAGTTGAGAGCGTGATATGTGACCGAATGAGGTCCGCGCTAAAGGTCGTCGAACAGTGGTGCACTAAACACAATCTAACAGTGAACCCAACAAAGACAGAAATGATCATGTTCACAAACAAACGGAGTCTAGGAAATCTTAAGCTCCCAAAACTTTTTAATACCAGTCTTTCCCTAAGCAAGGAAGTCAAGTATCTAGGAGTGATACTAGACAACAAACTCCTCTGGAATAGACACCTCGAAAGCAAACTAAACAAAGCCACAATCATCTTCTGCCAATGCAAAAGACTGCTCGGCAGGAGTTGGGGACTATCACCGAAAATAACGATGTGGCTGTATAAAACTGTTATACGTCCCATAATCACATACGGAGCCGTTGCCTGGTGGTCCAAAACGGAGCAAAGCACCGTCATCAACAAACTGCAGAAGTTCCAAAGATTGGCATGCTCTGCGACAACCGGCTGCATGCGAACCACCCCCACAGCCGCTCTAGAAGTAGCCCTGGATTTAACACCCTTGGATCTGTTTATACAACAGGAAGCCTCCATGGCTGCTATAAGGCTAAAACACCTGGGTCTGTGGTACAATCGAGAGGGTCCTCACTCCACATTGTGGAATGATTTAGTGAAACATGAGTCACTAATCGCTGCCCCATGCGATAGGATACCCAAGCAATACATTTTCGAAAAGAGATACCAAATACAGTTATTTGAAAATGACCGAGATCACTCTGGCATACATGAAGTCCGAATCTATACGGACGGCTCCAAGATGGGGACTGGAACTGGAGCTGGAGTATTCTCACAAGATCTGAATATCAAAATATCACTAGCGCTGGGCCAACACAGTTCGATATTTCAATGCGAATGTGTTGCAATAATAAACGCCGCTACCACGGCCCTGTCTAGAGGTATGAAGGAACTAAACATCCGCATACTGACCGACAGCATGGCCGTCCTAACAGCACTGGAGGCCAACACCATCAACTCCAGTATCGTCTACGAATGCCACAAAGTTTTGGATCGTTTAGCATCCAACAACGGAGTAATCCTACAATGGATTAAAGGGCATAGTGGATCACACGGGAATGACGCCGCCGATGAGCTGGCTAGAATGGGATCCTCCACAATAGTGGCAGGACCTACACCCATTCTGCCACTCCCATTCAGCCAACTGCGCTCATGGGTAAGGCAACGAACTCGTGCTGCACATAATACTCGTTGGGTAGCTCTAACAAGCTGTAGACAGTCTAAGATGGCGATGACTGCAGTCTCGCCGCGTTTGACCTGCAGGCTGCTCAGTCTCAATCGTCCAGACCTCCGGATAGTTGTTGGTACACTTACAGGTCACCTTACCTTAAACCGACAACTATTTATTATGAATGCGACAGACAGTCCTCTATGTAGAGGTTGCCTGAACGCAGAGGAAACTGCCGCCCACGTGATCCTGGAGTGCGTAGGTTTGGCCGCACAACGAACAGAAATCCTCACAGAGGTGAGGTCGCTCCTAGAAGCCTGTGAACGCCCCAGGAGGCTTCTGCGCTTCTGGAAGGAGCTAGGATGGCTCGACTAGCCATGTTCACGCATAACGGACCAAATATGAGTCTAAATGCGGAAAACTGTAAACACCAATACCATACCAATACCAACCAATATAGTTTTATTGTATTAATAACGATCATAAAAATCATCCTACCCATATAATCATTCTTCATAAGAGATAGTTTATTAAAAGAAATCATTTTCCCTATCGGATTGTGCATGCTTGATCAGCTATACATCCAACAAAAAGCAATCAATAGATCTAGCATACAGTCAATCTAATATATAAAAATAAATATGTAGTTTAAAAAACTAAAAAACACACTTTTATAGGAACAGACTAAAAAGTACAAAATAACCGTCTATTCAGTAACTGAAATTAAAAAAGAGTGGTGCGCGTTGTCAATATTAAGTACTTGAAATGCATGCTTTGCAAAGGGCGCACCACTCTTTTTAATTTCAGTTACTGAATAGACGGTTATTTTGTACTTTTTAGTCTGTTAGTATAAAAGTGTGTTTTTTGTTTTTTAAACTACATATTTATTTTTTACTTTTTAGTTTTATGAATGGCAAGCCATGTATGGATGGTAATGGATTTCACAGTCCATTCATGTGTCTGCCCACCCCGTAAACATTTTACTCAAAGGCGTGATTGAATGTATTTAGTTTTACAAATTCAATTGGAGTCTATTAGATGCTATTAGTTACCAGATGCACGAGCCGAACCCTTACTTCCTTCCTGCTATATCATCAAGTGTGCGAATAGGTCTCATCAGAACGAAACAAATGAGCCCAAACTCGAGGGGTTTCCTAGTGGTCATAAGGAAAGCCACTGACATCCTCCCTGCTCCATCATAAGACCCTCACTACCAAGTATAGCGAATACGTCTCATCAGAAAGAAACAAATGAGCCCAAACTCGAGGGGTTTTCTAGCAGCTATTAAAAAGTTCGAATGCCGACCTCTTGACTCCATTATCAGATCAGCTCAATGGTAGCAAATTATTGTATTGTCATCAGATTCCTACAAACTTGCAAAGACTACTAGAAGTAGGTTAAAACTTAATTCCAAGATTTTCTTACATTGTGACTTAGTTCCCTGCTCCATCATCAGACCCTCACCACCAAGTGCAGCAAATAGGTCTCATCAGAACGAAACAAATGAGCTCAAACTCGAGGGGTTTCCTAGTGGTCATTAAGAAGTGCCACTGGCTTCCTCCCTACTCTATCATCAGACCCTCACCACCAAGTGTAGCGAATAGGTCTCATCAGAACAAAACAAATGAGCCTAAACTCGAGGGGTTTGCTAGCAGCCATTGAAGAGTTCTATTGCCCACCTCTTGACTCCATCATCACATCAGCTTGATGGTAGCAAATTATTGTATTGTCATCGGATTCATATAGACTTGCAAAGTTTCAAATCAATACGAGAATGGGCGATTTTCTGAAAGCTCAGTCACTAGATGGCGCTGTCCCACCTATGCAGTTAGAAGGAACGGAACGTTATAAATTTTACTTTGACGCGACTTTTTTACGTAAAACGGAACGTCAGACAGATGTTATTTATTTACCTAAATCTTTAAATTTACCTATTTCGTTTCTGTTCCTCACAGTAGTACTTATTTAATAAATCATTAGTTTCCTTTGGGTTTTTAAAAAGTAATTAATTTAAATATGTTTCATACCAAAATATACCATAGACATGTACATACTTATTCAACGCCATCTAGTGAAGCAAATGGAAGCTTTTTTTTTTTAAATGGCCTCTCAGAAAATCGCTCATTAGAAGTAGGTTAAAATTGAATTCCAAGATTTTCTTACATTGTGACTTAGTTACAAGTGAAGCTAATAAAGGTGTGGTAATAACTCTGTTTATTACCCTGTTCCGCCTAATTCTAATTGAAATCAAACCAACTAAACAGATTTGATGTTTTTTAATATCTATGAAATTAATACAATGCCTAGGAAGTGTACACATTTCCGAACCTCTTTAGGAAAGGTGTAAAATTAATCCTATAATAATAAATGTCCTAGATAATGTAGGCATATCGTAGAAGGCTTTGTTCAGTTTAAGACGGTTTTTGTTTAGGTCAGATTCTGTTTACAACAGATTCTGTTTATGACAGATTTTGTTAAGACTTATTTTGTACTCTCAAGAGAATAAGTGTGAGGGTGAAACTTATTTTTTTCCTGCAAGTTAAATAATAATTCGGAATACGGTCATTATATAAATAATAAAGTCATCATCTTGTCTTGGCAGCATTAAATGAATTCCGTATTTAATTAATTCAATTTTATATGGTGATAAATAAAATCATTAAATAGTTTAATAAAAATTTATTCACAATTAAGTATCGGTGCGTTGTATTATTATATTCTCTATGGAAGTCTATTATGTAAAGACTCTACTAAAGATCAATCTACAAAAAGTAAAAAACTTATGCTAACATTAAAAATTTTTTTAAAATCTACATTCTGTTAAAAGTTTACGGTAAGATTTTATATAAATGCATTAGTTTTAATAAATACGACGTACATTATGGCACATAGAGCTTAACTTGGCAAAACAATTAAATTATACATACATACATACATGACATCGCACATACTAACATGGCAATAACGAACAATTAGCAGAGATGAGATTCACATAGACCAACATCAAGAATGTATAAAACAAAGATTTGTATTACCTAAATTTATGTTTCTAAACCTACCAAAACAGCACATACAAACATTCAGTTTATCTAATCCTGTAACTCAAAATATGAGACAGGCAAGTTTTAATTTTAATTTATAATTAAATAATTCATACTCTCTATATGAAAAATCTTTGGAATATTAGTTAAATATATAATCATCAACTATGTCTATTTATTTTTTACTTTTGCATGACTAAAAGTTTATACAGGAAAATCTTATATGTTTAAAATAAATTTGTATTATCTACAAATACATAATATAAAGTTCATGGTGGAAATTGTCACATTATTTCAGTTTTATTACTTTGAAGAAGTAAGTTGATTATTTAATGAATTGTATAAATATTGATAACGTAACGATTATTTTGAAATATAACAAAACGAATCGGATTATACAGAATGCAGTCATATAACATATTTTCATCAGCTCGACTATGACTTTTAATTAAAAAGCTATGGCACTTATGAAGTCAATAACCATAATTTATTAACACATTTTATAACAGAAAAGAGGTTTAGCCAACAAGTTACGTTGTACATGATCTATAATAATCCGAACGTTTTGTTATTTCTGAAAGATAATAATTCATCATATTATTTAGCTCCCCTATTTCCTTTTCAAGTGTATTTAATTGTGCATTGTGGTCGTTATACAGCTCTTCCATGTTAGCAAGTTGTTTTAATTGCATTTGTGTTTCGCTAGCTAGCTTTGTTGCCCGATTCAACAAGAGCTGTGCGCGTTCTCTCGAGTTAGAAGTTTGACTAGCACGCTCAGCAAGAGACATATTAGTTTGCTTAAAGTCTTGTCTGAGCTGCCTAGCTTTCAATTCAGCTCCTTCAGCCCGATTGACAACATCGTTAGCTTCTTGTTTGACTTGTTCAGCATCGCTCTCAATTTTTAATATATCTTTTTGTAAATCTGATAGACGGAGTCTTAATCCCTCTACTTCATCTTTTGTTTCATTAGCCTTTTTCTGAGCTTGCTCAGTTTCTTGAGCTATGGGTACGAGGTCACCTTTGGCTGCCTCAATGTCACTGTTTGCTTTATTGATAGCATTTTCAGCGGCATCTTGAGCAGCTTGTGCCTCATCCAATGCCTCTAAAACTTTGTTGGCCATTTCCAAAGTCAAGTTAGCAGCTTTATTTACGGCTGTGGCATTCTGTTTGAGAGCTTTTGCTCTTTCTAAATCAGGTTTGGTTTCTGTTATGATGTTTTCAATATTTGTTAGTTGAGACACGGTTGAATTGATTCTCTGAGACAGTTCTGTAATTTCTTTTGGCTCTATACTTATAGAAAGGTTCAATATTTCGTTGGCCAAAGTCCTTACATCAGCAGGTGTATTAGATGTATTAGACAAAAATTCTTTTAATTCAGCAGTTAAGTCTACACTATCATTCGTTATTCTTTCGGATGACGATTTAAAGTCATTAGCTCTAATAAGCAAATCTTTCGCTTTAGTACGAACTGCCACCGTATCTTGTTTTACTTGAGAAATTGACCTAAATAAGTCTTCAGCTGTTAGCTCATGTTCTTTAATCCTATGTTCTGTTTTGTTTGCAAAATCTAATGCCTGTTCGGCTTTAGTGACAGCACCTTGATCGCAAGATATTCCACCACATTTGCCACAGCCAGCTCCACCGCATATGTCACAATTGTCGATTTCTTGACCACACATTTTCTCATTTAATTTGGGCAAACGTGAATCTAAATTTGTTAGTTGGACTTCTATATCATCTAGTTTTTTATCATTTTCATTTTGTGTGTTGTTGAAGTGCGTGTATTGCAGTTCAATAAGACGATCAGTGTTTTTTATTTGTCTATCAGTATTGGCAATAATTGTTTGTACACCTTCTGCTTCATCAGAGGCTTTCGTTGCTCTTTGTTTAGCTTCACGTGTAAGGTTAAGTGCGCCTTCCAAGTTAGCTTCTTGTAACTTTGTTGCGTTATTGCCCAAGTCAATTGTCCTTAATTTCAAATTTTCTATACTGTTTCGAAGGCCATCTAATGTAACATTACCTAAATTGATTTTTGATGTAACTTCATTAAGGTTATCATTGCTTTCTTTGACTTTTTTATCTGCTACAGCCAACTGCTCTTGTAGTGTAGTTATACTAGCCAATAACTCTCTCACCGTTGTCTGTCCTTGTTTTGCACTGAGAAGAATGTTTTCTACATCATAAAGTTTCTTCGTCATTTCATCAAAATCTCTAGTGTAAGCCCCCGTCGCGCCAATAACTTTGATATTACTAGCGTTAGCAATAGCAAACTCTGTCTGAATTCGCAAATCGTTGATAAGACGATCCCAATTATCAAAACATTCGCCACACGCATAGCAGTTCGGAGCCTCACCAAGATATCCTCTTGCACAAGTATCACAATTATATCCACCAATACCTTGTCGACAAATACATGATCCATTTTCTCGCATACACTGTTGTGATAGTGAGCCGTATAAATTACATTCGCATTCATGGCACTCGACATTTGGATTGCCCCAAAAGTTTTCTTGGCATTGGTCACACTGCCTACCACCATGGCCTGGCTTACAATCACATTTCCCGATATACGGATTACATTGAGGAGATAAAGATCCAACAGGGTCACACTCGCAGGGATCGCAACCTGTACCTAATGCTATTCTCCAGTGATTTTCTGTGCACTGATCACAATTAATTCCCATCACATTATTGAAGCAAGGGCACTGTCCAGTAATACCATCGCAGTTTCCTTTTGTAAAGTTTGTACCCAAAACAGAACAGTTGCACTTGTTGCAAGTTTTTTCTATAGCATTTCCATAATAACCTTCTTGACATACTTCGCAATTATCTCCTGCAGTATTATGTAGACATTGTAAACATTTACCAGTATATGGATCACAATTCCCAGGTTTCGTGATATCAATATTGTCATTACATTCACATTTTTCACAGGTACCTGTGATAGGGTTTCCGTAATAGTTGTCAGCGCAGACATCACAAAGCAGGCCTGCGTATCCTTCCTTGCAGTCACAAACTACATCTTTTGTATCAGGATCCAACTCACATCGATCAGCGTGACTATTTTTATTTGAATCGCCGACTATACCTGGACAAGGACACGGACGACAAGGGATATCTACACCTAGGCGAGGATCGCCATAGTAACCATCGACACATCGCTCACAACGATGTCCTTCTGTATAATCGGTACATTCTTTGCAAGCTCCAGTTTTATCATCACATTCCATTGCGTGACCATTACATTCACATTGCTGGCAATTTGGGAAGTTGAAATAGCCTGGTTGACAAAGGTCACAAGCACGACCGTAGGTGTTAGCTCTACATCTGCATTGGCCACTTGTAAGGTCACAGAAATTATCGAGCGATCCTATACTATTACAATCGCATCGTTTGCAACCAAATTTGCTGAAACCATAAGTGCCTGGTGCACATCGGTCACATCTAGGCCCGACAATGTTTTCCACACATTGGCAATATCCAGTATAGGGATTACATTGATGGCTTTTTGATCCCGATTGATCACACTGGCAAGACTCAGTACCGTTTCTAATATAAAATCCAATGCTAGCATGATATTTCTTACATATTTCTGGAACAGTATCTCTGTTAAGGCTGTAGTAATAAGCATTGCCGCAGTCATATCGATAAAAATCTTCTTTCATAGAACTATCATTAGCAAAGAATGGCAAGTCTTCGAATGATGGAATGAGAACAATAGAGTCAATTAAAACAGAAGCTCTTGAATTTGATGTTTGCCGGTCTTGTCTTCCTAAATATATTCTTATTTCAGTTTCTTTGTTTTTTTCTAAACATACTGCTGGTTGTACTAAAACACTGCGTTGATTGGCAGGCAAAGTAGTAAAAACAGTATCGTCTTCAGGTCGGACATTAGCACATGGTGAATCAGGATCTATTATTGAAGGTCTTTTCACTATAATCGTTGCTTCTTCCCAGTTCATAGGTGACTGAGGTTCATATCTTATCAGAACATTATAATTCATGCTGGTCTTTAAATTATTAACAACAAACACTAACGTACTTCCTTCCGGTATTTTCATAAATCCAGGGCCAGTCCAGGTTTCTTTCCCATCTGGGTAATTTTCTCTTATTACTACATGGCAAACTTGACTTTGAATTGCATTATCATCTATTTGAGAGTCACACTGGCTTGATTCCCCTTCTATTACTATTGAATCAAGAGCTCCAACAAAGAAGTTTTGAATCGGTTGGTCACATCTTCGTCCACTGACATTCGGACGACATTTACATTGGCCGGTAATGACATCACAGTCTCTATCGATTGAACCGCCAACATCACAATCACAAGGTAGACAGCCGTCATCGGTGTCGGACAGACCATAGAACTCAGGTAAACACTGATCGCAATTCCTACCGGTTACGTGACGTTTACAGAAACAATTTCCTGTTAATTGATCACAACCCCTTTCATTAATTGTGCCTAAACTGTTACAAGTACACGAAATACAACCATACGGATCTGTGGGTTCGAAATTCCAATAACCATCCTTACACCTATCACACCTTGCACCGTCTACATTCGGTTTGCAAAGACAACGACCTGAAGTTTTATTGTACGCTAAATCTGTTTCATCATCACAAAGAACTTCCTTATCAGTAGTACCATCAGGATCACAATCACATTGTTTACAAATATCTGGACTCTGTATATCTAAATTAGGGTCTTTATAGAATTTAGGTTTACACCGTTCACAGTTTAGTCCCATTGTATTATGTTGACAATTATCACACACTCCCCCACTTATTTTCCCAGTTTTGTTATAAACAGCAGGGTCGAAATGACATGTAGTTGCATGATTGTTGCACGTACACCGTTTACACGCATTCGATGTTTTACCGACCGCAGGTTGCCATGGCAGGTCATTATAAAAATCTTCACAATATTCACAATTAAGGCCACGAGTATTGTGCGTACACTCACAGCGACCATGCACCATATTGTTTTTCGATTCAACTCCCGGCATAGGTAAGCACCGAGACGCATGACCATAACAGGAACAAGAACCACGCACAGTCATTTCATATATGGAATAGTAGTATTTCTCTTGTATCTCAGCTCTGTTATCAAGATGATCGTCGCCAAGTGTATGTAATTTCGTAAAGTTAATTCGTAGGTTCGTCATTCGTAATAAGTTTTGAACTTCTTCGGAATACGGATTCGTTACATTTATATTAGCAGGTAACACTCTAAATATTACATCGCCCTCGGTGGATGGAGCGACTCCTGAGTATCGAGATTCACAGACAACTTCAGACAGCGATCGTTGAGAATGTTTAGGAATTCCAGGGAAGGATTCTTCGCAATTATATGCGAAGTACCTGTAGACACGCCAAGTTTTTCCAAAATCAAAAGATCTCTCCACTAACATAGCCGCCGGTCGGAAAGTTTTAAACTTTATAATCAAATGGGTAAGATGAAATTCAGCTTCCATGTCCAATTCAATCGAGACATTTTCCTTTCCATTTTCTGATTGCCACCAAGATTTATTCCTCGTCCCGGGATAAAACTTATAAATTATGTTTTGTATTCGATGATTCAAGTTTGGGTTTCGTATAGTACTGTTCGAAGAGTCACACCAGAAGCATTTCTTTCGGTCCTCCAAATGCGAGACGATGCAGTAGCGTTCGGGGCCATTGAGTCCGCACGTGGATGAGGCGAAGAGACGAGATTCGCGGCCGATGAGTAGGTTGCCAGTGGCAGGATAGCAGGAGCTTAGTTCGCAAGCTCGGTCCAGCAAGCGGGGATCGGCACGAAGGCGGTCGCGCTCGCGATTGTATACGGCGCCCCCGCCGGCGATAAGCGCCCACACAATAAACAAAGCGCGCAGAGCCATGCCACGGTGCGGGCTCTCCGCGCGCCGCTCACTGCACTGGCCGGCTCGGAGCCCGCCACTCTCGCGCCGCCGACGCGCGGCCCCCGACCCCCCTTGTGCCGCCCCGTTGCCCTACATACGCAGAGCCGTATTCAGATATGGTCATTTAATTATCAGCTAAACTAAATAATAGCAAATAGCATCTCGTTTGCAGGTTTATGAAAAACAATGTAGTTTAATGGACTATGAAAGCATAAGCTTAGGTCTTTACTACTCGGTCAAGATAACATGACACCTGCAAATTATACCCGTCTCTTTGACTCGATTCTGTCATGTCCGGAGAGTAAGAGTATACCTGCAGGTACACTCGACAGCACATCAGGTTGAACTGCGATAACAGCTTTTATTACGTAGGGCATAAAGGCGGTCTCAAGGTCAACATGTATAGTCTGATGTGCCGCCGTGTGTACCTACGGGTATAACCTGCAGGTGTTATCTTGACCGAGTAGTACATGGTTTTATTATACATGTACATTAGTCTGATTGAGCTATGACAATATCTTAGTAGTCAAAACGACTTGGTTTAGTTATGGAAACCGTGTCAAATAAAAACAGTTAAAATAGTTTCATAAAGATACAAGAGTTCAATATCAAGTTTTCTATAAGACCAGTGTACTTATTCAATAAGTGCGTTATTAAATAATGTATAGTTTTTCACTCCCATTCCAGTTCAGACTTCCGCATAAATGCATAACTACATTATTACCTACTATACTATCACTCCTTATCCATCCATAAGGAAGGTCAGTGCCCCAGCAGTGGGGACATTAAAATGGCTGACGATGATGATGATGATGATACTATCACTTTGTTACAGTTTTACCTTATTAATGCTAACAACTAGATTGCAGAAGACATCATAATGTAATTTATTTATTTTAGTCGAAACGTTTAGGAGAGGCAAAAGTGTGATAAGGGCAGGTCACAAAAATACATAACATACTTACCTAATAATACATTATAAATATGTATTTTATAAACAAGACCTATGACACATATAGCAAACCAAACTAACATTTGAAGAGAAACCAAAGTGTAGAGCCGCGTCTCTGTCGGCTAGCCACTAGGTTATAGTTTATTTTACATAAATTTTTTGGTCCTCTCAATGCGACCCTGGTCGTGGCGACGACCGCTCCCGCCCGCGCCCACCGCCCGTTCTCCGAAACGGGCGCTTACCAACAAAAATAACAACGCATTTCGGGATGCGCTTTTTGTTTTGGTCATTATTATGGCAACAGGACCTTTCCTACTCTTCAGACGGGCCGCTGGTCACGTGACTTTGCGCACGAGCTCTCTCGTCTCATACATTTCGAGATAAGCGGATTTAGAAAGTTTGGTTTAAGGGCAACAATACTTGATCAAGTATGCCCTACTTAAATTTGATTGCTAAGTAAACCAATACTAAAATCGGTAAATGAAGTTAAGTAGTATAGTAGTAAGTAGTAGTAGTACAAAATAGTGAGGTTTATAGACAAATTACTTTTACTTTTTTGCATTTACATTCACAATGTAATTTTTATTATTGAAAATGAAGTAATATAAGAAAATCGCCCCGTCTCGCAACCAGCTTCGATGGGACTCGAGCCCACTTTAAATTGGAATTATTTTATCTTTATCGATTGTCTAAATATCTGGAAAGGTAGGTATTTTTTTCGAGTGTCGAAGATAGTAATATCTTCACATTGATGTTATAAACGCTACGGCTAACAGCTAACAGTAGTAACAGCGCGTAATGGCGCTAAATATAATAAAAAGCGCTATTGAATAAATTCGAAACTTCGCCTAACGACTCCGTAGCTTAGTGGTAAGAGCATTCGCCCGACAGTGAAAAGTCGTGGGTTCGAGTCCCATTGGGGCTGGTTGTTAAACGGGGCGAATTCATCTTATACTTAATTTTCAATAATGAAAACGTTCCACGTTTCAAATATATATTTTTTTAATACAGTTGCTCAAAAAGTGGCGTTTTGCAGGGACGTTTAGCTTTTGGGATGTGGACTATTACACACTCGAGCTTTTTCTTTACCTTTCCCGAACTCGTGCGTTTTCTTTCCCAACTGTCAAAATAATGTCTATTAAAAAAGAAACAAACCAACCACGAAGATTTTACAAAAAAAATATCATAGAAGTTTTTATGATTCATGCAAATATTTCTAAAATGAAGTACTAATTTGTTTCAATATCAGATTTAAAAGTAATTTTAATTAAAATTTAAACATTAAATTAATATTAGTATCGGCAAAATTAATTAAATTTATAAATATAAAAAAGTTGGCTGTATGACGTGCACTGCCATAGTCTCTGCTTATAGGAGTTTGCGCGGGTAAGTGAAAAGAAAATGACGGACCTTATTTCTTAATTTTCTAAATTAGTTTTTTCGGGTTTTATTGTGGTATGGTGGAATTAGTGCAATAATGTGCCTTTAATGGAAAACGATGTACCTAGTAAAAGTGAGAAATAAGGAAAGGCGCTCCTGTAGGATTCGGATTGCTTTTGTTAAGTTAGGTTTCATTTCATCTCATTTAATTTCATTTTCATTTCATATCAATAAAAAAATTCTACTGAAGCACGGAATATATAATAGACTGAAGACTTGGCTGTATGGGCATAGTTCCCTTTGCCTACCCAGAATGGGTGAAGAAAACAAAAAAAAACTCTGCTTATATTCTTGTACTATTAGTTAGTTGAGTTTAGTGTGTTTTTATTATTTTAATAAATTGCTTAATTTTTTCGCAACTGTATTAAAAATAGTTGTTCAGTACACGTGCGGAACCGTCATTGCAACTTGTTCCGACTGTCAACCCTCACCTTCGGCTGCACCTCGGCTCGGTCGGGTAGACATTTGTCGGAACTCTTTGCAATGACAGGCTTTCCGCACTCGTAATGAAATATACTAATTTATAACAAGTGGCTTCCCGAGGTTTTACCGGCTTGATTCCCGTTCCTGTGGGAATGTCGAGATAAAATATAGCGTTACTCGGGAATAATGTAGCTTTTAAAAGAATTCTTAAATCGTTCCAGTAGTTTTTGAGTTAATACATTACGAATACAAACAAACAAAAAAATTAAAATTTTCCTCTTTATCTTTATAATATTAAAGTTCATCGATAAAATAATAATCTTTGATAAATCCTTCAAAGTGGCTTTCAGTGTGTACTGAAAACCATTCTGAAGGAAGTCAATGGTTTCAATCCTGATAGTAGGCACAATATATAATATAAAGCACAATTTTCTTCCAATTTTTAAAAGGTTTTGATAGTTTCAATAAAATATCCTCATTTCGAAAAATAAAATAGGTACTTACTTAACTAAATAAAATAGATTTATTGAAACTGTCTAAGCTTAAAACGTAACAAAAAACAAAACTGTCCGTTGTCATCAGTCATGATGTGAATGTGACACGCGGTCAGTCGGTTAGCAAAGACAAAAGGGTCGCAGGGCTAACGATGGATCTGTTGGCAGGCCAGCGATACCGCGGAGCCAGCCTTCCGTCCGCACATCCGTCCGATAACACATTCGCGATCCAAACCATCGACAACGCAGTTCTGACTGACATTAAATATTATGTTTTTTAAATTTAATTTACGGTTAGAAATAAAAATAATGGAAGCTGTAGGATATTGCTTATTCTATTTGGAATTGATTTAATTTCAAACTGCAGATAATGCCAAACTAGCAAAAGTTTAGAACTTAAGAAAATAAATGCGTCTGCGTACTAGCTGCGTCGCTCAGTTTTACCCGCGTAGTCCCGTTAAACTGATTGCTATATAAAAACAAAATGTCAATTTTCGGCACTTCTACGGCCGTGGTACCAGAATCACATTTCTACTGCTAGCTTTCAAAAATAATAGAAAGAGTTGACATACTAAGAATGAATTTGAAAACTCCAGATCAAATAAACCATCGCACGAGTGGACATTCGGCATACATAGGCATTAAATTGTACTTACAATAAGAGTTTGAATGGATTAGTCATACACTAATAGGAATGACGTAACTTAACGCAGTATCTCATAAAGGTATTATAAGCATTGGCTTACTTTACTCTCTTACTTAATTTAGAGCAAGACTTGAAAAATAAAAGGATCTTTAATGCGGATGCTGGTTTAAGAGTGTTTTTCAAAATCGGCCCCTGTGTTGTCTAATGAGGTGTATGCCGTATGCCTGTAATGTCCGTATTCGCACCGTTCCACTTGAATGGATCGACTATACTTTGCCTATCAATACTTTAGGTATGTCATAGCGAAGTATACCTAAATAAATTATACTTAAGTACAAAACTCATTGCATTAATTTTCAACTTGCGTAGGTAAATTGAATCTAGGTTGCACGGAAACATTTCACAGCTATCTAAATGTTAGCAGTTATTTACGCCGATAAAGCTTAAAGACTGGGGTCTTAAATGTCACGTGAAAAATTAGAGACAGCTCTCAATGCAATTTTTATTCTTTGAATACTTCGAAATATTTGTCTTTTACACATAGTTGGTACTTCATTTGTTTCTAACTCATACTGCATCTCAACTCATAATTTGTATTATACTGTGTACAAGCTGCAGATGAGGTTTCCTCAGAAAGTATTTTGGTCCTATATCGTTTTCCAAATCTATGATAGATTCGGACATAAAATAACGTATACCTACCTACTTAGGTAATTTTCAGTAGTTCTCTTTAGGAAATTATAATTAGGATCTCGTCGCAGTTAAATAGACATAATTGGAGTAGAGATGACGTCATACCAACATTTTTAACTTTAAAATATTAAGCGGCCTCTTTAACTACGATAGATAACATGTAACAATTTCGACAGCCCACAGATAACCCCTTATCAGTGTCAAGTTAACACGGAGATGGTAAGTACCTATAACGTCCCTATTTAGGTATTGTTACATACAGTTAATAACGTGACTTAAACCTTTAACTGTGCTGTGTATAAGTATAAACACTTCACAAATATCATAAGAGCTGCTAAAGTCGACAACGAGTATAATCGTATTTAAATGCCTCATTACTTAATGAATGGGTTCTGTTAATAAATAAAAAATCTTAGTGCTCTTCTGTGCGTCACCGTTACTGTGAATGAACGCTTTCGCGGCGATAAGGGTTCATTCTAAAAAGACGGTTGGTGTTAAAGTTCACACGATAAACGCTTACTGGCGATCTGTGGTCGCTCTGTATCTTCCATCATTTTTGCAGGACTAGAATTTATTGATACTCGTAATATCATCGCGTTCTTGAGTTGAGTTAGAATTGATTGATTGATGTAGGTATTCGAAATTTTTATAGTGTGGTGTGTGGTACGATACGATATATTTAAAAAGTCACCAAGAAAATATTGCCTCACCCATAATAATTATATCTTAAAATCTTCTAGCTCGGCAATTTTATAGTTATACATTTTATGCAGCACAAAATATAACCTATTTTAGGACAAGTAAATAAGGAAGCGGACGGGCGGGCGATTAAAATAGTCTGTCACAGACGCAAGGGTCGTAAACTTGCTACTCAGTAACTATATAAATGCGCTGGAACGGCAGTTGTAGTGTTACGTTTTAACCGCCTCTGTGGTCTAGTGGTTCATACCACTGATTTCAGACTCAAAGGTCCCGGGTTCGATTCCCAGTGGGTGTACATATTGTATTCGGTTTGGTTGGTGAGAGGACTTGTTCTTAGTCCACCGCTAGCTATAGCTACCACCATCTTATCTAAGTGTGACGCCATAACAATGATGTTTTCAGCTCTATTGTGCAGTCTTTAGCATCAGGTGTGATGAGGGCTAAGTGTTACCCCGTTGTGGATGAAAAAATAGCGTTTAAATTTTTCACAGGTACCATTTAACTCTTTTTTTTCCAACGCGTTCAAAAACCTCAATGATTACATCAATCCCTTTCACACTTGTACAATGAATCCATGCAAGTGTTGGCACAACCTAACTGTGACGGCACAATATCACACAAGCAAACTTCGACACGTCTTCAAGTTACTTAGCACGTAAACAGGTATACCATAAATTATAGATACCACAATGAGTAAGTAGTCATGCAGGTAATCAAATTACACGGCAGACAACTTTGACTGTACTTAAAACTTATTACATTATATCTAGGTGCTCAGCGGCCAACGACTTCGTTCGCAAAGAACTTCTTTCCAGTTTCACTTTCTATTAAGTCTTTTTTTAATTTTTACCCCAAGCTTAATTTTCGAGCCAAAACGTAGGCAGTCATAAAACCGATTTATAAGATTTTGGAGGACTATTCATTCTCCAAATTCTTATAACTGACGAGGTTTCACCTAAGTGGAACGGAGTGAAGATGTCGTTGTAGGTAAGTAAACAAATGTACCTAATAATACCTATCTATTATGGATCTTGGTTGTGATCTAACGGTTGCCAAACCGATAGTAGTGATCACAGCCATTGCGTCAATGTTTATGGGGTAATGAAACCTTTAAATAACTACAATCTCATAAAGTCCATGTTCAAAATTTGAGATTACCTGATTTATGAATACATTACAAAAACCGGAGGTAATGTTTTTAAATGATCTTTTTGTAAAAACAAGAACATATAAAAAGGCTAATAATAGTTATATGATAGTTAAAAAAAAAACCATAAGTGAAACAAATGAAACAAAAAATAATTTGAATGAAAGTTTTTCAATAACAATAGGTATGGATTCCCAATCAGCGCCATAAAAGAAAATGATTGACGATTTATATTAATTACCACACTTTTATTAGCTTCACTTGTAACTAAGTCACAATGTAAGAAAATCTTGGAAATCAATTTTAACCTACTTCTAATTGTCGTATTGATTTGAAACTTTGCAAGTCTATATGAATCCGATGACAATACAATAATTTGCTACCATCGAGCTGATATGATGATGGAGTCAAGAGGTAGGCAATATAACTCTTCAATGGCTGCTAGGAAACCCCTCGAGTTTAGGCTCATTTCTTTTGTTCTGATGAGACCTATTCGCTACGCTTGATGGTGAGGGTCTGATGATGGAGCAAGGAGGAAGCCAGTTCTTAATGACCACTAGTAAAACCCCTCGAGTTTGGCCTCCGTTGTTTCGTTCTGATGAGACTTATGAGTCGCACTTGGTGCTGAGGGTCTGATGATGGAGCAGGGAGGAAGCCAGTGGCACTCCTTAATAACCAATAGGAAACACCTCGAGTTCTGGCTCATTTGTTTCGTTCTGATGAGACCTATTCGCTACACTTGGTGGTAAGGGTCTGATGATGGAGCAGGAAGGAAGCCAGTGACACTCCTTAATGACCACTAGGAAATCCCTCGAGTTTGGGCTCATTTGTTTCGTTCTGATGAGACCTATTTGCTACACTACGTGGTGAGGGCCTGATGATGGAGCAGGGAGGAAGTCAGTGGCACTCCTTAATTACCACTAGGAAACCCCTCGAGTTTGGGCTCATTTGTTTCGTTCTGATGAGACCTATTCGCTACACTTGGTGGTGAGGGTCTGATGATGGAGTAAGGATGAAGTAAGGGTTCGGCTCGCGCATTTGGTAACTAATAGACTCCACTTGAATTTGTAAAACAAATACATGGGTGGGCAGACACATGAATGGACTGTGAAATCGATTACCATCCATCCATAGCTTGCCATTTGTTAAACTAAAAAGTAAAAAATAAATATGTAAGTAGTTTAAAAAACTATAAAAACACACTTTTATAGGAACAGACTAAAAGTACAAAATAACAGACTATTCAGTAACTGAAATTAAAAAGCGTGGTGCGCCCTTTGCAAAGCATGCGTTTAAGTACTTAATATTGACAACGCGCACCACGCTTTTTAATTTCAGTTACTGAATAGTCTGTTATTTTGTACTTTTAGTCTGTTCCTATAAAAGTGTGTTTTTATAGTTTTTTAAACTACTTACATATTTTACTTTGAACCTGACTTAACCTGCAAGTACAGCAAATATTGTATCGTACTTGGAACGTTTCTAATCTGACAGATACCTACATACAACATCCATACTATTATAAAAAGTGAAAGTGTGTTTGTTTGTTTGTCCATCTTTCACGTCAAAACGGATCAACGGATCGATGTGATTTTTGGTATATTATAGTTTAGGAGCTGGAGAGTGACAAAGGTTACGTACTTTTTATTCCGGAAAATAATTAAAAAAATGGTAATTATGTATGGAAAATCGTTTAACTGTCGTACTATACAAAACTGTCATTTTTTTATTTTATTATTATTATTATTTATTATTAAAGGTTTACTTAGCTAGCAGATTGCTCCAAGGCGCTAGCAAGTCAATTACATATCTTCCATGATAGCCGCTTACAACGACTACTGACGTTTAAGCCGCTTTGGATTATTAGCTACCTACTTTTAATAAGTGACATTTCTGGCAGGCATTTAAACTTTGTTGCAATTATTGATTTTTATGTATCTGTCTATCTTTATTAGATGTTTGTGATACGAAGTTCACCGGGTCCGCTAGTACTCAATATATTTCAATTTCTTCTGCAGCTTTTATGAAGTCTTATCTAATCACATGCATGAGCTACATCACATACAGGAAGGATTTTTTCATGCCACCAGTACCAGCCCTCTGAGTCACAAACCGTCAGAACCGAAATCAAATTCGAATTCTGTGCTTTTGTCTTTGTCTATTATATAGTTAGTGACAGAGACAGTGCATACCTACATTCCGCTGGTTTGAGGTCCAGGGGCTGGAGGTAAAGTAGGTACCTACTCGAAACAATGGAGATAAGTAGTAAATTTGGCAGGTGGCATGAAAAAATTCCGCCCTCTATACTTTGAATGCTAAAACAATGCATCTTTTAGAGGTAGTAGGTAGTAGGTAGTAGGTTTTAGAGGTTTAGAGGTAGTAGTAGTACTTAAGTATTTTTTATTATTATTAGATCGAGCTTTATTCTATAGTAATAAATGCTGATATATGTATTTATTTACAAGAATCTGCCTATTTAGTAAAAACCACATCAAAAGTATAAAATAGTCTAACAGGTGGTTTAAAGTCATAAAGCTAGATAAGGAAGACTTTGGGAGTTTGATGGTACACTGACGTGATGCAACACTATCTTTAAAGCTTGTTGCCTAATTTTAGATGGTGTGAGGTGTGATGTGAGACATGTTTAAATCTCAGGTCGACGCCCCTTATTATCAGTTTATATCCGCTTTCAACTTCAGTAATCTAATGAGCTTATTTCGCTTTGTGATAAGTACTATAGTTGTAGCATAACGTATGTACCTATATCATTTAACTGCGATACTATGGCAACTTTTCTTTTCTCTAATAAAAAGAGCTAAGAGCATTCACCCGGATAGATGGTCGACAGTTCGAGTCCCATCGGAGCTAGTTGTGAGACGGGTCGATTTATTCTAATACTTCATTTTAAATAATTAAAATTGAATTTTGAAAGCAAAAAATTAACCATCAAACACTTATTTTTCCTTGGCATAGCAATTGTTTTTTGTACTAAATAGATGACGTTTGTAAATTATTGCAATGTCAGTCCTAACATAATTTATAAAACATGTACCTAAGTAAATAGTGATGATATAAACCATTAAATTGGTAGGGTATGGCACCCATCACTAACATTTTGCTTAACAATTTTATTACGATAAAAAACCCGGTACCTATAATACGTTCGCGATTAGACTCAAGGTCAATATGTGGAGCTTGCAGTGCTGTCTACTGTACTTCTGTGTATGTAGAACAATAAATGCAATGAAAGACATTACACTGTTTGTTATCATGTTACGCTTAATCGCAGACTTATGCTGGGGCCACATTAGCGCACGATAATTCGTGTCGCGTTGGCGCGCTAAAATCATCGTTGTCGGGCATATAGACTAGAAGAATTTTTGAAATTTACGACTTTGAACGGCATTTCATGTAACAGTTTGACACCGGGTTTTTTTAGACTAATTCGGCCCTGCTGAGCTCGATTTTGCTCGGTGGCAGACCAATTTCCCTCCCTTTCCCCCCCTTTTCATTGAAAATATGTCCCTTGCCGCGGTTTTCTCCGTTTTGTACAAAAACTGTTAGATCTAGAAGAAAACTGTCAATGACAAAATTAATCTACATTAAATTACCTACCACGTGGTATAAATTTCATTTTATAGGTTTTATAGTTTTTGAGTACCACCTACGCAAATTTCATGGTTTTTTTATTTTTTATTTTTACTATATTTTCGCCATTTTATAGGGAATCCGCTGAATTTGGAACAAAGTGATGTATGCACTAATCAATCTTGATGTATTAACCTACAAAACAAGACCCCATTAACAGTCTTACGAGTTTTTGTTCACCTTTGACAACTTACAGCGCCGAACTTGCGAACATTGAAAAATATTGGTCTTACTTAAGGAAATAAAAAAGATTAAGTAAGTATTGGTGCAGGTATAGGGATCTGTAAAGAAAAGAGGCCTCAATTTAGACAATAGTATATTTTAATCGTCATAGGTTGTGTTTATCGTTTGATGATAATACAAAAATTATAACACATTTGCAGTAATAAACATTATTATGTCATACTCTTCGACAGAAACAGCCAGATGTGCAAGGTTGCTTTATCACGTCTCTGCGGCAAATGCAAGCTGCCGTTTTTACACCCTGCCTTACAGCCGCATGTAAGGAAGTCTTTGCAGGCCTTGGGAACAGCCTCTAAGGTTATCAAAATGGGCGTGAGCTGATTCCCTTCTTGCTGCCAGCCGTAATCCGTTAGAGAAAGCAGTTCAACTTCTCCAACATTTGCGTAGGTGGTGTAGAGAGTTGACTCTACACCGTAAATGAGAGAACCAGGAGTCTTGATATCAGTAGTTTATTATTGCAGATCACAAATTATATCACAGTACATATTATTATCAACTAGACCGTTCAACGACTTTACAAGCAGTGTTTGTTATTCTTAATGACATCCAACCAAGTTGATGTCATGATGTGCAGCTGATTGTCAAAGCTTAAATCTCGAATATACCATAGATACTATAAAAGAGGTCAGTCTACGAGCCTGCCCTCAACACACCCCCTCAATCGGCTGCACATGTTGAGCATCAGAGCATCAAAAACAATTTATCTACTAACACTAAACAAATTTCACAATAAATTTCGAATTAACTCTCAAAAACCTTAACTTCTACCTTACATATTCATTACCCCTGTCTACCCCTTTTACATTTGACATAACAGAACTCCTATATGCCTCTCGACCTAACTCCAATAATAATACTTCTATCTGCCTCTCGAACTATATTATCAACAAAATTCAATTTCAACTCCTACTCGACCTATCTTATTACAAAACTTCAGCTCCATTATCAAAAAAATTTAATTTCATCTCCTGCTCGACCTATCTTTTTACAAAAACTCCACCTCCCTTATATGTATAACTCCTACTCGACCAATCTTCTTACAAAACTCCAACTCCCTTATATAACTCCTCCTCGACCAATCTACTAAACTCCAACTCACATATATAACTCCTACTCGACCAATCTACAAAACTTCAACTCCCATATATAACTCCTACTCGACCAATCTACAAAACTCCAACTCCCATATATAACTCCTACTCGACCAATCTACTAAACTCCAACTACCATATACAGGAAGTATTTAAAATCACTCTCCAAATTTGAATATGGTAATCTTTAGGCAAAATTATGAAATACGTATATTTTCTTTTAGTGTCGCCTAGTACAAATTTTTTATGTTGAGTCATCACAAAGTTATCCCTAAAAGACCTACGTTTTTGGTCACCGCGCAACGCCCCGCCCGCTTGCGCTAGTAAACATACACCCACAGTAAGTTCATTGATAGCCTGGTATATTCCCCGCGCCCCACATCCGACCGACCGACCAGCCGACGACGGCCGAGCGCGCACGAGCGACAGACCGCATACCCTCCCCGCGCCCACCCCGTGTCCCGGCGGCCGAGACGGGTCACAAAAGGTCACAACTACAAGAGTTCGCTTTAACCACCTCTGTGGTGTAGTGGTGGTAAACACCACCGGCATCAGACCCAGAGGTCTCGGGTTCACTTCCTAGTGGGGGTAAAGATAAAGATAAAGATACAAATATTCTTTATTCACTTAGACATAATAAATATGTACTTATGAATCGTCAATATTTTCCTACCACCCATTCAAGACTTTTTTAACTGACAAGAAGAATGGGCGCAAGAAACTTGCCAGCGTTTCTTAGTTAGGTAACGACATTTACAAAAAAAAAAACATATCGTTACTAATACAACAATTGCTTAGTATAAAAATACATCATATTAAACAGTGATTATGTTATGTGTTACATCATGACCATGCATTGCGGTCATTCAAATAATCGTCTACTTTATAGTATCCTTTGCTCATCAGCGACTCTTTAATGTAACATTTAAATTTATGCAATGGTAGTTCAATTATATGCTGTGGAACTTTATTAAAAAAGGCTATGCTTTTCCCCAGAAATGAGGCTCTGGATTTTTCTAGCCTAAACTTGGGAACGACAAGTTTATCTTTATTTCTTGTGTTAAAGCGATGAATATCGCTCTGCTTTACAAATGTATTATAATACTATTTCACATAAATTATATTTTCATAGATGTAATGTCCTGCAACAGTTAAAATGTTTATTTCTTTAAATAGATCTCTTAAAGAATCTCTCGATCGGAGGTTGTAAATGGCGCGAATAGCCCTTTTTTGGAGCACGAATATACTTTGGATGTTAGCGGCTGAGCCCCACAACAAAAGGCCATAGGACATAACACTATGAAAATAACTAAAATAGACTATTCTAGGCGTTTCAATATCGGTTAAGAGCCTTATTTTCTTAACTGCGAATGCAGCCGAACTGAGTCTACTCGCCAAGGCTTCGATATGAGGATCCCATTGTAGTCGCGAGTCTAATATAATACCTAGAAATTTTGTATTGTTAATGAATTCGACCGTATCGCCGTCTAGTCTAATATGAAAATCAACTTGTCTTACATTAGGTAACGAAAATTTTAAACACTTAGTTTTCTTTGAGTTTAATGATAAATTATTACTATTAAACCAATGTGACACTTTTGAAAGAGCACTATTTACTTCGTCAGAACAGTCATCACCTCTATCTACTTTAAAGACTAGAGATGTATCATCGGCAAATAGCACCGTCTCACATAAATTCTTCGCGTAGTAAGGAAGGTCATTTATGTATATTAAAAACAACAGCGGGCCCAATATTGATCCTTGGGGTACGCCCATAGTAATGGGAGCTCCGGTAGACTCAGTTTTATTAATAACTACCTTCTGAGTTCTTTCATACAGATATGAATGCATAAGGCTTACTGACATTTCAGAAACACCATAATGTTTTAACTTCCTTAATAGTGTTTGGTGATCAACACAATCGAATGCCTTGGAAAGGTCACAAAAAATAGCGATTACATCCTGCTTGTCCTCCCAGGCATCAAGTACATGTTTTAGAAATGCAACCCCAGCATCAGTTGTACTTTTACCTTTTGAAAAACCAAACTGTTTCTCATGCAGTATACTATTTAATTTAAAATATTCTAAAAGTTGAGCATAAATTAATTTCTCAAATATTTTACTTATTGCTGGTAGTATGGATATAGGTCTAAAATTTGCTGGGTCACTTTTGTCACCAGCTTTAAACAGAGGAATAATTTTACTATTCTTCATTAAATTAGGAAAGACCCCTTCACTTATACATTGGTTAAAAATTATTGCTAATGATGGAGCTATCACATCAATTATTGATTTGATGATACTTGTAGATATGCCCCAGAGATCTTCTGTTTTCTTAATATTTATTGCTTTGAATGCTTTAATAATATCTTCGGTAGTGACATAGCTAAAACTAAATGTTTCCTGGCACTTGTTCACACTAGATTCCATAAGAGAGACAGCGGTGTTGGGGCAAGAATTAAGTCTGCTAGTAGTTTCTAACGGTATTCGAGCAAAGAAACCTTCAAAAGCACTAGCCACCTCAATATCTGATTCAAAAGTCTGATCACTAATTTTTAAGTTAAATGAATTAATTTTGCTTTTTGTTTTGCCAGTTTCTTGGTTTATAATACTCCAGGTAGCTTTTATTTTATTTTCAGATGATTTAATTTTATTTGAAATATACCTAGGGTACATTGTATTTCATTTGGTTGGTGGTAGGGCTTGTTCAAAGTCCGCCTGGCTAGCTAGTTAGCTACCACCATCTAATTCTGATGCACTAACAATGATGTTTTTAGCATTATTGTGTTCAGGCAGTTAGAGATAAGATAGCCAGTTCCTCAGTGATTGAAGATTTCGGGATCGGGAGTATTGCTTCCATCTTCAGCCTTATCACCACTTAACATCAGGTGTGATGATGATGAAGGCTAAGTGCTACACCGATGCCCCCGCTCGGATACAAAGTCCGTGTCAGAAAACATTAGGGTGAGTTTGGCGCCAGTTACAGTACGTTTCTTTGTTCTAAGGATTAGGTAAAAGATACGGAGTCGTTACTCAGTTGCTCAGTGGTTAGAGCATTCGCCCGGATAGTGAAAGGTCGTGGGTTCGAGTCCCATCTGAACTAGTTGTGAGACGGGTCGTTTTTTTTCTAATAGGTAGGTACTTCATTTTAAAATTTTAAATAATAAAAATTGCATTGTGAAAGTAAAAAGTAAACGTAATAAGAAAACTTAGATTTTTTGGGATTCCTGCTTAGATGGAATGATAATTAGTATCAAATTGATTAAAAGGATATGCAATTGTTTTGTATTGATCACCTAGAAAAAAATAATACGAAGTAACTAGGTACTTACGTAGCGAGCGATTACATAACTTAAAGAAACGCAATCGTTAAAAAAAACGCACTCCTAATTTAATCCATTAGGATCTAATGTTAGTACCACAATCAATGACACCACAATACAATATCTTGAATTACTCGTAAATTTAACGGTGCCTATTTAAACTGAGCGGTGGTTGACTGGAACAGCTGATCATGTGTACTTGTGTTGCGCTCGCTGCCGCGCGAATGTACTCCTACGGGTTTGTGAACATTTGAAGTTCATTGCGGCTGGTCAATTTCATATGCATTTTTCGTTAGGAATTCAAAGAAAAATCTTTTATCAAACAGCGTAATTCACCCTACCTAACTTTTAAGACCTGCTCCTGCTTACTACGCTACGAATAGGTAAATACTTTATGAATTGTTCAAAGTGAATACCGTTTCTCGCCAAGCAGAGACTTGCACGTTTTTACATTTTCCTTTAACTTTGCGCGCACTACAAAAGGTACCTACAGTGTCACTTTTCACTTTTTCAAATGCTGCTAGGCTTTGTGCTTCCTCGACATAAACACGACTTTTATTTCACTCCACATGTAAATTATAACAACAACGCACCATTTCATACTACCTATTCACGACCGAATCGAATACATCGCGAAACATACATGCGGGTGGCGCTACGGCAGACGGCAGGCGGCCGGGGCGGCGGCGGCGGCGGCGGCGGCGGCGGCGGCGGCGCGCGCGCAACACGGAAATGTATGTACGCAAAGGAGTTGCGCGGCCGACTGATGTTGCTGCCGGTTGCCGGGGGCACCCGGCCGGGGAGGCGCGGCGGCCGGCGGGCGGTTAGGGGGGTGGCGGGGCGGCGCGGGCGCGGTTCCCTGCACCCGCGCCTTACCGGCTGTTTCATTCATTGTATTGTGCGCGGGAGGCGTTTGACCGTGGTTTGACCTACGTGACTAGGTGACTATGCGATCGTGGTAATTATTTAATCGTTATCATTTTAATGTGCAAATTTTACCTACCTATTTTTTTCCATAAATGTGATCTATTAATGATACATAAAGCCTGGAAAAAATTTGGAGAGTGGTTAAAAATGCACCCTGTATAACTCCTACTCGACCAATCTACTAACAAAATTCCAACATTATTACAAAATTTCTTAACAAAACTTTACCTACCTATCTCTAAAATAAAAACAACAAATTACCTACAAATATAAAAATTTAAGATACAAAGAACAAGGTTATAATTAGAAATAAATGTACTATAAACTCATTGAACTATGATTCATTTACCAAAATACTTAGTTGTAATAATTTCCACACCCCCTTAAATGAATCATTATATATGCACCCCCTTAATACCTTAACTGATAAAGTGACTTTACTTTACCTTTACTCAAACTTAAGTTTACATTACAATCATGACTTTACATGACTTATAAAAAACATTACACACCCTATAAAACTTACATACTAATACCCCACTAACCGAAAAACGCACTTAGTTCACTTTTGCCACTTTTACGAGTCTTACGAGTCGAGTCTTTTCTGGTAATCTCCGTTCTCTCGCAGGTTGATTTCTTCTTCTAATATTTTCCACTGCTCGACATTCCTCAATTTCTTCATTACTATTTCCATTTTCTGCTTCAATCTCTACCACTCGATTCTGACTCTCATCAATTTGTTCACTATCAAAAACTCTTCATTTCCTCAGGTTGTAAAATGTTATCAAAATTAAATCCTCTCAAAATTATTCCCACTATCTCATTCGTTCTATCGTCATTTGTTTCACCATTTGTTCTCTAAATCTTCTATACTTTCCTTCTTCTCGATCACTATCTATGTTGATGGTTCTACTCCTATTTTCACCTTCTCAATATTCTTCATTTTCGTCTGTTGTGTTTAGCCAAATTATTTCAAAAAAAAAAAAATTCACTTTGTGTATTTTTCTTCACTTGACAAACAAAAGACTGACATACCTTTTCATGGTTACATATCAACAACACCTGTTGTTAGGCTAATTTGGTCAATTTGGTATGTGGTTCTGACCTTTCTTAAAATAATTTTCTGGATTCTAGAAACAACTTTTCCTACATCTTCACCCCTGGTCTCGTAGAGAGTTGACTCTACACCGTAAATGAGAGAACCAGGAGTCTTGATATCAGTAGTTTATTATTGCAGATCACAAATTACATCACAGTACATATTATTATCAACTAGACCGTTCAACGACTTTACAAGCAGTGTTTGTTATTCTTAATGACATCCAACCAAGTTGATGTCATGATGTGCAGCTGATTGTCAAAGCTTAAATCTCGAATATACCATAGATACTATAAAAGAGGTCAGTCTACGAGCCTGCCCTCAACAGGTGGTACTCAAAAACTATAAAACCTATAAAATAAAATTTATACCACGTGGTAGGTAGGTGGTAGTACCTTGTCTCCCGCTTTCAGATGCTTCCTCCTCCCTCCCGCTCTAGGCGGCCTTGCATCACCAAGATGCTTGAGCTACCTAGATGCAACACCAACTTCCTCCTCAACTCTTTTTCCTTCAGAGCCGCACAGCTCTGGAACAAACTCCCGTCAAGCATACAGGACAGTCCGAGTGTTTACTCATTTAAGTGGAAACTCAAAAAGCATTTGCTGAACCAGCCGTCTCACACTTGAATCATCATATAATTATATATTATCACATATTTTATATATTAATTTATTTATAATTATATTTATATATATATTTAATTTATGTATTGTATTATAAACATATATATATACATATATATGTATTTATGATATGTACTTATGTGTATACTATATGTATGTATGTATATGTACATATTTATTTAGTCTCAGTATTTTATCTCTTGCACTTTGCAACTTGTTTCTTTATCTAAATCTCTCACATGACCTGGTTGTCTGGAAGAGATCTCTTTAGAGATAAGTCCACCATTGCTCACATATTGTTTATACTTCTTTTCTATTTTGTGTTGAAGTGCAATAAAGAGTATTAATAGGTAATTTAATGTAGATTAATTTTATCATTGACAGTTTTCTTCTAGATCTAACAGTTTTTGTACAAAACGGAGAAAACCGCGGCAAGGGACATAATTTTTCAATGAAAAGGGGGGGAACCCCCTTTCCCCCCTGAAATTGGTCTGCCACCGGGCAAAATCGAGCTCAGCAGGGCCGAATTAGTCTAAAAAAACCCGGTGTCAAACTGTTACATGAATTGCCGTTCAACATCAAAAGGAGAAGGCTTTTCAGATTTCCGGTTGCTCGAAGCTTGGTTAGGGTTAAATTATGGTTAAAGTAAAATTAACCGGCGGTCAAATTTAAAAAGCGTTGTTGAAGCAGCGGTTACTTTAACGAGCAGTCAAATTACAGATTTAACGGCGGTCAAAATAACCGACAGGGTGGGGGTGGTTTAAATTTTTACATTAGTAATTAAGGGAAGGTTAATAAAATAGTACAGACAACACTTTTAACCCTAGATAAACAACGTATTTTTCTTTTACCGATGTCAAAATTGACAACAGTTAAATTTTAACTTTTGTCAATTTTGACCAAAGTTAAATGTACGAGCAACCGGACCTAATATGCGATGTTATTGTCTACACTAGACGGGCGAAGATAAAAAAATAATTAAATTAAAGTAAAATAAATAAATTTCACTCACACTAGTCTGGTTTATCGCGATAGCCCGTAGATTTAGTGCGCCAACGCGACACGGCCCCGATAACATCGTCTTGTCGCGATGTACTACGCATTGTAGCGATGTACCCGGCTACACTTATCGCGTTTACCCGATAATACGGCGTAGCCCACTAATGTGACCATAGCATTAGAACGCTGATGTTTACAATAAGACTCTGTAAAAGGGGAAATCCCCTAAACTTATCAGAGCAAATTGATAGTATGGATCTCAGTATTATCTAACATAATTAATTACTCATAACAATTTATATAAGTGACTGAATTTCCATTTAAGTACACCTTTTTAAAGTGAGTTATAATATAATATATAACTATTCACCCCAACCAAAGACAGTTTTACTTTCGACAGTACGACTATTTTACCTAACTCCGTTCTTTTCAAATAAGTCATTTAAAACATTGATAAAAACAAAAGTGAATTCCCACCCAAAGACACGCAGCGGTACATTCAAAGAACTGCACATCTGTCGACCAGATGTTTGTGGCAAAGCGTGAATGGCCGACGACGTGGACCAAAATAATAATGACGTAACGTCAGGATTTTGGCTAGGATTCGCTGACACACGTTGTGTATGAATTAAGAGATAAACAACTGGTGATGACATAATGAAATACACCAATGTTAATAAAACTCTGCAGGAGGTACCTAAGTTAGTTAGGATATTGATTACGTAAGTATAATAGCTTTATTGTATACTGTAGCTTGTAATTAGCTTATAAGTATCTACTTAATAAGATCCATTGTAAATGACTGTAAGGAATCATCAGACATAAAACTTTTCCGTCCTAGTAAATAATCCTTTTCATGACTTATTTCCACAAATTATTTTTATTCTTTTGCATTCACAATGCAATTTTTATTATTGAAAATAATGAAAATGAATAATTAGAAAAAATCGACCAGTCTTATAAGTGTATCGTTAGTTCGAGGCCAATCGAAGCTAGTTGTAGTATGACGGGCCGATTTTTTCTATTAATTCATTTTCATTATTTTCACAACTTAAAGGCTGTGGTCCATAACCATAGGTCGGTTTATATCTTTACGAAAATCATCAAAGTTAATTAAGGGAGAGTAACTTTCGATTTGTTATCGCAGTCAGTACTAATCAAAGCACCTATTGGAGCTGTGAAACGATGCTGGAGACGAGGACGGGGACAAGACCTGCGGCAAGTGTCTCACAAAGGGAGGCGGAAGCTGGATCACCATTCAATTGTTTAGTTGAAAATTGTTTACTGTTTTAGGTACTAAGCAAAATTGTACTTAATTTAAGCGGTATTCTGTATTGTGATGGAAAGTAAACTTACTATTATGTGAAGGTCATTTTTCAAATTTGACGACTCTGTATAAGTTAAAACAGGGAGAAAAAATAGCCCTTGGCGAGTTTCTTGCCGGTTCTTCTCGCTACAAGGTCTCCTGCCGTAGGATTTGCGAACCGATGGCGTACCTTCATTGACGTTCATAAGTGTTGTTAAACAAACCTAAATTGAATAAACGAAATTGAATTTTGAATTTAGATGCTACGACCTTACTACTTAATCATTGCATGAAGTAAGGCAGGTGACCTGCCTAAAGGGCTTATTACACTTGGCTAAATTCAGCATCTAATTAAGCATAAATTGCTTGTTTTGATTGCATCACTTGCTACAAATGAGCTCACAGAAAGCAATGTATGCTTAATTAGATGCTGAATTTAGCCAAGTGTAATAAGCCCTTTACTTCATGCAATGATTAAGTAGTACGGTCGAAGCAATTGAATCGTGACCCATTTTGCTAATATTTTGTTGTAAAGGTCAGTGTCAATGTCAACAAGCTTGAATTTCGACCTTATTGAATTTTCATATCTGTTAAAAAATGAACTTATGGTGGGTCACGATTCGGTTAGATCAGCTATACTTGTATTGTTCGTACGTACCTGCGTTGCGCATGCGCAGCGGCTCGCACGCAGGCTCGCGCGGCGCGCAGGCGCGACTCCCACGCGGCGCACGCGTCGCCGCCGCCCCCGCCGCCGCCCGACACTGAAGACACCACCCATTGCTGCTCCTCGATCTATATTCCATCATCGTATAAGTGTACGGCCAGATTGCAGAGCGTGGAGCGGGGCGGGGCGGGCAGCGTTCAGCCCGTGGTTGCCGACGCTCCGGCCGCTACTCAGGACACCACTATGCATGAGCATTTGTTTAATGCCGCGTACTGACCGGCCCAACGAACGCCAACGAACGATATCAGGCGTTGCCCGCTGCACGTTCCTGGCCTTCGAAGATCAATCTAAAGCTAAGTAACCGATCATTGAGAGTCTTTCAAGTTCACATTCGGGTTTTTAGATCATCTGATTGCGACAGAGGGGAAAACAGAACCCCTTGGCTGGCGTTCGTTGGCCTTCGTTGATCCGGTGTGTACGCAGCATAACATGAACGCTGCCCGTCCCGCCCCGCCCGACTCTCAATCAGAGCGGGCACTCTGGCCGTACACTTGGCTCCTACAAACAGTGCCGGCGACAGTTCCACCGGCTTTTTGCCAAGCGTTTGTGCGGCGAGCCCGGCGGGCGGGCGGCTTGAATACCCGCCGGCATTGTGTGTAGCAGCCTTTAGAATTTAATACTACCTATGCCTTCCACTGCGATATGGTAAGTAATTAGCGGGAAATGTAGACCTCCGTGGTCGAGTGTCGTACGCGCCGGTTTTTTTGGAGTTTTGACTCGGAGGTCCTGTGGTTCTACTTCCTTGGTGGAGGAACCTCAGGATCTTTATATATTTTCGATCATTTAATTGAGAAACAAACATTTATATATTATCTGGGTCTCTATCTGAGTGTATGTGGTAAAATACCTGTCGTTGTTTCCAATTACCATTCAAGGTGTTTAAGCTACTCAATTTGGGATTGGAGCAATTATTGTATCTGATTTTTGAGTTTCAAATATATATTTATTTCTATGAAAAATAACGTCTGCCATCCATTTAGAAATAGCTTTTCAAAGACGTTTGTTACGAAACCTATGCTCACAGAAATGAATGAAATAAAATGTATGGTCAGTCAAAGGTCAGTCAGCCCTTTGAGGCCCAGCATCTCTGTAATAGCTTTACCACATATTACTATAACCATCAATTCTATGCCACTAGGATATAAAGTGCTATAGCTGGAGCATCGAATCTGCTGTCATTAGAATTTGGTTTATAGGAATAAGAACAGCGAATTAGTCTTTTCATAAGTAGTCTATACTAATATTATAAAGAGGAAAGATTTGATTGTTTAGTTTGTTTGTTTGTTTGCATCGAATAGGCTCCGAAACTACTGAACCGATTTCTAAAATTCTTTCACCATTAGAAAGCTACATTCTTCCCGAGTGACATAGGCTACATTTTATCCCGATATTCCCACGGGAACGGTAAAACCGCAAGGAACTGCTAGTGAAAGATAAACACCATCGTCATCCATTTTAATGGCACTACTACTTGGGGCATAGGATATGCCCTCAAGGAGATAGGGAATATTTACGTTTAACATTTATTTTGTATATTTTAACATACCTTGCTAAGAATATCCTTGAAGTCCTTGATGATTGGTATCGGTCGCTTCGCTTTGTCCGTGTAGTAAGTAATGTTGAGTCGCGCGCCCGCGAACCACAGTTCCAGCTCGTTCAGGGCATTGCGAACAGCCGCCTCACTGGCAGCGGTCGTGCACATTTTCTGACAAATTCAAACAAAGATTCAGATTATATTCCAACATACACATATTAGATATACACCTCTAAATTTTAATTAGTCCGAAATAAGTTTTTAGTAAAAATTTCATTTTATGACAAATTTTTTGCCGACTGTACTATTGTATTGTCATCTAAACCAAACCTGTATACACAATTTCAGCTCCACCGGACACTGGGAAGTGGGTCAAATTAAGCTTGCAAGATTTGTCTCCCACTAACAAACTAACTAACATGTCAAGTTAACAAAAAGCTTGTAAAAAATTCAGCTGTTCCATACATTTCAGTCGAGTCGATGTTGTACTTTTGTATGGAACAGCTGATTTTATTTTCGCGACTCCGTGGTTGGCCCTATAGTAAAAATTGTTCGTATTGATGGACACTATCATCCCCAAAATCTTTGTACTAATTAAAATTTTGTGGTGTATAGCTATACAGGCAGCTGCCTGAATTAAGAAATAAGAGATCAAAGAAAGACGTTTCCTTGCAGTAAAGCGCCATCTAGTTAAATTTTAATGAACACTTTTTTTAGTGAATAGAATACCAGGCACTGAGAAGTATAACAATTGTTGATTGTTGGCACTCGTGTTGCCGTGTTGTGTTTTTTCTAGTATTCGGATGGCTTATCATCACAGAGATAAAATAAAAACACTTAAGTATGTCAAACATGTGAAGAACGTACTGTTGGTAAAAAGTGAATATTAAAAAATTATACCTGTAAGTGCTTGATTTGCTTCTTAATATTGACGGCGACGGCAAGAAAGTCCTTGACTTGCAATGAATCTGGCTTCTTGTAATCCATCTCGAGAAGACCGAACACCTCGCGCCAGTGCCGCTCGGTGAAGTCGCTCCCACGCAAGTATTTTAACAAAGTTGTCAAATCCTGTATAAATAATTTAAAAAATGTAAAAGTTAAAGACAGTCGTGGTTTTTTACTATCACATTTTTTCTACGTTATTTCGTTGGACGAAAGTTCAATTTTGAATAAAACGGTGTATTTTATATGGGTTTGACAGTTGTCGAAGTGTAAATTTCTCGGTGGTCTTAGTATAATTGTGTGACTCTAGTATCTATCCTAAACGCTTTAATTTTGACACACTCAATTCATTGCTGGGGTGTATCCCACTTTATCCAGTGACGAGAAATAAATCGATACTGGCAAGATAAGGTAGCTGCAAGATAAGGTAAGGTAGGTGGCAGCTGCCGAAAATGAAAATAAAATTTCAGCGTCAATTAATGCCACTATTTATTGATAGGTACCTACTTGAAAGCTATTTTATCAATTTTTAAAACATTGCCAGTATGCAGTTCCTGTGTTGAGATAAGTCGCAATGGGTATAGTGGAACAAACCATTCCATATTATCCATCAATTGATGAACGCAATGGATAAAGTGGGATACGCACGCCCCATTGTTGCGACGATGCGATTATGATTTCGACCACCGTCAGTTGTATAGCCTACACAAATTATCAGACTTACATTACAGAATTACGCATGGCTGTGGAATCACAAAAATATTGTCAGACTACCGTCTAGCAATTCTTACTTTGCGACAGTTCAGTTACGAGAGTATACTCTATCTTTCTTTCTACATCATATCAATCAGCATCATTAAAATTATACCTACCGTATATTTTTCGAGCTCTTGTTGCAAGTACAGTGTTACCACCGTATACGGTTCCAATTTTCCCGCCCATTTGGTAACAAACTCATCAAGCAGATGTAGTTTCTTTTGGAACACTATCCAATCTTGTTCAATGATAGATTCGAATTCTAAAACAATGAAATTGGAATTTTAATTTGCATTGTAAGTATAAAATTATTTGCTATCCATAACTAATTCTCATTAGTTATTTACATAACTGACGCATACCTTCATGATATTCTTTGAGAGGAGTCCAAATATTTGAAAATTCTTTCATTAGCTTTTCGGTTTCCTCCCACTCTCCAAATGGTTGTAATTCCAAATTAAACTTTTGGCATTCTTTCCTAATAAGCGAAGATTTTATTTATTACCCATAACAATAATAGCGAAAGAAGTGTCCACAATCACACTTCAGGGATTATAGTAACGTGTTTTCTTATAAGATAGTAATAATAAAGTAACAGAAATCAATAAAATCAACAAAACAATGCAAATGTAACTGGTTAAACATTAAGTATACGATTCTGCAACAACACATACATTAGTTCATCTCGATCAGTGACAAACTTTTCCCACTGCGCTTGCGCCTCGAACACGGAGCGACATCTATCGGTCATCTCCGAATACGGAACTCCGTGCGTTTCCTCCAGGCGCGATTTGCTTTGACTCCATCGAGAGGCCCACGCTTCTACACTCGAATTTAAGTTTTCCCAGTCGCCACTTAAGCTTGATTTTACAATTTCAGCCTACAAGGGAAAAAATATAGATAAAGCAAGAAATCAATCGACAACTTCTTGCTAAAATAAACATATAGCCATCTGTCTAACTAAGTACAAAGTCAATTAAAAGTAAAGACCACCATTTGAAGGATAAAATAAACAACTAACAACCACATTATTCAGAGAGACCTGTTATATTATACTAGACCAAAGAAAACACATCTACACTGTCTTAACAATTTCGCCTGTAGGTATGTACCTGGTGTTCAAACAGTTGCTGTTGACTCATCATCATCTCTCGTACTCGTTGCCACTCCTTGATAACTCCTTCGGTGGTAGAGTCTCCTCCCCAAGTACGTAGCATGTGGCCTTTTCGCTTTAGATTTTCCACAGTCCTTTCCATCTAAAGCAAATAAATCTTAATAACTGTATATATTTTTCAAAATGTATGTATTGTACAAAACCACGTTAAAGACTGAATGCTTTTTTAAATTTTGAAGACATAATGGGAGATGGTTTAAATGTATTTCAAAAATCTTAAAATTAATATTCGGATTGTTTTACTTCTCTACATTTATAAGATAACTGATGTTTACAGTTTGAATTTTTATAATTACCTCAGGCATATTTTTCTGCAGCGCCTGCTGCTTAGCGCTGATTTCGGATAAGTCCTTAGCATTCTTGGGCATGACTTTGTTCTCGAGCATGACGCTAGCACTAGCAATAAACGCGTCAAGTGCGAGAGCGTCCGCTCGGCAGCTGCTTTGAAGTGATGACATAAGGCACCCCCACAGACTACGTGTTTGGGCCTCGAACTCTCTTCTTAATGTTACAGTTCCCACTGTAATCCACTCTATTTTTTCATCCTCGCTGGTAAAATAAAACCATTACGGTTAATGTAAAGTAAGATAGTCCTTTTGGAAATAATGGGACGTCTAGTGAGAACAGAATCTATGTATTCGTTTCCATTTGGGAACAGCCCGATACAAACTTTTTGGCGCGTGGAAACATCAAGAAAAAATTTAGACACATGTGGATGGGAGAGGTGAGCTTGTGCGGTACTTTACTGAGCATAGTGGGTAATTTCACGACCGTCAAAAATATTGATTCGCATTGTATTACATCGTCTAGCGACTGCCTGGCGATATGTTTTGAAGTTAGTTTCCCAGTAGTGTTTATTTATAGGTAACAAGTATAACAGCTTACAATGTCATCTTAGCGACTGCCTGTCCGTAAGCCTTGCAAGCTTTAAAGTTGGCTTCCCAATCAGCGGGTTCCTTCAAGTGTTCCGCGCACAAAGCTTCCAAGTCGACGCACGCGAGCGCCGCCCGTCTTGTCCACGATGTGCAAGTACGCTCCAACGCTGATAATGCTGCCTCCACCTGCTGCACCGCTTTATTGCCCAGCCAGCTGTGCCTGTGTGCAGTTGTTCATTTGCTATGAATAGCACTGTATATAAAAGCATTGGGAAGACGTGGAGCGAATTGAAACGCGATGCTCAAGACCGACCGTGTTGGAGATGTACTATGGACGCCCTTTGTCCCATGCAGGGGACATAGGACATTAAGTAAAATAAGTCGGTATATAATAACCAAGCAATACACTTTTATAATGCACTAGCTTTCCGCCCGCGGCATCGCCCGCGTGGACTTCACGACGTTATCCCGCGGGAATGTTATATTTTTCCGGAATAAAATGTAGCCTATGTTACTCTCCAGACTACGAAGTATGTGTCTACCAAATTTCAGCCAAATCCGTTCAGCCGTTTTGGCGTGATTGAGTAACAAGTTTATAATATTATGACAGACAAATGACAATCGTAGATCGCCAGTAAAATTAAATCGAATGCTGCGTCCAGATTGGTGTAACGTAAGTACCTATCATGCAATGTATCATTTTGCCTTTCATTGCATGTTCGTTGTAAGCTTGGACGCGTAGCGCGGACGTTTCGCACATTCACTATGAACCTCCCACGTCATTGAAAAACCGACAAATTTCGGATCCCTCCGCATACGGTTTGTAATGCTCGTAGCGCGTGTTTGAAATGTTCAGCTCGCACGCGCAAGACATCCAAAGTATGAGAATTTGTTACAACGTGCGTTACCTTTGGACTAGCCATTTGGACGGTAAATTCTTTAATTGCATACGTTATACCAATATGGACGCATCATAAGATTCTAGACTAAGCTCACTTTTGTACGATGTCTGCGCAGATAGAAACAGTAGCGTCAGCGCGCAAGTTGGGCAGATGCGCCGGTAATGCGACCAAACGCCGAAGCTGATGGTAGTGCTGCGCCCGGACTTGCTCCAGCGGCGGCTGGACACCCACGGTGCCGCCCCTGGGTTATGGAAATAAACAACACGTCACTATGTTGATGTTTAAGCATTTATTAAACACATCTTTCATATTCAATGTAGAAAATACCGAAACGAGTGAATCAAATCAATCAAGATTCGGCTTGTCCACATTACCACGTCACGAACGTCGTTACCGTGTCGTGAATGTCAACGAACCGCGACACCGCACTAGCGTTCCTCGGGCCCTCCACGTAAGTAGCGGTAGTAGCTGTGAATTATACGATGGCAAACCAAATACCAAACAGTCCGCTTTCCGACTCTGTTTGGGTTTTTAGTTTGATGTCGACTCGATAAGAAGACCGCACCGTTCCACGTTGACGACGTTGTGACTGATGTAATATAATGTGGTTAACCATCGGGTTATCCACCATCGTAAAAAAATTACCTGAGCACCAAATCCACTTTGACATGTGGAAAGTGTTTATGTAGCGATAGTAGCGTCTTTATGTATTGGCATTCCATCACTTTGTATATTTGCCAATCCCAATGTAGTCGCCATGATTCCGTGTTTTTGTAACCATTTGCTTCAACCTTAGAATGAAAACCGATGTTAGTGACTTATTAAAGCCCATAAGGACCAATATTAATAGATGACAACTAAGATGGCTACCCTAACGTGGTAGCTACTTAACAGTTTAATACTATAATTGCTTGAGACTTTGGATGTTTAGTTTACTTACCTTCTCAATGATATCTCGTATGTCTTTCACGTTTTTCTTCCAGTCTGCTTGTTGGGCTAAAAGCTCTGTATCCATAAGCTTCTCTACAATAGCCCTTATAGCAACGTGCTGATTTGTCAGATAAGTGTTCTAAAAACAGATAACAATGAGTTGTTTTAGATAAAGTTGACGATAATTTTTGGGCTGATTTAAATTTCAACCTGTTGTTTACGTTGGAAAACTGCTGCTGCTAACCTCGTACAATAAACAAACATGCCTTAGCTTTAAATAAAAAAAAACGTTTCAATTGAAACGAATCAGAAGCCCTACTGTAAATCAACGAAAAACGAAACTTCGTTCACCCCGCCGCTTTCAATCGATTATGTCATGATAGTGAAAGGAACGAATATAATGAAGTTTCGTTTTTCGTTGAACTAGAGTAGGCCTGCAGTACTGTCATAGGCCATAGCCTTCAAAACAATGGTCCTTCGAACCGTACTTCAGATTCAGGATTCACAGCTGAGCTCAGCTCATGAAACTGTTACTGTTTCATAATATTTTTTATTTCTTGCTGATGTATGTACCTTAAGCATTTAGAAATAAAATAAAATTGATCATTCAAAGTAAGATTACTTATGCCTTTTTTTACTGAGGGTAATTAATACCATGGCTGTGCGGACCAATCCGCCTTCGCTGTGAAACATGTTAAGCGCCTCACATGTGTCTGCGTTTCGGGGGCGGTCAGTACGTAGTAGTAGTAGCTCAAATTCAAAACCCCGAGTGCTTTCAGCTCGAGCTTCAAAACCGCTTCGAAGCCCTTGAGAACAGCATCGATGTGGACGATCTTTACAACATGAAGGCATAAGAAGGCTCAAGGTCACCCAGCGAGCAATGGAGAGAGCGATGCTTGGTATTCCCTGCTCGATCGAATCAGAAAGGATGAGATCCGCAGGAGAACTAAAACGACCGACATCGCTCGAAGGATTGCTCAGTTGAAGTGGCAGTGGGCGGGACACATAGCGAGGAGAACCGATGGCCGTTGGGGCGGAAAGGTTCTCGAATGGCGACCGCGAACCGGACGACGTTCCGTGGGCAGGCCCCCTATAAGGTGGACCGACGATCTGGTCAAGGTCGCGGGAAGCCGCTGGATGCGGGCAGCGCAGGACCGATCGTTGTGGAGATCTTTGGGGGAGGCCTATGCCCAGCAGTGGGCGTCGTACGGCTGAAATGATGATATTTTACAGACTGTAGATACTTATAGTGCATGCAAAGCCACCTGCGCCGACAGCTTGAGCACGGCCTGCATGAGCCGGTCCGTGTAGGCGGCCAGCTGCGGCGCGTCGTCCCAGTACGCGGGCTCCTCAAGATTAGCGACCATCTAACTAGATACTTATAGAATGCATGCAAAGCCACCTGCGCCGACAGCTTGAGCACGGCCTGCATGAGCCGGTCCGTGTAGGCGGCCAGCTGCGGCGCGTCGTCCCAGTACGCGGGCTCCTCAAGATTAGCGACCATCTAACTAGATACTTATAGAATGCACGCAAAGCCACCTGCGCCGACAGCTTGAGCCCGGCTTACATGAGCCGGTCCGTGTAGGCGGCCAGCTGCGACGCGTCGTCCCAGTACGCGGGCTGCTGCTGCCTCACCTGTGCCGACAGCTTGAGCACGGCTTGCATGAGCCGGTCCGTGTAGGCGGCCAGCTAGGGCGCGTCGTCCCAGTACGCGGGCTACTGCTGCCGCACCAGCGCCGACAGGTCCAGCGCCGCTTGCCATGCGGGAGTCGAGCGTGTTGTGGAACCACTTTAACCTTGACGATCGCAGGCCGTGCGCGCCAACCACTGCGCCACGGGCTCCTCAAGATAAACGACCATCTAACTAGAATACAGGCCATATAGTGCACGCAAAAGCCACCTGTGCCGATAGCTTGAGCACGGCCTGCATGAGCCGGTCCGTGTAGGCGGCCAGCTGCGGCGCGTCGTCCCAGTACGCGGGCTCCTCAAGATTAGCGACCATCTAACTAGATACTTATAGAATGCACGCAAAGCCACCTGCGCCGACAGCTTGAGCCCGGCTTACATGAGCCGGTCCGTGTAGGCGGCCAGCTGCGACGCGTCGTCCCAGTACGCGGGCTGCTGCTGCCTCACCTGTGCCGACAGCTTGAGCACGGCTTGCATGAGCCGGTCCGTGTAGGCGGCCAGCTAGGGCGCGTCGTCCCAGTACGCGGGCTACTGCTGCCGCACCAGCGCCGACAGGTCCAGCGCCGCTTGCCATGCGGGAGTCGAGCGTGTTGTGGAACCACTTTAACCTTGACGATCGCAGGCCGTGCGCGCCAACCACTGCGCCACGGGCTCCTCAAGATAAACGACCATCTAACTAGAATACAGGCCATATAGTGCACGCAAAAGCCACCTGTGCCGATAGCTTGAGCACGGCCTGCATGAGGCGGTCCGTGTAGGCGGCCAGCTGCGGCGCGTCGTCCCAGTACGCGGGCTCCTCAAGATTAGCGACCATCTAACTAGATACTTATAGAATGCACGCAAAGCCACCTGCGCCGACAGCTTGAGCACGGCTTGCATGAGCCGGTCCGTGTAGCCGGCCAGCTGCGGCGCGTCGTCCCAGTACGCGGGCTGCTGCTGCCTTACAAGCGCCGATAGGTCCAGCGCCGCCTGCAGCATCATGGTGCGCGTCGCCGGCACCATGCGGGAGCCGAGCGTGTTGTGGAACGACGCCACCTGCAGTGTACCACCGATCTATTAGACATCGGTTACACGCTAATTCTGGCGTCAGTTCAGTCCATCATTCTGCCGGCCTAGCATGAGCGGCTTATAACGCGCGATATGATATGGTACGGCAAGTTGTCTTGTTTACCCCACTAAGGTGTAAGCAAGACTGCATGCCGTACCATATCGTATCGCGCGTTATAAGCCGCTCATGCTAGGCCGGCTGGTCAGAATGACCAGAAAATTATCGTGTAGTCGCAGTGACACAGAGTCGAAGCGTCGCGTCGCGTCATATTTTTGCCTATAGCATTTCCATGTCTATAGTCCTAATTTTAAAGTAGGTACCAACTTGTTTGCTTCAAATATGGAATCACGTCGACGCGTGACTTCGCGCGCATACGCTCATCGATCGCTCACCGGTTGGTTTCCGTAAAACGTACCTTAATAATTAGAAAATAGAGATAAATATGCTAAGACAAAAAACATGACGCGACGCTTCGACTCTGCGCCAGTCTGAGTTGAGCCTTTAAGTGCCCCACAGACGATCAGTCCACCTGTTGCCAACGGTCTGTCGTTGGCCGCAATCGACCACTCACTCACAGTTCCCTTTAAGATTTAGGACTGACGGCTAGTGCGCAGGCATAGTGTGTGGCCGCTGGGTCATGCGGACCAAATGTTGACAGTTATCGGCTGGACAGAAACTATCGACAGGGCCAGTCTTTTGATCCCTAGTTAACTGAAATAATGGTTAAAAAAGTAACTAATAGTCGAAAATTCGTATTTCAAACAAAAGTTAGCTTAACGATTTGTGTCGGCTTGTGAAGTACAGTTACTATACTGTACAGAACGTTACAAAACATTAAGCTAACTATTGTTTGAAAAAATAATATTCAAGATATTTGACCATTAGTTACTTTTTAACCATTACTTCAGTTAACTACGGATCAAAAACTGGCCCTAAAAGTAAAATGACGACTATCTACTGCTAGTGTGTGGCCTCAAAGCTGGTTTTCGACTATTGCCGATAAGCAATGATCGTACTAGTGTGTGGCCGATGGAGATCTCGTACGTCAGACGGCCGATCCGATCTAGGACGGCAACGGAGCGGACTGATCGTCTGTGGGGCCCTTTATAGGCAGCGAGTACGAAGTCAGCGGGCAGCAGGCCGCTGACTTCGATGCCAAACTTTGTGCCTGCTACCTTACTGGCTGATATTTGATTCTTAACTTATAAACAAGTAAAATAAATGAGAACGAATCACAGTTTCTTTTTAGGAATCAAGATCAAATACTGGTACCAAGTTGCATTTACTCTTCAACAATTTAGCAACCTGCGACTAATCTTTGTTTCGCATTGCAATTATTAAGAAAAATAGCTTTGGAAACCTAGGCTGATAAATGCATATGCATTGGATAACACTGTCGAGTGTCACAAACACTTTAAAGTACAGGCCCTACTCTAATTCAACGAAAAACTAAACTTCTTTCGCCCCGCCGTTTTTACTCGATTATCTGTCATGCCCGGAGAGTGAGAGGGACGGGTCCAAAGAGCTTAGACTAAATAATGAGGTAACTGGAATTTTCACCATGAATAAAAAAGTGTGCCCAGCAAATTTGACATTTAGTATGTAGTGGCTGTCAGTTGTCTCATACGATATGACCATACGTATTTTTTCAAACTGTAGGTGAGACGGAAGACAACAAAAAAGCGTTAGTACTGCACTCTCCAGTTACCTCAGTATTTAGTCTAAGCTTTTTGGACGGGTCTAACGAGTTTTGTTTTTCATCGAATTAGAGTAGGCCTGCTGTTCTTACCTGTTGCAAACGCTGCGCTTGTGCGAGTGCGTCAGTAAGCGCTTGAAGCGCCGCGGCGACGGTGGGCGGCGGCGGCAGGCCCAGCGCTTTAAGCGCACGAGCTTCTCGCTCGCAGCGCACCACGCGAGCCTCGTATTGGACTTCTAACATGTTACTCGTTGCGCTAAACTCTACCACTGGCTTCTCTAGCCGCAGTTGCAACGAACCGCTGTTCACTTGAGCCTTAAACGTAATAAATGGGTCTTAACGATAGTTGTCGATTAGCCGGACGGAGCCACACCAAACGATCCGACGCGCTCCAACTTCGGTATACCCGTCCCTTTCACTCTCTAGTCGGGACAGAATCGAGTGACTTGCATTTCCTAGTACGGTCCCAGGTGCGGCAAGAATGCACTCAATAGGAACGGTTGGTGTGGACGTGCCTCGCGCGATCCAAGTGAAAGAATCAAATGCAAGATCCATGATCCACGAGCCTGGATCGCGGATCGTGGATCGCCGATCCAAGATACATCGTTTGGTGTGGTTCCGGCAATTGACATAAATCAGCTCGTATTAATAAAATTAGGAAGTGTGCGATTATACGTTTATTAGTATGAACAGCATAAAAATATAAGACATTTTTGAAAGTCTCTACTCACAAGCAACTCCCGCGACCAATCTTCATGCAGTTGTGTGTACATTGACTTGAGGTCTTTCAGTAATTGGTCCGAAAGTTTTAGCAGTTCTGCACTACCTTCAAAGTCCGCAAGATATTTTTCCGCGCAGGCGCGTATATCTTTTACCTATAACATATTAATTTATTAAATGGCAAATGAGCAAAGAAATTATGCATTCAATAGTGTTGCATTTGTCAGCTGTTCTGGAAAATGGCTAATAAGACTTAACTCGACCTGTCTCACAACTAGCTTCGATGGGACTCCACGTCCCTTCCATGTCTGGGCGAATGCTCTAACTACTGAGACCACTCACTCTCAGTGGTTCGGTCGTGGGTTCGAGTCCCATCGGAGCTAGTTGTGATGTGAGACGGGTCGATTTTTTCTAATACTTAATTTTCCTTTTTAATGTCAAATAACTAACTTTGGCTTCCATTTGTTTCGCCCACTGTACTTGTTGCACTACTGGTGACATTTCGGGTGGTTGATACATTTGAACATCAAGCTCATCGGCGTCCAGTTGACTCTTGATACTTTTCAACATCAATATCAAAGACGAAATGAATATTTCCAGTTCACTGTTTAACGCCTGCTTTACCAAAGGCCTACTGATCAAAGCTTTGTATCTCATAAACTCATACAACATCTGAAAATTGAGAATAGTAAGTTATTATCATTGTATTTGTGTGCCAGTTCCTGGTGCGACACGTGGTCTTGCATGTGTGTGTGTCATGTTTTTATCTTTTTTGTACCGTGTTTGCTTGCAAATAAAGAATTATTCTATTCTATTCTAATAAATTGTAAACAAAGAATATAACTGTTTGTGCACAATTCTCATATTGTTTGAACAGTAGTTTTTAAGGTTCACAGTCAATCACTACTTTTTTAAAAAACAATGTTGCTGTAAAAGACTGCCCTCATATAAAAGTAGATGCAAAACTTATCTTGGAACTACGAATTTGGTAGAATAATAAGTACTAAACTGTTTATGAAGCATATGTCGACATGCTTCAAACATATTACTTTCAAAAGTGCACTTTTTTATCATGATGGTTTGATATTTGAGACAGATTTTTTGAGTTCATGTGCATGAACTCAGCCAAACTTTTGGCGATCTAAAATTTCAGTTTTGGTTTGTTTTACCTGTTTAGTTGAAGTGTTGTGAAGACGAGGTTTAAGTTTTTCTGCAATTTTCGCCTCAGCAGGCCGCAGATTACTAGAGAACCGGGGCATTGCTACTTCCCAGGGCTGATTTGGTCCATTGCAGATCCATATATTGATATCTGTTAAAAACAAGAAGACAATGTTTAAATTAAAGAAAGGTAAACGTTATTTTGTGAAAACACTATAAAAATAGGCGACCGAAGTTCAGCGTGATTACGCACTCAATGTTATTGATTGTTACGACGTAATAGACAAACTATTACTTACTTTGAAATGGCTCAAATAAATTTCGTATATTCATCTCTTCTCTTTCACTATTAGTCAGTAATTTGTTGAGTTGGCAATATGTAGATCTTATTTCATGAATCTGAAAAAACAGGTGAATATATTGATGTTAATTAGCAATATATGTTAAACAGCTATTATGCTGTGTATGTATGATAAGTACTCAATATTTTTATTGCATTCCCATAACAGTGGTAAAGGTGTTAAATATGGGTATTGTAACAAACAAAGGCTCTACTGCAATTGAGAGAGAGAATATCTTTCTTTCTTATTCATAAATATAATCAAATATTGATTACAGATAATAATGATGTAATACAAACCTCTTTCAATCTCTTTTTGAAATTAATGCAAAACAGAGGGATGTATGGTTTACTGTTCCATGTATGAAGGGCATAATTTGGCCAGTATGTTTCGGTGAGAGACTGGCAGGCACTTATCCAAGTGTGTATCACACTCAAGCCTTCAGACAGCAGAAGCAGCATCTCATTTTCCTTCGATTTATCATGTACTTGCCACAGATCAGATGTAGGAATGAATTTTTGAATTATTGAACATATGGTATGACCTGAAAAATTTGTAGTAAGAACTTAACACCAATTCAATATGAGAGAAATTTGTTCAAATTATAATAATTATAATTTGAACAAATTTCTCTAATTATTAGAGTTGATTAATCAATATAGTCACCAATTATATTAAATATATGGATCATTCTGTCTTCTGAATATACTACTGTAGTTATTCTCCATACATCATCTAAAATACCACCAATGTTTTCAGTTGACTCCCTTATTTCTGGCAAAGTACTAGCTTGAATAGATCTGAAGGAAATCATAAGAATAGTAAGACTAAATGTTAAAAGATTATTAAAAATAAGATAAGATCTAGTGTAATCTAGTGTCCATACAACCTTATTTCCTCACAGATATCTTCAAACAAATCATAAAAGGCTGATGCATTTTCCTTTTCTTTCTTATTGGCATTATTTTTCTCTCCAAGACATTTCCAATAATTTGCTTCATCTTCAATGGAAAATATTACTACAATCACATTTTATTATTATTACCAAATCAATGATACAAGACATTTCTTCAAGTTATCAATGTTTAGAATCTTACCATTGATATTTTCATTGGCAGTTCCATGGGTAATAATCCTTAAATTGGATTCCAAGTCAGACAGGTTCTTTTGTATATTATTAGATAATAAATCATTGTCCTGAAAGCAAATATCAATAAAAAATATCATCAACATTCAAATAAAATTATTTTAGCACATTTCATTAGAATATGTAGATTTTTTATTATTTAGTTAGTTGTCCTGAGACATCTGAACCTATAAAATTTTATTTGTAAAAAAGTTGTGACTTGCAAAATCATTTCATTTCAATCTATAGTATGCAATAATACATAATAAATACACGACACATAATTAAGTTAGGTACATCAAGAAAATTATTTTAGATGGATACAGCAATGTTACACACATACATTATAACTATTGTAAAATAGGCGCGTAATGGCGCGTGCAACTGCGCCAAAATATCGGGGACTCATAAATAAATCTAAACATGGTAAATATCCCGTTTTTTACAATAGTCATAGTGAAATTGACCATGAAAGTTTAAAATCTTATACATACATTTGCTAATAGTGGGGAATATATTTGCTTCACAATTTGATACAAGGACTCCGCAGCACTGTTAGTCACAGTAACAAGATTTATATTATTAATAGATTCTTCTGAATTAAGTTCTAGAGCATTAGATTTGTAAAATATTATGAATTTCTTCTGGTCATACTGAATCTGAAACACAAAAGAGGAATGACGAAAACTCATTGGAGTATCCAAGGCTTTTAAATTAGGAAGCATACAAATAAGTAGTAAGCAGAAATATACCTTTGTGTGGAGTATCAAATTACTATTATCGATAAAGCTTTGTAATAATAATGTTTGTGAATTATGGATGAAATCAGCAAGGGCTTCTTCTGCTTTTTCGTTTAGAGTCAAATTACTTCGGCTGAAGAAATGTTCTGAAATATTTCAACGGTTATTGGGAATGTGTATTTGCTAAAATTAATCAAACTTTGGTTTTATAAGGCCGATCGGGCACTCAAAAAGGAATACATTACCGGTAGTTGAAAGGACGAAATTACGAATGTGTGACATGATCATGATTGAATACTTATGTCTTAGCCCTTAACTACAATATTCCATTATTTCTGATTAATGTTAAGCAGCATAAAATGAATAAAAACACTTGAAAGCACCAGTAAAACTTAGTTTCCATTTCAAAACCATTCAAAACTTTGTAGTTCGTCGACAGTTGTCAAAAACAGTTACCATGGTTACAGTCACAGATTACCTATTTCACATCACAGATTACTTATTTAAGTAGCAAGATGCATAAAGACAACTCATACAGCATACAGCCCTTGACAGCCCTAAATGTAAAATGTTTTTGAACTAAAATTCTTTGTGGGCTAGGCTTGTAACTTAAAGCCCCCAGTACAGGATGGTCGACCATGGTCGGCGACCATGACCAATACATCGTACATTGACACTTTTGAAAGAACCTTTTTAAACTTGTTCGTTCAAAAGTGTCAATGTACGATGTATTGGTCATAGTCGCCGACCATGGTCGGCCAACCAGGGGGTCTACCGGCTAAAAATATGAAGTTCAGATCCATATTTCTGATTTCAAGCCCAGACCCATAATATGGGCTTCAATTGGAGCTACCGGCTAACTGTTTTTCCGGATCTGGATTTCGCGAGTGAATGATAGTCGCGTCTTGTTGCATCATATCAAATAAATACCAATATTTAACAAAATATTATTATTTCTCTGCATTTTTTACTCTTATTATTTATATTTTAAATGACAACGGACAAAGTCGATAAAAACAATTAATTTAGTTCTTCATAGTATTAAAAACAAGTATTCCTAAAATAAATAATGTACGTATCAATTAATAACCAAACGCAAATGACAAGCCTTTCTACAGTATTCCACTTATGAAATATCTTTGTCCAATATGCATTTCATCAAAGAATTTATCAATGAAACCATTCGAAGTTGTCCTCGTCCAATTTCTTGGATCAAATATTTGATAAGTGGAATACCACCCTTAACTTTACTTTTTGAATTAAGTAAATAACACAAAATTAATAAAATATAACGAAAAAGGCATATCTTTGAGGGTCAACTATGGTTTCTCTTCGATTTGTGTGCGCTAATTACGTGAACAATTTGACAAATGACCCCGTCATGGCAAAATTTTGTAGAAGTTATTGTTTGGTTGGGTATTTTGTGGTTAATGTTCTTCATTTCCTCTTATGATACTACCCGTAAGGCTCATTATCAGAGCAAGGTTGCAGATATTTATCAAGATTTAAAGAAAAGCAGACCGAATGTTCCTTATAAGTTTAATATTGACATGATGGAATGGACGGCTACTCCAAGACAAGAACATTGTTTATAACATGATAATTACAGAGAAAATCATTCAACAGAACCTTTAAAAGATAAACAGTACAAAGTATACCGTAATAATGTCTTAAAATATGTGTTGTGAACTTGTGACAATAACAACTTGGTTAATAAATGCATGATGATACCATTTTGCAGTTCTTTATTTCTGGTTGTTAATTTCTTGTACTTACCTACTTATACCTTTGTGTTTACATAAATTATTAGTATATTGTGACAAATTCAGACTAAACAAAGCCAATATTCTCAATTAAGAAGTGCCACAACACAACCCTTCCAGAATTGAAAATAAGCAATGTTTAGTTTCTTGAATTCATATTTTTAACACTTATTTATGTAACATAGGTAGGTACTTATTTTTATCATTATCTTTATTTTATATAAATTTGCTATGAAAGAGAAATAAAATTACTATCATTTATGAGGATGATTAAATAGTTAGACCTGTAAATACATAAGTTATTTATTTCTTCAGCGGCCAAATGTTATTTTATTTTCTATGATTTTTCAGTTTAGCACATTTTATGTTTTCAGTTGCTAACTTAAATATAAATAAGTGGGTTTTTGACATTACAATATAACAGCAATTAAGAAAATTAACAAATTGTCTATCAACTCATAATTTTATTTGGAAAATATGAGCTTTAAGCGCTGTCTCCTAGAGTTGCACACAAAAGACAGGTATAGATGTGCATTGTAGCTATGCTATATTGTACTTAGTAAGTACAACATAGCATAGCATATTATGTAGTTGTACTACTTACTACAAAATACTTTTACAAAATAGCACATAACGTGGATTAGGTACTTTGAATAGAAATTGCTAAATAAATAGGTTAATAATATGGATTATTTATTCAGTAATTCTAAAATAATTGCATCGTCCCGAAACGAAAAACAGACAAACTAGAGTTAGTCTGTTAAGTATAGAGTATCTAACAAATGATAACAGATGGGAGCTTTTATTGAAATTTATAACTTAAACTTCTATCGATTAGGTTAAAAATAAAAATTTATTTGTTCGACAGAAATGATTAAAAATAAGCAATGATTAAACTGTTCAAATAAAATAAAATTCCTTTATTTCAGACCATTTCTTTGCTTACTGACTATTTTAGTACAAAATCACAATATTAAAATTAAAATTGAAAAAGTAAATTAAAATATGCTACTTATGTTAACATAAAGTTTCACCTAGCAAAATATGGAGAGACTAACTTCTCTCCACTCTCCTCAGAATGCCTTTGAAATAAGAAGCCAGATGCACTGCAGAAACGTGGAAGCGCCAACAAGGATTTAAAGATGTTACTGTATAACACACGCAGGGCATTGTAGGAAAGCTGGATAAAGTTTGACCACAGACTACTGGTATAAAAATTTTGACAATAGGCTTTAAATAAAGTAAAATTTACTTCTACTGTACATCAAGCAAACCTGTGTCTCACCATGTTACCACTGACCAACAAAGCCCTGCATCCCTATCCATCTATATCAGAATAAATTGTCATACAGAGTTTCAGTTACTATATGCCCAAGGTATTTAAACTGACTTACACGGCCCAAAGGAATCCTGTTCAAAAGTAACAGGGGCACATTTTCAAGTCTCTTAATGTTACCCCTGAAGATCATGAATTCACTCTATTTCTCGTTGTACCTTAGGCCGTGCTTCCATATATAGTCCTCGCAGGAGCTTTTTGGGCCACCCAGCGATAGGCAGAGCAGCACAGCACCATGTCATCAGCATAACTGATATTATTCACACAGACATTATCTATATAACAACCATGTGTGCTGCTCAGCCCAGCGATGAGCTTGTCCATATATACATATATAAGAGTGAAGTCAGCCCATCCTGTCTAACACCACATAAACTCTTCAGAGCATGTATTTCCCCACTTTAACACATTTTTCTGATTACCATACCAATGTGCCAGTAGGTACATTTATAACCTCAGCCAACGAGAAACATCTTTAAGTTTTGTCCAAAGGTCCAAAGCTTATCATAACTTCATAACACACAAGATCAAATGCTTTGCTGAGGTCTTAAAACATGCATTTATAGGAAGGAGTTAGCTTTATAACATAATAAATAACAGAGAACTTTAACACAGCTCAATATCACTTGTAAAATAATATGTCAATCAAATGCACTTTCCGTAGACAATATCCACAAAAAAGTCGCTATTGATAATATCACACAACACAATTACTCCAAGGAGGATAATAAGTATTATCTAGCACTTCAGCACACTTCAGCCAGAACAGAATGGTGGCTAGGCTAGGCTAGTGATTTGGTTTAATTTTTGTGTTTCGGATAAAAATCCTCAAAGCAGTAAAAACAAAATATATAACCGTACCTACATAAAATAAAACTTTCCTATTTTTGATTTACATAGTATCTTCATTACTTTAGTTAAATGCCTAATTTTTATCAAAAGTAGGTCAACAATTTATCTTTAAAGTTATGTAAATTCTGATAACGAAACAAGAAACGAAAATTTGAATTTCGCGGGTAAAATTCCATTACATGACTTCGAGAGAAAGGAACAGCGAAATAGCAATTTGTGTTTGTCTCTTTCGCTCCATCTTTTCGCTCTGCTTTTAAACTCTCTTCTGCTAAAGTTCAACGTTTTACAAGTGCTAGGGGTATATTTACTATAAATGAAGTTGATTGCACTCAAAAGTAGCAAGTTACTTCACACAAATTGAGAAATTAAACTTTTCCATGAATCTTCCGATACCAAAATACTCGCCTGCTTCATTTGACATAACGATATGAATCTGGGTTTCGAGTTTTTACTTTTTAATTTTTACAAAATACCGATTCTGGGCTTCAACTGTCAAAAATGTATAGAGAATTTTCTTCGTCATTCACTCTTTTTCTGACATATGGGTATGGGAAGAAATATGAAGTCCATGGAATTAGGCGGTACCGCCAAGTTCAGATTATGGGCTTCAAATGTCAAATAAAGCCCATATCCATATCCAGATTTTTTAGGCGGTAGACCCCCAGGGGGGCTACCGCGTAACTTTATGGATATGAACTTCATACGTTTTGGGAACTTTAAGTCAATTTTTTAAAGAAAATAGCCGCTATCAGTTCCTTGTTTTGTGACGTCGGGTATAACGATAACTAGCTAGCAACTTTCAACAGAACAAAGCAGCAAAAACCTATCAGAATAAGGAATTCAAATGACAGTTGAAGCCCATACCCATATCCAGATTTCTTAGCCGGTAGCCCTCCAGGGGGGCTACCGGCTAATGCCCCCAGTACAGGTTGGCCGATCATGGTCGGCGACCATGACCAATACATCGTACATTGACACTTTTGAACGAAAAAGTTTAAAAAGGTTCTTTCAAAAGTGTCAATGTACGATGTATTGGTCATGGTCGCCGACCATGATCGGCCAACGTGTACTGGGGGCATAAGAAATCTGATGGCGCTGTCCCACCTATGCAGTTAGAAGGAACGGAACGTTATAAATTTTACTTTGACGCGACTTTTTTACGTAAAACGGAACGTCAGACAGATGTTATTTATTTACCTCAAGGAATTTATATTACAACAGGAAGGTGCACTCCGTATTTCTGTGTATTTAAAAATACACTTTAACTTGAAAAGATAAGGTTTATATTTCAATACAAAGTGTCAACGGTCCAGCTGAGACCGCAAGAACGAGGTGAGGGTATCCCTTTCTTTCAAATTGCCAGCACTCTTAAATAACAGGTTTAGTAGATTTATGGTACACAACTTTCGTTATGACAATAAAATTTCGTAAAAGTTTCGCTTCGTATTATTTTTAGTCAATAGAAAACAGCGTATATTAATTTAGGTATTAGCGTATTATGCATAAAAATGTATCAGGTCGTTCAAGTTTTTTACGGCTTATCCTAGAAAAAAATTTAATGATAGATTTCAGAATTTTAAAGTGGCAACATGACAAGCTGAATGACATCTTCCGTCTTCGTTGTGTCAAGTTCACAAAGTACCTTTAGTTAGTTATGCGTAAATATTATGCCTTGTGGTGGTGTTTTTTGCAATATCGTGAAAAAGGTGTTGCGTTAATAATTATGGGCTGTGGAAATGAAACATTTGCTGGTTGCAATATTTCTTTTCACAGGTGAGATAGAATTTATTGAAAATGACACGAGTTCTTACTATGGAACAATTAGGGTGACAACAAATTTCCTTTTTCTTTTCATTTGATTCTATAAAACGTTTATACCTAAAATTATTGTCTGATTCGTATCTTACAATTTTATTCAGTAATGTATAGGTAATCATGTTTTGTTAAACATCTGTGTAACAATAAACTATTATTATGATTTATTTCTTTTATTTACTGGCACCTATTTCCTGGCATCCCTACTAGTTTAAAGTCGGAAACACACTTCTGTGGTGTGGCGCGACGCCAGAATGTCTGTTTCATGCACTTAGTATGGACACGACAGAGACAGAAAGAGTCGCGCCACACTGCATAAGTGTGTTTCTAACCATATACCTTGGTACTATTATACAGGCTGACGGGGAAACTCGACCTATTTCTTGAAAGGGGTTATACTAGAGGTCATTAGCAACAAATTAAGTCCAGTGAACCAGGGGTCAAAACTTACCGAGCTGTGACGGTTCTTCGATTTCTTAAAAAATTTCTGAATTGTTACCAAAAATCATTGATTGTGAATTAACTACTCTACTCTTAACATTGAATCAATACTTTTCTGAAAGCTGAATAATTAGTGATCATTTAAAAAAAAACTTACATAATCTCAGAAATAAAAGGTTTTTAGTAACAATAATTTTTATTTTTTGAATTTTTCTCCAACTTCGCCCTAAATTATTGGAAAAAAACTGTATGGAAGTTGGCGTACAAATAAGTAAAATGACTAACTAGTTTCATAAGATTTCCAAAAGGGTACAAAAATTATTAGGTTACCTAGCTGTTTTTAAAAAATCAACAAAAGAGCGCAGTAGGGCAATTTGCCTTTTAAATTTTAAATTTAATTCAGTCCAAAAAGTGGCGAAGCGATGGCTGGCTTATGCGTCATGCTCGTGAACGAGTGCTGCCAGTGGAAATGGGTCTGCTCTTCTCTGCTTGCCTGAAATGTGTTTTTTTTTGTTTTTATTTCTAATGCGGTGGTGGCGTGTGGCCGTGTGAGGCGGGTCGTTACGTTCCCTAAAATATGGTTAAGCGAAGCGATGGCTGGCTCATTCGTCATGCTCGTGAATGAGTGCTGCCAGTGGGAATGGCCAAATGGGGCCGAAGAATTAGGTTTATAAGTAGAGAATAATTATTACCGACGTCGGCGTCGGTGGCACTGACTGTTTATCAGAGGTCACCAGTCGCAGGCACGCCGGATGTCGCTGCGAGTCGGTGCGACCGTATACGCTGCACGGGCCCTTACGTGATGCCACGAACATCCAAGTTGTTAGTATTGTTAATCTAGTGTGTTGTTTAATACATCCGTATTACGTAAATATTCGAATGCTATCGTATTTTAAAAATAAAATATCCTATATTCAATCTTATGACAATTTATTCATGGATCAAATTTCATCAAAATCGGTTCACTACACGAAGCGTGAAAGCACAACCGAAAACCACTTTCGCATTTATAATTTTAACCAATTATAACAAATTGTTAAAAAAACAAGTCTTTTCTTTTAAAACTTATGGTCACCCTAACGGCCTAGACACGAACATGCGCGACGGCGGTGGCGACGAGCGAATTGCGCATCAGTTGGTGCGTCTCATTGACTTATTTGATTAGACGTCTGTCGCGAGCGCGCAATGATTCCGCAATTCGCTCGTCGCCGCCCGCCGCCCGTCGCGCATGTTCGTGGCCAGGGGGTCTACCGCCTAAAAAATCTGGATATGGATATGGGCTTTATTTGACATTTGAAGCCCATAATCTGAACTTGGCGGTACCGGCTAATTCCATGGACTTCATATTTCTTCCCATACCCATATGTCAGAAAAAGAGTGAATGACGAAGAAAATTCTCTATACATTTTTGACAGTTGAAGCCCAGAATCGGTATTTTGTAAAAATTAAAAAGTAAAAACTCGAAACCCAGATTCATATCGTTATGTCAAATGAAGCAGGCGAGTATTTTGGTATCGGAAGATTCATGGAAAAGTTTAATTTCTCAATTTGTGTGAAGTAACTTGCTACTTTTGAGTGTAATCAACTTCATTTATAGTAAATATACCCCTAGCACTTGTAAAACGTTGAACTTTAGCAGAAGAGAGTTTAAAAGCAGAGCGAAAAGATGGAGCGAAAGAGACAAACACAAATTGCTATTTCGCTGTTCCTTTCTCTCGAAGTCATGTAATGGAATTTTACCCGCGAAATTCAAATTTTCGTTTCTTGTTTCGTTATCGGAATTTACATAACTTTAAAGATAAATTGTTGACCTACTTTTGATAAAAATTAGGCATTTAACTAAAGTAATGAAGATACTATGTAAATCAAAAATAGGAAAGTTTTATTTTATGTAGGTACGGTTATATATTTTGTTTTTACTGCTTTGAGGATTTTTATCCGAAACACAAAAATTAAACCAAATCACTAGCCTAGCCTAGCCACCATTCTGTTCTGGCTGAAGTGTGCTGAAGTGCTAGATAATACTTATTATCCTCCTTGGAGTAATTGTGTTGTGTGATATTATCAATAGCGACTTTTTTGTGGATATTGTCTACGGAAAGTGCATTTGATTGACATATTATTTTACAAGTGATATTGAGCTGTGTTAAAGTTCTCTGTTATTTATTATGTTATAAAGCTAACTCCTTCCTATAAATGCATGTTTTAAGACCTCAGCAAAGCATTTGATCTTGTGTGTTATGAAGTTATGATAAGCTTTGGACCTTTGGACAAAACTTAAAGATGTTTCTCGTTGGCTGAGGTTATAAATGTACCTACTGGCACATTGGTATGGTAATCAGAAAAATGTGTTAAAGTGGGGAAATACATGCTCTGAAGAGTTTATGTGGTGTTAGACAGGATGGGCTGACTTCACTCTTATATATGTATATATGGACAAGCTCATCGCTGGGCTGAGCAGCACACATGGTTGTTATATAGATAATGTCTGTGTGAATAATATCAGTTATGCTGATGACATGGTGCTGTGCTGCTCTGCCTATCGCTGGGTGGCCCAAAAAGCTCCTGCGAGGACTATATATGGAAGCACGGCCTAAGGTACAACGAGAAATAGAGTGAATTCATGATCTTCAGGGGTAACATTAAGAGACTTGAAAATGTGCCCCTGTTACTTTTGAACAGGATTCCTTTGGGCCGTGTAAGTCAGTTTAAATACCTTGGGCATATAGTAACTGAAACTCTGTATGACAATTTATTCTGATATAGATGGATAGGGATGCAGGGCTTTGTTGGTCAGTGGTAACATGGTGAGACACAGGTTTGCTTGATGTACAGTAGAAGTAAATTTTACTTTATTTAAAGCCTATTGTCAAAATTTTTATACCAGTAGTCTGTGGTCAAACTTTATCCAGCTTTCCTACAATGCCCTGCGTGTGTTATACAGTAACATCTTTAAATCCTTGTTGGCGCTTCCACGTTTCTGCAGTGCATCTGGCTTCTTATTTCAAAGGCATTCTGAGGAGAGTGGAGAGAAGTTAGTCTCTCCATATTTTGCTAGGTGAAACTTTATGTTAACATAAGTAGCATATTTTAATTTACTTTTTCAATTTTAATTTTAATATTGTGATTTTGTACTAAAATAGTCAGTAAGCAAAGAAATGGTCTGAAATAAAGGAATTTTATTTTATTTGAACAGTTTAATCATTGCTTATTTTTAATCATTTCTGTCGAACAAATAAATTTTTATTTTTAACCTAATCGATAGAAGTTTAAGTTATAAATTTCAATAAAAGCTCCCATCTGTTATCATTTGTTAGATACTCTATACTTAACAGACTAACTCTAGTTTGTCTGTTTTTCGTTTCGGGACGATGCAATTATTTTAGAATTACTGAATAAATAATCCATATTATTAACCTATTTATTTAGCAATTTCTATTCAAAGTACCTAATCCACGTTATGTGCTATTTTGTAAAAGTATTTTGTAGTAAGTAGTGGGTCATTCCATGGAAAACGCTACCGCAACATATTTTCGTAAAATGCTGATTTTAAAAGAAAATGTGTCTTAGGATAATCATAAAAGCCTATATTTTAATAGACCACCCTTAATTTTTTAATTTAGTTTAAAATTTATCCTGTTTTTACATATCAAAGTCAGGTCACTGTATACGATTGATGGTAGTTTATTTTTATCAAAACTCTCAACACCAAAACAAGAAAACTACCGTCAGATTGACATTGCGCGTTTCGCTGTTAGAAAGGAAAAGTTTTAAGCAACCAGTGCCTGAAATATTATTTGAATACTTTAATAATTTCTTAGATTTATTTAACCTTTAAAGCAGGCCTCTTATGTGTAACACCCGTTACAAAAAAAGAGCATTTGTTCATTTAGTGACTGAGTTAATGCACGCATCATAAAACGCATTTGGGAAAGTAAGGTTATGATTAAGAACTGCTAATATTTTCTATTTATTTGATGTTCAGCTTATTTATTTGTGAAATATTGGTGGGGAATGATGGGTAACACCCGTTACGTAACGGGTGTTACCAATTTTTAATATGACTTTATTAGGACTAATAAAAGGTTGATTTGGCTGGTTTATGGTTGTTGCATCTAAAAACCTTTCAATGCATTTTATGATGCGTACATTAACTCAGTCGCTAAATAAACAAATGCACTTTTCTTGTAACGGGTGTTACACGTACGAGGCATGCTTTAAAAATTATTAAACATATCAAATAATGTGGCTGCCTAAAACTTTTCCTTTCTAACGGCGCGGCGGCGGAACGCGCAATGTCAATCTGACAATTATTTTCTTTTTTCGGTGTTGTAAAAGGGAACTGTACCTATAACAGTTTTTCCAAAAATATTGATGTTAGAGAGCAGTTTAGGCATGGTACTAAGTTCTACTAAGTTCCTATATTGTTTAATGCCAAAAATTTAATGAAATAAACATTTATTACTAGAAATATTGGTATAATTTCGTACTCGTAACACCCGTTACATTGAGCTGTAACACCCGTTACATTTTTAAATTTCCATGAAAAATCCTATGTGTATTTTTGTTTTAATATGAATAGTCTATAATGTTTAGAATTTATTTAGAAATGCGTTTACATTTTTCCCCCTTCAAAAACAAACACAATTCGCAGACTTTTGCTTTTGTTGCGGGTAATCCGGAAAGCATAGGCAAAATCGTGTAACGCCCGTTACGCACATATATTGTTCCTAATTTCTTTACTGCTAGCTATTACTGTTAGTTTTAATACGGATGACGAAACTTAGACCTAGGTGGAGGGTGTTAAGCTAATAATAAGGATATGTTTCCTTTTTGCATCATTAATTAATCGTCAAGTAAAGACGTACGACCTGTAACACCCGTTACATGGAATGACCCTAGTACAACTACATAATATGCTATGCTATGTTGTACTTACTAAGTACAATATAGCATAGCTACAATGCACATCTATACCTGTCTTTTGTGTGCAACTCTAGGAGACAGCGCTTAAAGCTCATATTTTCCAAATAAAATTATGAGTTGATAGACAATTTGTTAATTTTCTTAATTGCTGTTATATTGTAATGTCAAAAACCCACTTATTTATATTTAAGTTAGCAACTGAAAACATAAAATGTGCTAAACTGAAAAATCATAGAAAATAAAATAACATTTGGCCGCTGAAGAAATAAATAACTTATGTATTTACAGGTCTAACTATTTAATCATCCTCATAAATGATAGTAATTTTATTTCTCTTTCATAGCAAATTTATATAAAATAAAGATAATGATAAAAATAAGTACCTACCTATGTTACATAAATAAGTGTTAAAAATATGAATTCAAGAAACTAAACATTGCTTATTTTCAATTCTGGAAGGGTTGTGTTGTGGCACTTCTTAATTGAGAATATTGGCTTTGTTTAGTCTGAATTTGTCACAATATACTAATAATTTATGTAAACACAAAGGTATAAGTAGGTAAGTACAAGAAATTAACAACCAGAAATAAAGAACTGCAAAATGGTATCATCATGCATTTATTAACCAAGTTGTTATTGTCACAAGTTCACAACACATATTTTAAGACATTATTACGGTATACTTTGTACTGTTTATCTTTTAAAGGTTCTGTTGAATGATTTTCTCTGTAATTATCATGTTATAAACAATGTTCTTGTCTTGGAGTAGCCGTCCATTCCATCATGTCAATATTAAACTTATAAGGAACATTCGGTCTGCTTTTCTTTAAATCTTGATAAATATCTGCAACCTTGCTCTGATAATGAGCCTTACGGGTAGTATCATAAGAGGAAATGAAGAACATTAACCACAAAATACCCAACCAAACAATAACTTCTACAAAATTTTGCCATGACGGGGTCATTTGTCAAATTGTTCACGTAATTAGCGCACACAAATCGAAGAGAAACCATAGTTGACCCTCAAAGATATGCCTTTTTCGTTATATTTTATTAATTTTGTGTTATTTACTTAATTCAAAAAGTAAAGTTAAGGGTGGTATTCCACTTATCAAATATTTGATCCAAGAAATTGGACGAGGACAACTTCGAATGGTTTCATTGATAAATTCTTTGATGAAATGCATATTGGACAAAGATATTTCATAAGTGGAATACTGTAGAAAGGCTTGTCATTTGCGTTTGGTTATTAATTGATACGTACTATGCGATTATTATAAGAATAGGACGGGTTGTTGACAAACTTCACTCTGAAAAGGTACAGTTCGCAAGAAAGTGCAAAACAAAATGAAAATAGTTTTTTTTTATTTTGGCAGAAGGTGGTTTGGGTATTGCCACTTTCAAAACAAAGTTTTTTATTTTTTAAATTTACATAGGTACTTCCCTTTTTTTTTGTACTCAACTTTACTGCTCATGCCCTTCCTTATGCCGCCGCCGGCGCCAGACATAGCACAAACATTTGAACAAATGTTTGGACACATGTGGTATTTGAGTATTTGTTCAAAGCTTTGATAAAATACTAGAACATATTTCTACAGTACTTTGCAATGTCAGAAGAAAAAGTCTTCAGTCAGAGGTGGAATAGCAATAATAGCATTAGCAAGCATAATGTGTTGTGTTTTGATTTACAATTGGCGGATTCACGAAAGGCGCCTCCCCGAGTGACTCGATTGAATGGTTCCCCGTGATACCAATACCCGGCGCACCCTGGTAACAGCTAGATTCTGCCGAATCTAACTTCAATCAACGTGCAGACTCTAGCTGGCCAATCCTTTTACCATGATAGATCAAAACAATTTTTCACGAGACCCCCAATTTACCAATTTTATTGTAAAGTTGATTATTAAATTATTTTCATAACTTAAATTCCTGTTTTATTTAAATTCTTAAACCAGTAAATAATCAAAATTCAATTTATTCTGTGTTATTGAAGCATCAGAACATTGTATGAAAAAAATGGTTTCAGTTAAATATGACAAAATTTTAATTTAATTGAGATTCAAATTACCTGATCATTTTCGTAAAAGCATACTTTCATGAGTCCTATACTTTCCGAAAAAATCAAGTTAATGATTTGTATAATTATTATCTGCAAATTATTCATATGTTTTGGTTTGCACGAACATTATTATTTATCGTATCTAAGCTATGACATGATCAGCCCCCTACCTGATTAACGATAAATTTATTTTTTTGCACACCATACTGAAGTGAAGTGAAGTTAGTTTGACAGCACTTTGACAGCTTGACGTCACAACATGGCGGATTCCCTATCCTATTCTTATATTAATCGCATAGTACATTATTTATTTTAGGAATACTTGTTTTTAATACTATGAAGAACTAAATTAATTGTTTTTATCGACTTTGTCCGTTGTCATTTAAAATATAAATAATAAGAGTAAAAAATGCAGAGAAATAATAATATTTTGTTAAATATTGGTATTTATTTGATATGATGCAACAAGACGCGACTATCATTCACTCGCGAAATCCAGATCCGGAAAAACAGTTAGCCGGTAGCTCCAATTGAAGCCCATATTATGGGTCTGGGCTTGAAATCAGAAATATGGATCTGAACTTCATATTTTTAGCCGGTAGACCCCCAGGTCGTAATGGAATAGAGTGAGATAAACTGACCTCGTTCTGACTATCTCATTAGGACCGTTTTTTAGCAGCAGTGCACCTTCCTGTTGTACGTAGTACTTATAAATTCCTTGATTTACCTAAATCTTTAAATTTACCTATTTCGTTTCTGTTCCTCACAGTAGTACTTATTTAGGCCGTGTTCCGTTTTGAGTCAATAGTACTGGTGGCCTACCACAAGCTCCTATAGCAGTTATTTTTAAGTTGAGAGAGTGAGACGCCGCTATACGGCGTGTAGAGCGGCGTCTCACTCTCTCAACTTAAAAATAACTGCTATAAGAGCTTGTAGTAGGCCACCTGTTGGCGCTGTGAGCGCTAAAAGCTGTTCCGATTTGATTATCGCGCTGACAGCACTGTTGACGCGATTTCAATTCGGAACGGCTATTTGCACGCATCGCGAGCGAGCGTTGTTTTGATTTGAATTTGTAAGTAAATAATCACCGGTTTAGTATACGTTTTATTGGACAGCGATGATGATAGTGATCCGTGCTTAAATTTAGAGTAATGTCTCTACCCGTCGTCTCATCTTTAATAGGCACTATCATTTTTCTGGCTTTCTGCTTCGGGATAAACAAATAAAATACCTAAGTAAAACCTAAAACGCAGAGATTACTCAAACAAAACCACAACAAACAATGACGTTTGACAACAAAACGTCAAATATGACAGCCCGCTCACAGTGCTAACGCTTGAGAACATAGAGTGTGTGTCAGATAACTCTGCGCGTCGCGTGACTGGCGCGTTTTTGGCGCTAGTTACAGTACATTTTTTTGTTCTAATATTATAGAAAAGATTAGTATTCGATTTTTACCGCGCGCAGACTTATCTGACGAGCACTCTAGATGTATTATTACATCTATGCTTGAGAACGATATCACCGTGATCGCAAAATGGCGGCGGTAGTGACGTCATCCGTGACGTAATTACTGCTTTCGTTGTCGCGCTCACAACAAATCGGAACGATGTGTGAGCGCGATATCAGTGATATTATCGCTGTTGGCGCAAAACGGAACGTAGCCTTAATATATTATTCGTGTCGTGTCCTATTTCACAAATTATATAGACTAGTTGAGTTATATTATTCTATGGACTAGTTCATGGACGGAACCACGACGGAACGCACGCCAGGCGTGACATGACAGCTGATGATTTTGACGTTTTGTAAAACAAAAATAGATTTCTACATTTTTTAATTACGCCACGACATTAATAAAAACCTGGTAAATTGAATAATATATATGTACTTTCGTCATTAATATTATTATTATAGCTCAATCAATCTTAACATCTTATTTGACCGATACAATGCTACGTTTTAGACCCGTAAGTATTTGTATTTTTCTACAAACGTTTTCCTTGTTCTCCACATCTGCATCGGTTCGGCAATTTTTTACAGTTTGCCTATTTTACTTCAGGCTTTGAATATGGTCCAAAAGTTGAGAAATGTGGCCTACATGAGTGGAACATCCGATACTGTAGACACCACATATATGGAAATACCATTGTATAATGTTGAGAAACCCCAGCCTTTAGAAATTCGTAAAGCTAGGTAAGTTAACAATGAATTACTCTATATCCTGACTTCCAACATAAAAAAAATAATTATAGCTACCTACTGCTTTCATATTATTTTAATTTAAGTAGGTAGGTACTCTATGGCTACTGCACATATCGATAATTATATTTGTGTAGGTAACTTTGAACATTAGTACTTACTTATTTGCTTTATTTATTTCAATAACAGATCATTATTATTTGTTTTTAGGCTTCATTACCAGTCACGAAAGAGAGGAATGCTTGAAAATGATCTTTTGCTTAGCACTTTTGCTAAAAAGCACCTGGATGGCTTCGATGAACAACAGACTATGATGTATGACCGACTCATTAACTCCCCCAGCAATGATTGGGACCTATTCCATTGGATTGTTGAAAAGTCACCTACACCAAAGGAATTTGATAATGAAATCATGGATATGTTAAAGAAACATGCTAAAAATGAGACCCGAGAATCATTACGACAACCTAATTTATTTTGATTAAGTACAAAATATTACATAATGTTAAAATATTGTAGGAAAATTCTAGTATTATAATTTAAAAGAAACATTTTGACTATGAAAGTCATACCAAGTTAAGTTATGCCATTAAAATTATGTAGAACACATTGATATTTGTTTTCTTCTAGTCTAGATAACTAATTTAGATTCAATCTTTTAAACCACTTCATCATCATCATGTCAGCCGAATGACGCCCACTGCTGGGCATAGGCCTCCCCCAAGGATCTCCACAACGATCGGTCCTGCGCTGCCCGCATCCAGCGGCTTCCCGCAACCTTGACCAGATCGTCGGCCCACCTTGTAGGGGGCCTGCCCACGGAACGTCGTCCGGCACGCGGTCGCCATTCGAGAACCTTTCCGCCCCAACGGCCATCGGTTCTCCGCGCCGTTCTGTGTCCCGCCCACTGCCACTTCAATGATGCAATCCTTCAAGCGATGTCGGTTGTTTTAGTTCTCCTGTGGATCTCATCATTTCTGATTCGATCAAGCAGGGAAATACCAAGCATCGCTCTCTCCATTGCTCGCTGGGTGACTATGAGCCTTCTTATGAGACCCATAGTAAAAGACCACGTCTCACTTCCATAGGTCATTACTGGCAACACACACTGGTCAAAGACTTTCGTCTTGAGACATTGAGGTATTTCGGACGCGAATATATGCCGGAGCTTCCCAAACGCTGCCCATCCGAGCTGGATTCGACGAGAGATCTCTTTCTCAAAGTTGGACTTACCTAATTGGATTGTCTGTCCCAGGTAGACATAGTGGTCAACAACTTCGAGTGTAATGTTCCCAACTGTGCACCACGCACATGCTTTTTTATAGATATTTATACTTTTTATACTGTTATTGTTTATTGCTAAGTTTGTCTATAGTTCTATTTTGATATGACATTGTATTTTCGTTATTCTGTTTTTTATTATTATATGTCAGTTGCACCAGAACCAGCGTTCGTTTCACTTGTATGTAGCTTCTAAAACAGTCCACTAAGCTAGGTAGTGAATATTTGGTCGTTCAGAGCCAGTGAAAGTAAGATGGTGCAAACTAGGAGCCAGAAAGGTACAGAGGTCCCTGCTCAAGAAAGGGAACCTGGGGTAAGTGACCCATCAGGTGCCGTCGGTACGTCGTCGCCAGGTGCCGTCGGTACGTCGCTGCCGCCACAACCATCCGGCTCCCGCTCTAGCCGTACCTCTGCGACGGTTAGAGCGAAAATTCTCGCCGCCGAGGCGGAACATGCGCGCCAGTTAGCGGATATAAGAAGAGAGGTGCTCGAGTCGGCGCATCGGGCGAACATCGCCGCGATTGAAGCCGAAGACAGTAGTCGAGGTAGTTGTAGTCGGTATAGTATTAGTCACAAGGACTATCCAGTTCACAGCTGGCTCGCCGACGTACATCGGGCGGCCGCTCCCGCGATCCCCGAGTGCAGCCACCTTCCTACGGGCCACAGGGAAGATTTCGTGCCAGTGCCGACCATAGCGGGTAGAGCAGCCGACGCTGCCTCCGCTCAACCGGCAGCACAAGCGCCAGGAACAGCGGTGGTAGCCCAGCGAGCAGCCCCCGTTCCGGCCGGTGCCAGCACGAACCCACCAGCACCCGCCGACTCAGACCTCTTTCCGCGACTAGTAGCATGTTTAGAGAAAATTTGTGTTGTAAATAAACGAAGTAGTAATATTAGTTTACCATTTTTCGATGGTAAGTCGCCTACCGACTACCTTAGTTTTAAGCGTGCCTTTTACGACACAGAAGCGTCGTACACAGACGCTGAGAATCTAGCGCGTCTCAGCTACTCGCTGCGCGGAGGAGCGCGCGAGGCCGTGCACGCCTTGCTCATGTCAGCGCGCATGCCCGCTGACGTACTGAGCGTGCTGGACATGAAATATGGGCGCGCTGAACTCATAGTAATGCAAGAGATTGCTGCCATGCGCTCCTTGCCAAAATTGAACGCGGACGGTAAGGACATCGTAAATTTTGCGTGTCGTGTCCGCAATTGTGTAGAAGTCGTTCGGCTGCTAGACCGCTCGGACTACATCCGATCGCCCGAGCTATTTAGTAGCATGGTGTCTAAGCTCCCTACACATTTGCGGTCACGATGGCACGATTTCGCGGCCTCTCAAGAGGGGTTGGGAGAGGAACGCCTTGTCTCATTTTCAAACTTCCTGGCTCGCGAGGCAGACTTGCAGCTCAAATACGGAGCAATCGAACCCGGGACTTATGGTCAATGTTTCGACATGCAGCGTGACAGGGGCAGGGTAATCGAACCTGGGACCTCGAGGCACAATGTGCACCGAGTGCACACAGTCCAGGGAAATTATTCGCAGCATACACAAAATTCAAAATTAATTAATTGTTTATATTGCAATAAAAGTCATTGTTTGGCAGATTGTATTCTTTTTAAGGAATTGTCACTTCAAGACAGATGGCAATTTATAAAAAAGAATAAAATATGTCATCGATGTTTGAAAAAAGGTTGGCACAGAATTAATTATTGTTCAGCAAAAACTCTTTGCAATCGAAATGGTTGTAAATATCGACACCACATTTTATTGCACGATTCTGATTCACAACTTGCTTGTGCCCATGTTGATATTGCCGAAGTGAAAAGCAATAGTGTTACCTCGAGTGCTACCGAACGAGTGGAGGAGGCAAATAACCCGCAGGTCACAGTCGCTCACGCTGCTGCCGTGGCCGTAGGCTCGCAGCTGTCACCTGCGCGCTCTTTGCCTCTACTTAAAATAGTTGCAGTCACCGTGTCGGGTCCTTTAGGCAGTGTGGACACATACGCTTTGTTGGACGACGGGTCCACATCCACATTTATAGAGTCTGACGTTTCGGCGCGAATTGGTGTCAGTGGACCGAAAGCTACCATCAGACTGGATTGTGTAGGCGGTCTGTCGAAGGACACTTCGGTTCAATATGTTGATTTTAACATCAAGGGCCGTTATGAGACGGACTCCTTTCGCGTCCAGAAAGCGCGTTCGATCGATCATTTAGGTATTAAGGCACAGTCAGTGAGAAAAGATTTCGTTTCTAAGCTAGCGTATTTATCTGATTTAGTCGATGTGTTGCCATACCACAATGCAAAGCCAACGATCATTTTAGGTATTGACAACTGGCATCTGACAGTTGCCAAGAAAACTCGAACGGGCACTCCGTCGCAACCGGTAGCGATCGAAACTGCTTTAGGTTGGGTGTTATTCGGTTTCACTTCGAGTAAGACCCGCCCGGTCGAGTTTGTAAACCAAACTTCTGTTTTTGATTTTAAATTCGATGTAACCTCTTTAGAAACTCTAGTTAAAGAACAATATAGGTTAGAGGCAATTGGAATCACAAAGCGGGAGATTCGCAGTGCCAGCGACGAACACGCGTTGCAAATTCTTAGAGACACGACTCGCAGGCTAAATTCTGAACGTTTCGAAGTGGGTCTACTGTGGCGTCAGGATATACCACGAATTCCTAACAGTTATCCTTTAGCAATGTCGAGATTTTTGAGTCTTGAGAAGAAAATGAATAAAGACAGGTCTTACGCAGCTTTATATCGTAAAAACGTGCAAGCTATGTTTGATAAAGGTTACGCAGAGTTGTGCAAGGATACTTCAGAACAAGCAGTATGTTGGTATCTCCCTCATTTTGGAGTAACCCACCCTCAAAAACCAGGCAAACTCCGCGTGGTTCACGATGCAGCGGCGAAATGTCAAGGCGTCAGTCTCAATTCTCTGCTCTTGCCGGGGCCTGACCTTCTGCAGCCTCTTTTAGGAGTTCTTTTCCGTTTTAGGGAAAATATTGTGGCTTTAAATGCTGACATTCGGGAAATGTTCCCACAGATAAAGATCAGACCTTCAGACTGCGATGCCCAACGATTTCTCTGGCGTGATAAGCCTGATGAACCGATTAGAACGTATCGTATGTCGTCAATGATGTTCGGCGCTGCATCGAGTCCATGTTCTGCTCTCTATGTTAAAAATGTAAATGCGGAAGAATTTCGAGACCGTTACCCAGATGCAGCAGACGCCATTTTACACGATCATTATATGGATGATTATATCGGAAGCGTCGATTCGATTGGGAAGGCGCGGTTGCTCGCTGCCGATATAGTTTCAGTTCATAGACAAGCCGGGTTTGAAATGCGAAGCTGGGTCTCTAATGAACCATCCGCGTTGTCCCTAGTACCTAAAGATTTGTTGCTCAATCCTGCGGTAGAAGAAATCCCATTAGGAGACTTTCCAACATCTGTTCGTACCTTAGGCCTAATTTGGCAGCCTTTGGAAGACATGATTTCGTTCAATCAGCCAACTACTGACAGTCAAGTGCCAACGGGGAATTTGACAAAGCGTTTAGTCTTGTCGTAAGTGATGAGAGTTGACGACCCACTTGGCATCCTTGCGCCGATTGTAGTACCTGGAAAATTTTGCGGCGAACCATAAGATTGAGTGGAAGTTCATTCCGCCGGCTGCTCCTTTTATGGGAGGTGCTTGGGAGCGCATGGTGAAGAGCGTAAAGACGGCGCTACGGGCCACGCTCAGGGAGCGAACACCGACCGACGAGGTACTCGCCACACTTCTTGCCGAGGCCGAAGCGCTGGTGAACAGCAGGCCACTCACCCACGTCCCCTGTGAACCGGACGCAGAAGAAGCCCTCACACCATTCCACTTTATAATTGGCTCCGCTCCGGGTTCGTCTTTCCCAGCAACGCTTAGTGAAAGTGACTTGGCCAGTCGTAGCTCTTGGAAGAAAGCCCTGCGCCTTGCGGATCACTTCTGGCAGCGGTGGCTTAAGGAATATCTTCCCCAGCTGAAGCCTCGTCTGCAGGAGAGAGAAGCCACCGGGAATGTCAAGGCTGGTGACCTCGTCTTGATCGTTGATGGGAATCTCCCAAGAGGCACCTGGCCCAGAGGCAGAGTAACGGCTACGTTTCCAGGACGAGATGGAATTGTCCGGGTTGCGGACGTCTGTACCTCCGCCGGCGTGTTAAGGCGCCCAGTAAAGAAACTCGTTCTCCTGCTTTGAGAGGGGCAGAATGTGCACCACGCACATGCTTTTTTATAGATATTTATACTTTTTATACTGTTATTGTTTATTGCTAAGTTTGTCTATAGTTCTATTTTGATATGACATTGTATTTTCGTTATTCTGTTTTTTATTATTATATGTCAGTTGCACCAGAACCAGCGTTCGTTTCACTTGTATGTAGCTTCTAAAACAGTCCACTAAGCTAGGTAGTGAATACCAACATTAACTGGAGCGGGTGCAACATGGGCATTGAACATGATTTTCGTCTTGTCCATGTTCATCTTAAGACCCACTCTTTGCGAAGCATTACCGAGATCTTCGAGCATTGTGTTCAGGTTAGTAATCTGTGGTTCATGTCTTCCAAGGTCTCAGCCATAAGAACTACATCATCGGCAAACCGTAGGTGTGTTAGGTACTCGCCATTAATGTTGATGCCGCATCCTTTCCAATCCAGCAGCTTAAAAATATCCTCCAACGCAGCTGTGAACAGTTTGGGAGAGATGACATCTCCCTGTCTCACACCTCGCTGTAGTTGGATAGGATTAGAGCTCTGGTTCAGTAATCCGACCGACATGGTGGCGTTTTGGTATAAGTACCTCAGCACCTTGATGTACCTGTAGTCTATTTGGCACCTCTGGAGAGACTGCAGCACCGCCCAAGTCTCAATCGAATCAAAGGCTTTCTCATAGTCCACGAACGCCAAGCAAAGTGGCAAGTTATACTCTTCGGTCTTCTGTATAACTTGCCGCAGCGTATGAATGTGGTCTATGGTACTGTAGCCTTTTCGGAACCCGGCTTGTTCGGGAGGTTGGAAGTCGTCGAACCTGCGAGCGAGACGATTCGTAATGACTCTCGAAAACAACTTATAGATATGGCTCAGAAGCGAGATGGGTCTATAGTTCTTCAAGAGAGTTTTATCACCCTTCTTGAAAAACAGCATCACATCGCTTCTGCCCCATGCCTTTGACGTTTTGCCCTCAAGGATGACTGAATTGAAAAGCTTCTGGAGGACTTTAAGTATCGGCTTACCGCCCGCTCTCAGAAGCTCTGTTGTGATTCCGTCATCGCCCGCCGCCTTGTTGTTTTTAAGCTGCTTGAGAGCCATTCTAATCTCGTACAGGCTGACGTCCGGGATATCTTCTGTATAGTGTCGGGTAAGCTTGGCTCTAGGGTCTTTAGCTTTGCTTTCAACAGATGTTTGCGTGGAATACAGCTGTCCATAGAAACTCTCAATCTCCCTCAGGATTTCAGGTGTTGACGAAACGATGCTACCTTCGTCAGTTTTCAGCCTCGTCAATTGACTTTGCCCGATAGACAGATCTCTCGCGAACACTTTGGAGCCTTTGTTCCGCTCAATGGCTTCTTTAATACGCTCGGTATTAAATTGGCAAAGGTCGCGCGTCAAAGACTTAGATATCTGTCTATTGAGCTTCCGATAACGATAGGCATCCGCTGAGTTCTGCAGCTTCATTTCGTGTCTCTGATCCATGAGTAGAGTCTGACTGGAGAGTTTCTTCAATTTGGGACGGCGGGTTTTATAGTACTTAGACCCTACCGTGCGGACAGTATCCACCACCATGTTGTATAGATCGTCCACGTCTATGCTGTTCTCAAGGGCTTCGAAGCGGTTTTGAAGCTCGAGCTGAAAGCACTCGGGGTTTTGAATTTGAGCTGGTATTGGTCGGAGCGTGGATTTTATCAGTCGTGATCTTTCGAGCTTGACATCGATATTCAATGTGCCTCTCACCATACGGTGATCGCTTCCTGTCTTAGCAGCGTTGATCACACTGACATCATTGAATATGTGCTTCTTCGTCGACATGATAAAATCGATCTCGTTTTTGACTTTACCGTCCGGACTGATCCAGGTCCATTTGCGGCTTACGGGCTTCCTAAAGAAGGAGTTCATCATATAGAGGTTCTCCCTCTCCATGAAGTCTGCCAGCATCTGGCCTCTATCGTTCCGTTGCCCAAATCCAAATTGCCCCTCTCTCAGCTCATCACCGCAACGTTGCCCCAACTTTGCATTGAAATCCCCCATCACAACCGTGTAGTGGGTTTTATAGCTAGAAGCTTTTTAATTCAGTCATCCTCGAGGGCAAAACGCCAAAGGCATGGGGCAGAAGCGATGTGATGCTGTTTTTCAAGAAAGGTGATAAAACTCTCTCCAGAGGTGCCAAATACACTACAGGTACATCGAGATGCTGAGGTACTTATATCAAAACGCCTCCATATCAGTGTGATTACAGAACCAGAGCTATAATCCTATCCAACTACAGCGAGGTGTGAGACAGTGAGCCGTCATCTCTCCGAAACTGTTCACAGCTGCGTTGAAGGATATTGTAAGTTTCTGGACTGGAAAGGATGCGGCATCAACATCAATGCCAAGTGCCTAACACCTACGGTTTGCCGATGATGTAGGTAGTTCTCATGGCCCAGACTTTGGAAGACCTAAAAACAATGCTCGAAGATCTCAGTAATGCTTCTCAAAGAGTGGGTCTTAAGATAAACATTGATAAGACGAAAATCATGTCCAATGCCCATGTTGCACCTGCTCCAGTTAATGTTGGGAACAGTGCCTCTAATAGAGGTCAGTGTATCTATCGCGACTGGTTTCTTTGGTTCGATTGGCGCCGCCGCCCGCGCTGTCCCGTGGCCAGGCCGTTAGTTGGAAAAAAATTACCAAGTATCCCTACCAGAGGGGATATATCGGTAGGGCCTTAGATTAATAACTCTTCGCTAAGGGTAGGGATATGTGGAATAGGGGAAAAGCGTTATATCTCCCGTATCTTGCTGCGTGGTTAGGTACCTTGTTGACTTCCTGATGCTTGATTCAACTCCAGTCCAGTGTCGAGCTTGCATACCTATCTTCGATGTTCTTTTTCGCTTTCACTTTTTTGTTTGTTATGAATTTTGTATACTTACCTAAGGATTCGAGCTCCAATACGAAGTGAATGTGAAGTGATGGCGGATTATCGTTACAGATTCGCATCCCAGATCTTGGTTCCATGTCAAAGTAAAAATATCTGGCATGTTGCCAATACCTGATAATAATATCATTTCGTAACGCCTAAATATATTTCTAGAGCAACCATGTATAGTAATTGGAGAAACGATTTTTAGTTTTATTACCGTTTTTTTTTACCTTGCCTTTGGTTGCAAGGTAATGCCCCAATAATGCACATCACATAGGAACTCAAGGTATTTGTAGGTAAGTAGTTAATCAGTTGTATCAGAAATTACGATAATTGATTAGGGAAACTAAAATCGTAGTAACTACTTACCTAAACCAAAGTTTGTTTGATTTCTGTTTGTAAAGGGTCCCAACCCTTTAATGAGTGATGTTGATGGCGGATCATCTTCGCAAGTTAATAAGAAATAAAATGAAAAATCGTTTATTTTCTCATCACACAAAGGAAACAGTCTTAAAATATAATAATATGTTTGATTATAGGCAAGATTTCGTCCTGTGTCGTGTGAGAGACTGGTGCCTACAATGGGCCTCCAAAGAAAGCCGATTACATAGGTCACCAGGCCTCCCCCGCAACATGATAAGCTTAGCTGTTAGAAAAACCTGTAGCGTTTTAAATATCTACTAACATGAGGTATGTGTACCTACAATTTAAAACAATTCTTAACATTGTGATCAAATTTTTGTTAACAAATGTTGCCTTATGTTTGTGAACTTCTAGCAGCAGCAGTGTGGGAGTACTATGTGGTACTATACTAATTAAAAAAGCAAAGAGCCTAAAATTGACGACCGATTTGGCGCAGGGGTAGGCTACCCACCTTCTGCGCCAGTGGTCTCGGGTTCGATTCCCGAACAAGACAAATATTTGTGTGCATGAACATGTCTATTTGTCTTGGTCTGGGTGTTTACTATGTATATTAAGTATGTATTTACAAACAAAAAGTATTTAAGTATATATTTAACCGTTATCAAGTTTTCCATGGTACAGTTTCTTAATGAAATTAACATGGGCTTAGATAATTGGTGTGAATGTAAGAAGTTATTTATTATTATTGAACCCTGGGGTACACCCATAATAATGGGGACTCCTCCAGCAGCAGTATTATTTACAACAACTTTCTATTTTTTATTAGAGAACTGTGATTGCAAATCGCATTGATTAAGGTATTACCCCACAACTGACGATCTGGTGAACTGTGAAGGTCGCGGGAAGCCGCTGGATGTGGGCACAGAACCAATCGTTGTGAAGATCGTTGGGGAAGGCCTTTGCTTAGCAGTCGGCGTAGTTCGACTGATGATGATGACGATGAATTGATTTATTATTTCTTGCCGGTTCTTCTCGTTACAAGGTCTCCTGCCGTAGGATTTGCGAACCGATGGCGTAGCTTCATTGACGTTCATAAGTGTACCAAACCCTTAATTGAATAAACGAAATTGAATTTTGTTTTTTTTTTTCAAATTTTAAAGATAATGTTCCAACTTCTTTAACCCAGAACCAGAATACGCCATTTGTATAGGGCTCGTAGCCGAATGGCAAAAAACGGATCCCTTATAGATTTGTCATGTCTGTCTGTCTGTCCGTCCGTCAGTATGTCACAGCCACTTTGTTCCAAAATTATTCAGACTACCTACACACTTAAAACCTATAGGTATATACGTGTGTAGCGTCTATAGATACGTCTTTAAAAATAATATAAAAGTTGCTTAAAAATAAGAGAGTGAAAAATCTAACAGAAATATATGCTGTAGACCTCACTAAACACTTTTAACGAAAATTGGTTCCAACGAGATAAAGTCAGCATTTCAGAGATATAAGTAAGTATACACATTTTCAAAAACCGCAAATATAACTTTCACCTTCATACAAACACTATGGTAAACAAAGTTATTTTTCGCTGGCGAAAAATGGTAGTGGAATTTTGGCTAGGTGTAGTAGTTGGTACGTTAGAGGGTACGCAACCCTTCATGGGCGAGTTCGACTTGCACTTGGGCGATTTTTTTATAGCGAGGGAATAGTAGATTGTATTACAAGGGAACAATAGTTATTTGTTATACAAGAGAGCAAAATCATTTTTCGCTGCGAGTGCTGAATTTAAATCACGAACTAGCGAAGTAGTCTAAAATTGAATCACGAGCGTAGCGAGTGATTCAAATATAGACTACTGAGCACAGTGAGTGATTTAAAGGCACGAGACATCAGAAAATTTTGCTCTCGTGTTAAACATACAACTTTTCACCTCTACCAGCGAGAAAAGTGTTACAGGTCAGAAAAACAACATTGAAGGCAACATTTAACAATAAAGAAAACATCAAAATTACAAAATTAATAATTAGGAGTAAAATTGGTGCAATTATGCAAGTTGAAGTTAACTGTTTGCATTGCGTTCAAAAACTGCACTGCATGCAATGACGTATGTAATTTTTATGAAAACCAAACATGATATTAATAAGTGATATAATGTTCACTTCATATTATTTATTTTAAATTTTGCGTGTTTAATAAAAAGCAATAGTAGTACAATCGTATTTATATAATTTGTTAATAGAATTTATAAATTTTTCTTATTTTATATTTATATCATGCATGCGACCTCATTTCGTCCATACTCTTTATTTCGAACCTTTGGTATCCGTGTATTAATTTTTTAAGCTTTATATTTCATGTCCATCGACATAAAGCTATCTATCTATCCTTTTTGCTCATATTAATTTTAAAAGTCTCATCCTTGTCACTCTATTTCTTTTTTCTTAATTATTTCAAAAGTTGGTGTAAGAAATTAAAAAAGCACTTTGCCTCACGCTCGCAGCAAAAATCGATTTTGCTGCGAGTTTTTAGGCGCCAAAAGCGCCCTTTTCGAGCTGGAGAGGTGAAAAATAATATATTTACGGCGAGGGTGCTATTTTGAATCCAGAGCGCAGTGAAGGATTCTAGAGTAGAATCTCGAGCGCAGCGAGGGATTCTAAAGTAGAATCCTGAACGCAGCGAGGGATTCAAAATACGCCGCCCGAGGTAAAAATAATTTTGCGGCCGAGTAATACACTCTGCTTTTCATCCCCCTCTATAAGAAAAGCAATAAAGACAACTCAAATTACTACCTACCTTTCTTTGGCGTTCGGATACATTATAGCGCTAGTCGGGCAAGAAAAAAAAATTGAAGTTTTGAAATAAAAAAAATCCCATCCCATCGGAGCTGGTTGTGAGACGGGTCGATTTTTTCTAAATACTTACTTCATTTTCCATTTTTCAATAAAAAAGAAAATTGGAAAAAAATATGTCCATTGGATTCCTTATAATTATCTCCGGGGTATCGTAGGGGAGTTGAAAATTTTGTTAGATTTTAGCTACGATTCACCGTTTACGAGATATTCTCAATTTTATAAAATTCCTTTTTTGAAAATTTCCCGGTCCCGAAAAAGTTGCTGCACACCCTTTTGCTACACTCCAACCAATGCTTCTTAAATTATGTTCTAAATTCAAATCTCATCGTTTTGGACCCTGTTATGAAGCTGTTCAAAATTCAAATCTCATTTTCATCCCATCGATTCGAAAAGCGATGATTTTTTATCTAATAACAGGGTCCAAAACGACTCATTTTTCACCTCTTATGACAAGAGGGAATAAATGAGATTTGAATTTTGAACAGCTTCATAACAGGGTCCAAAACAATGAGATTTGAATTTAGAACATAATTAAAGAACCATTGGTTGGAGTTTGGAGTGTAGCAAAGGGTGTGCAGTACTTAAAAAAAAAAGCAACTGATTTTGTATGGGGCCGGGACTTTTTTCGGGACCGAGAAATTTTCAAAAACGGAATTTTATAAAATTGAGAAATTCTCGTAAACGGTGAGTCGTAGCTAAAATCTAACAAAATTTTCAACCCCCCTAAGGCCACCCCCGGAGATACTTATAAGAAATCTGATGGACATATATTTTTTTTATTTAATTTTTTTTTTATTTAAAAAAATCAAAAATTTTTTTTTGCCCGACTAGCGCTGTGATGTATCCGAACGACAAAGAAAGGTAGGTAGTTTGAGTTGTCTTTACTGCTTTTCTTATAGAGGGGGATGAAAAGCAGAGTGTATTACTCGGCCGCAAAATTATTTTCACCTCGGGTGGCGTATATTGAATCCCTCGCTGCGTTCAGGATTCTACTTTAGAATCCCTCGCTGCGCTCGAGATTCTACTCTAGAATCCTTCACTGCGCTCTGGATTCAAAATAGCGCCCTCGCCGTAAATATAATAGGTATTTACATATGAAATTGCCGTCTTTTTCTCACATGTTTATTGGTCTCTAATTTTTTAATTAATATCAATATATCAAAATTAATAGTCAGTTTCGAAAATAGAGTATGTCGTCATGTTAAACATCTAAGAAAAGAATAATTAAACACGCGTCTAAAATTTTTATAACTGCTTCAAAGTACCGCTCCTTGGTTGTCGTCAATTTGACAGCTTTGAACAGATATTTTTTTATTCTAAGACAGTTTATTAAATGAGATTAATAGGCAATAGTTAGATTAATTTTGTCTGATCATATCTCGAAAGTTTCGTTGAATTCGGAGTTCACATGTCCAAGAAATCCCCAAATATCTTTGTATGCTAATTCCAACTTCCTACAATTTCCCCATAGAAAACGGCAATTTCATAGGTAAAGACCTATTATTATTTTGCTCCCTTGTAATACAATCTACTATTATACCCTCTTGTCATAACAGGTAAACAATGAATCGTTTTGGACCCTGTTATTAGATAAACAATCATCGCTTTTCGAATCGATGGGATGAAAATGCAATTTGCTCATCTGAAATCCAATTTCATTAGATCTGGGAAAATGGCTTCAATACTAAAATAATAAAATAATACCCAAATACCCATCTCTTTTAAATTTTTGACAAAAGATATCGTAGGTAAGGTTAGCGTTGCTATCGCAAACAAATATCAAATTCCCAAAGGCGTCACAGTAAAAAAAACAAAATAGTTCGAAAAGCCCTGCTTCAAATCAACGCATAGCCGAATTAGGTACCCTACCGATTTATATCAATGATTGATGAAGAATGTTATTAAGACTTGCATAGATGAACAGCCACTAAATGCTCATAAATCTAGCTGCATAAATACCTAATAGATAACATCAGATGCTCTATTTACGACAATCCTACGACCTGGGTTTTTCCTTTAATTAGGGAAAGTCTTTCGGTAAAATAAAAATACTTTTCATGCATAAATTATGTTGAATTTCTAATGTGAATTTGTGTCGTGCGTAAATAAGCACTGATTCGCCACCGATATTAACATATTCATTTAAATGTGAATGAGGATGGATGCTCGGTGGTGACCCAATCAGACATTTCACTCGACCCCGCGCCGCGTCAGGAATCCACCCGCCTTGTGCGCAATTCTACACTAAATAAATATCACTCATATCATACGTAATCGTTATTTTGATTTAACTCCGTGTTATCAATATAATTTTATAATTTCTGTTGATTACAAATACGTCACAGGTCACACTAGGCCCACAATCTTATCGTCTACCGTTTAAATGTTTGTGCTTTACATCCAGTGAAGTCAGTTAACTCTTAGCAAGTTATGAAAGTACATCGTTTAATGAGCGTACAATTATTTAAATAAAACGTCGACATATCTTACTGGAATACAAGTGCAGTTCGATTGAATTATCTAATTTTGTGGTGTTTTAAAGATTTTGTGCAACTGAAAATGCCTTTACGTCGTAGCAAGGTAAGTTTTAGGCTTAAATAACGTTAGCTGCAAAGTGATGTATTACCATATGGGACTTTTTTATATTGTGCTGCCAGCTGTGGCTGTTACGAAGAAGTTCCAGTCTTCTATCTTCATCCAGATCCAGATTCTCACAGCCTACATATTTTTAATTAATTATACATTCTTCAGGAACGTAATTAACGGACACTTACAATTCTGGAAATTGCATCATCATATTGAAGTTGCTTTTAACATACCTACTGACATAAAAGTTTAAACAAGTGTTTGGACTAAGTCTAAGTAAATATTCGCAGTAAAAATAAGACGTCATGGTTTTATGGAGGCGTGGTTGAATTATACGCATTTATAAAAACATCTGTGGTTTTGGCTAGCGTAATACAAATTGAGTAACCAGTAAGGGTGGTGTCCGAAATGAACGATTAAGTACACAATTTTAGACAATCGTATAAATCGTATTAATTTTACGCACATTTCCAAAGTTCAAAACGCTTTCAAGTTTTGACCAGTCACTTACAGTCTGTAACCTATAACATAGCATAATATTATATATACTGTTCTGTAACTGTGATGTAGGTAGATGAGCGGCGATTCAACGCGCCAGCATATTTAAGGTTTTTTTTATAAGATTAGCTTAAGTATCTAGGTCAAAAATTAATAAATAGCTTATACCTATTTATTAATTTTTGACTTTATGGAACTAGTCTATCATGCCTACCCAACTTTCGGTAACATTTAAAGACTTAAATGAGAACTCCTACGGCCAGTAAATCCTGTAGTCTCCCGGTTCTACAGAGAAATAGAATAAGGATCCTCGAACGTATTGTTAAGGCGATACTCGGAAAAAATGTGCTGAAGCGAGATAGCAATGAGAAAATGACGCGCGCGGGAGCGAGACCGATTTTGCAGATTAGGCATAAAAAACACGAAATCACTTCGTATTAAAAAACTACAGCGATTTAAAGAAAATGCTTCTATACGATCCTCAATATTATTGGTGTCCACTAATTAAACCAATTTCCAATAGTATAAGTAACCCCATTTAAGAATAATCTTCACTTTTCGTATTTTTTAGAGGTCTTTTCGAAAATAAAAAGTGTCGAGGCAAAATCATAAAATCGTGTTTTTGAAACTGTACGATTCTAGATAAAGGTATGAAGAAATATATATCTTATTACCAGATTTTTAACAACTGTAACCGTCCTATACTTTTAAATAAAAAAGTCAATATTTTTCCGAGTAGCGCCTTAACCCTAGGTCCTGTGGGCTTGTGGTAACACATATTCACATATTTATATTTTTATTAAAGGTCCTCGTTAAATGGATATTTGAGAACCAACACAAGTTTCAAACGGTGCGATGCTGCAGTTCATCGTTACGGTACAAGGAGTTGGAGGAGACCAACGCGCCGCCCGAGCTGGTGGCGCCCGCGCCCGCGCACAAGCCCCGCCCACACATCACACCTGAGATATCGTTCAAGGTAATTGAACTAGATAAACAAACTATTTTTATTTAATTACCTGTAAATCATAGATTACGTACAGATACGTTACTATCCATTGTATAGCACCACAAAAATTTATCAATGAACCTAAAGTTAGTAAGATTTCTTGCGATTTGAAACTTGGAAAGTAAATGCGTTATGTACTTACGCATTTTCTTTCGCTTGCTTACTAAACTTTTCAGCTTAGCAGTAACAGTACTGGCTAATATGATAAAACTTGTTTACAAGTTTCATGAAATGTTTATTGAGAGATATCTAACCGCAACCGTATTCGTTTATCAACATGTATTTAAACTAAGATTATTCAAAGATAAATCTTTTAATACGGGCAGATAAAGTGCATTTCGCGCAATTAATAAACGTCATCGGAAATTCGGAATTGGAGGGTGTAACATAGAAACAAATAGCCTGATAACAGAAAGGACGCGTGATAAGAGCCGATGTTATTTTGGCGAATTCTTTGATGAAATTAAAATCACGCCATTTACACTTGATAAAATTCTGCTTTTTAGATACGTTTATGTATTTTAATTTTTGGTGATAACGTGTTTTCACACGTGTTTTCTGACCTGTGTACCTAACCTAAATGTGATAACAATAAGTACCTAAAGCTTTTAGTCATTGAAGTTTCTTCTAATTCAATGGACAACGTGTTTAATGCAATAGGGGATCGGACTGTTATTGATATGTAAATATTTAATAGTAACATTAAAAATATAACATTGAAGAATAACAAAAGTGAAAAAAATATTCAAAATTATGACTAATAATAATAAGCCAGTAATGAGCTGCTGAATTGTGAAAAACTGTGTCTCTAGCTATCTCTCTCTAAAACGAAATTTTATATAGCGGGAGTATGGCGCTAAGCACATCTGACGTCATCGTCTAATAAGGAAGTTTGATGAGCTATATCTCCGAAAATATGGAAAATATTTGAAAATAAATACTTACCTGTGTCGTGTTTCTGATATTAATAAAACATTTTATACTTACAAATAAAAAAAACCAGTCCGATCCCCTATTATACAGAAGATCCTCTTAGTTAAATATATGCTTTTAGCATTGAGCTGCTAGGCCAGGGAACTTACTATGAGCTGTAAGAGCATTTTTTTTGTCAAAGTAAGATTGTGAAAGAGATGGGGCTATACGCTTATAGCACCATCTCTTTCACAATCTTACGGAGCTACGTAAACACCGCTGTGTTTACGTATTTAATCAATATCACTTTAATATTTCATTAATAAGTATAGGGCCTGGTTTCAAAAGTTCTACAAAAACTATAAAACTAGAATAAATTAATTAACTTGTAGGTAATAGCACATAAAACTGAATACGGGATCTCGTTATCTTCCTCCAGGGACCAAAATAACTATTTGACCGCATATCCTCCTGACTTTTCAATGTCAACTTTTTATCAGTACCCATTGTTATTTTATATTTAGGTATGTATTTAACAAATTCATGCTAAACTAATCCATCAAGGTTTTTAATCATTTGAGCTTAATTATTAATTCAGTTATCAATTTATATAATGCCTGAGAGGAATTAAAATAACATGGATCAAAACTGTGGTAAGATTTAATTTGGGTTTTGAGAAGGTTTTCCATTCAAATAACTATATGAATAAGGGGATTAGCTATCTTAAAAAAATATATACAGAAAACTATAGGTGTACGTTTTCTATAACTAAGTATCTAATATTTTTTCCTCTTTATTTAGTTGCATAACTTCTAATGTTTCTCATTGATAGTTAAATTGTTACGTTAATATGGAAAAGTTTAGTTATTTGGGTAATGTATCATGCATGCTACTATCGGTTCTCCGCTTGATAGAATGGTATTTATTCACTGCCTCTCTTTAAGTATAATAATATCGAAACCGAATTAATATTTTTTTGTGAAGTCAGTGGTATGCAATCTTTTGCCATAGCGGTTAGGTGTAGGTTCTAGGTTACGACTAGCTAGCCTTGGCCTGGTGTCGGCCAACTACCTATCCCTTGCCGCACCCAGCCCTCCCGTCAAGCCGGAATAGTAGGCTCGTTAGGCGGTTAGACAGGTTAAATTTTCAAATTACGTCTCATATTATTTAATATTGTATCATAATGTATAATTTAGTGTTAGTTCAGCAAAGTTTAAATCGAGGCTATGTGCCCTTTTAGGGCATAGGTAACTTTTTACGTACTGTACCTAGAGTGACCGAATGCCTTAAACGATCATATGCCTCAAAGTCGATGCAAAATGAATAGGTATTACAGAAACATGTTTCTAATGAGTATATGTCGACGAAATATAGTTGGAAATATATTAATTTGCAAGCTCCTCATATCCCTATCTGCCCAACGTCATTGGTAGCGCACGTTTCGCCCGTGCTCCAGAAGCATGTCGATAAACACGTGAGTCACGTGACACATGACAGCAGCGGCAGTAAACATCCATTATTGCGTTCACAGCACGACGACCTGCGGGTCAGCCTGGCGGCGCCCTACCAGCTGCAGCCGAAGCCCGACGCCACCGACCTCGGCTTCGGCAAGTTCTTCACAGACCACATGCTCAAAATACACTACCACCGCGACTTAGGGGGTTGGCAGAAACCAGAAATAATGCCCTTTGAAAATTTGAGCCTACATCCGGCGGCGAAAGCTTTGCATTATGCAGTGCAGGTGAGCATTTTATGTTTCTATTCTTTCTAAATGAAAACTGAAATTGCTATAGAAACAGATTGTGAAGGAAAAACATGTGGTTATGATTATATTTACTTATTTAGTCCAAGTCTAACGTCAGAGTATTCATTTGTGCGTATTCTAGAATCTCAGAATTGGTTATTCTATACTATATTATACTTATTAACAATTTCGTCAATGAATAATATTAATATGCGTTTACGCTTGTTATTATCAAAGCTATATAAACATGAGGAGGCGTTATCTTGTTGTTTGTATCTTGAATAAACCGTATGATGTTTTGATAGGAAAATGACGCGATATTGTTATTTATTTTGTTACAGCTGTTTGAAGGCTTGAAGGCGTACAGGGGTAGGGATGACAAAATTCGGTTGTTCCGACCAGACTTGAATATGGAAAGAATGAATTTGGCGGCGCAGCGATCAGGGTTGCCGATGTTTGATGGGGATGAGTTGGTGAAGTGCATAACGCGACTAGTCCAGATCGACCAGGAGTGGGTACCTCACTCGGAGACGTCTACTCTCTATATTAGACCAACGTTAATAGGAGTCGAGGTGAGTGCTTTCTATCTGGCTAGAACCTGAAGACCTACTCTAATTTAACGAAAAACGAAACTTCTTTAGCCCCGCCGCTTTCACTCGATACTGTCATGCCCGGAGAGTGAGAGGGATGGGTACAACGAAGTTCCGTTTTTCGTTGAATTTGAGTAGGTCTGCAGATTCGATAACAATTTATAAATATTTCATCATATATTTTAAGCAAATATTAGTTCATTTTCTTTAATCTTTTGGACGCCACGGTCGGCTATAGCCGACAAATGAAAACGTGCCCAATACAAAAGTTTTCTTGTTGGCTGACGACGGTGGCGTCGTGACGTTCAAAAGGTTAAACAACATTTCGAAATAAAATTAAACGAAATCCCTAAATGTATGAAAATATAAATCGTTACACGTTCATGCGTGATTCGATTTAGTTTTATAAATGCTAACACAGATAACAATGAACGTTATATAATGTGTATTATGCTAATATTATAATAATCATAAATTTCGGGCGGGATACTGCTTTATCAGAAGATACGCTTTTCTGCTTCTCAAAATAATATTATCATTAACTAAAGTGTAAAGTGTGTTGACACGGTAATAAGATTAAACGTATCGGTCAAACAGTTGCAGATATATGAAACTTATTTATTTTTTTAGCCGACCTTCGGTATCCAGGCGCCGGATTCCGCGCTGTTGTTCGTAATACTGAGCCCAGTGAGCGCCTACTACAAGAAGAGCAGTGATGGCGCGGTGTCAATATACGCGGACCCTAACGTGGTTCGTGCCTTCCCTGGAGGTGTTGGAAATAGGAAAGTCGGCTCCAACTACGGTCCCACTATTGGTAAGTAATAAAAGTGTTTATTTAGTATATATGTTACTGTAAAAGCCCGAATTACGGTAAATCATAGAACTTACCGTTACCTACACCCTGGGATTTACCAATACAAGTTGGTAAATGTTAGATAATACTAAAAGAAGAATATTTATTTCGGACTTTTCCCATTAGCATTTGGTAAATTCTAGGATTTACCGATTAACCAACCAATAGGATTTACCAAGTAAATAGCGGTAAAAGTCCGAATTAAACGATGCCACAGAATACTAACGAAACGATGCTCACAGGATTTTTCGGGCTTTTACCATTGATAGGTGTTAAATCCTAGGTTTGACCAGTAAATCCTAGGATTTACCGCAGTTTGAATTTTACAGTAACATTATGTATGATCAAAGTTATATGAAGCGGAATAATGCTGCTCATCTCAAGTTCTCAACTTGTCACAAGTAGATTTCATTTTTATTTTATTTGCATATATTTCAAAATCCAAACTTCATATAATATAAAGCTTTGGTTTCCTAGGATAGCGGTGCCGTCATATAGCGGCCGTAATATTACGGACGCAAAAACACGGCCGTCTTTACGGTGACGACACGTGGAAAGTAACAGTTCCACGGCCGTAATAACACACCGTCTTTTTAAACAAACGTCAAACGAAAAGTATCCAGAAAATGGACGACCTTGATGATGAACGAGGAAAATAGTCGTATGGCGGAAAACGATTTATTAAAATCTCGTGGCACCGAAGGTTCATGGTTACGTACGAAATCTATTAAAATTTCGTCGTCCTCTCAGCTCGAGGGGGGCTACCGCGTAACTTTATGGGTATGAACTTCATACGTTTTTGGGAACTTTAAGTCAATTTTATAAAGAAAATAGCCGCTATCGGTTCCTTGTTTTGTGACGTTGGGTTTAACGATAACTAGCTATCAACGTTTAACAGAACAAAGCAGCAAAAATCTATTAAAATAAGGAATTCAAATGACAGTTGAAGCCCATGCCTATATCCATATCTCTTAGCCGGTAGCCCCCCAGTTGGAGTTGGAACTCATTTTGTTCGTCATCCGGTCAAAACAATACAGTATTTTATAAAAATGGCTTCGCCGCTATCGAGAAAAACGTTCGCGAACCATCCGAAGCCCTCAAGACGGCCGTCATGCAAATGGCGGCACCGCTGTTTGACGTTACGGTGTTTAATACCGCTCTCTAGGAAACCGCGCCATTTTGTTAACATGGACAACGTTCTAGTGACGTCATTCACCACCATATTACGGCCGCTATATGACGGCATCGCTATCCTAGGAAACCAAAGCTTAACAGCTCCAAACTTATATTAAGTATACTTAATAGCATACAGGAAGTATGATACGGTTTGTTTTGCTAGGTCAACCTAGTTAAAATACTGAGGAATAACAATAACGAAATAATAGTTAAATCACTCGAGATAATAAGGAAAAGCTTTCACATTGTAAAAGGATTAAAAGATAACATAGGTACTTTTAATAAAATCTTACGCAATAATTGTGATTTATACAAGTTTTTGTTATTCTGAATCAACGCCGATAAGCATAAGAGCATAACACGTATGTTATAACTGTTTCTCGAAGGACCATTATGTTAAAGATAAACCAATGGAAAAAAGAAATGAAACAACAATAAATACTCCTAAATGACTAGATCCCACCATATTATTGATTTGCGTATCCGTATTTTTAGATTCCAGTTCAGTTTCTTTGTTGTTTAGGCTTTGTTTAATAGTTACCATGTTTATTCAATAGATCACCAGAGCAGTCGCCCGGATAGCGAAAGGTCGTGGGTTCGAGTCCCATCGGAGCTGGTTGTGAGACAGGTCGATTTTTTTCTAAAAACTTCATTTTCCATTTTTTTAGATCACCTCACACTCGATGACGAGTAGATCACTGCGCTAATGGTGTGATCTGCATTTTTAGAGTTTTGTGTTTAAATCTGATTGTGTTTAGGTTAGGTTAGTTTGGTAATCAGTTAATAAAAACCCATTTTCTTTCCTCTTCGACAGAGGCGACGTCGAGAGCAGCTAAACTGGGTCACCAGCAGGTGTTATGGCTGTTTGGACCCAACCACGAGCTCACCGAGGTTGGTGCCATGAACATATTCATGGTCTCCGTCAACGAGGACGGAGGTACGTTCTAGGCTATCGCTATAGATACTATGATAAGATAACTTATAAATTACTCGCGAAATCTGAACTAAATAACATGTGCGTGTAAACACCAGATAATTGCTTTAAATTAAAGACTCAAATGTATACTGAGTTAAACTAAAAAACAAAACTGTTGTTCATTGATATAATTTATTATGTATGTCGGTCGTGCTTTCTGGACATTTCCATCCGTCTGGAATGTTTTAACTACAAAAAATATTCCTATGATTCACTTAAAACTATGTCAAGTTCAATCGAGCCTAACCTTTGACATAAATGCGCACAAATAACATAATTACGACTGTGATTGCTCTACCAGAATATTATTATGGAAAAGGTAGCTACATCTTCAGTTTAACTATATTATTATGTATGATTAGCTAAATTATATCTCGGTTTTAAAGGGACATTGTGGATGGCACAGAAATGATCAATTTATTATAAGTGAGTTTATTTAAAAAGCAACAGTTTCTAAAAAAAAATACAGTGTTATGATAACGATCTAATCTATGAATGCTAAAAACTTCTGTAAACCTCTAAGAAATTGAGTAATTAAATGAACCCAAAAGGATCTAGTTAAGTACTGCTCTCAATATCAAATCAATAAGTACCAACTCAGTTTAATGATGCGATAAATATGCGTTATTATATTTGCTGAAGGCATAAAGCAGCTTAGAGCAGTTAACGTTTGCTTGTTTGCGCCCGCCCCATTACTTTATAAGTTTTTAATTAGTATGAGCTGGAATCGTGCAGTTAGTAAGATAAGCAAGTAAATGTTAGTGGCCGATATTGTTATGTTATCGGGCATGTCGCTGCCGCTTCGACCCTATGACCGGTAAATTCTCGTCTGTATCTGAAGCAACAGTTAGGATCGCTAGCATCATCGCGTTATTGTGAGAAATATGAACAATTGTTTAAACGCAAGCGAATAACTCGATAACGTTGATTAATTTTATACACTCTTTAATATTTATTGAATAACAAACTAATAGCGGAATCATAATGCTATTGTTTAATTTAAAATATTCATCTTCTCAGATTTACGTAACTATACAAACAACATATTGAGCAATGTTTGTCTAACGCGAACAACAAGTTTAACAAAACAACTGTGGTTAACAAGTAAATAGGGAAATATTGCATTACTGTTTATGAAGTTATCTCGATAACATCAGGGTGTATTGAATTGAGTATCAAGTAAAGTGTCTTAGAAAAACATAATTTATATAAGTACAGGTTGTTCTGCAGAACGTTGAACATACGAACATAGGGGGTAGGTGGGGTGGTCTGCTACCTAACCAGCCCCAAAGATTTTACCTATGTCAGGTAGAATGAAAAAACAATCTACCTGCTTCGTGTGACTATCCTAATGGTGCGTTTACATGTTGGCCATGCCGGCCAGCCTACACGAGCCACGAGCAAGGCCAACATATTGTGAACAAAAGGTTCGCAAAGGCCGAGCTAAGGCGAGCCATCACAAACAGCCGTTTACATGCTGGCCGCTCGTGATGGCTCGCCTAGGCTCGCGCGACATGTAAACGCACCATAATAGTAAGCGGTTTCGTTACTTTAACCTTCGCAGTGATCAATTTTGCAAAACATAACTTTATTAAATAAATAGAATTTCGTCTACATGGTCCGATTAGGCAAAAAACTCTGGTTGCGAAAAAGATATCAAAGCAAGCTACGTATCGTTAGAAAGCTCATAATTCAGAGATGTTTAAAAAAAAACAGAAGCCATTCATATCTTTTAGTTTTTTTTATGCAAAGCAAAGATGACCTTTAAGATTTATTTTAATCTTTTTTTATGTTTGAGTCCATAAGCTTGATTCTAGTAGAAACCAGCATCAAGTATCACTTTGAAAAGGACTTGCTAATCATAAAGATGCTGAAAATAATAAAAAAATGAGATCTGTTCATAAAGGAAAAAGTTACATGGGTTTAAAGGTATGAAAGTGACGAAATTCCAAAAACTTAAAAAAAATAAAAAAATACTTTGGACCTAGGTAAAATCTTTGGGGCTGGTTAGGTAGCAGACCACCCCACCTACCCCCTATTTTTGTATGTTCAACGTTCTGCCGAACACCCTGTATAAAAATTATAATTTAAATGATAAAAGTGTCCTATATATTTATGAGTCAGTCGTATTTTGCAAGGCAAATTTCTGGGAAGAATACATAGTTACGCAGTTACGATGTGGCAATTGAAAATGATATCACTTGTCATTTCTGTTAACTACAGACAAACAACTGAGCACGCCGCCTCTAAACGGGCTGATCCTGCCGGGAGTGACGCGGCGCTCTATTCTGGAGCTGGCCACCCAGTGGGAGGACCTGGTCGTCAAGGAGGAGGTCATCACCATGGAACGAGTCATCGAACTCAACAAACAAGGACGGGTAAGTTGGCCATGTTTCAATGGCTAGGGTCAGCAGGTCAGTTTTAGAGCAGAAGATTTTGGTAGCTCTAAAGTTACCGAGGAAAGTTAAACAACAGGAAAAACCAAATCAATTTTACAATAACCTTACACGTGGCATTTGCAAACAGTTGAAAATACCAATTAAATATATTAGGTAGGACTAATTAAACAAGCATTAAGTCAGGTCAGGTCTGTCCAGTGAGTCTGTAATTTTTTTTTGGTTTGTTCTAAGGATAGTCGAACAGACTTATGCAAAACTTTCGAATTTCCAATTAATTTTAAATTCTATTTTGATCTAAAATACTTGTAGTAGGTACCTAGTTCCGATATTTCAGATTCCTTAGAATAAACGGCTATTTGCTTACAAAGCTGTGGATTAGAAAATAAAGCTATGTTCGTTTCCAGCTGTTGGAGATGTTTGGCGCGGGCACGGCGGTGGTGATCAGCCCCATCAGCCGGGTGGGCTTCCTGGACACGGACATAGACATCCCCACCATGAAGCAGCCGCAGCCCGTGTTCCAGCGCGTCAAGGACACGCTGCTCGCCATACAGTACGGCCATATAGACCACCCCTACGCGAGGATTATATCATGATCATGAGTGCTAATCGAACAGTGTGTGCGAACTTTTTATTAGTGATAGTGCGTACGCGATATCGCAAACGATCGAGTCAGGTAAATCATCAGCATTAACGACTGTTAACTGATAAAGGCTAAATAGGACGTACCTAAGTATACGCAGGTTGAGTTTTATGTATTAACGAGATATTTATTTGTATGCTTGTTTCTGTTGCGGTTGTGAAAAAAAAATGGAATAGGATTGAGTTGTTGCCGAGAAATGTGCAATATGAGTAAGGGTATAAACGTATTTGGTTGTGCCAAAAACTTTTGACTACAACCTCTATCATGAATCGTGAACGATTAAGATGATGTAGCAAATATGTTTGAATTCACAGACTTTTCATGCCAAAAGATAGTGTTTGAACTGGTCACACTAGGTATATAAACGATAAACTTATACGATAAGTATAAGGTTACGCGACCTGGAGAAGCGGAGAATGTAAATTGTGTTTTTAAAATGCTACGCATTTTATCACAAAATGTCTTTTTATATGGTTATCATTGACGTCATATGTAAATTTACATATTATGTTTACTTGTTCGGTCCTTGTAAATAAACGTATAAAAAATTGTAACGAGAATGTGCGTTGTGATTGGTGCTTTAGTAAAATAAGTAATTTTAGGATGATATTTTAAAATAAAGGAAGACAATTGCGAATCTATTTAGTAGTAACATATTTTCAATTTAGAATACCATGCAGTTTCATCAAACAGTAATAGTAGATCAAATGATAGTGTACCGTAACTGCTACATAAGACTGTTGAATGCCAACATTAGGTATATTTTATCAGTACAATTCTACTGATAAAATAGTCCTAATGTTGGCATACAACAGTCTTACAATTTAATCTTGACAAAAAGTACGACGTAAAAATGTATGTATGTACTAGAATGGGGACATAAAAAGACGCAATTAAACAATGTCAATTCTCACATTGTTTAATTGCGTCTTTTTAGTACGCCACTTGTAAATTTGTCTTTGCAATCTTTTTAAAGGCAGTATGGTGCATTGTGATCTTGCGATAGTTTCTAGTTCCTACTTATTATTTTAAAGTGTTTGTTATTGCTTTATATTTTCTTCGACAATAACTGACTTACTTATTTAAGTTTCTGCGAATTTATAGGTAGTCTTTTTCAGATAATTGCAATCAACAAATTTCATTATCCAGCTAGAGTTACGTATTAAAACTGTATATTTGGATTCATACTTATATATTTTTTCAACGATTTTTATTTTGTAAATAGATGATGTTGATGTGATATTAAATTAAGTATGAAACGTTTTAAGGAGTAGTTCATAGTACTTCGAGGTTTGTGAAATATGTAACTTCGAACAGCATTTAATAATTTACTCCTTGAATAGTAAGTATATTTTGTTTTCTAGTCTTAAGAATCTGTAATTTGTTGTATATTTATAAAATGTATAGTAGGTTAAATATGAATGTCAATAATATAAAATAAATTTATTATAATATGTTGTACTGTTTTTACAGTTTCATTTCTGATCCTGCACTACTTTCCATAGGTATTTACTATTGCTAATGACGATATAAATGCATCCCCCACTACAAACCAAATTATATCTGCTGCACCATGATAAAACTTAATACTCAAATAAATATTTAGACTATGCTCACTTTGAACTCAACAAGGAATGTTGAGTCTTTGGATGCGAATACGTTAACGTACGAACGAAGTCGTACGAATTGACGTATGTATACGTTACGTACAACTATCTTGCACCCAGTCTACGCAAAAAAGGTTCGGGTCATTAGTGCATGTTCGCAACTTCGCACTGATACATACTTCATACTCATACCTCCTTGATTGACATTAAATAGACCGTTTAAATAGTAATAAAAATTGTATTTCAATACTAAATCAGTACAACAAGATATGGCTTAAATAAACTACAACCTCACTCCGGCGGTAGAGGCAGCTCGTCGTCGAACTCCTCTGCCTGTTTCCTCCGGCCCTCCGGCCTGGCGATAGATCGGTTCAGGAACTGTGCACTGTGTGTCGTGTCTCCGGAGTTCCTGCAATTAATAGGACATATTAAAAACCTCTTGTTTTTTTCTCTTAATAATGTAATGCGTTTAACTTTGGATATATCTTCTATAACGATTCTACTGAATTTCCAGTACCGTAACTCTCAGCTCGGAACGCTCAGGAACAGCTATCAAGTGCAAGGGAATAGTGATGAAAATTGGTGTATAATTTGACGAAGGAACTAGTGTTGAGAGTCAACGAAAATTGAATTTGGTGCGATTTTAGCTTCGTTATCGAATTGAACTTTTCAAGGCAAATATAGAATCTGCAATATTGGTTTTAATTCGTACCAACTTATCAGTAAGTTAACGAGTTAACTGCGTATAAAGTGGCCCGCTGAATATGCATGAAGCGCATTGATTAGTGAATGAATCTGGTTAAATATCGAGGAGTTTGACCCGCGAGTCGCTCCAGTCTGTCGCTCACGGCGCGGTCCGTCTGGTGCGCAGTTCGTGTGTTAATGAACCTAATTTGGTCAATGTCAAGAAATCAACGATATGTCTAAAAGAGCCATAGATAATTAATTCTAGTTCCGTAATACGTAATTAAGTTTACAGTGTCTTTTATGTTCTTAATTTCTGAGAGTAAGAAGTAAGAACTTCACCAGCAACCTCTTTATATTGCAGCAAAAATAGTTGGTACAATCATTTAGAATACAATTTCCTAAATCATTAAGTGGAAGGTAATGAGGAACAAAACAAAGAGGCACGTAATCACTAAAGGCGTTAAAGGCTAAAAACTTTTTAGCACAGCGTTAATTTACCCTAATATTTACAAAATCAACAAGTTTACGGGACCATTTGACTGCAGGCGAGATATATATAATATGTGCGTTTGATACATTCATTCAATATGGATAATGGAACATACGTATTTGTCCGCGAGAAGGCGCTGTCCACGCGGCCGCTGCTCGAGTTGCGCGCGGCCGACGTAGGCGGTGCCTGCGCAGCGCTACCTCCGCGCGAACCCGCTGATGAAACAAAACATGTTTTCGTAATACTAATATGCAGAACGTAATATATATAAATAATAAAATACGCTTTATTGCATACAAAAGGAAATACATATAGAAGAAAAACAGTCACAACAAAGAAAAGTATACAAAAGGCGGCCTTATTGCTTAACAGCTACCTCTTCCAGACAACCTTAGGTGGAGAGAAATAAATAAAAGTGGTACGGGTGATGTACGGGCGTGGGTGCACTTTGGAAAGAATTATAAAAAGGTACTGATAATTATATCCAAAACTAACAGTTATCTATACAAATAAATAAAATTGGAGTGTCTGTTTGTAATATTAAAATAACCGCTTTTTACTACATGCATATGATTATATATACGGTATATATACCAAAATATCGTTTTTTTACAATTTTTGTCTGTCTGTCTGTCTGTTTGTTCCGGCTAATCTCTGAAACGGCTGGACCGATTTTGACGGGACTTTCACTGGCAGGTAGCTGATGTAATAAGGAGGAACATAGGCTACTTTTTATCCCGGAAAAATATCACATTCCCTCGGGATAACGTCGTGTAGTCCACGCGGGCGAAGCCGCGTGCGGAAAGCTAGTCTGCAATAAATTTAAACCTAAGGGAACATACAGTTCAAATTACTTTCGGAATTTTACACGCTTGTAGGAGGCTTGTGGTCTCCATTTAGCTTACTTGTTGTATGTTTGCAACGTCTTTACACGTCGTCGTCGTTCACACTAATATTCATCACAAAATCTCGAAACCTACTGGACCAATGAAGATGAAATTTGCCAAGAAGGTAGTATATGACTAGGAGACGTCCGCTAAGAACGGATTTTGGGAATCTCCCCCCCTAAAGGGGTAAAATGGGGGGGTTAAGGTTATATGAAACTTCCTCATTTAAGGATTTAGAAGCATGAAAATCGGTACGTCGGATACTGGTTACGATTGAAAATTATTTGAGTAAGCAAAGTAAAAGTCCCCCTTAATTAGCCCGAGAGCCAAACTAATTCGCTCTATGGAGACTCAACAATAATTCTATATCAGTAATTTCTTAATATTGAAAATTAGATTATCTACTTTATTAAATAATTCATTAGTAATCCACCAATATTTATGACAGCGACATAAAAAAAAACAAATACAAAGCTTTAAAAAATCTATAAAAAAATTGGCAAAAATGGTATAAGTGTTATTCACTTTACATTTGAATACATTTATTATTATCTTTCGTAAAAGTATATAATCCCCCTATATTTGTAAATGAAAAACAAATAAACTTTTAAAAAAACTCTCTACGTAAACTCAAATTGGCATTACACCTATGTTAAAAATGCTATCAGAAACAACCGACTTCTTCCTAAAGTATTAGTTTCCCGTTTTATATCTTTATGGATTTCGACTTTGGGGCTTAGATATGGTGAACATAAACACATGTTAACGATAAAATTGGTGATAGCATATTTGCTGAAAGAATTGCACCATTTTTGGGGTATAACTTTTTTTTTATACCTTCCAATGCGATATTATGTTGGATTCCAAAATATAGTCTCTTAAATAGTAGATTGTATTACAAGGGAGCAAAATAATATATTTACGGCGAGGGCGCTATTTTGAATCCAGAGCGCAGTGAAGGATTCTAGAGTAGAATCTCGAGCGCAGCGAGGGATTCTAAAGTAGAATCCTGAACGCAGCAAGGGATTCAATATACGCCACCCGAGGTGAAAATAATTTTGCGGCCGAGTAATACACTCTGCTTTTCATCCCCCTCTATAAGAAAAGCAGTAAAGACAACTCAAACTACCTACCTTTCTTTGTCGTTCGGATACATCATAGCGCTAGTCGGGCAAGAAAAAAAATTTTAGTTTTGAAATAAAATAAAAATTAAATAAAAAAAATATATGTCCATCAGATTTCTTATAAGTATCTCCGGGGATGCCGTAGGGGGGTTGAAAATTTTGTTAGATTTTAGCTACGACTCACCGTTTACGAGATATTCTCAATTTTAAAAAATTCCGTTTTTGAAAATTTCTCGGCCCCGAAAAAAGTCCCGGCCCCATACCATATATTGTTTTACTATGCCAATACAAAATCAGTTGAATTTTTTTTAAAGTACTGCACACCCTTTGCTTCACTCCAACCAATGCTTCTTTAATTATGTTCTAAATTCAAATCTCATTGTTTTGGACCCTGTTATGAAGCTGTTCAAAATTCAAATCTCATTTATTCCCTCTTGTCATAACAGGTAAAAAATGAATCGTTTTGGACCCTGTTATTAGATAAAAAATCATCGCTTTTCGAATCGATGGGATGAAAATTATATTTAAGGGCCGTTTACAAAAATTTGGCTTGTTATTGAATTTTTTACAAAAATATCGGATAGCTCTTGGGGTATAATAGGGTAAAATGGGGAGATAAAGTTTATATGAAACTTCTTCATTTCTGAAAGTATGAAAATTGGTATGTTGGATACTGGTCACGATTGAATATTATCTGCGTAAGCGAAGTTAATAACTCCCCCATAATGGGGTAAAATGGGCGGATTAAGCTTATATGGAACTTCGTTATTTCTGAACTTAGAAGTATGAAATTGGTATGTTGGATACTGGTCACTATTGAAAATGATCTGCGTATGCGAAGTTATAAAAAAAACACTTAATAGGGTAGAAAGGGGGGATTAAGGCTTATATGAAAACTTCCTCATTTCCGGACTTAGGAGTATGAAAATTGGTATGAAGGAAACTGGTCATCATTAAAAATGATCTGCGTAGGCAACATAAAAAAATCCCTAATAGGGTAGAAAGGGGGCAGTTAATGTTTATTTAAATAGTGTGGGTGTTTGGATGTTTGTGGCTCAATCACAACTAAACGGCTAAATCGATCGGGATAAACTAAACTCTGGCCTGGAAAATTTCATACGGTTTTTTTTACTCGGGAAATAGTACAGTTGCCTTGGAATACAGTTTTTTTTATTCACTTTATTCAATGAAGCATGGGTCCCATGACAGCTCATGTTCGTGCATAGCAAAAAGTTATTTATTCATTGGAATAAAACTCAAGAAAATCAGTATTACACATTTTTTTGCAAAGTATTGACTAGATTTTTTTGCATTTTGGTAGTTCAAGAGTAGGAGAATGTCCGAATATTATTCATACGAAAGTAGCTCCTGTTTGTCTAGCTATCGTTACCTCGTTATGCCTAAACCACCGACCTGGCTTTCATGATAGAGCAGTGAGTCATAGTCATAGTCATACGTCATTTATTCACAAACAATAAAATTGTATCGGAAATAACATAAGTATTACAAAATTAAATAGAAAGACAATTACATATTACAAAATTAAATAGAAAAAACACACAGGAAATAAAAGGTAGGTATTTAAAAGATAATAATAAAGTAGGGCACCAAAAACGAAAGTAATGGTATTAAATTATTTTCTTTCATTTAAATAATCATCGATGGTGTAATAACACTTTTTCAACAGGAATGATTTTAGATTATTTCGAAATTTGTTGAGATTATAGGTAGTTTTAAGCTCAACTGGTAATGCATTAAATAATTTAATGGCTTGGTATCGGACGCAATGCTTAGCAATGTTTAGCTTTGGTACCAAAACGATTTGCAAGTTTTTCAGACGAGTGAGTTCTCTTCGTGTTCTATCCTCCTTTGTTTCCAATTTATGTAGATGTTTTACTGTGTAGTTATGTCAAAAGAGTTATAATATATAAGGAAGGGACAGTTAAAATACCTAACATTTCAAAATGGGATTTGCATGACTCTGTCTGATGAAGGCATTTCATAGTTCGGATTGCTCGCTTTTGTAACACGAAAGCTGATGAAATATTATATTGATAACTATTTCCCCAGAACATGATACTATAACGGAGTTTGGATTCTACAAGTGCAAAATAAACTAATTTTAGCTGAGCTAGAGTTATTTCTTCTCTCAAAATTCTTATAGCATAGCATGCAGAACTTATGCTAGATTCTAAAGCCTCTATTTCCTTATTCCAGCGTAAGTCTCTATCAATATGCATCCCTAAGAATTTGACTGATTCCATGGAATCAATATTAGAGCCATTTACTTTAATTTTAAGGGATTCTTTTTCCCTTGCATTGGTCCTAAATAAGATAGCTGATGTTTTTTTTGTATTTAATATGAGATTGTTGCAAGTAAACCAATATTCAAAGTCGTAAAGCATATTATTTAATTTTATATTTAGTTCCTCTATTGTTTTTGCCGATGCTATAGCGTTAGTGTCATCAGCATAAATAGTTAAGTTAGTTTCCGGTTGCTTAGCTCTCATATAGTCTGCTAAATCGTTCAAAAATATAATAAACAAAATGGGTCCTAATATGGAGCCCTGTGGAACGCCCCTTCTAATTGTAGTTAATCTTGATTTACAGGTCACTTCTACATTTCCAACTATTTTTGTTAGTTCAACAAACTGCTTGCGATTAGTTAAGTAAGATTTTCCATCTGTCTAACGATTTTTATTATTTCATGCTTAGTAATCTCGGGGAAATGCATTTTGGCTTCAACTCTTTGTACACTGTGTTTTAATAATCGTGCTGCTGAAGCTGAATTACTACCATTAGTTTGTGTACTTGTTGTTGTATCAAAATGGCTAGAAAAAACGTTAGCTATCTCTTGCTGATTGCTAATAACTTTATCATTTAATTTAAGCATTAAATTGTTTTCTTTGATATTCTGGCCTTTTCTAGTTTTATTTACAACTTTCCAAATTTCTTTATTACAATTTGCAGCCATCGTTATTTCACTTTGAATTGCTAGTTGTCTTGCATTTTTAAGTACTTTTTTATATATCCGTAAGTATGTCTTTTTATTAAACTGCCCAGAACTTGTTTTAACATTAAGGACCAAAAATCTTTTCATTTTACTAGAGACTCTTATTCAATGCGTTAGCCACTGTAGTGTCTTACTTTGTTTTAGTTTGATTTTTCTAGCTCTTTTTTTGTAACTATTTTCAAATAAAGTTATTAAATGATTAAGGAAAGAATCTGCATCTAAATTTGTCCAAACCGAGTTAGTGACCTGTTCATTAAAAACTGCTGAATTTTGCTCATTGAAAACCCTACGTGTAATATGTAAAGTATCATTGGCATCTTTAGCTCTTTGGTTTTCTAATTTTAACATACAAAATAGTCCTGCATGACCATCTCCGAGTCCATTATGTTCTACTCTAGTTGTGATTTGTGTCATGTATATTTGTCAGTATATTATCAATACATGATTCTGAATTGTTACGTCTGTCTGTACGTCACACTCGTCACAGTATCAATTAAATGTTTGAAATTATAACATTTAAGTAGGTAGTTTCGAGAAATCCGTTTTTGTCTATCATCATTTAGTAAGTTAATATTGAAATCACCCAATAAAATGCAATTCTTATTGAAAAAATGTTCTAAGAATTTTTCTAGGTTTTTTCAAAGTTATTTCTTAGCGGGTTTCTATAGCAACAGCAAACGTAAATATTGTAGTCCGTATCTTTAATACCACATATTTCAAAAGACTCTGATTTATATAGTTTTTTACAAAAGGAATTCTCTTCGTAATTAACATCATTAAGTCCTAAAATCATAGAACCTCCTCGTTTTTTGTTTGTTCGAAAATTATAAGCGGCTGTCTTATAGCCTTCTAAGTTAAAGAAAGGAGCTGAAGACTCATTAAGAAAATGTTCACAAAAACATACATAGTTCAACTGCTGTTCTGTTGAATGAACATACATATCCAATTCTGATTTTTTGCTGTTTACACCACATACATTTTGATAAAAAATATTCATATTGATAGATGTAGGCGCTTCAACGGATACGTTACGGTCGAAAAAACAAATTGTTATGACTTTGAGGAGTTAATTTATTAACAGTGGTAGTATTGAAAGCGCAATAATATGAATTCAAATTTACATACTGAATCAATTCATCTATATCATTCAATATAATGTGAGTACCACTCAGTTTTATTTTGCCGGAATACTTTGAAAACATTTTATATGAGCATTCTATGTTTTTATTAGAATCTAATAAATAACAATTATCCTTGTTTAACATCTCATTGAATTGCTCAATCCTTTTATTAAATATATTAGACTTAAAACTATACTTAAAACTAGGTACACATATTATAACATTTGTGTGTTGCACAGCTAAAATTCTTTGTCTTAAGTTCCTTACAATTTCCTCATAATTGTTTGACTCATTAAAATCATCATTTCCGAGGATAATAATACAGTAATCGTTAAGCGTAAATTGTTCGAGCTTTTCATGTAATCCTGCCGAAAGTTGTTCAACGCCACCTCCAGGCGTGCGATAATGACAGCAAGTAAATTTTTCCGTGAAATGGTTTCTTACGACTGATGAAATTCTATTCTGTTCAATACTACTGATAAGACAGACCTTTATCTCTGAGGAGTTGTTCAATGATGTGTTGTTAAAAACTGAGTGATTGCTTGATTGGGTCAGTACTGGTTCAGTTCTTAAAGGCACTATGTCTTCAGATTTTGTATGAGAATTATTTATAATATTTCTTTTCATATTCTTCTTTTCCTTGACTTGATGTCCCAATGGAGTGGACACATTGTTTGGACTATGGATTTTACTTGTATCAATGTCGCCAATAGTACCTGTTTGTAACAGTTTTATCATTTCATCTTTCTCTCGATTTTTCTTCTGTAGGTTTCGATTCATAGAACTTAAATTTTCGATTTCATTATTTGCATTATCTAATTCCGCCTTTAATTTCCTTATTTCTGCTTTTAATTCATGAATAAAAACGTTTTCACACGTGTCCGGCAGGCTGTTATAACTTTTTGTATGACGGGGTGTCTCATTAATCGATAGGAAGGATTTTGTAAAGTCTGGCAAGGTCCCTTGATTTTTGTGTTTTCGTAGGGTAACGAAATTATCTTCATCTTGTGGAAAATCTAATATCTCTTCAACTTCCAACGATCCTAAAGAATTTTCTGTTGGGATATTTATTTGTACTTGTTCTTGAAGTGTATTAGGTCTGAACCTACAATCATCGCATTTACATTTTTTCTTATTTTCGGTAGACATAAGATAGAACATTTTGTCTCCTATACTGGTGCAGTCCAAATGGTAGTGTAGTTGACAGTCCATACATGTTATAAAATCCTGTTTTGTTATTTCCTTTTGATAAGTATTGCAAAAAAGAGCCATCATTCAAGTAGGTATGAAAATAGTATCGCCAAAATAAACTTGTTCCGCCCTCTAGCGACGCTCGCTCTTCAAAATATTACCTCGTCCTCGCAGTTTTGAAGCATTTATAAAAAAGCATTCATCAGGCACTTAAAAGCACTGGACAAATAGCAGTGTACAGGCTCAAAGACTATATTATGCATTTAGGTAATTGTGCTCACTTCTAGTAATTAGTTCGAAACAGCATCCCAATTCACAACACATACAGTATTACATATATTACAATGTCCATGCCATGCATAATAAAGGTAAGTAAATAAAAATGAAAAGAAACAGGAAGTAGTTCACCTTTGTAAACGAGTTACCACTTTTAGTTCATAGATGGGTTTTATATCATGTCTATTTTGTTTCACTTTCAACTACCTATGTATTTCATAGTGTTTTTTAAAAAAGTTTAATATTTACACGTCCTTAAGCACCAATGATGTAGTTTTTATTTGTTGAAACTGTTGAGGTATTTAACATTTTCGTGAAACGCAAATATTCACGAAAAAGATTTCGTAGCAGGAGCGAGCAAACAGCACAGCAAATTGTAGCTCGATTTGTAGCTACAGATGGCTCTGAACATAATTTTGTTATAGTTCTTTGTTTTTATTTATTCTAAGCAGCTGTACGCACCAAAAGTTTATTATTCACAACAAAAATAATAAAATTCAAGAGAAATGTTGAATTTTATAACGAAACCCTGTTCCTTTGACCATTAATAAATCTTAGTTTATGATTTGTTCTCAGTCCATCGCACCCACAATAATAAAAAAAGAATGTCTATTCTTCACTACACTTTTAAGTCTTATTGAACACAGAGAGGATCCATTAATGAACAAAAAACACGTAAATAAAAGATAAAAATACTAAAATGAAAATCAAACAGCAAAGGGTTTGAATGGCCCATTCTCCTTATCCATCTATATGAAGGCCTATGCCCCAGCAGCAAGGACATTAAAATAGATTGATGATGGTACTGTTGAGATGCATATCTACCTACTTTTTGACACAAAATTTTGCGATGTAGACTGTAGTACTCACTCGCGGACGTAGTCACGGGCGGCCATTCATATTTCTATTTTTACTATCCCTACTATTATTATAAACTAGCTTTCCACTCGCGGCTTCGCCCGCGTGGACTACACGACGTTATCCCGCGGGAATGTGATATTTTTCCGGGATAAAAAGTTGCCATGTTCCTCTCCAGGCTACAAAGTATCTATGTCCCAAATTTCAAATCCGTTCAGCCGTTTTGACGTGATTGAGTAACAAACATACAAACATCTAAACTTTCAGATTTATAATATTAGTAGGATAGTAGGATTAGTAGGATGCGAAATTGTATATGCTCACGTCAAAACGGCTGAACCAATTTTGATGAAATTTGGAATGGAGATAGTTTGAGATCTTATTAGGAAGGACGAATTGTTATCGCGGGAATAAGGCTCATTCCCCTGGTAAAATAAGTTTTAGCTCGGGCAAAGCTGTGAAATGGAATTGGTATTAAGGTGATAGTTTGAGTTCATGGTAAGTTATGGTACGGGGGTAGTTGGGAGCTGGAAAGTGACATAGTTTATCCCGGAAAATATCACATTCCATTAAGATAATGTCTTGTAGTACACGCGGGCGAAGCCGCGGGCGGAAAGCTAGTTATAAATATGAAAGTTAAGATGTTTGGATGTTTGTTACTCAATCACACAAAAACGGCTGAACGGATTTAGCTGAAATTTGGGATACAGACACTCTGTAGCCTGGAGAGGAACATAGGCTCCCGGAAAAATATCATACTCCCGCGGGATAACGTCGTGTAGTCCATGCGGGCGAAGCCGCGTGCGGAAAGCTAGTTGTTTAATACACACAATTATATAGTTTTTAATATCAGTATAGTATCTTAAAATAGCTTAAGTAATTAAAAATTAACAAGGAAGTAGTATTGTGCTCATAACCTCATCCAGTCTATGACCCAGCTCCCGATTACGACCAAAAACTAACTTACAAATCTCGGCATAGATTACATCACGCACCTAACCTCTACCTTTACGTGACGCAACCTTCGCGCTGATTACCGCGCGCCCTTATCTATTATCAAAAGTAAACAAATGCGAAAATGTGGAGCACTGTAAACAAACGTGAAGCTCACTATCTCACTGTAAGTGAAAAGTAAATAAAATGCAAGTACCTACCTACTCTGATTAACATGAACAATTTATTGGCAGTCAAAAGTGGGCGTTGTAAAACAAAAATATTTATATTGTAACACATCTATCAGTCATTATGTAAAGGTAAATTTTGACGTAAGGAAGGTGTGGTTTTACAGTCAACACTAGGAGGCAAAATTTCTTCAGTCGATTTTGAACTTTGCGAACAACGAATTAAGGCGCATAATAAAAGTTAGGTTTGAATAAACTAATGAGATAGTGTACAAATTTCAGAATCTGTATAACCTGGAAAGAATTAACCATACCTTTTACCATCTGGTCTATTGGCGATTGGCTGGCTCCGGACGACCCACTTCCAGCTGACGTGACAGATGCTGAAAAAAATCATAATATATCATATGTATAGAAATATCTTATACTCGTAACTTAAACCTTTAGCTGTTAACAAGAAATAGATCTTAATACTTGACAAATATTTAACATTTTAAGATATTTTTCCATCCAGTTATCTTTTGTATTCTCTTTCTCGGAAACTGCATCTCACAGTAACTTCAGAATTTTTCTCAGAAATAGGAACGTAGATTCATAATATTCCAACAATAACATTAAAGTTTTGTAAAGCCTTTTTGTACCTACTAGCGCTTCAGCTCACCAGCAAATTAAGCAGCGAAGTTGGGGAATCGTTATTATTATATTACGTACGCGAAAAAGGCGAATTCAGTATCAACTGTTGATTGTGCTAAAAATATTAATCACATTTCAATAACATTTAAAAGTTATCGACTAGGTACTTATTGATTCATTTGGATAATTGTGAGGTTGGATGACCTGAAGAACAATTAATGCTTAGTTGGTATTATATCTTATCGTATTAATATGAAATCGGAAAGAAGAAGACATTGTGATGTACGTCAAAAGCTTAAACCATTTAGAGATACGTTAGGTCGATGAAGGCGAAAGTCTCATTAATCACAGTTGTTTTTCAAGTAAAAATATCTTTTAATCGGATACGTGTTATTGTTGTTTGAATCACGATATGAACAGATAAATATTGTGTAAGAAAAGTTTTGTTTGCTAAGTACTAAATTATCACACGATTAACAAAATTTATAAATAAAACTTTATAAATATAGGGATACATACACGCACCCCCCATGAACGAGTTAAAAACGATATTACTACAATTCATGGTGATAAACCTAAACACTTTTATATATTGCAATAAATATGGTTTCTTTTTCGCGCATTTTATATGCATATAATTTTATTTGTCTGAAGCTTAATTTCGGTATTCACGTGTTTTACTTTCTTGTCAAAAGTCATGCGTATTGTATTTAAAAATAAAATATTGCAGTTGAAGTCTATAATCTAATAAATAAAGTACTAATTTGTATAACCAACCTCTTTCCTGTTGCTTGGCTCGGGCTTGCGCGCGCTGCAGCTCCTTAGTCCACGCACTCGTCTCCGACAGCCCTTGGTCGCCGCACAACTTCACTAGTAACTTCAGACCTGTTCAAAAAACGATAGAGTGTATATCATTATCACTAGCTGTGCCACCCGCGTGCTTTTATTTCCCGTTAAACATTGGGATTAGAAACTAGTTTAACCATTTTTTTTGCAAAAAATCGATTATATCCGTTAAGTTTTTTGGCGTGATTGAGCAACAAACATCATTTCATTAAAGCTTACGTAGTTACAAAGTATTTTTTGTTTAATTTTTTTAAGTACTTATAAAGTGCTATTGTTATTGTTACTCGACACTTTATTGTCATTACTTACTAGTGGAAACTGATTAGGCTAATGTAATGTATGATGATGTTGTTGTGATGTATGTTTTAACTACACGTAAAAATTAATGCTGTAGGTTTGTTTCCCAAGAAATAAATAAAATAAAACATTAGTAGGATGACACGCCTAGTTGCTAAAGTAAACAATATGTTTTTAATGATATAAATTGATAACAACAACAAACAACACTCAGTTATTATCATCTGATTTATATCAGTAATAAAATATGTAATAGACATCATCACCCTGTTACAATAACAACCTAGAAATTCTAAGCGTTAATTTGCTAATCCTACTAAGTAATATGCCAAAGTTTGTGAGTATGGATGTTTGTTACTCTTTCACGCAAAAACTACTGAACGGATCTGGGTGAAATTTGCAACAAAGATAGATTACAGGCTGGAATAACACATAGGATACTTTTTATCCCGGTATTCCCACGGGAACGGGAACCACGGTGGTGAAACCGCGGGCGGCCGCTAGTAAATCATAAACATGTTTAACATGCAATAAATCACTGAAACTGACACGATTTCCGGTATTGTGAATCACATAAAACATTTAATAAAAGTTTGCTCATATCAACTCTATGACAACTACCTACCAAGACAGCTCGTAGCTCTCTATTGTGTCCTATAAACTTTACTTACTGCCGCACTCAAAAACGTCAAATAACTTTCAAGAAAAGCTAAGCATTTTGATACCACTTTCTTATGTAAGTATAGTAATAAAAAGGATTAACAATTAAATTGTCATTTTATGGTTATACAGGTTTATTTTTGTAACACCATATAAAGACCTATATATTTTTTTATAAATGGAATCTTTGAATGATTATTTATCTGATGAATATTTGATTTAGGACGAGCGATGCTAAAAAAATAACCCTGTATATGTTTACTCACATTGCACGTTGTCGGGGAAGCGTGCGTTGAGCTTCTTATACAAAACAAGCGCTTCTTGGTAGCGGCCGTTGGCACGCAAACATCCACCCATCAGTAAGCCCCATCGTGGCTGTCATACAGAAGAAACGGGTTTTGAACACCATCAGCCTATTTGCATTCCAGCACTGGAAAGTGGCGAGCTAAACCTTATATGAACTCATTACCATCGTTGGTCGCTTATCTGGAGGCTTGGCTTTGCGCTAGTTACGCGTGAGTGATATCAAATATTTTTTTTTAACGGGTGTTGAAACAAAACTCTGCATTCATCATCACTCACCGAATTTGGAGTAACAAGAGTTTTCAGATAAGTAATAAGTAAGTAAATATAAGATTTTAAACTTTCGCGTTCCATTATAATTATAAACAAGAGTAACGGGACTCAACGCGACATTTATTATGAAGCTGTACGTACATAATAATATGTACTTCATAATAAATGTCGCGTTGAGTCCCGTTACTCTTGTTTATAAGTAAGTAAATGCTTCCTACAGACAAGGGTCGTCAGAATAAGGTTGATGATGGAAAAAACAGCTGAATTTGAAAGCGATATTAGACATTGAATTGGTACATATACGTGCTATGGTCACTAATAGAGTACATATGCCTTTTTTATCCACAACGGAGAAGCACTCAGCCTGATGTTAAGTGGTGATAAAGCTGAAGGTGGAAGCGCACTACATCAGGAATCCTGAGGAATTGGCTATCTTATCTCACCGAATACGATATGTAAGTACCCCCACTGGAAATCGGGACCTCTGGGTCCGAGACCGGTGGTGTGTACTACTAGACCACAGAGGCGGTAAGATGTCCCGAATGTCGCCATTAACGAGAAAGAAAACAATAAGATAAATACGCATACGTTCCCTGGTTGCAGTCTTGCAGCTCTTCTATAATATTGCAGCGCAGCGTCGGGCGGCGATTCACTCGCCAGCCATTCTAGCGCCGAAATCTCACAAGGCCAAACCGCCTCTACCTGCAAAGGAATGCAACATTTTAGTTCTTGAGTTTATGTATTGATAGAGTTTGTAATAAATCAATGACAATTACTTATATATGTACCTAAATACACTTTTAAACTTTCGCGTTGCATTATATAGTATTGAGAAAACAGGTATTAAACGCGTTTTTAAACTAAACATAGGTGTTTAACACCTACCTTTTCCCGACGTTTCGACCGAGTTGCATCGGCCGTGGTCACGGGCTGACTGGAGCTGCGGTGTTACGCCTCCTCCTCTGCGGTGGAATCTTCATCCACCGTCGAATAATTTTTCCAACTACCGTCACACACAACACTAACGGAAATCTGTGGAAATCATAAAGGGCCTCACTTTGGAACCAGGAGAAATAATGGTGAGTTTTGATGTAGAATCGCTCTTCACCAATGTTCCAATTAAAGAGTGCCTTGATGTGGTGAGGGAAATACTGAGAGACAAAGAGATGCCGCTCAATTACGTCGACCTACTTAAGAGCTGCTTAGAAGGAAACTACTTCCTTTTCCAAGGTCAGTACTACCTCCAAATAGATGGTGTCGCCATGGGAAGTCCAGTGGCCCCGGTACTGGCCAATATTTGGATGGAACATTTCGAAAAAAGCGCCCTAAAGTTCAAACCTGACATCATACGGCTTTGGAAGAGGTATGTGGATGACGTATACTGCATTTTAAAAGGCAGTGAGCAGGAAGTGAACCACCTTTTGCAGCATCTCAATTCTATCCACCCCAATATGAGATTCACTTACGAGCTAGAGGTTGACAGAACGCTGCCCTTCTTAGATATCAAGATCTCCGTGAAGCCTAACGGGTCCATATCACATTGTGTTTATCGCAAGCCAACACACACGGACAGATACCTACACGCAACGTCACATCATCACCCCCGTCATTTGCAATCTGTTATCACTTCTCTAAAGAATAGAGCCTATGACCTTTGTGACCCTGAGCATTTAGAGCGTGAGCTGGTCCATGTTCAGGAGGTACTTAAGAAAAACGGATATCAAGTGCGTGGACGACATAAACAGCCGAGAAAAAAGTGTAAGCATCCCGAGGTTAGTAGACAACCAGCCTACATGCCTTATGTCAAAGGAGTAACAGATAAAATCGGCCACGTTTTACGTGAATACTCTATACCGACAGTTTACACCCCAGGCATAAAGGTCAACAACATATTGGGTACGCCGAAGGATGTAATACCATTACAAACACCTGGTGTGTACAAGATAGACTGCAGCTGTGGTAGTTGTTACATTGGTCAGACTAAACGAACTATCACTGAAAGAGTCCGTGAACACATCACAGCTGTAAAAAAAAACCGCCAGACTAATAATTCGGCGATTGCAGAACATTTGCTGGAAAGTGGCACAAACCACTGGATCGAATTTCATCGCACGCAGGTTCTTTCCACTGATCGCCATTTTTATTCACGAGTCGTACGTGAAGCGATTGAAATTAAAAAACATCCAAACAACTTCAATCGGGAAGATGGCTACAAATTATCTGCAGTGTGGAATCCAGTAATTGGAAACGCACTACCTCTTTGTTCGCGGTCGGCCAACTACCAGAATACGGCTATGATACGGAATAGGGACACCGTTAGTGTTGTGTGTGACGGTAGTTGGAAAAATTATTCGACGGTGGATGAAGATTCCACCGCAGAGGAGGAGGCGTAACACCGCAGCTCCAGTCAGCCCGTGACCACGGCCGATGCAACTCGGTCGAAACGTCGGGAAAAGGTAGGTGTTAAACACCTATGTTTAGTTTAAAAACGCGTTTAATACCTGTTTTCTCAATACTATATATCTACCTACTTTTAAAATCTGTGTAATTAATAATTAACAGATTGACACCCAATTGCAGGAAGCTCCATTAAAGTTAATGCTTCATTAAATCTATTGCTGTCACTTTTTAGTTCTTGACAAAGAAAAGTGACAGCAATAGACTTAATGAGGCATTAACTTTAATGGAGCTTCCTGCAAGTGGGTGTGAGAGAAGAAGATAATTAAATTAACCACTCAATGGTTCCTTGCCTCCCGTAGGCAAATATTTTTACCCGCCCCAATGGTTCCTTGCCTCCTGGAGGCAAGCTGACTGCTAATTAAAATACTTTAATTAATTGTGTCAAATCACTCTCTGTTCCTATCCAACTTATATTAATCTTAATCTAGACACCTTATTTTAATCGTAGAACAAGAAATAGGTCCAATTTAATAAAAATTTGGCGAATTATATTCGATTGAAGTTCGCCGACTTGCTTGCCTCCAGGAGGCAAGGAACCATTGCGTGGTTTAGGCAATGTTAGCTAAGTATGGAAAAATAAAATATAAAAATATAATTAAATATATTGTACTAAATATGTATAATATATACTTCTCGTGCCCTCAATACCCATAAAAAGTATATATTTAAAATTTATCTACTTTCAAAAAAGAAGTCGATACGAAATCGATCCATACTTTTGTAGCCCGTAAGGGTGATTCTTTGCTTACATTTTTATATCTTTAATTAAACAATATTTTTCTAAAAGAGAGTTATCTTTTTTTTACTTTTATCTAATAACAACATTGTAAACTATTATTTAAACACAAATTGGTCTGTAATTATTGTTTATTTATTAGTATTTATTGCATGTTTTAAAAAGAAATCGGTAAAATATTTCCTTTTCTGCAACTTCAACTCGCTGTTTCTAATTAAATCGTAATAAAAATCCATCTACAAATCATACAATCTTATTGAAAATTTAATCTCATCAAAAACATAAAATATGTGAAGTGAGAGCCAACTTCAATATTAGGAAATATGCCTTGGTTGTTGACTTCAACGACAAAAGATGTGAGATCTAAATGGGTGCCAAGTTTAACGGTCAGTCCTGAAAATTTTGTACTTACATAAAATGTTTCATAACAACTTAAAATATAATTTCTTCTTATAACTTAGGATAATATATTGAAGCCTAAGGTCTGACTTGGCTAGTTCTCGTATACGAATTATTATTAGGTACTTACTGAAACAGTCATGGAAGAGCCCTATGTTCATCTCTAGTTTCTAGTCTACCAGCAAGCCAAATTTTCGGAAGAATACAATAAGAACTTCGGCTTTAGAGCTGGCGAAGGCTATAATATATATATAATTCGTATATGAAAACTAGCCAAGTCAGACCTTAGGCTTCAATATATTATCCTAAGTTATAAGAAGAAATTATATTTTAAGTTGTTATGAAACATTTTATGTAAGTACAAAATTTTCAGGACTGACCGTTAAACTTGGCACCCATTTAGATCTCACATCTTTTGTCGTTGAAGTCAACAACCAAGGCATATTTCCTAATATTGAAGTTGGCTCTCACTTCACATATTTTATGTTTTTGATGAGATATCATTACTTTTTGTAGAGAAATTATTAGTAGGTACCTAGTTATTCATAATAAATTAATACCAAATGTTTCAGTATATTTTATTTGGCCAGTTATATTACTTTGCCCTTGTGTATCAGCTACTGACAATGAAACAAATTTTATGCTCGTGTTTGGTGTGGACGTAGAAATATCATTTTTAACAGATTTTCTTATTTCCAACAGTTTCTTTTTCCTAGTCGTTATAGTGTATGGTGTTTTGCTCGACGAAATTGCAGTAGGTATTTAATGTTCCTGAGCAGATATTGCATTTCCATTTGCGTTTTGACTCTGGTTTCATTAAGCGATAAAGCTTTCCGGACAAACTCGTATCTTTTGCCGCACAATGCACTAATATAGAATCCTTGGCCACTAATAAAGAATACTATATAATTATTACTACGTAGCCACTGACCTCTATTATTTATACACTGGACATTCTGTCTCCATACAAATTACAGCTAATTTTATGTGGCAATTTAAAGTGTCGCCACTACGTGTGTCCCGAGAACTAATTTTGACACAATCATTACCGCAGTCGACAATATTTATGTCAGCCAGTCCAGTGTGTAAATAATAGAGGTCAGTGTTTATAGCAGTAGTTTGTCTTATACATTTATCATTTAGCGCCATCTCTTGACAATTTATGGATGTAGCCGTTTTTGTTGACATCTAATCTGGCTTATTGATTCTTTATTTGCTAACTAGTTTAAGCTGACCCGGTAAACGTTGTTTTGTCATATAAATTATAGTGGACTAAAGTATAAATAATAAGAAGACTATGTCTAGTGTGTGTGTTTATACACCAAAAGTTGCCTACACCAGACGATAGATAGCGCTAGTTAGGTATACACTACCAATAAAAGGGCCAAGATTGGTCTCTACTTCCTACATATATAAATTACTCTGTAAAGTAGAGTGCGCGTCAGATAACTCTGCGCGCATGCGCGACTGGTGCATTTTTGGCGCTAGTTACAGTACATTATTTATGCTAAGCTTATGGAAAAGATTAGTATTCGATTTTGACCGCGCGCAGACGTCAGTGATTACATACTCTTTGGAAGCGGCCATGGAAGAGATGACAGTTTTGCAGTTTTGTATCAAAGTTATAGTCTCACAGTTCACACTCCATTTGGTGTATAAACACACACATATGCAAATTACAAAGGCATATAAACACAGACACACACATAGGCATAGTATACATATTATTTATTTATAAGGAAACTCAGTGTAAATGAAACATAGGTTAACACTGCACCCTTTATTAACAATAAAACAACAAATATGGATCACTAAAGGCATTAACATTGTTCAAAGAAGTCTTTTTTCGAACACAGCACATCACCAAAGAATTCTATATAACACTCAACACAAACGAGTCTTTTTCTCAAAAAACGGTAGGTACTCCGAGCAACGAAACTATATAATTGCTAACGGAATTACGGATCTTTACGAAACAGAACATAGCAAATAACAAATTTAACAAACAAAAGTATAATTTAGATTATTTGACATTATTTTCCATAAGTACACTTTAATCTCTTTGAAGTTAATACCCTTCCATCAACTTTCGTCGTTCTTTTAATGTTCGATATGATGATGGGTTTGCAATGAAAACGCTTGTACACTTGACACTGGGTTTATTTAACACTTTGCACATAGATTAGGTACACAATTTAAGCACTTTATAGGAAATACTAATTATTTAACGTGGAGCCGACATGGCTCGTGACTTTGGTCCGGCAAAACAGGATGAGACGCCAGAGGCGACATCTATTGTCATTTCAAGAATTTAGTATGAAAATACTAAACATACTCGCCCCCACAAATAAAGTCATGCAAAGTAATGAAATCAATAGTGGGGCAAAACTACAATCTACTTTAGTTTTAATAACCAAAATTTAAGTATAGAAAGGTAACATTATAATATTACTTTGTTCTACAATATCATAAACTTAAACTAATATTTATCAACACTAATATGTAATGCTAGTAGCTACATTTTATATAAACAAGTAAGGTAAACAACAAATCATAAACTAATAACTTATTGTTAAATTCTAAGTATATCTTTACTTCTAGATATAAGGCTTAGATATATTAGACATAGTACTTTATTTTATTATTAGGTAACTTATAACTAAATTAAATTTTTCAAAAATTTTCATTAGCAGGTAGCAAAATCAGTTTATGTATTGGTCTTACAAATTCACCTTTTGATGTGCGAACACATACAGAACGAACAAGTTTATCCGATTTATTTAAATTTGTAGAAATTATTTTCCCCAGGGGCCAAAATGTGGGCAATGTACATTCATCTTTTATTATAACTAAATCGCCAACTTTTATATTAGCTTTAATATCTAACCACTTGTTTCTAGTTTGCAATTCTGACAAGTAATTAAAGTAAAACTGTTTCCAAAATCTTTGCTTATAAAACATTACTTTCTGATACATATTTAATCTGCTTTCATTCCTATCCAACAGGCTTGGTTCTGGTACATCAGTAATGGAAGCCCCGATGATAAAGTGAGCTGGGGTTAGACATGCAAGATCGTCAGGAACATCTTTAATTGGACACAATGGTCTTGAGTTTAAGATGCCTTCTATTTGAACCAAGACTGTGTACAATAATTCGTATGTTAATTTAGTTGTAAATAAATGTCTTTTTAACAATGACTTTACAGATTTTATTCCGGACTCATAAATTCCTCCCATATGACTGGCCAAGGGTACTGTAAACTTAAACTCTACATTATGGTTAGTACAAAAGTTTACAATATTGCTATATGAAGTATCATTTTGAAACATTTTATACAATTCATGTAATTGAGTTTTTGTACCTTTAAAGTTAGTTGCATTGTCACTATAAATACACTGTGGAACGCCCCTACGTGATATGAATCTCTTTAGACAACAAATAAATGTTTGACTACTTAGATCAGTTGCTAGTTCCAAGTGAATTGCTTTTGTAGCCAGACAAACAAATAAACATATGTAGCCCTTGGTATATTTACAGTTTCGTGTCATGGCGCTCCTAGTTTCTATTGCACCACTGAAGTCAACACCTACGTGTAAAAATGCTCTTTTTAAAGTTACTCTTGGAGCTGGGAGACTAGACATTTGCTGATTACAGGTTTGACCTCTGAATCTAGTGCATCGAGTACAAGAATGAATTATTTTCTTTACTTCATTTCTACCATTGATTACCCAATACTGTAGTCTGATGTGACACAGTGTGTTTTGTATGCCAGAATGAAGTAATTTTAAGTGATAGTGTCTTATAATAATTGATGTTATAGGATCTTTAGCAGGCAAAACTATGGGGTGTGCTTGTGTGTATGGTATGTCTGAATGTTGAATGCGACCACCCATTCTTATTACATTTTGCTCATCAAGAAAAGGGTTAAATTTTCTCAAAGGACTGGATTTAAATGTAAATAAGGTTTGTTTGCTGCTATTTATAGATGAAAGCTCCAAAATTTCTTTAGAAAATGCCTTGTTCTGAACGGTTTGAATTAAAAACATAGTGGCTCTATTTTTCTCTGAAACAGTTAGATAAGAAGGTAATTTATTTATTTTATTTTTTACTATGTCAATGAATCGGAAAATATAAGCTATAATTCTTACTAACTTTGTGAATTCTGAATGTCTGCAAAATGTGTCATAAAAATAAGTGTAATTAACCTGTTGTGTAGCTGTAATACTTGTAATAGGTATTTTATGATTGGTTTGAGGTGCTAAGTCATCTATCACTGCTGTGTTTACAACCTTTTGATTGAAGATGGGCCATGATGTTTGGTTTTCCATTATCCAAGGAGGTCCTTGCCACCATAGTTTACAAGTGGGCAAGTCTTTTGGCATCACACCTCGTGTAATTAAATCTGCTGGATTGTGTTTAGTGTTTATGTAATGCCAATCATTGTTACAAGTATTTTCGACAACTTTATAAAGGCGGTGTGAAACATATGTGTCATGTTTGTTGTTATATGGTGCTTTGATCCAGTGAAGAACAATAGATGAATCTATGAACAAAAATGTTTTATTAATTTGAATTTTACCTTTTATAGCACTTATAAATTTGTTATAAATATCTGCAAGCAATACAGCTCCACATAGCTCCAAACGTGGTATTGTTTGCTGTCTTTTAATAGGTGACACTTTTGACTTGGCTAATATCAGGATACAAGTAGGACGTTTATTATGATATTCTGCTTTTAAATACAGACATGCTCCATATGCATTCTTCGATGCATCGCAAAAGCCAATTAATGTTATTAAGAAAGGTTGCTCTGTAAAATACCATCTGGGAACTTCTATACATTTAAGTTGTTTTAATTGATTAGTGAAATTTTTCCATAATATCTGTAATTTTGCTGATATTAAAGAATCCCAGTCTGTGCCATTTTTCCAAATGTCTTGCATTAGAATTTTTGCTATTATTACTGCTGGGGCTAGAATACCTACTGGATCAAATATTTGTGCTATCTGTGATAAAACATTTCTTTTGGTAGGTTTACTTTGTGTTATGTCTGGAATATGAACTTGAATTGTGTCTTGAGTGGGTGACCATTGCAGACCAAGAGTTTTGATAAACTCTGGCTTACTAAACTCGTAGGTAGTATGCTGTGAGTTGAAATTGTCTTGTACAGTATGTTTTAATGTATGAGTATCTGTTATAGGAACTGAAAACTTTTCTAATATTTGAAGACAATTACTCGACCATTTATGTAATTGAAATCCAGCTTTGCTAAGCAGGTCTTTCAATTGAGAACATACCTGAGTACATAGCTCAATTGAGCTATCACTTTGGATGAAGTCATCCATGTAAGAGCTATTTTGTATACATTCAGCAGCTAAACTATGACTTTCTTTAAACTTTTCAGCTAAATCTAATAATGTACGACATGCTAAATAAGGTGCACTTTTTGTACCATAGGTCACAGAAGCTAGTTCTATGCACTGCAGCTGATGAGAATCAGGATCTCTCCATAAGATTCTTTGTAATTTTCTCTGCTCAGGATTTACAAAAATACATCTAAACATTTTAATTATATCACAACAAAACGCATATTGAAACAATCTGAAACGCAGAACAATATCAAGTAGATCATTATATAGATTAGGACCTTCATAGAGCAAATCATTCAAGGATATTCCTGTAGAAGATTTCGCGCTAGCATTAAAAACAACTCGTAATTTAGTAGTTTTGCTTTCAGGTCTTATAACAGGTAAGTGAGGTAAGTAAATAGAATCTTTGTCATTTGGTGTAAATTCCTTTATATAATAGGCATGGCCGAGCCTTATATAATCATCTATGAATGTTTTATATTGGGTGAGCAAGCAAGGATCTTTTCTAAATCTAGACTCTAGTTGTAACAAGCAACGGTATGCCAAATTAAAAGAATTACCAACATCATGTAATTTGTCACTTTGAAGTGGCAATGTAACTGTATATCTACCATTGTTATCTATTATTGTTGTTGTTTGGTACAGCTCCTCACAGTACTTGTTCTCGGGAGACTGTAGCTTTCTTGTGTTAGTTTCTTCCTGCTCCCAAAATGATTGTAGAAGTTGATCTGTGGAGTGTAATGAGGACATGCTAATATGCAAGGCAATGTTGTGATTGGAACTGTCACAAGTATATGAACCGGACACAATCCAACCAAAAACAGTATTTATCAGTATAGGTAGGTTGGGGCCAAGCTTCAAATAACCTGTTTGTAATATAGTATAGAAAAGTTCTGCACCAATGAGTAAATCGATAGAGCTTGGCACAAAAAATGATGGGTCGGCTAATTTGCATGCTTGTGCGTGAGGAACATTCCATTGAGAAGTAGAAATGTACTTATGTGGCAAAGGTACAGTTATGTTATCCATCACTAATAATGATAAGTTTGCCTGGTAGTTATTATGACGTGAAGCTATGTATGTATTGATGCTATTTTGTAAAATATTATTTGTTTTGCCAACTCCGTGCACATTACAAACACTTTTTGTAAATGGAAGGTTTAAAGCGGCTGCCATTTTGCTAGTTATTATGTTAACTTCACTTCCAGAGTCTAGTAAAGCCCGTGCATTTATCCACTTTCCATTTACATCTTGAAGTTTTACAATAGCCGTAGAGAGCAATATTTGTTTGTAAGCATTAGATACAAGTGTTGTATGCTGTGTGCTGTGTTCAGCGCTTGTAGAAGCTTGAGCTGTGTGATAGTCTTGTGTGTTAGTGTAGATGCTGTGTTCAGCTAGTGTAGAGGATTGAATGATATCATTTGTATGTATGGGTTCTTGAGTATTGCAATTGGTATTTGTAGGAGTGTGCGATGCAAGGCTAGGCACTGTATTATGATTGAGAGTTGAAGACAATGATGCAATAGTTTGAGGTGCACTTAATGACACTGAACTAACCTGCTGTTTATGGCTGTCATCTTCCATATGTAAACTTGTATGATGTCTGCGGCGACAAGTAAAGCACTGGTACTTCGAACACTTATGGTTAGCACGGTAAGGCTGTAAACAGTTAAAACACAAAGTTTTAGATCTGACAAAATCAATTCGTTGAGGTACAGTCATTTGCAAATAGTTGGGACATTTATGTAAATTATGACTCTGTTTACAAAGTATACAACAAGTAGTTAGATTTGACTTGACATTGGTAACAATATAAGATTTAGCATTATGCATTTTATCACTATTTCTGTCACCTAGTAATTCAAAAGCTGTTCTTCGTTGATTAAGAAAATCTAATAAGTCTGATAGTTTTGCAATGGAATTGTCTTTTCGACTGATTTCCCATGATGCTCTTAGAGAGTTGTCTAATTTCTGTGATATCAAAAATACTAAAATTACATCCCACTTATCAACTTCTAATTTGATAGCTCTTAAAGAATCTAGGCTTTGCTGTAGAGTAACTAAAAAATCTTTGAGATTATGCTTAGTTATAACACAAAAATTGACAATAGCTTTTAAATGAAAATTAACAATAAGAGTCTGATTGTCATACCTTTTAGATAGGATTTCTAATGCCTTACTGTAATTTTCTTCCGTTATCAGTAATGACGAAATCAACCCGGCGGCTTCTCCCCCTAAGGCGGACTTAAGGTACTGCAACTTGTTTACTGCCGGTAAGTCAGCCCCATCCACGGATGAATAAAAAATATTCTTGAACGTTGTCCATTCCTTTAGGTCGCCATCGAATTTGGGCAGCTCGAGTTGCGGTAGTTTCACCTTTGGCTTCCTGATTTCTGAACAGTCATACATCATCGTGCTGTGAAGCGATTCTCTGGGGTTTCGCGAAGCATGTAGCGAAGGAGGACCCATAATGATATTATCAATTTTTGCTTTTGTAGAGAAGTATTTTTCTTCAGTTACTTGGCGTTCCTGTTCGTGAAATGGCTGCCGTTCCTCGCCGTTGTCTTTGCATTCGATCATGAACTGTATTTCTTCGTATTTTGCCATGATGGCATCCAGCTCATTCAGCCTCACTCGCAATTCGGACGGCTGCTGCTGCGCTGGATTGAACGCTTGTACATAATTTGTTAACCTCGTGAGTTTGCCTTTCACTGAAGCACGTTGTAGCTTGAGCGTTTCGAGATCCAAATCGGGAGCCATCCTAATATTTCACGTTCAATAGTAAGTAATAACACGTAAATTGGTATTTTAACGATATTGTTAAACACTAGTATTCCTATTTTGATAAATTGATGGATATTGAGCCGTAGTTTTATAAATTGTTTGTGGCACTTGTAGCACATACAACGTAGAAAAAACAAAATGGACGGATAATGTTCTGTTCATACGTAATTTTGTTGAGAGTGACTTGTAGTAGTCTGACGTGAGCAGTGGTCGCTGCACGCTGATTGGTTGTAGTTCCGTGACTCCGTGTGTCGGTAAAGTAGTTTGTGCTGTTTCGCCGAAAGTTGCCGATGATGGCGCAAGTTTGTATAGCCAATTCAACTTCCCGAGATCTTTCTAGATGGCGCTGGTTGGGTTTTGTTGAGCGATTTCGTTCGCGAAGTCGAATGTCGATCGAATCGATTTCTTGCCCGCGCCGCGTTGCGCTGCAACTTCACTCCGCAAACAAAATGGCGATCTTTTCACTTTTCGTGATTCAATGAACCGAAGGACCACTTTTAATGTTCGATATGATGATGGGTTTGCAATGAAAACGCTTGTACACTTGACACTGGGTTTATTTAACACTTTGCACATAGATTAGGTACACAATTTAAGCACTTTATAGGAAATACTAATTATTTAACGTGGAGCCGACATGGCTCGTGACTTTGGTCCGGCAAAACAGGATGAGACGCCAGAGGCGACATCTATTGTCATTTCAAGAATTTAGTATGAAAATACTAAACAAACAATATAGTATAGAAAAAAAGGATCTTTCTCTTCTTTTCTATACTGTGGGTGGGTGTATTAACTTGGAGCCATCTATCGTTGACTTTAGTGAACTATTTATGTGTGCACCTACAGGGAGAACATAGCAACTTTCGCATTTTTTGGCTTCTCGTTTGAATGTATGAAGATGGCGCCCCCTGGTGGTCGGGTTAAAGTACTATGCTCCGTTTTGACGTGAAAGAAGGACAAACAAACAAACAAACACACTTTCACATTTATCATTACGACTCCGTAGCTCAGTGGTTAGAGCAGCCGCCCGGAAAGCGAAAGGTCGTGGGTTCGAGTCCCATCGGAGATGGTTGTGAGATGATGGTCGATTTTTTCTAAATACTTCATTTTCCATATTTCAATAATAAAAATTGGACTGTGAATGCAAAAAAGTAAAAATTTAAATAAATTTATATTAATATTAATAATTAATTTAAGTGAAAGGTCGTGGGTTCGAGTTCGAGTCCCATCGGAGCTGGTTGTGAGATGAGGATCGATTTTGTCTAAATTCTTCATTTTCCATTTTTCAATAATAAAAATTGGATTGTGAATGCAAAAAAGTAAAAATTTCAATAACTTTATAATTTATATTAATATTAATAATTAATAAATTAATAATAATATGGATATCGTGCTAGACGGCGCAAGTTTGTAATTAATTTAACGCGAGGACAAAAAAGTATTTGGGTAATCTGGGGTTCGAACTTGGTTCTCTCGAGTCCTCAATATTGAATGGCCACTACGCCGTCGGCGCTAGCCGAACTTCAAGAGGTATGACGAATTATTGGTATATAACAGAATAAAAACTATTACAAACTTATATTTGTACTTCATCTAATACAAGATCTTATACAGGATAAGTGCATAGGGAACGCAAATATAAGTTTGTCAACGTTTTATTTAAAAAAAAATACTAGTTTCGGATTTTTTCCTTTGTATTCACCAGATTACCTGTCTGCATGCCAAATTTCAGCTTTCTAGATCATCTGGAAGTGGGTTATAGTTTTGATTATAGGTGAGTCAGTGATAAAAATAACGATTTTTGGACGTAAATATCTAAATAACTGTTTGAGGTGTGTATATAAAATTTGGAGCACATATTTATCTCGCTAGTCTCAATACATAAGCCAAATTTGACATGTTTCTGTGTTATAGTTTTTGAGTTATGAGGGGGTACAAAGTGGCTCCAAATGGTTCGTGTTAAGATACACACGGTGCTGCTCGCCAGTTCTGTTTTCTTTTGAACTTGGCTGATACGCTGCCGCGTATCCAGACTAGCATTATAAATCAATAATTAGTTTTTATTAAAACCTTCTAGTTTTTGAGTAAAACTTAATTTAAAGCCGAGCGAGCGAAGCGGAGCGGAGCGGAGCTGTGCTGAGGAACCATTGCCCCGTAAGCATATTTAAGCGTGCGTAACCATTGAGTGGTTTAATCTGCGTATCTCGCATATTCACATAAACAAAACCCTATTGTTATCAACACTATAGTTTGTGCGGTGTAGCATGGTGCCTTCTGCCTATGACATCTCATTCGTGCAAAGCAAAAAGTTCCTTATGCTATTGGAATAAAACTCAAGAAAAGCAGCATTAGACATTTTTTAAAGCAGCTTATTCAAGAAAACCGAACCGAACCGGACGACGTTCCGCAGGCAGGACGATCTGGTCAAGGTCGCGGGAAGCCGCTGGATGCGGGCAGCGCAGGACCGGTCGTTGTGGAGATCCTTGGGGGAGGCCTTTGCCCAGCAGTGGGCGTCGTTCGGCTGACATGATGATGATAATGCAAGAAAATTAGACCCTACTCCTTGTGCAGAAGCAACATTTTGCTTTGCACGAATGAGCTGTCATAGGCACCATGGTACACCGCACAAACTATAAACTATTACAATAGAAAGACGGAACCCCTTATAAAGTTAAGTTCACTCACATCTTGATAGTGATGTTTGGCAGTTTGTGTGTCACCCATCTCGCTGTGCAGTTGTGCAAGCGCACAAGTAACGCCGACGTCCCAGGTTCCAATCATACTGTACCTGTGTCAATCAAAATGTTCGAAAACCAGTTATTTTATTTCTATTTTATTTTATTTTATTTGTTAAGGAAAACTTACTGCTTACATTTTACATAATATTTAGAAATAAATAATCAAAAGCTATTTTACAAGTTTCCACATTATAGTATTTTTTTATATAATACTTTTACATAATATAAGATGTTTGAAGATGCGGAGATCATGCTGCCCGAAAAACTAAGATCGTGTTAACATGAGAACTTTTTTCGATGTGCTGCTTCTGTACAGTCACGTCACGAGCAATAGTATGTTAACATGGAACTTTGTCACATTGAAGAGTTCCAAAACAAAACTACATTTGTGTTGCAATGACGCAACATTGTTATATGTTAGACGTGTCCGTGTATCTGTGTGGCTGTCTGTGGCATTGTACGTCCTGAACGAATGGACCGGTTTTGATGCGGTTTGTTTTGTTCGAAATCTGACGTGATCGAAATGGTTCTTAGCTATAATTTGTGAATTATCTGTTCAGACGTTTCAAGATTATCAGCTCTTTTAGTAAACTGCAGTAGGGATCTGAAACGCATAATGGGTAGGTATTTACTTACAAACTTTTGTGTGTAATTTAAAAAATATGTAATGAAAACTAAAATTTCTTTCTCGGTCGGGCGACCACAAAAAAAGAAGTGCTAAATTGATATTTTTAATACAGTTGCTCAAAAAGTGGCGTATTGCAGGGACGTATAGCGTTCGGGATGTGGGCTATTACACACTCGAGCTTTTTCTTTACCTTTCCCGAACTCGTGCGTTTTCTTTCCCAACTGTCAAAATAATGTCTATTAAAAAGAAAAAACCAACCACAAAGTTTTTACAAAAAAAACAAAAATTGGAGTTTTATGATTCATGCAAATATTTCTAAAAAGAAGCTACTAATTTGTTTCAATATCAGATATAAAAGTAATTTTAATTAAAATTTAAACATTAAATTAATATTAGTATCGGCCAAATTAAATTTATAAATATAAAAAAGTTGGCCGTATGACGTGCACTGCCATAGTCTCAGCTTATAGGAGTTTGCGCGAGTAAGTGAAAATGACGGACCTTATTTCTTAATTTTCTAAATTAGTTTTTCCTGGTTTTTATTGTGGTACTTAGTATGGTGGAATTAGTGCAATAATGTGCCTTTAATGGAAAACGATATAGTAAAAGTGAGAAATAAGGAAAGGCGCCCCTGTAGGATTCGGATTGCTTTTGTTAGGTTAGGTTTCATTTCATTTCATCTCATTTTCATTTCATATCAATAAAACAATTCTACTGAAGACTTGGCTGTATGGGCATAGTTCCCTTTGCCTATAACTAAACACAAAAAAAACTCTGCTTATATTCTTTTATTAGTTACCCCGTGAAACGGGGTGGATAGAACTGTTGGGGTGAATAGACACAAAAGTAAAACGCGTTTTTGAATACTATATCCATTAAAAATTTGTTTGAAAAATCTAAATCTTGCCCTTTAAAAACAAAACATGGTTAAATTTTTTAACAAATTTAATGTCTATGGAAATTGTATGAAAAACCCGTTTTAATTTTGTGTCTATTCACCCCAGCAGTTCTATTCACCTCGTTTTAGCGGTACTGAGTTTATTGTGTTTTTATTATTTTATTATATTACTTCATTTTTTCGCAACTGTATTAAAAATAGTTGTTCAGTACACGTGCGGAACCGTCATTGCAACTTGTTCCGACTGTCAACCCTCACCTTCGGCTGCGCCTCGGCTCGGGTAGACATTTGTCGGAACTCTTTGCAATGACAGACTTTCCGCACTTGTAATGAAATATACTATTTTAATACAGTTGCTCAAAAAGTGGCGTATTGCAGGGACGTATAGCGTTCGGGATGTGGGCTATTACACACTCGAACTTTTTCTTTACCTTTCCCGAACTCGTGCGTTTTCTTTCCCAACTGTCAAAATATTGTCTATTAAAAAGAAAAAACCAACCACGAAGTTTTTACAAAAAAAAAATCATAGAAGTTTTTATGATTCATGCAAATATTTCTAAAAAGAAGCTACTAATTTGTTTCAATATCAGATTTAAAAGTAATTTTAATTATACTTACATTAAATTAATATTAGTATCGGCCAAATTAAATTTATGAATATAAAAAATACATAAAATTGGCTGTATGACCACAGATTACTAAATATAGTATGACGTGCACTATTTACCATAGTATCTGCTTATAGGAGTTTGCGCAAGTAAGTGAAAATAAAATGAGGGACCTTATTTCTTAATTTTCTAAATTAGTTTTTTCTGGTTTTTATTGTGGTAGGTACTTAGTATGGTGGAATTAGTGCAATAATGTGGCTAAGGAAAGGCGCTCCTGTAGGATTCGCATTGCTTTTGTTAGGTTTCATTTCATTTCATCTCATTTAATTTAATTTTCATTTCATATCAATAAAAAAAATCTACTGAAGCCTTGGCTGTATGATCATAGTTTCCTTTGCCAACCCAGAATGGGTGAAGAAAACATAAAAAAAGTCTCTGCTTATATTCTTTTACGATTAGTTAGTTGAGTTTATTGTGTTTTATTATTTTATTAAATTGCTTAATTTTTTCGCAACTGTTTAAAAATAGTTGTTCAGTACACGTGCGGAACCGTCATTGCAACTTGTTCCGACTGTCAACCCTCACCTTCGGCTGCGCCTCGGCTCGGGTAGACATTTGTCGGAACTCTTTGCAATGACAGGCTTTCCGCACTTGTAATGAAATCTACTATATTATATGTGGCTCCCCCGACAGTAACCCCATATGATCGGTCCTTACCAGTGGTCGGCGGCTGCCGGGTCGGCCCGGTGCGCGCGCGCCGCCCGCGCTAGCCCGGCCGCAGCGAGTGCTCGCAGCGACGCGCCCGCACCAGCGGCACCGCGCCCGCGCTCCCTCCCACCGTACCCCCATATGTCGGTCCTTACCAGTGGTCGGCGGCTGCCGGGTCGGCCCGGTGCGCGCGCGCCGCCCGCGCTAGTCCGGCCGCAGCGAGTGCTCGCAGCGACGCGCCCGCACCAGCGGCACCGCGCACGCGCGCCCACCGCGCCTCCGCCGCTTCTACCCAACCCTCGCTCTGGCTCTTTTCCAGAGCCAACGCTGCATAACAATACAAACAAATTTGATTTGGGGTTCTGAATCTATTGCAATCGATAGCTAGTCCGAGTGCTTTTCCTTTTAATTGGCTTGTCTCGCTAGTCGATAAAGTCTTAAAACGTAATTTTAGGCAATAGATTCAAATAAATATTGAATCAAACTTTTTGGCGTCTCGGAACATCGGCCGAGAAGAGGCGCTATACGCAATTTAGGGGCACGCGGTAGGTAAGGTTAGGTTGGGGGGTACTTTACTGCGCATAGTGTCTTACTTCGATGGCCAATACCATTGAATCTCTCTGTACTTGAGTAATATGGCCACAGAATAAATAATAGTTGGACTACTGGACAGAAGCTGCACTCCGCGAAACCATTTAAACAAATAGCAACTCTAACTTCAACACGATAAAGTAAAATTTAGCTTGTATGGCTACATTTACGAACGGCTAGTCGTTGCATCTCTTGCTATCGCATATATTCTACCGTGCTCGGGCGGGCGGCCCGTCGTGAATTGTATTGAATTGGTATCCGGGCGTACGGCGGGCGACCCGCTGCAAATTGTATCCCAAGATATACGCAAGCGGTAGGCACTTACCTATCTCGCGTCCTGGAACGAGTGACGGACGCTTGATATGGCTAGCAGACACAAGTGAAACATACCCAGATCGTGAGTAGCAAGCAACGCAGCCGGGTCGAGATGACAGGCGGCGGCGAGGTTATGCGCGGCGGCGTGCCACGCGGGCGGCGTGTCCGCCTCCTTCGCCGTCGCGAGGGCGTTCGAGACGCGCGCGGCGCACGAATACGGGTCATCGCGCGAGGCTAGCTCACTTAGCTGGCGAGCCTCCGACCAGTTGCCAAGCTAAAACCAAAGACGGATTTAAATAAAAAATATATAATAGATGCGAAAGTTTGTGAGTACGGATGTATAGATGTACGAATGTTTGTTACTCTTTGACGCAAAAACTAATAAGTGGATCTGGATAATATTTGCAGCAAAGATACCAGTTGCCAAGCTAAAACCAAAGACAGATTCACATTCCTATCCTACTAATATTTTTAATGCGAAAGTTTGTGAGTATGGATGGATATATAGATGTAAGGATGTTTGTTACTCTTTCACGCAAAAACTACTGAGTGGATCTGGACGAAATTTGCAACAAAGATAGATTATAGGCTGGAATAACACATAAGATACTTTTTAATTCCGATATTCCAACAGAAACGGGAACACGGCCCCTCGTTATTCTATAATAACAGTTTGTCAAAGTGTCAGACTATGGCAGGCTGTTTACCTTGGCAGTATACCAAGCGGTAGGCGTATCCACTTCTTTAGCTGTTGCAAACGCAAGTGCATTCAAGAAAAGCGACATGCACCAGTAATGATCTCTGCGCGACGCTAGATCAATCAGCTGCCGGGTCGGACCTCCGACCAGTTGCCCTGGTAAAACCAGAGACATATTGGTATTCCGAGTTCCTTATGACATATTGTCAAGGTGGCAGATGATAGCGACGCGGGCGGTGCTCCAGTAGGTACGAAACGTCACCCGATGAGTTATCAACTATTTTGTTAATAGAAATAATCTTACCACTTAAGCTACAAAGGCTGCATAGCCGTTCGCTTCAGCCTTTAACACCCTACTTATAGTTGCGATTAGCCCTCGCCACTGTCTTCAATAGCTGCAGCGTCTTGAGTACTGTGGCGACCGCGAGTTGACAAACCCTGTCAACTCGTAAGTATTCATTAAAGTAGTCTTACCGCATAAGCTACAAAGGCTGCATCGGCGTTAGCTTCAGCCTTCAACACTCTATCGTTGGGATGTGCCCGCGCCACGGGCTTCAGTCGCTAAAGCGTCTTGAGTCCCGTGGCGGCCGCGGGTGAATGAACCCTGGCAACTCGTAAAGTAGTCTTACCGCATAAGCCACAAAGGCTGCATCGGCGTTAGCTTCAGCCTTCAACACCCTATCGTTGGGATGTGCCCGCGCCACGGCCTTCAGTCGCTGCAGCGTCTTGAGTCCCGTGGCGGCTGCGGGTGAATGAACCCTGGCGGCCCGTAAAGCCGCTAAGGTGACACCTATTAATTAAAGTAAGTAGTCTTACCGCATAAGCCACAAAGGCTGCATCGGCGTTCGCTTCAGCCTTCAACACTCTATAATTGCGATGAGCCCTCCCCACTGTCTTCAATAGCTGTAGCGTCTTGAGTCCTGTGGCGGCCGCGGGTGAATGAACCCTGGCGACCCGTAAAGCTGCTAAAGTGCCACCTATTGCTTAAAGTAGTCTTACCGCATAAGCCACAAAGGCTGCATCGGCGTTCGCTTCAGCCTTCAACACCCTATCGTTGGGATGTGCCCTCGCCACGGCCTTCAGTCGCTGCAGCGTCTTAAGTCCCGTGGCGGCCGCGGGTGAATGAACCCTGGCGGCCCGTAAAGCCGCTAAGGCCCCGCCCAGCTCGAGGCGGGCCCCGGCGCCGCCACCGCTGTAGCCGCGTAGGGCTTCCACGCACCATGACATACCGCTGTAAAAAAATATATTTTGTTTTGTCATTTTATTTATTTTATTTTTGTTTATTTATTTATATATTCATGGAAAACAAACAGCATTTATATATTAATTATAGATAGGGTAAAACAAGAACAAACATGCCTTTATCAGTTTTCTCAGATAGAAATTAAAACAATCCAGATGTAGGAGCGAGCACCTACAATACGTATCATTTACGCGTAATTACCTATGTAATTCCCGCTAACGTAGCATATTTGTAAATTAATGTAATTTATATTTAGTGGCAATAAAACTATTATTGGTGACACACGTGTTATACATTTTTCCTAACAATCCTGCGAACATTTAGCTACGTGATTACGTCGTCACAGAACATCATCTTAACATCAACGTCATTACATCATATGTAGGGTTAGCGACTCTACATATTGGTCCTTCGATCTAGTGAAGTGTTGTGTGTGTGTGTTTTTGCTGCTGCGATCGGTTCACAGGCCTCCCAGAAGCGGGTCTCACCTGTTGAATTGAGAAGGCGCCGACGCAGTAAAGGTACATGCGCGCACGCTTTATATTGACCTGGCGATCATCAGAAGCCCAACATCTGCCACTGAACTAAACATCAACATTATAACAACACTAACTTCAACTACTCAAGATGGAAGCTGTACTAGAAAGGCAAACACAGATAGCTACCAGCATTGAGAGAATCATCACCAACTTTAAAAAAGACTCCGCAACGCGGAAAACATCCGATTATCTAAAAACGAGAGAAGAAACACTTATCAACCTGTGGGGTGAGTTCGTGTCAAACAACGCTCTTTTGCAACTGGAGGAAGATAAATCAAACGATTACTTTACCCTTAACATTTTCCAAAACATCAAACAACTTTACATTGATGGCCTTCAACTGATATCAAGTACGAAGCCATACAAAAAACCAGGTGATGATAACATGGGTGCTGAAGAAAGCACTGGGGAAAGCAAGGTCAGATCCAGAAACATAGAAAGCACTGGGTCTACATCCAAAAGTGACGAACTGTTGTGTCAACAAAAAACGAACTTTCGCGCCTTCGATAGGGCTGTGAAAAACATAAACATTGACAAGCTTGTGGAAAAGTGGGAAATTGACGATAAACTTCAAATGATTCAGTCTCGCTGGAGAATTATCGATGATCTTCACTGGCAACTTGACAATCTGCTAGAAGGATCTGACGAAAACTACGAAAAGGATTTCTCTCAATATGAAGAATCTTACGAAGCAATTAAGTCAAAATTGCATCGGAAATTAAACTCCGTCAAACACCAACAAGAAACAACGCCGCATATCGAATTACCCGTATTTTCCGGAAATTACACCAACTGGTTAACTTTCTCCGATTTGTATTGTGAAGCAATACATAACAACCCTAACCTGAACAAGTGTCAGAAAATGCAACACCTAAAAGGCAAACTCAAAGGAGAAGCCGAACGTCTCGTGCAGCATCTCACCATCTCAGCCGATAATTACGATACCTGCTGGGAGATTTTGAACCGAAGGTACAATAACATTCAACTTTTATTCACAAAACAAATGCAAATTTTCATGAACCAACCTGCCATGCAGAAACATAACGCATACGAAATCAAACGTTTACATGATGTGAGTCTGGAGACAGTACACGCCGTTCACAACCTTGGAGTGGACACATCCACCTGGGACCCGATTCTGGTGCACATCATGACCGACAAAATGGATTCAGAAACATATACAGCTTACATGGACGCCCGAAAAAACAAGCGTGACCTTCCATCATTTGACGAATTAGTTTCAATATTAGAATCCAAATTCACTGCATTAGAGCCGCTGCACAAGAAAACCAAACAGACCAAACAAACAACGAATGCAAGGGAAAATGAACCTAAACAACAACGAAACTACATGGATACGAAGCCTACATTCGTCAAATCGTTCAAAAGCCAAGTCGAACGTATTTGTCCATTGTGCAAGACAAACGATCATGTTTTAATTACGTGCAAAAGGTTTTTGAACATGACACCTGAAGCGAAGGTTAATACCATCAAGACATTGCCCGTGTGTGAAAATTGCTTATTCCATCACAAAAATAAGTGTACTTCAACCAAGAAATGTAAGATTTGTAACAGCCCACATCATACCATCTTACATGATATGTATGACCATCAACCCTCATTGAGCAGTGAATTTCAACCTTCAACTTCAACACCTATGTTAACAAAACGCAAGTCAAACCACGTGGCCGGAAACTACGACGAAGTATTACTTTCTACCGTGGAACTGAACGTAAGAGCCAAGGATGGCACCTTCATCATGATGAGATGTTTATTAGATCAAGGCTCTCAGATCAATTTAATAACTGAATCGGCTGCGCAACGTTTGAACCTTGACCGATGTAACCAAAGCGCTTCAGTATTCGGGGTTGGAATAACAGCGTCTCAGAGTCACGGAGCCGTACAGCTGATTTGTGAATCGAGATATAACAACTATACATTTATAACAGATGCATTGGTTATGCACAAAGTGGTTGGAACCTTACCTAACTACACATTTGAAAAACAATCATGGCCGCATCTGCATAATATTAACTTGGCGGATCCTGATTATAACATCTCAAGGCCAGTGGACATCTTGCTGAACGCCAAAGTTTACTCAGAAATAGTAATGGATGGAATACTACGGGGCTCCGCCACCGCCAGTGCTCCTATTGCGCAACAGACCAAGTTAGGCTGGATCTTGGTCGGTCACGTGAAAACATTTAATTGCCATGCCGTCCTTAATAACTTAGAAGAAATTTCTCAATTTTGGGAGCTGGAAGAAATCACACAAAATAACAGTAACATGACACCAATGCAAGATTATTGTGAAACTTTATACCAGTCAACAACAACAAGGCGAGAAGACGGACGCTACGTCGTGAAACTGCCCATGAAACCTAACTTTGAAGAACATTTAACGCCGTCAAGGCCACAAGCTGTAGCACAGTTTAAACAACTCGAGAAAAAATTTACAAGAGATCCGGTCCTAGCTGAAAACTATAAAAAGTTTATATCTGAATATATAAAACTGGGCCACATGAAACAATGCACAACAAACCAGGAACCAAGCTTTTTTCTTCCACACCACGGGGTCATTAAACTGGATTCCCTTACTACCAAGTTGAGAGCTGTATTCAACGCATCCAGTAAACTTAAGTCTGGCTACACACTAAATGACCTGATGGAATGCGGCCCTAAACTACAAAAGGATTTGCAAGCTATCATATTACTGTGGAGAACCTTTCAATTTGTATACACTGCAGATATAGAAAAGTTTTACCGCCAAATACTTGTGAGCGAAGAAGATCAACACCTCCAAAAAATAGTATGGCGAGACGCGTCACCTGACACTTTAAAGGACTATAAACTTTGTACGATAACCTACGGAATCAAAAGCGCGCCTTATCTCGCTATGCGAACCATACAACAGCTTATACAAGATGACGGTGACCAATACCCGCTTGCTGTCGACATATTAAACCAACAACTTTATGTCGACGATTTACTAGGGGGAAACAATAACATCGAAACTGCAAAGGAAACTCAAAAAGAAATTATTAGCCTCCTGAATGGAGGCGGCTTTCCGCTGAAAAAGTGGGCCAGTAACGACTCCAGATTATTAGAACACTTACCGCAAGAAAACATTAGCCAAAACATGTTTGATTTTAAACACGCCGAAACAAACAAAACACTGGGCTTATCATGGAATCCATGCAACGATCAGTTTTCATTCTCGAGCTCTGTCACAACGAGCGATAAGGTTGAAAATCCACAAACAACAAAACGATTATTATTGTCTGAGATTTCTAAGTTGTTCGACCCGCTCGGCTGGCTGTCTCCTATTACTATTAAAGGAAAATTACTATTTCAAAAGGTGTGGGCTATGAACTTAAACTGGGATGATTATTTACCATCTGATTTACAACATGACTGGAACATACTGAAACAAGACCTGCCAAACATCGCTAAGGTGAAAATATCTCGTTGGATAGGTGATTGCGAGAAGTCGATCGAACTACATGGATTCTGCGACGCGTCGGAGAAAGCATATGGCTGCGTGATTTATTGCAAATCTGTGGACAAAAATAACGAACCCGTGATAAAACTTATTGCTGGCAAAACAAAACTTGCGCCGCTAAACAAGGCCGTGTCATTGCCCCGGTTGGAACTTTGTGCATCATTATTACTAGCACAACTAATGAAGAAGGTCATAGAGTCAACAAAAAATCAGACAGGACCATTAAAAATTCACGGTTGGACTGACTCAATGGTTGTTTTGGGTTGGTTGCAAGGTGACATCGGACGTTGGAAGTCGTTTGTCGCAAACCGTGTTGCAAACATTTTGGAAACTATGCCACCATCCTGTTGGAAATATGTGAAATCTGAAGAAAACGCAGCAGATTGCGCCAGTAGAAGCTTATTACCATCTCAACTACTCACCCATCAACTATGGTGGGAAGGCCCAAATTGGCTGAAAAAAAACGAAATAACACAATCACCAACTCAAACCGACATCCCAATTCCTGACGAAGAAAGAAAGTCAAAGGTGTGCATAACTCAACATCAACAACAGAATATTGACCCATCATTAATTGAAGAATATCTACAGAAACATAGCTCTATGGAACGAGTGACGCGTACGATAGCATGGTTATCGCGTTTCATTCACAACTCGCGAAATGCTGACAAACGGAAATCTACTTACTTGAAAGTAAATGAACACACTGAGGCACTCAAGTTAATTGTCAGGGTTGTACAATACAAACATTTCAAACAAGATATTGACAATCTTTCAACACAGAAGAAACTTTTTAGTAAAAGCCCATTATTGAACCTAAACCCATGGATTGATGAAGATGGAATATTAAGAGTGGGTGGACGACTCGAAAACTCGATTTTGAAACCGCAAGAAAAACATCCCATGATCATACCTAACAACAACAAACTAACCACTCTGCTGATTCAATGGGCTCACAAAGTAACGTTGCACGGAGGGGCAAGATTAACTTTAACATTCTTGCGAACAAGATTTTGGATAATCGGAGGCATGAGTGCCGTAAAACATGAAATATTAAAATGCGTCAGATGCGTGCGATTCAAAATTTCGAACAGAAGAAACCAAATAATGGCTGACCTGCCAAAGCCACGTGTAACACCCTCACGGCCATTCACTCATACTGGGGTCGACTTAGCTGGACCGGTGGACGTGAAATCTAATAAAGGCAGAGGAATAGCTACATCTAAAGGCTACGTTGTCATGTTTATTTGTCTATCGACGAAGGCGGTGCACCTAGAGCTGGTTTCCGACCTCAGCTCAGTGACATTCTTAGCTGCACTGAAACGCTTATGTGGAAGGCGAGGCATGCCGAAACATATCTATAGCGATTGTGGCACTAACTTTATTGGAGCATCGAACAGCCTTAACCGAGAACACCAACTAGCACTGAAACAATACTTGTCTGCGTCAGACGTCATGAACCACTTAACAACCTGCAACATAGAATGGCATTTTAATGCGCCGTCGTGGCCCACAGCTGGGGGGTTGTGGGAGTCAGCAATAAAACGGATGAAATTTCATCTGAAGAGAGTTCTGGGCGAGCAAAAGATAACATATGAAGAGTTTACCACTCTACTTACCCAAATAGAGGCATGCCTTAATTCAAGACCATTGGTAGCGCTCACGAACAGCATTGAAGACCTAGATATTCTCACGCCCGGCCACTTCCTTGTAGGAGATCAACTTTTAGCACCACCAATCTCTCAAGAAGTTGAAGACATCAGCCTTGGTACACGGTGGAAATTGATGGAAAAAATGCACAAAGATTTTTGGCGAAGGTGGTCCACAGAATATCTTCAAACACTCCAAGGTCGAAGCAAATGGCATTTCGCAAAGAAAGACTTTTGTGTTGGAGACCTTGTGATAATTCAGGAAGACAACGTCCCGCCTGCGCGCTGGCTCTTGGGAAGGATCGTAGAGACGCACCCTGGAAATGACGGCCGAGTACGCGTGGTCACCCTACGAACTAAAAACAACAATCGCGTGAAGCGACCTATTGGTAAATTGATACGATTACCGATAGAATCTGAAACGCTTTCACCACCGAAAAACGACCCTGAAACACAAAAAAGTGACCCACAACCATCACAGCCTCAACCGGAACAAGAACCTGTAACAGAAAAAACAAACATTAGTTACGCAAAAAACAGTCAACAAACAAGAAAGAAGCAGAACAAACGAGTGAACATAAGCAATATTTTTATGTTATTACTTACTTTATGCACTACAGCTTATGGAGAAACAACTCATCAACTTGGAAAAGTGACAACCCTACAACAAAATCAACCATTATATTTCGATAAGCTCGCCGACATGCTTCTGGTACAGGACGAGTGGAAAATGGTCGTTTATTACAACCTAACAACATACTGGCACAGTCTTGGTAACATCGAGTATCATGTTAACCTCCTAAAAGAACTGAGTAAAGAAGAACCATCTTTTACATTTATTACAACGCAACTGCAACATGAAGTTCAAGAACTCCAGCATAACAATTTACTGCTGAAAACCGAGCACGGCCGCCGTTCCAAACGAGGACTGTTCAATGGAGTTGGATACGTCGCAAACGAACTATTTGGAATTCTCGACGAACGCTCTGCTCAAAAGTACGAGAACGACATTAAAACCATACAAGAGAACGAAAATCATCTGAACGACCTGTACAAAAAACAAGTTTCCATCTTAGAAGGTGAACACAACATACTGAAACGAAATGAAGAACTGATGATACAACAATTTACCAGCATAAGTCGTCAAATATCGCGTTTGAATAACCTTGTAGAAGAAGAACATAATAAAACAATGTTTATTACGGGAGCAGTACTAACAGCAAACCTCATCATAGATAACCTGCGAAGGTTGCAACAGCAACTACTGGACCTTGTCACTGATGTTCGCAGTGGGCGAATTGATACACACTTACTACAGCCTGAAGAGTTTGAAAATCAGCTGAACATCATAACGGCTCAAATCGCCCCTGACGTCACATTACCATGTGTCAGCAGTCAACAGGATTGTATCCGAGAGATGTACAAACTTTCAAGAGTACACGTCAGACTGACAGAGTATTTAATATTCGAAGTTAAACTGCCTCTCATTAGCAACGATCACTTTGAACTTAATCGCATTATACCTATTCCGAGACTAAACAACCGTATCGCTACAACTATTATACCTACTGCAAAGTACTGTGCCTTAAGTCTCAGGAAAGATATGATTATACCCATAACCGAGGAAGAGATGCATACAAGTTGCATATCATTCAAAGAAAACAAAATGATATGTAGACTGAATCTACCTATACATACAATAACAAAGGAGTTATCAATTCTATGCGAGGCACAAGTTATTAACAATAATAACTTATCTAACTGTGGCACGGCAGTGTCGACTTGTCGTAACGACTGGATCATGTTACACAGCCGCGCCGAATGGTTGTTTACATGTTGCCTGGAATGCACTGTGCGCATATTCTGCCCCGGCGCCACCGTGTCTACCGAAACATTAAGCGACACAGGAGTAATGAAATTAAAACCTGGATGCATGCTTAAAGGAGAAAACATCATCATTCACTCTCCGAAACTTTACCGCTCTGAGATATTTATCAATAAAGATACCGAAGATTACATTCCTGAATCCGGAGTGAACAACATTTTGACAAACTTTAACTTCACATACGTGCCTGAGCCACATGAACACCAATTTCGATTATTACAGAATCAAATAGAATCGGTGAAAACGTCGCAAGAAAATCTGCACATTCATACCACTTCCCATGACGTACATCATTATGTGGCTTACACCCTGATTGGGTTGGGCGCTATTATACTTACCATCATTTATGTATCCCGGAAGATATTGCAATACAAATCGAAACAAAACTACATACAAGAAGTAGAACTGCAGAGTGTTCGGTGTAGCACTCCGAGCGAGGGAACAGACGAGCACCGAAGACGGGACTCGGAGCGCCGTTCAACTCGACGAGTCAACAGACAGACTTCGCCTTAAGATTTATTTTTCATAGTGTTATTTTCTATTTGTTTGTTTTGTTGTTTATCTTAAATTGGGCAGCATGTAGGAGCGAGCACCTACAATACGTATCATTTACGCGTAATTACCTATGTAATTCCCGCTAACGTAGCATATTTGTAAATTAATGTAATTTATATTTAGTGGCAATAAAACTATTATTGGTGACACACGTGTTATACATTTTTCCTAACAATCCTGCGAACATATATATTGTACAATATGTAGAGTCGCTAACCCTACATATGATGTAATGACGTTGATGTTAAGATGATGTTCTGTGACGACGTAATCACGTAGCTAAATGTTCGCAGGATTGTTAGGAAAAATGTATAACACGTGTGTCACCAATAATAGTTTTATTGCCACTAAATATAAATTACATTAATTTACAAATATGCTACGTTAGCGGGAATTACATAGGTAATTACGCGTAAATGATACGTATTGTAGGTGCTCGCTCCTACACCAGAAGAAGAAAAATAGAAGAAAGATGAAAAACATGCATTATCAAACTAAGAGCAAAATTGCTTTTAAATAGTACGTACAGCCGGCCAAGAAAGTGGTCTACCAGTTTTGACAGTAGTTCCCGTGTCAACAAAATATCGCTAAAGGCGAATCTTTAAAATTGTTTGTTTACTGAGAAAACTGACATGAAATCATAGAGCAAACACACAATGTTATTTTCGCCATGTTTTTCATAAACTTCAGAACTAAGGAGGATTTTTAAAGTAGAAAACTCTTTCACTGAAAAAGATCATAATATTATATCACTGACAAATTAATGTCACAGGTATTTTCCTAAACTCCCTTAACTAAAGTAAAATTTATTCATTATTTTACTACAATGCCTCAAAATTTATCCATCCATAGCCGAGAGAGCTCAAATAATCGCACTTCACAATGATGGATTCAATATTAGTGAGATTTCTAGAGAATTAAATGTGTCTTATGGTTCAGACATGATGGAACCGCAACTAAAGAACAGCAAAAGCACTGCAAGGGCACTGCAATGAGGTATGGGAGGAAACCCGTGAGTCTGACATCTGCTCGAGGCTTGTGGGCTCAATGAGGGACCGACTCCGAGAAGTCATAGAGGCAGATGGCGGCTACACAAGATTTAAACATTTAATTTTTTTAAGTGACTTATTCCATGTGGAAAATAATATTTTTAACAACCAAATAATTAGCATTTTCACTACCGCTTCTTGTTACAACCCTTGTCCCGTCCTTTTCTAATCGAGCAAAGTGGATATCATTCCCCCAATGATATCCACTTAGCCTACGTTTAGCAGTGGACATCCATTTATGCAAAGTGTTAAACCAGGCGACTAAAAATTACTAGGTTGAGCGACTAAAAATACTAAGTGAGCAGTGAGCAGCGGAAAAATAGGTTTAGGTTAGGTTACATTGGCGACTAAGTCGCTCACCTAGTAATTTTGGTACCCTAAAATGTTTTTAGTCGATCGGTTAATTTCTATCCTTACAAAAATATCCCTAAATACTGAAATTGGTAATTCATTATCGATAACTGAACAATTTTCCCAAGGAACATTAGGGCGGTTTCAGACTAGCGTTTTATACGCGCGTATAAGCTCGTTTTCGGAAGCGCAATGTAGGCGCGTATAGTATAGGCGTACCTTTTGCCACACGCGCGACTCGTACGAGCGTTGACATGCTTGTATGCTTGTATAAGCGTGAGCCATACGCTACCTAATCAAGCGCAAGGTTCGAGCGAACACGCCGAAATATGCCCTTTTATTCAGTTTTTTGAAGTCCGTATTGTGGCTCGCGTGAAAGCGGGTATGCCGAAACGACCGTATACGCTCAGAAAAAAACGCCAGTTTGAAACCGCCCTTATACCGCAATATTAGAATCAAGAAATTGGTATGTTGTTGATGAGCATGAAGCTCGACTTAATATCTGAGTATTAAGTCAAACTTCATGTTGATGAGAATCAATATTCGACAATTCGAAATTCGAAAAACGAATTCGCGAAGTGTCATAAAATTCAAGCAAAGGAAAATCAACCTTGTTCTTAGTTGACGAACAAACGAACTTCACCCTTACGGTGGTAGACCACATATTTGGCCGACTGTACACTACATAAGAAATAAATAAATTTTAAAGCAGGGTACTCGCCTAGCCGTGTAGCACGTAACGTTTTGCTACTGTATCAACCTGCAGCACAGATTACTAAATAGTTACTATGTAACAGATAGTTCACTCCGCTAAGTCATTTAAATAAATAGCAACTCTAACTAGAACGCAATAAAGTAGAATTCTGCTTGTACGGCGCAGGCAAATTACGAACGGCCACTCGTTGTCGTTGCATCTCTTTCTATCGCATATATTCTAGCTCTTTTGCGGACCTAATTTCTATGGATTTACAACGCCGGCGTTGCCGCCGCGTTTTCGAGCCGACACGGGGAGTGAAATAGGCCTGCCTGCAGTGAGTACGGCTCGTCCACGGTCCACGTATCCAGCTACGAGCTCCCGAATCCGCCTTTGTGTTCGCAGTGAAACCGCTTAAGCCTCGGGCACACGAAGCTATTTTTAGCTGCTATTAAAATCCGCCGGTGAAAAATGCGATCACGCGCGAGCGGCTCGCAGCGGGCTCGTGCCTATGTACTCACTTAAAACAGTACGAGATACGTTACGTGTTACACAGCTCGGTTAGTACCCTGCCTAAGAGTAGGTAACGATGAATTATTATTGACTTGATGATTTCGAATTATTATTGAAATGCGACTTTAATAGCTGTATGGCGTCCGTTTATATTGGCAGATATTTGACGTTAGCTATATATATTTTTTATAATCATGTTTTCATTAAAAAGTTGTCAAATCTTGCTTTTACTTTGGCAGGGAGTGAGCAGTGAGCCATGCCGGCATCATATTTTTTTATTTGTGTCAGCTATCGCCAACTAATTTTGAATGTTGCTTTTCTCGAAACTGACCCAGAGTCGTCGTCCCTGGAGGCGGGCCGCACGAGCGCGGCGGCGGCGAGCGCGAGGCACCGCTCCGCGTCCGCAGCGGCGCGCCGCGACCACCGCGACAGCCGATCGCCGCGTACTACGTCGCGCAACACGCACTCGTACGCATCGTTCTCCTATGAACAAGATTTTATGTTTTTTTTATCCACAACGGGGTGGCACTTAGCCTTCACCTGGGGCCTATTTCTTAAAAGCTTGTAACTTGTAATACAAGCGGATGTCACTTTTTGACAGCTTTTGTTAGAAAGGGACTTCCACTTGTATTACAAGCTACAAGCTTTTGAGAAACGGGCCCCTGATGTTAAGTGGTGGTAAGGCTGAAGGTGGAAGCGCACTACTCCCGGAATCATCAATCACTGAGGAACTGGCTATCCTATCTCTAACTGCCGGAACACAATAATGCTGAAAACATAATTGTGATGGCGTCAGACTTAGATAAGATGGTGGTAGCCAGCCAGGCGGACTAAGAACAAGTCCTACTACCAACCAAACCGAACACAATTTGTACTCCCACTGGGAATCGAACCCGGGACCTCTTGGTCTGAAATCGGTGGTGTGAACCACTAGACCACAGAGGCGGTTAAAATGTTCGTAATTTATTAAGCGACGTCCCTTCACGCGTCGCTACCTTTTTTATCATCATCATAATCAGCCATTTAATGTCCTCACTGATGGGGCACTGGCCTCCCTTATGGATAGATAAGGAGAAAGGGCCATGACCCACCAAGCGGGCCCAGTGCCGATTGTGGGTATTAACGATGCTAATGCAACAGGGACCAACGGCTTAACGTGCTTTTCGAAGCACGGAGGAGCTCAAGGTGAAAAGTTTTTGGTCCCCCACCCCGTGACCAACCACTGCGAAAGTTGCGCTAACCACTGAGCCACTGCATCACGTGCTCCTCCTTTTTTATTATAGTGAAGGCAAATGATTCATTTTAGGCATGTCAAAAGGCATGTTGGACTCGGTGACCTTCCTTGCTTGGACTCTGTGAATCTCGCCACGCCCAGACGGCCCGTCGATTTTAGACTCGGTTTAAGTTTCTACCTATGTAAGCAGGCATTATTTTAATACAGATGTTTATATCACGAGCGCCGGTGAGCAATGCTTGTGTGTGTAAATGTACATGGACACTGTCTTTGCCTGCGTAAGCTCGGGAGCGCTCACTTTTGGCCGAGTCGCCGGCGAGCACGTATCTATCCGCATTACACACACAAGCGTGGCTCACCCAAGCTTGTGAGATAAAACATCTGTAGGTGTAACATTTTTACCAGTTTCAAGTTTCGAAAGTTGAAATGAATTACTCTAACGGTACAACACGATTCGCGACTCAGGGACCGTACTCTGAAACACAAATCCGAAACTTCGGTTAGCCCCGCCCCTTTCACTCGATTCTGTCATGACTGGAGAGTGAGAGGGACGGGAAAAACGAAGTTTCGGGTTATGCGTTTCAGAGTAGGCCCTCAGGGTCGCGTTCTGACACAAATACCTAATATTTAGGATAATAAACAACAACATACTAATCAAAGGTATGAGATGTAGGCTTTTTTAAATAGTAACTGAGATATTTACGTCATCTATGGGTATATCCTGGTGGCAGGAAGGCGGTTCCACGTCGAGCATTGCGTGGAAAGCCGCTTTGCCGCCCTCCGGGTCACTTAGGGCCACGGAGCACAGCACCAGATGTAGACCTAAACGTACGAGATTTGAAACATAAGATTTCTTTGGCACTGAAAACCGTAATCATTAGGCAAGTAATGAGGACATGACGTGATAACATTGATAAAGACATTATAATAAATCTGATTTTCTCAATTAGATATCACCATCGCTTGTTGCGAGTTATATTTATTTACCTTTGTAGTCTTCATTGCGAAAAGAAAGATTTCTGTTTGTCTCTTTTTCGTTCTAAATTTTCTTGCCACATTATAGAACAGTTTGAAAGAATACCTGTTTGGAAATCGCCTTGTTCATGCATGATGTGTTGGAAATTGGTGACAGCATCTCGAAACTTTCCCATACGCACTAGTAATAAGCCGATGTTGTGCATCACTTTCATTCTAAAATTAAACAACAATAAGGACTAAAACTATATGCGCTAACTTAAATGGTATTATAGTGTTCCTAATAAACAAAATAAATAAATTACCACCTTAGATCTTTTTCTGCCGTAGGAGTCTGGTCCAGAGCCATTCTGTATAGCTTCAGTGCTTTTGGGTGTTCCCCCATTTTGAAATAAATATTTCCCATGTTCACCTAAAAAGATTACAATTTTTACCAACTTTTTCGTTAGTATAAATTAAGTTTTTTTACTTTTTAATCGTTATTCATCATACCTTTAAACGATTTGCGTGGGGAAACAATTTATTCCTCGTAAGTAACTGATAGGTGTTCAAAGCTTCAGTATACATTTCATTGATCGCGTATTGACCCGCTAAATTACAAAGAACCTGCAACAATTGAATAATACTATGATCGTTTTATTTCACTACGGGACGCCTCCCGACGGCTGTCAACGCAATATTAATGTCGATAAAATAACGGGGCTTTACACTGCTTAAGCATGCAACTGCTTTGTAATGCAGTGTACTGCATACTATCTTAATCCAAATAACATCACAAGTACAGTCAATCATCTCCGACGTGAGGGCGCTGGGTGCTTTTCTGGCAGAGCTGGGTTGGCTGGAGTAATCCGGCTGCACACCCTCCACACGCAAAATAGGCGCAATAAGACGTCGAGTTGCGGAAAACGCCCGTATCGATTGAAGAAGAAGAAGAAGACAGTCAATCATGCTCAAATTTTAAATTATTTTAGTATTACGTTAGTATGGGAGACTTAAAGCACTAACTCAGTTACAATAAAACTTGTTTTACAACTCGTAGTAAGGCTAGGACAAGAAGGATATTATACTAATCAAGAACTCACAGCGAATGTCAGATCCAGATTGTGCGTGTCCCCGAGATTGGCGTGTTCCTGCATGCGAATCAGTTGGCGCTCTAAAGTTGAAGCCTCTTGAGCTTTTGCTAATGCCTGGAATGGAAATATATTATTATATTTTGCGACCAGCTGGCTAATTTCGAAATGTACTTACTTATATTGACTTGTTATTTGACAGTCATTTGATCAATCAATAATAATTGTTGATAATATTATATTGCGCTATCATATAAATGGTAGGATATTAAGTTAAACGGTAATTACTGTTCCATTTATTGTGCACCGGGCTTCGTACGTGTACAATGTATTATATTATACCTGTAAAGCTTTCTCTTAAATCACAATTTCCATTTATAAAAACGCATCAATGGAGAAACGCATTTAAATCTCTTGCGTAGTTTGAAACATCTAAACGTGTTGACGACGACGGTGGGAGTGGGATGCGCCTTCTACGTACGTACGATACGTAGAGATATCTCTTCACTGCTGTTATTTATTGCAATTATTTAGAATTAATAATAAAAGTACATGTTCGCGAGCGTCGTAAATCACCTGTCCTAAGTCTAGTTCCCTCTTGACAGCAGTGTCGTCGTCGGGGTCGGGCCGCGCGCTCAGCATGCACGACTCCTCCACCAGTGCCATTATACGGGCCTCCATCTGCTTCACTTTATCCTCGATACTAAAAGGTAGCAGTTCATTTTATTATTCAACTAACTAATAAGTAAGAAACTAGAATTAAAACGGTATTTAGCTAAGGTAGCGCCATAGCGCCATACATTTAAAAACTGGCCATTCTGTTTAAAAACAAATCCTTTCGATATAACTTAGATTCTATAAGAGTAGCAGGGCAGACCCAATGTATTAAATCGCAGACGGTCTGTCCTGACTCTCTGTCTGTCTGACGGTATGAGAGGTCTGTAATTTTAAAATTGTGAAACACATTCTACTTTGCTAAATAAACTAAGAAAAATAAATAAAGGTAACGGTATGATTTCATTAAAATGATGGGGCTGAAGTCCTGTCAGTATCAAGTATGTTATAATATAAGCGTTGCCCAGCAGTAGGTGATATACCTAAATGGTATCTGAATCGCAAGCCATCTTGATTCACACTGAGAGCTACAGACAGATTTTGTTCGCATCCTATGTAGCAGCCTCTTCAACAAGAATGGGCCATTTATATGAACGCCAATCCTATTTGCCTATAACAGAACAGAAAGAACAGAAGTAGCAAGTGGACGGGGTGGGCGTAGAAATGTTCTTTGCTCAAAACAACAAAGCCTCCGTATATTTTACCACCCTCCATACAATTTAATTTCTGCAAGTTGTTATGGCAGCTAGGATGTCTTTGACGTATACGTACTTAAAATGCGTGATATACCTAATCTTTCTTGAGTTCTGTGCTGCCTATGTTATTTTTTCAGTAAAACCCAGTAGTGGGCTTCATACCGAGAATTAAGAAGTCACCTGTCTTCCTTCTTTTCGTCCTTGGTGGGGGTGTCACGAGCGGCGCGTGTAAACCCGGCTGCGCGCACGGCGGTCACGGGGCGAGCGCTCGCGCCGCCGCGAGAGCTGCCCGCGCGACCCCCGACAGTACCTAGCCGGAACATCTACAAGACATAGACATACATCATCAACGATTTAAACTGACACTTCTTACTAAAAGTTCCGAATTAAAGGGTACAACGAACGAACGCGGACCAAGCCAGTCCAATATTAGCATCGTGTAAATAGAGGCAGACCACTATGCATTGGATTACGATACATACAATACGAATTTAATTGTCATGTTACCTGTAATAGGGATGACGATTATTTGACGACTGATGAATAAAATAGCGAAATACTGGTAAAAAACATAAACATATTAAACTTTAGTTAGAGTCGCTTTTATACCTCTTGGTTTTATTTATTGCGTATTATTAGTTTTATGATTCTTCAAAGTTGGATTTCAAATTCCATTTAAAAAGTATAAAATTTATTAACATAAATAATACCTACCTTTAAGTAGTCCGTAAAATGTATAGCAAAATGGTCTAAGAAACCATTTTGATAAACACAATATTTAATATAGCTGACGAGCAAATTTCTTACGCGTTGCATACAAATTACCTAGGCGTAACGTCATAATTAGGTAGCCGTTAGCACAGCCTGTTAGTATGAAGCGTTTTTGAGCGAGTCCAATTTGTGTGCATTTCACACTGTGTAACTGCATTATTTCTTTTACCTAATTTCTAAGGTTTCTTTTTTTTGAGAGGTTATTAGGTATAATACTTAACACAAAATAAAAAAGTATTCGTAATGCCTATTGGCCTTCTGGTGTCTATTTTATTTATTCTTTTTTAAGATAGGCAGTTGGCCTTTAAGAAAAAAAAAATAGTGGACTGGCTCAAGTACTGGCTCCGTGTAAATTCTGCTAAAAGTACCAAAAATACTTACCCCTGTTCCCATTCGACTGGGCACCTTCCTGCCCGCGCCGGCAGTGCGCAGCGTCTCCTGGAAGGCGTCGTCATCCCGCAGGTTCCTCGTGTCCAGCGCTGGGGCCACCTCATTGAACCCACCATACAGTTCGTCGTCCTCGTCCACGACCATTGCAGTACGCGGCTTCATATCAGTGTCAAGCCGCGAGGCGCTGTAGTAACGCGAACTTATCATGGCTTTTAAATCGAAACCACGTCACAATATGTTAATACGTGGTTAAAATGATTCTTGAAATTTATCTTCAGGTTTGTTGTGACGCCGTAACTATGGCAGCTGAAAGGTGTGCAGCCGTTGCTATAGTTACGAACGTTTGGTATGTCTTTTTCCGGCCTTGGCTTCTAATCATGCGTTTTGTTACACCACAGCACAGTCAATCGTTCTTCGATCAACAATAACACCTAGTTCTGTTGATCGAAGCTTTAGGTGCTAAAGTTATAGTTGTATATGTTTTGTTTCTAAGTTTTTTAAAGTTATATATCAACTAGTGCTGTAGCGCTCCGCCCGCGACTTCGTCCCCGTGGAATGAGTCACACCAATGATTTTTGTTATCAGCATATCTAAAAAATATGTAACTCGAGAAAAAAGACTCTGTTTTTATTTTTTTCCTATCTTCAAAAATGACTGAGATATTAAACGTTAAAGTACGGCCTCCGAGGAAAATTTGGGTGAACCAATGGCATTAACGTGTGACGTCACGTCGCACTTCCTTATACCTATATAGAATCCTTTGGCTATATAGTTAGTTGCGCTCTCACGGTTTCGTAATAAATTTATTTATTTTTCTTATAGTCGATCAATTAAATGTTTAAGAAATTTTGTATTGAGAAGCCCATGTGAAAAAACCCCTTCAAATAATATTTTATTTTCGTGAATAATAAATTAAATCAACTTTCGTAATGGCGGGCTTCTGTCAACACATATAGCAACCGTCAAAACAAAATGTACTTACAACCTTAACTGACTTGGTAGTTAAATATGCACCCTAAAAACTGACAGCCATTTCGATAATTTTATACTGCTAGTGGCGCCTCCACCACTGGGTCAGATAAGTTTGTGGGATAAATGTCTTTCGGTTTCGACAGTAGGTGACAGTTTTAGAGTGCGCCTGCGCGCGTTCGAAATTGAATACTAATCATTGACCATAACCTTAGAACGAAGAAAATGTACTGTAACTAGCGTCAAAAACGCACGAGTTGCGCAAAGATTGCGCACAGACGAACTCTATGTAGGTACAGTTAGACGGAAATCACCCGCAACAGCCGCAAACGGAGATGTCAGTGCGACATGACGTCATCGCAATAGCGCGCAAGGAAAGCAAATTTTCAAAAGCTGGTAAAACTTTACAACGCTGTATCTTTGGAAATCCTGGCCAGATTTCGATTAAACAAAAACTATTAGTACTTGCACGAGTACGCGCATTAAATGCAGTAATTTTTATAGTCACATTTTGATGTGTTGGTGTGACTCATTGAGATATTTATAATTGCACCCTTTTTAATCCCCTTAGGGGGCGAATTTCGCGTCGTCTGTCAGACAGTCAGTAACGCATAAGAAATTTGTGTAACGCATGAGTTTTTTATATAAAGATCTAAGTATTTATTAAACTAACAAGTGTCGCATGCCAATGTAAAGAAGACATTTAGATTTTAAGACTTCGTGTAGTTTGTTTATTTGTTACCTCACGGTATTTAAAATGTGTGATCCCTCTACCAATAAAATCTTGGTTATCAGTTTACTTTAACTTCAAGAATATTTGCTTTGTCAACCAAAGGAAACGCAACCGACGACGTGCCTATATGTATTTATTTAAAAAATTGTGTTTTTTTAATAACTTAAATAGAATGTTTAAAAAATGGGGCTTTAAAATTGTTTAATTTCCTAGAATATTCACGCACAAACTTTTAATATTCTACTAGCTTTCCGCCCGCGGCTTCGCCCGCGTGTACTACACGAACGTTATCCCGCGGGAATGTGATATTTTCCGGGATAAAAAGTAGCCTATGTTCCTCTCCAGGCTACAAAGTATCTATGTTCAAAATTTCAGCCAAATGTGTTCAGCCGTTTTGGCGTGATTGGGTAACAAACATCCAAACATCTAAACATCCAAACATCTAAACTTTCACATTTATAATTAGTAGGACTAAGTACTTAATACCAGCGTTGCAGGTGAAACCTATGCTGCAACATTATGCTATGGTAACCGTTTTGGTTTGACTATTTACTTAAAACTTGAATTAATTCAAGCTTCTACGACGTTTTTATAATAAAGAAAACCAATGTATATGTCAATATTTATTATCACTATCTTCAATACAATCAAAGTCCATCGCTATTTCGTCACTCCAATGAAACAAGTAAAAAAAACTGACTGGAAAAAATTACATCACAATTAAATCTGGCATTTCTTTTCATAGAACAGTGCTATTGGAAGACACTGGCAAATAGTAAAACACATGCTCAGTTAGAGGCAAAAGTATTTAAAATAACTTATGGACTACAGTGCAATACCATGAATAATAAATCGTCGTATAGCGGGCACTATATTATTTTATAGTTAGAGTTAGCATCAAGAAGACAGACAAAACACTGACACTAATAACACGCTATACAACCATTATTAGTCAGGAGGAAATGTGTAAACGATACATAATATAAACGAATGATGCTGCGTCACCAAGGCCCGGCTCGATAACACCTACCACATAACCATTCAAAATATGGGATATAAAAATAAATTGTTTTCAAAATTTTCATGTATCTCCAAAAGCAATAACAATGATCTTAAGTTTACTTACGATACAAAAAATTACCGATTCGTCATAGGCATGTGATTTAAAACTACCTAATTCCGAGAAAATATTATTCGTGACCCTAAAAGACTAGTAAGAAATGCAAGTATTAATATTTTTTGTACATTTTCACTTATCAATAATATAACACCAGATAAAAATAATAGAAAAGACTCTATTAACGGCGATATGACTTAGATGTTAACATTCAATAATTATATTTAGTTGTTACTCATATAATTTTATATACATACAAACATTATAATTCTACATCGGTCACTAACACAAATGCACTCACACGTTACAGACACGCCAATTTTAGGCCAGACACTCATTTATCTTATACTATGTTATATTTCGGGTTCCAGCATATACAACATTTTATTCATAAATATATTTTTTATTGATTGTAATGTAACTACAATTAATATGGTGAATCGAGGCTTGCACCAATACAAACCTTCATAAGTTGTCATTTAAGTAGTTCACTGAATAAAATATCATACATGCTGGAACCCTAAAATATGTACATTGATAACGCATACAATATACTAGCTGCTTGGCGAATTCTATGTATTGATTCATCACAACCATTTGGCGCCAGAAATGTTTATTTACGCACCATTATTTTAGTTGTGTTTATTAAGGCTCACTAACTCATTCAGTTACTGTTATATAGAAATTATTAATCTGTAAAATGGATAAGGCAAACAAGCTTTTATTATAAAGAGTATTAACAAAGTTATAAAGATATTTTACTATGTATTCTAAATATTTTTATATGTCTACGTGATTTTGGCCCGATACTTATATTACATGCTATTAGAATGAATTTTGTAACAGTTTTTAATATAGAACCAAGATAGTTCTTATAGTATTTCATAGCCTCGTGATTAATATGCTTACTTCTTTTATGTACAATTTAATTATTACATAATACCTAATACTATTTTTATGACAAGTTACGGACTTTCCAAAAATTTAATTGCACGAAAGTTTTTTCAGATTACTTAAAACGACTGTGTCATGATCAGGACCAACTGCAACATAATTACTGAAGAAATGGTAAATTTCGTGTTAATTATATTATTATGTCATAGAGAGTTAGGGTCACTGTGATCAATTATACGAAAGCACCGTGTGGACCGAAGCACGCACTCTTGCACAAACCGATGAATCGGATATAACTATTGACGGCGCAAATGGCAGAGCTATGGTTACCTTATTATTTAATGACACAATATATGTAGGTAAATTAACCCCAAAATTATTTGAACCTTTAAAGTAGGACCTATAATAATAGTTTTCTTCACTTTAATCCACCCGTATTGCGTCTCCCTACTATTGATCTATAATGTTTAATCCGAGATCAATAATTCGCATATAATCTCATTCTAATTTAATGAATTAGTAGCGAGCGACGCACTTACGTCGCTACATAAGCAAGACTTCAAGTAGCGATGAAATGAAGGATCAGCGAAAATCACGAATGTAAACATCGACGCGCAAGCCTAACGTCACTCACTGCGTCATGACAGAACTGAAGAATTGTATGGAAACATGAATCGTGCTTACAGAGTTTCTCAGATACGTTACATAAATACAATTTCATACTATTAACAGTTGGACCGCGGTCCCCGAGGGCAGACACCTAGCTCGGCGGAAGTATTTCCCTTTTCGCTGAATATCTGGCGAAATATCCTGCCTCTACATAATTGAAAAACGTTACTCGAAAACTACAACTAACCACTATGAATTCTCAAATAATTCTGATGTTGATTGTACTTTACGACTTAAATGACGACCTCGAGACGCTACTTACGATTAAGTCTGAATCGAGTCAACTGACGTAGGGGTTGCCGCCGGGTCGGTTCAAGGATCGTTTACTTGGCACGTAGCGTGAATAGCATGCAACGTGGTAGGAGATATGACCTGCGTTGCATACATACGCGATACTCCTTGTATAAGGCTACGCTCAAATTGCACGCGTTTTTGTAAGAATTTTACTTGAGCAAACACTTGCGAACACATTATATGATCATGACCTTACAGTGCTATTGGTGCTCGCAGACTGGGTGCTAGTTTGTCGTACGTATCGTATACGTACTCGTCCGAATTCGACTCGTTGAGATCTTCTAACATTTTCGTAAGTCAAATATTAAAAATTTATGTGATATCACCTATTTGCCGTAAAAAACCGTATTCAGTGTGCGCGCCCAACTCTTACGCCCAAGAATATACTTTTACGTACGATACAAATTCGCGTTCAAACTGAGGCTAGCCTCGGAACATGAGTCATTCCGCGAGTGTCTGTCACGCTCGACGTGTGTAGAAGCAGGGCCCGATTTGGAGGTCTGGAGGCTCTGGGGCAGCGAAGGAGCGGAGGCCCCTAATTTCTTCCCAAAAAAGGAGGAGTATTTTTTATCTCTATTGGTGCGCCCCCTCTCTTATGGAGGCTCCAGGGCGGTCCCGCCTGCCGCCCCCCAAATCCGGCGCTGTGTAGAAGTAACAGTGTGTTGTCGGCGCGACTATATCTGCGTGGAGAAGCGCGGGCGCGGCAGCTCGAACACATCGCCGTGCACCGAGCGCGCCAGCGCCTTGATGCTCGCCGCTATGTCCTGCGGCTCCTCCTACGTGATCATACCCGTGTGAGATAGGGACTCAAGGAGATTCAACCAAGGAAACTGGAGATAGTAGTACTAACACTTTTTTTATAAACCAGAGTAACGGGACTCAACGCGACATTTATTATGTAGTAAGCAAAGCAAAGCGCAAAGCGAAACGTCAAGCTGTAAGTGCATATGTACTACATAATAAATGTCGCGTTGAGTCCCGTTACTCTTGTTTATAATAATTATAATGGAACGCGAAAGTTTAAAATCTTATAACACTTTTTTGTAGACTGTGGCTGTCTTCCGTCTCACCTATACTTTGAAACATAACGTATGGTCATATGAGACAACAGACAGCCACTACGTTGTTAAATGTCAAATTTGCTGGTATTTGTAACACTTTTTTATTCAGGCTGTAAACACCAGTTTCCTTGTAAAATCTCCTTGGAGGGACTACTATTCAAATATTATGTCTCGATGATTGGTAACGTGTTTGTTCTGCGGTTAGTGAACTGTCACTACCCCAACCACGAATAACTCTCGTACTGGTAATGATAATAGTACCTATTATTTTGTATTAAAACCACAGCGCAGCATAACTGCTACAGTCGTTTATGGAACTAAAATGCAATACACGAAAAAACTACATATAATATGGAAACTTTAGACAGCTTTGGCTGCACTTTATATTATTTTATGCAATAAACTAAATTGAATTAAATTTTGACGAATGGTATCTTTACGATTACCACTATGAACGATAAGTTTATCGAGTTTGGGGTACAGATAATAAAAAAAAACGATTCAATAACAGCAATGGTTCTGAGGTGTTGGTATTAGGACTCATTTGATTCAAAAGGTGTTAATGACATTATGCGATAGTGTCCATTGTGTGAATGTATTATGTCACGATTTATTTAGATAGGACATGTGATCGACAAATGTGGTTGTTACAATCGAGTTGTTTACAAAATTAAGCGTCAGGTGTTAATTAAGGATTCCTTTAAAAACAATCTTTGTCGAGTTTAGATACGCATGTGTTGATATACCGTTTAAGCTAAATAACACTGTGTCTGTGTATTTCCTTTCCAACAATAAACGCTTTATTAATATAAATATTGATAAAAGCCAAAAAACACTGAAGGTTGAATCTATGAAGCGAGTTACGAAAAGGGCTCCCCTTATCTTAGCTATTTTTAGTACCAAATCATTTTCATTAATCTTGTTGCTACAAGGCTAAATAATCTTAACAATAAGGTCAATGTTATTAAAGTACCTACGTTTCACGAATATCAGTTCTAAATAGGTATGTATTTCTTTTCGTAAGACCAAGAAAATAAAATGGGTTCACCTGTGGCTGATTTCTTTTTAAATATGTAGTGCGAAAGTATATTATTATAATAATACAAGCTATTAAGCGATATGATTAAAATGTTAAAAGGACTTACGTCGTCATCCAGCTCTTTAGACATTGGCCGTCCGTTGGTGAATGGCATGTTGATGGGTACAGAGCGAGCGATGTCGGCGACGGCGCCGCCCCGCGGCCGCCCAATCTGGATGCCTTCGTCGTGACTACCCTCTGTAGAACATAGCATACACATAAAATAAACTTCTTCCACCCATTGAAGCAAAGAGCTTAGACTAAATACTGAGGTAACTGGAGGGTGCAGTACTAACACTTTTTTGTGGCACTGTGGCTGTCTTCTGTCTCGTCTACACTTTGAAAAAATACGTATGGTCATATGAGACAACTGACAGCCACTACGTACTAAATGTCAAATTTGCGGGGTACACTTTTTTATTCAGGCTGAAAACTCCAGTTTCCTTGCATTGAAGGATCTGCGCGAGCTCCAAGCGGATAACTGGCAGGAGGTGGCGCAGGACAGACCCAGATGGAAGCTCTTATTATCGGAGGCAAAGACTCACTTTGGGTCGCTGCGCCATCCTAGTAAGTACGTAAGTAATAATCATGAAGATATTGAAAATTAAGTAAGTATTAGAAAAAATCGACCAGTCTCACGACTAGCTCCGATGAGACTCGAACTCACGACCTTTCACTGTCCGGGCGAATTTTCTGACCACTGAGCTACGGAGTCGTTAGGAGACGCGTCGAATTTATCCAATACTTCTTAACGCACCTGTTAGCTAACGTTTATGTCATCAATATGAAGATATTACTTACTACCCTCACATACGAAAGAAATAACTTTACAGATATTTGACAATCGATAAATAAGTAATAATAAAATTGCAATTTAAAATAATTTTAACTTATTTGCATTCACAATGCAATTTTTGCATTAAGTAAGTACTAACCTATAAAAATTGTGAATGCCCAAAAGTAAAAATAATTTTATTCTTGGAATCATACAATTATAGTAGGTATTAAAAAAGTATAGATTTGTTAATTTATGTTTTTGTCAAAATAAAGATTTGATAGGTGTATGTATGATATTTTTCCGGGATAAAAAGTAGCCTATGTTCCTCTCTAGGCTACAAAGTATCTGTGTCCCAAATTTCAGCTAAATCCGTTCAGCCGTTTTGGCGTGATTGAGTAACAAACATCCAAACATCTAAACTTTCATATTTTATAATATTTGTAGGACACACTTAAAGATAAGATTTTGAATATGATTATTAAAAACATTTAATAAGTTAATCCTTTAAAGAATTGATCAATTTGTAATTTATTTAATCGTTAATTATCATTCATAGCGATAAAAGGTGTACGCCAGTACAGGTTGAATAATTTGCAGCACAAAAAGTAAATGAAGGTCAACATGTTCCATCAATATGTTAATTTGATACATAATCAGAAAAGATGACCACATGACACTTGTTAGTTTTTTTGTGATAATATTATGTGATTTAAAAAACGGTATAAGTAATACAAAAGGAGAAATAAGCTAATGGCGAGAAGAGTCGAGATTTACAGCATCTACCAAGAAAAGAAATGCCATACTTTTATTTTTACAGGCTTTTTATTAACTTGCCATGTTAGTTAGTTAGTGGGAGACAAATCTTGCAAGCTTAATTTGACCCACTTCCCAGTGTCCGATGGACCTGAAATTCTGTATACAGGTTAGGTTTTGATGACAATACAATATTTAAGTTCAGTCAGCAAAAAAGCTTGTTATGAAAATGAAATTTGTACTAAAAACTTATTGTCCTATCTAAGTAAATACAAGAGAATGACGAATTAAAAAATTAAATTCTTAGAATGAGTCAACCAAACCAATTTATTGGTGAATGGTATTCTATATTTTATTTTACATCACTGTAATAAGTATTATCACTGTAATTATTAAGCAATTGCATTTTTAACTCAATATTATATAATTTTTAAAACATATTATTAAGATAATAAATGTAGTTTAAAAATATTATCTAAGTGATATTTAGTTACTTAGTAAATTAAGTAAAAAATATTTTCTAATTATATTACTCAAAACTGTTTAAAGTTAATTTAAAATTTTATTGTGTGTTGATGTTCTAATTGGAGTAACTTCTATTGTAGTTAGTTCAAGAATTTTAAAGCCAACAATTTCAAAATATACATACGATCTGAGTCATAGTCATCTAGATCAGAATTGTAATTATTGCGAGAGTCAGTTCCCTCTAAATCAAAGAGATCTTCAGCATCTAACGAATCTTCTTCTGCAGGGAAGTTTCTGTTAGGCTGAAATTAAGAAAAAAACATATATATTAACCAACACAAATTAAGCAGTTCACATTAATCTATGTTAATTATATGAATATATTTGTTATGCCCATGCTTAGTAGTGGGCGTCATGTATATATCTAATATGTTGATGATGAACCTATTAAAATATGGATGTTTTAACAGTTTTGTCCCACAAAGCAAGATCAATGATAAGACTGATGCTAGTTCAGACGAGACGCGGTTTGACACGCGATTTGTTCTACACTGTTCGCTCAGGATCAAAAAAAAATTCAAAATTCAATATCGTTTATTCAATTTAGGTTTGTTTAACAACACTTATGAACGTCAATGAAGCTACGCCATCGGTTCGCAAATCCTACGGCAGGAGACCTTGTAGCGAGAAGAGCCGGCAAGAAACTCGCCAAGGGCTATTTTTTTCTCCCTGTTTTAACTTATACAGAGTCGTCAAATTCGAAAAGTGACCTTCACATAATAGTAAGGTTACTTTCCATCACAATACAGAATACCGCTTAAATTAAGTACAAATTTTGCTTATTACCTAAAACAGTAAACAATTTTCAACTAAACAAGGAATCAAATAGTTTAATGGACACACTAATCTTAATCTTATTCACATTGATCAGCGGGGTAAGTAACTTGTGGAATATTGACAGCAGTGTAACCAAAATCGCGTGTCAAACGCGCGGTTCCCGCCGTCGTCTGAACTAGAAAGCGAGACATCATGCATCGAAAATATAACTAATATGAACCAGTAGTCATACAAATATAAACAAACTAGTTTGTTGCCCGCGGCTTCGACCGCGTTGACTACACGACGACGTTATCCCGCGGGAATGTGATGTTTTTTCGGGCTAAAAAATAGCCTTTTAAAAAAATAACATATGGAATATTGGAGCTGGAGAGCAGCTCCACTATCCCCATACCAAAAATCACGTCGATCCGTTGCTCCGCTTTGACGTGAAAGACGGGCAAACAAACAAACACACTTTCACATTTTATAATATTAGTATGAATGACCATACTTAAAAAAATAGTACCAAACAGGAATAAGAATATAATTATTACTGGAGACTAAAAAAATCCTACTTTTATTCAGGTTACCTAATGTAACGCATAACGTATTTCACCATAAACATAAAACGCATCGTGTTGAAAGGCAAATCATCAAAATGCATAATTCTTAAAGGCATAATTTCATAAAGCATACTTTGTTTGGCCGAAATTTGCAAGGCATAACCATCGAAAGGTATAATTTCAATAAGCATAACGGGCACCATCACATACATTGTTCCAATACCAAGGTATAGTATCTTAAGCACTAGTATTATGGATATTGGAAACAACGACGGGTATTACCACATACACCCCGAGGATATATTGAAAAGTTCGTTTTCAACATTTACCCGACCGGGGATCGAACCCGGAACCTTTAGAGATAGCGGCACCTTGAAACCCGTGCGTACACCACTCGGCCACGGAGGTCGTACTATCTAAAGGCATAACTTTGAACTGTCATAATACATTTAAGGCATAATTTTCAAAATGCATAAATTTTATAGGATATATTACTTTTATTTATTTTAACGTTAGGTCGGTGAACATAAAAAAAACCGGCGTTTTGATCACTGGTCTAACCTAACCTAAAACGTCTGTTAGGATTTCTAGGGTGGTGCGAGGAGGCTACGCCCTCCGTCCCCCTGCTTCTCTTTTTTTCCATTTGTACAAAATTCTGAACTTATAAAGTAAAAAAAAATATTTTTAGAGGCAAGCACTCCCAAAAAAGATATATTTTTTATAGCATTGGATGTCTCTCAAATACCCCTGGGGTTTTTACTGGTATCAATTTTTTTTATAGATTTTGGCTACGACGACGCACCGTTTTTGTAATAGTGAAATTTTTATAAAATTAATGTTTTAAAAATTAATTATGCATCATAAAGTTATACGTTTTGTTTTAAATATGCTTTAAGAAATAATTATGACAAACGAAAATATGAATTTTGAAGATTGTGCTTTTTAATATTATGCATTTTAACTAATAAGCATTATTAAATTTATGCCAAAGAATAAAATGCTTTTTAATATTACGTCTTATGATGTATGCCAAATGAAGTTATGACAATCAACTGTATGCGTTTCAATGTGTCACCTTTTATTCAACTTACTTTAATAATATTTTGGGAAAGTTTTTTGGCATCTTTGAAGGAGGACAGTCTTCGTCTCTGTGTAGGAGGTAGGAGAGGGGATGGGGGGCCATTGTCCAGGCTTCTGTCCACTTGCCAGCCATCATTGTCTACATTGCTTCTTGTTTTGCTTATAATACTGAAATAAAATAAATAAATTTATGATAAAATTATTGTAAACTTGGAAGTCTAAAAAAATATATCCTACTAATATTATAAATGCGATAGTTTGTGAGCATGAATGTATGGATGTTTGTTACTATTTCACGCAAAAACGACTTAACGGATAGTTGAAATTTGGCACACTAACTACTAAAGAGAAAAGATTTGTATGTATGTATGTAATGAATAAATTTAAAACTACGGGACAGATTTCAAAAATTCTTTCACTTTTGGAATGCTACATTATCCCTGATTAACATAGGCTATGTTTTATGCCGATATTCCTACGGGAATGGGTACCATACGTGTAAAGCCGCAAGGATCCGCTAGTTAATTTATATGTATTTGAAATGGCATGAACAGTCATCAAAATTTAGTGCCATTTTCATTTTGAGTATAATAGGCATGATGACTGATTTTGAAAAAGTACTCCCAAATGTTTGTACACGTCTATTTTATACGAAATAACTCATATTTATGTTTAAATTAAAGGTTTTGAAGTAAAAATTGACAAAAATAAAATACAATTTAAATTTCCAACGAAAACGCTAAAAGTGTCATGGCGTCTGCCTGTGACGTCACCCTTTCGTAAGTAAATAGGTAGGTAAATATTTATAGTGACTTTTGTACTAAGATAGATTGTTTGCTTTGTTGATTCGTTTACAATATTTTGTGCATTGGCAGCACTGGCAATATTTACGAAAGCGTGACGTCACGCTCTTCAGATTGGTGTTTTATGTTACATGGCGGATTGTTGGAATTTGCATTTTTATTTTTACAAATATAACAATGAACTCGCATGTAATCTAAAAACGAGTGCTTATATAATATATCAGTATATCCTGTAAAATTACATCAAATCGTTATTACGGTGATCCGTAATGTATGTCATCATGCCTATTGCATGATGAACATAAGTAAGCAAAGAGCATGTAATCACTAAGTAAGTACCAAAATCATGCTCATGATTTTTCTAATGTAAATAGTGCATAGGGTCAGTTTATTTATATTTTTTTTGAAAAATTGTCACTATGTTCCAAATAAAGCAAAATAAAATAAAATAAATAATTAAGTAGTAATATAATACAGCATTTGATTACCTAGCTAAAATCTTATGATCTCTTTGTGCTCTTTCCCTGTAGGCTTCAAACTCAGCATATTTTTGGTCTCTAAATTGTCTGACTGAGTCTTCCACAGCCTCGAGCTGTGACTGCAGCGTCTGGCTGAGTTGCTTACTGAGGCTTCCAATAACTTGCTGTGATGGGGCCCACGATATTTGATCACTAACTATAACATTGTTTGTGTCTATGTTTTCTTTCATTTCAACATCATGTGTTATTTCTGGCACCAGTAGATTGAAAACAGGTGAGAAATTGCTGGATTTTTTTAAAATGTTTACTTGTTCTAAAGTAGTCTGTAAAGAAATATTTAATAATTGTGAAATTACAATTTTTATGTACAAAACAAAAATTGTAAACTAGCACACACAAGCTTTTAGTAAAGAATAAGTTGCTTGTTTCTTTACTTACTTGCATGGATTTAGGAATAATGGCTAGATTAGATCCTGATGGCTTTTCCCGGAGCACAGCATGGGTGGTCTGTCCACAAGCAAGGCAGGAGTGCAGCATCCAGCGGCCCACTGTGCGTTGCCCCACCAGAGCTAGCTGAGCAACTGAACTCTTCAAGAAGTGACATGGTGTGGCCACCATACTCTAAAAGAAGAAGACAAAATTAATGTTCACATTCATTATAATAAAGAGAATCAGTGAATCCATAATGATGTTTCAGGCAGATCAAATGGATATTTTTATGCAAACTAGAACCAACCCACAAAAAGTTACTTTCGAGATAGTTTGACTTTTGTTTCAAGTGTAGAAAAAATCGGGAAGTTATTTGACATCAACTTCTGAACTTTAAGTTTAGTATTGATTACAAATATTATGGAAGTTAGCAATTTTAGTTTTTTCTTATGTTTTTGTTCTAGATCAAAAACCTGATGGTTCCTTATTGCAAAATCACTTTTGTGGGTTGGTTCTTTTTATTAACAATATGTTTTTTTTCCTATACCTACTTTTTCATATCCTATAATATGTTGTTTTATGGATAACCAGAATAATCAATATATATTAAAAAAGAAAGTGTACAATGTATGGGCCGCTAAAACTCAGAAATGAGTCCGCGGGACGATCAAGAGAGTTATAATGGTGTGATAGGCCTCTTTCTCACGTCCATGAAGAAGGTTCCCGTGTTTAGCTGAAGGGGGTGCTTTTGAAACTATAAGGGCTGGAAGTTTCGCCCAATAGAAATTCCTAGAGCAGTCCAGCACATTCGAGAGTATTTGAGAGCTTTCCACAACATTCGGGAATGTTGTGAAATGTTTGTGAACATCCCAGATAATTGTGGAACATTCCAGAACACTTTCGAATCTTGTGAAATATTCTGGAACATGGAAACATCCCCAAACATTCCAGATCATCATCATCATCATCATCATCATCATGTCAGCCGAACGACGCCCACTGCTGGGCATAGGCCTCCCCCAAGGATCTCCACAACGATCGGTCCTGCGCTGCCCGCATCCAGCGGCTTCCCGCGACCTTGACCAGATCGTCGGTCCACCTTGTAGGGGGCCTGCCCACGGAACGTCGTCCGGTACGCGACAAACCCCCCCATTCCAGATCATTGTGGAACATTTGAAGACTTTTTTTGTATGGGTAGGGCCTAGGGGTACCCAATGGTAGGGGTATATAAAGCATGATGTGTTGTTTGAATGTCAGTTTCTCACCAGTAACATGCAGTGAATGAATAATAAAAACAAACAGTGAAGTCAGAGTAATCAAAGTGATAACTGTATTACTTTGATTACTCACACTTCACTGGACTGGACTTCCAGCCACTGGACTGGATAGGTATAAATCGAAAATAAAGTGTGAAAAGTGTTTGTATACTAGTGTATTTTCTAATAAAAAGCTTCGATTTATATTTTTATACAATGAGTCACACCAATAATTTTTGGTATCAGCATATCTAAAAAATATGTAACTCGAGAAAAAAGAATCTGTTTTTATTTTTTTCCTATCTTCAAAAATGACTGAGATATTAAACGTTGAAGTACGGCCTCCGAGCAAAATTTGGGTGAACCAATGGCATTAACGTGTGACGTCACGTCGCACTTCCGTATACCTACATAGAATCATTTGGCTATAAAGTTGCGCTCTCACGGTTTCGTAATAAATTTATTTATTTTTCTTATAGTCGATCAATGAAATGTTTAAGATTGTATTTGTATTGAGCCCATGTGAAAAAACACCTTCAAATAATGTTTTATTTACGTAAATAATAAATTAAACCAATTTTCGTAATGGCGGGCGGGATTCTATCAATACATATAGCAACCGTCAAAACAAAATGTACTTACAACCTTAACTGACTTGGTAGTTAAATATGCACCCTAAAAACTGACAGCCATTTCGATAATTTTATACTGCTAGTGGCGCCTCCACCACTGGGTCAGATAAGTTTGTGGGATAAATGTCTTTCGGTATCGACAGTAGGTGACAGTTTTAGAGTACGCCTGCGCGCGGTCGAAATTGAATACTAATCATTTACCATAACCTTGGAACGAAGAAAATGTACTGTAACTAGCGTCAAAAACGCACGAGTTGCGCGAAGATTGCGCACAGACGAACTCTATGGGCGTTTGTGCACTACACTGAATTTTACCGATCCGGCGATCCGGTTTTTTCCGGACCGATATGGCAGCAATGAAAAACATATGGGCGGTTGTGCACCACACTGAATTTTACCGTCCGTCATTCTACTTTTCCCCATTCCGGACCGTTTTTTTCCGTTCCGAGATGACGGCAATGAAAAACATATGTACGCTTGTGCACTACACTGAATTTTACCGTCCGGAAAAAAACGGATGGTTGTATTTTAATCATAAATCACTATATGGCCGTTTGTGCACTACCACTGAATTTTACCGATCCGGAAAAAAACGGATGCTTGTATTTAATTAATTACTAACATAAATGATTAATTATTAAAATACAAGCATCCGTTTTTTTCCGGATCGGTAAAATTCAGTGGTAGTGCACAAACGCCCTATATGTAGTATAAAACAAAGTCGCTTCCCGTCTGTCTGTCCCTATATATGCTTAAATCTTTAAAACTACGAAACAGATTTTCATGCGGTTTTCACTAACAGGTAGCGTGGTTCTTCAGAAAGATTTTAATATATATAATTTATGAAAGTTTTGTGTAAATTGGTAGAAATATAACGATCATTGTCGAAAGTGCCGGCAAACGGCAAGCCGCCCGGGAGTTTTCTGCAAAAACGCTGCCTAATCCTTTCGAGGTTTAAAAAAATAATGCATGTTGGGATATTCCTCTTCTATAGATCTACAAAAAGTCCGCGATAGCATATGTCTATCTTTTAAGGATAGCATATTATAGCCATATTATCTCTTAAAAAATGGTTACGAACAATGCGGTAATTTGGAAAGCTATTTAAACGGATACAGTATTAACCCTTATCAATCTAAATACGTTAGTTGCTTTAAGCATTTCATGCACATTATTTTACTCTTTTACACCATATAATTTAAATGAATATCTTAGGAGTTATCGCAAATAAATTAACGCACGCCAAAATAAATTCAAGCGCCTTTCTCGATTGACGACCGATTTGGCGCAGGAGTAGGCTACCCACCTTCTGCGCCAGTGGTCTCGGGTTCGATTCCCGAACAAGACAAATATTTGTGTGCATGAACATGTCTATTTGTCTTGGTCTGGGTGTTAACTATGTATAATATGTATGTATTTACAAACAAAAAGTATTTAAGTATATATTTATCCGTTATCAAGTTTTCCATGATACAGTTTCTTAATGAAATTAAAATGGGCTTAGATAATTGGTGTGAATGTAAGAATTTATTTATTTATTATTATTATTATTATTTTTCACCAATAACACGTAATATATCTAGCACCAAAAATATGGATTTTGAAATTTTTGTTTGTCTGTCTGTCTGTCTGTAGTCCGTGTTTCACGCAAAAACTACTAAGCGGATTTTGATGAATCTTTTTTTGTTATATAGCTAGCTGTAGACATTCGATAGTAGTTATAAAATAATTTTTCATCAAGCCTCAATTAATTGTGATTTCGGTAAAATGACCCTGTCAGGTACCTTTCACTGATAAGAGGATGAACCCAAAATTCTTTCTGTCTTCTACGTCTTTGTACATAAAGCAATAAAGCAAGTAATTGCTGACGTTCCAAGGAACTCATTATTCCTCTCGTTTAAAACGCGTCCGTAGAGTGTAGTTTCAAAGAGATCACTGCGCTGCCCCAGCCAGTAAAAAACCGGACAAGTGCACAAGCCTATCATCCGTGTTTTTCATGCCACGCCGGTCCGTAAAAACACGGACCGCCGGATCGGTAAAATTCAGTTGTAGTGCACAAACGCCCTATGTAGGTACAGTTAGACGGAAATCACCCGCAACAGCCGCAAACGGAGATGTCAGTGCGACATGACGTCATCGCAATAGCGCGCAAGGAAAGCAAATTTACAAAAGCTGGTGAAACTTTACAACGCTGTATCTTTGGAAATCCTGGCCAGATTTCGATGAAACAAAAACTATTAGTACTTGCACGAGTACGCGCATTAAATGCAGTAATTTTTATAGTCATATTTTGATGTGTTGGTGTGACTCATTTTAAACGTAAAAGAGAAGTAGATATTGCCAGTTCTAAAGCAAAATGGCGAAAACAAAAAGATCAGCAGAAAATGAAACAGTCGAAGAGCACGAAGCTATCACTATCACTATCATCACTACATAGTATAAAACAAAGTCGCTTTCTCTGTCCCTATGTCCCTTTGTATGCTTAAATCTTTGAAACTACGCAACGGATTTTGATGCGTTTTTTTTAATAGATAGAGTGATTCAAGAGGAAGGTTTATATGTACTTTTTATCCCGATATTCCCACGGGAACTGGAACCACGCGGGTGAAACCGCGGGCGGCCGCTAGTAATATTTTAAATGTGAAAGTGTGTTTGTTTGTTTGTCCGTCTTTCACGTCAAAACGGACAAACGGATCGACGTGTCTTTTGGTATGGGATTAGTTTGGGAGCTGGAGTGACATAGGCTACTTTTTATTCCATAAAAATGACACATTCTCGCGGGATAACGTCGCGACGCGTCTTCGTGTAGTCCACGCAGGCAAGTGATTAGAATAACACTAGAGGGCTCGCGTGGGTGACATATGTCACCCAGGGTGTAATATTGTTTAATAACTTTTGAACAAAACGCGCTTCAGTGCTGCTCTCTCAGGTATTCCTCTAGTACGAATCATCCCACGCGTCAGTAGCACAGAATATATTATAGGGCACTGATTTAAAGAGGCAGTTGTAAATAGCAGTTTTGGTAAGTTAAAAATTATAAATGGCACATTTAATAACTAGTTCAGCAGTTAAAACTAAGCAGTAAAGTAAACAAAAATGAGTAATAAAAAATAATGAAATAGATCAGTGAATATATAACTGAGCAGAAAAATAATTAAATGAACCGTAAAAATTATTAAACGAGCGGTTAAGTGTGGGCAGTAATAAATCGGAATTTGTCAGTAAGAAATCTCATCCTAAGCAATTCTATAAACAATGAATCTTAGTAGGTAGATGAATTCTGTAAACCGCACTAGGTTTATTATATTCACAAAAAAATAACCACATAGAAGAATTAGAAGCTTCACTTACCAAATCATGGTTTAAAAAAAAATTGACTGTTTAATTACAATAAGTCTCACTTGACGATCATCTTGACTGATCAGGCTGACTTGACGCGGATAGCAAATTGGTCTAAAGAGTGGCTTCTCAAACTAAATATTGAGAAATGTACTGTTCTTCACCTTGGAAACCATAATCCCCAAAATTCATACAACATTGATAATGTGCCACTGAAAAAGGTCGAAGTACAGGTTGACCTGGGGGTACATGTTGCTAAAGACTTAAAATGGGAACCGCATATCACTGCAATAATTAAGAAGGCCAACAGTTTCATTTATCTCATTAGAAAAGCTTTTGAGAAGCTGACCCCTGATATGATGCTGAAAATATACAAATCATATGTATTGCCTATCTTGGAATATGGTTTTCAAATCTGGAGCCCATATTTTAAAAAAGACAAATGCACTAGAAAAGGTTCAGCGAAGATTTACTATGGTCCCAAAAATATTTAAAAATAAAACTTATGAAGAGAGCTAGCCTTTCTTCATTATTAAGACTCACAACCTTGGAGGAACGCAGAGAACGCGGAGACCTTATAGAAGTTTACAAAACTTTGCATGGCCACTATCTTATTAATTTCGATCAAGAATTGTTCCAGTACTCCCGAAACACACACCTAAGGGGACACCATCTCAAACTGTCAAAGGCCCGCACATTTAACAACTTTCACAAGCACTTTTTCAGCAACAGAGTGGTTGAATCATGAAACAGATTGCCAACAGATGTGATTTCAGCACAAACTACTAACCATTTTAAGAACAGATTAGATAAATACTTACTGGAAACTAAAACCTAACCATTGGATAACAGGATGCAGACTATCACCAGTTGTTTCAACTGCCTGCCTGCTAATTAATAATAATATTAATAATAAAGTACAATTATGTTAATTTTTGCAAGAGTTTAATTTTTGTTTATAGTTCAATTCAACTTAAGCAACTGTGTAGTTTTGTTAAAGTATTTAGTAAGAAATAAAGTTGATTGGTCATATTACAACTTATTTGCTTTCATCAAATTAGAGTTGTAAGAAAACATCCCATATTTCATTTTCTAGGAAAATTTTGGACGCTAGCCCTCTAGTGTTAAGAAAACCTATCTTTTAATTATATTTTTATTGTAACTTGAATGAACATAGGTTCTTAGGTGTAGCTTGGTTCCATTTTGCGTAATTAAACTGCTGAAGACTTTAGGTACAATGCAAATGCGACACTGATGCATTTAGTTTTTTTTTGAGACTTAATCTGGTGTTGGTGCCCTATCGGTGGAGGTGTGTATATTGGCCAGGAGTTTTTTTAAGGATGTAGATAACATAATAGGGAGTCTGTTTATTGTATATGTAACTCAATTTCACTCAAAATGTGGGTTGCTTTTTGTTTGCAAAACTATGTCCAAATCAACAGTCATTTGTCTCTTTTTTATTATGAATTATTTTAATTTATTCATAATGTGGTGTATTCTAACACGCCAAAAATAGAAATTATGTAAGAGCCTAATAATTAAAAGAGCAGGTATTAATAGAAAAAAATAAGTTATGTAGACAAAGCATACAAACATCATAAGAATCAATGTTAACTCAGTCTAAAATAGTATGTGTTTTGAAGTGAGTACAAAAATAACCTAGAGAACATAAATAATCAGATGTTGTGCCGAACGCACATGTAACCGTAATTTGTGCTATTTATACATGCTATCGTAGTTGGTGAATAAATCTATAAAGAACATCGCTAAAAGCAATTTAATTCATTTATTATTAGGAAGCAAACGGTAGCCCTTCTGTAAGTCAAGGTCAAGACATGTTTACCGATAGTACCTACCTCACTGAAAAAAATATCCCTTTGTTCCGTAGATGTTAACTCCAATTTAGCGATATCAAAGTTGTCTTCTATTTTCTCACATTCCAATGTTACATTTAAACATTTACAAACACAGAGAGCCATTGCGTTTGCAAATTATTGGTACCTATTTGTTTTTTCAAAACAATAGAAAACACAAACAATTTCACAAATTACAGTAGTTATGCGATAGCAAGCAAGTATTTATTTATTCTATCTACATTGCTATCTACTTTGACTCGGTAAATACCACGGCGGTATATAATCGGACAAGTTTTTCCATCCTTTTCTTGCAAGCAGAGAGTGAGCGAGCAAGACAACGTAAAAAACCTTTGTCGCAGACAACTTCACCCCAAATGATTGTCTATGGTAACAAATGTCACTCCTAAAAGTTCTGAGACATTCATCAATTGATATTTCAATGGGCGATTTTCTGAAAGCTCAGCCACTAGATGGCGCTGTCCCACCTATGCAGTTAGAAGGAACGGAACGTTATAAATTTTACTTAGACGCGACTTTTTTACGTAAAACGGAACGTCAGACAGATGTTATTTATTTACCTAAATCTTTAAATTTACCTATTTCGTTTCCGTTCCTCACAGTAGTACTTATTTAATATATTATTAGTTTCCTTTGGGTTTTTAAAAAGTAATTAATTTAAATATTTTTCATACCAAAATATACCATAGACATGTACATACTTATTCAACGCCATCTAGTGAAGCAATTGGAAGCTTTTTCTTTTTTAAATGGCCTCTCAGAAAATCGCTCATTGATTGTTCGATTTAATCGATTAGCATATTCATATTTGTTTTGTTCCAAAGTTTGTGAAAATAAATAAACCAAAGCCTGACCAGAAAAATAAAAAACCTCGCCAGCCATGTTGCGGAAAGAACTAAATTTTTTCTATAGAATTTTATTGACATTTGTAAGGGCGCTTGTGCACTACACTGAATTTTACCGACCCGGAAAAAATCGTATGATTGTATCTTCGATCAACAATAGTACTAGATGAAGGCTCACAAACTAAATGAAAACTTTACATGGCAAAGTTTGACTTTTTTTTAAACGGAGAAAAAAGGTTACGATTTTTACGATCTTACATTATAAATGAAATAAAAATTATTTTTATAAAAAAATAAAACCGCCTTCAAAAAAACCCCCTTCGAAAAAGTAAGAAATAATTCCTCACCAAATAAATAACGTAAGTACTTTGAAGTCGGGCGTGAAACATGTAAAATTTTTTGTTGTTTTTGTTTAAACCCGCCCGACTTCAAAGTACTTACGTTATATATTTGGTGAGGAATTATTTCTTACTTTTTCGATGTGGTTTTTTTGAAGGCGGTTTTATTTTTTTATAAAAATAATTTTTATTTCACTCTTTTTAGTGCATCGTGCAGACAATTTACGTGTTTTCTGGTAAATAGGTATGTGATCAAACTGAAAACCTCCTTTTTCGAAGTCGGTTAAAATACCTTGAGCTATCCCCTTTTTAACAAAACAAGAATCATCTAAATCGGTTTATAAACAAAGGAGTTATGCCTAAAGATACGTACTGAATTCACATAAAGTGGTAACGACAACGACAGTATTTTCAAGATTTCCTGAAAACTACTGAACCGATTTCAAAATTTCAATAAATGGGACCAACTTGGAAACCAACCTTGGGGGCAATTGCGTAAGGTAATCGTATTAATTTGACAGTTCATATCGTATTCAATCGGCTGCAATTTGTATGGAATGACATTTAATATGATACAATATGAACTGTCAAATGAATACGATTGACTTTACGCAATTCCATAGCTGATGTAATAAAGTTTGAACCATTTCAATCGGTTCAGCCGTCTTCGAGTAATCGGTGGACATACACAAAAAAAAAACATACATACAGACGAAAAGAGAACCTCCTCCTTTTTGATTTAGAAGTCGGTTAATTATAAATGACAGGAACCGTTCCAAGTTTGAGATACTTACCTTAGTATTATTGACTGACACTGTCAAAATAATCTACTATGAATTATACTCTCAAGTGGGAGTATACGCTCAGCCATCTGTCACTCCAACTATGTATACTAGGTGTTAAATTGTTGATCGAAGGATTGTATCTTAAAAATAAATTCTTACTATTATAAATGTTTTATTATTGAAATACAATCATCCGTTTTTTTCCAGGACGGTAAAATTCAGTGTAGTGCACAAGTGCTAACAATGAAGAGGTGCAACCGGCTAAAAAATATTATATGGACATGGGCTTCATTTTGACATTTGAAGCCCATATTTTGTCCTTCATCATTTCAGCCGTACGACGCCCACTGCTGGGCATAGGCCTCCCCCAAGGATCTCCACAACGATCGGTCCTGCGCTGCCCGCATCCAACATTTTGTCCTTATATGAAGAATAAAGCCCTTGCCCTTAACCATATTTTTTAGCCGTTAGCCATAGTCTTTAAATAAAAATACGTCAATAAAAAAACTTTAAATAAAAAATTAAAAATACTTTAAATAAAAATACGTCAATAAAAAAACTTTAAATAAAAAATTAAAAATATTTTAAATAAAAATACGCGAAATAGTATGTTCTTTAGTTAGAACGTGTACGATTAAAACACCACCTTTCACCTTATCAAGCTCGTGCTCAACACTACAAGCGTTTTGAAAATAAGAAAAGTAATGTCAAATGGTGGACATTGACATATTGACATTGACAATGACATTCATGACATCATGACTGACATTTTTGATTTTTCATTCAAAAAAATAATGTGTTTGCTGACGAAAGGATATTTTTCTGCAATTTTTATTTAAATACATACGTGGCAAAGCAAAAGTTTTTATAAACTGATGAAGTGGTAGTTCAAACTCTTTTTCTACGTCGTAAATGTTTGAATATAATAATAGTTATTTTTACATTTAAGTAGTCGTGTAGGTTATTTGCCCTCGTCACCGGCTTAAAAATGTCCAAGAGAAGTCAGCCAAGTTGGGCGCCGCCACCAAAGTGCACCAGGCTTGTCTTAAAGCTGTACAATAGTTTGACCCGCCAGAAGGAAGAGTTTGTGAGTTCCAATGGAAACAGGGTAAATTGGTATAGTTGCGGCCCAACAGTGTATGATGCCTCCCACATGGGTCATGCCAGGTGTGTATAACACTTCGTTTGATGAAGTTCATTATAGCACTATTATTATATGTTTCTTTAAAACTAAAGTTCCTATGTTACCCTGGTTCAATTGTAGGTTTAAACAGTTTAACATGGTATAAAATTCCCACTGTTATTATAGTACCATTATTTATTAATTTAAAAATATAAAGATAAAGTTGGTGCATGCATGCTGCATTTGTCGATTGTATTGACACAAATGTTCTTGAATATATTAACACTCACCTACCTATTCAAACAAATATTCACAATCAACTGTAAGAATAAAATGTTTACAGATCCTACATATCTTTTGATATATTGAGGAGGATTATGTCAAATTATTTTGGATATGATATACTTTATGTTATGAACATAACAGACATAGATGATAAAATAATCAAAAGAGCACGTCAGAATTATTTGTATGAGAAGTATTTAAAAGAACCTATAAGTCTTAATGACACTGTGGATGATGCAATGGCTGTAGTCACTTACTATGAAGCTATTGTTAAGCAAACTACTGACCCAGATAAAAAGAATGCAATGCAGAAAATGTTTGATAAGTAAGTAATAAATGTCTAGAAAACTAATCGGTGATGTATGTATCCAAACACGGTATTTTCAAAAAGATCACATTTATGACGCTTTTTTTCTTTATTTACCTACTTTATTAAATACATTAAATTTAAAATTTAAATTCCATTTGATTATCCATTTATGCAATTTGACAGCACAGCCCAACAGGGCCGCTTGGGCTTTGAGTTATAGTGATTTTTTATTTTCAGTATAGCAGCAGCAGTCAACAGCTTGCAATCAGCAGTCAAAGAAAATGATGATGAAAAAATAAAAACTGCTAAATGTGAAATGCTAAAGTCAGCTAAAGATCCTATATCTGATTGGCTAGATCACAAGTATGGGGCTACTGTAACTGACAATGCAATATTTACTTTGCTGCCAAGATATTGGGAAAATGAATTTCACAGAGATATGAAAGCCTTGAATGTAAGATTTATAACTAGATAATTGAATGAATTAAGACCCTTGTTTATTTGCGACACATTTTATTTACAAGAACTTCTTTCATGTATTGCAGGTATTACCACCAGATGTATTAACAAGAGTTAGTGAATATGTACCACAAATTATAAAATTCATAGAAAAAATTATAGACAATGGTTTAGCATATGAATCAAATGGGTCTGTGTACTTCAATGTGAGTGAGTTTGATACTAGGGAAAAACATCATTATGCTAGATTAGTACCAGAAGCCTATGGAGACACAAAATCATTACAAGAAGGAGAGGGTAAGATTGATATTAAGAATAAGTAAGTGTGTGTTATCTAACCAAGTAACATTTATGTTGAAAAATGGGCAGGTGGTGATAGGTTGTGAGTTCCATCTGAGCTGACTTTTTCTAATACTTCATTTTCAATTTTTCAATGCGACGTTTTCTAGAAGAAAAAAAAGAGGTACTGTAATCAAAGGCTAGATGGCGGACTACGCACCAAAACTATTCTGTCAATGAGGTTTCATTCGATTGAATACCTGCGTTGGCGCGCGGTCAAAATCGAATACTAATCTTTTTAGAATCTTTTTAGAACAAAAAAATATGCTGTAACTAGCGCCAAATACACACCTGTCACGCCCAGAGTTATCTGACACGATTTTTGAGATTATCTTCTCTGGGATGCATAGTTGTAAAACAACCGTTTAAAACCGTTGAAAACTATAAACAACTGTTTAAAACAGGTACAGGGGGGCTACCGCGTAACTTTATGGGTATGAACTTCAAACGTTTTTGGGAACTTTAAGTTAATTTTATAAAGAAAATAGCTGCTATCAGTTCCTTGTTTTGTGACGTCGGGTATAACAATAACTAGCTAGCAACGTTTAACAGAACAAAGCAGCAAAAATCTATCAAGATAAGGAATTCAAGTGACAGTTGAAGCCCTTGAAGCCCATACCCATATCCATATTTCTTAGCCGGTAGCCACCCTGGGGCAGAGCCGAACCGAAATCTGCGTCCACTTACAGTAGAAGCGGGGCGCGCCGAATCGAGTCGACCGCGCGAATTGCTCGTCAGGCGAATTTCTTCGATTCGACTCAACTCTGCTCGGTGCGCCAAGTCGATATTAAGCTTCAGATAAATCTGCGCGTGACTGGGGCGTTTTTGACGACAGTACATTTAACTATTTGATCTAGGGTTAAGGGTAAAAGATTAGTATTCGATTTCGACCGCGCGGAGACTTAACTGGCGCGCACTCTACCAAAGCACAATATTTTTGGTTTTATTGGTCCTAGACATGATTGTGTGTGGTTGTGAAAATAAATAAATGAAGAAATGGCTGTATAGTCTATGACTTATGCCTGCCTTTATTTTGACAAGTCAGTATCAAACTATGAAACGCCATCTAGTGTTATTTTTTTTAAATGTCCCCAGAAAACGGCTCATAGTAAATTGCATTGTGAATGCAAAAAAATTAAAAATAATTTGAAACATTTATGATATTTAAATATTGAATAGGTTCTTAGATTATTTACGCCAGAATTTTCATCTTATCGTATATCATGTTGTCTCTTTCATATATTTTACATTTTAACGAGCCAGGATCGCCCTGTCTGAGACGCTCCCAAAATTAAAAATTGTTCGAGTATTTGGGCGTAGATCAATGAAATAAAACAGTTTTATTTCATTTCATGTTAGTAGTTTCTGCTCTACATATCCTTACTTATATTATAAATGCGTCTCTGTCTGTCTGTGTGTTACACAATCACGCCTAAACTACTGAACCGATTTGAATGAATTTTGGTACAGAGATAGTCTAGAGCCTGAGAAAGGACATAGGCTACTTTTTATTCCTGAAAAATATCACCTTCCCGCAGGATAACGTCGTGTAGTACACGCGGGCGAAGCCGCGGGCGGAAGGCTAGTACTACATATATGTAGTAGAATATTAGACAAGCCAGCTGTAATCTACTGTTTATAAAATCGAAGTGCATATCAAATTAGCAAGGAGTCTTAAAGTGCACTGGTTTAAATTTGTTTCAAAACATTGGATAGTAGAAGGTTGAATTTTCATTGATAGATAAATAATTAAGTCTACGCTTTCATTAAAAGCAATGTTTTCATAACACGATTGGCAAATTTTTTCAAACAACAGGGGGTCTACCGGCTAAGAAATCTGGATATGGGTATGGGCTTCAACTGTCATTTGAATTCCTTATTCTGATAGATTTTTGCTGCTCTGTTCTGTTGAACGTTGCTAGCTAGTTATCGTTATACCCGACGTCACAAAACAAGGAACTGATAGCAGCTATTTTCTTTATAAAATTGACTTAAAGTTCCTAAAAACGTATGAAGTTCATATCCATAAAGTTACGCGGTAGCCCCCCAGATTCTTACCAAATCATTTTATTACATAGATAAACCTATCTACTAAACTAGATTAAAACAATACGTAACTTTAATACGTAATAGTACGAATTCAATAGTCAATCTATATATATAAAATCAAAGGGACATAACTCACTCATCACGAAATCTCAAAAACTACCGGACCAATGAAGATGAAATTTGCCAAGAAGGTAGATTATGACTAGGAGACGTCCGCTAAGAACGGATTTTGGGAAATTCCCCCCCTAAAGGGGTAAAATGGGGGGGTTAAGGATATATGGAACTTCCTCGTTTATGGATTTAGAAGCATAAAAATCGGTACGTTGGATACTGGTTACGACTGAAAATGATCTGAGTAAGCAAAATAAAAAAAACTCCCCCTTAATAGGGTAAAATGGGGAGATAAAGTTTATATGGAACTTCTTCATTTCTGAACTTAGAAGTATGAAAATTAGTATGTTGGATACTGATCACGATTGAAAATTATCTGCGTAAGCGAAATTAAAAAAAAAACTCCCCCATAATGGGGTAAAATGGGCGGATTAAGCTTATATGGAACTTCCTCATTACTAAACTTAGAAGTATGAAAATTGGTATGTTGGATACTGGTCACGATTGAAAATGATCTGCATATGCAGAGTTATAAAATAATCCCTAATAGGGTAGAAAGGGAGGATTAAGGCTTATATGAAAACTTCCTCATTTCTGGACTTAGCGAGTATGGAAATTGGTATGAAGAATACTGGTCATCATTAAAATTGATCTGCGTAGGCAAAATAAAAAAACCCCTAATAGGGTAGAAAGGGGGTTATTTTTTATATAGGGTGGGGGGTAATAAAGATACGGAGTTTGGATGTTTGTGGCTCAATCACAACTAAGCGGCTAAATCGATCGGGAAAATTGAACTCTGGCCTGGAAAATTTCGTACGGTTTTTTTGACTCGGGAAAAAGTACAGTTCCCGTGGGATACAGTGTTTTTTATTCACTTTGTTTTCGTGCAAAGCAAAAAGTTCTTTATGCATTGGAATAAAACTCAAGCAAATCAGTATTACAAATTTTTTAGGAAAGTAGCAGCCGACGTTTCTGGCTGCATTTGGATTGGTTCATACACCATAACTTCATTGGGCCCGTGTGGAAGGTCATGGCCCATTCTCCTTATTCATCTATATGAAGGCCTGTGCCCCAGCAGCGGGGACATTAAAATAGATTGATGATAAGACCTTAGAGAATGCCTATCTACCTACTTTTTGACACAAAATTTTGCGATGCAGTACTCGCGGACGTAGTTGCAGCCGGCCATTCATATTTCTATTTCTACTATCCCTACTATTATTATAAATGCGAAATTGTATATGCTCACGCCAAAACGGCTGAACCAATTTTGATGAAATATGGAATGGAGATAGTTTGAGACCCTATTAGGAAGGACATAAGCGAATTGTTACCGCGGAATATAAGGCTCATTCCCATGGCAAAATCAGTTTTAGCTCAGGCAAAGCTGTGGAATGGAATTGGTATTTAAGGCGCTACTCGGAAAAATATGGACTTTTTGATTTAAAACTATAGGACGGTTACAGTTGTTACAAATCTTGTGAAAAGATATATATTTCTTCATACCTTTATCTAGATTCGTATAGTTTCAAAAACACGATTTTATGATTTTGCCTCGACACTTTTTCTTTTCCAAAATACCTCAAAAAAATACGAAAATTCAAGATTATTCTTAAATGGGATTACTTACACTATTGGAAATTGGTTTAATTAGTGGACACCAATAATATTTAGGATCGTATAGAAGGATTTTTTAAAAATCGCTGTAGTTTTTTAATACGAAGTGAGTATGTGTTTTTTTTTGCCTAATCTGCAAAATCGGTCTCGCTCCCGCGCGCGTCGTTTTCTCATTGCTATCTCGCTTTAGCACATTTTTTTTTCGAGTATCGCCTTCAGGTGTTAGTTTGAGTTCATGGGAAGGATTATATTTAGAATAGAGACAGTTAAAGGTCCTGGAAAGGACATACATATTTTACTTTTTACCGCGGGAAATCTCATTGCTATGGAAAATCACTTTAAGCGCGGGCTAATTTGGGGGCAGATATTGGTATTTATATAAGTAAATAATTTGAGACTCTGGCAAGGATTAAAATAGGCTATATTACTTTTCACCACAGGATAGTATGATATTCCCACGGAAAAATCAATAAGTAGGTATTATTTGTTTGTCCATCTTTCACGTCCAAACGGAGTAGCGGATCAATGTGATTTTTGGTACGGGTGTAGATTGGGAGCTGGAGAGTGACATAGTTTAGCCCGGAAAATATTACATTCCATCTGGATAATGTCGTGTAGTACACGCGGGCGAAGCCGCGGGCGGAAAGCTAGTATAAGCATAAAATCGAAAATAAGCTCCATGACAATCTACTAAGGTAAAAGCTTAAATGTATGGGGGGTTTGCTATTTTGAGCAAAGGAGTTCCCGCCCGCTCACTACATACCTACTTGTGTTCTGTGATATAGACTATGTTATGTATGTTTCATACAAATTCTACTTAGGTGATTTGACTGACGACACGGCCGAGAAGCGGTCTCCCAATGACTTCGCCCTGTGGAAGCGCAGTAAAGCGGGCGAGCCTTCCTGGGAGTCCCCGTGGGGCGCAGGCCGACCCGGCTGGCACATCGAGTGCTCCGCCATGGCATCCGACATATGCGGCTCCAAGCTTGACATACATACGGGGGGCGTGGACTTGAAGTTCCCGCATCATGACAATGAGCTGGCTCAAAGTGAAGTAAGTCCTTTTGCTTATGTATGTATTCTTACCTGCGGTCAAGCTTGTTATACATACGGAGGGGTGTGGACTTGAAGTTGCCACATCATGATAACTTGAAGTGAAGTAAGTCTTCTTGCTTAAGAATGTAACTTGCTGCCAATCGTGACTCTGGACCGGACATGTTTCAGCGAATTATACTTAACCTGTAGTTGTATTAAGCATATGGAAAGTAAATACTAAGTTCATTTGTCAATTTGAATTAAAAAAAAATTGCCATTGACTTTCTTGCTCGTTTTTCTCGTTTTAACCATAAAACGAGAAAAACGGGCAAGAAAGTCAACGAGACCACTCTCGCCGCAGAATTTGCGAACTAATGGCGTAGCATCTTGGATGTTTTTAAATGTTTTTGCCCAGACTAGACTATTCTAGAATTTATATTTTATAATCATCGGATTTCGAGTGTAAATAAAATAGATAGAAGTTGCTATTAGGAGCTCGACTCACCGAATGCGGTGCGATGACCAGGGAGCCAATTGTCTAACTCAACATCAATCGCGATCGCTTTCAGTTTGACATCCATCACTTGTTGTTGAAGAAAGCTGACAAAATTATTTATATAGAAAGAAAGAAAGAAAGAAAAAGCATTTATTAGCGAACACACCACATAACACATAAGTACAGACAAAATACAGAGAATAACAAATGAAACAGTTTACAAAAAAAAAGAAAGATAAAAACAGATAGACAAGCACATGGTGTGACGCTAAAAGGCCCTGACTCAGCACAATAATATAACTTCAGCAATGGTGTATAACATCTTTCAAACTGAAAGCGATCGCGATTGATGTTGAGTTACACAGTTACCCCCCAGGGCTGTCGAACTTTGTATGCGTGTATATGGATCACCACACATCGAAAGTGTTGCGGTGCGGCTGCCAGCGCATACAAAATTCGACATATTCTCCGTACACCGCGTTCGATGTGTGGAGCACCTTAAATTTGTATTAAAGCAGCAGAATCTGCCCATTGTTAAACAAAATCCTTGCTTTTTGTCTCATTTAGGCCCATTTCGACCAACCCGGCTGGGTAAACTACTTCCTCCATACTGGCCACCTCACCATCGCCGGCTGCAAGATGTCCAAGTCCCTGAAGAACTTCGTCACCATATCGGACGCGCTGCGACGCCACACGGCGAGACAACTGCGCATCGCTTTCCTGCTGCACGGATGGAAGGACACCTTGGACTATTCCGACAATACCATGGAAATGGCGATACAGACGGAGAAGTTGTTTAATGTAAGTATGTCTTATGTTGCTGGGTGGATTTTTATGAATGTCGATATCAGAATCACACAGAACACAAACATTCGGTTAGAAGGAGCATCCCAAGCGTTTTATACTGAAATAGCGCTCCGTTCGCGACTAAGTCTGCGTGGACCCCCTTTTTTACTCCCTTGTTTTTAGAGGAGGAATTTCCAAAAATCCTCTCTTAGTACTCCCCTACATTCCCCAAGCAACATACATGCTGAATTTCAGCTTTTTGCGCCCAGTTGTTTCAGTTGTGCGTTGTCTGTCAGTCTAACGCAAGAGTTTTATATAGAACGTGTTAATATAATAACCGAAACGGAGAAAATAGTTTGTTCAGAATCGATCGAGAGTAGAATCGATTCCACACATTTTTGATAGGGGTTGAATTTTTCAAAATAATTGTTTTCCTTTTTTGCTGCTTCTAAAATTGTTTGTGTCTACTGCCTAATGCCAGTTTCCGTGCACGCGGCACGCACACATAACATAACATTAATAGGTAGGTAGGTAATATCAATGCGATAGGTTCATTCATTAGCAACTTCTTCTCGTGCTCTTTTGCGTCATAATAGAGCTTAAAATCGGTCTGAAAATTACGGAGACCTATTGAGCACGAATATTTTGGAAGTTTCTTTATTTTTTTTTTATGGAATTCAATTTAATGTAAAATCTATTTGGCCATTTCGGTTATTGCATTATCACGTTGTAAGTATATAGATGAACTGTGGAATAGAAAAGAAACTAGTTTCAACTTGAAGAAATTCAAAATCGTACTAAACGAAATAGAGGGTTTGCTGTTTTGAGCAAAGCGTTTTCCACGCGCGCTTTCTACTTCTAACGTCTTTCATGTGTTATGTGGTTTTAGACATTAGGATCCGAAAGATTTGATATTAATAAGAGATTAGTTGGGTACTGTTCTTTCTCTTCAGCTTCGATAAATGAGTGTAGATAAGATGTTCCTCATGAATATTTCACAATCAGATAAACTAACCTATACTTTTTATTTCTTTAACGCCAGGAATTTTTCCTGACGGTGAAAGACGCGCTCCGTAGCGGCTACGATGAAGGTTGCGGCGGTGAATGGGGCGCGTCCGAACAGCAGTTGGCAGCAAAACTTAGCGCTTCCAAGGAACAGGTGCACGCAGCGCTATGTGGTACGTGAAGCTCTAACTAAGCAAACGTATGTTAACGTCATGTTATGTCTCGTCAAGATTATTTTGATCCTTAACGGTTCATAAGCGAAATTGAAATGAGACGAGTAGTCCAGTCAAAGAACGCTCCAAAAACAGTATAGAGCGAAATGCTTGGAACACAATTTTTGACTTCGTAACTTTGTTTGGACTACTTGGAGGCACGTTTTGGAATATGGGGGAAAGTGTCTCGCGTTTCAGCTAACTTTGTAGCCGCTTCTAGTTTGACGTGTCAGCATTTGTGGCTGTCGCTTGTGGCTCGTATCGTACCGTTATCGAGTTTGCTCTTAGCGCGGCGCGGCGAGCAAACTGCGCAGTCATTGCGCGCTAGCGACAGATATCTAATCAAAAAAGGAAATGTGACGTACGTACCAACCAACTGATGCGCACGCAAATCGTTCGCCGCGCTAAGACCAAATTCGTGTACGGGTCGTTAAAGTCAGGTTTCTTAGCGAGCGGTATTTGAAGCTAGAACTAAAAAAGCTAGAACTTGCCAAAGACAATGTGACGGCATTCAATGTTGTGTAATAAATTATATTATATTCTAAAAACGAGTGTGCCTCATCAACAAAATCTTATAGCGAGACAGTAAAAGTACTAGAACAAATCGACGAGATACTATTCTCATCGATTTGTTCTAGTACTTTTACTGTCTACTACGTACCAGTACTACTACGATGAGCAGCTAGAGAGGAGCGGGTTTTGTCATTGCTTAGTGAAATAATGGTATTTTCTTTCTACTTTGACAGACAACATCGACACTCGCGGTGCTATCGACACGCTACGCGAGCTAGTAGGTGCTGCTCACGTGTACCTACGTCAAGGTAGAGAAAATGTAGACGATTCATAAGTACTTACATATTTATTATGTCTAAGTGATTAATTTTTTTTATTTTTTTTTATAAGGGAGGCCCAGGCCTTCGCCCCTGCTGGCGGCGGCCGCGCGCTACGTCACAGACATGCTGCACATATTCGGCGCCGTGGAGGGGCCGAGAGGGGGAATAGGGTTCCCCGTTGGAGACGCGGATAGTGTCAGCGTAAGTAGATGGCTCGTAATAAGATAAAACGGAGTTAGGTTTTCAGAATCACTTGTGACTTCTTTTGTGTTGGGTTTTTGTCGTATTTTCTTGATGTTCTGGGACCAGAAATTGGAAATATATTCCAATACTTTTATAGGAAAGACTATGCGTGTCGACAATATGTCTTTTTTTAAATGCTTATTAACAAATTAAAATATAAAAGAAATTGCAATTGAAAACAGTTTCTTGGCTATGTCGTATCGATCACGTTTACTCAATTGCATTTGTATGCACTAATTTAATATTTATGAAATTCAGTGTTGATTAATTTAATTGTTTGCTTAGGTGGAAGCAACAGTGATGCCATACTTAGAAGCGCTGAGCACGTTCCGCGCTCAAGTCCGCGACGCAGCGCGCGGCACGCGGCCCACTGACGTGCTCTCACTGTGCGACGCTCTGAGAGACACCGTGTTGCCTGAACTCGGCGTGCGGCTAGAAGACAAGCCCGGTAAGTGACACACAGCTGACGCGACAGTAGTGCTCACTCAGTATAGCATCCAATAAGTAATAGAAGCGGCCCACTGACGTGCTCTCACTGTGCGACGCTCTGAGAGACACCGTGTTGCCTGAACTCGGCGTGCGGCTAGAAGACAAGCCCGGTAAGTGACACACAGCTGACGCGACAGTAGTGCTCACTCAGTATAGCATCCAATAAGTAATAGAAGCGGCCCACTGACGTGCTCTCACTGTGCGACGCTCTGAGAGACACCGTGTTGCCTGAACTCGGCGTGCGGCTAGAAGACAAGCCCGGTAAGTGACACACAGCTGACGCGACAGTAGTGCTCACTCAGTATAGCATCCAATAAGTAATAGAAGCGGCCCACTGACGTGCTCTCACTGTGCGACGCTCTGAGAGACACCGTGTTGCCTGAACTCGGCGTGCGGCTAGAAGACAAGCCCGGTAAGTGACACACAGCTGACGCGACAGTAGTGCTCACTCAGTATAGCATCCAATAAGTAATAGAAGCGGCCCACTGACGTGCTCTCACTGTGCGACGCTCTGAGAGACACCGTGTTGCCTGAACTCGGCGTGCGGCTAGAAGACAAGCCCGGTAAGTGACACACAGCTGACGCGACAGTAGTGCTCACTCAGTATAGCATCCAATAAGTAATAGAAGCGGCCCACTGACGTGCTCTCACTGTGCGACGCTCTGAGAGACACCGTGTTGCCTGAACTCGGCGTGCGGCTAGAAGACAAGCCCGGTAAGTGACACACAGCTGACGCGACAGTAGTGCTCACTCAGTATAGCATCCAATAAGTAATAGAAGCGGCCCACTGACGTGCTCTCACTGTGCGACGCTCTGAGAGACACCGTGTTGCCTGAACTCGGCGTGCGGCTAGAAGACAAGCCCGGTAAGTGACACACAGCTGACGCGACAGTAGTGCTCACTCAGTATAGCATCCAATAAGTAATAGAAGCGGCCCACTGACGTGCTCTCACTGTGCGACGCTCTGAGAGACACCGTGTTGCCTGAACTCGGCGTGCGGCTAGAAGACAAGCCCGGTAAGTGACACACAGCTGACGCGACAGTAGTGCTCACTCAGTATAGCATCCAATAAGTAATAGAAGCGGCCCACTGACGTGCTCTCACTGTGCGACGCTCTGAGAGACACCGTGTTGCCTGAACTCGGCGTGCGGCTAGAAGACAAGCCCGGTAAGTGACACACAGCTGACGCGACAGTAGTGCTCACTCAGTATAGCATCCAATAAGTAATAGAAGCGGCCCACTGACGTGCTCTCACTGTGCGACGCTCTGAGAGACACCGTGTTGCCTGAACTCGGCGTGCGGCTAGAAGACAAGCCCGGTAAGTGACACACAGCTGACGCGACAGTAGTGCTCACTCAGTATAGCATCCAATAAGTAATAGAAGCGGCCCACTGACGTGCTCTCACTGTGCGACGCTCTGAGAGACACCGTGTTGCCTGAACTCGGCGTGCGGCTAGAAGACAAGCCCGGTAAGTGACACACAGCTGACGCGACAGTAGTGCTCACTCAGTATAGCATCCAATAAGTAATAGAAGCGGCCCACTGACGTGCTCTCACTGTGCGACGCTCTGAGAGACACCGTGTTGCCTGAACTCGGCGTGCGGCTAGAAGACAAGCCCGGTAAGTGACACACAGCTGACGCGACAGTAGTGCTCACTCAGTATAGCATCCAATAAGTAATAGAAGCGGCCCACTGACGTGCTCTCACTGTGCGACGCTCTGAGAGACACCGTGTTGCCTGAACTCGGCGTGCGGCTAGAAGACAAGCCCGGTAAGTGACACACAGCTGACGCGACAGTAGTGCTCACTCAGTATAGCATCCAATAAGTAATAGAAGCGGCCCACTGACGTGCTCTCACTGTGCGACGCTCTGAGAGACACCGTGTTGCCTGAACTCGGCGTGCGGCTAGAAGACAAGCCCGGTAAGTGACACACAGCTGACGCGACAGTAGTGCTCACTCAGTATAGCATCCAATAAGTAATAGAAGCGGCCCACTGACGTGCTCTCACTGTGCGACGCTCTGAGAGACACCGTGTTGCCTGAACTCGGCGTGCGGCTAGAAGACAAGCCCGGTAAGTGACACACAGCTGACGCGACAGTAGTGCTCACTCAGTATAGCATCCAATAAGTAATAGAAGCGGCCCACTGACGTGCTCTCACTGTGCGACGCTCTGAGAGACACCGTGTTGCCTGAACTCGGCGTGCGGCTAGAAGACAAGCCCGGTAAGTGATACACAGCACACAGCTGACGCGACAGTAGTGCTCACTCAGTATAGCATCCAATAAGTAATAGAAGCGGCCCACTGACGTGCTCTCACTGTGCGACGCTCTGAGAGACACCGTGTTGCCTGAACTCGGCGTGCGGCTAGAAGACAAGCCCGGTAAGTGACACACAGCTGACGCGACAGTAGTGCTCACTCAGTATAGCATCCAATAAGTAATAGAAGCGGCCCACTGACGTGCTCTCACTGTGCGACGCTCTGAGAGACACCGTGTTGCCTGAACTCGGCGTGCGGCTAGAAGACAAGCCCGGTAAGTGATACACAGCACACAGCTGACGCGACAGTAGTGCTCACTCAGTATAGCATCCAATAAGTAATAGAAGCGGCCCACTGACGTGCTCTCACTGTGCGACGCTCTGAGAGACACCGTGTTGCCTGAACTCGGCGTGCGGCTAGAAGACAAGCCCGGTAAGTGATACACAGCACACAGCTGACGCGACAGTAGTGCTCACTCAGTATAGCATCCAATAAGTAATAGAAGCGGCCCACTGACGTGCTCTCACTGTGCGACGCTCTGAGAGACACCGTGTTGCCTGAACTCGGCGTGCGGCTAGAAGACAAGCCCGGTAAGTGACACACAGCTGACGCGACAGTAGTGCTCACTCAGTATAGCATCCAATAAGTAATAGAAGCGGCCCACTGACGTGCTCTCACTGTGCGACGCTCTGAGAGACACCGTGTTGCCTGAACTCGGCGTGCGGCTAGAAGACAAGCCCGGTAAGTGACACACAGCTGACGCGACAGTAGTGCTCACTCAGTATAGCATCCAATAAGTAATAGAAGCGGCCCACTGACGTGCTCTCACTGTGCGACGCTCTGAGAGACACCGTGTTGCCTGAACTCGGCGTGCGGCTAGAAGACAAGCCCGGTAAGTGACACACAGCTGACGCGACAGTAGTGCTCACTCAGTATAGCATCCAATAAGTAATAGAAGCGGCCCACTGACGTGCTCTCACTGTGCGACGCTCTGAGAGACACCGTGTTGCCTGAACTCGGCGTGCGGCTAGAAGACAAGCCCGGTAAGTGACACACAGCTGACGCGACAGTAGTGCTCACTCAGTATAGCATCCAATAAGTAATAGAAGCGGCCCACTGACGTGCTCTCACTGTGCGACGCTCTGAGAGACACCGTGTTGCCTGAACTCGGCGTGCGGCTAGAAGACAAGCCCGGTAAGTGATACACAGCACACAGCTGACGCGACAGTAGTGCTCACTCAGTATAGCATCCAATAAGTAATAGAAGCGGCCCACTGACGTGCTCTCACTGTGCGACGCTCTGAGAGACACCGTGTTGCCTGAACTCGGCGTGCGGCTAGAAGACAAGCCCGGTAAGTGACACACAGCTGACGCGACAGTAGTGCTCACTCAGTATAGCATCCAATAAGTAATAGAAGCGGCCCACTGACGTGCTCTCACTGTGCGACGCTCTGAGAGACACCGTGTTGCCTGAACTCGGCGTGCGGCTAGAAGACAAGCCCGGTAAGTGATACACAGCACACAGCTGACGCGACAGTAGTGCTCACTCAGTATAGCATCCAATAAGTAATAGAAGCGGCCCACTGACGTGCTCTCACTGTGCGACGCTCTGAGAGACACCGTGTTGCCTGAACTCGGCGTGCGGCTAGAAGACAAGCCCGGTAAGTGATACACAGCACACAGCTGACGCGACAGTAGTGCTCACTCAGTATAGCATCCAATAAGTAATAGAAGCGGCCCACTGACGTGCTCTCACTGTGCGACGCTCTGAGAGACACCGTGTTGCCTGAACTCGGCGTGCGGCTAGAAGACAAGCCCGGTAAGTGACACACAGCTGACGCGACAGTAGTGCTCACTCAGTATAGCATCCAATAAGTAATAGAAGCGGCCCACTGACGTGCTCTCACTGTGCGACGCTCTGAGAGACACCGTGTTGCCTGAACTCGGCGTGCGGCTAGAAGACAAGCCCGGTAAGTGACACACAGCTGACGCGACAGTAGTGCTCACTCAGTATAGCATCCAATAAGTAATAGAAGCGGCCCACTGACGTGCTCTCACTGTGCGACGCTCTGAGAGACACCGTGTTGCCTGAACTCGGCGTGCGGCTAGAAGACAAGCCCGGTAAGTGACACACAGCTGACGCGACAGTAGTGCTCACTCAGTATAGCATCCAATAAGTAATAGAAGCGGCCCACTGACGTGCTCTCACTGTGCGACGCTCTGAGAGACACCGTGTTGCCTGAACTCGGCGTGCGGCTAGAAGACAAGCCCGGTAAGTGACACACAGCTGACGCGACAGTAGTGCTCACTCAGTATAGCATCCAATAAGTAATAGAAGCGGCCCACTGACGTGCTCTCACTGTGCGACGCTCTGAGAGACACCGTGTTGCCTGAACTCGGCGTGCGGCTAGAAGACAAGCCCGGTAAGTGACACACAGCTGACGCGACAGTAGTGCTCACTCAGTATAGCATCCAATAAGTAATAGAAGCGGCCCACTGACGTGCTCTCACTGTGCGACGCTCTGAGAGACACCGTGTTGCCTGAACTCGGCGTGCGGCTAGAAGACAAGCCCGGTAAGTGATACACAGCACACAGCTGACGCGACAGTAGTGCTCACTCAGTATAGCATCCAATAAGTAATAGAAGCGGCCCACTGACGTGCTCTCACTGTGCGACGCTCTGAGAGACACCGTGTTGCCTGAACTCGGCGTGCGGCTAGAAGACAAGCCCGGTAAGTGACACACAGCTGACGCGACAGTAGTGCTCACTCAGTATAGCATCCAATAAGTAATAGAAGCGGCCCACTGACGTGCTCTCACTGTGCGACGCTCTGAGAGACACCGTGTTGCCTGAACTCGGCGTGCGGCTAGAAGACAAGCCCGGTAAGTGATACACAGCACACAGCTGACGCGACAGTAGTGCTCACTCAGCCGGGCTAGTATGAGCGGCTTTTATTTACTATTGACGCGTGATAAAGAGCCTCTGTCATGCTAGCACCTTAGTGGGGTAAGCAAGACAGCATGACGTGCCATATCATATCGCGTGATATACCTAATGATGGTCATGCTCTTAAGGCTGGATAGCATTTAAGGTTCGTGTGTACCTATAGACATTGAGCGTGCCAGACACATTCCGTGGCAGACAAAAATAATATTCTTTTATACCATGTAAATAGGCGTATTCACATAAATAGCGCGTGGGAGCCGAGCGTATCCCTTAAACAAAACAGGGGGGTAATTGTCTAACTTCAACATCAATCGCAATCGCTTTCAGTTTGACATCTATCACTTGTTGTTGAAGAAAGTTGTCAAAATTTTAGTTGACAAAAGCAGCAATGGCCGTGCAATATCTTTCAAACTGAATGCGATTGCGATTGATGTTGAGTTAGACAATTAACTCCCTGTTGTCTTTGCGGTGTCTGTCACGTTTCCTGCTGATAGATATAAATGGACCTTTAAAAGGTAATAGAAGTGCTCTCACAGTGCGACGCTCTGATAGATACTGTGCTGCCTGAACTCGGCGTGGTAAGTGTTGTTGACTTGTGTTATTCTTCGACCGATTTGGCGCAGGGGTAGGCTACCCACCTTCTGCGCCAGTGGTCTCGGGTTCGATTCCCGAACAAGACAAATATTTGTGTGCATGAATGAACATGTCTATTTGTCTTGGTCTGGGTGTTAACTATGTATATTAAGTATGTATTTACAAACAAAAAGTATTTAAGTACATATTTATCCGTTATCAAGTTTTCCATGATACAGTTTCTTAATGAAATTAACATGGGCTTAGATAATAATTGGTGTGAATGTAAGAAGTTATTTATTTATTTATTCTAAGGCCGTGTTAGTGCGACGTTTTGATAGGTACCTTACTGCTCGACGAAACGTGCGGCTAGATGATGATAACATCGTAATCCTATCCTTTAATACCGAATAGTTCTGAATTAATCCAAGTATTAATCGAGTAAAAAATATGTTTAGATCGCACGGTTGTCAAATTAGTCAGCAAAGAAGAACTTATGAAGGAAAGAGAAGAGAAGAAGCGGATAGAAGCTGAAAAGTTGAAGAAGAAGCAGGAACTTCTAGAAGCGCAGCGGTTGAAGGACGAACAGAAGAAGATACCGCCCACGGAGATGTTCAAAAAGGAATCTGACAAATACTCCAAGTTTGATGATAAGGTAATTTAAAAAACAATACTCGAACGTTACTCAAATTTAAGAGGGTCTTAAACATAATGACGTGTTTACATCCTTTGATATTAAAAGCGACAAAATGATGTTTGAGACGCTTCTAAAGTTGGATAACGTTGTCAGAGTAAAAACGAGTATTTTATCTGCCTACTAATAAAGATCTGAAAGCGAGTTATGACGTATTGTCTGGTCGTCGGTACACGACCCTGTACCGACGACGCCGAGGGCCATACGTTACGTCAGGCGTCTGTCACTCGATGTACTTGCGCGCTACTCTCGCCCGCACCGCGCCGGCTGTGCAAAAGAAATTAGATCCGCAAAAGAGCTAGAATTTATGCGATAGAAAGAAATGCAACGACTGGCCGTTCGTAATGAAGGATTTTCTGACAGATGATTAAAAAAGAAAAAAGTTAGTTCCAAAAAACTCAACAGATGGCGTTCATCAGACATGGGTCTGCTTTTTTTTATTTTCTGGCAAGGAGTCTACGTTAAGACGGTCAATTTAAAAAAAAACACTTGCAGAAGGAAAAAACACATTTGCAGGACTGAAAAGGTTTATCTACAACTCACGGTATGGTCGGTATGGTATTGCAACGCAAAACAAGAGGAATAAAATTATTTGACATTTCTTTTCTTCCGTCAACGTCAAGTTTTTTTTGGCCTTGCACCTTCTTGCACAACTTTGAAATACAAGTGTAGGTCAGATCAGATGAAATACATGTCTGGTCAGCGCCATCTATCAAGCTAATAAATAAACTTTTTTTTTATTTGCTGGCAGAAAATCTCTCATTAGCGCCGCACAAGCTGAATTCCACTTTATTGCGTTGCAGTTAGAGTTGCTATTTATTTAAATGGTTTACCGGAGTGAAGCTTCTGTACTACTTTTACTATTATTTATTCTGTGGTTACATCATAACTCGCTTTTAGATCTTTAGTAGGCAGATAAAATACTCGTCTTTACTCTGGCGTTGTTGTATAAAAAAATCTAATAAAGTATAATTTTAATGACATACTTACCTATATGTATTTAATTTTTAATCTCTTCAACCTTTAAAAAATGCATTCTTTTTTTACATGCGTTTTCCTCACGTCAACGAAATAAGAAGTAAATAGTAATACTTACCTAAATATTGGACACCATGGTATCTCTAGAGATAGCGACACCTTGTAAGCCAGTGCGTACACCAATCGGCCACATAGGTCGTCAAGCAAATGTCCATGTCGTCAGTCGTCATACTTACACGCTCTGCGAAGAGGAGGGACTTTTGTCTGCCGACATAACCTAAAAGTGGAAACATTTGCTGCGAAATCAACGTAAGCGAAGATTGTTCTGCCCATAAAGCTCCTCCTGCCACTTTGCTATATCTTTACGAATGAAATAAATGTATGCATTGAGTTCGTCGCGAAAATTACCACTTTTCAAGTTAGTCCGGCGGACAAAAGTCCCTCTTCTGCGCAGGGCGTTATGTCTGCACGTTTTTGTATAATACTAAAAATATTGTTTGCTCAGGGCCTGCCCACACACGACACCGAAGGTAAGGAACTCAGCAAAGGCCTCGTCAAGAAACTACAGAAACTGCAACAAGCTCAAGAGAAAAAATACAACGAGTATTTAGCCTCCATCAACACTTGCTGACCACTTAGTTGAATTAGTGTTGAATTCATTCCATCGCTACACTACTAACTAGTTCATTCGTTTGTATTGAAATGTTCTGATCAAAGTTAAGTAATTTGTATGGTACCATTGCAAAAGAAACAAAGATCCGACTCGACTCGAAGGACCAAAATTAAAACCTAAGGACTAGAAAACAAAACGATATCAATGGACCTTTTTCTAACACAATTTTTGCGGCTGTATTATATTTACATTAATTGGATGGAACGAAAGTGTAGTATGTATGACTTAAAATTGTAAAACGGATTTTGTATGAATATTTGTTACATTGGTTCTATTTCAGTAAAGAGGAGCTGAAAGTTTATTTGATCCCAGCTGCTGCAATACTCCAAAATACAGTTAAATGTGCAATAGACTGTAAAAGGCAATTTTTCGACGACCGATTTGGCGCAGGGGTAAACTACCCGCCTTCTGCGCCAGAGGTCTCGGGTTCGATTCCCGAACAAGACAAATATTTGTGTGCATGAACATGTCTCTTTGTCTTGGTCTGGGTGTTTTCTATGTATATTAAGTATGTATTTACAAACAAAAAGTATTTAAGTATATATTTATCCGTTATCAAGTTCACGTAGACACAGTTTCTTAAGAAATTAACTGCGGGCTTAGATAATTGGTGTGATTGTAAGAAAATATTTATTTATTTATTTATTTACCTATACTTTGTTCAACGTAGCATGTGTCCTATGACACAAAATTTGTGTTTCAAAGGAATATGGTCTAATTTTCTAGTATAACCTGCATAAATATGTCTAATGCTGGTTTTCTTGAGTTTTGTTGAAATAGCATAAAGACTTTTTGCTTTGCACGAACGAGCTGTCATAGAACCCATGCTACATTGAACAATGTATAATTAGACTAGCCTTCCGCCCGCGGCTTCGCCCGCATGGACTACACGACATTATCCCGAGGGAAAATTTATTTTCCCATGGGATTGAGCCTTATTCCCGCGGTAAAAAGTAGCTTACTTATGTCCTTCCTAGGGTCTCAAACTATCTCCATTCGAAATTTCATCAAAATCGGTTTAGCCCTTTTAACGTGAAAACGGATCATACATACAAACAAATATTCGCATTTTCGCATTTATAGGGTTACTTTGCTTTTCGAATCGAGAAAGAAAATCTTCAAAACCTTGCGATCTGAGCCCCTAGTGTAAGTTTTTATGTAAAGCAAACGCAAACTATCGTGAGTCCGTATTTATGTCAATTTGTATGAAAACTGCATAAGCGCGCTACTTGCCGCTAGAGGCGCTGATACAGTTTTCATACAAATTGACATAAATACGGAATCGCAATAGTTTGCGTTTTTTGACATAAAAACTTACACTAGTACTGGCTTCGCAACGCAACTCAGACATGTGATGGAGTTTATTGGCTTTAAAAAATAATTGCCAAATGCATGGATTTTTGGATAGAGACAAGCGTCAATACAAAACAATGAATTGTGAAGGGCTATGTCGTGTCTATAGATTACGATTACTGCATTTTTTTAAACATTCTTGCTAGATAAAATGTTTCCATAAATAGTCAGTGAGCTTCAAGTGCACATTTAATTCATACTTCACATCGAGAAGTTCTTTTATTTTCTTACATTAGTACTAAGCGGTGCAGTCTTTTGTTTCGTTCGCTTATCTTATTTAAGTATACCTTTTTTTGAGTTTGTAATAATTTATATTTTAATTAAGTATTGCAAGGGAGAAATGTGCTCAAATATAAAAATGTCATCATTGCCGCCAATAAGCTTTTACTCATTATTGTAAAAATATTTGTCACATAGGTAATCTTACTTCAAACCTTGTTAAAAATGCAAACCTAAACAGTTGGTTTAATAAAGAGTATTTATCTTTTAAATTCGGTTTGCATTTCAGTATTACGGCGGTTCTCATTATTTATTTTCTCCACATTTCCATCCATCAAAAAATACTATTTAAAATCTTTTAAATAAACATTTTGAAGTTTTTATCCGCATTTTTTATTTCTAAATCACACAAATCTGAATGATCCACATAACTTATTTGCAGCCATCAAAAATCGTTTTCAATTGAGTAAACAGCGAGTCCATAAAAATCGCTAACTGTTCTTTTTTATTCCATGAATGATGAGCTTTGACAAATTAAGATATAAAAGAGGGCTGCATTTCATTGAGTCGACCGATTATCTACATTTAACTAAACATTAAAAAAGAATTATTCCCGCTTCTATAATTACAATGGCGACTCGTACGCTTCAATGAGATCTTTGTAAGGGCTACCGCCGCATGCGCCCTGCGACAAAAGTTCCAAAAAAAGGGAACTGGAGTTAAAAAAAGTAAAAAGTGAGGTAAACAATCTGGTAGTTTTTTGTGGCGCGGCGTTTGGGGGGCGCGTAGCACGCGAACGCGACGCGCGTCTGAGTGAGCTGTCGGTGAATGGAAGGTACTTCATTTGAGCCGTAATTAGTTGTGGGCTATGCGGGATATATTTAACTCCATAATCATCTGCAACATAATATGCTGAGTATAATACATTTTTATCGTGTTTTTACTAAAAAAATTACTAATTTTTCCTTTGTTTGAGGATTCTTCTGTGAGTCGAAATGAATCCGACTGCCTGACTGTATGTATATTGACTAGGTATGTCATAATAGTCTTGCCTGACATCAGAAGTAGTATAAACGATTTGCAAATTCGTTAATGTTTTGATGTAGGTGGCCATATTTCATGTGGCGACATCTAGACGATGCGCACACTGGCTTTCCGCTGAGTTTTCTGAGCGAATGACATGATGTTTTCCTGTGAGAATGGAATATTTTCTCGGGATAAAAAGTAGCCTATAGCTATTCTAGACCATAGTCTTTGTCTGTGCCAAATTTCATCCAGATCTGTTCAGCCGTTTCGCTGAAAGGCGTTTCTCTGTTATTGAGTAACAAACATCGAATGTTTAGTATTTATACTTCCATCATAACGTATATGGGTCAGGCCGTAGATTTTGCCACATTTGAGGGTACAAAAGTCTCCGCCTCATATAATTTTAAATATAGTACTCTTAGAAATGTCTCAATCTTATCATCGTGTTTCCTAAGAAATAGCAAACCAAGGCAGATATAGATATTTGGATAAGTTTATATATTTGGAAAACTATTTGACATTTCCCTACCAAAAGTGACGGATTTTTTATAAAAACCGCGAATCCGCATTGGTAGGTGTACAGCTTAAACATCGATAAAATTATCATTTTTTAACTTATTGATGAGCTGTTTGATTTGACGTTATAAAATAATAATAAGGTTGCCATTCCTTTAATATCTTTGCGTCTTTCCTAAGAAAAAAGATAAGTTTTCGGCAATAAGATTTTTTTTTTGAAAAACCATTTCTTTGCGCTACTTATATTGCGTAACCATTTTCACCCATTTTATGGTTTTAAAACATTTATTAAGATTTTGTTTGAGTGCTGGCATCACCAAAGTATCGTATTCTATGGTCAATGCAGCGTTGACGACCATATTTTTTGACATTTCGGTGTCAACTCCGATCAAAGTGAAAAGTGTCGCCTACTTTGCAGAGTGCATTTTTTGAGATTTCAAGGTAAGTTTTTGATTAAAACTTATAATTTTTGTTGCGCATGGTTTAATTAGATGTGTGTGATCTGTATATGTTAAACTAGCCTTGTAATATAGTATATTTTAAGAGTTATAATCGATTTCATTTGCGCCTCGGTTCCGCAAAACTGTCTTTATGTCACTTTGCGATACCGGTTGCGTAGAAATTGCGCCACTTATTTTACGCTATTGAATAATAGTGCATGCACACAAGGTTTTCAAGTTTTTTATTATTTTGAAATTACTTTTAGCTGTAATTCCGCTAAAAACATGACTAGCATTACTATTAATTGATTTGTTAGCTTTTATTAATATTCTATAAGTACAGGGTGTTCGGCAGAACGTTAAACATACGAAAATAGGGGTAGGTGCGGTGGTCTGCTACCTAACCAGCCTCAAAGATTTTACCTAGGTCCAAAGTTTTTTTTTATTTTGTATTTTATAAGTTTTGGAATTGCGTCACTTTCATACTAACTTACCCATGTAACTTTTTTTTTATTTTTATTTTTTGGCATCCTAATGGTTGGCAGGTCCTTTTAAAAGTGATACTTCAAGCAGGTTGTTGCTAGAGTTAAAGTAATGGACTCTCAAACATTGAAAAGAGTTGAAATAAATTTTAAAGTTGTATTATATTTATATACTTAATTAATAATGAATAATACCAAATACCTCCATCTAACAAATTAAATGTTTTTTTTTTGTAAATTGAACAAATCATACATAGGTACTTACTAGTTTTTGTCATCCTGTTTAACTTTTCATTGTGCGCAATATATAAAAAAGAATTACTCATAGGTACATTATTGTTAATTATTAATTAAACATACTTACATACCAACATCGTGTTTCTTTTTCTAGTTTGATGCAATACCTCTTGTTAGTACATGTTTGTTAAATAAAATCACATTAATGTACGTGCTCCTTAATAATTTTGCGCTACCATTTTGCACCACTTTGTGCGACCGACTCGTAGAAAATTTTGCGTCACCATTGCGCTATTTGTGGCAAAATCTACGGCCTGACCCATATATACTTACTAAAGATTTTTATGATCGAAGTATTTATATTATTAGTAAGATACACTATTGACATAAAGTTCATTGTGCTAGTTTTAAACAGTCACGCGCATTCTGTTACGCGACCATGTTAATTGACCCTAAGTTATCCCCTAGGATCAATGCATTGTTTGAGCCTGTTTCAATTCTCGACCTCTAAACTAGGTACCACTACTACAGACTACTTATGTAAAAAACATATTTGATCGCTTTCAAAGTGAAGAACAAAATAGTTTTATCCCACGGGAATCGCTCATTGTCCTGGATAAAAGAGTAGACTCGCCATTTTCCAACCCCTAACCTCCCACTATGCAAAAACATCGATTCCTTGTTCAGAGCAAAAAAACGCTATATCTCACGAGAACAGCACATTTTCCATAATAAAAAGGCACCTATGTTCTATTCCAGACTATAATCTATCTGTGTTCCAAATTTCATACAGATCTACTTTAGGTGATCTGTGATCAGGGGGCAGTTCAGCTGTTCTGCCGTGATTGACAATATTACTTAGGCAACTGAACGCGCGGCTACTTCATGAAATGGTCAAGATTATAAGCATAAGCATAATCATTATCATTTATTTTGTTAAACACGAGTTATATAGATTCTTCTTCTTATCGAGTCGACGACAATCTTAAATACGGGCAGCCCAAAAAGCCGCAACCGCAATAGCTCGCTCAGAAGCCTCGTGCAGCTCATCGTCCGTGCAAGTAGTCGGGCACGCAGGGCACCCAGTCATGTGTGCGATGGTCTGTTTTGGATGAATAAATTAATTATTTCATTGGACAGCTTAGTTAAAACAAAAATAAAATAGTATCATGCTTAAGTTAATATCAATAGTTTTATTAGTTTAGTTATATCTTTCTGTCAACAGGTAGGTACCTACTTATTCCTATGGTGTGGGAAAAAATAACCACAAAATTTAAGGCGATCGCCTTAAATTTCTAACCTATCACGTGTTCTACATGACTTCCAAGACAAACTCTCTTTCGATAATATGGCGTTCGAAGAAATGTGCTATCGGTGATATAAGTTTTCCGTCGAATGGCTTTTCGGTGAAATGACCCACCAGTAAACTAGGGCCATCGATGAAGTAGACCTTCGATGATATGGCGGTGGAAAAATGGCTTTCGACGAAATAGCTTTCGATGATCAGCCCTTCCTTAACCCTAAATGATCTATTATCAAATGCTCAGATTAGGTACCTACTATTTACTACGTAAATCAAATGCGATTAGGGTTTAGCAAGGGGGTGAAATGCTTAGATAACTAAAAACACCATAGAGAAAAAAAAACCGGCCAAGAGCAAATAGGACTCGCGCACCAAGGGTTCCGTTCCGTACCATCTTAATATAAATAGAAAAAACTACAACTGTGCTTCACCCAAAGCAACCTGCGGGTAGGTAGGAAGTACGACATTTTGGTTGTAAATAAATGAAAAAAAAAAGATTTCATCGGTGAGCGAGGCTTTATTCGTGCGAGAATTTGCGTTATTTGCGATGTAGAATTTGCAGTTTTAGGTCAGCGCCATCTCTTGACCGATAGTGGTACTAATGTAATTTTTGTTGATTTCTGAAAAAGTTTACTATTCGTTTTATTTTTATCTACTTATACTTCTATCGCATTAAATAATTTAAGATTTTTTTCTATGCAAATTTCGGAGATAGCGGGGAACGGTATTTTTTTTTTCATTTTTTCATCAAACGTCATTCTATGCTCAGAAGTAGGCGCCGTACGTTCGTGGTCGTTCGGAGTCCGCCTGGCTAGCTACCACCATCTATTCTAAGTCTTGCGCCATAACAACGATGTTTTTAGCATTGTTGTGTTCCGGCAGTTTTTTGTAGAGATAAGAAAGCCAGTTCCTCAATGATTGTGGATTCCTGGAGCTTCCATCCACCAGCCCAGCCGGCCTAGCATGAGCGGCTTTTATCACGCGATATGATATAGCATGTCATGCTGTCTTGCTTACCCCACTAAGGTGTAAGCAAGACAGCATGACGTGCCATATCATATCGCGTGATATTATGATGGTCATGCTAGGCATGCAGGTGTGATGAAGGCTTACGTAAGTCATACCCCGTAGTGGATAAAAAATCTGTGAGATAAGTAGGTAGGTATGTAGGTATACAATAAATGCAGTCCCCTTGTGGAATTTTTTGCTGATCCATCAACTGCGACGGACGAGTCACCGGCACCAAAAACGTGACACTAACATTCTGTATATTTTAAGTATGAAGACGACACCTTTCCGCTAACATTATTTGCTTAGATACCAAAATGTTTAATTGCTGTGCTGTGGCGACGAATGATTTTGTGAAATGTATAAACACTACATCAATATGTTCTAAATCTTGCATGAACTAACAGACCTCTACATACACATCCTTTTTAAATAAGTCATTTTACATGTAACAGTTTCCGAAATACAGACGTCTAAAAAAAGTGATCAACTGTTAACCATGTGACTCTATATAAAAATCTTACATCAGCCGGTCTAGCATGAGCGGCTTATAACGCGCGATATGATATGGTACGGCATGCCGTCTTGGTTACACCTTAGTGGCGTAAGCAAGACAACTTGCCGTACCATATCATATCGCGCGTTATAAGCCGCTCATGCTAGGCCGGCTGAACACTTATTGATAGATTAAAATTAACGAGAACATGATTGTCGAATAGAGTTTTCCCGAAAGCCTTTCTCTATTTCATGCCGCCACTGCTGTTACAGAATTTTCTTTTGTTTCTACTGTAGCTAATTAAATTCGAGTAAATAACTAGGTACCTAGTTATTAATTAAATCCCTATAAATTCATTCCGACCGTTATAATAAATATCACAAGAATTAAAACAGCGGTTTTATTATAATACTAGTGGATTCCCGCGGTTTTACCCGCGTGGTACCCGTTCCCGTGGGAATATCGGGATAAAATATAACCTATGTCACTCGGGAAGAATGTAGCTTTCTAATAGTGAAAGAATTTTCCAAATCGGTCCAGTAGTTTCGGAGCCTATTCGATGCAAACAAACAGTCAAATCTTTCCTCTTCTTTCCTATTTATAATAATAGTATAGATCAATCAACATTATCTCCTAAAACTTACTCAACTATATAATACCGATTCAAATTACTGAAAAGGTAGTTGATAGGCTGCATTCATAGGAATGTTTTTATTTTTATTCCTATTTTTTTCGTTACTACAATACAATAAATTAAATCTCGCATGAGTAATCCATGAGTAGTCATTACATTATCAACTAGGTTATATTCTTATTAACGGAAATTCCCAGCACAACCGTTGATATAACTGTGAATTTCTGAATACGATTTAAATAGTTTTTACATTTGATCACAATCGGATTGACGTGGTCAAAGGTACAGCGCGAGGAAACGACTCGAAGGGTGCGTGGATTCGAGGCCGCGCTGCCTCCTGCCGCAAACCGCCAGCGGTTGACCGCCCGGAGAGATGTCAATCATTTGAATACAATCTCAATGCATATTGTTACTTTAACAGATTCCTCAAAGATTGTTCGATAAAGCGATTTCGTTATAATAAAATCAACGAACTGAAAATTGCGTTTCTAGCAAAAATTTAACTTGCAGTAAACTTCCGTTGTGATCGACCACACGGAAATTGATTCGTAACGGTCATACCATTGTTATTTTTCTTATGTTAACCACTTGTTTGTTGAACAGTCATTTTCGAAATCCCCCAAACTGTGGATGCCGGAATCCGGCAATTAACAGACAGGGTTTTTGGCGCGCTCTTTATTTTATTTTTAAATGGCAAGCGGTTCATAAAATCATTGTACATTCAGCCTAGATTATACTTTACATATTGTTTTTTTGTTTAAAACAAAACACACGTTTAATTTATTAAATAAAATTCAAAAAAAACTTTTCATTTTGAAAATTTTGGGCGGATTCCGGCTTTCAACAGACCGAGCATATGGCGGAATCCGGCAATCAACAGACAAGTGGTTAATTATACCAGAAGTATACTTTGATATCATTACAATGGTGTGACGTTACAGATAAAAATCTGTGTTCCGCTTACCATTCATAATAAATAAAGATTCATTGCACAAAATTATTTCGTGTACCTACTTACTTTTAAATGCATTCAAAATACCTGTCACATAACAGATGGACAGCTGGAAAATCTTTGTTAGAAAACAGTTAAGTACCTACTTACTTACCTATAGCTACATAATTATAAATTGCATCAGCTGGCTGGTAGACAGATAAGTGCAGATTGATCTCTTCGGATCCTTTAGGATAGTAATCTGAAAAACGACAAACTGTTGTGTAAGATTTACCGGAATTCGCAAACACTTCTTAACTTGTAGACTTTCTTAAGAGCCCCACAGACGATCAGTCCGCCTGTTGGCAACGGTCTATTGGCCGCAAATCGACCACACACTCACAGTTCCCTTTAAGATTTAGGACTGACAGCTAATGCGCAGGCATGTGTGGCCGCTGAGTGGCTCGGACCAATGTTGACAGTTATCGGCCGGACAGAAACTACCGACTATAACTAAAACTGACGATTATCAACTGCTAGTGTGTGGCCTCAAAACTGGTTTTCGTCTATTGTCGACAGACCATGATCGTACCTACTAGTGTGTAACCGATGGAGGTCTCGAATGTCAGACGGCCGATCCGATCTAGGACGGCGAGCGGGCTGATCGTCAGTGCGCCCTTCCTTTAAATATTATTCTGTCGCTTTTAAAATGTTTAAAGTAAAAAAAAATACCTGAACCCCGCCTGAAATTAAATAACGTAATAAATAATAATTCAGTATTCGAGTGATTTGTGTAAAGAACGTGCTAACCGTGCGTACGCCAAGGTATTGTTTATTGTATTGTACCTATTGTAAAATTAACTCTTGAAACCTGCCTTAGGTAGAGGTACTTAGGTATATTATTGTAGAGTAACAAAAAATTATTACTGGGCAATTAATGTTGAATTTATGAATAATGTGCGATCTCCCTCACAGCCCTGGCTCGGAGACACGGCGCGCGGCGGTGGCGGACGGGGTTGCAATTACGGCTTGTTTTTCATCAGCCCCCAGCCGCAGCCGCTGAAAAAAGGAAACCAATTTTGCACGCTCATTAATTATTTAAATCTCATTAAACAGCCGCAAGTTCCCTCTCTTGTTTTGTAATTTTGCGACGCTCCACGACTAATTCGGGAGTTGGACAACGGGGAAATAAGAACTTAGCCTAACAAAGATTAAAGTCTGGAGTTATGTTTCATAAAATTACTTAATTTCGTTACGTATTTAATTTTTCATAATGCAGTTAAAACAGACGATTTTCCTATAAATTGGGAAATTTCTTAAGAGAGCAATACCTACCTATTTTGAACTTACTTACCAACGTCATATTTTCTAAATAACATTTTAAACTTTAATTACATGGTCACTGTCACTAAGTATTATTAATTATTTTTTCAAGTTCCCGATATTTCGGCGCAGTTATGCAGAGCAGACGCCATGATCAGTTACCTACTCCGTGATCATGGCGTGTGTAATTAACTAACTGCCCGAAACGTCGGGAACTCGAAAACAAATTTAAACATTGTAGGTATTGGCATGTATTGGTTACTCCGTGATCATGGCGTGTGCAACTGCACCGAAATTACGGGAACTCGAAAGCTTTAAACATGGTATTAACCGAAATTTAAACATGATAAAAACCGAAATTTAGGACTAGAATTGGAGAAGAAAGAAGTAATGGTAGGTATAGGTAGTTAATTAATAACTGGTAAATTATATTTGTAAAACTTCCAAAGACTCTTAAATACGTACTTACCTCTAATAATCCACGTTAGACATGTTATCAGCAATTTACGTGATAAATATCAAAAATTAAACAAGCCCCGGCCTGCATGGCGTCGTATCGTATAGGTACCGTAATCTCAAAGGAGCCAAATAAAAATCCATTTACGATGTTCAAAGTCATTTAGTTAAACAGGAAATTATACGTCGTTGTTGTACGCTGGTGCTATACAAGAGTAACGCACAAACACTTGAATGTTCGCTGACGGTCGCTTCCGATCCGATAATGAAGTCAGTCGCGTTTTGGCGGGCATTCGGAAAATTAGGAAATTAAGCGGCTGCCAAGTGAAAGCCGCGGAAGCGCGGGCCCGTCGCGTCATCGCGTGCTTTGTGCTGCGCCTGACACCCGACGATGAGACGAGCTAATAACGAAACAAGGATTTACATTACACAGAGCTCATGTGAAAGAACGCAATAGACAGAATAAGTTTTATCAATATCCTTTAAATTATTTTCATACTTACTGCAATGTATATAAGTTTGAATATCGTGCTATAAGAATGCTTGATTTTAAGCGAAAACGAGCTTTTATCACTATCACTACATAGTATAAAACAAAGTCGCTTTCTCTGTCCCTATGTCCCTTTGTATGCTTAAATCTTTGAAACTACGCAACGGATTTTGATGCGTTTTTTTTTAATAGATAGAGTGATTCAAGAGGAAGGTTTATATGTACTTTTTATCCCGATATTCCCACGGGAACGGGAACCACGCGGGTGAAACCGCGGGCGGCCGCTAGTATATAATTCATGATTGTATCATAGTTAACCGACTTCTAAATCAAAAAGGAGGAGGTTCTCTATTCGTCTGTATGTATGTTTTTTTTTTTTTTTTTTTGTATGTCCACCGATTACTCGAAGACGGCTGAACCGATTGAAATGGTTCAAACGTTATTACATCAAGTTGGTTTCCAAGTTGGTCCCATTTTTTGAAATTTTGAAATCGGTTCAGTAGTTTTCAGGAAATCTTGAAAATACTGTCGTTTTCGTTACCACTTTATGTAAATTTAATACGTATCTTTAGGCATAACTCCTTTGTTTATAAACCGATTTAGATGATTCTTGTTTTGTTAAAAAGGGGATACCTCAAGGTATTTTAACCGACTTCGAAAAAGGAGTTTCGATTGGAGTTCAGTTTGATCACATACCTATTTACCAGAAAACACGTAAATTGCCTGCACGATGCACTAAAAAGAGTGAAATGAAAATTATTTTTATAAAAAAATTAAACCGCCTTCAAAAAAACCACATCAAAAAAGTAAGAAATAATTCCTCACCAAATAAATAACGTAAGTACTTTGAAGTCGGGCGGGTTTTAACAAAAACAACAAAAAATTGTACTTACATGTTTCACGCCCGACTTCAAAGTACTTACGTTATTTATTTGGTGAGGAATTATTTCTTACTTTTTTGATGTGGTTTTTTTGAAGGCGGTTTAATTTTTTTTTTACCTTTAACAATAGTAAAACGAATCAAAATACTTGTTGATATTGTTAACTTGGGTCAAACTACTATAATAGTAGGTACTACTGTACTTATGTAGGATTATTTTAATTCAACTAGCGGCCGCCCGCGGTTTCGCCCGCGTAGAGTACCCACACGACGTCATTCTGGAGAATTAAAAAAGATTAAAAACATTTAAGTATTTCGATGTCCAAAATAAATTTACAGCCTATATGTTGCCGAGGACTAAACTTTTACTTTTTAGCTATAAAAAAAAGTTTCACCAAAATCCGTTTAGTAGTTTTTGCGTGAAACGCGAATATCAGACAGACAGACAGACAACAAATTCAAAAACCATATTTTTGGTATCTGTTTCGTCTAAGAAGACCCCTGGAGGTATTTCTTTTCAATGTACAGAATTAGCTCGTTTACAGTTTTATTATATGTGTTCAGTACACCCCTGCCTAGACCGCGGAATGGCTAGCGCAGTGGAAGCTGGTATTACTAGTATAGACTCCGGACAAATCTTGGTTTCAGCCGGGATGTAACTGAACAATTGGACTGCGATACACAGCGCTTAATCTATATTGTGAAGTAAGGTAGATTTTACATACTGTCTGTGGTCCTGGGCAGTGGAGACAGAGGTGGTGTAAGGGAGCGCGCGCGCTCCTGGGGTCCTTTCTTCGTCTTCTTCTGCAGACCTTACCAATTAGTGACCTCACTCACAACACAAATAACAGCGTTCACAAGACACTGGGCGTTTCAACAATAGATACACAATAACACACGGAGGAGCCTTTTGTCAAGATATATATTGCCCCTGCAACAACACGTGTGATGGATGATTATCCTTCAAAGCATCGCGACCGGCCACTAATCAGGATGGCATCAAAATCGTGGTCGTACAACACGGGATCGGCAGGATAATTTAAGATGTATTCAAAACTCGATATGCCAGGCACATTCAACGCGAGCGATTTTTAACAAATTCAGCAACATTATTCCGACATTTTTCCAAGAAGAATTCCAATCAAGTGGTACTGTCAACTTCAAGTGACAGCTAATGTCAATTTGACGTGACATTAGGGATGCGTTCAGAAGTGTCGATCTTTTCCGAACATCCCCCCGCCCCGGACCGTTAAGAACGGTACGTCAATCTACGGGTAATCGGGAGAGCCCACTAACTGCTCTCTTCAAAACCGAATCTCGAACCAAAACCTCAGCAAAACGAGGAACTCCGTCAGTTCCGGGGTAGAGTTTAACAATGCGCCCCCTTCGCCAACATAGGGGCGGCAGGTTAGCATCCTTAATCAACACGAGGTCGCCAGTCTGGGGTGGGGTGGTTTTATCTGTCCACTTCACGCGCTGTTGTAGGATATGCAAATACTCCATCGACCAACGTGCCCAGAAGTTTTGGGACATCTGTTTCAAAAGTTGGTATCGCGACAAACGATGGGATCCTACATCCTGAATCGGATATTCCGGCAAAGCCAAAAGGGGCTGTCCGATCAAGAAATGACCTGGGGTCAACGCTTCCAGGTCATTCGGGTCCGAAGACAACGGGCACAAGGGTCGCGAGTTGAGGACGGCCTCAATTTTACAAAATACCGTATCAAGTTCCTCAAACGTGAGAATAGTTTCTCCAATCACGCGACGCAAGTGTGTCTTGGCAGCCTTTACACAAGCTTCAAAAATTCCTCCCCAGGTCGGACAAGCTGGAGGGCTAAACTTCCAGATTATCCCACGCCGGGAGAGGGTGGTTCCAATGTCTATTTTATTATCAACAAAAAACTTAACTACTTCCTTAAGATAATTACACGTTCCCTTATAATTAGTACCACAATCGGAACGTATCAATGTCGGCAGTCCTCTACGGGAAACAAATCTGCTCAAGGCGGCGACAAAGGCTTCGGTAGACAATTCCGAGACAATTTCCAAATGGACAGCCTTGGTGGACAAACACACAAACACGCACAAGTACGCCTTATAGGTTTTAGCATTACGCAGTCTCGAAGCCTTTACAGTAAAGGGACCGGCGAAGTCGGTGGCGACTCCGGCAAAAGCTCTACATTCCGTGACGCGATCAGCAGGCAAATCACCCATCTGGGGCTGCATGGTCGCGGCCTTCAATCGATAACAAGGCAGGCAACGGAAAACCACAGTGCGAATGGCTCGACGAGCAGACAAAATCCAAAATTCACGCTGCAAAATGGCCAACAAAGCATTACAGCCAGCATGTTGTGCATTCACATGGCGATCTGTTATTATCAGTTGAGTCAAATGTCCGGCTTTAGGTAACAAAAGGGGGTGACGAGCTCCATACGGCAGGTTCGCATTTCGAAGTCTTCCGCCGACTCGCAAAAGCCCACTCTCGTCCAGGAAGGGATTTAATCGCGATACCGCGCCCTTCAACTTGCGACGGCCTAAACGCAAAATTTCAATCTCGGACTCAAAACTATCAGCTTGTACTCTCCGGACCCAAAACAAGAGCGCGTCCCTACGCTCGTCCGGAGTGAGAACCGACGAATCACGCCTCGCGCGTGGGTTTCTGCAATTGTACACAAAACGTCTGATCCAAGCGGTAACACCAAGCAGCTTCTGTAAGGAGCTATACCGATCCAACAACAAATCCTTTTCCCCGGCGGGGTTAGTCTCCAGGACGCATGCCCGCATATCAGGAACGGCTACGTTCGACAACGCTGGAGAGGGCGGCCACTCCGACTCAGGCCGCATCAACCACTGTGGGCCCCACCAGAGGGGGTGGTTAATTAGGGTTGGGGCTACACAACCCCGAGACGCACAATCCGCGGGATTCATGGTTCCCGGCACGTGTCTCCAAATCAACTCGATGTCGGAATTACAAATCTGCGACACTCGATTGGCCACAAACACGTCCAAGGTGTGCGCCGGAGCCTTCAACCAACAAAGGACGACCTGACTGTCCGTCCAAGCATAAACCTCTTGTATCTTAATAGATCGACCTAATGTGAGCCATACGTGGTTCAACAAACGCATTAGGAGGGCAGCTCCACACAATTCCAACCTCGGGATCGTATGACGAGTCCGAAGGGGAGCGACTTTGCTTTTCGCTATCACCAGATGCACAGCAACAACTCCGTCAACAGTAACGGTGCGGAGGTACACGGCCGCAGCAAATCCACGTTCGGAGGCATCGGAAAAGCCGTGAAGAGTAACTTTACAATTTTCAGAAGGGAGGAATAGCCTCGGCAAATGCACTTCATTAATCTCGGGGAGGGATGAAACGAAGCTCGACCAATCTCGGAGTAACTCGTCCGAGAGGGGTTCATCCCACGACACACCCGAAGCCCATAACCGTTGCAAGAAACACTTGGCCATAAACAACACGGGGCAAATCCACCCATTGGGGTCAAAGGTACGTGCGACAGTAGACAATACTAAACGCTTGGTCCAGACTTTCGGTGGTCGTAAATCCACACAATAAGTGAACGTGTCAGAGACCGGTTTGTACTGTACGCCAAGGACGGTCACCACATGGGGATTATCAACATTTTCGAATAGGTGGGGGTCCTGCTGGTGCTCTTCGGGCAAACCTACCAGTACATCAGGCGAGTTGGATATCCATTTCCTCAACTCGTAACCTCCCGACTTCAAAAGGGCGGTGAGTTCGTCTCTCAGGACAATCGCCTCTGAGACAGATGAGGCGCCCGTGCAAATGTCATCCACATAGACGTCACTGGCCAAAATGGCGGAGGCGCGAGGGTATCTCAAGCGCTCCTTCTCGGCCAACTCCAACAAAGAACGAATCGCAACAAACGGGCTCGAAGCCAAACCGTACGTATTCGTATTCAATTCATAAATCAACAAGGGGTCCCTAGGACTCTCTCTCCACAAAATCAATTGGTACCTCCTATCCTCTGGATGGATGACCGTTTGTCTGAACATCATCCGGATGTCAGTCATAAATACAATTTGGTGCCGCCGGAAGTTGGTCAAAATGTCTGAGATCTCCGTGTGCAGCTTGGGACCTACATGCAGACACTGGTTCAAGGACGCTCCAGTAGAGGTGGGAGCCGAACCGTCAAAGACCACCCGAATCTTTCCGGATTTCAAAACGGCGTGGTGCGGCAAAAAGAAGTGCTCAACGGAGCGCCAATCCAAATCGCTCACGGACATGTGCCCTAACTCCTCATACTCCCGCATGAATTCAACATACTTCTGGCGGAAGACCGGATCCTTGCTCATGCGACGCTCCATCGCCACTAGCCTACGTTCCGCTAGCGGTCGGGATTCGCCCAGAGGAGGTCGGCCGGCACGAAAGGGGAGACGGGTGATCAAACGACCAGAGCGGAGGCGACCAGTGTTATTCTGGTAATACAACTCGCATTCATCCGCTACTGGGTCAACCCGCGGGGCTGGTGGAGGTTCCTCAACCTCCCAAAACTTCTGCACCACTTCGGAGAGAGACACATTAAAAACAAGACCGCGATCCTCATCAAGGGAATCCAAAACGCGGCGAGCAGGGCCCATCACAACTGTACCGAGTGTCGTCTGCAGAGCTACCAAGCCATCTGGCTGCAAAACTCGCTTCCCCGTCAACAAAACTCGCCCCAGGACATCGGCTCCAAGGAGAGCATCAATCGGGCCTGGGCGGAAGAAATTTGGATCGGCGAGTGGGGAATCAGACACCAAAGACAACATACTCGGTCCCAAGTCAACTGAAGGTTGACGGCCAACAACTGTGTCCAACACAATCGCCGAGGTCTTAATGCCTGGCGTGGACTTATTACGTGATGTAAATGTGAAGTCAACATGCCCTAACAGCCCGGGGACTTTCACATCGCCAACACCTCTCACGCCTTCCGTGTGGGGGTGCACCTTGAGGCCCAACCGCCTAACTAACCAAGATGACACAACACTCCCCTGAGCACCGGAATCCAACAAGGCGCGAACTTCCACAAGGTCGCCATTCAATCCCCTGACAAGCACAGAGGCCGTGGGCAACAAAACGGTCTCTGGAGGGGTGGCTGCAATCGACCGTAAACACGTTGATTGCTAGTATGTGGGGTCCCCAGACGTCCCCCCATGGTAAGGGGGTCGCTCATAGCGATCCAGTGGGTCCCAATCTCCCACATACTGCCTACGTCCAATTCGCCCGGCATCAGGCGGGTTATATCTCCCGGCCCCTTGAAGACGGGGCGGGCGCCGCTCCAAACGCGGGTATTCGGCGAGCGGCGGCGAGAATCGGTGCCTATCATCCACCGTGTACGTCGCCCCATAGTCGCGGGGGCACGGTGACCGATTTTCAGAGGGGGGGTCCCGGGGACCCCCGGCTGTGCGAGGCTCAACACGTTGCGGGGGGCTTCTACGACCTCCCGCAACGCTCGCAAAATCGAACCCCCTAGTTGGGGACCGATTTCCCATTGGGGGGTCCGTGGGACCCCCGCCCGTGCGAGGCTCAAAACGTCGCGGGGGGCCTCTACGACCTCCGGCAACGCTCGCATAACTCATCCCCATCCTTGGGGATCGGTTTCCCATTGGGGGGTCCCTGGGACCCCCGCCCGTTTGAGGCTCCAAACGTGGCGGAGAGCGTCTGGGGCCACTCTGGTGGCCACTAGAACTGCTGCGGGATTCAAACACCGCGGGGGGTCCGAGCCCCCCACCCATACGAGGTGATCCTGCAGCGACGCGCTGCGGCGCTCCGCCGCCCTCTGGGCTGTTCATGCAGAGGAGGGGATGGTGGTTGCCCTTACAAAAGCGGCATGGGTGCGCTTGGGTACATTCGCGCTGCATGTGCAGGCCCAAGCACGAGTAGCACCATGTCCGTTGTCGCGCGATCGCTCGACGGCCTTGGACGCGCTGGTCGAGGAACTTATCACAACGGGTCGTGCTGTGACCCGGTTCCCGACAGTACAAGCAGCGGGCGGTCTCCTGGACGGCGGCATAGCGGCCGGGCGCGCGAGGGGCCATACGCCCCCTACGGGGGGGTCCGGTGGGGGATCTGCTCTGTGGCACAGGTCGTTCGGGTCCCATAGGACCGGCCAGAGAGGAATTATCTGCCAGTCTACTTTCTCCTTCCAGGAACGTCAAGAGGTCCGAGAAGGGTGGCAGATAAGTCGCACTATCCCCACCATACTGCTGCTCAAAACGGACCTTAACAGAGTCCGGCAACTTTCCCAGGACAATGTGCAGTAACAAAAACGACCACTGCTCCACTGGGAGTTTTAAGTTTTTTAATGCGTTGTATGCCACCAACAGCGGATTCAACAAAGCCACTCTCAAGTGCATCACGCTGGCAACGCGGGGTAAATTCAAAATGGCGGCAACATGGTTGTCCGCCAGACGTCGTACGTTCTGGTACCGACGGGCAATCAAATCCCTAGCAATAGGGTAGTTTTCATCCGAGGGGGCCAAATGTTGCACCGATTCAAGGGCCTCCCCCTCCAAGACGGATAACAAATAAGCCAACTTTTGGCCCTGGGTCAAATCATCCCGGGCATGTACCAGACTATCAAAAATATTCATAAAGCCCTCCCAGTCCTCTAGACGACCAGCAAAACGCCTTAAGTCTAAGGGGGCCAATCTAGCAAAGAGAGGGGGCATACTTTTAGATGTGGCCGGGGACGGGCTCGGTTCATTCTCTCTTGCCACTTGCAAAGGCCGGGCCACCTGAGTAATTCTGTCCGCAAAATCATAACACTGGTCCACATCCAAATCGACTTCTTGTCGCATTTCCACATCGGCCTCAACAGTCCTTTCCAAAAATAAGGCATACTGTTCATCAACAACAGCCAAACGTACGGGCAGATCCACGTATCTGTTCAACAAGGCCTCCGTCCTATCAGGTCGATCCAACAATGCGACTGCAGACGCTAACCACCGTAACTCAGAACGTATTTTGGCTTTAGCAGAGGAGGCCGTCATTGTAACGTCACAAATTTATCAACAAAAACAACAAATTCAAAATATTCACTATAACACAAATCTCCAATATTTTGAGGTTATTGATAACCACAAAATTCCAATATTACAACAACAAAGTATTTATAATGACACAAACTCTTAAATATTTGGAGGTTATCAGAAAACAACAAAACTCAAGTATATAATTATAACTCTAACTCTCAAGAGGTTATAACTTAGACACAAACTAACTTTGACTTTATAAGTCAAAGGTTATTCAGTTCAAACAAATCACTGACCATTGAAATTCACTTGGATATCAACACAACAACAAGTCAATTTCAATTATTTCAAGGCACAAGTTTCAATGAGTTTCAATGTGTAAACAATGTCTTAAATCATTTAAGTTTCACTAAGTATTGAGTGCAAACTTATTAGCTAACCTTTTATTAGCTATTATTTAGCAACAAACTTGTCAATATTCACAACTCAAATTTGCTGACAAAACTAAATAATAATTATTATGAACAAAGAAAGGCATCTGTTTACATTTTGGAACCTCAATACATGACAATTAATTACAAGACATGGAACCAATAACAAAGGAATGCCCTTTACTTTTCAAATGCAAGTTAATTACCATTTACAAGTACAAATTAATCTAGTCCGGACCAGACTGGGTCATCAACGCGGCACTGATTAATACAAAGTTTTGGCGTGGGCCTCTCAGGCCTTCAAGCTACGCTCTTGGCTACCAAGAAATGTTCAGTACACCCCTGCCTAGACCGCGGAATGGCTAGCGCAGTGGAAGCTGGTATTACTAGTATAGACTCCGGACAAATCTTGGTTTCAGCCGGGATGTAACTGAACAATTGGACTGCGATACACAGCGCTTAATCTATATTGTGAAGTAAGGTAGATTTTACATACTGTCTGTGGTCCTGGGCAGTGGAGACAGAGGTGGTGTAAGGGAGCGCGCGCGCTCCTGGGGTCCTTTCTTCGTCTTCTTCTGCAGACCTTACCAATTAGTGACCTCACTCACAACACAAATAACAGCGTTCACAAGACACTGGGCGTTTCAACAATAGATACACAATAACACACGGAGGAGCCTTTTGTCAAGATATATATTGCCCCTGCAACAACACGTGTGATGGATGATTATCCTTCAAAGCATCGCGACCGGCCACTAATCAGGATGGCATCAAAATCGTGGTCGTACAACACGGGATCGGCAGGATAATTTAAGATGTATTCAAAACTCGATATGCCAGGCACATTCAACGCGAGCGATTTTTAACAAATTCAGCAACATTATTCCGACATTTTTCCAAGAAGAATTCCAATCAAGTGGCACTGTCAACTTCAAGTGACAGCTAATGTCAATTTGACGTGACATTAGGGATGCGTTCAGAAGTGTCGATCTTTTCCGAACAATATGTAAGTAAGTACTTTAGATAGATTACTCTCTCAAATATAAAATTACACTAAATTGATGTTTAATCAAATCCGGAACCGTTACCGGAAACTGAATTTCGAATGCCGCGTAATATAATGAAAACAAATTAATTGTGTATATTTATACGTGTATAGTTGATCGAGTGGAGCTTCAGACTGGGCGGCCGCCGGGGAAGGCGGGAGAGCACTCGCCCGTGCTTTAATTGCTTTTCACTTAGCAACCGCTCATGAACACAGAACGCTCGTGAAAATAAAGAAAAAATCATTACATCAACATCTTTTAGAGATTGCCCAGATTTAGGACGTTCGGAGAGACAGCGACCTCCTTATAACGCTTTCCTTTTTCTTGTTTTTCCAGCGCGCCTCATTTCCGGAAGGGGGTCGACGGGAGGGGGCGAGGGGACTAAGTAATTTCGCTTAAGAACTCTAAACGTAATTAGTGTAGGGCGTGCTAAGGGAAGGGCTTGAAACTTGGAGAGGGTTGCTCGCTGCGCCGGCTGAATATTTGATCGCGCCGCGGCGTCTCGCGATAATATTTGTCGGAGGAGGTTCGCAAACATCGCCGCTCTCCTGCCTACTTATACTTTCCCTCATCCCGCTTTTCAACGCTGTCGCGCTCTTTTAATTGGAGCCGGTGTTATTTATAAGTAGACTCGTGATAGAATTAAAATCGCACGGTACGCCGCTTTCCAATAGATGCCTACGCGAAATATGTTTTAATGTTATTAAGTTTTTCACGATTTTTCCTACTAAATGAAATCCTCTTTGTAGGACTTCAAACACGTTTACAGCATCTAAAGCTTTGACTGATGAGTATTTTTAATATCCTCTTTTTTCATTCCATGCATAATACTCGTCATGAGATAAAAAAAAATATTGGCAAATTTGGAAGAACCTACCTACAGGATATTAAATACTTATCGATTATTTTTATTACCAAATAAGAACGATTTCATTTGATGTTTTTATTACTGGTTGTGTAGGTATGTACCTAAGCTACGTAACTTTTATTGATCAGATCAAAATCTTTGGTTTAAGTTAAGGATCGTGATTGTGGAATAAGGAGCCAAATAATATCTAACAATACATTAGCTTATTAAACATTATCTACATAAGTACTTAAAAACTTAAAGAAACGACTCTTTTTGTTCACTTGAGTAGCTATTTTGGAAAAATACTAATTTTTTTAAGCTTTTGCCCTAATTTTTATACCAAATAAAATAATAAAAAAATAATATTTTCAAAGAATATTGGTATTGCGATCTTCTAATGATGTAGCAGAGGGTTCCATGATATGTTTATCGCGATACCAGTTATTAGGCATCAATCTATTAAACGTTGATCGTTCGCTTGGTTAGGGAGAGGGCTGAATACTGCTGTTTGTATATCTGTAGGTAATGTCAGCGTCAAATAAATAAGAGACTATCAAAACTCGCAAAATACTTTCATTAGAGATCTATCTATAAAGACTATCAAAGTATCATTCTTACGTATCGTCACAAAGTAAGTACCTACGCGTAAACTCTTTATTTTGTGCTATCGTGTACAAATTTTGAAGGCAGTGGAACGTTTTAAGTAATTAAATCCTTAAGTAAGACTGATTTGATTTCATATTTAAAAAATCGGTCTATTTACTTTCTCACTACTTTTCGGGTGTATTGTAAGTATTTATACTACCGTAAAGAACTTATAACCGGCCTGGGAGACCTATGCCCAGCAGTAGGCGTCGTTCGGCTGACATGATGACATGATAAAAGAACTTAGAACGATACAACACTATAAATCAGTAATATATTGACGTATAATTTTGACGAGTTTTTCCTTGAAAGCTTAATATTTTAATCGCACAGCACCCAAGGTAGGCATCGAACGCATAAATCATAGACTATAAAACGTGGTGGGGCCTTAAGATGAGTATTCATTTGATAGCCCGAAGAGGCAAACGCAATAATTTACAAATTCAAAAGGCCTGTGAAACAAGAGGAGAAATTAGAATTTGTAATTAGTCTGAGGCAGCGCGGCTACTCCTACGACATTTGATTAGCAATTATGTTAATTTGACTCGGAGCAGGGTGAGATTTCTTCTAATTTGTTAGTTAAATTATTATCGCGACTACCAGGACACATAAAATTTATATCCTCATTTAAATACTGTCCTAATTACCGCGGCATGCCTTACACTTTAACAGTAACCTGCTTTTATAATAACACTAGCTTCCTGCGCGTGGTTTCACCCAAGACCCGTACCCAGCAGTGGGATAAATAGTAGCTTATGAAAGAATTTTTGAAATCGGTTCAGTAGTTTCGAAGATTACCCCCTACCTCACAAACTTTACCTTAGTACTTGTCGTTCCTAAGTTTAAGCTAGAAAAAACCAGAGCCTCATTTCTGGGGAAAAGCATAGCCTTTTTTAATAAAGTTCCACAGCACATATAATTGAACAACCTTTTCATTTTAAATGTTACATTAAAGAGTCGCTGATGAGCAAAAGGATACTATAAAGTAGACGATTATTTAAATGACCGCAATGCATGGTCCTGATGTAACACGTAACAGATTCACATGAAATGTTAAATATGATGTATTTTTATACTATAAGCAATCGTTGTATTTGTATCGATATGTATTAATTTTTTTTGTAAATGTCGTAACCTAAGAAACGCTGGCAAGTTTATTCTTGTCAGTTAATAAAACGTTTTAAAAAAAAATGTAACCGCCTTCAAAACGGATCTTCAAACAAAAATTAACAAACACTAAAAAACGAAAAAAATAATAAGATTTTTTAATTTAAAGGACTATGATACGTGACTTTTTCTAATTTATCTTGGTACTTACTGAACTGTTTGAAGTCGGTGCCGTCTTATACGTATTAAGGTAATTACGTCCTACACCTCACGCTTGGGACCGGGTTTTTTTTATATGTTAGTTATTTCACTCAGTATATTTCGTTCTTATTCTTTTTGGCTTGGCACCGACTTCAAACAGTTCAGTAAGTACCAAGATAAATTAGAAAAAGTCACGTATCATCGTCCTTTAAATTAAAAAATCTTATTATTTTTTTCGTTTTTTAGTGTTTGTTAATTTTTGTTTGAAGATCCGTTTTGAAGGCGGTTACATTTTTTTTAAAAACGTTTTATTTTTAGATTTTTAGTGAAGTAGCTTAAGAAACTACATGGTGATTATAATAAATTGTTGTTAATATCCTATCCGTTACGGAATTCAGCTTTCCATCTTTAGCTACTTAGATAACTTGAAGGAATATAACTGAAGGTCCATTCGTGCATATGGTATTTATAAAACATCATAATATAACTCCTAACTGTTGAGGAGTTTCACCTCTCATCAGCAGCTCACCCTAATAACCTGAAAGAATATAACTATTGGCCCATACGTACAATTAATACTTAAAGAAATATTCTCCAGCTCCTAACCGTTAAGGAGTTGTAGCTTCCATCACCAGCTCATCACTATGAGATGATGACTACCAGATGCAAATACTTGACTAAATTCAAAAATAATTGGAACGCATAAGGCTTGCCTATATTTGAGAATTTCTCTCAATTTTCCTGGGATTTGATCCCCTGGTCCTGACTTGGTGAAAGTAAGATCAGATCAGAAGTACCAACTTTCGAAAAAAAATTTTTTGAAAATGGTCCCCAATTTGATGAAACTATGAAATCGTCCATATACCCAAATAAAGTCTGAATACACATTATTCAGGATAACTCCTGAACTTCTTGCCAGTTCTTGATAAAATTTGAATGGGACCACACGAGAAGCGTCACCTTTTAAATAAAAAAAGAAATATCCAAATCGGTTCATTAACTAAAAAGTACTGAGGTAACACACATAAAAAAAAAAAAAATACAGTAGAATTGATAACCTCCTCCTTTTTTTGAAGTCGGTTAAAAAAGTCTTGAATGGGCGGTAGGAAAATGATGACTCATCCATATCCATACTAATATTATAAATGTGAAAGTGTGTTTGTTTGTTTGTTTATTTGTTTGTTTGTTTGTTTGTTTGTCCGTCTTTCACGTCAAAACGGAGCAGCGGATCGACGAGATTTTCGGTATGGGGATAATTTGAGAGCTGGAGAGTAACATAGGCTACTGTTTATTCAGGAAAATTTTAAAATAAATATGGTAATTTTGTAAATAAAATCGTTAAACTGTCGTATTTTACACAACTGTCATTTCCTACATAGCCGCTTCCAAAGAGTAGGTATGTCAAAGAGTATGTAATCAGTGACGTTTTTGTCTCTATGGATGCTTTGGATTACCTATTTTTAATAAGTGACATTTTTGGCAGGCAGATTTTGGTGATACGAAGTTCATCTATATATATAAAAATGAATCCCTATTTCCCTTGGTCACGACATCACGCGTTAACGGCTGGACCGATTTGGCTAATTTTGGTCTTGAAATGTTCGTGGAAGTCCAAGAAAGGATATAGGGGTAGGGGTAGGGGTAGGGGTAGGGGTAGGGGTAGGGTAGGGTAGGGGTAGGGGTAGGGTAGGGTAGGGTTGGGTAGGGGTAGAGTAGGGGTAGGGTAGGGGTAGGGTAGGGGTAGGGTAGAGGTAGGGTAGGGGTAGGGTAGGGGTAGAGTAGGGGTAGGGTAGGGGTAGGGTAGGGGTAGGGTAGAGGTAGGGTAGGGGTAGGGTAGGGGTAGGGGTAGGGTAGGGGTAGGGTAAGGGTAGGGGTAGGGTAGGGCTAGGGTAGGGTAGGGATAGGGTAGGGGTAGGGTAGGGGTAGGGTAGGGGTAGAGTAGGGGTAGGGTAGGGGTAGAGTACGGGTAGGGTAGGGTGGAGTAGGGGGTAGGGCCACGGGAACGAAGTCGCGCTGGGTCAGCTAGTGTACAATAAAATTTATATGGCAAAACAACGTTTGCCGGGTCCGCTAGTAAGTACATAATTATTTATTATGTCTAAGTGAATCAATAATTTTTCATTTCATTTCATTGCACCTCTTTACAATTTTAGTATGTAGACTAGCTTTCCACCCGCAGCTTCGCTAGCGTGGACTTTACGACGTTATCCCGCGGGAGTATGATATTTTTCGGGATAAAAAGTAGTCTATCTTCCTCTCCAAACTACAAAGTATCTGTGTCCCAAATTTCAGCCAAATGCAATCAGCCGTTTTGGCGTGATTGAGTAACAAACATCCAAACATCTAAACATCCAAACATCTAAACTTTCACATTTAAAATATTAATATAGTAGGATTAGTTCCACCACAGTCTTTTTCATTTTGACTGTGTTTGTTCTAAGATTTGAACTTTTTAAAAGTTACTTGTTTTCTCCAAAGTCTAAAGTCTGTAGATAATGGTGATAATTTTACTTTTAGGTAATTTTATTTATCATAGGTAGGTAGGTAGTTTAATATCGACGAGAGAGTGATGGTGCTTAGTTTAAAGTTTTCGTTTCGAAAACCAGATTACAAAGTCATTTGTTGTGAAGTTAATAAAATAAATGATTTCTAAAAGTCTGCTTCACAATAGTTAAATTCAGCTCAGATATATAATGCTATACTTACTAACTAAATTCATACATTAAAAATCAGCTTCTCTACGTGGATTTTGCCCTGTCTAATCTCACACTCCTACGTGCGTGCAGTGCACTAAAAAGGGGTACAAAGTACCTACAATACAAATGAGTAACTACTACGAAGTTTAGTTTGCGTTATGCAAATAAAATCTGTGCGTATCATATTCATACTCTGTAGCGAAGATAAGGAAGGGGTGCTGCTGCGATGCCGGAGATACATAATACCCTAGTATAACAGTCGTGCTCTTCCGTGCTGCGGAAGACACGCTAATATTGGTCCCGGCAGTGTTTACAGTCAATCCGCATTGGACCAGCGTAGTGGCTTATGACTTTATCCATCCATAAGGAAGGCCTTTGGCCCAGCAGTGGGGACTTATAATGGCTGATGATGATGATGATGATTATAGTAATATTTAGGGTTCCGTAGCCGAATGGCAAAAATGTGTTATATCTCAAAAACTTGTAAAGCCTAGGTACTTAGCTGTGATAGTTTTTCTTTTAACTTCGTCATATGTACTACTGTCGTGAATTTTTTCATGTATCCAAGACCAACCATTTGGCTGGCAGGGGGGGGGGGGGGGGGGACACATGACTCTAACAAAATTTTGCACTTTAAAGCTTAATAGTTCACAAACGAATGCCTCAATCAAAAAACTGTCTTCACAAACCCATAATATTTTTGAAATTGCTATCCAACAACATCCCACACTATGGGATAGACAAGAAAAAAACAATTACATAACCACTTCACGTGTAGGGAAGGTAACCTAAAAAAATTTTTTTTCAAAATTTTACTTTACCGCTTTGTTGGCGTGATACAAATGTATATACATGCTAAGTTACAGCTTTCTAGTACTAAGAGTCTATAAGCTAGACTGGGGTCAGACGGACGGACAGACGGACATGGCGAAACTATAAGGGTTCCTTGTTGACTACGGAACCCTAAAAAAGGGGGCTCTTCATACATGGAACAGAAACATAAAAAAATAACAAAAAAATTCAACCTCCTCGTGTGGGGTACCTATAGATACTTAGGTCTCAAAAAGGATTTTTTTTATTGAAAAATGGAAGATGAAGTATTTTGAAAAAATCGACCCGTCTCACAACCAGCTCCGATGGGACTCGAACCCACGACCTTTCGCTATCTTATTTTTATTATTTTGCAATAATAAAAATTGCATTGTGAATGCAAAAAAGTAAAAATTTTAAGGATTTTTTTAATTATTTTACTTTTAGTCAATATTTTGAGAGATAGACACTTTTAAAGTTGTAAAATGCGTTTTAAAATGTGTGTCCCCCCACCCCTCTAACTTTTAAATTATGACAGTGACAAATCTCAAATATAAGTATATTATGTTGTAGATCTCACTAAACACTTATAATAAAAATTAGTTCGAACGAAATATAGGTAGTCAGTAGTTTTTGAGATAAAACACATTTTCAAAATACGCAAATATTGCAACGCTATAAAAAAGTAATTAAAAATATTAAACCGACTTCAAAAAGTACTTGTCAACTGAAAAGGAAAAAATAATATCTTTAAAGTACTTAGCCTTTTTGAGGTTGGTCGGTGCTAGATATACTTTTACCTTTTACAATACTATGGGGTGGTAGTACAGAAGCTCCAGGCTTATTAACAATGCAAAAAAAACTCATTAGAATTATAGTCAACATAGAAAATACAGAAAGTTGCAAACCCTACTTCGAAAAATATAAAATACTTACATTACCCAGCATTTATATATTGGAATTATGTAAATTTGTTCGTAAATATCCTAACTTATATACTAAACGCGATGACCACCTAACAAAACGCTATCTAAGACCTAGAAATAAAATATTATTACCAGCCTCTAAAATGAAACACCACTCTTCTAGCCCACTAGCTATGTCCACAAAAATGTTCAATAAGCTGCCTGACTCAATAAAAAATATTAAAAACTAGTTTTCCGCCCGCGGCTTCGCCCGCGTGGACTACACGACGTTATCCCGCAGGAATGTGACATTTTTCCGGGATAAAAAGTAGCCTATGTTCCTCTCCAGGCTACAAAGTATCTGTGTTCCAAATTTCAGCCAAATCCGTTCAGCCGTTTTGGCGTGATTGAGTAACAAACATCCAAACATCCAAACATCCAAACATCCAAACATCCAAACTTTCACATTTATAATATTAGTAGGATGAAAAACACTTTACAAAAAACTTAAAACAATTACTCACAAGAAAGTGCTATTATACTATATCAGAATATTTGGAAGATAAAAATTTATAAAAAATATAATATATAATATAGGTACACAACTTGACACCAAATAATAATTATGTAATGACTAAAATATCAGTAAAAATTTATAATAAATATATCATAATAAAGAATAATTAACATCCTTAAATATAATAAAAATGCTTTTAAAATATACTTAAATAATAAAGAAATTATGATATATATATTTTATGTGTTATAAATGTAATAAAAATTAATTTAATATTTCATAATAACAATTAGAAAATAGTATGTAAGTTAAGTGTTAATTAATTAAGACAAAATATGAATAACTAGCTTTCCGCCCGCAGCTTCGCCCGCGTGGACTACACGACGTTATCCCGCGGGAATGTGATATTTTTCCGGGATAAAAAGTAGCCTATGTTCCTCTCCAGGATACAAAGTATCTGTGTCCCAAATTTCAGCCAAATCCGTTCAGCCGTTTTGGCGTGATTGAGTAACAAACATCCAAACATCTAAACATCCAAACATCTAAACTTTCACATTTATAATATTAGTAGGATAAAGGTCTTCCCTCTCTCAATTGTTGTGCCTAGCAGGGCCCATAATTGTACTTACAATTTTATGTAACACCTTACACACTATTATGGAATGCAATAAAGATATTGAGTATTGAGTATTGAGTATTGAGTACTATGGTGCTAGCCACGAGCAAGAAAAAGGCACCGACCTCAAAAAGGTGGGTAGGGCAGCGTACCGGTTTTGGCCACTGTACCGGTTTTGGCCACTTTTTGCTCTAAAAGTTTTCTAAACAACTTTTAGCCATTTTTGATAAAGGCAAATAAAATAAGGTATTTTAAGGTAATAATAACAACCGTTAGAATTCCTAATGTCATACGATTTTTTTTTAATAAATTCCATTTTCTGTTTGAACAAATGTTTTGTATGAAAATTTTAAGAAATTTGTTTTGGATGAAATACATTATAAACCTTTGTTTTTGACAATTAAATTGTTGTTTTGCAATTGACTGGTTTCTAGCGAATTAGAATATTTTGATTTTACCTGGGTTTGGTTTTGATTTTTCGCAATACTTACAAAAGTTTAACTATATAATTAATTATATAATTATATAATTATTATGTAATTGGATACAGGCATCTATCAGTTGTCTCAACTGCCTGCCTGAATTATAGATAATAATAATAATAATAATAATATCAGTAAGTGGCCAAAACCGGTACATTTGGCACCTCTCACACATTGTGTGTAATATAAAAAAAACTATTTTACTTTTATAAATTTAAAAAATGTACCTTTAAAGGTATCTATAATTTAAGATATAATTTGTGTCTTAAATACCCAAGACCATTTAGTACTTAGTGCTTAAAAGTCAAAAAATCCTTAAAGTGGCCACAAAGGGTACCTCTGCCTTTAGAGATATTATGTTTTCTTTTTCAGACTACAGGTATTTTTCAGAGTCGGTTCAAATTTTTCAATAGAAAAATGCTTTCTCCAGGAACAACAAAAACCGGTTATTACCCTTTCGGCCGCCATGGCAACTGAGTTTCGCAACCAGTTGCGGAAAAGAAATTTTTATTCTTTCTTGGCAACTAGTTGCGATATAAGATTTTTTTTTCTTTATACGCAACCAGTTGCTTAGAAAGAATACTTTTGCCGCCATGGCAACTGAGTTTCGCAACCAGTTGCGGAAAAGTAATTTTTATTCTTGCATGGCAACTACTTGGTCTCACCATAAACCACGAAAAATGCACGTAGACTGCATAACTAACAATCCTGAGATGTCCTGAGTTACATCTACCTGGGAGGGATCTTAAATCACAAATTTTGGTCTCGAATTTAATTAATTAACATTATGTAATTACTCAACTATTTTTTTAGAGTTAAATTGTTATTTTATATTTTTTAGAGTTAATTATTGTTATTTTGTTATTTTTTTTAATTAAATTTTTATTTTTAATTGTTATAGTGATCAATTACTATATATTTAATAAATAAATAAATAAATAACTTCTTACATTCACAGCAATTATCTAAGCCCATGTTAATTAGGAAACTGTGTCATGGAAAACTTGATAACGGATAAATATATACTTAAATAAGTACTTTTTTTGTTTGTAAATACATACTTAATATACATAGTAAACACCCAGACCAAGACAAATAGACATGTTCATGCACACAGATATTTGTCTTGTTCGGGAATCGAACCCGAGACCACTGGCGCAGAAGGTGGGTAACCTACCCCTGCGCCAAATCGGTCGTCAAATATTACTCATGACTTCTGAGGAAATAAAAAAAATATATCTTGAATTAGCCTTATATTTAATTTTGGGGAAACGACTCTATATCATGAGTATGTTGTAACGGCTGCCATTTTTACTTACTTCTTTCATTGTTTTATCCATAATAATCGCACCAACTATTAATTTTATGAAAAAATCATTACAATTATAAACAAATATGGTCTATTCAGTTCTATTGTATTTATGTGATAGGAGCTGTCAATGTCAGATGCCACTCAGCTGTCTGTTTGTTTGCGATGTTCCGAAGTAACATAGCTATAAACCGCCGCGCGTTCCGTGGCAGACTGTGATCTGTATGCGAAATACTTTGATTGTAGTTTCGTGCATATTTATATTGCATTTCTTAACGTAACAACATAAATAGTCTATTGGAAGCAATTTTGTCTTACGCGCGCCATAGATTTTACTAAATTAATCTTCCAGATAATTCTGAAATCTTCGCGACGTAATTAGTCGGTGCCTTGGCTGTATGATTAAAATCCAATGACAAGTTGAATCTATCTATGCAAAAAAATTATAACCCTACTTACAGCCAGAATGTTCTGGAAGATTTTTAATATATAAAGGAGGATTTGCTAAAGATTTCTCCTTTTTCTGGTTTCTCGCCCCAACATAATTGGGTGAGTGTTTTGTGCGCGTTTTATTTTCGTGATAAATAAATTATATTCTCGGTGCTATAACCTCAAACAGCCGTTCATCAATTCTATTCTTTTACATATTGTTTTCGATGAGATGTTTATTTCGTCATCGAATTTATACTAATATAAACTGCAATTGCCACACGGTGAACGGAATACTAAATATTCCGGGATCCAAAAGCAATTTACAGCCTAATATTTCCTTGTAACCTTGTCGTGACCGGTACCTAGAAGAGTGGGTTGTCTTTATTCAAATACATTTTAACTTACACCTTTAAATTGTCCCTCTTGTTCTGTAACTTTTAATTAGTATAACAATAGCCGCCGACATGAAAGTTAATGTGCTCCTCTTTCTTTAATAGTAGCCTAATTTAAATGACAATATTCCTATCTCAATTGTAGCCCAGTGTCATACCCACTCATACACAGCGGGCGGATTTAGTGAACACATGTTCATACCTGTTATCGTAACATTTCAGGGTCGTATCTCCGGGCAACATCTCCCCGAGTCTCACCGGTACCTACCTGCTGTACCTGCACCAGTACCTGCCTACTTCGTGCCGCTCTCCACCTGCTCCTGCGCGCCTAACCGCCAGGACCCTGCTCTGCTCCGGCCTACCCCGGACCAGACCCCGCTGCCTCTAGGCTACAGCGACTTCTCCCCTCTTTAGGAAGTCCCTAAGTTAAGTCCTCCCAACTTGTTCTTTGCACTGATCCCCGAGCGACAGAACCCACGGTCTAATTGTGGAAAATAAAATACACTTAATTTCATATACCCTCTTTTATTTCTGACTCGTGCTCTCCGGCTCCTCCAGCCAGGAGCGTTTCAGTGGCGCCCAGCTCATTCAGGCTCGCTTGGTGATCAGTGCTTTATTAATTTATTTATTTTTGTGCTTCGTATGTGGGTACCTATTTTTTTTATCCGAGTTGTGTAACGAACGGCTAACCGTGGTGATTTAACTGTAATATTTTCTTTAAATATCAGCCTTTCCTTGGTTCTAAACCAGGAAGCCTGTGATTTTTATTTTAACCGACTTAAAAAAAAGGTTACTTACCTTTCCTTAATAAATATTTTTTTTTTTTTTACTTTTTAACTTAAAGCCATTGATATTCATTTAACCTACTTCAAACAAGGAGGTTATTTACTTTCTTCATTTAAATTGTAATTTTTTTAAATTGAACTTACAACTGTTATAGTTACCCACATACCCCTTTTGTTACTTCAGTAGTGGTTGCACTTGAGTAGGCTCGTCGCGCAAAAGACTCAACTAACGTACTTAAATATGGCTGTGCGTAAGATAAATTTTCTTTCCTTACAAAAGTCGGAACTTGAATACGAAGTCGGACTTCGCGGAGAAACACCGGCTGATAACGTGGCCGATTTAAGGAAGCAAATTACAAAGATCTCTAAAGAACTTCCTTCTGAGGAGATTTTAGCCTCGCATTTGTCTTCTGCTGACGACTTAGACGGCATCTCAGCCGCATTAAACAAATCTAATAAAAACCTTGAATTATTAAAATCTAAATTTGATAGAGGTGTTTATTTGAGAACGGAGGTTATTCTTAACCACGTTTTTCATCGGCTCGGTAGAGTTGATGCAGCCGAGGACGCGTTATTATTGGGTGCCCTTGCTGAATGCAAGCGCGGCTTGAGGGCCCAGGACAGGGAACTGTCCACTTTAAAGCCTAGGGAGACGCCTGTCTCAGGCGCGAATGCGGGTGACCCTTTGCTCCCCGGTCCTTCTACTTCCAGCCGAGAGCAAGTCAACGCGACGGAGTCTATTATTAATGTTACTATCGATCGGGCTCTTTCCGATTTCACTAAACTTAAATTCAACGGGAAAACTTGTGTTGTTTCCTTTATTCAAAAGGTTGACGAGTTTGTCACAGCTAGGGGCATAGATTATAGTAGGGTTTTGTCGTTTGGTTACGAAATTTTTACCGACGACGCCTTGTATTGGTTTCGTTGTGCCAGGCCAAAAGTAAATACCTGGGGAGAGTTAGTAGCCTTGCTGAAGGCTGATTTTCTTCCGAAAAACTATGACTCTCAATTTAAATCGGATATTAGAGCTCGTACCCAGGGTGTTAACGAACCAATTGCTATATATCTTTCGGTAATGGAGGTTATGTTTTCTCGCCTCACGAAACCAATATCAGAGGAAGATAAATTAGAAATTTTACTTACTAATATTAGGCCTTGCTACGCTAATGCTCTTACTCCGTCTTCGGTGATAAACTCCATCGACGATCTTAAAGCTATTTGTCAACACGTTGAAAAAATACAGTGTCAAGTGGCAAATTTTGTTGAGCCTTCTGCTTCTAATATGTCGAACTTAGCTACGGAGTTCGTTTACCGCGGTGCTACTAGCACTCCGGTTGTTAATAAACCTTTTACTAAAACTAATAAGTCATTTGTTTCAGCTGTGAACAATGATAATATATATTGTCCTAGATGTCGTTCTAACACGCATAATTTGAAAAACTGTACTCAACCACGAACAATAGTTTGTTTTAAGTGTGGCAAAGATGGTGTTCGCACCCCCGAATGTCCGGATTGCAATAAGCCCACCAATCAAAAAAACTAATTGATCGGGATTGTGAAACTAGGCAGCTTCGCTCGAGATTCTCTAGTCGTTGCGATGAAGCTGAATGGAAAGAATGGTTATCTATTATATCTAATCTATCTCATAGTCATTCTGAGTCTCCAATCCCGGAATCTGAAATTAATTTTTCTCGACCGTATATTTCTGTTATTATTGGTGATAATCATGTCGTTGGTCTTTTAGATACCGGTTCCGGCATATCCTTACTTGGGAATAATTATCAGGAATATATATTAAATCCTAATAATAAACTTTATTCTTGTGACCCGTTACAGCTTTCTGCAGCTGGCGGTCAAACTTTTACTGCCTCTAAATATGTTATTCTACCTTTAAATTTTAAAAATAAAACTATTCATATTAAATTATTTGTTGTGCCGGAAATTAAAAACAAATTAATTCTTGGTATGGATTTCTGGAGGAAGTTCGAGTTGTTTCCGAGTGAACTCGATAGCCTTTTGCTGGATGAGTCTAACGAATTTAATATATCTAATATTGCTCTTGACGATCCTAAACAAATTTGTTCGTACGCTCAACTTAACAACGAACAAAAGGAAAACGCTGATAATATTATTTCTCAATTTCGTAGCATTTCCTATGAAAAATGTGGTTTAGGTCGTACTTCGTTGATCACTCACGCTATAGATACAGGTGACTCTGTTCCCATTCGACAACGTTACTATAGAATGTCCCCTCAGAAGCAACAAATTCTCTCCGATCAACTGGACGAGATGTTGAAAGAAGATGTTGTCGAACCATGTGAGAGCCCTTGGTCTAATCCCGTGCTTCTTACTCCCAAAAAGAATGGCGAGTATAGATTCTGTCTCGACAGTAGGAAACTAAACTCTGTCACTCGCAAAGATGCTTACAGCTTACCTTATATAACTGAAATCCTAGATAACCTTAGGGATGCTAAGTATCTATCTAGTATAGACCTATCTAAATCGTTCTGGCAGGTATTAATTAAGCCTGAAGACCGATGTAAGACTGCATTCTATATTCCCTCTAGAGGAACCTTCCAATTTAAGTCTATGCCTTTTGGGTTGACCAATGCACCTGCCACGCAGCAAAGATTGGTAGATTTGCTGTTTTATGGTCCTGAATTCGAAAATAAGGTCTATGTATTTGTTGATGACGTAGTAATTGTGTCTAATTCCTTTCAGGAGCACATTTCTTTACTTTTACGAGTTTTGGAGAAACTAAAGTTCGCAAATTTAACTATAAATTTCGAAAAATGTCAATTTTTCAGAGAAAAATTAAAATATTTGGGTTATATGGTCGATTCGAATGGGCTACACGCCGATCCGGAGAAAATTGAGGTCATTGTGAATTATCCTACTCCTACTAACAGGAAGGAAGTTCGTCGTTTCTTAGGTACTGCTTCTTGGTATCGTCGTTTTATTCCCAATTTTAGTTCATTGGCTGCACCATTGAACAAACTTACCTCTCAGGGTAAGAATGCAATTCCTTTTGCCTGGTCACCAGAAGCAGAAACTGCCTTCAAGAAGCTCAAAGAGTGTTTAACGTCCCCTCCGATTTTATCTTGTCCGGATTATTCTGAACCGTTTCAAGTCCATACCGACGCTAGTGATTACGGGATTGGAGCTATACTAACTCAAATTTTAAATGGCGAAGAGAAAGTTATAGCCTATATGAGCAAGTCCTTGTCGGCACAAGAACGAAACTATAGCGCTACGGAGCGGGAAGCGCTCGCAGTAATTGTGTCTATAGAACATTGGCGCTGTTATTTGGATAATGGCCGGAAATTTACCGTTTTTACTGATCATTCGTCTTTAAAATGGTTTCTAAATATTAATAACCCTACAGGTCGACTTGCCAGATGGGGAGTACGTCTTTCTGCGTTCAACTTCGACATCAAACACAGACGTGGCAAGGATAATGTCGTTCCAGATTCGTTGTCCCGTGCGGTGCCTGTAGCGGCTATAGATAGCGTCAACCGATCTTCTTCACCTCCTGTACTTGATCCCTGGTATTTGGAGCTATTTGCCGGTTGTCAAAATTCCCCTACCTCTTTTACCAATTATAAAATAAATAATAATAAGTTATATCGCTTCATAAAAACTATAAATCCCTTAACTAGAGAATTTGAATGGAAGGAAGTTGTTCCTAAAGAATCTAGAATTGATATACTTAAAGACTATCATGATAATCCTACTTCTGGACATTTAGGGATATTTAAAACTTTTAAAAGAATTTCTTTAAATTACTTCTGGCCTGGCATGCATAAAGATGTCGTAAAATTTGTTAATGAGTGCGATGCTTGTAACTCTCACAAACATGCAAATCATCCTACCTTAGGATTTATGGGACGACCTAAGGAATGTTCTAGACCATTCCAAATGATTAGTGTGGACTTGGTTGGTCCCTTACCTATATCTAGAAAACAGAATACTATGCTACTTGTAGTCACTTGTTGTTTTTCGAAATACTCGCTTTTGTTTCCTATCCGTCGTGCTACTGCCGACATTATAACTAGTTTAATTGAAGAGAAAGTCTTTCTTGTTCATGGCATTCCTAGTACTGTTTTGATGGACAACGGTAAGCAGTTTGTCAGTCAAAAGCTTAATCACATGTTTTCTCAATATAAAATACCAAACGTACGCTTTACTCCTAAATATACTCCACAGGTAAACACGGTTGAGCGTTATAATAAAACCATCATGACTGCTGTTTCCACCTTTATTGAAGAGGACCACAGGTCCTGGGATAACAACATTCCCAAAATACAATTCGCACTTAATACAGCCGTCAGTGAAGTCACAGGTTATACTCCGTCATTTCTGGTTTACGGGAGAGAGTTAGTGCCGTGCGGTTCTCACTATCTTGATGTTGATCTGTCCGATGAAATTGTTTTTGCGCCTAGGGATGTGTATGCTGAAAACACTGGTAAACTTAGAAAAATTATGGACCAAGTGCAAAGTTCTCTTATCAAGTCTCATTCCCGAAACTCTGGGCATTACAATCTTCGTCGCAAAAACTATAACTTTAACGTTGGTGATACTGTTTGGAGAAAAACTTATTATCAAAGTGATAAGGATAAGCAGTTTTCTAAAAAACTTGCTCCTAAATATATAAAATGTCTCATTAAATCTAAACTATCTCCTCTAGTTTATGAACTTGAAGATATGAATGGGAAAAATCTAGGTTCCTGGCATATTAAAGATTTTAAAATAAATAACTATTCCTAAATTAAATAAATTTTTTAAATAGAAATTCTACAAAGTATTAGTCTTCGTCGTTATTTTTACCTTTTTATAGCAAAATTTTGTTTTAGATGTATTGAATAAATTGTTGGTCATCGTTTTTTACTTTTTAATCTGATTATTTTTAGCTAGGGCTTTTATTGCATAAAATTATACATAAATATAATTTTAATTAAATACATTTATAGCTAGGGAACCTGTTCGTTTGAATTGTGTCTGCATGAAGTTTATCTCTCGACTATTTTATTTTTAATTTCGCATTGTTTTAACATTAGCATTCTCAACGGGAATGTTGATTCAGTTACACTAAATAACTGGAATTCTTCTCCTGTCTTGCGATTCTTGGTCCTTGTACCGTTCTATTCGATTAGTCTTGAACTGGTTGTCGATACCTCTCGTCAATTTTATGGTGTTACTTTTACTGTCGATAACGTACAGTTAGCTTATCTTATTGTATACTGCTACTCTAAATCTTAGTTTTGTATTCGGTGGTTTTGTGTTTCTTAGTGGATTTTTCCCAGGCAAAATCCTTCTCTAAAAAGGGGGATATGTAACGGCTGCCATTTTTACTTACTTCTTTCATTGTTTTATCCATAATAATCGCACCAACTATTAATTTTATGAAAAAATCATTACAATTATAAACAAATATGGTCTATTCAGTTCTATTGTATTTATGTGATAGGAGCTGTCAATGTCAGATGCCACTCAGCTGTCTGTTTGTTTGCGATGTTCCGAAGTAACATAGCTATAAACCGCCGCGCGTTCCGTGGCAGACTGTGATCTGTATGCGAAATACTTTGATTGTAGTTTCGTGCATATTTATATTGCATTTCTTAACGTAACAACATAAATAGTCTATTGGAAGCAATTTTGTCTTACGCGCGCCATAGATTTTACTAAATTAATCTTCCAGATAATTCTGAAATCTTCGCGACGTAATTAGTCGGTGCCTTGGCTGTATGATTAAAATCCAATGACAAGTTGAATCTATCTATGCAAAAAAATTATAACCCTACTTACAGCCAGAATGTTCTGGAAGATTTTTAATATATAAAGGAGGATTTGCTAAAGATTTCTCCTTTTTCTGGTTTCTCGCCCCAACATAATTGGGTGAGTGTTTTGTGCGCGTTTTATTTTCGTGATAAATAAATTATATTCTCGGTGCTATAACCTCAAACAGCCGTTCATCAATTCTATTCTTTTACATATTGTTTTCGATGAGATGTTTATTTCGTCATCGAATTTATACTAATATAAACTGCAATTGCCACACGGTGAACGGAATACTAAATATTCCGGGATCCAAAAGCAATTTACAGCCTAATATTTCCTTGTAACCTTGTCGTGACCGGTACCTAGAAGAGTGGGTTGTCTTTATTCAAATACATTTTAACTTACACCTTTAAATTGTCCCTCTTGTTCTGTAACTTTTAATTAGTATAACAATAGCCGCCGACATGAAAGTTAATGTGCTCCTCTTTCTTTAATAGTAGCCTAATTTAAATGACAATATTCCTATCTCAATTGTAGCCCAGTGTCATACCCACTCATACACAGCGGGCGGATTTAGTGAACACATGTTCATACCTGTTATCGTAACATTTCAGGGTCGTATCTCCGGGCAACATCTCCCCGAGTCTCACCGGTACCTACCTGCTGTACCTGCACCAGTACCTGCCTACTTCGTGCCGCTCTCCACCTGCTCCTGCGCGCCTAACCGCCAGGACCCTGCTCTGCTCCGGCCTACCCCGGACCAGACCCCGCTGCCTCTAGGCTACAGCGACTTCTCCCCTCTTTAGGAAGTCCCTAAGTTAAGTCCTCCCAACTTGTTCTTTGCACTGATCCCCGAGCGACAGAACCCACGGTCTAATTGTGGAAAATAAAATACACTTAATTTCATATACCCTCTTTTATTTCTGACTCGTGCTCTCCGGCTCCTCCAGCCAGGAGCGTTTCAATGTTCTTATTTCAAAAGGATGCTAACGACTCCAAAGTCATCCTGTATGATAGATGAGGACTACATCACCATAAATTATGGTTGCGTAAGAAGAAAAGAAATTCTTCTTTCGAAACTAGCGTTATTGAAAAATTCTTTGTTGGCAACTGGTTGCGCATAAACAAAAATAATTCTTATATCGCAACTAGTTGCCAGGAAAGAATAAAAAATCCTATTTCGCAACTGGTTGCAAAACTCAGTTGCCATGGCGGCCGAAAGGGTTATTACGTACCTAACTGTGGTGTGTGTGTATAGAGGTGTAATACGAATAAGTTTGTAACACTGCCTACTTTATTTGAATCAAATAAAAATACACTACTCTAACACTTTTATAATAGTGTACCAGGTACCAGTATGTAGACAACATTCATATTTTTCTAATTATCTTAATTGTTAGTCGCATTTATTCAACAATATCTGATGAGTCTTGTCCACAGAAATAGATCTAAATGTCTGTGGTCTTGTCACTTCAGGAAGGAACGGGCTCCTGAGATACAAGTTTAGGTACTTAAATTTAGAAGTCAGGGTTTTTATTCATATTATGTTATCTGGTAACTATTGCAATAAAGATTTTTCATTTTCATAACTTTGGATTATGTTACTATTTTTACATATCAAATCCCAACGAAACGGCTACCATGTAGCAGAAAATATCATGAAGTGGCTATTAATTATTTAGCTTATCTCATATTTGTACAGTATTATACTAAGAAAAGCTTCATATTTTTAAGCAATATTAATTTGAAGTCAGAATCAAGGAACAACAACATGAAAATAATGAGAATGGAAATGGAAATCCTAAATAATTCGAATACCGTCCGCTAAGATTAATCGTTTAATTGCCGAATTTAATGTATCGGAGACAATAACAGCGAGTGAAAGTGTCGCCATGGGGTGAGAGCGTAAAAAACTGTGGAGACGGGAGCCGAGCGGCACAGTTTTTTAGCCCCGCATCGCGCGGTGCAATTTAATTATCGGAGCGAGCACCCGCGCTTTACCCTTTTGTATCTTAACCCCCGGATGAAAAAATACTCTCCCATAAAATAGAGGACGGGTACGAAAAAAAAGGAGCGTATGCAAATTCAGGATAAAATATAGCCCGTAAATGCCACCGTTTCTAAAAGAATATTAGAGACGTTTTTCAGTGGGTGGATGGGGGTGCTACTTTATACTTTGTCTCCTCGCGCTAAGTACTGCTGCTCCGGGTGTCCGCGGACGGAATCCGCCTTAATTTGCGACTGTTGTTCAACAATAAATCAACGCGCGCTCCAATATGCCCTTGGAGGCGCCCGGGTTCAGTTACGCTTTATAAGTAGTTACTTCATTTGCATCTTCTACGCCAGCCGGAGCTTGGGCTATTTTGAATAGCAATAACTGGAAATTTAAAGTGAAAAACCCATTTTTGAAAACTTATGCCTACCTAAACTTTTATGGGAACGTTGCACAATGAGACCGATGGAATAATACATAAAATAATAAGACAGCAGGTAACTATATGAAATTAATATCAAATTAGAGAAGGTTTAATTAGAGGGGTTTAGTTGTGTGCGACAAGATTGGCTTTTTTATTCGGTTAGTAATGAGGGGTCACCTGAAGAGGAATGAGTTAATAGGCGTTTTAATTATTGAGGACGCAGCGGGAGCGGGGGGACACGAGAAAGAGACAACATCAAATATTTAGCGCGTAATGCCGGCCGCTCTCTCGCTTGTAATTAAAGCGTTCTTTCCTTTTTTCAGCGGCCTGATACAATATTCAGCATGAGAAGGAAGCGCTTCGGTGGCGGGGTGGCGCCTCCATTGTATTCGCTAAGGAAGATAAATTAAAAAATATAATTACAAGGCGGCCGCCATAATTCTCGGCGGGCGGGGTGGCGGGCGAGGGATAGTGGAGGGGGGGCTCCCGGAGGAGGCTTCTTAAATATTTGGGGATAGCGCGTACCTACGCATTACGTAAATTAATGACACGGATTCGAGGAAGGATGGCACCCCCCGCCCCCTCGTTGTTTGTTTTGTTTTAATGTGCGTTGTTAACGACCTTATTAGACGCAAATTATAAAACGCGAACCACTCTCAGTTCCGGCCCTCCGCTCGGATGATCGGACTAATGACTCCTTTTATGCGTATTGTTATTACGGCCCAACTTGCCGACCGCCGCTCATTCCTTCTATTTAAGTATATCTGCTCTAAAATATGGCGGTCGTTTATAAGAACTTGATTTATTACTTTATATTTACGTTGTGTTTTAGCCTGACAAGGTGACAATTACTTCACAATGGGACCTAAGTATTTCCAGCTCCAGCTTCCAGTTTTTTAAACGCGTAATGGTATCGGGTTAATGAAATTCTAAACTATGAATTGTGAATCCACAAAATATCAAGGTCTTGAAAACTTCAGCTTCACTTACTGTCGTTACCAAAATCTATCCATAAACCATAATAAGGGATAGGCATACTAGAGTAAGTTGCCAAGATGTTTTTGTTAATCAGTCCAAAATGACAACAGTTGGTAAGTAACGTATTCAAGATAGACCAGGCCTATCTCTTACTAAGAATTGATTATTGGGTCTGGCCCTTAGGCCACTTCCATGATAAGCTATACATCAATTTGAGTCGCATTAATTTCTTCAGAATAAAACAAAAGCTTTTTGTGTTTGCTAAGTGTCACAGCATACGTAAAGTAAAAAATCCAAAAAAATTAATTATGATGATATCGTGCACTACTTACTGTTGGAACCCTCCGGGCGAGAGTTAAACAGGCACATTTTTTTTGCTGAATTTCTTTGTTTCATGTATTTAATTGATTTTTTCTAATACTTCATTTTCAATAATTAAATTGCTCTGTGAATGCAAAAAAGTAAACATAATTGAATTCATAAACGCATCAAGCATCAAATTCAATATTATAAATACTTCGTCACATAATTCAACTAAATAATACTAGACCACTAACGATGATGTTCCTTTCTAACTTGTAAGTCACTTTTCTATCGCGGTCCTTTACAGTTGCAATCTCAGGTAACAATAATACCACTCGGTTGCAGAAAAGACGGGCACTTGCTTTATTTTCATACAAACATATTGCTCACTCAGCACAGTCTCATTGTAGATCATCTACTCGTTATTTCTCTACAGTCTACACTACACTATCACTATTATTAAAATGAAAAATGACTCGTATTTCGAATAAAAGCCTCAAATAAGAACAAACACTTCCTCATTTCCCTATAGTGGAAAAATATTGAAAGTTTATTCACGTTCCACATATTGTTTTCTATAAAACTAAACAACATTTTTGGAAATTTCGGAATGTAAAGAGATTTTCAAAGCAAATGATTATTGGAAAAAGAAACTTTTATCCAACACAGACTTTGTGTAAGACAGAAGTTATTCTAGAAATAAACTGACCATGTTTGTATGAAAATAAAGCAAGAGCTCGTTTTTTCTGCAAAGGGATTAATTCAGCATACTTACCTACTTATACCATTAGACCTACTTTTTAATTCTAACCATTATTTTCTCGCTATAACGCTCTACATTTTGTCGAAACTCCAAAGCAAAATTAACGTTTACATACATACAAACTCATACTCAACCCTTTGATAACCTATCATAATATGTAGTCGAGTATGTTGTATCGCCTCTGTTGTGTCTGTGTGGGCGCGCATGCTCACACATAGCAGCAACAAGTGTCTGCATGTGGCCGCACACGACACGCGACGAACGTATGAACTTTAAAGCTTTTCAATGAAGTTTTCTTGGAGAAAAACAAGCTTTATTCACGGCCAGCTGTCTTGGTGTTTGCGGTGTTGTAAGTTTATGAAGCGTTTATATAGAAGAGCAGAGTTTAATGTAATGTAGCTTTCGAATGTAGAAGCCGAAACTCTTTTAAATCTTTATCAGAAAAGTAATTTTTAATTATGTTCATGGTATTAAAAAAAATGCAATTTAGCTAATACGATTTAGTTGGTATAACCTAGTTTCATTTCTTCTTTTGGTCGACATTGCTACTCTGTAGGATCCCTAGTCAGTTCCTCAGTGGTTGAGGATTCCAAATTCAAAGAGAAATTAAGAATTTGCTTGAATATGCGTTTTCTTTTGTGTAAAAAAGCAAACACAAACTGAATTTAATACAAAGAATTGAAAATCCACCGCAGGCAAAACGAAACTCTACTTATACTTATAGGTATTCGAAAGCCGTAGTGGAAGGACCCTCAAAAGAAAACTGATTAATTTTCGTCATTATGAATTCCGCGGGCGAAACTCGAACGTCTAATTTCAACCCTAACTTATCAAGACGCGAATAAAAAAGTTCGCCCCACGAACACCCCACGCTCACCCCCTTGTTTAAAACGCCGGCGAAAAAAGAAGCACATAAAAATGCATGAGGCCTTCCTCGTTATAAGGAAAGGGTAGCACCCCCCACCCCCCAAGGAGGTAGCTGTAAAAATCGTCTCTAATTTAAATTTGGGAAGTTTCGCGTGGCGCGAGGCAACGTTGATGTCTTGATAAATGTGAGCGTATTCCACTAATTTCTCGTCTTCAGCGCTGGGAACTTTTAATTGGGCTCGCATAAATCGCGTCGGAGTAATGGAAGCGGCATTAATTCCATCTCGTGACAAAATGGCTAGCTGAGTACGTACATTTAGATAAGCATCGCTCATTGTCTCAGCTGATGGCCGGGAGCTGCGTCGCCGTGGGCGCGCGCTTATCACTTATCACGCCGTGTCATATCATTCATTACTCCTTTGTCAGCGTCCCGATTCCAGTCACTAATGAGATGACATTATTATCGCCCAATAATACGACTGAATATTATTATGAGGTTACATTTCTGGCGTGGTTTAGTAACGTTAACGAGTGAGAAAATGAAAAATGACTATTTATTGACAGATAGAGTTCGGATTATGATTTAGGGCATATATTGGAATAAGAAAAATTGTGATAGAAAAAAACCAGCAGCCCTACATAGCTTTCAGGTGGGATTCAAACCTGCACTCCTAGGAATCTGGCCCAAGGCTATACCCAACTAAGCTACCGAAAGGTTTGCAAAACTTGTCGAATTTTTCCATCACTTTTTATCGATATTTTATTTTATTTTATTTTAAGTACCTACCTATTGTTTTGAAAATTCTATTGTACCTTACAACACTATAGTATTATATTATCTGTGATGTAACGTTATTTTTATTTTTGATCTTAAATGTCTGCATTACAACAAATACAAAATATGTATATTCACATATACTAATAATTGATGCAAGAGCCTCGCACAGCGTTTCTATAACCGCGATTTTGTATGACATGGAATTATATGTGTATTTTACGTATCGATATCTGTAACAAAATAGCGCGCTATTTTGCTTTCGCGCTAATGCCTTTAAAACAAAGTACAAAATATCCATAAATTATTGAAAAACAATGTACCTAGTAATGATCCGAAAGAAGAAATAAAAATAGTATAATAATAATGAGATGCTAAGCTAACACATCGTAGCTCGTAGACTCGTAGCAAGTCCAGAGTGCTACGAGTCTACGAGCTACGACTTCTATACTTGAACACAAGCGATATGGTTTGCCTTAGTTTTTCTGGACAGCTGTTAATTTCTCACATTTAAACAGCGATTGCATTCATAACAGTGACTACGTATAGCTATCAGTAACTTTGATCATTAGATCAAGTGTGCAAATACCAAAGAAATGAATTAATTCAATCAACAGAGTTTTTAGTTTCTAGTGTTAGATAATTATTATTATTATATTACCTACATAAAATGATAAGTTATGTGTGAAATTGGTATCAATTTTTATTCCTGTTGAAACTATCAAAAGGAATTGGTCAGCTTTGGTTCACGAGTAAATGAAAGACGTCGCTATATTTATTTTTTCTTTTTAATTTTAATTATTGTCCTTGGCATTTCGAATTTCCATTAAATATTTTTTTTCCGTTTGAATGAAATTTCATTATTTCCACTTAACAAAACTTTTCACTCCAAGTAATTAGAACAGAGGCCGTTTGTTTTGAGTGAATAATTAAGCGCGTGGCGAGTATCGCGTTCTTCTTCCTCATTAAATCGGGACAAAGCGTCCGCAGAACTTCGACGGGTGTAATGTTATTCATTTGGTGAAAGTCAAAGGTTGTATTTACAAAAAAAAAAATAAGTTGTCGGAGAGCGGACGGTGGCATTTTTTCCATTCGCCGCGTTCCATTAGCGAGCCTTTGTTTGGCGGGAGCGCGCAAATTAATTTAGCTCTCCCGCCATTTCCTCGCGCCGCCCGCGCCCCGCACCCCGCCGCGCCCTTTTTTGTCTACGCCTTGCTCTACGTATCGTTTTCTTCTTTATGGCTCATTAGGCAACATTGTCGCCATTGTTTTTTTCGCCTAAGATCTAATTATTATGATCAGCGTATCTATGAATCGATATTGCTAGTGCCGCAGTGGGGTGGCGAGTTTTCTTGACTGTCTACAAAATAATGAAAATGCTATTTGTGAAACGCTTAGTTTTAATTAATATGATCAAATTATTAGACTCAAATTAGATCAGTGGTTAGTGTAGATTATTATGGCAGTGGCCACCACAATATTACTTGACGTTGTGCAATAGCTCACGCACGTTTTTTGTGGACTGTGGAAATTTGCAATATTTTTATATGTAAGTATCTTGATTCCGGGCTTAATTTTAACGCTGATTATGAATTTGAAGGGATCGAATCTATAATTTAAAAACATCATATAAAGATAGTAAAGATTTTACATTTTCCAATATTAACAAAGCTTTAGTTTCTAACTTCATTGTAAACTCTGTTTGATCTTCTTTTACGCCGTTTAAGAAAAGTGTGAATGAGTTGTTGTTACTGCTGGTTTTCTTTATTCGTAAATACTATTAACTAATAATATTGTTAAACAAAATGTAATTTTATGTAAAAAAATAGTGTACCTACTTAAGTTTTTAATTCTTACGAACTATTTATGTTAAAAGTACTTAGGTCTTATGTAATCTGTAAAGAGCAAAAAAATGAATTAAGTATATTACATCATGGAACAATATTTCATTAGAACTATTCTCCTGGGAGAGTAGGAGAGGAATTCAAGTACCTTAATAAGTTTAAAATTGTTTATACTTATATGAATTTGCCATTGATTTGCTAATAAACTAACTGAATTATTTAACTATGCACTTTTAGTTTGTAATTAAAGAATTAAAAGTTTAACACTCAAGTGAAATTGATTTTATAAAACTTCATTAGGAAATGTGAGATGTAACTATACGTTATTGAAATTAGTGTCCTACCCCTAAATCGAGCGTTTGTGATATATACAGGATGATCTATTGGGACGGATCAGTGTGGGAAAATTTTAAACTATAAGAGATCGAGATATTTGTTCTAAGAAACCATGTCGTCGATTTTAAAGTTAAGAATTACTGCATTCAAAGATATTCAAAAAACTCATACACGACTCGGGAATCGAACCTTGTCAGTTTTCAAAACAAAAAATGTTATGTTATTTTATTACGAAAGTTGATTGTGTTATAGGTTGTTAGGAAAACATTCTACTATGGAACCCTACGTCCCTTATGTCTACAAATTAAAGAAAATGCTGCATTTTACTATTTTATTTTATTGTAAACTAGCTATCCGCCCGCGGCTTCGCCCGCGTGGACTACACGACGTTATCCCGCGGGAGTTTGATACTTTTCCGGGATAAAAAGTAGCCTATGTTCCTCTCCAGGCTTCAAAGTACCTGTGTCCCAAATTTCAGCCAAATCCGTTCAGCCGTTTTAGCGTGATTGAGTAACAAACATCCAAACATCTAAACTTTCACATTTATAATATTACTAGCTTTCCGCCCGCGGCTTCGCCCGCGTGGACTACACGACGTTATCCCGCGGGAATGTGATGTTTTTCCGGGATAAAAAGTAGCCTATGTTCCTCTCCAGGCTACAAAGTATCTGTGTCCCAAATTTCAGCCAAATCCGTTCAGCTGTTTTGGCGTGATTGAGTAACAAACATCCAAACATCCAAACATCCAAACATCCAAACATCTAAACTTTCACATTTATAATATTAGTAGGATAAAGTAGGATGTTCAAAATGACAGCTATTTTTAAAACTTCGCAGATTCGAAATCACCATTCCTCTAGCTAGGAGTTCAGTTCACAATCCATTTTCAAAACTTTAAAACTGTAACGCCGACGCGAAATCGCAATTCCTCTTCCAATTGATTTAAATGAGTAGGTAAGCGTTTGCCTAATTATTGATTTGACTATGGCGGATAACAAAACTCATATTTTCTTTAAATTGTAGAAATAGGGTTCCATAGTAGAATGTATTCCTAACAACCTACACAATCAACTTTTCTAATGAAATAACATAACATTTTAGTTTTGAAAACTGACAAGGTTCGATTCCCGAGTCGTGTATGAGTTTTTTTTTTGAAAATATTTGAATGCAATTTTTCTTAACTCTAAAATCGACGACAAGGTTCCCTAGAACAAATATCTCTTTCTCATACTGACCCGTCCCGATGGATCACCCTGTATTTGCATTCGCTATTGCATGAAACAGCTGTATGCAAACTAACAAAAACGATCGATATCGTAGAGCAAAACACATTGTCTGTAATGGCTTCCCTAATTGAATGATGTGTGAATTTGATTTAAATTAAGTTTAAAACTTTAAAATACTGACCAAGCCTGTAGCTAGATCCATCTGAGGAACTAGAAGACTAGTCAGCTGTTATTTTCATTTTAAGTAATTTATCTTTAAAAAAAAGCATTGTGAATGTAAAAAAATAAAAAAAAAACATAACTAAAATACTGGTTCTAACTAAACTGTATTTAAATTCGATGTGTATTTAATAAAATAAAACACTCTCACCTCTGGTTGCGCGGGCGCGGCGGCCGTCCTGCCCCACACGAGCGGCGCTACTAAAGCGCCCGTGACCCACAGTTTTTTAACCCGCGCGTGCCCGCGGTTCCCGCATTTAAAAAACCCTATCGCATTCACTCGACGGCGCATACGGGTTAAAGCAAGCGGAGCTTCACAAAAGCTTTCGACGCAATTACGCGTTAACTATTTGATGCTTCTTCACAAATAACCACTATTAAGAAGCAGTAGGTTTTGAGTTTTGTTGCTAACTGCTAAGGTTAAATTAGTAGATTTAACAAAATACTCACCTACTTTCCTCAAGTTTCTAACATCAACAAGGGACAGCCTACACGCCTAAAGCTAAGTGAAAGAATTAATTTTCTGTTTCATAAAATATTTAATTAAAATCTTAATAGCTCTACGCGCACGTTCCTACGAAAAAAGAAAGAAAATATCTTATCGCGAGCTTTAAGTTCGCAGACTGGAAATTTCTAATTAATTACTTAGTAGACACATTTTAAATTCTTAATTAAGCAATCCGTACTTTCTCCCGCCTATAAATTAGATCGAGCCGTTTCCATAGAGACTACTCATCCTTTAAAGCGGGCCGGGGGGAGGAGGGGGGCTTTACAAAAAATATAACTTAGGGTGAGTTAAAAAACCGTGGGGTGACTCAGCCGGCCGCTGCACCCCACGACGAGAAATCTACGATCAATATTAACTCTTTTTTCAACGGGGAACGCTGAATTTTTAAGTCGTTTTAAGTATTCGCTCTCGGGAAATTACTCGAAATCACGACGTGTGCCGCCGCGAGTGTGTTGCCATCGCCAATATTTGTATTAGTGTTGCTATAAATCATTGACAGATGACAGTCGCGGTTCCGTATGCATTTGTCAAGGTCGCGCAACATATGTGAATGACGTATGCCGGTCGGTGCATTTTTTAGTTAATGTATTGATGTTTGTTATTGTGTTTATTTCAAAATTCTAGTTTTTAATTTACACGCATATTATAAGTTATAGCAACAAACCTACTAAAAATTATAGAAGCTACAAAAACAAAATAACTTTCTGTTTAAAATAACGATAACAAATGAAAGGTAATAATGTGAATAAATTATGTAGCTGTAGGTACTGGTGATTATTCAAATTTCGTCTGCTTTAACAATCGGTATAACAAACGCCATTACTTTAATTAATTTCTACGACAAAAGGTGACTCGGAGTTTTTACTACATTAGTTTTTATCAAAGTCCTAAAATAAATTGGAAAAAATAACCTGCATACATAATTTGATGCAGTGCATTAATAAAAACTGGCCAGGGCCGGGTGTGCGTGGGTTTAAAAAAAAGTCCATTTGTAAAAAAAGCTATTTATGACAGCGACTATTATCGTCTAATAAATCAGCTGCCCGCTCTTCTGTTTTCGATAATGATTCTATTATTATGGAAAAGCGTTATGTAACTGTAACATTTTTTCCTGATGGCTAGTTAACGTGGAAAGCGCTTCCGTTTGCTGCAGAAGAACGTTAGTCTGATACAGAAATAACAACAAATTCAAGCAAAGAAAATAAATTTGAGTGAGCATCGCGTATACCTGCCTGCCAATGCCAAGTCACGTAAGATTTTTTTTTATGTTAATATACAAAGTCACACTTTAGAAGTTGCTCTTTATCTATACAACAAATGTCTAGGTTACTTCGTGATCATGGCGTCTGCAACTGCGCTAAAATATCGGGAACTCTAAAACAAATTGAAACATGGCAAAAATCCCGTTTTTTGTATTAGTTAAATTAAATGTGTAGGTAAGGAGCTAGGTTTATGAATTATGTATATTGAAGTATTTAATATTATGTGTTTTTTGTTGAACTTATCTGTTAGCAACAGATAAAAACCGTGGAATCCTAAAATCACCTATTAATTGTCGACCCCGCCTATTAATTCAACAGCAACATTGACTCTCAATAGCACAAATTTGTAACACTTGAAATTATACGTCGTTATCTATATATATAAAATCGAGGGGACATAACTCACTCATCACGAAATCTCGAAAACTACTGGACCAACGAAGATGTAATTTGGCAGGAAGGTAGATTATGCCTAGGAGACGTCAGCTAAGAACGGATTTTAGGAAACTCCCCCCCTCAAGGGGTAAAATGGGGGGGTTAAGGTTATATGAAACTTCCTCATTTATGGATTTAGAAGCATGAAAATTGGTACGTTAGATATTGGTTACGACCGAAAATGATCTGAGTAAGCAAAGTAAAAAAAGCTCCCCCTTAATAGGGTAAAATGGGGAGATAGAGTTTATATGGAACTTCTTCATTTCTGAACTTAGAAGTATGAAAATTAGTATGTTGAATACTGATCACAATTGAAAATTATCTGCGTAAGCGAAGTTAAAAAAATCTCCCCGATAATGGGGTAAAACGGACGGATTATGCTAATATGGAACTTCCTCATTTCAAAACTTAGAAGTATGAAAATTGGTATATTGGTTACTGGTCACGATTGAAAATTATCTGCGTATGCGAAGTTATAAAAAAACCCTTAGTAGGGTAGAAAGGGGGGATTAAGGCTTATATGAAAACTTCCTCATTTCTGGACTTAGGAGTATGGAAATTGGTATGAAGGATACTAGGTCATGATTAAAAATGATCTGCGTAGGCAAAATAAAAAAAAACCCCTAATAGGGTAGAAAGGGGGGGCTAATGTTTATATAGGGTGGGTGGGGAGGTATTAAAGATACGGAGTTTGGATGTTTATGGCTCAACCACAACTCAACGGCTAAATCGATCGGGATAATTGGACTCTGGCCGGGAAAATTACATACGGTTTTTTTAACTCGGGAAAATTACAGTTCCCTTGGGATACAGTTTTTTTTGTTCACTTTATATAATGAAGCATGGGTCCCATGACAGCTCATTTTCGTGCAAAGCAAAAAATTCTTTATGCATTGGAATAAAACTCAAGAAAATCAGTATTACACATTTTTTAGCAATGTATTGACTTGCATTTTGGTAGTTCAAGAGTAGGAGAATGTCCGAATATTATTCATACGATAGTAGCTCCTGTTTGTCTAGGTATCGTTACCTTCTTATGCCTAAACCACGGGTAGCGTGCTCGGCATACGATTGATGAGGTTATGTGACTTTTGGTTATGTGATGTATGGGGCAATGGTCTATCATGGGATTGCTGTTAAAAAATATATCGTGCTTCGGAAGACACGATAAGCCGATGCTTATCAGCCAGGATTGGTTAGTTCACCATAACTTCAATGGGCACGTGTGGAAGGTCATGGCCCATTCTCCTTATCCATCTATATGAAGGCCTGTGCCCCAGCAGCGGGGACATTAAAATAGATTGATGTTGGTACTGATGAGACCTTAGAGAATGCCTATCTACCTATATACTTTTTGACACAAAATTTTGCGATGTAGTACTCGCGGACGTAGTCGCGACCGGCCATTCATATTCCTATTTCTACTATCCCCACTATTATTATAAATGCAAAATTGTATATGCTCACGTCAAAACGGCTGAACCAATTTTGATGAAATTTGGAATGGAGATAGTTTGAGGCAGTGCTTCCGGGTGCTCCTACTAATTACTCCTACTGATAGGAGCACTGGGACACCCATGTCCTGATGCTAGGAAGGACATAGGCAAATTGTAACCGCGGGAATAAGGCTCATTCCCATGGTAAAATAAGTTTTAGCTCGGGCAAAGCTGTAGAATGGAATTGGTATTTAAGGCGATAGTTTGCGTTCATGGGAAGGATGATATTTAGAATAGAGACAGTTTAAGACCCTGGAAAGGATATATTTTACTTTTTACCGCGGGAAATCTCATTGTATGGAAAAATCACTTTAAGCGCAGGCTAATTTGGGGACAGAAATCGGTATTTAAGTAAATAATTTGAGACCCTGGCAAGGATTATAATAAGCTACATACTTTTTACCACAGGATAGTATTCCCACGGGAAAATCAATAAAAAGTAGGTATTATTTGTTTTTCTGTCTTTCACGTCCAAAACGGAGTAACGGATGAATGTGATTTTTGGTACGGGAGTAGATTGGGAGCTGGAGAATGACATAGTTTATCCCGGAAAATATTACATTCCATCAGGATAATGTCGTGTAGTACACGCGGGCGGAAAGCTAGTATCTGTATATTAATAAATATTGGACACCATCACACACATTGCAATTGTCCCAACCAATACCAAACTATTAGTAGCTTGAGCACTATTACAATGGAAATTGGAAGCAACGACGGGTATTACCGACTGGACCGGAAATCGAACCCGGGTCCTCTAGACATAGCAGCACCTTGAAAACCGGTGTGTACACCACTCGGCCACGGAGGTCGTCAAACTGTATATATCTACACTAATTCAATAAAATGACCACGCGAAATTGTTGAGTCTTAAATGAGTTATGTAGGTACCGTCTGTGAAGTAAAAATGTTTCAAAGGTTTTGTTCCAAACTCTTTCATAGCCGTCTCCTTAAAGTAAAATGTAAGGTACATAAAAAGATTAAGAAAAACATACTTTATAGTGAAACCTTCATCGAAAGCCTTCTCTATGCTAGCGAGCAAGCCGTAGGTTTTTATGCGTGTCGGGCGCGGCGCCCACTGCACGGGTTACAAATTGTGGGGTGAAAGGGGTAGTTTTTTCTAATCGACTTTCCTAACAGTAATAAACGATATTTATCTTTCTTAATTATAGTTTCACTCCGCTTTTTGGTAGCTTTGGCCGTGTTTATGTTGCGACTGCTTGTTATTATCGAATTATATGCGTTTGTCGTCTGTATTGAATTTCGCCTCATTAAAACGAGATATCTCGAGACGACTGTTTCGTACTTCTTGAGTTCGTCCATTCCGATGAATAAACTGAAAACTGAAAAGAATGTTTAGTATTAAAGTTTAGTAAAATTTCCGAATGAAACATAACTTTTGATTATTTATAATGTTATTATTAAAGTTTTAATTCAGGTATGAACTAACATTAAATATTTTTAACGGTTATTTTGTACCTACCTTTTAAAGTTCAAGGAGTTCTGCAGAAACAAAACAATATTTTACATAACATTTGACGCTGCGCGGTGCACTCATATTTTATAATTATTTATTAGTACCTCTTTCTTTATTACATTTGCATGATTGAAATAAGTACCATAATTTACCGAACTTTAGACCAATTTAACTTCAATTAATGGCCTCCAGGAATTAGAGAACTATGTTTTACTTAAACTTTAACTTCCTAAAAGTCAATTTCTTAACCGACACTCTCAAACAATTAATGCAAGTAATCAAGAAAAAATTTAATAAGTGGATAATATGCAAAAAAGACATTCTATAATGATCGCTTGGGTATTGACTAAAAAAAACATTATAAAACGTGTTCACTGGGAAGTTTAAAATGAGAAACGAGGGCAGTGATCCCACGGGGCGCATGCGTAATAATAACCCTTTTTTTACCCTTTCGCCTCCCTGAGTGTTTTTTGTAAAGGGTTGTGTGGGGTACCTGCCACGCGCAACGGGTTAAGTTTTTTCTCTATGGACTGCATTGAGTTTTTTTTTGTTATGCTGATGCAGTTTTTTGTCGGAGAGAACAATGCAGGGTGCGTTGAACTCTGACAAGAGATCAGCTGATGCCATAATGGTGCACTTGTAGTCATGTGCACTATTGATTTTCACTTGTTCAAGGTCGATGTTCAAGTGCTTGTTCTGTTGTCGACGTTCAAAATCGATTTAATAGGGCTTCTTCTTCTTTCGAATCGTTGGTATATACCTATAAAAATTAAATACGCTCTTTGAATAAAAATAAAATAGGGTTTTTATTTGATTTCTTTCCACCGTAACGTACATGGATAGCTCTATCTTTCGAAAAGTATGTGCTTCTTAAGCCCTACGTGAGCACATCACAGTATGGAGGAAGTAGACTGCTGCAGTGGAGCCCTGCTTGCAGTCGCTGTAGCCTGTAGCCCAAATTGGGTCAGATTTATTATTATTTTGTGCTACTTTAAATAATAACTTAGGCACGTATTTTACGGGATATCCGAATAACAACGTGACTATAAACCAAGATAAAACGATTATAAATAAATTTTTCAACACCCGCCGCGAAAGCAATCAGATGCCGGATGGTGTAACTTTTCGCCATCGCACCCGTTCGAATTTTGGCAATCGGAGTAAAAAACGGTACAGTTAACACCGGTGCGCATTCCAGTAACCCACATAGATCAAGGTGTTAAGCTATCGTGTTGCAAGCCGTTAGCGTCAAGCCTTTGTGCAACTCTTTTTTGCGCGTAAAAACTCGCCCTGTACTGTTGCCGCTCGTTTTTGCGCGTGACGCGGATGATCTCGCAATAAAAAACTTTATAAATCACATTAACACCTGACGCTTGTCTTGGAAGTAGGTAAAGCGTGCTCTGCAGTATGTGATTGTTCAGCTGTTAAATAAAACAAGGTTAAGTTTGTTGAAAAGGTTCTCGTGTTCCTGGGGTTCCATTATTATGAGTTGTTAACAATGTTAAACTCAGATTGTCAAAGAGATGGTGCTACACGTAGTGTATATCAACAATCTAACATCGATCAACATTGATACTGCGATAAACAGGTTAATAAGGGCTTGATTTGTACCTACCCGTATCGTCGGAAAAACGGACACTATAATAAATTTATTGTAAGTAAACCATAAAACGATATAAAAATTATAGCAAATCTTATCGGTCTGGAGTTTCTATTTATTGAGAACTGTAAAATATCTCGAATTTTCGAATTTTTCGGTTTTGGTGCATATGCTGCATCAATCGAAATTCTCTGTGATTAAACATTATCCAATGTATAAGATCTGAAAAGCAAACTTCAGTTTTGTAAAAGTTCGCCGGAAGTTAGATAGGTACCTACGTGACTTCTCGCTAAATATAATGACAAAGCATTCAGCTTCAACAACACTGCTGATTTTAGAAAATGACCTTACCAATTATTTCATACCACGACAATATCCGTATAGAATATGATCGATTCTGATTATCTTTTTGCTTAATTTCATGTGTTTTGTGTATGTTTATGTATCAAACTTAAGCATATAAGTATCTGTGTTGTTTATCCACGTGTTTCTCAGAAACAAGAAATCCAGTAACAGCATTTTCTTATTTGGGAAACATTTGGTGACGTCAAAATATTCGGGAAGACAATCTTTTAGAGCTAGGTAGTAACTATTTAGTAATCTTTTGGTTCAGTTACACTGACGAATATTCAAGATACTTTAGTTAAGTACAAGAACATAACAGAGCTGTATAAAAACGACTAACCCTGCTAAACTCAATACAATAACCTAAATAATAATACATAAAATTACGATCTTAGTATATTATTCAACTATAATACATAAACATACCATAAATAGATTTCCAAGAACAAAATAATAGCCCAGGTATAATACAAGTTGCTCTAGGGTTGCTACCAGCCTCTCGCCATCATTCGCGACTCCAAAATTAGAGCCAGCTGCCGATGCCGCCCCCGTTTTACTTTTTACCCAGAAAACAACAAAAACTCCTGTTTTTTTCTGGATCGTTCGGGATCTGATTTCGCAAGATAGAGTTTCATTAGTAGACAAAGCATTTCTACGAGTTGTTTTTAATTATATCTAATAGCTTTGGCAAAACACGGAAAAAGCCACAGGTCGAGTGGTTGTTTTAATTTTTATTGATTTCTTGGTTAACAATAATTGTAAAATGTTACTAAATAGTTATTCATCTTATCTTTAGCTGCACTTTTCAATCCAATTTATTTCAGCATTTATAAACTAAAGTAGTTAAATGCCTAATAATCACCTAAAAATAAACAGAATAGTTAAATTTTAAATTTACTTTGGTGGATATATTAATCACTTATTTAAACATCGAGTTATTAAAGTAAAACATATTATATTACCTATTACCGATTAAAGAAAAAGAATTTGCTATTGCGACGTTTCATGTGTAGCGAGCGGCTCGTTTTGTTCGTATTATTATTGTATCCGAGAAAGGGCATTGCAAACAGATTAAATGCAAACAAACCCAGTAGCTGTGTTGTTGTACAAACAGCTAATGCATAGTGGACACAAACAGAGCTCTTTGTGGCGTTCTTTAACTCGCCGCGTAGAAGCGATGCGGCAGCGGCGATTAGGCATTGTCCTTGCTTCCCAGCTACCGATACTCGACAGATTAAAGGATTACACAAACAGCTTCGTGCTAAACTCGCTTCTCATTACTCCTTTGTGTTGTATAATCTGTGACACACCTGTGACTTTGACGTGAGCTGTCACTTTGACAGACACTTGGTCTCGAGCTAAAAGGCGCATTGTATCTTGGAAAATACTTATCAAGAAATATACCAGTAATCCATTAATGAATCTTTTATTTAATACAACATGGTGGCAGCGGATTAATTTTGGAACAAGAAAAATTACTTCATTATGGATGAGCAAGACCAAGAGCAACCCACGGGACAACCACTTTTCAATGTATGTCCACTACCATGCCAAGTGACGCCTCCGGGCGCATTTGATTTCAAACCAGAAAAATGGAACAATTGGAAAAAAAGATTCCAGCGGTATTTAACAGTAAGTGAAAACTCGACAAAAAATGAGGACGAAAAAGTAGATTTACTCTTATACTTAATGGGAGAACAAGCAGAAGAATTAGTGTTACAGCTGAATATTCGACATCAAACTTTACAACAACTCCTGGAGTTGTTAGATGAGCATTTTCATCCGAAAAAAAATGTGGTTTATGCCAGATATACATTTAATAAGCGAAATCAAGAAATAGGAGAATCGGTGGACGATTTTATCAGAGCACTATATGTACTCGCAGAGGATTGTGACTATGGTACTTTAAAAAACGAATTAATAAGAGATAAAGTGGTGGTGGGAATACAGAGCCAGAGAGCCAGAGAAAAAATGTTATTAAACATTAATTTAACTTTGGAACAAGCTGTGGTAATGGCAAAAAATGTTGAAGTATTTGAGAATGCCAGTCTGGGGGCTGAAAATGCAGATATAAACAGAATAAATAGAAAGGTTGTAGAGTCAAAAAGCTGTTGGTTCTGTGGACGAGCGCTACACCCAAACAGAAGTCAATGTCCCGCATTCAAAGCGGTGTGTTTGAAATGCAAGAAGACGGGACATTTTGCTAGGTGTTGTAAAACTGATAGTGTAAATAAGAACAATAACAAGGAAGTGAGAGTATGTGCTACTGATACCAAATATTGCGCAAATATTCAGGTTTATGTAAATAATACTTATAAATGTAATTTAAATTTTTTGATTGATACAGGAGCAGATATAGTTGCTGTTCCAGAAAAAAATGTCAGCAAAGCACATTCACTTTATCCATGCAAGGTAAACATCAAGGGACCGGACAATACCAAACTATCAGTGTTGGGTGTGCTTAAGGCAACCTTGAAGTATGAGGAGCGGGAATATACAGGTGACATCTTTGTAGTTAGAAATTTGAAAACTCCCATCTTGGGTGTGCCAGCTATAGAAAGCATGAAAATAGTAAAAATATTAGGCATTAACAATTTATCTTGTTCTGAGGTTAGTAAGATAAATGTAGAAAAGGAATATAAAAAAATTTTTGAAGAGCTAGGGGTATTTAATGAACCTTTTGACATTAAATTGAAAGATAAAACTAGAAGCTATATACAGTATACACCAAGGGTGGTTCCAATTCCTTTGTTAGAGAAAGTTAAATCAGAATTGGATAGGTTGTGTAGATTGGGTGTGATGGTGCAGGTAGAAGAACCAACTCAATATGTTTCGCCAATGGTTGTAGTACCTAAAGAAAAAGATGGAATTAGGATTTGTGGAGATTACACAGAATTAAATAAAAATATTTTAAGGCCAGTTTTTCCGATCCCAAAAGTTGAGGTTACTTTAGCAAGATTAAAAAATTCAAAATACTTTTCTAAAATTGATGCTACGTCAGGTTTCCATCAAATTTGTTTAACTAAAGAGTCTGCATCACTTACAACCATAATTACACCTTTTGGACGTTATATGTACAAGCGCTTACCATTTGGTCTTAACTGTGCACCAGAATATTTCTCTATGAAGTTCGCAGAACTCTTTAATGATCTGGAAGGTGTGGTTTTACATGTTGATGACATTTTAATATATGCAGTAAATTTAGAAGTTCATGATCAGATACTAAGAAAAGTATTAGACAGATTACAAGAGAAAGGTATTACAATCAATAAGAAAAAGTGTGTTTTCGGAGTAAAAGAAGTAAAGTATTTGGGACATATTATTAATGAATATGGAATCCGTCCAGATCATGAGAGAATTCAAGCTATAGGAAATTTTGAAGTACCAACAAATAAAAAGCAAATTATGCAATTTTTAGGGATGGTAAACTTTGTTAGCAGGTTTATAAATAATAAAACTGAAATATTGCAACCATTATATTGTTTATTAAGAGATGATACAAAATTTGTATGGGGGCATGATCAACAAGTGTCATTTGATAAGATTAAAGATATGTTAAAGTCAAGTCCAATAATGGCCCATTACGATCCAGCAAAAAAAATTGTGTTGGCAGCAGATAGTAGTTCCTATGGTCTTGGTGCAACATTAATGCAGGAATCGGAGAAGGGTAGGCAAATAGTGGCATATGCCAGTAGGACTCTCACGGATACAGAAAAAAGATATTCTCAAATAGAAAAGGAGTGTTTAGCGTTGACTTGGGCCACTGAGAGATTTAAAGATTATGTTTATGGTATTAAAGTGCATTTAGAAACAGATCATAAGCCTTTAATTCAGATTCTACAGACAAAGCATATTGATGAATTGACTCCAAGATTAATGTCATTTAGAATGAGATTAACCCGTTTTAACTTTGTGGTAAATTATGTTCCCGGTAAAAAATTAACATTGCCAGATGCATTGTCAAGAAATCCAATATCTACGACAGATGGAGAAGATGATGAGGTTAACTTTGAAAAATGTTTTGTAAATGTTATCCTTAAAAATATTCCTTTGCAGGATAAGATATTAGAAAAAATAAAAAATGAACAGGAAAAGTCAATTATTTGTGAATCTTTGGTAAAATACACTAACCTAGGTTGGCCTAAAATTTCTAAAATACCTGAAAATTTAAAAAAGTTCTACCAGTATAGATATGATTTCTCAGTGGCTAAAGGTTTTCTCCTGTATAAATCCCGTTTAGTTATTCCAGATAGTATGCAATTAGAAATGTTGGATAGAATTCATCAAGGACATTTAGGAATCACTAGGTGTAGGAGTCGAGCAAAACAAACAGTATGGTGGCCAGGTATGTCGACTCAAATAGAAAAAATAGTGCAGAACTGTCCTCAATGTGTTGAAGAGAGAACTAACAATAAACAAGATATATTAATTGAAAAAACTCCAAATAGGCCATGGCAGAAAGTAGGAATGGATTTATTTCATTACAATAATCAGTGGTATATAGTTATAGTAGACTATTATTCGAGGTATTTAGATATAAAAAGAATAAACAGTCTTTCAGAAATAAGTATTATTGAATATTGCAAAGAGATATTTAGTAAATTTGGTATACCAGAATTGGTAAGAACGGACTGTGGGACTCAATTCAAAACTAAATTCACTCAGTTTGCTAAAGATTATAATTTTGAACATATAACCAGTAGTCCTTATTATTCTCAAAGTAATGGAGGTGCTGAATCTGCTGTTAAAATAGCAAAAAGTTTGTTGAAAAAGAATTCAGATATAAATTTAGGACTTTTAATCTATAGAAATACCCCTTTAGATACTGGGTTTAGTCCGGCAGAACTAATGTTTAATAGAAAACTGAGGGATAATCTACCACGGTTGTCAGAGACCTTAGAAAAGGTAATAAAATGTAAACAAGAGTTTAAAAAAAGAGATATAATAAGAAAGCAAAAGTTACATACTTACTATAATAAAAAACATAGAACTAGGCAGTTAGGGGAATTGGCAACTAATGATAAAGTTTGGATAATTGATTTAAGACAGTATGGAATTGTATTAAAGAAAGCTCCACAGCCTAGGTCTTATATAATTAAAACTAGTAAAGGGATATATCGTAGAAACAGATGGCATTTAATTCCGGCTCCTCATGCTAAAATAAATATAGAACCATTTGATCAGATAATAAGTCAACCACAAGTGTCTCCATCACCGGTCCCTGATATTGTGCAGGTCAATACAAATGAAAATGACGGTAAATTAGAAAAAAGTGTTTGTGATTCGCATCCTGTGGTCGAGTCTAGTAATATAGATCATAGTAATAGTAATAATCTTCAGTCTGATTGTAAACAGGGGGAAAGTTTAAGAAGAAGTACTAGGCTGAAAGAGAAAAAGGGTGTTAAATTAGACAAAACTCTTTGTAAATTTTGTGATTCACATCCTGTTGGCGAGTCCAATAATATAGATCATGCTAATAAATAATTTTCAGGCTGAATAAAGGAAAAAAGTTTATTCATTTTGTTTTATGATTAAGTAAGTAGGTACAAAAAAAAAGTTCTTATGTATAAAATAATTTGATTGTATTGTGTAACTTTATTAATTTGGAAGTGGTAATGGAAGGATATTGTAGAATAGATCTAAAATTGTATTTTATAATTTTTGTAACTTAAAATTATAATATATACATAAGGGAGGATGTTGTATAATCTGTGACACACCTGTGACTTTGACGTGAGCTGTCACTTTGACAGACACTTGGTCTCGAGCTAAAAGGCGCATTGTATCTTGGAAAATACTTATCAAGAAATATACCAGTAATCCATTAATGAATCTTTTATTTAATACAACACTTTGCTTTTCATCTATGACGGTGATGCGGAACACCGACTGACGACGGCCTAAATATTCCAGGAATTTGTTACTAGCTGGTTGTGCTGTGTTGTAGAACCTGTGGGTTACCTATTAGATTAACTACATGTTTTTATTCTAAAAAAGGTTTTCAAATACTCTATACCTTATGATGTGCACATCCATCTGTTATTAAAAGTGAATCGGGCACACGTTTCAAATGGATTTAAAAGGTTTTCGCTTTCTTAATTTTATGTATCGAACTATGTTTAGCGAACGTTATCAAGTAGATATAAATTAGGTATTATTTGATACATCATAATAGTGAATGCGGGTCAGAGCAATGCCATATGATTTTTTTTTAAATAGAATTGTCCACCTAAAGCATTCACTCCTGGCCATCAGTCTTTCTCCCTTTCCTAATGTAACTAGCTGTTTAGGATATAAAACCAAACCAAACAAATATAACACACAGAAAGTAAATACATAATAATTTTTCATTTGTTATTAACCAACTCTACCATTTAAAATGACTTGCAAAATATCCAGAGGTATCACGTAACACACACATGGAATTCGCGATCTATCAAAAATCCTATGACTGTGAGTTTATCCCGAATCGCGACAAGTTCTATACGGGTTATTAATGACATTGTGCATCTCCGCCTTTGTGCGGATCGAGCGAACCGGGCTCTATAGGAAGTTATAATTGCTATGAATGGGAATTTTGAAAAAGGGAATATTTAGCGTAAAAATCAATAATCAGAGTGTCCTGGCACAATGGGCAGCGGTTACGGGTTCTCTATCAAAATAAAAGGCAGTGCGTGACACGGCGCGCGGCGCGGGTGGGTTTATTGCATCGCTCCATAATACAGTCTCGAGTGGTGGGACGAAGCTGTCTATGTAAACACTTCTGAAATTTTCAATGGCACTCGATATGGGAGAATAATAAACCCTGCAAAAATTTAATCTTGTAATTATTATTGACTGAATATCCATACTAATATATATTATTATAAAATGCGAAAGTGTCTGTCTTTAGCTTTTGGTACCAGCCATTGAATGAAACAGCTCCGAGAAGTATTGTATAACTAATTATGAGACAATGTTATTCGTATCGGAAATGTTTTACTTACCCTATACCTAATCTGTATCTTTACTAATATTATGTATAAAGAGTTTATTTTTTATTTTTTTACAATAAGTGTTAAAAATGCTTTCCACCAACTGATGCACATTTGCAAACGACGCAAAAAATTTCTTCTAATATTTACAAAAGCTTCATGTTGCGATCTTATACGATTTTGCACTTCTGTCAACTTTGTTTTTACAAGCTTTTTACAAGCTTTTTATTAACTTGCCATGTTAGTTAGTTAGTATGTTTGTTAGTTAGTGGGGGACAAATCTTCCAAGCTTAATTTGACCCCACTTTCCAGTGTCTGATGGAGCTGAAATTTTGTATACAGGTTTGGTTCAGATTACAATACAATATTAAAGTACAATCGGTAAAAAAGATTGTCATAAAAATTAAATTTTTACTAAAACTTATTATTAACTTGCCATGTTAGTTAGTTTATTAATTATGTATGTTAGTTAGTTAGTGGGGACAAATCTTGCAAACTTAATTTGACCCACTTCTTATTGTCAGATGGAGCTGAAATTTTGTATAGGTCAGATGACAGTACATCCAGCAAAAAATTAAATTTTTACTAAAAACTTATTAGTTGTTGAATATTTTTGTACTCTGTACCGTACTTACAACAACTCGTATAAAAAGCCATACGCATTTTGAACACTTAATGTGAAACAACTTGATTTCTATTTTGTATTTTGCATCTGAATTTGAGTTTTATTTTATCTCTCTCATTTGATAAACTGGTATTTTTTCATTAACTGAGCTCAACTTAAACTAAAATGGTTGACAAACATATGCGAAAATATTAACAAATTATAAAATATGAAACGCGGGCGAAACCGCGGGCGAAAGCTAGTAGGGTAAATAAAAATGCGAATTTTAATCATGAAATCTTTTCAGAAAAGAAACCTATATCAGATACCTACATTTTATGTAGTAGGTACTACGAAAAAAACTGCCTGCAACGTGCAAAGATGGGACTCGAAACCGAATTCTTTGACTAGTGGGAAATGTTACTACCTACTTACGTCTTAAACTAATCAATCAAAAAATATACCTAAACATAACTAGAATGTGAAGGTAACGATTGAAATTGCATATTAAATGGAAAATCTCAGGAACCTAGTGCATTGTGTAACATAATGTCACAAGAATAAAGCAAGAGTAAATAGGGCACAATCTATCGATATTGTTGCAGATCCTTCGAGAGCGACACACGTGCAATAAGTCATTGGAGCTGGAGCACAATGCGATCAAAGAACGTATTCATCCGCGTATTTACCTTACAAGCGCACTATTGATACGCAACCGAGCTTTCTCGGCGATTGACAATGCAATACTTTTGTACAAAGAACTTTTTACATAATTGACACTTTTCAACTAGAACTTTTTGTTTCAATGAATAATATTGAGCCATTATTCATATTAGAAATGTATTTTAATTTATTATTTTGTTTTGCACAGCATTAAAAACAAATGGGTAAAACAATGTTAAGTAAGTAATTGAATCTTGTTGTAATACAATAAGTTTTTAGTAAAAATTTCATTTTTATAACAAGCTTTTTTGCTGACTGTACTCTAATATTGTATTAACATCTAAACCAAACTTGCATACAATATTGCAGCTCAATCGGACACTGGTAAGTGGGTCAAATTAAGCTTGCAAAATTTGACCCGAAGCCGAACGGACATACATGCATACATACATACACTGCATGCAAGTTAAATAAAAGCTTGTAAAAATCCACCAACCACACACAGGTTAGTGCCACAACCCCAAAAAATTGACCTCGGTCATTTTGGCCCCAAAATTCAATTTATACTCAGCAATTACGTGGCTAACAAATGAAGTAAACTTGTCTAAATGGCGAAATGATGATAGTGTTCGGCGTTCGTTGAGTGCGGCGGGTGCGGGCTACCTTGCAACTGTTGCATCCATTCCATTCCACAAAAAAGGAACACATTTTAAAGTCGAATAACTTAGTTGGCTTCCTGGTTCATCTTCCGGCAAACCCTTTTTTTCTACAATTGTGCAAAAGAAACTAACTATCTTTTTTAAAGGGAGTGTTTATGATGTATATTGGAAATGATTAGAATTGAACTGTTTAATATAGGTAATCATTTAAGACGCAGAAATACTAGTTTTTCGATATTTTTTTTGTCTTTATAAAAAGTCACTTTTACCTACGTACTTTTGGCATCATCTGTATCTTTCAAAAAGGGAGGATTTTTAATGAAAGTTGGTATTAGTCCCTAGGTATCAAAAATAACGAGCATAAGTACTTTAAACTGGATCTGTCAGAAAGTCAGTAATCGGTGTAAGCAGTAGATATGGATATCTTATCTTCGGATAAGTAAAGATGTTTGGCACATCTCCAGCTATAAGAAAATGTATCTCTCGTCAAGATATGGAAATAAAAAAGATTCCTGGTTGTCGATAACACCGAATTCAAGGAATATGCTGAAGTAACCCGCGACACCTGTCGCCGTGGACGCAATCAATAGGCCCACTCGCTTCCTCCACCACACCACAAAAACAAATGAACGCTGACTCCCAACAAAAAAACGCAACAAAGCCGAAAGTGTTCCGAGCGGCAGATTATGAGCACGTTCAGTTATTAATTTATACGTAACGTTCGCGGTAAAAAAACTCAACCCTCACTTAGACAAAGTAAAAAACATCGCGCGCGTCGCGCAAAAGGGAAAGGGTGTCTCGCGTGCTGCGTTTTGTTTTTTAACAGTGTTCTGCGGTTTTGTTTTTTCTCGAGATGCGTTCCTGTTTTTTAACAACACAATACCGTTGTTAAGAACTGTTTTTTAAGAGCGTCATATTGACGTGAGCGAGCACAAGGCGCGATCGCTAATGTTTTTCTGAAGGATTTTATTTTTAAATCTCCGTATTTCTGGTAAATGGGAGAAACTTTTTCTCGTGTTTAGTCACGGTTTGGTAAAGGGGAAGATTTTTTTTATGATCTGTTGTAGGTGTTTTATATTTAAACCACTGCAAGATCGCGGGTAAAGCACGAGCGTAGCCGAGACATATGGTTCGTTAAACAAAGACGGTGAAGTTTTTCCTACAGAGCAGGTGTTGATCTTAATGATATACAGATACATTATGTAACTGTCAACGTACCTACGTACACCTATAGTTATATATATTCATTAGATTTAGGTAAGGAAGTTCTATGTTTTCTAATGAGTATACTGGACTGCTAGTCAGGCGGTGTCAGTTAAATTTTATGAGTGATATTAAAACGTTGTTTATGTTATGTAATTAATTACGAGTCGCAAAGCAAGCTTGCCGATGAAAAATCGTCAATAACGTCTGGAATTCGCAAATGCGCCATAAAACACGGCCCATGAAAATGCCATTAAATATTAAAAGTGGAGAAACAGAGAGCTTAACAAGAAATAAAACATCGTTATAAGAGGCTAGGAGAAGTCGCCCCCGCCGGGCTAGCTATCGGCGCGCCTCGGTTAATGCCTACTTATACCTTATTATATAGCGGAGTTTGCGTTGAGGAACAAAATTAATTGGTTAAAACTCCTCTCAGTATCCAGGGCGGGCCGCCCCCCCGCCTCCCCCTTAATTCCGTCCCCGCGGCCCCGCGCCTCGCACCCTTCGCCCCGAAAGCTCCTTTGAACGCAACCTACCTAGAGAAAAAACAGAAAAGTATAAAGTTGACACCCACAGTGTTGTAGCTTAATTAATCAGTTTTAGAAAAAAAAAGTTATGGTATAAAAAAATTTGGTAGTATTGCTAAATTTAAGGTAATATTTTGTATTATTTATAAATATAGGGTGTCTCAGTAAGAGTGCACTTTTTCATTTTAAAAATAAAAACACGTATTTTTGAGACAGCTGTGATATTGTTATTGGAATAAGAAGAAGAAAGGCCATTACTTTTTTCATGAAGTCCATGACTTTTTCATAGAGATGTAGCTCATCTCATTGATGACACGTTGGATCTCGGACTTAATCCAATATTAAATATCACGACTCGCACTCGCAAAAAGTACGCACCATTATTTTTCAATCTTTAATATACCTAGCTTGAACTTATTTCCTCACCATTATTAATTAACTTCTACATAAATACAAAAGGAATGTGTTCATCCTTGTTCGGAAAAGATCGACGTTTCTGAACGCAACTCTAATGTCACGTCAAATTGACATTGGCTGTCACTTGAAGTTGACAGAGACACTTGATTGGAATTCTTCTTGGAAAAATGTCGGAATAATTTTGCTGAATTTGTTAAAGATCGCTCGCGTTGAATGTGCCTGGCATATCGAGTTTGAATCCATCTAAAATTATCTATGTGATCCCGTTTTGTACGACCAAGGTTTTGATGCCATCTCTGGAGTGGCCGGTCGCGGATGCTTTGAAAGATAACCTTTTCTACCACACGCGCTTGTTGTTGGGACTGTAAATCATAATAAAAGAGGCTCCCCCGTGTGTGTCTTTGTGTATCTATTGTTGAAACGCCCAGTGTCTTGTGAACGCTGTTATTTGTGTTGTGAGTGAGGTCACTAATTGGTAAGGTCTGCAGAAGAAGAAGATACCTGGGGCGCGCGCCCCGTCTCGCCGCAGCCGAGGAGATTTTCGACACCACAGAACCGTATGTGAAATCACCTTACTTAACATTCTCTCCACTGTGTATCGCAGTCCTATTGTTCAGTTACATCCCGGCTGAAACCAAGATTTGTCCGGAGTCTATACTCATGATAGCCTTCCACTGCGCCAATGCTGACTCCGCGGTCTAGGCAGGGGTGTACTGAACATTTCTTGGTAGCAAGAGCGTAGCTTGAAGGCCTGAGAGGCCCACGCCAAAACTTTGTATTAATCAGTGCCGTTTGATGACCCAGTCTGGTCCGGACTAGATTAATTTGTACTTGTAAATGGTAATTAACTTGCATTTGAAAAGTAAAGGGCATTCCTTTGTTATTGGTTCCATGTCTTGTAATTAATTGTCATGTATTGAAGTTCCAAAATGTAAACAGATACCTTTCTTTGTTCATAATAATTATTATTTAGTTTTGTCAGCAAACTTGAGTTGTGAATATTGACAAGTTTGTTGCTAAAATAATAGCTAATAAAAGGTCAGCTAATAAGTTTGCACTCAATACTTAGTGAAACTTAAATGATTTGGGACATTGTTTACACATTGAAACTCATTGAAACTTGTGCTTTGAAATAATTGAAATTAACTTGTTGTTGTGTAACAGTATGTTGTGTTGATATCCAAGTGAATTTCAATAGTCAGTGAGTTTTGTTGTTTTCTGATAACCTCCAGATATTTAAGAGTTTGTGTCATTATAAATACTTTGTTGTTGTAATATTGGAATTTTGTGGTTAGTAATAACCTCCAAATATTGGAGATTTTGTGTTATAGTGAATATTTTGAATTTGTTGTTTTTGTTGATAAATTTGTGACGTTACAATGACGGCCTCCTCTGCTAAAGCCAAAATACGTTCTGAGTTACGGTGGTTGGCTTCTGCGGTCGCGTTGTTGGATCGACCGGATAGAACGGAGGCCTTGTTGAACAGATACGTAGATCTGCCCATACGTTTGGCTGTTGTTGATGAGCAGTACGCCTTATTTTTGGAAAGGACTGTTGAGGCCGAGGTGGAAATGCGACAAGAAGTCGGTTTGGATGTGGACCAGTGTTATGATTTTGCGGACAGAATTACACAGGTGGCTCGACCTTTGCAAGTGGCAAGAGAGAATGAACCGAGCCCGTCCCCGGTCACATCTAAGAGTATGCCCCCTCTCTTTGCTAGATTGGCCCCCTTAGACTTAAGGCGCTTTGCTGGTCGTCTAGAGGACTGGGAGGGCTTTATTAACATTTTTGATAGTCTTGTACATGCCCGGGACGATTTGACCCAGGGCCAGAAGTTAGCTTATTTGTTATCCGTGTTGGAAGGGGAGGCCCTTGAATCAGTTCAACATTTGGCCCCCTCGGATGAAAACTACCCTATTGCTAGGGATTTGATTGCCCGTCGGTACCAGAACGTACGACGTCTGGCGGACAACCATGTTGCCGCCATTTTGAATTTACCCCGCGTTGCCAGCGTGATGCACTTGAGAGTGGCTTTGTTGAATCCGCTGTTGGTGGCATACAACGCATTAAAAAACTTAAAACTCCCAGTGGAGCAGTGGTCGTTTTTGTTACTGCACATTGTCCTGGGAAAGTTGCCGGACTCTGTTAAGGTCCGTTTTGAGCAGCAGTATGGTGGGGATAGTGCGACTTATCTGCCACCCTTCTCGGACCTCTTGACGTTCCTGGAAGGAGAAAGTAGACTGGCAGATAATTCCTCTCTGGCCGGTCCTATGGGACCCGAACGACCTGTGCCACAGAGTGGATCCCCCACCGGACCCCCCCGTAGGGGGCGTATGGCCCCTCGCGCGCCCGGCCGCTATGCCGCCGTCCAGGAGACCGCCCGCTGCTTGTACTGTCGGGAACCGGGTCACAGCACGACCCGTTGTGATAAGTTCCTCGACCAGCGCGTCCAAGGCCGTCGAGCGATCGCGCGACAACGGACATGGTGCTACTCGTGCTTGGGCCTGCACATGCAGCGCGAATGTACCCAAGCGCACCCATGCCGCTTTTGTAAGGGCAACCACCATCCCCTCCTCTGCATGAACAGCCCAGAGGGCGGCGGAGCGCCGCAGCGCGTCGCTGCAGGATCACCTCGTATGGGTGGGGGGCTCGGACCCCCCGCGGTGTTTGCATCCCGCAGCAGTTCTAGTGGCCACCAGAGTGGCCCCAGACGCTCTCCGCCACGTTTGGACCCTCAAACGGGCGGGGGTCTCAGGGACCCCCCCATGGGAAACCGATCCCCAAGGATGGGGATGAGTTACGCGAGCGTTGCCGGAGGTCGTAGAGGCCCCCCGCGACGTTTTGAGCCTCGCACGGGCGGGGGTCCCACGGACCCCCCAATGGGAAACCGATCCCCAAGGATGGGGATGAATTATGCGGGCGTTGCCGGAGGTCGTAGAGGCCCCCCGCGACGTTTTGAGCCTCGCACGGGCGGGGGTCCCACGGACCCCCCCATGGGAAATCGGTCCCCAACTAGGGGGTTCGATTTTGCGAGCGATGCGGGAGGTCGTAGAAGCCCCCCGCGACGTTTTGAGCCTCGCACGGGCGGGGGTCCCCGGGACCCCCCTTCTGAAAATCGGTCACCGTGCCCCCGCGACTATGGGGCGACGTACACGGTGGATGATAGGCACCGATTCTCGCCGCCGCTCGCCGAATACCCGCGTTTGGAGCGGCGCCCGCCCCGTCTTCAAGGGGCCGGGAGATATAACCCGCCTGATGCCGGGCGAATTGGACGTAGGCAGTATGTGGGAGATTGGGACCCACTGGATCGCTATGAGCGACCCCCTTACCATGGGGGGACGTCTGGGGACCCCACATACTAGCAATCAACGTGTTTACGGTCGATTGTAGCCACCCCTCCAGAGACCGTTTTGTTGCCCACGGCCTCTGTGCTTGTCAGGGGATTGAATGGCGACCTTGTGGAAGTTCGCGCCTTGTTGGATTCCGGTGCTCAGGGGTGTGTTGTGTCATCTTGGTTAGTTAGGCGGTTGGGCCTCAAGGTGCACCCCCACACGGAAGGCGTGAGAGGTGTTGGCGATGTGAAAGTCCCCGGGTTGTTAGGGCATGTTGACTTCACATTTACATCACGTAATAAGTCCACGCCAGGCATTAAGACCTCGGCGATTGTGTTGGACACAGTTGTTGGCCGTCAACCTTCAGTTGACTTGGGACCGAGTATGTTGTCTTTGGTGTCTGATTCCCCACTCGCCGATCCAAATTTCTTCCGCCCAGGCCCGATTGATGCTCTCCTTGGAGCCGATGTCCTGGGGCGAGTTTTGTTGACGGGGAAGCGAGTTTTGCAGCCAGATGGCTTGGTAGCTCTGCAGACGACACTCGGTACAGTTGTGATGGGCCCTGCTCGCCGCGTTTTGGATTCCCTTGATGAGGATCGCGGTCTTGTTTTTAATGTGTCTCTCTCCGAAGTGGTGCAGAAGTTTTGGGAGGTTGAGGAACCTCCACCAGCCCCGCGGGTTGACCCAGTAGCGGATGAATGCGAGTTGTATTACCAGAATAACACTGGTCGCCTCCGCTCTGGTCGTTTGATCACCCGTCTCCCCTTTCGTGCCGGCCGACCTCCTCTGGGCGAATCCCGACCGCTAGCGGAACGTAGGCTAGTGGCGATGGAGCGTCGCATGAGCAAGGATCCGGTCTTCCGCCAGAAGTATGTTGAATTCATGCGGGAGTATGAGGAGTTAGGGCACATGTCCGTGAGCGATTTGGATTGGCGCTCCGTTGAGCACTTCTTTCTGCCGCACCACGCCGTTTTGAAATCCGGAAAGATTCGGGTGGTCTTTGACGGTTCGGCTCCCACCTCTACTGGAGCGTCCTTGAACCAGTGTCTGCATGTAGGTCCCAAGCTGCACACGGAGATCTCAGACATTTTGACCAACTTCCGGCGGCACCAAATTGTATTTATGACTGACATCCGGATGATGTTCAGACAAACGGTCATCCATCCAGAGGATAGGAGGTACCAATTGATTTTGTGGAGAGAGAGTCCTAGGGACCCCTTGTTGATTTATGAATTGAATACGAATACGTACGGTTTGGCTTCGAGCCCGTTTGTTGCGATTCGTTCTTTGTTGGAGTTGGCCGAGAAGGAGCGCTTGAGATACCCTCGCGCCTCCGCCATTTTGGCCAGTGACGTCTATGTGGATGACATTTGCACGGGCGCCTCATCTGTCTCAGAGGCGATTGTCCTGAGAGACGAACTCACCGCCCTTTTGAAGTCGGGAGGTTACGAGTTGAGGAAATGGATATCCAACTCGCCTGATGTACTGGTAGGTTTGCCCGAAGAGCACCAGCAGGACCCCCACCTATTCGAAAATGTTGATAATCCCCATGTGGTGACCGTCCTTGGCGTACAGTACAAACCGGTCTCTGACACGTTCACTTATTGTGTGGATTTACGACCACCGAAAGTCTGGACCAAGCGTTTAGTATTGTCTACTGTCGCACGTACCTTTGACCCCAATGGGTGGATTTGCCCCGTGCTGTTTATGGCCAAGTGTTTCTTGCAACGGTTATGGGCTTCGGGGGTGTCGTGGGATGAACCCCTCTCGGACGAGTTACTCCGAGATTGGTCGAGCTTCGTTTCATCCCTCCCCGAGATTAATGAAGTGCATTTGCCGAGGCTATTCCTCCCTTCTGAAAATTGTAAAGTTACTCTTCACGGCTTTTCCGATGCCTCCGAACGTGGATTTGCTGCGGCCGTGTACCTCCGCACCGTTACTGTTGACGGAGTTGTTGCTGTGCATCTGGTGATAGCGAAAAGCAAAGTCGCTCCCCTTCGGACTCGTCATACGATCCCGAGGTTGGAATTGTGTGGAGCTGCCCTCCTAATGCGTTTGTTGAACCACGTATGGCTCACATTAGGTCGATCTATTAAGATACAAGAGGTTTATGCTTGGACGGACAGTCAGGTCGTCCTTTGTTGGTTGAAGGCTCCGGCGCACACCTTGGACGTGTTTGTGGCCAATCGAGTGTCGCAGATTTGTAATTCCGACATCGAGTTGATTTGGAGACACGTGCCGGGAACCATGAATCCCGCGGATTGTGCGTCTCGGGGTTGTGTAGCCCCAACCCTACTTAACCACCCCCTCTGGTGGGGCCCACAGTGGTTGATGCGGCCTGAGTCGGAGTGGCCGCCCTCTCCAGCGTTGTCGAACGTAGCCGTTCCTGATATGCGGGCATGCGTCCTGGAGACTAACCCCGCCGGGGAAAAGGATTTGTTGTTGGATCGGTACAGCTCCTTACAGAAGCTGCTTGGTGTTACCGCTTGGATCAGACGTTTTGTGTACAATTGCAGAAACCCACGCGCGAGGCGTGATTCGTCGGTTCTCACTCCGGACGAGCGTAGGGACGCGCTCTTGTTTTGGGTCCGGAGAGTACAAGCTGATAGTTTTGAGTCCGAGATTGAAATTTTGCGTTTAGGCCGTCGCAAGTTGAAGGGCGCGGTATCGCGATTGAATCCCTTCCTGGACGAGAGTGGGCTTTTGCGAGTCGGCGGAAGACTTCGAAATGCGAACCTGCCGTATGGAGCTCGTCACCCCCTTTTGTTACCTAAAGCCGGACATTTGACTCAACTGATAATAACAGATCGCCATGTGAATGCACAACATGCTGGCTGTAATGCTTTGTTGGCCATTTTGCAGCGTGAATTTTGGATTTTGTCTGCTCGTCGAGCCATTCGCACTGTGGTTTTCCGTTGCCTGCCTTGTTATCGATTGAAGGCCGCGACCATGCAGCCCCAGATGGGTGATTTGCCTGCTGATCGCGTCACGGAATGTAGAGCTTTTGCCGGAGTCGCCACCGACTTCGCCGGTCCCTTTACTGTAAAGGCTTCGAGACTGCGTAATGCTAAAACCTATAAGGCGTACTTGTGCGTGTTTGTGTGTTTGTCCACCAAGGCTGTCCACTTGGAAATTGTCTCGGAATTGTCTACCGAAGCCTTTGTCGCCGCCTTGAGCAGATTTGTTTCCCGTAGAGGACTGCCGTCATTGATACGTTCCGATTGTGGTACTAATTATAAGGGAACGTGTAATTATCTTAAGGAAGTAGTTAAGTTTTTTGTTGATAATAAAATAGACATTGGAACCACCCTCTCCCGGCGTGGGATAATCTGGAAGTTTAGCCCTCCAGCTTGTCCGACCTGGGGAGGAATTTTTGAAGCTTGTGTAAAGGCTGCCAAGACACACTTGCGTCGCGTGATTGGAGAAACTATTCTCACGTTTGAGGAACTTGATACGGTATTTTGTAAAATTGAGGCCGTCCTCAACTCGCGACCCTTGTGCCCGTTGTCTTCGGACCCGAATGACCTGGAAGCGTTGACCCCAGGTCATTTCTTGATCGGACAGCCCCTTTTGGCGTTGCCTGAATATCCGATTCAGGATGTAGGATCCCATCGTTTGTCGCGATACCAACTTTTGAGACAGATGTCCCAAAACTTCTGGGCACGTTGGTCGATGGAGTATTTGCATATCCTGCAACAGCGCGTGAAGTGGACAGATAAAACCACCCCACCCCAGACTGGCGACCTCGTGTTGATTAAGGATGCTAACCTGCCGCCCCTATGTTGGCGAAGGGGGCGCATTGTTCAACTCTACCCCGGAACTGACGGAGTTCCTCGTTTTGCTGAGGTTTTGGTTCGAGATTCGGTTTTGAAGAGAGCCGTTAGTGGGCTCTCCCGATTACCCGTAGATTGACGTACCGTTCTTAACGGTCCGGGGCGGGGGGATGTTCGGAAAAGATCGACGTTTCTGAACGCAACTCTAATGTCACGTCAAATTGACATTGGCTGTCACTTGAAGTTGACAGAGACACTTGATTGGAATTCTTCTTGGAAAAATGTCGGAATAATTTTGCTGAATTTGTTAAAGATCGCTCGCGTTGAATGTGCCTGGCATATCGAGTTTGAATCCATCTAAAATTATCTATGTGATCCCGTTTTGTACGACCAAGGTTTTGATGCCATCTCTGGAGTGGCCGGTCGCGGATGCTTTGAAAGATAACCTTTTCTACCACACGCGCTTGTTGTTGGGACTGTAAATCATAATAAAAGAGGCTCCCCCGTGTGTGTCTTTGTGTATCTATTGTTGAAACGCCCAGTGTCTTGTGAACGCTGTTATTTGTGTTGTGAGTGAGGTCACTAATTGGTAAGGTCTGCAGAAGAAGAAGATACCTGGGGCGCGCGCCCCGTCTCGCCGCAGCCGAGGAGATTTTCGACACCACAGAACCGTATGTGAAATCACCTTACTTAACATTCTCTCCACTGTGTATCGCAGTCCTATTGTTCAGTTACATCCCGGCTGAAACCAAGATTTGTCCGGAGTCTATACTCATGATAGCCTTCCACTGCGCCAATGCTGACTCCGCGGTCTAGGCAGGGGTGTACTGAACACTTTACGTGTTACAAAACAATCTTGTATGCTAACTCTAAAAAAAACTACATAAAAACAACGCAAATACATTACTTATCAATGAAAACACTTTTTAGAGTTACTGGATTAAATATTTATTTTTTCAACTGTATCATGATTATTTTTAAATTAATGTTCAATAATTTCAGACGGGCATATATAGCATCTCAAATCCTTATGTTTTTGAAGAACTACCTAAATATTTGATTTTTCGTACAACTAAACTAATACTTGAATAGTCCCAAAAATATATTTGACCCGTTGACAGAGGTGGTGAAAGTGTCACTCGCCAATTCGCCATTCAAAAAAGCTGTCAAAATAGACTGTCAGCTGTCAGCAGTATGAAAGATTGTTTATTTCCGAAGATGACTATTGGGTCAGATAAGTTTGTGGCGCTATACATACATAATAAACTATTATTTCAATCATAAAAAATATTATAAGAACTAACTCTAAAATGGAAACGTGGAAAATAACAAAATAAAAAAAATCAACGAAACACATTTCCGAGTTACAACGCTGTTCCTGTGCGGCAGTAACGAAGGGCGAAAGCAAAGGGTAGGCCGGGCGGGCGGCGCGGCGCGGGGGCTCGTTGCCACTTCTACAAATAAATTATAATTCGCCGCTCCCGGGATCGAGACGCCCGCGCCCGCCACTCGGCTATTAGTCAACATCCATTTTGACCACCGAATAACTCAACTTATTGTTTATTTTTTTAATTTTGTTTTAGCCTTTGGCGACAACTTACCTTTCTTTTAATAGCATCAGCTATAATTTTTGAAAGAGTGTTCGAAAATTTCAGAGCTTTTTGAAAATATTTTATTTGCATAAAATAATGTTAAATATAAAAGCTTGTTTTAGTATTACAGATTAATGAAATCATCTAACACTGAAGAAAGTTATAACTGGAACTCATTTCGCCTTTGCATTTTGCTTTTTAACATTTCATTTGGTGTTTGTAATAAATAATAAAGCACCAAATAACTAATTATAATTGCACAAAATAAATCAATGTGTTATATGAAAAAGTAATAAGGATGGAAATGAAAATTGATTTAAAAGCTTCGAGACCACTTCAGACACATGTCACGATTACGTGTATCAAGTAATTACAGAATTAAATAAACGATCCGTAATGATGCCAAGTTTTACGAGTTTTGTAATGAATTACCAGTTAAATAACTCTTTGTCATTCTTAGTAGGTAACTAGATTTGATTAATTTAATGTGAAGTATAAAACCGGTAAAGTACGACGGTTAATTAATATTGTAAGGATGAAAGATAATTAATTTAAAACTTTCTTATTCTCGTTAACGACTTAACTAAATCATAAAGAAATATACAAAGGCATAGCATGCGTTTGGTAGGAAAACTAGATGACAGCGACAATAAGTCTCATGTTAACTTTTTCTGGGATATAATTTTACTGCTCTGTGGAACGGCTACAAAAACATTAGACAAACGATAGTTTACTAATAGTACGAAGGTCGTAATCAGCACTAGGAAGAGAGGGGGTGTCACCTCGTGGTGGGGGAGGGGGTGGCAGGAGTCGGCGATTAATTTAATAAATACCAACCGGATTCCGGTGCGTTTGTCTCCGCAGCTATGCGGCTGCGTGCGGCGCGTCTTGAATTACGACTTGCGACCTCACCTCGCTAACTATAACCGTACGCGAATCATTTGGCCGATATATTGATTACTTATCAAGAGTTTAGAAAATAACGCTTGTCATAACAAAATGGAATTTGAAGTAGGTGTGCGAAATAGGAAACTTTTGTCGCTTGTCAAAATATTGGAAGCTACATTGTGGATTCTGGGTTTTAAGTGTTAGCGCTGCTTTATCTAACTAAGTATATTAGTCATTTCAAGAGCTTATAAATGGTTGCATTGATTGATTAATTTCATAAACTGTGTATTTTTTTGCGAAGAAATAATAGTGTACTTCTTACCATGTTTGTAATAATTCATAAGCTTTCAAGATATCTTAGCAACTTTTCGACAGTTAAGGGCCATAGAGGTAGAGCTTAATAACTTAATAAATTCTTAGGAAAGGGTGATAAGATGACTAATAATGTTAATAATGTGTTAAGCATCAATTTAACCTGTTTTTCGTCTATATTTAGATAACGTTGATCAATACACCGGCTAGTGTAGTGTAGTGTAGTGAGTGACCCTTGCCCGTCACCGCGACGAACATGAAACAACTCATTACTTACGTCCGATCTTAGATAAATTACAGCCCCCACCTTCGCACTACAGAGGTCAGCTTTATTAGTCTTTGGGGAGGCCACATTTGCTTTAAAAACACGGTTGTTTGTAGGACTTTGGGAGATGCTTCGCTCGGTGACAACTGTCGATGATGACTATTTGTTATGGTGTCTATCTCGGTATAAGTTACGGCATAAAAGTTGGTAATTATTGGGGTTTTAAATTTTTTTATGCATTCACTATGCAATTCTGTAAGTACTTTTAGGAAAAATGTGATAGTAAAAAACGAGCCCTATAAGTAGCTTTCATGCGGATTCAAGTTAGGTACTTGTAGGGCTCATGGTTTTTTACTATCACATTTTTCCTGTAAGTTGGTAATAAGCTATTTTTTTTTAAGCTCTATAGATAAGTATTAATTAAAAATTTCTCACTTCGTTCAGTCTTTTAGCAGGCCTGCCGGCCTAGCATGAGCGGCTTTCATCGCGCGATATGATATGGTACGGCAAGTTGTCTTGCTTACCCCACTAAGGTGTAAGCAAGACGTCATGCCGTACCATATCATATCGCGTGATATAAGCCGCTCATGCTAGGCTGACTGGTTTTTGAATATATCAATGGCGTCCATACAAATATCTGACGAGTTTGTAACATTTTGGAGCTGGTTTTTTTGGGACTAAGACTAGCAATTATCTTTTAAAAATTGGAATTATAATTATACACATCGTTTGGTAAAAAAACGACTCAAAATTATTTTTTCAAAGGTGTTCTCCTAATTTATGTTCCCTGTCCAAAACCCAGAATCAAGCTTTCTACCTTCAACAATCTCAAAGTAAGCAACGATTGGTACATTTCAGTCTATACAATTGGGAAGTTAATTAATACATTTTATTATTCACGAAAAAAAATTTTTAAAAGTGTATTTTTTAGATAGAACGAAAAATATGTCTGCCCTTTCAATAGACATAATTTCCATCACTAGTTAAAAAGTAGCGAATATCTACCAGAGTAAGCAATTCCCATCCCTAACTCCGTCTTCCTTTAGTTAGTGCCGAGGCAGGCAACCGACACGATCCTGTGTCACCTGTTTCGCTGGCGAGATACGACTGTAAATACATAATTTCCATTTGCATGGTATACTACTATTGTAATTTCCGTTCGGTCTTTTAATTAATGTTTTGAAATGCATACAAATTTTGCTAGTTCGATTATTATATGCAGGAATTCGTTGTTGACCTCATGCTTGAACCAATATATATACCTATCTACCGTATTCCTTACCATTCAATTTTTAACTCATAAATACCGTCGTGTTCCTAATTTCCGTCACCCGATTCCGTCACGCTAAATGTGACGGAAATTATATAATACCTAATAACATGCAAATGTTACTTGACTCCCAAAATTGTTCATTTAGTTATGTTGCAGACTGAACAATTACTTGCAAGGTTTATTTTATATTGTATAGTATTTATTTTCTGTTTAAGTCATAGGATAGTAAAAAATATAAGTATATTTTAATGACCAATTTTTTTTATTTCCGTCACGCCCAAAACTTTGTTACTTCATAAATTCAAAACCAGACACTATATTGAAGTGCAAAATACACAATTTTCTACAGTTTAACGTTTTGTCGAAATTTGATTGCCGGTTTAGAAAATTTGTTGAAAAATTAAAATCGTGACGGAAATTATGCAAAGAACACCTTGTCGTGAGAATGACCGACTTAAGTTGTTCAAAATACTTTGGCTCATTATTTACTTCTGTATTTTGATTACTATATTTATTTCTGATTTAATTTAGATGTATTATTTGGTAGTATTAATGTCCTCAAACTACGAGATAATTTTAAATAGGTAGGTATCTATTATATTTATAGTGGTGTTTTGAAACCTACTAAGGGATGTTAAAAAGACGCAATGAAAGATTATTTTAATAACAAACATCTCTTTATTTTAATAGTTATGTACTGGACATTGATAAAGAAATACATATATTCATAGTAGAATAACTATGTCACATTTATACCTTATATCATATCGTATTTGGTACAATTAAAACAGCTTAAAATGGACTTAAAGGTTAAGTTTGAGTAACAACTGTAGTTCATATTGAGGTAGATACGTTTAAAGGCAGTTTTTCACTATTGGTTTAAAGGAATTTTACGGTTTATTTGTATAAGTATGTATTAAATAATCACATGTGTAGGACAAATGGCACAGTTGCACTAAATAGGCTAACTAATGAAATAAAACATTTTCAAGCAACTAATTAATTTAAAGTCATTAATTTAATAGGAACTAAAATAATTGCAAATCGTTACAACTACAACTCTGAAATAGAGTTAATTAAGCAGACATATGAAATGGTATTAAACGAGTATGTTATTTATAACTCTTACTTTTCACTCTGGTGGCAAGAACATGTTCGACTCTGCCTAATTAAGTCGTATACAGGTGAATAGTTCGACTCAATAACACGTTTATGTACACGATGCAATAAACAAATTAACGTAACTATTGAGATACTTATTATAATTTAAAAAATAATAAGTGGAATTAAATCAGTCTCAAATGGTAAATTGTTCCATATACACAGTTACTTGTTTCAGGTATGACTCTGTTTCAAAATCTATCACGACAAATGCTACTATAGAAAATATTCCAAGAACTTTGGATCATTACTTTACCCTGGCGCGGTGAACCGTTTTCAATGAGGTAGATAATGGCACCGTTGCCTAAATTTACTAAACTACCGTAATTTTACAACATTGCAACATTGGGTTACGACCTAATCGAAAGTATTATTAATTTGTACACATTAATTTTTGTACCAATAATTTCTTTGGGAAAAATATCATTACTTTGTCTCTATACACTAAGAAGACCCTAAAATCCGAAATCTTAATTCTAGACCAAATAAAATAATAATAAATCAACAATCAGTACAGCTTAAATAGATTCAATTATTATAAAACCGTGTGCGCTACAACATCGGAACAACTATACCGTCGATCGGAGCGTAAACGAACAAAACACACTACAACTAGTAGGAAACTAATACCCGTAGAACAAATTGCAGGACAATCAAACAAGCCGCGCGCATCGGCGCGGGCGCCGGGCCATACGCGCAGAGAATGACAGTATTCCACCAACTATGTACACGCTTCACATTAAATATATATGACTGTAGAGTCTTAAATCTATACGGAAATATCTATCTACCTAACAATACCATTCTGTGCATTTATGGCCCGTTATAATAATATCTTATTCACATCAATACATAGATAGATTCGTTCGAAATACAATTAGGCCCAATCGAGATCGTTGAGCGCCTACATCATCTTATTCTCCTCATATAATTTATCCGATCGTCCTCGGCGGACGGTTAATCACTACATAAATAATAAATATATACATTCGTTATTAACATTTAGTTGTCGCCGAAGCTCAGAGACAGTAAACACTCTAAGTTCTGATCGGACCGTCGACACCGAAGATACGTCTAAAACTAAATAGAATAATAAATAATTTTATAAGATAGAGCTCTATGTACAGAAGCTTTTAGCGCTCGGTGCCGCCCGCTGCCGCTCGCTTCGCTCTTTGCGTGGCCCTCACACACTACACGCCACTGATTCCAAACAAGTGTCCCCTATACTCCCCTGATTCTTAGTATCGATTACGAATTATTTCGCATGCTCCAAAGAACGTCCCAAAAGAGTTATTTTACAAGAAGGTTAAAATCCTTATTTTCGTTTTACCTAATAAACGTGTTTTCTGTGCTTAACAAGGGGTGCACTAATGCCCGCATTGTGCCGAACTCGTTGCAAATCAATGGTTTCTTTCAACCGTCTGTTACGTTATTGTTTGATACTGAAATCTAAGACTTTTTAATTGTAATGTAGCGACCTTCACGGCGTCTTGTACGGACGCGCAATCAGGCAGCGCGAGGAACTCCCTGGCTGCGATACATATCGAGCGTGACGAAATATTTTTAACTTTGCATTAAAGAAACAATAGACCGCCTCAATAAATCAAAAAATATCTTTTGTGCAACGAGCTCTTTCTATGTTTTGCAAGTCGCAAAATAAAAGAACAAAACGCCCGCGTTTTTGCTTCACCTCGCCTTGCGATTATGCAAATGGTACGACAATAAAGTTCTAAACTGTAACACGGATGAAAAAAAATACTTTTTATGGCGAAGATTGCAAATGCAAAAACATAAAAAGAGAACGGTCGACTACCTAACGAGACTACGTTAAATAGTTACTGAGAAAGAGTGGCAAAAAAAGGGTGATACAATTTTTGGCACAACTATTGTGAATTTTCTGGAATAATAAAAGGTAACAAAGGGACGCTGTTTGGAAAATTTGCGAGCGAAGCGTGCTGACGGGGCGAGCACAGCGGCGCGGGTCTACGCGGGAGGAACTCGTATACCGGCTCGGCGGCGCTGGGCGCGCGGGGACTACGCGGCGTGCACGCGCAGGTCAGTGGGCGAGTCTGGCGTGGCCGGGCGGCGCGGCAGCGACAGGTCCTCGGGCTCCGTCTGCTCGGGCCACTCGTCCCAGCGCCAGTCCGGCGCGGTCGCGGCGGGCGGGCTGGCCGCGTCCGGCGAGCAGCCCGAGCTGGCACAGCGATGCAGCGCAGCCGCCTGCCGTCGCCGGAACCGTGCCCCGCAACGACACGCGAACGGCGCGTCACCTTCGTGCACCAGGGCGTGCGCCTTCAATTGGTTCGAATCCGAAAATCGAGCTGGACAGCGCGCACAAGCATATGGGCGCTCGCCAGTGTGCACGCGCAAGTGCCTCCTCAGATTGGCCACTTGAACGAAGTGCCTCGGACAGTGCGGGCAACTGTAGGGCTTTTCTCCTGTGTGCAGGCGCAAGTGGGTCTTCAGGTGGTGGTCCCTAGTGAAGCGCTTGTGACATTCGCCACACTCGAAGGGCTTCTCGCCAGTGTGGGTGCGCTCATGGTTTTGAAGAACGTGTTTGTAGCCGAAAGAGCGGGAACAGACTTTGCAGGTGAATAGTTTATCTCGTGGGGGATCAGCGGCACCGGGTGAAGACCCGGATGAGGGCGGAGAAGGAGGAGCGGAGTCGTCGAGTTTGGGCGTGCGGCGGCGCTTGCGGGCGCGATCGAGCTCGGGTGGCGGTAGCAGCGGCGCTGGCGGCGACGGCGGCCACGCGGCCAGCAGCGCGCCCGAGTACAGCTCGGCGGGCAGGCCGGCCACCAGCGCCGCCGCGCGGCTCGCCAGCAGGCGCTCCGCCAACATCGGCAGCGACTCTTGCCGCATCGTCGCTAACGGCCTCACTGACACACCTGCTGGACAAACGGAAAACTCACTGTTAATACATGGTTTTAATAGGTATTCAACGTCTGGGGGCCGATTCTCAGGCAATCGAGAAAAGTTCACATTTATAAGCTCGAAATTCAAATTTAGCACAGTTTGTGTATTGTCAGAATTTCACAATCGAAAAAGTTCGATCGAAAACCAGTCGAACGCTACGAATGCTACAGACCAATAGATGTTCGTATACGAACTTAGTTGTCAAAATGAATTTGTTGACATGTGGGACAGCTTCGTGTGTTTGAAACGTTCTAACTTTTCAATAGAAACCACAAACAAAATGTTCGACATACGAATTACCACACTGAAAAAGTTCGAATGCCTTAGAATCGGGCCCCAGATATTTAATGATTTACCTAGATAGCTAGGTAAGTTATAGAACTTGCGTGAAAGACTTTTGCACACCTTTGATGATGTTTAACTTATCTTTCGTATTGAGTGTAAAACAAAACAAACGCAACTTTCAACTCGACGAACACTTCCGTCGCCTTCAAAACTTGGCCTAAATAAACATCGTTTTCGAACCTATCGATAGCACACTTATCAGCGCGAAGGAAAAAACAGGGCAAAAAGTGTCAGCCAGGCTATGCGGAGGAAACATTTGGTCGCAATCACGCCGCTGCAGGTCGCTTCCGCCCCGACCTGTTGCGCAAATTGACAAAGCGACGCTACCGAACTACTTCTCAATGTGGTTTTTAAACTGGTTAAATTTATGCGCTACCGCTACCCGATTGAGGGCTCATAGAATTCTCGTGCTCAATAAGTTTGTAGGCGAGAGGCGGCTCCGGGGATCGGACCACTTACCGACATAATGGAATTAATTATTCGTCGGGCGGCAGACTCCACCCGCCCGCTCCGCCCAAATTATATTCAAATATTAATTTCGACGAAGAAAGCCTTTTTGAGAGCACTTAATTAAAATTAGACAAAATCATAATTGAAAGTTCTCCTCGAGGCGTGAAGAGCGCGGAGGGAGATCCTTACATTATCTACTTAGCCGTGGAATTAATTCCAGGCCGGGCTCGACTCGACGCCTGTCGCTTAATAAATATTTTGTCGTCTCGTCTTCCGCTGTCGCCAAGGCCTCTTACAGGTGCAACAAGGAGTTTATTAAATTTGTTCAGCAAATTACAATTTCGTTCTCTATTAAGTAGAAAATTGAAAATAGGTAACATGAAAGCGTTAATTTTGAAAAAGTAATTACACGTGTAATATGGGTCGTTGGGAAAACCAAGATTGTGAAACGGCGTCATTATTCAGCGGGCGTTGTATGAGATAATTTTAAAGTTCGTGATTAGGCGTCGCGGCGCGCGTCACGTCTCAGCCCGCGAGCTTATCCCATAACTTTTTAATAACGTTCTCGCGGCTCCGCGCCGCGCGAACCGCTCTCGAGGTGTGCGCGGAATCACAATGACAACCCGAATGTTAAAGTTTAAACCAGTAAATAGAGACGGGCTGTAACGAGCTTTTGCGACTACCACATAACGGTTACGTGCTTTCGGGGGAATACCTACCTAAATGCATAGATTAATAAAAAAGTTATTGAACATATTAAATTTCCTGTTTTTATTATCTAATCATTCTTACACTGTATTGATTAAAACTTATGTGAGCTGTGACAGTTATTTTTAGAAGAAGACCAATTACTTTCGACTAGTTGGGCTGTTTAAAGGGTAGTATACTACCGAACTATGCCCAATTCTCTTATCATATTATTTTACTTATTTGAGTTCACAATGTATTTTTTATTATTGAAAATTAAGTAAGTATGAGACCGTCTCATAACTAGCTCCGATGGGGCTCGAACCTACGATTTTTCACTGTCCGGGTGAATGCTCTAACCACTAAGCTACGGAGTCGTTCCTTTTTGTAACTTTTTCGACTTTGTAGCAATTTTTCTAATACTTCATTTTCTCTGAACTTAATTTTCATAAATAAATAAATAAATAACTTCTTACATTCACACCAATTATCTAAGCCCATGTTAATTTCATAATGTGTGTATAACATAATTCTAGTTAAATTTGTTCTGTGTGTCGTTAAGAGTGATTTACCCTATTCCAAAATTTAAGAACTACCTATATAGAACAGATACTATAGACCACAGATAGGGCAGAAGCCCCGGTTTTGGCCACTGCCGCGGTTTAGGTCACTTTTTGCTCTAATAGTTTTCTATATAACTTTTCGTAATTTTTCCCAATTGCAATTAAAATAAGGTATTTTAAGGTAATAATAACAATCGTTAGAATTCCTTATGCCATACAATTTATTTTCAATAAACGCCATTTTCTGTATTTTTTTTGTATGACTACCTACCTACCTAACCTATTAAAGTTTTTTTTTGGCATGAAATTTATATAAATTTATATGATTATATCACAGATATAAAACTCTTGGGTTACTAACTGACTGACAGACAACGCACAGCCGAAGCTCCTTGGCGCAAAAAGCTGAAATTTGGCATGTATAGGTATGTTGATTGGGGAGAGTACTAAGAGAGGATTTTTGGAAATTCCCCCTCTAAGGGGGTAAAAAAGGGGTTCACGCAGACGAAGTCACGAGTGGAGCGCTAGTTTATTATAAACCTTTGTTTTTTACAATTAAATAAGTGTTTTGCAGTTTTTTGATTTCTCGCACTAGCATGATATTGATTTAACCTGGGCTTGGTTTTCGATTTTTTGCTATACATACTTACAAAAGTTTGGCTATCAATAAGCGGCCTAAACCGGGGCAAAAAGTGCGAAATGTGGCACCTTTCGCACATTTTGTGTTATATACAAAAATTATTTTATTTTATTAAATTTGAAAGATGTACCTTTAAAGGTAGATAAATTCTCTATAATTTTAGATATAATTTTTGTTTTAAATACCTAAACATCATTTAGCACTTAGAGCTTCGAAGTGAAAAATCCTTAAAGTAGCCAAAAAGGGGTCTCCTGCCCTACTACCTATAGACTTCAGCTAATGATTAAAATAACAGAAATAGAAAACGTTAATGGTTCAAATTCAGCGGTCTAATTTTTAGTAACCTTACAAATAATAAAATCTTGTGAATTTGTAGTAGTACCCATCTCATCATGTATTTACAATATAGTTATAAAAAGATATTTATTGTACACATTACGGTATAAGCATCTTTTATTCGAGGGCCGGGCCGGGCGACAATGTTGGTGATAAATTTTTACAGCGCGCCGCACCCTTCCGCACGTCGTTTTTTATGTGCTAAAGAGTTGTAATTATCCCCTCTTTATACGCCATAAATATTTGTCAATAACCCATATTCAATACTTTTATGGACTCGCCTGCGGCCGCCACTCCATAGCGTTGCGCAAGGGTTCGCCGATAAGTAGCGATCTATTGTCAAATAATTGTCCTGCCATAAGTTTTTGGTTCTGAGTTTACGACTCCTTTTGTTTTTTTTTCCAATAGGGAATTTTAGAAGGAGTTAAGTCTTTGCTACATTGCTAGCTGACCGCTGTCCTAATTACAGTAATAGTCATGTAATAAGATTAGTTGGGTGTAAGGCACTCGCACAGATTACCGAGCTGGTACGGTTTCGGTGGTTTAGGGTTATAAGTGGTACACGCGCCGCCTTGTGTGGCTTCACACATTGCGTCGACAAATTGGCTGACGCTGACACCCGAAATACATGATGCTACTCTTTTTAAGGTAGGATAGCAAGCTACTAAGCAACATCTCACTACACACGGACCAATAAAAGCAGAACTTAGTGAATCATTATGCGCTCTCTTACACCATTTTAGTACGTGTTAACTTACATCATCTTCTAATTGTTTGAAGTGCATACTTTACCAATTTTTTTAGTTCTATCGAAAGCGTGCTCGATGCAAGCACAATACTATACATACAATATATTACGACCCCGCGTGCAGCGAGATAATATTATGTGACTACTTTAGTTTTAGCAAGCTATAGTAGGTTCCTAACACTGGTTCCGTGTATACAGAACTATCTTTTATTGTAGGCTAGTAGCTAGCAGCAACTTTTGTTCGGCTAGCTTACTATCCTGGTTTGAGAAACAAAGCCGCATATATTTCCGAAATGAACCCAGCAGTTGCCGAAAACTCGCCTGACACTGGTTGAGCGCAGTTGCTGCGGACGAACTCTACGCGTTGTGTAACGCAACGAACCCGCTGGAGCGATTAGTGCAGTTGATTATTTTTTATTAAACGTTTATCGTTTACGAAAGATATCGAAAATACGTTACGAAAATTGTTTACCTACTTACAACATTTAAGATTAGGTTTAGACCTCAATAAAGACTTTCGCTTCGTCTCACAAAATTTTACCGTTGGTGTATAGGTACGTTTCTTTTTTCTATTTAGCCGTTATAATTGAAATAATGTACTATTTTATTATTTGTAAGTGCGCAGTACGAGAGAATGTAGGAGGTACTTACTTTTTATTATATCGGCTAAAAATATAATTGATAATATTCTAGACGAACAAAGGGTTGCATAGTTTTACTCAATATAGAACTTATTCGGCACCTATATCTCTTAAAATTAATAGTTATTTATTGGTAAACTATTTTCAATAATTGTATTTATAGCAGGATTGCATTTTTGTACACACATCTGAACTTTATGATAATGGCCTCTAGGAATGTATTTCAATAAAACAAAGGATTTCAAATACATTGTGTTTTGGTTAACTTCTTAAGGTAGCCGATAAGCCGAAACCATTGCACTAAGGACCAGCCCCCCGATTCACAAATAGTCGGAAACGATCCCGACAGCGGAATGTATGCACTGTCTCTGTCACTCACTATAAAATAGAGAAAGACAAAGCACAGATTTCGAATCCAATTCCGTTACCGACGGTTTGTGAATCAGGGGTCAGGTCATAAGTTCATCATCATCATCATGTCAGCCGAACGACGCCTACTGCTGGGCATAGGCCTCCCCCAAGGATCTCCACAACGATCGGTCCTGCGCTGCCCGCATCCAGCGGCTTCCCGCGATCTTGACCAGATCGTCGGTCCACCTTGTAGGGGGCCTGCCCACGGAACGGCGTCCGGTACGCGGTCGCCATTCGAGAACCTTTCCGCCCCAACGGCCATCAGTTCATAAGTTCGTTAGGTAGTAAATACGAGTAAAAAATGACCATATAACGTAGTAGGACCATATAATGATGTAGGATCAATTATAGCACGTGTGAATTATGATATGAGTGTGATATATTTGTTATATAAGTACACACGGCATGATGTTAAAAAACAAAAATTTTTAATTATTATAATTTAAGTTAATTTAAAATTCAGGATAATCAATAATTGTTAACGGAATCATTTTATTATAAAATGTATTGTTAATTGGAAACATAATACGAAAATAAAAAGCCAACCAAAATACGTGTACAAAGCTTTTGTACACTTATAAAGAAATGGTTGGGAATCGGCAAAATAAAATATAACTTATATTATATAAGATAACTAGTTAATGACACAATTAGAACGATTGACAAATAGATAACCAACAATAACTTTAAGTTTAAGTTATTTACGTATTACATAATCCTATAAAGTTTTTCAGCGTTTCATTGCATCAGTGAGTAATCAACAAAAATCTAGTATTAATGATAAGTAACATGTAATTAGTTGCTATAAAACAGGATCATATAGATCAATAAATGGTTAAAATGTGTTTGATTTTTGTATTAAACTTGTTTGGCGCAATTCATTTTATACGAAGAAAATCCAAGATAGTAACTACACTCCGCCGCGTACTTACTTTGTGGTAACTATGTCAACACAAGATATCGTAATACCTATGTTTCAAATTATTCAAACTCAATTAAAGTCATTTATATATAAGGTGAAATTCATTATTGTGCACTTAGCTTTTACTTTTTGTAAAAGTTAAACACTAACAAAGGTTAAGCAAAAAGTAGTTTATAAATAATGAATTAAAGAATACAGTACTTACTAAGAAATATCCTTTGAGAGCTCAACAACTCAAACAAGAAATACACATAGACAAAGAAATCCACATTTTAACGCACTTTTTACAAAAAATCCGTAGCAGCGTACTACGCTCCGATCGTAGCAAAGACGTAGCAAGCCGCTACGCGCGCGCTGCCGTCTACGGTTCACTGAATCTGCAAAAGCTCCGAATGCAAATAAACACATGTGTGCGGCGCGCGGCGGCCAATCGCGGCTCGCGCGACACGCATGCCGCCCGCCGCTCACTTTCAAAACTTTTTTGCATACATGCTCCTCCAGACTCAGCTCACCGGAGACAGCGAGGCGCGTTAAGAAAAACAATCCACAAACCTCTCGAGTTCTGCGTCGACTGCAGCGACAAGGCCATCTCACACCAGATTCACGAGAAATGTATGCATTTATTCGCACCACTTTTAAAGTCCTTTGTATGATACTTCGATAAGATTTCGTGTTCAGTAATATATTCTAATTGAAGTGTATGAATTTTGGCTGCTAGTTTAATGACATGTTATGCCGGCGCGGAGTCGCGATCGTAAGTGATGTCGGCACGGCGCGGGCTGCCTCTGTGCGACCTACCACAACACTGGCGGTGGCCGGCGCGCCGCGTGCCGGGCCGCCCCTCCGCGGTAAACACACCCCCATCCCCCCCTCCGCCCCGCCGCTCCCCGCCCCTCCCCTCCGGTGCACTCCACGTGTGCACGCATTGCATTCACTTTTTATGGCCGCTACTACATTATGTTCCTTCCTGAGGCAGTTTTTTAGCTCTCTCGAGCGAGCGCCACATAAGCACTTTTTATGTTTACGAGCGGCTCCCGTTTGAGACGATACTTTCCTTAACTGCAACTAATTCGATAACACAAGATCTATTATTACATGGGGGCAGTAACTATGCTGCCTTTTTAAAATAAACATCAAAAATGTAGAGTATCTTTAAATCATACTTAGCACATTATATTTTTTTTCACACTTATGCTCTGAAATGTTAATATTATATTTGAGAAAAGAATGCAGTACGTGACACTTTTCCGAGGTAAACATTCTAAATTTGAAAATCACTGCAGTAATGAATTTCAGTACTTACTTACTGCACTGATTTTAGTGCAGTAAGTAAGTACTGAAATTCATTACTGCAGTGATTTTCTACTATGGTACTACCAACTTTTTTCTTTATTTTTTCTTTAGTTATTCCTGTGTATAAAAACAGAAAAAGCAAAGGGACATTTGCACCATACAGCCACATTATTATTATATCATAATTAGGTTAACTTTTTTTAAATACGGTGCGCACAGAGTATATTACTTCGTATTGTACCACAAGCGCTATGTACCCTTAGCACCATGAAGCTCGACTTAATACTGAGGTAACTGGAGAGTGCAGTACGAAAAATTTTTTGTGACCACAAATTACACAGTGGCTGTCTTCCGTCTCACCTACACTTTAAAAAAATACGTATGGTCATATGAGATAACTGACAGCCACTACATACTAAATGTCAAATTTGCTGGTGTTCACTTTTTTATTCAGGGTGAGAACTCCAGTTACCTCAGTATTAAGTCGAGTTTCATGCTTAGCACGAACATCAATCGAAAAAACAAAATGAGATTTATCATAGACAATAGGGTAATTTTGTATGGGAAATAAATACAGCGCCATCTACCGCCCAGAAGCGGGTATTGAAGTCGCGCATTTTAGTAGCAAGTAGTAAGTATCACTAGGCTGTATGACCGTTCGACATGGCCACACAAACCAATATTAAAAAAACGGCGGGAATGATTTTCAGCGGTTGATTAGATACAGTTTATATTGTGTAATAAATTATCAAAATGAGTTCTGCCAATGAAACATATACAGACATTGTATGTACCTACTCCACTGTATTGTATGTACATTGTATGTACCTACCAAATTTGAGAGCAGAAGCAAAATGAATAACAGAAAACTTACTGCCAGCAAAATCAAAAGAAAGCTATATGAAAACCTACGATCTGATTTGGAAAAGTGAAAAAAGGCGCATACGTTTTCGGAATCTGTGTTGTTGGCGTATTTTAATGATACATCATTAAAATAATATTATTATGGGCGATTTATACTTAAGTGTGCCCGGGAAAACAATAACATTTACATTTAATAATTGCCCGAACATGTGTGATATAAATTTTAATAAATATTATTTAGTTAAACAGTTTTTTTTATTTCCTCGCATTTCTTGAGAAAAGCACTATACAAGCCTTGTACGGTAAGCAAATTACCTTGCCTCGAATGATTAAAGCCCTCGCCTGCGGCTCGTGCTTCAAACCATCCTCGACAATGTAATTTCTTACTTACCTGTCCTCGGCTGTAATGTACTATTAATAAAAATGTACGAATCCAATAAGTATCTTACACAATATTATATTTTATTAAATTTATTGCACAGTAATATCTCTAAATTTTTACCCATGGCCATGCATAAAAGTAAATTGACCATTCCCTATAAGAAAAAAAAATAATTGAACCACAAAAAAATACTGAGTTGCACACCTAAAATAGTTAAATACACAAAACGTAGTTTAGTAAGCAATATTCACTATTTTTAGGAGTAAATACTTACATTTCAGCATTTTTGTTGGTTAGGTTAGATTAGATTGATGATCAATTAAATACATCCGATTTCTGTTTTGATTATGATGAAAGTTGCATGCCATGCAAGCCATAGAGATTTCCCTTTTTATGTTATCTTAACCCATTTGGAGCCAAATAAAAAAAAAGTATTTCAGGAAATTACAAGGGTGTTCCCAAATTAGCACAATGGTCACATATGAGTCGATAATATACTTAACAAAATTTGTGTCACTGTTTGTGTTTTTTCGGCCTTCTTGCAGCCTAAGCAGCTCATGCTTTGCCACATAACATCGAACGCGCTTAGCGGGCATTTCAGATATGTGTTTAGCATCACCAGAACGTATTATCTTCTATCTGATATGAAGTAGGTCAACCTAATCTGTCTTTGCACCCTTGATGGTGGTATATCCTGGCGACATGGGCATAAGCTCCTTTTTACGGATGCATGCAGTCACCATGCATTTGATATGACCACCATTTCAGTCTGCTGCACGCCACTGCTGGACGTAGGCTTCCTCCAAGGTGCGCCATACTTCACTAAATGACAAAGGTGTCCTCCTACCACAGCCCGTTACCTGTTTCAGGTCGTCGATTCATCTGGCTGGAGGTCGTTCGACGCTACGTTTTTCGATAAGTAGGTGGTCTCTATTTGGGAAGCCCTCTAATCCAGCTCTTGTAGGTTCTGCGACAGATATAGCCAGCCCATTGCCACTTCAAACTTTGGGCCTCTGATACATCAATGATAGTTAGGTCCATCATTGGTCTACCAGAGAGATGGATCGATAGGTCCATAGCTCCGTAGGTCGACATTGGTAGGAGACATTGATGGTAAACCTATGCTTTCATTCTCTTTGGCACTGGGTACAAGACGAATTTTATTAGATCATACTCCATCTCGCCTTTATTATCGACATTGCTGCCCCTTTAAGCCCATAACAACAATTAGAAAGAAAGAAAGAGATGATTATTTTATTTGGCACACACAACAAGTATTAGTACCTACTACCTACCGCTGAAATATAACTAGTAGGTAGTTCAAATTACTTTTCTCGAGCAAGTGGTTGTATTTTAATAACGACACTTGTGGCTTGTGGCCGTTGTACCCAAATTCGTACAGTGATATTTTTGGGTGGTATAAAATTGCAATGAAGCAGATGTAACTCTCTACAAATGCAATTACAAATGTATATAAATGTCTTGTCATTTACTAAACTTTGAATAATTTAAATGCAAATCAAAATATAATTTATCTGCATTTTATAAGATTTGTAAATGTATACCTATGTCGAAGCGTATTTTAAAAATTCAATTGGTTATTACTTCAAAATAATAAGTAACAACAGAAAAGATTAATTTTACCTCTAAACACTATACCTTTAACTCCACAATAACATAACAATACATTAAAAAGGTTCGAAGCTTTTCTTATAAGCCCTAGAAAAATAGGTGTTCCCGAATGGGCACGGGCGGGCAAGAATGGGTATAAGTACAAAAATAAGAAGATTTTCTTAATGAAACATAAACATTTTCTATATCTGTACAAATAGTCACTTTGACACTTTGATTTAATTTTTTAATAATTATTTAATACCCAATACTATAGGTAGAGTGTTTGTCAGATAACTCTGCGCGTGACTGGTGCGTTTTTGGCGCTAGTTACAGTGCATTTTTTTGTTCTTATTTTATAGAAAAGATTAGTATTCGATTTTTACCGCGCGCAGACTTATCTGACGAGCACTCTATTTATATCTTAATTAAACAGAAACATTACTTACTTTATTTTTACTAGCTTTTCAGTAATCTGGTTGGGTATAAGTATGACATAAAAGTCAACTTATAGAAACAAACTTTGATTGATTAGGTTTATTCAATAAAATAAAATTACTAATTACTAATAAATTATAATAATTAAATTGATTTCACTAAGAAATTATTCATGATATTGGTCATTTAAATTCTAAACTATGTGTACTATGTGTGTAAGTGTGTGGCAAAAATAAACGTTTTATCTATCTATCTATCTAAACTAGTATTTCACCAACATAATACTCTTATGTACATACCTATGTATAGACTTACTGGTGGTGCAAGCCGGTGGTGCTATGGGCCCAAAAGGGACATTAGCAGTTTTGATGATTAATGGATTACATTGCAGTAAGTGGTAATGAGCAGGTTCGGCTTTACATATAAAATAAAATTTAAATCTTTGAAAATTCCCATAAGTATCTTTTACTGCTAGTACCTACCTACTACAATGAAAAGTATTAAAAGTAAAGCTTAAGATCCTGGTGAATTTTTCTAGGAATATTCCGTTGATTTGAGATACTTAATTAACTAATTGATGACGTCATAATATATAATTATGAACTTTAAACGAAAAAATTATATTGTTTTTGACTAAGTATGCACCTATAATTGCTTAAATAGTAACAATTAAAATGCCTGATTTGATTCATGTTACAACTTCGTAATTATAATGAACTAGTTAATCCATTATTATTATGAGGTAGGTATATCAATCATGGACATTTAATATTTTTGACGACTAAATTCTTCTCCAATCACATTTAATTAATAAAATATCACTTATGTTATTACTATCAGCGCGTACAATTTAAGAAAAATAAAAAAATATTGAAATTAATTTCTTTAAAAGAATAATAAAGAACTACAAATAGTTACTAGTTCTACGACTTACCGTTTTTTACAGCGTCTTTACATCCAAACTCTATTCTCCCTGATTTCCACAAAAAACCGGCGAGCATTAGTCTTGTACTCTTGTCAGAAATGGTAGGTATATTTTCAGCATCAATTATTTTATTATTATAGCCAATCAATCCATCATCATTACTACTCATCTCATTTTCACTTATTACCTTTAGTCTTACGGTGTTTGGTTGCGGAATTATTACCAGGTATGTATGGCAAAAAAGTAACGAATGAAACTAATCAATTGATTTCAGTAATAAGAAATGTTTCAGGAATAGGGTAAGTAGTTGTGTTTGGGATCTTATTCTAAAGTTACTATCATAATTTCCGTTGAAAATGGAGTTCTATAGAATACAAATATTATTTAATTAAAACCAATTAAATAAATAGTGCAGTTTATAGAAAAATAGGCAGTAAAAATATTCAGCTTTAACTGCATTTTTTATTTATTGTTATTCTAAGTTGTGAAACTGACAACGTCTGTCTAACATAGTGAATAATAGTGACACAAGCTTTTCTGTTCCGGTGACAGCCGTGCGTGACAGAGGAGCCACTTGCAATACGAAATAAGCTGTCAAAATGGACTGTCGTATGAAAAATGTTTTAGTTCCAAAGATAATCACCGGAACAGAAAAGCTTGTCGCACATACACGCTCTTTGCTGTCTAATTTCATAATTTCTTAGTTCAAATGTCATACCCGAATATTTTTTTTCCGTGTTCTGTGGTCATACCTACCTTCATCGAAGTAATAGTAGATTGTTTAGCAAGGGCTGTATGGCACCCATAACAGTCGAGTGTTTTGGCGCACGAACGAAGTGAGGGCGCCGATAGTTCGAGACTGTTATGGGTCCATACACCCGAAGTAAACACTCTACTTTTCATTTCGAATATGAGGATAGTAAAAATAAACAGAAATAATTTAAAAAATATTTTTCCTATGGCCGCGGAATTTTCGAAAGACAAGTTAAGTATAACTTTTTTGTTCATTTTCTCTATTTTAGGGAAGGCAAGGGAAACTAAGTCCATACAGTCTTGTTTGGTGTTTGACCCGTACTCTATGCAATTCCATGAAATGAATAGCCTGATTTTTTATGTTACAAATAACTTATTTGGTTTACTTATTTTAATTTTTAGTTTTTTGCATTCACAATGCAATTTTTTTTATTACTGAAAAATGGAAAATGACGTATTTAGAAAAAATCGACCCGTCTCACAACTAGCTCCGATGGGACTATTTGGTTTAATCTGTTTCTAAAAACGCATTCTTTAAAAAAAATCTATGTTTTAGATATTAAAATAATAATTCTACGATATTAATTATTTTATTTAATAGCAAAACATTGCTGTATAGGCTTCTGTGCCTTTGCCTGCATACTTTTGGTAAATAAATATCCCAAATCTGCACACGTTCCGATTTGGTCTGGGAGCAGACCGAATCGGATCGGAGGTCGGATAGGAACGTGTGTAGAGTCTTATCTCTTTGGACATTTATTTAGCAAAAGTATACGGGCAAAGGTACAGAAGGCTATACAGCCATGTTTTGCTATTGTATAAAATAATATATATCGTAGAGTTATTATTTATATCTAAAACATTGTTTTTTTTTTTTTAAAGAATGCGTTTTTAGAAACAGATTTAACCAAATAAGTTATTTGTAACATAAAAAATCAGGCTATTAATTTTATGGAATTGCATAGAGTACGGGTCAAACACCAAACAAGACTGTATGGATAGGAAAAATGTGATAGTAAAAAACCACGAGCCCCATAAGTAGCTTTCAGGCGGGATTCGAACCCGTGCCTCCGGGAATCCGGCCCGATGCTCTGACCAACTAAGCTACCGAAAGGCTTACACGACTCGATAGTAAAAAACTATCACATTTTTCCTATACTTACAAAATTGCATTGTGAATGCATAAAAATTATATCAAAATCTCAATTTGGCTGTTTCATCTTAATCGATTGTTAAACATTTGTAAAAATGTTTCTTTCGGATGCGAGGGTTTCCTCACATTGATGAAGCAACGCTGGCCTACAGCGTAACAAGTGATAGCAAAATTCGACGAGTCGTGTAAGCCTTTCGGTAGCTTAGTTGGTCAGAGCATCGGGCCGGATTCCCGGAGGCGCGGGTTCGAATCCCGCCTGAAAGCTACTTATGGGGCTCGTGGTTTTTTACTATCACATTTTTCCTATACTTACAAAATTGCATTGTGAATGCATAAAAATTATATCAAAATCTTAATAATCAAGACTGTATGGACTTAGTTTCCCTTACCTTCCATAAAACAGAGAAAATGAACAAAAAAATTATAGTCTTTCGAAATTTCCGCGGCCATAGGAAAAATATTTTTTAGATTATTTCTGTTTATTTTTACTTTCCTCATATTCAAAATGAAAAGTAGAGTGTTTACTTCGGGCGTATGGACCCATAACAGTCTCGAACTATCGGCGCCCTCACTTCGTTCGTGCGCCAAAACTCTCGACTGTTATGGGTGCCATACATCCCTTGCCAAACAATCTACTATAAACGATATATGAACCCAATTTTATTAAGTAAATATTATTTTTCAACTTTTCACAGTAAGAAAACGCATTGCTCGAGCTATGTTTAAATCTAAACCATTCAATGCCGTTTCTATTCAAGGAGCTGTTTCCAGAAGTGAGTTGGTTGTTTGGTGGCTACGGCTTGCTGGAGGCAATTATTGGTTCAAAGACAACACGCATAAACAGCATAAGTGTCGCAGTGGCAGCGTGGCGCGTAAATTAAGCGTTTTTATTGCGCTCCGTACCGCTATTTTTACACTTTAACTATTTTTACCGGCGGCAGTGGGCTCGCACGCGCCGCCCCTTGCCTTTTTATCCCGTCGTAAAGAAGCATGTAGACGGGTAACTTATCTATGGGATTATTATTAGAATAGAGATATGGCCCTCTTGTTTTGACAGTGCCTACTGGTGTATTTCTTCACTCTCGTATATACTTAAACGCGGAGCTCCTGTTAGTATTTGCCGCTAACACAGTCGAAGTGACACGAATTGTGAAGGAATTGGGGATGTGTACAAAAATAGTGAAATTTGCAGTAACGCACATATATAATTTGAAAAAATGGATATTCAAACTCAATTAATAAGCTTTATTAGGTATCTTATTACCTTAGTGGCTAACCGCGTGACAACGTGTTTTTCTTTTTGATGTTAATGTGTGTACAAAACCCTATAAATTATTGCAATTTGTACGTGAAAATCAAAAAGCTCATATTAGTTACTAATGTTTCTAGAGATTTAGAATTTTCACATTACCATATACCAAAAAGAAACTAGGATTCTTGAAATATGTCTCACACACACGAACATTAAGCGCCTCCCTTGAATGACTGGTAGATTTATAGATTACTGCAGTTGTTTGATAATAACTCAGACAAGGACTTATTAAAGACGACACAATGCTCTCTCACAAAGCACGGTGAAAAAGATTGTTAGTTTTTTAAGAGCGTTGCTCCCGTCCCACCTGCTGCTGTCGCGTGCCCCCATCGCTGCTTCGAAAATAATATCTATTGCTAGAGCATCAAAGTTTTTAGTTGCTTGTCAATAAAAAGTGCAAGGAAGTTTTTGGGAAGTTTTTAAGATAAAAAAGTGCTCCCCTGTCCCTGTCTAGCACAGTGTATCATCTCATTCGGCAGGATGTTTAGTCTGTTATCTGGCACACGCCACCTTGCCACCAGCCCTGTTCCACCTCGTGCGATAAATTAGGCAACAATGAGATCTGTGTGGCGACCTGGCGACATTTTCGCAGACAAATAACTAAGTTTGCCAAAGCAGGTGCTTGTTGTTTGTCGTCTTATCTAGAATCAATAGCGTTAATTAAAGCAAATATCCACAAACGCCGGCGATTGTATCGCGTTAACATTATTGATTTATGTATTTTCTGGAAAACAGGAGTAAATTAGAAGAAGGAAAAAATTATGCACCTGCAGGTGGAGTGTTGAGAAAGATACATTTTCATTGCTCATCAAAAATACCGTTTAGATAAGTAGAAAATGTCATTTAAAAAGATCCTTTTCTGAAGATTAGCTAAGTCAACATTGATATTATTGAAACACGTGATTCAAAAGAAATACGGAATTAACAACTTTTGATGGTATAAATGTGAGAAGAAAGTCGTGTAAGTGAGGAAAGACTCATTTATAGCGCAGCCGGCACTCTATCTTCGCCATCGGATGTGAGCTGATCCATTCCAATGATTGATGGACTTCGGCCTTTATCAAGCCTCTTCTTTCAGCAATTATAACTTTACGAGTGTGGAGTGGACTGACGGAGATACCTCTTATGAAACTATGGTTACCTAAGTACTTAGTTAAATGTATATTTTTTCTAATACTTATTGTTGCATATCAATATTTTGCATTTGCAATCTAAATAGGTACTTATGTAATAAAGTGCCTATTTAGTTTGTCCTAAATATTATTTATCTTAGGGCCTGTTTCACAATGTGTAAGTAAGTTCTGCTATTAGCTGTTACTTGACAGATACGCCATACAAAACTGTCAAGTAAACTGGAAAGTATCTTCTAATCGGACATATTGAAACAGGCACTATCAGATAAATCTTATTGATTGCTAACATCGAACACTTATTCAATTGAAAAACAATAGCTACCAATCCAAAGCACATGTACACCACACTAAAATGAGCTCAGGCTTGTAGTGAAAGTGATGGCCGGGACTTTCTTTGTTTTGCGCGAAGGTGGCCACCCCCGCCACCCCCCTCGAAGGGACCAACTCTTTGAAGCCGTGAAACCACAATTAAGCCTTCCCGAGGAGAACTCAAGGACACATCACTTTGCTCCGAAATGAAAGGAATTCGTAAAATTCGCCAACACTTTTACTCTCTTTTCATTGCGCGATGGTTAATAGGCAGACGTGCATTGTTTGTAGCTTATTCAGAACACAAAGGAACCCTTTTACTGCCGACGTAACCGGTTGTAAAACATATACCCTGCGAATCTTAAGCCTTTAATGCCGCCGCCTTCGTGATAACAGCTAATGGGTTTTGCAAGAAAGTGTAACCTTTGTTTAAGTACGTAATGCTGGCAGTTGTTTTTTATTGTAAATCATTGCTATTGTTACTTTTTTCACATACTTACAATGACGTTTTTTGCATACTTAGATTGTTTAACTATAATTTGCAATGAATTAATTGAGCACCATTAACAGTTACTGATCCTCAGAATGTTGTCTCCATCCAGTTTATTCGGCATAGTAAGTTCAATAGTATTTTTATCAGCAAAATTGATTGATACCTTATGACCAGATAGCCGAACCTCACATATATCTCGACAATTTCTGCTTTCCAAGTCGTCCTAAGTAACAAAAATTATGGTTATCATGTAATTTGACAACTTAAAAGCTCTCATCTCTGCATAGTTTATGCAATGTCACTTCTCGCCGTCTGTGTGCGCTTAAATGTTTCAAAATCCACAGAATCCACAACAAATTGTTTGTAATGCTGTTTTCATCAATAGACAGAGTGATTCACGAGGAAGGTTTATGTAAAATACATCTAAGACATTGCACCCGTGCAAAGCCGTGCGGGTCGTTCATATTCATATTTAATAGTAGAGTACATTACAGCCGAGTACGGGAAGCTAGCAATTGCATTGTCGAGGATGTTTAATCATTCGAGGCAGTGCAAATAGCTTCCAGAATAAGGCTTGTATGAAACTTTCCTCATGAAATGCGGGGAAATACAATACAAATTTTTGTTAACATGGAATGTTAACATTTCAGAGTATGAGTGAGAAAAGTATGTTTTTAAATGTGAAGACCTATAATTGGCTGTCTGTTTTTATGTAAGATTTATATAATGCTGTTTGTTTAGCTGTTGGTTTTCGAAAATAAGAAATAAAATAAATACTTAATATACTTACAAAAATAAAATGAATCTAAACTACGTGTGAATACTTTTTTTTTAAACAGTGTCCATCTTACAACCATGCTATCGAAATAAATTACGATAGAAAATGCGACCTTGCTCGCCATCATCGGTACATTATGATACTTTAACAACGGGTTCATATTACAGAATAGCCACTTCTAAAGGGACAGATAAAATAGGTAGTCTAGTTCAAGGGCAAACTGATAACTAGTTATCAAATGTTAATGTCAAAACGTCACGTTAAAAGGGAAAGTAAACAATAGGACCGACCCGGACCAAAGCAGCCGACATGCGTAAGACATTGTGTCCTATTGCGTGGTGGACAATGCGAATATTATGCCAATTCGCAAACTAGAGCAGAACCCTGTTTTATGACGACTGCATTGTCTGCAGGCAGAGCCTTGCCGAACTTTTTGCAGCAGTAGTCACAATAGTAGCCCAAAATAATCGTTAAGGCCATCGTAAAAATACGAGGCCGCTATTAAAGAAACATGAGAAAAAACAAACATTTTGTTTTAATGTTTCATTATTGGAAATTACTTCTTAAAGTTTTTGTTCAGTATCGCCAATAGAAAATTACTAAGAATAGTGAGTAACATTGAGATGTGCACGTAACACGTAATTATTGTTTCTGGGTGCTCCCGCGTCCCGCGGCTCCCATCCCTTCCGTGTGCGCGACAGATGTGTGCTATAACGCCGAAATTACAAAAATTGTGAATATTTCATTCACATAATTGTGCGCTCGGCCGTTACGAATCAATCGAACACAAAGAATTCCAGTTTTAGCCAGTTTTTTTGTACGTATGTGATTTTAATGTAGATTCCGGGTAAACTTTGCACAAAGTCTGGTTTTGCTGTATTATAAAGGAAGGGCGTTTGATCAAGGATCAATAACGCTAACAACAATCTTATGATTGATTACAAACTCGTTTGTATAGATTGACGTGTCTGTGATGGGAACTGCGGTTGTATTAATTATAACGTGCTTTTTAGGATAAACTTGTAAAAACTTAATTAATTTTGAATCGGCAAAAATGTATTGTGTAATTAAATGGTTAATTGTAACTTTTTTATTATACTTTTGTACCCTACGTAACGTTTCCGGTTTTTTACAAAAAATGACAGCTTGCACTGCAGTTCTAATTGTCGCTTCAATTACAAATCACACTTTGAAAGTTCTCATTGGGTTTTTATAGGTAGACAATGATTTGAAAATCCGTTACTTTTCTCTGTATCCGGGGCTCGTGTAATAATCTCTCAGCTTTATTCGTGTATCGTTCCGCAAGATTGCGCAGGTGAGAGCCGGCGACAATCGTTCGGGAATGAAGTATAAAATATCGCCTCCAAAGGATTCGCATTGAATATTTATCCCTACGGCGCGCCCTGTCCGAGCGCCCTTTGTTCTCGACGGCCGTTTAAACTTTTGATTCTGCAACTGGCAACAGTCAACTGGACCCTCTGAATCGACTAAAATGCCCGACACTGTAACACGGAATTGGGAAATCAGTCCCTATAGCTACTAAAAATAAGGATGGTTTCGTAAAGTGCCTGTGCTGACAGTTACGTCTTTCGGCGGATGGCAGGTGGCTATTCTATGCTTGCGTCACGGGCTCTCCCCTTCCGGGTGTGATGAATAATTCCCTTTTTCTCCGGGAATTGTCCTTGCGAACTATCCCGGCGACTCGATACGCAACGCCGGCCGCTCCGCATAAATGTGAATTATATCCTACACTATCCCACTTACACAACTCCTCTTTTTATTTCAACGCTAAAGCTGGATTTATGTTTTACCCCGAGTGAACATTACGACCGATTACATGGCTCCGTGTCTACATACAAAGCCCTTGTTATTATAATACATGTAGTTACTGTTACCAAACATATATCTGCGGTAAAGTGATTTACTGGAGGTTATATGACTGATATAACATTTTTAAATTTTGTGAACAATTAATTTAGAATGATAAATCTGTTCATTGTTTGGGAAACGATTTCATCGTTAAGATTTATATTTTGATTCCTGTTTGGAACCTCAGATAATTTCTTATTTAATGCACGTAAATGTTCTTCATTATTATTACTTACCTACCTTCTATGTCGAAAGAAAATCGGCAAATTAAAATCAAAGTACCTAACTCTGGTGGTTTCGTTCTTTGACATACGCATACGTTGCAGCGATTCTTTGCTTTTCCCTTTTATTGTCCAAATGTCCAGAAAGGATTAATGAGATATCGTATTGTGGGCGCGCCAGCCTAGCGGGTCCACGCGGCGGGCGCGGGCAGCGATCACTCCTTTCATGCCCATTCATAACGTCTTTCAAGTCTCGCGGTCTTTGTGTCACTCCTTCCTCGAGCTGACACCCATTCACGACTCGTCTTGTCCGCTGTCAAACTTGCACAAATTCAAAAATAACATCGCCATACATTTTTTGTGTTGCCCTATGCAAACGTTAGATAAGTTTAGCGCGATGGACTCTTTGTTTGATGCAAACAAGGGCCCGTCCTGTCGCTTATCTGCACGCATTGATCGTCAATGCAATCGAATAGATAACCAAAGGACGCTTAAGACCCTTTTTCTTGGATAGCTGACATCTTCCGCAGATTTGACTTTCGACCGTTGGACACACCTCGAAGGATATCTGAAGATAGTAAAAAGACTTGAATTTTATTGATAGTATTGTAATTACTTTGTACAATTCCATATTTATATAGGTAGGACATTCATAGGACATTCATCTATGACATAACCGCCAATACTTTTAGAATTCAGAAATCAATGTTTTTGTTTTTATGAAGGAACCCAGTTTAAAAAAATGCCAATGTCAATTAATCACACTTAAGAAATCTAAATCTGGAAAATAAAGTATTTAGAAAAAATCGACCCGTCTCACAACCAGCTCCGATGGGACTCGAACCCACGACCTTTCGCTATCCGGACGGGTCGATTTTTTCTAAATACTTTATTTTCCATTTTTCTATGATAAAAATTGCATTGTGAATGCAAAAAAGTAAAAATTTAAATAAATCTAAATCTGTTCTAAAAACCTAACAAATTCATCTCTATGCTGGAAATCTTCTAAAGGTTACATTAATATCCTTAATCTTTTAATCAATCCGATCTCTATTCGTATACATTTTGAGAATCTAAATTGATAATAAATGATGAAGATTTTTACACTGGTAAAGTAGGCATTATATTGAAAAGAAATTGCATTGCCATCTAAAGTAATGAAAGCATACGTTATTTATTATTTGTTGCGGCGAAGACGCCAAAAATACAATGCCAGGCTGCTTGACATCTAATCGCAATTTTCCAAAACACAATATGCACTCGTGCCGCCGCGAGCGACCGACTCCATTGTGACGCAACGAAATGCATAATTTGCTGAGCACATGCCATTTTTTACTTAAAAAATGCTAGTAAAAAGTGACCTAGAGAGCGATTATTTAACGGGAGCCTGTCAGATCATCTATTGAATATTTTTTGACCCGTGGACAACAAAGCGCGAGACATCCAGGTGTGTCCTCGCATAAAACATGCACAAAGATTGCAACGGCCATTCTATGTAATATGATTTAGCTAAGTAATATTTTTTAAGAAGTATCCACGCGATCAGGGTACGAAGGTCGGTAGGTTAATATGTCGATGAAATAACAAAAAGACAGCAGAGAGCGCAAATAGTTCTAAAAAAATAGTATTTTTACTATTGAGTAAGTATTACGTCTATTTTTTAAACGCTCGGAATCAATCTACGCCCTGCGGCGCTAAAGCTTAGTTCACATTGGCAGCAATCCATACTTATATTATAAATGTGAAAGTGTGTTTGTTCGTTTGTTTGTTTTTTAGTCTTTCACAACGGATCGACTTGATTTTTGGTATGTGGATACTTTGGGAGCTGGATATTCTGTATTAAGGAAAAACATCACATTGCCGCGGGATAACGTCTTGTACTCCACGTGGGCGAAGCCGCGAGCGGAAGGCTTTTTCTTCATCATGGGAGACAATAATTCTACATTATGTTTTGCAGCTTCATTCTTTGCGATTTAGGTATAACATAGTGTAGTGTAGTGGCGTCATCTACACTACACTATGTTATACCTAAATCGCGTCGAAAGAAGCTGCTCACATAATTACGATCGAACTTCACTTGTTAAGTTCGTTTGATCTTCAATTCTACTTGTTATTTCCTAGTAAAAGTTTTGTTTAATTTAATTTTTTTAGGTTATTAATGTGATTTAATTCAGTAATCAGAAGATACCTTTTGAAATGTTTTTTTTAATTCTGATTCACTTATTAGATACAATTTTAAAGATTTAGTTTTTCTTAAGATGAATGCGTCTATTATTACCTATTAGATCTTCGAAAACTTTTTGGACGGAAGCACTGAATTTGGTTATTTACTTTGCTTGGAGAAGACTTTAATTTTATTTTGCATGATAAAAAGTAAACTCAAAAAGGATAGAGATACTGTGAACATAGTACTAAGGGGCTGAGAAAAATCCTTTTCGCCTTGTGACGTGAGAAGCCGGTCCGCCGACCTCGGCGCTCCTGCCGCTGACAACACCTTTGACGCAACGCCGCGTAACGCGCGCGTACCCTCCGCTGATCGACGCCCGATTTATACACAAATCACTACACAATCGGCTGGCCAAGACGGCTCCATTTACGACTTTCGGCCCTTTCGAGATCCCAAAAGGTTTCAGATCTTGACGACTTGAACCAACAACGTCGGGAAAATAGATTTAAAGCTCACTGGGTTATATTAAATTTCGCCAGTGTAGATGGTTATACAACTACTTGAATTCAATAGCTCTACAGTTTACTTTAAAAAAATCACAAAATTTGAATTGTATGATTTTATTTCCAGGCTAATAATCGAAAAATTTAATTCTTACTAACTTTGGTCAAACTGTAGGTAGAGCATTTCTATTAAAGTAAACTAGACATTATAATATTCTTCTGAAAATAATTAATTATTAAAAACGTTTTCCTACTGACACTGCTCGTTGAATGAACAATCACATCGTTGTATAAAATAAACAAGATAATCCAAAAAAAATATTTAAAATCCACGATTTTCCATCCTGTAGATAAGCGATCCAAATCGATTGCCCAATACCACTGGTGTTCAACAAATACAACGCGCAAAAACACCTCAAAAGGCAGTAAAAAATGTTTATCGGATTACCGAAATATCATTTGACAGACCAGCTGCGGACTGCCCGCGACCGGCTATCTTTTTTTACATATTTTGCAACAATCTATTGCGAATTGCGCCATTCAACAGCCACTATGCACTTCCGATTTGTAAAGTCCAATTTGTAGTCAATTCGGACGTGTCTAATGCGAAATTCATTAATCTTGGATTGGCCCCGAAGATCCCACCAACACTGGCCATGGTCAGTTATTGACAGGAAATTGATTATGTATTTTTTTCTAATGATACATCTGTATTACTTTTGAGGTTGTATTTTCGCTTTCAACAGTCGAAGAAATTCGATGTGGTCGCTTCTTTTTACACAGTCATTTTTATTTAGGTAGAGATTGATTAAGTTTCCATGGGAAAAACTGTCCTGACATGCCTGACGGATAAGTCTAGGTATCTATACTTCTCAGTATACACCCATAACTTTTTCTGCTTTTTCATAACTCGAAGACAAATTATACATAATAAGTTAATATTTTAATACCAGTTATAAATACCTAATCCTATATTAAAGAATCTTGCAAAATATGGTACCTATGTCTATTTAAAATAACTCTCAATGGATAAAAAAAAATCGACAAAATTTTACAAAACTGTGACAGGCCTTGATTAGGATTGACGTCCCAAATCTTTTGAGGACATTAATGGCCGCGTATCCTGCCCCGAGTGACACTAAACCGAAACTTATAGAAAACATTGATTGTCAAAAAGAGCATTTAATACAGATTTGCCATTGTGTGGGCGTGCGTCACTCAAAATGATATCAATGGGCAAATTTTTGTCAAAAAGAACATTATGGGATTTTGCTGCAGAAATAAATTCTAATTCTGATAAAAACGAGGTGCGATAAAAAAGCATTATGGAAGTTCTAATTAGTTATCGAGTTAAATCCTATGTTAAACAAAACACTGTCTTTGGTGAATTAGTCTGTCTTCTGGTGTTACAATGTGTCATTTTAATCTTTTCTCAGTTTGATATTTGTTTTAAATTACAGAAAAAAGAATTGTTGACTACTAGCTTAGCTAACCCGTAGCAAAGAATAATACACTACCCGTAGTTGAAATATCTCATGTCGGAGAAACTTTGAAAAATGTCTAGGATAGGAATAAGGCCCGAAATCTATCAAATATATTATTGAAAAATGGAAAAAGAAGTATTTAGAAAAAATCGACCCGTCTCACAATCACAACCATTTCCATTTTTCAATAATAAAAATTGCATTGTGAATGCAAAAAACTAAAAATTAAAAATAACTATCAAATCTAACCAGCTCTTGAGCCATCTCCTCTCTGCTTTGCAAATCTCTCTAACCATGGGGAATGCCCATGGTAATTCTAACTTTGGCTTTGAAAGACATGGTTAAACTTTCACTCAAGGTATACGTATGTTTTTAGTACCTAAGTATTATTTCTACCAGTCGAGATAGGAGTGTCCTGTGTAAATATTTTACATTCATTGTCTTTTATGTTAGGGTGGAATTTTTTTTATAAGTAAAAAATCTGCACAGATATTATATTTCTAATAATAATAAAAAAGTGCCCTCTAGAGTTAAACCCAATTGAGACCAAGATGGCAGTGGCCAGCAGCAGCGGCGGCGCGGCGAACACATCAATGATTTTTTTTTCTTTTAATCTTTACTTACAAACTTAAAAGACCAGTACCTACCTATCGCTTGCGGCGCCTTTTTCGATTTTCCAAGCGACACTGGTCTTTTCAGTTTGTAGATAAAGTTTAAAATTATTTCACACTGAAAGCGCCGCTGCCATTTAGGTTTGAAAAATCCCTAAGTGGCTTTGCTTTTGGGTTTTTAACGTGATAACGTCTTATAAATCAATGAACGCCGGCTGCACGCACGAAAAAGTGTCACGTTCCGCTTGCAAGCGAGAGCGCGGAACAAGCGATAGAGAGGCACGATCGGTCTAAGCGTTAGGCTTGTGACGTATCGTAGAGACATCGGCATATTGTTACCACGTAAAATTATGGTCCGTGTTTCCAGACAACCAATTTTTAAGGATTATAAATTCCTAGCCTTCCGCCCGTGGCTTCGCCCACGTGGGCTACTAGACGTTATCCCGTGGGAATGTGATATTTTTCCCGCATAAAAAGTAGCGTACTATGTCACTCCAGCTCCCAAACTATCCCTATACCAAAAAGCAGGTCGATCCGTTGCTCCATTTTGACGTGAAAGACGGACAAACAAACAAATAAACAAACATACTTTCACATAGAAAAATGGAAAATAAAGTATTTAGAAAAAATCGACCCGTCTCACAACCAGCTCCGATGGGACTCGAACCCACGACCTTTCGCTTTCCGGGCGACTGCTCTAACCACTGAGCTACGGAGTCGTTACGAGAAGCGTCGAATTTATCAAATACTTCTTACACGCTGTATAGCCAGCGTTAATTTCATCAATGTGAGGATATTACTACCCCCACACGCGAAAGAAATACCTTTCCAGATATTTGACAATCGCTAAAGAAGAAATTACTATGGCAAGTTATTTAAATTTTTACTTTTTTGCATTCACAATGCAATTTTTATCATAGAAAAATGGAAAATAAAGTATTTAGAAAAAATCGACCCGTCTCACAAACAGCTCCGATGGGACTCGAACCCACGACCTTTCGCTTTCCGGGCGACTGCTCTAACCACTGAGCTACGGAGTCGTTACGAGAAGCGTCGAATTTATCAAATACTTCTTACACGCTGTATAGCCAGCGTTAATTTCATCAATGTGAGGATATTACTACCCCCACACGCGAAAGAAATACCTTTCCAGATATTTGAGAATCGCTAAAGAAGAAATTACTATGGCAAGTTATTTAAATTTTTACTTTTTTGCATTCACAATGCAATTTTTATCATAGAAAAATGGAAAATAAAGTATTTAGAAAAAATCGACCCGTCTCACAACCAGCTCCGATGGGACTCGAACCCACGACCTTTCGCTTTCCGGGCGACTGCTCTAACCACTGAGCTACGGAGTCGTTACGAGAAGCGTCGAATTTATCAAATACTTCTTACACGCTGTATAGCCAGCGTTAATTTCATCAATGTGAGGATATTACTACCCCCACACGCGAAAGAAATACCTTTCCAGATATTTGACAATCGCTAAAGAAGAAATTACTATGGCAAGTTATTTAAATTTTTACTTTTTTGCATTCACAATGCAATTTTTATCATAGAAAAATGGAAAATAAAGTATTTAGAAAAATTCGACCCGTCTCACAACCAGCTCCGATGGGACTCGAACCCACGTACTTTCGCTTTCCGGGCGACTGCTCTGCGGAACTTTCAAAGAAATATTAATAAATGTATTAATGTATACATGTACATTAATATTTGGCTGTAGTGTAGACCGTAGAATGCAATAATATTACATACTTATAGCCATTAGATAGGTACAAGGTTAATTTATGTTAAAAATGTTTATATAAAAAATCCTCAAAATATGATAACCAATAACGTGTTTTGTAAAGTTCCAAAATGTTTGCAAGCATAATGCAAACAAAATTCGTTAGTATAGAATCTGTAGCCCTTTAACTATTATTTAAAAGTATATTGTTAATTGTACAATCATTGTAATACTTGAGAAACTTTTTGTAGTGGGTCAACATTGAAGTATGATTGCAACATATTACACAAACAAGATGTTTGCATTATCGCGCATTTACAGAAAATTGGAACACACGCGTAGCATTCTCAGCAATCTAGAATAAGATCGCTTACTAAGATAATGTATCTTTAATTGTACTCAATATTATTATCTCAATATACATCTTGACACCGAACAAGTCACATCTCTTTTATTACCTTAGCCTCGGTAAAGCGTCATACCTCTTCATGGCGACCCTTTGCCAACCGAACTTATAAATTTTTGCGGGAAAATCATTACTACATGGAGCAGCAAAGCAAAATTTTCAACACCATACTAGCAGCAGTCTTCGTTGCGGTGCTATTTGGCTCTACACTTCTGTTCATCGCATTACTTGGGAAGACAAAACAATAATATGGGAGCACCACAAAGTAAAGAAGAAGTTATCATCGCACAAACCGCCAGCGGCGACGCCCAAGCAACGCAGAAAACTTCAAGCCAGCTCACTACAACAGAAATTTTACTATCCGTCATACTGCTTCTCATCGTTATACTCATCATTTACGCCTGCATCCGGAAAATTTGGGACCGAATTGTCAACCGACTCCGTAGAGAATTCAACAGCGCAGTTCTAAGAAACACAATATCTTCCGTGGAACTGGCAACGACGTCGACTCAACCATCAACGTAGACCAGGAGGTGTCCAGGGTAGAAACCCGGCCCATTGTACGAGGGGCAAGGGAAATCCCAGCCCGATCTTCAGTTAGCTGTTTCAAGCGGTCCAGGAACCCATCTTAGAAGTCTGAAGATCCTACACACTCAAGGAGCATGAGAAAACCCCCAGCCCGCAGCCCCAGCCCCCACACGCCACGCCGGTCACCACATACCTACTCATCGTGCAGAGACGTAATTATTTTATTCGCGCGCTATAATGCCACCGTAAGTCGTAAGTTATTTTATACCTAAACGTTTTAAATAATATGTAGGATTACATTTTTTTTCTTATTAGATAATGTCATTTATTATTTCCGATTTAAATGAATTGCATAAGAAACTATTGTATATTAAAGATAATTTAGTAAAACTAGGACCAGATAGACGTCAAAAAGAGTTAGGTTTTACGAAATTTAATGAAGCGAAACTTGAATACGCGAAATTAGAGTATATTTTAGCTCAAGTACATAATTTAGTTGAAAAATCGGAGGTATCAACTAAAGATATAACTTTAATTAATAAAATAGCAAATGACATTCAGATCATTTATGACAAAATTATTTCTTTAGAGACTTTAAGTGTTAGTAGTATTTCAAAAATGGCAGAAAAAGATAAATTTGACTTGAAGACAGCCATTGCACTTTTACCAACGATGACAGGTCAAGAACACGTCACTAAATCTCTAATTGATGGTATACAATTATATAGTTCAATGATCAGCGATGCTACTCATGGGTTACTTATTGATTTTGTGATTAAAACTAGGCTCTCTCCTAGCGCAAAATTACGTTTAAAAAGTAGTTATCCAACTATTAAAGATTTAATTAGAGATATGAATACGCATTTGATTCAGAAAAAATCTGCTGTTGCTATCCAACACAAATTACAAAACTGTCGTCAAGGTCATAGGTCGATCGAGTCATTCGGCTCGGAACTAGAACAACTTTTTGTGAATTTAACCATAGCACAAGCGGATGACGACGCTACTAAGTTTGAAGTATTGCGTCCCATTAATGAAAAGGTTGCAATCAAGCGCTTTTCAGATGGATTAGTGAATCAAAAGCTTAGTACTATCATAGCATCACGTCACTTTGATTCTTTACCAGAGGCTATAAGAACTGCCCTAGACGAGCAGTCAATGTCTACCAGACACGAGGAAGTTATGAACATTAAAAAGTTTCATACTCGTAATTTCTCACGCACACCTACTAATTATCCGCGTCAGCCAAGTAGTTATTCTAATAAATATAGTTACTATAATAGATTTAGCGCAAACAATAGGTACGCTGCCGGAAACACGAGACCACAACAAGGTAAGTACATGTCGCGAGACTCCCGCGCCGCGCAAGGAACACAATCACGTTCACGTGACCGCGGTCGGCCGAGCCCGCGCCCGCCGCGCTCAGCTGTGCCTTTTCAACGTGTGCAGTACGCTAGCCACGAGCAATCGACCAATAGTGAGTCACAAGCGCGTTCTGAGCCCCAGAACGATAATAATTTAGATTTTTTTCGTTCCTACTGAAAATTATGTTTTAAACTACAATAATAGTAGTACCGTAACTTTTAACGTAAGTAATAGCAATATCGATCTTTTAGTCGATAGCGGAGCAAGCCTTTGTGTTTTAAAATACGAATGGTTATGCGATTATCCGAAGTTATTGAATTTAATTACATTTGAGAAGTTAGTTATAAAAGGTGTTAGCGGTAAACTAGTATCTGAAGGATATATTTACTTAGATTTGTCTTATAATGGGTTAGTTTTTAGAGAAAAAATGTATGTGTTTAAAAATATGTCTTGTTCTGCAAATGGTATTTTAGGTGATAATTTTTTGAAACGCTATCAAGCTATAATTAACTATAAAGAAAATACTTTGCTTTTAACTAAAGATAGTAATTATGTGTCTATACCTATATTGAGTCACTATAGACATTTGATACCGCCACGATGTGAGGTAATAAAATATATACCTACATCGTTAGGCGACGATTGTGTTTGTTTATCTAAAGAGATACAGAAAGGAGTTTTTATAGGAAGTATAATAGCGAAACCTTGTAATGGTCGCATGCCAGTAAGGATATTAAACACCACTGAGAAAGAAGTTGATCTAGATCTTACCGATTTAGAGACTTTTTCATTGAATGATTTTGAAGTCTGTAATTTTGAAAAAGAGGAGGTTTCTGTCGATCGTGTAAAAACATTATTAGGATTATTAAATTTACCTGAACTGAATTTAGAAGAAAAACGAAGTATTGAGAGTATTTGCGCTAAGTACGCAGATGTTTTTCATCTGCCAGGCGACAAACTCTCTTGTACAAACCTAATGACCCATAATATAACTTTAAAACCTAATGTCTCGCCAGTTTATGTCAAGCCACATAGATTACCGTTCGCACTAAGGAAGGAAGTTCAGAAACAGATAGATATTATGCTCGAAAATGATATTATAGAAGAGGCTACGTCAGAGTGGTCTAGTCCCGTCTTGCTTGTACCGAAAAAAACAGATAGGTCAAACGAGAAACAATGGCGATTAGTTATAGATTACAGGCAGTTAAATAATCGTATTGAGGACGACAAATTCCCTTTGCCTAATATAACTGATATCTTAGATTCGCTTGCAAATAACATTTATTTTTCAAAATTAGACCTTTCGCAAAGCTATTATCAGTTATCTTTAAGCGAAGATTCACGAAAGTACACAGCTTTCACTGCTGGTGATAAAATTTTTCAGATGAAACGCTGTCCCATGGGTCTCCGGACATCTGCGAGTGTATTTTCACGTCTTATGACTATTGCAATGTCAGGCTTAAATTATAAAAAGGCTTTTATTTATTTAGATGATTGCGTAATTTTCGGGAAATCTATAGAAAACCACAATAAAAACTTAATTAGTATACTAGAGAGATTTAGAAAAGTTAACTTAAAATTAAATCCTATGAAGTGTGAATTTTTGCGAAACGAAATAATATATCTAGGACACAAAATAACTTCTGATGGAATTTTACCAGATGAAAGTAAAATTGCAACCATGCAAAACTATCCAGTGCCGATGAACTGCGACGATGTCAATCGTTTTGTCGCGTTTGCAAATTACTACAGACGATTCATACCGAACTTTGCAAACATTGTTTATCCTTTAAATCAATTAAGAAAAAAGAATGTACAGTTTCTATGGTCATCAGAGTGTCAAACGGCATTTGAAAAATTAAAATCAGCATTAATTCAACCCCCTATTTTATCTTATCCAGATTTTTCAGAAAGTAACATCTTTCGGCTACAAACAGATGCTTGTAAGACAGGTTTAGGATCTGTTTTATCTAACATGAACGGTCAAGTAGTCGCGTATGCGAGTAGAAACCTGAAACCCGCCGAGACGAGATATCCCATCATAGAATTAGAACTTTTAGCAATTGTTTGGTCTGTGAGACATTTTCGCCCTTATTTATATGGACGTAAATTTAAAATTATAACAGACCACAAACCGTTAATTTATTTATTTAACTTGAAAGACCCAACAAGCAGACTTACTAAATTCCGATTATTCCTAGAGGAGTATGATTTTGAAATAGAGTATGTTCCAGGACGAAACAATGCAGCTGCAGACGCATTGAGTCGCATACCTATTACATCTTCTACTTTAAAATCATTACATCAAAACACAGTATCAGTTTTAACTAGAGCACAAAGTAAAAAATTAAAAACCCCCACTGATTCTTCTTCAGAGAGCTCCACCAGCACTAGGCCTGATCAACCTATTGCGGTAGAACTTCTCAAGAAACCCGATGACGTAACTGAATTAAGTTTTAATCAATTAAAGTTTGACAATTATTCAAAGTCTAAAGATAGCATTATTTCTAATGCAAGTTGTTACGTTTACGTACCTTCGCAATCAGCGATATATCTGAGTACCCGATCGTCATCTACCCCAGAGGTGTTAGCGAGGGACTTAGAGTCATTATGTCAAAAAATAGGCATACATGAGGTACTTATTATTAAAGAAAAATGTAACGAGAGTAAAATCAAAAGTCTTGTACAAGCAACAAAAAGAATTAACTCTGTTACCCCGCGCTTTCTCATAACAAAAAATATATTAAGAATATATGATAGTGAACAAAAAAGAGTAATACTAAATGATTTCCATCTATTACCTACCAGCGGACACGCAGGAGTTAATAGAATGATGAACAACATTAAGCAATATTATTTTTGGCCAGGTTTGAGTAATGATGTAAAACTTTTTGTTAAAAATTGCCATCAATGTCAATATCATAAGCATAGTAATAAACATATTAAGCAGCCCTTAACCATAACATCAACAGCCCACTCATCATTCGAAAGAATTAGTTTGGATATAATGGGTCCACTCGATGTTGATGACTATAATAATAAATATGTATTGACATTACAATGCGATTTAACCAAATTCGTTGAAGCGTATCCATTACCTAGTAAAGACTCGGTCACAGTTGCTCAATCTTTTACCAATAATTTCATTTTACGTTATGGTATTCCTAGAGAAATATTGACTGACCAGGGAACCGAATTCATGTCATCAGTGATGTCCGAAACATGTTCTCTATTACATATTAAAAAATTAAATTCTACGGCGTACCATCACGAAACTGTAGGCGCTTTAGAAAATACTCATAAAACCCTAGGAGCTTTTCTGAGAATCCAGTGTAATAATTATAAACATAACTGGAGCACCTGGATTCCATATTGGTGTTTTTCTTTTAATACCACAGTGCATAGTGAAACTAAATATACGCCTTTCGAATTAGTTTTTGGAAAAATTTGTAACCTTCCAAATAATTTACAATCAGAAATCGACCCCTTATATAACTATGACAGTTATCCCCGAGAACTTAAGTATCGTTTACAACAAGCGCAATCCGACGCACGACGTAACTTGATACAATCTAAAGAGAAAAGAAAATTATTGTATGATAAAACTAGCAATAATGTTACCTATCAGTTAGGCGATTTGTTATTATTAAAGAACCAAGTAGGAAATAAATTAGATAGTATTTACAATGGCCCTTATAAAGTTTTAAGAGATATGACGTCTAATGTAGAAATTTTAAAAGAAAATAAAGCTATAATTGTGCATAAGAATAATACCAAACCATTCAATAAATAACTATTTTATTTGATACGTAATTATAAGTATAGGTACTTAATTACATACCATGTTACTTAACACTTTGTTATTGTTATGATTAAGTGTAAAATGTGAAGCTTCCGTTTTAATTCAATACCATTTCAATTCGATACCATTTTAATTAGATACAATTTTAATTAGGTATATTGTTTATATTGTAAAACGTTTTTGTATTAGTACGATTTAATAAATGAAATAGTTTTAACTTTGCTATGTTGATAATGTTTAAATTTTGTTTACTTATTTTACTTAAGTAATTAAATTTTGGTTAAGTTCGTTAAAGTCAATGTTACGAGTCTGTTCCTTTTTGCAGGGAGGGGATGATCCTTCCACTTTTTCAGGGGAGATGAAGTATGATTGCAACATATTACACAAACAAGATGTTTGCATTATCGCGCATTTACAGAAAATTGGAACACACGCGTAGCATTCTCAGCAATCTAGAATAAGATCGCTTACTAAGATAATGTATCTTTAATTGTACTCAATATTATTATCTCAATATACATCTTGACACCGAACAAGTCACATCTCTTTTATTACCTTAGCCTCGGTAAAGCGTCATACCTCTTCAACATAATGCAAAAGAATATTATATTTCGCGCAAGAAAATATCCCATTTCCGCATCTTCCCACAACAATGGGTGCGCCCTGGAACTATTCAAATATAGGCGTTGGTATAACCAAATATTTTTTGCACGTACAACGAATTAATGGATAACCAAAACCAATGTAAAGTAAAAAACAGGCTTATTAAATGTTGGTTTCGTGTAATAACACGTCGGTAGTTTTTTCTTTGTTTCCAAGAGCCACCTCGAGATATCCGGTTACGGCCGTTAAATATTTTGCCTCCGATGAAAGGGAAACTTCGTAGTTTTTACGTCTGGAATCAGTTTTTGCTCTCCCAATGCGGAAGTCGTGCACGTTTATGCAAAAGCTGGAACACAGGAATCGATTTCGCTTTTATTATGGCAACCGCGAATTTGCCATAACATACAATTACACACATTTCGATTCATAGCAACGTTCGCAATAAAATTGCCGTTCCATTGTTAATTTTACCAAAAGCTGTGATTTACGTATTTTCAGTTGTTCATTGAAGGTATTAACTGAAATATCTACATTTTGGCGTAGTCAAAGAATTTTTCCAAAGGAACATTTATCAAGCCCACAAAGAGAGTGAAACCTCTCTCAAAAGAGGCCTGCTCCGGACAGATTTAATTTGTTGCGAAGGCCTTTATAATTGGAACATAAAGATTGCGAGTAATTAATTTTCGCAGCGAGTCAGAAGCAAAGAGCCGCGCATTGAGCGGCGGACTCCAGCGAGCCTAATTAATATTAATGACTCCGGGAGAGGCGCGCCCGGCGCCCGGCGCCCGCTGCCCACCTCGCCGCTTCCTTTATCTGCACCTACCTACGTTAATTCCTCGCTGATTCTGTTACACATGTTATTATAGTGGCGCTAATGCTGCGTCCGTACGTCATCGGCGATATGTATGTGTAGTACGTAGGTGTCGAGGCTGATGGATGTGCGGGCGCGGGGGGGCGCGGGCGGGGCGGTGGGAGGTGTCTCTGGTGACCGATGAGACGTCGCTAAAAGCCGGACGGAAGCCGCGGACACCCGACTCCGGTTACAGCAACCGTGGGATCCGCTGCAAACATCTCTAGGGCTGACACCGACACCTCTAATCTAGAAGTAGACATCATGCAATGTTACTACAACTAAGTATCTCTTAGCCACTCCACTAGGGGACTACGTTTGAAGTAAATGATTTTCCTTCAACAAAAACAAAACTCTTTCGATCTTAACAAATTGGCTTAAAATCTAGGTTTTCCTTTATTTTATTACGTTTTCCTTTTTATGACGATTAAATTGAAACATATGTATCTATTTAAATAATTCATTTACGTAGATACTTACCTATTTTTTTTTTGATACCTTGTTTAGAATAAACTAATTATTTATCATTATTTTTTAATATTTCTTAATAACTATATTTTATTTATTGCGACGTTAGCAAATAAATAACTAGGTATAATAAATTTGGGCTATGGTATTTTTGTAATGGTATTTTTATGATGGTTTAAGGTTTTATACGCAAGTCGGTGGCAGCCCTGATATTATTGCACAAGCAGAGTGCGATGTTGGCCACGTCTTCCTGCCTCCCATATGTGCCTCGTCGGTATCTCCGCGATCATATACAAAAACTAACCACACTTTGTTTTTCGTACACTCGCGATCTCAGCTACCTGCTGGTCAAATTTATCTAGGGAACCTAGCTGTTCTTCGTTATGTAGCTAATATATGACATGACATACCTACATGAAGAGCTTAGGCCTACTTTGAATAGCATAAATACACATAACTTTACATTTTCGCCTCAGCATTCGTCGTTTCTGTGTACCATTTAACCCTAAAAATGTTTACTTAATACTTACATCAAACTCAAATATTACTTTAAAGCTTATTGATACCTGTACTAAATATGTACTTACCTACTTATTGTAAGAAATAAATGCAAAATTAACCCATATTCTGATTATCCTGCGCGAATTTGAACCTTAAGCTAAAGTGATGTGATAGGTGACACAATATTCATAATAATATAATTTATATTAGCCAAAGAACGAAAAGAAAGAAAGAAACTCTCTTTCTTTTCTTTCTGATGCTGGGGCTTCACCTGCGTGACGCGTAACGGCGTTAATAACGGCATGCGCGTTTTAGCGCGCTAATTGTATCAAATTAGTGCGGTAAGACCCGGCTACATCTGCGTATTATATCAAATAGCGCGCTAATTAATGGCATTAGACGCAGGTAAAGCTCGGGCATGATATCAACCCGGAAAAACACTCCTGATGTTTAGGAAAAATGTGATAGTAAAAAACCACGAGCCCTATAAGTAGCTTTCAGTTATAAATATTATTCTGTGCTTTCAGGCAGGACTGGCTTTACTTATGGCGCTACTGGGAAAAATATGGACTTTTTGATTTAAAACTATAGGACGGTTACAGTTGTTACAAATTTGGTAATAAGATATATATTTCTTCATACCTTTATCTAGAATCGTATAGTTTCAAAAACACGATTTTATGATTTTGTCTCGACACTTTTTATTTTCGAAAAGACCTCTAAAAATACGAAAAGTGAAGATTATTCTTAAATGGGGTTACTTACACTATTGGAAATTGGTTTAATTAGTGGACACCAATAATATTGAGGATCGTATAGAAGCATTTTTTTAAAATCGCTGTAGTTTTTTAATACGAAGTGATTTTGTGTTTTTTTTTGCCTAATCTGCAAAATCGGTCTCGCTCCCGCGCGCGTCGTTTTCTCATTGCTATCTATTGCTATATATATTGCTATTTTTCCGAATATCGCCTTATAGGGCTCATGGTTTTTTACTATCACATTTTTCCTATACTTACAAAATTGCATTGTGAATGCATAAAAATAATATAAAAACTCCTGGTGTTGTTTTAGGTATAATAATAAAACTTCTTATCCTATATCTCCGATCTTATGTTAAATTTATTGAACAACCGTACCTAGCTTCTAGAAAATCTCAGATGATTTTATATTAGTAGCTAAGAATGATGTTTATTGGTAGTAGTTGATAAATAATGTAGAAGTCATATATTCGGTAGTTCAATTTTTGCACTGTTCAGCAGTGCAGTTTAGCAGTTTTTTATTCTGAAGTGTTACAAATATTTGTAACACTTCAGAATAAAAAACTGCTGAACAGTGCAAAATTCTCCATTCTGAGTATGTTTACGAAAAAAATCCTTTCGGCATAGATCTTCAAATACATGTAATGTAACCATTCCGGCGGCTTGCTTTCTACAAAGAGCGAAGCAAATGTAGGTAAGAAGGTTATAATCGAGGCTAAAGTGGGTTAAGCAAAAAGCGGCATATGTTTTATTGAAAAAAATCCTTTGAACGGCATAATCTGCACGTGTGCGCGGCGAAAGTGTTGCCGAGCCGAGATCTTTGCCAGACGCGCTGTCTTGTGGAGTAGGTAGATCCTAAATAAGCTATCATTAGGTATACTTACTGACTATGAAGTTTTTTAGAATATTATAAATTGCGTTGGTTTTGTTCGACTTAAATCAAGTTTTGCATTGTTTTTGACAATCGAAGGCATCAGAACCATTTTAATGTTTTACAGAATTTTGTTTATAGGAGATATGATACCTATAAGTAAAATACCTAACCCATGAAAAAAATCTTTCCGTGTTCTGTGGTAATAACTTTTAAAACCAATAAGTACATTTTAACACGTTGAATGCCGCGTTGGTCACCGGTGACCGGAGTTTAAAAAATTGTTTATAATTATTTGTTAGTTAGTATGATTTGAAAAGTAACTCAAGACGATCACTTTGATTAGGTACTTTGTGACAAAAAATGTACGTACCTACTTTGTACTACGACCAGACTACGACACGCTTGTTCAAACTCTACCTCTCAAACTGCCCAAGTACTGATACATTGACCAAGCATTAATTATTGGGAAGCGTGTACTACAAGCAATATACAAACAAACTCCATGAACGTAATAATAAAATTATCCTCGAACGTAAAACGCACTGAAGCGGCAGTCACTCGGACCCACTCGTCTGCAAAATCACCAATGTACGGTCGTCACAATGCACCGACAAACAGCGATCCCAATGCTCCTCGACAAATAAATCTTCCTGTCCAACGCTAATTGTAACATTTAGCTGAAAGTCTCGAGTAGGTACTACCCTTTTTACCGCAACTTTCTTTTATTATGGTTAATGTTTGCTCAAAGAGTTTAACGAACCGAGCGTATTTTCTCCAGAATGTGGTTAAATACGCTTATTATTGGGAATGATTTTCTGATCGCAAATTATAGCCCGAGATACCAAACCAAGCGTTGGAAAAAATTATTTATATTAGTATTCGAATGTTCAGTGGAATGTATTCATCGCATAAGAAGTAAAAGAGACTACCCATTAATTACTTCGCTTTCGATGACGACTTACCAGCTCCCTGTACATATTTTCATTCCTTAATGATTAACGAGTATAGGGGGGGGGGACACTTGACTCTAACAAAATTTTGCACTTTAAAGCTTAATAATTCACAAACACATGCCTCAATCAAAAAACTGTCTTTACGAACCCACAACGTTTTTGAAATTGCTATCCAACGGTATCCAACACTATGGGGTCGACAAGAAAAAAAAACTTTCATCCCTTATTTCAACCCCTTACAGCCCTTTGTTCACATAAAAAAGTAGCCTATGTCCTTTCTCAGGCTCTAGACTATCTCTGTACCAATTTTTATTAAAATCGGTTCCGTAGTTTAGGCGTGATGTGTAACACACAGACAGACAGATTCGCATTTTCGCATTTATAATATAAGTAAGGATAAGTAAGGATTTTATGTAATCTGTTGTTATATTTTGTGAGTATTATTCGATATGTTATTATATCATATTAAATTACATACCCGGATTAGCTGAGGTTATAACTTATTACTTATTTATTCATACAGAATTAAGTCCAATGAAAGTTACAGTTATAGATATTAAAATATTAGAAAAGATCGATTCGATTGATTTTTTAGTAATATATAAGATGGAAAATAAGGTCTAATGAAAATTAGGTCATATGAAATTAGGTCAAATGAAAATTAGATCATAGTTATGATTCGTTTTTATAGCATATGAAAATTATATGATGTGAACGTTGATATTATACAACATGTTATCATGTCATATCACACCTGGTACAAACAATGTAGTTAAGACGCAAAATGTGGGATGATACAATAGATATCATCATCATCATCAGCCATTTAATGTCCCCACTGATAGATATACTTACCTGTAAATATCATACAATCCTTACCAAGAGATATAATCGAAATTAGGGCAAGGTTAGACCTAGGTATATGCCACCAAAATCCCAACTTCACTAGGTACCATGCAATCTGATCGCAAGGACAAAGGACGATCGAAAGTGCAAGTGTTGCAATAATACTTCATTTCCACTCTTCACCGTTTCGAATTCCGACACTTTTTCTATCCTTCTATCGTTTTGTTTGCCCGTCAAATGCAAGTTATAAATGATCGAAACCCAGATATCGATTTTCATTGCAAAATAAAATGACCGGCATTATAAATCTTTAAAATTAAACTAAACTCTATCTCTAAAACCATAAATCACAATTTATCGCGGTCAATATTTGCGTCAAATATCGAGAAAAAGATATTACTACCTGAATACAAAAGCGAGGCTCGGATAGCAAAAAACTATTTGAATTTAGATAAAAATAATTGTATAAGTGTGCGGTTTATACACACAGATATAAGCAAAGCCGACAGCCCTATCTTTAGATAGAAATGTCAGGAATTGAGAAAAGTGTAAGTACGATACTATACGAGTTTGCGCATTTTAACACAATGTTGTGTTCAAGTTCAAGTAAGTATTTTATTATCTTCAGTTGTAAATAATCATATTTACACAGTTATTATTATGCATCAATATTGCATCTTATTGCTATAGGCGATTCGATTCGAAGTCCCGCAAAACTGTGTTGACTGTCGGATCAAATTATAATTACATTGATATTATTCAAAAAAGTTGAGACGGTTTCTCATTTTTGTACTTGAAAAATGCTTTACACAATAAAATAGAAAAGTTCGTTCACTTTTACTTGCAATCATCTGACACTACAGTATCCAGTTTCACACCACACACATGTATTCTGGCTCAAAGCTCTGCAACTCCTTAAAAACTATCAATCGTTTCATGGAAGCGACGAAACCCGATGGCGAGTAATTAACCCGCTTTTTGTGCCCATCCCATATTCATTTGATTTATTTTAAGGTCCTTTCGTAAAAGAAGAATTTGCGAAATATTGCAGTCCTTCGTACAATTGCCAGAGATGTCCAAACTGTAGAAAGTTTTAGAAAAAGTTGCTCCAATTCTGAATCAAAAAGAAGTGAATTTATTTTTTGTGGATGTAAGTAAGTATTATTTATTTGTTTTACTTTCGGTATTAAAATATTAATAAAGAGTCCTGAATGATTTATGGCATTAGGCTGTTCTGTAGGTATGCTAATAATCTAAAAAGTTTACAAATAATTTAATTAGTAGAAAACCTAATATCGTAACATCACACAGATTTTCAACATAATCAATAAAGGTGTAGTTAAGGGTCAACTTTGTTGCTTGTGTGACATTTTATTTTGTTTTTTTATATTACCTATTTAAGATCTATGCTATTGTTAGAACCAAGATTATTTATTACTTTTTGTAGCAATTAGTGAGGAGTTGTGTGCTATTGTATTTCGTATCTGTTTCGTCCAAAAGGGCAATAATACCTACAGTTATTGCCCTTTTGGTATCTTTTGTACTTATTAATTTATAAGATTGGCTATTGATTTTCCTTTTTAAGAAAATAAATTAATAAAATAAATAAATAAAGGTGAGTTTAGCTTTTCAGATATATTCTATGATATTTCACATGGCAAAAATTTTGCTTTATTAATTTTAAAACTAGAACAAAATTTATGCCAAAGTTTGAGAATCGTCATCGCATAGGTCCCTTGCATGATTCCGGGAACAGGATAAAAAAACCAGGTATACGTCGAGAGTGAAAGGGTCCACGCAATTCGAGCCCAGCGCAGTTTCTCCGCTGACCTTCCCTGCGCTTTTTGTGCATATCAGATGCGCACCGATCGCACAGATCTAACACGTGGGAATCCGTCCTTTTCTGCCTGATCGGCTGATTGCTTTATTTGCATTCGTAACGAAATTTGATACAATCTTGTCCGTATGAATAATAGAAAGTATGTTGAATGGAATAGGCTCCCGAAATCCGAAATTACCTTGCTTCAAGGTTTTGTTTACTTTTGTATGCAAAGGATAGTTAGTTTGATTTTTATTTATATCGGGGATAGGCAAAGAATTAAATTTAAGCGTGATAATGTGTATTTAATTATTGTATGTAAAATGTAATAGTGAAAAGCTAAGTAAATAAAATCTGCTTATGTAGGTATATTTATTTCAGTTTTCTTCAGCATTTAGGGTTGAAAAATGTCAACCAATGTCTGCAGTTTTTTTATCACGAAACATTCGTTCCCTCTAAACGCAACACATAATAAAAGTACGATTTGTTCAGTATTCAGTGATCGTCATCGATTGAATACAACAGCGTCGATCTTATCTCCAAGTTCAAGGAACCGTCTTGTTGAGCCCGGTTAACCTGCGGGCTCTTGTAACGTGATCTGGCTTACCGGCTATCACAATCAAAGCTTAAGATCATTGGAATACTTTAGCTTCTAATACTTTGTAGGAAACAAAAGAAAGTTATGCAACAAAGGAAAAACAGGAATTTAGATGTTTATGAAAGACTAATGTTATTTCGGAAAACAATATTTTATATTGCATTGATGACGTGAGCGTTAACAACATTAGCTATGCGGACGATATGGTGCTGCTGAGTCCATCGATCAGGGCCCTTAGGGAGCTTCTAAAAATGTGCGAATGTTTCGCACAAGCACATGGTCTTTTATACAACTCTAAAAAGAGTGAGTACCTGGTTTTTAAGGCCGTCGGTGGCAAATGTCCGCCGTATCTCGATGGTACAGAACTCAAACGTGTAAATCAGTTTAAATATCTTGGACATTTTGTAACTGACGACCTTAAAGACGAGGTGGATATTGAGAGGGAATGCAGGGCGCTGGCGGTTCGTTGCAATATGGTGGCTCGCAGGTTTGCACGTTGTAGTATACCAGTAAAACTAACTTTGTTCAGAGCATATTGTCAAGTTTTCTACACGTGCAGCCTTTGGACCAACTACACGCAGCGTACCCTCAGTGCTCTGCGGGTCCAATATAATAACGCTTTCAGGATGTTGATGGGGCTGCCTAGGTTCTGCAGTGCTTCAGGCATGTTTGCGCAAGCACATATAGATGGCTTCGATGCCATATTTCGCAAGAAAACTGCCTCGTTGCTGTGCAGGCTGCGGTCTAGCCCTAACTCCATCCTGCGCGTTATAGCGGGTCGTTACGACTCCCCAATAATAACCCACTGCGTTCGGAGGTGTATATCAAACACCTCATTAGTTGCTAAGTAAAAATTGTGGATACTAACATAGTTTTTAAGTTTTAATTGTTACTAACAAAATATGGATCATTGTCTGGTCTGAAATAAAACTGATTTTATTTATTTATTTATTATTTATATCAAAAAATATTTTTGTTATTGATCACCATGGGGACATGACAAACATGGTTTATTGTCACATTAAAATTCTGTTGCATAAATGCAAAGTGCACCTCGTCACTTTCCCACGCCGACGCTTTCATCCCGATCGGACCCATGTCTGGTGAAATTTTAATGTTTGACAGCAATTTTATATTTGCGCAAACTTTTTTTCAACACATTCGTTGCGAGGTTGCACTTTCTAAGCTCGCGTGGGAACGCAGGTGAGGAAGGGTTCTGTGAACGGATTTGTAAGCCTCCGAGACTCGTTGCACAAAAGTTAACATTAGTCCTTTGTAGAAACGTCAAGTGACGTTCGCCTAATAGATAATTTATGGAGCTGCCGCAAACTGTCATCCAAACGTTAGTCAACTTTAAAATATTAGGGTTGTTGGGATCTGCTCATATTTGCCGTCCGTCCTTTTAAAGATTTCGTAAGATAATTTTCTGTGGCGGGCGTCTTTGTTAATTCTGTTGTAGTAAATTAGAAGAATAACTATTTAACTGCGTGTTTTTCCTTATGCTAGATTACACTATTTCGTTTTTGGCAGTAAGGTATGGTATAGAATATATGACAACCGTAAATCGGTTAGTTATTTGGTGCTTAACAAACGTTTTATGTTCTTAAGTTTAAAAGGATTTATCTGCAAAACAAATAGTAAACTTATTTAAACGTAAAATTCGTAATCTTTTACGAATCAATCTTACTATTATTATAAATGCGAGAGTTTGGATGTTTAGGTAGATGTTTGTATGTTTAAAATTATTTTTACTTTTCTGCATTCGCAAGTTTTGTTATTGAAAATATTGAAAATGAAATATTAGAAAAAATCAACCCGTCTCACAAGTAGCTCCGATGGGACTCGAACCCTAACTGACCGAACCGAATGCTCTAACTACTGAGCTAACGGAGTCGTTAGCAGAAGCGTCGTATTTATCCAATACGACGCGCTGTTTAGTCAGCGTTTATTTCATCAACGTGAAGATGTTTGTATGTTTGTAACTCAATCACGACAAAACGGTTAAACGGATCTGGCACAGAGATACTTTATATGGCCTAGAATTAGCATCTAGGCTAGTTTTTACCCCGGGAAATGTCTCAATTCTACAGTAAAACATCAAGTAGTTTTTGCTGCAGAACTACGGGTGGAAAACAAGTAGTTTATAAAAATACAAAAACCGAAATCAGTCGTGCCTAGAGTCAACACGTTCTACTAAATCATGAATTCGGATTTAAAATATACGATACAACAACGCAATGTAAATCTCTGTAAATAGAGACGTATTCGTTTGCACAAGAGCATTAAAACCGCGTTGACAACTCCAAACCCCTAAATGAGCAAGCATGGGTTTAAGCCGCGAGTCCTCAGGAGAGGCACGTAGTCTTTGTCACCACCGGCACACGACTGAACCAACAAAAGTTTAATTTACAAAATCATCGGATTAACGTTTCGCAAATGTTACGTAAACTGTTCAAATCACCTTTTCAATGATTATGTGGATTTGCCAATGACTTGACAGATGTAAAATGCACTTTGTAATGTTAAAAAATCCATTATAACGATGAAAATTAAAAACATATAAGTAAGTACTTATTAACAATACCCATCTAATAAATCAACATAGCTGCAGATAGCGTAGTTTGATCCTATCATTCACGGAACACAAAAAAAGGCCCGTAAAATCATCGATCATTACCTACTCCGCGGTCATACGTTAGCTCGCTATATTAACCCTTCTTTGCAAAAATATGTGTACCTACTACACAATACATAATGTACAAAATGTTTGTATATAGTAATGCATTAACCTTTTCTATTTAACCCCTGTCATAATCCCCTGCTCCCTTGAATGGATAACAATTAAGCCAACCCTTTCACTTTCGAAAGGGCACCGCCTATGTACACCGCAGATGAGTCATAAGATTTATACCGTAACCCTTTTACCCAATCAAAACGCGTCATACGTGTGGTAAAAAACAAACAAATGCATCGGTAAAAAACGTAAAAGATGGAGAGGCGGCCGCGGCGCGCGCGCCTCGGCTCGCGGGCTAATAATAACCCTTCCGCGGAGGAAGGGTTAACCGACCAATGACGAGTGAGGCGGGGCTTGACGCAATTAGAAATTCATCTTTTTACAACGTAACCCTTTTAAGGCGCGCATATTTTGTATTTTTTTTATGTTCATGCATTGATGTAGGTATTCAAGAGTCTTCTTTCACACGTTATAGTGTAACAAATTTTAATTTCTGAAAATATTGTAAAAACAATATTTACTTCAATTCCAATATTTTCATGCAGTGAATGCAAAAAAGTAGGTAAGTAATAATATATTTTCTATTTCTAATGCATCAAATAATAAGAAGAATCTTTTTGTTTGTTTTTTTTCTTTTGACCTATCGAGATTCCGACATTAGTATTACCTACATGTAAAAAAATACTAAAAGATTTACCGCCGCTACATTATTTACACTGCCTATAGTGATTTATTCGTACCAATTTGTTTCTTAACTTGCAACCTCAGCAAATGTTTAATTCAAATGGCAGTAATTTGGTTGAGCATGTCGCCAGCTCGTATATAGAAAACTGCAATTGGTTTAATGGCCGCCGCGCGCCGTAATGCAACATATTGTGCATGTGCAGGCCCCGCCCCGTTGCAAATGCAAGAAGCTTTAAAAATTACCTACAGCTTTTAGCCATGCAGTAATGAGGAGAGGTCAATCTACCATTGGCGAAAACTAATTCTTTTATTATTATGAACATAGCACGAAATCTATTTTAAAAATATAGAAAATAAAAAACAAATAGTGCAAGATTCTCAATTTTTTTTTAAATTTTTGCGGAGTTAAACCATACCTAAATCAAAATTCGATTTAGGTACCTACGTACTTAAATGAAAATAACATCTATCCTTTTTTAGGGTGGGTTTCAAAGGCAACCTTTTTCGAACACGTGTTAGAGGAAACCTATAAAATTAACATAAAATACAAACAAAATATATGGAATTTGTCTACAAAATTTAGAACATTGCTAATACAGAATTTGCACAAACTAAAAGCACTTCTTGAGAATTTGATAAAACGTAGGTAGGTATGTATAACGGAAGAAAGGGCTTTTAATGACTTGCATTAGCAAATGTTTGGCATTAAAAGCTTCTTTAGCTTTACATTATACGATACGAAAGTCTTATACAATAGTAGTTTGTTACACAAGGGACGTAAGCAAAACAAGATCCAATTTGGCTCGCAAAGGGCGCTAATGGATCGAGTGCACCCGAGATATTTAGACGCCCGAGCGAGGGAAACGAGCGAGGGAGAATATAGTTCGAGGGTATAATAGCTACTTACAACCGAGGTAAGCATTCTACTTTACATCATTCATGCGAGGTAAATAAAACATTTATATTGGTATGACAAAATGATATTTTATAAGAGAGAAAATATTTCATCATCATCATCAAAAACTAACTAAAATGACAAGAAAATATTTATTCAAATTTATTTGCAAAAACTTGTAAATGTACTTATTTAAAATTTTAATACAGTCGTCGCAAGTGAACAAACATTTAATTCGATGAAATTCCGCCATTTTCATTGTTTTCTACAGTAAATACTTTTCTTATCATTTTATGAAAAAAAAAATTGTTTGACCAAGGAGTTTTGCATAGCTTTGAATTCCAAAGTAATTTGAAAATGAAACGTTCTATCTAAACAATACACTGTGTTGCACATGTATGCCAACTTACACAGCCTCTTACCATACTAGTAAATCCTAGTTACCGAGCAGTATGTTGTAAAAGTATAAATTAGAATTGTGTTATTTAGAGCAGTGCCATGTCAGCCGTTTCCCGATTCTGATGGCGTCGGTCAGATAAATGCTCCCGCATGCGGCCACCAATGAATTAGGCGCACTTACCCTTCGGCTCAATTGGAGACAACTGCCCATATTTTACAAGTACAACCGACAACAAAAGGTTAATGAAACTTTACATTAAATTGCACTTTCCAATTTGACGAAGATTGTACGAAACAATGAGAAAAAGAGAGCCCTTGACAAGTTTCTAGCTATAAGCACCTATAAGATTAGCTTCTTTGATGTTCCGAAAAGGCTCCACAGACTATCAGTCCGCCTGCAGGCAACGGCCTGTCAGTTAGCCGCAATCGGCCACACATAGTTTTACACACAATAAGTTTTTAGTAAAAATTTCATTCTTATGACAAGCTCTTTTGCTGACTGTACTTTAATATTGTATTGTCATCTAAACCAAACCTGTATACAAAATTTCAGCTCCATCGGACACTGGGAAGTGGGTCAAATTAAGCTTGCAAGATTTGTCCTCCACTAACAAAAACTAACTAACATGGCAAGTTAAGGGGCCGATTCCCCAAAATAGGGTATTTTAAATTATGTTTTTTTTTATTCACAACGGGATAGCACTTAGCCTTCATCACTCGCAAATCACAACTACTTAAAATTTGGAAAGAATATATGTTATTTTACAGTTATTTATCTAGTGCTACCAGCCGTTTTTTTGCGATTGGTGATATTTTACTGTGTCAAATAAAATCTCAAACATCCGTCTAATAATAATTCAAATATCATATTACTTCGAAAATCGAAAATCACTTAAAATTCAATTAAAAATTAAATAATAAAAAAAAATTAATACGGCCGGAACCCCATTCATGTTTTTCATTAACTAAAACCACAGTGTACTTGGTTTTAGGTGAATTTTAAGTGATTTTCGATTCACTGCCGGCTGCCGCTGGGTCCGCGCGAAGTGTATCGAGCGCGGCCGAGCAAGCGTTAGCGTGCCTATTTCGGTCGGGAATCCTCTCCTTAATAAAAAGCTTGTAAAACGAGAGCCCTTGACAAGTTTCTAGTTATAAGATTTTGGGGACCAACGGCGTAGCCATAACTTCTTTGATGTTCCGGAAGGGCTCCACGGACTATCAGTCCGCCTGCAGGCAACGGACTGTCAGTTAGCCGCAATCGGCCACACACTCACAGTTTTACAAACAAAAACCGAAGTCTCTGTCAGGCGGCCTGTTCGATCGAGGGCTGCGGGCGGCCTGCTGGCGGACTGATTGTGTGTGGGTTTTTAATGTAACAGACTGAATTGAATAAATTTTTAACTGACGTTTTCTTAGATCATCAATATTAAAAAGCAGATAGGTTTTGGTTTAAGTAAAGATAATAATATAATATAATATAACAATAAAGTAAGTAGTTATAAAATAATAAAAATGCGTCGAAAGTCTAAGTAAAGTAGGTAACTAACTCACATCACAAAGCTTTAAGTCGTCTCGTGTCGAGCGTGGTATAATATTCTAGCGATGGTTTTGTAGAGATTTTGAGCTTTATGAAAAAGCTGTGAAATCACATTTTGTATGCCTTTTGTATGTATTCCTTTCTAATATATATATTTGTTCATGCTGAAAAGGGATTTGAATTTTTCTTTTATACTTAACCTACATCACGAGCAATAATATTATGTAAACAACAAAGGAGTATGACATATTACAATATTGAATGGTTTCTGTGGTACAGGTAGTTTTCTTTCGGAAAACTTCAATGTGACAAAGTTCTAATGTTGTTTAAATATTATTGCTCGTGACTGTACCACCATTTTGAGAACATATATTTACAAATTATCGCCGCTGTTGGCGAGCTACATTTTATTACTGATTCGTGCTTCCTCTGCGTATTATTAACTCTTGTTAATCCGTCGTTATGTGTCTGCATAAACAGTGTTCTATTTGGAATATTTATTATTATTTTTTGGTGTAAATATTTACCAACTTTACCTACTTAGGTACCCTAAGTATTAAAAAACAGTATAAATACCTACTTAATGGTAAGTAGGTATTTAGATATGTAGACAGACATAGATCTTGTCTGTGGATATGTTTGTAGGCAACAACGTATTGTTACATGTATCTTTTATCATGGAACACGCTACTCCTCATTTCATTAATAATAAATACATACCTATCATTCAATCGAATTCTTTATTTCCAGTCCTCTAATTCAAAGTTGATGTTATATAAGGATATAATTTTTTTAAACACTGTTATTTCGTATCCTTTAATATCACCAATTTTACTAGTTACCTACCTACGTTGAATAAACTACGCCGCGACACCGAGGCGCAACATAATGAAAGGGCTATTTTACTCAAATTACTTTAATTTGTTCCAAACAAAGTTGATTGGAGTAAACTGCTACCGAAGGCCGGACAACTATAAAGTTAATAAGTAATGCTCGGACGACACGTCACATAGTTCCCAAATCAACAATAACAACGGTTATGGGAAACATAAAAGTGTCCCCTATGAACAAGAATGAATTACGCAGTCCATGGTTTTCTTTTTTGTAAATAATCGAGTCTGTAATGAGGAGCCTTTACTAATGTAAAGTGGTTTACAAAAAGCGCGAGTGGTGTCCCGTGATAGGGGCGTATTCACACTGGTCACGACACCATGAGGGCGATTGTTTCATTCCTAATTGGTTAAGTAGCCGGACTAATTGCCCCTGGACACGACACCTCCACTCTTTGGCCGAGTCTGGCCGAAAACGGATGTAACTTGAATTATTATCACTGACACCGTCCTTTAAATTAAACCCGCAGTTACACAAATTACAACCGCGTCAATTAATGCTAGTAGTTTTTAATCAACAACATTGAACTATGTAGTAAACATAATTCAAAGTAATTCATTCATTCTGACGACAATCCATCTTTAAAGATATTCTGATAACAGGCTATTCACGTTATTATATCAGCACCAAATTATTAAACAACGTTGATATTTATAGTTTATTACTGATTAACTAAAAACTGATTATATTCGATTTGTATTAGTATGACTAAGTTACTACAATTTTATTTGTATTCAGCAAAAGTTTAAAAAGCCTTCATTTTTAAATGTACGCTAGTGGTAGTGGTGTACCATGTACAGTAATAGCTTTACATCGTAAGCTTTTTCAAGACTTCAGCTGTGCCTAAAGGCACTAATACTAATCAAAACGTAACAAACGACATAAAGAGTGTACACAAACGTAATCATGTACAGTTGATGGATGAACAAGGCGGTTTAGCGGCGCGCGGGCGGTTTACGCGCGGCGCGGCGGCATTAGTCAAATTAACACGGCATAAACCGCGCCCGCTGATTAGGAGCCGGCCGACGCGCCTAATTGACCTAAAAGAGCTCACTACGAATCGTTCGGAATTAACTATACTTTACTAACTTTCAGGGCTACCAGAGAAGACGAAACATAGCTAAGATACTCAAGTTAAGCTTTTTAGGAATCATTCCTGAAAGTGGCTTACGAACTTTGCCCTTTTAATTTATAAACAAAACGGAACATCCAAGAGTTTTCACTCACTGCACACTAGCACAGATCCGAATCCGTTTCCTTTGTCGAACGGTTTTGAACCAGGGAGCAGGAAAACATTCGTGATGCTTCCACGAATGTTGTGCATGGTATCACAACCTATTCAACTTTAACAGTTTAGTACTATTATATATTCTGTGACAGTACCTACCTATACATTTAAGCCGAGAGCGGTATGCAAGAGTCCCCATTGCCTCAATAATTTTTCGTTTACAATAAATATTATAAAGCTGAAGAGTTTATTATTTGAACGCGCTTGTCTCAAAAATTTCTGGACTAAATAGATTTTTTTTTTTGTGTTGAATAGTCGAGTCGAGTCGAGGATCGAGGAAGGCTATAGGCTGTTTAACATCACGATACGACCAACAGAAGCGGAGCATTAATAAAAATTGTTGCAAAAACGGGAATAGTAGATTGTTTAGTAAGGGCTGTATGGCACCCATAACAGTCGAGTGTTTTGGCGCACGAACGAAGTGAGGGCGCCGATAGTTCGAGACTGTTATGGGTCCATACACCCGAAGTAAACACTCTACTTTTCATTTCGAATATGAGGGAAGTAAAAATAAACAGAAATATTCAAAAAAATTTTTTCCTATGGCCGCGGAATTTTCGATAGACTCGAATTCTCATAACTTTTTCGTTCATTTTCTCGGTTTTAGGGAAGGCAAGGGAAACTAAGTCCATACAGCCATGTTTAGTGTTTGACCCGTACTCTATGCAATTCTATGGAATTAATAGCCCGATTTTTTATGTTACAAACAACTTATTTGGTTTAATCTGTTTCTAAAAACGCATATTATTAAAAAAATAACAATGTTTTAGATAATAATAATAATTTCTCTTTTTGTATGGTGTCTACGATTTTAGTTATTTTAAATATAGTAGCAAAGCTGGCTGTATAGGCTTCTGTGCCTTTGCCCACATACCTTTGGTAAATAAATGTCCAAAGAGATTATAGATCATTTTTGTACATAAGTACTCTTTAGTTTACAGATTTTGACATGACCCCTCCTGTTCCTTTTTTAAATTTCATTACAGCCCTAGGGCCGCCACATACCACTTTCAACCCGCATTTTAGACAAGTTATGAGTTACTTTCAGAATATGAGACATGAAAAAATATTTCTATTTTAGTAGGTTTTTTCCTTTTCCTCAAATTAACGCAAGTGAAACTGCGGGGCACAGCTAAGGCCTGTATAAAATAAAAAATACTGAAAGATAGTATGTAAGTAATTATTATTACCTAAATTCTAATAAACTGTATAAGTATTTCAATGCTAATTTAGACAAAAGAAGCTTAAAAACAATATTGAACCAAAAAGACTCGATTGTTCGGTTCCTTTTAAAAACCAGTGCTCGCAATCAGTAAGCTGGCACCTAATTAATAACAAAAGAAGTTACCCGACTATGAAGGTCACGAAAAAGTTTCCGCTGCATAAATACCCTTATCGCCATACAAAACGGTCAAGCAGTTATCTTATCAAGGGACACAGGTTCGGGCAGCCGGCAGCCCTGGCCGCGACATGGTAATGCGTCGGATTGATAGCCCCGCGCCCACTAACCCTAATCAAATTAATGGCAACTGAACTCTGATTAACGCACGCTGCTCGCAATACATTTCCATAGCGGTCGCGGCCGCGGGCGCGCCCGATTTATAACACCTTTTAGCGCACCTTGGAGCCGTTATAGCACTTATAGTCGGCCAATACTGAACGCTCCTCGTCACGCTACACCTCTCCAAAATGAATGGTGAAGAGGATTAAACAATAACTCTTCCGTAACAGCCAATATTCAAGCGCGATCCCATTCTGAAATGATTCGACCTGAAAACAATATCGAGGATTTTACTTGGTTTTTGTGATGTCTATTGATGAGTTTGATCTAATTTATAAAAGTCTGTATGACATTAAATCACTAAAGAGACGGAGTTATCCCCACAGTCAGAATAATTGTATTACCTAATGAAAAAAAATCAAATAGGTAGGTAGGTAACTGAAAACTGAAAAGAAAAGCGTAAATTAGTTGATCGTCTATCCCATGATCCCATGCAATGATGTGAAATTTCGGTATTTTTCAGATTTAAAACCATTTACTTTCACGCTATTACTAATTAATTTGCCAAAAAAACTTTTTAGGTAGAAAAGCATATACCTAGTAGAAATATTATTCTTAATCACAGTAAAACATACAATATATATATTACGCGTCGACATCATTCATTTGAAAACACTTCTGAAATGAAAATGTTTGTCTTTTATTAATCATTATTTTGCGAAGTTGTAGCGAACTGCTAAGTCCTCTTTTAATGGACTTTGAAGTTTGTTGGATCAGATCGCGATGAGTTTTCATCACGGGAGTGTTAATGTACAAGTTGTAACGAGCGCGAGTAGGTAAATGCGGCGGGCGGCGCCGCCGGCCGGCGTGCGTGGTCGTTAGGGCTCCGCGCTGCCGATCGCCCGCGCCGATATAATAACACGATCGCTCCAACTTTCTCTCGCAACTTTGTTTGATGTAATTAAAATCCATCTCCCGAACGCGCGGGCACATCCGACGTGTAATTTTCCTTTCAAAGAGAACTTCCGTTTTAGCCCCCACCTCCTCCTTTTCTAATGAAAGATTACTTTTCTCCGCCTAAAAAGGCTTTTAAGCAACGCCAGCGAAATGACCGAAGTTTTATACTTTAATGACTTAGTGCAAAATTCGCCGATTCTTGAAGAAATTTTAAACTTAGATTAAGATTTCGATGTTTGAAACTGTGAGATGTTTTTTGAGAGGAGCTTTCGGCTAAGCATGAATTTTAAGCAATCTACTCTAATTGCTTTTTAATTACTTTCTGTGAGTACGAGAGATGATGAATATTGCAGAGATAAATAATACCTATCTAAGTATTAATTGAAACGTCTCTCAGCGAATCTAAAAGACGATATTTGTTTGAGCAACGGCAAATGTTATTGGAACGAACATAGAGGGACGATTGTGATCGTTATGAGAAACATGTAGTATTCGCCATGTGGTGTAATGTACGGGTGCGTCGGGTAAGTCTGGACGGACACCGAGCACAAATATTAATTGCCCGCTCCCTCTTCGGTGCACAGAGGGCGCAAAAACGCGTCCTCCGAGCGCTGTCAGCGAGGGAAAAAATCAGTGAGCGATCGTCCCCTCGCGGAGTCCATCATATTGATTGAGGGAGGGGCTGGTCAGTCCCCCGCGCCCGTTCATTTATTATAGACACTGCGATGCTGCCCAACTCCGAACCCTACGCGGAATTTAAGATGAATGGTTAAATTCTTACCGATCATCCCTTTGCGATTGTTACAACCCAACTTTATGTGGTTTCATTTGAAATTGACGACAAAAAACAAATAACAAGATAGATAGCAAAATATAAAATTACTTTAATAAAGTAAAAAGAATAGAATTTAGATAAGTACTATCTTTACTTAGATAGATAGTCAAAATTATTTATCTACCAAATATGGTCATAAATTTAAGATATATTCGAAAAAAAACCTATGGCCGCCAGATTTATTATAATAAATTTCTGGACAGCCATCCCGTGACTGACCATTGCAATCACATAATATAACCTCAGCATTCGCAGGCCGAAAACGCTAACTACTGCTCTCTATACCAAATTTAACTGATCAGTGGTTTAGGCGTGAGAAGGTAACAGATACCTAGAGACAAAAATTAAGACGGGAGCTACTTTCAAATGTACAAGTTAAGTATAATAAGTAAGTGTTAGGAAATTCTCCTACCCTTGAACTACAAAAAAGCAAAAAATCATGTCGGTATCTTGTATAGTGAAAAATTTAACCGCCTCTGTGGTCTAGTGGTTCACACCACCGATTTCAGACCAAGAGGTCCCGGGTTCGATTCCCAGTGGGGGGTACATATTGTATTCGGTTTGGTTGGTGGTAGGACTTGTTCTTAGTCCGCCTGGCTAGCTACCACCATCTTATCTAAGTCTGACGCCATAACAATGATGTTTTCAGCATTATTGTGTTCCGGCAGTTAGAGATAAGATAGCCAGTTCCTCAGTGATTGAGGATTCCGGGAGTAGTGCGCTTCCATCTTCAGCCTTATCACCACTTAACATCAGGTGTGATGAAGGCTAAGTGCTACCCCGTAGTGGATAAAAAAAAAAAAAAACATTATGCCGCTGGAATCGTACATTTTTTCGGGATGAGAAGAAACCTATGTCATTTTCCAGGCCCTAAATTATCACCATACTTATAACATAGGTAACTTCACCTACGCCGATCATATTCCGCACTTACTAATTTTCATATTTGTAAGTCTCTCGGAGGACCAGTATCAATTTGGTTGCTGGCAGGCAGGACATTGTTCATTTTGGTTGCTTCATCCAAATTGAAAGGCAAAAGTGAACCGTGTATTTCCGTTATAACATGCTCGTCGCTTCGCTCCTCGCACCTATCATCTGATTTGGTGATAAATCTATTTATTTGGTAATAAATCTACGTTTTTGATAGCAGACCTTATATTCAAGATATATAAGTACTTATAGGTATTGCAGATTGGTGACAAATCTGAATTATGTGGTGGCGGAAAATATAGTTCCCATAAACTATATCCCCCCATTTTACCCCTTTAGAGGGGAGGTTGCCAAAATCCATTCTTGGCGAGCGTCTATCCTAGCTATAATCTATTTCTGCCAAGTTTCATCTTTATTGGTCAAGTACTTCGATTTCGAGATTTCATGATGAGTGAGTGAGTGACCTTTCGCTTTGATATATAAATAGATTAACCAAATTATATTTATAGCGTAGATGAGAGCGATATCATCGCTAGAAAAGAGCTTTCCTGATTATACGTTCCGAGCTTTCAATCTACAAGTTCAACCAATAAATTCGTAAGATGAATTCATAGAAATTCAGAAGTCTCCCAACGGCTTTCAAAAGATTTTCTTTTAAGAAATTAAACATAAGCGTCAAAGTAAATAAGTTACACGTGTCGATAAATAAGTAGCAAAGTGTCGTCAAACTTTAAAAAGCTTTCCGAACCAATGATTTATCTTGTCTCGTTTTCCTACATCAAGCGAACTGTAAAAGAAAGGTAAGCAATTTCCATGTCCTGATTCCAAACTTAAGTCGCAGGAGGTTTGTCAAACTAGGCGACGAAAATCTGCCGTCACAAGTTAAATCGAAGATGGGAGATATAAGAAAGGTTTCACACAAGTTGGTTCCCAGTAGAATTGCAACGTTGACGATGAAAGGAAATCTATTGACAGCAGCTCCACTCTCGAGATGATAACGAGACAACTAATATTAGGCAAGAGCGAGAGCGGTCGCGATCCGTAACCAACTGCGAGGAACAAAGGCAGCCGGGGGCGCACAAAGTTTTATTCTCCTTAAAATATGTAGAGAAAGTGAAAAGTAAGGGGGGTGGGGGCAGCGGTCAGCCGATGATGGATCACCGCGCGCCGTGCCAGGACCTTTCTTTTCTTCTTTTGCCAATTATAACTACCTACAATCAGTATACATATCATGTAAGTACACAGATCGTTTATACAGTAATGTTCTTGTGTAGTAGTTTTAACGTATTGACGTTTGAAAAATGGAAAATGAAGTATTTAGAAAAAATCGACCCGTCTAGCTCCGATGGGACTCGAAGATCTTTCATTTTCCATTTTTCAGTAATAAAAATTGCATTGTGAATGCAAAAAACTAAAAATTAAAATAAGTATTGACGTTTGCTTTAACTACAAATTTAATGTGTCTAAAATTTAAAATTAGTTAAATAAAAACAAGTGAAAAAATCAATAGCAATTATTGAGAAATACGGTTAGGCATAAATTATATGCTAATTATACTATATTATAATATGAATAATTTTATGTCTGACAATGAGTCAGTCACATGAATCTCTGCATTTGTTCTAAGGAAAAACGAAGTCATCACAAATAGTAGATTGTACAACAAGTGCATAAAATGGGATTTATGTAGAGAGAGAGTTATACACTCTGCTTTTCACTTCGAATGTGAGGAAAATAAATAGCAATATTGCAAAAAAGAAAAAATAAAGACTTCGCCATATTGGAAGACTTTCTTTTTCTTTTTTTTTATACGTGGCAGTGGCAGCACAGTGACTTTAGCCACGTAATTTAGCATAGATCGTAAGTAGTCCATAATGCTCTTGAAATACTTATTTCTTAGAAAACTCACTAAGTTTGCCTAGTTTTATTAATTTAGTAATTTAATATGGATTACATGTACAAAATTGAAGATACAGAATGAAATAACAAGTTTATTTAACGAAGTTTAATTGCGTGTGTGACTGTTTACCTGACGACCTTTGTCTTAGAGTCTGGGACTTAGACGAACATTTTACTTTATGCACTAGAGCATAAAAAGCGATTTTATGCAGCCTATACCCAACATAAACACGAACTTTACGAGCATGAGAAGTAAAAAAGTGTTGGTATTAGGTACATGAGAGTAAAGCTTTTCATTTCTCGAGTGTTGATTTTATATCATGAAATGGCGAAGTAGTGATGCTAAATATAGACTTCCTACCTATTGACACAATGAATGATTAAAAAGGCATGCCGCATGAGACAATAAGAAAATTTGTTCTCGAGTAAAACTGTTTCACCTCGACAGCAAGAAAAGTTTCGTGGTTGAATATATCAAAAATAAGAGTTACAATTTAAAAAAATAATAAGTATTATAAAAGCTACTACTCATAAAAAATATGAAAAATAATTGAAAATGAAGTACCTACTTACAAGTATTAGAAAAAACGACCCGTCTCACAACTAGCTCCGATGGGACTCGAACCCAGCCGAAAGTTACTATTCCACGCGGACGAAGTCGCGGGTACAGCTAGTGAAAAATAAATTAAAATAAAAGTCATTTTGCGGATAACCTATAATATTCTCAAGAAGGTTTTGAGCACCTTTGAGCTGGGTTGGCTGGACCAAAAACATTCTAACTCAGGGAAACAAATCCTCCTTCATGCATTTCACGCTGGACAGCATGGTCACACGAAGATTTTAGTAAGAACTGTGGATACAGATGTGATCGTTATAGCTGTTTCCCTGCACGGTCAACTTAAAAAAATGAAGTTATACTTAAGGTTTTTTGATATCTTTCGGTGTGGGTTCACGTATGATCGCTATTCATTAACTGGTCCATACAGTCGGTCCAGAAAGATGCAGTGGCATTCTGTTTTTCCATGCAGTGGAAAGGGAAAGAAGTCATTTCAGAAAGCATGGAATGGAAGTCTTTCCCTCACCAAAGTATTCAAAGAATTATCACAGCCTGTACAAATGCGATTGAAAACCACCATTTGGATTGCTTAGAAAGATATGTTTTTTAACGTATGATAGTATGATAAAACATGTGACGAAGAAGACATCAACTAAGCGAGAAACTCACTATTTAATAAGGTACGGGCCATGGATATAGGCTGCCACCTACATTTGGTGCTCTTTAAGAGCAAAAAAACGAGCATGTTTGCAAGCGTGATTCATCTGGGGTCAGAGCTTGATTGCAAACCCTGAAATTCTTAATTTCAAGCATTGGGGATGGAAAGAAAATGGTATTGATACTCTGCTATGGAGTCAAAACAAAGAAACCTCGGCATCCGTAAAGGAGTTGACGAAGTGTTCATGTCGCAGCTGCATTACAGGTCGATGTCAATGTAGGAAGTCAGGGCTTCCCTGCATGCAGTGCCTTTTATAAATGCGGGGCGATGCCTGCGAAATGAAATAAAAAAAATCGGCCAAGTGCAAGTCGGACTCGCCCATGAAGGGTTCCGTACCCACTTAACATACCGATTACATACACCTAGAAACATACCACTATCATTTTTCGCAAGAAAAAAATAACTTTGTTTTTCATAGTATTCGTATGAATGACAAAGTTATAGTTGCGGTTTTCGAAAATGTGCTAAATCTCAAAAACTTTGTAAAGCCTACTGTGATAGTTTTCCTTTTAACTTCGTCATATATACAACTATCTTGATTTTTTTCAAGTAATCAAAAGACAACCATTTGGCTGGCAGGGGGTGGGGACACTTGACTCTATCAAAATTTTGTACTTAATTCACAAACGGATGCCTCAATCAATATACTGTTTTCATAAACCCGCAATATTTTTGAAATTGCTATCTAACAAAACCCCACAATATGGGGTAGACAAGAAAAAAAATTACATCCCCACTTCACGTGTAGGGGAGGTAACATAAAAAAATTATTTTTCAAAATTTTACTTCACCACTATGTTGGCGTGATTAATATGTATTCATGCCAAATTACAGCTTTCTAGTAGGTACTAAGAGTCAATGTAGCTCATTAAATTAAATAACCATAAAATAATTTTATTGTAGAAAAAAAATTATTTTACAAAACCTTTACCCTTAACATTTTGATTAAGAATTTTACAAAATGTTAACTTTGAAACATAACACGTGTTTATTTCTAAAATATCGTACTACATAAAAAAAGCTAAGTGCTGTAATTATTAACTAAAAGTCCAGTCTTTTATTCGCCATTAATAAATATAAGCAATAATTATTTAATTCCTATTTATATAACTTTAAAGTGAAAAGTGACCAAAACCGGTACAGTGGGAAAAACCGGTACGCCTGCCCTACGTATTATCCTAGCTTTAGCCGTTTTTTTTTAATAAAACCCCTCGGTTGATGACATAAAAGTGGAGGGGAGGAGGGAAAAAAGGTTTATAACGTGTTCCTACTTCAATATTAAAACACATAAGTATACTTACACGGTCATTTTTTTATCACCCCGAATATTTTTTTAAATAACCAATTTATTTGCAGTCTCATACACTATTTTTATCTACTATTATTACTATTTTATCTACACTCATTACTTACATTTATCATTAGTGATGTGCCGAATCGCTGTTTTGGTGGATCGAATATTACTTATTAAAAAAAAAATCATAAAAGTATTAATTATAAAATATGGATTGACGCCAAACCCTACTCATAGAAGTCTAGATACGGTCTATACATTCTAAATTCAAAATTCTAATTTAAAAAAAGTTTCTTATTGTTGCCGGTTAAAGAAGGGCTTGGAAGAGTTGGAAGTCGGGGCCGGTAAATCCTACGGTTGCCTTGCCATGGAGATTGCAAAATTAAGAAAAATAAGTGTACTATAATAATTGACAGCTGTATCATAATGACCATTACGCAGTTTTTTTTTTATTTCTTTAAAGGTTACTATGGCATAAAGTGTACGTTTAGGTATGAGTTTACGTGACGTGAGTGTAGAGATAATCATTTTTAATCACCTTTTGTACGTAAGAAAAGCTCTATTTTCGTGCTGGAGTGGTGAAAATAAAATTGTAAGATATAGGGCAGGCGTACCGGTTTTGGCCACTTTAAGGATTTTTTCACTTTTAACCGCTTAGTGCTTAATGATCTTAAGTATTTTAGAGAAAATTTATAATGTAGAGTTATAAATAATTTATTGACCTTTAAGGGTACAATCTAAAAAGTAAAAAAAAAACAATAGTTTTTTTTATTTAGAACAAATTCTGCGGAGGGGGCCAAATACACCGTTTGCATTGGTTTTGGCCACTTTCATAAAATTACTATATTTCTAAGTTGAGTTTATGCTTAATTGATGTCTTATTAGAGTTCTGGACTAAAACACTACATGAAATAGTATTTCAATCACAGCTAGCTCTTTACTACAATTTTATAAGTATACCTTTATCACTTGATTAAAAGAAAATTAGCGGATTGAGGCTAGTGTAGGCTAGTGCCTACACTAGCCTCAATCCGCAAATTTTCTAGTACGTTAGCTAACAAAAGTGAGTTGTGTGTCTTTTAAAATAAATGAACTTTATGATAGGTTGGAAACTTTCTACTAATGCCAAAGTGGCCAAAGGTGGCACAATGCTAAAATTTCTAGCCCCACTTTTGGCCACTTATTGTTTCCCAACTTTTTATAAGAACAGTGAAAAAACAACACTTAATCCATCTAGAAGAAACATATTCCAATATGATATAAAATATTAAATAACCATTAAATAATTTTATTGTAGAAAAAAAATGTTTTTACAAAACCTTTACCCTTAACATTTTTATTAAGTTAACTTTGAAACATAACACGTGTTTATTTCTAAAATATCGTACTACATAAAAAAAGCTAAGTGCTGTAATTATTAACTAAAAGTCCAACCTTTTATTCGCCATTAATAAATATAAGCAATAATTATTTAATTCCTATTTATATAACTTTAAAGTGAAAAGTGACCAAAACCGGTACAGTGGCCAAAACCGGTACGCCTGCCCTACTTACTTCATTTTTGCGAGTTTAATACGCAAGATATAAATTGACGTCTGATAATAATCAGGGAACATATTTTTTAACTCACATAGGTAGACTTAGCCACTACAATTTGCTGAGAAAAACCTTCATAATTGTCACAAATGAATGAAAGTGGCGGCCCCTGCTCATTATAGTGTAAACATCGCGGGAAGCAGAGCGCATCATGTGTCGTGTCGTGTGTGGTGTGTGTGTGAGCGGGATGCCGCCCCCGCGTTGCTAGGCAACCGTTTGTTTTCGGCTGGGCGGGCAGAAGGGGTTGCTTGATTGATCAGCCTATCCCGGAATGCCTACCGGCCTACTAGATAACGACGCGGCCGCTCTCGTCTCGCCATACTTGATTATTCTACAACACGTCCAAATGGACCGCTGAAAATATTTTGCGATCTTTTGTGTGTTATTTTTGGAAGCTATCGTTGGATTTAAAAGTTACTGAAAGTAGTAGGTACCAGAATGAAAATGATTGAATAGGTGAAGACATAGGTATATTTCGTAATAAATATCATATCCTAGATGAAAAACTGTATCAGTTACTTCGATCAACAATAACACCTATCAGTTATCAATAGTTTTGATAACTGATACAGTTTTTCGTCTTTATCAATTATTAGATTTTACATAATGAGAAGGAACGTAGTACCTACCTACATTCAATTATCAATATTGAAATGCTTTCTTAAAAGCATACTACGGCAAGGAATGAGATATACTTATTTTATAAAAGACTAGCTTTTGCCCGCGACTTCGTTCGCGTGATTAAGATAGGTAGTTGTGCGTTCATTTTGAAAGTCACGAATTACCAATATAAGTATCAAGGTATTTATTTATCAGTGGAAGACCTATGGAAGTGAGACGTGGTCTTTTACTATGGGTCTCATAAGAAGGCTCAAAGTCACCCAGCGAGCAATGGAGAGAGCGATGCTTGGTATTTCCCTGCTCGATCGAATCAGAAATGATGAGATCCGCAGGAGAACTAAAACAACCGACCTCGCTCGAAGGATTGCATCATTGAAGTGGCAGTGGGCGGGACACATAGCGCGGAGAACTGATGGCCGTTGGGGCGGAAAGGTTCTCGAATGGCGACCGCGTACCGGACGACGTTCCGTGGGCAGTCCCCCTACAAGGTGGACCGACGATCTGGTCAAGGTCGCGGGAAGCCGCTGGATGCGGGCAGCGCAAGACCGATCATTGTGGAGATCCTTGGGGGAGGCCTATGCCCAGCAGTGGGCGTCGTTCGGCTGACATGATGATGATGATGATGAGACCTTATTTTTTTGTTCTATGCTCACTTATCTTCTGACATAGGTAGTAGGTCAGAGGCTTTGACCGCTTGGTTTTTACTATCAATTAACATGCACTATGAATGAAGCTATCTACCCTCCAAAATGGTGTCTCTATCTTCAACCTAAATGGAAATCCCTTTACAAACTGAAACACCTTGTAGCATCCTGTATAATGGGAATTTTCCTAAACCCTTTCTTAGTGCTCACCTACACCATGGAAGGTATCTACCCTCCAACAATGGTGTCTCTACCGTCAGCCCTATAGAAATCCCCATACAAAGTTGAACACCCTGTAGCACCTTGTATAACGGGAATTTTCCAAAATCCTTTCTTAGTGCTCACCTACACCATGGAAGGTATCTACCCTCCAAAATAGTGTCTCTACTCTACCTTCAGCCCTATACAAATCCTCGTACAAAGTGGAACACCCTGTAGCACCTTGTATAACGGGATTTTTCCAAAATCCTTCTTAGTGCTCACCTACACTATGGAAGGTGAGCATAAAATAGCCTTTCAAAAATGGTGTCTCTACCTTCAGCCCTATACAAATCTCCATACAAACTGGAACTACCCACCAAAAGTGGTGTCTCTATATCTTCAACCCTATACAAATTCTCATACAAACTTGAACAACCTGTAGCATCCTGTATAACGGGAATTTTCTAAAATCCTTTCTAAGTGCTCATTTACATCATGAAAGGAATCTACGCTCTAAAAATGGTGGCTCTACCTTCAGCCGTTATGGCTCTACGCCTATGCCAACAATGAATGAATCAGTCAGTCAATCAATTTAGAGTTTTATATGTATAGAAGAATCGCCTCCTTCAATTTATTATTTTGATCACGTGAGATTTAAATACCAACATTTTATATTTATTTATAAATAGGTAGGTATATTAAAGGAAAATGGCCAAAATATGTTTTTTTTAAACATGTCTAAAAATGTAAAAAAATATGTAGTTTAAAAAACTAAAACAACACACTTTTATAGGAACATACTAAAAAGTACAAAATAACCGTCTATTCAGTAACTGAAATTAAAAAGCGTGGTGCGCGTTGTCAATATTAAGTACTTACTTGTAATGCATGCTTTGCAAAGGGCGCACCACGCTTTTTATTTTCAGTTACTGAATAGACGGTTATTTTGTACTTTTTAGTATGTTCCTATAAAAGTGTGTTGTTTTAGTTTTTTAAACTACATATTTATTTTTTACTTTTTAGTTTAATAAATGGCAAGCCATGAATGGATGGTAATGCATTTCACAGTCCATTCATGTGTCTGCCCACCATGTAAACATTATAACTCAAAGGCGTGATTGTATGTATTTAGTTTTACAAATTCAAGTGGAGTCTATAAGTTACCGGATGCGCGAGCCGAACCTTTACTTCCTCCCTGCTCCATCATCAGACACTCGCCACCAAGTATAGCGAATAGGTCTCATCAGAACAAAACAAATGAGCCCAAACTCGAGGGGTTTTCTTGTGGTCATTAAGGAATTTCACTGGCTTCCTCCCAGCTCCATCATCAGACCCTCACCACCAAGTGTAACGTATAGGTCTTATCAAAATGAAACAAATGAGCCTGAACTCGAGTAGTTTCCTATTGGTCATTAAGGAGTGTCACTGGCTTCCTTCCTGCTCCATCACCAGACCCTCACCACCCATTGTAGCGAAGAGGTCTCATCAAAACGAAACAAATGAGCCAGAACTCGAGGTGTTTCCTATTGGTTATTAAGGAGTGCCACTGGTTTCCTCCCTGCTCATCCATCATCAGTTCATCACCACCAAGTGTAGCGAATAAGTCTAATCAGAACGAAACAACGGAGCCCATACACGAGGGGTTTCCTAGTGGTCATTAAGAAGTGCCACTGGCTTCCTCCCTGCTCCATCATCAGATCCTCACCATCAAGTGTAGCGAATAGGTCTCATCAAAACAAAACAAATGAGCCTAAAGTCGAGGGGTTTCCTAGCAGCTATTGATGAGTTCTAATGCCCACCTCTTGACTCCATCATCAGATCAGCTCGATGGTAGCAAATTATTGTATTGTCATCGGATTCATATAGACTTGCAAAGTTTCAAATCAATGCGACAATGAGAAGTAGGTTAAAATTGTTCCAAGATTTTCTTACATTGTGACTTAGTTACAAGTGAAGCTAATAAAAGTGTGGTAAAAACATCCATACCCCCTATGAGGCCGCTTAATAGGAGAGTGCCAAGTTCCTACCGCCTGCAAATACTGCTGAGGCCAAGAGTTGAACGAGTACCTACACTTTCACACATATGAGCCTGAGTAAATGAGTGGTATTTATTGTAAGTAATCACAATTTTGCGATTAAAATATTAGTACGGAATTCCCGTGTCCGAGTTACAAGTTAAGTACCTATATGTGTTTAGTTAGTTTAAAATATTACCCACTGTATAATTTTTTTATTAGATTTTGTAATTATTTGCTTGGGTGTCATCATGAAGCTCGACTTAATAGTTACCCAAGGAGTTTGTACAAGGAAACTGGAGTTTTAAACCTGAATAAAAAAGCGTACCCCGCAAATTTGACATTTAGTACGTAGTGGCTGTCAGTTGTCTCATATGACCATACGTATTTTTTCAAAGTGTAGTGCGCTTCCTCCTTCAGCCTTATCACCACTTATCATCAGGTGTGATGAAGGCTAAGTGCTACACCGTAGTGGATAAAAAAAAAGTGTTAGTACTGCACTCTCCAAGTTTTCAGCCTGAATAAAAAAGTGTACTTACCCCGCAAATTTGACATTTAGTACGTAGTGGCTGTCAGTTGTCTCATAATTCCATGCATATGACCATACGTATTTTTTCAAAGTGTAGGTGAGACGGAAGACAGCCACAGTGCCACAAAAAGTGTTAGTACTGCACTGCACTCTCCAGCTACCTTAGTATTTAGTCTAAGCTCTTTTATGACACCCGTCATTGGCGTACAGTCAGATCTAGAGTGTGCGCCAGATAAGTCTGCGCGCGGTCGAAATCGACGAAAACTAATCTTTTTCTAAAGTATAGAAAAAATGTGATAGTAAAAAACAACGAGCCCTATAAGTAGCCGAAATCCCGCCTGAAAGCTACTTATATGGCTCGTGGTTTCACATTTTTCCTATACTTTATTGTAATTTATTTGAATTTATGTGATTTTATTAAAGTTTTGTATTTTTTGTGATATAATTCTTTTTATATTTATTGTAACGTCATTTTACCATACTCATAAAAATCATAATTCATATTTTATTTCCATACAATAGTTACAAAGTAGCATTCATTCAAAATCATCACCTATGAAAAATCACAATAATTTCTAGTAGCAGCTATAATAGCAAGTGCGACGATATGACACGATGATTAAGGCGATACTCGGAAAATTATGCCAAAGCAAGATAGCAATGAGAAAACGACGTGCGCGGGAGCGAGACCGATTTTGCCGATTACGCAAAAAAAACACAAAATCACTTCGTATTAAAAAACTATAGCGATTTAAAAAAAATGTTTCTATACGATCCTAAATATTATTGGTGTCCACTAATTAAACCAATTTTAAATAGTATATGTAACCCCATTTAAGAATAATCTTGATATTTCGTATTTTTTAGAGGTATTTTCGAAAAGAAAAAGTTTCAAGCCGAAAGAAAAAATTCTAGATAAAGGTATGAAGAAATATAGGTATATCTTATTACCAGATTTATAACAACTCTAACCATCCTATAGTTTTATATCAAAAAGTCCATACTTTTTCCGAGTAGCCTTAAAAATAATTGCCTGTGAAAAATCATATTAATTTCCAGTAGCAATAGTAGCAAGTGCGACGATATGATACGATAATGATAATAATTGTTCGTGAAAAATCATTGACTGTGATAAATCACAGGTGAAATCATATGATTTTGTTGAATCATAATATGATCACATGCAAATGTTTTAAAAGTCCGGGAATCCAACCGGGACCTCTAGCTAGAGATAGCGGCACCTTGAAAACTAGTGCGTATATACCAGATATCGTCAAACAAAACGAAATAACAATTCAAAATAATTTTCTATTTGTAAAATGAACTGAGACCGACCGCGTTGGACATCTACTGTGGACGCCCTTAGCCCCATCCTGGGTGCCTACCATCAACTTTAAGACAGCGATTCAAAAATAGCGCGATGCAGAATAGGTTCCTAAAATGAATTGCTTTCTTCCGTACTATGACCTACCTTCTAATAAATATGTAGTTTAAAAAACTAAAACAACACACTTTTATAGGAACATACTAAAAAGTACAAAATAACCGTCTATTCAGTAACTGAAATTAAAAAGCGTGGTGCGCGTTGTCAATATTAAGTACTTACTTGTAATGCATGCTTTGCAAAGGGCGCACCACGCTTTTTATTTTCAGTTACTGAATAGACGGTTATTTTGTACTTTTTAGTATGTTCCTATAAAAGTGTGTTGTTTTAGTTTTTTAAACTACATATTTATTTTTTACTTTTTAGTTTAATAAATGGCAAGCCATGAATGGATGGTAATGCATTTCACAGTCCATTCATGTGTCTGCCCACCATGTAAACATTATAACTCAAAGGCGTGATTGTATGTATTTAGTTTTACAAATTCAAGTGGAGTCTATAAGTTACCGGATGCGCGAGCCGAACCTTTACTTCCTCCCTGCTCCATCATCAGACACTCGCCACCAAGTATAGCGAATAGGTCTCATCAGAACAAAACAAATGAGCCCAAACTCGAGGGGTTTTCTTGTGGTCATTAAGGAATTTCACTGGCTTCCTCCCAGCTCCATCATCAGACCCTCACCACCAAGTGTAACGTATAGGTCTTATCAAAATGAAACAAATGAGCCTGAACTCGAGTAGTTTCCTATTGGTCATTAAGGAGTGTCACTGGCTTCCTTCCTGCTCCATCACCAGACCCTCACCACCCATTGTAGCGAAGAGGTCTCATCAAAACGAAACAAATGAGCCAGAACTCGAGGTGTTTCCTATTGGTTATTAAGGAGTGCCACTGGCTTCCTCCCTGCTCATCCATCATCAGTTCATCACCACCAAGTGTAGCGAATAAGTCTAATCAGAACGAAACAACGGAGCCCATACACGAGGGGTTTCCTAGTGGTCATTAAGAAGTGCCACTGGCTTCCTCCCTGCTCCATCATCAGATCCTCACCATCAAGTGTAGCGAATAGGTCTCATCAAAACAAAACAAATGAGCCTAAAGTCGAGGGGTTTCCTAGCAGCTATTGATGAGTTCTAATGCCCACCTCTTGACTCCATCATCAGATCTGCTCGATGGTAGCAAATTATTGTATTGTCATCGGATTCATATAGACTTGCAAAGTTTCAAATCAATGCGACAATGAGAAGTAGGTTAAAATTGAGTTCCAAGATTTTCTTACATTGTGACTTAGTTACAAGTGAAGCTAATAAAAGTGTGGTAAAAACAGAATCGCAAATGAATTGCTAAATGTGAATGACCGAACGATTTGTGTCCTTATTTCTTCTACCTGTCTCTTTCACTCGATTCTGTCATGCCTGGAGAGTGAGAGGGACAGGTATAACCTGCAGGTGTCATGTTAGCTTGGTCGAGTTATAAGTCAAATAAGAGTTCATGACAGCTTAGCGGCTGTGAAATGTCATAGAATGATCACTGAATCGCTGTCATTGATATTAAGCTGTCGTGGTACGAATAAGCGAAGCAGATCAGTTTAGGTTCCTAAACAAAACCGCAATAAGAGTTGATGGTAGGCACCCAGGGGAAGTCAAGTCAAAATGAATCAATATGTCACCGGAAAATAACAAGAACCGCAAATTTATAAATTTCCTAGGAAAATTATAAATTTACGGAAGTCCTGTAGAACCGCGATAGGTTATATGTGATGTTTTTTTTAAAGAAATTTATAAATTTCCGGTTTTTGCTATTTTCCGGTGACATATAAGTAGGGCAAAGGCTTCTTTTAGAGCAAAAAGTGGCCAAAACCGGTACGCCTGCCCTACATTACCTTGTCCTACGACACGATACTAAAATTATTACTTTTAAAGAAGCAACATGGTATCACTATCACTATCACTACATAGTATAAAACAAAGTCGCTTTCTGTCCCTATGTCCCTTTGTATGCTTAAATCTTTGAAACTACGCAACGGATTTTGATGCGTTTTTTTTTTAATAGATAGAGTGATTCAAGAGGAAGGTTTATATGTACTTTTTATCCCGATATTCCCACGGGAACGGGAACCACGCGGGTGAAACCGCGGGCGGCCGCTAGTATGCTATAAATTAAACTTTTAAAGCTTAAATAAAAAACATTATTGCTTTAAAATTACAGGGGTAAATTACAAGACCTTGGTCCTTCTCAAAAAAGTGTAACAATTTTTACATTTATAAAAAATACAGTGTTCTTGGTATCTTTTGGTTTATGTTGTGCCAAAAAGTAGCAAAAAGTAATAATATTTTAGAGAAGAGGTACGTTTTGACCACATCTAATTGCCCACAGCATAACTATGGCCTTGCCGCTCCAATTTTTTTCTGCAAACCAGTTTTGAATAGGACGTGAGTTTATGAATATTTGCATTGTTCATTTTTGTTACAGGAAATTTGTGCAATGTTTAAAAAAATACATAATCGCTCGATCATTCTTATTTATTTTGATTAACTACGATTTTATTACTGAATCCTATGGACTAAGGTTTTAAATCATTTTTATGCATTCACAATGCATTTCTGTAAGTAAGTACCTAAGTAAACCACCAGCCTTGCAACTAGCTTCAGACGGGAGAGATTTTCCTATATGATTAGTATTTATAGATAAAATATTATCTTTTCCAGACAATTTCTTGCTTAGGAACATTACTTAAGTATATATCTACCTACCTATTACAATTTTTAATGAATATAATTAATAAATTTAAAATTGTTATAGGTATGTAGATCACTAATGTTCCTAAGCGAGAAATTGTTTGGAAAGGAGAATATTTTATCGATAAATATTACTCATTATGTGAAATATAAATTAGTCAATTAAGTAGGTATTCAGAGCAACTCAAAAAAGAACTTTTGCTTTACACTCGTAGTAAAAAAGGGAGCGTACTTTTCCAAGCACAACAAAATATATTTAAACAAAGTGGCTACTTTATAATTACAATTTATGTAACAAAAGAGAATAAAAAAGTGTGCACGCCTTTTGCAAATTCCTTTCGACCGTCATAATTTTGCAACGTGGCATTTGAATATTTGTTGCTTCTTTGTAAAACCCATTATCTTCGCTGTTCTACATTTTACAGACGGAACAATAGATTTTGTCTCAATATTCAAATACGCAGAAGTATTTTAACTTTTGCACAACAGTTTTACAATCTTTATTGTTTTTCTTTTGTCTTCCGTTCTATAGTGGTATTTAAATACAAAAATCCAGCCAACGGCTTCCAGTTTCACAAAACTAATTAAAAAAAAGAAGTCATACTTGATAAAATATGCCTTCTAAAAGATATAAACGCGAGCTATAATTATTTTTAAAAGTCAAATTAGAAAATGGGCCTAAAATTAATTTACTTTACTCGTCGGGACCGTTCAAATCGTTAAAAGAAGGGAAAACTAACAAGCTATAATTACAAACCGCCTAATTACAGCAGTTGACATCCTTTCCTCCGAAAAACTGCTTCTTTAATCGAATTTAATGATAGGGTTAGGCGGGGAACAAAAAACGGCTACCTAGCATATAGCATTCGAGCTTTTTTTATCATCGTTTATGTGTAAAGGACATATTGATTAAAATTGGTGTTAATATATTAGACAAATACTTTCCACAATTTAAACTACATATAGGTACCTACTATGTTTATAACAATATGCCATGAAAAAGGAACAAAAGAGTGTGAAACGTACAATATTCTTATCTTAAACGGAGTCACTTGAAAAAATGTAATAAAGCAGAAATACTTCCATGCATATCTTATCGAGGAATTCAGAGCGGGCGGCGTCGTCCCAAATTACTGCTATTATTTTATAATCCCTCCTAGTTACGGCTAGAATATTAATCACATTCTTGGGCCGGTGCCGCCGATCCATTTCTTAGCCGTTACTGTCGTGGACTTCCGAATCGTGAGATCGGGCAAAGGAATGTGTGGGTATGCCGTTTTAATAATGAATTTATATGGAAAAGAGAATTAATGAGTGACGATATTAATATGCAAGGTTTACAAAAAATCAGAAGTATTTGTAAAATAAATATCACTCTTTTAGTACTAGGTAAACTTATATCTTATATCAAATCATAAAATGAGTAGGTAATGAAATAAACTTCACGAATTTTAATATGAAGTACTTACCTACTTACCTGTTTGCGCAAAAAACCCTGTGAGATAATTTTTATGACTATAGAAATATCATGAACTTAGGAAAAGACAATGATATATGACCAATGTTTTAATGGAGAACTGAAAATTCTCCGTAATGAAAAGTCCAAGCGGTCTTACTTGGCCGCACGATTATAAACCATTCATATGAAAATATATAAAAATAAAATAATAGATAAGTATATAAAATATTCCTTGTTCATAAAAGAGTATCACGATCAGTATTAGTCAGGGTTCGGTGCGCCATCTTCGAGCCCTCGCTTCCGATAAAGCGCGACCAGCGATTCTATCTACGCACCGGGCCCTGGTAAATTATGCTAACAAACTTATAAATGAACGCTCACAATTACAACCGCGGGAAGAACTGTCTAATTAAAACATTCACCTACCGCGGCTCGGCGGACGCACAAAAACATCGCCCCAAACGGCTGCAATAAGGTGGATTGAGCTTTTTATCATGATCTACAAAAAACTGAGCACACGCGCCCAAGAAATCCGATTAAAAAAGGGGTAAAGGGTAGACGTGAGACGTGTGTCTTTATAAAAAAACAAGCGATATCGTATAACCCTAATTCGTCGGGACCCTGATAGAGCTATTTGAGTGCCGTTAAGGCTCGAAACGGTCGATTGTTTCCGTATCGATTAATTGGATCGTACGGTAATCGATAACCTTTCTGGCAATGTGTCTTTCCATCTGCCGCTCAAAATATTGTAAAGTTTATTTTTTGTTTACTATAAAAGGGGTGTAGCTACTATTATATATTTTAAATTATGGAACATTTTCTATTAACTAATTGCCACAATTTTTAATACTTCGCAGGTCAGTTTTCAAACACCAATTTTGTCTTTAAAATACTACCCTACTCTACTACTACTGAAGTTAGGTAAGTACCGGTCAACGCGACCTTACACTAAATATTGAACTGCATTTCATGTCCGTTGATAATACAATTAAAATTAACTTCCTTGGTCGCAATGTGTCGCTTTCACAAATTCAATGATCATATAATTATACGACAGGTGTCGGTGAAAAAAACTAACCGTATCCACAGAAAGCTGTTTTGATACCTCAACTGTCACAGTTATCAGATATTTTTTATAGCGCACAAAAAACTTACCCTACCTTACAATATTCAAAAATATTAGTTATGTCTATTCAGGTACACAATCCTTTTAGATGCGCGTGTCTTCACAAAAAAAGGGTTGTGTGTAAAAATAGCTTAAAAAGTGAAACTTAACTTAACCCTGTGTCGAGTCGACGATACACTGTCGTTTTCTTTTATGGACTGGAAGAAATGATTACGTAAATAAACATTACCTTTTAGTATAGTGGTTATATTTTTTTAAGAAATCAGAAATACTCTGGTTTCTAGTTAAATGAGTATTTTTGTAATTAATATTCCTAAATATAGCGTACAACCGAAATAGTTTCATTTAAAAATCTTTCCACACGCGTCACCACACCTATAGAGACCAACTGTTGCAGAAGCTGAAAAAAGTAAAGCAGATTCGTTTGGTTATCACAAGTCTGCAAAAGTCTTATTACACATCTTGGGATCGAAAACTGTTCATGATGACCCATTGACATGACAGGTAAAGGTAACGTTAATTAATTTTATAAATTATCTAAGTAGGTATCTACTAAGTTGCAGTTTTTTCACATTTAGATAGGTACTTAATTACATAAACTCCAATACAATACCTATTTGAACGCTAATTTCACAGCCGTATAACGAGCTCATCCGCTGCACAAGTGCAGTTAACCGTAAAAAAGCGTAATAAAAAACGTCCCAAAGGGTTGGTAACGTGCGTGTAAACATCGCGTAATTGCGCTCCTCGCAGGTAGAGGGGCTCACAAAGCCTGTTTGCTATCCACCTTACATTACGCTAAATTGACAGCGAAAGGGTTGACGTTATCCAGTTAGGATTAATGGAACAAAAGAATAACAGGTACAAGAAAAGATACATCGTATACAACAAGGTAGATTTTCGAACACCAATAAGTATGAGTTTTCAATAAATCCAAAGTAAAAAAAAACAACGCAATTTTTAAAGGATATGATAAAAAATTCTACAATACTGTAGGTACTATACTACTATACTGTACTGTACTGTACTATATACACTACTATACTGATTCTGTTATAGGTAGGTATTAGCTTTCAAAATCGTGATTGGGAAATTTTATAATACTTTGTTAAAACATATTTTTCAATTAGACAGAGAGAAAATGAGTTTATTGTAGTAGGTAGTAAGAGATAATGAATTTAGCACGTCTTGTACCAGGTCAATAGTTTGGCGGTTTAAACATTTATAAAGAAATAAATAAATACTGGAATACATAAGGGAATGGTGATATGTGATGATGGTGTCCACACCATCATCACATATCACCATTCCCTTCATGTATTCCAATACCAATCTTTACTAGCCTGAGCACTAGTATTATGTAAATTGGATACAACGACGAGTATTACCACATACCTACACCCAACCCGTGGAAATATTGAAAAGTCCGTTTTCAAATTTAAAATTGATTCCTGGTCGGGTGAATTTGAAATTTTCAATATTCACCCGACCGGAATCGAATCCGGGAACTCGACGTGCGTATGCCACCCGGCCATTGGAGGTCTTATGAAATACGCGGGGTTATTTTTTCACCATAAAGGTTTTTCTGTCCAAAACCTAATCAACCTTACAATGTCAGTAAAATAGATCAGGAAGTTCAGGTAGCGATTTCTAGCTTTCTGAAAATGCTGTGTAATGGTGATTATACTTAGTAATGATTTTCTTCAGTCACAAAAAGCTTAGCTTAGATTTTTTCTTCCAATTTCAAAGTAAAGGTACATTTATTATTATTATTTATTTATTAAAATTAAAATTGATGTTTAATCGATTTTTTTAATAATAACTTATACTTTTTTATATTTTTAGCGGTTTCAAGGGCCATTAACATTAATTCCTCTGCCTTTCAAACGAATGGGACATAAATCGTTCAGTGACAATAAGTGAAAAAATACAAAAAAGGCAGCTACTAACAATCGGTGTTACCCTTTTATTATTGTTGATTGTGCCTCTGATAAAGGGATGAACGCCGCTGCTGTCCGCGAAACTAATTTATAAATGATTGAGATTTCAGTTTTTTCCCCAAATTTTGGAAATCTATAGAGATAAATCTTCCACTGTTAGTGGCCTATTTTTTAAAACGGATTTTATGATTTGTGCTTCTGCGAAGGTGGAAGCAATTTTCTCGTTTTTTTTAACAGGATGAAGATTACTTACGAGTTAGTGTTTAATTCCATTTAAAATTCTTCGAATGATGAAAGTTCGTTAAGCTTGCTAAAAAGTTTGTACTTTCTAGCAAGCTTGACGTATAACCCAGTGAATAGAGACTAATTAAGGGGGGTTATCTTACAAGTGGTCCGGTAGTTCTGAATTTTTGATATGTTGTCTAGGATGGTTAGTGAACTTTAACAGTTCTTTACAACTGAACTTCGTCGCCATATTATAAAATGTTGTAATTATGCACTAGTATATATTATATTATATTATTATTCCTTATTCATCCATAAGGAAGGCCAGTGCCCCAGCAGTGGGGACATTAAATGGCTGATGATGATGATGATGATGATATATTAAATAAGGTTTCAAAGTGATACGACTCTGGGCCCATTATGCACCTTGTTTTTTAAAAGTTTGTCAAATTTATGGAAAACCATTTTGTATGGTGCTCCGTAACTATCTGTCCTAGTAACAAAATTTAAAGTGTTACTTATAGAAAATTTTATTCTCTACAACATTGTGAAGACTCTTTTCTGGCTCAAATACACCTAAACGAAGATTTAAGCAATATGGTGGCGGGGGCGGAGGGCGAGGAATTGTGCATTTTGCATTTTAAATACTCACTAACCATCCTAGAGAACATATCAAAAATTCAAAACTACCACCGGATCACTTGTAAGCTAAAAACCCTTTCTTCACAGGACTAGTAGGTACTTTAAGTTATTTGTAACTTACAATTAATTTTGAATTCATGCAACAAAAGTCCTATAATATGTTTTCTTATGAGCATTTCATAATATCAGATATTATTTCCGTGTTTTGGATTCATGCAGCTTCAATCAGTCCCTTTATCCTTTACTTCACAATACCTCTTGAACGAATAAAAACATCTCGCTATTATTTTATCCCATACAATAAAAGAACCTAATTCCCAACTGTCGATTCAAAAAAGGATTTTTTCACATAATAACGGCAATCGATAGACGCGAGTTGTGATTACTAGTTTCAAAAGCACCCCTTTCTGACCCACTTTTTACCAGTTTTTAACAATTTTTCTGTTCCCTCTTCAAAAGCTCCCTTTGAAAGGCCGGGCGTGAACGAGTTGATGATATTACATTTTTTGCGAAGAAAGGGAAATTTACGAACAATCCGCCGTATTAACAGCAAAAACAGCGATGTTGTGTGCATTGTGCGGGTTTTTTGTAAGTTCGCGTGCGCTTGCGCGTTGGCGGTGAACGTCCGTGCGAACCCTTCCCGCCGAGCGGATTGAGAGCGGAACCCTTCCCGGGCCCTGCGCCGGTTATGTGCACGAGGGTGACCCGCCGGAACACACCTCAAACTCCACACGACACATATGCCAGCTTCCTACTCGCCACATACGGCGTTTCGCCCCTGAGCGCTCGCTCGCTACAATTCGCATGTGTGCCGCACGACAGCTGCATCTCAGTTTTTATATACGCTCTCACATTTTTTCACAATATACGATCAGTGGGCACCCTTGAAACAGTTTGCGTAATCGATGACAAAACTAAATATTCCGCCCGATGATTTCCGTATTTTTGGAGAACACGTATTCTGTTACAAAGGAATGAGTGACGGTTGGGAATTTTAAATTACAGTGGACAAAATAAAAAAGAGTTACGTTTTAAATTAAAAAAGTTATTTCTAGTAGTTTGGTCATATCGTACAAAAAATAAAGCTAAAATTACAATAATGGTGGTAAACTTGCTCTTTCGGTATGTTGTTTGGGTCCACCTAGGTAGTACTCGTATTTATCCAGACTTGCAGCAGTCTAAAATGTACGCGAGCTGAGTTATTGCTGAAAACCGGCAATTTTTCATTTTTTTAGTTTTGTGCAAAAAAAATGACTTAGGAAGGTTAGGCTCTAACAAGAAAGAATCGGCTTGTTGCTGGATTTTGTTTCACACGGAGGTTTGCTACACTACAACTTCATCTCCCATTAATTTCCCCGTAGATAGGTACCTCATTATGCCTGATATTTTGGTCGAAAATATGTCATTTCCCATTTTTCAACTTTTGGGAAAAAATAGAGAACATTGCGAACACTGTATCCTGGGAGCTATTAGACCTAGAAATTTGGATTAGAGCTCAAACTGTCAGGAATTTTGTACACTTTAAAAAAGGTCTAGTGACCTTTCTCGTCAGAGCCTTCCTATGTCGTTTTTTTTGCATAAAACTAAAAAAAATGAAAAAAAAATGGCGGTTTTTCAGCAATAACGCGCGCGCGTACATTTTAGACTACTGCAAATCTGGATAAATACTATCTAGCTGGACCCAAACAAAACAACATACGAAAAAAGCAAGTTTAACGCCGAATGTAACATTAATGACTGGCCTGTAACTAATTCTGCAAATTCAATCAATATTAGGTTATTCTTCCCATATTCCTATGTAGGTATAACCTACTATCAGATAACGTGAGATACCTATTTATATTTAATTTATTTACATTAAGTAGGTATAACTTCCTACTATCAGATAACGTGAGATACCTATTTATATTTAATTTATTTACATTAAGTAGGTATAACTTCCTACTATCAGATAACGTGAGATACCTATTTATATTTAATTTATTTACATTAATTGGAAATTGAAAAAAAAACTCGATGACCGTGTTCCATTTTGAAGTGTTAATAAGGTGTCTATTGTTTGAAAACAAAATTAAGTAGCACATCAATTCTATCTGATTTCCAACTCAGCTAAATAAACGGCCCTTGTAAAGCGAAATTAATCAAATAAAAGGCAGGTCGAATTAGATTAAATTCTAACGCTCGGAAAACTTTTTGAATTGATATCATGAGGTCCTATCGCATTTCTTAGAAAAGGTCTTATTTCAATTTCGCGTAGGCAGGTAAAAACGGAGGACTTACAATTTACCGTAAACACGTTTGTACCAATAAATTAGCGAAGCGGCTTAGAAAAGGTTGGAATTTCAAGCAAACTCCTTAAAAACTCCTGGGATTTTTTTATATTAATATCTTTAGATATTACGTTTGTCACAAGACAACATCTACTAAGAATGTTTAAAATCATATTAATCCAAAATAAATTTATAACTCGCAAGCATCTTCAAACCTACATCCTGATGAGAAAAATCGTTACCCTACCATGGTTATGTATAATGCAGCATGTTTTTTTATTTACTTCGCCCCAAGGCAAAGGTTCGTACAATGGTGTCCGGTGCTATTGATTATGCAAAGCGATCCGCTGCAATTGTCCGTTTTTTGCAGGAGGGAGCTGCCCGCAGACTACGAGACTACGAGTGTGTGCGCACACGGACAGTGCAGTGTGTGAGTAGTGTATGCGTCCAAATGACCCGTGTGTGCCGATACTATCGCCTTTATCTTCAAGTTCTGTTGACTCACGATCACGATGTCTTCTTCAATTTCGATCGGAGGTAATTGCAACTTTTGTATCGGAATATCCACAATCACCTTTTAGATTCACGAAATTATTGTATTCTCTCATTGCAAAATGTTTGCCTAGAGGAAATTTGGATTAAATCCAATTAAATCAATACTTCAATAAATTCAATTAGCTAAATAAATAATAGCAAATTGAATAAAATACTTATACTCAAAAGAATTCCAGACCTCGACGTATAACCTTTTTTTAGGGAATTTGTATATTCGACAATGATCATTGATTAGATTAGTGTTTTTTCATATCCAAAGCCCGAGAAATTATGTATGAATCTAAATCTTTCCTCTCTTTTGCGTCCTTCTCCAAGGCCTTATCTATACAGAATTCATCAAAAATGATGCAAACAGAAATTTTATTTGGCGGACAGACATACAAATAGAGAGAATAGTTGAAGTCAAACACTCATAATTCCATTTACGATCTTAACATATTGCTTTTATTTCATCTACAATCATTGATTTTCTTCCAAAACCCTGACTTGTTCGAGAGACGTCGAATGTGCCTACTGGCCGGTTTCCATGATGGTATTGATTGAAAGGAGGCAATTAAAGTTATAGAACGTTAGGTAAGTACGGCGTTTGTTGTCTCACAGAGCGCGCGTACCCTTAACCCCACAAACTTTCATCTCGGGGGAGGCGCGTGGGAGGGCCGGAGGGCGAGGGAGTAAAAAGTAGTTGTGACTTGTTCACCTCTTTCGGTGTCGCCCTCGGCAACCGTATATTTTTTGTACATGGCCGACGCATTGAGAGGGAAACATTTTCTTTGTGAAACCATGTGTTACAAAAGTATTTTTTCGTATCCTTTTTACTGATGTATCATCTACTCGCGAAACTATTGAGATAGATAGGTAATTGGATACAATCCAGTACCTAGTGCTACTTGCATCTGTGGTTTATTTACTTCAGCCACAGATACTTAATAGATACTTTTAACCAATATGAACTAACAAATTGAATGACAATAATGTTTTTGTTCCGTTTCGACACGTTTCAAAACATTTTTTATCGAGGCAAATAAATAAAATGTTTGTCACAAACCAAATAGGTAGTTGTTGTATTGCCGGTTTATTTAGACAGAGAGATAATGTTGAGCTCGTGAGTCAATAGAGTTCGAGCAACCCTTCCAAGTTCTCTTCAGATTATACTATGTGTGGTTAAAGTTAGTCACGCCCGCCCAAGGCTCGTTTCGTAACAAAAAGCTATATCGTGCACGGTAAAAGGGTTTGTGCGTGAAGACGTGTGTCGAGTCGAGAGGCAAGACGATTGCTATCTATCAAACCCTCGCGACGCGTGGCGCACACCACGCTATAAAAAAATCCCTTCCAGACATAAAATCGAACTCGTGCTCATCCGACACGCAACAATTGAACTACAGCGGGACACGTTTTTGACGTAAAAAGTGAATTTTATTTTTAAAAAACACTCTTCCCCCGAGCTACTGGGGCGGTTTAAAAAAGCCATAATACGTCCCCGAGCGCGCGCCGGCTGAAGATTTGACGCGCTCGCGCATGTTTATAAATCGTCCCCTCGAATTTTACTTTTTTTGGCAAATTTAAACCATCCAGTACACCGTTACTGGCAATCGATTCGACATAAAAAGTTGCGAATTATTATTCACAGAACGGACATCAAAGGAATAATAAAAAAACTAAGGTAACAGCGCCGTAGTTTTTCTAACGTGGTAGACTGGACATTATGGGGCCGGTGAGTGTCCAACGGTTTTTGTGTGACCCTACATTTACAAGACAAGAATGGACATAGCCCTCGCCCTGTTGTACCTACCTTGACATCTCTTCTTGTGTAAATCCAATGTAAATTTGTTACAAAAAAGGGAATTTAAATAACTCGAGTGGCCCTAGGATGAGATCTTGTCACAAAAACGGCCGTTATTAATACCGGGGATGTTAACACGCATCCTGGCGATGGCATGGGGCTACTGTGTTTAGCATACGTTATAAATGACCATAGTGTCTACCTACCTACTCAAGTATAAACAAAAAAAACTTTTTTTTGCTGCAGAAAGCCAACCATAAAAATGCAACTTTCTGTCCACTTGTATTAGTTTAGGAATTCACGCTCAACTTTAGGTACTTATTGCTTAACTATAATAACATAATCTAACACACAATTTATGAAAATATGCCGTCTTAATATCTATATATGATGCGAAACGTAACCAAAAAATATCACGTGATGCGATGAGGCTGCCACAGGAAATTAACATGATGAAAGTTTTCCTTCGGGTTCAAGCTCGAGGCTGGATGTAGGCAATAAATAAGATTGCCAAAAAGCAGAACGCCCGTGACGCCGCCGCCGGACGCCGGACGCCGGCCGCCGGACCGTGGTGGGAGGAAACACCGTAAAAAATCATCTGGAGAAGGCTAGTAAGTGTCGATATCGATAGTATTATTTCTGGAAAGTGTGAGAAAAACTAATAAGGTTTTCAAAACAAGATGATGTATCGATGAATTCTTCTTTACGAACTCTGTCAGTACTTAACTTACAATTTTCAAATTCTGAACCAATGAAATAATTTTTTATGAATTGACTTCTGAAAAAGGATGAGCGAACTTGTCACCAAAATAACTACATAAATATTATGGGGCGCATAATAAGGGATGAACAGAACTAGGAACAAAAACTATCACAAGGATAGGTAAAGCTAGCTATGGGTTTAGTAGGTACTTCGTTATTAGTATCCTTTAGTTAGCCATCGAAAAGTTTGAAAATTACTGAAAAGATTCCGAATACCTACATAGAATGTATAATAATAATAACTAATATTTAATCGTAACGTTGAAACTGGTGGGAACTAGCTACGACACTCACTATCCTAATATCGATAAAGCAGATCTCTAGAGAGATAACGGGCGCTGGACTAGATATTTGTGTGGTTGTTTGCGAGGGAGGCCGCTGCACGGGGGTGCATTTACATCAAACTCTCGTTACTGCCCGCCGGCGGCCCGCGACCGCTTTTTATATACACGTCGCATGATCAGGACTGTATATGAAACTATCGCCATTATATAGGTAAGTAGCGAAGAGCGCTGACGCCACAAACAATAGCAATCGGAAAGCGCTTTGTTTGTGATCAATTGCCAACTGCTGATGGGTAGGTACTGTTTTTAGTAGATATCAAAATACGATTGGCTCAACATGAGGTTCTCCAGCACAGTGCACTCTTGTTGATATTTGCGACGTTTCAGTATAACTGCTGCTGAATGATAATTGTATTTTTTTTTAATAAAATATGATTTATGTACTTAGTTATTTGCACCTCAGAAGCAGTGTGAAGCTTTGTTTCTAATATGGGATATAAAAACTTCTCACTATAACATTCTGCTATAAAGGTAGTCTAAAGAAATCTAGAGATAAAAATTAAACATCCAAGCAATAATACATAGAACTTTGTCACATTAGAAGTCATTCACTATTGTAATATATGTCATAGTGCTATGCTGTTTACATATTATTGCTTGTGACTGTAGGTAGGTACTTTTAGAACGATATCAAGTTCTGTTTACTTATTTAATGCAATTAATTTGATTGTCATAGCACCACCAATTTTTCAAACACAAAACAAGCACGTCGCGTCGGGTCCCATTATCCTCATCAAATCTATAGTGGAGTGGTTACATAGCGCAGTCGCGAGGGAAAGGGTTAGCTAACCCTTTAGGGTCGCATGGTGTGGGGCAGGGGGCGGGCTGCGGAAGGGTTACCGCCCGCGGGGAGGTTGTGCGGGGGGCGCCCGCTCGCACTTTTACGACGAGCTTTTTTATCGTGCGTGCTGTCGTTTTTCCTTTTCTATTTTTTATGTTTATTTCCCAGAGACCATAAATTATGTTTGAAAGGAGGGAACTTTCGGACGCTCACGTCGAACCGGGGTGAAGTCTGAGTTTTCTGCGTTTCCTTTTTTGTTCTTTATGGGGTGCAGGGTCGTCATAGCAACTGCATTACGCGAGCGGGGCGGTCGGATGGGTACATAAACAAGCGTGGATATTAGCGGGCGTAACGCGATATGTGGCGCAAACACGCTGCGGTATTCATTCGGGCGTGTTTGTGTTTGCGGACAAACGGCGAGATGGACGCGCTGTTTGCCCGCTGCCCGCTGCCGTATAACATTACACGCTTGATGACAGAGTGACCTCTACATTTATGACGTCATTCATAATAAACAACGCTGGGTATCTAAACATACACACGTAAGTATTTGGTTGTCATATAAAGTGGAACATGGCAGTCCTAAGAGCCGACAAACAGATTCCGATGTTAACTAGCAATTGTCCTGTTATAATTATAACTAACCTAGGGTGTTCATAATGAGTCAACAATATTTATAGTTAGTTAGTTCCTTAAGGCAATACCTACTTAGTTCTTGAACCGGTTTTTTTTTATCCAAAGCGGGTTAACACTTAGCCTTCATCGCACCTGATGTTAAATGGTGAAAAGGCTAAGGTGAAAGCGCACTACTTCCGGAATTCTCAATCACTGAGGAACTGCCTATCTTATCTCTAACTGCCGGAACACAATAATGCTGAAAACATCATGGCTATGGCGTCAGACTTAGATAAGATGGTCGTAGCTAGCCGTCGGACTAAGAACAAATCCTACCACCAACCAAACCGAATACAATATGTAGTACTTATGTACCCCCACTGGGAATCGAACCCGGGACCTCTTGGTCTGAAATGAAATGAGTGGTGTAAACCACTAGACCACTGAGGCGGTTCAAGATTATTATGTAAGATGTGCTTACATTACCAACTATTTTGTTAGATCCACTAACGGCCAATCCCAAAAACCTAGGTACTATCTTGATAAAGATTCCTAGGAAATGTTGATATTTTGGAATGATTGACAAAATAACTAGGCAAGTAAACCTTAAGTTTGCCTATATCTTACTTTATGGAATGTTACTGGATGGGAATGGGACTATCGTCATCCGGTAGAGTATTTAAAGTTTCCACGATACGACTTAGAATACTTACTTTATAATTATTTCATATCCTTCTTAAACCTTAAGGTAGGTAGTACTTTTCTTTTTTAACCGTACATTTCTTAATTAAAACATTCTGTCTACACGCGCGTAAAGGGTGAGCGTGAGCCGCTCTCATTTTCAAAGTATTTTAAACGAACAATGCTTCTCAATAACTTCTGTACAAAATTAATTACTGATCAACCGCAAAGCACAACAAAGGCAATGTTGTATCCACTAATTGCTCACCCTTGCTTGCGACAAAAAAAACCGCGCCATATTGCGTCCAGCGGGCGGCGGCAGCGGCCGGCTAACCACCGCGAAAGAGAAATTTACGAATAAAAGGTGTAATAGTTACACGCTGCATTTAAAATTAAAACCCTTTAGGGCGCCACACCGCCAGACAAAGACCAAATGGCAAATTGTCGGCAGGTAGCGAATATGTGAGCGAGCCCCGATAATTACTAGGACCCTCTAGTTTAATAAATGGCTCTTTTTCTAAATTATGAAGGGCCCACCGCGCCATACGGCCGTACCTGCCAACCCTTCGTCCGCAATAATGAGCTACGAATCGCCAATGCAAGGTATTCGCGGAGCTTCCAACGGACACTTCGTCATCACAGTCCGCGCATTTATCCAAAGCTTTGCATTTATGAAGAACTGTACCTACGTTTCATACAATTTCACAAAAAAATAAACCGGACGGTAAGTAACCTGTTCCCACGGATGCAGATATAATGAGGATTAACCAGCATTATAATTACATAATAACTATAATAATGAATACCCTTAAATCCACTTAAAATTTTATGAAAGCACGTTTAAGAATAACTCTTTGGCCTGCTTAAGTTATTTCTGGTTACCGATATTATCATTGTCAATAATTATAATAGTTGTCTAGGTAAGTAGGGCAGAAGCCCCGGTTTTGGCCACTGTACCGGTTTTGGCCACTTTTTGCTCTAAAAGTTTTCTTAACAACTTTTCGCCATTTTTGTTAAAGGCAATTAAAATCAGGTATTTTAGGGTAATAATAACAACCGTTAGAATTTTTTATGTCATACGATTTTTTTTCAATAAATTCCATTTTCTGTTTTAAAAAATGTTTTGTATGAAAATTTTAAGAAATTTGTTTTGGCTGAAATAATTTATTAACCTTTGTTTTTTACAATTAAATTGTTGTTTTGCAATTGGGTGTTTGACTGTTGTTGAAATGTAGATATTTAATTATGACATGAGAAAAAATAACATTATTGAATAACAAATATGAAAAAAGAAATTCAATATGTATTGTAACAAGCGATTTATGAGCTACTTTATTGATACTCTAGCTATCTCTTCCTAAAACGAAATTTTCTATGGCGAGAGTATGGCGCTATAGAAATGTGACGTCATGTTTCCATAGCGCTCTCCTTGTCTAATTAGTAAGTTTAATACTCGATATCGCTGAAAATATGCAAGATATTTGAAAATAAATACCTATGTTGTGTTGCTACTAATTACCTAAATGAACATTATAAGTCAATAAAAAAAAATCAGTCAAATACCCAATTGATTGGTTTCTAGCGCATTAGAATATATTGATTTAACCTGGGTTTGGTTTTGATTTTTCGTTATACTTACAAAAGTTTCACTATCAATAAGTGGCCAAAACCGGTACATTTGGCACCTCACACACATTTTGTGTTATATACAAAAAACTATTTCACTTTTTTCAATGTGTGTTATGTACCTTTAAAGGTAAATAAATTACCTATAATTTAAGATATAATTTGTGCCTTAAATACCTAAGACCATTTAGTACTTAGTGCTTAAAAATCAAAAAATCCTTAAAGTGGCCACAAAGGATACCTCTACCTCTACATAATAAAGATTATTAACGTGGTGGATATAGCCCAAATGGTAAGAAATCATGAAATTTTTGAAGTAGGTACGACGAAGCACTTAAAAATAATAGAATTGAAAACTGATTTTATTTCTAGGCAGTATTTTAAAAAAGTCAAACAGTAGGTAGGTATTTAGTAAAAAGTGAAAGCAAATAATTAATTAACTTTTTATTTTTCCAGCTTTAGACTGAAGGGGTAGAGAAACTGTACACTTTCTCTACCCATTCAGTACTACCCCTTGATGGAAGAATGTTGGTTGAAAAATGACATGAATGGAGGGAGAGAAAAATATCATATTTTAATGACAGTGGAATACCTACGGTTAGCACTTGTAAAAGGAAAAATAAAAAGTAAAGTACCTAGTACCTTCGTATTTTCAGATAACGTTACTGATTAACAATTGTTAAAAGCAGGTTATTTGTTCGATGCTTCCTTCCCTTACAACTTTTTACTTTAACCGTTTCAAATAGAAGAATGTCGCAACGGATTAAAACGTACAAAAAACATGGTATTTAGGTAGAAACTCCAACAAATTCTTAGCGAATGGGTTTTGTATCGATTGTTTAGATAAAACAGCGTTAAGAAAGGGTACGACACGACACCCTTTTGCCCGAAGGCAATGGAGTGTATGGCGATGACTTGTAATTCTGATGTTTTCGCTGTTAAAATCGCATTTCCTGAGGAGGTTATTTACCAAAGTCACCGATGCGTACACGAGAGCGTCCCCGATGTGGAAGGACAAAGCCTGTCTCCCCAAACAATGTCTTTAAAGGCTATTTAAAACGAATCCCTAAACGACACCTACGCACATAGAAATGTTTAGGCCGTGGTCCAATGCAAAAGCGAATAAATGAATAATCTTACAATAGGTAGGTGTATCTACCTACTACTACTATTTTCTTAACAATTTATAATGTGAATATTTGATGTGTTTTTTATGTCTTTAGTTTTAAGGTTTTTTTTTTGTTAATTTGATGTCTTTTGAGCATATATAGTTTTCTAGTTCCTATTGTATCTCATTTTAGACCTCAACAATCGATTATTTATATGGTACAAGTGATTGAAATTGAAACAGCAGGCATAGTTCGTTATTCGTTCCTATAAAACAAAGCCTATCTAACCGAATCTTACACAACGTGTTTTTTCATGGCTTACCGTTAAAAAAATAATGTATTTGCCTTTTACAATATGTCAAACAACATGTAAATAGAGGGGAGAGTTAAAGTGCTTATGAAAAATATTTAGTTCTGAGCTTATCTTTTCACAGCAACGAGTTCCGAGTTCCGCGACCCATTAAATAAGTAATAATTTCCAGGACTTAGTTAAACTTTTAAACTCACTTCAAATAAAAGGAGGTTATAAATTAGACCTTTATGTAGGTATGCGACATTTTTTGAATTGGATAATATTTGAGTAAAGCGTTCTATTTAGGCCTCCAACCAGGTGCGCTTTTCGTATAAGTGTATGTATATTTGCCCACGGATTTCTCGAAAACTTAAAGTCATATCGAAATGATGCTTTTTGATTTGAATCAAGTGTATTTCAACTTAGGGAACATCTAAGTTATATCAAAATGGGTTCAGTAGTTTATGAGATATGGGTACCTATCCTAAAAAAGTAATTTAGATAAGTTTTTTGTAACACTTCGTTTTTACAACAAGCTTTTTTGTTGACTGCTTTAATGTTGTATTGTCATCCAAACCAAACCTGTATGCAAAGTTTCAGCTAAATCGGACGCTGAGAAGTGGGTCAAATTCACCTTGCAAGATTTGACTCGAACGGACATGCATAGGTACATAATTACCTACATACATTCACTGCAAGTTATAAAAGTTTGTAAAAATAAACTGGCTTCACAAAGTACCTGTCAACTGAAAAGGAAAAATAATATCTTTAAAGTAGCTATACTTACCTTTTTGAGGTCGGTGCCAGCCAGGAGCACGCATGATGAAAATAGTTATTTGTTATACAAGAGAGCAAAATCATTTTTCGCTGCGAGTGCTGAGTTTAAATCACGAACTAGCGAAGTAGTCTAAAATTGAATCACGAGCGTAGCGAGTGATTCAAATATAGACTACTGAGCACAGTGAGTGATTTAAGGGCACGAGACATCAGAAAATGTTGCTCTCGTGTTAAACATACAACTTTTCACCTCTACCAGCGAGAAAAGTGTTACAGGTCAGAAACAACATTGAAGGCAACATTTAACAAAAAAGAAAACATCAAAATTAATAATTAAGAGTAAAATTGGTGCAATTATGCAAGTTGAAGGTATCTGTTTGCATTGCGTTCAAAAACTGCACTGCATGTAATTTTTACGAAAACCAAACATGATATTAGCACAGTCTATATAATATTAGTAAGCTATAGGTATAATGTTCACTTCATATTATTTATTTTAAATATTGCGTGTTTAATAAAAAGCAATAGTAGGTAGTACAATCGTATTTATATAATTTGTTATTAGAATTCATTAATTTTTCTTATTTTATATTTATATCATGCATGCGACCTCATTTCGTCCATACTCTTTATTTCGAACCTTTGGTATCCGTGTATTTATTTTTTAAACTTTATATTTCATGTCCATCGACATAAAGCTATCTTTCTATCCTTTTTGCTGATATTAATTTTTAAAGTCTCATCCTTGTCACTCTATTTCTTTTTTCTTAATTATTTCAAGTGTTGGTGTAAGAAATTAAAAAAGCACTTTGCCTCACGCTCGCAGCAAAAATCGATTTTGCTGCGAGTTTTTAGGCGCTAAAAGCGCCCTTTTCGAGCTGGAGAGGTGAAAAGGTTATTTTTTCCTTTTTTCTTATGACTTAGACCGCAGAAAACAGAAACGCGCGCGCCGGTCCACTGCTCGCCGACACACGACACATTCAACCGTGAAACTACTGCCCGTAATCCTTTCTCGAAAGCCTGCAAGCCTTTCACGGGCGTCGCTCCAGAAATATTAATATTGTCAAATATTTTGCCCGCTGACGTATTGTGTCCTTTGTGTGCGCCCACTGTGCACCACACTTGGGTTTGGTAGGAACCAGGGAGTTCCTGGTTCCTAGTGTATGAACGGTTTAAATACAAACCCCATCAAGTTTTGATGGGATTTGTATTTAAACCGTTCATTTTTATCTGTCTCACTGATCAGGCCAAAACCAAAGTATTTTTTTTTTAAATAAGTAGGTACATACCTACTTTAACTCATAAGTCGTAAACGCATGTGTATTTTTTCTTGTAATGATTTATTTTGACTTTTAATTTTTATTATTGTATAGTTTCCAATACAATTTATGGATTGTTTTATGGAATATAAATGAATGAATGAACGCTATAGTAAGTCGCGAGGTAGAGTGCTTACCACCATGTAAACAGCTACCCGGTGACAACGATGGTGAAGGAGTCACTCACAGTACAAAATTGGACGTCCGTATGGATTGAGGAGCCACGTCAGATTTTTAAGGATAGCTATCACCCTTATTTAGTAGCCATGCAGATAATTTTGTAGGTCAAATTCTGAAATTTGTAGTAAAATATATCAAAAGTTATATCACTGCAAAGGTGGCTCCTCAATCCTGATGTTTAGATTGAGGAGCCACCTAGAACTCGTAATGTATTGAATGTAGGTTGCTGAAACTTATGTATCAATTTGTAGCCATCACGTAGGATATCTACTAGAATTTTGAGCACTTTAGTTCTAAAATTCAAGAAACTACAACACTTTTGTTGTGGCTCCTCAATCCATACACAATAGAGTAAATTTCTATGAATATTTGCAGTCAATTCAGATATTCGACATAATGATAATTTAGAAGGAGGTAAATTCTATTGCCTACAATATGAATGAAATACTAAAACATAGTGATTTCCGTAAACAAACGTATATTATTTGGCTCCTCAATCCTGACGATTATTTACCTGAGATCACAACGAAATCAAAAGCCAGAGACTCTAACGTTTAGTAGGCGTGCATACTAAACGGCTACATACAATTCATTGCTGTATTCGTTTTAATTGCTGAAAAATAAAGCTTTTTGGTATTGCTCAAGGATCCGTTTTAAGGGGTGACCATAATTATGTGAATGAAACTAGGATAAGTAATTTTTATCAACATTTAATAATTTGTTTTTACAAAATTTTAATCATTTCATTTGCCATAATGATCCTTGGTCATAATATTTGTTAACACTATTCTTATTTGTACTTAGGTACTAATAAAGCATGATATAATTATTTAGTAGCAATAACTCTCATTTGCCATAAAATGAGATGCCTTAATAACAAATACTATAATTATAAGTAATTGTAAATATCATTTGAAATAATTTATATTTGACATAATAATACATGTCTCATAAATAATAATTTAATAATAAAATTGTTTATTTGCTTAAAATACGGTATATACAAGTTGGTACAATAAATTGAACCAGTCGGACTAAGAACAAGTCCTACCACCTTTCTACCACAAACCAAACCGAATACAATATATTCCCCTACTGGGAATCGAACCCGGGACCTCTTGGTCTGAAATCGGTGGTGTGATGTAAACCACTAGCCACTAGACCACAGAGGCGGTCTTGTCAAATGCCATACATAATTCATCAAAATTTCATAAGTACATTATTAGCTACTTTATTTCTATATTAATTTGATCACAAAATATGACAGACCTGGAATTATAACAAGAAAAGGTAAGGTACAATTACCTAATTTTACTTTGTGGTTGGGTATCAATATACTCGCAAGAATATTTGCAAAAACAATACATCGTATTGGAAGGGTTGGTATTAGTATCCAGCCGCAGGCTTTTTGTATAGTCTTTGTACAGATAATGTAGATTTTTATCTCCCCTTTCCAATGACACCACTCTCAGAGCGCGGAGATAACTAGTTTGTGAGATATGAGATTGCAAAATGTGTATTTTAGGCTATTTTGAGGTGACAAGTATGAGCAAGTTTGCCTCTGAAGTCCTGTAGAACACATGATAGGTTAGAAAAAGGCCTTACGTGGTTACTTTATTTGTGAAAAAAAATGATGGATTGTGTCACAAAAAAAATCTCTGAAATATCAACGCAGCCGTGTGTTTACTGTCGCGAGACTAATATGTTTTCTGTATTTGGCATCAACGGTGAAAGAAGATGCTATTTGTATTGCAGAAGATAAAAACGCATCTAAGACTTGCAACAACCAAACAACAGTAACAGTCTGTTAATAAACACTTTCAAATACGGTTTCGTTCGATTTGAATGATTGCAAAAAAAATTTTTTGAAGGAGATACCAGAATCTATAATAGTTCTAGGCAGCTCATACACATTAATGGGCGCTATAGAATTCTTTCCCAGAGTTAGTATCACTGGCGTGGGTCACTACAAATGTCATATTCTAGCAAAGGATGAGGTGTTGTGTTACGATGACTATGAATCCAGAATTCGTAAGAGCACAGAAGACCAAATAGGTACTCATCCATTCGCTAACCCATATTTTGTAAAAACAAATTAAAAATTACTTATCCTAGTTTCATTCACATAATTATGGTCACCCCTCAAAACGGATCCTTGAGCAATACCAAAAAGCTTTATTTTTCAGCAATTAAAACGAATACAGCAATGAATTGTATGTAGCCGTTTAGTATGCACGCCTACTAAACGTTAGAGTCTCTGGCTTTTGATTTCGTTGTGATCTCAGGTAAATAAACGTCAGGATTGAGGAGCCAAATAATATACGTTTGTTTACGGAAATCACTATGTTTTAGTATTTTATTCATATTGTTGGCAATAGAATTTACCTCCTTCTAAATTATCATTATGTCGAATATCTGAATTGACTGCAAATATTCATAGAAATTTACTCTATTGTGTATGGATTGAGGAGCCACAACAAAAGTGTTGTAGTTTCTTGAATTTTAGAACTAAAGTGCTCAAAATTCTAGTAGATATCCTACGTGATGGCTACAAATTGATACATAAGTTTCAGCAACCTACATTCAATACATTACGAGTTCTAGGTGGCTCCTCAATCTAAACATCAGGATTGAGGAGCCACCTTTGCAGTGATATAACTTTTGATGTATTTTACTACAAATTTCAGAATTTGACCTACAAAATTATCTGCATGGCTACTAAATAAGGGTGATAGCTATCCTTAAAAATCTGACGTGGCTCCTCAATCCATACGGACGTCAAAATTGGTTGTCAATGAATTTCGGGTGAAAACAGTATGATTTTTTTATAGTTTTTATAAAATTACCAACGGGTCAGCTAAGTTGTATAGCACCCACTCTACCGTTTTATACAGTTTACTCTACCCAAGCAGGCTAGGCTATACTATGATTATAAATGAAATTCTTTTCTCAGTTTAATTTTTTATGGAAAAAAATGTATAGATTAGGAACATAATATAATTTTCCTTTCCTTTCTTGTCGAGTTGATTGCAGTCTAAAAATCATCATCAATGCTTGCATTGTTTAAATTTAGCTTAGAGTAAGAACTATGTGTATTTTGGTATTCATTGATTGATAGTTTGTAGTGTGTTGTGTTATCCATATTTTTTGAAACCTTTTAGTATAAGTATGTATGTACAACAAAAAATGCCATAGGCATCCATTTTTCGTCAAAGCAGGATTGTATACTATACAGTATCACACATGAAGTCCTCTGAATGAAGACATCCACGTACCAGTATAGTCTCTATCTATTTTCTTTTAGATCTCTACCCACGATTTTATAATCGTTTTAATGTAACTCGGTAGATACTTGAATTTGCAAAGGTAAGCTCTAATCCATACATGATACTTGGTTATTCATCGACAACTTTTACGTAAATAGATGAGCAAACAAACGAATCTGGACACAAATGTAGATCATTAATAAATGTCAAGTAGAGACTGCGAAAGACGTTTGAACTAAGATCACATCATTAATATCGAGAGGTCCGCACGTAGGCGGTGTCGGCAGAAAGGATACATTTCATGGAGAAATGCTTTCACCCTTTACGACTCCTATCTATTTGTCAAACGGAGCTGCTACTGAATTAACTCTAGGAAAAAATTCGCCCCTCAGTGTGATGGGCCATTTATGGCACTAATGGTGCCGCAGAGACCGTAATGAACGCTGATTTTCTGCTTGTCTTCTATATTGAGATGGCTCGTGTGACATGATCGTTTTGCCGAAGAAAAACCTTTAGAACTTGTACACTGTTTGTGAGCTTTTGAAGTAAATGCAGTAAAGAGATCAGCTGCTACTGAAATATATTCTAAGTACTAAAATTTAGATAAGTAACTATTTTATTTTGTCTAATAAATATCAAAAATAGCCAGATATTTGGCAAGCTGCTTTAGTAAGTTGGGGTAGCATTACACTGAAACAGCGGCAAGTTTTGTGGCAAGCCTTGTAAGTGAATTGAGGTGGTGTTAGTTTTTAAGTAAAACCTTGGAAGTGTTCGTAAATGCAGCTTAGCCACAGATTATCCGCTACACACAATAAAGGGCAACGATATTTTTAAATAACATAAGTACTTGAAAATGAAGTATTAGAAAAAAAACGTCTAACAACTAGCTCCGATGGGACTCGGACCCACGACCTTTCGCTGACCTGGCGACTGCTCTAACCACTGAGCCACGGAGTCGTTACGAGAAGCGTCGAATTTATCCAATACTTCTTATGCGCTGTAAAGCCAGCGTATATTTCATCAATGTGAAGATATAACTAACCTCAAACACGAAAGCAATACCTACCTTTCCAGATATTTTAACAATCGATAAAGATGAAATAATTGTTATTTCAAATTACTTTAACTTTTTTGCATTCACAATGCAATTTTTAATATTTAAAATGAAGTCTTAGGAAAAAAAATATTGGATAAATTCGACGCTTCTCGAAACGACTCCGTAGCTCATTGGTTACAGCAATCGCCCGGATAGTGAAAGGTTGTGGGTTCGAGTCCCATCGGAGCTAGTTGTAAGACGAGTCGTCTTTTCCTAATACTTCATTTTCAATATTAAAAATTTCATTGTTAATGCAAAAAAGTTAAAGTAATTTAACATAAGTAAGTACTTACTACTTGTTATGGAATTAGTCCAATAATAATAATAATACTCATAGTCATAAGGCAAATTTTTATCGAAACCGGCTTAAAAACTGATATAAGTAGATACACTTTCGGAACAATTTAATGCCCAAACGGGAAAGATTTATAACTATGAGCATTCCTTCCACATTCCAATTCCAATCATAGCTGCAAAAATGGGCAGGTAATATTGCACAGCAAACCCAATAGGCGAAATATTTTTGTTCAATAAATATATGGATATGGTGGACATAACTACATTTCTATACAGTGTTACCTAACATTCTTGCTTTGTTATTTGCAAACAATATTTCCCCGATTGTTTACATCTATGTAAACTAGGCCGAAAAACAAGTAACTGTTGTATGCACAAGAAGCACAAGGACACTTACCTAAACCAATATTTAAATCCTGAAAAATGTTTTGCCAAACAGACAGAGGTAGGTACCTACCGACGAACAACAAAGTAATCGAACCATGAGAAACGCGGAAAAATAATCTCCGGTTACCTAAAACACATGAATAGTAGCCAAGTCTGCGTGGAATTCAAGTAACTCAACAGAGCGGTGGTAGGCTGGTCAACCCATTAGCACGCGCTCAGCGGGGGCTCATGATCACTTTGCTCATGTTAATTTATGTGCTTTGTCGCATTGTCCACTCACAATGGGCTCATTTTTATAGCGCTGCGTCGCCGGACACCCAGATTAACATCGCTGCTGGCTTTCTCCCGTTTTGTGCAAGACACAATGCGCACAGGCACCTGGCATTAATGGCTCTACCGTAATGGACGTTGCAGAAAAAACTGCTACCAACGGCCTTTGTGCAAAAGGGTTCCTTTTGACATTGAAAATCTATAAATTAAGTTAATGTGTTTAGGTTAACCTATTGCATATTCTCGTTACAAATGAAAACTCGATTTTAAATAAAAATATTTTAATAATCTATTATTTACAGAAGTATACATACCTAGTTCGAACCTAAACATTGTCCTAGATCCTTCTACTTGTTACCGTAGTTAATTAAGAGTGCATGAATGATGGAAAAGCTTAAACCGAAGCACAGAATCAAACATGTAGTAGTATGTGTATTCACTCGTTTCAAGGATTTTCGTCACTCAGTCTCGATCTTCAGCTCTGTGTCATCAGAGACGCTACTCCTCGGCGCCTGGCCCGCCACCAGGTCTCCGTGGACCCTGACTCGGTACACACACGTATACACCGGGTGGCCCCAGTTAGTGACCACGCGGACTTTCACCAAGTTGTAGCCCTTCGCCGACGGATGCCTCACCTCGAAGTACTGAATCGGTTTTCCGTTTTTGTCGTACTCGTAACTACCGAAATCGTGAGGATACGGATCCGATCGGACTTCCAACCCTTCAAACTGTATGAGCCGAGGAGCCGATGAGATTTCTCTGCAAGTTGAGTTTTTTTTTAATAAACAGAAGAATTTGAACAGAAAACCTATAAGAGTAATAAACAATTCTAACTTTTCATTGAACATCAATAAACGGTTAGATAATGAACCCAAGTCTAACCTGTGTCTAAAACCTCTGAATAATATATTTTCTGAATAAGTTAATTAATGTTTCTCACGCTTCCTACTTAATAGGAATTAAGAAGGAAAAAAATCGTCTGATAGGATAGGAAGTTCCTATCCTATCCAACGATTATTATGTCTCATTAACGTCACGGCTCTATATAATTTAGAGATGTAAGAGTACATTAGTATAAATAAATATAAATACTGGATGGATAGGTAAGTACCTACGCATAAGCTAAAAACGGAAGCCCGTATCGTCGGTAACGAAAATCTTATGAAACCCTCTTCATTAAGTGGCACCTACACGGAGCGAAAATCTGACAAAAATACATTAATTTTTACTAAAATATTCATAAACCCAAGGACAACAAATGTCTTGTAATAATTGTAAATCGATTTTTGTAAATGCAGTTAGTAAATATTACATATAACATTTTTGTAATTTCAAGAGTGGTTTAGTATGTACGAATTGATGACGTCATAGACAAATACTAAACTGTTTTGTAACTTGTCGTGAAACGATCATTTTTGAGGCCCTAAAACTCATAAATTAGCCTACTGATGAATCCAGAATTAATATATATTAAATATTGATATATAAACTTCAACATTTTTCGTTTTAAAATAATACATAGTTTTGACGAAACGTGTGTTTAAGCTGTTTTTGTGCGGGTAGCGGGCGGGAAAATTAGGCCACTTTTCTGTGGCCAAGGTCGTTGGCGATACCATGGGCCTTAATATCGGGGATGATGACGTCAATAATATTACTAACTGTTTTGTAATTTTAAGAGTTCAATAGTAATATCGTGAATGATGACGTCATAGATAAATACTGATTTTATGTATGGGTCTTTACTTATAATTGCTAAACTACATAAACTACTAAAACTAAATAAACAAAAAATCACTATTTACCTATTTATAGATATATCTATAATTTATAGATATGTCCTAAATCTCGTACTTATTACTTTATATTAAGGTATAGGTGTTTACTGTGTTCGTGCAATGAAATACTCTTTTAATTTTCCTATTTTATTAATTAAAAAATAACCATGCAAATTAAAAGGGACAAGCTACCGTTTTTTACATCAATATCAGATGATCATCTGGGTGAAATTTTTCTTCTTTCTAAATCTTGTTTGGGATGAAGTTGATGAACATGGTTGATGGAGTCATTCAATTTGCCTTTTTTAGGCCTTCGTTTAGTATTGAATTGGCGTCATGTGTGCATTTCAGTGTTTGAAGAACCTTAAACATAAAAATGTTTTATAAGTACAATAAGCTACACAACACAAAGAACACCTAGAGCTAGTAAAAATAAATACTAATACCCACATAATCTGACTGATACGGACTGGCTTGAATCGGAATTGGAGTAGTGCGATGCTGGATGAAGTTTGTGGCCTCTGATTTGACTGTGGAACTGTAACTGTTTGCTATAGTGGGTTCTTTGGTTCTTCTATTAGAAGCGATGCCAATAATGGGTCTTCCTCAAACAGATTACTGTACTGACTGATAAAGGCGCCTGGAAGTAAAAAATTAGTTTCATGAACAAATTTTTACACCTCTCATACACACTCTTACAGTAACCAGGGGCCCTATCGCCCTATGCTAAATGCGCTTATATTACACTTACATTGCTCTTATTTGACAATTTGGTATCGCGCTATTTTCTCAACGACAACAATACCATTACCATTCCTTTTCGGAACGATTTTTCGAATCGCGCTAGGTTTTTACCACACTTTTATTAGCTTCACTTGTAACTAAGTCACAATGTAAGAAAATCTTGGAGTTCAATTTTAACCTACTTCTAAGTGTCGTATTGATTTGAAACTTTGCAAGTCCATATGGATCCGATGACAATACAATAATTGGCTACCATCGAGCTGATCTGATGACGGAGTCAAGAGGTGGGCAATAGAACTCTTCAACGGCTGCTAGGAAACCCCTCGAGTTTAGGCTCATTTGTTTTATTCTAATGAGACCAATTCGCTACACTAAACTTGATGGTGAGGGTCTGATGATGGAGCAGGGAGGAAGCCAGTGGCACTCATTAATGAACGAAACACTTCGAGTTCTGGCTCATTTGTTTCGTTCTGATGAGACCTATTTGCTACACTTGGTGGTGAGGGTCTGATGATGGAGCAGGAAGAAAGGCAGTGACACTCCTTATTGACCAATAGGATACCCCTCGAGTTTGGGCTCATTTGTTTCGTTTTGATGAGACCTATTTGCTACACTTGGTGGTGAGGGTCTGATCATGGAGCAGGAAGGAAGCCAGTGGCACTCCTTAATGACCAATAGGAAACCCCCAGAGTTTGGGCTCATTTGTTTCGTTCAGATGAGACCTATTTGCTACCCTTGTTGGTGAGGGTCTGATCATGGAGCAGGAAGGAAGCCAGTGGCACTCCTTAGTGACCAATAGGAAACTCCCCGAGTTTGGGCTCATTTGTTTCGTTCAGATGAGACCTATTTGCTACACTTGGGGGTGAGGGTTTGATGATGGAGCAGAGATTAAGCCAGTTGCGCTCCTTAATGACCAATAGTAAACACCTCGAGTTTGGGCTCATTTGTTTCGTTCTGATGAGACCTATTTGCTACACTTGGTGGTGAGGGTCTGATGATGGAGCTGGAAGGAAGCCAGTGGCACTCCTTAAATACCACTAGGAAACATTTTGAGTTTGTGCTCATTTGTTTCGTTCTAATGAGACCTATTTGCTACACTTCGTGGTGAGGGTCTGATGATGGAGCAGGAAGGAAGCTAGTGGCACTTCTTAGAGACCACTAGGAAACCTTTTGAGTTTGGGCTCATTTGTTTCGTTCTGATGAGGAGACCTATTCGCTTCACTTGGTGGTGAGGGTCTGATGATGGAGCTGGAAGGAAGCCAGTGGCAATCCATAATGACCAATAGGAAACACCTCGAGTTCTGGCTTATTTGTTTCGTTCTGATGAGATCTATTCGTTGCACTTGGTGGTGAGGGTCTGATGATGAAGCAGGGAGGAAGCCAGTGGCACTTTTTAATGACCACTAGGAAATCCCTTGAGTTTGGGCTCATTTGTTTCATTCTGATGTGACCATTCGCTATACTTGGTGGTGAGGGTCTGATGATGGAGCAGGAAGGAAGTAGGGGTTCCGCTTGCGCATCCAGTAACTAATAGACTCCACTTGAATTTGTAAGTCTAAATACATACAATCACGCCTTTGAGTTATAATGTTTACGGGGTGGGCAGAAGACCCATGAATGGACTGTGAAATCCATTACCATCCATCCATGGCTTGCCATTTATTAAACTAAAAAGTAAAAAATAAATATATAGTTTAAAAAACTAAAACAACACACTTTTATAGAAACAGACTAAAAAGTACAAAATAAGCGTCTATTCAGTAACTGAAATTAAAAAGCGTGGTGCGCCCTTTGCAAAGCATGCATTTCAAGTACTTAATATAGACAACGCGCACCACGCTTTTTAATTTCAGTTACTGAATAGACGCTTATTAAACGTAAAATTATTACATTGCAGCCGATAACTGACCGTTCGCTTATGTCAAAATAAACAGCTAGTCGGAGGCAGTTTTTTCAACATTATTCAGAAATTATTAGCAGATTTTAGTAAGATTCTGTGTGTTTCAAGTTGTTAAAACGTATTTATTCTCTTGCTCAGTGGTTGTTAATGCCGGAAAACAATAATACCGTGTCAAAAAAAAATACAAAAATGTGATAATCAGATGAAGTAAAGTGACGGGTGCTACTTGACTCTTAGAAAGACACTCGGCACTGCCTTCCAACATCCCCCAAGAGCGGAGAGGAGGTCCCGAAAAGAGCCCGTATGAAGGAGGCTACCTACCAAGGCAAAGCCGTCTTCCCCAGTGATGAGTTTATTCTCATTTGCGGCCGTGGAAATAGCCCACCAGCATGCGTAGGTAGCATGACAAACGCGAGAAGAGTTTTGTCTACCTACCTCGAAAGTCTATAGTTGACAGCCAAACAATAGGTTTGTCTACGATGAAATGTCATTTTTGACGTTTCGATATAGACAAAACCTTTCTCGAGTTCGTCATGCTACCCGTGATGGCCGACTTCAGAGCTGTTCGCCTGAAAAATCTGGACTAGACTTGAAAAGTCATCATCATCATCATCATCAGCCATTTAATGTCCCCACTGCTGGGGCACTGGCCTTCCTTATGGATGGATAAAGGGAATGGAATGGGCCATGACCCACCACGCGGGCCCAGTGCGGATTGGTGGGTATTAACGACTGCAAGTGCAGCCGGGACCAACGGCTTAACGTGCCTTCCAAAGCACGGAGGAGCTCGAGATGAAAAGTTTTTGGGTCACCCATTCCGTGACCGACCATTGTGAAAGTTGCTTAACCTCAACGATCGCAGGCCAAGCGCGCTAAAACTTGAAAAGTACTACGAAATAATTCAAAGTAAACGCCAGTAAAATATATTGTAAAAGTTGTAATTTCAAAACGAGCCTGCACCTCAACAGAAACGTCAGAAACACCAATACATGTTTGAGAAAAACGCACCACTAAAATCAACCGCCAAAAATCCCCTTGTATTTGACAGTTGGATGACACTGACATTGACAACTTGACACTCTATTTTTGAAAAGATTCATTCATAAAAGTAACATCACTGGTATCATTCATTCACCGATCCAAACGATCGCAATGCCATCGCAATCCGTCTTCCATCCGTTTGTGAACGTAATAGCCGCTACACACGTTCCGATCCGACCGCCGATTTGGTCTGCTCCAGACCAAATCTGGACGTGTGCAGCGTAGTCGTCCGACCATATTCGTGTTTGACGCGGTCGGCCGGATTTGGTTCGCACGAACTTCACTTCCTACGAAATCGGAACGTGTGTAGGCTTCCGACCGGACCAACTTGGCAGTGTTAACAATTTTGGAGGTTTTCCCCTAGATTTAGGGAGAAAATATGTAAAAGCGGAAATATTTAAAGCAGATAGAATTACTTTAAGGGATTTTCAGAGGATTCAATTTAATGCTCGTTCATGAGTTTTACGTAGGACTGAACGAACGAAAGGTTTAAATATGGCCATTTATGAAAAGGTTATTTTTATCTATTTTTTTTTTTAGAATATTTTATTTAAAACTCGCAATTTGTCGTAAATATAAATATATATAAAAAGGGCATAACACCTCATCAATAAGTGCTGCTTTTAGTAAATATTTAGCATGTTTTAGTATTTTTTTTGAAAATAACAGAAAATTTAAAAATAATGAAATTGTTTTTTTATAGTAATAAAACATTAAAAACCGAAAATATTTTTCTTTTTAATTTATTTATTGCAAGCAAATTGATGTTTTCAGTATTTATAAATAATAATAATATTGGGAGATTAGCAGTGGCTGGCAACACTGCAACAACGGCTAGAGGTCGGCCAGACCAAATCGGAACGTGTGTAGCGCCGACCGATTTGGTCTGGCAGATTTGGTTTGAACGTGTGTAGGCGCGGATCAGATCTGTAGTGAAGTTCGCCCGCACCAAATCGGCGGTCGGATAGGAGCGTGTGTAGCGGCTATTAGGGCGATACCTTTTTATGTCACGATCGTAAACTGATTGAAATGGAGTTGTAATGAAATCGCTCTTATTGCAAAATAGGGCGATAGGGGCCCAGGGTTATTAAGATCCAAAGTAAATGACTTGTAAATAAGCTTACCACAGAATGCACCAACATATTCAATGAGACCCCAATTTCCTCAAAGATCCTTGATGAGATTGTCCATTTTTAGGGTTTTTTTCACTGATTATTGATGATGTTGATTTTCGAAACACTAAAACCTGGACTATCACTTCACTTGACACAAGCGACAACTTGATCGATTCGGCACAAGCATAGCGACGAATTTTCTTTGATTTTATTATGACCGCAACGTGTCACTTTCGAATCGCGTGCGCGTGCAAACTAGAAAAGAAACGAAATGGCGAACAGCCGGACAAGTAGAGGTAGGTACTATGCGATTATTATAAGAATAGGACTGTCAAACGGCATTTTTGATCTTTGTTCCTTTTCTTGCACATCCTACACCCTGAAGTGGAAGCGAAACGCAAACAAATATGGCCGTTTTGACAGTCCTATTCTTATAATAATCGCATAGTACTTACCGACATTTTATTACTAAATGGAACTTGGAATTACAAAACGTGTTTGTTTTTTTTTTGTTTTAAGAAATACGTTAGTAATTTCAAGAAAATCGTTAGTAAATTAAAAAAATGTTGTTATTAAATATCACAAAAGTTTGTAATATTGCCATGTACTAAACACATTTCTTGAAACTACAAATGACCTTTTTAAAATACACTAAATCAGTTTGCAAAAATTACAAAACTTTTGCTATATTTACCATAATTTGCAATAACCATGAAAATATGTAATGTCTTACATTTACTAAAACTGACTTTTGGGAATTACAATTACAAATACTAAGGTTTTGCTTTAAAGTAATAATGGTTGTTAAAATAGCAATACTTTTGTTAGTAATATAAAAACTTAGTTTTTTCGTCAAATACAAAACAGTTTCTTAATTTTTGGTGGTCTTTTTTTTCTCCGTGTACACGAATTTTGACCTGAAGTAGCCGTCAGCTTACCTACTTCTCACTTGAAGAAGCCATCTGGTTTGTTTATTGACATAATTATTTCGATCTAGATTTTCGATCTAGCTAGACTTAAATTTTGTAGCATATTTGGCACAGACATACATCGAGAGTATGTCTGTGATATTTGGACTTTCCTAAATTCGACATCTTCCCAGAAGGCGACCGTTCCCACAAGATGACTAAGTAATTAAGATAATAGTTAAGTAGATCTCCGTTATTAAATATTCGGAAACCCAACTGAAATTCGACTCGTTTGTATTTTTTTTTCTATCCATAACGGGATAGGTAGCACATAGCCTTCATCACACCTGATGTTAAGTGGCGATAATGCTGAAGGTGGAAGCGCACTGCTTACAGAATCCTCAATCACTGAGGAACTGGCTATCTTAACTTTAACTGCCGGAACACAATAATGCTGAAAACATAATTGTTATGGCGTCAGACTTAGATAAGACGGTGGTAGCTAGCCAGGCGGACTAAGAACAAGTCCTACCACCAACCAAACCGAATACAATATGTACCCCCACTGGGAATCGAACCCGGGGACCTCTTGTTCTGAAATCGGTGGTGTGAACCACAAGACCACAGAGGCGGTTAAATTTGAATACATTACTCACTTTGTTGGGGATATGTGTGAAGGAATGTGCTCCACGCTGAAGCCGGTGATGTGAACGGTGCCAAGAAGCCGCAGAATTGCTTCACCACGGGAACCCTTGAAAAAAAACTTAGCAGTTTTATCAGAGTTGGAATTTAATTATGAAGAAACTTAATTGATGTATTTTACGGCTGAGAGCGAGTGCAAGTTTTTACCCGACTGCGACAGCAGGAGAGTTATGTTTTTCAAGAATAGGTATGTAGATTTCTATGTTCCCTGCTACGGCTGCTACAGCCTAAACGGTTTGAAGTATTATGTTGTATCAGGTGTCGTTATATAGATTTGTCTTGATAGCGCGAGAGACACTAGACTGGGCATGTACAAAAATAAATAAAAAATGGCGGATTTTTGATGGCGTTATTACTTACTAGCTTTCCGCCCGCGGCTTCGCCCGCGTGGACTTCACGACGTTATCCCGCGGGAATATGATATTTTTCCGGGATAAAAAGTAGCCTATGTTCCTCTCCAGACTACAAAGTATCTGTGTCCCAAATTTCAGCTAAATCCGTTCAGCCGTTTTGGCGTGATTGAGTAACAAACATCCAAACATCTAAACATCCAAACATCTAAACTTTCACATTTATAATATTAGTAGGATTGCAAGAACAAAAACAATCTACCAATCTCATCGAGGGGGTATTAAAATTAAAAAAAAACTGTTTGCGGTTTTTTTTTTGTTGAGTTACAGAGTTGGCCCCGTATTAAAAGCTGTTCATGTTCGTGAACACAGTAATTACCACCTAAGAGGTTTTGCGCTTATTCATTAACACGTGTATTTAACTTGCAGTTTTGCAGAACTCTCCGCACTAATGTAAGTAACTTAAAAAAGAAAAGAATCTACTAATTTTTAATTAAATTAGTAGGCATCGAGACCCCAACTTCGCCTGGTTTGTGATACTTACTTTTATATAGAGCTCTCAAATTATGAAGTAAGTATTTTAAAACATACTCATTTACATACACTGGTCTGTATCTTGTCCAAGGCCGGAGCTTAGATCCAATGGAACTCGGTAAAATAAGGTACAAATTATTTAAATCACAACGCAAATGTAGTTTCACAATCCAAAGTGATCGAGTTGCTTACTTTGTACCCTTCTTGTGTGCAATAGGAACATAACACATTTTAAAAGTGAGGTAGGCGAAAATTGGCAACATGACCGCGTCGATACCAACCCGCTTAACTACACAACTTATTGCAATATTAATAAAATTGGCTTATCTGAAAGATGGACTAACAGGAATCGAAAGACAATAAAATGTTCAGTGTTAGCTACACTTCAAAATCCTTAAAATACGAAGTTCTTTCCGCGCGACAAAAAAGACGCTCCTTCCCGGTAGGTACCGACTCCGTAGCTCAGTGGTTAGAGCAGTCGGCCGGACAGCGAAAGGTCGTGGGTTTGAGTCCCATCGGAGCTGGTGGTGAGACGGGTCGATTTTTTCTAAATAAGTACTTCAGTTTCAATTTTTCAGACATTTTACGTATTTTATAAAATAATCTAAACATTTTCAAGTTTTTGCATCTGGCAGTCATCAGCTCACGTTGATGAGCTGACGGTGGATCGTAAACCGTTAAGGAACGATTTTAATAAATAAACTAACCAGCATAACTGCTCTCGCCATAAAAATCCTCAAGTTTAAAATGGTTACTACATCACCTAGAATGTGCCTTTGCATGGTTTCCAATTTATTTTAACGTAAGGCGTTGATCCATAAATAAATAAATAAATAGTTTCTTACAATCACACCAATGAGTCACACCAACACATCAAAATATGACTATAAAAATTACTGCATTAAATGCGCGTACTCGTGCAAGTACTAATAGTTTTTGTTTCATCGAAATCTGGCCAGGATTTCCAAAGATACAGCGTTGTAAAGTTTCACCAACTTTTGAAAATTTGCTTTCCTTGCGCGCTATTGCGATGACGTCATGTCGCACTGACATCTCCGTTTGCGGCTGTTGCGGGTGATTTCCGTCTAACTGTACCTACATAGAGTTCGTCTGTGCGCAATCTTCGCGCAACTCGTGCGTTTTTGACGCTAGTTACAGTACATTTTCTTCGTTCTAAGGTTATGGTAAATGATTAGTATTCAATTTCGACCGCGCGCAGGCGCACTCTAAAACTGTCACCTACTGTCGATACCGAAAGACATTTATCCCACAAACTTATCTGACCCAGTGGTGGAGGCGCCACTAGCAGTATAAAATTATCGAAATGGCTGTCAGTTTTTAGGGTGCATATTTAACTACCAAGTCAGTTAAGGTTGTAAGTACATTTTGTTTTGACGGTTGCTATATGTATTGACAGAATCCCGCCCGCCATTACGAAAGTTGATTTAATTTATTTTTCACGAAAATAAATCATTATTTGAAGGTGTTTTTTCACATGGGCTCAATACAAAATTCTTAACCATTTCATTGATCGACTATAAGAAAAATAAATAAATTTATTACGAAACCGTGAGAGCGCAACTATATAGCTAAAGGATTCTATGTAGGTATACGGAAGTGCGACGTGACGTCACACGTTAATGCCATTGGTTCACCCAAATTTTCCTCGGAGGCCGTACTTTAACGTTTAATATCTCAGTCACTTTTGAAGATAGGAAAAAAATAAAAACAAATTCTTTTTTCTCGAGTTACATATTTTTTAGATATGCTGATAACAAAAACCATTGGTGTGACTCATTATCTAAGCCCATAATAAATTTCTTAAGAAACTGTGTCTACGTGAACTTGATAACGGATAAATATACTTACATAGTTTTTGTTTGTAAATACATATGTTCACGCCGCGCCCGCGAGCGGACAGTTGTCATTGTCAATGTCTCGATGCGCTCGGGCCGGGTGATTTTTCATTCGTTTAGTTCGCCGCCAACCTCCGTCCGCGCAACATCGCGCTCAGTTACCTACCCGTATTGTGACCGAGATTTTGCATCTACGAGTGCCCGGTCGGGGTACAGACTTGTGACCCGTGTGTGTTCGCTTTGAAAAGCGCCGGGAAGGTTTTAGCTGTCTATTAGGGCATTGTGTAGTTATAAGAGTGTTAGCTATAAGAGTTTCCCATCGGGGGTTGGGTGAAGACCTACTTGTCAGGCGCGCGCGCCGGCGAGACAGCGATCAGCCCCCCTGGATTATGAACAGTATCTTCTCGTTAAGGTAGGACTAGCTTAAGTAACTTAATTTTGCATGAGAAACATCCGTTTCAATAAACTGTGGAACACAGTCGATGTTCATCACAATTGTGCGTGATCATATTTTTGATAGCAGAGCTTAGTTGATATAATTAATTTTCATATTAAAATTAACTACATAAAATTTCATAGTAAAAATAAAATTATTTTTTTTGTTAAAATCTCGAGGGTATTCCGAGACGATTTCCGATCCGATTTCCGATCCGATCCGATCCGAGACGAGAAGTACTAAGAAATTGTTCTAGTAAATTCTCGAAGCGAATGTTTCTCACTTGGTGGATCCGATAATAGATAGACACTTATATAATTGTTGTCACATACTAGTGATTTGATACGAGTTTACTCGCCTAGATGTGCATATTTTTTTTGTGTGTCCGGATTATTTTGACGAATAGTTTCGTTCGAAAGTGTTGTTTATTAGTACCACATACTAGTGTTTGTTCCGAGTCCGCTTGCCTAGTTAAAAAAGTGGAACTAGTTTTAATTATTAGTAGTATTAAATTACGAGTATTATTATTAAAAATAGTTTTGTTTTTGTTTGTTGATAACGGTTTAGTAGTTGATTTGCGAGGTTGACCTGGCCGTGCCGTGTATGCCATACCGTTAATCCTATACCGTTTTGTTTATACCGTTATATTGTTAGCCCTTGAAATTGGTAAGTTGTTAATAATTTATGAAAATAGTAGGGTCCGTGTATGTCGTCCGAATTTTAATTGTGTTTTATATTATCGTGACGCGACCTATTTCTATTGTTTTTTTTGTTGATGTTTACCACTTTTATATTTCTTTGTTTGCTTTGTTTATTAAACGGATTATAAATGGCTCCTACGAATCCGACCGCCGTATCCAGGGCTGGCATCCAAGGAGTTTTGCGTTGGCTTGCTTGTGCGGTCACATTAATAGACCGAGCCGACCGGGTAGGCGCGTTGCTAGCTCGGTATGGCGGGCTGGCAGCTCGGCTGCAAGACCTGGAGCGCCACGCCATGGAGTGTCGCGCGTATTATCTGGAGAACCCCCCAGCTGATGATGCCGTGTCGGAACAGCTGGAGCAGGATGTAGCCCAGGCCTATGAGCTGGCTGACCAGCTCACGGAGGCGGCTGAGAGGGCCCTGGCTGTTCGGAAGGGGGAGCCGGTTTTGAGCGGGGAGGTCAAACCTACCCCGACGGCGTTGCTAGGCCGATTGCCTACGTTGGAGATTCCCACTTTTAATGGGGATCTGTCAGCCTGGATGGGCTTCATTAATTTGTTTGACAGTTTGGTGGATTCACGACGGGACTTATCCCCTAGCGAGAAGTTGGCCTATTTGCGCTCCTCCCTGCGAGGAGAGGCCAGCGCGGTAATCCAGCACCTGCTCATCAGTGACGACAACTACCAGGTGGCTCGCCAGCTTCTGGTTAGCAGGTACCAGAATGTCCGGTTACTGGCGGACACCCACGTGGCCACGATTTTGGCCCTCTCGCGAATCACGCGGGTACACCTGTTACGGAGGGAGTTGCTGAACCCGCTACTGTCAGCGGTCAACTCCCTAAGGCGATTGGACCTGCCGGTGGATCAGTGGTCCTTTATACTGCTGCACATAGTCCTCGCCAAATTGCCCGCTGAAATGAAGGGGCGTTTCGAGCAGAGGTACGGAGGCGACAGCGCCTCGTATCTCCCGCCCTTCGCGGACCTCCTTCGTTTTTTGGAGGACGAATGTAGGGTGACGGACCACCTGGAGCCCGCCCCGGTTCCAGGTGTTGGTCGTATGGTGGCGGCGAGGGAACAGCCCCGTCGCCCGACCAACCGGTATGCTGCCTTCCAGCAGTCCCCTCCCCCCGCACCGAGTGAGCGGTGCAGGTATTGCAGGGGAGATAGGCACGTGGTGCACGAATGTGCCAAATTTAGAGGCCTCCGCCCAGAGGGACGGAGGGCCGTTGCGAAACAGCGCCAATGGTGCTATAGGTGTTTGGGGGGACACATGCAGTCGGCGTGTCCCCAGACAGAGGATTGTCGTCTTTGCGGAGGGAGGCATCACCCCCTCCTTTGTTTGGACCGCAAGGACGCCGGGAGCGACCGGGGTTCGAATTCCTCGCGCACGGGCGGGGGCCCGGCAGCCCGGAACCGGTCCCCTAGAGATTCGGCGGGGCTTAGCCCCCCCGTTCAGTCCCCCCCGGATAGGAGAGACGCCCCCGCCACGGGCGGGGGTAGGGGGGTACCACAAGAGTACGCCACGGTGGCGATGGGCACGGGCCCTATTTGCTACTCCCCCCCCCTAATGGAGAGGCCTCGATTGGGGTACTATGTACCGAGGCACACCCCACACGGGTATTACCCTGCACCTAGGAGTGCTGTTGGTCGGGGCCAGTATGTACCCGATTGGGACCCGCTCGCCCGGTACGAGCGTCCCACATTTGGCGCGCCGACTCAGGCGCGAGGGGGACAAGTACCCCCCCAAAATTTTTAATGGCGCCCCTGTCGGACCCAACCACCCCTCCGGAGCTTGTGCTGTTGCCAACAGCCTCCGTGAATGTTTGGGGACCTAAGGGCAATGTTGTCACGGTGCGTGCCCTTTTGGACTCAGGTGCCCAGGGGTGCATAATGTCCAGGTGGCTTGTCCGACAGCTGGGTCTTTTGCTTGTGCCGCATCACGAAGCGGTACGGGGGGTGGGAGACTCGCGGATCCCTGATCCGATTGGTCGAGTTGAGTTCTCCTTCTCCCCCCACTTCACGCCAAGGCCGAAGATCGGTGCTTCGGCGATAGTTTTTGATAAGGTGGTTGGACCACTCCCGCAAGTGCGAGTGCCGCCATCCACGATTGAGCTGACGTCTGGACTGGCTTTGGCTGATCCTTCCTTCCACCGACCGGGCCCAATACACTTGTTGATTGGTGCGGATGTCCTCGGTCGTGTACTGTGTGGAAGCAAGCGAGTTTTGCAGACAGCCGATCTTGTCGCCTTGTCCTCGTCGCTGGGTCATGTGGTGATGGGAAAGGTACCACAGACACCAGGGACCCCGTCGGTAGACCGCCAGACCATTGTCGGTTCTACTTTGTCCGACGTTCTCCAAAAGTTTTGGGAGGTGGAGGAACCTCCCACTGCCAAGCGGTTGGATCCGTTAGCCGAGGAGTGCGAATTGTTCTACCAGAACAACACTGGGCGCCTCCTCTCGGGTCGCTTGATTACCCGCTTGCCCTTCTTGGCGGTTCGCCCTCCTTTAGGGAGCTCCCGACCGATGGCCGAGAAGAGATTGTTGTCCATGGAGCGTAGGATGGCCAGGGATCCCGCATTCAAGGAGAAGTATAGAGACTTCATGCGGGAGTATTTGGACCTTGGGCACATGTCCATCTCGCAGTTGGACTGGCGTAATGTGGAACATTACTTCCTGCCACACCACGCTGTTTTGAAGACTTCCAATGGGAAGATCCGCGTGGTCTTTGATGGTTCAGCGCCCACGTCAACCGGAGTGTCGTTGAATCAGTGTCTGCATGCGGGGCCGAAGTTGCATCACGATGTCTGTGATGTTTTGACCAACTTCCGCCGGCACGCTGTCGTCTTTGTGGCCGATATCCGCATGATGTTCAGACAGACCGTGATTCACCCGGAGGATAGACGATACCAGCTCATCCTTTGGCGTGAGGATCCCCAGGATCCGATGTTGGCTTACGAGCTGAACACCAACACTTATGGTTTGCGGTCGAGCCCCTTTGTGGCGATCCGTTCGCTTTTGGAGCTCGCAGAGCGCGAACGGCTACGCTATCCCCGGGCATCTGCTCTTATTGAGGGGGGGGCCTTATTTGTCGACGATATCTGCACGGGGGCCTCGAGCTTAGATGAGGCTCTCGTCTTACGTGATGAGCTGATTGCGCTCTTGAGGGCTGGTGGCTATGAGTTGCGGAAGTGGCTGTCTAACTCACCGGACCTATTGGCAGATTTGCCTAAGGACCACCTGCAAGAGCCGCTCCTCTTTGAAAATCCGGAGACTCCAGACATGCTGTCTGTTTTGGGAGTCCAGTATCGACCAGTCCCGGATTTGTTCACATATAGATTGGAACTGCCAGACCCAAAGGTCTGGACTAAACGCACGGTGCTGTCTACTGTAGCCCGTACCTTTGATCCGAACGGTTGGCTCAGCCCTGTAGTGTTTTCGATGAAGTGCTTCCTACAGGAGCTCTGGGCTGCGGAATTGTCATGGGATGAGCCCCTCTCTGGTAGCCTCCTACGAGAGTGGGTGAGGTTCGTGTCATCCCTACCCGACGTCAATCGGGTTTGTATACCGAGGCAAATGCTGCCTTCGGGAAAGTTTAAAGCCTCCCTGCACGGCTTTTGTGACGCGTCCGAAAGCGGATACGCGGCAGCCGTTTACATCCGAACGGTGGCTGCAGCAGGCGTTGTCGCCGTACACTTAGTTACGGCCAAGAGTAAGGTCGCCCCCCTTCGGACTAGGCTAACCATTCCGAAGTTGGAGTTGTCCGGCGCCACTCTCTTAGTACGGCTACTCAATCATGTTGCCGACACCTTGGGAAACGGTGTCGACTTGGGGTCGATATTTGCGTGGTCTGACAGCCAGGTCGTCCTTTGTTGGCTGAAGAGTTCAGTCCACACCCTTGAGGTTTTTGTGGCCAACCGGGTCTCACAAATTCAGACTTCAAAGGCCCCGTTGATTTGGCGCCACGTACCGGGCGAACTGAACCCCGCAGATTGTGCCTCCCGCGGCTGCGAGGCGCCTGAGTTAGTGGACCACCACCTATGGTGGAGTCCATCATGGTTGTTACGGCCTGAGCGCTCATGGCCTGCCACCCCGGCTGTGGCCAGAGTCCCAGACCTAGGCATGCGTGTTCACGCCGTGGAGACGGTGGCGACTCCGCAGATGGAGTTTTTGTTAGACCGCTACAGTTCTCTTGATAAGTTGCTCGGCGTGACTGCTTGGATGAGGCGCTTTGTGCGAAATTGTCGCCAGCCTCAGGAGAAATCGTTGTCTCCGGTCCTCGCCCCACAAGAGCGGCAAGACGCTCTGTTGCATTGGTTGCGAGTGACGCAACAGCGAGAGTTTGAACCAGAGCTGAAAGCCCTGCGCTCAAGTAAGTCCAAGTTGAAGGGACCCTTGGTGCGGTTGAATCCCTTCTTGGACAGTACCGGATTGCTGCGTGTCGGAGGTAGGCTCAGACATGCCAACCTGCCGTACGGATCACGCCACCCTTTGTTGCTCCCCAAGGATGGACCGTTAGTTAGACTGTTGATTACAGACCGACATGTAAAGAATGCTCATGCCGGTTGTAATGCTTTGACCGCGCTCCTCCAACGAGAGTTCTGGATTTTGTCAGCGCGGAGAATAATCCGATCCGTTATTTTTCGTTGTCTCCCGTGTTATCGTTTGCGCGCCGATACGATGCAGCCCCAGATGGGTGATTTGCCTGCCGATCGAGTGAACGAATCGATGCCCTTCTCAGGAGTTGGAACGGATTTTGCGGGGCCATTTACCGTTAAGACATCGCGGCTTCGTAATGCTAGAACGGAAAAGGCTTACTTGTGTGTATTTGTTTGTTTGGCCACTAAAGCGGTCCACCTGGAGGTGGTTAGTGCCCTCACCACAGAAGCCTTTGTAGCCACGTTGAATCGTTTTGTGTCTCGCCGCGGAATGCCGTCGTTAATCAGGTCCGATTGTGGAACCAATTTCAAGGGCACCGATAGGTATTTAAAGGAAGTTTGTGAATTTTTGGATAGGAATAATTTTGAGATCGGATCCACACTCTCTCGCAGAGGGGTACGATGGCAGTACTCCCCGCCATCCTGCCCCCACTGGGGAGGGATTTTTGAAGCAACTGTAAAGGCCGCTAAAACTCACCTTCGTCGCGTTATTGGGGAGACGGTCCTCACGTTTGAGGAACTCGCGACCGTATTTTGTAAGGTTGAGGCGGTCCTCAACTCGCGTCCGTTGTGTCCGTTGTCTTCGGACGCGAATGATTTAGAGACCCTTACGCCGGGCCATTTTTTGATTGGCAGACCGCTTAACGCCTTGCCGGAATATCCTTATTCCGAAGTGCCCTCCGGACGGCTCTCGCGATTTGAATTGCTCCAGCAGCTTACACAGAGTTTTTGGCGCCGTTGGCATCTGGAGTATTTGCACATTTTGCAGCAACGCGTTAAGTGGTCGGATAGGACGACCCCACCCAAGACCGGAGACCTCGTGTTGGTAAAGGATCCAAACCTGCCGCCCCTCCGCTGGCGTTTAGGACGCATTGTTCAGCTTCATCCGGGGTCGGATGGTGTGCCCAGGTTTGCCGAGGTCCTGGTGGGGGACTCTGTTTTGAAGCGAGCGATCGCTACCCTCTCTCGCCTGCCCTTAGATTGAGTTGGCGGACAGTTTGCTACTGTCCGGGACGGGGGGATGTTCACGCCGCGCCCGCGAGCGGACAGTTGTCATTGTCAATGTCTCGATGCGCTCGGGCCGGGTGTTTTTTCATTCGTTTAGTTCGCCGCCAACCTCCGTCCGCGCAACATCGCGCTCAGTTACCTACCCGTATTGTGACCGAGATTTTGCATCTACGAGTGCCCGGTCGGGGTACAGACTTGTGACCCGTGTGTGTTCGCTTTGAAAAGCGCCGGGAAGGTTTTAGCTGTCTATTAGGGCATTGTGTAGTTATAAGAGTGTTAGCTATAAGAGTTTCCCATCGGGGGTTGGGTGAAGACCTACTTGTCAGGCGCGCGCGCCGGCGAGACAGCGATCAGCCCCCCTGGATTATGAACAGTATCTTCTCGTTAAGGTAGGACTAGCTTAAGTAACTTAATTTTGCATGAGAAACATCCGTTTCAATAAACTGTGGAACACAGTCGATGTTCATCACAATTGTGCGTGATCAACATACCTACCTACATATTTTTATGATCAAAGCATATTATGCATAGAAAACACCCAGACCAAGACAAATAGACACGTTCAAGCACACAAATATTTGTCTTGTTCGGGAATCGAACCCGAGACCTCTGGCGCGGAAGGCAGGTAAGTAGTTTACCCCTGCGCCGAATCGGTCGTCTAAATCCATGCTTCCCTTTTTTCGGTAGAAAAACGGTGAACTCCTTAATTGTCGTAAAGAAATTTACAAAATAAAGGCATTTTTAGCACTTATTTTTAATTTATTTTAAAAATTATTACAGAATAGTATGGATTTTGTTTGACAGTCCAACAACAACAGCGATCATGCGCCACCTTGCGGGAGAAATAGTTACTGTGCCTTTTTGCAGTGCAGATTTTTTTGCTTTCAGACCTGCTGAATTTGGGCTGATAACTAGTGGTTGTTGTTTTGGTTACCTATTTGCCTACAATACATACTTATTATTTGAAGAAGTAATTTTTAGAATATATAAAATTCGGCAACCTTCGAATTATTAGCTTTTCTTAGGTTAATTAATGAAGTGCAACTTTGTTCTTGCGTTCAAAGTACTTATGACAATATCGACATCATTTTGTATTGTGGTATACTTAGATGAGTATCTACTTACGTAATATTTAAAAAAAGTACCTAAAATTATTTTTTATCCTAAATCTACAACATAATTATAACAAGAGTCTTGTACCTATGTGTTACTTTTCTAATTTTGTCGATAAAAATTTAATAAAATCGTTTTGTTTTCGATTTGCGGTGTTGACGAGCAACACACTCGAGAGGCTCTGAAAGAAGAAGAAAAGAGCGCTCGCTGGATCCTTACCTTTTTTCCCAATCAGTTTCCATACTTATTTGCTGTAGTATGTTTCCAGAATATAAGTTTAGAGCTGTGGATTTTGTTAAAAATGGAAAACAAATCGGCCTGCGGCAGTTCGCAATGGCCGTACAAGTCGGTACGGCTTCCGCAGCACGCGTTCAGGAGCCGTACTCTGAGGGCCTACTCCGAAAAGCAAAGGTGCCGAGGTGCGGCAGAATCGAGTGAAAGGGACGGGGCTAACCGAAGTTTCGGATTTGCGTTTCAGGGACCGTACTCTGAAACGCTAATCCGTAACTTCGGTTAGCCCCGCCCTTTTCACTCGATTCTGTCCCAACTAGAGAGTGAGAGGGACGGATATACCGAAGTTTCGGGTTTTGCGTTTCAGAGTAGGCCCTCAGCTCCGAACGGACGTGGACGGATACGAAGCGGTATACGTACCTACGCACCCCTTGCTCGGGCTGATGCGAGGTGGTTCGTCTCATTCGTACTAAAATCTTTTCCTTGTAGAAGCTACTATCCTGCTAGCGTAACTTTAAAAAATTATAGAAAACCTCTTTGCCAGCCTCTGCCTAAGTGTGTACAGAATTAAAATAAAGAAAACGAAATATTAACCAAATTTTGTCAGAAAATCATCACAGGACACGGTTATAACCAAAAAGCTTAGACTAAATACTGAGGTAACTGGAGAGTGCAGTACTAACAATTTTTTGAATACCAGTGGCTGTCTTCCGTCTCACCTACACTTTAAAAAAATACGTATGGTCATATGAGACAGCTGACAGCCACTACATACATAAATGTCAAATTTGCTGGCGACACTTTTTTATTCAGGGTAAGAGCTCCAGTTACCTCAGAGTATTAAGTCAAACTTCATGGTTATAACAATCCTCAAAAAGAGGTGAGTCCTTTATTGGGGACCATTGAGTTACTTATTAGTATGGTAGCCACTTGTCATTTGACTTGGTCAGACCGCACAACCTGCATGCACGCGTTCACATCGTTCGTCATGCATGATCCGCGCGGGCGGGCACTTTGCCGGGGAGTGCTGGGCGGGCGTTCAAGGTGCTACTGCCTACTTATGCTTGCCATTATGCTTTTCGCTTTATCTATATATATAAAAATGAATCCCTATTTCCCTTGGTCACGACATCACGCGTGAACGGCTGGACCGATTTGGCTAATTTTGGTCTTGAAATGTTCGTGGAAGTCCAAGGAAGGATATATGGGTAGGGTAGGGGTAGGGTAGGGGTAGGGTAGGGTAGGGGTAGGGGTAGGATAGGGGTAGGGTAGGGTAGGGGTAGGATAGGGGTAGGGTAGGGTTGGGTAGGGGTAGAGTAGGGGTAGGGTAGGGGTAGAGTAGGGGTAGGGTAGGGGTAGGGTAGGGGTAGGGTAGGGGTAGCGTAGGGGTAGGGTAGGGGTTGGATAGGGTAGGGGTAGGGTAGGGGTAGAGTACGGGTAGGTTAGGGTGGAGTAGGGAGTAGGGCCACGGGAACGAAGTCGCGCTGGGTCAGCTAGTAAAAATATAATTATGGCTATGAGTTTGGTTGGACGCTGGACCCTAACTTTGATAAAGAAGGACCCATACTCTCGGCCCGCGGCAAAGTGCCCGCGCGGATCATAGCGCGCGCGCCGGCGCACTCGCGGCAGACGAACGACGTGAACGCGTGCAGCAACCAACTCACGGGCAACTCGTAGATCACGTGCTCGATCGAGTCGCCCGTGTCCAGGACACTAAGCGGTCGCCAGAGCGAGATTTATGTTACTTACAAGTTAAGTGTAGATACCTTGAAAGCCCAGCATTCCCCCGGCAAGGTGCCCCGCGCGGATAATAGCGCGCGCGCCGGCGCACTCGCGGCAGACTAACGACGTCTCACGGGCAACTCGTAAATCACGTGCTCGAGCGAGTCGCCCGTGTCCGGACACTAGAGATCGCCAGAGCGAGATTTATGTTATTTATGTTACTACAAGTTAAGTGTAGATACCTTGAAAGCCCAGCACTCCCCCGGCAAGGTGCCCGCGCGGATCATAGCGCGCGCGCCGGCGCACTCGCGGCAGACGAACGACGTCTCACAGGCAACTCGTAAATCACGTGCTCGAGCGAGTCGCCCATGTCCAGGACACCAGTGGTCGCCAGAGCGAGATTTATGTTACTTACAAGTTAAGTGTAGATACCTTGAAAGCCCAGCATTCCCCCGGCAAGGTGCCCCGCGCGGATAATAGCGCGCGCGCCGGCGCCCTCGCGGCAGACTAACGAAGTCTCACGGGCAACTCGTAAATCACGTGCTCGAGCGAGTCGCCCGTGTCCGGACACTAGAGATCGCCAGAGCGAGATTTATGTTATTTATGTTACTACAAGTTAAGTGTAGATACCTTGAAAGCCCAGCACTCCCCCGGCAAGGTGCCCGCGCGGATCAAAGCGCGCGCGCCGGCGCACTCGCGGCAGACGAACGACGTCTCACAGGCAACTCGTAAATCACGTGCTCGAGCGAGTCGCCCATGTCCAGGACACCAGTGGTCGCCAGAGCGAGATTTATGTTACTACAAGTTAAGTGTAGATACCTTGAAAGCCCAGCACTCCCCCGGCAAGGTGCCCGCGCGGATCATAGCGCGCGCGCCGGCGGCGCACTCGCGGCAGACGAACGACGTGAACACGTGCAGCGCCCAGCTCACGGGTGACTCGTAAATCACGTGCTCAATCGTGTCGCCCGTGTCCAAGACACTAGCGGTTGCCAGAGTGAGTATTTATGTTACTTACAAGTTAAGTGTAGATAGATACCTTGAAAGCCCAGCACTCCCCCGGCAAGGTGCCCGCGCGGATCATAGCGCGCGCGCCGGCGCACTCGCGGCAGACGAACGACGTGAACACGTGCAGCGCCCAGCTCACGGGTGACTCGTAAATCACGTGCTCAATCGTGTCGCCCGTGTCCAAGACACTAGCGGTTGCCAGAGTGAGTATTTATGTTACTTACAAGTTAAGTGTAGATAGATACCTTGAAAGCCCAGCACTCCCCCGGCAAGGTGCCCGCGCGGATCATAGCGCGCGCGCCGGCGCACTCGCGGCAGACGAACGACGTGAACACGTGCAGCGCCCAGCTCACGGGTGACTCGTAAATCACGTGCTCAATCGTGTCGCCCGTGTCCAAGACACTAGCGGTTGCCAGAGTGAGTATTTATGTTACTTACAAGTTAAGTGTAGATAGATACCTTGAAAGCCCAGCACTCCCCCGGCAAGGTGCCCGCGCGGATCATAGCGCGCGCGCCGGCGCACTCGCGGCAGACGAACGACGTGAACACGTGCAACGCCCAGCTCACGGGTGACTCGTAGATAACATGCTCAATCGTGTCGCCCGTGTCCATGACACGCCCACCAGCGGTTTCCAGAGCGTAGTCGGCCATCTTAGTAAGCATACAAGGATAATTATACCTAAGTACTACAATGACGCAAGAAAGGGGTGACTGCCAGAAGTGACTGCTGATACTGATAGGATGAATGGAAGAAAAAACCTACGAAACTATGATGAGGTAACTACCTAGTTAGGTAGTAGCGAATACCTACAACAGTTGAATCCGTAGTAGCGAATACCTACAACAGTTGAATCCAATAAACTAGGTATTTGATTTGATTTTAATAATTGCATGCTGACATCCATTCTTTGATGCTGTTCCAAAGCACGGGCACCTTTGAACCTACGCTGCTCTCCGTCTTTAGCTAAATCTAATGTTTAAAAAAAAACTAAAAAGAAAAAAACAAGCAAAAAAAGATCCATTGTGAATTGAATATGTTCTTAGTTCTTACTAGTAAATTGTATGCAGCGTTATATATATTAGGTACTTAATACAAATTTTAAGTAAGAGAATTCTCGGAAGCAAGCGGGATCCATTTGCGTATAAAATCTATAAAAATATCATGGATCCCGCCTGCTTCTGAGAATTCTCTTACTTAAAATTTATTACCTAATATATATAACGCTGCATACAATTTACTAGTAAGAACTAAGAACATATTCAATTCACAATGGATCTTTTTTTGCTTGTTTTTTTCTTTTTAGTTTTTTGCACCGCAGACGGGTTTTTTTAGTTTTTTAAATTCGTTTTTTTTCATTTTAAGCTTTTTAGTTAAATGTTCTATGTACATGTGCAAGACCTCGCAGACGTGTCAATTCTTGTAGGGAGTTTTGGTCGTTAACTTCACGAAAAACCAAAATTCTAAACAACTCCTATTATTATCGCCTCCTAATAAATAAACCAAAGAAAATAAAACTTCTAAACCAAAATTCTAAACAGAACAACTCCTAACCTATTAAATTATAATAAATAAACCAAAGAAAGAAAATAAAACTTCTTGACTAACTTAAATATCAATGAAAACGATTTCGTTAAAATTCGACGAACAAACAAATAACGAACAATTTTTTAAATTTAATTATTAATATCACGTCACGTCATATACCTAAAACAGATATTTTATTTTAACATCGCAATTTGTATCTATTATTATTGTATCACAATAATAAAATTCAAGTATGCGATTAATATAAGAATAGGATAGGGACGCCGCCATGTTGTGACGTCAAGCTGTCAAAGTACTGTCAAACTAACTTCACTTCACTTCAGTATGGTGTGCAAAAAAATAAATTTATCGTTAATCAGTTAAATAATGATGTTCGTGCAAACCAAAACATATGAATAATTTGCAGATAATAATAATTATACAAATCATTAACTTGATTTTTTCGGAAAGTATAGGACTCATGAAAGTATGCTTTTACGAAAATTATCAGGTAATTTGAATCTCAATCAAATTAAAATTTTGTGATATTTAACTGAAACCATTTTTTCATACATTGTTCTGATGCTTCAATAACACAGAATAAATTGAATTTTGATTCTATTTATTGGTTTAAGAATTTAAATAAAACAGGATTTCAAGTTATGAAAATAATTTAATAATCATCTTTACAATAAAATTGGTAAATTGGGGGTCTCGTGAAAAATTTGATTGGTCTATCATGGTAAAAGGATTGGCCAGCTAGAGTCTGCACGTTGATTGAAGTTAGATTCGGCAGAATCTAGCTGTTACCAGGGTGCGCCGGGTATCGGTATCACGATTCAATCTAGCCACTCGGGGAGGCGCCTTTCGTGAATCCGCCAATTGTAAATCAAAACACAACACATTATGCTTGCTAATGCTATTCCACCTCTTCTATTCCACTTATTTGAGAATCATCGTCCCGCTGGTCTGAGCGGCTACTGCAGCTGCTACTGCTACAAAGACATTGAAGACTTTTCCTTCTGACATTGCAAAGTACTGTAGAAATATGTTCTAGTATTTTATCAAAGCTTTGAACAAATACTCAAATAACACATGTGTCCAAACATTTGTTCAAATGTTTGTGCTATGTCTGGCGCCGGCGGCATAATAGAATAGAATAGAATAGAATAGAAATAATTTATTTCACACACAGCAATGCATAAGTAATTAAACAAGAGACGAAGAAAAAAAAACAATCAACATAGAACATAAAGTATGAGAGCTTGTGAGTAGCACTGCAGTGGTGAAAAAGTCCCCGGCTCAGCATAATGTCACGACAACACGACATTGCCATGACGCTGTTTTTCAGCCGGCGGCTACCTACTTTATGTTTTGAGTGACATGCGCGTCGAAACTATAATCAATTTGATATTATAATTGATTAATTGTACTTAATTAAATAAAACGAAGCAATAACAATCATCTTCATCAAAAATATGATACTTAATGTTAATAAAATGAATACATAATTATAATAAATACTTGATAGCAGATTATATAATTGAATAATTTAAAGAAATAAGTATAATTAAAATAATTTAAATTAATATTTCCAGTAAAATACATTATTAATGTCAGATAGAGAAAAAAAATTGATTGATTTAAAAAACAAATAACAATTATGAACATTTCAGAAATAATAATAACGTAATGGTAAAGAAAATCGGTACTTAGCAACCTTATGGCGTGTTGAGCTGAATTGACAGAAGTAATTTCCTAAGATTGGATTTAAAAGCAATCTTAGTCCTTGACTGTCTAATTGGCGGCGGAAGATTATTCCAGCATTTAGTCGCTAAGTACCGAAAGCTTCCCCGGAAAGCAGCAGTTCTGTGTTGAGGCATGACCATCTTCCAGGAAGCACCACGAGTATTTCGGTGACCAATTGTGCTAGCCCAGGTCAATTTGTCTGCCAAATACTCAGGTACTTTATTGAGTACTACATCAAAAAGTAGGCTAGCAAGATGCAAATCACATCGCGCTTTTATTTTTAACATGCTAGCCTCATTAAGAAACGGCGTAATATGCGTTCTGGGTGGTACTTTGAAGCAGAATCTCGCACAAGCATTTTGAACCCGTTGTAGTAACTTCTTTGTTCGCTCCAAAAGACGTGGACCAAATACAGGAAGACAGTAATTCAATTTCGAGAGCACAAGTGCTTCACACAGTCTTACTCTAAGCTGTTCACTAAGATAGGACCGGATTCTGTAAAGTAGCTTGAGTTTGTAGAAACAGCTCCTAACAAGTTCAGCCACGTGGTCCTCAAACCGAAGCCCTGCATCCATCATTATGCCCAGATTCCGAGTAACAAAAACTCTCTCCACAGGTTGGGAATCTATACTCACCGAAGGATCCTTGGCTTCTACACCCTTGACTTGATTTTTTGAACCAAGTATCATAAATTTTGATTTACTCGGATTCAACACTAAAGAGTTTTGGACAGCCCAAGATTTTATCCTATTTAAGTCGTCATTTAGCTTACGGATTTCACTCGCAGTGTTTCGGGGATCAAAAGAGATGTAGACCTGTATATCATCAGCATACATATGATATCTACAATTGAGTATTTCCTTAGTTATGTCACTACTGTACAGAATAAACAGGAGTGGACCCAGAATCGATCCCTGTGGTACACCTCTAAGTATACTCTTACTGGCAGACATAGAAAAAGATCCATCATTGCTGTTACAGAGTTCAACTCGTTGAGTGCGATTCATTAAGTAGCTACCAAACCATGCAACAGTATTCCTGTCGAAACCGTAGTAGCAGAGCTTGGATAACAGCAAGGGAATGTTAATACAGTCAAATGCCCGTGAAAAATCCAGTAGAACAAGCACAGTAGCCTGACCATTATCTTGCGCTGTTAGGATATTATCCACTACATCTATCATCGCTGTTGCAGTGCCACGCGCCCTACGGAAACCAGACTGATGAACCGGAAGAATCTTATTTCGCTCTAGATAGGAAACTACCTGCAGATAAACTACTTTCTCAAGCAGCTTGGACATACATGGAAGGATACTTATGGGCCTAAGATCTTTTAACTGTTGTGGATCAGAAACCTTGGGCACAGGCTTGATCTTTGCCATTTTCCATGTATCAGGGAAAGTGTTAGAAGCAATGGAATAGTTAACAATATGCGTAATGTAAGGAAGCGTATGAGGTAATGTTAACAAAAGCATATCAAGACTCATTTCATCCACTCCCCTAGCATTTGATTTAAACTTAAGTAACAGCTTACCCACTTCACTCTCGGTAATCGGATGTAACTTAAAAACATCTCCATTAAACCTATTTTCTTCAAAGTGTGCCATCAAAACAAGGTTAAGAGATGTATTGCCTGGTATGTCAAGGAAATGATCATTTATGACATCAGGATCAGAAAAAGCCAAAGGTAACTCAGCAACTTTTTTCTTATTTGGGATAACGGAATCTTTAACATTTTTCCACAAAGTCTTAGGGTTATTAATGTTTTTATTAATACACATATTGAAAAAAGCTTGCTTTTCACTATGTAAAGCCTCACACACTAACGATTTAAGGTCCTTATACCGGTCTTTACTGTCATCTTTACCATCTCCACGGTATTTAGCAAGAGCAGTGTTACGGATATTCATCATTTTCACTATGACATCTGTAATCCAAGGCGGTTTTCTGTCCCTGACAACATTATTCCTCACAGGAGCATAGGCATCAAATAAAACTTCCACGAATTTATTAAGTATATCAACCATGTCATTTACATCATCAGCCGAATAAATAAGATTCCACTTAAGCTTTGCCAGGTCCCTGTTGAAAGCACTAATGTCTATATCCTTCAATGGTCTATATGATATGATTTTAGGGGAGGTCTTCTCCTTCTTTATATTAATAATTGCACTCACAACAGCATGACGGTTTAGTTCAGGTATATGTGTCACCTTTATGTCTCTCACATGAGCATCTGTACAAAAGACATCGATCAAACTATGGCCGTGATCCGTGAAATGAGTGGGCTCCTTAACGAGTTGTTTTAAGTTAACAGTGTCGAGGAACTGAAAGAGTTTTTTGGTTTTGTCATTAATAGGATGCAACACATTAATATTAAAATCCCCAAGTAATATGATATTATCAAAGTTTGAGAAGGACATTATGCTACCTGTAAGACCGTCAAAAAAGTTGTCAACATCAAGCCACTGGGGTCTGTATGCGGTACCGACAACAAACCTTCTACCATTTATTAGAATCTTCAACCACATCTGTTCAATACCGGCCGCCGGGTGCTTTATCACGCGAGCAGAGACCCCACGTCGTACATAAAACCCTACACCTCCCCCACGCCCTCCACACATAGTGGTAGGTCGAGGTAAGTGTTTGAGACAATAACCTGGTACAGAAGGTGCCTTGTCATTTTGTCCTATGCGTAGCCAAGTCTCATTTATTGCCATTAAATCCGGCGACATATTAAGAACAGCAGCGATAAAGTCGTCATGGGAAGTTCCTAAGGAACCTGCATTAAATAAACTTATCTTTAAAAATTTCATTTAATAATTAATAAGCTTAACGCAATAAACATACATAAGGCACCGATGTACATGCACGCAAATACATAAGGGCCGTTAGCGATCTGATTAACAGACAAACAAAATAAATACCAGAATATAAATACATAAAAAAGCTTGTCGCATATGTCTGAATCAAAAAAGTCATTTCTGTAATACTGATAATAATCCAAAAATATACATATGGATACTAAGCAGTGAATTAAATAATAAATAGCATTAAATATAAATAACAAATATAACAGTGCAAATAATAATAATATAAAATTAAAGCAGCCATAATATGTACTTACACTTAAGAAATCCGATGGATTGCCATTCAAGTATTTTTCACTATCACGATAAAAAGCGATACGTCTACATGCTAGCATATCAAAGCATAGCAAAAACCTCGGAAGCTCCCTCACCTCTGCAGCACTACTCTCAACTACCACTATTTGATAATACAAGTACAAGTGAGCACACATGCATAGTAGCAAATATGACCACAAAGTAAAACACAAATAATAATGATATAGTAAGAAAAAAACAAATATAGTGTTTAAAATGCCAGTTCTGCTTTCAAAATTTTCAAAAGCAGTTTCTATTGTACTTTGCAAACTATTTAACCGGCATATTCTAACTTCTATATAACGAAGGGCATGAGCAGTAAAGTTGTGAACGAAGAAAAAGGGAAGTAAGTGGATTTGAAAAATAAAAAACTTCGTTTTGAAAGTGGCAATACCCAAACCACCTTCTGCCAAAATAAAAAAAAAACTATTTTCATATTGTTTTGCACTTTCTTGCGAACTGTACCTTTTCAGAGTGAAGTTTGTCAAAAACCCGTCCTATTCTTATAATAATCGCATAGTACTTCAATCAATTTATTTATCACTATCACTACATAGTATAAAACAAAGTCGCTTTCTCTTTCCCTATGTCCCTTTGTATGCTTAAATCTTTGAAACTACGCAACGGATTTTGATGCGTTTTTTTTTAATAGATAGAGTGATTCAAGAGGAAGGTTTATATGTACTTTTTATCCCGATATTCCCACGGGAACGGGAACCACGCGGGTGAAACCGCGGGCGGCCGCTAGTTATTTATAATATTAGTATGGATGCGTCTCTGTCTGTCTGTGTGTTACACAATCACACCTAAACTACTGAACCGATTTGAATGAATTTTGGTACAGAGATAGCCTAGAGCCTGAGAAAGGACATAGGCTACTTTTTATTCCTGAAAAATATCACCTTCCCGCGGGATAACGTCGTGTAGTACACGCGGGCGAAGCCGCGGGCGGAAGGCTTAGTATAATATAAAGCGTTTTTTTTTTTGCGTCGAACGTCCGACCATTTCCTATTGAAATAATCGCACGTCCGGCAACCTTCCGGAAAGCGAGGGAAGGAGGCAGTGAATCCTCATGGATACCATTACAGCCGGCTGTAAGGGTTATGTCGGACTCTTACCGACTAAATGCTAAACACTGCCTGAAAACAGCTGTTACCTGGACGGGTATTTCAGCTTATCGAAGGCGACCACGCCCCGGGAGGGGCGTGGCGCAGGATAAAAAGCGGTTAAATACACTCTTATCAGTATTTTATGTTTGCCAAACGTTAGCGCGTTCTAATCGACTATCAGCGCCATCTAGCTGTGACCAAAGAAAACAATATCTATATTATAAAATTCAAAAATGAATGTTGATAAGCGCAAAACTCGAGAACGGTTAGGCCAATTCGGCTAATTTTTTTTTCATATGTTCTAAAAGCACGCGGGAAGGTTTTTATGAAGAAACTGCGTGAAAAATAGTAAAACAACACTTTTTATTTTTCCCATACAAACAATTAGCACTTATTAGTTGAAATTAGTTCAAAACATATCACTTATTTATATTTTCGTCATCGTCTTTGTAACCTCCTCATTTTGATACCCCACTCGATGGGATTAAAAAATATATTTTTTTACAATGCACAGAATATATCGCCTAAAAGCCGCCATTTTGTTTTTTTGTTAATTTTGATGTCCCATTGTCACTCGGCCCGTTAAGACGAATCTGACGACGTATCATTTATTAAAATCGGTTCATCCGTTTAGAAGTTACGAGCCCTTTTTTGGCTTCGCCGCAGACGGGTAAAAATAGCAATACCTAATTTATGAAGGGATAAAATTTAATGACCACCAAAAAAACAATCGTTACCCTATACAGCCTCATCCAAAAAAAATATATTATGTAAGTACAAATAAATTAAACCTGTACCAAAATTTTTCGGGCTTTTTAAGTCATGCCTGCACTACAAAAACTTTTCATAACCCAAAAAGGCTAGGTACGCGTGCACCAAATTTTAACTAGCAAAGTTTTGTGTCATTACTACCCAATTATATCACTACGTTTGCCATAAAATGTATGTGTCACCGGAAAATAACAATAACAATAAATTTATAATTTTCCTAGGAAATTTATAAATTTACGGAAGTCCTGTAGAACACGTGATAGGTTAGAAATTTAAGGCGGTCGCGAAGCGCCAGCGAAGCGATTGCCTTAAATTTCGTGGTTATTTTTTTTTTAGAACATTTATAAATTTGCGGTTTTTATTATTTTCCGGTGACATATTCATATAACCAAGTACAGAGCCACAAGCTTTTCTGTTCCGGGTACAGTCGTGACAGAGGAGCCACTTGCAATACGAAATTAGCTGTCAAAATGGACTGTCGTATGAAAATTGTTTTAGTTCCAAATATAATCACCGGAACAGAAAAGATTGGCGCACTATAAGTATATTATATTGATGGCAAATTGGTTGAGTCTCGCGGCTTTATTCCCACCCCTCCCATCCGTCGCTACACCGCCACCGCTAATTTTAAAATTACACTGAGGACTGCCTTTATTCGTATGTAAACTGCCGCTTGAAATGGTAGCCATTAATAAATGAATGCAAACTTATGTTTTTTGTTGGGGGCCGTTATTTTATTGAAAGCTCTAAGAAGCTCAGCCTTTAGTAAACATTTTACGGTAGTATCGGTAAACCTTTAGAACTTCATTTATATTTTTTGGGTAAACAATGATTTTTATATATTAATTTACTTTATTAGGATAAAATTGTGTAACATATCTGGATGAAATTTTTAAATAAAATGCGAGTACATATTTGGTGCATGCGTGGCCTTTTTGGGTAGCTCAGCGATTATTCTGAAGATACTTGGCTTTTTTAGGTTAGCAGACTACGTTTATTGGTGATAAGTTCATATTAAAATGGGGATTAAATTCTGGTATGTACTTACGATTTTTTGGGCGTTATATTTCATTATATCTGGTGATTGCTTAAACCTAAGCCATTTATGAATACGGATAGACCAGTGCGGCTCCTCACGGTTTTACCTATGTGAATGATTAATAATTTATACCTAAACTGCGCTAAATGTCGAGCTAAGTATATCATTCAGTACTAACAATGCATGCATACGCTCATATAATATCTATATGTATATGCTCAGAGGTTGGTACTTCAACAAACCAACCTGTCGGTCATAATCGGCGGGCTCGAGCGAGTTCCGGCTGCCGCGGCGCAGCGAGGGCTCCAGCGCGTCCTTGGCGCGCTCCGCCGCCGCCGCCACCGCGGGTAGGGCTGATGACAGCCTCTCCATCTCACCCTTCAACCGCTCGTGCTTGCGGTTCACCTGGAATAGCAGTGAGACGCTCCGTTTCTATTCTACGGTAGGACGTGGGGTAAGATCCTGAAACCATCTAATCACTCGCAATCTTTTAACTAGCCAAGGCTTTCAAACATCTTTATTATGCATAACTGCTTTGAGAAGACAATGCCAAAAGAAGAGTGGACAGGACTTGTTCACAGTCCGGCTGGCTAGCTACCACCATCTTATCAAGTCTGACGGCATTACAATGATGTTTTCAGCATTATTGTGTTCCGGCAGTTAGAGATAAGATAGCCAGTTCCTCAGTGGTTGAGAATCTGGGAGTGCCGATAGTGCGCTTCTACCTTCAGCCTTATCACCACTTAACATCAGGTGTGATGAAGGCAAAGTGCTACCTCGTTGTGGAAAAAAAACCATTGTCAAGGATCGTGGTATTGAAGCTATCGGAAGAATCGGTTACCTCTGTAAGCCCACGGGTAAGCTGCGTTACCACGTATCGGACATCGTGGAAGTCCCCATCTAGGCCGTCGTGCGAGGGGCCCCAGAAGTAGGCGTACACGTGGAGCCCTAACAGCAGCGTCAGCGACACACACACGAACGACCGAAACACGTTGCGGAGGCATCCTTCGCCGGCGTCAAGCTCGTCATCATAATCATTCTGTATCGGCATTGGTTGGTTGGTGACCAGTTGGTGACATTAGGGTGTCGCTGACAGTGGCTATGTCATATTTACACTATTTCAAAGAGTAGACGTGGAGTAGACAATACATAGGTCATAGAGTAACTTTTTATATAGGTATAGGAACTCTGTTGACTTTGGACACAGCCATCTCTATCGTCTTCCTTTGGATTGTTTCTTATATACCAGTGGGGTGGTGGGACCATACATACTTTCTTGGGTGGGACTCAAACCAAAACCTTTGAACTTTCAGATTGCTGTGCACGTACCTACCTACAACAGTAGGTACCTACCTTTTATTGTTCTAAGGATAAGGTAAAAGTTGATTTTAGCGTCATAATAATAATAAGGCCGCGCGCAGCCGCGCACTCTAGGTATAATATTCTTTAACGTTATATCTAATATCTATACTAATATTATAAAGAGGAAAGATTTGATTGTTTGTTTGTTTGTTTGCATCGAATAGGCTCCGAAACTACTGGACCGATTTAGAAAATTCTTTCACCATTAGATAGCTACATTCTTCCTGAGTGACATAGGCTATATTTTATCCGGATATTCCCACGGGAACGGGTACCACGCGGGTGAAACTGCGAGGATCCGCTAGTATTAAATAAACATATAATATGTGGGGTGGGAGTAGGTTTTTAACCGCCTCTGTGGTCTAGTGGTAGGTACATACACGCACCACCAGTATCAGACCCAGCGGTCCCGGGTTCGATTCCTAGTGGGGTTACATATTCTATTCGGTTCGGTTGGTGGTAAAGGCTTGTTTAGTCTGCCTGGCATGATACAGTTGCTACCACCTTCTTATCTAAAGTCTGACGCCATAACGATGTTTTGCGCTATGTTGTGTTCATAAACTTATTTATACTAGGCGTAAAGTATAATAAGTTTGTGGTTGTGTTCCGGCAGTTAGAAATATAATAATGATCGAAATGAAATGCGTTTACATAATTATAAATATTATAATTACAGATTACAGCCCACATCTATGTTTTTAGGATAGCACATTGTGACTTAAAAGGAATTGAATATAAATACTATACATACACTGTTTATAAAACTTTCATTTATTTACTGTTAGAGAAGGTATTTGTCTGACATAAACATAAGTAAGTTTTTTATATCATCCCCAAACAATCGTTTTACATTTCAAATTGAAATGAGATGAGAGTGAGTGAACTAACAATTTTACTGTATCTACATTATATCAAAATAATAATGGAAGTTCGTGATATCCAACTTCAAAACCAAAATATCAAACAATTTGATTTTATAATAGGTACGTTATATAATTTTTACTTTTACAAACAGAATCAGGGGCTTTAATTTGTTCAACTGCAGGTTTTACAAAACTGACAAATTTCTTCAACCCACTTTAAACTTGAAGTAATATTGGGTTCGTGCTTCCCAGCGTAACAATAATAGATGAGGGGCGCGTGGGGGGTTAAGCCTTGGCCGTGTTGACGTACTCCTGCTGCGCGGCGGTGACGCCGTCCATGGCCTCGTGCGCCTGCTGCACGTTGGCGCGCCAGGCGCGCAGCACGTCGCGCAGCTGCAGCCACTGCGCGCGCCCGAACGTGCGGTGCATCGTGCTCGACACGCGCGCCACGCCCTGCGCCTGGTCCATGCGCGCGCGGACTAGCTTCGTCTTCAGCACTGTCAAAATAAATCGTGCTCTAATAAGTTTTTAGTAAAAATTTCATTTTTAATACAGTTGCTCAAAAAGTGGCGTATTGCAGGGACGTATAGCGTTCGGGATGTGGGCTATTACACACTCGAACTTTTTCTTTACCTTTCCCGAACTCGTGCGTTTTCTTTCCCAACTGTCAAAATATTGTCTATTAAAAAGAAAAAACCAACCACGAAGTTTTTACTAAAAAAAATTCATAGAAGTTTTTATGATTCATGCAAATATTTCTAAAAAGAAGCTACTAATTTGTTTCAATATCAGATTTAAAAGTAATTTTAATTATACATTAAATTAATATTATTATCGGCCAAATTAAATTTATGAATATAAAAAATACATAAAATTGGCTGTATGACCACAGATTACTAAATATGGTATGACGTGCACTATTTACCATAGTATCTGCTTATAGGAGTTTGCGCAAGTAAGTGAAAAGAAAATGAGGGACCTTATTTCTTAATTTTCTAAATTAGTTTTTTCTGGTTTTTATTGTGGTAGGTACTTAGTATGGTGGAATTAGTGCAATAATGTGGCTTTAATGGAAAACGATGTGGTAAAAGAGAGAAATAAGGAAAGGCGCTCCTGTAGGATTCGGATTGCTTTTGTTAGGTTTCATTTCATTTCATCTCATTTAATTTAATTTTCATTTCATATCAATAAAATAATTCTACTGAAGCCTTGGCTGTATGATCATAGTTTCCTTTGCCAACCCAGAATGGGTGAAGAACACAAAAAAAAGTCTCTGCTTATATTCTTTTACGATTAGTTAGTTGAGTTTATTGTGTTTTATTATTTTATTAAATTGCTTAATTTTTTCGCAACTGTATTAAAAATAGTTGTTCAGTACACGTGCGGAACCGTCATTGCAACTTGTTCCGACTGTCAACCCTCACCTTCGGCTGCGCCTCGGCTCGGGTAGACATTTGTCGGAACTCTTTGCAATGACAGGCTTTCCGCACTTGTAATGAAATCTACTATTTTAATACAGTTGCTCGAAAAGTGGCGTATTGCAGGGACGTATAGCGTTCGGGATGTGGGCTATTACACACTCGAACTTTTTCTTTACCTTTCCCGAACTCGTGCGTTTTCTTTCCCAACTGTCAAAATATTGTCTATTAAAAAGAAAAAACCAACCACGAAGTTTTTACAAAAAAAAAATCATAGAAGTTTTTATGATTCATGCAAATATTTCAAAAAGAAGCTAGTAATTTGTTTCAATATCAGATTTAAAAGTAGTTTTAATTATACATTTAATTAATATTAGTATCGGCCAAATTAAATTTATGAATATAAAAAAGTTGGCTGTATGACCACAGATTACTAAATATGGTATGACGTGCCCTACCATAGTTACATAGTAACTATTTAATAATCTGTGCCATAGTCTCTGCTTAAAGGAGTTTGCTTGCGCAAGTAAGTGAAAATAAAATGAGGGACCTTATTTCTTAATTTTCTAAATTAGTTTTTTCTGGTTTTTATTGTGGTAGGTACTTAGTACGGTGCAATTAGTGCAATAATGTGCCTTTATTGGAAAACGATGTGGTAAAAGTGAGAAATAAGGAAAGGCGCTCCTATAGGATTCGGATTGCTTTTATTAGGTTTCATTTCATTTCAACTCATTTAATTTTATTTTCATTTCATATCAATAAAAAAATTCTACTGAAGCCTTGGCTGTATGATCATAGTTTCCTTTGCCAACCCAGAATGGGTGAAGAAAACAAAAAAAAAGTCTCTGCTTATATTTAGCTTGCTACATATATAGTGATCTGTGCTTATATTCTTTTACGATTAGTTAGTTGAGTTTATTGTGTTTTATTATTTTAATAAATTGCTTCATTTTTCGCAACTGTATTAAAAATAGTTGTTCAGTACACGTGCGGAACCGTCATTGCAACTTGTTCCGACTGTCAACCCTCGCCTTCGGCTGCGCCTCGGCTCGGGTAGACATTTGTCGGAACTCTTTGCAATGACAGGCTTTCCGTACTTGTAATAAAATATACTATTTTATGACAAGCTTTTTTGCTGACTGTACTTTAATATTGTATTGTCATCAGCTATGGAATTGCGTAAAGTCAATCGTATTCATTTGACAGTTCATATTGTATCATATTAAATGTCATTCCATACAAATTGCAGCCGATTGAATACGATATGAACTGTCAAATTAATACGATTACCTTACGCAATTGCCCCCCTGAACCAAACCTGTGTACAAAATTTCAGCTCCATCGGACACTGGGAAATGGGTCAAATTAAGCTTGCAAGATTTGTCCCTCACTAACTAACTAATATACTAACTTTTGGTGTTGGTTCTTCGCACGAACTAGCACGAACTATCTCCTGAGGATGCCCCGGGTTGGGGCGAAACACGTGTAGAGTAGTCTAATCGGTGACGGTGCAAGGTGTATTGCTGTCTTGCTAGATGCAGGTATTGTGCACTGGTGTTTTCGTGGTGTGCATGTGCAATTTATTGCGGGCGGGCGGGCGGTGCATCTTGCATATTGTGTGTTTTTGCGGAAGTAAGCTACATATATTTCGTTTTTCACAATGGTTAGGGACTTCCGCCAAGTGACGCCTGATTCAATCAAATATACTAACTAACTAACTCACATGGCAAGTTAATAAAAAGCTTGTAAAAATACTGCAAACTCGAGCGATTTATAAATCTATTGTTTCATACAATGTATCGCCGATAGCGATTCGGTGGCTGGGTATCACACATAAACATACTGGCTTGTGCTTGCGCTAATCTCTTTAAATTAAGTATTTAGTGTATAAATGTTAATTTCTTATCCCATTTAGTTAGCTAGCAAAATTACATGTAATCAACAACAACTCACATGAAGTAGCATCTAAAGCCGGTAATATATTAATACAATAGCATGTTTGAGCAAAGCCTTATGTCTTCAGCTTTTCTGCCTTTCAAAACCAGTAGTTATTCATTACCTTATTAAAAACTATTGCCTCTCGAGTTTTACACATCCTATATTTTTACACCATCAATAACTATTAATAACCACTCAATGGTTACGCACGCTTAAACATGCTTACGGGGCAATGGTTCCTCAGCACAGCTCCGCTCCGCTCCGCTTCGCTCGCTCGGCTTTAAATTAAGTTTTACTCAAAAACTAGAAGGAGTTAATAAAAACTAATTATTGATTTATAATGCTAGTTAAATTTGCAATAAGATTGTATGATTTGTAGATGGATTTTATTACGATTTAATTAGAAACTGCGAGTTGAAGTTGCAGAAAAGGAAATGTTTTACCGATTTCTTTTTAAAACATGCAATAAATACTAATAAATAAACAATTATTACAGACCAATTTGTGTTTAAATAATAGTTTACAATGTTGTTATTAGATAAAAGTAAAAAAAAGATAACTCTCTTTTAGAAAAATATTGTATAATTAAAGATATAAAAATGTAAGTAAAGAATCACCCTTACGGGCTACAAAAGTATGGATCGATTTCGTATCGACTTCTTTTTTGTAAGTACATAAATTTTAAATATATACTTTTTATAGGTATTCAGGGCATAACAAGTATATATTAATGTATCACAACATATTTAGTACAATATATTTAATTATATTTTTATATTTTATTTTTCCATACTTAGCTAACATTTTCTAAATCACGCAATGGTTCCTTGCCTCCTGGAGGCAAGCAAGTCTTCGAACTTCAATCGAATATAATCCGCCAAATTTTTATTAAATTGGACCAATTTCTTGTTCTACGATTAAAATAAGGTGTCTAGATTAAGATTGGTATAAGTTGGATAGGAACAGAGAGTGATTTGACATAATTAATTAAAGTATTTTAATTAGCTGTCAGCTTGCTTCCGAGAGGCAAGGAACCATTGGGGCGGGTAAAAATACTTGCCTCCAGGAGGCAAGGAACCATTGAGTGGTTATCATTTAATGTTGAAAAACTAAACTTACCTTCAATAATAAAAGCTTCTACATCTTTTTCTTCAATCTGAAGTTCTGATGTAATTTCATCAAATGTTATTTCTGGATTAGACTCAGCCATTTGCATGAAAGTCAATATTCGCATTTTCTTTATGTTTTGCTCGTGGTTCAGACCTGTAAAATAGATGTACAATGTATTTGACAAAATTTTTTTTTTCCTCTTCTTACATATTTCTTTTGCAATCTGCTTCTTATGAACATTCAGCAAATTATTGTGAGTTTAATAATTGACTTGAAGAGCAGCCAGTCCAGTGACCAACTCTCATGAAAAAAAATATGGGCTTTATTTTTTATATCTCATTAAATATTAAACCAAGTATTACCTTGAGACTGAACAAATTCCTTGTGATTATTGTAAAAGGTTTGATAGCTGGACAATTTTTCAGAGACAAAAATAGTAAGAAGATCATGTATAAGTTCTCCTTCAAGGAATCTGACTGGCTTCAGGGACAGGAGAGGATCCAACAGGAATGTGGTAGGATCAGCCAAAGCTGTGGCTATGCATTTAATAGCATCCTCTCTTGCATAAGATGCATTTTCATCAGTGTATGTCCCTAGTAATTCTATCATTACTTTTGAAGCAAGTTCACTGGAAAAGAAAAATAGTATTTATGGTAAATTAACTGAACATTGCATAAACACTTTCAAAACACTAAAAAAGTATATGCTTATAATGCTGATGATTATAGAAAGTTAATCATTAAATTAGTCATAAGTAATCATATTAGAAAAAAATCAACCAATTACACAACTAGCTCTGATGGGACCCATACAGTCTGGGTGAATGCTCTGACCGCTGAGCTACAGTATTTTCAGTGGTTAGAGCATTCGCCCGGACAGTGAAAGGTCGTGAGTTTGAGTCCCATCGGAGCTAGTTGTGGGATGGGTAGATTTTTTCTAATACTTTATTTTCTATAATAAAAATTGCATTGTGAATGCAAAAAAGTAAAAATACTCGTAAGTTTTAGAATTTTTTCAAACCAAAGCAAAAACCTAATTAATATATTCAATTATAATGTTCTGTTAGTAGCTCCTGAATTTAGACTTACCTGTTTTGATCTTTTAACACCTGATGTAATAATCTGTATAACTTTTGCATCTGTTCGTTGGATGGGGGGCAGTTGGTGAACTCTTTCCTCAGTTGTTCAACACCAGTGAACACTTCTCGGACTGACCCAACACGGGCTGCCAGCTCAATGACGTGGTAATACACATGGTAACGGAGCGGTGAATTGGCTTCAAGGTTGTTATACAAGCGCCATAGTCTGAATACATTTTAAAATTTAAGAGTTTGGTCAACTATTTACTATGTAGTATTGAGACAAAACAAAACAGATTACTTACGACTGCAAAGCTACCATCCCAAGTCTTGGACCAGGGGCTTTTGTAAGCCTCTGGCTAAAAGCAAGTATAAGGTTTTCACCTCTTTCCAATGGTATCTGAAACCAGATAAGTTTTAATTTAATTATAAACTTAATTTCATGATTATTTTCTTAACTTAAAATATTATAAGGGAAATTTCTGTTTACTTACAGAAACCATTATGGACACAATACTGTTTAGGATAGCTTCTATGTCGGACTCGTTTGGTTCCTTGAAGCAAACATCACAAACTCCCACTATTTTATGAAGATCATCTTCAATGCCTTTTGCTGATTTCTCTTCAGATATCTCAGCACCAAGACTTTTAAAATATTTGCGAAGTTCTAACGCCTGAAATAATCAACGGTTAGAAGTGAAATAAACTCGAAGGCTTTTAAAAATCATTAATTTCAATTAATGAATTTCAAGTAACAATTTCATGTATTTTTTTCCAATTAGACATTTACAAACCACTATTATGTGCACGATATAGAGAAGGAAGGTACTCGGACTCAGAAATTTACTACAGTAAAATTAACCAAAGTAAACAAACGTTTATAAATAAAATATCAGATACATTCTTGTTAGGTTATATTAATTAGGTTGTTTAAATACTTACTTGATCTTCCAGCGATATATCCATAAACACTGCGGGGCCCTGCATTTTGAACTTATTATTTCAATAATTTGTGCTTGATACCGTATTATAATAAAAAAAGTGAATAAATCTGCATGTGCCACCAAAGCCAGCAAAACACTATTTTTTTTTTTTTTTTTTTGGTTCATTTTTTCCTGCTTCGTGCAGAAAAGGCAAAGGCTCATTTGCGCCATACAGCCATGACTTCAGTTTATTTTCAGAAGATATTTTGCACAGCTTATGTTTTCAGTCTTCATTCTTATATATCTTCTATAGTGCTTCTTATAAAATTGTATAGAGCAGGATAACATTTAAAATTTTTGAGTAAATCCGGAAGAGAGCGCGGTATATTTTCGGGGGTAATATATAGTTCAAGTAATTTATCTATCAAAATAATCCTTTGTATGGAAAAGTTCGGACAGTCAAAGAAGATGTGATGTAAAGTTTGATTGGAGAAGTTGCAGTACGAACATGTAGGGGAGGAGGTCATGTTCATCCTGTGTAAATGTTCATTAAAGCATCCATGTCCAATTCGCAAGCGACACATTATTTTGTAATATGATCTATTAGCATATTTCTTATTAACAAACCACGGCCGTTTAATTTCTGTATTTACTGTATGATACCAGGTACCGGTACCTTTTTCCCGCAAAGTTTCATGCCAGTGTTGGAGCCACTTCTTGTGAAAATGATCTTTAATTATGCTGATGCAATCAGAATCAGGAATTTTAATGTCTTTTTCAGGAACTACATCAGTAGTATTTGTAATGAATTTAGCAAAAGTATCAGCTTCTTCGTTGCCGACTACTCCAATATGAGAAGGGGTCCAAAATAGAATAATATCTATACCAGCTTCTTTCAATTTGTATATACATTCTCTTATATCATATACTAAATAATTGGTTTTAGCGTTTAAAGACGGATTATTTAAGGCTTCCAGTATGCTCAAACTATCAGATATAACAATCCATTTGTTGTAATTCGACTTTTCAATATATTGTAATGCTGCTAATATAGCAGCAGCCTCTGCTGTATATATGCTCGCACTTTTAGGTAACTTTAAACCATGACATATTTTAGACTGTACATCATAAAAGGCCATTGAAACTGATGAATCATTTTTAGCTCCGTCTGTATATACTTGCTTATGATCTACCCATAGACTTAGTTCATTATAAACATCATATTTACAAGACAACGTTTTAGAAATGACTATTTGAACTTCATGAAATTTACTACTATATACACCACTATAGCAAGTTAACCTATTACTACTATGAACATTGTTGTCTTCTTTCAGTTTTAAAATTTCGTTCAAACCATCATGCAAGTATGATCGAATGTTAGCTGTTGATAATAATTTCAATAAGAATGGATTATTGTTTACAGAAAATAATTTAAGAGTAAATTTGTATCTAAGAAAATCAAAACGTAAAAAAAGAGGTGGTATATTACATTCTACTTGTAAAGAATTTATAGGAGACGTTTTGAAGGCACCCAAGATAATTCTAAGGTTTTTATTTTGGACTTTATCAAGTTTATCAACTAATACTTTATCTGAAGCGAAACAAAATGGTGCATATTCAAAATGAGTTTTGACTAAAGCTTTGTATAATATTAATAAGATTTTTGGGTCTGCGCCCCACTGTGTACCAACCAGTGATTTTAATAAATTGGTGGCTCTTAGTGCTCGTTCGATTAGACAGTCGACATAACCCTTCCATTTTAAGTACTGTTGAAATATCACTCCCAAAAATTTTGCAGATGCAACTATAGGCAATTTTTCATGTTCATAACGTAACTCGAACTTTGATAAATTAATATACCGTTTCTTGAAGATTATAACTTTACTTTTATTAGGACTTACATCTAAATTTAAATACCTAAAATAATCACTTAAACGAGAAAGAGTGTTGTTTAATTTATTTTTTATTTCTTCAAGAGATGAACCCTGAGTATAAATAGCTAAATCGTCTGCAAATTGAAGATTACATATAGAAGGGTCTGGTCCTAGTATAATGTTTAATCTATTTATATACAAAATATACAACAAAGGACTTAATATACCGCCTTGACATACACCTTTATGAGACAAGCGAGGACCATGAAGTTTGTTGTTCATTTTTACAAACACTTTACGTCTATTTAAAAATTCATGAATCCAGCTCACTAGTTTTTGAGGAATACCTAAAGAAGATAAGATTGTCCCCAGAGTAGAGAGATTTACATTATTAAATGCACCCACTATATCAAAAAATATACAAACAAGGAATTTATTTTCACTCAAAGCTTTTTGAATATCTACAAAAAGACATCCAATACTCTCTCTTGCAGAACGACCACGCCTAAAACCAAATTGATTGTTTGGTAAAAGATTATTACTCTCAATATAAAATTCCAAGCGTTGTTTTATTAATTGCTCGAAAATTTTTCCAAGACAAGAAGTTAAAGCTATAGGTCTATAAGAATCTGGACAATCTTTACTTTTTTCCGGTTTCAAAACAGGGATAAGACAATCAGTTTTCCATTCTTCAGGTATTATATTATTCAGCCAAAGATTGTTTAAGATATTTAAAAGTTTTTCTAAATTATTATGGTTTAACTTTTTTAACATCTTATACGATATTCCATCTAAACCACATGATGAATCTCTTCTAGATTTGATTGCGGAGTCTAATTCTACTATACTGAAAGGTGAAAGTAAATACGATTCATTTTGATCATAGTGAGATTCTGAATTACAAGAGAAATTGGAAGGCTGATCTACATAATCTGGTGTAAATTTTTGAAGAAAATCGTTCACCCAAACATCCTCATTATATTGATCAGATGATGGAACATAACTTTTATTGAATTTTCGCATAGTTTGCCAAATCTTTGTCATGGAAGATGACCTATTTATATCTGAACAAAATTCTTTCCAACTATCACATCTTTCCTTTTTGATAATCAATTTCTTTTGAGCTTGTAGTTTCTTAAAATTAATAAAATTTTCAGTGGAAGGATTATTTTTGAAACATACATAAGCTTCTTTACACTTTTGTACAGCCCTAGCACACTTTTCATTCCACCAAGGTAGTGAAAGACAACGTCGTTTTTGATGGTTTATAGTCTGTGGTTGTTGTTGTTGACGTTGACATTGACGGGTTTTATTATTACTATTGTGATTATTATTATTATGTTTACAGGGAACAGAACTATCTATTGCAAATAAAATAATTTTACAAAAATCATTGTAAGCAGTTAGTGGATCGACAGAATTTATAGAGTATTCTTTTAGTAAGTTATTAACTAACTCAGAATAATATTCCCAATTTACCAAACGTAAGTTGTTTCGAAACGGTAGATCGTGTGCAGATGGTGAAGTAAGCAGAGTCTGCGAAGTTTCAAAAAGTAAACTTGTTAAAGTAGGCAAGTGATAGCTTCCCAATGGATCATCATGTACATGCCAGTTGCTATTTAAAGCTATGCTAGAACTGACCATTGTTAGGTCTAAACCATTTGGTCTCCATTTATCAGTCCCTACAGTGGTTGCTTGTTTATCATTTAATAAAACTAAATCACAGTCAACTAAACAATCTAATAAATTTCTACCACGTGCATCTATAGAATGACACCCCCAAATAGTATGATGAGCGTTGAAGTCTCCAGCTATAAAAGCTGGCTTAGGTAAGCTATTGACTAAATCTGTAAATTTCTTTATGCAAAATCTTGAAAAACTTTGACTTGGGCAATAAGCTGATACTATAGTTATGTGCTTGTTATTAACTTTTACTCTCACTGCTACATTTTGTAATGAATCATCAAAAACTGTTTGCACTTTTTCATATTGTAGTTTATTATTTATAATTATAGCAACTCCGTTATGTTTATTGCCGCAGTCATTACGTTCTATATTGTAACCTTTAATTTTTAGCTTTATATGAGGTTTTAGCCATGTTTCAGAAATAACTGCGATATCTATAGACTGATCATACATGAATCTAGTTAGAGTATGTCGATTGCACATCAAACTTTGAGCATTCCATTGTAGTAATTTTAGTTGTCGTGTGAATTTTTAAATCTTTTATTCTTATTACAAAGAGTTTCAGTCAAAATTTCAATGATATTCTTAGAAGATATAGCGGTATTCTGTGTCTTATTTAAAGTAATAATTTTAATAATAGTTTCTAAAAGTATTTCCATGGACAATGAATCAGAATTTAGCATTGATAATAAATTTTGAGGTTCAGTTCTTTTAGTAGTGGTATTAGTAGTAGATTTCATTTGAGGAAATTGTTTTTTGTCAAATAAACTAGAAAAAAGAGGAGGTTGATGTTTATTTCTGTTTTCAACTATTTTTTGTTGTTTTACTGGACATTGGCCGGAAATACTTATATGGTTACCATTGCAATGAGCACAAACAGCTTTTTCTTTTGGTGTTGTACATTCCTTAAAATTGTGGTTTTTGTTACAGATGGAGCATCTTTCTGGATTCTTGCAATATTTAGAAATGTGGCCATACCTCAGACATCTGTAGCATTGTTTGACAGGAGGTACATACTGCGAGACGGAGTGCCTCCATCCATCTAAGTCCACGAAATCAGGCAATTCGGTAGCTGCAAACGTGATGGCGATAGTCTGCGTTGGCTGCAGAGAAAAACCAGATCCATCATCATTTAATTGCTTTCTGAAAAAACGTCTTATACTTATAATTTTCTTGAAACTTGATAGCATAGTAAAAATTTTTTTGTTTGAATATTTAATGGAAACATTTCTTATTATTCCTGTTATTTCAGTAGAAGAGGCTGGAATGTTTGCTTTGAAATTGTTTTCTGTTAAGAAAGTTTTATTGTTTAATAAAGCATTAGCCAAGTTTGGCTTTTCAAAGTATACTCCAATCTTGTATTTATTTATAGATTTTAAGTATTTGACTCCTTTGTTAAATCTTCGTATACAGTTAGAAATTGATAGTAAATCCCTGGATCCAATAGGTCTTTGAGCGTCAGCAGACTCCACAAAGACTACATATTCAGAATACATAGAATCTTCCTGGTATAACCGGGTGTAATCCGTAACAAAATATGGTTTACGCGAGTCCTCCTCCCCTTCTTCATCCGAATCTGAAGAGGTAGAATCGACAGGCCCTTCGCCGTCGTCATCTTTATCTGGGTCAAGTTTTTTCCGCTTTTTTGCTGCTTTATTCCTCCCCATTTTTCATAGAACTATATACTACTATACGCAATAACTTATTATGCTAATATTATTGAGAATAAACTCGAGAAAATTGAATTATTTAAAATAATTTTAAAAGGTCACTTTTCCTCTTTAAAAGTTTCCCGCGCCCACACTATTTTTTTTTAATTCATAAAAGAGAAGAGAAGGAAGAAAGGAAGTGTCATGTCAACTGACGATAGAATTACTATCGTACAGCCAACGATAAGTACGGGTTTATAAAAAAAAATAAGAATTTTTGGACAATATTATGTTTGATAATGTAATGCCCCCAGTACACGATGGCCGATCATGGTCGGCGACCATGACCAATACATCGTACATTGACACTTTTGAAAGAACCTTTTTAAACTTGTTCGTTCAAAAGTGTCAATGTACGATGTATTGGTCATGGTCGCCGACCATGGTCGGCCAACATGTACTGGGGGCTTAAAGTGTAGGTGAGACGGAAGACAGCCACTCTGTAATTTGTGGTGACAAAAAATTGTTCGTACTGCACTCTCCAGTTACGAGCTTCATGTAACGATAGCTAGCTAGCTACAAGCGTAGCTAGCACCATAGATGTATTATAATCACAGCCATCTCTATCGTCTTCTATTGAGACAGCTGTGATTTTAATACATCTATGGCTAGCACCGTTCAACAGAACAAAGCAGCAAAAATCTATCAAATTATGGAATTCAAATGACAGTTGAAGCCCATGTCCATATCCATATATTTTGCCGGTAGCCCCCCCCCACCACCGAGCATGGGCTTCATTAACTGATGTATTAATACTTTATTATTCGCTTTGAGCATGCTTTGAGTATTCAAAAACATTAAACATCATTAAACATTATTCGCCTCGAAAACGTACTACGTACGCGTTCACTTCATCATTGCCGTTACCTCGCGGCCCGCTTCGTCATACCGCACCCCCTGCGTCGCCCGTTTTAATTACTCCACGGGCGACGCAGGGGGTGCGGTATGACGAAGCGGGACGCGAGGTAGGCAATGATGAAGTGAACGCGTAGTAATTTTAAATTTTAATTAGGCGTGCGTTCCGTCGTCGCTTCGATCGAGTGCACTCGAGCGCACTCCGGGCACAGAATAAATAATAGTGCTGAGGCCTCCGGGGCGCGCTCTAGCCGTTCCGTGGCTCGGTGAATTTTTACTCTGACAGCTATTTGACGTTTGAAGCTGTCAGGGTGTAGTTTCACCCGTTCTGTGGATCAGAGTGCAGCAACCATAGATGTATTATTCCTATACATCTATGGCAGCAACCAAACAACCGGTTGTTTTTCACTCTGACAGCTATTTGACGTTTGAACAATGAAAAGTGTCAAAGTTTGAATGACGTCTCGAAAAATTTTTACTTTATCGCCGTAATTGGGTATTTGACTGTTGTGGAAATGTAGATATTTAATTATGACATTCAGAAATATAACATTATTGAATAACAAATGTGAAAAAAGAAATTCAATCTGTATTATAACAAGCGAATTATGAGCTACTTAATGAGAGATTTTTTGACAAATGATTAAAAAAGAAAAATGTTAGTTCCAAAAAACTCAACAGATGGCGTTCATCAGACATGGGTTTGCTTTTTTAAATTTGCTGGCAAGGGCCCTGTTTAACCATTTTTACAAGTCTACAATACGGTATTTTACTGATTTTTTTTATTTCTTTAAAATGTTTTTCGAAATATTAGCTACACAAAACAAGTTTTCATTTTGAATTATCTTGAATATTTTCAAAGATATAGGACTTCAAACTTTATAATTAGACAAGGACAGGACGCTATCTTAGTGACGTCAGTGGGTTAGTAGCGTCATAGTCACGCCATAGAAGATTTCGTTTTAGAAAGAGACAGCTATAGTCATAATCAAACAGACTATAATTCTTTTATTATAAAACAGATTCAAATTATTTTTTCACATTTGGTATTCTTAATTGCAATATTTTTTAACGTCATCATTAAATATCTACATTTCAACAACAGCTAAATACCCTATTATGTAAGAAAGCTAGTGAAGTACTTATATTTTAGAACATCAGAATCACAAGTTGGCGGCCATTTTAGAAGAAATCATTCACTATAATTACGAGTGTAATGTCAGTGACATTGACATTAAGATAATAGTAGATTGTATTACAAGGGAGCAAAATAGCATATTTACGACAAGGGCGCTATTTTTAATCCAGAGCGCAGTGAAGGATTCTAAAGTAGAATCCTGAACGCAGCGAGGGATTCAATATACGTCGCCCGAGGTGAAAATAATTTTGCGGCCGAGTAATACACTCTACTTTCATTTCGAATTTATGGAAAGTAAATACACTTTGCTTTTCATCCCCCTATAGTATAAGAAAAGCAACAAAAACAACTAAAACTACCTAGAAAAATAAAAGAATGATGGCGGGCCGCGGGGGGCATCGCCTTCTCTATTTTTTCTATTATATTAAAAAAATTGAAGTTCAATTAAACAAAAAATAAAAAAATTACATGTCCATCGGATGCCTTCTATGTATCTCCGGGGTACCATAGGGGGTTGAAAATTTTGTTAGATTTTAGCTTCGACGCACCGTTTTTGAGATATTCTCATTTTTATAAAATTCATTTTTGAAACGGTTCCGGCCCCCCCACCCCATACAACATCAGTAGAAAACTTTTTCATTGCCGATGAGATAACTCTATGGTTGACTGTAACCAAATTCAGTTCTATTTTTAAAAATACTTTTACACCCTAGGGTGCAACGCAGAGTTTTGAACCCACTGCTCAGTTTAAAGGCCTGATCAGACGAGGGACTGTCCGCCGAGTACTTTTTTGTCCATCGATATAGATCTCTTATAAATTGTATCGAATAACGCACACAAGGAACTAAAAGTACCGCGGACAAAAAGTCCCCGAAAGTACGGCGGACACCGAGAGACTGGAATGGACAAAAGTTCGCGGTAGTCCCCGAAAAAAATAGAACAAACGTAAATAGGCGTAACAACGCACACAACGAACTTTAGTCTGCATTGAGCGCCCGATAGTGAAGTACGTCTTCGGGCAACAAATGACCGCACACTATATGCGTTGAGTCCGCGACAAGTACCCGGAGGAAATATTTTGGACGTACAGGGACTTTTTGTCCCACGGGGACAAAAGTCCTTCGTCTGATTAGGCCTTAAATATACATCACTTTTCGAATATGAGAGATGAAAAATATTTATCAGCCAATGCATTTATATGTCATTAGGTATTCCAATAACACTCTTTTTTGTTACCGTAAAAAACACTTGTTATTTACTTCGTGAAACAGAATTTACAAGTCCATGTTACATTTCGAAGCTTGTGATCTTGTAAACTTGTATCTTTCGAGAAATAGGCCCATCTCTGAGTGGTAATAAACAATAGAGGTGAGGGATTCATGTCAGGTCAGCGCCATCTATCGAGCTAATAAATAAACTTTTTTTTTTTAATTTGCTGGTAGAAAATCTCTCATTGTGATTGTGACTCTAGCTATCTCTTTCTAAAACGAAATTTTCTATGGCGAGAGTATGGCGCTTTAGAAATGTGACGTCACATTTCTATAGCGCTCTCCTTGTCTGATTAGAAAGTTTGATGCTCTATATCGCTGAAAATATGCAAGATATTTGAAAATAAATACCTATAGATGTTGTGTTGCTACTAGTTCAATAAACAATTTAAGTCAATAAAAAAATTTTAGTCAAATACCCAATTACTTCGTCTATCTCATCTTCCAGGAGGATTAAAGTCAAAATGTTGCAGAAATAGCTATAAAACTCGAGCAAAAGTAAATAATTTCCAACAGAAGCCTCGTTTGAGGTTATGAAAACAACTCGATCGTTCCGTCGCTCGGTTGCAACTCAAACGGGTGAAATGAGAGAGTTTCTTTTGACGTTTCATCGTTCAGTTCAAAAATTTGTACTAGATGGCGCTACCCCACTATAGCGACCTAACTTTTTCTGAAGAAGTAAACGAAAAAGTATTTACCTAATAGAAAATAGCAAAGAAAATAGTCTGTCTGAGTACAGTGCGACAACGTTTCCTGTTCCGGTGATAATCTTTGGAACTAAAATAGTTTTCATACGACAGTCCATTTTGACAGCTAATTTCATATTGCAAGTGGCTCCTCTGAGTCCTCTGTCACAGCTGTCACCGGAACAGATAGGAGTGTGGGACTATAATATACGAAAAGTCATTGTGTTTCTTTATCTTACTCTATGCATTGTGTTGGCTTCAAGAAATTTATAATTCCTTGGTTGGCTTATGAAAGCTTTGGAGTGTCTCTGTGCAGATGGGTTTTGTTGTTATTTTTTATGCTTGGTTAAATCGATTAGTCCATTTATTACAACCAAAATGTGTTTGCACTGACCATGGATGGGGGCCCATCCCTGCCGCACACTCACATTGAGCTTCTAATATTATGTGATTGACAACTTTTCGAATGACATTATAATTAATGTTTTTTCGCATTTCTGATGCACATTATACCAGCCACAAAATAAACACCTTCATTATTATTATCATAGGTTAATCGGCTAGTAATTAAAAACCCCTCTCGATACATATTTGGCAGAAGTGTCAACATGTTCTCTTTCAGCCAATACAGAATACTTCATTAGATCTTCTTAAGTAATCGATGGCGCTATTGTATCACACTCGTGATATCAAAAAAGCTTCTTTGTTCCGGGACGCGTGTCTTATACGATGTGTTTGTGTTATTAACCAGCCCCTATACCGGCAAAAAATCTGGGTATGGACATGGGCTTCATTTGACATTTGAAGCCCATATTATGCCCATACAAGGACAAAATATGGGCTTCAAATGTCAAATAAAGCCCATGTCCATATCCATATTTTTTGCCGGTACGTACAGGGGCTGATCAAGACGACACGATCCATAGTCTTTCGATATGATTGAAGTTCGTTCACGAGTGCGGTGATTAGGCAAGTCTAAAGCCCCCAGTAGGTACATGTTGGCCGACCATGGTCGGCGACCATGACCAATACATCGTACATTGACACTTTTGAACAAACAAGTTTAAAAACGTTCTTTCAAAAGTGTCAATGTACGATGTATTGGTCATGGTCGCCGACCATGATCGGCCATCGTGTACTGGGGGCATAAAATGTTAAGCAATATCGGTGTCAAGTATTCAGTGCCAGGCCAAAATGTAAGCTATCCAATCGGAATCCAGTATTCAGTACCAGTCCAAGCGAGGTTTGAATCAAATTATCAAGAAAAACGAATACGCTCACAAAACACCACCAACACTAACGCATGGAAGCAAAGCAATCCGCAGACCTCACAGAAAAAAAACTTTACCACAGACATTAATTTGACAGTACAACCGACCGACACTCAAGTCTTTTTTAGGCTGAATGAACTAATCCTTTGCCATAATATGCTGAAAAAAGTAGGCTGTGTTAGTGTTACAGCGCCATCTAGTGCATCGAAAAAATACTGCAGGAAACTCTCCCATTTTAACCAAACAACCACGCACAAAACGACGGAACGCAGTCCTGTGTAATCTGTCTCTAGAAAAAACTAGCTGTCATTGTTGAGTTCATTAATACTCAGTACAGTGCCACAAACTTTGCTGTGCCGGTGGCCAAAATGTGAAACTAACGTGTTTTTTTAATGTCATTTTGCTGTCAAGTTGATGTCCAACCATAGCGCTGCTGGCGGCTGAAATTCTTAGAACTCAGAACTGTATCAAGGAATTTATAAGTACAGTGCCACAACCTTTTCTGTGCCGGTGACAGCGGCGCTACGTACGTTTTTCTTTTTTTTTGTAGTAATTTAACCGGCCCTGACTTCTAAGAAATTCAGCCGCCAGCAGCGCTATGGTTGGACATCAACTTGACAGCAAAATGACATTAAAAAAATCACGTTAGTTTCACATTTTGGCCACCGGCACAGCAAAGTTTGTGGCACTGTACTACGCATGTACTACGTATCTATTAAGCTAGAAACACATTTCTTAGTGTCACCTTTACTAGTGTGGCGCAGCGCGTTCTGACGAAATTTTTGATCAGTGTCAATCGAGTCGTTGCCGAGCTAACATCTAACATCTGCATTATGTTTTCTTCTAATTTTGATAACAATTTCTGTTCTTACTTGAACATATTAAGCTGCGTCCAGACTTGTAACATTTCGCCGAACATTACCCCGTACCGTGTCAGACACGCGTGTCAGAACGGATAATGTGGACGTCTTTTGACACGCGAACAAGTTCGCGTACATGTTACAAGCTTCAAATCCATTCCGAACACTCGAAGAAACTGCTTGACACAGATAAATGTACGGACAATGTACGGAGTTACGAAGGTGCAGTGTGGACGCTGGTCTGTGTGCTGTTACTACAGTTGCAAAACTTCTGAAAGATTCGGAATAATTACGGAATACTTCTCAGAAAGTTTCTTTCCATCAGAATTTTTCAAAATAGATTTGATTAAAAATATTGACAATTCTTTTATCTTAGGTCAATCTTGCTAGAAAATATCGTATGCCCGAGTCCCGCCCGTCCGACCCGACCGACCGAGGCGAACGGACGAATGAACGAACAACTCGTGGGCGCCGCCGCGGCCACAAGCCGCGGCGGGCGCCACAGACAGATGAGTGAGCCAGACTAAATTCTAGTCTAGTCACCACTATCACTAGTGGCGCTCGGCGCGGCGGGCGGGGCGCGCAGCGGGGCGGGGAGTGGCGGGCGGGCCCCCCGGAGAAGTTTTCGCCCGCGCCCCGTCCCCGCCGAGAAAGATTCATAATGTTTCGGAATAATTCGCAATATTTCGATTTACGATTAAAATTTATAAAGTAAACGTTGTTTCTTTAAAAACGAAGTACTTATTTGCTCACTGATGGATTGATGTTGAATTGGTTGTTATTTAGCGTAAGTAAAATTTGAATGTTTATTTTATTCCTTAGCTATGTAAGGCGAAATTAACAACAAAAGTAGGTAAGTACTGTTAGCATAGCACTAAAACTAATTTTTATTCTTGTTATTACTTTATTAGGTACTAGCGACCCGGCCCGGCTTCGTTTGAACAATTTGTGTTTCGACAGTTACAGTAATTTTAAATGTGATAACTTCTAAAGATTGATTTACCTACATTAAATGGCCAAGGTAACTTATTTGGATAAGGATTAATACCGATTACCTATTGGAGAAATTAGCTTTGCAAATAAAGTAATATTTTTAAATTAGGTACTTAAAGATAAAAATGGTTAATGGAAGTCAACCTTAGGAGATAGACATATGACGCTGTTGCGGACTTTTTTGTTGGCCTTTTAATGATATACAATTCCGTAGTAAATTATTTTGATGCATCTTCATCATGCAAGGTTCAGCGTTCGCAATGTAGGTAAGCGCTCGAAAAATCGACTTTTTACGGCTTCACCAAAAAACATGTAATTTTCTCTATAAAGTACATAAATACGTAAGAAATTAGAATGTTTTGTAAGTATTTATATACCGCTGGAATTAAATTTTCTAAATGACAGTGAAAGCTGCATCAAAATCCGTTGCGTGGTTTAAAAGAAAAAAGCTTAGAAACAGACAGACAGATGCATAGAGCGACTTTATTTTATACTATGTACCTACCTACCTAGTGATAGTGAAGTGATGTTAAGCCTCGGCATTTGCTACTCTAATAGAAGACGGCTTCTCGGTGCCGAGGTTTGTACCTACCTAGCAGTGGCGTAGCGAAGGGTACATAGGTACAAGCCGATTCTCATCGGCTTACCTTAATATCTACTTACCTACTTTCTTCAACACTTTCTTCAACACTTAAAACCTACTTTCTTCAACACTTAAAACATCTACAGAAATTTTATTTAGGAGGTACTTACCTACTTAGATAGTAAGATATCTATCCATCCATACTTACTTTTACTATGATTGACTTTTTTCTAGCTAGGAAGGTGTTTCAAAATAAGTGTCAACTGCTTTCTACTGATTTTTACCGATTGCTGACTTTTTATCGTTACCTACTCCCGTATTTTTCGACGATCGAAATATTCCGAATGTTTCGTAATACTTCGGAATATTTCGTAAGTATTCCACGGGAAAGATTCGGAATTATTCCCGACTGCAACTGTAGCTGTTACGCATCGATGTTACGTGTTACGAGCCGATCCATCGAGAGTCGGTTTTTATCAAAGGATTTCGCAATTGTCCGCGTGTCAAGGAGACGTCCACACTTGTGTTTATGACACGCGTCGAAGTACGCCAGATGACACAGATACAGACACGGGATAGGAATGGATCAGGTCGTGACATGTGCCGGCATCACAGAATAAATACAAGTACAGAAGATGATTATTTTATAAAAATGTCAATATCTCGAAAACGGTGCGTCGTAGCCAAAATCTATCGAAATTTTTGATACCCTTTTAACAACCCCGGAGGTATTTGAGAGACATCGAATAGTAAAATAAAAAATTTTTTTTTGGGATCTGTTGACTCAAAATATTTTTTTTTTACTTTTTATGTTCTGAATTCAGTTCAAATGGATGAAAACAGAGGAGCAGGGGGACAGGGCCGCAGCCCCCCCCACCAAGAGGGATCGGGGGGCTAAGCCCCCCGCCGCCGCCCCCCGAGCCCAAGAAATCCTAACACTCGTTTTAGGTTAGGTTAAGTTAGAACTGTGACCAAAACGCAGCGCGAGCCGAGCGAGCGAAGGCAGCGGCCGGCGAAGCGGCAGAAAAACCTTTTTTTCCCAAAAAAAAAAGATAACTTTTTGTTTTTTCGTCTTAGTTCTTTTTTCGAAAGCTATGATTTTTTTCACTTTTTGAAAAAAAAGTTAGTGTTATTTTTATGCACCCCTTTTGCGACACCCGGACGGCCTAAAGTGTATATAAATAACTAATAAAAAAATAAATAACTTCTTACATTCACACCAATTATCTAAGCCCATTTTAATTTCATTACGAAACTGTATCATGGAAAACTTTTGTTTGTAAATACATACTTAATATACATAGAAAACACCCAGACCAAGACAAATAGACATGTTCATGCACACAAATATTTGTCTTGTTCGGGAATCGAACCCGAGACCACTGGCGCAGAAGGTGGGTAACCTACCCCTGCGCCAAATCGGTCGTCAAAAGTATATGCAAAAGAATTAGCCTTAAAAATTTAAAATGCTGCTGAAAGTCACAATTCCACGCGGACGAAGTCGGGGGCACAGCTAGTAGGTATTAAATACTTATAATCTTTATTTTTTATTCCATCTTTGAACTCAGCAGTTCTGGTGCCTTGCCACGCGGTCTTGTTCGATTGACACCATGCGTCTACACTTGTAACATTTTGGCGTGTCTGAACACCGTGTCTTTATAATACACTGTCTCTTTGATACAGTATTACCACAGCGCATGCCCAACAAAACTAGCGATGCATGATAAAGACACGGTGCTCTGGTTCTGACACGCCAAAATGTTACGGCAGCACAACCTAGACCGTCCACATTGAGCGTAACAAGTCTTGTACGATGACACGGAGTCCGGTCCGATGTCATGAAACAAGTCTGGACGCAGCTTTAAATCCAAAAAAAAATATCTTGATGATTACGATGATAAGATGATGATGAATGAATACGAGATGCAATTTATATCTATACTAATACTATAAATACACTTTGTTTGTTTGTAATAGATAAACTCAAAAAATACTGAACCTATTTTAGAAATATTTAGTGTAATTTATTTTCAAATCAGAATTATAGATAATTTTTGTTATAAAATTAAAAAGTAAAGTGTACTAAAAACACTTTAATACTGTTTTAACAGTATAATTAACAACCCTACTTGATAATGAATTGGTGACTTTTCTAAACAAAAAAATATTTTTTAAATTGGCCCATTATTGACCGAGAAATCGGAGAACATAAGTAGTGAAAAGCAAAATGCAGAGCTCCGCTGCGCAGTCCGCTACCGAGCCATCTGACGATACAATGCTAGAAAGTGGTGGGAGGCCTGGCGCAATCGGAGCCGGCGGAAACGCTGCGCTGCGCTGCGCTGCGCCAGGGAAATGTGTTTCTAGCCATACTAAATGTATGAAACCGATCGCGCTGCGCTGCGCTGCGCCGGCGAAATGTGTTTCTAGCTTTATATTATCGCTGTTGGCGCAAAACGGAACGTAGCCAGTATGTGTCAAATCAAATTGCGTATGGCATATGCCAACGCCGTTAATCTTAAAAAAAAAATGAATCAAATGTCAAAATCAAAATCGAAAACAAACCAAGAAATTTGTAATTTGTGTATGAACAAAACAAACACATACTATATAATTTGTGATTTGTGCAAACACAAGTGCACAAGTTACAATCTTGAAATAATGGCCAGTTTTCGCAAAACAAATGATAGCCGCACGTCCATTTATGGAACTAAGTTAAAAAATAATCTTTTAACTATATCGTCCGGAATACCTTCTTTGGATCATTTATTGGGCAAGTTATAAAAACTAACCAAATCATACCTTAGCTCCTATTATTTGTTTTGGTTTATTTATTGGTTTTAATTTTGTAGGTGGAGGTTTACCTGCTGGTGCTATTTTCGTTATTGGTTCGTATTCAAATACATTGTATTATGTTCTAGGTACTTAAACTTAATTAAAAAAAAACAATCATTTATGTTACCGATTGCAAATTCATACAATAAAATAGTGTATGACTACTACCTATTCTTTTTTCTAGAGGAAGATGTGTTGGGCACGTATAGCAGAGTACTTACGAAATATTTTCTTGCTGAAGGAATTGTCTGCAAACATGAGTTATTTATAGCATCTGCTGATGATGATCCCCACGAAATTGTGAGTGTATTATTCCTTTATATATATTATTGTATGATACATTATAATTGAATGCAATTCAATTTTAAACCTAAAAACATTAAGTATTAGCACATAAGACTATAATAAAAAAAAACTTTTGATTCAATCCAATGCTTTACTTAGATTAGTTACTATAGAAAAAAACAAAAATTGTTCATAGAGTGCGAGTCAGATAACTCTGCGCGCAACTGGGGCGTCTTAGGCACTATTTAGAGTATTTTTTTTGTTATGCCATGGAAAAGATTTGTATTCGATTTGACCGCGCAGTCTTTATCTGGCATGCACTCTAGAAAAATTGTGATTATAAAAATCACCAGCCTTGTCATTATCTTTCAGACGGGCTAGTTTTTTTTCTATCACAAATTTTCCTATACTCATAGAATTGCATTGTGAATGCATAAAAGTTATTTAATATTTTTATTCAAAAATTTAGTCTCATAATAAAATTGGTCCTAGTAACCTGCCTACCTGGTACTCTTTGGGAGGTAATCCTGTAAAATGTTTTTAGGTAAAACAATTGCCTCAGCCATGTACTGCGCCTCCAGAAGATGAAGTGACCAAAACAACTGAAAGTGTGGATAAGATGAAGATAGCTTGGAGGTACGAGGGTCTCAGTCAAGTGGAGTCATCATTTGGCAGCAATGTCAGTTTTGGTCACCACTTTGATCTAAGCAAACACATTGAGGCAGACACAATCAAACATAGTAAAATTTCATATTGCCATGTTAACCCATCTGAAAATAATGTTGAAGGTAATAAATATTGTTTTGTTTAGGTAAGTTTATAAAGTATAGATATTTCTGGTCTCAAAATACTAATAAATATGTTTTTGATTTATTTCAAGGTTTCAAAAATAGTCTTTATACTAATTTATTAACAAGTATAAAAGATGTAATCCAAAACAACAGTGACAAAAATGTTCAAAGGATCTGTATACAAAATCTGGGTTCTCCAATGTGGATGGCTATGGACGAGGAGGGACCCCATGAACAATATGGACAAGATCTGATCAAATTCATGTACTGCTTGAGAATCCTGCTGAGAGATAGAAATGTATCTGCATTTATTACAATGCCTTCACATTTATTTGATGTGAGTCAGTTATTATTTTATAAACATTCTTAAACTTTTGTAAAATGCTATGGTATCTAGTGATTTAACAATAACTCAAATAAACATTATCAAATTTGTACAGTAGACTTATTTGTATATTAGTATGTTCATGTGGAACCATTATTTACAAATATTGTTTGTATGAAGAAATAACTGTTTCTTTTGCAGGATGACCATATAATGAAAAGACTACTGTATTCAATTGACAATGCTGCCAAATTAGAATCTTTTACTGGATCAAGTAAAGAGACAAATCCGGTTTACAAAGATTATCATGGACTGTTTCACATAACAAAACTCAGTGCATTATATTCCATGATGCCTTTTGTACCTCCTAGCATAGACCTAGCCTTCAAATTGAAGAGGAAGAAGTTTGTTATTGAAAAGTTGCATTTACCACCAGGTAAAAATATTAATTATTGATTAAGTATATTTCAAGGCTTAAATGTAAGGGCCACCTTTTATATACTTTTCTTTGTTGTGATTGTTTTTTCTATTTTGTGTGCAATTAAGCATTTTTTATTATTTTTATGTAAATTTTATACTGTGGATACTATGGATATCTTTATTTACAGAGCTACAAGAAAGCAGCGAAAGGGAGCAAGATGACATCACGTCAACACCTTACACATGTGGTGGTTTCAAAAAGAAAGATGTGGATTTTTAAGAAAATGGTACCAATTACAAATCCTGTCTAGACAGACTAAAAATGTTAATTGTAAACATAAATTTATTTTATCACTTGATTATAAAACTTTTCTTTTTTCTCCCATGTACAAAAAACGCCCAGAAATGTGCTCTCGCGTTCACACATTTTGTGTGGAAGCAACTGAAGCATTAATTTTAAACAAAACTGCCTTAATTATTAGTCACCCCACCTGTTCAACGGAGCGCATCTCCCTAAAACCGGCGAATCTATTCACATTTGTTGTTTATTCACATGCCCGCAACATCGTTCACATTACTATTGCTGGTATACCATACGTTTATCGGTAAATAGTTAAATAAAATATTTTGTGAAAAGTGATTAGTTTTGTGAATATGGCTTGTAAAAACATTGCAAGCGCTAAGGTGTTGTTCGGAATCTTTAACACCTTATTTTTCGTAAGTAACAGCTTGTGTTTAACTGTCTTTTGTTGGTCATTCTAGCTTGTTATGTGATTCTATGGAATTCAATTGTTTTCAAGGCAAGTGGTTTCCTGAAAGTGGTCTGTGGCTTCATGTTGATGTGCGACTCGCAACGGGTCCTCTTGTCCCTGCTTCTGGTGGCTCCGGACGAGTTGGAGCAGCCTCCGTTCTACTACCTCGCCTTGGCGTTACTGGCCGCGGGGCTCATGGTGTGTGCGACGGCCGCCATGGGCTGCTGGGCGACCTACATGCCCGGATATTTTATACTGACTGTGGTAAGAAACTCTTTTGTTTTAAATCTCGACCTTTTGAAGTATGAATGTACAGTTAGGTGGCTTTATGCTGTTGACTCACAACAGCCATGAATGAAATGTTGAAGCGGCTTTAGAATTTTTTGTGATTGAAGTAAGTAAGTACCTACTAAAAAGTTAATTTTTTATATGATTTTATTGTAAGTACCCATATAAAAAACCCAAATTTTTGAATTGGCATGTACGGCGGCCTAGAAAATAATCACCAATGAACTTTTTCATTGATGCTGTCACATTCATAAGTAGGTAGGTAGGTATATCGCGATCGAGTAGCGTAAACTCACCGGTACTTGTTACCCAATACTTACTTCCTGTCCTGTCACAAGTACTTTACGTACTTTTACGATTAACATATTTATATGACCTACTGTAGAATTATCTCGTGTTAAAATCTTATTAGTATCAAAAATGAAATAAGGGGACACCAGTAACAGTTTGAGTAGACATGTTACTGTTAAAGCCTCGAGCTATTGTCAAAGATTCTGCAAGCGAATATGTAATATGAAAAATAAGCTTTGGACTTTTGAATTCTTGATTATATCGAGTAATAGCGACTTTCCCGCTCATCATGTGCATGGCCTCATTGTGGTTAGGTGTGGCTTCTTCATGAAATTCAGGATTCATCACTTTAGGAAATATACCTATATACCTAATATACTAATATACCTAGTGATTTAGAACTGTCCATTTAGACTTAGCCTCTCCCAAATCTTTTGAAAATTTGTGCTTAGTTCACGCACGACACCTCGTGTAAATATCACCTAAATCTGGCATTTAGACTTACGTAGGTATAACATAATGTAAATTTTCGTTCATTTTTGTAGTGAAATCAGGATGTGATTTGAATATTTAATGTGAATGACAAACTTAACTTTGAAAGATAAAAGCAAGGAGTAAGTATACCTACTGTTCTGTGAATTCAAGTGGCCAGTAGGATCTACACTTGACAAGGAATTCACGAGTACCTACTCAATAAATTATTCAAAAGCAAGGTCTGATGTCTTCCCCAGATAGGGGACTAAGAAAATCCTGATGGCTCCCCTAGGGGAGACACCGAGTCCGGGAGACATATTATTTAAAAGCAAGGTCTCATGGACTAAGAAAATCCTGATGGCTCCCCTAGGGGAGACATCAGGGGAGACACGAGTCCGAAAGGGATAATTTCAGTAGGCCTATTAGGTGAAGAGCCGACCGCAAAATTTCGTACCGATTTGATACCGCGTTGAAATGCACAATGGCTTTCCATAAAAGTGATGCTAAGTCCGAATGTGATAGTCTGCCATGGCGGAACTTGCCGCAAGTAAAGAAAAAACCGACATTTTCGGTGCGAAAAAGGGGGCGTTTTTTACCCATCTGATACCGATATAATAGTTACGGTATCAGTTAGAAATTTACTGGTAGATACAGAAAAGCGAAATCTGCCAGTATTTTTTTTGCCGGAAGTGCTTGGCAGACGCTCTCAAAGGTGACCATCGGGACCCATTAATATACCTATCTGATACCAGCATGAAACCAATTCCAGTCGGTGGGTATGACCCCTTATTTCAGGAATATACACAGTCTGTTCAAAAAATAAGGTGACTTGAATTTTTTCGAAAACCATTTATTTATTCATCAATTTCTATTTTGTCTCCTTCAAAGTAATCACCCTCTGATAAAATACACTTATGCCAACGCTTCTTCCAATCCGCGAAGCACTTGAGAAAATCGTTTTTCGGAATCTTGTTCAGCTCCTCCAGCGATGGTGTCTTAATTTCCTCAATCGTGTCAAATCACCATCCTTTCGTGGGCCTCTTCAGTTTGGGGAATAGGAAGAAGTCGCAGGGGGCCAGGTCCGAAGAATACGGTGGCTGAGGCAGCACTAGTTGGTGTTTTTGGCCAAAACATTGCGCACAAAGAACGATGTGTGAGCCGGTGCATTTTCGTGTTGCAAAATCCACTTCTGATCTATCCACAAGTCTGGTCGTTTTTGCGAATTGCTTCGCGCAAACTGCGCATAATTTCGAGGTAGTACTCTTTATTAACCGTATGACCCTGTGGTAGGAACTCGTAATGCACCACGCCTCTGCAATTAAAGGAAACGGTGAGCAAAACGGTGCTGGGCCGTCCAGGACGCTCCTCATCATTAACATCTTCTGGACCTTTCGGGAACAACTTGTACCACTTAAAAATACTTTTTTTGTTCAACGTATAAAAAATTAAGGAAAAATTGTTACTAACATAAAACACCTATTAAGATATGGATGTAATGAATAGTATCTAATTACAATCTGAAATAAATGAGTTAATAATAATAATAATAATCTCCAAAGACTTCGCGCAACATTCCCATAGTATCTGCGCACTTTATTTCACGCAAAATTTGATGCATATTCTTTGATCCATCTTTTGGAATAGGCGAAAATCGCCGCAGAGGAAAACACCTTCGCGCTCTTTTAGCTGTCAAAAACTAATTAAACTTCCAAAATGGCCAACCTTGTCAGCATAAGCGAAGGACAGGAGTACCAATATAATGCCACAAAAAAATCAAAAAAATTATATACTTAATCCGTGAAAATTTAAAAGTCACCTTATTTTTTGAACAGCCCTCGTATAAGTCTGCCAAGTCGTTTTCTGCCGAAACACCTTGACAGACGAGATTATGTAAGCAACATCCGTTGAACCCGTATTTGGAAATTATACTGATAACGGACATTTTTACTACTTTATGCTCATATTTGTATATTTGGGGGCACGGCAGTGTCCCCGCCAAGTCAAACGTGAAGCAAACACTGGATAGGTTTAGAAATCTAAAATGCTGCATGCACAAATAGGACACCAAAATTTTAAGTTTGTAGCTAATTTATTTCCGAAGTTATACGAAAGATACGATCCCAATATTTCTATATGGCATTGAAGACGTAAACAAGCTCACGGAACTTCTTGAAAGTGTCGCAGATAAATCGGATTTCACCTATAAAATCATGAAAAAAATCAGCTTAGAATTAATTGCGCAACGGTTGATACATATAAAAATATAAAAGACATTGTTAGACAAAAACCGCCTTCAAAAAAACCACATCAAAAAAGTAAGAAATAATTCCTCACCAAATAAATAACGTAAGTACTTTTAAGTCGGGCGTGAAACATGTAAGTACAACTTTTTGTTGTTTTTGTTAAAACCCGCCCGACTTCAAAGTACTTACGTTATTTATTTGGTGAGGAATTATTTCTTACTTTTTTGATGTGGTTTTTTTGAAGGCGGTTTAATTTTTTTATAAAAATAATTTTTATTTCACTCTTTTTAGTGCATCGTGCAGGCAATTTACGTGTTTTCTGGTAAATAGGTATGTGATCAAACTGAAAACCTCCTTTTTCGACGTCGGTTAAAATACCTTGTGGTATCCCCTTTTTAACAAAACAAGAATCATCTAAATCGGTTTATAAACAAAGGAGTTATGCCTAAAGATACGTATTAAATTTACATAAAGTGGTAATGAAAACGACAGTATTTTCAAGATTTCCTGAAAACTACTGAACTGATTTCAAAATTTCAAAAAATGGGACCAACTTGGAAACCAACTTGATGTAATAACGTTTGAACCATTTCAATCGGTTCAGCCGTCTTCGAGTAATCGGTGGACATACAAAAAAAAAACATACATACAGACGAATAGAGAACCTCCTCCTTTTTGATTTAGAAGTCGGTTAAAAAAGAATTAATTGCACATAAATTCAATAGCAAGGATAAACGACACGTCTTTAGAATTATAATTAACAATCTTCACCACACTACGCCTACCCGTGAAATCAATGCAACATGTAACGGTTCAGGATTGCACCTGATCTATCTCGAATATTTCTTAAGGATTTAAGGTCAAAATATTTAATGTTACTTACCTCAATAACTTTTTAATAGCATAAATGAATTCTGGTGGAGGAATAAATCACAAAATCAAATTGGGTTGTGTCAACTGGGTTGTATTGAACAAAATTAGCCAATTACCATGTTATTGCGCTGAGAATTGGCTTCATACTTTGTCAACACAGTATAGATAGGTGAGAGATTCTATCTTGATGGCTTGGGGCTTGATTAGTAGTTTCAGATTACTTGAGTTAAACACTGAAAAAGAAACGGGTTAGTAGCAGCAGAGCGACGTTGGTCATTTGCATTTAATTTGGAAGTTATTCTGACGTATTAATAAATAACTTAAACAGCATAGAAGCAGAGATCCCATCATCAAACAACACAATAGAACAGATGGTCTTGAAACAAGCAAGTCAAGAAACGAGTAATACGACGAGTTCTTCAATACCTTGGGCCCGCGCTTTATAGCTGGGGAGATTGCAATGCAAAGCACAAGAGTATTGGGCCTCCAGTAGGGCTAGCACATCTTGAGCGCGACTCGAGTGAAAAAGAGTCGCGGGTACTTTCAACCAATCAGATCGCTCGTAGATAGCGCGTGTGACTTAAGGCGACGTGCTGATTGGTTGGAAGGAGCGCGACAAAGAGTTGAGTTGAGTTCAGAGAGAAATGGGTTTGACACAAGCAGTATGTCTATGTTGTATGATTTTCATAAGATTTCAACTTGCTCCTTGTATGGAGACAGTCCATCAAGGTTCCAGGATACAATCTTAAGGGAAGTCATCGCGACTCCCTTGATATTAGAGTTGTTAAGATACTAATTTAATTAAAATTAATGTACTCATTTGTTGAAGGATCATATCTAATTTCTCTACTTGTTTCAAGACCATCTGTTCTATTGTGTTGTTTGATGATGGGATCTCTGCTTTTATGCTGTTTAAGTTATTTATTAATACGTCGGAATATTTCGCCTTTGTATTGGGATATGTGTTCGATCTACAGTGGGTGGCCAAATTATTAGGGACAGTGCTCATATTTATGTAATTTATAGTTTGTAATATTAGTTTCTGTAAATTATGTTGTTTTTTAAAGTTTATTTTGTTTGATATTGCTACTGGTATCTTTATTATTGTTTTTGGCAAGTGGCTACACAGGATATGCGATTCATCTGTCGATAATGTGACATTTCTCCCTATATTGATATTTTTTCAAAAAAGCGCGGTTTTGTAGTGTTTTTGTTTGTTATATTTTTTATTAGTTTTAACCGACTTTCTTGTCCTAAATAACCATATAAGGTAACTAATTGTTCATAAAACAACATTCTTGCTGTTTTGTCTATGAATTTACATTGTATTAATGTCTTCTCGACGCGATAACTTTAATTTTCTAGTTTTTTTGAAAAGCTAAGGCTGGATTGTCTCCAAGAAAATGTAGTGAGATACAAACGTTGTCACAGCATTCTACACATTTCCAAAGAGACATAGCAGCTATTGCTGGGGTTTTAAAGTCTGCCGTTAATATAATAAAAACTAAAATTTACAACAGAAAACCTCTAGAAGCAAATCGCGATGGCAAATGTGTCAGGAAGAGGATCACCACTCTTCATACTGATAGAAAAATCAGAGATATCTGCCTCAAAAATCATAAAAAGAGCGTTGCTCGTTTGACCATGATGATGAACGACGATGGTGTAAATATTTCGGAAAGGACAATACGGAGGCGGTTGGTCGAACAGAATCTGATGGGTCGGGGCGACCTACCAAAAAACCACGCCTAAGTCCTAACCGATCCTATGAAAAAGAAAATACTGCACTGGGCAAGACAACATCAAAATATAACTGTTGCAGGTTGGAGTCGAATAATTAAAACTTTTTTGAGTAGTTTAAATAGGTCTTTAACGATTTTCTTCTATAAATTCTGTAATTTTACAGGTGTGTTTTTCCGACGAGTCAACATTTCAAGTTTTGGTTGACAAAAGTTCTTTTGTGAGACGACGACGCCCTGGGAAAAAAATCCAGGCAGATTGCCTAGTGAAGAGTGGAGAGGGTTAAACACCCGGTTAGTGTCATGGTGTAGTCTGGCATCTCAGCCAAAGGCATGGGGCGCCTATACATTGTTAAAAGGACCATGAACCAAGACCAGTACAAGCAACTCATAGAAACTCACCTACTGCCGTAGGTTTTTTAATGGTTACCTGATAACTACTACATCTTTATGCATGACTCTACATCTTGCCATAAAGCCAGAAGTGTGACTGCATTCTTGGATAATAGAAATTTCTCTGTTTTGCCACGGCCTAGGAAATCGCCAGAAATAAACCCCATAGTTCTCTATGTGGGAACTCACCAGACTGGTGATGGCGAAAGAACTAATTTACACCAAGCGGCAGTTGATAGAAACTATCATCCGAGAATGAAAAAACAACCCCACACTACAGGAAAATGCAAAAGCGTGCATTAAGAGCATTGCAGCAAAAGGCGGCATTACAAAATACATATTGAAACTTACTTTAGTTACGTCTATCAGTATAATATATACTTATACAAAGAAACTATAACATTTTTGTATATTTATTTTTAGTTTTTATGATCTCAATAGAATACAAAATCATTTAAAAAATACATAAGAGACCTACAACCAATCATTTGTTACAGAAATTCAACTGAACTGTAAAAATAAAAAATCTCAGTACTGTCCCTAATAATTTGGCCACCTATGGTATATCCGTTTCCAAATTAGCATGTAGCGGGACGGGAGTTGGCTGTTGAACGTCTCAATTGTTTTGGTATCACTAAAGAGAAAAAACGAACTCTTTTATTAAGATAGATTATTTATTATTTTTACCACACTTTTATTAGCTTCAAACTAAGTAACTAAGTCACAATGTAAGAAAATCTTGGAAATCAATTTTAACCTACTTCTAATTGTCGTATTAATTTGAAACTTTGCAAGTCTATATGAATCCGATGACAATACAATAATTTGCTACCATCGAGCTGATCTGATGATGGAGTCAAGACGTGGGCAATAGAACTCTTTAATGGCTGCTAGGAAACCCCTCGAGTTTAGGCTCATTTCTTTTGTTCTGATAAGACCTATTCGCTACACTTGGTGGCGAGGGTCTGATGATGGAGCAGGGAGAAAGCCAGTGGCACTCCTCAATGGCCAATAGAAAGCCCTTCGAGTTCTGGCTCATTTGTTTCGTTCTGATGTGACCTATTCGCTACACTTGGTAGTGAGGGTCTGATGATGGAGCAGGGAGGAAGTCAGTGGCACTTCTTAATGACCACTAGGAAATCCCTCAAATTTGGGCTCATTTGTTTCGTTCTGATGAGACCTATTTGCTACACTAGGTGGTGAGGGCCTGATGATGGAGCAGGGAGGAAGTCAGTGGCACTCCTTAATGACTACTAAGAAACCCCTCGAGTTTGGGCTCATTTGTTTTGTTCTGATGTGACCTATTCGCTACACTTGGTAGTGAGGGTCTGATGATGGAGCAGGGAGGAAGTCATTGCCACTCCTTAATGACCACTAAGAAATCCCTCGAGTTTGGGCTCATTTGTTTCGTTCTGATAAGACCTATATGCTACACTCCCCTCTGGATGTCTGACCGACTAGACGTGTTTGCATAGACCTTTACGTTATTTAATTCGATTTTTTAAATATAATTTAAATTCATTTAAAATATTATTTCATTCGTTAACTAAAGTGTCATACCAGGACAGCAGCGAGCGCTGAGTGTTGTCGATCAGTGCTAAAAAAGGACAGTCGCTGAGTGGGTGAGACAAATAACTTTTACTCATTACCGATATAAGTCAAGGTTGCGACCGCTCTTCCTGTCCCTCCGCTGTCATTGGCCACTGCTTGGACCCCCCCGCAGGCGCAAGCGCATAGATATTGAAGGTGGTGCACATCTGATATAGATACGTAGCTATAGCTACATACTATTGTGTGTGACTCGGCCACTGCGCGTTATCGTTATCGCTAGACGTTTGCCGTCGGAACATTTAGGCCTACGCTTGTAACAAGTACAACGCTGTATAGCATTATGCATCATTCTCCAGTTAAGTCTCAAGGCACATCGTACGGCTCTGCGCCGGATCTTCATGCCAATAGTGCCACCGAAAGTCCAATCAATGACCCGAATATTACAACGCGTTCAAATAAAAGACGTCGCTGTGAATGTGACTGTGGAATGTCGGACGGATCTAAGCTCGATACTTTTATTAACTCTCTAACGGCATGGAGACAAGAAACTGACAACAAATTATCTAACATTCAAGCCTGTATGTATGACATCAAAAATCAAAATCTTGAATTACTTGCATCCAACGCTGAGATTGAGAAGTCGATTGAATTTCTGTCATCAAAGTACGATGATTTGAGCAGTCAAATTACTAGCATTCAGGCTAAATCCTCGACGCTGGAAGTACGCGTGTCAAAAGTGGAAGAATATACTGAGGATATTGACCGCGGCTACCGCGGAAGTTCCTTAGAAATTAGAAACTTGCCATTGAATCCGATTTCAACCCAGGACGATTTGATTGCTGCCACGCTTCAAATATTTAAGGAAATATCGGTAGACGTGCAGTACGCTGACTTCTATGACATCCGTCGCCTTCCCCCTGGCAAGACTAATAACAACGTAGTGCTAGCCACAATGAAATCGATTATATTAAAAAACAATATAATAAAAGCTTACCGACAGTATAACCAAAGTAACTCGAATAAGCTTACCAGCGCGATTTTTGGTAATGAAAAACAACGTCAACTGATTTACATCGGGGATTTACTTCTTGTCAGTTAAAAAAGTCTTGAATGGGTGGTAGGAAAATATTGACGATTCATAAGTACATATTTATTATGTCTAAGTGAATAAAGAATATTTTTATCTTATCTTATCTTAAACACCTGACTACTCGAGGACGTCGCCTGTTCTTCTTAGCTCGTGAGTTCGCAAGGGAGGAGAGCTACAAACACTGCTGGACAGCTAACGGCAAGATTCTCCTTCGTAAGCAGGACAACGTTAGACCGATAATTATTTCTTCAGAAGCCCAATTAACTCAATTGAAGTCAAAAAACTAATTTATTTCATTACCTTACTGCTGCACGTTTTTAACTTTTATACCTTTTTTAACTTTTATACCTTTTTTATATTTTCCTACAACATGTTATGTTTATCTGAGTTTAATACAAATAATAACAATTATTACTACCCTAAAACAGTATCTCGTATAAATGTCAGCGTTGATAAATTACTATCATACTTAATTATGCTTGTTTTGAGGACGACTATCATAATTTTATCCTATAATTGTTTGAAATATGTAAATCCGAATGCATTTATATCACTTAGCTATAAACTATGCGATATATCATTTAAGAAAAATCCAAACCATACCAGGCTTTATGTACCAATTATTATTATTCCCGACATCAGCTCAAACTTTTTGTATTTTTATTCTGCGCATTATTATACCACGATATAACGATAAGTTTAAATCATACATCACGCACTGTAACATTTTCTACTCACGAACTCGGCTCAAACTTATCTATGTGTATTGTTTTACCTTGTCATCCCACTGCAATAATAAACGAATTTTTAAGCTGTTCACTTATGCTTTGCTTAGTTCTAACTGTGTATACTACTTATGCACCATATGTTGTACTGTTGGTATTTGCCTATAAAAATGATTGATACCGAGTTAATTAATAAAATTGATAGTGTTTCAGTTTGCACGTCTTATTTATGTGACCCGGATGAAGTCTCTTCATTATTGCGAAATCCTAAAAAGACTATTAAAATATTGACTCAAAATATTCGCAGCATTTCCGCCAACTTTTCCGACTTATATACTCTCTTGGCCAATTTTGATATGACTGTTGATTTAATTATACTGACTGAGTGTTGGTTACTTAACGATCCAGTTATTCCTCATGTCAATGGTTTCTCCTCGCACATCTCTACTAACCCATTAAACCAGAATGACGGTGTGGTGGTGTATTATAGCAATACTTTGACTGGCGTTTCGGTATCACATCCTTGTATCGCTGAGGCTAGCGCTTTGTTAATTAAGATAAAAAACGAATATGCTATAATTGCCATTTACCGTCCCTGTGCGTTTCGATGTCCACAGAACTTTGTCGAGTCACTTAATCTCATTTTGGAATCACTAAGAGGCTTCAAAAATGTCATTGTAATAGGTGACATAAACATTGACATTATGCCTAATAATCTGAATTCAGACCCCGACGAATACCTAAATTCATTAGCCCTTCACGGCCTTCTACCCGCCCACACCTTACCCACCCGCGGTCCTTCTTGTCTTGACCATGTTTTCATTAAATCAGCACATGAAGCTCAGGCTTTCGTTGTCAACAGCTCTGTTACAGACCACCTGGCAGTGTTATTGGCTCTCAATATGTCTAAAACTTATTCATCTCCTAAGACTATCCATAAAATTATCTATTGTGATCCGACAAAACCATTGAGAAATTGGATTTCTCATCGGTTTATGAATCAGCGGATCCTGAAACCGCCACTAACATCTTTATTAGCTCGCTACAAACAGCCATAGCATCTCACTCGAAATTAATAACTATCTCTCGCCGGTGTCGTTTGATCAAACCATGGATGACCCCTGGACTTTTAAGATGCATTAAAAATAGAGACCGTATGCATAAAAAAATGACTCAGTCCCCAGAGAATGACACACTCCGAATTACATATGTGCGGTACCGCAACTTCTGTAATTCACTACTCAAAAAGATAAGGAGGGATTACGACAGCGCTAAGATTAATAATGCGGGTAGTAATTCTAAACAACTATGGAAAGCAGTAAAAGAGGCTACAAACCTAAACACATCTCGTAACACTGCAAAAGATCTACTTCAGTGTAAACCTACCCCCAAAGAATCGATTGACCATGTTAACTCCTTTTTCGTGGGTGTTGGCAGAACTCTTGTTGAAGACATACTTAAACATAATCCACCTTCTACTTCGATATCTTCATCTCCTCCTTTATCATCATCAAATCGTGCTTCCTACTGCCCGTCCTTCGTACTACTTGAAACGGATTCTATTGAAGTAGGAGCGGTCATAGCTTCCCTGAGACGGGATTGTGCTGTAGGATGGGACACTATTTCCACTGCTTTCATCAAACGCTATAAGCAATGGCTTGTTAAACCTATAGCCTATTTATGCAATATATGCATTGCATCAGGCTGCTTCCCCTCCGCCTTCAAAAAAGCTGTGGTTCATCCTATCCATAAGACTGGTGACCGAGCCCGTGTCACCAACTATCGTCCAATCTCAATTTTACCTGCTTTGTCCAAGATTCTTGAACGTATACTTAATGCGCGACTGATTGACTTTCTAGAAAAAACATCTTTATTATCTCCTCAACAATATGGCTTCCGGTCGGGAAGGTCAACAGCTGATGCAGTTCATGACTTAACGGATACAATAGTCAGCAATCTTGACAAAGGTCTAAAATGCGTGTCCGTCTTCTTGGACCTTACAAAGGCGTTTGATGCGGTTTCGGTTCCAATCTTGCTAAAAAAGTTGGAATTGATGGGAATAAGAGACAACCAACTCTCCTTGTTCCACAGCTACCTATCAAACCGCAGCCAATCTGTGTCGATTGACGGTATCACAAGCTCCTTTCTCCCTGTTGAATACGGCGTTCCACAAGGCAGCTGTCTCGGCCCCACACTATTTTTGGTGTATATCAACGACCTTTGTTCGCTATCAATCCCTAACTGCAAAATAATATCTTTTGCTGATGATACTGCTCTTTTGTTTTTTGCGAAGACATGGGAGGACGCCTACTCAAGGGCACAACATGGCTTCAATCGTGTCACTGACTGGCTGCAATCTAACCTACTCACGCTTAATGTTGAAAAAACAAAAATAGTTGATTTTAGCATCCGGCAGAATGCGGACAAAAAACCTAGCACTCTCACCATATACGCCCATTCTCACAACTCTTCATCTTCACTCGCTAATACATGCTCATGCCCCTCGGTGGTTAACGCTGACTCTATTAAATATCTTGGCATCATGCTAGATAGTCAACTTACATTCAAGGCTCATCTTAACCTCACAGCTAACCGTATCCGTAAGTTAATTTATGTTTTCAAACATTTACGACACGTAGCCGACCCTCCAGTGATTAAGACAGTTTATATCGCCTTATGCCAATCATTGTTGATTTATTGCATCACCTCGTGGGGCGGAGCTGCAAAAACTTACTTTTTAAAAATTGAGAGAGCCCAGAGAGCACTACTCAAGGTGTGTACCCACAAGCCTTATCGCTTTCCCACTCGTGAACTGTATAAATTCTGTGGACTGCTGACCGTACGTCAACTTTTCATTCTGAACTTAGTGCTAAAACAACATCGTAGTACTGTCCCAGACCCTAATGTTCAAAACTCTCGCCGCAATTGCCTAGTCGTTTGCATACCTCCATTCCGAACGTCCTTCTCCCAACGCTTCTTTAGCTTTTTGGGCCCTTTCCTTTATAAAAAATTACACCGACAGCTTAATATTGTTTCCCTCAACCGATTCTCCTTGAAAAAAGTGTTAACTCAATACCTTCTTGCTATTTCCTATGATGACACTGAGAGTCTGCTTCGTCCAGTCATATAAATGAAACAATAAATAATATAAGTTTCATATTATTGTTCAACTGATGTATCTTGATGTTAATTATTGTCAAAATGTAATTATTATTATGTTCTATAAGTATATATGATATGACATAGGGTTGTAAAATTTAAAGTAGTTCTTATTGATTTTTGTTATGATAACATAATTACACTTTCTTATTTTTGTTCATGTTCACAATTCTCATCTGGTCCCGTCACAGAGAGGAGAGTACTGGTGCTCGGAATACAGGCACTTCGCTTAGTTCGGAAACCAGTCTCTCACAATCTAATTGTACTCCTAGTATTAAGATTTGTTGTCAAATTATTTTTGTTGTTAGATTGTGGAGAAAAATAAACGTTTTTATTATTATTATTTATTACACTTGGTGGTGAGAGTCTGATGATGGAGCAGGGAGGAAGTCAGTGGCACTCCTTAATGACCACTAGGAAATCCCTCGAGTTTGGGCTCATTTGTTTCGTTCTGATGAGACCTATTTGCTACACTACGTGGTGAGGGCCTGATGATGGAGCAGGGAGGAAGTCAGTGGCAGTCCTTAATGACCACTAGGAAACCCCTCGAGTTTGGGCTCATTTGTTTCGTTCTGATGAGACCTATTCGCTACACTTGGTGGTGAGGGTCTGATGATGGAGTAAGGATGAAGTAAGGGTTGGGCTCGTGCATCTGGTAACTAATAGACTCCACTTGAATTTGTAAAACAAATACATACACTCACGTCTTTGAGTTATAATGTTTACGGGGTGGGCAGACACATGAATGAACTGTGAAATCCATTACTATTCATCCATAGCTTGCCATTTATTAAACTAAAAAGTAAAAAATAAATATGTAGTTTCAAAAACTATAAAAACACACTTTTATAGGAACAGACTAAAAAGTACAAAATAACCAAATATTCAGTAACTGAAATTTAAAAGCCTGGTGCGCCCTTTGCAAAGCATGCATTCAAGTACTTCATAATATTGACAACGCGCACCACGCTTTTTAATTTCAGTTACTGAATATTCGGTTATTTTGTACTTTTTAGTCTGTTCCTATAAAAGTGTGTTTTTATAGTTTTTGAAACTACATATTTTTATTTAGATTATTTCCCCAATCACCAAGGTATTAGTTAGTTAGTTAGTTCTCTCTATTATTGCATTGATTTCAATGGTAGGCGTAGTGTGGTGAAGATTTTTAATTACAATTCTAAAGACGTGTCGTTTATCCTTGCTTTTGAAATTTTGTGCAATTAATTCTTTTTGTCTAACAATGTCTTTTATATTTTTATATGCATCAACCGTTGCGCAATTAATTCTAAGCTGATTTTTGTTCATGATAAATCCGATTTATCTGCGACACTTTCAAGAAGTTCCATGAGCTTGCTTACGTCTTCAATGCCATATAGAAATATAGGAATCGTATCTTTCGTATAACTTCGGAAATAAATTAGCTACAAACTTAAAATTTTGGTGTCCTATTGTGCATGCAGCATTTTAGCGTTCTAAACCTATCCAGTGTTTGCTTCACGTTTGACTTGGCGGGGACACTGCCGTGCCCCCAAATATACAAATATAAGCAATGCTTATATTTTATTTACTACTTTATGCTTATTAAGCATAAAGTAGTAAAAATGTCCGTTATCAGTGTAATTTCCAAATACGGGTTCAACGGATGTTGCTTACATAATCTCGTCTGTCAAGGTGTTTCGGCAGAAAACGACTTGGCAGACTTATATATTCCTGAAATAAGGGTTCATACCCACCGACTGGAATTGGTTTCATGCTGGTATCAGATAGGTATATTAATGGGTCCCGATGGTCACCTTTGAGAGCGTCTGCCAAGCACTTCCGGCAAAAAAATTACTGGCAGATTTCGCTTTTCTGTATCTACCAGTAAATTTCTAACTGATACCGTAACTATTACTAGCTTCTTTTGAGCACTATAATGTTATTCCTAAACGCGAAGTAATTTGCAGGCCAATACCGAAACGTGGTATTAATAAATTTAGAAATAATGTACAAGATAAAATTCAATGTTTGCCAGCTTCTGCTGACGCTAATAACTCTTATCAATCATTATTTGATATTGTTGAAAAAGAATTTAGTAACAATTTTAAACAAAAAGTTATAAAGTGTAATGATCGTAAGAAGTTTAGTGACTGGGCCACACCTGGTATTTATAATAGCAGAAGAAAGTTATTTGAACTCTATGCACAAAAAACGACTTCCTGTGATCCTAGCTTCATTGAATATGTCAAGAAATATTCAATAACATTTAGGAAAGTATGTGCTTTGGCAAAATCTAGGTATATTTCAAATAAAATTAAATCATCTGAAAATAAAATAAAAGCTACCTGGAGTATTATAAACCAAGAAACTGGCAAAACAAAAAGCAAAATTAATTCATTTAACTTAAAAATTAGTGATCAGACTTTTGAATCAGATATTGAGGTGGCTAGTGCTTTTGAAGGTTTCTTTGCTCGAATACCGTTAGAAACTACTAGCAGACTTAATTCTTGCCCCAACACCGCTGTCTCTCTTATGGAATCTAGTGTGAACAAGTGCCAGGAAACATTTAGTTTTAGCTATGTCACTACCGAAGATATTATTAAAGCATTCAAAGCAATAAATATTAAGAAAACAGAAGATCTCTGGGGCATATCTACAAGTATCATCAAATCAATAATTGATGTGATAGCTCCATCATTAGCAATAATTTTTAACCAATGTATAAATCTTTCCTAATTTAATGAAGAATAGTAAAATTATTCCTCTGTTTAAAGCTGGTGACAAAAGTGACCCAGCAAATTTTAGACCTATATCCATACTACCAGCAATAAGTAAAATATTTGAGAAATTAATTTATGCTCAACTTTTAGAATATTTTAAATTAAATAGTATACTGCATGAGAAACAGTTTGGTTTTTCAAAAGGTAAAAGTACAACTGATGCTGGGGTTGCATTTCTAAAACATGTACTTGATGCCTGGGAGGACAAGCAGGATGTAATCGCTATTTTTTGTGACCTTTCCAAGGCATTCGATTGTGTTAATCACCAAACACTATTAAGGAAGTTAAAACATTATGGTGTTTCTGAAATGTCAGTAAGCCTTATGCATTCATATCTGTATGAAAGAACTCAGAAGGTAGTTATTAATAAAACTGAGTCTACCGGAGCTCCCATTACTATGGGCGTACCCCAAGGATCAATATTGGGCCCGCTGTTGTTTTTAATATACATAAATGACCTTCCTTACTACGCGAAGAATTTATGTGAGACGGTGCTATTTGCCGATGATACATCTCTAGTCTTTAAAGTAGATAGAGGTGATGACTGTTCTGACGAAGTAAATAGTGCTCTTTCAAAAGTGTCACATTGGTTTAATAGTAATAATTTATCATTAAACTCAAAGAAAACTAAGTGTTTAAAATTTTCGTTACCTAATGTAAGACAAGTTGATTTTCATATTAGACTAGACGGCGATACGGTCGAATTCATTAACAATACAAAATTTCTAGGTATTATATTAGACTCGCGACTACAATGGGATCCTCATATCGAAGCCTTGGCGAGTAGACTCAGTTCGGCTGCATTCGCAGTTAAGAAAATAAGGCTCTTAACCGATATTGAAACGGCTAGAATAGTCTATTTTAGTTATTTTCATAGTGTTATGTCCTACGGCCTTTTGTTGTGGGGCTCAGCCGCTAACATCCAAAGTATATTCGTGCTCCAAAAAAGGGCTATTCGCGCCATTTACAACCTCCGATCGAGAGATTCTTTAAGAGATCTATTTAAAGAAATAAACATTTTAACTGTTGCAGGACATTACATCTATGAAAATATAATTTATGTGAAAAAGTATTATTATACATTTGTAAAGCAGAGCGATATTCATCGCTTTAACACAAGAAATAAAGATAAACTTGTCGTTCCCAAGTTTAGGCTAGAAAAATCCAGAGCCTCATTTCTGGGGAAAAGCATAGCCTTTTTTAATAAAGTTCCACAGCATATAATTGAACTACCATTGCATAAATTTAAATGTTACATTAAAGAGTCGCTGATGAGCAAAGGATACTATAAAGTAGACGATTATTTGAATGACCGCAATGCATGGTCATGATGTAACACATAACATAATCACTGTTTAATATGATGTATTTTTATACTAAGCCATTGTTGTATTAGTAACGATATGTTTTTTTTTTGTAAATGTCGTTACCTAACTAAGAAACGCTGGCAAGTTTCTTGCGCCCATTCTTCTTGTCAGTTAAAAAAGTCTTGAATGGGTGGTAGGAAAATATTGACGATTCATAAGTACATATTTATTATGTCTAAGTGAATAAAGAATTTTTTTATCTTTATCTTATCTATTATATCGGTATCAGATGGGTAAAAAACGCCCCCTTTTTCGCACCGAAAATGTCGGTTTTTTCTTTACTTGCGGCAAGTTCCGCCATGGCAGACTATCACATTCGGACTTAGCATCACTTTTATGGAAAGCCATTGTGCATTTCAACGCGGTATCAAATCGGTACGAAATTTTGCGGTCGGCTCTCCACCTATATGCAAAGATTTTATTACTTCCCCTTTTTAACTTACTAAGAAAATTATACTAACATCAAGCAATTTAGTTCTACAACTTTCATACAAGGGAATACAAAATACTCCATTACATCTAGATGTGAGACTAGGATATCGAAAGATTATCGAGCAGGAATAATTAATTTATTAAAGATCGCACTTAACGAATTTATTCTGATCTTCGATTCCAGTACTTCCTTGTAGTGCTGTCACTGGTACTAGCCGAGTGCGCGGGCGGCGTGCTAGCGGCGCTGTGGCCACGATGCGTAGGGCTTCAGAACGCACGCGGGGGCGCGGTGGGGGCGCTGCAGTCCAAGTACGCACTGCCGGACTACGAGCAGTTCACTGCTGCCGTCGACCTAGCGCAGACTCAGGTGGGTAGCATGCATAAGAGACAGAAATACACCGGATGTCTACGCGTAGGCGTAAAGGTTATCGGCTTCTTCTTAGCGTGTCGATGGCGATTAACACTAAATTGTTGCAGTCCAGAACCTCGTCGGGGCACGCAGGGCACGATGATTAGTTGGCTAATTCAGGCGCCTTATAACTCGTACAACTTAGGTACCTATCTGTGGCTGGCGTCTGGCGCTTACTTGCAGACACGAAAAGCTATAGAAAATAGTAGGTAAAGCGCGGGAGTTCCTGACTGTACACGTACTGATACATGTACGTGTACGCGAAAACAGATGTATTTCACATTTGGTACGTATGTACCGACCGACGACTACTCGGGCACGCCCCATAATGAAAAAGAAACTTTTCAAAATAAGCATTTTTCGAATGAGCACTTCGCAAAAGAAGCAACACAGAATATACTAAGAATAAGTACTTTTATGAGACAGGTCACAGGTGTTGTGTTTTATTTTAGTTGGAATGCTGCGGTATGTCAAGCGCACGCGACTACGACATGTCGTCATGGCAGCTGCAGCGTCTGGGCCCGCGCGGGCTGGCGGCGCCACCGTCGTGCTGTGTGCAGCGCGCGCCGCGCTCGCACCTCAACCCCGCGCCGCTCAACCACACGCGCTGCCAGGAGCTGCAGCCCGAGCCGCGCTACAGGCACATCCCGGTGAGCTGACTATGACACGCCGCGCTCGCACCTCAACCCCGCGCCGCTCAACCACACGCGCTGCCAGGAGCTGCAGCCCGAGCCGCGCTACAGGCACATCCCGGTGAGCTGACTATGACACGCCGCGCTCGCACCTCAACCCCGCGCCGCTCAACCACACGCGCTGCCAGGAGCTGCAGCCCGAGCCGCGCTACAGGCACATTCCGATGAGAATCTCACCGGTACACACATGTTCACATCATTGCACATTCATATCATATCTGACACTGTTATTTATTTTTATTTTTACTTCTTCTACAAGACTACCTAACAATATTGGTAACTAAAGGCCTATGCAGACAAGGGACTTGTATAATGTCCGTCGACATAATCTTAGTAGAAACTTTCGCCAGGAACTTAATGCATACGACGGTTAGGTAGTCCATTCATTCAAAGAAAAAGCTTTCATGAAGCTCTTAGAAGCAGATACTGCTTAACGTTGAGCTCGCAGCGCGAATTACGTATCAGTTTTGTTATGTCGACGGACAAGTCTTTCGTCTGCGCAGGCTTTTATCTGCCGGACCCAGGAACCCGTAATAACTAGTAACCAAAATTCTTACTTTATCTTTTCTTTACAGGGATGCCTCCCACTTCTCGAAGACTGGTACCAAGAACAATATTTTATCTTTATCTTAGCCTTATTCATCGCCACCCTTATAAAGTTTGGTATCTTATTAAGTACTGTATTTTCCTGCATCCGAATTAAAAAGCGCAAACGCGACATTCACGCATACGTCATGAAAACTATTGATAACAATACGAATCAGAACATTTATGATAGCAAGATGAGCGCGATGCACGAGGAACCGATCACAGCGAGGTACATACAACCCAACAACTTCTACAGCCCGAGGGTACGGAACCCTAGAATTTTCCACAGTAAACCTAATGAAATGATATGAGAATTAGCTTCGGAGATAAATGCTTTAGAGAGAAAACTGGAAAAGTTCTCTGATTATTTGTATAAGCAGCAGGCCGATTCTATATTGTGGTAGAACGAACTGTGAATATTGTAGATAGGTAATATAGAGCCATTATAATACGCATTTAAATTAAGTTTGAACGCATAGGTAACTAAAAACAGGTCATAAAATAAATACCTACTTAATTATTTTAATCTGGGTTCTTATTACTTCTTGCTGAATGAATAAGGTATCTCTAGGTCAGCTCATTTGAGCACCAAACTTAACTTGAAATGTAATCGGAACGGAACAAGCCTTGTTACCCTTGGTTAGCTGGAACTCTATTATTACCTAGAATTCTATTATTCCGAATAAGTACATTTGAATAAAAAAAATTGTGCCATAAACTACAATTTAAAAAAAGAGAAGTACTGTTACTCGTTGCGATTTTATACATTATCCCATACTTTTTACACAACTGTTTGTTAACCCAGTTAATGTTAACTTTATTAAAAATTAGAATTAGCTTTCAGTTACTGTAGGTTAAGTTGTTACAGCTTCATGATATCTCTGAAGCGTTTACTCCGTTAATTTTAAAGTGTGTTTACTGTTTACTAAGTTTTACTGCCAGCAGTCTGTGTATATAATAGTTGAATGTTTTTACTTTGATACTCTGCATTTGTGTCCTATTTTTAAGGTAGCTATAAGGATAAATAAAAATAAAATGTATGTTTCAATATTATGTAATATTATTTCAAAAGAATGTTCAAAAATTGGTCCTAAAGTTAAAACATTGTTAACAATGGCTCTGGAATGTTGTTGTCATACACGAGTCTGCAATTTGACAGAGCGGAGCATTAGCATAAATTTTGTTTTGAGCGACTGATTTAATTTACGTTATCCTGATTAATAAATTCTTAATAGAATTACGTTATCCTGATTAATAAATTCTCAATAGAATGTTTGATTACTGTAAAATTATATTTATTCGAGTTTCACCATTTATAAATAGATTTATTTGATTTAAATAAAAATTAAAAATGTACTTCAGGATATCGTAAGGTAAATTCGCAAAGTGTTGTTTAACAACGGTATTGCATTCATAATTTTATAGGATGACTTATGCAAACGCTACTCGTAGGATGTATAATTGTATACCCTACAATTGATGAAGCTATAAAAAAAAATATATGAAAATCAACATCCTAGATATTCCAGAATCCCTTATACCCCTTCCAAAATGATACATGAGATCCTAACAATAACAATAATCTATATCTTTATAATAATTGATTCTATATTACCTATTGACCATTGAGACCGACATCACAGTAAACTACTATCTTAGGTACAGGAATGATTTTTAAATAAATCATAAAATTTACATTTTTACTAATATAAAAAAGTGTATTCCCCAGGCGGAGAGACATTAATAGTAACCTTACAGTTTCGTAATAGCTACACAAGAGAATCATCGAAATATATCAAATAATTACTTATAAAATCATTACTTTGCGTCGAAATTAAATCATAGATTTCTGTCCAACATTCAAACTATTGCCCCGTTATTTTTGTCTTAGTCGACAAAATGTTTTGTGCTATTCATCTTAAAGACTACTAAAATGTCTCAAATAAATATACATTAAACTATGTATTAATCAGTGGCCAGATCTTGTTAGTTGTCTGTCTCTGTGACTGCCTCTTGGATTACGTCACTGTTACAATAATATTAATCAAACATCTTAAAGTACAATAGTAAAAATATTTACAAAAGAATTATTAACAATCTTAATAGCTATAAATACTATGAAATGGATATTTTCACAATAAATACTCTATAAAACAATGTGATCGAAATTACTATAAAGACATCGGAAGTTTCGATTTAAAATTCAACTACTTCGTACATGTATGTATGTATGCCCTCTTAAAACCACACTAAATTCAGATGTTAAATTCCTGTTTGATAACTTTGGTCATTACTAGTATATTGGTCATGTTTTTAAATATTTGGAAATAGTTTAGTCATTTTGAGTGCGACTTCATCATATAATAAAACAACGTGTTATAACTATGTCCAGACTTGCAGACCAAGAGCTAAGCTAATTCAGTTTAGCTTAGCTCGCATAACTCGCAGTTTTTTTAATAGTTGTGTGCAGACTGCGAACTATGCAAACTAGGCTATGTGAGCTAACTAAAATATGCGAAGCTAAGTTAGTGGTGTATGCCGATGCGCAGCTACACGAGCTAAGCTAAGCCCCTCCCGCCTCCCCACTGACTGAGACTAATACTCACTGAGCTTTAGTTTAGTTCTTGGTGTGCACGGGACGTATTCCCGTTTAGCTTAGCTTAGTTTAACTTAGCTGGCTTGGTTTCAGCTTTTGTACATTGCTTAACATAGCTTAGTTTTCGGTCTGCAACCGGCTTGATACCCATGCAACCAGCAGCTCCTTACTTTTACATGAAATTGCAATGGTATTGGAAACTAAATATTTGACTATTGTAATTTCAAGAGTAAGTTTTAAAAATGTATAAAGTTTTAAAAATCGTTTGCCAGCAGTTCAAATACGCACCAAAATGACTGAATTATACTGGCAGTGACTGACCTATAACTTATTGTAACAAGGTAAAAAGAACCATCGTGATGAGAATCAGATGGTGTTCAGATCAGTCGCCACTAAGATTCCTTATCAAAAACGAATACCCAAAAAGGATATAAGCACTAATTGACTATGGAATAGTCTAAATAGGGCATGTTTTCACTGGGACAATTCAATAATAGAAGACATTTGATTGCCGAAGTAAAATCGACAGTTTCAGCGAAAAGACAGCAGTCAGCATTTGATATAATTTAAAATCTATAGATCGAATGAAGTTTTTAAACACGCTAAAGCTCTAAGCCCTTTCGAACTTGAATGGAGATTTCAAATTATTTTTACTTTTTGCATTCACAATGCAATTTTTATTATTGAAAATGAAGTAAGTATTATATAAAAGTGACCCGTCTCGTCTCGCTAATGCTTTGCAAACGAGAAGCATTCGCCCGGCAGTGAAAGGTCGTGAGTTCGGGCCCCATCCCATTTTTCTAATACTTCATTTTTTATGGCATATTTTTTTCTTTCAGAATGAAGATGATAAATGAGTTAAATAAATAAATTATTACTTATATGAATCAAGTAGAGAGATAATGACTATAAACCCATTAAGTAGCCGAGTGTGGACGAAGTTAGCAGCGTCTGCAGCAGGCTTCAGCAACATCATCAATAGATATATCATGTTCTCTGGTTAAACCTGACATCAACATAATTTCAATTAACATAATTTCTAAACGATTTATTCACCACACGAAAAAGACATAACAATGTTACGATTGCAACCATGATTTTTGTAATTCTCTTTTCTAAATAGCTCCAGCTTTTTGGATTTTACTATCAGTATTTTAGTACGCATCATCACAGTCGCGCGACGGACGTTTTATGTCTTGATAGAATTCAGATCGGCCGACACAATTTTAACGTGGTTTCAGAGAATAATACGTCGCGCTCGAAAGCCGCTGCACCCGATCGTCTCCAGCTTCTACCGGACAAATCACAAGAAACGCTACCACGAAGAAGGAAGCTCGAGAAAGCTTAAAGTATATCGTTCAAAAAGGAATTGTCTAAGGAGTTGAGGAGCTCCTGCGCGGTGAGGTTGCTCGCGTCGGTGGAAGGCATGTTGTCGAGGAAGTCCAGGTTGAAGTCCGAGGCCTGCGCGGAGAACGGGCCGCTGTGGACGGAGTACGGCTGGCCGGCCAGCAGCCCCGCGTGGCCCGCGTGGCCCGCGTGCGCCGCGTGGCCCGCGTGGCCCGCGTGGCCCGCGTGGCCCGCGTGCCCCGCGCCCAGCGAGCCTAGCCCCATGCCGCCCGACATCGACATGCTCTGCGACTGAGACATGTGGATGTTCGCCATCTAAAACCAAAATGTTATCACGTTAATTTTTTAATTTAATTTATTTAATTTATTTGGATAAGACACACCAACAATGGACACATTGAGAAACATACCAATAAAAAAAAAACAACCTTAAAAGTATTTGATGTGAACACTAATAATGTTAAAATACGTCAAGCTTTATATTTTAGCCGCAGAACAGTATAAAGACGTTAAAAGTAGTAAGTGGGCGGAGCCAAACCGTGCTCAAAATATCAAACACATTCCCCCTTATTAAACGTGGACTAAAGTTAGACCTGGTTTAAAACTGATGATAATTCTGTCTTTCATTTGGGGAATGAAAGTGACAGCACCAGTTTAGTACCAGTTTTAAACCAGGACTATTTTAATACACGATTTTGGAATAAGGGGGATACAGTTTACCATTGAACGATTTTGAATTACTATTAGAAATGCTAGGGTTGCCAAATTCGATGAACTAGCTCGTTTTCGAATCCACACTTCTTTTAGTACAAAATGCATGATTCTTAGAAACCTTTGTCTTGTGTGCTGGGGTTTTTTGATATTTTTTTATTAAAAAAGGTAATAAAATAAACTATTGAAATAACTAGGATTGCAGTTCGATGTCCTTTCTAAGCCCCCGTTCTTCTTCGCGAAACAATACTATATGAGTTCGCGCCCATCTTATATGGTTTGATGGTCGATATTTTTCGTATGAATATTCAGTTTTCTTTTTTAAAAGAAATCTTTTCTGATATAAACGTCAAAGTAATAATAACAGAATCTCCTTTAGCCATAGGCAATGCTGCGAGTTCGATGGGGACCTTTGAGCCAGGTACGGCCCGGGGTGGGCTTCTGGATTGATTTAAGTTTATTGTAAACTAGCGGCCGCCCGCGGTTTCACCCGCGTGGTTCCCGTTCCCGGGGGAATATCGAGATAAAAAGTACCCTATGTGTTTTTCCAGGCTATAACCTATATCTGTTGCAAATTTCACTCAGATCCTTTCAGTAGTTTTTGCGTGAAAGAGTGACAAACATCCATACATCCATACCCACAAACTTTCGCGTTTATAATAAACTACACGACGCTATCCCGAGGGAATGTGATATTTTTCCGGGATAAAAAGTAGCCTAAGTTAATCCTTATTACATTAGCTATCTGCCAGTGAAAATCCCGTCAAAATCGGTCCAGCCGTTTCAGAGATTAGCCGGAACAGACAGACAGACAGACAAAAATTGTAAAAAATGTCATTTTGGTATGTGTACCGTATATATAATCATATGCATGTAGTAAAAAGCGGTTATTTTAATGTTACAAACAGACACTCCAATTTTATTTATTTGTATAGATTGTTATACAAATTTGGTTAAACATAATAAAATGTTATTACTTACACATGGAAATCATACACTCACTTCAAGATATAGTGAATTTAGTAACAGATTTGATAATGTATCAAGGTAAATTAAGTGAAACATACCTGTCCTTGCACATTCATCATTTGGTTTTGTTGCATAATAAGATGTGACATCGAAGGTTGCTGCTGGTTCGAGGCTCTGCAATGAAATATTAAATGCATTAGATATTATATCAATTATTCTAGCGGATCCTCGTGGTTTTACCCGCGTGGTACCCGTTCCCGTGGGAATATCGGGATAAAATATAGCCTATGTTAATCAGGGATAATGTAGCATTCTAAAAGTGAAAGAATTTTTGAAATCGGTCCAGTAGTTTAGGAGTTTATTAATTAGTTACATCCTTATATACAAATCTTTCCTCTTTATAATATTAGTATGAACAATACTTGTGCAACAATTGATATTAGATTTATCTGTACAAAGCAAACCCATCGTAAATTTAAGAAGTTTTTGCCGACCTTGTCTACAAACTAATCCTGAAAGGGAAAGTACAATCTCTGAAGAGGTGGTGAACATTGATAAGCTTTAAACTATAGTGTAGTAGTTCAAGGACGGACCGTTTACCGTGAATGATTTTAATTACAGACAATGGAAACCTGGGTGTGATTAGATTCTCGTAAAATACTCTTTTAAAGTTTTCTTTGCGCAATGTTAAAATCTTCCCCATATCTATACGGCTTGGGTAACGGTTCGCAAAATACCGCTTATTTGTAAAAAAGTAATATAAGTATGTATCTTAATTCCGCTATTTCTTTTTTCACAATGATTAGGGACTGCCGCCAGGTGACGCCTGATTCAATCAAATAAATACCGCTTAATTAAGATCTAAACCAGGTTTTTTTAAAACGGCTCGCATGGAGAGGAAGCCTTTCAATAGCGTTATACCCGCTGCGATTTACCTGGTTAATCGAATTGGGCGGAGCGTCAGGGTGCCGTGCCATCTGCCCTCTCTGTCATACTGTCATACGGCTTGCGTCTGATTGACCAGCCGAAATCAGCGAGCGAAACTAACCGGTATTTCGAGCAGGAACCGTTTTGTTTTGATCTTTGATTAGAACCGTAATAATATCGATTCTGAAAGAGCCGAATCGAAATGCTTAATATGCTCTTTTGATAATGTATGGGAGTTACTTGCGAACCGTTAGCAAGTTTTAATGAGGTTTCCGAGCCCCCTCGATCTCAATATACCATCACCTGATATCGCAAGGTTGAAATAATGTTAAAAAGCGGAGATATACACTGCGTACAGCGCCATCGCTTTTACAATCTTGCTTTAATATTGCTTTTAACAGCTAAGCTAATAGTAAAGCCTTTGGTCTTCTACATTATCTTTAACTTACTAACTGGTTTGGACATTGACGCACATGAGCAAAAAAACAACAATTTAACTCTGATAAATCGTAATTGAACGTAGTATAACCGTACGTAATGGGATAAACCCGATCTCTGAAGAGTTCCGAGTTGCCGAGATGACCTGTGTTGCATAACTAATTTCGTGACTTAACTGGTCATATGACGTTTTTCTAAGGTAAATAAGCATAATCATATTTCACAGGTCATAGAATAACATCATACGTTGCAATGCAATATTATAATATAATCATGAAGAAAGCAGAAAGCGTACAAAGTTGTGAGACCGAGCTAATTTTAAGAGTGACGAACCCAACAATCATGTCATTCGTAAGTGACAAAGACCATGTGTTGTACCGTCAAAATCACATAAATTTTTCATGTGTACCTTATCACATTTGCAATAAGAACTGCTTTGCAACGATCAGATTTGTTGTGCTTAATCCGATAAACAAAAGAAGCCGCGTACTCATGGACAAGCTCTGATAATGTGAAACTTACCGCTGCTGCTGGTGCTGCATTAGCTGCTGTTGCTGCAGCCGCGCTTGCTGCAACTGCATCTGCTGCTGCTGGGCCATGCTGCCGCCCATCCCGCCCATGTTGAACCCTCCTGTGGAAATGCAAGGCATTTTAATTAAGTAGGTACTTATTTCACGTTATTAATAATAAGTTACAGTGAGCGCGGTGGCCGGTGCGCTCACGAAATATCAAACGTATTGTATAGTATACAAAATGATATGAATATATCATAGCTAGTTGATTAATGGGAAATTGTGATTATGTTTGTATGTAAAGGACGTATAGGGACAAATTCGGCTAACTACTTCTTGCTTCTTTGCGGGGGGCTGGTGCCTCGCCATTCAGGTGTAGACCCTTTTACTATTTGGTTATGTATTAAACTAGGGTATTACAATGCGATATGAAAGACCTGAACACAATTCTCGAAGACAATGCAATTTGGAAGACCTGAACACAATGCTCATAGAGAAAAATAAATAAATAAATAAACACAATGCTCGAAGATCTCAGTAATGCTTCTCAAAGAGTGGGTCTTACTTAAGATGAACATGGATAAGACGAACATCATGTCTAATGCCCATGTTGCACCCGCTCCAGTTAATGTTGGGAACATTACACTCGAAGTTGTTGACTAATATGTTTAAAAAAAAGGACAGACGGTTCAGTTAGTTAAGTCCAACTTCGAGAAAGAGATCTCTCGTTGAATCCAGCTCGGATGGGCAGCGTTCGGGAAGCTCCGGAATATATTCGCGTCCGATATACCTCAATGTCCCAAGACGAAAGTCTTTGGAGGATCAGGAAGTGGCATGGTGAGTCCCACATAACCACCGTCCGCACACCGCACGCGGACGGGGTATGCGTAAAGTAAATGCATTCCCATCACTATAAAAAAAAAGACGAAAGTCTTTGACCAGTGTGTGTTGCCAGTGGAAGGTCAGACCTATGGAAGTGAGACGTGGTCTTTTGCTATGGGTCTCATAAGAAGGTAATGCTTGATTTTCCCCTGCTCGATCGAATCAGAAATGATGAGATCCGCAAGAGAACTAAAACGACTAACTAAGGTTCCGAATGACGACCGCGAACCGGACGACATTTTGAGGGCAGGCCCCTACAAGGTGGACCGACGATCTAGTCAAGGTCGCGGGAAAACGCTGGATGCGGCGGGCAGCGCAGGACCGAATGTTGTGGAGATCCTTGGGGGAAGCCTATGCCCAGCAGAGGGCGTCGTACATCTGACATGATGATGATGATTACAATGCATAAGCATTTACGAAATAAGGAATGCAAGTGAGGTGCGGTAAGACGCCAGCCACAGGAAAAGAAGTAAGAGGTGGTTAACCGAATTTGTCCCTGGTTGTGCTCCCGCGACCGACCCCAAATAAAACCGGGATAGGTTGATATTAATGTACGTATGCATGTGCATATGTGCAACAACAAGAACGAAGCAATAAATTATCAAGATTACTCGATACAGAGTGACCTTGCAAGGTCTCGCTGCAAGGTTTGCTTGTTATGTAATATACATAATACTGCATGACAACATACATAGTCGATAGAGAAAACAAGTTTATTTTTTTGTATTTTTGTTCCAAGCGACATACTTCTAATTTGTTTACTGTTTTTTTTAAATCATACAAAAACATACTTTTTAGCGTATATTATTCTATAGGGTCGTTTCGTTAACGATTCAGGGCCATTCAAATCAGGGACCTTACTCTGAAACGCAAATCCGCAACTTCGGTTAGCCCCGCCCCTTTCGCTCGATTTTGTCTCGACTAGAGAGTGAGAGGGACGGGTATAACGAAATTTCGGGTTTTGCGTTTCAGTGTAGGCCCTCTGCATAGGATAACATCTGAAGCAGGGCTTTCTTTTAGCTATAAACGAACAGTATCAATATATGTAAAAAAGAATGCATTACCAAAAATATTAACTAGCGGCCACCCGCGGCTTCACCCGCGTGGTTCCCGTTCCCGTGGGAATATCGGGATAATGCCAAATTGTAACCAAAGCAGTTTAGTAGTTTTTGCGTAAAAGAATAACAAACATCCATAAATCCTCACAAACTTTCACATTTATAATATTAGTAGGATTACGGCAACTAAGCTCCAGTATTTATTATTTTAAAATTACATAACTAACTTAAATCACGTGTTCTACAGGACTTCCGATACAAACTCGCTCATACCTGTCACCTGCAGCCGTGAGCTTACTGTTATTACTTCAGTCATTCTTCATTTCACTAGATTTAGTTTAAAATTAAATTATAAACTACACCCTACTACCCTACACCCGCGGCTTCGCCCGCTTGTACTACACGACGTTCTCCTATGCCTATCTCCTTCAGTTTGAGCTATTCTGTAGTTATTGAAACCGACAATGCGTTTCAAACCAAGTTTGAACTGGTCACACCGTGTGCGGTGTAAAGCACACGCAAAGCAGATGAGCCGATGGCATAAACTCTAATGAAACAAAAAGTAACTAAAACTTGATGTTTCACCGTGTGTTCTAAGCCCTATGGTACATTGTACGTTAAAATTTTTACTTTTTTGCATTCACAATGCAATTTTTATTATTAAAAATGAAGTATTTTAGAAAAAAGAACGACTCCGTAGCTCAGAGGTTAGAGCAGTCACCCGGATAGCGAAAGGTCGTGGGTTCGAGTCCCATCGGAGCTGGTCGATTTTTTCTAAAATACTTCATTTATATTAATATTACTTATAATAATATTTATAAATAAACAAATAAATAAATTTGCTATGCCCTATTCAGGGTGTACAATGTACTATGTTATTCTGTATCTACCATCTTGTTACCATTGTAGAACGTAATAAATTTAAATTGAAATTTTAAATTTTTCTACATTGTACGTATCGACTTTGGTACACACCTTGGTGGTGGTGCGGGAACTGCTGCCTGGCGGCCTGCTGCTGCATGAGAACATGGCGCCACTCGGGCGAGTACTGGCGCGCGTGCGGCGGGAACGCTCGCGGCGGCGCCTGCGGCCGGCGGGCCCCCGCGCCGGGCCCCGCGCCCCCCGGGCCCGCGCCGGGCCCCACGCCCCCGGGCCCCGCGAACCGCGCCTTGTACTCCGGCGGCGGCGGCCGCATCTGCTGCTGCTGCTGCTGTTGCGCGCGGAGCATGCGCTGCTGTTGTTGCTGGAGCATCTTCGCTTGCTCCTCACGCGATATGCCTGCAGCGGCTACGCCTGCAAATGGAAGTTGTGTGTCTAAACTTATTAAAGATTATTTAACAATAGAGTAACGGAATTGTTTTTTTGTATCAACGTGCGTTGTTAAAGAATTAAGCTAAGCCAGTTTTAAAGATAATCAGTATAACTAAATAAGCATTAGGTACAGTCGAGTTCGATAATATCTGTGCACTTTTGAACTTTGTCGTAGTAATTATTATTGTGACAATTTGTGCAGTAAAAAACGATGTCAAAAAACTTAATTTGACAAAGTCCAAAAAGGCACAGATATTATTGAACTCGACTGTACCAGCACAAATAATCATGATTTGAAAGTTCAAACCTTTTGAGTATGAAATATGACTGTATGTATACAGGGTGTTTTTCTATAAGCGCACAACCTCTTAGGTGGTGATTGTGCTCATGAACATGGACAACCTTCACTATGGGGCCAACTCTGCAAATCAACAAAAAAAATAGGCTGTTTCATAAAAAATGTCAATACAGCACAATCACCACCATCACTGAGCACATTCACCACCTAAGAGGTTGTGCGCTTATAGAAAAACACCCTGTATATATTTTATTAATAAATTATAATATAGTACCTAGCGGCTGGGAGCCCGCCCCCTGCGCCGGCTGCTGCTGCGGCGCCCCGGCCTGCCGGGAGCGCATCTGCGAGAAGTTGATGCTCTGCGACTGCGACACCGAGTACGAATCGCAGCCATTGCCTGCCAACAATACCGTCATCATAAGTTCAATTCAAGTGTAGATTGGGAAGAAAAAAAACATGTTATGTGTAAAGGTGCCAAAGAAGACAAAACAAAAAGAGAAAAACGTTCAGTAAATCAGAAGCTAAAAGCTTTTATAAAGCTTTGTTAATGTTGCAAAAACGGTTTCGAAAAATGATAACCTGTGACATTATAATGAAAACTTCATCCCCAGTCATTGAATTTCTTCTCCTGACTTCTTGAAAGAAAAAGTTGCAAAATGAGATGCGAAAACAAAAATCTGCAAATCAAACAATTTGCCTTGAGTTGAGACTCCTGTTTGAAATGAATGAATATCTAACACATTCTTTCTACAGTCGGATTTATAATAGACTAGCCTTCCGCCCGCGGCTTCGCCCGCGTGTACTACACGACGACGTTATCCCGCGGGAAGGTGATATTTTTCAGGAATAAAAAGTAGCCTATGTCCTTTCTCAGGCTCTAGACTATCTCTATACCAAAATTCATTCAAATCGGTTCAGTATTTTAGGTGTGATTGTGTAACACACAGACAGACAGAGACGCATTTATGATATAAGTAAGGACTAGCGTTCCGCCCGCGGCTACTACGAGACGTTATCCCGCGGGAATGTGTTATTTTTCCGGAATAAAAAGTAGCCAATGTCACTTTCCAGCTCCCAAACTATCCCCTACGAAAAATCACGTCGATCTCTTGCCCAATTTTCACGTGAAAGATTGACAAAGAAACAAACAAATACACATTCACATTTATAGTATTAGTATGGTTTAAGGGCCAGGCTCCACCAAAGCGGAGAGGAGAGGCGAGGATGTGTTACGAGACGTTATCCCGCGGGAATGTGTTATTTTTCCGGAATAAAAAGTAGCCAATGTCACTTTCCAGCTCCCAAACTATCCCCTACGAAAAATCACGTCGATCTCTTGCCCAATTTTCACGTGAAAGATTGACAAAGAAACAAACAAATACACATTCACATTTATAGTATTAGTATGGTTTAAGGGCCAGGCTCCACCAAAGCGGAGAGGAGAGGCGAGGATGTGTTCAAACAACCAATAGAATTTCGTTCGCTGGGCGGAACGGAGATTTATTATTATTTTCAACGAAATTCAACGAAAAACGAAAATTCGTAGGCCCCGCAGCTTTTACTCGATTTTGTCACGCCCGAAGAGTGAGAGGGACAGGTATAATATATCAAAGTTTCGTTTTTCGTAATATTAAAGTAGGCCTTGTTATCATTATTCTAAATTCGAATAACATAAAATTATTATAAGAATATACTCTGTTTTTTTGTTATAAATATTTTAATTACTATAATTGGGTAAGCCCGTTATTTCTTATCTATGGCAATGACTGGGACAGCTATTGTTAGAACCAATCTGATTAGATGTTTTCTAAAGTGTGTTATGTTATGATGTTATGATTATGAGCATCAGTAGCACGTTATAACTACTTTAATCCAATTACTTAAAATATATATTTTTAGTTAATGTGTGTCAATGCAAACATATACTCTCCTCTAAGATAAATAAACAAACGCAAATTACACATCGCTGGTCGCGAAGCAACTCCTAATGCAGTAGACTATACATAGGTATGCGAATTATGTCGCGTATGAGGTATGCGACACGGTGCATTCTTGTCCGTTGTAGACTCGCCCCCTTCCGCCCTCGTCTTCATACATAACCCGAGGACAATTCTATGATACTACATACGTAAGTTGACAACAGAAATGCCATTCCAATAATTTCAATATAACACGTGTCATGATTACGCATACAAGCAACGGTCATAAAATACCCAAAATTCTTCGCGTCATCGAAATTTCAACAACAACGCATCTGTAACATAAGTGTGTAATGAGTAATGTCTTTCCAATTTGTCGATTCGGTATTGAAAACATTCCCGGTCCGATATTGAATCATCAGTTTAGCAATTGGTCGGAGTAACTGTAGCGCTGTGTTCGTGAGCGATAACTCGACGAGCGCGGGCGTCTGATGCACACACATGGATTAGCGATCGCGTATTCGCGTCGTCATCTATATTATTTCATGCATGACCAACCTTCTCTTTTCTTGCAACGTTATACATTGCACTATAAGTACCTACTATTTGAAATTGAAAGCTCTACTTTGGTTTTGTAACGAATTACATAAAGAACATGAATCCGTCTAGACTTTAGAATAATTCTAGACAGATTCATATCTTTACATATTTAACAAGTTCAGCTTCAGATAACCAATCTTGTCGAACTTTGAAACTTCGTTTTTTTATCTTATTGTTCCACAGACTCGATACTGTTAACTCATGGTGAATTATTCATTGTGTGAATCATATAATATCTAATTCTTTTTAACAACCAGTTTAGTCAAATATAATCCATAGAGTCCTGAAAATCCGTCTGGAGATAAAATTCACTGAACTCTTATTTATTCAGTACCCCTGTAAGTTTTTATGTCAAGTAAACGCAAACTATCGCGATTCCGTATTTATGTCAATTTATATGAAAACTGTATCAGCGCAGCGCCTCTAGCGGCGAGTAGCGCGCTTATATAGTTTTCATACAAATTGACATAAATACGGAATCGAAATAGTTTGCGTTTGCTTGACATAAAAACTTACACTAGGGGTACTGATACTTTTTCGTACAACATTAGTGTTGGAAAATGTAGTTAATGGCCAAGGCTCGCTTCTTTTGTACTGCAGTATAGATAATAATTTTGATAAAGAAACTCCATCACCCAATTACTCTGACGACCTTTGTGCTACCGCGTAACTTTGCGGATATAAACTTCATATCAATTTTGCCATTTGAATTCTTTATTTTGACAGATTTTTGTTGCTTTGCTCTGTACAGTGCCACAAACTTTGCTGTGCCGGTGGCCAAAATGTGAAACTAACGTGATTTTTTTTAATGTCATTTTGCTGTCAAGTTGATGTCCAACCATAGCGCTGCTGGCGGCTGAAGTTCTTAGAAGTCAGGGCCGGTTAAATTACTACAAAAAAAAGAAAAACGTACGTAGCGCCGCTGTCACCGGCACAGAAAAGGTTGTGGCACTGTAGAGCGTTGCTAGCAAGTTATTGTTTTTATTTGTTATACCAGAAGAGTCACCAGAGACGTCACTAAACAGGGAGATGATACCGACGTATTTTTTAAATAAAATTGACTTAAAGTTGCAAAAAACGTATGAAGTTCATATCCATAAAGTTACGCGGTTGCCCCCTTGGATGATGCAGTCTACATGTCTTGCCTAACGTAACTCGCAAATTCAATTCCCGCTCAAGATTAATATCTGTGCGTATGGTGTATGAACATGTATATTTGTGTGTTAAGATGTATATTTAGTTATCAAGTATAACAACATAGCACAAAATATTAGTGAAATTAAACTTAGGCTACATAGAAGAGCCTAACGAGACGTAATGCGCAGTAGGCATTGGCATGCAGGTGGGAGAGGCGAGGCTGCTCTACTACGCATAGCGGCTAACTTCACGACCGCCATTAAGATTAAATTGCACTTTACCTGTATTGTTTGTAAAATAGTAGATTTCATTACAAGTGCGGAAAGCCTGTCATTGCAAAGAGTTCCGACAAATGTCTACCCGAGCCGAGGCGCAGCCGAAGGTGAGGGTTGACAGTCGGAACAAGTTGCAATGACGGTTCCGCACGTGTACTGAACAACTATTTTTAATACAGTTGCGAAAAAATTAAGCAATTTAATAAAATAATAAAACACAATAAACTCAACTACCTAATTAAACGTAAAAGAATATAAGCAGACTTTTTTTTGTTTTCTTCACCCATTCTGGGTTGGCAAAGGAAACTATGATCATACAGCCAAGGCTTCAGTAGAATTTTTTTATTGATATGAAATGAAATGAAAGTAAATGAGATGAAATGAAATGAAACCTAACAAAAGCAATCCGAATCCTACAGGAGCGCCTTTCCTTATTTCTCTCTTTTACCACATCGTTTTCCATTAAAGCCACATTATTGCACTAATTCCACCATACGAAGTACCTACCACAATAAAAACCAGAAAAAACTAATTGAGAAAATTAAGAAATAAGGTCCCTCATTTTCTTTTCACTTACTTGCGCAAACTCCTTTAAGCAGATACTATGGTAAATAGTGCACGTCATACCATATTTAGTAATCTGTGGTCATACAGCCAATTTTATGTATTTTTTATATTCATAAATTTAATTTGGCCGATACTAATATTAATTTAATGTATAATTAAAATTACTTTTAAATCTGATATTGAAACAAATTAGTAGCTTCTTTTTAGAAATATTTGCATGAATCATAAAAACTTCTATGATTTTTTTTTTAGTAAAAACTTCGTGGTTAGTTTTTTCTTTTTAATAAGTTTTTAATTTTGACAGTTGGGAAAGAAAACGCACGAGTTCGGGAAAGGTAAAGAAAAAGTTCGAGTGTGTAATAGCCCACATCCCGAACGCTATACGTCCCTGCAATACGCCACTTTTTGAGCAACTGTATTAAAATAGTAGATTTCATTACAAGTGCGGAAAGCCTGTCATTGCAAAGAGTTCCGACAAATGTCTACCCGAGCCGAGGCGCAGCCGAAGGTGAGGGTTGACAGTCGGAACAAGTTGCAATGACGGTTCCGCACGTGTACTGAACAACTATTTTTAATACAGTTGCGAAAAAATTAAGCAATTTAATAAAATAATAAAACACAATAAACTCAACTAACTAATCGTAAAAGAATATAAGCAGAGACTTTTTTTTTGTTTTCTTCACCCATTCTGGGTTGGCAAAGGAAACTATGATCATACAGCCAAGGCTTCAGTAGAATTTTTTTATTGATATGAAATGAAAATTAAATTAAATGAGATGAAATGAAATGAAACCTAACAAAAGCAATCCGAATCCTACAGGAGCGCCTTTCCTTATTTCTCTCTTTTACCACATCGTTTTCCATTAAAGCCACATTATTGCACTAATTCCACCATACTAAGTACCTACCACAATAAAAACCAGAAAAAACTAATTTAGAAAATTAAGAATTAAGGTCCCTCATTTTCTTTTCACTTACTTGCGCAAACTCCTATAAGCAGATACTATGGTAAATAAATAGTGCACGTCATACCATATTTAGTAATCTGTGGTCATACAGCCAATTTTATGTATTTTTTATATTCATAAATTTAATTTGGCCGATACTAATATTAATTAAATGTATAATTAAAATTACTTTTAAATCTGTTATTGAAACAAATTAGAAGCTTCTTTTTAGAAATATTTGCATGAATCATAAAAACTTCTATGATCTTTTTTAGTAAAAACTTCGTGGTTGGTTTTTTCTTTTTAATAGACAATATTTTGACAGTTGGAAAAGAAAACGCACGAGTTCGGGAAAGGTAAAGAAAAAGTTCGAGTGTGTAATAGCCCACATCCCGAACGCTATACGTCCCTGCAATACGCCACTTTTTGAGCAACTGTATTAAAAAAGTATTATCAATGTCGGTAGCGACAGGGGCATACCTTGATGGTGTTGCGGTGAGAGGTTGCCCTGGTGCTGGAAGCTGGCGTACATGCCCTACTGCGCCGCAACCGACACGTGCCCGCCGCCCGCGCCGCTCACCTGCATGTGCTGAGCCGCAGACACCTGGTAACTATATCAATGTCTGTAGCGACGGGGGCATACCTTGGTGGTGTTGCGGCGAGGGGTTGCCCTGGTGCTGGAAGCTGGCGTACATGCCCTGCTGCGCCGCCACCGACACGTGCCCGCCGCCCGCGCCGCTCACTTACATGTGCTGAGCCGCAAACACCTGGTAACTATATCAATGTCGGTAGCTACGAGGGCATACCTTGGTGGTGCTGCGGCGAAGGGTTGCCCTGGTGCTGGAAGCTGGCGTACATGCCCTGCTGCGCCGCCACCGACACGTGCCCGCCGCCCGCGCCGCTCACTTGCATGTGCTGAGCCGCAGACACCTGGTAACTATATCATGTCTGTAGCGACGGGGGCATACCTTGGTGGTGTTGCGGCGAGGGGTTGCCCTGGTGCTGGAAGCTGGCGTACATGCCCTGCTGCGCTGCTACCGACACGTGCCCGCCGCCCGCGCCGCTCACTTGCATGTGCTGAGCCGCAGACACCTGGTAACTATATCAATGTCGGTAGCGACGAGGGCATACCTTGGTGGTGGTGCGGCGAGGGGTTGCCCTGGTGCTGGAAGCTGGCGTACATGCCCTGCTGCGCCGCCACCGACACGTGCCCGCCGCCCGCGCCGCTCACTTGCATGTGCTGAGCCGCAGACACCTGGTAACTATATCAATGTCGGTAGCGACGAGGGCATACCTTGGTGGTGGTGCGGCGAGGGGTTGCCCTGGTGCTGGAAGCTGGCGTACATGCCCTGCTGCGCCGCCACCGACACGTGCCCGCCGCCCGCGCCGCTCACTTGCATGTGCTGAGCCGCAGACACCTGGTAACTATATCAATGTCGGTAGCGACGAGGGCATACCTTGGTGGTGCTGCGGCGAGGGGTTGCCCTGGTGCTGGAAGCTGGCGTACATGCCCTGCTGCGCCGCCACGGACACGTGCCCGCCGCCAGCGCCGCTCACTTGCATGTGCTGAGCCGCAGACACCTGGCAACGATAAAACTTGTTAGAATTAAACAGAAAAAAATAATGTGCGTAAGGGATCTATTTTGTTGGGCCGCCATGGTGTCGAACGTCATCAGCATTTACTGAGCAAGCTACCGTCATGTGAGTGAGGGGTAGGGCTAGAAATGTTGTAGATAACACAATTAGCATGTATTGATTGACGTCGTCGCAGCCATGGAATCCCAATGAGATACAGCCAGGATACAGTTCCTTTTTATAACAAGACCAATTCTAGTCGTCCCCAATTATCATATTTCTATTCTCGTCCTTGCTTATAAGTATACCTACTCATTTCATTAAAATATAATAATGGGATATGGTAGAATTATTTGAAAACCATATCAATAAGTGAGTAAGTAAGTTATCTTTGCCTAACAATTTATAAATGTGTAAGTACAACTTCGTGAACATTATGATTTTCTACCTGCTACTGTGAATATTTGTTTAAAGATTAATATCGATGTCAATGTTACAAATGATAAGGTAAAACACACCAATTTATTTATTTTATACATCACGATGATTTCAAATGTAATAATAAAAAATTAAATAATCAATAACAAAAAATATGTTTTAGTTTAGTGTCTGATTGAGACGCATTATTAATACAACTACATAGTATTATGAATTCTGGTCACAACTTGGGGATAACTTCAGCGTTGGATGTCGATCTATACTAATATTATAAAGCTGAAGATTTTGATTGTTTGTTTGAACGCGCTAATCTCAGAAACTACTGCACCTGAGGAAGGCTATAGATAGGCTACGACCAACAGAAGCGGAGCATAAATGAAAAATGTTGCAAAAACGGGGAAAAAATATTTCTTATTTAGTAGTAGGTTTTTCCTTTTACTCAAATTAACGCAAGTAAAACTGCGGAGCACAGCTTGTATTAATATAAGTGTAACCTTTACAATCGCGGAACAATACTTATCGCATTTCGGTGTTTATCAAACTCGTGTGTTGTACTTGTGTAGCGCTATTATTAAATAAGCGCTGTCCTCATCCTTTACTTTGTTTATCCGAATTAAAATTTATTCGGTTAAAAGACTTAGGTATAAAACCTGTTCTCGATGATCAAATAATTAAGAAGGCTATTTATGTACTGCATTGTATTCTCGAAGCGCTCACTGACTCCAAAGCCATTCAGTGTGTGCGTGAGCATATAATTACTACGATGTAAATATCCAAGGTTAATTAAAATCGATTAGAAACCTTCTACACGAGTGTCACCTGTATTAGCAACAAGTACCTAATTTTTATTCCAGTAAGTATTTACTTGCTCACCAAGTAGGCTAGGTAGCTAGAGGCTAGAGGATAGGAATGCCTCACTCGTAATTGTAGAGACGGACAAATAGCCACTACTTAGTTCACATAATTAATAGCAGCGAAAATGCTCATTATTTTGATAATCCAAATAAAATAAAAAAAACCACAACGGGGTAACACCTGATGTTATTTTTAAGTGGTGATAAGGCTGAAGGTGGAAGCGTACTACTCCCGGAATCCTCAATCACTGAGGAACTGGCTATCTTATCTCCAATTGCCGGAACACATTAATGCTTAAAACATCATTGTTATGGCGTCAGATTTAGATAGGACGGTGGTAGGTAGCCAGGCGGACTAAGAACAAATCCTACTACTAACCAAACCGAATACAATATGTAGGTACCCCCACTGGGAATCGAATCCGGGACCTCTCGGTCTGAAATCGGTGGTGTGAACCACTAGACCACAGAGGCGGTTAAATATTTTTAATAAGTTACAAAAACTAAATATTTCACCTTTTCTATACCTAATTTTGTGACAAATTTATCGATTTGAGGATGTTTTACTTTACGTCTTGCTGTTAATATCTTACTGTAGTACTTACTTTAAATATATTTCTCTAAATAATTAACACCGAGATTATAATCAAGTATGTATCTAGTTAATATCTTCTTATTCATTGAGTTTTAATGTACTGAATAACTAATAAGTAATCCAAGCATAGATTCCACTTCTGAGATCCGCAATCCTTGTTCTTACAAACATAGGCTTTAGGTTATGTACAGTCGCTCCAATTGCATCCTACCTATCCAACCTATTAAATTTACTTATGGTCGGTCGGTCACGATTCAATTGGTTCGACTGCACCTACATTATATAAAAAATCATGTTCATACGACAGATAACTAACATAAATTCAAAATATAATAATATTATGTAGGTAGGTGTACTAAACGATTTCACTTTCGCATTTTATTTGTGTCGACTGTCAACTTTAAACCGAACTGTGTAGAGTAGAGAAACGTGACAATTTCTCTTATTAATATTATAAAAGGATGTTGGCGAATATCTTTTAACTTATTATTATGTTATAATAACGCTAAAGAATATGTTGTAGAGTGGAATAAAATGTCAGCGTAAAATGAGTTCAGTGCCGTATCTGGGACATTGAACCATTTACCATCATTAGCATATCAAGTATTTGCATATTAACAATACCCAATTAGATGAAGATACTTATTATGGATTTACCTTTACATGGCCGCATAATTAATTTGCAAGTTAGGTAAGGTAGGTATATGTATTTAAAATGCAGCGGATTAATACATCTATAACAACATTCTAATTTCTAACCACAGACCTATAGATCTCGATCGATATAGGTAGGTCTGTGATTCTAACTAATGTTGAAGTTGTTTTTTTTTAAGTAGCTAAAGTGGCATAAGGCTCAATAAATATTCTGACAAGAGACTATTTACAGATTATATTTAATATTTGACCTGTAGGCTGTAGCCATAGAATTACATAGATTCACTTAAGTAAGTACACTTATCTATGCAATTTTAAGAAAACCTTATAAGTACTATTACTTTTGCGATACTTCGTTATTTTTATCTAAATATTAAAAATCTGTTTCTTCCGTTATCATAATCCCTAACGGCCAGAATTAATAATCTATCCATCCACACAGGGATAGGCATGATCCAGATTAGTTGCTAGGCAACACCTAGCAACACCCTGGCAACTGTCGTTAATTCTATGTTAATAATATCAAGCGTTGCATAGCAGCCATTAGCAGCTAATCTGCATCATGCCTATCCCTATCTGTGGATTGATTATTAATTATGGCCGTTAGTGAGTAATTAACGTGTTACATAAGCAAAGTTTAACTTTAAATAAGAACCTTTTTTATTTTTCGCCAGCTACCAACAGTAAGTACCTACGAGTATTTACAGCCGACAAGTTGTCGTAAATCGGCATAGGTATGTAATGGATGCACAGCAAATGTTAAGGTACAGCAAACCTAATTGGCGCGGCCATATTGTTCTAATTAGCACTTAGCAAAGATAAGCAGAGCAGAGTGACCGAGAGGGCCGGGGCGTAGCGGGAGCGCCGGGCGTGACCGCGGTCGCGTGCTTGCGAGGACGCGCCGCGCGTCGCTCACACTCAGCTGCTTTGCTAGGGCTAGGCAAACGAGTCCATAGTCACTCACCGATACGTATACCACAGTATACTGTATGCTAAATTAAATAAATAAATAACTTTTTACAATCACACCCATTATCTAAGCCCATGTTAATTTCATTGAGAAACTGTGTCATGGAAAACTTGATAACGGATAAATATGTATAACTTAAATACTTTTTGTTTGTAAATACATACTTAATATACTTACATAGAAAACACCCTGACCAAGACAAATAGACATGTTCATGCACACAAATATTTGTCTTGTTGTTGCAGAAGGCAGGTATCCTACCCCTGCACTAAATCGGTCGTCAAAATTTGATTTAACCACATTAAAACTCTAGGAAAATCATGATATTCTTTAGTAGACGACCAAGACGGCAACTATCCATAAATAAAAAATGAATCGCTTAATGTGTTGCTAAGCGCAAGTCTGAAATGGATTTGGATGAAATTTTACATTAAGCTAGACCGCGTAGATACTAGGTAGGTTATTGGATTTTGTCCCGATATTGCTACGGGAACGGGAACCTCGCGGGCGGCCACTATTAGTTAGTTAAAGAGGATCTTTTGAAACCTAATAACCTGCCAATATTCGCGCGTCAATCAACTATCCTGATGTACAAGGTGCGAAAATTAGCAACTTATTATCGGACAAACATCGTAATCGACTGTAAAGTAAATATTTGTTTAGTCGTTTTGTATTATCTTTAACGTTTAAACACCGCTCACAATAGCCAATATAGCCATTAGGTAACGCCATAAAAGTGATTTGATGCGTGCTCATCAGGTTTTTATAAAAGCTAGCAGCCCTACCGTCGCCTGACGCACGACCCGGTACAAAACCAGTTCCAAGTCTCCAAAGCTCTCGAGTCCGCCTATTCCCGTCAGTGCACCCGCAATTTTTGTTATTCTCTGTCAATGCGAGCATAATATGCGTACTAAGGCCTCGCGCATTGTACAGCCAGACGGAATAACGGCATCGGCGTTATCTCACACATCGGATTTTCAAATGGCCCGAGAGGATTACTAATACCGACTCAGGTAAAATACACAGTTAGCAACAACTGCGACGGAAATGGGTAAGGCTCGGAGTAAACGTAACGTTCGTTGTTTCTCTGTCATCACTATTTAGAACCAATTCGGTGATGCAATGTGACCTAATGTATGTTTTCTTTATCGAGTTCTCATTAATGGTATTTTTTAACACACACTGGTAACAGCTGCAAATCCCTATAGTTTCAGCTTTATAACATTTAGCAAGAAAGTAAGCCGAATGCCAATTTTGTTGCGTTCTTGATCGATCGAAGCATTTCCTTTACGGCACTGGCAAGATTAGAAACAACTATTAAATGATACCATAGTCCATAACCCTTCAATCTATTTTGACAAATTCGCTACTCTGAACCTGATCAGTAAAGTTTCCAAGAAATCTTTTTAACATGATTATAAAACGTTCAATAGCATAAATTACTGAAAGCCCCGAACAGAATCAAGACCATGAAGTTGATTTCACCTTCACCTAATAGCTCACTAATTTACGCGTGGAACGATCGGAGTTTATCGTTTACAAAAATTGCGAGTGACGTTAAAGGAGAAGCAGCAATACGGACCTTAGCTTTTATTTCGCCCCTTGCGAGACTGGCGACGGAAATAACTCATCCCACACACCTACGTCACGGCCTCCTACGAGTCCTACGCCCGCCCGATTTGCCCGATCAAACTTAAGGGCAGGCGGTAAGTGAAACGCGTAAAACAGCTTTCGGGGTTTTAAACTTGCAACATAGAATTATCGACAGAAATTACTTTAAAAAATATAATAGTGAACAGGAAAAGTTACTTTACAATAACACCGTGGAAAATTTTAAATATTTAACTCACGTTAATGGCAAAAAAATCGCAAACTTCACTAAAAACAGCGAAATCAACGTTTTCTGTTTTAAAGATATTGTTAAAGAATAAAAATATTTTTAATAATATTTAATGTTAAATCAAATGGCAATGAAACATAGAATTGATTCACCGCACGATATTTGCCGTTTTTTATTTTATATTGGGAACAATCTGGCTTCAAACATTGTCAATATTAAAGCGCGAATTGCTCATACATTTTCGTATGGAACGCGGAGATAAATAAAATATTGTATAAATACAAGCCACACCGGGGGTAAAATTCAGTAAGCCCGCTGATTTCAAGGTGAGAGCACGTCGCTTTTTCCCAGCTCCTGAGCTACGAAAATTACGAAATCAGACTATCTGTACGCAAACTCTTTGAGCGGTGGTAAAGAAAAGGTAGGTAAAGTCAAATTTTCAAAAATCAGGCGATACCTACCAATATCGGAAGATAATTAGTTTTCCACTCAACAATTTATTTGGTACGTCATCACAACAGATATCTGGTCAAATGCTGGAGCCAGGAAGTGGCTGATGGAACTACTCACCAATTTAATGTAACCACTTCGAGTTTGGGCTCTTTTGAATCGTCTTGATGAAAACTCTTGTGCCAAGTAATTTCCAAGGTCAAATTCTGGAGCCAGTAAGTGGCTGATGGAACTCTTCATAAATTCAACGTAACCACTTTGGGTTTGGGCTCGTTTGAATTGTCTTGATAAGAACTCTTGAGCCAAGTTGTTTCCAAGGTCTATTGCTGGAGCCAGGAAGTGGCTGATGGAACTCTTCAATGATTCAACGTAACCAGTTTGAATTGTCTTGATGTGAACTCTTGACAAGAAAATAGCAACGCAATATTAAAAATATCAAAAAATCCAAGATGGCGGCCAACTTTTTTGTTTATGGGCCGATTTTGATCAAACGCGGTTTATGGTACTATTTTGATAAGAAAACAGCAACGCAATATTAAAAATATTAAAAAATCCAAGATGGCGGCCAACTTTTTTGTTTATGGGCCGATTTTGATGAAACGCGGTTTACGGTACTATTTTGATAAGAAAACAGCAACGCAATATTAAAAATATTAAAAAATCCAAGATGGCGGCCAACTTTTTTGTTTATGGGCCGATTTTGATGAAACGCGGTTTACGGTACTATTTTGATAAGAAAACAGCAACGCAATATTAAAAATATTAAAAAATCCAAGATGGCGGCCCACTTTTTTGTTTATGGGCCGATTTTGATGAAACGCGGTTTACGGTACTATTTTGATAAGAAAACAGCAAAGAAATGTTAAACATATTAAAAATCCAAGATGGCGGCCGACTTTTTTGTTTGTGGGCCGATTTTGATAAAACTCGGTTTTTTCAATACTTAATACTCAATGCGCAATCATTTTATTGCATACCACAATGTAAATTAAGATGTGACGATTTTGTACTATTTTGACAAAAAAACCGTTATTAACACAATGTAAAAAAATACAAATGGTCAAGATGGTGGCCGTTTTTTGTTTTTGTTTCTCTCTTTTTGCTTATTAAAATGTAACAGGTTTTTATTTGAAAGCTAGAGACAGAGTCAAGTATCATCATCATCATCATGTCAAGTAAAAGATTTAATTAATTATTAATTTGCTTTAACACAAGCACAGTAAATTACGACGTAACATCCTTCGTAATTTACTGTGTTTTTGACAGCTGTAAACCCTATTTAAAAAAATAAAAAAAGTAAATAAAATAATAATTGATATTAAGTTACAGAGTTTGAAAATAATGATTGTGACATGGGATGATTTTGATATATAGACAAAGGCGCTATAAAGGTAAAGAAATATGAATCGGCTTATTTCCAATCTGAATATTTTTCTTTGACAAAACTTCAACCCATTCAAACGTCCGGAGTTGGTCAAATTTACCTTGCAAAATTTCATGGCAGACAGACAGACAGATACAATTATAGCTGCAACTAAATAAAACATGTAATATATTTTATTTTGATACTTCTAAAATGCTAACCATAATTATTTATTTTATTTTATTTCGCAATACACCAAAATGTACCTGCCACATTTTAATTTTGTTACAACCCTTCCGTAATTACGGAAATACCTATACAGACGTCGGTATCAACTAACTTCAAGGGCGTTGGCCTACTATATAAAAAAATGGTTATACTGTGGTAATTGTAACATTTATGTATATATAAATGCGTTGCTGTTTTCTTGTCAAAATAAAACCAGAAACTGAGTTTCATTGAAATCGGCCTGCAAACAAAAAAGTTGGCCGCCATCTTAGATTTTTTATACTTTTAACATTGCGTTGTTGTTTTCTTGTCAAAATAGTACCAGAAACCAAGTCTCATCAAAATCGGCTCACAAACAAAAAAGTTGGCCGCGATCTTGGATTTTTAATATTTTTAACATTGCGTTGCTGTTTTCTTGTTAAAATAGTACCAGAAACTGAATTTAATCGAAATCGGCCAGCAAACAAAAAATTTGGCCGCCATCTTCAATTTTTATATTTTTAACATTGCGTTGCTGTTTTCTTGTCAAAATAGTACCAGAAACTAAATTTCATCAAAATCGGCTTACAAAAAAAAAATTGACCGCCATCTTGTTTTTTTTTATTTTTGACATTGTGTTGTTGTTTTCTTATCAAAATTGTACCAAAAACCAAGTTTCATCAAAGTCGGCCCGCAAACAAAAAAGTTGGCCGCCATCTTGGATTTTTTAATATTTTGAACATTGCGTTGCTGTTTTCTTGTCAAGAGCTCTCATGAAGACAATTCAAACGAGCCCAAAAATGAACTGGTTACGTTAAATCGTTGAAGAGTTCTATCAGCCACTTCCTGGCTCCAGCAATAGCGCTTGGAAACTACTTGGCAAAAGAGTTCTCATCAAGACAATTCAAACGAGCCCAAACTCAAAGTGGTTACGTTGATTTGTTCAGGAGTTCCATCAAACACTTCCTGACTCGAGCATCAGATCTTGAAAACTTCTTGGCACAAGAGTTCTTATCAAGACAATTCAAACAAGCCCAAACTCGAAATGTTTACGTTGAATTGATGAAGAGTTCCATCAGCCACTTACTGGCTTCAGAATTTGACCTTGGAAACTGCTTGGCACAAGATTTCTCATCAAGACGATTCAAATAAGCCCAAACTCGAAGTTTTTACGTTGGATCGTTGAAGAGTTTCATCAACCACCTCCTGACTCCAGCATCAGACTTTCGAAACTACTTAGCAGAAGAGTTCTCATCAAGGCTATTCAAAGAAGCCCAAACTAGAAGTATTTACGTTGAATTGATGAAGAGTTCTATCAGCCACTTACTGGCTCCAGAACTGGACCTTGGAAACTACTTGGCACCAAAGTTTTTATCAAGACCATTCAAATGAGCCCAAGCTCAAAGTGGTTACGTTGAATTGATGAAGAGTTCTATCAACCACTTCCTGATTCCAGCATCAGACCTTCGAAACATTTTGGCACAAAAGTTATCATCAAGACGATTCAAACGAGCCCAAAATCGAAATGGTACGTTGAATTGTTGAAAAGTTCCATCAACCACCTCCTGATGACTCCAGCATCAGACATAGGAAACTACTTGGCACAAGAGTTCTCATCAAGACTATTCAAATGAGCCCAAACTCCAACTGGTTACGTTGAAATGCTGACGAGTTCCTTCGACTGTCTGTAAGATGCTGCATCAGCCCCCAGATGGCAAACATGGCAAATCAAACGCATCAAATACGTAAAGTTACTTTCTGACAAAAAAAAAGTTATTAATTTTTTTAATTTTCTGAATTACATTTTTTCGTGCTAGGGCGGAGATGTTTGTGTGCGTGAAGGCACACATATACAGATTAGCTTCGTCAATACCTACGCGCTGGCTTACAGCCGGCCCTTAACCTTTATACTCATCAACATATTGACTAGCCACGGTGGTAAACGAACATAGCATACCACTATTCAAGCCGAAATCCATAGACATAGACCGAAATAGAACAATAAACTTGTTAGAATCAACTTGAAAATATGGAGAGGCACTGAAGCACTCATATTCAAAAAATGAAATTCCTTCAAATGATAAAGATAATAACTTAATTGTGACAGTGTATGGAAAGTATGGAAACCATTTGTCTACGCAGAGTACCTTACCTACCTACTTGGCAGACTTGAATGCATAAATAGTTCAATGTTCCTATGTAACAAATTGCGTAACAAAATTCGTCGTTGAAATGTTTTGAAAGGGTTTTAAAATCTGTTGATACTAATGCTTGTTTGACAAAAAAAGCATTAAAATAACCAGATTTATTTTATCGGGATTAGGAAAGCCATAAATAAATTGAACTTTCGTTGAGAACCATTTTAATAATAATAGATTTAAGGAAAATGAATAATAATGATCCAAGCGTATGTTTTAGTTAAGTAACTAGGTAGATCAACGTAATTCTGATCAATGAAAAGAAAATAAACCCAAAAATTCTTAGAAATATTAGGCAGCGAAGTAAAAGCTAGTAAGGTACTGATAAAAAGTTGATTTAAAATTCACATCGTGATAGAGTAGATAGACCGTAGATGGGCAGAGGCAGGGCGACACGGGCGATGACATCGTGGTGTCTGAATGAAACAAAAAGAGTGTGGCTCCTCGGCCGGATTGCTTCCTGCCGTGCCGCACCACGTGTCCTCCCAAACGACGACACGGCACCCCTTCCCGCCTCCGACCACTAAGAAATATTCTAATCTAATGAATTATCTGTCTGTTCCCCAGTGTAAGTTTGTCAATGTGCAAACATTACTATTGCGTTCTTTTTTTATCTACAACGGGTTACCACTTAAGAATTCTATTCTAGACCTTATTTCTTTAAAGTTACGATGTATCCGTCAAAATTTAACTCAATCACACACTACAGGTACCTACTGTACTCAAAATATTCTCTTCGTTCAACTCGACAAACGACAAACAAAGGAGTTAATAACGACTCATATCCATAACTAAATTCTAAAGTTAAAAATTGCTAATGCTAAGCGAATCTATTGCAACTGAAAACGCGAATCCACACGATACCCACCCAATATTTCCCTCTACCTATATTAATTTTCAGGTAAAGAAATATGTTTTTCAAAATAGGAGTTTATTATTCCAAGGTTGTTTGAGATTGTTCGACATCGCGCATACAACTCCGTACCTTGTGAGATTTCATCGTTTGTTCAATTAGTTGATGGAAAATTTCTAAATCTCGAGGCGTAATTGTGATATTTCCGTTTTCCGTGACGGAGGTAAACATTTATTAACTTGTAACTAGAATCCATGTTCGTATCATAATTAACAAGTAACTTTGATTTAGAAACCTATTTTCTTAACGTAAATTTTTGTTCGACGAATATGGATACGCTCATACAATATTAAGTAACAAATGTTCAAAGTACTTTGAAGTAATTAAGTCAAGTGTATGTGAATGATATCTTGTTTACAATGGCATAGTTTTCAAGTCGAACATGTGGCTTTCGTCACATCTGCAAGTACGCGAAACTGAGACTGCGAGTATTAGGTACGCACGTGTTTAGATTTTGAACAAAGATACGTGATACGAGCGTGATACATTAACTATTGCTGACAAGAAATAAAAAAATATTCTAGATAATAGTTACATAATACGAAACGAAACATTAATAAATAATGTCAAGAATCATGTTTGACGACATAACTATTCAGTATTCACATTCCGCTAAACTTTAGGATCAGTTCATTTTATTTTGTAAATTAAAAAAGACTAACGTATCTTGTCTCTAGCAATAGTCGTAAAAGGTTCGACCTAAAGGCGGGAATCGCGGTGAGCGAACGTCTACAAACATTGGAAAGTGTCAGTTTTGGCAGACTATTCATAAAATTGGGAGTTCCGCGCCAGGAAGAACTATAAAACCTCAACTCAAATTTCTTATAATGGCAATACTCCATCTGTCTCCGACTAACAGGAGCGTGAGAGTAGGAAAGCAGCAGAACGCTCGACGAAACCCTTACGATAACCGTCAGTGGGCGGGCAGCGCGCGCATGCTGTCCCCGGTCGATACTACACCAGACTCCCATGTTTTTTATGTCGTTTCGCGTCACGAATCACCCAATAAAGAAGACTTCCAATTACTAAACGCATTTCAACGACAACAATTTATGACGTGCCAAAGTATTTCGATTATAAGTGTACCTTTGGGACGACTTTCAGCACACCAGACGTCTATAAAGCCTTAATAATTGAAGTATTTTCACTCTTAACGTCATAATATCATAACGTCTTTGGCGGGAAACTGCGACAAAACAAAATTTTCCGTTGTCATCGCTATAGAGATCCCTGAATGTGGCATTAGCTTATAGATGTCTTATTTAATCTTCGAAGCAAGGACTGAAAATTAATTCACGTAGAGTCGTACTTACTACATTTTTGTTGTGTTTAGCGCTTTGTTACAAATTAGGTGCAATTTTCAAATGTATTCCTGGCTTATGATTTCCCAGAAAGGAATGAGTTTAATCCCATAACTTGACTGAAACATGATTAGAATTAGAACCAGTACACTTTTGTTGTTGCACTTGTTGCAACTTGCAATACCCCAATAAGGTTTTCTGTAGCCATTGAATGGACGTCATCCATAACAACTCCAGCAAATCATATTTTCAAAGGTTTATTTAAGGCGAAACGTTTGTTTTATTTAGGCGACCGTTGTTGGTAAGTCAAGTCTCATATACCTACTATGAGAAGTTCTAGGAAAACGAAAGTTACCTGTAGGTTGTGGTGAGGCTGCGTGAGGTGAAGCTGTTGCTGCTGTGACATGTGGAGGTGGTCGAGCGGCGGCGGGGTGGGACGCGGGCGGTAGGCGCCGTAGCCGCGGTAGCGCGCCCAGTCCCCCCCCGCCGCCTGTTGGTGCTGCTCCGCCATATGCTTCAGCGTCTGCGCAGCCGGCGACATCTCACCACCTCCATAAGGCCGCGGCGCTGGCTCGCCCTCTGGCGGCTCCAAACCCATCCCCCCTCCATTCAGCTTCCCACTATCGAGGTCGAAATCTTTCAAGAATTCCGGGTAGCCCGATATCTCTGTTATGAGATCTTCAAATGTATCGTCTCCATCGTCTTCACCCATCAGGTCAGCCAACACAGGAAAGGCGGAAGCAGCATCACGTTCTAGCGCCGCCGCGCACTCGTCGAGCCCGACGAACTCATCGTCCGCTACTTCCGATTTGCATTCCGCTTTACACTCACGTTCGCAGTCAAGCGGGGTAGGTACTCGCGGCGGCGGTTGTTGCGGCGGGGGGGAATTGGAGGTCTTCACAGCGTTAGCGAGCGCTTTCACGGTGACATTGGTGGAAATCTGCTGAGGCTGGGAGTCTGCAGCAGACGTGGTGAACTCTAGTTGTTGAACGATCTCGACAGAGAATTTCGTGAGGGCCTCTCCTGAACCGGTCGCTGATCCACCTCCGCCACATTGTAGTTTCGCTGGCGGTTCGTAGTCCCCGCATCCAAATTTTTGTTGCTGTAACAAAATAAAGCTTTTTAACTACGTGCTGTGTTTTAATTTTAATGATTATGCTAAGGATAAGACATCTGCCATACTTCAATTGTGATATGGCGAGAAAGATGCGTTTACATAGTCCGAGGAGGTATATAAAATGTAAGTACTCAAAATGTTGAATTACCACTTTAATTTGATTTGACGTTCGCATTCGTATTACATGTAACAGTTGAAACTTAGCAAACATATTGCATCGATAATAATGTTCCCAGTTAGAGAGTTCAGCTTTTAGTCTAAGTCATCTATTCGCTCCCTCGCCCCAGCCAAACGACCTTGAGAAAGCTCTAACCGGGCTCCCTTTTAACCGGGGTTACCGGGAGTAAAGAGTAAACCCCATTGGATCGATCCTATAAGCAGAGTCTATTTAGAAGTAACATTTCCCTGCAAATTACCACAACCAAAAACAGTTTTCAATGCGTATTTCATACTACGGATGAAATCGGAAAGCTCGGAAAGATGAGGCAGCAATGCTGCCGCAGCATTGATGCAAATCGGAATAACGATAATCGCCCTGATGTTAAAAGATTGTGCATGCCTTTAGGAAATGTAGGTTTAGATTTAGAATAGAGTGATTGTATAATCGAACTAGCTTCCGCCCGCGACTTCGTCCGCGTGGACATTCGAGAAAATACTTAGGGAACCAATAACCAGGATAAAAAGTATTCTATGTTTTAATTTCATAATAATCCGATCAGCCGTTTTTACGTGATTAGGCGGGTCCTCCCTCACCAAGCAAGCAGCCTCGCGCGAGGCAGAACGTTTGCCACGTGCGGCGGGCCTCGCACGAGGCTGCTCACTTGGTGAGGGAGGACCCGCCTAATCACGTAAAAACGGCTGATCGGATTATTATGAAATTAAAACATAGAATACTTTTTATCCTGGTTATTGGTTCCCTAAGTATTTTCTCGAATGTCCACGCGGACGAAGTCGCGGGCGGAAGCTAGTAAATAATAAGTGTCTGTTTCACAATCAAAAAGTTAGATCTGAGTAGCTTAGATACCAAGAACTTTTAGGATACTTAAGGCGATACTCGGAAAAATTATGCTAAAGCGAGATAGCAATGAGAAAACGACGCGCGCGGGAGCGAGACCGATTTTGCCGATTACGCAAAAAAAACACAAAATCACTTCGTATTTAAAAACTATAGCGATTTTTAAAAAATGCTTCTATACGATCCTAAATATTATTGGTGTCCACTAATTAAACCAATTTTCAATAGTAAATGTATCCCCATTTAAGAATAATCTTGATATTTCTTATTTTTTAGAGGTATTTTCGAAAATAAAAAGTGTCGAGCCAAAATCATAAAATCGTGTTTCTGAAACTATACGATTCTAGATAAAGGTATGAAGAAATATATATCTTATTACCAGATTTATAACAACTCTAACCGTCCTATAGTTTTATATCAAAGAGTCCATACTTTTTCCGAGTAGCGCCTTAAGATGATTTAGGTTTCTATACCCTATTTACTCCCTGGGTTTGATTTTCTGAAAACTACGAAATAAGTTGCCTATTTGTTTTAAAAAGTAAGCCTACAAAGTTTCAAGTTGAAATGTCTATTTTACCCCCTGATTTTTCATTCAAAACTTCAGCCCTATTTCAACCTTTTAGGGGTTGAAACATGTCCAGCGTGTTAAACATCAAAATAAATGCCATTTTTGCAATCGTCATCCCATAAAACCTCAATAACGACATCCATATCGATTTTTAGGTTTATTTATCTCATTTAACCTCTAAGGGGTTGATTTTCGAAAAAATACGAAACATGTTTTTGCTTATTTGTTTTACTTTCCGGTCATAAGCCTAAATAATAAATTAAATGAAGGACTTTTCAGATACAACATTTCATTCCCCTTTTCACCCCTTCGGGGGTGAAATTGTCAAAAACGCTGACACAGGTAAATATTAATTTTCAATTGCCAGCCTAAATACAATATTTAAAGATCCTAACTTCAAAACTGACGGACTTTCATACAAACTTTCATCCTCTATTTAACCACCTTAGGGGTGGAATTTTCTAAAATCCTTTCTTAGTGGATGCCTACACTGTATAACGTATCTATGTGCAAAATTTGAAGTCTCTAGGTTCAGCGGTTTGGGCTGTGCGTTGATATCTCAGTCAGTCAGTCAGTCAGTCAGTCAGTCAGGACTTTGAATTTTATATATATAGAAGATAATACTCGTTAAAGACAAATAACTGTGCTGATGTTTTTTGTCCCAAAAATAAAGATATTTTGACGATTGTTATTTATGAAATAGGGTATATATCGAAAATTCATACATGGATTCTCAAACAGTCAATACCAATTAAACATAAATAAATACGTTTATTATCATATCTGTCATAAATGAATGTCAATGAATTTAATCCACAGTCCTACTATAGATGGCAAAGGAAGATCCAAATATGATCAAAAATGCCATGAAAATATCTTATCCACAAACTAGTGCAGTGGGTACAAACAACACCACGTACCCGGCTAGATGTAGTCTTATTCTGCACAATAGTAGGTGTTGATAAGGCTGGACTTGCTTATTGATTTAATCACGTGTATCACGTGTTTGGTTTGCCTACGAGTGGCCTGGCACGTGAACAAACCCGAGACGTCCCTTTTACCGCAAAGGCTCTACATGGTTCTACTGAAATACGTCCTAAAATCCTGTAACGCTATTCTAGACCCAATGTGTCCACTATTAAAGTATTATTGAATTAGCAATAGAGTTATCTGTTTAGTTAAAGCGAGGCGAGTCGATCACGCATACAGAATGTAGTAAAGACATGATGAGATAAAGTTGTATTTAATATAAACTAGCGGCCGCCCGCGGTTTCACCCGCGTGGTTCCCGTTCCCGTGGGAATATCGGGATAAAAAGTACATATAAACCTTCCTCTTGAATCACTCTATCTATTAAAAAAAAACGCATCAAGATCCGTTGCGTAGTTTCAAAGATTTAAGCATACAAAGGGACATAGGGAAAGAGAAAGCGACTTTGTTTTATACTATGTAGTGACAAGCACGGTCGGCGAGTACCTTGTGGCGACGAACAAACATAAATGTTTTAGTGATTTATTCGACGAAGTAAGAGCAAGACCAAGACTCGGATGCTACGAAGCGTGTAACGAAGGAATTGCCTTTACGAATCTGTGATTTGCCATTGGATCGTGTTTTGTCATAAACTAGTTGTGAGTCGGATCGGGCGTAGTTGTAAAATGTGTCAGAAAACAGCTCGCCGGCTGCGCTCAGCGCTCGGAGGCCGTCTCGGTGAACGGCGCGAGACAATGTGAGGCGTTTGTTGTGAAACTTGCGCAGTTTACACAATCGCAGCCCGCCCTATTGCTTGCAGCGTCCACTGCCTCTGCAATGCTGCATATGCCCCTGGGCTCATTATCTTAACTTATTTACTAATTCAAAAATGCAAACTCTAACTCATTTACTAATTCCAAAAAATGCACCTATCAATTCCGTCTGCAAGTTAGTTTTTCATTACAAACACCCTTTCATTCATAAAGATAAAAAAATCTATTCCTAATTTAATAACAATGCGGTTAATCAACAATAGTAAAAAGGATGGATTGGGAAAACTTGTTTGTTTGATTATGGAAAATTATAGCCTGAAGTAGGTACTATACCTATATTTACAATGTTTAATCACTACAAATTACAAAAAAAAACCGTGTATATTCATTAATATGAATTCGTATAATGCTATTACTGAGCTGTGTAATTAAGAATAGCATTGGCGCGCGTGTATGGTGAATAGTCAACAATATCGAGCTAAAGAATAAGTAGGGTTGTCTATTAGTCTTTCTATCCACTGCACAAGTAAATAAAAAACAATATATGTACTTATTTACGTGTTTCATGAATTCAAATCAGTAAAACAAAAACATCATTAATAATTATTCACACAATAACCCTGTGCTTAAAATTATCAGATTCAAAAGAATTAAAATTTACTTCTATCAAAAAAATAATTTAAAAAATTTAAACAGCCCCCGACAGAAAAAAAATTAGTAGGTAAAACAAAATCTCGCTAGGTCGGCGGACCCCCAACGTCTAATATACCTAAGTACCCTTTTAGCACTTCCCTTTTTGTCCCCTGACCGAAAGATATTTTTTTTTTACTTTTTTTACTCAGAGATTTTTTGTGTCGGGGGGGATATAAATTTACTTATTTTTTATTTTTATTTCTTTCTTATTCTTACACACACACGTTTGTACGTAAATACCCATTATGCGTTTCAGATCCCTACTGCAGTTAACTAAAAGAGCTGATGACCTTGAAATGTCTGAACAGATCTTCACAAATTATAGCTAAGAACTATTTCGTTCACGTCAGCTTTCGAACAAACCAAACCGCGTCAAAATAGGTCCATTCGTTCAGGAGCTACGATGCTATAGACCAATGGTTCCCAACCAGTGGTCCGTGGACCACCAGTGGCCCGCGAAGCCAAAATATGGTCCGCGGCATGATTTCAAATTTAGCGGGCAGTGAGCCGTTCCTTGGTCGCCGTGCATTGAGTGAGAAGAACCGAAAATAAACAATTAGAAAACGTCGCAAGTATATTCATTTTTAAAAATAAACTTCGCGCTTATATTTTAAAGATAAACTTCGCGCTTTTATTTGCAAACTTTAGTTGTTGACGTAACCACAACTAAAGTTTGCAAATAAAAGCGCGAAATTGAAGAAAATAATTATTCAGCGTTTGCGCGACATTAAAAGCACTTGTGGAAGACAAAAAGTATGACGCTAGTAAAGCAAATATACAAGAAAACATCAAGACTCATTTACAAATGTTGATTGATGAATTCAATCGTTACCTATGTAAATCCCAGAATTTACCGAAGAAGCTAAAGTTGAACAAAAGCTGATTCGTAACCCTTTTAGCCCGGACACCCACGCTGGTGAAGTTCATGAAGGAATCCAGGAAGAACTCATTGAATTCCAAAATGACAGAAACTGCAAGGATGCTTTTGAATCTAATTTACTTGAGTCGTTTTGGTGTAAAAAAGCAATTCCTTATACTTAACTTCGAGAAATCGTCTTTCGCTATAATTTAATTTTATTTTAATCTAATTTTCATCCCGATATTCCCACGGGAACGGGAACCACGCGGGTGAAACCGCGGGCGACCGCTAGTTGGTAATAAAAATAGGGCGAGAAATCGTTTGAAAGTAAGTCATGATTTGCTTGTAGCTTTGAGTAACAATATTAGTCCTAGGATAGCTGAACTCGTGAAGAAGACGCAAGCTCAGAAATTCCAATAATACAAATTACAGAAGTTTATCCTTAAAATCTTCTTATTTCTTTTTATACAAGTTCCTATTGAGTTTTAATTAAAGTTTCAGTTTGATTATTACAGCTTATTTTTATTATACCTACATTGTGCTCCCTGCTGACAAGAATGATTATAAAAGTGGTCCCTGACCAAGAAAAGGTTGGGAACCCCTGCGTATAGACAGACAGATACACAGACTCGTCAAACTTTTAATACCCCTCTTTTTGCAGGCAGGGGTTATAAATAATTGTCAGCACTTTTTCCAGACATTGTAAGTATTAACGTATTCGAATATATTTAATATCGAGGTTGAACTAAAAGTATAGCTGTATCATAATAAGAAGGGTGCTCAAAGTGACTAGCTATCCCAGCTAGAAATCCAGGGCTGACTAAATAAAAGTATAGCTGAATCATCTGACACGCAAAGAAGAAGACTACTTCTCAAAGTTGCTATTAGGTCCCTCCCTACTATAGACCCAGGGCTGAGGGCAGCCCTAGGCGGGAGCACGGGATGTCGATGCCAGAGGGTCAAGTCAATTGACGTCGAGTGACATCCGGTGCAGCGCGGCTTGGCGCGTACGACCACGTGTTCAGCAATTATAATATCACGACTCACAACTCTTAATTTTGATTGAAGAAAATACATATTTACCTAATTATTTAAAAGAACCACGATATATAGATACCAAACATAATAGGTACCAAAGATATTATTATTGTCAATTCTAGTATTTTAATTTTTTCTGTTGGCATTTCAATTTTATTTTATTTTATTTGTTAAGGAAAACTTACTAGCTATTTCTGAAATAATTTTGTTTTTTATAGTGTTTGTATGAAGGACAAAGTTATAGTTGCGGTTCTTGAAAATGTTAGGTATATCACAAAAACTGCTGACTATATCTCGCTCGAACCAATCCGACTAATATTATAAATGTGGAAGTTTAGATGTTTGGATGTTTGTATGTTTGTTACTCAATCACGCCAAAACGGCTGATCGGATTTGACTGAAATTCGGGACACAGATACATTTGTTGTGGTCGATTTTTTCTAAAAAACTTCGTTTTCCATTTTTTTATACTTACTTAAGGCGATACTCGGAAAAAATGTGCTGAAGCGAGATAGCAACGAGAAAACGACGCGCGTGGGAGCGAGCCGATTTTGCAGATTAGGCAAAAAAAAAACACAAAATCACTTCGTATTAAAAAACAACAGCGATTTAAAAAAAATGCTTCTATACGATCCTCAATATTATTGGTGTCCACCTTATTACCAGATTTTTAACAACTGTAACCGTCCTATAGTTTTAAATCAAAAAGTCCATATTTTTCCGAGTAGCGCCTTAATAAAAATTGCATTGTGAATGCAAAAAAGAAAAAAATTAAATAACCATTATATTATTTTTAAATACCTATCTACATACACCCCACACGAATAGGTTTGATAAAATTACACATAAAATAAAATAAAACGCATTGAAATCGCTAATTTCAGCCAAACATTTTTTGCCTCCATTTTGTTTTTTTTTATTGACACTTAAATTTGCCCAGGGTGTACATCCACGTCTGTATCTTTTTCCGTTTCGGCAGGCAGTTGACCATCTCCATAAATGGCCGGATGGATTTTCATCAAACGTGGTAAAACATCAACCATCTCGATTAATATAGCTTTCAATAAAAAAAAACCGCAATTTAATCGCCTGAGCCGTTTAATTAGGCACTACGAATATACGTACAGACAGATCAGACGGACAGACAAACAGACAGTCAGACATAGGCCTCACCTCAAACTTATAACACCTCTCTTTGCGCTGCGTCGTCGGGGGTTAGAAATATATATTTTTGTTTCAGTTCCATCCATGTATTTATTTATTTATTTATTTATTTATTTATTAAGAAAATCAACAGCGCTATAAAGACTATATATCTTAGATGTACTTATAATAATACGTAAGGCCAATAAAAGATTTCCCTTTTAAATATCCTTTCTTACAATCATAAGCTGTTTTTAAAATGTTTTATAATAGGTGCCTGTTTCACAATCCATGATGAGACATTAACTTATGGTTCTATAAATGGAACAGATTTGATGTAAGTATGAAAAAGTTAAAACAGGTATTTTTCTTAACTGGATTTTTAAGCTTTATAAAAAATTTGTTGAAGTCTTTCGTATTTTGAATACTCAAAGGTTGAAGTAAATAAAAAATGCGATTGTCGTCATTGCGCAAGCTGCAGTGATTACTTAGTAGATGAATGATGTCATAATTTCACAACGTAGGTAGGTAGTTGTTGTTGAGCGTAATTTGACTTTAAAGATTTTAATAAATCTATGAATTGTTTTTATTCAGGCTAGGCTTCCCTAAAATAGGGTAAGTATTTTAAATTATGGATTACACGCATATCACAAGTAAGTACATATAATTTGGCAAAAATATCTGTTATTTTACAGTTATTTATCTAGTGCTTCCGGCCGTTTTTTTTTTCGATTAGTGATATTTTACTGTATCAAATAAAATCCCAAACATCCGTCTAACAGTTATCCAAATATCCTATTACTTGCAGTTTACTTGGTTTTAGTGAATGAAACATATACGAATCGATCGATTTGGGGGCGCTCGCGAGTTCACAGTTCACTGCCGGCTGCCACTGCGTCCACGCGAAGTGTACCGCGCGCGGCCGAGCAAGCGTTAGCGTGCCTATTTCGGTCGGGAATCCTAGCCTTAAAGCAGAAAAATTAATTAGACTTTCCGATAACCTTACTTTTTTACATTCACAATGCAACATTTATAATATTTAATTTTCAATGGATTTTTCATACAATATCATTAAATTAAAGCAGATCGGCGGTTATAAACAAAAGGTAGCAACCCAAAATCCACATTTCACACAACAACAGTTAAGTATAAAAATATAACCTTATATGATTCTATTACCTACTTACATTCCAGGTGTTTGTTGTTGTTGTTGTTGATTCACTGTGATATGCACAAGTTTTTCCATACAGAGTTAATTAATGAAAAACTAATGCATTTTCTCTTAGATCATCATCTTGCTTAGTTTATAGGTCGCTGTCAGTTTAGTTTAAACTTCAGAATTCTTTTGATTAAGTACTGAAATTCAGAAAAACTTTTAATCTACTACTTACTGAAATATCATTCATTATAATGAATCATATACGAGGTAAAATTAATCCAATATTCTGAGCTAAAAAAACTATTAAAACCAACATAAAATGTTGTAGGTACAAGATGCTCGTTCTACGTTCTCCGTCTAATTAGAATTAGAATAAGTAGGTACGAAAATAAAATCATGGATTTTTTAAATTGTAAGGAAGTATTTGAATCTTCAAGGGGTGAAAAAATAGGAAAGTTTGGTAAGAAATATCAAACTTTATTGGACTTAGGAAACTTTAACGTTTCTAACTTTTAAGGGTTTCGACAAAAAACAATAGACGAAACCCTTCGGCTCCATTCATTCTGCAGCGTGTCGCCGGTGGTCGCGTGCAGCCACTTGCCAGAGTTAGTGCTACCTTTGTATGCACTAACGCTACGCTAGGTTCAATGATAACCTAGCTTGGCGCAAGTGGGCCTTATAGGACTGTCCGTCCAACCCCCTTACTCTTGAAAATAATTCCAATAGACAATCATTAAATTAATGTTAAACATTGAATCACCGTGAGCCGTATCGCCTTGCAATAAAGTCCTTACTTTATGTGTGACTACTTAGGTGTGACGTTTGATATTAATTCAATCTAATGCCAATGCAATTTCGTTCAAGAGTAAGGGGGTACAGCCAATTTGCACTAAAACTACTGGACCAAATGAGTTGAAAATTATTAGGTACTCGTGTTTCTGTGACCCAAAGACGAAGGTTGAACGTAAACAGAATCCCACCAAAAACATTCTGTAAGAAAACTGACTGTAAAATCTCGCTGGAGTTTCTAAGCAGCTCCAGCGAGATTTTACAGCCAGTTAAAATGTATTGGAGAATTTATTTTTAATTACGATTTTAAATTTGTAGATTTAAAATAAGTACTCATAACATGGGGTTCCTTTTAAAGGCCAAATTAGAAAAAAAATCGACCAAGTGCGAGTCGAACTCGCTCATGAAGGGTTCCGTACCCACTTAACGTACCGATTACGTACACCTAGCAAAAATACCACTGTAATTTTATGCCAGAAAAAAATAACTTTGTTTTTCATAGTATTCGTATGAATGAGAAAGTTATATTTGCGGTTTTCGAAAATGTGTTATATCTCAAAAACTTGTAAACCCTACTTAGCTGTGATAGTTTTCCTTTTAACTTCGTCATATGTACTACTGTCGTGAAATTTTTTCACGTATCCAAGACCAACCATTTGGCTGGCAGGAGGGGGGACACATGACTCTAACGAAATTTTGCACTTTAAAGGTTAATAGTTCACAAACAGATGCCTCAATCCAAAAACTGTCTTTACAAACCTACAATATTTTTGAAATTGCTATCCAACGACATCCCACACTATGGGGTAGACAAGAAAAAAAAATTACATACCCACTTCACGTGTAGGGGAGGTAACCTAAAAATTTTTTTTTATCAAAATTTTACTTTACCACTTTATTGGCGTGATATATACATATATACATGCTAAATCACAGCTTTCTAGTACTAAGAGTCTATGAGCTAGACTGGGGTCAGACGGACGGACGGACAGACGGACATGGCGAAACTATAAGGGTTCCTTGTTGACTACGGAACCCTAAAAAAGAAGGCTAAATTAGAATAAAAGAAAAAAAGAAGGCTAAATTAAAATAAAGGGTGAAGTTTTGAAAACTGTACCGAACGAAATATACTAACTTACCTATAACTAATTCATAATTAATTTGTTTCTTTTAAATATGTTTTACTCAAAAATGCTTGTAATATGGTCATTATTTTGACAACCTTCTTTGAACAAAGTCGAGGTTACCGCACTGCTCCGATGGTGACGCAACAAAGTTGTATGGGATTTCATTATTTTAGCCACCAGCAATTTTCTTTAAGAATCCATTAATGTCGAGTTTTGTTTCAAACATAGTCATGCAAAAAGATTTTATTCAGATTTTTTCTGTATACAAGGGTAAATAAGGCAGTACCTATAAGTACAACCATCATTGCCTAAAAAAAACACAGGAGAGAAGAAATTTTAAAATATAAAATTGAAAATAATAATTATTATTTTTAATAAATACTTAACTAAGCTGGTTTTATTTAAATTACTCGCATTGTTTGAGTAAAACACTATACAAGACTTGGTCCACAATGACTGCACTGCTGGCCACACTATGATGGCAACAAGCTGAGCTTAACTACGCTCTCGGCCTTCAAGCTTGGTCATCATTGCATTGCAGCCCTTGCTGTCCGCGCTATAAATGCCTCGACCTCCGGTCTCGGCCTTTATTCCAGCTTGTCCATCAAGGGCTGCAATGCTGACCGCGCTGCTGTGACGACCTAGACCTGCGCTTTCGGCCATCATCATCGCGCTGCCAGCAATGTAGTCATTATAGACCGCGTCAGTAATGTACCTTCTTTAAAACTAATTAAGATTATCTGGTTTCTGTCGGAATCGGAACCCTCTCCACGAAGTTTTACTCGCACCAGTCCAGTTATTTTTAAAGAGATGTGAAGAGGCAAAGATGGCACATCTACATAATATTTTCTTTTTAAATCATAGGAGAGTACTGAGAAAGTAGGTACGTAAAAGGAAAGGTACGTAAAAATGCTATTACATTAATATTAGAAGAAGTCACCTCTGGCAATATAATATACTTATTTATATATTGGTGAGATATGGCAGAATTCCCTAGGTATTATTATTAACTAATAGTGATCGAAGTATTCGTCAATGATTAGAAAATAAAGTAGAACATCGAAGACAAACAATTCGGTGATGAAAACATTGACAAGGCCGTGGCGCGGCATTGCAGAGCCGGCGAGCGTTTGATCAATGCAGTAGGTCGATTCTCTACAATTCGATCACCAACTCGCATAGTCGCTTGCCTTTCACTTGATTTGTTATGAATTTGTCATAACTATTCGCATTCGAAGTGAATGTGAAGTGATGGCGTATGGCGGAATATTCTAACAGAATCGCTTTCCAGGGAGCGACTACACTCGGCTGACGCTGCACCGCTTTCTGCTCTATCAGCCGCTATTGTAACACGCTCGCGTTGCTCATTCATTGTACGTGCACATAAAATCGCTTTCACCTTCTTCGGGCAAGGCAACTCTACCGAAATATTATATAAAAGAAAGAGTAACGTTAGACATTTATGTATTTATACTATTCTTCGTTTATAAACTTTGTAGTTATTGTTTATACCGACCGATAAAATATGCATAGTCCATCGCAACTATCGTTACCGATTATTGTGATGGACTATGCATATTTTTAGTGTTATTTAGCTGCTACTTAAAGTTAAGTAAAATAGAAACCTATCCTAATCAGCCAAATGCGATACTATTTAAGTAAGTAGGTAATGCTAATATTACACGGTTCAACCAAATTGAATCACTTTGGTTGGAAGGCGCAGAAATAGAGGCGCACATTGACATTGAATGATTCACTTCACGTTTACATTGTTTAATTTGGTGGCTTCATCCAGATTGAAATACAAAAGTGAACCGTGTATTTCCGCTATAAAGTACTTACTTACATATTCTGCCAATTTGCCATTTCTTGATCATTTAGTATCTAGTAGTATTGTAAACAAAAATGTGAATGGCAACTTACCACATGGACGCTGCTATGCACTCCGCTGATGGCGGGCAGGTCGGGCTTGCGCTCGGTCTTCTTGGCCTGCCGCTTGGCCTTGCCCTCGAGGTAGCGCTTCTGCAGCGCGCTCGTCTCCAAGTTCTGCTGCTCGCACGAGCCGCTGAACGACTGGTCGAACCGCGGCACGCACTCCGATTGCCTTCGCCGGTACGTCTCTATCCTCCGACTGCAACAAAGTATTACAATTTAACCTCACAACCTTAAAGAATATAAATATTGTACACCATCACATCATCATCATGATATCAATCAATCAATTGTGTTAATGGGAAAACAACAACGGGTAAGTATAAACACATATTATTATACAATACACCCAGACACGGGAATCGAACTCGAGACCTTAGAGAATCGAACCGGTGAGTACGCCACTTGCCACTTACCACTGTGGGTCGTTATGTAATTTGTTTTTGTTTACATAATTAATGGGTAATATGGTATTATAGTAGATCACTACATAGTATAAAACAAAGTCGCTTTCTCTGTCCCTATGTCCCTTTGTATGCTTAAATCTTTGAAACTACGCAACGGATTTTGATGCGTTTTTTTTTAATAGATAGAGTGATTCAAGAGGAAGGTTTGTATGTACTTTTTATCCCGATATTCCCACGGGAACGGGAACCACGCGGGTGAAACCGCGGGCGGCCGCTAGTTTTTATATATAGATGAGAGTAAGGATCGATTTAGGTGCTTCATAAAGTTTATTTTATTAGGTACCTAGGCATGCTCCCGGAAAATCCCGGTCTTGAAAATACCGGGAAATCCCAGGAATTTTCAAACAGCCCCGTAATTAATAAATTATCAATTCAAAAATAACATTTTTATTCGAAATTAATATTGAGAATATTCGCACAATTTAGCGTTAATGCTATAAGTTTCCTCAGAACTTATTACCGAGAAAAAAAAGCTATTCTCACATGTAAATGAGGAGTCTTTTTAACAGTTATGCCAAAATTTGAGTTTTAATTTTATTTAAGTACTGCAAGTAAGTATTTTTATTTTAAAAGAATAAAGTTTGTTATAAAATATTATATTTTGTAACTTTAAATGTAACTCTAATTATGTTCATTTAATTCAGCCGCCTCTGTGGTCTAGTGGTTCATACCACCGATTTCAAACCCAGAGGTCCCGGGTTCGATTCCCAGTGGGGGTACATATTGTATTCGGTTTGGTTGGTGGTAGGACTTGTTCTTAGTCCGCCTGGCTAGCTACCACCATCTTATCTAAGTCTGACGCCATAACAATGATGTTTTCAGCATTATTGTGTTCCGGCAGTTAGAGATAAGATAGCCAGTTCCTCAGTTATTGAGGATTCCGGGAGTAGTGCGCTTCCACCTTCAGCCTTATCACCACTTATCATCAGGTGTGATGAAGGCTAAGTGCTACCCCGTTGTGAATAAAAAAAAAATTAATTTTTAATTTTTAATATTTAAGTTAGGTATTTTGTACTCTAAAAAGCGTTTCAGTTTTGCTTTGCTCAATTTGTTAAGTGATGATGTATGAAGGAACAAAAACTTTTCTAATTGAAAACGGACCTCGAATTTAGTTCTTTTCAATTATTTGTTACTATTTTTCTCAAAAAGTTATGATTAATTATACTGGTTGTGTTCTAATAACCATGTATCGAAAGTGCCGAATTTCCCGGTAAATCCCGGTTCGAAGAACAGTACCGCAAATCAAATCCCGGTTCTGGAGAGGGAACCGGTACTGCATCATCCCCCTACCTAGTATGAATAACAGTGTTTACATTCATATCACGCATCATGTGAATGTCAGTCAACCAACAAACAACTCAAAAGTGGAATAGATAAGTACCTATTTCAATTTCATTTAAATAAAAATGTAAAATTACAAAAATACTGGGTACATCTACGTAATGGGAGGGGCAGTTTCTAATAGGTTCAATAAATTCCTAGACGACAAAAATTAAAAAAGTGGTACATTTGATGTCTTATTTAAATGTCTGAGTAATAAACCTTATTGAACACTTTCGTCAAAATTACATTTTGCTTTGCCGATTACAAAAATATCGAATAATCACAGCTTACTGTGGAATAACGGAGGCATTCTGAATTTCTAACGTGCTTGTGATAGGTAGTTATGATAACGTAGCTTAGTTATTTCTTGTTGAGTTGAGTTGATGAGAAAATAAAGGATACTCTTTAAAAAGGTGCCTTGAAGTAGTAAAAAAATATCAACGACCTTTTATGGAAATACTTTAACGTTGATAATGAATTAATGATTGTAACAATCGAACCCCAGCCTAAACGAATTTAAATAAACAGTATGGGTAGGTATGAAACGTTTCCAACGATGTCGATGTTCAGTCAGCCGCAACTCCGAGTGCGGTCACCTTGAGCAAATGTTTTAATGCGATGCGGACACTTTGTCTGTTACTAAAAAAATCATTACTCGAAGCTCACTCCCTGCCGAAGCGATGAAATGACCAAGGCTATTGACAATAAAGTAATAACCTTACAAACAAAACTAAATGGGCAAAGTCAGTTATGATCATCATTTATCATCCATTCTTTCTTAATAACTTGTATCATTATCACTATAATGCAAATAATATAGTTAATTGTATCCCATCATGACAACGTTTTAATATGCAAATTTTTCTGTATTTTTCGAGTACATAAACCACATTTTATAAGGTGCTTTTATTGCTTTGCCATTTTTAGGGTTCCGTAGCCAAATGGCAAAAAACGGAACCCTTATAGATTCGTCATGTCTGTCTGTCTGTCCGTCCGTCCGTCCGTCCGTCTGTCACAGCCACTTTATTCCAAAACTATAAAAACTACACAGTTGGTAGGTAGATAGATGCAATCTGTGAACCGCTTTCAGACTTACTTACTTAATTGAAAAATAAAAAGAAACTGAAAAATATTTTTTTAATCAAACATATTCGTGTGGGGTCTTTATACAGTGTGAGTTTTTATAAAGTGCACAATCAGAATCAGGGAAACTACACTCTATTTTATCGACGGGAAAATTATAAAAAAAAAATAAAAAAAAATGTAATTTTTATGATTTTTTTAAATTTTGGGTTACACCTGTTGACCCTATTTTATAAATCGTCATAATTTTTAAACTAAGTGTGTTATTACAGTAGAATAAATTTTGTGATGATAACTAATAATAGGCCGTACCCATAAAGTAAAAATATCCAAGAAAACTAACCCTACAATTTTATAATTAAGTGAAACTTAAAGAAAATCTGTTTTTTTTTTCATCATTTTTACAATTATTATACATGATTTATTATCTTTAAAAAATAAAATCAAATTAGCCTAATAAATATAAGTTAATTTAATTTTTTAAAGATAATAAATCATTTATACAGAAAAATACTTTTGTTTTAATCATCCTCCAGTTCAATTCAGTTAACTGCTTTTTTTAAACGCTGATTTCTGAAGTTGTATTTAAGTAATAAACGTGCAATTTTTACTTTTAGAAAGCTAATGCCATGTTTGAAATAAAAGAGTGAAAATCTAGAAAAAATAAATGCTGTAGATCTTAATAAAAACTTTCAAAGAAAATTGGTTTGAACGATATATATAGGTAGTAAGTACTTTTTGAGATGAATAAGAAATGAAATTTTTACCGTTTTGCGCTTTTACCGTTTTGCTCTATTACCAATATGATCTATTACCATTATGCGCTTTTGACGTTCTGCTCTTTTACCGTTTTGCTCTTTTACCAATTCGCTCCTTTACCGTTTTGCGATCGTTTCCCGTTTTGCTTCTTTACCGTTCCGCGCCCAAAGGATTTTTATTTGTTTAATTTACTTATACAATAATGATTTTCGCTGACTCCTTGTATCGTTAATGATAAAAAACTATAGGTAACACTATAGACGTTTTTTAGAATTGCGATGTGTTTCCTTTTCTTGGTAGCGCACGGAAAAAGATTGGCAAAGAACTAAGGCCCTATTATGATACGATACGAGGTAACTAAAAAGCCGCAGGTGACGCACTGCAATGGTATTTACGACTGTTTACATATTATTTTATCAGGCAGATAGATACAAAACCACTATTATTCATCTAGAGTCAAAGAAGGTGCCTCCGTTGAAAGGTATGATAACAAGTTATGTCTAACTTCTTAACGGCTATAATTGCTGGAGGCCTGAAGCTAGAAGTTCAATAGGTAAATTGACGTTGTAGAGCAGGATCTATTGTTAAATAGATAGTCTATTTGTCTAGGATAGGTAGGTAGGTAACTGTTAAGGATATAGCATAGGTAAAAAAAATATCGTCGATGGCCGTTGCTTACACAAGCGAGGGGGTGCTGGGATCGGTAAGACTCCGGCACAGAATAATATTTGTAGACTCCGGCCGCGGCACTCTCGTAGACTGAGAAATACGTGTAGACGCGGCATGCAGCGCGCATTCTATTTCCATCAAAAATATCACCTATGTGCGCTTTTTCAAAGGACATAATATTATGTAGAATACAAGAAGAATTATTATGAATATTTATTGGAAACGTCGGTTTGTAGGAAGAGTAGATCTTAGATATTATTCGTATGTAGTAAAAAAAGCTTTTTTTAACAAAGATAGTCACTTCAAACGATTCTTCAAAATGCAGAACACAGCAGCAGCTATTTATATTTATTTTCTATCTCTATATCATTTCGATTATATATCCATTATCGAAATGATCTTCGCAGGCGAAACTACAACATTTGCTACAAATTACACCAAAAAAAATGTATACTGCTCCAACCAGTAGGTACATTTTCAGATTTATTCCAATAAAATTAATAAAACTTATAATTTAATCCTTACTTATATTATAAATGCGTCTCTGTCTGTCTGTGTGTTACACAATCACACCTAAACTACTGAACCGATTTGAATGAATTTTGGTACAGAGATAGTCTAGAGCCTGAGAAAGGACATAGGCTACTTTTTATTCCTGAAAAATATCACCTTCCCGCGGGATAACGTCGTGTAGTACACGCGGGCGAAGCCGCGGGCGGAAGGCTAGTAGGAAAAATATAAATAACTCATACTAGCCCATCATCTAATACTTTTTTACAAAATAAATCTACTTAGTTAATCAATATTTAAATAAGTATACCGTTTATATGAAGTCACGCTATCAATCTATAATATATAAAAAAACACTTAAATAAAAATATTGTTTAAGTACTTACATACATACATATTATTCCAATACCAAAATGATAATATCAAATAATACAATAACTTGTGTCATTGAAAATTGGAAGCAAAGATCACATACACCCAGATACAAGAAAATATCTAAAAGTTAGTTTTCGACATTTACCCGTCCGAGAATCGAACCCGGGACCTCAGAGGTAGTGGCACCTAGGAAACCGGTGCGTACACCAATCGGCCACGGAGATCGTCGAATTTGTTTAAACAAAATGTAGCGCAACTGAAATAATTGATACTTTGTTTACTAATGTAAACTTGCCACGTAAGGTTATAAATAAATCAGCCTCTTAAAAAAACTTTTTTCATTACTCATTCTAAAATATCTTTATTTTTCACTGTCACTATTTTTCGCCATGTACGCATCATATCCCTTGTGCTCTAAAAATGGGTAAAAGACGTAGAAACTTGCCTAACGTCAGGTTCTTTTTTCTGTTTAAATATTATGCGATATGCTGAAATATTTGTACTATTTAAAAATTAATACCGAAGCGACAGCAACACAACTACATATATGTTAAAATTTTGTCATATTCATTAACATGAATCTCAAGACAATTTTGTGGTATGTGTGACAAGCAAAGGCGACAGCAAAAAAGACAATAATGGGGGCATCCATTGCATTGTAAAGTGATTGACTGATATTCGGAAAATTCTAAACAGTTAAACAATGTTTATTAAATTAGTCGCGTGAATTGAGTGAACTCACAAAGCTAGTTTTATAATGTGGTTGGTTATGGTACTTAAATAAAATTTTGTGTGAATAGATTCACCCAGAAGATGCCTGTTCGGAAAAGATCGACATTTCTGAACGCATCCCTAATGTCACGTCAAATTGACATTGCTGTCACTTGAAGTTGACAGTGCTTAGCTTGATTGGAATTCTTGTGAAAGAAAATGTCGGATAAATTTTGCTGAATTGTTAAAAACCGCTCGCGTTGAATATGCCTGGCATATCGAGCCTGAATTGAATCTTAAATTATCGATTTGATCCCGTTTTGTACGACCAAGATTTTGACGCCATCTTGACGAGTGGCCGGTCGCGAATAACCTTCCACCACGCGTTGTTGTCGGGACAATATATCTTAATAAGCAAGCCCCGCGTGTGTTATTGTGTTTTGGGACCCTGTGTGGTGTTAGTTTTGTGAGTAAGGTGACGAATTGGTAAGGTCTGCAGAAGAAGAAGGATTTACCAGGGGGCGCGCCCTCTGTCTCCGCTGCCCAGGAGACTTTCGACACCACAGACCGTATGTAAAATCACCTTACTTCACATTAAGTCGCTGTGTATCGCAGTTCAATTGTTCAGTTACATCCCGGCTGAAACCAAGTTTTGTCCGGAGTCTATATTAGTGATACAAACGCTTCCACTGCGCTATGCCGATTCCGCGGGTCTAGGCAGGGGTGTACTGAACATTGATTGGTAGCAGAGCGTAGTTTGAAGGCCTGAGAGGCCCACGCCAAAACTTTGTCTATTAATCAGTGCCGTTTTGATGACCATCTGGTCCGGACTGGATTAATTTGTACTTGTAAATGGTAATTAACTTGCATTTGAAAAGTAAAGGGCATTCCTTTGTTATTGGTTCCATGTCTTGTAATTAATTGTCATGTATTGAAGTTCCAAAATGTAAACAGATGCCTTTCTTTGTTCATAATAATTATTATTTAGTTTTGTTAGCAAATTTGAGTTGTGAATATTGACAAGTTGTTGCTAAATAATAGCTAATCAAAAGTTGTCCTAAAAGGGCTTGGGTACTTAATAAGTTTGCACTCAATACTTAGTGAAACTTAAATGATTTAAGACATTATTTACACATTGAAACTTATTGAAACTTGTGCTTTGAAATAATTAAAATTAACTTGTTGTTTGTTGATATCCAAGTGAATTTCAATAGTCAGTGATTTGTTTGAACTGAATAACCTTTTGACTTATAAAGGCAAAGTTAATTTGTGTCTAAGTTATAACCTCTTGAGAGTTAGAGTTATAATTATATACTTGAGTTTTGTTGTTTTCTGATAACCTCCAAATATTTAAGAGTTTGTGTCATTATAAATACTTTGTTGTTGTAATATTGGAATTTTGTGGTTATTAATAACCTCCAAATATTGGAGATTTTGTGTTATAGTGAATATTTTGAATTTGTTGTTTTTGTTGATAAATTTGTGACGTTACAATGACGGCCTCCTCGGCTAAAGCCAAAATACGTTCTGAGTTACGGTGGTTAGCTTCTGCGGTTGCATTGTTGGATCGACCGGATAGGACGGAGGCCTTGTTGAACAGATACGTAGATCTGCCCATACGTTTGGCGGTTGTTGATGAACAGTATGCCTTATTTTTGGAAAAGACTGTTGAGGCCGATGTGGAAATGCGACAAGAAGTCGGTTTGGATGTGGACCAGTGTTATGATTTTGCGGACAGAATTACCCAGGTGGCTCGACCTTTGCAAGTGGCAAGAGAGAATGAACCGAGCCCGTCCCCGGTCACATCTAAGAGTATGCCCCCTCTATTTGCTAGATTGGCCCCCTTAGATTTAAGGCGTTTTGCTGGTCGTCTAGAGGACTGGGAGGGCTTTATTAATATTTTTGATAGTCTCGTACATGCCCGGGATGATTTGACCCAGGGCCAGAAGTTAGCTTACTTGTTATCCGTGTTGGAAGGGGAGGCCCTTGAATCGGTTCAACATTTGGCCCCCTCGGATGAAAACTACCCTATTGCTAGGGATTTGATTGCCCGTCGGTACCAGAACGTACGACGTCTGGCGGACAACCATGTTGCCGCCATTTTGAACCTACCCCGCGTTGCCAGCGTGATGCACTTGAGAGTGGCTTTGTTGAATCCGCTGTTGGTTGCCTACAACGCATTAAAAAACTTAAAACTCCCAGTGGAGCAGTGGTCGTTTTTGTTACTGCACATTGTCCTGGGAAAGTTGCCGGACTCTGTTAAGGTCCGTTTTGAGCAGCAGTATGGTGGGGATAGTGCGACTTATCTGCCACCCTTCTCGGACCTCTTGACGTTCCTGGAAGGAGAGAGTAGACTGGCAGATAATTCCTCTCTGGCCGGTCCTATGGGACCCGAACGACCTGTGCCACAGAGTAGGTCCCCCACCGGACCCCCCCGTAGGGGGCGTATGGCCCCTCGCGCGCCCGGCCGCTATGCCGCCGTCCAGGAGACCGCCCGCTGCTTGTACTGTCAGGAACCGGGTCACAGCACGACCCGTTGTGATAAGTTCCTCGACCAGCGCGTCCAAGGCCGTCGAGCGATCGCGCGACAACGGACATGGTGCTACTCGTGCTTGGGCCTGCACATGCAGCGCGAATGTACCCAAGCGCACCCATGCCGCTTTTGTAAGGGCAACCACCATCCCCTCCTCTGCATGAACAGCCCAGAGGGCGGCGGAGCGCCGCAGCGCGTCGCTGCAGGATCACCTCGTATGGGTGGGGGTCTCGGACCCCCCGCGGTGTTTGCATCCCGCAGCAGTTCTAGTGGCCACCAGAGTGGCCCCAGACGCTCTCCGCCACGTTTGGAGCCTCAAACGGGCGGGGGTCCCAGGGACCCCCCCATGGGAAACCGATCCCCAGGGATGGGGATGAGTTATGCGAGCGTTGCCGGAGGTCGTAGAGGCCCCCCGCGACGTTTTGAGCCTCGCACGGGCGGGGGTCCCACGGACCCCCCCATGGAAAATCGGTCCCCAACTAGGGGGTTCGATTTTGCGAGCGTTGCGGGAGGTCGTAGAAGCCCCCCGCAACGTGTTGAGCCTCGCACAGCCGGGGGTCCCCGGGACCCCCTTCTGAAAATCGGTCACCGTGCCCCCGCGACTATGGGGCGACGTACACGGTGGATGCTAGGCACCGATTCTCGCCGCCGCTCGCCGAATACCCGCGTTTGGAGCGGCGCCCGCCCCGTCTTCAAGGGGCCGGGAGATATAACCCGCCTGATACCGGGCGAATTGGACCTAGGCAGTATGTGGGAGAATGGGACCCACTGGATCGCTATGAGCGACCCCCTTACCATGGGGGGACGTCTGGGGACCCCACATACTAGCAATCAACGTGTTTACGGTCGATTGTAGCCACCCCTCCAGAGACCGTTTTGTTGCCCACGGCCTCTGTGCTTGTCAGGGGATTGAATGACCTTGTGGAAGTTCGCGCCTTGTTGGATTCCGGTGCTCAGGGGTGTGTTGTGTCATCTTGGTTAGTTAGGCGGTTGGGCCTCAAGGTGCACCCCCACACGGAAGGCGTGAGAGGTGTTGGCGATGTGAAAGTCCCCGGGTTGTTAGGGCATGTTGACTTCACATTTACATCACGTAATAAGTCCACGCCAGGCATTAAGACCTCGGCGATTGTGTTGGACACAGTTGTTGGCCGTCAACCTTCAGTTGACTTGGGACCGAGTATGTTGTCTTTGGTGTCTGATTCCCCACTCGCCGATCCAAATTTCTTCCGCCCAGGCCCGATTGATGCTCTCCTTGGAGCCGATGTCCTGGGGCGAGTTTTGTTGACGGGGAAGCGAGTTTTGCAGCCAGATGGCTTGGTAGCTCTGCAGACGACACTCGGTACAGTTGTGATGGGCCCTGCTCGCCGCGTTTTGGATTCCCTTGATGAGGATCGCGGTCTTGTTTTTAATGTGTCTCTCTCCGAAGTGGTGCAGAAGTTTTGGGAGGTTGAGGAACCTCCACCAGCCCCGCGGGTCGACCCAGTAGCGGATGAATGCGAGTTGTATTACCAGAATAACACTGGTCGCCTCCGCTCTGGTCGTTTGATCACCCGTCTCCCCTTTCGTGCCGGCCGACCTCCTCTGGGCGAATCCCGACCGCTAGCGGAACGTAGGCTAGTGGCGATGGAGCGTCGCATGAGCAAGGATCCGGTCTTCCGCCAGAAGTATGTTGAATTCATGCGGGAGTATGAGGAGTTAGGGCACATGTCCGTGAGCGATTTGGATTGGCGCTCCATTGAGCACTTCTTTTTGCCGCACCACGCCGTTTTGAAATCCGGAAAGATTCGGGTGGTCTTTGACGGTTCGGCTCCCACCTCTACTGGAGCGTCCTTGAACCAGTGTCTGCATGTAGGTCCCAAGCTGCACACGGAGATCTCAGACATTTTGACCAACTTCCGGCGGCACCAAATTGTATTTATGACTGACATCCGGATGATGTTCAGACAAACGGTCATCCATCCAGAGGATAGGAGGTACCAATTGATTTTGTGGAGAGAGAGTCCTAGGGACCCCTTGTTGATTTATGAATTGAATACGAATACGTACGGTTTGGCTTCGAGCCCGTTTGTTGCGATTCGTTCTTTGTTGGAGTTGGCCGAGAAGGAGCGCTTGAGATACCCTCGCGCCTCCGCCATTTTGGCCAGTGACGTCTATGTGGATGACATTTGCACGGGCGCCTCATCTGTCTCAGAGGCGATTGTCCTGAGAGACGAACTCACCGCCCTTTTGAAGTCGGGAGGTTACGAGTTGAGGAAATGGATATCCAACTCGCCTGATGTACTGGTAGGTTTGCCCGAAGAGCACCAGCAGGACCCCCACCTATTCGAAAATGTTGATAATCCCCATGGGGTGACCGTCCTTGGCGTACAGTACAAACCGGTCTCTGACACTTTCACTTATTGTGTGGATTTACGACCACCGAAAGTCTGGACCAAGCGTTTAGTATTGTCTACTGTCGCACGCACCTTTGACCCCAATGGGTGGATTTGCCCCGTGCTGTTTATGGCCAAGTGTTTCTTGCAACGGTTATGGGCTTCGGGTGTGTCGTGGGATGAACCCCTCTCGGACGAGTTACTCCGAGATTGGTCGAGCTTCGTTTCATCCCTCCCCGAGATTAATGAAGTGCATTTGCCGAGGCTATTCCTCCCTTCGGAAAATTGTAAAGTTACTCTTCACGGCTTTTCCGATGCCTCCGAACGTGGATTTGCTGCGGCCGTGTACCTCCGCACCGTTACTGTTGACGGAGTTGTTGCTGTGCATCTGGTGATAGCGAAAAGCAAAGTCGCTCCCCTTCGGACTCGTCATACGATCCCGAGGTTGGAATTGTGTGGAGCTGCCCTCCTAATGCGTTTGTTGAACCACGTATGGCTCACATTAGGTCGATCTATTAAGATACAAGAGGTTTATGCTTGGACGGACAGTCAGGTCGTCCTTTGTTGGTTGAAGGCTCCGGCGCACACCTTGGACGTGTTTGTGGCCAATCGAGTGTCGCAGATTTGTAATTCCGACATCGAGTTGATTTGGAGACACGTGCCGGGAACCATGAATCCCGCGGATTGTGCGTCTCGGGGTTGTGTAGCCCCAACCCTAATTAACCACACACACCCTCTGGTGGGGCCCACAGTGGTTGATGCGGCCTGAGTCGGAGTGGCCGCCCTCTCCAGCGTTGTCGAACGTAGCCGTTCCTGATATGCGGGCATGCGTCCTGGAGACTAACCCCGCCGGGGAAAAGGATTTGTTGTTGGATCGGTACAGCTCCTTACAGAAGCTGCTTGGTGTTACCGCTTGGATCAGACGTTTTGCGTACAATTGCAGAAACCCACGCGCGAGGCGTGATTCGTCGGTTCTCACTCCGGACGAGCGTAGGGACGCGCTCTTGTTTTGGGTCCGGAGAGTACAAGCTGATAGTTTTGAGTCCGAGATTGAAATTTTGCGTTTAGGCCGTCGCAAGTTGAAGGGCGCGGTATCGCGATTAAATCCCTTCCTGGACGAGAGTGGGCTTTTGCGAGTCGGCGGAAGACTTCGAAATGCGAACCTGCCGTATGGAGCTCGTCACCCCCTTTTGTTACCTAAAGCCGGACATTTGACTCAACTGATAATAACAGATCGCCATGTGAATGCACAACATGCTGGCTGTAATGCTTTGTTGGCCATTTTGCAGCGTGAATTTTGGATTTTGTCTGCTCGTCGAGCCATTCGCACTGTGGTTTTCCGTTGCCTGCCTTGTTATCGATTGAAGGCCGCGACCATGCAGCCCCAGATGGGTGATTTGCCTGCTGATCGCGTCACGGAATGTAGAGCTTTTGCCGGAGTCGCCACCGACTTCGCCGGTCCCTTTACTGTAAAGGCTTCGAGACTGCGTAATGCTAAAACCTATAAGGCGTACTTGTGCGTGTTTGTGTGTTTGTCCACCAAGGCTGTCCATTTGGAAATTGTCTCGGAATTGTCTACCGAAGCCTTTGTCGCCGCCTTGAGCAGATTTGTTTCCCGTAGAGGACTGCCGACATTGATACGTTCCGATTGTGGTACTAATTATAAGGGAACGTGTAATTATCTTAAGGAAGTAGTTAAGTTTTTTGTTGATAATAAAATAGACATTGGAACCACCCTCTCCCGGCGTGGGATAATCTGGAAGTTTAGCCCTCCAGCTTGTCCGACCTGGGGAGGAATTTTTGAAGCTTGTGTAAAGGCTGCCAAGACACACTTGCGTCGCGTGATTGGAGAAACTATTCTCACGTTTGAGGAACTTGATACGGTATTTTGTAAAATTGAGGCCGTCCTCAACTCGCGACCCTTGTGCCCGTTGTCTTCGGACCCGAATGACCTGGAAGCGTTGACCCCAGGTCATTTCTTGATCGGACAGCCCCTTTTGGCTTTGCCTGAATATCCGATTCAGGATGTAGGATCCCACCGTTTGTCGCGATACCAACTTTTGAAACAGATGTCCCAAAACTTCTGGGCACGTTGGTCGATGGAGTATTTGCATATCCTACAACAGCGCGTGAAGTGGACAGATAAAACCACCCCACCCCAGACTGGCGACCTCGTGTTGATTAAGGATGCTAACCTGCCGCCCCTATGTTGGCGAAGGGGGCGCATTGTTAAACTCTACCCCGGAACTGACGGAGTTCCTCGTTTTGCTGAGGTTTTGGTTCGAGATTCGGTTTTGAAGAGAGCAGTTAGTGGGCTCTCCCGATTACCCGTAGATTGACGTACCGTTCTTAACGGTCCAGGGCGGGGGGATGTTCGGAAAAGATCGACATTTCTGAACGCATCCCTAATGTCACGTCAAATTGACATTGCTGTCACTTGAAGTTGACAGTGCTTAGCTTGATTGGAATTCTTGTGAAAGAAAATGTCGGATAAATTTTGCTGAATTGTTAAAAACCGCTCGCGTTGAATATGCCTGGCATATCGAGCCTGAATTGAATCTTAAATTATCGATTTGATCCCGTTTTGTACGACCAAGATTTTGACGCCATCTTGACGAGTGGCCGGTCGCGAATAACCTTACACCACGCGTTGTTGTCGGGACAATATATCTTAATAAGCAAGCCCCGCGTGTGTTATTGTGTTTTGGGACCCTGTGTGGTGTTAGTTTTGTGAGTAAGGTGACGAATTGGTAAGGTCTGCAGAAGAAGAAGGATTTACCAGGGGGCGCGCCCTCTGTCTCCGCTGCCCAGGAGACTTTCGACACCACAGACCGTATGTAAAATCACCTTACTTCACATTAAGTCGCTGTGTATCGCAGTTCAATTGTTCAGTTACATCCCGGCTGAAACCAAGTTTTGTCCGGAGTCTATATTAGTGATACAAACGCTTCCACTGCGCTATGCCGATTCCGCGGGTCTAGGCAGGGGTGTACTGAACATTGCTTGTGGTAGCAGAGCGTAGTTGAAGCGTTTGTATCACTAATATAGACTCCGGACAAAACTTGGTTTCAGCCGGGATGTAACTGAACAATTGAACTGCGATACACAGCGACTTAATGTGAAGTAAGGTGATTTTACATACGGTCTGTGGCGTCGAAAGTCTCCTGGGCAGCGGAGACAGAGGGCGCGCCCCCTGGTAAATCCTTCTTCTTCTGCAGACCTTACCAATTCGTCACCTTACTCACAAAACTAACACCACACAGGGTCCCAAAACACAATAACACACGCGGGGCTTGCTTATTAAGATATATTGTCCCGACAACAACGCGTGGTGGAAGGTTATTCGCGACCGGCCACTCGTCAAGATGGCGTCAAAATCTTGGTCGTACAAAACGGGATCAAATCGATAATTTAAGATTCAATTCAGGCTCGATATGCCAGGCATATTCAACGCGAGCGGTTTTTAACAATTCAGCAAAATTTATCCGACATTTTCTTTCACAAGAATTCCAATCAAGCTAAGCACTGTCAACTTCAAGTGACAGCAATGTCAATTTGACGTGACATTAGGGATGCGTTCAGAAATATCGATCTTTTCCGAACAATGCCTATTCACTTGCGACTTTAAGGTTTGGGTTGTAGGTACTCGGGCAAACAGAAGCCGGCAGGGCATTCCAGGCATGATGAAGGAGTACTTAATTCTCTGAGCGTGAGTTTAAAGGAGAGGGCGGAACGAGGTTATGCAACTCAGATGCACTAAAGCATATCTGACAAGTGACTCAGGGGATGAAACTCATAGCTGAAGTCCCCCATCGACAGTATGGGAGTGCTATATTCGCCATGCCAGATATAGAGGTATGCACTGTGTATCAGACTAACACCAGTAACATCGAGATCCTTACTACCGAACTTAGTAACTGTACGGTCACTTCAGTCTACAAACCTCCCAATGCACCGTATTACTTTAGCTGTCCGCCGAACTTTAACGCTCATCCGGTTAGATTCGTCCTTGGTGATTTTAATAGCCATAGCGAGAACTGGGGATACAGAACCAGTGATGACAACGGAGTATGAAGGCTGAAGAATGGGTTGATGGACACATACCTACTATCTTTGATCCATGATCCAAAACTTCCGTCATCATTCTACAGCGGTCGCTGGAAAAGGGGTTAAAACCCTGGTCTAATCTTTGCCACATAGATCAGCAGTGCGTGAAGACAGTAAGTGGTGCAATACGGAGGACCCAATTATGTGCCGTAAGGCCTGCTAACGACCTGAAGGATAAAATAATAAAATAAAATAAAAAATATCTTTATTCAACTTGACTTAATAAATAAGCTCTTTTGAATCCTCAATATTTTCCTACATATGTTCAAGACTTTTTTAACTGATAAGAAGAACAGGCGCAATAAACTTATCAGCTTTAATAATTGGAAATTTAAAAGTTAAAATTTAAAATTTAAAAGTGGAACAAGCTAATCGAAGGCTTAGATATGACGCATAAAATCAAGAAGGCATGGTGTTTTATAAGGAAACTAAATAATGACCCTAAAATCGCTGATCGTCATTCCAATGTGACCACAAACCAGATCGCTCACCACTTACTCCAAAATGGGAAAGCTTCCACGAAAAGTCGCCAGAAGAAATTTACACGAGACCCTGGTAAAGAGGTTAACCACTTGGACGAGGCTTTTACAGAAACAGTGAGCTCTGGAGTTTGCCCTTGATAAGCTCAAAGAAGGTTAAGCCGCTGGCTTTGACAACATCAGGGTCTAGCAGCTGAAACGGTTTGGTTTCGTACTAGGGTAAAGTACACAATTATCAGCACTTTAAGAGTAAAGTCCTAACTTATACCCGTTTATGACATTTAAAAATACATTTTCACCCGTTATGACGAGTTTTCTAGTTTCAATATTTAATCAGTATGATTATTTATTTAGAAAACATAGTTTATCCTTGTCCAATTTTTTTTAGATAGGCAAGAGCAAAAAATTACAATCTCACCATTTATCAGCACCATCACCACCAATTATGAGCATAGAGTGAACCAATTATCAGCACTGTGATAGTGGTATTAAAATTATATGAAAAATGTTTTTTCATTAAATATGTTTTTATATAGGTTCTCTGTTAATAAACATAAAAAAAAATAATTTACATATAGTCTACTTATGGAACATTGCATAGCAATAAGAAAATTTAAATAAAAAAGAAAATTTCTTCTTCTTCTATTCTCTTTCTTCTTTTCTTTTTTCTTGTTCTTGATTTTCGTTTGTTAATTTTTTTCTTTTATTGGGTTTATTTACTTCCTTTGGTTTCATGGTAACTACTACCCTACTTATACAAAACTATCATTTCTTCCATGGCCGCTTCCAAATCACTGACGTTTCAGCCACCTACTTTTAATAAATGACATTTGTGGCAGAGAGTGTATATAAAACTTCTTCGAGATTATTTATTTTTATGAGTTTATTATCTTTGATATAATATGTTAGTCAGTTTAAAGTTAGCCCGCCATTTGTTTATACTTTGTGCAATGAAATTTTAATAATGAAATAAATATTCCTCCTTCGGAAGTTCTTGTACCTATGCAATATTTCATTAGAGTATCAAAAATTTTACTCCGACTATGCAAGTCTCCTTACAGAACTCCGCAAACTTATCTGACGCGGTGGTTAAATTTGAGAGTTGAAACTGTCAATACAGCTGACAGACCTTTCATTCTTTTTATTGCTACTGGCGCCTCAACCATCGGTTCAGATATTGTTGTGGGGATTTCGAATTTAGAATTTCAAAACCGCGAGAGCATTTCTTGCAAAAAGTTGTATGCATGCTGTATTTTGTACTAATAATGGAAAAGAGAATTAGTAATAAAAATGTTTTGAACCTGAAATTTACACAAAATGGTGCGGTTTATGTTCCTCACTCAAAGGTAAGAAGCTGGACTTCTCACAGTCTCATAAAATTGGTGTAATGGTGATATTAGATCAACTATGTACCTATATAAAATTCTTACGTCGGTTTTATTTCAAGAATTGCTTCTACAATATGTCTCTGTAAAAAACGTTTTCAACAAGCGAATTTCTTATTTCTTGATGCAATTTTTTACACCTACCTATCTTAAGTTACTCACATTTTCAATTTTGAGGAACCTAAAACGAACATAAATTTAATATACAGTAGTAGAAGTTAGAAACTTAGACTAATTATGTACCTACAACACAACAAAATATATGGGCTCTTAAGTATCATAGGCAATATTATCCGTCACTTTTATTTCAAACTATTGATGTTTGCTTTAGGTAATGAGTAAAATAACTTGTCCTAGGTTACATAAGTCTATGGTTATGCAATAAATGGCAAAGCACTCATCTATACCCAATCCTGAAGCGCTAGTTCAATATTTCCTAGCAAAATAAGCATCATTGAAAAAAATTAGGATCCTAGTGTGAGTTTGTTTTTTTCAATTTTGGCGCAATCGGAGCGATACAGTCTCCACGTCCAAACGCCGCCAATCCCAGGCGGAGACTGAAGAATTAGCTGAGAAACGGTGCACGATGCATTTTGGGATACTAGTTATTGACTATAAATAAATCAAAAAAAAAATTTAGTAACTTCCCTAGATATGACTAAGAACTACTTACACAAAAAAAAATAGCTTGATTACTCAAATAGTTATTGAGATAATTGAGTTAAAGACGGAAAAAAGGGGTCTTGAAAATAATTTTTTTAGTTCATTGTATTTATTTGATTTAAATAAAATTTAGTAACTTCCCTTCATAAAGAACAGATCTGTCACATATATTATTTTGGAAGACCTAGCAATGATACTTTGTCAGGAAATTTAATTTAAAAATATTGAAAATTCTGAGTTTGATCGCCGGAATGCCCTTAAGTACATAAGTAACCGATTCGATGTGCTATGTAACGTGTTGCATAACCAACAATATGCGAGTGAGCTAGCTACGCTACGTCACCAGGCGTTTCGATATCAAGTGGATGTAATCAGTTGTACACGCTCACTCATTTTATCTGCATTATATTGTTATGTATACATATCGTTATTACATATTTACTATAAGAGTTAGAAGTTCATTATATATGCTAAATAACATTGAAATGTTTCATAGGGCATAGCATAAATAAGTATCTGTGTCTGAATCGGATAATGACACTGCATTAACTTTCCCTTGCCTTGCAGAAGTGCAGTGCCTAATCTAGGTGGTCCGGTGTCGGCCGGTGCGTTTCGCCCTCCCGCTGCCAACAGCGCCATCCAAGGAAGTTAATATGCACGTTGCACTGCTCTACTATGAACTTTCTCCGTAGGCAGAAGAGATCTAGGTACCAAAATGCCAACATTATTATGAACTCATACGTGTCATTTTGGCTTTATGATCTCATTTGAATAGTACTTACTCTATTTTAAAATGCTCTACTAATTCATAAATTAGTGTTTGTGTGGTGATGGTGGATATTGAGTAAATTATATAGAGTTCGTGTCAGATAAGTCTGCGTACAGCTGGAGCGTTTTTGGCGCTAGTAACAGTACATTTCATCGTTCTAAGGATAAGGTAAAAATACTACCGCGCGCAGACTTACCTATCTGGCGCGCATTTTACCTACCTACGTGTGAAAAGTCAATGTGACTCAATATTTTTGAAAGGAAATATCTGAGCCTAACTCCAAAAATGTAATATTGAACTACCTACGTCATAGGCGCCACGCAAGAGGCATAGATAAAGTAGTGGCCGATGCCGATTACAGCTTATCTATAAATTCCGTTCATGAACCATTTCAATTTCCCGCTTATCTAAGTAGCTGGGTAAATTTGCCATTATAGAAATCAACAAAACACCGAAAAATATAAAAAAGAGCCAGTTGCCATTAGGCACGACAACGTGCAACACTGCTCAGGCGCAGACATATTCTAAAAGTAATCTTAATTTCAAATATAAAGTTGACGATAGTCCACAAATGCGTGAAGCACCAAAACAAATGTTCTGTAATAAGCGGCAAGCGCCATCAGTCCCGTAGGTGGTTTTGTTTGGTTCATTGACCAGTGCCACTCGGCGTGCTACACAAACAACTCCTTCGATAAATCCCGATTGTATGTCACGCTATGTCACTGACACCGGCTCGGCATGTATAGTACACCCCTCCCGGTTTCTTACCGATACACTTACTATTATCAAGTAAAATATACGCATCATTAAACTCTGCGTAAAGTATTCAGCTATGAAAATCAACACAAATATTATAGCGAATCGAACTCCGACAGGAATCTTTTCACGCCCTAAACCTAAACTAAGATTCAGACCAATATTGGTAAAATTAGGAGTTGATGTAGATTCAACCTTAGAGGAGGGCATTATTTTTGGCACGTCTTTTATGGCAAAATTAATCTTTAACATGGCGAAACAAGTGATTAATCCCTGAAATAAACCCACCCGGACTAGAAATTAAAACAAAATCCACGCGGATGATGTAGGTAGTTGCGTTTACAAAAATTACTGACTGTGTGAACTAATTTGCGTATATTTTTAACTAAGTATCTACTTTTGGTTTCTAAAGTCCTTTCACTCTCTAATAATAATTATTTCTCTTCTCACAATGAACTACTAAATAATGTTATACAAAAGAAGACGCAGGTAATTAAACTGTAAGATAGTAAAGTACCTACCTACAATGTGAAGAACACCATGAAATGCTGAGCCTTCGTAAGTGGGATCACGTTCTCGCAGCCTCTGATACTGATGTTATCATTGCTATCCCACATTTAACTGCTTTCACCGCAGTATGAATGAAGGAATGACATTAAATACCACACGATTTGGAATACGCTCTTCAATAAAAAAAAAACACGTCTACCTATGTAAATAATAAACTATAACAAGGTTACGATTTAAAAAACAAATTAATTAGTGACTCTTATTAAAATTAATGTTTTTTATTATGACAGTATCAGAATTTTAAGTACTTACACTAAATGGAATAGTGGGTCGAAAAAAGCAAACAATGGTATTTTATTCCCAACGTGCTGTATGGGTAGAAAGAGACACGGGAGATCAAACCACCACGTGGAGACTGAATGACTGGTCAGCCTGTGATTGTAGAGCAGTCTTTCCCAAAGTGGGCGATAACGCCCACTTGTGGGCGCTGCATGCCTAAAGGGGGGCGGTAAGAGACGCAGAAAAAAAATGGGGGCGATGTAGAGGCTACCCGTGCTGAGCACCTTCGTGTACTATACCTAACTGCGCTCAGGTCTCAAACTCAAGTTAACTCTTGCGGGTTATAATAAACGTCTCGTTTAGAAAGAATGTTTAATCTTCGCTGATAAATCTCAGAATAATTATTTCATTTGAAGTTATGGTTTTTAAGTAGGTAGGTAAAAAAATGGGGGCGCTAAAAAATAATTTATTTCAAAGTGGGCAGTAAACAAAATAAGTTTGGGAACCTCTGCTGTAGAGCGTCGGACAAGACTCTATGTAAAATATGCCACATCGTTGGGGACTGCCCACTTCCCAGGCAGCTTCGCAGAGCTTCACAAACTACCAACTGCACTGCAGCTAATTTAATTATTGTTCGTGATTCCCAGATAATTCCCCCTTGCTTCGTCTTTGATTTTTCATAGGTAGGTTTAGTTAGATGTTAAATGCTTTAAACTTGTAAAGTTGTCGTTGCGTATAAAGGTTAATCTAAAGTCGACTGTCGTAAACTAAATTTCGTCGTAATCGTCGTAAACAAATCTTGTTTTACTGTCAAAAATGACAATCCAATGCAGACAAAACAAAATTACTCATGCTACTATGCATGCAGGTTTCGCCTGGCGACTTGGCAGCGCGCGCGCTTGGCGTGATAGTATGAGACACCGAATGGTCGCATTATTTTATTGCGATGAGTAGGTATACCACAATAATCACAACAGGCGGTCAATGGTGAGCATCTGTCTGTATCATAAAGTTAATATACCTATCGGAATAGAGGAACAACCACGAGCTGCCAAACGAAACCAAAATTTGATTGCATTTGTGTGTGTAAAATTGTTTATGTATGCGTGTCAGAGATGTACGTCATGTCGCTTTTCAGATTAATATCGATATCGATAATATTAAATAGAAGTAATTAATAAATATATATTGGATACGATCACATTCATTGTTCCAATACCAAGGTAGCTTAAGCACTAGTATTGTGGAAATTGGAAATAACCACATACACCCAGACCCGAGGAAATATTGAAAAATTCGTTTTCAACATTTACCCGATCTGGGGGGCTACCGCGTAACTTTATGGATATGAACTTCATACGTTTTTGGGAACTTTAAGTCAATTTTATAAAGAAAATAGCCGCTATCAGTTCCTTGTTTTGTGACGTCGGGTATAACGATATCATATCATTTAAATTTCTTATTTTGATAGATTTTTGCGGCTTTGTTCTGTTGGACGTTGCTAGCTAGCTATCGTTATACCCGAGGTCACTAAACAGGGAACTGAAAGCGGCTATTTGTTTTATAAAATTGATTTAAAGTTCCAAAAAACGTATAAAGTTCATATCCATAAAGTTACGCGGTAGCCCTCCAGGGATCGAACCCGGGACCTCTAGAGATAGCGGCACCTTGAAACCGGCGCGTACACCACTCGGCCACGGAGGTCGTCTAATAATAATATATTAATGTATACCTGGTAATATTATTAATATAACTAAAATAGGATGGGAAGGGATTTTGCATGGCAAAACTACGATTCTGCGGTGAAGTACTTATGCATATTAATTTAAGAAAAACTCCGAAGAGATTTTAAATCATTTATTATACACTAGCGATCCGGCCATGCTTCGCACAATCCTTTGAACAATTTGTTGGTGCTTCCACAGTGATAGTACGTTTCACTTCTGGAAATATTTTTCATCAAAATGTCCAATTTAGTCAATGTGTTATTGGTACTGTACTGTACTGTACGGTCCTGGTATCCAAGGTAGTATGAAATCTGAAAGATACTTATATTACTAATGATAGTATAGGTAGGTACCTATTCTAACAGTCAAAAACTGATACCTATGGATCAGTTAAGTATCTTAAATGGGATTACATTCCCAGGTAATTCATATCTAAACGTAATATAGGTACTTTAATAACAGTACCTAATACATATTCGTTTACCGCGTGATAGACAGTGGACACGAAATATCGATAACTTGATGCAGCCCTAGTGTAAAACGAAAATTATTTCTTTACACAAAATATTCGTAAATTCTGCATTATGTGTAATCAATATTTGCTTGTTACTTTAATAAATGTTTATTGAAGAGTATTATCACACTTCGTGCTTTAAATTCGAAGCGCATTAGCAAAAATAAACCTTAGGAAGGGAGGTGTCGGTTTAGAATAATTTACCTGAGAAATGAACATTTTGCGGGATTATTTCATTGTGTTGTACAACAATCAATAACTGAGCAAGTCACCATGTTTCCATACCAATATTGGCTAAAAATATCTAAGATTGCACGTAAAATCCGAAAAATTTACAATACCTAAATTCGCAGCGTGCTGATAAGTGCTGACGAACTGTCAAACAGTAGCCAAAAACGGTTCTGTTACGTCGTATCACGCATCTCCTTTTATCTCACAGTGTTGTTGCTAGTGACATCCTGCTCGCTCAGCCCTTTGTTGCTCTATTCCGATAGGTATATTAACTTTATGGTCTGTATATAAAAAGAGGGAGCTATATTAAATTTATTCATTCTTAAAATTCGTATTCAAGATTTAGTTGTATAGACAAGCCACTTATGAAATACCTAGGAGTTTCAATCCGTCTACCCGTCTATCACGGATATAAAACTATAACAGATTATGGGACAAATAAAATTGCTTCCCACTCAGTAGGTATACTGTTTGCTAGATGCATTCGATGAAATGCAAATAATATGGCGAACGTAATGCGCCGCCAAGTGGCCTTTCGATACCGTTATCCAAACGACATGCAGTAAACTACCGCCATCATTTTGTTCAGTGTACTGTGTAGTCGACACTGCACTATTTCTAGTAAGACCTAAAAGCCCAAGGGACCCGATGATTTTAACATTTTTGAAACTTATTATAAAAGATTAAAAACATGCGGCGTATGCGCCGAGTGTTGATGTTTGATTGTCGACTAAGAAGTTTGAGTATTTAATTTGATATTAGTTTAAGCTTGATATTTTCCACTCGTTCCTGAGAAAAAAGTTCTAGACAGACGGACGGACGGACAGATCTATGAGGGCTCAACTATGTTCATGCAGCATATCGACATAGCCTATTAGACATAGTGACAGATTAATTCTGCCCGCGACTGGAGCGTTTTTGGCGCTAGTTACAGTACAGTTTTAGTTCTAAGGATATGGTAAATATTTGTTTTCGATTTTGACCGCGCGCAGGCTTATCTGGCACGCACTCTCATTACTACTAGCCCGCGGCTTCGCCTACTTGGACAACAGGACGTTATCCCGCGGGAATGTGATATTTTTCCGAGATAAAAAGTAGTTTACGTCACTCTCCAGCTCCCAAACTATCCCCATACCAAAAAACACGTCGATCCATTGCTCCGTTTTGACGTGAAAGACGGACAAAAATAAAAATAATAAAGAGACTGATATAAAAATACTTTAAGACTAGCGGTTCTGTACGGTTTTACCCACGTGGTACCTGGTCCCGTTGGAATATTGGTATAAAAAGTGGCCTATGTGTTATTCTGATGTATAAGCTATATTACTATAAAGTTTCATCTTAATCCATTCAGTACTTTTTGCGTGAAAGAGAAACAAACATACATCCATCCTCTCCTCACAAACATTCACATTTATAATAGTGGTTTTCCGCCCAATGACAATGTTTTCCCATGGGAATAAGATATTTTCATGAGGTAAAAAGAAACCTAAGTATATGCTATTCTAGACTATAATATATCACTGTCCATGAATAACATTTTATAAAATTATACAAGTAAGATTAGTAGGAAGTAGGATTAATGAAAATATAGTAGATTTTGCTCTATATTTTTCCAACAGTATTATATTATAGTATTTTTACCCAAGATATAGTAGAATACAGTAAAGTTGTTTTATCTCACGAGCGCAGGTGAGCCATACTTGTAGTTTAATGCATATGCACACGGGCTCCTCGGCCAAAACTGAGCACTCCCGAGCTTACGCAGGCAAAGACAGTGTGCATGTACATTTACACACACAAGCATGGCTCACCCGCATTCGTGAGATTAAACATATTATGTACTATATTATCTAGTAGGGTTGGCAACCCTTGCACCGGACGAGTCCCAGGGGTACTCCCCTGTAACAGAGGTAAAAATAGAGGTGGTTCTGACTTCTGACCCGCCTCAAATCCAAGAGAAAGGTATAAGGTAAAGGTATTACCTCTGGCACTTGAACACCTCAGGGAAGAAGTAAAACAGCTCTTTTCGAAGTGTTTGCAAACAAGACAATTTCCAAGGTCCTGGAAGAGGGGAAGACTGTCTCCTGAAGAAGGGTGATCAGCCTCCTGACTCAGGAGTCTCCTGAGTTCCCATCGGCTTACAGACCGATAGTCCTGCTGGACGAGCTCGGCAAAATGCTCGAGCGCATCATCACAGATCGAGTCGTCCAGCACTTGGTCACCGTGGGGCCAAACCTGTCTGAGTGACAATTTGGCTTCAGGAGACAGAGGTTAACAATTGACGCCATCATCGCCCTAAAGGAGCTGTCCCAGAGGGCAGTTGGTCGCGGGGAGAGAGTAGTAGCGGTCTCGCTTGACATCAAAAACGCATTTAACTCTCTCCCCTACTGCGTGATTCGCGACGCTCTGCGTCACCATAATATCCCCCCTATCTCGTTTAGATAACTGAGCACGATCTGAAGGATAGGGAGGTGATCTACCTCGCGGCGGACGGCCAGTTGATGGCCCGCGAGATGAAGTGCGGTGTTCCACAGAGGTCGGTGCTTGGGCCGCTCCTGTGGAATCTTGGGTATGACTGGGTGCTTCGCGGCGTGCTTCTCCCTCGGATGGATGTCATTTGCTATGCAGATGACACTCTCGTTATCGCCCGGGGTCGAGACTTCGAAGAAGCGAAGTGCCTAGCCAAAATCGGGGCGGAGGCGATTATCCGCCGTATAAGAACGTTGGGCCTAGAGGTGGCAGTGGCAAAGACACAAGCCATCCTCTTCCATGGCCCTAGACAGAGTCCTCCACCGGGGGCGTACATAATTATAGATGGAGTTAAAGTGCGTCTGCGCTCTAGCATGCGCTATCTAGGCCTCATTCTCGACGGTCGCTGGTCGTTTACCGACCATTTTGTCCAGTTTGCTCCTCGATTGGTTGCCGCAGCGGCAGCAATCGGCGCGCTGCTACCAAACGTGGGTGGGCCAAACGGGAGCTGTCGGCGACTTTATGCAGGGGTCATCCGTAGTATGGCCCTCTACGGAGCCCCTGTATGGGCGGATGCCTTTAACGAGGCCAATAAAGCCGCTTTAAGACGGCCCCAGAGGGTAGTGGCCTCCCGCATGGTGCGAGGTTATCGCACTGTGTCGTGGACGGCGGCTTGTGTTTTGACCGGTACGCCTCCCTGGGAATTGGAAGCCCAGGTGCTTGCGGAGCCGTACAGGCGTAAGAAAGAGCTAAGAGCGAGGGATGGCCGCCTTGCTCCGCAAGAGTTTGCCGGGATTATATATTTGCCGGGATATAGTGGCAGCGGCAACTGGCAGATCCAATCGCTGGTCACAAAATGGTGGAGGTAATCCGCCCAGTCCTCAAGGAGTGGAAAGGCCCAGGCCGAAAATATCACATTCCCGCGGGATAACGTCGTGTAGTTCACGCCCATCCCGCGGATTAATGGACACTTTCGGGGGGGTCCAGAGCAGACCCCTGGACCCCCCCCCCTGGGTACGTCCTTGTCTGACACAGGTACTTTCCGGACACGGGTGTTTCGGAAGGTACCTGTGTCATATACAGAGGGAGGAGTCCCAGGTGTGCCACCACTGTGGCGTACCGCAAGACACCGCGCGCCACACACTTGAGGAGTGTTCGGCGTGGGCGGTGCAGCGCCAGGAGTTGGACGCTGCGGCTGGACCTCTCGCTTCCCAATATCACAGTTGCGATGCTGCGAAGCGAGGGGGAATGGCAGGCCGTGGCAGAAGGAGGCCGCGGAGAGGGTTCGCGAGGCGGACGTCGCAGCGAGCCAACTCCGACGTGTGACAACCCCTAGTCGCAAGGGGGGGCGCAGTAAGGCCCTCTGTCCCCCATAGGGTGGAACCCTAACGCGTGCCCACAGACCCGGCGGAAAGGCGCAGATCTTCGAGAGGAGTTTAGTTGGTAGTGGTGCATCTACCTATTCGCCCCACCTGGCCTGCCCGCCAAGAGAGGGTAGCCGTGGGGAGCTAGGGAGCACGCTTCCTCCTTCTGCCCGGCCCCTCTTCGAGCTTTCGGGCTCGTTGGGGGGCAGGGGCAGGGGTTATAAACGCCCAGCCCTGACGCGGAGCCTATTAGACTTGGCGGGAGGGCTGGGTGCGGCGAGGAACAAGCCCTAGGTGTGACCGAGCCCAACATGCCATTTGGTAGCCTAAAGATTGCATTTTCCTCTTGAAACAAAAAAAAAGTGTTGGCAACCCTACTTTCCACCACCCAAACTATCCCCATACCAAGAATCAAGCCTACCCGTTGCTCTGTTTTGACGTGAAATACGGACAAACACACTTTCACATCCTATTAATTCCTACTTTTATAATATTATAAATGTGAAAGTTTAGATGTTTGTATGTTTGTTACTCAATCACACCAAAACGGCTGAACGGATTTGGCTGAAATTAGGTACACAGATACTTTGTGGCCTGGAGAGGAACATAGGCTACTATTTATCCCAGAAAAGCATCACATTCCCGCGGGATAACGTCGTGTAGTCCACGCGGGCGAAGCCGCGGGCGGAAAGCTAGTTTACACCACATAGTGCAGGACTAGGGAGTGCAATCTTGCAACAAAATCATCAATCTCGGTATTTGCAAGATTCAAGACGTCTAATCTCGCATGATCTCGGTATTTTGCAAGTTCTCACAGATCAAGTACTACTTAGTATTTTTAACTATTGCTAGTATTCTATAGCCCCCTGATTCACGAACCGTCGGAAACGTTCCCGACAGTGGAATACATGCCTTGTCTCTGTCACTCACTATAGAATAGACAAAGACAAAGCACAGAATTTGAATCCGTTTCTGATGATTTGTGAATCAGCGGGCAGATATGCTAAAGTAAGATGTTCAAAAATTTATAAATAAAATACTACATATCTTCGATCAACAATAACACCTAACCTATAGAAATATACTGATACATTTATATAAAAAACAAGCATAATTTTGCAAATAACGTTTAGGGAACCACAACATGTTTAAAGTGTCATCTGCCAACTGGCTTTGTGTGTTTTTTTGCAATATACCAAGCAGCAGAAAAGGCCCTTTCTGCCTCAACACTTGTTAGCAATACTGATAAAAGACATTAAATATTGGTAACAGCAAGTAGTGCCTTTTTGCCCCGCCTGATATCATGTGTAACAAGTTTATCAAATAATTAGCTAGTATTTGATAATTTGGGCATTATTGTGGGCGATCTTTCAAAATATTTTTAAATTTTTTTTCATCAAGAGAGGCTGCCATAAGACATGAAATTGGTTACTGTGAAATCTTGCAAATCGCACGAGATCGCGCACTATTTTGTGTGCAACATCAATCTTGCAAAATTGGTGCAACATCTCAGTATTTCGAGATTTCGGAATACCGAGATGGCACTCTCTATGCAGGACGCAACTTTTAACCACTTGGTATAATAATATAGCCTTTCGCTTCAGACCATCTTTCTTTGGATTTTCTTAGTGTTCTTTTAGTATTTGAGCCTTGCTCATTTTTTGTAGGTCTGTTTCATCATGTCAGCCGAACGACGCCCACTGCTGGGCATAGGCCTGTTTGCCAGGTAGGCCTGTTTGCCTGTTTGTAGGTCTGTTTGCCAGTTGGCAAAGGCCTCCTCCAACCTTTTCCATTCGTGTCTGTCCTCAGCCACTCTATTCCATGTCGCTCCTGCGACTTGTCGTATGTTGTCGTCCCACCTTCTTTGTGGTCGACTTCTCTTCCTTTTGCCCTCTCTGGGGTACCACCTTGTTATAATTTTGCTCCATTTTTCTTTTCCTCTTATCATATGGCCTGCCCATCGCCATTTAAGCCATTTAAGCTTAAACCACTTGGTATACAGAAGGTTAATTAAGTGATATCAAAGCTAATCTTTTAATTGAAGTGGTAATCCTGTATAACTGCACTAAGAGGTTACCTGTACTGGCTACAGTATGAATGAGATATGGTTGATTTGAACTCACCGCAACCTATCCACAACAGCTTGTCGTTTGGGTGGAAGTATCATCTCTTCCATGGGCTGAAGCATATTCGGTGGGTGCTGGGCGGGCGATGCGCCGGGCAGCAGGCCGCCCGGGCCACCACCTCCCACTAGATGCTCCACGGTGCTTAGCTGGTCACTTCACCTCAGGTCTTTCATTTTGTCCAAATCTAAACACAGCCCCACGTACTCAAGTACTGCACCGTACATGAGATAAGAACACAACTAAAAAACAATAACTCGTCCTGAACACCTTCACAACATTCATATTGTCACTCTTTCTTATGTTTACAACTGTTCAAGTCACTTGGTAGTTGATCTTTTTCCGATCATTTGCTTTCACTCGTTATTACAACACAACTTTTAATATCTTAAAGACAATAACACAGAACGTCTGACTGGATATGTACAAATAAAAACACGTCAATGTTTTTCAAAGTTTACGAACTCCAGACAAGTGTATACATCAAGCAACTATTGCTATGCATTGCACTGTTAATTTCCTTTAAATTTGTAAGTATACAAGCGTGATTGTATTACTTAAAAAACACTAATAGTTCAGTAAACTCCAAAGTAACATTTTGCTAATCAGACACAAAAATTCTCAAAATATTCTCAATCTCAAACAGTCTATATAATTTGTGCTCAAACATCAACTGACTGACGGACGCTCATTTGCTTTGCTTGGCACTTTTTTTTTTTTTTTTTTTTTTTTTTTTGTTATTTTGGCTCGCACGGTTTGTGCATTTGCCACAACAAGTATTAAAGGTAGGGAAACCAGTTTTTAATAAAAACAAATTTAAGGGAGCGGAATTTGGAAAAAAGGATAATAGGATCAGGGTTTGGTGGATAAAATGTACTAAATATATAAATAAAAGTAGACAATATAAATATACACAATATTAAAATATATTATTATAGTAGGAGTTAGGGAATCAATTTACACTTTGATATTGTTAATAATTAAAAAAGTAGATAACAAATTAAATATATCAAAATTAATAGAACTTAATAAAGTAGGTATAGATGTAGGAAGAGGGACACGGAGGACTATGAGGGAGTTTATGAAAGAGGAACAGTCACGGAGGGAACATGCAAAAAAAATATGATTTAAATCTTCCTCACAAGCACCACACGCACATAAATTGCTATTAATGATTCCAAGTCGTGCAAGATGAGAAGCTGTGCAGACATGACCCAAGCGCATTCTTATTAAACTAGAGGTTGCAAGCTTAGAGAGTTTTAATTTTGAGAACCAAACTTTGAGAGGTATTCTTTGTTGAATGCGTTTATAATATAGACCTTTATGGCAACTTGAAATATTCCAAAGGTTTTCCCAAGAATCATACAAATGATTTTTAGGAATGGAGAGAAGGTCGGGTACTACATTTTTATAAGGAAACTGGTCACCGGTCTCTACTGCGTCTTTTGCAAATGAGTCAGCTATTTCATTGCCGTGAATATTATGATGGCCAGGAATCCACACCAAAAGAACATCTAGATTTTTTGATTTACAATTCACTAGGAGTTGCCTTGACTCTGTTACATAGGGACTATTTGGACCTGACCAAGGGAATTTCTGCAGAGCTTGTAAAGCGCTCTTCGAGTCGGTGAAAATTATCGATTGACTGAGTTTTGCAAGAAGGATGTATTCAAGAGACTTTAAAATTCCAAAACATTCTCCGGAAAAAACTGATGTTTCGGGAGGTAATTTTATTTTTTGATGTAAGTTGTATTGTTGATGATAGACAGCTACTCCGATCTTGCCTGTAACTTGGTGTTTGGAAGCATCACAGTAAATGTAATGCCTATCTGCCCAATCCCTATCGACTACAAAGTTCAAGTTAGCGTTAGCATTAGGGTCATTCTTTAATGTTTCAAAATTATAGTGTACTAAAGGGGAAATGACTAGAGCTTCGTAACTGACAGAAAATATTGGAAGAAACTGAGAACGGTGAGTGGGAGCTTGAAGTGAAGTAAATTTACGGAAACTTATGATAGAGCACGGGGGAGACTTATGGGACCAATAAGGTGAGCATTCAATTTTTTCTGAAAGAGTTAAAAGTTTTTGATAAAGAGGATGATTAGAAAATTGAAGGGCTCTGAGAATGAATTTATCACATAGAAACTGTCTACGTAGTTTTAAAGGAGGGTCTAGTGATTCAATTTGTAGCGCATTAACAGGACTAGACCTCATGGCTCCTGTAACGATACGCAAAGCTTTTGATTGAATGCTGTCTAACTTAGACAGACCTACTACACTACATGGTTCTAAGAAATAAGTACCGTAATCTAGGATGCTTCTTATGATTGCATTATATAATAATTTTAAAGTTAATGGATGGGAGCCCCACCAAACACCAGAGAGACATCGCATTATATTTAGTAAACGTTCACATCTAGCTAAGACATAATAACAGTGTGATAAACCTGTCAGCTTAGCGTCTAGTAGAATACCTAAAAATTTTACTTCACTATTTTCTGGGATTTGTTGGTTATTATATAAAACTGTATATGGGGGGGGTAAACGCATTCTAGAGAATAAAACGGCGCTACTTTTGCTTACACTAAGACTCAATGAATTATTATCTAACCAGAACTTTAGATTTTTTAATGCGACATTCAAAGAGTGACTTAATTTTTCTACAGATCGTCCTGTCACGTACAGAACTAAATCATCTGCGTACTGTAAAATATTAGCTTTACCAGCGATATGTGATTCTAAGTCGGAAGAATATATGTTATAAAGAAGTGGGCTCAGCACCGAACCTTGGGGCAGCCCTTTCCATGTTAGTCTTGTTTTAACATTGGACATACCTACGTCAACTTGTAATTGTCTCCCCGACATAAGATTATGAATGAAATTGCAAAATATAGCAGGCACTTTTAGTTTATGTAGTTTAGTATTTAGAATATTTAGATCAACATTATCATACGCTGAGGAAATATCTAGGAAGACAGCAAGCATGGATTCATTATTTGAAAAAGCTAATCTAACATCTGTAATGAAAATCCCTAAACTGTCCATAGTACTTTTTCCTTTTCTAAATCCATATTGGCTCGGAGATAGTAAACTCTCACTTTCTACATACCATTCTAAACGATTTTTAACTAAATGTTCGGCTAGCTTAGAAAGGACTGAGGCAAGAGCTATGGGTCTGTAAGAGTTTGGATCTAACGGGGGTTTATTTGTTTTTAGAATAGGAATAACTTCGTATATTTTCCATGAGGCAGGGATAACACCAGAACTTATTGTCGAGTTGATTATATGCAAAAAGTAATTAAGACTTGAATCACTCAGATTTGCAAGGAAGGAGTAAGGTACACCATCATTACCTGGAGCAGAATCTTTAACATACGTTAATACACCCTTTAATTCTACAAGAGAAAAAGGAGAATTAAGGCTGGTTAAATTACCTGACGGTGATTGGAAAGGAAGGTGAGATGGAATTGACATTTGTGGAACAAAAGGAGGTGCTAACTTGTCTAAAAATTTATCTGCTACAGACTCATTAAGATAGTGTGGAACTGTTTCTTTAAATGCTGATCTGAATCTACGAATATTTTGCCAAATTACTGATGGAGAAGCGTCAGGGGACAGGGATGAGCAGAAATGTTTCCATCCATCCCATTTCTTTTTTTTAAATAATTTACGGGTTTGGTTTAAGATGGAGGTAAGATTATTAAAGTTTTCTGATGTGGTACATTGTTTATATTTTAATTCAGCCTCTTTCCGTTGCTTCACTGCTGCAGAACATTCATTATCCCACCATGGGGGAGATGGAATGCTATTATTGCATCTTTTCGTTGGAAAAGTTTCGGTTGCAGCGTCTAGCATGGCTAAAACAAAAGCGTCAGCACACACCGATGAATTACTTGTATGAACATCAGGGAGAATGGATAATTTCCGCTCAACTAGCTCACTAAACGTTTTCCATCTGTCAATGTCATTAATAATTTTGTATTTAAATCTTGGTGGGCGTCTGGATTGTGTTTTGATATTTGTTTTTGGCAGAGTTAATAATATGGGATAATGATCACTATCGAAAGTGGAGGGCAGTGTTCTCCAGGTCAATGTGGATGCTAGACTAGGAGTAGTTATTGAGAGATCCGGGGCACTGATTCCTTCATGAGGTTTAGTACGTCGAGTAGCAACACCAGTATTTAAGATGCAGAAGTTATTAGAGTCCAAAATATCCAATATTCTAGAACCGTAGTAACTAGAATTTGTGCTACCCCAAGCCTGATGCTGAGCATTGAAGTCTCCCAATATTAAAATTGGTTTTGGAAGTTGTGAAATAATGGATTCTATTTCGTTATAAATGGATGATGTTGGGTGGGGAATATAGACAGAAACAAAACATATTTCATTAATACATACAGCTATTATAGAAAGATCAGTGCTATGGTTTGCAATAGGAATGTGGTGAAAGGGAACTGTTTCATGGATTAACAGAGCAACACCTGCATAACCGTCAGTTCTATCTTCTCTTAGACATAAATATTGAGAAACTTTAAAGTTATAACCTGGCTTCAGCCAGGTTTCCTGAAGTGCAACAACAACAGGTTTATACAAATTTATAAGATATAGTAAATCACTTTTCTTTGTGTTAACACTGCGACAATTCCACTGAAGGATTGTTGACAGATGATCCATTATTGATATTGTTACTTATGAGTTGACTAATACTTTGTACAGCAGCGTTGGACGGTTCGGACATATTCTTAGTCAATGAATTAATTAAAATGATAATCAAGTCTCTGATTGACATATTTGTTAAGGAATTATTTCTTTCATTATTAATTGTGCCAATGGATGGTAACGGAATGTCATAATCTTTAGTTAAAGCAGCATGAGTGTGTTTGTCATAACCTTTGCTATTATGTTTTGGAAAGCTATTGGATTTAATATAAACTGTTTTTTTATATGAAGATGTGTTTTGTTTTTCACTATTACCTTTAGATGAGTCAAATGTCTGTCTTAAAGGAGATGAGGGAGGTGCAACAGATGTCAAAACTTCAGAGTAAGATTTAGTTACAGGAGGGTGTAACTTAAATGCTTCTGCATAGGAAATACAATTATTAGCCATGGACTCTTTGATGGATTTTTGTCGATTATATTCTGGGCATTTCCTATTAGTAGCAAAGTGAGCTCCAGAACATAAAAAGCATACAGCTTCATCTTCATCAATATTGCAGCTATCTCCTGTGTGGTTATCACCACATTTGAAACAGCGCGGAGTTGATCTGCATTGTGACTTTATGTGACCATAACGGCAGCAGTTGAAACATTGGATGGTTGGGAAAATGTAAAGATCAACTGGTAGGGAATTATAACATAAATAAATTCTCTTGGGTAAAACCTGGCCATCAAATGTGACAACCACAGTCTCAACAGGAATGTAGCTAATCTTACCATCTTTTAGACTTTTTCTATTAATACGTCTTACTTTTAGAATTTTTCCACATCCAAAAGGCACAGATAGGTTATTTAGTATGTCTTCTTCAGACCAATCTGTTGGCACTCCTCTAACAACACCCATCCGAGTAACAGATGAGGTTGGAATGAAGGCCTTGTAGTTAAACTGTTGTAAAGTATTACTTTGTAAGAATGAATTTGCATCTGTGTAGTTAATAAATGATATAACAACTCTATTCCTACCTATTTTTTTGAGACTTCCATTGACAATGTTTTTAACGGAATTCTTCTTTAAAAAATGACCGAAAGAAATCGGGTGAATTGACACATTGTCATTTGGTGTTGTCTGGACCTTTTGGATGTGGATATTGTAAGGCGCTGAGTCATTTGCTTCATACAATTTCCTACCTACCAATGGGCTAGGGTCAGCCTGCTTGACATCATCAGCATTAGGATTGGTGGATTGTGGTTGTGATACTGATTCAGGAGATTTAAAAGCTTTTGGTAACTGGTTCTTTGAATTTTGTTCACAATGGCAATCACTTTCACAAATTATGTCGGAAGACGACCTATGACGCCTCCGTTTTTTATTGCAGTGCCTGCATACTTTTCGCGATGTTATGCGTTTCCTTTTAGTGTGGCAAGGATTTCTTTTGGTCTCGGAAGCATCCGTATCCAAGAGAGAGCCCTCCGTATCCATCCCCGAGCAATCATGGGGCACCGTGACAACAAGAGAAACCTGGGGAGGTGTCCCTCCGCCAGGGTCGTCTGGGTCGTCGTCCATCACAAATAAATAGACTTAAAAACTTACCTAAGGACTGCAAATATGTACAAATTACACAATATATTAATAAGTAAACTTAATTATATACACTACAACCTAAATGATCCTATTATTTACACTAAACATCAATTTAAAATTAAAGACGCTAAAAAAACTCGACCGCCAACTTCAAGGTTTCCCGCGCTTCTTTTTTCTGCTTGGCACTTGCTTGGTTTGGTGGCTTCAGTGCTGCCAGACGTCAATCTTACATTCCCCTCAATGGGCGATTTTCCGAAAGCTCAGTCACTAGATGGCGCTGTCCCACCTATGCAGTTAGAAGGAACGGAACGTTATAAATTTTACTTTGACGCGACTTTTTTACGTAAAACGGAACGTCAGATAGATGTTATTTATTTACCTAAGTCTTTAAATTTACCTATTTCGTTTCTGTTCCTCACAGTAGTACTTATTTAATATATTATTAGTTTCCTTTGGGTTTTTAAAAAGTAATTAAATTAAATATGTTTCATACCAAAATATACCATAGACATGTACATACTTCTTCAACGCTATCTAGTGAAGCAATTGGAAGCTTTTTTTTTTTAAATGGCCTCTCAGAAAATCGCTCATTCTAGTCTATTATTCCCCCAAAACGCTGGTTTTGAAGAAAAAAATCCCCCAACGAGACCCACCACCATTGCACCATTATTTAGTGGGTAGCAAACTCTCATACTTACTATAATATTAATAGTATAAAACAAAATTCGATTATGAGAAAATATAACAAAATTTCTTTCCCCAAAAAATCCCGCTGAAAATAATTAGTGATTATGAAGTCAATGACATCCATCCAGCCAGCCCATTAATGTACTCATGATTTTACATGAAAATTATAAATTATATTGAATATTAATTTATCAATGTTTTTCTTTTTATCAAATGGGCGATTTTCTGAAAGCTCGGTCACTAGATGGCGCTGTCCCACCTATGCAGTTAGAAGGAACGGAACGTTACCGGCCCTGTACACGATGGCCCAACATGGTCGGCGACCATGACCAATACATCGTACATTGACACTTTTGAAAGAACGTTTTTAAACTTGTTCGTTCAAAAGTGTCAATGTACGATGTATTGGTCATGGTCGCCGACCATGATCGGCCAACTTGTACTGGGGGCTTTATAAATTTTACTTTGACTCGACTTTTGTTACGTAAAATGGAACGTCAGACAAATGTTCTTTTTTTACCATATTCTTTAAATTTACCTATTTCGTTTCTGTTCCTCACAGTGGTACCTATCAGTACTTATTTAGTTTAATTTAAGTTTCCTTTGGGTTTTTAAAAGTAAATAATTAAAGTATGATTCATACCAAAATATACCATAGACATGTATATACTTGGTTCAACGCCATCTAGTGAAGCTTTTGGAAGCTTTTTTTTTAAATGGCCTCTCAGAAAATCGCTCATTGTTTTTTTAGTTTTTTTAATGAGCGATTTTCTGAGAGGCCATTTAAAAAAAAAAGCTTCCAATTGCTTCACTAGATGGCGTTGAATAAGTATGTACATGTCTATGGTATATTTTGGTATGAAACATATTTAAATTAATTTCCTTTGAACAACCCAAAGGAAACTAATAATATATTAAATAAGTACTACTGTGAGGAACAGAAACGAAATAGGTAAATTTTAATATTTAGGTAAATAAATAACATCTGTCAGACGTTCCGTTTTACGTAAAAAAGTCGCGTCAAAGTAAAATTTATAACGTTCCGTTCCTTCTAACTGCATAGGTGGGACAGCGCCATCTAGTGACTGAGCTTTCAGAAAATCGCCCGTTGTTTTAATTACTTCTGGGTAAGCTCGCCCCATCTTAGGCTTCTTCTCAACCCTAAGGTTCAGAATGAAGCCAAGAGCAAGCCCATACTATATATAAAAAAAAAAAAAAAACTGAGTTTTTAGAGAAAAGAAAAAATGAATTTTACCTCTTGGATTTGAATCATATTTGGGGAAAGGACTCTGGAAAGGAATCATGAGTACAGGTGGCCTACCACAAGCTCTTATAGCAGTTATTTTTAAGTTGAGAAAGTGAGACGCCGCTATACGGCGTGTAGAGCGGCGTCTCACTCTCTCAACTTAAAAATAACTGCTATAAGAGCTTGTGGTAGGCCACCAGTGCCACAAACTTTTCTGTTCCGGTGACAGCCGTGACAGAGGAGCCACATGCAGTACGAAATTAGCTGTCAAAATGGACTGTCATATGAAAACTGTTTTAGTTCCAATGATAATCACCGGAACAGAAAAGGTTGCCGCACTATAATATGTTCTTATTTTAAAAGGATGCTAACGACTTCAGTCACCTGTATTTCCCCCCCAAATTAAGGAGAAAATCCTCCTATCTGGCATCACTGGGTGGTTTGACATTCACAGATTATAGCAAAAGCTAAAGCCCCCAGTACACGATGGCCGATCATGGTCGGCGACCATGACCGATACATCGTACATTGACACTTTTGAAAGAACCTTTTTAACCTTGTTCGTTTATAAGTGTCAATGTACGATGTATTGGTGGGTCGCCGACCATGGTCGGCCAACCGGTACTGGGGGCTTTAAAAACTTGGCGTGTGTCAGATCGGGCTACCGCGTAACTTTATGGGTATGAACTTCACACGTGTTTTGGAACTTTAAGTCAATTTTATAAAAAAAATAGTTGCTATCAGTTCCTTGTTTTGTGACGTCGGGTATAATGTAACGTTCAACAGAACAAAGCAGCAAAAATCTATCAGAAAAAGGAATTCAAATGACAGTTAAAGCCCATACCCATATCCAGATTTCTTAGCCGGTAGCCCCCCAGGGGGGCTAAGACTTAAAGTTCCCAAAAACTTATGAAGTTCATACCCAGAAAGTTACGCGGTAGCCCCCCAGCCCCTCCCGGCAAAAAAACTGGATATGGACATGGACTTCATATCGACGGTTAACAGGCAATATCTCGTACGCCACATTGATTGAACTTTACAGTAGAGGATAAAATGTGTTTAATTTTTTTTTCGTGTGAATATTACTTGTGTTGATAACTTGGTCTTACTTTATTAGTAACTAAATATTATATTACCATTAAAATAACTTGATATAAATGCTTTACTTGCAAAACGTGGCTTACGAGATATTACTTCAAATTAAGTTCAAATTATAAACAAGACTTGTTTAAACATTGTGGATTATGAGTAATTATATATTAAAACTGTAAAAAATAAATCACTGTCGTCACAAGTCGAGTATAGTGCGCCAATCTTTTCTGTTCCGGTGATTATCTTTGAAACTATAACAGTTTTCATACGACAGTCTATTTTGACAGCTAATTTCGTATTGCAAGTGGCTCTTCTGTCACGACTGTCACAGGAACAGAAAAGCTTGTGGCACTGTACAGTATACAGTGCCACAAGTGCCGCTATACGCTCTACACGCCGTATAGCGGCGTCTCACTCTCTCAACTTAAAAATAACTGCTATAAGAGCTTGTGGTAGGCCACCTGATCACGCGTCAAAACGTATTTTTTTTTGACATTGACAATCAGTGGCTTTGGCTTAGGAGAAATTACGTGTACATGTTCAGCTCGGTTCCACTCGCCATTTCTTTACCAAAACCACCTGAAAGGAATGTGACGAGGATGTGATTTCTTATTTCAGTAATCATTTTTAATGTACCGGCTTCCCGGCAGAATTATTGACAAAAATTGGTGGGCCAGAGGAAAACATGCTGTTGACGTTACTTTTGAGACAAATAGTCCAATTCCAAGAGCATCTCAGAATGAATTTCCGTTTAAACAAAGGTACTTTGTGAATGAAATGTATCTCTCAAAGGTGTCACAAATGTTTTGTGACAGCTACAGATGCATTAAATACTTTTTTTATGCGTTTGGAATACAGAAATAAGCTTAAAGTTTATTTAAAAGCATGCTTTTATATGTCCAGCTCGGGTCCAAAGAAGAAATTACTATGGCAAGTTATTTAAATTTTTACTTTTTTGCATTCACAATGCAATTTGCATTCAAATGCTTCAAGTGTCAAATGAAGCCCATGTCCATCCATATCCATATGGCTGAAAAATATGGATAGGGGTATGGGCTTCAACTGCCATTTCGATTCCTTATTTTGATAGATTTTTGCTGCTTTGTTATGTTGAACGTTGCTAGCTAGGTGCTAGCTAGTTATCGTTATACCAGCCGTCACAATACAAGAAACTGATAGCTGCTATTTTCTTTATAAAATTGACTTAGTTCCCGTATGAAGTTCATATCCATAAAGTAACGCGGTAGCCCCCAAAACTGTCAGAGGACGCTGATCGTTGTGATCGCTCGAAAAAATAAGCCGTAATCCTACGTGGTAAATTTAGTTCCAGGGGGCTTACCACAAGCTCATAAAGCAGTTATTTTTAAGCCTTAAAAAAACTGCCCTGCTTATCGGTACCATGAACCATAACAATAGCAGCGCTGTTAGTCCTAGACGTTCACCGGTCAAACAGCGTTGCTAAACGTACCATGAGCTCACTTTAGCACGCCAGCAGGCCTGCCAAACTGTCATAATTAGCAGTTTTTAAAAAGTTGGTCTCAAGCAGCTATAAAAAGCCTGCTAAGGGTGGTTTTTCCACTTATCTCAAATATTTGATCAAAGAAATTGGACGAGGACGATTAAAGATCTTTGATAAGTGGAATATCACTGATAATTTTGTTCGTTATTAAATGAATGATCAAGCAATTCTGTGGTTTTTGGAGGACGAAAGCTTTCCGCAATAGAAAGAAAAAAGCATGGCGTAAACTAATACGAGAACAAAGCCATCCATTGGAAGTTTACGACAAAATGGATTTTATTCGGAGGTTTTGGTTTTGGTTTCGGGCCCTTAAACCCCCCTAGTACATGTTGGCCGATCATGGTCGGCGACCATGACCAATACATCGTACATTGAGACTTTTGACGGAACCTTTTTAAACTTATTCGTTAAAAAGTGTCAATGTACGATGTATTGGTCATGGTCGCCGACCATGGTCGGCCAACCTGTACTGGGGGCTTTAGACCTCTGATGCCCCCTGATAATCTGATTTGAATACTGTGCTTTGTCTTTGCCTATTCTATAGTGAGTGACAGAAAGTGCATACATTCCGTTGTCGGGAGCGTTTCCAACGGTTTGTGAATCCGGGGGCTGATACTGCAGCGGTAACGAAATCTAGAGATTAATCCATTCAGGCAAGAGTGAGTGAGTTCTACCCATTCAAAAATTAAAACAAGAGTCTTACAAGATTCGTATTTTCTCGAACTTTGTAACATTTAAATTATTTATTTTAGGTATTGTCTGCTTTGTCCTTTTTTGCCACCGGCTTCTCTGAAAATCCTGTGGCTGTGGGGGACATTGGGGGCATTCCATGGCACAACAAACCGTGTCAAGTAGGTTACTGCTGCATTATTGTGAAGCGTTCCGAGCGCTATTTTCTTTAATACAAACTTCTCCACTCTACTTCTCAAGTATAGTTAGCAAGGGATGAATGTATTCGGTGCATGTTTTCGCATCCCTTTTAACTAAGCTTGAGAAGAGATCTCCACTTGAGTATCGTTCTAGAATACGGGTCAAAGTAACTGTTTTAACTTTGTTTATTGAAATTAGTCACTTTTCTAACTTGAAACCAAAGCTTGAAATACATTTGTAAAAAAAAAAAATTGTTGCGAGTAACGTTCGGAAACTAGTGCTAGAAGTGACGCTTGTTTATAAAACTCTGTCAAGAATAATATTTAAAACCATTTTTTACACTGCCGTTCAATTTAATTTCCATAAAAACTTCTTGTTTTAGGTTTTCCTTTGCATTGTTATTGTATTTTATTTAAAAAATGTTACTTTAATACGAAACGGTATTTACCGGTAAAAATCATATTTAGTTTTCGAACGCAAACAACATTTTGCAACAACAACAACTCGACAGGCCAGAGACAATCATTCAATAGCAACAGCAGTGCAGCAGGCCTGCTAAAAGACTGCTAATTTTGCCTTATGGTACGATTAGCAAGAAGTTTATTTTAAACCTTGCAATAAAACTGCCCTGCATTTGTTCTGTTTGCTAAGAGCTTGTGGTAAGCCCCCAGTAATGAGAGATTTTCTACCAGCAAATAAAAAATAAAAGTTTATTTTTTAGCTCGATAGATGGCGCTGACCTGACATGAATCCACTCGCCTCTATTGTATATTACCCAAAGATATTATAATATAACAAGATTGTGCACTATGAAAATAAAAGCAATGTCAATTCGATTCTATGCAGTTACAATAAGGTTTATTTTCGTATGACATTTCGATAAACGGAAAAACGAGCCGAGCGAGAGGCTCCTAAATAGGATTGCATCCCTGTCTACTGGGCTGCCACCATTAAATATTTTTGGTTGTAGTAGAACTTAATTCAAATTCATATTTCCTGTTCTCGAGAATTTTCAAAATATTAATTAATTGAAAGGAATGTTCAGCTGATAATAATAAAGTCCATATCATTTGTATTATTTAAAACCTTGAAAAACTACTTTTTTAATGTAAGAGTCGGTGTTATGGTAGTTTTAATTATAATAAATATGCAACACTTTGCGTCTGGACAATTTTAATAAAAATAAAAACATCATCAATATGGCGACGGCAAATTAATTTATGTGTGTAAAGTTAGTGTGTGGATCTTAATTATCATTTTAAAATTACGTTTAAATCAATAAAAATGGTTCTCACTTGATGTGTGAAAGGATGCAAAAGCGAATCATTTAAACGGAGCGGTGTATCTTTTCATAGGTAGGTAAGTATTTAGCCAAACTTTTATTCTTGCGTATAGTAGGGTGTCCATTTCGTTTTTAGTCTATAGACTGGAATTTACTTTCTTACTTAACCCATACATTAATTTTCATTGTTTCAGATTTCCTTAAGATGAAGAAATTAAAAAAGGTTGGCTTAACCTCATATCTGAAAAATTTAAACAATACTCAGCGGAAGAAGAAAAAGAAGAAGAACTTTATCAGAAAATAGGCATGAAACAAAACTTATTAAATTTATTATAACATCTGTATCTTAATTTAAGGTTAAAAAAGTAGGTACGCAAAAAACGAATCTTTAAAATTAATTGGACACAAAGCCTCCATGCGTCAAAAGATCCGCAAGAAAATTTTGTTTAGCAATGTATAGTCTAACTAATAAACAGATTTTTATTACTGTACGTGGACTTTTTATTTCTATCCATTTTAGCAAAATACGCCTATCAGAAATACAGACATACATTTCATATAAGTACATACAGGTCAAACTGACAACCTCCTTTTTTGAAGTCGGTTCAAAAGTAAGTATGCTTATAAAGCATATGTGTATGTGTCGATTGTCACATTATTGCCTCATAAGTGGTGCAAATGCTTTGCCTCGCGGAGTCCTCATCTTAACTAATATTATAAATAGAAAGTGAGTTCGGATGTTTAAATGTATGTTTCTTTTAGCTACAAGAGCTCCCTAGGAAGCGTGATGTTCGAATCCTACGTGAGCCAAGTCTGGTTAACTATAAATTGTCCTTGAAGAAACCAAATCGTGTAGTCACTCACGTCTCTCTCATTAGAGAGGGACGCACACCATAATAGGCCTATCTCGCTCGGCTCGGCTGTAACCACAGCCATCTCTATCGTCTTCTACAAGCCATGCGCATAAAGTTGGCAACGTCTTTTTAAGTGAACCGATTTGACACCGTTTGCACCATTTGACAGGTAAACAGCGAGTAAACTCGACTAATGAATCCTATGGAGATGGCATATCTTCTATACATCTATACAAATAAATAAAATGTAACATATGTTTGTAACATTAAATAACCGCTTTTTACTACGTGCATATGACTAAATACACGATACATATACCAAAATGACATGTTTTTCAATTTTTGTCTGTCTGTCTGTTTGTTCCGGCTAATCTCTGAAATGGCTGGACCGATTTTGACGAACCGATTAATACGACAATTAGAAGTAGTTTAAAATTGAATTCTAAGATTTTCTTGTAAGAATCACAATGTATTGTGACTTAGTTACAGGTGACGCCAATAAAAGTGTGGTAAAAAGCAGTACAACTGAACTACAATTGAAACACTATTGAGACACGATTGTGACTTAACGTTAGCAGACTTGGCCCCCTGTTTTATTGTTCAGACGTCCGCGTCGAATTTATTTTTGATATTTTTATAACATAGCTTAGCGACAGACATCTAGTGACAGAAAAATATAGTGAAACTTGTATTCATAATGCTGCGGCTACATTAGCGGCCGATAATTCGTGCGAGTTGCCGCGCTAAAATTATCGTTGTAAGTTCACGGATTTAATATCTTTTTATCTAACACATAATATTTAAAAATCACCTTTATTTAGAAAAAAGGCAGTAAATATTATGATATTAGTGTGTCACTTAGTGTATTTGGGAATATATTCGACTAAAATATGAACCATAAAAATGGTAATTGTACTTACAATCCTATTTACCTGCGAAATTAGTTTATTTGGTTTATTGTCGTAAGTAACATTACAATTCAACACAGAACACTACCCCATTATTGATTTATATAGTTATAACAGCCAAATCGACCCGATCGCGATAAAAATCACAAAATAATCGAGTGGACGCTTTTCATCTACGTGATAAAAGACGCTAAATGAATCAAATCGGGTTCTGCTGTCATTTTTTTCCAACTCTTTCTCGCACATAGGTTATGATGTATGGATTTGTTTCTCACTCGCACCATTGTCCGTCTATTACCCCTAGTATAAATAAGTTTATGGTGTAGTATGCCTCACTTTTTCGTAAGTATGCCACCTCCATAGGATTTAGTACTCAGAGGAGTAAACCGGTTCACAGCTTGTTGCCGTTCCGTATCATAGCATGGCTTGTAGAAGACGATAGAGACGGCTGTGCTGTAACTCATGAGTGCGCAATCTTGTTATATTATAATATCTTTGATATTACCACACAGAGATGGGCCTATTTCTCGAAAGATACAAGTTGACAAGTTCACAAGCTTCGAAATGTAACATGGACTTGTAAATTCTGTTTCACGAAGTAAATAACAAGTGTTTTTTACGGTAACAAAAAAGAGTGTCATTGGAATACCTAATGACATATAAATGCATTGGCTGATAAATATTTTTCATCTCTCATATTCGAAAAGTGATGTATATTTAAGGCCTAATCAAACGAAGGACTTTTGTCCCCGTGGGACAAAAAGTCCCTGTACGTCCAAAATATTTCCTCCGGCCGGGTACTTGTCGCGGATTCAACGCATATAGTGTGCGGTCATTTGTTGCCCGAAGACGTACTTCACTATCGGGCGCTCAATGCTCAATGCAGACTAAAGTTCGTTGTGTGCGTTGTTACGCCTATTTACGTTTGTTCTATTTTTTTCGGGGACTACCGCGAACTTTTGTCCAGCCTATTTACGCACCAAGTTAAGTGGCATGTACATTATCGAACGTGACTGACAGAACGTAAGTAGAGTTCGTGCATGGAAGTATAGTGCGTGTCAGATAACTCTGCTAACTAACTAACTAATAAAAGATTAGTTTGCCAAATTATGTTTTTATGTATTTGGGCCCGAGTTCACCAACAGCCGGTTACGTTATCAGTGGGTGAACCATGCGTCGGTTCACCCATACGAACACCAATCACGTGCGTTAATCAACCAAATAAACAACGGTTAACGTAACCGACTGTTGGTGAACTCAAGATTAAAAGTATGCATTATAAGGCCCATTGTTAACCAACAGGTAACCGACGGTTAGCGTTGGTGATGATTGGTGAACCCAGGCCATAAAAATATTGGCTATTTTCTGCCCAAATAGCTTTATGGCCAAGAAGATGTCGGTGATTCATAACTTTCTGGCATATCTCATAATCTGGAAACACTGGTACCTAGTTTCGTTCAGAAAGTAAGTTTTTTTTACTGCGGTATAAAACACTGTGACTTTGGGTAAGGGTGGTATTCCATTTATCAAATATACGTATGAAAAATATTGGACAAAGATATTTGATTGTGTACTTCTACCTACTTTACCTGCTATGGAGTGACTCCATAATATACTTACCTAACTTGCTTGACCACAATAATTTTGATTAGAATATTACTTTTGTTCTAAAAAAAACAATATCAAGTTGTCAACTTGACATTTGTAGCTGCCGAACTGTCAATGTCAAGAATTTGTTTGAAAGGTATTAGTTAGGTACCTACCTATTTATTTTGCAAATTTGCATTTGAGAATACTACACTTTAAAATTTGTGTTGAGAATTTTGAGAAGAACCAAAGAAAAAACCGAAAGAACTATTTTCTCGTAGATTCGGAAAATTCCTCATATCTAAAATTCTATTACATTTTGATTTTCTAAAAAAATATATTTTAAAATGCTTGTTTCACGCGTTTCAGTACGCCAATTTGTTTTGAATGTGAATAGGTTATATTGCAGCTCTTCCAGAACTGTTAAACTTTTATCTTCGGCCTGTGTCAATAGGAGTAAACAATATGGTAAGTATGCTACTAATTAACTAAAATAAACCCTATAAATAAAACACTTTCACGGATTTTTTCACGCAATTTATTTAACAACTTGGTTAAATTTTAGTTGTTTTTTGAGATTTTTTGGTTTACCCGACGTTTCGGCATCTTTCCAGGGGCCGTGGTCACGGAAAACATGTGAAAAAATCCGTAAAAGTGTTTTATTTATATGGACAGTTCGCGCAGAAATTTAAGATGTGTTTTAAATAAACCCCTTTAAAATGTTTACACATTCAAGTTTATAAGTTATTTTGACGACAGATTGCTCAGTTTCAAAACACAGTAAGTTCTACAGTACTGCCGCAGAACAATCAGAAACTTTGAAAGGAAATCCTGAGAAAAAAGAGTTTCAGGCTGAAACTCGAATGTTATTGGACATTGTGGCAAGATCATTGTATTCAGATAAAGAAGTAAGTACAGTTTTGGTCATACATACTATTTGTTTGGGAAAAACTGTAATAGCTTAGAAGAATTACATATACAAAGTAAGACTGCATACCCATTTTGAAGATGGCTCTATATGCCGAGTTTTCAATGTACACTACGGAGTTTCAAGTGTATGTATGCATGTTGCCGAATGCAAGCAAGTAATTGTCATGAAAGTGTGAATCGGTTTAGTGCTTCACTTTTGATAGAGTGCTTGTATGAAGACTATCTTTCTATATGTAATTATTCTAAGTGTAGGCAATAGATGTAGAAAATGAAGTCCGAATCTATACGGACGGCTCCAAGATGGGGACTGGAACTGGAGTATTCTCACAAGATCTGAATATCAAAATATCACTAGCGCTGGGCCAACACAGTTCGATATTTCAATGCGAATGTGTTGCAATAATAAACGCCGCTACCACGGCCCTGTCCAGAGGTATGAAGGATCTAAACATCCGCATACTGACTGACAGCATGGCCGTCCTAACAGCACTGGAGGCCAACACAATCAACTCCAGTATCGTCTACGAATGCCACAAAGTTTTGGATCGTTTAGCATCCAACAACTGAGTAATCCTACAATGGATTAAAGGGCATAGTGGATCACACGGGAATGACGCCGCCGATGAGCTGGCTAGAATGGGATCCTCCACAATAGTGGCAGGACCTACACCCATTCTGCCACTCCCATTCAGCCAACTGCGCTCATGGGTAAGGCAACAAACTCGTGCTGCACATAATACTCGTTGGGTAGCTCTAACAAGCTATAGACAGTCTAAGATGGCGATGACTGCAGTCTCGCCGCGTTTGACCTGCTGGCTGCTCAGCCTTAATCGTGCAGACCTCCGGATAGTTGTTGGTACACTTACAGGTCATCTAACCTTAAACCGACAACTATTTATTATGAATGCGACGGACAGTCCTCTATGTAGAGGTTGCCTGAACGCAGAGGAAACAGCCGCCCACGTGATCCTGGAGTGCGTGGGTTTGGCCGCACTACGAACAGAAATCCTCACAGAGGTGAGGTCGCTCCTAGAAGCCTGTGAACGCCCCAGGAGGCTTCTGCGCTTCTGGAAGGAGCTAGGATGGCTCGACTAGCCATGTTCACGCATAACGGACCAATTATGAGTCTAAATGCGGAAAAGTGTCAATACCAATACCAATACCAATAGATGTAGAAAACGCTAATTAGATTTCCTTAAGATTTTTTGTAGGGCTAGTGGTTTTTTTGTATAACACAATTTTTCTGTACTATCTGTACATAATTGCATTGTAATTGCATAAAGGAGATTGCCCATTTTCTAAGAGCACAACATCTCACTGTAAATATAATATCGTCCAAAAACCCACTCTGGTTAAACGCCCATAAGTATAGGGCACACAGTGCGTTGAGGCGGGCGGCAGGGCTGGCCGCGGCGGGTGCGGCGAGATTTCGCCGCGTTGATTGGTGACTTTGGTGACGCGACCGCATATCCACCACCAACACCTGGGACTGCGAAATATCTTCAGTCCCAGGCTTAGACTAATAATATAGCCTTTCGCTTCAGACCATCTTTCTTTGGATTTTCTTAGTGGTTTAGTATTTGAGCCTTGCTCATTTTTTGTAGGTCTGTTTGCCAGTTGGCAAAGGCCTCCTCCAACCTTTTCCATTCGTGTCTGTCCTCAGCCACTCTATTCCATGTCGCTCCTGCGACTTGTCGTATGTCGTCGTCCCACCTTCTTTGTGGTCGACCTCTCTTCCTTTTGCCCTCTTTGGGGTACCACCTTGTTATAATTTTGCTCCATTTTTCTTTTCCTCTTATCATATGGAAGACAATACAATACGGGAAGAAGTGGATTTGTGGGAGACAGCCGATATACCTAGTATACTTCCTGCTGAGGTTGAGAAAGCTATTGACACCCAAGCTAAAGACAAAGCACCAGGACCAGACGGCATCAACAATGCAATCCTGAAAAGAACAAAGACTTCCTTGATACATATCCTAACAGACTTATTCAACGATATTATTAAGACCGAGACTATCCCAAAACAATGGACAGAATCCAACATTATCCTGTTATACAAAAAAGGAGACCAGTATGACATTGGCAATTACCGCCCCATCAGCCTTATGTCGAACATTTATAAGATATTCGCAAAAATTATTCTCAAACGATTAGAAGAAAAACTAGACGAACATCAGCCTATCGAGCAGGCAGGTTTTCGCAAAGACTACTCAGTGATAGACCACATTCATGTGGTGCGTCAAGTAATAGAAAAATATTCCGAATACCAGCTCACATATTACATTGCTTTCATTGACTACAGCAAGGCATTCGATTCATTGATTCATACAAAAATATGGGAAACATTAAGGGACCAAGGGATCGAGCACAAATACATCCGACTGATCAGAAATGTCTACAAACACAGTACAGCAAGAATCCAGCTAGAAAAGAAAGGGGAATTGTTTAAAGTGGAAAAAGGTGTAAGGCAAGGAGACCCTCTGTCACCAAAGCTGTTCTCGGCTGTGCTAGAATCAATATACAGAGCCCTAAACTGGGATAACTTTGGCATAAACGTGGATGGCTACCAACTCACACACTTAAGATTCGCCGATGACATAGTGCTGTTTGCCAAAACCGCAGAAGACTTAAACATAATGATAAACCAGCTGGCATTGGAAAGTGAGAAAGTAGGCCTGAAAATGAACCCTGAGAAAACAAGAGCACTGACTAATGGGGATAAAAACATCATTAAAGTGGGAAATACTGAAATTGAGTACACAGACGAATACATTTATCTGGGACAGTTAATAACGCAAAATGACTGCATAAACAATGAAGTTGAACGAAGAATAGCTAACAGTTGGAAAAGATACTGGGGTCTAAAGGAGGCAATGAAAGACAGAACACTTGAAATACATCTAAAAGGCAAATTATTTAATACTTGCATATTACCCGTTCTAATGTATGGCAGTCAAACATGGGCTTTAACACAAAAACACATAAAGAAACTAACAACATGCCAACATGCGATGGAAAGAAGTATGTTAAATGTCAAAAAATCAGACAGACTACAAAACAACTATATCAGAAGCAAGACCAAAGTCCAAGATGTTACATACAAAATCAAAAGGCTTAAATGGCGATGGGCAGGCCATATGATAAGAGGCTTAGACTAATAGTTTTGTAAATATTGTTGCGATCAAAAAAAATTAACTATTTTTATGGTTTTTGTTTTGTTAAGGCACAAAAGCCTATAAGGCGAGATTATTTTTGGGCATTCTCCTTTATTTAAAATCATATTTTTGGTGGTAATAAAACATGAATTGCCTACTTATGTACTACTTTTTATTTACAGGTATTCATAAGAGAACTAATATCAAATGCAAGTGATGCCTTAGAAAAGTTTAGGTACCTGTCTGTCAGTGGAGCCCCAGACACTACTAATTTAGTGGAGGCTGATCGGGCTTTAGAAATAAGGCTCATAACTGATAAGCAAAATAGAACCCTCATTTTCCAGGTAAAGTATTAAATATGATTTTTCGGCTTTTGATAAAATCAATATAGTTCTAGTAAATGTACTAATAAAATTGTCTCAAAAATTTCAGTATGATGCCCCCTATAATATCTAATAACTTTAATATTATCCATCAAAAACAAGACTAAGGGCCTAAACTGCGTCACGCGGACGCCCGCGGACGGAGACACGCGACGGGCATACGTCGCGTGTCTCCGTCCGTGGACACGCGCGCGGGCTCCGTGGACTAGTCTATATAATTTGTGTCCGTGGAACCGCATCACATAGCGCTATTGACTGAACAAGCCCGTGCGTGCTACCGTGCTACCGCTGGCGGGCCCCGTCGCGGGCGACCGAGCGACGTCGCGGGGAAACGGGCCACAAGGCGCGGGCGCGCCCGCCTCCCCGCGACGTTTGCCCGCGACGGGGCCCGCGACGAAACACTTTTGTATGGAACCGCGCGGGCGTCCGCGTGACGCAGTTTAGGCCCTCAGTCTAAAAGAATGAATTTTGTATGCATTACAAAGAATTCATATTTTGGAGATTAAAAAAAAAATAGGTACTTTTTATAATAATTTAATATCTTTAAGTGTGAAAAATTGAAAATGACTTAAGTATTTAGAAAAAATATATACTACTGTACAAATAACATTTAAGTATAACTAACTGAATTTTAATAATGGTAAGATCCGTGATCACACTGCCCTTACGCACCAACATGAATGGAGCTCACTGGAAATATGCAGGCAGGTGAAAATGGCACTACCGCGCCCGGACGCCCGTCTGTCCAGAGCTCTAATTAAACTAAGCAGATCACAGTTACCCCTGGTGACGTGTGCTACAGGACATGGAAATTGTAACAAACACCTTTTCAACTTAGGTATCACTGACAGCCTCCTATGTAGATGTTGCAATAGGGCCGAAGAAACAGCTGCTCACGTCCTGGTTGAATGCGACGGAGTGGCCCCCTACCAGACAAGGTATAGTCGGGGACAAATTCCGTGAACCACTTCTTACTTCTTTTCGTGTTCCTGGTTCGCCATTCATGCGGTCTCCGACGTGAGGGCGCTGGTTGCTTTGTTGGCAGAGCTGGGCTGGCTGGAGTAATCCAGCTGCACACCCTACACACGCAAAATAGGCGCAATAAGACGTCGAGTTGCGGTAAACGCCCGTACCGAATGAAGAAGAACTGAATTTTCAATTGGAGAAGGACTTTTGCGAAGCGAAACTTCGTTTACTGGGCGAAATAAAATAAAAAATCTGTATCTTGTGGCATATGAAACAAAAGTTCTTTTTATTAAGATCTTAAAAATATTTTTGCTACAGTTCTACAGTAAAGTGAACCATGAATATTTCACAACATTCGAGAGTGTTCTGAAACGTTTCACAGTGATCTGGGATGTTCCCGGACATTCCACAATATTCCAGATAATGCTCTCGAATGTTCTGGGGTGTTCTAGACATTTCTAGTAGGTAAAACTTCCAGCCATTATATCTTTATACGCACACCCTTCAGGTTAAAACGTAAACCTTCTACATGGACGGGAGATAGAGGGCTATAGTATTGGGCTGAAGAGATTTGAAACCAAAGTGATCGACACGCTAAGAAGAAGAGGGCTACCACACCATATAACTCTCTTGATGATATCGGGACTCATTTCTGAGCTTTGGCGGCACGCACATTGAACACTTTTTTTATCCTACTAATATTATAAATGTGAAAGTTTAGATGTTTGGATGTTTGGATGTTTGTTACTCAATCACGCCAAAATGGCTGAACGGATTTGGCTGAAATTTGGAACACAGATACTTTGTAGCCTGGAGAGGAACATAGGCTACTTTTTATCCCGGAAAAATATCATATTCCCGCGGGATAACGTCGTGAAGTCCACGCGGGCGAAGCCGCGGGCGGAAAACTAGTAATATATATTGATTTATCTGACATGACAACTTGGCATAAGTATTCACAATTTCTTGTAGCAAATTAAACCAACACCACAGATTACTAAATAGTTACTATGTAACAGATAGTTCACTCCGCTAAATCCTTTAAATAAATAGCAACTCTAGCTATAACGCAATAAAGTAGAATTCAGCTTGTACGGCACAAATTACGAACGGCCACTCGTTGAATCTCTTCCTATCGCATATATTCTAGCTCTTTTGCGGACCTAACTTCTATGGATTTACACCGCCGGCGTTGCCGCCGCGTTTTCGAGCCGACACGGGAAGTGAAATAGGCCTGCCAACACCTTAAACATATTCAGTTATTTCTATGAAAAAAGTACTTATAAAAAAATTAAAATTTATTATGTTAACTGCTTCCTTTAGACATTCTATAAAACTTAAATTGTTGATATTGTAATGTAATAATGATTTGCTGATAATTGCCATTGCAGGATACGGGTATTGGTATGACAAAAGAAGAGTTAACTTCCAATCTTGGCACAATAGCCCGTTCTGGATCAAAGTCATTTATTGAGGAAATAAAGAAGCAAGGTGCGGAACAAGCCAGCTCTATAATTGGTCAGTTTGGTGTCGGATTCTATTCTGCTTTCATGGTCGCCGAGAAAATAGAAGTGTATACTCGTAGCAGCCATGCTGGGTCCCCTGGCTATAAATGGTCATCAGATGGGTAAATAATATTCTGGCTTTTCTGGAGTTTTTAAGGCATCATAGTTTTAAAATTGGCCTTCTTTATCTTTATTATAGATCTGGTACATATGAAATACAAGAAGTCGAAGGAGTGCCAGTTGGAACAAAAATTGTGGTTTACTTAAAAACTGACTGCAGAGAATTTGCAGATGATGAGACTGTTAAAAGTAAGAATGGCCGTCATAAAATTATTATTTAAATTTCTTTCTATTTTTACTAGAAATTTAGGAACAATATTATCAATGTCTTCTTTTAAAACAGGTATTATAAAAAAATATAGTAACTTCATTGGGAGCCCTATTCTACTTAATAATGAACAGATCAATTCAATCAAGGTACGTGTTTATAAAATTATACTCACATAAGGCTGCATGAATCACTCTTAAGTTTTTACTCAACAATTAAATATATACTTAATTTCAGCCTCTTTGGTTAATGGAACCGAAAGAAGTGACTCATGAGCAACACACAGAGTTCTACAAGTTTATCAGCAATTCATATGACAAGCCGCGTTTCACCCTTCACTATAAAACAGATGCACCTCTTAGCATCAGATCTATCCTGTATGTCCCGGAAGGTAAACCAGGACTCTTTGAGTTGTCCCGTGATTCGGATGTTGGAGTGGCTCTATATTCAAGAAAAATATTGATAAAGAGCAAAGCTGAAAATATTCTGCCTAAATGGTTACGATTTGTCAAAGGTAATAAGATTCTAGGGACTAGTTGTACTTTGTACATCTATCGCTATCGCTTTCAGTTTAACATCCATCACTTGTTGTTGGAGGCAGTTGAAAAAAATATGTGTAGTACTGCAGCAATGGTTGTACTTGTACAAAATCTTTCAAATTGAAAGCAGTCGCGACAGATATTTGAGTTAGGCAATCAAGAGACTGGTTCATATTAAAATAACTTCTATTCTGACAAATTTTCATCTCTTTTTCCAGGTGTTGTTGATTCTGAAGACATTCCATTAAATCTTAGTAGAGAACTGTTACAAAACAGTGCGTTGATTACGTAAGTACCTATACTTATATCATGAATTTATAATTAAAAAAAATGTAAAACAAATATTTTTTCACGAATAGTATTTTTCTTTTTGACGACTTTAATGCCCGTCGTGTTCAGTTCACACGACCACGAATCGTGAAAATTAAGGATACGTCTTTTCTATAAGTACTTTAGTTAGAATTTCGTCTTTTGTGAATGAACTGTTAGTTTTTTTAAGTTAAAATATGAGTTGTTTAGTTGAAAGCGTAAAAGTTTCCAAATTAATTTTACGCAATTATCTCATAAAACCTAATTGTTTCAGCAAACTAAGAACAGTTTTAACAAACAGATTTCTTAAATTTATGATTGAAATGTCGACAAAAGATCCAGTGGGATTTGATGCCTTCTATAGAGACTATTCCATATTTATGAAAGAGGGCATAGTCACTAGTCAAAGTGCCATAGAGAAGGTAAGGATTGATGAAGAGGGAGTAGAATGGGTATTCCTATTTTTTTTCCCTCTAATTCCCATTTTTTACCAAGATTTTTTTTTTAAAAATTGGGTTTCAACAAACAGTTTATGATAAGTACATTTTTTATTTATATTGTTCTATATCATTTATTTATTTTTAGAAGACGACTTCGCTTTTACTACATAAATTGTATTTGTTTGCTTTTTTTTTTGGTAACATCAGAAATATACAGCAAAAGTGACTTGTCGTCTTCTAACAATAAATAAATGATATAGAACAAAAGAAATAAAACAATCTATCAAAGACGTCATTTGTTGTTGAAACCAATTTGTTTTAAAATTAAATTAAAATTTACCCGGTTTAAATGGGAATTAATGGTAATAATTAATACGTGATTGGGAGTCTCTAAGAGGGAGAGATACTTCAAGTCTTTAAAAACTTTTTTTAAGGCATGCCTATTATGCTTAGGGACCAAACAATTTCGCGTTTCTCGTGGAATAAAAACACCCAGAATGTTACAACGATTATAAAATTACATTAAATTGTAAACTATTTTTAACATTTTAGGAAGAAATCGCTAAACTTCTACGTTTCGAGTCATCAAAATTGGAAAACGGCACCAAAACGTCGCTTTCGGATTATAGCGCACGCCAGAAGAACGACCAGAAATGTATTTATTACTTAGCGGCTCCAAGGTATGCCATTATAGATACAAACAAATATATTATGTGACTTTTATGATATTTACAAATGTGGCACCTGTTGTAAACTTGCAAAGAGGGGACAGATGTTCTTCTCTGTTCACTAGATAGTAAGTACGAGATCCCACTGCTTTTCGGCAGTCGGCAGTTTTTGTGATATAACACATTTTCAAAACGCACAAAAATAACTTTGTCCTTCACACAAACACTATGAAAAACAAAGTTATTTTTTGCTGGCGAACAATGGTAGTGGTATTTTTAATAAGTACTTGCGGCCACATTTTGCTAAGCCACCCTATAGAATATAAATAAACGTAAACATTAGGTTATAAACAAAAATTCGATGAGCGCACTAATTTGCAGTGGGATCTTAGTCTATAACGTTGTAATATTATTAGAGTCACATAGTCACACTGTAAAACGAAAGTATAAAAGAGTTAATTTATTTATTTTAAATGCTATAAATTTCTTTTCAGTCGAGAACTTGCACAATCTTCGCCTTACTATGAGTCCTTGAAAAAACGAGAAGTTGAGGTTCTTTTCTGCTACGACATGTATGACGAGCTTGTGCTTTTGGAACTCAAAGAATTCGGCGGAAAACAGTTGGTTTCTATAGAGAACGACATGCAAAAAGATACCAGTGAGACATCAGAATATTTAATTGGTAAGTTACGAAATTATTGGGCTGTAAAATGTTACTATAGAGGCTGCTGTACGTAGACGGGTAAATTACTAACTATACTAATGTAGACATCATTGGTAGAGTAGAGTAGCAAGCACCGCGGGCAAGCGACTCTACCGCTCTACTCTACCGTTTACTCTACCCATGTACAGCAGACTTGAGATACTTTAGTTGAATCTCGTCTCGCTTATTTTAGTCATAACATAATGTGAATGGGACGAAATCACTTTGACAGTCAGAAAAGAGTCTATAAAATTTCTCGTGGCGGCGCATATTAAGCCATCGATCTCATGAAGTAGACATCCTATGTTTATTTTTCGCCATACAGAACGTTGTGTCGCGCGCGACTTAACCCTTTTACAGTTAATACTAATAGGGATGTAAAGGGGATCGGCAGATGGTAAGGCTCCTTTGTACTTGTTTTTTTTATTCTCCTAATCGTATGTTTCTTTTGAACAGGGGGTGAAAGTTTGCAGCAGTTACAGATAGATGAAGTTATCTCTTTCTTGAAATCAAACTTGGTTGGCAAAGTATTCGAGGTGCGCACGACGCAAAGACTGGACTCCCATCCTTGCGTAATTATCGTGCCCGAAATGGCCGCCGCCAGACATTTCATTCGTACTCAAGCACAGAATCTCAGTGAAGAAAACAGATTCGCGCTGTTGAGACCACAATTAGAAATTAATGCAAAGTAAGTTATAAGCTTTTCGTGTGTTAGGTATTTAAAATTCACCCCTCTTGTATCCTTGTAATGCATTATATTCTTTATTGTTCACTGTCGTGCCTGCCGTGCCGGTTGAGCTCATAACAATATGCCATGACGCATATTTTCTTCATTAATATATCATAAGCTCTATAGAGCATAATATAAAATAAATCGAAGATTATCATTTTCGGTTCGCAGGATAAGCTCTAAAGTACTGAGGGTTGTATGTACAACAAACTATCGCAAATGCTGCTTCCGTTTTTCTATATATATATATATTTTATAATTTCATTTGGTCATCAATTACTTTTTTCAGGCATCCTATTATCAAGAAACTTCATAAACTGGTTTCAACTGATAAGGAACTCGCAAACATGGTGGCCCAACAGCTATTTTCCAATGCGATGGTTACTGCTGGACTCATAATGGACCCAAGAAATTTAATAACACACATAAATGACCTCTTAGTTAAAGCTTTAGAAAAACATTAATTAATTTTTTTTTTTTTATTGGTTACAAAACATTTTGTTAATTTCTCTTATCTATACAAATAAATAAAATTGGAGTGTCTGTTTGTAATATTAAAATAACCGCTTTTTACTACATGCATATCTATACAAATAAATAAAATTGGAGTGTCTGTTTGTAATATTAAAATAAACGCTTTTTACTACCTGCATATGATTATATATACGGTACATATACCAAAATAACATTTTTTACAATTTTTGTCTGTCTGTCTGTCTGTCTGTTTGTTCCGGCTAATCTCTGAAACGGCTGGACCAATTTTGACGGGACTTTCACTGGCAGGTAGCTGATGTAATAAGGAATAACTTAGGCTACTTTATATCCCGGAAAAATATCACATTCCTGCGGGATAACGTCGTGTAGTCTACGCGGGCGGAAAGCTAGTGATTATATATACGGTAAATATACCAAAATAACATTTTTTTCAATTTTTGTCTGTCTGTTTGTTCCGGCTAATCTCACGGCTGGACCGATTTTGACGGGACTTTCACTGGCAGGTAGATGATATAATAAGGAGTAACTTAGGCTACTTTTTATCCCAATATTCCCACGGGAACGAGAACCACGCGGGAGAAACCGCGGGCGGCCGCTAGTATGTTAATAAAATATACGTTATGTACCTATATCTTGTTTCCTCTTTATTTAATTGAGAATGAGAAAATAAAGTACAACCTTTCTTTTTTACGTTTTATTATCACATTCAAGTTTCACTGCGGACGTCGGGTACGCGGTAGCCCCCGGGGGCTACCGCGTAACTTTATGGGTATGAACTTCATACGTTTTTGGGAACTTTAAGTCAATTTTATAAAGAAAATAGCCGCTATCAGTTCCTTGTTTTGTGACGTCGGGTATAACGATAACTAGCTAGTGTGTGTCAGATAACTCTGCACGTGCCTGGCGCGTTTTTGGCGCTAGTTACAGTGCATTTTTTTGTTCTAATGTTATAGAAAAGATTAGTATTCGATTTTTACCGCGCGCAGACTTATCTGACGAGCACTCTAGCTAGCAACGTTCAACAGAACAGCAGCAAAAATCTATCAAGATAAGGAATTCAAATGACAGTTGAAGCCCATACCCATATCCATATTTCTTGGTCGTCGGTAGCTCGGTCGTCATATCCATGTAGTCTGAAGTTCATATCCATAAAGTTACGCGGTGGCCCCCATGATCGGCCATCCTGGGGGGCTACCGGCTAAGAAATCTGGATATGGGTATGGGCTTCAACTGTCATTTGAATTCCTTATTCTGATAGATTTTTGCTGCTTTGTACTGGTGGCCTACCACAAGCTCTTATAGCAGTTATTTTTAAGTTGAGAGAGTGAGACGCCGCTCTACACGCCGTATAGCGGCGTCTCACTCTCTCAACTTAAAAATAACTGCTATAAGAGCTTGTGGTAGGCCACCTGTTGAACGTTGCTAGCTAGATAAAGCCCCCAGTACACGATGGCCGATCATGGTCGGCCATCATGTTGGGCCATCGTGTACAGGGCCGGTTTGCGTGTGATTGCTGACTGTGAGCAATGATCGCCGGCGATCCGTCCCGTGTCGGTTTTTCGTGCACGATTCAAAGGGAGTTTGTCGCAGGCCACAAAGAGCGTTCACACGTTGGCCGATCATTCAGTTCATCTGATCATTTCTGCGTTGACTGACGTGTAGGATATTTTAGATTTATTGTTTTTTTTCGCAATCAGGCCATTTTGTGGAGCATATTAAATTGTCAAAAATATCCTTGATGTTGTATATCTTTGATATAATATATTTTTTATTCAAATGATAGTAAAATACACTTAAATTCACAAGATGTATGAGTATTCTGTTTTGTTATCTAAAATTAAGTAAATAAAAATAAAATGAATAAAACGTTATTAATCCATTATTATTATTATACTGGGTTCAATCCCCGCCCAAGAAATATTGATATGATGTAAGTACCTATTTGTTTTTTCTGTGTCTGGGTGTTATGATAAATATGTATATTATTACTTTAATGCATAATTACATTTATCTAGACATATACAAGATCCAGACTCTATTAATATAGAATAATTCTCGTAATAAATTAAAAGCGCTGTAAATGTAAATTGCATAAGCCGTCATTGCATACACATCCATCCTCACGGCCAGTCCAACGCAGAATGAAACCGGCAATCGTGTGAACACTGTCACTAAATGATCGCCGGTCATGGTCGGCCAACCTGTACTGGGGCCATAACGTTATATTCGAAGTCACAAAACAAGGAACTCGTAGCAGCTATTTTCTTTAAAAAAATTACTTAAAGTTCCCAAAAACGTATGAAGTTCATACCCTTAAAGTTACGCGGTAGCCCCCCTGTACTGGGGACTTAACGCGAAAATATAGCCATGCTATGGATATGGGGTTTTTCATGTCTATTTTGGTGAATACAAAGGTAAATATAAACTATTCTATATATGATAGCTGTCATATTAACGATACTTTTTCGCATAGATGTATTATTCCTGTAGATGGATCACAAAAATAAGCTATAACTCACCCATCCTTTACCCCTTCTAACACTATCAAATTGTCATAAGATAGAAAGAGACATACATGTTAATCTGTTGCGTCGAGATTAGTGAATGTCTCCATTTTGACTATGCAATGCTAGATGATGATGATGCAATGATAGTGCTGTGGTTTTTTTTGTATAACAAGTTATCGATAAAAGATGTAAAAATAATTTGAATGCAATGCGATACATACCGCCGGTTGCACCAAAATTTTTTTACATTATACTTTTACAGGGTTTATGGTTTAAAAATGTAAGGGATTTGACAGTTTTGACAGCAAAATTCAGTTACTTTTTACGAATTCGTAAAATGAGTATTTTGGTGCAACCGGCTGGCTGATAAAATTACAATGTACTTATATGTATATATCGCAGGCGTATTGTATATTTCACCGTATTACATAGCAACTAGCTGTATTGGAAAACAGCACCGCATTGTAATGCGGCGGATTCAAGATACGCCGTATTCAATACGGCTGATCGAAAGTACGCCGCATTGAATAGAGCGCTTCGCGATTTTCAATGCGGCTAGACTTAATGTAATTGGGCGCTTCATAATCCGCTTTTCTGACAGTTTTTAGTACTAATCGTGTCCAAAGTGCTCACGGCCTTAGAATTTTGTTTATGCTATGCAACTTCAGCATAGGTCGAATATGGCAAAAAGTTCTTCCCTCCAGACAAAAGCGCACGCTCAGCTGATCGATCTAGTGTGGCAGAATATTTTTTTTATATTTCGAGTCGAAATATAAAAAATTTTCGACGCATGCTATGGTCCAAAGAGAAAGTTGTTCAGTTTCATGGTCTAAGCAAGCCCTTTAATTTTGAATCAGTGCCAAATATGAAGTAGGTAATATAATTATACTTGAGGAGATCGATGGGTCATTGGTACGCGCATTCTGCATCCGGTCGTTGATGTTAAGCAACATTCGTTGCGGTTGGACATCTGAATGGTGACCAAAACTTTATTATCTCGGTCTCCTCTGTGCTTCGGAAGGCACGTTAAGCCGTTGGTCTCGGTTGCATTAGCAGTCGTTGGCACCCTCACTCACCAATCCGCATTGGCTTCGCGTGGTGGGTTATGGCACTTATGGCCCGTTCTACCTGTGGTGTTTTCTTGCACAGGGAAGGCCCAGCAGTGAGGACATTAATATAATAATGATGATAATTATACAATTTATACTAGGAGGTATAGTCGTAAAACTGAACGAGATTTCTAATCAATTTATTAAATTAAATAATCTGCTGAATGATATCAAGTAAAAAAATACAGATTTCACGCAAATTTTTATACTTTTAATGTATTCAATTTTTTGTATAAATCCACAATTTGCTTTAATAAGTGCATTTTTTTGCGAAGGTCTCCAATCGTCGCCGTTTCTTACGTTTCTTATTCACGTTTCCTTCACATCGACGGCGGCGCGGCGGTGGGAAATCTGTTAAGAATTGAGAAAAATTAAGTTTAAATACAAAATTGTTAACACTAAATTTTTTTATCGATATTACATAATAAAATCGGACTACAACACTATCAGGTTGGTCAAATGTCAAAAAATCCCAATTGGCTTTAAATTATATATTTTTAGGCTAAAAACACCCGATTTTCTTCAACCAAGTCAATGTTAAACTGTATATACACGTACAGCGATTTAGTTTTTGCAAATTTGCTATAAAAATTTGTTCGCAAAAACACAAAACAATGAGTGTGACTTACCTCTGAAATGATATGTGTTCATTATTCTCTTTCAAAACACTCACTTTGCTTGAATAACCGGGAACAGTACAGGCTATTCTTAACAAACAACAGATTTACCGCACCACACCATCAAATCTTTCTATATTTTTGTACAAAAAAAGCTTTTCTTTCTGAAGCATTTGTTAACCAGCTGGTTAACAAACAAATATGACGTTTACTTTCAAGTGGCGCGCAGCTCATTAAGACGCACACGTTGGGCTATTGTTATCTCTTTTTAACACACGACATGTCGCCTTTTGAGAGACGAGAGTCGATTATAGAAGGAATTGTTCATTTTCTTATGCTCCATCTACAGGAATAATACATCTATGCTTTTTCGTCTTCCTTCCCCAATAGGAGATAGTCCTCCTTTCCTCTACACTCCATAATATAAACAATTATGGCCACTTCACAAGATATTCACACAATAATGCCCGGGCTTCACCTGCGACTAATGCCATTAATTAGCGCGCTATTTGATATAATACGCAGGTGTAGCCGGGTCGTAGCGCAGTGGTAGCGCACTAATTTCATACAATAAGCGCGCTAAGACGCGCATGGCGTTATTAACGCCGTTAGGCGTCACGCAGGTGAAGCCCCAGCATAAGGCAAATACGCGAAAACTAATACCGATGTGAAAGTAACAGTAATAAAGTAACAGAAGTAACAACACTATTGATCAAAGATGTAGTCTCAGAACAATAAGTAAAGCTATAGAAACCGTGCTATAATAACAACAAAATACATTAGTTCGTACTCTTTTATTTTATGCAGTAGTACATGTGTAAGAAAGAGATAGTATACAGTCTAATGTTTCTTAATTTACAAGGTTGTCACAAGTTTTTTTACGCCAGTGATGCAACGTCATCGACATTTATATCGATAAATTAAAAATAGATTTTACATACATTACATTTTTAAAATCTCTATGTATGTCAATGACACTAGTAAGTACGGTATGGTAATGTGTCGACGCACACGTACCTACCACAAACAACCACACCACATCGCAGCAACAAAATGTGGTGTCGATGCAGCTTTTAGCAGTTGCGTTGTGGCTGTGCGACAAAATGTCAATGTGATTGCTTTGTCGCCAGTAGTTGTGATGTGGATACGTCGTATGCGGTGTGGGCGGCTGCTAGTTCACAGCGTCGTCGCTGGTGGTGATCGGTATTACCACAGATAATATAATACTATACTAGTGTATTACTTACGCACGCGGTCGATAATGACGGCAAAATGTGGTACCTACGTGTAAATTGTACTAGGTATTCATTTCCAATACAAAATAAACCCCGCCCACATGTTGTGTGGTTGTGGTACGTGTGAGTAGACCCAATGAATAATTAAGTATAGCACCTGCAATATTATAAATGCAGTAAGTACTTACCACTTTCTTTTATAAAAATTTGCAGTCTTCAGTAGTCTATACTAATGTTATAATAAAGCTGAAGAGTTTGTTTGGTTGAACGTGCTAACCTCAGTAACTACTGCACTGACTTAGAAAATTCTTTCTACTATTAGAAAGTTACATCTTTCCCGAGTGACACAGGCTATCTTTTATCCCGGGGACGGGTACCACGCGGGTAAAACCGCGAGGATCCGCTAGTTGATAATATAATAATTAAGTAAAAAAATTGCACATAGTAATGCTGGTTCCTTTGCCTACTTTTATTGCAAACATTAGAGTGAATTAAGCTGAAAAGGAAATTAATCAATTAATTAAAATAAAGAAACCATTTTTTCTTTTAAACACATCTTTAATGTTCTCATTTGGCTCAAATGATTGTAGTCCAAAGTGTTACGCATAACGTGACTGTTCACTTTTGCTGTCCAGTTGATTTATGAAATACGGCGTATACAATCATTTATAATAGTTTCATCTTTGGGAAATCTGAGAGAAGTAAAAATTGTTAACATCGATAAAGAAAAATCACAGCACTATCATAACCTTAACAACTTTAACAGAAATGCAAGAAAATATAAAAAATAGACCAAAACTCACTTCTATTGATAATATTAATTTATTAAAATTTTCGGATAATACTGATGTTAAAATCTTAAAAATATTTGAATTTTGAAACAAAACTTACCGATGAAATGATTCAATCTCATCCGAATTTTCTTTCCGTGATATATTAGACTAACAGTCTAGAACAACACAAACCATCCTAGACACGGAATGCAAGCTCTCTAGAGAGCCTGTATGCACACTTTGCTGTTGTTTTATCACCGAATTCCTTGTAAATTAATAAATTTTCACTTTAGGTGCCAGCGAAGCTGTTCGACCATTGTAATACGTTCGTATTAAATTGGTCATACCTCAGAAGCTACGTTCTCAACAAAGACGTATTTTTATTTTGGTAGTATTATATTACAATCAATTAGAACCATTTGACATTTGTACTTTACGAGCTTGTGACAATGACAGAAACAATAGAAACTCACAAAGATTGTCTATTTCACTCTTACTCATGTATGCTGAATTACTTAAACTGAGTACGATAGCTGATACACAGTTTTTATTTTAGTACGGTTTCTATAGCTTTAGTTATTGTTCTGAGGATGTAGTATTAAACCTCTGAGTACTGAATCCTATGGAGATGGCATATTGATCTATATGAACTATCGGTTATACAAATATGAGCTAAATCGACATTGTACTCATAAACCTGTAGCCATCTCGTTCTATCTTACCTCCAATACTTCATGTAAAAAGAGACAGCAATATATTTATTCGACCTATGTTTTGGCAACATTGAAACGTGACGTCATCGTAATGCATGATTGAAGCCGGTCGCCATTTAGGTTTCTCGGTATGTGAGCTGTCAACGCGAGTTGTATTTGCAGTGTTTTGTGATAAAAGTCTTTTAATTTGAGACTTTCATGTGAATAAAAGGTATTAATAAGTGAGAGAAAGCAACAAGGAACATGTCTAATTGCAGTGTGGTAGTTTGTGGCATCAAAAAAAGTGAAAATCGTCCAAACATTACATTACAACGGTACGTACTATTTATTTTGCAAAAACACCAAAACAATACAATAAATGCCTTGTGTTTTGGTTTTCCTGTGAATAGTTTACTTAGAATTCATACCAAATGTAGCTTACTACTTATTTTGGTGAGTTTTGTTGGTGTATTTCAAGAAAATATAAATCTGTTTGTTTTGCGCTAGAGTTGCCCTTATAGCATTTTTCTTATCGAAATATCGATATTTTCAAATTTCAAGTGTAAATTGAGTGTATTAATTTTAAACTGTTTTTATTGTTTTAGGTTGCCTAAAAATAACAAAAAAAGAAAAATATGGCTGGAACAATGCGAAATGAAAATTTAAAGACTCGTACGAAAACTATTTTTATGTGCTCTTTTCATTTTGAAGAACAGTTTCAAACGTCAACGCCAGTTTAAGTTTTGAAAAAGACGTTAATTAGGCCACTGGCAAAATCGAAATTATAGTGCGACAGCGTTTTCGGTTCCGGTTGCCAAAAACTGGATACTTATATAAATAACGTGTTTTTTTAATGTCATTTTGCTGTAAAGTTGTTGTCGAACTTACATTCATTCTAGCACATTAAAAGTAAGTATATTTTTTTACCACTAGATGTCGCTTCGCTATATTCTAAATATATAAAAAATATGCTTGCTAGTAAAGATCTCGATTCAAACTGTTTATTATTTTATTACTTAATAATGCTTGTTTTTTTTGAGATATTTCTTTTTTTCTATGGTAGGTAGGTACCTAGTAGGCATTCTCATTTGTGATTTATATTGTAATGTGTGTTATGTAAAAAAAAACAATCCTTGTTGTATAAACATAATAGGTTTTTACAATATGGAGCTTTTTGTTTTATTTCATTACCTTTTTTTACTTAAACTGGTTCTCGCGACCTTTGATCTGGAATTCTATGGAGGTCTCGCATGTGTGACTCTTAAAACATAAAAAATTTGATCATAAAATTGCAGTTTCTAAGTAAAGGCGAGTAGAGCCGACAAGTGGGGCGCCCTCAATCAAACTTATTGCTCGCTAAGTATTATTGTATCTACACTACAATCGAAAAACTATAACCTCAGTAAAATATAGTAGGTTGGTCTTTTATCTACTACTACTGCAACATGAACTATATTTTACTAAGGTTAGTTTGTAAATAAACTACAGGACCTTATTTTTAATCTGTATCTGCGTTTGAATTTTTGATACATTATGTACTTAACAAGCAATAAATTTAATAATAACATGCGGATCCTCGCGGTTTTACCCGCATGGTACTCGTTCCCATGGGAATATCACGATGAAATATAGCTTATGTCACTCGGAAAGAATGTAGCTTTCTAATGGTCAAAGAAATTTCTAAATTAGTCCAGTAGTTTTGGAACGTATTAAATTCAAACAACAACCAATCAAATCTTTTCTGTTTACGATATTACTATAGATGAGGAAGCACTTGGCGGCTCTTCTCGCCTTGAAGCCCCCAGTACAGGATGGCTACTCATGTTCGTCGACCATGATTGGCCATCCTCTACTGAGGGGCTAAGCCCCCAGTATGTTGGCCGACCATGATGAGCCATCGTGTACAGGGCCGGTTTGCGTGTGATTGCCGTCTGCGAGCAACGCAAACCGGCCCTGTACACGATGGCCAACATGGTCGGCTAACTTGATCGGCCATCCTGTACTGGGGGCTTTACAGTTGTTGCGTCTCACGCGCGCGGTCGGGCCAATGATTGTGTGCGTACATGCATAAACACATACACATTGTGTCATTGTCGCAAATGTAGGTATAATTTAAGCACATTAAGTTTTACTTTTCAAAAAAACTAGGTAGGGGAAACCCGTACAAAACCGTATACCGGGGTAGAACCGTATTGTGTAGTTGTGTCTCGTATTATTTGTAATTAGCCGCGCATTTGCCGATCACGGCAAGTAGCCAATAGGATCAATCTGTCAACAGACACTTGTTACTGCAGGCACGAGCGTTTTCAATTAATCACACGAGTATTGTTTTTAGGTGCTTCGATGTAATTTTATAGTTTTCTAAAGTTTGAATTGTGAATATATTATGATAAATGGGTAAGTGGAATGTTATTATCGTGAAACTGTGTATATTTACTTAATTAACGACAATGTTTTAGTGTCGGATCTGTTTTATATGAAAAGTGAATATTGAATATGTTGTTTATGGTCAGTGGGGCAAAACCGTAAGGGGTAAAATAGTCCAGTATACGGTCAAATGGATGAAGGTTAGGTGCAATGCATTACCTGTAAAACATGGGCACACGAAGGCTGTACTGGCTGAAATGAAGATGACTTGGATAGTTTCGAATGCATTGGTTGCGTTGATAGCGTATGGGGCAATATCGTATATAATACGGTTTTGCCCAGCCCCCGGGGCAAAACCGTAATTCGACGAGGTTTAATTTGTGTAGATTATTTTTGTTATTACGGTGATTACAGTATTATTTTTTTGTTTATTTCTGTAGCTAATGAGAGTCTTTAATAAAGATTCGATTATGAATATGTTATTTTCATTTATTTAGATTCTATATAGGTTTGCTCTTAGCTATACAGCTTTGCCCCGGTCTCCCCTATATAATTATACACTATAATATCCGTTTTAAATTATCGAGGTGATTACGAAACTGCTTTTATAAAAAATAGGGTAATATAGGTAGGTAGTCACAAAAATACTTGATCTATAACTTCATCGATAAATATATCGATGTACAAATAGGGCAGCACTACGGAAAGGCGCCATTTTGGTTTCTCGGTATGTGTGCTTGTGTGTGTGTGTATGCTTCAATTTTTCGTAGGTATGCCATCTCCATAGGATTCAGTACTCAGAGTATTAAACATAGATGGATACTAAAAAGTTGAACAACGAAACGATATATCTTTCCTTTCCTCCTAAATGACAGTTTAGCGTGTGTTGAAAAGAGATAGCAATATAGGCAACGCTCCGTATTGAAACCTAGCGCGCCACCAGCCGAGTTTCTGTAGGCCAGAGTGGACTACATCAGTGTTCGTGGTTTTTTATTAATTATGGTTAATTTATGCAAGATTAGTGAGAAAAATCTTTCTGTGGGTATTGCCAAAACACCATGGCTTGTGCTGTAAGGAGCTGCAAAAGTTCCTACAGTAATTTAAAGGACAAACTCGGAATAATATCCTTTCATCGGTGAGTGAGCCTCCGTTTTTTCCAATTATTCAAATAACTAGGCCATTTTTGGTAAGCCTTTCTTTGCAAAAATACTGTAGAAAACTCTTATCTTTTGTTTTCATACACGTAACTATGCCTGATGATAAAACAAATAAATGAAAATCTTTTGTTAGATATCGATCGACATTTTGTTTGACATTTCATTTACTCGACATTGGTCTTGTAGTGTTGGTACTTTGCAGATAAGATATCGATAATCGAATCAATATTTTTTCGTTCTCAGTATTCAACCATAGTACTTTTATTTTATGTGTGTAAGTACCTACTTTTTCATTCGTATAGCAAATTTAATTTAAAAACAATATGTTTAATTTTCAGCTTTCCGTCAGACTCCGATTTAAAATTGAGGTGGTTGAAAATTTAGGAAGAGAAGACTGGCTTCCCCCAAACAATGCAAGAGTATGCAGTTTGCATTTTGAAAAAAAAAACGTGTGCTACAAACAATATGCACGGATTTATGCTGATACGGATTTTTAGAAATCAACCAGCAAACGTTCAGCAGGTAATTTTTGTATTCTGAATTTGTTATCTATAAAATTTCATTCTGTACCTAAGCTATTCATTTTAGAAGTGTACCTAAGTATATGATGTAGGTACATAGGTATGTATAGATAATGTATGATTATTTTATAAACAAGGTGTTACAAAAATACCCGTATTTTGTTTTAAGAAATAATAAATAAATAAATAACTTCTTACAATCACACCAATTATCTAAGCCCATGTTAATTTCATTAAGAAACTGTATTATGGAAAACTTGATAACGGATAAATATATACTTAAATACTTTTTGTTTGTAAATACATACTTAATATACATAGTAAACACCCAAACCAAGACAAATAGACATGTTCATGCACACAAATATTTGTCTTGTTCGGGAATCGAACCCGAGACCTCTGGCGCAGAAGGTGGGTAGCCTAATCGGTCGTCTGTTGAACATGTTTTATACAATACTAATGTCTATCTTTTTTCTGTTAACTGGAAACATAATGACACACGATCACGAGTACCACGATCAATGAGAACTTTGACATCGACCATCTCGGAACCTACCAGATTTTCTTCACATAGTCAAGCAAGCCCCAGAAAGATTCTAATTCGTTTCTTATGAATAAAATTTTGTTAATGTTTGCTCACATACTCATTTTAAACTTATGTATTTTACTATTTATATAACAAACCTAAAAAGCGGACCCATTCAGAGACAATTTCATATACTGTATATGTCACAGGCAGATGGTTAAATCCGCCGGATGGTTAAGTATGGCAGCATGTACCTCTCGGAAGTCCTGTAGAACACGTGATAGGTTAGAAAATTAAGGCGATCGCGAAGCGCAGCGAAGCGATCGTCTTAAATTTCGTGTTTTTTTTTTTGTGACTCCATCAACTTATGGGAAGATAAAATAGCTTACGGAAAAAATGATCGGCCTAGTAGGCGTTTAATTGAATGGCGGATTCAACCATTTGGCTGCGACATATTATTATATTATTGTAATAATAATTAAGTAAGATTGAGAAGATGTTAATTTGTTTAAAACATAAAAGTAAAAATAAACTGATGTTTGTTTTATTATCTTTCCATTACTAGAGTTTCCATTAGTAAAATAGGTATTCATATTATGAAAACAAACGGTACATTTCAGTACAGTATTTTTTGATTTATTTTCTTCTTCCTCTACATCTCCTTTAATAAACAGATCTTACAACAACACCGGGATAAAAGGCAGGAAGGACTAACTAGCTACGAGGTGTTCATTTTGGTAACTGATAAAATGAAGTTATCGATATTTTTCTTTACGAATGGTGCATCACTATAGCTCTATATCATAATAAGTAAGTATGTATAGACAAAACGGTGCCACTTCGATATTAAGTAGCAACAAAGCTACTATGTCTGTCTCTTCTGTCTGTCTGTGTCTGTTCTGTGCTGTGACTAGTCTATAAAATTTGCTGTGGTTGTGTCAAGGAATTTATAAGTACATACTACGTAATTCCTTGGGTTGTGTGATGTTGTGTTGCTTTGAGTATTCAAAACTTGTGTTGTGTTCAATGTGTTCTGTCTGTGATCTATTATTCTATGGGCGTTTGTGCACTACCACTGAATTTTACCGATCCGGAAAAAAACGGATGCTTGTATTTAATTAATTACTAATATAAATAGCAGCGTTTTACCTGAAATAAAACGCATATTAAAATACTTACCTCACTGGAAGCTTTATATTGGAGAGAGCATTTCCGTTTCCCGTCGAATTCGTATCAGTTTCCATACTTTAAATCACTTTGTATCCGGTCCAGTAGCGACACCTGGCGGAGGCGCGCCATTTTTGTTTCCTAGATTCTGCGCGCGCATTTGTTCACTCATTGGCTCAATGTCACCAGGCAGAATTAAAAATGAAAGCTTCCAGTGAGGTAAGTATTTTAATATGCGTTTTATTTCAGGTAAAACGCTGCTATTAAAGTACTTGACCGTCACTGGAAGCTTTATATTGAGACCTGTTTGTTATCGCCTGGTGATCGCCACTGATTGTTAAATACCTATATACGCCGATGTGACCCACAAAAAGGTAAGGTTAAATTAAGACACATAATGTAAAGAAAAAGGAAACATTTTAATCATTATGATAACATTGATGTTAACTTAAATTATAATATACAATTATACAATTATATAATATAATAATACTTTAATCAACTGGACGAAATAACTGTATTATGTTATTCGATTCATTATTATTGATTACTTCACGTTTATAAAACTGCCGGAAAGTATTGACTGATCGCCAAATTCCGCGGGCCAGGATTTCATCAAGTGAATGATTTTCTATCCAGCTTTTGGAAGCTACTGCTGACCGGACACTTCCTGGAGTAGCTTTAATTTCAGCTTCTTTAAACAATGTTTTGACCCAACTTGCTATGACAGTGCGCGAGGCGGGTTTAGCATCACCTCTAATTGTAACAAAAAGATTAAATGATTTTGAAGCATTACGTCTTTCATTTAATGAATTAATTAATTTTTCTACCCAAAACACAGGATCAAGTTTACGATCATTAGTATTTGAAAGAAGTTTCCAACCGGATTGTCTAAAATTACTACAGTCTGTTTTCGAGCCAAACTGTGGCCAAAAAATTATATTTTCGTTATTTCTTATGTAATGATTAGTATCGATTTGCAGTAGAGTCAAGTCGTGTATACGACGCCCAGAGCATAGCAATAGTAACACAGCAGTATGACGAGATATATGAAACAGATTATTTTCGTTTAAAGTATAATTTTTTAAATAGGTGGTTAACTCATCAACATTCCAAATAGGTGGCTTAGATTGTTTTGGTTTTTTCAGTGCTATTGACTTTAATATATGTTTTACAAGAACATGGGAACTTAAATGACTAGACTTGTCAGCGTTACATAACGTGGCAACTACAGATTTGTGTAAAATTATGGTATTGTATGATAAATTATGAATTAAAAATAAATCAGATAAAAATTGCGCTAACTGGAAGCCAGTGGGATTTCTGGGGTCCACCTCATTATTTTCTGACCAAGTCAGCCAGCGTCTCCAAGCCACTTCATAAGTTTTCAAGGTGGAAGCCCGCCACGAGTTTTTTAGTAATGATAACTGGTCACTGTTCCATGTTTTTGTGGCCTCTGTCCACCCCCACATCTCCAAACTTCGAGGGTTATATTCTCGACTTGTGGTGGTGGGTGCCCTGTTGATGTGTCGACTAGGTACTTCTGTAGGTTTGTCAAGGTGAACGGAGGCCCTAGTGCCCGGGCTTTCAGGTCTGCACGCCAGAACACTTTCTCCCACCGTGGTACAACGATCAGGAATATTTCTGTCGATTGGGTCAAGTGCGTCAGTACTCTTGGGACTAGAAATGGCGGGGGGAATACCCAAGCTAGGGGGTAATGCCATGGGACGCTGAACGCATCGTAATAAAGGGCTTGGGGGTCCTTCAGGTCTAGTGTCACATAATTGTGGACTACGTGCGCCGAGGCTGACGCGAAAATGTCTATCATTGGAATTCCCCATTTAGAAAACACAATTTGCAGGCATCTCGGAAGAAGATGCCACTCCGGTGTTTTGCGGTGACGTGACAAGCTGTCTGCATGGCTGTTGTACTTGCCCGGGATATGATATACACTGAGATGTATTTGATGTTCGTCCACTAGATCTAATATTTTGTAGGTGATTTCCATCAACGCTGCTGATTTCGTCCCGCCTTGTCTCCGTAGATGAGCGACTGCAGTTCTGTTGTCGCATTGTATGAGAATTGAACTGCGGCTCAGCAAGTGAGCGTGTGTCTGCAGTGCATATAATATTGCTAACATCTCCTTCTGATTGGAGTGAAGTGTTTGCTCCTCTTTGGACCAAGTGCCGGACAGAGTTGTATTGTTCAACTGTGCTCCCCAAGCCTGATCCGACGCATCTGTGGCCAGGAATACCGTTGGTGGAGGATAATGCAGTGGAGTTGGAGACTGATAATTCCGAGTCCACCAAGTCAGTTCGAGTAAGGCACTTTGTGGTAGTTTGTACGTTATCAGTGGAAGGTCTGGTAGTGACTGCATAAATGCTAGGAGTTGGCGGTGGTTTAGACGACCTCTTGGTACTACAAAACTTGCAAAATTGAGCAATCCTATTAGTCTCTGCAGTTCTTTTAAAGTTGCCACTTTTTGATCCAGAATCTGCGTTACAGTTCTGATTATTTTGGTGGTCTTTTCCTTTGGCAGACATTTCAGGTTGTCCCAAGGTTGCCACAGGATTCCTAAATAAATTATGCTTTTTTGGGGACAAAGGACAGATTTTTCTAAGTTTACTAGCCACCCTAGTTTCTGTAATGTTTGGACTACTAATTTGATATGAATGCGCAGTGTATCCGCATTCTGATGTACTTACTACTAAAAAATCGTCTAAATATACCACTATCCTTATGTTCCATTTTTCTCTGAGCACTTGAGCAATCCAGTTGGTTAGAATAGAGAAGGTTTTTGGAGCAGTGCTTAGACCGAACGGTAGACAGGTTATTTCTAACAATTTCTGATTGTATATGATGCGAAGGAACCACCGGTGTGCTTCCGATATTTTTAAATGAAAATAAGGCTGGGACAGGTCCACCTTGCACATCCAATCGTCGGGTTGGAGGAAGCTTGGGATGCGATACATATTTATCAAACGGAATGGCTTGGCTTCTACGTACTGATTCAACGCTTTGAGATTGAAGATAGGCCGGGCAGACCCGTCGGGCTTCGGCACTAGAAACAGTGGGGACACAAAACTTGGTGAAAGACGAGCTGTTTTAAGAATGCCCTGTGCTTTCATTTTCTTTATAATGATAGACATTTCTTTTGAGACCGGGGTTTGGCATGGACTTTTTGTCACATTTGGATAAACAAGTGGGGGTTTTTTGAAAAATGGTATGCGATACCCTTGGATTAATTTTAAAATTATGTTGGGTGCTCCCATTTCTTTCCAACATGATTGGTAGTTTACTAACTGACCGGCACGGAACTGTCGCGAGTCATTGTTTGAACTTTCTTGAATTTCCTCTCGAAGTAGTATTCGAGCGTCCTCGGTAATTTCCACGATTGGGCCGCGAGTCTCGGTTGTGAAATGTACCTCTATTAGCAGCAGCACTGTGGTGATATTGGTGATGTTCGTGTGGAACATTTGACGTATAATCTCTGTACGAGCTTACGTGCTGACATCCACCCCGCGAGGGTGGGTTAGTATTAGTACAAGCGTATGTAGGTAAGCCTTGCGCAGGCATATCATGATTAATACATTGAGATTGAGCTCCACGCGATGGAGTTACTGGGTTTCGTATGCCTTGCCCCCGCGAGGGGCGGCTATTGGGTAGCTGGTGTCTTGCTTGGACCGAGCCTTCGTATCGAAGTGGCCAGAATACTTTGCGAACACCTCCAGCTTTTTCAAGAAAGGATGTCAAAAGTTCCGAATCAAATATGTGGGTCTGCGACAGTGGTATTTTATTTAATGCCACTTTTAAGAAGGGATCACGAACTTGTTTAGAAATGCTTTGGCGTCGCATTTCTATACTTACAGCTCTGTGTCCACACACTAGTTGTAAAAGGTCTGAAGAAGTTTTGTGAAACTCCCCTTTTAAGAATAGTTCTTCCATCTTATCACTAAGATTATTAGCAGTAACATCTGTATTTTTAGCCCAAAAAAGAATGCTACGAATGCCTTCTTGTAAAGATTCTGTTTGTTTTAAAATGCAATAAGTAATGGCTGCATATGACTTGTCCGCATGAGCATGATAACGCATAGTATCATAGGTTTTTACCTCCTCGTTGGTCTATGAAACCTGGGCTATGATTGTATTGTTTTTGTGTATCAGAGTATCTTACTTCTGACCAAGAGGAACTACCAAGACGTTGTACATCCGTTAACATTTTTAAATAACTATCAGAAGTCTTTGGAACTGCCGGTTCCTTTAATTTCGTTTCGATGTCAAAGGTGAAATCAAAATTATTTGAAATATTCTGGTCAGACTCAGAAAACTGCTCTTCAGGCAAATTTTGTTCATAAAGTTCATTACTAACTCCAGAAATTATTGACAGACGGTCATGCTCATGACAAGGAGCATCGACATTTAAAGGCACTACATGCTTACGAATTTCACCGATTTCCTGAACTATATTGTCTATTATGCGGCTAGAATGCCGTGAGCGCTTACTTTTCTTATGACGGCGATGCCGCTTTCTTTTGCTGCCAGAAGACGAGCTTGACGAGCTGCTACTACAGCTACTACAGCTACTACTGCTGCTCGAAGAGCTGCTCCGGATACGGCTTCTTCGGACTCGCTTACGACTCTCGCCACTAGTGCCAGCCACTGCTTGCGGCTCAGTTGACGGAAAAGACGCTTGTCGCGAAGGGTTCGCGAGTATCAAAATTAACCCAACAATAATTGTATATAGCAACACTCAATACAAACCATAGAGCTAATTTCCGATCGGTAAGTGTCAACATTTTTCGCTCCAACGTCGACTCGCTTTCAAGTTTTCAAAGTGTAAATCGTGGCATGTGTGATCTTCGCCTGCTGCTCGCCGCCAGCCTCAAATACCACCGAAGTTAAGTACTCAGCATTATACAAACCTTATTTAGAATTGAATGCATAATGTTCCTGTTAAGGATCGCGTTGATAAAGGACGATGGAATGGTACGCCCACGAAACTCGCTGAGCTGATGGGATGTGGTACAGTTTCATCGTACAGAGAGGTAATGTCCTTACAAATCACTGTTGTTTTATGTCATAAGGCGTGTGCAATCCTGTCCCTTGTCAGGGAACTAAGATTGGATGAGTATCCATAAAAGAATGAGCCCTTGAAGAGCTCGCCCGCACGGCCGCCTGCCACTGGATGGCGGCCTGCATGTTAAGTTTGCGCAATCTTATCACGAGGTATAAAGGTTGGTCTGAAAAGACCGTAGTTGAGACTAGGGCGTGTGCCGACCGTAGGGTCTGCACTAGTACACCTATTGAGACACGATAAGACCTGCCGATGCTTTCGGAAGGTAAACAAGCTATAAAGAGGACTGAGGTCCTTCACAAAGTATGTGAGATTGCACTCCTAATGACATAACAAACTCAAGTTGATATGCTAAATTTCATGTTGATTACATGTGTTACTTTAATGAGAATATATGTGCTGAGTGCTTAATGATTGTACATGACTGTATGATCATAAGAATTGTCTAACCGCAGGTGTGTCAACCTGACCAAGATGGCGAGGGGGCTAGAGTCTGGCTGAGGGACAAATCATCATCATCCAGGTGAGACAACTGACAGACCTACTTTGCATCATTACCTACCTTAACTGCATGAATACTCTTGGCCTCCTGTATCAGATTTCTATATAATAATATATTAAGATAAAGCGAAGCAGATAATTTATAACTAATAAAATCCATTAACTTTTGATAAGTACATAGGTACTTTATGAAAGAACTCTGGCAACAACCTGTATGATAGTTTGATTTGTGTAGGCTGTCATACAGATTACAGATGTAATTAAGTAATGAATGTAAGGTCACATATGATACCTACTATGTATACACAAATTTGGTGCAGATGTGCTGGGATTGAAATTTGATATAGATAAGTTGGAATTTATCTGGGGAAAATAAGGGGATAAAGAATTGGATATAGTTATACCTACTTACTGAAAAATAATTTAAGTAGTATAAATTCAAACAAAACAATGTTTAGTACAGATCTCAAACAAAGCTTATCTGATATATGGCCGAGGAGAGTTTAATGAGAATTCATTTGATGCAATAGGATGCATTTGTCAGCTGTCTCATCGAATGATAACAATACCTATAAAAAGATAAACAGATAAATACTCATGAAAAACAATGAACAAAGTGCAACAATTTACTTTATTAGTAAAAGTCATGCGGTCACACCTACACACTTACTTACTATAAGTTATTATTTCTGATGGTATGAGTGAAATTCAGTTTTACTAAGGTTGTGAACATTGATCTAACAAGTTACTACTGTTGAGTCAGTGTTAGCAACTTAACATCAAAACAATCAAAATTCCCGCCAAGTGTTAAGTTTAGGATCAGCGCCACGGAAGTGTCAGTGAATACACGCAGCGCTAGTGTGTTAAGATGTTGCAATTTTTCTCCGCAGGTCGCTACTATACTTACACGAAAGGGTCATTGTAATTGTCAACAAACAAATTGAATGTCATTCGAAACATTTTCAATAGTTTAAAGTGAAACAAAGAAAGTACGAATTAGATTTCAACAGGTAAGACAACAAAGTATCACAAGCATTGTTTGAAACTATAATTTCAAGTTTAAACCATATCTTTAAGTCAGAACAACCAATTGTCAGGAAAAATTTTGCGGCAACCTATAAGTCATATAATTATGTTGAAAACAATCTTCAAAGTTTTTATAGACAAAGAAAATGTGCTTAATGATGAAATAAAATATCAGTAAAGGGTGTTTCAATGAGGACTCTAGCTGTGTGAATCTTTATTTAAACCTAACCTTTTTATCATTCTAATAGGGACACCGATACTCAGTACCTACAAACAACACATATAAAAGTGTACTATTACAAGAATACATTGAGTAATAAATTGAAGTCAAGGTTCAGGTATGTAAAACTGTGATCACACACCATATTATTTCAAGCACATACAGGACTAGTCACTTGATAAAACTTCCAACATTAAAGTAGAAGCTGACTAGCAAAGATTGTTTCAGATAGCATGTCAAATTATCATAGAACATTGTCGTTGTAATTCTTATACCAAATCAAAACTAATCATAACCCAATGTTTACATACTTATGGTTTACATGACATTTTCACCAAGCGCACTTAAGTTTTCACATAGTGTCACATACCTACCAAGTTGAATATTGTCATTGCTTCAATTAAATACAACTCAAAACATTGACAACAAAAATAATATGAGCGTCTCACACTAACTTTTATTATTTGAGTACTGACAGGTGTTATAATTATCACAACAAAATACTACTTAAGTTAGCTCACTAAGATTCTTAAAATTATAAGAACAGAGTAGCATCAAACTAGACAAATTCTGATCAAACTCAATAGCCTAACGGTAAATAGTTGGTTAATGCTGTGAAAAAATGATACACAAACAAATACATAAATAATGACCTACTTACCTATCTATTACAAACTACATGCATACATATTTGATGTTCAGATGTTACATACACTGTGAGAATGTAGTATCTGTGCTTATGGATACATAGTGAAGTGCTGTTACAATCAGTGTTCATGTTCAGTGTTTACACACTGTGCTATAGTTTGATAACCTATAGTCAAAAGTGAAAAATTATTGGTGGTCAATATGGTATATTGAGTGTACAAAAAGCAATAAAATGATTGTGATTTCATGCGTTTGATAAAGTTAGTGCTAAAATACAATCTAAACACTGTGTGACCAATAAGAAGTGTGGCCTAGTGAACTTTCTTGTGTTCCCATATAACTGAGTCAAAGAGGCACTGTAGTGTCATAGCCAAGTAACTAAGGCAAACGGTCACTGTAGTGTCATAGCCAAGTAACTAAGTCAAAGGGGCACTGTAGTGTCATAGCCAAGTAACTAAGTCAAAGGGGCACTGTAGTGTCATGGTCGAGTAACTAGGTCAAGGGGGCACTGTAGTGCCAGAGCCAAGTCTAGATAAGATCAAATGTTTTAAAGGTAACAACAACTAGCTCAACTAGTGCTATGATTATAGACTAGGTTGAGTAGTATAACTTACTAGAGATGTTTCCCAAAATTGACTATGGGATCAAGAAGTCACTAAATAATTAAAACTTAATACTTGATTAATTATTTCAAAACAAGTTATGAAAGCACTATTATAGATGAATATTATGATTGTTACTGTAAGGTAATAAGAGTGCTAATCTACAAACACACTTTTCACACACAGTAAACGCATAACAAAGTTAAAAATAAAGCTCTTTGTGCTTTGAAGTCGTGGTCAGACGATGATTTAGAACAAGCAAGGATCGTGTCATCAAAATTACAAGCAGTAATTCACCGATTTAATAGCGAATTGTATCAATATTTTAACACTTCAACAAATCCGGATGCGGATGAGATATCCAGTATGACGACAGAACAATTAAGAGGAGAGGAAGCATTAGCTGAACTAAATGTAAAAATACAAGTCAAAAAGGACAAGGCTGATTCTTCTTCCAGTTCTAGTCAGTCCATCAGCAGAGGAAAGCTACCTGAATTGAACTTGCCCACATTCTCCGGAGATGTTCTACAATGGACACAATTTTGGGATCAATTCTCTTCCAATATTGATCAAAGAGCATTAAGAGACGTCGATAAGTTATTGTACCTAAAGGCTTCCGTGAAGGGTGAGGCTAAGACAATTTTGGATGGTCTTGAGACTACAAACGAAAATTATAAAATTGCTGTAGCAACTTTAACAGACAGATATGGAAAGAAAACCCAAATAATCGATGCTCATTATTCAACACTTTACAAACTTAAGAGAGCAGACAAACAAGAAGACTGTAGAAGAATATTAGATGAGATTGAAAGACACCTTCGTGTATTGAGCTCACTGGGCGAAAATACAGAACACAACCATCTGAGATTCTTAATCCTGGAAAAGTTTCCTGAGGATATAGTATACGAGTTGAAATTGAAACTAAGTAACGACACTATCGAAGAAATGAGAAAACAACTCCATATTGTACTCTCAGCGAGAGAGGATGCTAAAAGAACATCTGAAAAATTCAATTTAGAAGATACCAGTTATACAACAGAAACGCTTCATATACTAGAACCTAGAAATGAGAAGGGATCAAAAGTCCGAAAACCAAATAATATAAGGAAGACCGATAAAGGAATTAAACGTAGTGTAACTGCTTTCAACAAAACCTTTAACACTAAGAGGAAATTTCAATTCAATGAAGAGAAGTATGGGCATGGATCTAATCAGAAAAGAAGGAAGCTCTACTGCATATTTTGTAAAGGAGATCATTTTAATGATGAGTGTACAGAAAGTAAAACTCTACAACAAAGAAGATTAAAATTAAGAAACCGTTGCTTTATTTGTTTCCGTGAAGGCCATCAAACAGGCTCCTGTAAGTCTAAGCACATAACCTGCAGACACTGCGGTAAGAAAGGCCTCCATAATAGAGCACTTTGTCCGAACAGAGAGTTCCCAAGGAAGGTGACAACAAAGAATGAGGTACCAAGGAAGGAATCTACCAGTACAATGCACATCTATGAAAAGGGAGCCACAATACTACAAACTGCTATTGTTAATGTCAAAGGACCTGAGAATACCTCAAAGAAGTGTCGTGTACTGTTAGATTCAGGCAGTATGAGAAGCTATGTTACGCAAGATGTCGCGCAGGACCTTAATTTAGAAACCGAAGAAGACAACCACCTCACAGTATTCACCTTTGGTTCGAACAAACCTCAAGAACTAGATAGCCCGTTGGTAAAACTTCATATTCAATCAAGAACTCATATGCGAAGGACAGTATATGCGAATGTCGTACCATCTATTACACGCAGTATCTCATCTTATGGCAAAGAATTGACCAAATGGAACCATCAAAAGGATTACTTATTGGCGGATGATGGATCTCTGTCAGATAAGGTAGATATTCTGATTGGAAATGATTATTATCATTCACTTATGTCAACCGAAAAGGTGAAATTACAAGAGAACTTGTACTTAGTGAATTCCGACTTAGGATGGATATTGTCAGGCAAAATAACGCATAAACATGAGGATGAGTTATCAATGCTCACATACTTCCAAGCACCCTATGAAACTAGATTAAACGAGCCTGATCTGCCATTAGATAACACATCAATGAAAACTTTGTGGGACTTAGAATCTCTTGGAATTACTGATTCTCCAAATGCTAACCGTGAAGAAGAAGCTATTAAGCATTTCAATGAAAACACCGAATTCATAGAAGGAAGATATCACGTTAGCTGGCCTTGGAAGGAATACCCACCTGAATTACCAACTAACTACGGTCTGGCATACGGACGCCTGATAGGACTAATGAAACGCCTAGACACAGAAACTTTGTCAGCCTACGACCAAACACTAAGTGATCAACTGCAAATGGGTATCATTGAACTAGTACCTAGAAAAGATACAAGTGATCATCCCATCCACTACCTTCCTCACCATGGAATATTAGCACCAGGTAAGGCTCTGAGAATAGTCTATGATGCTTCAGCTAAAACAAAGGATACAAAGAGTCTGAATGAATGTCTATACTGCGGTCCGATGATGTTGGAGGATTTGACTGGACTACTGTTGAAATTCCGAAGTCACGCCGTAGGCATGACGGCAGACGTAGAAAAAGCATTTTTACAGATTGGTCTAAAAGAAGAGGACAGAGACGTCACTAGGTTCTTATGGTTGAAAGACATCAATAAACCCGCTACTGAAGACAATCTACTACACTACAGATTTACCCGTGTTCCCTTTGGGATCATATCCAGTCCATTCCTTTTAAACGGTACGGTTAGACACCATCTTCAAAGGTCGAATGGAGACTACGCAAAACAGTTAGCTAAAGACATATATGTTGACAACATAGTCACTGGGGTAGAAACAGCAACAGATGCTTTAAACCTTTATAAAGAAAGCAAGAACATGTTTTTAGAAATCTCAATGAATCTTCGCGAATGGAGCTCCAACTCCAAAGATTTTATCGAACAAATACCTGATGCTGCCACACAAACAACTGTAAAATTACTGGGTCTAAACTGGGACTTGAAAGAGGACGTACTTTATCTTAGAGCTAGAGTCAACGAGAACAATGAAACCACAAAAAGAGGAGTCTTAAGAACTATTGCAGCTATTTATGACCCCTGTGGATTCTCTGTACCAGTCATGTTACCAGCTAAGTTACTACTTCAACAATTATGGAAGAAACAGATTAAATGGGACACACCATTACCAAAGGATCTACTTCACAAGTGGACGAACATCTTGAAAGAAATGAAACAACTAGAAAACATATGCCTACAGAGAAATATTACTGTACCCAACGAAAGAGAGGCACAAATACACTGTTTTACTGACTCATCTACAGTAGCTTACGCGGCAGTAATATACATAGTACAGAAAGGCATAGTCAACTTCATAATAGGTAAATCACGCTTAGTTCCTATTAAAGACCAAGAGAACTTAAAGATTCCACGCTTAGAGTTATTAGGCGTTCTAATTGGAAGTAGACTTATAAAATTCGTACTCAAATTCGTACCATTGAACATAACCCAGTTAACACTGTGGACAGATAGTCAAATAGTGATTGATTGGTATCACTCTGAAAAGTTACTTGAACCTTTTGTATCTAAAAGACTAGAAGAAATAAAGCGCAACAAAAATCTGATAGTAAGATACGTACCGTCTGGACTTAACCCGGCAGACGTAGCGACACGTCCAACCGCCTCAGAAGAGGAAAGGAACAAGTGGTTATCTGGACCCGAATTTTTAAAACAAAACCCTAGACACTGGCCTAGTGGTCCGATAAGGGATACTTCTCTTCTGATGGGGGAGGGTCTGTTGAACACAGAAAAACAACCAAAAATAACACCGTCAGAGAGAGAAGCAATATCAAACGAAATTTTAGATTCACAACTGCAAGAGATAAAAGAACTACAGAAAAGTACATTTCCAGAAGAGTATGGAGGAAAGAAAACAAACCTATCTAAGAACTTAGGATTATTTATTGATACTAATGGAATTCTAAGATGTGATGGAAGACTCACACATTCAGATTTATCCTACGATGCAAAACATCCCATACTACTACCAAAGAACAGTGAACTTACCGAAAGAATAATTAAGGAAACTCATGAGAAAAACCTTCATGTTGGAGTACCACATACATTAAGCCTTATAAGACAAAAATTTTGGATACCTCAAGGAAGAGCAAAAATTCAAAAAACGCTAAGCAAATGTACAAGGTGCGTAAAGCATGGAGGAGGTCCATATGAACTACCTAAAACTCCAGCGTTACCGGCTGAAAGAGTAACGTTTAATACACCATTTACATACGTCGGTGTAGACTACTTTGGGCCGATGGTCATAAGGTCAGAAAATGGTATAAAAAAGAGATGGATTTGTCTTTTCACATGCCTTGTGATACGAGCAATACATTTAGAGGTTGTCAAAGATCTAACCACAGACGAATGTCTTATGGCATTCAGACGCTTCATTGCTACTAGAGGAACTCCTTCACTTATATTAACTGATAACGCACCTCAGTTCAGACTGCTAGCTGAGGTAATATCAGAAAGAGAATCGACAGAAAAGATAAAATGGAAATTCATTCCTCAACTAGCACCCTGGCATGGGGGCGCGTACGAAAGACTGGTAGCAGTGGTAAAGCATTGCCTAAAACGAACTCTTCAAAAACATATGCTCGGAGAAAATCAACTCTCGACGATCATCAAAGAAGTTGAAGCCGTAGTCAATACCAGACCACTTACGTACGTGGGAGCCGATATGGACCACATTCTGAAACCAGCTGATTTCCTAACACCAGGAAAATGTTTGAACATTCAATTACTCATGGATTGTTTGCCACTCTCTGGTTCAACCATTAAACAACAACTCATCGAAGGATGGAAACGTGGAAACACGATAATGAATGAGTACAAAGAAATGTTCATCAGCCGATACCTTCTGAGCCTCAGAGAAAGGTACGGAAATTCTCCCAAACAAGCAAGAGTGAGGACTCGTGAAATTCCTCAAATCGGAGATGTGGTACAAATTAAAGGTGAAACGAGAAACCGCGAAAGTTGGAAAATAGGAAAAATAGTAGAAATATTAAAAGGAAAGGACGGTTTATGCCGTGTTGCTAGAATAAAAGTCGATAACAATGTGTTCACACGATCAATTGCTCATTTATATCCTCTTGAAGTGGAAGAGGAAGAGACACCACAAATTTCCATTGACAAAGCACTAAATCAAGTGGATCTCGAGAACATAAGCGTTGATGATAGAGACTCGATACAAACGCCGTCTATCGGGATTGAAGGTGTCGACACTAATCCAACCACAGAGATAAGTGATAAATCAAACGATGATGAGAACACGAATACAAACGTAAGACACGACTCAACACAAGACACGAGAAAAGAAATAGAGAACGTTAGTACGTTAAATGACACTGAGCTTGCACAAGACTATAATGAACGTGATCTAGAAAACGAAACAATAGATAACCATGAATGTAATAACCAAACAAGCGATGAGAGATCGCGTCGAGCCGCTGCAGTCCAAGCAATGGAGAAGATCCATAAATGGACTCGCGACTTGATGACTACTATAGTGTAAAACTCGCGAGGCGGGTGTGTCGCGAAGGGTTCGCGAGTATCAAAATTAACCCAACAATAATTGTATATAGCAACACTCAATACAAACCATAGAGCTAATTTCCGATCGGTAAGTGTCAACATTTTTCGCTCCAACGTCGACTCGCTTTCAAGTTTTCAAAGTGTAAATCGTGGCATGTGTGATCTTCGCCTGCTGCTCGCCGCCAGCCTCAAATACCACCGAAGTTAAGTACTCAGCATTATACAAACCTTATTTAGAATTGAATGCATAATGTTCCTGTTAAGGATCGCGTTGATAAAGGACGATGGAATGGTACGCCCACGAAACTCGCTGAGCTGATGGGATGTGGTACAGTTTCATCGTACAGAGAGGTAATGTCCTTACAAATCACTGTTGTTTTATGTCATAAGGCGTGTGCAATCCTGTCCCTTGTCAGGGAACTAAGATTGGATGAGTATCCATAAAAGAATGAGCCCTTGAAGAGCTCGCCCGCACGGCCGCCTGCCACTGGATGGCGGCCTGCATGTTAAGTTTGCGCAATCTTATCACGAGGTATAAAGGTTGGTCTGAAAAGACCGTAGTTGAGACTAGGGCGTGTGCCGACCGTAGGGTCTGCACTAGTACACCTATTGAGACACGATAAGACCTGCCGATGCTTTCGGAAGGTAAACAAGCTATAAAGAGGACTGAGGTCCTTCACAAAGTATGTGAGATTGCACTCCTAATGACATAACAAACTCAAGTTGATATGCTAAATTTCATGTTGATTACATGTGTTACTTTAATGAGAATATATGTGCTGAGTGCTTAATGATTGTACATGACTGTATGATCATAAGAATTGTCTAACCGCAGGTGTGTCAACCTGACCAAGATGGCGAGGGGGCTAGAGTCTGGCTGAGGGACAAATCATCATCATCCAGGTGAGACAACTGACAGACCTACTTTGCATCATTACCTACCTTAACTGCATGAATACTCTTGGCCTCCTGTATCAGATTTCTATATAATAATATATTAAGATAAAGCGAAGCAGATAATTTATAACTAATAAAATCCATTAACTTTTGATAAGTACATAGGTACTTTATGAAAGAACTCTGGCAACAACCTGTATGATAGTTTGATTTGTGTAGGCTGTCATACAGATTACAGATGTAATTAAGTAATGAATGTAAGGTCACATATGATACCTACTATGTATACACAACGCTTGTTCCATTTCTATAATTCAGACAATTAATATTAGTTAAGCAGTAAACACTCTGGACAAATTGTTGTCTACTAGTATGGAAACACGTTCAATAATATGGAATCATGTCGTTACACGAACGGTAAAAGACCGTGATAAAAAGAAAAAACTTTAACGAACTGTAAAAATGACTTCATTATTCGAACGGCAAAAACCGTTTAAAAATCTTTTATAATAATGAAAAATCACTTGTAGGTACTCACTGAAAAATTGTTACTTACTGCAGAAATATGCTGTTCACTATTAGAATCACTGAATAAGAACTCACGATTGTATAAGCAGATCGATATAGCGAGCACAAGTTGCTTCGACGGGATTCAGAACGCCAATGAGTGAACAAATGCGCGCGCAGAATCTAGGAAACAAAAATGGCGCGCATCCGCCAGGTGTCGCCACTGGACCGGATACAAAGTGATTTAAAGTATGGAAACTGATACGAATTCGACGGGAAACGGAAATGCTCTCTCCAATATAAAGCTTCCAGTGACGGTCAAGTACTTTAATGATTAATTATTAAAATACAAGCATCCGTTTTTTTCCGGATCGGTAAAATTCAGTGGTAGTGCACAAACGCCCTGAGTCTGTGATTGTTCCAAAGATATTTTAATATAACAAGATTGTGCACTATGAAAATAAAAGCAATGTCAATTCGATTCTATGCAGTTACAATAAGGTTTATTTGATGAAGTCACTTGTATATCTATAGATAAATGATGAAGTCACTTGTATATCTATAGATAATGTATACTTGTGGAATCAGAGTAAAAACGCATATCAACGTGCAGAGAGAAATATAATATAGAATAACACATAAGAAACATAATTGAACACAATAACACGGTAAACAAGTTAAAATAATTAGTAGGTATATTTTAACTGACACAACATAAAGCGATATTCTTTTTGTTAGAAGACACACCCTGTCATTCATAAATCATACAGTCAGCCAGTTAGCTATGAAAGAGATTACACTTCATGTTTGAACAACCTCTTTGCTCTATCATTATTTTCGTATGACATTTCGATAAACGGAAAAACGAGCCGAGCGAGAGGCTCCTAAATAGGATTGCATCCCTGTCTACTGGGCTGCCACCATTAAATATTTTTGGTTGTAGCAGAACCTAATTCAAATTCATATTTCCTGTTCTCGAGAATTTTCAAAATATTCTTTAACTAAAAGGAATGTTAAGCTGATAATAATAAAGTCCATATCATTTGTATTATTTAAAACCTTGATAAACTACTTGTTTAATGTAAGAGTCGGTGTTATGGTAGTTTTAATTAAAATAAAGAGGCAACACTTTGCGTCTGGACAATTTTAATAAAAATAAAAACATCATCAATATGGCGACGGCAAATTAATTTATGTGTGTAAAGTTACTGTGTGGATCTTAGTTATCATTTTAAAATTACGTTTAAATCAATAAAAATGGTTCTCACGTGATGTGTGAAAGGATGCAAAAGCGAATCATATAAACGTAGCGGTGTATCTTTTCACAGGTAAGTATTTAGCCAAAGTTTTATTCTTGCGTATAGTAGGGTGTCTACTTCGTTTGTAATCTATAGACTGGAATTTACTTTCTTACTTAACCCAAATATTAATTTTCATTGTTTCAGATTTCCTAAAGATGAAGAAATCAAAAAAGGTTAGCTTAACGTCATACCTGAAAAAATTACACCATACTCAGCAGAAGAAGAAAAAGAAGAAGAACTTTATCAGAAAATAGGCATGAAACAGAACTTATTAAATGTTTTATAACATCTGTATTTTAATTTAAGGTCAAAAAGGAGGTACGCAAAAATCGAATCTTTAAAATTTGTTGGACACAAAGCCTCCATGCTTCAAAAGATCCGCAAGACAATTTTGTTTAGCAATGTATAGTCTAACTAATAAACAGATTTTTATTACTGTACGTGGACTTTTTATTTCTATCCATTTTAGCAAAATACACCTTTCAAAAATACAGACATACATTTCATATAAGTATATACCGTGCAATTTTTTTAACAATCCAAACTTAAGGGATAGGTCATATCAAGTGTCTAGAATAATTTTCGAATGAAAAAAAAAATATATTTTTTTTTGTTTTTAAACTTTTTTTTCTGCCTTATAGGTACTTTTTTCTCGATGCTTCGGATATGAAAATAAAACAGAACAAAATAAAAATAAATAAAAAAATAAAATACATAATAAATTAACTATTAAATAAAACAGCTGATCGTCCTTTGTCGGCGGGCGTTAGCCCCGCGCGAGTACGAACCATGTTATGCTAATGACCTCGTCTGGCACAAACACACGCGTCGTACGTAGGTACGTCTCACACAAATGTGAAGTAAGTACATACTTAATTATTTCCCGTTTAATTATGTGAAATAAAGATATCGCCGAACGAGTCTCATTTTATACAAATCTTCTTATTATTATAACACAAGAAAGGCAAGTTATTTAAATTTTTACTTTTTTGCATTTACAATGCAATCGCATTATCGAACCCACGACAATTCGCTATCTGGGCGACTGCTCTAACCACTGAGCTACGGAGCTAACTACTCCGACTACTAACGACTCCGTAGCTCAGTGGTTAGAGCAGAGGTTCGAGTCCCATCGGAGCTGGTTGTGTGACGTGTCAATTTTTTTAAAATACCTACTCATTTTCCACAAGAATGGTAATAACATTCCATTAGGTACACAAAAAGTTTGCAATATCGAATCTCATTTTAAGTTATCAATCATGCAATAATTGTTAAGAAAACTGAATAATTATTGAGATCCACACTAAATTATAACATTAAAATAATTTGTCATGTTTAAAGTTCGGCACCCCATTAAAAGATTTCCTTTCATTCCTACACTGAGTATCACAATTCAAAAGCCACCGCCCGTATTTGGATAGGTTCAAAGTGATTTGATACCTACAAAGGCCAAAAATTCATCAATTAAATAAACGACCATAAACAGTGTAGGTACTTACTTACATGTTGATAACCTGCTGTTTTCGATCAATTCATCAACTCTATCACATCACATCACATCAGTTCGCTGAACTTAAGTAGGTACCTATGTAAAATACACTAATTTATTAAAATTACCGATAAATCACTTTTTGGTGTTAACTTGTTACACCATTGTTAGTTACAAACATTTCCATAATGTAAAGCAATTTAATATCGCCACTTGCACACAATCCCACACTTTCGAAGTTAGGTATATGGTTATGATGAGCAATTAGACATTTAACATCCACCCGCACCAATTATAACCAAAACACTGGAATGGAACTAAAGAATTTAAAGAAATAGTTCCTTCTTTCTCCATATCGATGTAGGTACGTACAACCAAGAAGAGTTTGTAGTTTGAACTAAATAATAATTTGTTGTTTTTCAAAGCAGCGCCCTCTAGCATCTTCACCCGAATTAACTCAATACAAACGAATAAAAGTTAAAATAGTCACTATGCAACTCGTTCGTGAATGTAATTTAATTTTGCTAAATTGGTCTAATGCTAAACCAAAATAAAAGTTTCAAACCAAAGTAGCTTACAATCTATTGATATAATTTCGATTTCAAGATTTTTAGTAGTAGTAGAGGAGCGACATCTATAGACGCTTAAAGAACTTACTTACTACATTACACTGGAAGGAACGCGTCGGACGCGCGGCGCGGCATATCAAAGGCGCATGCTCCTCTACAGTTCTTCTGCAGAACTGTACACCCACAAGTTTTGTAAAAATTATAAATTCATTTTTTAAACAGAAATAAAATCTTTAAATCTTTTTAACACTTTTCGATTTTGTGATTTTATGGTGCTCCCACACTGATGTAAAAAATGTTTGTAAATGTCACCGGAAAATAATAAAAACCGTAAATTTATAAATTTACTTAAAAAAATAACCACGAGATTTAAGGCAATCGCGAAAACCTATCACGTGTTCTACAGGACTTCCGTAAATTTATAAATTTCCGCTTGTTATTTTCCGGTGACATAAACATTTTATAATAATAATAGGTAGGTACCTACTTACCCAGATTTTACTCACAAAATAATGTTAAGACAGTGTTATGAATAGGTAGGTACTTACATTCTTCTAAGTTGTTATGTTTACGTTAAAGCCTATTTTGATGTGATAATGTCTTATAAATCGATAAGCGCCCGGCTGCATCCACGAAAAAGTATGACGCAATAGTCACGTTCCGCCTAGGCTGGCCTAGGTAAGGGTGCAGAGAGCTAATTACATAGTATAAAACAAACCAGCAATTAACTCCTTCTTTGTATTATACAAATAATGATAATTTTGTGATAATAATTCAATTCAATTCATAAAAGTATGCAATTTTTCATCAATGTTTTCATATTATAACGTTATCACGTAAAACTATCGTCCGTTAACCGACTTTTTAGTTTTAACATGTTTTCTCTGGTTAAAACTAGTTTTTACTAAGTGCCTATGTTACAAAAAGAACTAATATCAAGAATCAAAGAATAAATATCAGTTAGAACTAGACAAAAAACATGTTAAATATTTTTTTGAGTGTAGCTTAAAAATTTAATTCACTTATTATAGCGTAATAAAAACACAATCTGCAGCAGGTGTACTCAGCACTCTTTGATTTTACCGTGTGCCTTTTGATACGAGACGACAAGGCGGCGAGCGGGCGTCGGCACGACTTTGTCGGCATAATGTCAAGTTTAGCGGCTTAATTGTAGAAGTGATCAAGAATTACCGCACTAATAAGGGTGCATGCATACTTTTAGATGAACTGTGAAACTTGTGTAATTCAACTAAAGTTCATACTCGTTGATAAAAGCATTTGTCATTAGAGCGAAATTAAGGGTTTTATAAATTTTACTAAGTAAAGATTGTGTAAGTACTTTAATTTTGTCAATTAATTGTTACTCAAACACGCAGAAACATCTGAATGGATGAAATTTTGCATACCAACCATTATTCGGACTCAGGGAAATAGTATAATGTTTCCGCATGGGAACGAGAACCACGTAAATAAAACCACGCGGCACAGCCCAGCCCATCATTAATTTAATACATTAATGTTTTAAAACATTTCACTTATTACGTTCGTTCGTTACAAATTACTGAAAACTAACAATTGCGAAAATTATGTCTACCAACCTAGAGAAAGAAAGTTAAAGAAGAATGATATGATATTTCTTTCTTTTTCTTTCTTTATATGATAACACTAAGTAGGAGAACTAAAAGTTTCTAAAACTTCATTTGGAGAGTTTCCTCTGTTAATTAACATAAATAAGAGATTATGCTGATTTGGTATTTCTTCAATTTGATATGAGTTACTTTTGCTACCTACCACTTAATTATGTAGAAATCCAATACGTATTGCAATATTCATAATAATAATAAATAATCGAAATTAGTGTGCAATAGACCTAACTAGTTCTCGATGCGTCCCGCGCGCGTCCCGCGAATTTTGATTATGATTTTTCAACAGTTTGCATTTGCATGTTACAATTGTCGCGCGCGTTTGCAAACATGCCTCGGCGGTATACCAACCAGCAGTACCTAGAGATGGTACTATGTTACAGGCAAAGTAACGAAGTCCTTAGAGCTGCGGTGCGCCTGTACGAAGAAAGGTTTGGGGTACGAGTCGGGCACCAAACAATTTTAAATGCCGTGTATCGGTTTCGGGATCATGGCCGATTTGACCCACCTGCCGTTGACGCGGGGAGACCCCGAATCCCACCGGATTTAGAAGAAGAGATCCTCGATTTCTTCGATCGTCACCCCATGGCGAGTACTAGGGACGGCGCTGCAGTTTTTGGGGTCAGCCATAATTTGGTGTGGAGGTATCTCCGTGAGGACGAGTTTCACCCATACCACTTCACGCGTGTACAGGAGCTGAATGAGGCCGATTATCCGGCCCGAGTACAGTTTTGCCGGTGGCTTCGCCAAGAGCATCGGCAAATTTTGTGGACAGATGAGTCCACATTCACGCGAGTTGGCTTGTTTAATGTGCACAACTCGCATTACTGGAGCAGGCAAAATCCACATGTGGTTCGACCAGACCATTTTCAACGTAGGTTTAGTGTCAACGTATGGGCCGGGATTTTAGAGGACCAAGTTCTTGGTCCAGTTTTTCTGGATCGGCTCAATACAGACTCTTACATGGACTTTCACCAAAACCAACTGCAATCTCTGCTGGAGGACGTCCCCCTAGCACGGCTTAGGGGGATGTATTTCCAACACGATGGAGCTCCAGCACATTACTCGCACCGGGTTCGCGAGTACTTGAACGCGACGTATGGTGAAAGGTGGATCGGTCGCGGAGGGCCAGTGCCGTGGCCTGCACGATCACCCGACTTGACCCCATTGGATTTTTTCTTATGGGGTCGGGTAAAAGAACTAGTGTACGGTGAAAGCGGACACATGATAAGGGACTTAAATGAACTAAAACAACGTATAGAAACTGCTTTTGAAGTGGTGAAAAGTGACAGAGACACATTAATGAAAGTGAAGAGACATATTCGAAAACGTGCATTTTGCTGCATTGAGGGAGGAGGTGGCTTTGTGCAACAATTTTGTAAATAGTGTTTTTGTGTAAATATCTTTGTAAATAGACTTTGTAAATAGGTGATGAACTTTTAAACACGCCGAGTTAATGTAATAGTAACTAAATGTTGACAGGCCTAATTATTTCGTATTTTTTTCATAACTTACATCATGTCATGACTTACGTTTTTCAATGTGGTTGATAGGAAAATATTTTTGATTTAGTTATTATTCCATTAGTTCGTCAGTCCAAAGCCTGTGAAGTGTGATGGAAAGTTATCACCTTTTTTACTCTTTCGGCGCTACGCTATGTAAGTATTAACCCTACACAAATTCATTCAAATCAGATTTAAAATTTAAAATTAGTTACCTATCAAGAGAAAACAAATCAATAATTTCCCGAGTAAGTTTAATAACAGTAGGTAGTAGTACAAATGCATATTGGACAAAGATCTTTGATAAGTGGAATACCACCCTTTGTAGATATTATCCGCGATGTGAAGGTTGATCTTATAAACGAAGCTTTATGACACTTTCATTTGCTGACCTCAGCGTGGCTCAGCTCAGCTGTATTTCACAGTTCTGTTGTGTGAGGTGAGACGTAAGTAGGTACTAGGTACGCCTGTGTTTGTGCGAGACGAGGTCGTTGGCACACAGCTTGCACTCGCGCGGGGTTAACGACCAACACAGCCGTTTTATTTAATAATTCACTAACAAATTTTTGGCTTTTTGTGTATCTTATTGTGTAATAGAAAGTTATTACCTTTCTTGTGTTATAATAATAAGAAGATTTGTATAAAATGAGACTCGTTCGGCGATATCTTTATTTCACATAATTAAACGGGAAATAATTAAGTATGTACTTACTTCACATTTGTGTGAGACGTACCTACGTACGACGCGTGTGTTTGTGCCAGACGAGGTCATTAGCATAACATGGTTCGTACTCGCGCGGGGCTAACGCCCGCCGACAAAGGACGATCAGCTGTTTTATTTAATAGTTAATTTATTATGTATTTTATTTTTTTATTTATTTTTATTTTGTACTGTTTTATTTTCATATCCGAAGCATCGAGAAAAAAGTACCTATAAGGCAGAAAAAAAAGTTTAAAAAACAAAAAAAAAAAATTTTTTTTTTCATTCGAAAATTATTCTAGACACTTGATCTGACCTATCCCTTAAGTTTGGATTGTTAAAAAAATTGCACGGTATATACAGGTCAAACTACCAACCTCCTTTTTTGAAGTCGGTTCAAAAGTAAGTATGCTTATAAAGCATACTATGCGATTATTATAAGAATAGGACTGTCAAACGGCATTTTTGATCTTTGTTCCTTTTCTTGCACATCCTACACCCTGAAGTGGAAGCGAAACGCAAACAAATATGGCCGTTTTGACAGTCCTATTCTTATAATAATCGCATAGTATGTGTATGTGTTGATTGTCACATTATTGCCTCATAAGAGATGCAAAAGACCCTCTATGCTTTGCCTCGCGGAGTCCTCATCCTAACTAATATTATAAATAGAAAGTGAGTTCGGATGTTTAAATGTATGTTTGTTTTAGCTACAAGAGCTCCCTAGGAAGCGTGATGTTCGAATCCTACGTGAGCCAAGTCTGGTTAACTATAAATTGTCCTCGAAAAAACCAAATCGTGTAGTCACTCACGTCTCTCTCATTAGAGAGGGACGCACACCATAATAGGCCGATCTCGCTCGGCTCGGCTGTAACCATGAAGTTCGACTTAATACTGAGGTAACTGGAGCGTGCAGTACGAACAATTTTTTGAATACCACAAATAACACAGTGGCTGTCTTCCGTCTCACCTACACTTTAAAAAAATACGTATGGTCATATGAGACAGCTGACAGCCACTACATATATAAATGTCAAATTTGGTGGCGACACTTTTTTATTCAGGGTGAGAGCTCCAGTTACCTCAGAGTATTAAGTCAAACTTCATGGCTGTAACTCATGAGTGCGCAATCTTGTTATATTAAAATATCTTTGGATTGTTCATTCATTGTGATTGTCTGTGATCCGATCGACCGAAGCGGGTGCGGTGCGTCAAAAAAAGATCCAATCTTTTATTTTCAAGCAAGCAAGACGCTTTCTTGTTGTGCTCGCGGTAAATTCGCGCAAATATATTGCGCGTTTGTATAGTATTTATTGTGAATTACGCATAATTTGACTTTGAGTCGCAAGTAAGTACGCGATTGATTGTAAACGCTGAGTTTTTTTGTAAATGTAAGTAGTAATAATTTTAACAACGCTTTTAGCAATGAGTACGCTGGATATAAACAAATTAGAAAATGACGAAGAAAATAAAACACCGGACAAAAAGCAAATAGAGGCTGAAGAAAAAGAAGTAATGCTTAAAATTGAAGATAATTTAGAAGTTACGGATGAAAAAGGCGATGGCGGTGGGCCTGTAAAAGCCGCTCTTTCAGGAGATATAACTGAGCAAGGGCGCGAAGTCAAACCAAAATTCATACCAATAGGCGCAATTAAAATGCCTGGCTTTTTTACGAAGAATTCAGATAAAGATAAATCAAAGGTATGTTATCTTCTTATCATGATTTTTAAAAATTATTGATACTTCATTTTGAACATAATTTTGCTTTTGTTTTGATAGGACGAAGACGAGATTCAGAAGGATACCGAAAATGAAAAGACAGATGATGAACCTAAAATCAAACATAATCGTTTACAGTTCTTACACACCTGTCCATTCACTCAATTTTTACACAAGCCTAAAAATGGTAATATTTTTTATTTCATCATTAATTTAATCATGCATCAATATGCTTTTAGCATCGGCTTATTCAGTTCTCAATATATTAATTAGTTATTTATAAAAATATTAACAGATAGAGAGGGAGGTGAGAGGAGAAGAATATTTAACATCAAATATCCAAAAGTGTTTCAAAAGCGATCTGAATCTAACCAGGAGGCAACTCTGGCATCCATGGAAACCCTAGAAGATAAATTGGACACCCCTAATGATGGAATGGAGAATGTGAAATTAGAAGTGGTTTGTGATTTTTTATTTTCCATGAACTATAATTGATCGAAAATATCGAAAGCACATTAAATAAATTACCATGGCACCTACTGATTCTTATATTACCATTATATTATGGTACTACATGAATTTTATGTGGACCGACAATCTAGTCAAGGTCGCGGGAAGCCGCTGCATGCTGGCAGCGCAGGACCAATCATTGTGGAGATCATTGGGGGAGGCCTATGCCCAGCAGTAGGCATCTTTCGGCTGACACGATGGTTATGATGGAATTTTATGTTTGTTGGTAATATGTTATTGTGTTATAGGAAACGGAAGAAGGTAAAGTGGCTACAAAACTGCCTCTAAAAGAAAGGATTCGCCAAAAGAAGTTTATTATTGGTAAGTGCTTGTTTTTGGTTTAATAAAATATGAGAGGAATACTGAATAAGAATAATTTTTTTATTGAAATGCAGTGCAATCTTAACACAGCCAAACTAAGGCATAAAACCAAACAACAAACTTGTTGAAGAACCATCAATAATATTTTTTACTAGCTGTTGCCTGCTACTTCCACTACCCACATCACAGATGGTGGTGATATGCATTATGTTCATTTTTCTTGCCCTAAGAATCTAACTTCTATGAATTAGAAAACTTAAAAAAATATGTTTCAAATTGTTTAAGACCTTCTCAAGCTATGGTGTGGTAACCAAGGTAATTAGGGAGTATCTATATATCCATACTAATATTATAAATGTGAAAGTGTGTTTGTTTGTCCATCTTTCACGTCAAAACGAAGCAATCAATAAACATGATTTTTGGTATGGCAATAGTTTGGGGTTTGGAGAGTGACATAGGCTATTTTTAATCTCGGAAAAATATCGAGATTGTATGTAAAATCGTATAACTGACATGCTAGCAAAACTGATATTAATTCCATGGTCATTTACAAAGAGTTAGTAATATCTGACGTCTTAGCTGCTATGGATTACTTTTAAGATGCTGGCGATGGGTCATCGAAAATGAGCCTCCCATACAAGCGAAATACTAAAATAATTAAAAAATTTAGCTTTTTTTCTGTACTTGGGAATTTATTCAGATTAAGACAGCATTTATCAAGGTCCCTATTAAAAAAAAAAACAAAATACTTGCCCAGAGTTGCAGTTCTGTATAGAAAAATGTAATTGGCATTTTGTTTATTGGATAGGTATTTTGGATATTTTTTTAATAGCGACCTAGATAAATACTGTCTTAATTCAAATAACATCACAAAAACAGTCAATCATGTTCAAATTTTAAATTATTTTGATATTACGTTTGTATGAGAGACTGACACGCCGGCTACTTAATATGTTACATTTGTGGCAGGCAGTGTTCAAAACTACTTTGGTGAATGAAAATCTTTTTTCACCCGGTCCACTAGAAAATGTAATAGTAACAAATCAAATTAGCACACGAAATACATTGTTTATATAATACTAGGGGTCTAGGGGCTTGTTTGCGTGTGGTTTTATCCACGTGGTGCCTGTACCTGTGGGAATATTTATAAAATATAGCCCATGACACTCGGGAAGAATGTAACTTTCTAATGATGAATTTATTCATTACAAACAAACAAAAATCAAACCTTTTTCTTTATAATATTAGTAGTATAGATAGATTAACAATTTTATTGCTAGCTGAATATTATCATTATTGTAAACATATGTTTGTAACAGATGACATAGTGGTCTGCGCACTAGCACTGTTAGTGTTGTTGGTGGTGATCATCGGGATAGTGATAGGCGCTCGCGCCGGGCCGCCCGCGGAGCGCCCGCTGCGGCTGGGGCGCTACATGACGACCATCACTACTTGTGGCCTGGTGGAAGGGTATGTTGACACAGAATAATCTGTATAAGGCCTAGAGCCCTACAACCAAGGAGATTTAACCAAGGAAACTGGAGATAGTAGTACTAACACTTTTTTTTTTAGAGTTTGGCTGTCTTCCATCTCACCTACTCTTTGAAACAAAACATATGGTCATATGAGACAACAGACAGCCACTACGTAGTTAAATGTCAAATTTGCTGCGTACACTTTTTTATTCAGGCTGAAAACTCCAGTTTCTTTGTAGAACCTTCTTGCCTAGAACACACGGTGAAACGCAACTGCAATGAAACCTTTTTGAAATTATTGAAAACCTTCAAATCTTTTCCATACACGACGCAACCTGATGATGATAAATGTGCTGAAATTATCTTACAATTATTTCAGTTCTCTCTGATAAAAGACATCTGCAACGCCAAAAACCAATGAAAGGCAAACACGAGTTACCTGCACGCCCCGGTTTCAAAGCAATTGATTTAATATGCGTTTCAAACTGGTTGCGCCGTGTGCGGTCTCTCAAAGTCTATTCTAATTTCTATGGCATACTCAAATGAAATTCAAAATTAATTAGAAGTAGCAGTTTCGTCGCTTTTGCGTTGTGTTCTAGGCCTTAACATAGATTCTCTCTAATGATTATTGTAGTATATGAACGCATCTATAAAGTGTGGTATCACTATCTAGAATTTATTTGTAGACTAGCGACGAGTAGTGAACTATTTTCAAAATAAAGATAAGATAAAACATTTATTTTTTATCCAAGAAAATAATTGTCTTGATAATTTCTAACCCTGGATTTAACTATGGCGCTCTGTCTATGTCGCGCGCTAATCCACCGATTTGCGGAATTGCGCGCGGAGGTGTGCTACCGGCATCATAGAAAGGCACAGTATAATGTGAGAAATGCTTTTCTTTTACAGTATTCTGGATGAAGGAGTGTATAAGTTCAAAAACATTCCGTATGCAGTTCCACCAGTTGGCGAAAAGAGATTTACTTACGCTCGACCTCTCAATAACATATCAATGTGCTGGAATGGCACTTACAAGGCTCATGAACCAGGACCACTGTGTTTACAATTTTTGGAAAATGGTACAATAATTGGCGAAGAAGACTGCCTGTCCTTAGATGTCGTCACCCCACATGTAAGGTACGACTCTCCTCTACCCGTTGTGGTGCTGATCGGCGCCAATTCTTTAGCGGGTGGCATAAGCCCCGCTCAACCATCAGCTTTATATGCAAGAACTAAAGAGGTTGTATTTGTAAAGCCGAATTTCAGACTTGGAGCTTTCGGTTTCTTGTCCCTGGAGATTTTATCTAATTCTAAATACCCTGCCACTTCGGGAAATTACGCTTTGAGCGATTTACTCGTAGCGTTGCAGTGGGTGAAATACAATATTGAGCATTTTGGTGGAGATGCATCGTCTGTTACGCTACTGGGCCACCGCGCCGGCGCTACCTTGGTCGCCGCCCTAACTACAATACCGAAAGCTCAGAAACTTTATTCCCGAGTTTGGCTTTCATCTGCATCGGTAATATTCCCAGGAGACAATATAGACCAGAATAAAAAATATGACCAATTCAAACAACGTACTAAGTGTGAAGATTTGGAGTGTTTCCAACGTATTTCGACGATAGAAATTCTAAGCGCCACACCTGACATATGGCTCGGAAATAATGTCGGTACTTTACCTGCCGCCGCTGAAGAGTTTCAACACTCTTGGCTAGTATTAGACGGTGATTATTTAAGGGTTCATGCTTACGAGAGCTGGGATGCACAAAAAGAAGCGAAGAAATCTGGTAAAGAAAAGATTTTCAAACCCATGGTCTTCGGCACAACGCAACATTCGGGGCATTCAGACATATTAGAAAAGACACATCTTAATTGGACATCAGATATTGTAGAGAAAATTGTAAATGACAGCATTATTGGTCAAAAGAATTTGACTGCTGCGGTGTTTAAGCATTTCGATAAGTCTTATGCTGGGTTGGTCGAGTTGATATCGTCACTACGCACGTTGTGTCCTATGATGAGCTTGGCGCGGATGCGTCTGGTGGCGCCCATGTACGTGGTGATGGGGGCGGGGGGCGGCGCCACTGGCTCGGGCATCGCTGGAATCAACGCGGACGTGGAAGCTATTCTTGGCACTTTTGATTCGGAGACGCCAGAACAGAGACGGTACATGGCTGCAATGCAACTGCTCTTTTACTATTTTGTAGGGCACGGTCACTTGCCCGGTCCCGACACGGGCCTCATTGCAGTGGGACAAGATTTACTGCCGCTCCATGCTCTGCCCGCTTGCGATTTGTTGATTCAAAAGGATTTAGTGCCAAGGTACGCGCATATCGATTAATGTGTGTAGTCACACTCTTGTCTTAGATTATGTAAGTTTGTTTGGCTGTCATTAATAGTGTTAACGTAAGGGCGTGTGAAACTGCTCAGTTTGGATACGTTTTCGTACGAATTAGCATCGTCGTACGTCATCGTACGAAAACGTAAGCTCAGTGGTTGTACTATTGTACGTACGACTAACTCGCACCCAGTATGCGCACTCCCATAGTACTTGATAGATCGGGATCATTCGTGCGTAGGTCGTCGTATTTGTACAGGTAAAATTCGTACGAAAACGTATCCAAACTCACGCCCTAAGGCCCGTATTATAGAACGACGCTCAAGTCCATTTGAGAGATCTCCAGATCTCTTCTCAAGTATAGTTAGCAAGGGATACGTTGCATATATTTGCGTCCCTTTCTAACTATACTTGAGAAGCGATCTCTACTTGAGTGCTGTTCTATAATACCGACCAAAGTCTGTTAGAAGTAAGTCAGTTTGTACGTCTCTCCCCCTGTGAATTGATATTAGTTGCTGAATCTCAATATAAATAAGTATTAAGGTAGTTAAGTAACGATTCTGGCAGTTTTCTAAGCCCCACGATCTCAGTTGTTGCATTTGCGTAATTTTTTCTAGAATTTTTTAAATTAGTACAAAATGTTTTGATAAATGTATTATTATTAAGGTATACTCATAGTACTTGCGTCTTTAGTCATTTTTGGAAGACTGATGTTCAAAACAAATATTACCCCATCTTTTACTATTGGTAGTTTATAAGAGTAACTGTAAAACAAATTACAAAGCGTATTTATAAATAAAATTGATTAACCGCCCCGTTTAAAGTTAATTGTCATTTTATAATTATTCTAGTTATAGTCATTAACTAAGGATTGCTAATCGAAATAGCACATGACGAATATAATTTTATTTGTAGTCATTAAATTCTGATACTTGTGTAATTCCATATATACATTTAAGTGACACGAGTCAACCTACTCGTAATCCACAAAAAAGTGCAGGGGCACAGACATTAATTATTTAATATTGCACATAAGCCATAAATCAATAATAAACTATGTTAACGAAGTTTGCAAATAATACTAAGCAGCTTTTATATAAAATGTAGCTTCCAAAAGTGTATTCCGTAACCAATAAGTCGATAATTTTTACACAATTGAAGTCTGATTTTCAACCCAAAGAGTTTGTGATTATGTTCTATTTAAGCTATTTTTGTATGTACCTAATGTTTGTATTTTTAATGACTAGGTAGACTAAGGAAACTGTACCAAATATAGCAGCTTGTGAATGATTGTTATTACTGATATAATCAGCTATTTGAGTTGAGTAAATTACAACCTCGTACTCCAACTGTGCATTTAAAAGGCCTAGAGCACACGGTGATACGCAATGCGACGAAACAGCAACTTCTAGTAGTGTTAATTTTGACTTTTATTTGAGTTTATGCCTTAGACTCCTTTGAGAGAATATGCACGCGATGCAACACGTTTAAAACGCATTTTACAACTAACTAATAATGTTAAAAAAGGGTTTCATTCCAGTTGCGTTTCACCGTGTGTTCTGGCACTTAATCTTATAAAATGGTTAAAAGATTGTCGACCTTTGGTGATTTCATACACAAGCTGACTAGGTATGATTCTTGCCAATGCTTTTTGTAATTTTATGTACAATGTAGATGCAATGCACCAGTATTTGTCGAAAGCAGCTTTTAAATTGTTTTGTAAATTAATTGAATTAAATAAATGTAAGACTGAAAAATCACTTATTTTTATTTTATATATCCTGATATTGGTTACATTTTGGTCTTGCAAAGCTTAATCTATACTTTTAAATTAAACAATCTATCTATCTACCTATATAAATAAAAATGAATTGCCGAAATGTATAACTTTAGAACATAACTTAACTTGAACGAAAGCATCAAATTAGATGATTTTTTTTGTTGTGTTTGGTATTATCAGGAAGGAATCTTTGAAGTAAAGATTGGTGTTGACATTGTTGCCTTGCCAGTAGGCCTAGCGTGCGTATCACGAGAATTTTGTCGTGTCCGTTACGCTGGCAGGAAAGTAGCTTCTAGAGGGAAGCGAGTTTGATGAATAGTTAGTGCGCAATTTGCTGTAAATGTGCGCCAAATAAAAAAATTGTGGACCTAATACTTTTGGAATAAAACGGGAAAAACGAATTCTGCTGGGGTAACGGTGCTCCAGCAGGAAGATTCTAAACTAATGATCAGAGAGAAATAAAAAATATGTGGGCGGGTAGCTTAGATTCTAGCAGGAATGTGCGCCAAATATGAAATGTGTGGGCCTTACAGTTTTGGAGATATTTGATTTTCTGCTGGCGTAACGTTTTGCCGAGTCCCAGATCTCGGGAACTACTGGATGTGCGATCTTACAGTAAAGGAATATAGGTAGCGCCTCATTTGTGCTGTATGCACATACAGAAAACATTTCAAAAATATTCAGCGATTTGAAGTAATCAGACATTTTCAAAAAACAAAAAAAATATTATAGCGCCTAAACTACCACACAAATATAGAAACCAAAAACGTTGTTCTATTCTTCTTGCTGTTTCTAATTACCATAAAAAGTTTGAGAATCCCACAGTTACGCGTTTTTTAATAATACCCACATGAAGGTGAGACAGACAGTGTCATGACTTTGACGGTCAGCAGGATAAAAATATCAGAGATTATTTAGATCCTAGCCCAATAAATAATTAGTGCTGTTACTAAAGTACATGTTCTGAAAATTTCAGCATCAAATTTTTCGTAATAAAGTAATGATTCATTAAAATACAAAACAACTGTCAGTATTCTGATTAACCGACCAAATTCGATAGACCACAAAAAAGCGACGCGCTCATACATATTGATGACCTTCTTTAATGTGTCGTATTATGCAGAAAAATTTAATGTACAGTCGCGTTCATAACTTTTTTTGGCAAATGTAGGTGAATAGTGCTTTAACATTTAAATCGATAGTTTGAGCCTTTATTCATACCAGCACAGTATAAGAAGGAACCATTTTTCCATACAGTAGTCCGACGGAGACGTCTAGAGAGACAGGTCAATCGTGCGGGGCGTGAGTGGTGAGACGGGGGAGGGACGAGACGAGCCCCAGTTGCATACTTCGCCGCTGTATGTAACTTGGCTTGGGACTTGGGACATTTCTTCTAGGGCTATCACGTCTTTACCGTGTTAATTTCTTATTATATTAATATTATAGTGCATACTATTTGCATACGTGCAAATCTTGATCTTTATCTTTAAGTTTGTGGGCCGATTTTGATGAAACTCGGTTTTTAGTACTATTTTGACAGGAAAACAGCAACACTATGTTAAAGATTTTAAAAATCCAAGATGGCGTCCAACTTTTTTATTTGTGGGCTGATTCTCGCAACAAAATAGCAACGCAATGCCAAAAATGTAAAAAAAAACCAAAATAAAAAAATTCATCAGCTCACAAACAAAAAAGTTGGCCGCCATCTTGGGTTTTTTTACTCTTTTGTCATTGCGTTGCTATTTTCTTGTCAAAATAGTACTAGGATTCGAGTTTCACTGGTGACAAGCAGCCAGTGGACACTCACACATGCCCAGCATGCTTGTAGTAGTGTGTAACGATGTCGATTCGTACCAGTCATTATGGATGGTTAAAAACTCCATGATGGCTGCAAACTCCATCAAGTTCTACATACTGGCCATTAATTTTATCGAATCCTATCCTGTTCTTTCAATTCAAATTCAAAATCTTCGTTTCACGTGCCCTGTTCAGCATTTTTGATTCAGTTATACCAAAACCACCAAGCTGTACAGAGCTCGCGGAGCATTACCAGTTTTTTTTATATCAGTTTGAGTTGTTTGATTATAGTTTTAAATAAGTGGCCTTAAACTCTTGACCCTTGGAAAGGGGTAAGTTTTCATAATCATACCCACTACTACCTACCTACCTATTTACTTTTTGTTATTCATGTATTTTTTATCTTGTTGTTACAGTTCCTCTTCTTCCTATTCTTCCTATATTTTCTTTATTACTATCTACTACCTTTACAATAAAAAGTCGAGTCCCTATAAACATCTTTTCATTTATAATATCTATCTAACTAAATACTGGGCGGCGACTTCCGACGTTCCGGCTAGTGTACTACACTAATCATTTCACACCGTTCTATGAAGTCGTTTCTCTGTAGTATTTTTTTTCCTCTGTGCCACAACTGAGCCGGGGCCCAATGTATTATAGTACTCTATGGCCGGGGCGCAGTTCTTAACCCCGGCGGGCGGCGTGTCGGTGAACTCGTCGGTGAGAGGTCACGCCCACATCGCCGCGCTATGTGTGGGTGTACCGACAGCGGGCCGCATATTAAGGCAGCTTGGATTCTGGTGGAATATTTATTCATGTGAGATCACTGTCTAATGTCAATTTAATCACATTGTACATTAGGTAATTTTGGTTGAAAAAAAAACGAAATAAAATTACAAAACAACCGTTATTTTATTTTTTTACTTAAATAATCTAAGTACTTAAATAAGAATTTAAATCATTTTAGATTTAAATTCTTTCAATTCAAGTTAAAAAAACAAAACAGAAATAGCTTCATTCGTCATTAAAAAATTAAATAAAAGTACTCAGTCAAATCACTTTTTTACTTAAGTGTACACAAACGTGACGTGTACAAATCTGGTCGGCAAAAAAGTTAAGGAGGTCATTAATATGTATGAGCGCGTCGCTTTTTCGTGGTCTATCGAATTTAATCGGTTAATCAGAATACTGACAGTTGTTTTGGATTTTTATGAATATTTACTTTAATACGAAAAATTTGATGCTGAAATTTTCAGAATGGGTACTTTAGTAACAGCACAAATTATTTATTGGGCTAGGATCTAAATAATCTCTAATATCCTGTTGACCGTCAAAGTCATGACATTGTCTGTCTCACCTTCATGTGGGTATTATTCAAAAACGCGTAACTGTGGGATTCTCAAACTTTTTATGATAATTAGAAATAGCAAGAAGAATAGAACAACGTTTTTGGTTTCTATATTTGTGTGGTAGTTTAGGCGCTAGAATTTTTTTTTTGTTTTTTGAAAATGTCTGATTACTTCAAATCGGTGAATATTTTTGAAATGTTTTCTGTATGTGCATACAGCAAAAATGAGGCGCTACCTATATTCCTTTACTGTAAGATCGCACATCCAGTAGTTCCCGAGATCTGGGACTCGGCAAAACGTTACGCCAGCAGAAAATCAAATGTCTCCAAAACTGTAAGGCCCACACATTTCATATTTGGCGCACATTCCTGCTAGAATCTAAGCTACCCGCCCACATATTTTTTATTTCTCTCTGATCATTAGTTTAGAATCTTCCTGCTGGAGCACCGTTACCCCAGCAGAATTCGTTTTTCCCGTTTTATTCCAAAAGTATTAGGTCCACAAATTTTTTATTTGGCGCACATTTACAGCAAATTGCGCACTAACTATTCATTTAACTCGCTTCCCTCTAGAAGCTACTTTCCTGCCAGCGTAACGGACACAATTTTGTCGACTCTGTTCTGATTGTCAAAGCCATTTTGTCCCGTTCCATAACACGGTAAACGAGACATTAATAAACGCTGTCGCGAATGGGCTCCAACAAAGCGGAGAGGAGAGGAGATGCGTTCAAACAATCAATAGAATTTATTTCGTTATAAATACATCTCTCCGCTTAATTTAATTTATATATATACCTAGTTGAGACAGAAAGTGCCATTGATCTAGGAGGTATTGTTTTATGTAGTGTCGTTCCTTAAAATATCAGGTTAATATTGATAGCTTATTCTCAAAAAGAAAGCCGTCGCGCGCTCTCACAATCGGCTTAAAATAATATTATTTAAATGAAAGTATGTATGTAGGTAAATTAAAAATAATAGTATTATATGTCAATCCATTTATTGTAAAATGTAGATATTAGAAAACTAACATTCGTAAAATGAAAAATCACACAGTTTGCCACAAAATAAATAACTAAAGTAAGTAACTAAAAACTACCAATAAAACATGTTTATACTTTAAAATCGAAAATAAATAAACCAGTTAATAAATATAACCAAATAATATTATCCAGGAAACAATTTACAACAGGAACAAAGATTATATTTTCATTTGTCACATAATTCTGGAGATAAGTTTCAGTCTGCAGTAACAGTTAATTCAATAGAACAGTTTAGGGATAAAAAAAAATTAACAATTTCAATGGTTCCGTTCACGCAAGGGCGACAATAAAGCTGTCTGCATGTTTTCCTTGCCCATTTTATGTGTTTTACGTATTACGGATGGAGACTTTGGCTTCGATTGGACATTCTCAACGTCTTTTTTCATTTTGTCAATGATTGACGATTGTTTAGCGACCGTCATTGACAACTCTTCGTTTTCTTGCCGTAGTAATGAGAGCTCCACCACAAGTGACTGCTGATCTTCAATCTGTAATGACAAACATTGCTATTAATCCATACTAATATTATAAAGTGTGTTTGTTTGTTTGTTTGTCCGCCTTTCACGACAGAACGAAGCAACAGATGGACGCGATTTTTGGTATGGGGTTAGTTTGGGGGCTGGAGAGTGACATAAGACTAGTTTTTACTTATCCCGGAAAAATATCTCATTCCCGCGGGAAAGCCTTCGTGTAGTTCACGCGGGCGGAAAGCTAGTATTAAGATAAAAAGCAGTTGTCGCTAAAGAAATTGCAGAGATAATATCCGTTTAGTATGAGTTTGAATATAAAACGTGCTCATTTATCGGGGGCCAAGAGCGAGCAGTAAGTAGAGTGCGCGCCATTGCAAACCGCGTTTGTATCTGCTCAATAACGTTACAACAAAACGCTTGTTGGGTATAAAATCAAGTTGTAAAAATTTGAGCGTCTTTGACAAGCTGTCTATTACTTTAACTTTTTTGCACTCACAGTGCATTTTTCATTATTGAAAATGAAATATCAAAAAAAAACGACCCGTCTCACAGTAGAGAGCAGTCGCCCGGACAGTGAAAGGTCGTGGGTTCGGGTCCCATCGGAGCTAGTTGAGACGGGTCGTCTTTTTCTAATACCTACTTAATTTTCAATAAGCAATCGATTGCTAATAAGTTACGTAATCAGCCGATCTTATACGCGACAGCCACAAATAGTCCGGTCGTGGGACACTAAATTCCATACAAAAGCTTTGATAATTCTAAAATTTTTCATTTTTGCTGAGCGTATAGATTATGTGTATTGTGAGCTATTTTTGAAAAGTTAGAAGTTTGCTGACAGTGCTATGAGTATGGTATAGGCATTTCGTAATATTTCGTGTAACGTAATGTATATAAAATTAAAGTTTGAAATTTTTAGTGTTATATAAATGTTATATAAAAAAAATTTGACATCACACCAATAAAAGTGATAAAATATGATTTCAGAAATTTTAAAATTTCAATCAAAGACAAATTAGTGAGTTTTTGATTTACGCAGTTACACATATATTAACTTTCTAATAATTTTACAAAATGAAGCCAAGATAGTTCTTATTATGAAACACTAAACATTAACTTTTCAAAAATAGCTCACAATCCACATAATCTATACGCTCAGCAAAAATGAAAACTTTTAGAATTATCATAAGTAATTTTTTTCCGGCTACGCGACTAAAACGCCGCCACTTGAAGCTAGAAAAAGAAACAAGTGACGACTAGCGGCGGCGGCGACGGGCGTCAACCGTGTGCGGCGAGTTCATATAAAATGTATGAAAACTACAGGAAATAGGTCGGTCGGTAAGTTCATCGGCTTTTTCGTTGCCAATGATTCCCGAATGACCTGTGGCCCGATTCTGCTAACGTTAAGTCATAATCGTGTCTCACTCGTGTTTCAATTGTTGTGCTTTTTTAGACACTAGTTACAAGAAATGAAATGTGAACTTTTTTCACAATACTACTTACTGATGGTCACATCACACCACACACTACATTCACATCACATCATACTGTCATAATTCTTGTAACTAGTGTGTAAAAAAGCACAACATTTGAAACACGATTGAGACACGATTACGACTTAACGTTAGCAGAATCGGACCACTGGTAGGTACCCATTTCAGAATAACTTTATTCCTTTGGCCCAGATTTATTATCATTTAGTTTGTGTATGCGGTCTTTTACCAATTTCGAATTTATGGTATTCGAGTTAAGGCGTTAAGAGCTGCTTGGCTATCTAAGAAAATCAGAATTGATTGATTTATGTAGTTTCGTTGACGGTTGGCTTCCGCGCATTCTATGATGGCGTATACCTCAGCGGACAGGCAAATAATAGTAATACCTACTTAAATAAAATTTACTACTGATTTCGCCTTGTTCTTCTAGAGTTGTGTTAATTGGGTGCACAAGAAAGTATTGACTTTCTTATCCTTTTAGAAGCTTCTAGAATCCACAAAAGCAATGCTTCTTCGGAAGATGAACTTTCTAGCGAAATGTTGCAGGCAAAGACCCGGACGAAACTGGGAACGCAAGAAGTTGAACGCCACATGTGTGCGTTGGAACTCTCGAGCGGTCAAAACGCAGAACTCTGAACTCTGTACGCGGAACTCAGGACTGCTCACTGTCTGCGCGGGCTCTACTGGTGTAATAGACTTACCTGATGCTGGTAGCGCTCATTATCGGCCTCCAAGCGCGCGATCTCGGCGGCGGCCTGCGCCAGCAGTGCCCTGGACTGCTCGGCGGCCGCCGTCGCCTGCCCCGCATGCTCTGTGGCCAGTTCGCAGAGCATCCTCTTCTTCTCAACCTATCATAACAAAGATATCATAGGAATTGTTATGCTAAATCATAATAATAATTTAAAAAAAACAGCGAGTTGCACTCCGGGAGTGCCGGTAGAAGCGAAAACTTAAATATTAACGTTGTGCATTTTTGATATTCTAAATTTTTTTAACCCATTGATTTTTAGAAAATACATATAAGGTCCTTCTTAAATAGTGCACATAATTTTAAGGGGTCAATGTACTCATGCATACAAACAACTTTTACTATGGTATCAACATTGAAATCGCGAAAAAAAAACAGCTGTTCCATACATTTTTAACCGACTTCTAAATCAAAAAGGAGGAGGTTCTCTATTCGTCTGTATGTATGTTTTTTTTTTTTTTTTGTGTATGTCCACCGATTACTCGAAAACGGCCGAACCGATTGAAATAGTTCAAACGTTAATTACATCAGGTTGGTTTCCAAGTTGGTCCCATTTATTGACATTTTGAAATCGGTTCAGTAGTTTTCAGGAAATCTTGAAAATACTGTCGTTTTCGTTACCACGTTATGTGAATTTAATACGTATCTTTAGGCATAACTCCTTTGTTTATAAACCGATTTAGATGATTCTTGTTTTGTTAAAAAGGGGATACCTCAAGGTATTTTAACCGACTTCGAAAAAGGAGGTTTTGAGTTTGATCACATACCTATTTACCAGAAAACACGTAAATTGCCTGCACGATGCACTAAAAAGAGTGAAATAAAAATTATTTTTATAAAAAAATAAAACCGCCTTCAAAAAAACCACATCAAAAAAGTAAGAAATAATTCCTCACCAAATAAATAACGTAAGTACTTTGAAGTCGGGCGGGTTTTAACAAAAACAACAAGAAATTGTACATGTTTCACGCCCGACTTCAAAGTACTTACGTTATTTATTTGGTGAGGAATTATTTCTTACTTTTTTGATGTGGTTTTTTTGAAGGCGGTTTTATTTTTTTATAAAAATAATTTTTATGATCTATGCGATTTAAAATTTTCTATGGAACAGCTGATTCTTTTTTCGCGTTTTCAATGTTGGTACCATAGTGAAAGTTGTTTGTATGCGTGAGTACATTGACCCCTTAAAATTATGTGCACTATTTAAGAAGGACCTTATATACTTAGAGATGAATTAGATGCGTTGATAAAGGGCCCCCTAGACTTTTTCACAAAAAAAAAAGGAATTTGGACAAAAAAAAAAGAAAATTATACGGACTGGGTTTAAAACCGAGTTCTTCTGTTCTGCCGCCGCGCGCCGCCTGTTTTCTAACAGAGTTGCCAGAGCTATCACAACATTGGGGAAGATGGCGAAATTTGCCTTCGTATTCTAATAACATTGTAACAGTTTTTCGATCAGGTCACGTGTACGTCTTACGGTTACGTGATCGTCTTACGGTCACGTGATCCTGACGCGAGTTTAACAGTTTTTACCCATCACAAAAAGTGCACAACGCCGCTAAAGAAGTTTTCACTTAAAAAAAAAACAATAAATAAAAAAAGATTTTATCAGGAAATTAAGTAGATGTGTCTCGTACCTCTTCACGAAGCATTTGTATTTGACTATTTGATTCCTTTTTTATGAGCTCAACGTCTTCAATGAGTTCATTTTTTATGGATCCGAGTTCACGATAGGCTTCTTTTTCACAATTTTGTAAACTCTCTATCAATGACACATTATGTTCCATAATACGATTGTGCTCCTTAGCCAATGCTGCCTTTGATTTCAATATATTTACAAGAGCTTCTCTATATTCATTACATTCCAATACAGTATTGTTCAATGTTGTCTTAAATGATGAGAGTTCATTTTCCAGAACTTCTTTAGAATTTGTCAAAGTCTGTACTGTGTTTTCCAAATGTTCGACTTCACTATCAGATTCCCTCAAACGCATAGTCAACACTTGGACAATATCTCTAGTAACTGACAATGACATTTCAAATCTGCTCTTTTCTTTAACGGCTTTGTCAACTTCTACTGTTAATTTGTTAATTTGATTTTCAAAATCAATCATTTTCCTTTTAGACTCATCTTTTAACTCATCAATTTCTTTAATGATTTTCAATTTTTCGGTAGTTAACAACTCATTTTCATTTTTCAGGGTGTTGATCTCTCTTTGTAATTTCATATTTTGTTCCTCATTAACATTAAGGCTGTACATAAGATCTTTGGTTTCCTTTTCTAAATATTGTATTTTGCTTTGTTGTTGAGACCAATGTTCTTGGATTGTTCTGCTTCGCTCATCAAATTGAATTTCACATAATCTTAGTTTTTCATGTGTAGCCTCATTTATTTGATCAAGTTTTGCCTTGAATTCGCGGTCTTTGGTGTCCAACTGTTCTTGCAGGTCTTGGATAACCTCATCTTTCTCCTTCAATATTTGGTTTTTTATGGATTCAATGATTTCATCATACTTAATTTTAAGGTTTTCTTGGTCTAACTTGTTTCTTGAAATTATTGCTTGTTTTTCTTCATCCATTTTTGTTTTTAATGTTTCCAGTTCCACCTTGTATTCTCTTCTTATACTTTCATTTGCTTCTAGTGCCAGTGCATGATGACCATTAACCATTTCAAGTCTCTGGCGAGTTTCATCTAAGCATGATTCCATAGTTGTCAATTTCACTTGCAAATCTTGGCATAGGCTATCCCTGATTGTAATTACTTCCTCTAGAGCTGATAATTCAACCTGCTTACTGCTCACTTCTTCTTCCAATTTGTCACATTGCTTTTCTATTTTTGAAATTGTATTTTTAAGACTCTTAATTTCTTCTTCTGATTTTACAAAATGGTCCTTCAATTCTTCATTTTCTTGATTTATATTAATTTTCGCAAATTGTTTGTCCAGGTCCTTAGTGCTATTTATTGAATCTGAAGTCTTATTGATTAGTCTTTGGAGTCTAGCTATTTCATTCTTTAAATCTTCAATGTGTTTATTGTATTCCATCAGTGTGTAGTCTTTGTTCCTGTACAGGTAACAAAATATTAATAACATCGGTAATAAGTAATTGTAATTTAATAAGATTGTTACAAAAAAATGATTACTTATTGAGAATGAGAAAATTAACTTTTTTTTTATTATAATACCTAGTTTAATTATTACCTAATTTCTACCTCTTGAGCTTTGAGAAGTTCTTCCTGCGTTTGGCATTTTCTTTCAGATTTTATGCCTTTAAGTGAAGACAATGCTTTTTTGGTGCTGTTTGTATTTCTTATATTTAATGAGTTTTTTATTGGTTTTGGCTGGAAGTAAAAAAAGTGTTAATACCTTATATATTTATATTCTTTTTATATTGTACAGTTTCATTTAAACTTCATGTCTTCTGTGAACATCATTCCACACTCTGCAGTAGACAAGTTTGAGGCATGCCGGTGCAGATGGAAGAGGTAAGGTTGTGGGGTACTCTACTGCGCATAGCGGCTAACTTCTAGAAAGCTTAAAAGATTGACTCGAACTGTGCTACTTTCTTATTTTAAACAGAACTAAAATAATACTGTACTACATACTGTTACAAAAGACTTGATGCTTTGTGCTGAGCACTGAGACCGGGTTTCGTTACAAGTTTTGGTATGAGATCCTGCTGTTGAACTAGCTGCAGCATGTGGTTTGGGTTGTTTTTGTGATTCTTTGGTTTTGGAAATTTGTGGCTTATCATTTTCATTTTTATTCACCGGTTTGATTTTAGGTGGAGCTGAAAATATTAACAAAATTTAAATAAAAATGTAATCAAACAAATATATTAATTTAATTACTTACAAACAAAAATCTTACATGAGGATTACATACACACATATACCTAGCTTTTGTTTGAAACATTTGATTTTCAAAATACTTAGGTTGAAATTCAAATTAAGTAATAAGTAGGTAAACGTACTAGCTAATTCTACATCTCTGGTATGGACATAATAGCAGAGCAGGTTGAAGATTGTTTTTTAAATATAGATCACGATGATTTCTTAATATAATTGAGCACAGAAAAAGATAAGTTACAGGATTTTATAAATGTTAATTTTACCTAGAGGTTCGAACCGCTTTGCTTTTGAAAACATCTTCAACAAACACAAAACAATAATTAAACCTCAATAATTTGTTCATACACTGACACTGAAAATGCTTGCTCGCCTTCTAAATCGCGCGCGAAATGCTTCTTCAGCTGATTTCGTAGTTTTTTTGTTGTTGCGATGAATGAATAGAACGACCGTTATTTGTACGTTACGGGGGGAGAGGCAAACGTGCGCGGGGTGAGTGGTGAGGAAGGAATCCACAGATTAAAGCACAGAGCTTAGGCGCCCATTAGACGGTACACCGGTAGGTTTTGCTGTCAGTTTGCTATCAGTCACGATTCTTTTAAGCCCCCAGTACACGATGGCCGATCATGGTCGGCGACCATTACCAATACATCGTACATTGACACTTTTGAACGAACAAGTTTAAAACGGTTCTTTCAAAAGTGTCAATGTACGATGTATTAGTCATGGTCGCCGACCATGATCGGCCAACCTGTACTGGGGGCATTAGCCAATCAAAATTAACCATTCATAACGCTGCCCGAAGTTCCTCTATACCGATTGGTTTGCTAGTCTTGAGTGATGGAATTGACTGATGGTTGCGTGACCGTCTAATGTACGCTTGAGTATTTTTGCTTATTATTTATAGGTGAATTTAGGTGATCAATGAGGGAGTTTCTTTTGAAGTTTTATCGTTAGTTCAAAAATTTGTACTAGATGGCGCTACCCCACTATAGCGACCTAAATTTTTCTGAAGAAGTAAACGAAAAAGTAGGGTGATGTGGTAAACAGCTGATCAGTGGGGCACACTCGATAACGCACACTTCTAGCATAATTACTGTATGTAGTGTCTTTGCGTTTGTGTGCAAAGAAGCTCCCACGCAAGTAAACCCCTCTCCTCTTGTCGCACGCGCGCTATCGTGACAGGTGGAAGAATGAGTGTCAGATTTTGGAATGTGGTGCGAAAAACAATATTTACGTAAATTGCAACTTTGTTTATATTTTTTAAATTATAATGAAATTCCATAATATTTCTTTACTGTGGTATGAAACAGTTTACAGTCTAACATTTTTTTACTTACTCTCTTAAAGTCTTAAGACGTCTAGTAATTATTTATATTGTCAAAACTGAGCATTTAATTTTTTTTAAATAGGCTCTAATACGCCGGAGACGTTAGCGCCAATTTATGTAGGTAAAGTAGCGCTAGCGTTAAGGTCATTGGCTTAGCGCAGCTCCTTAAAGAAAGATAAATATGTAAAGAAACTTTACAGAACCCCCCCTTAAAGTTTCCTTACAAAGTGAAAAATACGCCTATTTTCCTTATTGCCTTTCTGAAAACTTTGTCATGGTACTTCCTAAGGTGCTTCCCCTTAGTAAAAGTGTTGTATTTCCGATCAATTTTTAATTATCAAGCAATAATAAGTACAAGTTAATAACAATTTAATAATTATTATGTTTTTCTTACATTTTCACAAATAAACACTGAAAACTGACGTTTTTTTTTTGTTTTTTATGAAATTTAAATTCCTGACACAAATGCTTCATTTTCTATGAAAAATCCCTTGATCGACTGTTCCCCATGGGCCGATCTACTGTGCACCACGCCTGGTAAACAGTCGATCAAATCCCATTTCTTAAAAAAAATATTTTTATTTATTCTTTGGCTACAGATACCTACGTCTTTGAAAGATTATTTTTCTAAAAGTAGAATAATCAACCTCTAAGTCACTTAAATATCAAGTCATTACATGAAATAGTTTCCGAAATACAGCCGTCTAAAAAAAAGTGATCAACTGTAAACCAACCACGTGACCCTATAGAAAATAGCAAAGGAAATAGTCTGTCTGTAGTAAGGCGCACATTAGACGGTCATGCAACCATCAGTCAATTCCATCACTCATGACTATCTAACCAATCGTTATAGAGGAACTTCGGGCAGCGTTATGAATGGTTCATGCGTACATTAGACGGTCATGCAACCATCGGTCAATTCCATCACTCATGACTATCTAACCAATCGTTATAGATAGAAGAACTTCGGGCAGCGTAATGAATGGTTCATTTTAATTGAATCGTGACGTGACTGATAGCAAACTGACAGCAAAACCTACCGTCTAATGGGCGCCTAGTAGGTAGACTAGGCGGCCCATTCACGGCAGGCCGCCACGCCGTGTCGCTTTACGCAGGATGTTCAACTGCCTGATCCCACGTACGCAACGTATGCAACGCATTATGACATCTAGACCATTGAATTTGTATGACTAGAAACACACATAAGTATCCCACGTACGCGTATGATAAGTGTGTTTCTAGTCATACAAGTTCAATGGTCTAGATTTTATAATGCGTTGCATACGTTGCGTACGTAGGATTAGTCTGTCTCTACCTTGAATGTTGTCGCAGGAGGCTCCTTCAACAACATTCACCATTCTGCGTGAGGCGACGGACGGCGCCGGGCGGGGCGGCCTGCCGTGAATGGGCCGCTTAAAGCCCCCAGTACAGGATGGCCGATCATGTTGGCCGACCATGATGGGCCATCGTGTACAGGGGCAGTTTGCGTTGCTCGCAGACGGCATTCACACGCAAACCGCCCCTGTACACGATGGCCCATGCATGGCCCATCATGGTCGGCCAACATGATCGCCCATCCTGTACTGGGGGCTTTAAATAATTAATCATCAACCAAAGAGTACACTATTATCCCACAGATTAGGTAGAAAGTGGACTCGAATCACAAAAATGCCAATAACCCCCTTTTTAATATACTATATCAATGCCAATAACGGAGTCCAGAATTCAATGCCAGGTTCCAATCAAATTATCAAGAAAAACGAATACACTCACAAACACCACCAACACCAACGCATAGAAGCAAAGCAATCCAAAGAAAAACTTTACCACAGACAGATTAATTTGACTGTACAACCGACCGACACACAAGTCTTTTTTAGGCTCAACGAATTAATCCTTTGCCATATATGCTCAAAAAATGAGGTTGTGTCAAGCCCCCAGTACAGGATGGCCGATCATGTTGGCCGACCATGATGGGCCATCGTGTACAGGGCCGGTTTGCGTTGCTCGCAGACGGCAATCACACGCAAACCGCCCCAGTACACGATGGCCCATCATGGTCGGCCAACATGATCGGCCATCCTGTACTGGGGGCTTTAGGGTTACAGCCAGGGGGGGGACACTCTTTGACATTTCCATACAAAACGATTTGTAATGAGATTTGCATAGAAACTAGCGCCATCTAACTTACGAATCCTAAAAGATTTTGTAAAAAAACTGATATGTAATACCCTAGATGTCACTGCTACTGCTTCTATCGTCACAACTTGATTTTTAATAATAATCCAATTTATTTGAAATAATTAATGTTATTAATTATACATCATTTTGGAAGATATTACAAATTTATTATAAATAACAATGATAATCGGAGACATTACTAAATTTGTTAATAGCAACACTGCTTTAAATATGACATGACATGACAATACCAAATAAAAATGGCTGGTTGTTGTTGTGCTCGTTCGTGCGTATGCGTATGCGACGTAATATTTAACTTCTTCTGGTTTTCGGGTGCCCTTTTCTCTTGAATTGAAGTTTTGAAGAGTCGAAGTCGAGATCACTCCTTCGTACTGCTACATTTCTTTGAAGAGGATTCCTGTCCTGTGTTGAGTTGAACATAGTTCCTCCGCAATTCGCGAAAAGGCGGTTTCTCCCTGTTGTTCGAAAGAACTGTGCGGAAAGACGTTTTTAGTGTTTTATTTTGTGTGTTCTGTAAACCATGACTATGAACATCTTAATTTAACCGAATTTTGAGTGGCAAAATAAAATATGATGGTGATGATTATAGTAAAAATGAAGCTGTTGTAAGTATATTACAATAGTCAATAAACATAAACATTATAAGAATAAATAAAAATTCAAATCTATATTGTTTTTTTTTTATTTAAGTACCTTTCCTTTGCAATAATGTAGAATATATTTTTCAACTCCATTGTTTTGAAAATAATTCCAAGTGCTTCATGAATTATTTTATAAAACAATGGATTTGAAAATATTCTACAATAAACTAATAGGTACAAAATTTGAAAGAGAATGCATTTGTGTGCGTGAGGCGTATGCATGTGTGCGTGTGTGTGAGCTTAGTACCGGAATCGAATTCTAGGCGGCAGCACTATTCAATCGATGGTCTCAAAAAGTCGCCCCAGATGGCTCTCTTTTCCTTATGTATTATTTTTCTCTTTGGTTACAGCGTCATCTAGTGCATCGAAAAATAACTGCAGAAAACTCTCCCATTATCGATTACATAAAAGCCAATACACACGCTCCTATCCGACCGCCGATTTGGTGCGGGCGAACTTCACTGCAGATCTGATCCGCGCCTACACACGTTCAAACCAAATCTGCCGCACCAAATCGGTCGGCGCTACACACGTTCCGATTTGGTCTGGCCGACCTCTGGCCGTTGTTGCAGTGTTGCCAGCCACTGCTAATCTCCCAATATTAATATTATTTATAAATACTGAAAACATTGATTTGCTTGCAATAGATAGATAAAAAGAAAATGATTTTCGGTTTTTAATGTTTTATTATTTTAAAGAATTCAATTTTATTATTTTTTTATTTTCTTTTAATTTTATTAAAATAAGTACTAGAACATGCTAAATATTTACTAAAAGCAGCACTTATTGATGAGGTGATATGCCTTTACTATAAATATTTAGATTTACGATAAATTGCGAGTTTTTAAATAAAATAAACGAAAAAAAACTAAGTAATAGATAAAAGAATCTTTGCACAAATTGCCATTATTAAACCTTTCGTTTGTTCAGTCCTACGTCCTACGTAAAACTCATGAACGAGCATTACATTGAATACTCTGAACTGCTTTAAATATTTCCGCTTTTACATATTTTCTCCCTAAATCTAGGGGAAAACCTCCAAAATTGTCAACACTGCCAAGTTGGTCTGGGCCCCTATCGCCCTATTTTGCAATAAGAGCGATTTCATTACAACTCCATTTCAATCAGTTTACGATCGTGACATAAAAAGGTATCGCCCTAACGTTCACAAACGGATGGAAGACGGATTGCGATGGCATTGCGATCGTTTGGATCGGTGAATGAATGATACCAGTGATGTTACTTTTATGAATGAATCTTTTCAAAAATAGAGTGTCGAGTTGTCAATGTCAGTGTCATCCAACTGTCAAATACAAGGGATTTTTCTCAGTATTGTTCCGAGGGATTTTTGGCGGTTGATTTTAGTGGTGCGTTTTTCTCAAACATGTATTGGTTTTTCTGTTGAGGTGCAGGCTCGTTTTGAAATTACAACTTTTACAATTTATTTTACTGGCGTTTACTTTAAATTATTTCGTAGTACTTTTCAAGTTTTAGCGCGCTTGGCCTGCGATCGTTGAGGTTAAGCAACTTTCGCAATGGTCGGTCACGGGATGGGTGACCAAAAACTTTTCATCTCAAGCTCCTCCGTGCTTCGGAAGGCACGTTAAGCCGTTGGTCCGGGCTGCACTTGCAGTCGTTAATACCCACCAATCCGCACTGGGCCCGCGTGGTGGGTCATGGCCCATTCCCCTTATCCATCCATAAGGAAGGCCAGTGACCCAGCAGTGGGGACATTAAATGGCTGATGATGATGATGATGATGACTTTTCAAGTCTAGTCCAGATTTTTCAGGCGAGCAGCTCTTAAGTCGACGCACGAGTAGCATGACGAACTCGAGAAAGGTTTTGTCTATATCGAAACGTCAAAAATGACATTTCATCGTAGACAAACCTATTGTTTGACTGTCAACTATAGACTTTCGAGCTTTTCGAGGTAGACAAAACTCTTCTCGGGTTTGTCATGCTACGCATGCTGGTGGGCTATTTCCACGGCCGCAAATGAGAATAAACTCATCACTGGGGAAGACGGCTTTGCCTTGGTAGGTAGCCTCCTTCATACGGGCTCTTTTCGGGACCTCCTCTCCGCTCTTGGGAGATGTTGGAAGGCAGTGCCGAGTGTCTTTCTTGAGGCGTTTAGAGTCAAGTAGCACCCGTCACTTTACTTCATCTGATTATCACTTTTTTGTGTATTTTCGACACGGTATTATTGTTTTCCGGAATTAACAACCACTGAGCAAGAGAATAAATACGTTTTAACAACTTGAAACACACAGAATCTTACTAAAATCCGCTAATAATTTCTGAATAATGTTGAAAAAACTGCCTCCGACTAGCTGTTTATTTTAACATAAGCCAACGGTCAGTTATCGGCTGCAATGTAATCATTTTACGTTTAAAAACCTAGCGCGATTCGAAAAATCGTTCCGAAAAGGAATGGTAATGATATTGTAGTCGTTGAGAAAATAGCGCGATACCAAATTGTCAAATAAGAGCAATGTAATTGTGATATAAGCGCATTTAGCATAGGGCGATAGGGCTCCTGCATAAAGCGACGGACGGCGGGGAGGCCTGCCGTGAATGGGCCGCTTTAGTCTACCTACTAGGCGCCCATTAGACGGTAGGTTTTGCTGTCAGTTTGCTATCAGTTCACGATTCTTTTAGCCAATCAAAATTAACCATTCATAGCGCTGCCCGAAGTAAAATTGCCTGCATGATGCACTAAAAAGAGTGAAATAAAAATTATTTTTATAAAAAAATAAAACCGCCTTCAAAAAAATCCACCTAAAAGTAAGAAATATTACCTCTAATAACGTAAGTACTTTGAAGTCGGGCGGGTCTAAACAACAACACAAAAAAAAAATTAACAGGTTTCACGCCCGACTTCAAAGTACTTACGTTATTAAAGGTATTATTTCTTACTTTCTATTTACGTCTATTACGTCTATTTCGTATAGTATTATATTATCTGTGGTAAGACATTATTTCTAAAGATAGGGCCACAAATTATATAGACTAGTACAGATAGGAATCAAGCCTTATAGCGGCCGTTTGTTAGTGAATGACGGACCCCGATTAGATTTTGACAACATAGTGCTGCCAGAACTATCGACCCTTGATTCGTTATCGATAGTTGTGCAAATCATCGACGTTTGGTACAACCCTAGTAACATACTATTTTAAATTCTGCTCAAATAAAAAACACATTTGATGAAAGAAGGCATTTATTACTTGACATTATAATTTTATCAAATACAAAGTACATAAGTATAAGTTGAGATTTATATAAGACAAAGAATGAGAGTAATGAAATTACTTACTAAATTGACTTTATATATAAACTAAGAAATATAAATACTTTATCAGCTACAAGAAAAATTAAACTGCTTGCAAATATTTATTATGCACAAATGCTAATGCTATTTTTCCTAGTAGTTTTATTTAGTATCTGCCATTTCATTATTCACTGTTAATATCACTTTAGTTTCAATGCAAGACGCAATAACCTAATTCTAATAGTTAAACATTTAATGCAGTAAGTAATCAATATAGCAACTAACAGCAGTAATTTGCACCATAATTCTGATTTGATAACTTATAACCGCAAGAATAGGCAGACACGGGCATCTTCGCAGCACTCCACGAACCTCGTTGAGACTCAAGTTATCTGAAAAGATTAGATTTGGTTAGTATAGATTCTACATATTGTTACTATAATCTGCCATAACATTTTATAAACAAATAAGTGATAGTTGAACTGAAAAGTTTGTAAATCAAGAAAGAGTAGTGTGTATATTTCATATTTCATATAAAGCACATTTTGTTTGTTGTGCCGCTATGCACAAGTTATAGATAATCAATGTTTATAGTTAATAACTTATTAAGTAGATAAGCTTTGTACATAGACTGATGAGAGGTAGTATATATAATTAAGTAAGATCTAAGATAGTAGGTAGCAGTAACAGTTATAACATACCTAGTCATAAGACAATCACAATAAACCATCATTCGTACCGACAACAATCATATATTATCTCACCGGTACATTTGTTATAATTCTGTTCTGTTTGTCAGAATCAGAAATATGAATTTGATGATAAGGCATTTTAAATGTTTTGACAAAGTTATTGAATTACTTACACTGTTATTTTCTCTTGACTTGGTGTTAACAACTTCACTAAATTGAAACTTGTTAAATGTGACAACTGATTATTTAAATTTAATCCCAAGTAATCTACTGTGCTTTATCATTATCACCATATGATATCACTTCTAAATGTATATTGAAAATGTATATTTTTTAACAAAACTAATCAATAATTAATTACACATACCTACTTACATTCATATAAAAAGAATAAACAAACATTACCTACCTTTCATTCATAACTTCTTCTTCAACATGTCAATGACAAGTACAAAATCATATGTTGTTGGCCCAAAACTGTGCCACTCTCACCGCATTATCTGCAGCCAACATGAGGTCCTCACACGTGCAGGTGTCCGGGCATGCATGCAGAGCAATCAATGAGGTGGGCCATGGTCTGTGGAGTGTAACCACACCTGCACGCGAGATCCGTGTTACTGGTGAAGCCCCACCTGGACAGGTTGTCTTTACTTCGACCAACTTGGGTACGGAGTCTATTTAAAGATCTCCATAATGATCTGGGAAGTTCAAGGCCAGGAGGGAGCTTTTCCTGGATGAGCACATATGGGTGTGGAAGGGTAGCAGAGTTTTCCCACAGTTTAACTTTGGTTAAAGAGGCCTCCGTGGTGCCAGGCATGACGCACTTGTAAAAACTATTGCGACTCTTTAGCCTTTGATAAATTTCATAACTTTCTGAGAAACCGAATCTTCTTTACTCTGGTTAAGTTGTGAACTGTATTTTCTTTTGTTTTGGTTAGTTTTAAGAAATACAAAGTTGCCTCTTGGAATTACCTAAAACAACAAAACTCAAATTTAGGTTAATGTAATAATTGATACATAAAACTACGTAAATAGATTTACTTACGTGTACCGAAGGCATCTTCGAATAATGTATCCATATTTCTGTAAAGAAATATCTGAGAAAAAGTGGAAAAACATCTAAAGAATACTAGAAAACCGAAATGAGTAAAAAAACACAAACTAAATAAACGTCATCTTGAAATTCTTGAAAAAAGTGACAGCCTTAATTTTAGCCAATGGGGGCACCCCAACAAAATGGCGGTCTTAATTATAGCCAATGAATGGGTATCGGGGCTACCGGCCACTAAGTTTTGACCTATTCTATGGGTGATTCCAACGCCTAGAGGTACCACCCTTTGTGGCCACTTTAAGGATTTTTTGAGATTTAAGTACTAAGTACTAAATGGTCTTAGGTATTTAAGAGACAAATTATATCTTAAATTATAGATAATTTATCTACCTTTAAAAATACATTTTTCAAATTTAAAAAGGTAAATAGTTTTTTTGTATATAACACAAAATGTGTGAGAGGTGCCAAATGTACCGGTTTTGGCCACTTATTGATAGTTAAAGTTTTGTAAGTATAGCGAAAAATCAAAACCAAACCCAGGTTAAACCAATATATTCTAATGCGCTAGAAACCAAGCAATTGCAAAACAACAATTTCATTGTAAAAAACAAAGGTTTAAAAAGTATTTCATCCAAAACAAATTTCTTAAAATTTCATACAAAACATTTTTTAAAACAGAAAATGGGATATATTGAAAAAAAATCGCATGAATTATGGAATTCTAACGGTTGTTAACTTTAAAATACCTTATTTTAATTGCCTTTAGCAAAAATGGCAAAAAGTTGTTTAGAAAACTTTTAGAGCAAAAAGTGGCCAAAACCGGTACAGTGGCCAAAACCGGGGATTCTGCCTTACATTTATTTTACTGAAAATGTTTTTGGCGCGCTTGCGACGCTCGTGTGTCTGGTGCTCTCACGCCTCGCGATGGCGATTTCGTGCTGTTACTTTTGAATAGAGGTACAGTTAAATCCTTTGTTCGCTGTATACCAGATTCGCAAAATACCAGATTCGCAAAACACCAGATTCTCAGAATACCAGATTCGCTAAACACCAGATTCTCAGAATACCAAATTCGCAAAACACTAGATTCGCAAAAAACCAGATTCTCAGAATACCAGATTCGCTATAACCCAGATTCTCAGAATACCAGATTCTCAGAATACCAACTTTGCAAAGCATCAGATTCGTAGGTCAATAAGACGAGACAAAATATTTTTATATTTATTTTTAAGCCTACCCGGCTTATTCGCTATTACGTTTGAAAATAACAGAAGTACCGTCAAGAAATATAATTTCTAACATAGGTATGTTAGGTAGGTACCTAAGGTTTAATTTCGTATAGCAAGCAAACTGTCACATTAACAGCTAGTTAGCATTCAATACTATTACTGAAATAAAGTGTTGAACTTTAATGCATTGCGAATAGCAGATAGAAAAATAGCAAATATAATTTCTGATTTTTGTAATCACAACTCCCCTAGACTACTTCATTTTTTTATTTTAAGCATAATTTTTATAATAACATTTTCTTGTTGTGGTTATGTTTTGTGGTACTTATCTTTTTTGAATCTGGTAATATGAGAATCTGGTATTTTGCGAATCTAGTATTCTGAGAATCTGGTTTTTTGCGAATCTGGTATTCTGAGAGTCTGTTGTTTTGCGAATCTGGTATTCTTAGAATCTGGTATTTTGCGAATCTGGTATTCTGACAGTCTGTTGTTTTGCGAATCTGGTATTCTTAGAATCTGGTGTTTTGCGAATCTGGTATTCTGAGAATCTGGTGTTTTGCAAATCTGGTATTCTGAGAATCTGGTGTTTTGCGAATCTGGTATCCAGCGAACAAAGGATCCTACAACATAATAACAAGTCTACTCACTTCCAATATTACGTCGTTGATGAGGACGAATTGTTGGTTCCGGGCGGCGGCGGGGGCGGCGGCGTGTTATCACCGGTGGCAAAGCAGGCACAACCCTTGGGCGTGGGGTTCCTCGTAGAGGAACCCTGGGAGCCCTGGGAGATCCTACATCTTCCACTTCATCAGTCACTGTTTGTGGAAAACAAAGGATTTTCAATTCAATTTAAATTCAGGCTTTTTACAGTATATGATGATATTGCATACATGTAAGATCTAGTCCTACATAAACGTATTGTAAATAGAGACTATTGAATTTTCGTAAACAAGTCGGTGGCGGGTCTTACCAATTCCTTCATACTGATGGTCTTCAATAATTGTTGGTTCAGGGCGGCCGCGGTGGCGTGGGATAAGTGGCACAGCCCTTGGTAGTGGGGTTCCTCGTAGAGGAGGCACAGCTCTAGGGGATACCACGTCTTCCACTTCATCAGTCACTGTTTGTGGAAAACAAAGGATTTTCAATTCAATTTAAATTCAGGCTTTTTACACTATATGATGATATTGCTAACATGTAAGACCTAGTCCTACATAAACGTATTGTAAATAGAGACTATTGAATTTTTGGCGGGTCTTACCAATTCCTTCATACTGATGGTCTTCAATAACTGTTGGTTCGGGGCGGCCGCGGCGGCGTGGGATCTGTGGCACAGCCCTGGGCGATTCTACAAATGATGGCCCATCTTCCACGTCAACAGTCACTGCAGCATCGGGTACTGAAATAGGTAATAAATACCATCATGGTGTTGGTATAAATATTAATAAAATAAAAAATAATTTGATAGGTACTCAAAACTTCGTGGGGAACAAAGGATATATAATTCAATTTTAATTCTGGCTTTTTACGGTTTATGATGATATTGCTAACATGTTATCCTAAATAAACATATATTATTATTGTAAATAGAAACTTGAATTTTCATAAACAAGTCGCTATACCTTCATATTGGTGGTCTTCAACAACTACCCTGTAAAAAGCATACAAAATCATTACCTATTGTAGAACTTGAAAATTAATCAAAGACATGTGATAATGTGCGCCAATTGTTTATATGTAATTTTAGTAGGATATGATGTAGCAGGCAGGTAGTAGGCTTTAAGTCCTTGCACATCACAATGTCTCTATGAGGTCACCTCTTTCTATATGTTATCCAAGTGTTGTATTTATAATGGAAAATATATAAAATCACAAAACAAAAATAACTAAAGCTTACATTTGTTCCGTATCACCTTCATCTTGTGTAGTGTTACTGTCACCATGGCTCTATCGCAAGCAAGTCAAAATATTAGAAATTAAAGCACATTCAAAGCAAAAGAAAAACTTTTATAATTCATACAACTTTAACTAAGTATTTCATTGAGTTCATGCTGTTTTGTGCACATGTACTGTACACAGTTTGAATCAGCACTGAACCGGCTGATTAACTGGTAAATCAAATACTTAGTAAAACTTGTAGACACACATAGATAATCATTTATTCATTATACAAAAACTTACCCTCATTAATAAAATTATAGCAAACACTTTAAGTTGTTTTAGCTAAAATACTGTTTTGATATTGTCAGTCATTTGACATTTTCATCAAGAGTGACGGGGACAAAACAGTATGTTAGCTAGAACTTCGCTAATAAAAAACAAATATACGAGTATAAGTTATATCGTGTTGCACCCTGAAAAGTCCCTTGCTCAGAATGTACTGCAAACCCACAGTAGGTAGAGTTGCAGTGCCAGAAGTGCCAGAACCTTAATATAGTTTATTAAAACCTGACCCCCATATTCTAATAAAAAGTGCAGTTAGTTGGTATCATGCATTGTAATAGAATACTGAGAGCTATTTTTACTTGGGAATTATAGGCCTATTCTTTTTCTTCATCAGTATTCTATTTTGATGGTCTCACCATATGCCTCTACCCCTGTATACCAATTTTTAGTTATTTTTAGTAATAAAGCAACAAACAATCTTTATCAAAATTTAATTTCACCTACCATTGGTACTTGGCCATGAACCCGTGCCCCAGGAATGGGTCCCACATCACGCCCAATTATGTCTGCAATTAACTCCTGGATGGGCGTCAGGACACATATTGAGTGTGGGCCCCCACCTGTCCCACAGATCCCTGCACGCTCATCTATCAACTTCTTCCGGACCTTAGATTTTGCTTCAATCCAAATCTATAAAAATTATAAATTTACATACATTTAGCTGCTATAAAATCAGACTGTACTCAAGCCACACAAGCTTTTCCTCATCTTATTACCAATTATTATTATTCAGCGTATGTAGTATTAGTATTGTGTTGTCCCTCTGCAGGGCATAGGAAGGCCTACCTGCGGGCTTTCCACACATCTCTGCCTCAAGGTATTAAAGATGTCGCTGATGTAACGAGGCAGAAGGAACTGCCATGCACATGCTATTCGAATGCAATACAGAGGCAGCAGAATGTGCATCTATCCTTGTCTCTCCAAGGTAACTCACAGATGCCTGCCAGGATCCTAGGAAACTGGTAGAATGCCCATTTTTTGGAGCTCAGCAAGCTAATTTAGTTCTCGGTTTATGTGAAAGTTAAATTACTTACTTTGGACCACTCTTTCCATGATCTACATGGCCCCTCAGCATTCAGTCGGTCCGCCAGCTGTGTCCAGTGCCTTTGGGCAGCAGCGGCATACTCCTTCCCGCAGACGCGCCCCAAGGCCAGGTCCTTATGTTGTGCCATATAGTGCACCAACATCTCTAGCTGGCGGACCGTTGTGACCTTACGCGTGGACTGTAATCATATTGTAGGTAGGTAATTATGAAAGACTAAGTTGTAACTGGCTCATGAAAATGCGCCGAGCGCCGCCGTGTAATGTAGAATTAACTCACCATCTCGTAGGCAATCGACGGCAGAATCCTTAACCACGGAACACTTTAATTTCCCTGTATGAGACTTGAAAAGTACTACGAAAAAATCAACAAACTAGTGATTACCTATAATACTCTTTGAAATCAACCGCCAAAAACTATGCAAAAATCCATCAAAAAATCCCTTAATTGACAGTTGGATGACACTGACATTGACAACTTGACACTATTTTTGAAAATATTCATTCTTAAAGTAACATCACTAGTATCATTCATTCACCGTTCTTTCGTTCCAATCGTTCCAATCCAAACGATCGCAATGCCATCGCAATGCCATCGCAATCCGTTTTCCATCCGTTTGTGAACGTTAGGGCGATACCTTTTTATGTCACGATCGTAAACTGATTGAAATGGAATTGTAATGAAATCGCTCTTATTGCAAAATAGGGCGATAGGGCCCCAGGTCGGAAGCCTACACACGTTCCGATTTGGTAGGAAGTGAAGTTCGTGCGAACCAAATCCGGCCGACCGCGTCAAACACGAATAATAATAATTATGGTCGGACGACGACGCTACACACGTCCAGATTTGGTCTGGAGCAGACCAAATCGGCTGTCGGATCGGAACGTGTGTAGAGGCTATTATGGGCGATTTTCTGAAAGCTCGCTCACTAGATGGCGCTGTCCCACCTATGCAGTTAGAAGGAACGGAACGTTATAAATTTTACTTTGACGCGACTTTTGTTACGTAGAACGGAACGTCAGACAGGTGTTATTTATTACCTTTTTATTACCTTACTCTTTAAATTTACCTATTTCGTTTCTGTTCCTCACAGTAGTACCTATCAGTACTTATTTAATTTATTTTAAGTTTCCTTTGGGTTTTTAAAAGTAAATAATTTAAATATGATTCATACCAAAACATACCATAGACATGTACATACTTCGTTCAACGCCATCTAGTGAAGCTTTTGGAAGCTTTTTTTTTTAAATGGCCTCTCAGAAAATTGCTCATAATGACATTATTTTTAATTAAAATACTAAAACATGCTAAATATTTAATTAAAGCAGCACTTAATGATAAGTTGTTAATACCTTATTATATAAATTTAGCTTTACGACAAAATGCGAGTTTTTATGGATATGACCTTCATACGATAGGTACGTTTTTTGGAGGTATTCCAGTTACGGCACCAATGAGAAGTTTTCCAGTAGGTTCTATAATGCTCAATAGATGTCGCTGTGACCACTTTTCTTTTTTTCTTAATTTTCTTGTATAGTGCCACAAGCTTTTCTGTTCCGGTGACAGTGTCGTGACAGAGGAGCCACTTGCAATACGAAATTACCTGTCAGAATGGACTGTCGTATGAAAACTGTTTTAGTTCCAAAGAGAATCACCGGAACAGAAAAGATTGGCACACTTTATGGTATGTTTTTTTGCGTTCCCCAGTTTACGGGAAAGTTGAATGTATTGTTTCACGAATTTTGTTGCGTATATATATTAATGAGTTATCGTTTTTTTCTTATTTTACCTGATTTTGATTATATTTTAATTTTTAATAACTGTTAATGTCAGAAAGAAAAGAAAATGTGGAAAACGTGGCATTTTCATGAAAAAGTTGAAATTAATAGCTCAAATTAATTAAAAAGTTAGTACCTATGTACTGAATTTTCATTCTCTAGATGCAAAGACAAACTTGAACAAACTTTTCAACATGACAGTTATTGTACATTTTTATAGGTACAACAAAAATAGCGAAGTATGGATAAAAACCTACGGTTGAACTTTAAGTCATATCCTTAAAGTAGTAATTTAGAAATAAAACCTTATATAACAAGATTATTTACATATTTATTTACATTTTAAAATTTTATTTTGTTTTGCGTAGGCTGACAAACGTCCAAGGTATAGTGCAACAAGCTTTTCTGTTCCGGTGATTATCTTTGAAACTAAAACAGTTTTCATACGACAGTTCATTTTGACAGCTAATTTCGTATTGCAAGTGGCTCCTCTGTCACGGCTGTCACCGGAACAGAAAAGCTTGTGTCACTGTATTGTTATTAAAAAAAAAAAAAAGTTTCGCTAGCGCCATCTCTTGCACCTATTTGAAATAAGCTTACGATACCTTTTGGAAAATTCCTCATTTAAACCGCGACATTTGAACGGCACCAAAGCATTCCAGTTACGGCGCCATTGGTTTAAAGTAGAGGTGTTCACTAAAAACATCGATAAATCAGTTCAGTTCTTTATTATTTTTGAAGACATTTGAAGTAAAATATTCTAGTAACAACAAAAGAAGTAATTCATTAATACCTATGTATAAAGTACAATGTAACTATCAGAATGAGCGATTTTCTGAGAGGCCATTTAAAAAAAAAGCTTCCAATTGCTTCACTAGATGGCGTTGAATAAGTATGTACATGTCTATGGTATATTTTGGTATGAAACATATTATATAATCTAATATAATAATAAATATATTAACTATAAACATTGATTATCTGTAACTTGTGCATAGTGGCACAACAAACAAAATGTGCTTTATACACACTACTCTTTCTTGATTTACAATCTTTTCAGTTTAACTATCACTTATTTGTTTATAAAATGTTATGGCAGATTATAGTAACAATATGTAGAATCTATACTAACCAAATCTAATCTTTTCAGATAACTTGAGTCTCAACGAGGTTCGTGGAGTGCTGCGAAGATGCCCGTGTCTGCCTATTCTTGCGGTAATAAGTTATCAAATCAGAATTATGGTGCAAATTACTGCTGTTAGTTGCTATATTGATTACTTAACTTACTGCATTAAATGTTTAACTATTAGAATAAGTTATTGCGTCTTGCATTGAAAGTGATATTAACAGTAAATAATGAAATGGCAGATACTAAATAAAACTACTAGGAAAAATAGCATTAGCATTTGTGCGTAAAAAATATTTGCAAGCAGTTTAATTTTTCTTGTGGCTGATAAAGAATTTATATTTCTTAGTTTATCTATAAAGTCAATTTAGTAAGTAATTTCATTACTCTCTTCTTTGTCTTGTATAAATCTCAACTTATACTTATGTACTTTGTATTTGATAAAATTATAATGTCAAGTAATAAATGCCTTCTTTCATCAAATGTGTTTTTTATTTGAGCAGAATTTAATATAATATATTACTAGGGTTGTACCACAACCCTAGTAAACGTCGATGATTTACACAATATCGATAACGAATCAAGGGTGTCGATAGTTCTGGCAGCACTATTTTGTCAAACTCTAATCGGGGTCCGTCATTCGGCCAACAAACGGCCGCTATAAGGCTTGATTCCTATCTGGAGGCTTACCACAAGCTCTTAGCAAACAGAACAAATGCAGGGCAGTTTTATTGCAAGGTTTAAAATAAACTTCTTGCTAATCTTACCATAAGCCAAAATTAGCAGTCTTTTAGCAGGTCTGCTGCACTGCTGTTGCTATTGAATGATTGTCTCTGGCCTGTCGAGCCAAAATGTTGTTTGCGTTCGAAAACTAAATATGATTTTTATCGGTAAATACCGTTTCGTATTAAAGTAACATTTTATAAATAAAATACAATAACAATGCAAAGGAAAACCTAAAACAAGATATTTTTATGGAAATAAAATTGAACGGCAGTGTAAAAAAATGATTTTAAATATTATTCTTGACAGAGTTTTATAAACAAGCGTCACTTCTAGTTTCCGAACGTTACTCGCAACTAATGTTTTCTTTTTTACAAATGTGTTTGAAGCTTTGGTTTCAAGTTGCATAAGTGACTAATTTCAACAAACAAAGTTAACACAGTTACTTAGACCCGTATTCTAGAACGCTACTCAAGTGGCGATCTCTTCTCAAGCTTAGTTAGAAAGGGATGCGAAAACATGCACCGAATACATTCATCCCTTGCTTACTATACTTGAGAAGAGATCTCCACTTGAGTGAGTGTCGTTCTTTAATACGGACTTCTCCACGAACGCTGCGTTCGTGGAGAAGTCCGTATTAAAGAACGACACTTAAGTTCGTATTAAAGAAAAAAGCGCTCGGAACGCTTTACAATAATGCAGCAGTAGGTAACCTACTTGACACGGTTTGTTGTGCCGTGGAATGCCCCCAATGTCACCCACAGCCACAGGTTTTTTAGAGAAGCCGGTGGCAAAAAAGGACAAAGCAGACAATACCTAAAATAAATCATTTAAATGTTACAAAGTTCGAGAAAATAAGAATCTTGTAAGATTCTTGTTTTAATTTTTGAATGGGTAGAACTCACTCACTCTTGCCTGAACGGATTAATCTATAGATTTCGTTGCTGCTGCAGTATCAGCCCCCGGATTCACAAACCGTTGGAAACGCTCCCGACAACGGAATGTATGCACTGTCTTTGTCACTCACTATAAAATAGGCAAAGACAAAGCACAGAATTCAAATCAGATTCTGTTTTCGGTGGTTCGTGAATCAGGGGGCATCAGAGGTCTAAAGGGCCCCGAAACCAAAACCAAAACCTCCGAATAAAATCCATTTTGTCGTAAACTTCCAATGGATTGCTTTGTTCTCGTATTAGTTTACGCCACGCTTTTTTCTTTCTATTGCGGAAAGCTTTCGTCCTCCAAAAACCACAGAATTGCTTGATCATTCATTTAATAACGAACAAAATTATCAGTGGTATTCCACTTATCAAAGATCTTTAATCGTCCTCGTCCAATTTCTTTGATCAAATATTTGAGATAAGTGGAATACCACCCTTAGCAGGCTTTTTAAAGCTGCTTGAGACCAACTTTTTAAAAACTGCTAATTATGACAGTTTGGCAGGCCTGCTGGCGTGCTAAAGTGAGCTCATGGTACGTTTAGCAACGCTGTTTGACCGGTGAACGTCTAGGACTAACAGCGCTGCTATTGTTATGGTTCATGGTACCGATAAGCAGGGCAGTTTTTTTTAAGGCTTAAAAATAACTGCTATAAGAGCTTGTGGTAAGCCCCCAGGAGGCTTACCACAAGCTCTTAGCAAACAGAACAAATGCAGGGCAGTTTTATTGCAAGGTTTAAAATAAACTTCTTGCTAATCGTACCATAAGCCAAAATTAGCAGTCTTTTAGCAGGCCTGCTGCACTGCTGTTGCTATTGAATGATTGCCTCTGGCCTGTCGAGCCAAAATGTTGTTTGCGTTCGAAAACTAAATATGATTTTTACCGGTAAATACCGTTTCGTATTAAAGTAACATTTTATAAATAAAATACAATAACAATGCAAAGGAAAACCTAAAACAAGATGTTTTTATGGAAACAAAATTGAACGGCAGTGTAAAAAAATGGTTTTAAATATTATTCTTGACAGAGTTTTATAAACAAGCGTCACTTCTAGTTTACGAACGTTACTCGCAACTAATCTTTTTTTTTTACAAATGTGTTTGAAGCTTTGGTTTCAAGTTGGAAAAGTGACTAATTTCAACAAACAAAGTTAACACAGTCACTTAGACCCGTATTCTAGAACGATACTCAAGTGGAGATCTCTTCTTAAGCTTAGTTAGAAAGGGATGCGAAAACATGCACCGAATACATTCATTCCTTGCTAACTATACTTGAGAAGAGATCTCCACTTGAGTGAGTAGCGTTCTTTAATACGGACTTCTCCACTAACGCTGCGTTCGTGGAGAATGTCCCCCACAGCCACAGGTTTTTCAGAGAAGCCGGTGGCAAAAAAGGACAAAGCAGACAATAGGTACCTAAAATAAATAATTTAAATGTTACAAAGTTCGAGAAAATAAGAATCTTGTAAGATTCTTGTTTTAATTTTTGATTGGGTAGAACTCACTTACTCTTGCCTGAACGGATTAATCTATAGATTTCGTTGCTGCTGCAGTATCAGCCCCCGGATTCACAAACCGTTAGAAACGCTCCCGACAGCGGAATGTATGCACTGTCTCTGTCCCTCACTATAGAATAGGCAAAGACAAAGCACAGAATTCAAATCAGATTCTGTTTCCGGTGGTTCGTGAATCAGGGGGCATCAGAGGTCTAAAGGGCCCCGAAACCAAAACCAAAACCTCCGAATAAAATCCATTTTGTCGTAAACTTCCAATGGATTGCTTTGTTCTCGTATTAGTTTACGCCACGCTTTTTTCTTTCTATTGCGGAAAGCTTTCGTCCTCCAAAAACCACAGAATTGCTTGATCATTCATTTAATAACGAACAAAATTATCAGTGGTATTCCACTTATCAAAGATCTTTAATCGTCCTCGTCCAATTTCTTTGATCAAATATTTGAGATAAGTGGAATACCACCCTTAGCAGTCTTTTTAATGGTCGGCGACCATGACCGGCGATCATTTAGTGATAGTGTTCACACGATCGCCGGTTTCATTCTGCATTGGACTGGCCGTGAGGATGGATGTGTATACAATGACGGCTTATGCAATTTACATTTACAGCGCTTTTAATTTATTACGAGAATTTTTCTATATTAATAGAGTCTGGATCTTGTATAATATGTCTAGATAAATGTAATTATGCATTTAAGTAATAATAGACATATTTATCATAACACCCAGACACAGAAAAAACAAGTACTTACAACATATCAATATTTCTTGGGCGGGGATTGAACCCAGTATAATAATAATAATGTATTAATAACGTTTTATTCATTTTATTTTTATTTACTTAATTTTAGATTTCAGAATACTCCTATACATCTTGTGAATTTAAGTGTATTTTATTATCAATTGAATAAAAAATATATTTTATCAAAGATATACAACATCAAGGATATTTTTGACAATGTAATTTGCTCCACAAAATGGCCTGATTACGAAAAAAAACAATAAATCTAAAATATCCTACACTTCAGTCAACGCAGAAATATTCAGATCAACTGAATGATCGGCCAACGTGTGAACGCTGATTGTCGCCTGCGACAAACTCCCTTTGAATCGTGCACGAAAAACCGACACGGGACGGATCGCCGGCGATCACTGCTCACAGTCACCAATCACACGCAAACCGGCCCTTTACACGATGGCCCAACATGGTCGCCGACCATGATCGGCCATCGTGTACTGGGGGCTTAAAGCTGCTTGAGACCAACTTTTTAAAAACTGCTAATTATGACAGTTTGGCAGGCCTGCTGGCGTGCTAAAGTGAGCTCATGGTACGTTTAGCAACGCTGTTTGACCGGTGAACGTCTAGGACTAACAGCGCTGCTATTGTTATGGTTCATGGTACTGATAAGCAGGGCAGTTTTTTTTAAGGCTTAAAAATAACTGCTATAAGAGCTTGTGGTAAGCCCCCTGTACTAGTCTATATAATTTGTGGTCTACGAGCCTGTCCTCAACAACTAGCAAGTATTAAGTATCAATAGGCTGTATGACCGTTCCACTTGGCCTCACAAACCAATATTAAAAAAACGGCGGGAATGATTTTCAGCGGTTGATTTCAGATTTGATGCATTTATGCATTTGACAAAGAGCATGTAATCACTACGGCATTTGATATCAATACAGTTTATTTAAATTGTGTAATAAATTATCAAAATGAGTTCTGCCAATGAAACATATACAGACATTGTATGTACCTACTCCACCAAATTTGAGAGCAGAAGCAAAATGAATAACAGAAAACTTACTGCCAGCAAAATCAAAAGAAAGATATATGAAAACCTACGATCTGATTTGGAAAAGTGTAAAAAAGCGCATACGTTTTCAGAATCTGTGTTGTTGGCGTATTTTAATGATAGTAGGTATCATTAAAATACGCCAACAACACCATTAAAATAATATTATTATGGGCGATTTATACATAAGTGTGCCCGGGAAAACAATAACATTTACATTTGTGTGATATAAATTTTAATAAATATTATTTAGTTAAACAGTTTTTTTTTATTTCCTCTCATTTCTTGAGAAAAGCACTATACAAGCCTTGTACGGTAAGCAAATTACCTTGCCTCGAATGACGAACCATCCTCGACAATGTAATTTCTTACTTACCTGTCCTCGGCTGTAATGTACTATTATTGTATTCGTAAATTATACTTAATGCTCATTATTTCTTGGGTACGAAAAAAAAAGAAATATCCTTATTCTTTCCAGAATTTTTCATACACACGGTGCAAGAGTTGGGCATTGTGTAACTAAACCAACTTTGTTAATTTTAAGAGCCATTTCGCACTTTGCAATTCGTTTCGCTCGCACAATAAACATTTTTAAAGATTGTGGAAAACACATTGTGTTTTTTAGAAAAGTGTTTCATTATGTCCCTACAACGCAATTAGTTATACATTATTAAACATATTTCAATATTATAAATAAAACACTTTCACGGATTTTTTCACGCAATTTATTCAACAACTTGGTTAAATTTTAGTTGCAATATATTTCAATATTGTCAATACTGCAATAATAATACTAGATAGCTACGAGCTTAAAGTTTTCGAAAATTTTCTTCCTAATTCGAACCAATACTCAATTGATTGAATAAAATAGGTAACTTATACAAAATATCCGTAACATTGCGTTTTAGTGACATACATAATGAAACACTTTTCTAAAAAACACAATCTATGAAAATGATTCTAATTGCGAAATGGCTCTTAAGTACCTATATATTTCGATTAACCACTTTTTCACACACAAATTCGTCAACAAAATTCAATCTCGCTAGTCTAATGCGCGCGACGACGCGGACGTGCGGTGCGGCCCTGTCAGTTATACCACAATGAGCCGGCGCAAACCAGTTCTTACCACGGGGCGGCGCGTCGGTGAACCCGTCGGTGAGAGGACACGCGCACATCGCCGCTCTATGTGTGAGTGTACCGACAACGGGCCGCATAAGGCAGCTTGGATTCTGGTGGAATATTTATTCATGTGCCCCCAGTACTGGATGGCCGACCATGATGGGCCATCGTGTACAGGGACAGTTTGCGTTGCTCGCAGATGGCAATCACACACAAACCGGCCCTGTACACGATGGCCCATCATGGTCGGCCAACATGATCGGCCATCCTGTACTGGGGGCTGTACACTACTTCAGTTTTCTTTCAGATTGATCCAGCACATAATTTTGTAAAGGAATGTTAGGCACCCATAAGACGATAGGTTTTGCTGTCAGTCATTAAGAATAAGTACTTAATAACCAAGTAGAAGGGAAACTCCCGCTCCGGACGGGTTCAAGGTCGCAATATTGGAGTACACGTTAAACGGAAATCTCATATTTTGTAGTGTGTTGGAGAGGGAAGTAGGTATGTAAATGGCGGTGTTTGGGACTCAGTCAAAGAAGATTCCGTTCTACTTGGTTATTTCTTATTCTTATGTATCAGTTACGATTCTTTTAGCCAATCAAAATGAACTATTCTTAATAAAGTTCCAAAAAACAAGGTATTCCAGTTACGGCACCAATTTGAACTGTACCATTTGGCAACCAAATCATTCCTGTTACGGCACCAATTGGTGTGGTTCGAAAAATGAATTTAAAATATTATGTAAAGGACAGTGATGATTATGAAAGATAGATATAATGAAAGTCAATGAAAGAATATCTTTAATAGTTTCCCACACATCAATATTTGATTTACATAGAGGGAGGTGGAGGAGGTACTGGTAGTAAAGGTGGTGGCGGTGGCACTCCCATCAAAGGAGCCCCAGGTGGTGGCGGCAGACGCATTCCATGAGCCTCCCACATCTTTGGAGGTGGTGGTGGCATGCGTAAAGGTTCAATTTTAAATGCAAATTGCAAAAAGAACTGTTTTGTATCCTTATTCCAATGAGTCCAAAACTTGGAATCATGTTTCTCTACTTCACGACTTGGAACTTTGAAGGCAATGGTCTCATAGGGTTCTGCTGCAAAGAGCAAGTATTGCCATCTACGGTCTGGGGGTTCAATTTTTTGCTCATATGCTGACATAAAACGATGTCTAGGTTGCACCCCTTCTGCAATTTCTGAAAAAGCAAAAGATAATTTTAACTAAAAAGTATGTTCTTGGCAAATAATTTAAAATAATATTTTTAGCTAAAGTTGAATCCTACTAATATTATAAATGTGAAAGTTTGGATGTTTGGATGTTTGGATGTTTGTTACTCAATCACGCCAAAACGGCTGAACGGATTTGGCTGAAATTTGGAACACAGATACTTTGTAGCCTGGAGAGGAACATAGGCTACTTTTTATCCCGGAAAAATGTCACATTCCTGCGGGATAACGTCGTGTAGTCCACGCGGGCGAAGCCGCGGGCGGAAAACTAGTTAAGAATACAAACCTGGGTAATCAACTTGAAATAGTAAGCTCTGTTGTCCATTTTCAGGGTCCTTCTGTTTAGTGACTCTGTATCCTGGACGACCAATCTTCACAAACTTTTTGGGTTCGATACGAGGTTTTTCTGGAGCCAATTGCTGCGGTGCCTCTTTGGCTTCCTTAGCCGCTCTCCTGGCTAGATTAGCTTGATGCTTTTTTCCTTGCGTATGAGCCAAGTAACTACCTTCATTGTTGTGAAGTGTGAGACACAATTTACACTCATATGATCCTGAAATAAATTAACCGCGAATTATGTTAGCACTAAAATCAAACAAAGTTGAGTTAGGATAAAATAATTGAGGTTAGGTTTCATAAGTAATTATTGCTCACCTAAATGATTTTTCATAAAATAGGGATCTTTATTTAGATCAATAGTTTCTAAAGCAAGCTGGCGAAGTCTTTCGCGTCGATCTCTGTTGCTTTCTGACCATGACGCTACACCTCCTCCACCCGTTTTGCCACCAGGCCGATTTTGGAAATCCATTGCGACCTCAACACTTTTTAGTAGTTTGTAAACTAATTACAATATCATCACAGCATAGAAGAATTTGTGAATGTGCTATTATAGAGAAAACCAAACAAAAATAATATCCATCCACAATCGCAGGAATGCCACAATTTTTATTTTTATTTTTTTTACCAACCAAACTGTCACTGTCACACACACCACTGTCACTGTCACTGTCACACACACCACTGTCACTGTCACACACACCACTGTCACTGTCACTGTCACAGACTAGGGTTGCATCTCTGAGTACTCAGAGAGTACTCAGAGAGTACTCAGAGGGTTGCATAGAGGTCAGTGGCTTCAAATGTCAAATTAAGTTTTGCGCACATTATTTTTTATCGGGGCGCAGCGGGCCGGACTGCAGCGCAAAAATTTGCCCAAATCGCTCGTATGTATTTTATATGAACTATCGCACACTATGCCGTGGCGCAGCGGGCCGCATAATCCGCGCTGCGGATTTTGTTGCGTTCGATGCGGCACGCCCCGCCCCGCTGCGCTCCGACACTGTGCGCAGCGGGGCGGGATTTTTCTCGTACTACTTGGTCAGATAACATGACAACTGCAAATTATACGCGCGTCTCTTTCACTCAATTCTGTCATGCCCGGAGAGTGAGAGGGACGGGTATAACCAGGGGGGCTACCGGCTAAGAAATCTGGATATGGGTATGGGCTTCAACTGTCATTTGAATTCCTTATTTGGATAGATTTTTGCTGCTTTGTTCTGTTGAACGTTGCTAGCTAGTTATCGTTATACCCGAACGTCACAAAACAAGGAACTGATAGCGGCTATTTTCTTTATAAAATGAGCGATTTTCTGAGAGGCCATTTAAAAAAAAAAGCTTCCAATTGCTTCACTAGATGGCGTTGAATAAGTATGTACATGTCTATGGTATATTTTAAGGGTAAGGGTTAAGGGTGTAAGGCCAGATAGAACCTCCACGAGTGCTCACCTGCTGTTCGTCCCAGTTCATGTTCGCATCGACTGGGAAGAACAGTGGAGGGGACGGTGCACCCCGGGCGCCACTGTAAGTAATTTCTCTCTTCAGTAGGAAATTGCTTACAGTGGTGGCAGATAATCTGGCACCCAATCCAAGGTGTAAGACGTACCGTGCCGAAGGATGCGTGGCCAAGGGGGTGCTTGGTCTCAAACGAGTGTCTCTCCAGCGAGATGGCAATCCTGGAGCAGTAAGTGGCCTTACCCGGGCAAGCGGGGCTCTGCTCGGGCGGACCGTTTAGATCCCTCGCTATTCGTGGGACCAATATGGAACCTAATTCAGCAAATACAAAAAACAATAAAGATTTAGAAGTAAATTCATTTTTAAAGCCTGGCAGACGCGCCGAAAGTGAGGAGTCACTTCCACGAGCTTTTGACGCGTCTCTCAGATTAAGAAGTGGTGAGGAGATAAAAGAGGATGTCTTGCTGGAGTCTCCAACCCCGTCCCCTAAAAAGGATGAGGACAGTGGTTCCGGCAATGACAACCGGTGGCAGACGATGACAAAAAGCATGTGGAAGCGAGAGAAGCGCAAGCTCGCTCTGAAACTAAAGGGGGGCCAAACAACTTCTGGATCGCAGGTCCCGCCAACTAACCCGGCGGGCTCTGGGACCGAGAAGCGACAACGGCCACCCAAAGTTAAGAGACAGGGGACGGATCCTGATGAAGGACCGTCGCAGCAGCGTCCGCCCAAGCGGCAGAACCGCGGCAGCGACTGGGTGGAGGGACCGCGAGGCTCCGCCAAGGAGCAGAGCGATCTCGCCGTCTATGTGTGCCGGGGGGATGGGGCCAGGGTGGACGAGGCTGCGGCGGCTCACATCAGGAAGAAGCTGGTGGGTCTCATCAGAGAGAGGCTGCTAGCCCGGATAGAGGGGGACAAGGGACGATCCACTGCCTTCGCTACGTCGGGTCTGGTGTCGGAAGGATTTTTCCTTGTGACACCATACACGACTGAGGCAAGGGAGTGGATTCTTACTTGCGACCTGGGGGAGTACGAGGGCGCTACGCTCGAAGTTAGGCCCCTCAACAGAAGCAGAGTGGCTGTGTGGCTGCCTGGAAGCGAGGAGAACCACGCCGACGCCCTAACGCTCCTTAAACTCGCCAACGAGCACCAGGAGGAGTTGAGGATCCAAGAGTGGACCCTCCTCTACGGGGAGAAGTTGGCGACGGGATCTCGGCTGGTTCTGGGTGTCCCGAACGAAGTATTTGGGGAAAGTAAGGACCATGCCTGGCTCCATTATGAGCTCACCAGAGTTCAGGCAAGGGTCCTACGAGCGGGGAAGGGGGGTAGACATCCACAGACGGGGTGCTCTGCCTCAAACACAGTTACTCGTACAGAGCACCCAACCACAAGCGCCAACACACGCACACATACACAAACATGTGGGCCGCCTGGCGATCGGGGCAGAGACTGCGGGGACAACTGTGAGGCGTCAAGACGCGTCCCACAGCCCCTGAGGTCCAGTTCCCTGGTTTTCGGCGGATCCAACCCACATGCTACAAGCATGAACCCGGACCCTGTGACAAGCATCCTGGAGTCGGCACCTTCTGGCACATCACCCGATGCCCAGAGGTGCACGACCTCGGGGGCGAATCATTAGGGTTCAGGAAGACTCACGCAACCACCAAACACAAACAGTAACACTCAACATGCACAACAACACACACAAAACACAAACACATAAACAAAAAAAAATAAAGATACTTCAGCTAAATTTGCACCACTGCCGCGAAGCCATGACCGAGCTTTGCAGATTCGTGGTTACAAATGACATAGACATCGCCCTGCTACAAGAGCCTTATGTTAACACTGTAGGCCGTGTGGCTGGCATCGGATGTCTGGGAGGGACTACCATCTACTGTCGGGATGGTGAGTCGAATCCTAGGACATGCATATATGTCAGCAAAAGGGCAAGGGCGTTAGGCTTAATAGAAGTTGAATGTTACAGAGATCTTACGGCAGCTATAGTCACAATATGTGGAGCAGATGGGCGCAGGAAAAGGATGGTCTTCATGTCGGTCTACATCCCGAGTGAGACGGACTATGAGCCACCAGGGACACGCCTAGAAGAAACAATAGCGAGATATAGAGGTATGGACATCCCCATTGTGGCAGGCTGTGACGCAAACTCTCACCACACGGTGTGGGGCAGCACAGACTGCAACAATAAGGGTAACTTATTACTTGAATATATCCTTAGTACTAACTTAGAAATAATGAATGTAGGTAACACACCGACGTTCGTCACAAGAACAAGAAAAGAAGTATTGGACATAACACTTATGTCCAGAGAAGAAAGTCATCTGATGAAGGACTGGAGGGTTGACACCTCACACTCCTTCTCGGACCATCGCAGAATCACCTACAGTTTGACTTGTCAAGTCGAAACTGTAAGCTATAGAAACAATAAGAAAACCAACTGGGAAAAATTCGATCAAGAAATGAATGAATGGAAACCCGGTAATGGCAGGCTAATTAATAACACAGTAGAAATCGAAAAAGAAGCAGACAGACTGGAAAAGGCCCTTACGAAAGCCTATCTATCGGCCTGTCCGCTAAAACAAGTTAAGTCAGGGAAGGGACAACCCTGGTGGAACAAAGAACTTAAGAAATTAAGGAAAAGAACCAAGAAGGCACTCAGAATTGCCCTAGAAAAGGACGACGACGAGAGCTGGAACAAGTACAGAGAAGAGCGAAATAATTTCAAGTACACAAGCCGAAAAGAAAGCAGAAATGGATGGGTAGCCTTTTGTGAAGGCATCTCTGGACAACCTGAATCGGCCAGGTTAGTGAGGATGCTAGCAAAAGACAACACCTGTAAACTAGGAAGTCTTAAAAAAGATGACACTATCTTAGTGGACCCTAAAGAAATACTTACTGAAATGATGGCCACCCACTTTCCGGACTGTATAGAGCATACAGAGGAGGAGATGAACACTCTGTCGGCAGATAATCTATCAGATGGCGAGGGGGAGGTTAGAAAAGTAGTTACAGAGGACATGTTAGCGTGGAGTATTTCTTCCTTTCAACCATATAAAGCAGCAGGGCCAGATGGCATCTTCCCAAAGATGCTACAAGCCGCTTTAAGGTTTATAAAGGAGGACCTCCTAGTTCTATATCGAAGCAGCCTAGCAACTAACTATATACCTAGTTGCTGGAGAAAAGTCAGGGCCGTCTTCATACCGAAACCAGGGAAGGCCACGTATCAGGAGGCGAAGTCCTTCAGATGCATCAGCCTTTCCTCGTTCCTACTGAAGACACTGGAAAAGATACTAGATAGACACATAAGAGAAACCATAGGCAAAAGTAAAAGACCACTACATGACAATCAACATGCCTATATGGAAGGGAAATCCATTGAGACAGCCCTCCACAACATGGCAGTCAGAGTGGAAAGATCAATCACAAACAAGGAATACGCCCTAGCGTGCTTCTTTGATGTCGAAGGCGCCTTTGATAAAGCGTCTGCGCAATCCATCGTGGAGGCACTAAACAGAGATGGCGTAACAAAGCAAATATCAGGTTGGATCACCAACATGCTACAACACAGATCCATACAAGCAGAACTAGCAGATATCAAATACACCATCAAAGCCAGGAGAGGCTTTCCCCAGGGAGGTTGTCTGTCTCCACTACTTTGGTGTATCTTAATAGATGAACTAGTAACCAGAATCACTGCTATGAATATATACATCCAAGCATACTCGGATGATGGCCTGTTACTTGTAAGAGGCAAAGTTCTAAGCGTGGTCAGAGATATAATGAGAAGTGGAATTATGACAACATTGAGATGGTGCAGGGACAAGGGATTGAACCTCAACCCTAGCAAAACCAAACTGATGTTGTTCACTAACAAAAGAAAGATTGATAGCATGATCCCAATTAACATTGAGAACGTAGAACTCGAGACAGTAAAGGAGTTTAAATACCTAGGGATAGTCTTAGACAGTACCCTAAGTTATAGGACCCACATAAAAGAAACCAGTAAAAAGGCAATGACAGCTCTCATGCAGTGCAGAAGAGCCGTTGGCAGGAACTGGGGCATGAAACCCGAAGTGGTCCAATGGATCTATAGGGCAATCATCCTACCGAGAATCCTTCACGGAGCACTAGCATGGTGGCATAAGGCAAAACTAGAATACAATAAAAAAGAACTCACTAAGGTACAAAGACTAGCTAGCATCATGGTATCGGGAGCCATGAGAACAACTCCCACGGCTGCCTTAGAAATGATACTAGGCCTTAGTCCAATAGATCTTGAAATCGAAAAGAAAGCTACAGAACAATGGTTTAAGCTGAAAAGCACTAACCTATGGATAGGAAGGCACAATGATCAAGGTCACGCTGAAATAGGGAAAAAGTACGAAGAAAACCTTTCCATGATACTGGTCAACAATGACCTAATAAAAAAGGAAAGGATCTTTGACAAAAAGTACAGAATAAGCATCAGACCCAGAGAAGACTGGAAACTAGAACATGACAATCTGGATAGCACTGTAGTATGCTACACAGATGGGTCAAGAAAGGAGTCAACTGGACTATCGGGAGCTGGGGTATATATAGCTAAACCCAACACTATAAGAACTACTTTTAATCTGGGCAAGTACGCCAGCGTGTTCCAGGCGGAAATATTCGCGATACTGGAGTGTGCGAACACGATTAAAAGTGAGATAGGCAATTATGACGTAGGAAAAATAATAATATATAGCGATAGTCAAGCTGCCATCAAAGCCCTTGACAAAACGGAGACTACCTCAGCCTTGGTAAAAGAATGCAAACAAAGCATTCAGGAGCTTGCTAACTTGGTCGAGGTAGAAGTTGCCTGGGTGCCCGGACATGAGGGTAACGAAGGTAATGAGGAAGCTGACGAATTAGCCAGGGGAGGAGCTGATGCACCCTTCATTGGCCGGGGGCTTACCACAAGCTCTTATAGCAGTTATTTTTAAGCCTTAAAAAAAACTGCCCTGCTTATCGGTACCATGAACCATAACAATAGCAGCGCTGTTAGTCCTAGACGTTCACCGGTCAAACAGCGTTGCTAAACGTACCATGAGCTCACTTTAGCACGCCAGCAGGCCTGCCAAACTGTCATAATTAGCAGTTTTTAAAAAGTTGGTCTCAAGCAGCTTTAAAAAGCCTGCTAAGGGTGGTATTCCACTTATCTCAAATATTTGATCAAAGAAATTGGACGAGGACGATTAAAGATCTTTGATAAGTGGAATACCTCTGATAATTTTGTTCGGTATTAAATGAATGATCAAGCAATTCTGTGGTTTTTGGAGGACGAAAGCTTTCCGCAATAGAAAGAAAAAAGCGTGGCGTAAACTAATACGAGAACAAAGCAATCCATTGGAAGTTTACGACAAAATGGATTTTATTCGGAGGTTTTGGTTTTGGTTTCGGGGCCCTTTAAGCCCCCAGTACATGATGGCCGATCATGGTCGGCGACCATGAGCAATACATCGTACATTGACACTTTTGAACGAACAAGTTTAAAAAGGTTCTTTCAAAAGTGTCAATGTACGATGTATTGGTCATGGTCGCCGACCATGATCGGCCATCGTGTACTGGGGGCATTAGACCTCTGATGCCCCCTGATACACGAACCACCGGAAACAGAATCTGATTTGAATTCTGTGCTTTGTTTTTGCCTATTCTTTAGTGAGTGACAGAGACAGTGCATACATTCCGCTGTCGGGACGGGAGCGTTTCCAACGGTTTGTGAATCCGGGGGCTGATACTGCAGCAGCAACGAAATCTATAGATTAATCCGTTCAGGCAAGAGTGAGTGAGTTCTACCCATTCAAAAATTAAAACAAGAGTCTTACAAGATTCTTATTTTCTCGAACTTTGTAACATTTAAATTATTTATTTTAGGTATTGTCTGCTTTGTCCTTTTTTGCCACCGGCTTCTCTGAAAAACCTGTGGCTGTGTGGGACATTGGGGGCATTCCATGGCACAACAAACCGTGTCAAGTAAAGTAGGTTACTGCTGCATTATTGTGAGGCGTTCCGAGCGCTTTTTTCTTTAGTACGAACTTCCCCACGAACGCTGCGTTCGTGGAGAAGTCCGTATTAAAGAACGACACTCACTCAAGTGGAGATCTCTTCTCAAGTATAGTTAGCAAGGGATGAATGTATTCGGTGCATGTTTTCGCATCCCTTTTCTTACTAAGCTTGAGAAGAGATCTCCACTTGAGAATTGTTCTAGAATACGGGTCTAAGTAACTGTGTTAACTTTGTTTGTTGAAATTAGTCACTTTTCCAACTTGAAACCAAAGCTTCAAACAAATTTGTAAAAAAAAAACATTAGTTGCGAGTAACGTTCGGAAACTAGAAGTGACGCTTGTTTATAAAACTCTGTCAAGAATAATGTGTGGGTCATCAGCTTCCTCATAAGACATAGAGAAATTCTAAGCATGCTCTATTTTGATGCAAAGTTGATGCAATCAAACGTGTCAGTAATAATTTTAGTGCAACCACAAGTTCGTTACTATGAGTTGTTTTTTGTGTGTTAGCTGGAGAAATGTGTCACCAGCTTACACATGCCGTTAAGGCAAACCAGTGAGGTTAGGGTTTTAGACTATAGTTCAAAAGTTAATGCACAATTGGTGCAATGAGAACCAGAAAAACTAACCGTCACACTCTAATACTGTTGAAACTACGATCATAAAAGTGTGTGCGAGCTGGAGTACCGTGTCTCTGGCTTGCACATCTGTATCTTCGTAATTATATAAGGTACGATGATGTGTTATACCTCAAAAGTTGCTGCAAAATTGATGCAATAAGAACCAAATTTATCAAATCTTTAAGTAAAATAGTTTTGGAGCTACGAACCGATAAGTATGTGTAAGCTGGTGACACGTAACACGGGCTGACACATGGTGAATCACTGTAACTGTTTAAGTAAGAGTTTCGTATTATATACCAAAAAAAACCTTATAGTTGGTGCAAACACGTGGCATGATTTCAAATCTCTGGGCCTCTTAGTTTCAAAATTATAGGCAAAAAACTGTTTTCCCGCCAAAAAATTCAAAATAATGGTCTTGGACGCAGCTAAGTGCGGCGTTGCCGTTCCGTGCGCTACACTGTTGCAAACGAGTTTGAACTTAAGAGCTGGTGTTATTAAGAGTCACTTTAATTGCGCTTTCGATCGTTTTCATTTCTGTTCTAAGAATTTTAGGCCAGGAGCCGTCTGATATAAGTTCGCTGATTCCTAACCTTTTTATGAGAAACAGATGGTTTAATTACAAGTAATTTTTAAATTTTGGCGTTAGAAACTTCACTCTCATTTGTTGATAAAGCAAAGAAATAATTAGATTTGGCACACTAATAAACATAGAGGAATGCAGAAAGGTAAAATTTATGTAGGTACCTATAAAACCTACTACGTATTTATTACAAAGAGAAGGCTTCATTCATAGAACGGTGCGAAATGATTACACTACTACCAGTCTACTTACTACATACAGTCATCGCGTTTGACATTGGCGAAAATGCCGCCGATGTCCAGACAGTTGTAATACTGTAAGGGTTGTCACGCGTATAGTTGTAAGACTTCGCCGAAAAAAAGGAGTTACATTTTATACATCTTGCTTGACTAACTTACTAAAAAGGTATATAGATATAAATAATAAATAAATAAATCCGAGATGGCGGCCAACGTTTTTGTTTATCGGCCGATTTTTATGAAACTCAGTTTTTGGTACTATTTTGACAAGAAAACAGCAACACAATGTTAAAATAATTAAAAATCCAAGATGGCGGCCAACCAACTTTTTTGTTTCTTGGCCGTTTTCGATGAAACTCGGATTCTGGTACTATTTTGACAAGAAAACAGCAACGCAATGATAAAAATGTTAGAAATCCAAGATGGCGGCCAACTTTTTTGTTTGTTGGCCGTTTTTGATGAAACTCAGTTTTTGGTACTATTTTGACAAGAAAACTGCAACGCAATGATAAATTTTTTGAAAAATCCAAGATGGCGGCCAACTTTTTTGTTTGTTGGCCGATTTTGATGAAACTCAGTTTTTGGTACTATTTTGACAAGAAAACTGCAACGCAATGATAAAATTTTTGAAAAATCCAAGATGGCGGCCAACTTTTTTGTTAGTGGGGTGTTTCTGATGAAACTCGGTTTCTGGTACTATTTTGTCAAGAGAACAGCAACGCAATGTTAAAAATATTAAAAATCCAAAATGGCGGCCAACTTTTAAGTTTTTTTACCAATTTTAATGAAACTCGGTTTCTGGTACTATTTTGACAAAAAACAGCAACGCAATGTAAAACATTTTAAAAATCCAAGATAGCGGCCAACTTTGTTGTTTGTGGGCCGATTTTGATGAAACTCGGTTTTTGGTTTTATTTTGACAAGAAAATAGCAACGCAATGTCAAAAATGTAAAAAAATTTAAGATGGCGCCCAAATTTTTGTTTGTTATCCGATTTTGATGAAACTCGGTTTCTGGTACTATTTTGACAAGAAAACAGCAAAGCAATTTTAAAAATGTAAGAAATCCAAGATGGCGGCCAACTTTTTTGTTTGTGGGCCGATTTTGATGAAATTTGGTTATTGGCACTATTTCGATAAGAATAGCAGCATCGCAATGTTAAAAATATTAAAAATCCAAAATGGCGGCCAACTTTTAAGTTTTTGAACCATTTTTGATGAAACTCGGTTTCTGGTACTATTTTGACAAAAAAACAGCAACGCAATGTAAAACATATTAAAAATCCAAGATAGCGGCCAACTATGTTGTTTGTGGGCCAATTTTGATGAAACTCGGTTTTTTGTTTTGTTTTGAGAAGAAAATAGCAACGCAATTTTAAAAATGTAAGAAATCCAAGATGGCGGCCAATTTTTTTGTTTGTTTGCCGAATTTGATGAAATTCGGTTTTTGGTACTATTTGGATAAAAACATAGCAACGCAATGTCAAAAATGTAAAAAATTTAAGATGGCGCCCAAATTTTTGTTTGTTGGCCGATTTTGATGAAACTCGGTTTTTGGTACATTTTTGACCAGAAAACAGCAACGCAATGTTAAAATTATAAAAATACCTAGATGGCGGCCAATTTTTTTGTTTGTGGGACGATTTTGATGAAACTCGGTTTTTGGTACTATTTTGACAAGAAATAAGAAACGCAATGTTAAAATTGACGAATTAAAATTAAATATAAGCATGTAAAATAATAAATTTTGAGACTTCCTGCCCCGATTTCTTTTTTCCACAATACCTTCGGGGTCCTAAAACATCTACCTTCACATTTTAAGACAACCCTTCCGTACTAACGTTAATACCTATACAGGTGTCGGTATCGCTCAACTTCAAGGGCCTACTGTATGGAAAAGTTGCTGTTTTCTTGTCAAAATACTACCAAATACCGAGTTTCATCAAAATCGGGCATATTTATTTATTTAATCTTTATTGCAAAATATATAACAAATGGCGGACTCAATGCTGATATGCATTCTCTTCCAGTCAACTGGAAAGGGTGTCAGGAAGAAAATGAACAGCAGCAATAAAAAAATTCACAGTTAAAAGAAAACAGACGGAACTAATTAAATACAAGAAAAAAATACTAAAATTAAATAACAAATGAAAATTTGTAAATGCTTATAAATATTTGAGTATTAAAAGGTATACATACTAAAGTAGCAATAACATGATATATAATTTATACATACACATATTATACATACAACTATAAATAAATAACACATAAAGTCAGAACAGATCTATCATGATAAGTGTAATCAGCTCGAGTAATGTTCGCGGACCATTTTCTTGAACACGCACTTACTTGGGGCACTGCGGATATTTTAAGGGCTGTAGCGTATGTATAGAATAAGTTATTAAAATAAGGTAGAGTAAGCACTTTCATAATATATTAGCAACCGCGCATCGATAGATGACGCATTACTTCACGCACTGTCATTCCCTAATTACGATGTAATACCATGTCTATTAAAATCAATAAATAAGTATATTAACCTAAAGTCAGTGTTATACTTCATTACACCCACGCAACGCCCTACATCCCTGGATGGCGACCCTTTGCCAGTAAGGGCAAGGTAAGGGTAGTAAATCGTTCCAAAGTTGTACAGGCGAAAAAGAAAATGATTGGGAGACGAAGCCAGAAGAGTGGGATGGTGTTTTCAGGAGAAAGTTGTCACTAGAGCGAAGGCTACGTTCATTAGAGTCGCCCAGAAACTGAAATCTGGATTTCAATTAATCTGGGGTAAGTGGATCTAATAGAATATTGAAGAGCATGCAGACAACTCTAACGTTCCTACGCTCGCGAATAGGGAGCCAATTGAGCTGCTGACGGTGTTGAAAGATATCGTATTTACGTAATCGATATATGAAACGAATACAGTTTTTAAGGAAACGATCCAACTTACTGAGAAGGTTTTTTTCTTTTGAGGTTGGTACTACAGACATCAGCGTAGACAATTATAGGTAAGACAACCGTCTGTATTGGAGCAATCTTGATACTGGTAGGCAGAAAGAACTTAAACCTATAGAGAGATCTAAGTGCATTAGTGGCTCTGAGACATGCTTGTCGATATGATCTTTCCAAGAGAGGCAAGTATCGATATAGTCAAACCCAAGTCCTTCACTTGTTGTGAGTAGGATATTATCACGCCGTTAAATACCAAATTGTAGAAACTATTCCAGTTTACGCATGACAGCTGTCGAGAACTACCCTACCAGCAATTAAAGATTGACATTTAGGCGCGTTAACTGATATGCCATAATTAGTCGACCACACAGAAATCTTCATCAAATCACAGTTGATTAGCGCGACAACATTATTTAAACTGTGGATATTATGTTGCGCATAAAGTTGTAGATCGTCGGCATAGAGATGGAAAGAAGAGGAGAAATGAGAGGTCAGAGAGTTGATAAACAAGGAAAAGAGAAGAGGGGAGAGTACACCGCCTTGTGGAACGCCAGCCTCCAAGTCGAGCCAGTCAGACAGCGTCCGATCTACTCGCATGGCTTGCTGGCAATCGCCAAGATAGGAAGAGAACCAAGTAGGTGCCATAGAAGAAATACCTAACCGACCGAGCATAGCTAGGAGAATTTCGTGACTAACGGCATTAAATGCACTGGAGAAATCTATTAAAACTAGGACAGTTAATAATTGCTTAGCAGACCCAAAAACCCATTACATGACACCAATATCACAAAATAAAAAAAAACGCAGCTGCCATCTTGGATTCCAAAACACATCAAAATCGAGCTTAGCATCCCTAAAAACCCCTTACATGACACCAATACCACAAAATTTAAAAAAAAGCGCGGCCGCCATCTTGGATTCCGAAACGCACATCAAAATCGAGCTAAGCATCCCTAAAAACCACTTACATGACACCAATATATATCACAAAACTGAAAAAAAAGCGCGATTGGACATTATTTCTTATTCTACGATTAAAATAAGGTGTCTAGATTAAGATAAGTATAATTTGGATAGGAACAGAGAGTGTTTTGACACAATTAATTAAAGTATTTCAATTAGATGTCAGCTTGCCTCCAGGAGGCAAGAAACCATTGGAGCGGGTAAAAATACTTGCCTCTGGGAGGCAAGGAACCATTGAGTAAATAATATGTTAAAATTTAGCGCCCCGCTTGAGTGATGATGCGGAGCGCCACGTTCTGCTGGGCTTGTAGCCGCTGCTTCCGTGTCTTCGAGCAGAGCGAGTACCACGCTGGCGCAGCGTATGTGAGCCGAGACTGGACGTGGGATTTGTATATCGCGAGCTTCGCCCGCAGCGGCAGTCTGGAATTTAAAACAGGGAGCAGTATGGCGCGCGCGGCGCGGGCCGATGACGTGACATGCTCGAGTTGGGCGGCCATGGTCAGGCCGCGGTCAATATGGCAGCCTAGATATTTGATGGACGGCTGCCATTGAATGGACTCGCCCTTCAGTTCTAACTTGGGTGGCATCTTACGCTGCCTCCCAACGAGTATTGCGGTGGTTTTGTCCACGTTCACCGCGATCCTCCAGTTGTCCAGCCAGGGCGGGAGGAGGTCCAGCTGTATTTGCATCCGCGCCGCGGCAGTTCTGGGCCACGGGGAGGAAGTGAAGAAGGCGCTGTCGTCCGCAAATAGCGCCAGCTCGACCCGTGGCTCCGTCTCTCTCTCGCTGTCGTTTACAGAGGGCATGTCGTTGGTGTACACGGCGCACAAGGTGGGCGATAAGCAGCTGCCTTGTGGAACCCCCGCTCGTATGGGCCGCAGCTCGGACTCCTCTCTTTCCACCGCCACGTTGAAGAGCCGTCCTTCAAGAAATGAGGCCAGCAAGTGGACAAGGGCTGGGTGCACTTTGGTGTTTTTGGCCATCTTGAAAATGAGACCGGGGTGCCAAACTCGGTCAAAGGCCTTCTCGATATCCAAGAAGGCGGCCACGGTGCAACTACCCTGGTTTAATAGGTCGGCCATGTGATGGAGCACGCGTGCCAGCTGGAGCGTGGTAGAGTGTCTGCTGCGAAAGCCAAACTGATCGTCCCTCAAGGAGATGGAGGGACGGAGGCGTCGCAGCAGGAGGCGCTCAAACAGCTTGGCTACGTGGTCGAGTAGGGTGATGGGGCGGTGGTTGGAGGCCTTGCGACGGTCTTTACCGGGCTTGGGTATGGTGATGACCCGACCTTTCTTCCAAGCGGCAGGGAAATAGTTGGCCCGTAGTGCCGCATTGAATATGCGGGCAAGCGTTGCCCACCCCTTTCTAGGGAGCGCCGATAGGGCCATGGGTGGCAGGTTATCGGGCCCTGGGGCCTTCTTGGGGTTAAGGTGGAGGGCCGCTTTTCTTATCTCTGCTGGAGAGATAAATGCGTCGCCTGGTAGTGGTGGTGGGGTGGTGGCCAGGTACTCCGCCACTTCGCGCTCCACCGCCGTGTGGTGCTCGGCCGCTGCCGGTGCTGCTGGATGCGGCGAGAATTGGACGGCCAGGTGCTCGGCTAGGATACGGGCCCGGTCAAGGGCTGCGTATCTCCTCTGGCCGTTGGCGTCTAATAATGGGTACGTGGGCTGTTGGGTCTTTGTTAAACACCTGTTAAGTTGATGGAGGCTCGGGAGGTGCTCGGCTGCTCGGTCGATGGTGGCCTCCCACGTCGACCCTCGCCAGGCACTCACCGCATCTCGGAGTTCCGTTGTGGCCTTGTTGAGGCTCGTTTTCAGTCGTGGACACCTAGTCTGGCTCCACAGGTACCTGAGCCTCTTCTTCTCGCCCAGCATGTCTTTTAGATGGCGGGGTAGGGCATCACGACGTTTAGATGTTGGCTGAGGTCTGGGTGTGGGAGGCCTTTGCCTCCTGCATCTTTGTAATAAAAGTTTCGATGGCGGCATCTATCTCCTCTCTGGTTGTAAAAGGGCCAGGTAGGCAGACGTCCGCCATCGATAACTTGTAGGCCTCCCAGTCGGTTTTCAATCTAGGCCGCATGGGGGCCACGACGTCGGGAGCGGTGGCCATGGTTAGTAGGATTGGCAGGTGTGGTGTGTCGACCTCATAAAGTACCTCCACACTGATGGGGTTGGCGACGCCCTTGGTGAGCACCACGTCAATGGTGCTGGGTTGCGCGGTGTCGTTGGGCGGGTAGTGTGTAGGCGAATCTGGTCCCAGTACTTCGATATCCTTCTCCGCGGTCGCTTCAAGCAGTCGGCGGCCATCTGTTGAGGTAGTGCGGGATCCCCACGCTGGGTGCTTCGCGTTCAGGTCCCCTGCCAGCACGGTGGGGGTCTGGTCTGCGAACACGGCTGCGAAGTCGGACGGATGTATTCCCGTTTGTGGAGGACGGTAGGCGGCGTATACCTTGACCTCAGAGCCACCGACGTGCACCCTCACACCGATGGACCTGAGGCTGTTGAAGTCGGGCCAAGGTAGCTCGTCGTGGATGACGTCTCTTCTCACCAGGACCGCCGTGCCCCTGTACGCGCGGCCCTGTGGCGTCGTTTCATCTCGCCTGTACGCCTGGTAGTTCGGCAGCCTTAGTGGAGTTTTGGATGTTAGCATCGTTTCACCCAGGAGGACGATATGAATGTCCTGCGACTGGGTGAGGAGGCGGAGCTGGGCGACCTTGTTGCTTATGCTTCCCGGGTTCCAGTACATTATACGTAGTGTACTGGGTTGAGGACAGAGGCGAGCTTGGTTATCTCCTGTGAGATGGCTTGGAGGGGGTCCATCCCCTGTTGAATGCTCACCAGCAGCGCTACCAGTATGTTGAGTAGCACTTGGATGTTCTGCGGCTGGTTGAGTGGGCAAGGTGGGCCCTGTTGTTGAGCTGAGCTGTCGTAAACCAGTTTTTTCCAGTCTTGTCACGTACGTGACAAGCCAGTGACAAGCGGCCAGTGGACAGTAGTAGCACAGTCTACTTACTACATACAGTCGTTCATCGGAGGCGTCTAGACAGAGCAATCGTGCGGGGTACGCGGGGCAGGAGGGGAGAGGGTCCTTCCCATCTACCATACAAAATTTTGTTAGCTAGATGGGAGCTTTGCGACAGGGCTTTCGCATTTGATTTCAAATATTGAATTGGAAAAATAATATTTAGTTTCTTTTATATTGGTTTTATAGAAGGGGTTTTTAAGTGTGTTTATTACGATTTTTGGAATTCAAGATGGCGGCCGCGCATTTTTTCAGTTTTGTGATATTGGTGTCATGTAAGGGGTTTTAGGGATGCTAAGCTCGATTTTGATGTATGTTTTGGAATCCAAGATGGCGGCCGCGCTTTTTTTCGTTTGTGATATTGGTGTCATGTAAGGGGTTTTTAGGGGTGCTAAGCTCGATTTTGATGTGAGTTTTGGAATCAAAGATAGCGGCCGCACCTTTTTTCAGTTTTGTGATATTGGTGTCATGTAAAGGGTTTTTAGGGATGCTAAACTCGAATTTGATGTGAGTTTTGGAATCCAAGATGGCGGCCGCACTTTTTTTTAGTTTTGTGATATTGGTGTCAAATAAAGGGTTTTTAGGGATGCTAAGCTCGATTTTGATGTATCTTTTGGAATCCAAGATGGCGGTCGCGCTTTTTTTTCAGTTTTGTGATATTGGTGTCATGTAAGTGGTTTTTAGGGATGCTTAGCTCGATTTTGATGTGCGTTTCGGAATACAAGATGGCGGCCGCGTTTTTTTAAAAAATTTGTGGTATTGGTGTCATGTAAGGGGTTTTTAGGGATGCTAAGCTCGATTTTGATGTGTTTTGGAATCTTTTGGAAAGCTGTCTGACTGGCTCGACTTGGAGGCTGGCGTTCCACAAGGCGGTGTACTCTCCCCTCTTCTCTTTTCCTTGTTTATCAACTCTCTGACCTCTCATTTCTCCTCTTCTTTCCATCTCTATGCCGACGATCTACAACTTTATGCGCAACATAATATCCACAGTTTAAATAATGTTGTCGCGCTAATCAACTGTGATTTGATGAAGATTTCTGTGTGGTCGACTAATTATGGCATATCAGTTAACGCGCCTAAATGTCAACCTTTAATTGCTGGTAGGGTAGTTCTCGACAGCTGTCATGCGTAAACTGGAATAGTTTCTACAATTTGGTATTTAACGGCGTGATAATATCCTACTCACAACAAGTGAAGGACTTGGGTTTGACTATATCGATACTTGCCTCTCTTGGAAAGATCATATCGACAAGCATGTCTCAGAGCCACTAATGCACTTAGATCTCTCTATAGGTTTAAGTTCTTTCTGCCTACCAGTATCAAGATTGCTCCAATACAGACGGTTGTCTTACCTATAATTGTCTACGCTGATGTCTGTAGTACCAACCTCAAAAGAAAAAAACCTTCTAAGTAAGTTGGATCGTTTTCTTAAAAACTGTATTCGTTTCATATATCGATTACGTAAATACGATATCTTTCAACACCGTCAGCAGCTCAATTGGCTCCCTATTCACGAGCGTAGGAACGTTAGAGTTGTCTGCATGCTCTTCAATATTCTATTAGATCCACTTACCCCAGATTAATTGAAATCCAGATTTCAGTTTCTGGGCGACTCTAATGAACGTAGCCTTCGCTCTAGTGACAACTTTCTCCTGAAAACACCATCCCACTCTTCTGGCTTCGTCTCCCAATCATTTTCTTTTTCGCCTGTACAACTTTGGAACGATTTGCCCTTAAAATATCCGCAGTGCCCCAAGTAAGTGCGTGTTCAAGAAAATGGTCCGCGAACATTACTCGAGCTGATTACACTTATCATGATAGATCTGTTCTGACTTTATGTGTTATTTATTTATAGTTGTATGTATAATATGTGTATGTATAAATTATATATCATGTTATTGCTACTTTAGTATGTATACCTTTTAATACTCATATATTTATAAGCATTTACAAATTTTCATTTGTTATTTAATTTTAGTATTTTTTTCTTGTATTTATTTAGTTCCTTCTGTTTTCTTTTAACTGTCAATTTTTTTTATTGCTGCTGTTCATTTTCTTCCTGACACCCTTTCCAGTTGACTGGAAGAGAATGCATATCAGCATTGAGTCCGCCATTTGTTATATATTTTGCAATAAAGATTAAAGAAATAAAAATGCCCGATTTTAATGAAACTGGGTATTTGGTAGTATTTTGACAAGAAAACAGCAACTTTTCCATACAGTAGGCCCTTGAAGTTGAGCGATACCGACACCTGTATAGGTATTAACGTTAGTACGGAAGGGTTGTCTTAAAATGTGAAGGTAGATGTTTTAGGACCCCGAAGGTATTGTGGAAAAAAAATCGGGGCAGGAAGTCTCAAAATTTATTATTTTACATGCTTATATTTAATTTTAATTCGTCAATTTTAACATTGCATTTCTTATTTCTGGTCAAAATTGTACCAAAAACCGAGTTTCATCAATATCGGCAAACAAACAAAAATTTGGGCGCCATCTTTAATTTTTTACATTTTTGACATTGCGTTGCTATTTTTTTATCCAAATAGTAAAAAAACCGAATTTCATCAAAATCGGCCCACAAACAAAAAAGTTGGCCGACATCTTGGATTTCTTACATTTTTAAAATTGCTTTGCTGTTTTCTTGCCAAAATAGTACCAGAAACCGAGTTTCATCAAAATCGGATAACAAACAAAATTTGGGCGCTATCTTAAATTTTTTTACATATTTGACATTGCGTTGCTATTTTCTTGTCAAAATAAAACCAAAAACCGAGTTTCATCAAAATCGGCCCACAAACAACAAAGTTGGCCGCTATCTTGGATTTTTAATATGTTTTACATTGCGTTGCTGTTTTTTTGTCAAAATAGTACCAGAAACCGAGTTTCATCAAAATTGGTCCAAAAACTTAAAAGTTGGCCGCCATTTTGGATTTTTAATATTTTTAACATTGCGTTGCTGTTCTCTTGACAAAATAGTACCAGAAACCGAGTTTCATCAGAATCTGCCCAATAACAACAAAGTTGGCTGCCATCTTGGATTTTTCAAAAATTTTATCATTGCGTTGCTGTTTTTTTGTCAAAATAGTACCAGAAACCGAGTTTCATCAAAAATGGTTCAAAAACTTAAAAGTTGGCCGCCATTTTGGATTTTTAATATTTTTAACATTGCGTTGCTGTTTTCTTGTCAAAATAGTACCAGAATCCGAGTTTCATCGAAAACGGCCAAGAAACAAAAAAGTTGGTTGGCCACCATCTTGGATTTTTAATTATTTTAACATTGTGTTGCTGTTTTCTTGTCAAAATAGTACCAAAAACTGAGTTTCATCAAAATCGGCCGATAAACAAAAGAGTTGGCCGCCATCTTGGATTTCTAATATTTTTATCATTGCGTTGCTGTTTTCTTGTCAAAATAGTACCAGAATCCGAGTTTCATCGAAAACGGCCAAGAAACAAAAAAGTTGGTTGGCCGCCATCTTGGATTTTTAAATATTTTAACATTGTGTTGCAGTTTTCTTGTCAAAATAGTAGCAAAAACTGAGTTTTATCAAAATCGGCCAACAAACAAAAAAGTTGGCCGCCATCTTGGATTTCTAATATTTTTATCATTGCGTTGCTGTTTTCTTGTCAAAATAGTACCAGAATCCGAGTTTCATCGAAAACGGCCAAGAAACAAAAAAGTTGGTTGGCCACCATCTTGGATTTTTAATTATTTTAACATTGTGTTGCTGTTTTCTTGTCAAAATAGTACCAAAAACTGAGTTTCATCAAAATCGGCCGATAAACAAAAACGTTGGCCGCCATCTTGGATTTCTAATATTTTTATCATTGCGTTGCTGTTTTCTTGTCAAAATAGTGCCAGAATCCGATTTTCATCGAAAACGGCCAAGAAACAAAAAAGTTGGTTGGCCGCCATCTTGGATTTTTAAATATTTTAACATTGTGTTGCAGTTTTCTTGTCAAAATAGTAGCAAAAACTGAGTTTCATCAAAATCGGCCAACAAACAAAAAAGTTGGCCGCCATCTTGGATTTCTAATATTTTTATCATTGCGTTGCTGTTTTCTTGTGAAAATAGTACCAGAATCCGAGTTTCATCGAAAACGGCCAAGAAACAAAAAAGTTGGTTGGCCACCATCTTGGATTTTTAATTATTTTAACATTGTGTTGCTGTTTTCTTGTCAAAATAGTACCAAAAACTGAGTTTCATCAAAATCGGCCGATAAACAAAAACGTTGGCCGCCATCTTGGATTTATTTATTTATTATTTATATCTATATAAGGTCCTTCCTAAATAGTGCACATAATTTTAAGGGGTCAATGTACTCACGCAAACAATTTTTTTTTACTATGGTACCAACATTGAAAACGCGAAAAAAAAAACAGCTGTTCCATAGAAAACTTTAAATCGAATAGATCAAAATGTATAGAACAGCTGATTTTTTTTTCGCGATTTCAATGTTGGTACCATAGTAAAAGTTGTTTGTATGCGTGAGTACATTGACCCCTTAAAATTATGTGCACTATTTAAGAAGGACCTTATATACCTTTTTAGTAAGTTAGTCAAGCAAGATGTATAAAATGTAACTTCTTTTTTTCGGCGAAGTCTTACAACTATACGCGTGACAACCCTTACAGTATTACAACTGTCTGGACATCGGCGGCATTTTCGCCAATGTCAAACGCGATGACTGACTGTATGTAGTAAGTAGACTGGTAGTAGTGTAATCATTTCGCACCGTTCTATGAATGAAGCCTTCTCTCTGTAATAAATACGTAGTAGGTTTTATAGGTACCTACATAAATTTTACCTTTCTGCATTCCTCTATGTTTATTAGTGTGCCAAATCTAATTATTTCTTTGCTTTATCAACAAATGAGTGTGAAGTTTCTAACGCCAAAATTTTAAAATTACTTGTAATTAAACCATCTGTTTCTCATAAAAAGGTTAGGAATCAGCGAACTTATATCAGACGGCTCCTGGCCTAAAATTCTTAGAACAGAAATGAAAACGATCGAAAGCGCAATTAAAGTGACTCTTAATAACACCAGCTCTTAAGTTCAAACTCGTTTGCAACAGTGTAGCGCACGGAACGGCAACGCCGCACTTAGCTGCGTCCAAGACCATTATTTTGAATTTTTTGGCGGGAAAACAGTTTTTTGCCTATAATTTTGAAACTAAGAGGCCCAGAGATTTGAAATCATGCCTCGTGTTTGCACCAACTATAAGGTTTTTTTTGATATATAATACGAAACTCTTACTTATACAGTTACAGTGATTCACCATGTGTCAGCCCGTGTTACGTGTCACCAGCTTACACATACTTATCGGTTCGTAGCTCCAAAACTATTTTACTTAAAGATTTGATAAATTTGGTTCTTATTGCATCAATTTTGCAGCAACTTTTGAGGTATAACACATCATCGTACCTTATATAATTACGAAGATACAGATGTGCAAGCCAGAGACACGGTACTCCAGCTCGCACACACTTTTATGATCGTAGTTTCAACAGTATTAGAGTGTGACGGTTAGTTTTTCTGGTTCTCATTGCACCAATTGTGCATTAACTTTTGGACTATAGTCTAAAACCCTAACCTCACTGGTTTGCCTTAACGGCATGTGTAAGCTGGTGACACATTTCTCCAGCTAACACACAAAAAACAACTCATAGTAACGAACTTGTGGTTGCACTAAAATTATTACTGACACGTTTGATTGCATCAACTTTGCATCAAAATAGAGCATGCTTAGAATTTCTCTATGTCTTATGAGGAAGCTGATGACCCACACATTCAAGAATAATATTTAAAACCATTTTTGTACACTGCCGTTCAATTTTATTTCCATAAAAACATCTTGTTTTAGGTTTTCCTTTGCATTTTTATTGTATTTTATTTATAAAATGTTACTTTAATACGAAACGGTATTTACCGGTAAAAATCATATTTAGTTTTCGAACGCAAACAACATTTTGGCTTGACAGGCCAGAGACAATCATTCAATAGCAACAGCAGTGCAGCAGGCCTGCTAAAAGACTGCTAATTTTGGCTTATGGTACGATTAGCAAGAAGTTTATTTTAAACCTTGCAATAAAACTGCCCTGCATTTGTTCTGTTTGCTAAGAGCTTGTGGTAAGCCACCTGAACCGAGACTACCAATCGCATATAGAATTACTAAGAACATTATCGAGATTAGAACAGTCAAGGAAGCCAACCAAAGATGGATGAGAAGAAAGGACTGCAGACAGTCTAAGATCTTCATCAAATCGGTTGACAAAAAGAAAACTAGAGAACTTCTGAAACAGAGTAGGAGAAATATAAGAACGATTGTAGGTGTACTCACTGGGCACTGCCCACTAAACAGACACCTATCAGTGATTAAACGGACAGAAGACTCTATCTGTCCGCAATGCAAAGAAAGAGAAGAAACAAGCTACCACTTCATGGCAGAGTGCCCGATGTACGCATCACTGCGCTGGGAGCTCTTTGGAACGGACAAGCTTAAGGTCAAACGATTACCATACAAAAAACGTTCACCTTTAACTATGTTAGGATTCACCATTTATGGTAAATTATGTGTTCTTTAGTCTTTTCTCATGTTTAAGTAGGCGCGAAATGAATATTTTACATACTTTCATTCAGAATTATAGCACAAATCAACTCTAAATTCTCATGAAACTTACGCATGTGTGTGTGACATTAGTCGTGTACGTATACAAACATTTCGAGCAAATTTGCGACGTTGCCGTTCCATGCGGCTAAGACGCGCAACGCGCGATGCCGCTCTTCCGTTTGTGTCATGTGGTTTGTGTCAATTTATAATTTACATATTTCTCTTTTGAGTTAGTACTAGATCCCACTGCAAATTAGTGCGCTCATCGAGTTTTTGCTAATTACCTAATTTTTACGTACTTCTATTAATGATTAGGAGAATATATATCTATAGGGTTGCCTATCAAAATGTTGCTGCTAGTATTAAAAAAAAACGGCCAACGTGCGAATCGGGCTCGCGCACGAAGGGTTCCGTACCATTGTTTATACAACATTATACACTAATTATAACATTCAATATTATTCTATACTAGCGGATCCTCGCGGTTTCACCCGCGTGGTACCCGGTACCCGTGGGAATATCGGGATAAAATTTAGCCTATATCACTCGGGAAGAATGTAGCTTTCTAATGGTGAAAGAATCTTCTAAATCGGTCCAGTAGTTTAGGAGCCTATTCGATGCAAATAAACAAACAAACAATCAAATCTTTCCTCTTTATAATATACTAGCGGCCGCCCGCGGTTTCACTCGCGTGGTTCCTGTTCCCGTGGGAATATCGGGAAAAAAAGTACATATAAACCTTCCTCTTGAATCACTCTATCTATTTAAAAAAATGCATCAAAATCCGTTGCGTAGTTTCAAAGATTTAAGCATACAAAGGGACATAGGGACAGAGAAATCGACTTTGTTTTATACTATGTAGTGATGTATAGATAGACAACATTAGACCGGACCGGTCAACGGGTCAGTATGGGAAAGTTTGAAACTATAAGAGATAGAGATATATTTGTTTTATGGAACCATGTCGTCGATATTAGAGTTTAGAAAACTGCATTCAATGATTTTCAAAAAAACTCATACACGACTCGGAAATCGGTCGGTCGGTACTCGGTAGTGGAAATCGAACCTTGTCAGTTTTCAAAACTAAAATATTATGCTATTTTATTACGAAAGTTGATTGTGTAGATTGTTAGAAATACATTTTACTATGGAAACCTATGTCTACAATTGAAAGAAAGTGCTGCAGTTATCTATCTCATAGATGTGCACACGCCCCTTATCATACTTCGGTCCGCGAGGTATATAGGTTTTTTTTGGTATCTTTTTTCATACCTTGAGTTACATTATCGAAGTTTTCATACGAATCCCTAACTTTTTCAAAATATTCTATAGCCTATGTTAATCAGGGATAATGTAGCAGAAAGAATTTTTGAAATCAGTCCAGTAGTTTTTGAGTTTATTCGCTACATACCTGATACATACATACCTACATACATACCTGAATACATACCTGAATACATACAAAACGGGAATACAGGAAATCTTTCCTTTATAATATTAGTATAGATAAGGAAAAATCGGCCAAGTGCGAGTTGGACTCGCCCAGGAAGGGTTCCGTACCAACTTAACGTACCGATTGCCTATACCAAGCCAAAATTCTATTAGGTACTTATCATTTTTCGTCAGCAAAATATAACGTTGTTTTTCATTTACATTTGCGGTTTTCGAAAATGTGTTATATCTCAAAAAGTGCTTACTACATCTCGTTCAAATTAATTTTCGTTGAAAGTAATTAAAATATATAAAGATGTACAGTATATATTTTTTTTAGATGTTTAACTAATTTATTTCAAAAGTTAGAGTGGTGGGGGGGGGGGGGACACATTTTATCGCTTTGGAAGGCTCTATCTTTCAAAATATTGACTTTGAGAAAAAATGGTTCGAGAAACCTTTATGCCATTTTTAAAGACCTATCTATACCGTACCGTCGCCGAGGGATGCGTGGCCAAGGGGGAGCTTGGTTCCGAACGGTGTCTCCCCAGGGAGATGGCAATCCTGGATCAGTAATTTCGCCTTACTCGAGCAATCGGAGCTCTGCTCGAGTGGACCTACTGTTCTAACGCCTAGCAAAGTGGCAAGTTGTACTCTTTAGTATGCTGTATAACTTGCCGCAGCGTATGAATGTGTGGTATGTGAAAATTATTTTGTTACGTGAACAATAGGTAAGATTTCTAGTGCGCTGTGTAGTGCCGGCACATAAAAAGAATAGCACTACCCCGTCTCTTCTCGTGGGTGTTTTAAGAGGCGACAGAGGGAAAATTGCCATTACGAGATGGGCAGCGCGTGCTGCCAAGACGGGAAGCGGTCACCGCATGGTCAGAGTCACATTGAGTGTCAACGTTAAGCTTGAAAGATCGCGGCTGATAAAATCCACGTTCCGACCAATACCGGCTCATATTCAAAACAAGTGCTCTAAAGCAGCTTAAAAAGAACAAGGCGGCGGGCGATGACAGAATCACAACAGAGCTTCTGAGAGCGGGCGGAAAGCCGATACTTAAAGTCTTCTAGAAGCTTTTCAATTCAGTCATCCTCGAGGGCAAAACGCCAAAGGCATGGGGCAGAAGCGTTTTTCAGGAAGGGTGATAAGACTCTCTTGAAGAAATACAGAACCATCTCGCTTCTGAGCCATATCTATAAGTTGTTTTCGAGAGTAATTACGAATCGTCTCACTCGCAGGTTCGACGACTTCCAACCTCCAGAACAAGCCGGGTTCCGGAAAGGCTATAGCACCAAAGACCACATTCATACGCTGCGGCAAGTTATACAGAATACCAAAGAGTACAACTTGCCACTTTGCTAGGCGCTAGAACAGGTCCACTCGAGCAGAGCTCCGATTGCTCGAGTAAGGCGAAATTACTGATCCAGGATTGCCATCTCCCTGGGGAGACACCGTTCGGAACCAAGCTCCCCCTTGGCCACGCATCCCTCGGCGACGGTACGTCTGACACCTTGGATTGGGTTTCGCTAGATTATCAGCCACCACTGTAAGAAATTACTTACACTCAAGAAAATTACTTACAGTGGCGCCCAGGGTGCACAGTCCTACTGTTCTTCCCAGCGTATGCGAACATAGAGTGGGACAAACAGCAGGTGAGCACGCCTGGAGGTTATCTAGCTCGCACCCCGAGAGAGAGAGAGCTGGCATAACAAACTAGACAAAATATTAGGAACTAGCATTTCCTCTTTATTTATAGTAATCTGACAGGGGGGCAGTTACCAGATTTCATTGTCCTTCAAGTTTTAAGTCTTCCATTATGTTTTGCAGAAGTAAGTTTACTCAATGCGCTTTTACTTACGCCATTTTCGCATTTCTTCTTCATGGACCAAATGAGTCTTAAAATCTAAACCGGCCACAGAAACAGTCTTAAAATAAGTATATGGTTTGTTCAGAGGGCCTACTAACAGATGTATAAATTTTAAACGGTAACTCAAAAATGTAAATTATGATCAAAATGGTCGGACTACATCTGGTCTTAAATTTGTGTTTGGCAACTTTCCATAGTCTTACTATTACGTATGGTAATTGGACAAAGCTGTACAACATGACAATAGTGAAGCAATGCGGTAACCTAGAAATGTAAATAACTAACATAATTGGAGATTTTAAACTTATCACTATTATGGTTACGGCGAGTTACGATCTTTAAGACTTCGCTTATAGTTTAAACAATGGCGAAATCTATAACAATTTCACGAAGACAAACGGTAACCTTTTTCGTAATTTGAATGTCCACGGGCTACAGTACTAATAGACACCCCACACGAATATGGTTGATAAAAAAAATATTTTTCGGTTTCAGCTTCATGTATCGGAAGCCCCCGGATTTTTGTATTAAAATCGTAAAGCGATTTATAAAATACATCTTCTTACCAAATTTCAACTGAGTAGTTTTTATAGTTTTGGATTAAAGTGGCTGTGACATGCGGACGGACGGACGGACAGACAGACAGACAGACATGACGAATCTATAAGGGTTCCGTTTTTTGTCATTCGGCTACGGAACCCTAAAAATGGTCAAAGAAACTTTTATATTATTTTTGAAGACCTATCTATAGACAGACCCCACACGAATAGGTAAATTTTTTTTAGTTTCAGTTTTATGTAGGTATGGGGTTATTATTTTTATTTTCGTATAAAAATTGTAAAGCGGTTTACAGGATACATCTACCTACCAAGTTTCAAATGTGTAGTTGGGATCAAAGTGGCTATAACATACGGATAGACGGACAGACAGACAAATGACGAATCTATAGGGGTTCCGGTTTAGGCCATTCGGCTAAGGAACACTAAAAATGGTGTTTCAAGCATTATTTTCCCTGTATACGTTTTTTGGAGCATTAGTTGATAGACTACTTGTGTAATTTAAAAAATAATAATGCAATTGCATTTGTTGCAATTTATACATCTAAATTAATATTTTAATTTTTTTTTAAATAATAATAAATATAAAAAAAAATTAGCCTCCTGAGGTTTGATCCTTAACTCTCTGATGCCTGAGTCAAGCATATAGACCGCTAGGCCACATTGTCGTTTTTAGCTGGATCGAAATGTTTTGTTACTAGAAACTCGGATTTATGGTATGCATGTGTGAGTGATTAGTAAAATTGGATGACAGAAAAACATATTCGACATATTCGGATGATTTTTGTACTACAAATAGTTAAGTGTTGGTTTCGAAAATTCAATATTTATTTATAGAAGGCGCAAACAGTATTTCGAGTTACAAAGATACAAAGAATAATTAACAAAAAAATAAAAACTACCAAATAGCGAAAGTAGCGCCATCTAACGAGCCTTCAGCTTTTTGTGACTTAATCGTTTGACCTTAAGGAAGAGGATCTAAAGAAGTTAACGATAAGTCAACTCAACAGGTACTGTAAGCGCACAGGTAGGTTCGAGGGTCCGACGCCGGTGGGGTAAATGATAACCCGCCTCCCCCCTGATTTTTCAGCTTTTAGGGGACTTGGGGAACTGGGTGAAATGGTCCCGACCTAGGTGACTGATCACCCGTCCGGCTTCGCTGGCGTCCCCCCTATAAATAATAATAATAATAATAATGGTATATTTTGGTATGAAACATATTTAAATTAATTACTTTTTAAAAACCCAAAGGAAACTAATAATATATTTAATAAGTACTACTGTGAGGAACAGAAACGAAATAGGTAAATTTTAAGATTTAGGTAAATAAATAACATCTGTCTGACGTTCCGTTTTACGTAAAAAAGTCGCGTCAAAGTAAAATTTATAACGTTCCGTTCCTTCTAACTGCATAGGTGGGACAGCGCCATCTAGTGACTGAGCTTTCAGAAAATCGCCCATTGCCTTAAATTAAAGTTCCTAAAAACGTATGAAGTTCATACCCATAAAGTTACGCGGTAGCCCCCCTGGGTGGGGGGCTACCGGCTAAGAAATATGGATATGGGTATGGGCTTCAACTATCATTTGAATTCCTTATCTTGATAGATATTTGCTGCTTTGTTCTGTTGAACGTTGCTAGCTAGTTATCGTTATACCCGACATCGGCGACATCACAAAACAAGGAACTGATAGCGGCTATTTTCTATATAAAATTGACCTAAAGTTCCCAAAAACGTATGAAGTTCATACCCATAAAGTTACGCGGTAGCCCCCCTGGGGGGCTACCGGCTTAAAAATCTGGATATGGGTATGGGCTTCAAGTGTCATTTGAATTCCTTATTTTGATAGATTTTTGATGCTTTGTTCTGTTAAACGTTGTTAGCTAGCTATCGTTATACCCGACGCCATAAAATTAAAAACTGATAGTGGCTATTTTTTCTATAAAATTAACTAAAAGTTCCAAAAAACGTATGAAGTTCATATCCATAAAGTTTCGCGGTAGCCCCCCGGGGGGCCACCGGCTAAGAAATATGGATATGGATATGGGCTTCAACTGTCATTTGAATTCCTTATCTTGATAGATTTTTGCTGCTTTGTTCTGTTGAACGTTGCTAGCTAGTTATCGTTATACCCGACGTCACAAAACAAGGAACTGAAAGCGGCTATTTTCTTTATAAAATTTACTTTAAGTTCCCAAAAACGTATGAAGTTCATACCCATAAAGTTGGAACATGAAACATGTTCAATTTATTGTTGTTTTTGTTAAAACCCGCCCGACTTCAAAGTACTTACGTTATTTATTTGGTGAGGAATTATTTCTTACTTTTTTGATGTGGTTTTTTTGAAGGCGGTTTTATTTTTTTTATAAAAATAATTTTTAATTCACTCTTTTTAGTGCATCGTGCAGGCAATTTACGTGTTTTCTGGTAATAGGTATGTGATCAAACTGAAAACCTCCTTTTTCGAAGTCGGTTAAAATACCTTGAGGTATCCCCTTTTTAACAAAACAAGAATCATCTAAATCGGTTTATAAACAAAGGAGTTATGCCTAAAGATACGTATTAAATTCACATTAAGTGGTAACGAAAACGACAGTATTTTTTCAAGATTTCCTGAAAACTACTGAACGGATTTCAAAATTTCAAAAAATGGGACCCATGACCAACTTGGAAACCAACCTGGTGGCCTACCACAAGCTCTTATAGCAGTTATTTTTAAGTTGAGAGAGTGAGACGCCGCTGTACGGCGTGTAGAGCGGCGTCTCACTCTCTCAACTTAAAAATAACTGCTATGATGGCCCCAGTACAGGTTGGCCGACCATGGTCGGCGACCATGACCGGCGATCATTTAGTGAGAGTGTTCACACGATCGCCGGTTTCATTCTGCGTTGGACTGGCCGTGAGGATGGATGTGTTTGCAATGACGGCTTATGCAATTTACATTTACAGCGCTTTTAATTTATTACGAGATTTTTTCTATATTAATAGAGTCTGGATCTTGTATAATATGTCTAGATAAATGTAACTATGCATTAAAGTAATAATAGACATATTTATCATAACACCCAGACACAGAAAAAACAAATACTTACATCATATCAATATTTCTTGGGCGGGGATTGAACCCAGTATAATAATAATAATGTATTAATAACGTTTTATTCATTTTATTTTTATTTTCTTAATTTTAGATAACAAAACAGATACTCCTATACATCTTGTGAATTTAAGTGTATTTTATTATCATTTGAATAAAAAAAAAATTATCAAAGATATACAACATCAAGGATATTTTTGACAATGTAATATGCTCCACAAAATGACCAGATTGCGAAAAAAAACAATAAATTAAAATATCCTACACGTCAGTCTCCGCAGAAATATTCAGATGAACTGAATGATCGGCCAACGTGTGAACGCTGATTGTGGCCTGCGACAAACTCCCTTTGAATCGTGCACGAAAAACCGACACAGGACGGATCGCCGGCGATCATTGCTCACAGTCAACAATCACACGCAAACCGGCCCTGTACACGATGGCCCATCATGGTCGCCGACCATGATCGGCCATCGTGTACTGGGGGCTTAAGAGTTTGTGGTAGGCCACCTGATGTAATAACGTTTGAACCATTTCAATCGGTTCAGCCGTCTTCGAGTAATCGGTGGACATACACAAAAAAAAAGAAAAAAAAAGAGAAAAAACATACATACAGACCATACAGACCATGAAGCTCGACTTAATACTGAGGTAACTGGAGAGTGCAGTACGAACAATTTTTTGAATACCACAAATAACACAGTGGCTGTCTTCCGTCTCACCTACACTTTAAAAAAATACGTATGGTCATATGAGACAACTGACAGCCACTACCTGCCACTACATACATAAATGTCAAATTTGCTGGCGACACTTTTTTATTCAGGGTGAGAGCTCCAGTTACCTCAGAGTATTAAGTCAAACTTCATGATACAGACGAATAGAGAACCTCCTCCTTTTTGATTTAGAAGTCGGTTAAAAATACACTTTATCTTTAAGAGATAAGGTTTATATTTCAATACAAAATGTCAACGGTCCAGCTGAGACCGCAAGAACGGAAGAGGGTGTCCCTTTCTCTAAAATTGCCAGCACTCTTAAATAACAGGTTTAGTAGATTTATGGTTCACAACTTTCGTTATAAAAATTAAATTTCGTAAAATTTACGCTTCGTATTACTTTTAGTCAATAGAAAACATCGCATATTAATTGAGGTATTACCGTATTAAGCATAAAAATGTATCAGGTCGTTTAAGTTTTTTATGGCTTATCCTAGAAAATAATTTGAATGATAGATTTCAGAATGTTAAAGTAGCAACATTACAAGCCGAATGACGTTTTCTGACGTTTTCCGTCTTCGTTGTGTCAAGTTCGCAATTCGCTCGTCGGCGCCCGCCGCCCGTCACGCATGTTCGTGGCCGCCGTAATGGGATGGAGTGAGATAAACTGACCTCGTTCTTACTATCTCATTAATGCCCCCAGTACAGGTTGGCCGACCACGGTCGGCGACCATGACCAATACATCGTACATTGACACTTTTGAACGAACAAGTTTAAAAAGGTTCTTTCAAAAGTGTCAATGTACGATGTATTGATCATGGTCGCCGAGACGCCGACCATGGTCGGCCAACGTGTACTGGGGGCTTAGGACCGTTTTTTAGCAGCAGTGCACCTTCCTGTTGTATTATAAATTCCTTGGTGAAACTACACTCTGACAGCTGTCAGAGTAAAATTTCACCGAGCCACGGAACGGCTAGAGCGCGCCCCCCCGGAGTGCGCTCGAGTGCACTCGATCGAAGCGACGGAACGCACGCCTGTCTGTCTGTCACTGTCAAAACAAACTCTTTCAATCTATCAAAGTAACCGAAAGGTAGTTTTTGGTGTTTTTAATCCCAAATTATTTAATAAATCTTTGAAATTATCGACGTTCTTCTTGTTTAATGAGGAAGAGTTTTAATATAATAATAATGGGATATAAATATTTTCTGAAGTAAGCCAACGTATGTATGTATACAATTTTATAACCAATTGTCATTACTTTTCAGGTTTACTCATCAAGATGTTGATGCCCAAACAGAATCGCGTATCTATTTACGAATTCCTCTTTAAAGAGGGCGTCATGGTAGCAAAAAAGGACTATCATGCGCCTAAACATCCCGATTTGGAAAAAATTCCTAACCTCCAAGTCATCAAAGCAATGCAGTCTCTCAAATCTAGAGGCTATGTCAAGGAGCAATTTGCGTGGAGGCACTTTTACTGGTAAGTTAATTTCTGATGATCTAAGCCGATCCTGTGGTATAACAGAATTGGGTAAATAGGTAAACAAATAGATGCTTTTACACTAATTTTGTTTTTTGACTTTCTTCTCATTCCTTTAATGATTTTGTTTATTTTTGACCTAGCATAGATCATGCTATTGGCCTAGATCCTGAGTATTGCTTTAAATGTATAACTGCGTTGTGAAAGTGGCTCGAGACATACCACCACCCTTCATCTGCAGGGGTAGGCAGTGATCATTTCTTTCCTGCTTTTACCATAATTGATTTGTTGGTCCCTTTACCTATAAATTAAATTTCGCTGGGATTGGATCGAGTTAATGTCAAACATGCATACATAGCAGATGTAATGCATGACATTAACTCAAAACAAGTGGAGTTTGTTTCCAAGATTTAGGGGTCTGAAAGGATTGTATTATCAATTTTAGTAATGCTAAGAATGGCAAGTATATTATGATTATTGTTTTATAAGCATCTTAATACTTACAGGTATCTCACCAATGAAGGTATTGAGTACCTGCGCATCTTCTTACACCTGCCCCCTGAAATTGTACCCGCAACACTGAAGCGGTCAGTGCGCACAGAGACTGTTCGGCGCGGGGCCGTGGGGCGGCCGGACGCGCCCGCGCGCAGCGCCGAGGATCGATCAGCGTACCGCCGCGCGCCCACCACGCCGGGCGCTCCTCACGACAAGAAGGCCGACGTTGGTCCTGGCTCTGCTGATGTAGAATTTGTGAGTACACTAAGCATTTTTACCATTTACCTGTTATAGCTCCCAGTACCTATTTATCTTGAACCTACCCATAGTCTAAACAACCTGTTGCAATATTTAGTAAAATTTTATTTCTGCGCAGATTTTATTATCTATGGTTTGGTTCAATCAGTTTGCCCCACACATTACCATATTTATGGTTATGGTATTTTATTTGGGGACTTATGTGTTGTAGTGTGTGTTTGTAGGAGACAAAGTGTGGTGTAAATTTTAATTTGTTAGTTACTCTATAATAGACTTATTTTGCTTCTCTTTTCACCCACTCAAAAGCAAAAGTGAAGTGCTTTCTTATGTTGAGTTGTACTCATTATTATTTCTTTGGTTTCAGAGAGGAGGTTTTGGAAGGGGCAGGCCCGCACCTTAATTAAGTATAATAAAAGATATTGCATAATATTGAGTTTTCTTTAAATAAATTATCTTTGGTGTCTTTGACAATAGAAAGCCCTCAATATTAAAATGCGCGCGAGGCGACGACGACGCTGAGTTCACTGTTGATATTCATACAATTTTGTATTTTAGGCTATGGTGACATGGTTCATTTTTCAATCGCTTGATTTAAAATGAGAAGTTACTTGAGATTTTATATTATTTTTATGCACTCCCAATGCAATTTTGTAAGTATAGGAAAAATGTGTGATAGTAAAAAACCATGAGCCATATAAGTAGCTTTCAGGCGGGATTCGAACCCGCGCCTCTGGGAATCTGGCCCGATGCTCTGACTAACTAAGCTACCGAAAGGCTTACACGGCTCGTCGAATTTTGCTATCACTTGTTACGCTGTAGGCCAGCGTTGCTTCATCAATGTGAGGAAACCCTCGCATCCGAAAGAAACATTTTTACAAATGTTTAACAATCGATTAAGATGAAACAGCCATATTGAGATTTTATATTATTTTTATGCACTCGCAATGCAATTTTGTAAGTATAGGAAAAATGTGTGATAGTAAAAAACCACGAGCCATATAAGTAGCTTTCAGGCGGGATTCGAACCCGCGCCTCCGGGAGTCCGGCTCGATGCTCTGACCAACTAAGCTACCGAAAGGGCGTTTGTGCACTACACTGAATTTTACCGATCCGGAAAAAAACGGATGGTTGTATTTTAATCATATATCACTACATAGCATAGTATAAAACACAGTCGCTTCCCGTCTGTCTGTCCCTATATATGCTTAAATCTTTAAAACTACGAAACAGATTTTCATGTGGTTTTCACTAATAGGTAGCGTGGTTCTTCAGGAAGGTTTTAATATATCATTTATGAAAGTTTTGTGTAAATTGGTAGAAATATAACGATAATTGTCGAAAGTGCCGGCAAACGGCAAGCCGCGCGGGAGCTTTCTGCAAAAACGCTGCCTAATCCTTTCGAGGTTTAAAAAAATAATGCATGTTGGAATATTTCTCTTCTATAGATCTACAAAAAGTCTGCGATAGCATATGTCTATCTTTTAAGGATAGCATTTTATAGCCATATTATCTCTTAAAAACTGTTTACGAACAATGCGGTAATTTGAAAAGCTATTTAAACGGATACAGTATTAATCCTTATCAATCTAAATACGTTAGTTGCTTTAAGCATTTCATGCACATTATTTTACTCTTTTACACTATATAATTTAAATGAATATCTTAGGAGTTATCGCAAATAAATTAACGCACGCCAAAATAAATTCAAGCGCCTTTCTCGATTGACGACCGATTTGGCACAGGAGTAGGCTACCCACCTTCTGCGCCAGTGGTCTCGGGTTCGATTCCCGAACAAGACGAATATTTGTGTGCATGAACATGTCTTTTTGTCTTGGTCTGGGTGTTAACTATGTATAATATGTATGTATTTACAAACAATATTTACCCGTTATCAAGTTTTCCATGATACAGTTTCTTAATGAAATTAAAATGGGCTTAGATAATTGGTGTGAATGTAAGAAGTTATTTATTTATTTATTATTATTAATATTATTTCTCACCAATAACACGTAATATATCTAGCACCAAAAATATGGTTTTTGAAATTTTTGTTTGTCTGTCTGTCTGTCTGTTGTCCGTGTTTCACGCAAAAACTACTAAGCGGATTTTGATGAAACTTTTTTTTGTTATATAGCTAGCTGTAGACATTCGATAGTAGTTAAAAAATAATTTTTATCCTGCCTCAATTAATTGTGAGTTGTGATTGCGGTAAATGACCCTGTCAGGTACCTATCACTGATAAGAGGATGAACCCAAAATTCTTTCTGTCTTCTAGGTCTTCGCACATAAAGCAAGTAATTGCCGACGTTCCAAGGAACTCATTATTCCTCTCGTTTAAAACGCGTCCGTAGAGTGTAGTTTCAAAGAGATCACTGCGCTGCCCCAGCCAGTAAAAAACCGGACAAGTGCACAAGCCTATCATCCGTGTTTTTCATGCCACGCCGGTCCGTAAAAACACGGACCGCCGGATCGGTAAAATTCAGTGTAGTGCACAAACGCCCTGATACTTCACTATTCGAGATCATTAGCAATATCCGTCCAGACTAGTCTTTTATTAAAATTGTTGTTATGGTCCTTGTGACTCATATCATAATCAAAGGTCTTTCTCTCACAACTTCAATAATTTTTTCTGTTAAATTATCCATATTCAAACACAAACATTACTATCCCTCCCTCCCTTCCAGGCGAAAGCGAAATGATTTCGTTTCGCGTTTGGTCCGCTTGCTTTGTGAGACGGACGCATCATGTTAGCCGAACGACGCCCACCCACTGCTGGGCATAGGCCTTCCCCAAGGATTCACACACTATTCAAAATCGTGTCCAACAGTGTTTCGCTAGTGGGGTTATTTCCGATTGGACAGATTTTTGTATCGATAGAATTTTGTTTCGTCGGATTTTTGTTTCGTCAGATTTTTGTTTCGACGGATTTTTGTTTCGACAGTAAAAGCACTAAGTAAAGGAGCGCGCACATTATGCCGGGGCGCAGCGGAGCGGGCCGCAGCGCATCGCATTGACGGATTTGAGTACCTATAGCACATTAGTGACGGGCCGGGCCGCAGCGCATTGACGAATTTTGAGTACAACCAAATTCAAACATCCAATTTCTTCTACTACTGCCGGTTATACCCGTCCCTCTCACTCTCCGGGCATGACAGAATCGAGTGAAAAAGACGGGTATAATTTGTAGGTGTCATGTTATCTGACCGAGTAGTACGAGAAAAATCCGCTTGCTATAGCACACTGTGTCGGGGCGCAGCGGGGCGGGGCGGGCCGCATCGCATCGCACGCACGCAACAAAATCCGCGGCGGATCATCATCATATCGCACACTATGCGATAGTTCATATAAAATACATACGAGCGATTTGGACGGATTTTTGCGCTGCGGCCCGGCCCGCTGCGCCCCGACATAATGTGCGCGAACCTTAAAAGTACAATCACAAGTATTGATGGATTAAGTTAAATTGATTTTTTTTTAAAGTACCCTCGACAGGACAGCACATCAGGTTAAACAGTTGAACTGCGGTAACAGCTTTTATTACGTAGGGCATAAAGGCGGTCTGAAGGTCAACATGTATAGTCTGATGTGCCGCCGTGTGTACTTTGTGTTTGTACGCAACTGTACATTTGAGATAACAAAGTGACATGCTGTTGAAACAATAATCTGTCGAAACAAAATCTGGCGAAACAACAATCTGTCGAAACTATAGTCTGTCCAAACGGAAAAAACAGCGCTAGTGTTCCGTTTCGTTACGCTTCGCATTCGCTGCAGTGTGCAAAAGGTGGTAGTATAATGCAAATGTTGGCAAGTGGCTCAACAATCCCGGTTTTTAAAGTTAAATATTCATATTATTCTGTGATATAACCTTTGTTTTGGTGCCACCACCAACGAAAGAACTAAACGTTATAATGGGTCTATATCCCATAAAAAACTTTTACACTCACTGTCTAACAATCGAATCGGAGTGAATGAAATGGACATTAACATTGAAAATAATTTATTTAAAAAAATCTAATCAATCCTTGCTCCTTTACAATTGATTGTTATACAAAGTTTATAGTAACTAACTGAAAAATTGCTATTGAACATTTGCGATATCATACATATTATGGAATATAGTTAGAACGGTTGAGGTGTGGGTGGGTCGGGCTTGGCGAATTCTCCAAGTTTGTCCATGTAGTACTGGTAGGCGCGGAAAGGCTTCAGTTCCCATGGCACCTGATCCTCCATTTGTGTCAGACAAACGCCCAAGTCTTCCAAAGTTGGTACACCGCTTTGAACTACGTCAGTTGTAGCTTCCTGTTAACAAATACAGCAAAATTATTTCAGAGCATTTTGATAAAACAATGAAATGCTAATCTAATAAATAAGTACTAGTTTACTTCGTTATCACACCAATTTAATGATATAAATATCGACTATGATCAGAGGAACAACAATATTGAAGTAATTTTGATTAAGGGATGGCACATTACACTGCATTTTGCGCTATCTCCACTTTTCAGTGGTTATGAGAAATTTTATAAAAAAGTCGTGGTAAAAAGTAGTCTATAATATGCTATTCTAGAACATAATCTATCTCTGTGAAACATCCAGATCCATTCAGTCGTTTCGCCGTGATTGAGCATTAATAAATCCAAACTTTCATTTTCATAATATTAAGTAATATAACTATAACAAACTTACCTTTTCGAGACCTTCCCAATGCAAGTTGCCAAAGGGATACGCAGGCGAAATCATGTTAACGAATGTTACTTTCAGAGGGAAGAATGGGTCGTATTTCATGTCGTAACGTCTGAAGCCCCAGGTGTCCTTGTCCTTACGCATTAGACCGTAGAACCAATCGACAAGATCTGCCAACATGTATCTCTTGGGTCTGGAATTAAAATAACCATTAAGTCATTAACCAATAAAATTAACTGCCTCCGAGGTCGAGTGGTGTTCGCACAGATTAGGGTCAGTGCACACAATTTTTTTGTTTTTTAAATGTAAAAATAATGATATAGGTAAGTCTTTATAAATTCAGAAACTCCATAGTTATGTAGTTTTCGGCCTAAACATTGATTAGGTACATCTTATTAATCATCACATCACATTCCTAAATATTACAGCTACTTATGTCTTATGTACACACGGCGGCACATCAGACTATACATGTTGACCTTGAGACCGCCTCTATGCCCTACGTAGTAAAAGCTGTTATCGCAGTTCCACTGTTTAACTTGATGTGCTGTCGAGTGTACATATGTATAATCGTAGCATAAAAAACAGCAAATGAGCTTTAGTAAGCTCTGAAAAAAGTTATATAAAAAATTAAACTGACTTCAAAAAGTACCTGCCAACTGAAAAGGAAAAATAATATCTTTGAAGTACCTTTTGAAGTCGATTGAATTTTTTAAATTACTTTTTTATTTCTTAATTTTTAGTGTAGATTTTTTTCACGATGTACGCATCACTGCGCTGGGAGCTCTTTGGAACGGACAAGCTTAAGGAAGAGGGTCTAAAGAAGTTAACAATAAGTCAACTCAACAGGTACTGTAAGCGCACAGGTAGGTTCGAGGGCCCGACGCCGGTGGGGTAAATGATACCCCTGATTTTTCAGTTTTTAGGGGACTTGGGGAACTGAGTGAAATGGTCCCGACCTAGGTGACTGATCACCCGTCCGGCTTCGCTGGCGTCCCCCCTATAAATAATAATAATAATAGTGTAGATTGAACCATAAAATACCTACTCATATCTCAAAAACGACTGAATCGATTTTGATGAAACTTGGACTGTTCCCTAAGTTGGAATACACCTGATTTAGGTCAAAAAGAATCATCTCAATATGACTTAGTTTTCGAAAAATAAAACATAATACACTTGAAATTTAGCACACAGGCTTGGAAGCCTATAAGAATGCACAGATCATCATACAGGTCAAATTGATAACCTCCTTTTTTTGAAGTCGGTAAAATAGCAAACGTAAATCAAAGCTAGGCAACAGGGTGTTATTGTTGATCGAAGTAGGCAACACACAGAATTAGGAAAAATAAAACAAATAATATACATACCCAATACCTTGATAGACCTGGCACCTAGTATCAGGATCACGGGCAGCATTCACAATGGCCTGGGCAATATCAGACACAAATACTGGCTGCTTGATGGTGCCCATTCCATTCTTGTACAGGGGCATAAGTTGCCCATGGAGCCTCCAGGGTGTTGCAAAACTCCTGCAGAAAAATAACAGTTTTATTTGTCTCTTACTCTTAACTGTGTGTATTCTTAGATGTGCACTTTGTGCACAACTACAATTGATTTCCCGGGAATAAGGAATAAGGAACTGTGATACAAATGATATTCGAATTAATATGAGAAAATAAAAAATTTACCTTAAGAACCTATCTTCAGAACCATAAATGTCAGAGGCTCGAATGATTGTTGCTGTAGGGAACTCTTCCCTAACAGCACACTCTCCTTGGTATTTAGAGATCTTGTACATAGACGGTTTGCTAAGGACCAACGGCTTTGGGTTTTCAGCAGCATTCAGGTATGAAAGATGAATGAATCTTTCTACACCCATTTCACGACAGATTCTGTAAATATTTTAATATTACTAGTTAAGGTTTGAGTCTCACATGTCACTTATTGCTAGAATAGTGCAAAGAATTGTAACAATTGTTGTGTTTGGGCAGATGGAGATAAGATAGCCACTTCCTCAATGGTCGAGGGTTCCGTGAGTAAGTACTTCTATATTCATCCTTATCTTTGCTTAAAATCAGATGTGGTCAAGGATAAGGGCTACACTGTTGTGGTAAAAAAAAATTAGAAGTTGATGAAAAGGTGAAAATCAATTGACCTAGCAATACGACGTGGCCCATCCACATGGACATCCTTGTACTTGAAATTTTTGGTTTCATAGTCTCTTCCAACAAGATTAATGACAACATTAGAGTAACGGACTGCCTTTGCAATAGATTCTTCGTCTCGCAAGTCGAATGGAGTGAATAGTACTTGACCCAAGTCCCCACACACTTTCAATCTCTGAGCATCATAAAAATCGCATCGGTACGGGAGGATCATCTGTAAAACAAAAATGTTAGGTTTCGTTTTTTAAGAATGTTTTCCAATCCAATTAAAATTAAATAAATATCTAACTAAGCATCAAAAGTAGTAGTAGACTTATTTTAGTTATTATCACCAGTGATTGTACGAACTTATAGAGCTATTTGTGACAGATAATCTTAAATTAAAGGTACAGTTGTTCTTGGTTTAAGAAATATCTAGAACAAGCTGGATTATATCTCCACCTAAGCTATATTCTTTCCAACACTATTTAAATATAATACATTTTGGGTAATTTATTATATTGATATGATATAAAGTATAGATTTTTCTTTATAGTGACTGTTAATGCAATATGTTTTTACCTGAGTTCCAATTTTGCCAAGTTTATTGCACACATATCGGCCCACGAAACCTGTGCAGCCGAATACAGTGGCCACGATACCATTAAAGCTGCTACGTCCTCCTGTGCCTCGCTTATAGGCAGCCAAGTTAGGCCTAACTTCAGAACTATATTGTGCAGAGTTGATGTAAACAATACCCATGGCACCATGTTTAGCTGTGAATTAAAAGCACAATTTTAGGATTCATATAAGCGGTTAAATCTTAACAGTTCTGAGGATTATTTTACGAAGGGTGAAGCTTAGGGTTCTAAGAAGCTTTTAGGCATTTTAGGTACATTATGTAAGAGTTGAGGTTGCGGCGTAACAAATTATGAACTAAGCCTTACGTATAATTTTAGAGGCGAAGTGGCCTGTTAAAGCTAAAGTAGCCATTTCGAGGCCTGTCCTGTTTGTATATCTCTTCTCTTCTATAAAATTATTTTTACACAGCAGAACCAAAGTACGAAACAGTGTTTAAATTTTTGACAATGACCACAATGACGGCCACATGACGGCCATCATTTGACAGTTGGTTGACAGTCCACCCACAGTAGTAGTCAGAAATAATACATCTATGGTACAGTCGTCACAAATTAAGATGCCCGTTTTGACACATGGTAATGACCCTAGAATGTAACTTGTTACGAAAACCAAAAAATCAAATATATGCTGATTACTTATCAAAGGTGTATGAAAATAATATGTTACATTTTTTAACGCATCATAAATTAAGGTAAAGTGTATTCCGCGTATTATTTTTGCGTTTGTTCTAAAGTAAACGCAGATTCGATTAACTATGAAACGTATCGAAAAACAGTTACGTTCTCAGTCTTTATTTTTTTAAATACTAGTGTTGTAACCGTTGTGTGCAGGATTTCTCCACCTTCATTCAATTCTATCGAAATAATCGTTATAACCACTTTAATAGATTAATTTGTCAAATTGATCTTTTTTGTGTGAAAACTAGATTGGCGCTTAAAGCATTAGTGAAATTATGATTTGGCAACAACGATTTCGATAAAACGGTTTCTAGGCAAACGCACACTTATCCAAGGAGAACGTTTCGAATGAAACGAATGAAAACAAAAATTCTTTAAATAAAACCTAGACAACGTTGCACACCTCATCATGTCGAATCGTCACGTTCACCTTTCCAGAGATTTAAAACACGTTTCGTTCGGCTTGTTCGAAGCGTTCGCATCGGACAAGCGTGCGTTCACCATAAGCGGCCTGTACACGTTGGTCCAAACACTGGCCAATACATCGTACATTGACACTTTTGAACGAACAAGACGTTTAAAGCCCCCAGTACACGATGGCCGATCATGGTCGGCGACCATGACCAATACATTGTACATTGACACTTTTGAACGAACAAGTTTAAAAAGGTTCTTTCAAAAGTGTCAATGTACGATGTATTGGTCATGGTCGCCGACCATGATCGGCCATCGTGTACTGGGGGCATTAAAAGGTTCTTTCAAAAGTGTTAATATACGACGTATTGGCCAATGGTTGGGCCAACGTGTACAGGCCGCTATAATAAGTAATGTAGCTACTCTATGACCATGTCTATGCTGTGAGCTGTAGTTAAAATACTTGCACTTTTAGAGCTAACGCGCACTTGTGATTTTTAGTGGACCGCTAGTTTAGTCGGAATCGTAAGACGATCGTGATCAAACTGTCGGCCGATAGTTTGGTTTTGAGAACCTGCGAGCACTTGTGATTTTTAGTCGACCGATAGTTTAGTTGAATCCGGGCGCGTGCTCACATAGTCCTTCATGCACAGGCCGATAGTTGTCCGATAGCTGTTGTATAACTGTAACTATATAATTGTAGTAGGTAACTATTGGCCAGTCATTTCCGATAGTTCGATACTGAATGCGCAGTCTACCGATAGGTGGGCGATAGTTTAGTTGAATGCAGTGCGCGCGCTCACATAGTCCTTCATGCACATTACCGCCCGGCCGATAGTTGTGCGATAGTTTGATCGTACAACTATCGGCCAGTCATTTTCGATAGTTTGATCGGTCGATAGTTTAAGCGCACTGACGATTGCCACTGCCATATAACTCTACTGAATTCGAGAACGACCAAACTATCGCCCGATTAAAAATCACAAGAGCGCGTTCGCTTTTATATAAATTATGCAATTTAAGTGGATTCGATTCAAGTTTATATAACATAAAAGGTCAATTTATACTTTAATAATATGTTTATTAATAGTATAAGTACCTATATAGTAAGTTTAACATTTTATAATAATAACTTTAGTCTAAATCCACATAAGTTGCAAACTTACTATAATCGATTAATTACTCAGAACCTTAATCGATTAATCGCGAGAATCGATCACAGACTCGTATGGTTACATGCCTAATCATGTCACTTTAGCATGTGTCAAAACCTCTGAGTACTGAATCCTATGGAGATGGCATATTGATCTATATGAACTATCGGTTATACAAATATGAGCTAAATCGACATTGTACTCATAAACCTGTAGCCATCTCGTTCTATCTTACCTCCAATACTTCATGTAAAAAGAGACAGCAATATATTTATTCGACCTATTTTTTGGCAACATTGAAACGTGACGTCATCGTAATGCATGATTGAAGCCGGTCGCCATTTAGGTTTCTCGGTATGTGAGCTGTCAACGCGAGTTGTATTTGCAGTATTTTGTGATAAAAGTCTTTTAATTTGAGACTTTCATGTGAATAAAGGGTATTAATAAGTGAGAGAAAGCAACAAGGAACATGTCTAATTGCAGTGTGGTAGTTTGTGGCATCAAAAAAAGTGAAAATCGTCCAAACATTACATTACACCGGTACGTACTATTTATTTTGCAAAAAGACCAAAACAATACAATAAATGCCTTGTGTTTTGGTTTTCCTGTGAATAGTTTACTTAGAATTCATACCAAATGTAGCTTACTACTTATTTTGGTGAGTTTTGTTGGTGTATTTCAAGAAAATATAGATCTGTTGGTTTGCGCTAGAGTTGCCCGTATAGCATTTTTCTTATCGAATTATCGATGTTTTCAAACTTCAAGTGTAAATTGAGTGTATTAATTTTTAACTGTTTTTATTGTTTCAGGTTGCCTAAAAATAACAAAAAAAGAAAAATATGGCTGGAACAATGCGAAAGGAAAATTTAAAGACTCGTACGAAAACTATTTTTATGTGCTCTTTTCATTTTGAAGAACAGTTTCAAACGTCAACGACAGTTTAAGTTTTGAAAAAGACGTTAATTAGGCCACTGGCAAAATCGAAATTATAGTGCGACAACGTTTTCTGTTCCGGTTGCCAAAAACTGGATACTTATATATAACGTGTTTTTTTAATGTCATTTTGCTGTAAAGTTGTTGTCGAACTTACATTCATTCTAGCACATTAAAAGTAAGTATATTTTTTACCACTAGATGTCGCTTCGCTATATTCTAATTAAATAAAAAATATGCTTGCTAGTAAAGATCTCGATTCAAACTGTTTATTATTTTATTACTTAATTAATAATGCTTGTTTTTTTTTTTTGAGACATTTCTTTTTTTCTATGGTAGGTAGGTACCTAGTAGGCATTCTCCTTTGTGATTTATATTGTAATGTGTGTTATGTACTTCCTTGTTGTATAAACATAATAGGTTTTTACAATATGGAGCTTTTCGTTTTATTTCATTACCTTTTTTTACTTAAACTGGTTCTCGCGACCTTTGATCTGGAATTCTATGGAGGTCTCGCATGTGTATAGACGCGTGACTCGGAAAACATAAAAAATTTGATCATAAAATTGCAGTTTCTAAGTAAAGGCGAGTAGAGCCGACAAGTGGGGCGCTCTCAATCAAATTTATTGCTCGCTAAGTATTAATGTATCTACAATCGTACAGATTGAAGCTAAGGTCGTGTAGTTTATTTACAAACTATAACCTCAGTAATATATAGTAGGTTGGTCTTTTATCTACTACTACTGCAACATGAACTATATTTTACTAAGGTTAGTTTGTAAATAAACTACAGGACCTTATGGTTGAAAAATGGAAAATGAAGTAGGTATTTAGAAAAAATCGACCCGTCTCACAACCAGCTCCGATGGGACTCGAACCCACGACCTTTCGCTATCCGGGCGACTGCTCTAACCACTGAGCTACGGAGTCGTTACGAGAAGCGTCGAATTTATCAAATACTTCTTACACGCTGTATAGCCAGCGTTAATTTCATCAATGTGAAGATATTACTACCCCCACACGCGAAAGAAATACCTTTCCAGATATTTGACAATCGCTAAAGAAGAAATTACTATGGCAAGTTATTTAAATTTTTACTTTTTTGCATTCACAATGCAATTTTTATGGTTGAAAAATGGAAAATGAAGTATCTTCACATTGATGAAATTAACGCTGGCTATACAGCGTGTAAGAAGTATTCGATAAATTCGACGCTTCTCGTAACGACTCCGTAGCTCAGTGGTTAGAGCAGTCGCCCGGATAGCGAAAGGTCGTGGGTTCGAGTCCCATCGGAGCTGGTTGTGAGACGGGTCGATTTTTTCTAAATACTTCATTTTCCATTTTTCAACCATAAAAATTGCATTGTGAATGCAAAAAAGTAAAAATTTAAATAACTTACAGGACCTTATTTTTAATCTGTATCTGCGTTTGAATTTTTGATACATTATGTACTTAACAAGAAATAAATTTAATAATAAATTTAATAACATGCGGATCCTCGCGGTTTTACCCTCATGGTACTCGTTCCCATGGGAATATCACGATAAAATATAGCTTATGTCACTCGGAAAGAATGTAGCTTTCTAATGGGTCAAAGAAATTTCTAAATTAGTCTAGTAGTTTTGGAACCTATTAAATTCAAACAACAACCAATCAAATCTTTCCTGTTTTCGATATTACTATAGATGAGGAAGCACTTGGCGGCTCTTCTCGCCTTGAAGCCCCCAGTACAGGATGGCTACTCATGTTCGTCGACCATGATGGGCCATCATGTACAGGGGCGGTTTGCGTTGCTCGCAGGCGGCAATCACACGCAAACTCCCACACCGGGGGCTTTAAGCCCCCAGTACAGGATGGCCGATCATGTTGGCCGACCATGATGGGCCATCGTGTACAGGGCCAGTTTGCGTTACTCGCAGACGGCAATCACACGCAAACCGCCCCTGTACACGATGGCCCATCATGGTCGGCCAACATGATCGGCCATCCTGTACTGGGGGCTTTACAGTTGTTGCGTCTCACGCGCGCGGTCGGGCCAATGATTGTGTGCGTACAAGCACAAACACATACACATTGTGTCATTGTCATAAAGAACTTAATTATGTGCAAATGTAGGTATAATTTAAGCACATTATTAAGTTTTATTTTTCAAAAAAGTAGGTATATAATTATACACTATAATTCCGTTTTCAATTATCGAGGTGATTACGAAACTGCTTTTATAAAATATAGGGTAATATAGGTAGGTAGTCACAAAAATACTTGATCTATAACTTCATCAATAAATATATCGATGTACAAATAGGGCAGCACTACGGAAAGGCGCCATTTTGGTTTCTCGATATGTGTGCTTGTGTGTGTGTGTATGCTTCAATTTTTCGTAGGTATGCCATCTCCATAGGATTCAGTACTCAGAGGTCAAAACGGGCATCTTAATTTGTGACGACTGTAGTAGTAGTAAAAATTTCGTCCTCTTTTTTTTTTGTGGACAGGCGAAGACATCATGCCATACTGCCAGGTCTTTAGTATTATTTTTTTGAATTTATATTGTTCGTCAAACCTCAGTTCTAAACTTGTCTTGGTAAGATAAAAGGCTAGGAGCCAAAGCTTGAGTTCTTGTCTTTTCTTTGTAGTATAACATAATAGGCATAAAGCCAAATCTTGTATTCTTGTCTTGTCTTGGTAAAATAAGTCAAAAGGCTAAAAGCCAAATCTTGAATGAGAGTTTCATCTTGATAATATCGTCATTTCCTATTTAAGTCTTTTCCGAGGGATGGTCTTTTCCGAGGTATGGTCTTTTCCGAGAGATAGTCATTTCCGTGAGTTTGTCAAGTTAAATTTCTCCAACTGTGGAACTAATATAATCATAAATAGCAATAAAATTTTCTAGGCATGCTAGAATGTCCTGTAGTGATGGCGGGATATCTTTGTGTGTTTCCATCAACCGATCTATGAGGAGCAAACGCTGTATGTTAAATACTGGGCAAGTAAAGAAAATATGTTCCAGTGTTTGGTCTTCTCCTATGGTACATTCTGTACATTCAGGGGATGATATTAAATGCATGCGATGCAAATGAGCTTTAAACCTGCAGTGTCCAAATCTTAGTCTATTGATCTGTGTGTAAAATCTTCTTTGTAAATAATTTCTAGATGTAGCGAACCAGGGTTTTCGGCCAACTTCTTTATTAACACCGGCATACCATGCTCATTTTGATTGAGTAATTGCTGTTCTTTCTTCTATCCATTGCTCGTTGATCTTTCTACGATATTCGGGTAAGAGATCGTGCCAAGGAGTAGAAAAGTTTTTAATATTGCCACCCAGTGAATTTGTTAGTCTGGCAAGATAATCGGCATTTTCATTGCCTGTCACACCGACATGTGCTGGACACGTGCTGGAGTCCAAACAAATATAACGGTCTTGCAATCTTTTAATAATTGTAAAATTTCCTTTATTTCATATATTAAATAGTGGACTATGAGAAAACCTGGTTTTTCTAGTGCTTGCAGCACTGACATGCTGTCAGAGGCTATTAGAAAGTGTCTTTTGTCAAAACACATGGAATCTGATTGTATATATTTTAAGGCTAATAAAATTGCAATTGCTTCTGCCGAGAATATACTGAACTTTAATGGTAAGCGATAACCTTTGCCGTACTTAATATCTTTATGGTAAAACGCCGCTGAGACTCCAGTTTCACTTTTCGAGCCATCTGTGTATATCACATGGTATTCAGGCCAAGTTGCTAATTTTTCATACACTGCCTCTTTATTTCGCAAGTCATGATCAATGTTTATTTCTAAGAGAGGAAATTTACTTTCGTAAGAATCACAATAGCAAGCCCAGTGATCTCTACAATTTATATTACTGTCTTTAACATATGCTGATATTTCTATAAAATCATGAAGGATATATGGGCATTTACAGTTTGATGCTGATGTATGTACAATATGAACACTATTGTTATTTAGTTCATTTAAAAGATTATTATCATTTAAGCTATGTAACTTAAGAATAAATTTAAATTTTAAATATTTGAATCTCAGCATTAATGGAGGTATATTGCATTCTACTTGCATTGATACAATAGGGGTAGAGTTCATTGCTCCTGTGATAAGCCTAAGGTTTTTATTTTGTATTTTTTCTAGTTTATTTACAAGTGCCGCATTTGAAGAATAACAAAGAAAACTATATTCAAAATGAGAACGAACAATGGATTTATACAGCATAAGCAAAATTTTCGGGTCAGCTCCCCAATATGTTCGAGCTAATGATTTCAAGATATTATAAGCTCGTAATGCTTTGTCTGTCAAGCCAGAAACATGTTTAGCCCATGAAAGGTTACGTGTAAAAGTGACACCTAGAAATTTGGCTTCATCGTCCACCGGCAGTAAATTGTTATCATAGAATATATTAGTAAGTAGCCTCTTTCTTTTACTAAAAATTACAACTTTAGTTTTATTTAAATTTACATCTAATTTTAAATAATCAAAATAACTTTTAAGATTAGTCAAAGCACTATTAAGTTTTTGCTCAACTTGAAGCATGTTATTGCCAGAGCAATATAGTGTGAGATCATCAGCATATTGTAGATTTTTTGTACTATTTCCTAGTATGTTATTTAACCTATGTATGTATAATATGAACAATAAGGGACTTAATATCCCACCTTGACAGACACCTTTACTGGATGACTGTGGACCAAATAAATTATTTTTAAGTTTAACATAAACATCTCTATTATTTAAGAAGTTAAAGATCCATTTTATAAATTTTTCAGGTAATCCCAGTGAAAACAGCTCATCAGCTATTATGATTGACATTATTGAAGGCACCTGTTATATCAAAGAAGATGCAAACCAAAAAACTGCCACTTGACAAAGCCTCATGAATATCTAAATACAAATGATTCAAGCTTTCTACTGCTGAACGACCTCTTCTAAAGCCAAATTGATTATAAGGCAATAAATGGTTATGTTCTAAAAAGTACTCCAGTCTTTGTTTCACTAATTGTTCAAATAATTTTGCTGCACAAGATGTTAATGCTATGGGTCTATATGAGTCGTGATGATTTTTGTCTTTACCAGGTTTAAGTAAAGGGATAAGACAATCAACTTTCCATGACTTTGGAACTATTTGCTGGTGCCATAATGAGTTAAATATTTGAAGCACTATATTGCAGCCAGATTTACTAAGATTTTTGAACATTTTATAGGATATGTGATCTAAACCAAAAGCAGTGTCTCTACGTGAATTTATGGCAGCTAATAATTCAGTGATAGTAAAAGGTTTCATAAAAAACTGTTCTGTATTAGGACTGTGATCAGAATAATCGCTTAATGGTTGGGATTGTGCATTTAAAGTATACTTATCTAAGAACGGTTGAATCCAATTATTGGAATGGTGACTATTACTAGGACTGGAGTATGACTTATTGAATTTTCTAATATTAGTCCATATGATAGATAAAGGTGTCTGGCGGTTGAATGAATTGCATAGTTCTACCCAGGCATTCTGCCTTTCCCTTTTGATTATTAACTTCTTTTGTGCTTGTTTCTTTTTAAATAATAAGTATTTTTCTTCAACAGGGTTTTGCTTAAATTCTATATAAGCTGTTTTGCAATTTACTACAGCTTGTGTGCATTTATCATTCCACCAAGGAAGTTTTAATTTATTTTTTCTTTGACCATGTCTTTGCTGATGTGCTAAAGATTTTTTAACAGTATTTGCTTCAGATACACATTCTAGTAAGATTTTGGAAAGTAAGTTATAGCACATTTCGGAGTTGGTTAGATCAAAATTAGAATGGCACAACATTATATCTGTCAGTTCTTTATATTTTTTCCAGTCGACAGTTTTATAATTTGGTTTTGAATAATTTGCAGCCACATTACTGTTATCATCAATGTTTGAAGGATTGCATAATAAATTTGTAAGAACAGGAAAATGATAACTGCATAGTGAGTCATCATGTACTTGCCAGTTACATCTTAAGGCCAAACTGGGAGAGACTATAGTGAGGTCAAGGGCATTAGACCGCCAGTTATGTGAACCGACGGTTGTTACAGAGCCATCATTTCATCATCATCATCATTTCAGCCGTACGACGCCCACTGCTGGGCATAGGCCTCCCCCAAGGATCTCCACAACGATCGGTCCTGCGCTGCCCGCATCCAGCGGCTTCCCGCGACCTTGACCAGATCGTCGGTCCACCTTGTAGGGGGCCTGCCCACGGAACGTCGTCCGGTTCGCGGTCGCCATTCGAGAACCTTTCCGCCCCAACGGCCATCGGTTCTCCGCGCTATGTGTCCCGCCCACTGCCACTTCTGAGCAATCCTTCGAGCGATGTCGGTCGTTTTAGTTCTCCTGCGGATCTCATCATTTCTGATTCGATCGAGCAGGGAAACACCAAGCATCGCTCTCTCCATTGCTCTCTGGGTAACCTTGAGCCTTCTTATGAGACCCATAGTAAAAGACCACGTCTCGCTTCCATAAGTCATAACTGGCAACACACACTGGTCAAAGACCTTAGTCTTGAGACATTGAGGAATTTTGGACGCAAATATATGCCGGAGCTTCCCAAACGCTGCCCATCCGAGCTGGATTCGACGAGAGATCTCTTTCTCGAAGTTGGACTTACCTAATTGGATTGTCTGTCCTAGGTAGACATAGTGGTCAACAACTTCGAGTGTAATGTTCCCAACATTAACTGGAGCGGATGCAACATGGGCATTGGACATGATTTTCGTCTTATCCATGTTCATCTTCAGACCCACTCTTTGGGAAGCATTGCTGAGATCTTCGAGCATTGTGTTCAGGTCTTCCAAAGTCTCAGCCATGAGAACTACATCATCGGCAAACCGCAGGTGTGTTAGGTACTCGCCATTGATGTTAATGCCGAATCCTTTCCAGTCCAGTAGCTTAAAAATATCCTCCAACGCAGCTGTGAACAGTTTGGGAGAAATGACGTCTCCCTGTCTCACACCTCGCTGTAGTTGGATAGGATTAGAGCTCTGGTTCTGTAATCGGACCGACATGGTGGCGTTTTGGTATAAGTACCTCAGCACCTCGATGTACCTGTAGTCTATTTGGCACCTCTGGAGAGACTGCAGCACTGCCCAGGTCTCGATCGAATCAAAGGCTTTCTCATAATCCACGAACGCCAAGCATAGTGGCAAGTTATACTCTTCGGTCTTCTGTATAACTTGCCGCAGCGTATGAATGTGGTCTGGTACTATAACCTTTTCGGAACCCGGCTTGTTCGGGAGGTTGGAAGTCGTCGAACCTGCGAGCGAGACGATTCGTAATGACTCTCGAAAACAACTTGTAGATATGGCTCAGAAGCGAGATGGGTCGGTAATTCTTCAGGAGAGTCTTATCACCCTTCTTGAAGAACAGCATTACATCGCTTCTGCCCCATGCCTTTGGCGTTTTGCCCTCGAGGATGACAGAGTTGAAGAGCTTCTGGAGGACCTTAAGTATCGGCTTACCGCCCGCTCTCAGAAGTTCTGTTGTGATTCCGTCATCGCCCGCCGCCTTGTTGTTTTTGAGCTGCTTGAGAGCCATTCTAATCTCGTACAGGCTGACGTCCGGGATATCTTCGGTATAGTGTCGGGTAAGTTTGGCTCTAGGTTCTGTAGCCTTACTTTCAACAGGTGTTTGTGTGGAATATAGCTGTCCATAGAAACTCTCAATCTCCCTCAGGATTTCAGGTGTTGATGAAATGATACTACCGTCCTCAGCTTGCAGCCTCGTCAGTTGACTTTGCCCTATAGCCAGATCTCTAGCGAACACTTTGGAGCCTTTGTTCCGCTCAATGGCCTCTTTAATACGCTCGGTATTAAATTGGCGAAGGTCGCTTGTCAAGGACTTGGAGATCTGCCTATTTAGCTGTCGATAACGAAGGGCATCCGCTGAGTTCTGTAGTTTCATTTCGTTTCTCTGATCCATGAGTCGGATAGTATGGCTGGAGAGTTTCTTTAATTTAGGACGGTGGGTTTTGTAGTGCTTGGACCCTACCGTGCGGACAGTGTCCACCACCATGTTGTATAGATCGTCCATATCGAGCCATCATTTAACAGACATAAATTATTATTATTTATAACATTTAAAAGTGTTGACCCACGGATGTCAGTGGTTGCACAACCCCACATGGTGTGGTGTGCATTGAAATCACCAGCTAGAATTAAAGGTTTGGGTAATGATTTTATTAAATTATCTAGGTATATGAATTCAAAGTTGCTAGGTATAGCTGAAGTGGGGCTATAAAAGCTAACTAAGGATAGAGTTTCATTGTTAATATTTAATGTTATAGCTATGTTTTGCAGAGAATCATCATAATAGGTTTGAAATTTTTGGTAATGTAAATAATCTCTAATAAGAATAGCAACACCATTGTGTTTGGAACCTGTATCTAATCTTTCTATCTTATAACCTTTGATATTTATAGTTTTTGTGCATTGGAGCCAAGTTTCCGAAATGAGACCAATATGAATGTCATTCTGATATAGATATTGTGTGAAGACATGTTTGTGACTTAATAAACTCTGAGCATTCCATTGAACTATGTTAAGCTGATCCATTATTTTTTTCTAACAGCTGTATTTGGTTTACTGGAATTGAATGTTTCTAATAAAACCGATTTAATAGTCTCCGATGTTATAGGAGATGACTGGTCTGGTGATGATTTTTGTGAATATAATTTTAGGATTGTAGATATAATTAGATTAAGGACAACATCTGATTTAAGTAAATTTTGTAATTGGTTTTCAGGTTTAACAGATAACTCTGGAAAATTTTTATTATTAAAAACATCAGCATAAGATCTTTTTTTGTATTTTAAATTATGTTTTTCAATTTCCTCCCTTTTCTTTGGACATTCTGAAGAAATGGAAATATGGTTTCCTTTGCAGTGAATACAAACAGCGTCTTTTAAGGCTTTGTCGCATTGTTTATAATGGTGATTCTCACCACAAATCGAACACTTCTGAGCATTTTTACAGTATTTGCCAATATGTCCAAATCGAAGGCAGCGCAGACATTGGCTCACAGGAGGAATGTACGGGCTTACCTCGAAAAACCAGCAGTTTATATCGACGCTATCAGGAAGGGTAGGGCAGGAGAATGTAATGGCTACGGTCTGGGTGGGAATCAGGATGAGGTTCTGGTCTTCATCTCGTCCACGGCGCATCAGTCGGCGTACAGACACGACGTCCTTTGAACTGGAAATTCCGTTATAAATGTTATAGTTGGACATGTAAGAGGGAACGCCTCGAATTACGCCTGTGATTTCGGTTAGGTTTGCTGGTATGGTGCATTTTACTTGAAGTTCTACCAAAGACTTAGTATTATTTAGGGCCATATTGGCTAACCCTGGCCGCTCAAAAATTGCTCCTATTTTGTAACGATTTATCCTCTTGAACCTTTTGATTCCTTTATTATGCCGTTTAAGTACAGCGCCTAAGGACATTAGGTCCCTGTCTCCTATGGGTTTCCCCTCAATAAGACTTTCGTAAATGACTAAATATTCAAAATTTCCCCCGTCCTCAGGGTACTGTCTGGTGTAATTTTCAATTTTGTATGGTTTATACTTATTTTCGTCCCCGTTGTCATCCGAGGAACAGTCGGATTCGGCTGGAACTGGGTCCCCATCTAATTTATGTTTTTTCCGTTTCCCCATGACTAAAAGAGCTTCTAGGCTACTTTTAGCCTAATACTTATTATTTAATAACTATTTAAACACTTTTCTATAAAGAAAATAGCAAAAATATTTCAAAAGTTTCAAAAACGCGCCTTTCACTTTCGAAGGTTTTCCCGCCAATCCGTCCACCCACAGAGTAGAGTACTTTATTATGTGTTGTGTTGTGTCCATGAAGCTCGACTTAATACAGAGTGTTAAGTCAAACTTCATGGTTGTGTCAGACAGAACCATGAAGTTTGACTTAATACTCTGAGGTAACTGGAGCTCTCACCCTGAATAAAAAAGTGTCGCCAGCAAATGTGACATTTATGTATGTAGTGGCTGTCAGCTGTCTCATATGACCATACGTATTTTTTTAAAGTGTAGATGAGACGGAAGACAGCCACTGTGTTATTTGTGGTATTCAAAAAATTGTTAGTACTGCACCCTCCAGTTACCTCAGTATTAAGTCGAGCTTCATGGACAGAACGATAATTCTGTGCCACAGTTTAAGCAATCTATGAAAAGTTGCTTATTCTGTGACGATACTGACACTATCCATCCATCCCATGGCCCGCTATTATTTCTCGGCCACAAATTATATAGGTTCTCGGCTGGTTGCGCCCCTACTGCAATAGGATACGGATAGAAGATGGCTTTGATCCATCCCCGATCCCACTGCTGCGGTTTCGGTTTCAGGGGGGCTACCGGCTAAAAAATATGGGTATGGATATGGGCTTCATCTGTCATTTTTGAATTCCTCATTTTGATGGATTTTTGCTGCTTTGTTCTATTGAACGTTGCTAGCTACAGTGCCACATCTTTTTCTGTGCCGGTGACAGCGGCGCTACGTACGTTTTTATTTTTTTGTAGTAATTTAACCGGCCCGGACTTCTAAGAACTTCAGCCACCAGCAGCACTATGGTTGGACATCAACTTGACAGCAAAATGACATTAAAAAAATCACGTTAGTTTCACATTTTGGCCACCGGCACAGCAAAGTTTGTGGCACCAGTGCCACAACCTTTTCTGTGCCGGTGACAGCGGCGCTACGTACGTTTTTCTTTTTTTTTTGTAGTAATTTAACCGGCCCTGACTTCTAAGAACTTCAGCCGCCAGCAGCGCTATGGTTGGACATCAACTTGACAGCAAAATGACATTTAAAAAAATCACGTTAGTTTCACATTTTGGCCACCGGCACAGCAAAGTTTGTGGCACTGTACCTCAGTATTAAAAAAAAAATAAAAAATAAAATAAAATAAAATAAAATAAAATCATTTTATTTCAGACTATGTCCATACAGTTGATTATAATATTTCTGTGATAATTAATATTAATAAAACTAATAAAATAATAAAAATGTCAAAATGTCAATTAGATTCAAATTAATAATTAATTACATTAAAGCAAATAAAATAAGATAAAGAATAAAAACGTAAAAATTCAAAATTTACCTAAGATATCGACCCCCAACAGATACACCGGGGATCAAAACATGTGCTCGCACCCAATGCCTCCACAATGCGGAATCGAGTTTGTCGCTGAGCACCCTCAGGATGGTGTTGGAGCTCCCGCGCACCCTGCGTTGGAGAGAGGCGATGCGGCGCCTTAGATTTGCATGGAATCCGTCCATGTGAGCGTGCTCAAACATCGCTGACGCGCTGCAGTAACGCGGAAGTCCCAACACCACCCTGAATGCGTTATTGTATTGTACTCGGAGAGCGTTGATGGCTCGTGTGTATACATAGTAGGTATCATATGTGACCTTACATTCATTACTTAATTACATCTGTAATCTGTATGACAGCCTACACAAATCAAACTATCATACAGGTTGTTGCCAGAGTTCTTTCATAAAGTACCTATGTACTTATCAAAAGTTAATGGATTTTATTAGTTATAAATTATCTGCTTCGCTTTATCTTAATATATTATTATATAGAAATCTGATACAGGAGGCCAAGAGTATTCATGCAGTTAAGGTAGGTAATGATGCAAAGTAGGTCTGTCAGTTGTCTCACCTGGATGATGATGATTTGTCCCTCAGCCAGACTCTAGCCCCCTCGCCATCTTGGTCAGGTTGACACACCTGCGGTTAGACAATTCTTATGATCATACAGTCATGTACAATCATTAAGCACTCAGCACATATATTCTCATTAAAGTAACACATGTAATCAACATGAAATTTAGCATATCAACTTGAGTTTGTTATGTCATTAGGAGTGCAATCTCACATACTTTGTGAAGGACCTCAGTCCTCTTTATAGCTTGTTTACCTTCCGAAAGCATCGGCAGGTCTTATCGTGTCTCAATAGGTGTACTAGTGCAGACCCTACGGTCGGCACACGCCCTAGTCTCAACTACGGTCTTTTCAGACCAACCTTTATACCTCGTGATAAGATTGCGCAAACTTAACATGCAGGCCGCCATCCAGTGGCAGGCGGCCGTGCGGGCGAGCTCTTCAAGGGCTCATTCTTTTATGGATACTCATCCAATCTTAGTTCCCTGACAAGGGACAGAATTGCACACGCCTTATGACATAAAACAACAGTGATTTGTAAGGACATTACCTCTCTGTACGATGAAACTGTACCACATCCCATCAGCTCAGCGAGTTTCGTGGGCGTACCATTCCATCGTCCTTTATCAACGCGATCCTTAACAGGAACATTATGCATTCAATTCTAAATAAGGTTTGTATAATGCTGAGTACTTAACTTAGGTGGTATTTGAGGCTGGCGGCGAGCAGCAGGCGAAGATCACACATGCCACGATTTACACTTTGAAAACTTGAAAGCGAGTCGACGTTGGAGCGAAAAATGTTGACACTTACCGATCGGAAATTAGCTCTATGGTTTGTATTGAGTGTTGCTATATACAATTATTGTTGGGTTAATTTTGATACTCGCGAACCCTTCGCGACACACCCGCCTCGCGAGTTTTACACTATAGTAGTCATCAAGTCGCGAGTCCATTTATGGATCTTCTCCATTGCTTGGACTGCAGCGGCTCGACGCGATCTCTCATCGCTTGTTTGGTTATTACATTCATGGTTATCTATTGTTTCGTTTTCTAGATCACGTTCATTATAGTCTTGTGCAAGCTCAGTGTCATTTAACGTACTAACGTTCTCTATTTCTTTTCTCGCGTCTTGTGTTGAGTCGTGTCTTACGTTTGTATTCGTGCTCTCATCATCGTTTGATTTATCACTTATCTCTGTGGTTGGATTAGTGTCGACACCTTCAATCTCGATAGACGGCGTTTGTATCGAGTCTCTATCATCGACGCTTATGTTCTCGAGATCCACTTGATTTAGTGCTTTGTCAATGGAAATTTGTGGTGTCTCTTCCTCTTCCACTTCAAGAGGATATAAATGAGCAATTGATCGTGTGAAAACATTGTGATCGACTTTTATTCTAGCAACACGGCATAAACCGTCCTTTCCTTTTAATATTTCTACTATTTTTCCTATTTTCCAACTTTCGCGGTTTCTCGTTTCACCTTTAATTTGTACCACATCTCCGATTTGAGGAATTTCACGAGTCCTCACTCTTGCTTGTTTGGGAGAATTTCCGTACCTTTCTCTGAGGCTCAGAAGGTATCGGCTGATGAACATTTCTTTGTACTCATTCATTATCGTGTTTCCACGTTTCCATCCTTCGATGAGTTGTTGTTTAATGGTTGAACCAGAGAGTGGCAAACAATCCATGAGTAATTGAATGTTCAAACATTTTCCTGGTGTTAGGAAATCAGCTGGTTTCAGAATGTGGTCCATATCGGCTCCCACGTACGTAAGTGGTCTGGTATTGACTACGGCTTCAACTTCTTTGATGATCGTCGAGAGTTGATTTTCTCCGAGCATATGTTTTTGAAGAGTTCGTTTTAGGCAATGCTTTACCACTGCTACCAGTCTTTCGTACGCGCCCCCATGCCAGGGTGCTAGTTGAGGAATGAATTTCCATTTTATCTTTTCTGTCGATTCTCTTTCTGATATTACCTCAGCTAGCAGTCTGAACTGAGGTGCGTTATCAGTTAATATAAGTGAAGGAGTTCCTCTAGTAGCAATGAAGCGTCTGAATGCCATAAGACATTCGTCTGTGGTTAGATCTTTGACAACCTCTAAATGTATTGCTCGTATCACAAGGCATGTGAAAAGACAAATCCATCTCTTTTTTATACCATTTTCTGACCTTATGACCATCGGCCCAAAGTAGTCTACACCGACGTATGTAAATGGTGTATTAAACGTTACTCTTTCAGCCGGTAACGCTGGAGTTTTAGGTAGTTCATATGGACCTCCTCCATGCTTTACGCACCTTGTACATTTGCTTAGCGTTTTTTGAATTTTTGCTCTTCCTTGAGGTATCCAAAATTTTTGTCTTATAAGGCTTAATGTATGTGGTACTCCAACATGAAGGTTTTTCTCATGAGTTCCCTTAATTATTCTTTCGGTAAGTTCACTGTTCTTTGGTAGTAGTATGGGATGTTTTGCATCGTAGGATAAATCTGAATGTGTGAGTCTTCCATCACATCTTAGAATTCCATTAGTATCAATAAATAATCCTAAGTTCTTAGATAGGTTTGTTTTCTTTCCTCCATACTCTTCTGGAAATGTACTTTTCTGTAGTTCTTTTATCTCTTGCAGTTGTGAATCTAAAATTTCGTTTGATATTGCTTCTCTCTCTGACGGTGTTATTTTTGGTTGTTTTTCTGTGTTCAACAGACCCTCCCCCATCAGAAGAGAAGTATCCCTTATCGGACCACTAGGCCAGTGTCTAGGGTTTTGTTTTAAAAATTCGGGTCCAGATAACCACTTGTTCCTTTCCTTTTCTGAGGCGGTTGGACGTGTCGCTACGTCTGCCGGGTTAAGTCCAGACGGTACGTATCTTACTATCAGATTTTTGTTGCGCTTTATTTCTTCTAGTCTTTTAGATACAAAAGGTTCAAGTAACTTTTCAGAGTGATACCAATCAATCACTATTTGACTATCTGTCCACAGTGTTAACTGGGTTATGTTCAATGGTAAGAATTTGAGTACGAATTTTATAAGTCTACTTCCAATTAGAACGCCTAATAACTCTAAGCGTGGAATCTTTAAGTTCTCTTGGTCTTTAATAGGAACTAAGCGTGATTTACCTATTATGAAGTTGACTGTGCCTTTCTGTACTATGTATATTACTGCTGCGTAAGCTACTGTAGATGAGTCAGTAAAACAGTGTATTTGTGCCTCTCTTTCGTTGGGTACAGTAATATTTCTCTGTAGGCATATGTTTTCTACTTGTTTCATTTCTTTCAAGATGTTCGTCCACTTGTGAAGTAGATCATTTGGTAATGGTGTGTCCCATTTAATCTGTTTCTTCCATAATTGTTGAAGTAGTAACTTAGCTGGTAACATGACTGGTACAGAGAATCCACAGGGGTCATAAATAGCTGCAATAGTTCTTAAGACTCCTCTTTTTGTGGTTTCATTGTTCTCGTTGACTCTAGCTCTAAGATAAAGTACGTCCTCTTTCAAGTCCCAGTTTAGACCCAGTAATTTTACAGTTGTTTGTGTGGCAGCATCAGGTATTTGTTCGATAAAATCTTTGGAGTTGGAGCTCCATTCGCGAAGATTCATTGAGATTTCTAAAAACATGTTCTTGCTTTCTTTATAAAGGTTTAAAGCATCTGTTGCTGTTTCTACCCCAGTGACTATGTTGTCAACATATATGTCTTTAGCTAACTGTTTTGCGTAGTCTCCATTCGACCTTTGAAGATGGTGTCTAACCGTACCGTTTAAAAGGAATGGACTGGATATGATCCCAAAGGGAACACGGGTAAATCTGTAGTGTAGTAGATTGTCTTCAGTAGCGGGTTTATTGATGTCTTTCAACCATAAGAACCTAGTGACGTCTCTGTCCTCTTCTTTTAGACCAATCTGTAAAAATGCCTTTTCTACGTCTGCCGTCATGCCTACGGCGTGACTTCGGAATTTCAACAGTAGTCCAGTCAAATCCTCCAACATCATCGGACCGCAGTATAGACATTCATTCAGACTCTTTGTATCCTTTGTTTTAGCTGAAGCATCATAGACTATTCTCAGAGCCTTACCTGGTGCTAATATTCCATGGTGAGGAAGGTAGTGGATGGGATGATCACTTGTATCTTCTCTAGGTACTAGTTCAATGATACCCATTTGCAGTTGATCACTTAGTGTTTGGTCGTAGGCTGACAAAGTTTCTGTGTCTAGGCGTTTCATTAGTCCTATCAGGCGTCCGTATGCCAGACCGTAGTTAGTTGGTAATTCAGGTGGGTATTCCTTCCAAGGCCAGCTAACGTGATATCTTCCTTCTATGAATTCGGTGTTTTCATTGAAATGCTTAATAGCTTCTTCTTCACGGTTAGCATTTGGAGAATCAGTAATTCCAAGAGATTCTAAGTCCCACAAAGTTTTCATTGATGTGTTATCTAATGGCAGATCAGGCTCGTTTAATCTAGTTTCATAGGGTGCTTGGAAGTATGTGAGCATTGATAACTCATCCTCATGTTTATGCGTTATTTTGCCTGACAATATCCATCCTAAGTCGGAATTCACCAAGTACAAGTTCTCTTGTAATTTCACCTTTTCGGTTGACATAAGTGAATGATAATAATCATTTCCAATCAGAATATCTACCTTATCTGACAGAGATCCATCATCCGCCAATAAGTAATCCTTTTGATGGTTCCATTTGGTCAATTCTTTGCCATAAGATGAGATACTGCGTGTAATAGATGGTACGACATTCGCATATACTGTCCTTCGCATATGACTTCTTGATTGAATATGAAGTTTTACCAACGGGCTATCTAGTTCTTGAGGTTTGTTCGAACCAAAGGTGAATACTGTGAGGTGGTTGTCTTCTTCGGTTTCTAAATTAAGGTCCTGCGCGACATCTTGCGTAACATAGCTTCTCATACTGCCTGAATCTAACAGTACACGACACTTCTTTGAGGTATTCTCAGGTCCTTTGACATTAACAATAGCAGTTTGTAGTATTGTGGCTCCCTTTTCATAGATGTGCATTGTACTGGTAGATTCCTTCCTTGGTACCTCATTCTTTGTTGTCACCTTCCTTGGGAACTCTCTGTTCGGACAAAGTGCTCTATTATGGAGGCCTTTCTTACCGCAGTGTCTGCAGGTTATGTGCTTAGACTTACAGGAGCCTGTTTGATGGCCTTCACGGAAACAAATAAAGCAACGGTTTCTTAATTTTAATCTTCTTTGTTGTAGAGTTTTACTTTCTGTACACTCATCATTAAAATGATCTCCTTTACAAAATATGCAGTAGAGCTTCCTTCTTTTCTGATTAGATCCATGCCCATACTTCTCTTCATTGAATTGAAATTTCCTCTTAGTGTTAAAGGTTTTGTTGAAAGCAGTTACACTACGTTTAATTCCTTTCTCTGTCTTCCTTATATTATTTGGTTTTCGGAACTTCGATCCCTTCTCATTTCTAGGTTCTAGTATATGAAGCGTTTCTGTTGTATAACTGGTATCTTCTAAATTGAATTTTTCAGATGTTCTTTTAGCATCCTCTCTCGCTGAGAGTACAATATGGAGTTGTTTTCTCATTTCTTCGATAGTGTCGTTACTTAGTTTCAATTTCAACTCGTATACTATATCCTCAGGAAACTTTTCCAGAATTAAGAATCTCAGATGATTGTGTTCTGTATTTTCGCCCAGTGAGCTCAATACACGAAGGTGTCTTTCAATCTCATCTAATATTCTTCTACAGTCTTCTTGTTTGTCTGCTCTCTTAAGTTTGTAAAGTGTTGAATAATGAGCATCGACTATTTGGGTTTTCTTTCCATATCTGTCTGTTAAAGTTGCTACAGCAATTTTATAATTTTCGTTTGTAGTCTCAAGACCATCCAAAATTGTCTTAGCCTCACCCTTCACAGAAGCCTTTAGGTACAATAACTTATCGACGTCTCTTAATGCTCTTTGATCAATATTGGAAGAGAATTGATCCCAAAATTGTGTCCATTGTAGAACATCTCCGGAGAATGTGGGCAAGTTCAATTCAGGTAGCTTTCCTCTGCTGATGGACTGACTAGAACTGGAAGAAGAATCAGCCTTGTCCTTTTTGACTTGTATTTTTACATTTAGTTCAGCTAATGCTTCCTCTCCTCTTAATTGTTCTGTCGTCATACTGGATATCTCATCCGCATCCGGATTTGTTGAAGTGTTAAAATATTGATACAATTCGCTATTAAATCGGTGAATTACTGCTTGTAATTTTGATGACACGATCCTTGCTTGTTCTAAATCATCATAAATACTGTATACCATTTATAACTCATTCATGCATGACACCGTAATAATTGATTTTAGTCAGACTCATTATAGTTAGCCTTGTTTAATTTTAACTTTGTTATGCGTTTACTGTGTGTGAAAAGTGTGTTTGTAGATTAGCACTCTTATTACCTTACAGTAACAATCATAATATTCATCTATAATAGTGCTTTCATAACTTGTTTTGAAATAATTAATCAAGTATTAAGTTTTAATTATTTAGTGACTTCTTGATCCCATAGTCAATTTTGTGAAACATCTCTAGTAAGTTATACTACTCAACCTAGTCTATAATCATAGCACTAGTTGAGCTAGTTGTTGTTACCTTTAAAACATTTGATCTTATCTAGACTTGGCTCTGGCACTACAGTGCCCCCTTGACCTAGTTACTTGGCTATGACACTACAGTGCCCTTTTGACTTAGTTACTTGGCTATGACACTACAGTGCCCCTTTGACGTAGTTACTTGGCTACGGCACTACAGTGACCGTTTGCCTTAGTTACTTGGCTATGACACTACAGTGCCTCTTTGACTCAGTTATATGGGAACACAAGAAAGTTCACTAGGCCACACTTCTTATTGGTCACACAGTGTTTAGATTGTATTTTAGCACTAACTTTATCAAACGCATGAAATCACAATCATTTTATTGCTTTTTGTACACTCAATATACCATATTGACCACCAATAATTTTTCACTTTTGACCATAGGTTATCAAACTATAGCACAGTGTGTAAACACTGAACATGAACACTGATTGTAACAGCACTTCACTATGTATCCATAAGCACAGATACTACATTCTCACAGTGTATGTAACATCTGAACATCAAATATGTATGCATGTAGTTTGTAATAGATAGGTAAGTAGGTCATTATTTATGTATTTGTTTGTGTATCATTTTTTCACAGCATTAACCAACTATTTACCGTTAGACTATTGAGTTTGATCAGAATTTGTCTAGTTTGATGCTACTCTGTTCTTATAATTTTAAGAATCTTAGTGAGCTAACTTAAGTAGTATTTTGTTGTGATAATTATAACACCTGTCAGTACTCAAATAATAAAAGTTAGTGTGAGACGCTCATATTATCTTTGTTGTCAATGTTTTGAGTTGTATTTAATTGAAGCAATGACAATATTCAACTTGGTAGGTATGTGACACTATGTGAAAACTTAAGTGCGCTTGGTGAAAATGTCATGTTAAACCATAAGTATGTAAACATTGGGTTATGATTAGTTTTGATTTGGTATAAGAATTACAACGACAATGTTCTATGATAATTTGACATGCTATCTGAAACAATCTTTGCTAGTCAGCTTCTACTTTAATGTTGGAAGTTTTATCAAGTGACTAGTCCTGTATGTGCTTGAAATAATATGGTGTGTGATCACAGTTTTACATACCTGAACCTTGACTTCAATTTATTACTCAATGTCTTCTTGTAATAGTACACTTTTATATGTATTGTTTGTAGGTACTGAGTATCGGTGTCCCTATTAGAATGATAAAAAGTTAGGTTTAAATAAAGATTCACAGCTAGAGTCCTCATTGAAACACCCTTTACTGATATTTTATTTCATCATTAAGCACATTTTCTTTGTCTATAAAAACTTTGAAGATTGTTTTCAACATAATTATATGACTTATAGGTTGCCGCAAAATTTTTCCTGACAATTGGTTGTTCTGACTTAAAGATATGGTTTAAACTTGAAATTATAGTTTCAAACAATGCTTGTGATGCTTTGTTGTCTTACCTGTTGAAATCTAATTCGTACTTTCTTTGTTTCACTTTAAACTATTGAAAATGTTTCGAATGACATTCAATTTGTTTGTTGACAATTACAATGACCCTTTCGTGTAAGTATAGTAGCGACCTGCGGAGAAAAATTGCAACATCTTAACATCTTAGCGCTGCGTGTATTCACTGACACTTCCGTGGCGCTGATCCTAAACTTAACACTTGGCGGGAATTTTGATTGTTTTGATGTTAAGTTGCTAACACTGACTCAACAGTAGTAACTTGTTAGATCAATGTTCACAACCTTAGTAAAACTGAATTTCACTCATACCATCAGAAATAATAACTTATAGTAAGTAAGTGTGTGGGTGTGACCGCATGACTTTTACTAATAAAGTAAATTGTTGCACTTTGTTCATTGTTTTTCATGAGTATTTATCTGTTTATCTTTTTATAGGTATTGTTATCATTCGATGAGACAGCTGACAAATGCATCCTATTGCATCAAATGAATTCTCATTAAACTCTCTTCGGCCATATATCAGATAAGCTTTGTTTGAGATCTGTACTAAACATTGTTTTGTTTGGATTTATACTACTTAAATTATTTTTCAGTAAGTAGGTATAACTATATCCAATTCTTTATCCCCTTATTTTCCCCAGATAAATTCCAACTTATCTATATCAAATTTCAATCCCAGCACATCTGCACCAAATTTGTGTATACATAGTAGGTATCATATGTGACCTTACATTCATTACTTAATTACATCTGTAATCTGTATGACAGCCTACACAAATCAAACTATCATACAGGTTGTTGCCAGAGTTCTTTCATAAAGTACCTATGTACTTATCAAAAGTTAATGGATTTTATTAGTTATAAATTATCTGCTTCGCTTTATCTTAATATATTATTATATAGAAATCTGATACAGGAGGCCAAGAGTATTCATGCAGTTAAGGTAGGTAATGATGCAAAGTAGGTCTGTCAGTTGTCTCACCTGGATGATGATGATTTGTCCCTCAGCCAGACTCTAGCCCCCTCGCCATCTTGGTCAGGTTGACACACCTGCGGTTAGACAATTCTTATGATCATACAGTCATGTACAATCATTAAGCACTCAGCACATATATTCTCATTAAAGTAACACATGTAATCAACATGAAATTTAGCATATCAACTTGAGTTTGTTATGTCATTAGGAGTGCAATCTCACATACTTTGTGAAGGACCTCAGTCCTCTTTATAGCTTGTTTACCTTCCGAAAGCATCGGCAGGTCTTATCGTGTCTCAATAGGTGTACTAGTGCAGACCCTACGGTCGGCACACGCCCTAGTCTCAACTACGGTCTTTTCAGACCAACCTTTATACCTCGTGATAAGATTGCGCAAACTTAACATGCAGGCCGCCATCCAGTGGCAGGCGGCCGTGCGGGCGAGCTCTTCAAGGGCTCATTCTTTTATGGATACTCATCCAATCTTAGTTCCCTGACAAGGGACAGAATTGCACACGCCTTATGACATAAAACAACAGTGATTTGTAAGGACATTACCTCTCTGTACGATGAAACTGTACCACATCCCATCAGCTCAGCGAGTTTCGTGGGCGTACCATTCCATCGTCCTTTATCAACGCGATCCTTAACAGGAACATTATGCATTCAATTCTAAATAAGGTTTGTATAATGCTGAGTACTTAACTTAGGTGGTATTTGAGGCTGGCGGCGAGCAGCAGGCGAAGATCACACATGCCACGATTTACACTTTGAAAACTTGAAAGCGAGTCGACGTTGGAGCGAAAAATGTTGACACTTACCGATCGGAAATTAGCTCTATGGTTTGTATTGAGTGTTGCTATATACAATTATTGTTGGGTTAATTTTGATACTCGCGAACCCTTCGCGACAGCTCGCTGGGTATAGCTGACCCACAGATTGCACGTGTATAATGTATGACAGAAGGCTTTAAAAAGGGTGATTTTTACCTCTGGACTACATCGTGCGAATCTGCGGGCGACCATATTGCAGCGGACCGCCATCGCTCTCCTTTCCCTCTCTATGTCGCTATCATCTTTCAAATCCTCAGTGACAACATGGCCGAGGTATTTAAACTCCTTCACCCTACTGAGAGCGACCCCATTCAGCAGCACTGGAGGCACATTCTCCGGCTTACGCCCCTTGGCTTGGAAAATCAGTAGGTCACTCTTTTTGACATTGTACAGGAGGCCGTGTGCAGTCGCGTATTCCTCACAAACTCTTATCAGCCTCCTGAGCCCGGCGATTGAAGGGCTGAGCAACACCATATCGTCTGCATAACTAATACTGTTGATAATTTGACCATCAATAGAGCAGCCGACACCTGTGTTGCTCAGCTCATCAATCAGGCGGTTCACATACAGGTTGAAGAGTGAAGGAGACGTCAACCCTCCCTGCCTTACTCCACATTCCAACCTATACTCGTCAGATAGCTCACCAAGCCACTTGACCTGGTTAGTTTGGTGGCTGTACCAATATCTGAATATATTGATATACTCACCCGGCGTGCCAGTACCAGCCAATTTCCGCCAAAGGATGTCATATCTAACCAAGTCAAATGCCTTAGAGAGGTCAAGGAAGGTGGCATAAACAGGCGTGTGCCTATCCGTGTAGTATCTGACGGTCTGCTTCAGAGACATGATAGCGCTTTCAGTTGAAAGTCCCGGAACAAAGCCGAACTGAGCGTCGTTGAGGTGAATATATTTTTTAAGCTGTCTCTCAAGCAGACCATCAAGCACCTTGGATGTGATGGTGGCTAATGAAATCGGGCGGTAGTTGTTCTTTTCAGAAATATCTCCTGTTTTGTTTTTAACTATAGGCACTACCACCGTCTTCATAAGCTCATTAGGTAAATAGCAGTGCCTGATACACAGTGTGAAGAGCAATCCCAACAGCCTCGAGAGGTGCGGCCCCGCATATTGAAAGTGTTCGATGCTGAGGCCGTCATGCCCGGGGGACTTGCCTCGAGTCATACCTTTTATAATTAGAGCGACTTGCTTCGCTGTGACTCTATCCGGCACCCCCAACACCACGGCCTCCGCATCCCTGGACTCACTACCTTTCAATGGGGACTCCACCTGAAAATGGCACTTAAACATATTTGATATGTCCTTCGGGTCATTTACGCCGTTCACACTCACCGGAACGCTAGGTTTAGAATTTAGTTTTTGTGTATGCTTCCAAAATCCCTGAAAGTCCTTATTTTTATGTTTTGTGGCCAAAATGTTCATTTTTATTAATTCTTGATTGGTTTGACAAAATTTTAATTTCGATTTAAATGTTTTCTTTGATTCGAGCATTTCAATGTATATGTTACCACTACTAGGCCGGCCGTACCATACCCAGGTTAAAAACTTTTGCCTAGCGTCACGGTGAGAGTCCCGGACATATTTGTTCCAGCCCGCAACAGTGCGACCACGCTTAGGTTTTCCGCGTCCCCCCGCAGGCCCTACATAACTATCGACAGCGGCCTCCTGCAATGTCGTTATGATGGTGGTATAAAGAGCATCAATAGCAGCTAAGTGAACAGGAGAGTTATTATTACACATACTATCACAACACGCATTAAATTCAAAAGGAAAGTCAATGTTTTTAAGTTTGTCATTACATAATTTACAATAAGCTTGATTTTGACTTAAATCCGTGTCACCCCACATAACCATATTAATTTTAGCACGCGGCAGCTTAACAGCTGGGCAGACCGACTGTATATTACACCGAATCTCAAGCGGCAAATGATCTGACCAGTAAACATCATAGTTCACCTTTACCGACAAAACCGACTTTAACGCCGCTTCAGTTACCAGGCAGTGGTCCAGCCACCTGCGGCTGCCGTGCGCGTCACTAACAAAGGTATAAGTATTAGAGTTTAACCCTAACATTTCAATATCTACACAAGTCCAATTTTGATCTTTACAATAATTATTTAATTCATTTCCAAACAATTCCCCCGGATGAGCATTAAAATCCCCTATAAAAAATACTGATACTATATTACTACTTTCAACTATTGCGTCAACTTCACTTAAACACTGAATAAATTCTACTAAATTGTCAGAGGAGTCAGTAGGCATGTAAATAGAGAACACAAGAAATGTACGGCCCAACGCACATACCTGGATCGCAGCGATTCGGTCACTCACACACGGCACCACGGAAACACTATCAAACTTATTGTTCCTCCATAACAGCGCGACCCCGCCATACGGCCGCCCACGCAGTATTCCACTTGATATGTCAACTGCCGATTTACCGCAAAATCCAAAGTCACTGCTGACTTTACTCAGTTCTGATATCTCATACGGAAGTAGCCAGGTTTCTTGCAAATCAATTATATCAGCATTGTCACTGAGACTTCGTATACAGTCTATGGATCTCTTAAAGGACTTGCAATTAAAACTAATAAAACTCACTTCATTGGGTGTATTAGCCATTTGTATTTATATTATTGTTTATTATCTATTTCTCGATTGCGGTTCCGGAAATCAATAAAACGACGGAACGTTATACCATCAGGCCATAAATTACAATCTAAAAACAAACCCAATTTATCTTTGGGTACAAACATTTTGTAGGAATTGTACTCTCTGTGTTGTTTAGATTTCATTAAGTGCAATGTTACTTCAACGCCTGTTTTATTCTTAACATAAGATACTATGTCTTTTCCGTCAGTCTCTTTGTGCACGTTATTTATAAAAAGAGCGATTTTACTTGAAATTGCAGCCTTAAATCTTCCACCAGTATGCGTACAGGTACCTTTTTCACCCTCGAATTGATTCCTGTACCTTTTTCTTTGTATTGTTGTCCATTCTTCTTCCTTACTAAGCTGTTTATTCTGCGCATTATTAATAGGCGAGTGTCCACGCAACAGCTGATCGTTCGGTACAGTTATATGAAACGCATTAGTCACCTTATCGGTTGATGTGGCGTCTAGCGGCTGCACCGCGGTGTCAGTACTCGTCGGAACTATAGCAAGGGCCTCCGTGCGCACATCAGCTGTCACACTCTTAGCAAGAGGTAGCTCCGTCTGTGAGAGCGAGACGGATTGCGCGACCCGCGCTTGCACACGCTGCGAAACCGTCGTCGTCGCCTCATCAACAACTGTAGAATTTAATAAGTCCTGTTGACCGCTGATATTTGAAGTTTTCTGTGAAATATGTAACAATCCAATAGGTCTACTATCACAGTTGTACTCAAAGCTGTCTACTACATTGTCCACTATGTGTTTTACACCTCGATTTTTGTTAACAAAATTATCATATGGGAATTTTGTATGTAGGTACCGACGATTGTTGTAAATTGTTAACTTCGTTTTTTAATCTCAAAAAGTTATCCACGGGCACGTATGTTTCTTTAATTGTCTCAATCTCGTGCTTGAGCGTGATTAGGTCCCTTAGTAGTCTGGTCGCATCAAGATGATCAAAGGTGACCGGGGGTAATTTTTGAAGGTCACGAGCGACAAAAATCGGCAGCTCTTCAGGTGGTGTCTCTTTAATTAGGGAGATAATATCTTCTAACTCACGCTGGGATTTTCCCTCCTTTTTACGGTTGGTCATCTTTTTGAATTTCACTGATGTAAATAAAAGCTTTTTCGCTACACTGATATCATCGGGCTTGAAAGCTGTCACACACAATCTGATCATGGAATCCTCATCCATAATGTCTGCCTTGTTCTGGATAAATGACATGACAGTAGTTCATTTATCACTACATTACAACTCGCGCACTTTAACATGTCAGAAGTCATGATTTCACGATACGGCAAATTACAAAACGTACGCTCGCAACGACGCGGCGCGCGTGACTGAACAAAGTCGCTTTCTCTGTCCCTATGTCCCTTTGTATGCTTAAATCTTTGAAACTACGCAACGGATTTTGATGCGTTTTTTTTAATAGATAGAGTGATTCAAGAGGAAGGTTTATATGTACTTTTTATCCCGATATTCCCACGGGAACGGGAACCACGCGGGTGAAACCGCGGGCGGCCGCTAGTTGCACATAAATAGTTCACTAAAGTCAACGACAGATGGCTCCAAGTTAATACAACCATAGTCTACCTACAGAAAAGAAATATCCTTTTTTTCTTTATGTAAGTACTATGTTTATCAACTTTGATAGAAACTTAAATGTGTCTTGTTCTTTAGTATTCATTTTTTAAATACTTACTAAAATTTACAACTGAAAATCAGCGTTTGCTTGCGTTGCAAGACAAGTAATATGACGCTGAGCTGCGACCATTGAGTAGGTACTGCTGTATAGTACATACTTATACTTGTATATATACTCCTATATATACAAGTTACTCTATGGACTGAGCTTAAGTGATTAAGCGTGATTAAGTCGAGCTTCATGACATAGTGCCAGGGTGATGCTAGGTGTTGCCTAGCAACTAATCTAGATCGCACCTATTACTGTAGGTTATTAATTCTGGCCGTACAGTGCCACAACCTTTTCTGTGCCGGTGACAGCGGCGCTACGTACGTTTTTCTTTTTTTTTTGTAGTAATTTAACCGGCCCTGACTTCTAAGAACTTCAGCCGCCAGCAGCGCTATGGTTGGACATCAACTTGACAGCAAAATGACATTTAAAAAAATCACGTTAGTTTCACATTTTGGCCACCGGCACAGCAAAGTTTGTGGCACTGTACCTCAGTATTAAGTCGAGCTTCATGACATAGTGCCAGGGCACAGCCATCTCTATCGTCTTCTGATAGAGACGGCTGTGGCCAGGGTGATGCTAGGTGTTGCCTAGCAACTAATCTAGATCGCACCTATTACTGTAGGTTATTAATTCTGGCCGTACAGTGCCACAACCTTTTCTGTGCCGGTGACAGCGGCGCTACGTACGTTTTTATTTTTTTTGTAGTAATTTAACCGGCCCTGACCAGCCCTGACTTCTAAGGACTTCAGCCACCAGCAGCGCTATGGTTGGACATCAACTTGACAGCAAAATGACATTAAAAAAAATCACGTTAGTTTCACATTTTGGCCACCGGCACAGCAAAGTTTGTGGCACTGTAAGTCAATTTTATAAAAAAATAGCCGCTATCAGTTCCTTGTTTTGGGACGTCGGGTATAACGATAACTAGCTAGCAACGTTCAACAGAACAAAGCAGCAAAAATCTATCAAGATAAGGAATTCAAATGACAGTTGAAGCCCATACCAATATCCATATTTCTTAGCCGGTAGCCCCCCTTACTTTCCACTCCGGTGGACGGAGATGTGGCGTGAGTTTGTTATACACTGCGGGTTTTGTATACACATCAAGATTCTAGAGCCATAGTTAAGAAGCGTACTACCACAAACCGGAGCAGTGTGCGGTGCAGTGTGAGAACCGCCAGCCAAATAATTTTGTTAGTTTTGTTGATCGAAGGTCCACGCCTCATAACATGACATTTGTCAGAGGGCGCTGATCGTCAAAAATCGTCTTCAAATGTCAAATGAAGCAAATGTTCATACCTATTTTTTTAACCGGTAGCCACCCCCTTTTCGTAATATATTTCCAGAAATAGACACGTGCCAAATTATGTGGCGCTTCTAGTGCGTGCGTGCGTGTCGTGTCGCAGTGTCAGTTTCTAATATTTAGCAGTGATATCGGATTAGTTTTCGCAAAAGGAACTAATGGTTTTCGATTTGACATCCTTCTTCTACTCTTTTAGCAATCTGTCAAATCACAACGTCAAAAAAAAAATTTTTGCTGTTTGGGTGTGTTTGTGGTGTTTGTGACAGTGACAACCAGTGTTGCCAATTTAGCTCTTTTAGAGCTAAATTTAGCTCTATTTTCAAATGTATAGCTCCAAAAAAACAAGTTTAGCTCTTTAGCTCTACTTTTCTACAATTTTAGCTTTTTTCCATGTACACTATGAATAAACCCTTTTGTATTATTTTGAACTCAAAATACTAGTTTCCAGAGCCAAAATGTACTTACATTGTCAATGGTCGGTCTATCCTGTCTATGGTTATTCTATAATGGTTTATGGTTGGGTATAATCCGATAATTTTCATAATTTTCTGAATGTAATGTAATCGGCCTCGGCTGCTGAGAAAGTAGTATTATTGTTAAACAACATAGTGAATTACTAATTCATTGTCAGTGGTAAGTTCGCAGCCGCACGCAGTGTTAAACGGTCGCTTCTAAACATTTGTTATTATTTTAGTCCCCTCGTGAATTGTTTAATAAATCATAGTAAGATGGCGCAAAGTAAGCAGCCCTATACACTGAAGTTCAGACAAGAATGGCTGTCTGTACCAGAATTTCAAGGTTGGCTTCAAGCAGTTAAAACAGACCCCACCAAAGCGTTTTGTAGGTACAGTCACGAGCAATAATATGTATTCAACATAGATTTTGTCACATTGAAGTGTTCTAAAACAAAACTGTATGTAGAAAAATGGAAAATGAAGTATTTAGAAAAAATCGACGACCTTTCGACCTTTCTGAGCAGACTTTCAGAGCAGTCGCCCGGAAAGCGAAAGGTCGTGGGTTCGAGTCCCATCGGAGCTAGTTGTGAGACGGGTCGATTTTTTCTAAATACTTCATTTTCCATTTTTCTATTATAAAAATTGCATTGTGAATGCAAAAAACTAAAAATTAAAATAAAACAGTATGTGTCATAGAATAGAAGTTATTCAACATTGTAATATGAATATGACATAGTCTTATATTGTTAACATTATTGCTGGTGGTGACTGTACCTACTGCAAATGCGAGGTTTATTCTAAAAAGGTGATTTATTAAATCATATAAAAAGAAAAAAAAACACCTGAAAGCGGCGGCAGTGCGTATTTTTTAATAAATAGCAGATTATGTAATTTAGCTCTTTTTTCTGAAAAAATCTAGCTCTTTTTTAGCTCTTTTTCAGATATGATCTAGCTCTCTTTGAAAATCCGAGTTGGCAACACTGGTGACAACTGCTTGAGAATTTGCAATTTTGCATCGTTTATTTTCCATTAGCGATTTACGTTTGCTAATTCCAAACATTCTTTCTTACTCAAAAACCCTAAGTAAAAATGAACGAAGAAGACATTGAAATTTTAAGTACATGCCAAGACCTAGAACAAACAATCAAAGTATTGGAAAGATTTATTAAAAATGTAAGTCTTCTTCATTTATTTGTTTAGTATTATAGGCTTTTATTTACGCTCTTCTTGGTTAGTTTATTTTTTCTGATAGGAAATGGTTTCAATTTACTTGTTTTTATTTTACGCTGACCTTCTAGGATGTTTGTTTGCAGAATCATGAATTCTTTACTTTTCCCACATTATCCAAAAATAACAATAGAGTTATAGTATGGACAGCTCTATTCCAACTTTTGCAAAAAACGGATATGGAACCTCTACATAACTTGTGTTTGGCTACTGTAAGAATGTTGAGGTAAGTGTGTAGAAAATTATTCACATTTATAAGATTTAAAAGTGAATAAGTGTTTACATGATTACCTAATTTATTATGGCAAAGTTACGAAAACATTTTCTTAGAAGACTATTTTCAGCAAAGTATTTATTTTAAAAGTCAGTTTTATAAAATAAGACTAATAATTTTAATAATAATTAATTGATGTCTCATTCAATTCTAAATAAATTAAAAACTAAATTTTAACAAATAAATTATTTCCAGTCGAGATAAATTTGAATTAGACAAATTGTTTTGTGAACAATGGATTAATGTGTTGGTGGAAAAAGCTGGTTTATACAATTATGTGGGATTTGAAGAGAGGTCTGAAATATCAATAGAGGCACCAAGAAAAGACATTGTTCTCGAAGCACTGAAGTGCCTCTGTAATTCAGCATTCAACAGTGAAGTGGCTAGAAGCCTGTGTGCACATTCTAGCATTGCTCAAGCTCTGATTGGTAGACTCAGAGTTTACAAAGATGTACCTTACAAGGATGAAATAATGCTGTATGACATGAAACTATTATTCATTCTCACTGCATTCAGACCTGATATCAAAAAGAAAGTGAATCATGAACTACACGGCATGGATTATTTAATAAGCTGTCTTAATGAATTGCTGAAAGAAGCCACTTTAACCACAAATGAAAAATCCGATTCTCAAAATATTATGGGAGCAGACCAGCACCCATTTCTTGAGGTACCTTTTTTGTTAAACATGAATTATAGAATATAAAAAGGGGTATCATATTAATATTAACATTTAACCTCAAAACTTTAAATATTTGATGTAAATAAAGTTATACTATAATTTTTTTTAGGACAGCCAACAAGCAATAGCTTGTGAAATTCTCAAAGTGCAATTTAATTTGGTTGTGAGCTCCGAGGCCAACAATGAGAGTGATGAAGCCATGTATTTGAAACTTATTCCAGTTTTAAATGCCTTGCTTTGTGTCCACACTACTGATGAAATGAAGTTCATGGATTTGTGTAGTAATGTGGCCAATTTGCTGACCAGGTAATGTAAAGTAGATATAATTTTATTGTAGTTTTTTTTTATAATTCTGTTATATAAATCTTGTAATATCATTCAATATGCTAACTTTCAGTGTTCCCTCAAAGTTTTATAAAGATATGACGCCTATCTTGACACCAGATGAAGTTTGTCAGTATCAATATGATGGCAGGAATATGGATGCTTTGCAAGCGCTGGTGGAATTGTTGAAACATCGACTTAGTGTATCATCTGTACGTATTTAAACTGTTATGTACTAAAACACATATTTTTCCCAATATTTGTAAGTAATTGAAATTTCTTGCAGACAACAGAGAAGCAGTTTGATGAACTTTCACCAATCTTGTCAGTGATGTTGAAGAGCGTGCGCGCGTGTCGCACTCATAGGAAATACCTGCGCCATGTGGTGCTGCCACCGCTCCGAGACGTCTCATCCCCTCCTGAGAAAGGGGACACATTACGCAATATGCTTTGCAGATTGCTCACAACTCCTGTGACTCATATTCGCGATTTGGTTGCAGAGTTTTTATTCATTCTTTGCAAGGAAAAAGGTATGAATTAAAATACTTATACTTAAAGTATAATTATTTTATTACTTATTCTGCATTATGCAAGTAATGTATATTTAAGTCTCAATTATTCCTATTTAAATCTTGTAACGAATGAGATGTGCATATAAATATAGATTGGTGACACATTAAAATGCATAGGTACAGCTGATTGTCATAATTTCATTTGGCATACATAATAAGGCATAATATTGAAAAGCATTTTATTCTTTGGCATAAAAGGCATCGAACCTTATTGGCATACCTAAGTTGCATGCAAGTATGAAATATTTTGGTGTAACTGTAGGTACACCTATGAAACATGCGCCAGTCAACCGAGAAAATAATTACAAACGAAAAATACTTTTGACAAAACGTAAATGATATACTTTTCGAAATATTTCACTTTGTATTCAAATATTTCAATGGGTAAAAAAAAATATTTTACATTTCCAACTGAAATATTTCAGAAGATATATCATTTACCTACGACATTTTGTCAATAGTATTTGTCGTTTATAATTACATTTCTCGCTTGACTGGCGCATGTTTCATAGGTGTACACCAAAATATTGTCATACTTTCAATGCAACTAGGTATGCCAGGCTCCATATAAAAAGATCGAAGTCTTTTCATAACCCATAATCATATTTGATAATAATGCATAATAGTTGAAAAACATAATATTAAAAAGCATTATCTTCGAAATTCGTATTTTCGTTTGTCATAATTTCGTAAAGCATACTTAGTTCTCGTTATATTTTCATTTTAAACAATATTAGAAATAGAAGCCTAACATTCATTTGTGTAATAGTGGGCCGCATGGTGAAGTACACTGGTTTCGGCAACGCGGCGGGTCATCTCGCCCAAAAGGGTCTTCTGGGCGGCGGTCGCGGTGCCGACTATTCATCGAGCAGTGACGACTCTGACACAGACGAGTACCGGGATGCCGAGCCTAATATCGACCCCGTGGTTGGCTGTACGAGGCCACCACGTGTCAACCCGCTGGAAGGCATGTCGGATGAACAGGTGATTATGAACCTTATTACTGAGTTTAGTAGGGTCATATTGGCAACTCTGATATTTATGAGCACCGTGAAGTAGTGCCCAACATCAACCTCTTGACGGCCGCGCGTCAAAATGTCGTATGACCAGATGATTATGAACTTTGTTAATGAGTCTAGTAGGGTCATATTGGCCATATTGCTAGCATCGGCAACACTGATATTTATGAGCACCGGGAAGCAGTGCCCAACATCAACCTCTTGACGGCCGCGCGTCAACATGTCGGGTGAACAGGTGATTATGAACCTTATTACTGAGTTTAGTAGGGTCATATTGCTAGCATCTTCAACTCTAATATTTATGAGCACCGGGAAGCAGTGCCCAACATCAACCTCTTGACGGCCGCGCGTCAACATGTCGGGTGTACAGGTGATTATGAACCTTATTACTGAGTTTAGTAGGGTCATATTGCTAGCATCTTCAACTCTAATATTTATGAGCACCGGGAAGCAGTGCCCAACATCAACCTCTTGGCGGCCGCGCGTCAACATGTCGGATGAACAGCCCCCTTAGTCTTGAAACAAATTCCAAGTACCAATTATGAAATTAATGTGAAACATTGAATCTATGAACCTTATCGCCTTGCAATGAAGTCCTTACTTTTGATCTTTGACATTAATTCAATCTAATGACAATGTAATTTCGTTCAAGAGTAATTAAGGGGGCAGGTGATTATGAACCTTATTGCTGAGTATAGAGGGGTCATATCGCTAGCACTTAGCAGTGATGACACTTATGCTGATGTGTGCTGGGATGCAGAGCGAGCCCAACATGGACCCAGTGGTCATGCCATGTCCGAGGAACAGGTGATTGTGAACCTTAACCACTAAGTATAGAGGGGTCATATTGCAAGCAGCGACGATTCCGACACTGACGAGTACTAGGTCTAGAAGCCCAACATTGACTCTGTGGTGGACTAGGGTGCATGACCATTTAGGTAAATACCGCATTTTGCTGCACTAACAAACTCAAAGCTACTCTCCATATAACACATAGCTGTGACGAGGGGTCGGAATATGGCGAAGGTAAGCCGGACCAAAAACCACTTCTTTTTTTTTATCCACTATGGGGTAGCACTTAGCCTTCATCACACCTAATGGTAAGTGGTGATAGGGCTGAAGGTGGCAGCGCACTACTCCCGGAATCCTCAATCACTGAGGAACTGGCTATCTTATCTCTAACTGCCGGAAAACAATAATGCTGAAATCATCATTGTTATGGCGTCAGACTTAGACAAGATGGTGGTAGCTAGCCAGGCGGACTAAGAACAAGTCCTACCACCAACCAAACCGAATACAATATGTACCCCCACTGGGAATCGAACCCGAGACTTCTGGGTCTGACATCGGTGGTGTGTTCCACTAGACCGAAGAGGAGGTTAAAACCACTACCCCGTGATGCAATCGTCAAGCATTTCTTAAGAAAAGGTCGGCAGGTTTTTAGAGATTTCTAAAAGGGAAGCCGCAGGCTTATTACCAAAACAAGCAACCAGTTGCTAATTGTACAATGAGAGATTTTCAGCCAGCAAATTAAAAAAAAAAAAGTTTATTTATTAGCTCGATAGATGGCGCTGACCTGACATGAATCCACTCGCCTCCACAAATTATATAGACTAGTACAGGTACAGATAGGAATCAAGCCTTATAGCGGCCGTTTGTTAGTGAATGACAGCTTGCCCCGTTGATTTTGACAACATAGTGCAGTCAATACTATCGACGCCCTTGATACGTTATCGATAAATGTGTAAATCATCGACATTTAGTTACAACCCTAGTGATATTAATTTTTAAATAAATCCTGCAAGTAAAAAAAACTCATTTGTTGATGAAAAAAGGCGTTTATTACTCTAAAAATAGTTTATTTTATTAAATACAAAGTACATAAGTGTAAGTTAAGATTTACATAAGGCAAAGAATGAGAGTAGAGTGCTCGTCAGATAAGTCTGCACGCGGTAAAAATCTAATACTAATCTTTTCTATAACATTAGAACAAAAAAATGCGCTGTAACTAGCGCCATAAACGCGCCAGGCACGTGCAGAGTTATGTGACACACACTTTAATGAAATTATTACTCTTAGTTACATTGAATTTATACATAAACTCAGAATTAAACACTCAGTTGCAGAAAGCTCTCATCAAATCTATTGCTTTCACTTATTTTCTTGACAACGAAAAAGTGACAGCAATAGATTTAGTGAAGCATTAACAGAACTTTAATGGAGCTTTCTGCAACTGGGTGCTAAACACTTTAATAGCCAATAAAAGAAAACATAAACTGCTTGCAAATATTTTTTATGCACAAACGCTATTGCTTTCAATGCAAAACACAATAACTTAAAATAGTTAAACATTATAATACAGTAAGTAATAATATAGCGACTAACAGTAGTAATTTGCACCATAATTATTCTGTTTTGATAATTTATTAGCAGAAATAGGCAGACACGGGTATCTTCGCAGCACTCCATGAACCTCTTTGACACTCAAGTTATCTGAAAAGATTAGATTTTGTTACTAAGTATAGATTTTAGATATTGTTACTACTGCCATAACATTTCCTAAACAAATAATTGAAAGCTGAATAGTTTGTAAATCAAGAAAGAGTAGTGTGGCTAAAGCACATTGTTTGTTGTGCCGGTATGCACATATTAAGTTATGGATAATCAATGTTTCTAGATAATAGTAAATAAGTAGGTAAGCTTTGTGCATAGACTTATAATATGTGTATAGTGTGTATAAGTAAAATCTAAGATAGTAGCAGTAACAGTTATAATAACACAGTCATAAGACAATCACAATAAACTGTCATTCGTACCGACACCACAACAATTTCTTATCCTGCCGGAACATTTGTTATAATTCGGTTCCGTTTGTCAAAAATATGAATTTGCTGTAAAGTCAGTTTTAAATGCTTCGACAAATTTATTGAATTACATTGTTATTTTCTCTCGATTTAGTATTAACAACTGTACTAACTCCACACAATTGAAACTAGTTAAATGTGTCCCAAGGTACCTTATCTACTGTAAAGCAGTACCTAATAGTATATCACAATATGATATCACTGCTAAATGGATATTGAAATTATTATGAAGATTTTTCAACAAACTAATCCATAATTAATTTTAATATACAAAGGTTAGGTACATTCATATATAAAAATTAAACAAACATTACCTTTCATTCATAACTTTCTGAAAATCTTCTTTGCTCCGGATTGTGAATTGTATTTTGTATTTTTAAAATGCGCTTCCTCTCCTCTTCCACCAAGTTGCGTACCCGACCGACACGACAGGATCCATATTGATCTTTAGATTATAAGCTTTTACCACCTTATGTACACTATAGTTAGCAATAAATGATTGAGTAGGTATTGAGTATTTTCTTATGATTTGTTCTATGAAATACAAAGTTGCCTCTTGGAATTTGCCTGAAACAACAAACTCAAATATAGGTATACCTACAGAATTATTGATACATAAAACTACGTAAATAGTAGGTATTTACTCACGTACCGTAGGCACCTTCGAATACCGTAAGTATACATTATATCAAAAAACAATACAAAATGAAATGTTGAACGCAATAATACTAGAAAGAAAACCGAAATGAATTTTGTAAAAAACTGAAAAAACATAAACTCAGTGTTGCCAGATGCCCGTGTTGCATGCTCCGAAATCCCGAAAAACCGAAATCCCCAAAACGCTGATTTTTATGAAAAAGCCCCACAGGCCACAACAAACCGAAACACTTGAAAAGGCGTTCTTCTATCTCACTGATTACTCGATAAGCTTTTTTTAGAGTGTGGCAGAGTAGATCACTTGCACCAAGAACACTGATTGCTATATATATAATCAGTTCCAAGCGCTAAAACATACTTAAAATAACATTTTTGCCATGAAAAAATACCCCACATCCCCCCAAAGTCAAAACTCTTCCTCCCGAAAATGTCCTCCATTGCCCAAAATAATCCCGAATTTGGAGGGTAATCACCCCAATCCGGCAACACTGCTTAAACTATACGTCAAAAGTGACCGTATTAATTTTAGCTAATGGGATTCACTTGCGGCACAGAAACAAAATGGCGGTCTTAATTATAGCCAATGAATGGACCGGGGAAATTGCAGTCACTAAGTTTTGACCCAATCTATGGGTGATTCCAACGCCTGCTCGCCTCTATTGTTTATTACCACACAGAGATGGACCTATTTCTCGAAAGATACAAGTTTACAAGTTCACAAGCTTCGAAATGTAACATGGACTTGTAAATTCTGTTTCACGAAGTAAATAACAAGTGTTTTTTACGGTAACAAAAAAAAGTGTCATTGGAATACCTAATGACATATAAATGCATTGGCTGATAAATATTTTTCATCTCTCATATTCGAAAAGTGATGTATATTTAAGGCCTAATCAGACGAAGGACTTTTGTCCCCGTGGGACAAAAAGTCCCTGTACGTCAAAAATATTTCCTCCGGGTACTTGTCGCGGACTCAACGCATATAGTGTGCGGTCATTTGTTGCCCGAAGACGTACTTCACTATCGGGCGCTCAATGCAGACTAAAGTTCGTTGTGTATATTATTCTACTATAGAATCCTTCACTGCGCTCTGGATTAAAAATAGCACCCTCGCCGTAAATATGCTATTTTGCTCCCTTGTAATAGAATCTACTATTATCTTAATGTCAATGTCACTGACATTACACTCGTAATTATAGTGATTGATTTCTTCTAACATGGCCGCCAACTTGTGATTCTGATGTTCTACTAAAGTAAAAATACAAGTACTTCACTAGCTTTTTTACATAGACTTGTAAAAATGGTTAAACAGGGCCCTTGCCAGCAAATTTAAAAAAAGCAAACCCATGTCTGATGAACGCCATCTGTTGAGTTTTTTGGAACTAACTTTTTTCTTTTTTAATCATCTGTCAGAAAATCCCTCATTGCAACGCGACTGCTACTAGTTGCGGTTGGTTTGCAATCGGTACAGGTCGGTACTGTACCTTTCATGCAATTTTAGTTCACAAATCGCTCACTTGTGGCGCTATCGTAGCGATTTACATTCCGTAATACGAATATGTGTTTTGGGAGCGATTAATTGTTAATTGTCGCGATTGCAACTGTCACTTTAAGATCGGTAATAAGCCTGCCGATGGACGTGAAGGCTGATTTGTTCATTATTTTTTTATTTATAAAAAATGAAACGTTAAAGACGAAGTAACTATTTAGTTATCTGTGGTTAAAGTATTAATAATATTAATCTTAAAAGTAGGTATAGATTTTAAACAAAATAAATGACTTTCAAACATTAAATAAATGTACCTTACACCACACACTATGCACGAAACGACCCCATGTGTGGGGTGGTTACGTACAATTAACTTATTTCAGAAAAGATTCCGAAACTTGATTTGCTCCTGATTTGTCACCTTTGAAATTGATCATTTTTCAAACTAGTCATATTCCTAAGGCTCAACCGACACGAACCACAACCACAACTACAACACGTGGGCATTTTGCATTTTGTATTGGAAATAAATACTAAAATTCACACGTACCACATTTTGCAGTCATTATCGACCGCGTTGATGATACCGGTCACAATACGCAACGACAACGCAACCACCAGCGACGACGCTGCGAACTAGCGGCCGGCCACATCACATACGACGTAACCACATCACAACTACTAGCGACAACGGCATTTTGTCGCACAAACACAACGCAACTGCAAAAAGCTGCATCGACACTATTCACACGTAACGTAACCACATTTTGTCGCTGCGATGTGGTGTGTTTGTGGTTCGTGTGGGTCGACCATAAAGTTAATATACCTATCGGAATAGAGACCACACAACCACGAGCTGTCAAACGAAACCAAAATTTGATCGCATTTGTGTGTGTAAAATTGTTTATGTATGCGTGTCAGTGATGTACGTCATGTCGCTTTTCAGATTAATATCGATATCGATAATATTAAATAGAAGTAATAAATAAATATATATTGGACACGATCACATTCATTGTTCCAATACCAAGGTATAGTAGCTTAAGCACTAGTATTATGGAAATTGGAAATAACCACATACACCCAGACCCGAGGAAATATTGAAAAATTCGTTTTCAACATTTACCCGACCTGGGGGGCTACCGGCTAAAAAATATGGATATGGGCATGGGTTTCAACTGTCATTTGAATTTCTTATTTTGATAGATTTTTGCAGCTATGTTCTGTTGAACGTTGCTAGCTATCGTTATACCCGACGTCACTAAACAGGGAACTGAAAGCGGCTATTTGTTTTATAAAATTGATTTAAAAATCCAAAAAACGTATGAAGTTCATATCCATAAAGTTACGCGGTAGCCCTCTAGGGATCGAACCCGGGACCTCTAGAGATAGCGGCACCTTGAAACCGGCGCGTCCAACACTCGGCCACGGAGATCGTCTGATAAATAATATTTTAATATATACCTAGTAATATCACTACATAGTATAAAACAAAGTCGCTTTCTCTGTCCCTATGTCCCTTTGTATGCTTAAATCTTTGAAACTACGCAACGGATTTTGATGCGTTTTTTTTAATAGATAGAGTGATTCAAGAGGAAGGTTTATATGTACTTTTTATCCCGATATTCCCACGGGAACGGGAACCACGCGGGTGAAACCGCGGGCGGCCGCTAGTTATTAATATAACTGAAATAGGATGGTAAGGGATTTTGCATGGCAAAACTACGATTCTGCGGTGAAGTATGCATATTAATTTAAGAAAAACTCCGAAGAGATTTTAAATCATTTATTATACACTATTGACCCGGCCATGCTTCTCACAATCCTTTAAACAATTTGTTGGTGCTTCCACAGTGATAGTACGTGTCACTTCGAGCGTATGGAAATATTTTTCATCAAAATGTCCAATTTAGTCCATGTGTTTCTGGTATCCAAGGTAGTATGAAATCTAAAAGATACTTATATTACTAATGATAGTAATAAGTATAGGTACCTATTCTAACAGTCAAAAACAGATACCTATGGATCAGTTAAGTATCAAATGGGATTACATTCCCAGGTAATTCATATCTCAACGTAATATAGGTACTTTAATAACAGTACCTAATACATATTCGTTTACCGCGTGATAGACAGTGGACACGAAATATCGATAACTTGATGCAGCCCTAGTGTAAAACGAAAATTATTTCTCTACACAAAATATTCGTAAATTCTGCATTATGTGTAATCAATATTTGCTTGTTACATAAATAAGTGTTTATTGAAGAGCATTATCACACTTCGTGCTTTAAATTCGAAGCGCATTAGCAAAAATAAACCTTAGGATGGGAGGTGTCGGTTTAGAATAATTTACCTGAGAAATGAACATTTTGCGGGATTATTTCATTGTGTTGTACAACAATCAATAACTGAGCAAGTCACCATGTTTCCATACCAATATTGGCTAAAAATATCTAAGATTGCACGTAAAATCCGAAAAAATTAAAATACCTAAATTCTCAGCGTGCTGATAAGTGCTGACGAACTGTCAAACAGTAGCCAAAAACGGTTCTGTTACGTCGTATCACGCATCTCCTTTTATCTCACAGTGTTGTTGCTAGTGACATCCCGCTCGCTCAGCCCTTTGTTGCTCTATTCCGATAGGTATATTAACTTTATGGGGTCGACACTTATTCGTCATAATTGGGTATTTGACTGTTGTTGAAATGTAGATATTTAATTATGACATTCAGAAGTATAACATTATTGATTATCAAATGTGAAAAAAGAAATTCAATCTGTATTATAACAAGCGAGTTATAAGCTACTTAATTGTGACTCTAGCTATCTCTTTCTAAAACGAAATTTTCTATGGCCAGAGTATGGCGCTATAGAAATGTGACGTCACGTTTCTATAGCGCTCTCCTTGTCTAATTAGAAAGTTTGATACTCTACATCGCTAAAAATATGCAAGATATTTGAAAATAAATACTTATGTTGTGTTGCTTGCTACTAATTGAATGAACATTTTAAGTCAATAAAAAAAAACAGTCATACACCCAATTGACACTTGTCATTGTACAGTGTCGCGAAAACATTTTAAAGCTGCGTCCAGACTTGTAACATTTCGCCGAACATTACCCCGTACCGTGTCAGACACGCGTGTCAGAACGGATAATGTGGACGTCTTTTGACACGCGAACAAGTTCGCGTACATGTTACAAGCTTCAAATCCATTCCGAACACTGGAAGAAACTGCTAGACACAGATAAATGTACGGACAATGTACGGAGTAACGAAGGTGCAGTGTGGACGCTGGTCTGTGTGCTGTTACGCATCGATGTTACGTGTTACGAGCCGATCCATCGAGAGTCGGTTTTTATCAAAGGATTTCGCAATTGTCCGCGTGTCAAGGATACGTCCACACTTGTGTTTATGACACGCGTCGAAGTACGCCAGATGACACAGATACAGACACGGGATAGGAATGGATCAGGTCGTGACATGTGCCGGCATCACAGAATAAATACAAGTACAGAAGATGATTATTTTATAAAAATGTCAATATCTCGAAAACGGTGCGTCGTAGCCAAAATCTATCGAAATTTTTGATACCCTTTTAATAACCCCGGAGGTATTTGAGAGACATCGAATGGTAAAAAAAAAAAATTTTTTTATATCTGTTAATTCAAAGAAAATTTTTTTAACTTTTTAAGTTCTGAATTCAGTCCCCGAAGCTATTTGAGAGACATCCAATTGTAAACAAAAAATTTTTTTTAGGATCTGTTGACTCAAAATATTTTTTTTTACTTTATAAGTTCTGAATTCAGTTCAAATGGATGAAAACAGAGGAGCAGGGGGACAGGGCCGCAGCCCCCCCACCAAGAGGGCTCGGGGGGCTAAGCCCCCCGCCGCCGCCCCCCGAGCCCAAGAAATCCTAGCAGTCGTTTTAGGTTAGGTTAAGTTAGAACTGTGACCAAAACGCAGCGCGAGCCGAGCGAGTGAAGGCAGCGGCCGGCGAAGCGGCAGAAAAAACTTTTTTTTTCCAAAAAAAAAAAAGATAACTTTTTGTTTTTTCGTCTTAGATCTTTTTTCGAAAGCTATGATTTTTTTCACTTTTTGAAAAAAAGTTAGTGTTATTTTTATGCACCCCCTTTGCGACACCCGGACGGCCTAAAGTCTATATAAATAACTAATAAATAAATAAATAACTTCTTACATTCACACCAATTATCTAATCCCATTTTAATTTCATTACGAAACTGTATCATGGAAAACTTGATAACGGATAAATATATATTTAAATACTTTTTGTTTGTAAATACATACTTAATATACATAGAAAACACCCAGACCAAGACAAATAGACATGTTCATGCACACAAATATTTGTCTTGTTCGGGAATCAAACCCGAGACCACTGGCGCAGAAGGTGGGTAACCTACCCCTGCGTCAAATCGGTCGTCAAAAGTATATGCAAAAGAATTAGCCTTAAAAATTTAAAATGCTGCTGAAAGTCACAATTCCACGCGGACGAAGTCGGGGGCACAGCTAGTAGGTATTAAATACTTATAATCTTTATTTTTTATTCCATCTTTGAACTCAGCAGTTCTGGTGCCTTGCCACGCAGTCTTGTTCGATTGACACCATGCGTCTACACTTGTAACATTTTGGCGTGTCTGAACACCGTGTCTTTATAATACACTGTCTCTTTGATACAGTATTACCACAGCGCATGCCCAACAAAACTAGCGATGCATGATAAAGACACGGTGTTCTGGTTCTGACACGCCAAAATGTTACGGCAGCACAACCTAGACCGTCCACATTGAGCGTAACAAGTCTTGTACGATGACACGGAGTCCGGTCCGATGTCATGACACAAGTCTGGACGCAGCTTAAGAGACTCCATATCATTGTTGTGCACGTAACTAGGGTATAAAATTGGGTACATGTACTAGATATACATTATAATATGCAATGCAATAAACTACTGAATGATGTTGCTGGTTTGTTCAAAATATAACCATAAATCCTATTGATTTGTTAAAATCAAATTTATTCGGGACTAAATTCAAGAAAATAGATTTACTTTGAAAAACGCCTGCTCTCCGCCCAGAAAGCGAAAGGTCGTGGGTTCGAGTCCCATCGGAGCTGATTGTGAGACAGGTAGATTTTTTCTAAATACTTCATTTTCCAGTAATAAAAATTGCATTGTGAATGCAAAAAACTAAAAATTAAAATAACTTACTTATCTTTGCTTAAATAAAATAAAAATAGGAACTTCACGAACCCAAGATATTTCACAAAGAAATTGTTTTATACAAAATCTTAGGTTCAAAACGCATTGGAGCATAAAAAACCGTTTAAAATCAGATTGTTGAAGTTACTATAATTCGGACTATATCTATGCAGGTAAATGTACAATGGTATGATGAATCTGGATTATGACGAGTCAGGAATATGACGAGTAGGAAAAACCAGTGTCGAACATGACTAATCAGGAACAAATTCTTAGCTTTGCCATGTTAATTTGTATCCAAATCGCACTTCGCTATTTTCTCTTCAGAAAATAAAAATCTCTTTCTCTTGTAAAGATTGTACGAATCCTACCTACTTACATTGGTATTGTAGGCTAGGTATATTGAAAACTTAGTCTTACTATTAGCTGAAGTGAAACTTCATGCGGACAAAATTAGATTTTAATGCCGTTTAGTATTTTATTACTGACAATCAATATTTTTTCCAAAACTTTGATTCAATTTTGAAAATAAAGCCTTACAATCGGTCATTATAATTAGCGTTATTGGTCGGACAAACTACGTGAAGTTGTAATAGGATTATGTCCTGTAACGATGTACTCATTTGCGGTTGAAACAGAATACGAAGGCATATAAAGTAGCCAAATGTCTCACTTTCTGTGGTTGGATTTGTATTGACACACAATCAATGCTAAGTACCCAGCCAACAAGGTAACTGTAGTAGATTCAATAAAGATTTAAGTAATAGTTCAAATTCAGTTGGGAATGTCAAAACGATACAATAATTTACATAAATTAATATCATATCTATTAAGGGGATTTAGGTTTTAGCGCAATTTATATACCATTGTCTAGTACAGTCGAACCAATTGAAACTAGACCCATTTTGCCAATAACTTGTTTGAAATCATCAAATCTATAAAGATCAGTGTCAATGCCAACAAGTTTTAATTTCGACCTTATTGATATCTATAAGAAATGAACTTATGGTGGGTCTCAACTAAACTCAATATAATTAGTTGGACGTTCATGCAAGTTTAATTAGTACCTATTTACTACTTATGTTTTCACGAGCAGTTTTGAAGTTGGCCTGTCATCTCATAGTTTCTTTTAGCAAGGCCTCGCAAAGACGCCGAAATTTATGGAAAGTATTTAAACCCGTAATTAAATTGAATCTTTAAGTCTTATATTTTATTGTTAAAAGAAATATGTTCTATTACAACATTCCATATTCACAAACCTTCGGATACGGCTCTGATAGCGGAAAGCATGCTCTATCACTTACTTCAGAATAGACAAAGAAAAGCTCAGGATGCGAATCTTGGGTTGTTTTATTTTAAAGCCAAAAGTATTCCTGTGTTGACCTCGTTCTTCTATTGCAGAAAGAGTACGAGGCGATGAAGCTGGTCAACCTGTTCGACAGGATGGTGTCGTCGGGCGTGGTGAAGCCGGCGCGCGTGGGCCCCGACGGCCGCCCGCAGCCGGTCGAACACGTGCTGCAGCTCAGGGACGCCCCCACCAGGCCGCAGTCGTAAGCCTGTACCACTTTTAGCTGCCTGTCCAACAAACCGGAGCGGAAATAACTGATGTACTCGAGTACGGTTCAGTCTGCGTCCAATATAGTTCGTTGTGTCACTTGCTGCAGCTCAGGGACGCCCCCACCAGGCCGCAGTCGTAAGCCTGTACCACTCTTTAGCTGCCTGTCCAACAAACCGGAGTGGGAATAACAAAACTGATGTACTCGAGTACGGTTCAGTTGGCGTCCAAGTCAAAAACATGTAGTTCGTTGTGTCACGTGCTGCAGCTCGGGACTTCAGAAAGCCCCTACCATGCCGCAGTCGTAAGCCAATACCACTCTTACTGGGAATCCGCTCCAACTGGAATATGATATGGGGCCTGTAACTAAAATTAACCTTTGACATTACGGGACTCGTATTCACGGAATTATTGAAACGTCAAACTCACACTAAAGTTGCCGCCATGAAAGAAGTCCCGATCGGAAGGCACTGTTGTCGTACAGTTTGCCGAAAAATAAGCCTTATTACCACGTTATAATTTTCGTACCATCAACTTTTCGCGGGACATCTTTAAGCTTATAAAGTAGTGTTAATTTTGTAATGGGATGGGGCGTTTTTAAATGGAAATATTAAAATTATGCTGCTCTAAAATCACTTGAATGTTGCTAACTTTGTTCCCTAAAACTAAACACTATTATATCTTTCAGCGAGGCTTCCATGAACTAGAAATGTTTATGTATATTTTGAACAAATTAGATTTGAGTTAAATGAATTTGTATTAGTGAGAGTACTTTTAAGAATTGTAGTAAAATTAAAATGATATAAATAGCCTATTGTTCGTTCTTGCTGGCGAGAGCTAAAGGATTGGTTGTATTTGTGTATGTTGGATATTAATTGGTATTGAAATGGAATGATAAGTTTTTGGATGTTACCTATAATATATACATTCAGTATTTTATTTATACAAGATGCTTATAAAATATTTATGTTTATTTAATGCCTCTTAAATAAATATCTTCTTAGAAAAGTTAATATAATAGCATTGCAAGGACTATAGTATGTAGTAAACAAAGATAATAGTGTTGTTTTTCTGTATGCAAATTTTGGATTGGTTTAATAGGGTATTTCACTTTTCTTGAAATGCAGATATTTAATGGTGAAGTTATAAAATATAACAATTATTTAAGAATATACTATAATTATTATGTAAAACAATAATTTGAATCTGTTTTATAACAAGCAAATTTTAAGCTGTTTATTTTTTACTGCAGCTGTCTCTTTCTAAAACGAAATCTTTATGGCGAGACTATGACGCTGCTGACTTGGTGACGTCACAAAGATAGTCGTTCTCTCCTTGTCGGATTTAGAAACTTTGAAAATAATAAGATAGTTTATAATCAAAACTTGTTATGTTTAGCTAATATTTCGAAAAACATTTTAAATAAATAATAACTTGAGTAAAAATTACGTAAGTTTTTTTGCTGACTTAAATATACTTAATTATTGTATTGTCATTTCAACCAAACCTGTAAGTATACAAAATTTCAGCTCCATCGGACACTGGTAAGTGGGTCAAATTAAGCTTGCAAAATTTGTCCCCCACTAACGAACTAACTAACATGGCAAGTTAATAAAAATATCAGTAAAATACCCTATTATATACCTTATAAAACTCTTCATAAAAAGTTACGTTTATGAAGATAAATTTGTAAACAAATTGAATTTCTAAAGAATGTGTTTTATGTGTGTAAAATTCTTGATTGTGCTATGTGTAAGTTCGTAGATTAAGCTAGATAATGTAGTGTCTAATTGAATACACTTTTCTGATAATAAAGTATTAGGTTAAGTAAACATTTACATATTTCATTCAAGACTATTATTAATTATTTTGTTGCCATAGTGTTTAAACATACGAGTAGTTACGTGTATATGTAGAAAACACGATTCTATCTAAATCTATAGGTCTACGCTCTCTTTGGATACGAGTTTGTATCGTACGTATACGATGATAGTATTCGTACGAATTTGGAAGTTGGAACTATACGTACGTATATGCGTATGACCAAATTGCAACCAGTCTGCTCACACCCATAGTACTTGTAAGATCGGGATCATTCGTGCGTGTTCGTACGAGTTTGCACGAGTTAAATTCGCTCGCAAGCGCGTTCAAAATGCGCGTAGAGATTCCACCTACTTTACAATTGAAAAGTAAGTTTTACTATTATAAATAGTCATTGGCAAAACTAGTTTTGAAAATCCATAAATAAATCACGTACTAATGACGAAAGTTGATAGTATGGTGGTAAATAGTGTAAGAATTATTAATAAAATCGTATTTGCTTTAGGAATATTATATTATATCTATGACCATAGTTGTAATTCCAGTTAACAAGAACAAAGAGTCCATGACCATGTAGGTTATGAATTAATATGAATATTTTAAATTATACATAATTAGGATATATTTGTGTTTACTTGCAATTATTATTGGAAAAAAATGTACGTAAATTTTATGAATTCTATAATTTTAAATAGTTTTGACTTAGTAGATAAGTATATATGTTTATTTTCCAAAAATCTTATACTTAGAGTATTTTAATTTGGGCTTTCCTGGTAGATAAAACCTACTTGTCTTTGATGAATTTACGTTTTCTTTTGTCAACAGTTTATGAAGTTTTAACTTTGTTATCCTTGTTATGTTAGATGGTTTAGAACATAGAGGTATTATATACCTATATAGAGCAGGGGATTCAGGCCTTAAACTATCCTTCCATTAAAAAGAGCGGGAAAATCGCGGTACCCTTTCTATCTCTCTCTATTCGAGCATGTCAGACAGAGACAAACAAATAGAGACGCGATCTTCGCTTTCTTTGTAATCGTCGGACACACAGGCAGCCGTATGACATCCCTACTCTATTATTATAACTCTATAGTTTGGAATCGATTGTGCAGACATATCTTATTGTAAGTCCAGTGGCCCAAACTAAACCCCTTTGCAGTAAAAACGGGCACTTGCTTTATTTTCATACAAACATGGAATACTTCATGGTAATTTTAATAAAACTGACAGTGTATTTCTGCTATAATTTATGTGTCAAATGTGTTAGATAAATGTTTAGTTTTCTGATAATTTTAATAATAGTGATAGTGTAGAGAAACAGCGAGTAGATGATCTGCAACAGAGACGTGAATTGAGCATTTTTTGTGAAAATAAAGCAAAGTGCCCTCTTTTTCTGCAAACGAGTGTATTTCACCTCCCACATTTACACACCCACTAACTATATCTACTATTTCTGCAGATGTATTTAGAATATTTATTTAATAAGTACTACCTATAGAAAAATAAACAACGAAATAATATTGTTTTGTTTTTTTTTATCCTCAGTCCAAATCTTAGGAACCTTTGACTGTAAAAATCAATCGTCTTATTAAAATATGTTATTGTACTAATAAGTACCAAAGTTAACGAAATGAAACGAAAAAAACGAGCCGTTATAATGGCGAGTTTTAGCACAAGTGAATAATAAAAATACACTTAATCCTACAGGTTAGATCCTAAGGGTACATAGAAGGTTATATATAGGTATAGGTATAACATTATTAGGTTCATCCTATTCAGCTAACAATGGTAGCATGCAAAGATATTGATTTAATAGATACATTAAATCGAACAATTGAATAAAGCTTGCTGAATAAGTAGCTAAAAAGAAAACGAGTATGAAAAGATTTTGTATGGACATCTTCGATCAACAATAACACACTATTGTTGATCGAAGATGGACATACTTACTTATTTTTAGGTTTGTGTGTCGGTAATCGCAAACTCGCACTCGCCTGGGTTTTCAGAACTACTATCAGCTTGTTGCATGTTACAGTGTTTTAATTTGTTATTTAAACGAATATGAAATGGAAGGGGTGTTAGTTCCAGAGTTAAGTGGAAGGGGTGGTTGCCCTCCCATATCGCCTCCCGTCTCGTGTCCTAGTCTCCAGACCCCATAAATTAATTCAGTTCCCGCTGGGTACGCCGGTAGAGCGGCCGTCTACGCTCATTTCGGCCGCCAAAACGCTTGAAAATTAACTAAATATTTAAACTAGCGGGGACTATCTATATGTTATTTATCGCAAATAGGTATGTTTATAAATCTGTATGCGTAATTTAACCGGAAACCAAATCTAAAGTAAACAAATCAATCATTTTCGCTAGAAGGTAACAATTTACCTAGGTGTATTATGAACTTGTTTCCCGTATTCCTAGGTATAAAACATCAATAACTTGCATTGGTACATACAATGAAAGTGGTTTTCGTGACTCACGAGAATTGATGCTGTGGAGATTCATGCTTGAGAAAAACAATAAGATGTTTTGAAATTAATGTGAGTAGATAAAGTAATAAGATGATACAAAAACAAAATATTTATGATACTTATATTGAATTCATCAAAAAATAAATAAATTAAAACATACCGATATGCTCTAAATATAGCACTTAGTCTAAATATAGTAATATAGAGTAATAGAGTAATATAGTAATATGTAGTTGGTTATTGGACAACTATTATTGGCTGGCTTACTGTTTTATTTTTTATTTGAAAATGATAAAGGTATCTACTTACTTAGACTGAATGTATAAAGTGCAACATTACCAAACTACTTCCACTGTACTCTGAGACGACAAAAATCGTTAGTTTTTTTTTCATATTATAATAGTACTTTAGGTACCTACTTAACAAAATAACAACACCAGATATTCTATTCTAATTTTTAACCGACTTCAAAAAGGAGGAGGTTCTCAATTCGACTGTATGTTTTTTATGTGTTTACCTCAGAACTTTTTATAGTTAATGAACCGATTTGGATATCTTTTTTTTTATTTGAAAGGCGACTCTTCTCGTGTGGCCCCATTTAAATTGATCAAGAACTGACGAGAAGTTTGTGAGTAATCTTGAAAAATGCGTAAGTATTTAGACTTTAGTTTTTCTTTGTATGCCGGGCAATTTCTTAGTCAATTGGGAACCAATTTTTTCGAATTTTTTAATTCAAAGCACGTATATAATTGACTTTTTTAACTTATCTTGATCCTACACTTACTGATCTGTTTAAAGTCGGTGCGAAATCAAAAAGAAAAAAAAACGAATTATACCGAGTTAAATAATAAACAGTTTGTTCACACTCTCTTCACTCTCTACTAGGTAGGTAAGTACCTAGTTATTTTTCGTTTTGTAGTTTTTTTGTTTGATGATTTTTTGAAGGCGGAAAAAGAAGAGTTAGCAAGCAACAACATGCTCTCCATAATATTGTGGATGGCTACCGCAACGGCGAGCACAGTGCCCCCGCCCCCGCCCGCCTGCGAGCGCGCGCCGGCGCACGCGCAGCCTGCCGACGCTTTCTACCGGCTCGGCATAGCTGGCGAGCCGGACCTCTTCTTGCCTGGAGAACTTTATACTGGTTAGTGATCTTTACAAGTCGAACGCTACTTTGGGAGCGTCTCAAACATCGCCCTGTTGCATTAAATGTCAAAGGTATGTAAGAGACGTCATGATTTTTGAGACGCTCCCAAAGTTTGTCGCTTTCGAGTATTCGGACGTAAGAGTCTAACTTTACCCCTCTGTTGAGTGCACTTGATAAAATCCTTTGAATTATTTGGAATTTCAGTCATACGACGATGTCGAAAGTTTCCAATTTTGGTTTTAGATACCTCCTTACCTTACCTAACTGTATTAATTTAATTAAAGCATTAAATAAAATATAATCTTAACTTTTTTATGTTAAGGCAACATATTTGGACATACCGTAAACACAGAACACGCACCCCGCTCACTCCCTACTTCTAACCTCTTCTATTTAATTCTGTGGCTGCATACTTCTAAAATATTGTTTTACAGTGTCTCTACAGGGTGTAGACAGTGGGCAAGGACCTACCCCCTTCACAGGGTTTACAATATGGGCTGAAATCGATGAAGAGTCAGCCAATATTGATACTACTAATTCCAGTAAAAGTTTGGGGGTTTTCCAAGCATACGATGCCCAGACGAAGCCACATGACTTCTGCATGCCTGCTGTGGACAATGCTACTGCTCATCCTAAGACTGACATCCAGGTGAGATACTATTGTTTTGTTTTTGTGCCGTCTAATTTCCTACATGAAATGGAGCTGCCGTAAGGAAAGAAAATGCGGTCTGGTTGTGGCAAAGCACTGACAACATACCATTTCTCTTTACAAATAGTATTCTAGCGCTTCGCCAGCCGCTGCTGCGGCACGCTCGCTTCGCTCGCTCTGCTCGCGCTTTTCTTGGTCACACTTCTAAGTTAGAAGTGTGACCAAGAAAAGCGCGAGTTCAAACCTAACCACACACATATACAGCTTCATTTGGGTTTTGAAATTTTCTAAGTGCTGTGCTGCACCCCTTTTGCTTCACTCTAATCCCAAAGAGGGCGATCCGTTGCGATTTCAAAGACTTTGATCTTGGTTACACTAAAGGCCTGCGCAGACGATGGACTTTTTGCCCGTCAACATTAGGTACCTACCTAAGTAAATGTGGTAACCCTCGCCGCAATTTAGCGCATACGATCATGCCATTCCTGAAGGGCTAGTGAGGAATCACATGGGCAGAATAACCTTAGTTTGCGTTGAATTCGTTATGTCGGCGGATAAAAGTCTCTAGCCTTTTAATTAAAGAAATTATATATTTTATTATACTTAATTAAATCAAGCAGAGAACTATGTATCACGATTCGCGAGTTGTTTTGGACAGGGCCTTAGTAGGTAGTACTAAAAGCCTTATAATGTAAAACGCACCTGTTTACAATTTCCCTTACAATAATTTAGATAATTTGGAGTGCACCCATGCACGCGGCGGAAGCGTGTGTGCGACTGAGCGCGCGCGCCGCTCCGGTGAGCGGGGGGCAGGGGTCGGTGCTCGCGCGCAAGATTTGTGGAGCGCCTTCTGCTCCTGCCTCCTTCGCGCGCCAGCCGCCCATAGTGGAGCCGTGCTGCGCTTGTGACGAGGCCAAGTATGAGGTGTGTAGGAAACGTCAATATATATTTCGGTCGCCTAGCCTTTAATCATGCGTTATATAAATGCATTTTTCGCTATTAACTGTTATTTACTAGTTTTCGGGGGTTTACGTTTAAAACCACCGCCTACTTGGAATGAACTCATTTTTTTTTATTAACCTCATAAGTTTAGAACTTTGTATATATGGAAAATAACTAGCAGGGTGAAGGGGGGCGCATAACATATAGGTAACCAAAAAAACGAATAAAACTGCAACCTCTTTTTAGTTCTAACTCGGATAATCTAACAGTTATTAATTTCATTATATGTGAAATTAACCGAGTTTTTCGGTTAATTAATAAATAATAATAAATATTTTCATACAATCACACCAATCATCTAAGCCCGTAGTTAACTTCTTAAGAAACTGTGTCTACGTGAACTTGATAACGGATAAATATATACTTAAATACTTTTTGTTTGTAAATACATACTTAATATACATAGAAAACACCCAGACCAAGACAAATAGACGTGTTCATGCACACAAATATTTGTCTTGTTCGGGAATCGAACCCGATACCTCTGGCGCAGAAGGCAGGTAGTTTACCCCTGCGCCAAATCGGTCGTCAAATAATAATATTTACTGTTAATAACAGTAAATAACGGGGTTTTTACATCTGTAATTGTGCAGGTACCTAAGGCCGACCTTACACTTGTAAGTTTTACTCACGTAAGTTGCTAACGTGAGCGACTTACGATAAAATTTGCAAATGTAAACACTCTTAAGTAAGTTTTTAAGTTTTTAAATTTTTTTGTATGTGTAATTTTACAGCCGCAAGTTACTTACTTAAAACTTACGAAAGCAACTTATTAGTGAAATGGCGGCCTAAGTGTTGAACGGACCGCTGCGTTCAGCGATTTATGAATACATAATAAAAAGAACTAATAGTTTGTAACACATTCTTATGACAACAGGTGACATTTGAAGGCTTATGGTCCCGCAACACGCATCCTTACGAATTTCCCCCGGAGTCTGCGCAGGCACACTTTGGTGACGTCATCGGAGCGTCCCACACCGCGCAGTACAGAGTGTGGCAGGAAGGGAGAGTAGCCAGTGCAGGACTGCGACGGCTGGCTGAAGACGGCGCCACTACCGCACTTGAAAAGGAGCTCAAATCAGAAGTACGGGGTCAAATTATCAAATGTAAAAACTCAATATAAGTCTTAATTCGTACCTATAGGTAGACAATGGTATAAGTTAACATCTTAAAATCATCATCAAAATCATCAATCTTATAAGTATAGAGATGTAGGTGATGATTAGCTCTAGTCTCCGTATTTGGTGCGCTCGCATACGACTTAAATAGTCAAATCTTCATCGGGAAGGTCTACAAGCAGTCGGTTAAGCAGGAACATTTTTAGTGCATAAGCGGCAAAATAGCAGTATAAAATATTATACTGGCTTAGATTTTATTTAAATCTACATGTTTTGTTTGCAGAGTGACCACATCCGCACGATAATAAAAGCGCGCGGGATATCTTGGCAGCAGGTTGCCGGGTCTGGGACCCCAAACACCTTCGCAGTATTTAGGGTTGATGCGAGGAACCACTTGGTGTCTTTAGCATCGAAGCTATCTCCGTCTCCTGACTGGATCGTCGGAGTGTCTGCGTTGGAGCTGTGCAACGCCAACTGCACTTGGTCGAGCTCTGCCATGCTACCATTGTATCCCTATGATGCTGGCACGGACAGCGGTATTACATATGTGGTAAGTAGGATAGGAACTTCTTGGTGTTTCTTGTGTCTAAGTAATCTCATTGTTCAGGGGGCTACCGACTATGGATATGAGCATGGAAAATGAAGCCCATGCTCATATCCATATCCATATTCATATTTTTTAGCCGGTATAGAGATGTAGTGTGAGTGTCCGCCTTAGAACAGTGCAATGCCAACTGCACTTGGTCGAGCTCTGCCATGCTGCCATTGTATCCCTATGATGCTGGCACGGATAGCGGTATTACATATGTCGTAAGTATGAACTAACTAAGAGCCCTAGCATCTAATCTAAGCTGTCTCTGTCTCCTGACTGAATCGTCGGAGTATTACATATGTGGTAAGTAGGAATCAACTGGTGTCTCTAGTGTCTCTACGTCTCATGACTGGATCGTTCGAGTATCTGCGTTAGAATTTTGCAATGCTAAATTTTATTTGTTTGAGCTCTGCCATGTTGCCGTTGTATCCCTCCCTATGATGCTGGCACGGTCCATTACTATACTTAAGCTGTTTTAATACACCTAACGTAGAAATTAGTTTCTTACTGAATTGTGTTTTTTTTCTATAAACACCAAAAGAAGGTAGCTAAGTGTATTTTTTGTTTGCACAGCATAATATGAAAGTTAGTTAACACGTGGGCGCTCTCTTATTGCTTATGACATAAGAGCGGTTTAGGTAGTGTAATTATTAAGCTGGATATGGTTTGGACTGGATATAAATATCAGATAAAATGAGATTCATTTTGGTCTAACGCTGAGATAAGTGGTTTAAGCACTTATGTACGAACTATTGTCTGCAGTCCCGTCGTCAGCCAACGGTGCCTTCAACGCCCGTTCGTGCTCTCAGGCCCGATTGGCCGAAGGACCCGCGCTCGCCATTCTTCAGCACCAGCGGAGACATGCGCCCCTTTGCCCGACTGCGGCTTACTCGACTACAACTGTTCGAAAAGAATTGCGATGCTGCTAGTAAGTTAAGCGAAATACACACCCCAATTTACAATCATTACTAGGAGGTCTCACAGTGCGCGCGGACGCACAGGTACAATTAGAAAGGAATGCAAATACATGCATCGAATACATTCATCCCTTGCTAACTATTACTATGCGCCCGCACGCACTGTGAGACCTCATAGTAATCTTTGTGAATACGGGTGACAGTATAATAGAGTAACACGTTGGGCGCCAATGAAAAATGCAAATTTTTTAGAACTCTCTTATTTAAACATCAACTGGTTACCTACTTATTTTAAACTCTCCAATAGGAAGGAAATAGTTCCTGAGAAATTTTCCACCAAACTCTAGTACATTGTTTTTTTTTTCTTGGGAACGTCGAAGATATGTTAAGGTTCTTAAGGTAAAATATTTTTATGCCTTTTATACTAAGTAAGTATATGTAACAAATATAAAATTTCATAAGGAATCTATTAAGAGGCTCTAGTCACAGAATAAATAATATTTAAACAAATAGCAACTCTAACTTCAACACGATCAAGTAGAATTCAGCTTGTACGGCTCTAATTACGAACGGCTAGACGTTGCATCTCTTTCTATCGCATATATTCTACTGCGCTCGGGCGGGCGACCCGCTGTAAATAGTATTGAATTGTATCCTGACATATAATCAAAGCGATAGGCACTTATCTCGGGTCCTTGAGCGAGTGACGGACGCCTGCTCTAGTGCTCTACTTAAAATTGATTTAAATCCGTGCAGAGTCGGGAAGCGAGTCCCGCGCCGAACAGGTGGGAGGTGGCGCGTGTGCGAGCCACGCGTGGGGCCCGTGGGGGCCGTGCAGCGTGACGTGCGGCGAGGGCCGCGCCGCGCGCCAGCGGCACTACGTGTGGCCCGCGCGGGCGCACGCCGAGGCCTGCCGCGTGCCGCTCACTGACTACACGCGCTGCCACGGACCTAGGCAGCACTGCAGGTTGGTTGATTAGGTGGCGCGTGTGCGAGCCACGCGTGGGGCCCGTGGGGGCCGTGCAGCGTGACGTGCGGCGAGGGCCGCGCCGCGCGCCAGCGGCACTACGTGTGGCCCGCGCGGGCGCACGCCGAGGCCTGCCGCGTGCCGCTCACTGACTACACGCGCTGCCACGGACCTAGGCAGCACTGCAGGTTGGTTGATTAGGTGGCGCGTGTGCGAGCCACGCGTGGGGCCCGTGGGGGCCGTGCAGCGTGACGTGCGGCGAGGGCCGCGCCGCGCGCCAGCGGCACTACGTGTGGCCCGCGCGGGCGCACGCCGAGGCCTGCCGCGTGCCGCTCACTGACTACACGCGCTGCCACGGACCTAGGCAGCACTGCAGGTTGGTTGATTAGGTGGCGCGTGTGCGAGCCACGCGTGGGGCCCGTGGGGGCCGTGCAGCGTGACGTGCGGCGAGGGCCGCGCCGCGCGCCAGCGGCACTACGTGTGGCCCGCGCGGGCGCACGCCGAGGCCTGCCGCGTGCCGCTCACTGACTACACGCGCTGCCACGGACCTAGGCAGCACTGCAGGTTGGTTGATTAGGTGGCGCGTGTGCGAGCCACGCGTGGGGCCCGTGGGGGCCGTGCAGCGTGACGTGCGGCGAGGGCCGCGCCGCGCGCCAGCGGCACTACGTGTGGCCCGCGCGGGCGCACGCCGAGGCCTGCCGCGTGCCGCTCACTGACTACACGCGCTGCCACGGACCCAGGCAGCACTGCAGGTTGGTTGATTAGGTGGCGCGTGTGCGAGCCACGCGTGGGGCCCGTGGGGGCCGTGCAGCGTGACGTGCGGCGAGGGCCGCGCCGCGCGCCAGCGGCACTACGTGTGGCCCGCGCGGGCGCACGCCGAGGCCTGCCGCGTGCCGCTCACTGACTACACGCGCTGCCACGGACCTAGGCAGCACTGCAGGTTGGTTGATTAGGTGGCGCGTGTGCGAGCCACGCGTGGGGCCCGTGGGGGCCGTGCAGCGTGACGTGCGGCGAGGGCCGCGCCGCGCGCCAGCGGCACTACGTGTGGCCCGCGCGGGCGCACGCCGAGGCCTGCCGCGTGCCGCTCACTGACTACACGCGCTGCCACGGACCTAGGCAGCACTGCAGGTTGGTTGATTAGGTGGCGCGTGTGCGAGCCACGCGTGGGGCCCGTGGGGGCCGTGCAGCGTGACGTGCGGCGAGGGCCGCGCCGCGCGCCAGCGGCACTACGTGTGGCCCGCGCGGGCGCACGCCGAGGCCTGCCGCGTGCCGCTCACTGACTACACGCGCTGCCACGGACCTAGGCAGCACTGCAGGTTGGTTGATTAGGTGGCGCGTGTGCGAGCCACGCGTGGGGCCCGTGGGGGCCGTGCAGCGTGACGTGCGGCGAGGGCCGCGCCGCGCGCCAGCGGCACTACGTGTGGCCCGCGCGGGCGCACGCCGAGGCCTGCCGCGTGCCGCTCACTGACTACACGCGCTGCCACGGACCCAGGCAGCACTGCAGGTTGGTTGAGGGCAGGTTCTTCCAAAAACTGTCTTAGTCTTTTTCTTTATGTGTGAAGAGTAATAAAAATAACATCACTTTTTCATTTTTTCAATGTTTTTGTTGTTATTTTGAGAATAGATTCACTTTTTGAAAAAGTAGCCTGAAAATAATCTGCTGTATGTCATTACCTATTTTCTATATATTATTCGGGAATTAGAGATTAATAATCTATATAAAACCAAAAAACTATAAAAATAATTAAAATTTTCTTTGTTTTTGAAATTTTTTATAGTCTAGTAGTAGAAGATACGAATATCGTGTTTCTATAGGAAAAGTATAGGAAAAATGTGATAGTAAAAAACCACGAGCCCCATAAGTAGCTTTCAGGCGGGATCGTGTTTCTAGTCACAAAATAATCAATTCGCGTGAACTCGCGAGCCGAGCGCCCCGCGAATCGAAAATCAAATAAAAATGAAATAATAAAAAAATTCAACTTATGATGGCCGGAATCCCTTGCCTATTCAAAAGGCAATTATTTATGTATATTTTTCATTAACTATAAACCAAGAAGGTAAGTATACTGCGAGTAATAGGATATTTGAATTACGATTAGATGAAGATGATGAAATTTTATTTGATGTAGTAAAGTATAAATAATAGAAAATTTAACTGCCGGAATCATTAGAATCTAGTGACTAGATAAAAGACTGTAAAATAACATTTTTTTTCCGACGAGTGGGCCGTGCCCACCTCAGTATGGTCTAGTGCCCACTCCAGAATGTTGGGCTGCTACCACCGATTCAAAATTCTATATAGGTACCGTCGTCGCATCGATCATGCTTGGCCTGGCACACAGAGTAGCAAGGATGGCAAAATGGCACACAGAGTGGCAAGGCTGGCAAAATGCCACACGCCCCGAGCCTCAAGGGCCTCCCGAATCCAGCAAACACATTTAAAGCAAGAATACGAATCCTGGGGAGAGGGGGGGGGGGGAGTATGGGGGTGAAATGCGTAGTGAATTGGCCACTTGCCCCAAACGGTATAGTTAGGCCACTGTCAGGGGCCATGCCCCCTCTGAAAAAAACCCTGGATACGCCAATGGTAGCTATATGATTGTTTAGGGCTGTGTCGGAGTTCGAGCCGGAGGCGGGGTCGGCCGTGGGCCCGTGCGCGTTGTCGGCGTGGTCGGCGTGGTCGCCGTGCGAGGGATGCGACCACGCCGATCACGTGCCTATGTTAACACTGTGACGGGACCCCGTCTCAGGCAACAATACAATAGCCGGAACGTCGGAAGTCGCCGCACAATATTAAATAGTAGATATCATCTAGTAAATAAAAGGTGAATCTATCCAGAAACTTGTTTTATTGTATGGTAAAAGTAGGAATAGGAACCCGATACACGGGGCATCGTCACAACACAAACACAAACTGGGTTATAATGTAGAATTGTAGATATGTAGCTATTGATTGTTTAGGGCTGTGTCGGAGTTCGAGCCGGAGGCGGGGTCGGGCGTGGGCCCGTGCGCGTTGTCGGCGTGGTCGGCGTGGTCGCCGTGCGAGGGCTGCGGCGTGCGCGCGCGCACTTGCCACTACCTCGCGCCGCGCGCGGACAATCGGTGCCATGTTAGCCATGTTGCCACGTGGGCCTATGTTAACACAAAAACTGGGTTATAATGTAGATATGTAGCTAAATGATTGTGTAGGGCTGTGTCGGAGTTCGAGCCGGAGGCGGGGTCGGGCGTGGGCCCGTGCGCGTTGTCGGCGTGGTCGCCGTGGTCGCCGTGCGAGGGCTGCGGCGTGCGCGCGCGCACTCGCCACTACCTCGCGCCGCGCGCGCACAAACGGTGCCATGTTGGCTTCCGCGCGCGAGCGGTCACCAGCCAGGCGATGCCGTGCGACGCGGGACCTTGCAACAAGTAATGTATAGGCTATACCTAAAGGCCAGAGCACACTGGATGCGTGCGCGTGATGTGCGCGTAGTCACGCGCGTAGTGACGCACGGGAACCCCTGGCACACTGGGTTACGCATATGTCTACGCTTACGCTTACACATAAGTGCTGAGCACGCAACGCAACCGGTCCCTGCGTACCCAGCTGCGGCAGCCATATTAATTTGTTTGTTTGTTGAACTAAAAAACAACACTATGAGTAGGTATGTACCTGTATATTCGTACCTTGTATCTGAAGTGCGTTGTAGGTACGCAGCCGGTTTGTCTCATGGGAGCTCTACATACATACATAGGTAGAATACAAGACATACGGCTGGTAGAAATTTCAATTTGAAATAAGCCGTGCCCCTGTACAATACTTTTCTATTTCTTTCTTTTCTGTTTTACTCTTATGTGTGTGTACTAAATATGTTAATAAATAAATAAATACATAGTTATACAGTGCACTTGCACGTCACGCAAGCGGTGTGCCGTGTCTCATAATGTTCCTTACTTTACAACGTAATTGTAAGCCAACGTGCACGTGCACGCCTATGTGTACGGATCCAGTGTGTTTCGGCCTTAATGTAGTTTTCAAATTGTTTTTATCGTACTGACTTTTCTTCCGAGTAACAAAGAAAATAATTTTTGAATCAAAGTCTTCAAAATCAGAGTGCTACTTTATATTACCCATAGCACAAAATATTTATTAGTCCTAAGGTACCCATAGTTCGTAGTAACAGCTAGTTTTTTTTCAGGCCTGCCAAATTTACAAACTCCACAACCCATGACTGGTTCTTTGTGGTAAGTAATCAGTGTCAATACCCTTATGACTTATGAGTAGATAAGATAATTAATATTTAATACTTATATGATGCATTCGTACTTAGGTTTAGCCAAATAAAAAGTTTAAATGTTGCACATACATATCTCCTGCAAGGATAGGTAGATATCCCCATTTATCCGTTTATCTTTACATAACTCTCTTGGTTCCTCTACCTACTACCAGTACATGCATGCTCACCGATTTCGGATACTCTTAATCTGTCCTGTCACAAACAACTTGTAACAAATGCTTTTTGAACAATGCTAACTTTATAGGTGACCAACATTTGATTATCTTGAGCTCCTCCGTTGGTCCCGGCTGCGTTTGCATTGCAGTCAGTAATCCCACCAATCCGCTAAGGGCCCGCGCGGTGGGACATGGCCCATTCTCCTTATCCGCCCGTAAGAATGGCCGGTGCCCCAACAATGGTGATATTAAATAGCTGATGATAATGATGTTAAAGTTTATGGCGTGTGAGGCGGGTCGTTACGTTCCCTAAAATATGGTTGAGCGAAGCGATGGCTGGTTCATGCGTCATGCTCGAGAACGGGTGCTGCGAGTGGGTCTGCTCTTATCTGCCTGCCTTAAATGTTTTTTTTGTATTTATGTGTCTTTTTTTGTTTTTATTTATTTTATTAAGAATTAAATTTGAAACATGTATTGCTATTTACAGTGTATGTATATATAGTAGAATTTTCTTTTAGTTTATAACTAATCGCTTTTATTAAAGTAGTATTACAACTATGATCATTAGTTCGCCTATACTTAACTGTACTTATTTATCATAACCCGTTGTGTAATTGTGATGGAAACTGACCTTAATCATACTATGTTATGGTCATTTTTCAATTTGACGACTCTGTATGAGATTCTTGCCGGTTCTTATCCAAGGTCTCCCGCCGTAGGGTTTGCGAACCGATGGCATAGCTTCTATGACGTTCACAAGTATTGTAAATAATCTAAATTGAATAAATAAATTTGACTTTGACTTTGAATTTATGGTAAAAATTAAATTAACTGACTATTAATTTGCTAGGATCAGCCAAGTTACCCTTGCAAGGTGACTCCTTGGAGCGACTGGTCGCCGTGCTCGTCGCGTTGCGGCCGCGGGCGGCGCTTGCGTACTCGCCTGTACCTAGTACAAGATACGCGCGTGCAGCCAGAGCTATCCAGGAGGTTGATCCACCAGTGGAATAGGAGATTCATGGAACTACAGAAATTGGTAAGTTTGACTTCGAAAAGTATATTTAGTTTTAATTTTTGATTTTGTTGATGTTTTTATCTTTAAATAAAATAAATGAATAAATAACTTCTTACAATCACACCAAATATCTAAGCCCATTATTATCTTAAGCCCATGTTAATTTCATTACGAAACTGTATCATGGAAAACTTGATAACGGATAATAGTATATTATGATACAAGTGAGCTTAGGTTGCTCATTATACACGAGGCTGTGGGTTGCAGCCCGAGCCGCAGGCGAGGGCGTAAATCAGCCGAGTGTCTAGTGAGTAAGTTGCTCACGAGTTTCATACGCACTTTTTCAACACACTTGCGAGGAAAAACAAACATTGATTGCATACATATTGTATTAACCTAATATTAACTAAGGGAAAAAGCGCGCAAGTTTTTTTTTTTGCACGCGCCAATTGTGAGGTGATTGATTACATACAGCCATACAGCCTACTTCAAAATAATTAAGTATAATAATAGTGATAAAATGCAAATGTTTTATAACAAATTATTGTGAATTATAAATAATTTGATAATAATATACTTAATTATGTTTTTTGTCTTAATTAGGGACACATTTATTTATTCTAAAAACGTAAATGGATTTTCAGCCATATAAAACCTCTTTGTTGTTACAAAAAAAGAACTGTATCTATTACCCGCTGAAATTGAAAATGCTCTGTTGACTCGCATATTACTTGCAGTTAGGTACTAACTTAACTTTGTAGGGATACTGTATTACCCGGTTAAATTGAAAAGTCTCTGTTTACTCGCATATAATTTGCAGTTAGGTACTTACTTAACTTTGTAGCGATAATTCTATTACGCAACTAGTACTGTAATATTATTATGCACGCGTGGGTTATAGTTCGGTTTATGGCCCTAAGATCAACGTATTAAGGCTCACTTTATGAGCAAGTGTGTTGAAAATATAATTATACTTAAATACTTTTTGTTTGTAAATACATACTTAACATACATAGTAAACACCCAGACCAAGACAAATAGACATGTTCGTTCATGCAAACAAATATTTGTCTTGTTCGGGAATCGAACCCGTGACCACTGGCGTAGAAGGTGGGTAGCCTACCCCTGCGCCAAGTCGGTCGTCATCTTTAAAACGAATGAAATCGATGACCTGTCACCAGTTTACGGGTAATTTAGATATTTTTCGTGTGACTGATTAAATTATGCAGTGATCATTTCTTTGTTAGATACTGACAACTAGCAGGTACCTACCTACAATACGAGTACCTAGTTATATCTTCCTTGGTTAATCCTGATATCCGTCTGTCTAATCTATATTGGAAGCAGTTAAATGAACCCAATGCTTCAATTGCTTTCCTAGGATTTCCCATCAGAAAACCTGACGGCTGCCGATCCTGAAATAGAAAAACTGGTTCAGGAGCAACTGGACAAGTGCCAGTTCACGCTGTCCCAACAGGAGGCGCTGTGCGACGGCGACGACACGTCTTGCGTCGACCTTGATAAGTCTAGCGGTATTTATACTTTGTTCGATTTTATTATAAAGTTAGCGTTAAGTCACAAAGTGGTGCCGTGACCAGGATACCCGTCACTAAATGTATTAATCAATATCGATTAATACAACGGGTAAATTTAAAAATCAATTAAGGCCCGTATTCTAGAACGACACTCAAGTGGAGATCTCTTCTCAAGTATAGTTAGCAAGGGATGAATGTATTCGCTGCATGTATTTGCATCCCTTTCTAACTGTACTTGAGAAGAGATCTCCGCTTGAGTGTCGTTCTAAAATACGGGCCTAAGTGCCTGTTTCACAATGTCCCATTAGGAGATACTTTCCAGTTTAATTGACAGTTTTGTATGGACTATCTGTCAAGTAACAGCTAATGAGAACTTACTTAGACATTGTGAAACAGGCCCTAAATGTTGCAGTTCAAGTAAAACTTATCTACTTTTCAGATTTTTCATTTTTATTGTGTGTTTTGATGTCGAATGCTAATTGCTTAGTCTAAAAATTATGCCATATTATTGTATAAATCATCGCTTTTTTATTTCCTTAACCCCGGTGCCAGGCGGGTATAATAACTTAAGTTTAAGACGACACGACATAAAGAGTTAACAATTTAACTCTACCCATTCAATACATGTAACAACGATCACACGTCCATTACTTTTTCATTTCTGATATAATATATTAATAATCGAATTTTATAGGCTAATAGCATTCACAATATACCTAATTAATATAGTAGATTTCATTACAAGTGCGGAAAGCCTGTCATTGCAAAGAGTTCCGACAAATGTCTACCCGAGCCGAGGCGCAGCCGAAGGTGAGGGTTGACAGTCGGAACAAGTTGCAATGACGGTTCCGCACGTGTACTGAACAGCTATTTTTAATACAGTTGCGAAAAAATTAAGCAATTTAATAAAATAATAAAACACTAAACTCAACTAACTAATCGTAAAAGAATATAAGCAGAGACTTTTTTTTGTTTTCTTCACCCATTCTGGGTTGGCAAAGGAAACTATGATCATACAGCCAAGGCTTCAGTAGAATTTTTTTATTGATATGAAATGAAAATTAAATTAAATGAGATGAAATGAAATGAAACCTAACAAAAGCAATCCGAATCCTACAGGAGCGCCTTTCCTTATTTCTCTCTTTTAAAACTAATTTAGAAAATTAAGAAATAAGGTCCCTCATTTTCTTTTCACTTACTTGCGCAAACTCCTCTAAGCAGATACTATGGTAAATAGTGCACGTCATACCATATTTAGTAATCTGTGGTCATACAGCCAATTTTATGTATTTTTTATATTCATAAATTTAATTTGGCCGATACTAATATTAATTTATGGAGTGTGATACCTGACTTCGAAAAATGGAACAGCGAATACCACGTCCCCGTAAGTTTACTAATACGAATCACTTAACAACGAATGCACGCCACCACGAAAAACTTAGCACCGAAGCCACGCGATCTCGAATAACAGAACCTCTAATGTATTAAAAAACTACAATTAAGTATTAACAAGTATTAGCAACTGTATTAAAAAATATATTTTTAATACAGTTGCTCAAAAAGTGGCGTATTGCAGGGACGTATAGCGTTCGGGATGTGGGCTATTACACACTCGAACTTTTTCTTTACCTTTCCCGAACTCGTGCGTTTTCTTTCCCAACTGTCAAAATATTGTCTATTAAAAAGAAAAAACCAACCACGAAGTTTTTACTAAAAAAAATCATAGAAGTTTTTATGATTCATGCATATATTTCTAAAAAGAAGCTACTAATTTGTTTCAATATCAGATTTAAAAGTAATTTTAATTATACATTAAATTAATATTAGTATCGGCCAAATTAAATTTATGAATATAAAAAAAACAAAATTGGCTGTATGACCACAGATTACTAAATATGGTATGACGTGCACTATTTACCATAGTATCTGCTTATAGGAGTTTGCGGAAGTAAGTGAAAAGAAAATGAGGGACCTTATTTCTTAATTTTCTAAATTAGTTTATTCTGGTTTTTATTGTGGTAGGTACTTAGTATGGTGGAATTAGTGCAATAATGTGGCTTTAATGGAAAACGATGTGGTAAAAGAGAGAAATAAGGAAAGGCGCTCCTGTAGGATTCGAATTGCTTTTTTTAGGTTTCATTTCATTGCATCTCATTTAATTTAATTTTCATTTCATATCAATAAAAAAATTCTACTGAAGCCTTGGCTGTATGATCATAGTTTCCTTTGCCAACCCAGAATGGGTGAAGAAAACAAAAAAAAGTCTCTGCTTAGCTTATATTCTTTTACGATTAGTTAGTTGAGTTTATTGTGTTTTATTATTTTATTAAATTGCTTAATTTTTTCGCAACTGTATTAAAAATAGTTGTTCAGTACACGTGCGGAACCGTCATTGCAACTTGTTCCGACTGTCAACCCTCACCTTCGGCTGCGCCTCGGCTCGGGTAGACATTTGTCGGAACTCTTTGCAATGACAGGCTTTCCGCACTTGTAATGAAATCTACTATTCATAAAAATAGTTATTGATTATATTTTATTTTATTTATTGACTCGTATATGGCTCATGGGCGTGGGGTAAAATATTTTTTCCCAAATTCAACGAGTCACATGTGACTCCCAGGAGTCATATGTGACTCATTGGATAGCCAAGTTGTATTTGTATCGTCTCTTTCATAGATGTCTGCAAATTAAGTCTTGCCGTGGGGCACTGCCGCGGCTACCAGGAGAGGTGGTTCTACGAATCGGCGCGCGCCACCTGCGAGCCTTTCGGCTTCACCGGCTGCGGCGGAAACGGGAACAACTTCCGGACGAGAGATGATTGCCGGCGGGTCTGCAAGAGGAACGACACTGCTGCCAACGCGAACGCTACAACATTGCCAGTAGCCAATGGTATGTTGTGTCTGCTATATGTTCTGACAGATCCCCAACTGAAGACCTTTCAGGTCGCCTTCATTGACTGCCATGCCATGACATGACAATTTCTCAAAAATGTAGGTTTTTTTGTTTTAGTATCAACTGCGCCTCCCGATGTCATCGTAAAGAAGTTGAAACCAACGCCTCCTGTCGAGAACAACGAGGTCTTGCAAAATGATGAACCACATTACGGTAAATTGGTTATTTTTATTTAATACTAGCAGATCCTCGCGGTTTTAGCCGCGTGGTACCCGTTCCCGTAGGAATATCGGGATAATATATGTCACTCGAGAAGAATGTATCTTTCTAATGGTAAAAAAATTTCTAAATCGGTCCAGTAGTTTCGGAGCCTATTCGATGCAAACAAATAAACAATCTAATCTTTCCTCTTTTTATAATATTAGTATACTTAGATACTTTCTTAAAAGCATGCTACCTACTTGCTCTCTAAACATTAAATTAAAATGTATTTCTCTTATCCTTTTTTGTATTTTTAGAGGGTGGAAAGTGTGAAATGGGACCGTGGCTGGGATGGAGCGATTGTTTCGGCGAATGCGGATATGGAGTTAAACTCAACTACCGACTAGTGAAGGTAAGAAGTGGTTTACTGATATTGTTATGGTGAAGAAGATAACATTATTGTTATAAACGCACATTGAAAGAAAGAAGGAAAAAAAAAACAGAAACGGACCTTGGACATTGCACGCAAAGAACTAAAACATTCGCACTATCTCGGAATAAAAATACGATATTATGTCTCGTCAAATTATTATAGGTACCTACAATCAAGAGACGTTATGTCAATGTACAATTTTGACTCAGGGGGGCTACCGACTAAAAAATATGAATATGGACATGGGCTTCATTTGACATTTGAAGCCCATATTTTGTCCTGATATGGCCATATTCGTCGTTCGGCTGACATGATATCATCATCAGATGATGATGATGATGGTCATATTATGGGCTTCAATAGTCAAATGAAGCCCATGTCCATATCCATATATTTTGCCGGTAGCCCCCCAGGGCATATGACTTTTTCTTACCTATATTTTTTCAACAGAACAAATCCTTTAAATCCGGAATCGAGTGCAAGAAACTGGTGAAGAGTCGAAGCTGCAAGCCGGCGCACTGCCGCCGCCAGCCCGCGGCCACCGCGCCGCCACACGCCAACTGACTACGGTTTTATTTGTCGGACTTTTGAACTGGGCGGCTGCCGCGTAACTTTATGACTATGAACTTCTTCGATCAACAATAATACTAGATGAAGGCTCAAAAACTAAATGAAAACTTTATATGGCACAGACTAACTTTTTTTTAAACGGAGAAAAAAGGTTACGAATGTTACGATCTTACATTATAAATGACAGGAAGCGTTCCAAGTTTGGAATACCTTAGTATTATTGACACTGTCAAAATAATCTACTTATAATTATACCTACTCTCAAGTCGGCGTATAACGCTCGGCCATGTCTGTCACTCCAACTATGTATCTAGAACTAAGTAGGTGTTATTGTTGATCGAAAACTTTAATACGTTTTTTGGAACTATCTTCAGTAAGAGATTGGCCTACTATGGATCTGTTACTATGCAACTGTTGTTTCCCGTCATTTAACAAAAATATCTAGGCAACGAATCTTAAGTAAGCCCATCTCTTACGTAGGATAGGTTATTGAAATCGGCCGTAAGTCAATTTTATAAAAAATTGGCCGCTATTAGTTCCCTGTTAAGTGATATCGGGTATCATAATAGCTAGCTAGCAACGTTCAATAGAACAAAGCTGCAAAAATCTATCAATATAAAGAATTCAAATGACAGATGAAAGCAAAATCGCTAAAACTTGGTATGGTAAGGGGTGTAATAGTATTCATTGGCTCTAATGTTTGAATATTCCAATTCCGACAATAATGTAAGCTAACTGAATGATAACTCTTTCACGAGTTTAAATTATGATTCCATGGTTTATTGCATTCTACAAAGTACCTACATACTTACATAAAGAAAGTGCAGTTTTACTGCTTCATTTGCCGTTTGCAGTTCTACTTTACACTTCCAACCTTCGATCAACAATAGTAATAGATGAAGGTTCACGAACTAAATCAAAACATTCTATGGCACCTTTAAACGGAGAAAAAAGGTTAATAATGTTACGATCTTATGTCATACATAAATGACAGGAACTACTTATAAATATACGCTCAAGTGGGCGTATAACACTCGGCCATGTTTGTCACTCCAACTAATGTATCCCGGACCTAGGTGTTATTGTTGATCGAAGCTTCCAACGCGTGGTTTGTATTGTTTGAGGTTACATGTTTGAAACAATACTACTTCTGAAGGTTTGTCTTTTACATAAACAGAGTGGTGTATGAAGTTTAAATACTGGTGTAGGTACCTAGATTTGTATCTCTCTCTGTTAGCCGCAAATCAAATAAAAAGTCATAATGTTTACTAAACTATGTGAAATTAAGGGTTCTATAATTTTCAACGAAAATATGTATAGCTGTATGTAACTGAATGGGTAGATAAATGTAGGGTAATAATGTAAGCCGCTGTTTTTGTTAAATAATTTATTTATGAGCAATCAACAAAACTTTGTACAGAAATATCTTAATCTAAGTATTATTATTTGTCACAATTAAACAATATAACGTAATTAGGACAATAATATTAATCTCCTTATCTAGCTACCTAACGTAATACTGCCTAGGAACATCACAGTCGCTTTGTACACCACCTTCCAACTGTTAACACATCTTTTACAATTATATTAGCTACAAAAACATTTCCATTGTGCTAAAACGTTACAAATAAATTCTTAGAAAAATAGAATAGAAACTTAATTGTTTTTTTTCGACAACCTTTCTTTTATTATTTATAAACTAAGTTTCTTAAAAAAATAGTTTCATTTTTATGCTAGCTTTACGAGCTTAGCGTATGACAAAATTTGAGCCATTTATTTTTGTAATAGGATATGTAACCAATAGTAAAGACAGTAATACCTACTCTATTTAATCTACACCCGTTCAAACGTAACGGATAATATTGTTGTTTGCTTACTTTTTTTAATATTGCAAGGTATTTGTTTGGTAGGATGTAGATTAAATTGTACCTATATTATTTTAATTGGTAAATAGGTACTTTTAGTTTTTATTTGCGGATAGTGCAAGATGTTTCATAAAACATTCTAGAAAATAATGTAAATATAACTAATTATTTCCTATAAATATTTTTTTTAGCTCTATCCGCAAATAAAATACTTAGTTAATTTTGCTATAGGTGATTTCAAAAACAGAACCTGAGTCTCTCCCAGACATAACACTTATATAGGTAATTGTCCACTGCGTTCTTCGAACAATAGCACCTGCACCTCTGAACCGTCTCATTATCCCTACTCGTCTGACAAACAGTGTTAATGAAAGCTGTTACTCGATACCTGCTTTATAACAGTGAATTTGCACTCAAAACCAAAGAACCTAAATGTATAGGAATATGCAGTCAACACAGTTCAACAAAACAAAAGAATACACATCAAATTTTGAGCTTTTTTTTGTACAGTCGAACCAATTGAATCGTGACCCACTATCAGTTTATTTCCAACAGACATCAGGTCGAAATTCAAACTTGTTGACATTGACACTGACCTTTATAGTTTTGATGTTTTCAAACTAATTATTAGCAAATTGGGTCATAATTTTATTGATTCCACTTTACGACGAGTAACATAAAATAACGTGTGACCTCAGATACTAAAGTAATTCTGAGTGCAATCTTACTGACACATTAAAATATAATCAGGTAGGAAGTAGCTACATTCCGATTAGTGGCATCCAATTCACTGAGTGTCAGACCAACTGCTTAACACGGTTTAAAACTCACTTTCACTTATATCCAACATATACAAAGCTTGAGTATAACTTTTACTTATCATAATACACAGAAAAATCATGACATATCTTTGGCGGCAAGACTGATTAAAATAGGCGCTTTGTTTTGAACACTTAATGGTACGATGTTCGCTGTTTAGTATGTGTAAAATTAAAATTTATAACGATGACCGCTTCTAAGCACTTTATTCTTATTTAGTAGGGCCACTTTCACCACCTTGAAGTTTCGAATAGTTGAAACACGAATCATAAAAGATCATCAGCTAAATTATGCGTTTTGACGGTGACGATGCCGTGTGCGTGTAAACTTCCTAAAGTTGTCTCCCGCAACTGTAACAATACTGAATAATTTAGGTATGTACCTTTTTTTTCTAGGTACTTATATTATAAATATTGGACACCATTGCATACATTGTTCCAATCCCAAATAAAGTAGCTTAAGCCGGTTATTCCCGCTCGTTACCCCCAAATTTGTCCCCGCCCGCCGGTGCCGAATGGGAATTTTTCTCCCGGGGTGACGAATGGGATTTCAGTTAGGATAAATCCGGTATTTAGTCCCGCTCGTCACCCCTACCTTTGTGTCCAAAAATTAACAGAAATACTACCTATAGCCTTGCATTTTTAATATAAGTTTATTTGTTTTTAAATACGTACCTAACTTTAACGTACTTTAAATCTACGGGGAGACGAGTTTGTCACCGCGGTGAGGACAAACTTTGGGGTGACGAGCGGGAATAAACGGCCGCTTGTGTTGTGGAAATGGTAAGTAAACCACGACGGGTACTATAGTATATTTCGGGTCAACATACACCCAGACACGAGAAAAAAATATAGAAAATTATTTATTAGCTAGTTGTGAGACGGGTCGATTTTTTTTTATTAGTTCATAACTCTCAATAATAAAGATTGCATTGGAATGCAAAAAAAGTTAAAATAATTTGGAATAGCAATTATTTCATTTTAATCAATTGTCGAATATCTGGAAAAGTAAGTATTTCTTTCGAGTATCGAGGGTAATATCTTCAAATTGTCCATTGATGAAACAAACGCTGGCTCAGCGCGTTACAAGTATTGGATAAATTCGACGCGTCTTGTAACGACTCCATTGCTCAGTGGTTAGAGCATTCTAGCAGGTCGTGGGTTCGTGTCCCATCACGGGTCGCTTTTTTGGAATACTTCATTTCAAAAATATTGAAAAGTTTGTTTACCACATTAATTACCCGACCGAGAATTTAACCCGGGAGGCCCGGGAAGCGGAACTCAAGGTGCCGCTACCTCTAAGGAGAGGTAGCGGCACCTTGAAAACCGGTGCATACGCCACTCGACATCGAAATTCGTTCTAAAATAATGCACCAATATAGGGTAAACTGTCCTATTGTTGGCACCCGTCCTATTAATGGCACCCTTGATTATAGCTCGGAAAACAAGGCAAACATTGATTAGTCATATTTAGAGTAAGCATTTAAATGTGAAATAGAATTATTACATTGTACAGTCACGTGCAATAATATGTATACAACATGGAACTTTGTCACATTGAAGGGTTCCGAAAGAAAACTATCAGTGTCACAGAAGTCATTCAATATTGTAATATGACATAGTTCTATCATCATCATCATGTCAGCCGAACGACGCCCACTGCTGGGCATAGGCCTCCCCCAAGGATCTCCACAACGATCGGTCCTGCACTGCAGTAGTCCTATGTTGTGTACATATTATTGCTCGTGACTGTAGAAATAAAATTTTGGCACTTTTGCCATTTGAGTTAAACTCTAGGGTGGCAATAATAGGACGAGTGCCAATTACGGGTGCCATAATAGTGCCGGTTGTACCTTGACTATTAAATGCGTGTGATGGAGGGCTTCCTGGGCTGCGCGCAGCAGCGCGGTGCGATGCACTCCTTGGCGCAGGGGCTGGTGCACGCCAAGTTGGCGAAATCTATACAAGCCTTCTTTTCTTCGTCAGTTCCTGCAATATGGAAGAATAAATAAATAAAATATAAGTAAGTAATAAATAAATATTGGACACCATCACATACATTGTTCCAATACCAATACCAAAGTCTAGTAGCTTAAGCAATAGTATTATGGAAATTGGAAACAACGACGGGTATTACCAAAGCCATCTTCTATCTCACTCGTTGGACTCAAGCAGCCGAGAAATAATAGCGGGCCATTGGTATTACCACATACCCACACACCCACACACATACCCACACACCACACACCCGAGGAAATATTGAAAAGTTAGTTTCCAATATTTACCCGACCGGGGATCGAACCCGGAACCTCTAGAGATAGCGGTACCTTGAAAACCGGTGCGTACACCACTCTGCCACAGAGGTCATCAAGTATATCTAATAGTACACCAAGAATAAACTTGTATCTACGTTTGTGTATGTACCTACCTACTTTTAGGAGTAAGGATTATAAGCAGCTTATCATTTGAAATGTTTTGGAAAATTCCATTCTATCAGATAATCTATAATTTACAGGCGATAATACATCAACCAATACAATAAATTGCCTTAGAGCCCAGTCAGTACTCAGTAGAGCGGTTTTGAAATGCAACTGTAGAACTTGAAGTATTCGACTGTATATTAATGTTTGAAAATGAAGTATGAGAAAAAATTTACCCATCTCACAGCTAGCTCCGATGGGACTCGAACCTACGACTTTTCACTGTCTGGGCGAATGCTCTAACCACTGAGTTACGCAGTCGCTAGGAGAAGCGTCGAAATTATCCAATGATTCTAACGCGCTGTTAGGCAGCGCAAATTTTTTTCTAATATGTACAACTTCATCCTACTTCCTACTAATATTATAAATGCGCAAGTTTGTGACGTGAGTGTGGATGGATGTATGGATGTTTGATGTTTGTTACTCTTTCCGCTAGTTTTCAATATTTTCAATGAAGAAATTACATTGTGTGCAGAAAAGTAAAAATAATGTTTAATAATATTGTTAATTATTTTACCCATGATATCTACGAGATCAAATTCTGGTTGCAGCGTAACCAGACTTATTCCAAAGCGCTTGAAGAGGTCCGACACTAGCGCAGAGCTCTGCAAATAATTCTGAAAAGAAAAATGCACTGTTAGAAGAACACCATTCATTCATAATGACTAAAGCAGTCAGCTTTTATTTAATATACCTACTTTGTGTTTTAAGATGGGATGGCCACATCATGAGATTTGATTGGATTGATCAGTCTGTCATGGTACCTTTTAATGTACCGATTGATAGCTAAACAAGTGTTACAATAATTAATGATCTTCTTAAGTTTAATAAAAATATCTCTAGGTAGGTACGTATTGTATCGAAACCTGACCTAGCTATACCTACTAATGACCTAGGTACCTATTTATTTATCTTTTCTCAGCCCATTAAAACAGTGTGCTATTTGTGAACTGGACATGCTAATAGTTTTACCCATTACCAGCTTGTAGGTAAGTAATGCAATGGCTTCGATCGTTTTATGATCGAAGTGCAATTAATTCCCGCGACCGAAATAGGCACGCTAACGCTTGCTCAGCCGCGCGCGATACACTTCACGCGGACGCAGCGGCAGCCGGCAGTGAACTGTGAACTCGCGAGCGCCCCACGAATCGAAAATCACTTAAAATTAATTTATTTTTTTATCTTATGACGGCCGGAATCCCTCGGCTATTCAGAATCAATTATTTTCGTATATTTTTCATTAACTAAAACCAAGTATACTGCAAGTAATAGGAAATTTGGATTACGATTAGACGGATGTGTGGGATTTTATTTGATACAGTTAAATATCACCAATCGTATAAAAAAAACGGCCGGAAGAACTAGATAAATAACTGTAAAATAACACATATTTTTTCCAAATTTTGAGTAGGTACTTGTGGTTTGCGATGTAATCCATAATTTAAAATACCCTATTCTCGGGAATCGGCGCCTTAAACCGGGTGTCAATTACTCAACTGGAGCATGTCTACATAATGATCGAGGAGAAGGAAGCAATCTGTGGTTACGTAAGAACTGTCGTTTTCACTCGTAAACGGAGGCTATATTTAGTTTGTTAGCTTTCCAATATCATCCAATCGCTTCATAGGACTTGACTAAAATGGCATGAAAGTTCATAAAATTCCCAATACGTTTACTTATGTTTTTTGTAAAACTTTAAATAAGTGGGTAGGTAAAATTATTTATCATCTTAGAAAGTAGACTTCATTTACTGCATTATAGAAGTCGTAGAATGATAGGAAAAATTGCGATAGAAAAGTCATAGAATCAGCTATGCCAAGTTCGTATAGGACGAGATGCTCGGAGAGGCCTGTGTTTGTTTCCAGGGTTGGACCACATCTGCTGGCAGCACGGAATCGCACGTTCTAATGGCACATTCGCTAGAGCGAGAAAGGAGCGGGATGTGACCGTCTCGTCGATACCGCCGTGTGCTGACCCATTCCTGCTCTCTTGTGCTGCCTGATGTAGCCATATCACCTCATAACCGCCTCCATGGTCTAGTGGTTCATACCACTGATTTCAGACCCCCTCTGGGTCTGAAATCGGTGGTATAAATCTAGGTCTTCCCGGGTTCGATTCCCAGTGGGGGTACATATTGTATTCGGTCTGGTTGGTGATAGGACTTGTTCTTAGTCCGCCTGTATGGCTAGCTACCACCATATTATCTACTGACGCCATAACAATAATGTTTTCAGCATTATTATGTTCCGGCAGTTAGAGATAAGATAGCCAGTTCCTCAGTGATTGAGGATTGCGGGAGAAATGCGCTTCCACCTTCAGCCTTATCACCACTTATTTTTTGATATTTTTATAGGTTTGATGAAGGCTAAGTGCTATCCCGTTGTGGATAATAAAACAATACACCCCTATACAATACACCCACCTTGTGGTTGTCATAGAGCACGTGGGCCGTGGCGACGAGCCGGTCGCGGTGCAGCTGCCACACGTGCAGCTCGTGAATGGCCAGCACGCCGGGCAGCCGCAGCCAGCTCACACAATACACCCACCTTGTGGTTGTCATAGAGCACGTGGGCCGTGGCGACGAGCCGGTCGCGGTGCAGCTGCCACACGTGCAGCTCGTGAATGGCCAGCACGCCGGGCAGCCGCAGCGCCGCCGCGCGCAGCTCGCACGCGCCCAGACCCTCGGGCACAGTTTGCAGCAATACCAGGCCCGCCGATCGCACTGTCACAAACAAAACACACTTTTATTATCGGAGTAGGTGTACCTATAAATGTTTTATCTCCCGAGCGCGGGTGAGCTACGCATGTGTGTGTAGACCGCAGCCTCCTTTTGTCATGTACAAACTGTCTGTCAAACCGTGTATGTAGGTATATACCTACACGGGGCACACAACAAAAGGCGGACCGCCCTAGTGAGATAAAACTTACTACATTAATAACGAAATTAAAAGTCAGTTAAGAATCGAGCGAAGCTGCAAGAATGTTGAAAACCTAACCTCAGTGATCATCTCGGCCCGATTTATGACGGGCGTGATGATGTGATGAGAGTAGGTCTGCCTCTCCGGGAGTAAATTATGGTGCATAATTGTAATAACAACATTAATTTAATTCTTGTCAACAAATTGCTGAATACCTATATGACCTTTGTATTTGGTCACGGACTAAACTTATCGCGACTATCGAAATCGAGCGTGAATGGGGACACCCGCCATTTGAAATGCGGTCAGAACGCAACGTAACAATGGTAACAGCGCAGCGGCAAGATTCCTGCCACAAATGATGTACGCAACCTGAGTATTCATAGATCAACGCTAGCATTCTAATTGGAAAACTTAATTAATCCATTTGATCAGGCACATTTGTGGTGACCATCGACTGTGTTCCACAGTTTATTGAAACGGAGGTTTCTCATGCAAAATTAAGTTACTTAAGCTAGTCCTACCTTACTAGAAGATACTGTCCGTAATCCAGGGGGGCTGATCGCTGGCACCTGGCAAGTCGAACTTCACCCAACCCCCGATGGGAAACTCTTATAGCTAACACTCTTATAACTACACAATGCCCTAATAGACAGCTAAAACTTTCCCGGCGCTTTTCAAGGCGAACACACACGGGTCACAAGTCTGTACCCCGACCGGGCACCCGTAGGTGCAAAAACGAAATCTCGGTCACAACACGGGTAGGTTTCCTGACGCGGCACGTCGCTACAGAAACACACAACCTTGCCTCACGGCGGCGTACGGCGTACTGAGCGCGGTGTTGCGCGGACGGCGTTTGGCGGCGAACTAACGAATGAATCCTACAACTGACCGCTCGCGCGCGGCGTGAACATCCCCCCGTCCCGGACAGTAGCAAACTGTCCGCCAACTCAATCTAAGGGCAGGCGAGAGAGGGTAGCGATCGCTCGCTTCAAAACAGAGTCCCCCACCAGGACCTCGGCAAACCTGGGCACACCATCCGACCCCGGATGAAGCTGAACAATGCGTCCTAAACGCCAGCGGAGGGGCGGCAGGTTTGGATCCTTTACCAACACGAGGTCTCCGGTCTTGGGTGGGGTCGTCCTATCCGACCACTTAACGCGTTGCTGCAAAATGTGCAAATACTCCAGATGCCAACGGCGCCAAAAACTCTGCGTAAGCTGCTGGAGCAATTCAAATCGCGAGAGCCGTCCGGAGGGCACTTCGGAATAAGGATATTCCGGCAAGGCGTTAAGCGGTCTGCCAATCAAAAAATGGCCCGGCGTAAGGGCCTCTAAATCATTCGCGTCCGAAGACAACGGACACAACGGACGCGAGTTGAGGACCGCCTCAACCTTACAAAATACGGTCGCGAGTTCCTCAAACGTGAGGACCGTCTCCCCAATAACGCGACGAAGGTGAGTTTTAGCGGCCTTTACAGTTGCTTCAAAAATCCCTCCCCAGTGGGGGCAGGATGGCGGGGAGTACTGCCATCGTACCCCTCTGCGAGAGAGTGTGGATCCGATCTCAAAATTATTCCTATCCAAAAATTCACAAACTTCGTTTAAATACCTATCGGTGCCCTTGAAATTGGTTCCACAATCGGACCTTATTAACGACGGCATTCCGCGGCGAGACACAAAACGATTCAACGTGGCTACAAAGGCTTCTGTGGTGAGGGCACTAACCACCTCCAGGTGGACCGCTTTAGTGGCCAAACAAACAAATACACACAAGTAAGCCTTTTCCGTTCTAGCATTACGAAGCCGCGATGTCTTAACGGTAAATGGCCCCGCAAAATCCGTTCCAACTCCTGAGAAGGGCATCGATTCGTTCACCCGATCGGCAGGCAAATCACCCATCTGGGGCTGCATCGTATCGGCGCGCAAACGATAACACGGGAGACAACGAAAAATAACGGATCGGATTATTCTCCGCGCTGACAAAATCCAGAACTCTCGTTGGAAGAGCGCGGTCAAAGCATTACAACCGGCATGAGCATTCTTTACATGTCGGTCTGTAATCAACAGTCTAACTAACGGTCCATCCTTGGGGAGCAACAAAGGGTGGCGTGATCCGTACGGCAGGTTGGCATGTCTGAGCCTACCTCCGACACGCAGCAATCCGGTACTGTCCAAGAAGGGATTCAACCGCACCAAGGGTCCCTTCAACTTGGACTTACTTGAGCGCAGGGCTTTCAGCTCCGGTTCAAACTCTCGCTGTTGCGTCACTCGCAACCAATGCAACAGAGCGTCTTGCCGCTCTTGTGGGGCGAGGACCGGAGACAACGATTTCTCCTGAGGCTGGCGACAATTTCGCACAAAGCGCCTCATCCAAGCAGTCACGCCGAGCAACTTATGAAGAGAACTGTAGCGGTCTAACAAAAACTCCATCTGCGGAGCCGCCACCGTCTCCACGGCGTGAACACGCATGCCTAGGTCTGGGACTCTGGCCACAGCCGGGGTGGCAGGCCATGAGCGCTCAGGCCGTAACAACCATGATGGACTCCACCATAGGTGGTGGTCCACTAACTCAGGCGCCTCGCAGCCGCGGGAGGCACAATCTGCGGGGTTCAATTCGCCCGGTACGTGGCGCTAAATCAACGGGGCCTTTGAAGTCTGAATTTGTGAGACCCGGTTGGCCACAAAAACCTCAAGGGTGTGGACTGAACTCTTCAGCCAACAAAGGACGACCTGGCTGTCAGACCACGCAAATATCGACTCCAAGTCGACACCGTTTCCCAAGGTGTCGGCAACATGATTGAGTAGCCGTACTAAGAGAGTGGCGCCGGACAACTCCAACTTCGGAATGGTTAGCCTAGTCCGAAGGGGGGCGACCTTACTTTTGGCCGTAACTAAGTGTACGGCGACAACGCCTGCTGCATCCACCGTTCGGATGTAAACGGCTGCCGCGTATCCGCTTTCGGACGCGTCACAAAAGCCGTGCAGGGAGGCTTTAAACTTTCCCGAAGGCAGCATTTGCCTCGGTATACAAACCCGATTGACGTCGGGTAGGGATGACACGAACCTCACCCACTCTCGTAGGAGGCTACCAGAGAGGGGCTCATCCCATGACAATTCCGCAGCCCAGAGCTCCTGTAGGAAGCACTTCATCGAAAACACTACAGGGCTGAGCCAACCGTTCGGATCAAAGGTACGGGCTACAGTAGACAGCACCGTGCGTTTAGTCCAGACCTTTGGGTCTGGCAGTTCCAATCTATATGTGAACAAATCCGGGACTGGTCGATACTGGACTCCCAAAACAGACAGCATGTCTGGAGTCTCCGGATTTTCAAAGAGGAGCGGCTCTTGCTGGTGGTCCTTAGGCAAATCTGCCAATAGGTCCGGTGAGTTAGACAGCCACTTCCGCAACTCATAGCCACCAGCCCTCAAGAGCGCAATCAGCTCATCACGTAAGACGAGAGCCTCATCTAAGCTCGAGGCCCCCGTGCAGATATCGTCGACAAATAAGGCCCCCCCCTCAATAAGAGCAGATGCCCGGGGATAGCGTAGCCGTTCGCGCTCTGCGAGCTCCAAAAGCGAACGGATCGCCACAAAGGGGCTCGACCGCAAACCATAAGTGTTGGTGTTCAGCTCGTAAGCCAACATCGGATCCTGGGGATCCTCACGCCAAAGGATGAGCTGGTATCGTCTATCCTCCGGGTGAATCACGGTCTGTCTGAACATCATGCGGATATCGGCCACAAAGACGGCAGCGTGCCGGCGGAAGTTGGTCAAAACATCACAGACATCGTGATGCAACTTCGGCCCCGCATGCAGACACTGATTCAACGACACTCCGGTTGACGTGGGCGCTGAACCATCAAAGACCACGCGGATCTTCCCATTGGGAGTCTTCAAAACAGCGTGGTGTGGCAGGAAGTAATGTTCCACATTACGCCAGTCCAACTGCGAGATGGACATGTGTCCAAGGTCCAAATACTCCCGCATGAAGTCTATATACTTCTCCTTGAATGCGGGATCCCTGGCCATCCTACGCTCCATGGACAACAATCTCTTCTCGGCCATCGGTCGGGAGCTCCCTAAAGGAGGGCGAACCGCCAAGAAGGGCAAGCGGGTAATCAAGCGACCCGAGAGGAGGCGCCCAGTGTTGTTCTGGTAGAACAATTCGCACTCCTCGGCTAACGGATCCAACCGCTTGGCAGTGGGAGGTTCCTCCACCTCCCAAAACTTTTGGAGAACGTCGGACAAAGTAGAACCGACAATGGTCTGGCGGTCTACCGACGGGGTCTCTGGTGTCTGTGGTACCTTTCCCATCACCACATGACCCAGCGACGAGGACAAGGCGACAAGATCGGCTGTCTGCAAAACTCGCTTGCTTCCACACAGTACACGACCGAGGACATCCGCACCAATCAACAAGTGTATTGGGCCCGGTCGGTGGAAGGAAGGATCAGCCAAAGCCAGTCCAGACGTCAGCTCAATCGTGGATGGCGGCACTCGCACTTGCGGGAGTGGTCCAACCACCTTATCAAAAACTATCGCCGAAGCACCGATCTTCGGCCTTGGCGTGAAGTGGGGGGAGAAGGAGAACTCAACTCGACCAATCGGATCAGGGATCCACGAGTCTCCCACCCCCCGTACTGCTTCGTGATGCGGCACAAGCAAAAGACCCAGCTGTCGGACAAGCCACCTGGACATTATGCACCCCTGGGCACCTGAGTCCAAAAGGGCACGCACCGTGACAACATTGCCCTTAGGTCCCCAAACATTCACGGAGGCTGTTGGCAACAGCACAAGCTCCGGAGGGGTGGTTGGGTCCGACAGGGGCGCCATTAAAAATTTTGGGGGGGTACTTGTCCCCCTCGCGCCTGAGTCGGCGCGCCAAATGTGGGACGCTCGTACCGGGCGAGCGGGTCCCAATCGGGTACATACTGGCCCCGACCAACAGCACTCCTAGGTGCAGGGTAATACCCGTGTGGGGCGTGCCTCGGTGCATAGTACCCCAATCGAGGCCTCTCCATTAGGGGGGGGGAGTAGCAAATAGGGCCCGTGCCCATCGCCACCGTGGCGTACTCTTGTGGTACCCCCCTACCCCCGCCCGTGGCGGGGGCGTCTCTCCTATAGTTCCCCCTCTCCGGGGGGGACTGAACGGGGGGGCTAAGCCCCGCCGAATCTCTAGGGGACCGGTTCCGGGCTGCCGGGCCCCCGCCCGTGCGCGAGGAATTCGAACCCCGGTCGCTCCCGGCGTCCTTGCGGTCCAAACAAAGGAGGGGGTGATGCCTCCCTCCGCAAAGACGACAATCCTCTGTCTGGGGACACGCTGACTGCATGTGTCCCCCCAAACACCTATAGCACCATTGGCGCTGTCTCGCAACGGCCCTCCGTCCCTCTGGGCGGAGGCCTCTAAATTTGGCACATTCGTGCACCACGTGCCTATCTCCCCTGCAATACCTGCACCGCTCACTCGGTGCGGGGGGAGGGGACTGCTGGAAGGCAGCATACCGATTGGTCGGGCGACGGGGCTGTTCCCTCGCCGCCACCATACGACCAACACCTGGAACCGGGGCGGGCTCCAGGTGGTCCGTCACCCTACATTCGTCCTCCAAAAAACGAAGGAGGTCCGCGAAGGGCGGGAGATACGAGGCGCTGTCGCCTCCGTACCTCTGCTCGAAACGCCCCTTCATTTCAGCGGGCAATTTGGCGAGGACTATGTGCAGCAGTATAAAGGACCACTGATCCACCGGCAGGTCCAATCGCCTTAGGGAGTTGACCGCTGACAGTAGCGGGTTCAGCAACTCCCTCCGTAACAGGTGTACCCGCGTGATTCGCGGGAGGGCCAAAATCGTGGCCACGTGGGTGTCCGCCAGTAACCGGACATTCTGGTACCTGCTAACCAGAAGCTGGCGAGCCACCTGGTAGTTGTCGTCGCTGATGAGCAGGTGCTGGATTACCGCGCTGGCCTCTCCTCGCAGGGAGGAGCGCAAATAGGCCAACTTCTCACTAGGGGATAAGTCCCGTCGTGAATCCACTAAGCTGTCAAACAAGTTAATGAAGCCCATCCAGGCTGACAGATCCCCATTAAAAGTGGGAATCTCCAACGTAGGCAATCGGCCTAGCAACGCCGTCGGGGTAGGTTTGACCTCCCCGCTCAAAACCGGCTCCCCCTTCCGAACAGCCAGGGCCCTCTCAGCCGCCTCCGTGAACTGGTCAGCCAGCTCATAGGCCTGGGCTACATCCTGCTCCAGCTGTTCCGACACGGCATCATCAGCTGGGGGGTTTTCCAAATAATACGCGCGACACTCCATGGCGTGGCGCTCCAGGTCTTGCAGCCGAGCTGCCAGCCCGCCATACCGAGCTAGCAACGCGCCTACCCGGTCGGCTCGGTCTATTAATGTGACCGCACAAGCAAGCCAACGCAAAACTCCTTGGATGCCAGCCCTGGATACGGCGGGCGGATTCGTAGGAGCCATTTATAATCCGTTTAATAAACAAAGCAAACAAAGAAATATAAAAGTGGTAAACATCAACAAAAAAAACAATAGAAATAGGTCGCGTCACGATAATATAAAACACAATTAAAATTCGGACGACATACACGGACCCTACTATTTTCATAAATTATTAACAACTTACCAATTTCAAGGGCTAACAATATAACGGTATAAACAAAACGGTATAGGATAAACGGTATGGCATACACGGCACGGCCAGGTCAACCTCGCAAATCAACTACTAAACCGTTATCAACAAACAAAAACAAAACTATTTTTAATAATAATACCCCTAATTTAATACTACTAATAATTAAAACTAGTTCCACTTTTTTAACTAGGCAAGCGGACTCGGAACAAACACTAGTATGTGGTACTAATAAACAACACTTTCGAACGAAACTATTCGTCAAATAAATCCGGACACACAAAAAAAATATACACATCTAGGCGAGTAAACTCGTATCAAATCACTAGTATGTGACCACAATTATATAAGTGTCTATCTATTATCGGATCCACCAAGTGAGAAACATTCGCTTCGAGAATTTACTAGAACAATTTCTTAGTACTTCAAATCGTCTCGGAATACCCTCGAGATTTTAACAAAAAAAAAATAATTTTATTTTTACTATGAAATTTTATGTAGTTAATTTTAATATGAAAATTAATTATATCAACTACGCTCTGCTACCAAAATATGATCAGGCACATTTGTGGTGACCATCGACTGTGTTCCACAGTTTATTGAAACGGAGGTTTCTCATGCAAAATTAAGTTACTTAAGCTAGTCCTACCTTACTAGAAGATACTGTCCGTAATCCAGGGGGGCTGATCGCTGGCACCTGGCAAGTCGAACTTCACCCAACCCCCGATGGGAAACTCTTATAGCTAACACTCTTATAACTACACAATGCCCTAATAGACAGCTAAAACTTTCCCGGCGCTTTTCAAGGCGAACACACACGGGTCACAAGTCTGTACCCCGACCGGGCACCCGTAGGTGCAAAAACGAAATCTCGGTCACAACACGGGTAGGTTTCCTGACGCGGCACGTCGCTACAGAAACACACAACCTTGCCTCACGGCGGCGTACGGCGTACTGAGCGCGGTGTTGCGCGGACGGCGTTTGGCGGCGAACTAACGAATGAATCCTACAACTGACCGCTCGCGCGCGGCGTGAACACCATTTATTCAGCAACTCATTAGTAAACTTGGATGATGAGCTAAGTTCTGATATATTGGCCGTTGTAACTAGTGGACAGTACCTACATGGGTAATCACATGGCCCGCTATTATTCCTCGGCTGCTTGCGCTCCTACGCAACGAGTGAGATAGAAGTTGGCTTTGGTAATCATCATCAAGGTACGTTCACATGAAAATCACGTATCTACTCGATATGCTGTACCTTGTCAATCATATATGGTTGGATCTTCTTGGGTTTCCCGTAGATTGGTAATTATACCTAATAATTGCATCAGCTTCATCTTAATTGAAGCTTGTATCTTTATTTAAGGCAATCGCTTCGCTGCGCTTCGCGATCGCCTTAAATTTCTGACCTATCACGTGTTCTACAGGACTTTCGAGGAGTACAGGACTTTTACTAGGCAAATTCGTGAGCTCGTAGCCGTGTGCATACTGTCTCGTACTGTCTATTCATAATTTAACTAGTGGAATTATAAAATCACGAGAAATTATAATTTCACTAGTGGAATGGACTTTGACAAAATCCCTGCGACATATGCAAATGAAGCAAATCGTACTATGTAACAGCAAAACTTGCTGCGATTTGCGATTTTAGAGCAATAAGAGCGAGATTTTCGCTATCCCTTGGCTTTTCAAGTTACGTGATAAGCCTGCCGGCCGGCCAACAACAACTGAAAATAACAACTTTTTAGGGTTCCGTAGCCGAATGGAAAAAATGGAACCAGAGATTCGTCATGTCTGTCCTGTCTGTCTGTCCGTATGTCACAGCCACATGGAACTTGGTAGGTAGGTGTACCTAGATGTATCTGTAAACTGCTTTACAATTTTTATAAAAATTAAGGGGGGCTCTCCAAGTCTCCATACATGGAACTGAAACTAAAAAAAATGTTTTCATCAAGCCTATTCGGGTGTATAGAGATAGGGTCTTTAAAAATAATATACTGAGAGGTTTCTTTAATATTTTTTTCCCATAGTAAATATTTTGAAAGATAGACAGTTCCAAAGTGATAAAATGTGTCTCCCCCCCCTTCTAAATTTTAAAGTAAACAAATATAAAAAATGCGAAAAACACACTTTTTTACTGTAACAAAAACCAACCCCACATGCCCCAAACCCCAAAAATTCCCCAGATAAAATTTCCTCCCCAAAATTTTACCCTTAGCTAACAAAAACCCCTTATTTGTTAACAGTACCAAAAGCTAAGATAGCTTTGCGATCGCTATGTGTCGAGCTCGAGACTGCTCCAGGGTCAGGTCGGTACCTATCACGAACAAGCAGCCTGTAACGTGTGACTCACTGAAGGGGTAATTGAAGATGACGAGCACGACGGCCGCGCAGGCCGACAAGCCGGGGTCGGTGATGCGCGCGGCCTCCGGGGCCCCCTTTGGGTGAGGCCGGCGCCCATCACGAACAGGCTGCCTGTAACGTGTGACTCACTGAAGGGGTAATTGAAGATGACGAGCACGACGGCCGCGCAGGCCGACAAGCCGGGGTCGGCGATGCGCGCGGCCTCCGGGGCCCACTTTGGGTGAGGCCGGCGCCCATCACGAACATGCTGCCTGTAACGTGTGACTCACTGAAGGGGTAGTTGAGGATGACGACCACGATGGCCGCGCAGGCCGACAGGCCGGGGTCGGCGAAGCGCGTGGCCTCCGGGGCCCACCCAGGGTGAGGCCAGCGCCCATCACGAACAAGCTGCCTGTAACGTGTGACTCACTGAAGGGGTAATTGAAGATGACGAGCACGACGGCCGCGCAGGCCGACAAGCCGGGGTCGGCGATGCGCGCGGCCTCCGGGGCCCACTTTGGGTGAGGCCGGCGCCCATCACGAACAGGCTGCCTGTAACGTGTGACTCACTGAAGGGGTAATTGAAGATGACGAGCACGACGGCCGCGCAGGCCGACAAGCCGGGGTCGGCGATGCGCGCGGCCTCCGGGGCCCACTTTGGGTGAGGCCGGCGCCCATCACGAACAGGCTGCCTGTAACGTGTGACTCACTGAAGGGGTAGTTGAGGATGACGACCACGATGGCCGCGCAGGCCGACAGGCCGGGGCCGGCGAAGCGCGTGGCCTCCGGGGCCCACCCAAGGTGAGGCCAGCGCCCATTACGAACAAGCTGCCTGTAACGTGTGACTCACTGAAGGGGTAGTTGAGGATGACGACCACGACGGCCGCGCAGGCCGACAGGCCGGGGTCGGCAATGCGCGCGGCCTCCGTAGGCCCACCCAAGGTGAGGCCGGCGCCCATCACGAACAAGCTGCCTGTAACGTGTGACTCACTAAAGGGGTAGTTGAAGATGACGAGCACGACGGCCGCGCAGGCCGACAGGCCGGGGTCGGCGATGCGCGCGGCCTCCGGGGCCCACTCCAGAGTGAGGCCGGCGCCCATCACGAACAAGCTGCCTGTAAACATGCACCACATATAAATAAATAAGTAATAAAAATAAATATTTTTTTACAATCACACCAATTAGCTAGCTCTTAAGTAGTTTTAATTAAGAAACTGTGATAAGGAAACTAGATAACGCATAAATAAATACTTTTTTGTAAATACATACCTAACATACATACCTACATAGATTTTAATAATTCAATCCCCGTTGTCTCCATCATGGGGACAAAAATCACGGGGACAACGGGAATACCGGCTAGATAACACCCAGACCTAGACAGACATGTTCATGCACACAAATATTTGTCTTCTTCGAGAATCGAACCCGAGACCTCTGGCGCAGAAGGCAGGTACCCTACCATTGCGCCAAATCGGTCGTCATAATAAGACAGTAGCCTAAGCACCAGTGTTATGACCTGGGGGCCAAGTCTGTAACGTTAAGTCATAATCGCGTCTCAATCGTGTTTCAATTGTAGTTCCATTTGTAGGGTTTTTTTAAACACTAAGTAGGGTAAACTCATCTAATTCAGTGACTCGTGTGAACGTACGTTTTGAATACTCAAAGGTAACATACCACAAAGTAAATATCACGGAATAATGTGAGTCACTGAATTAGTTGAAGTTACCCTACTTAGTTACATGAATTATGACAATATGATGTGATGTGAATGTAGTGTGTGACCATCAGTAGTATTGTGAAAAAAGTACACATTTCTTGTAACTAGTGTGTAAAAAAGCACTACAATTGAACTACAATTGAAACACGATTGAGACACGATTATGGCTTAACGTTAGCAGGCTTGGCCCCCAGTGGTAATCATCGACGACGGGTACTTATTACCATTACCACGGCAGACACAAAAGACTAGTACTTACTTAGGTATAGTATTGTATCTGTGACAAAAGTTAGTTTTCTACTTTAAGCCCACCGAGAATAGAACCCGGGACCTTAGAGATAAGATAGATAGGAGAGGATAGACAGGTGCGTACGACACTCGACAACGGAGGTCATCGAGCTTATAATGTTCCGATACTGTCAATATCAACATAATATTTGCGATACTTGACATGCGTGCGGTATCAATGATAATGCCGCGAATTGCTTGATAATTTTAATAGTCTCATTATTATTTCCCAGCCAAAGGTGATATTCTAAATTAAATTTAATACCACCGTCCCTTGATTAGTTACTGTAACGGCTCGTTCACAACATGACGAGACGTTTGACGTCTAATTTTTGACGGCGGTAATCTTATATATATAAAAATGAATCTCTATTTCCCTTGGTCACGGCATCACGCGTGAACGGCTGGACCGATTTGGCTAATTTTGATCTTGAAATGTTCGTGGAAGTCCAAGGAAGGATATAGGGGTAGGGTAGGGTAGGGGTAGGGTAGGGGGGTAGGGGTAGGGTAGGGGTAGGGGTAGGGTAGGGGTAGGGTAGGGGTAGGGTAGGGGTAGGGTAGGGGGGTAGGGGTAGGGTAGGGGTAGGGTAGGGGTAGGGTAGGGGTAGGGTAGGGGTAGGGTAGGGGTAGGGTAGGGGTAGGGTAGGGGTAGGGTAGGGGTAGGGTAGGGGTAGGGTAGGGGTAGGGTAGGGGTAGGGTAGGGGTAGGGTAGGGGTAGGGTAGGGGTAGGGTAGGGGTAGGGTAGGGGTAGGGTAGGGGTAGGGTAGGGGTAGGGTAGGGGTAGGGTAGGGGTAGGGTAGGGGTAGGGTAGGGGTAGGGTAGGGGTAGGGTAGGGGTAGGGTAGGGGTAGGGTAGGGGTAGGGTAGGGGTAGGGTAGGGGTAGGGTAGGGGTAGGGTAGGGGTAGGGTAGGGGTAGGGTAGGGGTAGGGTAGGGGTAGGGTAGGGGTAGGGTAGGGGTAGGGTAGGGGTAGGGTAGGGGTAGGGTAGGGGTAGGGTAGGGGTAGGGTAGGGGTAGGGGTCAGGGTAGGGGTAGAGTAGGGGTAGGTAGAGTTGGGTAGGGGTAGGGTAGGGTTCGAGTACGGGTAGGTTAGGGTGGAGTAGGGGGTAGGGCCACGGGAACGAAGTCGCGCTGGGTCAGCTAGTGCTTTATAAATGCCCGTGTTTATGTCGCAGGCGGATGGTTAAGTATGGCAGCATGTACCCCTCGGAAATCCTGTAGAACACGTAATAGGTTAGAAATTTAAGGCGATCTTAAAATTAGTGGTTATTTTTTTTTGTGACTCCGTCAACCTAATGGGAAGATAAATAGCTTTCGGAAAAAATGATCGGCCTAGGCTTTTAATTGAATGGCGGATTTAACCAGTTAGCTGCTACATTTAGCTCAGTGCAAATAAAGTTATTATTAATTATGAATTTACAAGATTCACGAATCGTGAAAAATAACGGATACCTACGTCTTTTCTATACGTTTGACATTCGTGTTTTTTGACGAATGGTCATTATCGGATCCCGTGTGAACGAGCCGTTAGAGTAAGAAGTAAGTAGTAAAGCCCGATCCTCAGATCGCAGAATAGTATCTATTTACATCCGAGAACCTATTTTCTTTGATACCGTAGGAAGCCGAAGCCCTGAGGGCCTAGATAAGAGGGTCACGTGACATTTCAATCGCTAATGTCAATCCCATAAATTTTCTTTCTATTCTACTGGCGATATCGAAAATAGAAAGCCTCTTGTCTATAGGGGCTGTGCTGAGATCTACTTTAACGAGTAGCTAACTTTGGATTGCGTTGATGTCTTTTTTAGGACCTTAGTGAAATAAACGAATATTTTCACGAAAATCAAATTAGCTATGTGTCGAATGCTCTTTAGGAAAATTATATTTCTAACTAAGTTCTAAATCCTCATATCAATGAAGTGGACCACTCATTCTATGGTGTATCGCGCACTTGAGTAACACGTGTGTTAATATTTCATGTTAATGTTTATACATAAATTCATTAGTCGTTACGTATTATAATTACTCATGAATAATTCAATGCAGAAGTCACAAGACTCGCGGTGTTGATTGTGTATCACTTTCGTTTAAAGGCTCATTAGCATATTGTCAAATAGACTTTAATTAAAATCACACGGTCTTACTACAAAACACTGTTTAGCTTGTGTTTAAATAAAACAGCGTTTGAATGTGATGCTATCACTTTTTTCACAATATCGTCTGAATGAGACAGCATCATATTTAAACACTGTCTAATTTAAACATAGTTTTAAAATCATTTGTGGTAAGGATGACAAAGTCCACCGTAAGATAGCATCGTGTCACCAAGAAAAAAATTTCTAATGGCGACAAAATTAATATATTATTATAATAAAGAATGACTGAAGTAATAACAGTAAGCTCACGGCTACAGGTGACAGGTATGAGCGAGTTTGCATAGGAAGTCCTGTAGAACACGTGATAGGTTAGAAGCGCAGCGAAGCGATCGCCTTAAATTTCGTGGTTATTTTTTTGTGAAAACAATCCTTAAGTTGTTTCACAAAAAAACCTCTAACCTATCACGTGTTCTACAGGACTTCCGAGGCAAACTCTCACCTCTGAAATCCATTTTTCTGACATTTCACTAGATTTAGTTTAGTGAAATGACATATCACTGAACTTGTTTAGGAAGAAGACGTCGTAAATAAGAATATTCCACATCTTCCGTGATTTCGTGGTATCCCTAGGGATTTCGTGAAATCTATGATTTCCTCATATCCCTGCGACACATACATTAATCACTCAAATTGAACTATTAAGCTGTTGTTGCTCCGATAAACATTTTGTCAGACACATAAGGATCACGTTGCGAAATACTTAATACGACACAAGTAAACATGCTGGTAGGTACTCATTGCACTCTTGATGACTGTTATCGGCTATGCACCCCTACTATCTAATGATTACCACTTAACATAAATAATATACCCGCCTAGTCGATGATGTCTGCTCAGTAGATTAATATTACGACTAACAGCGATGCTATCGGCTCTATGTTGTTTAAATATGAAATGGTCGTGTATATGAAAAAGAATTGAAGCATTAAATCATAATTTCGTGTAGGTATGGTTTTAGATGTGGTATTTAGCTACGGTACAGGGACCGTACTCTGAACCGCAAATCCGAAACTTCGGTTAACCCTGCCGCTTTCACTCGATTCTGTCATGGCTGGAGAGTGATAGGGACCGGTATAACGAAGTTTCAGGTTTTGTGTTTCAGAGTAGCCCCCAGTACCTTAAAAGTCCAAGTTAAAAAGTAACTAAAATTTTTTTTTTAATAACTACTTATTTAGGTCTTACGTTAAAGCCGCCTTAATACTTAGAAAAAATAGGTAGGTACTTACTAGTTTAATTTTAGCAGGATTGGAACTACAGTACCTACCCAATAAAAACGACGGAAGTAGTAAGTGGGCAAGGTGTACCTACGATTAAAACCATTTGATCAAAACAACAAACCCTCTATCAAAGAGGAGATAATGTTCATATAATCAATAACTAGTTTTGATATAGGTAGTCTTTCTAAAATAAACATCATAAACTGACACACATACACACACTCATAAACACACTCGCGCACACTCCTCATTTTGTCCAGTAACTTAGATTTTTTTTGGTTGCAAAGCTGATATTATTGTACTAGTAAGCGAAGGATCTGTCTCCGGGCAGTGTATATATAACATTTTTTTTTAAAGAATATTCTTGTAACTATTATGTGCTTAATTTGGTCAATTAATTTATAACTGGCATTGTATTCAATTGCATGCTTCATTCAGTAAAAAATGTGTGAGATGCTTCTTCCTTTTTCTTGTGTTCATAATTGGGACTAAGGTTCCACCCACCAACCATGTTCAATCTGATTTCATAGTCAACTTAAGGACCATTTTACAAATTTGATAAATATTTTAACTTACTGGCAATGTCAGTGGGTGCGTGCGCGAGGATGGGCTCTCCCGCTCCCATCTTGAGGATCACGCCGCCGCCCTCCGTCATGCTCAGCCGTCTACTGTAGCTCAGCTCCCGTCCTGCCATAGGTAATAATAAAAATAAAATCTAGCTAAATTATGTTCTTTAGGAACTTGTGTAATGGATACTAGACCACGGAAAAACATTTTTTTTTGTAAGTAAACACATTCATACTAATATTATAAAGGAAAAGATTTATATTTTTGTTTGAAACGATAAACACAAAACTACCCTCCGTAAACTTAATTCACCTGGGTTAATTCACCTAGGTGAATTAAGTATACTATTCGTGAACTTTAATCACCTGGGTGCATAGGTACTACTGGACCGATTTTGTAAATTCTTTCACTTTTAGAAAGCTTCATTTTTCCTGAGTAATAATATAAGCTATATTTTATATTTCCACGGGAACGGGTACCACGCGGGTAATAGCACGAGGATCCATTTATACTTAGAAAATACCCAGACCAAGAATTCCTATTTCTAGACATATTCAAGCACACAAATGTTTGACTTGAGCGGGGATCGAACCCGTGTCTTCTGGCGCAGAAGGCAGGAACGTGTAGGGTGGGGTACCTAAACCCTGCGCTAAACCGCAGCGGTCATCAAATTCAAAAGTACATATTATTTATAAAAGTGATTGTAATTGTGATTGTGAAAAGTTTCATTATTGCCTGACTTTCATCCTTTATTATCATTTCACGTCTTAGATTTTTCAGTTTTATCTATTTCATATAAAATTTCATAAATATGTCGTAAGTGCATGTTATAGGTATATTAGATACTGGTAAGGGTAAATTGTTTTAGATGTCGCCTAGGCTTGTGTTTCGCAAGTTCATGGTTGTTTTCAAACAAACCAAGTGCAGGCGTTGGAATCACCCATAGAATAGGTCAAAACTTAGTGGCCGGTAGCCCCGATACCCATTCATTGGCTATAATTAAGACCGCCATTTTGTTAGGGTGCCCCCATTGGCTAAAATTAAGGCTGTCACTTTTTTCAAGAATTTCAAGATGACGTTTATTTAGTTTGTGTTTTTTTACTCATTTCGGTTTTCTAGTATTCTTTAGATGTTTTTCCACTTTTTCTCAGATATTTCTTTACAGAAATATGGATACATTATTCGAAGATGCCTTCGGTACACGTAAGTAAATCTATTTACGTAGTTCAATTATTTATTACATTAACCTAAATTTGAGTTTTGTTGTTTTAGGTAATTCCAAGAGGCAACTTTGTATTTCTTAAAACTAACCAAAACAAAAGAAAATACAGTTCACAACTTAACCGGAGTAAAGAAGATTCGGTTTCTCAGAAAGTTATGAAATTTATCAAAGGCTAAAGAGTCGCAATAGTTTTTACAAGTGCGTCATGCCTGGCACCACGGAGGCCTCTTTAACCAAAGTTAAACTGTGGGAAAACTCTGCTACCCCTCCACACCCATATGTGCTCATCCAGGAGAAGCTCCCTCCTGGCCTTGAACTTCCCAGATCATTATGGAGATCTTTAAATAGACTCCGTACCCAAGTTGGTCGAAGTAAAGACAACCTGTCCAGGTGGGGCTTCACCAGTAACACGGATCTCGCGTGCAGGTGTGGTTACACTCCACAGACCATGGCCCACCTCATTGATTGCTCTGCATGCATGCCCGGACACCTGCACGCGTGAGGACCTCATGTTGGCTGCAGATAATGCGGTGAGAGTGGCACAGTTTTGGGCCAACAACATATGATTTTGTACTTGTCATTGACATGTTGAAGAAGAAGTTATGAATGAAAGGTAGGTAATGTTTGTTTATTCTTTTTATATGAATGTAAGTAGGTATGTGTAATTAATTATTGATTAGTTTTGTTAAAAAATATACTTTTTCAATATACATTTAGAAGTGATATCATATATGGTGATAATGATAAAGCACAGTAGATTACTTGGGATAATCAGTTGTCACATTTAACAAGTTTCAATTTAGTGAAGTTGTTAATACCAAGTCAAGAGAAAATAACAGTGTAAGTAATTCAATAACTTTGTCAAAACATTTAAAATGCCTTATCATCAAATTCATATTTCTGATTCTGACAAACAGAACAGAATTATAACAAATGTACCGGTGGGATAATATATGATTGTTGTCGGTATGAATGATGGTTTATTGTGATTGTCTTATGACTAAGTATGTTATAACTGTTACTGCTACCTATTATCTTAGATCTTACTTAATTATATATACTACCTCTCATCAGTCTATGTACAAAGCGTATCTACTTAATAACAGTAATTAACTATAAACATTGATTATCTATAACTTGTGCATAGCGGCACAACAAACAAAATGTGCTTTATATGAAATATGAAATATACACACTACTCTTTCTTGATTTACAAACTTTTCAGTTCAACTATCACTTATTTGTTTATAAAATGTTATGGCAGATTATAGTAACAATATGTGGAATCTATACCTACTAACCAAATCTAATCTTTTCAGATAACTTGAGTCTCAATGAGGTTCGTGGAGTGCTGCGAAGATGCCCGTGTCTGCCTATTCTTGCGGTTATAAGTTATCAAATCAGAATTATGGTGCAAATTACTGCTGTTAGTTGCTATATTGATTACTTACTGCATTAAATGTTTAACTATTAGAATTAGGTTATTGCGTCTTGCATTGAAACTAAAGTGATATTAACAGTGAATAATGAAATGGCAGATACTAAATAAAACTACCTACTAGGAAAAATAGCATTAGCATTTGTGCATAATAAATATTTGCAAGCAGTTTAATTTTTCTTGTAGTGTAGCTGATAAAGTATTTATATTTCTTAGTTTATCTATAAAGTCAATTTAGTAAGTAATTTCATTACTCTCATTCTTTGTCTTGTATAAATCTCAACTTATACTTATGTACTTTGTATTTGATAAAATTATAATGTCAAGTAATAAATGCCTTCTTTCATCAAATGTGTTTTTTATTTGAGCAGAATTTAAAATAGTATATTACTAGGGTTGTACCAAACGTCGATGATTTGCACAACTATCGATAACGAATCAAGGGTCGATAGTTCTGACAGCACTATGTTGTCAAAATCTAATCGGGGTCCGTCATTCACTAACAAACGGCCGCTATAAGGCTTGATTCCTATCTGTACTAGTCTATATAATTTGTGACCAAGTGGGCCGGCAAGTTTATGCATCATGTTAGTGTAAACCAAAACATTCCATTGTTACCTAATTGAATATTTTTAGAAAATACCTCGATACGAACACGGAATTTGAGTTGAGGTAATAGTTAACGGTGATATAGTACTCATACAAAATGGACTGTGATTCTTTCTTGATTTCTATGTAATTACATGCTATAATTAGCTAATTACTATTTTCATAGTAGATTATAATTTTTGTGTAATTTAAGTACTTACGTCTATTTGATGCTAAGTATTAAAGTAAATTAATGTGTGTCAATGTTTTGATGCACTCTAGACTGCTTCTTAAATAGTACTGTATTAGCTTTATTATTATCATAAGCTGTAAAATGTGAAGAGATAGAGACCTGCATCACACGTATCGTTTTCGTTTTAAATTTTGTAAAATATAGTCCACTCTGTAAACAGCATGAATTTAACAGCGTGCTGCAGCAACCCAATGACTGCGCTGCCCAGTATGACCTTCGGGTACCGCGGTGGCTGCCCGTGCGAGGAGTGCACGCCCAACTGCAGCGCGTTGACGACCAGCGCCAGCGCAAAAGACGGTCCTCAGCTGAAGTTAGTACCTAAATACTATTGTTCAGTACACCCCTGCCTATACCGCGGAGTCAGCTAGCGCAGTGGAAGCTGGTATTACTAATATAGACTCCGGACAAAAACTAGGTTTCAGCCGGGATGTAACTGAACAATTGGACTGCGATACACAGCGGATAGAATTTGTGAAGTAAGGTGATTTTACATACGGGTCCGTGTGTCGAATGTCTCCAAGGCAGAAGTGGTGTAAGGGAGCGCGCGCGCCCCTGGGGTCCTTTCTTCGTCTTCTGCAGACCTTACCAACTCGTCACCTTACGCACAACACAAATAACACACAGGGTCCCAAGACACTGGGCAACAATACACCACGACACACGCGGGGGAGCTTTTTTTATTACGATATATTGTCCCGACAACAAGCGCGTGTGGTAGAAAAGGTTATCTTTCAAAGCATCCGCGACCGGCCACTCCAGAGATGGCATCAAAACCTTGGTCGTACAAAACGGGATCACATAGATAATTTAAGATTTTATTCAAACTCGATATGCCAGGCACATTCAACGCGAGCGATTTTTAACAAATTCAGCAAAATTATTCCGACATCTTGTGCAAGAATTTCAATCAAGTGTCACTGTCAACTTCAAGTGACAGCTAATGTCAATTTGACGTGACATTAGAGTTGCGTTCAGAAACGTCGATCTTTTCCGAACATCCCCCCGCCCCGGACCGTTAAGAACGGTACGTCAATCTACGGGTAATCGGGAGAGCCCACTAACTGCTCTCTTCAAAACCGAATCTCGAACCAAAACCTCAGCAAAACGAGGAACTCCGTCAGTTCCGGGGTAGAGTTTAACAATGCGCCCCCTTCGCCAACATAGGGGCGGCAGGTTAGCATCCTTAATCAACACGAGGTCGCCAGTCTGGGGTGGGGTGGTTTTATCTGTCCACTTCACGCGCTGTTGTAGGATATGCAAATACTCCATCGACCAACGTGCCCAGAAGTTTTGGGACATCTGTTTCAAAAGTTGGTATCGCGACAAACGATGGGATCCTACATCCTGAATCGGATATTCAGGCAACGCCAAAAGGGGCTGTCCGATCAAGAAATGACCTGGCGTCAACGCTTCCAGGTCATTCGGGTCCGAAGACAACGGGCACAAGGGTCGCGAGTTGAGGACGGCCTCAATTTTACAAAATACCGTATCAAGTTCCTCAAACGTGAGAATAGTTTCTCCAATCACGCAACGCAAGTGTGTCTTGGCAGCCTTTACACAAGCTTCAAAAATTCCTCCCCAGGTCGGACAAGCTGGAGGGCTAAACTTCCAGATTATCCCACGCCGGGAGAGGGTGGTTCCAATGTCTATTTTATTATCAACAAAAAACTTAACTACTTCCTTAAGATAATTACACGTTCCCTTATAATTAGTACCACAATCGGAACGTATCAATGTCGGCAGTCCTCTACGGGAAACAAATCTGCTCAAGGCGGCGACAAAGGCTTCGGTAGACAATTCCGAGACAATTTCCAAATGGACAGCCTTGGTGGACAAACACACAAACACGCACAAGTACGCCTTATAGGTTTTAGCATTACGCAGTCTCGAAGCCTTTACAGTAAAGGGACCGGCGAAGTCGGTGGCGACTCCGGCAAAAGCTCTACATTCCGTGACGCGATCAGCAGGCAAATCACCCATCTGGGGCTGCATGGTCGCGGCCTTCAATCGATAACAAGGCAGGCAACGGAAAACCACAGTGCGAATGGCTCGACGAGCAGACAAAATCCAAAATTCACGCTGCAAAATGGCCAACAAAGCATTACAGCCAGCATGTTGTGCATTCACATGGCGATCTGTTATTATCAGTTGAGTCAAATGTCCGGCTTTAGGTAACAAAAGGGGGTGACGAGCTCCATACGGCAAGTTCGCATTTCGAAGTCTTCCGCCGACTCGCAAAAGCCCACTCTCGTCCAGGAAGGGGTTCAATCGCGATACCGCGCCCTTCAACTTGCGACGGCCTAAACGCAAAATTTCAATCTCGGACTCAAAACTATCAGCTTGTACTCTCCGGACCCAAAACAAGAGCGCGTCCCTACGCTCGTCCGGAGTGAGAACCGACGAATCACGCCTCGCGCGTGGGTTTCTGCAATTGTACGCAAAACGTCTGATCCAAGCGGTAACACCAAGCAGCTTTTGTAAGGAGCTGTACCGATCCAACAACAAATCCTTTTCCCCGGCGGGGTTAGTCTCCAGGACGCATGCCCGCATATCAGGAACGGCTACGTTCGACAACGCTGGAGAGGGCGGCCACTCCGACTCAGGCCGCATCAACCACTGTGGGCCCCACCAGAGGGGGTGGTTAATTAGGGTTGGGGCTACACAACCCGAGACGCACAATCCGCGGGATTCATGGTTCCCGGCACGTGTCTCCAGATCAACTCGATGTCGGAATTACAAATCTGCGACACTCGATTGGCCACAAACACGTCCAAGGTGTGCGCCGGAGCCTTCAACCAACAAAGGACGACCTGACTGTCCGTCCAAGCATAAACCTCTTGTATCTTAATAGATCGACCTAATGTGAGCCCTACGTGGTTCAACAAACGCATTAGGAGGGCAGCTCCACACAATTCCAACCTCGGGATCGTATGACGAGTCCGAAGGGGAGCGACTTTGCTTTTCGCTATCACCAGATGCACAGCAACAACTCCGTCAACAGTAACGGTGCGGAGGTACACGGCCGCAGCAAATCCACGTTCGGAGGCATCGGAAAAGCCGTGAAGAGTAACTTTAAAATTTTCCGAAGGGAGGAATAGCCTCGGCAAATGCACTTCATTAATCTCGGGGAGGGATGAAACGAAGCTCGACCAATCTCGGAGTAACTCGTCCGAGAGGGGTTCATCCCACGACACACCCGAAGCCCATAACCGTTGCAAGAAACACTTGGCCATAAACAGCACGGGGCAAATCCACCCATTGGGGTCAAAGGTACGTGCGACAGTAGACAATACTAAACGCTTGGTCCAGACTTTCGGTGGTCGTAAATCCACACAATAAGTGAACGTGTCAGAGACCGGTTTGTACTGTACGCCAAGGACGGTCACCACATGGGGATTATCAACATTTTCGAATAGGTGGGGGTCCTGCTGGTGCTCTTCGGGCAAACCTACCAGTACCTCAGGCGAGTTGGATATCCATTTCCTCAACTCGTAACCTCCCGACTTCAAAAGGGCGGTGAGTTCGTCTCTCAGGACAATCGCCTCTGAGACAGATGAGGCGCCCGTGCAAATGTCATCCACATAGACGTCACTGGCCAAAATGGCGGAGGCGCGAGGGTATCTCAAGCGCTCCTTCTCGGCCAACTCCAACAAAGAACGAATCGCAACAAACGGGCTCGAAGCCAAACCGTACGTATTCGTATTCAATTCATAAATCAACAAGGGGTCCCTAGGACTCTCTCTCCACAAAATCAATTGGTACCTCCTATCCTCGGGATGGATGACCGTTTGTCTGAACATCATCCGGATGTCAGTCATAAATACAATTTGGTGCCGCCGGAAGTTGGTCAAAATGTCTGAGATCTCCGTGTGCAGCTTGGGACCTACATGCAGACACTGGTTCAAGGACGCTCCAGTAGAGGTGGGAGCCGAACCGTCAAAGACCACCCGAATCTTTCCGGATTTCAAAACGGCGTGGTGCGGCAAAAAGAAGTGCTCAACGGAGCGCCAATCCAAATCGCTCACGGACATGTGCCCTAACTCCTCATACTCCCGCATGAATTCAACATACTTCTGGCGGAAGACCGGATCCTTGCTCATGCGACGCTCCATCGCCACTAGCCTACGTTCCGCTAGCGGTCGGGATTCGCCCAGAGGAGGTCGGCCGGCACGAAAGGGGAGACGGGTGATCAAACGACCAGAGCGGAGGCGACCAGTGTTATTCTGGTAATACAACTCGCATTCATCCGCTACTGGGTCAACCCGCGGGGCTGGTGGAGGTTCCTCAACCTCCCAAAACTTCTGCACCACTTCGGAGAGAGACACATTAAAAACAAGACCGCGATCCTCATCAAGGGAATCCAAAACGCGGCGAGCAGGGCCCATCACAACTGTACCGAGTGTCGTCTGCAGAGCTACCAAGCCATCTGGCTGCAAAACTCGCTTCCCCGTCAACAAAACTCGCCCCAGGACATCGGCTCCAAGGAGAGCATCAATCGGGCCTGGGCGGAAGAAATTTGGATCGGCGAGTGGGGAATCAGACACCAAAGACAACATACTCGGTCCCAAGTCAACTGAAGGTTGACGGCCAACAACTGTGTCCAACACAATCGCCGAGGTCTTAATGCCTGGCGTGGACTTATTACGTGAGGTAAATGTGAAGTCAACATGCCCTAACAACCCGGGGACTTTCACATCGCCAACACCTCTCACGCCTTCCGTGTGGGGGTGCACCTTGAGGCCCAACCGCCTAACTAACCAAGATGACACAACACACCCCTGAGCACCGGAATCCAACAAGGCGCGAACTTCCACAAGGTCGCCATTCAATCCCCTGACAAGCACAGAGGCCGTGGGCAACAAAACGGTCTCGGGAGGGGTGGCTACAATCGACCGTAAACACGTTGATTGCTAGTATGTGGGGTCCCCAGACGTCCCCCCATGGTAAGGGGGTCGCTCATAGCGATCCAGTGGGTCCCAATCTCCCACATACTGCCTACGTCCAATTCGCCCGGCATCAGGCGGGTTATATCTCCCGGCCCCTTGAAGACGGGGCGGGCGCCGCTCCAAACGCGGGTATTCGGCGAGCGGCGGCGAGAATCGGTGCCTATTATCCACCGTGTACGTCGCCCCATAGTCGCGGGGGCACGGTGACCGATTTTCAGAGGGGGGGTCCCGGGGACCCCCGGCTGTGCGAGGCTCAACACGTTGCGGGGGGCTTCTACGACCTCCCGCAACGCTCGCAAAATCGAACCCCCTAGTTGGGGACCGATTTCCCATGGGGGGGTCCGTGGGACCCCCGCCCGTGCGAGGCTCAAAACGTCGCGGGGGGCCTCTACGACCTCCGGCAACGCCCGCATAACTCATCCCCATCCTTGGGGATCGGTTTCCCATGGGGGGGTCCGTGGGACCCCCGCCCGTGCGAGGCTCAAAACGTCGCGGGGGGCCTCTACGACCTCCGGCAACGCTCGCGTAACTCATCCCCATCCTTGGGGATCGGTTTCCCATGGGGGGGTCCCTGGGACCCCCGCCCGTTTGAGGCTCCAAACGTGGCGGAGAGCGTCTGGGGCCACTCTGGTGGCCACTAGAACTGCTGCGGGATGCGAACACCGCGGGGGGTCCGAGCCCCCCACCCATACGAGGTGATCCTGCAGCGACGCGCTGCGGCGCTCCGCCGCCCTCTGGGCTGTTCATGCAGAGGAGGGGATGGTGGTTGCCCTTACAAAAGCGGCATGGGTGCGCTTGGGTACATTCGCGCTGCATGTGCAGGCCCAAGCACGAGTAGCACCATGTCCGTTGTCGCGCGATCGCTCGACGGCCTTGGACGCGCTGGTCGAGGAACTTATCACAACGGGTCGTGCTGTGACCCGGTTCCCGACAGTACAAGCAGCGGGCGGTCTCCTGGACGGCGGCATAGCGGCCGGGTGCGCGAGGGGCCATACGCCCCCTACGGGGGGGTCCGGTGGGGGATCCACTCTGTGGCACAGGTCGTTCGGGTCCCATAGGACCGGCCAGAGAGGAATTATCTGCCAGTCTACTTTCTCCTTCCAGGAACGTCAAGAGGTCCGAGAAGGGTGGCAGATAAGTCGCACTATCCCCACCATACTGCTGCTCAAAACGGACCTTAACAGAGTCCGGCAACTTTCCCAGGACAATGTGCAGTAACAAAAACGACCACTGCTCCACTGGGAGTTTTAAGTTTTTTAATGCGTTGTATGCCACCAACAGCGGATTCAACAAAGCCACTCTCAAGTGCATCACGCTGGCAACGCGGGGTAAATTCAAAATGGCGGCAACATGGTTGTCCGCCAGACGTCGTACGTTCTGGTACCGACGGGCAATCAAATCCCTAGCAATAGGGTAGTTTTCATCCGAGGGGGCCAAATGTTGAACCGATTCAAGGGCCTCCCCTTCCAACACGGATAATAAATAAGCTAACTTCTGGCCCTGGGTCAAATCATCCCGGGCATGTACCAGACTATCAAAAATATTAATAAAGCCCTCCCAGTCCTCTAGACGACCAGCAAAGCGCCTTAAGTCTAAGGGGGCCAATCTAGCAAAGAGAGGGGGCATACTCTTAGATGTGACCGGGGACGGGCTCGGTTCATTCTCTCTTGCCACTTGCAAAGGTCGAGCCACCTGGGTAATTCTGTCCGCAAAATCATAACACTGGTCCACATCCAAATCGACTTCTTGTCGCATTTCCACATCGGCCTCAACAGTCCTTTCCAAAAATAAGGCATACTGTTCATCAACAACAGCCAAACGTACGGGCAGATCTACGTATCTGTTCAACAAGGCCTCCGTTCTATCCGGTCGATCCAATAATGCGACCGCAGAAGCTAACCACCGTAACTCAGAACGTATTTTGGCTTTAGCAGAGGAGGCCGTCATTGTAACGTCACAAATTTATCAACAAAAACAACAAATTCAAAATATTCACTATAACACAAAATCTCCAATATTTGGAGGTTATTACTAACCACAAAATTCCAATATTACAACAACAAAGTATTTATAATGACACAAACTCTTAAATATCTGGAGGTTATCAGAAAACAACAAAACTCACTGACTATTGAAATTCACTCAAAATCACTGACTATTGAAATTCACTTGGATATCAACACAACATACTGTTACACAACAACAAGTTAATTTTAATTATTTCAAAGCACAAGTTTCAATGAGTTTCAATGTGTAAACAATGTCTTAAATCATCTAAGTTTCACTCAGTATTGAGTGCAAACTTATTAGCTAACCTTTTATTAGCTATTATTTTAGCAACAAACTTGTCAATATTCACAACTCAAATTTGCTAACAAAACTGAATAATAATTATTATGAGCAAAGAAAGGCATCTGTTTACATTTTTGGAACTTCAATACATGACAATTAATTACAAGACATGGAACCAATAACAAAGGAATGCCCTTTACTTTTCAAATGCAAGTTAATTACCATTTACAAGTACAAATTAATCTAGTCCGGACCAGACTGGGTCATCAAAGCGGCACTGATTAATACAAAGTTTTGGCGTGGGCCTCTCAGGCCTTCAAGCTACGCTCTTGGCTACCAAGAAATGTTCAGTACACCCCTGCCTATACCGCGGAGTCAGCTAGCGCAGTGGAAGCTGGTATTACTAATATAGACTCCGGACAAAAACTAGGTTTCAGCCGGGATGTAACTGAACAATTGGACTGCGATACACAGCGGATAGAATTTGTGAGGTAAGGTGATTTTACATACGGGTCCGTGTGTCGAATGTCTCCAAGGCAGAAGTGGTGTAAGGGAGCGCGCGCGCCCCTGGGGTCCTTTCTTCGTCTTCTGCAGACCTTACCAACTCGTCACCTTACGCACAACACAAATAACACACAGGGTCCCAAGACACTGGGCAACAATACACCACGACACACGCGGGGGAGCTTTTTTTATTACGATATATTGTCCCGACAACAAGCGCGTGTGGTAGAAAAGGTTATCTTTCAAAGCATCCGCGACCGGCCACTCCAGAGATGGCATCAAAACCTTGGTCGTACAAAACGGGATCACATAGATAATTTAAGATTTTATTCAAACTCGATATGCCAGGCACATTCAACGCGAGCGATTTTTAACAAATTCAGCAAAATTATTCCGACATCTTGTGCAAGAATTTCAATCAAGTGTCACTGTCAACTTCAAGTGACAGCTAATGTCAATTTGACGTGACATTAGAGTTGCGTTCAGAAACGTCGATCTTTTCCGAACAACTATGTCTAGTTTTCTGACCTGCAAGCAACATGTAGTTGACAGCGTGCAGCAGGAGTCCAATGACCGCGCTGCCCAGTATGACCTTCGAGTACCGCGGTGGCTGCCCGTGCGAGGAGTGCACGCCCAACTGCAGCGCGTTGACGACCAGCGCCAGCGCGAAGGAGGCGAACAGAACGTGCACCGACAACCGGCCGACCACTTCTATACGCGCCCATCCAAATGTGTTTCGCAGGCGCCCTTCGCGGCCAGCGCTCTCGTCTGCTCTCTCATACTGTCAAAAGAACATTTTTAACTTGAGTTAGATCGTCTAAAAGTTTAATTAAATTTTTATTCAAGTACAAATTCAAAATACTTACTTAAAACCTACTCAATAAAATTAAACCATATGATAAAATTTCACATGAGTGCGTCTCTCGCACTGACCTCTATTGTGGTCTCTCGTGGCGCAGTGGTTAGCGCGCTCGTTTTGCGATCTTTGACGTTCAGTAATCACGGGATGGGTGACTAAAAAATTTATCATCTCGAGATCCATCGTACTTAAGTAGCACGTTAAGCCGTTGGTCCCGGCTGCGTTTGCAGTCGTTAATATCCACCAATCCGCATTGGGCCTGCGTGGTGGGTCATGGCCCATTTTCCTAATCCATCCATAAGATAGGCCTGTGCCGCAGCGCAGCAGTGGGGACTTAAAATGACTTATGATGATTACACTCGAGTTACTGAATAAATAAATAAATAAATTCCATAAACGATATACTTACCTAAATAGATACGAAACTGAATGTAAACAACTTGTCAGCAACCTTATAGGTACGGTGATAAGGCCGACATGTCTGCAGAGCGAGTGGCACGTGTCGACGAGTATCATTGGCGAGTAGGTGAAGTGCAATGTCAACAGCCACCCGCTGAAGCCACTCTTTCATCGCCACCTACCTTATACGCCAGCACTGGTACTGATGTGGCCGACGAGCATGCAGAGCGAGTGGCACGTGACGAAGAGCTGCGGGACGATTAGGTGAAGTGCGACGCAAACAGAGTGGCTGTTGGCTGTGGCTGAAGCCGGACACTGCAGCCATCCTTCATCGCCACCTACCTTATACGCCAGCACGGTGGTGATGAGGTCTACGAGCCTGCATAGCGAGTGGCACGTGTCGACGAGCAGCGTGGGCGAGTGGGTGAAGTGCGACGCGAACAGCCGCCCGCTGAAGCCGGATACTGCAGCCATCCTTCATCGCCATACCTACCTTATACGCCAGCACGGTGGTGATGAGGCCTACGAGCCTGCATAGCGAGTGGCACGTGACGACGAGCAGCGTGGGCGAGTGGGTGAAGTGCGACGCGAACAGCCGCCCGCTGAAGCCGGACACTGCAGCCATCCTCCATCGCCACCTACCTTATACGCCAGCACGGTGGTGATGAGGCCTACGAGCCTGCATAGCGAGTGGCACGTGTCGACGAGCAGCGTGGGCGAGTGGGTGAAGTGCGACGCGAACAGCCGCCCGCTGAAGCCGGATATTGCAGCCATCCTTCATCGCCACCTACCTTATACGCCAGCACGGTGGTGATGAGGCCTACGAGCCTGCATAGCGAGTGGCGCGTGTCGACGAGCAGCGTGGGCGAGTGGGTGAAGTGCGATGCGAACAGCCGCCCGCTGAAGCCGGATATTGCAGCCACCCTTCATCGCCACCTACCTTATACGCCAGCACGGTGGTGATGAGGCCTACGAGCCTGCATAGCGAGTGGCACGTGTCGACGAGCAGCGTGGGCGAGTGGGTGAAGTGCGACGCGAACAGCCGCCCGCTGAAGCCGGCCACCGCCAGCAGCAGCGCCAGCATCGAGCGCGGCGGCGGGAGCCACTGCAGCCACTCCTTCATCGCCATTTTGGTTAATTAACCTGAAAAGCAAACTAATTAATATACCCATACTAATAAATCTTTTAAAAAAACTTGGATATAAGCCTTTAGGGAAAGGAGACCTATTGCCGCGAATGTAAACCTTGATGTCTATGAAATACAGTATCATAGTTAACATGCCGTACAGTTAATTAAAACTATAGGACGGTTACAGTTGTTACAAATCTGGTAATAAGATATATATTTCTTCATACCTTTATCTAGAATCGTATAGTTTCAAAAACACGATTTTATGATTTTGCTTCGACACTTTTTATTTTCAAAAAGACCTCTAAAAAAGACGAAAATTCAAGATTATTTACACTATTGGAAATTGGTTTAATAAGTGGACACCAATAATATTTAGGATCGTATGTATAGAAGCATTTTTCAAAAATCGGTGTAGTTTTTTTTTGTAGATTTTTGTTAGGTATCACAATTTAATACGAAGTGATTTTGTGCTTTTTTTGCCTAATCTGCAAAATCGGTCTCGCTCCCGCGCGCGTCGTTTTCTCATTGCTATCTCGCTTCAGCATATTTTTTCCGAGTATCGCCTTAATAAATATCTCAGTAGTGACCTACAACTGTGACCGTAATGATGACCCTCGTTCCGCATTTCGATGTCAGTTAATTCTCAATTATATTTCTGAATAGATGATGATTAACACATTTTGGCGAAAGTCAAATCTCATCAAATATGAAGCTCTAGTCTACCATTATATTATACGAAAATGGTGGAAATAGAAAGTTATACCATGCTCATTCTGTCACGCGATGGTTGAAGAAAGTGAAGGTATAATTTTCTTGTTTATGTTTTCAATAAACGTTTATTAATTGAGGATAAATTTATTGACGTAATTAATCAGGATTAGTGCAATTCAATATCAATTAACCATACCTATAACTCATTCAAAACCTTACAATTACGTTAAAAACATCTTACAAGTTTCTTAAACATCTTACATCTTAAGAAAATCTTATGAAAATTAGACAGTGTTGACTTTATGGTGAATATGGTTTTATTGAGAAACAGTAATGATCATTGCTTCACACATCACACATGGCACATATGAGGAAGATGGCACTCAGTCCAGTAATTGGCTGTCTCCGGCAATTTGACCAAGTCGCCTTCAGCGCGGACTGTGCCGACAAGACACCTGGCAACTGTAGCAAATGACACAAATAAAATAGTAGTTAAGTAGGTACTAAATTTAATTTGGAAATCTAAGTTTGAAAATTTTCCACATCCATAAAGAAAGTAGTTTATTCATGTGTCCTTCTACTAAGTAAGTCTCTAATTTTGTTTGAACCAAATAAGATGTTGAATAGGACATCAATTTGTATAGGTATCTGTATTATAAGACATATAGGGATAATGAATCTTTGTAAACAAAAAATAGTTATCGTAAATGGCAAAACGTAAATTGACAATTTTTTTATTCGTCGTTGAGGTAATCTCAAAATAACAGTTGAACTTGATTTGACAAGGGATTTTTTACTAACTTGACGGAGGTCTAAATTAATTTCGTGCCTTACATCACGATCTCGAAGACATTTCACGGGTGTTATTGGCAACTCGCACATCTTGGCGTGATTTTGAACACTTCGCAATTCCACGATTACTTATACTTTTGACTAAGCTGTACAGGTGATTTTCTTTTGTGGGGTAAAAGAAACTTCTCGCTCCATTTACGTCGTGATCAAGTTTTTTTGTAGCGACGACGAAAGTTACGGAGCATGGTCGTTATTATCATAAACAGAAGGTTCTACGCTTATCTGGTCCAACTACTTTGTAATGTTTGACCAAGAAAATGGAATATGTACCTACAGATTTCTATATTTTATTAGGTAGGTACGTGCCTACAGTTGAACTTTTATTTGATTATTAGATTGCTATTATCTTAAACGTTGAACTTTCAGTTTTCCATACGAATTATTCCATGATCATCTGATAAAACATTAGGTAGCATTAAGTAGGTTGTGTAGGTCTCACGAAAGCCTAGCTAATGCTGCTAGGTCATTTCCTCAACTTTAATTTTAGAAGCGATGATGAATAGATAAAGGTTAAAATGTCTAATGCGACCTGATAGCAGTATCATCCTTTTGTTTGAGAGCGATCGCTGAGCGCGTCCACGGCAGATGGCTAAAGTCTGGCGTACCCACACGGGTAGAATAAATTATAGTAGCAGGGTAGTAGCGTGCTACAAACTTTTCAGACTTGTAGGTCATTCTCGGACCTGAAAATGATTCATACTGCTGACAGCCAACAGACATTGAAACCTGCATTTTGTGACAGTTAATTTTGTATTGCAAATGGCTCCTCCACCACCGCTGAAAATAAACTATACGATTAACATCCCTGACTTTCTGATCTAGTAATGGTGTGGTAATGGTTAAAGTTTGTTTGACGTTTGAACTTAAGGGTAATACGGATTTCGTTTCAGCTGAACCATATTGGGTCATTATCAGAACATCGAAACTAAACCAAACTTTTATCTTTTGACTTAATACGATCGTCCCCAAGGTCAGAAAAATTTCTTACCTACACCACAAAATAAAGAGTTTACAGAAGGACCGCTCCCACCATTTTTGAAAATCTATACCTATCCTTGTCTGACTCACTAGGGTTGCTTCTGTATTGATTCTGAATTTAAAAAGGAGTAAGTAGTAAAAGTTAACAATCATACATAAATAAATTCGTTTATACATACATCGTAACAAGTTTACATGCCTTAGATGCTGCTTAGATGGTAAACAGAGCATCTAATATCCATTTAAAGTCCCGACGCCACACACGACGAAGACAAGATCCTATTGTACCTATACCGTACCTATTATGTTGTAATGTATTCCATTCCTATATGTTATAATGTACTCTATGAACAAGATATAAATATGGTGTGATAGTTATCCCACTAAAAACATAAACGTGAAAAAGGCACTAAGTAAGTACGACGAAAACATAAAGGTAAAAAAGGTGCCAAGTTCAGCGAAAAATAGTTGAAATCTAAATGGGTTACAAGTTCCATAAATTTTTTCGTTCAAGCTCTTCAAATAATTAATATTTTCTTAAATGTTGAATTTATAACTTGTCATCTTCAAAAATTGAAAAACCTTTATAACGCAAGAACTGTATCAAGCAATAGTGGTAACTATTTTGAAAACAAGAAAGTGTATTTAAATACCTATGTTGTGTATTTATCGTATATAGGTAAATAAAAAAATATAAGTAGTTTAATAGTCAAAGTCAAATTTGTTTATTCAATTTAGATTGGTTTTTACAATACTTGTGAACGTCATAGAAGCTACGCTATCGAGATGTAAACGGGTTCATATTTGTTTCTGGCGCAGCTGTTCTTCATAGTCTTTTCTTGCACTCAAGAATATAGTTTTTCAGCTTTCTTTTTCTGGGAGAATTTGCAGAAACGTGAGTTGCTATTTGTGAATTTGAGTCACATTTAACTTTTTCATATTGTGTACAAGATTCATTAGTCTCCACAGTTGCTTGCGATTTTTCATTTAATTTTTTTTTGACCGGTAGCAAAAGTTTGGGAACCGAACTGTCCTGAAAAAGGCACTAATGCCTTTTTCAGGACAGTTCGGTTCGATGTCTTGATTATAGAATTGGTTTCGAAATGGGCCTCACAAACTCGAAGATATGTTGACCATTTGTTGCGTACATCTTCTCGATCAATTAAACTTATCCATAAGGTTCGTCTGAAAAAAAAAATCATTCGTTTTTAAAATGAACTAGTTAGTTTTGCAACGAAAATAGCCTATGGCACTCCTACGATTAAGACGTTAAAATAAATAGGTATACGCATAAACGTGCGTGGTTCGTTTTCTCCTGAACTTGGCTGGCACACTGCCGTGCGTCAAAAAAAAACTTTACTGCAAGTAAAATGTTATTTGGCGTAAGTATAATGACTGGCGTTCTCTCCCAAACTTGGCAGGCACACTGCCGTGCGCCTAGATAAAGAAAACTTTACTGCAAGTGAAATGTTATTTGGGATTTATTGATTGGCGTCCTTTCCTGAACTTGGCTGGCACACTGCCGTGCGCTTAGATGAAAAAAAATACTGCAAGTAAAATGTTAATTGGGGTTTAATAACTGAAGTCTCTAAAATGTAAGTAGGATTTCATAACACTGCTAAAATAAAAGAAAATGCAACGACAACTTTTACTTGAAAATTCGTCAACATGACTTGTGGCTGTGTTCGCTGAACCGCCAAGAAGTTTTGAGAATACTATAACATCTAAATAAGGACAATAGAACCCAATTACTGGCGTTTTACCACAACCAGCTAACTATAAGATGAATGTGTATGGTTCATAGTCGTTATCAAAGCGGCTAGTCCCAAAAGTACCTAGGTATACTCACCTACCAACAAGAGAAAACAGTTTGACATAACTTACCTTTCAATATCGTTTGGAAATTTAAAGAATGTGTATGCACAGTTTTTAGTCGTATTTAGACAACCAAATACACTGCAACTGTAATAATATTGGTTATTAATTTTTGTTAATTAATGGTAAAATAGGTATATAAGTGTCACAGTGACACGTAGCGGCGCGGACGTGAAGTGATCAATTAAATGCTCTTTGGAACTTGCGATCACTGACCTCTTTGCGATACTCGCGACTGAGTACTGTCCCAAACTGTCCCATTTTGCCTGTATATGTGACGTCTATGTGTGCGTGACGAAAATGGCACTTTGTTCTAAGCGGACTCTCTGCTAGGGCGACCGCCCGCCCGCGTAGTTACTTTGTGCCTACACTCTACTCAACAGTGCTACTTGTCCCTTTACTCTACCCGTGTACCCGGGAACCCGGGAGCAGCTCTATATTGTAAACTAGCGGCCGCCCGCGGTTTCACCCGCGTGGTTCTCGTTTCCGTAGGATAGGAATATCGGGATAAAAGTAGCCTAAGTTACTCCTTAATACATCAGCTACCTGCCAGTGAAAGTCCCGTCAAAATCGGTTCAGCCGTTTCAGAGATTAGCCGGATCAAACAGACAGATAGACAAAAATTCTAAAAAGTGATATTTTGGTATATGCATGTAGTAAAAAGCGGTTATTTTAATATTACAAACAGACACTTTAATTTTATTTAAGTATTTGTATGTATAGATTATGGGAGCCCACGCATTTAACTACCTTGTTTTTGGGTCATCTAGTACTTCATCATAGTTTATCGTAAGTAACTTTGATATATTTCATTATGATATTTTCAAGTTTTTGTACTGTTGGTCAATTAAGCGTGCAGTTAACGTTGCTAATCCATTACACGGTTATATTCCGGCCATTGGTTAGAGTAAATATAGGGTAAAACCACCTTGTATCGGCCACGTCAACAACATTTCACATTGATTTGCTTCCTATTCTCACATTTATTAGCCTAGCTTTCTAGGAGGTATTTTTTAATAAACTGTTATTATTTGACTTTCCTATGAACTAATAAAATATTTGAAATTTGGATAACATTTTTTTATATTAATGTTTTTCTTTGTACACACCCAATTTCCCTAATATCGGCCACTTGCGCCCAAAAATCGCCCACCTGTTTGCCTTGTATCGGCCTAGGCTTACATTATGAGCAATACAAATATACTTCGAATTAATAAAGAAAGATAAAGATATACAAAGATATACATAGAGATATATAAAAAACATACAATACCGTGTTTTTTTTTTAACAACCCAAACTTAATTTAACGTGTTTAGAATAAATAAAAAAAAAAATATGTTTTTGTTTTTTTCTTGCATAAAGATATTCTTACCTAATAGTTACAAATAAATTTTGAAGCCGGTTTTTTTTTTGAGATTTTAGATTATTTTACAAACTTTAATTTAATATTTCTTAAAGGAAAGTCTATAAATCAAATACTTACTATTACTTAATCATTTATTTTAAATTGAATATCACAGTTTGCACATTAACAATGACACTTCCATATAAAAGTAACTAAACAAAAAATCGAGATTTTTTAAATATTTTTTTATTATAATTACCTAAATTAAGTACTTATCTAATCTAGTGTACCTAGATTTGTATGAAGTAACATTTGTATCGTCCATGGCTTAATGTTTAGTGGCCGATATCAGGATTTTGACTAGCCTTAAATCGGCCATCACCATTTTTAACGGCCGATATCAGGCTTTTTTATGAAATAATCAACCCTAAATCCGGCCATTCGATTTTTTATTAAAATTCTAAAAAAAACATAAAAATATTAATCAATAATGTTGCATTGTAATCTCTTTAACCTTCACAAGCAAAAATCAACGATTTAAACCTCCTAGATAAGTTGCAAACCCTTTCCCCCGTAACCTCGAACTCGTCAATTTTGACTAGAAAATGGCGTGAATTTCGACAAGACTGCGCAGGTTACAACATCCAATGCTACTGAATTGTCAAATGAACTTTGATCGCCACCTCATTTAATTCATTTAAAGACAACAATATAATGTTCATTATAGAGCAGAATTTGTGCAAGTGGATCAAATATTTAATAGTTTTTGATCAAATTCGTAGGAAGTGGCCGGTACCAGGACGTGGCCGATACAAGGCGGTTTTACCCTACCTACACTCAAAGTTTTATCAGTTTTAGGTAAAATTTAAACAATTATAAATCTTTAAGAAAGTTTTGACAAATTAAAGCAGATAGGTACGCTAGGTAATAGGTACCTATTAGGTATTTAACATTTTTATGAACAAAGAAATGTGTTTTTTATTTTTAATATCATTATGTAGGTATACTTAGAACATATTACAACCTATACTAAGGCACGATTACTTTAAAATAGTACTTTTACAATATATTTTAGGCATTTCTAATCACTTTATTCGATTACAAAGTTTGAATCATTTTTACTTAAAACAAAAAAATATTTTTATAAAAAATAAAACCGCCTTCAAAAAAACCACATCAAAAAAGTAAGAAATAATTCCTCACCAAATAAATAACGTAAGTAAGTACTTTGAAGTCGGGCGTGAAACATGTACAATTTTTTGTTGTTTTTGTTAAAACCCGCCCGACTTCAAAGTTCTTACGTTATTTATTTGGTGAGGAATTATTTCTTTTGATGTGGTTTTTTTGAAGGCGGTTTTATTTTTTTATAAAAATAATTTTTATTTCACTCTTTTTAGTGCATCGTGCAGGCAATTTACGTGTTTTCTGGTAAATAGGTATGTGATCAAACTGAAAACCTCCTTTTTCGAAGTCGGTTAAAATACCTTGAGGTATCCCCTTTTTAACAAAACAAGAATCATCTAAATCGGTTTATAAACAAAGGAGTTATGCCTAAAGATAAGTATTGAATTCATATAAAGTGTAACGAAAACGACAGTATTTTCAAGATTTCCTGAAAACTACTGAACCGATTTCAAAATTTCAAAAAATGGGACCAACTTGGAAACTAACCTGCTATGGAATTGCGTAAAGTCAATCGTATTCATTTGACAGTTCATATCGTATCATAATAAATGTCATTCCATACAAATTGCAGCCGATTGAATACAATATGAACTGTCAAATTAATACGATTACCTTACGCAATTGCACCCATGATGTAATAACGTTTGAACCATTTCAATCGGTTCAGCCGTCTTCGAGTAATCGGTGGACATACACAAAAAAAAAAGAAAAAAAAAAGAAAAACATATATACAGACGAATAGAGAACCTGCTCCTTTTTGATTTAGAAGTCGGTTAAAAACTTTTCAACACACTTGCTCATAAAGTGAGCCTTATAACATCGATCTTAGGACCATAAACCGAACTATAACACACGCGTGCATAATAATATTACAGTACTAGTTGCGTAATAGAATTATCCCTTCAAAGTTAAGTAAGTACCTAACTGCAAATTATATGCGAGTAAACAGAGACTTTTCAATTTAACCGGGTAATACAGTATCCCTACAAAGTTAAGTTAGTACCTAACTGCAAGTTATATGCGAGTCAACAGAGCATTTTCGATTTCACCGGGTAATAGATACATTTCTTTTTTTGTAACAACAAAGAGGTTTTATACAGCTGAAAATCCATTTACGTTTTTAGAATAAATAAATGTGTCCCTAATTAAGGCAAAAAACATAACTAAGTATATTATTATCAAATTATATTTTATAATTCAAAATATTTTTTTATAAAACATTTGCCTTTTTATCACTATTATTATAATTATTTTGAAGTAGGCTGTATGGCTGTATGTACCTAATCAATCACCTTACATTTGGCGCGTTCAAAAAAAAACTTGCGCGCTTTTTCCCTTAGCTAATATTAAGTTATAATTATGTTATGTATTCAATAAATGTTTGTTTTTCCTCGCAAGTGTGTTGAAAAAGTGCGTATGAAACTCGTGAGCAACTTACTCATTAGACACTCGGCTGATTTACGCCCTCAGCCTCGTGTATAATGAGCAACCTAAGCACACTTGTATCATAATATACTATTAATTAATACTGCATTTCAATTCATAAGGTTCGATTTTATATACCTACCATCTCACAATGTTGAACTAACTACTTATTTCTATTCGGACTATTCTTCTTCTAGCTACTTCTCTTCTAAGAAGACGGAGACCGTCCTTACAGAAAAAACAGATTGCAATGTCGAAATTACATAAAAAAGAAAATAATAGCTATAATAAACAGCTCCTATTTACTTAGGTATCATTAAGGCCACAAAGGAGAAGCTACAAAGTATTTTTTTTTATTTATTTAGATAACCAACAGCGTAATTGTTATAAATATGCAGCTTAAATATTAACATAATATGGTAAGGCTAATTACAGGCTTCCCTTAAAATAACCAATAGTATTGGACGTATAATGAGGGCGTTTAGAAAAAATACTTAGAAGTACCTACATTTAAGTACTACAACTACAATATTAATAATACAGAATAATTTATAATATATTATATCAAATATATAAGTGTAAGTACTTAGCTAGCTCATAAGTAAGTAGTTGTCAAATCGATAGGTAATTAACGGTAGCAGAGTCAAAGAATATATACACTGAGTGGTGATAAGGAGTGTTATCAGTGATGTCATTAGGAACAATAACGTTACTAATCCCCTATCCTATCGGCGACACGTTTGTGATGAAGGCTCATTACTTATCACAATGTGTTTCAATGTTCTGTCTTACAAAAGAACAATTGTATGGTAAGTGAGGGAAATTTTTTTAAAAGATCAATACACGCGCTACCTATCTCTACATTGAAAACTATTGAATTGAACTTTGTGTTTTTTTTGTTTTTAATTGAAACAAACAAAAACATTGGAACCATTGGAAGGCTTCATCAAATATTGTTTTTGCAAACTTAGTTAGTTCCACTTTAAGGTACGGGGGGCATTTAAGGCCCACTTTATTGAAAATTAAATATTACATTTTTAAACATAATAAAGTTAAGAAGAAAACATATCTCAATATTGATTCAATAATAATTCAATATATAAAATAATCAATATAACATAATCTTTTAGTAACAAAATTCTCTAACATGTTGTAGCAAAATGTTATCGTGTTAGCCTATGTTCCTCTCGAGGCTACAAAGTATCAGTGTCCCAAATTTCAGCCAAATCCGTTCAGCCGTTTTGGCGTGATTGAGTAACAAACATACAAAGATCCAAACATCTAAACATCCAAACATCCAAACATCTAAACTTTCACATTTATAATAGGTATTAAAGTAGGATAGTAGGATTTATAATATTAGTGGGAAGTAGGATACAGATCGCGCGGCGAGAGTTTGGCTTTGACCTTCGGGTGGAGGGGATTACTGCGCATGCATTTACCCCGCTAATTGCCCGTTGATACCCAATTTCTGATTTCTGCGCAATAACGGTCAAAGCCAAACTCTCGCCGCGCGATCGGTACTAGGATTGGTATAACTGCTAAGTGGCAGCACTTCATGAAACAACGACTTTACCTAATTTCAGCTTTAGCAGATTTTGTGGAACACTAACGTTCCGAAGGTCATTTCGCACATAGCCAGTTATTTTTACCCGTCTGCGGCGAAGCCAAAAAAGGGTTATGTATTTGACCTGTATGTATGTGTGTCCGTTTGTATGTTCCCTCGTAACTTCTAAACGGATGAACCGATTTTAATTAATGATACGTCGTCAGATTCGTCTTAACGGGCCGAGTGACAATGGGACATCAAAATTAACAAAAAAACAAAATGGCGGCTTTTAGGCGATATATTCTGTGCATTGTAAAAAAAAATATTTTTTAATCCCATCGAGTGGGGTATCAAAATGAGGAGGTTACAAAGACGATGACGAAAATATAAATAAGTGATATGTTTTGAACTAATTTCGACTAATAAGTGCTAATTTTGTTTTTATGGGAAAAATAAAAAGTGTTGTTTTACTATATTTCACGCAGTTTCTTCATAAAAAACCTTCCCGCGTGCTTTATAGAACATATGAAAAAAAAATTAGCAGAATTGGCCTAACCGTTCTCGAGTTTTGCGCTTATCAACATTCATTTTTGAATTTTATATAGATATTGTTTTCTTTAGTCACAGCTAGATGGCGCTGATAGTCGATTAAAACGCGCTAACGTTTGGCAAAAATAAAATACTGAAAGTTAGATACATTTCCCATTGTCTAACAGATTTATTACCCGTCGATTGACCTCTGGGTACTACAGTACCCAAAAAAAGTTGGTTTCAAAGTGATCCTTTAGGGGTGGGTTGGAACAGGTAAATTGCCGAACCTGTTCCACCTGTTCCTGTTCCAGCCAGACAACAGTTCTAGAAACCTGTTTCAAAATAACAGCCTGTTATATTACAACAATCAAGGTAGAGAACAGTAACTATCATGATTCAAAAGCAACAACCTCGTAAAATGGCTTCAGATACAAGTTCCTGAAGTGAAAACCATCCTTCCTTCATACTTGCAGGCTTAGGACTGACAGCTCGATTGTACACTTTAATGTGACTTTTATACTAAATAAAACATAACTTTAGTAATCAAACAAAATACATTAAGTACATTAAATGTGATAAGAACTAATGTAGCGGATAAAAGAACTAATTTACTATCTACTAATTTAACTAACAAATATTTTGTAACTTATTACTATTCTACAGTTTCATTATATGCTACCTACAATGACCTACATAGTATAAGTTTTTCGTAAAAACTTTGTCTTTATGACAAGATTTTTGTGTTGACTGTACTTTAATATTGTATTGTCATCCAAACCACACCTGTATGCAAAGTTTCAGTTCAATCAGACACTGGGAAGTGGTACAAATAAAACTTGCAAGATTTGTCCCCCACTAACTACCAAACTAACTTATTCCCGAAGGTTTATACATACAAATTTTTAGTAAAAATTTTCTTTTTTATGAGAGCCTTTTTTGCTGACTGTACTTTAATATTGTATTGTCATCTAAACCAAAACTGTATACAAAATGTCAGCTCAGTCGGACACTGGGAAGTAGGTCAAATTAAGCTTGCAAGATTTGTCCCCCACTATAGTATATTATGATACAAGTGAGCTTAGGTTGCTCATTATACACGAGGCTGTGGGTTGCAGCCCGAGCCGCAGGCGAGGGCGTAAATCAGCCGAGTGTCTAGTGAGTAAGTTGCTCACGAGTTTCATACGCACTTTTTCAACACACTTGCGAGGAAAAACAAACATTTATTGCATACATAATGTATTAACCTAATATTAACTAAGGGAAAAAGCGCGCAAGTTTTTTTTTTGCACGCGCCAAATGTGAGGTGATTGATTACATACAGCCATACAGCCTACTTCAAAATAATTAAGTATAATAATAGTGATAAAATGCAAATGTTTTATAACAATATATTGTGAATTATAAATAATTTGATAATAATATACTTAATTATGTTTTTTGTCTTAATTAGGGACACATTTATTTCTTCTAAAAACGTAAATGGATTTTCAGCCGTATAAAACCTCTTTGTTGTTACAAAAAAAGAACTGTATCTATTACCCGCTGAAATTGAAAATGCTCTGTTGACTCGCATATAACTTGAAGTTAGGTACTAACTTAACTTTGTAGGGATACTGTTTTACCCGGTTAAATTGAAAAGTCTCTGTTTACTCGCATATAATTTGCAGTTAGGTACTTACTTAACTTTGTAGGGATAATTCTATTACGCAACTAGTACTGTAATATTATTATGCACGCGTGGGTTATAGTTCGGTTTATGGCCCTAAGATCGATGTAATAAGGCTCACTTTATGAGCAAGTGTGTTGAAAACTAACTAACCTAACATGGCAAGTTAATAAAAAGGCTGTAAAAACATTTTAATTAAGTATTTGCAACTGTATTAGAGAAAATTCCATGTTTTGTGATGAAGCCGTCAAAAAAACGATTTTTCGAGCGCCTTCATTGCGAACGCTGGCTAAACAGTATGAGATAGGTACATCAAAATAATGTACTATGGAATGGAATTGTATAGGTACCATTGTAAGGTCTCCAAAAAAGTCCGCAATAGCATATATCTATCTCCTATTGTCGATTGACAGTAACCATTTTTTACTTTTTATAAATATACTTAACTTTATTTGTAAAGTTAATTTACCTTAATCAGTATTAATCCTTATCCAAATAAATATATTAGTTACCTTGGCCATTTGGTGTAGATAAAAATTGTCCCGTACCTTATTTCATTTAAATAAATACTTTAAAAGTAATCGCAGATTTAAAAGTGCTATCACTGTCAAAGCACCAAAAACTGTTTAAAGGACCCCGTGCAAAGCCGGGCCGGGTCGCTAGTGTATATTATAATTGCAACATCTTTTTTTTGTTGTATTGTCATTTTCGGTTCATAGTTCAACATAATAATATGTGGATGTGTATCCGAATGCCAATTAGAGAACAGGTAGAGAACAGGAACTCGCACTATCTCTTTTTAACAACTGTAACCATCATAGGTCAGAATAGGAAAGAGCATGTTCCAATCCACCAGCCTGTTGTGCGAAACAGTTGCACTGTCACAACAGTCAACCTGTTACGAGTGCTATCTGTTCTCGGTCTGTTTCTGTTGTGGGTGGAACTGGAACTGTTACTAGTGCTAGCTGTTATCGGTCTGTTGTGGAACATGTGGAACAGGAGGAACAGTTTTTTGACTTTATAGAGAACAGTTCCAAGCTGTTTTTATATGAAACCTGTTTTATTTTCCTGTTCCGATATATACGCCTCACTCCTAGTCCTTGGGACTGTAGTACCATTTTTTAAAATAAGTGTATTTAAAAATTGAAATAACTTGAATTGTTGAGATACAATACAATAATGATAGCGAATTGCGATGTTAAAATAAAATATCTGTATTATTTAGGTAGAATAATATGACGTGATTTTTAATTAATTTAAAAAAAATTGTTCGTCGAATTTTAACGAAATCGTTTTCTTTCATTGATTTGATAGTTAAGTTAGTCAAGAAGTTTTATTTTCATCCCATCTATTCGAAAAGCGATGATTGTTTATCTAATAACAGGGTCCAAAACGATTCATTTTTTACCTGTTATGACAAGAGGGTATAAATGAGATTTGAATTTAGAACATAATTAAAGAAGCATTGGTTGGAGTGCAGCAAAGGGTGTGCAGTGCTTAAAAAAAAATTCTACTGATTTTGTATGGGGCCGGGGCTTTTTTCGGGACCGAGAAATTTTCAAAAACAGAATTTTATAAAATTGAGAATATCTTGTAAACGGTGAGTCGTAGCTAAAATCTAACAAACCCCCCTACGGCATCCCCGGAGATACTTATAAGAAATCTGATGGACATATATTTTTTTATTTAATTTTTTTTTATTTCAAAACTCAATTTTTTTTCTTGCCCGACTAGCGCTGAAGCGGGATGAAAAGCAGAGTGTATTACTCGGCCGCAAAATTATTTTCACCTCGGGTGGCGTATATTGAATCCCTCGCTGCGTTCAGGATTCTACTTTAGAATCCCTCGCTGCGCTCGAGATTCTACTCTAGAATCCTTCACTGCGCTCTGGATTCAAAATAGCGCCCTCGCCGTAAATATATTATTTTGCTCCCTTGTAATACAATCTACTATTTCTTTCTTTGGTTTATTATAATATAATAGTAATAGTAATATTATTATAATAGGATAGGAGTTGTTTAGTTAGATTTTTGGTTTAGAAGTTTTATTTTCTTTGGTTTATTTGTTAGGAGGCGATAATATAAAAAAACTAATTTAAAAAACTAAAAAAACCCGTCTGCGGTGCAATAAACTAAAAAGAAAAAAACAAGCAAAAAAAGATCGATTGTGGATTGAATATGTTCTTAGTTCAATATATTCAATCCACAATCGATCTTTTTTTGCTTGTTTTTTTTCTTTTTAGTTTATTGCACCGCAGACGGGTTTTTTTAGTTTTTTTTGCTTGAACTAATTTACTATTCTTTATATAGGTATAGTGTGAGAGATCAAACATTCGTCTTCAGTGAAATTATGCATCGTAAATCAACTACTTATGATTTGTACTAGATAGTACTGTACAATAAATTTGTGAAGAAAAAATAATCTAGAAATTTTTTATAACTTGTAAATTTCTGAGTTTTCTTATGAGTAATAGATGATCAGCGTGTAATTACTTATGTGACTAATATTTGGATAATGTTGCAAAAAAGATCTATAAATATTTTGTCAGCGCTAGCGCAGAATAAATTAGGTACCTTTGTTATTTTTTTTAGTAATATTAATCTCCCTTATCGAAATATTATTTATTCTTCGGTATTACTTTAATTAAAGAAATATAAGTTTAGTTTTATTGAAACTGTTTGTTTGTTTGATATCGTCAACTTTAATGTATTACTATTACTGACTGTATTATTTAATAATTACAATACAATATACCGAGCTAATTTAAAGTTAGGAAAACATATTTCTGAATGTTTTCAATCATTTCGATTAAATTCATATAGGGCAGGCGTACCGGTTTTGGCCACTGTACCGGTTTTGGCCACTTTTGGCTCTAAAAGTTTTCTTAACAACTTTAAGCCATTTTTGATAGAGGCAATTAAAATAAGGTGTTTAACCGCCTCTGTGGTCTAGTGGTTCATACCACGGATTTCAGACCCAGAGGACCCGGGTTCGATTCCCAGTGGGGGTACATATTGTATTCGGTTTGGTTGGTGGTAGGACTTGTTCTTAGTCCGCCTGGCTAGCTACCACCATCTTATCTAAGTCTGACGCCACAACAATGATGTTTTCAGCATTATTGTGTTCCGGCAGTTAAAGATAAGATAGCCAGTTCCTCAGTGAATGAGGATTCCGGGAGTAGTGCGCTTCCACCTTCAGCCTTATCACCACTTATCATCAGGTGTGATGAAGGCTAAGTGCTACGCCGTTGTGGATAAAAAAAAAATTATAATAATAATAACAACCGTTAGAATTCCTTATGTCATACGATTTTTTTTCAATAAATTTCATTTTCTGTTTGAAAAAATGTTTTGTATGAAAATATTAATAAATTTGTTTTGGATGAAATACTTTATAGACCTTTATTCTTTACAATTAAATTGTTGTTTACAATTAAACTGGTTTCTAGCGCATTACAATATATTGATTTTACCTGGGTTTGGTTTTGATTTTTCGCAATACTTACAAAAGTTTAACTATCAGTAAGTGGCCAAAACCGGTACATTTGGCACCTCACACACATTGTGTGTAATATAAGAAAAGCTATTTTACTTTTATGAATTTGAAAATGTACCTTTAAAGGTAGATAAATTATCTATAATTTAAGATATAATTTGTGTCTTACATACCTAAGACCATATAAACTGTATTGATATCAATTCAACCGCTGAAAATCATTCCCGCCGTTTTTCTTTAATATTGGCTTGTGAGGCCTTGTGGAACGGTCATACAGCCTATTGATACTTACTACTTGCTACTAAAATGCGCAACTTCAGTACCCGCTTCTGGGTAGATGGTAGATGGCGCTGTACATATTTCCCATACAAAATGACTCCTAGAGGATATTTGGTCTATGATAAATCTCATTTTGTTTTTTCGATAGATGTTCGTACTAAAGGTACATAGCGCTTGTGGTACAATGCGATGTAATATACTCTGTGCGCACCGTTTTTAAAAAAAAACCTAATTATGATATATAATTTACCTATATAATAATAATAATAATTTGGCTGTATGGTGCAAATGTCCCTTTGCTTTTTCTGTTTTTATACACAGGAATAACCTGAGGGAATAACGAAAGAAAAAATAAAGAAAAAAGTTGGTAATGAATTTTAGTACTTACTTACTACACTGATTTTAGTGCAGTAAGTACTTAAGTACTGAAATTCATTACTGCAGTGATTTTCAAATTTAGAATGTTTACCTCGGAAAAGTGCCACGTACTGCATTCTTTTCTCAAATATAATATTAACATTTCAGAGCATAAGTGTGAAATAGTACATTACAGCCGAGGACAGGTAAGTAAGAAATTACATTGTCGAGGATGGTTTGAAGCACGAGCCGCAGGCGAGGGCTTTAATCATTCGAGGCAAGGTAATTTGCTTACCGTACAAGGCTTGTATAGTGCTTTTCTCAAGAAATGCGAGGAAATAAAAAAAACTGTTTAACTAAATAATATTTATTAAAATTTATATCACACATGTTCGGGCAATTATTAAATGTAAATGTTATGGTTTTCCCGGGCACACTTATGTATAAATCGCCCATAATAATATTATTTTAATGATGTATCATTAAAATACGCCAACAACACAGATTCCGAAAACGTATGCGCCTTTTTTTCACTTTTCCAAATCAGATCGTAGGTTTTCATATATCTTTCTTTTGATTTTGCTGGCAGTACCTAAGTTTTCTGTAATTAATTTTGCTTCTGCTCTCATATTTGGTGGAGTAGGTACATACGATGTCTGTATATGTTTCATTGGCAGAACTCATTTTGATAATTTATTATACAATATATACTGTATTGATATAAAATCAACCGCTGAAAATCATTCCCGCCGTTTTTTTTTTATATTGGCTTGTGAGACTATGTGGAACGGTCATACAGCCTATTGATACTTACTACTTGCTACTAAAATGCGCAACTTCAATACCCGCTTCTGGGCGGTAGATGGCGCTGTACATATTTCCCATACAAAATTACTCGTAAACATGGAAGTATTATTTAGGTAATACTTCCATGCTTGTAAAGGATATTTTATCTATGATAAATCTCATTTTGTTTTTTCGATTGATGTTCGTGCTAAGGGTACATAGCGCTTGTGGTACAATACGAAGTAATATACTCTGTGCGCACCGTATTTAAAAAAAAGTTAACCTAATTATGATATAATAATTACCTATATAATAATAATAATAATGTGGCTGTATGGTGCAAATGTCCCTTTGCTTTTTCTGTTTTTATACACAGGAATAACGAAAGAAAAAATAAAGAAAAAAAGTTGGTAATAATATCTTTGGGTAGTACCATGAAGTTTGACTTAATACTCTGAGGTAACTGGAGCTCTCACCCTGAATAAAAAAGTGTCGCCAGCAAATTTGACATTTATGTATGTAGTGGCTGTCCGCTGTCTCATATGACCATACGTATTTTTTTAAAGTGTAGGTGAGACGGAAGACAGCCACTGTGTTATTTGTGGTATTCAAAAAATTGTTCGTACTGCACTCTCCAGTTACCTCAGTATTAAGTCGAGCTTCATGGGTAGTACCTACCTTTTCCGAGGTAAACATTCTAAATTTGAAAATCACTGCAGTAATGAATTTCAGTACTTACTTACTGCACTAAAATCGGTGCAGTAAGTAAGTACTGAAATTCATTACTGCAGTGATTTTCAAATTTAGAATGTTTACCTCGGAAAAGTGCCACGTACTGCATTCTTTTCTCAAATATAATATTAACATTTCAGAGCATAAGTGTGAAAATACAATTTTTAATAAATAGAACCTTACCTAGACCTTGTACGGGTACGGACAAATAATTTTATATCTTTTTATACTTACTTAAATAATTATTACCTTCTCATATCGGTTGATGTACGTGCGATAATAATTTATGTATGTAAACAAACTTCGACATAAACAAAGTAACAGTACATTCCCCATTGTCTCCAACATGAATAAAGAGATGACATTGGGTAAGTATAAATATAATATTATACGTTTCGTGCCATACAATTATTATAAATATTGAAATAAGTTTCATACACTCACACTCGTCGCTCGTCAGTTCATCATACATACTTATAGGTACTCGATTGATTTCGGAAACGCTCTACATTAATTTTTACTGCGGCTTAGTGAGATCTGAAACATAAAACTAGGTAGTTCTATCGTTTTACATTGTAATCGAGAAGAGAGAAATTAGAAAGGTCAGAGAAAATTGCGCTAAGGCGCTACCTGATGGAATACGCGCAGCATGCGCCGGCGCCGATACACCAGTGTCACTCGACGACACAACAAACAATAATAAATAGCACGCGCGAACTTCGCTGTCGTGGTCGCTATGATATTTTTACTTTTTCGTTGCCTCATTACGGCGTATAACGGTGACCGTCGCTATTTTTACGACAAACGGCGTTGGTAATGACGACAACAACGCGACCGAATTCTCAAAACATAAATGGTAAAAGTTGAAAAACTTACACTAAATGTGACGTTCCCTTTAGGTTTGCACAAGTTATTGTAAAAGCAATCTTAGTCACAACACCGAAGTTTATTAAACACTCGCCGGCAACAGTTCAGGCACATATCAGTCGTATAATATTGTTGTTTGAGGTCGGTGCGGATGTGTTTGCGCGCGCATGCGGGTGCGGGCTGGTGAGGTGTCGGCGACGACGGAGACGGCACTGAGGCGGCGCGCGCGCGCTGCTCGTCTTATCGCGTACCCTCTCACACCGATAAGCGAACTGTCCAACTGTTAAGCACCCGTTTAGAACTGGACCACGAGCCTGCAAGCCTGGCCTGGCCGGCCACTGGCCGGCGGCTTAGAATATAAACTTTTTTAGAGCGTCCGCTCTAAAAAGTTTGGTGTGATTAATTGATTTGTGTATTTATTCGCTTATTTACTACTGTAAACCCGAAATAAATTACCTACTCTTTTTTGGATGATTTAAGCATTGGTAAAATGAAAATCTAAAAATATTACTTATAAACTGTTTAAGTACCTACCTACTATTTTCTAAAAAAGGAACTCCTGATTGTAATAATTAATTTAATTTCACGCTGTCCACCATTATTTTCCACAATATTTACTCGGTACTAGTAGTCAAAAATTGTCTACATTATGTTATGATAGAGAAAGTCTGAAAAAAAATTACCAGCGAAATTGCATTCCGTACCGTGGTGGGTGTGCTATATTGCGTTAAGGGGTCACGGTCGGCCGTCGATATTTCCGCACCGAGCGTAGCTAGAAATATACTTTTCTAGTTTTCTCACGCGAAAACAAGAGATTGAGAGCAGTCGATCGGGGCAAAACACTCTTACTCGAGTCTGCTCAGGCTGGTCAGTGGTCAAAAACTCTAAGCAAAAGATATAATACTACGATAACTTGAGGTTTTAGGTCATCATTAGCAATAAGTATAATGAAGGCCATAGAATTTCGATTGCCAAAATAAAACAACTATATTAGTTAAATACACAAAGAAAAAACATAAATACAGACATATTTCATGTTTGCATATCAGACAGATTAATTTCTGATACCTAGGTCTAAAAAGGCTATTGACCTCTGCGAAAAAAAACAGGTGTGGGTTCGAGTCCGTCTTGGGCTAATAATTTGAATTACTTACAAATTTCCTAGTAATTTTTACTACTGCGGTGTTCGTTATAAATGTTATAATAGAAAATAAAATATTGTACCTGTACCTATTTTATTTTATAATAATAAATAGTTTCTCACACCTTTTACTCACTCATCCTTTAGATTACCTAGTAGGTATCTCATTATATTTTTTCAGCTGAATTGATGATAGGTATGTTTTCCAGTGACGATATTTGTTGACCTTTACTAAGAACTTGTAGGTTGTTATTATAATATGAAACAATAGGGATTTTTCAGCGATTATCCACGCCTATCCGAGACAAATACACCTGCGATATATGATGAAAGCCAACTGTGGAAAACCTGCAATGCCAGACAGAAGTATATATGTCGCAGGCGGATGGTTGAATCCGCCGGATGGTTAAGTATGGCAGCATGTATCCCTCGGAAGTCCTGTAGAACACGTGATAGGTTAGAAATTTAAGGCGACCGCGAAGGCAGCGAAGCGATCGTCCTAAGGCTGGCATTCCCCAAAATAGGGTATTTTAAATTATGGATTACTCGCAGATCACAAGTACCTACTTAAAATTTGGAAAAAATATATGTTATTTTACAGTCATTTATCTAGTGCTTCCGGCCGTTATTTTTTTTATTGGTGATATTTTACTGTGTCAAATAAAATCCCAAACATCCGTTTAATCGTAATCCAAATATTCTATTACTTGCAGTATACTTGGTTTTAGTTAATGAAAAATATACGAAAATAATAAATAATCTTTGAATAGCCAAGGGATTCCGGCCGTCATAAGTTTAACTTATTTAATTTTTAATTTAATTTTAAGTGATTTTCGATTCGCGGGGCGCTCGCGAGTTCACAGTTCACTGCCGGCTGCCGCTGCGTCCGCGTGAAGTGTATCGCGTGCGGCCGAGCAAGCGTTAGCGTGCCTATTTCGGTCGGGAATTATCGCCTTAAATTTCGTGGTTATTTGTTTTTTTGTGACTCCGTCAACTTATGGGAAGATAAAATAGCTTACGGAAAAATGATCTGCCTAGACGTTTAATTGAATGGCGGATTCAACCATTTGGCTGCGACATATACCTACATAAATACATAATATGGATGTTAACACATGATTTAAGTATTTCTGTTACTGTTTTACGAAACGTAGGTACTGACTCTGTTTAATTTTATAACTACGGAAGTAAGTAGCTGTCTCTCTGTGACTGTCACATCACATTTTCCCATTTTCCTGCGTGTACAATCACGAGCAAATGTGTTAACAACATAGGATTGTCATATTATAATATTGAATGATTTCTGTGTCACTTTGAGTTTTGTTTCGGAACGCTTCAATATGAGAAAGTTCTACGTTGTTTACAAATTAATGCTCGTGACTGCACGATACCAACGATACGCGGCCGCGCAGGCATCGTGTTAAATTGAGATAGATTGGGGTACGGACTATGGTGAAGAATTAACTTAATGTTTCGAAAATAATATTGGGGGTAGTGAAATATTGAGAAGAAAAGTTGCAAAGTAAGTTGACACTAGATCTCCACCTAATAATAAAAATAATAAATCACGTTTTCTTCATATAACTAAATAACGTAATAAGTAGATGTTTCTTATCAATGAGGAACTTACTTACTTACTTACTTACTTACTATCACAATATACTTAATGCTGACCCATGATGAATGCTTAGTTAGCATAATATTTTTATCCAATACAACGAAGTGATTTCCCATAGAGGGAAAATAAGTTTAGTAATAAGTGTTCAAAACTGGTTTTCTCTTTCAATGATCCACCAAATAGCTAAAAGATAAACGATCCTAAAAAGAGAAACACGGAGTTTATCTACAACCAGCTGCTGCCAGGAGATTAACCCGTGTGGTACTTTGTTACTTTGAGAACAATGTATTACTTACTTTCTACTTGTGAAAGAATTTTCAAAATCGGTTCAGAAGTTCCAAAGATAACCACACAAACATCCAAACCAACTTTACCTCGTGTAGGTACAATTGTATAATCTCATACACTAATTTATACCTACTACTGTATAAATTAGTGTATGAGAACTAAACTAAATTGCCGCAATTTCCCGCGGAGACTACATGCAAAACTTTTCCTTTTAAAACTGTTTATTTAAGACTAGCGGTCCACTCGCGACTTCGTCTGCGTGGACTCCGACACTCCCCAAGGAACTTTTTATAGTTTTTGAATTTTTTGTCTGTCTGTCTGTTGTCCACGTTTCACGCAAAAACTACTGAACGGATTTTAATGAAACTTTTTTTGTTATATAGCTATTAGTTGTCGCCAACTTATAGGTAGGCTATAATTTATTTAGAAGATCGAAATGGCCGATGTGGAACCATAGCAGTCCAGTCAATATATGAGAGATATAAAAATATCGTCTTATGGAAAATTGTTAAATGTGATGAGCATTTTCTATTGACGTACAAAGTTTGAAGGTCTTGGTACACCTGCCTGGCTAGCATTACCATAATTATATCACGCGATATGATAGAGCACGTCTTGCTGCCTTGCTTCCACCTTAGTGGGGTAGGTAAGCAAGACAGCATGACGTACTAAGTATATCATATCGCATGATAAAAGCCGTTCATGCTAGGCCAGCTGATGTGGAACCCTAGCAGCCAGGTTAAACTATATGAGATAGCATCTTAAGAGGAGTTGTTCAGCGTGATAAGTTCTTTCTTTTGACATACTGTTTGTATTGTTTGTATATCCGTCTTTCACGTCAAAACGGAGCAACGGATCGGCGTGTTTTTTTTTAGTATGTGGATATTTTAGGAGCTAGAGAGTGACAAAGACTAATTGATATCCCGGGAAAATATAACTTTCCCTCGAGATAACGTCGTGTAGTACAGGCGGGCAAAACCGCGGGCGGAAGGCTAAGTGAAATATTTTTTTAATGTGTTAATATGTATCATAGCGCTAAACTAATATACCTATATAAAATAAATACACAAAAAACGAAAAACCTTATTAGCTAAAAAAACTAAAAATGCTGCCGAAAGTCACTATTCCACGCGAACGAAGTCGCGGGCACAGCTAGTATCAGATAAAAACGGATAAAAACGAGTATTTATCCATTTTCGATAACTATCCGAGTATTTACTCTTTGAGTATTTATCCACTGCCCATCACTAGCCACAAAATAATCAAGATCGTTTATCAAACTTCAACATTATATTTTTTATCTGCTCATAATAAAGAATATTTGATTGTTTACTTTTGAATGAAAAATAGGTTGATTTCGATAATTTGGAGGTACGTGCCCTTATGGTATAAAATTAAGTATTTACTTTCGATCAACAATAGTACTAGACTTCGAGCAACGCGGGCCTTCCGTTCCGGGACGGAAGACCCGCGTTGCTCGAAGGTACTAGATGAAGGCTCACGAACTAAATGAAAACTTTATAATATGGCCAGACTGACTTTTTTTAAACGGAGAAAAAAGGTTACGAATGTTACGATTTTACATTATAAATGACAAGAAGCGTTCCAAGTTTGAATACCTTAGTATTATCACTTATTGACACTGTTAAAATAATCTACTTATAATTATACACTCAAGTGGGCTTATATGAGGCTTGGACATATCTGTCACTCCAAGTATGTATCTAGAACTCTAGGTGTTATGGTTGATCGAAGGTATTTACAACATACAAATTTCTTGGTATTTACTCAGTTTTTAAAATATTGATTTCTTTTTAATTTTCAGACAGTTTATTTCTAAAAACCTTTTTTGATTTAAGTATAGATGTTTTGTAGTTGTAATGTAGTAACCTTAGTAAATAGTAACACAATAATGCAGTATTAAACAATAAAAATGTATATAGGTAAATATTTTCTAGGTTTTACGTGGTTTTACATACTTTATAGCGTTTACGAGTTGATAATGCGTACGCGCAGATTACGAGCCGTTTCAAAAGCGGTGGAAAACTACTTGCGCATAATTTTCAGTTGTTTACACAAACGCTTATAAGTATAACTTCAACATGGAACTGAAATTAGGTCAATTAAGATTAATTTACAACCTGATATGTATCTAATCGATTGTGTGTTTACTGTCAAATAAATGATGATACATCTTTATAATACTCTGTTCTGCAATTTGTTAATATTATGAATAATTTCTAAATCGTATCACTTGAAAAAAGAAGGATACTTATACGTTAGTAGGTAGGTTCTATTATATATTCTGTGCATAAACGTACCTAAATATTTACATGTGTGCTATGAAATTACAAACCTTATCGTATAGACACAGAATATGTATTAGTACTAACGTATAGATTATAATAATAGTGAAAAATATCAAACACAATTCCATATTGTTAATTGTACTTTAGAGAAAATAACTGTAATTGTTAACCAGAACCTTTCAGACAATATACGATATCACCTTTATCACAGACGATATTATATTTTCTTTATAATAGACAGGCTTTTGTATTTTTTAATTAATGTTATTAGTCTTTAACTAACAGACATCAGACAGAGAAAGGACATCAGTTTTTAACCGACTTCTAAATCAAAAAGGAGGAGGTTCTCTATTCGTCTGTATGTATGTTTTTCTTTTTTTTTTGTGTATGTCCACCGATTACTCGAAGACGGCTGAACCGATTGAAATGGTTCAAACGTTATTACATCAGGTTGGTTTCCAAGTTGGTCCCATTGGAAGACTGTCGTTTTCGTTACCACTTTATGTGAATTTAATACTTATCTTTAGGCATAACTCCTTAGTTTATAAACCGATTTAGATGATTCTTGTTTTGTTAAAAAGGGGATACCTCAAGGTATTTTAACCGACTTCGAAATAGGAGGTTTTGAGTTTTATCACATACCTAATTACCAGAAAACACGCAAATTGCCTGCACGATGCACTAAAAAGAGTGAAATAAAAATTATTTTTATAAAAAAATAAAACCGCTTTCTAAAAAACCACATCAAAAAAGTAAGAAATAATTCCTCACCAAATAAATAACGTAAGTACTTTGAAGTCGGGCGTGAAACATGTACAATTTTTTGTTGTTTTTGTTAAAACCCGCCCGACTTCAAAGTACTTACGTTATTTATTTGGTGAGGAATTATTTCTTACTTTTTTGATGTGGTCTTTTAGAAGGCGGTTTTATTTTTTTATAATTATTTAACTTGCCATGTTAGTTAGTTAGTGGGGGACAAATCTTGCAAGTTTTAGTTGAACCACTTCCCAGTGTCCGATTGAGCTGAAACTTTGCATACAGGTTTGGTTTGGATGACAATACAATATTAAATAACAGTCAACAAAAAAGCTTGTCATAAAAACGAAGCCCTCCCAGTTGTAGAAGGGTTACATGGTACAGTACAGGGGCGGACCGTTTTCTCCCAAAATCGTGGGACTTGAATGGCTGGAATTTCGGCTTTATGACAAGCTTTTTTGTTGACTGTACTTTAATATTGTATTGTCATCCAAACCACAGAGTAAAAAAAATCCAAACCAAACCTGGGGGCCGATTCTGCTAACGTTAATGCATAATCAGCGCCAGTGGTCTCGGGTTCGATTCCCGAACAAGACAAATATTTGTGTGCATGAACATGTATATTTGTCTTGGTCTGGGTGTTTACTATGTACCTATATTAAATATGTATTTACAAACAAAAAGTATTTAAGTATATATTTATCCGTTATCAATGTTCCATGATACAGTTTCATAATGAAATTAAAATGGGCTTAGATAATTGGTGTGAATGTAAGAAGTTATTTATTTATTTATTTATAATCGTGTCTCCAACGTGTTTGTAGTAGTAACTAGTGTTCTTTTACACACTAGTTACAAGAATTATGACAGTATGATGTGATGTGCATGTAGTGTGTGGTGTGACCATCAGTAGTATTGTGAAAAAAGTACTCATTTCTAGTAACTAGTATGTAAAACAGCACTACAACTGAACTACAATTGAAACACGATTGAGACACGATTATGACTTAACGAGAGAACTTAGCAGAATCGGTCCACTGTATGCAAAGTTTCAGCTCAATCGGACACTGGGAAGTGGGTCAAACTAACGTAAGTTAAATAAAAGCTTGTAAAAATAAGTTTTTACTAAAAATTTCATTTTTATGCTGACTGTACTTTAATATTGTATTGTCACCTAAACCAAACCTGTATACAAAATTTCCAGCTCCACCGGACACTGGGAACTGGATCACATTAAGCTTGCAAGATTTGTCCCCCACTAACTAACTAACGAACTAACTAACAAGGTAAGTTAAATAAAACCTTGTAAAAATAAAGAAGATGGTGAAATTGGTGAAGGACAACTCACAGTGTCCGAAGAATAACTGTGACGATTTTTACGACGAGGGGTTAGCGCGTTTGAGCGACTGTTCGTGTTGCGAAACGGGTGAACCGCTAGAGACTGAGGAGGACACGTGGTCTTCGGGTACGTGTACCGATATCGATGAGGACGAGGTAGCTACTGAAAAAACAGTAGAGGGCATGGCAAAGGGTGACAGAAAAGTAGCGCCGCGCAAAGCAGGAGAAGGACTGCTCGCCGTGAGAAGGAAGAGAAGGAGAAGGAGCGCAGGAAGAAGGGAACATGCGTGGGAGTGGGACCCACGCCCGTTAAGGCGACAATTCCCGACCGAAATAGGCACGCTAAAGCTTGCTCAGCCGCGTGCGATACACTTCACGCGGACGCAGCGGCAGCCGGCAGTGAACTGTGAACTCGCGAGCGCCCCGCGAATCGAAAATCACTTAAAATTCAATAAAAAATTGAATAATTAAAATTTTAAACGTATGACGGCCGGAATCCCTCGGCTATTCAAAGACAATTTATTTTCGTATATTTTTCATGAACTAAAACCAAGTATACTGCAAATAATAGGATGTTTGGATTACGATTAGACGGATGTTTGGGATTTTATTTGACACAGTAAAATATCACCAATCGAAAAAATACGGCCGGAAGCACTAGATAAATAACTGTAAAATAACCATAAAGTTAATATACCTTATAGGTATATTAACTTTATGAAAATAACATACCTTTATATTTTCCAAATATTAAGTAGGGCAGAGGTACCCTTTGTGGCCACTTTAAGGATTTTTTTACTTTTAAGCACTAAATACTAAATGGTCTTAGCCCTCCGGCCGTTTTCGCAGCTGCGGTTCGCAACTAGTTGCGAATTAAGAGACTTTATTCTTTGTTCGCAATCAGTTGCGAATCAAGAGAACTTTTTCCTTAACCGCAACTAGCGCAACTAGGTATCATGATTCACAACCAGTTGTGACCAAAGATTTTTTTTCCGTATTCGCAAACTTCGTCCTTTGTTTCTTGGCACTCTTTTTACTACTACACACAAAATACTAGGTGCCACCAAGGTACGTTGTACGCAAGGTGTGTTGGACTTGCTCGGTTGCCTAAAAATTTTATTACTGCTGGATATAAATACGTAATGGTCAAAAATCCAGGTGATGAAGAAATAAGAAAATTTAATAATTATTTCAATAAGCAATGGGTTAAAAAGGACGAAATACTGAATTATTGTTGTGAAAATGAGAAAATATAATAAGGACCAACACTAGGCTGGCACTAGAAAATAAATAAATACATAGGTCGCAAAAATCCAAATCTAGCTCTCTTACTTGATGTTTTTTTAGCACAGAGTCTACGTGCTTTGATTTAAGAAAAGTAAGCAACAAAAAGAAAAAGGAATACATAGAATTAGACGACGAAATCAATTCTGCAATAAACAAATTGAAATCCGGGAAAATAAGTGTGGGGCACTGTATAGAATTTGCCCATGTGCAATCTGAATAGAAGAATCTTCAGTTATTTTTTTATTTTGTAGGTAAGAGAGAAGAATGCTCTGGTTTATTTGTTTATTTTTTTGTAAATTAAAAATCGTAGATTGTCATTGCGTATTTTGGTTTTAACTTTTGGTTACTGGTTGAGAATGAAGAAATGCTTTCCTTCCATCGCAACTGTGTATGTTTGGGAAGTTCTTATTCTTTGTTCGCAACTAAGTTGTGGTTAAGGAAAAAGCTCTCTTGATTCGCAACTGATTGCGAACAAAGAATAAAGACTCTTAATTCGCAACTAGTTGCGAATCGCAGTTGCGAAAATGGCCGGAGGGGGTCTTAGGTATTTTAAACACAAATGATATCTTAAATTATAGATAATTTATCTACCTTTATAGGAACATTTTTAAAATTTATAAAAGTAAAATAGTTTTTTTATATTACACACAATATGTGAGAGGTGCCAAATGTACCGGTTTTGGCCACTTACTGATAGTCAAACTTTTGTAAGTATTGCGAAAAATCAAAACCAAACCCAGGTAAAATCAATATATTCCAATGCGCTAGAAACCAGTCAATTGCAAAACAACAATTTAATTGTAAAAAACAAAGGTTTATAAAATATTTCATCCAAAACAAATTTCTTAAAATTTTCATACAAAACATTTTTTCAAACAGAAAATGGAATTCATTGAATTAAAATCGTATGACTTATGGAATTCTAACGGTTGTTATTATTACCTTAAAATACCTTATTTTAATTGCCTTTAGTAAAAATGGCTTAAAGTTGTTAAGAAAACTTTTAGAGCGAAAAGTGGCCAAAACCGGTACAGTGGCCAAAACCGGTACGCCTGCCCTACTTGTGATTTGCGAGTTATCCATAATTTAAAATACCCCTATTTTGGGGAATGCCAGCCTTAAGGTGAAGCGGACGACCGGACGACTGACGGAAGCCGTAGCTGAGGGTATGGTACTTACCCGTCCCTCTCACTCTCCAATCGTGACAGAATCGAGTGAAAGGGGCGGGGTTACTGAAGTTACGGATTTAGCGTTTCAGAGTACGGTCCCTGAAACGGAGTGACGATACAAGTCCTTCGATCCCGCCCCACTGCGACCAGAAGCGAGAAAGTCGATGAGGTTTTAAGGTACCGAAGCCATTTGACTACAAATGGGCGGTTATGAAGGAGGCTAACGGACTTGTACAGCAGGCTATAAACACAAGGGTGGATTACTTCTTGAAAAGGCGTTTCCCCAGGAAAAAAAACTCTACATTATGCAAAGTGTAAGAGACTTTTCAATTTCATTTTTTTGACTAGTTTCTTGCTGACTGCACTTTAATATTGTATTGTTATCCAATCCAAACCTGTATGCAAAATTTCAGCTCTATCGGACACTGGGAAGTGGGTCGGATTTAGCTTGCAAGATTTGACCCGAACGGACATAAGACTCTACAGTCAAGCAATAGCATAGCAATCGAGCTCTTCCTCATATATTGAAGGCGCCTGGAGAAAACTGAACCGCCAACATGGGGTGCTATACGTGAAAGCGACTCTAGGTAAAAATAAGTTTTAGTAAAAATTTATTTTTTATGACAAGCTTTTTTGCTGACTGTACTTTAATATTATATTGTCATCTGAACCAAACCTGTATCCAAAATTTCAGCTCCATCGGACACTGGGAAATGGGTCAAATTAAGCTAGCACGATTTGTCCCCCACTAACAAACAAACTAACTACCTACCTAACTAACTAACATGGCAAGTTAATAAAAAGCTTGTAAAAAGCTTGTAAATAACTACGGTTTTAGAATCTTCTGCAGTTTTAGTTTTATGACTATAAAATTTTCTAACAAACTTCTGGTTTAGATAGGTGCTAACTTTCACGTAAGTACTTAACAGACTTATGATTAGCTAAGTAGTGCTTTCAAATGACACAAAAGAAATCTTAACTTCTAAGGTTTTGGAGTGTTTTTAAATAATAGTTTTACTTACTGTTGATATCTGAAGAAAACAACTCAATTATCTTACTCCACATTACATTGAACAATATTTAAGTATTTGATGTGTGCGTTACCGCCGCAAAAACTTGTGCTTTAGAGAGATGAGACCTTATCAGATAATTAGTGTGTCGTGAGGAGAAATTTGTTTACTAATAGCAAAATTTGTGTGAATTGTAGTTTTTGAGATATTTGACAAACACAGTTTTTGCCAGGGTCACGTTTTAAACGTTACCCTGGTAAAAAAAGTTGTTTTAGCTCGGAACTAAATACATGAATAGATAGCTTTTGTTGCGTTGTAAATGTTAGCAAACAGCAAAAATTGTGTGTGTTATGGTTCTTGAGTTATTTGAGTTTTTGCTGGGGTAACGTTTTGAGATTTCCCATATCTCAGAAACGGTTCAACGCAGAAGTTTGAAAAAAATACCAGTAAGAGACCTGAATTTGTTTAAATTTGTTTAAACATTAGTTTTTGATTTGGTTGTCGTAAACCAACGTAATTAAATGTTTACGAAAATCAGAAAAAACTGATTTGTAAGTAAACTATTACATTTACAACCAAACAAACAGCTGCAAGAAATACCCGTGGTAGACACTTATTATGTCTAGAATTTTAGATCTTGTAACTTTACACGATTTAAAGATAAAGATAAATTTGATAAATTTTAGACTGGTCGTACTTTAGAGATCGAATACACAGTTTCCATAACATTAAGGCATATGGCATACATTAAACAAATTTAAGTAATTCATGAACATTCGTTCCTGTTAATTTTAGCTTTCAATTACAGCTATCATGAAAGATATATCAAAAACAAGATTGAAACAGCAATTCTTTAATAAGCCGACCAAATTGTAAAGGTCACTTATAAGCGACCGCACCATACGTACGGGCTATCTTCGTAAATTAGCAGCTTAGTATCCGATGTTTTGTACAGTTACGCAGAAAAACGTTATTGGTAAAGTATTGATTCTACTAGTTTTCTATTTTATAAGTAAAAATCATGTTTATTAATAGTAGTTTTAAATAATTTAATTATTTACGATAGTTATTAGTTTAAAGGCAAATAAATAAAGGTTGGTCAGTAGTAATCTATATCTACCTAAGTAGGTAATAATCTCAGTAAGCAATTTATAGTGTGATTCATTTGTCAGTACCAATCATGTACCAATAAATACATTTATAGTAATTTGTTGTTTCTCTTTAGTCAAACCAATTGTTTTATTTTTATACCACAACACAACGCAACGAAAACGCCACGCTAAACTTTTTTTACTTTCGCGATGCAAGTCGGTTCTCGCCTCGTTCGCCTATCGCAAATATTTACCGTTTTAAAGTCCATTGAGCGTTTTCACATTGGATTGGACGATAACGGTAACGAAACGATATCGGCACGATATCGTCGGACTGGCAGTTTGATACAATCACTACTAAATGCTTTCACACTGTGTCGTTCGTTACCGTCAACGATATTGTCTGTCGTGCCGATATCGGTGTAGTATCGTGTCGGTGTCGTTATCGTCCAATGTGAAAACGCCCATTCGCTTAGATAATGTCGCCCTTTTAGCGCACCGCATTGCTGTTTGTCAAAGGTTGCCGCCGCATAAACAAAAGAAGCCGCGTGCAGCGTACACCCGCACAATTGAATTGGATTTTGGGATTCGGCATTTATTAAATTACTAGCTTTCCGCCCGCGGCTTCGCCCGCGTGGACTACACGACGTTATCCCGCGGGAATGTGATATTTTTTTCGGGATAAAAAGTAGCCTATGTTCCTCTCCAGGCTATAAAGTATCTATGTACCAAATTTCAGCCAAATCCGTTAAGCCGTTTTGGCGTGATTGAGTAACAAACATCCAAACATCCAAACATCCAAACATCCAAACATCTAAACTTTCACATTTATAATATTAGTAGGATATTTCCTTAAATAATCTATGTTTATTATGAATACAGGTGGTAACGACGGTTGTAACTTGTGACAATTCAGGCGATGATGAGTAATCATAATAATCATATAAAAATGATTATTACTATTATTATTTGTAAATCACTTATTTAACTTCCTTTTATATAAAAACTAGCTTTCCGCCCGCGGCGTCGCCCGCGTGGTATACCCGACGTTATCCCGCGGGAATGTGATATTTTTCCGGGATAAAAAGTAGCCTTAGTTTCTCTCCAGGCCACAACGTATCTGTGTCCCAAATTTCAGCCAAATCCATAGAGCCGTTTTTGCGTGATTCAGTAACAAACATCTAAACATCTAAACTTTCACATTTATAATATTAGTAGGAAGTAGGATATACAAATTTTCATTAAGATTGACTTTGGTACCCAACTTGAGTGTATTATTTTATATCTGCATTTTATAGCAAGAGCCACAATGCCGTGCTAACTTTACACAACATGTCAAGCCAAGCCATAGTCATATTTTGACACGTGGACTGGAAGGTGACTATTGCTTAACCAACCTTGTCGTGGAAGTGGCACCTAATCACAAATTATATAGACTAGTCACCAATTTGTAACCTATCACGTGTTCTACAGGACTTCCGAAGTAAACTCGCTCTCTGAAATGTCAACGCAGCCGTGCGTAATATTGTCTTGACGCGAGACGAGATGGGAACGCTCGCTCTTCTGACCCAGCCAACGAATTAGTCTGTGTCGTAAACAATGAGTCACACCAACACATCAAAATATGACTATAAAAATTACAGCGTTTCCAAAGTTACAGCGTTGTAAAGATTCACCAGCTTTTGTAGATTTGCTTTCCTTGCGCGCTATTGCGATGATGTCATGTCGCAGTGTCATCTCCGATTGCGGCTGCTGCGGGTAATTTCCGTTCAACTGTACCTACATAGAGTCCGTCCGTGCGCAATTTTCGCGTAACTGGTGCGTTTTTGGCGCTAGTTACAGTACATTTTCTTCGTTCTAAGGTTCTGGTAAATGATTAGTATTCGATTTCGACCGCGCGCAGCCGCACTATAAAACTGTCACCTACTGTCCATTCTACTTATCTGACGAGCACTCTGGGAACAGTTTTTACGGGAAAATGTTTTTTAACAATTTTCCACGCAATTTTTCCATATATATTTCTTACCGTTAAATTAAACTTCCCCCTGGAATACGACAGACATTTTAAAACTAAAATCGGCCCAGCCATTCTTTAGTTTTTGCGAGACTAACGTACATTTTATATTTAAAGATAATCTGACCAGCGAACTTTTGTACGCAACTGTACTAACAAAATATCCATAACATCCCGTTCATTTAAGATGGTTACGCTTATGTATGGCGCAGTCGCTTTTACGTGACCTCTACAATTTGGACGGGTTACTAGAGAATTGTTGTCATGTTCTTGTTTTTGATATATCTTTCATGATAGCTGTAATTGAAAGCTAAAATTAACAGGAACGAATGTTCATGAATTACTTAAATTTGTTTAATGTATGTCATGTGCCTTAATGTTATGGAAACTGTGTATTCGATCTCGTAAAGTACGACCAGTCTAAAATTTATCAAATTTATCTTTATCTTTAAATCGTGTAAAGTTACAAGATCTAAAATTCTAGACATAATAAGTGTCTACCACGGGTATTTCTTGCAGCTGTTTGTTTGGTTGTAAATGTAATAGTTTACTTACAAATCAGTTTTTTCTGATTTTCGTAAACATTTAATTACGTTGGTTTACGACAACCAAATCAAAAACTAATGTTTAAACAAATTTAAACAAATTCAGGTCTCTTACTGGTATTTTTTTCAAACTTCTGCGTTGAACCGTTTCTGAGATATGGGAAATCTCAAAACGTTACCCCAGCAAAAACTCAAATAACTCAAGAACCATAACACACACAATTTTTGCTGTTTGCTAACATTTACAACGCAACAAAAGCTATCTATTCATGTATTTAGTTCCGAGCTAAAACAACTTTTTTTGCCAGGGTAACGTTTAAAACGTGACCCTGGCAAAAACTGTTTTTGTCAAATATCTCAAAAATTACAATTCACACAAATTTTGCTATTAGTAAACAAATTTCTCCTCACGACACACTAATTATCTGATAAGGTCTCATCTCTCTAAAGCACAAGTTTTTGCGGCGGTAACGCACACGTATTTGATTAGGATATGGGCCAAGGCTTCACCTTGCAATATTTTTAATCTGGAGATAATTTACGCTCTTTTGATTTTTTATTAGTATTATATGTATGTCAGACGACTACTGGGCGAAACTCGCCACCAAATGGACCCCCACAGTTAGGGCGTTTGTGCACTACACTGAATTTTACCGATCCGGAAAAAAACGGATGCTTGTATTTTAATAATTTAATCATTTATAATAGTAAAAATTTATTTATTTCGTGTAATTTCAATGTTTTGAACCCTAAACTACACGAAATAAATAAAATCTGTTATTTATAATAATTAATTATTAAAATACAAGCATCCGTTTTTTTCCGGATCGGTAAAATTCAGTGTAGTGCACAAACGCCCTTACACGTCCACGCGGCAGACCGAGACGGCGGTGGCGAGACGATCTAGACTCGTATATGAGTGACTGGCACACAACAGCTCCCGCGAGAAATGGAAGGAAGGTGGAGAGGCCTTTGCCCTGCAGTGGGACGACCCAGGCTGATTTATTATTATTATCTCCTTTATTACATTTTAAATACTTACAAAATTATATTTCTAAACATTAAATTTTTACAATGTATAACACTAAAAAATATAACATTTAAAAATACAAAAATGCAGTTCCCCAACGGCAGCAAGATCAGGGTCCCGGCTACCGATGGTTAAGGATCCAGAGACAGGAACCTTCTCACTATACGGGCCGTGTCCAGAAGTACTGCCTTCTGCATCTGACTTCTAATATTATTATTCCCTTTATTACATTATTATTATTATTCCCTTTATTACATTTTAAATACTTACAAAATTATATTTCTAAACATTAAATTTTTACAATGTATAACACTAAAAAATATAACATTTAAAAATACAAAAATGCAGTTCCCCAACGGCAGCAAGATCAAGGTCCCGGCTACCGATGGTTAAGGATCCAGAGACAGGAACCTTCTCACTATACGGGCCGTGTCCAGAAGTACTGCCTTCTGCATCTGACTCCCGATCCATCCACCTAACGCAAGCCTCTTAAGGTGTTTATCGAGGCTCTTGGCTATCAGACCATGGGCAGATATGACTATCGGAACAATAATTGCTGAATCAATGTCCCACATGTCAACAATCTCGTGAGCTAAATCAAGATATTTGTTTTCTTTATCTTTTTCAGCTTTCACAAGGTTGTCGTCATGGGGAACAGTGACATCAACAATTATCGCGCGGCGTTCGTGTCGATCTATCAATACAATATCAGGCTTATTAGCTACAATAGTCCTGTCTGTAATGATAGATCGATCCCAATACAATGTGGCATGGCTATTTTCAAGGACCTGTTCTGGTGCATACCTGTAGTACGGCACCTCGGATGCCACAAGACTATGTTTCAGAGCAAGTTGTTGGTGTATTATCCTGGCCACTTGGTTATGTCTATGCAAATACTCGCCGTTTGCGAGACGAGAACAACCGGAGATTATAAGCCTAAGGGATTCACCCGGACGATGACACGCTCGGCAAATATCCACTGTGCCATCCCTTAGGATATACTTTCGGTAGTTATTCGTCATCACAACCTCATCCATAATTGCACAGACAAAACCTTCGGTTTCACCAAAAAGATCACCGAAGCGGAGCCAGGATACTGAGGCTAATAAATCTACGTCGGGCCCATGGAGAGCCCGGTAGAATCTGCCATGTAACTCCTTGCTTTGCCACACAGTGCTGCGGTCGGAAGTACTAAGTACTACAGGTTTGCGCCAGTTTTCTTTTGCTAAAAATAGAGGAGTCAGTCCATTATCAACAGCAACTACATCTCTATGAGACCCCATATCGACTTGGAGAAAATACTCCCTAAGATTGCATATCTCGCGGTTATGCAATGTCTTAGCATTTAAGAAGCCACGACCACCGCACTTCCGCGGGATATACAATCTCATGGTCGATGAACGTGGGTGATGTATGCGGTGTGCTGTTAGCAATGTACGAACTTTTCTATCCAGGGCATCCAGTTCAGTTTGAGTCCATTTAAGTATGCCGAAGGAATACATTAGTACCGGCATGACCCATCCATTGTATGCGCGAACCTTGTTTCCGCCAGACAAAAGACTTTTAAGGACTTTTGAAAGGCGCCCCAAGAAACGCTCACGCAACGACTGTTTCATGTCAGCATCGTTGATGCCTAATGCCTGTGACATACCTAAATATTTATAGGTTTCGTTTACGGAGAGAGATCTAAGATGAATAGAATCCGAGAGTTGTATACCCGTAGATTCCATTATCTGACCACGCTTTACATGCATGACTGCACATTTGTCCACACCAAATTCCATTTTAATGGCATTACTGAAAGCTTCAGTAACCTTCAGTAACGCTGTCAAATGAGAACTGCTATGGGCAAATAGTTTCAGGTCATCCATGTACAGCAGGTGTGATATTACTTGACCATTTCTCCGTAAACGATAGCCTAACCCTGAACTCTCGAGAAGTGTACTCAGAGGGTTCAAGGCGAGACAGAACCACAATGGACTCAAACCGTCACCCTGGAAGATACCTCGCTCTATTTTTATAGGATCGCCATGACCTAGAATCCGTCGAGATCCTGGATAGAAAAGGACCGTTCTCCATTTTCGCATGCACGATATCAAGAAAGTGCGTAGAGTTGTATTTATTTTATACAACTCCAGCACCCTCATGAGCCACGAATGCGGCACGGAATCATAGGCCTTCTTATAATCTATCCAGGAAGTCGACAGGTTCTTTCGGTTTCGACGAACCTGTTGGTTAATAGCCATGTCAATGAGGAGTAGCTCCTTAGTACCACGGGCCCCATTCCTACATCCATTCTGAGAGGCGACCATAATAGAATTTTGATTAATGTGTTCATTAATCTTCGACCTCAAAATGGACGTAAGAATTTTATAAATTGTTGGCAGACAGGTGATAGGTCTATAGTTTTTGGGGTCCGCAGTACTACCAGATTTATGGAGCAGATGGGTTATGCCTGTTGTCATGAATTCTGGAAGCGATCGAGATAATAAAGCACATTGAAATTGAGATGCTAAGCAAACGTGCGAGCTAGGTAACCATTTATACCAGAAATTGTGCAGTCCATCCGGGCCTGGAGATTTCCAGTTGGGTAAGGAACGAACTGCACAAACTACGTCTTGGTAGTCAATGGTTACTTCATTCATATCAGGTATAAGCTCACACGAACGCTCAACATCCTCCATCCACGCGCCTTCAGAGTGAGTGACAGGCACGGACCAGATGTTGTGCCAAAAAGAAATCATGGCTTCATCATCCGGCCGATGCATATCAGTATCACTCTGATACGATCGCTCCCAGGATGCATAAACACGTCGTTGATCTCTCTCGAACATGCGGTTCTGAGTAAAGCGATCGACTCGCACCCTATACCTTCGAATACGATTAGCCCATGCACAAATTTTCTGCTTCAGGAAGTCGATGCGCTCTGTGACACATGAAATATAATTTTGAGGACTAATACCAGTCCCCAAGAATGCACGTTTCACAAAGCGCATGACCCTAGGGCGCATGTTGCCCTCCCTAAAGCAGCTGAGCTTACCGATGAGTACCCTAGCCTCACTGATACGACGCTCAATCCTACACTGCCAGGCTGGTACAGCCAGGCGAGGGCGTGTTGCTGTGTCAGTATTTGGAAATTTGACATGAGCAACACGACAAGCTGTAATAGCCGCACAGTACAGGATCGAATGAGTATCAGTCAGGTCTTCACTACTATCAAAGTAATTTGGTAGTAGCAAATCTAAAGCACACATCAGCGCCCTATTTTTTTTGTGCATGGGAAAACGTGGAAGCCGAGGTCTAAGGTGAACCAAAGTCGATCGAAATTCCCGAACTACATCTTCAAGAGTACTCCTCAATATATCATTGTATTGGGGACTTACAGTAGTAACCATATCATCTCCACGATCACTATCAGCAACGCCAGCTTGCAATGTGGCCGCGGCAGAAGCTTGAGTTGCCGCCTGCGATGCAGTAGTAATGATACGGTTACGTTGCACCTCTGTACGGAGCCGATCAAGTACCGAGTCATCAAACAAGTGACCCCGTTGAATGGCTCGCACCTGATCCGACAGTCGTTGAGCCGAAACGTTGATTGATGGTTCGAGAGCCTGAAACAGAGAAAGCATCCGAACACGATACGCAGTAAGATTAGTTCCTGCCTCTGTTGCCTCAAAATATGCGCGCATGACATTTTCATTGATGGAAATTGTCCATCGCATGCGCTGCACTCCACCGGGAGCGGGGGCCCTGACCGGAGCCGTTTGCCCCAGATGCCCCAAACTCTTCGGTGGCCGGCCCCTCCTCCGGCGTACAGGCGGTGGCGACGTCGGCGGAGAGAAGTACTCGTCACTATCACTCGACGCAACTGCAGATGTCAGCTGAACACACGGCACTGAGGTAGTTGCCGACAACTGCGAGGCGGAGCGAGGTGACGAGCCCGGAGGTGGAAGACGTGCTGCTCGGCTTCTCGTCAACATCTATTTCTTCATTCGTTATCCCATTTGTTGATTTCGTAATTTGGCAATATGATGATGACTGGTGATGACATTCTCAAATGTCATAGTAAATTTTCTATATTTTGTTTTTGGTATTTTAGGTCTAATAAATATGAAATAATTGTGGTATTACAAACTGGATGCTATTGTTGATCGAAGTATTACAGAAAATATGAGAATTTCGATCTCTGAATAAAATATTAGATATAAAATGGGGAAAGAATGTCCTGTCACGTTGACGCTATTATATTATTATAGCCTTGCAGGTGATCTATGGTATTAGTATTTGTAGGGTTATGAAATAAAACTTCTTCATTAGAGATGCATTCTAGACATAAAAAAAAGAATGTTAAAAAGAAATTAATATGTGAAAGTTGAAATGACAGCGTAAAAACAAAATTGATAAAAATTACAGTTGGCCTTTTGTTGTAATAAAATTTTATAAAAAATACCAAAAATATAGCGACATGTTGAGGACAAAACCGCCGCCACCTTTAGGTATGTTTTTTAATGATAATTGTAATCACTACATAGTATAAAACAAAGTCGCTTTCTCTGTCCCTATGTCCCTTTGTATGCTTAAATCTTTGAAACTACGCAACGGATTTTGTTGCGATTTTTTAAATAGATAGAGTGATTCAACAGGAAGGTTTATATGTACTTTTTATCCCGATATTCCCACGGGAACGGGAACCACGCGGGTGAAACCGCGGGCGGCCGCTAGTAATAAATATTGGACACTTGTTTGTTTAACACCGTGCGTGATGGTGTGCAACAAATGCATTGTTCCAATACCATACTATGACTACCATATTATGTAGCTTAATCATTTGTGTTATGGAAGTCGAAAACAACGACACGACAAAATATCAAAAATTTTGTGTTCGACAATAAAATTACCCGATCGGGAATCGAACCTCGGCGATAGCGGCACCATGGACACCGGGTGCGTGCGTACACCTCTCGATTATGGAAGTCGTCAAAATAAAAATTACTCCTCAGTAAACTCGGCACTTCTCGGCTTTTAAACGATTGAGCTATTATCGCTAATTTTCTCCAAATAAAGTAAAATTGCGAATGGAGTGAACGAATTAATTCGAAAAGAAGCTAGGTCGGTGCCAAATGCACATGTTTATTTTTTAATACCTATATCTGTTATCGCAATAATTTGAGATTAAGTCGAAGGTTCAACTGTTTCGCCGCCGGACATATCTTATTGGTAGTAGGTAGTTGGGTGTTATCAATACTACTTACTGATTATAAAATTTCATATCACCGGACCGTATTTGCTTTGTTATTTATTATAATCCTGATATATGATTACAGGCCGTCAATATACATATTATTATGAAGATATTTGTTAAAATAAGGTAGGAGGGTTCAACTTTGTAGCTCTTTACAATCAAAAATCAGTTAATCAATTAGGTAAGTATGTTAAAAGCATATGCCCAGCAGTGGGCGTCGTTCGGCTGACATGATGATGATGATGAAAGCATAATATAAGGTCTATATTAGACTATATTATTCTATTTTAGACCAGATTTTAACCCAAATTTAATCCAGATCCATTGAGTCGTTTAGCCGTGATTGAGAAACAAACATCATAATTTTTCATCAACTTTCGCATTAGGAAATGCGTGTTTTTTCCCTTTGTAAAAAGTTTTCATTCCTTTTCCCGTGAGAATAGTACTATTTCCCCTCGTAAAAATCTCAGGTTTCATGTCGCCCGCCGTTCGAAGTTGTTCGCGACACTCGTTTTATTTTAATGTCTGCGGCCCGAAACATTCTCGCTGAGTATAAATAAATGATTATTTGCGAGCTGTAAATCATTAGAGTGCTACTCAAGTGTGGGTCTCAGACTCTCCAATTATCTCTAAAAAAGAGTAAAGAGTAAAAACCCAAACAAACTTTTTCACCCCCTTTGAAAAACGCTGAAACACGTAAGAGAATTACCTTAGTTAGTTTTAAGTAAATCTGATCAGAATATTGTATTTAGGTATTCCCATACAAGCTTAAATGCACCCCTTTTCACCCCGGTTGAATTTAGAAAAAGCTGAAAGACGTAATTTATTATTTCTGTTGTGGAGTATATTATTTTACAAAGTTTCACGCTAATTGATATCAGAAATAAAAAGTTTCATACAAACCTCTACCCTCTATTTCACCCCCTTAAGGGTTGAATTTCCAAAAATGTTTTCTTTGTGGGTACCTACTTGCGTCTTAAAGAGAAGCTACTGTCTAAATTTCAAGGTCTAGGGCGTTTGTGCACTACACTGAATTTTACCGATCCGGAAAAAACCGGATGCTTGTATTTTAATAATTAATTATTATAAATAATAGAATTTATTTATTTCGTGTAGTTTAGGGTTCGAAACATTGAAACTACACGAAATAAATAAATTATTACTATTATAAATGATTAAATTATTAAAATACAAGCATCCGTTTTTTTCCGGATCGGTAAAATTCAGTGTAGTGCACAAACGCCCTTAGGATGTGCAATGATGAATCAGTCAGTCAGTGAGTCAGGCAGGACAAGTGATTTTATATGTTAATAATATTAATTATACTTGAGATTTTATATTACTTTTATGCATTCACAATGCAATTTTGTAAGTAAAGGTTTTTTTTTTACTATTACATTTTTCCTATTAATTATACTTCTCTTTTTTCTAGATATCAACACCGCCGCCAAAAAACGAATCCCACGGCCTTGTTACAAAAGGCCACATTCTACCAGCCCAGCATCACCGAGAGCTAAAGTAACGTATATAAATAACCTATATTATTAAATTAACAGCCATCAACAAATAGCAAACGGTCGACAGAAAAATGACAACACACTTGTCTAGCGCCCGCCCCGTGTGTTGACGCGCCGTACGACGCGTATCGGTTTCATACATTTAGTATGGTTAGAAGCACACTTATGCAGTGTGGCGCGACGCGCGACTCTTTCTGTCTCTGTCGTGTTAGCCGCTACACACGCTCCTATCCGACCGCCGATTTGGTGCGGGCGAACTTCACTGCAGATCTGAACCGCGCCTACACACGTTTAAACCAAATCTGCCAGACCAAATCGGTCGGCGCTACACACGTTCCGATTTGGTCTGGCCGACCTCTAGCCGTTGTTGCAGTGTTGCCAGCCACTGCTAATCTCCCAATATTATTATTATTTATAAATACTGAAAACATCAATTTGCTTGCAATAAATAAATAAAAAAAATATATTTTCGGTTTTCAATGTTTTATTACTATAAAAAAAACAATTTCATTATTTTTTAATTTTCTGTTATTTTCAAAAAAATACTAAAACATGCTAAATATTTACTAAAAGCACCACTTATTTATGCCCTTTTTATATATATTTAGTTTTACGACAAATTGCAAGTTTTTAAATAAAATATTCTAAAAAAAACTAATAGATAAAAAGTTTTTTTTCATAAATGGCCATATTTAAACCTTTCGTTCGTTTAGTCCTACGTAAAACTCATGAACGAGCATTAAATTGAATCCTCTGAAAATCCCTTAAAGTAATTCTATCTGCCTTAAATATTTCCGCTTTTACATATTTTCTCCCTAAATCTAGGGGAAAACCTCCAAAATTGTCAACACTGCCAAGTTGGTCTGGTCGGAAGCCTACACACGTTCCGATTTGGTAGGAAGTGAAGTTCGTGCGAACCAAATCCGGCCGACCGCGTCAAACATGAATAATAATAATTATGGTCGGACGACTACGCTACACACGTCCAGATTTGGTCTGGAGCAGACCAAATCGGCGGTCGGATAGGAGCGTGTGTAGCGGCTATAATAAATTGTGTGAAATCGATATTCTGTTCTGGCGTCGCGCCACACCACATAAGTGTGTCTCCGGCGTAAGGCCCGAGCTCACCAACAGTCGGTTACTTACGTTAACCGTTGGTTAACTTATACGATCAAGAAACACGTGCGTTAACCCACCAAATAAACAACTGTTAACGTAACCGACTGTTGGGGAACTCAGGCCCAAGTGGTATTAGCTATGTGTAAACTTTTTAACCAATTCTGAAATTGCAGAAAATTTATAGTGTTGTAAAAGTGCTATGCTGCTGACTGTTGTACCTACATCAGTTTTAATAGTTTAAGAACTTGCTTATGTTAGAGTTTGGAATTCAAGTTCTAACTAATTCTTTTTATAATATGAGCCCGAGGCCGCACTAATACGGCGACAGCGACTCGACAAATAAATTTTGCTTGACGTAGGTACCTACCTACCCGCAGTGCGGCAACCGAAATGTTTATTTACGATGAGTTTGTTTTCACAATATCGCCCCGTTTCGCGTCTCGTCGCGTCGTCATCGCGTCGCCCGTCCGTCGTCGCGTGTCGCAGTGTGACGGGTGTGAGAACCGCCTTAGCAGTGCGGCCTCGGTCTGAATGTGGTCAAAACTCGCAAACAAGGTATCTTAATGGCAAATAAATGAAAAACTGAGTATTCTTCGCTTCCTTTTTTTAATTTCCATGTTTAGTATTAACAGTTCAGCAAATAGCTTCATCATCATCATCATCATCATGTCAGCCGAACGACGCCCACTGCTGGGCATAGGCCTCCCCCAAGGATCTCCACAACGATCCGCAATCAACAGCAAATAGCTTAAAAGGTAGCAATTTATCTACCTACATATCACATCGTGTTGCCATTAAAATCAAAACTGATTGCACACAACGTGGCTATCCCGTAATGCCACTGGCTGTACGAAGGCTTAAATAATCACTTAACATGGTATCCAAATAAAAAACTCATAAGCTTTTTTATATTTCTGGGAATCAAACGGGCAATACAAAGCGTGTTTGGAAATCATTATTTAATTTATTTTTGACAAGAAGTTATGCACGGTGCATGTAAGACGAGTTCCTAAGTTATTGGAAAAGAAAAATAAACTAAAAGTTATGGGTTACGATTAAAAACGAAGACGAGACGACTATGACGACATTGACGATTGGTGGTTGCAACTCAGAGTTTAGCATCGCTACACTGAGGTGTTGTTTTGTTGGTTTTCGGTTAAATCAACCCATACTTAAAACGTGTTATACTTTTAGCGAAACTGAGAAAATAGTTAGTTCAGAATCGAGAGTAGAATCAAATTCTCAAAAAAAATATTTTCATTTTATGCCGCTTCTAAAAATGTTCATTTACTGCCTGTTCATTCAATACGCAAGCGACCCGTCACGTGCTCACTTACGTCATCGTCATGGTAAACCTTAAAATCTGTCGGGAAAGTCTCGGATACCTATGAGCACGAATATCTTGGAAGTTTTTTTTTAAAATGGAATTCAATTTATAACAAAATTAAATAGTTGGGGTGTATTGTATGGGCTTTTCGGTTATTTATTGCATTAACGCGTTGTATATAAAACTCTTGCATTACTGACTGACTGACAGAAAACGCACAGCCGAAACTACTGGGCACAAGAAGCTGAAATTTGGCATGTATGTTCCTTGAGGGGTATAGGGGAGCACTTAGAGAGGATTTTTTAAATTCCCTCTCTAAGAGGGTAAAAAAGGGGGTCCACGCAGACGAAGGCGCGAGCGGAGCGCTCGTAATATTATAAATATGAAAGTGTTTGGTTGTTTGTCCGTCTTGAACGTCAAAACGGAGCAACGGATCGACGTGATTTTAGTACGGTGATAGTTTGGGATGGGAGAAGAGTGACATATGCTACGTTTTAACCTGAAAAAATATCATAGCCCCGGGCTATCGTCATGTAGTCCACGCGTGTGTTGCCCCAGCGGCGGCGGCGGCGGCGGCGGCGCGGGCGGAAGGCTAGGTGTAGACTAGACGTAATTATATTTGAATTAGTTGTTTCAGAAACAGCACATATCCTTTGACACTAAGTTTTCAGGAGAAACAAAAACTGATTTGTCAATTTTTTTTAAAGAGAATAGTGTAATAGATTTAGATTATCTGGAAGAATTCTACCTAACTGTGGTCTGAAAATAGAAACATACCTAGTTAATTAAAACTCTGGGTCGGCTCGGGGTAGGGTAGGGGTAGGGTAGGGATAGAGTAGGGATAGAGTAGTGATAGTGATAGTGATAGTTGTAGGGGTAGCGTGGAGTACCTACGGGGTAGGGCTACGCGAACGAAGTCGCGCCGGGTCAGCTAGTACAATGTAGGTCCCTTATTCCTTGGAGATAACCACGGCCAGATAACTGGTTATCTGTAAAGAATTTTTTTCTTCAGAGATAACTAGTTATCTCCGAAGAATGTTTTTTTCTTCGCAGATAACTATTTAAAAACAGTTATCTGTAAAGAAAAAAATATTCTTCGGAGATAACTAGTTATCTCACAGGATTTAAAATTTCCTCGCAGATAACTGTAAAAAAAATAGTTATCTGGAAGAAAATTTTATTCTTCGGAGATAACTGGTTATCTCAGAGATTTTTTTTTATCAACTCTTTATTGCACATACAGCAAACGGCGGACTTAATGCCCTTAGACACAACTCAAACTGCGAGAGAGACAAAATAATGAGATTATTTTACTAATAACACTTCAATCAATATGTAGGTATTGTATTAAAAAATAAATTACTTTTAAACTTCAAAACTATGAAAAATCGCGGAACATGCATGGGGGTAAAATCAATAGGTATGGTACTTAGCTGTCACCTTGCACCTGCTTGACATCTTAAAAGAAACATCCTGTATATTGTCGATTAGCTGGTAAAGAATACCTACGGGCACGTAGTCGTGTCTGCGATGCGGATCGGTGCAGACGCGTGCAAAATTTTCAATATATTGTGAAACGCGGCCAAGTGCCGCGTTACGCGTAGAAGTCATGAGTGAGAAACTTATGGCTAATGAACTCCTGGCGTTTCTGCAGCAAAAGCTAGACGTCATGGATGAGGTGAGCGCGCTCCAAATCTGCAAGTCTAACTTCAGTGAGGATGATGTGGCCACAGCGAAGAAACTGCTGTACGAGTCTCTCGGCAAGATTGACCAGATGGTGTCCCGGAGACGTGATGGGACACAGAAGAGCCTGCAGGAGATCATCACCCTGCTAAAAGAAACCGATCCTGACGACGTGCCTACATTCGTGGCGAGGAACCTCAACAAGCTGCCTCCCGTCACCTTCGATCACGTCGATGTGACCTGCCTTCTGAAGGATATCGTTTTCTTAAAGAAGAGTTTGGCCGAAGTAATGTTAAAATTCCAAACATCAGAACAAACTGTGAGTGAATTGCGTAAGGAAGTTGACAATTTACGTGAATCACTCGCAGTAAGTAGGTCACCGATCGCAGGCTCTAATGTAAACATGCGACGTGGGGCTTGCCTCGATACATCGACGACGTCGAGTTGCAAGTCAGCAGTTTCGTCGCCGACACCGCCACGGCCCGACAAAACCCGAGCGCCGCCGCCACTGGCTGCGAGCGCCGACTATTCGAGCTGCGCGCCTTCCGCCCGCGCCCCGCCGCCACCTCATGTGCCGCCGCCGCCGTTCCCTACCGCGGCGCCTCGAGCGCCCGTCAGCAGTCCAATTAACTATGCTGCTGCCGCGAAAACAAGTGCGCGGTCGCAGAAGCCGGACCCCTCCGACAGAAGAGCGCCTGCGCCGAATGTTGTCGTACCGGGCCAAGATGACCAAGGTTTCACCGAGGTTCGGAACAAAAAGAGACATCGTCAGCGACCGACGCAAAACCAGTATGGTACCGCACCGACAGGGCCCAACTTCCTGCTGCGAGCTGCCATACCGACGACCGCCGTATACCTGTCCCGTCTTCACCACACCATCACCGTGGGAGACGTGACAGAGTATATCAAGAAGAAGAGCAACTTCTGCTTGAGAGTGCAGGCTTTGGAATCGCGCCACAATACAAATTTCAAGTCGTTTGTGGTGCGAGTCCCGACAGCGAGGCTGGAAACTTTCTTGAAGGAGGATTTCTGGCCGCAGGGGGTGGTTTATCGGCGCTTCCGGGGGTCGTTGCCATATGCCACCGATTCAACACCGAGAGCTGTTACTTAATTTTATCTTACTAACCTAGTGCTACATTTATATACTAACAAAATTGTGTTATATAATCTATATATGTTAGTTTATAAGGTATTTATTATATGGGCCTGATATTGTGAAATATTGTTAGTTGCCTGAAATAAATGATTTATTTATTTATTATTATTAAATCCGCCTTTTGCTGTATGTGCAATAAAGAGTTAATAAAAATAAAAAAGTAAATAAAATGAAATTTTCTGAGATAACCAGTTATCTCCGAAGAATATTATTTTCCTTCCAGATAACTATTTTTTTACAGTTATCTGCGAGGAAATTTAAAATCCTGTGAGATAACTAGTTATCTCCGAAGAATAAATGTTTCTTTACAGATAACTGTTTTTAAATAGTTATCTGTGAAGAAAAAAACATTCTTCGGAGATAACTAGTTATCTCTGAACTCTCTGAAGAAAAAAATTCTTTACAGATAACCAGTTATCTGGCCGTAGTTATCTCCAAGGAATAAGGGATGTACTTACCTATATCTCAAAAATACTGATTATATCTCGTTCAAACGAATTTTCCGACATTTTCAAAAAATGGAAACCTATATCCATTGACCTATGACCTATCTGTAGTGTAGACACCCCACACGAATACGTTTGATGCAAAAATAAACGTTTCAGTTCCATGTATGGGGAGCTCCCCCTTAATTTTTTACTTTTTTTATTTTCGTATGAAAATCGTAAAGCAGTTCACAAGATACATTTACCTACCAACTTTCAACTTTCAAGTCTTATAGTTTTGAAATAAAGTGGCTGTGACATACGAACGGATGGAGAGACAGACGGTCAGACAGACATGACAAATCTAACGATATCAAATATTTTTTTTATTATGAAAATAAATATTTTTTTCGTAATAAATCATATTCATTTCTAACCTTATACCCAGCTTTTGCTGTTGATTGTACCAAATATTCTCATGGACATGCTGGGAAGGAAAATGCTTTTTTTATTTTTAATGTCGTGGACCCAACCGAATCAAAGTATGAACTTACATTTTTTGAAAACAATAGATCTGTAGACCTTTGAGACTGACCATTTAAAGATCGTTAATTTTAAGGTTTTATGTAAGTAACAATAGTTACATTGTAATTTTTTTTTAAAAAACCACACGTCTACAGGGTTGTGAACTGGTGAGTGGTTCCTAAAAAATTGCCAATTCCAAAATAGTTTTGTTCGGCAATTTGTTCTGGATGTGTGTGATTTTTCTAGAAAATATAGATAACCTTAAGGCGATACTCGGAAAAAATGTGCTGAAGCGAGATAGCAATGAGAAAACGACGCGCGCGGGAGCGAGACCGATTTTGCAGATTAGGCAAAAAAAACACAAGATCACTTCGTATTAAAAAACTACAGCGATTTAAAAAAAAATGCTTCTATACGATCCTCAATATTATTGGTGTCCAAATATTATTGGTGTCCACTAATTAAACCAATTTCCAATAGTGTAAGTAACCCCATTTTAGAATAATCTTCACTTTTCGTATTTTTTAGAGGACTTTTCGAAAAGAAAAAGTGTCGAGGCAAAATCATAAAATCGTGTTTTTGAAACTATACGATTCTAGATAAAGGTATGAAGAAATATATATCTTACTAGCTGACCCAGCGCGACTTCGTTCCCGTGGCCCTACCCCCTACTCCACTCTACCCTACCCGTACTCTACCCCTACCCTTCCCCTACCCTACCCTACCCTACCCCTACGCTACCCCTACCCTACCCCTACACTACCCTACATCTACCCCTACCCCTACCCTACTCTACCCCTACCCTACCACTACCCTACCCCTTCCCTACCCCTACCCTACCCCTTCCCTACCCCTACCCTACCCCTACCCTACCCCTACCCTACCCCTACCCTACCCCTACCCTACCCCTACCCTACCCCTACCCTACCCCTACCCTACCCCTACCCTACCCCTACCCTACCCCTACCCTACCCCTACCCTACCCCTACCCTACCCCTACCCTACCCCTACCCTACCCCTACCCTACCCCTACCCTACCCCTACCCTACCCCTACCCTACCCCTACCCTACCCCTACCCTACCCCTACCCTACCCCTACCCTACCCCTACCCTACCCCTACCCTACCCCTACCCTACCCCTACCCTACCCCTACCCTACCCCTACCCTACCCCTACCCTACCCCTACCCTACCCCTACCCTACCCCTACCCTACCCCTACCCTACCCCTACCCTACCCCTACCCTACCCCTACCCTACCCCTACCCTACCCCTACCCTACCCCTACCCTACCCCTACCCTACCCCTACCCTACCCTACCCCTACCCTACCCCTACCCTACCCCTACCCTACCCCTACCCTACCCCTACCCTTCCCCTACCCTACCCTACCCCTACCCTACCCCAACCCTACCCCTACCCTACCCCTACCCTACCCCTACCCTACCCCTACCCTACCCCTACCCCTACCCTACCCCTACCCTACCCCTACCCTACCCCTACCCTACCCCTACCCTACCCCTACCCTACCCCTACCCTACCCCTACCCTACCCCTACCCTACCCCTACCCTACCCCTACCCTACCCCTACCCTACCCCTACCCTACCCCTACCCTACCCCTACCCTACCCCTACCCTACCCCTACCCTACCCCTACCCTACCCCTACCCTACCCCTACCCTATCCCTACCCTACCCCTATATCCTTCCTTGGACTTCCACGAACATTTCAAGACCAAAATTAGCCAAATCGGTCCAGCCGTTCACGCGTGATGTCGTGACCAAGGGAAATAGGGATTCATTTTTATATATATAGATTACCAGATTTGTAACAACTGTAACCGTCCTGTAATTTTAAATCAAAAAGTCCATATTTTTCCGAGTAGCGCCTTAAAAAACGGGGGTTGCCAGTCAAAACTCAATTTCGTAAAAAGTGGCGTGTGTGTTGTTTCTGAAACAACTGATTCATTGTTGGTACGGATTATTGACAATGTTTTCTTTTTTAGAGCCCTATCAAGAGACCTGGTCTGGAACGAAGATGCCAAAGTCTATCACCTTCACATGTAAGTAAAATATACTTAAGTAGTCAAGCAACATAATAGCGATAGTAGGCTTGTGAGCATATTGTGTGATAAAAGTTAAATGTTTTCAATTATATTATTAGTACTAACAGTATTTTAGAAAAGTTTGGTGTTGCCTGCCTGTTTGGTTACCTGAGAAGGTACCTACTTACCTAGAATTGCTATATTTTCACGTTTGAAATTCTGACATCACTTTGCAGTTGAATTTCTTCCGAATTGAAAAGTAGGTAAGTACCTGATAAAAGTTAATTTTAGTGTGCCTAAGTATGATTTGATTGTGGGTCGTGAAAATCAATTGTTTTTAAACGTGGTTTTTCCTGCAAAGAAGCAATATACCTAGGTTAAGGCGGTGGTTCGCGCCGCGACCGAGACAGTAGACCGAGACAGTAGACCGAGACAGGACACCGCGACAAGTGTCTCGGTCTCTTCTGCATGTAGGTACTGTGGGCCGAGACCGAGACAGCAACCAAAGCTACTCATTTCATTCAGTACCGTATAGACTCGGTCGATGTAGGTAGTCAGTTGTATTTTTATTATCTACTAAATATGTTTTTATCACTTTCAATGCAAAAACACAATATAATAATAACTTAATTAATTAATATAATATATAATAATAATAACTTAATTCAAACAGAACATCACACACAACAACAACAAGCGCGCGAAATCGTAATCGGTTGATTCTTTGGTGTAATTTTGTATACTTACCTACATAGTTTATTATATCTTTAAATTTTCACTATAGTGTTTGTTTAATAATAAATTTAAATAATAAATAATACATTGTTTAAATAATACTTGATCTGTTTTTAAACACGTATACCTATACCTGTGCCTATACCACAGTTTTACAATATTGTAATACCGTGCCTATATTATATCTATGTGTGGAATGTTTCAGCAAACGTCGATGAAGTCTATGGAGCGAACAGCGGGCGCACCCATTTCGGCGTCAGCGCCACACGCGGCCAATCACAGCGACACTGTGTCTCAAGCTTCTGATCGAAACTCCGGTATGTATTGTTTATTGTTTCGCAACAGACTCCGAATGTTGCATATCAGTATTTAGAGTTTACGATTTACGTTATTACCTACGCTATGGCTATGGTGATTGGTGACCAGCCCCCTGATTCAACGGAAACGGAATCGGATTCGAATTATGTGCTTTGTCTTTGTCTATTCTATTGTAAGTGACAGAGGCAGTGTATACATTCCGTTGTCGGGAGCGTTTCCGAGCGACGGTTTGCGAATCAGGAGGCAGGTCCATAGACAAAGTTGCGGGCGACTGCTAGTTATATCTGAAGCGGTGAGTATAATTTTATGGTCGATAACACAAATTATCCCACTGATCCCAGTAGTTCCATTGAGTAGTTCCATCATGGAAATAGTTGGATTTATTTCGCCCAGTAGTTCCATGGAACTGGAATGACGTTTATGCATAACGCGCAGGCCACACCGCCAGATAAAGATAAGATTAAGATATAAGAGTATTAAACTTACCATAACGCTATTTATTGCAGAAAAGGAGCCAAATCTGCCGCAATGCGTTGTGGCTAAGATGTTGCGAAATCTGGCGACAAAAAAGAGAGAATTCATAAAGCTGCGGAAGAGTCTAATACAGCTTCAGGTTAGTACCTAGTAGGAAATCAGTTTGCATTCCGTAGTATTTGTACATTTACAGTTACAAATACAATAAAAAATATGTTCATTCTTAACTGAAATTGCTTTGGCGTTGCACTAGTTACCTACTCTATTTCTTAAAGTGTAAGCCCGTTCTTAGATTAGGATACTTACGGACGACGCGGAGACAAGTCGCTGAGGCGTCGCTGACTCACTACGAGTCACTACAATACAAATGTATGGGAAATACGCCTCAGCGATTTCTCTCCGCCGCCGCCGTCGTCCGTAAGTATCCTAATCTTAGAACGGGCTAACACTTTTAGAAATAGAGTAATGAGTCACACCAACACATCAAAATATGACTATAAAAATTACTGCATTTAATGCGCGAACTCGTGCAAGTACTAATAGTTTTTGTTTCATCGAAATCTGGCCAGGATTTCCAAAGATACAGGGTTGTAAAGTTTCACCAGCTTTTGAAAATTTGCTTTCCTTGCGCGCTATTGCGATGACGTCATGTCGCACTGACATCTCCGTTTGCGGCTGTTGCGGGTGATTTCCGTCTAACTGTACCTACATAGGGCGTTTGTGCACTACCACTGAATTTTACCGATCCGGAAAAAAACGGATGCTTGTATTTAATTAATTACTATTATAAATGATTAATTATTAAAATTCAGTGTAGTGCACAAACGCCCTTAGAGTTCGTCTGTGCGCAATCTTCGCGCAACTCGTGCGTTTTTGACGCTAGTTACAGTACATTTTCTTCGTTCTAAGGTTATGGTAAATGATTAGTATTCAATTTCGACCGCGCGCAGGCGCACTCTAAAACTGTCACCTACTGTCGATACCGAAAGACATTTATCCCACAAACTTATCTGACCCAGTGGTGGAGGCGCCACTAGCAGTATAAAATTATCGAAATGGCTGTCAGTTTTTAGGGTGCATATTTAACTACCAAGTCAGATAAGGTTGTAAGTACATTTTGTTTTGACGGTTGCTATATGTATTGACAGAATCCCGCCCGCCATTACGAAAGTTGATTTAATTTATTATTCACGAAAATAAAACATTATTTGAAGGTGTTTTTTCACATGGGCTCAATACAAAATAACTTAAACATTTCATTGATCGACTATAAGGAAAAATAAATTAATTTATTACGAAACCGTGAGAGCGCAACTATATAGCCAAAGGATTCTATGTAGGTATACGGAAGTGCGACGTGACGTCACACGTTAATGCCATTGGTTCACCCAAATTTTCCTCGAGGGCCGTACTTTAACGTTTAATATCTCAAGTCATTTTTGAAGATAGGAAAAAAATAAAAACAGATTCTTTTTTATCGAGTTACATATTTTTTAGATATGCTGATAACAAAACTCATTGGTGTGACTCATTAGTGCAACGCCAACGGAAATGACAGGTTTCAGCGACTGGCGTCGGATACTAGTCTATTGTAATGTTGTAAGTTTCGATGTAAGAACGGGCTTTACTCCACGTACATCTGTTATAGAACACGCTGTTGGAGAACTACGCAACTCTGAGAGACCTAGAGACTCGCGCTGGAGTGACCAGCGAGGAGGCGCTCGGGGACGTGCGGGTGGTGTCGGTGACGGGCTGGCCGGCGCACGACCTGCTGCTGCTCGTCCGGGACGACCTGGAGATGCCCATGAACTGCGAGATAAGCGGACTCTTTGGTACGACGAGATTGGAAAAAATCCAATTGATTTTGAACCTTTTCTGTTAGACACTGGGTTTGGAACTCACATCTTCCAACGACAATCCACGTCGTTAACAGCCTTGAGTCCGTTTTTTAAATTTTCACTTTTTTGCATTCACAATGCAATTTTTATTATTGAAAAATTGAAAATGAAGTAGGTCCCGTCTCACAACCACGAGGGGGGTGTATAATAAATAAATAAATAATAAATAAATATTTTCTTACAATCACACCAATTATCTAAGCCCGTAGTTAATTTCTTAAGAAACTGTGTCTACGTGGACTAGATAACGGATAAATATATACTTATATACTTTTTGTTTGTAAATACATACTTAATATACATAGGAAACACCCAGACCAAGATAAATAGACATGTTCATGCACACAAATATTTGTCTTGTTCGGGAATCGAACCCGAGACCTCTGGCGCAGAAGGCAGGTAGTGTACCCCTGCGCCAAATCGGTCGTGGTGTATGAGGGTAGTGTGTGTGTGAGGGTAGTAATATCTTTACATTGATGAAATTAACCCTGGCTATACAGCACATAAGAAGTATTGGATAAATTCGATGCTTCTCGTAACGACTCCGTAGCTCAGTGGTTAGAGCAGTCGCCCGGATAGTAAAAGGTCGTGGGTTCATGTCCCATCAGAGCGGTTGAGGTTGAGACGGGTCGATTTTTTTCTTAATACTTCATTTTCAAGCCTCGAGTCCATCAAAATCTTAATTTCCTCTGGACCTAGTTGGGTTACAGAAGTGTTCTTACACGGAAGAATAACGCTAACTAAATAACTAGCTGCAGCCGTGGAGTTGGAACCGTAAAGTTTTTCGTCAGAACCAGAATTTGGTCATTAGCTTTCTTCAGTTCGCCAATATTTTTTTTTTTTAAATTTCTTTCCTCTTTGCCAACCAGGACCACAGGTGTTGCAGCAGCTGAACGCGCAGCTGCACCCGATCCCCGACGAGGTGCTGAACGCGGCCGCGGAGGTGATGGCGCGCCGCATCGATTTGCTCAACTTACTGCGCGGCAAAGGGCGCGCCGCCGCAGGGTCGACCAACAACAGCAGTAGCAGTTTTAAGGTACTGTTGGGGCAAGGCAAGCCCTCGACTTAGTCAGCGGAATGGGAAGTAGGTACCAGGGCGCGCCGCCGCAGGATCGACCAACAACAGCAGTAGCAGTTTTAAGGTACTGTTGGGGCAAGCCCTCGACTTAGTCAGCGGAATGGGAAGTACCAGGGCGCACCGCCGCAGGGTCGACCAACAACAGCAGTAGCAGTTTTAAGGTACTGTTGGGGCAAGGCAAGCCCTCGACTTAGTCAGCGGAATGGGAAGTAGGTACCAGGGCGCGCCGCTGCAGGATCGACCAACAACAGCAGTAGCAGTTTTAAGGTACTGTTGGGGCAAGCCCTCGACTTAGTCAGCGGAATGGGAAGTACCAGGGCGCACCGCCGCAGGGTCGACCAACAACAGCAGTAGCAGTTTTAAGGTACTGTTGGGGCAAGGCAAGCCCTCGACTTAGTCAGCGGAATGGGAAGTAGGTACCAGGGCGCGCCGCCGCAGGATCGACCAACAACAGCAGTAGCAGTTTTAAGGTACTGTTGGGGCAAGCCCTCGACTTAGTCAGCGGAATGGGAAGTACCAGGGCGCACCGCCGCAGGGTCGACCAACAACAGCAGTAGCAGTTTTAAGGTACTGTTGGGGCAAGCCCTCGACTTAGTCAGCGGAATGGGAAGTACCAGGGCGCACCGCCGCAGGGTCGACCAACAACAGCATTAGCAGTTTTAAGGTACTGTTGGGGCAAGCCCTCGACTTAGTCAGCGGAATGGGAAGTACCAGGGCGCACCGCCGCAGGGTCGACCAACAACAGCAGTAGCAGTTTTAAGGTACTGTTGGGGCAAGCCCTCGACTTAGTCAGCGGAATGGGAAGTACCAGGGCGCACCGCCGCAGGGTCGACCAACAACAGCAGTAGCAGCTTTAAGGTACTGTTGGGGCAAGCCCTCGACTTAGTCAGCGGAATGGGAAGTACCAGGGCGCACCGCCGCAGGGTCGACCAACAACAGCAGTAGCAGTTTTAAGGTACTGTTGGGGCAAGGCAAGCCCTCGACTTAGTCAGCGGAATGGGAAGTAGGTACCAGGGCGCGCCGCCGCAGGATCGACCAACAACAGCAGTAGCAGTTTTAAGGTACTGTTGGGGCAAGCCCTCGACTTAGTCAGCGGAATGGGAAGTACCAGGGCGCGCCGCCGCAGGGTCGACCAACAATAGCAGTAGCAGTTTTAAGGTACTGTTGGGGCAAGCCCTCGACTTAGTCAGCGGAATGGGAAGTACCAGGGCACGCCGCCGCAGGGTCGACGAACAACAGCAGTAGCAGTTTTAAGGCTGCTGTTGGGGCAAAAACAACTTATATTGACATTGACACCTTGACTAGACAACGTCAGTGTAGGGTAGTGGCAGCAAAAGATGAACGACCCCCAATAGATGAACGTCTGATCTATGAGATGTGGATTATTTACTACGTAGGTTTTTTGCAATGTAGGTACAGCCGGACAGGAGCATTCGACCTTCATCCTTATCTCGTCTTTTAACATCAGGTGTGATGCTACCCCTATGAGGATAAAAAAAACACATACCTATACAAAGTAAAATATGAACTACTTATTAATTTATTGTAATTATTTTATTTTTTAGAATTTAGAATGGAAAACTAAAAATTCAGAATTTGATCACGAAACAGAAAGATTGCACAGAATGGTTGCAGGACTCGTTGAGAATTTGAAAGCTAAAGTCAATTATTCAATGGAACTGGCAAGGTGAGTCCCATATTATGGATTGGCTTTGATCGAAAATTCAGTAAAGTTTAACGGTTTTGATTTTATTAGAGTTCCGTGGCTAGATCGGGAACATATGGTTAAAAAGATTGAGCGTTTGCAAAAAGAAATAAATATATTGCAAGTTAAACTAGACGAACACTCGAAAAAAGACACTGAAGAAAAAGGAGATGATTCGCAACGTGAAGCGACGCCTACTTATCAGGTTTAATTAGTTTCATCCTTGATATTTCCCATAGCTCATATTTATTCATTTTGTTGAGTTTTCGCAAGCTCTTTAATAAAAACCTCCCATAATAGGTATTAAAACGTCGGTCGATGAAAATTTTATCACAATATCACTCGTCAATTGTCACTAAATGCTGTAATTTAGAGAGTCCGATGTTAGAGAGATTGTCAAAATGTCAAATTATTAAAATAAAATGAAAAATTTAAACGACCCTCGACAAAAACTCATCTCAAAAACTTAAAAAAATATATACTTACTCGACTGATTAGTTATATTTTGTCGGGGAGTGCTTAATATTTTCAATTTTATTTTATTTTATTCTATTCAAAGTACATAACTCACATAAGTTTTTATGTAAATACTTATCCATTACGATCCATACCGCAGCTATACCTTGCAAGGACCGGAGCATCATATGGTGCTCTTACAACTACCCCCATAATTTTTTTTTGTAACTTCTGCAATTTTTTGATTTTTTGAATGCGGTTTTCGATGTTCAAAAGAGAGATAAACTCGTCGTACCGTAAAAATACACTACAATATGTGATCCTGAAGAAAAAAAAACAAAAAAATTTTGAATTTTGATTTTTTTGGAAACCGGAAGTAATTAATTTTTTGAAAATTTCAAAAAAAAAAAAAAACTTGTTTTTCCGTATATTATATTCTTATCAGATAGGTTTTTTCATGTAGATTCTAAATATATATACTTCTTATATGTTATTTTATCGATAACTATGTGAAAAAAATTTATATCGCATGGACCGCACTATTGCTCTTTGTTTACTCAACGGTCGACTTCGAACGACCATTATAAAAACAAAACACATCGTAAAACTGTCAGACATTGTTAGTTTATCTCGTTTGCTACTCAGCTTACGATAAATGTAACCAAAGACGGCCTAAGTATAACCAGATGTTCAGGATAGCGATAGCGGCAGTCTCAAGTGTTTTGTTTACGTAAAAAACGGGCCATAAAAAAAGGACCCCGGTCCTTGCAAGGTTAAAAAGAGATAACCTTGAAACGTCTTCAGCTTCACAAATTGTAGCTAAGAACCATCAGGATCACGTCATCTTTCAAACATAATAAACCACAATAATTTCGGTCCATTTGTTCAAAAGCTACGCTGGCACAGACAGACACACAGACACGTCAAACTTATAAAATAGTGGCTTGATGGATGTAATCTCACATTCCATCAGATGCAAACATTCGATTGCCACGCGCCAACACGCTCACGACACGCGCCCTATCTTCAAGGTTGTGGAACCTTGTGTTGTTGATAGCAGCTAAATGGATGTAAACAAGCAAGATCATCTCTGATGGAAGGCAAGATTACATCCATCTAGCCAGCGTTTAACACCCCTCCTTTTGCAGTTGGGGGTTAAAAATAGCACTCGGCAATTCCATTACAGGCTATGTCCGACGAATTAGCAAAAGAGCGTGCTGCCCGTGAAGCACTCAAGGAAGTGGTATCGGCTGCCGAGAGCATGCTACGAGTGGCGCGCGCGCGCATCGCGACGCTCGAGCGGCAGTTGAAGGACACGCGTGCGGAGCTCGAGGCCTCGCGCCGCAAGCAGAAAGACCTCGAGCAACTCGTAAACAGACTCGCACTCGAACATTCGCATAACACAGTGAAGTTGTAGTTGTGACACTCTTGTTGAGGTCTTATCGTGGACCTATTCGTATCTTTACCTATCTGTAATAGCTGAAGAATTATTTCGTAAAAGATAAATGATAGGAAATTTCTGCCAGTATATTGAGAATAACTTGGGATAAAATACGATCTATGATTGAACTTCTGCTGGCCTAGCATGCGCTCTAGAAAAATTTGTCGAATCACATCTCAGGATAGCGCGCCGCGATACTTACAGTGCTTCTCACATTTTTATGTTTGATAATAAATGCTCATGATGTGATGTCGCAATCCCAATGGAGATTCAACAAAAATTTAAGGGGCGCATGGCAGGCTGGAGGATTAACTGCTTTATTATTTTAACAGTATCGTCATCGGGAAACTAGTTACGATGCGCGCTCGAAGAAACTAATTGAAGTTTCTAAAACTGGGGAACTGACCATCGAAGCATTGTCTCGTCAACGTGATGCTCTTGAATTGAGGTTGTGTGCTAATTTAATTGATAGTAATTCCTTCCATTTTATCAGTATGATAATGGTTTTATCACCTTATAAGGGTAAAGGAACTTCGAGAACAAGCGGAGATGGCTGAACGAGCAGCTGAACTTCGCGAAGCGGAGCAGAGAGCCCGCGCGGATTCACTTCAAGCTAAAGTAGTCGACCAGGTGCCTTACATTTTTTGCTCATGTTCTCAATAATGTCATATTGTGTGCGCCGAAGTAATAATATGTTGAAGGTGCTCTCATTGCAGGAGAAAAATAGAGCGGCAGCAGAAAGCCGCGTTACAGAATTGGAATTGCATGTCAAAGAACTAGATGATCAGTTACATGCATTGAGGGAACGATCTGCAAGGCTCGTAGACATGGAACGTAGAAGTTGCCTGGAGTATGTTCCATCAAAAGGTAAATCATGGTGAATAAGATATCTATCCTCGGGCAAAGGCAATTATGTCTTAAAACTTACTAATATTGTATAATGGTGATTGGGTTTTAGAAAGTGAACCAACAGATAGAGAAACTGAAATTTGGAAAGAATTACAAGTCACCCGGGTAGCTTTATCTCGAGCAGAGGAAGAATTACGTCAAAGTCGCGCCGACAAAGACAGCTTTTTAAATTCCCTCTCAAGGATTGCTGTAAGTTATTTTTAACAAAGTTTTTTACTATTTCAACATTTATCAGCTACAACCAGATAAAAATAAAGAGGAACCAATTAAAACTCAATTTTTTATTACAGCAAGGCGAAAATGCGGATAGTTTACAAGATAAAATGGCCACAGAACTATTGGATCGAGAACAGAAAATAGTTAAACTACAACATTTTATTGATGAACAACGTGAAAACGAGAAACTTATGTAAGTTAACAACAACAAAAAAGGCTTATATTTTCTTGACTTTGGCACCAAACATTATTTGGGAGAAAGCCTTTTACCAGTTATTCCGTATTTGTCATATAATTTTTCATCCCATCTATTCGAAAAAGGCTGATTGATTCGCCTATAAGTGCAAGCAAAGTAAGTCTTTTCTCCAAGAGACTTTTACACGGGGCAGTAATGATATTTGAATTTCGAACATTAACATTAGTGCTCCGTGACCAAAGAGATCGCACGAAAATATTGTATGCAATTGCAAATGCAGAAGTCACTGAAAGAAAAGGGCGCGTGTCACGCCGCGAAAAATTAAGTAAAAAACATATAGGTACTTAAATGAAAAACGTGCGAACTACGTAATACCCTTGGAGTAAACAGAAAGAAAGAAAGCCTATAACCGAGCCGCCAAGTCTAGTAAACGAATGTTGCGCAGGGCACATTTTGACCATATCGGCCGAATTGGAGCCAAACTTACTTCCCACCCAGATGGGTATGGAAGTAGAGAGTTCTGGTCTCTAGCCAAAGCCGCCGAATTAAATTTCTGTCGCCATTCTTTTCCACCTCTGCTGAAACCAGATGGATCACTTGCTCATGCAGCGACTGAGAAAGGAAACTTGTTTGTCTCTCTCTTTGCAGAAAATTCACATCTAGATGTCGGTAGCAAAATTCCATCTATGATACCTCGTGCTGACTCCTCTATGGGGGATATAAAGATATGCAACAAAGAGGTACTCAAGGCTCTCCGTACTCTAGATGTGAACAAAGCTAGTGGTCCCGATGGTATCCCAGCAATTGTTCTGCGCAACTGTGTACCTGAACTGTCTCCTGTATTAACTCGCCTGTACCGCCTCTCACTTGAGGCTGGACTAGTACCCCAATCGTGGAAGCTTGCAAATGTGCAACCTGTGCCCAAAAAGGGCAGCCGTGCCGACCCTTCCAACTATAGGCCAATTTCAGTCACGTCCATACTCTGCAAGACTATGGAACGTGTCGTGAACAATCGTCTATTGGCATACCTCGAAGACAACGACCTCCTCAGTGACCGCCAGTTTGGTTTTCGCTGCGGTCGGTCGACTGGAGAACTTCTTGTGTATGCCACCCATCTTTGGAGTAAAGCGATCGAAAAACATGGCGAATCCCATGCCGTATGGCTTGACATCTCCAAAGTCTTTGATAGGGTCAGGCATGGCAGCCTTATAAGTAAGCTTCCCTCATACGGTATCGCTGATAGCCTTTGCACTTGGATTGCTGACTTCCTCCGGAATCGCCTAATCCGAGTTGTGGTGGACGTTCAATCATCCGACCTAAAAGACATTAATGCAGGTGTTCCACAAGGATCTGTCTTGTCTGCAACACTGTTTCTTCTGCATATTAATGACCTGCTGGTGAACACTACTATCGGGTACGCAGATGACACCACCATAACTAGCAGATATATCCCAACTGCAAAGGCTACCAATGTTGAAATCCAGTCTTGTCGAGAGTCCCTTTGTTGTTGTTGAGCAAATAAATCGGCACTTCAATCAGTCTCCGATTGGGGCGAGATCAATCTTGTCAGTTTCAATGCCACTAAAACGCAGGCTTGTTTATTCGCCGCAAAACCGAGTCCTTTCCAACTGACTCCGACTTTTAGGTCAAGCCACAAATCTTAAGAAAATTACATGAGTATGTGTGTCATTGTGTGTGTGTGTGTGTGTGTGTGTGTGTGTGTGTGTGTGTGTGTGTGTGTGTGAGTGTGTGTGTACGTGGCTGTGGGGAGGAGATTATTATTTATTTATTTGGACCACCAGTGAAAATTACAATAAAGAGAAAAAACTTACAATTAATATAACACAATACAATAATTCAAATGTAAAATTCTGTTCAATGTAGCCACATCATGCATAAAAAATAAAACAGAACGGAATCTCAAAAAATTTCAAATAAAATGTCAGTTAAAAATTTAAAATTAAAAGCGAAAAAATCATTACAATAACTTAAAAGTACAAATACAATGTCAGACTTAAGTTAAATGTCAAAACTAAGAAAGTGAAATAGAAAACGGAAAGTCAATAAACATACAATAAACATACACTTACATTAATTATTATTATTGTTTTATTACATTATTAAATAAACAGTGAAATGTCAAAAATAAAACACAGCAAGTCAATAAACATACACTTACATTAATAATTATTATTATTACATTATTAAAGAGATGCAATAACCCAAGAGCGATTGACATAGTGATAGTGACTGGTATATATCATTTTCACGGTTTTGTGATCACAGATATGTCGGAGAGTTTTAAATATATAAATTAACTTCCTGACTCTACTAGTCACGAGATTGATGTGAGCGTGAAAGTTTAGATTGGGATCGATCCAACATTACTCCCAAGTACCTGACAGTGTCAGTGAGCATCAAGTCAGGGCAGCAACAGTGAGGTCGGTTGTGACAAGAATTTGCGTGCGATATAAGTCTTTGGCCGGTTGGCTACCCACGTCTGCTGTTGATGGAAAAGGTCAGGTACTTGGTTTTGGATACATTGAGTGCCAGTGAGTTATAAGCAAGCCAGTCAGTTACTTGATTTTGTCCTTCCTGGGCACAGCGAAAGGCTTCACACCAGTCACTAGCACGAAATAGCAAGGCAGTGTCATCGGCAAACGCTATAAATTTCCAGTTCCTTAATTTTGATTCACAGAGCTGGTTTACGTAGATGAGGAATAGCGTTGGGCCGAGTACGCTGCCCTGCGGAACTCCATGAGTGACTGCAAATTCAGCGCTAGGCCATCTGCTAATTTTACGGCCTGAAATCGGTTACTCAAGTAACTGGCGAAGAGTTGGTGTGTTATCCCTCTAACGCCCATTTTCTCCAGCCTGTCCAAAAGAGTCGCGACAGAAACAGTGTCGAATGCTTTGGCCAAGTCAAGGAAGATACCTATGACCTTATCATTAGCATCCAAGCTTCGGGTAACATAGTCAGTCAAGTCATGCACTGCGTCATCAGTTGACCTTCTTGAACGAAAGCCATATTGAGAAGATGATAAAATGTTATTGCTGTCAAGAAAGTCAATGAGACGCCTGTTTATTATCCTCTCTAGAATCTTGGATATGACTGGAAGTAAGGAAATGGGCCTATAATTTTCGACACTGCTTCTGTCACCACCCTTGTGGACAGGCGTAATGATCGACTTTTATAGACCTCAGGGAATACGCCGGTCTGAATGGAGAGGTTACAGATAAAGCTGATGGCTGGAGCCAGTATATCTCGGTGTTGTTAAAGTAGGCGTCCCGATATCTGATCATAACCCACAGCACAAGTAAAGTATCTTTGAGATTCATGATTATACTCTCTATTTCGGCCACATATGTAGGTTAAAGAACCAGTGACTTAACTGGTGTTGAGGAATTCCGAACTTGCGGCGTGTTTGGTGTGTCCGAGTTCATACTGCAGGTGATATTAGAGGCAGTGGATCTTCCAATATTGACAAAGCATTCATTAACACAATCAATGCCAACCTGAGCACTGTCGCCCAATAACAGGTTGGAGGCAGAGCTACTATCAGACTTATGATATTGTGTTATGTTTTTTATATAACTTCAAAGTTTCTTACTATTGTTTGATTTGTTAATAAGGTCTTTCTCATATGCGATTTTAACTTTTTTTAATAATGAGTTGCAGAAGTTCTTATAACGTCTATACAGGATAAATTTTTGACCAGTGCACAAATTTTTAGGATCAACTCTGAATCGGTAAGTGAACAACTTTCTCCTAGAAACATGGGTTGAAATACGACAAAAATTTTTGGACTTCCCATACTAAATAGATCACGTGATCAGTCCGATTTGTATGAAGAGTCAAAAAATTTTTTTCATATTTCGACCTATGTTTCTAGGAGAAAGTTGTTCACTTACCGCTTTTGAGTCGATCTTAAAAATTTGTGCACTGATTAAAAATTTACCCTGTATGTTGTAGCCAAGATTGTGTCGTCAGGATTATTATTACTTTTCTTGTGCAAATTGTCTCTGTTGCACATACATCTTAGGCAGCCAGGTGTTATCCAGGGTTTTCTGGTTTTATTCCGCGTAGATATTTTAATTTCCTAAGTGCTCCGAATGGCCTCCGAACGATAGTTAGGTAGGTATTGTGCAGCCTCATTTGCATCCACTAGATTGTATATGGGAGCTAGGTCAAGATTTCATATTGCTAAGTCTAGACACGCTGGTCAACACAGCGCCTGGTTATGAACTGAGTCGGAAGATTTTCGGTTAGGTCCAAATCCAATGCAGCACCAGAGTGGTCAGTGACAGTAGACGGCATGACAAAACATCTGGCCAGGTGTGATTTGACCATTTCGTGGTCCAAACGTAAGAGATTTCGTGTATCGTGTCGGAAGTCTATGTCCAGGATGTATGTTAAATCCTGCTAGGAGATCCAAATAGTCACCTGAACGCGGGTCATCAGAGGTAGATCATTGGAGATATTAATATCTCCAATGATCTATTCTTAAATGTATTTACCATTGTTAGAACCGAGTTTAATGAAAATAAAAATTTAGAAATAAAGAAGCAAGTAAGTAGGTACTAATTATTTTGTTACACCGAAAAGATTTAAGTAAGTATTGCAAATGTGTTAGAAAAAGCTGTAAAAAAGTACAATAATAGTTTTTTTTCCTTCTTTCTATTTAGTTTTAGTTGTCTTTATTGCTTTTCTTATAGAGGGGGATGATAAGCAGCGTTTATAACTCTGCCGCAAAATTATTTCACCTCGGGCGGTTCAGGATTCTACTTTAGAATCCCTCGCTGCGTTCGGGACTCTACTCTAGAATACTTTACTGCGCTCTGAATTTAAAATAGCGCCCTTGCCGTAAAAATATGATTTTACTCCCTTGTAATACGATCTACTATTTCTTTACACTTTTCAGGGAACAAAGTATGACGCAATACGAAAATCAGCTAGCTGCCCTGCGTCTCGAAGTGAAGAGACTACGTAATTATGACTGCTACACAAAAGATATTCCATATTCCGATCTGCAGACGGAGGTAATACCTACCTATATAATAAATAAATAGTACTTATCAGATTTTTTTAAATTCTTCGAAATTACATAAACTATTTTCATCCTGAGTTGTTTTATGTACCTACTCTAGCAGGTTTTGTCTGGTATGATAACATTTCTGCTGATCGATCACTCATAGAATCTCTGTTGTTAGTTGCTAGAAATGCATATGCAAGTGGAAACACTGTCCCGAGAGCGCACTGCTCTAGTGACAGCAGCGGCATCACGAGCTCTCATGCTAGAAAGACATGAGCGGTCTGCAGAGCTGTTCGCAAGGATGACGCGAGCACGTAGAGATCTTGCTGCCCTGCTTGACGGCCGCACCGAGCCACCACCTTTAGAAGAATTGGCTCGTACAGAGGTAGTTCATATAGCTTGTTGATTTACAGTCAATTTTAAAATCTTTCGCCTAATAAAGAGATAGGTATATTTTGGGAACATGGGCCTACTCGTAAAGTAAATTAAGCACTGGATATACAAACTGAAAACTGCTATAACTATTATGAAAGACGGGATTTTTACCATTGTTTATTTTGTTTTTCGAGTTCCCGATATTTCGGCGCAGTTGCACACGCCATGATCACGGAGTAAACACGCCGAAATAATCGGTAACTCGAAAAACAAAATAAATATGGTAAAAATCCCGTCTTTCATAATAATAGGTCTTTACATATGAAATTGCCGTCTTTTTCTCACATGTTTATTGGTCTCTAATTTTTTAATTAATATTAATATGAAAAATGGAAAATGAAGTATTTAGAAAAAATCGACCCGTCTCACAATCAGCTCCGATGGGACTCGAACCCACGACCTTTCGCTTTCCGGGCGACTGCTCTAACCACTGAGCTACGGAGTCGTTACTCCGCTCTAACCACTGAGCTACGGAGTCGTTACTCCGTAGCTCAGTGGTTAGAGCAGTCGCCCGGAAAGCGAAAGGTCGTGGGTTCGAGTCCCATCGGAGCTGATTGTGAGACGGGTCGATTTTTTCTAAATACTTCATTTTCCATTTTTCAGTAATAAAAATTGCATTGTGAATGCAAAAAAACTAAAAATTTAAAATAACTTAATATTAATATATCAAAATTAATAGTCAGTTTCGAAAATAGAGTATATCGTCATGTTAAACATCTAAGAAAAGAATAATTAAACATGCGTCTAAAATTTTTATAAATGCTCCAAAGTACCCACTTTTGATTGTCGTCAATTTGACAGATTTGAACAGTTTTTTTTATTCTAATACAGTTTATCAAAAGAGATTATAGGCAATAACTAGTTAGATTAATTTTGTCTGATCATATCCCGAAAGTTTTGTTGAATTCGGAGTTCACATGTCCAAGAAGGAATGTTACTTAAGGAAGAATTCCTGAATTTTTGCAATAAAAATGTAATCGCGCACAAGCAAGGAACGCGAGCAATCGCCCATGGCAAGCTGGCTACTACAGCAGCGAAAAACACTTACGGCAGCCGCACCGCCCAGTACTTGCTGCCGCGACTCATAAATAAACTAAATCCTGAGTTTAGAGACTCCCTTAATGTTTATAATTTAAATAAAAAATTGAAGACATTGTTTCTAGATACGCTGGATGGCGGTGATTGACTAGTAATATAAGTGGGCACGTAATTATAATTTAATAAGATTAAGTAAGTAGATATCCTACTAATATTATAAATGTGAAAGTTTGGATGTTTGGATGTTTAGATGTTTGGATGTTTGGATGTTTGTTACTCAATCACGCCAAAACGGCTGAACGGATTTGGCTGAAATTTGGAACACAGATACTTTGTAGCCTGGAGAGGAATATAGGCTACTTTTTATCCCGGAAAAATATCACATTCCCGCGGTATAACGTCATGTAGTCCACGCGGGCGAAGCCGCGGGCGGAAAGCTAGTTAATAATAAAACTGTAAAATAGTATAAAGCGAACACTAGTTCATTAAGAAAACCTCAGTGGTTTGTAATGTACTTAGATGTAAGATTCAAATGTAAAACATATAGATAATAAATAAAAAAAAAAAAACCCCAAATATCTTTGTATGCCGATTCCAACTTCCTACAATTTCCCCATAGAAAACGACAATTTTAGTTATAGTGATAATGACCATGTAAGTTTAAAATCTTATTTTGAAAACTGCTAGTCTGAGTCCGAGCCCGAGGCGAAATTGTTCTTGTTGCAGATTTCAAGATCGTTGTCATCGATGTGCGCTAACGCAGCGGACACTTGGACAGCGCTGCGAGCAGAGCGGGCCCGCGTGCTGCGCCTCGAAAGCGCCGTCCTGGCCCAGAGCCTGCAGCTGGAGCGCGAGGGCCGCGTGCGCACGCAGCTGGAGCGCCGCCGCGCCGTGCTCGAGCGCGAGATGCTGCGCGTACACTACTCCTGCTCCTCCGAACACACCTCTATCGGCAAGAACCCAAGTTTGGTATTTTCAAATTAGTACAATTAGTTCCGTTTTACACTAAAACCTGGACAGTGCCACAGATTACTAAATAATTACTAAGTAACAGATATTATTGCACTCCGCTAAGCCATTTAAATAAATAGCAACTCTAACTATAACGCAATAAAGTGGAATTCAGCTTGTACGGCGCAAATTACGAACGGCCACTCGTTGCATCTCTGTCTATCGCATATATTCTATCTATACTCAGGCGGGCGGCCCGCTGTAAATTGTATTGAATTGGTATCCGGAGACATACCAAAAGCGGTAGGCACTTATCTCGGGTTCTTGAGCGAGTGACGGACGCCTTACTTAGTAACTATTTACTTTGTAATCTGTGACAGTGCTCGAGACCGCAAGAATCCATTAGAAGGGGAGCCCATGATGCTAAATATGGATTTACTCGAACGTCGCGGAAACGTATTAGAATTGATAGATTAGATTAAAGGAAGAGTAAATTGTCATGTAAGTATATAATGTTTCCACTTTTAGCGTTGGGGAATTAGCGTCTAAAGATTTTAAACTTGTAAAAAAATACAACAATGAAGCTTGTCAAATTATAATATTTTTCATGCTCCAACTGATAAGAAATATATATTAATCCGACGATCTGCGTGCTGGGGCTGGCAAGGCGGGAGGGGTGAAAATAGAAAAAAATAATTTACTCGAGCGCGTCAGCTCCAGTTTAACGATTTGGAAGTGACGCAAGCTAGCAGCGAATTTTTGAGATTGTAAAAAAAACGCCATCTTGAAATACTCGAGCGCGTCAGATAAGCATACAAGCTTCATCATGATGTCCCAGTCACGAAAAAGATTAAATGACAGATTTAAAAGACAAATACAGATTCCACATTAAGGCGTTTTAGTCGCGCGACTGCAGCGCTTCTAAGTCGCGCTGCAATAGCACGACTGGGTATGCGGCTGCACCGCGACAGCCTATTTGTGAAAGCTCTCATAAGCCTTTTAAGTTTTCACAAAAAGTAGGGCAGAAGCCCCGGTTTTGGCCACTTTTTGCTCTAAAAGTTTTCTAAATAACTTTTCGCCATTTTTGCTAAAGGCAAAAATAAGGTATTTTAAGGTAATAATAACAACTGTTAGAATTCCATAAGTCATACGATTTGTTTTCAATAAATCCCATTTTCTGTTTAAAAAAATGTTTTGTATGAATATTTTAAGATATTTGTTTTGGATGAAATATTTTATAAACCCTTTTTTTTATAATTAAATTATTGTTTTGCAATGAGTCACATTACACCAATGATTTTTGTTATCAGCATATCTAAAAAATATGTTACTTGAGAAAAAAGAATACGTTTTTATTTTTTTCCTATCTTCAAAAATGACTGAGATATTGAGCGTTAGAGTACGGCCTCCGTGAAAAATTCGGGTGAGCCAATGGAATTAACGTGTGACGTCACATCGCGATTGAGAGTTGGCGCTTCCGTATTTTCTCCTTTGGCTATTAGAGTTGCGCTCTCACGGTTTCGCAATAAATTAAATATTTTTCTTATAGTCGATCAATGATCAATTTTGTTTTGAGCTCATGTGAAAAAACACCTTCAAATACATAAGTTGTATTTTCGTAGTTAATAAATTAAATCAACTTTCGTAATGGCGGGCGGTATTCTGTCAATTTATATAGCAACGGTCAAACTTCGATCAACAATAACACGAAGCCGTCAAATGGACAGTAGGTGACAGTTTTAGAGTGCGGCTGCGCGCGGTCGAAATCGAATACTAATCATTTACCATAACCTTAGAACGAAGACAATATACTGTAACTAGCGCCAAAAACGCAACAGTTGCGCGAAGATTGCGCACGGACGGACTCTATGTAGGTACAGTTGGACGGAAATCACCCGCAGCAGCCGCAATAGGAGATGTCACTACGACATGACGTCATCGCAATAGCGCGCAAGGAAAGCAAATTTACAAAAGCTGGTGAAACTTTGCAACGCTGTAACTTTGGAAATCCTGGTCAGATTTCGATGAAACAATAACTGTTATTACTTGCACGAGTACGCGCATTAAATGCAGCAATTTTTATAGTCTTATTTTGATGTGTTGGTGTGACTCATTGATTGGTTTCTAGCGCTTTAGAATATATTAATTTAACCTAGGTTTGGTTTTGATTTATTTACAAAAGTTTAACTATCAATAATTGGCCAATTGTGCCGTGTAGTGCCGGCACATAAATAGAATAGCACTACCCCCTCTCTTCCCGTGGGTGTCGTAAGAGGCGACTAAGGGAAAACTGCCATCAGGAGATGGGCAGCAGCGTCTCCAGTTACAAAAGGCCAATACTGCGATCGCCAACCCGCCTGCCAAGCGTGGCGATTATGGCACAACCCCCCCCTAACATGACAACACAACCAACATATCGGCCCCCAGTCCCCGGCGGCCCCGCTATTCCTAGCTACGGTAGCGGCTATGGTAACGGCGGGGCAGGGGGTGCTAAGAATCTCCGGGTAGGCTCCGGCTACCAACACCGACGACTCGACCTGGCAACCTACAACACGCGCACATTGAGGCTCGACGCGAAGCTCGTAGAGTTGGAAGAGGCAATAAGTAAGTTACATTGGGATATCATTGGGTTATCTGAAGTCCGAAGAGAGGGGGAGGACTCGATAACCCTGCAATCCGGTAACTTACTTTACCACCGGGAGGGCGACCAACAGTCCATTGGTGGTGTCGGGTTCATCGTCCACAAGTCCCTTGTGAACAACGTGATCACCATCGGAAGTGTGTCGAGCAGGGTAGCGTACCTGATACTCAGATTATCGAAACGATATTCGCTGAATGTTATCCAGGTCTACGCTCCGACCTCGACACACGACGATGTCGAAGTGGAGGCTATGTATGAGGAGATCTCTAAAGCCATGCATAGCTATAAAACCCACTACACGGTTGTGATGGGGGATTTCAATGCAAAGTTGGGGCAACGTTGCGGTGATGAGCTGAGAGTGGGGCAATTTGGATTTGGGCAACGGAACGATAGAGGCCAGATGCTGGCAGACTTCATGGAGAGGGAGAACCTCTTTATGATGAACTCCTTCTTTAGGAAGCCCGTAAGCCGCAAATGGACCTGGATCAGTCCGGACGGTAAAGTCAAAAACGAGATCGATTTTATCATGTCGACGAAGAAGCACATATTCAATGATGTCAGTGTGATCAACGCTGTTAAGACAGGAAGCGATCACCGTATGGTAAGAGGCACATTGAATATCGATGTCAAGCTCGAAAGATCGCGACTGATAAAATCCACGCTCCGACCAATACCAGCTCAAATTCAAAACCCCGAGTGCTTTCAGCTCGAGCTTCAAAACCGCTTTAAAGCCCTTGAGAACAGCATAGACGTGGACGATCTATACAACATGGTGGTGGATACTGTCCGCACGGTAGGGTCTAAGTACTATAAAACCCGCCGTCCCAAATTGAAGAAACTCTCCAGTCAGACTCTCCTACTCATGGATCAGAGACACGAAATGAAGCTGCAGAACTCAGCGGATGCCCATCGTTATCGGCAGCTCAATAGACAGATATCTAAGTCCTTGACGCGCGACCTTCGCCAATTTAATACCGAGCGTATTAAAGAAGCCATTGAGCGGAACAAAGGCTCCAAAGTGTTCGCGAGAGATCTGTCTATCGGGCAAAGTCAATTGACGAGGCTGAAAACTGAGGAAGGTAGTATCGTTTCGTCAACACCTGAAATCCTGAGGGAGATTGAGAGTTTCTATGGACAGCTATATTCCTCGCAAACACCTGTTGAAAGCAAGGCTAAAGACCCTAGAGCCAAGCTTACCCGACACTATACCGAAGATATCCCGGACGTCAGCCTGTACGAGATTAGAATGGCTCTCAAGCAGCTCAAAAACAACAAGGCGGCGGGTGATGACGGAATTACAACAGAACTTCTGAGAGCGGGCGGTAAGCCGATACTTAAGGTCCTCCAGAAGCTCTTCAACTCTGTCATCCTCGAGGGCAAAACGCCAAAGGCATGGGGCAGAAGCGATGTGATGCTGTTTTTCAAGAAGGGTGATAAAACTCTCTTGAAGAACTATAGACCCATCTCGCTTCTGAGCCATATCTATAAGTTGTTTTCGAGAGTCATTACGAATCGTCTCGCTCGCAGGTTCGACGACTTCCAACCTCCCGAACAAGCCGGGTTCCGGAAAGGCTACAGTACCATAGACCACATTCATACGCTGCGGCAAGTTATACAGAAGACCGAAGAGTATAACTTGCCACTTTGCTTGGCGTTCGTGGACTATGAGAAAGCCTTTGATTCGATCGAGACCTGGGCCGTGCTGCAGTCTCTCCAGAGGTGCCAAATAGACTACAGGTACATCGAGGTGCTGAGGTACCTATACCAAAACGCCACCATGTCGGTCCGATTACAGAACCAGAGCTCTAATCCTATCCAACTACAGCGAGGTGTGAGACAGGGAGATGTCATCTCTCCCAAACTGTTCACAGCTGCGTTGGAGGATATTTTTAAGCTGCTGGACTGGAAAGGATGCGGCATCAACATCAATGGCGAGTACCTAACACATCTACGGTTTGCCGATGATGTAGTTCTTATGGCTGAGACCTTGGAAGACCTAAACACAATGCTCGAAGATCTCGGTAATGCTTCGCAAAGAGTGGGTCTTAAGATGAACATGGACAAGACGAAAATCATGTTCAATGCCCATGTTGCACCCGCTCCAGTTAATGTTGGGAACATTACACTCGAAGTTGTTGACCACTATGTTTACCTAGGACAGACGGTCCAGTTAGGTAAGTCCAACTTTGAGAAAGAGATCTCTCGTCGAATCCAGCTCGGATGGGCAGCGTTTGGGAAGCTCCGACATATATTCGCGTCCGAAATACCTCAATGTCTCAAGACGAAAGTCTTTGACCAGTGTGTGTTGCCAGTAATGACCTATGGAAGTGAGACGTGGTCTTTTACTATGGGTCTCATAAGAAGGCTCAAAGTCACCCAGCGAGCAATGGAGAGAGCGATGCTTGGTATTTCCCTGCTCGATCGAATCAGAAATGATGAAATCCGCAGGAGAACTAAAACAACCGACGTCGCTCGAAGGATTGCATCATTGAAGTGGCAGTGGGCGGGACACATAGCGCGGAGAACCGATGGCCGTTGGGGCGGAAAGGTTCTTGAATGGCGACCGCGTGCCGGACGACGTTCCGTGGGCAGGCCCCCTACAAGGTGGACCGACGATCTGGTCAAGGTCGCGGGAAGCCGCTGGATGCGGGCAGCGCAGGACCGATCGTTGTGGAGATCCTTGGGGGAGGCCTATGCCCAGCAGTGGGCGTCGTTCGGCTGACATGATGATGATGAATTGGCCAAAACCGGTACATTTGGCACCTCTCACATATTTTGTGTTATATACAGAAAACTATTTTACTTTTTTAAATTTGATAAATGTACCTTTAAAAGGTGGATAAATTATCTATATTTTAAGATATAATTTGTCTCTCAAATACCTAAGACCATTAGTGCTTAAAAGTCAAAAAATCCTTAAAGTGGCCACAAAGGGTACCTCTAATATTATATTTAACATTAATATTTATCGAATTCCTTCATGGCGTAAATTTTAGTAAAATTGCAACCTAAATTTGACCCACTTGCCAGTGTTTGATTGAGCTGAAATTTCGCATACAGGTTTGGTATGGATGACAATACAATATTAAAGTAAGGTCAGCAAAAAAGCTTGTCATAAAATTGAAATTTTTACAAAAAACTTATTAAAATGTTTTTTTTTATTTTTTTACGAAAGTATTGGCTGAAAAGTAAGGGCTCATACCTACTGCTGTGGAGGTACTTATCAATATATAAGGTACCTAACTAACCTATCCTCCCTTATAATAGGTCTTTACATATGAAATTGCCGTTTTTTTCTTTTGTACATATAACTTAACAACTTTTATAATATTAGAGATATATAATTTCTTTAATATTGCGTTACATTAAGACCGTATCGAGCAACTTTTGATAATTTAATAACCACGATATTTGATTATTTACATAGAAAAAACTTATTCCGAAAGTTACGGCTATTTTTGTTTTCAGAATTTCGTACTTTATTAGTTGTAACTTAGTGAAAAAAAAATTTTTTCTCTTAACGAATGTGTCATTTAGTAGTTAAAATATCCATAAATACGTGTGTAAAATTTTGTAAATTTACATAATATTAGTCGTTAAATAATAACAAAAACGTTAGTATGGAAAAAAAATAATTACAGAAATCTCCATACAAAACGGCAATATGGAAAAAAAATAATTACAGAAATCTCCATACAAAACGGCAATTTCATAGGTAAAGACCTATTATTAATCTGACGCTCTCGAGTAAATCCCAAAATCCCCTCTTGGGCTCCCCTACTACATGTTTGGTGTTATCAATTTTATAGTTTAGGTACACTCGACAGCATATCAGGTTAAACAGTTGAACTGCGATAACAGCTTTTATTACGTAGGGCATAAAGGCGGTCTCAAGGTCAACATGTATAGTCTGATGTGCCACCGTGTGTACATAATTACCTACGTTTTCAGAAAATGTGATTATTATAATGAATGACCAATATATTTTTAAAAATAAAGAAATATTGTTTCATGTTATGTTATGTATGACGTTGTGCTTTATACTTGTTTTTTTAAGATATTTTCAGTAGTACCTATTGAATCTATCACGGTAGACACTGTGTTTTAACCTTTCTATTTTACGTTTTCAGAATTCGGACATTTTTTGGTTTGAATAGAAAAAGATGACATTCATATTTTTGCTTGGCGCAGTTGAACTTATGAAAACGCTGTTTGTCTTTTAAATAAAAAGTAATAAGTCCTAATCACGTTTTTCATTTAAAAGTTTATTCCACAAAGTTGCAAACTAAGTATAAGCTTATAGTCCATGGAAATCGTACATTTTGCCTTGCGTTAAATGAGGTAGTTCTGATTTTTTTGTATGTAAGTAGTGATGAGATAGTAATGACAAATCCAAGTTTTCCACCTCGAAAGCCCTCCGGATCATTGTTAAATATTTAATAATCCAATAAATTTTCAGATTTTTTTCAGTTTTTATAAATTTTTACCACCAAGAACCTGTGTTACGGCAAAAGTTACTATGCACGCTTTAAAGTAGACTAAATTTGCAATAAAAAGAGAATAATTTGGTTCTTGTAAGTCAAATAGTTTTTAAGATGGGCAATTTAAAAGTTTGCAAAAATTCAAAAAAGGGAGTATTACAGTTTTTTTAGTTTTCGTCATTTTGACCCATAGTAGTGGGTTTATGGCAAAAGTTAAATTATTAGTTATAAAAGTCCATTAAATTTCCAACAAAATGAGACCAATTAGTAATATCAACTTACACTTGATAGTTCCTGAGACAGCTGTTCAAAGTTATTGAGGTAAGTAAACAATTATGTAATAGAAGGGTTTGCAAAATGAAGTACGCCATAAAGGAAGGAGGATCTGGGAGGTGGTGGGATCAATTATGTACATTGTATGTATAATTTTGATGGACCAGGTACGTCCTCTGAATCCACAGCACACTTTTTGGGGGCAGCTTGCTGAGGTATAATTTCTTCATCGAACTGCTCAGGACCGTCAAAGTCGTCCTTTGATGGTGGGTTATCAATCAATGGTTCATCAATGTCATCACACATCAGGTCTGGTATGTTCTCGCATGATTGGCCAATGCAGTAGCTGCAAACAGCCGAACTTTTGAGTTCTGCTTTCCTGCAACCACATCTGCTTGTACAACCTTACATCTTTGGTATGCTTTCAAGGTGATTAAGGTTTGCGTGTCATTAACAGGGTAGAACGGGAACGTCTCCCAGATCCTTCTTCCTTTAGGGCTTACTACCTTTTGCAAAGCCTTCTATTACATAATTGTTTACTTACTCTATAACTTTGAACAGCTGTGTCTTAGGAACTATCAGGTGTAAATCGACATAATTAATTTTGTTGGAAATTTAATGGACTTTAATAAGTAACAAAACACTTTTGCCATAAACCCACTACTAGGGGGTCAAAGTTGACGAAAAATAAAAAAACTGTAATACCTACTTCCTTTTTTGTGATTTTGCAAATTTTAAAATAGCCGTATCTTAAAAACTATTTGGCTTACAAAAACCCAATTACTCTTTTTTTATTGCAAATTTAGTCTACTTTAAAGAGTGCATAGTAACATTTGCCGTGACTCAGATCCTTGGTGGTAAAAATTTACAAAAACTGAAAAAAATCTGAAAATTTATTGGATTTTTAAATATTTAACAATGATCCGGAGGGCTTTCGAGGTGGAAAACTTGGATTTGTCATTACCATCTCATCACTACTAACATATAAAAAAAATCAGAACTACCTCATTTAATGCAAGGCAACACCACTTATTTGGTACGATTTCCATGTACTATTACAAGCGCGTCAACCAACGCTCTACGAGTTGCGCGTGTGGCACTTTCTTTACGATACACACGATACACGAAACGGGCACCAATGTTTCCACGCACTTAAGGTAGGTACCACAGCTAGGTGACCGGCTTACAAGACATCAGGATGGCCGGTCACTCTGTTCCATTTTTTCTAAAATTTGATGGCACCAATTGACTACTTATAGGAACCAAAGAGAAGCAATTGGGCAGCAATTATTGGTCATAATTTCAACGATAAATTCGTCTAGTGACCGGCCATTCTGACGCTCACTATAAATTGATAGCATCTGGTTGAAAAATGTTTTTTTTCCCTTTAGGTATTTTCATAATTTCATTGGTAATTAATGGCTTTCGGTTATTATAAGGTAACTAACTACGGTTATTATATTACCTTATAACCGTTGATTTTAACTTTATGACTATTGATTTGCTTATTATTTATAATTTTAACTTTAATATTAAACCTACATCTATGTATGTTCTATTTGAAAAATATATATCACAAATTTGACAATTTGTGATACATATTTTGCTGTAGGTGTAGTTTATTATGATGGTTTCAATCAAACAACTACTATAAACAACAACCATACTAACACTTTTGTTGCAGATTGTACCATTTCTTAAGAGTTGCAGAAGGAAAATTTAATTTATTTTGATTTTCTTACTAAATGGGCCTTAGGCATGTGGGACGAGTTGGCGAATCACACAATTTTTTTTGCCTGTCTCTACTTTAAGCGGTCACTCACACTAGCGTAAAACCCAAGATACGCCAAAAGAACTATACGTAGGTAGTTTGACCACGAAGAATGTCAAAAATTCCTCGTGGTCAAATCAGTTTGACTACCTACTAAGTTTGACGAGGAAGGAAGGACTTTTGGCTTTAGCTGTAAAATTTTATTTCAAGACTATTATTATAGGGTGTTTACCGTTTTGTCACACTGGTGTGACTACGAAGCATTTTTTTCTTCGTAGTCACACTGTTTGGTGTGAATATTAGTGTGTGATACGTTCTGGCCCGGCCACGGTGTCAACTAAAGCTGTGGTTGTGTCAGTATACTGTACGGATAAGTACCTCGTAGTACTTTGATGGAAAAAAAGAGTACCACAGTATTTCATCAGTTATAACACATTTTTGGTGGCCGGGCTGCAACGCATACGACCCAGCCCGGCCACGCTTCTATCGAAATAAATAGGCAACTTTACGATGCAATTTTGGTACGAGGTACCAACCAAACTGTACCAACGAGAATGTGTCCGTTTCCTCTTTAAAATGGTAATTAAAACAATTTATTTTGGCATCGAAATTTCTTAAATAAAAAGCCTGACATTATTGACTGAGCAAAGAAAACGTAATTTGACGTCTTGAGCTTATCACTCAGGGCTGCCTCCATACAAAAAGTTGTTTGTAAATATAAGTTCTACGAATGTTTAGGTAACGTTAGAAAAAACGATGTATTAAATGGATAATAGTGAAATAAAAAGGCATTTTTTATCAATGTTTATTTTGTTTCAATATATTAGTACAATCAGGCTTTAAACTTTGATAACGAAAACCACAGCCACTACGGCAACTACATAAAAAACCGCTCAAGAGCAAATCGGGATCGCTCACCGAAGGTTCCGTACCTTTCAACATCTGAACTTGTAGGAGTTTCATTCTGGGTTTCGCAGTATTTAAGCATAACATTTGTCCATAAAGGTAAACGTGACAATAATCTTTTAAGAGTTGCAATAAATTCCGGCAAATAATACAAGTTTTCATAAATTGAAACATTCTCACTAAGAGTCAACTCAAGCGATAGCTGATCAACTTCTTTCCCAAAACTTAATAAGAAGTCGTTGTCATCAGGACAGTCATCATTTTCGAGGTTGTCATCATAATTATGGAACGACTCGCTCTTTTCTTCCTTCTTAAAATCTTCTTCAATGTACGATGTTCTAGGTACACGTAATAACTCTAACAAGCTTTTGTCACATAAAGTTGATTGACCATTTTTTAATTTTCCTGTGAACTTACTTAATGATATAATGACAAGATGTTTGGCAATGAACTGTATCTCATCAAAGGACGTAGATTGTTTTATTGTTATTAAATATTTAATAAAAAACTGTTTTACTCGTTTATCAACATACCTAAAACATTTACAATTGTACAAATTTTTCATAAAATGAGACGTATCTAACCTAATCAAACAGTGATCTTTTTTGCATGGTGTTTTTTTCAGTAAAATATCGAAACAATAACAAATATACTGACGAGTGGTTTCACAGTGCGTAAAAGCTCTTACTATTGCACCTAATAATGCGGATGAATCATCACATACAACTTCATGAGGTGTTCTTTTAGCGGAAACCCACATTTTTAACCATTTATAAATATTATCCAAGCTGTGACAGTCCGTTATCATTTGTGTTATAGGAACGCAACTACCAGCATATGTTTTCAATACCGCCACGTATAAAAATATATGCTTAGGATTGATGTAACATGTATTTGGATCAGCAAGCAGTCGCAGGGATTTAAAAATGCTCCCAGTCGCGTCAATACTTAATTTTATTTTCCTACGACTATCAGTCATAAGCTTGTAGAATTTGTCTTGTAAATTTGTCCAATAAAGAACAATAAATGGAAGTAGAGAAAATAATTTGATAAACTCTCTGAAAGCGGGCGTATTTGTCATTATATATAAGGATACAATATCAATTTTATGGAAATATGTCTCTACTTTTGAATTTTGCCTTATATCTTCCATGGACTTAAGAGATGGAATAAACGGTGGTTCATAAGTGTCACTAACATCCATTGTCCTGTGAATGATTTTTCTTCTTACCACTACTGGGTATTCACTTTTTAATTTGCTGGCAAGTTTTTTTTTCTTAAATATGGTGATCTTATTTTTAATTCTTGGATTGTGTATTATTTCTGGATCGCCTTCCGTAAATTTACATTTTAAAGATGCAGCAAAATTTTCTGTTGTTGTCGTTGTTTGAGCGCTTATTCTTGCCCCGCATTGTTTGCAATAACCACTGAACTTGATAAAAGTATCTTCAGTGGCGTAGCTGTGGCGAAATATCCAAGTACATTTATTTTTTGTGTGTTTCCACAAAACCTCACTCATTATATTTGTCCACTTTTGTTTAGGCAAATTAGGCCGTTTTTGTAGCTTAACGCTTGGTTTACTTTTATCGTTCCTTGCTGAATAATAAATAACCGGCCTAATTTGCTCCCAGGTAGACACATCAATATTAATGACTGTTGTGATGTCATCATAATATTTACTACTTTCAGATACTTCAGAAACGCGACTGCTGGTACTTTCTGTTTCTTTACATGTGGAGTGAAAGAAATGGTGGTAGTTCCTTTTCAGGGAAATGTAAAGTGCCTTAACTGACATGCGAAAAGAAAGAGCCCGAGATATGTCTTTGAATATCTTACTAGTAGATGGTGGCAGGTTATTTAAATCAGCCAATTTGTCCTCGTACTTCAGGAATTCATCCCTTTGGTCTTCGAGTGACACCGATAAAACTTTCCCACGTTTATTTTGATTCATTATAACTTTTTGCACTTACTGTAGTTGGGGCCTGAATAAAAATAATGAGAGTAAAACATTTTTACGGATCGTCATTATTTATTTGATAAAATAAAAGATATCAGTGTACTTACATTAATTGGTAATTATAATATGTGTATTTTAATATTTTTTGACGACAACTTGTAGATAATGATGGGTGACTTAGGCGATCAGTCAAAGTCTAAAGATGTTTTATTATACTCATTGTGAAGATTATATAAATAGACTTTTTTGTAGTTACAATATAAATAAAATATTTATTACGTATTAAGGGTAGTAATATCCTCACATAGATGAATAAGCGCTGGCGCACAACGTTATGAAGTATTAGCACAGATTATATAATACTTAGTAGGTACTAACGTATATTAGAGAAAATTCGATGCGTCTTCTTACGACTCCGTAGCACAGTAGTCAGAGCATTCGCTCGGACAGTGAAATGTCGTGGGTTTGAGTCCTACAGTAGCAAATTGCGAAACGAGATTCTCTTCGATCTTTTCTAATACCTATGGTATAGGTATGTTGCACGGTTTAGTTTCAAAAACTTTATTTATTACTTTAATATGCTCTTAAAAAGGGACCACCATACTACAAATGATTCAAATCTATATCACCCTTCCGAAATGTATAGGAAAATATATTTACTCTTCTTTACGAAAACCTTTTTGTATTGAGGCAGCCCTGACTGCTAAGCTTTCAAAATATTTTGGGGTCTTTTAAACTATTTACACTAAACAAAATGTAACTGGAAAAAGACCAATGGGAAAAGATAGATGTATAATTATCAATTTTTATCAAATTTTAACTGAGCCTAGTTTAAATCATATGAGCCATTGCGCCTACAAGAAAAAAATATACACAAGACGTCGCGTTACGTGGATTGCTCAATCAATAATATCAGGCGTTTTATTTCTGAAATTTCAATGCCAAAATAAATTGTTTTAATTACCATTTTAAAGAGGAAACGGACACATTCTCGTTGGTACAGAATACGTACCATTACCTCGTACCAAAATTGCATCGTAAAGTTGCCTATTTATTTCGATAGAAGCGTGGCCGGGCTGGGTCGTATGCGTTGCAGCCCGGCCACCAAAAATGTGTTATAACTGATGAAATACTGTGGTACTCTTTTTTTCCATCAAAGTACTACGAGGTACTTATCCGTACAGTATACTGACACAACCACAGCTTTAGTTGACACCGTGGCCGGGCCAGAACGTATCACACAATATTAGTAAGTTACCAAAACATGAGACTTGTTGTCACACTACTAGTGCGGGGAAATTAAATACCCTGTATGTTAATATTTTATAACATGGATTTGCAAACTGACTTATTCGTCAACTCGCGAGTGTGAAACTCGTGAAGCATAGTTTACATTGCTCGAGTAGGCGGCCGAGTCGAGTAGCGATGGACAAAAAGCAGGCTAACTCGAACAATGTAAACGATAGGGCGAGTAAACTGGGCCGAGTACTGAGCGAGTCGAGTGGTCTCGCGCGGAGCATAGTTGCTCGTCCGAGTTGTTTCCTGGGCCAGGGTTGCCAGGTGCGAAAAATCGAGAATCGTACATTAAACATAAAAAATATGTTTTAGTATATAATATATGTATAATAATTGTACTTAATACAAAATCCAAAATAAAGTAATAAATAAATTACTTGCCATCACTGACCGATCAAAATAGGCCACCCTAAGGTCTAAGGGCCTAAACTGAGTTAAGCGGGCGCCCGCGACGGGGACACGTCACGTGTCTCCATCCGTGGACACGCGCGCGGGCTCCGTGGACACGCGCGCGGGCTCCGCGGCACCGCACCGCATCACATAGTCGTGGGCCACACACTGGAGCGACTCCGCAGGACGCGCGAACACGTACTATTCCCTCCGCCGGTCGCGCCAACCGCCGGACGCGCCAATGTGGCCCCTCCCGTCCGTCTCAATATATTTGTTTTTTTCCGCTCAACGCGGACGCAAGACGCGCCGCTCCAGTGGGCCCACGACATAGCGCTATTGACTGAATAGGCCCGTGCGTGCTACCGCTGGCGGGCCTCGGTGCGGGGCACCCGCGCGGTATTATTTTGATATTGTATTATTATTTTGATGTCACCAGCACTCATTTTAAAATAATACCAATACCTGCGTAACCTTCAGAAAATACAAGTAAGATGTGAAATTCAGGAAAGCCAAAACAGAAAAGACAGCAAATGTCAAATCAAAGGATCATAAATTCATAATACGTACCTATATGTATCAAAGTGGTATCAAACAGTTATCAAATTATCAAGTGATTTATTACGTCAAGTATGACTTTTTGAAAATGGTGTGACTATTAGGAAAAAAATTCTTCGTAGTCACACCAGTGTGGAAAATGAGAAAAAAATGCTTCGTAGTCACACCAGTGTGACAAAACGGTGTGACAGCGAGTCCGTTGGGTAATTTTTTAATAAATTAGATAGTTTGACCACGAAGAATGTCAAAATTCCTAATCACTTTGACTACTGACCACGAGGAAGTAAGGTTCTTCAAAAGTAGTCCAGTCAAATTTATAGTCCAAAACTTTTCAAAGTTTTTGAATCGTTATAACACAGAAACGGTGGCTCTTAGGAAAAAAAAGACGTGATGCTCTACAGCGGGACCACCTTGAGCTACGCTAATTTAATTAGCATCAAGAAAATGTAGAAAATTTGTATATAATTGTATACGCGATTAAAAAAAATGTATACCTATAGTTTCGTTGTAAAAACGAAATCAATGTGGTCCCGCTGGGGAGCATACTCTACAGCGGGACCACTACTATAATTCCGTTACTGAAGGCTTTTCAAATTTGTTTATGAGTCCAAAAAAATGTATATTAAATGTATATTAATAAACTACAGTCAATTTGATCTTTAGTTTGATCTATACCAACTTACGGCCACTTTTAAAATTTCCCTACAAATATTAGGTGTCCGTTACCCCAGCCGGAAAAAAGTTTCTAGAGGAAAACGAGTTGATTAAAAAATATCTTCCAAACCCTACCTACTAGCTAAGTCACCTACAAATTCAATTTGAAATTGAGGTTTCATGCTCAAAACGTGCTTAGTCAAGTAAATAACATTTTAGAAGGAATCTGTAATGAATTAGCACGTTTTGGCCTTGGCTTTGGCACTAAACGCTATCAGTCAATATCAAAAATAGCGGACTGCAAGAATGCAGAAAGAGCTCGAAAACGTAAGAAAACCCTGAAAATTAGAAAAAAATAGGAAAAACGGATGTAAAAATTTCCAATATGTGCTAAGTAAAGGACTTAGCTCATTTCGGAAACAATCTGTGATATATTTTTTTTAATATATATTATGCACAGAGTACCTAATAGCAGACTACATAACATTCACTTAACTACATACAATAAAATCAAAAACAATAGAACATAAAAATCAACATTATTTTGAGACTAGAAGCCAGGAGCAGACCCATTCCACTGGTGGCACCCGTTAACGAGCATAACGCATGAACCAGCCATCACTTTCGCTCAACCATATTTTAGGGAACGTTACGACCCGCCTCACACGACACCACCGCAGTAATGTTTACAGAGAGCATGGTTTACTCAAACAACTCATCTCAAAACACCGAAACCAATGTAAGAATGAATGTAGTACATGATAAATTTTGTAAAACAAGACTCACAATTAACTATAAGAAAAAAACCTTGTCTGCTTATGTCCACCAAGTTGCTTTGTCATTTAAGTAATCACTTACAGTGTAGTAGCCCTTATTGAGGAGGCAATTTTGTATATGATTCTTAAACTCTTCAAAGGGTAACATATCACTTGGAATCTTGTTAAAGATGTGTATACCTTAACCCATGAAGGACCCTTATACAAAGAAACCTTCTCTAATCGGTACCAAGGCATTACAAGTCCATTCCTTTCTCTTGTATTGCGACCATGCAAATCGCCATGTAGTATACAAATTAATATTACGACGCACAAAAAGAAAACAATCTATAATACAAATAAATAAAATTGGAGTGTCTGTTTGTAATATTAAAATAACCGCTTTTTGCTACATGCATATGATATAATTATATACGGTACATATACCAAAATAACATTTGTTACAATTTTTGTCTGTCTGTCTGTTTGTTCAGGCTAATATCTGAAACGGCTGGACCGATTTTGACGAGACTTTCACTGGCAGGTAGCTGATGTAATAAAGACTAACTTAGGCTACTTTTTATTCCGATATTCCCACGGGAACGAGAACCACGCGAATGAAACCGCGGGCGGCCGCTAGTTTAATATAAATTGTGAATTCGTTGCGAAACTAATAATTTTACAGTAGTTATGTTACTTCTTTTAACTGGAAACACTTCTCCTAACTCTGATTTGAATTTGACACATGGTATAAACAGATCCATAATACAACAAAAAAAAAACTTTTTTTACAAAATCATAAGAATCATCATCCTGGATCTTGCTCAAGGCGGGAAAAATGGATATTGGTCTGTAATTACCTGGGTATTCTTTGTTTCCATATTTAAATAATTGAATATTTTTTCTAAATTTCATTAAGTCAGGAAAAATTCCTTCAGCAATGCAATCATTAAAAATAACAGCAAGATATGGAGCAATGGAGTAAATAATGCTTTTAAAAATAGTTACAGATATACCCCATAAATAAGTTACCTACACGATAGTGTGGGGTGTCGCTGAATAGCAGTTTTAAAATATTGCGGGTTTGTAAAACAGATTTTTGATTGAGGCATCCGTTTGTGAATTATTAAGCTTTAAAGTGCAAAATTTTGTTGGGGTCAAGTGTCCCCACCGTCTGCCAGCCAAATGGTTGTTTTTGGATACGTGGAAATTTTGAAGTTAGTTAAAAAGTAGTAATTATGTTTTCATGGATGACTGAGTGAATATTAACGATATTACTAACTGGGAAAGAAGTTTAATTAGTTACATTAAACGAGTGAGCATTTCTAAATAGTGTGGCTACTTTGAATAAAACTCCAACTAGTTACATTAATGTAACTAACTACAATGTAACTAGATGGAACATACGCAACAGAAAGAGTTTTTTTCCGTTTTATTCCGAAACTATAAGGCCCACTCATTTTACATATTTGGCGCATATTTGTGCAAAATATGCCTTCTTCTTTCTGGCTGGGGTAACGGACACCTAAAATCCGTAGGAAATTTTTAAATTAGTCGTAATTTGGTAAAGATCCAACTAAAGAGCAAATTGACTGTAGTTTATTAATATACATTTTTTTGGTCTCATAAACAAATTTGAAAAGCCTTCAGTAACGGAATTATAGTGGTGGTCCCGCTGTAAAGTATACTACCCAGCGGGACCACATTGATTTCGTTTTTACAACGAAACTATAGATATACATTTTTTTTAATTGCGTATACAATTATATACTAATTTTCTACATTTTTTTGATGCTAATTAAATTAACGTAGCTCAAGGTGGTCCCGCTGTAGAGCATCACGTAAAAAAAGTATTGATAGTTATATTTGTTTTAGATAATTAATTACATTATGTACAATTATATTTGTCTGCATTATTTTTATGATAAAACTTAAATCGCGAAAAACCCATTTTCTGAACTTTGAGCTCTAGTATTTTTTTTTCCATATAGGTACAGTCGGCGTCAAATTGATATGCGTCTAGAGTAGTCAAAATCATCTGAATAACATAAAACGCAGTTCGAATCATCATATTGTTGTAAGCACGCAAGGTGTACATTATGCACAGATATTTTGAGAGCTTTGTTTGCTTAGATAATTTTGAACACTCTGACTGCTCATATGAATATGAAACAATGAGTGCCAAGATATTTTGAACACCTTGCGTGCTTACAACAATATGATGATTCGAAATGCTTTGATCAAATTGCGTCTATGTTTTTCAGATCTTTTTGACTACTCTAGTCGCTTATATCAATTTGACGCGGACTGTACATACCGGATCAATGAGGACTTTTATAAATTTCGTTTAGAATTATTATCTTTTGAACAGTTTTACCAACTTTCAGTTAGTTGTGAATTTTTGTATCTTCGGATGTCTACATTGACCGGACTAAAGGAAAACTAAATAAGATTTTAATAAATATTTATAATATAATATAGCACAAAGCGGTACAAAGATACATAATAATATTATACATTACTTTGTTTTACAATTTGTGGGCGGCGAATTTAAACGTTTTATATTTTTTGTCATCACGGAAATGTTGTGCTGGCGTCCAGTAGTGCAAGTTTCTGGTTAAATTACCCTGAACAATTGAGGGTTCGTCCTCAATTACCCTGGCATCACCCAGTTGTTCGGGTTCAGGTGGAACATTCATTTTATGAAATTGTATATTTGTAATACCCCTTTGACGATCAATGTCACATTTAAAATCTTCGTAACCTTTCTTAGAACACTTTTCTAGAACCGGTTTAATCTGAATTTTATCTTCAATGCAACAAGTATCACGTTTTCTATTCAGCTGCTCAAAATTATGCTTGTGCGCTTGTTTTCTTAAAATTTGATCACCACCAAAATATTTCTGACCTATATGTGTATCTATATGTTCAGAATTTGGGCCTATTGGCCCGATCAACTCCTCTTCTAGAATTTTAATAATGGTGTCTAGATTTTCAGTAGGTGTTTCATTTTTACGTTTCTTCTCCAAATAAACAGATTCATATTCAACTAACTTCTTTTCCAGCGATTGAATGTTTTCCTGAGCTTTTCTCCTCTGAGAACTCACTTTACGTGTCTGATTTTCTAAAGTAAGTATGATTTTTTCTAATTCACATATTTGTTTTTTCCTAGTATCGAGATTATTGGCCAAACTTTCTATTTCTGCATTTTTCTCAGAAAGTTGCTGATTATACTGAAATTAAGTAAATAAATAAGATAACAAAATACGTTCTGATTATGTAATAATATTTTAATATTAGCTTGTAGGAAGCATTTGTACTTACATCAACTTCTGCTTGCGTTCTCATTTCTAAATTGGTTCTCAATAACTTAATGATATTGGTATGTTCTTCTTCTTTCTGTGATAAGATTTTTATTATATCATCCCTTTCTTCTATAATATGTTCTTGCTCCGACAGAGTTTCCAAATGTTGCTCTAATTCTAAATCTTTTTTCTGTAATGCTTCTGCTAGTTCACCATTCTGTCTAGTAGCTTCTATCAAATTGGCACGTTGCTGATTAATCTGAAAATATACATGTCATAAAGTTACCGTTATTCATTTCGAAGGCTGATTTTTGTACAGTAGTATACAGTATGGCAGAACATGATTTAATTTTTTTAGGAATGATTTTTATGTTATCAAAAACTACGCTACTGAGACGTATCTTATAAATATATCAATTTGTTTATAGCTAAAAAATGAACTCACCATTTCATGAAGTTCAGTCAGATTTTCAAACTCGCCAAAGTCTTCTTGTAACTGACTAAGATGAGTTTTTAATGATGATAGTTGTTCTTCATATGCAGTCATTTTAATTTCACTGTAACAATAGTTGATGAAGTAAGATGAGTACGTTTTGCTGCTTTACTGACTTTTACTGGCACATCCATTGGCAGGTTACTATTAGCAGTCTACATATGCACATAGTGAGGACAACTGGCACAATAGCCAGGGTTATCGGTTTATTGATTCCACTGGAGTGAATAATAAGGTAAGTTTTACCTTTCCAACCGTGTGCTCTAAGTAAGTTGTTCGAAATATTACCTGTCTTGCCGCTGCTTCTCCAACAAGTCCACTTTCTTCTCAAGTTCTACTATATATTCTTCTCTCGTATTTAAATCATTCTTTAGAGTTTCTTCAATTTGCGCAGATTCTTTGAAGTTACGCTGTAATCATTTAAATGAATGAAATATTATCAGCATAATTTGTAAATACTTACATATAAAATTACATTATTGCAAATAGTGGGCAACAAAAACGTTAAAAATATACTTCAAACACAATTCGCTCTGTTAATATCGTCAAATTACGATACGGGGATAATGGTGATTTAATTAATACATATTTCCATAATTAAGTATATGAACAAAAAAAAAAGATCACTTATTTAAAGTAATCGTCTCACCTCGATATCCTTTATCTGTTCGCATTGCTGCATGAATCTATCACGATACTTTTCTATTTCTTCATTCGCTATCGCCAACTGATGCTTAGTGACGTCTAGTTCTTGACGACATTCCGCATGATTGCCTATTAAAATAAAAAAGGAAAGATTTTGCTTTTCGTTTGTAATGGTTGTGTGTGCCATTAAAGATGACAGTCGGTTAATAATCATTATCACTACTTATACCGAATTAATGTAATAACAAAATCGGGTGGATCCCACTTTATCCATTGCGAATATCCATTGATGGATAATCTGGGACTGTTTGTCCCACTATATCCATTGCGACTAATATCCATTGCGACTTATCTCAATATACAGGAACTGCACACTGGCCATGTTTTTTTTTATTAAATAAAATAGCTTTCAAGTATCTATCAATAGTGTCATTCACGCTGATATAATTTTATCGTCGACGACTCGACGTTTGTTTAGGAAACGTTCTTATAAAAATATGGAAATAATAAAAAGAGGCACAGGCATTGCATTATTACTTATTGTATATACGATATAAGGTCATGTATATACGAAAGCCAGAACTTTTAAAAATGGTAATATATTTTGGAAATGTAATAAACGCGTTAAAAGTAAGTGCATAGGATCATTGACGGTATCAGTAGTAAGTATTACTTACAATAGTTCTAGCCAAGTTCTAGATTTTCGTACTAAAATATTAAATGAATTCAGATTAATTATACCTAAGTATATTTAATTATTTTTTTATGGTATTTTTCATCATAAGTCGAAAACTATGCGGCCTAAAACAAAAAGAAAAAATGTTTAAGAATGTGCAAGCAGCGCTCTTTCATATGATATTCCATATGCCCTAGTAAGGCTACTTAAAATTTTTAAGACCCCATTTCAGCCTCTATTGCAAAAAATAGGTACATATTATTATAATATTATGATTATCTCTTATTTGCAAAATAGTTGGGCAAATGTCATCTAAAACTATTCCAAATTTCAAGTTGATAGCATTAGTAGAGTGCTCGTCAGATAAGTCTGCGCGCGGTAAAAATCGAATACTAATCTTTTCTATAACATAGAACAAAAAAATACACTATAACTAGCGCCAAAAACGCGCCAGTCACGCGCAAAGTTATCTGACACACACTCTAGTTCTCGAGATATTCAGCTGTGACAGACAGACAGACTGAGTCGCACTATAAGGGTTCCTTTTGACCATTTTGGTACGGAACTCTAATAAGAAACATGCGTGTGCTTCACTCTACTCACGCGCGGCTGCTTCGAAACAAACGCGTTTGTATCGCTACAAAAAGTCGCGCAAATTTGTCGTCAGTGGATAAAGTGGGACAAAATTAGAAAAAAAACTTTGTCCCACTAAATCAATTTTGTATATCCATGGATAAAGTGGGATCCACCGACAAAATCTTACTTAGCTGTAATTCTTTCTCTTGCAGTTTTTTGCACATTTCCTTGTACCGTAATTCAGACTCCAGTAGTTGCGCGCAAAGTGATTCTACTTTGTCGACCAGTTTCAGCCTTTCCTCCTTTTCATTTTCATACTTCATCTCAGTATCTATTATTTTTTCAACTTTACAACTCAACTCCTTTTTCATATTTTTAATAGACTCGTTATAATGTGTTGATAGTTCTGTGAGGCGTTTTTCCAAATCTTCTTTCCTATTTGTTAAAACCACAAAAAAGTATGAGAATAATTCTCGTTAGTTCTACTTAGGTACGGGTAAACTTAAATGTAGTTACAGGAAGAAAAACTTACTCGGCCTGCAATTTTTCACGCGCTTCAGCAATTTCTTCCAAATGAGCTGTATTTTCTCGAATAGAGTCCGTAAATTTATTAAATTCTAAACTGTAATCTTTGTGCAACTTTTGATTCTGGAAACATATAGTTTTTTTAAATAACAGTCTATTATATGTGAACATAGGCGTGACTCCGAGAACATGCACGCATATTATGAGTGTGAGTGATATTAGTGGCGACATGAAAATAGTTCGCTTCCTGGGTGGTTAATGTTGAACAAGATAGAAAGTTGGATATCAAACATTCCATCTGTGAACTTTATCGCCTTGCTTTATTGCAACTTGCAATAAAGTCTTTAGTTTTCCACTCCAATTTCGTTTAAGAGAGACCAACCTGTTCTTGCAGCTCCAAGACGGTTCTCTCCAAAGCCCAGCAGCTGGACCGCGACTGCTCCAGGGCCGCCTCCATGTGCGATATCTGTTCCGTGCTGATCTTCGCCTGGCACGTAGCACGCGTCAGTCGGTCTCTTAGAAGATTGTTTTTACACTTCTCTTCTTTTAACAATTTTTCTAATTCCTGTAAATACATCTCGTAAAATAAGTATAACAATAGTAGGTATATCTGGGGGCACGGCAGTGCCCCCGCCAAGTCGAGCGCGAAGCTAACACTGCCGTACCATCCTTTACTGGAACCATTTCGCCGCATTTTCAGGCCTCTATTTGAGAACCTCTGGATAAGACCAGAACGCAGAAATTTTCATCATCCAGTAAGCTATAATTACATACTTAAAATCCAAAATTCAAGTCCGTAGGTCATTTAGCTCCGAAGTTAAGCGAAAGCAAAGTTTTATGACACTCAATCATGATCATCAAAATAGAACTAGTACTTCCCATAAACTCAGAGAGCTGAAATTTGGTACAGAGTTAGGGTTTAATGGCCACATAAAGGGAAAACTATAAAAACTAGGATAATTTCTAGTTTCGCCAACTGCATAAATAACTTTGTAATCCTATATATATATTTTTTTTATTTATTATTCTTCTCCATTTACAATAAGCCTTTTAGCTTTAATTAAATCTTACGAATTCGTAAAACTTTAAGGATATAGCACATCCAGTGATGTGTCATCTCATCCCATGCAATGGTATTATAGCTTTAAATGGAAGCTAGTCTTGTCCTCTTTAGTCGAAACACGCTGTCATCAGTGTTCATAAGTGTTCTAGCCAGTTGGTTTTTGTGCATGTCTAGTCTGTGTTTATAAGTTTTACAGGAGCTAGTAATCTGCTCTCTGACTGTAGGTATTTCCAAGTATTTGTGTACTTCTTCGTTTCTAGTAAACCAGGGGGCACTGCTCAAGATTTTTAGGGCTTTATTTTGAAACCGTTGGGAGTATTTCAACATTGGAGTGGCTAGCCGATCCCCAAAGTTCGATGCCATATGACCATACCGGTTTTATGATGCTTTTATATACTAACAGTTTATTTTCCAGGCTGAGCGAGGACTGTCCTCCTATCAACCAGTACAAGTCTCGCAGTTTTATGTTTGCTTGTTCTCTTTTGGCTTTTATGTGGTCTTTCCAAGTGAGTCTCCTGTCCAGATGCATCCCTAGGTATTTGACTGTTGCACACTGAGGCAGGACAGCTCCATCAAGCATCACCGGTGGGCAGTCCCCTCTCTTCCCCACATTGAAATGTGAATGTGACGTGAGTAGATTTGGCGGCACTAGCTTTTATTCTCCATTTCTTGAGCCATGATCCAACCTTATCTAGATGTTTTTGGAGATTTATAGATGCTATGCAAGGATCTTTGTGACATGAGAGCACCGCCGTGTCATCAGCGTAGGTAGCTATCGATACTTCATCGGAAGAGGGTAAGTCTGCAGTGTAGACAGTATACAATACTGGGCCCAAAACTGATCCCTGGGGGACTCCAGCTTCTATTTTACAAATAGGTGACATAGAGCCTTCTGTTTTCACCTGAAACATACGGTCTTGTAGATAAGATTTAAGGAGCATGTAAGCAGTGTTCGGAAGGCACTCTTTCAGTTTGCATAAAAGCCCCTTATGCCAGACCCGATCAAAGGCCTGTTGGACGTCAAGAAATGCAGCAGAACAATATTCTTTGCGTTCAAGTGCTTGGCGAATAGTGTTAGCAACTCGGTGTACCTGCTCTATAGTACCATGGTGCGCACGAAATCCAAATTGGTGGTCTGGTATTACCATTTGCTCCTCAAGTAACGGGTGAAGGCGTTTGAGAAGAAGTTTTTCGAAAAGCTTCGATAGTATGGGTAGAAGACTTATTGGCCTATATGAGGTTACCTCTGTCGGTGGTTTTCCAGCTTTAGCGACCATATTTATAATCGAGACTTTCCACAGAAGGGGGAAATACTGCAATCTCAGCACAGCATTGAAAAGGATCGTCAGGAGAACAATTCCTTTTCTAGGTAATTGTTTTAAGATTTCCGACGTTATCAAGTCAAACCCCGGTGCTTTTTTATTCTTGAGTTTTATTATGGTTTTCCTCACTTCTGTTGGTGTTATTAATTTCATCGGTAGTGACATTTGTTGGGCACTGTTAAGTATAATGTCAATCTCGGTTTCCGAGTTAGCTATATCAGGTTTGTTTGGCTTAAACGTTTCTTTAAGAAAATAAGCAAATAACTCTGCTTTAGCCGAAGGTTTTATTGACCAGCTGCCGTTCTCTAGTCTCAGTGGAGGAATATGTTTTATTGGTCTTTTCATATTTTTTGTCATTTTCCAGAGTGAGTAATCTTCAGCCTTACTTGACGAGAGAGTCCTGAGCTTGTCTTGTAGGGTATTGCTTTCGTTTTCTTTAAGCATCTCCTTTAGTTTCTTCTGTGCGTTGTTAAGTGCCCTTTTGTCTTGTCTATTTCTACTTATGTGCCACTGACGCCTTAGCCTCCTCTTTTCAGCCACCATGTTTCGTATTGCCAGGGTGGAATCTTGGCTCTTTCCTTTAAATTCACTTTGTGGAGTGGATAGCCAAGCCGCCTTTTGAATCAGGTTTGTAACATACCAGGCGGTGTTTTCTATATAGTCTTCTGTTTTTAGAGGTATAGAGAGGTTAGTATTCTCATCAATATAATCACGAAAAGATTCCCAGTCGGTTTTATGATTATATAATGTCTCAAAAGGTTCCTTACTTATGACTGTAGTGCTAAGCGTACAAATAGCAGGTGTGTGATCAGAGTTGCCGTCCAGACATGATTCCATTCTTGAGTAGAGTTCCGACATTCCTTTAGTTATATAGAAAACCAGAAGGTCAGGAGTTTTGTTTGGGTCTGTTGGCCAGTAAGTTGGTTCCCCTGTTGAGAGTGCACCTAGTTGATTTTTGTCTAAGGCTTTTTTTAACTCCCGACCTCGTGTCGTGGTGAGTCTAGAGCCCCAATAAGTGTTCTTAGAATTCCAATCACCTCCAGTGATTAATCTACTTCCAAGTACTCGAAAAAAATCTGTAAACATTTGCTCGCTGATTCTATGTTTAGGTGGGCAGTACACAGCCGCAACGGTAAGGGTACCTTGCCAATCGTCTACTGATATCACTGTTGCCTGCAGGAAATCGTGTTTGAAATTTGGGAGAGCGTGTTGTTTTATACTTTCTCTGATAATTATTGCAGCTCCTCCATGTGATGTTCCGTCGGGATGGTTTGTGTAATAGACATTGTACCCGTAAATTTTGATTACTCTTTCGTCCGTCAAATGTGTCTCCGAGACTAAAAGAATGTCAATCTTGTTGAAGTTTAGGAATAGCTCAACTTCTCGCTTGTTAGGAGCCAAGCCGTTGATGTTCCATGTTGCGATGCGTAAAAATTTCATTTTTGATTCTGAGCTATGAGTGTCGTAAGCAGTCCCATTGTTGGCTGAGGTTGTATATCCTCTATTCCTCTGCTCTCTAGGTTTGCAGCAACTCTGGAGTATTTCGGTTTGTTAGGGTTCTTATTTTCCATGAAATCATTTGGTGTAGTAAATTGGCTTTTCTTAAGTGGCGGAAATTCTTCAAGTTGTGGCGGGGGAAGCAATTTGTAAGGGTTTCCTGCTCTCACGGCTGTTTTTGTTTTGTTGTTTACTGTCTGTGCCATTTTTCGTGCTCGTATCTCTTTGTAAACTTGGCAGCCTTTATAATTGGCTGGATAGTCACCAAAGCAAAGAGTGCAAGTAGCCGGTGTGTTCCTATCTTTTTTAGGGCAGTCTGTGGTTTTATGGCCTTCAGCGCACTTTACACAACGATAGGGGCGCATACAGTTATTTTTGGTATGGCCATATTGCTGGCATCTGATGCACTGGGGTATTTCATTAGATTTCCTTGGATCTTCAATATTGACTTTTGTATGATAAATGTATTGTATCTTCTTCACATCTACGTTATTTGGGCTAGGCTCAAGGTTCACAAAAAACATATTTAAAGGTTTCTTGTTTTTCTTAGATATTGCACATATGACTTCACCTCTAACTATATTGCCAGATTTTTCAATTTCCTCTATTATAGCTGATTTTGGTGTACTGTGATGCAAGTTTTTAATAACAATTCTATAGCACTTCTTTTCCTTTTGAGTGAAAGTATGTCCAATAAGGCCATTGCTTCGTATGTGTCCTATCAATTCTTTGTAAGTTTCACTTGATTGTGTTACAATTCGAAGTTGATCCCTGTTTATTATTTTGTAAGTATAGCTGCCACTAGATATGCCCTTATTTAGCAGCTCAGTTAATTTGGACAGATCCTCTACTCCATACAAAATTATTGGTGGGGGTTTGCTAACTTTCTTAGGATTGGCAGTTTGAGTTTGGTCTTTTGAGGTTTCTGTTGAATCATCAGTCAAGTCTATTGGTAGGCCACTAAATCTGTTTGAAGTACTAGCTTCCATCTGTGATGAGCTAATATTGTGTCTTTTTGCGTTAGGTGGGCTGTTTGCTATTCTCCGTTTATTCACATTGCGTGGGGTAGGTTCTCTTTGCCAGGTGGGATGACAAGTTGTGTTCTCGTTGTCAGAATGTTTTGTCTCGGATGATGTAGGAGCTTGGTTTTGCTTGTTGCTCGAAGGACTCCCCATCGAGGCGGATCTTGGTCGTTGGGTGAAAAGGCCTGGATGAAAGGCCTGCTGTACAAGTTTTTTAGTATTGCTTCCAGTAGCATTTACCGTCACAGGGGCTTGGTCACTCACACCTGTGCAGTCTTCGGTAACCTGATTTCACACTTGCAGGCCCGGGTACCTGCAAGCGCCGGGCGTTAGCCGGATCGCATGACATAACAGCATCATATTCATTCATTTTCATAATAAAAAGGTGGGATTTACTTACAATGCTTTCCCAAGGCATTGCCGACACTCTTTTAGAGGGGATTTAATTCCTCAAGGCTTGTGATTGCCTAGTGTGAGTCAGGTTATTTAAACCGCCGCCTGACACCCGGCGTTGTTACTCGTTTTGCACCAGTGCACCACCCAGGGGACACGTGTAGGGTGGGCCTAGGATAAGATGGTAAATCCTACGGACGCGAGTAACTTCGCCCCCCATATATAAATATATAGAATTATAAAGTTACATTTGCAGTAAATAAATCAGTATACCTGTATTTATTACTTATGTGTAAGTAATACCTAGCAAAAAGATATGAAATCTCACCAAAATCATCCTATAAAAAACTGACCAACTCTCGCTGGAGCTGCTTATTTCTTTACAAAAAGCGTTGAAATCTCTCAGTAAAGTCAAGCGAACTCTAATGTTCCTATCTGCGATTTATTTATTGATATAGTTACGTTTTAATTTTATGTGACTTGGTCGTTGACTTGTGCCCACCAAACTAACTAACATACGTAGAATGTTTGTTCGCGCCGCGCTGCGAGCAGTCAGTTGTCATTGTCAAGGTCGCGAGACAATGCGCTCGGCCGGCCCGAGTGTAGGATTCATTCGCCATTTCGCCGCCAACCACCGTCCGCGCAACGTCGCGCTCAGTTCGCCACTTGTGACCCGTGTGTGTTCGCTTTGAAAAGCGCCGGGAAAGTTTTAGCTGTCTATTAGGGCATTGTGTAGTTATAAGAGTGTTAGCTATAAGCGTTTCCCATCGGGGGTTGCGTGAAGACCTACTTGTCAGGCGCGCGCGCCGGCGAGACAGCGATCAGCCCCCCTGGATTACGAACACTATCTTCTAGTAAGGTAGGACTAGCCTAAGTAACTTAATTTTGCATGAGAAACATCCGTTTCAATAAACTGTGGAACACAGTCGATGGTCACCACAATTGTGCATGATCATATTTTTGGTAGCAGAGCGTACCTAGAAATACCTAAAAAGCGTACCTAAAAATTACTTTTTTTTGTTAAAATCTCGAGGGTATTCCGAGACGATTGAAGTACTAAGAAATTGTTCTAGTAAATTCTCGAAGCGAATGTTTCTCACTTGGTGGATCCGATAATAGATAGACACTTATATAATTGTTGTCACATACTAGTGATTTGATACGAGTTTACTCGCCTAGATGTGTATATTTTTTTGTGTGTCCGGATTTATTTGACGAATAGTTTCGTTCGAAAGTATTGTTTATTAGCACCACATACTAGTGTTTGTTCCGAGTCCGCTTGCCTAGTTAAAAAAGTGGAACTAGTTTTAATTATTAGTAGTATTAAATTACGAGTATTATTATTAAAAATAGTTTTGTTTTTGTTTGTTGATAACGGTTTAGTAGTTGATTTGCGAGGTTGACTTGGCCGTGCCGTGTATGCCATACCGTTAATCCTATATCGTTTTGTTTATACCGTTATATTGTTAGCCCTTGAAATTGGTAAGTTGTTAATAATTTATGAAAATAGTAGGGTCCGTGTATGTCGTCCGAATTTTAATTGTGTTTTATATTATCGTGACGCGACCTATTTCTATTGTTTTTTTTTGTTGATGTTTACCACTTTTATATTTCTTTGTTTGCTTTGTTTATTAAACGGATTATAAATGGCTCCTACGAATCCGCTCGCCGTATCCAGGGCTGGCATCCAAGGAGTTTTGCGTTGGCTTGCTTGTGCGGTCACATTAATAGACCGAGCCGACCGGGTAGGCGCGTTGCTAGCTCGGTATGGCGGGCTGGCAGCTCGGCTGCAAGACCTGGAGCGCCACGCCATGGAGTGTCGCGCGTATTATTTAGAGAACCCCCCAGCTGATGATGCCGTGTCGGAACAGCTGGAGCAGGATGTAGCCCAGGCCTATGAGCTGGCTGACCAGCTCACGGAGGCGGCTGAGAGGGCCCTGGCTGTTCGGAAGGGGGAGCCGGTTTTGAGCGGGGAGGTCAAACCTACCCCGACGGCGTTGCTAGGCCGATTGCCTACGTTGGAGATTCCCACCTTTAATGGGGATCTGTCAGCCTGGATGGGCTTCATTAATTTGTTTGACAGTTTGGTGGATTCACGACGGGACTTATCCCCTAGCGAGAAGTTGGCCTATTTGCGCTCCTCCCGGCGAGGAGAGGCCAGCGCGGTAATCCAGCACCTGCTCATCAGTGACGACAACTACCAGATGGCTCGCCAGCTTCTGGTTAGCAGGTACCAGAATGTCCGGTTACTGGCGGACACCCACGTGGCCACGATTTTGGCCCTCCCGCGAATCACGCGGGTACACCTGTTACGGAGGGAGTTGCTGAACCCGCTACTGTCAGCGGTCAACTCCCTAAGGCGATTGGACCTGCCGGTGGATCAGTGGTCCTTTATACTGCTGCACATAGTCCTCGCCAAATTGCCCGCTGAAATGAAGGGGCGTTTCGAGCAGAGGTACGGAGGCGACAGCGCCTCGTATCTCCCGCCCTTCGCGGACCTCCTTCGTTTTTTGGAGGACGAATGTAGGGTGACGGACCACCTGGAGCCCGCCCCGGTTCCAGGTGTTGGTCGTATGGTGGCGGCGAGGGAACAGCCCCGTCGCCCGACCAACCGGTATGCTGCCTTCCAGCAGTCCCCTCCCCCCGCACCGAGTGAGCGGTGCAGGTATTGCAGGGGAGATAGGCACGTGGTGCACGAATGTGCCAAATTTAGAGGCCTCCGCCCAGAGGGACGGAGGGCCGTTGCAAGACAGCGCCAATGGTGCTATAGGTGTTTGGGGGGACACATGCAGTCGGCGTGTCCCCAGACAGAGGATTGTCGTCTTTGCGGAGGGAGGCATCACCCCCTCCTTTGTTTGGACCGCAAGGACGCCGGGAGCGACCGGGGTTCGAATTCCTCGCGCACGGGCGGGGGCCCGGCAGCCCGGAACCGGTCCCCTAGAGATTCGGCGGGGCTTAGCCCCCCCGTTCAGTCCCCCCCGGAGAGGGGGAACTATAGGAGAGACGCCCCCGCCACGGGCGGGGGTAGGGGGGTACCACAAGAGTACGCCACGGTGGCGATGGGCACGGGCCCTATTTGCTACTCCCCCCCCCCTAATGGAGAGGCCTCGATTGGGGTACTATGTACCGAGGCACGCCCCACACGGGTATTACCCTGCACCTAGGAGTGCTGTTGGTCGGGGCCAGTATGTACCCGATTGGGACCCGCTCGCCCGGTACGAGCGTCCCACATTTGGCGCGCCGACTCAGGCGCGAGGGGGACAAGTACCCCCCCAAAATTTTTAATGGCGCCCCTGTCGGACCCAACCACCCCTCCGGAGCTTGTGCTGTTGCCAACAGCCTCCGTGAATGTTTGGGGACCTAAGGGCAATGTTGTCACGGTGCGTGCCCTTTTGGACTCAGGTGCCCAGGGGTGCATAATGTCCAGGTGGCTTGTCCGACAGCTGGGTCTTTTGCTTGTGCCGCATCACGAAGCGGTACGGGGGGTGGGAGACTCGCGGATCCCTGATCCGATTGGTCGAGTTGAGTTCTCCTTCTCCCCCCACTTCACGCCAAGGCCGAAGATCGGTGCTTCGGCGATAGTTTTTGATAAGGTGGTTGGACCACTCCCGCAAGTGCGAGTGCCGCCATCCACGATTGAGCTGACGTCTGGACTGGCTTTGGCTAATCCTTCCTTCCACCGACCGGGCCCAATACACTTGTTGATTGGTGCGGATGTCCTCGGTCGTGTACTGTGTGGAAGCAAGCGAGTTTTGCAGACAGCCGATTTTGTCGCCTTGTCCTCGTCGCTGCTGTGGTGATGGGAAAGGTACCACAGACACCAGAGACCCCGTCGGTAGACCGCCTGACCATTGTCGGTTCTACTTTGTCCGACGTTCTCCAAAAGTTTTGGGAGGTGGAGGAACCTCCCACTGCCAAGCGGTTGGATCCGTTAGCCGAGGAGTGCGAATTGTTCTACCAGAACAACACTGGGCGCCTCCTCTCGGGTCGCTTGATTACCCGCTTGCCCTTCTTGGCGGTTCGCCCTCCTTTAGGGAGCTCCCGACCGATGGCCGAGAAGAGATTGTTGTCCATGGAGCGTAGGATGGCCAGGGATCCCGCATTCAAGGAGAAGTATATAGACTTCATGCGGGAGTATTTGGACCTTGGGCACATGTCCATCTCGCAGTTGGACTGGCGTAATGAGGAACATTACTTCCTGCCACACCACGCTGTTTTGAAGACTTCCAATGGGAAGATCCGCGTGGTCTTTGATGGTTCAGCGCCCACGTCAACCGGAGTGTCGTTGAACCAGTGTCTGCATGCGGGGCCGAAGTTGCATCACGATGTCTGTGATGTTTTGACCAACTTCCGCCGGCACGCTGTCGTCTTTGTGGCCGATATCCGCATGATGCTCAGACAGACCGTGATTCACCCGGAGGATAGACGATACCAGCTCATCCTTTGGCGTGAGGATCCCCAGGATCCGATGTTGGCTTACGAGCTGAACACCAACACTTATGGTTTGCGGTCGAGCCCCTTTGTGGCGATCCGTTCGCTTTTGGAGCTCGCAGAGCGCGAACGGCTACGCTATCCCCGGGCATCTGCTCTTATTGAGGGGGGGGCCTTATTTGTCGACGATATCTGCACGGGGGCCTCGAGCTTAGATGAGGCTCTCGTCTTACGTGATGAGCTGATTGCGCTCTTGAGGGCTGGTGGCTATGAGTTGCGGAAGTGGCTGTCTAACTCACCGGACCTCTTGGCAGATTTGCCTAAGGACCACCAGCAAGAGCCGCTCCTCTTTGAAAATCCGGAGACTCCAGACATGCTGTCTGTTTTGGGAGTCCAATATTGACCAGTCCCGGATTTGTTCACATATAGATTGGATCTGCCAGACCCAAAGGTCTGGACTAAACGCACGGTGCTGTCCACTGTAGCCCGTACCTTTGATCCGAACGGTTGGCTCAGCCCTGTAGTGTTTTCGATGAAGTGCTTCCTACAGGAGCTCTGGGCTGCGGAATTGTCATGGGATGAGCCCCTCTCTGGTAGCCTCCTACGAGAGTGGGTGAGGTTCGTGTCATCCCTACCCGACGTCAATCGGGTTTGTATACCGAGGCAAATGCTGCCTTCGGGAAAGTTTAAGGCCTCCCTGCACGGCTTTTGTGACGCGTCCGAAAGCGGATACGCGGCAGCCGTTTACATCCGAACGGTGGATGCAGCAGGCGTTGTCGCCGTACACTTAGTTACGGCCAAGAGTAAGGTCGCCCCCCTTCGGACTAGGCTAACCATTCCGAAGTTGGAGTTGTCCGGCGCCACTCTCTTAGTACGGCTACTCAATCATGTTGCCGACACCTTGGGAAACGGTGTCGACTTGGGGTCGATATTTGCGTGGTCTGACAGCCAGGTCGTCCTTTGTTGGCTGAAGAGTTCAGTCCACACCCTTGAGGTCTTTGTGGCCAACCGGGTCTCACAAATTCAGACTTCAAAGGCCCCGTTGATTTGGCGCCATGTACCGGGCGAATTGAACCCCGCAGATTGTGCCTCCCGCGGCTGCGAGGCGCCTGAGTTAGTGGACCACCACCTATGGTGGAGTCCATCATGGTTGTTACGGCCTGAGCGCTCATGGCCTGCCACCCCGGCTGTGGCCAGAGTCCCAGACCTAGGCATGCGTGTTCACGCCGTGGAGACGGTGGCGGCTCCGCAGATGGAGTTTTTGTTAGACCGCTACAGTTCTCTTGATAAGTTGCTCGGCGTGACTGCTTGGATGAGGCGCTTTGTGCGAAATTGTCGCCAGCCTCAGGAGAAATCGTTGTCTCCGGTCCTCGCCCCACAAGAGCGGCAAGACGCTCTGTTGCATTGGTTGCGAGTGACGCAACAGCGAGAGTTTGAACCGGAGCTGAAAGCCCTGCGCTCAAGTAAGCCCAAGCTGAAGGGACCCTTGGTGCGGTTGAATCCCTTCTTGGACAGTACCGGATTGCTGCGTGTCGGAGGTAGGCTCAGACATGCCAACCTGCCGTACGGATCACGCCACCCTTTGTTGCTCCCCAAGGATGGACCGTTAGTTAGACTGTTGATTACAGACCGACATGTAAAGAATGCTCATGCCGGTTGTAATGCTTTGACCGCGCTCCTCCAACGAGAGTTCTGGATTTTGTCAGCGCGGAGAATAATCCGATCCGTTATTTTTCGTTGTCTCCCGTGTTATCGTTTGCGCGCCGATACGATGCAGCCCCAGATGGGTGATTTGCCTGCCGATCGAGTGAACGAATCGATGCCCTTCTCAGGAGTTGGAACGGATTTTGCGGGGCCATTTACCGTTAAGACATCGCGGCTTCGTAATGCTAGAACGGAAAAGGCTTACTTGTGTGTATTTGTTTGTTTGGCCACTAAAGCGGTCCACCTGGAGGTGGTTAGTGCCCTCACCACAGAAGCCTTTGTAGCCACGTTGAATCGTTTTGTGTCTCGCCGCGGAATGCCGTCGTTAATCAGGTCCGATTGTGGAACCAATTTCAAGGGCACCGATAGGTATTTAAAGGAAGTTTGTGAATTTTTGGATAGGAATAATTTTGAGATCGGATCCACACTCTCTCGCAGAGGGGTACGATGGCAGTACTCCCCGCCATCCTGCCCCCACTGGGGAGGGATTTTTGAAGCAACTGTAAAGGCCGCTAAAACTCACCTTCGTCGCGTTATTGGGGAGACGGTCCTCACGTTTGAGGAACTCGCGACCGTATTTTGTAAGGTTGAGGCGGTCCTCAACTCGCGTCCGTTGTGTCTGTTGACTTCGGACGCGAATGATTTAGAGGCCCTTACGCCGGGCCATTTTTTGATTGGCAGACCGCTTAACGCCTTGCCGGAATATCCTTATTCCGAAGTGCCCTCCGGACGGCTCTCGCGATTTGAATTGCTCCAGCAGCTTACGCAGAGTTTTTGGCGCCGTTGGCATCTGGAGTATTTGCACATTTTGCAGCAACGCGTTAAGTGGTCGGATAGGACGACCCCACCCAAGACCGGAGACCTCGTGTTGGTAAAGGATCCAAACCTGCCGCCCCTCCGCTGGCGTTTAGGACGCATTGTTCAGCTTCATCCGGGGTCGGATGGTGTGCCCAGGTTTGCCGAGGTCCTGGTGGGGGACTCTGTTTTGAAGCGAGCGATCGCTACCCTCTCTCGCCTACCCTTAGATTGAGTTGGCGGACAGTTTGCTACTGTCCGGGACGGGGGGATGTTCGCGCCGCGCTGCAGGCATGAGCAGTCAGTTGTCATTGTCAAGGTCGCGAGACAATGCGCTCGGCCGGCCCGAGTGTAGGATTCATTCGCCAGTTCGCCGCCAACCACCGTCCGCGCAACGTCGCGCTCAGTTCGCCACTTGTGACCCGTGTGTGTTCGCTTTGAAAAGCGCCGGGAAAGTTTTAGCTGTCTATTAGGGCATTGTGTAGTTATAAGAGTGTTAGCTATAAGAGTTTCCCATCGGGGGTTGCGTGAAGACCTACTTGTCAGGCGCGCGCGCCGGCGAGACAGCGATCAGCCCCCCTGGATTACGAACACTATCTTCTAGTAAGGTAGGACTAGCCTAAGTAACTTAATTTTGCATGAGAAACATCCGTTTCAATAAACTGTGGAACACAGTCGATGGTCACCACAATTGTGCATGATCAATGTTTAACGTCCAAAGTCACATAAAAATAAAACGTAACTATATCAATAAAGAAATCGCAGATAGGAACATTAGAGTTCGCTTGACTTTACTGACAGATTTCAACGCTTTTTGTAAAGAAATAAGCAGCTCCAGCGAGAGTTGGTCAGTTTTTTATAGGATGATTTTGGTGAGATTGACTATTTTGCAAACACTCGGCAGTCTGTGTGGCCGTAGGAAGGAATATAAATGTGGACCATAGAACTTGTAGAAGTGCCGATTCAAAACTCAAACTTTTAAGTGATAAAGAGAAAGTGACAGAACCGAATTTCACGCGGACAAAGTCGCGGCATATTTACGAATTTATATCCTAAAGAGCGTATCTTCAATGGTCAAAACAGTGTTAAAATAAAATACTTTGGTAAGCAAATCCCACATGAAGAATATGTTTTATTCCTATGTACCTCAATTTTACTCCTCACTCCAGTCGTTCTGCGACATTCTGCTTCATGAAGTTGCTTACGTAGATCGTCCTTTTGCGAATTTAACTCTGAATTTTCACAAATAAGCTGTTCGTTCCGCAAATTCAAACTCATTGTTTCATTCACTGATTTTCTGTTTAATAATAGTTATTTGCATTACGGTACGGTACCTATAATGATACCTATCATAAATCAATAAATAAATACCTTACCTTATCGTACTGACAATCTCTCTAAATTCTACTATAAAGTCGTTTTTAACTTTCTCAAAAGAACAAGATAGCATTTCGTTTTCAGCAGCATATTCCTTTATCTTCTTTGAAAGTGTTTTCATCTTAAAACCAAATTGGAAAATTATTTGATTGAATCAGGCGTCACTTGGCGGAAATCCCTAACCATTGTGAAAATTGAAATATTATACCTATGTAGCTTACTTCCGCATTATCGCTATATTTCATTTTTCATAACAAATTGGAAAAGTAATTCATAGAATTATAAATATAAAGTTGGTAGTAGAGGTACAGTCAGCGTCATATAGTAGGTGACATCCAAAGCGGTCAAATAGTTCGGTACACCATACAATTTGTATCGTGTACCGAACTATTTGACCACTTTGGATGTCACCTACTATATGACGCTGACTGTACCTACTCAGTGTGCTCAAATCTATGAAATAATGTTAAAGTACAAGTGGCCAAGGTTCTGAAGATAGTGAAACATATACTTACTTTCTCCGGTGCTGCAAGAGATGAATCTAGCAAGTCTATTATCTCTTTATTCTTTGACAATGTTTGCTCACAGGTACTGACTAAGTTTGACGGCATATAGTACAATTTTTCGATCGATGTTGGTGTAAGCGGCAAAGGATCTACAAAGAACGACAAACTTTAAGCGCTGAATAAAGTTTTATTAATTTCTTTAAATTTTTTAATGGATCTATTTTCTAAGATCTAGAAACTCGTTTCCACTTACAACGACCTGTCAGAACAGTCACAATAGGGTAATGTGTTGTGTTGCAGTTGCAGGCGATGTATTTTGTTCAGTGAAAGCTATTACCATCAATTTCCGGGCCGGCGCACAGCTGCAGCAGCTGATCCGGGGTCATGTTTGACACATTCATGATCTGCAGCTCGTCCCGGGGCGGCAACGATGTTTTGTGTCCCAGCGCTAACATCTTCTTGTGTGTCATCCCCATGCCAGCGTACAGCGCTAGTATCGCTTTCTAAAATTTAAACATAGTGAAAAGTGGTTAAGTACTCCGAATATTATCGGGACTTAGAACGATAACCAAGTAGGTATTTGACTTAAAACAAGAAGCAAGAGTGGATGATAATCTTAATTGCTATACAAAACCTTGTATGTACCTACATGTTTTGTTTTGGAATTCTGAACAATCATAATTATTACCTGTAAGGACATCATAATCACCTGTTTATCTTTTAATTCGTTCTTTATTTTATCGAATTCAACTATTTTCTTCTGCCAGGTTACTTTTAATTCTGTTAGTTTATCATTTCTCGAAGAAATAGAATCTAATTCAAAATAATGAAACGTATATTAATGTTTTTCTTTTGCTACTAGGTAATCAATATTTAATTACAAAGAAATGTTTATAAACGCAACCTTTGTCATTTAGATCGTTCACATGTCCTTCTCTTAATTCACTCTGTTGTAACTCTAAATCTTCGTGCTTGTCAATTATATCCTAGTACCAGAATAAGAATATTTGATTGAATCAGGCGAAATCAGTTTAATTTAATTACAGTCATGCAGTAAATCAGTTTAGGTAATTTAGTCACAAAAATAATTTTCAAGTTTACCTGTTTTGGTAGTACAGCTCGGTTAGTGTAGAGGGTCTTTGTAGGTACTTTCTAGAATTAAATAGCATTTTTGTTAAAACTTTCCAGGACAATATTTTACCTATTAACTTTTAATATCACAAAATTTATAAGTAACTAGGTGGGTACAGCTATTTTAGTAATTTATAAAAATTTAAAACATTTCTTATCTGCCAGGAGCATGTTCTAGGTGGACTAATAACAAAAATAGTTCAGGCATTACCGTTCTATGTCGGCTCAAGTCAAGAAGTATCCTTGAATGAAATATGTATTTGTTAATACATATTTCATAAACACAACAATATATAAGTATTGGTATTTTTTAGTATAAATTATTTTCTGAAGTAGGTATATTACATAAAACATTACCTGCGCCATAGCAGTGATCAATATCGTAGGTTTAGTAGGTTTCGAACTCCCGGTGTCGTTCGCGACTCTTTTGGGTATCACGGATGGTTTCTGTTAGCGAAAAATTCAACATTACAAAAACTTCAAAAGAAAAGCTTGGCGTTCTAGCAAAGGTGAGAAAGTACTTCACGCTGGAACAGCTGCTCAATCTATACTAAGCGCAAATTCAATCGTATAGTCGTCTATTTAAACATAATAGATTTATTGACATTAACTAACTGACATTTTATATTTTTGCATGCTTTTGAGTATAAGGCGAACATTTGTACTTAATCTATAATAACATATCACCTGTTTATTTAAATAATGTTCTGGCAAATAAAGATAATTTGATTTGATTTTGATTTGAAAAAATAAAATGAGTTGTGCAAAATTATTTGAAGCTTACTTTTGGGGTTGAAACCCTTTCATGTTCGGGCCGCATTTGACGCTGGGCGCAACAGTGGCTGGTCGGCTTCGAAGATGACCCATCTTCCTTCATCCTTTTGCCAGAGCTAGCAGATTTGGGACGGGATTGCTGTTGGGCGAAAAACATCAATTTTATTAGTAACACGACTTCGCAGTTCATTAGGCTATTAGATTAACTAGTTAAAAAGTAAGAGAAACATAATTCAGTGTATATTTTAATCCAAGATTTGATACTAGTTATCCAGCCTCTGATATTAGTGTAGAACTTATGTTTGGTGAATGTAGTGAACACTCCTGTTGCTCATGACGTGCTTTATGGCTTTCTTTTATTCATAGACAAGGCTATCATATTATGTGTATCTCGTAATGTAAAATTACTTCTGATCGCGGCCGGCAAATGGATTTGGCAGCAAAACGAGACTGTGGAGGCGACGATACGTCCTGCATGCAGAATTGGTCACATAATAATCTACACTAATATTATAAAGAGGAAAGATTTGATTGTTTGTTTGCATCGAATAGGCTCCGAAACTACAAAAAATAAGAAATCTACATTATTCCCGAGTGACATAGGCTATATTTTATCCCGATATTCCCACGGGAACGGGTACTACATTAGGGATAGAGGGCGCTACGCGCAACGTAAACAATTAGCTCCGTACAAATTACCATTTTAAAAATAGATTTATGAAGAAAACTGAGTTTTAACAAGTGTAATTAATATTAAAAGTGACAATAAACCTGTGCAAGTGTTATCATAGTGATCCAAACTCTTTAAATTACTCTAGAACTAAAAAACTAATATCGAAGATCAACATCCAAATAATGTCTTCGTATAAAAAATCTGCAAGTTTGGGTTAAAAGCAAAAGTGAAATATTTATGCCAGTAGAAGTGTTTTCAAAATAGTGTGAGTCAGAACCTTCTTTATTTACTAAAACTATTATTAGCATAACGGCTTTAAATTCGAATACGCAAAAAAGCTTCTACTTTTTCCAAAACTGAATACTACTGGCGCCATCTAGGGGTGAGTAGAAGAACCTTGCTTGAACAATCTAGCTAAAGGTGTCGTTGCTTTCGCCGCATGCTTGGAGCCTGAAAATAGATGGCGTTATGCACAAAATAAAAATATAATATATGAATTATGCAAAGATTGCTTATAGAAATTACTGCATGATAAGATTAAGGTCCATTTATAGAAAAGAAATACTTACCTAAAATTACCTGCATTTTCGTTGTTAATTCACAAATTTATTAATTTACTTAAATACCACAAGATGGCAAACTCCGACAAAATATGCGCGGGATGCCACCAAAAAATAACAAACAGATATTATTTATCTTGTTGTGTGTGCGCACAATACTCTGACCTTGAATGTGCTAATGTGCCAATATTACGATTTAATAACACAATGACGAAAGAACACAAATTGGCTTGGAAATGCCCTTTATGTTGCTCAAAAATAGCCAAATCTAATAACTCGAACACACCAGTACGGCAACATCCCGATGATATAGACAATGACCTCGTTTTAAATTTAAATAAAAAACGCCACCTTAGACGCCAAGCAATTTCACCAGTCGTAAACGACTCGTCAACATCCTTCGAAGGTGACACATACTTGGAAAATTCGCCCCAAATTCAAGCCTCTGCTAATAATATAACCACTCAAATAACCTTAGAGCAAATCAACATATTGCTACAGGAAAATTTACATAAAAATAATAATTCAATTTTGCAAGCTATACAAAGTACTATTCAGAAGGAAATAGAAACAGCTATCATGAACTTGAGAAAGGACTTTACTAGAAATATGCAAAATATTACTACCAAACAAACTGAAACTGAATTAATCATTAATTCTCTAGAAAAGAAAATCGAAAACCTTCAAAACGAATGCTTAAAATTGAGACAATTTAATATAGATATTCAGGAAAAAATTGATGGCGTAACATCACCTGCTACTAACAATAATACAGGTCTTGAAAAGTATATTATTTTGCATGGATTAACGTCTGATTACCGAGAAACTGAAGAAGATTTAATAAACCGTGTCTCTTTCGTTTTCCACGACATCCTGAACATAAATATATCCCCGTTTATTGAAGAGGTTGAATTTATTGGAAAGAGAGGAGAAAAAAGACCCATAAAAATAGAACTATCAAATAAAAGATTAAGAAAATATATACTTCAAAACACTGCATTCTTTAGAGAAGTTGGCTTAGGCGTTTCTGAATGTCTTTGTGAGTCAGACTTAAAACAAAGACGTGAATTACGAAAGGCTCTTTTAGAAGCCCGGAAGAGAGGGCAACATGCTATCATCAAAAACAAAATATTAATCATTAACGGAATAGAGCATATTGATTCTGAATCTAACCTTAGTACTGTTGATAATTTTAATCCAGTCAATGCTTTAAATAGGCATTCGAATATTTTGAATACAACTGATGTCTTACCCAATGGGATGAAGGTTAACCAACAGGCCCCTACTACTGCTAAGCAACAACAATCCATGAAAAATAACTCCTTTCGCTAGCAACCTAAATATATGTTTCCAGAACATGCAAAGTGTTAACAATAAAGTACACTTACTTGAAGATTTTAGCGAAGACTTTAGAAAAAGAAATCAAACCATAAACATATTTTGCTTGACAGAAACATGGTTAAATAAAGAAAAACTTGATCTATTTAATCTACCTGGTTACCGGACAGCTTCAAGTTTCTGTCGTCAAACTAGAAAGACAACGGAGGGAGGAGGAGTATGCATACTTATCGAGGAAAACCAGGAGGCAAAAGCAAGATGCGATATTGAAAATCTATCCCAAGAAAGCGTGTTTGAGGTGTCAGCAGTGGAACTAACAAGACATAACCTAGTTTTAATTAATTTGTACTGGCCCGACAGTAATAAAAATAAAACTGTATTTTTTGAATGCTTAGAGCAACTTTTACAACTTTTGTCGCTAAAGGATTCTACTAAATCTATAATTATAGGTGGAGACTTCAATGTAGATTTTTTATCAAATAATCTAGACATGCATAACCTGAAAAAAGCTATGTTAGCTTACAACTTACATCAGATAAATAAGGAACCTACAAGAATTACCCCTACTAAAGCTAGTTGTATAGATCTCCTCTTTATAAATTTTAAGTTGACTAGCCATAGATTGAATGTCAAGGAATTCGGTTTTTCGGATCATAGAGGTCTGTTATTCTCTATACCAATAAATATCCAGGCTCCAAAAACCTTCTCCCGCTTACAAAGAATATATAGCGACAAAAATATAAATACCTTTAAAGAAGAGCTTCGCAAAGTTAATTGGCCACAAATATTAAAATCTGAAAATAATATAAACGAAAATTACAATGCTTTTAGTGATACCCTACAATTTCTTTTAAATAAATGTATGCCAAAAGTAAGCAAAAAACTTTATTTCAAATCGAAGAAATTAAACCTCACACCAGCTCTTAAACAGTCCTGTCGAAATAAAAGGCTTTTAAAACTTCTTAAAACTCAATGTAAAAGTAAAGTAATCGATAAATACTACAAATCGTATTGCAAAATACTTAAAAAAGCAGTTCACATGTCAAAAAAGATTGATAATACTCATAAATATTTAAATTCTAAAAATAAAAGTAAAACTATGTGGCAAATAATAAATTCAAAAATGAATCGTTCTGCAAGGCCTTTGCAGCAGAACATTCTGTTAAAACACAATCAAATTCTATGCGAAGACCCAAATCTGATTGCGAAACACTTCAACGACTACTTTACAACTATTAGTAATACACAGACTTTGTTATCCGACAATAGCCCGAGTACAACGAACACTATTCCTAACTCACTCTATTTACATTTGCTACAACCAAGCGATACTTATAAAATTATTAAAAATCTCAAAAATAAAACTAGCTTCGGTGTAGATGAAATTCCCCCGTGTTTAATCAAAAAGTGTGCTGAACTACTTACTTTCCCATATACATTTCTAATAAATCAGTCATTCGCAGAAGGCTGTTTCCCTGATAGCTTAAAAATATCGTTAGTTAAGCCAATATACAAGAAAGGGGACAAAACTGATGTCAGCAATTATCGACCTGTTGCTTTACTATGCACATCAGCTAAGATTTTGGAGACGGCTATGGCGGAAAGAATTTTAGCGTTTCTTGAAAAGTTTAAAGCTCTCCATGAAAATCAATATGGTTTCCGAAAAAACAAAAGCACAATACTAACAATATACAAGTTTGTTCATAAAGTATTTGGAATAATAAATAATAAACAATATGCGATTGGATTACTACTCGATATGAGTAAAGCGTATGATCGAGTAAATTATAATATCTTACTTGATAAGCTCTATGCACTTGGAATAAGAGGCGTAGCCTTTGAGTGGTTTAAGTCTTACCTGCAAAATCGAAGTCAGTGCGTGAAAATTCAAAATACTAATTTTTTAACAGGAGAGATTAAGGATATTAAATCCAATCTCATCAATATTTCTGGTTCCATTCCGCAGGGAAGTGTGTTGGGCTGTATTCTTTTCCTAGTTTACGTAAATGATTTACCAAATTCAATACCGTTTGATAATGTGCTATTTGCAGACGATGTCTCTGTAGTTTTTCCGTGTACAAACACCGATTCACTCAAAGAGGACTTGGATTTAATTTTAGACTCTACCATAGGATGGTTGGACCGAAACAACTTACAGCTAAACCTAAAAAAAACAAAATTGTTACAGTTTAGACCCTGTCAGAAGGCCTCATTAGATAGTAATTATCATTACAAAACAAATACCTTGGAAACTGTAGATTCAGCTACCTTGCTTGGAATAGAGATAGACACTCATTTGAATTGGAAACCACACGTATTAAAACTATCTAGCCGCTTATCTTCATTTATCTATGCACTTCGACAACTGAAACGTGAAACGAATCTCAAAACAGCTCTCTCTGCATACTATGCTTTTGCTCATTCTTGCTTGGCCTATGGAATTATACTTTGGGGAAACTGCACAAATGTTCACGACATCTTTGTCCTTCAGAAAAAGTGCATCAGGATATTATGTAACTTAGATAAGACAGACTCTTGCAAACCATATTTCCAAAAATTAAATATAATGACCTTAACATGCTTATATATTTTTGAAGCCTGTAGATTTGTTAAAAAACATTCTGACCTATACTCACCAGTTACATTAGAAAGGAGAAATGACCGCTACCAGAATAAACTCTTACTCCCTTTCACCAAATTGAAATTATTCTCTGACTCTCCACACTGCATGCTCATAAAAATATATAATCATATCCCCAATAACTTAAAAAATTTGGATAAGGATACTGCATTTGAAAAACAGCTCAAACAATATTTGATAATAAAAAGCTATTACGATTTACCAGAGTTTTTTCAAGCAAAATGTGAATAAAACAATTCTAATATCTAAATAAAATAATTATGGAATTGTTTTCTAAAAATTGACATTATTAAAATTTGACATTATTGAAATTTAACATCATTAAAATTTGGCGTTATTGAAATTTGACATTATTATTTGACATTGTTAAAATGTGACATTATTAAAATTAGACATGATTAAAATTTGACATTGTTAATGTTTCATTTATGTTCAATATAATTTATTGATATTTTCTTGTGCTCTTTTATGTGTATAAAATAAGATATTATATTGTGCTTAATGTATAATAATGTTTAATGTATCTCAAATCTGCTTCTAAAATTGCTTAAGATTTAAAAATAGGGTTTAAAATTGCTACGCCCTTGCAGGGTGTTACATGCAACTTTAGATATAAGTACAAACTGTAACCTGTACTCTACACATGTGACATGCAATAAAGAATATGAATATGAATATGAATACTACGCGGGTAAAACCGCGAGGATCCGCTAGTTTTACATATCTCAATCAAATTATTTACAGGATATGTATTCGTCATTGGTAGCAAGGAAACGACGATATCGGGAGTATAGCGACGAGTCGTTGAATATAGAAACTAGAAAGCCCATATAATTTATAAACCTAGCTAGATTATGCTTATGCTCACCACTGATCTGTTATTGACGGCCACTCGAGGCTTCAACTGCGACTGTTTCTGTCGTCCTGCTGACAACCGCTGAGGTATTGAGCACCTGAATGGCCTACCATCTGTTACCTCTGCGAAAATATGTATTGTATCAGCAGATTCAGCAGTCAGTGGACTGATTATGTCTCATCAGACGACTAAGAATTTCTGGCAAGTTTATTGCACCTGTTCTTCTTGCCCTTCTATTTATAGAAATTTAACTACTTGACATAATATTCGTTAGGAGCAAAAAATAAATTTTACTAAGTTGCAGCTAATAAAGTACCTACCTACGATTTCTTTTCATTCTTGTTTGAAAAGAGGGTTTAGTCACATACTGACTAGGTTGGTATGTCCCCCCGTAAAAAAATCTACATTCATGATCATGATCATGGGCCTAAATAAATTAACCAAGAAAATACTAAGATAATAAATGTTAACAAAAAAATACTAACTGCTGCATAGATTAATAATTATATTTACCAAATTGTATAGCATCATCGCCTCATCCGATATAGGTGAGGCGAGAATATATAATATATCCTACGACATAACAGTCATTTTCTCATTAACCCGTTTCTAAATAACCTGCTCAATGCATGTCAGGTGGATGAGATGTGTTCGAGTGAATGAGATGAATAGTATTGATCGTCAAATTAGGTTATTATTAAGCCTTATTAAGGTTCATAATAATAATCTAATTAACCTGCCAAGGCAGGTGGATTAGAATCTTACCTGCTAGAAAACCAGACTATTCCTTGTTCCCTTTTAGTGAAAAGTACTTGTTTTTATATAACAAATTTAATAAAATATCATAAAAATTACATTCACCAACTTTTTTACTTTTTGTCAAAAGCGGCAATTTTTTTAAAACTACCCATATATTTACCCACATTAAAATTAATTATTAATTTTAACTACTAAATGCTTCGATCGACAAATAGTAGGTACTAGATGAAGGCTCACGAACTAAATGAAAACTTTATGGCACAGACTGACTTTTTTAAACGGAGCAAAAAGGTTACGAATGTTACGATCTTACATAATAAATGACAAGAAGCGTTCCAAGTTGAAATACCTTAGTATTATTGAGACTGTCAAATTAATCTACTTATAATTATACTCTCAAGTGCGCGTATAACGCTCGGCCATGTCTGTCACTCCAACTATGTATCTAGAACTAGGTGTTATTGTTGATCGAAGACTAAATGACACATTCGGAGCAAAAATAAATATAAAAATAATTTTTACTAAGTTACAAGTAAGTACGTAATAAATTACGAAATTCTAAAAACAAAAAATTGTCGTAACTTTCGAGATAAGTAAGTTTTTTCTATATAAATAATCAAATACCGCGGTTATTTAATTATCAAAAGTTGCTCGATACGGTCTTAATGTAAAGCAATATTAAAGAAATTATAGATTTCTAATTAGATTTACAAAAAGACAAACACCAGCAATTTCATACACACTAATAACACCATGATCAAAGATTAACACCTATTATTTATTACACTTAAAAGCTTTTTATCATAATAAGTATAAAATATAACCTTATATACCTATTTACCTACACAATTACACATCTATTAATTTTGAGAAATAAATACTTACTTAATAATAATATTATGTAAATAAAACATTAAATAAATGTGACTTGTCTTATTACTGAAAGAGTTAAGTACTATGTTTGTGCGGTGTAGCATGGTGCCTATGACAGCCCATTCGTGAAAAGCAAAAAGTTCCATGCTATTGGAATAAAACTCAAGAATAGCAGCAGTAGGAATTTTTAATGCAGCCTAAGGGTGTTTGTGCACTACACTGAATTTTACCGATCCGGAAAAAAACGGATGCTTGTCCTACTAATATTATAAATGCGAAAGTTTAGATGTTTGGATGTTTGGATGTTTGGATGTTTGGATGTTTGTTACTCAATCACGCCATAACGGCTGAACGGATTTGGCTGAAATTTGGGACATAGATACTTTGTAGTCTGGAGAGGAACATAGGCTACTTTTTATCCCGGGAAAGTATCACATTCCCGCGGGATAACGTCGTGTATTTCACGCGGGCGAAGCCGCCGGCGGAAAGCTAGTATTTTAATAATTTAATCATTTATAATAGTAAGAATTTATTTATTTCGTGTAGTTTCAATGTATCGAACCCTAAACTACACGAAATAAATTAATTCTTTTATTTATAATAATTAATTATTAAAATACAAGCATCCGTTTTTTTCCGGATCGGTAAAATTAAGTGTAGTGCACAAACGCCCTTATGCTAGAAAATTAGACCCTACTCCTTGTGCTGAAGCAACATTTTACTTTGCACGAATGAGCTGTCATAGGCACCATGCTACACCGCACAAACTTATAGGTACTTATAGGTAAGCACTTACTACTTTCTTACTTATAGAATTTTTGAGACAATAATTTAATGACCCAACACTTAGGACCAATCAAAGAGTATGTAATCACTACTAAAAACCAATGTGTAGGCTTTGGACCTTTGGATCTCGACTTTGTGGCGGATTAATGATTTCAACCAGATTACAAGATCAACTCACCATGTAACTTAGCTTCATTTGCATCGAGCTTTGACATATTATGTTACATAACTTCAAAATTTTGCAATGATTGAAATGGATATTAAATTATTGAAATATTTCCCATACAAAAATTTCATCTAGTTTCATTCCAAAAGTAAACAATCTGTATTGATCTGTATAAAATTAATGTAAGCATGACAGAACGACAGAAGTTCAACAAGAAATAATTACTATAGAAACATGAATTGCCAGGAACAATACGACATAAAAACTGAAAAGAGGCCAGTATTTAGCTATTTGTTTGAGAACTCATTTCAGTGTTGCTTCAAAAGGTATGAGACGCTGTCAAATGCCGTGAATAAAGAAAAAGTTTGGCGGATAACGTTTTCGAGTTTAGAATCACACGTGACATATTAACAAAATTCAGACAAAGAAATCTCAAAATTGTAATGTTCTCTTTATAATATCAATAAAAATTGTGCTTAACTGTGTACTCATACGCTAAAGGGCGTAAGATAATGACAACTACTCCGAAGGTGCAGAAAGAGAAACTCCGTAAGTTCCCACAAATAGTTAAGTACTTACCATGGTGTATTTTGACGTTTGACGAGTCAAGATACCTTCTCCCCCGACTTTAGTAGCCACGAATCTATTTGTTGATATTTTAACACTAGGACCATCTTCTAGCCAACAATAGACATGCCAGAGATAGTTGGATAGATACCTAGTTTGATACTCTTACTCCAAAGGCTATCACGTCTCCGTGTGTCTCCGTCATCTGGTTCATAGATGATAGAGACTAAATTCAACCTACATAATACAAAATAATTATTTCTCAACTAAACTGTTGACTTGAAGTTATATTAGGTTCCTAACTCATTAAACATTCAATAAATATAAATGTCACATTCAGTCAACGAACATTTGTGTAGGTAGATCAACAGTCCAAAGTGTCTTGTTTTGTCGCGGTCTGGAGAAAAATGGGGTGCGAGATTGATCAGGCAGCTAATTTTACTAACTCGCACACTTATTACAATCCTATTGTACAAAACTCGAGAACAATAGAATTCCACCAACAACCTGTCTGATGTGTAGATGTATCGGCGCCTCGACTGACGCCCCGCCCGACGGCGGCGTCGGCGGCCCGCGCCGCCCGCAATGCTACAAACAGGAACCTGCTGCCGCCGCAACCGCAGAGGCAGTCGCCGACGAGACCAACAGCCGCCGCTGGCGCATCCTACCCATCACTCAAAGTAAGTCACTGTGCTACTCTAACTAAACCTTTAACAAATACCTAGCGATGGCTTCTTTCATCTTCTGCTTATTGACTTTCTAATTAAAGTTTACCTTTAGTACCTACTCCCTACTGCTACCTACAGCTACAGTAGCATTTTCGACAAAAGTTTTAATTTTGCAGGCGAAAGGGCCAATACCACGAAATCCTGCGAAATGTGATTCTAAGTCTGATTTAAAAGTAAGTACATATACAATTAATTCGGTAACTTATTAATTTTGTTTGTACTAAATAAACTAACTAACTTGTAATAAATAAACTTTCATTGTATAGCTCAACCGGAATCCAGAATGTGATAGCGTGGATACTGTTGTGGTGAGTTCAATGTTTTTTGTAGATATCCGATATCGCGATAAAGGTCTTAATTATACGACAATCAATTACATAGTCGAACGAATTATTGCAAAAGTAGAGTTTGGCTCTACATTATAATATTTGGTTTTGGTTTGGTAAAAGCTAAAGACTTTTGACTTTAAAATTTAACTCAATTTGTTTCGTACTCTTAGTAAAGTGGTAAAACCATTGTCATCAAATGTAATTGAATTAATGAATAATTATGTTTCAAAGGTACCACAACATCAAGAAGTTGATGCATTTATAGTAGATCATGTCACTGTTGTAATAACCGATGAAACCACTCGCAACAAAGTAATTGATTACGAAAACGCAGTCATTGAAGAAGTCAATGAAAGCGATAGCTTAGGTAAGATTGATAATCAAATTAATTACATTCAAAACTTAATTTTATTGTAGCTAAGTTCAATATTACCGATTTCAGATGAGAAATACAATGAGGAACAGAAGCTAGATGACCAGGGACATGAAACTACTGATAATGTGGCTGGTAAAAATAGTTCATTTAAATTATCTTTCTAAAATATTATTTTGTGTTCAAATAGTTTCTGCGTGTCGTGTCTACCTTAATAAATTTTACAAACTAATTGATTTGAATTTCAGTAAATATTGCCATGAACGATAAGTAAAACCAAAAATATTGTAATTTTTATTGTTTGCCTTTGAATTCACCGAGATTAACATTTTTGTACTTAGGATTGTAGTTTTTTAAAGTAAACGCGTTTTTTTTTTAATTATGAACGACTCAATAGAATTTTGTCTTTATCATATCGGGCTTATGTAGTGAGATGTGATTCTCAGCACTATCGACTACGAAAACTTCTTACTGCATCTAGATTTCTTCTAAGTAAGAAGTAAGAAACTTAAGATTACAGTAACCTCTAAACCCGTTGCTATCTCCATCTCTGCAGATCAATCCCCGCGCACCCGGCCTCAGACGCCGCTGCCGGCGAGTCGGCCACAGACACCCAAGAGCTTGCAGTCTAGCCGTCCGCAGACGCCGTACGCGCCCAGCCGGCCCACCACCCCCGTGCACCCGCACCACTCAACCCCGACCAGCCGCCCCAACACCCCGCGCCTCTCCACCCCTAACAAACCCTACATGGTACTTGCTTGTTTACGAAATGTTCCCACTGCTTTTCAGACGAGATTTATTCATGGAGCTAATTTGACATAGACAACCACAAGTTTCCAAAATTAAATACGTTGTGCTAGGGCATATCGATATCACTGATTAAATGTCTCTTTTAGCCCAAAAGTGGAAGCGTGAATATGCCAGCCCACGAACGACTGCCAGCTACTAACTCCATGCCAAGTCCACCAAAATCACCTATAAATGACGATGACGATATTAAGGCTATGTACTCCATGAAACAAAGGCAATTTGTACGTATGAAGAAGGAGCTGGATTTGAAACAGGTGACGAACTTACTGATAATTTTCCAAGCTAGACTTACAGTACCTTTTAATTTTCTATATTTACTATGACGTACGGTACGTTCCAAATATTTTCAGTTCACTATATTTTCGAATTTTTTGATAGTGCAGCACTATTATTTATTCTGTGATAGTGCTCCAGTTTGTCAACTTATGTTCGAAGTGTACGATGGCAATCCATATCAGATTTTTTATCTAGCTACTTATAGAAAACTTTGTATAACAAAAAGGATTGTATACTACGCAGCAAGCTGTGCTTGAAGTATTCGAGTGTCTCCGAGGAATTCGCGAGCGCATGACTCAAGAGGGCTTGTCGGGCAGCGGCGAGGGGCTGCCACAGCAGGAGCTGGTGGTGTTCAACGTGGCCGACTGGACCTCCGACGAAGTGGCGCAGCTGTGCCGAGACATTGCCGCCGAAGAAAAATCTGGTGCGACGGAAGTCTTCAACACAATCGTACCCTTAGGTGAATTTCAATCTATTTTACCTGTAGAATATAGGGCTTACGTAGCTCTTTATTTGGTTGCTTGCTTTTTAATCGCTGTTAAAACAACAACTGTTACCCATGCGCAACAGTGTTTACTAGAGAAGCGCCGAGTACTCAGTTATTACTCGTTACTCGGCGTACTCGGCAATTTTTATAGTACTCGTATTCGGCCGAGTAACTCGTTATAAAAGCCGAGTAATCAAACATTAGAAAAAAATGGTTTTAATTTTGGGAGCGATAATAGTAGTCATCATCATCAGCAGTACGACATCCACTACTAAGCATAGGCCTAATAATAGGATAATAGTAGTATTATGCATATTTAATTAGGGTAATTACTTAACATTAAAATTTATTAATTTGCGAAGTTTGAATCACATGAAGAAAAAATTAAGAATAGGACACTGGAAAATATTATTTATGATATAAAATGTAATTTAGCACTAAAATTGCTTTGGCACCATAAAATAATTCTACAAACCAAACCACCAAACGCATCACCCGTACACAATTTGTAAAGAAATGACTGACTAGGAGTAAAAGTACCTGGACGCAACTGGGTGAAGGAAGGGGATGAGGGCGGCGAGGTACCGCTTGCTCGCCGGCTGCACTCCGCGGTCATGTTTGAACGTGTTTTTCGCGTATTACTCCTATTCCTATACTTATAAACTGAACCGAGTTACTCGAACGAGTACTCGGTTTGATAAAGACAAAACGGAGTATTACTCGGTACTCGGTTACTCGGTAAACTTTGTACTCGGCACATCTCTAGTGTTTACCATACCATAGGAATGCGTCGATTGAAACGAAGATTTTCTCAATAATTTCTTTTATTGTCTTCCTCAAGTTAGCCATGCGTGTGTTAGATTTGGTTATAAATCGTTATATATTTATGGTTAAACTACAAGGTATTTTAAAGATAATGAATCGGATAGAAGACCTGAGTAGGTATATAGAGAAATGATATTTTAGTTGCCAAGTATTTCTCGTATGGAGCAATACAGTTAAAGTAACTATCATTGAAAAGGTAGGTATGTCAAGAACAAAACAAGAAATATAATTTTATGATTTGTATATTCATTATTTGTTTATTATTTTGTTTGTCTGTTTTTATCTTACTTTATTTCTTAATCATATAAAAGCCAAAGCTACGTACGTACAAATTACTAACCAGTAATGTTCCCAACGAATTAGTAATACACAAATTGAATCTTAAAAACTGAGCTACGAAGTAATTTCCATGTATTAAAATATATAAGGTATTTTTTGTTATATACAATATACATTTACTGAGCATTGTTATACCTATGCTAGGTACTTCCATCAATACATTATATATCCATAGTACACAATACATACATACTCTATATCTGTACATAACGTCCAGCATATTCAGGACACATATAAACATTATATACCAATATTCGTATATATACACATCCACATATATAAATCAACAATATCCATAAATAACCAAAACACTTAGCTTTGTACTGGGAGCACCGTCACTGTCCACGTCTCGACCAAAAGTCCTCGCACGGACGGCCAGCTTGCTTTTATAAGGCATCCCCCACTACAAACCGACTCACAAACAACACGTGGTCAGGCCACCTGTGTCGCCATCTGTTTAACCGGATGCCAGGTGCGGTTTGCTAGTCAATACAGACGTTCTATTTATTATTCCTTGCTTCCTTGTTATTTTAAAATTATTGTAACACTTGTTATATTATTTACACTATATATTTCTTATATATTTACTATTCTTACACGGCCATACTGACAATTACTTCGTTCCCCGAAGTACCTACCTTTTAAAGCCCTCGGTCAGTTTTATTTATTTGTGAATCATTGGCTGCTTCTTATTTATTATTAAACTAAACCATACTACATATTTTCATAGTTTATACGTAATTCATGAATATATTTCAAAATAAAAATTCATATCTCATAGTTTACCTGGCACCACAGTCTCACTATATAATTGATTCATTTCTCATGATTTACCTGGCACCACAGTCTTACTTTCCATAGTTTATACATAATTATTCATATATTTCAAAGTAATAATTCATATATCATTATTAAACTGGCACCACAGTCTCACTTCTGTTATTAAGTAGACCTGTGTGCACTTCACTTAAACACCTACTCCGCACCACAGCCTCACTGTTCACATTAAGTAGGCCTGTGTGCACTTCACTTAAACACCTACTCCGCACCACAGCCTCACTGTTCACATTAAGTAGGCCTGTGTGCACTTCACTTAAACACCTACTCCGCACCACAGCCTCACTGTTCACATTAAGTAGGCCTGTGTGCACTTCACTTAAACACCTACTCCGCACCACAGCCTCACTGTTCACATTAAGTAGGCCTGTGTGCACTTCACTTAAACACCTACTCCGCACCACAGCCTCACTGTTCACATTAAGTAGGCCTGTGTGCACTTCACTTAAACACCTACTCCGCACCACAGCCTCACTGTTCACATTAAGTAGGCCTGTGTGCACTTCACTTAAACACCTACTCCGCACCACAGCCTCACTGTTCACATTAAGTAGGCCTGTGTGCACTTCACTTAAACACCTATTCCGCACCACAGCCAAACTCCTCACATTAAGTAGGCCTGTGCGTATTTAAACACCTATTCCGCACCACAGCGTGTGTGCCATCTTGTCTCACTTTTCCCATTATTTTAACTTAATTCATCTCTCTTAATCCAATCTTACTGAATTCAATTAACTTATCAAATGTATCACTTTTTAGATTAAGGATAAATCAATCTCAACATATTTGTAAAGTAACTAAAATACGTATTTGACATAATTTCTAACTTTCATATTACTCTTTGACTTATCAAAACTTCATAATAACATTTCTGCATCTAGAAATATTCGGCATCGTTATTCCCGATGGCCTGTTATTCAATCTTTTAAATCAAATCTTTCTAAGAATTTTAAGAAATCATTCGTCTTGTTTCTATAAATAGACGACAGATCATATCAGTCAGAATAATGTATTGAAAATAGGATAGTAACCGTAAATCAAAATTTAAATTGTATTTAAATTGTTTTTAATGGAGAAATGTTATTACTTAATCATATTTGAATCATCCTAACCTAATTTTATATTTAAGATTTTAAACTTTCGCGTTCCATTATAACTATAAACAAGAGCAACATAGCCGAAACTTCAAGCTGTAAGTACATAATGTACTACATAATAAAATGTTGCGTTGAGTCCCGTTACTCTTGTTTATAATTTTATATTTATTTATTATATGTGTTTTATGATTTTCTTGGTTATTACCGAAATAGTTTGGACATTGATTTATTTTCAATATCTGTATAAAATTGTTTTCTTTTTGTTTATATTTCAATTATGTAACTTAATTATTGTCCTTTATAATATAACATGATATTTATTTTGATCATTAAATATTTTTTTTGTCTTGGCCTTTTATTTGATAAAGTTTTAATTTGTTTTGAATGTGTTAGGTTATTGTTTTAATAGTATTGTTTTTTAAACTCAACATAATTAATACCTATTATTAGAGATGAATGGATTAAATAATTGAAAGACTTTTGTCCGGTACCTACATTAGGTTAAATAATTTAAATCTCTCTCATATACCGCTTGGCCAATCTGACAGTTACATAAATCTGTCATTGCAGCCACGTATTGCTTTGAAAATTATTTACTTTGAGTAGTACTTGTGGTACCTAATCAATAAAAAAAAACTTCTTACAATCACACCAATTATCTAAGCCCATGTTAATTTCATTAAGAAACTGTATCATGGAATACTTGATAACGGATAAATATATACTTAAATACTTTTTGTTTGTAAATACATACTTAATATACATAGTAAATACTTTACAAATACAATACTTTCAATATGGTTAAATGAAACATGGAAAGAATTCCAACTTTATTTGAAATGAGAAAATGTGAAACTATAGCAAGCAAGAGAGTAAGTACTAAAAGAAAAAAAATATATTAATTAGTAATTAACTGGAAAAATATTTCACGATACTTTCAATCTTTATGGAGGAAAAAGTATGTCATTTTTTATTTTTTTATTGAACATGAACATTGAAATAATTTGACAATGATTTACTTTCTCTTGGTTTTATATTAGAAGAATAAGAACCAGTTTAAGGTTCAGCGTTGGCAAAGTCGCTTCAAATGATAAGATTTCTTTATTTAGGGGGTAATTTCTTAAACAGTTTTAAAAAGTTCTCAAATGACAGCCAGGAACAATGACACAACACAATTATTAATTCTACAGACAGACTAGTGCAGTGTGTGTCTAGCTAGACCACTATCACAGTGGTAGAATACTCCAGTGCTCTCAAAACTCTGTAATATCACTGTACCAAGAAGTTGTTCAAGTAATGAGAAAAAAGAAACAATACCGAATCGGTAACAAAAATTAAAACCAGCCAAATTACTCTTTGAAGCCTTTGACTCTTTTAACTATGAATAAAATCTACGTTTTACTGGTTTTACAGAAATTAAACTGAACTAAAAATAAAAAAGTCATTTAAAAAGTGTAGGTATAGTTTGAATATCATTTTCTTTTTCAAGTTTATTTAATGCATATGTTATCACCTCAACTTGGCTATTTCTATCATGAGAAGGCAATTTAGCATCAATATTATAATGGAGCAAATTGTTTATAATCCTTTAGTGTATCTAATCTCAGTGCACTAATGTTTCTATCAATGGACGGGACTAAACATAAAAGAACCATTGAAACTTATATTGGAAAGATTTCGAACAAAAGGTAAGGGAAGAAAATATCTCTTAGTTACACACAGTGGCACAGTATTATTGTTGGCATCATTATTAACTATAATTTACTAGAAGCTACTTGAAAGACGTGTTTTTTTTTTACTGTGTATAAATCGAAAAGTCATACGTAGTCAGACACACCGAATTCCCTGTAATCATCGGTCAATTCGGCTATCATTTGAGAATCTATTGGGAAGAGTGATGAAAAACTAATAAAATATACGGATTAAATTTTTGTGAATCGGAATAACAACACCATTTAGTTGACCCGTATTTTTTTGTATTAGAATCGGACCACATCCCATAGCTGTGTGGCATTTGTTTGCGATTCAGTTCCTAATTTTGTCTCGACAAACGTAGCAAAGGTTTGAGCACCAGGAAATAAATTTTCATTGTTACTAACAGAACTATTTAAGTTTAATGTTAAGATTCGCTACACGGTTTCAATACCAAGTCGTTCACGAAATCTTGTAGCTTGACAGACTATTTCAGGAAGGATTATGTCACGATTTAATACAGCAAGATTTTAAAAATTAACCGCGTTTTATTACCACCTTTATATGTATTTAAGTGGTCATTTGTTTTTTGACACTTCGACATTATTATTAAGTTAGTATTGGCAGGGAAAGTTATTTATTTTTTTATTTGTAAGTATTTGTTTAGACTCTATTTTTTTATTATACAAAGCAAAATCTACTGACTCGACCACCAGTTCACAAATTGGGAGGCCCTTCGAAGAAAGAACTGGCAAGAAAACTCACGAAGGGTGGACCGTGGACCAACCTCCGCGTTTTTTTTTCTATTTTTCTACCTAAACGACTAACCTCAACTTAAGGTCTTGTAGTTTGTTGCTTTAGTTGAGACTTCTATTAATGATTAAGATGTCCCAAACTGGTGACATTTTATTTGGTAAAATAACTAGTAATCTTAGTAATACGGTTTTCTTTCTTGACGTACTACCCTCAATTTTTACCAAAGTTGCAGAGTCCACAAAAGGTTTTACCAACTTCAACGTCCTTCGAGATGCGGTTTCAATTTTATTGACCAGGTTTTTGTAGTCTTGCTCGTCCCGGAATCAGCTCTTCGTCCTCCTCGAACCGTTGCCAGGCTGGATCGAAGAACGGCAGCGCCACTTTGTCACGATGGATGACCGGCGTGACCGTAGCTTGAAGCGGCAGCATTGCAAAATGAAGTAGATCAGCCAAAACTCGTTACCTTTTTTGTATCCATTCTGAAAACATAATTTAATGTTAATCATTGTGAGCCAGAGCACATCCCACTTCTGATGTTAGATTTGGTTATAAATCGTTATATATTTATGGTTAAACTACAAGGTATTTTAAAGATAATGAATCGGATAGAAGACCTGAGTAGGTATATAGAGAAATGATATTTTAGTTGCCAAGTATTTCTCGTATGGAGCAATACAGTTAAAGTAACTATCATTGAAAAGGTAGGTATGTCAAGAACAAAACAAGAAATATAATTTTATGATTTGTTTATTCATTATTTGTTTATTATTTTGTTTGTCTGTTTTTATCTTACTTTATTTCTTAATCATATAAAAGCCAAAGCTACGTACGTACAAATTACTAACCAGTAATGTTCCCAACGAATTAGTAATACACAAATTGAATCTTAAAAACTGAGCTACGAAGTAATTTCCATGTATTAAAATATATAAGGTATTTTTTGTTATATACAATATACATTTACTGAGCATTGTTATACCTATGCTAGGTACTTCCATCAATACATTATATATCCATAGTACACAATACATACATACTCTATATCTGTACATAACGTCCAGCATATTCAGGACACATATAAACATTATATACCAATATTCGTATATATACACATCCACATATATAAATCAACAATATCCATAAATAACCAAAACACTTAGCTTTGTACTGGGAGCACCGTCACTGTCCACGTCTCGACCAAAAGTCCTCGCACGGACGGCCAGCTTGCTTTTATAAGGCATCCCCCACTACAAACCGACTCACAAACAACACGTGGTCAGGCCACCTGTGTCGCCATCTGTTTAACCGGATGCCAGGTGCGGTTTGCTAGTCAATACAGACGTTCTATTTATTATTCCTTGCTTCCTTGTTATTTTAAAATATTCTAACACTTGTTATATTATTTACACTATATATTTCTTATATATTTACTATTCTAACACGTGCCTACAAAGGAGCCTGCGCCCGCAAGGCCCCTAACGTACATTTTTGTTATGCCTGAACTAGTGGCTACTTATCTTATACTACATACATCGATTCCTTACAAACGAAATACATTTCTTATTTTAATAAAACTAAGGTGGGCACGCGCAAAACATTGTGCGCCGGACCCGGCCACGCCCCATCAGCCCATTTCGAAGTACCGACACGGTTTCTAACATTTCTGTTCACCTCTCGGTCGTACGTCCGACCTCTCGCTTGCTCATGGGCGAGGCTTGCCCCCTCCAAGAATTTATAAAATAACTACCTACATTTATTTTGACATTTATCAGTCTGTCTCTTTTTCCTATACTGACCCATCCCGTTCATTTATAGGGTCCGGTCCCCCCGATGCCCCGATGCTGCAGGGGTCCCTGGTCCTGGTCCCGGGTCCCCCCGATGCTACCTACCCCAGGTAGGTATTCAGTCTATTCCCATCGGTCCCCCCGATGGGAATAGACTGAATACCTACCTGGTGCCTGAAAACTTATTTATTAAAGATAAGTTTTCAGTCACCCTTTTTCAGGCTACCTACATCATCGACCTATATCAGAGGTCTCATTATTTCAGTGTATTACTCAGTACTTTATACTTACATACTCCCTACCACATCGCCTGGCTTCATTGGGATACCTCTGGTTTTCCACCAGCCCAGGATTGTAAGACCTAGAACCTTGATACCTTTCCCTACCTACCTAACTAGTATTAATTACTTATAGCTAATTAGGTTAGCACAATGAAACCAGGGAACACAAATAGTTTTTATTTTTTTATACCAAACACCTTACACTATAAGTTAGGTCACATTAGGGCTTATGTAAGTACTAAGTTTATTTAATTACACTATAACTTAATTATCTTAAAAACTATAAAAGCCACACAAACGTAAAGCATATCACTAGAAAGCTTATAATTTTATCTACGTTACTAAACTAAAAAGAACGTTACATATTCATATACAAAAAAGTTATCAAAGTTATAAGCTTATGGCTTTTACTAGGCAAGTTTAGCAAATTTTACTTATTATTTTAATTTTTAGTTTTTTGCATTCACAATGCAATTTTTATTACAGAAAAATGGAAAATGAAGTATTTAGAAAAAATCGACCCGTCTCACAACTATCCATCCCATCGGAGCTAGTTGTGAGACGGGTCGATTTTTTCTAAATACTTCATTTTCCATTTTTCTGAATTTTTACTTATGCTAGGTACTTACATGATATAAACAATCACTGATTTTAATCACTATTTACGCACTTAGTGTCACTTTAAATTGTCTTTTAACACAAATTGATGCTGTCCGTAACAACAACGATGTTTCAGCATTGTTGTGTTCCGGCAGTTAGAGATAAACACAATAACCACTTTAATCATATCAAATTTTTGTAGACGAACGTGCCTTCGCCGAAGTAGATGCAAAGATGACTAAAGTTCCTGCCCGTTTTACGGAACTTTGCCTACAGGCGTTCACAGCGCGTCAAGAAATCATAGATTGGGTCAAAGATCTTGTTGAAGAACATGTAAGTTGATTATCAAAACTAACTGCGGACAAATAAAAAAGTTGAGAATTAAAGTTAGTTACGTTTGTTTCCATTGTATTCTAGGGTGATGGCGGAAATGAGGCATTGGCCCGAATTGCTCGATACAACGCGCAGGGTCTAGAGCTGTGCGATGCTCTACGATCACTGAAGGACTGCGCAGATGAGGCTGTTGGCACGATTTCACAAATATCTAGGTAACTTTCCAGTTGCACTGCACCATAAGATCATTAAATTTATGTTGCCAAAAAACGATATCAAATCCTCCCTCGAGCTAACTAAAATGCTTAGGCTTAAAATATTCAAACGTGGTAAACGGGGTGATTCACAAAAAAAAAATATTTCGTAAACAAAAGTTCATTTTTTGGCTTTTCTTAGGCGAGCTTGTCAAGAGCGCAGTGCTCTGATGGCCGTCGGCGAAACCCTCGTTCGGGAAATGGCTATCCTCAGACAAGATCTTGAAGCTCGCACCGCCGCCATCAACGAGCTGCAGCAGTTGCGGCATGGCAATGAAACAATCAAGCTATTGGAGGTATGTATTAAAAAAGAAAATAGAAAAATGAAAGACAGATAGGTACGTAAAACAGTAAATTCTTCTGCGTGTGACTACAAAAGCATAGTTACATGTTGCACATTTATTAAAAAAAAATAGGTAGTCAAGGCCATCGAGTTTACAGCTAAATTACACATGAATCTTATTGCACACCCGGTCTCAAACAAGTAATAGGGCTAGTTTTGATACAAAATACAAAGTAATTTTATTCATTACAATCAGAGACGACTTACAACTTACAAGGTCCAAGCCCAGGGGCTTGTAGCATTTATGTAGTCACGTACGTATAGATTGGTTTGATTCTTCAAACGTCAAATAAATTATATTTAAAGACAAAGTAATAATACGAATATGAAACAAAAGTTTTCCCTATAACAACTTTAAAGGAAACGCGTCGAGAGCTCGAAGAGGAGCGTGCGGCTCGAATAGCGACAAAGGATAAACTATCTACCGCGGAGTACCAACTGCGCCAGACGAGGATGCGTGTCACCAAAATGGACCGGCAGCTGCGCGAAGCAGAAGCCAGCATCTCGAGCCTCACCGGCACCGTTAAGGCTTTAGAAGATCAGGTAATGCTTTTGTTGAAAATACCTATGATCTCGAACCCTATCAGTGCTTGTAGGTAGGTATCGGCTATTATCTTCCTCGGTTTATTATGCTTATTTAATAGTAAGTACCCCATTACCCATCAAGAATATAAACAGATTTTAACGTCAATTTAAAATCGGATCCCAATTGTTTTGTAGAGTCGACAAAAAGAAGTGCAATTGGAGGCACGCGCACGAAAATTGAAAGAGTCCCTGAAGACCGGTGAAGTCGCCAGTAGCCACATATCACAACAGCGTGACGCTTTACAAGCGGAGTAAGTATTTTAGTTTTTATGTCCATTTAAAGACTTGATTTTTAGTGAGACGTGATCACCTTTACCAAATATGTTTTCCACAGGGTGGCACAACTGAAGGAACAAATTGAAAACATGATGAATCAGCACAAATCGGTCGTACAAGACCTCACTAATCAATTAAAGGAGTTGAAACATACTCTAGAAGACCAAAAGGTATTATCACGAAATGAAATAGAACAGAAACAAGTGGCACAAGCAGCACTAGTCACCAGTCAAAATACAATTGAGGAACTTAAAGCGAAAATCACAGAATTAGAGAATAGCAGGCAAAATCCAGGTGGGTAACGATTTTAAAACAAGTAAAGCTTGTCGTTTTTTATTAAAAAGAAAGGATATTACTTATTAGAACACACTTTTTTAGATCTGCCTACAGAGAGAGAAATGGATATATGGGCCGAATTACAAGCGACAAAGGAGACGCTTAGGATGACAGAGGATGACATGGCAACATGTAAAAGAGAAAAGATAAGATTTTTGGAAACAATGACAAAGAATGCGGTTATTATTTTAGCATATTTTTTTTTCAGTCGATTCATGATTTTTGCTCATACTTTGAAGTCAAATTTGTTATTTAATCTTTCCAAAATATCGATATTAAATATTGTTCCTAAAATAATCCTCTTTTCATAGGATCCAGATGACAAGGTAGGGTTACAAAAGAAGCTGGCTGCTGAACTTCTTGGTAAAGAAGAAATTTTAAGCAAGATGCAATCACAAATTAGAGAACTTACTAAAAATATAAAACTGAAGTAAGTAATATATTAAATACCTCGAAAGAGTTCCATGCTATATTTAATAGGCCTCTCATTTTCACTTATATTATTATGGTACCATTCACATCAATGCCTTCTTTTAATACTTATAATTATATACAACAAGCTGACCCGGCAAACGTTGTTTTGCCATATAATAGAAGACCCGGTCACCAACATCTTGTGTGTGTGTTTATACACCAAAAGTTGCCTACACCAGACAACAGAGAGCGCTAGTTACACACTACCAATAAAGGGGCCCAAGCTTAGTCTCTATTTCCTACATATAAAAAATTACTCTGTGAATTAGAGTGAGTGTCAGATAACTCTGCGCGACTGGGGCATTTTTGGCGCTAGTTACAGTACATTTTTTTATTCTAAGCTTATAGAAAAGATTAGTATTCGACTTTGACCGCGCAGACGTCAGTGATTATATACTCTTTGGAAACGGCAATGGAAGAAATGACAGTTTTGTATCGAAGGTACGACAGTTAAACGATTTTTCATAGAAAATTACAATTTTTACTCAATTTTCCGGAATAATAAGTAGCCTATGTTACTCTCCAGCTCCCAAACTATCTCCATTTCAAATATCACGTCGATCCGTTGCTCCGTTTTGGCGTGAAAGAAGGACAAACAAACAAACAAACAAACAAATAAACAAACAAACAAACACACTTTCACAATTATAATATTATAGTATGGATGATATGTCCTATGTTATATATTTATAATATTGTCTGTTTCCGTAGTGAGCAAAAGGTAGCCCAGTACGAACAGTATGTGCGAGACTTGCAAGCACACAACCGCGCGGTGGCCAACTGCCAGGAGTCTCCGAACGGCATCAGCTACCAGGATTTGCAACAAGAGGTAGCTGCATTGGATTGGATTCATATTTTATTTGAGTAAGCTTTGGTTTCCTAGGATAGCGTTGCCGTCATATAGCGGCCGTAATACTACTGGACGCAAAAAGACGGCCGTCTTTACGGTGACGACATGTGGAAAGTTCCACGGCAGTATTAACACACCGTCTTTTTTTAAAAAAACGCCAAACAAAACGTCTCCAGCAAAGAAACATCATGGTTACGTACGAAATCTATTAAAATTTCGTCGTCCTCGCTGCTCTAGTTGGAGTTGGAACTCGTTTTGTTCGTCGTCCGGTCAAAACAATACAATATTTTATCAAAATGGCTTCACCGCTATCGAGAAAAACGTTCACGAACCATCCGACGCCGTCAAGACGGCCGTCGCTCGTGCAAATGGTGGCACCGCTTTTTGACGTTACGGTGTCAAATTCCGCTTTCTAGGAAACCGCGCCATTTTGTTTACATAGACGACGTTCTAGTGACGTCATTCACTGCTGTATTATGTAATGCTTTCTCTTTGGAAATTATGAAAATTTCACTGACCGTGCTGGGAGGGGAATAATACAAAAAAAAACAACTTCAGTTTTAAATGGACATCTTATGATATAATGTTCTTTACTATTTTTCTCTTATTTTGATATAACCATCACCACAGCTGTTAGTTAACTAAAACTAATAAACCCTTATAACTACCTAAACCTACATATAGGTGCCTGCCCGCAAAGATATCAGGAAAGTACTTATATTGGTTTCTTATTGTTCATATTTATTTTCTTTATCGTTGCCTCAACGGCTTCGTTCTGCCTTTGTCGAACACAACACTAACGGGCTGAAAGAGCCAGTAATCGACTCCTGCTCAAAGATATTATAATATAACAAGATTGCGCACTCATGAGTTACAGCCGAGCCGAGCGAGATAGGCCTATTATGGTGTGCGTCCCTCTCTAATGAGAGAGACGTGAGTGACTACACGATTTGGTTTTTTCGAGGACAATTTATAGTTAACCAGACTTGGCTCACGTAGGATTCGAACATCACGCTTCCTAGGGAGCTCTTGTAGCTAAAAGAAACATACATTTAAACATCCGAACTCACTTTCTATTTATAATATTAGTTAAGATGAGGACTCCGCGAGGCAAAGCATTTGCACCACTTATGAGGCAATAATGTGACAATCGATACATACATACATACGACGATACATACGACGCATACATATGCTTTATAAGCATACTTACTTTTGAACCGACTTCAAAAAAGGAGGTTGTCAGTTTGACCTGTATGTACTTATATGAAATGTATGTCTGTATTTCTGATAGGCGTATTTTGCTAAAATGGATAGAAATAGAAAGTCCACGTACAGTAATAAAAATCTGTTTATTAGTTAGACTATACATTGCTAAACAAAATTTTCTTGCGGATCTTTTGACGCATGGAGGCTGTGTCCAATTAATTTTAAAGATTCTTTTTTTGCGTACCTACCTACTTTTTTAACCTTAAATTAAAATACAGACTTTATAATACATTTAATAAGCTCTGTTTCATGCCTATTTTCTGATAAAGTTCTTCTTTTTCTTCTTCTGCTGAGTATTGTGTAATTTTTTCAGGTATGACGTTAAGCCAACCTTTTTTAATTTCTTCATCTTTAGGAAATCTGAAACAATGAAAATTAATGTTTGGGTTAAGTAAGAAAGTAAATTCTAGTCTATAGATTACAAACGAAATGGACACCCTACTATACGCAAGAATAAAACTTTGGCTAAATACTTACCTATGAAAAGATACACCGCTACTTTTATATGATTCGCTTTTGCATCCTTTCACACATCAAGTGAGAACAATTTTTATTTATTTAAACGTAATTTTAAAATGATAATTAAGATCCACACACTAACTTTACACACATAAATTAATTTGCCGTCGCCATATTGATGATGTTTTTATTTTTATTAAAATTGTCCAGACGCAAAGTGTTGCAAATTTATTATAATTAAAACTACCATAACACCGACTCTTACATTAAAAAAATAGTTTTTCAAGGTTTTAAATAATACAAATGATATGGACTTTATTATTATCAGCTTAACATTCCTTTTAATTAATTAATATTTTGAAAATTCTCGAGAACAGGAAATATGAATTTGAATTAAGTTCTACTACAACCAAAAATATTTCATGGTGGCAGCCCAGTAGACAGGGATGCAATCCTATTTAGGAGCTTCTCGCTCGGCTCGTTTTTCCGTTTATCGAAATGTCATACGAAAATAAACCTTATTGTAACTGCATAGAATCGAATTGACATTGCTTTTATTTTCATAGTGCACAATCTTGTTATATTATAATATCTTTGCTCCTGCTTCCCACTTCTTGCTATGTGTCGGGGTTAGTTTGTAAAACAATTGAGGTCACGACGCACCAACCTCGACAAATTTTCTTCCTTGGGGTCGTCGTTCCTGGCCCAAAGTCATGGACCCAACGGTTGATTAAACTATGGCCGATTCTCTAGTCTGCCGCCAGTGAGATTCTCCGATCAACCCCTCTTCCAGCTCGGTACAGGGGATATTTCTTAGTATCTTTTTTTTTTGGGATTACACCATGTCCTAAATTTTAGCGTAATAAATAACGCTTGCAAAATATTATCCTGAAATTAGTAAAACAAATACCAATCATCTCAGAGTAGTTAGATTTTCCTCCCACTGGCATCTGTCAAGAAACGTCACAGATGACTTACGCCCGCCTTCAAGTTGGTTGAAGTTTGCCCAACGAATTGGCCCACATGGACTGGAGGCTTCAGGCATCTATGATACGCATTACTTAACTACTTAAATGCCACCCCACGATCTAGATCCATACTTCCTACGAACCCTCTCTAAAGCGAGGCGCCCACCGTCTGCAATTTCTTTATATGCAAGTCGCTGGTAGAAGTTCGTGGAGACTATCCATAGTCCCCCGCGCTTGTTTCCCGGGCGACCTGTAGCCAGTGAACACTTCGCTTCAGAGGCGCCAACAATATTACGGTTCCACGAAAATTAGTACTATTTAGCTATTAAGATACCAACATTACGAGCCGAGCCCTTACTTATTATTTATTTCTTTATTTTTAATCCGAGGACACCCTTCACGCCCTCAAGGGCTTCTAAATCGATATTATGCGACTACCCAAATATATATTATATATATATATATATATATATATAATATATATATATATATATATATATATATATATAATATATATATATATATATATAAGTTAATGACGCGAAATTCGAAAACCATCGACCCGAAGGGCACCGGATATCCTACATATAATGACACACGAATGGCAGACCACGATGACAGTGACACCTGTCAAAGCTTTACAGCCACAACTTGTCAAAAGACAAAACACACGCTACAATTACGGCCGCTATATGACGGCACCGCTATCCTAGGAAACCAAAGCTTAACGGATGACTCACGGCACGGGCTATGCCGAAGCCGGGTCCAAACACAGCGTCTCGTGTCGGCCGACTAATATTGCATTTATACCTACGTTGCTCGGCCGTCACTCGGTTGCCGCTCGGTATTGCGCGAGTGTCCATCCATACAAAACAAAATAAATAATTATAATCCTTCTTTATGGTCCATTCGCTTAGATAGTGTCGCTCTGCCACTATGCCGTGCGGGTGTACCGACACTATCTAACCGAACGGACTATATATTAAGTATATACAGTGGCGGTCAGATAATTAAAGACAACTGTTGATTCTGTTGATTTTCATACAAACTAGGTATCTTTGAAGCCTTGGTTCTCCGCCAAGGATTGACCTAGCTGTGATCTGATGATGGCCATCCAGGGAGTGAATGAAGGAGATTCAGATCGGTATACACAACCAACTGATCTGATCAGCGTTCTAAGAGATATAAGGATCAGAGTTTTCAGTTTCTAATTTCCATACAATTTTATGCAAATTTTTTAAACATATCCTTACATCTTTTAGAATGCTGATCAGTTCAGTTGGGTGTGTATAGCGTGCTGAATCTCCTCCATTCATTCCCTAGATGCCAATCATCTGATCACAGCTAGGTCAATCCCTGGCGGAGAACCAAGGCTTCAAAGTCAGTTGTTTTTCAGACAAACGAGGTAACGTTTGTATGAAAAACGACTGGTGTCTTTAATTATGTGACCGCCACTGTATGTGAAAGTTTAGATGTTTGGATGTTTGTTGCTCAATCACGCCGGATTTGGCTGAAATTTGGGACATAGATACATTGTAGCCTTTTTTTTGCCTGGAGAGAAACATACCTATGCTACTTTTTACCCCAGAAAAATATCACATTCCCGCGGGATAAGGATAACGTTGTGTAGTCCACGCGGGCGAAGCCGCGGGCGGAAAGCTAGTATGTAATATTAGTTACTGCTAGTATTAGTTAGTTAGTGCTCAGACCCAGCACGGCCAAGTAAACCTATACATGTAAAACTTTATAAACAAGAATATTAGTAAAGTAGGTACCTAAACAATTACTTAAATTGTTTTTGGCAGATAATGGACCTAAGGATGGGCCTGCTAGAAGCTGTGCACAGGAACGACGAGCTGTCAGAACTGCTGGCACAGAAAGAGCAACAACTCGAGCAACAAGACAAAACATCACGTGCCCAGGCAAGAGTCATAAAGGTTCATGGTTTTACAAGTTCTTAACAGCCTGCATTAATCTCGTACTTTCTTTAATTCGAAACATCAAAACTGACCTATTACCTTTTATGCTATTAAAGTTACTAAGTGTCATTACCTATATAATGTTGTCTGATAAAATATAAGTTTCAAACATATTGAGTTATGCAGGTGCGTGAAGAACTTATCAACATGCTAAAGAACAAGGAGACCGAACAGAGTCGGGAGCTGGCCGCTCTACAGCAAGATCTAGAGAATCGAATGAATATTGTAGGCGAAGTAAGCGGCATTTATTTTTATTGTTTAATTTTTTAGTGACACAACTTCAATCAAATTAATGCTCAGTGATAAACAGTGGACGATTTGGTGGTAGAACTACAAGAATCTAAAAAAGTACATCCCAAGTTTTCTACTTGTACTCTTTTTTATTTCATCGAATCGCATTTGAATTGGTTTCTTGCATTATCAACAGCTTATTTACTCCGGAGTCCGTACCAAGTTCTCGGTTGTGTTCCAACTAGGTAGGTATTTCCTTGGAAATACAAAATGGTAAATGTGGAACATGCTTTTTTCCGAATTTTATCTCTTTATTTCCATGGCGATAAAATGGTAAATGATAAGGGCGTTTTCACAATAAATATGATGCGCTATTAGTTTTCTGTTTCCTATCCCTTACCCTTAGACATAGAAATTTAACCACTAAAGTGAATTTTATCTAAATAGGAACTTATAGGCGGAAATACTGGAATCATTGGTCTCATTATTTCCATAATGATTTCGCGACTGGTCGGCGCTATGTGTACAGTACATAGTTCTTGTGCACGCCGACAGGGGGTGTATCCCACGATTTCCTTTCTCCATTTCCACTGGCGGAAATGGAGAAAGGAAATCGTGGGATACACCCCTTCTCGGTGAAATAGAAGTTAATTTCAAGACTCTACGTTTCCCAAACTATTTTGCAGGTGAACAAGCAAATAGCTGCAAAGGCGGTAGAGATTCAGGAGCTGTTTGCCACGCTTGAGAACAAGCAGCAGCAGATCCACCGGCTGGAGAAGATCGTGCTCGCGTTGGAGGAGCAGCAGAGGCGCGCGCAGGCGCAGCGCACGAGACACGAGGAGAAGATCGCCGCGCTCGAGCACGAGCTCGCCGCGAGCGGGAATCGACGGGAGCGGTTGGTATCTATCCAAAACGGAATGGGTGAAACTGTACCCGTAATGTAGGCTCCCACACATAGAGCAGGGTACAGGCCTAGCTTGTAGCACGTAACGTATCTGCTACTGTATCAACCTGCAAGTGAGTACGGCTCGTCCATGGTCACCGCGTATCCAGCTACGAGTTCCCAGATCCGCAGTACCTTTTTTTTTTTTTTTTTTTTTTTTTTTATTATAGTGAGGGCAAATACTGTCTTTACGTATACCACACGGCATGTTGGACTCGGTCAGACTCGGGGCCTGTCCCTCGCCGCGCCCAGCCCTCCCACCAAGCCTAATAGGCTTCGCGTCAGGGCTGGGTGGTTCTAACCCCTGCTCCGGCCCCCTATCGAGCTCGAAAGCTCGAGAGGGGGCAGGACAGAGGGAGGGAGCCTCCTCACAATCTCCCCATAAGGTTACCCACTCAAGGTGGGCTGACCAGATGGGGCGATACCTACCTACCTACCTACCTACAGTACCTACTAGCCGCCTTTGTTTTCGCAGTGATACTGCCACTCGGCGGGTCACTGCGAGCTTACTGCGAACCACGCGCGAGCAGCTCGTAGCGCGCTCGTGCCTACGTACTACCTACTCACTTGATACACTAGCAGATACGTAGTGTTACACAGCTTGGTGACTAGCCTGCTCAACTGCGATCGATGCGACGTCGCACCGCAAAAATATGCGACGCGCCATGCTTATAGAAACCCTATTGCCTGTCAAGTACTTGACACGCATCGCATCGCAGATTTTTGCGATTCCCATATCAACTTGCAAGTAAACGCGATATTAACGTTTGAGTGACATTTTGACAGATGATCGTCATGATAAAGAAATAAATCTAGAACTAGGTATTCTTAACTTAACGCAAACGCGATTGTAACGTTTGCTCATTGACAAACTTACACTGTGGGTACTGTTGTAAGTAGATACCTACTTGAGCACCTAATTTATTTGATGTGTATCGAGGTTTCTTTTTGCTTTTTATTTAAAAAGTCGGGAAATTATTTTAGTAAATTATTTCAATGGGATTTGAAACACATTCAATAAAAGTATCTACTTATAATTCTTTTCATGTTCGTCGGGTCGTTCGGTCCATTTGTACTTTTAGTGTAGTGATCCCTCGATCCACTTAAATCCATTGCAAGATTTTTTGCACTCTTATGTTCACTTTAATCCTTGATCCAGGATTTTTTGCAAGGTGGATTTTTTAGCACTAACATTGTGTCTGAAAATCCATGGCTGACACATGTAATCTTCTTTTAACAAACACAACTTCCCTGGCTGAAACATAAACCATAACTACGTAATGTCAATCTTGATTGACATTACGTAGTACAATTTTTACCACCAAGGACCTGTGTTACGGCAAAAGTTACTATGCACGCTTTAAAGTAGACTAAATTTGCAATAAAAAGAGAATAATTTGGTTTTTGTAAGTCAAATCGTTTTTAAGATAGTGCTATTTAAAAGTTTGCTAAAATTCATAAAAGGAAGTATTACAGTTTTTTTAGTTTTCGTCATTTTGACCCATAGCGGGTTTATGACGAAAGTTTAATAGTTAGTTATTAAAGTCCATAAAATGTTCAACAAAATGAGACCAATTAGTAATATCAACTTACACTTGATAGTTTCTGAGTTATTGAGGTAAGTAAACAATTATGTAATAGAAGGGTTTGCAAAATGAAGTCCGCCCTAAAGGAAGGAGGATCTGGGAGGTGGTGGGATCAATTATGTACATTGTATATTTTTGATGGGCCAGGCACGTGTTCTCTGAATCCACAGCACACCTTTTGGGGGCAGCTTGCTTGAGGTATAATTTCTTCATCGAACTGCTCAGGAAGGTCAAAATCGTCCTTTGATGGTGGGTTATCAATCAATGGTTCATCAATGTCATCACACATCAGGTCTGGTACCTATGTTCTCGCATGATTGGCTATGCAGTAGCTGCAAACAGCCGAACATTTGAGTTCGGCTTTCCTGCAACCATGTCTGCTGGTACAACCTTACATCTTTGGTATGCTTTCAAGGTGATTAAGGTTTGCGTGTCATTAACAGGCTAGAACGGGAACGCCTCCCAGATCCTTCTTCCTTTAGGGCTTACTACCTTTTGCAAACCGTTCTATTACATAATTGTTTACTTACCTACCTCTATAAATTTGAACAGCTGTCTCACAGGATCAGGAAGTCTCAGGTGTAAATTGACATAATTAATATCATTTTGTTGGAAATTTAATGGACTTTTATAGCTAATAAAAAAGTTTTGCCATAAACCCACTACTAGGGGGTCAAAGTTGACGAAAAATAAAAAAAAAATGTAATACTTCCTTTTTTGGGATTTTGCAAATTTTAAAATAGCCGTATCTTACAAACTATATGGCCTACAAAAACTAAATTATTCTCTTTTTATTGAAAATTTTGTCTACCTACTTTAAACAGTGCATAGTAACATTTGCCGTAACTCAGATCCTTGGTGGTAAAAATTGACAAAAACTGAAAAATAACCGAAAATTTTATGGATTTTTAAGTATTTAACAATGATCCAGAGGGCTTTCGAGGTGGAAAACTTGGATTTGACATTACCATCTCATCACTACTAACAATTATAAAAAAATCAGAACTACCTCATTTAATGCAAGGCAACACCACCTCTTTGGTACGATTTCCATGTACTATAAGAGTGCAAAAAGATCCATCAATGGATTTTTGCAATGGATTTAAATGGATCGAGGGGTAGTAAAGCGTGGCTTATAAAAAAAGGAAATAGTATATATACCTTACGCTTACCACTTGTGTACTTAGTATATGTATTAAAAAGCAACTGCACTAAAAGTATGGAGTGAAGAAAAGTAAATAAAACAATAAGTACGTTTTATTTATTATCGCAGCTGGACTCTGTTGGACATGCTGACATGGCATACGGGGAATGATTCGCCGCTCTGAAAGCGGGCTGTGGAAATAAGACATTTAAACCATAAATTAAAGTAAGACGACTTGTATAAAATTAGAGACCTGTAAAGAAAATCGGTAGTTTTAAAAATGACTTTTGTTATAAGTACTTATTTTAACTTTTTATTTATAGATTGATTTGTTTTAATTTGGACATTTCTTTGGTTATTTTGGTCATTTAAACTTTGCTTTATACTCGTATATTATCTGTGTCTTGCTTTTCTCTCCTCTATAGAAACTCGTAGCAGAAACTCTGCTTTCCCCATTGAGTATAGTACCTACCTACCTACATTATAATTAAGTAGGTACCTACCTAGGTATAACGGCTTTCCTCCGAACAATTATTTTGTCGCCGAATATAAAATCAATAGGCCTTCACCCAAATGCTAGGTAAGTAGGTACACTAAATTACTCATAATAATTCTCCGAAAAATAAATGTTGCGATTGTCGGAGCTTCAAAAAGAAGTACGAGGGCTAGATGTCTAAAAATAGCTGCCATACAAAACAGAACAGTCACTGGAATTCCGTTTCTATGTCCACGCAGACAGATGTCCTACAAAAAATCGGTAGGTTATCGACCGACGGCCGACCGACCCGCTCCGACAGTCGGCCGTGAGCGCTCGGTACGGTAGGAACACGCGTTTGACTTCGTTTGAAATGAACATCGACGCGGAAGTGTTGATTGAAGAGGTGAAGAAACGTGCTGCTTTGTACGATACAACTTCACCGTTCTACAACGATCGTGTTTGGAAAAAAGAATTGTGGGAAGAAGTTTGTAAAATATTGGACAACAAATTGGAAACGTACGACGCGAAAGCAAAAACCGTGTTTGGTTAGTACCCTACCTACCTATTAATTATTTTATTACCTATGCCGTTTGAACTACTAACGCTTTCTTATCATTACGAACTAGCAAAATAAATGGCTCTTTTAGTTTGAGAAGTCTTTTGTATACTTACTTAAGTTGTTCCAAAAGTGTATGGAATAAGAGAATAGAAAAAAAAACTCTGATTCAAATACGATACGATGGTACACTCGACCGACAGCACATCAAGTTAAGGGCGTGGGCGAGGGCCCTGAACAGTTGAACTTAGGGTTGCCAACCCTACTATAAAGGTCCTTCTTAAAGTTCACATAATTTTAAGGGGTCAATTCAATGTACTCACGCATACAAACAACTTTTACTATGGTACCAACATTGAAACAATTGAAAGTACTTACCATAGTAAAAGTTGTTTGTATGCATGAGTACATCGACCCCTTAAAATTATGTGCACTATTTAAGAAGGACCTTATATAATATAGTATCCTAGTATATTAGGGTATCAAATACTATATTTCTAAAAAAAAATATATACGTAGTAGGCGAAACTACTATATTCTGTCTGTCTATAGCCCTCTCCGCTCTACTCAGCTCGCGGATAGCGCGCAAAAAGCGCGAATAAGCGCGAACGCTATTATAGGTGTAAAGCCGATTCGCACGAATAAAGGCGCAGAGCAGCAAAAAATATTCATTTATATAATTTATATAAATGTTTTAAACACACATTTTTTTTTTTTTTGCCATCTACTATATTTTTAACGTCCGTATGGATTGAGGAGCCACGTCATATTTTTAAGAATAGCTATCACCCTTATTTAGTAGCCATGCAGATAATTTTGTACGTCAAATTCTGAAATTTGTAGTAAAATACATCAAAAGTTATATCACTGCAAAGGTGGCTCCTCAATCCTGATGTTTAGATTGAGGAGCCACCTAGAACTCGTAATGTATTGAATGTAGGTTGCTGAAAATTATGTATCAATTTGTAGCCATCACGTAGGATATCTACTAGAATTTTGAGCACATTAGTTCTAAAATTCAAGAAACTACAACACTTTTACTGTGGCTCCTCAATCCATATACAATAGAGTAAATTTCTATGAATATTTGCAGTCAATTCAGATATTCGACATAATGATAATTTAGAAGGAGGTAAATTCTATTGCCTACAATATGAATGAAATACTAAAACATAGTGATTTCCGTAAACAACCGCATATTATTTGGCTCCTCAATCCTGAAGTTTTGCAGACCAATAATTTACTATATTTACCTGAGATCACAACGAAATCAAAAGCCAGAGACTCTAACGTTTAGTAGGCATGCATACTAAATGGCTACATACAATTCATTGCTGTATTCGTTTTAATTACTGAAAAATAAAGCTTTTTGGTATTGCTCAAGGCTCCGTTGCAAGGGGTGACCATAATTATGTGAATGACAGTAGGACAAGTAATTTATTAAAATTTAATAATTAATTTTTACAAAATATAGGTTAGCGAATGGATGAGTACCTATTGGGTATTCTGTGCTCTTACGAATTCTGGATTCATAGTCATCGTAACACAACATCTCATCCTTTGCTAGGTTATGACATTTGTAGTAGTGACCCACGCCAGTGATACTAACTCTGGGAAAGAATTCTGATAGATTTCATGAGAATAGTTATGAAATAATAATTAACACTCGTTAAGCAAAAATTAGTTTATTCGATGGGTTCACAAAAGTACAGAGAGGAAGTAAGTAACCACAGACGCACAAATTATATGAGATGAACTGTCACAGATTAGGCAATAAGAAAGGCGGGAATTTTAAATACAACACCCCTACCAGATTACAGCCTTCTAAAGTATTACAATTACAACTCTACATGACAATAGCCATACATAGGTACTACCCCACTATAAAATTAATATTTAGTAACAAAAACCAAGTTATAAAATAAAAAAAACAAAACATTTATGTTCAGACTATTAATTGACTTTTAGTTAACATGCCAATTTTGCTTCTCAAGTACTGAAACTTGTCTCTTGGTAGTGCCTTAGTTAATACATCAGCTAACTGATTATCTGTTGATACATATTTTAAATCAATTAATTTAGCATAGTATTTTTCTTTAATGAAGTGGTACTTAGTGTCAATATGTTTGCATCTTTTATGAAAGTTAACATTTTTAATAACACTTATTGCACTCTGGTTATCAATATTGATGCACACTGATTGTTGTTCATATAAACCAAGATCACTTAAAAGCTGTTTTATCCAAATAGCCTCTTTGGTAGCAGCACAGGCTGCCATAAATTCGGCTTCTGTTGTCGATAAGGCGACTGTATGTTGGCGCTGGCTAGACCAGGTTACAGCAGCTTTATTTTTAATAAAGACATAGCCTGTAGTTGAACGTCTTGTTGTGATATCACCGGCATAGTCAGCATCACTATAGCCAATCAGTTCTGAGGCCCTTGTGTCTGACAGATAACAGAGACCAAAGTCCATTGTTTCTTTTAAATATTTTAAGATTTTCTTGACTGCTGTCCAATGGGATTCATCAAAACAATTCAAGTATCTACTCACCAGGCTTACAGCATACATGATATCTGGCCGACTCACTATTGCAACATGCATCAGCGACCCAACTGCCTCTCGGTATGGAATGTTCTTGTCTGGTTGACTGTCACTCTTCTCCAGCTTTGAGTGGGGGTCAACTGGAACGCTGTTGGGGTTGGCATTTTCCATATTGAATTTGATCAACAATTGTTTGATATATTTACTTTGATGTATAAAAATAAATTTTTCAGGTTTTATTTCTATCTCCATTCCAACAAAGTTTCCTGGTGAGGATATTGTGATATCAAATATAGTTTTGAGATCATTAATTACTGATTGTAACACAGAGCCTGACTTACAAAACAGAAGGCCGTCATCCACATAAATACACAGATAGCATTTTATCCCATCAATATTTGCAACATAAACACACTGATCTGCTTTACTATTTGTAAAACCAAATTTGTGCAGTACCGAGTCAAACTTTGTATTCCAGCACCTTGGTGCCTGTTTAAGTCCATACAGTGACTTGACCAATTTACAAACCATGTTGGGATTACATGTTAGACCTTCAGGAGGATACATAAAAATAGTTTCCTTTAGCTCTCCATACAAAAAAGCTGTCTTAATGTCAAGTTGGACAATTTTATAATCATTTTGAGCAGCTAGAGATAATAACAAACGAATTGAGTCATACCTGACTGTCGGCGAGAATGTCTCCTCGTAGTCAATACCTTTAGTTTGCAGGTACCCCCTTGCACACAGCCTAGCCTTGAACCGAGGACCTGTTGGTTGATCTTTGATTCTGAAAACCCATTTAGAAGTCATTATGTTAATGTTTTCTGGTTTTGTCACCAATGTCCATGTTTAATTCTTATGGTGGGCCTCAAGTTCCTCTCTTATAGACTCTTTCCATTTCTCAGCATCAGTGGAATTGATAGCCTCACTGTAAGTACTAGGAATTTGATTAGGTAAGTGGTATTCATCGCAGCAAAGGTAAGTTTGTTCACTTCTTTTCTGTCTAGGTCTCAAGGTGACATGGCTTAGCGGAGGAGATTTGATGTCAAAATCTGGTAAGTATTCTTCTGAATCTTCTATAACAGTATCATATGAGCTATCAGTGTTGTCCGATTCTTCTACACTATTATTGTTTGATTCTGATAATGATTTTATTGTTTCAGGTATCACCGAGATGCTCATATCTTTACTATGTGATCTATTTAACTGTTCAGTTTCAGATAGATCCAGTGCAGCATAGTTTCGTTTCACTGAGGATTCCAGGAATACAGCGTCTCTGCTTTTTATAATAGTTCTAGTGTTGGGCTTAATAAACCTGTAACCCTTTGTATTATCACAATACCCGATAAAAAGCATTTTATGGGCTTTTGGATCCCATTTCTTCCTGTGTTCTTTTGGCAAGTGAACCATGGCTTCACATCCAAACACCTTCATGTGACTAACATTGGGCTTATGACCAGACCACAGTTCCTCTGGAGTTCTGAATGATAATGATCTAGTTGGTGATCTATTTATTATATAAGCGGCAGTTTTTATGGCTTCAGCCCAGTAAGTCTTGGTAAGACCGGCATTCAGGAGCATACATTTGGCTCGCTCCACAAGTGTCCTGTTTAATCTTTCTGCAGCCCCATTTTGCTCCGGAGTGTAGGGTGTGGTTGTCTGATGCCTTATACCAGCATTTTTTAAATATTCTGAAAATTCCTTATTCACGTACTCTAGCCCGTTGTCTGTGCGAAGATTTTTAATTTTGCATTCTAGTTGATTTTCAGCTTCAGCCTTAAACTCTTTGAATTTTGTTAGAACTTCAGTTTTGTTCTTCAAAATGTACACAAATACCTTCTTTGAATAGTCATCGAGAAATGTTAAGAAGTATTTAGCTCCACCAAGGGATTGTGTTTCCATTGGGCCACATAGGTCGGAGTGCACCAGTTCCAATAGTTTTGTAGAATGTGACACTTGAGCTTGACTAGGGAACGGCATTCTGGATTGTTTCCCTTCTTTACATGTTATGCAAGTTACACTGTTGCTTTTTTGAGATAGCTTGATTCCATTTGTGTTAGTTGTCATTTTCTTAAGGCTTATAAAGTTAAGATGACCCATTCTTTGATGCCATAAAAAGTCGTCGTGTTGAACATCAGACATGTATACAAAATTATCATTTATATTAAGCCGGTACATGTTGTTAACTTTTGTTGCAGTTGCTACTATGGCTTTTTCTTTGTTGAGTATAATACAGCCATCCGAGTCAAATTTGACTTGGCCACCATTTTCTGTAATCTGGTTCACAGATAGCAAATTTACAGCAAGTCCTGATACATACAAGACATTTCTAAACAATATATTATTTGCCTGACCTTTTCTATTCAATGTATTCAGAATCACATCTCCGGAGCTGCTGACTGAAAGTGTTTTACTGTCTGCAACTTTTATGTTTTCTACTGGTGGTGATTTTTCATTCTTCAAAAGGTTGCGTTGTCTCGTCATGTGCATAGTTGCCCCAGAATCAATATACCAAGCGGAGCTGTCATTATCAGTAGGTGTGACGAATGCGGCAGCATAAGAGCTATTTGATTTGGAAAACTTTTCTTTTGGTTTTGACCGGCACTCTTGACTTTTGTGCCCATATTTGTTACACTGAAAGCATCTAGGTCCTTTACTGACTTTCTTCTTCCCATATCTGTTTTGATAACTATGAGATGTTGCAAAAGCGGAGTCATTGTTTTCAGATTTCACTTCTTGTAGCAATTTAGTCTTTACAGAGTCAGCACTGATTGTCATACCAGAGCTCTCAATAGCAAGTATCATTGGTTTGTATGAGTCGGGCAATCCTGAGAGTAAAAGTGTTCCCAGCCACTCATCGTCCACTTTAAATCCAATGTTGCGCAGTTTGTGAGCAGTAGTAATGATTTTACTGACATATTCTTCGATATTCTGGCTTCCTGAGAGTGTTGTTGTGCATAGATCACGCAGCAGTCCGACCCTGCGTGAAAGCCCCGAGTCATCAAAAGCGCGGGAAAGATTTTCCCAGACTTCCTTTGCGGTTTCTGCCTCTTGGACGTGTACATAATTTATGGGATCGATAAGTAATATGATCTTTGTTTTGGCTTTCGTGTCCTTTTTCTGATCTAATGATTCATTTCTTGAATTTTCAATGCAGTCCCAAAGCTCTTCATGTTGCAGGTAAGTTTTCACAGCAAACCGCCATGTTGCATAGTTTTCTCGGCCGGTTAATTTTTCAATAAATGCCAGAGAATTACTGCTAGCCATTTTCCACACTTATTATTAACGATTTGTAACTTATTTTCAACGTTTCAGAACTTGTCAGTGGTCTGAAATTACTGCAGAAACTGAACCGGTGATTTGAGGTTAGCCGCCACGTTTTTTCACGACACAGATTTCTCGATATTAAAATGTTTGAACACTTATGATCACTTTGGCTTTTTCTGGGTCCATAACCTGATAGATTTCATGAGAATAGTTATGAAATAATAATTAACACTCGTTAAGCAAAAATTAGTTTATTCGATGGGTTCACAAAAGTACAGAGAGGAAGTAAGTAACCACAGACGCACAAATTATATGAGATGAACTGTCACAGATTAGGCAATAAGAAAGGCGGGAATTTTAAATACAACAAATTCTATAGCGCCCATTAATGTGTATGAGCTGCCTAGAACCATTATAGATTCTGGTATTTCCATCAAACATTTTTTTTTGCAATTTTTCAAATCGAACGAAACCGTATTTGAAAGTGTTTATCAACAGACTGTTACTGTTGTTTGGTTGTTGCAAGACTTACATGCGTTTTTATCTTCTGCAATTCAAATAGCATCTTCTAAACCTTTGATGCCAAATACAGAAAACATATTAGTCTCGCGACAGTAAACACACGGCTGCGTTGATATTTCAGAGTTTTTTTTTGTGACACATCCATCATTTTTTTCCCTGTTTTCTTGTGGTCCCATGATTTTGTCCCATTAATGGGACCACGAGGGATAACTATTTCTCGTAGTCTCATTATTATTTAATAGGACCGCGAGGGAGTACTGTTTTTCGTACCTAGTCCCATTATCATCTAAATTTGTGGATCACCCCTCTATATATATTTCCTGCATAGGCAAACTTTTTGGAGTGTGTAGTGAAGTCAATGATAAATAAATGAAAAGGTTATAATGTATTTCATACAAATACATAGAAACCAATAGTGGCGCGGGAGTCATGTCGCGTGCGGTTGTTGTTTCACGCTGAGTAAGAATTTACATATATGGTAGAAAGGGACCATTAAACTGAACTATGGGACCAACCCTGAAATCACGAAAAAAAATCTGCTGTTTCATACATTTTCATATTTATTATCAATCAATTTTTGTATGAAACAGCAGTTTTTTTTTTCGCGATTTCAGAGTTTGTCCTATAGTAAAAGTTATTCAGTTTGATGGTCCCATAACTATCATATTCTGGTTTAGCTATTAATTCTGTTACACATTGTAGACAGGAGGAAATTTCCACAACCGTAAATAGTAATGGGACTACGAGAAATAGTAAATCCCTCGTGGTTCCATTAATTGGTCAAAATCCTGGGAGCACAATTTTAATGGGACCACAAGAAATAGTTATCCCTCTTGGTCCCATTAATGGGACAAAATCATGGAACCACGAGAAAACAGGGATTTTTTTCACAAATTAAGTAACCACGAAATTTAAGGCCTTTTTCTACCCTATCGTGTGTTCTACAGAACTTCCGAGGCAAACTTGCTCATACTTGTCACCTCAAAATAACCTAAAATACGACATTTTGCAATCTCATATCTCACAAACTAGTTATTTCCGCGCTCTGAGAGTGGTGTCATTGGAAAGGGGAGATCAAAATCTACACTATCTGTACAAAGACTACAAAAAGCCTGCGGCTGGATACTAATACCAACCATTCCAACACGATGTATTGTCACAGAATATAGGTATCGATACCTTCCGGCTCAAAGGGCGTAACCACCATTTTGACCAAAATGAGTTTTGAATGCCATCTTAACACTACAGTACACGCGCCCCTTTTCTTAACACGAGTACACGCGTGGCCTACTATAGTAGGCCATTTTAAAATGTCAATAAATTGTATTATTGTAGCAATTTCATTAAAACAATAAGTGAAATGTAAATAGTATTTATTATTCTAATATTTAAAACCATACTTATTATATAAATTATTTAAAATACTGAGCAATCAACAATTTAGTAAAAATCTATAAAAAAAGGTCTAATAATCACATATCTGAGATGAACTAACTTTTTTTTACCGAAAGTATACTTTATTGTTATTTTCTTTATTTTTGTAATGTTGAGGATATATTTCAACATTGTGATCGAGATGAATCCATTCGATGCACTTCTTGACTAGTTTTTGGCCGACTGATTTCGGCCTTCCGAGTAGAGTGCATATCGACCTACTAGTCTTATTTATGAAATTAAATCGGGTTGATACTCTTTAGTTTCTTGAGCTGTGCTGCCTAAAAGTGTTGCTATGCTGAATTTCAAATGTTGGGGAAGGGTAATTATATGATTTCAGTGAAAAACATTACAAAATAGGAAAAAGTATCTTTAGCATTCCTAGATGCCACTCGTTTTGGAGCTGGTGGTTTTAACCTAATGTTTAGACTGCTGCTGGTGGAATACCTTAGTGCCAAACAGTTCTGGTGTTTGATTTATACAACTGACTGCGTCTTTTGGTTACTTGTTGCCAGAGTCGAGTATTATGTGAAACGGATGTTTCGTCAGATACACAAAATTAAGATTCGTCATTTACTTGGAGTCTTCGGCTTGAGGATTAGAGCTTGTAAGTCTGGTTTTGGCTGAACTTCATCATCTTCACTCACAACTACCATTTCCTTTTCAGAACCGTGCTGATGCACCCACTTTTCTACTTGTAAATCACCCATGACGTAATGAATCCGCTTATCAAAGAAAAAAAAAGAAAAAGTAACATTTTCCATTTTTTTACAAATTAATTAATACCAATTAGTTAATATACGTAATTAAACTCACTATTTTCAACTAGAGAACATGATTTTAGCATAATAAATCGAAAACACATTAAAAGTTACCTACCTGATTTTGGTACACCAATACACGCGCGGACTACTATAGTAGGCCCGCACTTTTGGCGCCAAAATGCTTGTACATGCGTAGACGCAGGGTTGACGAAGGGTGTTGAGGCTCTCACAAATATACCAGACGAGGCTTAACTGGAATCGCTAGTTCCTAACGTGCTAAACTGAAAAGTTATTACAAAAAAAGTTACCTTGGTCTACTATAGTAGGCCACGCGTGCACTGTAGTGTTCAGTTTTTTCTGCGCTATCGAACTGTATTTTTAAAGTTCTAAAAAAATAGAAGGTAAAAAAAATGTTGGACGATTCATAAGCATTAACTTTATTTAATCTATATGAATAAAAATTTATTGACTTTGACTTTGACAGCTGCGTAGATATTTCGGTTTTTTTTTTTGTGAAACAATCCATCAGTTTTTTTTTACAAAAAGTAACCACGAAATTTAAGGCCTTTTACTACCCTATCATGTGTTCTACAAGACTTCCGAGGTAAACTCGCTTAAACTTAATAAATAACCTAAAATACGATATTTTGCAATCTCATTTCTTACAAACTAGTAATCTCCGCGCTTTGAAAGTGGTGTCATTGGAAAGCGGAGATCAAAATCTACACTTTCCACACAAAGAATCTACAAAAAGCCTGCGGTTGGATACTAATATCAACCCTTCCAATACGATGTATTGTTTTTGCAAATTTTCTTGCGAGTATATTGATACCCACCCTCAAAGTAAAATTAGGTAAGTACCTTACCTTTTCTTGTTATAATTCCATTTTTGTGATCAAATTAAAAAAAAAAGTAACTAATACTATACTCCCTTTCCTCACTGCTTAGCTGTTCTTACCATTTTTACGCTGATGACCTCAAAGTTTATATGCAAGCACCAGCTGATGGTATCGACTCTGTAATCTGCCAACTTAACAATGTCTTACAACTTATAAGCAATTGGTCGACAGAGTTCGGTATTGCAGTGAACCCAGAAAAATGCCAGGCGATAATTGTTGGCGGTTCGAAACAGCTCGCCAAAATTGATACCAGTTCGATCCAGTCTATAACGCTGGATAACACCATCATCCCTTTTCGTCAGCGTCAAAAATCTCGGCCTTTATATTGACCCCTCTCTCAGTTGGACAACTCAAGTTGCCGAGGTGAGTCGAGCTGTTACTTTTTCTCTCTGCTTCCTAAGCCGCTTCAAAAATCTTCTCCCTATTAAAAAAAAGGTCACTCTTGTTACCTTCCTTATTTTCCCTCTCCTTGATTATGCTGATGTTTGTTACTCTAACTTGAATGAGGATCTTCTCAACAAGCTGGACCGGCTTCTAAACTATGTCATTCGTTTTATCTTCTGCCTTCGTAAGTTTGATCACATTTCCTCTTACCGGTCGCAGCTTAAATGGCTCCCCATTCGTCAGCGTAGACAGTTGAAGCTGCTGAGTACTCTTTACACTCTTTTAAATAATCACCTCTCACCTGAATACTTAAAATGCAAGTTTAAATATCTCTGTAAGTCTAACGATCGTCACCTTCGCTCTTCCGATTCTTTAGCACTCTCAACTCCCCTCTTCCATTCTGGCTATATGGCCGACTCTTTCACACTGCATGCTATCCGTCTCTGGAACAGTCTCCCAGATTCCATAAGAAGATCTCCATCCAAGCTCGCATTTAAAAGAAATGTTCATGCGTTCCTTCTTGAAGGATCTCAGTCATGATGTGGAATGTAGTTTTGATCATCTTCACTGTTTAAGTTACTATATTATTATATGTATATATGTATGTAGGTATATGATATATTTATGTATATACTTTGGTATGTTCTATGTATGTATAAATTATTTTTATTTGTACCGCTTTTGAGCTTTCTCTGTTTTCCCGAAGGTTGGCTGGTAGAGAATGCTTTTAGCGTTAAGCCCGCCTTTTGTACCTTACTTTGTATTCTGTACAATAAAGCAATAAATAATAAATAATAAGCCTGGCAAAAGGACCGGGCAATGCTCGTGAAACCCAAGCAGAGATACATAATAATAATAATAATGAACTTATGAAATTTTGATGTATTATGTATGGCATTTGACAAGACCGCCTCTGCGGTCTAGTGGTTCACATCACACCACCGATTTCAGACCAAGAGGTCCCGGGTTCGATTCCCAGTGGAGGTACATATTGTATTCGGTTTGGTTGGTGGTAGAAAGGTGGTAGGACTTGTTCTTAGTCCGCCTGGTTAAATTTATTGTACCAACTTGTATATACCGTCTTTTAAGCAAATAAATAATTATTTATGAGACATGTATTATTATATCAAATATAAATTATGTCAAATGATATTTACAGTTACTTATAAATATAGTATTTGTTATTAAGGCATCTCATTTTATGGCAAATGAGAGTTATTGCTACTAAATAATTATATCATGCTTTATTAGTACAAATAAAAATAGTGTTAACAAATATTATGACCAAGGATCATTCATCATGTCAGCCGAACGACGCCCACTGCTGGGCATAGGCCTCCCCCAAGGATCTCCACAACGATCGGTCCTGCGCTGCCCGCATCCAGCGGCTTCCCGCGACCTTGACCAGATCGTCGGTCCACCTTGTAGGGGGCCTGCCCACGGAACGTCGTCCATAGTAAAAGACCACGTCTCACTTCCATAGGTCATTACTGGCAACACACACTGGTCAAAGACTTTCGTCTTGAGACATTGAGGTATTTCGGACGCAAATATATGCCGGAGCTTCCCAAACGCTGCCCATCCGAGCTGGATTCGACGAGAGATCTCTTTCTCAAAGTTGGACTTACCTAACTGGACCGTCTGTCCTAGGTAAACATAGTGGTCAACAACTTCGAGTGTAATGTTCCCAACATTAACTGGAACGGGTGCAACATGGGCATTGAACATGATTTTCGTCTTGTCCATGTTCATCTTAAGACCCACTCTTTGCGAAGCATTACCGAGATCTTCGAGCATTGTGTTCAGGTCTTCCAAGGTCTCAGCCATAAGAACTACATCATCAGCAAACCGTAGGTGCGTTAGGTACTCGCCATTAATGTTGATGCCGCATCCTTTCCAATCCAGCAGCTTAAAAATATCCTCCAACGCAGCTGTGAACAGTTTGGGAGAGATGACATCTCCCTGTCTCACACCTCGCTGTAGTTGGATAGGATTAGAGCTCTGGTTCTGTAATCGGACCGACATGGTGGCGTTTTGGTATAAGTACCTCAGCACCTCGATGTACCTGTAGTCTATTTGGCACCTCTGGAGAGACTGCAGCACCGCCCAAGTCTCAATCGAATCAAAGGCTTTCTCATAGTCCACGAACGCCAAGCAAAGTGGCAAATTATACTCTTCGGTCTTCTGTATAACTTGCCGCAGCGTATGAATGTGGTCTATGGTACTGTAGCCTTTCCGGAACCCGGCTTGTTCGGGAGGTTGGAAGTCGTCGAACCTGCGAGCGAGACGATTCGTAATGACTCTCGAAAACAACTTATAGATATGGCTCAGAAGCGAGATGGGTCTATAGTTCTTCAAGAGAGTTTTATCACCCTTCTTGAAAAACAGCATCACATCGCTTCTGCCCCATGCCTTTGGCGTTTTGCCCTCAAGGATGACTGAGTTGAAAAGCTTCTGGAGGACCTTAAGTATCGGCTTACCGCCCGCTCTCAGAAGCTCTGTTGTGATTCCGTCATCGCCCGCCGCCTTGTTGTTTTTAAGCTGCTTGAGAGCCATTCTAATCTCGTACAGGCTGACGTCCGGGATATCTTCGGTATGGTGTCGGGTAAGCTTGGCTCTAGGGTCTGTAGCCTTGCTTTCAACAGGTGTTTGTGTAGAATATAGCTGTCCATAGAAACTCTCAATCTCCCTCAGGATTTCAGGTGTTGACGAAACGATGCTACCTTCCTCAGTTTTCAGCCTCGTCAATTGACTTTGCCCGATAGACAGATCTCTCGCGAACACTTTGGAGCCTTTGTTCCGCTCAATGGCTTCTTTAATACGCTCGGTATTAAATTGGCGAAGGTCGCGTGTCAAAGACTTAGATATCTGTCTATTGAGCTGTCGATAACGATGGGCATCTGCTGAGTTCTGCAGCTTCATTTCGTGTCTCTGATCCATGAGTAGGAGAGTCTGACTGGAGAGTTTCTTCAATTTGGGACGGCGGGTTTTATAGTACTTAGACCCTACCGTGCGGACAGTATCCACCACCATGTTGTATAGATCGTCCACGTCTATGCTGTTCTCAAGGGCTTCGAAGCGGTTTTGAAGCTCGAGCTGAAAGCACTCGGGGTTTTGAATTTGAGCTGGTATTGGTCGGAGCGTGGATTTTATCAGTCGCGATCTTTCGAGCTTGACATCGATATTCAATGTGCCTCTCACCATACGGTGATCGCTTCCTGTCTTAACAGCGTTGATCACACTGACATCATTGAATATGTGCTTCTTCGTCGACATGATAAAATCGATCTCGTTTTTGACTTTACCGTCCGGACTGATCCAGGTCCATTTGCGGCTTACGGGCTTCCTAAAGAAGGAGTTCATCATATAGAGGCTCTCCCTCTCCATGAAGTCTGCCAGCATCTGGCCTCTATCGTTCCGTTGCCCAAATCCAAATTGCCCCACTCTCAGCTCATCACCGCAACGTTGCCCCAACTTTGCATTGAAATCCCCCATCACAACCGTGTAGTGGGTTTTATAGCTATGCATGGCTTTAGCGATCTCCTCATACATAGCCTCCACTTCGACATCGTCGTGTTTCGAGGTCGGAGCGTAGACCTGGATAACATTCAGCGAATATCGTTTCGATAATCTGAGTATCAGGTACGCTACCCTGCTCGAGACACTTCCGATGGTGATCACGTTGTTGACAAGGGATTTATGGACGATGAACCCGACACCACCAAGGGACTGTTGGTCGCCCTCCCGGTGGTAAAGTAAGTTACCGGATTGCAGGGTTATCGAGTCCTCCCCCTCTCTTCGGACTTCAGATAACCCAATGATATCCCAATGTAACTTACTTATTGCCTCTTCCAACTCTACGAGCTTCTCGTCGAGCCTCAATGTGCGCGTGTTGTAGGTTGCCAGGTCGAGTCGTCGGTGTTGGTAGCCGGAGCATACCCGGGGATTCTTAGCACCCCCTGCCCCGCCGTTACCATAGCCGCTACCGTAGCTAGGAATAGCGGGGCCGCCGGGGACTGGGGGCCGATGTATTTCTTGTGTAAGCATTCAGGGGGGGTTTGCCATAATCGCCACGCTTGGCAGGCGGGTTGGCGATCGCAGTATAGCCTGTTGAAGCCTGGAGACGCTGCTGCCCATCTCCTGATGGCAGTTTTCCCTTTGTCGCCTCTTACGACACCCACGGGAAGAGAGGGGGTAGTGCTATTCTATTTACGTGCCGGCACTACACGGCAGGATCATTATGGCAAATGAAATGATTGAAATTTTGTAAAAACAAATTATTAAATGTTGATAAAAATTACTTATCCTAGTTTCATTCACATAACTATGGTCACCCCTCGCAACGTATCCTTGAGCAACACCAAAAAGCTTTATTTCTCAGCAATTAAAACGAATACAGCAATGAATTGTATGTAGCCATTTAGTATGCATGCCTACTAAACGTTAGTCTCTGGCTTTTGATTTCGTTGTGATCTCAGGTAAATATAGTAAATTATTGGTCTGCTAAACGTCAGGATTGAGGAGCCAAATAATATGCGTTTGTTTACGGAAATCACTATGTTTTAGTATTTCATTCATATTGTAGGCAATAGAATTTACCTCCTTCTAAATTATCATTATGTCGAATATCTGAATTGACTGCAAATATTCATAGAAATTTACTCTATTGTATATGGATTGAGGAGCCACAGCAAAAGTGTTGTAGTTTCTTGAATTTTAGAACTAATGTGCTCAAAATTCTAGTAGATATCCTATGTGATGGCTACAAATTGATACATAATTTTCAGCAACCTACATTCAATACATTACGAGTTCTAGGTGGCTCCTCAATCTAAACATCAGGATTGAGGAGCCACCTTTGCAGTGATATAACTTTTGATGTATTTTACTACAAATTTCAGAATTTGACCTACAAAATTATCTGCATGGCTACTAAATAAGGGTGATAGCTATCCTTAAAAATCTGACGTGGCTCCTCAATCCATACGGACGTTATTTTTAGAGGTAACAGCTTCGAAAATACTTTATTTGATAGAAAAAAAGTTGGTAACCCTAGTTGAACTGCGATAACAGCTTTTTATTACGTTACGTAGGGTATAAAGGCGGTCTCAAGGTCAACATGTATCCCACGCCCACGTCCGATAATCGGTGGCCGATTTTGTCTGTCTGTCCCTTTCGCACTCACATAATAGAAAGGGAGATCAAACAAAAACGGCCACCGATTATCGGACGTGGGGGAGGGCCCTTAATAGTACATCATTGACATACAAAGTCACACCGCTAGCTATTACCATAGAACCTAACTTATTAGTACTTACGTCTCGAAAATAATACAATTTATTAAAAAGTTCCTGAAACATATTCTAACGAAATAAAAACACCGTGATTCTTCTTAATGGCAGGATCTTCCAAAAACGTCTTTCTTTTTCTTTATAAGTGAAGAGTAATGAATAACGAATTATTCCATTAATCCCCACACCGTCAAATCCCCACCAGTGGGGATTGTTACTTTTTTTCCAGAAATCCCCACTAGACAAATAAACTCGGCTTAGTAGGGATTTCTGGAAAAATAAGTAACAATCCCCACCAGGTGTGGTTGATTGTAAATTATTAAACAAAATTTGAATTATTCCATTAATCCCCACCGTCAAATCCCCACCAGTGGGGATTGTTACTTTTTTTTTCAGAAATCCCCACTCGATAAATAAACTCGGCTTAGTGGGGATTTCTGGAAAAAATAAGTAACAATCCCCACCAGATGTGGTTGATTCTAAATTATTAAACAAAAAATGCGTAATTAAAATCGTTTAATTGGATAAGTAAAATCAGAATTGTAAAATTATCTATTTTTTCTAAAAAAAGCGGCACTGTAATGTCGCCTTGCACTCTAGTCGAGCATCTAAAATAAACTGGTTTTTTTCTTTGCTTTAAGACAATCAAAACAGTGACCGTTTTCGCCGTTATATGTTAAGCCAATGGATAAAAGATTTTATAAAAGTAGTATGTGTTCACGGAGAGAGATACAGAACCACTAACTTTTTGGAAGGGTGGCATAATAAGCTTAATGCAGCTGTATCGAAGAAAATACCAAGTTTACTGAAACTCCTACATTTTTTGCATGAAGACGCTTTGTTTTATGAAAGAAGTGCTAACGAAAGTCACTGTCGGAACCCGCGATCACAAAAAAGCAAGGAAAAAGACCAGAAAGACAAGGCGACATTACAGTGCCGCTGAGATAATTTTACAATTCCGATTTTACTTATCCAATTAAACGATTTTAATTACGCAAAAAACGCATCTGGAAAAAAAGTAACAATCCCCACTGGTGGGGATTTGACGGTGGGGATTAATGGATAAATTCAAAATAACCTAAATTTTTAATTTTTTCAATGTTTTTGTTGTTATTTTGAGCATAAATTCACTTTTCGAAAAAGTAGCCTGAGAATAAGCTTTTAGGTAAGTATAATATGTCATTACCAATTTTTCTATAAGTATATTATTCGTGATTAGAGATTAATAATCTAAGTATAAAATCCAAAAATAGGTAAGTATTAAAAATTATACTTTTGTAATAATATATATAAAAATAATATTATTATAATTAATAATTTTCTCTTTTAAATTTTTTATAGCCGATTGCATATACGAATATCGTGTTTTTAGCCACAAAATAATCAAGATCGTTTATCAAACTTAAACATATATTTTTATCTGCTCAAAATAATGAATATTTGATGTTTTATTTTTGAATCAAAAATAGGTTAATTTCCGGAATTTCGAAGATCCTGCCCTTAAAACGTTATTATTGTACTGTACAGTACAGGTACCTACCAAGTATTGATTTATTTCTGTGTAATTAAAATTTGTATTTATGTCGTACCTAGTTAAAATTTTCGTTAACGTAATGTGTCAGTCTTACCATTCTCGTATTTGAAACTGAGTGTAATCCTTAAAACACTCTATGGGAGTTACAAACTCGCACACTAGCATTAAAAGAGATATTTTATCTTAATATGTATACTTTTAAAAACAATATTCTTTTTTAACGGAAATATTGTCGATTTATCTATAGTTAGTAAATCTGTAAAGTTTCAGTGACTGTAACTAAGTTTTATATTTCAGGTAAAGAAGTACAAAAAAGATGGCATTCACTTAGAGACTGTTTTAGACGTGAATTATATTTTCAAAAGAGCTATCAAACAGAGGGAGGCAGGAAAAAAGCAAAATACAAATATTTCGATGCTCTCTCATTTTTAATACCTTTTACAAAACTGTCGACCACTGAATCGTCTGAATCCGAAACATTTCAAGACACACAAGAAAATGAACACAGTCACAGCCCATCCTCTTATCACGACACTTCACTTGTAGAAGAGGAAGAAATTGCAACTAATGGAGAAAATAGCATACCTACCCGAAAAAGATACTTAGAAATAAATCAAGAAAATATAATGGAAGAAATTGTTCCCAAAAAACCCAAACAAGAGCATACAAATAATACTGATGACGTAGCATTTCTTATGTCGCTTTTACCTACATTCAATGACCTCACAATGCAGGAAAAACTATTACTTCGAATTGAATTGATGCAAACTATAATGAGATTTAGAGAGTCGCGACAAATTGAGGAATATCCATCTGTTGGTGAACAGAAATATGTTGTTAGTCAGCCACTAACATTAGCGTCGACGAGCACATGCAATGCTTATGATTTTTTACCACAAAATCCTATTAAAGATGAACCGACAGACTGAAGATACAACGAAGTATAATCATTGTTTTTATCAATTAAGTTTCCGAGGACTTGGATTAAGGAGCTTCGATTATCTTTACTTAAGTGTTTGATTTTTAAAATGTTTCCAGCGACACATTTAAAAAGTTCTAATTTGATTGCATAAGACAAGGAGAGATCAACAAATTAGATAGTGAATGCAGTGCAAGAATGCGGTTTAAGATGATAATATCCTCATCATTACTGGATTTTTTCAAGAGTATTTGAATTATGAATTAAAACTTATAGAAAAAACATAGTTGATATTTTATTCCAGTACCTAAACGTAAATGCTAAGAACGCGTAGTTATCGGACCATTGTTCTATTTAATTTAAAGTTTATTAAGTTAAAAGGTTACGTTAGGTGCTAATGTGAAGTCACATCTCTAGACTTGTCAAAGTGAATTCATGTGTAGCCATACCATCGTATTTGAAACAGAATTTTACGTAGGTACTCTATGTACGTACAATATACATATTGTACCTATGTATGTATTTTTCGTAGAAACACTAAAGTTGGCTCGGTTCGGCGACACCAACATCGGACACTGACATCGGTGAACGCTTATTTCAGAAAACTGAATGAAACACGTGAGCTCTACAGCGGGACCACCTTGAGCTACGTTAATGTAATTAGCATCAAAAAATGTAGAAAATTTGTATATAATTGTATACGCAATAAAAAAATATGTCTAAGTATCTATAGTTTCGTTGTAAAAACGAAATCGATGTGGTCCCGCTGGGGAGCATACTCTACAGCGGGACCACCACTATAATTCCGTTACTGAAGGCTTTTCAAATTTGTGTATGGGACCAAAAAAATTTATATTAAATGTTTATTAATAAACTACGCAAACCGTCTACTTGTCAAACAACGACTAAAGTACAGAAGTAGGTAGTTCGAGAAATAGACAGAATGCGAAATAGGCTGTGTGACCAAGTGGGCCGATAGCGAAGTAGTCACTCTTGCGAATCCATGGTGACGGCTGAAAATCAGCGATTTGCTCTAGAGCAAATAGACTGCTGAGCTGCGACCTTTTTGCACCACTACAGCACACATACATGATTGTTGTATTAGGTTTAATGTGTTTTCAATGTGTGTTGATTCTGTTTTTGTATTCATTCTTGTGTGTGTCTGAAGTGACAAATAAATGTCTTATCTATCTATCTATCTATCTACATAGAGAAGTAGTCAAAATGAGAAATGGGCTATTTGAGAATTAGACCTCTGGCGCCTGAGGGACTTAGCACGTTTTGAGCATGAAACCTCAATTTCAAATTGAATTTGTAGGTGACTTAGCTAGTAGGGTTTGGAAGATATTTTTTAATCAACTCGTTTTCCTCTAGTAACTTGCCTATCTCTTACTGAGGATAGGTTATTGAAATCGGCCATTAGAGATAGATGAAAAGGGCAGGGTACATTCGTTCTTAAAGAAGAAATAAAGAACACTTTTACTAGTAATCACTTTATTGTTGTATTAATATTTTTCCGGCTGGCGTAACGAACACCTAATATTCGTAGGGAAATTTTAAAAGTGGCCGTAAGTTGGTAAAGATCAAACTAAATATCAAATTGACTAAAGTTTATTAATAAACATTTAATATACATTTTTTTGGTCCCATAAACAAATTTGAAAAGCCTTCAATAACGGAATTATAGTGGTGGTCCCGCTGTAGAGTATGCTCCCCAGCGGGACCACATTGATTTCGTTTTTACAACGATACTATAGATATACATTTTTTTTAATTGCGTATACAATTATATACAAATTTTCTACATTTTTTGATGCTCATTAAATTAACATAGCTCAAGGTGGTCCCGCTGTAGAGCATCACGTAATGAAACGCCCGCATGTCGGTGTTGTCGTGCCAATGAGACGGCATGATTCCACGGTGTGGAAATTTTTTGTTAGACTAAGACTATTCATAGCACTGCATATCTAATTTAAATATGTCTGTAAATTTCCCAAACAAATAAAATAAATGTAATCATGCGTCCACCGACGTTGGTGCCGATGGTGCATAATGAAGAAGAAAATAGCCAATGCCTATACAATGCGAAGAATACTGAACCGCTCGAGTCAATCCGTTTATGAGTTGATAAGTCTGCTGTGTCTGTGTGTGTGTGTGTGTGTGTGTGTGTGTGTGTGTGTGTGTGTGTGTGTGTGTGTGTGTGTGTGTGTGTGTGTGTGTGTGTGATGTGTGTGTGTGTTTTTGTGTGTGCTGTGTGTGTGTGACGTGCCTTGCCGTGCCCCTCAACGATCGGATACCGAGCGCGCTAACCACTGCGCCACACGGGCTCCTCCACCCAATGGAATAGAGCCCGCATTATGTGAATATTTTGCGTGGCATATATATCACATATATGGCGACGTTACGATAAATTGCGCTACGATATTTAGATTAATTATATTTTAATATTTAATATATTAAATATTTATCTATATATATAAAATCGAGGGGACATAACTCACTCATCACGAAATCTCGAAAACTACTGGACCAACGAAGATGTAATTTGGCAGGAAGGTAGATTATGCCTAAGAGACGTCCGCTAAGAACGGATTTTAGGAAACTCCCCCCCTAAAGGGTAAAATGGGGGGTTAAGGTTATATAGAACTTCCTCATTTATGGATTTAGAAATATGAAAATTAGTACGTTGGATACTGGTCACGACTGAAAATGATCTGAGTAAGCAAAGTAAAAAAAACTCCCCCTTAATAGGGTAAAACGGGGAGATAAAGTTTATATGGAACTTCTTCATTTCTGAACTTAGAAGTATGAAAATTGGTATGTTGAATACTGATTACGATTAAAAATTATCTGCGTAAGCGAAGTTAAAAAAACTCCCCGATAATGGGGTAAAACGGGCGGATTAAACTTATATGGAACTTCCTCATTTCTAAACTTAAAAGTATGAAAATTGGTATGTTGGATACTGGTCACGATTGAAAATGATCTGCGTATGCGAAGTTATAAAAAAACCCTTAATAGGGTAGAAAGGGGGGATTAAGGCTTATATGAAAACTTCCTCATTTCTGGACTTAGGAGTATGGAAATTGGTATGAAGGATACTAGGTCATCATTAAAAATGATATGCGTAGGCAAAATAAAAAAAAACCGTAATAGGGTAGAAAGGGGGGTTAATGTTTATAGAGGGTGGGTGGGGGGTATTAAAGATACGGAGTTTGGATGTTTATGGCTTAATCACAACTAAATGGCTAAATTGATCGGGATAAAGAGAAGTTTTCCAGTAGGTTCTATAATGCTCAATAGATGTCGCTGCGACCACTTTTCTTTTTTTTCTTAATTTTCATGTATAGTGCCACAAGCTTTTCTGTTCCGGTGACAGTCGTGACAGTGGAGCCACTTGCAATACGAAATTACCTGTTAAAATGGACTGTCTGTCGTATGAAAAATGTTTTAGTTCCAAAGAGAATCACCGGAACAGAAAAGATTGGCACACTTTATGGTATGTTTTTTTGCGTTCCCCAGTTTACGGGAAAGTTGAAGTATTGTTTCACGAATTTTGTTGCATATATATATTAATGAGTTATCGTTTTTTCTTTTTATTTTTTCTTGTTTATTTTACCTGATTTTGATTATATTTTAATTTAAATAACTGTTAATGTCAGAAAGAAAAGAAAATGTGGAAAAAGTGGCATTTTCATGAAAAAATTGAAATTAATAGCTCAAATTAATTAAGAAGTTAGTACCTAGGTACTGAATTTTCATTCTCTAGATGCAAAAACAAACTTGAACAAACTTTTCAACTTGACAGTTATTGTACATTTTTAAGGAGCGCGCACATTATGCCGGGGCGCAGCGGAGCGGGCTGCAGCGCATCGCATTGACGGATTTGAGTATAGCACATTAGTGACGGGCCGGGCCGCAGCGCATTGACGGATTTTTAGTACAACCAAATTCAAACATCCAATTTCTTCTACTACTGCCGGTTATACCCGTCTCTCTCACTTTCCGGGCATGACAGAATCGAGTGACAGAGACGGGTATAATTTGTAGGTGTCATGTTATCAGACCGAGTAGTACGAGAAAAATCCGCTTGCTATAGCACACTGTGTCGGGGCGCAGCGGGGCGGGGCGGGCCGCATCGCATCGCACGCACGCAACAAAATCCGCGGCGGATTATGCGGCCCGCTGCGCCCCGGCATAGTGTGTGATAGTTCATATAAAATACATACGAGCGATTTGGGCGGATTTTTGCGCTGCGGCCCGGCCCGCTGCGCCCCGACATAATGTGCACTGCGCGAACCTATAAAGGTACAACAAAAATAGCGAAGTATGGATAAAAACCTACGGTTGAACTTTAAGTCATATTCTAAAAGTAGTAATTTAGAAATAAAACCTTATATAACAAGATTATTTACATATTTATTTACATTTTAAAATTTTATTTTGTTTTGCGTAGGCTGACAAACGTCCAAGGTATTGTTATTTAAAAAAAAAAAGAAAAGTTTCGCTAGCGCCATCTCTTGCACCTATTTGAAATAAGCTTACGATACCTTTTGGAAAATTCCTCATTGTACTCTGGCCGGGAAAATTTTATACGGTTTTTTTTACTCGGGAAAAAGTACAGTTCCCGTGGAATACAGTTTTTTTTGTTCAATTTATATAATTAAGCATGGGTCCCATCCCATGACAGCTCATTTTCGTGCAAAGCAAAAAATTCTTTATGCATTGGAATAAAACTCAAGAAAATCAGTATTACACATTTTTAGCAAAGTATTGACTTGATTTTTTGCATTTTGGTAGTTCAAAAGTAGGAGAATATCCAAATATTATTCATACAATAGTAGCTCCTGTTTGTCTAGGTATCGTTACCTTTTTCTGCCTAAACCACTGGTAGCGTGCTCGGCCTACGATCGATGAGGTTATGTGACTTTTGCAATGGTCTATCATGGGATTGCTGTTAAAAATATATCGTGCTTCAGAAGACACGATAAGCCGATGTTTCTGGCTGCATTTGGATTGGTTAGTACACCATAACTTCAATGGGCCCGTGTGGAAGGTCATGGCCCATTCTCCTTATCCATCTATATGAAGGCCTGTGCCCCAGCAGCGGGGACATTAAAATAGATTGATGATGGTACTGATGAGACCTTAGAGAATGCCTATCTACCTACTTGCTGACACAAAATTTTGCGATGTAGTACTCGCGGCCGGCCATTCATATTCCTATTTCTACTATCCCTACTATTATTATAAATGCGAAATTGTATATGCTCACGTCAAAACGGCTGAACCAATTTTGATGAAATTTGGAATGGAGATAGTTTAAGACAGTGTTTCCGGGTGCTCCTACTAATTACTCCTACTGATAGGAGCACCGCGACACCCATGTCCTGATGCTAGGAAGGACATAGACCAATTGTAACCGCGGGAATGAGGCTCATTCCCCATGAGGTAACATAAGTTTTAGCTCGGGCAAAGCTGTAGAATGGAATTGGTAAAGTCCATTCGCTTAGATAGTGTCGCTCTGCCACAATGCCGTGCGGGTTTACCGACACTATCTAACCGAACGGACTATATTTAAGGCGATAGTTTAAGTTTATGGGAAGGATGATATTTAAAATAGAGACAGTTTAAGGCCCTGGAAAGGATATATTTCACTTTTTACCGCAGGAAATCTAATTGTATGGAAAAATCACTTTAAGCGCGGGCTAATTTGGGGGCAGAAATTGGTATTTAAATAAATAATTTGAGACCCTGGCAAGGATAATAACAGGCTACTTTTACTTTTTACCACAGGACAGTATCATATTCCCACGGGAAAATCAATACGTAGGTATTATTTGTTTGTCCATCTTTCACGTTCAAACGGACGGATAAATGTGATTTTTGGTACGGGGGTAGATTGGGAGTCTGGAGAGTGACATAGTTTATCCCGGAAAATATCACATTCCATCTGGATAATGTTGTGTAGTACACGCGGGCGAAGCCGCGGGCGGAAAGCTAGTTATTTATATATGTATGACTGTCATCCCCAACTAGAATGTGTCGTCTCCTTGTCTTGCTGTGCTTGTATGCAGATTTCTAACTAAGTATACAGTCTAGCAATGTTCTATGATGTTTTATTCATATACTTAAATTTATTATTTTGTTACAGGAAATATCTGTTTTTCTAATACTATGGGGATCATATTTAATATTGAAAATAATCAGTACTATGGAAGAAAGTGAAATTTAAAATTGTCCTTGTCTGTGTTGTATCCATGATGTGCCTATCCATAAATCAATACTAAATAAATTTCCATTATATAGATAGAAGGTTGTTTCTTTGATTTCTAGTAAGTCGAATAGTTAACGATGCCTGAACCCCAAAGAAAATATTTCCCAGTATTCCCTTTGTCCTCATGATGGAAAAAATGTGGGGACAACAGAACGTCATAAATATGGAACAAATAAGGAATGTTTATAACAAAACTGTCGTACGTCTGTCTGTAGGTACACCTCGAGGCAAACTACTTGTGGGTCAGGCCGTAGATTTTGCCACAAATAGCGCAATGGTGACGCAACGTTTTCTACGAGTCGGTCGCACAAAGTGGTGCAAAATGGTAGCGCAAAATTATTAAGGAGCACGTACATTAATGTGATTTTATTTAACAAACATGTACTAACAAGAGGTATTGCATCAAACTAGAAAAAGAAACACGATGTTGGTATGTAAGTATGTTTAATTAATAATTAACAATAATGTACCTATGAGTAATTCTTTTTTATATATTGCGCACAATGAAAAGTTAAACAGGATGACAAAAACTAGTAAGTACCTATGTATGATTTGTTCAATTTACAAAAAAAATACATTTAATTTGTTAGATGGAGGTATTTGGTATTATTCATTATTAATTATATGAATATAATACAACTTTAAAATTTATTTCAACTCTTTTCAATGTTTGAGAGTCCATTACTTTGACTCTAGCAACAACCTGCTTGAAGTATCACTTTTAAAAGGACCTGCCAACCATTAGGATGCCAAAAATAATAAAAAAAATAGATCTGTCAATAAATAAAAAGTTACATGGGTTTAAAAGTTAGTATGAAAGTGACGAAATTCCAAAACTTATAAAATACAAAATAAAAAAACTATGGACCTAGGTAAAATCTTTGAGGCTGGTTAGGTAGCAGACCACCGCACCTACCCCTATTTTCGTATGTTTAACGTTCTGCCGAACACCCTGTACTTATAGAATATTAATAAAATCAAACAAATCAATTAATAGTAATGCTAGTCATGTTTTTTAGCGGAATTACAGCTAAAAGTAATTTCAAAATAATAAAAAACTTGAAAACCTTGTGTGCATGCACTATTATTCAATAGCGTAAAATAAGTGGCGCAATTTCTACGCAACCGGTATCGCAAAGTGACATAAAGACAGTTTTGCGGAACCGAGGCGCAAATGAAATCGATTATAACTCTTAAAATATACAATTTAACAAGGCTAGTTTAACATATACAGATCACACACATCTAATTAAACCATGCGCAACAACAATTATAAGTTTTAATCAAAAACTTACCTTGAAATCTCAAAAAATGCACTCTGCAAAGTAGGCGACACTTTTCACTTTGATCGGAGTTGACACCGAAATGTCAAAAAATATGGTCGTCAACGGTGCATTGACCATAGAATACGATACTTTGGTGATGCCAGCACTCAAACAAAATCTTAATAAATGTTTTAAAACCATAAAATGGGTGAAAATGGTTGCGCAATATAAGTAGCGCAAAAAAATGGTTTTTCAAAAAAAAAATCTTATTGCCGAAAATTTATCTTTTTTCTTAGGAAAGACGCAAAGATATTAAAGGAATGGCAACCTTATTATTATTTTATAACGTCAAATCAAACAGCTCATCAATAAGTTAAAAAATGATAATTTTATCGATGTTTAAGCTGTACACCTACCACTGCGGATTCGCGGTTTTTATAAAAAATCCGTCACTTTTGGGAGGGAAATGTCAAATAGTTTTCCAAATATATAAACTTATCCAAATATCTATATCTGCCTTGGTTTGCTATTTCTTAGGAAACACGATGATAAGATTGAGACATTTCTAAGAGTACTATATTTAAAATTATATGAGGCGGAGACTTTTGTACCCTCGAATGTGGCAAAATCTACGGCCTGACCCTTGTACCATCATGGCGGGCAAGCAATCAATCACAACTCGTAAAACGGGTTTTAGCGAGTTATGATTGGTCGCCGCCCCACCACGATATAGTAACTATAGTTCAAGAAGTTAGCCCCATACCGTACGGGATGCTCTACAGCGGGTCCACCTTGAGCTAGGTTAATTTAATAGACAGAAAAAAATGAATAAATTACTTACTCCATTTGTGTATCTATGTAAAAATCGTTGTAAAAATAAAATAAATGCTGCCGCTGGAGGGCATATTGTCTCTAGCAGCGGGGCCACCTTTATTCCCAGGAGTCCTCTTTGACACTGTCTCTTTACACCCAGAAATTGATGAGGTTATTTATCCCAACCTATCCAAAGGTCCTCAAATAGAGTTTTGACAATACGCTTTAATGGTTCCATAGAAGGATGGTACGGCAGTTTTTGCTTCGCGCTCGACTTGGCCGCGGCGCGGGGTGGTAGGTACTGGGTTGACGACCAGGAACTGGACGACCGATGCAGCGTAGAACGGCCACCCACAAGTAGTCCTAGCGGTACGCCAAAAAATGCTGCAAATCGGAACGATTGATCTTTAAGCCATAAGAATCAATTTGACCCGTAGCACGAAAAAAAAACAAAAAAGGAGAGGAGTTATGACGTCATCTTATATTTGTATGGGAAAACAATTTTTTTTGTTCTGAAACCTATCGTGAATGGTATCTAATAAAATTATTTTTATAAAAAAATAAAACCGCCTTCTAAAAAACCACATCAAAAAAGTAAGAAATAATTCCTCACCAAATAAATAACGTAAGTACTTTGAAGTCGGGCGGGTTTTAACAAAAACAACAAAAAATTGTACATGTTTCACGCCCGACTTCAAAGTACTTACGTTATTTATTTGGTGAGGAATTATTTCTTACTTTTTTGATGTGGTTTTTTAGAAGGCGGTTTTATTTTTTTATAAAAATAATTTTTAACAAAACAAGAATCATCTAAATCGGTTTATAAACAAAGGAGTTATGCCTAAAGATACGTATTAAATTCACATAAAGTGGTAACGAAAACAACAGTATTTTCAAGATTTCCTGAAAACTACTGAACCGATTTCAAAATTTCAAAAAATGGGACCAACTTGGAAACCAACCTGATGTAATAACGTTTGAACCATTTCAATCGGTTCAGCCGTCTTCGAGTAATCGGTGGACATACACAAAAAAAAAAAAAAACATACATACAGACGAATAGAGAACCTCCTCCTTTTTGATTTAGAAGTCGGTTAAAAAGGGCTTACTTAGCCAATTCTAAAAGTGTATCACATCATTATATAAGTCACTTGTTTTAAATAAAAATAAAAATTATTTTCAAAACATACCAAGTTTGGGCTCCTCCAGATATGATACGGTTGAATTGAATCTGCCCTTTCATTAGATACCTTACACGGGGTATGTATCATAATAACTACGGTCATTACGACTATGGTCGAAATAACTACGATCGATTCACATATTTTCATAATGACTATTGAACGACTCAACTACTGTTCATTTCACCTACGGTTGATTGAACTACAGTTTATTCAACTAACGGACGATTGGCCTAATGTTCATTTCATCTACTGGTTGTTTCGAATATGAACGACTCGCCTACGTGACAGCCTTATTTGACGCCGTGGCTGGGCCAGAACTTCTGGCCCAGCCACGGCGTCAAATAAGGCTGTGGTTGTGTCAGTAAACGGTACGGATAAGTACCTCGTAGTATTTCGATGGAAAAAAAGTGTACCACAGTATTTCATCAGTTATAACACATTTTTGGTGGCCGGGCTGCAACGCATACGAGCCCGGCCACGCTTCTATCGAAATAAATAGGTAACTTTACGTCCGTATGGATTGAGGAGCCACGTCGTATTTTTAAGGATAGCTATCACCCTTATTTAGTAGCCATGCAGATAATTTTGTAGGTCAAATTCTGAAATTTGTAGTAAAATACATCAAACGTTATATCACTGCAAAGGTGGCTCCTCAATCCTGATGTTTAGATTGAGGAGCCACCTAGAACTCGTAATGTATTGAATGTAGGTTGCTGAAACTTATGTATCAATTTGTAGCCATCACGTAGGATATCTACTAGAATTTTGAGCACTTTAGTTCTAAAATTCAAGAAACTACAACACTTTTGTTGTGGCTCCTCAATCCATACACAATAGAGTAAATTTCTATGAATATTTGCAGTCAATTCAGATATTCGACATAATGATAATTTAGAAGGAGGTAAATTCTATTGCCTACAATATGAATGAAATACTAAAACATAGTGATTTCCGTAAACAAACGTATATTAGTTGGCTCCTCAATCCTGACGTTTATTTACCTGAGATCACAACGAAATCAAAAGCCAGAGACTCTAACGTTTAGTAGGCGTGCATACTAAACGGCTACATACAATTCATTGCTGTATGGGTCAGGCCGTAGATTTTGCCACAAATAGCGCAATGGTGACGCAAAATTTTCTACGAGTCGGTCGCACAAAGTGGTGCAAAATGGTAGCGCAAAATTATTAAGGAGCACGTACATTAATGTGATTTTATTTAACAAACATGTACTAACAAGAGGTATTGCATCAAACTAGAAAAAGAAACACGATGTTGGTATGTAAGTATGTTTAATTAATAATTAACAATAATGTACCTATGAGTAATTCTTTTTTATATATTGCGCACAATGAAAAGTTAAACAGGATGACAAAAACTAGTAAGTACCTATGTATGATTTGTTCAATTTACAAAAAAAATACATTTAATTTGTTAGATGGAGGTATTTGGTATTATTCATTATTAATTATATAAATATAATACAACTTTAAAATTTATTTAAACTCTTTTCAATGTTTGAGAGTCCATTACTTTAACTCTAGCAACAACCTGCTTGAAGTATCACTTTTAAAAGGACCTGCCAACCATTAGGATGCCAAAAAAAAAAAAAAAGTTACATGGGTAAGTTAGTATGAAAGTGACGAAATTCCAAAACTTATAAAATACAAAATAAAAAAAAACTTTGGACCTAGGTAAAATCTTTGAGGCTGGTTAGGTAGCAGACCACCGCACCTACCCCTATTTTCGTATGTTTAACGTTCTGCCGAACACCCTGTACTTATAGAATATTAATAAAAGCTAACAAATCAATTAATAGTAATGCTAGTCATGTTTTTAGCGGAATTACAGCTAAAAGTAATTTCAAAATAATAAAAAACTTGAAAACCTTGTGTGCATGCACTATTATTCAATAGCGTAAAATAAGTGGCGCAATTTCTACGCAACCGGTATCGCAAAGTGACATAAAGACAGTTTTGCGGAACCGAGGCGCAAATGAAATCGATTATAACTCTTAAAATATACTATATTACAAGGCTAGTTTAACATATACAGATCACACACATCTAATTAAACCATGCGCAACAAAAATTATAAGTTTTAATCAAAAACTTACCTTGAAATCCCAAAAAATGCACTCTGCAAAGTAGGCGACACTTTTCACTTTGATCGGAGTTGACACCGAAATGTCAAAAAATATGGTCGTCAACGCTGCATTGACCATTGAATACGATACTTTGGTGATTCCAGCACTCAAACAAAATCTTAATAAATGTTTTAAAACCATAAAATGGGTGAAAATGGTTACGCAATATAAGTAGCGCAAAAAAATGGTTTTTCAAAAAAAAAATCTTATTGCCGAAAACTTATCTTTTTTCTTAGGAAAGACGCAAAGATATTAAAGGAATGGCAACCTTATTATTATTTTATAACGTCAAATCAAACAGCTCATCAATAAGTTAAAAAATGATAATTTTATCGATGTTTAAGCTGTACACCTACCAATGCGGATTCGCGGTTTTTATAAAAAATCTGTCACTTTTGGTAGGGAAATGTCAAATAGTTTTCCAAATATATAAACTTATCCAAATATCTATATCTGCCTTGGTTTGCTATTTCTTAGGAAACACGATGATAAGATTGAGACATTTCTAAGAGTACTATATTTAAAATTATATGAGGCGGAGACTTTTGTACCCTCAAATGTGGCAAAATCTACGGCCTGACCCGTATTCGTTTTAATTGCTGAAAAATAAAGCTTTTTGGTATTGCTCAAGGATCCGTTTTGAGGGGTGACCATAATTATGTGAATGAAACTAGGATAAGTAATTTTTATCAACATTTAATAATTTGTTTTTACAAAATATAGGTTAGCGAATGGATGAGTACCTATTGGGTCTTCAGTGCCCGTAGTGTAAGTTTTTATGTCAAAAAACGCAAACTATTTCGAATGCGTATTAATGTCAATTTGTATGAAAACTGTATAAGCGCCTCTAGCGGCGAGTAGCGCGCTTATATAGTTTTCATACAAATTGACATTAATACGCATTCGAAATATTTTGCGTTTGCTTGACATAAAAACTTACACTAGGGGTACTGTGCTCTTACGAATTCTGGATTCATAGTCATCGTAACACAACACCTCATCCTTTGCTAGAATATGACATTTGTAGTGACCCATGCCAGTGATACTAACTCTGGGAAAGAATTCTATAGCGCCCATTAATGTGTATGAGCTGCCTAGAACTATTATAGATTCTGGTATCTCCTTCAAACAATTTTTTTTGCAATCATTCAAATCGAACGAAACCGTATTTGAAAGTGTTTATTAACAGACTGTTACTGTTGTTTGGTTGTTGCAAGTCTTACATGCGTTTTTATCTTATGCAATACAAATAGCATCTTCTTTCACCGTTGATGCCAAATACAGAAAACATATTTTCACACTTATGCTCTGAAATGTTAATATTATATTTGAGAAAAGAATGCAGTACGTGGCACTTTTCCGAGGTAAACATTCTAAATTTGAAAATCACTGCAGTAATGAATTTCAGTACTTACTTACTGCACTAAAATCAGTGCAGTAAGTAAGTACTGAAATTCATTACTGCAGTGATTTTCAAATTTAGAATGTTCACCTCGGAAAAGGTACTACCCAAAGATATTATTACCAATTTTTTTTCTTTCGTTATTCCTGTGTATAAAAACAGAAAAAGCAAAGGGACATTTGCACCATACAGCCACATTATTATTATTATTATATAGGTAATTATTATATCATAATTAGGTTAACTTTTTTTTAAACACAGTGCGTACAGAGTATATTACTTCGTATTGTACCACAAGCACAGCGGTGACACTCCGTGTCCGTGAGAGTTCGAGCGCCGGTGACGTTTAGCCGACGCTAGGGTTGATACCGAAATGGAAATAGACTTATGCCAAAGAAGATTACGTGTAGGATGTTATATAATTTGTGTAAGAATATTTAGGTAATGAAAGACACGTTAAATTTTCAATCAACTTTTATAGATATTTTTATTAAATATCTTTACAAATGGGAAATAATAAAATTTCCGACAAAATAAAATATGAACGACATTGAATAAAATACTCAAATGAGAAACCGAGCAGCGATATATTTTGTTTTCGAAAAATTAACTAAGCTAGCGACAATTTACGAATGACTAATTTCGAGTCGAAAACACTTTATTAGAATATGTTCAGGAATACGTAGGTATATCTCGGTAAACAAGTATCATTTTGGTGAAACCGAAGGTTTTGCCTGTGCAGTTATGGATAAGGTTGTGATGACGAATAACTACCGAAAGTATATCCTAAGGGATGGCACAGTGAATATATTTTGCCTAGCGTGCCATCGTCCGGGTGAATCCCTTAGACATATAATCTCCGGTTGTTCTCGTTTCGCAAACAGCGAGTATTTGCATAGACATAACCAACAACTTGCTCTGAAACATATGATATGCTCTGATGCATCTGAAACATTGTGGCATCCGAGGTGCCGTACTACAAGTATGCACCAGAACAGGTTCTTGAAAATAGCCATGCCACATTGTATTGGGATCGATCTATCATTACAGACAGGCAGGACTTTTTGTAGCATTAGCTACAATGCAACAATATCAGGCTTATTAAAGCCTGATATTGAATTGATAGATCGACATGAACGCCACGCAATAATTGTTTATGTCGCTGTTCCCCATAACATGACAAGATGACGACAACCTTGGGAAAGCTGAAAAAGATAAAGAAAACAAATATCTTGATTTAGCTCACGAGATTGTTGACATGTGGGACATTGATTCAGCAATTGTTGTTCCGATAGTCATATCTGCCCATGGTCTGATAGCCAAGAGCCTCGATAAACACCTTAAGAGGCTTGCGTTAGGTGGATGGATCGGGAGTCAGATGCAGAAGGCAGTACCAACTTCTGTACACGGCCCGTGTCTGTCTCTGGATCCTTAACCATCGGTAGCCGGGACCCTGATCTTGCTACCGTTGGGGAACTGCATTTTTGTATTTTTAAATGTTATATTTTTTAATGTTTTATATTGTTAAAAAAATATGTTTAGAAATATAATTTTGTAAGTGTTTTAAATGTAATAAAGGGAATAATAATAATAATATATGTACGTAAAATAAGCTACTAACAGTGGGACACAGTTAATGTGTCCGAATAAAATACTAAATCGTCCAAAGAAAATACTAAGTTAGCGACAAAAATACTGAGTGAGTGAATCAATAATCGCCCAAATAAAAATTTGTCCTCTCAATAATTATTTATTATCGACTGAATTTTAACAACTTTCGCATTTTTTGGCTTCCTAGTAGTTCCTATTTGAATGTATAAAGATTGCGCCAGCCCTCGGCCAAGGCATTCACCGACTGCCTGTTCCCCGCCCCGCGCGCCTCTCACGGCCCCCGCTCACATCCAGACACCCACACATAGCCGCAAGCGATTTTACGTGCACACATGCTTAAGTGTCGTTTCTTTTCGCGTAAGTGTATATATTCTTTGCCACAAGCGCTATGTACCCTTAGCACGAACATCAATCGAAAAAACAAAATGAGATTTATCATAGACAAAATATCCTTTACGAGTAATTTTGTATGGGAAATATGTACAGCGCCATCTACCACCCAGAAGCGGGTATTGAAGTTGCGCATTTTAGTAGCAAGTAGTAAGTATCAATAGGCTGTATGACCGTTCCACTTGGCCTCACAAACCAATTTTAAAAAAACGGCGGGAATGATTTTCAGCGGTTGATTTGATATCAATACAGTTTATTTATATTGTGTAATAAATTATCAAAATGAGTTCTGCCAATGAAACATATACAGACATTGTATGTACCTACTCCACCAAATTTGAGAGCAGAAGCAAAATGAATAACAGAAAACTTACTGCCAGCAAAATCAAATATATGAAAACCTACGATCTGTTTTGGAAAAGTGGAAAAAGGCGCATACGTTTTCGGAATCTGTGTTGTTGGCGTATTTTAATGATACCTATATCATTAAAATAATATTATTATGGGCGATTTATACATAAGTGTGCCCGGGAAAACAATAACATTTACATTTAATAATTGCCCGAACATGTGTGATATAAATTTTAATAAATATTATTTAGTTAAACAGTTTTTTTTTTATTTCCTCGCATTTCTTCAGAAAAGCACTATACAAGCCTTGTACGGTAAGCAAATTACCTTGCCTCGAATGATTAAAGCCCTCGCCTGCGGCTCGTGCTTCAAACCATCCTCGACAATGTAATTTCTTACTTACCTGTCCTCGGCTGTAATGTACTATAGTCTCGCGACAGTAAACACACGGCTGCGTTGATATTTCAGAGATTTTTTTTGTGACACAATCCATCATTTTTTTTCACAAATAAAGTAACCACGTAAGGCCTTTTTCTAACCTATCATGTGTTCTACAGGACTTCAGAGGCAAACTTGCTCATACTTGTCACCTCAAAATAGCCTAAAATACACATTTTGCAATCTCATATCTCACAAACTAGTTATCTCCGCGATCTGAGAGTGGTGTCATTGGAAAGGGGAGATAAAAATCTACATTATCTGTACAAAGACTCTACAAAAAGCCTGCGGCTGGATACTAATACCAACCCTTCCAACACGATGTATTGTCACAGAATATACAGGGCGTCTCAAAACTATGCCACATAGAGGGAAAGTACCTTAAATACTGAAGATATCAAATTTTACTGAAAGGAGACTTCATTTTTATTTTAAAAAGAAAACGAACTGCATTCAAGGAATTTTAAATAATCGCCTGTCTGAACTGGGAATCGAACCCGCTAAATGTAAAAAAAAATTCTTTAATTTTATTGTACCGATCGAAAGGCTCAATTATACCTAAGCATTTCTTCTAAGTAACATAGCATCTTAAATTAAAGGAAGACTATGAAATTTTACATTTAATGTTGAATAACAAGTTTTTGTAGCGTTATGGATAGCCTTTTCTGTGAATGTCGTGCGTGCTCAAAACAACTGACTTTAACATTTCAATATTGTTACTAACGAGTGAAGATTGGAGCAATTATACCTAATTTCCCTATCATAAGTGTTTGATAAAGTTATGATGTGCTAAGTAATATCACCTCGGTTGGTTTTAAAAATGTTTGAATATAATTTGGTAGAGTCTTTTCCATGTGGTATAGTCATGGGACGCCCTCAGGGCGCTCTCAGGGCGTCCAATGACTATGTCACATGGTGGCATAGACCGCACCAAATACTGTAGATAGAACATTTTATTAAAATAGGACTTTATTTTTATTTACAATTATACGAACTGCATTCAAAGATTTTTAAATAATGATGCATGCCCGAACCGAAAATCGAACCCGCAGCAAATTATCCAAACTTTTTTAAACCTATCGAGGTGGTGTAACTTATCACATTATGAGTTTATGAAACACTTATGATAAGGAAATTAGGTATAATTGCTCCAATCTTCACTCATTAGTATGTAATATATTGAAATGTTAAAGTCAGTTGTTTTGAGCACGACATTCACAGAAAAGGCTATCCATAACGCTGCACAAACTTGTTATTCAACATTAAATGTTAAATTTCGTAGTCTTCCTTTTATTTAGGATGCCATGTTATTCAAAAGAAATGCTTAGGTATAATCGAGCCTTTCGATCAGTAAAATAAATTTAGAGAAATATTTTTTTACATTCAGCGGGTTCGATTCCCAGTTCAGACAGGTGATTATTTAAAATTCTTTGAATGCAATTCGTTTTCTTTTTAAAATAAAAATAAAGTCTTTTAATAAAATTTTATATCTTCAGTATTTAAAGTACTTTCCCTCCATGTGACTTAGTTTTGGGACGCCCTGTATATAACACTTCACAAATGGGCAATTTTTTTATCGTTTTACTTTCCCGTCTGAGGCGAAGCCAAAAATTGTCCGTCTGCAGCGAAGCCAAAAATTATCCGTCTGCGGCGAAGCCAAAAAAGGTTTATGTATTTGACCTGAATGTATGTATGTCTGTTCCTAAGTTCCCTCGTAACTGCTAAACGGATAAACCGATTTTGATAAATGATACGTCGTCAGATTCGTCTTAATGGCCCGAGTGAAAATAGAGTGGCAATATATATGTCGCAGGGATTTTGTCAAAGTCGTGATATTATAATTCCACTAGTGAAATTATAATTCCACGTGATATTATGAATAGACAGTACGAGACAGTATGCACACGGCTGCGAGACTCGAAAGTCCTGTAGAACACGTGATAGGTTAGAAATTTAAGGCGATCGCGAAGCGCAGCGAAGCGATTGCCTTAAATTTCGTGGTTGTTTTTTTTATTGATACAAAAATACTGTCTATTCATAATTTAACTAGTGGATTTACAATATCACATGAAATTATAATTTCACTAGTGGAATTATAATATCACGACTATGACAAAATCCCTGCGAGATATACAAATATAGCCTCGCTGATGAAAACATTTTAAACGTTTTATTTACGTAAAGTAACATATTCAAATATTTATATTTGTGATGGTACGGAACCCTCGGTGCGCGAGTCCGACTCGCTCTTGACCTGTTTTTATTTTAATAAGCACAAAGTTTTTAATAGAAAATCTAAAGAGAGTGTTGAGTACTTTCGATTTGACGTTCAATTAGAAAAATAATAAAATGACAACATCAAACAAATTAATTTGTCTACTGAGATACAGGACGACAACGTTTTCTGTTCCGGTGCCCAAAACTGGAACTAACGTGTTTTCTTTTTAATGTCATTTTGCTGTCGAGTTGCTGTCCAACCATAGCGCCGCTGTCACCGGAACAGAAAAGATTGTCGATCTGTATGTACACTCGACAGCACATCAAGTTAAACAGTTGAACTGCGATAACAGCTTTTATTACGTAGGGCATAAAGGCTGTCTTAAGGTCAACATGTATAGTCTAATGTGCTGTCATATGTACAAGTGATATATAAATAAAGATATCAAAGAGCATGTAATCACTAACAGATATAGTAATAAATGTTGAAGGAAAATAAGAAACCCAAAAAAGTAAAAGAAACAAGCTAAGAAACGTTTATTATACAGGTATGTTCTTATTTTGGTGAGATAATTTTAACGTATATTTGATAGGTATGTACAATTTCACATTCGTGTTTTTGAGTTTGATAATGCAACAAAAACTAGGGAATCCCATAGGAATGCTTAGATTAGTAATCGAAAACGTTACAGTATCTACCAATATGTGTATCAAATACCTATTGTTAACTTTATAGAAAGTAGTACCTATATACTTAGTAGCAATATTGTTGTTTCAGAACTATCATGCCGATAGGTCGCAAATCTAATGTAGATCTTGAAGATCAAAAGCAAGTTTTTTCTAAATATGCTGAGAGACTACAAGAGCCCAATATTAAAAGTAATGATCGAATTTTTTTAGCGATCTCCAAAGAACTGCATTTTAAAATGTCCCCATTAGCCTTGTTTGTATCATTGAAACGCAACCGTCACATTTTCTTTCAAAATAATGATTCACTTGAGAAACAAACAATTGGTGAAATTCATACTAGTGAAAATGATAGTAGTAGCAGTTGTAGTAGCAGTTCCCTAACAAACAAACCATTTGAAGATATTGATATTGATTTAGAGAAAAGTAAACAAAAAGAAACAAAAATATTTTCATATGAAATGGACTTGTATGATTGGAAAAAAATTCAACCCCTATATGCATATCAAAAGAGAACAGGCACTTGCAACTATAAGAAGTACAGAACAATGCCAAAGTTTAAATGGAGTAATTTGTTGAAGGTCAACATTTATAAATATACAAAGCTACCTTGCACTTGGACCTTAAAGCGCGAAAAAGTTGTTAAAAATAATATCACTGTAAAAGGAAATTGTTGTGAACATCAGGATGGCGGGTGTACTTCTCAGATTAGCTTAAATTTATTGCAGATATTTGGTACCTTCTGTGTACCTTTACGTACCTCTTTTAAAAATCTGTGTACCTCCGTATTTACTAAGATATTCAAATCGCTAGGTACACCCGCGGACCTGACGTCAGGTCCGCGGGTGTACTTTGAACCAATGAGTGTATCGTAGTGAATTTGTGTATAGATTTGGTACCTTCTGTGTACCTGCAGAAACATGTATTAGACTTCCATAATTCGATAAGGTATCGAAGATATTCAATACAATAGGTACACCCGCCAACCTGACGTTAGGATTTTTTTGAAACCGATGAGTGTATCGTAATGGTTTTGAGTATAGATTTGGTATCTTCTGTGTACCTGCAGAAACATGTATTAGACGTCCACAATTCGATAAGGTATAGAAAATATTCAAAACAATAGTTTACCCGCCATCCTGATGTCAGTATGGTGCATGCACACTGGTTCCATATTGTAAAGGTAGGGACTTAGGTTGCACGTTTTTTTAGCAACCACAATTTGATATCCAAGAAAATCCTACTAATATTATAAATGTGAAAGTTTAGATGTTTGGATGTTTGGATGTTTGGATGTTTGTTACTCAATCACGCGAAAACGGCTGAACGGATTTGGCTGAAATTTGGAACATAGATACTTTGTAGCCTGGAGAGGAACATAGGCTACTTTTTATCCCGGAAAAATATCACATTCCCGCGGGATAACGTCGTGTAGTTCACGCGGGCGAAGCCGCGGGCGGAAAGCTAGTTAAATATATATGTGGAGTGTAAATCATATGCCTGTGTTGACATGTTAAGTGTAAGGGTTTCTGAAAGACGACAAAATATTTCTAATAGCGCCTACATGATGGGGTCATATCCTCTGCTAAATGTCTAATGAACAGTCTACGGTTAATTTGTATTTTTAATGTTAATAATGAACAAACAGTCACAAATAATATCTTAATAGCTACTGTAATTTGATAATTAGACTTCAATATAAATATTTCTTATACTCTTATAAGTTATTACTTGTAGATTTATTAGTTTTTTTTATAAATTTGCGAAGGCAAACTGTTTATATATCTTATCATACAACTTTTTCCGAGCGATCATAATTAGTCTATTACTTTAAGGTACAGTCATCTATAAGGAAAGTTGAGCCACTTGCATTGCAGCATTAATGAACATTCTTAATTTGGCCGTCTTATGAAAACGTTTATCAGCCGAATGCCTGAAAGATGCCCTATAAGCATTACACGGCTAGATAAAAAATGTTGTGAAGTAACTAAATTTTCCCTCTATTGAGATTTAACTCACTAAATACAGATAGGTAGTCTTACACATATAACATTAAATGACTTTACTCGCGAATCTACATTTACAAAGCAAGCCAACCTAAATACATATGCATTAAACAAAGTGGTCGGTATCAATCCGTATGTATGGTTGTTTGTCTTGTTACATTTGCATGCAATTTGTTGTACGATGCAATCAATAATTTTGTTGATACATAGTGAACGTTGTTCGTCGAATTTTATTCGTCAGCCAATTGATTGATGCCTATGTCGATTTCAACCATACACTGACCATAAAGTCTATAAAATGTTTCAAAATATCCAAAATTTAACTGTATGCGTGTTGAAATTCTATCTACAAAGTATTCTTAAAATTTTCCAAATTGCTTCCCACAATATGTGTTATTTAAAGCTAAATAACACATATTGTGTTATTTAGAGCCCTCCGCTCTAGCTATCATGACCGATTTGGCGCAGGGGTAAATTACCTGCCTTCTGCGCCAGAGGTCTGGGGTTCGATTCCCGAACAAGACAAATATTTGTGTGCATGAACATGTCTATTTGTCTTGGTCTGGGTGTTTTCTTTGTATATTAAGTATGTATTTACAAACAAAAAAGTATTTAAGTATATATTTATCCGTTATCAAGTTCACGTACACACAGTTTCTTAAGAAATTTACTATGGGCTTAGATAGCTGGTGTGATTGTAAAAAAATCGGCCAAGTGCGAGTTGGACTCTCCCGTGAAAGGTTCCGTACACACTTAACGTACCTATTGCCTATACCTTGCCAAAATTCCAAAATATTTTTTGTCAGCAAAATATAACTTTGTTTTTCATAGTGTTTGTATGAATGACAAAGTTACATTTGCGGTTTTTGAAAATGTGTTATATCTCAAAAAGTACTCACTATGTATCGTTCAAACCTATTTTCGTTGAAAGTTTTTATTAAAATCTACAGCATATATTTTTCCTAAATTTTTCACTCTTTTATTTCAAAAGTTAGAGGGGGGGGATTTTACCACTTTGGAAGGCTCTATCTTTCAAAATATTTAGTTTGAGAAAAAATGATTTGAGAAACCTCCATGTTATTTTCAAAGACCTATCTATAGACACCCCATACGAATATATTTGATTAAAATTTTTTTTTTTTAATTTCAGTTCTATGTATGGGGAGCCCCCCTTAATAGACAGACAGACAGACAGACAGACAGACATGACGAATCTATAAGGGTTCCGTTTTTTGCCATTCGGCTACGGAACTCTAAAAATATTTATTTATTATGTCCTTAAGCTGCATTGTAATTTTTTTATTTTTATTGCATTGTTATAGTGAGCGCCCGCCCGAGTTTTTAAAAACCTTCAGTCGGAAATACGCACTTTGATCGTAAATGTCTCAGCCATTTTTTAAGATATAAAAAGTAATTACAGTTTTTCTCGTAATTTTTTGTAGATTTATTTGGCATGTAAAATAAAAAAAAACCGGCCAAGTGCGAGTCGGACTTGCGCACGAAGGGTACCGTACCATTATCTATACAACATTAGACAGTATATTTATTATCGAGAAAATAACGGTAAAAAATTACTATTACTATTAAAAGTCGCATTACATAATGAGTCACACCAATGATTTTTGTTATCAGCATATCTAAAAAATATGTAACTCGAGAAAAAAGAATCTGTTTTTATTTTTTTCCTATCTTCAAAAATGACAGATATTAAACGTTAAAGTACGGCCTCCGAGGAAAATTTGGGTGAACCAATGGCATTAACGTGTGACGTCACGTCGCACTTCCGTATACGTCTACATAGAATCCTTTGGCTATATAGTCACGCTCTCACGGTTTCGTAATAAATTTATTTATTTTTCTTATAGTCGATCAATGAAATGGTTAAGAAATTTTGTATTGAGCCCATGTGAAAAAACACCTTCAAATAATGCTTTATTTTTTTAATGGCGGGCGGGATTCTGTCAATACATATAGCAACCGTCAAAACAAAATGTACTTACTTACAACCTCAACTGAATTGGTGGTTAAATATGCACCCTAAAAACTGACAGCCATTTCAATAATTTTATACTGCTAGTGGCGCCTCCACCACTGGGTCAAATAAGTTTGTGGGATAAATGTCTTTTGGTATCGACAGTAGGTGACAGTTTTAGAGTGCCCCTGCGCGCGGTCGAAATTGAATACTAATCATTTACCATAACCTTAGAACGAAGAAAATGTACTGTAACTAGCGTCAAAAACGCACGAGTTGCGCGCAGATTGCGCACAGACGAACTCTATGTAGGTACAGTTAGACAGAAATCACCCGCAACAGCCGCAATCGGAGATGTCAGTGCGACATGACGTCATCGCAATAGCGCGCAAGGAAAGCAAATTTTCAAAGGCTGGTGAAACTTTACAACGCTGTAACTTTGGAAATCCTGGCCAGATTTCGATGAAACAAAAACTATTAGTACTTGCACGAGTACGCGCATTAAATGCAGTAATTTTTATAGTCATATTTTGATGTGTTGGTGTGACTCATTATACTACCTAATCCAATACATTTAAAAATCAAAAAAAGATAAGGTCTTGCAGCACTGGGATATTGTTCTACCTAGAGTGCATGTCAGATAAGTCTGCCCGTGACTGGGGCGTTTTTGGCGCTAGTTACAGTTCATTTTTTGTTCAAAGGATATGGTAAAGATTAGTATTCGATTTCGACCGCGCGCAGAGTCCAGTAGTTTTCTTCCGAAAACTTTTTTAAAACAGCCATAAATAATATAATTAGTGATGTTTGCTATTTATGACATATATCAAAACATTTCGTGTCCATCAATTCCCCTGTCTTGTTCGAAACGGAGTCTCTGATATTGTGAAAATCCTAATCAAAATCACCCTTTGAAAATCCACCCAACAACTTGTAAATATGTAACACGACGATCTCCGTGGCTAATTGATGTACGCACCTGTTTTCAGGGTTCCGCTATCTCTGGATGTCCCGACTCCTGAGTTCGATTTGTACATCATTATTTGATTAAAAATATAATAAAAGCGATTGCGCAATTATACATTTTGTCGTCTCTTGGAAACCTTTACCCTTGAACATTGGTCTGCAGGTACACAAACCGTACCAAATCTATACCCAGAGTGTAAGTTTACCAATGCAAACGTTACTATCGCGTTTAAATTAAATTGTATCTAAGCCTTATTTCTTGAAAATAAAGTACAATCTATCTGTCAAAATTGCACCATAGTCCCTATTTTTACAATATGGAACCAGTGTGCGCCATCCTGTCACCAGGGCCCTGTTAAACGAAACTTACAAGTCTACAATTATGTAAAAAGGGACTAATTTGTAACTTGTAATACAAGACGTGCTGTTTAACCAAACTTACAAATAATATGTAAGAATTTTACAACTAAAAATCTTTCATATTTGTAAAGTCTAATTGATGATTAAACGAACTTACCTTAGTGACGTTCTATCACAATGGGAGAGTTTCCTACAGTAATTTTTCTATGCACTAGATTACGCTGTAACTGTAACACAACCACCTTTTTTCAGCATATTATGGCAAAGGATTCGTTCATTTTGCCTAAAAACACCTCCCACCTCACCTCCGCCGGTTCAAAGGCTCCTTGCAACTTTTTGTTGATATTCGGAAACGATATTCGTATGGTGATGTCAGACTATTTTCTTTGCGATTTTCTACTACGTTCTAGTTCGATTACTTCTACATTCAGATCTTTTATCAAACCCTTAATGACATTTTTGGTGCGAATTGTTGCACCTAGATTGTATATTCTGAACTAATCTGAAAAAGTTAGGTCGCTATGGTTGGGTAGCGCCATCTAGTACAATTTTTTGAACTAACGATGAAACGTCAAAAGAAACTCTCATTATACGAAGGCTTCATCCGAAGAGATTATTGTACACATGTAGTTCCCCGTAACGACTCGCTAGTCACACACTAGAGTTAAAAGATATTTTTAAAAAAACATACATACAGACGAATAGAGAACCTCCTCCTTTTTGATTCAGAAGTCGGTTAAAAATTAAAGTATCTTTCATTTTTTTCTCATCATCAAGCAAGATTGAAGAAATCTCTTCTAATATCCCATTGTTAATGCATAGAACATAATTAATGATACTCTACTGTACTGTAACTGTTTTTAACTGTACTTAACTGTACTTGGCTGTAGGTGGCTGTACTTATAGGAAAAATGTGATAATGATAAGATGAAATAGCCATATTGAGATTTTATATAATTTTTATGCATTCACAATGCAATTACGTTACGTTCCCTAAAATATGGTTGAGCGAAGCGATGGCTGGTTCATGCGTCATGCTCGTGAACGGGTGCTGCCAGTGGGAATGGGTCTGCTCTTATCTGCTTGCCTTAAAATGTGTTTTCTTTTGTTTTTATTCATTTTATTAAGAATTACATTTGAAACATGTATGGCGCAACTTGCAGTATATAGTAGAATTGTCTTTTGTTTTAAACTAATATTAAAGCTTTAAGTAGAGTTCCTAAGTAACTGAAAATTGTTCACCGCTATGATCATTAGTTCGCCTATACTTAACTGTATTTATCATAACCCATTGTGTAATTGTGATGGAAACTGACCTTAGTCATACCATGTTAAGGTCATTTTTCAATTTGACGACTCTGTATGAAATAAGACAGGGAGAAAAAAACAACCCTTGGAGTTTCTTGCCGGTTCTTCTCCAAGGCCTCCCGCTGTAGGGTTTGCGAACCGATGGCGTAGCTTCTATGACGTTCACAAGTATTGTAAATAACAATCTAAATTGAATAAACAAATTTGAATCTTGAATCTTGAATCTTGAATCTTGAATCTTGAATCTTGAATCTTGAATCTTGAATCTTGAATCTTTGAATCTTGAATCTTGAATTTTGTAAGTGTAGGGAAAATTTTCTTACCACATTTTTCCTATACTTACAAAATTGCATTGTGAATGCATAAAAATAATATAAAATCTCAATATGTCTGTTTCATCTTAATCGATTGTTAAACATCTGTAAAAATGTTTCTTTCGGATGCGAGGGTTTCCTCACATTGATGAAGCAACGCTGGCCTACAGCGTAACAAGTGATAGCAAAATTCGACGAGTCGTGTAAGCCTTTCGGTAGCTTCGTTGGTCAGAGCATCGGGCCGGATTCCCGGAGGCGCGGGTTCGAATCCCGCCTGAAAGCTACTTATGGGGCTCGTGGTTTTTTACTATCACATTTTTCCTATACTTACAAAATTGCATTGTGAATGCATAAAAATTATATAAAATCTTGGCTGTACTTGGCTGTACTTGGCTGTACTTGGCTGTACTTGGCTGTACTTGGCTGTACTTGACTGTACTTGACTGTACTTGAATGTACTTGACTGTACTTGACTATACTTGACTGTAATTGACTGTACTTGACTGTACTTGACTGTACTTGACTGTACTTGACTGTACTTGACTGTACTTGACTGTACTTGACTGTACTTGACTGTACTTGATTGTACTTGACTGTACTTGACTGTACTTGACTGTACTTGACTGTACTTGACTGTACTTGACTGTACTTGACTTTACTTGACTGCACTTGACTGCACTTGACTGCACTTGACTGTACTTGACTGTACTGGACTATACTTGACTGTACTTGACTGTACTTTACTTTATCAACCAAGTTTCTTCTGTAAAAAACTGTAAATGAAATAAAATTTTAATAAATATTTTTTACTAGCTTTCCGCCCGCGGATTTGCCCGCGTGGACTAAACGACATTATCCCTCGGGAATGTGACGTTTTTCCGGGCTAAAAAGTATCTGTATCCCAAATTTCAGCCAAATCCGTTCAGCCGTTTTGGCGTGATTGAGTAACAAACATCAAAACATCCAAACATCTAAACTTTCACATTTATAATATTAAGTAGGAAGTAGGATTTGCCTTCAGTGAATATTCCGATGATTAGTTACGTGTTACCTACATTATAAAGTTAGAAGTTTTTCTTAAACTTGTAAAATAAAATAGTATCATATACCTTAGAACTATCTTGTCTTTGAAAACTCTTTAAAGTACCTAACTAAATCCAACTACTTAGTGATCTATCTGTAATTTTATTTTATTTGCCCTCAGTGAATATTCCGATGATTACCGTGTTACATTAAGATTTTTTTTTTTATTATTTTTATGCATTCACAATGCAATTTTGTAAGTATAGGAAAAATGTGATAGTAAACTACTTATGGGGCTCGTGGTTTTTTACTATCACATTTTTCCTATACTTACATTAAGAAGTTGAAAGTTTTCTAAAACTTGTAAAATAAAATAGTATCAACCTTAGAACTGTTTTATCCTATGAGTAATAGTATTTATCCAAAGTCCGCAACTACCGATGAGTTGATCAAAATCTTACAAAGTTAAAAAACCGAATAATAGCAGTGGCTATGGACATTTAAAATTTAAAGATTCTAACAATATAATGGATGTCCAATGCCCCCAGTACACGATGGCCGATCATGGTCGGCGACCATGACCAATACATCGTACATTGACACTTTTGAAAGAACCTTTTTAAACTTGTTCGTTCAAAAGTGTCAATGTATGTGCCAATAGTCATGGTCGCCGACCATGGTCGGCCAACCTGTACTGGGGGCACCAGAGTTACGGGGCATGACATGAAGGGAAAGTACTCTAAAAATATCTCTGAAAGGAAACATTCTTTTATTTTTGACAAGAAACAAAACAATGCCTTCTTCTACACTATGTGTCGACCCCCTACGCACATCGACAAAATATGGTACGTGTGAATAGTGGCGATGCAGCTTTTTGCAGTTGCGTTGTCGTTGTGCGAAAAAATGTTGATGTTAGTCCGTTTTCACTAGTAGTTGTGATGTGGTTACGTCGTATGCAATGTGGCCGGCCGCTAGTTCGCAGCGTCGTCGTCGCTGGTAGTTGCGTTGTGATTGGCACTCACGCGCTCGTAAATGACGGCAAAATATACATTTCGAATACAAAATGCGCCTTGCCCACGTGTTGTGGTTGTAGTACGTGTGGGTTGACACTTTAATGAGTTGAAAGAACTATATAAGAATTAAAATAAATACACATTATACACCTAACATACAAATTTAAATAAATTAAATGTAAGTATATACGTAAATAAGCACAAAAAACGAGATCACGAGACTGATCAAAATCTGAAAAATAGGTGATTTAAGGTGCGACGATTTTTAATAAGGGATCGTGACGTTTTACAAAAACTTTCTTACCATCGCAAATAAATTTTAAAATGTTGCTACAAATATCCAGCTATCTAAAACAGTTTTCCGTTTTTCGTAGAAGTACTTCAATAGAACGTAAATAGTGTTTTTGTAAACGTTGCGTCATGCACCCGCGGAGGGGCGCGGGCGATAAAAAACCCTGCTCTCCTCCGTTTGTGAAATCCGAGACGGGCCGCGCATTCAGGTCGTTAAGGCGATACTCGGAAAAAATGTGCTGAAGCGAGATAGCAATGAGAAAACGACGCGCGCGAGAGCGAGACCGATTTTGCAGATTAGGCAAAAAAAACACAAAATCACTTCGTATTAAAAAACTACAGCGATTTAAAAAAAATGCTTCTATACGATCCTCAATATTATTGGTGTCCACTAATTAAACCAATTTCCAATAGTGTAAGTCACCCCATTTAAGAATAATCTTCACTTTTCGAATTTTTTAGAGGTCTTTTCGAAAATAAAAAGTGTCGAGGCAAAATCATAAAATCGTGTTTTTGAAACTATACGATTCTAGATAAAGGTATGAAGAAATATATATCTTATTACCAGATTTTTAACAACTGTAACCGTCCTATAGTTTTAAATCAAAAAGTCCATATTTTTCCGAGTAGCGCCTTAAAGAGAGTCGGAGCTTGCAGACGTTCCACGTAAAAATATTTATTTTTAAATAATCTAAAACTCAGCCGTTTATTGATCGATTTTAATATTTTTCTGATATTTTTTAGTCTTGATCTATAGTTTAAATTCTTTACAGTGAAACATAATAATATCAATATAATTAAACTTACTCATAGTAGAATTGTAACGTTTGTTAAGCAGGGCCCAGGATGGGAAACGGTCAAACTATCGCATTGAATATTTTTGATACCTTATCGAATTGTGGAAGTCTAATACATGTTTCTGCAGGTACACAGAAGGTACCAAAATCTGTACTCAAAATCATTACGATACACTCATTGGTTTCAGAAAAATCCTAACCTCAGGTTTGCGGGTGTACCTATTGTATTGAATATCTTCGATACCTTATCGAATTATGGAAGTCTAATACATGTTTCTGCAGGTACACAGAAGGTACCAAATCTTTACACAAATTCACTACGATACACTCATTGGTTCAAAGTACACCCGCGGACCTGACGTCAGGTCCGCGGGTGTACCTAGCGATTTGAATATCTTAGTAAATACGGAGGTACACAGATTTTTAAAAGAGGTACGTAAAGGTACACAGAAGGTACCAAATATCTGCAATAAATTTAAGCTAATCTGAGAAGTACACCCGCCATCCTGATGTTCACAAATTGTTCCCAATGTATGGCATGTGTTCTAATAAAAAGTTATGAAACTACAGATAAAATTCACACAATTTTCAGCAAAATTACAAATATAGATAGAACTATCAAACACAACCCAAAAAAGAAATTCAAATTAACGCCCTACAAAAGACAACAATTAGCAAAAACATTAAAGTTCAAACCTGCAATAGTCGTACATAATGAGTTAGCTTCAAAGATTATAAATGATAAAAAAGATGAAAATGAGGTTACAAGTACACCAGCGTTACCTTCTCTTGCCGCGTTACGCCAAATAAAATCTGAGAGCCGAAGAGGACAGTGGCTTGATCCTAATCCGATCATGTCTTTAGTGGCCATGGCGAAAAGTACACATAAAGATATAATCCGCTCTCTTAGTGTACACCCTGACTTCTTAGTTTATTATTGGAGCGATGAACAAATCAATTATAATAATCAATATCTACGGAAATTTGAAAAAGTTACTCTAACAATCGATGCTACCGGCTCATTTTTTGAAACTATGCGTCTCCCGGATGGAACAAAGATCACCAAAAGACTATTTCTGTATGCAGGTCTTTTAACAGCGAATCTTAAATTTAAATCTGTGCCCGTATTGCAAATGATCACCGATGCACACGGCAAGCAATCTATATTATATTGGCTAAATCAATGGAAAAATTCAATTCATACATCACCACACGAAATTATTTCTGACGATTCTTCTGCCCTGATTGCAGCTAGTACTGAAGCCTTTACCACGTTCAGCAGTGCAAAAGAGTATATAAAAAAAATATTTTCAATTTTAGAAGGACAGACTTCAGATGTCCCCTCTACTTTTATTAGATTGGACTCTAGTCATTTTATAAAAACTTTGCATAACCTAAAGTGTTTTAATAATGTAAATCCACGCATAAAAAATTTTTACGTTCGCTGCATTATGTTTTTAAAAGAGTGTGAAGATTTTAAAACCGCAAAAGAAGGCATCCTGGATATGATTAAGGTTTGTCTTTGTCAATACGACGGTAATTTGACTCCTGCAAGATCCGCTTGTGAAACTGCCTTAAGCAGACTTGTGGCGCGATTGAAAAATATTGAATTAGATCACACGGCGGAACTATGCTCTATGGATGACAAGAAATTAACAGACAATACAGTGCCACAAACTTTGCTGTGCCGGTGGCCAAAATGTGAAACTAACGTGATTTTTTTAATGTCATTTTGCTGTCAAGTTGATGTCCAACCATAGCGCTGCTGGCGGCTGAAGTTCTTAGAAGTCAGGGCCGGTTAAATTACTACAAAAAAAAGAAAAACGTACGTAGCGCCGCTGTCACCGGCACAGAAAAGGTTGCGGCACTGTACTGAAGAAGATCACACTGCAGATACCGATTTTTTTGTTTGGTTGGATGATAAAGTAACTCAGTTGAAAAAACAATCAATGGAAATTAAAGAAACTAATAAAAATTTATATTTTTATCCACCATTTATATCTGAATTCAGGAGAATTCTTGGAAAACTGCCATTATGGTCAAATCTGCTATACCCATTTTTTAAAATTGAAAATACTGCTCCATCTTCTTCTGGAATTGAGAGCTACTTCAAAACTTTAAAACAATTTCTCTTCAAAACAAAATTACAGAAGTATCGAATAGATGAATTTTCTAAAATACATTACGAATACTTGAATACGGAAATTGCACTTGCTACGAACGATCTTATTAATGAATAATACAGAATAAAGAAGCTAAACGCTCTCGAAAACGGAAGCATTCACTTAAAAAATCTCAAACGCAGGTGAAAAAAAATAAATTACCAAAGTCTTTGAAATCAAAGAAAATTAATCGGCCATTTCCCACCGAATCAATATTTTCTGATTGTCCTTCCTTCGTCGAAAATTGGAGGGGTGAAGCTGACACCAATGTAACAAAAATAAAAATAAAATTTGTAAAAAATGGCAATCTATGCGATTCGGTATGCGTAGGTAAAAGTTCTATTAAAGTGGATTTGAGAAACACATGTTGCTTTGATTCAGTCATGCATTTCTTAAGTATGGCATATATTCAAAGCAGAAGTTTTCAAGACACATTAAATATATACTCGGACGATATAATTCCTAAATATATAAAACTTTTATCGAATTGTGATGTTAAGAACTTTGAGATATACACAATGAGATCCGAAATCGGCGTGCTGTATTTTGATACAAAAGGAAGCCATTGTGAGTTTGCTTGTAATGTGTCTTTTATTTTTGAACGTATAGTTTTGAAGTATTGTTTTAGTTCAACATTTTCTAAAAAGTGTACTGATGGTTCATGCCAATTTACCCCAGTATCTAGGCAGATCGCATTTTTGCCATTAAACCTGGATATAATTTCCATTTTCGGTATCCAAAGTTTGGAAGATGCCATCTGTATTGCAGATGAAAAAAACGTTTGTACGATTTGTAACCACCAAACAGTGTGCAAATATACACTATCAAACATAGTTTCATTTGAACTAAATGTTTGTAAGAAGTTTCGAGTAAACGAGGTACCAGAAACTATAATGATTTCAAGTAAATCATATACCTTAATAGGCGTCATAGAATTTATCCCTGCAAATAGCGACGCAGGCATGGGCCACTATAAATGTCACTACCCAACGAAGGATGAGATGTTTTGTTACGACGACTACGATTCTCACTGTAAAATTCGTAAAAGCACCGATCAACCAATATTAATTCATTCTTTAACTTATGTTCAACTTGATAACTAAATTCCTAAAACGGTTTGCCCGAATTTAAAATGCAATAATTTCGTTTGCCATTATTTAATCCATACTGTCCATCCATCCATCCTTATGAGCTGCCTAAAATCATTATAGATTCTGGTATCTAAGCTCGACATTGACGATCAGTTTTGTCCTAAAACTGTGGCGTCACTCCAAATGGTTTTAAGCCAACTAGATTTCCCCACTGACTGGCGTGACGACCCGGCTCTTCAGTTTTCAACCGGCCGGGCTGTTGAAAGACGTGTTACTTATTTTTGTCGAGAAAAAAAGTCTGATTCCGAATAAGAAATACAACTAAATATTTTGTAAATATTTTATGCATTTCTACATGTTGCCGTTATTAATATCGAGCAAAAAACGGAAAATAAATCACGTTTGTTGTATGGGAGCCCCCCTTAAATACGAATTTTATTTTAATATAATTAGGTAAGTATCTATTCTTGAAGTGAGTATACAACAAAATATTCTGAGAATATTTCAAGCGTCTACCTATTGCCGTTGTTATTTAATATCGAGCAAAAAACGGTAAAAAAATCACGCTTGTTGTAGGGGAACCCCCCCTAAATATTAATTTTATTCTGTTTTTAGTACCTATTAAACAATAACTGTCTAGCTATCATGGTTCATGTGATACAGCCTGGTGACAGACAGACAGACAGACGGACAGCGGAGTCTTAGTAATAGGGTCCCGTTTTTACCCTTTGGGTACGGAACCCTAAAAACAAGAAAGAAAGCAATGGATGAAAAAGTTATCGCTAGCTAGTTATTTTTATATTTTCGGTCCGTCACTTTCTACTTGTAAAAGCAAAAACAATACACAGCACGCTCGACCACCGCACCACCGCGGACTGGCGCTGCGAGCGAACTGACGCGATTGGAATGACGATCACACACTGACGGTCAGTTTGATTTATGATAGCCACGGAAAATTGCGTGGCGCGTCGTCAGTTAAAACTCTGGCGTGACGATTCGACATTCACGATCAAATTTTGGATTGACGCCGGAGTTTTACGCCACAGTTTTAGGAAAATTTTACCTTCAATGGCCAGCTCAGACTACAATCATTCAAATCGAACGAAACGGTATTTGAAAGTGTATATTTACAGACTGTTGTTTGGTTGTTGCAAGACTTACATGCGTTTTTATCTTTTGCAATACAAATGGCATCTTCTAAATCTTTGATGCCAAACACAGAAAAGATATTAGTCTCGCGACAGTAAACACACAGTAAATAATTTTAAAAAACATGTTAAAAAGACGCTCTCAAGCAAAGGCTATTAGGTACAAAGTAGAAGATTATTTAAATGATCACAACGCATGGTTGTCATAATTATAATAGTAACACTAACAATGTATAAAAGGAAAATATTCCTATACATAAGTATGAGAAAACTTTCCTTCAGCATTAGATTTTCGTATAAATTTTATTATTGTACCATTTTGTCTAGCAACGACATAATTATTTTGTAAATGCGTTGCTTCTGTTAAAGCGGAAGAATTATTTTCGCCTTTTTTCTTGTCAGTTAAAAGATGTCCATAACAGGTGGTAGGTACAAAAATGTTGGACGATTCTATATGAATAAAAATTTATTGACTTTGACTTTGACAGCTGCGTAGATATTTTCCCAGTGTGTTACGTTCTGGCCCGGCCACGGCGTCAAATAAGGCTGTGGTTGTGTCAGTAAACGGTACGGATAAGTACCTCGTAGTACTTCGATGGAAAAAAAGAGTACCACAGTATTTCATCAGATATAACACATTTTTGGTGGCCGGGCTGCAACGCATACGACCCAGCCCGGCCACGCTTCTATCGAAATAAATAGGTAACTTTACGATGCAATTTTGGTACTAGGTGATGGTACGTATTCTGTACCAACGAGAATGTGTCCGTTTCCCCTTTAAAATAGTAATCAAAACTATTTATTTTTGCATCGAAATTTCTGAAATAAACGCCTGCCATTATTGTTTGAGCAAATAAACGAAATTTGACGTTTGAGAGATTATCACTCAGGGCTGCCTCCATACAAAAAATTGATTGTAAATATGAGTTTTACGAATTTTTAAGTAATAGAAATATTTTTTTTTTTTAAAAAGGGAACCGCCTTCAAAAAGAATCTTCAAACAAAATTAACAAACTCTAAAAAACGAAAAAAGTAATTAGAATTTTTAATTCAATGGACGAAAATGCGTGACTTTTTCTAACTTATCTTGGTACCTACTTACTGAACTGTTTGAAGTCGGTGCCAACTCTAATAGGTATTTGAGGTAAAAATACGTCCTACACCTCACGCTTGGGACCGGGTTTTTTTAATTTTTGTTATTTCACTCAGTATAATTCGTTCCTATTCTTTTTGGCTTGGCTTGGCACCGACTTTTTGTTAATTTTGTTTGAAGATTCTTTTTGAAGGCGGTTCCTTTTTTTTAACGTTTTATTTTTCATGGTGGTTATGATAAATTGTTGTAATATCCTGACCGTTACGGAGTTCAGCTATCCATCTTTAGCTACTTAGATAACTTGAAGGTATACAACTGAAGGTCCATTCGTGCATATGGTATTTAGAAAACATCCTATAACTATGTTGAGGAGTTTCAACTCTCATCATCAATCAGCTCACCCTAATAACCTGAAAGAATATAGGTAACTATTAGTCCATACGTACGATTAATACTTAAGGAATTATTCTCCAGCTTCTAACCGTTAAGGAGTTGTAGCTTCCATCACCAGCTCATCACTATGAGATGATCATACTACCAGATGCAAATACTTGACTAAATTCAAAAATAAATGGAACGATGTTGCCTATATTAGAGAATTTCTCTCAATTTTCCTGAGATTTCATCTCCTGATCTTGACTTGGTGAAAATAAGATCTCGTCAGGAGTATAAACTTTCGACAAAAAAATATTTGAAAAAAGTCCTCACTTTGATGAAAATAAAGAAGTCGTCTAAATAAGCGAACTAAAGTCTCAATACGCATTATTCACGATAATTCCAGAACTTCTCGTCAGTTCTTGATGAAATTTGAATGAGACCACACGAGAAGCGTAACCTTTCAAATAAAAAGAATTATCCAAATCCGTTAATTAACGAAAAAGTTCTGAGGTAACACACATTAAAAAAAAATACAGTCGAATTGATAACCTCCTTCTTTTTTGAGTTGGTTTAAAAACGTTATATACCTATGTATGAAATGGATATTAAAGAAATAAAAAGTACTATTTTTTTTTTCAAAATCAATGTTTATTTTGTTGTAGGTACTTAATATATTAGTAAATACAATCAGGCTTTAAACTTCGATAACGAAAACCACAGCCACTACAGGGAACTAAGTACAGTCGCCAGCACGTCAGGTTACTACAAACTGTCAAATTTCTTTAAATAAAATTCAACCTTAAGTCCAACAGATAGAGTTCAGTTTCAATTAATAAATTTTGACATTTTGTAGTAACCCGACGTGCTGGCGACCGTACATAAAAAAATCGGTCAAGAGCGAATCGGACTCGTGCACCGAGGGTTCCGTACCATCATTAATATAAATAAATAAAACGTGAAAATGTTTTCATCGGCGAGGCTATAGTCGTCAGAGTTTGCGGTGTAGAATAATGCAGTTTTAGGTCAGTGCTATCTCTTGACCGATAGTGGAACTAATGAAAATAATAATTGTTTGATGATTTCTGAAAAAGTTTACTATTAAGAGACATCGTTTTATTTTTCCTGTAATCTTTACATGAACTTCTATTACATATAAGAATTTCAGATTTTTTCTTTGCAAACTTCGGCGATAAGAGGAAACGGTATGTTTTTTTACATTTTTCATCATAAGTCAAAAACTATGCAGCCTAAAACAAAAAAAAAACCAGATGTTTGAGAATTTGCAAGCAGCGCTCTTTCATATGATACTTCATATGCCCTAGTAGCCCCACTTCGAATTTTTAAGATCCCCTTTCAGATCCTGTTCCAAAAAAATATTAATAGTTTTATTTCTCTCTTATTTGCAAAATAGTTGGACAAACGTCATCTAATTTCAAGTTGATAGCATAAGTGGTTCTCGAGTAAACCAGTTTGTGACAGACAGACAGAGTCGCACCATAAGGATTCCTTTTTACCATTTTGCTACGGAACCCTAAAAACAATAAGTCAAACTTTACCCCCATATAACGTTATAATGAAGCGATGAGTTCGATTTATTCTTTTTATTTTTCGCATTTAAGACAGTTTGAAGATTACGTACCTATCGACGTATAAGAAGTATTAGAGAAATTCGATGCGTCTTTTTACGACTCCGTAGCACAGTAGTCAGAGCATTTGCTCGGACGACAGTGAAATGTCGTGGGTTTGAGTCCTACTGTGGCAAATTGCGAAACGAGATTCTCTACGATCTTTTCTAATACCTATGGTTTAGTTATGTCGCACGGTTCAGTTTCAAAAACTTTATTTATTATTTTAATATGCCCATAAAAAGGGACCACCATACTATAAATGTTTCAAATCTATATCACCCTTCCGAAATGTATAGGAAAATATATTTACTCTTCTTTACGAAAACCTTTTTGTATTGAGGCAGCTCTGACTGCTAAGCTTTTAAAATATTTTGGGGTCTTAGAAACTATTTACACTAAACAAAATGTAAGTGGAAAAATACCAATGGGAAAAGATAGATGTATAATTATAAATTTTTATCAAATTATAACTAAGCCTCGTTTAAATCATATGAGCCATTGCGCCTACAAAAAAAAATATACAGAAGACGTCGAGTTACGTATATTGCTCAATCAACAATATCAGGCGTTTTATTTCAGAAATTTCAATGCCAAAATATATTGTTTTAATTACCATTTTAAAGGGGAAACGGACACATTCTCGTTGGTACAGAATACGTACCATTACCCCGTACCAAAATTGCATCGTAAAGTTATCTATTTATTTCGATAGAAGCGTGGCCGGGCTGGGTCGTATGCGTTGCAGCCCGGCCACCAAAAATGTGTTATAACTGATGAAATACTGTGGTACTCTTTTTTCCATCAAAGTACTACGAGGTACTTATCCGTACCGTATACTGACACAACCACAGCCTTAGTTAACACCGTGGCCGGGCCAGAACGTATCACACATTTTCCCAGCGGACTCGCTGTCACACCGTTTTGTCACACTGGTGTGACTACGAAGAATTTTTTTCCTATTTTTCACACTGGTGTGACTACGAAGAATTTTTTTCTTATTAGTCACACCACTTTCAAAATATCATACTTGACGTAAATCACTTGATAATTTGATACCACTTTGATACAATATACTTACGTTATGATACTAAATTAAATATTATATTAAAATATTATTAGCTGAAAGTACCAGGGTTGCATAGCTGACCAGGAGTTATTTTTTAGATGTTTCGAGTTTTATAGGCAGCAGCATTTTAAGTAGGTATACTCGTAATAACTCCTGGTTGCTTAGGCTGCCCTGATACTTTTTGTTCAATATTTTTCCAATATGCCTAGTGCCTAGTACTTCATTGGGGAAAAAAAATCTCCCGTACTACTACAGCCGTTAGTATCAGTTCTCGCGCGGAGCATAGTTGCTCGGCCGACTTGTTTCCTGGGCCAGGGTTGCCAGGTGCGAAAAATCGAGAATCGTACATTAAACATAAAAAAATATGTTTAAGTATATAATATATGTATAATAATCGTACTTAATACAAAATCCAAAATTTTCTGAAAATTTGGGATCGAACAATGTTGTAAATAATCGTACAAATACGATTTAAATGTACATCTGGCAACCCTGCTGGGCCCAATTACTTGACCAATGTAAACGGTGGAAGCCGAGTCGAGTAGTACCTCAGTTACTCGGCCCAGTTCACTGGGCCGAGCTGCTCAACTAATGGAAACTATGCTTGAGCGCGCGCGAGTTGGCACCTTCCGATTTTACGTACAGTCAGCACATTTATTTATGTACAGTCAGATACAAGCTATACAATATCCTTCGTTACCCTCCTGACTACCAGACCTTACAGTAAGGTTGCCAGATATACATTTAAATCGTATTTGTACGATTATTTACAACATTGTTCGATCCCAAATTTTCAGAAAATTTTGGATTTTGTATTAAGTACGATTATTATACATATATTATATACTTAAACATATTTTTTTATGTTTAATGTACGATTCTCGATTTTTCGCACCTGGCAACCCTGGCCCAGGAAACAAGTCGGCCGAGCAACTATGCTCCGCGCGAGACCACTCGACTCGCTCAGTACTCGGCCCAGTTTACTCGCCCTATCGTTTACATTGGTCGAGTTAGCCTGCTTTTTGTTCATCGCTACTCGACTCGGCCGCCTACTCGACCAATGTAAACTATGCTTCACGAGTTTCACACTCGCGAGTTGACGAATTAATCAGTTTGCAATCCATGTTATAAAATATGCACATACAGGGTATTTAATTTCCCCGCACTAGTAGTGTGACAACAAGTCTCATGTTTTGGTAGGTTTCTAATATTCACACCAAACAGTGTGACTACGAAGAAAAAAATGCTTCGTAGTCACAACAGTGTGACAAAACGGTGTGACAGCGAGTCCGTCGTTGGGGATATTTCAATTATTTTTTTTGTGAAACAATCCATCAGTTTTTTTTTTCACAAAAAAGTAACCACGAAAATTAAGGCTTTTTTCTAACCTATCATGTGTTCTACAGGACTTCCGAGGCAAATTCGCTTATCCTTACTTATATTATAAATGCGTCTTTGTCTGTCTGTGTGTTACACAATCACACCTAAACTACTAAACCGATTTGAATGAATTTTGGTACAGAGATAGTCTAGAGCCTGAGAAAGGACATAGGCTACTTTTTATTTCTGAAAAATATCACCTTCCCGCGGGATAACGTCGTGTAGTACACGCGGGCGAAGCCGCAGGCGGAAGGCTTGTACTAAATAAATAACCTAAAATACGATATTTTGCAATCTCATTTCTCACAAACTAGTAATCTCCGCGCTCTGAAAGTGGTGTCATTGGAAAGGGGAGATCAAAATCTACATTTTTCATACAAATAATCTACAAAAATCCTGCGGTTGGATACTAATACCAACCCTTCCAATACGATGTATTGTTTTTGCAAATATTCTTGCGAGTATATTGATACCCAACCACAAAGTAAAATTAGGTAATTGTACCTTACCTTTTCTTGTTATAATTCCAGGTCTGTCATATTTTGTGATCAAATTAATATAGAAATAAAGTAGCTAATAATGTACTTATGAAATTTTGATGAATTATGTATGGCATTTGACAAGACCGCCTCTGTGGTCTAGTGGCTAGTGGTTTACATCACACCACCGATTTCAGACCAAGAGGTCCCGGGTTCGATTCCCAGTAGGGGAATATATTGTATTCGGTTTCGTTGGTGGTAGAAAGGTGGTAGGACTTGTTCTTAGTCCGCCTGGTTCAATTTATTGTACCAACTTGTATATACCGTATTTTAAGCAAATAAACAATTTTATTATTAAATTATTATTTATGAGACATGTATTATTATGTCAAATATAAATTATGTCAAATGATATTTACAGTTACTTATAAATATAGTATTTGTTATTAAGGCATCTCATTTTATGGCAAATGAGAGTTATTGCTACTAAATAATTATATCATGCTTTATTAGTACCTAAGTACAAATAAGAATAGTGTTAACAAATATTATGACCAAGGATCATTATGGCAAATGAAATGATTAAAATTTTGTAAAAACAAATTATTAAATGTTGATAAAAATTACTTATCCTAGTTTCATTCACATAATTATGGTCACCCCTCAAAACGGATCCTTGAGCAATACCAAAAAGCTTTATTTTTCAGCAATTAAAACGAATACAGCAATGAATTGTATGTAGCCGTTTAGTATGCACGCCTACTAAACGTTAGAGTCTCTGGCTTTTGATTAGAGATTAAACGAACTTACCTGAAGTGAAGTTCTATCTTAATTATACGAAGGCTTCGTCCGAAGAGATTAGCTTGATTTAACACTTGTAGTACGCCCTAGTAATCGCCAATTTCACACTATATTGAGAATATACCTACTTATAAATTAAAAAAGTAATAAAAGAAAATTATTATTTTTTTTAATTTCAAAAGTGGGTAGTCAACACCGATCTGGCTCAAGCGCCCATCATAGCTGTCATTTAGTTTAGAGTATTATATTTTTCGAATCATATAGGGGAGTAGTTAATAACTTTTGGGAGGGAGGGAAGCTAATCTCTTCGGACGAAGCCTTCGTATAATTAAGATAGAACTTCACTTCAGGTAAGTTCGTTTAATCTCTAATTATACTTCATGCTTCGTCCTCAAGATTAGCTTGATTTAACACTTGTAGACGTTTAGAGACTAAGTGTTCGAAAAATATGCAAAAATTGTAATATATAGGCTACTGAATAATATAGATTGAAATTATAACTTATCTTATACTATCTTGCTTCTTTATTTTCTCAACATAAAAACAAAAAGCAATAAAAAAGTATTATTTGTTACATAAAAAATCAACATCGCTTATGAAATAAACGAAAAATATTTTGATTAAGCACTCAAAACAGTGGTGCCAAATTTTTTATCACAATTGCTGTTTACTGGCCTGTTATAAAATTTGGCAAACGTATGTGATTCTGAAAACCAACCTGCAGTTTTGTAATCTGGTCTATGCTAAAACCTAAATTTTGCGCAGCTGACGTAGCAGCATACCGGGTATTATGCGCAGTGAACGTAGAAATATCAATTCCACTTAAATGTAACGTATTTTTTATCCATTTGAATAAGGTTTGTGACGTAACAGGCTTATATGGCTTTCGGTAACTAATAAATAAATTGTCGGAATCAGGACAGAGAAACATTTTCATTTCAAGGTAAGTAATCAAAACTCTTGCAGGACAAATACTTGGCTTTTCATTATAGAATGGTATAACGAGCAATGTTTTTTTTTTTTAATATATATATATTTTCCAGATTCTAACTTTCGTTAGCAAACCACTTTTCAAAACAATTTAAAATCTGTGCTATATTCCAGACTTCATTAAATTTAGGGGATGGAGGTCTGGTACGAAAAAACTCCTTTAATAAATCTTTTTATTTCTTGATTTAGTGAGATATCAATTTTAGTTATTAAAGCCAAAGCAGAATGATAACAGTTAATTGTGCCATACTGAGCGCCACTGTTTAAAGCAGATGCAAAAAATTTTGTATATCGGGAATTGATACTTTCGTATAAGTTTAGTTTATTTTGTTGACAATAAATAAACCACTTTTAATAGCAAACTTCGTATTGTTTATACGAGTTATCCAAAAAAGGGGTTAAGCATGACGTCCAGAGAAAATTATTTGACGCCTCTTCGTATCACCAGGGTAATGGAGTTGCGCATTTGTTTGCGGCTGGAATTTGTAGATAAAATTAGGTTTGAATCTGCTTTGAAAACGAATTGTTTACTTATTAAAAGACTCTTAAATAGTGGATACCACGTTTATGTGGACCAAAATGGAACAACTATTATATCTGTGGCATTGTCAGAGATAATCTTTCTTAAACATTTAGGCATCATTGTGAAAGGAGGAAAAACATTAAAATTTAATTTCGACCACGACACTGAAAAAAAATCATTTACGGCGTATGCATCCGGATCCTTATGCCATCAGCCCATGATATATATCTTGGACATTTTTTATTTCAACGACTAGCGTATCAATGAAAATATCTATGAAACTTTTCAACAATTTGTTGAAAGGCATAATCAGCTAGCTGCCATTCTTGGTCTGCCTGCATAGTATTATCTGAAGATCGAATATGAGATGCAAAAACGTAAAGATTTTTACGTTTACGCCATTGCCAGAGGTCTTTTGCGATCTCTGTCAGGTGTGGGGAGTGTATATCACCCATACGGTTTACGTAGGAAATTACCATGGTATTGTCAGTTCGTAGAAGTACTTGACAGTTAGTATCTTAACCAATAAACGCAGCAAGAATTCCTAAATAATTTATTGTCTGCTACTTTCTTTTACACTCCATAAACCACTAGCTCTGTCGTCTCCACATGCAATTCCCCACCCCGTAGTTGAGGCACCTGAAAAACTTCCAGGTCATACTTGTCTATTTTTATTTTGGTGCGGCTCCACCAATAGAAATCCTGTTCCAAGTAACAAGGTATATCCATGTATCTACAAATTATACTTATTTCAAATAATTTAGTATACAACCAGCTGCATTTCACGGCGGGACAGGCGGATATTAACAGTCCAATAAAACTAACAAATTCTCTAATTTTACACCTTTTTAAGTTAGAAAACTTTTGTATTGCAAATTTAATTTTGGCAAAGTGACCTAGAATTTCTTTTAGTTTAAACTATATTCTAAGAACTTACAAGACTCAGAAGGTATAAAATTACTTTTATCGGTATTTATAATGAAACCTAAGCTTGTAAGCAACTTTACGGTATCTTGTAAGTTTTAAGACCCTTATATTAGACAGAGGTCATCCAAATATATTGTTAACAGGTAACCATATAATCATGAGTATTTCATGACCGGTTTCATGATGACTTTAGTGAAAAAAGGAGCTGTGTTTAAACCAAATAATAAGACATTAAATTCATATGCTTTTTGATCAAATTGGTATCTTAGATATTTTCGGTCTTCCTTGTGAATTTTTAACAAAAAGTATGTCTTTCAGGTCTACTGTGCACGGTTACAATCTCTCGATATCAATTTTTTATAACTGTTCTTAAATCCTCGAGTTTAAAATGTCTTGAGTCAATAAATTTATTTAGTGATAAGTTTAAGATGAAGCGCATTTTCCCATTTGGCTTGGGTACTAAAAAATAGTTGATCAGATTCAGTGATCTCTGAAATTGCAGAGACAGCAAATTTTTTATTTCGTGTATGAAAAGAGCCTTTTCCTTTTCACTACATTTTTGGGTTGACGGTGATACAGGTTGCATCGGCTTTCGATTGAAGGGAATCTTATATCCGTTTTATGAAAAAGAACCAGTGGGTCCTTGGTAATCATTAAAAATTCTTTATAGAATAATGATAAACGACCTGCATGCGTTAACGTATTTAGCGTCGGCTGTTGTTCTGTCTCTGCCACGGATACTGCGACTGCTTCGATAAGTTGATGAGCCGTCTACGCGTCGAAGTCGTTGCAGGCTCCTTCGTCCTGGGAGGGCCCGTCGGCCTGCGACTAGGACCCGGACCCTTCCAGTTTAAATTTCGCGAAGAACTGTATAACTTACTTATTAGGACACTTTTGTGTCGTTGATTGCTTTGGGTCTGTGCTAGACTTGTTAATAGCTTTAGCTGATTTTTTGTTTTCCCTTAAGTTTTCGCCGAATAATTGTTTATCAATTTTAATTTTTTGAAGAGAATCCCTTAGATCCATCTTCACGGCATTCAGAAAAAAAATTGTAAATTGAATTAGAATGTTGACAATCACACATAATTTTTGCCAAATCCATAAGTGTTTTAGCAAGGCTGTATTTTTCTCATTTGCAGACAATATAATAGTATAGATTTTACCAGACAAGTGTTTCCAGCAGTCGATTCCTTCTGTTTCAGTTGAATGGCCTTATTGTGTTTAGCAATAATATCTGAAACAGCTGCTTTAATCTTAGGATCAAGCTCAGGTGGGTCAATTAATTTGCAATTTTCTGGGGTCATGTACTTACGAGTTCTTTACGCAATTCTTTGTTAATACCTGTTGTGACCCAGTGCTGGAAAACTCCAGCACTCCTGACTGAAGTAGGGTCAGTACCTAATATTTCTAATACTTCACTATCTAAGTGTATATTTTCTGTTTCAAGAGCAGACGTTTGATCTGAAGGTAGATCACGCTTCGGAGCCTCAGTCGACGAATGACCATCCTGTATATTTGTAATGTTTTCAGACTGGGATGTACTGGGGATTGGTTCCAAGTACTTGTTCTAATTGTCCTTCAGGTTAACCCTTAGAACATGGTGCGTCGAGGTCAACTATGACCTCTTGGTCGTATGTAAGGGACAGAGTAAGCCTCATGTTCATACAATTTTAGCATGTCAGTATAATATTGTAAGAGACAGTCCCCAGTTATAACAACACGTACTGTCCGCAAACTACACTTAGAAGGTAGTACCTTATAACAGTCCCGTTGTACTGTTTGTAGGACCCAGTGACTGCAGTGTATATAATGATGATTATGTTATCATTATTTGAGATTATGTATTGCTTAACCTTAGGTATGCAATTAAATTTCGTAAGAGACAGTCCCAGTTCGAAAAAAAAAGTACTGTCCGCAAACTATTGAAAATCGACACATCATAATAAGCATAATACTTTAGAGTACATAGCTGTTTTTTAGCTTAGTCACTTATGTAAATTATTTTCAGTAAGAAGCAGTCCCAGTTCAAAGAAAGTACTGCTCGCAAACTGTTTAACAGTACCAGTTCAAAAGAAAAGTACTGTCCGCAAACTATTGAAAATCGACACATCATAATAAGCATAATACTTTAGAGTACAAAGCTCTTTTTTAGCTTAGTCACTTATGTGAATTATTTTCAGTAAGAAGCAGTCCCAGTTCATAGAAAGTACTGCCCGCAAACTGTTTGAAATCTACTTATACGAGAACTTGTAAAAGTCTGTGACGAACTAATGCATTTATGTTCAATTATAACTTTAAAATTAATTAATAATTTTGTTACACTTTATTAAAAGTATTTATTTTACAAACTTAGTAATAAGTAGGTAGTTAAATAGTCAAACCGTTTTATCGTTGAACGTAATTATCGTTTGCATTTTTTGCGAAACGTTAGAAAACCAGGTCACTGAACTTCAATATGCAATATAATATGTCAAGGCCAATGACTTATAAATGTATAAAAATACATAACGTACCTTAAGATAAGGACGACGAGCGATAGAACTGTTCCGATAACTCAGAACAAGATAAATCTCACCGGTGGTGGTGCTTCTTTTTTCGCTCCAACTTTCTCTCCAATCTTATAATTTTTCGTTTAATGTGTTCACAGTTATCTTTTTTGCGTTTGGGCATCCTAAATAATCACTTTTAACAACAACTAACAACTTTTTTAACACAATTTAAAAACTAGATGTGAATCGGCGACGCACTAGAAAGCGAATGACAGCTATGATGGGCGCTTGAGCCAGATCGGTGTTGACTACCCACTTTTGAAATTAAAAAAAAAAATAATTTTCTTTTATTACTTTTTTAATTTATAAGTAGGTATATTCTCAATATAGTGTGAAATTGGCGATTACTAGGGCGTACTACAAGTGTTAAATCAAGCTAATCTTGAGGACGAAGCATGAAGTATAATTTCGTTGTGATCTCAGGTAAATAAACGTCAGGATTGAGGAGCCAACTAATATACGTTTGTTTACGGAAATCACTATGTTTTAGTATTTCATTCATATTGTAGGCAATAGAATTTACCTCCTTCTAAATTATCATTATGTCGAATATCTGAATTGACTGCAAATATTCATAGAAATTTACTCTATTGTGTATGGATTGAGGAGCCACAACAAAAGTGTTGTAGTTTCTTGAATTTTAGAACTAAAGTGCTCAAAATTCTAGTAGATATCCTACGTGATGGCTACAAATTGATACATAAGTTTCAGCAACCTACATTCAATACATTACGAGTTCTAGGTGGCTCCTCAATCTAAACATCAGGATTGAGGAGCCACCTTTGCAGTGATATAACTTTTGATGTATTTTACTACAAATTTCAGAATTTGACCTACAAAATTATCTGCATGGCTACTAAATAAGGGTGATAGCTATCCTTAAAAATCTGACGTGGCTCCTCAATCCATACGGACGTACTTTACGATGCAATTTTGGTACGAGGTGATGGTACGTCTTCTGTACCAACGAGAAAATGTCCGTTTCCCGTTTAAAATAGTAATTAAAACTATTTATTTTTGCATCGAAATTTCTGAAACAAAACGCCTGACATTATTGTTTGAGCAATTATAAACGTAATTTGACGTCTTGAGATTATCACTCAGGGCTGCCTCCATACAAAAAATTGTTTGTAAATATGAGTTTTACGAATGTTTAAGTAATGTTAGAAATAAAACGTTTATTTTTTTAAATGTAACCGTCTTCAAAAATAATCTTCAAACAAAATTAACAAACACTAAAAAACAAATAATTAGAATTTTTAATTCTAACGACGAAAATGCGTGACTTTTTGTAACTTATCTTGGTACTTACTGAACTGTTTGAAGTCGGTGCCAAGTCTAATAGGTATTTGAGGTAAATACGTCCTACACCTCACGCTTGGGTCCGAGTTTTTTATAATTTTTGTTATTTCACTCAGTATAATTCGTTCTTATTCTTTTTGGCTTGGCACCGACTTTTTTTTGTTAATTTTGTTTGAAGATTCTTTTTGAAGGCGGTTTTAAAACGTTTTATTTTTCGATTTTTTGTGTAAATAATCGTAGCGAAACTACATGGTGATTATGATAAATTGTTGTAATATCCTAACCGTTATCAGGGGGGTGTCACTCCGCAGTTTAGGTACGTTCAGCCGGCGCGCCTGCCGGGCAGGCGTATGGCGGGAAGGATGCCGCTCGGCTCGTACGCTCCACGTTCGCGCGTAAAACGATCGATCATTTCTGTGATTTTTGTGCACCGAACAATGACTACTTAACGTTCTTATAATCCGTATATAAGATACTGTTGTGTTTACGGGTGTATAAAAAAAAGAAAGAACATAATAAACAACAAAACCGAATTTGCAAGTCGCTTGCAACCCTAACCAGCGAGCGAGCTGTTTGAGACATTCATAGAAATAAAAACGCTCGCGCGTAGCTATTGGGTACAGTTTTGCTTGCATGCGCGAACTCTTGGTTATTATCCACTCAATGGTTACGCACGCTTAAATATGCTTACGGGGCAATGGTTACTCAGCACAGCTCCGCTCCGCTCCGCTTCGCTCGCTCGGCTTTAAATTAAGTTTTACTCAAAAACTAGAAGGATTTAATAAAAACAAATTATTGATTTATAATGCTAGTTAAATTTGCAATAAGATTGTATGATTTGTAGATGGTTTTTTTATTACGATTTAATTAGAAACAGCGAGTTGAAGTTGCAGAAAAGGAAATATTTTACCGGTTTCTTGTTAAAACATGCAATAAATACTAATAAATAAACAATTATTACAGACCAATTTGTGTTTAAATAATAGTTTACAATGTTGTTATTAGATAAAAGTAAAAAAAAGATAATTCTCTTTCAGAAAAATATTGTTTAATTAAAGATATAAAAATGTAAGTAAAGAATCACCTTACGGGCTCAAAAGTATGGATCGATTTCGTATCGACTTCTTTTTTGTAAGTACATAAATTTTAAATATATACTTTTTATGGGTATTGAGGGCATAACAAGTATATATTAATGTATTACAACATATTTAGTACAATATATCCTTACTTCATTACTTTTTTATATTATAAATGCGAAAATGCGATTCTGTCTTTCTGTGTGTTACACAATCACGCCTAAACTACTGAACCGATTTGAATAAAAATTGGTACAGAGATAGTCTAGAGCCTGAGAAAGGACATAGGCTACTTTTTTATGTGAACAAAGAGCTGTAAGGGGTTGAAATAGGGGATGAAAGTTTGTATGGAAATTACGTCATTTTTAAAGCTAGAAGCTTCAAAATTATTTTATAGGCTTTTGATTAGATAAATAAGTACGACATTCAAAGTTTGTAAAAAAAACTACCCTAAAGAGGGTGAAAACAGGGGATGAATTTTTTCGTGTGATGACGTCGGCAAAAACGTTTACGGAACGAATTTTGATGAAAGTTTTTATGTTATACAGCTATTGGTCCATGCCAACATATAGCTATAATTTATTTTGAAGATCGCAATTTCTGATGTGGAACCATAGCAGTCCAGCCAAACTATGAGAGATATAAAAATACCGTTTTAAGGAAAATTGTTAAACGTGATGAGCACTTTCTATTGACGTACAAAGTTTGAAGGTCTGGTACACCTGATGTGGAACCCTAGCAGCCAGGTTAAACTATATGAGATACAAACATAGCGTCTTAAGAAAAGTTGTTTAACGTCATGGACATTTTCTATTGACGGAAAAATATCGAAGGTCTGGTACTCCTGATTTGGAACCCTTGCAGCCCAGCTTAACTATAAGAGATACAAATACAGCATCTTAAGAGAAGTTGTTCAGCGTGATAAGTATTTTCTTTTGTCATACAATATATACTAATATTATAAATGTGAAAGTGTGTTTGTATGTCCGTCTTTCACGTCAAAACGGAGCAACGGATCGACCTGTTTTTTTAGTATGTGGATAGTTTAGGAGCTAGAGAGTCCCATAGGCTAATTATCCCGGAAAAAAGATCACATTCCCTCGGAAAAACGTCGTGTAGTACACGCGGCAAAACCACGGGCGGAAGGCTATGTGATATAAATTTTTAATGTGTTAATACGTAGGTACCTACTGTTTATGTAATATAAACGGATATTTTTAGGGATTATTTTACTCATGAAAACAAACAACTTTTATTATAGGACCAACACTGAAATCGCGAAAAAATATCAGCTGTTCCATACATTTTGATTAAATATTTTTGCACTTTTGTATGGAATAGCTGTTTTTTTTGCGATTTTAGTGTTGGTCCCATAATAAAAATTGTTTGTTTTCATGAGCAGAATAATCCTTTTAATTTTATCCGGGGTGATAAAAATTACCGTGTATAAGTAAATAAATAAAATAATTCATACTTATTATAAAACTGTATGCGATTCTATTCAGGGGGCTACCGGCTAAAAATTATGGGTATGGTCATGGGCTTCATTTGACATTTGAAGCCCATATTATGCACTTAAAAGCACAAAATATGGACATCAAATGTCAAATGAAGCCCATGTCCATATCCATATTTTTTTTGCCGGTACAGGGGCTGTATACATTGAAAAGAAATAGAAAACAATACCACCAAGGGTCTTCTTAAACGGAACTGATACGGAGTCAAATAATGGTTGAAATGAAATGATTGAGCGAGGTTTTAACAATATATTAGTAATAAATTTCACACACAAAACAAACAGCAATGACAAGTAAGAGCGACACAACAACAACTATGACATGACCAAGCATAAAAAAAGGAACAATAAATCAAAGTAAAAACCATAAATATATATAAAAAAGGAGGCTACATTCAGGTACGCAACATCCTCCCCCTTGGTGTGAGCACTATCTATCAAGCTTCACCAGCTTGGTGAGGGGACGACGCAGCGTACCGGCCATGGTGGTTACGTCCACTACCCTTACTACTCCATCGCGTCCTGGGTACGTCGCAGCGATTATACCTCGGGGCCATACTCCACGAGGGAGGTTGCCATCGACTACTAGTACGATGTCGCCAACAGAATTCTCTTCGTGTTGGAACAAAACTTCGCCCGCCCGGAGATGATTATCTTCAAAGAAGTCGCTGCCCTGAAAAGCTTACCTCGCCTGGCTAATGATTTGCGTGAGTTAAGCACTTTCGCAACAAAGGTACGAAATAGTGTACACACAATACGTATGCTAGACCACAGCGAGTATTTATACTCACCCGAACTCTTCCACACCATTTTGGGGAAACTGAACCCTACAGTCAAAATGAGGTGGACAGATTTCGCAGCTGACAACTATTCGCGAGACCAGCCAAAGCTTGAGCTCTTGTCCGCATTTCTCATGCGCGAGTTAGGTAGACACGTTAGATTTGGTTTAACACCAGAACATGCAGCTGGGTCGCATGTAGCTAGCTCGTCGCATGAGAAACAAAGACGAGAGTACGTTCACGCTGTTGCGCCACAGCAAAAACATGTAAATAGTTCTGTAAATAAAACTTCGACCGATGTAAATAAAACAAATTGTCTATTCTGTAAAATAGAACATAGTATAAAAATGTGCCCCAATTTTAAGGCACTTTCTATAGAGCACCGATGGCTGTGGCAACGCGAAGCAAAGGTTTGTTATAGGTGTCTACGTCGTAATCCGCACACTTGGAGAACGTGCAAGGTTAACCCGTGCGGCGTCGATGGTTGTTATTTGCACCATCACCCGTTGCTTCACGGTGCTCAGTGGCCTACGCCGGTGAATCATACTTTTGACGTCGCCCTTCAGCCCTCAACGGCCAGCCCGGAATGCGAAGAAGTTATTGTAACCACCACGTCCACAAAGGCACAACATTCATCCGACGATAATCCAAGTGCGCGGGTTACGTCGCCTTCACGTCCCAGCGCATTACTTAAAGTTATACCCGTAACCGTATTCGGTCCTTTAGGTAGTCACGACACGTATGCTTTGCTCGACGACGGCAGCACTGCCACACTCATAGATGCCAGCGTTGCCGCGCGTATCGGAGCAGTGGGCCCTCGCCAAAAAATATGTGTGAACGGTGTCGGTGGTCTCACAAAAAATATTGACGTCACTTATATAGATTTTAAAATTAAAGGCAAGTTCACACAAGACGTTTTTGAAGTAAAACGCGCCAAGGCTTTACCGTCACTGTCACTTCACTCTCAAACGGTAAATAGGGAGAACATTGCGATCTATAAACATTTACACGACCTAACAGAATTTTTAGTTTATGAAAAGGCGACTCCCATGGTTCTTATTGGTGCCGAACATTGGCATTTGTCCATAAACCGTGTTGTACGCAAAGGTACCCGGAGCCAACCAGTAGCCTGTCTTACACTTTTAGGCTGGACACTTTATGGGTTATCATCAACGAATAGTACAAAATGTATTCAATTTGTCAATCACACCACAATTATAGACCAGGAGTTAGCAACCAAAAACGAAAACTTAGAAATTTTAATAAAAGAACATTATAAGTTAGACTCTTTAGGAATATCAAAACACGAAACAATACTAAACAAGCAGGATAGGCGCGCCGTTGAAATTTTAGAGAAAACTACTTTACGTTTGCGGACCGGACGGTTTCAAGTTGGTTTGCCTTGGCGCGACGATATTACACAAATACCGGATAGTTATCCACAGGCTTTGTCACGCCTCCTGAGTCTCGAGAGACGCATGCGACGTGAACCGGTTTTTGCAGAGGCATATAACAAATACGGAGTCAAATAATGGTTGAAATGAAATGATTGAGCGAGGTTTTAACAATATATTAGTAATAAATTTCACACACAAAACAAACAGCAATGACAAGTAAGAGCGACACAACAACAACTATGACATGACCAAGCATAAAAAAAGGAACAATAAATCAAAGTAAAAACCATAAATATATATAAAAAAGGAGGCTACATTCAGGTACGCAACAGGAACAGATACCAAAAATATAGTTTTTGAATTTTTTGTCTGTCTGTCTGTTGTCCACGTTTCAGGCAAAAACTACTGAACGGATTTTAATGAAACTTTTTTTGTTATATAGCTATTAGTTGTCGCCAACTTATAGGTAGGCTATAATTTATTTAGAAGATCGAAATGGCCGATGTGGAACCAATAGCAGTCCAGCCAAACTATGAGAGATATAAAAATACCGTCTTATGGAAAATTGTTAAATGTGATGAGCATTTTCTATTGACGTACAAAGTTTGAAGGTCTTGGTACACCTGCCTGGCTAGCATTACCATCATTATATCACGCGATATGATATAGCACGTCTTACTGTCTTGCTTCCACCTTAGTGGGGTAGGTAAGCAAGACAGCATGACGTGCTATATCATATCGCTTGATAAAAGCCGTTCATGGCCGCCTAGGCAAGCTGATGTGGAACCCTAGCAGCCAGGTTAAACTATATGAGATAGCATCTTAAGAGAAGTTGTTCAAGTTCTTTCTTATGACATACTGTTTGTATTGTTTGTATATCCGTCTTTCACGTCAAAACGGAGCAACTGATCGGCGTGTTTTTTTAGTATGTGGATATTTTAGGAGCTAGAGAGTGACAAAGGCTAATTGATATCCCGGGAAAATATAACTTTCCCTCGAGATAACGTCGTGTAGTACAGGCGGGCGAAACCGCGGGCGGAAGGCTATGTGAAATAGTTTTTTAATGTATTAATATGTATCATAGCGCCAAACTAATATATATAAAATATATACACAAAAAACGAAAAACTTTATTAGCTAAAAAAATGAAAAATGCTGCCGAAAGTCACTATTCCACGCGAACGAAGTCGCGGGCACAGCTAGTTTAATTATATTTTATTTTCCATACTTAGCTAACATTGCCTAAATCACGCATTGGTTCCTTGCCTCCTGGAGGCAAGCAAGTCGGCAAACTTCAATCGAATATAATCCGGCAAAATTTTATTAAATTGGACATTATTTCTTATTCTACAATTAAAATAAGGTGTCTAGATTAAGATTGGTATAATTTGGATAGGAACAGAGAGTGTTTTGACACAATTATTTAAAGTATTTTAATTAGATGTCAGCTTGTCTCCAGGAGGCAAGCAACCATTGGAGCGGGTAAAAATACTTGCCTCTGGGAGGCAAGGAACCATTGAGTGGCTAAAACAGTAGGCAAGCGATGACAAAGCAACCGGAATCGGACTTTATTTCCATGTAGAAAGATTTATTTTTATTTGAATGAGCTTGCAGAGTGAGTCTTCTGTGCCTTAGCACTATTATTTATTCTGTGCCGTTACAGAGTTCAGCTTTCCATCTTTAGCTACTTAGATAACTTGAAGGAATACAACTGAAGGTCCATTCGTGCATATGGTACTTATAAAACATCATATAACTATGTTGAGGAGTTTCACCTCTCATCATCAATCAGCTCACCCTAATAACCTGAAAGAATATAGGTACTTAACTATTAGTCCATACGTACGATTAATACTTAAGGAATTATTCTCCAGCTCCTAACCGTTAAAGAGTTGTAGCTTCCATCACCAGCTCATCACTATGAGATGATGACTACCAGATGCAAATACTTGACTAACTTCAAAAATAAATGGAACGATGTTGCTTATATTAGAGAATTTCTCTCAACTTTCCTGGGATTTCATCTCCTGATCCTGACTTGGTGAAAATAAGATCTCGTCAGAAGTATAAACTTTGGAAAAAAAATTTTTTTTGAAAAAAAACCCCACTTTGATGAAAATAAAGAAGTCATCTAAATAAGCAAACTAAAGTCTAAATACGCATTATTCAGGATAATTCCAGAACTTCTCGTCAGTTCTTGATGAAATTTGAATGAAACCAAACGAGAAGCGTCACCTTTCAAATAAAAAAAGAATTATCCAAATCCGTTCATTAACGAAAAAGTTCTGAGGTAAAACACATAAAAAATAAATAAATATAAGTACAGTCGAATTGATAACATCCTCCTTTTTTATGTTGGTTAAAAAACGTTATATATGTATGAAATGGTTATTAATGAAATAAAAAGTTTTTTTTTCAAAATCAATGTTTATTTTGTTGTACTTAATATATTAGTAGATACAATCAGGCTTTAAACTTCGATAACGAAAACCATAGCCACTACAGGGAAGTACATAAAAAAACCGGTCAAGAGCGAATCGGACTCGCGCACCGAGGGTTCCGTACCATCATTAATATAAATAAATAAAACGTGAAAATATTTTCATCGGCGAGGCTATATTCGTCAGAGTTTGCGGTGTAGAATAATGCAGTTTTAGGTCAGTGCTATCTCTTGACCGATAGTGGAACTAATATAAATAATAATTTGTTGATGATTTCTGAAAAAGTTTACTATTACGAGACATCGTTTTATTTTTTCTGTAATCTTTACATGATCTTCTATTACATATAAGAATTTCTAATGTTCTCTTTGCAAACTTCGGCGATAAGAGGGAACGGTATTTTTTTTACATTTTTCAACATAAGTAAAAAACTACGCAGCCTAAAACAAAAAAACAGATGTTTGAGAATTTGCAAGCAGCGCTCTTTCATATGATAGATCTTCATATGCCCTTGTAGCCCCACTTCGAATTTTTAAGATCCCCTTTCAGTCCCTGTTCCAAACAAATATAAAAAAAATATTTCTCTCTTATTTGCAAAATAGTTGGGCAAACGTCATCTAATTTCAAGTTGATAGCATAAGTAGTTCTCGAGATAACCAGTTTGTGACAGACAGACAGAGTCGCACCATAAGGATTCCTTTTTACCATTTTGCTACTGAACCCTAAAAACAATAAGTCGAACTTTACCCCCAAACGTTATAATGTAGTGATGTACGCCTGGGAATATTGCCACTGCCGGGAACTTTCCACTCCCAATGTGCCCGGGAAATTTCCGGGCACATTGGGAATATTGCCCAAAATTCCCAGTAGAGTTTTTGACGTTTTATACAGATGATAATGCAAATTACTAAGTCGCTGCCTTGTCGTGCAGCGATCCCAAATTCAAAAGGTCAATCACGATCCCAAATTAAAATTTAGGTCAGTCACAGAAATCTTTGAAAGTCCTCTTTTGAAAGTTTTGAAATTAATAATGATCCTCTTAATTTAAAGTATTTATTATATTAGTGCCAAGGAAAATGAATCACATGTGATTTTATTTGATTTAATTACAATTATTTACCTATATGCAGACTGAAGACTACTAAAAATATTGATTTTCTTTTGTGTCTTACAATTTTATAATTTGTTGATAATCATATAATAGACAGGAAACGACCACCGCATGGTCAGAGGTATATTGAATATCAACATCAAGCTTGAAAGATTGCGGCTAATAAAATCCACGAATCACGAAACAATACCAGCTCAAATTCAAAACCCCAAGTGCTTTCAGCTTGAACTTCAAAACCGCTTCAAAGCCCTTGAGAATAGCATAGATGTGGACGATCTATACAACATGGTGGTGGATACTGTCCGCACGGTAGGGTCTAAGTACTATAAACCCGCCGTCCCAAATTGAAGAAACTCTTCAGGCAGACTCTCCTACTCATGGATCAGAGACAAGAAATGAAACTACAGAACTCAGCAGATGCCCATCGCTATCGGCTGCTTAATAAACAGATATCTAAGTCTTTGACTAGCGACCTTCGCCAATTTAATACCGAGCGTATTAAAGAAGCCATTGAGCGGAACAAAGTCTCCTAAGTGTTTGTGAGAGATTTGTCTATCGGGCAAAGTTAATTGACGGCTGAAAACTGAGGAAGGTATTATCATTTCGTCAACATCTGAAATCTTGAAGGAGAGTGAGAGTTTCGATGGACAACTATATTCCACGCAAACACCTGTTGAAAGTAAGTCTACAGACCCTAGAGCCAAGCTTACCGGACACTATACAGAAGATATCCCGGACGTCAGCCTGTACGAGATTAAAATGGCTCTCAAGCAGCTTAAAAACAACAAGGCGGCGTGCGATGCCGGAATCACAACAGAGCTTTTGAGAGCGGGTGGAAAGCCAATACTTAAGGTCCTCCAGAAGCTTTTCAATTTAGTCATCCTCAAGGGCAAAACGCCAAAGGCAAGGCAGAAGCGATGTGATGCTGATTTTCAAGGGTGATAAGACTCTCTTGAAGAACTACAGACCCATCTCGTTTCTGAGCCATATCTATAAGTTGTTTTCGAGAGTCATTACGAATCATATCGCTCGCAGGTTTGATGACTTCCAACCTCCAGAACAAGCCAGGTTCCAAAAAGGCTATAGTACCATAGACCAAATTCATATGCTGTGACAAGTTATACAGAAGACCGAGGAGTACAACTTGCCACTTTGCTTGGCGTTCCTGGACTATGAGAAAGCCTTTTGATTCGATTGCGACCTGGGCGGTGCTGCAGTCTCTCCAGCGATGCCAAATAGACTACAGGTACATTGAGGTGCTGAGGTACTCACACCAAAACGCCACCATGTCAGTCCAATTACAGAACCAGAGCTCTAATCCTCCTATCCAACTACAGCGAGGTGTAAGACAGGGAGACGTCAGCTCTCCGAAACTGTTCACAGATGCGTTGAAGGATATTTTTAAGCTTTTGGACTGGAAAGGATGCGGCATCAACATCAGTGGCGAGTACCTAACACACCTACGGTTTGCCAATGATGTAGTTCTTATGGCTGAGACCTTGGAAGACCTGAACACAATGCTCGAAGATCTCAGTAATGCTTCTCAAAGAGTGGGTCTTAAGATGAACATGGTTAAGACGAAAATCATGTCCAATGCCCATGTTGCACTCGCTATTATTATTACACTCGAAATTGTTGACCACTATGTTTACCTAGAACAGACGGTACAGTTAGGTAAGTACAACATCGAGAAAGAGATCTTTCGCCGAATCCACCTCAGATGGGCAGTCTTCAGGAAGCTCCGGCATATATATGACGTCACTGGGTCGGGTTGCCTGGTCTGGTCTTCGTTGTAAGGATGGTTGTGACGAGGGATCCTCAAAATAATAGTCTCTTCTTCAATAACAAACGTCTTATTCTTCAGTCACAATCGATATGGCACAAATAAAACAACGATTCAAGTGATGTACACGGATGAGTCTTTAAACGCGGCAAATTCGATACAGAAAAGCGGCCCTTGCGGGCCCCACTACCGCCTCAACGTCCAACCCCTCGTGGGTGCCTTTTCAGACTGTTTTTATCATGCGCCTGCCCCAAAATGTGCAGACCATCGACCAATTCAACTCACTTGGTCCAAAGCTGCCATCTCTCTGTATCCAATTCACCCAAGTGCTTTCCGCAACGTTTAATAGCCGCTACACACGCTCCTATCCGACCGCCGATTTGGTGCGGGCGAACTTCAGTGCAGATCTGGGGCCCGATTCTCAGGCATTCGAACTTTTTCAGTGTGGTAATTCATATGTCGAACATTTTGTTTGTGGTTTCTATTGAAAAATTAGAACGTTTCAAACCATGAAGTTTGACTTAATACTCTGAGGTAACTGGAGCTCTCACCCTGAATAAAAAAGTGTCGCCACCAAATTTGACATTTATCTATGTAGTGGCTGTCAGCTGTCTCATATGACCATACGTATTTTTTTAAAGTGTAGGTGAGACGGAAGACAGCCACTGTGTTATTTGTGGTATTCAAAAAATTGTTCGTACTGCACGCTCCAGTTACCTCAGTATTAAGTCGAACTTCATGTTTCAAACAAACTAAGCTGTCTCACATGTCAACAAATTCATTTTGACAGCTAAGTTCGTATACGAACATCTATTGGTTTTTACCACTCGTAGCGTTCGACTGGTTTTCGATCGAACTTTTTCGATTGTGAAATTCTGACAATACAAAAACTGTGTTATATTTGAATTTCGAGCTATAAATGTGAACTTTTCTCGATTGCCTGAGAATCGGCCCCGATCCGCGCCTACACACGTTCAAACCAAATCTGCCGCACCAAATCGGTCGGCGCTACACACGTTCCGATTTGGTCTGGCCGACCTCTAGCCGTTGTTGCAGTGTTGCCAGCCACTGCTAATCTCCCAATATTATTATTATTTATAAATACTGAAAACATCAATTTGCTTGCAATAAATAAATTAAAAAGAAAAATATTTTCGGTTTTTAATGTTTTATTACTATAAAAAAAAACAATTTCATTATTTTTTTATTTTCTGTTATTTTCAAAAAATACTAAAACATGCTAAATATTTACTAAAAGCAGCACTTATTGATAAGGTGTTATGCCCTTTTTATATATATTTAGTTTTAGACAAATTGCGAGTTTTTAAATAAAATATTCTAAAAAAAACTAATAGATAAAAAGAATCTTTTCATAAATGGCCATATTTAAACTTTTCGTTCGTTCAGTCCTATGTAAAACTCATGAACGAGCATTAAATTGAATCCTCTGAAAATCCCTTAAAGTAATTCTATCTGCCTTAAATATTTCCGCTTTTACATATTTTCTCCCTAAATCTAGGGGAAAACCTCCAAAATTGTCAACACTGCCAAGTTGGTCCGGTCGGAAGCCTACACAGGTTCCGATTTGGTAGGAAGTGAAGTTCGTGCGAACCAAATCCGGCCGACCGCGACAAACATGAATAATAATAATTATGGTCGGACGACTACGCTACACACGTCCAGAATTGGTCTGGAGCAGACCAAATCGGCGGTCGGATCGGAACGTGTGTAGATGAACTGACTCAACTAATAGTTACAAAGCAACAAAATAGATGACGCTAATAATTTTAGTCGATAGTTACAAAATAACTCGATAGATGTCGTTATAATTTAAATTAAAGTAATCGATCGTGCTGTCCTAGAGGGCAGCACTGCGCTCACGCTCCGACACGGCCATTCTGACGTATCACATGCCCTCATGTGTATCTGGAACAAAATTACTTCAATGGAGCTGATTCCGCTCGGCTTAACCTGACTAAAAGGTTAGTAGCCACATAAAAGATAAGGAAGAAAGTATGCCTCATAGTAAGTTACCGTAATCACAATTTTATAATCAAAGTCATATAAACAACACACATCACTAACAGTAGCTACACATTAGGTGGCAAGGATTCACACATGGAATCGGTACACTCAATGTACATGGTCATCGTAATGACATAGTCTCCCATGAGACGGATTCCCACAATGGAATCGGTATGCTCAACATACATGGTCATCTCATAATGACATAGTCTCCCATGAGACGGATCCCCACATTGGAATCGGTACACTCAATGTACGTGGTCAACTTAATGACATAGTCTCCCATGAGACGGATTCCCACATTGGAATCGGTATGCTCAACATACATGGTCATCTCATAATGACATAGTCTCCCATGAGACGCTAGATTGCCACAGCCTCAGTCGCATCGCGCCCTGTACAACCCTATCGAATCGCAGTTACGACTACGACTGAAGCGTGTGGATTACCAAATAAGTAGCCATGTCAGTAAGTGTTTGCACATAGTTAGACAGGCCTTCAACGGCACTGTCCACACCCGATTCAACATCACAAACATTTAATTCTGAGGATACATCACCTTGAGGCATCTTTCTGACCTATTCGTTAATCTTTAAAAACTTAGTTTTAATTTATTTATTTTATTTTATTTTATTATTTTAGGGAAATTTACAGCCAAATAACTTATATAAATATAGTACTATGCACAATCATATGCTAACAAAAAATTTCCACACATAGTTATAAAACAATGTAAACTAAATAACTCACATTTAAGTTAAAGTTAAACTATTTGTAATCAAATCATGAAGATGTCGTAAATCGACTGGTACTTAAAGTAGGTAATTACATCATCATTTCAACCGTAAGACGCCCACTGCTGGGCATAGGATAAATAATTACATAGAAGACATAATTTTTATGGTAATTAATCAAAGTATTCTTCATAAAAAATTCGCTTAATCTTTGCACAGCTAGTACAGAACAAGTCAATATCTTCGGATGTAACACTATTAAAACTTGTGATTGCCCTTATGGTAAATGAATTTTGCCGGAAATTAGTTCGTGCAGTCGGTGCATATAAAATAGGCCGTGGTCTTAGCGACACATTTGTTCGTAGTGATAGCTTAGACAGAAGTTCAGCACAATCCACTAATCCATTTGCAATTTTAGACAAGTAAACAATATCGCTTATTTTGCGCCTCAATGTCAATGGCAGAAAATGATAATGCTTGCAGCGGTGTTCGTAGTCGACCGAGTGATGATGAGCCTTGTAATCGAGATATTTAAGAAATCTTTTTTGAATGGATTCAATATGACATTTATAAATTTCATATTGCGGATTCCAAACTTGGCTAGCATACTCTAGGTGACTTCTTACGAATGCACAGTATAAAACTTTAATTGATTTTAAACTACGAAAATCAGACGATGTTCTCATTATAAATCCAAGCATTTTATTTGCTTTTTTGACTATATTATCCATGTGTCTATCAAATAATAATTTATCATCATGAATAATGCCCAGATCTTTGATTTCTTTGACAACGGAGATCGGATTGTTCTTAAGAATATATTTAGAGTAAATGACTTTGGTTTTGCGAGTAAAAATCACGTGATAACATTTTGAGACATTCAAATCTAACTTATTGACAGAGCAATATCGCTCGAATCTGTCTAAATCATTTTGAAGATGTCTTGCATCGGACTCAGAACTGACAACCTTTAAGATTTTCATGTCGTCTGCAAACAATAGAATTTTTAAATTAAGGAAACAACTACTTACATCATTTATAAAAATTGTGAATAAAAGAGGCGCTAAAAGGGAACCTTGAGGTACACCGGAAGGGATATTGCTCCATTTTGAAATGTACCCCTGAATAACAACGGCTTGACTCCTTTTGTCAATATATGAACAGAACCAACGATATAAGTCACCGTGGATTCCTGCAGCTGCAAGCTTAGTCAACAGTACACAATGATCGATGCGATCAAAACATTTACAGTAATCTGTATAGATGACATCCACTTGAGCTGAGTTATCCATGCCCTCCGTTATAAATTCATTAGCTAATATAAGATTAGATGTAGTTGATCGCCCGGTTAGGAAGCCGTGCTGCTGTTCGTTAAAAGAGCACTTGAGAGCCGCATAGACCTGGTTATACACCAGCCTTTCCATGATCTTAGCAAAAAGGCACAACTTCGAAATGGGACGATAATTTTCAACATCCGATTTGTCGCCTTTTTTATGGACAGGGGTAATAAAAGCAGACTTCCAAATCGATGGTACGGTTCCTTCCATAAGCGAGCGTTGGAAAAGAATGCTGAGTGGATTAACAAGACTCTCAGCACAGCGAACAATAAATAAGGGAGGTATGAGATCAGGACCACCAGATTTATATAAATCGAGCCCTTTGATTAATTTGAGTACCTCAGCTGGCGAGACCTCAACTGCAGCTATACTACAAGGACTTGGAGCTTCGTCACATGATGTTAAAAGAGTACTGTTTGGATTTCTTGATAGAAATGTAGAATTAAAATAATTGGAGAACAGATCACTTATCTCACTACCAGAATCAGCTTGTGTATCCTTATACTTCATAAGGTTAGGTATTCCACCAGATTGATTTTTAATTTTAACGTAAGACCAGAATGATTTTGGGTTTTCAGCTACAGATGACTCAATTTTCGCAATGTATGAATCGTAACAGCTCTTCTCCAATCTAAGTGCTCTTTGACGTAGAAGACGAAATGCATGATAGTCGGAAAGGTTGCCATAAGTCTTGTATTTACGATGGAATTTATATTTTTCTTTCAATATTTTTATGAGAGACGAGTTGTACCAAGGCGGATAGTGATAAAATTTGATTGGTTTTTGAGGTATGTGTTTATCCCTGACTTCGTATAATTTGTTGTAAAACAAATGAACAGCTTGGTCCAACGGGATCGATCTTAAAATAGTATGCCAGTCAATTTTATCTAGATCAGAACAAATGTTTGAGTAGTCACCACGATTAAATAAATATTTTGTAATACGATTACTTTCTAGTGTTTGAATTTTAATAAAACTAGCTAGAATATTTAACGATTTGTGATGGGTATCTTCCGGCACTAGGGGATCGTCGGATGCGCATACTCTCATACTTAAATTAGATAAAACTAAGTCTAAAATTCTATTATTCGCATTTAATTCACCATTAAATTGATTTAAACCACAGGATAATAATATATCTAAAAATTCTGTTATGTGCTCACTGGTTGAGGCAGCATTCGGTATTAAATCGGAACTATCCATATTTCTAACCCACGAAATACTATCACCCAAATTAAAATCACCTAAAATAATAAATTTATCTGAGGGATGTGACATCATCGTAAAAAATAATTTGTTTAAAAAGTTATGTAGTTGCATTTTAAAAGAATAACCCTTAATTAATAATTTAATAAACAACTTCAAAACTATTTTAGGGCAAACGTTAAAATATCATTTTACACAAATTAACTCTCTTCATAAGTTTACTCATGAAAATCCATTTCCACTTTATCTTGGCGGAGTTTGGTTTGACTTAATGACAATGCTGCTGCTGCAGCTTATAACTGCTTGTAAATAATGTTATTACTTAAAGCCTTTTTGAAAAATAAAGCTCTCAACTACTTATTTATTACTGAACACATAGATGTATTATTCCTGTAGATGGAGCATAGAAATTTGAACGATTCCTTCTATAATCGACTCTCGTCTCTCAAATGGCGACATTTCGTGTGTTAAAAAGAGATAACAATATCCCAACGTGTGCGTCTTAATGAGCTGCGCGCCACTTGAAAGTAAACGTCATATTTGTTTGTTAACCAGCTGGTTACAAATGCTTCAGAAAGAAAATCTTTTTTAGTCGTAAAATATAGAAAGATTTGATGGTGTGGTGCGGTAAATCTGTTGTTTGTTAAGAATGGCCTGTACTGTTCCCGGTTATTCAAGCAGAGTGAGTGTTTTGAAAGAGAATAATGAACACATATCATTTCAGAGGTAAGTCACACTCATTGTTTTGTGTTTTTGCGAACACATTTTTATAGCTTACTGGTCCGTATTTGCAAAAACTAAACCGCTGTACGTGTATACACAGTTTAACATTGACTTGGTTGAAAAAAATCGGGTGTTTTTAGGCTAAAAATATATAATTTAAAGCCAATTGGGATTTTTTGACATTTGACCAACCTGATAGTGTTGTAGTCCGATTTTATTATGTAATATCGATAAAAAATTGTAGTATTAACAATTTTGTATTAAAACTTAATTTTTCTCAATTTTAAACAGATTTCCCACCGCCGCGCCGCCGTCGATGTAAAGGAAACGTGAATAAGAAACGTAAAAAAAGGTGACGATTGGAGACCTTCGCAACAAACAAGAATATGCTCGATGCACTTATTAAAGCAAATTGTATAAGAGTATAAAAATTTGCGTGAAATCTGTATTTGTTACTTGATATCATTCAGCAGATTATGTAATTTAATAAATTGATTAAAAATCTCGTTCAGTTTTACCACTATACCTCCTAGTATAAATAGTATAATTATCATCATTATCATATTAATGTCCTCACTGCTGGGCTATAGGCCTCCCTTGTGCATGAAAACACCACAGGTAGAACGGGCCATAAGTGCCATAACCCACCACGCGAAGCCAATGCGGATTGGTGGGTGAGGGTGCCAACGACTGCTAATGCAACCGGGACCAACGGCTTAACGTGCTTTCCGAAGCACAGAGGAGACCAAGATAATAAAGTTTTGGGGCACCATTCAGATATCCAACCGCAACGAATGTTGCTTAACATCAACCACCGGATGCAGAATGCGCGTACCAATGAGCCATCGATCTCCTCAAGTATAATTATAGTACCTACTTCATATTTGGCACTGATTCAAAATTAAAGGGCTTGCATAGACCATGAAACTGAACAACTTTCTCTTTGGAGCATAGCATACGTCGAATTATAAAAAAAATATTCTGCCACACTAGATCGATCAGCTGAGCGTGCGCTTTTGTCTGGAGGGAAGAAATTTTTGCCATATTTCGACCTATGCCGAAGTTTTATAGCATAAACAAAATTCTAAGGCCGTGAGCACTTTGGACACGATTAGTACTAAAAACTGTCAGAAAAGCGGATTATGAACCGCCCAATTACATTAAGTCTCTAGCCGCATTGAAAAGCGCGAAGCGCTCTATTCAATGCGGCGTTGTTCGATCAGCCGTATTGAATACGGCGTATCTTGAATCCGCCGCATTACAATGCGGTGCTGTTTTCCAATACAGCTAGTTGCTATGTAATACGGTGAAATATACAATACGCCTGCGATTGTAATTTTATGTATCGCATTGCATTTAACTTATTTTTAAATGTTTTATCGATAATTTGTAATAAAAAAAACCACAGCACTATCATTGCATCATCATCATCTAATGTCATCTAGCATTGCATAGTCAAAATGGAGACATTCACTAATTACGACGCAACAGATTAACATGTATGTCTCTTTCTATCTTATGACAATTTGATAGTGTTAGAAGGGGTAAAGGATGGGTGAGTTATAGCTTATTTTTGTGATCCATCTACAGGAATAATACATCTATGACTGAACATAGTCACAACGTGTTTTAGACTGACAGCGTGGAACAAAAACAAAACATAATCTTTGTACATACTACAAGTGCTTCCGCTGTACCCTCTTTACCTCATGGTACCACAACAACGTGCTGACTCATTCAGCCACGCAATAAAACAAACACAACATCTTCAGCACTTCCTTGCTAATAATGTGATAAAACACCAACTAGATATTTAGTCCTCTGAACCAAATCAAATCATGTTCCCATCTGTCAATCTAATACGAACTCTTATCGTTTCTAATCCAATTTAAATCAAATCTCACATTAACAATCATTGTAATCCTAGGTTTAAACTAGTAAAGTGCCAAAAACTGTACAAAAGAATGTTTATTGAACGGAAAAGAGCATTTCGGTGCTGTTTGCACAAATAATGACAAAATGAAAACTGTTCACCAAATTGCGGTCATATGATATGCGATGCCAGTAGATCTCTCTCTACACTATCGCCGCCAGCGCCGGCTACTTGTCTGTTGCGTTGCGCCACGACGCCACCGCGCCGCCGCCGCACTGCCATCGCCGCAGAATCGCACCATTGCACCACTGCACCGACCGACGCCGATGTCGCGCCGACGAACGGCTCACCATAGGCAGCACCTGCATAGCACCACCACAGGCACCACCATGCAGCGCTTGTATTCAACAAACAGAAAAATACACGAGGTAACCATTTACAAAGAGCAGTACAAAATATTAGGCGACCTTGGGGCTTAGACAAAGTAACATTTGAAAAACGATAGCAAAGCGATAACGAAGTTCGAAAGAAATTCAAGGTATAGGATTGGCGGATTGGTATAAGCTGCGCTAAATCACGTGGTCTTGCCGCAAGTTGATTGGAGCATAAAGACGATAGCGATAGCGATTGTCGTTTCGCCACATAACGATGTTACTTTGTCTAAGCCCCCTTATCGCTTAGTAGCGATCTCTGTCAGGCAATTATAGGCACCAACTTTATATCAAGAGTTACAATGACACAACTATCTCGTATGGTATCTGTACCCCGAGTGTAAATTAGTCAAAGTGCAAACGTTACTATCTAGATCTTATTTCTTTACAACAAAGTACAATCCATCTGTCAAATTTTTTCTCAAACTCAATAGTATGCGAATTGACTAAACACTCTGTACGTTAGTAAAATTAGAAAAATGTTTGCCGCTGAATTTTGATGTAGGTAACAGTAAAATCATAAAACATTCTTGTTTCCGTTAGGAACTATTATTACAACGAATTACTCACAAAGAAATAAGATTTACTTTCTTTCGGCTTCACAAAATAAGAAAAAAATAAAACGTTTTTGAAAAAAAATGTAACCGCCTTCAAAACGGATCTTCAAACAAAAATTAACAAACACTAAAAAACGAAAAAAATAATAAGATTTTTTAATTTAAAGGACGATGATACGTGACTTTTTCTAATTTATCTTGGTACTTACTGAACTGTTTGAAGTCGGTGCCGTCTTATACGTATTGAGGTTATTACGTCCTACACCACACGCTTGGGACCAGGTTTTTTTTATGTTAGTTATTTCACTCAGCATATTTCGTTCTTATTCTTTTTGGCTTGGCACCGACTTCAAACAGTTCAGTAAGTACCAAGATAAATTAGAAAAAGTCACGTATCATCGTCCTTTAAATTAAAAAATCTTATTATTTTTTCGTTTTTTAGTGTTTGTTAATTTTTGTTTGAAGATCCGTTTTGAAGGCGGTTACATTTTTTTTCAAAAACGTTTTATTTTTCGATTTTTAGTGAAGTAGCTTAAGAAACTACATGGTGATTATGATAAATTGTTGTAGATATCCTATCCGTTACGGAATTCAGCTTTCCATCTTTAGCTACTTAGATAACTTGAAGGAATACAACTGAAGGTCCATTCGTGCATATGGTATTTATAAAACATCATAATATAACTCCTAACTGTTGAGGAGTTTCACCTCTTATCAGCAGCTCACCCTAATAACCTAAAAGAATATAACTATTGGCCCATACGTACGATTAATACTTTAAGAAATATTCTCCAGCTTCTAACCGTTAAGGAGTTATAGCTTCCATCACCAGCTCATCACTATAAGATGATGACTACCAGATGCAAATACTTGACTAACTTCAAAAATAAATGGAACGCATAAGGCTTGCCTATATTTGAGAATTTCTCTTAATTTTCCTGGGATTTGATCCCCTGGTCCTGACTTGGTGAAAGTAAGATCAGGTCAGAAGTACCAACTTTCAAAAAAAAAAATTTTGAAAATGATCCCCAATTTGATGAAAGTATGAAATCGTCCATATACCCAAATAAAGTCTGAATACACATTATTCAGGATAACTCCTGAACTTCTTGCCAGTTCTTGATAAAATTTGAATGGGACCACACGAAAAGCGTCACCTATTAAATAAAAAAAGAATTATCCAAATCGGTTCATTAACTAAAAAGTTCTGAGGTAACACACATAAAAAATAAAAAAAAAATAAAAAAAAAAATATACAGTCGAATTGATAACCTCCTCCTTTTTTTGAAGTCGGTTAAAAATATGAGAATACCTCCGTTTGTCTAGATACAGACAAACCTATCGATGAACAAATCCTTATGCTCCAGCCAGGTTACGCCAGTACATGACATCTGGTCCAGGTCCAGACTGGTCCAGTCTTGCCGATGAACTTCCTTTCAGCGCACCGCTCATCACCAGGAAAAGATGATTTTCACAATTCTCTTCTTGCAAATGAAATGCCGCTAGTGAAACGGCAGGGCGCCTTTTTTCATCACACGTTCAGTAACAGAATGTCGAATAACAGAAATACGGGTATTTCGTTTTCAATCCACTTTTCATCTGTGGCACGGGCTGCATCGCACTTCTGATGACGTCACTGGGTCGGGTTGCCTGGTCTGGTCTTCGTTGTCAGGATGGTTGTGACGAGGGATCCTCAAAATAATAGTCTCTTCTTCAATAACAAACGTCTTATTCTTCAGTCACAATCGATATGGCACAAATAAAACAACGATTCAAGTGATGTACACGGATGAGTCTTTAAACGCGGCAAATTCGATACAGAAAAAGCGGCCCTTGCGGGCCCCACTTCCGCCTCAACGTCCAACCCCTCATGGGTGCCTTTTCAGACTGTTTTTATCATGCGCCTGCCCCAAAATGTGCAGGCAGACCATCGACCAATTCAACTCACTTGGTCCAAAGCTGCCATCTCTCTGTATCCAATTCACCCAAGTGCTTTCCGCAACGTTTAAACTGACTCAACTAATAGTTACAAAGCAACAAAATAGATGACGCTAATAATTTTTTTCGATAGTTACAAAATAACTCGATAGATGTCGTTATGATTTAAATTAAAGTAATCGATCGTGCTGTCCTAGAGGGCAGCACTGCGCTCACGCTCCGACATATCTGGATACGCGGCAGCGTATCAGCCAAGTTCAAAAGAAAACAGAACTGGCGAGCAGCACCGTGTGTATCTTAACACGAACCATTTGGAGCCACTTTTGACCCCCTCATAACTCAAAAACTATTACACAGAAACATGTCAAATTTGGCTTATGTATTGAGACTAGCGAGATAAATATGTGCTCCAAATTTTATATACACACTTCAAACAGTTATTTAGATATTTACATCCAAAAATCGTTATTTTTATCACTGACTCACCTATAATCAAAACTATAACCCACTTCCAGATGACCTAGAAAGCTGAAATTTGGCATGCAGACAGGTAATCTGGTGAATACAAAGGAAAAAATCCGAAACTAGTATTTTTTTTTAATAAAACGTTGACAAACTTATATTTGCGTTCCCTATGCACTTATCCTGTGTAAGATCTTGTATTAGATGAAGTACAAATATAAGTTTGTAATAGTTTTTATTCTGTTATATACCAATAATTCGTCATACCTCTTGAAGTTCGGCTAGCGCCGACGGCGTAGTGGCCATTCAATATTGAGGACTCGAGAGAACCAAGTTCGATCCCCAGATTACCCAAATACTTTTTGTTCTCGCGTTAAATTAATTACAAACTTGCGCCGTCTAGCACGATATCCATATTATTATTTATTAATTATTAATATTAATATCCTACTAATATTATAAATGTGAAAGTTTAGATGTTTGGATGTTTGGATGTTTGGATGTTTGGATGTTTGTTACTCAATCACGCCAAAACGGCTGAACGGATTTGGCTGAAATTTGAAACACAGATACTTTGTAGCCTGGAGAGGAACATAGGCTACTTTTTATCCCGGAAAAATGTCACATTCCCGTGGGATAACGTCGTATAGTCCACGCGGGCGAAGCCGCGGGCGGAAAGCTAGTAAATTATAAAAATATTGAAATGTTTACTTTTTTGCATTCACAATCCAATTTTTATTATTGAAAAATGGAAAATGAAGAATTTAGACAAAATCGATCCTCATCTCACAACCAGCTCCGATGGGACTCGAACCCACGACCTTTCACTTAAATTAATTTTTAATATATAACGTCGCTGGGGTCGGGGTGCCTGGTCTGGTCTCGTTGTCAGGATGGTTGCGACGAGGGATCCTCAAAATAATAGTCTCTGCTTCAATAGCAAACGTCTTATTCTTCAATCACAATCAATATGGCACAAATAAAACAACGATTCAAGTGATGTACGCGGATGAATCGTTAAACGCAGCAAATTCGATACAGAAAAGTGGCCCTTGCGGGCCCCACTACCGCCTCAACGTCCAACCCCTGTGGGTCCCTTTTCAGACTGTTTTTATCTTGCCCCTGCACCAAATGTGTCGACAAATTTAACTCACTTGGTCAGGTCATGCCATCTCTCTGTATCCAACTCACTCAAGTGCTTTCGCAACGTTTAAACTGACTCAACTAATAGTTACAAAGCAACAAAATAGATAGCGCTAATAATTTTAGTCGATAGTTACAAAATAACTCGATAGATGTCGTTATAATTTAAATTAAAGTAATCGATCGTGCTGTCCAAGAGGGCAGCACTGCGCTCACGCTCCGACACGGCCATTCTGACGTGTCACATGTCCTCATGTGTATCTGGAACAAAATTACTTCAATGGAGCTAATTCCGCTCGGCTTAACCTGACTAAAAGGTTAGTAGGTACACTATAGATAAGGAAGAAAGTATGCCTCACAGTAAGTTACAGTAATCACAATATTATAATCAAAGTCATATAAACAACACACATCACTAACAGTAGCTACACATTAGGTGGCAAGGATTCCCACATGGAATGTACATGGTCATCGTAATGACATAGTCTCCCATGAGACGGATTCCCACATTGGAATCGGTATGCTCAACATACATGGTCATCTCATAATGACATAGTCTCCCATGAGACGGATTCCCACATTGGAATCGGTACACTCAATGTACATGGTCATCGTAATGACATAGTCTCCCATGAGACGGATTCCCACATTGGAATCGGTATGCTCAACATACATGGTCATATCATAATGACATAGTCTCCCATGAGACGGATCCCCACATTGGAATCGGTACACTCAATGTACATGGTCATATCATAATGACATAGTCTCCCATGAGACGCTAGATTGCCACAGCCTCAGCCGCACCGCGCCCTGTACAACCCTATTGAGTCGCAGTTACGACTACGACTGAAGCGTGCGGATTACCAAATAAGTAGCCATGTCAGTAAGTGTTTGCACATAGTTAGACAGGCCTTCACCGGCACTGTCCACACCCGATTCAACATCACGAACATTTAATTCTGAGGATACATCACTTTGAGGCATATTTCTGAGCTATTCGTTAATCTTTCAAAACTTAGTTTTAACAACTCCAAAACTATTTTAGGGCAAACGTTAAAAAATATCATTTTACACAAATTAACTCTCCTCATTAGTTTACTCATGAAAATCCATTTCCACTTTATCTTGGCGGAGTTTGTACTAAATTCACCATCACGTATCTGTCAGAACTCTACAGTTTAAAGTAACTTTCAATGACTTATCCAGTGATCGTAAAATTTTGTGTTTTACTAGCACTCTGCAACTTAACCAGCGATCACAAAACTCAGTGCTTTTGGTATCAGTCCAACAAAGCTCAATACTCAAATAAATCTGTCACGTAGCAGCTGATAACTGCTTGTAAATAATGTTATTACTTAAAGCCTTTTTGAAAAATAAAGCTCTCAACTACTTCTTTATTACTGAACATAGTCACAACGCGTTATAGACTGACAGCTTGGAACAACAACAAAACATAATCTTTCTTTGTACATACTACAAGTGCTTCCGCTGTACCCTCTTTACCTCATGGTACCACAACAACGTGCTGACTCATTCAGCCACGCAATAAAACCAACACATCTTCAGCACTTCTTTACTAATAATGTGGTAAAACACCAACTAAACATTTAGTCCTCTGAACCAAATCACAATCATGTTCCCATCTGTCAATCTAATACGAACTCTTATCGTTACTAATCCAATTTAAATCAAATCTCACATTAATAATAATTGTAATACTAGGTTTGTTTGTACTAGTAAAGTGCCAAAAACTGTACAAAAGAATGTTCATTGAACGGAAAAGTGCATTTCAGTGCTGTTTGCACAAATAATGACAAAATGAAAACTGCTCACCAAATTGCGGTCATATGATATGCGACGCAAGTAGATCTCTCTACACTATCGCCGCCAGCGCCGGCTACTTGTCTGTTGCGTTGCGCCACGACGCCACCGCGCCGCCGCCGCACTGCCATCGCCGCAGAGTCGCACCATTGCACCAGTGCGCCGATCGACGCCGATCGACGCCGATGTCGCGCCGACGAACGGCTCACCATATGCAGCACCCACATAGCACCACCATGCAGCGCTTGCATTTCACTGTAATTTGAAATAGGTCATACCTTTAAATCTGGAATTATAGGCAATTTAATGACGAAAAAAAAAACACTTGTGTCCTACTGTGTGGTGATTATTTATTACACGAAACTATAAACCCAAACAATACTCTAACATAACAGATGTTTCGTTTAAAGCATCCGCTTGAATAAAAACACCACTTAAACTACATGCCCGCCGAGGACGAGTCCTAAATAACGTTTCTGTAAACAATGTAAACAAAACCCGGCGCGCCTTTAAGGTGTCAAATGACATGGCCGCGTAAGAGGCTCCGGGGTGCGCGCCCGGCCGTTCAAGCGGATAACTCGTATGTTATCTGTACCCCGAGTATAAAATTGTCAATGTGCAAATGTTACTATCTAGATCTTATTTCTTTACAACAAAGTACAATCCATCTGTCAAAATTTTTCTCAAACGCGATGGTACCTATGTGAATTTACCAACTTACACTCAGCTCTGTACGTTAGTAAATTTGAAAAATGTTTCTCGCTAAGTTTTAATGTTGAATGTAAAGTTGACAGTAAAAATCATAAAACATTTTTGGTTCCGTTAGGAACTATTATTACAACGAATTACTCACAAAGAAATAAGATTTACTTTCATTCGGCTTCACAAAATAAGAAAAATATGAGAGTACCTCCGTTTGTCTAGATACAGACAAACCTATCGATGAACAAATCCTTATGCTCCAGCCAGGTTACGCCAGCACATGAAATCTGGTCCAGGTCCAGACTTGTCCAGTCTTGCCGATGAACTTCCTTTCAGCGTAGGTACCGCTCATCACCAGGAAAAGACTATTTTCACAATTCTCTTCTTGCAAATGAAATGCCGCTAGTGAAACGGCAGGGAAGGACGCCTTTTTTTTTCATCACACGTTCAGTAATCAGCATTTCGTTTTCAATCCACTATTCATCTGTGGCACGGGCTGAATCGCACTTCTGATAACGTCGCTGGGGTCGGGGTGCCTGGTCTGGTCTCGTTGTCAGGATGGTTGCGACGAGGGATCCTCAAAATAATAGTCTCTGCTTCAATAGCAAACGTCTTATTCTTCAATCACAATCAATATGGCACAAATAAAACAACGATTCAAGTGATGTACGCGGATGAATCGTTAAACGCAGCAAATTCGATACAGAAAAGTGGCCCTTGCGGGCCCCACTACCGCCTCAACGTCCAACCCCTGTGGGTCCCTTTTCAGACTGTTTTTATCTTGCCCCTGCACCAAATGTGTCGACAAATTTAACTCACTTGGTCAGGTCATGCCATCTCTCTGTATCCAACTCACTCAAGTGCTTTCGCAACGTTTAAACTGACTCAACTAATAGTTACAAAGCAACAAAATAGATGACGCTAATAATTTTTTTCGATAGTTACAAAATAACTCGATAGATGTCGTTATGATTTAAATTAAAGTAATCGATCGTGCTGTCCTAGAGGGCAGCACTGCGCTCACGCTCCGACATATCTGGATACGCGGCAGCGTATCAGCCAAGTTCAAAAGAAAACAGAACTGGCGAGCAGCACCGTGTGTATCTTAACACGAACCATTTGGAGCCACTTTTGACCCCCTCATAACTCAAAAACTATTACACAGAAACATGTCAAATTTGGCTTATGTATTGAGACTAGCGAGATAAATATGTGCTCCAAATTTTATATACACACTTCAAACAGTTATTTAGATATTTACATCCAAAAATCGTTATTTTTATCACTGACTCACCTATAATCAAAACTATAACCCACTTCCAGATGACCTAGAAAGCTGAAATTTGGCATGCAGACAGGTAATCTGGTGAATACAAAGGAAAAAATCCGAAACTAGTATTTTTTTTTAATAAAACGTTGACAAACTTATATTTGCGTTCCCTATGCACTTATCCTGTGTAAGATCTTGTATTAGATGAAGTACAAATATAAGTTTGTAATAGTTTTTATTCTGTTATATACCAATAATTCGTCATACCTCTTGAAGTTCGGCTAGCGCCGACGGCGTAGTGGCCATTCAATATTGAGGACTCGAGAGAACCAAGTTCGATCCCCAGATTACCCAAATACTTTTTGTTCTCGCGTTAAATTAATTACAAACTTGCGCCGTCTAGCACGATATCCATATTATTATTTATTAATTATTAATATTAATATCCTACTAATATTATAAATGTGAAAGTTTAGATGTTTGGATGTTTGGATGTTTGGATGTTTGGATGTTTGTTACTCAATCACGCCAAAACGGCTGAACGGATTTGGCTGAAATTTGAAACACAGATACTTTGTAGCCTGGAGAGGAACATAGGCTACTTTTTATCCCGGAAAAATGTCACATTCCCGTGGGATAACGTCGTATAGTCCACGCGGGCGAAGCCGCGGGCGGAAAGCTAGTAAATTATAAAAATATTGAAATGTTTACTTTTTTGCATTCACAATCCAATTTTTATTATTGAAAAATGGAAAATGAAGAATTTAGACAAAATCGATCCTCATCTCACAACCAGCTCCGATGGGACTCGAACCCACGACCTTTCACTTAAATTAATTTTTAATATATAACGTCGCTGGGGTCGGGGTGCCTGGTCTGGTCTCGTTGTCAGGATGGTTGCGACGAGGGATCCTCAAAATAATAGTCTCTGCTTCAATAGCAAACGTCTTATTCTTCAATCACAATCAATATGGCACAAATAAAACAACGATTCAAGTGATGTACGCGGATGAATCGTTAAACGCAGCAAATTCGATACAGAAAAGTGGCCCTTGCGGGCCCCACTACCGCCTCAACGTCCAACCCCTGTGGGTCCCTTTTCAGACTGTTTTTATCTTGCCCCTGCACCAAATGTGTCGACAAATTTAACTCACTTGGTCAGGTCATGCCATCTCTCTGTATCCAACTCACTCAAGTGCTTTCGCAACGTTTAAACTGACTCAACTAATAGTTACAAAGCAACAAAATAGATAGCGCTAATAATTTTAGTCGATAGTTACAAAATAACTCGATAGATGTCGTTATAATTTAAATTAAAGTAATCGATCGTGCTGTCCAAGAGGGCAGCACTGCGCTCACGCTCCGACACGGCCATTCTGACGTGTCACATGTCCTCATGTGTATCTGGAACAAAATTACTTCAATGGAGCTAATTCCGCTCGGCTTAACCTGACTAAAAGGTTAGTAGGTACACTATAGATAAGGAAGAAAGTATGCCTCACAGTAAGTTACAGTAATCACAATATTATAATCAAAGTCATATAAACAACACACATCACTAACAGTAGCTACACATTAGGTGGCAAGGATTCCCACATGGAATGTACATGGTCATCGTAATGACATAGTCTCCCATGAGACGGATTCCCACATTGGAATCGGTATGCTCAACATACATGGTCATCTCATAATGACATAGTCTCCCATGAGACGGATTCCCACATTGGAATCGGTACACTCAATGTACATGGTCATCGTAATGACATAGTCTCCCATGAGACGGATTCCCACATTGGAATCGGTATGCTCAACATACATGGTCATATCATAATGACATAGTCTCCCATGAGACGGATCCCCACATTGGAATCGGTACACTCAATGTACATGGTCATATCATAATGACATAGTCTCCCATGAGACGCTAGATTGCCACAGCCTCAGCCGCACCGCGCCCTGTACAACCCTATTGAGTCGCAGTTACGACTACGACTGAAGCGTGCGGATTACCAAATAAGTAGCCATGTCAGTAAGTGTTTGCACATAGTTAGACAGGCCTTCACCGGCACTGTCCACACCCGATTCAACATCACGAACATTTAATTCTGAGGATACATCACTTTGAGGCATATTTCTGAGCTATTCGTTAATCTTTCAAAACTTAGTTTTAACAACTCCAAAACTATTTTAGGGCAAACGTTAAAAAATATCATTTTACACAAATTAACTCTCCTCATTAGTTTACTCATGAAAATCCATTTCCACTTTATCTTGGCGGAGTTTGTACTAAATTCACCATCACGTATCTGTCAGAACTCTACAGTTTAAAGTAACTTTCAATGACTTATCCAGTGATCGTAAAATTTTGTGTTTTACTAGCACTCTGCAACTTAACCAGCGATCACAAAACTCAGTGCTTTTGGTATCAGTCCAACAAAGCTCAATACTCAAATAAATCTGTCACGTAGCAGCTGATAACTGCTTGTAAATAATGTTATTACTTAAAGCCTTTTTGAAAAATAAAGCTCTCAACTACTTCTTTATTACTGAACATAGTCACAACGCGTTATAGACTGACAGCTTGGAACAACAACAAAACATAATCTTTCTTTGTACATACTACAAGTGCTTCCGCTGTACCCTCTTTACCTCATGGTACCACAACAACGTGCTGACTCATTCAGCCACGCAATAAAACCAACACATCTTCAGCACTTCTTTACTAATAATGTGGTAAAACACCAACTAAACATTTAGTCCTCTGAACCAAATCACAATCATGTTCCCATCTGTCAATCTAATACGAACTCTTATCGTTACTAATCCAATTTAAATCAAATCTCACATTAATAATAATTGTAATACTAGGTTTGTTTGTACTAGTAAAGTGCCAAAAACTGTACAAAAGAATGTTCATTGAACGGAAAAGTGCATTTCAGTGCTGTTTGCACAAATAATGACAAAATGAAAACTGCTCACCAAATTGCGGTCATATGATATGCGACGCAAGTAGATCTCTCTACACTATCGCCGCCAGCGCCGGCTACTTGTCTGTTGCGTTGCGCCACGACGCCACCGCGCCGCCGCCGCACTGCCATCGCCGCAGAGTCGCACCATTGCACCAGTGCGCCGATCGACGCCGATCGACGCCGATGTCGCGCCGACGAACGGCTCACCATATGCAGCACCCACATAGCACCACCATGCAGCGCTTGCATTTCACTGTAATTTGAAATAGGTCATACCTTTAAATCTGGAATTATAGGCAATTTAATGACGAAAAAAAAAACACTTGTGTCCTACTGTGTGGTGATTATTTATTACACGAAACTATAAACCCAAACAATACTCTAACATAACAGATGTTTCGTTTAAAGCATCCGCTTGAATAAAAACACCACTTAAACTACATGCCCGCCGAGGACGAGTCCTAAATAACGTTTCTGTAAACAATGTAAACAAAACCCGGCGCGCCTTTAAGGTGTCAAATGACATGGCCGCGTAAGAGGCTCCGGGGTGCGCGCCCGGCCGTTCAAGCGGATAACTCGTATGTTATCTGTACCCCGAGTATAAAATTGTCAATGTGCAAATGTTACTATCTAGATCTTATTTCTTTACAACAAAGTACAATCCATCTGTCAAAATTTTTCTCAAACGCGATGGTACCTATGTGAATTTACCAACTTACACTCAGCTCTGTACGTTAGTAAATTTGAAAAATGTTTCTCGCTAAGTTTTAATGTTGAATGTAAAGTTGACAGTAAAAATCATAAAACATTTTTGGTTCCGTTAGGAACTATTATTACAACGAATTACTCACAAAGAAATAAGATTTACTTTCATTCGGCTTCACAAAATAAGAAAAATATGAGAGTACCTCCGTTTGTCTAGATACAGACAAACCTATCGATGAACAAATCCTTATGCTCCAGCCAGGTTACGCCAGCACATGAAATCTGGTCCAGGTCCAGACTTGTCCAGTCTTGCCGATGAACTTCCTTTCAGCGTAGGTACCGCTCATCACCAGGAAAAGACTATTTTCACAATTCTCTTCTTGCAAATGAAATGCCGCTAGTGAAACGGCAGGGAAGGACGCCTTTTTTTTTCATCACACGTTCAGTAATCAGCATTTCGTTTTCAATCCACTATTCATCTGTGGCACGGGCTGAATCGCACTTCTGATAACGTCGCTGGGGTCGGGGTGCCTGGTCTGGTCTCGTTGTCAGGATGGTTGCGACGAGGGATCCTCAAAATAATAGTCTCTGCTTCAATAGCAAACGTCTTATTCTTCAATCACAATCAATATGGCACAAATAAAACAACGATTCAAGTGATGTACGCGGATGAATCGTTAAACGCAGCAAATTCGATACAGAAAAGTGGCCCTTGCGGGCCCCACTACCGCCTCAACGTCCAACCCCTGTGGGTCCCTTTTCAGACTGTTTTTATCTTGCCCCTGCACCAAATGTGTCGACAAATTTAACTCACTTGGTCAGGTCATGCCATCTCTCTGTATCCAACTCACTCAAGTGCTTTCGCAACGTTTAAACTGACTCAACTAATAGTTACAAAGCAACAAAATAGATAGCGCTAATAATTTTAGTCGATAGTTACAAAATAACTCGATAGATGTCGTTATAATTTAAATTAAAGTAATCGATCGTGCTGTCCAAGAGGGCAGCACTGCGCTCACGCTCCGACATATATATATAAATTATAAAGTTATTTAAATTTTTACTTTTTTGCATTCACAGTCCAATTTTTATTATTGAAATATGGAAAATGAAGTATTTAGAAAAAATCGACCATCATCTCACAACCATCTCCGATGGGACTCGAACCCACGACCTTTCGCTTTCCGGGCGGCTGCTCTAACCACTGAGCTACGAAGTCGTAATGATAAATGTGAAAGTGTGTTTGTTTGTTTGTTTGTCCTTCTTTCACGTCAAAACGGAGCATAGTACTTATAACCCGACCACCAGGGGGCGCAATCTTCATACATTCAAATGAACGAGAAGCCAAAAAATGCGAAAGTTGCTATGTTCTCCCTGTAGGTGCACACTTTGCACATAAATAGTTCACTTAAGTCAACGATAGATGGCTCCAAGTTAATACACCCACCCACAGTATAGAAAAGAAGAGAAAAATCCTTTTTTTCTATACTATATTGTTGAAAGTTGATGGAAGGGTATTAACTTTAAAGAGATTAAAGTGTACTTATGGAAAATAATGTCAAATAATCTAAATTATACTTTTGTTTGTTAAATTTGTTATTTGCTATGTTCTGTTTCGTAAAGATCCGTAATTCCGTTAGCAATTATATAGTTTCGTTGCTCGGAGTACCTACCGTTTTTTGAGAAAAAGATTCGTTTGTGTTGAGTGTTATATAGAATTCTTTGGTGATGTGCTGTGTTTGAAAAAAGACTTCTTTGAACATTGTTAATGCCTTTAGTGATTCATATTTGTTGTTTTATTGTTAATAAAGGGTGCAGTGTTAACCTATGTTTCATTTACACTGAGTTTCCTTATAAATAAATAATATGTGAATCACTTATTGCAAAAAGGGCACACTTGCAGGAATGTTTTTTTTTTTTTTATTTATAAGATTAACGGCTTTGGCATATGCCATACGGCCAATACTAAATTACTATTACAATAATAAAGTCTTAACTAAAAAACTTATCTTTAAACAAAACAAAAAAAACTTAAACTAAAACTAACTAACTTAAATTAGCACGAAATGTTCAGATATAGTCAAACGTGGAAATTATGAAGTTGTAAATGCATTCATATGTTTCTTCTTTTTGGAGCAGCGATGGCAGGAGGCGGGGTACGACTTCGTTTTTGTAAATCTTCATTAGGCCATCCACTAGCAGCAGTCTTTGAATGGAGAAAGCAGAACAGTGAAGAATTAAATGTTCCAAAGTTGCTATTGCAGAATGACAGTGTTCACATTCATCCGAGGAAATAATTTTGATTCGTTTCAGGTGTGCCGGAAACTTGCCGTGACCGAGTCGCAATCTATTTATAGTGGTAATAAACTTTCTTGATGGCGAATTCCATTTGAAATACCACGGTTTGGTAGGTATACTTTTTTGTATTTGGGCATACCAGGCGCCTTTATGTTCTTTAGTAATTGCCCAATCTTCGTTCCAGTTGTTGTACATTCGGGACCTGATAACTGTAAAGTAATCTGTCAAGGGAACCGATGGCATTGGATATAAATTGTTATTATAAGGGTGCTGAATTTTCATTAGTCCGTCAACTATTTCATTTCCTGTGATTCCAGAGTGCGATGGAACCCATATAAACTCGATTTGTCTGTCTTGTGCAGTCTCCTGCAGTAATTCTCTAATTTTAGTTATATAAATGTTATTCTTGTATGAAATATGTATATTCTCCAGACAAGTGAGAACACTGAGAGAGTCAGTTACTATCAAAAACTGTTTATCATCTCTGATTCCTCTGATATATATTAAAGCGGTATAAATGGCATAGGCTTCTGCTGTAAATATAGATGCATTTTTATCCAGCATAAAACATCTTCCAAACTTAGCTCTTGAATCATAGTATGCAGCTTTAGTACTTTCTTCAGTTTTAGAACCATCTGTATAAATTTTACGATGTCCAGACTTTTCATTATTTACATACTCTACAAAGTCAGCATTATTAGCGATTCGCTTAGAGCAAACACTAGGAGTAGTAGTTTGAATCTCTAATGTACTCAAATCCCATTTATCACTATGGTCAATGTATTTACATATTAACTTTAACTCGTTTAAATGTTCACATTTTAGATTATTATTTGATTCATACATATTTATATACATTTTATTGGCTAAAATTTTAACATAAAATTTCTCAATTAAATATTTCATTCTTACAAAAATGGGAGGAATTCCTGATTCTATTTCTAAAGAATTTATTGGTGCGGAACACATAGCCCCCGTAATTAATCTTAACCCTCTGTTTTGTATTACTTCCAATTTCCGGTACAAATAATGGCATATATATTTTCCATAAACAATAAGTCCATAATCATAATGACTCCTCACTATTGCTTTATAAAGAACATTCAAAATTTTGGGGTCCATACCCCACGTAACACTAGCTAAATGCCTCATAATATTTACAGACTTTTGCATTTTATCAACAGTTTTAAGTACATGTGAGGCAAAATTTAGTTTAGAATCAAAAATTATTCCAAGAAATCGTTTTTCTTCTACAACTTCAATATTTACAGAATTATATACAATATTTACAGAATTAAAATAATAATTTTTCTTACTAAAGACCATAACGGAACTTTTAGATGGATTAATATCTAATTTAAGGCGACCTCTATAATACAAATACAATTGGTTTAAAGATTCATTTAAAGTTATTTCAGCTTGTAATAATTTTTTGTTTGTAGTATACAACACAATATCATCTGCATATTGCAATATGGATAATCCAGATAGCGATACAAATTTATGTATGTAAGCCGTATATATTAAATATAACAAAGGAGATAGAGTTGCTCCTTGTGGAACGCCCTTAAATGCAGTTTTTGGACCAAAAAAATTGTTGTTGAACTTAATGTATACAGAACGTGAGTAAAAGAAATCAAAAATCCATTTACAGACTTTACCGGGAATATTAAAGCTGTGAAGTATTTCTACTAAAATAGATAGATCTACGTTGTCAAATGCACCACTCACATCGAGAAAAGCACAAACTAAATAATTGTTATTATTGAAACTTTCCTGAATATCACCGCTGAATTTCAAAATGCTATCAATCGTACTGCGGCCTTTACGAAATCCAAATTGATCATGAGGTATTATCGATCTAGACTCTGCATATAATTCTAATCTTGTTTTCAACATGTTTTCAAAAATTTTACCCATACATGAGGATAAAGAAATTGGACGATAGGTGTACGGGACCGGCCGTTTATGAGCGGTAGCAGCCCCGGTGTACATAAACTGTGCGGAGACGGAGAGGTTCCGGACGGTGAAGAAAACCACTGGTTGTTGATGCTCGTTCGGGCAGAGTGACTTTATTGTTCTTCTTACAATATCTGGATGCGAATGAATCTTAATGCGAGGGCACGCGATATTTATAACGACTCTAATTGTTTCCGCGTATTTTCTCACAAAAGAATTCAAGGAATTTACTTACACGCGCGACGCTAAATTAGTTCTCGGAACTGTGGCAGTCTGCGTGTAAGGGAGTTCCGAGATGTGCCGCTAGAGGCGCGGTTGTGCTAGAAGAGCATATCCCGCGAGTGAGCGAGATAGCGAATCGGACCTTAGGTACGTCGAGGCAATACCGTATCGAGAGCCCTTTGCATTTTACAAATTATTTCAATATTATAAACGATCTATATACAACACAAAAAACTTATCTAATTTATCTCAACCTAGCAGAGGGAGTAAAATACACACAAAAATATCATTTTATTATACAACGGTCAACTCAAGGAATTTTATATACATCTTATTTCTAAACATAATAAATCGTAATAATCTGTCCCGCACATATCTCCCGCCGTACATAAGCCCGGCGGCTTATGTAGTTCAATCCGGTGCGGGCGCCGTCGGTAGCACGATGAGTTTCTTCACAGGCCGTCGTAGCACGCCGCCTCGGGTACGCGCGTCGACCACGCGCGTCACGCCGTCGGGTCCCGGGTGCAGCTCGGTGACTAGGCCTCTGGGCCACACGTTGCGGGGCAGTTTGCCGTCGGCGATGTGGACCACGTTGTCCACACTGATGGCCGGACCACGGCCGTGGGGCTCCCGCCGGTGTTGAAGCCGGGGCAGGTACTCGCGCACCCAGCGCGCCCAGAAGTGGTCGGCGAGGCGCTGTGCGCGGCGCCAGGTGGCGCGGCAGCTCAGGTCAGCGTCGGTGCAGGTGCCCGTCGGTGGTGTGCGCGCTGATCCCCCCAACAGGAAGTGGTTAGGGGTCAACGCCTCTTCGTCGGTGGTTTCGACGGACACGTGGGTGAGCGGGCGGCTGTTGACCACGTACTCAGCTTCGGCCAGTAGCGTGTGCAGGCATTCTTCAGTCGCGTGCGGCTCGGTCAGGGTTTTCTGTAGGGCGGTCTTGACTGTTATCTCGGTGCTCCCATGCGCCATCTGTCGGTGAACTGACGCTATGTGGAGTTTCGTATACGGGTGGTCGCTGTCCAACACGGCGGGCGCTTTAATTTCGCTGCTAATATCGGCGGCGGCGGTTATTCTCGACTTCAGTCGTAGAGTTTCGTTTTCGTCTACGTAAACGATGAGTTTTTTCAATCTGTCGGTCGGTAACACTTGTTTTCTTCGTAGCGCGGCGATCTCTTTTCCAAACGAATCGTGTTGCGATTGCGTCACCCACAGCTGTTCGGCGCGACGGATAAAATCAGCGCTCAATGTTTTGAACGCGCACTCGTTCGTCAGTGGGCGTGGCTTCTGCTGGGCGGAGCTTATCTTGTTATGAGTCTTGTTAGCTCGCGATTGTAGATCGGCTTCCGCGCGCGGTTTTGTCCGTTTGTGCTGGACGCGTTGTTTTCTGGTTTTCAGCGCTTCGATGTATTGAAGTACTCGTGCGGTCGTGCGGATAAGTCGTTGCCATGAAGAAAAGCGTGTTATGTCGGGTAACGCTTTCGCGACGTCCGACGTTGCGGTGGCGACGGCGACAGGCGTTGCTATTAAAAACGCGTCAGGCGTTTTCTCTTCGACCGTCGTTGCTTCGAGTTTCGTCATTGTTTCTCGCGGCCATTCTTCTTCGGGTGGGAACGGCGACCCGGTAAATGAACTTTGCGCTTCGTGCGGGTTCTCCCGCCGGTCGTTGCGCCACGGAAACTGTAAGGCGCTTCGGATGTCGATGCGGCGGCGGAAAGTTTCTTCATCGTCGGCGACCGCGGTGGCTTCGTGCTGGCTGAAGCGCACAGGTACCTCCGGTAGTGACTGACGGAGGTCGGGACCGCTGATCAGCTGGTCGTTGATCGATGTATCGGAGTAACGGGCGGCGGCGTCGGACGCTGGGCGAAGCTCGGCGGGCGATAGGTACCGGGTGCGGCCGGGGTCATTGACCGGCGGGCCCGGTTCGGTTTCGTAGCCTTTTCTCAGGAGCGCTTCTCTCGGTCGTTTTAGTGCGAGTTCTTCGGGCTTCGATGTCGGTTTCTTCGGTTGTATACAGCGCGATTCGGGTGTGAAGACTTGTTTCGTTGCTTCGTCGGTGGCGCGGTCTGTATCTTCGTTTCGAACTTCGTTTCGAACTTCGTTTCGATCTTCGATTCGATTTTCGTTTACGGTGCGGACGTTCACGTGAGCGACGTAGTGTACACGTTGGTCGCGACTTCTGTTGGTGGCGCCGTGTAGAACCCAACCCAGCGGCGTAAGAGATGCCGCAGGTTGGTTTTCGCCTCCTCTTCTTGTTTGTTCGGCGACTAACAGGCGCCAGTTGTCCTGGCCGATAAGGAGCGTTGGAGTGGCTCGTTCGTAGTACACGCTGTTTTCGATGTCTCGTAGGTGCGGTGCGTTGACTACGTCGGTCTTCATTACGGTTTGTGGCGCCAGTCTCAACTTTTCGATCGTGCGGGCTTGAACGGTGAACACATTGTTATTCCCTTGCAGCTGTAGAGTGACGCGTCGAGAGTTTCTGTCTTCTTCCCTCCCTGAGACTGTTTCTATGGCGAGTGTGTCGGCGGGTCCGTCGGCTCCTATCTTCGCAGCGATGGTGGCGTCTATCAGTGTGACGGTAGACCCGTCGTCTAGGAGCGCATACGTATCGATGTACCCGCTCTGACCGGTGACTCGTACTGGTATGATTTTCAGGTAGGTACTTGTGGCTCGGCGTGACTTCGTGGTTGCAACTATCTCGGGTTCGAAGTCGTCATCAGCTGGCGGCGGCGACGGCGGCGGCGACGGCGGTGGCGTCAGCGTGTTTTCGGTGCGGCTCTCGAAATGAAGCAATCGGTGATGTGACTTAGCGCAGCCGTTTTCCCCGCATCTTCGCAGTTTGCATCGGTGTGAATACGATCTCGATCCTAGGCAACGGAAACAGAGTCGCTTTTCCCTTGCCAGTCTCCACTTCTCGTCGTTGCTCGCCCTCTTGAATGTTGCGCACGCGTAGGTTGAGTGGTTAGGTTGTGCGCACACAGCGCAGGTTCGTTGTCTCTCCGGCGCGCGTGTTTCGGTTTCTGTTTCTGTTCGGTGCGCCGAGTACGTTCGTTGTGGCTGATGCGTGCGTTGCGGGCGAGTTCGGTGCGTTGGTTGCGGCGGTTGACGCGTAGACGGGCGTTCGTCGGACGTGATGTTTTCGGGCGGCGCAAACTCTCTGCAGTTCTCGGCTTCGGCGACGATAAACTTGCGGAACATGTCGAGACTTGCTTTCTTCGCTGTTTTTGTTTTGAAGTCGTACCATCTGTATCGCAGGCTCGGCGTAAGTTTCTCGACTAGCGTCTTGAGTACTTTCGGGTTCTGGCAGTACCCTTCTTCCCCCAACGTGTAGAGCACGGTCACGGCATTTTGGATCTTATTGGCGAAGGCGCAGACGTCTCTCGGTGCGTCGGTCACTCGTTGAATATTTTCGATTTTCTCGAGCTCTAGTTCTGCGATGACTTGCGGTCGGCCGAAACGGTTTTCAAGTGCCTTCATTATGACTTCAGGTTTCGATACGACGGCGAGTAGGTCTTCGACCTCTTCTTTGGCTCTTCCCCGTAGCGCTCGGCGTAGGCGGGCGGTATTTTCTCTCGCGGAGCCGTAGACTGTTAAATCTTCGTAAGCCATCTTGAAGTTCAGCCAGTCGGTGTGTGCGCCGTTGAAGATCGGTAACTCGACGCTCGAACTGTGTCTGATCACTTCAGTCTTCGGTTGAAAGGCTCTGGCTGCTTCCATAATCGCCGCAGTTAGCTCGCTCACTTCTATTGCCGTCTCTTTCTTCGGTGTCGCCCCGGCAGGCGTGGTATGTAGAGACGGTGCTGGCGCCTTCGTGACGTCTTCGGTGGTTGTGAGTGGCTTCGTGGCTTGTATCCATTCTTCTGTTCTGTTTCTGGAATTGGCTTCCGCTTCGTCGTCTTGGCTTAGTTCCGTGGTTTCGGATTCTGCGTCGCTGTCGGCTTCGATTCTTGCTAACCGGGCCTTGGCGAGGTTTAGCTCTTTTTCGGCTATCTCTTCTCTGGCTTCTGCGAGGAGGCGCGCTCGTTCGGCTGGGCGGTGCGGTGCGACGGTGTGACGGTGGTTTTCTTTGCTCCTGTTCCTTTTTCTGTGTGCTGGACGCGTGGCGTGGCGGTGACTCATAGTGGCGTGATGGCGACTCGTAGCGGCGTGGTGGCGACTCATGGCGACGCGGAGACGGCGAAGGTTGACGGAGCACCGGTTGGCGCAGCTCTCGGTGAAGCGATGAACTTCTTGAAACGTGGCGCCTCGGCGGCGGGCGTGACGTTGGGCTGTGCTGGCTTCGTCGTTGCGGAGGTTCGTCTGGGCGTGCTTGATGGTTCGGTGATGAGACGCGTCGGTGTGGCTGCGAGACGTCGGGGCGCTGAGGTGAGCCGCGTTGGTTCGGCGGTGAAGCGTGGCGACGTGGCGGCGAGGCTTCTTGACGCGGCTCCCTCACGCGTCCTCGTGACGGGGAAACAGGAGGTTCTTCGTGGGTGATTCGCTCGGCGATTCTTCTTTCTTTTTCACTTCTAGTGAGCACCATCTTGACTGTAGTTTTCTATGTCTTCAGTAGGTATCTTCTGATCCGGCTCGAAGGACCAATATGTACGGGACCGGCCGTTTATGAGCGGTAGCAGCCCCGGTGTACATAAACTGTGCGGAGACGGAGAGGTTCCGGACGGTGAAGAAAACCACTGGTTGTTGATGCTCGTTCGGGCAGAGTGACTTTATTGTTCTTCTTACAATATCTGGATGCGAATGAATCTTAATGCGAGGGCACGCGATATTTATAACGACTCTAATTGTTTCCGCGTATTTTCTCACAAAAGAATTCAAGGAATTTACTTACACGCGCGACGCTAAATTAGTTCTCGGAACTGTAGCAGTCTGCGTGTAAGGGAGTTCCGAGATGTGCCGCTAGAGGCGCGGTTGTGCTAGAAGAGCATATCCCGCGAGTGAGCGAGATAGCGAATCGGACCTTAGGTACGTCGAGGCAATACCGTATCGAGAGCCCTTTGCATTTTACAAATTATTTCAATATTATAAACGATCTATATACAACACAAAAAACTTATCTAATTTATCTCAACCTAGCAGAGGGAGTAAAATACACACAAAAATATCATTTTATTATACAACGGTCAACTCAAGGAATTTTATATACATCTTATTTCTAAACATAATAAATCGTAATAATCTGTCCCGCACAATAGGAATCAGCAAACCTTGGGTCTTTTTCTGGTTTCAAAATAGGAACTACAGCTATAGCTTTCCATGACTCTGGTATTAAACCTTTAACCCATAAACTATTGAAAATATTGAGAAGAATGGACTTTGCTGCCAAGTCAAGTCGTTTCATTAAAATATAAGGAATATTATCAAGTCCAGGACTTGATTTATCTTTCTTTTTATTCAGAGATAAATTGAATTCAGCTTGTGTAAATGGAGCGTTAAGATGGTTGTTAATTTCATTATATTCAAATAAATTACCAAGATGTTCGGAGTTTAAATGTGTTGCATCTGGAGCTATCTTTTCTAAAAAATCTGGTAAGAATGAATCGTCTCTATGCTTAGGAGAGGTATTTTTTCGATTGAATATTTTAACAAATTTCCAAATTTTACTTATTGGCGTATTCCTATCAAAGTTGGAACACAAGTTTTGCCAACTGAGACATTTCTGTTGTTTAATTATAAGTTTTTTGGCTGCGTCTAATTTTTTATATAGTAAATAATTTTCTATAGTTGGATAGCGTCTGTACATATGTAGAGCAAATTTGGATTCTTTGACCGCATCACTGCAGCATTCATTCCACCAAGGCATTGGCTTATGAAATTTAGTATTATGAATGTTACGATCAATACTATTATTTACTTTATGTACAGGTATAAATTCATTTCTTAATTCGTTAAGTAAGATGCAAAATTCACTATATGCTTGAAGAGGATCATGTTCATAATCAATATTGTCAAAAAGAGTCTGAGATTTCTTCATGTAACCTGACCAGTCTGCCCTTTTATAAAGAAATTTTTCTATAGCTTCGGGGTTTTCAGTAACATCATGATCAATTTCTAATGTGACTACCGTAGGAAAATGATAGCTTCCAAGATTATCATCGGTGTGAACAGACCATTCAGCTGATGGTGCAAGGTTAGGTGACACAAAAGCAATATCAATAGCGGATGCCATTTGGTTAGGACGAGGAAGCGTCGTAGTTTGCCCATCGTTTAATATGTACATATTAAGTTCATCCAATAAATCATAAATTTGTATACCTCTAGGCTTATTAGTAGAACACCCAAATGCTGTGTGATGGGCGTTGAAATCACCCATCACTAACAAAGGGGTTGGTAATGACTGAATACTGTTTTTTATCGTATTTACAGGAAAACGACCACTGCGTGGAGGACAATATACACCGAGGATTGTTATAGAACTATGATCACGCACAATTGTGATGACCATCTACTGTGTTCCACAGTTTATTGAAACGAAGGTTTCTCATGCAAAATTACGTTACTTAAGCTAGGCCTACCTTACTAGAAGATAGTGTCCGTAGTCCAGGGGGGCTGAACGCTGTCTCGCCGGCGCGCGCGCCTGGCAAAACGATCTCCACACAACCCCCGATGGGAAACTCTTACAGCTAACACTCTTATAACTACACAATGCCCTAATAGACAGCTAAAACTTCCCGGCGCTTTTCAAAGCGAACACACACGGGTCACAAGTCCGTACCCGGACCGGGCGCTCCTAGGTGTAAACGCTCGAGATCTCGGTCACAATACGGGTAGGTAACTGGCGCGGCACGTCGCTACAGAAACACACACCCTTGCCTCACGACGGCGTACGGCGTACTGGCGATCCTACACCGGCCGGCCGAGCGCATTGTCTCGTGACCTTGACAATGACAACGGACCGCTCGCAGCGCGGCGCGAACATCCCCCCGTCCCGGACAGTAGCAAACTGTCCGCCAACTCAATCTAAGGGCAGGCGAGAGAGGGTAGCGATCGCTCGCTTCAAAACAGAGTCCCCCACCAGGACCTCGGCAAACCTGGGCACACCATCCGACCCCGGATGAAGCTGAACAATGCGTCCTAAACGCCAGCGGAGGGGCGGCAGGTTTGGATCCTTTACCAACACGAGGTCTCCGGTCTTGGGTGGGGTCGTCCTATCCGACCACTTAACGCGTTGCTGCAAAATGTGCAAATACTCCAGATGCCAACGGCGCCAAAAACTCTGCGTAAGCTGCTGGAGCAATTCAAATCGCGAGAGCCGTCCGGAGGGCACTTCGGAATAAGTATATTCCGGCAAGGCGGTAAGTGGTCTGCCAATCAAAAAATGGCCCGGCGTAAGGGCCTCTAAATCATTCGCGTCCGAAGACAACGGACACAACGGACGCGAGTTGAGGACCGCCTCAACCTTACAAAATACGGTCGCGAGTTCCTCAAACGTGAGGACCGTCTCCCCAATAACGCGACGAAGGTGAGTTTTAGCGGCCTTTACAGTTGCTTCAAAAATCCCTCCCCAGTGGGGGCAGGATGGCGGGGAGTACTGCCATCGTACCCCTCTGCGAGAGAGTGTGGATCCGATCTCAAAATTATTCCTATCCAAAAATTCACAAACTTCCTTTAAATACCTATCGGTGCCCTTGAAATTGGTTCCACAATCGGACCTGATTAACGACGGCATTCCGCGGCGAGACACAAAACGATTCAACGTGGCTACAAAGGCTTCTGTGGTGAGGGCACTAACCACCTCCAGGTGGACCGCTTTAGTGGCCAAACAAACAAATACACACAAGTAAGCCTTTTCCGTTCTAGCATTACGAAGCCGCGATGTCTTAACGGTAAATGGCCCCGCAAAATCCGTTCCAACTCCTGAGAAGGGCATCGATTCGTTCACTCGATCGGCAGGCAAATCACCCATCTGGGGCTGCATCGTATCGGCGCGCAAACGATAACACGGGAGACAACGAAAAATAACGGATCGGATTATTCTCCGCGCTGACAAAATCCAGAACTCTCGTTGGAGGAGCGCGGTCAAAGCATTACAACCGGCATGAGCATTCTTCACGTGTCGGTCTGTAATCAACAGTCTAACTAACGGTCCATCCTTGGGGAGCAACAAAGGGTGGCGTGATCCGTACGGCAGGTTGGCATGTCTGAGCCTACCTCCGACACGCAGCAATCAAAAACAGAGCGTCTTGCCGCTCTTGTGGGGCGAGGACCGGAGACAACGATTTCTCCTGAGGCTGGCGACAATTTCGCACAAAGCGCCTCATCCAAGCAGTCACGCCGAGCAACTTATCAAGAGAACTGTAGCGGTCTAACAAAAACTCCATCTGCGGAGCCGCCACCGTCTCCACGGCGTGAACACGCATGCCTAGGTCTGGGACTCTGGCCACAGCCGGGGTGGCTGGCCATGAGCGCTCAGGCCGTAACAACCATGATGGACTCCACCATAGGTGGTGGTCCACTAACTCAGGCGCCTCGCAGCCGCGGGAGGCACAATCTGCGGGGTTCAATTCGCCCGGTACGTGGCGCCAAATCAACGGGGCCTTTGAAGTCTGAATTTGTGAGACCCGGTTGGCCACAAAAACCTCAAGGGTGTGGACTGAACTCTTCAGCCAACAAAGGACGACCTGGCTGTCAGACCACGCAAATATCGACCCCAAGTCGACACCGTTTCCCAAGGTGTCGGCAACATGATTGAGTAGCCGTACTAAGAGAGTGGCGCCGGACAACTCCAACTTCGGAATGGTTAGCCTAGTCCGAAGGGGGGCGACCTTACTCTTGGCCGTAACTAAGTGTACGGCGACAACGCCTGCTGCATCCACCGTTCGGATGTAAACGGCTGCCGACGGAGGCCTCTAAATTTGGCACATTCGTGCACCACGTGCCTATCTCCCCTGCAATACCTGCACCGCTCACTCGGTGCGGGGGGAGGGGACTGCTGGAAGGCAGCATAGCGATTGGTCGGGCGACGGGGCTGTTCCCTCGCCGCCACCATACGACCAACACCTGGAACCGGGGCGGGCTCCAGGTGGTCCGTCACCCTACATTCGTCCTCCAAAACCCGAAGGAGGTCCGCGAAGGGCGGGAGATACGAGGCGCTGTCGCCTCCGTACCTCTGCTCGAAACGCCCCTTCATTTCAGCGGGCAATTTGGCGAGGACTATGTGCAGCAGTACAAAGGACCACTGATCCACCGGCAGGTCCAATCGCCTTAGGGAGTTGACCGCTGACAGTAGCGGGTTCAGCAACTCCCTCCGTAACAGGTGTACCCGCGTGATTCGCGGGAGGGCCAAAATCGTGGCCACGTGGGTGTCCGCCAGTAACCGGACATTCTGGTACCTGCTAACCAGAAGCTGGCGAGCCACCTGGTAGTTGTCGTCGCTGATGAGCAGGTGCTGGATTACCGCGCTGGCCTCTCCTCGCAGGGAGGAGCGCAAATAGGCCAACTTCTCGCTAGGGGATAAGTCCCGTCGTGAATCCACCAAACTGTCAAACAAATTAATGAAGCCCATCCAGGCTGTCAGATCCCCATTAAAAGTGGGAATCTCCAACGTAGGCAATCGGCCTAGCAACGCCGTCGGGGTAGGTTTGACCTCCCCGCTCAAAACCGGCTCCCCCTTCCGAACAGCCAGGGCCCTCTCAGCCGCCTCCGTGAACTGGTCAGCCAGCTCATAGGCCTGGGCTACATCCTGCTCCAGCTGTTCCGACACGGCATCATCAGCTGGGGGGTTCTCCATATAATACGCGCGACACTCCATGGCGTGGCGCTCCAGGTCTTGCAGCCGAGCTGCCAGCCCGCCATACCGAGCTAGCAACGCGCCTACCCGGTCGGCTCGGTCTATTAATGTGACCGCACAAGCAAGCCAACGCAAAACTCCTTGGATGCCAGCCCTGGATACGGAGGTCGGATTCGTAGGAGCCATTTATAATCCGTTGAATAAACAAAGCAAACAAAGAATTATAAAAGTGGTAAACATCAACAAAAAAAAACAATAGAAATAGGTCGCGTCACGATAATATAAAACACAATTAAAATTCGGACGACATACACGGACCCTACTATTTTCATAAATTATTAACAACTTACCAATTTCAAGGGCTAACAATATAACGGTATAAACAAAACGTATAGGATTAACGGTATGGCATACACGGCACGGCCAAGTCAACCTCGCAAATCAACTACTAAACCGTTATCAACAAACAAAAACAAAACTATTTTTAATAATAATACTCGTAATTTAATACTACTAATAATTAAAACTAGTTCCACTTTTTTAACTAGGCAAGCGGACTCGGAACAAACACTAGTATGTGGTACTAATAAACAACACTTTCGAACGAAACTATTCGTCAAATAAATCCGGACACACAAAAAAAAAATATACACCTCTAGGCGAGTAAACTCGTATCAAATCACTAGTATGTGGTACTAATAAACACACTTTCGAACGAAACTATTCGTCAAATAAATCCGGACACACAAAAAAAATATACACATCTAGGCGAGTAAACTCGTATCAAATCACTAGTATGTGACCACAATTATATAAGTGTCTATCTATTATCGGATCCACCAAGTGAGAAACATTCGCTTCGAGAATTTACTAGAACAATTTCTTAGTACTTCAAATCCTCTCGGAATACCCTCGAGATTTCAACAAAAAAAAAAAATTTTATTTTTAGGTACGCTTTTTAGGTATTTCTAGGTACGCTAACTAGGTACGCTCTGCTACCAAAAATATGATCACGCACAATTGTGATGACCATCTACTGTGTTCCACAGTTTATTGAAACGAAGGTTTCTCATGCAAAATTACGTTACTTAAGCTAGGCCTACCTTACTAGAAGATAGTGTCCGTAATCCAGGGGGGCTGAACGCTGTCTCGCCGGCGCGCGCGCCTGGCAAAACGATCTCCACACAACCCCCGATGGGAAACTCTTACAGCTAACACTCTTATAACTACACAATGCCCTAATAGACAGCTAAAACTTCCCGGCGCTTTTCAAAGCGAACACACACGGGTCACAAGTCCGTACCCGGACCGGGCGCTCCTAGGTGTAAACGCTCGAGATCTCGGTCACAATACGGGTAGGTAACTGGCGCGGCACGTCGCTACAGAAACACACACCCTTGCCTCACGACGGCGTACGGCGTACTGGCGATCCTACACCGGCCGGCCGAGCGCATTGTCTCGTGACCTTGACAATGACAACGGACCGCTCGCAGCGCGGCGCGAACAAACTATTATTAGAAGATTGTACGTTAATAGCTAACATTTGTATTTTTTCAGTACTAGGAACGGCAATTTCTGAACATTTAATATTATTCCTACATAAGATGGCAACACCACCATAGCCATTAGCACAATCTTTTCGAAATATTTTATAACCTCTAAAATTAATGTTATCTGTTTGTTTAAGCCAAGTTTCATTTAAAACACATATATCAACTTTCAGGGAATTTAATAGCTCATGAAGAAAGGGAATTTTTGGTTTAAGACTTTGAATATTGTGCTGTATAACTACAAGTGAATTACTACTATCCATTATTAGAGAATTTTTTAATAAACATTTCCTTAATTGTAGAGGTATTAATAGGTAGGCTGTTATCCTTGTTTGCAAACATTAATAATGTATCAATTATAGCAGTAAGTATCTTTTCATTGTTAATGATATCACTTTTAATCTTAATTTAAATTGTGTTGCATGGTAAAATATTTTTTATATACATCTTAAAATGGTCCTTGGGAATATTGCTGGGAATGAACTGGGCATATTGCCGGGAATATTGCCAACATACTGGGAATTTTCGTCAATATGACATTTAAATGTCAGCTGACGTTTCTATTACTTAGTTCATCATAAAATAATTCTAATTCCATTAAAACATCTTAAAAATTTAAAGAACTAGCTGACCCAGCGCGACTTCGTTCCCGTGGCCCTACCCCTTACTCCACCCTACCCTACCCGTACTCTACCCCTACCCTACCCCTACCCTACCCTACCCCTACCCTACTCCTACCCTACCCCTACCCCTACCCTACCCTACCCTACCCCTACCATACCCCTACCATACCCCTACCCTACCCTACCCCTACCCTACCCTACCCCTACCCTACCCTACCCCTACCCTACCCTACCCCTACCCTACCCCTACCCTACCCCTACCCTACCCCTAACCTACCCTACCTTTACCCTACCCTACTTCTACTCTACCCCTACTTACCCCTCCTTCCCCTATTTTCTCACCGTTAAAACCTTCCTTGGACTTCCACGAACATTTCAAGACCAAAATTAGCCAAATCGGTCCAGCCGTTCACGCGTGATGTCGTGACCAAGGGAAATAGGGATTCATTTTTATATATATATATATAGATATAACCAAAATTCCCAGTTAATTCCCACTTTGGGAACATTGCCGGCAACGCTGCCGGCAAAATTTCCAGTCCTTGGGAACGTGCCCGGGCACGGCAACTCATCGCTTCATTATTAATGAAGCGATGAGTTCGATTTATTCTTTTTATTTTTCGCAAAATTTAAGACAGTTTGAAGGTTACGTACTTACCTATCGACGTATAAGAAGTATTAGAGAAATTCGATACGTCTTCTTACGACTTCGTAGCACAGTAGTCAGAGCATTAGCTCGGACAGTAAAATTTCGTGGGTTTGAGTTGAGTTGAGTTGAGTTTGAGACTACTGTAGCAAATTGCTAAACGAGATTCTCTTCGATCTTTTCTAATGCCTATGGTATAGGTATGTCGCACGGTTCAGTTTTAAAAACTTTATTTATCATTTTAATATTCCCTTAAAAAGGGACCACTATACTATATATGTTTAAAATCTATATCACCCTTCCGAAATGTATAGGAAAATATATTTACTCTTCTTTACGAAAACCTTTTTGTATTGAGGCAGCCCTGACTGCTAAGCTTTTAAAATATTTTCGGGTCTTAGAAACTATTTACACTAAACAAAATGTAAGTGAAAAAAGACCAATGGGAAAAGATAGATGTATAATTATCAATTCTTATCAAATTTTAACTGAGCCTAGTTTAAATCATAAGAGCCATTGCGCCTACAAAAAAAAATATGCACAAGACGTCGAGTTACGTATATTGCTCAATCAATAATATCAGACGTTTTATTTCAGAAATTTCAATGCCAAAAGTACAACATCGAGTCGACTGAAATGTAAGGAACAGCTGATTTTTTTTTCGCGATTCCATGGTTGGCCCCATTGTGAAAGTTGTTCATATTGATGGGCACTAACATTCCCTAAAATATTTATGCTAATTCAAATTTAGTGGTGTATATTTTGGGAAAAATAGACGAGGGGACGGGGACCCAACAAAATGAAACAGACGTTTCAGGTTAGGTTAGGTTAGAACAGTGACCAAAACGCCGCGCGAGCCGAGCGAGCGAAGCGAGCGTGCCGCGGTAGCGGCCGGCGAAGCGCCAGAATCGACTTTATACACCCCCCCTACCCCCTACTTCAGTTTAATAGGAAATGAGAATATGTATATAGTCGTTTTCATGTAGACCTAACATGCTCGTTGCTTCGCTCCTCGCACCTATCAGCAATACAGTCACGAGCAATAATATGTATAGGTACAATATAGGACAATGTCACATTACAATATTGAATGACTTCTGTGACACTGATCGTTTTCTTTTGGAACGCTACAGTGTGACAAAGTTCTATGATGTATTGTATACATAATATTATTGCTCGTGTCTGTACATGAGTCACTATTTTTAAACATAATAAACCGTGTAGGTGAGTTGACCATAGGTGAAATGACCGTAGGTGACTTGTTCGTAGGTGAGATGACCAGTAGTGATTTCGTACATTAGTTATTTTAAAAATAGGTGTAACGACCAATAGTTATTTTGAACAGTAGGTCTTTTGACCGTAGTTATTACGACCATAGTCGAAACGACCGTAGTTATTATGATACATACCCCTTACACGATAGGTTTCTGTACCCCGAGTGTAAGTTTTTATGTCAAGCAAACGCAAACTATTTCGAATGCGTATTAATGTCAATTTGTATGAAAACTATATAAGCGCGCTACTCGCCGCTAGAGGCGCTAATACAGTTTTCATACAAATTGACATAAATACGCAATCGAAATAGTTTGCGTTTTTTGACATAAAAACTTACACTACGGGCACAGAACAAAATATATTTTTTTTCCCATACAAATAAAAGATGACGTCATAACTCCTCCCTTTTTTCGTTTTTTTTTCGTGCTACGGGTCAAATTGATTCTTATGTCCTAAAAATCAAAATCAAAATTATTTATTCATTTTAGGCTGATACAGCACTTGTGAACGTTAATGAAGCTACGCTATCGGTTCGCAAATCCTACGGCGGGAGGCCTTGTAACTTCGAGCAACGCGGGCCTTCCGGGGACGGAAGACCCGCGTTGCTCGAAGCCTTGTAACGAGAAGAACCGGCAAGAAACTCGCCAAGGGCTATTTTTTTCTCCCTGTCATATTTCATACAGAGTCGTCAAATTGAAAAGTGACTCTAACATCTATACATATAATAAAATCGTAGACTTTCCGTGTCTGTACATTGAAGATATTTGCAAAAAAAATACCAGAACATGTTAGAAATAAGCAATAGAGCGTATAAATATCTTTTTTTAATTTTTTGTCTGTTTGTCGGTTTGTCTGTTGTCCTGTTTGTCTGTTTGTTTGTGCCGGGTTCACGCAAAAGCACTGAACGGATCTTAATGAAATTCTGTACGAAGCCAACTGGTTACTCTTAAAAAAGTATAGGATACCTTTTGTCTCGTAAAAACCCCTTATTCCTACGGGAAAATACTAAAACTGATTCTTACTAAAATAGATGGCGCCACATGATTATGAAAAAACGTTATATTTAATCGCTGTCTCAATTAATATTGAATCATGTTATTTTTTTGTACCTGCTTCAAAACATAATATAAATTGAAACCCATCCAGGCCCATATCACTACATAGTATAAAACAAAGTCGCTTTCTCTGTCCCTATGTCCCTTTGTATGCTTAAATCTTTGAAACTACGCAACGGATTTTGATGCGTTTTTTTTTAATAGATAGAGTGATTCAAGAGGAAGGTTTATATGTACTTTTTATCCCGATATTCCTACGGGAACGGGAACCACGCGGGTGAAACCGCGGGCGGCCGCTAGTAAAATTATAAAAATAATTTCATGTTATTTACGTCATTATAACTACTAAGCAATAGATGGCGCAGGAAGTCAGTAAGATTACGATATACCTCTCACAAAAGTACATTCGAATGATTATATTAAGTAGGGTGAAAGCCCCCTCTGTTGCCACTTTAAGATGTTTTTCTCTTCTTTCGCCTATGGTCTTAAGTAAGTATCTATAAAATATAAAATTTATATCTAAAATTGTCATGAATGCGTATATACTTATACTTTTCTTTAAATTTTTAAATTTTTACAATAAAAAAAAAACAAAAAATAAATTACCTACCGACTTCAAAAAGTATTTTTCACCTGAAAAGGAAAATATAATATCTTTCATTAAGGTACCTTTTTGAGGTCGGTCAGTTTATTTTTTTAAATTACTTTTTATTTCTTAAGTTTTAGTGTATATTGTACCATAATATACCCACATATCGAAAACTACTAAACCGATTTTGATGAATCTTAGACTGTTCTCAAAGTAAAAATACACCTAATTTAAATCAAATAGAATCATCTCGATATGCCTTTAGATTTCGAGAAATTCGTGGACAAACATAGTAAAAAACATATAACTATACGTATAACCTATTTTTTAAACTTAACATGAGCGAAGGGTGCCGATTGATGTGTTTTTTGTTAATCAAATTTTAAAAGATACATCGAGAAATCAATACTTAACTAACTTAGATAAAATAAAAGAAACATCTAATTTGATGTTAACTGAAAAACGTTTATTGAATAATATTCCTAAGTCATAAGGAATTCTTACTATTCTTATTATGACTTAAAAGTCATTGATAAAAAGTATATATTAAAAAGCAAAAGTTATTAACGAAATGTTTTAAGCTAAGTAAGCACCCGGGGCAGTGGCCAAGACTGAAGTTTTCACCCTATTGATGTAATATTTCTATTTCGCATTTCCACTCGACGCTAGATGTCGCTACAGTAAGTATAGTGCCACAAACATATCTGACCCGGTGACAGTGGTGGTGGAGGAGCCACTAGCAATACAAAATTAACTGTCAAAATGGACTGCCGGCAGTCAACAGTATATTTAGTAGGTACCAAAAAATAACCACTGTGTGAAATAAGTTTGTCGCAATGTAGACAAAATGACACCAATGTCATTTTAAAAAATTTGCTCATAAACGATATGTGGCCAGTACGTAGATATACCTACACCTACCTACTATTTTTTATGCCATTTAACCGGCTCTGGCTCCTTAGGCCTTCAGCCGTAGGTACCTTCCCTTCCACTTACCCATTAAAATAATGGAATATTAAAAATAGTTTTCATTCTTACTTATTTACTTATTCATTTATTTACTAGGAAATCTTACATAAATGTATTTGATTAAAAATTAAATAATTAAATGGTACTTATATCATTACATTTTATACCTGTTACTTAAAGAAAGTTAATTACAAGCTCTCACAAATAGAGGGACAAATAGGAAATGTCAAAATACTAGCCTTCCTCCCGCGACTTCGCCCGCTCGGACGAAACGACGACGACGTTATCCCGCGAGAATGTTATATTTTTCAGGGATAAAAAGTAGCCTAAGGCAGCCATTACACGGTCCATCCAGATCGCGATCACACTTTACTATGTAGATATTTTGCGATCAAGATCGCGATCCGTCAATCAACTTCGTACACAGTCAATCTGGATCGCGATCATTGATTTTGATCCCGGATCGCGATCCAGATTGACTGTGTAATGGCTGCCTAAGTATGTCATTTTCAGCTGCCAAACTGTTCTCATGCCAAAAGTCACGTCGATCCGTTGCACCCATTTTGACGTGAAAGACGGACGAACAAACAAACCCACTTTCACATTTATTTATTATGGATACACACAATCTCTTTTTCATTTTATAGTAAAAATATGATTGACCTGATATTATGCATTACTAAGTAAGAACTTCTTTTTGAATCGTGAAAGCGCGCATGCTGCTGAGCCGGACCCACACTAAACGATAATACGCGCTCTAATCGCGCGCGGTAAGAGTGCGCTCCACTGGAGCTCCATAGTAGTGGTCGGAGTGGACGTGCCTCGTGCGATCCAAGAGAACAAATAAGATTCACGATCCATGATCCCCAATCTTAGATCGTGGTTGGCCAATCCAAGATGGATCGTTTGGTGTGGTTCAGTCTTATGAATCTCGCGTAGAATAGATCTAGGTATTGCCCGCTAGCAAGCAACGTCGAAGAACGAAGGACGGCTATTCAAAATAATCATTATCATTATACACTGTTATGTGTGATACATGCATTTTTGCGTATAAAAACAATATAAAAATACTAGCTGTTGCCCGCGACTTCGTACGCGCGGTGTAGTGACTTTTGTGTTAAGATAAGTTATCACAACTTACTGTAAATCGAGATTTAACAGCCTAAACCGACCTAGATAGCGGTTTAAATTTAAATCGAGATCGGTAACAACAAGTAGCTAAATGGGATTTAAAATAAAATCGAAATGCAAGTGGCCCTTTTGATTTATGAAGAAGAGAAGAGAAGTTTGTTTTTTTTTCTCACCTTTAAGAGATTTCAGACTTCAGTATTTAATTTGACATAAATTTCAGCTTGATTTCCCACGCATACTTGAGAAAAAGTTTCTTGACAGACGGACAAATCTATTAATGAGGGCTCAACTATGTTCATGCAGCATATTATTATGATAACAACATACCATGTTCATATTCTAGCCTGCTTTAGACCCTTTTAGTAGAGAATAGGACTTCAAGAAGACCGTTATGAAATCTAGGCAACAAACACACATAAACTAAACGAACACAAAAGTCACTACACCGCGCGTACGAAGTCGCGGGCAACAGCTAGTAATATAATATGTAAAGTCACTTTCCATCACAAATTAATCTTAAATTTAAAAACAAAACAAAAAACCCGGTAATCATAGCAGTAAATAATTTTCAATAACTAAGAAATAGACATCCAAATGATAGTTTCTTTAAAATACACACCAACGAAAACGTAGCGAATAAAATAATAAATATAAATGCCAAACAAGGGTAATAAAACTTTGAATAGTTTAAGAACATAAGAGTCAATAATAAACAGTGCAATACAAGCCACGATAAAATAAAACTAATAATAACAATAAAATATAAAAAATCTGCATATTTTGAGACAAGAAGCCAGGAGCAGACCCATCCCACGGTGGCACCCGTTCACGAGCATGACGCATGAACCAGCCATCGCTTCGCTCAACCATATTTTAGGGAACGTAACGACCCGCCTCACACGACACCACCGCAGAAATGTTTACAGAGAGCATGACATACTCAAACTAAAGATCAATCGTTCCGATTTTCATGCCTTTTATAGCCGCTACACACGTTCCGATCCGACCGCCGATTTGGTCTGCTCCAGACCAAATCTGGACGTGTGTAGCGTAGTCGTCCAACCATATTCGTGTTTGACGCGGTCGGCCGGATTTGGTTCGCACGAACTTCACTTCCTACCAAATCGGAACGTGTGTAGGCTTCCGACCGGACCAACTTGGCAGTGTTGACAATTTTGGAGGTTTTCCCCTAGATTTAGGGAGAAAATATGTAAAAGCGGAAATATTTAAAGCAGGTAAATTACGTTTAAGGGATTTTCAGAGGATTCAATTTAATGCTCGTTCATGAGTTTTACGTAGGACTGAACGAACGAAAGGTTTAAATATGGCCATTTATGAAAAGATTCTATTTATCTAATTGTTTTTTTAGAATATTTTGTTTAAAAACTAGCAATTTGTCGTAAAACTAAATATATATAAAAAGAGCATAACACCTCATCAATAAGTGCTGCTTTTAGTAAATATTTAGCATGTTTCGTATTTTAATGAAAATAACAGAAAATTAATAAATAATGAAATTGTTTTTTTTGTAGTAATAAAACATTAAAAACCGATAATATTTTTATTTTTAATTTATTTATTGCAAGCAAATTGATGTTTTCAGTATTTATAAATAATAATAATATTGGGAGATTAGCAGTGGCTGGCAACACTGCAACAACGGCTAGAGGTCGGCCAGACCAAATCGGAACGTGTGTAGCGCCGACCGATTTGGTCTGGCAGATTTGGTTTGAACGTGTGTAGGCGCGGATCAGATCTGCAGTGAAGTTCGCCCGCACCAAATCGGTGGTCGGATAGGAGCGTGTGTAGCGGCTATAACACCATTACCGCACCATTTGCAGCATTTTTGGCGTACCGCTAGGACTAGTAGTAGAAGTCCGGTGATTTAAATCACCGAACTGTTGCTACCTACTATTAAATCGGCTGTTAGTCCGGTTGACCGAACTAATGCAGTTTCTGAATAGTAGTAATCCGGTTGATTCAAATCACTATACAAGGGATGATATACGACTGCATCTAGAAGATCGCGGTACCCTATCTGTCCTCTGTTTCTACTGACCCCTAGTGGTCTAATTGTGTAATCCCCAACGGACTCGCTGTCACACCGTTTTGACACACTGGTGTGACTACGAAGCATTTTTTTCTGTCGCACTGTTTGGTGTGAATATTAGTAAGCTACCAAAACATGAGACTTGTTGTCGCACTACTAGTGCGGGGAAATTAAATACCCTGTATGTGCATATTTTATAACATGGATTGCAAACTGACTTATTCGTCAACTCGCAAGTGTGAAACTCGTGAAGCATAGTTTACATTGGTCGATTAGGCGGCCGAGTCGAGTAGCGATGGACAAAAAGCAGGCTAACTCGACCAATGTAAACGATAGGGCTAGTAAACTGGGCCAAGTACTGAGCGAGTCGAGTGGTCTCGCTCGCGGAGCATAGTTGCTCGGCCGAGTTGTTTCCTGGGCCAGGGTTGCCAGGTGCGAAAAATCAAGAATCGAATCGTACATTAAACATAAAAAAATATGTTTATGTAGGTATATAATAAATGTATAATAATCGTACTTAATACAAAATCCAAAATTTCCTGAAAATTTGGGATCGAACAATGTTGTAAATAATCGTAACGGTCGCGGTAACCGCCGGACGCGCCAATGTGGCCCCTCCCGTCCGTCTCAATATATTTGTTTTTCCCGCTCAACGCGGACGCAAGAAAATTCTTCGTAGTCACACACACCAGTGTGGAAAATGAGAAAAAAATTCTTCGTAGTCACACCAGTGTGAAAAATAGGAAAAAAATGCTTCGTAGTCACACCAGTGTGACAAAACGGTGTGACAGCGAGTCCGTTGGGGACAAAACAGTCACGGTGACAAGAGTCACCCGTGCGCGCTAGCTCTTATCTCTTTAACCTTAGAACAAAAAAATGTACTGTAACTAGCGCCAAAAACGCCCCAGTCGCGCACAGAGTAATCTGACACGAACTCTAGGCAGTATGGTCTCTGACCTGAGCCTGTTGAACAAAATCAAAGATTGTCATGCATGTGACAGGAGTTTTTGGCGCCATCTTGGCGGGTTAGGTTAAGTGGATATTTTAATTAATCGCAATTTGTTTCATAGTGGACTTTGTGACTCAAGATAGGTGTGGTTTTGTGCCCCAAGTGTTTACGCAACTGGACGATGTGTGGAATGATTAAAATATGCGCTATCTCGGTAACGTGATGCCGAGTGTTTTATTGTAGTGGTGACTACCTCAGCAAGAATTACCGAGAAGACCGACTCGACATACTTGACGCCAAATACTCCAAGAAGCATTAGAATGTAACACACCTACATTCTAATGAAAACATAAGAAACTATAATAACATACATAATACTCAAGAATTGGCAGTATGGCTTGATGTCTTCGCCTGTCCAAAAAGGACGAACTTTTTTACAATACAAATACATGCATGTGACATGTCATATCATATGTCATTGTCAAATTTATAACAACTGTGTTGGAAATGGAAACATAATTTCAGAAATTTTCTTTTCTTCAACGTTTTTTATAATTAAAAAAACAATTAAAACACCTAAAGATGTCTGAGAGGAAAGTTCTTAACGTAAGTATATTCCGTTTTAATTAAATCATAACCTATAGAATGCTTTTCTAGATATTCGAAGTGTTTATAGTATTTTTCGTCTTACAGAAATACTATCCACCGGATTTCGATCCTTCGAAGATCCCCCGCATGAAATTGGCCAAAAATCGCCAATACACAGTTCGTCTTATGGCCCCTTTCAATATGCGATGTGCCACCTGTGGAGAATACATTTATAAAGGCAAAAAATTTAATGCTCGCAAAGAAGATGTTGAAAATGAAGACTATCTGGGTATTAGGATATATAGGTTCTATATAAAGGTATGTTATTTTATAATTTACAGTTAAACTATGCAATGCACCTTGAAAACTAGTGCATACACTACTCAATGACGTAGACTCAATGAAAAAATATTTATTGATTTTTAATACAATTAACACCAATCACAAATTGATTTGCTTAAGAATCTTAGAGATAAATCTTTACGTTATATGGTCGCAATATGCAATAACCATTAATACTTTGTTAATTAATTATTGATCTGTAAAATTCCAGTGTACAAGATGCCTCCAAGAGATATCATTCAAAACAGACCCTAAAAATACAGATTATGAAATTGAAGCCGGAGCCACAAGGAATTTCATGGCCCTGAAATTGGCTGAAGAGCAAGCAAAGCGAGAAGAAGAGGAACAAAAAGAAGAAGAAGCAAACAATCCTATGAAGTTGTTGGGTATGAAAAAAACTTAGCTTAATTTAGCCGATACTAAAATATATTATGTAGCTAATACAAGTAAAATAATTTTTAAAAATAAATGTTGGTAAACCTATTCTAAAACTTAGCACTTGGATACTATAGCACAGCCATTGTCATCTGAGTCCCGTCATAAACATCAAAAACAATAGGAATGTGGCCACGACTTGCAAAATATTGATAGATAGGCTTGCACTTGGCTGTTACTTTTTTTATGTGAATTGTAAATGAAAAATATAGAAAAAATGTGATAGTAAAAAACCACGAGCCCTATAAGTAGCTTTCAGGCGGGAAGCTACTTTATAGGGCTCGTGGTTGTATTCAACACTTAAAGTTTTGAATAAATGCCCTGTTATCGTATTAGGTATTTTAAGTAATATTTATCAAAATGTTAACATGTTAAACAATAGTATTAACTTGACTTGCAACCTATTTGGAAATTGTCATTTTGTTACTTTAAGAAATTATGCTGATGATTCTATGAATTTTTCCGTGATAAAGCAATTAATAAGTAAAAAATTAAATATTCTTGTTGATACTATAGACTATGAAGATAAATATTTGTTAACAAAACAAAACAGACATGCTTATAACATTACAAGAGAACATCTAAAAAATAGTGCTTGCATGTATAAAAAAGGGACAAACAAACCATGTTTCTCGAACAAGCTAATTCAAAAATCAATTCTTGATTATTTTCCTCAGTTAACCCTACATAAGAATACACTATCGGCTCAGAATGATGATGATATGTTTTTTCGTAAACAATAATACAACCGACCTCACTATCCTACATCAAAACATTGCAGGACTACTAAATAAAAAAGAAATAATAGAACTGACTCTTTCAGAATTAGGAAAAAAACATCTTAAAACAGATGTACTTTGTTTTACTGAAACTTTTGTCAAAGCTGGTAGTGAAAGAAATATTCATATAAACGGCTTTAAACTGCAATCATATTATTCTCGCAACCATCAAAAACGAGGTGGCATATGTATTCTTTCTAGGAACAACATAGATAAAAAACAAACTAATATTACTGATGGTCTTTGTACTGACTACGAATTTGAATGCTGTGGTGTGGAGTTGCCATCGTCGAAATGTATTATAATTTGCATTTATCGCACACCAAAATCTAATTTGGAAAGGTTTTTTAATAATTTAGAACTACTTATGACGAGATTGAAACATAAAACTAAATATCCTACTAATATTATAAATGTGAAAGTTTAGATGTTTGGATGTTTGGATGTTTGTTACTCAATCACGTCAAAACGGCTGAACGGATTTGGCTGAAATTTGGGACACAGATACTTTGTAGCCTGGAGAGGAACATAGGCTACTTTTTATCCCGGAAAAATGACAAATTCCCGCGGGATAACGTCCTGTAGTCCACGCGGGCGTAGCCGCGGGCGGAAAGCTAGTAAAATAATAATAACAGGTGACCTAAATATCGACACCTTAAAAAGCTCAAACGCAGCAGATGAACTGCGAAAAATTGCTAGTAGTTTCAACTTTGATATCCACATAAAGGAACCTACTAGACAGGATTCATGTATAGACCATATACTCAGCAATATTTCGAGTGCAGAGCCTTTGGTACACAATGGGACTATCGGACCACAATACTGCTCAATCTATTATGTTTAAGACAAACGAATCAGGAAAAAAATCTGTTTCTTGGTCCTACTTCAAACGCGATTATAGTGAGGATAATATTAGGAAATTTCAAGAGGTTTTGAGATCTTTATCGTGGTCCGAAGTATACAAATCGGCAGATTTAAACACGGCATTTAACAATTTTTACGAAGAATTTTGTCTTTTCTACAATTTATGTTTCCCGATAATTAAGAAGAGGTATGCAAGGAAACCTAAAAGACCAAGCTATTTCACGGTAGGCATAAAAAAAGCTACTCTAAAAAAGCGTCATCTCAGATTCCAATATTACAAACACCGAGATATAGAAAATAAAACAAAGTACCAAAATTACAATAAACTGCTAAAGAGATGTATCTTTACAGCTCAAAAAATTGCTAACGCTAAATACATAAGTAATGCAAAGAACTTATGCAGAGCTACATGGAATGTGATAAAGAATAAGACGTATGAAACAAAAAGGAAAAGCGAAGTAGTAGAGCTGAAAAACAATAACAATATCTTACAAAATCCAACTGACATAACGAATTATTTTATAAATATGACGGACTCAAATGACGAAAAAATTGACACGGCCCTTTCTGATGACATAAATGCAATAAATGATACTATATTTTTAGCCCCAACTGACATGTATGAAATTGTAAAAATCATAAATTCGCTAAATATTACAAATTCTTCTGGTTATGATGACATTTCAACTTTAATAATAAAATCAGTAAAATACGAAATAGCAGCAGTCTTAAGTTTTATTGTTAATATGTCGTTCAACTTTGGTGAATTTCCAGATGCGTTAAAAATATCAGTCGTCAAACCTATATTTAAAAAAGGTGATAAATCAAATCCCGGAAATTATAGACCGATATCATTAATACCTATCTTATCAAAGATATTTTCACTTCTCATGCTCGTAAAGTTCGTGTTTATGTTGGGTATAGGCTGCATAAAATCGCTTTTTATGCTCTAGTGCATAAAGTAAAATCTCCGTCTAAGTCTCAGATTCTAAGACAAAGGTCGTCAGGTAAACAGTCACACACGCAATTAAACTTCGTTATATAAATCTGTTAGTTCATTCTGTTTCTTAAATTTTGTACATAATCCATGTTAAATTACTAAATTAATAAAACTAGGCAAAATTAATGACTTTTCTAAGAAATAAGTATTTCAAGAGCATTATGGACTACGAGTACGATCTATGCTAAAGTCACTGTGCTGCCACTGCCACGTATAAAAAAAAGAAAGTCTTCCCGCCAATATGGCGAAGTCTTTATTTTTTCTTTTTTGCAATATTGTTACTTATTTATTAAATTTTCCTCACACTCGAAGTGAAAAGCAGAGTGTATAACTCGTACATAAAACCCATTTTACCCTCGAATTGACTATCCACCCTCGCCTACGGCTCGGATGGATATATACGTCTCGGGTAAAATGGTACGTTTTATGCACTTGTTGTACAATCTACTATTGAAAAGGCTATGCACATTAGAATAACAAGATTCTTAGAAAAGTATCAAGTCATTTTAAATGAACAAAACGGTTTTCAAAAAGGAAAATCGACCACGATGGCCGCTTTTACACTAGTCAATAGAATAACTGAATACATTGACTTGCCTAAGCCTGTAACTGCAGTTTTTTTCGACATGTCAAAAGCATTCGACTTCGTTTCGCATAAGTTACTTTTACATAAATGTGAGAAGTACGGCATTAGGGGCTTGGCAAACCAATGGCTTCAATCATATCTTTATCAGAGAAAACAATATGTTGTCATAACAAAATTGGACGAAAATGACACAGAAGTCAGTTACAAATCTGAAATGAAAATAAACCGTACAGGCGTTCCTCAGGGGAGTATTTTAGGGCCATTGCTTTTCCTTATCTATATAAACGATCTGCCTAGTATAACAAAACATGAGTGTGTTCTTTTTGCGGACGACATCTCAGTTATTATTCCATGTAATGACATAAATGAATATAATACTGACATTAATAAGACTGTAGGGGCAATAGTACTTTGGCTAAGACGTAACAATTTGAAGATAAATATTGACAAATCAAATTATATACAATTTAGGAATAATCAGGGAAAGAAAACAAACATCCAAATTACTTACCAAAATAAGACGATTAAAGAAACCAGTGACACTAAATTTTTAGGTATAACTCTGGACGAACACTTGACGTGGTATAAAAATGTAGATAATATATGTAACAAAATCTACCCATTTTCTTATGCTTTGTGGAGATTGGCTAAAACTGCTGGAAATAGAGTGGCTCTTCAAGCATATCATGGTTATATAAGTTCAATCTTAAGATACGGTATCCTTTTGTGGGGAAATTCTTGCAATATAAATAAAGTACTCATTGCACAAAAATCTTGTATCAGAGCCATTTGTGACGTAGACAACATGGTGTCATGCAGGCCATTATTTAAAAGCCTAAATCTACTAACTGTCCCTTGTTTATACATTCTAGAAATATGTATTTTTGTCAAAAGTCATCCTGACTTATTCAAAAGAAATGACGAATTAATTAGAAAATTTCCTACAAGGTATCCATCTAAACTGAGATTACCAAAGATGAGAACGGAACTCAGGTCAAGGAGTTGTTATCCTATGGCTATTAAAATATTTAATTGTATTCCAAACGACATTAAAGATCTGCATTTCAATCAATTTAAAACCAAATTAAAGTCATGGCTAGTGAAAAATTGTTTTTATAGTCTAAATGAATTTTTTAATTTCAAATGTAAATAATTTAAATATTTAATGTTTTGGTGGGGTTGTATGAAATTTATTTATTATAATTATCAATTTAATGTTATTACGAGTATATTGGATTCTGACATTTTTGTGATGGTACCTAATTATGTAATATTCTTATCATTATTATATTCTCCTCTATGTTTTGCATGCCAGCTCCTGGTGAATGTGATGTTACTCTCATAATTTAAGATCTTTTATGTACCGCATTCTAGCAAATAAATTCTTGATTCTTGATTCTATACTTACAAAATTGCATTGTGAATGCATAAAAATAATATAAAATCTGTAAATGAAAAAGTTTGAAGCATGAAAATTATTTAAAATTTTAAGTGACTTTAGTTGAAAATTTTCTAAATACTTAAGTAATGTTTATTTATTTTGTTTTCTAGAATACAGAACTGAACAGTCAAGACAAGAAATTGAAGTTTTGGAAAGTCTTGAAGAACTGAAAGAGTTGAATAGACGGCAAAGAACAGTAGACTATGAGGGCATGCTCAAGCAGTACCAGCCAGAATCAGAACAAGAACGGAAAGCCAGGGAGGAAAAGGAAGACAATGAATTTATAAAGTAAGATATTTTTTTCTTTTATAGTCAAACTTGCCTTCTCCTAGACTACTTGACTGAATAACCTGCGGGAATGTAATGTTTTTCCGGGATAAAAAGTAGCCTATCTCTCCAGCTCCAGAACCATCCCATACCAAAAAATTTTTGGTATGGGATGGTCAAAATGACGTGAAAGACCGTCATACATACAAAAAAACACACTTTCACATTTATAATATTAGTGTGGATATCATGGTCTTGTTTTATATTAATGAATATTTATAACTTAAATATACATGTTTATGAAGATAAATTATTATTATGTTCTTATCTCCAACTGCCGAGAGAGTAGCATCTATCCTTTTTCATGTAAAAGCGGGGTTGCCAAATAAGTTAATTGTGATAATGACATCACTCTAGATAACAAATCAGAGAATGACCTATTTTATAAAAAAAAAATAGCCTATTTTACGACACAGCTAATAAAACGAACGTGTAGTTTTCAGCAGACTGACATTTATTCATGAAAAGGGATCGGGGTTCACACAAACAGTATTGCCAACATTGACACATGATACATAATACTGGTAGAGGGCGCTAGTAGTAGGCTTATTTTGTTACCAACATAACAACCCCCCGTAACAAAATAAACTGTTAACCATACATAGTAAGTATATTTTAAACAATATTGCACAAAACATTCTTACATTTAAATTTCCTTAATACCCATTAAACTTAAAAACTTGTAATGCTTATTTACACAAAGACTTTTTGTCAGCAAATCAGCTGGCATATCAGAAGTTGACACATATTTAAGTTTAACTTTATTCTGAATAACACATTCACGGACAAAATGGTGTCTTACATCTATATGTTTTGTGCGCTTATGAAATAAAGGATTAGCAGCTAAACTAAGTGAACTTTGACTATCACTATATAGACATACAGGAATCATTTTATTTAATTGTAACATTTCACTTAGCAAATTATTTAAGTATATGGCTTCTTTAGAAGCTTCAGATAAAGCCATATATTCAGCTTCAGTTGTTGACAAAGCTACTGTCCTTTGTTTCCTAGACTCATAGGATATGACACAACCTGACATTATAAAACAATAGCCGGTATAAGACCTTCTGTCTATGTTACATGATGCCCAATCAGCATCTACAAAGCCATGCAAAGAACTATCACTATCTTTCTTAAACACTAAACCATAATTTTTAGTTTTCTGTAAGTATTTTAACAGTCTTTTCAAATGATTCCAATGAATTTCTTTAAAACAATTATTATACTGACTTAAAAAACTAACACTATAAGCTATATCAGGTCTTGTCAACACTGATAGATACATAAGGCTTCCAACCAACTGTTGGTACGGATACCTCTTATCACAAACATTGTTATTAACATCTTTAGCTAATTTCAAATTAACTTCCATAGGGGTATCTGAACTATGACAATTTGACATATTAAATTTTTCTAAAATATTATTTACAAATTGTTCCTGATCAACAGTAATACAGTCTTTTTTAACATTTACTCTCATTCCAAGACACTGTTTGATCTGACCTAAGTCTTTAATCTTGAAATTATCAACAAGTTCACTTTTTAATTTTAAATAAGAGTCATTACAATTATAAAACACAAAAAAATCATCAACAAATAGAGCTATGAATACTTTGACATTACCATTACATTTTATGAATAAACAAGGTTCATATTTTGATTTTTTATAACCTAAATTCAACAAACAATCTTCAACTCTAGTATACCAGGCCCTAGCAGACTGCTTTAGACCATATATTGCTCTTTTAAGCTTTAGAACTTTATTATTACTATTTACAAAAGAAGTACATTCTGGTAATTCAGTAAATACATTTTCATTTAAAAACCCATTTAAAAATGCTGTAGGTACATCAAGATGATTTATGTCAAGACCAAGTTTAACAGTTAAGGCAAATAAAAGCCTTAAGGTAGAATACCTTAGCACTGGGGAGAAAGTCTCGGTAAAGTCTATACCCTTTTTCTGGGTAAAACCCTTGGCAACGAGCCTAGCTCTGTACCGCACTTCACCATCACTGTTAACTTTCTTTTTAAACACCCACTTATTTTTCACAACTGTTCCATCTTTTGGTCTGTCCACCAATTCCCAAGTATCGTTTTCACTAAATGATTTCAATTCCTCCTCCATTGCACTTTCCCACTGCACTTTTTCCGGTCCACTCATAGCTTCACTTAGTGAAATCTGATCCCCCGTCACATCGTCCACACACATATTGGAGCAACCATAGCAGTCTGGTTTTCTTCTGATGCGCTTCCTCGGAAGATCAGGAATCTCAGGCAGTGCTACAACAGTGGTGTCAGCTAAAGTGACAGTGTCATGAAAACTGTCCTCACCTTCACTTGATGTTACATCAGGTACATATGTCACATCACTTGAATCTTCTTCTGTAACATTCGAGCTATCTGTGAGTGCTGTGCACTCCGAGGGCTGATCTGTGCTATCTATGGGTACTGAACACTCCGGTGGCTGTTGATCTTCTAACTGAAGAGTTGATGTTGATCTGTGATTACCTTCCATAATCACAACATCTCTGGCAACTATTACCCTTTTTGACTGTGGGTCAAAGAGGCGATAACCTTTGGTGGTTTCCGAGTAACCAACCAATAACATCTGGAAAGCCTTTTTATCCCACTTTCTGCGCTTATCCTTGGGGATGTGGACCATCACTGGACTGCCAAAAATCCTTAAGTGGCTCATGTTTGGTTTACTGCCCGTCCATAATTCATATGGTGTTGTACCACGGTCTAGACCTGCTGCTGGCGACCTATTCTTGATATACACCGCTGTGTTAACTGCTTCCGCCCAGAACTTTTTGTCAAAACCAGCATCAAATAGGAGACAGCGTGCCTTCTCAACTATCGATCTGTTGTACCTCTCAGACACTCCATTTTGCTCAGGTGTGTAAGCATTTGTCTTCTGATGTACTATACCATTTTTCTTCAAAAAGGTTTCCATAACGGAAGAACAAAACTCTCCACCATTGTCTGATCTCAGTGTTTTTATTCTCCTGGACTGCTGGTTCTCTACCAACTCCTTAAATTCTTTGAAGTACTTGAATGCTTCATTTTTGTTATTTAGAAAATAGACGAAACACATTCGGCTATAGTCATCCACAAATAATAGGTAATACCTAGCCATACCAAGTGATTTATTCTCCATTGGCCCACATAGACCAGTGTGAACCAATTCCAGGACATGGTTGGTATTGCTTGAACTGGAGGAAAAGGGCAACCTTGTTTGCTTCCCCTCGCAACACACAACACAGCTCGACTTACTAGTATCACTCTTTTCTTGGTATGTTACACCCTGAACTGCTCCATGTTTCATCTTGTCCAGGTCATTGGCATTTATATGACCTAATCGCCTGTGCCAAGTCGTACAAGAAGTTTCAACTGCAGCTGCCAGTACTTGCTGTGACTTCACAATGTTTAATCTGTAGACGCTGTTAACCAAACTAGCTTCACCAATGCACTCATTGTTTGCATTGTAAATGTAGCAACCAGCACTGTTGAAGGTTACTTTGTTGCCACTTTCAATAATCTTGCTCACTGAGAGCAAATTCGTGGTGAGCTTTGGAACACACAAAACATTGTTCACCTGAATGTCATACTCAGCATTCGTTTTCTTGACACGCGTGGTAAGTCGCAGATCTCCAGAACATTGGACTTGTACGCTTGTTTGGTTTGCCACTATAATTTCTTTCGTTTTCGGTTGATACGATATGTTCGTCAACATGTTTTCATTTGAAACTAAATGAGTACTCGCGCCGGAATCTACGTACCAGTCTTCTTGACTAAATTCACTCGTCAGGAATACCGCGCTAAATGCATTATTTTTCGCTTTTTCTGCTGTACATTGGTTTTTATAGTGACCAATTCCTTTGCACTTGTAGCATCGAATCACTTTTGATTTTGACAGTTGGTTGACATTTGAGCCAGACGACGCTTCGCGATGCGTTCCGTTACTGTTTGAATTCGGAATGGTTTTGCCGCCACCGCCAACCTTTCTATGATGCCTTTTAGCGAAAAATGCACCTTCTGTTTTTTCTTCAAAATCGGTACTTATGTCCAATAGCTTCGTTTTTATAGCATCTGCACTGATAGTCATGCCCGAATGCTCAATTGCCATGATCATTGGGCTGAATTTCTCTGGAAGTCCCGCCAAAAGTAAAGATCCGATCCATTCATCGTTTATTTCGAAACCAGTACCTTTAAGCTTCTGTGCTGTTTCTACGACTTGCGTGACGTAACTAGTCATGGATTCACACGTTTCCAAGCGAATAGAAATAAGGTTTCTTAGTAGACTGATCTTCCGTGTGTAACCAGAGTCGTCGAACAATGACTTTAACTTGTTAAATACACCATTCACTGTCGTTTCACTTTTAATATGTACGTATAGGGATGGATCTATCGTCAAAATCATCTTGGCTTTGGCTTTCTTGTCATTTATAGCATCAAGCTCCGCGCCATTTAAATCGACGCCTTCCAGTATCAGAAAATTTTCGACTGCAAACGCCCATTCGTCGTAGTTATCACGACCTTTTAACTTAGGAACGTTCACTGAATAATTCCCTGACATTTTCAACTGTGCTCTATTAAAAACTTCACTAATAATTTTAAAATCGCGAGACTGGGCCCATAACCTAATAAAACGAACGTGTAGTTTTCAGCAGACTGACATTTATTCATGAAAAGGGATCGGGGTTCACACAAACAGTATTGCCAACATTGACACATGATACATAATACTGGTAGAGGGCGCTAGTAGTAGGCTTATTTTGTTACCAACATAACAAGCTAACGCAACAAGAACATAACAGCAACATACGCTTAGCATCAAAATTTAGTAGGAATATAGCTTACTAGCTTTCCGCCCGCGGCTTCGCCCGCGTGGACTACATGACGTTATCCCGCGGGAATGTGACATTTTTTTTGGCCTATGTTCCTCTCCAGGCTACAAAGTATCTGTGTTCCAAATTTCAGCCTATCCCGTTCAGCCGTTTTGGCGTGATTGAGTAACAAACATCCAAACATCCAAACATCCAAACATCTAAACTTTCACATTTATAATATTAGTAGGATACTAACTAAATACAGCTTACCACTTAACTGAGTAATCCAACAGTTATCGGCTCTATGAATCAGTATTCATCTCTGCTCAGAATAAGTCTATAATCCCCTGCCTGTTTGATTTTATAATTATACCACTCGTATTTTCGTAAGAGTTAGTAGTTTTTAATTTTATAATTCAATTGTTTTCAGGTCTATCAAGTTTGGGAGTTCATCTGCAAATAAAGTGGTTGCTGAGGAAATAATTGAAGAGATACCTGATGAGGGGGAACCCCCTGCAAAAACATCCAGAATCGAAGTTCTTCCTCCCAAAATCCCTGATCAGAGGAATAAGGAATCCTGGAACAGGAGTATAGGCGTTTTGAATAAGAAACCAATGCTGAGTAACCTTGTAAAGAAAAAACCTCAATCTTCGAGTGTTGGCTCAAATGAGAATACTGTAAGTAAACCACAGATTTCTGAAAACACAAGTACACCTAAAGAAACTAAAAATCAAGAACAAAATGATACTCAAAGCCAAACTCAATCAGCGGCACCCAGTGCCAGTGGACTTTCCTTACTAGCTAACTATTCAGGCAGTGATAGTGACTCACAATAATTAACAGACTGTAGGACTAATAAGACTACTCTTTGTATGTATATTTAATTTATTTGTAAGTTTATCAAATTGAGTGAAAATAAAACACTGAACATGTTATTTATTCTTAAATTATTTATTCTAAAGACCTAGCTACAAATAATATTAAGGTTCCATCTTTTATTTTGACATTATTCAACTGAATTATTACATATATACCTACTGTATATGATATACAAGATATGTTTTTGTTGTATATGTAATTACCTAAGAAACGCTGGCAGGTTTATTGCGCCTGTTTTTCTTGTCAGTTAAAAAGTATTGAATGGGCAGGAAAATGGTGATGATTAATAAGTACATAAGTATTTATTGTGTCCAAGTAAATAAGTTTATTTATTTCATACAAAATTCAATTTCATTTATAACGAAGAATATGCTAAGCGAATATTCATATATTGAGCGTATGTTGTTTTCGTTGCTTTTCATTACCTACTTATTATTTTACTAATGCCTACCTACATGATTCCCCAAAATGTAACAAGTGTAACTTCTGTCTCTTTTAATTGATGTTTCGTTGCCCCATTACGTTTAATTTGTAGGTTCTACATTGTGGCGGGGTAGGTAGGCCACTGGAAAGAAGAAAATTGACTTTTGATTAGGTACATAAGGTTAGAGTACGCTTATAATTTTTATATCATCCCCTAAACATCAAAAAGTTTGTAAGCATTTAAAAACCTTACTTTCTTTCACGTGTCGTTCTGTAATTTCAATCCAGTCTTCACGGTTTGTGCAGTAGTGTTTTGTTTTACTACATGATTGATTTAGTGTGTTGATGATTCACGCGTTCATTTTCGCCGAGTTTATCTACACATACACGGTAATTTTTTTTTCGATCCGTTGGCCAGTATGTTGGTTTGCGTGTGATCATGCACTCTAGTCTCAGATTCTGGACTGCACCAAGTAAGTTTTCTCCATGGGGTGTAATTAATCGTGAGCCCCAGTATGTGTGTTTTGCGTTCCAATCGCAAAATCTCCCGAGTGGATTTTGATGAATCTTGTTTTGTTTGTTATATAGCTATTGGTCCTCGCCAATATATAGGCTATAATTTATTTTGAAGATTGAAATGCCTGATGTGGAACCATAGCAGTCCAGCCAAACTATGAGAGATATAAAAATATCGTCTTAAGGAAAATAGTTAAACGTGATGAGCATTTTCTATTGACGTAAAAATTTTGAAGGTCTGGTACACCTGATGTGGAACCCTAGCAGCCAGGTTAAACTATAAGAGATACAAATATAGCGTCTTCAGATAAGTTGTTTAACGCCATAAACATTTTCTATTGATTTAAAAATATCGAAGGTCTGGTACACCTGATGTGGAACCCTAACAGGCCAGCTAAAATCTAAGAGATACAAATATAGCGTCTTTTGAGAAGTTGTTCAGCGTGTTAAGTATTTTCTATTGACATACAACTATCTAAATTCTGGTACATCTGATGTCCCCTAAGAGTCCATATAAAGCTTAAGTTATACGAATATATCGCCTTACGGAAGGTTGTTCAGCGAATGAGCACTATCTGTTTATGTATTCCAGATATTGAGAAAGATAATTAGAACTATGCTAAGCTAACCACACAAAAACAACACAGCGTGATATCACAACTGTTACTTTTTACAAACTTCTTATAATATCTTGAGCATTCCAATAAAAGATTTTCTTAAGAATTGATTGAAGTACCTACATGGATGCATGGATTAATAAAAAGTCGTAAATAACATAAGCTGGGAGTACCTCCACGTCGTCGTGAAGGCGAAAACAGTATAAGTACTGGCTAAAACTCCCATTTTAATACTATCTATTTAAATGCCTTCGGGCTTATGTTATTGTCATCGTTTACGTAGGTAGGTAGGATACGTCAAATTTGGCTCGGTAGCCTACCCGGTAACGTAGGGGAGCAGCCATCAAATCTCCCATAAATTTTAGAGCTTTGCCAATTTTAGCCAGTTTGATGTTAATAAACAACATCAAACTGGTTTTGCTTCGCTTTGCTTTTGATAAATTAGGTTATCGCGACATTCACTGAAATGCCTAGACGAAACAAAACAAGTCTTTCTCAGTATTCGAGAGATTCCAAACGAAAAAGACGAGATAGATCTCAAGAAACTGATGAAGAACATGGGACACGCTTAGAAGCAAGCCGAGATCATTATTCTGAATATTTTACGTCCAGGGGTCTGTCTAAGGGCCTAAAGCGGGCCCCGCACGGGCCCCGTCGCGGGCACCCGCGCGGACACCCGTCGCGGAGAGGCGGGCCCCGCGCCCGCGCCTTGTGGCCCGTTCTCCCGCGACGGTCGCCCGCGCGGGGGGTGCCCGCGACGGGGCCCGCCAGCGGGCCAGCGGTAGCACGCACGGGCTTGTTCAGTCAATAGCGCTATGTGATGCGGTTCCACGGAGCCCGCGCGCGTGTCCACGCGGCCCGCGCGCGTGTCTACGGACGAAGACCCGCGACGTGTGCCCGTCGCGGACGCCCGCTTTACTCAGTTTAGGCCCTAAAAGTAACAGATGCCAATAATGTGGTTTTTGAAGTTTTTGTCTGTTTGTCTGTCAGTTGTCCGCGTTTCACGCAAAACTACTGAACGGATTTTGTTGAAACTTTTTTTTGTATAGCTATTGGTTCTCGGCAACATAATAAGTATTAGGCTGTAATGTATTTAATCCCTGGGATGATGTTTTAGTCCACGCGGGCGCAATCGCGGGCGGCCTCTAATAATTTCTTACAATCACACCAAAAAATTTTCTTAGCCCATGTTAATTTCGTTTACAAACTAGGTATGTCATGGAAAGCTTGATAACGGATAAATATATATAATAACTAGCTTTCCGGCCGCGTTTTCGCCCGCGTGTACTACATGACGTTATCCTGAGGGAATGTGATATTTTTCCGGGATAAACAGTAGACTATGTATCCAATCCTCCAGCTCCCAATCTACCCCCGCGTACAAAATATTATAATGCTCCGTTTTGACATGAAAGACGGACAAATAAGTAAAAAGTCAAAAACTCGTTATTCAAATAAGTAGATTTATAAAATGAAATACTTTTCAATCGTCCAACATTTTTTTTCCTACCACCATAAATAATACCTACTGATTTTCCCGTGGGAATATGATACATTCCTGTGGTAAAAAGTAAAATTAGCCTGTTATAATCTTTCCCAGGGTCTCAAACCATTTACTTAAATACCAATTTCTTCCCCACAAATTTCTCCGCGCTTAAAATGTTTTTCCCATGAAAATGAGATTATTTCCCGCGGTAAAAAGTAGATTATGTCCTTCCCAGGGCCACAAACTGGCTCTATTGTAAGTAGAATTATAATATTGAGACATTATTAAAAAATTATGATAATTGTAAATTCATTAAACTAGAGAACATTGACTACTACTTAAAGGAACTATGTTTCAGAATTAATATTGAAATAGACTACATAAATTATAAAACGGAATATCTCGCAGCACAGAAAATCAAATCATTTCTAATGAAAACACGACTTACATAAAAATACTATACTTACATCAAAATGAAAAATAATTAAACAAAAACTATTTTAAATTATTTTTGTAAAAGAAGTCCATGCGAGCATGACCAATCGTCAAGCCAAGAGAAAAACGATACGCTTTTTCGTTCCAACGGAATCCTCTAAATTAGTTTTATTCCATTAAAACATAGCCAGCGCAATCAGTAAACAGGTTACTTGACCTTACACTAACGGATTTGAACAAAGAGCTAGGTGAAATCGACATTATTTGTTTGTCTGAAACTTTTATTAAGAAAGGCTCTGAAAAAAACTTTATTCTGAATAACTAGGTATAATATGGGAGCGTCATTTTGCCGAAACGAACGCAGAGGTGGCACCTGTATTCTGTTGAAAAAGGATCTTGATTTCAAAAAAATTGAAATCCCACAGTCAATGCAACACGCGTTTGAATGTTGTGCGGTAGAAGTAATTGAGTTTCAATTAATAATCGTTTGCATATAAATAAAATAAATAAATAAAAATAAAAATAGATTTATTTCTCTCGTCACAAATAGGGTCCTTAATATAAATACTTAGTGCTAGTTAGGTGGTAGTGTAACACCATATTTGTGCGAGACTGGTGCCCGAAATAGGTTTCTGTAATAGAAACCTGGGTTACAGGTCGCCAGGCCCACCCAAGGACAGTAGGTAAGTACGTTCTAGTCGATTTGAAGACATGGACTGGACGTATTGAACAAAGTAGAACAATAAAATAAAAAATAAAAGATATAAACTAGTAAACAATAAATGATTAATGCTAGCATAAAGAGCTATAGTGTGTTATGTATACGAGTGTTTATGGTGACTATGTGTGCATGTGTGAGTGAGTGTGTGTAGGAATGTGTTTGTGTGTGTTAAACGTGTATTATGTAACGATCTGCGGAAAATAGAAGCGGAGAGACATCGTCATAGAATAGCTAATAATCAGGAGGACATCGTGTCCGGCAAGCGCGTAGAAAACGAGAAACGAATATAGGATATTATGTTACAGGGCAAAGTAAGTTTTCAGTAGTGTCATAGTCAAGTGTAGTCAGGTATTTCGAGACAGCGAGTTTACAGGGTGATTTAAGGAGAGGATAAATATGAAGAAGATGATTAATCCTGTTGTATAGGAATGGGCCTTGAAACTGGAAGAATTTTTGTGCAAAAGAGGTGTGCTGTGCAGGAACAGTGCAGACTTTATTATTTCTTCTTTTGTCTTCCAGTTTGGGATCGTATGGTAGCTGAGAGTGTTTTTGGAGTATGGTCCTTAGGATGTATGCTTGTCTTACCGAGTGGATGTTCCAGACCCTATATAGTTCAGTCGTGGGGAAAAGATAAGGGAGGCCAGCGGCTACTTTTAATAGAACACGCTGGGCTCTTTCCACTGCAAGAAGGTGAGTTTTAGCGGCACCACCCCAGGTAGTGATGCAGTATTCCAAGAGGGAGTGACATAACGCATAGTAAACGGTCTTTATTATTTTGCGGTTGGCAACATTTTTTAGTCTACTGAAGATATATATTAATTTTCGTAGCCTAGATGCTAAGAGGTCCAGATGGAATTTGAAGGTGAGAGTTTGGTCGAGTAAGACACCAAGATACCTGATGCAGTCCGAACGCTCAAGTGGAGGACATACACAAGAAGATGTGGCAGGCTGGGTACCACACTCATGGGCAATAATTTGGTAGTCTGCCGCAGGAAGTTGGCTGGATCTTATTGCAAACGCCACGTACTTAGTTTTTGAGACGTTTAGTGTGAGGACATTGCACTTCAGCCACTTACCCACAATATCCAGACCTCTCTGCGCCAGCTTTAATGCATCAGCCCAAGAGTCTCCATGAAAAAAGAGTGCCGTATCGTCGGCAATACAGAACTCCATCCTCAAAAGTAGCTAAATATTTGTGGACAAACTACACTCGTTCTTACACTTGTTATCTAGAAAACGCAACAAACATTTAGTTTATTTAATACTATGTGGGGATTGGAACATTGATATGCTTCAAAAGAGCAAATATAGCGATGAGTTAATCACACTTTTATCTAATTATAATATCACCAATCATATAACCAAACCCACGCGTAAAAAAGCATGCCTAGATTTGATTGCAAGTAACTTAAACAAGAAGGTCAAACCGGGAATACATTACTTGTGTTTATCTGACCATGAAAATGCGCAAATCTTAACATTTGATCTATGTAGTAACGGCAATTATTCGAAGAAGTTTACAAGTTGGTTTGAATACAAGCGGGACATGTGTAACCAAAATATTGATAAATTCATAAGTTGTATTTCGTCTCTGTCTTTTAGCGATGTACCTACTTGAAGAACAAGATGTGGGAGGGTCATTCAACTGTTTACATGAACAAATAATTTTATTCTTTAATTTATGCTTTCCAATTATAAAAGTAAAGAAAACTAATAAACCAATAAAAAACAAATGGCTAAGCAAAGGTATTAGAAAATGTTCCATACGAAAACGACAGCTTTATCTTAAGTACGGACTAGCTTCAGCAAATAAAACATCAGCTAAAATAGGATATAAAAATTACAATAGCATTTTCAAAAAATGTATTTTACAATCCCAATAGATTAATAACACACAATGTATTTATAAATCCAAAAATGTATGTAAAACATTATGGGATATAATAAAAAGTTGTGCTCAGAGAGTGGATACAAAACATGACATAAAATAAATTCATTTTGACAATAAAATTATAAATAATCCTAATGACATATGTAATGCATTTAATAAATATTTTATTGGCATGACAAAAAATCCAAATTTTAACGATAAAACGGACATTAGTGAAGTATTAAATGACATAAAGTTTCACACAACTAGTATCTATTTAACACCCATAAATAAAGAGGACATAAACAAAATAATTAAGGGACTTAAAGACACGAGTTCTCCTGGATTTGACAATATTACGACAGACATCATTAAAAAATTGCTAAGTTTATAGTTTTACCTCTGTCACATATAATAAATCTTTCGTTAACAAGTGGACATTTTCCGTCAAAGCTTAAATTATCAATAGTTATATATTACATAGCTTTCCGCCCGCGGCTTCGCCCGCGTGTACTACACGACATTATCCTCAGGGAATGTAATATTTTATTAAACTACGTGGCTTTCCAGCTCCCAATCTACCCCCGTAGGTACCTACCAAAAATCACATTGATCCGTTGTTCCGTTTTGACGTGAAAGACGGACTAACAAATAATACCTACCTACTGGTTTTCCCGTGACAATATGATACTTTCCTGTGGTAAAAAGTAAAAGTAGCCTATTATAATCCTTTCCAGGGTCTCAAAATATTTACTTAAATAGGTACCAATTTCTGGTCGGAAATTAGCCCGCGCTTAAAATGATTTTCGTATGGGAATGAGATTTTTCCTGCGGTAAACTGTCTCTATTCTAAATATAATCATTTCCATTAACTTAAACTATCACCTTAAATACCAATTCCATTCCACAGCTATGCCCGTGCTAAAACTTATTTTACCATGGGAATGATCCTTATTCCCGCGGTAAAAAGTCCTTCCTAAGGTCACAAAATATCTCCATTCCAAATTTCATCTGAATCGGTTCAACCGTTTTGACGTAAAAACAGAACATACATACAGACAGACAAACAAACAAACAAACATAAATTTTCGCATTTATAATAATATTAGGGATAGTAGAAATATGAATATGATTAGGCGGCCGCGACCACGTCCGTCCGTGAGTAATTTAATTAAGTCGGTACCTACATCGCAAAATTCATGTCAAAAAGTAGGTAGATAGGCGTTCTCAAAGGCTTCATCAGCACCATCATCAATCCATTTTAATGTCCCCGCTGCTGGGGTACAGGCCTTCATATTGATGGATAAGGAGAATGGACCATGACTTTCCACACGGGCCCATTGCAGTTATGGGGTATTAACCAATCCAAATGCAGCCAGAACCATCGGCTTATCGTGTCTTCCGAAGTACCATATATTTTTGAACAGCCATCCCGTGAAAGACCACTGCAAAAGTCACATAACCTCAGCGATCGCAGGCCGAGCACGCTACCTATACTTTATACCAAGCATGATAGTCAGATCAGTGGTTTAGGCATAAGAAGGTTAGGATACCTAGACAAACAGTAGCTACTTTCGTATGAATAATATTCGGACATTCTCCTACTCTTGAACTACCAAAATGCAAAAAATGAAGTCAATGCTTTGCTAAGGAACTTTTTAATGTGGCATGGGTTCTATGACAGCTCATTCGTGATAAGCGAAGCCATTTTTTTTTTCATAATATAATGGCAATACGTTAATTAATACATAACTAAACTACTCTTTGATGGAAATGAGGTACGTCGCACCGTAAAAACCATAGATGTATTATTCCCATAGATTATTCCTGACATCTATGGTAAAAACGGATTGAGTTTTCAAACATGTGTCAAAACAAAATGAAATTAAAAATCAAAAGCACTAAGGAGTATTGATATCAACTTCGAGGCAAATGACCCCCAAAATAATTTTCTATCCCTTTTTAACCCTGTTAGGCGATGAGTTTCAATGAAATATGAAACACATCTTCGATTAATTCTGTTAAAGAATGTTTATGCAAAATTTGAAGAAGATTGGACAAAGGAATCACGTTGTCCCATACAAACTTTACCCCCGTTTTTCACCCCCTTAGGGGTAGAATTTCGAAAAATCCTTTCTTATCGGATGCCTACATCATAAAAGGAACACACCCTCCAAGTTTCAGGTCTCTACGATCAGCGGCTTAGGCTGTGCGTTTATCCGTCAGTGATTCAGGACAAAGGATTTTATATATATAGATAATATCGCATATGGAAATAGCTAATCATAGACCTGTTGTCCTAATTTCTATATTTACGAAATTATTAGAAAAGGTAATGTATGACAAAATATATTCCTTTTTGTCTTCGCAACAACTTCTACTCGTAACTAGCGAACAGTTTGGGTTTCGAAAAAAATTGCTCGACAACACTTGCTTGTTACTTGTCGTTGTCGTTACATCGCATTAAAGAAGCTACTGAAAACCTAAACAATAGAATGTTCACTATTGGGATATTCCTTGACATGAGCTCGGCTTTTGACTTTGTTCCCCATAAATTATTATAAGTAAAGCTCGAGAAATATGGTATAAGAGGACCGGCCTTGTCCTGAATAGATACATACCTATCTGACAGACAACAGTATGTAGAAATAATAAAAACATCCGGAAATGTTAAAAAAACTTACACGTCCACACATAAGTACAATCGGGTCGGTGTTCCACAAGGGAGTGTACTAGGACCTTTACTATTTTTGCTTTTTATCAACGATCTCCCAAGTGTAACTGATCAAAAATGCATAGGTACTTTTTGCAGACGATACAACACTTTTAGTAAAAAGCAAAAACAAACAAGATTTAGAATCATGAAGCTCGACTTAATACTCTGAGGTAACTGGAGTTCTCACCCTGAATAAAAAAGTGTACCCAGCAAATTTGACATTTATGTATGTAGTGGCTGTCAGTTGTCTCATATGACCATACGTATTTTTTTAAAGTGTAGGTGAGACGGAAGACAGCCACTGTGTAATTTTTGGTGACAAAAAAGTGTTAGTACTGCACTCTCCAGTTGCCTCAGTATTAAGTCGAGCTTCATGTTTAGAATCTATAGCCAATGATAACCTAATAAAAAATTTAAATTAGCTTAAAAAGAATAACCTTAAAATAAATATAACGAAGACCAAAAAAATAAAACAGCCTGAAAGTCAGCTGTTTTATTTTTAATGACAAATTTTATCTTATTTTTTGTATTTATAATTGTAAGTAATTTTTTATTGACATTGACATTTGACATTTTAATTATTATTGACATATAATTTTTAAGTTGAATGAGTCACACCAACACATCAAAATATGACTATAAAAATTACTGCATTTAATGCGCGAACTCGTGCAAGTACTAATAGTTTTTGTTTCATCGAAATCTGGCCAGGATTTCCAAAGATACAGCGTTGTAAAGTTTCACCAGCTTTTCAAAATTTGCTTTCCTTGCGCGCTATTGCGATGACGTCATGTCGCACTGACATCTCCGTTTGCGGCTGTTGCTCCGTTTGATTTCCGTCTAACTGTACCTACAAAGAGTTCGTCTGTGCGCAATCTTCGCGCAACTCGTGCGTTTTTGACGCTAGTTATAGTACATTTTCTTCGTTCTAAAGTTATGATAAATGATTATAGTCTGATTTTTAATTAGACGAAGTAATCTGACGTTTACTGGGTTGTCAGGTTTTGACGAAAAATAAATAGTGACGGGGCAAAGTGAATGAATGAAACAAAAATATTATAATTATTTATATAAATATCACGTGTAGTTCTTTCGGTAGCCTATGGATTGGTTAGAACACCGGGCTAATGATATCGAGTCCCGGGATCGAATCCTAGTTGTGCTATGTAGGCACATTTTGTTTGTGGGTCGATTTTGAAGAAACTCGGTTTTCGGTACTATTTTGGAAAGAAAACGGCAACGCAATGTTAAAAACATTAAAAAATCCAAGATGGCCAACTTTTTTGTTGGTGGGCCGATTTCGATGAAACTCGGTTTTTGGTACTATTTTGGCAAGAAAACAGTAAGGGCGCTTGTGCACTACACTGAATTTTACCGTCCCGGAAAAGAACGGATGCTTGTATTTTGATAATAAATCATTTATAATAGTAAGAATTTATTTATTTCGTGTAGTTTCAATGTTTCAAACCCTAAACTACACGAGATAAATAAATTCTATAATTTATTATTAAAATACAAGCATCCGTTTTTTTCCGGAACGGTAAAATTCAGTGTAGTGCACAAGCGTCTAAACTCAATGTTAAAAATGAGAAATGGTCAAGATGGTTGCCAACTTTACTTTTTTAGGGTTACGTACCCAAAGGTTAAAACGGGACCCTATTATTAAGACTTGCTGTCCGTCTGTCTGTCCGTCTTTCTGTCTGTCACCAGGCTGCATCTCATGAACCGTGATAGATACAGTTGTAATTTTCACAGATGATGTATTTCGGTTGCCGCTATAACGACAAATATTAAAAACAGAATAAAATTAAATAAAAATTTTCAAAACAAATCACGTTTGTTCAATGGGAACAATAAACGTGATTTTTTTGCCGTTTTGCCAAGTTGAGCGATACCGACACCTGTATAAACATTTGCGTAAGTACGGAAAGTTACAAAATAATATATTCGGGGTGGCATATTAGGTGTAAGAAGTATCAAAATATAATATTCTACAAGCTTTTATTTATTTTCACCTATCCCTGTGTGTCTGTCTGTCATGAAATCTTGCAAGGTAAATTTGACCTACTTTCTGACTTTTAAATGGGCTGAAATTTTGTATGTTGGATTGGTTCCGGTGACAATGCATTGTTCTGATAAGCAAGATCTGATTGTATACCCAGGGTTGGCTCCAACGAGATAACTGCTCAACGGTCAATAGAACACCCACAAAATTTTGGTCACTGACGACCTACGTACAACGTTAATGCCTATACAGGTGTCGGCATCGCGCAATTTGGCAAAACGGCAAAAAAATCACGTTTGTTGTTCCTATACAACAAATGTGATTTTTTGAAAATTTATATTTTATTTTTTTATGTTTTTAATATTTGTTGTTATAGCGGCAACAGAAATACATCATCTGTGAAAATAAGAACTGTATCTATTACGGTTCATGAGATGCAGCCTGGTGACAGACAGAAAAACGGACGGACATACGGACAGCGGAGTCTTAGTAATGAGGTTCCGTTTTAACCCTTTGGGTACGTAACCCTAAAAAAATAAAGTTAGCAACAATCTTGACCATTTCTAATTTTTAACATTGCGTTTCTGTTTTCTTTCCAAAATAGTGCCAAAAACCAAATTTCATCATAATCGACCCACAAACAAAAAAGTTAGCCGCCATCTTCGATTTTCTAATATTGTTAGCATTGCGTTGCAGTTTTCTAGTCAAAATAGTGCCAAAAACCATGTTTCATCAATAAAAATGTGATTATAAATATACAACACATAAGATATCGACAAATTATATTAAAGTATTCATTCAGCATCATTTATTCCAAGGAATGAACGAATAGAACACATCACTATTATATTGAACATGGCAGCATTATTTCACCAAGTGACATTAGCAACTGTCAGATTACTTCGTCTAATTAAAAATCCTACTTTAGTATTCAATTTCGACCGCGCGCAGGCGCACTCTAATACTGTCACCTACTGTCGATACCGAAAGACATTTATCCCACAAACTTATCTGACCCAGTGGTGGAGGCGCCACTAGCAGTATAAAATTATCGAAATGGCTGTCAGTTTTTAGGGTGCATATTTAACTACCAAGTCAGTTAAGGTTGTAAGTACATTTTGTTTTGACGGTTGCTATATGTATTGACAGAATCCCGCCCGCCATTACGAAAGTTGATTTAATTTATTATTCACGAAAATAAAACATTATTTGAAGGTGTTTTTTCACATGGGCTCAATACAAAATAACAGAAAAATAAATAAATTTATTACGAAACCGTGAGAGCGCAACTATATGGCCAAAGGATTCTATGTAGGTATACGGAAGTGCGACGTGACGTCACACGTTAATGCCATTGGTTCACCCAAATTTTCCTCGGAGGCCGTACTTTAACGTTTAATATCTCAGTCATTTTTGAAGATAGGAAAAAATAAAAACAGATTCTTTTTTCTCGAGTTACATATTTTTTAGATATGCTGATAACAAAAATCATTGGTGTGACTCATTGATATTTATTTTATTTTATTAACGTTAAATCCTAAATAAATTTCTGAATTAAATATTTGCACATCGAATTTACGATAGGGTATGTTGGAAAATGTATTTATGAGATCGAAATGTAACCATATTCTTGCAAATAAATTATTACTTACTTACTTACTAGCATAGATTAATAACTCTTCGCTTCGCTTACGCTAGATCGATAGTCTTCATACTAAAGCTTCGTCAAAAGTGAAGCAAAAAATCAGATTTATGTGTACGACCAGCCCCGACACGCACACAAACAAAACTTTGATGTTAACAAAACGGGACGTTCGTGTAAAGTCGGGCCGACTGAGCCAAATTGGCTCAGTTTGAATTGCTTCATTTTCTTAGGCCTACTCGGTTTCTAGGCGTTATTATTCTAAGCTTACTAGAATCCTTCCCAGGAACTCAAACTGACACCTTAAATACCAATTCCATTCAACAGCTTTTTCCATTCCACAGCTATGCCCGCATTAAAAGTTACTTTCCCATGAGAATGAGCCTTATTCCCGCGGTAAAAAGCCTATGGTCTTAAACTATCTCCATTCCAAATTTTATCAAAATCGGTTCAGCCTTTTTGACATTTTCACATTTATAAAATTAGTAGGGATAATTTATCCGTGACATGACATTTAGGTAAGAAAGTAAGTATATATTAAATACCTTTTATCTGTAAATACATGTGCGTCAAGTTAGCAGCCTCACAACAGAATTAGATGGTTTTGATTATGTCAAAAAATACTGTATAAATAGTGTTAAATAGTGATGTATATTAAATAAATAGTGTAACTTTGATTAAAAAGATATTTGAGTATCTTAGTGAGGCTGCTAACTTAACGTCAAGTTAGCAGTCACCTCAAGAAATACAGTTCGTATCAATGTGATTTATATGTCAAAAAATACTGTATAAATAGTGTATCGTAAACGCAAAATTTCAAAAGTAGTGCTTTAATACAAGCCGAGATATTAGGGTCTCTAAGTGGGCTGCTAACTTGACGTTTCTTGCGATGGAGATTCCAGGGAAACAGGTACAAGTTTTAAATAAATAAATACTTGAAAAAATACTGTGTGAAATAGTGAATCTTATGATATAAATAAAAAAAGAATTCTTCTTTGCTATTTTCAAAAAATCTAATGTTAACTTCTACCATACATTCGAATTTAGGTACAGTCGTGTACAGTTTTCTTTAGACGTACTGATATTGTCAAATTTTTTATTCCAGTCATTTTAAATGATACATAATCTATCGTATCATCATCATTTCAGCCGTACGACGCCCACTGCTGGGCATAGGCCTCCCCCAAGGATCTCCACAACGATCGGTCCTGCGCTGCCCGCATCCAGCGGCTTCCCGCGACCTTGACCAGTAGCCCGATTCTCGTAATATAAACCGTGACGATATCGTAGCGATTTAGTCGTTGAAACCATATTCGTATTCACAACTGTCGATAGAACTTGAGCGGCAGCGATTCTATCGAAGTGTCGTCGAAGTGTATTCTGGTACATTAATCGTCCTTCAATCGTTTCAAAACGATAACTCGAAGGTATTCTACTATTTAGATGACCTTTGTTTCGATCGGATTTCAACGACTAAACGTCAAAATAAGCGATCCAAGTGTCGTTGGACAAAAGTTCAATTAGCTGGAACTTTTGTATGTGAAAAATAAGCTTGGGGCTAGCATATTTGTTATTATTTCTTTTTTATTTTATTTAATAAACTTTTGTACATAATACATAGGTAATGTAAATATACAAGGCGGACTTAATACTAAAAGTATTTTTTGCCAGTCAACCGTTGGGAAACAGAAAACAATTAAAGCGGTACAAATTATATAATTATCTATAAGTAAGTACTAATATTATAAAGAGGTAAGATTTGATTGTTTGTTTGTTAAATTGTTTTCATCGAATAGGCTCCGAAACTACTGGACCGATTTAGAAAATTCTTTGATCATTAGAAAGCTACATTCGTTCAGGTACCACGCGGATGAAACCGCGAGAATCCGCTAGTATATTATAAACAAACAAAATATACAAGCTACATAATCGACGCAAACAGCGTAAACGGAGAAATAAATTGAGAGCTGCAAGATGGGACGCTTCCGAAATGCCGGAGAGACTTCAAAATTTTGGTACAAACACTCATTTATTATTTATTATTTATTATTTATTATTTATTATTTATTATTTATTATTTATTATTTATTATTTATTATTTATTATTTATTATTTATTATTTATTATTTATTATTTATTATTTATTATTTATTATTTATTATTTATTATTTATTATTTATTATTTATTATTTATTATTTATGAAAGAACGATCTAATCTAAATAACCTGAAAGAATACAACTAAAAATCTTTACATATCAACGGCATTTGAGGAGTTGTACCTTCCATCACCAGCTCATCAGCATGTGATGATGACTACCAGATGCAAATACTTAAAAAACTTTAGAAAATCTTTAAAATACGTAAATTACCATAAAATTTACGGGTTTTCCTCGATTTCCCCTGGATTCCAGCATCAGATCCTAACTTGGTAACAATGTGACTACCTCAGGAGTTTACTCTTTCGAATAAAAAAATAATCATTGAAATTGGTCAATAGTTCGCGAAGATATTGACGTGTGACCACACATAAACTACCTACCTATTTTCTTTCAGATAAAAAAAGAATTATTAAAATCGGTTAACAACTGGCGAAGTTATGGTAAAACATACATAAAAAAATACTGTCGACTTGAGAACCTCCTCTTTTTTTGAAGTCGGTTAAAAAGTGGGTAGAAATATATTTGTTTAAATACCTAATCAATACCATTAAACCGATTATACGTATGTATTGACACAATCAAAAATATATATTTCACTTTTTTGCTCGATAGTACGCACTTCACGATTGAAATAAAGTTTGAACCTTATTACTAAGGAGCAAAGTTCAACATTGATCGTCAGCATATATTCAGATTATTATGTAGAAGTTTACATTAGATTTTTTGAAAATAGCAAAGAATCATTCTTTTTTTATTTATATCCTAAGATTCACTATTTCACACAGTATTTTTTCAAGTATTTATTTATTTAAAACTTGTACCTGTTTCCCTGGAATCTCCATCGCAAGAAACGTCAAGTTAGCAGCCCACTTAGAGACCCTAATAATAATATCTCGGCTTGTATTAAAGCACTACTTTTGAAATTTTGCGTTTACGATACACTATTTATACAGTATTTTTTGACATATAAATCACATTGATACGAACTGTATTTCTTGAGGTGACTGCTAACTTGACGTTAAGTTAGCAGCCTCACTAAGATACTCAAATATCTTTTGAATCAAAGTTACACTATTTATTTAATATACATCACTATTTAACACTATTTATACAGTATTTTTTGACATAATCAAAACCATCTAATTCTGTTGTGAGGCTGCTAACTTGACGCACATGTAAATACATACATAATATGCATAGAAAACACGCAGACATTTGTCTTGTTCGGGAATCGAATCCGAGACCTCTTGTACCGAAGGCAGGTCTCCTACCTCTGCGCCAAATCGGTCATCAAATGTATTTTATGTGCTTGACATATAATGTAGCTTTATATCTTGATATAGGTACTTACTTTAAAAGGTTGGTCTCAAAAGATATTACATACTTTCTCTATCTATGCTTATTATATAACTTAAGTTATAGAATGTGAAAAACGTAATGTGGTTTGACAGGGGTACTGACAACTCGAAAAAATATTAATTCCCGCTCTACGCACCTTTTTAGGGTTCCGTAGTCAACAAGGAACCCTTATAGTTTCGACATGTCCGTCTGTCCCCAGCCTAGCTCATAGACTCTTAGTACTAGAAAGTTGTAATTTGGTATGAATATACATATAAGTATATGACTTATGGAAGCGAGACTTGGTCTTTTACTATGGGTCTCATAAGAAGGCTCAAGCTCAAGGTCACTCAGCGAGCAATGGAGAGAGCGATGCTTGGTATTTCCCTGCTCGATCCGCAGGATAACTAAAACGACCGACATCGCTCGAAGGATTGCTCTGTTGAAGTGGCAGTGGGCGGGACACATAGCACCACAAGGTGGACCGACGATCTGGTCATGGTCGCGGGAAGCCGCTGGTTGCGGGCAGCGCAGGACCGATCGTTGTGGACATCCTTGGAGGAGGCCTATGCCCAGCAGTGGGCGTCGTACGGCGGAAATGATGATGATGATGATGATGATACATATAAATCACGCCGACAAAGTGGTGAAGTAAATTTTGATTATTTTTTTTCGGTTACCTCTCCTACACGTGAAGTGGGGATGTACTTTTTTTTTCTTGTCTACCCCATAGTGCAGGGTGTCGTTGGATAGAAATTTAAAAAATATTGCGGGTTTGTGAATAAGTACAGTTTTTTGATCGAGGCCTCCGTTTGTGAATTATTTTGCACCCCCTTCCAGCCAAATGGTCGTTTTTGGATACGTGAAAAAATTCACGATAGTTGTATATATGAACGACGAAGTTTAAAGGAAAACTATCACAGCTGAGTAGGCCTTACAAGTTTTTGAGATATAACACATTTTCGAAAACCGCAAATATAACTTTGTTATTCATACGAACACTATGAAAAACAAAGTTATTTTTTTCTGACGAAAAATGGTAGTGGTATTTTTGCTAGGGTGTTTGACTGAATTTTTTTTATTGACTTAAAATGTTCATTTAATTAGTAGCAACATTACATAGGTATTTATTTTCAAATATCTTGCATATTGTCAGCAATATGCTCTATATTGCTGACAATATGCAAGATATTTGAATATCAAACTTTCTAATAAGACAAGGAGAGCGCTATAGAAACGTGACGTCACATTGCTATAGCGCCATACTCTCGCCATAGAAAATTTCGTTTTAGAAAGAGATAGCTAGAGTCACAATTAAGTAGCTCATAATTCGATTGTTATAATACAGATTAGATTTATTCTTTCACATTTGATAATCATTAATGTTATATTTCTGAATGTCATAATTAAATATCTACATTTCAACAACAGTCAAATACCCAATTGGTAAGATAAGTGGGTACGGAACCCTTCATGGGCGAGTCCGACTCGCACTTAGCAGATTTTTTAATTATATTATGTGCCTGTGATCATACTAAACCAGTGATACATTGTAAATGACCGTAATTTCTAACGTCTACCTGTTGTAGAACCAAGATTAGCGGATTTCTTCGCCAGTGACACTTGTCTTCATCTGTAGGGAAGCATTATTATAGAAATAACAATATCCGATTATAGCGGTGCGGTGACAATCGGCTTAGCGGCGGCGCGGTCGGCAGCCCTGGCCCTTTTGTTACGTTACGTTTACGTCCCTCCATTTGTAATGGTGTCAAGTGCAACTACGGTGCAGTTGCACCACTTTCTTGTCGACTCGAGTTGCTCTATTTTGATACAGGTGGAAATGACACTTTCACCTTTTTTATCAACGACTTTGGTTGATGTAACCTTGCGGCTGTAACTATCAATTTCATTGTCACGCATTACCCGACCCACTTTGGGCATTTGGAAATTAAAAGCTCAATGATTAGTGACAGACACTTTTGATCCCAAATACTTATACTACACTTACGCTCTTTATATAGGTATTTAAAAGGTTCGGTGTTTTAGGGAAGAGTAGACATCTTGCTACCTACCTAGCGCTTTTAAGTTTTTAGCTATTTATTCCGATCAGGAGTGCGGCCACCCTCCCTAGAGACTCAGTTTACCTAAAATTCGTAGTTTTCTCAAATAAGTACTTAGACTTCTTTAGTATCAACTTGCCCCAAAGGGCCGTGGACTGGCGACGCCCTTGATTCTGATTACGAGACTAGTTTTTTCGTGTATTGAATTTTAGTTCCTGACGACTGTAGCGGGGCGCTCTTCTCTGGTTTTCAGACTTACTATTACCTGGAGAAAATGTATTATTTTTACCATTACTAAGGAGAGTACTCATGCTTGGTTGAGTTGGGGGTAAATGATATGACAAAAATAGCAATGAGTATTAGGTGTCTTTTTTTGGTTTGTCAAAACAAATTATATTTTCATAAATTAATATAAGAAAAGTTAACTCATGCTTGGTTGAGTTGGAGGTAAATGATATGACAACAATAGCAATGAGTATTAACTATCTTTTGTTTGGTTTGACAAAACAAATTATTATTTTCATAAATTAATATAAGAAAAGTTAGTTTAACTAGGTACTTACCTTACACATATAATAACCATTATACAATTTTTCATTTGTTGTGTGAACAGTGTTAAACGGCAACTTATAATAAAGACATACCTACCTCGAAAACCAGCTTTGAGGCCACACACTAGCGGTTGATAGTCGTCAGTTTTAGTTTGTACTTTCTAACTATTAGGGTACCGTGTATTCAATTAGCAAATTACCCGTTTTCAGCAAAAAAATCAATTTCTATATTTTATGTTAGTTAAATAACCTATGGTTATGAAAGCCTCACATTCTTCTATAAGCTTGTTTATACCTACTATCAGGAGAATCATCAATTTTATTAGCTACTGAGGTATTAACGGGCCATAAATATTATTAAGTAGGTACCTAGGTAGGTATATCCTTCCCAACCTTGACAAAGTTTTCTTGTTAATTCTCGCTATAGTCAGATATGGCTATATAATTGCCTCCAATAATAGGTTCACTTGTA